>OY728128.1:2074122027-2084122027 GCA_963277665.1 Viscum album | reverse complement strand
AAATGTAAATGAAGAGGACTCCACTGGTAAGGTCTCATCAGTAGTCCTACAATTATTATTTTCTTTAAATTAATTTCTTTTTTCATTAAATAATTATATTAATAGATATTAAATAATATTAAGAAAGAAAAATATCTCAGTGCATGCTCCTCCATCATTGCATCAATATCATTCTCTGACACAGACAATTGTAATTAAATTTTTATGGGCATGTATTTTATTAGCTAATTGAATAATTAGAATATATGGAAACTGGAATAAGTATTAAAAAAAGGGATAACATGTCTCAATTAATGAAAAAAATAATGATTTGTTGATTCTTAAAAAATGTAAATATATAATTTATACCATTAAATACATACACTACTTATAAATGTTTGGAACCATTTATAAATTTAAATCATGAATATATGTTAAATAATACTATTTTTACACTTTAAAATTTGAAATAAGAACAACCGTTTAAATTAATACTAGATTAATTAAGAGATTAATTTAGTTTTTCCCCATATCTCTTCATCATAATAATTTCATACTTCATTCATTATGTCTGCGTTATAATAATTGTTATTCATAATTGAAGATACAAATGAAGACGTGTTATATAAATAAATAAAATTATCATCATTATCATCCCCATATTCCAAATGTATTTCTTTTAATTGAAAAATAATAGACCACAGATCATTTGTTTGAGCAATGATATAAAATATATTTTTCATGGTTGGACATGGTAAACAGTTCAACATTTCAACTGATTATTTTCAAATCAACCAGTTTAAACCTACATTCCTCATGATTCACATCACTATTACTTGCAACCCAATTACACATAAAAATGGTGGCATAAAATTTAATATAATAAATTTTCCATTTTCCATAATGAACACAAAAACATTACATTTATGCCAAAATGGGTTTTATATTTTTGGCATTCAAAAAATGAAGTGCTTCCCAAAAGTCCATTACACTGCTATTTTTACCAAAACTCTTATCATCAAATTTTTTTTGTCAAATGTGTAGCCATTAATATCACTACCAGATCATGTGGTCACATTAATATATAGTCCTTTTCCAACCACTTCAATGTTTCTAATGCAAATATCTATGTGGTGAATTTCTTTTTAAAACACAAAACAGAAGTCTTTTTATGCTCAATCATCAGAAACGTCTCATTTATTTTTTTATTCTAATTATAATTCATAAATAAGTGATGATATATATGATTATACCACATATATGTTATTGAAGATGTATAAATGTGAATGCATCACTTCATCATGTAGAATTATCTTTTAGTTTAATCCATGAATCTGTATAGCTTCACTATAAACTGTCTTATGCGCAGATATACGAAGACTAATATGCTACACATAATAAAAATAATCTTTACAGAACTCAAAGACTTATTTTGATAAATATTTTTGAAATATAGAGGTCTATAGTCGATAAGGATTTGTATCAAATTACTTATAAATTATCATATATCCTTTTAAAGGACACATCCATCATTAATAAAATCAGGCCCACATATTCTTATATCATGCACCAAATGAATCAACAGATGAATCATTATATCAAAAAATGTATATGAGAAATATATTTCTATATCAAAAAGAATTAAAGATGCTTCATTCTCTAACACGTCTAAGAAATTTGGATCACGACATCACTAACAATGGATTGGAAAAAATTACATTACCTAATGATATACTTTCTGATTACTGTCAGAAATATAGCATGCAGAGAAACATGTATAATTTGTTACATCATCACATGAAAATCATGAGATTTCATACCTATTAATTTTCATTATTTCAATGACACAAAATGTTTTCCCATTGATATAAAGTTAAATCTAATACGTAATACATCTTTCTCCAATCCATTTATGTCTAAAATTCTTTCAATCAAACAGTCACATTTTTTTCTCGACATTCATAGCATCGATGTTAGGTTTTATCTCATAAAATATCCAATAAGGTTGTTTAAATAAATAGACTATTTCATTCAAATAATTTTTTGAATACCCCAACATCTATTATATCCAAATGATGATACAATATTATTCACCCTCTCATAATAGTCTTCAACTGAAAATGTCCATTGGTATTGTTGTATTCTTGTAAACTATTAAATGTTTTTTTCAATCATTGGTAAGGATAATCAATTCACCAAAATCATTGATGTACCATGTACAATAACTTTTTTTCAACACTACAATAGATAATATAAAGTTTTTTTTTCATAAATTGGACATGATATATATCTCTTAACACTATATCTATATATATATATATATCCATATACAAGAAAGTAATTTATAGTTAACAATATAATAACATTAAAAAAATACTCTATCTTGTATGCAATGAAAACATTAACACATATCTCTCATAACAGTTTCAAATCATCAATTAATGGTGAGAACTACACATCAATGTCATTTATTGTCTATTTTGGTATATAAATATTTATGATCAGTACAATATATTTTTGTCTTAAATAGATTTTGGGATAGGTTTTAAACTCCCAAAATAGTAAGTGAGGAACTATGTTGGCTACTAAGGCTACGATATGGATTCATTCCCTTAGTACACAACCCCATTATAAGATTTATGACATCACTTCCAAAATCATGATTTTTTTTAAATATATTCCACTATAGTGAATCAGAATGGTGGCGTAATTTACCATTAGATACGAGATTATATTAATGCCATGTTATCAATTTTTTCAGTTGAATTTTCAACTAGATTTTTCAAACAATGAATTATTGGAAGGTATAAAATTTCTTTAAAATGATATTTCATTTTGGTACCTAGGAATAGATCATATATGTAATATCCGAAATGTATTAAAAAAATATTGTATGAGATCATTAGAATTTACAAAAGTGATTTTTAATTGGGATAGTTGACAGTACCTAAGTAAGAATCTCAGTTTAATTTCTAATCAATCCTATAGTGTGATGTCCCACTTGTATACAACATGATATATATTCTTACTTTTATTTTGAAATACGCAATGATTGTGGAAATAATGTATCTTTTTATACCCCAATACCATTGGTCATAATATTTTCTTAACATCATAATTTGAATTTGGAAGCCCTTTTACTTCTAGAATTAGCTCTTTGAAATGCTCAAGTACGGTACAGAAAAATTCATCACTCCACCAATTTCTTGCCTTAAATTTAAAAACTTTCATAACATCTAATCAATTTTTATATTTACTACAACATAAAAATAATGGTTTATCATCATCTCTAAACAACCATTAAACAGTTGATGTTTTTTCTATAATTTTAACACATAAATCAAAAATTAATTATTCAATACGATTCTCTTATTCATTGTGAATATTTTCATCATCATTGGATGTAGAATATTTAGTGCTTTGACCATTCCATATCCATCATGTATAACTATGGATAAAACCATTGTGAATGAGATGATCTTTGATTTTTATGGAGTTTATCTTTCTAACATTCAAACACTTCACACATGGGATGAAAATAAAATCAATGCTCGAAATATTTTATTTGGAAAATAATGAAATTCATCAACTCCTTTATCATATACCAAAGTGGCTCTTCATAAATTTTTCCAAATAGGATCCATTCAATATTAAATATCACTGTATAAATATTAAATATATTAACACATATAAAAATTTAAATGTATATACATAATGGTAAATTGTAAATAAAAATACATGTAATAATAACTATTGATAATCAGATAGGAATCATCAAATATGAATAATATTGAAAAATAGTAAAAATTTTATTTACATAATATAATAGTTCTATTTTATTGATATTATAATTTAATTTTTTCGATCATATAACATTTATTAGCTCATTTTAAATATTTAATACATTAGTTTGGTGTTTTTTGTGTCAAAATTATTGAAGAATTCATTAATTTATTGGGTGAAAAAATGGAGGTATTACATGTGATTCTTATATTATTAATGAATGATGACAAAAAAAATCATTTTTACTTTCAGAATCCCATAAGTACCATTTGATAATTTCAAAAAATATATATTTTTGTGATAAAGAATATATAAAACAACATTTATAAATCACAATAAACAATAAACTGATAACTGAAACAACTATAAAATATAATTGAATGTTAAGTAATTTATCTTCAAAATTGCAAAAAAAACATTCAAAATTCAGAGTCTAACAATTAAAATGGTTCTTTAATCCGAACAACTCTCTCTTAAATAAGATAGAAGATTAAATACTACAAGATATATACAAAAATTATTATAATGATGAATAATAATGATGACAAAAAATAAAAAGATGGTTGAATGTTGTATTGAAATAGGTATCCAAGGAATAAATAATTCGGTGGATGATGAAAAAATGGTAGGGGATGACAAATGGAGACCAAAGATCATGAATATTGAAGAAAATGAACAATAATAGACATTGGGGATCACCAAATCAACTTCATATTCATCATAATGCACTGGTTAATTTTTTATTTTTTATTTTGTTAAATAATTTGTTGAATAAAAATCATTGATTACAATATAGTGATGATTTTTTTAGGATTGGATATAAATTTATTAACTATATTGGTTTTGGAAAATATTTAGTGAAAAATATAATGACTTGGGTTATGGGTATTATGATTTGTTAAAAGAAAATATTAGTTCTTCATAAAAAGGGGGTCCATCATATGATATACATTTCATGGAGTACATGATGAATAAAAATTCATCTAAGCACAACCAAAAGATGAAATTGTGCATATTAAATTTAAACATATAATGTAAGTATAATTCCAGATATTTTTAGTCACTAAAATATTATCACGACATTAGGAAAGGAATCCTAATAAACTATCCTAATAACATCATTTATTATGGAAAAGATGATATTTTAAGTCAATATAGATATATTGATTTGAGTCCCTAATCATTACATTGATAATTCACCTGTTTGTAATTGATGACCTCATCTAATCCCATAATATTAGTTACTCTTATCTTCAAAGTAAAATTTTTCCCTTTCCACTAATGTTCATTGACTTAGAAACCAAGTTATATGTTAGTTAACTTGACTGTTTTACTTCCCATGCTCTCGTTCCTAAATGAAGTTTTACAAACCCTTTACATAATGTGGGATTTCAACATAGAAGTTATCGAAAAAATTATTAACATAAATGTGTTTAAATTTATAAGACTCAATTTTTTATCGAGTAGTGAATGTATCACCTCAATAATTCTAAAAGTTATCTTTAATTTGTTTGTCTATATTAAACACAACACTAAAATTATAATGTAATATAACCTCTCGAGACATTATTCTATATTTAATATTTTAAATAAAATAAATATAATCTCTATCATTCAATGCATAAAATAATTACTTTTCTTTATTTTCACACAAAAATTACATAATTTGATGCCTTTCATTAGATGAATGACTGAGAATTACTAAGCAACAATACATTATTAAAATATTAATATTTAATATGAAATGATGAAACATAGATGTTAAATTCTAAGTTATTAATAGGATTAAATAACATATAAATATATATAAATTATATATCTAATAAGTTTTTTTGACTTTCATCTATTATATATTATACTGATATGATAAGAAGAAACCCAATTATATTGATAAAAAAATATTTTTCTAAAAGAAATTTTACATTAATTTGATATATAACCATATTTAATAATAAATTTTGGATATTTTAAAATTTTAATATTATAAAATAATTTTCAATATTTAATTTGAAACATAAAAAAATTCTAGGGTTATTTTTTGGTAATTTTCTGTGAAGTATCATTTTATGATGAATAGTAGAAATTAATGGATATTAATGTAAAACGACTTTTTTGTGTAATTAATCAATAATGGTAAATTATATTTTTGATTGAGTTAAATTTTTAATTACATATTTTTTTAAATAACTCAATTTAGTTCATTTGAATCAATATTACTTAACATTTTCATGTAAAAATATCTAAGTATTTTTATATTTTTTAAATTAAAAACCTGCATTCTCATCTCATTTGCAAGATTAATTCCATGTTAATTTAAGACAAGTATTTTATTGAAATCTATAAAAATAGATTTCATATTTGTAATCACAATAATTTAAAATGAATAATGAGGTCAATATTTATGGACCAAATAAATTGGTGGAAATAATTGTACTTAATTATAGGGGCTAAGATAAAATTTATCGTAACTAGGGACTAAACATTAAACATAAGATCCAAAATGACTTATAAATTTTCAAATATATATTTTATGTAAATTGTTATACCCTATACACCATTTTATATTATTTTTTACCATTATTAGATTGACAATACTTGGAAAAAATGTCACCAATAATTAATGGACTTCGACTCAATTTCTATATATTGAAGAATATGTGATTATGGTGCACATAATTTTTCTTACAGGTTGTAAATAATTGAAATTTTATAACTAAGTTCATGGTTTAATCATTATTCATGATATTTTTTGTTTTATTTTTAACTATTTCATCTAAGGGGGTTTGTACTTAATGTTACACTTGTGATAGAAAAATTGGACAACTCAATTCCTATTGATTAGGTTATATTACCTCCTCATTGTATTTAATATTATATGATAATGTGTATAATTACTTTGAATATATATATATATGTATGTATTTATATATTTTTTTGTTTTATAAAATCTAAAAAAATTATCAATTCATTGATTAATTTTTACTTCAACATTATGACCAATTTAGGGTTTTTTGGACAATATCATTCTAATTGAAATATATTATTCTTAAAATTGCATTAAATGAATTTATTTGAAATATATTTAATAAAACCATAAAATTTTTCTCCTCTATATATTAAAGTCCTTTTCATGTAATATGTAACATCCCAACCCTAGTTACCTGGATTCCGTGCGTTATTACATAACATTAGCATTGTCACAAGAGATAAAGTCTCAAATAATAGAGAAGTTTAGTATACTTGGATGTAATAGATACATACATATGTTTTACCTTACATCTTGTAATAATGAAAAACAAAATTGTGTTCCCTTGGAACAAACTCATATACCATAGCCTATCTCTGAAGGTCAATCATAATATAATTCTTCACATCCTGGGAAAAATAAAACATAATAATGGGATGAGTATAGATGCTCAGTAAGGATATCAATATAACATATAAATTCATAAATAAGAATAAACATTGAAGGAAATATATAATACTAAAACACCTAACTTTTAAAATTAATCTTCAGAATTAAAGGGAAACGATAAATCAAATAATTTCATTTACTTATTCACATGGATATTCTACATGTTGAACAATAACAAGTAGTATCAATTTCCATTTTTATAATGATGGATTGCATAATGCCGAAAATAATAACCACATAATCAAGGAATCGTGCTAATACTACAAATAATATTTTTTTCAAGGCCCTATTCAATGTCACTAATTTGTCCCATGAGACCTATCGATGCATCGAGGAGCTATAACAGGCTCCACTTGTCCCTTACTATGTCAAATGCATTTCTGATATGAAAAGGGTTAAACATAACATAAACATTCATATTACACTAGAATACGAGATGTTATTACATTAACCATAAACCATGAATGGTGTAAAATTAACACATCCATATTAAAACATATCACAAAAAATTCAATACAATATGAAAGATTGTATCATAATAAATAAACATCCAATAAATGTACAATCCATGTGGAGATGTTGACATAGATTAAATCAAAACTATTTGAGAGAAATATCTCCTTTTGTTTTCAAATCATTTGAAATTCACATAATTATAAAAGAAATTATTTATTTTCTAAATATTCTTATAATACTATAAGGGATGCATATAAGGTGTTATAAGGGTTGAAAATAGCCACAACTGTAGTGTATGTAAAAAACATTCTTACCTTAATCTTTGAAAAAAGTCACAAAGTACCATGTTTGGAATATGAAGAAAAGATTACATTCAGTGTTTTTTATAAGAAGTACAAAAAGGGAATAAATTAAATTAACCTATAGTATAGTATATACAAATTAATGGTTTGAAAAGAATTTTTGAGAAACACATATGTGGATGATAAAGAAGTCCTAGTAGATACTTACGTTTAAACAAACTCTGATAAGTAACAAGATCATAAAATTATCCCTTAACTTGTACTTTTCTATAGTAGAGGGTACGTTAACAAAAATTATAATCATAAAATCATTGTAATTAAATTATAAAATAACCACATACATAAATATTATATCATATATGATCTTCTAATATTGCATTGTTAATAATATTTCATTAGTATCATTGTTTCAGGTGTTAACTAATTCATTTTACTTCATAGGTTTTGTTACATAAGTCATGTTTTTTATGGATAGGATGTATTTAATTAATATTGATAATTTTACTATGTTCTTAGAAATTATTCTTAATCATAAAAAGAAAATTATTGTTGAATGGTTAGGATGGGGAATTGATCTCATTGTGTTCATGGAGACGGCAATCTGTTCATATGCACGAGAGACAATATCATTCTTTTGATGGTGAAATCGTATGTAATTGGATTGTATATTACAGATAAAGAATCATTAAAATATTATATTAATTATTTAAATCCATTATACTTGTTATTATACCCACCTAAATAATGACGTGTTGAATAACAATCAACTCCACGATGTGGAGACGGTAAGCCATACGTACGCACATATGGTGACTTTGTCATTCATAGGATGGATAGAATAATGAATATGGTCGTATCATATATATAACAATAGAAAATTATGTATAATGTGCTTTAAGTATTATTTGGGTATGGAAACAACAAAATAAGAGGAATTGGAAGAATAAAAGAACCTTTAAATAGGTGATGAAATTATTACCCATTCTTCAGGTGCTTCCTTTTTGATTTGATCAAAATGGCTCATTAGGTTAGATTTTGAATCAACGTATTACCTCTATTTTGAATTGAGGGTATTTTTAAATATATTTGAGCAGGTTTTGACTTATCCAAATGTATTTTCGGTTCTGATATATATTGAATGGGAAGTACCCTTTTATAAGAGAGGTGAGGGTCACATTCAGAAAGGCTTGAAATATTATTTTATTATAAAATACATTTCACTATATAATGGCTCCAAATGGATTTATTTAAAGGCTATGGTTGGTATGGGTGTTAATACTCTAAAAAATAGGTTTTAGACAAGTTTATGTCACTATATTAACCTTATCATTTAGATTTACCTCTTAGTTAAATAGTTGAACTTTTACAGTCTTCTTGTATTTTTATATTACATGGTTAATAGACTTACTATAAAATGACAAGATAACCCCAAGTGGTTCATTAATGACATATATATTATTATATAATTTCATTGTATGAACCATATATTTTTAAAAATATTATATCATTTAATAATATAATATTAATTTTAAAAACCCATTATATCAATTTTGACACTATTTTGTATTTGTTTTTGTAAAAGTCATAAAAACATTAAAAATTAGAAAAATATATATTTAATCATCTTTAACATTTCATATTAACCTATAAAATTCTTTGAATTTATCAAAATACTCAATTTAAATTTTTTTAATATTTAAAATTTCAATTATGTTTGTCATTCTTTAATAAAGAAATTAATGCATCGTCCTTCCGTCATAAATAAATTTAATTATTTAATGTCTAAAAATTATAAATAAAATAAAAATTTTTATGAAAAATTTTTAACATTATAATGAATTTTTATAGTTTATTTTATCTTATATATAACCCTATATTAAAAATGTTTTTGTTATTAAAATTTGAAGTTAAATCTTTTAAATCTTCTTAAAATAAAATAATAATTAATGTCATAATCAAATCCAAGTGGATCAAAGACGATCATATTTTGTTACTAAATATGATTTTTTCGATAAAAACTTATCCAATGGTATGAGGATATGTGTTAGGGTATTTATAATAACATTTTCAATTGTAATTACCATATTTACTTTTAAGTACGACAAATAAAATTCAAAAGTTACTATTCACAAAAAATTATTTACATCATATTGAACAAAATATTACTTACTAATGTCAACCGTATATCATGGATTTTTTAAATTCAATTCATAGAAGCTGTAAAATTACATTTTACAAAAATTTGCAAATGATCTTAGAAGGTGGGTTAAAGGCGTTGAAATGTTCAATAATATTTTATACATCAGATTTTATTATATAATGACTCCATGTAATTACATTGAACTTATATAGGTATTATATATCTAGTTTTTTCAAAAATAAATTTAAATAAAATAATAATTATTTTAATAAAATGTAGGTTTAAAACAATAATGCAGTGTTTTCACTATTCATGTTGTCCATACCAGAAAGTGGCATTTTAAGAGGTAAAAAATAATAAAAGATTGACTTCTTTTTATGTACAATTTTAATGTGAAATTACATCCAATGACTTAAATTATATTAAAGTATAAAAATAAAATCTAATTATACTGGAAAACCGCTCAATGGTATAATTTAGCAGTATAAATTATTTTGATTTAGAAAAGGATTTTTTAATTAAAATTTAGTATTTTCTCTAATTATCAAAATAAAAAAGTTATTATAAAAGCTCCAAAATTTTATCCAATATAAAATTTTATGTCTCTCTTATAAAAAATAATTTTATTTCGTCAAATTGAATATATATATTTTGGAAATATTGCATTTAAAAAAGGTTTATCCATTAAAAGGCATTAAAATTTCAATTTTCTTAAAAATACTAATTTTATCTGAAAAATTGATTTTTTTTATATTATGTAATAATATGGATGTTTAAATTTTATAATGTATATAAAATTCAAAATTCAGTTAATGCTATTCATAATCGATTTTTGAACTGGTAGTTTGGTAAATCGTGGTGTGCTCGAACTTGGTGGTGTGTTTGGCACATGAAATTGAATTGCATTAATGAGGTAACATACTATGAAATCTTGGAGTGTTACATTCTACCCTCCTTAAGTAAATTTCATCCTTGAAATTTGAAATTGTTCTTCGAAAATAAAAGGTTGAAAACTGAAAATACCTTTGTGGAAAACCCACTTTAGAAATAGGGTTAATAAAATTTAGTCTTAATAAGAGGGAATGCGAAATGAAAAATTCACCACCAAATTAGGGTTTCAAATGAAGAACATTGGTGGATATTATAGGAAAATAATTTTATGAAAAATTTAAATATTAATAGGGATTTATTGAGGTCATCAATCAAAAACAAGTGAACAATAAATTCAAAATTGAGGGCCTCAAAGAAATAAATCTATGATGATTTAAAATATCATTTGTCCAACAAAACATATGGTACTACGGTAAATTTTTTTTTATTTTCATGATCATTTCCCTAAATTTTACAGAAAAAACAATACATAACAAGTAGAGTTCTATCCTTTAACTATTTTCCACCACAGACTCATATTTCACTCCAAAAGATAACATAAGATAAAAATATTCTATATAACCTAATTGTATAAGGTTCTATAAAAATGAATTTTTCATTCATCTTTAAGACCATTTTAAAAAACCCCACTACATTATACAAACCAGGACATTACATATTCCAGTTGTAGGTTATTCACCCTGGTCACCCTTCGATTTCAGGCTCAAGTCTCGGGGCCTTACTTGATGTGACAGGTTGATGCCCGACCTCCATATTGTCCTTTTTATAACAATACAAATAAAATTCAGAAAAAATGTTTTAACCTTAAAAAATAGTATCAAAATTCCAAATTAAATCAATAAAACCTTTAGACTTATCCAAAATATATATGTCTAAACTCACAATATAAAATTTATAAGTAAGGATTACATATTTAAGATCTCTTTTTTCCACGTAATAACATGTGAATACCTTCATCTTGTTTTATTTTAAATCATGGTAACACCCTTAATTACCATAAAACAATATTTATTACATTCATGCTCCCTTATTCCTTATAAAATACATGATATACTCTTTATATCTACAAATGTTGTAAACTCCAATAATAATGTAATAAAAAAATAATTAATTAGATTCAAGGTAGTTGATAGTGTCCAATATAATTTTTCCAAATCAATAATATCTTATTCTGAAATCATTATCCCAATTTCAGAATCATATTGATTGTTATATTTTCCCCCAAGAATATATTTTCCAAAATTTTAAACTTGAAACGATGTCACTTTACTTGGTACCATAAAATCTCAAATCCTCAATGAATACATACTGCAGTGCAATCCATATAAAATTTATAATTACTAGAACTTATAAATCATTAATACTATACTCCAATGAAATAATTATTTAATAACAACATAAGAACACTAATAATTACCCTTACTCTGTGGAAGATCATTACAAGATTATTATCCAATATTAGCATTTGGGGTATACTTTGATGATTGTGACATTGATTCGCGTAGTGTCCCAACACCTTGAAGATGCAGAATTTAACATTTGAAACCTGTTTCTCACCCTTGAAATAACGAACAGGGTGTACTTTTTCTTCACACTTATAACAAACTCTTATTCCATTCATGAATTTACCAAGTTGATTCTTTCCTCATTTATAACATGTGGGAAAATCCTTCTTATCCTTCTTCCCTTTATCCATATTTTTCTCTGACAATTTTTTGTTTTAATACTTCCCTTCTAAGTCATAGGACTCAAATAATTCTTTATTATATTATTAACTCCGGATACTACATCTCCTTCTCACACTTTGGATCATGCATTTTACTGGAGTTATCATTCCTTATACTAGGCATCATTTTTAATCAATGGAATACACTAGGTTAGTTTATTAATCACAATTTATAATTACAAACCTGTAAAATACCTAATGTAAATTGAAATATTTTTGCCTATAATCTGTAGTCATAAAAATTAATTGAGTATGTATATACTCATAAAAACTTTATAATTGTTTATAATGAAAATATGAATTATCGTAAGCACATCCCATGAGAGTGTCGTAACCAGGAGTGAATAAAGGAACATTGTTGTGTACCAGGATACCTCGTGTCATGCCCGAAAATCCTTGACGGCATTTTCACCCCTAGTTATATCTGTGCCAGAGCCGCCTCTACATGACCATATCTAGAAAGGGATTCTTTTTAAATACACAAAATTTCTACATTACCTAAATTCAAGGATGTTATTTTATACATGTCCTCAAAGTATATCTTTCGTAAATTTTCTCTAATTATAGTTTTTCTCAATCTAGAATCCATGTTTTGTACCAAAATATTCTCTAATACCAAATATAATACCCAGACAACAGATACCCAAAGTCGCTGCATTGTTAATAACATTGACATAGTCATAAGAGATCAAGTCTTGAAATAATGATTATTTTAGTAGCCTTGGAAGTACTATATTCATACAAAAGTTTTACATTATATCATGAAATAATGAAAAACAAAATTATGTCTCCTTTGAACACCCTGATATCCCATATCCTATACTTGCAGGTCAATCATAATATAATTCTTCACATCCTAGGAAAAATAAATCATAATAAAGGGGTGAGCTCAGATTCTTAATAAGGATAATAATACAACAGAAACTTTCATAAATAAGAATAATCATTGACGGAAATTTATAAGACTAAAACATAAGCCATTTAAAATTAAACATCACAACAAAATGGAAAAGATAAGTCATATAATTCCATATAATTATTCACATGGGTATTCTACTAGTTGAGTAATCACATGTAGTATCAATAGCTAATTTCATAATGATGGAATGTATAATGACAGACATCATAACCAAATAGTCTAGGCCTTATGCCACGACCAAAAATAATATTTTGTCAAGGCTTTGTGCCAAGAAACTATTTTGTCTCCTGAGACGTTCAGATCCAACGAGGAGCTATAGCGGGCTCCACCCATCACTTACTAAGTCAAGTTCATTCCTCATATGAAAAGGTTGAAACATAACATAAACATTCATATTAAAACTTTAATATTAAATGGTAATACATTAACCATAATCCATGAATGGTATAAAAATAAAACCTCCCCAATCAGGCATATCACAAAACCTTCAATACAATATAGAAGATTGTATCATAAAAAATCAACTTCAAACATGTTTAAAATCCACCAAAAGATGTTGACATAGATGAAATCCAAACTATTTGAGAGAAATATATCATTCAATTTTGAAATCATTTAAAAGAAACATTATTATAAAAGAAAACAAATATTTGGTAAATATTCAACTAAAATTGTAAGGGATTATTAGATAGAGTTATAATGGTGGAAAATAGTCACACCCACCATGTAATTAAAAATAATTCTTACCTTAATATGTTAAAATATTCATAAAGTACCGTATTTGGAAAACGACAGAAAGATTCCATTCAAACCATTTTATAAAAATTCAAACAAGGGTATAAATTAATTTTACCCATAGTTTATTAAATAGTATAAAATGTTTTGAAATACATTTTTAAGAAACACGTATGTGGATGATAACGAAGTCCCAGTATATACTTACGTATAAACAACCTCAGAAAAGTAAAGAGACTGTAAAATTAACCCTTACCATGTACATTTCCTTAGTCAAGGGTATGTTGACCTCGTGTATATTAGTTAATTAATTGTTATAAAATTACTCAAGAACCACATACATATATATGATATCATATATGATCTTCTAATATATCATTTCTTATAATATTTTAGTATTATAACTTTTTCGGGTGTCAACTGATTAGTTTTCCATTATATATTTTGTTACGTAAGTCATGTTTTTTATAGATAAGATGAATTATATTTATATATAGAATGATATTAATTTATTAAACATTATGATTAATCATAAAATGAAAATTATTCTTGAATGTTTAAGATGGGGAATGAATCTAATTGAGTTCTTGGAGACGGTAATCTGTACGTACGCACAAGCGAAAAGATCATTCTATTGATGGTGAAATAGTATGTAATTGGATGTTATATTAAATATATATAATCATTAACATGTTATATTTATTATATACTTAAATTATAATCATTATCATACCCATCCAAATATTGATGCATTGAATAAAAAACTACACCACGATGTGGAGACGAAAAGCCGTACATACGCACATATACTGACTTTGTCATTCATAGGATGTATATAATAATGAATATGGTTTTACTGTATATATAATAACATAAAATTTTGTAAAAGGTATTTCAGTTAATATTTTGGTATTTAAAAAACAAAGAATGAGGACGTGGAAGAAGAAAAGAAATTTGAAAGAGGTGAAGAAATCATTACCTCTTCTTCCTGTGCTTCATTTTTTATTTGATTAAAAAAGCTCCATAGGTTGTATTTTTGATCAATGTAAGGCATATAGGTAAAATTTATGGTAGTTGGGAATATATTTTTGTATTTTTTGGCCAATCCTAATGGATTTGGAGGTGTTATTTGGAGAGAAGGGGAAGTACCCTTTTATAAGAGAGGTGATGGTCACTTTAGGAAAATATCGAAATATTATTTTATTACAAAATCATCTTCGGTTTATAATTATTCCAAATACTTTTAATTAGAGTATAAGTTGGGGATGAGTAGACATAATCTCAGGAAATATGTTTTAGACAAGTTATGTCACCATATTAACCTTATCATTTATATTTAACTCTTAGTTAAATAGTTTAACTTTAACAATGTCTTCGTGTATTTTTATATTACATAGTTAATAATCATACAATAGATTGATAAGAGAACGCCAAATGGTTCATTAATGAAATATAAATCATTATATAAGTCATTTAGAAGAACCATATATTTTTAGGAATATTAAATAATATAATAATAATGTATTTGTTTTAAGAAATCATTTAGGTCAATTTTCAATCTATTTAGTATTTGGTTTTTGTAGAAGTCATAAAAACTTTATCACTTCCAAAAAAAATATTTAATCAACCCTAACATATCATATTAACCTAAAAAAATTCTTTTAATTCATCAAACGTATCAATTTACATTTATTTTAATATTTAAAATATCAATTATTTCAATCGTTCATTAATAAGGTAATTACTGAATCATCATTGTGTCATAAATAAATTTAATTATTTAATGTCTAAAAATCATAAATTAAATAATATAATGTAGGAAATATTATCACCTTTCTATCAAATATTTTTATATTAATTTATTGGATGTATATCTCTATATTAAAAATCTTTTTGTTATTAAAATTTGAATTTGAAACATTTAACTCTTCTTTAAATAAAATAACAATAAATGTCCTAATCGAATCGAAGTTTATCATAGGGGATCATATTTTATTCCAAAGGTTGTTTTTGGTCGAAACACACTTACCCAATACAATTAAGACATTTGTTATTGTAATTATAATATCATTTTCAGCTTTAATTATCCTATTTACTTTTAACCATTGTAAATAAAATTCAAAAGTTATTATTCACTAAAAATTATTTTAATCTTATTGAACCACATTTTACATAATGATTTCAACCATGTGTCTATGATTTTTAAAATTCAATTCATAGAAGTGGTAAAATTACATTTTAGGCAAATTTGAAAATGTGCCTAGAAGGTGGGTAAAAGAGGTTAAAATGTTCAATAATCTTTTATATATTTAATTTTATTATAAACTGACTTCAATGAATTAAAGTGCACTTATATAGGTATTATTTAACTATTTTGACAAATAAAATAAATTAAATAAAAAATTATTACAATAAAAATTTGGTTTTAAATAATAATTCCGTGTTTTGAAGTATTCATAAAAAATTGACAGTTTTCAGAAAAATACCAAAAATTCACCCTAAAGAAAATTTGAAAATCTAAATCCAAAAAATGATGTGTATTTTACCAAATTACAATCTCAAAAGGTTCACCAATTATTTTAAAATTAATTTCCATTGTCAAATCCAGAATATGGGTTTTAAGAAGTAAAAACTATCAAAAGATTGACATGTGTTTATGTACAATTTAAATTGGAAATTATATCAAATTACCTAAATTATATTAAATGAAAAAACAGAATCAAACTATAATTTAAAACCACTCAAATTTATAATTGAACACTATAAATTATTTCGATTAAAATTGTTGTTTTTAATTAAAATGTAATATTTTTCACTATTCATCAAAAAAAGAATGTTACCTGAAAACCACCAAAAATTTATCCAAATTAAATTTTTATGTCTTGCTTATAAAGAAGAATTTTTTTAGTAAAATGTATTATATAAAAGTTTCAAATATTGTATTTAAAAAGGGTTCTCCATTAAAAGGCATCAAAATTAAATTTTCTGAAAAAAAAATACTTCTTTTATATGAAAAACAAAATTCGTTCTTATATTACATCATAATATCTAGGTTAAAAATATATATAGGTTATAAAATTCAAAATTCAGTTAATACTATTCGTAAGAAAATTTTGAACGGCTTGTTTGATAAATCATGGTACGCTAAAACATGGTGTTATGTGTGGCACAAGCTACTAAATTACATTAAAGAGATTACGTACTACGAAATCATGGGATGTTAGATAATAGTACAATTTAACACTCATTATTTATGAAAATGTTTTAGAATATATTCTCAAGAAAACATGACTTCATTTCTCATTTTATAAGGGAACCTGTTTTCTTTTAAAAACCATGTTTTCTAAAAAAGTATTATTTTTCAAACATTTCAAAAAATATTATTTAAATAAATTCATAAAAATTATTTTTTTAATAAATATTTTTAAATTTTAATTTCATTAAAAACAATGTCGAAATTTTTTTCGAAATAAAAAGGATATTTTCATCAAGAGTTCGTTTAAAAGATCTTTTCACGGTATTTCTATTTTTCATGGATATATTAATTTACTAAACTATATACCATTGAAACAGGTAAATTTCACTTGTGATCTTATTTTATTTTCTATAGAAAATTGATAAATCTATATCCTTTACTCAATGAAGATATTTGATATGGTATGTGGGTTTTTAATTAAACTGGTTATTTGAGAAAATATGATTTATTTTTTACAAGAATGAAAAGTGTTGGAGACTATTTAATGTAATTGCATTAATGCAACCGTAGTCTTGTGATATGAAATCAGTTTCAAACAAACCCATAATGTTTGTTTCAAATACAATTAGATGATATTCTACCAGAAGATTTGAAATTTGATTGGAACATCTTGATAGAAGTATTCCATACCATATTGTGAATGGTCTTGATGAGAAATGAGTCATATTTTTGGGATATATGACATCTTATAATTAGTAAATTCCTTCATTATGTATTTAGATATTATTATTTATAATATACTTTATTTGACATTATCTCCGGTGGAATTTCATTCTCATTTCATTGATTAAATGGAATTTGTTTTAGTTATTCTCCATTCAATATTGATTAGGCTTTATCCTATTATTTTAAAGGCATGTCTTTCCACTTATTACCTTTAAATAATGTTTACGAACTTCATTTTTTGTTTATTGATTATATGGAATGTGTTTTTATTTATTAACTTTTAATATTGATATTTCACATTTATTTAATATATATTCTATTTTACTTACCCTTACTATGAATTTGATACTACCCTTATTGTATTTCATTTAATTTTGATTCCATGAAGTAACCTAATAGTGATATGAAAATATAACCAAGATGTAATAATGTTGTTATCCTCGAAAGAAATTATATTGTAGTTTTTGTATTCATTTATATTATATTACTCCTGTATTTTCCTAGTTTACAAACGCTATTAAACTTTTAGATCCATTAAGACATGATTTACTTTTATCTTATGCAAATTTAATAGTGTTAGGACCCCAACTATAGGCTACTCGGGTCAGGGATTCTATACTGATCAATATTTTAAGGGTATACATTCCATTTTTGGTCTTATGTAATGGGACATTAAGGTGAATAATTTTATTTTGGGAAATTTTTATTTGGTTTTATCATTTCATTAATATATGTTTAAATAGAATTTTAAACATTTCATTAAGTATTAATTTATATAAGGATAGATTTATTGGTAGTATAATTTGGACGAAAAAAATTACCTTTAATGTTAATATGTTATTTTATTAAGAGGTAATTGAGTTTTATGTGGATAATTGGGTTATCATAATTTGGGAGAATATATTTAGACATACATGATAATGAAAGATAATTTGGTGAATAATTTTCTAATATTTTTATTAATTAATTCACTATATTTAGAATATTATATTAATATGGTAAACAAAATAATATTTTATAGGATTTAATTTTATTTTATGAATAATGAATTGTGTTAATTATTATATTTATATATGTTTTTTGATGTTTTATGGAAATTAATGTTGTTTTTGGAATTCATTAATATATTTTGGATAATTTAATATTTGGATATATACAAATTTTTTATATGACTTTATTTGTTCTTACTGTGATATAGGGAAAAATATTTGGTTTCTCATAGAATAATATTTAACCAAATCATTTAAATTTTTTAATCAAGTCAAGAATATTTTGAAAGACTATTTATTTTAATTAATTTTTAAATGATTTATATTCTGAATTATTATTTACTTTTATGGTTTGTGAGATTGATTTATTAAGGATTTTTCATACGAGGTATTATATTAACACGTGATAATGATATTCATTTTCACTAAGGGTATAAACATTTGGAATAAATTTTATTCCTGTTGGGGATCTTATGATGCTTTAAAATTTAATTGTATTTCTTTATACATGGCAATTTTATAATATATAATTATATGTGTTGAATTTGAGCAATAAAATTTCTTGGAACACACCAAAGGGTGAAATTTTTAGAATAATTAATTTATGTATAATATCAAACTTTGTATATATAAATGGTAAATGATTTTTTATGATCAATATTGATTAAAACAAATCTCTCCATTCTTATGTGTAAAATAGTTCATAGTGATGAATGTACTAGGTGTGAATCTAATTCAAAAGTATTTGTATTTTAATGATAAATACATGGTGTATGAAATATTTTGGATTTGATAAGTTTCAATGTATTATTATAGAAATTAATGTTCTTTTAATAAGGAAATATAGTCAATGGTAATTTAAAAAAATCATGAAAATTATTTATATTTATCTTACAAACCTTATAATTGTTTCTAAAAATTCTTTAAAATAATTTTATCAGACAAAAAATATGATTATGTTGTAGGAATTTTTTGGGAGAGATAATGTAACAATATAAGATTTTAGAATGTATTTTATTATAAATAATTACTTTGTCGATAACTTTTACCACACACAAAAATAAAATAAAATGAACCACAATTTACTATAGAAATATTATTATTAAAATTATACTATTATAATCTAAAAGTATGATTGATGGGTATGAATAACGGTAACCAAATTATGAAACATATAAATAAAATTTCCCCAAATACCAATTTATTAATTTGTAGATAAAATATATGTTCTCAATTTTCAATGATATAAATAAAATAATATATGTTTCAGAATAGTTATAGTTCAAAAAGTTGTTTCATTATAGTTGTAGTTTAATTTTTTACTTTATATTTTCATTAAATAATAAATTTTTAAATTTTATAAATGTTATTTGATAAAAACGAATTCATTATGTATTTATCAAATAAAAATTCTCTTAGGGTGATTTTTTTATATTTCTACGAAATGGTATATCTTTAGGCGAGTGGAGAGAAATACCAATTTTGCAAATAATTATACTTTTATGACATGATAATTATATAATAATTCCTTGAATTTTTAAGAATATTTTTATATACTAAATATATATTTATAATCAATATATTCTATTTTAAAAATTAATTTTCAACTTATAAATAAATGGTTTATATTGTGGAAATCTAATAAATGTTTTTAATAAAATTAATAACTTTTTGGTACATATAATTTAATAACAATTTAAAAAGGTTATTTTGAGTTTTTATTTTATTTAATAAAAAATAATATTTTAATAAATATTTACCAATTTATTCTATGGGAATAAAAATTAAGTTGTAATTATTTATGAAACCATTTTTTTGCTAAAAAAGACATTTAAATATTTTTTTTCATTTCATTTTATGAGATTATAATAGAATATTTTTAAAAAATTGTGAAAATTGAATATTATAAAATAAAAATACTTATTTTGAATCACCTTGATCAATTGTGTTTAACTTCATCTATAATCATAATTAATAAAAACCATATTAAAATTTTATCACCTTGTTAAATGGTAAAATTGGTTAATCAAGGCACAAAAAAGGGATAATGTCTCAAAATATATCAAAAACATGAATTCATTTTTCTGTATTTGTGTATCTAGGGAAAAATAATCATA
The DNA here is from genome assembly GCA_963277665.1 of Viscum album. Lineage (NCBI taxonomy): Eukaryota > Viridiplantae > Streptophyta > Magnoliopsida > Santalales > Viscaceae > Viscum > Viscum album. Next base: position 2,084,100,653 of record OY728128.1, on the reverse strand, counting down.
TATTATAATATTTTGAATTTTTGTTTTATTTAATTTTTATATTGAACAATATATTATTTTAATTAAAGAATAATACAAAACATCACTCTGTTTCTTTCAGTATCAATAACTTATATTGATAATAATAAAAATATGTTTGAAAGGATATAAATGGATTTGTTATATATTAATGAATAATTTTTTTGATATTAATTTTATACATTATTTTGGTAATGGTATAATTACTTAAGATTCTTATGAATCATTGATGTATCACTTGTGCGACTGAGTGGAGAATCAATGTAAATACTTTATAAATAATAAAAGTGATGTGTTTTGTTTATGTTAGTTTCCTTGATAATTTTTCGTGATAAAAATTAAAGGTAATTAGTGTTTTAGATATTTATAATTTAGCATCCTGAAAATGTTGATGCATTGAATGAAAAATTATGTGAACTATAGAAAAAATAACATTAAAGGTAGTTTTTGTTAGTCAATAGTGAATTATGTTTTATAAAAATCATAAGAATATTAAATTGTATTAATTGATTTAGAAGTGGTCATTAATATCAAATATTTTGTCACTTGTGGAGCACTTTATATTTTAGAATGCAATTTTGGACACTTAGAAACTATGTATCTTGTATCTATAGAATGGGTTTAATGTGGTTAAAAAAGATTCAACATAATAGATAAGGTTTAAAAGAACAAATAAAATCATTTAAATGTTATTATTTTAATTTATTTAGGACTTATATCATCCCAACATCATAATTGATCCAATTTGGGTTCAATTTTTTATAAAGGTGATCTTATATAATTATAATGATTATAATAATTACAAATGCTCCACTTGAATAACTTATAAATTTAAATATCAACAACACATTTTTCAAACATTATAGAGCCACATAGCTTGATAAAACCCTAAAAAATACATCTATACTTCATTATCCACATTTGATATGTTCTGGTCTTCCTAAAATACCATCCCAAGTGTCATTATGAAGGGATCCATATGAGTATTCTCAAAGAATTGGTAACAGTATTCATCATATCTATTTATGTTTGTTACATATCATTCCTTAAAAAAGTATTCTGTAATCAAATTAACATAGTTAAAAAAGTATATGTATACTAAAAAAAATTAATTTTGTTCATATGATGACTGTTTTCTTTTGATATTCCATCATATTGGAACATAAAATATTCTTTATGTGTGTGTATGGAATACTCCCCCAAAGACCATCGAAGTATATTTTCCATAACCAACTTTCACTGTTGGATATATAGATATATTTAATGAGTATATATGAAATTTATAAAATTATTATGAATATTTAATCCTAAAACAGTATCTAAATTCTAAACCTCCCATATGTTGCAAGATAATAATTTTTCTCGCGTGTACGTGAAAAATACTACATCCATAGATAAATTGTATTTTTTTCCATTTTAAAATTTATTAGAATAGAAAAAAATACATATTTAATATATATAAGATATAAATGAATTAATTATGATTCTATAATGTTGAATTATTATTTAACTTTCTTTTTTTCCGTCCATTGAAATGTAAAAACATCACTCGTACTTACATGTGGGCTACAATGATCCAAAAAGTAGTGTACTTCATCTTTCATTACCATCTTATTTGGATAAATTTAAAATATTATATAATATATTAAAAAAATGTTATAACATTATTAACATTCCATAGATCGTGAAACCATGAAAACTGTTCATTGATCCAAACTGTCTAACTAAAATACTTATGAAAAATAGAGCGTTTGAAACTCAAAAATTATTATTTTATGGTAGAATTTTTAATATTTGAGTAATTAGAAATTATAAATGAAAAATATATTGTATGATAAGAATAAATAAGTTTCTTCTATGAATTGTAAATTTAATTATTTTTTATAAAAATTTGCTTTAGAGTGCATGTGATGAAATTTTTGACCGGAAGTAAGGGTTTCATGTCTCACTTTTATTTCATTAAGTTATATTACATATTAACCAGTTATTTATTTCTATTTGTGTATATAATAACCATGAATTTATTTTATAATTATTATAATTAATATTATCTAGATTCACAAATCCCATCTATTTATTCAATTTGTTGAGGTTTTGATTTGTTAATTTCTAAAGTTGTTACAGTTATTCATTGAAAAATGGTTTTTTTGAGACATGTTTGTTATTTTACAAGTATTTTAGATTTTATAGTTCATTAATTTTTCCTTTCATATATTATATTGGGAATATATTTATATTCATGTTATTTTATAATTTATTTGATATTAATTCTTCTAAGGGATTATGATTCAAAATATTAAAAAGTTGTAGCATCATGCACATCTTCATTGGCTTGAGAAAGATGTAGGAAAATAAGAATCCATAGGTGACATCCACAAGTAACCAATTAATGGAAATAAATTAATAGGCCCTCAGTATAATTGAAATATAATGTTACCATTGAAAATAAAACAACCAAAATTATATAATTCATGAGAATAATGTACAAAACTAATGTAATACCAACGAAAAACACAACTGAACCGAAACCAATCCCCATATTAAAGTACAATGAAAAATCATAAACAAACACAAATTTGAAGGAGGTAGAAAAATATAAAATAACTCCATGACTCTGAATACATAAACTCAACATCTTATATCATCCATGCTCAAAATACAATGTTTGACCTAATTAATCATGATGAATCACTAAAGAAATGAGATACTTTTCATTTACCTATGTCCGGATATAAAATATATGAAAACACACTAAAATGACCAAGGAGGGTGTTTTTAATAAAACTAAGTAGGATATCCCAAATGAATTCCCAACTCATTTTACTAGGTTAGAACATGATATAAAATTTACATTAAAAAATTAGTATCAAACAATTTAAAAAAAAATTCGTATAAACAAACTATTTCTAAGAAAAAAAATTTCTATGCAATGAAACAACATATATCATTAAAACCATTTCCAAAAACCATTTGGAATGAAATATTTAAATTTTACTCAACCAAACACACACACAAGGTTGTTTTTACCATTGACGGTGAAATAACATGTCCAAAATCTATCCATTTGATGGTGGTACTTCACGACCATTATGAATCCCATTCAATTAACGAACATCATTTATGCAAAAAACATCATCAAATCCATTTATTAAACCTATTAAATAAGAACTACATTTATTGAAAAAAATTTAACCAATTTCCATGCCATAAAACAAAACCACCATTTTAAAATCATCATTTTGAAATTATGAAACCAATTTCACTTTCAACCAAAATAACCAATTTACACAATTCCACAAACCATCACCTAAGAAAGATTCAAAAAAATCACAAAATAAATCAATATGATTCATTAAAGTAAATAAATTATAAATGAAGACATATATTTCTAATAATAAGGTTCCAAAGTGAATACATAAACCTCATTTCATAGGTGTAAATGAAGAACAAAACTAATTCTTCAACCAAATGGGTTGAATCTCAAATAACTCACCATAGATATTATTCTCTATATTCAAATCAATAATATATCATTATTATTTACCTCTATCAACACAGGTATATCCCAAAAGGATTATATATATGAATTCGTTAAATAAAATAAGATTAAATAAAAAAGAAACAACTAATAATTGAGTCATACAAAAGAATACAGACCACTAACGCTAAAATAAACACAAAGAATATTTTCCCACATCAACAGGAAGGAATTTTATAACTATTAGGATTAGGGAAAATTGTGATTGGGAATGGAAATAAGAGGGGTTATGTGGATAAAATAGATTATAACAAAAAAAATACGAATATCTTTTTTAACTGAACATGGTTTAGTTACATTGCTTGGAAAATCATGGTCAAACTATGCTCTATCAACTATTTCCATCACCACTCGCACAGTTTAAAAAACACTACAAAAACCACACTTTGTCCTACAATTCTAAAAAATATAGTCTATCCGAGGTTGATTAATTGTTTGGACAAGATTTTCTCCAACAATGTGCTTTCTCATTGGCATCTATTTCAACTGTATTGTTTTATACAAGTGTTTTGGGGTTTCAACTAACCATGCTCAAAATATGTACCTCCAAAAATGACCCAAAAAAATGTCAAAACAACTCAAAACCATACCCAAAATAAATAAAATACATTACCTACATAAAGTACATAAAATAAAGGGTTATCTATCTATATTTAAAGGTGTAAAATTCTCCCCACCATTAGTCTTTCCATCCCAAAAAGTAGAATATTCTTACTTTACTTGAACAGTTCAGTCCATTTCTTGAGCATTTACATTTCTTGTTACTATGTTTTTTCCAAAATCTATACATGATTATATAAAACCTACACTAAATATGTTGTTTTACCATGAAATTGTTCTACCTACCTATCCAAATCAATAGTAGAACATGTTATAAAACAGTACTCAACTCAAGGTCAACATGATCCCATAAAATCATATGGTTAGGATCATGAAGATAGTTTTTCAATTGAGATACATAAAATAAAATATACAGTAATCTAAACCTTGTTAGGAATGATAACTAATATTACACCCCAAAAAAAAATCATGTATCTTGAATGGGCCTATTGTTTGAGTAGATAACTTTACCTACATACCATAATAGTGATTCCAGTTCCCTCGATAGATTTTCAAAAACACATTATCACTCACCTTAAATCGAAAAAACAATCTACAATGATTCACATATAATTTATAATGACTCTTTGATATCTCCACCCTTTTCCTGATCAATGGATCCTTCTCCATTGTCTATTTTATAAGGCTTGGTCCAACTAGTGATGATTCACCTCCTTCTACTCAATAATATGGAGAATAACATGGAATCCCATACAATGATTCAAAATGATCTATATATATCAAGGATTGATCAATGTTGTTATATAGGAACAACATTAATGGTATGCACTCATCCAAATGTCCAAAAAAATCTATTATAATATTCTGAAGCATGTCTTCCAAAATTTGTATAGTCCTTTAATATTTTCCATCCATCTAAGGATGATACTCCATATACATAGTCAACTGAGTTCCATGGGTTTTCTGTAAGTATTTACATAAAATATTGAATCATCAAATCCTGATCTAACAGATTCCAAACTAATACACATGGAAAATTTACCACTTATCAAATATAGATTTTTGGTATTTCATCCACCTTATGAGATTACAAAATAGGGATGAAATTTCCAGAATTTGTGATTTGATCCACTATCATCCATATATTTTCTTATTTTACAACCATAATCTAGAAAACCATCACAAAATACAAAGTTATTTTCTCCATTTTCCAAATAGGGATAGGAAAATACTATAGCCTTCCCATTATCCTCTGTTTCACTTCTAGAAACTAATAACATGTGTGGCATCTCATCACATAGTCTATCAGTGACCTTTTCATGTGAGCCAACCAAAAAATTTCATTCAATGACTTATATATATGTTTTATTCAAGGATGAAAAACCATTCTCGATTGGTGGTATGCAGAAGAACATGTTCTTGAAAATCCAAAGAAACAACTATCTGATCACAGACCCATAAAACATAACTCTCAGCTAACATTCATCCATTAATGCTCTCTCTTCCATTGTGTTTTTACATCATAACAATTCATTCTTAAATTGTTTTTCATGCCTATTTAAAAAATATCTTTTAATCAGGAAATAAATAAGCATTAAATAAAACAACCACATTACCTTCGTCTTCACAGTCCACATGCATATAAACTATTACTAACATCAACTCTCATTGATCTGAAGACTCTTTCACTAACGAAGTGTATGAATTTATGATTAATTCATCTGCAACATTATTCCCTTTATCAAGTGTATACATCAAGTAAAATTAAAACATTTATAGATAATTAATCCATCATCATTGTCTCAGATTCAAATCCCATTATGATAAAATTTTATTCTTGCTCTTATGATATGTAAACAGAGTAAATTTCTCACTAGTGAATAAAAAATTCCAAGTCTTATAATCTTAGACTACACCATCTTTGTACAAATTTAGTGTGGAGTATTTATTCCAATGTAATCATAAATGACATGAGACATAAGAAATTACATGATCTACCAACATGAGAACACATCAAAAATCATATATAGGAGCATCAAAATACACCATATACCATTTTCCTCACTTGGAAAAAACCATGATTATTGATTGTGTAATGAAAACATTAACCAATTAAAAAAACAATGGACATTCATAAATCTATTTCAATGGAGAATTTATTCTTTTAAAAACAATAGTTCATGAATCTAGTTCAGAAAATTCCGGAATATATAATCTCTAATAACTAGCCATACTGAGAAAAAAACATCTAAGACATTCTTTGGTGGTTTCTAAAAGAGTACAACCTCTATCATCTATAGGTCCACAGAAACACCTATGTCAAAGATAACATGTCTAAGAAAATATTTTTCTTGAATAAAAAAATAAAAAATTAAAATTTGGGCATACTAATTATGTTCCCAAGAATTACCAACACCATCTCCATGTGTTTGTCATACTCAGTCCTTGTCTTTCAATAAACCAATATGACATCCACAATCACAGTAATGAAAAACTCTATATATCTATGAAATATCTGATTCATCAATTAAAAAAATATATCCACTTCATTTTTAATAATTAAAGGAATAACCATATAATTTTGATGTTCTTATCTACCACTATAACCAGTTTTTTGGAACATCCTCCTTTCGAACCCACAATTAGTGACTTGATGATCATAATTCAATTTAAGATAACTGCTCAACTACCCTCAATTGATTTAATATTAAATAAATTAATGGTTTTCATTTTAATCCATTATCATTACATGGTTAAGAATACTATAATCTTCACAATTAAATAGAGTTAAATACTCCATTTTCACAAACAAACTTTCATTTTCCACAGAGACATACTGGGCTAAATGAACCCTTTCCATTCAATATCATCCAACATCAATTTAAATTCCCTTAATTATATTTGTTCTATCGTATAATATATAATGGAGATAGTTTTAGTCCCATTTACTATATCAATAATAAAATACATTCATCTTGATGGTGGATACCCAAAAAATTATCAGGAAATCATATCTTAACGAATCAAAAACTACTGGAAAAAGGAATTATCTCTCACATCCATAGATACCAAAGTAAAAACATCCCAATTGTATGATATCGTTCCAACTACTTGTTCCAATTATCCTATAACACATAAATTTATATTTTGGATCCCAATAAATAGATTCTTGATGTTATCATCCATTTTAAAACAAACCCTTCAGGAATAAAAGATGATGTGAGATTTAAAAATTATCAAGAAATTGATACCCATGATTATGTCATAGACATTGATATAAATCATTAAAAAATATCGTATCAATTTATCTACATCAATTTTTATAGAAAAATTTTTCACATAAAGATTTGAAATTAAATTTAACTAATAAAAGTTTATGTTTTAAAACAGAAGGCAACATCTCAACATGCAATCCCAGATAATAAACAAGACAAGAAGAAATAAATTAATGGGATGGTCCTATATGAAAAACATCTTTCAAATGGGTATAATTCTAAATAATCATACCACCCACTATTAATGGTCTAGATTGGTATACTAAAACCACCTGTTTATCTACAAATAGGTACATATTTGTTATAATTTTACCCTTATTAACTTGTTGAGATTACACTTAATTAAGAGTCATGGTATTCCTATAATCACTATTAATAGATCATTTATTCTGATGAGAATAATTCTTTTAGACACATCATATCAGATTATACGATGTCTGCGAACCATGATATATATCCTAGCCTCTTGACCTTGGAGGGGTGAGGAAATAGAAAAGAGGATAATCTATCTGGTTTCAATTGTGGTATGATCTTGGTGGTTCCATACATTAATTATTCATAATATCCAACTAAAATCACTAAAAACATCCCAAATAGATTTTTTGTTTTGGTGGAAGATTTAGTAATCCATCCATATGATTCTGATTCATTCAACTACGTTTGAAATAGTTGTGTATATTTTTCTCTTATTCCCAGTATTAGAGTTCCTAATATTTTTCACTTTTATCAACATGCTTCCTCCACTAGTAATAAATAAAATGTAAATTTATACTATTTTGGATCTATTTACCATCAATTTATAATTTATTTTACAAATTACATCAATCTTTAAGAAAAATTCTTCCCTCAACCTCGATTTAAAATAGAAAACCATTAATGATTAACTTGTAATAACATCAAGTGAAAATAAAATAAATTCATAAATTTAACCATGTTATCATTTAAAAGTAGATTCACTTGTTTCTTGATAAAAAATGTTATTTTCCTACAATGTAGAACGTATGTGGGTAGAGTGGTTGTTTGGACCAATTCATTAATATCCTAACCTAATATTCCTTCATCTAATTTTGAATTAAATGTTAAATATCAAACATGGAATCAATGAGCCTATAGCATATACGTTTCCAAGATTACATTCAAAAATCTATTGTGAATAAGAATTAGAATATTTGATTTATTCTATTCATACACACCTATGATTTCTCATGTTCTATGAGATCCTAAAATATTGGTATGTTCTTTATATAGAACTAAAAAAATGATCCACTTCCCCTTTTTCATCCCATTGGTTCCAACTATCCACGGCTTGAAAGTACTAGACAATATATTGAATGAGGTATTGGTTCACCTATGGATTAGGTGAAACCACACTCTATATGTCATATTATGGTTAGTTTATTTTATTATTAACCAGTTCTATTTTCTATAAACATAAAAATTTAATTTTTTGTCAATCTTTAGAAATTGAAGGATTATTAATTTTAAATTTTCTATATCACTCATATCACAAAAATGATTTCCAAAATTCAACACTATGTTATTTTGAAAATAAACCCACTTTCAAAAGATAATAACCATTACTTTTCAAAATAACACATTTTAAAACTTTTTCAATACTTTCTTAAAGTCAAAAGTATCGAACCAAATAATTAATCATAATAAAAAATTAATTTAGTTGTCCTGGTAGGAATTCATTTATATCAATGTCTGAGAGGCTCTTCTTATCTCTAAACCCATGATGAATATGGTAAACGTCATATAATGGTATCAAAAAATCAAGTAACCAACTCCATATTTAGTTAAGGTTTAACATAGATATTTTTTCTATTCATTTTTATTCTCTATATTTCATATTTTTATGATCTTACTCCATTATATAATCCCATGTCAAGGGATAATAAAAAATTATATTTCCAACTACATGAGAACCAACCCAGTACCATTTCTCCAAAAAAAATAATGACAGAATGACCATGAATGAAACCATTTATAGCATCATTCCCCTATTTATTTCCTTGAGAAGAATTTAGGAAATTATTAGGAAATAGGTGGAATTATCAATACATCAAATGATGGAAATATGTTTCAAGGGCCACATTAAAATTTAGGGATGATTTTTCTTTTTAAAATATAAATACTAAAACTATGCGATGAATGTGAAAAATGTACAAAATTCATGTAAACTGAGTGAATTAAAAACCAAACTACAACCAATAACCATATCAAAAAATAAAACATAACCAATATCAGAGTAAAAATATAAAGGAAAATAAAAAAACTCAATGTCTCCAATGATATGATATCTATATATCCAAACATTCTCTATGTTGTAACTTCATTAACCTTTCACAAATTATAATGATATATTATTAAATAAATTTTATAACTTTCCTCAACATGTGTTCTGCTATATATTATATACAAAGACACCAAACATCCCAGAAATTGGGTGAGTGAGGAAACTGAGGAGGTTCTCCCCATTTTACATCTATACTCATGCTGCTAGTATATAACATGTTACCATATTTTAAAAAAAATTAAATAGTTTATCTAAAAACCAAAACAATTATAATAAAAAAAACATTCATTATAAAGAAACCAAATAAGTCAGTCAAACCATTTTCGAAAAACAATTTTCAGGACCCATATATATTTCACACAACCACAAACACACATATACAATATTGGTGTTACCAATTATTATGGAACTTCATGTCCATTACCCATCCCTTTTATGGTGTTACATGATGACCATTTACTAAACCATTCAAAAAAATCAAAATGTTTCTGCCAAAATTATTATTAAAACCAATTAAAAAAAACCATTTTAAAAAAAATCATTATTGAAAAAAAATTCATCCAATTTACATGAATTAAAAAGAAAAAATCATTTTAGAAACATCATTGTAAAATAATTATACCAACTCTATTATCCACAAAATCAAAAAATTTCATTAATTCCATAATCCATCATGTATGAGGTTTCCCAAAAATCATTTCACAACAATATCACTATTGAATTCAAGATATTGTAATTCAATCATTCTAGTTCTAAACAATATTTTCATGTATTAATCCACCTACCTCACAAGTTGGGAAAAAATTAGTAAAGACGTAACTATTGAAAAAATAGGGTATAAAATACAAAAAATTGCCTTGGATATTCTTCCATATCATCAACACAACCATATCTCAACATGATTGGACCTGAAAATCATATAACTAACTCAATAAACTATATCCTTGAATATGAGAGAGTTAATGAGAAGACATATATGTTAGACAACCAATAATAGATACATACCAATGAATCTGGGCCTCCAACAAACAAAGAGTCACCAACGAAATTATCCAAAATCGATGTTAATGGTCTCTAAATAATTTGGTTGGAGAGGAAATTGAATCATGGTCATATTAGAGGAAAAAAGGTGTTAGGGATAAAATAGTGTAGATTTGATTAATTCAGGTCTCATTTTCAATGGTGGATAGTTTAGGCACATTGTTTGGAACAGAAAATGGAACCCATTCTCCAATCACTCTCTAAAAAAAGACATGAGCCGTTGGATTTCCTGGATCGACAAACCATGCCTCAACTGTTCTCAATTTCATTATTTAAAATAGTACAATATCTCATATGTGGCCACATGGGTTGTAAAAACCATGCGCCAATAGTGTGCTTTCCTATTGACATCTTTTTTTTTATTTTCATCGTTCATGGAGGGTTTTAATAGTTTCTAAAAACCATTCTCAAATTTTTCACCTCCATAACATCCAAAAAATGTAAAAACGTCTCTAAAGCTTCCCAAACATAACAAAAATATATTACATACTTAAAATAAATTAATTAAGGGTTATTTTCGAGATACCTATGGTGCAACAAAAGATGTTAGTCTTTATATTCAAATATATTTCCTATTCAATATTATCTAAGACAAATTTATATTAAGAGAAATTATAGGATAATTATATATAAAATAATATCTATTTTTTATCCTATTGTTAATTTAATAAATTTCATATTTTAGTACTATTTCACCATACATGGTATATTAATAATCTATAATATTCTTTTAAGTATATTTGAACTTTTTTTGTTGGGAATAATTCCTTTCTATATAAATTATCTTCATGATAAGTTATAGATGTTTTTTCATAAATATAAATCCTTAAGAATTATTATTTTTTTTATTTTAGAATTTATTTTATATTTTTAAGTATAATTTTTCAAAAAAATTGGTATGACTCACTTTTGACTTTTTACAAATGTGTGAAATGAATGTTATATATTAACATATATGGAGTGAGTGGATTTTCCCCAGAATAAAAAATTTCCATCATTTGAACATTCTCTTACAAATTACCATGTTACTAATTAAATTAAATATGTTTCCCGATAATTTTAGAAGATATTTTTAGTGACACTAAAATTAATGTATAATTTCCCAATAATTAATGAAATTCTCAAATGATATTTTAAATGTATTTTTCATCTATATCATATTAAATTAAATATTTATTTAATTCAATAGATATATGGAATAATAATACTATCCACATTCATTCTTTATATGGATTATAATGATTATGATTTAATGATGATTCTATGAAACTCGTTAAATTCCCATATTTTAGTTAGGAAATTATATAAAATGGATTTTTATTATACCATTCACATAATTTCACTATATGGATTATAATTAAGATTAGATGGAATGATTATGAAACCCCTTCCTTTCATCTAAGCTATTCTCTGAGGAAATTTTGATTAATTTTATGATCTTTTGGAACACTTATATATGGATTTAATTTTGTATCTATCGGTACTAGAATTACCTTTCCCAATAATTTATTGTGTAATGATTGATATCTCATAATGTAATATAAACTATAATTTCTAGTAAAGCAAATTGATAAGGGGAATTGTTACATTATAATAGTCTTGGTAGTGATCCTTGACTTTGTATATGATGGAATGTGGAGCACACCCAATCCACTATGGGAATTTTTCCACTATGAGTGTATTAAATGTTTTCCTCAACTAAGAAAGTGATTTCCCATTATTATGTATAAAAGATAACATATTTATTATAATCAGGATATGTTCTCATGACTGATGATTGATTATAGATTATTACACACAATGATGAATTAATTTTTATGAAAAATATCTATGTAATGAATGTTGATTAATGATATTTGACTAAATGAATATGTCATTAATATTTTATTATTTTGTTATCATATCATTATTCCTATATTATTCTCAGTTATGATGTTTAATTGATATCTCGTATTTTAACATTACTAGGTTTCTAATATCTAAATTTTTTAGGTTTCCTTTTACTAATGTTATGATGAATAATATATTTCAATATATGTCAATAAGAGTATCATGTGTGGGGAATTTTGTGGGTTATGTTGAATTATTCTTGTCAAATAAGTGAATTTGGGTATATTAGAAAACAATCATTTTATGTGAAATAGATAGGTATTTTAGTAAAAAAATTAATAATTTTGTAGAAAAATATTTATAAATGGTCTAAGGTATGTAATTTATTTAATGATGGATATTGATATTTTAATTATTAATTGTAAATATTTAGTCTTCTCTGTATTTATTAATGCTAGTTTAAAGAGAATATGTTTTTAGCTCTAGATATGGTTATATGAGATCTAAACTATCTCATCTACTAATGTATATTAATATGAAATTCTAATAGTGTGGAATACCATATCACAAAATCATCCCTTATTAATAAATTCCTTTAGTTGGAGCGCCATAATTGCATGATTGGATCATTTGATGAATGTTTGGTGTTTAGAACAAATAGGTCCCTTGAATAATAGTCTCTATTTTGGTGATGTGAACATGTCTTGTGTTTTTTATTAATAGGGATCATTATGTTTAGGGTTTGCAAATTGAATCTTAATTATAATTCCAAGGAATAAAATGAAGATATAATGATGATTTAAAGGTGGGGATCGATAGAGATTGTGATTGAATGTTTCTTGGGAGTTTCCATAGATGAAAAGTTACATCATGGGGATATTTTAAAGACAACATGTTTTCTTGATTCTTTCCCTCATAGGAAACTTAAAATTTCAATCATGAATTCTCATGAGGGATTGAATGTTAACTTACCTATTTAAATAACAGTATTATATTTTTTATTGTTCTAATGATATATGAATATAATTTCTATGATTGGGTTGGAATATATTGATATTAATAGTCTTTTTAATCATATGATTTTTCATAATTATTAAATAATTATAAATTATTCCGAATATAAAAATAAGTGATTACCCTGAATGATATCCCGAAATAAAATTTTGAGTTCACATTTTAGTATGTAATTAGTGGGTTTGTTAAAAAGGTTAGGTATAAACTTTTCAGAAGTTATATTACAGGGGTTAGAAAAATTAAATATGTATTTAGAATTTAATTAAATTAAATTAAATGTGTTAAATAAAATTTTGAAAATTATTTCTCAATGTTTTATTACATTCTCAAAATCACACAAATAGGGAGAATCAATTCTTCCCCTGAAATCGGGATGGTTTTTGGGAGAGGAGAAATTAAGGGAAGACAGGTGTCTCTTGGAATCTTGTTAGAGATAAATCTAGATTTTTCTACTGTAGAATATGGATCTGAGCACTACATTTTAGGAACTGACCATGGTGTAGGATTGTTAATTAAATTTATTAGTTATTTTGTTTTTCTTGGGTATTTGGATGGTTTTGCATTTGATGATGGCTATGGTGAGGTTATTTGTGGGTGAATAGCTTGCATGTATTGTAGGGGGTCCTAATATTTTTAATTTTAATTGATATTTATGGTTTGATGAAGTATTCAATTATTATTTATATGTTGCAAATGTTTTGTGATGAAGAAGGGAGAAATATGGGTATTAGGTATTAAATTATATTTATCAAAGATTTTTTTTCTTCATTATGGTAATATGAATTACCATTATATAGGGACCTATATAGGGGTAACTTTATAGTAACCAATTCAAATGAGGGATTCGTATGGGAAACACACTTCATGTTGTTACACAGGTGGGGCACAAATGGGTAATGAGTTTTAAAATTATGATGGAATTCAATCACACAAGGGAACTATTTAAGAAATCCATTAAATGTATTTATTTCCACCAATAGGTTGGTTTCCCCAATTTTCATATAAGACTATTTATTGCATGAAATTGCGGTTTAGGGATAATTTTTTATTTGTTCATTATAATTCAAATTTGGAATTAAATATTAAATAAATATAAATAAATTTTATAATTAATTAATGCATTATTATTTTATGTGGGGCCTTTTTTTTAAGAAACCCTTTTGAACATGTAAGATACTTGAAAGGGATGGCCAGGATTCAATTTTTAAAGGAATAACCCTATATATAAGGATTATGGTCCCTTAAGAATATTAATTTAGTAAACTAATTTATTTATGTATGCATCTGATATGTATTATCTCAATTGATCGTGATCATCATTTTAAATTATATAAATTGTATACATATAATTAAATACGTATAAATGAATAGAAAAAAGTGCCAATGCCCATTGTGGAAAGTTGTTCTAGGGATTGATACTACATATTCCAATGGGTATGGTCATGAATATGATTAATTCCATATTGTTCATGGATCATAATGAGGGAAAAATTATTAGACTACATGACAGGAAGTGGACCTGGATAGGTTCCCATAGTTCCGATGAACTTTATGAATGATGAATTGAAATGGATACCATGAGTAATCCTTTGTAGAAATTTGTGATGGCTTAGAGCCTTTTTCCTAGTTTAGATGATCATGGGGTGACTGTTTCTCACCCATTTTAATTGGAGTACATATCTAGGTATTCCCTATATTGGACATGATGAAATGCTTCATGAGTGGTTCAACCAGTAACATTTCATGTAAGATAATATTTGGGTTATTTATTGTTATGGGGGCTATTGAGACGTTCCATATGATACTAGTTAGTGTGTGATTATATGATTAAGGAATTGAGGGAAAATATGAACTCATATTAACAAGTGTTCCTATGAGAGTTTTGATTTGGTTAATGGATATGTATATATTGTTTTGGTACTGATGGGACACAAGGGACCCCAATGAGTACCCAAAATATATATTCACTCTTATAAGGGTTTATATGAAAATGGGTAGGGATGATTTTGAGTGTCACCATAGAATCCTAGTATGTGTTATGAACCTGATATATCTATAAGGATGGGGATAAGTTTTGTACTTGAGAGGTCAAGTTCGATTATGTGGGATGGGGTTGGATTGTGGTCCAACCCATATGAGTTGAACATTGTTTTTTAATTTGAGTTGGATGTGCTTCCCAATGATATAGATTGGGACATATAAGTTGGATTGGATATTATTCATATTTTTGAAATTCCTTCTAACTATGATGTGGTAGATGAGATGTTTGTGCAACCCCCTGATGACAAGAATATGTGAGATAATCCATGGGGGATGAAATATCCCAAGTGATCAATCTACAATGTGTTGTTGTTGGAGGGAATCACATGCACTAAATTTGCAGAAAAAAATGGGTGATATAATAGGTATATATTACCCCATTATTGATTATTATATTATTAGATAACTATGAATTGATCCTAGGATTTGACTTATGTTTCTAATTCTTCAATATTTATATGTAATTGATCATATGAATCTATCATTACCATGATATTGGTCGGAAAATTCCTATAATGTTATTTGAGACTATATAAAACTAAAAGATATGTGTATATTCAATCCCATTGGTCATGTTAGAACCTGGGGATCGATAATGGTTATTTATTTATGCATGTACAATTTGTTTATTATTTTTATGTGAATGATTGATAATGATGCAATTCATATATTGGTTATGTACGGAACCTCCCTAGAGGTTCCCTACCTATATTCATTCACACCCTTAATTGTAATCCATGGATATTTGGTATCCATGAGACCAAATATTATCATAGGTTTTGGTGGGAATAAGGCTTAATTATTTGTTATCATGATGTACTGATCAGATGGGACACATAAGTGAGGAGTGATGAGACTTTGGGACTATGGTTGGTCTACCATTTATTTTTTATCTCATGTTATTTATAATTATAATCAATCAATTTTTAGTTATTTGATGCAATATTGTATGATTGTGAGCCAGTTTGACTCCATATTTCCATTTTAAATTTTAAAATCAATTTTATTGTTTATTATTTCATGTATCATGACTATTTACTACTATAGATGACATTTGATTACTTATTTATTCTGGTTTAACTATGATATAGGGGAGTATTCCCCAAATGGAAATAACATATATCTTCACGGTTAGTTCCTAGCCTTTTGAATATGAGGGGGAATGATTCAAATCACTTGTTTACTTGTTTTAGTAAATTTTTTTATTGAAAATAAATGGGGATGTTGTATATTATTTCATTTATTATACAATAAAAATCATCAATAATTAAATCGTTGAAAAACATAAAATTTGATAAGAAGATAAAGAGTCTCATGTTGTTTTAATCATTTGTAATAATGGATTCATATTCATTTTGTTTCCAAATAATGAATTCTATATCTATTTTAGTGTAATGATTTTAGGGAAATGTTTATAGTAAAATATCTCTTTAATCTTGTGAAATTTCTTAAAATTGATTTCTTCCTTTGGTATCATCATCTTAATTTATGTCCACCGGTGGTATCATTCCCCTTCCAACTCATGGAAAACCAATTTTAATTTTCATGTGATTTTAATCATAGAGAAAAAATAATTTATCTTTCATTTATTTCAATTTCATAGAAATTAACAGATCATAACACACGCAAAGGGTTAAATGTTGTTGATTAATGAAAGAATCAGTAATGTGTTTCCCGAAATAATACTATTTTTAGGATGTCAACATAGTTTATATTTATATTTATATATATTGACTTAAATTATAGGAAAATTATCACTCCTCTTATCTTATTTGGTTTGTCATTGGGAAAATCACAACATTTCCCATCACACTCATTTTTAACCCAATTACACGAAATTACATATATAAAATTTAACAAATAATGATAGTGGTTCTATTTAGAAATAAATATTATAGTATTACACTATACTATAAAAAGAAAACATGAATGATTTACAAATAAGGAAATTTAATTTATGCATAAAGCATATAAAAAATATTCTTCTAACACTTTTCTATAGAAAATAAATCATACAAAAAAACATTAATGAAGATTAATATAAAACCCTTGAAATAAAAATATGACTTTTATGAAAATTACCATTAGAAATCATTAAAGAATAAATATAGACAATCATAAAACAATATCGAGATTATGGACATGGGGAAGAATAATTCTCCACTAAATTAAAGGAGATGGTTATATCAATATAAGAACATACTTTTGGAAGAATTTTTAAAAAGGGAAGTGAAATTGAAATAAGACATGTAAAAATAATAATATATTTATAAGAATATATATAGGTTTTATTAATATTATAATATAATTTTACAAGGTGAAAATCAAACATAATCAATATTTATTCCAAATTGAGAATATTAATGAAACCCTTGTGAAATTGGGTATATTTAAATCAATATTCAATGAATGAAATAACATTATATGGATATGTAAATCCTATTAATTACATTTTGATATATTAGAATATATTCATGGGATAGTATATAAAATACATAAAAAATATTTTGTTTAATATATAACGTCTATCAATGAAAGAAAATCCAGTCGAGAAAACAATTAACATTAATTATTTTATACACCACTGTTATTTAACATATTTTATAAAAAAACAACCATATTAATAATTTTTTTATCCTTATTCATATTTATATATTTTATTATAAAAAAATTTCAAATATATTATATCATAAGTACTTATTTTTAGATAATATCAATCATGGGTCATTGGTAGTTTCAATCATTCATTTATTATTTTGATATAACAGTGTGGCTTATTATTTTTATGGAAAATCCATGTGTTTGTTCTCTATGATGATTCAACCCGAATCAAAATAACATGTATAATTTCATAAGGGATATTATAAATGGGATTATAGACATCAAGTCATTGAAATGTGCATTGGTTGAGATAGTTTGAGGTTAGCCTAATTGAACATTTTAATGGGATTCGTAAAAAATAATATAACCTATTTTAATATTAATATGTATTCTTAAATCATTTTGAAATACTATAAGGGGATTGGATACCCATGTTCCCGTTATCTAATCGAAACCATGGGTATATGGGAGCTTTTGTGCGTTATAGAGGTTACTTGTCACTTTTTTATTAGTTGAGGATGCTATTGTCCAAAAGTAAATATTAGAATGCTATAAAATTAAGCCCCACATAGAGTGTTTTTTAGGGTTGTGATGATGTGATCAAGGCAATGATATGGGATTAATATATATCCTTTTTTTAAAGAATAACCCATGTAGTTCAGTTTCACTAAATGGTTCATGCCATACTTTTATGATCACATGGTAAGTACTGTTGTGGTTTAATTAAAGGTGATGCATCTATGAAATATTCTGAGAAGTTTAATGTCTGTCACAATAGACAACTAGGAAGAAGGATACATAAAATAAATTCTATGTGAATTATGCATCGTGAAACTTTCTAGTTTATCTTTTTTGTTGGAGAATGAATAGGATAATATATGGATCATATCTCTCTCATCACTAGGGAATGACTATTGTTCTTATTATCATCAAAAAATGAATCAGTATGGGTCTTACACTAAATCGAGGGGGGGGGGCACATATTGGAAACAAAATAAGTATCCCAATATGTGAAATTTTAGGAAACCAATATGAGAGTCATGGCTTGAAGGGAATATGAGGAAACCAAAAAGACTATCTTGAATCAATATTAATATGAGGACAAAAATAGTATTATATAAATTAATGTCAAATTTTAGGAAATAAGGTAGATTATCTCAGGAAACGGTAATGTGTGTTACAATATTCTGATCACATAGGTTTAAAAAATGTTTGTGTATGTTGGATTTGTTCCTTGAAAATGTGTCCAACATATCCTAGTTAACCTAAAGCAATTAAATAATTCATTGTGTTGAATAGTTTACGTTTATATTACAGGACCCATCCATTATGTTTAATATAATTTAATAAGGATGTAAAATAGGTAGTTTAATGTCATAAAGATTAGACTAGATGTTAATTATAGATTTATCTTAATTTTTCTTTTATAATTATAAAATTAACCTCTCTGACCATGTGATTCATCCATGATGTGAGAAAAATAGATAGAATATCTGTGATATTCATTATATCTCACAACTACATATTGAGTGGGGTTTACTCATTAGTACCGTAGTGGGATTCATGTCTCACAAAATGAACGTGAATATGAAACTAATAGGAAGATATACATCAGTGATACCATTTTGGATAAATTTATATATTTTTAAATAGATAAAAGTAGTTATGGTTTGGGATTATATCTGAAAAGATGCACATTCATTGAATTCCCTTCCCATAAAAGGGGAAAGAAATGGAGACTGAGTGAGTCTTATTCATGAGGCTACCTTTTTAGGTGGGTCTTTGATTATACATAGGTGGAGGATATTGTATTATAATAGGGTATAATATTTCAACCCATGGTTATATTGTGGTTTTTAGTCATTGGTGATTTTGATTGATTTATCCAATCAAGATGGTGATCCATGATAATGATTTTTTTTAGAAAACATTAGAAGGATCTCAACTAAAGGTCGTTTCTTGGGGATGCCACATACATGCTATCCAAGTGTATTAGATCCCAAATCATGTTTACTTAGTGGTTACTACACACATATTCCACCATGAGATAATTTTCCTTATATGGGAGTCATGTAAATATATGATTTTGGGATTACTCCATAGAGGATTCCCATATATGCTAACCAATATGGGTATCTTGATTATTGGTGATATTCAAATAAATAATTATTATCATTATAAATGATATAATGTTGGATCATGTATTGTGTTTTAGAAATTAAAACAAAAGAAAATGACTATCTTGAGACAAATTGTTCTTGGTTTGACTCTCTAATATTGATGTGGTTAGTGACATAAGTATAGAGACTAGGCCAATAATGTGATCTTGATAATGATATAATACTCACGTAGGAATCTCATATAGTTCCTATAGAAGGGACCTCACATATGGATATTTTAAAATAGTTTGACACGAACCAATATATGATGTGGGTTCACATAGGGTGTCGTCAAAATAGTGTATTCAAATCATTTCTACATATGGATGTTTTCTTATTTCATTCTTTTAGTGTGTATATGATGGGGATTCTTTTTTGAACATTTCTAATAGATATTCAGTAATAGTTATTGTTTTATTGCTTCATTGGAATGATATTTTTTATATTTCTTCGTGAAGGCCCATGATGGTTTAAAATATGGGCAATTTACATGAGAGGCATGTACCATTGAACCAAAATAATTCTTTACCTAGTAGTCTCTCTCTTCCTCTATTGTGCATGTTAATAAATATATGTAATGGTGTTTAAAAAAAGTGAAAATGAATAAATACATAGTTATTCTAAAAGGGGGAATCGACATTTCATATATCTCATATCTCATTGTGAAGTGACATCCATTTATGCATGTTTAATGTTATTTATGACGTTGAATCTCCATATTTGAGGCCATAAAATGCCACCTCAACAGTAAGAATGTAATTTATATATGGGACGATTCATTTGGAAACCATTATTTCATAATAATAAATTATTTATGTTCTTCAATAATTGATCAAAGTTCTTCAAGAATTTGGGGATGTTGTTCTCATTTCAATTTCATTGGTCATGTTTTCTTTTTAGAAGGAAGTGAATTCTTTCTTAGAATGAAGAAAAAATGATCTGTATATCTATTTTGGCACAAAAACTATTGGAATTGAATCATATAATGTTATATAACTCTTATGGTACAGTATTTCCACATTAAAGATTTTTTACATGGATAAAAAGTTCCTATATTATCCAAAATAATATATTGTATGGTTTTGAACCCTTTTGTTTTAGCGATGAGTAAAATCCATGGAATCCTCTTAGTGAGAGGATTTTACCCCCACATCACTATATTGGGTAATGTTTTTTGGAATATATCCCCCTCTATGTTTAATAAATCATGCAATATTTAGAGATCCCATTTATTACATTTTATATCATGAGGACCATTTTTACTAATATTTTATTTATATTGTTTTATATTAGGACCATGTCATCGGTTCTATATAAATTTGATGGCATAATATTTGTAATTTACATGTTAATATTTTCATCTTCCTTTGATTAGAATCTACATAATAATAATGGTATTATAATTAAATTTATATGATATTTTATTAATTTCTGCATTCATTCCATGGTATTTTTTTCTTGAGTTCTTAAAGATGTAATACTTAATTAGTATTTTTTAGTGATTTTGTAAAACAAAATATGGTATATTAATAATGACAAAAAAATAGATATCAATGTTATGGAGCCAAAATTATAGTTATATTTAAATACTAATATAATATATTACCAATAATTAATATTTCTTGGGCATCCATTAAAATATCTTGAGGTTTTACAATGAGTTTCCATTAAATAAATATGATTTTGGAAAACAAAATTCACACACAATACCAAACTCAAATTAACAATGATTTATATTTTTAGATATATTTTTACTAGGATAGATATGTAATAATACATTTTTAGTATACAATATGAAACATTAGAAAGAAAATTAAAATATGAAAAAATACATATGTAAATAAAAATATAATAATCATAAAATAATTAAACTCACTGTATTCCATGATGATCATAGCACCAATTGAATATTCAAAACGAATGAAATATTTTAATAATATAATATAGATTTTTAGTGAGAAGTTAATAGGTTTTATGATTTTATTAACATTTTTAAAAATATATATTATAATGAAATATAACTATTATATATATGGTCTTTAGATATCAGATCATTGGAAATTTGGTAGTTGGAAATATAGTCATCAGATATATGGTTGTTAGGTAAGATTCTATCTAGTAGGTATATTGAATATCGTTAATTTTAAGTAAAAAAACTTAAATAATGTAATAACCAACTAATAAACAATGAAAAAAGATGAAAATTATAGTTAGAATATTTATTATATATATATTTTTTTTTGCATTATATGTTAATATAATTATTATTAGTGACTAAGTATTTCATTCAAATAATGGCTTTAGTAATAGTGGATTTATAAAATGATGATTATTAAAGTAATTAAATAATCTCAATGAAATAATTAGTTAAATGTAAATTAAACAAATTTATTTTTTCCTAGTTTGAAAAGATGTTTTATTTAAAAATATCTTTTTTATTATATATTTTTTTAAAGATAAATTTATGAAATTTGGAATATGAAATTTAAGGATGTATTTTTAAATAGAAAATGAATATTCATTCAAATGTTGATTATCAATTGGGTAGATTATAATATATATCCACTTAATGGTAAAATATGTTTTTTTCTGAGAATTATTTTTCGATGTTAAACATATTAAAATAAAATAAATAAATTAAAATTATTGAAATTGTTTAATACATTTTTTAATAATATAACATATAGATTTTATTTACATTTAAATAAATAATATTAGATTCACTTCTCTCTGAAAAATATTTTTTTTAAAAAAATTCTAATTTTTTCTATGTCATATATTCTTTTATTAAAATTAAAAGATGAATATAATTAAATGTATTCATTATTTGTAATAATCATGATATAATTAATTAGTCAGGTAAATTTTATTTGAATATATAATAAGAAGTTACCAAGGTAAATGATGGATGACATGGTAAAGGTGAAGATGTCAACTTAAAATAATGATTTCAATTGTTTTATATTTTTATATGAAAAGAATTAAATTTATAAATATAAGATTTTTACTCTAATTTAATTTTGATAAATATAATAAATATATTAACATTGATTTTATTAGTATTTGATATAAATTATAAATATAAAATGTATAATTTTAAAATTCATTAATTCTAAAAAATAATTTTTCTATATAAATTACGTTTTAATATAAAATTTAAATATATCATATCTAAAAATTTATTTATATTACATGAAGTGAAAATTTTTATTCCTCACATAAAAATTTGATATAATCAGTGATATTATATATTTATAAAAACATTCCAGGGACATTAAAGTGACCCTATCAATTAACACATATAATTACATGGTTTTATAGCCAATTAATATTCAAATACAACCAAGAATCATAGAGTCGTGTTTAATTGGAAGATTAGGTACATAAATAAATATCATGAAAAAAATTAAAAATAACTTTTATTTAATCTTTTGAGTGATCTTCTAACACACTTTGAGACATTTTATCTGCATACAACATCATGGAGAAATACATGAACCAAAGGGATGATCCAAAATCCTAGTAATCGAATAATAATAGAAATGTGAATTGAACATGAGTTAGAAAACATAACAAGATGACATAAAAGGAATACAAAAAGAAAATTACTGAAGATAAACAAATGTATAACGTGGGAGAATATATTCATAGAAAATTTTAAATGAGGAAAAAACATATAACAATATATAAATATTAGTCAATGCTAAATTCTCATACTATATCACATTGTGGAGAATGTCCCATAAAGGAATCAGGTTCACTCTCTATCCCAACATGGAATATCATGAGAGTAAACATTAATTAATTAATTAGAGAAGTATCTCAGTGAACCCAAAATAACATGATCATAAATATGTGTGAAACATAAAGTATAATGAAAAATAAGTCAA
This sequence comes from Viscum album, assembly GCA_963277665.1. Classification (NCBI taxonomy): domain Eukaryota; kingdom Viridiplantae; phylum Streptophyta; class Magnoliopsida; order Santalales; family Viscaceae; genus Viscum; species Viscum album. The sequence continues at coordinate 2,084,076,387 of OY728128.1, read as the reverse complement.
GCATAAACATAATGGTAACCTATGTAAAGAAATTTGTATCATAATAATGTCAAAAGAAATATCAAAAGGTAATATCCTAATTTAATCGATGAAATAGTGTATTTAAATCATGCATGGAAATTAATTAGGGAAAATATGCTTATACCATGATTATTTATGTCCAACTAAAGTGAGAACATGAAAAAGTGTGTTTAAGAAATTTTATAAATAAAATAATTGAGTACTGTTTAAGGGAAAAAATAACGAATCATTAAAAAGGGGAATGAATAATTGTCTTTATAACACCACAAATGAACCATAAATTTATTTCATATTAAAATGTGAGATTTTATAGAAAAAATGATTCATTAAAACAAAATATGGATTGAACATGAAAATGGGCATAAAATCGGTATGTTATCTTTAACAGGACTTGCTTATCAGGAATAATTGAGTAGAGATCCCTTTTAAAACCTATATATCCTAAAAAATAAGGACAATATGATTTGGATACCTGATATTATAAAATTTTAATATAATTTATAATAATTATATAAAATTAATGAAGAGTTTCATTATGGTAAAGAGAGAAAAAGAATAACAAAAAAATGGATATTCAGAAAGAATCCCTTACCTTATGTGTTAAAATTATATGCACTTGATAATAATATACAAGATAATCTGATTAATTATAATAATTAATTAATTTATAACCATTTTTAAAAAGGATTTTATTTTTAATAATTTTATTAATTTCATTTATGTTATTTTTATGGGTTATGATATTCAATTTCATTGTTTGGGAGCATTGGCTTCCATGGTTTTCATGGTTGGTTAACTTGTATACGTATATGAGAAACCAAATAAAATGAGAACGATTTTCTAGAATTTATGTTTTTTTTAATTATCATTCATAATAATAAATTATTATATAAGTAATTTTGCTATATAGGGCTAGGATTAATCATTATATTTGATGTTAGTGATAATATTTTAGATTATCTTGGAGGTTTCTCGTTCATCAGAAAATATTTTTATATTATTAATTAATATTATGTATTTAAAATGGTTCCAAAACATTAAATTATTTCTAATATTATTATTATAAGAAAATTTAACCATAAAAATGATTTTTCTAGTAGACTTGAAGGAGGTTATGGAAAATGAAAACATTGTTGTCCTGAAATGTGATAAATCATCACATCACGAATGATATTTTGATTTTAATTGAAAACTGATAGGGGAAGATAAATAATGATAAATTATTAGACTAACATGATAAAATATAAATATATATAAAACAATGGAATTTTCATGTAGATTTGATAAGGGGATTTGGTGAGAGAATAAGAAAATCAATGAAATGGAAATGATATTAAAAAATGAAAGAGGGTCTTACCTATTTTATTTCTCATCCTTGAGAACCTTCGGAGGAAAAGGGGATTGTTGTTATTTTGATACCATGTGCTCATAGATGAAGTAGAAGGACTTTTTATTATGTTTGATCATGATTTGAACAAGTTATAAATCTTCGAAGTTGTATAGAGAATGGATGGTGAGGAGTGGAATTTATTAGGGAGGGGATGGTTTTTTTCCCATTATTTTATTCTATAGTTTATTACTATTCCCTAATACTATAAAGATTTTATAATTATTACTAGATATATTAAAATAATGAATTATGGCTCGATATTTTGGGCTTACATCATCTATACATCATCAATTATTCTAAAATTCATGTATTCAGATAATATCCAAAAGTATCGTATTTAATTACTCATGAACAAATTAAAATTATATAGAAAAATACAAAAAAAATCTCCCTAACCATTTTTTGACATTTATATTTCACAAAAAAACTCCATTTTATCTAGATAAATTTATAAAGATGATAATTTTGTAATTTAAAATCATTATTTTTTTGGGAAATTAATTTAAAAATATAATTTATTTAATATCACTTTGAAAAATTAATTAAGGTCTCATAATATTATCTTAACACAATAAGAAAAAAAATTATAATTTAAAATTAATTTTTGGAAAATTAATTTTCTTTTATATTATTATATTAATCATAAATTTGTGTTTAAATATGTATGGAATACAAAAATACCAACACCTATTTTTTCATTTTGAACAGATTTATTTAATTATTAAATGAAATAATTAAATAATATTTGTACTGATAAGATACCTAATTATTATTAACGTGTTTATTGAAAATATTACTTTTCTATTGGTTGAATTATTATTCCCATGGGTTATATTACAATTCTGAAGGTCTTGTAAATATTTTATCGTTATTGGTTCATTAACATCTATAAATAAATATTATTTCATTAATTATTCATTTATAATGTTGTTATTGTGTTAGTAATGTGCTTTTATGTTATTATACTATATGAAATAATTATAAGAAGATAATTTCTATTGATAATATTTCGGGTTGTTACATTCTTCCCCCCTTAAGAAATTTTGACCTCAAAATGTCATTTTATATTGAATTTTTAAAATAAGAGAAGTTGATTATCATCCATAGCTTCCTTTAGTTCCCTTGTGTCCACATCATACATATGGTTCTACCATATTACTTTGACCATGAGATTACTATTATTTCATAGAACATTATCTCTAGAATCTAAGATCATCCTTAGATTTTCCTTGTAAGAGATATCATTTTCTAACTGTAAGGCCATTGAATTCAGTTCATATAATGGATCTGGTAAGGAATACCTAATGAGGGATACATGGAATATATCTTGTTCTTGAGGCATGGTATGTGGAAGATCTAGTCTATTGGACCAAACTCCGATGTAATCATGGATCTTTTAGAAGAAGTTGTACATGGGACTCAACTTTCCCTTCTTCCAAAAAATCAAGATCCTCTTCCATAGAGATAATTATTATAATAACATGTCTCTAACCATAAAATCCAGGTCTAATTAATGATATTATTTATAAATCTTTGTTTTGACATTGGGCTTCCTTGATATGCTTCTGAATGGTTTTTACCTTTTCTATCATTTCATTAACAATTTTTTATCATAGAAGCATACATCAACCAACTTCTTCCTAAATACCAGTGTTCTTTTACATATTCAATAAAGTGATTCATATGGATCCATTTTGATTTTTTAGTGGAATATATTGTTATAGGAGAACTTGATAAATGATAGATATTGATACTATACTCTTTTAAATTCACTATGTCATACTCTCAACATGACTTCCAGCAACTAAATGGTCTATTCATATTGTCCATAATTCTGAGGATGAAAAGTTATAATGATGTTCAGATCATTGTTTAGAGCATGTTAGAGACATTTCTTGAACCTGGAGGCGAATTTCGGATCTTGGTCAGATACAATCAATAGTGGTACTCAATGAATCCTTACTACTTCCCTATTTTATATACGTGATATTTTATCCTCTGAGAAGTCCACCCAAATTTTGATAATGTGAGCTCTCTTTATGAGACGATCCAAGATAACCCATATAGAATCTATTTCTCTAAATTTATTTATAATTCTGGTGAAAATTTCCACGGTGATGTTTTCCCATATTAATGTTTGTATGAGCAATGGTGGCAACATCCATTTAGACATTTTTCCTTTCAGACATCACTTGTTGACCTAGCCAGTGCTTTAATGTATATTATGTAATATCCTTATTCTTATTTTCACTCAAATTATTCTCTCTGAGATATTGATAAATCTTCATGCTCCTAGGGTGAATAGATTAGGTGGATATATATGATTCATTTAGAAGATGTTTCTTTATCACTGGATTTGAGAGTATACGTGACATTGACCCTAATATCATGACTCATTACACATCATGTTTGATTTCTGGGGTTATCCCATTTCTCATGGTGTCTACAGTATTCTAAATTTCCAAATCACTTCATTGAAGATCCTTTATTATCTCTATAGTTGATGGTTGAGTAATCATCTGAAAATTGTTTTATGATGTTTCTTACATTACGATTCCCATGTACATTCATTGTAGGTCTACGAAGATTTGATCCTTATTAATTATCGTCTTTGATTAAGATGAATGATCATTTCTATTCAGAGCATATGCAACCTTACATTCCTTACTAGGATGGTAGTGGATTGAATGGTTATAATCATTGATGAGCTCTAACTATCTTCACTGGTGCAGATGAAGATCCTTTTGTGTGAATATATATACAATCCTCTTATGATCAGTATATATTTCAAAACTTTTCTTTATTGATATAATTTCCCCCGATTTTAAATGTGGATATCATAACCACTAATACTAGATCATGCATGGGATTTTTTTGTCATATATCATCAACTAACATGGGGCGTATCCTACCACATTATCACTTTTCATCAAAACGCATCATAAAAAATTATTTTAAGTATCATTATACACTACAATGTGTTCCCCACTTTTGAGTAGTGTGATAACCGGTGCATTGAAAATCCTTCTTTTCATCTATTTGAAGAAATATTCACATTCACTCATCTGAAAAAACATCAATCCATTATTTGTCAGCTTGGATAGTGGGTTTGAAAATTTCTAGAAGATTCTAAAAAATCATCAGTAGTACCTAGTTTGACAATCTAAACTATAGATCCCCATTACAGATGTTCATCTAGACCACCGTCAATTTCCTTTTACTTAGAAGGGTCCAATAATATTCCAATGTTAGTAATTTCATGGGCCAATAATGATACGTAATCCATCGAGAACAACCATTTAATATAATATCCATTAGTTTTATCACTTACCATTTTATTTATATCGTTATTAAAAAAATCATCATACTCCTCCCTAATTTTTGAGTATATTAGAATACCATCGATAAAAACTAACAAGCATTTTTTGAAGAAATATCTAAAGACAAGATTCATTAATTCCATGAAAATTGATGGAATATTAATGATTTTGAATGGAATCACTGTGAAATCATAGATTTCATACCTCATTTGATCTTAATTCATGGGAATATCTTCCTCTTCACCTTTAATTAGTGATATCATGGTCGAAGTTCCACACTTGAGAAATAACAGGCCCCACATAGTTGATCGAACTGGTGAATGTGAAGATTAAATCAAAGAGAGGCATTGATTGATCACTTGTTGTTGAAACACATTACTACAATAAGAGAATAAAAATCTCAAAAATCGCATGTTCCTTGTAGTAGAAACACAACACTACAGTTGTGTTTTGATCCGAATAATCCTTTATTCTTACAATTTAGTGGGATTCATCATATCAGTTAAGCATTCAATAACCAAATTCTATTCTCAACCACATTTCAATAATCACTTCCATCCCTTTATTTAGATTCCTATATAATTATTCCTACAATTTTGACATATTTTATTTTGGGTCTTCATTCTATTAACGGATTCATAAGTTGATCCACCCATATTAATACATATTTTCATTTTATTGTCATCAGTCCCGTGAGACCACTAGAAGTATCTGATCTCCATTTAAATTTTAAGGGAACAAAAGAAAATCACTCTATAATATTCAAATTCTCAAATCACCAAAACTTTTTATAAAATTTTATTTATAATGAAATAGAACTAATCCACCATTGTTTTGGTGTTCATGAAAAAGCTAGAGCTGTATCATGCAAGCCATGGGGTGTTTACCTCATACACCATGAAAGACATGTCTTCCTTTTTCTTTAGTCCAAGGAACTCTCATTCAATCTTTATATAGAGGAATCAATGAATATATTTATTAAACAATATTATTCTAGAAATTTTCCTATTATATAGAATCAATTAGCCCCATGAAATTTGTGTTCTTTAATCCTAAACACTGCTAATAATATTACCCATTGAAATGATAAACTACAAACACATCTTTCTATTATTATTGAGAATTAGAGGATATAGAATTTATTATCAATGGTGTTAATGCATTGTTCGATGAAGAGGGGATCAGAATATCCACTACACGTGGGATGCCTTTTCTGCATAAATAATTCTACAACCACTTTCTGTTTTATATGTAAAGGAGGTGTTCCACCTGAATCAAGATATTATTCATAACTTGATTTAGTTGAGAAATTACTATCATGATGTTTTTGATCACCTGTTACCATAATATTTGGATCATAATTATGAAAATGATCACATTTCCTATAACAATGATTTTTGGAATAAGTTATTCTTTTTCAATTCATTATTTTTAAAAAAGAATGTAAAATTAGGTTCCATTATTATATTTCTAAGAAGAATATAAAAATAAAACAAAATCATAGAGGGGTAAAATTTCAATTGAAATATAAATCCGATTTTTTGATACCCTATGTTTTAATCTAAGTTATCCTGGGTGATAGAACTATCCCTAGGGTTCTTTCTGATGTTATCTTATCCTAATCTACAAAGATATCTAGACCCATAATTGATTCCAACTATAGAGACCATATCCTGTTACATATATTATAACATGGTTTTAAACACAATTATCTATAAAATACATCCAATGGTCAAAGAATATAGTCTATTTGAAAGACTAGGTACATATTTAATCATCACGAAACCAAAATAATTTTTCTTATTCTTCAGAACGAGATGATAACTTCCTTTTATCACCTATATGTATATAGGGTAACCTGTGGAATGACATGGACAAAAGGAATTAGTAAAATTTTTAGTATAGCTATAATTATTGGAATAAACATTGAACACAATCTTGAAGACATAAGATGATGATATAAAAGGCACGACGCATGAATAGATATAATTAAATATACCATGTAAAACATGGGATCATATAATCATTGAAATATACAATTTTGGAAAAAATATAACATGACATAAATATTATTTGAGGCAAATATCATAGACTATATCACGTGATGGACTAAGTCCCATAATGGAATCAAGTTCACTCCCTATACCAATATGATCTCTCATGAGACTAAGAATTACCCAATGAATTAGAGATCTATCTGGGAAAACCTATCTCAAAATGGTCATGAATATTTCTTCTACATATAGCATCATTCACAAGGAATGAATTATAAATATACGGGTTGCACATAGAATGAAATGGGTATCATAATCATGTCCCAAGGTACATTAAAATGGAATATAATAATGGTGTCCAGGAAATAATGAATTGAAATCATACATGGACATTCATAATAGAATATTGGAATATATCATGACAATTAATGTCTATCTGAAGTGAAAATATGAAAAATATTGTTTAATAAATATTAGAAATAAAACATTTTAGTGTGTCTTATGTGAAAATTTTCAATATTCTTTAAAATAGAAAAGTTATAATTCATTGTATAATAACATAAATGAACCTAGAATGTTTTATATGTAAAAGTTAGTGATTTTTGGAATAATAATAGTGGATTAAAATATATTATGGTGTACAGGTGATAATGGGTATGATGTTGGGATGTTCCCGTTTAATCAGGCCTGCTTCTCAAGATGAATTAAGAGGGAAACAATTTTAAAATATGTATATCCCTGAAAAATAAGAATTTAATTATAATGATACATGAGTTTGTAATATTTATACAGAATTTATAAGAACAATAAAAATATCACTAATAGTTACATAATGGGGAAGAGAGATAATGTGTAACCCGAAGAAAAAAAGAGGTTCAAAATGAATCTATTGTCATATGTCAAAAACAGTTATTCACATGATCTTAATGTCATGGATAATAATATTAATAACATTATTTAAATAATGAATAAAATTTTATAAATTTATTTTATTTATTATATCTTTATGAAGTTCATTTATGTTTTTTTTCCATGGGTCATGAGATTCAGTTTCATCATTCAGGAGCATTGGCACTGGTACAAAAAGAATTTATCACATTATCTTTTCCAAATTAGTTATTTATAAATGACATAAAAAATCAATGAATATTTCTTTATCACATTGTTTATATAGAAAAAAACATGAATAATCATGTATCCTTAATTATGAGGTCAGTTATTATATAAAAGATGTGATAATGGTAGTTTTTAATGTCGAATATATATAATAACAGACATAATAAAGAAAATATCATTTAATTATCACTTAGAATATAAAATAACTGACATATTAAATCTGATTTTTCATATCTATTTATATATAACTAATGTGATATATCATTAAAATTTTTATGAATATTTTTTTTGAATCATTTCAATGTTATTCAATTAGAAAAAATAAAAATTATTTCTCTCTTGTGTAGAATTGATAACCACATTTTGTTGATCTATTGGCCTCCAATATCAGTTTTATAACATCATACATCCTCATTTTCAGTCTACACATTTGATTTGATCATCTCTCAACACTCATAAAATCCTTACACATCTCATTTTTAGTCGTTCGATGACTTAAACACTGTACATATCACTTTTTAATATATCACATTACCAAAATGTTTACTTCTATCATTTGAGATCATTTATAAATTTTACCATAACAATGAAACAACTTATAATAATGGTAAATACTTTTTATAATTCATATTGTTTATTTTTAAATTTTATCCATCGTTTTTTATATTTTATTAACTATATTCATGAAATATATCATGATGTTTTTTTAATTGGAGTGTTCAAACAAACTAATTATTATTTGATGGTTTTAAATAAGTAGTACATGTGTCATCTGGTATAATATGAAGGTTCTGTATATAGTAGAAGTGTATATTTGGCCTATATCCAATAATTATTTTGTATGATTTGGACAATCATTCCAAATGTATAAGAAGTAAATTTCATGAGAAATGATATTTTTTTTAAGAATCATGAAAGATAAATCACTGGATCCAAGAGAAGATATTTTCATGGAACTTTTATAATTCATTTCAACATTTGGAGAAGGGTTTCCAAAATAATTATATAATTAATAATTAAGTATGTTAATCATTATAACATGATCAATGTAGTGTCATTATATGGTGAGGACTTAAATATGAACCCCTCTAGTGGTGATCAACACTTTATCCTTCAATCAGTAAATAATGCTGATGAATCATTGGATGATAAAATGGATGAATGATTGTGTTCTATGATTTACCGTTGGTCACTTCACATTCCTTTTATCTTGAAGGAGTATCTATTTTTCTTATTCTACATGATTTGGATTAGGTTCAATAATATTCAATTTCATGTTTTATATAATTATAATTATAAGAAACAATAATGAGAGAATAGTCTAACTATATAGTTTTTTTAAATTGATTCGCTACATTTATTTTTATGATTTATTAATTAAATTTTAACAAATATTTTATTATAGTTTATAATTTATAATAAAAATTTCATGTATATATATTTTTTAATAAATATCAATGTTTTTTACATTCAAACTATAAAATATTTCATATAAATTTAAACATGGATTGACTTGAATAATTTATTATCATAGTTATCACCACTATGTTTTTTTGAACAAATATGTATTTTTAATATTTTCTATAGTTTAGAGTGAATTGAAGTAATATTATGTCACTTTTCATAAGTGATGAATATGATGAAGGTGTTCATTTTTTTAAAAAAAAAATTAATGAAATGTTCGTAATGACAACATGTTTTTTCCACACCTGAAATTTTTAAATATGAAGAAGGTGAAACCAAAACGGATCCAATATTATTTAATTTTTCAAGGTTTCTATTTGAGTTACAACACATGGATTGGGAATCATGAAACTGGGAATAATTTAGGATCCATTGATTATGATACTTTACAATATGATAAATTTGATGAAATTGAATAAATTATTCCTGATATTGAGGAAGAGGTAATTAATAAGGAATTGATAAAAGAGTGTCTATATGGTGATAATAAACTCCCATTATATATGGATTGTATGAAATGTATTTTTTATCACCGGTGATATGATTGATTATCATAATGGTGACACATGGTTATAGTGAATAGAGTTTTACTGATTTACTACAATTTTTTAAAGATATTCTTCATTAATACAATGATCTTCCTGATTCATATTATAAAAAAAATAAAACATTATTCCTGATGGGATTTGGGTACAAATAAATTCACATATGCATGAATCAACGTGTACTATATATAAAGAAATAAGAATTTGGTCAAAGTGTTATAAATTTGGGACATCATGGTATTTGTTGAAATAAAACATACATGTAGTTTTAGAAGTTAATGAGACCCCTTCCAAGTTGTTTTGGTATATTTCTATAATTCATCATTAGAAACATTTAATTTAAAATATTCATGATGAAAAAGGGTAACATGGCATGAACATGAGTATATATGTAATGAAATTCCCATCTAGGTAATGAAACATAATTCTGAAAGCTTGTTTTTTTCCAGAGATTTAGAAGGGGGGAGGTGTCATGTACAACTCTATGGGTTCAGTGATTTTTTAAATCAGTGACTACCTAGGTGGAATCTTTTTTACAAATAAGAATATAATGTCTTTTACTAGTGTATTACCTTTGGTATTACCTTATGCTTCTCAAATAAAAATTTCTTTGGAAACTATCGAGATTTACTCAATGAATATTTTGGGCTCTCTTAAAGGAATATCTCCTGCACCATTGAATATCATGTACTTGATACCCAAATGAAATTCATTAATTACCAGTGAGATTAGTCCTCTACAAACATGGTGTGAAGGTAATTGGGTTGATGATTTCTTATCCTATTTGTTTTCTCTAGAGTTATCTCTTTATTAAATCCCTTGTACTAACTCACTTCCCATATGAGGTATTAGTATTTTTATAGGAATATCTCTTTTCTCAACTTCTATAACCCCATGCTTGTGCCCCACATTTTTTATCCCCTCACTTCATGTAATAATTTTCATATTATGGTGGAAAATACATATTAACGCACATAGTTCATGGAATTTTTTATTGGTAATTTACAACATATATCTTTAATTTTTTATGATGTGAAAGTACATCATGTGGTGTTTAATAATATCTAAAAAAACAACCAATGTATGATATTGTTGTCTTTCTATCACCATTAATTATTGATCTATAACTCTTATGGGTGGATGAAATTATGTTTTATGGTACATATGAAATTAATTTTATTTCAAATATATTCAATAATAATGTAATCTATAAATGAATTTTCAGCATATGTAACTTTTTTGGATTTAATGTTAAGGGGCATAATGTGTGTCCAATTTGTGATAAAAATCATATTATTAATTGTATCATGGGGTAAAAATAATATACATAGTTCATAATTTTTTTCTGTTGATAAATATTAAAAAATATTAATAATTTAATTCAATGGGTCTCCATAATTTGATATTGATCTAAATTGTTTTCCAATAATTAGTATTTTGATAGTGTGAAAATCCTTGACCAAAAATTTGGAAAGACACTTAAATCCAGTTATGATAGAAATATATGGAAGAAAAATTCAATATTTATTCAGCTACTATATTGGAGATATCCTATGGTCAAACATAACATTGATTTCATGCATTTAAAGAATAATATATGTGACCTCTTGATTGGAAAATTTATATATATTAATCGAAAGACTAAATATGGGTTGAATTCATGATTTGAATTACTCTCAATGAGAATACATTCGGAATAACATTCCACTCATGATGGAAGGAAAACATCCATACCCTCAACTTGTCATAGATTCTCCAAGAGGGAGAAAAATAACATTTTTAGGGTGTTCCTGACATCAAAGTGCCACATGGTTATTATTCAAATGTATAAAATTTCACATCTTCAGATGATTTTATTTTTAAAGGTATGAAATATCATTATTTTCATGTAATGATGCATCATCCCTTATCAGTAGAATTTTATGGAATATTTCTCATCTGTGTCAGAAGGAATATTATTACAGTGTTTCATTTCTTCAAAAAAAATTTAATAAGGTGAATGATCTTAATTATTTTAAAAAAAAGTTAAAACCCAAGAAATTAATATACATTTTCAATTGGAATTGTTTTTTCCTCTATCTTATTTGATATCATGGTGAGTTTAATGGTTCAAATTAGTGTGAGAAATAAAAAATTGTGATCCTTTATATATAAATTTGATGTATCCATTTGATTGTTATATGATGATATTCAATTGTTCCATTAATAATACATATCAAAATGAAGCCTATATTGGTAAGATGTATATTTATAATGAGTTTTTTATGTTTTTATTTAATTCCACCTATCTATAGTGGAACAAGTTTTTTTCCTCCTCCTCCACATTAATTATTTAATAGTGGGACAAAGGGGATTCATCGCTTGAAAATCAAATCCTGATATGTGAAAAGATAAATAAGGATTATCTATACATATTGAATAACATATATGATAATAAAACATATATAACATTTTATATTAATGTGTTGAATTAATGATATCCCAATAAGAAATATAAGTTTTTTTTAATGTGCACAACAAAACACATTTCATGTTTTAAAGAGACTCTTCTTGGTAAATTAGATCCATCAAAAGAATTTAAATTTTTAGTGGGAGGTTCATGTTTAAATTTGATTACAAGGTCTTGGTATGAAATTAATGGTTATAAATTTAATATGAATGATAAAAGACAACTGATGTTCCATTTTCAATTGTAGCATAATGGTGTTTACAGAAGCGATGAATTTTTAAAATGCCAATGAAAACAACCAGGTTGCATATCAAGTGCATATTATGGAGTCATTTAATAAATATGGGAGGATGATTATATTAAATTTCATGTAACGTTTTTATCTAAAAATTGTGTATCGGTAACATTTGTGTCAGAAAAAATGATTTTGGAATTCCACTTAGTAATTTGAATAGATTAGAATACACAATTAATATTTTTATAATGGAATCACATTAAAAACAATTTTTCCATGTTTCTGATCAATCTTATATGCACTGGTTTATTATTTTACAATGGGAAAATTAATATTTTGGTGATGATAAACTTGAAAAAGATTTTGATTCATGGGATATCCTTACTTCTTAGGATTGATTAACAGATAATATTTATGAGAAAATCATAGGCAGGTTTTGCTACGTATAGAACGATCTTGATGAATGAATTTGGGAAGACAATAATTTAGTACATTCCTAATGTGACATGTAATGTATTTTTTTAATATTAAAAATATCATAAAATGATCAAGATTTTAATTTTATTTTTTAATTATGTATTTAAGTAATATGTTTAATTTTTTTATTAGTTCATTTAGTTAACCATGTTTACCCTTACATAACATATCTATTAATTTATTTTTTTAAATTTTTTTAAATATAATATGTAAAATAAAAACCAAATAAATTTATAAGATTATACTGAAAAACTATTATTTTTTCGGTAAAAATTATTATCGTAGTTTGGATTATTTTTCCTATTGAGACGAGTTTTAGATTTGTTTTCAGTCATTTATATGAAATATAAAATCTAATTACTATTGTTTGAATTTTATTTTCGTATATAAAATATGAATAAAAATTTGTTATGTTTAATTTAGTTTTTTTTGTTTGATACATTTTATTTTTTATTTACTATAGTATTATAATAGTTGAATTTTTATATTTGTGTATTAATTGATTGTTTCATTGAATTTTTGGATAATGATAGATCAATAAACTGATCCACCACATAATTCTAGATATGATCACACTCATACCTATATAATGGAATGTGCACAAGATCCTTTTTATGATCTCAATATTTTATTATAATTGTCATATACTCCCAATTCGGAAAGGAAGAGTTCGAGGGCTGGTAAATGCGGTATCACATGTTTACCAAAATTTTCAGTTTCATATAGCCATGACGATAGGATACTTGTAGGAATTATAAATAATGATATTCCAAGAGGTCCTAATTCAATACAATTCAAGATTTTTTATAAAAATTTGAGTTAAAAGAAAAGTTAATATTTTGATTGATGATTGGAGAAGTGTTTAAAAACTGACACTATCAAACTCATGGGAGGATATTTTGGTAAGGTTATTTTTTATTATTTTAATTATCTTAAAATTTTATAATTATAATTTTTCTCCCCTTCTTATAAAATCTCATTTGATATTCCTTACATTTTCGGAGTTAGGAGGAAATATTTATCATTGGATGCTAGTAGATTGAGGGATTAAAAATCAACCTTCTCTTAAGATTTCTTTTTTTGGAAATTAGAAACATTATATTCATTGTGATATATATCATTTTATATTTGATCCTACATTGAAGAAATTATATTAAAGCATAAGAAAAGAATAATTTTGTTAAGTGAAATGTTAACATTTAGATGTTTTTTAATAATAATGATCATATTAATGATTTATTTATTCATAATTTAAAACAATCATGGAAATAACACTAGGAGATCCAATATATAAATATATACCATCCTTCAATATCTCAAAGAGGGTATATGATAATGGGATAAAAAAATGAAGGATGAAATTTTTCAAAAATGGGAAACTAAGTCTTCATGATCTGTAGTGGTTTCCCCTCTATCTACCTCTTCTAGAATTTTAAAAACAGTAGGTGACATAGATGATAAAAAAATTAAAATATCATATGGAAGTGTATATGGAAATAGTTGAGTGGATTCAAATATGTTTACTTTTTTTTAGTTATTTTAGTTATTTCAATTATTTAAATATTTTGAATCATTACCAAATTTTTCAAATAAGTCATTTATGATTTTCGTAAGGAGAATAGGAAAACGAAGGTATTTTTAGATAATGGAAGGAAATATATTTTAACTAAAAAACTGGGAATACCCAAACACTTGGGTCATTCATGAGGATTCCTGGTGGGTTTATTAGTGATAAAAGCATTAACACATTATCGATCTTCTACAATGGAGGGTGTTTATAGAAAAAATAGAAACATAGTTGTTTCATGTTCATGATATTCAACTGATGATGGTGGATTGGATTAGTACCTCAGTACATTTTATATTTTCAGACTTTTGAAGAGTGTTTTATTCTCTTGCTCCAACTGCTCCACCTTATCCATCAGCTCCCACTCCTCCACCTCTACATGTAGAACCCAATCCTACACCTCCACCTATACGCCCCACTCTTTATATTAAACCTACACCCCTCATTCCTAGCTTAAAAATATTGTGATTTAGGCAGTTATGATCTACTGCATCATATTATTTCATATGGGACGATATTTTTTTGGAAATACCATTCATCACCATTAGATATAAATAGAAAATCATAGAGTCATTTTAAATGATATTATTGATATATCAGTTTATGTACCATTACATAAATGTATGGTGAGTGTGGTTAGATAATGTATCAAAAAAAATTTATATTGTCTTTCTAGGATTATATGAAATAATTCCATAAAATTATGTCCATATTTTATCTTTGATTTAAAAAATTTATATCATTTTAATCATTATATATTTATATATACTTTTATATAAATCCATTATATGTAATGAAATATTATATAGATATCCAAAAATGGAATGTGATATGAATCCATAAACATATTCAATTAGACTTGATAAATTCTCATGATATTCAATTTTATTTATATATTAATGGGATTCCAATAGAAGTTGGTGTTTTTGGGCATGTAGTGACTGTGGAACTTTTGAAAAATAACACCTTAAAGCATGTAACTCTTAACATTAATATTTATTTTCATTTAATGTATTGAATATTAATACTTATATTTGTTTTTTATTAGGTATATTTATAAAATGTGTATAGAGAATGAAAAGACAGATGTATATGGATTTATGGACCCACATTTATTTTCACATATGCCATGGATAGTGACTGATGCAGAAAGTTTAATTTATTTTTCTGAAAGATTCCAAAAGGATTCAATTTTTTAGTGATGCATGTTTCCTTGTCCTCAAAAGTATGAAACATGTATCTCACAAAGTGAAATAAATATTTTAACATAATAAACTCTATCATTACATTTTCTTTTATATTAGTGTCCATTTGATGTTAGTTGTTTTATGTCTAAGGGTGAAGGAACATTATAGGATACACTATATTCATGGTGAAGTAAGACCAAATTTCATGGATGTGTTGGACTTGTATGTTTGAATTTTCTAATACATGATCACATTATAATTTATTTTAAATTTTTTTTATTCCAATTATTTCTTATTAGGTGATTGAATTTATTTTGAGTGACCATGATGAAAATGAATAACAAGATCGAATTTTTAAATTAAAGGCTAATTTAAATTTATAATTAGTAAATTTTTGATATATTATCTAAAAATGTTATATTTAATTAAAAACTCATTTAAACAGTTTTTTCATTAAAAATAAGGCATTAAATAATGAGGATATTATTTTTTATGATTTATTTATTAAAGACTTTCAACTAGGACATTTACTATGATCTAGTATGTCCGCTTTCATTATAAAAGTTTCTATATTATTTAATTATTATATTCAAAATTAATGTTAAATGCAATCATTTTAATTTATTGGGTTTTCTATGATCGTTAACCTTATAGTGGAAAAGATATTAGACACTTTCATGGTGAATTGGAAAGTCACATTATAGATTTGGTTAGAATTTGTATTATTTTTACTATAAATTGTTATTTAAAAATTGTTAATTGTAAATGTGAATTTCAAGTTGTTTTTCTGAAGCTTCATCTTGTATTTTAATTTTTTATCATTATCCATATTTTTATAGGAAGGATTATAAGGAATGAATTTTTTATAAAAAATCATTTTTATGTCGGATATTTTATAATCGATGTGACAATATTTATATTTAGTGTTTTTCTCTTCAGCTATCTAATAACCAACGTGAAAAACAATTTAGATGCCTATTATTAGATAACTAAAGTGAAAAACCTTTATAATTCAGGTTTTATATCATGCATATCACATAACTGATGTAGAAAACCATTTTTTAACTCGTTAAAAAGATAATTGACATGAAAAATCCTCATAATGATGTTTTTACATCAGATATAAACTAACTGACATTAAAAACAAATTTGATGATTCATTAAAGATGGTCATTTTTATCTAATTTTTATGATATATTTTTAACACCACATTTAATATCAATTCTTAATAACTGATGTAAAGAATAAATAAACTGTTATGAAAATCCATTTCCACATGAGTGTGGTTTCATTGGTTTTCTTGATCAGTTTACTTTTATACATGTATGAAAAACTATGTAAAATGAGATTTGTTTTCTAGAAGTTAAGATATACATTATTAATTAACAAAACTAAGATTAAACAGTTTTATAATTAATTTGGTAATTTGGGATGGGGAAGTGTCCTTAGATAAGATGTTAGTGACAACTATGTAGATTATTTTTGTTGTCTTTTGATCATTACAAGCTTGTTTTGTTTTATTAATCACTATTATATATGTAAAATGGTTCTCAAAAATTAAATGTTATGTAATAATAATATAAAAATATTTTCATTATATAATAATTTTTTATGATCATTCTTGATGGATCTAATGTAAATGGAATACTTTTTCATCCTATAATGCGATAAATTAACACCTCACAGGGTTTGTTTTAATTTTTAGTACAAAAGGAAAGGGGTAGAGAAATTATGATGTATTATTCCATTAACATGATAAAATTAAAATAAATATCAGATAAATGAGTTTCTATTCAATATGGATAAGGGGAGGTGAGGATAGAATAAGAATATAGATGATATTGAAATTAAAATAAAACAAATGATAAGAGGGGTTTAAATCATGAATTTATCCTCCTCATGGACCATCGTCGGGAAAGGGGTTTGGTATTTTGTTGATACCTTGGTATCCTAGAAGTAGATGAGAGACTTAGGATGTTATATTATCTGAATTTATATAAGGATCACACCTTGAATGTTTTGTGGAGATGGGTTGGTGTTTATAGGGGAGGAGAGGCATGTTTACACATATTTTATTCATTAGATTATTATTTTACCCCATGATATAGGTATAGTTTCAGAATTTCCAGTATATATATTAAATTAATGAATCTTTGTTCTAGATTATAGGTTTACATATACTAAACATAATCCATGAATCCCGAATTCTTGTAATTTGATAATATCATAAATTATTATATTCAACTATTCCCCAAAACATCCACAATTTTATAAAATTATAAAAAATTCACCCGAAACATTTTTTGATGTGTATAATTCAAAAATGAACTCAATTTTGTGAAACTGTTTTTCTAAATATGAGAAACTTAATTTCTAATTAAAATATTCATTTATTTAAATAATACAAATTTTCAAATTATAACTAATTTTATAACACCTTGAAATGATTTGTATGGTCTATAAAAATATATTATAATCTATAGAAAAAAATATTAATTTATGAATAAATATATTGAAAATAAATATTACTAATAACATTCAAATTAATCAACGAATTTTAATTAAATATTTCTAACTTACAAAACACTAACACTTAATTTTTCATTTCTAAATCATTTTTATCTTTCTATGAAATAAGAACATCATATTTTCCTTTATAAGATATATAAATTTTATTTATGAATTCATATGTGAATTTACTATTCTATTGGATGAATTACTAGTTTTATGGGTCTAATTATTAATCCAACTGTCTAGTAACTATTTTATTAGATTATGTTCCTCAACGACTATAAATTCCTCTTATTTCATTCATTGTACATTTCCAAATTATTTATTGTGTTCTTAATATGATTTTATGTTATTTTAGTATATGAAAGAATTGTAAGAAGATAATATTAATCGAATAATATTTTTTTGTTATAGTAATTAAATACATTAAAAATGGAGAAAAGAGGTAAATTTACCAAGATTGGATTTTTTTAATTATAATGATATTTATACATCATATAAATCTTTCTTAGGATTGTTATTCAAAACTAATTTTAGAAAAAAATATTTTGTCACCCAAATCAGCTATGCTTCATGTGAATCAATAATTATCATTCACCTAATTTATGTTTACAGTGAAATTTCCCTTATTTCCACTAGTAAATGTAGGTATCCTCAATCCCTTATAATCAAATCTTTTCCATCATGTATCTCATTAATATCACAAAATTATTTCACCCAAAATACTATATAGAATTTTGGTAGAATATAGTTTCAAAGATGATGTTGAAATTTATCATTTCAAAGAACTGGTGTCAAGATAGTGTGAATTCATCATTGTACATTGTTTATCATAGTAATCATCATTTATCTATCATATCAAATATTTCAAAATATATTTCATTATTAAAATATTTTTATATTAATATCATTATGATTCATAAATTTGATTTTTCAATTTTATAACCATATATATTTAATCAATCATTAGTATAGCATATTCATTTTTAGTATGGTGTGACCACCTATAGGACAATGGTGTACCAAATTCAACACTTTCCTTTGGAATAAATATTAATGTAACAACCAATCTTTATTTTTTTCATACAATAAATCTCACAGTAATAATAGATTTTTTATGGATCTGATTGAAACATAAATTGTAAAAAAAATTATATTTAATTATAATTAAATTATTTCCCTTTAAAATATCATATCAAAAATAACATAGGTGAAATTTGGGTGTTATTTAGAAAATATTGATTTTTTTGTTTAATAGTGAAAATACTAATTTTTCAAATACCGCAATTGTTAGATTGGAAGTTAAATGTCAAAGAAACAAGAGGGGGTGAAGTTTAAACGTTTAAAAATTTCAGAATTCAATCATTTCACATAAAAAATATATAGAGTTGGCAGCATTTTTGTATAAGATTAAGTGCAGTAGAAAATTAAAAACAGAGCACAATAATTTATACTAGTTTAAGGCATGATTATCCCCTTGTCCTCCCAACCAATCACCCTCTCTACAAGAATGTTTAATTTCACTAATCATATTCTCTTCTCATCCAACGGATCCACAACTATGTGAAGTCATTTGTCACCCTTATAACTAGGATAAAAAAAGCATTGTAGTTCTTTTAAAGGGATCCAGAATATCCACTGCCTAGCATGAGAAGCTGACACTCCACCATGACAAAAAACGAGTAGATGATAATCAAAAGAATCAACAGAGATAGATTTGATAAAATAATTTAATCTTCAATGTTACTGCAGTACACAAATGACCAAAGATGTATCTTCAACATGAAAAGAATAATTATTTTTTAAATTTTTCTAAAGAGACCTGGTTGTACAAAAGATCATTGAATTTATGAATAAAATCAAAAATAGGGCATTGTGATTCCCTAATTGAACATGTATATCTTTAAAATTTATTCCTCTTTTCTTATATGATTGATCACTATAACACTATAAATTAATTTGCCCAAGAAAAATCGAAGAATAAATATTATCAACACAACTGATAGATATATCCAGAAACATCTAACGTATAAAGATATTTATATATATTGTAAATATATGAAAATCTTTGAATAAGTCAAAATCGATCGTTAAATCACCCTAATATTTTGTAAATATAGTTAAAAAATCTATAATAAAGAAGTAAATTCAATTTTCCATTGTGGAAAAGTCAAACGTAAGTTTCCTTCACAAAATGAAAATAATACCAAATGTATGGTTCAATTATATACCATTAGTTCTAAAAATGTAATATTTAAAATTTAAGGATGATCACAAAATTATGGTTGATGATCAATCTGATTACATCTCAAACGTAGGGTTCCATACTTTTGTAGGGTTCATTAAACATACTTTTTCTCTTTGAAAAAACATAAGGGTTCATTCAAACGTAATGTTCTTTAACCATATGTTTCATATAAAATAATGTTGATAAAACATAAATTCTTATCATATATCATATTCTTTATTAAATATTTAGGCAATGTCCCCTATGATACGTTCTTCAGCATAAGGAACGAACAATGATTCCATGAAAATGACAAACCGTGCACAATTTTTCTAGAATATGGTTAAGAGTGTTCCAAACATTTTAATATATATTTATGAAGATTAAATACTTGAATATTGTTCTAAAATTATAATTATAAAGAATATATTTTTCATGAAATACACTTAAAATAAGATAATTATTAAAACAAACATGGGTATTTGTGAGTATCAAAATCAATAATACTAATAAAGTATCATTGAGACAACACATTCCCAACAATATCCTCCCATTTGTTGACCACAAAACCCTTAACTTAAAAATATAAATATATTAACATAATATATAATTTAGTAGATATAGAGAGATATAAAATCTGTTTAACAGAATAATTTTAAAAAAAATGTTGTGTTTATCAAAATTTATACCCAAATATATCAAAATTTAAGCGAAATATTGTGTTTATCCAAATTTCTCCTCCATTTTTTTGAGATAAATTTTTTTAAATAAATAGAATAAAATTAATTTAAAGATGGATAGATTTTTAAGTGAATGGCATAATAAATGAATCAATATAATGAAGAATGGATTTTTGTCTATTGGAAAAAATATAAATGAGTACAAAAATAAAATAAAGAAAATTCAAATGAAGACAATTTCATTGATTATAAAATGTACAAATAAAAAAATAATGTGACTATGAAATATAATAGTCACTATTAGAATGAGGTCAATAGTTTGGTTAGAGATTTGTTTCTGAAATGGTTGGGTAAAAATGTTAGGGATTGGCTAGGTTGGAATTTTGAATGGCTTGAAACATCTCCTTCAACACATCAATATATAACAACAACTTTGGCATTAAACTATCGACTAACTACATTATCAAGAATTCTAGAATCATTCTTATCATGAAAATACATCACTATATTAACATTAAATGTAACACCCTAGGTAAATAAAGAATATGACATTTTCATATTTATCCATATTTGTGAATAAAATATTAATATGACTTTAAAGGGGACACTATGCTCAATGGTGTACCCAACACGCAACAACGAGTTTCTTGGGAATCTTACGTTTCACTCTAATAATAAAATAATATTATTTGAAATGGTAGTTAACATGTAGCCGTTGTAATGGCAGGAATGGATATAAATAACTAAAATATGATTATATATGTTTTTAAATGTTTTTACATTTATCCAATAAAGGATAGAGGCTTAAAATACGGAAAGAATTCAATTTTAGGCATATATGCACTAGTTTTCACTAAAGGTTCACTTATCACCTTTTGATGGAGAACCATCATTAAATATAGTTTTGTTCACTCTTATACATTCTATTGGACAAAATAGAACTCTTCTTAAGAATTGGGACATCAAAATTTACTTTGTGTAAATTTTTGGTACCTTTCCGATAAAGTTCATTTTTTTAATGAATAGTGTAAAATGTTGTATTTTAATTCAAAACCTCTTTTTAATCTAATTTATTTATATGATTATATTATATTTTTAATTGCTTTTAAAGTGAAATTAGAAAATATTATTACCATTAAATCCAATAGTGGTCGTTGGAATTAATTTCACTTTGAAATCGGACTTAAACTAGTGTCAATCTTTTGATACTTATTGTTTCATAAAAACACGCTATTTGCTCTGACAGCGGGAATTAATTATTGAATTAATTAATGTGACTTATATATTTTGAATTTTGTAAAATAGACTTCATTTTTGAATTCGTAACATCAAATATAGCTTAGGGTGAATTTTTGGTAATTTTCTGAAAAACATCAACTTTGATGAATAGTGAAACCACTAAGTGGTACTTATAAAAACTGATTTTTCCATTTAAATGAAATTTTTCCATATTTGTGTTTTGAATTTCAAAAATCCGACATACATGGTTGTCATTAAGAAGTAAAATGTGGTTCAATGGGATAAAAATAATTTTTTTGGTGATTAGTAACTTATTAAGTTTTTAATCGCGATTAGTGGTAATTAGTGTAGTTTAAGGTAAAAATAATGTTTTAATAATATAAAATGAACTTGACACATGTCCTAACATCATTGGATGTGTAATGGTCGACTGAGACAAGCCATGGGTCAACTTGGGGACCCCATGGAGCCACTTTGGATGGGAAATGACATAAATAACATTTTATTTAATGTAAAAGTAAAAATGACACAAACATGATATGTTTTATTAAAAAAAATTTTTAAGTGGGGTTATACAAGTCAGATTTTTTATTATAAATATTCATTGGAAAGATAAAAAGATTTCCTACATCATAGTAATTTTTATATAATTTTTAGAAATGAAATAAATTAAATTATTTATGACATCATAATGATGCAGCGACGACATCATTATCTGATGATTTAAATAAAATGAGAAGATAATGTAAACTCTATGACCTACACATGTCCAAAACTTATTGTATGGGTGTATTTAGAACCCTTATCACCTTATCCACGAATTATATTAATTTGGGACCTTTTAAAACCGAAACACATTTTCAAATAAAGTAATATTTCTTACTTTCCAAAAGTGCCCCTCCTATCCTCTTATAAAAGACCCCCACCTCTACCTCATCTCACACACTCCTCAAGACTTTGTCTCGGCCAACCCCTGCCCATTTACTCTCTCCACATCTCTCTACTCATCATAGAGGATTCCCTTTGGGCATAATCCTTTCAAAGGAAGCCTTTAGGATCAAATCAAAAGGAGTTACACTTTTAAAGGTAATTCATTCTCTCATGTTCATTTGTTTTATTTTCCTTCTCCAACCACCATAAACTCTTTTTATTTACTTCTTTTGTAACAACACCAGTATCTTAAATATACTAGGATGTTGTTATAAGATTTATTTGAGCTACACTCTCACACAACTACATCAAATGGTTAAAGAACATACGGTTTCCGTGAATGGAGAAATTTTGCCTCCTGAAACGATGATTGTTCAATACTCATTTAACACCTTCAGAGGAGGCCATTATGATGTCACTATATTTATATATGATATATAATATGTTTATGTTTTACTTTAGCTTCTGTATTTTTCATTTTTGAGACTACCTTTATGATTTCCATTATGGGTAAACGTGATATCTTCATTTAAGGAAGTGCGGACGACCGCCCCCTCAAAGTGATTTGATTCGTTAAATACCATATGTGGGACGTATAAAGGATGGAACTATGATATTATATATGATATTATACTGGAATTATAATATACCTTTATATTATTATGATTCCATTCTATAAAATACGAAATAGAAATGAAAGTAGTGTTCATGCGTACGTACGACTTACCATCTCCATGAACGGTGAATTTCATTTCTTACCTCTAAATGATTATGTAATGTTATAAATGCATGGATTTACTGGATATATATGACATATATGAAATATACATCATTAATAAAATTCTGGATATAATAAACATTTTGCCACACGAACAACATGTAATTGTAAGAAGTCCACTTTCGACTTAAGAACCAAATATCGGCAAAACAAATACTATTAACATAAATGATTACATAATGTTTATGACATGTTAATAAGTGATATAAAAGGAATAATGAACTTTAAAAAGGTTCTTAAGGAAGTAGAAATTAACTCAAGATTATTATTCAGGAGATTAAAGAACGATCGAGTCAAGTCGGACCCGAGGTAAGGGATCCAACTCCTCTCTTTCTTTTTAAGTACACACTTTTATGTCATTACTTTTAAAGCTCATCTTTCTTGTTATTGGTATGATATTTTATATTACACTTACTGTAATTTTTATTTTCATGTGATGAGAGACCCTATTCTCTCTCATCAATCCATTTTGTAAGTTTTGAGTGGCGCCGTTAGGCTGCCGAACTTTCATAAGAGATCGAACCTCTCTCTTTCTTTTTAAGTACTCTCCATTGTGTCACTTCTTTTAAGCTCCTATTTGTAATGATGGGGGATGTTATTTTATATTCCTCTTTCTTTACATTTTATTTTAATGTGATGAGATACCTATTTGATCTCATCAATCCATATTCGTAAGTTTTATGTGGCGCCGTTAGGCTACCGAGTTTTCGTAAGGGATTTTTCATCTCACTTTTATTCCCTTGAGATTTATGCTACATTTGCCACAAATTCCATTGAGTGGTGTATGTACTACCCATTATTCTACTCTTTGTGTAATATACTTTCGTTTATTAGTATTTACATCAATGATCTATTTTCCTTCTTTCATGGGGTGTATGTTTTGAAAGATACCCAAGTCGGTAAGGGAACCTTTCACCCTCCTCTTTTTTAAATGACTTCTTTTGTTGGGTCTTTTAATTTACATATTGTTATTTTGGGATATGTTCTCATATATCCTTATTGATGTAACTTTTTTGTCCAAGTTATGAGATACACTTTTTATCTCTCATCAACTCATTTTGATGTGACGTCGTTAGGCTGTCAAGGGAACTTTTTAACCCAATTTCGATTTCATTGGGTTCAACATGTAGTCATTGAATATGTCATCCATTGAATATGTGTGAATGACCATTTATTGTTTTACACTTAATATCAACTTATATTGGGTGTATTTATATTTGTCAAACATATTTTTGAGATTTATTTGTCCTTAATTTAAGGATACCTTCTTTATAATGGATTTCATCACATTTGACATTTCTATTGAGGGTTCATTGTTGTTATGACCCAATTCACTCTTATATGGTGTATATAATGTCCTTTGGAGTATTATATCATGAATCCATTTATTCTCATGATATTATAAAGTTCTGACTAAATCTTATTCCTCAATTATTGTATTCAAGTGTCTCTAATTTTGGTAAAACCCCTTTAACCAAAATATCGTTTTAAATGTTTTAATTATTTGTTCTTATTAATATCCATGTTTTCAAAATGGTTTTAAGGATTTATTTATATGGATATTAATGGTTTAAAATTTTAAGCTTCAAGGTGGTATGGGACACTTTGATTCAAA
Source organism: Viscum album (assembly GCA_963277665.1). Lineage (NCBI taxonomy): Eukaryota > Viridiplantae > Streptophyta > Magnoliopsida > Santalales > Viscaceae > Viscum > Viscum album. Next base: position 2,084,050,642 of record OY728128.1, on the reverse strand, counting down.
AATCTCTTTATTAAATGTTTTAAATGGTTTTGGAAATGGTTTCTTTTTGAATGGATTCACTATTTCAATATACTAAAATTTTATATTATGATTGAAATGTGGAAATGTTATGTTTACTTTATTCGTGTTTTATGTGATACATTTATGTTATGGTTCTTGGGCATTGTTATGAAAACGGGTGGTTCCGTGTTAAACTAAGGGAGGGTGAGCCCGATATAGCTCTCCAATGCATTGGGTAACGCGAAGGAGTGAAACGTTAAGGTTTATCCGAAGAGATTTAGGGAATATACTATGATGGGTATTCCAAACGTAACCAAGAGGGTTACTCCCTACGTAAGAATGTTATGAATGCCTCAAGTTACCTTTATGTGTTATGTTTACTATGAATTATTCATGATTTGATATGCCTATGTTTTATGGGTAAAGTGTGATTTCATTCTAATGTATATATGAACTCATGTTTCCTTTCCATATTTTTATAACTCTTACTGAGCTTTTTATGCTCATCCCATGTTTTTGAAATGTTTTTCACAGGTCAAGGTAAAGGTACATGATGTGATGATAGTGTCAAGGATGTTTCAAGAAAGAATCCGTGTTATATTTTAAATATGTTTCCGTTGATGGAAAGAATAAATACTATCTTTTATGTAACCACTTTGTTTAAATGTGGAATGTAATGCATGTTTCATGATCTAATTCTCTAAAACTCTAAACCTGAAAAGATCCTCAATGTGTAATCTTGTAATAACTCATGATTAATTAAGGTTTAAGGCTGGGGCCTTATAGTTGGTATCAATGGTCGGTTTAGATAACTTTAGAGGTTAGGGTATTCTCTAAGCATAAGTGACATTACCATAATGGTTAGGATTTTAGAAAGAGTCCTAGTTTTAGATAAAGTGAATGAGTAAGTATATCTTAGTGTTTACCTTCCTCATTAGTACATTATGGTTTTGTTGATATACTCACACTGACATTTCTGTTTTTAGTGAATGGTTGGATCTAGCAGGCACCAAAGTGACAATGGGTTTGAAGGAAACTGTTCTGGTTATCTGATTAAGAGACTGGATGAGATGGGGGATTCAATGAGGAATCTCATGGTTGTTCTAAACCTACTACCAAGGAGTCATGATCAACCACTCCAACCTTGGAGAGTTCTCTAATGCATCATGTACGAGATGGCCAACTCGATGTGGAAATTCAGGTAATAATTATTAAGGTAACCATTAGTGTTTATATGATCCTTATTTTTGAGGTAATTATGGGTAATTATATGTTATGATGGAAAATGAAAGGAATGAGATAAACATGAGGTTAAAATATGTTATGATCATCTTTGAAGATTTTATCTCATTATGGGGAATCTTTTAAGAATTATATATTTTTGGAAAAAAGGACAACACGCAGACCTTGTGACAACCCGTCCCGTCGGACAAAGCCACGGGAATCGAACCCACAACCAAAGTGCGACTGGTATTTATTGAATACCACTGGACTACGTAAAGTCCCTGGTTAGTATGACTGATTATTTTTAGTTATATGATTTTATGAATTAAGAGTAAGTTGATTTTGGGTTATTTATGAAAATGATTAACCTATCATGGAGGATATGTGATTAGGTTAATTACTTTTCAATATGAGACTTTAGGAGCAACTGATGTTGTTTGGAGATAAATGTTACGATTTAACATGGAAGACTATGTGACTAAATCCTTCAAATATTTGGGTTTCAATCTTAGTTTGTTTTATTTTGATGAATTTTATGGACAAATTGTTTATCGGATGGTCCTCGTTAAACTTTGGGTTTTGTTGGACAAATTTTGGAGATTAAGAATAGATTTTCTTTTTATAAAGTGTTATCATTTTCTGGATTATCTGATCTTGTACAAACCTTTTGGGTTTTGGTTTTGGTTAAAGTCTAAACACATGGGAAGTATATAGTTCTATTTTTTTGGGTTAGGTGATTCTCTAGAATTTGATTATAGTACTCTTAATGGGAACAAGTCTCCCTAAATACTGATCTTTTGGAAAAAATATGTGTTTGATTAAGGAATATAGTAAAAGTTGAAAGTCAACATTATAAGTGATTATGTTTCCTTATAAATAAATTCCTCAATAAAAAGTAACTTAAAACAAAAATGTTGTCTATTAACTTTTCCTACTGGGGAATCGAATACCGTTTAACCCATCACAAGTTTGTGATTTTCTCGTGGTTAACTTTCTCCTAAACATGTTTTCTATCACTCTCCATCAGAACATGACCCTTTTCTTTTTCTTCCATGTCCATGTTTTCCTACACGGAATCTTATTATGGGTTAACTCGAGTGACCTTTGTACTTATCTTTCTTTATTTAAAAGTTATTGTTTTACCGACTCTTCTTCCAATGTGGGACTTTCAAGGATGTTTCCAAGCGCAATTTTAAAATTGCGAGGACGCAATTCCCAAAAGGGGGGAAGGATGTAACACCCCAGGTAAATAAAGAATATGACATTTTCATATTTATCCATATTTGTGAATAAAATATTAATATGACTTTAACGGGGATGCTATGCTCGATGATGTACCCAACACGCAATAACGAGTTTCTTGGGAATCTTACGTTTCACTCTAATAATAAAATAATATTATTTTAAATGGTAGTTAACATGTAGCAGTTGTAATGGCAGGAATGGATAGAAATAACTAAAATATGATTATATATGTTTTTAAATGTTTTTTCATTTATCCAATAAAGGATAGAGGCTTAAAATACAGAAATAATTCAATTTTAGGTATATATGCCCTAGTTTTCACTAAAGGTTCACTTATCACCTTTTGATGGCGAACCATCATTAAATATAGTTTTGTTCACTCTTATATATTCTATTTGACCAAATAGAACTCTTATTAAGAATTGGGACATCAAAATTTACTTTGTGTAAATTTTTGGTACCTTTCCGATAAAGTTCTTTTTTTAATGAATAGTTTAAAATGTTGTATTTTAATTCAAAACCTCTTTTTAATCTGATTTATTTATATGATTAGATTATATTTTTAATTGTTTTTAAAGTGAAATTAGAAAATATTTTTACCATTAAATCCAATAGTGGTCGTTGGAATTAATTTCACTTTGAAATCGGACTTAAACTACTTTCAATCTTTTGATACTTATTATTTCATAAAAACACGCTATTTGTTCTGACAACGGGAATTAATTATTAAATTAATTAATGTGACTTATATATTTTGAATTTTGTAAAATAGACTTCATTTTTGAATTCTTAATATCAAATATAGCTTAGGGTGATGTTTTGGTAATTTTCTGAAAAACTTCAATTTTTGATGAATAGTGAAACCACTAAGTGGTACTTATAAAAACTGATTTTTCCATTTAAATGAAATTTTGCCATATTTGTGTTTTGAATTTCAAAAATCCAACATACATGGTTGTCATTAAGAAGTAAAATGTGGTTCAATGGGATAAAAATAATTTTTTTGGTGAATAGTAACATATTAAGTTTTTAATCGCGATTAGTGGTAATTAGTATAGTTTAAGGTAAAAATAATGTTTTAATAATATGAAATGAACTTGAACCATGTCCTAACATCATTGGATGTGTAATGGCCGACCCAGACAATCCATGGGTCAACTTGGGGACCCCATGGAGCCACTTTGGTTGGGAAATGACATAAATAACATTTTATTTAATGTAAAAGTAAAAATGACACAAACATGATATGTTTTACTAAAACAATTTTTTAAGTGGGGTTATACAAGTAATAATTTTTATTATAAATAGTCATTGGAAATCTAAAACGATTTCCTACATCATAGTAATTTTTTATAATTTTTAGACATTAAATAAATTAAATTATTTATGACATCAGAATGATGTAGCGACGACATCATTATCTGACGATTTAAATAAAATGAGAAGATAATGTAAACTCTATGACCTAAACATGTCCAAAACTTATTGGATGGGTGGATTTAGAACCCTTATCACCTTATCCACGAATTATATCAATGTGGGACCTTTTAAAACCGAAACATAATTTCAAATAAAGTAATATTTCTTACTTTCCAAAATTGCCCCTCCTCTCCTCTTATAAAAGGCCCCCACCTCTACCTCATCTCACACACTCGTAAAGCCTTTGGCTTGGCCAAACCCTTCCAATTTACTCTCTCCACATCCCTCTCCTCATCCTAGAGGATTCCCTTTGGGTAGAATCCTTTCAAAGGAAGCCTTTAGGCTCAAATCAAAAGGAGTTACACTTTTAAAGGTAATTCATACTCTCATGTTCATTTGTTTTATTTTCCTTCTCCAACCCCCCTAAACTCTTTTTATTTACTTCTTTTGTAACAACACCAGTATCTTCAATATACTAGGATGTTGTTATAAGATTTATTCGAGCTACACTGTCACACAACTACATCAAATGGTTAAAGAACATACGGTTTCCATGAATGGAGAAATTATGCCTCCCGAAACAATGATTGTTCAATACACATTTAACACCTTCATAGGTGGCCATTATGATGTCACTATATTTATATATGATATATAATATGTTTATGTTTTACTTTAGCTTCTGTATTTTTCATTTTTGGGCATACCTTTATGGTTTCCATTATGGGTAAATGCGATATCTTCATTTAAGGATGTGCGGACTACCGCCCCCTCAAAGTGATTTGATTCGTTAAATACCATATATGGGATGTATAAAGGATGGAACTATGATATTATATATTTTATTATACTGGAATTATAATATACCTTTATATAATTATGATTCCATTCTATAAAATACGAAATAGAAATGAAAGTAGCGTTCTTGCGTACGTACGGCTTACCGTCTCCATGAACGGTGCATTTTATTTCTTACCTCTAAATGATTATGTAATGTTATAAATGCATGAATTTACTGGATATATATGACATATATGATATATACATAATGAATAAAATTCTGGATATAATGAACATTTGGCCACACGAACAACATGTAATTGTAAGAAGTCCACTTTCGACTTAAGAACCAAATATCGACAAAACAAATATTATTAACTTAAATTATTACATAATGTTTATGACATGTTAATAAGTGATATAAAAGGAATAATTAACTTTAAAAATGTTATTAAGGAAGTAGAAATTAACTCAATTTTATTATTCAGGAGATTAAAGAACGATTGAGTCAAGTCGGACCCGACGTAAGGGATCCTACTCCTCTCTTTCTTTTTAAGTACACACTTTTATGTCATTACTTTTAAAGCTCATATTTCTTGTTATTGGGATGATCTTTTATATTACACTTACTGTAATTTTTATTTTCATGTGATGAGAGACCCTATTCTCTCTCATCAATCCATTTTGGATGTTTTGAGTGGCACTGTTAGGCTGCCGAACTTTCATAAGAGATCTAACCTCTCTCTTTCTTTTTAAGTACTCTCCATTATGTCACTTCTTTTAATCTCCTCTTTGTAATGTTGGGGGATGTTCTTTTATATTCATCTTTCTGTACATTTTATTTTAATGTGATGAGATACCCTATTTGATCTCATCAATCCATATTCGTAAGTTTTATGTGGCGCCGTTAGGATGCCGAGTTTTCGTAAGGGATTTTTCATCTCACTTTTATTCCCATGAGATTTATGCTAAATTTGCCACAAATTCCATTGAGTGGTTTATTTACTTCCCATTATTCTACTCTTTGTGTAATATAATTTCGTTTATGAGTATTTACATCAATGATCTATTGTCCTTCTTTCATGGGGTGTATGTTTTGAACGATACCCAAGTCGATAAGGGAACCTTTCACCCTCCTCTTTTTTAAAAGACTTCTTTTGTTGGGTCTTTTAATTTACATATTTTTATGTTGGGATATGTTACCATATATCCTTATTGATGTAAATTTTATGTCCAAGTGATGAGATACACTTTTTATCTCTCATCAACTCATTTTGATGTGACGTCGTTAGGCTGTCAAGGGAACTTTTTAACCCAATTTCGATTTCATTGGGTTCAACATGTAGTCATTGAATATGTAATCCATTGAATATGTGTGAATGAACTTTTATTGTTTTAAACATAATATCAACATATATTGGGTGTATTTATATTTTTCACACATATTTTTGAGATTTATTTGTCCTTAATTTAAGGATACCTTCTTTATAAGGGATTTCATCACATTTGACATTTATATTGAGGGTTCATTGTTGTTATGAACCAATTCACTCTTATATGGTGTATATACTGTCCTTTGGAGTATTATATCATGAATCCATTTATTCTCATGATATTATAATGTTCTGACTAAATGTTATTCCTCAATTATTGTATTCAAGTGTCTCTAATTTTGGTAAAACCCCTTTAACCAAAATATCATTTTAAATGTTTTAATTATTTGTTCTTATTAATATCCATGTTTTAAAAATAGTTTCAAGGATTTATTTATATGGATATTAATGGTTTAAAATTTTAATCTTCAAGGTGGTATGGGACACTTTGATTCAAAAATCTCTTTATTAAATGTTTTAAATGGTTTTGGAAATGGTTTCTTTTTGAATGGATTCACTATTTCAATATACTAAAATGTTATATTGTGATTGAAATGTGGAAATGTGATGTTTCCTTTATTCATGTTTTATGTGATACATTTATGTTATGGTTCTTGGGCATTGTTATGAAAACGGGTGGTTACGTGTTAAACTAAGGCCGGGTGAGCCCGATATAGCTCTCCAATGCATTGGGTAACGCGAAGGAGTGAAACGTTAAGGTTTCTCTGAAGTGATTTAGGGAATATACTATGATGGGTATTCCAAACGTAACCAAGAGGGTTACTCCCTACGTAAGAATGTTATGAATGCATCAAATTACCTTTATGTGTTATGTTTACTATGATTTATTCATGATTTGATATGCCTATGTTTTATGGGTAAAGTGTGATTTCATTCTAATGTATATATGAACTCATGTTTCCTTTCCATATTTTTATAACTCTTACTGAGCTTTTTATGCTCATCCCAAGTTTTTGAAATGTTTTTCACAGGTCAAGGGAAAGGTACATGATGTGATGATAGTGTCAAGGATGTGTCAAGAAAGAATCTGTGTTATATTTTAAATATCTTTCCATTGATGGAAAGAATAAATACTGTCTTTTATGGAACCACTTTTTTTAAATGTGGAATATAATGCAAGTTTCGTGATCTAATTCTCTAAAACTCTAAACCTGAAAAGATCCTCAATGTGTAATCTTGGAATAACTCATGATTAAGTAAGGATTAAGGCTGGGGCCTTATAGTTGGTATCAAAGGTCTGTTTAGATAACATTAGAGGTTAGGGTATTCTCTAAGCATAAGTGACATTACCATAATGGTTAGGATTTCAGAAAGATTCCTAGTTTTAGATAAAGTGAATGAGTAAGTATATCTTAGTGTTTACCTTCCTCATTAGTACATGATGGTTTTGTTGATATACTCACACTGAAATTTCTGTTTTTAGTGAATGGCTGGATCTAGCAGGCACCAAAGTGACAATGGGTTTGAAGGAAACTATTGTGGTTCTCTGATTAAGAGACTGGATGAGATGGGGGATTCAATGAGGAATCTCATGGTTGTTCTAAACCAACTATCAAGGAGTCATGATCAACCACTCCAACCTTGGAGAGTTCTCTAATTCATCATGTACGAGATGGCCAACTCGATGTGGAAATTCAAGTAATAATTATTAAGGTAACCATTAGGGTTTATATGATCCTTACTTCTGAGGTAATTATGGGTTATTATATGTTATGATGGAAAATAAAAGGAATGAGATAAAATTGAGGTTAAAATATGTTATGATCATCTTTGAAGATTTTATCTCATTATGGGGAATGTTTTAAGAATTATATATTTTTGGAAAAAAGGACAACACACAGACCGTGTGACAACCCGTCGCGTCGGACAAAGCCGCAGGAATCGAACCCAAAACCAAAGTGCGACTGGTATTTATCGCCTACCACTGGACTACGTGAAGTCCCTGGATAGTATGACTGATTCTTTTTAGTTATATTATTTTATGAATTAAGAGTAAGTTGATTTTGGGTTATTTATGAAAATGATTGACCTATCATGGAGGATAGGTGATTAGGTTAATTACTTTTCAATACGAGACTTTAGGAGCAACTGATGTTGTTTGGAGATAAATGTTACGATTTAACTTGGAAGACTATGTGACTAAATCCTTCAAATATTTGTGTTTCAATCTTAGTTTGTTTTACTTTTAAAAATTTTATGGACAAATTGTTTATCGGATGGTCCTCGTTGAACTTTGGGTTTTGTTGGACAAATTTTGGAGATTAAGAATATATTTTCTTTTTATAAAGTGTTATCCTTTTCTGGATTATCTGATCTTGTACAAACCTTTTGGGTTTTGATTTTGGTTAAAGTCTAAAGACATGGGAAGTATATAGTTCTCTTTTTTTGGGTTAGTTGATTCTCTAGAAGTTGATTATAGTACTCTTAATGCGAACAAGACTCCCAAAATACTCATCTTTTGGAAAAAATACGTGTTTGATTAAGGAATATAGTAAAAGTTGAAAGTCAACATTATACGTGATTATGTTTCCTTATAAATAAATTTCTCAATAACAAGTAAGTTAAAACAAAAATGTTGTCTATTAACTTTTCCTACTGGGGAATCGAATACCGTTTAACCCATCACAAGTTTGTGATTTTCTCATGGTTAACTTTCTCCTAAACATGTTTTCTATCACTCTCCATCAGAACATGACCCTTTGCTTTTTCTTCCATGTCTATGTTTTCCTACACAGAATCCTATTATGGGTTAACTCGTGTGACCTTTGTACTTATCTTTCTTTATTTTAAAGTTATTGTTTTACCGACTCTTCTTCCGATGTGGGACATTCAAGGATGTTTCCAAGCGCAATTTTAAAATTGCGAGGACGCAATTCCCAAAAGGGGGGAAGGATGTAACACCCCAGGTAAATAAAGAATATGAAATTTTCAAATTTATCAATAGTTGTGAAGAAAATATTAATATGACTTTAAAGGGGACGCTATGCTCGATGGTGTACCCAACACGCAACAACGAGTTTCTTGGGAATCTTACGTTTCACTCTAATAATAAAATAATATTATTTTAAATGGTAGTTAACATGTAGTCGTTGTAATGGCGGGAATGGATAGAAATAACTAAAATTTGATTATATATTTTTTTAAATGTTTTTACATTTATCCAATAAAGGATAGAGGCTTAAAATACGGAAAGAATTCAATTTTAGGCATATATGCCCTAGTTTTCACTAAAGGTTCACTTATCGGCTTTTGATGGCGAACTGTCATTAAATATAGTTTTGTTCACTCTTATACATTCTATTGGACCAAATATAACTCTTCTTAAAAATTGGGAAATCAAAATTTACTTTTTGTAAATTTTTGGTACCTTTCCGATAAAGTTCATTTTTTTAATGAATAGTGTAAAATGTTGTATTTTAATTCAAAACCTCTTTTTAATATGATTTATTTATATGATTAGATTATATTTTGAATTGGTTTTAAAGTGAAATTAGAAAATATTTTTACCATTAAATCCAATAGTGGTCGTTGGAATTAATTTCACTTTGAAATCGGACTTAAACTAGTGTCAATCTTTTGATACTTATTGTTTCATAAAAACACGCTATTTTCTCTGACAACGGGAATTAATTATTAAATTAATTAATGTGACTTATATATTTTGAATTTTGTAAAATAGACTTAATTTTTGAATTCGTAATATCAAATATAGCTTAGGGTGAATTTTTGGTAATTTTCTGAAAAACTTCAATTTTTGATGAATAGTTAAACCACTAAGTGGTACTTATAAAAACTGATTTTTCCATTTAAATGAAATTTTTCCATATTTTTGTTTTGAATTTCAAAAATCCGACATACATGGTTGTCATTAAGATGTAAAATGTGGTTCAATGGGATAAAAATTATTTTTTTGGTGAATAGTAACTTATTAAGTTTTTAATCGCGATTAGTGGTAATTAGTGTAGTTTAAGGTAAAAATAATGTTTTAATAATATGAAATGAACTTGAAACATGTCCTAAAATAATTGGATGTGTAATGGCCGACCAAGACAAGCAATGGGTAAAATTGGGGACCCCATGGAGCCACTTTGGTTGGGAAATGACATAAATAACATTTTATTTAATGTAAAAGTAAAAATGACACAAACATGATATGTTTTACTAAAACAATTTTTTAAGTGGGGTTATGCAAGTCAGATTTTTTATTATAAATATTAATTGGAAAGATAAAAAGATTTCCTACATCATAGTAATTTTTTTTATAATTTTTAGACATTAAATAAATTAAATTATTTATGACATCATAATGATGCAGCGACGACATCATTATCTGACGATTTAAATAAAATGAGAAGATAATGTAAACTCTATGACCTACACATGTCCAAAACTTATTGTATGGGTGGATTTAAAACCCTTATCACCTTATCCACGAATTATATCAATGTGAGACCTTTTAAAAACGAAAAACATTTTCAAATAAAGTAATATTTCTTACTTTCCAAAAGTGCCCCTCCTCTCCTCTTATAAAAGGCCCCCACCTCTACCTCAACTCACACACTCCTCAAGACTTTGGCTCGGCCAACCCCAGCCCGTTTACTCTCTCCACATCCCTCTACTCATCCTAGAGGATTCCCTTTGGGCATAATCCTTTCAAAGGAATCCTTTAGGCTCAAATCAAAAGGAGTTACACTTTTAAAGGTAATTCATTCACTCATGTTCATTTGTTTTATTTTCCTTCTCCAACCCCACTAAACTATTTTTATTTAATTCTTTTGTAACAATACCAGTATCTTCAATATAATAGGATGTTGTTATAATATTTATTCGAGCTACACTGTCACACAACTACATCAAATAGTTAAAGAACATACGGTTTCCGTGAATGGAGAAATTCTTCCTCCCGAAACGATGATTTTCAATACTCATTTAACACCTTCAGAGGTGGCCATTATGATGTCACTATATTTATATATGATATATAATATGATTATGTTTTAATTTATCTTCTGTATTTTTCATTTTTGGGCATACCTTTATGGTTTCCATTATGGGTTAACGCGATATCTTCATTTAAGGAAGTGCGGACTACCGCCCCCTCAAAGTGATTTGATTCGTTAAATACCATATATGGGACGTATAAAGGATGTAACTATGATATTATATATTATATTATACTGGAATTATAATATACTTTTATATCATTATTATTCCATTCTATAAAATACGAAATAGAAATTAAAGTAGCATTCATGCGTACGTACGGCTTACCGTCTCCATGAACGGTGCATTTCATTTCATACCTCTAAATGATTATGTAATGTTATAAATGCATGAATTTACTGGATATATATGACATATATGATATATAAATCATGAATAAAATTCTGTATATAATAAACATTTGGCCACACGAACAACATGTAATTGTAAGAAGTCCATTTTCGACTTAAGAACCAAATATCGGCAAAACAAATATTATTAACTTAAATGATTACATAATGTTTATGACATGTAAATAAGTGATATTAATGGAATAATGAACTTGAAAAAGGTTCTTAAGGAAGTAGAAATTAACTCAAGTTTATTATTCAGGAGATTAAAGAACGATCGAGTCAAGTCGGACCCGAGGTAAGGGATCCTACTCCTCTCTTTATTTTTAAGTACACACTTTTATGTCATTCCTTTTAAAGCTCATATTTATTGTTATTGGGATGATATTTTATATTACACATACTGTAATTCTTATGTTCATGTGATGAGAGACCCTATTCTCTCTCATCAATCCATTTTGGATGTTTTGAGTGGCACCATTAGGCTGCCGAACATTCATAAGAGATCTAACCTCTCTCTTTCATTTTAAGTACTCTCCATTATGTCACTTCTTTTAAGCTCCTCTTTGTAATGTTGGGGGATGTTCTTTTATATTCCTCTTGATGTAAATTTTATTGTAATGTGATGAGATACCCTATTTTATCTCATCAATCCATATTCGTATGTTTTATGTGGCGCCGTTAGGCTGCCGAGTTTTCGTAAGGGATTTTTCATCTCACTTTTATTCCCGTGAGATTTATGCTACATTTGCCACAAATTCCATTTAGTGGTGTATGTACTGACCATTATTATACTCTTTGTGTAATATACTTTTGTTTATGAGTATTTACATCAATGATCTATTGTCCTTCTTTCATTGGGTGTATGTTTTGAAAGATACCCAAGTGGGTAAGGGAACCTTTCACCCTCCTCTTTTTTAAAAGACTTCTTTTGTTGGGTCTTTTAATTTACATATTATTATGTTGGTATATGTTCTCATATATCCTTATTGATGTAAATTTTATGTCCAAGTGATGATATACACTTTTTATCTCTCATCAACTCATTTTGATGTGACGTCGTTAGGCTGTCAAGGGAACTTTTTAACCCAATTTCGATTTCATTGGGTTCAACATGTAGTCATTGAATATGTAATCCATTGAATATGTGTGAATGACCTTTTATTGTTTTACACTTAATATCCACTTATATTGGGTGTATTTATATTTGTCACACATATTTTTGAGATTGATTTGTCCTTAATTTAAGGATACCTTCTTTATAAGGGATTTCATCACATTTGACATTTCTATTGAGGGTTCATTGTTGTTATGCACCAATTCACTCTTATATGGTGTATATACTGTCCTTTGGAGTATTATATCATGAATCCATTTATTCTCATGATATTATAAAGTTCTGACTAAATCTTATTCCTCAATTATTGTATTCAAGTGTCTCTAATTTTGGTAAAACCCCATTAACCAAAATATCGTTTTAAATGTTTTAATTATTTGTTCTTACTAATATCCATGTTTTCAAAATGGTTTTAAAGATTTATTTATATGGATATTAATGCTTTAAAATTTTAAGCTTCAAGGTGGTATGGGACACTTTGATTCAAAAATCTCTTTATTAAATGTTTTAAATGGTTTTGGAAATGGTTTCTTTTTGAATGGATTCACTATTTCAATATACTAAAATGTTATATTGTGATTGAAATGTGGAAATGTTATGTTTCCTTTATTCATGTTTTATGTGATACATTAATGTTATAGTTCTTGGGCATTGTTATGAAAACGGGTGGTTCCGTGTTAAACTAAGGGTGGGTGAGCCCGATATAGCTCTCTAATGCATTGGGTAACGCGAAGGAGTGAAACGTTAAGGTTTCTCCGAAGAGATTTAGGGAATATACTGTGATGGGTATTCCAAACGTAACCAAGAGGGTTACTCCCTACGTAATAATGTTATGAATGCCTCAAGTTACCTTTATGTGTAATGTTTACTATGATTTATTCATGATTTGATATGACTATGTTTTATGGGTAAAGTGTGATTTCATTCTAATGTATATATGAACTCATGTTTCCTTTCCATATTTTTATAACTCTTACTGAGATTTTTATGCTCATCCCAAGTTTTTGAAATGTTTTTCACAGGTCAAGGGAAAGGTACATGATGTGATGATAGTGTCAAAGATGTGTCAAGAAAGAATCCGTGTTATATTTTAAATATGTTTCCGTTGATGGAAAGAATAAATACTATCTTTTATGTAACCACTTTGTTTAAATGTGGAATGTAATGAAAGTTTCATGATCTAATTCTCTAAAACTCTAAACCTGAAAAGATCCTCAATGTGTAATCTTGTAATAACTCAAGATTAAGTAAGGTTTAAGGCTGGGGCCTTATAGTTGGTATCAAAGGTCTGTTTAGATAACATTAGAGGTTAGGGTATTCTCTAAGCATAATTGACATTACCATAATGGTTAGGATTTCAGAAAGAGTACTAGTTTTAGATAAAGTGAATGAGTAAGTGTATCTTAGTTGTTACCTTCCTCGTTAGTACATGATGGTTTTGTTGATATACTCACACTGACATTTCTGTTTTTAGTGAATGGCTGGATCTAGCAGGCACCAATGTGACAATGGGTTTGAAGGAAACTGTTTTGGTTCTCTGATTAAGAGACTGGATGAGATGGGGGATTCAATGAGGAATCTCATGGTTGTTCTAAACCAATTATCAAGGAGTCATCATCAACCACTCCAACCTTGGAGAGTTCTCTAATGCATCATGTACGAGATGGCCAACTCGATGTGGAAATTCAGGTAATAATTATTAAGGTAACCATTAGGGTTTATATGATCCTTACTTTTGAGGTAATTATGGGTTATTATATGTTATGATGGAAAATAAAAGGAATGAGATAAACTTGAGGTTAAAATATGTTATGATCATCTTTGAATATTTTATCTCATTATGGGGAATGTTTTAAGAATTATATATTTTTGGAAAAAAGGTAAACATGCAGACCGTGTGACAACCCGTCGCGTCTGACAAAGCCGCGGGAATCGAACCCACAACCAAAGTGTGACTGGTATTTATAGCCTACCACTGGACTACGTGAAGTCCCTGGTTAGTATGACTGATTCTTTTTAGTTATATGATTTTATGAATTAAGAGTAAGTTGATTTTGGGTTATTTATGAAAATGATTAACCTATCATGGAGGATATGTGATTAGGTTAATTACTTTTCAATACGAGACTTTAGGAGCAACTGATGTTGTTTGGAGATAAATGTTACGATTTAACTTGGAATACTATGTGACTAAATCCTTCAAATGTTTGGGTTTCAATCTTAGTTTGTTTTACTTTTAATAATTTTATGGACAAATTGTTTATCGGATGGTCCTCGTTGAACTTTAGGTTTTGTTGGACAAATTTTGGAGATTAAGAATAGATTTTCTTTTTATAAAGTGTTATCCTTTTCTGGATTATCTGATCTCGTACAAACCTTTTGGGTTTTGGTTTTGGTTAAAGTCTAAAGACATGGGAAGTATATAGTTCTCTTTTTTTGGGTTAGTTGATTCTCTAGAAGTTGATTATAGTACTCTTAATGCGAACAAGACTCCCTAAATACTCATCTTTTGGAAAAAATATGTGTTTGATTAAGGAATATAGTAAAAGTTGAAAGTCAACATTATATGTGATTATGTTTCCTTATAAATAAATTTCTCAATGAAAAGTAACTTAAAACAAAAATTTTGTC
The DNA here is from genome assembly GCA_963277665.1 of Viscum album. Classification (NCBI taxonomy): domain Eukaryota; kingdom Viridiplantae; phylum Streptophyta; class Magnoliopsida; order Santalales; family Viscaceae; genus Viscum; species Viscum album. The sequence continues at coordinate 2,084,035,499 of OY728128.1, read as the reverse complement.
TATTAACTTTTCCTACTGGGGAATCGAATACCGTTTAACCCATCACAAGTTTGTGATTTTCTCATGGTTAACTTTCTCCTAAACATGTTTTCTATCACTCTCCATCAGAACATGACCCTTTGCTTTTTATTCCATGTCCATGTTTTCCTACACGGAATACTATTATGGGTTAACTCGGGTGACCTTTGTACTTATCTTTCTTTATTTTAAAGTAATTGTTTTACCGACTCTTCTTCCGATGTGGGACTTTCAAGGATGTTTCCAGGCGCAATTTCAAAATTGCGAGGACGCAATTCCCAAAAGGGGGGAAGGATGTAACACCCCTGGTAAATAAAGAATATGAAATTTTCATATTTATCCATATTTTTGAATAAAATATTAATATGAATTTAAAGGGGACGCTATGCTCGATGGTGTACCCAACACGCAACAATGAGTTTCTTGGGAATCTTACGTTTCACTCTAATAATAAAATAATATTATTTTAAATGGTAGTTAACATGTAGCTGTTGTAATGGAGGGAATAGATATAAATAACTAAAATATGATTATATATGTTTTTAAATGTTTTTACATTTATCCAATAAAGGATAGAGGCTTAAAATACGGAAAGAATTCAATTTTAGGCATATATGCCCTAGTTTTCACTAAAGGTTCACTTATCGCCTTTTGATGGCGAACCGTCATTAAATATAGTTTTTTAACTCTTATATATTCTATTGGACCAAATAGAACTCCTCTTAAAAATTGAGACATCAAAATTTACTTTTTGTAAATTTTTGGTACCTTTCCGATAAAGTTCATTTTTTTAATGAATAGTGTAAAATGTTGTATTTTAATTCAAACCCTCTTTTTAATCTGATTTATTTATATGATTAGATTATCTTTTGAATTGGTTTTAAAGTGAAATTAGAAAATATTTTTACCATTAAATCCAATAGTGGTTGTTGGAATTAATTTCACTTTGAAATCAGACTTAAACTAGTGTCAATCTTTTGATACTTATTGTTTCATAAAAACATGCTATTTTCTCTGACAGCGGGAATTAATTATTAAATTAATTAATGTGACTTATATATTTTGAATTTTGTAAAATATACTTCATTTTTGAATTTTTAATATCAAATATAGCTTAGGGTGAATTTTTGGTAATTTTATGAAAAACTACAATTTTTGATTAATAGTGAAACCACTAAGTGATACTTATAAAAATTGATTTTTCCATTTAAATGAAATTTTTCCATATTTGTGTTTTTAATTTCAAAAATCCGACATAATTGTTTGTCATTAAGAATTAAAATGTTGTTCAATGGGATAAAAATATTTTTTTTTGGTGAATAGTAACTTATTAAGTTTTTAATCGCGATTAGTGGTAATTAGTGTAGTTTAAGGTAAAAATAATGTTTTAATAATATGAAATGAACTTGACACATGTCCTAACATCATTGGATGTGTAATGGCCGACCAAGACAAGCCATGGGTCAACTTGGGGACCCCATGGAGCCACTTTGGTTGGGAAATGACATAAATAACATTTTATTTAATGTAAAAGTAAAAATGACACAAACATGATATGTTTTACTAAAACAATTTTTTAAGTGGGGTTATACAAGTCAGATTTTTTATTATAAATATTCATTGGAAATCTAAAAAGATTTCCTACATCATAGTAATTTTTTTTATAATTTTTAGACATTAAATAAATTAAATTATTTATGACAACATAATGATGCAGCGACGACATCATTATCTGACAATTTAAATAAAATGAGAAGATAATGTAAACACTATGACCTAAACATGTCCAAAACATATTGTATGGGTGGATTTAAAACCCTTATCACCTTATCCACGACTTATATCAATTTGGGACCTTTTAAAACCGAATAACATTTTCAAATAAAGTAATATTTCTTACTTTCCAAAAGTGCCCCTCCTCTCCTCTTATAAAAGGCCCCCACATCTACCTCATCTCACACACTCCTCAAGCCTTTGGCTCGGCCAACCCCTTGCCCATTTACTCTCTCCACATCCCTCTCCTCATCCTAGAGGATTCCCTTTGGGCAGAATCCTTTCAAAGGAAGCCTTTAGGCTCAAATCAAAAGGAGTTACACTTTTAAAGATAATTCATTCTCTCATGTTCATTTGTTTTATTTTCCTTCTCCAACCCCCCTAAACTCTTTTTATTTACTTCTGTTGTAACAAAACCAGTATATTAAATATACTAGGATGTTGTTATAATATTTATTCGAGCTACACTGTCACACAACTACATCAAATGGTTAAAGAACATACGGTTTCAGTGAATGGAGAAATTCTACCTCCCGAAACGATGATTGTTCAATACTCATTTAACAGCTTCAGAGGTGGCCATTATGATGTCACTATATTTATATATGATATATAGTATTTTTATGTTTTACTTTAGCTTCTGTATTTTTTATTTTTGGGCATACCATTATGGTTTCCATTATGGGTAAACGTGATATCTTCATTTAAGGAAGTGCGGACTACCGCCCCCTCAAAGTGATTTGATTCGTTAAATACCATATATGGGACGTATAAAGGATGGAACTATGATATTATATATGATATTATACTGGAATTATAATATACCTTTATATAATTATGATTCCATTCTATAAAATACGAAATAGAAATGAAAGTAGCGTTCATGCGTACGTACGGCTTACCGTCTCCATGAACGGTGCATTTCATTTCTTACCTCTAAATGATTATGTAATGTTATAAATGCATGTATTTACTGGATATATATGACATATATGATATATAAATCATGAATAAAATTATGGATATAATAAACATTTGGCCACACGAATAACATGTAATTGTAAGAAGTCCACTTTCGACTTAAGAACCAAATATCGGCAAAACAAATATTATTAACGTAAATGATTACATAATGTTTATGACATGTAAATAAGTGATATAAAAGGAATAATTAAATTGAAAAAGGTTCTTAAGGAAGTAGAAATTAACTCAAGTTTATTATTCAGGAGATTGAAGAACGATCGAGTCAAGTCGGACCCGAGGTAAGGGATCATACTCCTCTCTTTCTTTTTAAGTACACACTTTTATGCCATTCTTTTTAAAGATCATCTTTCTTGTTATTGGGATGATCTTTTATATTACACATACTGTAATTTTTATGTTCATGTGATGAGAGACCCTATTCTCTCTCATCAATCCATTTTGGATGTTTTGAGTGGCGCCGTTAGGCTGCCGAACTTTCATAAGAGATCTAACCTCTCTCTTTCTTTTTAAGTACTCTCCATTATGTCACTTATTTTAAGCTCCTCTTTGTAATGTTGGGGGGTGTTATTTTATATTCCTCTTGCTGTACATTTTATTGTAATGGGATGAGATACCCTATTTTATCTCATCAATCCATATTCGTAAGCTTTATGTGGCGTCGTTAGGCTGCCGAGTTTTCGTAAGGAATTTTTCATCTCACTTTTATTCCCGTGAGATTTATGCTACATTTGCCACAAATTCCATTGAGTGGTGTATGTACTACCCATTATTATAATCTTTGTGTAATATACATTCGTTTATGAGTATTTACATCAATGATCTATTGTCCTTCTTTCATGGGGTGTATGTTTTGAAAGATACCCAAGTCAGTAAGGGAACCTTTCACCCTCCTCTTTTTTAAAAGACTTCTTTTGTTGGGTCTTTTAATTTACATATTGTTATGTTGGTATATGTTCTCATATATCCTTATTGATGTAAATTTTATGTCCAAGTGATGATATACACTTTTTATCTCTCATCAACTCATTTTGATGTGACGTCGTTAGGCTGTCAAGGGAACTTTTTAACCCAATTTCGATTTCATTGGGTTCAACATGTAGTGATTGAATATGTCATCCATTTAATATGTGTGAATGGCCTTTTATTGTTTTACACTTAATATCCACTTATATTGGGTGTATTTATATTTGTCACACATATTTTTGAGATTGATTTGTCCTTAATTTAAGGATACCTTCTTTATAAGGGATTTCATCACATTTGACATTTCTATTGAGGGTTCATTGTTGTTATGCACCAATTCACTCTTATATGGTGTATATACTGTCCTTTGGAGTATTATATCATGAATCCATTTATTCTCATGATATTATAAAGTTCTGACTAAATGTTATTCCTCAATTATTGTATTCAAGTGTCTCTAATTTTGGTAAAACCCCTTTAACCAAAATATCGTTTTAAATGTTTTAATTATTTGTTCTTACTAATATCCATGTTTTCAAAATGGTTTTAAGGATTTATTTATATGGATATTAATGGTTTAAAATTTTAAGCTTCAAGGTGGTATGGGACACTTTGATTCAAAAATCTCTTTATTAAATGTTTTAAATGGTTTTGAAAATGGTTTCTTTTTGAATGGATTCACTATTTCAATATACTAAAATGTTATATTGTGATTGAAATGTGGAAATGTTATGTTTCCTTTATTCATGTTTTATGTGATACATTTATGTTATGGTTCTTGGTCATTATTATGAAAACGGGTGGTTCTGTGTTAAACTAAGGGTGGGTGAGCCCGATATAGCTCTCCAATGCATTGGGTAACGCGAAGGAGTGAAACGTTAAGGTTTCTCCGAAGAGATTTAGGGAATATACTGTGATGGGTATTCCAAACGTAACCAAGGGGGTTACTCCCTACGTAAGAATGTTATGAATGCCTCAAGTTACCTTTATGTGTTATGTTTACTATGATTTATTCATGATTTTATATGCCTATGTTTTATGGGTAAAGTGTGATTTCATTCTAATGTATATATGAACTCATGTTTCCTTTCCATATTTTTATAACTCTTACTGAGCTTTTTATGCTCATCCCAAGTTTTTGAAATGTTTTTCACAGGTCAAGGGAAAGGTACATGATGTGATGATAGTGTCAAGGATGTGTCAAGAAAGAATCCGTGTTATATTTTAAATATGTTTCCGTTGATGGAAAGAATAAATATTTTCTTTTATGTAACCACTTTGTTTAAATGTGGAATGTAATGCTAGTTTCATGATCTAATTCTCTAAAACTCTAAACCTGAAAAGATCCTCAATGTGTAATCTTGTAATAACTCAATATTAAGTAAGGTTTAAGTCTGGGGCATTATATTAAAAATGTCATCTAATATCTCATATTTATTTATTAATTTTTCCAACATTTCTATGAACTAATTTAGCATAAATCTGATGATGGGTTCACATTGAGTTAGTTGATCAATTATGAAATTTCGGAATGTCCAACAAAAATGACAGAGGATAACTATTACATTAAAGGTACTGAATACAATTATTCTTGTCTTCTAAAAGAGATGTAATGTCTAGAAATATTCTAATCAAATATTGGCTGGTAGCAGGTGTAGAAGTAGATGTACTGGTCTGATTTACTATACTTTTCACCGATTCAAATTGACTTCCCAAGTACCAATACAAATATGAAAAATTTATCTTGGAAACAGCTTCAGATATTATTCTCCCAATCTCATATAGCATATCTCTCTGGATGAAATCAAAGTACCTTCTAGAAATAGTATTCTAATTAAGATCCTAAATCATTTTCATTTCATTTTCACACTATTATTGTAAGGTAGAATTCTCTTCATGTAACTTGATAAAATTAATCACAATTTCTTCAACTTTATTTGATAAGGAATCAGATGAAGTTTCAACTGCATTCAGTGTCTGATAAGAAAAAATATGCTATGGACTCTCCACTAATACTTCCAAAGTGTTTTAGTTGAACACAACTTATTTTCAAGTACTTCAGTATGATATCTTAGGAAATGACTCGATAGTTCCAAAGATTGATTCACAACCACATTTGTATCTTCAATTACTGATTTCTATACAAATTTTATTTATGAAGAAACTTATTTATGAATAGTTTCTTCTATAATAATAAAATGATATTGAATATTCACTTGTACTTGATCACTAATCAGAGGTACAACAAAAATATATCTATCTTGACTATCGAGTAGTATTTCTTCTTCAAGAATTAGTTCATCTAAATGAACTGAACATGTTTCTTCTCAATAATCCAACACAAGATATTCAACATGTTGAACGTCTTTGTTTCTAGGTTTCACAACATGTCCCCCTAACATTATAATTCATCAACGCCCTCTAATTCATTATTTAATCTAATACTTCTCTTAGATGGTTGAGAAACTAAATCGATTCTAGATTCATCAACACCTTCTTTTCGAACAAATCCTCTCTCCCCTATATAAATGCTAATATTATTCTTTCTTCTTTATCCCCAAAAGGTAAAATCATGCCTTTCATTGTACTCTAGATAAATCCCAATTTATTTAGAGTTACATCATTTAAAACATTGCTATGATGAAAATTTATACTCAAATCTACTAATTAAATCAAGTAAATTTTAATCAAAATTATAGATATTATCCTTACATATGTATAGAAATTAATCCTAGCATTCAGTTGATAGCAGTAACACAAATATCAAAATATATACTGCATAAAATTCAGTTTAATGTCACATAGATATAAAAACCTAATGTGCATATCTAGGTACAGAATTTTCTCCATCTCTGCCATCCTTGGCCAAATACCGGTCTGAATGAACTTAACCATGATGTTATTATCTACCTAAAGATACAAAACAATCATTATATATAATGTTCATCGAGTTAAACAAAGGCATAATTTTATTAGAAGAGTGATTCATATCTCCAATCGATCAATGATCAATGTGAAAAACCCTTCATGAGGGAAGTATATGATTTATGAAACATCAGTTAATGAAATTGAAAAATCCTTTTCATCAATACTTCCATGAATCATATCTTCAAAATAAAAAAAATTAAATGTATAGTATTATAAGAATTGTTTATTTCTACCTCATAATTAAATTATGAATTAATGTCATTGAAATCAGTCTCCAACCCTTGAAATGTCAATGCCTATTTAACATGCATATTCTTCTAATATAACCAACGAAAATCCACCACTTTTCCTTGAAGTATTTTTTTCTATCACACATTGAATCTTCAGATCACATGTGTCTCCTTGTTCTTCTCACATTGATTTCTTCATTTCAACAAAAAAATTGGAATATCAAAGATACTTGGCTTCTAGGTAAAAGAAGGGAAGACAAGGGTTTCAGGTTACACGAAACGTTTTTGGTAAATGCAGGGTATGGAATATGAAGGGTTCTGATAGGGGACACATTTCCTCGTTTCACGTGTCATAGAGTAATTATGAATTTTTTTAAATAATTATACTTTGTAAATAAATTAATGATTAACTTAAATAACTAAAAAAAGTAAGTTAAAAATATCAAATATAAATTAGATTTAAAATAATAAACATAAGATAAGATAATATAATATAAAATAAAATAAACCAAAATATTTAAAAATTAAATAAAACAAACTCCCCATTTATAATATCAAAACAAGTCATGAGAATTAGATTAGTGAAAATGTCTTCTAATTGATATTTAAGTATTCAAAATTCTAAAGATATATCCTTTTAAAACATGAACTATTAGAAAATGATGACTAATATCAATATTCATTGTTCTAGAATGACTTATTGGATTTTTTGAAATATTTATAGTACATTTATTATCAAATAAAGTAGATGTAATATTAAAATTAATTCCAAATTCTATTAGTTTGTTTCTCATCTGCCACATTTGCACACAACAACTGCCTGCAAGCACATATTCTTTTTGGCTGCTGATAAGTCAACTGAGCATTTCTTCTCACTCGACCAACATACTAAATATTTTTTTAAAAAGTGAGAGGTTCCTAAGGTTATTTTTCTATACAATCAACAACCTCCAAAATCATCATCTAAATCTGATATTAAATTAAAATAATATGTTTTTGGATAAAGAACATATTGAAAAATTGTTCATTTTAAATATCTTAAAATATTTTTGACTTAAATAAGATGTGATTCCGTAATATTTATTTGAAATATAGAACATAAACATACTAAAAGAATAATTTTGGGTATTGTGGAAGTTATTTATAGTAAACAACCAATCATACCTCCATACAACCTAGTGTCAATGGGGTTTCTAGAATCATTCCAATCTAGTTTAATATTAGTACACATGGGATTTGGATATGTCTTGCAGTTCTAAAGATCATATTTCTTCAATAAATAAGTAATATATTTTCTTCGGTTTAATACATTTCAATAATTATTTTGATAAATTTGAATTCCCAAAAAAAAATTTAATTATCCCATTATTCTCATATTAAATTATTATATTACGATTTTTGAAAAATAAATTCAATGTTTTTTATTTATTGATACAAAAATAACATCATCAAAATAGATTTGAATTAATAAAAAATTAGAAAAAACTTATTTATTAAAAAAGGTTGGATCTACCAAACAAACAGTAAAAAAAATTCAAGAGAAAATAACTTAGTCTTTTATACCAAGCTACGTGTGTTTACGTAAGGCCATAGAGAGAGTTAGTATGTTTAAAAACAAAATCTAGTTTTTGAAAGTTTTAAAATTTAGGGGGTTGCACAAAATATACTTCCACCATTAAATAACCATTCTAAAAAGGCTTATTTGAAATCCATCTGATATAATTTTAAATTAATATGATATGCATAAGTTAAAAGGATTTTAATACCCTCTAATCCGGCTATGATGGAAAATGTATCATCATAATCTGTACCTCATTCCTAATTAGATCCTGTAGCTACTAATCTAGATTTGTTTCAAGTTATTATCCCTTGATCATTTGTTTAATTTATAATGAACCATTTTGTTCCTATAATAGGATATTTTTATGGTGTTTTAACTAATTCCAAAAATGTATGTCTTTTAGACTGTTTCAATTCTTCTTGTATTGCTAACATCCAACATTCATATTCTAAGGATTCTTTATGAAATGTATGATCATTTTGTGATAGTAAGGTAGAGAAATCAATAAGGTTTCCTATATTTCTTCTAGTCCTTATTCCTCTGTCTAGGACTCCAATTATAGTTTATAAAGGGTGATTTATTAGGGTTCTAATCTGATAAGGTAGAACGCTTTTAGGTTCATTAGTATAGCACTCTTCCGAACTAGACTAAATTTTATTTTCAAAGGAATTTTCACGTTTTTGAGACTCATGTTATCAGATGAGTTAGTAGATTCATCAGTTTGATCTTTTACATTATTAAAATGGCTAGTTTCATAAAAAATCAATATAAATGACTCTACAAAAATCATGGAATTTTTATTAAGTAATCTATATGATTTATAAGTTTCATAATATCCTATGAAATTTCCTTCCTCATATTTTCGATCAAACATACCATGATTATACATGATGTTCAAGATATACACAATGAAACCAAATACATTAAAGTACATTACCTTAGGCTTCCTGTTATTCCAATATTTGTAATGTTTCTTTCTGAAAAAATGCTAAATTAAAACTCTATTTGTTCTATATAAAGGATTTCTTTAGATATTTTTCCCATAGATAGGTATGAAGACTATATTTTTTTAGCATAGTCCTGTCAATTTCATGAATAGTTCTATTTATACTCTCAACAATTCCATTTATTGAGTTGTTCTTGGTGAAAAGAAGGTGTGTTTAAACCCCATGTTTGACAAAAAATAATTGAATTATTGACTCTCAAACTATCCACCGTGATCAATTCTTAATAAAAGTATTTTGAAACAGGTTTCATTTTGAACTCTTTTACAGTAACATTCAGAAACAGTAAAAGCTTCATTTTTCAGTTTCAGAAAATATACCATTGTAAATCTAGAATAATAATTGACTAAAAAATATACATATAATTTTTCAGCCAAACCAGCTACTCTAGATAGTCTAAATAGATCCATAAATATATGTTCTAGGAGATTTGATGTACCAATTTTGATAAAAGTTTTGATGGATGATTTTTTTTGCCTTCCAATCTGGCTTGAATCATAGAATATATCATTATCATACATTAGACTAGTTAAATATGAAAGTAATTTTTTCTAAGATAATTTATTTATATAAGTATTGAAATGACCAAGTATTCTTTGCCCAATCCATGATTCATTTATCTTATTAGTTAAACAAATCACATTCTGTTACACAATGAACTTAAGTCCAAGATGTAGACCTTATCTGTTATGGGTTCTCCAAAATTAAAGAAATTGATCATTAAATACAGAACAAGAATTTTCACATCAATAAACAGAGAATCCGTCATCACATAGTCGAGTTGTAATTATTAGGTTATAATTTCATCCTCGTACATTCATTTCATTATTGATTGAGAAAGACATTCATTCTCAAACTGTTCCAAGACCAATTATATTTTCATTATTATTGTAACTGATGGTGACTAGACCTCCATTAATCATTTTCAATGTGTTGAAGATCGATGGATTTACACTCATGTTTCTGAAGCAGCACTGGCCATATACCATATAGATTTTTGTTTTCTATGACCTGCTACCTATAAGTCAGTTTAAACAAAAAAGATTGTTACCCATATCATTTTGGGTCTAGCAGTGTTAGCTAATAAGGATTTAGGATTCCAAATATGAATTATTTTTCCATGATTTATGTTGTTTACTTCACATTAAACTTTTGTAATAAAATATCTTTTAATCCCACTTATTTTGAGGATTTCTCAAATAATTTTTTTTGTTATATATCCTTCTGTTCCACAAAAATAAAATATAGCAGATTTAGTATTGGGAACAAAATAACTATTATATAGATTGAATTTTTCAAATTTACTTCCTATACCAAATCATTAATTTTTATTGAATATTCTTCCAATAGTTTCATTCAGAATATTTTATTTTTTTTAAATATAACAGAATTACTTTTATATGTTTATACATTATTCTATAGTATTTTACTGTTATTTTCATGAACAGTATTTTTTGTAGTTGATGAGCTAAATTTCACATTTAACTCCAGATGTTGTGTAAGTAAATATCACTTTTCCCTAAATAACTATTATGAATATTATTTAATGTTAGATTTTTCTTTAATATGGGGTCATATCGTTGTTATTTAATTGTACAGTAATAATCGATTTTATCAGTTGAGTAACTAGAATCAGAATTCGATAAATAGTAGGATTGTAACTTATCTTCATCAGAAATTATGCACATATTAAATTCTTGATTTGATTCTTCTTTCTTTGAATCAGTGATTGACGATCTACTGGAGTCTTCAGAAACACTCCATTTAGCCTTCATAGCTTTGTTTCCTTTGTATTCACAATCATCATTTTTATGAAATGTTTTTTCATGTCTATCCCTTTTCACGTTTTAGTTGAGGATAGTTAGGTCTTATATGAATTAACTTTTTGAATTTGTAGCATCTAACAACTATTTACTCATTACCATTATTTTTGAAGTGTTTTTGAATTCTCTCTTCATCTTATAAAACATGATAAATTTTTGGCTAATAGAGATAGATGATTTTAGAATCAGATTAGTGATAATCTTTTTATTCTGTGACTTCTTGTTTTATTTTCCTATTCTTCTTTTTAGATGTAACATTAAAAGTGGTGTCATTTTTTTCACTAGGACATTGAGTTCTTCAACATCATCATTCATTTCTTCTTCACAAATCATTAGAGTTCCAATAAATTCTATCATTGTTAGATTTTTTATAGGTGTTTGTTGACCGATTGTAGTCGAAATTCCATTCCACTAATTAAGGAGTATTTTAAGTACCGTCAATGTTTGATCAAATTTTTTGATAGGTTCACTTAATTGTGATTTTTTTTGTTATTTCAGTGAGTCTTCCATATATTATTGTAATAGATTCTCTATAAAACATCTGAATGTATAAAATTTCAATTTTATTGTTGCACACCTCATCTTTCTAACATTTTCCATACCTTCACAAGAAACTGCAATTGTCTACCGCATTTTTTACAATGTAGGGAATTATGAGACATGATTGAATTTGTTTGGTCCAAGACCACACATGATAGAGTTAATATATTTATAATTCATGTCATAGTCATCCTATATATTAGTAGTCCATGATTCATGTTTTTCATGGATTTTGTAAGGAGTAACGATCTTCAAATATACTTTAAAACCATGATTTTTCTAATGGATTATCATACGCGATTTTCAGCATCCATAGTTCTCACCATTGAAATATGTATCATGTACCATTGACATAACTTCTTTGAGATTCTCCATTGATCATTATCTGAATCATTATCTGTAGTTTTTTTAGATCCAAAGAAAATCTGTAGATCCCAACCACTAATACAAAATGATTGGTCATAAATCCAATGACGAAGACACAATAGGGGTGAAATGTGTCCTTTTAAAAATTTCACAATTATGTCATTTCAAATCAATAGTAGATAGAGATGGAGGCATTTTTGTACGAGTTTAAGTGCAGTGGAAAAATAAAAAATAGAGCATAAAAATTGATAAAGGATGAGGGATTGAATATCCTCTAGAACAATCCACTAATCACCCTCTATGCGGGCTTGGTGAATTTCACTAGTTAGGTCCTATTTTTATAAGAACGATCCACAAATGAGTGCATATATTTGTCATCCTTACAAACAATGATAAAAATAGATCTTTCTTCTTATTTTATAGATAATAGAAATATCCAAATCTTAGAATGAGAATCTTACACTCCACCATGACTGAAACCGTGTAGCCAATACTCAAAAGAATCAAGAGAGATTAACATGATAAAAAAATTTATCATCACTGTTATAGTTAGGAACAACTGAAAAAATTGGATCTTCAACTTTAGAAGAATAATAATCTTTAAAGTATGTCTAAATAGACCTGGTTTCACCAAATATATTTGATTTTAATAAAAGAAACAGAAAACAGTGCATCACAATTCATGAACTGAACATGTACATCTCCAAAATGTAGTCCTCATTTCTGAGATTCTCAATCATTGTAGCACTGTAAATTATTTTTCCAAAGAAAACTTGAAGAATAAATATTATCAAAAAAGCCAAGAGATATATCCAAAAACAACTGACGTAGAATGATATATATATATATATAACGACATATCTTGCAACAAGGTTCATATTCGACAAATATGACTGATAAATCGATGGAATTCAAATTCCAAAATACATATTAGTGTAAACGTAACATCCCTTGATATTAGGAGAGAAAATCACCACTAAAAAAATATATCAATAATTTATGATGATATTTGAATCATTCAAAATTGATCATTAAATGACCCAGATTTTCTACAAAGGCTGTTATAGAAAACTCTGATAAAGTCCTAAATTCACATTTCCACTATTGTAAAGTCAAATGTAAGGTACCTTCACAAAATGAAAAAATCCCAAATGTAGTGTTGAACTATGTATAATTCATTCTCTAAAAAAACGTTGACAATCTATGGTTGATCAATAAAGTATTGTTGATGATCCATATGTTATCCTCTCAGACATAGGGTTCTATACTTATGTTGAGTACTTTAACCATACTTTTTTCTTTTCCAAACATAATGTTTCATTCAAACATTATGTTTTATAACCATATATTTCTTCCAACATAAGGTTGATAAACCATGCGTCATAATCATTTTCCATATTATTTAATACAATATTAGGGAATTTTCTTTATGTTATGATCTTCAGCGTATGGAATGAATAATGATTCTAGAAAAAACGAGAAACCATCAATAGTGTTTCGAGAATATGCATAAGTGCATTCTGAACTCTTTTACAAATATTTCTCACAAATAAATACTTGAATATTATTCATAAATAAGTATTATAAATAACATAAACGTGATGAAATATAATTAATATAAAATCATTATGAAAACAAACATGGGTATTTGTGGGCATCAAAATCAATATCTTTTATAGAGTATTGACGAGACAATACATACCCCACAATTTTTTTTATTAAATTAACTCATTTAAAAGTCCAATTATATCTCATATATTGACTTAATGGCTAAATAAAATAATTATATTTATAATAATCTAATTTTAATCAACAATTTTTCATATTTTTATATATGTTCATTTTTAGGGTAAAAAAGGAATTTTTATAAAAAATAATTTTCGTTTCATTTTACCCATTTATATTAAATATAATTTAAAAACTTCCATAAAATGAATAATGAGGTATGAAATCCATATTTTTAATCAATATTTCTATATTTTTTAAATAGTACCATTTTATTTTTCAATTATGAAACATAATCATGGTAAAATTTATCACATATGTAAATGGTAAATTAAGAAATCAGGGTTTAAAATAATCTGATAAGGAATTCAAAATCGCTCCAGCAACTTCCTTTATTTCAATGGATATTATTAAATCATCCATATCAATCCAAAATTAGAATATATAGTATTTTTGTGTATTTTGAACTAGGTGGTGACATTTCTATGAATTTAAGTATCTAAAATTCCAAAATGTTCTTCTAATGATTTTAATTTGATTTATATATTCTCATATGGATAATAATAATTTATTGAAAAATTTGAAATATTATTTTTAACATAATTAATCTATTTTATCATTTCAATTTATTTCTAATTTTTAGTTATGGAAATGTTTTCCTAATTTTTAATATAATGATGACATGTTAGTTAATCAACTAATATAATAAATAAATTCATTTAAAAACCTAAATGTAAAATTTTTTGGTGAGTTATATTGACCGAATAATTTTTAGATATTTATGAAAAGAAAAATATGTTATGAATGTATATATTCAAAATAAATAATTTTCTTGATGTCTTTAATGTCAAATTAATTGAATATTGTACAAAATTACATTTTTTGTATTTTATGAAAAATAATATTTTTTAAATTTATTTAAAATGTTTAAAAAATAATTTATGATTTAAATTATGATTATAAGTTATATAAAATATCCTCCCTTTTTATATATAGTATAGTTTTACCTATATGTAAAATTAGAAACCTTGATGATTGAAAAAGGTGTTACTATGGTTATAGTTTAAATTTTGAAACAAACGGGTTAAACTAAAAAATAAGGAATGAAATAACACTCAAGAATACAAAGATGTTTTCTAATTACATTATTTCTGAAATATATTATTAATATTATAAATTTTGCCCAAATTTTTAAACTTTCGCATGTAAATTATTTTATGATATTTAAATATTTTTATTAAATTCATGTGTGGTCTTTCATTCCCTTATAAAAGGCATAAAATATCCATTCTTATTTTCGCCACATATTGACTCTTATATTTAAAAAACATTCAATAAATCTCTCTTAAATATCCTTATCAATTCTTTGGAATTTATGAAATTTCTAGAAGACCAACAATATTTCCATTAAGAGCACATATAAATGAGGGCACTCAAAGAATATGTATTCGTCTTTACCGACACATTAAAACTAATTCATTAATTACCTATAAATAATTCTTATCCATCCTAAAATAATAAATCTTATTATATAAATATATTAATATGTAATAATTTTTTAGGAAGAACCATTTTTAATACCATTTTAGTATGATGAAATGTGAAAATATTGCCTATTCATAGGCACGGTTTACCGTCTCCACATAGCGGTGTAATTATTTTTCAACGAACACTTTACATAGATGGTTATAGATATGAAAATAATGAATATATATAATATTTATCTCATAAATGTTATTTATGAATTTTAATATCATACATAAATTCTTAAATTAAAATTTAATGGTAAATGATAACATCGCTCGTGTGAATGTGTTGTCATCCATATCCACAAAGCAAGGTTATAAATTTTTTATTTTCTATTTATAGGTAAAATAATAATTGTATATGTAATGTATATATATTATAATTTTATCACTATTAAAATTATGTATATTCTGTCAACATTATCAATCAATGAGGTTTTGAACACCCAGAACAAAACATGCATGAGAATAAAATTTTGTTAACATCTAGAAAAATGGAAATAGTGAATGATTATTGATGAATGGGAGATAAGATGTTATAAAAAGGTTAATATATTATATTGCTACTGTTAATTTTGTTCAGTTATAAATTAATATCATGTTTAAACCCATTATACAATAATTTAAGGAATCACAAACAAATGGGAAATTTGAGGTAAGGGATTCCATCCCTATTTCCATTGTGTTGAGAGATTTTTTGTATTTTACACAAAACATATTTTATGTTGTGTATACACAATCACAATGTTGTATTTAACCAGAATTTATATTTATTTATAATATTTAATGTGTCATATCATGTTTAATCTTTAAAGGGTTTACAATTTTATGGTTACCAAAGATGTACTAATTTATTTTAAAATATTATTATTACGGATTTATCTTACTCTCATTGAAGTAATATTATAGTCCATACATCAAAAAAAATATATATAATTTCTTATCATTTTGATATATAATAATTTTTAATGATTTCTTAAAAAATATACTCTATATTTAACATTAATCATTATTGTTAAAATAAAAAATAATATTATTTCTCTTTTTAATGGGAAATTTTTTTTCTATGTCAATATTTTGTAAAATTATTTTAAAAAATTCATATTTATTCCCTAAAATACTATCTAAGAAAACATTATGTTATAATAATATTTTTAAAATGTTTTAATTTAATCCTTATAATATTTTCTCAATTGATCATTTTGGATTTCTTTTACAAAAATTAAAAGGGAATATATTTTTGGCACATATATTGTCACTATATTTTATAGTTTCTATAACCATTTATTACCCACTAACATCTTATAAAATTTCTGAATTGATTTTAACGAAAAATATTCAATGAAATTTTATTTTTATATTTTTCTTCCATTATAATTACATCTCAGAAGGTCATAAATTTATTACAAAACAATTATTTATTATGAATTGATATTAGTCTCTTATCTCTTAATATTTTTTTGGAAATTAACATTCTCTTTAAACATTCTAATTCTAGTTATCATTAGACATTAAATTTCTCTTAAATATATATATATATATGATATATGCTGTATATAATTATTTTCTATACCATATACAATATATATATATATACATCGCTTTAATTTGAATTGTATTTGGTTGAATGGTAAAATATCTATATTAAAAATTATATATTAAATATTGAAATTTAATGATGAGTTTTGTTTTTTTGGGATTAATTTGATCAATAAATATTTGAGGAATTAATTTGGAATGTTGTAATGATTGGACCTCAAAATCATATAGCCCCTCGATGCATCTTCATGTCTCATGACACAAATAAGTTGACCAAAATTATTAAATGTATTTTTTGTTTACACATTCTAATGGTATAAACTATCATAGAGAATGGTCATGATGGATGAGATATCCTGATGTATGAGATCGTCATATTCAATAGAATGCATTTCCTTCAATGGTAATTCAGTTATTAATATCTATGATATTACTGTAATGAAATTACCCATTAATGAATTTTGTTATCTAGTTATCAGTTGAATTGAACCGGATTCTCATTATATACATTACATTATTGATTGTAATATCCCATGAATTTAAAATGAATATCTATGTTCAACATCTTACATCATATGAAATACTGAGCATAATCAAGATCTAAAATATTAGTATATGACCTTTAAAACCTAATAATTAAATCTGAATGTATGAATAAGATTAAATAATTTTATAAATATATATTTAATAGTTAAAAAAATATAAATTTATTGAATAATTATTAAAAATCAAGCACTTAATTCTTTCTTAATTTCATTATATTTTTTAAACATATTTTTTCTGAAAAATTGATTTTTATTCCTCTTTGTGAGTAATTATAATATATATTTTTTAAAAATTCATAAATTTTGTTTTTAAAAATATTTTAAATTTAATAAAAAATCGTATCCAACCAATATTTAAGTCATTTTTTGGTACATTTCTAAAAAGATTAATTTTTCATTGAATAGTTGATATTATTAATTTTTATTAGAATTTTTTTTCTTTTGTATAATGTACAATGAAAAATTATATTTTTTATTAGTTTTAAAAATAATTTTATAATTTAAAAAATACTTTTGAAAAAAACTATTTTGCATCGTGTATTTTCATATTGATTTAAATTTTAGTTATTGAATTTATATATAATTTTTAATTTGGAAAAATGGATTCAATATTTGTAATCAATGGGTAAAATTTTAATAAATCATTCCCTTTTAGTTTTGGTCAATATTAATAGTAAACATACTATGATTTGTTACCACCATAAAGAATAATTTAGTTGATTAAAGTCGAAAATAAAATGATGACAACTAAAAATGTTCGTAAAACATGCATTAATTTATATTATTATTCCATTTCATCCATACCCATCTAGGATTCCGTTATGTGGCCTTTTTTCATCATGAATGTGATTATAACATTCAAAATAATCTATTTAGGGAAAATTAAAATTTGGGACTTATATTTTAGCAATTAAAATATATATAAAATTGGTATAATGATAAGATATTATTGGATATAAATAGTTTTTTAATGATAATGATGTTATCATTATCATAGTAATTTTATTTAAATTTTCTTAATCAAATAATTTCCTTATATTCTAACACAATACTAGCATAATAATTATTTAATTAATGAAAAAATAAAATAAATGATAATAAATTAAATAAAATATTATATAACTAATTTTATACATTAATTTTATATCTGAATATTAAATTTTTGTGATGTGATAAAATATTTTTTTCAACAAATTTTACATATTATCATGATTTTATTAGATTTAAAGTTATTAATATGTACATACTCGGTTCATTCCTTATAAGAAATTGAAATATTTCAATATATATTTCCACAGTTAGTCATTGAGACCAAGTAGTATTCAAAGGCTCAGTGTTCTCGGATTTAAATTTATAAAAATATTAAATATAGTATATTTCACAAGCTAAGCATCATAATGAAAGTGGGATAACTCTTAAACAGATAGTTGGAATAGAAATATGAGACAACTGTTGGATATATAATCTGTTATTTACATTGGGAGCGACATAAATTTAGTCGGCATAGGGTGTTCAGACCCCTCGCTCGGTGGTGGTCTACTTAGTGGATTAATTTATAAATCCATTTTATCCTAAACTATAATGGTTATAATAGTATCATATAAAGAACAATTACATTGTAGGATATATAATTTCTAGAATCCACATGTGAGAGTCCCTTCCTCCTCCCTTTGGAAAATAATAAAGAATCTTTAGACCAAGGTGAATCAAGTCACAACGAACGCAGCAGATACTTCCGATCATTATGTGGAAGAGCACAATACCAAATATAGATCTAAAAAAGGGTTAGGAATAATATATAGTGATTTTATTCAAAGAATTAAATATTTGAGCAGGAAAAATGTGGTTCTTTGATCTATGCCACTGTACAACCATTGCATGTGACATCCTATAAAAATATATTTTTTTCAAATGTTTATCTTAACCAAGATATGTTTCTTGAATGTCTGATGAGTATGAATAGATAAAAATAATTCAAAACTAGGTTTTAATGATTTTCTGATTTATTTGTAAACATGTTCATCAACACATGGATCCTCGAGGCCCCATTTCATCAATTGCAGAGCGACCCGAGGTAGATCAGGCACCTGGATACATATGAGATCAATGAAACATTAACGAGCTTGTGAGATGAGCATTAATTCATGATTTTTGTGAGGTGAGTATGGACTATTCAGTTGTTAAAAACCAAAATCATGAATAATGAGGTTACGTGGATGTTCCAAATGAGTTTTGAGTCTATCGTTGTCTTTGGTGAATAATTTCTATTAAACGATGATTGGAGAGCACAATTCAAGATGAAATCCAATATTTTCAGGGAGAATCATTGTATGATCTATGTTCATTAAAGTAAATTTGAATATTAGAACACATATCTAGTAAAATGTAAATTCTTATTAAAATACAACTATACGCCAAGTATATGATGACCAACATGATGTGTAAGACCACTCAGAGGTGGGAATAGTGTTTAGGAATTCTTAAATAGGAAATGTTGTGTATTCCCACATTACATTTTGTGTAACCCTTCCTTAGATAGGCAAACCATGTTATGGACCACACATTAAAGGTTATAGGTAGATGTATATGGACATGACTTGAGTAGATGTGTGATATCTCATGTAAATCGACACACTATGAACTAGGGTACACGGATATGGGGTCTAAGTACTTGGGCCTGACCAAAACACAAGGTATGTTCCACAAATAGGTTTGAAAAAACCATGTAGTCTACCTACACAGTGTGTAACCCTACACGGATGAGAACATATGTACTAGCCAAAGTCATTGGAATGTGGTGAAGCAGGACCACACTACATGTGGGTCCCCTCACACGTTGTGTTTTACATCAACACATTTTAGGATATTTCAAATGTGTGTATCTACTTCATTTTATCTCAGATATTGGAATGTGAGTATCCTATTTTGGGTGTTATTTAATATATAACCAAATGGTTCCCTTAGTAGAGGATTTTGAGATAAGATTTATAATGTTCCTAGTTCAAAGTATTCATAGGTGATGTTTGAGGATGTATGTGATCTGGCATGATCACCTAAGACCTTCTCAGGTTGTACCCACAAATAGTGATCAACATTAGAGTTCCCCAATGATCATCCTGAGTTACCCTCTAGCTAGGATGGGTAGTGGAATTACTCTACAATCAAGGTGTACTCTATTTTATGGATCAGTTGTGGAGTCCCTTAATGATCTTCTTTTAGGCATTACCCTCCAGATGGGCTGGGAAGTGAAGTTCCCTAATGATCTTCTAGAGATAGACATTTGTGGGCCTAGTTAGTGGAGTTCCTAAATATTATAGATGGTTCCATCTAGTAGGGATGGGGTAGTGGATTTTCTTTACAATATTCTTCTAGTCATTACTCTCCAATAGCGATGGTCCATGGGGCTCCCCAATAACCTTCTTTTAGGAGTCACCCTGAAATAGGGATGGGTAGAGGAGTTCCCCAATTAAATTCCTATGAATTACCCTCGCTTTGGTCTATGCATTATTGTTACATAATGAATTTATCTTTAATGATTCTCTATAGTAGGGTTGGGATGTGGAGTTCCTTATTGTAATTCCTCAGCTTTACCCTGCATCTTGGTTGGGCAGTGGAGTTCCTCGGTGACTATAAGAGTAGGGCCCCTTTATTTACCAGGTTATGGGATCCTTACCTAGAGATGGTGATCCCCTAACTATGTGGAATAGTGAAGAGACATGGATTGAAATAGACTTATACTCACAAGGAAGAGGAACACATTCCCCATATAGAAGCATCCTTGTGACATGACCTAAAACCATATATGTGAGTTACTACCACCCAAATAGATTAGTATCATGGTAATGTGACTGAGTTCATTTGAATTATGTGTCCATGGTAGATTTTTGTGATGTTGGTAATTCTTAATTTATTCCATTTGGAACTTTTTTCAACTATACATCATAGGTTTATTTGTGAGATGAAGATCCCCTTACCCTCTCGTTTGGGAATATTTGGCTAAGATTATGTATATATATATATATAATATTTCTTTTGGATTGCCACATAAGATTTGGATACTCTCTTTCCTAGAGAGGTGAAGAAATATTGGGTATTCAATTTCTTCTTATGTTTAATTTCCTATTGTTTGATTAGTTTACTCTTGTACTATAGGGGGAGAACACTTTAGGGGTGGGACATCTTCTCACCGTGTTTAGTCCATTAAGCATGGACAATCATATTTTCACTACTGTTTTGGTTGAGTTGTACCATTTCCCATTACCTTTTTTATGTACTTATTTTCATTCTAATTTTGTTTATTATTTCTCCACCATCAACCATTCAAGGGGTTCTAGAAGGTATGTATATACTCACCCTAAATGGTATTCTACCACACATGACATCCCTTTTGCAGATGACAGACAGGTCAATCATGACATATGAGGAGCATAGGGATACTGGGTGCATGGACTGCATATAGTAGTCAAATCATGGGATATAGGAGCTGAGATCCCTCAAATAATTACACTTTTCTATTTTTATTATGTTGGGACATATTTCAGGTTGTGCATGTATTTTTACCCTTTACATTTTCGTATACACTACCTCACATTTTTAATGTCTAGATGTTCATGCATGTGTTGTTTACATTGTAGTAGTGTTGAATATATTATTCTTTTCCTACCCTAAATTTTCATTCTAGTGGCTTTGTGTGTGTGTGTGTGTGTGTGTGTATATGTTCTTTGAAAATTTCCTCCTTGGTTTGTTATGCCTTCTACTCTTATTTCCACCCCTAGCGTATGGATGCGGGCTTGTTGTAGTTGCGGCTTGCGACCCGTCTTGGGCTGGGTCAGGAAAAATTTGTATCAGATCTAGTTCATTCCATAGGAAATTAATCGGTTGATTCCCCATAATATTATATGGTTGGGTTTAAGGAAATGGTGTCAAAGTTCCGCAAGTTTCCCTCTCAGGCCAGGGAGACCAGGGATAGTACCTGTGGCTAATTTATCCATTCACCAACACAATGACAACCTACTTATCAATTCTAAAAGATAAGACCATTTTTGGGATACTCAATAGTACATGAATATTATAGTATTGAGCATTTTTCCATACTTATCCAATAAAATCACCATTTTATTATATATATATGTATGATCATATAATCTCTATACTCCTTGGTAACTTTAATGAGGCCTCTATGATACCATCTAAACAAGATACTAATTTATGTTTATGACAATGATCATATGGGTGATGAGGCATAATTTTAGGGCCCAACCAATGATCCCATTCTTATAGGTGGAAAGGTATAAGAAACAACAACAATTGAGTAATAGATCATCCTAGTAGAGTAGGTTGCGAGATTGGGTATGATTAGAGCACTCTGTGAGTTCTAGTGTAAGAGACAACCATGGTTCAATAGTGATTCAGATCCCCAGGCTACAGAGAATTCACTAGAGTCATTGATTCATGATATATGGCTCATCTAAACTCCAAAAGATCAGGTGGAACTAGAATATGGGATTCTCCACAGATCAACTGGGCACTGGTTGAGTCACAACACATTGACGCATGATTAGTTGACACTCTAATGTGAAAACCTTTACAATCTATCTAGTGAGGAGAACTACCTCTTCTGTTGATGCTCAATAAAGATAAATTTTCTTAAATGGATTCAGTAGAGAAGTATTATGAAGGCTGAGTACACGGTGACATTCACATACCTTATGCACTAATCCCTTGACATGATTTGGGACTACTACATCTGAGGATAGAAGTTTTAGGAGAGTCTCTATAGAGATATTCAATACAAAATTGTGCCCATGTGAATCCACACATATGACGGGGGATAAATATGGTACATATAAAAGAGATATTTCTAATAGATGAATTCTAGATGGCCAGAGCTATAAATGGGCACAATAGGCTTATGTCTTTTATATAAGATAATAGATGTCGGGTGCCAAGATCTCAAAGAAGGGTACCCTTTTACGTGATGGATTTGGCTCATAGCCTAATGGGGATGAGGTAACATTGATGAAATGAGAATCAAAGAGAATAGAACATCATTCCTTGTTATGAAAGAGGTAATATATCACATTACTTCTCATCTAGAAGTGCAACACAAACCAAGAAGATAGATGATAGACATCATGGCAGTGGCAGGTCCATGATCAGGGATCTCCCAAGCATAGAAATGTTGGTCTCCACAGAGGCAGATCATGCAGAGTAATATGAGGAGCTATGTGTGGGGGATTCCATCATGAGATCCATCCACCACCACATCCTGGAATCCCACATCAGGATCGAGGAGCTAGTAGATGGGGTTGGGTACAACTTGATGATCTAGAGGTCTACGATCTCGTAACACATTATATGATAAAATTTATGATATATGTTTATTATAATAATTTCTATATATGATTTGAAATAAGATATATCCATTGATTTTCCGCTCATATCCTATTATTTGGGTTAGTTCTCCCATTTGAGATGCTAGCACAAATGCTTCATCTTGAGGTTCATATAGGGAAGAATTCTTCTGAATCTTTCATCTTCCTGTAGTGAGATCTATCTCTTGATCGAAAGATGTTCATGTGGGAAATTTTAGTCTTCACTATGGAACCATATGGAAACATAATGACTATGTATTGTATTTCGATGGTCCAAAACAAGATTTATTGTCATGTTGATCTTCTCATATGACTATGCACTGACGGGATGAGATTATACTTTTATGGACTGAGTGATATCATTGTAGTATAGGTGAATGCTACAAGAAATAGGTTTCATCGTATCACCCATATATTGGAAAGTGTGGCCCTTATTTCCAAATGATATTTTGGAATTTAAGTTCCTTTACTTGTGGATGATTATATGTCCATCTTCCATGAGGATGTTCAGTAACAATCACCATGCCGAGAGTTGGATCTTTGGGTTGTC
This sequence comes from Viscum album, assembly GCA_963277665.1. Taxonomy (NCBI): domain Eukaryota; kingdom Viridiplantae; phylum Streptophyta; class Magnoliopsida; order Santalales; family Viscaceae; genus Viscum; species Viscum album. Next base: position 2,084,011,050 of record OY728128.1, on the reverse strand, counting down.
TTGAAATTGGTGACCACTAAGAGAATTTCTATAACATATCAGATAGATCCTACCAATCACAAGGAGTTATAGTTGTAGTTATAATACCTTCATTGGAATGGTTTCTTCAGTCTTAGTGTGTCCCCCCTATGCAGGAATAGTGTAGATCGTGAAAATGTTGAAGGGGAGCTTATGGATTTTCATATATAATCATCACTAGAACCAAGACATGATAGAGATTGTTCCCCTTTATAGGGATTATCATCCCCATTGACCAATTCTAGGGCATGATATGGTTCTTGATGATTGATCTTAGGTCTATATACAATTAGTTGTGGGTCTGTGATCCTGGTATCCCTACGTTCACATTACGATGTCTCCACAAACATTATGAGTTCCTAGTGATACCCATTGGTGAGATTAATTCCCCCAACGTGTTTATGTCTTTTTGGAAATAGTTCTTCCTGATGTACATAGACAATTTTTTTTACCTAATCAATGAAAAACTTATATACCATCTATTAGAGGAGATTCATTATAGAGAATTTAATAATGGTTCTTGATTTTCATTAAGAACACTACTTTTTTGTAAATCACTCGAAGGGATACTTATGGATACATGAAGTTCATTTTATGATTCATTTCAATAATGATCAAGTTTTATCCATATATCTAGTGATGATTTAAGATGTTAATGCTTGTGAGCTACCCATGATTATTTAATCGGTGTGGATGTTTCATGGAATGTAATGTTACAAAAAAAATATATGTTGGGTGCTTTTATGAGAACATAACACCATTTACCTTTTTAAAATAGAATGAGAATATGATGACCTGGTATAAAAATTATTAGAGGGACTTTGAAGAGTTTATTCAGAGGATAATGAGTGATCTAGTGTTGAGATTACCAGAGGAGGGTGTGGAGTTTTTAGTGTATCGTAAGGCCTTAAGAGTTAGTCTTGATTGTTTTTGATGCAACAGTATACATATATTTCATATGGGTCAAGTAATTTTATACCAATGAGAGGAAATATAAGACCCATGATCGAAATATTCATGTATTAGTCTACACCCTGAGGATGTGAAGGAATTATCTTTTCAGTGAGCACATTGTGGTTTACTCACACCACTACTGTCTCAAGTACGTATTCACTCAGAGAGACCTGAACATGGAACTTTTGATTCCCTGTAAAAGAGACCCATCTGGTTAAATTGTTGCTAAGAAAATATTGTTCATTCATCCCTTGTTGTCCCATAGTTGGTGAAGGTGACAAAAAAATGTGCCGGTCATTCAAGAGATGAAGTGGTTGGACCAGCGTATTCAAAAATCCTACATAGAGTCTCATTGATGGACCATATAGTTCGAGTAGGGAGACCAATTATTCTTGAGAGTATCCTCAATATGAGGATTTCATAGGTTCTGTCGATAGGCAATCTATCCCAGATTATAATCAGGTCATTCGATATCATGAAGTTAGTTGGTGAAGTTTCTTACCACCTCACCCTACCCCTATAGCTGTAGCGGGTGCATAGTTTGTTCCAAATGTCATAGATGAGGAGATTCATGCACGATCAGATTCATGTCATCGACTTGGTTGAGTTGTAAATATATAATGGTACGAAAATTATAGATCTCCCACTCGAGATCAAGGATCAACAGGAGAATACCCTATATGGAAGGACCATCCCTTTCAATCATTTGCTATGACAACACAAAAGGTGTAGGAGAGTTCACTGGAGTGGGAGATATAGGTGAAGGATCAGTATCCCACTCTTTTTGTATAGTTTTTCATTTCATGGATTAAAATATTAATGGATGGAATAATGTAGATTATTGTTTTTTCCTTTTCATTATTTGAAATATTTCTATATATATTTCCAAAGTTAAGTGCTGAGACAGAGTGTGATTTTCCTTCCCGGTGTCCCCCAGATTAATTTTATAAACATTTTAATTATATTTTATACTGTTCCCACTTAGATTATTAAAGGAAATAGAAGAAATTCTAAAAAGTTTATTTGATCAAATATCCAAGTACGCAGTTGGTTCTCGAACATAGTGTTTACCTTAGTCGCAACATAATGGGAGTCAGTGCATGATGTTTAGACCCCTTGCTCATTGGAATTACATTTATGTTTATTAAAAAATTTATTAATTATTTAATTAATCCATTTGTAATCTAAAACAAAATGGTTATAAAATAATCTCCATAGATAATACTTCTAGATTTGGCATCACAGTTTCTAAAATCCACCCGCTATAGACCCTTCCTCCTCCCATTTGTGAACAATGACATATATCTGAATCAAGGCGAATCATGGAACTCCGAGCACATCAACGCATTCAAGTAATATAATAAGAACATTATTCACCAATGATAAATCAAAAACATATTTAAGACTCTTATTTGGTGATTTTCATACTTTAATTAAATGATTGAGTAGGTCGAATGTTTTTCTTTGATATATTCCCCTATATAACCATTGAATGTTCCCACATAAATAAATTTAATTTTTCTCAATTACATATCTTACTCGGGAACATATTATTTATCTTAACTAAGAAAACATAACAAAATATTGTTAAAGACCTTGTTGTTCTGCTTTTATACCTTGTGTGTATACATGTTCCTCACCAGTTGGATACCCATGGTCTTAGTTCGCTAGTTATCTGACGACCTCACCTTGGTCGAGAACCTGAATATGGGGTAGATTGACGAAATGTTAATGGTATGGTGATTAGAGCATATATTAGGGATCGTTTAAATGAAGATATGGATGATTATGTTGTTAACCACCATGATATTGAAGAATAAAGATTTAGTGGCATGAAAAACATGTAGTGAAACACTCATGGCCTCTTGTGATAGATTTCTAGTGAACAATGACTGGTGAGCATGATTCACAGCTAGATCCAATGTTTTCTGGAGGAATCATGATGGGATATAAGGACCCTAATATATATTTTAATCACTAGTTATAGATATATAAATGGGTAATTTATAGTGAAAACATTACGACACGTTGTGAACGTGATGAACAACATGAGATTTATCACCCCTTACTAATGGTACTAGGGTTTTGGAAGTCTTAATTTTGAAATTACATGTAGTCCCCCTTTAAAATCCATTTAACCCTTTCTCAATTGGATGAACCATGTTACAGACCAATCGACCGGGGGGTCCATGTAGAAATACAAAAACATAGCTTGAGTACATAGCTGGTATTCTACATGAAGCAAAAACATGTGTACTAGAGTACACAAAAATGGGGTCTGAGTACACCAACATGGCTAGTAGACACATCCCTATCCTCAATTAGTTTTGACACACTATGTAATCTACATACATATCATGTTCCCCCAAATGAATTGAAGCCTTTTTATTAGAAAGAGGCATGGTAAAGTTCTGACGTATGAACACACAACGTTTGGGTCAAATCACATGTCTTATTTTACATAAAAACCTTACATGAGACATCCAATGATCATATATCTTTTTTTTGAAGTCATATTGTTTTCTACAAGTAGCCTATTTGGTTTTTTTCCCATGTAGATTGTTCTGGGGCCCTCTGTAAGGAATTTCATGATATGATGTTAAATGTTTCGAGCTTGGAATATTATCCTTTGATGCTCGATGACAGTGGTGATCAAGCATGATCACCCGAGACATTATTGGGCAGTACCCACTAGAAGGGATGGACTGTGGAGTTCCCCAATGATCTTCCCAAGTTAACCTCGAGCTGGGATGGGAATTGGTGTTTATGGATGTTCTAGGTGATACACTCTAGTTGGGTTGGGAAGTGTAGTTCTACGAAGAACTTCACCATGGAATTTCCCTTTAGTATGGTTAGATAATGGAGTTCCAAAATTATTTATATGTTACCCTCTAGCCACGCTATCCTGGGGAGTTCATCAATATTATAGGAAGATTCCTTTAACAGGGCTTCATGGTGGTGTTACATGACATTATTATTTTTAGCATTACACTCTAGTAGGGAATAGGAGTGATGTTCCACAATGACCTACTTAAGGGGGTTATCCTCTACTAGGGATGATCAGTGTAGTTTCACAATTATAGTTACGAGTGATACCCTCTAATTTTTTTGGGAAGTGTTGATTTTTGATCATATTCTACCAATCATTACACTTTATTAGGGTTGGGCAGTGGAGTTACCCAATGACAATCCTGGGTGTTAACCTCCACCGGTGTTGAGCAAAGGATTTCCTCAGTAAATAAGAAACTCATATTGTACTAGGGAATGAGATTTTTACAAGGTGATGGTATCCATTTGACTCTGTGAAAACATGACGAGGATTGGTTTGACATAGCCTTGGACTAATGAGGAATAGTAGACATTTCACCACATTGACACATCCTTGTAAAGTAATCCTAAAACTTTGATGGTGGGTCAATGATTCCCAATGAAGTTAGTATCAATGTTTGTAGGTTGATTTCCTAAGACTTATGTGTTTTAGGAAGATGCGTGAGATGATGGGTATCATTAGTGGACTCATTTTAAAATTAGTTAATACTCTTATTCATGGGATGCGTTGTGAGACTGAGATCCCCTTACACTCTCATTTCAGACTCATTGGTAATGCATATACATATATATATAATCATTCTCATGGATTAACTCATTATATTTCGATACCCTAATTCCTAGAGAGGTGAAGAAATGTGAGGGATTCCATGTTCTTTACATTTTTAGATTCTCATGGTTCGATGAGTACACCCTAATCGAATAGGTGGTGAAGGATCAAAGGGATGTTCTTATATTCACCTTTTTTATCCCTTTGTGTGTAGCTGAGATTACATAAACTATTAGTTGGGGTGGAGATTCACTCTTTCAATTACCTTGTTCTATATAATTCTTTCCTCTTTAGATGTATATCTTACTTCTACCCTTTACCCTTTCATGGATTTCTATTGCGTATGTATATTCTCCCACCTGCATGGGATTCCCCCTCCTGTGTAATCTATTTTATAGATGATGGATCGGTAGAACATGAATTTAGTGGATCATAGGGAAACAGTGTGCTTGAACCATGTATGGTGGTCATAGCTTGGGGGTACATGAGCTGCGATATTTATTTGCGTACACTTTTTTAATTTTTTTAGGTTGGGACAAATTTTTTGTTGCCCATGTATTTTTACCTTTTACTTTTCAGTATTAACTAAAAAAAATTATTGGTTCATAGGAAAAGGAATTCCCTATTTAGTTATGTTTTCGGTTATTTTTTCCACCCCATCTCCTACGAAGGTGGGGTTTGGGTAGTAACATCTTGATCACCATATTTGGTAAGATTTTAACAGAATCATACTAAAATTTTACATTATTGACATTACTAAAAAAATAATAAAGGATATAGAATTCCTATAAACATTATATTTACCCATGATACTATGTTATAGAATATAATATCATCAATAATCCATCTCTGTTAAAATTATCCTTTTATAATAATGTTATCGACCCTCAATGAGTAAAAACCATATAGGCATGATTAATTTTAAAACAAAGTTAACAATGATTTAAAATGAAACAATAAGGGTGCATACATTATCAATAACTACCTAAATTAGATTATATAAAGTTAATTCTACATTTATCATCACAGGATCCAAATTTAGTTTACTATTGGGCACTTGTCCTAAAAATGACATAAATAATATGTAATTCTGATAAAGTTACAAAATTCCATTCCCTTGGTTTTTAATTTATATTATTTCTACACATATGAAGAAAATTTAGTTATGATAGAATATAAGTGTTTATTTGGATAATAATAAATTAATTTCATGATTTTAATTTATTTATAATTTTTAGTAATTAAAGATGGCTTTAATTTCATAAGCAACACCAATGCAGTGTTTGATCAATTAATAAAAAATATAATGAAACATACTAAAGATATAAAAAAATAAATTTGAGTTATTTAATATGTTCCAGGAATTTTATATATTAAAATAATTTTTTTGTCTTGTTAAAGATTTATATTCAAATTTCAACATTGTAATTGTGTAATATAAATCAAATTAATTGAATAGAGCTAAAATTGACAATAATGAAGTTTTATAGGAATTTTTTTTAAAGACATAAAAATCATTGATTTATAAATAAGTTAGATTTAAATAATATACAGTGTAAAATTTCAATTAATTTAAATTTTAATGTAACTTTTAAACAAATTTATCGAGGGTAAATTTTCCATAATTTAATCTTTTAAGAAATATCAAAAGTTCATCTAACCTCAATTATTAAAGGGAACCTCATCCCTCACATAAATAAAATAGTTTTTGAATTATAAATAAATAATATGAAAATTTACTTTATAATAAAACCTTGAAAATAATTATAGGTATTGGAGGTCTCAAAAGCCCAACCTAAGATCCCTTTAGTGGAGATCTAAAGAGAGGTTTCGAAGAAGAGGTAATCACCATAAATGATCATATTATTTTTTCTAAACTTTTTACCTTTTTATAAATATATTGTATTTATCATAAAATAATAACTTCATCATCCTAAATATTATTATATGTTATGATAATCAATAGAAAACAATTATACACCCTTTTTCCCATCTAATGAGAAGTAAAACTATCACTCATTCGTACATATGACTTACCATCTCTACAAAGCAGTATAATTCATTTTAATCTACGTATTTTATGTATGGATATTTTCATGAGATTAATGTTTATATATGATATTTATTTGAAAATAATAATTTTTTAATTACAATATCATGTTTCACTTCTTACGTTCCTAATTTTTGAATAACAATAACATTATTCATGTGTATCTGTGGACTACCACCTACATAGAGAAATATGATTCAATATTTATTCTTAAATAAAATAAATGGTACAGATTAAATATTTTTTGAATATATATGATATAATAATTATCTTTTTATGGTGAATTAATATGTACCATTTATTCAATTCATCCCTTGAATAAAGAAAATAACAGTAATGCGTATGTACTATCTACCGTCTCCATTAATAAAAAAAATCTTTTTTTATCTAACAATTATTGATGAATATAACTATCCAAATAAATGAATATATATTATAATTTTATTATTATTAATATTATGTATTTTATGGAACCATTATAACAATACAAGGACTCAAACAACTGAACTTAAATACTCATAATAAACGAATTAGATAACAGTAAAAAATAACAATTTTAATAATAAATTACTTGTAAAAGGTGGTGTTGAAATGATTTACATGGATCATATATGAAATTATAATTAATAAAATTAAAATTTTATAAAATTATAATAAAAATAAATTTAATATACAATGGTTGATATTACATTCAATATGGGAACTACTTGGGATAGTGTATTTTTTCCCCACTTTTACTTCTATAGGACACGTGCCAGATTCACAGCCATCAATTTTTTGTCTAGTGTATATAATTACCCATGAATAGGTTTTATTATTATTATTGTGAATTTTATGAGTGTATGTATATCCATAAAATTATCATTCATTCATGGGACATATAATTCAAATTTTCCCAATATTATAAGGGTTTTATTTGATAATCTCATTAATATTCATAATGTTTACATTTTAGTGTATATTAGGAGAAATATATGATATTTATCTTCCATATCCATGTATTGTAAAAATAATTCCATTAATATATTTAATATTTACTTATAATTTTTTAAATTCCATTTTATTCTTTTTTATTTTTTTTTACAAATTTATTGAATATAATATTAATTTTCATTTTATAAACGAGGTACCTTGTAACACCCCAAGCTTCCACGGTACGTTTCCCTTCGAATAATGCGATAGCGTGTGTTGTACGCAACCTCGAGTTCTAACACACACCACAACTAATTAAAATAGCCGTTGTGAATAGTAATACCTACTTTTTGAAATCATATATATTTTATATTTCAAAATGGACTTCATTTTTGGATTCGGAATATTGAAATTATCCTAGGGTGAAATTTTGGTAATTTTCGGATAATTTTAATATTTTGATGAATAGTGAAAATTACTAAATTTTAATTAAAAACAACTTTTTTAATCAAAATAATTAATAGTGATAAATTGTGAATTTGAGTGGTTTTAAAGTATATTTAGAATATATATTTACCATTTAATATAATGTTGGTCATTGGACATAATTTTACAATTAAACCGAACATAAACAAGTGTCAATCTTTTGATAGTTATTACCTCTTAAAAACACGCTTTTTGTTTTGACAGCGGGAATTAATTTTAAATTAATTTCTGCCACTTCTGTGTTTTGAATTTAGAAAAATGGATTCCATATTTGGAATCAGGATTTCCAAATTGTGTAAATAGGAAACTTTTATTTTTAGACATTTTGAATAATTACTGTGGTAAATATTTTATTTACCATGGTTAAGGGTAAATCCGGTAAATAAGGGTTAAAAAATAATATTATAATAATACAAAATTACCCTAAAACGTGTCCTAACCTTATTGGTGGACACATACCCGACCATGAGCATCCTTGGGTCAATTTGGGAACCCCTTGGAGCCACTTGTATGTGGTAGGGACACTTTATATTAATAAAGTTAAAATAAAAATAAAAATGGCATAAGCTTACATCTTATAGAAGAACAATTTTTACATAGGGTTATATATGTTGGAGTTTCGATTATAAATATTCATTAGAAAGATAAAAAGATTTCCTACATAATGATATTTTATTTATAATTTTTAGACATCAAATAATTTAAATTATTAATGACACAATAATGATGCAATGTTTACCTCATTAATAAATCATTTAAATAAATAAGATTATAATGATTAAACTATTATCTAAAACATGTCCAATTCTTATTGGTTGATGTTATTTAGAATATTAGTCATCTTATCTTCGACCTCAATGATTTTTGGACCATTATAAACCGAATATAATTATATTATAAAGTAATACTTTCACTCTTTCCTAAAGATCCCCTCTTCTCCCTTATAAAAGGAGACCACTTCTACTCATTCCTCACACCTCTCAAGCCACTTGGATCGTCCAAACTCTGCCCAACTAAGATCCCCACATCCCTCTCCTCCTCCTTGAATCTTCCCCTTAGGAAGAAATCATATCAAGAAGTCCTTTGGTTCCAACCAAAGTGAGTTACCTAAATTAAAGGTAACGATTTCTCTTAAATTATTTTCCTTTATTTTGCTTCTCCAACCCTCAAACTCTTTTTATTTCCTTTCTTTTGTAACAACACCAGTATCCTAAATATACTAGGATGTTGTTATAAGAAGTATTCAAACTACACATACACACAACTCCATCTAATGGATGATGAACATAATGTTTCTGTGGATGGCAAACTAACGCCTCACGAAACGAAGATTGTTCAAATACATCTTACCGCCTCTCATGGAGGCCATTATGATGGAACTGTAATTAAATATGATATTAATGATATATATTTTATATGTAAGCTTCTGTAATTCCATTTTATTTCATACCATTATTCGTTTCATGTTGTATATACATACGATAATTTCATTTGAGGAAGTGCGGACTACCGCCCCCTTAAAATGATATGACTCGTTCATACCACACATGGAACATATAAAGGATGGTGTTAATGAACTTAAGTAACATATATAAAATATTATATTATACTGGAATATTAATATACCTATGTATCATTTGGATTCAATTCTTTTAAAATAAAAATTAAATGGAAGTAGCGTTCGTGCGTACGTACGGACTACCGTCTCCACGAATGCGGTGAGATCCATCCTCCATCGTATCCATTCAAGTATTATTCTCATTTTAGGGTTAAAAATAATGTTAATATCATTTGATTATGAATAAGATTTAATCTATCCATTACAAACATGTCTTACGTAACCAAACATTTAAGAAGAACGAATCGATTATCACCTGAAACGACGATAATACTAAGATATTATTAAAAAAGCAATGTTAAAAGATCATATATGATATAATATTAATGTATATGATTCTTGTATAATTTAATAACAATTATTTCACCATTATACAGGAGGTTAACCGACCCCAACAAAGGAAAAGTACAAGGTAAGGGTTATTTCACAATCTCTTCATTATCCGAGGTTGTTTATACGTAATAATCTACTGGGATATCTTTATCATCCACATCCATGTTTCTTAAAAATGTATTTCAAAACATTTTTACTATTTACAAGAATATGGGTTAAAGTCATTTATACCCTTGTTTGACTTTTTATAAGAGGTTTATAAAGGAATCTTTCCGTCGTTTTCAAAGCAAGGTCCTTTTTAACCTTTTCGACAGAATTGAGGTAAGAATGTTTTTTTTAAACTTATACGGCGGGTGAGGTTATTTTACGCCGTTATAAAATCTTCAATGCTTTCCTTACAAGTTTATAAGAATATTTTCAAAGAAAATGTTTTATTTTATATGGATCTTAAATGATTTCAAAATAAAAGGAGATATTTCTTTAAAAAGAATTTTGATTTCATCTACGTCAACATCCTTTGATGGATTTTAAGATTATTTGAAGTTGATTTATTATGATACAAAACTTCTATATTGTATTGAAGGTTTTGTGATATGTTTGACTATGGATGTGCTATTTTTATACCATTCATAGTTTATGGTGAAATTATTGACATTTCGTATGCTAGTTTTAATACGAATGTTTATGTTATGTTTAAACCTTTTCATATGGGAATGCATTGGACTTAATAAGTGACGGGTGGAGCCCGCTATAGCTCCTCGATGCATCGGTAGGTCTCATGAGACAAACTAGTGTCTTGGCACAAGGCCTTGGAAAAAATCTTATTTGTAGTCTTGGCACGAGGCCTTGGCTATGTGGTTTTGATAGTCTGGCATTATGCATTCCAACATTATGAAAGTGGTTATTGATTTTGCATGTGATTATTCGATTAGTAGAATATCCATGTGAACAAGTAAATGGAATTATTTCATTTTACTTTTGCCATACTATGTTGAAGTTCAAGTTTAAAAGGCTTTTGTGTTAGTAATTCATCGCCTTAAATGTTTATGCTTATTTTTGAATGTTCCGCTATATTGTTATCCTTACTGGGCATTTGAGCTCACCACTTTCTATGTTTTATTTTTCCCAGGATGTGAAGATGTAAGTTATAAATGACCTGCAGGGATATTATGAGGGGATTATAGTGTGGACTGTGGAAACATTATGTTGTTGTAGTAGTTTTTCATTTTATGATGTAATGTAAAACTTATGAATATATCTAGTGTTTCCAAGGCTACTAAACCAATCGGTCTTTCGAAATTTGATCTTTCTTGTGATCATGCCAATGTTATGTAATAATGCACCGACTCTGGGTAGCTGGGGTCGGGGCGTTACATACCTAGTGACTTTTCAAAAAAAATAATGATTGATGTTTTTAAACTTTTACTCTAAGAATTAATTTTGATAACATCATTACTAATTATTTCAATGAGTCTTTCTTTACATTGAAACAATTTTATTGGTAAAGAATTTTTTTCCCGTTGCAACATCCCATCTTTTAAAAAAATTGATTTTAAAATGGAAAGGTTTTTTCACTAGGAAATATTCGAGAGGATCTTTCAAAATAATTTTTTGTATATGATGACATAATTTATTGTTACAACATTTTTGTGTCTATAAGATCAAATGATACTTCCATAATTATTTTTTGGATAGTTTATGTTTATGGTGAAAGGATGATTTTTTATGAAAATAATTTGTTTTCCATGAGTTATACAAGGATATAATGTTCCTAAATACCCTTTAGAGTTGTGGAGTTTGATATGATTATTTTATTATGGTCATGTGTAAGACATGTAAATTGTATTCAAAATGGGATGTTTTGATACAATATATCCCACTAATTCATTGGGAAAAATATTTTATATTATGATATATTTATGTCAAATAAATCGATGTGACTGATCTATTTTGGGAAATATATTGATGCTCATTATATATTATTGGAAACTATTCGATGTGTTTGATCTATTAAATGAACAATGTTGATGTTCTTGACATAATATGGTAAAAATGTGGTTATTCCTAATAATATGTTCATGGTAGTGATTGTTTACATATGAAATGGTTTATATACTTCTAATGGTGCTATATACATTTATGAAATGAAATTAAGGTTCGTTATTATGTTATGATAATTTACCATTCAAGTAAAAAATTTCAATTAAAATTATAATATGTTATTTCATAACATGTGTTTATTATATTTTTTATATTGGTTATAAAATTTTAATGTTTTTTTTATGATCTATTATGAATATAAGTATATTGTTATTTCATATGGTCAATAATTTTTATCACACATAATTTTACTTGTTAGGCATATGATATCACCCTTTTTTAGGTTTCCCTTTACACTAGTCATGAAGAATGATTCTAAATTATTTTTGTTTATAAAGGAATCATATAGAATAAATTTTATGGGATATGATGGAGACTTAAAATATAATATAAAAATATGGTCATAGTGTGAGATTGGGTATTTCTCTATGAATTACTTGTTTATAAACCCATGTTGTTATGTGTTTCCCCTAATTCATAAAAACTCAAAAAATAAAATGTCCACGGTTATGTAAGTGATCCCAAATTTAATATTTATTTTTTTGTTTTGTATGGTATAATAAATTGGGAAACATTTATCTGTATCAAATCCCTTAATATAATGATTATGTTTTTAACACTAGATCTGGAAGTGCGAATCATGGGCCATTGGAGTTGTTATCATATTATGGGATAGAAAACATTTTAGATTTTTTTGTTTTCATTTGGGGTTATCTTAAGGGTTACATATATAGTCATGATTTTATAATTTTAATTTTTATCATAACTTCAATGTCCCATAATACCCTATTTATATTTTAAGTGATGATGTTTTTAGGAGGGAAATAATATTTTTAGAGACATTTAATTTTTTGGAATAAATAAACATAAATTTTAACATGTGAAAATGTAAATTGACTAACAAATATATTTTAATTTATTAGACATAATATTAATGTTTTGTATAACCTTTATGTTTTATATGTTCTTGGATTCGAATGAAATTTTAGATAATAAACTATTTTGGTATGAAAATTGAGAGGTATAAGATATTCGTTTACGTTAAAACATTCTTTTAATGTTGAATTTGTGAAGGCTTTTTAAAAAAATTATATCACATTTAAAATATTTTTATCAATTTTTTAATATGTTTATTGGAAAAGGAAACCCCATAGGCTAGTTAACAACACATAGATTCTGGAACGGTTGGGAGGCTTGAAACCACAAGTGATTGGTTATAAGGGCGAGTCAAAAACCACTGGCCTAACTAATGTCCTCATTAGTATGAAATTGTTACTCATTATTCAAACTATCTGACAGATAAACAATTTGTTCATTTAGGTAATATATGTTTTATGATATAGATAATAATGATATAGAAGTCATTTAGTGATTACATGTTTAATTTTATTTTGGGAACATTGTATGATTTAGGTAAATGAAATATTATTAGATTTTATTTGATAAATAATGGTTGTGTTATCTTTTGGAAGTATATACGATTTTAATATATCTTTATGGTGATTCATGTTATTTATTGACATGAATAGTATATACTGAATATTATTTTATATGGGAAACTATATTTTTGGAATAATACATGAAGAGTGATTGATGTTATTTTAAGATAAATGATAAATAAATATTCGATGATTATGTGATAAAATTATTTTGAATTTTGGGTTTCAATCATAGTTTGGAATATTTTTTATTTTTTTAGGATTTTTGTTTATTGAATGATCTATGCAGAACTATTGATATTACTATTGAATTTTTTAAATTTATATTGTTTTTATACAAATAAAGATTAATTCATGTTTGAAATTATTTTATCTTCTCATAACCATTATGATTTGTTTAATGTATAATGATAGATGAAATAGTCTATTATCTTTCATTGGATAATGTGATCCCTTAGACTTTGATTCAAGTGCATTATGAATTAAAAAAACAAAATTATTGATCATCGATTTGAGAAAATAGAAAAATCTCTGAAAAAAATTGATTAATAGATTAAATCCTTATTAAAAAGTAAGTATATTTCCATATTATATTAACATAAAATATAGAAGAATAACTGAACTCTAGGAAAATGAACTTGAAATAAAATGTTTGCTTGTTTACTTTTCTTACTAAGAAGGAAATTTCCATTAAACACATCACAAATTTTTAGTTATTTGTTGGGTAAATTTAACATAATGATGTTCTCTGACCCCCTTTATTACTCCTTAGAATTTAGGTTTTCCTTTTTTATCAATATTTTATCTTTCCACCAAAATTTTCATACATGGAAACCTAGTTATACGTTATTTTAGATGACCTCCTTACATTCCTTTCTATTTTATTAAGAGGATGTTCTATTAAACATTTTTATGATTTGGGTATTCATCAATTTTATATTGAAAAGTTAAACAATTGTTTACCTGGAAAATATTTAAATTTCAAGGTTGACATAAAATAAATTGGGGATGTAATATCCCAATATTTAAATTTGAATGACTACATTTGATTGTGTACAAAAAAGGAAATACATAGTGTAATTAAACTCGGACGTATTATTATATGGTCATTATAACACATATGTTAAATTGGATGGTATGAATAAGATTAACTACAACTTAAGATTTATAAGAAATTTTTTTGATGAAATTTTTTTTATTAATTCTTTGGAACGAATCATCGAATTTTTAGTAACCTCATTTTATTTATCAAAAAATTTATCTTCTCAAAAAATATATTTATTTCACATTGTGACTAAATCTTATAATTAAATTTTTTTCAATTTTTAAAATTTTAATTGAATAAATAGATATAAAATCAGAAATCATCGTACTAGAAATAAATTTTGATGAAATTTTGGTATTATCTAAAATGATTTATTCTAAATTAATTATTGAAAACTGTTGATTTTTTAAAATAATATATTCTATTAATGTATTTATATTTTTAAATTATATTTTGGGTTCATTTTAAAATTTATTTTGATAAATTATATTTATAATTATTTCATTTTGGGGTTTTTTAAGAAATTTGTATGTAAATTTATTATAAGAAACATTTTATATTTAAAAAGGACATATTTTTTAAACAATGTTTTTTTATCATTTTTTGAAATGGAATTTTAGAATAATTTATGCAATCTATAGGATTTTAATATTGACAAATGTATTCTATATTTGTAATCAATGTGTCCATATATAATAAAAAATTCCTTTTATTAGCCAATATGAATAATAAAAATTGTAATTATTGTTACCACAATCAAGGGTAAATCATGTAACTAAATTTAAAAATAAAATTATAAGGATTATAAAATGACCAAGCACTTGAATTAATTTTATTTAAGAAACTATTTATTTCTTTTATCATACAATATTCTATTATGTGGAATTTTTTGGCATTTTGATGCGATCATAAATATTATAAATTTTTATTTATTGAAATGTTAAGAATGACATAATCTTGTTTTTTAATAACTATAATATTTATAAAATAGGTATAAAAATAGGGAATATTAATTTATATTTTCTCAAATATAAATGTATTATCTTCATCATGGTAATTTTTTCAATTTTTAGTGACGAAATAATTACCTTAATGGTATACACAATACTAATGTAGTAATTTTTCATTAAATTGAAAAATATATGAAATGAAATTAAAAAATGAAAAGAAATATAACATGATATAATTAAGGTGATATACTAATTTTATAGAGTAATATGACACATTAGTTATGTGCTAAAATTTTGGTTAAAATTTTACTTTTTCTCCTTGATTATACTGAAGCTAATGTGTTGAATTGTTCTAAAAAATGGCATTTATGATTTTTTGAAATATATAATATGTGATAAAATGGAAAATAAAATTATTGATTTAGAAAAGTAACTATTATATAGTATATATTATTCTTAATTGTCCTTTTATGTTCTATTTTTTCATTAATAGTAATTATATTGGCTCTTAATGAGTAAAATCAATTTCATCACAATACATTTGAAAAGGTCAAACAATGGGTTATTAGAAAAATATAATGGCAAAAATTAGTCAAAACATGTCTAGTTATTATTATATGAAATTAATTCAACCCTTATCACCTTAGGATAAAAAATTTCATATTTATTGCACACATTTCCATTAAAATTACCTAATATTAATTTATTCGAAGAATGATATAAAATGCTAGAGTCATTATTTTTAATATATATTATGTGTCCAAACAAAGAAAAAATCTACTTATGACCAAATATAAGTGTCTATTTTCAGGTTAATTAAATTATTTTAATGGTGAAAATTTATTAACAATCTTTTGTAATTATATAATGACCTTAATTTTTAATGCAATGATGATGGAATATTTTTCTAAATAAAAAAATTATTAAACGATTTTAAAAATATTATAATAAATATAAAATGCATGTGATAATGTTTTACATGAAAATGATAAGATAATATAATATCTTAATGTTGTTTTAAAACATTAGATTTGATCTTAAAATTGGTTCATATGTATTTTAAGTCAAATTAAGTGAATACTATCTATATTGAAAATAATGAAATTTTATTAGAATAATATTTTATTAAATTACATTAATAAATTCATAAAAAATGGAGAAGGTGAGAATAAATGTTCTAAAATTTCATTCCTTATCCATTTTGTGCCATTTGGAATAAATTGGATTGGGAGTAAATTTATTTTTATTTAATATTTTCTGAAAATCCAAAAAGTGTCCCTTGCCTCAATTATTAAAGGGAACCTATTACCTCACCTCATTACACAAAATTGCGAATTATTTCCTAAAAGAACATTAATTTTGATTTTAGAATCAAATATTTTCATACTAATGTTTTTTTCATCCCAAAAGTGAAACCATAGATCCCTTGATGAGATTTAATGGATTCGTCTCAAAGAAGACGTAATCACCCCAATCAATATCTTTTTTCTACAAATTTTTACCTTCTCAAATTCTCTCTAAATAATAATTAAATAATATATTTGTAATAATAAAGAGGATTAATGGTTATAATAATTATAAAAACACCATTATAAACCCTCTTTCCCATCCAACAATAAGTGAATGCTTTAGTCATACATATATACGACCTACCATCTCCTTATAACGATAAATTTAATTTTTCTTAACTATATCTAATGGATTTGTATGGTGATGTATTGAATGTTTAGATATAGTTTCTAAGAAAAAATTATACTTTTTTAATGATAAAATATTTCATACCTTCTTACATTCCAAACCATGGAAAAATGATTACAGTGTTCATGCATATTTGTGGGCTAAATCCTCAACAAAGTTATAACCTTCATTTTTTTCATTTATATTTTACATGTATGTTAATGAGAAATAATTTAATGAACATATATTTAATATGTGATAAAATAGTGAAAATTTAATTTGATTTAATATTTATATTTTCCTTATTTAATCCATTGAAAATTGAAAACAACATTCATGCATACATACGACCTGCTGTATCCTTGAACCGTGTAATTCATTTTTATATCTCTAACATTTATTTATGAATCAAAATATGTATATAATGAATATGTATATTAATATCATTATCAATATTACTAATTTAATGGGACTATGATAAATGTATAATGACCAGCAAAACAGATCTTAAATACTATAGAAAAAAATATTGATAACACCAAGAATTAATTGTGCAAATAAAGAATTATTGTAAAAATTATGCATTGAAATATTGTAAATAAACCATATATTATATTTTAAAAATAAAAAAATTATAGAAATATGATAAATTTAAGTTTATTATACATGATTTTAGAGTAATTTAAGAGTAATGGGAACTCGTGGCAATAGACTCCCATCACACATTTATTTACATGTGGCACATTCCATATTCACCACTGGATACATTTTTGTGGTGTATATAATACCAATGAATGTATTTTATTAAAAATATTATGATTTAATATTGATTAAAATATATTTGTAGGGTTATTGTATTCATAGTACTTATTATTGAAATGTTTCCAACATAGTAAGGTTTTTAATTTACAATCTCATTAATAATTATGATTGTTTTTTTAAGTATCTATTAAAATAATTATTTTATATTCAAATTACATATCGATGATTTTAAAAAAATCGATAATAATTTCCATTCTACCATTAATTTTTAACACTGTTTTTTCCTAAGTACAACTTTTTACAAAACAAATTTAATGACTATTTTTTATCATTTTCCTAATGAGGTAATTTATGAATTTTTCCAAAAATGTATGAAAGTAATAGTTTTATAACTTATAAAATAAGAATTAATTATAAAACCATCATTAATATGTTTTATCTCATTCTTCCTTTGTAATTTTCTAATGATAATTTTAAATAAAACTTTTTCCTTTAAGTTGTACAACTTTTTAACAATAGGAGTGATTTAGAAATATATTTGTTATTTTCCTTATGGATTATTCCAAGTGATCCATCAAATTAAATTTCAACATATGAAGATATCCTTTGATATACCATAATATTATATGGATATATTATCCAACAATACAATCCTAATTTATTATTATTGATAGTTTAGGTTAATGATAAAAATATAACATGTTTAGGAGTCTCATTTCTTTTCCCTTGGTTATTCTGGGATGATATATTTATGTAACCCGTATTTATTTATGGGTTTTGATATAATTAATGTTTTGTGATAATTTGGAACACATATATTTATTTTTCAATATTTTATGGGTGGGCCATAAATCTCCCTCTAATGAAATGGTTAAATTATTTTATATATGATATAGTTATGGGAAACAAGTCAATGTTTTTTTTCTATTATGGTAAATAAGTAAACATACTAGAATTTTAATTGGAAAAAATTTTAATGGCTTAATCCATTATGGGAACCCCATAGATGTAATTATTTCAATATATGAATCATTTATTAACTATTAACATGATGGTCATTATTGATAATAACGAAATACTAAATTGTTATTATACTTATGATGATTTATCACACATATATGACATGAATGAATGTTTTATGATTGAGCTATAATTTTTTTTAATTCATATTATTCAGGTATTTTAAATGATAATGTTTTACCACATAAATAATTTTTATGAATATTTTGTGATTTTGATTTAATGCTTTAGGACATGTTCAGGGTCTTATACCCTTTTGATTACATTACGATTTAAACTAATCATCGATTGATATATCTGATTCTTATCCGTACTGAGAATATGAGATTACTCTATATAATGTTTCCTTTACCCCCGGTCATGAAGAATTATTATATAATATTTGTGTTTATAATGGTATCCTATTAGATGCATTTTAAGATATATTTTTATGACATTACATTAAATAATAAATTATGGTTATTATGGGAGATGATTTTGATATTTTGGAACAAGTTGTTTATGAACACAATATTTTAAGAGTTCTTCCTAATTCTAAAAAATATATAATCTTAAATAGTAATTGTGTATGTAACTGATCCAGATTTTTTAATGATGTATGTTTTGGATGGTGAAAATTGTTTCACATTTATCCATGTAAAATCAATAAATTTAATGATTATATTCTTTTCACCATATGGTGGAGTATGGGTCATGAGACTTTAAATTGATTATTCATCATTTATTCATAATTATTTTGTTGAAAATAACCCTTATTGAGGATTTGATCCCACACATAAATTTTTTAATTTTTCTTGGATGTGAATAATATTTATATTAATGACATTCAAGGATGAATGAAATTTATTTTCAGATTTTTTTTTATTTTATATCCATTATAAAATGGGATTCATTTCTATTTTTTATTCATGAATTCTAAAATTATCATTCCTTTAGGAATAGATCAATTTTATGAATGAAATTTTACTAAATTAGGATCTTTTACTAGGATGCTAGATTTTGGGTTTTTATGGTAGTTATCAGAGAAATTTTCACCGAACCCTTGAGAAGTGAATTTTAAATGAATTTAGTTAGCATGATAATTTTTGTAATCCCTTATATGATTAAAGAAATTTCACCATTACAGGGGTTTTAATATTATATATAAATATAGAATATGATTATGAACAAACTCAATGTGTTCCATTATTTGGTGATGAGGCCTAATTGAAAGAAGTGAATCAACGCATGTTTTTAATGGAGGGATTTCACAACGAATCAGGCCAATTTAACGGGTTTTAGTATTGTGATGATCATAAAAATATTAATGTTTGACATGTTTATGTATAATAATTTTGACCATATTTTGAAACATGATGTTTTTTGGTATAATACACCCATTTTGGTCCATTTAATGTGATATAATCAACCATCGTTTACTGAAACTACTAATCTATGGGAAATAATGAAATGGATTAATTATGTGGAATTTTTTTTTCGGAACATGGAATTCAATGAAAAGGAAATGGATATATTGGACGTTCATTTTTTTATTAGAGATTATAGAAAATGTTGGACATTGATCCAAAATACTACAGAGTAAGAAGAAATAGAATAGTTGTAATAGAGATATTTTAAATATTCATTGAAAAGTATTTCACTCATGATCAATGAACTGAAATGAAGAGAAATTTCCACAACATAAAGAAAAAGGATAAGGAATGTGTTTTTTATTATGAGAATACCAATAAAATAATATCCAATTATTCTATAAATTAATTATAATGTCAAGATTGTAATATCGAGAATCTCATTAAATGCCTTAATACAAACCTCTAACGGTAACTTGTTTCTTAATCCTTTTCATTATATGATGTAATAATATTATGAGCCACAAAAATACAAAATTAACCTCCTAATTCCAATATACTTAAAGGAAACAAATATTTGAAGTGTTTGGGTGAGAATCAGTAAAATGGTAAAACACAAAGATGAATAAGGGAACAAAGAATTTTTCATTAGGTGAATATTGGGGAATGAAATATCCAAAAAAAATTATTGAATAAAAAGGGAGTTTTTTACAAATATAGATATCACAGTTAAATGAGTAATGAATTTCAGTGGAAGAAATAAAAAAATACAATCATGTTCCACAAATATTGGGAAATGGGGCGATGATGGCCCAAGCATCGAGGGAACACACCGAAGACACTGATAGGGAAAGACTCTTCAAATATAATACATACGATTAGGTTTTAAGTTCATAATGGTTTATAGTGGATATTTTAAGAATAAAATCTAACAAATATAGTGATTTATGTCACAATGTATCTTCATACATTTTCATATCTTTCATATATTACAATAAAATTACAAATTTACATTGCACATAAATAACAGTGTGGTCAATTAAAACACTAGTTGTAAATCTCATTGTAACAGGGGTATGTAAGAAATTTTATATTATGAAACATTAACATTTCATTTTTTAATACATTATTATTAAAAAAATGGTTCTGTTTGATATAATAATTTTTATATATTGTGTTTCAAAGTATAATGAACTGAGTTATTTCCCAGATAATGGTATTATTATTTGTGATGAGGATATAGAATTACTTTCTATCATTGGGGATAATTTTTCATCTATGTCACATGTAGATACAACTCTAATAATCCTTCTTAATGATACTCTTGTGGAAGAAGACATATCAAAATATAAGAATGGAAATTTTTATTTTCAAATTGAGGATGTACCTACTATAAATGGTCACATTGATTTATTTCCAAAATAATTTTCTAGGCCTTGATCCGAACATGAAGTAGATTTTTCTATTGGATTAATCATTGACCAAATAACCAGATAGAAGACTCTCTATAAAATGGACATGGTAGGATTAATGGAGTTAAACAAAAAAACATGAGTTTTTCAAAAAGGGATTTATATTCTTTAGTGTTCCACCATGGGGAGACCCTCATATTTTTTTTATAAAAAATATGGATCTATGAGGTTTTGTATTACATATAGTTAAATAAATTATATTATTATAAATAAAATGTATCCTCTACATAGAAATGCATCCTTTTATGATCAACATTATGAAGATTAATAATTTTCAATGATTTACATTCATTATAGGTATCACACATTTCATGTAATAAAGGAAGATATTTGAAAGATATAATTTCATACTAGGTATGATAATTATGAGTTCAGAGTTATTTCATTTTGATAAAATAAAAACCCCTATATTTTTAGGGAACTAATGAAAAACATATTTAGGGAATATATGGATACATTTTTCTTCTTCTATATGTTGATTATTTGTTAGTGTAGTCTTAAAGCTATGACGGTTAGGAGAATTAGTTATATATCTTAATTGAGACACTTAGATAAAAGGATATATATGTGAAATTTAGCTCGGGTGAATTATAGATTAAGGCTTTTTATTTTGTGGCCATGTTATTTCAATGGATACAATATTAGTTGATCGGTCAATGAATAAGATTGTCAAATAATGGCTACCCTCTTTGAACATAAAATGGATATGCATTATCATTATAATGGGATGCTACTATTGGGGATTTATTTAAAAAATTTCCAGACTGGACAACCCATAAAAATATCTTACATGAATTGGATTTAAGATTCCATGAGAAAATGAATGTTAAGATTATTTTGATAAATTAAATAGGTGATCAGTGAATTATTCATTTTGAATATACAACTGAGAAATTATATATTTTTGATATATAGTGATGTATCTAAGAAATAACATGGTTGAGTCCTAATAACTATGGATAATGATATTTCTTATGCATACATTTAGCTAAAGACTATTAAAAAGAACTATTATACTCATGATCTTGATATGGTATCCATAAACATTTATTTCAAGATATGGATACATCATCTCTATGGTTAATGTTGTCGGATATATATATACCATAAGATCCCAAATATATATTTTCACATAAATAGGTCAATATAATGAAAAGGTAAAGTTTAATAATACTGATGGATTTTCATTTCCCAATACCATACCATATTGGGAGGGGAAATAAAGTAGTGGATTCCTTAAAAAGGAATGATCATGGACTTATGAAAAAAATTGGATTTAAAATGTTATTATATATGTTGATTTAGTGATAAATATTATGAAAGTGGTAACATTTATCCTTTTTAAAATGATTTCAAAATAGTAATTATTGGAGAAAGTAAAACGTTCTTACCCCGATGATGAGATGTTTAAGAAGTCAAATGATGCAATGATTTATGGGAAATATATAATCTTCATATATAAATATGTCATTATGAAATTTGGAAATAGGATATATGTTTCATCTATAAATGACCTAAAATGTGAATTATTAGATAACGAATACAGATCATAATTTTTTTAACATAATGGTAGGAAAAAGATGTATATATATTTGAAGGATAATTTTTGGTGGGATAACATGGTGAAACAAATTGATGATTATGTTCAATGATGTTTTTATTCTCAACAGTTTAATTATAAGAGACAAAATCCTATTGGAGTCATAAAACATATGCAAATTCATTTTGTAATTAGTATGAATGTATTGCATAACATGCCCTTGTATTATCAGATACTACTAGAAAAAATGATTAAATATTTTTTATTATTGATTCACTTACAAAATATAAACATTTTCTCACTGTAATGGAAGATTTACCTCTTCATATTCTTGAACATCTCTAAATTAATAATGTTTTAAGAATGTTTTTAAATCAATTTTAGTTGATTCTGATCAGTTTCTATGTTTAACGTCAAAATTATAGAAATGTATTCAGATGGATTTGGATATAGAGCATCATTTGAGTAATCATTATTAACCTCAAACAAATTGGTAGTCTAAAATGTATATTAAAACATTATAATATACATCATGATCATGCTCACCTAACTTTAATGGCATGTAGGATTAATATTTATCATTTATGTATTTTTCATCTAATTACTCTTTCTATTTATGTATTATAATGGTGTTATATGAAGATTTATTTTTTAAGAGATCTAGTACTACAACCTTTTAAGAAAAAGTTAGTGAAATAATACTAATGGGTAAAAAAAATGTTGATGCTACAAAGGCTAAGGAATATTCCATTGAAAGAAATATTAAATAAATGAAATGGGGGAAAATATATATATGATGATAACCAATAAAAAATTTATATTATCTGATGGATAGCAATTTTTTTGAATTTATCGATATGGTAGGTTATTATGAGGTTTGGAATGATAGGAATCACTGTCCCCAAGTATATCCTATATTATAAGAATTTAGAAAGAATCAGAGTGGTGCCTAACAATTTTAATTTACTACAAACTTCACTTAATATCATGTTGTGTTATATTCATCTTTATTTATGATGTACATTCCCTGTGCAATGAATTTTTACAACTAGGATGAATCCTAATTCAATCATACTTTATATTAATTTTATGTTCCAATAATGTTTATGAGAACAAAAGAAAATTTTGAGAAATCATACGATTCAAATGGTAAAGGTAGTTTATAGAAATCATAAGATAGAAGTGGCGATGAGGGAAAATGAATAAATTATTATTAATAATTATCCAAATATATTCATGATGTGAAATTCTAAAAATATTAAGGATCAAAAATTTTAATGGAGGCGAAAATTTAACACAAGCACTTCAATTATTGTAAAACTTTTCTTTTTAAAGAAATATCAAGATAATATAAATATTATTATTCAATAATAGGATTAAAACATAACATCTAAAATTATGTAAATTTAATTTTAATAATTAAATTTCATTTTTTAAATCAACATGTAAAAATTTACATAATTTGAAATATTGGGATTTTCCTGAAAGAGTTGATTTTTTAGTGAGTAGTGAAAATCACTATTATTTCATATACTATCAGTTATATTTAATAAAAATAGTGATTTAAAATGTCTCATTATAGATTTTATTTTTCATTATATTTATACATGATCCATTTAATTTAGAAAAATATATTCTAAACCAAACAATTATTAATTTTATATAAGTTATATTTTATGCTTAAAAATTATTTTTCTAAAAACTATTTTCCATTTTCTTAAACATATTTATATTAAATTATTTTATAAAGATTATTAAAGTTTAGTGTTGAAAAGTTTATTCCATATTTTTAATTATAAGGTCTAGTATTTCTAAATAGAACAATTTTATTTTTAGGAATTATGAATTGTGACCATTGTAAATTTTATCACATTAGTGAAGGGTAAGTATTGTAATTATGGTTAGAAATAATGTGATAAGGTATTAAAAATCAACATAATAGATGAATTTATTTAATTTTATGATTTTAATTCATCCATATACATTCAAAAATTTAATATATGGATTTTTTGATCTAGTTAAAATATATAGTGGAATTATTATTATATTAAGTAAATAAAATACAAAAAATTTATATCCTTATCATAATTAGGTTGGTATATTCACATAATAATTAAAATATTTTATGAATTAATCTAAAATAATATTTTGATCATATTTTTTTAACCTCGGTTATTTATTTCTAATTTTTACTGACGATTAATTAAATTTAATGCCTATGCAAAAAAAATATAATATTTTTTCAACTAATATATAAATAATAAAATTATATTAAAATCGCTAAAAGTAATATTTCATGATGTATTTCAGTTAAAAATATATTTTATATATATTTATGACAAATTGGTGATGTGTTAAAATTAAATGTTCTAAATAAATATTTTTCTTTGTATTTCCATAAATTAAAACTAATTTTATGGTTTTATGAATAAAATTATTGGCATTTTATGGAAAATAATATTTTCTTAAATTATTGAAAAATAATAAAAATACCTCTATAATATTTTTACGATCATAAATTTATAAATTTTATCCCTTTGCCATTTATGAACAAATTATGAAATTATGTGTATAATTATACCCCTTAATAATGAAAATGTTATTATTATAGTTATGGATAATATTGTTTAACAAAGGGGTTAAAAAACATAAGGTTTAAAATTGTAGTCACACCTATCTAAATTTTATTATTTTATGTTATGCCATCTATATTCTATATTACCTTAAAATTTATGTCCACGTTGTCCCAAATATAAATGAAAATGATTTATTTATATGTAACTGTAATTATTAATTCCATGTTTGTCCTTTTATTCACAATAAAAAGAAACTACCTCTACTCTCTTCATTGCAACACATATATCCTCCTTTCTAAAAAAAATTATAGAAAAATTTTATGCATACTTATCCCGGCTATTGGTGTTGTAGTATTCCTAAAATAACAAAACTTGGTCCGTTATTAAAATTTTAAAAGAATCTCATTCGAAGAAGATGTAATGTTCTTTAAGAAATATTCAAATTTATTTTTTCTTCAAATATATATAAATATATTGCAACGGTCCTAAAATAATAAAAAAAATTCATAAATATACTTATGTGTAATTATTTCAATCATGCAATGCATTTTTACATCTATTCTATCCTACGAAAAGAAAAAAAATTGCACGTGTGTAAGTACAGATTGTTGTATCCTTGTAGGGGTGAATATATTTTACATCACAACATTTCATGGATGATTATAATGATATAAGTAAATAATATAAATTATATTTATGAAATATCTATTTTTATATAATTTCAATATCATGTATACTTTCTTATAATTCTTTTATGAAAATGACTTTTCGAGAATTTATTTTATAAAAAGTCAAAAGGAATGATTTTTTAGAGAATACAGTGGAAATTATTTTTCTCACTACCATAACCATTTATTACCGTTTTCTTATTCTAAATGGATTAAATGTTTTTAGAATTGAAAATAATTACGAAATTGTATTTTTATTATTTCACTTTAGTTTAATTTAATTTTCCAAAGTACATTATTTTATTATAATTCCTATATTTTTAATGAATCGATAGTGATCTATTAACTATTAAGAATTTATTGGGAAATAAATTTCTCAGGAATCATTTACTTTCTAATGTTTATTGGACATTGAATTTCTCTAAAATATAAATATTATTTTATTCTTTGATTCCATTATTTCTTTAACCATATATTATTTCTATATACCATATTAAACATTTAAGGGTATTTGACTGGAAGGGGGAATATTTATATTCTTTATTTATTATTCATTATGGACATTTATTGATAAATAATATTTTCTATGAATTAATTAGATCATTCAAAATGTGTGAAATGAATTGGACATTGAGTGATTGGTGGGTAAAAAATTTATATATCCCCTAAATTCATTGAAATGTATCATGTAGAAAATCAGTTGTCCAAAATTATTTAAATGAAATTTAGTGTATGTAGACAAAAAATCCAAAAAGTTTGGGAACAAGGTCTTGATGATAGATAAATAATGATATATGAGATAATATAGTACAATTGTGTGAATTTCTATCATTTGGAATTCGGTTATTATTATCCATGGTACTACTAAGTTAAAAATATCTGTAAATAAATATCATTTTATAGATATTTTTTAAATGGAATATATTTCAAATTATTTTTATGTTCAAGTTGATTATTTATTATTTACACATAATATATTTTATTTTATATAACCCATGTAAATAAATTTAGCACACCCATATATTATTTTCTCCCCATAGGATATGAATAAGAATTATATGAATGAGTGTCAAGGATGATAAAAACATTATTTTGTTATATTTTATAATTTATTTTAATTTTAAAAGCAGAATCATATATGTATCATTTTTATCAGGTATACTAAACTAATTGGTACTTTGTGATTAGGTACCATACATCTATTCTAAATAATAACCTTTACACTGAAACAATGTTTCATAATTTCACATTGTTACAATAATGATATAAAAATTGGTTATATATTATATTAATAAACCAATTGTGTCATAAATAATATTATACAACGATGAATAAATAAAACTACGGTAATTATAAACTAAATTATAATTATAATAAAATTATCTGAAACATGTTTTCTAGATAATCTTTTCTCAAAAACTAACAATATATCATTCCTAAAATATTCATGGAACAAAATAATTTATTGGAAAAAAATTATTACACTACAATGAATAATCTAGGAATAATAAAATTTTTATGAAATAATAGGTATTTATATCTCTGTTGTGAAACTTAAATAAAATATTGAAAATTATACAAATTATGATGATGAAAATATAAAATAAATAAAAAACAAAAACACACATGTATATAAATGTTTGTGTAATTAATGGGAAAAAATAAATATTATAAAAGGAAATATATATGATTAATTTTCTCAAATAAGTTATTAATATTGGATTTATATTATACAAGATGTTAATGTGCTTTCTCAAAACCCTAGAGTAAAGGTAATGATTTTCAACATAATTTTCATTTCATTGAGATATGGTCAATATTCCCCACTAATATTAATTTTTTGGTGTAAATACTACCCTATGCATATATTGTTCTATAAATTTCATGTGGTTTATGGTATATACATTTCCATGTTAGATTTTCTTTTTCAATGATTTTTCTTAAAAAGATAACAATCTGTAAGTGTTCCATCACCCGTATCATATAAAAATAAAGTTTGTTTTTGTCTGAGCATCCATATCAAGAAATTAAACAATATAAAAAATATAAAACATTGATTTTATTTTAATCTAGTTATTTAAGGGTTTTACATATCTTGATTTTGTTTCAATTCTTATTGTGGTCCACAATTTACCCAATTTGATGATTATATGATTAATCGAACATATATTTTATTTCAAGTAGAGAGTCATTATTTTTATTCCCAAATTAATTATTTTATTTTATAATTGTACATATAATTAATTTTATCATTTTTTATATGTTCATTTTCCACTAACATTGACTCTCCATATAAAGTTTGAAATTAATATCCCTTTCATGACATGATATGCATTATAAAATTTTCCAAATTTGATGTCCATTTTTTAAAAGGAATCTTAATTTGTAATATTTCAGGGTTATACAATGTAATATATATTACAATTTTTTTAATATTTCAATTTAAAATAATCTTTTTCAAAAGAAATAAAATATATTCCTTTTATTTATCAAATAAATTTTGTATTGATATTATAAAATGATTTATCATCTATGTAACATCATTTAATGATTATTATAATTAACTTGTGTTATTCACCAATTACTCCATCGACTTTTTTTCATATATGGATTATGAAAATTTTATGATTTTATGAATCAAATTTGTTTCTAACAAGTTCAATAAACTATGGTGAAATTATGAATGTTTTCAAGTACATATGGTTCAGATTTTTTTGGTATGCTATTTTAAGATGCGTGGTTTAATTATATCTCTACAATAGAATAGTAATTGTATTATATCTCAGGTGATAATTATTTATGAATATTTTTTCATAGTACATAATTTGTATAAATATTTCTGTTTCCTCGGAATGTAATGTGTTGGTATATTAAGTTTGTTCATAATTAAATGTGTGGGAATTATTGTGGTTTCTTAAAAAATAATTAATGGTAATGAGTTAGTTTTCTTGAAACATAATTGTTAGTCATGATTTTTTATAATCCCAATGGAATGTTTGGTAATTATTATGTTTGATCACTAATTTTTATGTGGGAATTTTTAGGCTTTGTCATCAATAAATGAATGGGAATGATTAATTTTTCTAGAAAAAAAACATTGGATTGATTTAGGATGATTATATTTTTATAATTTCACATTCTTATTATTATACAACATATCATTCTTATTACTAAATAAATGGTTACTCTTTATAAGACTAGATTATAGACAAACATTTATATTTTTTTATATTTTTTCAAAATGTGTGTAAAATAATTTTTGCTAGGAATATTTTTTTATAATATACTTTTAGATGGATATTTTTCACTTATGCAATGTTCATGAACATTGATTAACCACAATCATATATTATTTTTAGTTATGTTTTTTATGATATATTATGTTTACCCTTACTGAGCATTTAAGATCAACCATTTCTTCAGCTTTCATTACCGAGGAAATTAAAAAGACTATTTTGTTGGAAATGTCTTGAAGCATAACATGAGTAAAAAATTTTAATGGAATTTGTGAAAACATATTGTGAAATAAAATGGTCATATATGTAATATCATTATATTCTAAACCAATTAGTTTTAGGTCTATCTGTAAATATATGAGATGTATTGTAAAAAATATTTAAAAAATATAAAATATAAGTGTTCCATGGTTATGTACTCTCACGATGTATAAAATCATAATTTTAATGTATCTATTTTTGAATGAGTTCTTTAAGATCTTCTATAGGTAACTAAATTGGTATTAGAGTGGGGTTTAGTAATTTTTGGGATTAGATCGTGAGTTATATGGTAACCCTTCATAGAAAAGGAAATGAAGAACCAAGTGATTTTGGGATGATCATACAATGCCAAAGTTAGAATTGTTATTTTAATAATTAATGAAATCATATGATTGCTTTCAATTTTTTAATAAACCCTTGATATGATTATTTTTTATTAATATTAAAACCAACATTTTTTATCTTTATTCGATGGTTAGAACCAAATGGAATATAAATAAAAATTAGGTTGATGGGAAATGAGATTTTTTCAAAATGTGAAACCAAATGGGATGAAATATGGAGTGTAAAAATCCCTAAAAATCTCATCTCAATTTATAAATCATATCCTAAACCTTGTTGAAAATTAACTCACTCTAACTATGTTGAAATTATCAATTATGTATTTCATGTATGAATTACCACTAAACATTAGTGGATCTTACTATCTACTAATTACTAATAAATTTATTTATATGAATATAAATTTATTTTATATTATTAAATGATGATAGAAATAAATTTTAATTTTAGCTATATATTTTTTGGAAGGTGAAGAAAGACGATGGTGGACTTTGATAATGAACAGGGTGAAAACATAATAAATCATACACCCTAAATGGGAAGATTTTAAGGTGCTATTTTTCAATAAACATTTTCCCTAAACCTTTAATACAAACATAGTGAGCTAATTTCTTTATATAATGAAAAGGGTAGATGAATCCATTGGTATATATGAAGAAAACATCATAATAAGTGAATGGTAAGTTTTTTGTTTTATCATTGAGACTAAATAAAGATTTGACTATTTCATTATATGCATAAAACCATGTCTCTAAAAATCATCAACTATAATAGAATTTGGTTGTTATAAATATATTTTTTTTATTTACTCTTAAGGTAAAATTAGAAATTTGAAACACTAATTATTTTCATGATTCTAGGGATAATAAGATTAAAATCGACAATTTAAGATTTTAAAATTATAAAACCCTCAGTGGAAATAAAATTGAACATCCTATTTAATAAGGATATGAGAAAAATAATGTGAGATATCTTCTAAAATGAATAGTTTAATAATTCATGTATAGAAGATGATATCATCTAGAAAATGAATGTTGAATTAATTTGAAGAATGAAATTAATGATCAACCTAATGCATGACCCACATATCAATTCATATGTTATAACAAGTCTATATATTTCATTAATAATTGCAAGAAAATATAGGTAAATAAAATGAATAAACATAAATAAAATCATAATACAAGGAATAAAGGGAGAGACTATGACACCACATCTTATAAAGTGGGTTCAAAAAATCATTTTCAAGGTGTAATCATCATTTAATCTTGAACTAAAAAAATATCATTTGATTCTCATTATACCTACTCTTTTTTTTATCGAGGATATTTTCTAAAATAATCAATTAACAACCCCTATAATTAGATTATTTGTGAAAACATTTAGATATATTATTATTGCATCCAAAATAGACAACTCTTCTTTGATTGATGATTTTATTAATTTGTTTCTGGTGAATATTTTAATTCTCCCTTAAGTTGAATTTTATACGATTTTTGGCATGGATTGACTCTATATTTAAAGATAATATTTCAATTCCAAAAATAATGAAATCAAATTTCATATTCCAAATCAACCAATGATCCTATATATATACAAGGATGTTTATGAAGTACATATGGGGACTAAAACCATTACATTGGTCAAATTTTCTATCATAAGGGGTATTTTCCTCCAATTATCTTGAAGAAACTCAATTGTTTGGATGTTAACGCAATGATGAAAAAAGTTGAGTTTGTTAGATTTACCTAACATAGTATGGTTTGAATTTCTTTTGAAATTATATTTCTTGTCTTATCTATCATTATGATAATATCAATAATTTTCAATATTATTATTTAATTAATATTATGATGATAAAATTTACATAATAGGATACAATGTTTCACCCTATGATTTTAGTATGAATTCATATTTTGATAAATACATTATCGATCATCTTATTTGACCCTAAATACTGAAAAAAACCATGATGAAATTTATTGTGATAAAAAAATTTCAATGAATTATAAATATTATTACATTATAATAATATCATTTTAATGATCGTTAAGATATGTACGTAAGTAATAAATCCAAAATATTATAAAAATAAAGGTAACATAAGATAATAATTATAGTGTGTTTCCGTAAAGATTATCACCCTTATTTAAACTATAGAAAAAATAAAATATAATAGAAATTAATTATAATTTTTTAAATTTAGAAATATAAATGAATGTTTTTCACTATGCTTATATGGTTATATTTATGAACCAAAAATGATATATATATATATATATATATAAGGTTATTTTATAATAGTCTATTGAAAATATGATAGATTGAAATATCATCTTTAGATATATAATTATTGGGAATGATTTTATCTAAAAGTAATGTAGAATATTTTTATTTTAAAAAAAATTCAATATAATATAAATTAAAAATGATAAATAATAAAATAAAATATAAAAATTAAATTAAATTTTTATATTATATATTTTTTATACAATACATAATATTTATACTATTATTATGAAATAATTATTTCATTGGATATAATATTTGAATACCATTGCATTAATAAAAATGAATTATTGGTACGATAATTAAATAACATCCATCAAACAATTATGTAACTATAACACATACTAATATAATTATTCATATTGTAACAAAAATTTAATATTTAAAAATTTATTTTTTTTGTAATATTGTTTTTATATAAATTTCTCTCATATAGACTATAAAATAATATTTCTTTTTTATCCATTTAAATAAATTATCAATAATTTATTCAATGATAATCAATTGGTTATAAATGAAGATAAAATCACTTAATGATAAAAAAATATTATTTTTCAAATAATTATTTTTCCATGTGCTATATATTATAATAAATTATATTAATAATTATTAAAAAAATAAAAATTTGAAAATTTATAGATATTATAAAAATAATATATTGTTTATTAAATTAAATTAAACCCTAGTGAATTCATTTAATTATTTATAGAATAATTTCATGAAAATATTATTTACTCGTGTTCTATTTTATTTTATTAATGATATTTTTTATTAAAATAAGAAATTTATTCAACAAATTGATTTTTTACAAGGGATCATTATTTTCATAATGATTAAAAATTAAATTTTATTTTTAGACATAATAATATGTTACCATGATAAAAGTAAACTACCATAGTGAAAGAAAAAGTGTTATTTTCAATCCATTTTTTTTCTTATGTGTTTTTTATTTTTATTATAATAGATTAAATGGACATATTTTAAATGATACAACTCCATTAATTTTTATATATAAAATAATACATTTAAACACATTTAATTAGTATTTTTTTTAGAAATATGAAAATGAATCTATTAAAATTGAAATTTCATTTTTCTACAAAAAGGATTTTTCAATGTAAATTTTAATTCATTTTAAAAGTAAATTTTATAATTTAATTAAATATAACTAATAAGTTGATATTTTTTTCTCTAAAACAATTTTATATTTATAGATTATATTATTTTAGTGAATGTAGATTAAATGATTTTTTATGAAAGAACCTTTATAGAGAAGGGGTGAATTCATCAACATAAGTGCATAATATATCACTTACTTATTCCGTGGAATTAACGTATAAAATATTTATAAATACCAATAAAAATTATAGGGGCTTTACCTTATCATTATTATACTTATGAGAAAATGGTATTACTATTTTTTAATTATATTATCATAGCCAATCATAATTATACCATGTTCATGTTTAGGTTGGTTCTACCACCAAAAAGAATGATGATATACAAAAATCATCATTTTCATAATGAGTAAATATGAACATGTTGATATAAATTTAATTTAATATGTAAATAATAATGTACATTATAAATTAAATTATTATTATCAATAAATTACCCAAAACATGATCTTTATATATTTTTTTCTCAAGGAACATCAATTATTTCTATCAAATGAACATGGTAATAAATATATAAATTGTAAAAAAATTCCAACTACCATGATTAATATTGGAAGGAATAACATGGTATTAAATAATAGTGAGTAATATCTCTTTTTCATAACATAATTGAGAAAACAAAATTTACAATCTTCTGATGATGAAAATATAGAAGGGCTAAATAATTAAAGTGTAATTACTAAATAAAATTGAAGAGTATAAATTTTAATATATATTAAAAAGGATATAAAACAAGGGATTAATAGGGTTTTTTATAATAAATATTTAATTACTTTCTAGGAAATCAGTAGTATGTTAAGGGTTTTTAATCACAGTGTTCTTTTTATTGATATATATTATATATTCACCACTTGTCTTCATTTTTGATGCATATATACATATCTAATGATATTTATTTCACATTTATTGAAATTAAATTTATTAAAAAATTCATCCAAGGGGTACTTATAATAGGGATTTAGATTAAATTTTCTCCAAAGATTATGAAATTTTTTAACCAATATCTTTTTGAAATATAGATTGTTTATATTTGAACCCAAATTTGGAGAAATTAAATTCCCTTCTCTATAAATATCATAAATTTTATTATCTTAATGTTATTCATGTTTTGAAATTTTATTCTACCATTTAATATCCATTTTGATAAAAAAAAATTCCCCAAGTGATTTTATCAAATGATTCATAACATATATATTCTTTTCAAACATGAATTGTTTTCTTCAATTTCCATATAAAGTTTTTTGTATTATAAATTTTTTTATATATGAATATATGATATATTAAGATAAATTTTATCCTTATTGAAATAATTTTTGTAATTAATCCTCATTAAACATTTTTAAAATAGTCATTGTTTTCTTAATATGACTCATTTAATCCAAGTATGAAAAAATATAACCTTTTTATCATATTCTATATGAACATACATTCATCCTTTATAAACCTCTATTAGATTTAAGGTTATCTTATATGATATGGTTTTCAAAAGTAATATTAATTTCCATTTTAATGACTTTTTCATTTTAAAATTAATGTTATCAAAACAGAAGGAAACTTTTTATTATATTTTAAATATTTTTTTAATAATCATTTAAAAGGGGTTATTATCTATGTCAATATAAATTATGGTTTCATAATATAAAATAGAAATATATGTTTTATGATACCATCCACTAAATATATCTATATGACTTGTGTTCATATTTATACTTCCATAATACCAATTTCTTTCACATGGTTTAAATAAAATATGATAGAATGATAAATATTTTCATGTACATGTGAAACAATTTTGTATTTTTAGCTTTTATGAGATTAGTAGTTACATTTTTTCCATCTAATAGATTTCAAAAATTATTAGATATTTGTAGGTAATTTAGAGAAAAATATTTTTTTTTCTAAAAATATAATGTGTGTTAATAAATGTGATTTATCATAATATAATTCAAGGAAACCATTAGGTTTGATCAAAATTGATTTTTTAAAAATGATTGGGTTTTATAAAAATTAAATCTTGGTAAAGATTGGGTTTGCATTAAACCTGATGTGTGAGAACGATTAAGAATTATCATAATTAAATAGATTTTTATGATTTTTTTTTTCTCAAATCTAAATTCACATTCATAAATGGGGTTCCTCGCAAAAAAATACAAGGGAATGATTGGGTTTTACAAAACAAAAAAAATCATGGGAATGAATATGTTCTCTCAAAG
The DNA here is from genome assembly GCA_963277665.1 of Viscum album. Classification (NCBI taxonomy): domain Eukaryota; kingdom Viridiplantae; phylum Streptophyta; class Magnoliopsida; order Santalales; family Viscaceae; genus Viscum; species Viscum album. Next base: position 2,083,974,964 of record OY728128.1, on the reverse strand, counting down.
TTTTAATATTTATTTTGATTATTCTTATATAAAATTTGTATTCTATTTTTACCCTATAATGTATGTTTTTAGTACAAAAAATAAATTTTATGGAAAAGGTGGTACCCCAGTCAAGTACACAATTAAACAATGGACCAATATCAAATGCAATATTTCAATCTTTATATTGTAATTTTAGCCTTTTAGAGACCTCAAATCTATGGAGACTCCATTTTGTAGATGGAAAATTATCATCCAGATCATATTTGAGGAGGTTTTATATATTTTATGCCAATATGTACCATGCTTTAATGAGCTCTTCGACAAGAATATTCTTCTCATTAAATCCATGGGCCAATATGCCATGTTGTTTTTGAATCTAGTCACCTTGCTACATGGAAAAGGTTACCTAAATGTTCATCATGTCTAGCCTGTAAAAATCCTCTTTCATATTAATGACCTCTAAATCCATTTCTATGAATTATTCATTGAAATTTATTATGTCTTCCTCTCATTAGATTCCATAAATTTCTTTTCACTCAGTCGGATATCAGATTCAGCACCCACAATTTTTGTATTCGCCTAATTGATGACATATTCTACACCTGATGGTGATTCTAACTCTTTATTAGTGTTTTAATACAATTTTTTGTTAGTACCATGATAAATTATTGAAGATTTTTTATATACATTTTGGGAAACCATTAGAGGTATCTTTTCTTTTTGTTCATTTAATTGGAGGACTATGTCTATAAGACTATTCTTTTCTTATTCATGGGATCTGGGTGTTCTTAATAAACTCGTGTGTATCAAGGATAGTGTTCATTACCTTTTATAAAGATGATATATGATATTCATATACAATGTACACATAATTTCTCTCAATAGGGGTGTTTGAATCTAAACTCATATCCTCTTGACAATATCCCTTGGCATCCTCTACTTCTCTTCCTTCATCAAAATCATGACAGTCTTCTTCACCCATCACTTCAAATTGATTTTGATAATTGAAAACCATTCCTCCATACTTATCTGTATCAACATAAGATGGTCTAGAATGCGAGTCTTTCACTAGTATATCTGAAATTATGTGATACACAAACCCATATCCCATAAATTGTGGTTTCTTATTATTATCCTCTAGCACCATACATTGAGGGTGTAATCCATTTCCTTGATCCCCATAGACCTCCTAATTTTGCACATCATCAATGATTGGGCATGATGAAACCAATTGTGTGGCCAAATCGTTTTCCCAGTGAATGACCACTAATCCTATCCAACAGAATCATATGATGGGGAATTCATCAATGGTACGTCACACACCTAGACAACCTCCATTGAACTACCTTGAAACTGAATTGGCATGGTTCTGACACCCAAATCACGCATCAACCATGAAAAAACATGCAATATTTACATCCCTATATCCATATGTTTTTTTCGCTTCATGTTGTATCCATATTTAAAAACTAGAGTATCCTAAAAAAGCTAAACATTGTGACATGGAATTTAAGGAACTACAACCCTATTTATTACTAAGTAGACCTACATCCAATTGATCCCCCAGGTCCACATCTACCTTTTAAGGTTGAGAATTACCAACTAATTTTACAACAACTGAGAAATAATTAGGAATGTTATGAAATAAAAACAGACCATTATGCTTTCTATGTTCTATCCCCTTTATCTCATTCTTTTGGAAAAGATATGCACCCATACTAGTATACATATGATCCCACTCAATGGAAATTTATAGCAAAGGGGAGAAGTCTCAACTGAATCATGGTAAAATGGTGTCACATAAGCATTACTGTCCCCATGTGGGTAAAATTCATGAAGTACCTTTTTTTGAATGAGCAAGCTGATCTTCTCTAAAAGAATTACCATTTTTAACCCTCTCGTTCACCAAATATAATCATCTGATTCTCGATCCTCTATGAAACATCACGGAAAGATGACATAGTTGACTAAAAGAGTTAAAGAACAAATAAATATCCAAATCCAAACCAATGGTTCCATAAACACATAAAACTCAACGCATTTATAGGGGAAAACAGGGAGGATGACTACTTCTATTTGAATATCGGAAAAAAATTTCCCTACATTTTTTTTTTATAACCATCAAGATAGAAGGGGTTTGAAATGTTTTTTGGAGTTCTAGGATGTTTATCGAAATCATGGTCATTGGAGCATCACACATCTTCTGAAAATAAAATTACCAGAAAAATATGGAAAATAAACAGGTATAAAACCTTTAAAACATTTATCATATAGACATTACATTCTTTTATGAACATTTGTGACATTTAAAAATCTCACTCCAGTGTATTCTAAAGTTATAGTTCCATTGGAATCATAGAAACACAAACAATTAGTTCATAGGAGAACTACACGATCTATTATAATGTTCTTCACAATTACCATCCTTCTTAGACAATTAATACGAAATTAATTTTTTCTAACCATTGTAAAAGAAATATAATAGAGGGTGAGATCAAAAAATAAATAATGATAAACAAGGTAGATACGAAAACATATCATCAATATAATAGTATGAGAATGTGAGAGTAACATTTGAATACCATTAAATACATATGAATTGTGATAATTATGGTTCATGGAATAAATAATAATATTTTATACGACATGAAATATAACATAATCAAGGAATGTGAGCAATGAGAGCATTACAATGGAAAAATAAATTGAAATGTGGAATACACATAAGAATAAAATGTAATTTATATTTATGTCAGGTATAATTACAAAATTTATCATAGTGGAAAGGGTTCAATTCACAAATCATTTTTCTATTATTGGTTCACTCTAAAGGATATCATTATTGGTAATGTATCTTAATGAACTAGGTTCCCTCTCCATTCTAGAATTCATAATCCTAATAAATTTCAATATTTACCCAATGCATTAGAGGGAGATATTGGTTATACAACTCATATAATTAAAACCATAATCATTTATGCCACATGATTACAAAATAGTCATTATATTAAAACGGATGAAAAGAATTGGGTTTCATAACAAATACATCATAGCATAACCCGTGTAAAATAAATCTGTTTCATATATTTGTCAACAAAACACAACCCATAGAGAAGAAATAGTTTTCTAAACATCACTTCGTCACATACATAATATATATTATAAATAGTATTGTTGTTTCAACTAGATCATATCATTAGTAAAACATAACTAATACAACAACTTTTTATCATTTATGAACATGAATTCCATAAAAAACTAATTATAGAATTATTGAGGAAAATGTTCATTCCATTTTGAAAACACTTCTCTAAAATATAATATCAGTTTAGATATTAAAGAATAAGATTTCTTTAAAAAAATCCTATAAAATTTTAATATATATATATTAGATAATTGAGTGGCCATGATGATGTAAAATTCATATGACATCATATGAATTTTAACAAATATTCCTTTCAATTGTTTTTGTAAAATTCTAATGAACTTCATCTACAAAATGCATAGAACATTGATTTTAAATTTTTTGTGAAAATTAAAATATGGGTATAAATGAATTTAAACAATCTTATTAAATTTTTAATAAAATCATTAAAAAAATTTATATCATTGATATGGAATAAAAATAATCCTTTCCAAAAGGGAGAAAGAATGATAATTTTTCATAAAAAAATTTAGAACTTTTCAGTAAAAAATATAAGGACACAGCCTTAAACATTACATAATCTTCAAATAAATGAATAATTCCCAATGAGGAACTTTTCAGGTTTAGTGTTTTAGAGAAATAAGCCATAAATATTATTTTATAAATTGTATATTACATGTAGACTCTACTATTAAGTATCCATTTTTTTATAAAATAAAAACTCCTAAAAAGAAATATGTAAAGTTCTATGTTTTTAGACAACATGACGTTTCCTTGATCTCAACATTTAACTTATTCATCATTAAGTCCTAAGGAAAAAAATTCAAAAACATGGCCTGAGCATAAAAATCATAGAAACGGTTAAATAATAATTAAATGAAACATTAACCAATAAATAAATAGAATTAAATGAAACCATAAATTTCGATCATAACATACCTCATTAAATCTTTAGATTGATGATTAACATATAGAAATCATAAATCATAATGGTAACTTATTGCATTCATAACATAGTAAATTATAGCTATCACAGCTACATAGGGAGTCACATTTGTAATACCCATCATAGTATTTCCCTAAAAAACTTAGGAGAAACATAAACGTTTACCTCTATCACGTAACCCAATGCATTAGAGAGCTATCTGGGCTCACCTGCCCACGGTTTATCATGGAACCAAATGTATACATAATCAACACCCAATAACAATAATATAATCATAATACATATCAAAACCTTAAAGTAAAGATAAAATTTCCACATTTCAATCTCAATATATCAAATCAAGATATTGAAATAAACAATACATTATCAAACCATTTTCAAAAATATTTAAAACATTTAGTAAAGTGATTTTTTGAATCAAAGTGTCTCATACCACTTTGAAGATTTTAAATGAATTATCATTCTAAATTATTAATTTCCATATAAATAAATCCTAAAAAATAATTTTAAAACATGAACATTAATGAGAAATATTTATAAGAATAAATCATTAAAACATTTAAAATGATATTTTAGTTAAAGAGTTTTTAACAAAATGATATATGCTTGAATAAAAATAATTGTAGAATATCATTTAATAAGAACTTTATAATATCATGATAATAATGGGATTCATGAGAAAATATTACAAATGATAGTATATACACCATATAAGAGTGAATTGGTTCATTACAATGATGTCTTAATTGAATGTAATTTGAGATTAAATCACTTATAAAAATTGTATTATTAGATTAAAGATAACTCAATTACATAATAATGTGTTAAAAATATAAATACACTTAATATGATTGGATATTCATTGTAAATAAATCATAGTAAATTCACACATGTTCATTTTAAGACAAAACTAATGACTTGGATGTTTAACTCAATGAATGGAAATTGAGTTAAAATTACTCTTATCAAGTTCATATCGATGACTTGAGAATTAATCAATGGAGTAATTATGTGTATCAAAATTATATACACACAAATGTGAGTGTAAATTACAACATAAATAAATAAATAGGCATTCCACACATAATCATAACATTACATAGTTAAGAATTAAAAGATTATCCCAAGGAATGGAGATTGGGTTGAATGTTTTCCTTACCGATTTGGTAACATATGAAACATAAAACCCATGAAAAAATGATCATAAAAATAAGATGTAAATACCCCTAAATTTATGTATATTACACAATGAAAATAATAATGGGTATTACATTCACTGCATAAAATGAAATAGTGGAAAATATAGAATGAATCTCACGGGAATAAAAGTGAGATTAAAATCCCTTACCACGTTGTAATCAGTCAAGTCATATGGAAAGAAGTTAATAACCACCAAATGATTCACATAATAACTAGAATATAAAAAGAATCATTATAATATATATCAAATGTCTAAAAACAATACACCACATGCAATAAATTAGTGGTGAACAATGGAAATCTCATGGAATTAAAAGTGAGATAAGAAACCCCTTACCTCGTGTCTTACAAGACATGTTTGTTACTTGTTCTTCCTGAATAATGAACTCATGTTATTTTATACCTGATTAAAAACCCATTTCAATTTTATTATTCCTTTAATATCAATTATTAACTGATTATTATCATTATGTAATCATTTATGTTAATAATGGTCGTTTTGTTGATATTTGGTACTTGAGTAAAAAATGAACACCTTATAATTACAAGTTGTCCTTGTGGTCAAGAGTCCATTATCTCAAAAATTATATTCATTTTTTAGATATCATATATATCATATATATCTAATATATATTTATATTTATAACAATACATACCCATTGAGGATAAGAAGTGAAATGCACCATTCATGGAGATGGTATGGCGTACGTACGCATTAACACTACTTTCATTTCTATTTCGTATATTAACTGAATGAAAAGATAATTATACATGGTTATATAATAATTTCAATATAATATCATATCTAATTTCAATAACTCCACCTTTTATAAGTCCCACATATGGTATGAATCAGTCATATCACTTTGAGGGGGCGGTAGTCTGCACCTCCTCAAATTAAATTATCATTTTTTCACTTGATGGAAAACATGAAGGTATAATATATATGAAAAAATAAAGAAGCATACATAAAACATAAACATAATATATATATATATCATATATAAACATAGTTCCATCATAATGTCCACCATGAGATTCATGAGGAGATATTTGAAGAATCATCATTTCTTGAGGGAGTAGTTCATCGTCCTCAGAGACAATATGTTCTTTACCCATTAGATGGAGGTGTTTGTATGTTTAGTTAGAATAATTATCATAAGAATAACCTAGTATATTTATGATAATTTTATTTAAAATGAAACTAATAAAAATATTTTACGGTGTTGGAGATGTAGAATGAAACAAAAGGACTTAAGAGAAACTGTTAAATTTAAATTGGGTATCTTCTTTTGGATTGAACAAAATGGTTTTTTAAAGGGCCTTATACATAAGGTAAGGATTAGTAGTGTAATATATGGATCTTTAGAGCTTATTTGGGTAGGGTATGGATAATAAAAAGGGCTTGAGAGCTGTGAGGAATATGATAGAAGTGAGGTATTTTTATAAGGGGGGAGAGGCTCTTTATGAATGTTTAAAAATATTATTTTATTATATAATGAATTTAAGTTTTTAAAGGTCCAAAACATATTAGATGAATATAGGATAACTCATGGTTGATATAAAATAATCCAATAATAATTGGATAGTTTTTGGACACTATTTTAATTTTTATAATCTTATTTATTTAAATTATTTATTAATGAGGTAAGCACTGCGTCATTATTGTGTCATAAATAATTTTATTTAGTTGATGTCTAAAAATTAAAAAAAATACCATGATTCAGGAAATACTTTTGGATTTAAAAAAATTATTTATAGTCGAAGATATAACCTATATGACTCTATGTAAACATTTATTTACTAAAGGATATATATTCTTGTCATTTTTTTCTTTACTTAAAAAAATTAATATAAAGTGCATTATCACTCTTAAGTGGCTTCATGTAGTCCCAAAATGGACCCAAGGATTCCCATGGTCGGAATTCTATTAACCAGTAGAATTAGGACACATGTTATGTAATTTTATATTATTATAATAATATTTTGTAACACTTATTTACCAGATTTACTCTTTAACCATGGAAAATTACATTTTTACTGAAGTAAATATTCATATTGTCATAAAATAAAATTTACTTATTTACAAATTTCGAACCTCCAGATTCCAAATATAGAATCCATTTTTACAAATTCAAATCATATATGTGGAAGAAATAAATTTTAAATTAATCCATGCTTTAAAAAAAGCTTGTTTTTATGAAATAATAACTATCAAAACATTGATACATATTTATGTCCAATTTCATAGTGAAATTAGACACATTTACAGACATTGGATTAAATTGTAAAAACATAATATAATTACACATTAAAACCAATTTAAAAAATAATATAACCATATAAATAAATTATATTAACATGCAGTTTTGAATTAAAATACATTTTTTTCACTGTTTAAAAAAAATTAATTTTGTCAGAAAAATATCAAAAATTAACGAAAAGTGAATTTTTATGTCCATATTCTAAATGAACTTTTTTTAAAATAAACCATATAAAATTGAAAAAAACTATATTTAAAGAGGTTCACCATCAAAATGCGGTAAATCGAATTTTTAATGAATATTAGAGTATTTATTCTTAAAACCAGATTCTTTATCATTTTGAGCCTCTAAAATTTATTGGATAAATGTAAAAACATTTAAAAAACATGTGCATTAATATTGTAGTTAGTTATTTCCATTCATACCAATACAACTTCAAGGAATTACCTACCATTTCAAATAATATTATATTATTATTTTTTAGTATAACTCAACATTTTGTGCAGCATAATATTTGAATGAAACATGTTGTTGTGTATCTGGTATGCCACCAAACCTAGAAACTCCTTTAATGTAAAATTAATAATTAATTTAAAAATATTAATAAATATGAAAATTTCATATTCTTTATTTACCTGTGATGTTATATCCATCACACCTAAAGAAAATTGTTTCCTCGTAATTTTAAAATTGGGCTTGGAAACATCATTGAAATCCCCACATTAGAAAATTTAAAATAATGGAAGAGAAGTAAAAAAGGTTACATGAATCAACCGATACTAGGATTCCATGAAAACATGGATATAGAGGAGAAAACAATCCATCATGTTCTGATGGAGAGTGATAGAAATCATGATTAGAATAAATTTAACCAACAGAAAATCACATACTTGTTATGGGTTAAAAATTCATTGATTCCCCCATAGGAAAATTCAGCAGAAAACGTTTTTGTTATATGTAAATTTTTATTGAGGAATTTATTTATTATATTAACTAATAACATATGGAAACCTTCATACATGTAATGTTTTCTTTCATCCTTTACTAAATTCCTTCGACAAACTCATTTTGTAATAAAACTATGAGTATTCAAGAAGACTTGTTCACATTGAAAGCACTATAATCCACTTGTAGAGTATCACATAATACAAAAAAGATGAACTGTATATTTCCCCTATCATTACACATAAAAAACGAAAATGTTTAGTAGAAGAATAGATAATCCCCAAAAGGATAATCTTTTAAAAATGAAAAAGTACTCTTCATCTCCAAAATTTGTCAAACAATACCCAAAGATCAACAAAGACCATTCAATAAAAAATTGCCCATAAAAATATTCAATGTAAACAAAACTAAGATTGAAACCCAAATATCAAAATAATTTAATCACATAGACATCCGAGATAAATATCAATATTTATCTCCAAATAAAATCAGTTACTCTTAAACTCTCATATTGAAATGCAATTAACCATAAATGTTCTCAATGATAGGTTAATTATTTACATAGATACCCCAAAATCAACTTATTATTGATTCATAAAATCATCTAACTAAAATAATAATTCACACTAACCAGGGACCTCACGTAGTCTAGTGGTAGACGATAAATCCCAGTAGCACATTGGTTGTGGGTTCAATTCATGAAACTTTTTCCAACAGAACGGGTTGTCACATAGTCTATGTGGTGTCATTTTTCAAATAAAATATAATTTTTTAAAATTCTTAAAAATAGTTAAATTCATCAAAAATAACTATATATATTTTAACCACAAATGTTATCTAATAATTTAATTTTGCATCCCAAAATTTATTAACCTATAATTCCCTCAAATTCAAGGATCATATAAATCCAAATGGTTCATTAGAATAATGTCTACAAAAATAAAATACAATTATTCCTTGAATAAAATTTTCATATATCGAACATAAGAGATACACATACTATAAAAAGTCTTCTAATGTAATCGCATCATCAAAACATCCTTAATACATTTAAGCATTTCACCATCCTAAAATATACCATAACACATGAATCCCTTATATGTTGACTTCTTACTCATTCAATGTTATTCATGATCCATCAACCATTCCTTTCAAACATATTCAGAAAGACTTCTTTCCTACAAAAAAATAATTAATCATATCCTAAGATTCAATAATGTCAAAACATCCATTTTGAAATAATCCATAACTTTCATTTCTAATAGACAGTTCCTTGTGAAGACACAAACCTGACGTAATTGGACATTACATTACATTTTCATAATACTTAATACATAACAAAAACCAAAACTGAATGATCGTAATAGTTTAGTGTCTTTGGAAACTCGGAACAAAATCTTCTAATCATGGTGAAATATCTTCCACATCTCCCATAAAGATCTTCCCCTTTTGTTTTCTTACCTAAAACCATTATTTATATCATAGGGAAAAGAAAACATAAAAAGGGTGACCTAAAATTATCAGTAAGGGTAAGCATAGAGAACATAAACCAATCCATAAACATTTGAATGCAATCAAAACTTGACCATAAAATCTAAACATCAAAATCATGAGAAAAGACATAAATCTTGGAAGTACGTAAGGCATATATCATAATGGAACATCAATCCTAATAAAATATCATGGGAAGAAAACATGTAATTGTTTAAAACCATTAATCGCATGATATGATTTCCATAGTAGCCAAGGCATTGCTGCCAAGACCATCTTAGTGGACAAAGACCCTTTCTGAATCGAGTTCACTCCTCATTTCAGTGTTGTATCATTGAACCGGAATAACTTACCATTCCATCCATGTCTATCTCATGAGATATAAATCTTTACCCAATTCATTGGAGTGAGATATTGTTCCCACCCATCTCTTAATGAAATCATTCTTACTTGTGCCGCGGAATAAACTTAAAACATTCATCATAACCCAATGAATAAAATGGGTTTCATAAACATCATCCCATCATAACATAATCCTTATAAAACAAATGGATATCATTTCATCATAAGAAAAGTGAAAACATTTAAATCATAGAGACATTATACTTTATACATACACATATGAGATAATGTCATCTTATTTGGAAAATTGTTTTGATAAAACACTTGAAATGAATTCATGAAGAAAATATCATTTATTCTTTAAAATAATTTTATTTTCACAAAATGCCATGGAATTTAAAAAGATAAGGGTTTTATTGAAATTAATAATAAAATATTGTAGAGTAAGCTTCATGAAAATAAAGCGTTATAAAACTGTAAAAATCCATTCATGCCGTATAAGTTAAAAAAAATATTCTTTTCGTACTTTTCTCGAAAAAGTAAAAAATTTCATGCTAAGGTAAACAAAAGAAAAACTCCTTCTATAAGACAAACCATTAGTCAAATAGGGGTAAAAATGAAATTAAAAATATATGTAAGAATATTAAATACTTTATGAAAAAAAATTTATGGGCATGGATTAAAAATATAACCCTAGTAAATACTTACGAATAAACCATATCGGATAAGAACGAGATTGCAATAATTATCCCTAACCTTATGTCCAATTTATACCATATGTGTCTGAGACTCCTGTATAGTGGGTTTAAACATATTATTAACTTCTAACAGATCCCTAATAATATTTGTGATATCTTATATGGTTCACTTATGTATTTATATTACCCGTTTATTTGTCAATTCCATGTTAAAGCAACATTTTGGGTAATATTCTTTTCATTTGTCGTACGTGTTTGGACTTGTTGTTATTGATACTATTATTACCTATATCATGATTTACATACTTACAGAATGTAAACCATGTTTTATATATCATATATATTTGGTATATATATATATATAATATAGATAGATAAATGAAATGAAACACACCATTCATGGAGACGGTAGGTCGTACGTACGCATGAACGTTGTTTTCCTTTCCGTATTGACTTGAATGGAAGTAAGTAGATGACATATACATATATACATAAATACAGTAGCATTATTATGTCATATATATCATTATTATTCATTATATATACTTTATAATCATTCTTGAATGGTTAATATGGAGAATGAATCTCATCACGTCATGGAGACGGTAATCCGTACGTACGCACGAGCGATGATATTGTTCTCAAAATTATTGAAATGGAATTAGAGTGGATGATATAATATCTCAAAATCCATATGATGTTATAATAACCATATACAGTTATTATTTACACCATAATACCCATCCAAGTATGGTGGTGGTTGAAAAACAGATTACACCATGGCGTGGAGACGGTATTCCGTACGTACGCACGCGCAATGATTTTGTTATCCGTATGATGGATAGAAGGTGAAATGGGGTTGTTTCAAATTTATATAAAATATCAGTATATTAGTGATACTGATGTTATTACATTATAATGAAACAACTAAATAATAAGAAGTTTAGGAAGAAATAAACATTAAAGAATCGGTAGAAGAGATTACCTCTTCTTCGACACACCTATTTTAAGCATCCTTTTAAGGCAATCAAGTTGGACTTTTGAGAAAACCAAAACATCCATAATGTTTCGTGGGAAGTGGAGAAGGGAAATGTTCAGGGGTTGGCCAAGCTTGAATGCTCAAATTTTTATGAAGAGGATAGGTATGAGGTGCCCTTTTATAAGGGGGAGAGGGGCACCTTTGTAAAGTGTGAAAATATTATTTTATTGACAGCTTATCTTCGGTTTCAAAAGATCCAAAAATCATTACAGATTAAGATAAGATGACTCATGGTCTAAATAAAATCATACAATAAGAATTGGACTTGTTTTGTATAATATATTAATCATTATAATCTTATTTATTTAAATCATTTATTAATGAGGTAACAACTACATAATTATTGTTTCATAATTAATTTAATTTATTTGATGTCTAAAAATTATAAAAAATATACCATCATGTAGGAAATAATTTTATATTTCCAATGAATATTTATAGTCGAAAATATAATTTATATAACTCCTTATAAAAATTAATTACTAAATCATTTTTTAATGGAAATTTTGTCTTTACATTAAATTAATTAATCCAAATTGTCATTATCACTAACAAGTGGCGCAATGGGGTCCCAAAATAGACCCAAGGATGCCCATGCTCGGCCAATACTCATCTAATAAGGTTAAGACAAGTGTTAAAGTACTTTTTAATTATTATAATATTATTTTAACCTTGTATTAACATATTTACCTCTAACCGTGATAAATAAAAGTCAAAAGTTACTATTCACCAAAAATTATTTTCATCTTATTGAACCAAATTTTACTTATTGATAAAAACCATGTATGTCAGATATTGGAAATTCAATTCACAGAAGTGGTAATGTAACACCCCAACCCTAGTTACCCAGAGTCTTCGCATTATTACATAACATTGGCATTATCACAAAAGATCATGTCTCGAATGTCCGATTAGTTTAGCAGCCTTGGAATAACTAGATAAATTTATAAAGTTTACATTACATCATAAAATGGAAAACTACATCAAAATTGTCTCCATTGAAAACACTGAGATCCCGTAGACTATCCCTAGAGGTCAGTCATAATATTCTTCTTTGCATCCTGGGAAAAATAAAACATAGAATGTGGTGAGCATAGATGCTCAGTAAGAATAACATTGTCGCGGAAACTTTAATAAATAAGAATAAACATTTAAGTCAATGTATAACAAAAACAAAAGCCTTTTAAACGTGAACATCAGCATAATGTGGTAGAAATAAAATGAAATAATTCCATTTACTTATTCACATGGATATTATACTAGTTGAATGATCACATGCAATATCAATAACAACTTTCATAATGATGGAATGCAAAATGCCAGACTATCATAACCACATAGTCAAGGCCTTGTGCCAAGACTACAAATAATATATTTTCATGGCCTTGTGCCAAGACACTAGTTTGTCTCATGAGACCTACCGATGCATTTAGGATCTATAGCGGGATTCACCCATCACTTACTATGTCCAATGTATTCCTCATATGAATAGTTTGAAACATAACATAAACATTCGTATCAAAACTAGCATACGAAATGTCAATAATCTAACCACAAACCATGAATGATATAAAAATAGCACATCCACAGTCACACATAACTCATTCGATACACTATAGAAGATTATATTATATAAAATTATCCTCAATCAAGAATAATGAAGGATATTGACATAGATTAAAATAATCAGCAAACTATTTAGAGAAATATCCCCCTTTTCTTGAAAACATTTTAATGTCACACTATTTGTCAAGAAGCCATTTAAAATTCATTTTTGAATCAATGTATCCCATACCAATTTGAAACATTTAAAAGGAATTTTGATTTTAATAAATTTATGTCCATATAAAAAAATCCTTAAAACCATTTTTAAAACATGGACATTAAAGAAAAAGATTTCGAATAATAAATCTTTAACAAAAATTAAATAATATTTTAGTTAGAGTTCCTAACCAAAAGAGAGACACTTAAATAAAAATAATTGAGGTAATAAATACATTGTAGCATCATGAGAATAAAGGGATTCATGATATAATATGTAATTGTACATTATATACACCATATAAAAGTGATTTGTTTTATAACAACAAAAGAGTCTCAATGGAATGTAAATTGAGATGAAATCTCTCATAAGGGTCGTATCCTTAGGTTAAGGATAAATCAATGACATAATTGTGTGTGAAAAATATAAATACACTCAATATGATTAGATATTAATTGTAAAACAATCAAAGGTCATTCACACATATTCTTGTAAAAAACACCAATGAATTGGATGTTTAATTCAACAAATCGAGGTTGAGTAAAAATTATCTTATCAAGTTCATACAAATGACTTGAGAATTTATCAATGGAGTGATTATGTGTATCAAAATTATATACACAGAAAGCGGAGTGTGAATTATGACATTATCAAATTAATAGTGATTTCACACATAATATTGGAATAAAATAATCAATGAAGTATGCGTAAAGCCGAATGAGTAGAAATCAAAATTTAAAATTCCTTAATTGATTTGGTAACTTCCGAAACATACACCCACGAAAGAAGGATCATACAATGATGATGTAAATATACATTAATTAAACTATATTACACTATGAATACAAAAATTCGCAGTACACACACTACATGCAATAAATAAGTGGTGAACACTGGAAATCTCACAGAATTAAAAGTGAGATAAGAAACCCCCTAATTTGTAATTTTTCCTTGGTAGAGGGTAGGTTAACCTCCTGTATAATTATTAAATAATTTTTATTGAATTATACATAAATTATATACATTAATTTGATATCATATATGATCTTTTAACATTGATTTGTTAATAATATGTTAGTATTATCGTCGTTTTGGGTGTTAACAGAGTCATTTTCCTTTATATTCATTGTTATGTGAGCCATTTTTGTTATGTATGGGATGTATCTTATTTACATAAAGAATGATATCATGTCTCTAAACATTATTTTTAATAATAAAATGAAAATTTGTATTTAATGGATATGATGGGGAATGAATCTCATCGCCTTCGAAGAGACGGTAATCTGTACATACGAATGAGAGAAAATTTCATTCTTTTGATATTAAAATAATATATAATTTGATTGTATATCATATATACAGAATAATTATCATGTTATATTTATTATTTACATGAATTAAGTTTCGTTATTATACCCATCCAAATAATAATATATTGAATAACAATTACACCACGACATGGAGACGGTAATCTGTACGTACACTCGTATAATGACATTTCATTCAAAGGTTGGATAGAATAACGAATATGGTTGTACCATATTTATAATATCTTCAAAGTATATATAAGATACTTGATTTATTATTTTAGAATGGAAATAACAATGAAAAAAGAAGTGGAAGATGAAACGAACTTGAAAGAGGGTGGTGAAATCATTACCTCTTCTTCGTGTTCTTCCTTTTGATTTGAACAAAAGGCCTCCTTAATATGAATTTCTGACAAATTTAGGGCCTCTAGGACTAATTTAGGGAATCATAGAGGATATTTGGGTAGGTTTTGGCTGAGCTAAATGGCCTTGATGGTGTTAATTAGTGAGAAGGTGGAGTGCTCTTTTATAAGAGGGGTGAGGGGAACCTTAGGAAAAGCTAGAAATATTATTTTATAATAAATTCATATTCGTTTTCTAATGGGACCAAAGTGGATTATTTAAAGTATAAGGTGGAGATAGGTCTATGGAAACTCAAAAAATAGGTTTTAGACAGGTTTGTGTCACTTTATTAACATTATTTTTTAGTTTTAACTCTTAGTTAATTAGTTTGACATTTACCATGTCTCTTTGTATTTTCATATTATATAGATAATAAACATACTATAAATTTAAAAGAGACCCACAAGTGGTCCATTAATAATACACCCATCATTATATAAGACCTTTGGAAGAACCTTATATTTTACGGAATATAATATCAATTAATAATATAATATTTCTTTTAAAAATTCATTTTTGTCAATTTTGACACTATTAAATAATTGATTTATGTTAAAGTCTTAACAACTATTTTAATTCGAAAAAAATTAATTTAAGTAATCCAAACTTGATTTATTAACCAATAAAATTTTTGGATGTCATCAAAAATTTCAAAATATATTTTTTTCAACATTTATAATATTAATTATTTGATTCATTCATTAATAAAGAATATAATGCATCCTTATTGTGTCATAAATAAATTTAATTATTAAAAATATAAAAATTATAAATAAAATTCCATTATAGATTAAATAGTATTATCTTTCTAATTTAAATTTATAGTCGAAAATATAACATAAATAACCTTATGTAAAAATTGTTTTGCTAAAAGATACATGCTTATGTCATTTTTGTATTTAATTTAACTTAATTAATATAAAGTGCCATTATCACTTACAAGTGGATACATGGGATCCCAAAATCAATCCAAATATGCCCATGGTCGGACATGTATCAACCAATAGGGTTAGGACACGTTTTAGGGTTATTTAATATTATTATAATATTATTTTTTTACCCTTATTTACGGAATTTACCCTTTAACCATGGTAAATAAAATATTTACCGAAATAATTATTCAATATGTATAAAAATAAAAGTTACCAATTTACACAATTTGGAAATTCTGATTCCAAATATGGAATCCATTTTTCCAAATTCAAAACTCAGAAGTAGCAGAAATTAATTTAAAATTAATTCCCATTGACAAAACAAAAAGTGTTTTTTAATAAATAATAACTATAAAAAGATTTACACTTTTTTGTGTCCGGTTTAAATGTGAAATTACGTCCAATGACCAACACTTTATTAAATGTTAAAAATATATTCTAAAAATAATTTAAAACAACTCATATTTATAATTTATCACTATTAATTATTGCAATTAAAAAAGTTGTTTTTAATTATAATTTAGTAATTTTCAATATTCATCAAAATATGAAAGTTATCAGAAATGTACAAAATATTCACCCTAAGATAATTTCAATATTCAGAATCCAAAAATGAATTCCATTTTGAATGATAAAATTTATAAAATTTCAAAAAGTGGGTATTACTGTTAATAACGGCTAGTTTGATTGGTTGTGGTTTGTGTTAGAGCTCGAAGTCGCGTAAAACACACACTACTGTTTTATTAAAATAGAAGCATACTACAGAAGCTTGGGGTGTTACATTATCTCCTCCTTCAATAAATTGCTACCTCGAAATTTTTAAAATTGGGATTGGGAATAAAATATAAATTCTCTAATCGGAAAAATAGTCAATAAAACTATAACTTTAAAAGAAAGAAAGAGAAGTACAAAGGTTAACCAAGATAACCTATACTTGGATTCCATGTAGAAAAAAATAGATATGGATGATAAACTAAGTGTCAAGTTCTGATGGAGAAGGATGGAAAACATGATCATGAGAAAGTTAACAACAAGAAAACCACAAACATGTGATGGGGAAAACAGTCATTAGTCTCCCAGTAGGAAAAGTAAACGGACAACTTTTTTTTGTTTTAAGTTACATTAAATAAAGATAATGAATTCATTTATTAGATTGAATAAGAACATAAAGAGATATACTTACTTTTTAAGTAGAGTTTCATTCATTAATATATTTCTACTACTGACTCATTTTTTTTAAACGATGATTATTCAGGAAGACATAGCCAGACTGGAAGAGCTAGAATAAACTTCTATAAAATCACATGATCCACAATGGATAAAAAATATATTTACCTTGTATTGAGAGATTAATAAAAACCAAAACGGTTAGTATAATATCTGATGATCCCCCAAAAGGATATTCCATTTGAGAAAGAAACACCAATCTTAATTTCTAAAACTAAACCAACAATACCCCAAAGTTAAATAAATACCATTCAATAAAAAATTGTCCTTAAAATCCTTCAATATAATCCAAAATAATATTGAAACCCAAAACATAGAAGAACTTGGTTATGTAGTCTTCCACATTGAATTGTATCTCCAAATGACATCAACTACTCTTTAAAGTCACATTCTTAAATGTAATTAACCTAATCACATATTCTCAATTATTGGTTAATCATTTCCATAAATAACCCAAATCACTATAAATCCACAATAGAAACATAAATTAAAATCCACCATTACTCCTCAAATAATATCCTATAGTATTCTATTTTCCTTGGTCATATAGTGTTCCCAACAAAGAGAACAGCTTCAAAAATAACATTTATCACATAATCACCGAATCATTTTCCTATAATTAGGGTATTCATTTGACAATACATAAGATCCCAAATCAACTTATTCTTGAACAATAAAATCACTTAACTAAAATTAATTACTCACACTAACCAGGGACTTCAACTAGTCTAGTGGAAGGCAATAAATCCCAATCGAACTTTGGTTGTGGGTTCGATTCCCACAGCTTTGTCTGAGGCGACGGGTTGTCACATGGTCTGCGTGTTCTCATTTTTCAAAAACTATATTTTATAACCTTAAAAAAATGAGATAAATTTCTCAAAATAACCATATCATAATTTTATCCACAAATGTTGACTCATACCTTCAATTTTCATCCCAAAATATAATAACTTTTAATTGCCTCAAACCCAAAGATCATATAAAACCAAATAGTTATTTATAACTATATCCACAAGAGAAAAGATAAGCCTTCCTCCAATGTCTTTCTCGCATGGAAAACTACAGGGTCACAAATACAAGATAAAATTATTCCAATGTAATCCCATCAACAAGGAGAACTAATACTTTTAATCATTTCTCCAACCATTTATTTCCACATAGCTTCTTCTTTAACCAAGAAAATATCCTATAGAATATGGCATTCACTTGGCCAATGACCAGGTCCCCTACATTTACGGAAAATCACTGTAAATGGATTCTTGGGACCATTTTTATTTTCTTCCATAGTACTCTTCATTTTCCCTTGGCATTTCTTCACTTTATATCGTTATTTCCCGCACGTAAATCATTTCATTGTTCTGTTGAGACACTTTCCTCGGTGTATCCTTCCACATTTCATGTATGATGGAAATTTAGGAATATTTTCTCCATGGTCTCCACTGCTGGAGCTCTTATCATACATCACCTTTCTCTTCTTTTTTGTGTCCAGGAGTTGGTTAATATATATGTTGTTGATCATATTTTTTGAAAATTGATTTGGCATGAACACAATATCTTTTACACCTATCAACATCATATTGTTTTGCTCATTTCCACCCCCGTTTTCACCTTCTACATCATTCTCAATGTTACTATGACTTCCTTGGACTCCAGCCACTAACTAAAACTACATAGCATTGTGTGAGTAATAGTAGTCATAGATATCATTTAGAGAATATCATGACACCATATTCATAATTTGAAAAACCTTAGGATTAACCAAGGTCATTTATTCTCATCTTATATTAAATTACTTCAAATTGGTTTGTAGAGAAAATGTAAATTATCCTAAGCATATCCCATGGGAGTGTCGTAACCAAGTGTGCAGCAAGGCCCGTTGTCGTGCACCATTTCCCGTTCGAGTCTAGCTGAAAGCGGTGTTTTTGGGTTTTCCCCCTAGGTACATCTGTGCCAGAGCTACCTCTAGCTGCTTATATCTAGACAGGGATGTTTTTCTTGGAAAACTCATAAAATCTCTAAAATACTGAAATTCTTGGAAATTCTTCTATACTAATCCTCAATGTCTATCTTAGGGCTATATGCTCTAATAAGAGTTTATCTAAATATAGCATTCAAGGATTATACTAAACATCCTCTGATACCAACTGTAATACCCCGACCCCAGTTACAAAGAGTTGGTGCATTATTCATTACATTGGCATGATCACAAAAGATCATGTCTCAAAATACCGATTAGTTTAGTAGCCTTGGAATCACTAGAAACTTTCATAAAGATTACATTACATCATATAATGGAAAACTACAACAACAATGTATCCATTGACAACACTGATATCCCATAGACTATCCCTGGTGGCCAGTCATAATATACTTCATTTCATCCTGGGGAAAATAAAAAATAGAAAGGGGTGATCTTAGATGCTCAGTAAGGATAACATTATCGTGGAAACTTTCATAAATAAGCATAAACATTTATGGCAATGTAAACTAAAACAAAAGCCTTTTAAACTCGAACTTCAGCATAATATGGTAGAAATAAAGTGAAATAATGACATTACTTATTCACATGGATATTCTACTAGTCGAATGATCACATGCAATATCAATAACCACATTCATAATGATGGAATGCATAATTCCAGACTATCATAACCACATAGTCAAGGCCTCGTGACCAGACTACAAATATGATTTTTTCAAGGCCTTATGAAAAGATAGTATTTTGTCTCATTAGACCTACCGATGCATCGAGGAGCTATAGTGGGCCCCACCCATCACTTACAAAGTCCAATGCATTCCTCATATGAAAAGTTTGAAACATAACAGAAACATTTGTATTAAAACTAGCATATGAAATGTCAATACATTAAAGACAAACCATGAATGGTATAAAAATAGCACATCATTAGTCAAAAATAACTCATTCGATACAATATAGAAGATTGTATTATATCAGATTAACCTTAATCGATAATAATGAAGGATATTGACATAGATTAAAATAAATATCAAACTATTGAGAGAAATATCCCCCTTTTTCTTGAAAACATTTAAGGGTCACACTATTTGTCAAGAATCCATTTAAAATAGATTTTTGAATCAATTTGTCCCATACCACATTGAAACTTTTAAAAGGAATTTTTATTTGAAAACATTAATGTCATTATAAATAAATCCTTAAAACCATTTTTAAAACATGGACAATAATGAGAAAGATTTAGAATAGTAAATATTTAAAACATTTTAAAATGATATTTTAGTTAGAGTTCCTAACCAATAGAGAGAAAATTGAATAAAAATAATTGAGGTAATAAAAACATTGTTATATCATGATAATAAAGGGATTCATGATATACTATGTCAAAGTACAGTATATACACCATATAAAAGGGATTTGGTGTATATCAACAAAGGAGTCTCAATAGACTGTAAATTGAGATGAAATCTCTTATAAAGGACGTATCCGTAGGCTAAGGATAAATCAACGACATAATTATGTGTGAAAAATATAAATAAACTCAATATCATAGGATATTCAGTGTAAAAAAATAAAAGGACATTCACACATATTCTTGTAAAAACAACACCAATGAATTGGATTTTTAACTCAACAAATCGAGATTGAGTAAAAATTATCTTATCAAGTTCATACAAATGACTTGAGAATTTATCAATGGAGTCATTATGTGTATCAAAATTATATCCATATAAAGAGGAGTGGAAATTATGACATAATCAAATTAATAGTGATTCCACACATAATCTTGGAGGAAAATAATAAATGAAGTATGCGTAAAGTCGAATGAGTGAAAATTGAAATTTCAAATTCCCTTATTGATTTGGTAACTTACGAAACATACACCCTTGAAAGAAGGATCATACAATGATGATGTAAATATACATTAATTAAATTACACTACAAAATGAATACAATCATGGGCAGTACAAACACCACATCCAATAAATAATTGGTGAACAATGGAAATCCCACAGAATTAAAAGTGAGATAAGAAACCCATGACTTTGTACGTTTTCCTTGGTCGAGGGTAGGTTAACCTCCTATATAATAGTGAAATAATTTTTGTTTAATTATACAATAATTATATACATTAATATGATATCATTTTTGATCTTTTAATATTGATTTGTTATTCATATGATAGTATTATCATCGTTTCGTGTGTTAACAGATTCATTTTCCTTAATATTCTTTGTAATGTGAGCCATATTTCTTATGGATGGGATTTATATTATTAATATACAGAATGATATCATGTCTCTAAAAATTATTTTTAATCATCAAATGAAATTTATTCTTGAATGGATATGATGGGGAATGAATCTCATCGCATTCGTAGAGACGGTAATCCGTACGTACGCACGAGCAACAATTTCATTCTTTTGATATTAAAATAATATATAATTGCATGGTATATCATATATAAAGAATAATTATCATGTTATAATTATTATTTACATTAATTAAATGTCATTATTATACCCATCCAAATAATAATATATTGTATAAAAATTACACCACGACATGGAGATGGTAATCCGTACGTACGCACGTATGGTGACATGTCATTCAATGGATGGATAGAGTAATGAAGATGGTTGTACCATATTTATAATAACATCACAGTATATAGAAGATACTGGATTTATTATTTTAGAATGGAAATAAAAAAAGAAAGATGAAGTGGAAGAAGAAATGAACTTGAAAGAGGGTGGTGAAATCATTACCTCTTCTTTGGGTTCTTCCTTTTGATTTGATCAAAAGGTCTCCATAAGATGGTTTTCTGACCAAAGGAGGGCCTCTAGGATGAATTTAGGGATGTTGAGAGGATATTTGGGAAGGTTTTGGCCATGACAAATGGATTTGAAGGTGTGAATTAGTGGGAAGGTGGAGAGACCTTTTATAAGAGGGGTGAGAGGCACCTTAGGAAAAGATAGAAATAGTATTTTATAATAAATTCATATGAGGTTTATAATGGCTCAGAAGTTAATTATATAAAGCTTAAGGTGGGGATAGGTCAAATAAAACTCAAAAATTGGTTTTAGATCGGTTTGTGTCACTTTATTAACATTATCTTTTTGTTTTAACTCTGAGTTAGTTAATTTTTCATTTACCTTGTCTCTTTGTATTTTTATATTATATAGTTAATAAACTTACTATAAACTTCCAATCGACCCATAAGTGGTCCATTAATAATACACCTATCATTATATAAGTCCTTTGGCCGAACCTTAGATTTTTAGGAATAGAATATCAATTAATAATATAATATTTGTTTCAAAAACACATTTATGTCAATTTTGACACTATTCAACAAATGATTTTTGTTAACGTCTCAAAAACATTATTAATTAAATCAAAATTCATTTAATCAACCCTAACATGTTATATTAACCAATAAATGTTTTTTATGTCATCAAAACATTAAATTATATTTATTTTAATATTTATAATAATTATTATTTGATTCATTCATTAATAAGGAAAATACTGCATCATTATTGTGTCATAAATAAATTTAATAATTAAATGTCTAAAAATTATAAATAAAATACCATTCTGTAAGAAATAGTTTTGGATTTATAATTAATATTTATAGTCTAAAATATACCATAAATAACCCTATGTGAAAAAATATTTTCTAAAAGATATATGCTTATGTCATTTTCGTATTTACTGTAACTTAATTAATATAAAGTGTCTTTATCACATAAAAGTAGATACATGGGGTCCCATAATCAACCCACAGATTCCCATGGTCGGACTTGTATCAACCAATAGGGTTAGGACACGTTTTTTTGAAATTTTATATTATTATAATATTTTTTTTACCTTTATTTACCGAATTTACCCTTTAACCATGGTAAATAAAATATTTACCTAAGTAATTATTCAATATGTATAAAAATAAAAGATACCTATTTAAAAAATTTGTACATCCTGATTAAAAATATGGAATCCATTTTTCCAAATTCAAAACACATAAGTTGTAGAAATTAATTTAAAATTAATTCCCGATGTCAAAACAAAAAGCGTGTTTTTATGAAATAATAACAATCCAAATATTGACACTTGTTTGTGTCCGGTTTAAATGTAAAATTATGTCCAATGACCAAAGTTGTATTAATGGGTAAATATATATTCTAAATATACTTTAAAAACACTCAAATTCATAACGTATCACTATTAATTATTTTAATTTAAAAAGTTGTTTTTAATTAAAATTTAGTAATTTTCACTATTCATCAAAATATGAAAGTTATCAGAAATGTACAAAAAATTCACCCTAAGATAACTTCTTTATTCAAAAACAAAAAATGAAGTCCATTTTGAATGATAAAATGTAGAAAATTTCAATAAGTGGGTATTACTATTTATAACGGCTAGTTTGATTGGTTATGGTTTGTGTTAGAGCTCGAAGTCACGTACAACACACGCTACTGTAATATTCAAAGAGAAGAGTACCGTGGAAGCATGGGGTGTTACAGGTAATATTTCATTTAAATGAATGCGTCCGTTTTTTTAACTACCACTACGTGGTTTCACTATTCATAAAAAATTGAAGTTTTTTCATAAAAATACAAAAAATTCAGCCAAAGCTATAATTGATATTCTGAATTAAATATTGACGTCTATTTTTTCAAATTAAATACATATAAGTGGAATTAATTAATTTTAAAATTAATTCTTGTTATCAAAACAAATAGCGTGTTTTTAAGAAACAATAACTATCAAAAGATCGACACTTGTTTTTGTCCAATTTCAAAGTGAAATTAATTCCAATGACCATCATTTGATTAAATGGTAAAAATATATTCTAATTACACTTTAAAACAAATTAAAAAGATAATGTAACCATATAAATTATTTTCATAAAAATAGTTTTTTTTAATTAAAATATTGCTTGTTTTTACTATTCATTAAAATATTGAAGTTATCCGAATAATATGAAACATTCATCCAAAGTTAATTTTTATATCCTATTTCCAAAGAAGAATTTTATTTTGTCAAATTGAACTTATAAACATGTCAAAACTAGATTTAAAGTGGGTGTCCCATCAAAAGGTGGAAAACTGCATTTTTTTTAAAAAAATTATTTTACCCGAAAAATTTATTTTGTTCTCATACCATGTTATAGAAAATGTTTAAGATGACTAATAATGTTATAAAATTAAAAATATAGTTAATAATATTCATAATGGCTAGTCCATAATAATATTATAATAATATATCGTTGTTTAGTGAAACCCGGTATTGCGTACCACACACGCTATCGAGGAAGGTTGTGATTGCATGTAATGCAAGCCAAGTCAAGGTTGCGTGTAGTGCAAGATCCCTTTGTTGTTGCATATAATGTAATCAAAACCTATTTTATTTATACATTAAACAAAATCTATACTTAATTTTGGGTTGAATAATTTCTATAAAACAAACTGGAAATTCAATGTAACACAAGCCAAGAATAGTGTTGCATATACTACAAGTTAATATAGTGTTGCATATAGAACAAGCTAATTTTATTGTATCATATAACAAAAGACATCAATGAAATTAAAAAGAATAATTCTCATAAAATCTCAGTTTGTTATATTCTACCCCCTTAAAATAAATTTCACCCTCGAAATTAATCGGGGTTATAAATGGTTTACTACATGAATGTTTCTTTCTTAGAAACCCACATCGTAAAAAGAAATACTAAAACATAAATTTAAAAAGTGATTTATGAAACATTACGGTTACCCAAATTAACTCATCATTGGGTTTCCACATAAGAGAACATATGTGAAAATGTGGATATGGAAGAGAAATATAACCATCACGTTCTGATGGAGAGTGGTAGAGAACATGGCTATGAAAAACCCAACAATCACAAATCCATAAATTTGTGATGATCTAAGGTACCATATGATTCATCAGATATAAGTGCACTAAGACAAAAATTTTGGTTTTCAATATCATTTCCCTAAAGTTGATAATTTTGAATTAGAATAAATTCTTAATTGATTTCAGTGTAATATCATTGTTGGTCATCCTATGAACATTTTCAAATTCATCTCTTATTTAAAGAAATGAAGTTGAATTTGACACTCTCAAAGTGTTAGCAGATCATGTCATAGAAATATTGGCCATTCCATCCGCCTCTATCATAAGTCCATCTATGCTGAGAATAATCGTATATGGTTCCTAAAATGGACTTATACTTCATCTATCATACGTATTAATAAAATAAAACTACTTTCTACTAACCAGGGACTTTTTGTAGGCCAGTGGTAGGTGATAAAGGCATGTCGCACTTCGGTTGTGGGTTTCATTCTCACAGCCTCGTCCAATGTGACGGGTTGTCGCCCATCCTGTAGGTTGTCCTTTTTCAAAAACTACACTATTATAACGTTCCCAAAAAATATTCTATCCTTAAACAATACTATCTAATGTCCAACATAATCCATTCCAATATTTAGGCTTATCCAAAATACATATGTCCAATTTCATAGTATAAAGAAAATGATTACTTGAAATGTCACATAACAAGCACGTGAATGCCATCATTTATCCCCCATATATCATAAGATATATCTTGTTGGTCATATTACAATCATTTGAATTCATTAATCATGTATTCTCTTGAAAAATGAATACCCATTGAACCTTAGTGAAAACATGAGTGCTGTCAGAAGTTAACTCTTTCCATAGACCAAAATCCCAAAATTTCTATATATTCAAACCATAATATCACATAGTCCTTATATAAATCATGAGCTCATGAATACTATCAAACAATTTATTTTCTCATTATCCCTTCATTATGCGCATATCATCTGCTTTCCAAAATATTTAAATCTCTTTTCTTGGTTACCTATACCATATTTTTATAGAAAACCACAATGGACCATTACACAGATATTTCAATATACTATAAAAGTACCTTAACACCATTATTATTGAATTCCAATACATAATCCCTTCAACCCATCCTCTTCAATTGATGGAATGGAATAGGTCCTTCCTTGATTTAGAAGTAACTTCTTAGGCCATGGCAATGAGTTGGGTAATGACCATGTTCTCTACAGATAAGACATTGAGCTACATAATAGTCTATCACTCTATAACCCTTCTCTCCACACAGATAACATCTTCCCCTATATTTGATATATTCATAAATTTTCTTCTTCCCTTCTTTAGAAATCTCAATCATACTTTCTCTATGATTCTCAACATGCGAACATCCATAAAATTCCATCTTCCTCTTATTTGATGAATTAGGAATACCACTAAATTTCACTTTGTTAATCATATATTGTGATGACTGATTCGGCATAATCACAAAATCATTCTTTATAGGCATTACAAAATTTTGTTTCTCATAGTCACCAATTTTTCCATTGGATTCAATGTTGAAAAAATTCCATCCGGTTCCCTCCAATGACTAAAACCAAAATCCATGGTGTAAGAAATGGTTAAAATAACGGGGAACCACGTAATCATAAAAATTCACTTATGGGATGTCTAACTTATCACACATTCTTTAATCCATGACACCTTAAGTTCACCCTCAGTTATTCATTATCATCAATATAATTCTTGGAATGTAAAAAATATTTATACTAATCCTTAGGGACATCCTTAGACATACCATAGAAATATATCTAGGGATATCACCAATGATTTCGAATCCTTGTTACCAAATGTTAACTAAACCTTTCTTCTGATAGCAACTATACAGACCCAAACCTGACGTAATTGGACATTACATTACTTTGTTGGAATACTTAATACATAACAAAAATCAACACTCAAGGATCATAATAGTTTAGTGTCATTGGAAACACGGAACACAATATTCTAATCATGGTGAAAGATCATCAACATCTCCCATAAATATCATCACCTTTTTTCGTACCTAAAACCATTATTTATATCCCGGGGAAAAGAAAACATAAAAAGGGTGAGCTCAAATGCTCAATAATGGTAACCATTGATAACACAAAACAATCCATAAACATTTTAATGCAAAGAAAACATGAAAATAAAATATAAACATCAAAATCTTGAGAAAAGACATAAATCATGGAAGTGCGTAAGGAATATATCATAATGGAAAATCAATCATGATAAAATAGCATTCGAATAAAACATGTTATTGTGGAAAACCATTAAAAACATGATATGATTTCTATAGTGGCCAAGGAATTGCTACCAAGACCATCTTAGTGGACAAAGTCCCTTTCTGAATCGAGTTCACTCCTCATTCTAGTACCGTGTAACTAAACTGGAAGAGCATACCATTCTAGCCATGTTTATATCATGAGATATAAATATTTACCCAATGTATTGGAGGGAGATATTGGTCGCACCCATCACATAATGAACTCATTCTTTCTTGTTCCCAAATTAAACATAAAACATTCATCATAACCCAAAGAATAAAATGGGTTTCAAAAACATCATCACATCATAGCATAATCCATATAAAACAAATGGATATCATTTAATCATAAGAAAAGTGAAACCATGAAAATAATAGATACATTATACTTGAAACATACACATATGAAATAATGTCATCTTAGATAGAAAATTGTTTTTATAAAACACTTGAAATGAATTCTTGACGAAAATATCCTTTCTTCTTTAAAATCATTTTCTTTACACAACATTCCATGAAATTTTAAAAGAAAAAGATTTTTTTGAAAAAAATCATGAAATCTTGTAGAGTAAGGTTCATGAAAATAAGGCATTATAAAATCGTAAAAATCCTTTCATGCTGTATAAGTTAAAAAAAATTTCTCGTACTCTTGTCGAAAAAGTCAAGAAGTTCCTTGTATGGTAAACAAAAGAAAGATTAATTTCATAATAGAAATTAAAAGTAAAAGAAGGTTAAACGTGACATTAAACATACATGTAATAATATTAAACACTTTATGAAAACCATTTTCTGGGCATGGATGAAAAATATAACCCCAGTAAATTCTTACGAATAAACAATCTCGGAAAAGAACAAGATTAGAATAATTATCCCTTACCTTATGTCAAATTTCTTGAATATGTGTCTGAGACTCCTGTATAGTGGGTTTAAACATATTATTAACTTGTAAAAGAACCATAATAATATTTATGATATCATATATGGTTCACTTATGTATTTATATTACCCATTCATTTGTCAATTCCATGATAAAGCAACATTTTTGGTAATATTCTTTTCATTTGTTGTACGTGTTTGGACATGTTGTTATGGATACTATTATTACTTATATCATGATTTACATAATTCCAAAATGTAAAACATGATTTATATATCATATATATTCAGTATATATATATATATATATATAATAGATAGATAAATTAAATGAAACACACCGTTCATGGAGATGGTAGGCCGTAAATACGCATGAATGTTGTTTTCCTTTCCGTATTGATTTGAATGGAAGTATGTAAATAACATATATATATATATACATAAATCCAGTTGAATTATTATGTCATATATATCATTATTATTAATTATATATACTTCATATTCATTCTTGAATGGTTAATATATAGAATGAATCTCATCGCGTCATGGAGACGGTAATCAGTATGTACGCACGAGCGATCATATCCTTCCCATATTTATTGAAATGGAATTGGAGTGGATGATATAATATATCAAAATAAGTATGATGTTATAATAACCATATATAGTTATTATTTACACCATTATACCCATCCATGTAAGGTGGTGGTGGAAAAACAGATTACACCACAGCGTAGAGACGGTATTCTGTACGTACGCACGCGTGGTGAATCTGTTTTCAGTAGGATGGAGATAAAGTGAAATGGGGTTGTTTCGCATTTATAACAAAATATCAGTATATTATTGATACTGATGTTATTACTTTATAATGAAACAACTAAAGAAGAAGAAGTTTAAGAAGAAAGAAACCTGAAAGAATCGGTAGAATAGATTACCCCTTCTTCGACACACCTCTTTTAAGATTCCTTTTATGGCACTAGAGTTGGTCTTTTGAGAAGAAAAAAACCTCCATAATGTTTATAGGGAAGTGGACAAGATAAATGGTTAGGGGTTTTCCAAGCTTCAATGGTCAAAGTTTTGTGAAGAGGAGAGGTCAGGGGTGCCCTTTTATAAGGGAGGAGATGGGCACCTTTGGAAAGTGTGAAATTATTATTTTATTATAAACTTATCTTCAGTTTAAAAAATGGAAAAAAATCATTAGATATTAATATATGATGACTCATGGTTGAAGTAAAATCATCCAATCATAATTGGACTTGTTTTGGATAATATTTTAATCATTATAATCTTATTTATTTAAATCATTTATTAATGAGGTAACTACTACATTATTATTGTGTCATAAATAATTTAATTTATTTGATGTTCAAAAATTATAAAAAAATACCATCATGTAGGAATATTTATAGCTTTCTAATGAATATTTATAGTTGAAAATATAATTTATATAAATCAATATAAAAATTAATTACTAAAATATTTTTGTTAATGTTAATTTTTTCTTTACATTTTATTAATTAATCCAAATTGTCATTATCACTACCAAGTGGTCCATGGGGTCCCAAAATCGACCCAAGGATACCCATGGTCTACCATTACTCATAAAATAAGGTTAGGACAAGTGTTAAGGTAATTTTATATTAATATAATATTATTTTAACCTTAAATTACCCTATATACCTTTAACCGCGGAAAATAAAAGTCAAAAGTTAATTTTCACCAAAAATTATTTTCATCTTATTGAACCACATTTTACTTCTTGATAACAACCATGTATGTCAAATTTTTTAAACTTAATTGACAGAAGTGGTAAAATTTCAATTAAATGAAAGAGTCGGTTTTTTTAACTACCACTAAGTGGTTTCACTATTAATAAAAAATTAAAGTTTTTTAGAAAAATACCAAAAATTCAGCCTAAGCTATATTTGATATTCCAAATTCAAAAATGATGTCTATTTTTCCAAAGTGAAAACATTGAAGTGGAATTAATTAATTTAAAAATTAATTCCCCTTATCAAAACAAATAGTGTGTTTTTAAGGAACAATAACTATCAAAAGATCGACACTTGTGTATGTCCAATTTCAAAGTGAAATTAATTCCCATGACCAACATTGGATTAAATGGTAAAAATATATTCTAATTACACTTTAAAACCAATTAAAAAGATAATCTAACCCTATAAATTATTGCAATGAAAAAAGTTGTTTTTAATTAAAATATAGCGTGTTTTTACTATTCATTAAAATATTAAAGTTATCCGAATAATATGAAAAATTTATCCAAAGTAAATTTTTATATCTTTCTTCCAATGAAGAATTTTATTTTGTGAAATTGAACTTATAAACATTTCAAAAACTATTTTAAAAGTTAGTGCGCCATCAAAAGGCGGCAAAACTACATTTTTTTAACAATACATATTTTACCTGAAAAAAATATTTTGTTCTCACACCAAGTTCTAAAAAATGTGTAAGATGAATAATAATGTTATAAAATTCAAAATGTAGTTAATACTATTTATAATGGCTAGTCCATAATAATATTATAACAATATATCATTGTTTAGTGAAACCCGGAATTGCATACTACACACGCTATCGAGGAAGGTCGCGATTGTGTGTCATGCAAGCCAAGTCAAGGTTGCGTGTAGTGAAATATCCCTTTTTTATTACATATAACATAATCAAAACTTATTTTATTTATACATTAATCAAAATCTATACATAATGTTGCGTTGAATAATTTCTACAAAAAGGACATGAAATTGTGTGTAACATGAGCCAAGAATAGTGTTTCGTATACTGCAAGCTAATACAGTGTTGCGTATAGCAGAACATAATTTTGATGTAGAGTACAACATAAGACATCAATGAAATTAAAAAGAATAATTCTAATAAATTATAGGGTTGTTACATTCTTCATCCTCAATTGGAATGTAATTAGATATTGGTAAACATATATTTGTATGATCTTGGTGATCCCATTCCCGAACCTTCTTCGCAGGACATATGTTTGTATAATGACCATGCACACCACATTTAAAAAATTTATTTTATTTTTCATAAATAACTTCATTACATTTCCAAGATTCAACTGGATGTTTCCATTTTCCATGATAGTTTCTAGCTTTATGACCTTCACTTCCTCATCTATAGAATCTTTCCGTCCCTTTGAAATATTTTTCTATGTGTTTGTTTCCACATCCATGACAAATATGTTTTTGAACATAATTTACTTTATGATTTTTAAATGAACATTCCTAGGGATTTGTTTCTTGAATATGTGTTTCCATATAAAAATCACCATTGTTCAGGTGGTTAATAATGACTATATATAGTTGGTTGATAATAACCAAAAGTGTTCTCATTGATACTCTAATTTCATTTACTTTCTCATTTAGAATACCCTCATAGTTTTCTTCACATCAATTGTTACATTGGTTCCGGATAGATCCAACCGTTTAATTAAATCCTAACCATTATGGTAATTTCATTTATGTTTAAAGAACACTCTAATCTGTAATGATATCTAAACTGACCATTGATACCAACGATAAAGACATAGCCTTAAACATTAAATATTCTTGAATTAAATGAATAATTCACATTGAGGATATTTTTAGGTTTAGAGTTTTAGAGAAATAGCCAATAAATATTACAGATCAACTTGAAAATTACATGTAGACACTACTACCCAGTATCCATTTTTTTCATAAAATAAAAAATCATAAAATAACACATGTCTATTTCCATGTTTCTATACATCAATACTTTTCCTTAATCCCATCCTTAACCCTATTCATCTTTATGTCCTGTGGAAAAAATTTCAAAAACAAGGGATAAGAAACAAAAGCTCATTAAGGGTTATAAAATAAGGAAATGAAACACTAACCCATCTATAAATACTAATAAATGAATCCTTACTTTTCGATCATAACAAACCTCATGAAATCATAAGCTTCTTGAAAAACACATAGAAATCATAAATAATAAAGGTAACTTGTGGAATTCATAACATACTTACATTGTAGCTATCACAACTACATAGGGATTCACATTTGGAATACCCATAATAGTATATTCCCTAAATAACTTAGGAGAAACATTAACGTCTACCTCCTCCATGTTACCCATTACATTGGAGAGCTATCTCGGGCTCACCCACTTGAAGTTTATCACGGAACCACCTGTATATTTAAATAATGCCCAATAACCATAACATAATCATAACACATAACACAATCATAAAAGAAAGATAAAATTTCAACATTCCAATCAAAATATATCGAACCACAATATTGAAATAAACAATACCTTATCAAACCATTTTCAAAACCATTTAAAACTTTTAATAAAGAGATTTTTATAATCAAAGTGTCCCACACCACATTGAAGATTTTAAATGAATTATAATTTTAAAACATTAATGTCCATATAAATAAATCCAATTTACCATTTTTATAATATGGACATTTATGAGAAATATTTAGAAGAATAGGTCTTTAAAAAATTTAAATTGATATTTCAGTTAAAGAGTTTTTAACAAAAGGAGAGACGCTTGAATAAAAAAAATTATGGAATATCATTTAATAAGAACTTTATAATATCATGATAATAATTGGATTCATGATTTAATATAACAAAGGATAGTATATATACCATATAATAGTGAATTGGTGCATAACAATGTAGTCTCAATGGAATGTAATTTGAGACCAAATCCCTTATAAAAACTTTATCCTTAAATTAACGATAAATCAATTACATAATAATGTGTGAAAAATACGAATACACTAAATATGATTGGATATTTAGTGTAAATCAATCTTAGTACAGTCACACATGTTCTTTTTAAGAAAAAACCAATGAATTGGATGTTTAACTCTATTAATTGAAATTGAGTTAAAATTACTCTTATCAAGTTCATATCGATGACTTAAGAATTTATCAATGGAGTGATTATGTGTACCAAAATTATTTCCACACAAAGGGGAGTGGAAATTAGAACAAATATAAATAAATATTTATTCTGCACATAATCATATCATGACATGATTAAAAATTAGAATATTAACCCAAGGAATGGAAATTGGGTTAAAAGGTTCCCTTACTGATTTGGTAACTTATGAAACAACCCAGAAAATAATGATCATAAAATGAAGATTTAAATACCCATAAATTGAATTATATTACAAAATGAATACAATAATGGGATGTACATTTACCACAGAAAAGTAAATAGTGGAAAATATAGTTGAATCACACGGGAATAAAAAGTGAAATGAAAATCCCCTACCATGTTTTAATCAATCAAGTCATATGACCAAAAGTTAAAAATCACCAAATGATTAACGGAATTACATGAATATAATGAGAATAATGATAATATATGTCAAATGGACGATCAAAATACACCACATGCTTTAAATTTTGGGTGATCAATGGAAATATCACAAAATTAAAAGTGAGATAAGAAACCCTTTACATCTTGTCTGACTTGACTTTGTTGTTCTTTGTTCTTTCTGAATAAAAAACATAAGTTAATTTATAATTTATTAAAAACAATTTTTCAAGTTTATTATTCCTTTAATATCAATTATTACTATTTAATAAACATTATGTAATCATTTAAGTTAATAATGGTCGTTTTGTTGATATTTGGTACTTGAGTCAAAAATGAACACCTTATAATTACAAGTTGTCCATGTGGTCAAGAGTCCATTATCTCCAGAATGATATTCATGATTTAGATATCATATATATCTTATATATCTTATATATATATATACATGTATTTGTAACATTACAAAACATTTAGAGATAAGCAATGAAATGCACCGTTCATGGAGATGGTAAGCCGTACGTACACATGAACACTACTTCCATTTTTATTTCATATTTTAATTGAATGAAAAAATTATGATACAAATTTATATTATAATCCAAGTATAATATCGTATATAATTTCAATTAATATATCCTTTATACATACCACATATGTTATAAATGATTCATATCACTTTGAGGGGGTGGTGTTCGCACTTCCTCAAATGAAATTATCGCATTTACCCATAATGGAAACCATAATGGTATTCTATAAATGAAGAAATACCAAATAAAAAATAAAAAATAAACATAATATAAATATATATATCATCTATCATCTATCATATATAAATAATTTTCCATCATAATTTCCACCATGATAGGTGGTTAGAGATATTTGAACAATCATCGTTTCGTGAGGCGGCAGTTCTCCATCGATAGAAACAATATGTTTTTACCCGTTAGATGGAGGTGTGTGTAAGTTTAGATAGAGTAAATCTCATAAAAATAACCTTGTAAATTTATGATAATGTTTTTTTATAATGTAAAGGAATGAAAAGATTTTAGGGGGTTGGAGATGTAAAATAACAAAAAAGTCTTAATAGAATACGTTACCTTTTAATTGGGTATCTCAGTTTGGATTGAACCAAAAGGTTTCCTTGAAGTGTTGTGTGCCTAATGTAAGGATTATAAGTGGAATATAGGGATATTGGGAGCTTATTTGTGTAGGTTTAGGATGAGCCAAATTCCTTGAGAGGTGTGAGGAATGGGTTAGAAGTGAGAGATTTTTATAATGGGGAGGAGGAGCTCTTTAGGAATGTTTAAAAATATTATTTTATTATATAATGATTTACGGTTTATAAAGGTCCAAAACTTATTAAAGTAGAAAATAAGATGAATCATTGTAGAAATAAAATTATTCAATAAAAATTGGACAGGTTGTGGATATTATTTTAATTTTTATATTTTTATTTATTTAATTCATTTATTAATAATGTATACACATCATCATTATTTTGTCATAAAAATTTTATATAGTTGTTGTCTAAAAGTTATAAAAAACTACCATGATGTAGGAAATTGTTTTATCCTTACAATGAATATTTATAGTCAACGAGATAAAATATATGATTCCATATAAAAATTGATTTTCTAAAATAAATATGTTAATGTCAGTTTTGTCTTTACTTTTAATAAATTAATAAAATGTGCCATTATCACTCTTATGTGGCTACATGGGTTCCCAACATCAACCGAAGGATTCCCATGGTTAGAAATTTATTATCCAATAAAATTAGGACACATGTTAGATTAATTTTATATTATAATAATAATATTTTGTTACCCTTATTCACCATATTTACGCTTTAACAAAGGTAAATAATATATTTACAGAATTAAATATTCATATTGTCTAAAAATAAAATTTACCTACATAAAAAATTTTAACCTCCTGATTCAAAATATGGAATCCATTTTTAAAAATTCACAACACAAAAGTGGCAGAAAATAACTATAAATTAATTCCTTCCGTAAAAACAAAATGCGTGTTTTTAAGAAATAATAACTATCAAAATATTGTTGCTTATTTCTGTCCAATTTCAATGTGAAATTATATATAATGAAAAAAAACATTGGATTTAAAGGTAAAAACATAATCTAATTATACATTTAAACAAATTAGATAGATAATCTATCCATATAAATCAATTAAATTAAAAGGCAGTTTGGAATTAAAATAAAGTTTTTTCACAATTCTTAAAAAATGAATTTTATAAGAAAAATACCAAAATATTCAACAAAGTATATTTTTATGTCCCTATTCAAAAAAATAATTTTATTTTGTCAAATAGAACACATAAAAGTGACCAAAACTAGATTTAAAAAGAGTTCTCCATCAAATGGTGGTAAATCAACTTTTTAATGAATATTTGAGTATTTATGCTTAAAATCAGATTCATTCTTATTTTTAGCCTCTAAAATTTGTAGGATAAATGTAAATACATTTAACAAACATGTATATTAATATTATAGTTAGTTTTGTATATTCTTTCCAATACCACAGTTAGGTGTTAGCTACCATTTAAAATAATATTATATTATTATTTTTCATATTACTCAATATTGTGTGCAATGTAAGTTTTTAAAGAAACATGTTGTTGTGTATCATTACACCATCGAACATATCATCCCTTTTATGGTAAAATTAATAAATAATTTAAATATATAAATAAATATGGAAATGTCATATTATTTATTTACCTGGTATGCTACAAATAAACAGTGGAAAATGAATATGAAACATTTTTTCTCATGAAATTAACATATGAGATTAATATTCCTGAGATTCACTACACATGGATCATAATATTTCATCATTTTGAACATAATGATTGTTAATCCTGATAAATGATGAGATTGTAATGAATTTATGTTTACCAATTTTTTATCCTTTTAATAACAAGAACCAATAACTATTGTATTCAAATGAATTGTTAAATTTCATGATAATATGTTTATTCAAAATATTAAATTTTATGTTTAAGTATATATACATCATAAAAGAAGATAGGTGCATGAAATATCTTATATCTCAAGAATGGTAATTTGAGGAACCAATATCTTACCATTCATGTAGAATTATTTCATACACATTGAAACAAAATGGATAAAATAATTAAAATTATTATAAATATATTATAGAATATAACCCATATGTATAATATCATATATGATTTACTGATGACTTTCTATTACTTGTTTATCAATAATTCATTGTTAAAATCACATTTGAGGTAATAACTACTTCATTATATATATATTTGGTTTGGTATTGTTAATAATTTTACATTTATCATAGTTAAATATTCCAAATAATGTGAACCATGATATTAAAATAAAATATATTCAAGAAGATATTTAGTTAAACTAATCTATAAAATAAAGAGATATAAAATGAAAAACATCATGGAGATAGTGGGTCATACATACGCATAAATATTGTTTCTAAATTTTAAAGTGTGTAACAAAAAATGTAAAATAATATATTAACTTTATAGAATGGTTTTTATGTCAAATATATCACATATATTTATTAAATATATCTTTTTTACGTTCCATAAAAATTGATAGTGAAAACTGAACCCCATTACTTCATGAGGTGGTAGTCTTCCATTCACACAAATTATGATAGTGTATTCTATAAATAATAGAATTTAAGAACGTATATATGAAATTATAATTCTAAAAGTGTTAAAATATTAGAAAAATCTTATATAAACAATATATACATTAGTATATCCATCCATGATAAGCGATGTTGGAAATATAATTTTTCCAGTTAATGAGTTGGTAGTCTCCCGTACACGTGATAAATTTTTTCATTAAAAAATTTAGAGAGGAGGGGATGGTTGTTGGTTATGATCATAACATAAAAAAATCCCGTTATATTTTATATAGTAATAATATTATATCATCTTGGTTTCATATTAAATTGAAATAGTTGGAGGGAGAAATAATATAAAATACTTGGTTAAGCACATTACCTCTTCTTGAAAAAACTTATTTTGGTTTGTCAAAAAATCCATATATGGTTGGAATTATTTGAAAAGTATTATATTATTTTTTTAGTTTATTTTTGGATGTTATTTGGTATTTTTTTTGCCGAACCAATGGGATTTGGAAGTTTACAAGTGGGGAGAAGGCAGACATGGATTTTTTGAAATGAAAGAATTTCATAAAATTTTTTTTGGGGGAAATGTTCTAATGTGGACCATTATTAACATTAGAATAGATAAGGTCAAAATATAACCAGAAAATAGGAATTTGAAAATATTTTATTCATTTTTAACCCATATCATATTAATTTAATGCCTAATAAACACATTTTTACCTTAACAACAGTAATTAGTATTTACTATTTTTATTATTCATTTTAATGAAAAATTATCCTAACCTTGATAGATAATATTATTATTTGTGATAATAAATAATGAAATAGTATTTCATAATTATATTATCATATGTTGAAATTCTTTTTTAAAATTAATACTAATGATGTGATTAGAAATTTTTCTTCTACAGTGATATTCTTCAACAGTTTGAAATGTTTTTATATTAAAATTTAATATGAAATTTATTCTAACAACCTATATTATAATAATTATAAAATAATTACACTAATTTTACATTTAATATTTCATGAAAATTTAGTTCTCATAAATTCTTACACAATGGTTTTTCAATAAAAACCAATATTTTTACTATTCAATGAAATTTTAATCTCTTTAGAAAAATCCAAAAAATTCTTCAAAGATAATATGGACACTTCCATTACAAAAAATAAGTTAAATTTGTGAAATACATGTTCTAAAATTTTTAAAAAATTAATTTTATTAATTTTTCTCAAAAAAATTAAATCAATTTCATAGAAAATATTCTCTTTGAAACATGTAAATACTTCAAAAAATATAATACATTTATATCTATACATTTTACATATCTAAAGCCATAATAATTATTATTTATAATGTATTAATTCTAATTTATACAACCTTGTTTAATAGAGAGGTCGTAATAATGAACATAAATATGGTTATAAATTGTATATTACATTTCATAAGAACAGAGTGTTGTGTGTATGATAATCAATCGAAGAAAAATAATTAATAGAAAAAAAATATTTCATAAAATATTTGGTTGTTACATTTTACCCACCTAAAAATTAATTGTTCCCTGAAAATTCTATTTTATTGGTACAAACATATGAGGATTCAACTGCCTAATTTCATCCTACAATTCCCTTGCAGCTTCCTCATAATGGTGGTTTCACAACAAAATGTTGATCAAATGAGCTATATTATTTCATAGAAAATTATGTCTATGATATAGATACTCCATCTATTTTTCTTCATTTAAATTCACAGGTTTTAGTGGTATTAAAATTTAGCTCAGAACATGTGAAGGGTCTGGTGTGTACTTTTTTACGATAGATAAAATGAACACATCATAGAATTTAGAGAGGATTAATGGAAGTACCACCTGATAGGATATGGTCCCAATATAAGCAATAATATCAAAGGGAACAATATACCTACTTATTAGTTTCCATATCTTCCAAATTCTAATAACCTTATTCCCTATAGATATTAAAATAAATATATTATCACCAACATAAAATTAAAGATCAAATTGGAGATTATCATAATACCATTTCTATTAACATTATGTCGTCCTTATGTGTTGTTGGATAGACCAAACATAATTTATAATTTATTCTACTATCTCGGGTCCCATTTTGATTTATTTCCCATATTTTATTCAATAAAATTGGATCCCCATACATATTTCCAATAAGTAATTCATAATGTTCTATTTTAATACTCACGTAAAATCTATTTTTGTATGAGATAACATCATTGGGAAGTTGTTGATCCAAACTTACTTTGAAATCAAAAGAGAAATAAAAAACCTATCTTATATGGTTTGAATTATTATCTTATAATGTATATCTTTCTAATGATTATTTTTAGAGATGAAAAACATCTCTCTATCACGATCTTGCTATATATGTTTCTAAAACATTGTGGTAAAACTCATATCATTATTAAGAATATTGTAATGTGGTTCTCCATGAAACCTTACCACATCCTTAATGTATATCCTATAAAGAATAGTTAAAGAGAAATATTCCAGGATAGTGATGATGTTTTAAGACTTTTTATTTTGATGAACTATAAACCATATAATAATTTACCTTTATATAATATTTGGTAGTCTAATGAAAATATCCATGGAGTTGTTTTCCCCATTCAATTATGATATGGGTAATAGATATAACACCCCATTTGAATTTTTTACATTAAACATAACTTGATGTCATACAATGTGTCAAAATAAAAACTATATAATATATATCTTCATTCTATCCCACTATAAATTCTCTTTCAAATCACTATAAATCATCATACGACTAGAATGAATTGAGAATAATGTATTATGAGCCCCCTCTAATAACTCCATCATCAAATATGTTATGGTTGAAAAAATATATAGTTTTTAAACGTTATTAATAAATCACAATCATGGTGAAACTAATGAAAATTTATCACTTTATTTAGAAGCTCTATATTATAAATTGTCTTCAATTTAATCATCACATTTATAGATGTTTTATCAATCATTTGCGAAATATATGATTTACCCCTTTGTCCTGGATTTCTAGATCTATCATTTTGAAATATAAAAAATATTGGATATTGTGGGATCCTCATCCAGGATAAGACACAATAATACTTTCAACTCAGATAATGGATCACATTATGAACTTTTCTAGGGTTTAATTGAATTATGTAGTAATTATCATTAATCATCACTAACCATCTCCTATAGTGCATGTTTAAATCCTTATATATGAAAATATTTTTAGTTTTTTTATAAGTATACTCACACACACACACACATATATATATATATATATTCCCTATAAAGATAATTAATTCATATATATAATGAAAAAAATTTATTCTTATACCAAATCATGAGTTGGGTAGTATTTCTTGTGAACCATCAATTTTTATGATATGTAATCTATAACTGTTCCATTCTGTAAAATCGTGTAACCCAAACCCTTCTTAGATGCTCCACTAAATATCATAAACCATTTTCCATGATATGGTAATGCATATATATAGGTGTACTAACTAATCTTTTATTGAGTCCCTTGAATTCTTCATTACATTAAACGATCCATGTGAACATGGCTACCTTCTAAGTCAATATTTTGAGTTGATTAGATATTCATGATAAATTATCAAAAACATGTTGAAAAAATCATTCCAAACAAAAAAGGTATTATATATCACTCATGGTTTTATGTTTGGTCCATCATTAAATTGAATTCTTATTTGATGGATCCAACAATATTACTTCGCTTGATATTATATTAAAAAATGTAACATTTTGTTTCCAAAATTGTCACATTAAATATTTTACACAAAACTTCTTCTTTCCCAAGGACTTCAATATAATTCTAAAATTATCTTCTTCCCTTTCCTTTATATTTGAATTAATAATTATATTTTCCAAAAATACAACCAAATCCTGAAATGGGTAATATCTATAGGCTATATTTTTTAAATCAATTAAGATAAAGTTGGAGTTAGTAAAATAAATTGGAATTTATATATAATTAGAGTGTTAATACATTGTAAGGAATTGTCTCTTGTGTATATACCCATTCTTGAACATCAATTTATAATATCCACAACAAAGATTACATTTAGAAAATTAAGGATCTTTACATATTTTACCTAACATGAAATCAAAATGAGGTAGTTTGTAATTATTCTTGATTATGATATTGTTCATCTCCCGAAAGTAAATCTGATGTTTCATAATTCCATATTAATTTCGAAAAGTGAAATTGGTTGAAAAAAAAGCGGACACACATGGATGAATGAATCCCTTACCAAGATTTTCATGGATCTGTTTATTCAAATCCTTATGTTATTTTGGGGATATTCTATACAATGTCTTTGAAAAAATTGTGTTACTAGGTATGAGTTATTTCGATGACACAACATATTGAGTCAATGAAATACTATGAAACTATTACAGAACAAAATTAACAAACTCCCAAGAAATAAAAACCTCATCAAGGTTGAGTTCCCCCCAAACCATCAAATATAAACACCAATTTTGAATTGGAATCAAAAACCAAAAAATGGGTTCCATTTATATTTAATGTTCTTATTTATCATCACACATATATACTATTATATATTGGTTTAGAGTATCCACTGTGACTTCCCTTCATCAAGAATTTAAATGAGTTTTTTTAGATAAATACAATCCATGAATATGATAACATCATAGTAAATCAAAGGAAGAATGAAGATGTTTTTAGGAATCCCATTCAAGAAAATATAAATTAGACAGGAATCATATAATCAATATGTGATCATCGAGGGTTTCCCCTTGGTGTCGATCCGGAGGGGGGAGGCATCATGACTACGGCCTTGTTATGGAAGGCCAATGACGCCTCACCCTTCCCTATGCTCTAATTTTTCTTTTCTTTTTTCAGGTCTGGCATTCAGCGGTCTTCACGAGCCTGTGATTCCATTTTGTTCATTGATATTGGAAGCTCAGAAGGGGTTTGAGGAACTGCTCATCGATGTTTGATAGCCCCATATATGATTTCTTCTTCTTCCTTAGTCCGCACGAGTTGCACTCCGGTGAAGGTGTTTGAGCAGTTCAAATCACATTGGATCCCTACATAGTGCATTATTTCTAGGTTATCTCAGCCTAGATATCTTCATCAGAGACGCTACATTAGTGTGTCATTTTCCCAGTCAATCCTGGGAGATGGTGGTTCGACATCGTGATCATGGGTATGCATTCCACTTTGGGTTTCATGGCTAGGATGTCAGTGGAGGTCACATAGATGGTCATGGGGTTTTCATTGGCTTCACTATCAGAGATT
The DNA here is from genome assembly GCA_963277665.1 of Viscum album. Taxonomy (NCBI): domain Eukaryota; kingdom Viridiplantae; phylum Streptophyta; class Magnoliopsida; order Santalales; family Viscaceae; genus Viscum; species Viscum album. The sequence continues at coordinate 2,083,931,938 of OY728128.1, read as the reverse complement.
CTATCAACAATGAAGGATTCATGTTTGGATGATGTTTCTCTTGTGTAGGCATTGGATCTGGCTGATAGGTCTGTTTGATGAGAATGGGGAACTCCTAGGATATACTATAATCTGTTTTAATTGAGATGGGTCCCCGGTTTCAGTCTCTTTGAGTATTTATTCTGTAGGAATGTTATCATTCATATGGATCAATGTGAATTTGTTCATGCTGAAAATTCCTATTCCATAAAATCTAGAGCATTTCCATACTGGGTTGGCTTTATTTTTCCAAAAATATACCAACCTAGATGATGGGTTCACGATTGGGTGATGTTTATTTTAGTGAACGTGAGGATGTATGTTAAGGATGAATTGGTCTGTGGTTGTACAGTGATGATATTTTTGTGGTTGATTTTGGTGTGTGTGATTTGTGCTACTACGTCCTATGGTTCAATGGTCATTACATCCAGTTATCTTTATGGGATTGTTCCAGAAGAGGTTTAGATCAAGGATATTCCTACTGATCATCGCAATCTAGAATTGGAAGCTTGAGAAGGTATCCAAGAAATGATAAGAAGGTGAACTCTGATTGTAATGTTTTATTATATGGTGGGGGTTTTCTTTCCTTCTTCAATTGGATTGTTTTTGTCATTGAGACTTTGGTCTGAGGTGAATGGTTGTTTTTTTAAGTCTTTGACGTCAAGCTAGCTTCCCCCTCAGCCCTTTAAATGGGGTATTTGATAATAATGATGGGGTTATCAAAATAAACATAGAATATTCATTAGTTATAAGTGAATGTGTATATATATAGTCAATTAATACATTAGTAGTTTTGAATTTACTCGTATGTGCAGCTTTCCACATATCGTTATCAAACCCGTCATGAGAAATATTGATGACATGATAATTTCATTGATCCCACATCATAAGTGGTTTAGGACTCTAATCATCATCATTTACCTTAATATTTTAGACTATGTTATTATAGTTATCATAATCATTACATTAGAAACAATTAAGTGTGGTTAAAGAATTATGTTATGATTTATTTCTACTCACAAAATTAGGTAACTCCCTCCCATCTCATTACCATTCAATTTTCCAATTATGTTCCCTTATACACATAAAACATTTACCAGTCCCCTTTTGATAGGTTCCACATTCTTTCATTTGACACTTCAATCATGATGGTAAGATGTTTCCTTTCTTTAGATGGTTCTTAGTGATTCCCTTGAACTCTAGATTACATTTCAATCAAAGCAATGTGATTTATGGGTATCCCAAATATCCATTAACATAATGATAGAACATTGAACGATTTATCCATAGATAATGAAATCCCTTATGGATAAAACCTATTGAAAAATTTGATTTAATATAATGATTAATCTATCATCCTTACATTCATGATTGATGATAATTCAACAAATATTACTTTTAAACTATTTTTTTCATAGGTTCCAAAAAAAATATCATATTTCTTATTTGCCAAATGAATTCATCCTATCTTCTTATATGAACAATATAAAGGAAGATATTATTGAAAAATAATCTATTAAACTCATGCCACAATATGAATTCTATTTTATATTGTTTCCACATATTCTTGATGATATTTCACCTTTGATCTAATTCGTGTTCCAAATGATAGATAGAAAAAAAATATTTCACATTATTAACAGTGCTGATTAGAAAATATATTTGCAGGAGTATTGATCCAATTCTCATAAACTAGAGTATCAGGGGAACCACTAAATTATGGTTAATATTTCCACATGATGAACCCAATAGAATGGTAATATTTACTTTTATCAATTGTATGTTAAGAATTATTTTCATCATGAGAATATTGTGGGATCATAGCAATGTGATTTTTCATTAAATATACAATAATTCTCAATTTCACTATAGGATAATCACCTCATTTTATATATCATTCAACATTAACATAGTTATATCATGTTACATCTATTTACAAAAAACCCAAAATCATGATGTGAGAAATAAAAATCCTAGTGGAAAACATATTGTCATAAAAATTCATTAATATGATCTCTAAATGAAGAAAATTTATTTTAAATTCCTGATACTGAAGGTTAAACCTTAGTTATTCATGGTCATCAACTATTTAAATCCATCATTATGGTTTATAATGAAATTTTAAATTATCCAATGAATATCTCCAAGAGTTTCAATCCTATTTCATAATAAGACTCATTGGCATATACTAGGCAATTCTCAACTCAAGAATGATGTGAATTTTTCTATGTTTTCCCCTCCTTATAAATATAAAAAATTGTGTTTATTTATATAATGAATACATGGAAGAATTTATATGAAACCACATAATCACTTATATTAAAAAAAACATGGATGATACCCTATACAGAGGCTTATCAAATGTGTATTGTCAATTTTTTTTATTCCAGTTTCCAATGGATAACTAAACCTATCCTATGATACCTACTAAATGAAACAAGATATCATATATATAGATATTACATCTATATTTATGAATATACATTACATTAAAAAACTCATTATTTAGGATCATAAATGGTTAATGCCTTTGTATTCATGGAAATATAAAAAACAGGTTAATAGGTGAACTACATCATCCCCACTATATTCAACCTAAATATCAACATTGTTATGAAATCATAAATAAGACATTTATTTATACCATTAGAAAGTGAATTAAATGAGAAGGAGAGCTTAGATTATTATTTAGGATACAAATGGGAGATATATAAACATATCATGAGTATGTGGGTCTAATAACATTAATATTACATTTGAAAACCAATAATTGTTCAGAAAATAACATATTCTCATGTCATGACATAATGATTTGATGTTTATAAGTAAATAATCATAAGGAAATCAAATAGAATTATATATGATAGCATGATAATAGAATAATAACCAAATTTTGTAATAAACATTGTTATAGAAAAAAATTCCATAGTACTCAAGGATCATTTCTAATTCAATCATAGTGGAATTTCTTCACTCCCCAAACCATTATAGTAGTCATTTATCACTCTCAAGTCTACCACAGTGCAAAAAGTCACATACTAAATAGGGTTCACTCTATATTCTAGTAATTTTTATATCATGAGTTATTAATATTTAAATAATGAGTTGGAGGAAGATATGGGTCCCACCCATCACATAAGGAAATTCTAATAGATGTATTTCGCAAGAACATAAAAAATTTATAATAACTTAACCAAAATAATGAAGTGATTTTCATAAGAATTACATCATACAATGAACCATTGAAGCAAAATGGATTTCATATACATTTCTTTATAACATAGCCCATGGAAGAAGAAGTTTCATAAACATTTATTCAACATAATATCAAATTATTCGAACAAAAAGAATAAGGCTGGAACAACATGATCATATTACTAGTAAAACAAATGAAACACAAAATGTTATCATCAGAGAGAATTATGAATTCAAAAAAAATTATTAAAACATTTTTGCGAAAAATGAAATTTCCATTTTGATTACACACACTAAAAATCTAAAAAAATAAAGAAATATTAACAGAAAAAAAAATTAACATAAATATGAGATCATGATGTGTATTCAATAAAAAATTTATTCATCTTGATGGTGGGAATTTTGTTTCATGATGTACACTGTCAAAACAAACATTCCTCTACCATTTTATGGGAGAAGTTAAAAAAACATAATTTTGAAAATAAAAAGAATAATTTTCAAAAATAAATATTCTAAAATTTTAAACAAGGAAAATAATTACATTACAAATATCATGGTATTTTTAAAAAAATATTTAATACAGTTTTTATTCATAATGATTGATATTAAAGAAAAATTGTTTTCTACTGAAAAAAAATATTAATATGAATTTTCATAGAAACAATATTTTAAAATCATGAGTAAATGAAGGGAAGAGTATTATTGGAAAACATATATTGTCATGATATAACTAGAGGATAATAAATTTCATGAGTACCTATAGATATGGATGAAAATATTTCATCATCACATATAATCCTATTTAATATTGAGATTGTATCAAAGAATATATTCACCACTTGGTATTTTTTGAATAGAAAGAACCATTAATGATTAAAATAAAATTAATCATAAATTATGCAGAAAAAATTATATCCCTAATATATGTGATCAAAGGGAAATATATACATATCTTACAACCCAAAGAATTTAATTTTTGAAAAAACATCATACATTATGTTTTGAAATATTTCAAACACATTCTAAAATCCTATATAATAAATATAATATTATTATATAAATATATATTATAGAACACCTATAATATTTATCATATAATATATGATTTACTTATGACTTTTTATGACATATTTATCAATAATTCAATGTTAAAATCATGTTTTAGTTAATAACTGCTTTTCTTTTCATATATACTTTGGTGTAGTTTTTATATCATATTTATTATAAAATGGTTACCTAATATCTATAATTTTGAAAATTATATAAAAATAATATATATTTAGTATATATGTACAACAATAATCCGTAAAAATTAGAGATATAAAATGAAATGCACCATTCATAGAGACAGTAGGCCATATATTTGTATGAATGTTGCTTCTATAATTTAAAAGATAATATAAAATAAATGTAAATCTATTATTAAATTTATAGTATTATTTTAATTTCATATATATAACATGTATTTATTTATTTTATCTTTACTACATTGCATGAAAAGTGTTAGCGAAAAATGAATCACATCACTTTGTGAAGCGACATTCTGTTGTACACACGAACGACACTATCATATTCTCTACATAATTCAAAATGTGAAGGAATATAAGATATTGTTATTGAATAATTATTAATATCTCATGAATATCGTAAATAAACATTATATATGTCATTATATCAATATTTTAGAAGTGGTGATGGAAAACAATTGTCAGTTATTCAGGTAGTAGTCTAATGTACACTTGATTAACAGTTCCATTTCCAATCTGAAGGAGGAGGATATAGTTGTAGGTAATAACATAACATAACAAAATATTGGAATAATAAATATAATAATGATATTTTATAGGAATTATTTAATAATTTTTAATGGTGTTTATTGAATAAATTTTATAAAATGCTCGGTTAAGTATGTTACCTCATTTTCAGCAAACATCATTTGGATTGCCCAAAAAGTGGTCCTAGGTTTCTGTTCAAACTACAAAAGGCTTATATGATGAGAATATTAAATTAATGGAGTACATTTTTCAGGGTTTTTATGAACCTATGTGTTTTGTATGTTTTTAAATTATAGGAGTGCTTGTGGCCTTTTATATTTGGGGGACAGAACAAACATGTAATTTTTTAAATAGAAGAATTACACCCCTATTTTTCATTAGAAAATTTCCCAATACCATAATTTTTCAATCCATATAATATATAATGTCCAAATATGTACAAAAAATATGAATTATTCTTATTTTTGTTCATTTTATACCCTTAAAATTTTAGTATATCACCTAGTAATCCTATTTTTACCTTGGAGACTATAATTACACTTTATTGTTTTTACTAATAATTAATGTAAAAACATCGGTTGATGTTATTGTATAATATTAATTACTCCATGTAAAAATATGAAGTTAATTTAATCTACTTCCATTCATAAATGTAGAAAATCTTAGTTTAAAATTCAACACCATACATGATGAAAAAGAAGTTTTTCAAATAGAAATGTTTCAAATGTAAAAAAGATTTTTATATCCAAATTAAATGTGAAATTGATTCTAATATCCTATATTAGAATTAATTTATTATAATATAAAATTTTTTACTCTAAATTCAAATTTAATTTAATGAAAAAATTAATTTCTCACTATTCATCAAAAAATTATTCTTTTCTGAAAAATATAAAAAATTCATCCAACTTATATTTTGACATGATACTTTCAAAATATAAGTATCAGATTTTTAGTGAAAAATTCATAATGTTTAAAAAATTACTGTAGTTATTTTTTTATAATGAAAACCATTTCTTTTACAAAATTAAAATTTTCAAACCTATAAATACATTTGTAAAAATTCACTACATTCTTAATCAGTGTTAACACTTTATATATAGAATTATAAATAATATTTAAAATTTTGTTACAATTATTCAAATCACAAATTTTCATAGCCATGTTATATCAGCTATGATAAATAGTAAAATAAATAGCATATTGTGGTTCATTAAAATATAGTGTGTCGTGTTTTGAATGAAATCAATTAAAATAAATTTAATCAAAAAAATTTACAAAATGACATGGTGTTATAATATCATTCATCACAGAGGATTTTGGGTTCCTTCATGGAACAAGAGGCTACCAAATTCCTAAAAAGGATTTAGAATAGTAACATAAGAAAGATATTACCGAGGGAACTAAATGGATTAATTTTTTATAAGGCCTAGAATATATGTACTTTTTTGGTGTGTTTTGAGTGTAATTTTGGAACATATTCATTATTTGAGGTATAAGGTTGTCATTTTAAAATAAAAATGGAGACTAGGTGGAAACATAGTGGGGGTGTGATATGGGTTCATCAATATTTCTCTAACCCTCACATTTAGTGATATTATTTTATGATATTTTATTATATTACCACTTGGTTTAACCCCATTGTACCTTCATTTACCTATAACGTGGTAACTAAATTTTCACCTCAGTTACTATTTTAATGGCTAAAATTTAATAATCATATACTTACGTAATTTTTATGAGATTATTAAAAAGATTAACACTATTTAATCTTGTTAAATTTATTAATATGGGAATTTTTTTATAAAAATATAAATTTAATATATATAGAAAATATATTTTTATAAGAAAATAGAATTTTCATCATTATATATTATGCATCCCATTATACATCAATTAGTATTGAAAATTATGTTATTATAATTGATTATTAATTGAATCATTTTACATGAATTTTTAATTTTAAATTAGTAAATATAATTTATTTTTATTAAAAACACAACACTGATAAAGTTCGTTTAAAATTTGGTTTTTAAAAAAGTAAATGATTTTCTCATTAACATGGGCAAATTTATAATTAATGAATGAATTTTTATTAATTTTTTAATATTTTTTTATTAAATGTCATACTCAGAATATGAAAATTTTTATATTTAAATTAAAATATAATATATAATAAAGATAATGTCTTTAAATTAAAACAAATTTCATTAAAAAAGAATCATTAAATTATTATTCATCATAATTACAATGTTATATCATGGATTTTATTTTCTTATTTTACAAATATTTAATATAAATTATTTAGTTTATTTTATTCAAATAATTATACTAATTTATGTACACATAATTAATTAAAAAGTTAAAGTAATTTTAAAAAAAGTATAATTAATGATTTGTTTTTTTTATTTATGAGCCATTATATATCATCATTCGATAATAGTCTTAATAATAATAATCATCATCATCATCAACGTCCTAATATTTTGGAAACAATAATTGTAAAATCCCAAGTAAATAAAAAATATGGCATTTTTCATATTTATTAATATTTGTTAATTAAATATTAATGATACTTTAAAAAATATGTTATGATAGATGGCATACTAGATACGCAATAATGGGTTTCTTTGAAAACTTATGTTTCCTACAGTGATGAGTTATACAGAAAAATAATAAAATAATATTATTAATTTAAATTGTAGTTAATTCCAAGCCATTGTATAAGATAGAATTAATAGAACTTACTAAAATATGATTATATATGTTTGTTAATTTTTTTTAATTTTATCCAATAAATTTTAGAGGCTTTAAATGTGAAGTAATATAATTTTCTGAATAAATATTCTAATTTTCTTTAAATGGTCGATTTACTGCATTTTAATGGAGATCCCTTTTTAAATCTATTTTTTGTCCATTTTTATGTTCTATTGGAAAAACTAAAATTCTTCTTTAGAATTGGGACATCAAAAATTACTTTGGGTAAATTTTTGGTATTTTTCTTATAAATTGCTTCTTCAATGAATAATGAAAAATATTGTATTTTAATTCAAAACATCATTGTAATATAATTTATTTATTTTGATAGATTATTTTTTAAATGGTTTCAAAGTGTAATTATATTATATTTTAACCATTTAATCCAATTTTGGTCATTAGAAGTACTTTCACTTTGAATTGGGACATAAAAAAGTGTCAATATCTTGATAGTTATTATTTTTTAAAAACAAATTTTTTGTTTTGACAACGGAAATTATTTTTAAATTAATTAATTAAACTTATATTTTTTTAATTTGGAAAAATAGACACCATTTTTGTGTTCAGAATATCAAATATATCTTAGGCTGAATTTTTTTTATTTTCTTGAAAAACACCAATTTATGATTAATAGTGAAAACACTGAGTAGTAGTTGAAAAGCTGAATTTTCCATTAAAATGATATTTTACCAGTTTTGTGAACGGAATTTTGAAAATCCTACACACATGGTTGTTATTATTAAGTAATATTTTCTTCATTAAAATGAAAATAATTTTTGGGGAATAGTAACGTTTAACTTTTATTTACCATAGTTAAAGGTAAATAGGTTAATTCATGGTAAACAAAATATTATAATAATAAAAAATTACCTTTACACATGTCTGAACCATATTTTATGAGTAATTGACGACCAATACAATCCTTGGGTGAGACTATTGGATTTTAAAAAACATTTGGGTAAGATAATGACATTAATGACTTTTAATTTAATGTAAAATTAAAAATATCATAAACATGTATTTTTTTCTAAAACAAATTTAATGTGGGGTTATATAATTGATATATTTGACAATAAAAATAAATTATAAAACTAAAAAAAATTTATTTCATCATGGTATTTTATTTATAATTTTTTTACATCAAATAATTAAAATTATTCATGAATCAATAATGATGCAGTGTTTACCACATTGATAAATGATTTAAATAAATAAGACTATAAAAATTAACGTAATATGTAAAAATTTTCCAATTATTATTGGAGTATGTTTTTTTGAACATTAGTAATCTTATTTTTATATCTAATGTGTTTTGTACCATTAGAAACTAAAAATCATTATATAATAAAATAGTATTTTCAAACTTTAATAAAGAGCCCCTCCTCCCCCTTATACAAATCCCTCACCTCTAACCCATTAATCACACCTCAAAATCCCCTTGACTCATCCAAACACTTCCCAAATAATATCTCAAGATACTTATCTTCCACCTATAAGCCTTACCATAGGTACAATGAAAATCAAGAAATCCTTTTGGTTTAAACCAAATGGAGTTACCTGATTTAAAGGTAACATCTTCTTTAAGTTATTATCTTTTATTTGACATATCAAACCCATTAACTCTTTATATTCCTTTATTTTAAAACAAAACCATTATCTTTAATATAATATTATGTTTTTATTATAATTTTTCTAACTACACTTACACACACCTCCATCTAATGGGTAAAGAACATATTGTTTCTATCGACGATGAACTACTGTCTCACGAAACGATGATTGTTCAATGATCTCCTAACACATAATATAGGGGAAATTATGATGGCCCTGTATATATATGTGAAATATATTATATTTATATTTTCTCTTTTCTTATTTAGTTTCTATTTATATCATACCTTTATTGTTTCTTTAATGGGTAAAAGCGATAATTTTATTTGAAGAATTATAGACTACCGCCCCCTCAAAGTGATATGACTCGTTCATGCCAAGCATGGGACATATAAAAGATTGAGTTAATGAAATTATATATTATATTATACCGTAATTATTATATACCTTTGTATCATTTTTTCTTCAATCCATTAAAATATGAAATAAAAAGGAAAGTAGTGTTCATGTGTATATACGTCTTACTGTCTCCATGAGTGGTGCATTTAATTTCTTATCTCCAAATGTTATGTACTATTATAAAAAAATATATATACTGGATATATATGATATATACGATGTTTAAATAAATAATGTGATTCATAATATAATAGACTTCTGACCACATGGTAAATTTGTAATTATAACACATTCATTTTTTACTCATGTTCTGAACATAGAAAAAATTTACAATATAAACTCTAATAATTAACTAATTGATATAGCAAGAAAATAAGTGTTATAAAAGGAATAATAAAATGTGAAAAATTTTCGTAAATAAGTATAAATTATTATTAAATTATTATTCAGGAATAAAAAACAACATACAAGACACATAAGACTTGAGGTAAGGGGTTTCTTATCTAACTTTTAATTCTATGATATTTCAATTGTTTGCCACTTATATATTTCATGTGGTGTATTTTTTACTTCCATTTGATATATATTATCGTGATTATATTTATATTCATATAATTTTGGGATTAAATTTGTGGTTATTAACTTTTGGTTCTATGGCCCGATGGATTACAACGTTGTTAGGGGTTTTCACCTCACTTTTTATTCTCGTGAGATTAATGTTATATTTACCACAATTTTATATTTTGTGGTGTATATAATTCCCATGATTATATTAATTGTGTAATATAATTTAATTTCTCGGTATTTAAATCTTCCTTTTATGACCCTTATTTAATATGGCGCATGTTTTGTAAGTTACCAAATCAGTAAGGGAACCTTTCACCCTCCACTTTTTAAAAGACTTATTTTTGTTATGACATTTAATTTCTATATTCTTATGTTTCGATATGTCCTTATACATCCTTATTGATTTGAATTATATGTCCATGTGATGAGATAAGTTTTTCACTCTCATCAAATAATTTTCTGAATTTTAATGTGTCATTGTTAGGCTATCAAATTTCTATAAGGGAACTTCTTCCCCCAATTTCAATTATTTGGGTTAAACTTCTACTTCTTGATTATGTCGTGTTATGAATAAGTGTTATAAAAATATGATTGATTAACACTTAATATTCACTTATATTGGGTGTATTTATATTTTTCACAAATAATAATGTATTTTATTTATCCTTAATCTAAGGATATCATATTTATAAAGGATTTCATCTCAATTTACATTCCATTGAGACTTTGTTGTTGTAATGCATGAATTCACTTTTATATGGTGTATATACAGTCCTTTGGCATATTATATACTAAATACATTTATTCTCCTGATATTATAATGTTTTGATTAAATGTTATTCCTCGATTATTTGAATTCAAGCGTCTCTCATTTTGTTAAAAACTCTTTAACTAAAATATCATTTTAAATATTTAAAAGAATTATTCATCTATATATTTTTCATTAATGACCTTGCGTTCAAAATGGTTTAAAGGATTTATTTATATAGTCAATAATGATTAAAAATACTAATTCCATTAAAAGTTTCATAGTGGTATGGTCACTTTGATTCAAAGATATCATTATTAAGTTTTTTAATTGGTGCTGAAAATGGTTTGATAAGCATTGTTTTTTTAAATATCTTTAAATGATTTATTGTTATTGAAAATGAAATGTTTTTGGTGAAAAGTTTATATTTTCAATATTTTATGTGTTATGATTTTATAATGGTACTTGGATATTTTATGGGTGGTTACATGGTAAACCAAATGACGGGTGGTGTCATGGTAAACTAGGACTCGTGGTTACGTTATAACCTATAATGCATTGTGTATGGATTTCGGCCGTATGGCTATTACATTTAGTGATATGTGGGGAAGCTGACCATATGGTTATTCCATTTTTGTTAGTTTATGTACCAAGTTACCTTTATATGATATGTGTTCTTTCTGTGGGGTTTTTGGTAATATTTTGGGTAAAAAGGGTAATTATAGATCTTTTATTCAGTAATGAGTATTTACTATTTCATAAAGGTGAAAAGTATTACTTATGATGAACTATTCATATTTTACTTATTGTTTTTAAAAACTAAGAGTTTCCATTATTTGTGTATCCCTTACTGATATTTTTTTCTCTTCCCTAGTTTTTGATATGTTTTGCACAGGGAATAATGTAGAATAAGGTCAAATAAGTGATTAAGGAAAAGACATGCTATCTAAAACATGAAACTAGAAATGTTTATTTTTAATCATTTTTAATTGATCAAACTAATTCATACCGATAAGTAGAGTCTACATGTAATATTCAAGTTGATATGTAATCGTTATGGCCTTAGTCTCAAAAACTGTAAACCTGTAAAGATCCACAATGTGAATTATTGAACTAAATCATGATTATATAATGTTTTAAGGAAGGGGACTTATAGTTGGTATCAGAAGTCAGTTTAGACAACATTAATGATTATGAGTTTTTATTAGTCACATGGTTTGTCTTTATGTCTACTGATTAAGTAAAATCCTTATTTTGTATCTTTTTAAGATCAATGAATGTTTGTTATAAATTGAAGGAGGAGGATCTCAAATGACGTTCTGATATATCCTTACTGACATTCTTGCAATAATTGTTGCAATGTCATGTTCAGACGATTCTGAAACATTTCCCAACATACAACTCACTTGTGAGTAATTTTTTGAGATATCAAAAACCTCCACTATAACTCGATATCAACGCAGATCGTGGGTTGTTTTTAATTAAATCCTATTTTCACAATATTCAAATATTTTCATGAAAGGTAAATATTATCAAGGCATTTTAAAATAATTTACCCTATCATGAGATTTTAAAGTATAATATAATTTTGAAAAAGGTTCTAAAGAAGGAGACCCGTGCGCAACCAATTTAAATTTTATTTTAAATTATAGTCTTTCAACACATACTTATGGAATTTTGAAAGGATCATTGATTAAATGTTTAAACTCAATCTAGGTCAGACTAGTTTATAAAAATCACGTTTTATCAGATGTTCTCAAATTATATTTCATACATGATTATTTTATGAAACTATTTTTTGCGAACACCCATATGAACCATGTTATAAAATGTTTATTTGGATGATGGAAGAATATGATTTTTAGGGATATCTCAATCAATTTTTCAATTCATGGACCTTCTGCCTACATGAACATGATGATGGTGAAACCATATGGGTACCATGATCAAGGTATGATTTTTTTCTGTTAGGAATAATTTTATTTTTTCATGTTGATGTGAAAAAAATATATAATATGTTGATGTCTTAATGTATTGGTTTGAAAATGAATTGTGTAAAAAAAAATTGATGTTAAAACATGTTAGTGTTTTTTTTGGAGTTTTTTAAATAGGAAAACTTGTAAGATGGGTGACAACCTATCGAATCCCGAAAGGCCACAGGAATAGAACCCACAAACGAAGGGTGATAAGGGCTCATCGCCTACCACTATCTTACATGAAGTACCTGGTTACTAGGACTTATTTATTTTCATTAAATGATTTTATGGATCAAGAATAAGTTTATTTTGGGATCATATGTTATGTCAAATAGATATCATTAATGTAGGAAAATTATTTGGTGATTATGTTATAAAGGTTATTTTTGAAGATGTTCCCTATTTTGGGGAAGCACTATATACCTATGGAAAATAGAATACTTTCGTATTTCAATTGAAGAGTAAGAGTGGTATTATATTTTGGAAGAAAATATGTTTTTATTATGGTCATATATGTGTTTTGGTTTATTTAAATGAATGATTAACCTATATCTGAGATTATTTGACTAGGTTCATTACAATTCAGTATGAGACTTTAAGAGTATTAGATGATATTTAGAGACAATTGTTATGAATTAAAGTGGATGAATATGAGATTAAATAATTATAAATATTGGGTTTCAATCTTATTTTGGATTAATTTGAAGGATTTTATGGAAAATTTTATATTGAATGGTCTTTGTTGAACAATGGGTACTATTTGCTGAATTTTTTAGATTAAGAGTAGTATTTTTTAATGACTATCCTTTTTGAGGATTATCTGATTTTTTATTAAACTTTTTGGTTTTTGTTGATGTATAAATATGGGGGAAATATATTTTTCATCTTTTGTAGATTATTTGAAACTCAACATGTTGATTCTAGTACTTCAGGTGTGACTAAGATGCCTGGAATATTAATAGTATGGAGAATAGATGAGTTTGTCGTATGAATTTAGTAAATGATGATAGTCTACATGAAAAGTAATTATGTTTCCTTATATTTTTAGTTGTGATCATAAATAAAATCCTTAACTTTATGAAAAGTAACATAAAACATAAATATTTTCCATTTACTTTTCTTACTTGGGAATCAAAGACCATTTAACCCATCACAAGTTTGTGATTTCATTGGAGTTATCATTCTTTGTATCATGTTTTATATATCACTCAACCAAAACATACCACTTAGTTTCTCCTCCATATCCATGTTTTCATAGAATAATAGTATGGGTTATATCAGGTGATCATTGTACATATCTTTTTTTCTATTAAAGTGATAGTTTTATTTACTATATTTCTGATGTGGGAATTTCAATGAAGTTTCTAATCCCAATTTCTAAATTGTGAGGATGAAATTTCTAAAAGGGGAGGTGGATGTAACATCTCAAGTAAATAAAGAATATGAAAATTTTCATATTTATTAATATTTGTAAATTAAATATTAATTTTTTTTAAAAAAATGGGATTATATGATCGATGGCATACATGATACGCAAAATTGGTTTCATTGAAAACTTACGTTTCACAAAACCGTGAGTTATGCCAAAAAATAATATAATATTATTATTATTTTAAATGCTAGTTAATTTATAGACATTGAAATGGTTGTAATGAATAAAACTAACTAATATATGATTATATGCATTTGTTATTTGTTTTTATTATTATACAATAAATTTTAGAGGCTTACAATGTGAACAAATTTAATTTAAAGCATAAATACTCTAATATTCGTAAAAATGTCAATTTACCGCATTTTAATGGAGAACCTTTTTTAAATCTTGTTTTTATCACTTTTATCTGTTCTATATGACAAAATAAAATTCTTATTTATAATTGGGACATCAAAATTTACTTTGGGTAAAAAAAATTATTTTTCTTATAAAGTTCATTTTTTAATTAATAGAGAAAATATTGTATTTTAATTCAAAACTACCTTTTAGTATTATTTATTTATATAGATAGATTATTTCATTAAATGTTTTTAAAGTGTAATTAGATTATATTTGTACCATTTAATACAATGTTGGTCATTGGAAGAACATTCACTATGAATTTGAACTTAAACAAGTGCCAATCTTTTGATGGTTATTATTTCATAAGAACACGTTTTTTGTATTGATAGCAGAAATTATTTTTAGATTAATTAATTCAAAATATATGTTTTGAATTTGGTAAAATATAAATCATTTTTGAATTTAAAATATCAAATATACCTTAGGAATAATTTTTTAAATTTTTCTGAAAAAACATCAATTTTGGATGAATAGTAAAAACACTGAGTAATAGTTGAAAAGCTATCTTTTTAATTTAAATGAAATTTTACCGCTTCTGTATATTTAATTTTGAAAATCATACATACAAGGTTGTTATTAGTAAGTTAAATGTTGTTTAAAAAGGTGAAAATAATTTTTGGTGAATAGTAAAATTTGGCTTTTATTTACCGCAGTTAAAGGTAAAATTTGTAATTCAAGGTAAAAACAATATTATAATAATTAAAAATAAACATAACACTTAAAGGTCAGGGACAAATCCTCGTATATTATTAAAAAAAATCAGAGACCTCTTTCACTGGGTAGAGGGAGACCCATTACATAGCCTGAAGGCCCAGTGGGCATTTAGCCCATTACATGACCCACAATCCCATTTTTTTGGGTCAAAGCCCATTTTGTGAATAGTACTGCTACAGTACCCGCACTGCTACAATACTGCACAGTACCCACCACTTATACAGTAGTCTGCTTCCACTACAGTGACCTTCCACCACTACAATGCATGTCGTTTCTACAGTGTCGTCGCTGCTACAGTCCGCACCAGTACTACTATAGTACCTGCGCCCAATGGGATTTGAACCCCCATTTTCCATATAGAATTTTGGGGTGCTTACCACTAAGCCAAACCCCAACTACATTAATATAACACTCATCCTAGGCTTATTGGATGATTAATGGTCGCCCAAAACAATCCATGGAGGAGACTTTTGGCCATTGAAATCCTTTTTGGTACAATAATGACATTAATAACATTTTATATAAGGTAAACAATATCAAATAAAAATGTATTGTTTTGCTAACAAAATTTTAATGTGGGGTTATATAATTTATATATTTGACTATAAATATTCATTAGAAAGATAAAAATACTTCCCATATCTTGATATTTTATTTATAATTTTTAGACATCAAATAAATAAAATTATTTATGAGAGAATAATGACACCGTGATTATTTCATTAATGAATGAAATAAATAAAAAAGATTATAAAATTTAAAAAAAACATCTAAAACCTGTTCAATTCTTATTAGATGATTTTATTTCGAATAGGTGGGATATTATCTTAGACTATACAGATTTATGGACCTTGAGAAATGGAAAATCATTATATTATAATATAATATTTTCAAGCTTTCTTAAAGAGCCCCTCCTCTCGCTTAAAAAATTCATCACCTCTAACCCATTACTCAAACCCACCATGCTGTTTTTCTAGTCCATACTCTACCCAAATATGCTCTCAATATTTTTCTCTTACACCTAGAAGCCTTACCTTAGGCAGAAGGCACTTCAAGAAAGCAATTTGGTTCAAACCAAAGGGAGTTACCCGATTTAAAGGTAACATCATCTCTTAACTTCTTTTCTTTTATATTACTTCTCCAACATCTTAACTATTTTTATACATTTATTTTATAAAAAAACCAGTATCCTATATATACTAGGCTTTTGGTATGAGATGGATTCTAATTACACTTGCACACACCTCCATCTAATGGGTAATGAACATACTGTTTCTATGGACGGCGAACTACTGCCTCACGAAACGATGATTGTTCAATATTCTCTAACCACCTCTTATGGTGTCCAATTTGATGGTACTTTATTTTTTTGTTAATATATATTATATTTATATTTTTACTTTACTTCTATATTTTTCATTTATTCCATACCTTTATGGTTTCCATAATGTGGTAAAACGATTATTTCATTTGAGGAAGTGTCGACAACCACCTCCTCAATGTGATATGACTCATTCATGTCGTTCATTGGTCGCGTAAAATATAGAGTTAATGAAATTATATAAAATATTATACTATATTTATAATATACCTATGTATCATTATTTTTTCAATCCAATAAAATTTGAAATATAAATGAAAGTAGCGTTCATGCGTTTGTTCAACATACCAACTCCTTGAACGATGCATTTCATTTCCTATATCCAAATGTTATGTACTATTTTAAATACATATATATTTACTAAATAAATATTATATATATTATATTTAATTAACGAATCTGATTTTTGAGATATTATACTTTTTACCATGTGGACAATTTTTAATTATAACAAGTTCATTTTTGATTCAAGTTCCGAACATCGACAAAATATCCGATATGAATTCAAATAATATACTAATTGCTATAGAAATATAATAACTAATATAAAAGGAATAATAAAACATGATAAATGTTATTAATCCAGTATAAATTAACTTAAGTATATTATTCAAGATGAACAAGGAACATACATGACATGTTAGACTTGAGGAAATGGGTTTCTAATCTCACATTTAATTCCGTGAGATTTCCAATGTTTGCTGATTATTTATTGCATGTGGTGTTTTGTCTACATACATTTGATATATATTATAATGATTATCTCTATATTCATGGTATTCTGTGATTCATTTTGTGGTTATAAATTTTCGTTACACGACTCAATTGATTACAATGTTGTAAGGGGTTTTCATCTCACTTTTTTCCTCATGAGATTCATGCTATATTTGACACTCTTTTATATTGTGTGGTGTATTTACTACCATATATTGTATTAATTGTGTAATATAAATTATTTTATTAGTATTTACATCTTTATTGTATGACCCTTATTTAATTTGGCATATGTTTTTTATGTTACCAAATCGGTAAGGGTACCTTTCACCCTCATATTTTTAAAATATTTTTTTGTTATGTCTTTTAATTTTTTTCTTTTTATGTTTGGATATATTATTATTTGTTCTTATTACTATAAAGTTTATTTCCATGTGATGAGATACCCTTTTATTTCTCATAAACTCATTTTTTAAAATTTAAAGTGACATCGTAAGGCTGTCAAATTTCTGTAAGGCAAATTCTTCACCCAATTTGAATTATTTGGGATAAACATCTACATATAAATTATGTTGTGCTATGAATATCTATGAATAAAATCTGATTTTTTTTACACTTAGTATCCAATTATATTAGGTGTATTTATATTTTTCACACATAATCATGTCATTAATTTATCATTAATCTATGGATACCGTCTTTATAAGGGATTCCATCTGAATTAGAATTCCATTGAGACATCATTGTTGTTATGCACCAATTCACTTTTATATTTTATATATACTGTCCTTTGTAATATTATATCATGAATAAATTTATTCTCATTAAATTATAATATTTTTATTTAATGTTATTCCTCACTTATTTGTATTCAAGCGTCTCCAATTTGGTTAGGAACTCATTAACTAATATATCATTTTAAATGTTTTGAATATTTATTCTTATAAATATTTCTCATTAATGACCATGTTTTCAATGTGTTTTTAAGGATTTATTAATATGGTCATTAATGTTAAAAAAGTTCAATTCCTTTAAATGATTCAATTTTGTATGGGACACTTCGATTTAAAAATCTCTTTATTAAATGTTTTAAGTGTTTTGAAAATGGATTGATAAATTACTGATTTTTTCAATATCATGAAATGATTTCTTGTGATTGGAAATGAAATTTTATTAGTGGAATGTTTATATTTCAAATAATTCATGTGTGATGATTTTATAACGGTACTTGGACATTTGACGGGTGGTTACTTGATATACCAAATGACGGGTGGTGCCTAGATAAACTAGGATGGGTGGTTATGGTATAACCTCCAATGCATTGGGTATGGAAGTCGGACAAATGGCTATTCCATTTAGAGATATATTTGGAAGTCAACTGTATGGTCACTCCATTTATGAATGTTTATGTCCCATGTTACCTTTATATGTTATGTGGAATTTCAATGGGTTTTATGGTAATATTTTGGATAGAAAAGGGTATTTAGTGATCTTTTATTCAATGATAATTATTTACTACTTCATAAAGGTGAAAAGTATTAATTATGATAATGTATTCATGGTTTACATGGTTTTTAAAAAACTAATAGTTTCCGTTCATTATGTTTCCCTTACATAGATTTTTTTCTCATCCTATGTTTTTGAAATGTTTTTCACATGGCATAAAGTAGAATATGGTCAAATATGGGATCAAAGAAAAATCACGATTTTTAAAACATGGAACTAGACATGTTTATTTTTATGAGATTTTATTTTCTGAAGAAATGGAAACTGAGTAGTAGTGACTACATGTAATATTCAATTTGATATGTCATAGTTATGGATTAATTCACTAAACCTATAAACCTGAAAAAATACTCAATGTGACGTCTTGATTTAACACAACACTATATAATGTTTTAAGGATGTGGCCTAATAATAATATATAAATCTATAGTAAAATATTTCATTTACATATTATCTTTCTATATCAATCTATAATTATTTATTATTATTTTTATAAAATTCTCAATTTAATGAAAAAAATTACAAAATTTCAACATAACTATGGGACACATGTGTACCCAAGGACAATATATCCAACTATGAAATTTAAAAAGTTATATTTCTAATAAAAATATATTTAATGGTTATATTTTTTTTCCAATATATAACATTATATACAATCTTATAATCACTCATATTATTCATTCAATTCGATCTAAACATTTAAATATATATATTTTATATTTCTTAAGGTCTCCCTCATTTTCATAAATTTAATCCGAGTTATGATATTTATTAAAAACCATAGAAATAAATATTTCATTCTCATGGTATTTATATTTACTGGTTTATTTTTTTCACTAATACATTACAAATGATTTTTTTCAAAGGGATGGGGTTAAGATCACTTTTAATAGAAAAAATACCCTTTTAAATAGTCTTTAGAGTAATCCCATACATGGCTCATAAGATCAGAGGCCAAAATAAAAAAATGCAATATGTAATGATGTCCTAGCGTCTCAAAGACCAATCAATTACATGATGGTTAGTGGGTAAAATTCTGCAACACATCACCTCATCAAACATGTGACACATTTCCCCTATCAATAGTCATCACAACATTATTCTTGTTCAAAAAGTGAATTGTCCCCATTAAAAAACGTTTCATCATGATGGACTAACACAACGATGCATGTAACCCATCCATCAAAAAGGTGGTTGGATGTTTAAATGACAGATGTATCATATCAATCCCTTTTTTGAGACACCATCCCAATGATTCATGTGAGGCC
This sequence comes from Viscum album, assembly GCA_963277665.1. Lineage (NCBI taxonomy): Eukaryota > Viridiplantae > Streptophyta > Magnoliopsida > Santalales > Viscaceae > Viscum > Viscum album. The sequence goes on along the minus strand of OY728128.1, from coordinate 2,083,911,469 downwards.
CTCACATTCATCAAAATCATGTTGCACTACATCTACAATATAGAACTAGATGAAAAGTTTACAATTATATCAAAAAAATCACGTAAGATGACATAGGGTGTGATGATCAACCAAATCATTTGAACCCCTCAAATAGTTTTTATCCAACCATTAGTTCCACTACACTACCATGTTGATTCTCCAAATCGAGAGTCTTAATCCACTCGTTCTCCCTATAATCTACATGAGGGACCAAATGGTCCTAATTTTATGGTAATGGCACAAACATACCGCACCACTTTCTAATTTTTTCAATTAAAATTTCATGTCCCTTTATATCACCCACAATAACATGTGGTATCCCAAATTACTATTACTGTGAAACGAATCAACATAAACAATCATAAACGAACATAAGTACTTTTTGAAATAAAATCCATGTATAATAAGATTGAAGGCCAAAGAAAAACTGTGACCACAACAAATTGATCATGAACCATGATTTCATATAGAAAGATATATTATAGGCTCGTGAGATAGTTGAATCCAATAATACATCATGAATTCATTCCCCAACACTACCCAATATACTATTGTGACCACTCATCAAAACCAAAGACAACACAATATCCAAGAGTTTCCTCCCAGATAAATCCTCGAACGATTCTTTCTAGAATCCATCATCATAGAAATCTAGATGCAATTCAACCTCTGATCTTCCACTACATGATTGTCCAAGAAGATGAAGATCACCCCATCACCAATGATTTAAGTCATTAGAGACCATATCTGAAGAGGATTTAGAATGAAAGAGGCATATCATATAAAAACTACTCTTTCCTAGATATCAACTAGTTTTTTCTTACTAGGGAGATCATTTTATAAGTACAAAACATTTATGATTAGTACATGTGACATATATGGAATATAATTCTTCAATAATGGTAGATGGAACACATTATAAACATATTAATTGTATGTGAGTGAGATACAATAATATGAATTTCCTATATTATTATTAATCATAAATATACCATTTTATCTATGAATTATAATTCCATTAATCCTGAATATAATAAAATAGTTCTATGGAGTTATTCTCGGAATACTTTTTACACAAACTACAGTGTCCATATATTATCAAAGATCAATATAATAGTTCATATATAAAAATTTCATTGTTATTCAATATTATTGGATGATTTTACACTCTTTATTTTTTCTTAACAGTGATGGATCCTAAAAATTTCCACCTCCTAAAATATTCCTAACATGTTTTAGTTCAATATAAAATCCTATATAGAATTATATATATATATATATAGTTCCTTTTTAATGTATAATTGGAAATAATTTTGATATGATAACATTACCAATGAAATGTATTAATACCAAATTCATTTAAAATCTATACAGAATGATATTAGAATATCTTCCATTATATGAATGGTAAATTTATAATGACCATCATTTTTTGGATGGAAATCTATACCAAAGAAGATATCTTTATATAATTCTTTTAAATAGTTTGTACAAAATTTTCAAGTAAATCGTAGGTATCAATTATATGTAATTGAATATGGTGCTCAATTTTGTGCTACCACTTCCTTTATGCCAAATTATATAATTTTTGAATTTAAAAATCATGATGAATATTGAGGTTTTTTTAAACAAAATTACGTTTATTCACCGTTATCCACAAAGTATTATTTCTTTTTAAATTCTTAGATGATCATTTCTAAAATCTATAGAAATATTATCCGATTAGCATACTAGTATATGAAATATCTTCATAACACACCTAGATTTATAATTTTTTTCAAATAATTGGTGTTATATAACAAGTCGATAAATATAATATACAATTCCCCTAGAAATGTTGTCCCACTAAAAGTATTGATTATGATTATTTTACATCATTCTGATTATTGAGTGAACATAAATGAATGTTCTATTAGAATCATCTAAAATATGCTTCAACAATTCTAATATGGATGGGAAACAAGTCCAATTTTGAAACCTAATAACTCAATATCTATCACATTTAAATATTAAAAAATATTCTATCTTATTCAACAACTCCATATCACCATGATAGGCATCCTTGATCATCACAATGACAGTTTAGAAATAATTTTGGGAAATGATGGATTTCCTCCCCTCACTTATTATTTATATATCCATTCAATAAATATACATAATTATTGGGTCACTTGAAATTCTCATCATGAATATGGTACATGATCCTCTTTTCCCAGAGTATTGACTGCCATCTTTTCCTTCCACTGTCGATAATTTATTGAGATATCAAAGTCTTTGATTAACTCCACCAATCTCATTTGGTTGATTTTCAAAACCTATTGGGTTAATATATACATCAATTTATTATTATCAATAAATATATCTACCAAAATTTTCAGCATGTATAAACTTTAACTAAATAATAATTCTAAGATTTATCGTTATTAAGTAAAAATAATGAGATTGATAATTTTTCTCAACGATCATTAATCAATGTTATACATAATAACTCTTCTTATAATTTAAATAAAGACACATTCAAATACCATAATTTAAGAAAAAATTTATATCATATTCCCTTCTCCAATATAAGATATTTTAAGAACATGTAAAATGAAAACACTCATATTACGATTATTGAATATATCTTCACATTCTTCTATCCCGAGTGACTTCACTCCATTCCATGTTAACATGGTTGTTAAATTTTAAAATTGTGATAAATTACATAGAATAGAATGATATTATCTAGATAATACATGAATAATATATATTTGTACCATAGTGGTTGGTCTAGGAAATTCTATTATCACCTATGTCATTGTAGGATCTAAAAATATATCCTTTCATGTGATTTGATGGCTGAATAAGGTTAATTTTTATAGCCAATACTCACTCTTAATGAGCATATCGTAAAAAAATTTATATGGTGTCTATAGAAATAATAAAATACAATTCATGTTCATTTTTATTATAATATATTTGAATAAATTCAATAATTACTACCATAATTTTTTCAAGGAAATTTATATAGACTCTATTTATAAAATATATGAAGATAATGTAACAATTAGTAATTATTTATGAAATATATAAAAATTAATTATGTCAATATTATGTAAAAAATGATATATTGGTTATATATTCTTTATTTTACATTAATTCAGGGTATCAACATATATTTTCCACCTCTAATAAATATTTATCCCCTTTAAGTTCATGAAAATTTTATTAATATGGGGTAGATGATAATTGTTTTTGATAAAAATCGTGTATTATTGAAGACAATTAATGAAAAGATTACTGACACATAATACATCAAGAAATAAATTATTGGTACAATAGATGGAAAAAAATTGGGCATATAAAACCCTTTTCCATATTTTCATATAGATTGTTATTTAATTATTTCAATTTTATAAGGTTATTTTACAAAGACTCTTCCACATTGTATTAGAAAAATTTAGGAGTTCAATTGAAAAATAATCCAAAAATTCAAGGTTAATACCAGGTAATTCATCAAGAAATCCCTCAACATATTCTAGTATAATTGTTACATCATCACCATTTTGTTCCTTCTCTTTCATTCGGTCCATGGGATATAATTATTTGGCACAAAGACCCATATGAATTAATTCATTTCTAAAAGAATTACATGATCATACTTGTATTAATAATTTATAAAGGGGTTATTTTTATTATAAAATTGGATTTTACTTTCCAGATATATGATATGGTAATTATATATGAAGATATAATTCATGATATGTATCACATTGAATGTATTATGGGATGAAAAAATGATTTTCAGAATGAAACTTCCCACAAACCTTAATTATAGCAGAGTTATATACCCTTGATGTAGTCATCACATCACTAAGATTTTTCATCAATAGTAAATATTCAAAGTTTATGTATATGAATTAATATCCAAATATAATATGAATGATATTATGTAATACCTAATATTATATTCAAATAATATTCCTTCTATTAATGACATTACCTATCATCACCACAATTTCAAGACTCAATAAAAAACATTTACTATGTCCAAAATGGTTGTAATTAAAAATAAATAGAAATATATTACAAATATAAATATAAATATTCATAAGAATATAAAAAATCACTCCAATCATATCATACATCAAGAGAGATTCATTCTATCCTATGATAAATTTCATCAAACCTATGATAGTTTAAGTGTGGATTTATTATACTTATTAACCCAATCAAACAATTACTAAACTCTAATCTAAAAAATTTATATGAAAAATTTACAAAAATTATATATTTCACATAAATTCAATTATTTCACAATTAAATATAGTAAATAAATGGAAAATATTATATTTTAATGGTTCATTGTTTATAGAGATTAGTTACGCAAATGTACTGTTATATATTTTTCTCAAATATTTGCCAACAAATATTTTCCACATAAATTTATTATAAACATAATCATATATATAATAAATCAATTAAATAATAAATATAAGGAGTGATATGAACTACTCAAAATGGGAAAAATATACCAATGATTTACATAGGGTTAGATTATAAGAACAAGAGAAAAGATGAACAGAAGGGAATTATCTGAATTAAAAAATAATAGATAATCAACGTTTTCTATCACATAAATATCTTAATTTAAATGTATTGTTATTTTAATTTCCATTATTACTTTTTTCGGGTGGTTTCCCATGATTTTATGGAGGAATGGGTGAGTTTTCATTAATTGGGCCAAACCGTGAGCCCAATTCCATATTTGAAAATAAATTTTGTTCTTTTATATCATATTCATTTTTCAACATTTTTCATCCATTTCAATTCCTACATGGCCTCCCATGACCTATTAACACCATAATGTAAATTTGTATCCTTTATAAATCCATTAACAGTGTTTATTTAGGGATTTATTTAAGGAAATGGGCCTACCCCGAAACCCATTTCCTATTTTAAAAATCAATTTTGTTTATTTAGTAAATTACGCAATTATATGTATTATTTAGTGATTATAAGTGTCACCCAATCCCACTTAACACATACTCTCTCCCCTCTTATTTACTCCCTCTTTCGAGCTCGTTTCCATCGTGATTTTGTATAGAACATCATAGGGTTTCTCAAATCATCAGAATTTGAATAGGTAAGTTCTTCCCTTCATAAATCATTCAATTATTAATTTCTTTACTCCATTATAATCCCTAATTAAACCCTTCCTCATCCCCTCCAAACCTAAAATACATGGAATCCCTCTATGTTTCTCAAATACCTCTTTGTAACCCCAGTTTGAAGGGATATTTGGTGGAGGAACTTCAAAGAATCTCAAGTAAGTGTCTCTCCTCCTTAGTTACTCCCCTTTTCATGAAGTTTCTGTCAATTTACATGAATATCCAAATGACCAGGAGATAGGGGATCGAACCTAGGGTTTAACCCTTTGTTTTATTGTTCAATTATTGTGGTTTTAGGTTCGATACAAGTCCCTCTTGTCGTGACAGTGGTGCGACTTGATTTTCTCACGGTGATTCAAGGTTTTTATATGATTTGGTAGGTGATTACAATGTTGATTAAATATTTGTGTATTAGAATGATGTATTTAGCATATTTTTATGTTTATATCAATTTATTATTGCTGCAAAAATAGGTTTTAATGATGTTTCTATTGAAATTTAATTTTAAATGCTAATTTAGTGTGAAATTGGTGTTTTTACAAAGAAATGTTTTATTGGTTTATTTGGAGATTCCCTATAAATACTTAGTAGTTTTTATTAAAATTTAATAAGGATTGAAATAATTTTTAGAATGTTTATACCCTTTTTTTGTTTATGCAAAAATGGTTTTTAATTGTGTTTGTAATGAAAGTGATGTATTGGTTCCACTTTTACGTGAAAATGCCGGTTTTACAAGGTTATAACTTCTCTTTTAACATGGGGATGCCCTAAAAATGATTTTTTTAATTGAAATTTATTGGCCTATCTTTACTATTTTGGAAAATTACATGTGTGGAAATAGTGTACCACTTGGTTTCTGAAGGGGTTTTGTGCGCAAAACAACACGGGATTTTGAGAAATTTTTTTATTAAAAATCAAAGTGTTTTTTGTGTGTTTTAAGTGGTATAAAATGTTATAGCTACTTTATGTGGTGTATGTGACAAGTATTGGTGTTTTAAATTAAAACGGATATGTTTTAAATGCTGAAATTGTATGATCACAAAGGGGGAAGCCTGAGTACCTAGGTGGGGAGAATGTGTACTAGTACGGCTAGGGGACCAGAGGGGTTTTGTCCCTATTTCACTGAGTATTTGGATAAAGAAAACTCTAACTAAACTATATGGATGATGATTGTGGAACATTATGTGATGGGTATATTCTCAACAAGTAGCTCGTGCATGAGAACATATTTTACTATGGTTATTTTACACTGAGGTATGAGGTACATGGGGCCTGAGACTATCTAGTGCCTAGGGGTGTTCCCGATTTTGTCGCTCATTGTATTTTTGGTGTTTTCCCTTTTTGTGATGGTGTTTTTTGAAGTAATTTTCAGTATAAAACCTTTATATTTAAATGTGTTAACAATATGAAAATTTTAGTTTGAAAACAGTTTTCAGTTAAATGTTGCATTTCATGGAAGTTATCACTGCTTTTCATTGCGTATTAAAATTGATTTCTTTTCACAATGTATTGAATGATATTAAAAATAATTTGGTGGTATTCTACTTGGAATTGGCTCACACCATAATTGAACACTTGTGAGTAAGTAGACTTGGTTATTTTGGTTTTCGCAGGTTTGGTACAGTTTTTAGTTTTAGTGGTTTGGGTTTCTGGTAGGTCCTTGGTGGTGACGTCTTGTGGAGATGACATGATGGAGGTTCCCCTTTCCAGGAGGGTTTTTAAGTTGTTTAATTTTGGTTTTGTACCTTTTTATATTATTTTTGAGTTTTTTTAAAATATATAATTTAGTTCTTATTTTTTGTAAAATATTGTCTGGTTTGAAAAATAAAAATTCATTTTATTAGATTCTCTTGTTGTATTAAGTTTATAAACTCGGGTAAATCATTCCCAATTCTCATTTTATGATACCCGAGAATTTGTGCCAACCCATGGGGATCAGGAATGCCCTTCGGGCCTTGCATGACCGGTTTTGGTGGGAACCAGATTTGGTTTGGGATAAAATGGTATCATAGGGGGTTCGCTCTCTATGGGTCATGTAATTTGGGGAACAGTCGGCACAGTATGGAGTTAGGATTTGTGGGACTTGTAATTTCTGTTATGAGTAGTGTGGATGATCACCACACCTCATTATGGGATTCATGTCTCCATGAGAAGTCAGGACCTTTCAGAGTCCTTTGGTTTTCTTGGTTTAATAATAATTAGGGGAAATGAAAAGCGAGTTGGGTTGATGGTCTCAGTGAGCACGCATAGCCTAGAATGCCATGTGTAGTCAGGGATATTCCATAGAACACTCTCTGTGATAGTGATGTGATTTTAATATGGCCTCCAATCAAATGTCCAAGTCACCCACTGAAACTAGTTTCCTCTCACATTTTTTTTCTTTTCTTTCGTTTTGAAATCTTGGAACTTTGGTTTTAAAGTGAATTGGTTTTAAGAAGTGTAATGTTTTTGTGAAATGGTTTTCAAACAAATATGGAATGGTTTGATTTATGAAATGGTGGAAATGAATATTAAGAATTCAATTGAAATGGTGAATTATGTGCTTACACCTCTTTTGAAAGAAGAAATTGTACTGAAGTTGGTTTTGAAAAAGTGTTTCCAATAAGGTTTTTTAAACTATTGAAAGGTGTTTTAATCGAATGAGATGTTTCGAAATTGATGTAAATAACATGAAAGGGAGTATTCCTTGGAATTATTGTTCCTTTGTGATTTTTTAAATGCAGTAATTTGGGTTTGATCTCCTAGTTTTCGGTTTTGAGAAAAAGGATGTGTTGGTAGACCATTTTGGTTTTGAAAAGTGGAAAGAATATTTGTTTCAACCTTTGGTATATCCATGAGAGACCACATGAATGGTGTTATATGGGATGATGTATCGTTCATGGAATGACTGGATTAGTGCCAGGATGGATATGTGGAGGGTGCCTGGTGTAGCACAAAAACATGCATGTGTGAGGCCCATGGGGTACCATTGGTTGATACGCTTACTGCTGAACCATTTGTTTTCAATGAAATGATTTTAATGGAAAACATGATGTCTTGATGAATAGTTTGGGATGGTGTTTATTATGGGTTTTTGAAAATGTTTATGTTGTGGGATATTTTGAGTCCAAGAACCCCACCTGTTTGAACTATGTTTTGGGTTTGTGTTTGGTCAGTAAGATGTGTTGTATGGACGGTTAGTGGTATCTTCTAAAAAATGTTTTGGGATGCCTTTACGGTGGTTCCCTTCATGGGTATGGATCTGGTTTGTGGTATATCATGACCAATATACCATCTTGGTTGGGTCCTTGGGTACAATCATTTGATAAGTTATTCCCCATTATGGGTAATTTCACAACAGAAGGGAAACCCGGATTGTTTATTTGTTTGAATACCCTCCAATTGATCAATATAAGGAATCTTTTTCTTGACATTTTTCGATTGAGTCTACAACATTTCCTTTTTTGGTTATTTGTGTCCTCTTATAGCGGGAGGCTGATCATGGAAGGTTTAAAGAGACATTAGCTTCTTATGTTTCCTGATTTGCTGAAGGTGTAAGTGGTCTGGGGTTGTTAGCCTAGATGAGTATCTGGACGGTGTCTAAGAGGTCCTCTTAGTCCTTTGTAGTCTCTTCAAAGAAGGAGTTCACGTTAAACTACCAGTGTGAGAAATGTGGTCACAAGAGGATATTGTAGCCACTTTAAAGATTTCTGTGTTGTTTGGGGATGTTGTATAAGGTCCCTATCCATGCAGTGTTCATATCAGTCGCAATGGTCATGCTCGGTGACACCTTGTGATGTCATGTGCTCGACTGACCGTAAAGGTGAAATTCATGAAATCTAATGATAGTCTCTATTATGTTGGGAGAATTTATACCATGGAAAAAAATCAAAACCTTCAATTTTAGAGGATGGTGAGTATAATTGTTCTTTACTTCTATTATTTCTCACCCGGAGAAACAAGTTGTCATGTGTGTGCATTTTATATGCCCTTATTTCAGTGAAATATCGGGTTAGGGTAATGTGACTCTGAAATGTGTTGTGGATTGGAAATATTATTGGTGATTACGTTGTATTTGTTGGTGACACCTAAAGATGAATTATAATTCATGTGGTTTCCAAAGCCTAACTATGAGGCCGAAGATGCTACGATCACTTGAGCCCCAACCATAGGTCTTAGAGAAAAGTTGGCTCGTAGTCAGGGGAAATATTGGGTTGTTTAAACTATTTTACAAAGAACAATCCTCAGTATTAAAGATAGGAAGAGTTTAAAGCTCTGGTTTTATCATATTTCTTATGTTGTTCCCATTTAATGGACATAAGTGGAGGGTATTATACCCATGTCATCACACAATGTTATTCCCTCCCCCTTTGGTTTCCATTGCGTCGTTGGAGAATGGTTGGAAATTTGGCTAGACAGGTTGAGCACATGTTTTACACATGGTTAATTTTAACTGTGCCAAAAAAAAATAACCATACAGATATAAGGATCCACACATTTATCGAACAGTTTCCCAAACTGTGCAAACTAACCATGCGGTCTTCCCAACTCCTTAATTTTTGGGTCTTTTCGTGTCGGACCACGCCAATTGGTTAAGATGGTTGGTTATTGTGGTGGGGAGACCCTCCATGAGTATCGTAAATATTATTTTAGAAATTTTTAATCGATGTATACCCCTTGTACTAGGGAGTCTGTTCGGGCCTCCCCCTATTAGTTTCATGATTCTATCGCAGAAAAAAATTTAAGTTTTCTATTATGGTGGGGAGCCAATTTGTGGCTCTTCATACTAGAAACTCATTTTTTCCTTGGTCTTGTCTTTGATGTAGGTATTATAATTTGGAGTTATATAAATACCTACATCTTCCTTGGGAAAACATCGATATTGGAGAGTTCCCAATGCATTACTTATTGTAGGGTAAGTATAAGCTTGTTCAATGTCGTTGTTTTTTGGGTAAATTGATTGAGTATTGATTAGATTATGTATAAAGAGTTTTCATTTGGGATAAAGCCTTACTGTGATTGATAGTTTTAATAAAGTGGTGTATGTTTGGTTCGTGAGAGTATTCCTTCCTTCATTGATCACTGGAGGTTTTTGGCCTTTGGAGGAGAAACCTGGCAAGGGAGTACCTCTTGGTTTCTCAATTGGGTTTGGTTGTTTTTTTGACCTTGTAGTGACTTTTCATGGCAGAGAATTTTCATGGTGGAGATAATTTTCAAATAAATAGCTTATTTTTATTTTATTTTGTATAATTTATTTTTTGGGGGGGTTTCCCATGATTTTATTGAGGAATGGGTGAGTTTTCATGAATTGGGCCAAACAATGAGCCAAAATACTGATTTGAAAATTATTTTTTTTCTTTTATATAATATTTATTTTTCAACATATTTCATCCATTTATATTCATAATTGGCCTCCCATGACCTATTAACACTATCATGTAAATTGTGACCCTTTATAAATCCTTAAATATGTTGTATTTGGGTTTTTATTTATGGGAATGGGGCTACCCAGAAGACCATTTATAGATATAAAAAACATGTTTGTTTACTTAATAAATTACTCAATTTTAGCAATTTTTTGGTTATTCCATGTGTCACCCAATCCCATAGAACCCATCTGTGTTCCCCTCTTCTTCTCCCCACGTCTGTAGAGCTTGTTTCCATCGCGCTTTGGTGCAGAACGTCATAGGGTTTCTCAGATCGTCAGAATTTGAAGAGGTAAGTTATTCCCTTAATAAATATTTCAATTCATACTATCTTTCCCCCATTATTAATCATAATTTCATCATTCCACATCCCCTTAGAACCTAAAATACATGGAATTGCTCCATGTCTCTCAAAACCTCTTTCTAACCCCATTTTGAACGGGTATTTGGTGGAGGAAATTCAAAGAATCTCAAGTAAGTGTCTCTCCTCCTTAGTTCCTCCCCTTTACATGATGTTTCATTCAATTTCCTTGACGTTACAAATGTCAAGGGGGTATTGGTTCGAACCTAGGGTTTAAACATATGTTTTATTGGCCAATTATTGTGGTTTTAGGTTTGATATAAGTCCCTCTTGGTGTGACGGTGGTGCGACATCATTTTCGCACGGTGATTTAAGGGTTTCATATGATTTGGTAGGTGATTCCAATGTTTATGAAATCATTTTTTATTATCATGTTGTATTTATCATATTTTTAGGTTTATATTATTTTATTATAACTACCAAAATTGGATCTAAAGATGTTTCTATTGCAAGTGAATTTTAAATACCAACTTGGTGTGATATTGGGGGTATTACAAAAAAATGTTTTATTGCTTTATTCGGATATACCGTATAAATAATTATTTGTTGTTATTGACCTGTATTAAGACTGAAACTACTGTTTATAATGTTTATCCTCTTTTTTGTTTCTATAATAATGGGTATTAAATGTGTTATTAATGATTGTGATGTTTTGGTTCCACTTTTGTCTGAAAATGAAGGTTTTACAAAGTTATCACTTCTTGTTTAACATGGGGATTACCTAAAATTTATTTTTTGTTTTAATTGAAATGTATTGGGCTGACATTACTGATTTGGTAACATAAATGTGTGATAATTTTGTACAAGTGGGGTTCATAGGGGGTTTTTTGTGGAAAATAAAACATGATTTTGAGAAATTGTATTATTAAAAATCAAGTGTTTGTTTTGTGTTTTATGTGGTATAAAAGGTGACATCTACTGTATTTGGTGTATGTGACCAGTAGTGGTGTTTAAAATTTTTATTTATTTGTGTTAAAATCTGATTTTTTTTGAGTACAAAGGTGGAATCTCGAGTACCTAGGTGGGGCGGATGTGTACTAGTATGGTTAGTCGACTAGATGAGTTTTGTCCATGATTCACTATGAATTTGGATAAATACAAATCTAACTAAACTATATGGATGACGATTGTGGACCACTAGGTGATGGGTATGTTCCCTACAAGTGACATGTGCACTTGAATGGATTTTAATACAGTTACTTTACACTGAGGTATGAGGTACATGGGGCCCGAGACTATCTAGTGGCTAGGGGTGTTCCCGATTATGTCACTCATTGTATTTTTTGTATTTTACCTTTTCTTGAGGGTGTTTTTTGTTGTACATTATAGTAGATAAATTTTCTATTTAAATGTGTTAACATTCTGAAAATTCTATTCTGAAAACTATTTTTAATTAAAATTTTCATTTCAAGGAAGTTATCACTTCTTTTGTTTGTCCATTAAAACTACTTTCTTTTCGCGATGTATTTCATTCTATTTGGAATCATTGGGTGGTATCCTACTGGGCATTGGATCACACCCTACTTACACCCTTGGGTGTAAGTAGACTTGGTTATTTTTTTGTCACTGGTTGGGTACAGTTTTTAGTTCCAGTGGTTTGGGTTTCTAGCAGGTCCTTGGTAGTGACGTCTTGTGGAGATGGCTTAAGGGCGATGCCCCTTTCCATGAGGGTTCCTGGGGAGTTTCATGTTGGTTTTGTACCATTGTTATAGTCTTGTTGAGTTGTCCTAAAATTTGTAAATCAGTTATTATTTTTTGTTAAAGATTGTTTGGTTTGAAAAATCTAGATTTGTTTTATTAGATTCTCTTCTAGTTTTACGTTTATAAACTCAGGTAAATTGTTCCCAATTATCATTTCATGATACACGGGCACTTATGGAAACCCGTGGGGATCGGGAATGCCCTTCGGGCCTTGTCACAGGTCGAGTTAGGTGTCATTTTTAGTGGGAACTAGATTTGGTTAGTGACATTTTGAATAAATAATTATAGAATAACCTAAAATGGGTATCATGAAATCATAAAACATGAAATGAAATAAGAAAGCGGAAGCACTGGACAATAATCATGAACCATGGGATTAATAGTTGAAGGTTTCATATCATATAAATATGATACATGAAAAAACATAGGATATTATAACATTATGATATAACAAAATTCATTATAGTACATAAATATTTGAATAATCTATAATAATTCCCATGAAATATGATAGGATAAAACCACAATTATTTAATAAAAATATTTGAGAAGAATGAAATCCATAAAAATTTCCATACATAACATCATTATCTCATTAGATATACAACATTACCCAATAAATTTGAGGAATATAATGAACCCACCCATCACATAATGATTTAACATATATTTTTACCCCAATAATTAATTCATATTTGTCCCCTAGTAACCCCATTGAATGAATATGGAATATATAACATTTTAAAATTATATGGCATAAATGACATCAAATATAATATTTTCTAATACCGAATATATGATACCCCAAAAATAAGTACATCATAATAGATTCATGAGTTTTTTGGGGAAAATAATATATTTTAGATAGATATATTGGATATATATATGGAAATTGACGTGTAATGTAAAATTGAGTTTTTATAAAACATTTCTAACATAATCATAAAAGGTGAAGTTATGAGTCAATTTAACAAATGAACTCAAAGAATGTATGTAATTATACTTTATTAAAAAATGTTAAAACTACTCCATAATAATAAAAAAATGAAAGTAAGTAATGCATTAAAAACAAATGTGGAGTGGAATATATAAAATACATGAAATTGAAAATAAATATCTTTTTAATCTCTTTAGGCTATTTTAGAGAAAACATCAATCAATTTGTGAGAGATAAATTTTCATTTTATAAATGAATAAAGAAAATTTTGATTTTTCAAGAGATGTAAAGTATATAGATTTTAAAAAATGAAAATAAAAAATTTATATTAATAATCAATATGTGGAATTATGTGAATTATTTATGAGATAGGATAATAATTTTCCGAAATATAGAAATTTTTTTATAAATTAACATATCCACAAAGAAGAGTATTTTGATATTAGAATTTCATTTTCCCAAAGATAAATAAAAAATATCAACTTAAATATGATAATGTTTGAATATAATAAACATTCATTATCTTATTTACAAAACATATACTATGGCCTCATTAAATAATTATAGAATCATCAAAACCACAAACAGTACAAATGAAATAAGTTTTAAAAATTGAGAAAAAAATTAATTTTTAAAAACATAACTAAATGGAGTGTGATGTTCTGAGATAATACTAATGTGGATTGTAGAAATACATAATCAATTAGAAATAATCATAAATTAGTATTTTTATATGAAATAAAATTGAGTTACAAAAAGAAATTACCATTACGGTAATAAATTAATAAAAATACAATGAATGAGGGATAGTGAAATATAATTATATGTAAAATGAATCAATCATTAATAATTACAATATGAGTGAAATTCATAGTAATTACATCGTATAAAATAATGTTTTTTATATGATATTAAACATGAATTGATTAATGGAAATTGAGATTGAATTTTTTTACCATGGATTCCTACATGGACAAACACACTTTAACTTGATGTATAATCATTTTTTTATTATTGATCTTTATAAGAACCGTTTTTATATTTATTTTAAATATTACGATTCATTTATAATTTTTTATTACCTATGAATTATTTTTTTTGAAATAAACATCCACGTGTTAATTGACTAATTTTTTCTATAATGCCTTTTGTATTGCAGTTTCATTCCTTCATTCTTGTTGATAATTTCATCAAATATATAAAATTTCCTTGAAGTTCATAGAATTTTTTAAATTTAGTTATTAAATTTAATGTTCATAAAATCAATCTAATTATATTAAATTAATAAAAGTGCCAAAAAATTATTTTAATTTTAAGAACCAATAATTATAAAATTTTAAAAAAAATTGAATTTCAAATTGAATTTCTTATTATTACTTGATATTTAATAAAATATTTATTAATTATAATTTATTTAATTATATATTTATATAATTAACAAATTCTAATAAATTCAAAATTTTTTGTTGAGTAATTTAATTTATTATTATAAAAATACATTATACATATAAACATTTATTTGAAAAATGTGTTATTTGAAAAACAAATGATTATATTCAAAACTATTAAAATTATATTATTTAATTAATAAATAGTAACTAAAATTTATCAATACATTTCTTAAAACAATAACCTCTCATATTTAATCAAAATAAATATTTGAAAAATTATTATTATCTATATATCATTAATTAAATAAATGTTTTTATATTAGTATGTTATACATAAAAACCCATCACGATGACCACATAATATGTAAGGGTAATATAGGAAATTTAGGTACATTTATTTGGTGGTTCAGCTAGAATGGATCTCATAGCGGTCTAGATGGGTTAAAATTTCTCATGTAGATGATTTTTTCTCAAACATTAATTGTTTATAAATATAGTTTAATTAATCATGAGAAAACCCTAGTAATTTTGAATCCTTTTAACACCCATAAATACAAATAAATATTTCTTCATTATATATGAAAGTTTTGTTGATAGATTTCTATATGTGCAACACTGAAAATAAACAAAAGAATGATATTTTTAGATAAAATATAAATCTTTATTCAGTAACATTAAAAAGTATAATTTTAATTAACCAGAATGAATAAGTGTAACCATATAATGGAATATACTAATTAATAAAATAAATACTAATTTTAATGACTCTGAAAATAAAATAGTTTAACAAAACACCAAATATAGTCATGTATTTTTTAATGAACTATTTCCCCCAAAAATATTTCCCTTTATGACATATGCATTAATAAATATTTTTAAATAAATATTATGTTGCATATTAATAATTCTATTATATAAATTAAATTTGTAATTTATATGAAATATGAATAATATCAGTTACTAATTTTAAATGTTATTTTATTATAAATTGTCTATTATTATATTTCATTATTTTAGTCAAATTATTAATTATATGTTTATGAAATAGAATGAAAAAAATTACCACAGTTTTTATTTCCCCATTTAAAAATTGAATTATAATTAATTTTTCAAGATTTCGTAAAATGGGTGATATTTAGTAGTAAAATGTGTGATTTACGAATATTATAATTTACCTGATTTTATCACTATATAAGTATAACCTATAATATATTAATACCTACTGAGATATAATATATTAATATATAGGAATATTATTGTTCATTTTCATATATTTTTAAAACTTATAAAACCGATACAAAATATATTTAGAACTGTTTATGTAGTTACATTAATATTGAAACTATTTTCAGTATTTTTCATTTTAAAAAGGTATTATCAAGAGAGATTTAGTTTTGTATTATCGTTAATGCATCATAATAATTATTTCCTTTATAATAAATCTATTTACATCAATAAAATCATAACTCGTGATAATTATGTCTTATATTTAAATTTAATGCTAAAAATTTATTTTTCTGCAGAATATTTTTGTGTGTATAACTGTCCTTATATTATAATTAAATTTTCAATACATTATAAAAAATATTTGATAAAATTATGTTCAAAATATAAAATATATTTATTTAATTAATTTAATATTTCAATATTAATCTTTCTTATTAAAATTAATTACTATGGATAGAAATTAATTACCAATATATAAGAAAAAAAGAAAATATAGTATAACTTAATTTAAAATTCTTATAGAACATAAAATCAATTATTACAAATAAATAGAAAAGATTTATTTAAATATATAGATATTTCCCATACAATTTTTTTATAATCTTGATCAATTATCCTTGAATGGTGGTAGTTCATTATTTGGAAGTGAAAATGTGTTCCCTCAAATTCTATTTCCATCACTTATAAAAGGACAACATCTACATAAATTAGAGGAAAAAAATAACATAAAATAAATATTTTAATCACTGAAGTTTTAATTTCATGGAAACCCAATCCTAGGATGATTATACCACATTTACTCATAGTTAGCATAATCTATTCGAATTGAAGGAGACTTATAAGGTAAACCCACGACCTCAGCTAGATTATTATCAACTATTTGTTTTTCTTCTAATTTGTTTTCAAAAAAATATCTTATAACCACGCCAATGTAATGATATTAGTATCATTTATATACTTAAGTGATTTTATACTAATTTTATTATCATTTTCTATTCATAATCCCCATCATATTTAGAAAAAAAATCATTGACTCTTTTGGTAGACCACGACCTCCATGCCATTATATGTATAGTTTTCTTTTTTTAACCGACAAGGATAGCTAGTAGAAGGTTATTAAAGGATAAAAATGATATTATGATTTCATTATGATTATATTATGAAAAGTGGATAATATATTAATGATACAATCAACTAACGACCATCACTTCTGTAATCATATAATTCAATCATGCGAAGAGGATAATATGTTGTTCAAATTATCATTTATTTTCATATTAATTACTTATTATTTTAGTTGTTTAAAATTATAATATATCACACTAATAATAAGAAAACATGATAATAATGCTTCCATTATAATGATATTATAAATTATCCACCTCATAATCATTAATTAAATCCGAGTATGTTGAACAATACTTGGAATTTATATCATGAATGGATATAATAATGTAGTTAGTGGTGTAATATGAAATAAATTGGTATATAGTGATTTACTGTGTTATTCTAAGGTTATATCAACATTTTACCCAATAATTAATAATTTAATGACACGAAAATTCAGTGGAAATTTTTTTCTTAAATACATGTGATTCTTACGAGTCTTTGAAGATTTACGGCGCTTAATTCCAAGGCACGGTGTGCCCGGAATCAGTTTCTGATGTTTTTTTAGGTACGTTAGTAAACGTACGCGTGGGTTTTTATATCTTTTGAACCAGTTCTCGGAATTGAAATATAAAGGTACCGCTGAACTCACAGCGCCAGTAATCACTGAAGAATACATTCACCTCGAAGGCAGAAGGAGGGGAATAAAAGTTAGTTTTGGGTTTTTATATTTTAATTTAAATATAAATAAAGTGTGACTTTATTTTTATTCTTGGTGGTTAAAACCACGAAGAGAGCGTTATAAGTGGGTCCACCAAACCATAACATCGCATGAGAGGTTATGGTGGTGGGGCCCACCCAAATATAACCTCCATTTGGAGGATATTTTTGGTGGGGACCACATGGGCTTGAAAACCCTTGGAACCCCCATTTATGGTGGAGAAAACTCTTGGAATTACATAATTAATTTATGCATACGTAGAATAATTAATTAAGTGGAGCCCACCCTAATTGTTTCTCCATTTGAATTCATGCCACCAATTAAAATAATATATAATCTAGTATTTCATGGGAGTTGGCATCATTCATTTGTTGGAAGGGAGAATTGATGAGGAAAGAACTCTCCAACGAAGAACGACCACCAAAAAATGAAGAACGCTTCATCCTCTAATGATGGACACCTTCTTTATTCTTCAATCGGAACAAAGGAGGGAGCGCCGTCTATGAAGAACACTGATGACGCCATTCTCGACTTCATCATTTCCGATGTCGATGAATTAATGTCCGCCTTCCTGTGACATCGTCAACAAACAACAAATATGAGGTAGGTGTTCGAAATTGATAATTGTTGCATGTTATTCACCTTGATTCTAAGATTAATAATCAAATCTACTTGATATCATCCTAACGCGGAGGGTGCGGGCAGAACAAACACAGCCTAACCCCTCTGCCTTCATTATGGATTATGATGCTCAACACAGCATGAGTCCAGGTTAAGCGTTACCCATCATAAATGATTTTGGATCGAAGGAGACCACTCAAACAATGAATGACTTCATCCGGAGCGAGAATCAGGCCACCAGAACTCATCCGGCGACCCACGGATAGTTCAGCGATGGTTGGTGCAACGATCATCACTGCATGGAGGGCAGTGGCGCAACCGCACTGTTTGAAGAGAAAGTTGCGGTCGTTGGACCGCGGAGGTGTAGTGGTGGCCGGCGCAAGGCTGACCGTGAAAGAAGCCAACGGCCCGAGCTGCCAGGACACTGGAGAGGGCATGGCGCAACCGGTGCCACGTGGGGGCCGAAGGAAGGCCACAGCCCTTGGCCAAGTCAGTCGAACAGCGGCCGGCTCGAGCCGACCATGAAGAAGACCGGCGAAAAGAGCCGTCGATTCACCACAGGGGGTGCGGCCCAACGGCGGCGCGCGGGAGTAGCTGGCCGCTCGGCCATATAGGAGGAGCGAGACCCCGCTGGGTCCTGTGTGATGCAGACCAATGCCACCTGGCGCCGGTTTTCCTCCCACCCAAACAGCTCTACCATTCGGGTTACCAGTGGGCATGTGGCTTTCCCTGCTAGACAAGGTCGAGGCAGACCGCCCGCGGGTCACCTGGCTGCCGGGTCACCGGGCCGGACCCCACGCGGGCCGGGCCGCCCGGTGCGGGCTGGGTCGGACCCCAGTCCAGACCTGTTTTGGAATGTTTGAATATTTTGGTCCATAACATGGGATACGAGTATCCGATTGATGAACCATCTACGGTGACTGATTGCATGGAGCGAGATGGTTCTTTTTGAATACCCCACTTGAGGTTTGGAAGCAGATGGGTTACAGTCGGGTTGGATTGAATTCAAATCCAACCAAGCCTTTGGAACAGAAATGCCAATAACTTTCAGACTGGGTGTCTGATTGATGCACTGTTTATTGTGTTGTGTTCCTTTTGATGAGACAAAACTTTGGGATACATAAACATGGGACGACGTGGCATTTGATGTATCAATTATTGGATTGAGGAGCAAACCCTCCCGGACGTAAGAGTAGTTTGTAAAAACCATGCGGTTGGCTGCGTTCTGACGACTGTTCCTGGGTCCTGTGTGTGTCTGAAAGTTCTGACTTATTTTCCTAGATCTTGTGTGGGTCCGACAGAATAGCTGGTCCTGGAACCTGTGTGGGTTCGACAGCTTAGCTGGTCCTGGATCCGGTGTGGGTCTGATAGCTCCGACTACTATTTCTGGATCCTGTGTGGGTTTGATAGTTCCAACTGCTGTTCCTAGATCCTATTTGGGTCTGTCATCTTAGATGAATCAGTGACTACATCTGATCATCTCTATCACTCTACAAAAGTTGTATACCTGTGTGAGTTGAGTCAGCAACTCTTGTGTTTCGACGTGAACGAGAAAGATTACTTGATAACTTAGGTATGTGTAAAGGCATATAACTAAGGGGTTCTATCTATCGTTTTCATACATTTTGTTTTACCCTTGTAGGATTTTGTGAGACCTTGAGAGTCTTGGGGTCCCTACAGAGTATCGTTTTACACACCCCTGCATAGGCTATACCTGCACCTCGTTGTGTTGGATGGAGATGACAAACAGCTTTAACAAAGGCTGAGATCGCCAGGACTGGACGGTACCCGGAGGTGGGCCTTACGAAAAGACACTACACGGAGGAGTCTTATGGGAGTTGAGTGATGAGGAGGATATCTATACCTTTCCTTCATTTTGGATCTATGGTGGAAGATCCAAAATCTACTTTCACTATTCAACTATTTTGTCCTATATTCAGTTAGTACTTGTACTTTATAGTTGAGCTTGTATTTCCGAACACTTTTTACATTCCAGAACTATTTTTGTTTATAGTTTTACATAGTGTTTACGTCCATCTCATACTATGTTGTGTTTGTTTTCAGTTTATAGAGGCAATGCCTTCCTTGTTTATAGGGATTTTTCCCCTTTTGTGCAATTTGCCCACCCCTGGCCTGTGGAAGGTGGGCATTGGGTAGTTACGGAACGGGTCCCAGTGAATGGGTCGTGACAAATTCGTTTTAGAGGATTTGGTTATACCACGGAAAATAGAACCCTGATCTTTTTTCTGTGAAGCAACAGTGTTAAGCATACCAAGTGTGATTTTCAGTTCAGGGAGTCCAGTGTTGGTGCCGCGGCCAACGTATCCATACACCAGGACCCTGACATCTATTTTCTGACTCAGTGCACTAAATAACTGATTGCGTTTGTGTTTCAATATTTTTCCTTATGATATATTGAGTAAGCTCACCAGGTATAACTTATTTACCCTAGTGAACCTATTTCTTTTCAGGATTCCCCCACGCAGACAACCAGCTAGGGTTTTGAGAATTGTACGAGATGGAAGGCCACCGAGGGATGCGTCCTCGGTGCATGGGCCCCATTACAGCGGAGGAACCAGTGTTACCAATACCTGTTGGGCCACCGATACCACCCGCCCCAGTAGTAGAGAGTGCACACAGCTTGAGCGCGCTGCCCGAGTTCTAGCACCAGTGGCCGCCTAGGTTTAGGGGTGAGACGTACCTGTATGCACCTATGTATTGGATGGAGGCTGTGGTGAGAGTCTTCAGGATTGTAGGGACACTAGAAGACAACATAGTGATCCTTGCTTCAAGTCTCCTTCAGGCAGTTGCAGGTCGATGGTGGGGCCTGATGCTCCATGTGCATGACAAGGCGACACTACTCTGGGCTGACTTTGAGAGCCTATTTCAGGCAGATTTCATCCCAGCCACCCTATGTGTAGTGCAGATCTAGGAGCTACTACATTTATAGCAGGGTAGCATGACAGTGGAACCATACTCGGTGAGTTTTACCGACCTCTCCAGTTACTCCACAGATATGGTGCAAGACTCATTCTTTAGGGCCCAGATCTTTGAGCAGGGGCTCATGCGAGAAATCAGAGCATCGATTATCTCACTCAGCTTGCTGATGCAGCTGCGGGTGTTAGAGAGAGACTTCCATGTGGAGAGTTTACTTACTGATAAGTCACTAGAAGTGAGGCTCACCATTGGGCATTACGTAGTAGAGTCTTCTATAGTAGGTAGCAGACAACAGTCGCAGAGGTCCAAACTGACTGGACCAACAGGTGGACGACCTCAGGACATGGGTTGGGTTGTACGGGGCACACGAGACAAATCCAGTCATGTGAGGAACATGTAGTGTTTCAAATGCGATGGGGAGGGTCACATGGCTCATGAATTTCCGACCCACCGTACGGATGATCAACAGACATTCAAAGGACCCCCCAGGCGAAGACAGAGATTCAATCAAGGTGGTCTGCAGGGAGCAGGTAGACATGGCAGCGGATCTGGTAAAGCATCAGGTGGAGGAAGATGTTTGGTGGTGTTGCAGCCACTACCACTAGGAGGTTCACCCCCGACCATAGCGAGCAGGTGGACTATAGAGATCTCATCTCTAGGTAGCTGAGGCATACAACCATGGCGCTCCGGAGATGATTCGTGGTACGATCTGTGTCTACTCCACCGTAGTTGCAGATCTTATCGACACAGGTGCCAGTCACTCTTTCATTAACACATCCCTTGTTCAGATATCGGTGATTCCGAAGGAGCCGTTAGTTCGATCCTTATGGCTAGAGACTCCTACAGGAGTGGATTCAATGATTACGTAATAGTGCAGGCAGTGCAAGCTTACTCTAGGTGGCGAGCGCTTCGGCTAGGATCTCCTAGTAGCAGCGTGGAGGCCTTACGACATCATCTTGGGTAAGGACTGGTTATCTACAGTCCATGCTCAGATTGATTGTATTAGGCGCAAAGTGTGGTGTGTCCACACGGATGGGACCAAGTTCACCTTCACCGGTGATAAGGGAGCCTTTGAAGCATAGGGAAGATTTACTCGGAGGAGGGTGTACCAGATCACTCATCAGTTGGCATGCCTTACCCTCAGAGAAGTCGATGTGGATAGTCCGAGCTATCCTATAGTGGTGGACCAATACGCAGATGTTTTCACTAATGATTTTCCATGACTACCTCCTCCCAGAGGGGTGGAATTCTACATTGACTTGTACCCCAGGACGACACTAATATCTACTCCAGCATATCAGATGGCTCCTGCTGAGCTTCGCAAGCTGAGGGTATAGTGTAACACCCTAATATTTTATAAGAAGTGTTTTTTATGTCTTCTGTTATTTGCAACATCAAAGGAATCTTTCACTGCACACAACACTAGCTTGGATTGGGTTACATGCAATCGCGACCTTCCAAGATAGCGTAAGTAGTACGCAATACCGGGTTTCACAAAAAAACATTATATTGTTATAATATTATTATGGACTAGATGTTATGAATAGTATTAAATAAATTTTGAATTTTATGACATTTTTATTCATCTTACATATTTTCTAGAACATGGTATGAGAACAAAATAAAATTTTCGTGTAAAATAATTATTTTTCAAAAAATGAAGTTTTGCCACCTTTTGATGGAGCACCAATGTAATGACCCGGAAATTTCAAGAAAATTTTTTTCTTAATATTCATTGGAATTTTACAAGAACACAGTTTCTGACAGCGCCTGATTCTGAGGCCTGGTGTGCCAGGAATCATTTTCCGAAGTTTGGATCGGGTACGTTCAGTGAACGGACGAGCGGGTTTTTCTAACTTTTGAACCGTTGCTCAGAATCAAATTCTGAGGGCACCGATGGAACCGCAGTGCCGGTATTTGCTTATGAACGCCTATTCCGGAGTTGCGTTTACTCAAGAGAAGTTGATAAAAATTGTGGAAGTTAAAAAAAATTAACAACAATTTTTAATTTACTCTAAGTGTTTAATCCTTTGGATGGAAGTTGGGTAACTACCCAACCTCACTTGGGAGGTTATGAGGGTGGTGGGGCCCACACAAACCCCACCCCTTCATATCCTCTAACCCCCTCAATTCACCATTAATATTGTTAACTTATGTTAATAACTTATGACATTAATGTAGTGAGTTTAATGTGAGTTTTTGAAATTCAAACACTTGAATTTCAAAAGCCATGTTGAGTTAATAAATTAAGTGTGGCTTAATTTATTTCGGGTTAGTTCCTTTGTTGCTGGAGAGGAATTGGGGGAAAAAGAAGGCAAGGAGCTTAGAGATAATCTTCTTCATCTTCGAAGAAGAATGCGAAGAACGAATGATTTCCAACGAAGAACATTGAGCCCTCGGATACCGTTTACCGCGACGCCATACCCGCGACGCGCCACCCTTCGTTCTTCTTCCCACGTCAAAGGAAGGGAGATGACGTTCCATCTCGGACAATCTCTCTCAACGTCTTCAAATCCTCCTTCCGTGACTCCGCTCTTGAAACCGAGGTAGGGGGTTTACGTGATTTTTCCTTATGTGATTCTCTTCCATCTTTTATCCGTGATATTTGGACCTCATGATATCAGTTAACGGGAGGAGTCAAGACCGCACAAACATGGCTGTCCCCCTCCCTTTTTATTTTTCTTGTTGTTGCGGATCGAATAAAATTGACACGGTTTCGTCGCACCGCGCGGGGATCGAGCAGCAAGGATGCGCGACATCGTCACGCCACGCGGGATCGAGAGGCAAGAATGTGCGACGTCGTCACACCGCGCATTCAAAATTTAATCTCTCGAGCGTGGGTTTTGATTGCAAGGTGTTCGTATAATTTATTTGGATAAATTATACCTCATCAATAATTAAAATCATGTGTTTATTTTTTTCCAATGATAACACATAACGCGGAGGGCGTGGGCCGAACAAACACGGCCCGACAACCCTCCGCAGTTTTTTTTTCTATGTGCGGATCGACGGACGACAACGAAGCAGGCCGCTATGGCGTTTGAATCCCTTCGCAAAGAAGGTCGGGTCCCGGGAGGACCGTTGGCAAAGACGGAAGGAGAAACGGACAATTGGGGGGCGTCCGGTGGTCCGCGGGAATGCGGTGGCGGCGCGCCACGCCGACGCGGCGGTGCCGGGCGACTGGCGGCGACGGTGGTTCGCGCCGGCTTCAATCAGCGGTGAGGGGGGGAGCCGCGCAGCACCGCTCCGCGGCTTCCGCTCGGCCGCGCGGGCCGATCCGTGGCCGGGCCGGTCGGGCCGGACCGAGCCAGCCGGGATGGACCACGCCGGTCGGGGCCCGCCGGGTCAGACCCCGGTCCGGTCGACCCGGTTCAGGCCGGCCCAGGGGGGTCAGGTCGGGTCGGTCTGGGCCCAGACCCCCCGTTCTCGAAACCCTCTTTGGTCTTTTTCCCATATCATGGGCTACGGACCTCCGATCGACGCACCGTCAGTTCCAATGTGATCCTTGGTTCGTGACGGTCGTTTGAGTATGTCTTACTCAAGGTTTTAGAATACTTTGGGTTCGGCCGGGTCGGTTCGTACACGAAACCAACCGGGCTCTCGGAGCGGAAACACTCATATCTTATGCTCCGGACGTCCGATTGACGTGTCGTCGACTTTGTTGGATTCCTCTAAGTGAGAAGGATCTTTTGGAATACTCTGCTCGAGGTTTGGATGCATTTAGAGTGCGATCGGGTTGGTTCGCTCACGAAACCGACCGGGCCCCTGGAAAGAAAAGGCCAATAACTCACAGACCGGGCATCTGATTGACGCACCGTCTGTCTCGTTGAATTTCTCTTGACGAGACGGAACTTTTGGCATACTTCGCCCGAGTTTTGGTTGCTGTTGGATAGTGGTCGTGTTGGATTGTAGCCGGAATCCAACCGGGCCCTTGGACCGGGAAAGCTGTTATCTTTAGACCAGACGTCCGTTTCACGAACCGTCAGTGGTGTTGGTGATCACTTTGAGAAACGGTCCCTATGAGTATACCCTATGAGAGTTCGGGGTACCGTTTAGATATGGCCGGGTTGGTTTTATCACGAAACAAACAAGGCCCCTGGGGTGAAAAGGCTAATAACTCACAGACCGGCGGTCCGATTGACGCCCCAACTGTTGCGTTGAGACCCCTATGACGAGGCGGTCCTTTGAGATACTTCTTCGTGGGACTTTGAGATACTTGGAGTATCGACCTGTAGGTCGTGGAGCGGACCCTCCCGGAGGTGAGCGTGCGGAGTATGGAGACCGTGTAGCCAACTGATACCTGACGACTACTTGACCGACTCGACTTGGAGTGAGTTGACTAGCCCAGTGGACGGAGCACTACTTTGTGAGGTGCAGACCCATGGCGGACGGAGCACTACCTGTGTGACAGTGCAGACCCGCGGTACTCATCCGGAGTGTACCTCTGCAGGATACTAGGGGGTGTGCACTACTGTGTTTGGGTGGCATACCCCGGCGGGAAGCACTACTGTGTTTGGGTGGCTGGCCCACGGTACTAGACAGGAGGAGTACCTCAGTAGCCTTAGGTTAGTGAGAAGTACCTCGGAGTCGTGATAGGACCACTGTACACTCCAGAGATGGAGCTCTTCAGCAGTTGCGGTTTCGATAATGAAAATCCTGGTTTGAGCTGAGACTTTGGACCCTTGTGTTTACCTCATGATTGAGATGGGTCACTTGATAACTTATGTATATGTATGGGCATATACCTGGGTAGTGGTTATCCGTTGATTTCATGATCTTTGTGTTTCCTCATTATTGAGATGGGTTACTTGATAACTTAGGTATATGTATGGGCATATACCTAAGTAGAGGTTATCTGTTGAGATCTTCTTTATGGTTATCCTTGTTGGGTTTAGTGAGACCTTGAGGGTCTTGGGGTCCCTACTGAGTATCATTATACTCACCCCTGAATGGGCTATGCTTGCACCTCATTGTGTTGGTTGTAGACGACGGGCAGTGCTGACGGAGGCCGAGTGTTCGAGGACTAGACGGTACCCGGAGGTGGACTACACAACGAGTTAGTATCCGGAGGTGGAATTCACGGCGAGACGACACTCGTAGGAGGTTGACTGGTGAGAGCATTGTGGAGGATATTTGTACCTACCCTTAAGGTAGGATCTATGGTGGACGATCCAGGAGTTGCGCCATCTATACCAACCCTTCAGGTAGGTTCCGAGGAGGACGACCTAGGAGCCGCTTCCGTCCTTCCAGCTATTGTCATTTTCTGTTGTACTTTTTTCAGTTGTAGTTGTACTTCCTTTTGGGTTTGTATTCTGGCCCATTTACCTTTCAGCACTTCTCTTTGTACTTAGTGTTTTACTTATGCATGTACATTGTGGTGTTTTATTTACTTTTATAATGGAAATTCCTTCCCAGTTATCGGGATTTACGCCTTTGGTGCTAGTCGCCAGCCCCTGGCCTATGGAAGGCGGGCTTGGGGTAGTCACGGTATGGGCCCTGAGGACGGGTCGTGACTTATTGGTATCAGATGAGTCGGTTCTACCGTAGAACTTATAACTCTGATATTTTCTTCCTGTGAAGATATATTGTTAAGAGTACCGGGTGTGGTTTTCAGTTCAGGGAGTCCAGTGTTGGTGCTGGCGGCCGACGTATCCATACACCAGGACCCAGACTACTGAATTCCGACTTTGTACACAAAAAAACTGATTGCATGTGTGTTTCCAGAAGTTTTATTTAAATATCAGCTCAAACCAGTTCAGCTCACCAGTTATAATCGTTTGATCGTGTCACGTTGTTTCTTTCAGGATTCCTTTTCTCAGACGACCAGATAGAGCCCAGAGGGATGTGCGTACTGACAACATGCCGAGCGACGAGGCTTCGGTACAGGGCCCTCTGGTAGTTGAGGCACTAGCGGAGGCACTAATGGTACTACCATAAGTTGGGCCACCGATGCCACCAGCCCCAGCAGTAGGCGATGCACGCCACTGGAGTGCGCTGCACGAGTTCCAGCGCCTGAGGCCAACCAGGTTCCGGGAGGGACAGACCTGCAGGCGGCTGAGGATTGGCTGGAGGCTGTGGTGAGAGTCTTTAGGCTAGTGGGGACGCTGGCAGACTTCATGGTGATCTTTGTTGCCATCCTTCATCAGGAAGCATCAGGCAAGTGGTGGAGTCACTTGTTCTAGTTTTGCGACGGGATGTCCTTCGCATGGGAAGACATCGAGACCTTCTTCAGGGTTGAGTTTGTGCCAGTAGCTCTACACCCCGAGCGTGTACAAGAGCTTCTGCCTTTGCCGCAGGGTTTTCAATCAGTAATCGAGTCATCTATGGGTAGTAGATACATGATGCAGTGGTCCAAAAGGACTAGAGCCAGACGTACGAGCAGTAGGAAGTGTTATGAATTTGGCAGGAAGGGTCACCTAGCACGTGACTGTCTGACCCCCCGCACAGTTGATCCGCAGGCTTTGGAGGAGCCACTGAGAAAGAAGCAGTGACAAGTGCTTGAGAAACATCCGAGTAGTGGACAAGGCAGTAGAGCTCCGAGAGCAGGTGGACAGAAGCTGAACTAGTGGATACGTCCCTTGTACTTCTAGTTCCATGTTTCTATTGTATTCGTGTCTTTGTACTATGAGTTGCAATAATAAAAAGTCACTTATCTTTGTTCGCATTCCTATCCTTTTGTTTGGTTGATACTGAGTGGTCCCGGTTAAACTGTTGACTTGACCCTTACTTTTGAGATTTATACTGGAGGAGACCCAGGGACCTCACACTGATGCCGACAGTGTGACTCGACCCATGGAGGCGAGAGTGACTATTGGATCTCTTAGTAGTTACGTCGAGGAATTACGATGTCATCCATTGCGTGAATGCATCATTCATGTCAGGATTGACTGTATTAGGCAATGGGCGTGGTTCATCTAGGGGATGAGACCGAGTTTCTCTTTTCGGAAAAGAAGAAATTTTAGAAGCTCTACCAGATCGTAGGCAAAGAAGGTGCAGATAATCCAGGAGGGGTTGAAGACTGCACAGTGCAGAAAGAAACAGGAATCTGACGCATGTCTTAGAGACTTGAGCGTGATAAATGTTTCAATAAGAGGAAGCTTTAAGGAGAGATGAGTTTGCGGAGCAGCAAATGTGGAGGCAGAGCTAGGAGAGCAGCATGAGGTGGTGTACATCTTAACATGATACAACCACCCGCCTTAGTTATCCCAGCTAGGGTGAGGGAGCTGGAGGGCGGAGGAAGAGAGTAGCTGCATGCGGTTAGGTAGAGTGACCCAATGGCTCTAAAAAATGATTAAAGGGACAGTATGTGTCCACTACAAGCTGCTGTAGTAACAGACGTCGATATGAATCATTCCTTTCTTTCAAAAATCTTGTTCCAGAACTAGAGTTTTTCGGTATGCCGTGGACTTCACCCTCACGTCTGGAGATACCTTGGGAGGAGACTCGATAATCACACTTACGCAGACAGTGTGGTCAGACCCTCGAGGCGAGAGTTTCGGTTGGAATCCCGTGGTGGCAGCGTCGAGGCCTTACGACATTGGTCTGAGTATGGATTGGATCCACACTTCATACATGGATTGACTGTATTAGGCAAAACGTTTGTGGTTTAACTACGACTTCGGGATGGGTTTTCCTTGGTCATAGAAAAAGGAACCCCCAGGCAGCGTAGGGTAACTCTTGCACAGGAGGGTGCGACCGATCAATCTTGAGTCGGTCAACCGTACCCTCGTGGCAGCAGTTGTTTTGAGTTCCGGTTCTAACAGGAATTGGCGACCTCTAGAGTCTGAGGGTGATGATCACGTCCTTATACGGGTCTCACCTCGACGAAGTTTATGGAGATGTGGCCAAGGCGGAAAGTTATCTCCGAGGTTCAACGGACCTTTCTAGGTCCTCAGTTGGGTAGGTGGGGTGGTTTACCGCTTGACCCATCCACCTCAGTTGCACCAGGTGCACGACGACTTCCACGTATCTCAACTGAGGAGATACGTGCTCGACCCTTCGCATATCATCGACCATGAGGAGCTGGATGATGGTGATGGGGTGTCTTTCACGGAGGTTCCAGTGGGGATCGAGGATCGACAGGATCAGATCCTACGAGGACGATCGATTCCTCGGGTTCACTTTCTCTGGCAGTATGGGAACCTCCGGGTGAGCACATGGAGTGGAAGGCTCAGATTTGTGCTCTGTACCACTTTTGTTTCCCTAGTTTGTGTTATAGCTTTACGGGGACATAAAGCCCTGAGGTGGGAGTAATGTAAAGACCCGTAAATTTCAAGGAAATTTTTTTCTTAATTTTTTTTGGAATTTTACAAGAACGCAGTTTCTAACGGCGCCTGATTCTGAGGCCCAGTGTGCCAGGAATCATTTTCCGAAGTTTGGCTCGGGTACATTCAGTGAACGGATGAGCGGGTTTTTATAACATTTGACCTGGTGTTCGGAATCAAATTCTTAGGGCACCAATGGAACCAGAGTGCCGATATTTTCTTATGAACACCTATTCCGGAGTTGCGTTTACTCGAGAGAAGTTGATAAAAATTGTGGAAGTTAAAAATAAAAATTTAACAACAATTTTTATTTTTTTCTAACTGTTTAATCCTTTGGATGGAAGTTGGGTAACTTCCCAACCTCCCTTGGGAGGTTATGAGGGTGGTGGGGCCCACACGAACCCCACCCCTTCATATTCTCTAACCCCCTCAACTCACCATTAATATTTTTAACTTAAGTTAATAACTTATGACATTAATGTAGTGAGTTTAATGTGAGTTTTTGAAATTCAAACACTTGAATTTCAAAAGCCATGTTGAGTTAATAAATTAAGTGTGGCTTAATTTATTTTGGGTTAGTTCCTTTTTTGCTGGAGAGGACTAGGGGGAAAACGAAGGCAAGGAGCTTTGAGATCATCTTCTTCATTTTCGACGAAGAACGCAATGAACGAACGATTTCCAACGAAGAACGCTGAGCCCTTGGAGACCGTTTACCGCGACGCCATACCCGCGAGGCGCCACCCTTCGTTCTTCTTCCCACGTCAAAGGAAGGGAGACGACGTTCCATCTCGGACAATCTCTGTCAACGTCTTCGAATCCTCTTTCCGCGACTCCGCTCTTGAAACTGAGGTAGGGGGTTTACATGATTTTTTTATGTGATTCTCTTCCGTCTTTTATCCGCGATATTTGGACCGCATGATATCAGTTAACGGGAGGAGGCCGGACCGCACAAACACGGTCTTCCCACTCCCTTATTGTTTTTCTTGTTGTTGCGGATCGAATGAAATTGACGTGGTGCCGTCGCACCGCACGGGATCGAGCGACATTGTCACGCCACGCGGGATCGAGCGGCAAGAATGCGCGACGTCGTCACGCCACACATTCAAATTTTAAACCCTCGTGCGTGTGTTTCTGATTGCAAGGTGTTCGTATAATTTATTTTGGATAAATTATTCCCTTGTCAATGAATAAAATCATGTGTCTATTTTTTTCTAATTGATAACACCTAACGCGGAGGGCGCGGGCCGAACAAACATGGCCCGACAACCCTCCAAATCTTGTTTATCGATGTGTGGATCGACGGAAAACGACGAAGCAGGCCTCTATGGCATTTGAATCCCTTCGCAGTGAAGGTAGGGTCCCTAGAGGACCGTTGGAGAAGACGGCAGGACAAACGGACCACCGGAGTGCGTCCGGTGGTCCGCAGAAGGTGGTGGCAGCGAGCCAAGCCGGCGCGGCGGCGCCGGCGACCGGAAGGCTGGCGGCGGCGGTTCGCCGCCGGCTTCAATCAGCAGCGAGGGGGGGAGCCATGCACCCCGCACCGTGGATTCCGCGCGGCCGCGCTGGCCGATCCGCGGCGGGCCGGGTCAGTCCGGGCCCAGACCCCCCGTTTTCGGACACTCTTTGGTCTTTTGCCCATATCATGGGTTACGAACTTCCAATCGACGCACTGTCAGTTGCAATGCAATCCATGGATCGAGACAGTCATTTTAGTATATCGCACTCAAGGTTTTGGAATACTTTGGGTTCGGCCGGGTTGGTTCGTACACGAAACCAACCGGGCCCTCGGAGCGGAAACACTCATATCTTAAGCTCCGGACATCCGATTGACGTGCTGTCGACTTTGTTGGATTCCTATAAGTGAGACGGATCTTTTGGCATACTCCGCTCAAGGTTTGGATGCATTCGGTGTGCAGTCGGGTTGGTTCGCTCACGAAACCAACCGGGGCCCTTGAAAGAAAAGGCCAATAACTCACAGACTGGGCGTCCGATTGACGCACCGTCTGTCTCGTTGAATTCCTCTTGATGGGACGGAACTTTTGGAATACATCACCCAAGTTTTGGTTGCTGTTGGATAGTGGCCGGTTTGGATTGTACCTGAAATCCAACCGGGCGCTTGGAACGGGAATGCTGTTATCTTTCAGACCAGATGCCCGTTTGACGAACCGTCAGCGACGTTGGTGATCACGTTGAGAAACGGTCCCTATGAGTATACCCTATTAGAGTTCAGGGTATATTTTAGATACGTCCGGGTTGGTTCGCTCACGAAACCAACCGGGCCCCTGGGACGAAAAGGCTAATAAATCACAGACCGGGCGTCCGATTGACGTGCCGACTGTTGCGTTGAGACCCCTATGACGAGGTGGTACTTTGATATACTTCTTCATGGGACTTTGAGATACTTGGAGTATAGACCTGTAGCTCGTGGAGTGGACCCTCCCGGAGACGAGCGGGCGGAGTACGGAGACCGTGTAGCTGACTGAGACCTGACGACTGCTTGACCGACTCGACATGAAGTGAGTCGACTAGCCCAGTGGACAGAGCACTACATTGTGAGGTGCAGACCCATGGCGGATGGAGCACTACATGTGTGATAGTGAAGACCCGCGGTACTCGTCCGGAGAGTACCTCTGCAGGCTACTAGGGGGTGTGCACTACTGTGCTTGGGTGGCATACCCAGGTGGGAAGCACTACTGTGTTTGGGTGGCTGGCTCGTGGTACTCGACAGCAGGAGTACCTCAGTAGCCTTAGGTTAGTGAGCAGTACCTCGAAGTCGTGATAGGACCACTGTACACTCCAGAGACGGAGCTCTTCAGCAGTTGCGGTTTCGATAATGAAAATCCTGGTTTGAGCTGAGACTTTGGACCCTTGTGTTTACCTCATGATTGAGATGAGTCACATGATAACTTAGGTATATGTATGGGCATATATCGGGGTAGTGGTTATCCTTTGATTTCATGATCTTTGTGTTTCCTCATGATTGAGATGGGTAACTTGATAACTTAGGTATATGTATGGGCATATACCTAAGTAGAGGTTATCTGTTGAGATCTTCTTTGTGGTTATCCTTGTTGGTTTTAGTGAGACCTTGAGGGTCTTGGGGTCCCTAATGAGTATCGTTATACGCACCCCTGCACGGGCTATGCACGCACCTCGTTGTGTTGGTTGCAGAAGACGGGAAGTGCTGACGAAGGCTGAGTGTTCGAGGAGTGGACGGTACCCAGAGGTGGACTACACGACGAGTCAGTATCCGGAGGTGGACTTCACGGTGAGACGATACTCGGAGGAGGTTGACGGGTGAGAGCGTTGTGGAGGATATTTGTACCTACCCTTCAGGTAGGATCCGTGGTGGACGATCCAGGAGCTGCACCATCTGTACCTACCCTTCAGGTAGGATCCGAGGAGGACGACCCAGGAGCCGCTTCCGTCCTTCCAGCTGTTGTCTTTTTCTGTTATACTTTGTTCAGTTGTAGTTGTAATTCCTTTTTGGTTTGTATTCTAGCCCATTTAACTTTCATTACTTCTCTTTGTACTTAGTGTTTTACTTCTGCATGTACTCTGTGGTGTTTTCTTTACTTTTATAAAGGCAATTCCTTCCCATTTATCGGGATTTACGCCTTTGCTGCTAGTCACCAGCCCCTGGCCTATGGAAGGCGCGCTTGGGGTAGTCACGACACGGGCCCCGAGGACAGGTCGTGAAAACCAACATTAAATCTAGTTTTTTACATATTTATAAGTTCAATTTAACAAAATAAAATTCATCTTTGGAATCAAGATATAATTATTTAATTTGGATAAATTTTTCATATTATTCTGATAACATTCATATTTTAATGAATAGTAAAAACACGCTATATTTTAATTAAAAACAACTTTTTTCATCGCAATAATATATATTCTTAAATTATAATATTAATATGTTTTAAAGTACAAATAAAATATATTTTTACCATTTAAGATAATGTATGTCATTACCATTAATTTTACATTGAATTCATAGGTAAAACCATTTCAATCTTTGGCAATGTTTTAACTTTTAATACCCGTTTTCTTAACAACGGGATTAATTTTAAATTAATTTCTGCAACTTTTGTATTTTGAATTTTGAAAAATGGATTCCATATTTGAATTCAGTGGGTCCAAATTATGTTAATAGGTTACTTTTTTTATTATGAATAACAACTACGGTAATTTGTTTTTACTGTAGTTAAAGGTAAATTGGGTAATTAAGGGTAAATATAAGATTATAAAATTACCCTAACACCTTCCAAAAATCTATTTGATGACTAAAAGAAGGCCCTTATCACCTAAGGGTCAGAATAAATTCATTTAATAGACTTTTGGCCATTAAAATAATTTAATTATTATTAAAACCAAAGAAAGTGACAACATGTCACTCTCTTAAATCTTATAAGTATAATAATAATTTAGTGATAAACATCATTAAACTTAAAAAATGAATAGTCTACAGAAATATAATAAAATTAGCTACATCATGTGAATTTATTTATAATTTTTAGGGATTAAATAATTTTCATTAAGTAAGAAACAATAGTGTTGTTGAAATTATTTTATTGATTGAATTATCAAATAAATTATTTAAAAAGTATTAAAAAAATATTATATGAACTATTTAATGTGCTCCACTAATTTTATAGATAATTATGACATGTTATGAATCTATTAAATCATTTATTTAGAAAATATCTTCTGTTTGTATTTTATTTAAATTCAAATAAATGAATAGTGACAAAATTGACACTATTGATATTTTATAAAAATTACATATTATAAAATCATTTAAAAATCACAAAAATATTTTAAAACTTATAAATTAAAATTTATATTGTCGAAAATGTAATAAGGTATACAATTGTGGACATTTAACCACAAATAAGTAATTATTTATAATGATTTAAAATTTTTAATATTATTACCACAAATAAAATTTAATAGATTATATAAGGATAAATCATGTTGATAATGTTTAAAATAAATTTCCATCTTGCCCAAATTTTATTGGTTGATGAGATTGAACCCCTGTTTCATATAAGAATCTTATTTGTGTCAATTTTGGAGGTTTTTATGTGGGGTTGGAATTTATTATAAATTAATATTTCTTATAATTCCAAAGGTGCCCCTCTCCTCCCTTATAAAAGGGTACATCCTCCCTCTGCTCCTCACAACAATTTGAGAATTCATGATCAGCCAACCCCTACCAATTTATCTTTTCAACATCCATAGAAACATAATAGTGGTCTTGGTATTCTTCAAAGACCAATTTTAGTGCCCTAAGAGGAGGTTAAGAAGAGGCGCGTCAAAGAAGAGCTAATATCCTTTACCGATTCTTTCCATTTTATTTATTCTTATACTTCATCTTATTTAGTTGTTTAATTATTAAGTAATAACATAAGTATCACTCATATACTGATATGTTATTATAAATAGTAATCAACAATATTTCACAATCTATCCATCCTACGGAAAACGAAATCACCGTGTGTGCGTATGTACGGAATACCGTCTCCACGCCCTGGTGTAATCTGTTTTCCACCACCACCTTACTTGGATGGGTATAATGGTGTAAAGAAGAACTATATATGATTATTTTAAAATGATATTGATTCTGAAATATTATACATACACTTTAATACAATTCCATGATAATGGGAACGATATCATCGCTCGTGCGTACGTACGGCCTACCGCCTCCACGATGTGATGCGACTCGTTCTACATGATCTTCATTGAATACTGATTATATAAATGAATTTAATGAATAAATATGATATATATTAAATTAATACCATTCTGTAAATGAGTTATTTATAACCTAAAAAGATGAATAAGAAATTGTTCGACAAAACATGCTTAAGAACATAAAGCAATGAACACCCGGATAACAAGTAGAAATGAAATATTACTAATAAAAAGATAAGAATATGATCATATATTCTATAATAACAATGAATATTATTATTTAATAAGTCAATGACATTATTTAAATCATTATACAGGACATTCAGATACGTATAAAGCATACCAGACCTAAGGTAAGTGAGAATCTCCCAATTTCAATTTTTATCCGAGATTGTTTATACTTCAGTAATTACTGGGGAATATTTATCATCCACATACATGTTTCCTAAATGTGTAATATTATTTATATCCTCATAAAATTGTTTAAATCCAATATTACTCATTGGTGAGTTTTAGTAAAAGATATGAAAGGAATATTTTGTCATTTTTCATACGAGGTACTTTTTGACTTTTCCAGCCAAAGTATGAGAAGACTGATTTTTTAACTTATACGGCATGAATGGATTTTTATGATTTCATAGAAATTTATTTCCATGATGCTTCCTTTACAAGTTTTCATGTTTTTTTTAAAATTAAATTCTTTTAGTTTAAAATTTTATGACACGGTAAGAAAGGAAAAATGTTTTTGAAGTAGAAAGGATATTTTCCTCAAGAATGGAGTTCAAGTGTTTTATCAAAATTATTTTACATATATGATAATATAGGGTTATGTTTTTATCACTATTATTACATTGATTATATTATGTTGTGATGGAATTATTTTTATGAAGTCCTTTATCTTATATGAATTTTTTTATGATTTCACGATGTTTAAGAATCCCATTATTCTTACATGGGTTATGCTATGATGTATGAATTATGATTTTTTTAGAACACATATGAATGGTTTTATTATGAGATGGGTGGAACCTATATCTCCCTCCAACACATTGGGTAAAGATTTATATCTCATGAGATAGACATGGCTGAAAAGGCAAGTTAATCTGGTTCAGTGATAGAGGACTGGAATGAGGAGTGAACTCGGTTCAATAATGGAATTTTTCTGCTATGATAGTCTTGGAAATGAGTCTTGACTAATATGAAATTATTTTCTATGATTATGTGTGTATGACACAAAGTATCATGTTTTAAGTTATGATTATTTGGGATTACTTTTCACTACTATGATTTATCCCATGTAATGATATTAGGATCTCTTTTGCAGGTTAAGATTTTTAAAATGTTATGTTCTTACAGATATGATATGATTGATATTTCCTTTTTTTACCCATTACTGAGCATTTGATCTCACCCTTTTGTATGTTTTCTTTTCCACAGGTCTGGATAAAGGGTATTATGTAGAATATGCAAAAAGGGACTATAGATATGATGAAATAAATGGGAGACAACGTAGATGATTTATGAACCAGCTGTTTATGTTTCCCAGTTTCTAAAGACATTATTCTTATATGGTCTTTTCATGGTTTTGTTATATGTTGTAATAAGTATGCGTCAATTCTGAAGTAATGACAATGTATGTAGTGTATGGGTCGTTATAGTTGGTATCAGAGGAAAGGTATAGTCAACCTTTGGAAGCTATGATGTGAAACCCTTAGTAAGAACCCTAAGGAAATGTCTAAGCATAGAACACAATAATATTGTTTTAGAAATGTCCATGAATAAACTTAGATAAGACCTTAAGTGTAAAATATTATTCATGATTATGTTGTTTTCCTATTATGATTAGTGTATCTTACACTATGCTTCTTGGTTTTTGTCAATGGATGGAACCTGAAGGAACCGTGTTAATGCTGAATGCGATGGGAAATGCAATGATTGTCCCCCTGAGAAACCAAACATTATGGGAGATGCAATGAAAAATCTTGTATCCATTCTCACAAAACCTTCTCATGATATAAACCATGCAGGAATTCCAAACGAGCAAACGAAGGAGCAACATTCTGTTGAATCCATCATGAGGTAGCGTCAACCTTCATTTAGCGGGTCTTCTGATCCATTAGTTGAAGAAAAATGGATTAGTACCACAGAAATTATATTTTCTGTTCTACAATGTTCTAAACATGACGAAGTCATCATAGCACTGTATCATTTGGAAGGTGATTCTGATCAATGCTGGAATATTATCAAGAATATGAGGCAAAGAGATGAAATTTAGTCCATGGAATGGGACGTGTTCAAGATCATATTTTTCAATAAGTAATTCCCTCGTATTCTTCAAACAAAGATGGAGAAACAGTTTCCTGAATTGAAGCAAAAGGATGATGAATCTGTTGGTACCTACGAAGAAACTTTTACAAGACTTTCAAGGTACGCTTCTGGAATTATTATCCAACCTGAGAGTAAGATCGATTGATTATTTAGTGGATTTAAAAAAAGTCTTCGAAGTGCATTAGACGTAAGGGACTTCAATAGCTATGAATAAATTGTTTGATGTGCTCTCAATGTTGAGAAGGAGATTGGAGTAACCCGTCAATCATATGGGTTTGATAAGAAGAGGAAAATGGAATTCAAAGGAAAATCTAAAAACCACACCGAAAATAATTTGAGTTTACCTTTATGCACAAATTGAGGAAAGAAACATAGAGGGAATTGTCTTAAAGGGACATGAAAATGTTTTATGTGTGGAAAAGAAGGTCATCAGGCAATTGAATGTCGAAATAATGGGAAGAAGTTGTCTAATGATGCGAACAAAGAAAGGGATACATAGAATGCACCTCCAACACTTTAATGATTCAAGTGCAAGGAGATAGGGAATTATGCCAATCAATGCCCTAATCCAAATTTTTTTGATGATCATTGATGTCAACAAACTCTTAAGGCCAAAGAAAAAGGAAAGTCACATGCAATTATTAGCATCGATGTGGAGTACGATAACGAAGTGGTGAAAGGTACGCTTACCATCCACTCTAAATTAGAAAATTTTTTATTTGATTATGGATCACCCCACTCTTCTATTTATGATGAATTTTATAAGGGTTTCTACGTACTACCTCAACAATTATATGTTGAGTTAGATGTGACAACTCTTAATGGCACAATAGTCGCATCAAAAGATTACAATTCTTCTCCGATTGAAGATTGTGGGAATGTGCTTCTTAAAAATATTGTGATCCTTCCTATATTGGAATGTGATGTGATTCTTGGAATGGATTGGATTTATTTATACGGAGCTCATATCAATTTCCAAAGAAGGGAAATCACATTTAATATTCCTGATCAATCTAATATCATCTATCAATGCAAGGATGAATGTAACCCTCTAGTGGAAATTTCTTCCATCTTATGGGTCTTGATTCCAATAAATTAAGGATATTTATCTCAAATTGTCGGAGAGAAACTCACGATTATGATTATGTCAATAGTACAAGAGTTTTATGATGTCTTTCTAGAGGAATTTCCAGGTCTTCCACCAAATCGTGAAATTTAGTTTTCAATAGAACTCATACCCGGTGCTATGACCATTTCAAAGAAACCTTATAGAATGGCCCCAATTTAGTTGTAGGAATTGATGAAGCAACTCGAAGAGAATCTTGATAAAGGATTCATATTCCCTAGTGAGTCACCTTGGGGAGCACCTGTTCGGTTTGTTATGAAGAAAGATGGATCAATGAGACTATGCATTGATTATCGAAAACTTAACAAGATCACTATCAAGAAAAAATATCCTCTCCCAAGCATTGATGAATTATTTGAACAACTACGCAGAGCTCAATACTTTTCCATGATTGATCTTCGTTCAGGGTATCATCAACTAAGGGTCAAAAAACAGGATATACCAAAGACGACTTTTTGTACAAGGTATGGACACAATGAATTTATAGTGATACCATTTGGTCTTACTAATGCCCCTGATATCTTCATAGATCTAATGAATAGAGTCTTTAGAGACCATCATGATCAGTTAGTGGTAGTCTTTATAGACGATATTATTGTCTTTTCAAAGAGCAAGGAAGAACATGATAATCACTTGAGAATTGTATTAAAGACCCTAAGAAAGGAGAAGTTTTATGCCAAATTTAACAAGTGTGAATTTTGGATTCAAAATGTTTCATTTTTTGGTCATATAATCTCAAAAGAGGGGATATAAATGGATCCAGCAAAGACAGAGGTTATCAAAAGATGGTCGATACCAAAAATAGTGACTGAGATCTGAAGTATTCTTGGTTTGGCTGGATATTATCGATGCTTTGTGAATGATTTTTCACAATTATCTAATCCACTGACCAGGTTGACTTGAAAAGGAGTTAATTTTGTGTGGACAGAGGAGTGTGAAGATAATTTCAAGGAGATGAAAAGAAGGTTATCTAGAGCACCTGTGCTCACACTTCCTTGCAGTGGAGAAAGGTTAGTGATCTATAGTGATGCATCCAAGAAGGGATTTATGACAACCCTACTTTTTAATAAAAACATAAACATGATTTATTAAATAAAACGTGACTTGATACAACAAAGAAGATCGATAGGTTTAGTGTCTTTGCCGATTAGTATCATTACATAAAAACCTGAAACATTAAATACAACATCTTTATTAAAAACTTCCTTTACATGACCACTATATTCCCTCGTACTTATCAATACATTGGATAACCTGAGGACATGCATAAGAAAAGGGTGAGCTATAAAGCCCAGTAAGGGAATGCACATGGAATAAAATGAAGAGTACAAAACATGTTAGACATTATGATTATAAATAGAGCACAAGAGAAACATGTGTTGGGTCGGAACAAACGAGGAATGATGGCAAGAGGGGGGTGAATTGCCTTTTAAAAAATGATTAACAAATTAAAATCAAAGTAAAGAATGCAGCGGAAAGTAAAGAGGCAAGACACACGAAATTGATAACGGAGTTCGGCCAAAACCCGGCCTACGTCTCTGCTCCCAACTCAACCGTTGAGAGATTCCTACCTCTTGCTTTTCAATGGTTTTAGCAAGAAACCCACTAGGCTTTGAGGTAGCACTAGGACCTATTACAGCTTGCTTTTTGTGGTTTAGCAAGAACCCACTTGCTTTTGATGGTTTAGCAAGAACCCACTAGCCTTTTTAATGGGTGAAGGCTAGCTCACCGGTGACACAAGCCTTTTAAAAGGAAAGGCTTGAAGAAACCTCTTCACACCTTAATGGTGGTGTGAAACCCAAAAGAAAGGGGGATGAAGAAAGAGTTTGGGGTTTGTAGGCACAAACCCAATTTTAAAGCTCAAAAAGATAAATACGATAAAACCCGTAATTGGAGAAGCCTTGGGCGCCTTTGATTGATTGGTGATGTTTGAAGGCCGCTTCCAAGCTTCTTTGGTGGTGCTCTTGGATGTGGAATTGGATTGGAGCACGTTGGGTTCCTTGAGGAAATCCGCCGGAGGTTCGCCAAAATGATCAACAATGTGTCTGGTGGCTTTGTATATGATCCGGTAGGTGTCCGGGGCTTCCTTGGCCTTTATTTATAGGCATGGAACCCATTGGGGGCCTTCAGAGCCGTTGGAGAGGTCTTCGGAGCCGTTGGAGGCCAAAACAAGGTTGACTGGTCAAAGCCAACGGCTAGTTTGACTGGGCCCACCGGCTGGCTGGTACAGTCCCACCGGCTGGCCGGTGTGTGCAAAAAGGCATAGGATTCTTGTCCAGGGGCCACCGGCTGACCGGTGCCAGAGCCACCGGCTGGCCGGTGGCAAGACAGTAGCTGGCACTGTTTGGAGAGGGTACCACTGGCTGGCCGGTGCTGAGGCCACCGGTTGGCCGGTGGGGAGGCAGTAGCTTCCCTTTGAGTGCAGGTGCCACCGGCTGGCCACTGGTGTGCCACCGGTTGGCCGGTGGTCTGGACAGAAGGATGCCTTCTGTCGAGGCTCCTATCGGTTGGCCGGTGCACTTCCATCGGTTGGCCGGTGGACTGAATTTCAGTCCACTTTGCCTCCTTTCTTTCTTGGCCCAATTCCTTGGCCACCTGAATTGATTCCTATCATCCAAAAACACTTTAAAGAGGATTAGAAAAAATATGAGGGTGATTGTGATCATGAAAATAAAACCTTGAGGGGTTCGAGAGGTACAACAATCTCCCCCTATTTTGATGATCACAATCACCAAAACAATCAAAGTAAAATACTGAAATTGAAAGGAAATGCTAAGCATGATGAAAAGGATTCTCCCCCAATCAATCAAGAAATTTCTCCCCCTTTGTGATTATCAAAATAGAATGGGGCATAAAACTTGATTGAGGGAAATTTTGAAAAACAAAAAGAGATTTTAAATCAATTGAAATTTTGGAAATGAAATGAGAATTTGAATAACAGTTTGAATTGAATGTTTTGAATCAAAAATGAATAATAGTTTGAATTGAAAGTTTTGAATCAAAAACCAATTGAATTTTGAAATTTGAAACCAAATGAAAATTTTTGAAATTGAGAGTTTTGAAACCAAGTGTTGAAATTGAAAGGAAAAATTTTGAATACACAAAAAAGCTTAAAAGATCCTAACTCCCCCTAAATAAAAACAAAAATTCACCGGGGAGAGGGATTTTGAAAATAGATGATTTTAGGCCCGGAGAGACTCGCTAGAAGGGATTTTTCAATCCAAACTTGTCTCATAGCGGGTCTTCTCCTATAGAATTTGTCCGAAAAGAAAAAAGATTTGGGTTGACCGTACCAGGCATTTTTACAATTACATTCATAAATAAGGTGCCCGGGTTTTTTACAATAATTGCAAAATTTAAAACTAGAGCTCCCCCTTACAAAAACAGTGGGTGCATGGGAGGAGGAAGCTTGGTTGGTATAGCCAAGTCCATTGGTGGTTCTAGATACCCTTTGAGAACCTAAGAGTTTGGACAAATTTTGTTCACCTTGGGTGAACTTGGCTAAGGATTCCCTTAGGTCTTTAATGGTTGATTCCAAAGAATCAACATTTGGAAAATTTTGGATTTTTAGGGAGAGTTCCTCCTTCTCTTTGAGAAGTTGGTCTTTTTCGGAGGAAAGCTTTTTGAAATTCTTTTTTAAAGAGACAAATTTTGAAGAAAGTTTATGAAAACCATTT
This sequence comes from Viscum album, assembly GCA_963277665.1. NCBI lineage: Eukaryota > Viridiplantae > Streptophyta > Magnoliopsida > Santalales > Viscaceae > Viscum > Viscum album. The sequence continues at coordinate 2,083,868,792 of OY728128.1, read as the reverse complement.
TCTAATTGATCTCTAGCAAATTGGAGATCCTCATAAGACAAATGATTTAAAGAATTTGAATTTGAAGAACATGAGGAAGAGGAATCGGAAGAAGTTACCTCATGGAATGCCATTAGGCATTTTGTACCTTGGTTGCACGAGGAGGAGGAGGAGGAGGATGATGAGGTGTCACTCCATGTCGCCTTGAGAACCTTTTTCTTTCCTTTCTCCTTAGCCCGTTTCTTGTTGAGTGGGCAATCGGTCTTGTAATGGCCCTTTTCGCCGCACCCGTAGCATTTTACCTTGGGCTCGGATCTTGCGGTGGGTTCTTGCTTTCGATGCTTGCGGGATTTCTTCTTCTTGTGCTTCTTCATAAACTTGTGCATTTGGCGGGCGAGATCCTCCATTTCCGAGTCGCCACTTGAAGATGAAGAGGATGAGGAGGAAGAGGATGATGAGGAGGAGCTTACTTCTTTTTGTACCTTGAGGGCAATGTTCTTTGGTGTCTTGATTGGTGTGCCCTCCTTTTGAGCTTGCCTCCTCATCGTGATCTCATAAGTCATGAGAGATCCGATGAGCTCCTCTACCGGCATATTTTTGACGTCCTTAGCTTCTTGGATCGCCGTCACTTTAGGTGCCCATGAGCTCGGTAGGATCCATAGGATCTTCTTCACCATAGTTTCTGCAGAAATATTATCTCCAAGAGACTTTCTACCATTGCACACGTCAGTAAATCGAGTAAACATTTCAGAAATTGATTCATTTGGGTGCATGGAAAAAGACTCAAAATCCTGACGGTACATGTCCAATCGAGTATCCTTTACTTTGTTGGTCCCCTCATGGGTAACCTCCAAAAGTTTCCAGATTTCATGTGCGGAGGTGCATGTGGAAACTCGATTGAACTCATTTCGGTCAAGGCCGCAATGTAGAGCGTTCATGGCTTTGCCATCAAGCTCGAAATTTCTAATATCGGCTTGGGTCCATTTGGATTCGTCGGGGGAAGTCAAAGTATAACCTTGCATGACAATTTTGTAAATAGGATATCCTATGCTTCTTAAAAAAGTGGTCATGTGGGTTTTCCAATAATTATAGTCGGTCCCATCAAAAAATGGAGCCCGACCCAAAGAGTAGCCCTCGGGGGCGAAAGAGGTAGATGCCATCAAAAAGGATCTTTAAATTTGAAACCGTTTAAGGTATTACTCAAATTATCCCTTTGATACCAATTGTTGGGTCGGAACAAACGAGGAATGATGGCAAGAGGGGGGTGAATTGCCTTTTAAAAAATGATTAACAAATTAAAATCAAAGTAAAGAATGCAGCGGAAAGTAAAGTGGCAAGACACACGAAATTGATAACAGAGTTCGGCCAAAACCCGGCCTACGTCTCCGCTCCCAACTCAACCGTTGAGAGATTCCTACCGCTTGCTTTTCAATGGTTTTAGCAAGAAACCCACTAGGATTTGAGGTAGCACTAGGACCTATTACAGCTTGCTTTTTGTGGTTTAGCAAGAACCCACTTGCTTTTGATGGTTTAGCAAGAACCCACTAGCCTTTTTAACGGGTGAAGGCTAGCTCACCGGTGACATAATCCTTTTAAAAGGAAAGGCTTGAAGAAACCTCTTCACACCTTAATGGTGGTGTGAAACCCAAAAGAAAGGGGTATGAAGAAAGAGTTTGGGGTTTGTAGGCACAAACCCAATTTTAAAGCTCAAAAAGATAAATACGATAAAACCCGTAATTGGAGAAGCCTTGGGCGCCTTTGATTGATTGATGATGTTTGAAGGCCGCTTCCAAGCTTCTTTGGTGGTGCTCTTGGATGTGGAATTGGATTGGAGCACGTTGGGTTCCTTGAGGAAATCCGCCGGAGGTTCGCCAAAATGATCAACAATGTGTCTGGTGGCTTTGTATATGATCTGGTAGGTGTCCGGGGCTTCCTTGGCCTTTATTTATAGGCATGGAACCCATTGGGGGCCTTCAGAGCCGTTGGAGAGGTCTTCGGAGCCGTTGGAGGCCAAAAGAAGGTTGACTGGTCAAAGCCAACGGCTAGTTTGACTGGGCCCACCGGCTGGCCGGTACAGTCCCACCGGCTGGCCGGTGTGTGAAAAAAGGAATAGGATTCTTGTCCAGGGGCCACCGGCTGACCGGTGCCAGAGCCACCGGCTGGCCGGTGGCAAGACAGTAGCTGGCACTGTTTGGAGAGGGTACCACCGGCTGGCCGGTGCTGAGGCCACCGGTTGGCCGGTGGGGAGGCAGTAGCGTCCCTTTGAGTGCAGGTGCCACCGGCTGGCTGCTGGTGTGCCACCGGTTGGCCGGTGGTCTGGACAGAAGGATGCCTTCTGTCCAGGCTCCTATCGGTTGGCCGGTGGACTGAATTTCAGTCCACTTTGCCTCCTTTCTTTCTTGGCCCAATTCCTTGGCCACCTGAATTGATTCCTATCATCCAAAAACACTTGAAAGAGGATTAGAAAAAATATGAGGGTGATTGTGATCATGAAAATAAAACCTTGAGGGGTTCGAGAGGTACAACAACATGAACATGAAGGCATGATAAAGCATTATAATCATAATATGGAAATGTGGCAGAAATACTTAACATGGAATTAGCATGATCCAAGGCTCATTGCACATGGAGCATGAGTAAATCCTCATTGCACATAAAGCACGAGTAAACCCTCGTTTCACTTGATTTTGAATGTGTAATCACTCATTGAACATGACGTATCATGATACTATACTTTACCCAATGCATTGGAGAGCTATAAGGGCACACCCTTCTTAAACATTTCATTTCGTGCATAAGTGTGCCACATGGATCATAAAACATGGATTCAGAAAACATAATAATTTATTACACGATAAAATAATGTGGAATTCATACATGAAACTTTGTAATCAATAAGTAAAGGCTCATAAAGGTGAATACCATTGATGGAGAAATGGGCATGGAATCCACTACACAATGGCATTGGCTTAGAAAATCGGTGCGATTTCGGCAGTGTAACGACGTGACATAAGATTTCAAAAAATGGTTGATGAGAGAGAAAGGGGTTCCTCATAATATTTACATGTAATGGAAAGTAAGGAGGTCATATAGATACATGTCCCAAAATTTTTAATGGAATTTAGATTCATCATACAAAATTATTGCTTGAATGTAAAAGAAGAGAGAGAAGTTCCTTTTGGAATTTCAGCATTGTAACGGGTGTACATGTGAGGCATTTAATGAGAGAGAAAGGGGTATCCCATCATTCAAACAATAAGAGGGAAGTATGTGGGAGGTGTGACACCATACCCCAACATTCATAATTGAAATTAAAAGGGAAATACAACTTTTAGAAAATTTTCAAAAATGAGAAAGGAAGAAAAACCCTTACTTGGAAGTGTGCTTCCAAAGACTAGAGAGAGGCTTGTGAGAGGCTTCTTTGGAGCTTGGGGCACCTTGGGAGGATTCTAGATAGAGTATGGCAGAGTTTGGATGAACTCCAAAGGCTTTGTGTGGGGAGTAAGTGGGAGCATGGGTGGGTTTATATAGAAAATGTGAGGAAATTCTTTATTATTTAGGTTTGGGACCACTTACATTAAATTAACCCAAACCACAAACCATCCCAAGGTTTTTTACCATGGTTTTTGGAAAAGGCTTGAGGAAAAAATATTATATAAGGCTAAAGTCCGAACTTCTTAAACTAGTAGGGTTTCTTATGTGGAGGTGAGTCACACTCCCATGGAAATTAATTTTAAAAGGCAATGTGTTGAATTCGTCTTGAGGGGTCCATTAATGATTTCAAAAGTAAGCCAAACAAACCCAAAATCACATTATTTTAATTGTAAAAAATATATTGGCCGAAAATAAGGATTTTATTATTTTATTACATCACTATTGGGACATTATGATATCATAAAACACATTATATATTTAAATGGTATTTAATTTTTACCCGAAAATTTTACTGTCTCAGAAAATTATGAAAGATTCACCATTGGATAATTTCGATGTCCTGATTCCAGAAATAACATTTATTTTATGTAAATAATTTTCTAAATATTTAAATTTTAACTTTTAAAATAAAAACCAACATTTATAGAAAATTCACGGGTTTTGACAGAAATGGCTTTCAAATTTTAATAAAAATATTAATTGCACTCATAAAATTATAAGATCATTTATTTTTAATAAAAATTAAGCTAATAATAGTAATATTATTTTATTAAAATATTATTTAATTCAAAAATCCTTTAATTAAAAAAATTGAATTCTTAATTAAATAATAACTAAGAACATTATTTGCACTTTAAAAATTATTTACAATGTATCAATAATGACTAGAAATTATATTCATTATTATATACAAAAATAATGTACATGAACATAGTACAAATTATTTGTTACATAACCCCTTATAACAGCCACATAAGTCCTAAGGGTAAGGAGTGCGGTGGTGACAGACTCTTGGGGTGGCTCGGATAACATCGCTCGAGTGGTAATTTCTATCAACTTCCACTTCTCCCGTAGACGGTAATGTTAATGCATGACATGATGAAGCTCAGCTTGGGCTTGTTCAAGGATGAATCCCAAAGATGCCACCTCTTTTCCGAGCTCCGACAAATGGGCTTCGTATGGGGCAATTCTACTGGATGAGACCATTTCTTCCTTTGTCTGAGTGAATTGGATTTTTTAAAGTCCTATATTTATACTAATCATGTGATCACTGTTCAATGGCTATATTAGCAACGGTCAAAATTCTTAACATAAAACCAAAGACGTTGAAATTTTATATAAACATAAAGATACATTTAATTAGATCATGAGGGATTTCCATTAATGAAAATGTGGGTCATTACAATATTCCCCCCTTAATAAATTTGGCCCTTGAAATTTTCTTGTTCCCACACTAAAAGAGATGTTGGTAACTCATCTTCATCATTTCCTCTATTTCCCAAGTTGCTTCTTCAAACTAGTGGTTTCTCCACAACACCTTGACGAGGGGCATTGTCTTATTTCGTAGAACTTTTTCTCTACGATCTAAGATCTTCACTGGTTGCTCCTCATAAGAAATATCATCTTCCAATTGTACCACCTAAGAAGAGAGTACATGTGAAGGGTTTGGTATGTACTTCCTTAAGAGGGATACATGAAATACATAATGTACATTGGCCATGGAAGGTGGAATTTCTAGTCGATAGGCCACAGCCCGAACATGATCAAGAATCTCGAAGGGGACGATGTACCTTGGACTTAACATCCCTTTCTTTCTACATATCATGACCTTTTTCCACGTAGATATACGTAGAAAGACCATGTATCCAACTTTAAACTCAAGGTCTCGTCGATGATTATATGCATAACTCTTCTGTCGACACCGGGCTGCCTTGATATGCTGCTGAATGGTTTTCACATTCTCCACCATTTCCTCAACCATTTATGGTCCAAGAAGCTTACGTTCACTGACCTCATCCCCACATGCTAGTGTTCTGCACCTATTCCCATATAGGGGTTCATATGGTGTAATTTGGATGCTCGAGTGGAAACTATTGTTATAAGAGAACTCAACCAGAAAAAGTTGTTGATCACATCCTCCTTTAAAGTCCATTGAGAATGCTCTCAACATGTCCTCAAGTGTTTGGATAGTTCGCTCAGATTGGCCATCAATTTGAGGATGATAGGCCGTAATGAAGTTCAGTTCAGTATTTAGAGCATGTTGAAGACTCTTCCAAAACATAGAGGTGAATCTTGGATCTCGGTCAGACACAATAGATAGTTGTACTCCATGCAGCCTTACCACTTCCCTAATATATATCCGTGATAGTTGATCCAAAGAGAAATACTCCCGAATAGCAATGAAGTGTGGAGTCTTTGTAAGATGATCCACAACAACCCATATTGCATTGTTCCCTTTGGATGTCCTCGGAAGTCTGGTGACAAAGTCCATGGTGATGTTCTCCAATTTCCATTCCAGTATAGGCAAAGGTTTCATCATCCCCTTAGACTTATGCTTCTCTGCCTTCACATGCTGACACACTAGGCACTTTGATGTATATTCAGAGATCCCCTTCTTCATATTATCCCACCAAAAGATTTCTTGGAGACCTTAATATATATTTGTGCTCCCTGGGTGAATAGAGAAATTCTAACAATGTCCGTCATCCAAAAGTTCCTTCTTCAGCTCTGGACTTGATGGAACACATAGTCTTTTCCCAAACCGCACAATTCCTTCTTCATTAAGATTAATCTCTGAGGATTTCCCCTTTTTGATAGCTTCCACTTTTTCTTAAATTCCCACATCATCCTTTTGAGAATCCTTTAACCTTTCCAAAAGAGGTGGTTGACCAATAATTTGTGAAAGGATTGATGATGTTCCCTTCTTTATGATTCCGATGTCCATCTTCATAAAGTCTAAGAAGATTGGATCCTTCTCAATTCTCATCATTGATAGAATTGTCGGGTCCTTTCTACTTAGGTCATCTGCCACCTTGTTCACTTTCCTATGGTGGTAATGGATTGAACAGTCCTAATCCTTGATGAGATCTATCTATCTTCTCTGTTTCATATTAATCTCTTTCTGTGTGAATATATATTTAAGACTTTTATGGTCAGTATATATCTCAAATTTCCCCCCATAGAGATAATTCCGCCAGATTTTCAAGGAAAAGATCAACGCTGCCAACTCTAGGTCATGCGTTGGACAGTTTCTCTCATGGATTTTCAACTTTTTTGAGGCATAGGATATCACTTTATTATTCTGTATCGGCACACAGCCTAAGCCCTTTTTTGAAGCATCAATGAAAACAACAGAATGTTCCCCACTTGTGGGTAAAGTGAGCACGGGCGCAGTGATAAGACTCCTTTTCAACTCCTTGAAGCTCTCTTCGCATTCATCACTCTAGGAAAACTTTACTCCCTTTTGAGTTAGATTGGTAAGAGTGTTGGACAATCGTGAGAAATTTCTCACAAATCATCGATAATATCCAGCTAACCCCAAGAAGCTACGGATATCCGTTACCGATGTTGGCCTCCGCCATCCCTCAATTGCATCTATTTTGGGGGTCCATAGGTATCCCATTTCTTGTGATTATATGGCCCAATAATGAGACCTCCTTCAACCAGAACTCACACTTGCTGTACTTTTCATAGAGATTCTCCTTGCACAAAGTATCTAGTACAGTTTTTAAATGGTACTCATGATCGTCCATGGTTTTGAAGTATATTAGAATATCATCTATAAAGACTACCCCAAATTTGTCAAGGTAATCTCTAAATAATCTATTCATCATGTCCATGAATATTGTAGAAGCATTGGTGAGTCCAAAAGGCATTACTATGAATTCATAGTGCCCGTATCTTGTACAAAAAGCAGTCCTGGGGACATCTTCCTTCTTCACCTTTACTTGATAATATCCCAACCACAAATCCACCTTGGAGAAGTATTATGCTCCATGAAACTGATCAAACAAGTCATATATTCTTGGGATAGGATACTTTTTCTTTATTGTGATTTTGTTAAGTTCACGATAATCGATGCAAAGCCGCATTGACCAATCCTTCTTCCTGATTAAGAGGACTGGTGCACCCCATAGTGAAGCACTTGGGTGTATAAACCCTTTATCTAGATTCTCCTGTAGTTTTTTCTTCAGCTCTTCAAGCTCAAAAACAACCATTCTATATGGAGTCTTGAATATTGGTAGCGCCCAAAGTATAAGTTCAATTGAGAACTCAACATCTCTTCTCAGAGGAAGACCAGTCTGTTCCTCGGGAAACACTTCAGCGAATTCCCTCACAATAGGCATTTTTTCAAGGATGGATTCTTACATGGACTCAATCATCTGATCCAGATATGCGTGCTTATAAGGCAGTAATATCCATGTTTCAGATGATGGAACTAAAGGAGATTCATCTTCCTCCTTACACTTGTAAAAAATCGGGGGTCGATTCTCCAAATGGAGTGTGATTTCTCTCTCCCAAAAATTTATGCTGGCTCTATAGAAGGAAAGCCAATACATGCCAAGAATTGCATCAAATTCCACCAGAGGGAGTATGATGAGGTTCGCCGGGAAATTCAATCCACAGATTATAATAGGGGAGGACTTATACTCATGGGATGCAATGATTTCCCCATTTTCCTTACTCACCAACATCTTTACATCCATGACTTGTGGTGGTGCTGGGATTGTTCTACTAAACTATCGAGATATAAAAGAATGCATAGAACATGAATCAAAAAGTATGTTTACTATTCTAGCGTACCTGTCACCACTTCATTGTCGGGGTTCACCTTGACAGAAGTGATGGAAAAAGCTCTTCCTTACTTCCTTAGAGGTTGTTGGTTGTCTCCAAAAACCCTTGGATTAGGGAACTGATTTGAAAAATGACCCGGTTATTTGCATTTGTAGCATTGAACAATGTGTTGAGGATTTAACGGAGCGTTCCTCTCCTCTGTCATAGCTGCGGGTATTTCTTCCTGATAGTTAACAGCTAAGTGCCTTCTCTTCCACACCTAAACCATTTTCAAGTCCCCTTAATGAAATTTCTAGGGTACTTCTTTCTTCACTTTTGGGATGTGGGGTGCTGGATCTTCTTAGTACTGTTGGATTTATCCATCGGACCACCAGCATTGAATTCCACCTTACACTTCTTGTCCCCATGATACCCCTGTGATTCCCTGATCTCCATTTTGACTTTGAGGGAACATCAGACAATTTCCTCATAGCTGTCGAAGTCATGGATCGCTAATGCTTTCCGCAAGTTAGGCTTCAGCCCACCGAAGAAGCGGTCAACCTTGAATTCGGGGGTAACGACAAAGCCGAAAGCGTATCATGCATGCCTTGTAAAGTTTGCCTCGTAGTCTCCAATAGATTCTTCATCTTTTTTCTTGAGGGAAGGGAAGTCCATTTCCATCTTAAGCCGGAGGGTGCGTGGAAAATATTTATCGAAAAACGTCTTCCCGAAATCCATCCATTCCAATGCCCGATCTCCTCCTCAGGCTTCATATTTTTTTATCAATGTTCACCATTGATCAGCTTCACCCTCCATACGATAAGCCGCCAGGAGAACCTTCTCTTGTTCAGAACATTGGAGGATGGAGAATATCTTTTCAATGGAGTTGATCCATTGTTCAGCGATCATGGGATCAGATGATCTACTAAAAGTAGGAGGCCTTTGTCTCATGAAGCTCTCTATAGAGACTTGTTCTTTCTTTAGGGGGGTTGAACATTCCTCTTCACCCGTGTTTCTATTCAAAACATGAGTTAGCTGAGATAGATGTGTGAAAAAGTTCGCGATTCCCGCTCCTATTGGATTGGGCATCTCATTAGTACAGTCATCACACTGATCTTCACAATGGTTGTCAGCCCGAGTCCTCCTATTACCGGCCATTGGCTGGAATAAAAGGAAAGTTATGGGTAAAAAAAAAGGGTAATCCAAAGACAAAAGTTGATGACTTATAAAAAAACATTTATTTCCTTACTCAAGAGTCTATAAGCTTCAATCTAGGATTCTCATGATCTACTTTCTAACATATATTCGTAGGGGAATTTTTTTAATTCTCTTAATAAGGGTTCATACTAAGATTTTGAATTTCTCAAAACATATCCCCCAGGAGTGTCGTAACCAACAGTGCAACAAGGCCCGTTGTCATGCACCAGTTCCCGTTAGAGTCTAGCTCAATGCGGTGTTTTCGGGTTTTACCCCTAGGATACATCTGTGCCAGAGCCGCCTATACTTGCTCGTATCCAGAAAGGGATGTATTTGTTTGATAAACCACTTACTTAGTACTTACCAAAAAATATGTAAGTTTTTATTATACTTAGTCTTGTATCTAAGGCTTTACTAGGGTTTCCTAATGCCAAAAATAACTAAACTTATCCTCTGATACCAACTATGACAACCCTGCTTTTTAATAAAAACATAAACATGATTTATTACATAAAACATGACGTGATACAACAAAGAAGATCGAGAGATTTTGTGTCTTTTGGGCTTAGGATCATTACATAAAAACATGAAACATGAAATACAACATCTTTATTGAAAAATTGCTTTACATGACCACTACATTCCCTCGTACTTAGCAATGCATGGGATAACCTGAGAACATGCATAAGAAAAGGGTGTGCTATAAATCCCAGTAAGGGAATACACATGGAATAACATGAGGAGTACAATACATGTTAGACATAGGCATATCAATATACCACAAGAGAAACATGAACATAAAGTCATGATAAAGCATGATAATCATAACATGGAAATGTGGCAATAACACTTATCATGGAATTAGCATGAGCCAAGGCTCATTGCACATGGAGCATGAGTAAATCCTCATTGCACATAAAGCACGAGTAAAAACTCATTTCACTTGAATTAGAATGAGTCATCACTCATTGCACATGATGTATCATGATACTATACTTTACCTAATGCATTGGAGCTCTATAAGGGCGCACCCTTCTTAAACATTTCATTTCATGCATCAGTGTGCCACATGGATCATAAAACATGGATTCATAAAATAGAATCATTTATTCCACGATAAAGGAATGTTGAATTAATACATGAAACTATTTAATCAATAAGTAAAGGTACATAAAATTGAATACCCTTGATGGAGAGATGGGCATGGTAGCCACTACACAATGGCATGGGCTTAGAAAATCAGTGCGATTTCGGCAGCGTAACAGCGTGACATAAGAATTCATAAAAACAGTTGTTGAGATAGAAAGGGGTTCCTCATCATATATACATGTAATGGACAGTATGGAGGTCATATAGATACATGTACCAAAATTTTTAATGGAATTTATATTCATGATACAAAATTATTGCATGAATGTAAAAGAGCAGAGACAAGTTCCATTCGGAATTTCGGCATAGTAACGGTTGTACATGAGAGGAATTTAATGAAAGAGAAAGGTGTCTCCCATCATTAAAACAATAATAGGCCAGTATGGGGGAGGTGTGAAACCATACCTCAACATTCATAATTGAAATTAAAAGGGCATTACAACTTAAAGGAAGTTGACAAAAATGAGAAAGGAAGAAAAACCCTTACTTGTATGTGTGCTTCCAAAGACTAGAGAGAGGCTTGTGAGAGGCTTCTTGGGAGCTTGGGGCACCTTGGGAGGATTCTAGAGAGAGTAGGGAAGACGTTGGACGAACTCCAAAGGCTTTTAGTGGGGAGGAAGTGGGAGCTTGGGTGGGTTTATATAGGAAAGGTGAGGGAATTCTTTGTTATTTAGGTTTGGGACCCCTTACATTAAATTAATCCAAACCACAAACCATCCCATGGTTTTTGCCCATGGTTTTTGGAAAAGGGAAGAGGAAGAAAATATTTTATAAGGCCAAAGTCCGAACTTCTTAAAATATTAGGGTTGCTTATGTGGAGGTGAGTCACACTCCCATGGAAATTAATTTAAAAAGGCAAGGTGTTGAATAAGTCTTGAGGGGCTCATTAATGCTTTGAAAAGTAAGTCAAACAAACCTAAAATCACTTCATTTTAATGTTAAAACATATATTGGCCGAACATAAAGATTATAGTATTTTAGTACATCATTATTGGGTCATTATGATGTCATAAAACACATTATATATTTAAACGGTATTTAATTTTTACCCAAAAATTTGACTGCCTTAGAAAATTATGAAAATTTCACCATTGGATAATTTCAATGACTTGAATCAAGAAATAACATTTATTTTATCTAAATAATTTTCTAAATATGTTAATTTTCACTTTAAATATAAAAACTTACATTTATAAAAAATTCACGGGTTTCGACAGAAATGGCGTTCAAACCTTAATTAAAAGTTTAATTTCATTCATAAAATTATAAGATCATTTATATTTTAAAAAATAATTTAATAATAATAATAATATTTTATTAAAATAATATTTAATTCAAAAAACACTTAATTTAAAAAAAATTGAATTTTTAATTAAATAATAACTAAAAACACTATTTGCACTTTAAAAATTATTTACAATGTATCAAAAATGACTAGAAATTATATTCATTATTATATAAAAAAATAATGTACATGAACATAGTACTAATTATTTGTTACATAACCCCTTAAAATAGCCGCATAAGACCTAAGGGTAAGGTGTGCGATGGTGACAGACTCTTGGGGTGGCTCCTATAACATCACTCGAGTGGTAATTTCTATTAACTTCCACTTCTCCCGTAGACGGTCATGTTCGAGCTTGACATGATGAAGCTCAGCTTAGTCTTGGTCAATGTAGAATCCCAAAGACGCCACCACTTTTCCGAGCTCTGACAATTGGGCTTCGTATGGAGAAATTCTACTAGATGAGGCCATCGCTTCCTTTGTCTGAGTGAATTGGATTTGTTAAAGTCATTTATTTATACTAATCAAGTGATCATTGTTCAATGGCTTTATTATAAATGGTCAAAATTCTTAACATAAAACCAAAGAAGTTGACATTTTAAATAAACATAAAGAGACATTTAATTAGATCAAGAGGGATTTCCATTAATGAAACTTTGGGTCGTTACAGGATTGGGTTGTGTTCTCATGCAAAACGATATGGTGATAGCTTATGCCTCACAATAGTTGAAAATCCATGAGTAAAATTACCCAACCCATGAATTGGAGTTAGCTGCGATAATCTTTGCATTAATGATTTGGAGACATTATCTTAATGGTGAATGCTGTGATATTTGTACTGATCATAAATGTTTAAAGTATATTTTCACACAAAAGGAGATGAATATGCGCCAAAGAATATGGTTGGAGTAGATTAAATATTACGACTGCTCAATTAATTATCACCTTGGGAAAGAAAACAAGGTGGCATATTCATTAAGTTGACAAGACCATGCTAGCATATCCATGATGAGGATCACAAAAGATCCAATATTTATGGATTAAAAAATGATGGATCTTGGAATTATAATGGAAGGGGAATTTTTTTATCATTCTCAAATTAATGTTCAACCATCTATGCCTGTAATGATAAAGAGGCAAAAAAAGAAGATATGGAGTTACAAAAGAATGCAAGAAATGTTCCTGAATTAAAACTTTATTGTGATAGGATAATAAGGTTCAATAATTGGGTTTATGTTCCTCCCATCCCAGAATTAAATAAGGATCTGCTGGATGAGTCTCATAGTTCATCATTCTCTATTCATCCTAGAAGCACGAAGATGTATAGGGACCTGAAAGAGTACTTCTGGTGGGATGGCATCAAATGAGATGTTGCTGAATATGTCTCTTGATGCTTGGTTTGTCAGCAAGTAAAAGCTGAGAGACAGAAGTATAAAGGGATGTTACAAGTATTATCCATACCAGAATGGAAAAGGGAAAACATCACTATGGACTTTGTCATTGGACTTCCTAAAACATCCAAAGGCAATAATTCTATCTGGGTCATAGTTGATAATCATACGAAGTCGGCACACTTCATTGCTCTTAGAAAAGATTTCTCTCTGGTTCAACATTCCAGGATATATGTAAAGGAAGTGGTAAGATTGTATGGAGTAGCATTTTCCATTATATCTAATCGGCATCCGAGGTTTACCTCTGTCACGACCCGTCCTCGGGGCCCATGCCATGACTCCCCCATGCCCGCCTTCCACAGGCCAGGGGCTGGCGACTAGCACCAAGGCGTAAATCCCAACAAAAGAGAAGGAATTGCCTTTGAAAAGTAAACAAGCCCCACAGAGTAAGCAAGCAGAAAAGTAAACACTAAGTAAAAACTGTACAAGCTGTGCTGAAAGTAAAAGGGGCTGGAAATACAAGCCCAACTGTAAAGTACAACTGAAAGGAAAAACTGCAACTAAAAGGAAAAGCCACAACGTCGAGTCGTCCTTTGGAAGTCCCACCTGAAGGGGGGTATAGATAGCCACCACTTCTCCTCGGGTCCACCTGACCGCTCCGAGTACGTCCCGCCCAGTGGTCCACCTCCAGGTATCGTCCTGCTCCGCAAGTCTCCACCACGCTTCTATTGCGCTGTCCGTCGTCTGCAACCAACACAACGTAGTGCGGGCATAGCCTGTGCAGGGGTGAGTATAAGCTACTCAGTAGGGACCCCGAGACCCCCGAAGGACTCACGAAATCCAGAAAGGATAATCCACAAAGGAAAGATACAATCACGAAGTAACATCTGACACGGCTTAGGTATATGCACATACATATACCTAAGTCATAAATTCCTGTTCGGCTCCAACGTCCCAGCCCAAGCACAACCCAGTCCACACAGGAAAGCAAAATGTATACCCACACAGGATAGAACAACACAATCCATGTAACGCCCCGACCCCAGCTACCCAGAGTCAGTGCGTTAATTACATAACATTGGCATGATCACAAGAAATATCAAATCCCGAAAGACCGATTGGTTTAGTAGCCTTGGAAACACTAGATATAATCATAAAGTTTTACATTACATTTCAAAGTGAAAAACTACTACAACAACAAAGTCTTCATATCCACACTATTAACCCCTCATAATATCCCTGCAAGTCATTCATAAATTACTTCTTCACTACCTGGGAAAAATAAACATAGAAAAGGGGTGAGCTCAAATGCCCAGTAAGGATAACAGTATAGCGGAACATTCAAAATTAGCATAAACATTTAAGGCAATGAATTACTAAAACAAAAGCCTTTTAAAATTGAACTTCAACATAGTATGGCAAAAGTAAAATGAAATAATGCCATTTACTTGTTCACATGGATATTCTACTAATCGAATAATCACATGCAATATCAATAACCACTTTCATAATGTTGGAATGCATAATGCCAGACTATCATAACCACATAGCCAAGGCCTCGTGCCAAGACTACAAATAAGATTTTGTCAAGGCCTTTTGCCAAGACACTAGTTTGTCTCATGAGACCTACCGATGCATCGAGGAGCTATAGCGGGCTCCACCCGTCACTTATTAAGTCCAATGCATTCCCATATGAAAAGGTTTAAACATAACATAAACATTCGTATTAAAACTAGCATACGAAATGTCAATAATTTCACCATAAACTATGAATGGTATAAAAATAGCACATCCACAGTCAAACATATCACAAAAACTTCAATACAATATAGAAGTTTTGTATCATAATAAATCAACTTCAAATAATCTTAAAATCCATCAAAGGATGTTGACATAGATGAAATCAAAATTCTTTTTAAAGAAATATCTCCTTTTATTTTGAAATCATTTAAGATCAATATAAAATAAAACATTTTCTTTGAAAATATTCTTATAAGCTTGTAAGGAAAGCTTTGAAGATTTTATAACGGCGTAAAATAACCGCACCCGCCGTATAAGTTAAAAAAAAACATTCTTACCTCAATTCTGTCGAAAAGGTTAAAAAGGACCTTGTTTTGAAAACGACGGAAAGATTCCTTTATAAACCTCTTATAAAAAGTCAAAAAAGGGTATAAATGAATTTAACCCATATTCTTGTAAATAGTAAAAATGTTTTGAAACACATTTTTAAGAAACATGGATGTGGATGATAAAGAGATCCCAGTAGATTATTACATATAAACAACCTCGGATAATGAAGAGATTGTGAAATAACCCTTACCTTGTACTTTTCCTTGGTTGGGGTAGGTTAACCTCCTGTATAATGGTGAAATAATTGTTATTAAATTATACAATAATCATATATATTAATATGATATCATATATGATCTTTTAACATTGATTTATTAATAATATCTTAGAATTATCATCGTTTCGGGTGTTAACTTACTCATTTTCTTTTATATGTTTTGTTACATAAGCCATGTTTGTTGTATCTTATTCATATCCAGAATGATATTAACATTATTTTTAACCCCAAAATGAGAATAAGACTTGAATGGATATGATGGAGAATGAATCTTATCGCGTTCGTGGAGACGGTAGTCTGTACGTGCGCACGAACGCTACTTCCATTTAATTTTTATTTTAAAAGAATCTAATTCAAATGATAGATAGGTATATTACTATTCCAGTATAGTATTTTATATATGTTACTTAAGTTCATTAACACCATCCTTTATACGTTCCATGTGTGGTATGAACGAGTCATATCATTTTAAGGGGGCGGTAGTCCGCACTTCCTCAAATGAAATTATCGTATGTATATACAACATGAAACGAATGATGGAATGAAATAAAATGGAATTACAGAAGCTTATATATAAAATATATATCATTAATATAATATTTAATTACAGTTCCATCATAATGGCCACCATGAGAGGTGGTAAGATGTATTTGAACAATCATCGTTTCGTGAGGCGTTAGTTTGCCATCCACAGAAACATTATGTTCATCATCCATTAGGTGGAGTTGTGTGTATGTGTAGTTTGAATCCTTCTTATAACAACATCCTAGTATATTGAGGATACTGGTGTTGTTACAAATTAAAGGAAATAAAAAGATTTTGGGGGTTGGAGAAGCAAAATAAATGAAAATACTTTAAGAGAAATTGTTACCTCTAATTTAGGTAACTCACTTTGGTTGGAACCAAAGGACTTCTTGAAATGCTTTCTGCCTAAGGGGAAGATTCAAGGAGTAGGAGAGGGATGTGGGGAGCTTAGTTGGGCAGAGTTTGGACGAGCCAAGTGGCTTGAGAGGTGTGAGGAAAAGAGAAGGAGGAGTGCCCTTTTATAAGAGGGGCGAGGGGCACCTTTGGAAAAGCTAGAAATATTAATTTATAATAAATTCATATTCGGTTTCTAATGGCTCCAAAGTTGACTATTCAAAGGTTAAGGTGGGGATAGGTCGAAAACCACTCAACCAATAGAATTTAGACAGGTTTGGGTACTTATATTAACCTTATCTTTAAGTATTAACTCTAAGTTAATTAGTTTAACTTTTACAATGTCTCTTTGTATTTTTATATAATATGGTTAATAAACTTACTATATACATCCAAGAGACCCCCAAGTGGTCCATTAATGATTAACCTATCATAATATAAGTCTCTTGGCCGAACCTTAGATTTTTAGGAATTTAATATCAATTAATAATATAATATTTGTTTTAAGAACTCTTTTATGTCAATTTTGACACTATTCAATAGTTGATTTTTGTGAAACTCATAACAGATTGATTACTTCTAACAAAGTCCATTAAATCAATCCTAATATATCATATTAGCCTAGAAAATTAGTTTAATTCATTAAAAGTTTCATATTATATTTATTTGGGTATTTATAATATCAATTATTTTAATTTTTCACTATTATAGTAATTACTGCATCATCATTGTGTCATAAATAAAATAAATTATTTAATGTCTAAAAATTATAAATAAAATATCATTATGTAGGAAATCTTTTTAGATTTCTAATGAATTTTTATCATCTAAAATCCAACATATATAACCCTATGTAACAATTGTTGTTCTAAACGATATATGCTTGTGTCATTTTTGTATTCATTTTAACTAAATTAAAATAAAGTGTCATTATCACTTACAAGTGGATCCATGGGGTCCCAAAATAGACCCAAATATTCCCATGGTCGACCATGTATCAACCAATAGGGTTAAGACACGTTTTAGGGTAATTTAGTATTATTATAATATTATTTTTTTAACCCTTATTTAACGGATTTACCCTTAACCATGGTAAATAAAATATTTACCGCAGTAATTATTCAAAATGTCTAAAAATAAAAGTTACCTATTTACACAATTTGAACATCCTGATTCCAAATATGTAATCCATTTTCCTAAATTCTAAACACAGAAGTGGCAGAAATTAATTTAAAATTAATTCCCGCTGTCAAAACAAAAAAAAGCGTGTTTTTAAGAGATAATAACTATCAAGAGATTGACACTTGTTTATGTTCGGTTTAATTGTAAAATTATGTCCAATGACCAACAGTATATTAAATGGTAAAAATATATTCTAAATATACTTTAAAACCACTCAAATTCATAATTTATCACTATTAATTATTTTGATTAAAAAAGTTGTTTTTAATTAAAACTTAGTAATTTTCACTATTCATCAAAATATGAAAGTTATCCGAAATGTACCAAAATTTCACCTTAGGCTAAATTCGATATTCCGAATCCAAAAATGAAGTCCATTTTCATATATAAAATATATATAATTTCAAAAAGTAGGTATTACTATTCATAACGGCTAGTTTGATTAGTTATGGTGTGTTAGAACTCAGTGTTGCGTACAACACACACTATCACATTATTCAAAGAGAAGCGTACCGTAGAAGCTTGGGATGTTTCATTTTAAATTTTTGATGTCTCCATTTAGTCAAAAAGTTTAAAATATAGTATTTAAAAAGGGTTCACTATTAAAGTTGATAAAAGTGCAATACTGAAAATGAATTTGTTCTGGCATTATATCTTTGAAACTCATAATATGGATTCTAAAATTATAAGGATTACATAAACATTAAAATTTATCTAATACTATTCATAACCTCTTTTGAACGGCTTGTTTGGTAAGTCATGGTGTGCTTGAACTTCGTGTTGCATGTAGTGAAAGTTATTGAATTATTTTGAAGAAGTAACACACTATGAAATCTTGGGGTGTTACATTCTCCCCTCCTTCAATAAATTGCGTCCTCGCAATTTGAAATTGTTCTTCGAAACTAAAAGGTTGAAAATAGATACTATATTTGTGGGAAAAACCACATCAGAAATTGGTTTACTAAAATTTAGTCTTAATATGAGGAAAAGAGAAATGAAAGGGTCACCACCAAATTATGATCTTGATTAGGAGAACATTGGTGGCAATTAGTGACATATAATTGGAGGAAAAACGTAAATATTTATAGGTAGTGATTGAGGTCATCAATCACAAAAAAGTATAAAATTGAGGTCCTTAAACTCATCAATCTATGATGATTTGAAGTACCATCGGTTCAACAAAATATAGGGTATTGGGATAACACATTTTTGACATTTCAAAATATCTTAGTTGAAATCCCACATCGAAAAATGAATTAATGAGGCCTCTATTTAAAATAAAGAGTGGAAAGTATGAAGATTACTGAAAATAACACATACTAGGGTTCCATGTAGGAAAATATGGATATGGAGGAGAAATCTAACCATCAATTATGTGATGGAGAGTGGTAGAGAACATGGCTATGAAAAGGCCAACAATCCCAAAGCCATAAATTAGTGATGATTTAAGGTACCATCTAGGGAAACATTTTTGTTCTAAGTTCCTTTTCTTAATATTGAGGAATTTATTTATGAGATTGGCTAAGATCATAAGGAGATATACTTACTTTATAATTAGAGTTTTATCCATTAATAAATTTCTACCACAAACTCATCTTTCACTCTAAAAGATAATAGAATGTAAAAAAATTCTATTTACACTATTCGTATAGGGTTCCAAAATAAAGGAATTTATAATTCATCTACAAGATATTTTAATAAAAACTACATTATTTAATCCAGGACATCTCGTGGGCCAGTGGTAGGTGATACACCCTTGTCGCCCTTCAGTTGCGGGTTCAAGTCTCGCAGCCTTGCCGGACGCGACGGGTTACCGCCCAACCTCCGGGTTTTCGTTTTATGGTAATCCAAAATAATACAAACTAGAACTATCCAAAATACTTCTGTCCAAACTCACAGTCCAACATTTATAAGGAAGGTAAACATAATATAGATCCTTTTTACCCCGCAATAGCATATGAATACCTTCATCTTGTATTCTTTTAATAAACTGAAACATCTTGAATTACCATATTCCTTATTGATTACATTCATGCTCCCCTATTCCATATAGAATGCTGGATATACTTCATTAATCCAAAAAAATTTTAAACCCCAACAATGATGGAATATACAAATCATTAATCAGTTCGAAGGTAGTCAAGAATATCCAATATAATTTATCCAAAACAATCATGTATTATTCCAAAATCACTACTTCGGTATCAGAACTATATTATGGTTTATCATTCTCTCAACCATATATTTTCCAAAAATTTATCCTGCTATTGAGTCACTTTTCTTTGTTCCACATAATCTCAAGTCCTTAATGAAATAGTACTGCAGTACAATCCTTATATACTCCATAATTATTATAACAAGTACATTGTTGATACAACACTCAATTGACATAATCAACATAAGAACTCTAATCATTCCTCTTCATCTGTGGTAGTATCATAACTTGATTATTATCCAATAACATCATTTGCGGCATAGTCTGATGACTGGGACATAGGCTCGCGTAGTGTCCAAACTCCTTGCAAATGAAGCATTGTACATTTGAAACCATTTTCTTACCCTTGCAGTCACGTACTTTGTGCCCTTTTCCTCCACACTTATAACAAACTCCCATTCCTTTCAGGCAAGTTCCAGGGTGTTTCTTTCCACAGTTACCACATATGAGAAAATTCTTCTTTTCCCTCTTCCATTTATCCATCTTTCTCTCTTCCATCCTTTTCTTCTCTTGCTTCCCTTCAAAGCCATAGGACTCAGTAAACTCTTTACTTATCTTATCAACACATCATATTATTTCTTCATATGATGATAATACATGGGAGACTATTTCTCTTATAAATTCTAGCTTAAGACCATGAAAGATATGATCCTTCCTTCTCTTTGGATCATGTGCATTTCTGGAGTTCTCATTCCTTCTACTGGGCGCCATTTCTAAACAATGGAATACACTAGATCAGTTTATGAATCAAAATACATAATCCCATACTTATAAAACACTTAACATAAATTGAACTATTTATGGATATAATCCATAATCATAAAAATGTTTTCTTTGAGAAAGTATATACTCATAAACCCTTCATAATGATTTGTAAAGAAAATGAGAGTTATCCTAAGCATATCCCCCGGGAGTGTCGTAACCAAGAGTGCAGCAAGGCCCGTTGTCGTGCACCAGTTCCCGTTCGAGTCTAGCTCAAAGCGGTGTTTTCGGGTTTTACCCCTAGGTACATCTGTGCCAGAGCCGCCTCTACCTGCTCGTATCCAGACAGGGATTTATCGCTCGGAAAACTCACAAAATCTCTACAATACCAAAATTCTAGGAAGTTCTTCTATACTAATCCTCAAAGTTCATCTTAGGTCTACGTGCTCTAATCAGAGTTTATCTAAATCTAGCTTCCAAGGTTTGTACTAAACTTCCTCTGATACCAACTGTAACGCCCCGACCCCAGCTACCCAGAGTCGGTGCGTTAATTACATAACATTGGCATGATCACAAGAAAGATCAAATCCCGAAAGACCGATTGGTTTAGTAGCCTTGGAAACACTAGATATAATCATAAAGTTTTACATTACATTTCAAAGTGAAAAACTACTACAACAACAAAGTCTTCATATCCACACTATTAACCCCTCATAATATCCCTGCAAGTCATTCATAAATTACTTCTTCACTACCTGGGAAAAATAAACATAGAAAAGGGGTGAGCTCGAATGCCCAGTAAGGATAACAGTATAGCGGAACATTCAAAATAACAAATAAACATTTAAGGCAATGAATTACTAAAACAAAAGCCTTTTAAAATTGAACTTCAACATAGTATAGTAAAAGTAAAATGAAATAATGCCATTTACTTGTTCACATGGATATTCTACTAATCGAATAATCACATGAAATATCAATAACCACTTTCATAATGTTGGAATGCATAATGCCAGACTATCATAACCACATAGCCAAGGCCTCGTGCCAAGACTACAAATAAGATTTTGTCAAGGCCTTGTGCCAAGACACTAGTTTGTCTCATGAGACCTACCGATGCATCGAGGAGCTATAGCGGGCTCCACCCGTCACTTATTAAGTCCAATGCATTCCCATATGAAAAGGTTTAAACATAACATAAACATTCGTATTAAAACTAGCATACGAAATGTCAATAATTTCACCATAAACTATGAATGGTATAAAAATAGCACATCCACAGTCAAACATATCACAAAAACTTCAATACAATATAGAAGTTTTGTATCATAATAAATCAACTTCAAATAATCTTCAAATCCATCAAAGGATGTTGACATAGATGAAATCAAAATTCTTTTTAAAGAAATATCTCCTTTTATTTTGAAATCATTTAAGATCCATATAAAATAAAACATTTTCTTTGAAAATATTCTTATAAGCTTGTAAGGAAAGCTTTGAAGATTTTATAACGGCGTAAAATAACCGCACCCGCCATATAAGTTAAAAAAAACATTCTTACCTCAATTCTGTCGAAAAGGTTAAAAAGGACCTTGTTTTGAAAACGACGGAAAGATTCTTTTATAAACCTCTTATAAAAAGTCAAAAAAGGGTATAAATGACTTTAACCCATATTCTTGTAAATAGTAAAAATGTTTTGAAACACATTTTTAAGAAACATGGATGTGGATGATAAAGAGATCCCAGTAGATTATTACATATAAACAACCTCGGATAATGAAGAGATTGTGAAATAACCCTTACCTTGTACTTTTCCTTGGTTGGGGTAGGTTAACCTCCTGTATAATGGTGAAATAATTGTTATTAAATTATACAATAATCATATATATTAATATGATATCATATATGATCTTTTAACATTGACTTATTAATAATATCTTAGAATTATCATCGTTTCGGGTGTTAACTTACTCATTTTCTTTTATATGTTTTGTTACAGAAGCCATGTTTGTTGTATCTTATTCATATCCAGAATGATATTAACATTATTTTTAACCCCAAAATGAGAATAAGACTTGAATGGATATGATGGAGAATGAATCTTATCGCGTTCGTGGAGACGGTAGTCCGTACGTGCGCACGAACGCTACTTCCATTTAATTTTTATTTTAAAAGAATCTAATCCAAATGATACATAGGTATATTACTATTCCAGTATAGTATTTTATATATGTTACTTAAGTTCATTAACACCATCCTTTATACGTTCCATGTGTGGTATGAACGAGTCATATCATTTTAAGGGGGCGGTAGTCCGCACTTCCTCAAATGAAATTATCGTATGTATATACAACATGAAACGAATGATGGAATGAAATAAAATGGAATTACAGAAGCTTATATATAAAATATATATCATTAATATCATATTTAATTACAGTTCCATCATAATGGCCACCATGAGAGGTGGTAAGATGTATTTGAACAATCATCGTTTCGTGAGGCGTTAGTTTGCCATCCACAGAAACATTATGTTCATCATCCATTAGATGGAGTTGTGTGTATGTGTAGTTTGAATCCTTCTTATAACAACATCCTAGTATATTGAGGATACTGTTGTTGTTACAAAAGAAAGGAAATAAAAAGATTTTGGGGGTTGGAGAAGCAAAATAAATTAAAATACTTTAAGAGAAATTGTTACCTCTAATTTAGGTAACTCACTTTGGTTGGAACCAAAGGACTTCTTGAAATGCTTTCTGCCTAAGGGGAAGCTTCAAGGATGAGGAGAGGGATGTGGGGAGCTTAGTTGGGCAGAGTTTGGACGAGCCAAGTTGCTTGAGAGGTGTGAGGAAAAGAGAAGGAGGAGTGCCCTTTTATAAGAGGGGTGAGGGGCACCTTTGGAAAAGCTAGAAATATTAATTTATAATAAATTCATATTCGGTTTCTAATGGCTCCAAAGTTGACTATTCAAAGTTTAAGGTGGGGATAGGTCGAAAACCACTCAACCAATAGAATTTAGACAGGTTTGGGTACTTATATTAACCTTATCTTTAAGTATTAACTCTATGTTAATTAGTTTCACTTTTACAATGTCTCTTTGTATTTTTATATAATATGGTTAATAAACATACTATATACATCCAAGCGACCCCCATGTGGTCCATTAATGATTAACCTATCATAATATAAGTCTCTTGGCCGAACCTTAGATTTTTAGGAATTTAATATCAATTAATTATATAATATTTGTTTTAAGAACTCTTTTATGTCAATTTTGACACTATTCAATAGTTGATTTTTGTGAAACTCATAACAGATTGAATACTTCGAACAAAGTCCATTAAATCAATCCTAATATATAATATTAGCCTAGAAAATTAGTTTAATTCATTAAAAGTTTCATATTATATTTATTTGGGTATTTATAATATCAATTATTTTAATTTTTCACTATTATAGTAATTACTGCATCATCATTGTGTCATAAATAAAATAAATTATTTAATGTCTAAAAATTATAAATAAAATATCATTATGTAGGAAATCTTTTTAGCTTTCTAATGAATATTTATAATCTAAAATCCAACATATATAACCCTATGTAACCATTGTTGTTCTAAACGATATATGCTTGTGTCATTTTTGTATTCATTTTAACTAAATTAAAATAAAGTGTCATTATCACTTACAAGTGGATCCATGGGGTCCCAAAATAGACCCAAAGATTCCCATGGTCGACCATGTATCAACCAATAGGGTTAAGACAGCTTTTAGGGTAATTTATTATTATTATAATATTATTTTTTTAACCCTTATTTACCGGATTTACCCTTAACCATGGTAAATAAAATATTTACCACAGTAATTATTCAAAATGTCTAAAAATAAAAGTTACCTATTTACACAATTTGAACATCCTGATTCCAAATATGTAATCCATTTTCCTAAATTCTAAACACAGAAGTGGCAGAAATTAATTTAAAATTAATTCCCGCTGTCAAAACAAAAAAAGCGTGTTTTTAAGAGATAATAACTATCAAGAGATTGACACTTGTTTATGTTCGGTTTAATTGTAAAATTATGTCCAATGACCAAAATTATATTAAATGGTAAAAATATATTCTCAATATACTTTAAAACCACTCAAATTCATAATTTATCACTATTAATTATTTTGATTAAAAAAGTTGTTTTTAATTAAAACTTAGTAATTTTCACTATTCATCAAAATATGAAAGTTATCCGAAATGTACCAAAATTTCACCTTAGGCTAAATTCGATATTCCGAATCCAAAAATGAAGTCCATTTTCATATATAAAATATATATAATTTCAAAAAGTAGGTATTACTATTCATAACGGCTAGTTTGATTAGTTATGGTGTGTTAGAACTCAGTGTTGCGTACAACACACGCTATCACATTATTCAAAGAGAAGCGTACCGTAGAAGCTTGGGATGTTTCATTTTAAATTTTTGATGTCTCCATTTAGTCAAAAAGTTTAAAATATAGTATTTAAAAAGGGTTCACTATTAAAGTTGATAAAAGTGCAATACTGAAAATGAATTTGTTCTGGCATTATATCTAAGAAACTCATAATATGGATTCTAAAATTATAAGGATTACATAAACATTAAAATTTATCTAATACTATTCATAACCTCTTTTGAACGGCTTGTTTGGTAAGTCATGGTGTGCTTGAACTTCGTGTTGCATGTAGTGAAAGTTATTGAATTATTTTGAAGAAGTAACACACTATGAAATCTTGGGGTGTTACAATCCACAAAGGAGAGTAAACACTAAATCCACATAGGATAGCTCAACACAATCTACAAAGGAGAGTAAACAGTAAATCCACACAGGATAGCTCAACACAATCCACAAAGGAGAGTAACTCAAGATTCAGCTCACACAGGTATACTTCTTCGAATGACGATAATGATGATCAGATATAGATACTGAATCATCTAAGATGGGACCCACATAGGATACAAGACCATTTGTCTTCATTGATTCATCTATACTGGGATCCACATAGGATACAAGACCAATATTGAATCATCTAAGCTGGGACCCACATAGGATACGAGACCAGCACGGCTGGGACCCACATAGGATACAAGACCAGCACTCTTCATTGAGTCATCTATACTGGGACCCACATAGGATACAAGACCAGTATTGAATCATCTAAGCTGGGACCCACATAGGATACAAGACCAGCACGGCTGGGACCCAGATAGGATACAAGACCAGCACTCTTCATTGATTCAACTATACTGGGACCCACATAGGATACAAGACCAGTATTGAATCATCTAAGCTGGGACCCACATAGGATACAAGACCAGCACGACTGGGACACACATAGGATTCAAGACCAGCACTCTTCGTTGATTCATCTATACTGGGACCCACATAGGATACAAGACTAGTATTGAATCATCTAAGATGGGACCCACATAGGATACAAGACCAGCACGGTTGGGACCCACATAGGATACAAGACCAACACTCTTCATTGATTCATCCATACTGGGACCCACATAGGATAGAAGACCAGTATTGAATCATCTAAGCTGGGACCCACATAGGATACAAGACCAGCATGGCTGGGACCCACATAGGATACAAGACCAGCACTCTTCATTGATTCATCTATACTGGGACCCACGTAGGATACAAGAGCAGTATTGAATCATCTAAGCTGGGACCCACATAGGATACTAGACTAGCACGGCTGGGACCCACATTGGATACAAGACTAGCACTCTTCATTGATTCATCTATACTGGGACCCACATAGGATACAAGACCAGTATTGAATCATCTGAGCTGGGACCCACATAGGATACAAGACCAGCACGGCTGGGACCCACATAGGATACAAGACCAGCACTCTTCATCGTCGCAGTCCACTGAGGATTTCTGCACAGTCGTCGTCGTCGAAGTAGTAGTCGCAGCCAGCTCTAGTGTTCCCGCACACAGCAAGCTTGTTCGGGAGGGTCCGCTCCACGAGCTGAGCGTCTGATACATCAAATGTCACAATGTCCGAAGTTGATGTATCCAAAAGTTCCGTATCACCAATAGGAACTCAACGTCGCTGACGGCGCGTCGATCGGACGCCCGGTCTGAGAGTTATTGGCTTTTTCGTCCCTGGGGGCCGGTTGGTTTTTAAGGCAAAACCAACCCGGCCGTACTCCACCTGTGTCCAAACCTCGGTTGGAGTATGCCAAAAGATCCGTCTCACTTAGAGTGATTCAACGAAGCTGATGGCACATCAATCGGACGTCCGTAGCTCAATATATGAGCGTTTCCGCTCCGAGGGCCCGGTTGGTTTCGTGTACGAACCAACCCAGACGAACTCAAAATATTCCAAAACCTTGAGTGCGATATACCGAAACGCCTGTCTCGATCCAAGGATCGTTTTTCCGCTGACGGCGAGTCGTTTGGAGGCTCGTAGCTCAAGTTACGGGCATTTGAACGAAAACCGTCCGAAGACGGGGGTCCGGGTCCGGGCCCGGGCCGACCCCTCCCCCCACCCCCTGGGTCGGCCGAACCGGGTCGACCCGGTCAGACCCGGTCCGGCTCGGCCGGGCGGCGTGGTGGGGGGGGGGGGGAGCCGCCACCCCCGCGTGACACCCCCACAGCACCCGCGTGGTGTCTTCCTGGACAACCGAGCGACGCGGGGGGGAGCCGCCGCCACCACGTGACAACCCCGCGGCACCCGCGGGGTGTCGCTCGGACAACCGGACGCGGCTTCAGCCGCTTCCAGCGTGAACCGGACCTGTGCGGCTGAGGGTCCGCGCGTGCCGCCGCCGCGGCATCTGCCGGGGCGGCCTTGTCTGGCGACGCGCCGGGGCGTCGCCGCTCCCTGCTGCTGGCGCCGCCGGCGGCTTCCACGGGCCACCGGAGTCGCTCTGGTGGTCCGATTCTGTTCCCGTCTGCGCCGCTGCTCCTCCTAGGACTAGCTCTTCACTGAGGAACCATCACACGTCCGCTGCGGAACGTTCCGTCGTCGCCCGTCAAATCCGCATAACAACGAAGAACGGCGGAGGGTCGTCGGGCCGTGTTCGTTGGCCCGCACCCTCCGCTTTAGTGATAAACAATGGGAGAAACAATATTCAACATATGAATACATATCCAAAAACAATTTTAATGAAATAAAATTTTTTTATGATTCGGGTTCTTCATTTTGAACGGAAACAACACGGTAATTAAGGAAATTTCCAAAAATAAAATTCCCACCTCGTAGTCGTCGCGCGTGAGCGTTCTTCGCGGAATTGCTCGTCGCGGAAGAAGGGGATCGTCGCGTCGTCGCGGAAGGGCGTCGCGTCGTCGCAGAATCCGGCGTTGTGTCGACGAACTCAACGGACCAAGAAACAACAGAATTAATTATAAATAATTAAATCCGTGTTTTGTTAAAACCCAGAAAGGAGATTTAAAGAATCACAAACACTCACCTCAACGGAAGATCGGAGGATCTTGTCGTGGAGGAAGGAACGTCACCGAAGAACGTCGCATGAGAGGAAACGTCGACGTCGCGGTATCTGGCGTCGCGTCGTAGATTTCCGCGGGTTCGACGTTCTTCGTCGAAGGCCGGCGTTCTTCGCATTCTTCGCGTTCTTTGTGTTCTTCGCGTTCTTCGCAAAGAAGGATGAAGGCTCAAGAACTCTAACAAAACCTCTCAACGAGTTATCCTTCAAAAAGACTCGTTGGTCTTATTTTATTATTACGCCAACAAACGAAAAAGGTAAGTAATGACCCATCAATTCGTTGTATTAATTCAACGAAAGTAACAGCTCATTTAATTCACAAAATAAACCGCCAAATTAAATGGTCTGTTAATAATTTAAGAAACACGTCAATTGACTTTCATAATGACGGGTTTTCACGGGTGCGTTACTTAGCAGAAAGAAATGGCGGGGCTCGTGCGGGCCCCACCTCACAAATATCCTACCAAGAGGGTAAGATATTTCTGGATAGCACCCTATCTGATTCAACTCAGTTTAAGCTGCTTTTAAGTGTCTTCAAGTGGCTTCCAAGTGGCTTATGTGAAATAAAATAAAGTTGTCGAAAAAAATTATTTTATTTCTTAACATTAAGCCCAAAAATTAAAAACCACACCCGAGCAAACGCAACTCCGGAAGAGGCGTTTCTAAGAAAATACCGGCGCGGCGATTTCATCGGTGCCCTCAGAATTTGATTCCGGGCACCGGTTCAAAAGTTAGAAAAACCCGCTCGTTCGTTCGCTGAACGTACCCGAGCCAAACTTCGTAAAATGATTCCGGGCACACCGGGCCTCGGAATCTGGTGCCTTCAGGAACTGCGCTCTTGTAAAAATTCCAAATAAAATTAAGAAAAAAATTTACATGAAATTTACGGGTCTTTACATTACTCCCACCACAGGGCTTTACGTCCCCGTAAAGCTTCAACACAAACTAGGGAAACAAAGGCGGTACTGAGCACGCATCTGAGCCTCCTGCTCCCATGTGCTCCCTGGAGGTTCCCGTGCTGCCATCTGATGCGCACAAGAGAAATCGATCATCCACGTAGGACCCGCTCCTGTTGATCCTCTATCTCCACCCGGACCTCCGTAATAGTCGCCCAATCATCCACGCCTAGCTCCCCATGGTCAGCGATGAAGCGTGGAGATGACTTGACACCTCGGCCAAATCTCCGCAAACCACGTCGAGGTGAGACACGCATGAAGACGTGGTCTCCATCCTCGAACTCTAGTGGCCTCCGCCTCCTGTCAGCATAAGACTTCTGCCGGCTCTGAGCTATACTCATCGCTCCTGGATGACCTGGACCTTCCCTGTCGTGGCCTGGACCATCCCCGGTCCCACAAGAGATGCTAAGATTTCTTGTTTGTTGATAAGAGAAATCTGGTTCCATCCCCTGGATGAACCACATTCTTTGCCTAATACAGTAAATCCTATCATGGATGATACTAATCTATACCAAGGATGACGTCGTAAGGCCTCGACGCTACTACCAAGAGATCCAACCATTACTCTCGCCTCTAAGGGTTGAGTCACACTGTCGGCATCAGTGTGTGGTAACTGGGTCTCCTCCATTAGATGTCTCACAAGTGAGGGTCAAGTCAACAATCAAAACTGGAACCTCTTAGTAACAACACAAAAAGATGACTGGAATTAAAACATCACAAAGGTATGCATCTTTTATTATTGCAGCTCATAATACAAAGACGCTACACAAAAGCAACAAGGAACTAGAAGTACAAAGAACGTATCCACTAGTTCTGGTCCTGTCCATCTTCTCCCAGAGCTCCATGATCGAAGGACTCGGCTTCCTGAAGCTGAGCTCTCGTATGTCCACCTACTCCCTACGGTCAGGGTGGACCTCCTAGTGGTGGTGGTGGAAACACCTCAAAGTGTCTCCCACGATCCGCTACTCGTCCAGCTCCTCTGCCTCATCCGCCTGCACCCTGCGGACCACCGTGGCCGAACCTCTGTCTGGGAGGTCCCTCTACCACCTGCTTCTCATTTGTAAGACAAGTCGGGCAGTCCCGAGCCATGTTACCTCGCCCGCTGCATGCGTAGCAACGCTTTCCCCTCGTGTAGCTGGCTCTCCTTCGGGTGCCCCGCACAACCGAATCTTCATCCTGAGACTGCCCATCTGATGGTCTGACCCGTTTGAACCTCTGCGTCACCTGTCTACTGCCAGCTGCAGAAGACCCTGCTACGGGCCATCCTGTGGGGGGTCTTGTCCCTGGAGCCTGCTCGGAGAGAAAACTCTCCACCAGAAGGGCTCTCTCCAACACCTCTGCCTGTGTCGGAATGTTGAGGGAGATCATCGAAGCCCTGATCTCGTGCCTCAATCCCTGGTCGAAGGTCTAGGCCTGGAAGAAAGGGTCTCGTACCATATCTGTGAAGTAGCGTGAGAGATTAGTAAATCTCTCTGAGTATTGGGCCACTTTCAAGTTGCCCTGCCGCAGCTGAAGAAGCTCTTGTATGCGTACCGCACGGAGGGTGGCTGGGATGAACTCAGAGTGGAAGATGCTCTCAATGTCCGTCCAGAGGAGAGATGCCTCGTCGTGCACCTGGAGCATCAAGCTCCACCATCTGCCTGATGCCGCATGCAGGAAGCTCGCTGCGAGGATCACCATGAGGTCTGCCGGTGTCCACACTAATCTGAAAACCCGTACAACTGCCTCCAGCCAGTCCTCAGCTGCCTAGGGGTCCGTCTCCCCATGGAACCTGGGTGGTTGCTGGCACTGGAACTCGTGCAGAGCTCCGACGCGTCGTGCATCATCAGCGATAGACGCTGGAAGCATCGGGGGTTTGGCGGGTAAAGGTACTACCGGTGCCTCTACTAACAAGGAGCCCTGCACTGAGGCCTCGTCGCTCGGTGGGTAGTCATCACGCTCCACTCTCGGAACCCTAGCTGGCTGCCGTCGTGGGGCCATCCTGAAAAGAAGCAGGTGTGCCACGGTCAGAACTGTATACCTGGTGAGCTGACACAATTAATCACAAATAAAACGTGAACACACATGCAATCAATGTTTTCGTGCATTAAGTCGGAAATCAGAAGTCATGGTCCTGGTGTACGGATACGTCGGCCGCCGCACCAACACTGGGCTCCCTGGACTGACAACCACACCCAATATGCTATACAATATTTCTTCACCTAGAAGAAAGATCAGAGTCTGCGGTAGAACCTACCACCTATGATACCAATTTGTCACGACCCGTCCTCGGGGCCCATGACGTGACTACCCCAAGCCCGCCTTCCATAGGCCAGGGGCTGGCGACTAGCACCAAGGCATAAATCCCAACAAAAGGGAAGGCATTGCCTTTGAAAAGTAAACAAGCACCACAGAGTAAGCAAGCGGAAAAGTAAACACTAAGTAAAAACTGTACAAGCTGTGCTGAATGTAAAAGGGGCCGGAAATACAAGCCCAACTGTAAAGTACAACTGAAAGTAAAAACTGCAACTGAAAGGAAAAGTCACAGCGTCGAGCCGTCCTCTGGACGTCCCACCTGAAGGGGGGTACAGATAGCCTCCACTGCTCCTCGGGTCCACCTGACCGCTCTGAGTACGTCCCGCCCAGTGGTCCACCTCCAGGTACCGTCCTGCAACGCAAGCCTCCACCACGCTTCCGCTACACTGTTCGTCGTCTGCAACCAACACAACGTAGTGCAGGCATAGCCCGTGCATGGGTGAGTATAAGCTACTCAGTAGGGACCCCGAGACCCCCGAAGGTCTCCCGAAATCCACAAAGGATAATCCACAAAGGAAAGATACAATCATGATGTAACATCTGACACGGCGTAGGTATATTCCCATACATATACCTATGTCATCAATTCCCGTTCGGCTCCAACGTCCGAGCCCAAGCACAACCCAGTCCACACAGGAAAGAAAAACGTATACCCACACAGGATAGCACAACACAATCCACAAAGGAGAGTAAGCAGTAATTCCACACAGGATAGCTCAACACAATCCACAAAGGAGAGTAAGTCAAGATTCAGCTCACACAGGTATACTTCTTCGAATAACGATAAAGATGATCAGATATAGATACTGAATCATCTAAGCTGGGACCCACATAGGATACAAGACCAGTTGTCTTCATTGATTCATCTATACTGGGACCCACATAGGATACAAGACCAATATTGAATCATCTAAGCTGGGACCCACATAAGATACGAGACCAGCACGGCTGGGACACACATAGGATACAAGACCAGCACTCTTTATTGATTCATCTATACCGGGCCCCACATAGGATACAAGACCAGCATTGAATCATCTAAGCTGGGACCCACATAGGATACAAGACCAGCACGGCTGGGACCCACATAGGATACAAGACCAGCACTCTTCATTGATTCATCTATACTGGGACCCACATAGGATAAAAGACCAGTATTGAATCATCTAAGCTGGGACCCACATAAGATACAAGACCAGCACGGCTGGGACCCACATATGATACAAGACCAGCACTCATCATTGATTATTCTATACTGGGACCCACAAAGGATACAAGACCAGCACTCTTCATTGATTCATCTATACTGGGACCCACATAGGATACAAGACCAGTATTGAATCATCTAAGTTGGGACCCACATAGGATACAAGACCAGCACGGCTGGGACCCACATAAGATACAAGACCAGAACTCTTCATTGATTCATCTATACTGGGACCCACATAGGATACAAGACCAGTATTGAATCATCTAAGCTGGGACCCACATAGGATACAAGACCAGCACGGGTGGGACCCACATAGGATACAAGACCAGCACTCTTCATTGATTCATCTATACTGGGACCCACATAGGATACAAGACCAGTATTGAATCATCTAAGCCGGGACCCACATAGGATACAAGACCATCATGGTTGGGACCTACATAAGATACAAGACCAGCACTCTTCATCGTCGCAGTCCACTGAGGATTTCTGCACAGTCGTCGTCGTCGAAGTAGCAGTCGCAGCTAGCTCAAGGGTTCTCGCACACAACAAGCTCGTTCAGGAGGGTCCGCTCCACGAGCCGAGAGACCGATACATAAAATGTCACAAAGTCCGAAGTTGATGTATCCAAAATTTCCGTATCGCCAATAGGAACTCAACGTCGCAGACGGCGCGTCGATCGGACGCCCGGTCTGAGAGTTATTGGCTTTTTCGTCCCAGGGGCCCGGTTGGTTTTTAAGGCAAAACCAACCTGACCATACTCCACCTGCGTCCAAACCTCGGGCGGAGTATGCCAAAAGATCCTTTTCACTTAGAGGAATTCAACGAAGCTGACGGCACGTCAATCGGACGCCCGTAGCTCAAGAGATGAGCTTTTCCGCTCTGAGGGCCCAGTTGGTTTCGTGTACGAACCAACCCGGCCGAACTCAAAATATTCCGAAACCTTGAGTGAGGTATACCGAAACGACTGTCTTGATCCAAGGATCGCGTTTCCTCTGACGGTTAGTCGTTTGGAGGCCCGTAGCTCATGTTACATGCATTTGAACAAAAACTGTCCGAAGACGGGGGGTCCAGGCCCGGCCCGACCCCCCCTGGGTCTGCCGAACCGGGTCAACCCGGTCCGACCCGGTCGGACCCAGTCCGGCCCGGCCAGGGCACGGCCCGGCCGGTCGGACCGGCTTGGCTCGGCCAGCCCGGCTCAGCTCGGTCGAGTGGCGCGAGGGGGGGGGGGGGGGAGCCGCCACCCCCGCGTGACACCCCTGCGGCACCCGTGGGGTGTCTCCCTGGACAACCGTGCGACGCGGGGAGGATCCGCCGCCCTCGCGTGACAACCCCGCAGCACCCGCGGGGTGTCGCTCGGACAACCGGACGCGGCATCAGCCACGTCCCGCGCGCACCGGACCCACGCGGCCGCGGGTCCGCGAGTGCCACCGCCGCGGCATCTGCCGCGGTGGCCTTGTCCGGTGGCGCGCCGGGGCGCCGCCGCTCCCGGCTGCCGACGCCGCCGCGCCATCAACCCGCGCCGCCGGTGGCTTTCGTGGGCCACCGGCGTCGTTCCGGTGGTCCGATTCTGTTCCGGTCTGCGCCGCTACTCTTCCAGGGACTCGCTCTTCACTGCGGAACCATCACACTTCCGTTGCGGCACGTTCCGTCATCGCCCGTCAAATCCGCATAACAACGAAGAACGGCGGAGGGTCTTCGGGCCGTGTTCGTTGGCCCGCACCCTCTGCGTTAGTGATAAAAAATGGGAGAAACAATATTCAACATATGAATACATATCCAAAAACAATTTTAATGAATTAAAATTGTTTTATGATTCGGGTTCTTCATTTTGAACGGAAACAACACAGGAATTAAGGGAATTTCCAAAAATAAAATCCCTACCTCGTATTCG
Organism: Viscum album; assembly: GCA_963277665.1. Lineage (NCBI taxonomy): Eukaryota > Viridiplantae > Streptophyta > Magnoliopsida > Santalales > Viscaceae > Viscum > Viscum album. Next base: position 2,083,834,369 of record OY728128.1, on the reverse strand, counting down.
TCGCGCGTGAGCATTCTTCGCGGAATTGCTCATCCCGGAAGAAGGGGATCGTCACGTCGTCGCGGAAGGGCATTACATCGTCGCGGAATCCGGCGTTGTGTCGAAGAACTCAACGGACCATGAAACAACAGATTTAATTTTAAATAATTAAATCTGTTTTTTGTTAAAACCCAAAAATGAGATTTAAAGAATCACAAACACTCACCTCAACGGAAGATCAAAGGATCTTGTCATGGAGGATGGAACGTCGCCGAAGAACGTCGCGGGAGAGAAAACGTCGGCGTCGCAGTATCTGGCGCCGCGTCGTCTATTTCCGTGGGTTCGCTGTTCTTCGTCGGAGGCCGGAGTTCTTCGCGTTCTTCGCGTTCTTCGTGTTCATCGCGTTCTTCGCGAAGAAGGATGAAGGCTCAAGAACTCTCAAAAAACCTCTCAACGAGTAATCCTTCAAAAAGACTCGTTGGTCTTATTTTATTATTACGCCAACAAACGAAAAAGGTATGTACTGACCCATCAATTCGTTGTATTAATTCAACGAAAGTAATAGCTCATTTAATTCACGAAATAAACCGCCCAATTAAATGGTCTGTTAAGAATTTAAGAAATGCGTCAGTTGACTATCATAATGATGGGTTTTCGCGGGTGCGTTACTTAGCGGAAAGAAACGGTGCGGCTCGTGCGGGCCCCACCTCACTAATATCCTACCAAGAGGGTAGAATATTTCTGGATAGTACCCTATCCGATTCAACTCAGTTTAAGCCGCTTTTAAGTGGCTTCAAGTGGCTTCCAAGTGGCTTAAGTGAAATAAAATAAAGTTGTCGAAAAAAATTATTTTATTTCTTAACTTTAATCCCAAAAATTAAAAACCACACCCGAGCAAACACAACTCCGGAAGATGCGTTTCTAAGTAAATACCGGCGCTGCGATTTCATCGGTTCCCTCAGAATTCGATTCCGGGCACCGGTTCAAAAGATAGAAAAAATTGCTCGTCCGTTCACTGAACGTACCTGATCCAAACTTCGGAAAATGATTCCGGGCACATCGGGCCTCGAAATCAGGTGCCGTTAGAAACTGTTCTCTTGTAAAAATTCCAATGAAAATTAATAAAAAAAATTCCTTCAAATTTACGGGTCTTTACAACCTCGATGTTTTGGTGAATTCTTAAACATACTCTTGCTACAGAGTTGAGTTTCAGCACTGCGTATCATCCTCAGATAGATGGTCAGTCTGAGAGAACAATTCAAACTGTAGAAGACATGTTGAGAGCTTGATCTATGGATTTAAAAGGTGGTTGGGATCAACAACTACCTTTGTTGGAATTTTTTTATAATAATATCTTTCAATCCAGTATTGAAATGGCTTCTTATAAAGATCTCTATGGAAAGAAATGCCGAACTCCAACTTGCTGGGATGAAGTTGGGGAATGAAAGCTATTAGGATCTGATCTTGTTGATGAGATGGAAGAAAAGGTCTGATCTATTCAACAACACATAAGACTAGCTCAGAGTCGTAAAAAAGGTATGCCGATAACAAAAGAAAAGACCTAGAGTTTGAAGTGGGTGATAATGTTTTCTTATGAATATCTCCTTGGAAGAGAGTAATGGGATTTGGAAAGAAGGGAAAACTGAGCCCTAGGTATATTGGTCCGTTCAAAATACTGGATCGTCTTGGGAAGGTAGCTTATCGATTGGCGCTTCCACCAAATCTCTCTCAAGTTCACGATGTGTTCCATGTATCCCTCCTGAGAAAGTACATACCTGATCCTTTACATGTATTATGCTCAGAATTTGTACCACTGGAGAAATATCATTCTTTTGAAGAACAGCCGATAGAGATTCTGGATCGTAGAGAAAAAGTTCTACGGAACAAGACCACTCTCTTGGTGAAAGGTTTATGGAGGAACCACAAATTAGAAGAAGCTACATGGGAGCTTGAGGATTTGATGAGGGAGAGGTATCCTCATCTGTTGGTTACGAAGTGACGAATTTCGAGGGCGAAATTCATTTTATGGGGGGTAGAATGTAACACCCTGATATTTTATGAGTAGTATATTTTTTATGTCTTGTGTTATAAACAACATCAAAGTAATCTTTCACTGCATAAAACACTAGCTTGACTTTCGTTACTCGTAATCGCGACCATCCCTGATAGCGTATCTAGTACGCAATACCGGGTTTCAGTAAACAATGATATATTTTTATAATATTATTATGGACTAGCCATTATGAATATTATTAACTAAATTTTTAATTTTATAACATTATTATTCATCATACATATTTTCTATAACATGGTATGAGAAAAAATAAATTTTTCGGAAAAAATAAGTATTTTTAAAAAAATGCAATTTTACCGCCTTTTGATGGCGCACGAACATAAAATATAGTTTTTGACATGTTTATAATTTCAATATTAAAAAATAAAATTATTATTTTGAATCATGATATAAAAATTTACTTTGGATAAATTTATCATATTATTCTGATAACATTCATATTTTAATAAATAGTAAAAACATGCTATATTTTAATTAAAAACAACTTTTTTCATCACAATAATTTATATGGTTAAATTATAATATTGAATTGATTTAAAGTATAAATAGAATATCTTTTTACCATTTAATACAATGTATGTCATTAAGTTTAATTTTATATTGATATCATAGGTAAAACCATTTCAATCTTTGGCAATGTTTTTTCTTTTAAAACCTGTTTTCATAACAACAAGATTAATTTTAAATTAATTACAACAACATCTGTATTTTGAATTTTGAATTTTTTTTTCCATATATGATTTTATTGGGTCCATATTATGTTAATATGTTACTTTTTTTGATATTATGAATTGTTACTACGGTAATTTTTATTTACTGTCGTTAAAGGTAAATGAGGTAATTAAGGGTAAATATAAGATTACTAAATTATCATAAAACCTGCCAAAATTTTATTTGATTACTAAAAGTCGGCCCTTATCACCTAAGGGTCGGAATAAATTCATTTTATAGACTTTTAACCATTAAAATAATTTAATTATTATTAAAACCAAAGAAAGGGGCAACATGTCACTCTCTTAAATCTTATAAGTATAATAATTTTAATTTAGTGATAAACTTCATGAAAATCAAAAATGAATAGTCTCCAGAAAGCTAATAAAATTTTCTACATCATGTGAATTTATTTATAATTTTTAGGGATGAAATAATTATCATTAATTATGACACAATAGTGATGTTGAAATTATTTTGTTGATTGAATTATCAAATAAATGATTTTAAAAGTATTAAAATAAATATTATATAAACTATTTAATGTTATACAATATTTTTATAACTAAATATGAAATTTTTTGAATCTATTAAACCTTTTATTTCGAACATATCTTCTGTGAATATTTTATTTAAATTCAAATAAATGAATGGTTTCAAAATTGACACTATTGTTATTTCATAAATATTACATATTATAAAATCGTTTAAAAATCCCAAAAATATTTATAAATTATAAATTAAAATTTATATGGTCTAAAATGTCATAAAGTATACAATTATGGACAATTAAGTACATATAAGTAATTATTTATAATGATTCAAAATTTAGAATATTATTAACACAAATAAAATTAAATAGATTATATAATGACAAATCATTTTGATAATGTTTAAAATAAATTCCCAACTTGTCTAAATTTTATTGGCTGATTATATTACAAATATATCACATCTAATATTCATATTTGAGTCATTTTTGGAGGTATTTATGTGGTTTTGGAATTTATTATAAATTAATATTTATTATCATTTCAAAGGTGCCCCTCTTCTCCCTTATAAAAGGGTACCTCCTCCCTCTCCTCGTCACACCAGTTTGAGACTTCCAGCTTTTCCAACCCCTACCAATTTCTCTTCTCAAATTCCCCAGAAACATACTAGTGGTCCTGGTCTTCTTCAATGTCAAATTTTAGCGCCTTAAGAGAAGGTTAAGAAGAGGCACGTCAAGAAGAGGTAATATCCTTTACCGATTCGTTCCATTTTATTTCTTCTTCTACATATTCTTCTTTAGTTGTTTCATTATGAAGTAATAACATTAGTATCCCTCATATACTGACATGTTATTAGAAATATGGAACAACACTATTTCACCATCTATCTATCCTACGGAAAACGAAATCACCATGTGTACGTACGTACGGAATACTGTCTCCACGCCGTGGTGTAATCTGTTATCCACCACCACCTTACATGGATGGGTATAATGGTGAAAATAATAACTATATATTATTATTGTAAAATTATATCGATTCTGAAATATTATCCATACACTTCAATACAATTCCACGATCATGGGAACGATATCATCGCCCGTGCGTACGTACGGCCTACCATTTCCATGATGTGATGCGACTCGTTCTACATGATCTTCATTGAATAATGATTATATAAATGAATTGAATGAATAAATATGATATATATTACATTATTACCATTCATTAAATGATTTATCTATAACCTAAAAATAGTAATAAGAATTTATTCGACAAAACATGTATAAGAACATAAAGCAATGAACACCCGAATTACAAGTAGCAATGAAATATTACAAATAAAAAGATAATAATATGATCATATATGATATAATAACAATTAATATTATTCTGTAATAAGTCAACTAAATTATTTAAATCATTATATAGGAGGTTCAGATACGTAGAAAGCATATCGGACCTAAGTAAGGGAGAATCCCACAAACTCAATTTTTATCCAAGATTGTTTATGCTTCGTTAATTACTGGGGAATATTTATCATCCACATCCATGTTTCTTCAATATGTAATATTATTTATATCCTCTTAAAATTGGTTAAATCCAATATTACTCATTGGTGAGTTTTAGTAAAAGATATGAAAGGAATCTTTGGACGTTTTTCATATGAGGTACTTTTTGACTTTTCCGGCCAAAGTATGAGAAGAATGTTTTTTTAACTTATACAAGATGAATGGATTTTTATGATTTCATAGAACATTATTTCCATGAAGAATCCTTTACAAGTTTTCATGTTTATTTTTAATAAACTTCTTTTAGTTTAAAATTTTATGACATGTTATGAACGGAAAAATGTTTTTGAAGTAGAAATGATATTTTCCCCAAGAATGAAGTTCAAGTGTTTTATCAAAATTATATTCCATGTAAGATAATATAGGGTTCTGTTTCTATCCCTATTATTACATTTATTTGATTATGTTGTGATGGATTTATTTTTATGAAGTCCATTATCTTATATGAATTGTTTTATGATGTCATAATGTTTAAGAATCCCATTTCCATTACATGGGTTATGATATGATGTATGAATTATGATTTTGTGGAACAGATAAGAATGATTTTATTATGAGATGGGTGGGACCTATGTCTACCTCCAATGCATTGGGTAATGATTTATATCTCATGAGATAGACATGGATGAAACGACAAGTTAATCCGGTTCAGGGATACAGAAATAAAAGATCAGCTTCATATGCTCTATGGTAGAACCGACTCCTCTGATACCAATTTGTCACGACCCATCCCCTTGGGCCTGTTCCGTGACTACCCCAAACCCGCCTTACATAGGTCACGGGCAGGGGACTAGCACCAAAGGTATAAATCCGTATTTTGGGAAGGCATTGCCTTTATAAATTGTAAATACACAAAATCAGAGTACAAACTGGAAACAAACACTAATTAAAAAATATATACAAATGGAGTGCTGAAAAGTAAAGGGGCCGGAAATACAAGCCCAATGCTAAAGTACATGGAAACTGAAAAATAAGTATAACAGAAGAAAGGAAAACTGCTTCTAGATCATCCAACGGTAAGTCCTACCTTAAGGGTAGGTATAGAAATCCTCCACATCACTCCACATCCATCCATCTCCTCTGTGTACATTTACTCCGTGTATTCCACCTCCGGGTACCGTCTAGTCCGGCCTAGTCAGCCTCCGTTAGCGATGTCTGTCGTCTGCAACCAACACAATGAGGTGTGTGAAAATCCTGTGTAGGTGTGAGTAAAATGATACTCAATGGGGACCTAGAGACCCTCAAGGTCTCACAAAATCCAACAATGACAAACCACAATGTATGCAATCAACAGATAACCCCAGTTAGGTATATGCCTATACATATACCTAAGTTATCAAGTAATCCATCTCAATCTTGAGGTAAACTGAAAAGATAATGACTCCTCTCAAACCAAGATTTTATTCTACGGGTAGTATCAAGTAACATCCCGAGTCACACTATCCAAAACTCAGCTGTTGTAGCACTCCTCCTCTATCGAGTACAGTGGGCATGCCACGTCATACAAAGGCGCTTACCACTATCCTTGGACTACTGAGGTACTCCTCCTAACAAGTACCATGGGTCTGCTGCGCCACACAGAGGTTCTCCCCACCGTGGGTATTCCATGTCACACAAAGGTGATCCCCCTCATAGCCTGTTGAGGTACTCCTCCTGTCGAGTACCATGGGTTGGCCACGCTCACACAGAGGCTCTCCCCGCCGTGGGTCTGCTGCGACACTAAGGCGATCCCCACTAGGCTAGTTGAATCACTTCGAGTTGAATCGGTCAGCAGTCGTCAGGTCTCAGCAAGCTACTAGGTAGCAGCACTATGCACGCTCATCCCCGGGAGGATCCATTCAACGATCTATAGGTCGATACTCCGAATATCACGAAGTTCCACGTAGAAGTATCTCAAATGTCTGCCTCATCATAGGGGTTTCAATGCAATAGATGCCGCATTAATCAGATGCTTGGTCTGTGTGTTATTAGCTTTTTAGTCACGGGGGCCCGGTTGGATTCATGTACAATACAACCTATATGAATCTCAAAATTACCCCAAACACTAGTGGTGTATACTCAATGAGACCATTATGCTCCAAGGTTACTAGTGCCACAGACGGTTCATCAAACACGCGTCCAGTGTGAAAGATATGGCCATGTAAGTTAAGGGTCGGTAGTGGACCCATGTCCGGTCCAACCCAATCGGACCGAACCAACATGAATTCATCTGGGTTGACCGAGTTCAGTTCGACCCGTGCTGACCTGATGGGTCTGGCCTGGCCCATTGGGTGGGCCAGCCCATTGGGTTTTCCCCGGCTAGCTGGGCCCAATCCAGCAGTCCGTGAGAGCTGTCTGGTTCGGGCTTGTGGTCGGTTCGGCACGGTGCACCGTGAGAGGGAGGCCCAGCACGGCTCGTTCCAAAGGGCGTGGCCAGGGCCGATTTGACCATGGCACCGCGAGGGGGCCTTTGATTCCGGCTCGGCTGAGAGGCTGGGGGGTCGTAGGAGGCGATAGGGGAATGCACGGAGTCCAGCAGGTGGTTGAGTCGCGGTGGTGCACGCAGAGGCTGGCCGGGCAGTGGCTCGGCCAAGAGGGCCATGGGTAGCTGGGCGTGGCGCGGCCAAGCGGGGCATGGCTGGGTGGGGGGCGACCAGGTGGGGCACGACCCGACGAGGCACATCCCGGTAGGGCGCGGCTAGGCGGGGTTTGGCTGTGGAAGCCAATGGCGATGCAGGCCGGGGGAGCTCGGCTGGTTCATCGATGGACGGTGTGGCCAGGGCGGCTCGACCGGAGGGCCACAGTATGGACCAAAGCAACAGAGCGTCGCGGGGGAGGCGCGGTTCGTGGAGGCCATTTGAAAAGCGACCATTGTCGTTGCCGCCTTCGTCGTTATATCACCTCATCGCCATGCCGAAGAAACATCACAAAGAGATCGGTGAAGGGAGTCCGACCCTGTTAGATTGGCCCACACCCTCTGCGTTTAGGGGTGATAGAAATTATTTCATCAAAGGAGTATGATGAACCATAATTATTCTCATCACATCGCATCGATTACATTCAATCAAAGATGAGAAAATGAATATGAATATTACTCAATGTAAACCCCCTACATTTAATCATCGGGCGTCGTTCATTGACGGAATCACGTAAAGTAGACTAAGAGAATCGTCGTTCATCGCATCCGCTCCACAGTTTTAATCACGATCTATGTCGGCTCATGGAAGTCGCTCCACGTCGGTAGGTTTCCATGGAAGAAGTTGAAGAAGGATCATCGTCGGCATTCTTCATTGGAAGAATGCGTTGTTCATTGGATGATGAGGTTCCTCATTGAGAACTTTCTCTTCAATCACCCAAGAGAAATAATTGTACCAAATAATAGATTAGTTTATCTATTATTTCATTGGCACAAATTCAAATGGGTGAATTAAATTAAAAGGCTCCACGTGATTATTTCACGTGTGTTGGCCTGAATTAATTTAGGAGCTGGAACCAATTAAATTAAGGGAAGGTCAAGAGGCTCTCCCTCATTAATGAGGGAGAGTTGAGAGGTTATAATCTCCTCCCATTAATAGGGGTCGGGTGGTCCCCACCCCTATTATTCAAATTGGAGGTTTTGTGGTCTCGGGTGGTCCCCACGTCAAAACCTCTCGCGAGAGGTTATGTACTGGTGGGCCCCACCACCATAACCTCTCATGGGAGGTTAAGGTGTGGTGGTCCTACCTCTAACTTCTATGAGGAGAATTTAACTACCACCCAGCCACAAGGAAGCATAAATAAAATAAAGTGAAAACTCGCTTTATTTTATGACTTTCCATAAAAACCCAAAATCTAACTTTTATTCTCGACCAACTACTGTCGAGGTGAAAGTCTTATTAAGAGAATACCAGCACTGTGAGTTCAATGGTGTCCTTAGATTTAAATTCCGAGCACCTACTCAAATGTTATAAAAACCTGCTCATATGTTTTCTAAACGTACTCGAACAAAACTTCTGAAATTGATTCTGGGCACACTGGGCCTTAGAATCATACGCCGTTAGATTTGGGAAACTCGTAAAATTCTGAAGTATTTAGAAAAAAATTTCATGGGAATTCGGGGTGTTTATAGTTATGATATATAGGATCCTATTTTTTCTTCTTATGAGGCCATATCTCAAGATTCATTCCTCTGAAAGGTGAATATTTCTTCTCACATTGATCAATAGGTGATCTTATAGCTTCTCCTAGGGATTTGAAGTCAGATTCATGTAGTAAATGATCCATCATAGTTGTTATTAGAGGTTTTTCATAAATCTAATTCTCTATGTCTCTTAATGTTTGAGATCTACGTAAGATTTGGATAGATCTAAAACATTTTTATCCAAATATTAATATATTATACTTTTTTATGATAGTTTAGGATATCTATGGTGGGTTTTTAGAGATACGACACATTTCTGTAGATGATTTCATGTTCTTTCTATATTTTAACTTAATATTACGAGGTATTAAGATTCACTATTGACACCTCTATTTATAACATGATGTCTTAGTTTTAAATTGATTAAATTTATTGAAATTGAATGTGAAATTGGTTTTGAAATCCTAGTCAAAACATTAGTTTGTGATATTTTAGGTTTTTGTGTGAAAGTGTGGAATATTTTTCATGGGTCCTTGATTAATGATTTTAAAATATTGACATTTAAATAGTATCTTGGTTTTATTTAGGGATAATATGGTTTCAATAAAATGGGATTCTTACGAAAATAGTTTTGTAATTGAACAGGTTTTAAAATTTAAATGGTTTTAGCATTGATATGTCTTGGCCTTGGAATGGGTTTGGTTTGAATGTATTGTCAGGCGTTTTAGGAATATATGGTGGTATGTGTTCATATTGAATTAAAGGGCTTGGTTAAAAAATGGCCTTTTGATATTTTTCAAATGTGTAATAGAACATTGGAATTTATTACCATATAGTGACTAGGTAGATCAATGAATACCTGCTCTTGAATGCAGAATTGTCATAACAAAACATGCATGTGTGGATGTGTGGGGGCGTGGATTGGAATAAGATATTCAAAAATAAAATATGAAATGGTTTTTAGGAAATATTTTAGTTCCATTTCCATGTAACTTTTAATTTTTTTTATGAAACTTTTTTACCTTGGATCATTTTAATATTCAGATATATTCTGTTTTATCAATTATTTTAAATAAAATATCTTATAAAAATGCACTAACATATTCTATCCCAGTCGTGTGAGTTGGGATGTAATTTAGGGAAATTATACTAAGTCTGGTTACTCACCACCTACCTCAGAACATTGGTGATTTTTTAGATGTTGTTTTTCAAATTATGGGAAATGGAAAATTATCACACTTGTCTAGTTGTGCTCAGTGATACTTGGGCTATTTTTTGGAGTGGATCGTGGATTACATTGTAACTATGGAGTGGTGGTTGTATTTGTGGTTTGTTTTGTTTTTCCTCTACTATATTCTTTTTAGTTTCAAGATATCCTATGGGTCACTCTTAGTAGTTTTTTTAATATAAATGAAATGTTTATGTTGTGTTTAATTTTTTTTGGCATAATGTATTTGGTGAACTTTTATGAAATTTTAGGTTGGTTGTTTTATTTTTGAATGGAAAATCATCTTCAAACTGTCAATGAAGCCCTCATAATTTACTTAAAAAATTTGGAATCATGGTGATGTCTCTTAATCCAGGTAACATCATCCCTCTTTTTCAAGAAAGTGAGAATACAAATGATGTTACATGTTGTATCATCTTGGTACTTCTGAATATATTTGTGGAGCTAGTGGTAGTCGTCTTGGTTATCAATTTATTTGTGATTAGTTGTCGATCTTATAGTGACTAATTAATTATGTTTATATCCTTGAGATGAGATCATATAAATGAGAAATATTGTTGGGACATTAAATGTAGAGCATAAAAGATGTAGACAACCATTTTAGGGTAAATTTAATGTCACCATAGTGTTTTTTATATATGTGTCTTGAAATCACCCATCTGTCTGGGTGATTGTCTCCAAAAATAATATAGGTGTGGCTAAATTGGATGAATCTTATCTTAAATTTCATTTAAACACTAGAAAAGTTGAATGTCAAGATATGAATTAATAGTCTGGAAGATTTTGTACTCTATTGGTGGGATTTATCTATATAGGATAAATGAGACCACAACCTTCTATGAGAAGATTTTAAGTAATTTTTTATCAAATTATTCTATCCACATATGTTTAGAATTCAAATAAAGACATACTTGTTCATCTGGAAATAGAAAAATATTTCAATCATGGATTTTGTGGCTAAATTCTTGAATTTAGGGCGCATTGCATCTTAGGTTCTTATTTGTGCATCATTAACGACACTTATCACTAAATTCAGGTTTAGGAAGGATATTATCTCAAATATAGATGTACTCAATATTACATATTACAAAAATATGGTTAATAGATTGATATTATTTGAAAGGGATACCACAAGAGCTATAGGAGTAGGAATTATGTATATACCAATGGGAAACAGTGGGAACTCTAATTCTAGGAGAAAGAAAAAGAGGCGAACTTATTTACACGGTTGGATCATGAATAAAAATATAATATGTGGATCAATGAATCATGTTTTCAGACCCATGAATAAATATATATTTTTTCAAAGAATTTCCTTAGACTACATCAAATAAGAGTGTAAGAATAAACCATGATAATTACACAATTTCAATATATGGGGCACCTTCAGTGCTATTTTTTCAATGTTCATTATGTTCACGTGTTTGAGAAACACCTCAAGTATCATAGGACGCATATGCTTCAACAAGATAAGATAAGTAGAATCAATCTCATGCGAAGAATATAGTTATCCATTTTTATTCAAATAATACCACAACTCTTTAGGTTGTGCAATTTCAACAAATAAAAAAAGGAAAATGTGAAGTGAGTAAGAAATTATTTGGATCATTATAGGTTGTTGCAGATGATATTTCACGACCATTTACATTGAGAGGTATGATCCTTTTGAATTATACACTTATGCAAGCATTGTTTGATATAGGTTCTTCCTAGATCTTTATTTCTTCTGTATTTATTATTTTACGATATTAAAAATTGATATGATGCCTTCTGTTAAAAAACATCAACATTCTCTTGGTGAAAGAGAATTTTTAGATTTTCTATGTAGGTAATGTTATATAAATGTTTATGGAGTTGAGTTGAAATGGGATTTATCAATTATTTAAATTTATTTCTATAACATAATCTGGGGGTATTAATTGGTTGACCATTTTCGAGGCTCAAATGAATTGTTATACATGAATATTGAGTTTTACAAATGATGATGCAGTCGAGAATATCCTTCAAGATTGACCATCGTGAAAAGGTAGGTGCAATATTATTGTTTCCAATACTAGTTTGAATTAATAAAAACTATTTTGAAGTGTTTTATTTGGAATCAAAGTAAGAGATAGAAGATAATGTGTTTTCAGTAGTGGTCAATCATTTTTCAGATGTGATTCCTGATAATTTATTCGGGCTTCCTCCTATTTGACAAGTAGAGTTTATAATTGGTCACCTCCTAAGGAACAGTCCTATTTCCATTCCATTTGATAGAATATAACCAATATATTTAAGGGAGATGGATTTTTAGTTCAAGTATATAGATAGAAATGGTTTTATTCGGAAAATAACATCTTTGTGGGTAGGTTCAGTTTTGTTTGTCCAAAAGGAATATAGAAAACTGTGGCTATATGTGGATTATCATAAGCTTAACCATGCTACGAGAATGCATGAGTATCTACTCCCACTCTATTATGATATGATAAATCAATTTATCAGAGCTCAATGGTTCTAAAACATTTACTTACAATTAATATATAACTAATTGCGTATACAAAAGGGGTATATTCCAAAAACAGCTTTAGAAGAAGATATAGCCATTATGAATATTTATTTATAACATAAAATCTTTTGATTGCACGTGCTTTCATTATAACAATGATGAATGTGATATTTTAGTGATATCTGGATTTTTTTTGGGTGTTTATGGATGACATATTGGTGTATTTTAGGAAAAGAGGTGAGAATGAGAATCACTTGGTGACAATTTTTGGAATCATCAAGGAGAATCGTCTGTATGAAAAATTTTCAATATGTTATTTTTTGATAGATTAGGAATGTTTCCTTGTCCTTGATATTTTAAAAAAGGGGGTTTTGTGGATCCAACATTTATTGAGTGTGTTATATCATTGTAACATTTGATGAATGTCTTAGAGATATGAATTTTTCTGGGGAAAGCTAGTTATTACTAATTCTATGTTCATAATTGTTCATGAGAATAAACTCCAATAACTAATTTGATAGATAACGATGTTCTATTCCAATAGAAAGTGGAATTCAAGAAGTATATTGAAGCGCTAAAATTTCACATTACATCAGCACAAATCTTGATTTTGTTAGAATCAGAACAAGGGTACATGGTGTATTATTATGCTTCATGATTTAGTTTGGTATGTGTTCTCATGTAGGGAGACCATGTTGTTTATTATGATTTTATCCACATAGGGTTAAATATAAGAATTAAATTGAAAAATATTTAGGGTTAGATGTCGTAGTCCATGATCTGAATACATTGAGTCATTACCTCTTTGGTGGGAAATTTATTATGTTTACGAATCATTATAGCTTGAGGAATATTTTATCAAAACAAGATAAGAATATGAGACAAAGAAGATGGATGGATTATCCCAAATGTTTTACATTGAATTAGTGTGGACACAAGGAAAGGGAAATTCCATGGCATATGCAGAATGAAAAAATTCATTTGATTAGTTACAAAAAGAAGATTCACATGAGTGACAGTTGATTTATACCCTCACCAACATACATGTGGAATATGGAGATATGGGCGATGATGCATTTTTCATGCCAATTTACTCAAATCCTAAATTGGTAAATATTTTTAAATATGAACTGACATTTTCGGAATAATGGGTGGCTCTGAGGTAAAAACTCAATGGAGGGACAACCATTGACGGAAGGAAGGTAGATGACAGTTCAGTGTTGCAGATCAAAATATAGGATAGTTGTATGTATGGATTGTATGAGAAAAAAATCGTCGTGTTCACTACCATTCAATAAGGGTTGTTCATATGAGAATATAGAATATTTATAAGGAATTGGGAGAATAGTTTCAGTGGTTCGACATGAATATTAAGATGTATGATTTTATTTCAATATTCTTAACTTATTAAACGGTTGAGTAAGAGAATCAGTAACGATCAGGTATGTTGTAGTCTTTACATTTTTTATTATGGAAATGGAAATAGATTATTTTGTATTTTGTAACAGTCCTCCTAATAAAGGTTCAAAAACATCATTCTATAAGGATGATAGTTTATTATATCAAAAACATGACACATTTAATCCTGATTCATGAATCCCATACAGTTCAGAAATTGTCAAAAATCTATATTTGAGAAGTGGTAATGAAGAATCACATACTATTTTCAATAGTTTCATATAGATATAAAATTATTACTTATTTTTTCTATAAAAAAATAGGGAATTCCATTGGAACCTAGTAGAAAATGAAAATGGCATATCATCCTCAGGCAGATGGGAAATCAATGTGGAAGTTAAAAATGTTGGGTGAGATATAGTGGGATTATGTAATGGGTTTTTTTTGGAACATGAGAAGTGAATATACCATTAGTGGAGTTATCGTATAGCAATATTTAACAAGTATCAATACATGTGACTCTTTTTGAAAATTGTTATGGAAATCCTTGTCATTCCCTACGTTTTTGTGTTGAAATAGGTGAAACCACACTATTTTTGTTGAGCCTTGTATGAGAAACAATGAAAACATTCATCTGATCATAAAATAGATGAATACATACAAGAGTAATCCAAAATTGAATGAAGATCATCCTTCAATGAAATATTTTTTGTGCGAGTGATAATGTGTTCTTTTATATCTCTCCAAGGCTTATACATCGATGTTTTGGTATGTAAGTTATGTAATACCATCAATACATATTTGATTTTTATATTCTCGAACAGGTTATTGATGTTGGGTATTAGATGGAATTTCACGCTTTTTTATTTTCTGTGCCCAATGTGTTTCATGTTTCTGAGTTAAAAAAGTATTAGCCTGATCCTGAAAATGTTATTTTATGGGATCCCATTGACAAGGAGGTTGATTCTTCATTGGTTCACATGCTAGTAAAGATTGTGGATAGGAATGATAAAGTGATGCATGGAAAATGAATCGTTATACTGAATTTTTATAGAAATATGGTTAGATTCAAGAAAATACATGGGAACATGAGTAGAAGATAAAAATCCAATGGACAAATAAATTTCAAACCAACTCAGGATTTCTAATTTCAATGGATAGAAAGGCCAGTAGTGGGGAAAATGTATCCCCATAGTTTTCATGTAAGAAACTCTTATATTATTATTTTTATGTATATAATGTCCATGGGTGAGGTTTTGGAGAAGTTGGAAGAAGTTTGGAATGATTTCTGGCTATTTTATAAGGGTTAACAGGTGGTGCATGTTTTTTTTAACTATTCGACAACTATAAGAAACTATGGGCAATAGAAAAATGGCTAAATTTAAGGCACATAGGAAGGAATATAGTTTTCCCAAACCATGAATATTCCAAGGAGAAAATATTCTATACTGTAAAATGATATTTTAAATGGTTCAAGCATTACTTTCTTAACATGTGATCCAACCATGAGGGTTTCACCCTTGAGTAAGTGGTTGTTGGATAATTAGAACACAATTTTTCTAACCATGCAAGTAACCATGCACATGTTAAAAGTGATATCCTAAAATTATGGATCACATAGGTTTTTACCTCTATTTCCATTTTTCATCTTAAACGTCCATAACACAATATTAAATAATTTTATAGTCTATGGATGATTATCCCATTAACCCAATGTTGATCAGATGGATTGTCTGGTTGATTTGAAGTTGGATTCCAAAGGTAAGTGATCATTCATGATTGTTCTTGGTTGTTTATTTAGATTTAATTATCTATCTCTATCGGGTTCCTTGAACATTGTCTATTTTGGATAGATCTAAGACATTCGATGCTAAATAATACTATATTTTTTTGATTATAGAGAAGAACATCTATGTCGGTTATTTAGTTGTTCGACCCATTATCACTGAAGTGGTCATGCCATTTTTAGTTTTCTCTTTATCATTAAAGCTATGTGGCTACACTCTTGAATAATCTTATAATAAATCCACAGCTTAGATTACATTTTATTAATTTGATTATAAATTATTTTGAAATTTCTGTGAAAATCGTGTTAGAAAAATTCATTGGTGATGGTTTCTTATTTTGTGTGAAAATGTGGAATTTTTTTCCATAGTGGGTTGATAAATGATTTTAAAATGACAATTTTAATATAGTTTCTAGGTCAAATTTATGGAAAAAAAATCAATAAAATTTTTGTTTTACTAATAATTTTTAATTAAAATGTTTTTTATAGAAATGTCATTGTATTTGAAAGGTTTTCTTATGATTTTATTCTCATTCTTTTTGGACATATGTGGTTGTGGATATTCATATTAAAATATAAGGCTTGGTTGAAATTTGATTGTGTTATTAGTGTAAAAGTGTAATGGAACATAGTGTTTAATTTACATGTGACATCATGGTGGATTGATGAGATACCTATCATGATTATGGATCAATCATATTGAAGAATGATTGTGTGGATGTGTGGGTCTGTGGATCTAAATGAGATAAACCAAAAATATATATGAAATGTTTTTGATGTCCATGATTGAATTATTTCTTTGGAACTGTTATCATTTTGTGAACTCTATTTGACTATGAAACATTTTATATTTCGATATATACTATTTTAGAAATTATTTTATTTATAATATCTTGTATAAATGTGTTATCTTATTATATCCCAATAGTGTGAGTTGGGAATAAAATTGGGGGAATCCTACTGAGTTTGATTATTGACCCCTACCTTGGAACATTGATTATTTTTCAGATGTTTTCAATTCGAAAAGTGGAAATCAATGCATCACACTTCTCTAGTGGTTCTTAGTGATACATGAGATGTTTTGTGGATTTGATCATGGATCAAGTGGGAGCTTTAGATTGGTGATTGTAATTGGGTTTTTTGTGGTTTCTTTCCACTATGTACTTGGTAGTTTGAAGTCTTTTACTGCGGTACTCCTTGTAGTAGGTTTTGTGTAAATGAAATTTTTTGAATAGCCCTTCGTTTTTATCAGGTTTCATGTAGTGGGTTAATTGGTTAGGACATGTTTTGATGGTTCATTTATTTTCATTGACAAAATCATAACCCACTAGTAAATGAAGAACATGGAATTCATTACTAGCTTTTAGAATCTTATGGATGTCTTTTATGGACAAGTAATATCCTCCAACCTTTTTTAGACATTGAGAAGAAAGTGTATGTTACATAATGAGTGAGAAATACTCGAAGACATATGGTAATGGAATTTCATCTTTCTTTTTTTATTTTCATGAGATAAGAATCATATTAACCACTCACTAATTTTGTGTGGTGTATATGTTAAAATTTGACAAGTTATATGATTAATTTACATTAATTAATTATATTCAAAATTTTAATGTGATTTTATAATTTCATGTGGATCATGATTCAAAATTTACTCTTTTATTAAGGGATTTATGTCCAACTTTTATTTCTATGGGTCACATGCTATATACAACACTTGTTTCTTCTACGTGGTGTATATACTTCCCATTAATGTTTTTATTGAGTCCTGTCATAAATATTTTGGTATTTTTTATCCATATAATTTTTTTATTTAATGTGGAATAATATTGTACTGATTATAAATTGATGAGTTTTGTACTTCACATTCTTGTCAATATTTGTGATTGTTTCTTTTAAGTCTTCATTGTGGGAATATTTCTCTTCCATGTACATGTTTTCTAAAAATAGTTTCAATAATTTCATTACTATCTTCTTATCGATTATTGTTTAATATTTAACCATTTTTTACTTTTTAATAAATGGTTTTAATGGAATAAATTTGTCATTTACCAAATGAATTACATTGTTAGTTTTCCAACAAAATAATGAAAGGGATATTTTTTAACTTTTTAGAAAATAATGGAATTTTCCACCATCATGGCTCTATAATTCAAGGATGTTTCCTTTAAAATATTCAAGGTTTATTTTTAAAATGTTACCTTTTAATGATTAAAATTTCTTTATAAAAAGAAAGTATTTTCTAATAAAAAATTATATTTTCCTCAAAAATTGATCTTAAGTGATATATAAAAACACAATCATTCTAAGATTTCATTATTTAATGTTACTTATGTTTTACAATGGATTTTATTCAATTCTAAAAATCAAATTCTTTATAAGAATTTCTCCTGTTTATGATGAATGATATTAATGAAACCAATTTATTTTCCTTGTGTTATATTATGACTGAATGATGTGTATGAAACCATTTCATTTAAAGTGTTCTAATATTTTGAATGTTTTATTTTCATGTGGAACACATACACATGGTTTTCATTATGTGATAGGTTAGACCATTATATACATCCAATAAATTGGGTAAAGAATTATGTCTGATGAGATAATGAAGTGATTCATGTTGATGTTGTTGGTCCACTATGGGATCTTGGGAAACCTGATCCACCATAGAAAGACGGGGAACCCGATCTATTATGGGAAGAGGGGATACCATATACCTTATATTTATAAGACTATAGATGGGGATGGTGGTGTGTCTAGACTAGTAGGTGTAGTCCCAATGAAGATCCATGATATGTTCCATTGATTAATCGTAACTTAAAGGGAATGATATTATATATTTATGTGTATTCCACAATTCCATGTCTTAATATTATGTTATTTTTTCATGGATTATGATCTAGATTCTATTATGATTCTTATCTTATTAATATCCAATATGAATACTATGATGAAAGTTTTCTATCATTGATATGGAGAGTAAAATCTTATAATGTTATGATCATGTTCTCTTTTTTTTCTTTCATGTCTGCCTTGTTTACCCTTATTGAGCATCTCAGCTAACCAATTTTATGTTTCCTTTCATAGGTTCTGAAGATATATATTATTTTTTATGCGTATAATAAGGGTTATACTCATGGAGAACCTAGTGAGAGATAATATAGCTCACTTTTGTACATGTGTTTTTGTTTCCATGTTTCCAAAGGCACTAGACTAAAATAGTCATTGGGTGTCTATTTGTCTAATTTATTATGTATTTCACTAAAATTAAATGATGTAAATATATGATAAGACAGTGTTATTATATAAAAATATTGGTTTCTTGTGTTTGGGTTGTAATAAGGATTACAGATTTGTTGTAATTCCATTTTTGTGTGTTTCTTTTATTATTATTTTTACTACAGTTCCTTTAATGAACTGTATTTCACAATCACTGTTGGAGTCATAACAGATGTAGTGTGAATCATATATCTAAAACTAGAGGAGTTACAATGGAAGAGTCCATGATCATTATGTGATCCTATTACCACTATTTTAGTGGGGATTAAATGAGACCATTTTTTATGTAGTTAATTACCAGAAAAAGGGATTAACCTCTTAATTACATAGCTTACTGTTATGAAATCCAAGAAGCAGTTAAATTGAATTATCATGGGAAAATAATTATCACCAATAAATTTAATTCTAAAGAATTATTTTTTCAATAATATTTAATTGAATTGAAACCCCAAAACATTTTTTCCTGATTTTTTTGTCCCCTCATTTTTTATATGTTTTTTTAAAATATTTTCATGTTTTTATCATTTTTAACTTTTGTTTATTTTTTATAGAAAATTGGATGAGACCTAAAAACATTCACTTAATACTACTTTTATGAATTCCCTATAAGATTTACCATAAATGCATATAGTTACCTAGTTAGTTTTCATAGAATGGAACTTCCAATTTTGCAGGCGTTGTAATGGGAGCAGTCAAAATATTGCATCGTTTCTAGGGAATGGACAGAAATTTTTTTTATGAGTCTTAGTTGTAGTTGGCTTAACTATATGTCTCCTTTTTAATTTATTGATTCTTTTCTATGAACCATCAACCCCCTTTCTCATTTATTTTTTGAATGGAAAATGGTTGATCTAATATTGAGCGGATTTGTAGACGAATGATTCATCACTGTCATTCATATATCCAGATGACTACTATGAATACTTGGATGACGAGGTTCAATATGAGGAATACTTGTGTACATCCTTATTCCCGCCCTTATATAATTCTCTTCTGGAATACTTGGGTAATACTGAAATATTTTTATCAGTGATTGAATACTTTACCACACAGTAGTTTTAGAAAAAGGATAGGATGGGGAGACTTGATATCATAGTAGAGAATTATTATGATATATACTATAATATGGAAACTCGGATTGAGTCAGAGAGTAGTTGTGTTAACCCTATTTCAACTGAGGAGACATGTTTGACGTGGTCCCCACATGAAATCCACTAATAATTCTTGATAATTATTTTTGAAGCACAAATTTTGTGTACAGGATCATTCCATGCCATGCTAAAATTGTATTGGATAAACTCTTCCTTAGTAAACCCTCAGTTTAACACTCACATACTCTAGTGGATTCATGTAAATATTTTCAGGTTTTCAGAATTTCATTATATGAAAACATAGAGATGGAGGACATACATGAATAGAACAGGGAACAAGTACACCTCCCACATCCACTGGCCACAACACTAAGATTCTGCAAGCCACTATGCAGACATCCAGAAAGTTAAAAAATATAGATTAATGATGGCGGTTCCAAACATAAGTTGTGATTCATGTAGTAGAAGCCTCAACCTTCATTAGATTACAGGTATATACCCCAACTTAGTTTGATGAAAAGTCCTAAAACAAATGTGCTTTATGGGAGGTAAGACCCCTACTCTAATATCTTCCTAATTTTTATTTTTAAGACACATGGTATATACATTTTTTCACATGAAATGTATATTCATTTCTCTAACCTAATTTTGAAATGTGAATAAAATGATGCTACACATCATTTGTACCATTAACCATGGAGTGTACATTTCTAAATAGTTTATATTATAAAAGAAAATTATGTATGAATAAATATTAATTACCTTAATAAGAAGGAATGAAGCCCATGCTGATAAAAATTTCACTAAAGTGTATCGGAGTCGCCACCTATTCGAATTGCTCGAAACTCACCTTTTCTACAGGATTCAATCTTTTTAATAAATTTTATTAAGTAAATTAATTGTTAAATGTTTTCAAATGTATTAAAAAATAATTAAAAGTGAAAAAAATACAATGGGGATGAATTATCTAGAAGGGTTTTATCCCACCACTCTAAATGGCCTTGATTTGATTCATTCCATCCGGATCAGTTCCATCATTTTTCTTAAAAGTAAAACCACATGGTGTGTATTTTAGTATATGTCATATTTCTCATGTCATGTATTCAATAATGATTTAAGAAAATTTTAAAAAAAAGGAAATCACCTCAGGGTGATGTGGGTTGACTGGTAGAGTTCTAAACTATAGATTTAAAGATCTAGAATTGAACTCGACTAATCTCCATCCGTCATCCCAATATTCAATAACAAAAAAACACAAGTCTTACATTCTTATTTTCACCATGTAGTACTGTAAATATTAATTAAATATTAAATGTTAATAAAAAATAAATTTCTAAAACCAAATACCTAGAGGTTTAGGTAATTCATTTAGAATGTCTCAGTAAATGATTTGAATAATGCCCTAAGCATCGGACCGAAGGTTATAGTTATCTTTTTCTAATTTTTGAAAACATTGTATGTATTTATCTAATACACAACAATTATAGGTTTAATTAATAATGTAAATATAGGTATTTTTAATTTTAAATAATGAATATAATATTTATTATAATAACCAAAAAAACTCTTACGCATTGCATACACCATAATACACATTTTTTGGTTCAGCTATAAACACCTAGGAACCAAGTCTAAGAACACCCCATGTCGAAGCCCTTCCTCTCCCAATATGGATTCCATCATACTCCAATATAACATCCACTTAAATATTTCCAATTTTACATTAATTGAGGCCATGATTTCATCTTCAATGAAAACCTCACTCTAGGCAGTTTCTTCATTGCACACAATTTCAGTGTTTTATCTGCTTATTAAGTGATTTTGTGAATCAGTTATTCCTTCATCCAAACCCCCAGTACATGGGCATGAATTAAGGCCAAACACCATTTAATTTATAAACATAGACATGAATTCTGCATTCTAAAATTGAAAACACATGGTGTCTTGATTTGGAAATTGAGTTGTACATTAGCCTTTGCCAGGCTTATTTACCTCACAAATTCCGTGTACTATTATTTCTCACATACATTCCCTTTAAGGGTGTGTATCCAAGGATCATAAATTCACACCACTAGCACACTACAAGAATTGTACTCTAGATACACATACCGTTTTATTTTTTTATGCTTTCACATTTTTTCATTGTTTTTAATATTATTTTCATTTTTCATATTATTTTAATTTCTTTGCAGATAATAGAAGAAGGATACAATGAAAATTGGAAGAAAATCCGGCTTGATACTGATAGGAAGCACCCAAACCCATGACAAGTCTAACATTTGACACCCAGAGGGAATTTGGGGATAGATCACTAAGTTTCATTGCATTTATATTTGGAAAATCTCTAGCCACTACCTCTAGCTACTCCATCCCCAGTTGTTGGGGGACACATTATAGTGAATCCTATTACTATCGTACCACCAACCACAATAGCCAGTACTTCAAATCCTTATACAACAAAAGTTGATTCACCCACTAGTTTGATGACCAGACCATCTACACTAGTAGCTAATAATCTGCTATAGTTGGTAGCAGAAGTTGCCTAACCCCAACCAAACACTTACCAGATCATTCATGGTTCTTATTTAGTGGAAGATCGACTTTGAAAATTTTCATGGTGGATGATTTAGTTGATCATTTTCACCCTAAACATTATTTTTCCTCAGCATCAGGGCTTATGGCAGAATATCGAGGAGCTTATAAGGAACACACATCTCAATGAAACATTATTGGTCAACAATCTATAACTTAGAGATTTTGTTTTGGAGTCTGATTCTTCTTTTTAGTATGTTGGACCCACATAAAAAGAGATTCCTTGTAAAATAGATACTCTAGTAAGATTTCGGATGGGTTGATTACACTTTTCAATTACCATGGTGAATTTTGACTAGGTTATGGATTCTACCCCTATCCATTCACCCCACCCCCTATTTTAACTCTCACCCACCACAAATATTCATATTTCTTTTCTTTTTTGTGGGAGACTGATGATCCTTATCACAAGTATACTCCCATATCATAGAAGATAACCCTCATAATTTCCCATAAAATCTATTCCTCCCACCATTACTTCAGTTCCATTATTTTCCCACACTAAGAGGACAACGGTATCATGGACAAATGTGATACGGAGCCCCTTACCTACATCCTCACGCTCTATTACCCTAACCATCCCTATTTCTCATCATATTATTTATACTGTATGATCATAAGAATTTAGGGAAACCAAAATGGGAGATTCTAAGCCACCATGTTGGCATGACATATGGGTCTCTTTGAGTGATCTCTCACACACGATCACTTCATCTCTCCCGGATGGATGGAATTCTTCATGATTATTTTCATATAGATTGTCAAGAGGATGGGAGATGCCTTTCTAATCGTACATTATTCCTCAACAACACTTACGATGACTGATGACCCACCTACCTCAGATGGTGCTGCATCTATTATCCAAATCTATCTACCAGCAGACATTCTTTATCCACCTCAACTAATTTTTTCATTTGATTACCCTATTACACCATTTTATCTCCTTCTAGTCCATCCAAAACCCAACCTACACCCACAAATTTGATTAATCTACCAGTTTCACTCCAACATTATTTTATGTACCACCTCTAGGATATCATGTAGTGTTATAAGGAATTCATGGATAAGAACCTCAGCCCGGTAAAGGGGATGTTGGGCCTCATTATTCCGAAAATGTGCATTCAGTTTTCCATCACACTTATTCCTCGACCATATCCTCACCCATTAGTACTGATGAACTTATTTATATCTCTATAAAATTATTTAGTTATCCTAACTTCTACTCGACCTGATTCCACTTCTACTAATGCTGCTAGAGATGTTTCAGTCGATCCCACCTCAAATGTTTTGGATACCACACCACCAGCTTCTACTACCACTTCTACCTCTCTCAAGGACCACCTATAGTAGATAGTTCATCTTCTATGTCCACCCAGTGAGTAATTTTGACAAACTTATCTTTCATTATATTCATATTTATATATATATCTGAATTTTTTGTTATTTTTGAGAACATACATTATATGCATGAAAAAATATTTCACTATTTCCTCGATAGACACATGTGTTATGGATCATCATAAGCATCTCATTTTTACATCAATCAATATTTTTATACTCCAAAGGAGGGGAATATTATTTTTATAGTCATTTTTGTTGTATTTGAATACTTATTTCAATGTTCTCCCTCCCCTAGTATAGTTTTTTATTTCCACAACACCTTTTATTCATTGGTGATGCCCATGTAGGATGTTGTGTTCTATTAAGTTTATGGGAAGGATTTGTAAATACACTACTCATTACACATAAAATAATATAAGAGAAAAAATTAATAGATGAAATAATTTAAACTATAGAATATTTGGTATTAATTATATATATAAATAATAGACATATATTTTAATTTTTAAATTTAAATTCTTATTTTAACATTCATGTATTTTTTAAGTGATCGTTGACATATATTGATTTTATATTTAATTGATTATCCATTTTCAATTATTATTCTAATCATTTTTCTTTATTTGAATACCATGGTGACTCGTTATCATCCAAATTATAGAGGGGTGTTCTGATACCTTTTTTATACTATTACTTATACCCTTTTTCTTAAGAGATTATTCAGATATGTGTGACTACTAGAACATGTGGTTTTTAATCCTCAAAAGATGATGATTCAAAATAAAATTAAAATGATATATAAATGTTATTGGTATTTTTACCTCTTGAATATGAGACCCGCCCAACATTTAACCTATGTGAATCTCATATAATTAATGACCTTTTATGATAGGAAAATATAATCAGAGAATATTTATAGTTCATTACATAATAATTTTATAACATTCAATGATTATTAATTTTATATTTGAAATATTTTTACTATACATGTTATATTATTGTGAGAAATAATTAATATAAGTGTGGGGGAGAGTGCCACATTTCATTAGGGAATAAAGGATCTTCAAACACTATTTATTATATTCCCAAGTGGTTCTTTTAAAAAAAGTAAAATTTTTTGAAAATTTTAAATGAGGACAGGATTAATTTTTTATATTTATAGATGAGTTATGAAACCATGTTGGAATAGGATCATAATGGTGACAGTTACCATTGAGAGATATTTTTACATATTAATTTTAACTATACATTGTTATTAAATATCACGCTTTAATATTTAAGGATTCTGCCACATTTTTCTAGGATCTAGGCTTATTTCCACCTCATTACCTACCCACACATATCATCAAAAACATTTGAACCATATTTAAATAAATCATGAATTTTGTGATTTTATTTTTATGTGGGGAATTAGAATTCTTTAATGACTATAGATATAGTTCATATACATGAGATAGTGAATATCTCAGATTAAATGATCTTGAGTGATGAGTGTGTTATTTTTTAGTAAGGTAAAACATATAGGGGAAAGAATCTTTATGAAAATTTGAAAAATGTAACTAAAAGTGAAGGAAAGTATTTAGTTCAAATATAAACAAGGCATGCTTATAAAATCATTGAAATTAAATTTTTTTTCTACCTTTTTAAATCCTTTTATTTGAATATAAAATATTTATCTATAATTTGATGAAATCATCCCTTTATATACTATATATTTTGTTGATTAGATGTTGATATTTTTCCATAAGGAAAAAAATGACTATTTGTGGGTGTGTTTAATGTTCCCAATTTGGTATACCTTTCATCTTTTTTATAGATTATTAAAAAAAATAAAAGAATGCATATTATTTTATGGGTCAAATAATTTATTTTGCTGTTTTTGGCGTTTTAAGGTGTTTATAGTCAATGTCAAAAATTAGGATTCATCAGAAGAAAAATTCACTTATACATGGATTTTACTTTATAAACACATTTCGTGTACCCTTTCCCAAACACGGTTTGACTAGCTTGACTATGTGCCCATGTTTTCAACGTTAGAAAATATGTAATGTAATTGTTGTTCACATGTCATTTATCTTCTTTCAAAAGTTTTTAGTTGATAATGGAGATTTTAAATTCCATATATATTGTTTCCGAACAAATTTTCTCCTCACCAACCAACCATCGATGTGTTGAAATCATTAAGCATCATGTTGGGCCACTAACTGTCCCAGAAAACAATAGAAAATATTGTTGACACAAGTAATTGGAATGTACATTCAACTACATCTTTTGTAGTTCATTTTTCCTTAAATAGGGAGGCATGCTCTGAGCTCCCTATTGAAAGTTGAAGGGGGGAGTTACTACCTATTTAACAATCAATCTCCCCTGAATTCAAATTTTGGAATTATTCTTCTGTTTTCTTATATTTTTGCAGTTCACCTTTCCACATTTAACCTCTCATATCCATAGTAGGGGTTGTGTTACTACATAACCCAGACACCGTGACCATGGTATTAAGAGGGTAATTTTATTGTGTTGGGGTTGTAATAAAAATTATTGGAATGTTCTAATTCCAATTCTGTTGTGTTGCTTTTATTATGAATTTTTGTCCTATAATTTTCTTAATAAAATGAATTCCAAAGTCAGTGTCGGTGTCATATTAAACCAAGAAATACACCAATGGAGAAAAATATGGGAGTCACAAAAGGATAATCTAGGATTATTCAGTGATCAGGTTGCCACTATTTTACAAGGGATCTTTAAATTAAATGAGTTATGCAACATGCGCGGTCAAATTATGGTGTTTTATCCAGGTAATGTAAGAAAAGAAATAGTGTGAGGTTTATTTGAGGTTGGTTTAGCCTAAATTTTCAATTTTTAATTTCATGTATATTTTCCTGGGACCTATGACCACATATTATTATCAATCATTATTCGATTAGAAACTCATACAATTCACTTGGAAGGATTTTTATCTAAATCATCCAACATTGTTGTACATATATCATGAAGAGAACTGTCAATACATGGATTATTGGTTTCAATGTGAGGAATACCCATGTATATCATTCAACCCATCCATATTTTATTAAATTTTGAAATCTTCATGTAAAAATAATTTATTATTAACAATGGTATAATATTTTACCAAACACCAGTTGGACCGAAACAAATGTTTTACAAGACATGATAACATGTTAGAGAAATTTTCCAAGATAATCTAAAATTTAGATAATCTTTTTGAGTTTGATACTAGGTTTTCTATCTCTATTTCAACATAGAATGTGTTTTTTCAATGCAATATCCACTATTAATTCACTAATACTTTCTAAAAAATATTTTCAAATCACAAATTTTGAATATCGGAGAATGTCATGTCATGATAATACTGAATCGAATAAATTATTTATTTATGAACCATCAGTTGATCACTCACATAGTCTATAGGATTTCTTTAATTATAATTAGGTTTTTAGCATTGCAAACCAGGAACACAATGTGGTGGATTTAATAGATTATCAGAATAAGACACAACTCCACCATAAAAATATACAAGACACAAAATAAGGATTCGAATAGCCACCACCTAGACCATATGAAGGTCAATAAATGTGGTATAAAGGAAAGGGAACATGATATATGTGGTGGTTCATGTAGAAGAAGTGAAATCTGCATTCAAATTTGGGATATGTACCCATACTTATAGTCGATCCAAATTCCTTAAAAATTACACTAATTTGGAGGAAACCCATCCACTATCCTCTCTTCTTCTTTTATATTTTTAATAAACACATGATGAATACTTATATTTCACACACCATGTCCCTTATTGTCTCCCACCCACTATTTAAATGTGAGTAAAATGATGTTACACTCCATGTATAACATTATAAACATCATATTATTTTTTGATTACTTCATATTATAAAAGATATATTTTTGTAAATAAATATTAATTATGTAAATAAATAAGAATGGATCTTGTGGTGATTGAAAGTTCACTAGATTGTATGTGAGATTTCGCATGTTTGAATTTCTCGACACCCTCTTTTGGAACATGATTTATTCCTTTTTGTCACATGTTTTAACTAAATGATGTGTGATATATTTTAAAAATATTTCAAAACCAATAAAAAATGAATGAATACAAATTTTGGGGATGAAATTTCTAGATGGTTCATAGCCCACAGGTCTAAAACACTCATTTTTTAGTCCCTCTAGCCTATTAAATTTTATCATTATCTATAAAATAAAACCAAAAGACATGTCTTTTTGTATACTCAATGTTTCATGTGTCATGATTTCAATAATTATTTAAATTGTTTCAAAAAATAATAAATCACCAAAGGGTGTTGTGGGATTATTAGAAGAGTCATAACCCATTTTTCTAAATATCCTAGATCGAACTTGGCTAATCTATCTACATTATCTAAATCATCAATATGTAAAACCAAATATCATGCATTCTTCTCTTCACTGTGTCGTAATAAAAAAAATCATAAAATATTAAATGTTAAAAATAATTATAGTAATATAATAATTTCTAAACTAGTTGAGGGAACTCATTAGGAATAGACAAGTCACAAGAACTAATCACAACCCAATCAACAGACCAATGGTTGTAGATCAGTTTTTCAAATTTTAGAACACATGTTCTATATTTACTTGATACACAATGTTTATCTATTTATTTCTATGTGTAAATATATTTTTTATTTTAATTATTAATAATAAATATATATTTTATTATAATAACTATACAAAAAAATACGTAGATGACATGTATGCAGAACAATACAATGTACGGTTTGGCTATAAAAGTTAGGGAACCCTATCTAGTCATACCCCGTTTCAAAGCCCCTCCCTATCCCTATTTGGATTTTGATATATGCCTCACTCCCTCAATCCTAATAATCTCACATTTTTCATCAATTGATTCTCCTATTTCCTCTTCATTGTGACCCATTCTCCATGTATGTGCCTCTTCACTCACTATTTATATGTTTTACATTCTTATTAGGCAAATTTTTGATTCCGATAATCATTTCTCAATATCCAGAGTACACTGGCATGAATGATGTACACATAATTTTTACTTAATATCCATGACCACATATTCTTCATTCGAGATTTCAAAACACATGGTGTATTCATTCTACATTTGTTAGAATGCTTAAAAGAAACTCCAAAATAGTAGGTCTATGATTTCACACGAATCTCTAACAAATTCAAACTGAAATATTCAAAATTTATGTTTCATAGTTCTGTCCACATTAAATATGTAACAATATGAAAATAATAATTATATTTCATTAAAAATAATAAAGATATTTGAATAAATTATTTATACATTAACATTAATTTATAAATTTGTATAATAATGATTTTCTGAAAATAATAAAATATATATTTTTGGGTTTCATAATAATTATAAATGGGTTAATGAAGAGTAGAATTAATGTGTTTTAAATGATTTTAAACCAAAATAAAAATAATTCTCAAAGGTTCTATATAATTAATATGAATTTATAAAATCATTTAATCATTTTAAAACATTTATTAGACATCTATAAAATATATATACCAAGAAATGTTTTGGAAAAATATGACTTCATGTGCTGCATAAAGGTAAACTAAAACTGATATAGCATATGTACGGGTTTTTTACACATTCAATATAATCCATAATGGTAAAATATATAGGCGAATAATGGTATATAAGCACTATATAAAAGAAAAAAAACAATTCTATATAGTGTTCGATCTCATTCTTTTAATGGTAAAATGAATATTTGGGTAAATATAAATAGGTATGTTCATGTTCTATGTAATGTTAGCATAACAAGATTCATAAGGGTAATTATCATTTTAAATATTTAGTGTATGTGCATAAAAAATTTAAACAACCTATGTATAGATATAATAAATGTTATGTTAGTATATTGAGAAAATAATAAATCTCACATAATGGTATAAAGGAAACCTATATATTGGTATTGATAAATTACTAATGTTTACATATGGGTAAAATATGGTTTATGACAGAAAATGTAAGGTAAAAAAACTTCATATAATGGTAACATGAAATCATATAAGGCTTACATAAGGGTAAGTAATAAATTTGGAAAAATTATTTTTTTTCATGAAAATTTTAAAAATATTTGAATATAATAATAATTAATATAAGAGTAAATAATAGAAAATTTAGGAGAAAATTAATTGATAAATATATATTATTATAAAAAATAAAAATAATTCTGTAGATTTATTTATTAATAATACAAATTTACATTTAAATACTTTTCAATTAGGATAGGGATTTTGAATTTTAAAAAACTAAAAAAAATAAAACCCAAACTCTTAAAACTAACATAAAACTTACTCTAGACACTATTAAACATATTCTAAAAACCCACAAGAAATCGTCCACTTCTATAGATCTCTTGGTGGGGTTGTGACATATCTATGTATAAGTGATAGAAGATAATACCAATAAAGTACCCTAATAACCTAATTCCTTTATACAATAAACTCAATCATCCTTGGTGACCAAATACACCATAATCCGATGAAAATGATCTTGATCGTTCAGATAACCCAACTCTATAAGATATATATGCTTGAATAACACCTTCTCGACTCATGTGACTGTATTTGCAACCCTTATAGAATCTTCATTCATTGTATAGAAAAAACGGATAAAATAAACCCCAATGATCCATTACCACCAAGGTTACATTCTAACTATTAAACATTACAACAGAACTACTTATCATTACCCATAAAGAGTCTTTAGGATTCATAATTATCCCATTTCAAAATCAAGAGGGTTTACTCTTACCCCATAGGGGAATGGGTTAGGGGAACCATATGTGAAAATCATATTCTATATGACTATGAAAAAAAATTTATATATAGGTTCTCTCATATTCAATGACAGTTGAGTAACATTATAATAGTGATAGAAATAACACCTATTCCATGAAATATAACCACTATGGATAGATTCTCATATCTTTCTATAATCCTATGGGAACAAAAAATCATGATCGAGGAATTCGCTACCAATACACCACTACCGATTCCAATTTCGTATGTTAATACTGAATAAATATTGACATCAAATGAATTATTTCATCATATTAAGTATTATAAATGAATGGATGAACATCCCAATTAAATTATTTAAACTTCAATTTGTTTAAATACATATTTTATTGTTGATATTGGGAAACCAACCTCAATATTATTGATTTTACCACACTATCTTTTAGTTCAAATGAAATTTGAATCATAAAAACCCAGTAAAAAATAAATGATTCATATATTCATTAAACCGCTTTAATTTCACCTAATAAAAATATCATTATTTGATGATATTTCCCCATTTTTTATCTATCTATACTTATGGAGTTTCATTCTATTAAAACTGTACAGACTAAAAACTAGATACAAACTCAATATCTATGAACCACTAGATAGGAAGGTCACATAGAGAAAAATGAAATACCTACATTACGAAGAAAAAAATTTCAAATCAATTCCTTGATCAAGGTCATGATATTAGGTAGCAAGTAACAAATATAAAAATAACAAAGAAAAAGGTTGATAAAAGAATGAGATACTTGAGGATGATAACCCTATGATACTATCTATGTTAACATTTATTGTTTCAAAGACCTATATTTGTAACCACTCAACCAAATTAAATAGAGTATTATATGATATGATCTTCAACTAATGGTAAATATACTATAATGCTACAAATTCACTTCTTTAAAAGAGACATAATTCACAATTTCAGGAATCCTGAATAAAATATGTCCACTATTAATAATAGTCTTTGGTAATAAGGGTTAGTATAAGAGCATTTCTAGATTCATAAAATAATCAAAAAACACATGAATAAGAAAATGGTTTAAAAAATATTAACGATCATGCTTTTATGTGAATAATAAATTAATTTTACATAAAACAATTTCATTTACTACCTTCCTTGAGTAATATTTCAAAATACATTATCTAGATTACAACTTTTAACACTTTCAGTATAAATGGGATTACTGTGAATTTACATATGGAGATGGAATAAAGAGTTTTATATCAATATCTTTTATGTTCATGTCTATACCACCTTTCGAGAAATTCCTCTCAAAATGTTCATAGATTATTATACTAGAATTTTCATTATCTTAAAGTTAAAATCACCAAGGATATCCATCGATAACAACAACATATCAATCCATCATAAATAATTTTCCATGTTTGAAAGATTGGTAAACTCTATTAATAAAATAAAATCCCTAAAACCCACCCCATTGTTTATCTTATATTTTAAGATTCATGATGTGACACCCAAAGTGTCACATTTATGTGGTTTTATTTGATGGATGGTTTAACCCCTTGAGTTATATGTGTTTTAGGGTGAAAGGGATGATTTCTATTTTTTTGTAGTTTCCAGATTTAAGGTAGATTGTTAGTCTAACCATTTTGCCTAACATTATAGCACGTGTAGCGCTTTTCATGGGTGATCCATATATCCACATAACCATTTTATTAACCAATTCAGTAAAATATGAAGACCATATAAAGGGGGTTATTTCCTTAAACTATTTTTATTTTATGTGGTATATCTTCTCGGGGCCTCCCCATTCAATTTTCCACATCATGTATTCCTTCCCATGGGTTTATATACCACCCAAGGCTTCTCCAATTATATTTCTAGGAGGACTCTTGTTTATTTATCACCTTGTACAAAATTTCTGGGATCCCATATACTTCATCATGGGTTATCTCTATTTCCCCCTTATATTTTAAAGTTATTGGCTATTATTAGTTGATGTTCATTCTGAGGGTTGTGTTGAATTGTTGATTTTGTATTGGATGGTTATAATTTGTTTTAGGAGACTCTTTCTGAGGGATTTCAGACAATATGACATGGTTACACCACATGAAGTATGTATTAATTATTAATTTCCTTTTATTTAAAAGTTTCATTTTTTTGGATAATTTATATGGGTTTTATATTTAAATTAGTGATATATAATATATACAGTTTTAATTATTAAATATGAATACATTCATTATTGGTATTTACATTGGAAAAAATGTGTTAATTTTTTAGTGTAATGGAACATGTTGTTGGAATCGTATTTTATGGATTAATCATGTTTGATAAATTGACAAAATGTATTTTTTTGAAATACACTTTTTATATTAGATTAAATATTAGACACTAAAATGGTATAATTATAATTGATTGTATCTTAATATTTATGTGTTTAATAGTACATAAAAACCAATTTTAGTGAACTTTATAAATTTAACTACATGTCCCATCACAAGGGCAATTCATTTTTAAAGTGAAAATTTTGCCCCAATTAATAATATGTATGTATAATTAATTATATTTACTATATTAATTTGATATTTCTAGGATATGATTGATTTCGTTGATTGGATCATTTTATATTTTTTGATGGATTGACTAATCCCAAAGGAAGATGCATGTTTTTTTAGCATGAATGTTGAAATTTTCTGGATAGAGCACAATTGGCCGAAGGCCCATCAAACATAACTAGGGCCCACATTCCAAGCACAATGAAGCTGAAATTGTAATTTTTGAAATATAATATTACTGTAATAATTTTATTAAACTATTTTCAATTATAATTATTATGTTTTCATAGAGATAAATAGTTCCCAACTTGACATTTGAATAGTGGGCCAGATTTGAGTTCCAATAAAGTCACCCCACTATATTGAGCATAACCTCCAAATAGATGGTCCAATTTTCATGAATTTTTTTATGATATTATATGAAACATTTATGAAGATATTTTACCAACACTTCCCTTTTCATATTCAGAAATATCCAGTAAAATATTCACCTATCAACAAAGAGGATGAATCTAGATGATATTGTTGGTCAAATTTGAATTGTCAAATTTCTATTGATTTTATCAACCTTCTTTAGACACTCTAAATTAATGGGGTATTTATTTATTGATGTTGCGTAGACCTAGGATAAAATATTATTATATATGGAGTTTTTGGTGATGGGAATAATCATCCATGTTTTTCTTCTATCGATTTTTTTTATATTCAATTATAATTTCCCAATTTCCTTTTGTAATCGCATCGTCAATTTTTCACATGTAAGTTCTTTCATTATCCATCATTTATTAATAAAATTAAATATTAATATTCTATTATTTTATTCCTTCCAATGTCACATAGAAACTATTGAATCTAGGTGTGATCTTATTCACATCATAATTTTGGAAATTTATTATAAAACGATGGAGTGATAAAAATTATATTTTTCTTCTTCTTCTTTAATTACACCCCATGAGTCCACTACCCACATACATTAATAGAATAACATAAATGGATAGATAACCAATTATGGGTAGATCCAATGGAGTAATATTTTTTTTATTCCATTTTATTTTATTTAAGTTATATTTAAAAGTTTTTGTTATTTTAGGATTTCTATTTGAGGATTTATATTCTTCTTTGTAGTTACTAACATTAATGATTACCCATTTTGAGTGATAGTATGATCTAATTCCTTGGAGTGATCATAAAATTGATCCCTTATGGAAATTGGTTATTAGCCTTGAAATTGGGTTGGGATTAATTTTTTGAATAATTATTGAGATTTTTCTCTTTGTTTGGATGCTTCTTGAATAAATGATACAAAAATTTATATGAAAATAAATTCATCTAGTCCTCCCTGAGAAAAAACCTAGGATCTACCCATAATTATTAATTGTTTTAATTAAATAAATTGTGGGTTTATTTTGTTCATTAAATTAAATAACTAGTTATTCATGTCAAATAAATACATATAGTTCGTCACTCCATAGCAAATCCTCCATTAATTTTGAGGGTCTGAAGTTATCTTCTTCGGTCCCTCTGGAAACGATAACAAAATATGTACTACTGGAGACCACTTACACCATATAACATGGGCATATTTGGGCAGAACTTTTTTTCTTCTATTTATTGGGACCCATGTATGTATGTTAGACACTCACATACTTTTCTCTCCAAAAATTCACTTTTCTCACATGCATTTCTCTTATCTTTTCCCTTTTCTTCACTCTAAATAATAATTTTATTCTACTCAAATAGATAATGAACATCATTAGTGCATCAGAATTTTTTTTTGGAATTTATAATAAAATCATTATTGGGAATATCTTCACATAGAAAATATTATTGATCAACCCTTGAATGAATACCCCACACCTGATCATATGTACTATATTTGGCATGATGAACATTTAAATGATAAATTTCATGTGCTTTAAAATATTTTTAATGTGATCAAACATAATGAATTTCTGAATTTATAAAATCATATCTATCCCAATCCTCAATACAATATTGAAAAATTATGTGAACAAATTGAAAGAATAAATTCAGAGGTATCAAGTTTGAGATTAGAACTACACATCATTAAAACATTTGAGAGATCTATCCATACGCTAAATATTTTTTCCAAAACCTTATTTAAATAATAGTGTATCACACACCCATCTCATGAATTTACTAAGTATCCAATCATTTGATAAGGGATAACTGACGAATATTAAGGAAATGTTTAAGGGTCTTTAAATTAGGAGGAAATTGATTTTTTGAATTCCACGTAGAGAAGTATGTCATCAGGGATTGACTATTCTGAATTTGGATCCAAGGATGATTTTTCCAGATCACCAACCACTAAACCATTGGAAGAAATAAAAAATAATAATTTCATACACATTACTAACATTTATTTAGGAAATTATATGGATTAATCAAACTTTGTAATGAACCAATTCATTATAAATTTCATGGAGATGAAACTATTTCTAATTAAAATTTCCAATATGCTTTTGTAAATTTCAACAAAACTGAACTCAACGATTATATCATTATATCCCACTTAATAATATCTACATTTTTGATATTCAATACCCTTAGTGTTCAATCCTTTTTTATCTTTAAAACCAAAAATGGAGGACAGATTCTTGAAGTCTTATTTAAAACCACAAAATCAATGAAATAAACCATTTCTAATATTCCATGGATTTCTACATTCACTACAAAATAAAACATTTTATGTGTCACAAATCATAAAAAAGGAATAAATCTAAATTAAGTATAATTGAATAAAAAATAGGGTTCATAAAATGTAAAAATTTGTTATTAGTTTATCTAGGGGTCCAAGTTGAACTAATGACATGAAATAAATATCTTTTAAGGAGGTGAACTAGCTTCTGCATTTGTTTTTTGTGTATTTCATAAGGGAACACCTTGGGGATTACAATGTTATCTAATTTCTCTTCTGAGTGAGATTTAGGTATTTATTTATTTCATATTTCAAAATAAAACCCTTAGCATCTAATGATCACACCCAACCATCAGTCATCCCTATCGAGTCTACATATGATGTGAAGCCAATGTATTAAATTTATTTTTGATGGTACATTAACTATAAACCATGTGGTTTTATACTATTTTTTTATATCAAATCACATATAACCTCTTTCAACCCACTTCTTTTCCCTCTATTATCTTCTCTTTCAATACTTTGAAAAGTTTCATTCTATGTGGGGGGAGTGAAAATCCAGGTTTTCAAAAAAAAGTCTATTTATAAAAATAATTAAATTGAAAAACATAATTCTTTATCCATGAATGAATTAATGTATATTTTAAAACATGAAAACTAAATTTAAAATTATTTTGAAGTATTTTTTTATGATTTGAGTGCATGATTAAGTCCATGATCCTGGTTTTTGTAATGTACAATTATCTATTGTGATTTTTTAATGTTAACATTTTCATCCTCTTAATCAAAATTCCCTTGTGCACACCCAGTAGATATTAGGAGAATATTTGGGTTATTGGGTAACTTTCATTGTATTATATGGTTTGAAATAACTTTTATATTAATTTGAGAATAAAAAAATTAAAAAAATGAAATAATACCCATATAAAGAAATGTTTTGTCTAAATATGGGGAATTCGACACATGGGGTCTGTGCACCATAGTTTTCTTTCCAATAGATAGGATTTATATCTATATCATAGAGCATGCAACTGAAAATATGTGGGTCATTTGGAACATAGATATTGTGACTCTAATGTGTTTGTTGCCATAGATTTTATTTTCCATATCTATTGTGGTTAAAAAACCGAAAAACTAGGAAAAACAAAAAAATTCAGAGAAAAATAAAAAAATTGGATATTCATCTGAAGTATTAATGTTATTCACACCTAGAAAATCCAATTCCCCTCCCCTTGAACAAGAAAACAAGTCTCATGTATTTTGTGATGGACCACACATCATCATGCATAATTGAAATTGGATGAAATGTAGAAATAAAATTGAATAAAGGAATAAGACTTGGATATGGGTATTCTTGTGAAAATATCTTTTGTGAAATGATTTTCATAGGTTTTATGATTGTTTGGCATGATTTCTTTTGGTGATCAATAATTTTTTTAAATGGAATTCCAATTCATATTTTTGAGGTAGTCATAGCTCTAAACTAGAAAAACTAATATTGGGATGTGATTAAACACTTAAAAGGGATAATATTCATTGAAAATATGTTAAAATTAATGAGTTTCAAAGTACATAAACATCATTATTACTACATTTTATAAATTAAACTTCATTTCTCATCACTAGTTCAATTCATGTTTAAAGTGAAAATTTTGTCCCAATAAATCATCTATTTGTAAAATTAATTATATTGATTATGGTGATTTTATATTTTTAGATATTATTGATCTGTTATTTGTAAAATTTTATCTTTTATGATTTATGGATGAATCCAAGGGGAAGATGAATATTTTTGGTAATTAAAGTAGACTGTTTCATGACAAAGCATAATGGGCCTAAGGCCCATCCTATAGAAGCGGGTCACACAATACATACCCAATGATGCTCTAATTTCAAATATAAAAAGATCAAAATAAAGTAATAAATTCATTACAATTTGGTTGAAGCTAATTCTGATGTTTTTTTTGAGATAAGGGATTCCCAAGTTGGGATTTAAATGGTGGTCCAGATTTGAATGCCCATAAACTCATCCCACTAGATCGAATATATATTTCAAACTGATGGTCCAATTTTCCTGAAATTTTTAAACTGTTATAAGAAAATTTTTAAATAAATTTTACTTCTAAACCCTATTTTAATTCATCTATATTGATTAAAAATTTTCATGTAAACATGGGAGTTGAATGTGAAAGAATTTCTAGGTTAACTTTTAAATGTCAAATTTTCATTGACTTTATCACCCTCAATTTGAATATCTCAATTAATGATTAAAAAATGTATTGAATTTGGGTCTAATTAAGACTCCCAATATAAATATATAAGGGGTTTTTAAAGAAGGTAATTATCATCCATCTTTTTCTGTTCAATCGATGGTTTTAACCATCAATTGTAATTTCACACATTGCTTTTGTAAGCACATCGTCTATTTTTCTCATGTAGGTTTACTCTTTCACCTTCATTTATTAATAAACATTCTTCATAATATTATATTTTTTTATTCCTTTGAATATCACCTTGATACCATTGAATCATGGTGTGAAATTTTTTACACAATCACTTGTGAATTATATCAACCAACAGTGGATTGATTGTAATTCAGTTTTTCTTCTTCATTATCAATTCCAACCCAATGAGTCTACTACCTTCTTCCATTGGTAGAATAACATCAATGGAGGGCTAAAATATTATGGGTTTATCTAATGGGGTATCAAGGTTATGGATTGAGTTTTATTTCTTATACTTAATATTTAAATATTTTCATTATTTTAAGATTTCCATTTGATGAGTTACATTCCTCTTTTTCTTTACCCACATTAACAATGGCACATTTGGAATTCTAGTATAATCTAATTCCTTATAGTGATAATTAAAGTTATCATATATGTGAATTAGGTATTATCCTTGGAATTTTGTAGGTACTAAACTGGTGAATTATTTTTGACAACTATCTCATTGTTCGGATATATCTTGAATAAGGGATGTGAAACTTTATAAGAAAATAAATTCATCCCTTCCACCCGGAGAAAAAAAACTGAGGATGAACCCATCAACATTAATTGATTTAGGTCCACTCATAGTGTTTTTTTGGGTTCATTAAATTAAATCACTAATTATTCAAATCGAGCCAATACAAATATTTGGACACTCTATTGTGATTCCCCCATCATATATGAGTCTCTCAAGTTCACATCATAAGTCTATATGGATTCTATAAAGAGGATGTAGTACAGATGACCTCTTAAACCATATAACTGGGGTAAATTTAGTTTCATCCACATTACACTATATAGGGTTTTCATGGTCTACCCCCTTTTATATTTTAAAGGGTTTATTGGTTCTTTAAATGTTGTTTTTTGATAATGTTGAAATAGAATTTCTATGTACTTATTTGGTTCTTCCAATAAGTGTCTATTATTTCTGTTGATTTTTTTTAAAAAAATTCAAACTAGTTTTAAAAATTTATTTACAAATGCATATGATATAAGAGAATTACCTTTTGGAATTTAGGATGTGATAATGATTGTGTAACTGTTGACCCCTTGTATTTTTAAAGATGTTTTGAAATTCATTTGATTATGTTTTTTATGCAATTCATGTTGTGCTTATAGATTGGGGATCTCATTAAGGGTAGTGCAATATGTTCGATGGATGTGATTGTCGAGTTTTCCTTGTGGATTTTTGTTGTAATGTGGTGAAATTGTTTTTCCAATATTCCAACTCTATTATTATTTCATCAGAGATAGTGGCTAGTAAGTGGTATGTAGTGGTATATTGGTAGGATTTTTTAATTTTACCATTTTATACTCAACCTAGTTGTACGTAACACCCATATTTGAGAGATTTTGACATATATGAATTTTTAGAGTTATTTGTTTGAAGGATGTTTAACCATTAACCTAAAAACTATAGGTCCACTTATATGTCTCTTGGGATGTAATGTTGTCCCTTACATTTTTTACTCAAGATATATATCATTTGTTTTGAATTTTTTTAATATATATTGTAATATGTGATACTAATTTCATGGATGTAAATTTATGTTGTTTAGAAAATATTATGTTTAGTCATTATGATATCTAGTTTTATTCTATCACTTAATTGGAAAAACATGTAACAAATATGGGTGTGTTTATTTATAGTTTACCTTATTTCCTTGATTGATTTTTGTTTTTCGTTTTGTAAAGGAATTTAATGTAAAAATGGGGAAATTGTTTTCCAGTGTCACACATGATTGTAAATTATTTTTAAATATTTTAAAATATGTGTCACTTTATATTTAAAATCAGGATGTTTTTATAGAGAAATAGTAGCCACACTGAAAAGGAATTGAATTTGTAGAAACATTCTCATAAAATTTTTAATGACGGAGCTTTTTTAAGAAGGTGCATGTTCCATTATTGGTTTTTTCATATATCATTCATGGAATGAGAAGATCTATTTTTTGTATATAAATTCAAAATTATTTATCGCTGATTACTTCATAAAAGGAATTAATTTTACTCAAGGTAGTTTCTTACTAGTTTTATCTCACACCGTACATGTTCACATTGTTTAGTGCATAATCATCATGTATTGTGCAGGTTTCTCTTTTTCTTAACATTTTGGATAGTACAAAATATCATATTACTTAAAATTAACATGGTTTTTGAGATCATGGTGGTGACTTTTGAGTCACATGGAGATTGTTATAGGTCCTCCAGTTAAACGGAATAGGTTGGTTCATGTTTGGGGTATCAGACTCTTTGGTCTTTAGTATTTTTTTACTATCCAATATAGTTTTGTAATATTGTATTAAATTCCTTTTTTTATGATTTGTATAATTAAATGTATTTTTTATTTTTACATACTCAATGTTTTGATGTTTTATATGCATCTTTGAGGCTGAAACCATCTACAATGGTTATGTATGTTACCCTTAATGCATGTCATCATCCTCAGGGGATATTGGATGCTCCTCAAGTATGTGGTGTGCCATCTTGAGAATCTGATTGATGGATGTATCATATTGGTTTATTATATAGGATAGGTATAACACCAATTTTTCAATATCACACTGGAGGATATTAAAAAACACTTATGCTCATGGGAATCAATTTAGGTTCTAGATTATTATATAATATTTCTATAAAGATGAGAAAGTGATAAAACCACATTAAAAATGTATAATGTAGTCATGGGTCTAAATAATAATCTAATTATGATTTTATGAACAATTATAGGATTATATAACACAACAATCATTACTTTATAGATCAAAGTCCAAAACAAAAAAAATGTATCATACATCTCAAACACTAACTAATATTCTACCATCTGAGGACTTAGATATCATAATAATATCATTAGTAATAGATCATTGGAGTGATCATATAATATAACAGACAACATGGGATATCAAATAACACATTGGTACTATAGAGTGTAATATTCATACAAGTGGGAACTACCATAAAAAATATTACTGAATATTCACTTTGAATATAAAATAGGGTGGATTTTACTTATACTCATAAGATTAATATACATTACAGTTGTTATCTGATTCTATTCTTAATCTGAGCACCAATATGTGATGAAATACTCATGAACAGTATAATACACTTTAAAAAACATTTCAATATATATGATATAAAACATTATAGATATAATCATTAACTATACTGAAGGTACTATAAATCATTGGGAATATATTGTTCTGATCGAATAGGAAGGATAAAATTATAATTGTTTTCCACCGAATAAATAATTTACCAACATAATTATACCTCAAAGATGATGCATCATAGATTTAGTTTGACTAAAAATTAATAGAACCCTATAAAATGGACACATAAACTACTACACCCACTCTGGTGTCCTAGGCTTGATAACAAACCAAATACCCATTATAATCCCCTCTATAATTCCTAAAAAACATCATAGAACCATTAAATATAATATCTATCAGTAATAATAGTCCTAGAATTTATACCATTCTAATATGGCTTTATCCCTAAATAGCCAAAATTGAATGGTATTTATCCTAATATACCCTACTAAACATTCCACTAAAAGGAATGATCATAGAGACTAGCATCATGAAGTCATAACATACATGGGGTATTATCCAATAATAACATACAATAATAATAAATGCTTGTTATATAATAAAAACCAATATACTTAGTATAATAATATATAAAAAATAAAATATATAAAATTTGAGAAAGATATTTCAATACCAAGTGAATCTTCACTAGGTAAAAATATAAAAATGTAATCACATACACATTAACAAATAAACACTTGAAATAAGTGATTAAAGTTATGGGATCAAACGTCATCTCCTGATAGTCTCTGCAAACTCACTATATCTATAAATTTCAATAATATAAACCATTATCAAATCATAAATAATAGGTCCACTAACAACACTATTTACATGTATTCCATGATCATTTCCCTTGATAGACTATTATATTATAAATATATATTTCTTCATGTAAAATTTAATTGAATAACTTGTTTGACAAGAAATACCAAACT
The DNA here is from genome assembly GCA_963277665.1 of Viscum album. Taxonomy (NCBI): domain Eukaryota; kingdom Viridiplantae; phylum Streptophyta; class Magnoliopsida; order Santalales; family Viscaceae; genus Viscum; species Viscum album. The sequence goes on along the minus strand of OY728128.1, from coordinate 2,083,791,673 downwards.
AAAAAACTATGATAATAAATTTTATCATTATATTTTAAATTTTAAATTGGTGGAAATATATATAAGTAATTACATTATGCAATCTATATACAAAAATAGTCATTTACATTTTTTTTATGAAATTTAATTATAGTATCCAAATAACTAATAAGATCAACCTATAATTAAAAATGTATTTTTTTTATGAACTTCCAATTTTATGTACCATGGATTATAATTTTAAGAAAAATAAAAAACATCTGGTTAAATGAAGATAATAAAATAATTTCCATATGAATAATATATTAAAACCAATTTAATTTATAATTTATATCAAAATAAATACAAAAACAAAAACTAGTTTTTAGGTATTTTCTCAAAACATTTTTTTTCTATATATCTTATGTTAAAATTTAAATTATTGTTTAAAAATATTTAGTAAATTGATTTATATTTAATATACATCATATTTTGACCCTTCACACCTAAATTTTGTAAAAATTATCATCGTTAAATTTTAGTGAACAAATAATTACGATTGAAAAAGATTAATCATGGTTAATTACGAAAAAATGGACAACTAAAGTAGATTGAATTTTATTATTTTCACATGAGACATAGAAAATATAGTATATCATTCATTGTTTTTAATTTTATATCTAAATTTACTATAAACCATTCCTTAGTCAACTCATCTAACTCTCATGTTATTCCAACAATAACCATGATCTGTAATTATTTTCAAAGGTATTGTCTTGATGTTTCACCTACAAAAGCTGATAACATAAACCAAATTGAAATAAATCTATAATTAAAAAAAATCATGAAACCCTAAAAATATTCCCACTCATAAAATCCTCTATAAATTAGGAAGATCATTTGTTATATAAACTTTTCTCAAGTCCTCTACTTACATTAGGACTTTCAAGAGATGTCTCGAACTCTAAACAAGAGTATTATCCACACTCTAGTATCTTTATCTTTATAATTATCATTCTACTACATCAAAATACATTATATATAAAATAATATAATTCTAGTAGTATAATTAGTATACTGAAATTTTATTTTATTTATGGAGTTACCATTTTCTATCTTCATCGCGTCCATTTGAGAAATGAAAACGGTGTCTTCTTTTGTGAGGATTTCCGCCAACAAGAACTACACATTTAATTTTTCCAAAATACATTACGTTTTTGTTATAATAATGTATCTAAAAAATTTATATTATATTAACTATTTAATTAAATGTTGGTGGATATGAATCATTATTTAATTTTTTTACTAATGATTCATTAGATAATGAAAAACTATTTCTAGTGTCTATGTAGACTTTCACCATGAAGTTTGATGAGTTTCTTTTTCAACACCACCAAAAATAGAGTGTTCTTAAATATATTTCATGAACATATATAAATCTTAATATAAATAAATATTTATATTTAAAAAATTTGGATTTAAATGATAAAAACATTTAATGATTATTATAGTCAATTATATTAAAATATGTAAATTTCAAGAAACAATAATGCTATGGTTCAGGTTACCTAAAATCAAGCCTTTAGATTCCTTAATAAAAATGGAAATATATAAATATTTTAATATAGGTGTAAATATATTTAATAATATGTAAATGATTAACTTAGTATCAAATTATGGATTTCTATGTCTTTATTATGAATTATGTGTGAAACGGTTTAAATGACCAACATCTGATGATGAAAATAAAATATAAAAGACTTTGAAATATGTATTCTCGAAAAATTAATATTATAAAGGGTAATAGATATGAATATATTTTTTATATTTTTTATTAATATGATTATGTTTATTATATTGGATTTTTAAGAGAATTAATGATATTTTGGAGTAAAATGTAAAAGCTTATTATCATAATTTTCTTTCATTGATACATATTCCATATTTACCAATTATTTAATTTTTTGGTTTATATAATATATTATGGATTAATTGTATAAAAAAAATTACTAAAATATATTTACCGTCAAATCCACCTTATTATGTTCCCTTGTTATGGGATTTCAATTATTTTATTTTTAAAGCCTTAATGGTCTCATTCAAATGTTATTTGCAAATTGAGATTGTTATGAATGAATTATCATGTGGGGATAATGTTTGTGAACATTACCTCTAAAAACCATACCCATTTAATTTTCCATATGTAATTAATGTGGTTTTATTTGACCACACCCAATTTCATTTCCCTTGGTATATAATTTACATGATGTGCCTATAGTAAGTGAAACTGAACCCTCCTATTCTTTTCATTTGAAAAATATTCCTCCCTTAATTATATATAAATTTGATGATATTATAGATATCATAATTTATTCATAAATAATTTATAATGCTTATTAGAAAAAAAATAATTTATTTCCCAATTTTTAAAAATAATCTTTTATTTTTTTCATGGGTTATTTTATAAAAAATGAAAAAATAATGTATTTTCAATACATTTCTTGGGAAAACATTATTTTATGAAAATTATTCATTATTAATATTATTTGATATTGTTTTATGTGGTTTTAAAAATAATATAATTTGTTAATTATATTTATAATAAAAATATTATTTTATCATTTTTTTATTTGATTTATTTAGTAATCATTACTAGGTATCTCATCGTTGTCAATATCATTTGATTTTTTTTAAGTTGGATTATTTTCTCATGATACCATAAAAATTATTTTTTATTGATTGATTCTGAGAATTTTAATGAATGTATTTTGAGAACCCATTTCTTTTTCATTGGATAGTTATGTGATGTTGTAATTTTAATGTTTTTTTATTCTCATAGACCACATATGTATGTTTATCATAAATTGATGGATGGATTTGGAATTATATATCACTAAAATACATTGGGTAATGTTCTATATATCATCATATAATCATGCTAATTTATTTTTGATACTCATAACACTATAGAAGCAAGGAATTGATGTCTGCTCCACTATGTTACTAGAATCAAAATCCAATGCCTGCTCTGCCATGTTGTGGTAAATGAATAGTGATTCATCCACCACTATCATTTAATTTAAATTATTAGGTTTGGTACACATTAATGTGGTTTTTATAATAATACTACGATGTATGATTATGCATTATGTTATGATTATATCCTTGATTTCCGTATTATTATCTATGATTATTTGGATATGATCATCAAATATTATTCTATTTGACATAGACTTGGTTCTCATTCAAAAAAAAAATTTATGACCAATTTGGATCATCAACTAATTTTTTTATGTTTACCTTACTAAGAATTTGATAAAATCCATTTTTTATCATTTCATATCAATTTATATGATGATGAGTATAACATATGAGAACCATATAAAGGAGTCTAGAGGGGAACGATTATGGTGGAATTCATATAGGATTCATAACAAAATATTTTTATGTAACTAACATCTAAATACACCAATCCAATAGTTTTCAGGGTTATGTTACATCGGGAGATACGAAATAATTATTCTTGTGATATAACATAATAAGTGTATTAATCTTTATCGATTCACTTTAGTAGGTACGAAATTATGTTACGATATTTTTGTTGATAAGTATAGTTTTTTTGGATTATGATAACATAAAATTAGTTAATATTATTTGGATAATCTTATAAATTTAAAAACATTCCACAGTTTGGGAAAATTCTCGTTTGAATGAATTTATAGAAATTAATCCATTCCTAGATAAAAAAAATAGAAACACGCTATTTAATAGTTTTACCTAAAGGTAACTAATTACAAATGTTTGGATAGAAATGAACAAAATATTCACTTGGTGTACTACCAAATTTCTAGCTACTGACTTTATTTTACACTCTATGGGGATTTTATTTTCCTAATTAATATTCGCTTTTATGAACCAATATGATGGATTTTAATTTATTTAGGTTACAGATCCTAATATGAAATGAGCATGTATGACCTATATTATAAATTATAGATAAATTTTTTGTTTATGCATGAAATTTATCATCTAATTCCTCTATGATGGTTGTTTTTTATGAAATTGTAGATTTTTCAAAAATATTACATTTCGTTATTTATGTAATTGTTTATCAAGTAAAAAATATGTCAAAAATAACTGAGATTGACAATGTGACAATTTTAGAAATTAGAAATCAATCATAATAAGATAATGAGTATATAATTTTATATTTTTTCTCACTTTAATCTACTAGGATATGAATAATAACACCAACATTTTTGGGCTCCTAAATTCATCATAAAAGTAGAATATTTCTATTTGGTCTACTATACATTATTGAACACCAACATTGATCATATCATCCAACCACATGGTTGTTGTGAAATATATCAATTATATAGATAATATATTTTTCTTTTTGTTATTTATTATACCATTAAAAAGATTTTATAATTTTATACTGTATTGGAGGTGAGGCTGATCCTAATTTAAACTGCTATTATTATTATTAATCATAAGGATAAAGCTTTATAAATGGATGTGATAAATTTTAAAATTATACTAATCACTAAATATTTTAGCTGGACAATTGGAATTAAGATTGAGAAATAATTCATACATTTGAAAAATTAGTGGGATGAATCTAATAAAACATTTGAAGAAAAATTCTAGAAGATTAGAATATATAGTTCCATGTTTTTTACTAACCATGAGAGTAAGATCATAAAATTATTTAGAATTTGAAATGGAATTATTTAATAGTTATTTACAATAATAAATTTTATCAGTGATGATGGAATTGTTCTTTCTTCCATCAAAGTGGTTTTGGAAGAAGTATTACATTATTATTCTAGAGACATTAAAATAAAAATATAGTTTTTTAGAATCCCAGATGAAGAATCACATTGAAGAATGAACGTCGATCTTAAACCATGATAATAATACAAGAAAAAGGACGCTAATAACATTCTTAATGGAATGATAATATGGTACAAGTGTGTTATAAATGTCCATCTTAAACAGTACAATAAAAGGAGTAAAAAAAATTAACATCATAGAGGAAGTGAAGCTGTCAACTAATACTCCAATGAAACACTAATGATTCAATGGTTATTGGTATGTGAATTAAAAAAATTAGGGCACTGATCCATGGGATAATAGATAAAGTCAACATTTATGAACATATAATCAAATAGAACAAGGGATATCTTATTCTATCACAACTGACGAATTCAGACTTAAAAAATGTGTTTAACAATACACTTTTTATCCACATTTAAAAATTAATTATTTTATTTTATATTCATCAACCCACTCATTCATATTAATGAAAATTTTCAAGGGATTTAAAATCCCTAATATAAAAATTTGATATTACATTATTAGAGGGAATTCTTATCGGTGTTATAATTTATTCTCAAGTCAACTAATACCATTAGATAGATGTTTGTGGGAATGTGATATATGTAAATCTTATAATATATCCATTGGTTAATTTTTTTGAAACCCCAAATCTAGTATCCTATAGATTGTTACTTTGTTATTTCATAATCACTAGATAAAAATGACCACATCCCAATTTATGATGTAGTTTTGTTGTCTGGGGAAACTAGATACCTAATTGATTACCACATTAGTTTTGAAAATAGAAACTAAAAAAAAATTATAAAATTATTATTCCCTAAATCATATCATTTCATAGAAATCATTGTAAACTTCATGAAAAAATATTGATATGTGACAAATTAAATTACTGACATATGATTCTAAATAATTAAATATGTACAATGAAAGCTGTCACAAAATAAGTAAAGAATTAAAAATATGACATGAATAATTGATGATAAAATAATTCTTTATATATAATAACTTGATCATGAAACATATACATGTATATAATATCTATTTTTTAATCACATGAAACTCAAAAACTAATTTCAGAATGATGTAATGCCTGATTTTGTACGTCATAAATGTACCATTGAGGTCTCATGCCAAGAAATCATACATAAATGGGTAAGGAATATTTCAAATAACTAACTTATTTTTTCTCATGATACCTACTGATGTATCAATGAGATATATAATTATTTTCCCACTTGTCATTTTATAATACCAATTATTTTACCATATAAATAAATAATTCAACTTATGTAATACGACTTAATAATCAATTACTAATCGTAATGGAATAACTAGTATATAGAATTATTTGTACTCCCCAACCAAAATGATCATAATCCATCTCGAAAAATATAGTATATTTTATTATATAATTATATCACCCTTAAAATTAATATGTATCAATGTATTTTGACCTAGATTAAAATTCTTTCAGAAGGATCACTAAAACATTTCTTTAGAAAACAAAATTTTTAACTTGAAAATAACTTATTTAAAATATAAATATTTCTATAATATTTGGGAAAAAATGTTATCTGAAACCTATATTGGAAATATTTTATATAATATTTTATGGATATGGTATTATTGATGGAATCAAATTCCATTTGTATAGTGTATGTTAAAATAATAATTATATTCACACCATTGGTAAAAAGTGCCTAATTTGATAAAATACCAGATGATTCATTTTATAACAATTTATCAAAAGAAAAAATAAGTAAAAATGAAATTAATAAATAATTTTATATTTTAATAATTCTTCTTGAAATGATTTTAAGGAAAATATTTACATTGATGAAAATGATTCCATAGTGAATATAAAATAATAGTTCATTTTCTATAAAGACATTTTTTTTCAAAACATTGAGTAATTTTAATTGTGGAAAATGAAAGTAAATATGTAATATACTCAAATATAAATATTAGAATAAAAATTATCTTCATTTATATTGAAATAACGTATGATTACCATAATCTAAACACCAATATTAACAATCCCAAATTAGGATGAGATTGTGAAACAATATCTTAACCTGGGTATGAATTACATTGTATGTGATTTTAATCTTCTATATAATATATATAAACTTTGGAAAAACATAATAAATATCTATATACATAGTTATAATGTAATATATGATCCAATTATAATATTTTTTCACCTATTTATAAATTATTCATTATTAAAAACATTGTTTTTTAGAGTTAATATATTCATTTTTCTTGTAAATTTTGGATTTTTGGTTTAATTAAATGAATTTCACATGATTAAATCTTATAAATAATTTTATTAATTATGTGTTTATAATATTTATTCTTTATATTCCTATTAATAATCATTATTGAATGGTGGACATGAAAAATAAATCTCATATCATTATGATGGTTGTTGTCGACACATACAAATAAATATTTTATCGTTTTTCTATGGGTGAATGGGTAAAAAGGTAAGATATATAGTATATTTAAAAAATAATAATTCTTCCTGGAATATCATATATAGAAATATGTTTTCAATAATAATTAAAAGGGATCATCCTTGAATCATTACATAATCTTGAATTAATTGTATAATTCACATTGAAGATCTTTTCAGGTTTATAGTTTTAGAGAATTAGGCCATAACCAATACCTTACATCTCAATAATTACAATCTAGACACTTCTACTCAGTTTTCATTTCTTTCATAAAATAAAAACTCTCCAAAAAAATAGTCATGTCTAGTTACATGTTTTAGACAGAATGACTTTTCCTTGATCCCATTCTTGACCCTATTCATAATTATGTCATGTGAAAGATATCTCAAAAAAAGAAACATGGGATGAGCCTAAGAATCTTAGTAAGGGATACATAATGAAGGAAAACTGTGAGTTTTTCAAAACTATAATTAAACCATGAATACTTTATCAGAAGTAATAATTTTCACCTTTATGAAGTAATAAATACTCTTCACTGAATAAAATATCATTTCTTACCCTTTTGTAACCAAAATATTACCATAAAACCCATAAAAAGAACACATAACATATTACGGTAAATTGGGAGATAAACATACTTAAATTGAATAACCATGCAGTCGACATCAACGCATATCACAAAATGGAATATCCATATTGCCAACATCCATTCCCAATGCATTGGAGGTTATAATGTAACCACCCATCCTGGGTTATCACGTAACCACCCATCAAATGTCCAAGTACCATTATAAAACCATAAAACATAAAATTTTTCAAATATAAATATTTCACTAATAACATTTCATTTGCAAGAAATGTAAATAATATCATGATATTAAAAAAATAAATTGAATTCAAAAACCATTTTCAGTACCAATACACCCACAAATAGAATAAGGGTATTATTTTTCATTTTAAAAACATTAGAGCTTATAGAGGAATCCAACTAATGATAACGGAGGAGGTGAGGTCATTGTCGTTGTAAGCATTAAAAAAACTCCTTCTCTAGTTTAGTAAAACACATCGTAGAAAAAAGATTCACTTTGAATGAAATTTAAAGTCAAAGGGATTTATTGTATACCGTATAAAATAATGGCATGTATAAATCAATGTAAGCCTCAATTAAAAGATATTGTGACGAAGTCCCTTTAAAAGATCATATCCTTAGATTAAGAACAAATAAATGACATAATTATGTGTGATAAAAATAAATACACCCAATATAAGTGTATATTAAGGGTAAAAAAATCATTGTTCATTCACACATGTTCTTATAATGACATAATCAATAAGTATAATTTTACCACAAATAATGGAAATTGTGATAAGAAGTACCTTACCTCGTGTCCGAATTAACCCATTGATTTTTTATATCCTTAATAATAAACAATAGTTTATTTATAATTTATTAGTAAATTTTTTCAATTTTATTATTCTTTTTATATTACTTATTACAATGTTATAAAGAATTAGTTACTTATTTGAGTTCATATTAGACATTTTGTTGATGTTTGGAATGTCACATACATAACTTATTTTAATTTTATTTTTAATTTATTTTCTATTCATGCTTTTTTTGGGGGTTTCCAAAGGTTTTATGGAGAATAGGTGAGTTTTCATGAATTGGGCCAAACTGTGAGCCCAATTCTAGTTTAAAAAATAAATTTTGTTTCTTTTATAACATTTTCATTTTTTAATATTTTTCACTCCTTCCAACTCCTAAATTTCCTCCCCTGATATATTAACACCACAGATAAATTTGGAGCCTTTATAAACCCATAATCATGGGGGATTTGAGTTTTTATTTGAGAATTGGGCCAACCCAAAATCCCATTTTCTAGTTCTAAATTGTTTCTTTAATTTTTTAATATCTTATTCATTATGATGAATTTTTCTGTGATTCCACATCCCCCTCTTTGGATCTCGTTTTCGTCACGATTGAGTGATGAAAGTATTAGGGTTTCTAAAATCGGGCAGATTTGAGGAGATAAGTTAATTCCATAATAGCTATCTCAATTATTACTATTTTTCCCCATTCAAGTTCATACATGATCTCATAATCCTTTTCTGAACATCCCTTGAATGGTTGGATGTTTTAAAATTTAGATTCTGGTGGATATTGGTTCGTTTTATTCAATATTGTTTTGTATAAGTGTTTCTCTCTTCAATTTCTTCATTCTCATTAGGGTTTCCTGCCTCTTTCATTATGTTCTAAAATGTCCATAAGTTAGGGTTCAAACATATGGTATGATTTGGTGTATTTTTGGTTAAATATTGTGGGCTAGGTCTGGATTTATCATTTTTGTGATGCGGCGGTGGTGCGATTGATGAGTTAGAATGCTATATTTTTTCATTTTTAATATTCTTAATATATTGGGTGTGGTGTGAAAACTGTTTATGATTGATTTGGTTAAGTGTTCAATTTTATATTTGCATTTTAACTTGAAATTGGGGGTTTTAATGTGTTACTTGTGGGGTATTATTTGGGTGTATTTTATAACATATGTAATTGGTTTACTAAATCTTGTTTGGACTTCCAATTCGGGTTTGGTAATGTATTAGTGTCATGTGGTCCTAAAATGATGGTTTTTGAATAGGTTTTATGTGTAAAACAATGTTATACTTCTTGATATCATTTTATAAAAATGTGTGTTTTCTTTTCAATATTTTGTAGTATTATTCAATTTGATTTTATAAATCAAGAAAGTGGTTTTATAAATGTCTCTAGGGCTTAAAATTATTTTTTGGATAGGAATTGGTTTGGTTTTTGGTTTTTAATGTTGGTTTTCAAATGGGTTTTGTGTGCAAGATATATTGACACCACTTGGGTTATTTTCATGAAAATTGAAAATGTTTTAGTTGGTCAAACAAAGTGGGAAAAGGGTAATTTTTACTGTTTGGTATGTGTGTTCACCTATTAAGGGGTTTTGAAAGGTGAAGTGAGGTTTTAAGATGTCAAAAAAATTTATAATGTTTTGTAAATTTCTGAAATGTTTTAATAAATTGTGATGTTGGAGAGAAACATGTTTGTGGGTTGTTTCATGTAAGATTGATGATAAAATTATTATAAAGGTTAAAGGGGTACTATCTAACAAATGAGTGGGATTTTATTATATTTTTAATATATTTTAATGGTTTTATAAAATTGTTTAATGTATTTGTGGAAGTGTTAATGAAATGTGAAAAGTGTTGTGGGCCATTTTGGTGTGAGTCAGATTTCAAAATCAATCTGAATGAAAAGTGGAATTTTTTTACATGTGTTGTATACATGTGGGATGTTTGGTGAATTTATGATATGGAAATTATTTTTTCATGTGAAAAGTATATTCATTTACTTGTTGAACTTATTTGAGCACAAAGGGAAACCCCGGGTATCTAGGTGGGTGGACGTGTACTAGTATGCTTGGGAATCCGTGGGGGTTTGGCCTTAGTTTCACTTAGAAAGATTGACACTTAAAACTCTAACTAAACTATTATAATGGTGATTGGGGACCACTAGGTTATGGTTATGTTCCCTACTAGTGGATCGTGCATGAGAATGGACATTTGTGATGGTTACTCTCACCAAGATACGTGGTACCTGGGACCCACAGCTAGCTAATGGCTAGGGGTTATTTTCCATTGCTTGTGCTCACTGGGTATTTTGTGCATACCGTCGGCATACGGTATGAGAGGCTAGAAAATTCAGTAGCTATGGTATTTATTTTAAAAGTTTTTATTATTTAAATTATCCCACCTGAAAATTGTTTTAATTTAATGTTGCATCTTTTAGAAATTTTAACTTGCATCTCATGTTTTTGAGAACTTGCATGCTTTTCTTAATTAAATGTTTATCACATGGAATATATTAGTGGTGGTATCCTATTAAGATTTTTCCCACACCCTACTTACACATTTGGGTGTAATTATACTTGGTTATTTTTTTTGTCGCAGGTTGGGTACAATTTTTAGTTCCAGTGGTTCGGGATTCTGGCAGGTCCTTGGTGGTGAAGTCTTGTGGAGATGGCTTGAAGGTGGTACCCCTTTCCATGAGGGTTCTTGGGCTGTCCTTATTTGGTTTTGTACCTTTGTTTTGGTCTTTAAACATAGTTTTATCTTATGTAATTCAGTTCTGAAATTTTGTAAAACGCGGTTTTAGTTAAAAAATCCAGATTGGTTTTATAGAGTTTGTTTGTTGTTTAATGTTTATAAAATTGGGTAAATCATTTCCAATTATCATTATATGATACCTGGTAACTTGTGCCAGCCTGTGGGGATCAGGAATGCCCTTCGGGACTTGGAACGGGCCTGGTTTGGTGCCGATTTGATGGTGACCAGATCTGGTTCGTGAAGAAATGGTATTAGAGGAGGTTCTGGTTAACTCTTTGGGTCAAGTTATTTATGGAACTGTCTGGATAGTCTAGAGTTAGGATTGTAGGGACTTTGTAGTTCATTTATGGTTAGTGTGCCTGATCACCACTCCTCATGATAGGATTCGAGTCGCCATTGCAAGTTGGGATTTATCTATGTCCTTTGGTTTTCTGGGTTTGATGCTTATTAGGGGAAATGAAAAGAGAGTTGAGTTAATGGTCTCAGTGAGCTCGCAGTGCCTAGAAAGCCTTGTGGAGCTGGGGATATTCCCTATAACACTCTTTGTGATAGTGAAGTGATGGGAATATGGCCACCAACCATATTCCAAGTCACTCACCAAAACTAGTTTCCTCTCGCTTTGTTTTGTGCTTTAGTTTTGAAATCATGGCACATTGGTTTTAAAGTGGCTTGGTTTTAAGAAGCGTAAAGTTTTTGTGAAATGATTTTCAAATAAAGAGGGAATGGTTTGGTTTTTGAAATGGCAAAACTGAATTTTCAGAATTTTTTTGATATGGAAAATGGTGTGCCTACACTTCTTTTGAAATCAGGAACTATATTGAATTTGGTTTCGAAAACTTTTTCCAATAGAGTTTTCTAAACAATAATAGTGTGTTTTAATGGGATGAGATGATTTGAAATTGATTTGAATATCTTGAAAGTGAGTTATTTTCTAAATGTTTGTGACTTTATGAAATTTTTTTAATATGTGAGTTGGGATTTTGATCTTGTGGTTAGCGGTTTTTAGAAAAATGACGTGTTGGTTGACCGTTTTGGTTTTGAAAAGTGGAAAGAATTTTTGTTTTATCCTTTGGTATTTTTGTGAGAAACCACATGCATGGGGTTATATGGGAAGATGGATAGTTGATGACATGACTTGATGATTGTCCGGATGGATATGAGGAGCATTCCTGGTGTGGCACATAAACATGCATGCGTAAGGCCCATTGGGTACCATAGGTGGATGCGATAACCGGTGAACCATTTGATTTCAAATAAATGTTTTTAAAGAGAAACATGCCAACTTAATGAATTGTTTGGGATGGTTTATATTATGTGTTTTTGGAAAATGTTGATGGTGTGGGATGTTTTGAGTCAAAAACCCCCTCCTGTTTGAACTCTGTTTTGGGTTTGGGTTTGGTTAGTAAGTTGTGTTATAGGGACAATTAGTGGTCTCTTTTGAAAAATGTTTTGGGATGCCATTATGATGGTTCCATTCATGTTTTTGGATCGGTTTTGTGGTATATCGTGACCAATGGACCATCTTGGTTGCGTCCTTGGGTTCAATCGTTGGATAAGGTACACCCCCCATTAAAGGTTACTACACAACTGAAGTGCATTCAGGATTGTTTCGTTGTTTGAAGACCCTCCATTTGATCAATATAAGGAATCTTTTTCTTGATATTTTTAGATTTAGTCTACACGCATTCCTTTATTTTATTTTTAGATCCTCTTGTAATGGGAGAGTTCTCTTGGAAGGTTGAAAGAGACCTTAGTTTCTTATGTTTCCTAATTCGTCGAAGGTGGATGTGGTCTAGGGTTGTTAGTGTGGATGAGTGTCTCAATGGTGTCTAAGAGGGCCTTTGGGTTCTTCAAAGTTTCTTTGAAGCATGAGTTCATGTTAAACCACCAGTGTGGGAAATATGGTCATGATTGGATATTGTGGACACTTTCTAGAATTGTGTGTTGTTCAGGGATGTTGTATAAGGTTCCTCTCCATGCATTGTTTATATCTATCGCAATGGTCATGTTCAGTGATGCCTTATGATTTCATGTTCTCAATTGACCTTATAGGTGAAAGTATTTAAATCCGCTGAGATTCCCTATTATGTTGGGTGAATGTCTCCCTTGGAAAAACATCAATACCATACATTTTAGAGGAATGTGAGTGTAGGTGTTCTTTACTTCTATTGTTTCTCACCTGATGAATCATGGTGTGATATGTGTGCATATTCTTAGTCCTTGTTTTAGTGAAATATTGGGATAAGGTAAAGTGAGTTTGGAATATGTTATGTCCGGAAAACTTATCTGGGATTGCAGTGTAGGTTTTGGTGGCACCGAAATAAGAATTCTCACTCAGAGGGTTTCTAAAGACTAACTGAGAGGTCGAAGATGCTTCAATCATTTGAGCTCCAGCCATAGGTCTCGGAGAGAAGCTGGCTCGTAGTCAAGAGAAATCACAGGGTCATTTAAACCCTTGTACAAATTCCTATCCTAAATATGAAAGATAAGAAGATTTTAAACCTATGGTATCATTATCTTTTTTGTTGTTGTTCACATTTGGTGGAAATATGTGGAGGGCCTTGTACCCATGTCATCTCCCAATGTCATTCCCTCCCCCTTTGGATTCTATTGAGACTCTGGATAATGGTTGGAAATTTGGCTAGATAGACTGAGCACACGGTTTTTGAACAATTAAGAGTGACTGTGTGCCTGGAATCCATGTGGGAAAATTGATCCGCACAGTTAGTTCACGGTTTCAAAAACTGTGTGGACTAACCGTGTGACCTTCCCAAATCATAAAATGTTTGTGTTTTTATGTGTCGGCCCATGCTGGTCAGTTAAGATGGTTGGTTCATATGGTGGGGAGAACCACTATGATTCTCATGTATGTCCCTTCGGAAATTTTGAATGGAATTCTACCCTATGTACCAGGGAGTCCGTTCAGGCCTCCCCCTATTAGTGTCCTGATTCTTGGAAAAACAATTGGTTGTCTCTTACGGTGGGAAGAGTATTAGTGTCCCCCCATACTAGTAACATAGATTTATCCATGGTCTTGGCTTGGTGTAGATAGTCTCGTTCAGATCTATATAGCTACCAACATCTTCCTTGAGTAAACGTTGGGACTGGAGAGTGCCCAATGGTTTAGTTAAAGTAAGGTAAGTGTAACCTTGTTCAATGTTGTTGTTCGTTGGGGTGAATTCCTTGAGTCTTGTTTGGATAGTGTTTGAGGAATTTTCTTTTGGGATAAAGTATGAATGTGATTGATCCTTTCAGAAAAGTGGTGTAAGTTTTGGTTGTGAGAGTAATCCTTCATTAATTGATCATTGGAGGTGTTTTGTCCTTTGGTGGTGAAACCTGGAAAGGGAGTACCTATTGGTTTCTCAGTGGGGTTTGGTTGTTGCTTTGACCTTGTTGTGACTTTCCGGGGTGGAAAGTTTTCAATGTGGGTATAATTGTAACAAACATAACTTATTTTTATGTTATTTTTAATTTATTTTCCATTCATGGTTTGTTTTGGGGGTTTCCAAAGGTTTTATGGAGAATAGGTGAGTTTTCATGAATTAGGCCAAACTGTGAGCCAAATTCTAGATTTAAAAATAAATTTTGTTTCTTTTATAACTTTTTCATTTTTTAATATTTTTCACACATTCCAACTCCTAAATGTCATCCCCTGATATATTAAAACCACGGTTTACTTTGGATCCTTTATAAATCCATAATCATGGGGGATTTGGGTTTTTATTTGAGAATTGAGCCAACTTGAAAGCCCATTTCCCAGTTTTAAATAGTTTATTTAATTTTTTAATATCTTGTTAATTATAATGAATTGTCCAGTGATTACACCACCCTCTCTACCCTAATAAGACTAATCACGCTCCCATTGCCTTTCTCCCCTATTTGGAGCTCGTTTACATTGCGATTGAGTGATGAAAGTCTTAGGGTTTCTAAAATCGAGAAGATTTTAAGAGGTAAGTAATTTCCATCATAACTCTCTCAATTCTTACCCTCTACCCCCCATTCCAGTTCCTACATGATCTCATAATCCTTTTTCAAAATTCCCTTGAATGTTTGGGTTTTTTCAAATTCAGATTCTAGTTGATATTGGGTCGTTTTATTCAAGATTGTTTTGAGTAAGTGTTTCTATCTTCAATTTCTTCATTCTCCTTAGGGTTTCTTCCATATTTCATTATGTTCTAAAATTTCCAAAAGTTAGGGTTCGAACATATGGTTTGATTTGGTGTCTTTTTGGTTAAATATTGTGTTCGAGGGCTGGATTTATCATCCTTTTGATGTGGCGGTGGTGCGGTTGATGTTTCGCACCAAGTTTTGAGGGATTCGACACTTTCAGTAGGTGGTTCCACGTGAAAGCAATTATTGATGATTTAGCTTGCTGTATTTAGTAATTTTTCATATTCATAATATGTTGGGCATGGTGGAAAAACTGTTTATGATTGATTTAGTTAAGTGTTCAGTTTTATATTTGGATTTTAACTTGAAATTGGGGGTTTTAATGTGTTACTCGTGGGGTATTATTCGGGTGTATTTTATAACATATTGAATTGGTTCACTAAATCTTGTTTGGACTTCCAATTCTGGTTTGGTAATGTATTTTTGTCATGTGGGTCTAAAAAGAGGGTTTTTGAAAAGGTTTTATGTTTAAAACACTGTTATTCTTGTTGAGAGCATTTTATGAAAACGTGTGTTTTCATTTGAATATTTTGTAGTATTATTCAAGGTGAATTTATAAAACTTGAAAGTGGTTTTATAAATCCTGTAGGGCTTCCAATTTTATATTTTGTAGTAATTGGTTTGGTTTTTGGTCTTAAATGGTGGTTTTGAAATGGGTTTTGTGTGCAAGATATATTGACACCACTTGGGTTTTTTTCATGAAAATTGAAAATGTTTTAGTTGGTCAAACAAAGTGGGAAATGGGTGGTTTTGTACTGTTCGGTAAGTTTGTTCACATATTAAGGGGTTTTTAAAGGTGAAGTGAGGTTTTAAGATGTCAAACATTTTTATAATGATTTGTAAATTTCTGAAATGTTTTAATAATTAGTGATGTTGGAGCGAAACATGTTTGTGGGCTGTTTCGTGTAAGTTTGATGATAAAATGATTTTAAAGGTAAAAAGGGTATTATGTAACAAGTGAGTGGGCGGTTATGAGAGTTTTAATCTATTTTAATGGTTTTATAAAATTGTTTAATGGATTTGTGGAAGTGTTAATGAAATGCGAAAAGTATTGTGGGCTATTTTGGTTTGAGTCGGATTTCAAAATCTATGTGAATGAAAAGTGGACTTCTGTTACTTGTGTTGTATACATGTGGAATGTTTGATGAATTTATGATATGGAAATGATATTTTCATGTGAAAATTATATTCATTGACTTGTTGAACTTGTTTGAGCACAAAGGGGAAACTGAGGTATCTAGGTGGGTGGACGTGTACTAGTATGCTTGTGAATCCTTGGGGTTTGGCCTCAGTTTCACTTAGCAAGATTGACGCTTACAACTCTAAATAAACTATGATAATGATGATTGGGGAACACTAGGTTATGGGTATGTTCCCTACTAGTGGCTTCTGCACGAGAATGGATATTTGTGATGGTTACCCTCACCGAGATACGAGGTACCTGGGACCCACATCTAGCTAGTGCCTAGAGGTTATTTCCTATTTCTTGTGCTTACTGAGTATTTTGTGCATATCGTCGGCATACAGTATGAGAGGCTGGAAAATTCAATAGCTATAGTATTTTGTTTTAAATGTATTTATTCTTTAAATTATCCAACCTAAAAACTGTTTTTATTTAATGTTCCATCTTTTAGAAATTTCAACTAACATCTCATGTTTTTCAAAACTTGCATGATTTTTGTCATTAAATGTTTATCACATGGAATCTATTAGTGCTGGTATCCTATTGGGATTTTTCTCACACCCAACATACACCCTTGTGTGCAATTAGACTGGGTTATTTTTGTTGTCATAGGTTGGGTACAGTTTTTAGTTCTAGTGGTTCGGGTTTTTGGAAGGTCCTTGGTGGTGAAGTCTTATGAAGATGGATTGAGGGTGGTGCCACATGCGTTGAGGGATCTTGGTCTATCCTTATTTGGTTTTATACCTTTTTAATGGTCTTTAAGCATTGTTTTAACTTATTTAATTCAGTTCGGAAATTTTGTAAAAGACGGTTTTAGTTGAAAATTTCATATTTGTTTTATTCAGTTTGTTTGTCGTTTAATGTTTATAAAATTAGGTAAATCATTCCCAATTATCATTATATGATACTCGGGCACTTATTCCAGACCATGGGGATCGGGAACACCCTTCGCGCCTTGGCATGGGCTGGGTTTGGTGCCGGTTTGATGGTGACCAGATTTGGTTTGTGACATGGAACGTGAGTTAAAAATAAATTTGTTATAATTATAAATTGACCATGGGGTCAATATTCAATTATCTTCATAATTTTATTCAAGATCTAGATATCATATATATCATATATATCTAGTATATATATGTATTTATAATAGTATGTAACATTTGTAGGTATGAAATGAAAGGCACCGTTCATGGAGACTGTAAGTCGTACGTACGCGTGAACGCTACGTTCATTTCTATTTCATATTTAATGGAATGAAAAATTAATGACACATAGGAATATTTTAATTCACATATAATATCATATATATATTTTCATTAACTCAATCTATTATACATCCCACGTATATCATGAACGATTCATATCACTTTAAGGGGGCGGTAGTCCGCACTTCCTCAAATGAAATTATCTCGTTTACCCATAATATAAACCCTAAATGAATTATATAAATGATAAATAAAAAATAATATATACAGTATAAATATAATATATATCACATATAAATATAGTTCCATTATAATGGCCACCATGAGAGGCAGGTGGAGATAATTGAACAATCATCGTTTCGTGAGGCAGTAGGTCGCCATCCAAAGAAACAATGTGTTCTTTACCCATTAGATGGAGGTGTGTGTAAGTTTAGTTATAACCGTTGTCATAAAAACAACCTAGTATAATGAGGATACAATTTCTTCTATAAAATAAAGTAATAAAAAGATTTTAGGGGGTCAGAGAAGAAAAATAAAACAAAAGAACATAAAAGAAGATGTTACCTTTAAATCGGGTATCTCCATTTGGATTGAACCAAATGGATTTCTTGATGTTATTTCATCCAAAGAAAATGATTCTATGTGAATGAGATAGAGGTAGTGAACTTAATTGGGCAGAGTTTGGATGAGCAAAGGGGATTGAGAGGTTTGATTAATGGGTTAGTGGTGAGGGATTTTTTTTCACAACCTGTCCTCGGTGCCCGTGTTGTGACTACCCCAAGCCCGCTTTCTATAGGCCAGGGGATGGAGACTAGCACCAAAGGCATAAATCCCAATAAAAAGGGAAGTCATTCCCTTTATAAAGTAAACAAACACCACAGAGTAAGCAAGATGAAGTAAACACTATATAAACTGGGTACAACTGTATGTGCTAGAATGTAAATGGGCCAGAATACAAACCCAACTGAAGTAAAGTACAAGTGAAATGAAAGTACAGCAGCTGAAAAGTAAAGCAGAAATGTCGAGCCGTCCGCTGAAAATCCCACCTGAAAGGTGGGTACAGATAGCCTCAACAGCTCCTCGAGTCCAGCTGTCTGCTCTGTGTACGTCCCGCCAAGTGGTCCACCACCATGTACATACTTGCTCCAAAATCCTCATCCACGATCAGCGATGTCCATCATCTGCATCCAACACAACGTAGTGCGGGCATAGCCCATGTAGGGGTGAGTATACGCTACTTAGTAGGGACCCCGATACCCCCGAATGTCTCCCAGAATCCACAAAAGATAATCGACATAGGAAAGATACAATCACGAAGTAACAACCAACTCTACTTAGGTATATGACCATACATATACCTAAGTCATCAATTCCAGTTCGGCTCCAACATCTGATCCCAAGTTCTATCTAGTCCACAGAGGATAGCACAATCCAATCCACATAAGATAACATAACCCAATCCACACAGGATATCCAAACAATCATATCTAAGAGAAATATTTAAAGTCAAGACTCAGCTCACATAGGTATACTAATTCGTAAGACGATAGAGATGATCTGATGTAGCCACTGATTCATCTATGAGGTCGGACCCACGTAGGATACAAGACCAGCTAAGCTGTCGGACCCACAAAAGATACAAGACCAGCTACTCTTCCGGACCCACGTAGGATACAAGTACATAGTAAAACACTACCAGACCCATGTAGGATACACGAACAGTAGTCACGTACTGCCGGACCCACACAGGATACACGAACAGTAGTCATCGTCGTCAAACCCACGGTGGATTTCAGTACAGTCGGTGTCGCTGCCGAACACATGGAGGATCCCAGTATAATCGTCATCATCGTTGTAGTCGCATCTAGCTCTAGGGTTCCCGCACACATCATGCTCAATTTCGAGAGGGTCCACTCCATGATCTAAGGGGGTCGATACATCAACTGACACGTAGTCCGAAGTTTATGTAACCCAAAGTTTCGTCTCGACAAAAGGAACTCAACGCGAGAGACGGCGCGTCAATCGGACGCCCGGTCTGGGATTTATTGGCATTTTCGTCCGAGGGGCCCAGTTGGTGTTTAAGTAAAAACCAACCCGGCCATACTCCAACTGCATCCAAACCTCATGCGGGGTAATCCAAAAGAACCTTCTCACTAAGAGGAATCCAACAAAGTCGATGGAACGTCAATCGGGCGTCCGAAGCTCATGTTATAGGCGTTTCCGCTCTGAGGGCCGGGTTGGTTTCATGTTTGAACCACCCCGTCCGTACATAAAGTTCTCTAAAACCTTGAGTGCAATATTTCAAAATGATCGTCTCTATCCAAGGATCTCTACTCAACTGACGGTGCGTTGATCCGAGGTTCGTAGCCCTAGATATGGGCATATGACTAAAAACAGTCCGAAGAGGGGGGGTCTGGGCCCGGCCCAACCCCCCTGGGTCGGCCCAAACCGGGTCGACCCGACCCAGTCCGGGTCCTGCCCAGTTGGGGGCGGCTCGGCCCGGAACTGCACGGGGGTCTGGCCCAACGCGGGCATCCCGACCCGGCACGGGCGGTCCGGCCTGGCCCGGCCGGTTTGGCCCGGTCCGGGCGCCCGCATACTGAGCGGACGGGGGGGGGGGGGCGTCCCCTTCGAACCGAATGACAGACCCATGAGGGGTGGGGGGGTATGCCCTACTGCGCTGACTGGGGGTTCAAACCCTCAGTTTTTCCAGATCTGGAGACTAAGTTATATCGCGCGGGACTAGCCTATCCCGCCTCCTGAGCGCTGAGGGCTGGCGGTTCCGACTACCCTCCCCTACTCTTCCGTGTCCAAAAGTCACGGTCTTGGTCCGACCGGTGTGTCCCGATGGCATCGCGCCCCTCTGTTGCGGCCTCGCTCTGGCCGCAGCCTCTTTCGGCCTCAACTGCGCGGTGCGACGGCACCGCGCTCCTTCGCCGCGGTGAAATTCCTCATTCTCGCGCGGTGCGGTTGCACTGTACCGCCTTCGTCCCAAACCGCAGTGGTGAACATCATCAAAAGGGAGTGGAGGAACGGCTATGTTCGTGCAGTCCAACCTCCTCCCGTTAAAATTATAACGGGTGGACCAAACAACTTCGACAAAGAAAAACAAAAAATTTAATCCATTAAATTTGAATTTAAAACACCTACCATGAAGTATTTATCGAAATAAGATAGTCGTGGAAAACGGCATCGTGGGGTAATGCTCTGTCTGTGCTTGATGGAGAACGTTCGAGGTGGAGTGGAGTCTCACACCAGCTGCGAAGAGGAGATGAAAGGCACGACGATCACTCCTTGCGGTGACGATGTTCTTCGTCGAGGTCTTGACGTTCTTCATGTTCTTCAATGTGGAAGATGACATTATCCAAGACTAGAGCCCTCCTCTCCAAAAATCTCCACACAACGATTCAACAATAATTAAATAAGGTTTTGCCTTATTTTATTACTCATTCCAACCATTTTCAAAATAAAAATTGATTTCACTAAATTAATTATCTTCCATTGTCCAATTAATTAGGTGTTTTTTTGGCATGTATTTTAAAGTGGACGAGTTACGAAATTAACTCTATAAGGGGGGTTTAATGGGGTGTTGGGGAAGTTGAAGAAGGTGGGGGCTCGTGTGGGTCCCACCCCAACTTCCTCACATCTTCCTTTCCCATAATACTTAAACCACCAGTAATGAAATAATAAAAAAATTGTAAAACAATTTAATTTTTAATCTATTCATTTTTAACTTCTCCTCTCAAGAAAAAGAAACTCCAGAAAAAGTCTTCCTATGAAATTATCGGCGCTGCGGTTTCAGCGGTGTCCTCAGATTTTGATTCCGAGCACCATTTTCAATGTTACGAATACCCACTCGTTCGTTCACTGAACGTACCCGAGGTAAACTTCGG
Source organism: Viscum album (assembly GCA_963277665.1). NCBI lineage: Eukaryota > Viridiplantae > Streptophyta > Magnoliopsida > Santalales > Viscaceae > Viscum > Viscum album. The sequence continues at coordinate 2,083,769,829 of OY728128.1, read as the reverse complement.
AAATTGGTTCTGGGAACACCGGGCCTCGGAATTAGGTGCCATTAGAAACTGCGTACTTGTAAAATCCCAAATAAATTAAGAAAAAAATTTCCTTGAAATTTACGTGACTTTACATTACTCCCACCTCAGGGCTTTACATCCGCGTAAAGATACATCACAATATAGGGAAACAAATGAGGGTATTGAGAACGCATCTGAGCCTCCCGCTCCCAAGTGCTCTCCTGGAGGTTCCCGTGTTGCCATCTGATGCACACTAGAAGAATTTACCACCCACATAGGACTTTCTCCTATCGATCCTCGATCTCCACTGGGACCTCTACAAAAGTCGGACCGTAATCAATGTCCAACTCCCCATGGTCTATGATATGCTTCGGGTCGTGAACGTATCTCCTCAGCTGAGATACGTGGATGACATCGTACACCTAGTGCAACTGAGGTGGTAGAGCCAGGTGATAAGCCACCTCACCTATCCTGCTGAGAACCTGGAATGATCCAATGAAGCGTAGAGATAACTTACAGCCCCGGGAAAATCTCTGTAATCCACATTGAGATGATACATGCAAGAAAACGTGGTCGCCATCCTCAAACTCTAGTGGTCTCTACCTCCTTTCTGCATATAACTTTTGTTGGCACTAAGTTGTCCTCCTCTCCTCCGGGATGACCTGGACCTTCTCTGTCGTTGCCTGGACCATCTCTGATCCCACAAGTGCTGACTCCCCAGTGTCTGTCCAGCATAGAGTTGATCTGAATGGTCGGTCGTACAATGCCTCGTATGGTTCCATCCCGATAGTGGAGTTGTAGCTGTTGTTGTACGCAAACTCCACCAAGGGTGGGTGATCCTCCCAGTTGTGACCAAAGTCGAGGACACATGCACGGAGCATGTCCTCGAGATTCTGAATGGTCCCCTCCGTCTGACCATCCGTCTGAGGGTGAAAGGAGGTGCTCAGACGAAGTTGCATCCCGAATGCCTCCTGCAACCCCTTCCATAGCCGGGAATTAAAGCAAGCATCTCGATTAGAGACAATAGATGATGGCACACCATGAAGCCGTACAATCCCCGAAACGTAGAGGCGTCCCAAGCTCTCCACTGAGACCTGCTCTCTGATGGGTAAAAAGTGGGCCGACTTGGTGCGTCCGTCGACAATCACCCAAATGGTGTCATGATCTCTGGAAGTACGTGGAAGTCCAGTTACGAAATCCATATATATCCCATCCCACTTCCACTCTGGGACCTCCAAGGGCTGTACCAAGCCTGTTGGTACCTGGTGCTCCACCTTCACCTACTGGCAGGTGGGGCATCGAGAAATGAACTCTGCTACAACCTTCTTCATACTCGGCCACCAGTGGTGCATTATGAGATCCTGGTACATCTTCACTACCCCAGGATGTACCGCTAAAGGAGAAGTGTGAATCTCCCTCAGCACCTACTCATGTAAAGAAGCTTGTACCATGGTAAATCCTCTGAAAAGGAAGTCATTCCCTCCTCCTACAGAGAATCCATCAGGTGTCTGTCCTGAGGAAATCTGTGCACGTCGTGTCTCACAGTCAACATCCCCACGCTGTGCCTCCCTGACCCACTGTAGTAGTGGAGTAGTGCCTGAGAGTGACTGTAGAAAAGATGATCTATATCTATCCACGAAGGATATCTGCAAAGCAGCTAGCTGCTATGTCACCTCCCCATGTAGCTGAATGTCCATCATCCTGCTGAGAGCATCGGCTACTACGTTCCCCTTTCCAGATGTATAGACTATCTCAAAGTCATAGTTCTGGAAGAACTCGAGCCATCGCCACTATCTTAGGTTCAGGTCCTTCTGCGAAAATATGTACTTGAGACTCTGGTGGTTAGAGTAGACTGTAAATCACTCACCCATTAGATAGTACCGGCACATCTTCAATGAAAATACCATTGTTGCTAACTCCAGGTCATGGGTAGCGTAGTTCTGCTCGTGCTGCCTCAACTGTCGTGATCCATAGGTGATCACTAGCCGCTCCTGCATCAGGACACACCCGATTCTGGTCCCTGATGCATCACAGTAGACTACGTACCCTACTCCCTCCTCTGGTAGCCTCAAAATGGGTGAGCTGGTCAATCTCTGTCTCAGCTCCTGGAAGCTCTGCTGATATCTATCTGACCACACGAATCATTTCCCCTTCTTTTTCAAATCCAAAAGTGGTGTCGTAACTCTGGAGAAGTTTGGAACAACCCTCTGGTAGTATCCAGCCAGTCCTAGGAAACTTCGCACCTCTGTCACGCTCCTGGGTGGCTCCCAAGCTAGTGTTGCCTCAATCTTCGCAGGATCCACCGCAACTCCCGCCTCAGAGATGACATGTCCCATGAATTGGAAATCACGTATCCAAAACTGACACATTGAGAGCTTACCATAAAGCTGGTTCTCTCATAGTGTGTCCAGTACAACCCGCAAGTGGTAGGCGTGCTCCTCCTCACTGGTCGAGTATATCAAAATGTAGCCAATGAAGACCACGACAAATCGATTTCAGTAAGGCTGAAAGATCTAGTTCATGAGGGTCAGGAACACTGCTGGAGCATTGGTTATGCCGAAAGTCATAACCAAGAACTCATAGTGGCCATACCAACATCTGAAGGTCGTCTTTTACACATCCTCGTCCCGAACTCTGAGTTGATGATAGCCTGACCTGAGGTCTCTCTTCAAGAACCACCATGCTCCCTTGAGCTGATCGAAGAGGTCGTCAATCCTAGGAAGCAGATACTTGTTTCTCACGGACACCTGGTTCAGGATACAATAGTTTACACACAGTCGCAAGCTCCCGTCCGCCTTCTTGGTGAACAAAATCAGGGAAGCCCAGGGTGAAACACTGGGTCGGATGAATCACTTGCCCAGCAAGTCCTCTAGCTGTACCCGTAGCTGTCAAAGCTCATCGGCTGCCATCCAATATGATGGAGTGGATATCGGTGTTGTCCCGGGGTACAGTTCATTATAGAAGTCTACCTCTCAGCGAGGAGGTAGTCCTGAAACGTCGTCAGGAAAAACGTCTGTATACTGATCCACCACTACAAGAAAAATCAGACTCCACATGCCAAATGCTCCTAGGATGAGGCTAGCCAAATGATGAGTGACCGGATGTCCTCTCCTCTGCGTGATTCCATCCTGCACTGCAAAGGCTCCCTTTTCACCGGTGAAGGTGAACCTGCTCCCATCGGTACGGACACACAACACCTTGTTCCTAATACAGTCGATCTGAGCATGGACTATAGATAACCAATCCATGACCAAGATGACGTCGTATGGCATCAACGCCTCTACAAGAAGTTCTTAGCTAAAGCTCTCACCTCCTAGAGTAATCTCACACTGCCGGCACTAGTGCGTAATCATCGAGTCTGCTCTTGTAGGAGTCTCTAGCCGTAAGGATCGAGCCAACGACACCGTCAGAATCTCCAAGCTCTGAACAAGGGCAGCAGCAATGAAAGAATGACTCGCTCCTGTGTCAATAAGAACTGCAACAAGGGTGGAGTAGACACAGATAGTACCTCGAATCATCTCAGGTGCACCATGGTCGTAGTCCTCCGCTCCCTGAATCTGAGCCTGCCTCTGCCCGCCAGCTCCCTATGGTCGGGGTGGACCTCCTGGTGGTGGTAGTGGTAAAGCCTCAAAGTGTCGCCCACCACCTGCTGCTCGGCCAACTCCTCTGCCTTGTCTGCCTTCTCCCTACAGACCGCCACGTTCGACCCTCTACCTCTGCCTGGGTGGTCTCTCAACCATCTGATGCTCCTCTGGACGGTGGGTCGTGCAGTCATGAGCCATGTGGCCTTGCCCGCCGCATGCGTAGCACTGTCTGCTCCTCGTAAGACTGGCTTTGCGCCGTGTTCCCCGCACCTCAGAGCCAATGTCCTGTGGTCGTCCGCCTGATGGTCTGTCCGCGTGGACCCCTATGACATCCGTCGACTACCAGCTGCAGAAGACTCTGCTACATGCCGCCCTGCGGTAGGTCTCGCTTCTAGTGTAGGCTCAGCAAGAAATCTCTCTACGACAAGGGCTCACTCCAGTACTCCTTCCTGCGTCGGAATGCTGAGGGATATCATTGATGCCCTGATCTCATGCCTCAGTCCCTTCTACAAGGTCTGGGCTCGGAAGAATGGGTCTCGTACCATGTCTGTCGAATAGCGCGATAGATCGGTAAATCTCACTGAGTACTGGGCTACCATCATGATGCCCTACCACATCTGTAGTAGCTCTTGAATGTGTACCACGTGTAGGGTGGCTGGGACGAACACTGAGGAGAAGAGGCTCTCAAAATACATCCAGAGAAGAGATGCCTCGTCGTGCACTTGGAGCATCAGGCTCCACCATCTGCCTGCTGCCGCGTGCAGAAGACTCTCTATAAGGATCACCATGAGGTCAGCTAGTGTCCCCACTAACCTGAAAGCTCATACAACAGCCTCTACCCAATCCTTGGCAGCCTGAGGGTCCGTCTCCCCGCATAACCTGGGTGGTCTCTGATGCTGAAACTCGTGCAGTGCACTAAGGCAACGTGCAGTCTCAGCAGCTGGGGCTGGTGGCATCGGTGGCTCGACGGGTAGAGGTACCGTCGGTGCCTCCGTTGTAAAAGGGCCCTGCACTGAGGCATCGTCGCTCGGTGGGTTGTTGTCTCGTAAAATGTTCTGAAACCTAGCTGCCTACCATCGTGGGGCCATCTTGAAAAGAAACAGGTGCGCCATGGTCAATACAGTATACCTAGTGAGCTGACATAAAGTAATCACAAAGAAAACATTGAAACACATATGAAATCAATGTTTTTGTGCACCAAGTCGGAAATCATAATTCAGGGTCCTGGTGTATGGATACGTCGGCCGCCGCACCAACAGTGGACTTCCTGGACTGATAACCACACTCAATACCCTTAACACTATTTCTTCACATAGAAGAAAGATCAGAGTCGTGAGTTCTGCGGTAAAACCAAACACCTCTGAAACCTATTTGTCACAACCCGTCCTTGGGGCCCATGTCGTGACTACCCCAAGCCTGCCTTCCATAGTCCAGGGGCTGGCGACTAGCACCAAAGGCGTAAATCCCAATAAAAAGGGAAGGAATTTCCTTTATAACGTAAACAAACACCATAGAGTAAGCAAGATGAAGTAAACACTAACTAAATTGGGTACAATTGTAAGTGCTAGAAAGTAAATGGGACATAATACAAACCCAACTGAAGTAAAGTACAACTGAAAAGAATGTACAGCAACTAAAAAGTAAAGCAGTAATGCCGAGCCGTCCGCTGGAAATCCCACCTGAAGGGTGGGTACATATAGCCTCCACAGCTCCTCGGGTCCAGCCATCCGCTCCTTGTATGTCCCGCCCAGTGGTCCACCTCCAGGTACCGACTTGCTCCACAAGCCTCAACCACAATCAGCATTGTCCGTCTTCTGCATCCAACACAATGTAGTGCTAGCATAGCCCATATAGTGGTGAGTATACGCTACTCAGTAGGGACCCTGAGACCCCTGAAAGTCTCCCAGAATCCACAAAGGATAATCCACAAAGGAAAGATACAATCACGAATTAACAACCAACTCTACTTAGGTATATGCCCATACATATACCTAAGTCATAAATTCCAGTTTGGCTCCAACATCCGAGCAAAAGTTATATCTAGTCCACACAAGATAGCACAATCCAATCCACACAAGATAAAACAACCCAATCCACACAGGATTGCCAAACAATCATATCGAAGACAATGATTGAAAGTCAAGAATCAGCTCACACAAGTATACTTCTTCGTAAGATGATAGAGATGATCAGATGTATCCACTGATTCATCTAAGCTGTCAGACCCACGTAGGATACAAGACCAGCTAGGCTGTCAGACCAACAAAAGATACAAGACCAGCTACTCTTCCGGACCCACGTAGGATACAAGTATAGAGTCAAACACTGCCGGACCCATATAGGATACAAGAACAGTAGTCACGTACTGACAGACCCACATAGGATACTAGAATAGTATTCATCACCATCGAACCCACAGAGGATTTCAGTACGGTCGTCGTCGCTGCCGAACCCATGGATGATCCCAGTACAATCATCGACATCGTCGCAGTCGCAACCAGCTCTAGGGTTCCCAGACACAACATGCTCAATTCCGAGAGGGTCCGCTCCACAAGCCATGGTCTTTGATACGTCAACTGACACGTAGTCCGGATTTGAGGTATCCCAATGTTCTGTTTCGACAAAAGGAACTCAACGCGATAGACGATGCGTAAATCGGACGCCCGGTCTGTGAGTTATTGGCTTTTTCGTCCTAGGGGCCCAGTTGGTTTTTAATTCAAAACCAACCCGTCCATACTCCAACTAAATCCAAACCTCGAGAAGAGTAATCCAAAAGAACTTTCTCACTAAGAGGAATCCAAAAAAGTCGACGACACGTCAATCGGATGTCCAGAGCTCAAGTTATAGGTGTTTCCGCTCCGAGGGCCCGGTTGGTTTCGTGATTGAACCAACCCATACATACCCAAAGTTCACCGAAACCTTGAGTGTAATATACCAAAACGGTCGTCTCGATCCAAGTATCGCTACACAACTGAAAGTGCATCAATCAGAGGTATGTAGCCCTAGATATGGGTATATGACTGAAAACAGTCCGAAGAGGGGGGGGGGGGTCTGGGCCCGGCCCGGCCCGGCCCCACCCCCCCGGGGTCAGCCCGAACCGGTTTCGGCCCGGCTGGTACAGCCCGACCCTGCCAGTGTAGCCCGGCTCGGCGTGGGGGTCCGGCCCTGCGTGGGCGGCCTGACCCGGCGCGGGCAGTCTTGCCCGGCCCGGCCGGTTTGGCCCGGTCCGGGCACCCGCGTGCGGAGCGGACGCCGAAGGTGGGGAGTCTCCACCCCCTTCGAATAGAAAGGCGGACCCGCAGGGGGGGTGGGTGGGGGTGGGATTCCTTGTTGCGCTGACAGGGGGTTCAAACCCCTAGTTTTTCCGGATCTGGCCAGCCGTTACGGCCGACAAATTGTACCGCGCGGGACCAGCCGGTCCTGCCTCTTGAGCGCCGGTGACCGCCGGTTCCAGCCACCCTCCCATGCTCTGTCGTGGCCAAAGGCAGCAGCCTTGGTCCATCCAACGCGGTGTGACATCACCGCACCCCTCCGTAGCGGCCCCCCACGGCTTCGGCCCTCCATGGTTCTCCAGCGTGGCGCGACGACGCCGCGCCCCTCCACCGCGGCCCCGCTCCGGTCGCGGCCTCTTTCACCCTCAACGGCGCTACGCGACGGCATCGTGCTCCTTCGCCACGGTGAAATCCCTCGTTCCCGTGTGGTTCCATTTCACCGTGCTTCCTTTTTCCCAAACCACAATGGTGAACATCATCAAAAGGGAGAGGAGGATCAGCCGTGTTCGTGCAGTCCGACCTCCTCCCATTAAAATGATAACAGGCGGCCCAAAAAACATCGACAAAGCAAAACACAATTTTAAACCATTAAATTTGAACTTAAAACCCCTACATTGAAGTAGTTTTCGAAATAATATAGTCGCGGAAAATGGCGTCGCGAGGTAAAGCTCTGTCCGTGCTTGACGGAGAACGTCCTAGGTGGATCAACGTCTCACACCGGCTGCGGAGAGGAGAAGAAAGGCACGACGATCACTCCTTGTAGTGACGGCGTTCTTCATCGAGGTCTTGACGTTCTTCGCATTCTTCAACGTGGAAGACGACGTTCTCCAAGACTAGAGCCATGCTCTCCAAAAATCTCCACACAACGATTCAGCAATAATAAAATAAGGCTTTGCTTTATTTTATTAGTCATGCTATCCATTTTCAAAATTCCAATTGAATTTTCCAAATTAATTATCTTGCGTTGTCCAATTAATTAGTCATTTTATTGGCATGTATTTTAAAGTGGAAGAGTTACAAAATTAATAGCTAGAGGGGATGTTTAATGGGGTGTTGGTGAAGTTGAAGAAGGTGGGGGCTCGTGTGGGTCCCACCCCAACTTCCTCACATCTTCCTTTCCCATAACACATAAACCACCAGTAAATAAATAAAATAAAAATTGTAAAACAATTTTATTTTTATTCCTCACATTTTGAACATCTCCTCCCGAGCAAACGCAACTCCAGAAAATGTCTTCCTAAACAATTACCGGCGTTGCGGTTTCATCGGTGTCCTCGGATTTCGATTCCAAGCACCGTTTTCAAATTTAGGAAAACTCGCTCGTTCGTTCACTGAACGTACCCGAGATAAACATCGGAAAATGATTCCAGGAACACCAGACCTTGGAATAAGGTGATTCTAGAATCTGCGTACTCTTAAAATCCTAAATAAATTATGAAAAAAAATTCCTTGAAATTTACGGGTCGTTACATTTTTTATAAGGGGGAGGAGGTGCTCTTTAGAAATGTTTAAAATTATTATTTTATTATATAACAATTTTGGTTTTCTAAATTTCCAATACTCAATAAATAAAAGTATAAGATGACTCATGTTCTAAATAAAATCATCCAATAATAATTCAGAATGTTTTAGATATTGTTTTTATCTTTATAATCTAATTTATTTAAATCATACATTAATGAGGTAAACACTACATCATTATTCTGTCATAAATAATTTTATTTATTTGATGTCTAAAAGTTATAAACAAAATAACATGATGTAGGAAATATTTCTTCCTTTCAAATTAATATTTATAGTTTAAGAGATATCTTATATAACCCCATGTAAAAATTGGTTTACTGAAAGATATATGGTTATGTCATTTTTGCCTTTAATTTAAATTAATTAATATAAAGTTTAATTATCACTCCAACGTGGCTCTATGGAGTCCAAAAATCATCCCTAGGATTCCCATGGATGGAAATGTATCATCCAATATTATTAGTATAATTTTTAGGTGATTTTATATAATTATAATAATATTTTTACCCTGAATTACCCAATTTAACCTTAATTAGGGTAAATAAAATTCAAACGATACTATTCAAATAATAATAATATTCATCTTATTGAACCTTATATTACATAATAATAACAACCATGTGTGTTGGATTTTCAAAATTCAATTCACAAAAGCGGTATAATTTCATTTAAATGAAATAGTCTATTTTTTAACTACTACTGAGTGTTTTTACTATTTATCAAAAATTGAAGGATTTCAGATAAATGTCAGTAATTTAGCCTAAAATATATCTCATAGTCCAAATTAAAAAATGATGTCTATTTTACAAAATAAAAAACATATAAGTTGGATTAATTAATTTAAAATTAATTTCCATCATCAAAACCAAAAGGGTGTTTTTAAGAAATAATAATTATCAAAATATTGGCACTTTTTTATGTCTAATTTCAAAGTTAAATTACATACAATGACCCAAATTGGATTAAATGGTAAAAATTTAATCCAATTAAACTTTAAATCCAATTAAAAATATAAAATAACCATATAAATAAATTACATTAAAAGGCATCTTTGAAATAAAATACAGTATTTTTTACTATTCATTAAAAACTGACTTTTATCAGAAAAATACCTAAAATTTATCCAAAGTATATTTTGATGTCCCAAATCTAAAGAAAAATTTAATTATGTCAAATTGAACATGTAAAATTGACCAAAACAAGATTTAAATATGGTTCTCCATTGAAAGGCGGAAAATCGACTCTTTAAAGAATGTTAGAGTATTTATTCATAAAAATGCATTATTTCTTATTTTAAGCCTCTAAAATTTATTGTATAAATGTAAAAACATTTAACAAACATGTATAATAATATTTTAATTAGTTCTGTTCATTCCCACCATTTCATTGGCTAGGCATTAACTACTATTTAAAATAATATTATATTATTATTTTTCCGGTATAACTTTACATTGTGTGAAACATATGATTTTAAAGAAACTCATTGTTGCATATCGGGTACGCCATCAAACATATAATACCCTTAAAAATAACATTAATATTTAATTCAAAAATATTAATAAACACAAAAAAGAATTATTCATTATTTACTTGAGATGTAACATCCTTCCCCCCTTTTGGAAATAGCATCCTCTCATTTTTTTCACTTATCAAATAAGTGGGGGTATTTATCCCTCATAGCATTTTCAGATTCCCACATGGCCTTTTCAACCATATGGTTTTTCCAAAAAAACCTTTACTTGATGAATTACATTATTCTACAACACATGATCTCTTCATTCAATGCATTAGACTGGTTGTACCTCATAAAATAGATTATCTTTCAACTGAACAACCTCTGGGATCAAAACATGAGATGGATCCAACATATAATTTATCAACATTGAAACATGAGAAAAAAAAATTACCTTGGATAAAAATGGTGGTAATTCCACTCTATAGGCAATTGGTCCATCTTTATCTAGGATTTTATATAGTTCAATGAACCTCAGACTTGACATTCCCTTCATACAATAAATGCGTCACACATTTCCATCGAAAAACGTTGAGAAAGACATGATCACCTACCACAAAAAATATCCTTCTTATGGTTATCCGCATAACATTTCTACATGTTCCGAGTTGTTGTCATGTTCTTCAGAATCAGATAATCTTTTTCTTCAATATATTCTACCAATTAATGTCACATGAGATTCATTTCACCAACTTTATCCCAAAAACCATGAGTTCGACACCGCTTCCTATATAATGCCTCAAGTGGAGCCATCTGTATACTGGCATGAAAACTATTATTATAATAAAATTTAACCAATGAAATCTGTTGGTCCCAATTTCCCTTGTAATCCAGTGAACAAGCAGGTAGCATATCCTCCATGGTCGGAATTGTTCGTTCTGACTACCCATCAGATTGAGGATGAAAAGGTGTACTAAATTTTAATTCTGTACCCAATAACAACTGAAGTCCATTCCAAAAGTTATGAGTAAACATGGGATCACAATAAGATACAATGGAGAGAGTAACTCCATGCAGTCTCAATATCTTTTTTATATACAACCATGAATGTTGAGTTGTAGACAATGTATCTCAAATAGGATATAAATGAGCAGATTTAGTCAATCATTCAACAACAGCCCAGATTGCATTATTACCTCGACATGTCTTTGGTAATACCACAAAGAATTCCATGGATATATTTTCCCATTTCCACTCTAGCACTTTAAATGACTGAAGCATATCTTTTGGTAACTTCCACTCTTCATTAACCTTCTAACAAGTCGAACACTTCACTGTAAGGTTAGAAATATCTCTTTTCATTGAATCCCACCAGTAATACTCTCAAAGATCTCTGTACATCTTAGTACTGCAAGGATAAACTAAAAAACAGAGAACTATGAGCTTCACATAACAACTCATTCTTTAACTATGAATCACAAGGAACACATAATCCCTTTCCAAATCTCAAAACAAAATCATTATCAATGTAAAAATCAGGTAACATACCCTTCTGAACAAACACTCCATTTTCTTCAATTCATTTTCTTCCATCTGTACTTTCTTAATTCTCTCTATTAGAGATGATTTCACTGACACCAGAATAAAAAAAAGGAATTTCTTGCACCAACAACTTCCATGCCAAAGTTCATCAAATCTAAAACCAAATTCTCTCATTCCAAACATAAAAAGGTTAATGTTGCATTATTTTTTCTACTCAAAAAATCATCCACTTTATTTTCATTTCTCAGATGGTAATATATCGTGCAATAATAATCCTTGATTAATTATATCCATCTCTTCTATCTCATGTTCAATTATTTTTGATTGAATATATATATACTTAAAACTTTTTTGGTCAGAATATATTTCAAATTTTACTCCATACAAATGATGGCTCCAAATTTTTAAAGCAAAAACAACATCAGCTAATTCCAAATTATGTGTAGGGTAATTTAACTCCTGAGGTTTTAACTGACATGAATCACAAGCAGTTGCCTGATCATTCTGCATAAGGACACATCTATGTCCTTTAAAAAAAGAATCATTGTAGATAACAAACTCACCATTTCGGGAAGGTATTTACAAAACTAGAGAATTCACAAATCTTCTTTTCAATTCAAGAAAACAATTATCCCATTATTTTGTTCTAATGAACTTAAAACCTTTTTTAGATAACATAATCAGTGGGCATGATAATCATGGAAAATTTTCAATAAACCTCAGGTAATAACATTATAAAATAAGAAAATTATGGTTCTCGGTTATATTTGTGTGTCTTGGACATTCCTCAACAACTTTTGTTTTAACAGGATCAACAATTATGCATTTTTTTGAAATAAGGTGACCATGGAATGAAATATGTTGTAACCAAAACTCACACTTACTGAATTTTCCATATAGTTTCTTTTCTTTTAATATTTCAATACAACCCTTAAACAGCATTCACGTTTATCTTCACGTTTGGAAAAAAACCAAAATATCATCAATGAATAGAACCAAAAACATACCCAAGAACTCATGGAAATTTACATTCATAATATCAATGAATAGATCAGGTGCATTAGTTAACCCAAAAGGCATAACTAAAAATTCAAAATTTTTATATCCAGTACGAAACTTGGTATTCGGAATGCCTACTTCCTTTACATTCAAATAATGGTACCCCAACCTCATGATAATCATTGAAAAATTATGATCACCCTATTTCTGATCAAAAAAATCTTTGATATGAGGAAAAGGATACTTGTTCTTAACAGTGTTGTTATTCAATGCTCTATAATCAATGATAAGTCTCATTGAACCATATTTATTTTTACCAAACAAGATATAGGAACCCCATGGTGACGTTCTAGGTCAAATGAAATGTTTATATATTTACTCTTGCAGGTTTTTTTAACTCCAAATGTTCAATTTGAGCCATTCAATAAGGGGGTTTTGAAATTGGATAAACATAAGAAAATTAATCAATAGTAAATTCAACTTCTAAATCTTGTATTACACTAGGAAACTTGTCAGGAAAAACACCATGACACTCATTTACCACTGACACATCATTAATCTAAAGAGTTCTTTTTTTCAACCATATGTGCCAGGTAACATTCATTGCCATCTTTTACTATATTCTATACTTCCTGATATGTTATAGAAATTAAGGGATCATTCTTATACAAAAAAAAAATCTTTATGAAAAGAATAATATTAATCTCTATAGTAAATATTTACATGATAAATAGAAATACAATCCATACCCAAAAAACATCAAACACTACAAGAGGCAAAACAATAAGGTCTGTAGGTAGATTCTTTCCCCAGACAAGGATAGAAATGTTCTTATGTTTTATTTTTGTCTCAACATTTACCCCCAATGTTTTTACCATAACACCAGGATTCATATCTTGATATGGAATTCCCAACATACTAGAAAACTTCTCATAAATGAATGAATGTGTAGACCCTAAATCAAACAACACATTGGAATACTCTAAACAAAAAAACGATGTACATGATACTACTTCATTCAATGGCCTAACATCTGCTGAAGTAGTTGTAAAGGATTTCACAACCACTTTATGCTTGTAGTCTGAATGCTTTCCCTATGTTGAGTTCTTTATTGTACACACATTTTCATAATGACCAATTTCATTGCACTTAAAACATCTTACCGTTGGCTTTTCATTGCCTGCTTGATCATTTTCCATACAATTACGTGCAATATGACCAGAATTACTACACTGAAATCATGATATAGACATCAATAAACATTCTCCAATATTATTCCTACCACACTTCTCACAATTTAGATATTTAATTTTTTCACCTCCATGCTTCTTGGATGAATTCTTTACCCTTTACTACCATCTAGATATTTTCTATTGTTTACTCTCTTGGAACTCATGATCATCAGAAAACTCCATTTCTAACTTCTCGGCACATCTGACAAGTTATTCAGAGCTTTTTAATTCACGATAGGCTATTTCTTTTCGATATCGTGGATTCAGTCCTGAGTAAAATAGATTTATCTTACTATAAAGATCTCGGATGAAATTTGGAGCATACCTTGTAAGTCGAGTGACTTTTTCTTCATAAGAAGCCCCTGAGTAATCCTCCTTCCTCAATTCCATGAATTTTTTTCCATCCTAATACGAACCACCTTAGGAAAATATTTCTCAAGAAATGTAAATTTTAATTCATCCCAATCAAGAGAATCAATCTCCTCACTATCCTTGATATTTTACAACATCAACCACCACTAATAGACTTCACCTTTTAAATGGTAAACATCAAGACTAACCTTTTGATGTTATTAACACCCCCAGGACATCAAAAATATTCTCTGGTGCTTTAATCCACCCTTCTTCTATCAGAGGGTCTGATGATCCTATGAATGATGGAGGATGTTGACTCTTGAAATTCTCCGCAACTAATATGTTCTTCATTGGTTGTTCTAGATGATCTCATGCATGGATACCACCACCATTTATATCTTGAGTCAACTGTTCGATCACTGCAAAAAAACATTTTAGTTCCGATTCCGACTATCTAATGTGGCTGATTTGGAAGGTTATTCTCCTTTATATGCCACCCCAACATAGTATCCATGTTTCCTTTTCATAAACCCACTCTGAACACAAAAATTTCATAGTCAAAGAAACATGGTAATCTGTAAACTCTATATCATTTTAATGTTAACATAAATTATTTTATGGATATTAATATAGAAACATCTTAACTCCTAATGTTATCTAAACTGACCTACGATACCAACAATACAAACCCAGCCTTAAAACATTACATAATCTTGAATGAAATTAATAATTCAAATTGAGGATCTATTTAGGATTATAGTTATAGAGAATTAGGTCATAAATATTACATTACATCTCAAAAATTACAATGTATACACTTCTACTATGATTCCTTTTTTTGATAATATAAAAACTCTTGAAAAAAAGAGTCATCTCTAGTTCTAAGTTTTAGATAGTATGACTTTTCCTTGATCCCATCCTTGAACCTATTCATCATTATGTCCTGTGAAAAAAATTTCAGAAAAAGAAACTTGGGATGAGCATAAAAATATTAGTAAGAGATACACAAAGATGAAAAAAAGTTATTTTTTCAAAACAACAAGTAAGCCATGACCACTTTATCATAAGTAATAATTTTAACATTTAAGATGTATAAAATAATATTCACCAAATAAAAGATCATATTTTACCCTTTTATAACCAATATATTACCATAAAACCGATCGAAAAAACAAATAGCATATAAAGGTATCTTGGGACATAAACACACTTTAATGGAATAACCATACCATCGACTTCCACACATATCACTAAATGGAATAGCCATACAGCTGACTTCCAAACCCAATGCATTGGAGATTATAACATGACCACTTGTCCCAGTTTATTACGAAACCACCTATCATTTGGTTTATCACGTTACCACACATCCAATGTCCAAGTACCATTATAAAATTATAACATAAAAAAATTACAAATATATATTTCAAAAATAACATTTCATTTGAAATACAAATAAGTCATTTAAAAATATTTTAATAGTAAATATATTTCAAAACCCATTTTCAATACCAAAACACCCAAAAAAATAAGGGGTTTTTTCATTTTAAAAAAAATTGGCATATAGATGAATCCATCTAACGTTTATGGCAGTGGAGAGGTCATTGTCACCAAAAACATTAAAAGCATTTCTTTTGTCATTTAGTAGAACACTTCAAAGAAAAAATATTCCCTTTGAATGAAATAAAAATTCAACGGGTTTTATTATATACTATATAAACGAATTTCATGTATAAATAAAAGTAGGCCTCAATGAAATGAGATTGAGATGAAGTCCCTTACAAAGATCATATCCTTATATTAAGGAAAAATCAATGACATAGTTATGTGTGACAAAACTAAATACACCCAATATATGTATATATTACATGTAAAACCATCATTGTTCATTCAAAAATGTTCACTTATTGACATAATTGATAAGTATAAGTTTAACCCAATGAATAGAAATTGGGTTAAGAAGTCCCTTACCTAATTGTCGAGATGACCCTTTCACTCTTTATCCTCCTGGATAATAAACTAAATTTAATTTCTACTTGATTAAAAACCTTTTTCATTGTTTATTATTCATTTTATATCACTTATTAACATGTTATAAACAATTATTTTATTATTTAAGTTCATATCGGACATTTTTTTAATATTCGGAAATTGAGTTAAAAACGAACTTGTTATAATTATATATTGTCCATGTGGTCAAAATTCTATTATATTCAGAATGAAATTTATGATTTAGATATCACATATATAATATATATCTAGTATATATATGTATTTATAATAGTACATAACATTTGGAGCTATGAAATGAAATGTGTAACGCCCCGACCTTAGTTATCCAGAGTCAGCGCATTATTGCATAACATTGGAATGATCACAAAAGATCAATTATCAAGTAACCGATTAGTTTAGTAGACTTGGAAGTTCTAGATACATTTATAAGGTTTACATTCCATAATGAAATTGAAAACTACAAAAAAATTGTTTCCATAGACAAAACTAAGATCCCATAGAATATCCTTGTAGGTCAGTCATAATATACTTCTTCACATCCTGGGAAAAATCAAACATAGAAAGGGGTGAGCTCAGATTCTCAGTAAGGATAACAATATAGAAGAAACTTTCATAAATAATCATAATCATTTAAGTCAATGTATAAGACTAAAACAAAAGCCTTTCTACCATAAAATTCATCATATTATGGAAAATAGAAATCAATATAATTTCATTTACATACTCACATGGATATTCTACTAGTCGAATAATCACATGCAATATCAATAGACACTTTCAAAATGATGGAATTCATAATGCCATACATTAATAACAACATAGTCAAAGCCTTGTTACAAGACTAAAAATATAATTTTTTCAAGGCCTTATGCCATTACACTAGTTTTTCTCATGAGACCTACCGATGCATCTAGGAGCTATAGCAGGATCCACCCGTAACTTACCATGTCCAATGAATTCCTCATATTAAAAGGGCTAAACATAACATAAACATTCGTATCAAAAATAGCGTATGAAATGTCAATACGTTATCCATAAACCGTGAATGGTATAAAAATAACACATCCACAGTGAAACATATCACAAAACCTTTAATACAATATGAATGATTTGAATCATAATAAATCAACATCAAACAAGTTTAAAATCTATCAAAGGATGTTGATATAGATGAAAATGATTTGTAAAACTCATTGAGAGAAATATAACTTTCTCATGAAATCATTTAAAAGTCACACAATTTATAAAGGAAGACATTTAAGACATTTTTAAATCAAAGTGTCCCTTACCACTTTGAAACTTATGAATGGAATTAATATTTTATAAACATTCATGTCCATATAGATATCTCCTTAAAAAAACATTTTGAAATTATGGATATTAATGAGAATGATTTAAGGGGATAAATATTTAAAACATTTAAAATGATGTTATAGTAAAAATTACCTTAAAATAATACCTTTGAAAACTATTTCATAAAACATGGACATGGATAATAAATATTTCCCAGTAGATACTTACGTAAAAACAACCTCGGATAATAAGGAGATTGTGAAATTAACCATTACCTTGTACTTATAATTAGTTGAGGGTAGGTTAACCTCCTATATAATGGTTAAATAATTGTTATTAAATTATACAAGAATCATATACATTGATATTATATCATATATGATTCTTTTAATATTGCTTTACTTATAACATCTAAGTATTATTGTCGTTTCGGGTGTTAACTGATCTGTTTTCCATTATATGCTTTATTATGTAAGTAATGTATGTTTCAGGTAGGATGTATCTTATTCATATTCATATTGATATTTAGTATTTAAACATTATTTTTAATCATCTAATGAAAATTAGTTATGAATGTATAGGATGGGGAATGAATCTCATCGCGTTCGTGGAGACGGTAATCCGTACGTATACACGAGCGACAATATCATTAATTTTATATTTGAATAATATATAATTGTATTTTATATCATATATACAGAATCATTATCATGTTATAATTATTATTTACATCAATTATAGAACATTATTATACCCATCCAAATAATAATGTATTGAATAACAATTATACCACGACGTAGAGATGGTAAGCCGTACGTACGCACGTATGGTGACATGACATTGAAAGGATGGATAGAATAATAAATATGGATGTGCCATATTTATAATAACATCACAGTATATAGAAGATTCTGGAGTTATTATTTTATAAAGGAAACAAAAATAAAGAGGAAGTTGAAGAAGAATGGAACTTGAAAGAGGTGATGAAATATTTTCCTCTTCTTCGGGTTCTTCATTTTGATTTGATCAAAAGGGCTCCATAGGTTAGATTTCTGACTAATGTAAGGCCTCTAGGATGAAGGGGGGATAGTTGAGGGTGTATTTGGGCAGATTTTGGTCGATCCAAATGGCTTTGATGGTGTGAATTATAGAGAAGGGGGAGTTCTCGTTTATAAGAGGAGTGAGGGGCACCTTAAGAAAAGCTAGAAATAATATTTTTTAATAAACTACTTTTTGAATTATAATGGCTCAAAGGTGGATTATTTAAAGGCTATAGTGGGGATGGGTCGAATAAAACTCATCCAATAGGTTTTATATTGGTTTGGGTCATTATATTAACTTTACCATTTAGATTTAACTCCTAGTTAAATAGTTTGACCATTAACATGTCTCTTTGTATTATTATATTATATGGTTCATAAATATACTATATACTTTAAAGTGGTACCCAAGTGGTTCATTATTGATACACATATTAATATATAAGTATTTTGGCCGAAAAGTATATTTTTAGTAATATAATATCAATTAATAATATAATATTTGTTTTAAAAACACTTTTATGTTAATTTTGACACTATTTGGTATTTTGTTTTTTCTAAATTCATAATAGCATTATTACTTTTACCAAAATTCATCAACCAACCCTAATATGTCATATTAACCTATAAAATTAGTTTAACTCATAAAAGGTCTCAAATTACATTTATTTGGATATTTATAATATCAATTATTTTAATATTTCATTAATTAGGTAATTACTGCGTCATCATTGTGTCATAAATAAATTAAATTATTTAAGGTCTAAAAAATATAAATAAAATAAAATTATGTAGGAAATATTTTTATATTTCTAATTAATATTTATTTTCAAATTTATCTTATGTTTATCCCTATATTAAAAATATTATAATAACTAAACATTGAATTTAACACTTTTAACTCTTCTTTTAATTAATTAATAATAAATGTCCTAATCTAATCCATGTGGACCTAAAGGATCATATTTTATTCCCATGATTTATTTGGAAGAATTATAATTATCCAATAGACTTATGACAGGTGTTAGGTAATAATAATATCTTTTTTACCTTTAATTACCCTATTTACTTTTAACCATGGTAAATAAAAGTAAAAAGATACTAGTCACCAAAAATTATTTTTATCTAATTGAACCACATATTAGTCATTGATTTTAACCATGTCTCTCAGATTTTTAAAATTAAACTCACATAAGAGGTAAAATTAAGTTTTATGTAAATTTGCAAATACTCCCAGGATGTAGGTAAAAGATGGTAAAAGGTTCAATAAATTTTTTATATATCTAAAATTATTATAAACTGAATCAAATGTATTACATTGAACATATATATTTATTATGTATTTATTTAGATGTAAAATATATTTTAACAAAATAATTAATTATTTAAATAATAAGTCAGTTTTAAACAATGACTTAGTGTTTTTCACTATTCATCAAAAATCGAATGATTTCAGAAAAATACCAAAAATTCACCCTAAGCTAATTTCAATATTCCGAATCTAAAAATGAAGTCCATTTTGAAAGATAAAATTTATAAAATTATAAAAATTGGGTATTACTATTCATAATGGCTTGTCTGATTGGTTGTAGTGTGTTAGAACTTGATGTTGCGTACAACGCACGCTACTGTATTATTTAAAGTGAAGCGTACTATAGAAACTTGGGGTGTTACATTCTCCTCTACTTAAAATTATTTCATCCTAAAAATTTCTAGAGTATTACTATGTAAAAATACCCGGGTGGTTCTTCATCATATGTTCCTTGGGTTCCCATGTTTCCTCTTCCATATTATGGTTTCTCCATAGAACTTTTATGAGAAGACTCGTCCAGTTTCTCAAAACGTGTTCTCTTGTATCAAGAACCACGACAGGCTCTTCACAATAAGACAGATCGGGTTCCCAAAAATATGAATTTATAAGTCATCAACCAGACCTCTTAAAAAACTAAATTATTCAATCTAGGATATGACGTGGGCCAGTGGTAGTTGATACACCCTTGTCGCCCATCGGTTGCAGGTTCATGTCTTGCGGACTAGCTGGACGTGATGAGTTCCCGCCTGACCTATGGGTTGTCGTTTTTAGGGAAATCCAAAAATAATCTCAAACTATAATTATCCAAAATACATCTGTCCAAACTCATAGTCCAAAATGTATAATGAAGGTAAACACAATGAACATCCTTTTTTCAATGTAATAACATGTGAACACCTTCATCTTGTATTTTTTTAAAACACCGCAACATCATTAATTACCATAAAATAATATTGATTACATTCATGCTATCTTATTCATTATAGAATACTAGATATACTCCTTATATAAAAAATGTTTTAAACTCCATCAATGATGGAATATACAAATCATTAATTTGTTTCACGGTAGTCAAGAATATCCAATATAATTTATCCCAATCGTTCATGTATTATTCGAAAATCACAACCTCGGTATCAAAACCACATTTTGGTATATCTTTCTCTCAACCATATATTTTCCAAAAATTTAACCTACTATCGATTCACTTTTCTTGGTTCCAAAAAATCTCACATCCTTAATGAAATAGTATTGTAGTACAATACTTATATACTCTATAATTCTTATAACATGTACATCATTAATACAATACTCAAATGACACAATACTTTAATAACAATGTATGAAATCTAATCAATCCTCTTCATCTTCGACAGTATCATAACTTTATTATTATCTAATAGCAGCATTTAGAGTATACTCTGATGATTTGGACATTGATTCGTGTAGTGTCCCAACTCCTTGCATATGAAGAATTGTACATTTGAAACTTTTTTCTTACCCTTACAATCACGTACTTGGTAACCTTTTTCTCCATGATTATAACAACATCACATTCCCTTCATGAATTTACCAAGGTGATTCTTTCCACAGTTATCACATATAGAAAAAACCTTCTTTTCCCTATTCCCTTCATCCTTGTTTCTCTCTTCAATCCTTTTCTTACCTTGCATCCCTTCTAAGACATAGGACTCAGAGAATTCATTACATATCTTATTAACACATGATTCTATTTCTTCATATGTTAAGAATACATGGGAGACTTTTTCCCTTATAAATGTTTGGCTTAATACCATGAAAGATATGATCCTTCTTACTCTATGGATCGTACATATTTCTAGAGTTCACATTCCTTCTACTGGGTGCCATTTCTATACAATGAAATACACTAGGTTAGTTAATGAATTGCAATGAATAATTCAAAACATGTAAAATACCTAACGTAAATTGAATAATTTATGGATATAATCAACAATCATAAAAATATTTTCTATGAGGAGTTATATACTCGTAAATCCTTTATAATGATTTGTAAAAAAATGAAAATTATCCTAAGAATACCCCTCTGGAGTGTCTTAACAAAGAGTGCAGAAAAGCCTATTGTCATACAGTAGTTCTCTTTCAAGTCTAGCTCAAAGTGGTTTTTTCGGATTTTTCCCCATGGTGCATCTGTGCTAGAGCTGCCTCTACCTACTCGTATACAGATATGGATGTATTGCTTGGAAAACTCACAAAATCATTACAATACCAAAATTCTAGGAAGTTCTTCCATACTAATCCTCAAATTCTATCTTAGGGCTATGTGCTCTAGTCATATATTATCTAAATCTAGTTTCCATGATTTGTATTAATCTTCCTCTGATACCAACTGTAATGCCACAACCCTAGTTACCCAGAGTTGGTGCATTATTACATAACATTGACATGATCACAAAAGATCAAATCTCGAAAGACTGATTAGTTTAGTAGCCTTTGATGTGCTATAAACATTCATAAGGTTTACATTATATCATGAAATGGAATTATACAACAACATTTTTTCCATAGACAACACTGATATCCCATAGACTATCCCTACAGGTCAGTCAAAATATACTTTTTTCGTATCCTGGGAAAAATAAAACATAGAATGGGGTGTGCTCAAATGCTCAGTAAGGATATCAATATAGCGGAAACTTTCATAAATAAGCATAAACATTTAAGGCAATTTATAAGACTAAAAAAATAATTTTTAACATAAAAATCATCATAATATGGAAAATATAAATCAAAATAATTCCATTTACTTACACACATGGATATTCTACTAGTAGAATATTCAAATGCAATATCAATAGCCACTTTCATAATGATAGAATGCATAATTCAAGAATATCATAACCACATAGTCAATGACTTGTTCCAAGACTACAAATAAAATTTTGTCAGGGCTTGTGTCAAGACACTAGTTTTCCTCATGAGACCTTCTGATATATCAAGGCATGAAAGCGGGATCCACCTGTCACTTACTATGTCCAATGCATTCATCATATGAAAAGGTTTAAATATAACATAGACATTCATATTAAAACTAGCATAAAAATTCCAATACATTATCCATTAACCATGAATGGTATAAAAATAACACATCCACAGTCAAACATATGACAAAATCTTCAATACAATATGGATGATTTTTATCATAATAAATCAACTTAAAAAAAGTTTAAAATCCATCAAAGGATGTTGAAATAGATTAAAATGATTTGTAAAAATCTTTGAGAGAAATAACCCTTTTTCATGAAATCATTTTGAAGTAACACAATTTATAAAGGAATAAATTTAAATAAATTTTTAAATCAATGTGTCCCATAACACTAAGAAACTTATGAAAGGAATTAACATTTTAAAAATATTCATGTCCATATAGATAAATCCTTGAAATCTGTTTTGAAAACATGGACATTAATGAGAATGAATTGGTGAAATAAATATTTAAAACATTTAAAATGTTGTTTTAGTAAAAAGTACGTTAAAATAATCTATTTGAAAACTCTTTCATAAAACATGGACAGGGATAATAAATATATTCCAGTAGATACTTACCTAAAAACATCCTCAGATAATAATGAGATTGTGAAATTAACCATTACCTTGTACTTTTCCTCGGATGAGGGTAGGTTAACCACATGTATAATGGTTAAATAATTGTTATGAAATTATAAATGAATCATATACATTAATATGATCTCATATGTGATCTTTTTACATTGATTTGTTAAAAATATCTTAGAATTATCGTCATTTCAGGTGTTAACTGATTTGTTTTCCTTTATATGATTTGTTACATACATTATGATTGTTATGTATAGGATGAATATTATTCATATTCAGAATTATATTTAGTATTTAAACAATATTTTTAATCATCTAATGAAAATTAGTCTTGATTGGATACGATGGGGAATGAATCTCATTGCGTTCACGGAGATAGTAATCCGTACGTTCGCACGAGAGAAAATTTCTTTATTTTGACATTAGAATAATATATAATTGGATGGTATATCATATATACATAATCCTTATCATGTTATATTTATTATTTACATCAACTAAACATCATTATTATACCCATCCAAATAATAATTCATTGAATAACAATTACACCACAACGTGGAGACAGTAAGTCGTACGTACACACGTTTGGTGACATGCCATTCAAAGGTTGGATAGAACAATCAATATGGTTGTATCATATTTAAAATAACATCAAAATATATAAAAGGTACTGGAGTTATTATTTTATAATGGAACTACAATGAAAGGGGAAGTGTAAGAAGAAAGGAACATGAAAGTGGGGATGAAATATGTACCTCTTCTTCGGGTTCTTCCTTATGATTTGATCAAAAGGGCTCATTAGGTTGGATTTTTGAATAAGGTAAGGGCTCTAGGATGAAGGATTGATATTTTATAGGGTATATGATACGGGTTTGGACGACCCAAATTTCTTTTACTATGTTAATTAGAGAGAAGGTGGAATTCCCTTTTATAAGAGGAGTGAGGGACACCTTAGGAAAAGCTAGAAATAATATTTTTTAATAAAATCATTTTCTCTTTATAATGGAACCAAAGTGGATTATTTAAAGGATAAGATGGGTATGTTTCTAAAAAAACTCATAAAATATGGTTTATAAAGGTCTAGGTCACTATATTAACTTTATCTTTAAGATTTAAATGTTAGTTAAATAGTTTGACCTTTACTATATCTCTTAGTATTTTTGTATTATATGGTTAATAAACCTACTATATACTTTCAAGAGATCCCCAAGTATTTCATTAATGATACGAATATCATTATATAAGGATTTTGGATGAACCTTTGTTTTATTGTGAATAAAATATCAATTAATAGTATAATATTTCTTTTAAAAACTATTTTATATCAATTTGGACACCATTTGGTATTTTTATTTTTCTAAATTCACAACAGCATTATTACTTCGAAAAAAATCATATAACCAATCCTAATATGTATTATTAACTTTGAAAATTAGTGTAATTCATAAAAAGTCCGAAATTACATTTTTTTGGATATTTATAATATCAATTACCTTAATATTTCATTAATTAGGTAATTACTGCATCATCATTTTGTCATAAATAAATTAAATTTTTTAATGTCTAAAAAATATAAATAAAATACCATTATGTAGGAAATATGTTTTGATCTATAATTAATATTTATAGCCAAATTTATCTTATGTGTATCCCTATATTAAAAATTATATAGTTATTAAACATTGATTTCAAATCTTTTAACTAATCTTTGAATTAAATAATAATAATTGTCCTAATCTAATCCAAGTGGACATAAAGGATCATATTTTATTCCTAATATTTGTTTTTTAGATTTATAGTTACCCAATAGAATTAAGACATGTGTTAGGTTAAAAATATTATAATTTTTACCTTTAATTACCCTATTTACTTTTAACTGTGGTAAATAAAAGTAAAAAGATACTATCCACCAAAAATTATTTTTATCTTATTGAACCAAATTTTACTCCTTGATATTAAACATGTCTCTTAGATTTTTGGAATTCAATTCATAGAAGCTTCAAAAATATGTTTTATTTAAATTTTCAAATACTCCTAGGAGGTCGGTAAAATACGGTAAAAAGTTCAATAAAATTATTATATATCTAAAATTATTATAAACTGACTCCAATGAATTAAAATGAACATATATATATATTTTGTATCAACTTTGACCAAAAATAAATTTAAATAAAATAAATAATTATTTAAATAAAAAGTCGGATTTAAATAATGACACAGTATTTTTCACTATTCATCAAAAATCGAATGTTTTCAGAAAAATACCAAAAATTCGCCCTAAGCTAATTTCGATATACCTAATACAAAAATAAAGTCCATTTAGAATGATAAAATTTATAAAATATAAAAAATTGGGTATTACTATTCATAACAGCTAGTTGGATTGGTTGTGGTGTGTTAGAACTCAAAGTTGTGTACGACACACGCTGCTGTATTATTCAAAGAGAAGCGTACCATGGAAGCTTGGGGTGTTACAAAATGCACCGTTCATATAGACGGTAAGTCGTACATACACATGAACACTACTTTATTTTTTATTTGATATTTAATGGAATAAAAAATTAATGATAAATAGGTATATTATAATTCAAGTATAGTATCATATATATAATTTCATTAACTCCATCCTTTATATGTCCCATGTATGGCATTAATGAGTCATATCAATTTGAGGTGCGGTAGTCCATGCTTCATCAAATGAAATTATGGAGTTTACCCATAATAGAAGCCATAAATGTACGATATAAATGAAAAATTAGAAGCATATAGAAAATATAAGTGTAATATATATCACATATAAATAGAGTGCCATCATAATTTCCACCATGGGAGGGGGTTAGAGAAAATTGGAAAATCATTATTTCGTGAGGCAGTAGTTCGTCATCTATAGAAATAGAATGTTCTTTACCCATTATATGGAGGTGTGTGTTTGTGTAGTTTGAATAATTATCATAAAAAAACCTATTATATTTATGATAGTGGTGTTGAAAAAAAAATCTAATAAAAAGAGTTTATTGGGATGGAGAAGAAAATTAAAATAAAAGAACTTAAAAGGAGACATTATCTATAAATCGTGTATCTCACTCTAGTTTGTACCAAAAGGATTTATTGAAATGACTTCTGCGTAAGGTAAGACTTATAGGTTGAATAAAGATATGTAGGGAGATTAATTAGTCAGTGGATGGAAAATCCATGGGGCGTGAGTGGTGTGAGTAATGGGTTAGATGTGAGGGATTTTTATATGGGGGAGGAGGGTCTCTTTAGGAATGTTTGAAAATATTACTTTATTATATAATTATTTTCTGTTTCTAATGGTATAAACCTCATTAAAATAGAAGATATGATAACTTATATTCAAAGTAAATTCATCCAATAATAATTGGAAAGGACTTGGATATTGTTTTAATCTTTATAACCATATTTACTTAAATCATTCATTAATTAGGTAAACACTGTATCATTATTGTGTCATAAATAATTTTATTTATTTGTTGTATAAAAATTATAAAAAAATACCAAAATGTAAGAAATTGTTTTAGATTTAAAAATAATATTTATAGTTGAAGAGATAACTTATATAACCCCATGTAAAAATTTGTTAACTAAAAGATATATGTTTATGTCATTTTTGTCTGTACATTAAATTAACTAATATAATGTTTCATTATCACTCCCATGTGGCTCCATGGGGTCCCAAAATAGACCAAATGATTTCCATTGTTGGAAATTTATCAACCAATAATATTAGGACACATGTTAGGGAAATTTTATATTATTATAATATTATTTTTACCTTTAATTACTCTATTTACCTTTAACTGTGTTAAAAAAAGTCAAAAGTTACTATTCACCAAAAATTATAATCATCTTATTAAAAAAAATTAATTACTAATAAAAAATAATATTTCAGATTTTTGATATTCAATTCACAGATGTGGTAAAGTTTCATTTAAATGAAAAAGTTATTTTTTTAACTACTAAATGTTTTCACTATTCCTCAAAAATTAATGGATTTTAAAAAAACCTAAAATTTAGCCTAATAAATATTTGATATTACAAATTAAAATATTATGTATACTCTACCAAATTCAAATCATATGAGTAGGATTAATTAATTAAAAAATAATTTCCATTTTCAAAACAAAAAATGTGGTTTTATGAAATAATAACTATCAAAAGATTGACAGTGGTTTATGTCGAATTTTAATGTGAAATTACTTCCAATGACCAAAATTGGATTAAATGTTAAATATAAAATCTGATTACACATTAAATCTAATGAAAAATATATCAAATCTATATAAATTTATTATATGAAAAGAATTTTTGATTTAAAATACAATATTTTTCACTATTCATTGAAAAAATAATTTTGTAAGAAAAATACCAAAAAATTACCCAAAGTAAATTTTGAGGTCTAGAATCTAAAGAAGAATTTTATTTTTTTCAAATATATCATATAAAATTTACCAAAAAATAATTATACATGGTTCACCATTAAAAATTTGTAAATCGACACTTTAAAAAATATTAGAGTATTTACGCTTGAAATTGGATTCTTTCTTATTTAAAGCCTCTAAAATTTATTGGATAAATTTAAAAAAATTTATAAACATGTAAAATAATACTGTTGTTAGTTATTTCCATTACCTCCATTACAATGGCTAAGTGTTAACTAATATTTAAAATCATATAATATTATTATTTTATTTTTCAGTATAACTCCTCATTATGTGCAGCATACGATTTCTATGAAACCAGTTGTCATGTATAAGGTATTCCATCAAACATAGCATCCCCTTTAAAATAAAATTAATTTTTAATTCACAAATATTAATTAATATGAAAAATAATTATTATTTATTTACATGGGATGTTACAATAACAACCATCCATCCACGGTGGTGATGAAAAACAAAATGCATTTCTTCATAAGGCGGTAGTTTGAACGAACTCATGAATGATTCTTTCATTTCAAATTTTACGGATAAATACATGAATTATGGGTTTAGCCTAAAAACAATAAAATATAATTGTACATGATATACTAATGTTATTATAGTGTAATGACTATAATATAACTTAGTAAGGTGAAAGATGAAATAAAATAAAACAATCTAGTTAATATTTTTATGTATTCTTTCGAAAACCTCAATTGTATTATACCTTAAGGATACCAAGACCGCTTGATCATGTGTAGGATGGTATATTGATAAATCGAAGTCCTCTGGACCATGGGTAAGATAATATATTGGATTATACCTTAAGGATGGAATATTGATAAAACTAAGACATCCAGATCTAGTGTAGGGATGGTAATATTGTTTTTTTGTAGGTCATGGATAATATAGAAGATTGATTAAGTGTAATGATTAAATAGTATGCTATTTCATTGTATAAGGGGGAAAAAGGTCCACTATTATAATGTTTCAAAATATTATATTAAATCAATGTCTTACTAATGAAATGTGAATCCTAATTAGACTATTTTTTAATGTTAGAATATATATGATCTTAATTTATAGGTGAAATATATTTTAGGCATGTTTTATTTAATTTTAATCCTTATATTTATTTTAAACCATGTTAATTATTTTTTAACCATAATCATGGAAATAATTCATTTTGGTTTTTACCATTCAATTTGATTAAAAATAATGGAGAACTAGTAAAATTATATTAATTATTATGATTTCAAATAAATAATCCATTTTCAAATATTTAATTTATTTTAATTTGAAAAGGTTCATGTTTAAATAATTGTATCATAAGCAATGAGAAATATTTATGGAAAAACCATTATTAATTGAAAATTAAATTTACTTTATATTATTTCCTTACTAAAACATTGAGATGAATAATAAAATTCTTGAATAGATATTTTAATCATATAAATTTAATAATTAATTTATATTTATATATTTTCTTACATAAGATAAAACAAATTTAACATATAAAATAATTTTTTTTGGAAAATGGGTTTTGAAGTGTTAAAATAACATATAACAAAATTAAGTATAAATATGATTAAAATTTATTTTGATTATTTATAATTATTTATGGATTGTGTTACTTCAAGTTCAAATTAAGAAATTATTATTTTATGTTATATGATTTAATGAAAATAAATGAAAATTTTAGAAAAATCACCAATATTACTATTCACATAATAAATAATTTTTTAGAAAATATAAAATCACATTAAGAAAAAATTTAAACATTTAATTTAAAAATAATATAAATTTACTGAAATAAAATTTCAAAAAATGATTCAAATTAATTATAATTTATCTGAAAAAAATTAAATGATAACAATTTATGAAGGGAACGTATTTTTTAGGCATAAAACGACTTTCTAGAAATCCAGTACTTATGCTTTATAGATTAATAAATACATATGAATTATATAAAACCAAAATTGTTATTTATAATAATTTTTTTATTTTTATTCACATTAATAATTAATTATATATTTAATAATAGTTACATTTAAATAAACATTTATTAGTATATAATAATAATGTTAATGCTTAGGGTTGATGGTATAGAATGAAATTGAAAATAATATTACATAATAATAACTTTTTATGTGCTATTGAATCCCCCATTAAAGAAATTTTTTTCATGGAAGTTTTATCTCAGTGATTATTAAATAATTATTTGAAAAAACATTTTTTTAAATACTACATCAAAAAAAGGAAAATAAATAATCCATTGGAAAAAGGAAGAGGGAAAATATTACCTAAAAACAATTTGGTTTCAAAATAAAGGAAAAAAATTAGTGGTATGTGATAAAGTAGAAATGAAAAATAAATTTAATTTCCAAATAATAATAGAAAGTGACAGAGAACAACATCATGAGAAAGATAATTTCTAAAGAACTATAAATTAATGGGTAGTGAAAAGATAATCAATTCAATATAAATGACCATAATAATATATAAATTTTAATATTTAGATCCCATTCTGAGAGTGAAAGAAATATTATACAATAGAATATGATGAACAAATAATTTACTAATTTATTCAAATACATAAACTAAATTTCATCATTTTATTACATGTATTTAATTTTTTCCAGCTATTTTAATCTCATATTCAAATAATTACTAACAAAAATTAGGTTTTCCTTCGAGAAAGATTAAAATAAATCTATAATGAATATATAGTTCCCTAAATCAAGGAAATATCATTTCAACTATCTATAAGATGATTAGTAAAATTTATGATTATAATCAATACAAATAAACCTTATTACGAATAATTAATAAATTTACACTTAAATCATCATTAATAACTCCCATGGAAATTCTACTATATCTTAATAATTCAATTATAATTCCACTATTTAAATATAGATTATTTTATTGTTCATATAGTAATATCTTAATCATAAAAACTAATAAAACACCAAAAAATAATATTAATTCAAAGATAAGAATATTTATAACTATAAAAAAATTAATTGGGAATTATTATTCATATTAAAAGAAAAAACATAATTTATTATAATCATATTCCCACTTGTTGTCATGATTGAAGATTAATTACTCATAGTGTCAAGGGTTGATTCAATATTCATTCAAGATATAAAATAATTGATATGCCTTTAATCAGATAAATCATGAGATTATCGTTGAATTAATTATTATCACAACTTAAGTTATTTTAACTCTAACTATATTAGTTTCATATGATTTTCCTTTATCCATCTTTCTTGGGGAAAAATATTGTAACAAATCTGTAATTAATTTTTATAGTTTCAAAACTCTATATAAGTAAAACACTAGAGAATGGAAACTTCTTTACCATTCATTCAAACATGGGTCTGATTCCATTTCCCTCTATTGTTTTAGGAAACTTACTTTACTATTAATCAATTATCGGGGTGTTTCCAAAATTATCACATGTCGGTTGTTCTATCCCTTCCTTATTTTGTGTTGCCTCATTTATTATTTATTAGATATCTATTATCATCATCTACTTATGATTTCCATTTTAATATATGATATTGATAATTATTTCTCTATATTGATAGAATTGATACGATATCATCATCTAATGAAAATATTAATTGAAATGTTTTCTTTGGAATCGGGGAATAATCCCATTAAAAATCTTATCAATATTAATTGAAATGTTTTCTTTATATGCCCTTAATTAAATTATAATAGTATCTTCATCCTCCATTGTATATTTAATCAATGGAAAATATTTTTTTCATATTCTTTTATATAATACACATAAAAAATAACATTATCCCTTTCATTAATTACCCTTAATCAAAATATCATTTCCAATGATTAGATTGAATGTTCGGCTATCAATGGATTAATAGTTCTATTAGAGGATTGAGGTTTCTATGGAATGATGTAGTCCAGTATCATTGAATTATACTATTAATAAATCGGATATTACATAATTTATTGGTTATTGGTTATTATTAAATTCAATTATACTAATATATTCATAATTATCTAAGCTCCAACAATAACCATATTGAATTTTTCACAAAATAAATATTTTTTAAATTTTTAATTTTGACATATTCCCCAATCCATATAATCGGTACTATTTTTAAAAAATATAACATTCTACATTATATCATAAAACTATGAATTAGTTTTCAAAAATTCAAATCCATTAAAATTACAAACATAAATTTAAATTTCATGAATATAAAATTTCCTACTAACAAGTATTCAAAATTTTGTAATATCATCAAATTATAATAATATTTAAAAATTATTTAATATTTTAAAAAAATGAAATATAAATAAACAATATTGTATCCCAAAGAGTGTATAAACTGATTTGGAGGTCTATTCCTACCCATAATGATCTAGGGATGATCAATTTAATAACCAATTCACCCCATTTAGAGTTTCTATCCCTAGGTTCATCTATTCCACGACCACATCCACATTCTAGCATCTATACATGGATATATTTTCTCAGAAATCCCCACAATATATACTTTTCCAAAACCATTTCATATAATATTATACAATGACTTGTCCATGGAGACGATCATAGGATTATGTTCTATATTTTATGTTTTATAAAATATATTTCCAATGTTTTATACTAAACTTCCTCTTATAACAACTAAAAGAACCAAAACTATTGTAGCGCAAAAATGATTTTTATCTGTTTACATTGGAAGTATATACTTGTGACCACATCGAAGGGTTTAAATATATTATTATTATTGGGTAATAGGATAAAATATTTATTTCTCTAATACATTTAAAAACATAAAATGTAATATAGTATTTTTTTTAACATTCTTATTCCTTCTATAATATTAATTCATATTAATCCTAGTAAGCTTCCTATAATCCTGTTAAAATGATAAAAAATAAAAACGGTAGTTGGGATTCCTGGTAAGAGAATGTGCATAATGGAAGATATTATTGATTATTTAAATCATGAATAATAATTTCAGAATAAATTATGATAAAATAATTCCATATAAATAATCAATGATCATGAATCTTATAAGTGGATATCATACCCATTGGGGTAATCAAAGGGAAAACAATAAAACATTATAATTATGTAATGGATAATGTAATGACCCACCAATTCCCTTTGGCTTTAGAGGGAAAACAGTCATTAATAGGCCTTAAGCAACATCTCCAAGACGCCAAAGGCTGGCAATAAATGCCGAAGGGTCTCAAGTTTAAGTGGGGGATGATGTTCACTTTAATGAATAAACCCATCAAATAATCATTCACTATATGATGCATGAACAAATGAATGTCCAAACAACAACATTATTTATGTTAAACCACATTAGAGTACATAATTGTGGAATACCAAAACAAAAAACAAAATACATAGCGGAAGTACAACACAAGAATCTCAAAAGACACCACTACTCAGTGGTCCACAAGCACCAAACTCCACAGCATCTCCCAAACATCACCATGCGCCATTAGTAACGAGATGCTTTACCTTTACATGTGTCTCGGAATACAACTTCTGCAAAATCACCAAAGTTCCAAAGCAAGGGTGAGTATAAAACTCAGTAGGTTTTCCCCGATGACTTCCCTACTCATGCCACTAGGATAGGAAATTTAGCTACATTTATATAAAAATGATTATATAAAACAATTTCACCAAAGCAGTTTATAACTAAATATAAACAAGTTTCCAAAACTATCCATCATTAGAAGCATCAAAGTGCAATTTAAACTGGGTTTTCCAACACGTTATTTTTCTAGAAAAATAACCAACCAAATTTCCAAACCATTTCACAAACATCCCATTTTGACATACCCAACCATTTCACTGACTAGTGAAATCAACCATGCATGCTTCATTATGATAGTTCCATACTCATGATCGGTCTCTCTTCGATCAACCAATTCATCACAAGGTAATTATTTCTCGTTTGCCATTACACCTTTGGCACTGAGCATACGGTCATATTTCAACCAAGCCTCGTACTTAAAAGTCCCATGTGCCATTAAACATTTGGGACTGATCACAAGGTCCTATTTCAACCAAGACTCATATATGAAACATGAACACACCCCACACATTCACAAAATTCATGCTAAAACCATCCTTTCAATAAAACACCCTTTTATTGAAAACCATTTTCCATAAAAACCAAGTGTGTTCAACCAATTCACCCCATTTCAATAAAACTCACTTTTAATTGAAAACCAAATCCATCAAAATCATTTCAATCACAAACCATTTCAACAAAACACTCCTTTCTATTGAAATCCCATTTCTCATAAAACCATTTAAAATTTCAGCAATTTCATAATTTAAAATCAACATTTTAAATTCAAATAACCAACTCACTTTGCACAACAATTCACCAAGATTTCGTAATTTCATCAGAACCATAAATCATCACTCAAGAAGATTTATTCCATTATTTTCACAATAAATACCATTAAAATAAAAAATTTAAAACCCAGACAACCAATTCTAACAAGAGGTGTCATGAGTGAATCCACCTACCTCAATAAAAAGGCAAAACCATGAAACAGACGATGAATGCTCAAGAACACCAGGTCAAATCTCCAAAAACACACCTTAGATATATTCTCCTAACACAACCAAGACCAAATCTCAAAATATTTGGAATCCAAATACTTAGTTCTACCCTTAAAAAGAATATATCTAAGAAACCAAGAGAAAGGGAGAAGAAGATCTATGTCGATCTAAGAAACCATTCATGAATGAAGGAGAACGATCACATACCTCAAGAATCCGGCTTCGATTCACCAAGAGAAGCCTTCGGAACGCCTCCAGAACGATGGGAGAACCCTCTTGGAACTTAGGAGAACAAAAATCATGAGTTAGGGCCGCTTAGGAACTTTATTGAGGAAATTAGAGGCAAACGAGTTAGATCAACAATTTAAGGATATAATTTAAGTGACTGCACAGTTAGTCCGCAGGATTTGAGAAACCGTTCTCTAACCGTGCATTAGCTACTGCCTCGGCCACCCTTCTCGCACGAACTCATCGCATGGTTTTCCTTTACCGTGTGTTGACCATGCAGAATCCACTTCCTCCTCAGTTAGACACGCACATTTTGGCCACACGGTTTAGGAAAACCTTGTGTCACCCGGGCACCTTCCACTTTTCTTCAATCTTTTGTCCAGGATCTCCCGACTCTCCCATACGTCACCCTTAACTTTTAAAACCAAGAAAAGTATCAATTATGGGTTACATACCAGAAACTTGGGGTACTAAATTCTCCCCACCATTGTCCTTTCCATCCCCGGAATGTAGAAAACCATTGCTTGTCTGAAAGATTTCTGGCCACTGCTCTCTCATTTCTTTCTAATGTTCCCAAGTCTCTTATTGAATTTGACCATGTTGCCACAAAACCCATACTAGATCAATGCTTTTCCCACAAAAGACTTTATCCTGTCTATCAACGATATCCACCGAGATATGTACCAATGAATCATCCGGCTCTTGGTCAACGTGATCCCATCTGATCACATGGTCAGGATCGGGTTGATACTTCTTTAAATGAGATACATGGAACACATTTTGCACCAAACTGAACTGTGATGGTAATGCCAACCGATATGCCACCTCTCCCGCCCATTCCAGTATATCAAAAGAGCCTATATAACGAGGAGATAATTTTCCCTATTTCCCAAAACTACAATGTCCTAGTCTTTAAGAGATCCTCAATTAGACATGATCACCCACAACGAACGCCAACGGTCTGCGACGATGATCTGCATAAGATTTATGACATCTTTGAGCCGTCTCCATCCTCTTTCTAATCAACTGAATCTTCTCCATTGTTTCTTGGACCAGGCTTGGACCGACTAGTGGTGTTTCACCAGTTTCCACCCAGCATAGTGGTGAATGACAAGGACTCCCATTCAATGCTTCAAACAGAGCCATGGGTATCGAGGCTTGATAGTTCTTATTGTTTGATAACTTCACAAGGGGTATATTCTCCTCCCATGAGCCACCAAAATCCATTACACAAGTCCACAACATGTCTTCCAACATTTTTATTTTCCACTCAGATTGTCCATCCGTCTGAGGATGATATGCCATGCTCATCGTCAACCGAGTCCCAAGGGCTTGCTTTAATGATTTCTCGAAACGAGATGTGAACCTCAAATCTTTTTCTGATACTATAGACACTGGTACACAAATCCTCTTTACCACTTCTCAGAAATAGATTTCTAAAAGATAATCCGCCATATGAGTTTCATGAAACGGGATGAAATAGTCCGACTTGGTTAGATGATACAGTATCACCCAAATGGCATTGTGTTTCAGGACCGTTCATGGAAGACCTATAACAAAATCCATTTCTATCTGCTCCCATTTCCACACTGGGATAGGTAAAGACTGTAACATACCAGATGGTCATTGATGCTCAGCTTTAACCTGTAGAAAAGTTAAGCATTGTGAGATGAACTCGGCCACCTTCCTTTTCATGCCGGTCCACCAAAACTGCGCCTTTAGCGCCTTATACATCTTCATTGTACCCAGATGTACAGCCCATCTTGAATGGTGGTAAGAATTAAGGAGTTGTTCCTAACAAACTATAGGTAACACCATCTGATCTCTAAAACACAAAACTGAACTCCCATCCAACTTCCATCCCTCAATGGTCTCCCCATCATTGAGTTTTGAACTCATTGCAACACAAACTACATCAGATGCATGTGCCTCCTTTACTATCTCCACTAAATCAGGAACAAGTGTGGATGAAAAGAAAACAGCAACATCATCTCGGTCATCACATTCCACATGCATATCGGCTAAGACAGACATCAAATGCCATTCATTTGAAGCTTCCTTTTCCAACTGAGCATACGACTTCCTTCTTAATGAATCGACAACCAAATTTCCCATACCCAGTGTATAAAATAAGTCAAAGTGGAACATTTGAAGATACTTCATCCATCTCCTCTAACTCAGATTCAAATTTTGCTGTGAGAAAATGTGTTTCATTCCTTTTTGATCCGTAAACACAATAAATTTCTCACCAAAGAGATAGTTTCTCCGTGTTTTCAAAGCATGGACGACTGCAGCTAACTCCAAATCATGTTTTGGGTAATTTTTCTCATGCACTCTCAACTTCCTTGAGCCATAAGCAATGACATGGTCTCCTTGCATTAGAACACAACCCAACCCTATTCCGGAAGCATCACAATACACCACGTAACCTTTCCCTGATTCTGGAAAGATTAAGAAAGGTTCATATATAAGGCGAACTTTCAACTCTTGAAAAAATTTCTGACATTCCTTAGTCCATTGAAATGAACCGTTCTTCTTGGTCAATGCTATCATGGGTAAAGCTAGTAGTGAGAAAATAGGGATAAAGCATCGGTAATAACCAGCCAGACCATGAAAACATTGTATTTCAAAGTCATTCTTCAGTGGTTTCCAAGAATGAACAGCTTCTATATTTTCTGGATCCACTGAAACACCTTTCCCAGAAATAACATGGCCAAGAAAACATACCTCTTTTATCCAAAATTCACACATTGATAATTTGGCATACATCTGATGGCCTCGCAAGTTTTCCAACACTATCACCAAGTGTTGATCATTCTCAACCATTGTTATTGAATGCACCAATATATCATTCACAAACACCACAACAAAAGAATCCATATATTGCTGAAATATCTTATTCATCACATCCATGAAGACTGCTGGTGCATTTGTTAGACCAAAAGGCATGACTACATATTCGTAGTGTCTATATCTGCTTTTGAAAGCAGTCTTTGGAATATCCTCCTTCTGAACTCGCAATTGGTGATATCCTAATTTTAATTCATCCTTGGGGAACCATTGAGATCCCCTTAATTGATCGAACAGATCATCAATACGTGGAAGTGGATATCCATTGTTTATCTTAACTTGGTTAAGTTTATGATAATCAACACATAGATGAAGAGTTCCATCTGCTTTCTTTACAAACAAAATTGGTGATGCCCGTAGAGACACGCTTAGATAAATGAAACCCTTGCTTTCCAGCTCCTCTAACCACACATTCAATTCCTTTAACTCTGTTTGTGCCATCCTATAAGATGGAAGTGAGATAGTACTGGTCCCCGGAAGGAGATCAATCATAAACTCCACTTCTCTTACAGGTGGTAATCCGGAGAAGTTTTCAGAAAAAAATCATCAGGAAATTGATCCACCATAGCTGGAAAAATATTTTCCTCACTCTCTTCCAATGATTCCAATGTCAACGCTGCCAATTGGTAAGGGATTGTTCCCACCTTTGGTGCCAACAATCTCTTTTCACCATTCTTTACTATCCTTTCTCCTCTAAAGACATGCTCAAAGCCATCCTCAGTCGTGAAACTAACTGTTCCCCCATAACAGTAGATGTGATCCTTAAACATTGTCAACCAATCCATACCTAGGGTTTCATCATTGACATTCATATCCAACATAGAGAAGTCTCATTTCAGCTCAACTCCATCAACAGTTATATAACATGCTCTATACATGACGTCTTGACATTCTCTTTCACCAAGAGGAGTTTGTAGTTTCAAGATAGAAGGCATCATTTCCAGTTTTATGTTTAGAAAATCAGCAATAAGAGAAGCATGAAAGGAATGTGATGCACCAGTATAGAACAACACTTGCATGAGGGTAGAATTCAAAAGAATCGTACCTCTAACCACAGATGGTCCAGCCTGATCATCGACCATCACATGTTCGTCTCCATAAAATTGATTTGTTGATTCACTTTGCTCTTTATTTCCTTGTTGAAATTGCCCTTCTGGAGTAGTCATGGTATTCCTGGAATCACCATAACTATCTATGTTCTGCTGGTGAGACTGATTTTGTTGTCCTCACCCTGTCGAAGCATATGATGCTTGCGATGCATGAGAAGTGTCTCGAACACCCAATCGTGGAGCACTACGACAATATCGCTGAAGATGCCCCATCTTGTTGCAATTGTGGCATGCTCTCGGTGGTGTTGTACATTCTCGTTTCATGTGATCAGTCGAACCACATTGAAAGAAACCTACTTTTCTCCGGGGTCGTGGAGGAATGTTGACTGATCCCGCCGTCTGGTTCTAACTCGCACTCCCACCTTGGAAGTAGGTGTCCCTCATCCAATTGTTCCCGACATTGGAGTTCCCACATGTTCTTGTGGGTATCATCATGCCTCCTCTTATCGATCCCAAGATATCACGTTCAGAAACCATTTCTCTGTTAACCATCTCTGTATAATCCGTAATACAGAGCACCGCAATCTTCCATCGAATCACCTTCCATAGCCCCGATTAGAAGATGAGTGCCTTCAATGAAGCACTTTCCACAACCTCTGGTGAAAAACAGACTAAATTCAGGAACTTAGCCTCATACTCTGTGAAAGAGAAGCTCTGTTGTTTCAAACTGATGAAGTCTGTCGTCTTCGAGATCTTGAACAACCAAGGATAGAATTGTTTGTTAAACAATTATTCAAAATCCTCCCTTGTAAGTCTTTCATCCAATTTAGAATGCACCACTAAATCCCACCACTGACGTTCATGATCCTAGAGCATATACATCACCAAATTTACTTTCATCCCCACTAGTGTGCCGATTAAATCGAATATATGATTCATCCTACTTAGTCACACCTCTGCCTTCTCGGGATCAGCATCACCCTGAAAGTTCAGTGGATTCTGCTTCATGAACTGGATGGTATGATCCACATGTCATGGCTCATTCCTCTGGTTCTCCATATCCACATATTGAAAGGATTGGAAAACACTCTGAACTAGCTCTTGATTCACACGTGGTTCAGGTGCAACCACATTCTCCACATCTTCTTTAGGTTGGTTTCGACGATGCCTACTGGGTTCCATTTTTTAAATCGACAACAAACTCCGTCAATCTCACTCTCTAGAAACTGTTGGCTTAGCATTTCAAATTCGATCACATCAACTATCACAACATTGTTCTCAAAAAACCATTTTCCATGTTCAACCATTTTTGAAAACATTCAACATACATTTTGAAATTCAATCCATTATTAAAATACACCAAATACCCTATTTTCAATTTCGTTCAATTGAAAACAATTTCCGAAATTTTTAAAAATTGTCACCTTTTACAAAATTCTTATTAATTTCTCACAATGAGATATGAAATCCTATTGGGAATTCATTACTCTACAATTCATTTCATGGTCTTCTCATTGGCTAAACCCATGACAATGAGATTTCCAACATTCAAGAAGTGTATCCCAAACACTTATGTACCCAACGCCCTGGTAACTTGAAGTTCAACATAAACAGGTTAGATATGTCCTTTTTTGCTATACATTTCATGTTCTAACAATCCTACTCCTCTCTAAGATGACCACCCAAATAATATACAAGAAGGAATTTCAACTCCAAGACCATGAACATCGATGTCCAATAGTTAGGCAAGGACCGAATGAGCTGATACCATTTATAATGACCCACCAATTCCCATTGGCTTGAGTGTGCAATGAGTTATTACTAGGCCTTAAGCGACATCCCCAAGATGCCAAAGGCTGGAAATAAATGCCGAAGTGTCTCAAGTATAAGTGGGGGATGTTTTACCCTTTATGAAATAAACCGATCCAATAATCATTCACTATATGATGCCTGAACAAATTAAAGACCAACCAACAACTTCATTTATGTTAAACCACCTCTGAGTACAAAACAGCTGAATACCAAACCAAACATCAAAATACACAGCGGAAGTACAACCCAAGACTATCAAAATACACCACTACTCAATGGTCTACAAGCTCCAAACACCACAACATCTCCCAAAAATCACAACGAGCCATTAGTAACGAGAGGCTTTACCTTTACCGGTGTCTCGGAATACAAAATCTGCAAAAGCACCAAAGTGTTAAAGCAGGGGTGAGTATAAAACTCAGTAGGTTTTTCCCAATGACTTCCCTACTCACACCACTAGGATATAAAAGTTATCCACATTTTTATAAGTTTACATAAAACAATTTCACCAAAGCAGTTTATAACTAAATATAATCAAGTTTCCAAAAACCATCCATGCTTAGAAGCATCAAAGTGAAATTTAGACTGGCTTTTCCAACACGTTATTTTACCAGAAAAATAACCAACCAAATTTCCAATCCATTTCACAAACATCCCGTTTTGACAAACCCAACCCTTTCAAAAACCTGTGAAATCAACCATGCATGCTTTGTTATGAAAGTTCCAAACTCATGAGCGGTCTCTCATCGATCTACCAAGTCGTCACAAGGTAATTATTTCTCGTGTGCCATTACACCTTAGGCACTGAGCACAAGGTCATATTTCAACCAGGCATCGTAGTTAAAAGTCCCATGTTCCATTAAACATTTGGCACTCATCACAAGGTCTTAATTCAACCAAGCCTCATATATGCAACATGAACACACCCCATGCATTCACAAGATTCTTGCCAAAACTATCCTTTCAATAAAACGCCCTTTTATTGAAGACCATTTTCCATCAAAACAAAGTCTGTTCAACCAATTCAATCCATTTGAATAAAACTCCCTTTTTATTGAAAACCAAATCCATCAAAATCATTTCAATCACAAACCATTTCAATAAAACACTCATTTTTATTTAAATCCCATTTCTCATAAAACCATTCACAAATTCAGAAATTTAATAATTTAAAATCAACATTTTAAATTCAAATAGGCAACTCACTTTGCACAAAAATTCACCAAGATTTCACAATTTCATCAAAACCATAAATCATCACTCAATAATATTTATTCCATGATCTTCACAATCAATACAATTCGAATAACCAATTTGAAACTGAACCAACAAATTCTAACCAGATGAGTTGAGAGTGAGGCCACCTACCTCAACAAAAAGGAGAAACCAAGCAACAGACAAAGAACGCTAAAGAACACCAGGTCAAATATCCAAAAACCCACCTTATATCTCTTCTCCAAACATAACCAATACCAAATCTCAACATATTTTTCATCCACATACATAGGTATACCCCTAACGGGCAAAGACCTATGAAACTGAGAGAAAGGGAGAGGTAGATCTAAGTAGATCTAATAAACCATTAATGAACGAAGGAGAATGATCACATACCTCAAGAATACGGCTTCGATTCTCCATGAGAATCCTTCAGATCTCCTCCGAAATTATGGGAGAACCCTATTCTACCTTAAGAGAACCAAAATCCCAAGTTAGGGCCACTTATGAGATTTAATGAGGCAATTAGAGGCAAAACGAGTTAGATCCACAATATAAGGATCTAATTTATGTGACCACATGGTTAGTCCCCATGGTTTGACAATCCGTGTGATAACTGTGCATTAGATACTACCTCAGCCACCCTTCTCGCATGGCCTCATCACACGGTTTCCCTTAACCGTGTGTCGACTGTGTGGAATCTATTGCCTCCTCAGTCAGCCATGCATGGTTTAGAAAAACTATGCACCACCCGTGCACCTTTCCCTTTGCTTCAAACATTAGTCCAGGTTCTCCCGACTCTCTTATGCGTCACCCTTAACTTTTAAAACCATGAAAAGCCTCAAGTAAGAGTCGCAAACCAGAAACCGGGGGTACTACAGATAATTTCTTACATCCTAAACATATAAACGATTCTATGTTCCAATCCATCATAAATAAATGGATATGGAATATTCCAAATACCAATCCTATTTTTTATGAGACCTACCAATGCATCCAGGTGATGTGTAACTTCAGACCTCACAAATAACATAATATTTCAACTATATGAATCATATCAATAATAAATAAAACATATTAAACATTAATTAATATTTACTAACTATATATATTAGACACACAAGCATAAATAATTCCAATACATTCCCCTATCAAAATGATAATAAGGAATATATACAAACATTGATAATATTATCATTAGATTATATTACATGTAAATGATACAATTTAGAAAATGGGTTTGACATAGATAAAAAAAGTTCTAAAATAACACCATAACATTTCATGAGGAAAATACTCTTTTCATTTTGAAAATAACTTATTTAAAATATATTATTTCATTATATAAGGAATATGTTTTCCTTGAAATTAAATAAGGATGCTTTTAAAGGAATATTAAAATCAAGGAGTAGTAATGATGCAGAGTAATGTCTATCATGTTGTATATGTCTGAATAATGAATATAATCACACGTTTTCAAAAAATTACCTATTTCAAAAAATGATATGAATGTTATTTTTAAAATTTTTTATAGATTATAAAACTATGGTAAAAATTATTGTTGTCAATATTTTGAGATTATTAAATAAATTCATGAAAACAATTTCATGAAATTATAAGCAGCGAAGAAAAATTTTATTAATTGAATTGAAAAGAATAGTCAGTTTCCCCTAAAAAAATATTTCAAAAATTTGAGTATTTATATAGAGTAAAATCATATGAATATTTTTAATCCCACAAAATAACTATTGGAAATTTAAATTTACAAGTTGTTAAATATATTTTTCATGTAGTTCAAATAATTGATCCTTTGACATTAACAATCCGAAATAATGAAGAGATTCTGAAAAAAAAACTCTTACTTGAGGTCTCACATTATTCATATATTAATTTATCAACCTATAAAATGAATATAAATTTATTTTTAATCTATTATAGGAACGTATACATACTTATAATATCATATATTTTCCATTTATGATATTTCAACATTTGTTTACTAATTATTACTTATTAAAATAATTATTTTTATTGTTAATTTTATTATTTTTCTTTTATGATTTAGTTTTGTAGTTTCACTCATTTAATCTTGATAAAGGTTGCATAATATTAAGAATGTAAATAATAATATTAATATCAATATATATTAATTATATAATTATTTATATTAATTAACTAATGGTGTACATGAATAATGAGATATTTTTTATTGTGGATGTGGTATTCAACATAT
Organism: Viscum album; assembly: GCA_963277665.1. Lineage (NCBI taxonomy): Eukaryota > Viridiplantae > Streptophyta > Magnoliopsida > Santalales > Viscaceae > Viscum > Viscum album. Next base: position 2,083,726,208 of record OY728128.1, on the reverse strand, counting down.
ACGCACAAACGACATTACCAATTGTTAATGGGTGTATGGGTAAGAAGGTAAATGATTTATTACGTTTAAAAAAATTATTATAAAGTCATAAATATCATAAATAAAAAATATATATCATAATAACTATCAATGAATGGTGGTTACTAATATCAAAATACATTTCATGACATTTTGGCAGTTCGCATGTATGATGAATGATGCTTTCGTCTCCCATGTGATAGATAAGGTGATAAATACAAGTAATTACATCAACATAATAACATAATATAATATGGTAGTTAATTATTTTAATAAAAATTATTGTTTTTAAATAATATAGTGAGGTATCTGAAGAAATAAAATGAAAACACTTAGTTAATATCTATACCTAATCTTTGGACAACCATCGTCGCCGTAAAACTTATGAATTTTACATTCAATATTTAAATCAAACTATAAACTATACATACTAGGTAATGATGTTAAGAATGAGTTTTTATTTGTGTTATTTGATTTATAAAGAACATGATGTGTGAGGAAGGGATGAAGAGTGGATTCCATTTATTATAGAGGGAGATGACACACTTGGAATATTTCAAAAGATTAAAATATAGTAATGTGTTACTTTATACAAGTGTCTACATATCAGAATAAAATAATTTTTTGAAATAATTAACATATATATTTATATATATAATATACTTTACATATTTTTTATGTCATTTAAATGCTTATATTGTTTTTAACCACTAGTAAACCCAATTGAACTTTTACCATGTCCAAAAAAATTTACGGTTTTATGATTCTTTATGAAAAAAATTAAGTTTAACATGTTGAAATAGTTTAATTATTATAGTTAGGAAAGTTTAATAAATTTTAAAATATATATTTTCTATAAATTATATATATTCACTTAAAATTTTGTTGAAAAAATAGAATAAATTGCAATTTTGAGAAAAATTCATTTTTAAATATAAGTATCATTTTTGTCGATGGATTTCCATAAAAAACAATGATTTTAATGTTAAAATATTGAAATATATATTATTTATATTTAATTATAATCACTAATATTTACTTATTTATTTACATAATTGAGATAAAAAACACTAAACACCAAGAAATTATTTTTTTAAAAATATATGTGTTTTCATAAAAAAAAGTGAACTTATACCAAAGTCAGGTATAATGCTGACTACTATGTAATTATTTTATTTATAAATATTTGGTATTTTTTACATTATTACAAAATTAACATCATAATCATAATTTTAAATTACATTATTTAATGAATAGAAATGATATTTTTACAAAAAACACTACTTTTAAATATTTGCTAAAAATATAATCTTTTTACAAATATACCTTAAACTCACCATAAGTTGATATTGAATCGATTATTTCAAAAATTATATTAAATTACTGAAAATGTAATTTTTAAATTTTTAAAAAATTATAGAAATTATTTATAATATATGTTCTCAAAAATAAAAAAAAAATATTTTTGAGGAAATGATATTATTGAAGAATTAAATGTCTTTATTGAAAAATGATTACATGTTTATTATTAATTATTGAAAGAATTTTTACTATATAAAATCTTGATACATATTATTAATAAGGTGGTAAATCATATTAAGGCTAGAAATTTAATAGTTATGTTATAACAGTCAAGTTTAAGTTATAGTTTTATAGTATATCTTTATTAAGATAACGTTCGATGTTGTGTTTTATTAAAACAATAAATCATTTTATTATTTTAAATTTAATTTTGTGGTTTTCATATATATGATTATATATATGTATTGAATCTCCTTATATATATCTCGTGTTATATTTTGTGATAGATAAGACACGTTTAATATCCCAAATCATCCAATGATCATCTATGAGGGAATGTCTTAATGTGAACTTAATATGGAATCCACATTCATTATATGGGTATTAATGTGAAATAAATAGGTTCATTTAGATGTATTGGTTACATAAGATCATATTGACGGAGAAAAGCATATTGTGTATTAATATATTTATGTATTTCTTAACAAATTTCATAGTCTTCCCCCAGATCATGTGGTTTCATTTTCACTTCAAATCATACCTTATTATATGAAAATATCTAAGACTAATCAAGGAATATAACTAATAGATTTTGAGTAATTAAAAGATAATATTGAAAAAATATTGATAAAGGATCCACATTTCTGAGTTCTACACTATGGGGTGGATAAGTAATATTTTTTATATAGAAGTATCGATCAATGCATTTCTATATTAACAATCATGAACCTTTCAAGATCATGATAAATATAAGATATCATATAAACTGTATTGTTGATTTATTGGATCAAATATGAGGATATTAATATTTATTAAACATAGACCATTTATATTCATATCATGAATTAAGGGTTAAAAGAGATGATATACCCAATATACATTTCTATGTAACATATAGGATATATGAATTAATTTTTATTCATTTAGGAAATCAAAATTCAACATTAATATTTATTTTTTATGATTAATAAATAATTTAGATATTATCTTGAATAAATTTTGGTACTATATATTGATGGTATTATCATATATTCTATGAGTAATTATGAACATGAGTTATTTTGAGGACTGTAAAAAAGGACCCAATGAAAGGATAAATTTTATTGATAAGTATGATAATTTTTAATTATGGTTATAAGAGTATATAAATATGGTCATGTAATCAATAGTTAATGTATCTCAGTGGATCAATATAAGATAGATTCAATCATAAAATGATCGAGACCAACCACTATGATTAAAATCAAATATTTTATTGGATTATCTAGAAACTAATAATGATTTGTGATAAATTTATCATGATTTACAAAAACTATAAAAATTTTAATACAGAAGGGCGTAAATTTAATATGGATGGATTAATATAAGGAAATCATTAAGGATCCAAATAATAGATTGGTCATCACACCTATACATAGTTTAACCTATAATTGAGAAAGGATGGAAGTATGTTGTGGTGATTAATTAATTGGATTTGTTTTACTCCTTATAAAAAATAACAAGGTAATATATTATACTCATTTTCAATTAATGACTTGTGGGAAGTATTAAATAATGTTTTACCTAGATTAGGCTATAGTTATCTTTTCATTAATTATTTGCTGAAATTATATCTAAATTGAAAACTAGGATATATAAACCAATCAGAATAGCTTTAAATATATTTTATCATATATGGATATTAAAATTGGATAAATTAGATGTTTTTAATTGATCAATGATTTTTTATACTCAATAAATTTCCAACCAGGGAAGAAAAAAAACATTGTTGATGCTCCTGGCTAGAAAGATCTTACTAACATAACCATGTTAAGGGTTTAAAATGACCCAATACTCATTGGTTTAAAAATTATAAGTCTTGATATCATAAGGTATGTAAAAAAATAGGATCCTTATTCTAATACTCAACCATAAATCTATAAAAATATCAATTATTCCCATGAAGATGATATTGAGCTGTAGAAAAAAGTCTCAAAAACTAATAATTTATACTTTTATAAAGATGAATTTATAAGATTTCATTCAAAAATATGTGCCCTATAAAAACATGAAATAAAGTGGGATATTTTTATATATTCATATAGTTTATCCTTATTTATTAAACCATTAATCACAAATATATATAGATATTTAATGAAAAAATACTAGTGGGATTACTTTAATGGAGAGAAGGAAGAATACATATCGAGATGCCTTGTTTTCTAGTATATTAAGGATGAACGTTATAAGTCTAATGGTATAATGTATCCACTACCTATATAAGGATATAAATGGGATAAATTCAAAAGGGATAATGTTTTAACATTACCCAAAACATATAATGGAAATAATTTTATTTGGATTATATCCTATTAGCATACAATGCTAGTGAATTTTATTGCTTTTAGAGTATATTTATTGCATGAAAAACATCTCAATATATACATAGTGGCTTTTTAGGCTACATGGTGTACCATTTACATCTATATTAGATCAGGGTATTATATTCACCTTGGAGTTATATATAAGATTTTATATTCATTGGATATAATGATACGCTACTATAATTCATATCATCCTAAAAAAATGGTTAATCCGAATGAACTATCCCAAAATTCTAGAATATACTAATATATTAATTGAGGGATTTCAATAGAGGTTGGGATGAAAACATTCCCATATTAGTGTTCCAATTTAATTATATTTCACAATATATCATTAAAATTTATCTAAATGAGGATATTTATGGGAAAATGTGTAGAAATCCAACAAGTTATAAAGAAGTAAGAGAGTGAATGTTGGTAGGACCGAAACAAGATTTACAGATGATTGAGAAAACAAAAAAAATGGAATGTAATGTCACATAATATATGAAATGAGTGTTACAATGATATATATTTTTGTTGTTTATATTTTTATGATAGTGATATGGTATTCCTCTAAATAACACTATAGAATAACATCATGATATTTTGAAAGATTGTGATGTAAAGACCTTATTATATTAGTCTAAATGAAAACCAAAATCATTTTAGGATAATTTTTTATCATATTTCACTTAATTAAAACATATAAAAATTATATTATGTGGTCCATTTATCAATTCATAGGATGAACATAACTAATCCTCAACATGTACTAAAATCAGAGGTCAGACAAGTGGTACATTTTCTCTATTTTGAGGAATAGCCATGAGTTTTCATGGATAACAAAGATAATATACAATGTAAAATTCTACTAATATAGATAATATTATATAGAGGAATTTTATTTTTGAGGATGATTCATGGATACATGAGGCTTTAATGAGTAAAAAAACTATCTATTTATTCTATCAGTTTAACATAAGTTAATAGGAGAAATTCATTTAAGGGGGTAGAATTTTACAAACCATGATATTCAAATATATACAAATTTTTTTATTATTTAATTTAATAACATGTTTCATACCAACATTTATAACCTTCACTTCAACACATCAACCATCACCATTGTGAGTTCATCTTTACACTTTACTAACCATTCTTTTCCAATCAAAAGTCCCATGTTTGCACTTATAAAAAGAGCTCACATACATCCCCATAAAACCAATCAATATTTCAAACTACTATTTCAGAACAACTAAATTTTAAACATCTATAAACCTCATAAATGTTTTTTATCCCATTATTTAAAAAAATCCCAAATCCATCAATTTCTATGTTCCCTTCAAAGTGAAGTTTGAAAAGCTAAACACCAGTATTCCCCGCCCATAATATGATATTATTTATTTTTCTTATTACACCTCATAAAAAAATTCTAACCACACTAATATGATGATTTAATTATTATTATTACTATATAATCATAGAATATTTATTGAATATATATTTAATACCCTCTTTAAAAAAAATTCAACAAATGTATACTTCATTGTGTTTTGTGTAGATGACCACCTTGAAGAATAATGTATTTATTTTTTCATCACCTCATGGAATGAATCACTATTATAATATAATTAATGTACATATATTATATTTAGTACATAAATATTATTATGGATAGGGAAATCATTAAAAAATTTCTAACACTCTCATTCGTTAGAAAATGAAGTAGTTACTCTTACTGACATGCATATTACATTCTCCTTGGTCAATATGATTAATTTTCATCACCATCATACATTACTATTTCAAAAATATATTTTCTGAAAATATATTTTGATTAATATAAATAGATATCATGAATATAGTTTTTAGTGTATGGAACAATGATTTACAATAAATATTATGTAACCCATTGATATCAGTAGATAACTTGAAACAAGATCGTAATGTGTCCAATTAAATTCAACATTTCCTATAAGTTCCATTTAATAAATGTCAAGATGCATAAATAATTTTTAAAGATGAGTCATATTTATTTTATAAAATAGTAGTGGTGATATTAGTAATAATTAATGTTGTTTCATGTTACTATTCTGAAACCCAAGTAGAACAATCAAAATTAAAACATATGATGATGAAAATAACTGAAAAATCTAATAATTGTGTAATAAATAATTATAATTTCAAAGAATGTATGGTAATAGATAAGAATATGGTTCTAAAAAAGGTTATGAATAGGTTAATTGTTATTATAAATGTGCTTAAATTTCATTTATATAAATAAAGAGTAAAATATTTCAGTTTCTCAAATCAAATTTCTTGATTTTATAGATAAAAATATTCTTCACTTATTTAATTATTTGTGGGGGAATGTAATTCTTTATAGATTTATTTAATTATAACATTCATGAAATAAAATGGATTTATAAATCCATCTTAGGTTGCCTTTTTACATGATTTCAATTCATGTTTTACTAAATCTGTACATGTTTCATTCTAATACCATTTTCTAATTGACATTGTTATAAATTAATTCTCATATTGGAAAAAATAGTGTAAGAATCCTCTCTAAAACACCAATAAATATTCTTATCATATATTTATTATTAGTATTTTACATTTCCTTAATAAATTTCATTCCCATTAGTACATAATTAAATTCATGTGATGATAGAAAGTGACATTGACCCCACTTCGTCTATTTAGATGGGAACCATCCTCTTCTCTGTCAATATTCATTGGATTATTTTATTTTCTTCACATAAATAATTGAATATGGTAATTATTTCTACATTATCTTTCATTAAAAATGTTTTAATTTAAACTTTAAATTTTTTCAACATGAATATTTTTTTATAAGTGTAAAAATACCAATTTTTAATTTATTAAATGTAAACAAATATTTAATTTCTATTATTATTTATGAATATTTTTACTTTTTTTGAAATTGTAATGAAAATATTAACCACACATAATTGGTTTTAAATGAATTTTTTTTTTCATATTTTAAATTAAATTGATATAGTTAGTAAAAATAAAAATATTTTTTTATATTTGATAACATATATTGATATTTCATATGATTTTGTATTAATATGTTCTTCTGATAATATCCACATTGTTTTTCAAGTTGTATTAGGAATTTTTTATGTATGTATTCAGGAATGCATCTATTTTTTGAGGATTAATTGTGTGATATTGAAATATCAATTCTTGTATGATCTCAATGAAAAAGTATGTTTTTATTTCACTATATGATTGGTGGGCCTAGAATTATATAGATCTTATGATGCATTGATTAATGTTTTACATCTCATAAGATAATTATAGGAACCATGGTATTGAACCAAGATCCACAGTTTTATGTGTTCAATTCGAATTTTTATATATCATCAATATGAATTACATTCTCCACCACATTATGCGAATAAGGTAGGGATGTATGCTACATCATGTTATGGGAAACCAATAGTTATTATGGATCCACAATTCTGTTATTTTTTTCTTAAATTAAATCCACATTCATATGTTTTTCATCATAATCATATAATGTTGGATTGTGTATTCATTTAGGAACATATACATGATTTATGTATTATGTTCATGTTTATTTTTGTAAAAATATTTATATATCATGTTACTGGACCATTATTTCCTTATACTCACATTATTATCTAGTGATCACTCGTGATCATTAACATTTATCTCTTATGTTTATCCTTATATAGCATATGATCCAACAAATTTCTCATTCTACCATTCCCTAGATTATGAAGATTTTTATAATGTATGAAATTTAAATATTGGGATTATAAGGGGTATAATAGGGTAAGAATTTTAACAACTATAGTAAAATAAGTTGTTTTTATATCTAATCTCCAATGGTAATAAACAACTAAATCTCAAGTTTGAGAAATTATGTAAAATATGAAATGATTATTCAAGAGACATAATAAAAATAATTTTGTTAATTTTGATTGAGTGTTCTCAAAGAAAACTATTAAAAAAATTTATAGATACGTCACTTTTTTTTTTCAAAAAAATGTAGTGGATATTATAAATAAACCAAGAAGGATTCCCAAAAAAATCAAACATAAATCAACATGTTATCAAAAAAAATCCAATATATAGAAAAGTCATTCTAAAAGGAATATATATTTTACAATTTCTATTAAATCATAAGTAGTGGATGGATATAAATATTGATCTCTATAATCAATGAATGAGTATTTCATAAAATCAAGAAATGAATCCTTGGGTATCAAAAGTATTATAAAATTGTTAACAAATGGTCCGGATGAAAGTTGTTACTAGAAGGTAGCCATAGTGGATAAAGTTTCAACTAGTATCCAAAAGGTATATACAAGATAATTCAACATATATCTTGTAACTCTATATATCATCATCTCCCAAAACATTAGTAATACCTCACTAGAGATTTATTAGGGGACCAAACCTTGTAATGTTATAATATTAATTCCCTAAAGTGAACATTACCCCAATAAATTATCAATAACATGGATATAGGACCATACTATAATATATGGTTTAGTATGAACTATACTAATAGAGGAACCATCCCCAATAAAAGGAGGAGTACTTAAAATTTATCAATCATAGTGGGGTTAGTGCTTTGTCAAGTGTATATTTCTAGGGGATCGTGCAAACACTACAGGTGAAGTCTCTTTCCTTAACATATGGGAGATTTAAAAACTTTTTTTTTCTCTAAATGTATCACTTTTTAATAATCAATACATCAATAGAAATATGATCTAGAAATATATGACTATCATTGTGACAATTCATCAATGAAAAAGGTGATCATACTATCCCACTCATTGAGATGTTACTCAATATGGAGTAATCATACGTAAAATATTAGCATCATTGTGAAAAATCATGATTAATAAATGTGGTTTTCTAGTAAAAAAATTACGATTAGGATTCATAATGTGTAGGGATATTAATAAAGTCTAGTCATGTATTGTCATAACTCAGTCTGTGTGAAGTTAATTTACCTTAAATTTCTAAATTGGTATAAGTAGTGGATTTCAAAGATATTCATGATTTAACCAAAAAAATGTAGATGTAAATTGATGTTATTATGATCTATAATATAATATATCTATGTTAGTAGATGCTGTGCGAAATATAGATATAGATGATGTCACTATTTAATACAGAGATTTTATGGTCTATTTAAAATATTTCCATGTATTTACTATATATATATCCATATTTCTTCTGGAATATTATGTTTGTGATGTTTCACATGACAGGAATATCCTTCTATTACTATGAAGATGGTGTGTGGGGTATATATTGAAACACATAATCTTATGGTCCAGGATGTGTGACATGGAGTCACAAAGAAAATGATTTTAAAATTTTATCTTCTAAAAAATACATGTCATTTGGTGAGTCAAATTATGATATATTCAAGAGTTACATGTCATGTGAAATTATTTTTCCTGAAGAATCTCAAACTACAAACATGCTCTTATAGAAACATATGATGTGGAAATTTCTTATATCAAATACATCATCACTAAATTTTGAATATTGCAGTCACTGTTTCTTCTAATCACACTTAATCTTTAATTTGATCTTTTCACCTTCTAACAAATCATTTCACCCTGTTGGGATTATTTTTGGCAATTTTTTCTTCATTATTTCCATCATCCTCTATATGTTCATAGAGGAACACATGGAAAACTCGTTGTTGTTACCATTAAATTTCCAAACAAATTAATTTACCTATTTTAATCCACTATAGGTTATATAATCACTATAAAACAAAAAAAATGAAAAATAAAATATTTTATATTGTGGTTACTAGAGAAATAATTTGGAACCTATCGATGGGCTGGAATAATCATTTGTTGATGAACATGGATATCAAAAAATTGATTAATTATATATTAATATGGATTTATTTTTTATATATAATATTCTTATTCAGACTATAAATTACTCCACAATGAAATAATTTACCAGATAATAATTTTATCGAAGGTAATCATTATTTTAAATAACCAACACCGACATGTAACTATGTTATAAAAAAAATACAAGGAAACATCATGATGAAATTTACCATGAAAAACAAGGGGGATTCATCACCACAGTCACGCAATTTTCGGATTCTAGGACACTAACAAATCACTATATAGTTCCATTATTTTACTTATTGGGTAATTTCACCTAAAAATTCCATCCATGTTCCACGAATCCAATAAAACATCCAATTAAGATAACCGATGAATTATAATGAACACCCTTGTACAACTAAAAATTTCATCTAAACATCAACCAATGAAATATTGAATTTTCAATATCTAAGACATCACAAATCAACAATTACAAATCAAAATCTACTGTTTAAAAATTAGACTTCATAGAGAATAAATTTATTTCCCATTTATTCAAATTTTATTTTGTATGAGAATTATACGATTTCAAATAATAATAAAGAACACTATCATATTCTTATTTAATATTAACTATCACATGACCCATTATGGGTTTAAATTACTAAAAAATGATATATCAGTCTCTATTTTTTGAGGTTCTCAAAAAACATTTGTCAGTTATCCAGGTAGTACCACAATCAGTGACTGTGATTAACCCACAATCTAGTTATAGAAAAAAGATAAACATAACCTAATTAACTAGTTATTCTGGCCAGTAGTGAATTAGAATATCTTACTTAATCCCCAAATTAATGTGTCTTATTTAATAATATCATCCTTTATCTTTCAAATTACCATTCAATCATCAAAATAATCTTCTAAATGATAGGCCAATATTTTGAATCCCTTAATATTATTAAGAGACAAATTTTTTTATTCCAATGTGGGACCATATTAATTTAACAACCCTAGAACCCCCTGAGAGGGGAGGGGTGAATCAGGATGTCAAATTTTTTATTTTAATGTTTTGGATCTTGTTCCCACGTTGGAAGAAACTTGTTAGATATATCAAAAAAATTAATGAAGGAAGTTGACACAACAGTTTTACTTTGTTAACCACAAAGGTCTATGTCCAAAGAGTATACACTGATAGTGTGTCGGTCATACCAAAATCCACTAATCTTCACTAGTTTATGGATAACAAGTTTTGGTCATAGTCACTTTGTTCCCACCTCACTACCTTTACACAAGTTCAAGAATAGATCACTGTGTCCATTGGGTCACTCCCGTTGACTCCCCTTGGCTCACTACTTTTGGTGAAGTCCCAATCAGTTTATAAATATGAATGTCTCTTCAATAGATTCGCATTTATGTCTTTGTCTCTGCTTACCAAGAGACTCTTCTTGCATCGATGTCCAGAATTGATGAACTTGAACGCACTGAACCATAGAACCAGGTAATCGAAACATGAAAATAGGTTTCACTGACAATTGTGTGCAACACTTATCCTTTGCACGCAAGACCTCCCTTTTTGGCGCAATTTTTTTTTTTTGCAGACAAATATTTCACACAACAACACCATTTTTAGGAAACAAAAAATTTTGTGTAACCTCAACTTTTACATGCATTACAAAATTTTTTATTCAAAATCAACTTTTATGAACAACCTCTTGTTTTATGTGTAACTTCTTCTTTTTCATGCAGCTTCCATGTTTTTGCGCAGCTTCCACTTTTTCACGTAACTCGGACTTTGTCACGTAACTTGGAATTTTTCGTGAAACTCCCTTTACACGAACCTTTTACATGCATCAGCACTCAGATCTTCTCTAATTCTTCAGCCGCATGGAATGAGGTGTTTCACCAATTATTTATAGGCATCTCCGACCCCCGTGCGCAAAGCCCATCATGGCACGAAAAACCTCTCATTCGGCGTGCAATACTTTTCATGCAGGAATCGTTTTTCGTGCACATCTCCATGTTTTTCACGTAGCCCATGCCTTTTCAATTTTCAATATTCTGATTCTAAAACACCTCCTGCGTGAAAAACCATGCTCCATTATTTCGGGCACCACACTATTTTTTGCACACCACACTATTTTTTGCGCACAACTCACCTATTTCCCCACCTTCAACACTGTTATCTACATGAACTATATGATCACTTTACTGGCACACATTCTAAACATCCAATGAGGACTGAAAAAAAACCTAAATTATACTATAATTCATGCCAGAAATTACCATGGTTACAACATTAATATCAAATAGAATTGATGAAATGTTCATCTTTTGACATATTCAACATTCTATAGATCTTCGATACAACATCAAGAGGTTCCCTTCTTCTGAAGTAACTCCATCTGATATAACATGGGAACTCCTCAACTGTATTTATTTTGATGTCCCTCCTCCATTCCTAGCTAATGAAACCTCTAATAAGGATGGGGATTCCATTATGATATATATACAATCTTAAATACTGATATCCATTTTGAATGGTATCCATATTTGTTTTATGTTATATCAAGTCAGATTCTAGAAACCATACATACATAAATTCCTAAAATTAACTAGATAATTTTTTTTCACACTAAAACCTAAGGACTGTATTCTCAAAATAAGTTCTCACAACAAGGATATTATTATCTTCATTAATTGATGAATAAATACAATACCATTATTAAATCCAGTTCATTTAAAAAAAATTCTCTAAATTTCATAAATATCCTTAAATAAGTGTGGTGTAATAATGAAACATTTAAGATAACTATAATTGAATCTTATTACATGTATCTTATGGGAAAAATTAATTTATCTAATTATAAGTATTTAAGTTAATTTTTTTATAATTCTAATATTTTCCAAAAAAAAAATTTAATTTTTGAAAATTCATATGAGAATAATGAATTTTAAATGAAGGAATGTTTTTTTAAACAACCACTTAAATAATTGTAAATGGATAACTGATAACTAAAATTTCGATCCATTAAAAATTCTTTTTATATTTCATGATAATATTTCTTGATTATTTTACTATAAAACTATTGTTCTAACTAATTGAAATTTATATCTTATAGATTTTTTATTTAATTCATGACATTATTGGATTTAAGTGATTCTATCATGATATTATGGGGATACAATCACAAAAAATAAATAATAATTAAATTAATTTCTACCTCAATGGACTATTTTGAATAGTATATATTCACATTATAGTCCTTGATCAAAATTTTCAACACTACCATGAAGAAAAATAATAACAGGAACCTCTTCGGTTTTCCAAGGATTGGAAATTCTGAATTATCCACTTATAGAGCGTAAACATGTAGAGATATAATTTATCCCAATTTCCATTACAACATGTGTGAGGAAAAGAAATATATTATGGGATATTTATATTGATAACTTATTTAGTATTTTCTTTTCAATAAATTTCTATATTTTAACAGAAATTAAAACCTACCATTATGGGGTTCATAGGCTATTAATTTAATTTTCCAATAATTATATATAATAAAGATAAAAATAATTCATAATATATTAAGAAAAATTATTTTACATGTCATAATGATATTTATTATGGAAAAAAAAGTTGTTTAAAGGGCCAAAATGTTTAGTTTCACTATTTAAATTCCTTCGATGAACATTATAACTCTCAAAAAAAAATACATACATTCTAGGAAAAACTATTGTTTAATGATATTGATTTCAATCAACATTTTTAAGATATTAATTGTTTGAAGACACAAGACAAAAACATATATATTTAATATGTTATTTATTTTCCAAATCCAATAATGATACAATTAATTGAACAAACATCAAAAAATTAAATAAAAATAATATTTATAATTATCAAATATAGTTTTACTAAAAGAATGTTTTTCATAAATGTATTATATAATTTATTAGTGGGGTAAGTATATATTTATTTTATAAATATTAATTACACCAATGAATTTTATTAGCTCATAATTCCAATAATTATTAACCCAAGGGTAAATGAAATATTAAAAATTAAATAAAACCATCTCATATTTCTTCTAGGATCAACCAATAGGGTAACCTTTTCATTTTACTTTATTTTAGGAGGATAACCCACAAAAAGTCCTATAAATTTTTTCTTAGTATAAAAAATAAGGTTATTACAAAATTTTTAAACCACCTCTTAATATTTCTTAAGTCGTGTTCCACAGCCCCATGGGTATTTTTATGAATAACTTTATGAAATAAATGATTGTTTTGTTTTATTATAACATATAAATGTAGCTAATACCCTATAAAAATAATCCATATAGTTATGGGAGCCTATTATAATCAATAATTGTAATGTATAGTCCTTAAAATTCATGATAGTTATATATGGGTTGTTTTATAGATATTATAGAATAGTTAAATACATTTTTTGGATTAGGTTATGATAAATAAGATAAAATGAATATATAAATAGGTAAAACAAAACGTTTTGAAGGTTAATATATATTTGGATTAATTTTTTATATTTATATGATCATTTTTCAATTTTTCTGGTATTAATGTTTATTAATAAAACATTAATTTTTATTAATTAATAATTGGACACAAAATCGTGATTAATATGAGTAAATAGTTGCAGTTATTTTTAATTCATTAACTGTGAACATATTATCTGATTTTTAATTAAATATTTCATCATAACAATATGTGTATCCCATATTTTGTGTAGAAAAATAAGTTTCCTAGTTGTTGTATGGATATGGTGATGATGATTAATTAATTATTAAGGATGAAGTATAAAATATTTATTACATGTAATTAAGAATGGAATCTCTATGATTACAGAATAAAATTTTGATGATAGGTCATTGATGATTGGTGCATTAATTTATAAGTAATTATTTACATGAAAACAGTAGAATCACATACTATGAATGTTTCTTAATTGATAGATTTTTTTTGAAGGAAATTATTATTTCAATAATTAGAATTTATTTTATACATTAAAAATTGAATCCTTGTATATATATATATAGACATGAGAATATCCATCCATTATTAATATAAAAACAATGTTAAAATTATTTAGATGATGTTTTATTGATGTTTTTTAATTCACTAAAAAAATTTTAGTTCAGTCTATGTGGTTTTAAAATATATATGATTCATTATATAGTTTAAACATATTTCATAAAGGTAAATTAATTGAAAACTAGTGGTATATAATGAATAAATCAAGATGTTTATATTTAAAACCAAGAGATGTTTAATTTTATTTTTCATGTTGAGTAAGGGTGATATCTTTCTACATAATGGACATTCCATTATTGGAATAGTTATATACATGTTAATTTAAAATACATGATACATGGTATAGTTTCATTAAATACCTAGAATTACCATAAATGTCATAATTGTAATGATAATTCTATCTATAATTAATCCATATACCATTTAAATTTTTTAAAAGATTTCTTTGTCCGCATAAAGTCCAATATCGATGAACTATGCATAAAAGTAAGTATGATTTATTATAATTGTCATCTGATTTTTGAGCTACATTTGTAAATGTAATGAGAAATATTTTTAAGGGTAGAATCTATTTTTGAATGGTTAATTTAGAAATCATGTGCTCTATGTAATGATATTAAGAAGTTCTGTACATGTATTTTGTTACTACATTAATAAATTCCTAATATATAATTGTCGAATCTATTTTCTCATGATAATATGAAAATAAATGATACATATATAATGATATGTTATTTCTTGATCCTAACACATATATATTGTAATGTTTAAGAGGATGAATAATGATATGTGAATTGACCAATGGAAATATGTGTATGAACAAAACATGTAGAAATTTTCATGTGTGTCAATGGATCTATATATAAAATTTCTAATAAAAAGTATCCCCAATGAATGAGTTATTCAAGGTAAATTATCCTACTACAAATAAGGATTAACAAATTCCTTTTAGGATGACCAACTATATGGTACGAGGAAGGAACAGTTAGTAAGATGATCGAACACACAAAATATTAAAAAATATTTTATTAATAGGTCGAATGAAGATGAGTTATTTAATGAATCTTATAGTCCTAATATATCAATATTATTACTCAGAGGATTTTCAAAGAAAGAAAAATAATATTATGATGGGATAATTCTCTTCCACAAATTAATTATCTATAATTGTTACATCCAAATGTATGAATATATATTAATATTTGTTGTAAATGTTGGTGAATTATCATATAGGGAAGAATAAATAAGGTGATGATTAATAAATGAAGTAGATTTAGTGAAGTATGTGTCTTGAGAGGTGAGTCCATATATTTACCTATCATTTTAAATTTCACACATGCATGATTTAATTTATATTCATGTCACATGGGTTTAATGAATAAAAATATATAATTGAATAAAGTTAAAGGGGAGTCCTGATAATTAAAATATATATTATAATGATTCATAGAGTTGATACATTTAATTATATTTTTTTTTTGAAATAAGATTTTTTTTTAAAATATGAAATGAATACCATTGTTCACTAATATGAATAAAAAGTAATTGGTTTTATGCCATACATTATTCAGAAAAAATAAAATAATTTCTTTCAAGAATATTACTATGAATGTAAATGTTCATAGGAATAGAATCAACACATCACCAAAAATCTATAGTTAGTATTTAGTCTTGGACTCTCCATATTAAACCCATAGAATTTCATTTCAATGGTACATAATATACTTATATGGATTATTTCCCAATCTATGATATTCTGGTTCCACATTCTATACAATCAATAGAAAATAGTTTAATGATCAAATGGATTTACTACAAGGTCATGGGATCCTGGATTTTACTATTTTATACTAAGGATTAAAATTTCATCTTTAAAGGTATACATTGTAAATTTCAATGAATTGTGTATGTGTCCAATGAGCCCGTACCCGAGTGTTTAGGGATCCTTCTTGGAATCCAAGAGACTCAGGTTCAAAACCGGGTGGAGGTAAATTTCTAGGTTACCGTAGCAGCACTGTAGTAGCCACCGTAGCAGTCACTGTTCGGTACTGTAGCAGCCAAAACTATTCACCCGATTTGGGCCTTCGGGCCACCGGTTTGGGCCTACGGGTCCATAGGGCCTTCGGGTCATCAAATGCCTTTGGGACATTGGGCCTTCGGGTCACATAGACCATGGAGTAGCCCAGTTCACACTGAATATGCCCTAGAAGAGGATCAGAGCAACATGAGTAGCATCCACCAGATGTAGAGCTAACCGGATTGGATGAATGAGAGGTTATAGAAGCCGCCATCGGTACCAGGCACCGTGAAACTTTGTACGGGGCAATGCTAGCCGATCAGAAATGCAATGTGGGGAGCTAAAGAAATAAATGATGAAAGATGCTGGGGAGGGGAAGTTCTAGTGGGTTAGGCCTACAGGTCATGTAATGGGCATGGTTTGCCTCTGGGCCTTCGGGTCATGCATTGTGAGTCATGTCAGACCTTGTTCCTTGGGCCTACGGGTCATGTACGGGTTCCCCTTCAACCCTTAAAAGGGTGATTATCTATAATAAAATAAAATAAAGGCCTTCAGGCCATTTGGGAAAACGACTTGATTATGTGTGTGTTTTTGGTTATTCTATAATAATTAATGAATGTGAGGATATATAGAAAAGAATCAATCCATTCTCATTTATAAATTAAATAGTAAAAAATAGACATGTATAATATTTAAAAGATGATTGCATGTCACTAACACTGATTCCACCCCCTCTTAGTATCAATTTTACCATTCATTTACCAACTTAATTTTAAATATAGTGGGTTTATCATCTAATTTGAATCTATATTTTTTATATTATTATCCATGAAATATTAAATTATCTTGATAAAATTTCCTTGACCTATTATTTTGGTGTAGATCTCTCTTTTTCAGATCATGATTAAATCATGACCAAGACTACGATAAATAATATATTGAAAAATAATAATGGTATTAATATGTTATTTTAATATTAAAATGATTATTCATTTGATTCTCCATGAATTTCCACTAATAATGATATATATTTCCTTTATGGGGATAAAAATATATTGGAAAACCCTTATACTTGAATAGGATTGAGGATTTCATTTGATCATTAAGCATATAAAATATTTTTCCCAATTTATCCTAAAGATGATCTATACATTAGTGGGACTAATATTATATTTTTGGATTAATAGAATATATATTTTAAAATATTAAAGGATTTTATGCATTAATTTCAAAGAAAAATGTTCGATTTAATTTGTGGAATTTTTGAAAGATAAAAGGAATAGATCACCCTTATTTAATGTGAGGTAGATAACATAATGAATGATTTAAAATGAATATCTCTATCTTTTTTAAATCTGTCTAAATATTTCAAATAAACGAAAAATTTAATGATAGTTTTTAATAATGATTCCCAAAATATGAATAGTAGTTAAGAAATTAAATCAATGACAATGATGATGAAAATAAATAATTTTATATGATTTCACAAATATATTTCATGGTTATATGAAAATATGAGCATGATTTATTTTTGATATAAATACTCAAATTACTATATGTGGATATAGAAATAATTTAGAAGTAAAGTTATGATATATTGATGTATTATTACAATGAAAAGATTATTATTAATATAATTTATTATATTCTTGAGATTAGGTTGGCATATTTTATAACTACTCAAGCTACAGAAGTATATAAATCTTATGGAGAAAGTAACACTACCACATATTGTTCTTAGAAGTGTACTTGTATATATAGATCTTTATTATTTTTAAATAATATCATTGAATCATAAAATTTCCATTCTCAAGAAAACATGAAGAGATAGGTAGCCTCAATACGTATTTGTAATGATTTTTCTAAATATATTTTCAAGGAAATTATAGGATAAAAAATTATATAGGTAAAATTATGTATAATTAAATCTCTAGATATTCCTTTCAATATTTCTATGGTTCATATAAGGACTTGTTCGTGTGCTATATCAACATTAATAACTGAAAAAGTGTTTAATAATCCCAAAACAATAATATGAAAATATCTTGTTTTTATATCAGTTCGAATAAATTTTTTGGATTTATTTTGATTTTTAGAACCTTTATATTTTTCTAATATATGAAATAAATATTTTCTACACTATTTTTAATTTACATTCTCATGAAAAATTCCATTATAAATGTAAATAATCAATGTAGGAATAAATATCCACATTTGATAAAATGACATATATATATTTTCAAAAAAATTCAAAGCACTTATATTTTTTGAACATATTTTTAAAGGGTGTGGTCACCAAATATATGAATTGTAACACCAATATTTGTCAAATAATTATAATTATATAATTTCATTGGATATGAATTAATTTCCTTCCATGGAAGATAACTATAATGGATATTAAAATAATTATAGTCCCAAGTACATTACAAATAAAGTCGATAGTTCATCCCTTAGTAATATACCTAAAAGATATAGAGGAGTGCAACATCTAAACTAAGTCACGTGAAAAAGGTAACTCAGATGTTTTATAGTGGATAATCAAAGAATACATTCAATGTTTCCAAGGATATCATAATAAATTGTCTAGTATATTTTGTGAAGGTAATAATTTTTGATGAGTCAGAAACAAAATAATGTGATAAATGAGAAAAAATAATCACTGTAATTAAGTTGAATTTCATGAGTGGTTAAAAACAAAAGAAAACCCTTGTTTAGAAGAAGATATATATGTGTGAAACAATAATGATGAAACACTAAAATGGTTTATTTAACTATGTTGTTTTTTATGAAACATCCATTAATGTAATGAAGATCACATTAGAATATTCTTGTGACTTGATAGATAAATAAAAAATAAGTATCTCACACAAATAAATGGAATATGTGAAGTTTCCAATCTATATAAAACAAAACATGATCTGATGAACAGGTTTTGTATCATGAAGAGGTGAACATGTTGGTTGATACATCTAAAACATGGTGTTTTCATCAAGGAATTAAAAGATAGACCATGTTATCATAATTTAATGTGTTGTATTGATTATTATAAATCAGGGAGTAGTGGTTAAGGAATGATCTCTATGTTAAGAACTTTTATGATTCTATCCTATAAGGGAAACTAATTTTGTTGATGTTTCTATCCTATTTTATTTTTTTATATTGTATTCTAATGAAAATTTTATGAAAATATCATTATTCATAATATAGTGTACGTTTTCAAATCATAAAAACCACATTATAAAGACCTGTTAGGTTTGCATTCTATACATGAACACCATGGGATTCATCATTTGATGTGGTAAGAAATTAATTTTATTTATTAGAGTTTTTACTTGAATATGAGAAAAGTGAAAAAAATTAATAATGATTCTATAATTAATTTTTCAAGAAAATATGAATATTTTTATGGTTATTTTTGGTAATTTAATGAATAATTAAATTTATTTTGATAATAATTATCAAATATTTTTACCTCAATTGATGTCAATTAACTATTTAATCCTAAAAACCTGTTTTAATTTCCATTTAAATAAATCCTTATGGGATTTAATTTTTTTTATCATCTTTTATAAAGGAGTTCATTAGTGTGTAAATAAAACCCTATTTATTTTTTTACACCGAGCATGTATGGCATAGAAATAAAGTCTGATCCTTTATGGAACATTTATTATGTATGGAAGGATACTATATCTCTTAAATAACTATTTATATATTTTTAATAAGTGGGATATAATAGAAATATTAATGATTTATGTTAAAGGGAGAGAGAATAAAAGGTTTAAGGATTGGTTGAAATATATGTGTATTGAAAAAAATACAAATGATAGTTTTTTAATCCCACTTTATGTGTGTTGTAATTTTTACAATAAATATAAATATATTGATAAAAATAAGGTATCATTGATGTTAAATGAATATAGAACTAATGTGATAATAATTATGAATTTGGTATGTATAAAATCATCTTAAGAAGTTATGTTGTTTTGTGTCAAATTGATTAATCAATACAAATTTGAGGACATAAATTGGAATATTTTTGTTTAATGTTTATTATCATTATATAAATGAAAAGGGAAGAAGTAATCACTATTGATGTTTTATGGAAAATTCATTGATTATTTTTCGAAAATGATAATGTGAATACTAATGTGGTCTATTGAGAATTTATAAAGAGAATGCCTATATCTCTATGAAATATAATTGAGATGATTCATCCCTAATTATCATAAGAATAATTTTTCACATCATTGAATGCAGATTTTAGGATTTTTTTTAAATGATTGCAATAGACATAGATCATTCAAATTGGTTTTGAAACATATTGGAGTTATTCTATAGAATATACTTATTGGATAATTTAACATAAAATACCTGTAAGGGTCTAAATTTATGAAATTCATATGTGTACCATTTACCCCATTAGTTTCAATATGGTTTTGTTGATACATATAAAGGGTAATAACGTTCCACATAGAGGATATTACTTTTTTAGCATAGTTACAAAATATTAAATCTGAACTAATTGACTTGTAATAATTTCACATTTTAGACATGTGATCTATGAAAATGTGATATTGAGGAAGAGTAGTATATGTAATGTAATGCCATATATTATATAAAGGTAACCTAAAATTTACATTTTGCACATAAAGGTAACTTCAAAGTATTCCTGAATAAATGTTACTTTAATTCTATGTAAAATTATTTTATTTTAATACAATCTATATAGAAGTATTTTTGGATTAAAGTAAAGGTAAAACCCATTTTCATGATGGGAATTTAGAAATCATCATATCCATATATCAGTATTCACAAGATGCATAAGGGTGTTTATGAGATATGTAAGGGTAATAATCTCTATGTGAAGGTAGAATCTTGTGATGAAAGGTGCAATGTCCAAGATTATTTTTCATACCACATCAAAAAATAAATGAAATTTCATTATCCCATTTGGATGGATTTATATGTCCTTTTTAGATACATGATTTTAGAAAAACACAGTGGATTAATGATAAATCAGATCCTTCATACATGTAATATCCAAATACCAAATATGTACTCTATATGAAAACCACTGAGAAGTATAATATTATGAAATAATAATGGAAATAACATCCTTCGTAGTAAAGAAATATTCCAATAACTCCAAACAAATAAATATCTTCAAAAAAAACATACAATCAATTTGTGTTTATGAGAAATAGTTATAATGAAAGAATGTTGAAAAATAAAATTTATTTTAAAAATAATATTTTTTAGGATCCACTATGATAATGAAAAATATTTCTTTGGATGCAATAATATAGGTAACATACCGGTGGATTTACAATACCTCTTGAATTAACATGTATTACTTGTGTGGTTATGGCTGTATTGACTGCATATTTTTTTATAACTATTAATTATTTAAATTGGGATTAAATTTTTTATTTGGTCAGTAAAAATAATAATGTGTGTACTTGAATGTAATCAAGTAATTTTATCCTATTTGGTAGTGTTCTTACATGGAAGTTATAGTCTAGGAAAATCCACTTTGACTCGTTTTTATAGTTTACACAATTTTTTATTGCCTCTTATTATAACTGTATATATATTAATTCACTTTTTAATGATATTAATTATTACATAGAATTAATTTGAGACCATGCGTAAAGTTTTCATGTGAATTTGGGGCCTGGTGTTCCCAGAAGAATTTTTAAAAAAAATATTAAAATCATTAATTGCACGTGTTCATTGTTTTTTTTTTGAAAAAGAGGAATAAATTATAAAAAGATTATTGTATCAGAAATATAAGGGAACCATTGTGTTCATAATAGAATATTTAACCTAGGTGAGTTCTATAACCAGACGGTGTGGGTTAGCTGTAAAATATAGTTTTTTAAAATTTTATAGAATAAAATAAATTTGATAATTATTTTATTTTGACATTTCATAGTGACACAACAACATGTTTCCTCTTTTTTAAATAATAATTTTGTAATGGACTAAGGGTGTAACTCATAACCCTAGAATATTTCATGGATGCTCTGGAGAGGTACCTTGGAGGTATCCCTCAGTATATGATGACAAATCCTGAAGCACGAATCCTTACTATTATGATTCCCCAATGGTAATCACACTTCAAGGAGAAACAATCATTTCTAAGATTGGGAGTTGCTAATTGAATTTTTTATTTACTCATTCATAGAATCAATAATGAACATGGATCAACCAATGAATTGGTTCACCCATGAATCCATCATTCTCGAAGTATTGGTTTTGATTTTAGGAATTAGTGGGCTTGATTATTATTATATGATTTAGGTTGTTGATACTTTTTATAGGAATGGATCAAGGCCATAATGATCAATGGATGAGGATCATTCCACAATTTTATTTTATGTGATTTATTTCCCCCATTTTCTATATGAATTCTTCATTATTTGTGGTTTATAAATTGATATCCTTTGTGCACTCATTTATTCGCACAATGATCCAAAATTGATGAACCTACATCAGGATGAACTAATGGAGGTGCGACAGTGATAACGATGGTTGGATAGAATTTATTTAGGAGTTACCTCATTTTGGATGGTTTTTTATGGATGATACCAATGTTGTTTTATGAGATAATTTAAGGCTTTAAACACCCTGATTTAGTGTTAGGGTATTTATTTGAGCCTAAATTTGGTGTTTCGGGGTGAATGGGCCATATATTCAAAGCCTAACAGATTTTATGAGGCCCTTAAAAGAAGAACAAGTGGATCGGGAAATTCCAGAACCCACGATGTTTAGTATGGGCTACATGGCATGTGTTAATTGATGATCAACATGGCGTGTTTCTTAGGGTGTACACATACATGGTGTGGAGTATATAGGTTTCTTATACAGCATGTACCCCACCCCAAAACTACGCCTAGACCATGTACATAGACTACCCATTTTAATGTTACATTGGAAGAGCCACACTGGTCAACATCATATACTGGCACATGACTAGATTACATAGGTGGACCCATGATGGAATGGAATAAAATGTAGGACTTTCTACAATCCATGTAATCTATTTTTAAAAGACCTATAATTTGACACAGGCCATTGTACATGGGAAGAAACCAGGGTCAAGGGACATGATCTGTGACCCTACAATACATTGTCTACTCTATTCTACATGGCTTGATCCCCTTGTCATCGATATACTGGACATGTTTTGTTAAGGTTTCATTCCCATATCCTTCTCCTAAAGTATAGATTGTATTATTTACTACTAATAGGATTATCATCCATTCTTCAAGAAGGTCTGAATGGAATTGTAGGAATCCCCTATAAGTGACATGGAGTTGGATCATCTTTTAATTCATCATGAGCTAGTTATATTCCTTGGTATTGACATGGGAAACATCACCAAGCATTGATCTTATATTTAGTATGTTAATCCAGATAGAGTTGTTGGTATCACCAAAATCCCCGAGTTTGATCCCCATCTATGTGTCGTATCTATTTTCATAAATATATATATATATATATATCACTCTCTCTCTCTCTCTATTTCAATATGGTTTATAATGAATGATATTTCTCAGATGGACTTTATTAGTGTTATCAGACTCATGATTGTGTTCTGTCAAATATGTGCATCGTGGAATCTTCAGGCTGAGTTCCCAGTATGGGTATGTGGTTACTGTGACTTACCTCTGGGATGCACGTCCTAGTTTCAGTATATCGGGATATCCTTCATATATTTGTTGTAGGAATATACTATATAGAGAAGACTATACCTATATCATTGTGTATTTCATTCTGGTTTCGGTGAATCAAGAGTTTTTAATACTGACCCTTTCATGGGGTTCTCCCACACGTGTCATGTATTCTGTAGATGAGAGACATTTTGATTGAGTCTAGGGTGGACCATGACTATATAGAGATTTATGATTTTAGACTAGATGAAGTATTATGATGGCTTTGATTAGTAGTCCTGATACCTATTTCATTAAATGTTGGAATTTTTAGTTTACAGACTCTTTTTTTATGGTCGTGAATTATGTCCTCATTTACCTTACTAAACATCACTTTCCTATCATACTCTATTGGTTGATATAGTGGTATGAAAGAACTTATTTCTTAGTGGTTTTTACATTTCAACATTTTGTGGCTTTGAAGATGTCTGTGTGCATACAGGAACATATGCAATGCCTCCCATGTTACTGATACAACTACTCGATGCTAATCAATGACCCTTGAACATTTTTAGGTAGTCATGGGGAGTCACGGCATATGCTACACTAGTTTGGGTCTTGAAAAGTTGGTATCAATGTGTAAGGTTATAATTTAGGATCATGAGTATCTGAGGTTGTTTTGGGGAAATGGTATTAATTGTATAAAGTTCATCATTCTGGCCCATTACTCTGATGTCGGTGTAGGCTGTTGATGTATTAATACACCAAGGCTCTGATTAAATTATTTTAGACTCTGTACATGATAATAATAGTTACTAGGAATCAATAATGGTATATGTATCATATTGGAATGGGTTTTGGTTTATAAGTCCATCTTGGGTCAGCTCTCTAGATATACTAATTGATTGTCATACTTCTTTTTTTCATATAGGATGACTCTGTGATTTACCTATGATTCATTATCTTGATTACAAGGATGAAATCCTCAGTGAAGAGGATTTGATATAGGGTCCAGTTACCTAGATTTTTCTTCTAGGTGGTACACTATCTATACCACCACTTGTGGAGCAACACATGGTACCTTCAGTACCAATAGATGAGAAGAATAGGTTGAGTGTGCTATATGTGCTTCAGAGATAGAGACCCTTCACCTATCAAAGAGATACCACCCCTCAGGTGGATAAGGAATTGTTTGATTTAGTGTCTATATTTTTATATATGTTTATTACAAAACCGGACTAGATATTGATCTCGGAGGTGAGCCTTCTTCAGGGTTTGGCAGGGCAATGGTGGATTTTGGAAATGTAGCCACACGATGAGGCAATTCATTCATCAAATGAGTTTTAGAATCTATTTATAGAGGTTTTCTCATTATTTATGATAAGACAAGTGTGTATATAAGTGATATTCTAGATTTAGTATGGTACCTTCACATTGGAGGACTATTCATTGAGGTTCCCTAACCATTCAGGGTACATGATGGATATGATCATAGATCTGTACTTCAAGGATCAGAATATTGAGTGATGTCTATGTAGAAACATCCATGTTAGTGTTATAAATCAAAGAATTCCTACTTATGCAGGAGTGATCAAGTGATATTTGGTGGTTGAATATTTCTTGGATGATAAGATTCATTTAGTGACAATCAGAAGAATGTTGGAAGGTGCAGAGACCGTGGGAGTAGTGAGCCAATATTGGACATAGGGGTCTGGACAAGGGTGTCATTTAAAGTGGTTATAGAATAAGGGATCTTCTATTTAAGGATCTCAAGATGGATCTAGTAATATTAGGGATATTTTATGCTACACGTGTGATTGCATGAGATATATAGGTCAAGATTGTCCAACCCATCGAGCTGCAGAGAGGGAGATGGTGGATGGAACACCAAGGCAGAGGCATCGATTGGAGCAAGAAGATCCTTCAATTAGCAAATATGGTAGAGTTTCATGGAGGGAAGTAGTAGGTAGCGGGCATTTTGACAGATTACCATCACCACCCCCATGAGTTCCACAACAAGGTCATTGTTTTTGAGGATATGTTTGGGGAAGGATTCATGAAGTTTAGGCATATGACCTTAGGGATCCGAGGATGATTCGAGGTAGGATCAGTGTCTAATCAACTTTATCTTCCATTCTATTATAAGTAGGTGTCTATCATTAATTTTTTTCAAAATACCATTTATGATACCATATTTTTATAGTGTAACTATTGACCCCACCCTTACGCTCCAAGACACTTACTGGTGGGGACTCAATGATTACAAAATTACAATGATAGTTTGACCTGACCCTGGAGGAGAGTGTTTCATTTTGAACCTCTTTCTTTCATCATTGGGGCCTTATGATGTCCTTCTTGGTATTGATTGGTTATCTTTGGTCCATTCCTAGATATACTGTTTTAGGCGCAGGTCGTGGTGTGTCTACAATGAAATAATAATATTTTCCATTGTTGGTTAATGGGAAACCCATGTAGAATTGGATAGACTCCTGCATAAAATGGTGCATAAGATTAGCCATGAGTTTCAAAGCCTATACCTAAGAGCAATATATGTTATAGGTTTTCAGTTCCTATAGGTAGTGGTGGTGAACGAGGATATCTCTCTAAAATATGTTCCAAGTTTACCTCCCCACCAATAGATATACATCTCCATTGGCTTGCACTTTACGGTGGGACCAATATAAGTACCAGCATAGCATATGTATAACGGTATGTTTCATGAGTTGATGGTGTACTTAGAGGATTTGTAGAGTAAGGGCTCTCTGATACCCTATATTTCACCATGGTAAGACCCATTTATTACCAATAATGCATAAAAGAGATTGAGGTTGTGTGTAGAATATTGTCAATTAAATCAAGTGACTATGATGAAAAAGTATCCACAACCATGGATTGATGACCTATTTGATCTGTTGAGAGGGGAAAGATGGTTCTTAATGGTTGAAGTTCAATTAGGTTTTCTCATTTTCTGAGTACGAGGTGTGGATATACTGAATAAGACTTTCATATGTCTCTACATTCACTATGATTACTTGGTGATTCCCTTTGGCATGAAGAACACTGCCACCTAGTTAATAGGACTCCCAATACATGTCACTAATCTTTACATAGACCGGTTCATGGTATTATCCTTGGGTGATATTCTCATGTACTCAGTTTCTGAGGAATAGGACATGAGTCACCTAAGGAAGGTTCTAGACTTACTCCAAGAACAATCAGCTTATGGTAAAATCTAAAAGTTCTAATTATGGATTCAGGTGTTCCATATTCTAGGACATGTTATCTCAATGGATGGAGTAGCAATGGACCCGACCAAGGTGGGGGTAGTGTTAGCATGGGAGCCACTTCAGTGCATGAAAGAGGTGCATAGCATCCTTGGGATAGTAGACTATTACTAAAGATCCATGTATGATTTCTTCAAGATATCAGCACCTATGACAACTTTTACTAGAATGGGGTAGTCTTTCGTGTGTAAATAAATGTTTTAGCATTCTTTATAGTAGTTTAGGTTGTATTTGATGAGCTATCCAATCATAAGATTTTCGAAGGAGGTTGTTGAGTACGTAGTTTTTTTAAAGAATCAAGGACTGAACATGATTTAGTCTTGATTTAGAGGAAATAGGTGATTTCTTATGGTTCATTTCTGTAGATTCTACATGAACAAGACTATGTGACCCATGATCTTGAGTTATCAGTGGTAGATATCTCATTGAATATTTTGTGACACTACCAGATGTGTGTGAAGCTTATTGTCTAATTTGATTGGTAGAGTCTATTGTATATCATATCTCATAAGGATTGAAACATGAGATAGAGGATATGGATAGATTTCCTCTAGGACTATGAATTTGAGATTACTTATAGAAGTTGAAAGTGGATGAATATTCTATAATCAGGAGATCTAGTTCACATTTAATGAATGAGGCATCAAAGAATTTGGCCTCATTATAGTTATCATTTTGGGATGGAGATAGAGTAGCTTACCACCAGAAAATTGTTGTCCCCTCTCCACTCTTATAGCGAATCTGGGAGGCAAAACATGGGGATACTGACTATGAGAACCTATGTGCTCATATGTTTATAGAACATGTGCCTGATGGATATTAAAGTGAGGATCACATCTTCATTTTCAAAGGGCATAGAGTTACACCAGTTGAATTGTTAGGGGATATTTTTTAGGAGTTTCATACATCCCATTTGGTTGTACATATTAGAGTGGAGACGATTTACCAGGACCTCATATGTTAGTCTTTGTGGATAGGGATGAAGAAGTTACTGGCAGAGCATGTTTCTTAATGCATTGTATTCCAATAGTTTAAGGATGATACCCATGTTCTAGATGGTATATCTAAACCCCTTGAGGTTCTATAATGTTAGAGCGATGGAATATTAATTTACTTCGTGAAGGGTTAAATATGTATGTACATGGGACACGATTCTATCTGGGTGATCATTTTCTAACTCACCATATCGTCCCACTTCCTAGCTATCCAAGAGCAGAGTTCAGTAAAGACCTTGGGATCCGTCTATGTGGATAAAATTGTTTGTCTTTATAGTGTCCCATCAAATATAGTTTCTATTCGTGATGATATTTTTACAACTTGGTTGTGGAAGGTATTGTTGGATTTTTTTTGGAACTTAGTTATGATTGATCATGATAATTCACCGCCAGACGGAGCAGACCATTTAGGTATTGTGGGACATGTTACTGGCTTTCATGTTTGTCTTCTATTGTAGTTGGGAGGATCCTCTATATTTGGTGAGTTCATGTAAAAAAAGCTACCATTACACCATGGGTAAGGCTCCATTTGAGTCTTTGTATGGGTGAACCTACTAGTCACCACTTTGGTGGACTAACCTAGGAGAGTCTGTACTCATGTGCCTGAGATGGTGAGAGCTACTACATAGAAGGTGCATAAGGTCCATGAGAAGATGAATACTAAAAAGAGATAGCATAAATATTATTCATTCATATGAGAGAATACATTAGAGTTTATGTAATATAACCACGTTTTCCATTTGGTCTCACCTCGAGAGGGATTACGGTGATTTTGATGAGGCTAAAATTTATCTTTTTCTTTTATCATCAATTTTTTCATATTTTTTTTGTAGAGATGGGAAGGTGGTGTACCACTTGGCTCTACCCTCACAGTTGGACCAGGTACATGATGTCTTCCACATGTCACAACTGAGGAGTTACATGCATGATCTATCACACATCATCAACTAGGGAGATCTAGACATTGATGATTGGCCAACTTTTTTAGAGTACCCAATAGAGATAATGGATCTGTAAGAGAGGATCCTACATGGGTGAGAGATTCCCTTGGTCTATTTATTGTTGTAGCACATGAATCTCTAGGACATCACATGGGAGTGAGACGCTCATATTCATGTACAATACCCACATATTTTTTAATGGAATTTATTTTTGGATATCTAGGGATGTAAAACCACTAGGTGGGGAGAATGTAATGTACCAAATTTTTCAATGTATTATTTTTAAAAATTATATGAATTAAATCAAGAATTGGAACTAAGATAGTGTGAGATTATGACGCGTTCTGTTATTAGATCAATTTCATTAAAAATATTAAAGTATTAAATTTCATGTGTATATAGTTTTTGTAAAAAGGATTAATTAAATAAAAATGGTTTCCCAGATCAGAAATTTAATGGAATCATTGTGCTTACAGAAGTGTATTTACTCTATTTGTGGATTATCATCGGTTGGCACAAATCAGCAATATAATCTATTTTTGGGAATTTTTTAAGAATAAATTAAAATTATGATTTATTTTATTCTTACGTTTCATAGTGATAAAAGGATGTGTTTATATTTATTAAATAATTTATTATGAAGGGAACCAAGGTTAGACTCATAAACTAGGAAAATTCCTTGGAGGGTCTAGATAGAAACCCCAGTGAAATCACTTAGTGGATAATGAAAAAATGGAGCAATGGTCATTCCTGAAAGGATTATCCAACAATAATCAATCATTAGTGAAAAATGATCTATTCCTAGTTAGGGTGTTGTTTTTTGGATTTATTTTTCCCATTTTCTTATAATCCATGGAGAATGCATGTCAACCAATGAATATGTTGACCAGTCGATTGATCCTTCTTGCGGGATGGGTTTTAATTGCATGCATTTCATAGGTTGATTATTTTTATGGGATTTATATTTATTTATGGTTGTTACAAGAATGGATCAATCTCGAAAAAAAATATTATACGTATGTTCTGCATGTTTGTTCCATGTGATTTATTTTCCCTTTTTCCCTTCATGTTCCTCATTCATCAAGGTTTATGAGTGGAGGATCATTTCACCCTCATTTCATGGTAAAAAAAATCTAAAATTGAAGATCTTATATCAAAATGACCTGAGAGACGTACGATAATGTCGATGAATGATGAATCGATGTGATTAAAGAGTTACATATTTATATATTGTTTTAGTCATTGGATTTGAATGTTGTTTTCTAAGATGATTGAAAACATGAAACACAAGGATTTGGTGTTACGGTGTTGAGGCGAGCTGAAATATGAGGTTTTGGGTAGAACATACCATGAAATCGAAACCCAAAAGATAGGTTGAGGATATCATAGGAAGAAAAAGTGGTTCTAGAAATTCCACAACACACTGTGTTTAGTATGGGATACATTTCATGTGTTAATAAATGAACCACTCAATGTGTATCTTGATAAATACATGGACACAGGATGGAGTACATGGGTTTCCTATATGGCGTGTACACCACCACACATCATGGAATGGACCAAGTTCAAAGAATCCCCTCTTAATTGAAAATAATGTAGACCTACAGGAGATGACACCTTATAAAATAACATAGTTATAGTACATGAGTGGACCCCGGATGGAAGGTCAGGATGTGTAAGTCCCTCAACATTCCATGTAATATCTTTTTAAATGAAATTTTATTTTACATGGGATGTTTTACATGGGATGAATGTAGCATCAAGGAACACAATATGTGACCCTACTACGCACTATGTAATCTATTATATATGGATTTATCATCTTTTCCACCATACCACAGACAAGATTAATTATGGGTTAGTTTCCATATCATTCTAGTGAAGGTTGGTTAGTATAATTTCCTACTAGTTGAAGTATGATTCCATTAGTCAGAATTTCCTAAGAGTGTTTTTTGAATCCCCTATTATAGGCCTAGATCCTAATTTTTTATTCAATCTTTGTGCCATTGTTAATGTCATTGGCTTTGACATGACATATAATACTTCAAATACTACATTTATTAGCGCTAAAAATGGCCTTCGACAGCACTAGAAAAGCGCTGTTAAAGTCGGCATAGATAAAGGGGTCCTTTATTAGTGCTTTCTTTTTAGATCTGATAAAATAACCCGTTTATCTGTGCTTTTTTAGCACTGATAATAGTTTAAAAAAATTAATTTTTTTTAAAAAAAATATCCTGGAAATCTCAGGGGGGGGGGGCTTTTTACAGTGCTTGAGCCCCACCTTTATCAGGGCCTTCCCAAACTCCAGCACCCCCATGCACACTTTATCAGTGATATCCACCACCCATTATCAATGCTAGATCCCATATTCCCCCATGTGCACGCGCCCCTGCCTCCACTAGGTTTTGATCTCGAGACATCCCCCAGCGCGCCTAAGCCCTTACCACCACTCTATTTTGATTTTTTTCCATTTCATGATATATATTTATATTTATACTTATTTGTATAGAAATATATATTTATATTAATATATATAGTTATATTAATATATATATATATATAGTTATATTAATATATATATATTTATAGTGATATTAATATATATATTTATAGTCATATTAATATATATATGTAGGTATATTAATATATATATAGTTAGATTAATATATAGATATATAAATATTCATATATCTTTATTTTTAATAAAATTGATATTAGTTATTATTTAGATAAATCTAATATATTTTATATGTAAATATATTTTATCATTTATATTTATAATTAATTTTTTATGTGTGAATATATAAAAAATATGTACATATTTTTATATATTTGATTATAAATAGTATTGAATTATAAAAAAAGATAAAATTTTAATGACATAATATCAATATGAATGTAATACCCCAGATTAAATTCAGTCCCCACCAATAAAAATCCAACAATACCCCATTAAACGAGACTGAAAATCCACAAAATGTTAAAAAATCACGGTACCCCGACTAAAAACTCGGTTTTGGAGGCCTTCTAGGCCTTTTTTGGCCTCGAAAAAACCTTAACCAGGGTCACACAACTCATAATGATGTAGATCTTTTCGTAGGCTTCGATTTGATATGTGGTAGAGCTCAGACGGACACCAAGATCAAAAGTTATTTCCATTTGAAGTTCGAGTTGTTTTTTTAACATATTTTGGATCTCTTTTAATTGTTTTTATTGTTAGTCGTCAAATTGTTATTAAATTACTATTACTCAATAATAATTAGAAAATTATTAATTAAAAATATGGTTTTAATTTTTTTATAAACCATTTTCACTAAATATCTTATATATTAAGGGTATTAAATGAAAATGTATATTTGTACTCAACTAAACTATATTTAAAAATTATATATTATATTTATATCAATATAACTGTATAACTATATTTATATAATAATATATTATTTTTATTTAATTTTTTTCGATGTTGACACTTTATCGGCGCTTTTGAAAAATGTGCGGATAATGGCCCCCATTTATCTGCGCTACTTAAAAGCATTGATAAAGGGGGTCCCTTTATCAGCGCTTTTTTGTTAGCGCTGATAAAGGTTGGCACTGGGAAAAACTGTTTTTTTGGTAGTGAAACTTCATCGAGCGTTGATCCAATACTTAGAAGGTTAATACATTTGGAGTTGTTGATATCACCCCATGTCCTTGGTTGTGATCTCCATCGGTATGTCATATCTCTCTTCAAATATATCAATACCTATCTCTATCATAAAGCTTTCTAAAGAAGAGTACTTCGCAAATAGACATCATCAGTAATATCATACTTAGGAGACTATACTCCCAGATGACTTCTTCATGGAATCATTGAAATGTGTTTCTAGTGTGGGTATGTTGTATTTAGGGCATACCTCTAGACTATGTGTACTGGTTTGAGTATATCTGGATATCCTTGTTTATGTATTGTAGACATATATTGATTTTGTGTGACTATGCATCTCTCTTTGTGTATTATATTGTGGTTTCACTGCATCCTATTAAGTATTGTTTTTCTCACCCATGAATGGGTTTTCCTACACATTTCGTGCCTAGTGTAGATGAGAGAACTTTTGATGGAGTTAAGGGTGGACTAGGACTGGATTCAAATTTGTTATTTTAGATAGGCTGAGGTGTTTTTATGGCTTCGAGCAGTATTCCAGGTATCTATTTGCTAACTGTTTTGACTTTGTAGTTTACATACACTATCTTCTTTGTGAGATTTTATTCTGGACCGGTTTGCATTACTGAACTTTTCTTTCGTTTTTACTCTATTGGTTGAGTAAATAGTATTGATGTATTTGTTTATATAGTTTTTACATTTCAATATTTGTGGTCATGGAGATGTGTGTGTGCATACAAGTACATGGGAAATGCCTCCAATGTTTGTGATATTCCTATGTGATTCAAGTCACCAACCTCTAGCTTATTGAAGGTGGGATTAAGGAGTCACAACATGGGACCAACTAGGATGTTTTTTGACAATAGGTATTATTTTCATTAATGATACAGATATTATGATATAGCTCATTGTGATCACATCACCCCGATAAAGAAATGTTTAGAAAAGTATGAAAATAAATTTTAAATAACATCTCAGAATCTGTATACAAGAAAATATATGAAACTTCTCATGTATTGAAATGGAGACATGTATATGAATTACTATTAATAGATATCCACAATTACTATGGGACTCATGATAGATTAACTGACTATATATATGGATAATAAATTATATATTAGGATGACTAATTTCATGATAAAATGATTTAATCATTATAAATATTTTTGATTACACATAATATAAAGTAAGATTTTAATCATAAGCATATAGTTATTGTGTTAAATAATGAAATGTACAATGAAAATCAATCTATCAAAATTAGGATGTATTTTTTTAGAATGAGAAAGAATATTCTAGTATGAAAATTCCTTTCGTTGAGTGAAGTATCTAGTAGTAGTACAGTTTGATGTATGTATATATAATTATATATGTTATAAATTCCTAAAATTAACATATATAGAAGAGGAATAATGTATTGATTAATTAAGAAATAATAATTCTTGTGTATTGTGCCTATAGTTGAGAATATATGTATTTACATGCAACTATAAATATCATACATGAATAAATTGATATATATTACTATTCCAGGAATAGGAAAAAGAGAAGTATGCCTAAAGGAGGATAAAAATAACATGTTATCGTATATATATAATTTATATAGGTTCATTCAGTTATTAAATTTAGTTATATGTAGTTTTGAGGATGGGAAATGGGAATTCAAGTGAATTTGATTTCTGAAAAAGTATTAGTAATTCAAATCAATCATTCATGTAGTTAATAAATTATAATAAAGAAGTAGAGGATGATTATGCATCATATGGTTATATATATATATTTAAGGGGAGTCAATGAAAAATAATTGAGGAAGATATATTATAGAATTATTATCACATATTATTCTATATTATTGAAGACAACCCTTTACAATATTTAATATTCAATAAATCACATGCATCGAAGAGAAAATATAAAAGAAGAACCATTATAATTTTATTTATTATGTAAAGTGTATAATGATGATGAAAATTGGGAGGAATAAGAAGATGAATAAGTGGATGATTTGGTAGTAATTTTAATATAATAATATGGACTTTGTAGTATGGTATTTTTTTGAGAACAAATGCTTCTTTCCAAAAAAATGAATAAAATATTTCATTTAAGTAATGTGGAAATAATTTGTTCTAGGCACACCAGATTGATTATGAGATATGAAGACGTGTTTCAAACATGTTATTATGACTTCTAGATAATAAAAACTAAAATAGAAACATGATATGGTAAATAATATAAAGGTCATATTTGGGTTAAAAATTTATATTTATTACACCATTAATTCCATTATTTTATTTTTTATTTATGTTTTGTGGGAAGTAAAAAATCACTATTTACAAGATGAACACTATACACTAAGGGGATAAAATAGTGTATGGACTATAGTGTTTTACTAGTGGTTTGTTTGATATTAGATTATACTTGTCACACTAAGGAAAAAACATTCATCTTGAATAGTGAACTTTGAAAATTTACCTACATCTTGTTGGTTTATTTGTCTGTGTGTTTGGTTGTGGGATAAAAATTAATGACAGTGATGAGGTATTGAACAAGATTTGTAAATTAACCATATCATTAGAAAGAGGTAATGAGAGAATGATATAAAATTTAAAAATGTATTTGAAGTCACCAATATTGATCCCTCCTCTTAGGGTACTGTTCATCCCAAAATGGTCGCTTCACAATCATGATTTAAAGGCTAATAATTCACTACCACAAATATTGGATGTTGGGATATTTATGAAAACTTATAGTTCTATGATGTTTAAATCCAAATTATATATTGTTTTGTAGAATAATATTGTTGGGAAGATAATTTCTAATAAATTTTTATTCTTCTAGTAGTATATTCTTATGTGGGGTTGGTCAGGTATTGGATATCTATTTATATAGAAAATATCAATTTCTGAAATAGGGAAATATGATTTTATATAAAAACTAACATGTTGTTATTATATCATTTTATGGCTTATTATTAACACTTTTAAGAAACAAATACCCCAATTTGAGTCATGAATCCCAATAATATAGAATATTTGGTCAAATGGTCTGAGGAAAAATATATATATATTTTATAAAAATTTTATAGAGATGTGTATATATATTTCATGATGATTTTATTAGTCATCCCTAAATAGAGAAGTCTATTTATCTATTGAACTCATAAATTTTTATATGATTATAATGATTATACCTTATAAAACAACCCCTCATTAATTGTTTGAGTTGAATATGTAACTATATGAAAATTTAGAAAATGTTATTACATGACTTAGTGCTTCACCATACGGTGAGCTGATATTTAGTATTAAAAAGAAGGATTGGTCAATATGCTTTATCTTTGATTATCATCATATTGACATGATCTCAATAAATAATAATTAACATATATCTCATATTTATTTATTGTTTGACTGACTTCATGAGGCTCATTATCTCTAAATTTGAAATTATCAATATGGATATCTTCAATTAAGGGTGAAAACAAATTACAAACCTAATAAGAAATGTCAAACATCTTATAAATACTACAAATTCATTAACATGTCATAAAAACTCCCAAAATATCCGACAAACATCATGAATTTTATTAACATATACATTATAGATTACATCAAAAAAAATTTAGTTATTATGGATGATATTCTTACATATTTTAAAAATATGGAATAATATGATATGAATTTTAGAATAGTGACAAATACATTCTAAAATAAGAAATTATCATCCAATTCATAAAGTGAGAATTTTTTCTAAACAACACACCATTCCTTTCTCATTTATTCACATGTTAGGGTACTTATATAGATCTTAATAAGAGAGTGGTGATTAAATAATAGATGAGACAAATTATTAAACAATAATTTATTTTCCCATGAATAATTATAAACTATGACGTTTTTATGAGAAATTACTCTTGATTGGATAATATAATAACATTGTTTTTTAGAAGAGGGTAAATTATATTTTGATATAACAATATAAATCAATGTTCATAGAGATTAAGATGTGGTGGTTAAGTACACTAATACACACTAAGATATATTAGAGAACATTTTTGTTATACAATTGTTTATAAAAGAATGTGTTGAATTATGTTTTCTATTAAAATAAAAAATAATGAGAGTGTATTCCTTTCATTAAATAAACCACCTTACGTAAAACATTGAAGATATATGATTTGGAGTAAGTAATGGTAATTAATCATCAAATATTTATAGTAATTATCTATGTATTGAAGAATTTGATATATATTCCAAAAAAACCAGAATGTATACATTCATAGGGTTGTATTTGAACATGATCGTAAGGAGGTGGTAATATTTGATAAAATATTAAGACATCTCAATACATTACCATACTAGGATGAAACATAAGGTGGTATATTTTGTCAATATGATTTATCATTATACCTTATTCGTAAGTAAAATTTAAATGGAAAAATATTTATGGATATGAGAAGGACAAACATGATGATTATAGTGTAATAGACGAATACATACTGCAGAAAAATGATTGATCAGATATATACCAAATTAATTTCCATAGGGACCCAAATTAATGATATCCTGATATAATAAAAAACATTGTAATATCATATAACATAAATATATAAAAAAAGGTTATTAAATTTTATGTATGAAAATATTAACCATAAATTTCATTATATAAGAAGTGTATGTTTGGTGATGTAATTAACACATATTTATTAATTCGCCAAGAAGAAAAAAATGTATAATGTTGTCTAAGAATAGTTTTGGTGAGAAAAAATTATGAATGTGATTTTAGAGTATACATCATTATTATTTGTCTACAAAAGTTATGTATTTTGAGAATAATAATCATAGGATGAAAGGATTATCTGTATCCAACTTTAAATAGTGAACAACCCGTGGATTTCCCCATCGGTCATCTCTAAAATCTATTGGTAAAAATTTTATTTTTGTTATGGTAAATTGGACTAAAATATTTGATCAATTTATTTCTTTTTAGGAAAATTTATTACTCAGATAACTATTATTCATATATATAATGGAATTTGTAATGATATATAGAGAACAACCAGTTATTATACAATATCAAGATTCATGATTCACCATTGTGTTTTGATGATGTATTTTGCCACCATTAATTATAAAACCGATTTTTATCACTATTTAACATATGAAAAAAAATATTTTCAATTTTAATGGACCATTTATGTAGTACCATTTTTTTTTGGTACATGAAAATTTATTCATTTATTTAATGTTTGTATATATTGATCTGGTTATATTTTGATATGTTCATTGGAGTTTGGAGTGATTTGGAGGCTTCTCTTGAGGTAGGAAGAGTTTTCAAGGTTAATATAAACTCTGCAAAACCTCCAAGAAATAATGAAAAGAATAATAGTGGGATCAAAGGATGTGTATGTTAGAATAATATTTTGACCAAAACATGTACGTTATCAAGAGAATCCTTGAAGGCCTATATTCCATTAAGATAGTGGGAAACACATGGTTAGTAATGGTTTGTCTCTCCAGACGATCCAACCATGTGAGGGGTTTCTTGAGACAGTAACTGATGCATGGTTAGCATAATGTTTGACTAACCATGCACCCAAATTGTACACTATATAGTTTCATAGTGAACATTTATGGATATAATGTGGATTAATCCCTGGGTCACTGTTTATTTTCCCAATCATTTATAATCCAATGTTTTTTTTCCTCCAAAGTATTGAAAAGCCACACCATTTGATTGAAAATCATGTTTTATAGATTCAAATATTGTTGGAGATCTATATTTTTTAGTAAGTCCCCATTCTTATCGTTTTTCCATAGATCTCTTCTCTCCATCCATCCTAGAGAATTGGATTTAATATGATGTTGATAAATCAATGTTCTAGTATATAATTTTTATGATATCATTTTGAATTGATTTAAGGAAATAATATCTAAGATCAGATCTAGAGTCAGGTTATTTTGTTCTTTATTTTTTCCATCATTTTTAGGTATGTTTCTTCTCTCCAAACTATACTTTATATTTACATGATACATTGGTTTTAAATTTAATAATTTCTTGAAATTATTATATCACACTCAAGTTATTATTACTAGAAACCACATTAGTAATGGTTTTGGGAATTATTGAATGTGGATGGTTCATGGAAAATGTTTATAGAGGATATTTTTAAAATTATAGGTTTAAAAATATGTATTTATGATTCATAGAATGTGGTTCCTACAATTTTTCAAATAATTAGAGGTTTTATATAAAATTTCATGGTATATATTTTAGCCTTCATGGTTGGGATGTGTTCGTTTTTATTAGATGTGGCCTAGTGGAAGGGGTGTGTGCTATTGGGGAACATGGTATTGGTTACCTTGTGATAAATTTTTAGATAAATGAGATACAAGTGAAGATTATATAACTATTACATAGTAACTCAGGTTTTCTTTTGTGGGTATGTAGAAATATGGAATGGGCATGAAAAATGAGAAGGGAAATGTTTTTATGACTTGTTTTACAACTATTCCTCGAAAATTATTCTACATTTGATATACACAATTTTAAATTGTTTCACACTATTTTATATAACTATACTAATATCTTTTTTCCCATGGGTGTTACTTGGGATGTCATTAGTGAATTTCTATTAAGTTTATACTCAACCCCTTCGTGGGAACTATGGCGAATTTTATGATTTCATCTATTAAGAAACATGTAAAGGAAATGAATCTTAGAATTTTTATTAATCTTATTCTCTAAGTAGACTTGTAATATGGAGTTGGACCTTTCATATTAGATTGGGATTCACTGGTTGGATGTATTTGTTGACTTTGTGTTTGGTTCTATTTAGTATCCCTGGGATAATGTCATTGTAGTTTCCTCTTGATCTTTTATATTTTACATTTTTTGTCTATGTTGAGTATAATTTTATTCACATGCATCATATATGGTTTTTATTGTTTATGGTAATAATTTTTTATCATTGAAAGTATAAATCATCCCTTACTCATTCTTGATGACATCAGAATTTATTGCAAACCGTTTGTGTCTGGGGAATATCCCCTATGTCTAGTAACACCAACATCTTATTACAAAGACACTAGGTGAAGGGTATGATGCTACAATTGTTATCATTTTCTTCAATCATTGGGTACCATTTGTGTTTAGTTTTTCAATTTGAATTTTTATGATTTATGATATGCTTTTCCATATCTTGGGTT
Source organism: Viscum album (assembly GCA_963277665.1). Classification (NCBI taxonomy): domain Eukaryota; kingdom Viridiplantae; phylum Streptophyta; class Magnoliopsida; order Santalales; family Viscaceae; genus Viscum; species Viscum album. The sequence goes on along the minus strand of OY728128.1, from coordinate 2,083,685,653 downwards.
GGTAGAAAGGTGTATGATTTTTAGAATGAGAAATGTAGAGCCTAAAATGCTATATCTAAACACTTTAGGATGAAAATCATGTTACCAAAGTGTTTGGTACATGAGTGTTTTTATAAACTTCTAAGAGAGTGGTCACCTCATCTTTATGGGGATAGCCAATGAGTGTTTCATGACATGCATTTATTTAGTGTCTTCCCACTACGAATTCATTATTCATTATTGAGTTAATGATTTATTGAAATGGTAAGAAGTAATATTTCCTAAAAGGGGTTGAAATTTTTTTAATGGTGATATTTTGAAAAGTATCGATGGTGGTATTTTGAAATGTATAAAATTCTTAATTGTGGATAAATCTTATTCTTTTAATATTATTAAATGATGTAAATATAAATAATATCATTATATTTCTAGAGAGTGAGACTAAATGGAGTTTGTTTTAGTTATAGAGAATGGAACCATGTAGACACCATATGAACGAACTGGAAGAGGTAGTTGAGAGTGTGGTTTAACCTGAGCCACGTGTGAACCTACTATTTTTTCAAAGTAGTGTCCATGATTTTTAGGATGTGGAAAGATGGAAGAGAAAGGATGAACTCAATAATGTTGGTCAATATTTTTAGTTCAAATAGTAGTCTCGAACAATCCTTCATATTGATTTATATACATATGAAGACAAGGTGTGGATGAGTAATATGAATATAGTTAGTTTTCTTATCTCTCTAATTATGATGAAAATAAATATGGTGATGTATATATTATATAATCTAGAACACTGAAGGTGGGATTTATTTGTATGGTCTAAATTGGACACGAATATTAAATGTGTGGATATTGATGAATTTTTCAATAAACAATTATTTCATCACACATTTATAATTTCTAGAACAATAGTCTTCTTTATTTTTTGGCAAGAGGATATATCAAAAAGAGTGTTTGTATCAATATTTATGTACATTTTCTAGTTTTCTTTAGATATTGAAGAATGTGCACCATGAAGAAACACTTTTTTATTCAGGGATGAAATAATAATTTCACATAGATATTCCTATTATTTTTATTCGATTATATGGATAAGTTCAATAATAAAACAGTGGAAGAAAGAGACATCCAGGTAAAAACGTTCAGAGGAATCATGTTTTGTTTTATGAGAACTTATTGGAACAATAATGATGGAAACAAGAAGAAGATAATCACCAATTATCAATAGGTGCAATATCCTAGAAAATTATTGTGGGATTGTCAAATTGCATCCATGGAGAAATAGTAATCCATGAGATTTTCATTTTGGTTCTTTTGAGAATATGAAGTGAAATTTTATGGAACCACCTAAAGAATAACAATATTTAAACTAGATGAGACATGTTCAGTGATATTATTATTGTGGTCCAACAACTGGTTCTAGGGAAAACAATCTTGATTCTCATAAATGGTACAATTTTATAGGAAGATTGTCGAAGAATAGCTCTCATAGGTACAATAAATTAAGACTTGGTGATTCTAGGAATATAATGATTTCTCCATCAGTGAAATATCAAAAGGGTAACAAAAATCAAAGAGTATAGAGTAATTAATTTAATTGAGATGATAAATTGATCATAGATGATCAATAAGGAACATAAATAGTATGCGGTAAGATTCATTTGAATTATACTGTTATGAATGAATTTTTTGATACAGGTGCATCCCATACATTTACTTGTTCTCATTTTATTAATCAAATGGGTTTATATATTGAGATGAGGCCTTTAATATTGAAACATCAAACACCTTTTGCATAATGAGGGTTTCGAACATTAAAATGGTAGTAATATTTGATAAAAAATGATTGAACTTATTTGGTGTTGTATTTTTTGTGATAAAGACGCAAGTATATGATGTGATTTGGGGAATGGATATGAAGATGAACTTTAAGGCCCATATCGATTGTTATGCACAATATGTGTGTTTCATGTCATTGAATGACTATATGAATTTTGTTAAAGGATATGTGGTAGTTAAAAATCATAGAATTACCCTTGGTACCATTAGGTGTGAAAATATCTTAATAATTGAAAAAATATTCTATGAAGTTGGTAGATGATATGAAGAATACATATATTCCAAACCCAGTGGAACAATTCCAAGATTTTATCCCTAGAAATTTCTCAGGATTCCACCTAAAATAAGAATGGAGTCGATTATTGTTGTCATAAGAGGTATTATACCTATTTACATTCTATATTATTAGATAAGACCATTATATTTGGGGGAATAAAAGGATCATATGGATGAATTTCAACGTAACATGTCTATCCAACAAATTAAATCTCCATAAGAAACATCATTTAATTTTGTAAAAATTTAAGATATAAATTTAAGTATTTTTGTATATTTTCTTATGAATAACCATGTTATTAGATATAATTATTATCCCCATCTAATAATCAATGAATTATTTGATCAATTAAGGGGAGCATGGTGGTTTTCTATGATTTAATTTCTTTCAGTGTATCATCAATTGTGGATTAAAAAAGGATATACTGAAGTAAAATTTTAGATCCATATTTGGACACTATTAGTTTATTTTTATGACTTTGGATAATAAGAATACACTATCCATCATTATATTATTGATGATTCAAGGTTTTCAAAGGAGTTTTGATTCCTTTTTGGTAGTTTTTTTTGATGATATACAATTATATTCTTGGAAAAAAGTGGATCTTGACCAATACATGAGTATAGTGCTGGGAATATAGTAAGAGAATCATATGTGTGTCTAGTTTTCAATGGGTGATTTACAGATACAAGATGTATGTTTTCTTAGTAATGTCATTTCTAAAAAAGTAATTCTAGTAGATCGTAAAAATATATAAGTTTTTATTTAGTGGAAACCATAGAAGAATGTCTTTTACATACATAGTTTTATTATTTTTATGTTATACTACAAATGTTTTAACATGACTTAAGACGTTTTTAATCATATATGATATTCTTGAAATAGAATATTGTTCCTTTATTATGTGGTGGTTAATGTTTAAGATAAATCCATGATCTTACTGTTAGTCATAAATAATACTTTTCCCATGTTTATAGATTTAATAGATTTCTATATAGTCTATGTTTATGCTTCATGATCTGGGATGTGATGTGTTAGCATGAATATAGATCATGTTGTTTCATTCAGTTCGCAGATGTTTTGGTTACATGAGAAATACTACCCAATACAATATTTTGAAATGGATATTGTAATACATGATTGGATGACAAGGGATCATTATCTTTTTGTTTACAAATTAATGGTTTGTATGGATCACATATTTTTGAAACACATTTTCTCATAAATACATTTCAATCTAAGGAAAATATCAAAGATTTAAAACCTTAAAATGTTTGACATCGACATGTTGTAAGCAATAGACATATGTAATTTGGTGGTAGATTATTTAAAAAGGAATTAATATAATATATTAGTTATAAAATAATCAAATTAATGTAGGATTAAATTATCAATATAAGAAATGAACATAGATTTTACTTACCATGATGATACTATGGTTTTCTCCTGAGACTCATCTGTTCTAGATTTTTTGGAGCTTGTTAGATATGATCAAATTTATAATTATAATTGTGTTAATATGAGGTCAAAACACAATTATTAAGGGATCATTATGGTATGGAAGAAATATGAAAGGTCATATTTACTATTTAGATATTGGATCATGGTACCTTTATTTGGTCTAGAAAATATTCCTAATACTTACCACTGTTAGAAGTGGTCCTTTCATCTAGGAAATGAAAAGATGTATATAGCGATGAAATGACTGGTTCAGTGGGTTGGATTGAAAAATGGAAGTAGTAGAGTATGTTCAGAAATGCCTCACCTATTAGCAGGTTGTGGTGTAACTATAAAAACAATTTGGCATTTAGAAGTCACTACTAAATTCAATATAGAAATGGTAGTAGAAAACCATGGATTAAAATAAAATATTTCAAGGATAAATATGAAAAATAATTCTATATGGGTGATACTTTATCAAATCACCATGTTAGATGATTTCAACCCTATTATTGAATTCGATACGGTGGAGTAATTAGAAAAAAATATATATATGAGAAATTTTAAGGTGGCCTCACATTGTATTCTCGATTTTATCTGAAACTGACCCAAGGTTTATGTATCAATTTTGGAAATTGATACGAAAATATTTTTGGATAGTGTTTTATATGGGAATGAATTATAATACTAAAATGACTCTAAATGATGAATAGAAAATCCAAACATTTATGAACATGCCTATTACCTATGTAATTGATTTTGATGGCTCTTGGGAGGAGCGTATACAGTTAATTTTGTTTTAATACAATAACAATTATTAGGCCTTGACACATTTAGATCCTTTTGAAATATTAAATAGTAATACTTGTTTTCTCCAATTTTTTGTATGGAAACAAGTGAAACTTAATTATTTGGATTAGTCCTTTTAAAAATGACACCAAATAATATTATACTAATCATGAGGATAATGGAGTCAACTGCGATTTTTAAAAAATCTTATGGAGACCATCGTCGATGGAAGTTTTCATTTGAGGTGAGTGATCATGTATTCTTTATAATCTCTCCAATGATTAAGAATAATCATTTTGGTTTTTAGGAAACGTTTTATATTTGATACACAGTCCCTTTTTAGATTCTGGAATAAGTTGCTGAGGTGGAATATCAGTTTCATTTTTCACAAAGCATTATTTTTTTGTAGTGTGTATTTCATGTATCCTAGTTTAAGAAGTATCAATCGGATCCTAATCATTTGATTATTTGATATCACTTAGACCAAGAGATATATTCTACATTGATTCATGTTCCAGTATATATTATGTATGTAACACCTTGAGATTCTGTGAAATATTATTTTTCAAATTAATTTATCTTTTTATATTTTTTATTTCACAAGAGACTGAAAATAGTTATATATATATATATATTAAAAAAATAAGTGATACATTACTTTGATTTGGAAAATTGAATCAGAATACATTACATGCAACCAATACTTGGTGTATATTACATGAAACACCAACTGGGCATATGTTTCACACATCAAGAAGGAATACGTTACAGGCAACATTGATGTTTCTATAAAACATCATTTTACAGTTATAATTGTATGAATAAGATAATTATAAACATGCTATTAAACATTTTAATACTCATAGTAATAACTAATTTTCAAATATTTGGTATACTATTTTTTTAAAAATAAAACATGTTGATAGTGAAACATATAATTTTGTGGTAATGTTTTCTTATGCTTAAAAAAACTATTTTCACAAATAAACAACATTTAATAATTAAATTAATTTAAGAAATATTTAGAAATTAAATTATATAAAATTAAAATAATTTTGTAATTTATAATTTTGAAATTATCTTAGGGTGATTCTTTTGGGATTTTTTGAGAAACTTCATTTTTTTAATGAATAGTAAAAAATACCCCTTATATGATAAAAACTGCCTTTTAATTTAAATAATTATTAATGTTAAATTATCTTTAAAATTTGATTTATGGGAAAATTAGATCAATTAAACATGAATTAATAAAATTAATTGCATTATAATAAATTTTAATTTAAAACATAATATAAAAACTGATTAACTTTTGAACTTTTTTATACTTTAAAGACCCTTAATTTTTTTCACATCTACGAGATTAGAATTAATAGTAAATTTTACGATTATGTAAATTGAATTTTAAAAAAACTAACAAACCCCATTTTAATCATGAAAATATTTATAGATTAATAATATCAACTTAGTTATTTACCAAAAAATATTACTTCAAGCGAATCAAATTAATTACAACGGTTGGTCAAATTAAAATAAATTAGTGACTAAATCATAAACCAAGGTAGCCAAATGACCTAGCCACATGTCCAAATAAAATTATCTGAAAATATTTCAACCATAAACCGTTTATTATTTATTTTTTTTCTTAATACTTTTTTAGGTAATAAAATCAATACACCTAACTTGTTTTATAAAATTCCATGCGAGTCATTTTTCTTCCCTGTAAAAGGCCACCACCTCACACTCTTCATTGCATCTCTAAAACCACTTACTATCGGCCAAGATGTACCCAAAATACTTCCCAAAATTAGTATCTTCTTCTTATTATCCATCCATTGTGAAGAATGAAATACAAGGAATCCTTTTTTCATAAACCGAAAGGATTTACCTGATTAACAAGTAATGTCGTCTCTCAAGTCCTCTATTTTATATTCCTTCACCATGACATCCAATTTTTTAGAATATTATATAAAAAAACTTGTATTTTCAATTCTATAGAATTATTTTTTTCAATTATTTCATCCTACACTTTTCCACACATCCATCTAATGGATAATGAACATATTATTTATGTGTTAGGTGATCAACCACCTTAGTAAACAATGATTGTTCAATATTCCTTACTGCCTCTCATCTAGGACATTATTATGGTTAATCTATTTATATATTTTATATATGATATTTAGTATTTTATTAGTCTTATATATTCCATTTGAAAACAAATATCTTTTTTTACACTCCATTTGGTGTTAATATGATTATCTAGTTTGAGGTAGTGTGGTCTACCACCCCCTCAAAGTGATAGAATTCATTCATACACTACATGGATTATATTAAGAATGTTTTTAGTGAAAATATATGATATATATTTTATCATAATTCAATTTTAACAAATATATATATATAAATATATGTATACATGTATTTTACATCCTTTTTTTCTACATAACTATTAAATGGAAATAATATCCATGTGAACGTATAACCTACCATTTCAATGAACAGCCTATTCTTTTTTATACTTATATATTATATTGATTTTTATATTACACATATAATTTATATAAATGATATTCATATCATTGTCTAAATTTTTTAAATCGTGATACGAAATATAAATGCCATAGATGTAACCAATTAATCCAAGTGAAAAAAATAAAGAAAATATTACACAACGTGAAGCCTTAATATAGGATTACTAACAAGAATGTTATATATGAATGTAATATATATACATATTTAAGAAAGTGTTTTGTAAATGATGTATAATAAATTTATATTTACTATACCAATGGTTTGAATGAGTACGATGAGATTCATGATCATATATGACTTGTGAGATGAATGGGATGTTATTCTAGTATTATTTACATCGATCATAAGAAGAATTGTTAGATCGAGTTTGTGGAACCTTAAGACAGGATCAATATTTAATTTTCTAGGAATGGGGTTTTATGGTGTAAGTTTAAAAAAACCATGTAATGGTTTATGAATAAAGTCGGATTAATGTTGTGTAAATGTTTTCGAATAAAAAGATTAAATTTTATGAATGATGAAATGTATAAGTATTTTCATTATAAGTTTTCATTATTGGTTGAAATTGACATTTTGAATGGGTATGATTAAATATAAATGTTATTTCATGGAAAGGTAATTTTTTTATTAAGGGGAGGTAACCCCTATTCATGTTTTGAAACTGATATAAATATTTTTGGATAATGATATATTGGATATGGTTATGTAAATTGGACGGTACAGATTTCCCTGGAACTGATTTTTGAAAGATTGTTCTATGTCATCAAGGATGAAGTTTAAAAAATAATTGAATTAATGAACAAATCCATGAATCACTGGATTAAGGAAAAATATATGCTTTTTAAAATGATTAATGGTAATTCAAGTTATTACCATGTTTCAAATGAATATACAATATGAGTACTCAAATATATGGACTGTTACAACCAAGAGAAAAAAATTCATATATGGGGGATCAATGTTAATAAGATTTCATTTAATTATTTCTAATTATATTCATTTTAATCATTTAGTTAGGTTATATGATTAACTATTTATGAAAATTTTATGTAAAACTTCAGATGATGTCACCATGATTAATGTATTATCTCTCCATATAGGGATTTATGCATATTGGATAACCTATGCTACCCATTTATCTGAGATGTTAATTAATGGAATATGGGATGACATGTTACCCTATTAATGGATATCATGACATTATGGTTCTTCAAGAATGAAAACTTCACCATCATTTTTTAGAATAATATATAAAGTGGTAATTTATCAAGGAAGATACAAAGGGTGATATTTTACATATAAAAAGGAACTAAATCAAGTGTGTATGTTTCATTAGGTTCCTAGATAGTATAAGAATTCCTCATATCTAGGAATTGGATTTTGAAAAGTGTTTTTCTTCAAATATTGTATCATAGATCATCATGTATTAATGGTTTTTGATCACCCACTTATCTTGACAATGTTATCTATGAATATCTATCATAAAATATAGTTATATTTTTCTTCCATGTCGATGTTTTCACTCCCAACAAATGTTCTCTTATATGGAAACCTAGTTATATATTACATTGGGTAAACATTATTGTTCCAAATTTACCTTTTTAAGGGATTTTCTAGTATTCATTTTTATAATGTGGGTTTCTATTAATGAAACATTTAAGTATTAAACATTTTGTGATGCAGAAAAATGTTGATGATAAAATTTGTTTTAAGAGGGTTAGAATGTAACACCACAAGATTTTGTGAAATATTTTTTTTCTAATTTATTTATATTGTTATATTTTCCATTTGATGTGACACTGGAAATAGTTATATATATATATATATTAAAACGCATGGTAAAAAATTCCTTTCACATGGAAAGTTGGCTCAGTGTATTTTACATGAAACCATGATTCGGTGTATGTTACATACAACACCCACATGGCATACATTAGACGCAACACTGATGTTCCTATGAAACATCATTTAATAGTTATAATCATTTAAAAGAGATAAATATAACCTAGTGGTTAAACCTAGTAATATAAAAAGTAAAAACTATTTTTCTATCTTTTTTATATTTTTTTATATAAATAAAACATATTGACAATGAATGATATGATTTTTTGATAAAGTCCTTTTATGTTTAACAATATCATTTTCCCAATTTAACAGATTTTAATAATAAAATCAATATTAGAAAAATTTATAATTCAAATTTTATAAAATTCAATGTATTTTTTAATTTATAGTGTTTATCATATCATCGAGTGAATTTTTGGTATTCATCTGAGAAACATCATTTTTTTGAGGAATAGTTAAAATACTTATTTTATGTTAAATCATGCATTTTAAATTAAATAAATATTCATTATATATTATATTTAAATTTTTTAATGGATAACTAGACAAATTATAAATCTATTAATATATTTTAGTTCATTATAATTAATTTCACTAGGAAATTGAATATAAAAACAAAAGTAACATTTGAACTTATTTCTACTTTAAGGACATGCAATTTTGTCATGTCTGTGAGATTACGATTAATCATAATTATCCCTATTATGGGAATTTAATTTCTAACAATAATCATAATAAATTAAAATCAGTATAATATTTATATTTTAATAAATTCAACCTAATTTTTGGAAAATAAATATTAGTAAAAGTGAATAAAATAAATCACAATGAATAAGGTCAAATTAAGCATAATTAGGGACGAAATCGTAATATTAGAGGGCCAAATGACCTAAAATATTGATCAAAACCAATTTTATAGACCTATTTCGGTAATTTACCTTAAATAATTGATTTTTGTTTTTTCAGTATGGCTTTTTTAGGTAATAGCATGTGTACACCTTACTTTCTTTCCAAAATTTCAAGTGAGTCTTTTCCTTCTCTATAAATGGGCACCACCTATCCCTCTCCTTCACACATATCAAGCTACTTAGGTTCTAAAAAGTTCTTCCCAATAGACTTACAAACATACCTACATTCCTCCTATAATACTTTTATTGTGAAAAAGGAATTCCATGGAATCTTACTGACACAAACAAAAAGTATTTACTCGGTTAAGAGGTAACACCATCTCTCAAGTCATTTCTTGTATTTTCATTTTCCAACCCCTCCATTTTCCTATTTATATTAATGTACTGAAACAAAAATATCCTAAATGAGTTATTTTTTATTCTATGTTTTAATTCTAATGATAGAAACACATCTATCTAATGGATAATGATAATATTTTTTATGTGTATGAAGAACTATCACCTCACTAAATGATGATCTTTTAATTTTAATTACCACCTCTCATTGTAGAAATTATGATGGAAACTATTTTTATATATGTTATATATTATATTTATAATTTATTTATGACTTTTTATTCTTTTTTACAACACATATTTCTTTACATTCTATTTAGTGTTAATACAATAAATTTTTTGGAGGAATTGTGGGCTACCTCCCCCTCAATGCGATATGATTCACCCATAAACTATGTATACTTTATTAAGGATGGTTTTAGTGAATATATAAGAAGTATATGATATCATAAATCTAATATAATAATGATATATATATATATATATTACTATTTTTATTTGAACATGATAATGAAACGAAAATAACCTTCATGCATACATATGACCTACGGTCTCCCTAAACACTATATTCCATTTAATGTATATATATATTCTACAGTGTAATATAATACAAATATAATGCATATTTTTGATATTTATATATATTTTTTTAAATTATGTAAATCATAATATTAATTATAAATACAAAATATATAAAACATTAAGATAGATGCAAATAAAAAAAATATTACCCAAAGTGAAACCATAACGTTGGATTATTAACAACCGGGTAATATAATTTCATAATAAAATCATATATATATTAATAATATGGTTATTTAAATTTAATATAGTAAATATACATTCGTTATTTAGTTTTTTTAATGAGTACAACGAGAGTTAAGAAACAAGGTAAAAGGATTTCTTCTCACTTTTTATTTCATTGAGAGACATGCTTTATTCACCACGCATTACACTTTTGGGGTGAGTATAATACCAATGGTTGTAATAAATGATTCCTATAGATTAATTTATGGTTATTTAAATATCCATTTTATGATATTTCTTTCATGGGGTTTATATTTCAAATGACACCTAATTAGTAAAATAGTTTTTTTTCTAAATTTTCCTTCTTTCAGACTCAGCTTTTTTTACATCAAAATTTATTTTCGGGTGTATATATTTAAATTTTACATGATATATCTTTAATATTAATATTTTAATGATATTATATGATTCGTTTAATTTCATTTTCATTCATTTAGAGCATAATACCAAGTTACCAAGTGATAATTTTTTATTGATACAATCTCATTGCTTTTTAATATTTTATATATGTATGTTTTCATTGATGAAATAAATACACACATCTCTTAAGATGTTGATGAATTTTGTCCCCCTATTGTTTTTAATGCATTAATCTTGTATTGGTACTACATTTACAATCATTCTTATATAATATAGTTAAGAAAGATTTTTTATGAAATCCTGGTTTTACCCTCTCTTTCGTCGGAAGAACATGTTCTTGAAAAATGGTTTCCATGTATATTATAATATTATAATTTGATAATTAAAATACATTTTTACCATTTTTATCATTGAATAATGTTTGGAATGGAATGTTATAGTAACTTTCTAAATAAGAAAATTTTCAAACCTTATTACTGTTAAAAAGGAATGATCTTTTTACCACGTATGATATGTATGGATTTATCCATTGTTAATACCCTAATGATTAATTTTCATGTTTAAAGGATAATTTTTATGAAAATGGTTTTCAAATATATTTTCAAAGAAATGGGTTTTAAATCATTTTCATTTTTATTATATAAATTTTCATGAAATATTTTTTTCAATATAATAACAAGACCCATTTTTATGTCGGCAATTAATTTTCAAAAAATTGTTTTCAGAACGTTTTAAGGTTGCTTTTTATGTTTTCAAAGAAAAAGGATTCATAAATTTTTTAAAATAATTATTTATAATAATTCATGTTTATTTACAATAAAATGGTTCCCAATAGGTTTTATGTTTTAGGGGACCTTTTCATATAAGAAAGGTTATTTACAACATGATTTTTTTACAAAATATACTTTCAATATAATTTCCATCTAAGATTACATTCATTGATGTCATTCAATACATTCATGAAAATTATCTAATGTTATCATTCATATTACTTTTTGAGAGGTTATTGTTTTGATTGAATTACCCTTTTGACACTCATTTCTATTCCACATGCGTTGTGCTTTTAAAACACACTAATTTTTATGAGTTATTATTTCAGGATGTTATTATGAAACCAATAACTTTTAATAGGTTATGTTGTGATGAAATTTTAGTGGTACCCATTTCATTTCCTGTGATACAATTTTATTTTTATTAATCATATCTATTACTGTGGGTCATGATATGATGAATGTTTTATTATCTATTGGTATATGTATGAATGATTTTATTCTGATATGGGTGGGACCTATATCTCCCTCAAATTAATTGGTTAATGATCGATGACTTGTGAGTATAAATGTTATGTGTGAACCTGATTATATGTTCACAATCTATAAAAAGAACTGGTTTTATATTTATAAGTTTATGTGTTAAGTTTATTCCATGATCAAAATTAGATGATGGAACATTATTATGTGTTCACAATGTTATGCATGGGCCTGGTTGCGTGTCTATAGGTTTTTTCATGAACCTAATTACTTTGTCACAATGTTATATGTGAACCTTGTTATGGGTCCACAATGTTTTTCAAGGACATGTTTTTAGGTACATACGGTTATGTATGAACCTGATTACATTGTAAAAATTTAATGAATGGACGTAGTTTCATTTCAATAAGTTGATTCATGTGATTTATTTCATGTCCATAACATATTTAGTTAACATGTTTCTACTTATGCGTGTTCAGAATAGTATAAATCAAATTACATGTCACAAATTCCATGTCTTATTCTAATGTTATACATTCATGACATAAGCCAATAATTATGTTATTATAATTTTTTTATGAACATAAAATATATATAATGATCTCTCATATACATAGAACCCCCAACAAATTTTATCCTCCTGTCTGAAAACATTTTGATCGTGTTATTCTTAAGCATTTACTTTATGTACCCTTACAGAGAATATGACCGCACCCCTTTTATATTTTTGATTTCCCAAGGTTATGAATAAATAATTTAGGTAGAAGTAATAAAGGTGGATATTTTTATGGGAATTGATTAAAATAATTAACTATGATATAATATTCTGATTCCATGTTTCCAATGAAATTAAACTATAATGGTCTCCAGGCATGTAATTTTTGTAATGTATTGAATATTCATCTCAAATTATGTAATATCTAAGTATTCTAATATTGGGACACTATAATGGACAGTAATGAGAAATTATAGCATGGAGAAATCATCATCTAATTATTGGTTTTATAAAAACAAGGTTAGATTCGAGAAGAAACATATGAGTGTGAAATAGAAATGTTGGTGTAGTGTACTAAAACCTCCATGAAATGTATATATTTTAAATTTCATTGTACAAAAATACCAATGTGAGGAATAATTTACCACCGTTATTTTATATAATTGACCGTTTATTCATGTATTTTATTTATTCATGTATTTTATTTATTAATATTGACTGGTTTATGTATTATGAGGTTCAAGGGAATTTTTCATGCATTGGAGGTATTTCTAGAGGATCACAGATTGATAATGGTTTTTAGAAACTATGAAAAACCTCTAAGATACATTGAATGCTAAAACCGTAGGCACTAAGTATACAAATGGTTGGAAGATGGGTTGGAAATAACATGCGGGAACCCATGAAAAATTATAAAAACCAACTATCTGTTTAGAGAGTGGGAAACACATGGTTGGATCATTGTTTGTTTAACTGTTTGACCAAACCATGTGAGGGGTTTCTTGGTACAGTAGCACGTGGAGTTTTAGGGAAATGTTTGACTAATTATCTATCCATGCATGCACTGTGATGTCTGAGATCTTATAATTGAGGATCTTCCAAGGATTATTCCCCCTGACCCCATTAAATATATTAATATTTCTTAATCCCAAAATAATTTTCTTCCCATTCCATGAGAGGTGAATCTGTATTCTCTTTGTGAATTATTTAGTCAACCTAATGACTGTTAAAGATTTTGTTTCACTATTAAATCTCAAATCATGAATTTTTTTCCATAGAAAACATCTTGTCACCATTCAAAAACACTAAGATATTATCTTTTGGGATTATATAAGTGTATTTTAATTGAAGTATTCAATATATCTTTTAAAATTAATTACTGGAAATAATATTTAATACCATATCTAGATTTGTAATGTTTGATTCCTTTTCTTCACCTTCATTTGTGAGGTAGGTGATATATATCTTGAATCGACATGATTAGAACATGAATACTAGGTTTTTAACTGATTGATTTCTTGAAATGATCATGATCCCCTCATGGGATTCTGTATGTAAACATCATAAATGATGTTTTAGGGAATTTGGGGAGGTGTATGGTTGGTGAAAAATGTTTTCATAGGATAAATTACATTTTTTATTTCAAACTTATATATTTGTATTGAATCATCAAAAATGGATGTTGAAATGAATTAATGAATGAAAGGTTTAATGTGAAACGTCTTGTAAAGGGTGTTTGCATACATCATTGGAATAGGTTTACTTTCATTAGATGTGACCGTATATAAGGGTTGTGGGCAATTTTTTCACCTAGTATAAGTTATATTGTGATGACTTGGTAGATAAATGAGGAACAGACCATAAGTATGGAATGTTCACCTAGGCATGCATGTGTGGATGTGTGGGTATGTGGAAATGTTAAATTGGAATACCAAATGTGATGAAGAAATATTTTTAAATATATGTGTTACTAATTTTCAATTAACAATATTTTGGATGTGATATAAACCCTTTGAATTCTTTTTTGACCTTTCTATATAAATTTTATAACATGATTTTTCCTTGTGGTGTGAGTTGGGAAGTAATTAGTGAATTTATACATAGTTAATACTCATGGACTTCTTATGTAGTATTGCTTGTTTTTATATTTCATCTATTAGGATAGAGGTAAAAGAATGGTACCCCATTTATTTAGTGGTGATTATCTATTTTGTGGGATTGGTATATGTATTTGAAACATGATGTTTGGATTTGGACTCACCGTTTGGATGTATTTGGTGTCTTAGGGTTTTTATTAATCATTGGTTTTCATTGGATGATTTCATTTTTGTTTTCCCTTATACTCTAATGTGGATATAATTTTGGTTATTTGGAGTTTTATTTTTTAATCAGGCATCATATAATGGTTTTTTTATTGTTCTTATCATTGTTTTATTATTATATCATTTAAAGATAAAATCATTCCCAATTTTTCTTGAGGTCATTTTCATTAATATCCATCTGTTGGTTTGTTGTGGATGTCACATAAGTCCAGTAATTCCCACTGACTCTTCTAAAGCTAATGGGTGAGGGATAAGATGTCACAATTCCAATGTAAAGTTATTTTGTAGATATCACTACTAATGGGTGAGGGATAAGATGTTACTGAAGATTGTATTTTTAGTAATTTTAAATCATTTAATAATTTACCATTTATTATTAAATTACAATCAAATCAATATTTTCAATATTAATCTAATTAGAATTTTTAAATATATGGAAAATGATTAAATAAAATGATATTACGGTAAAATATTTGTAACATGATATATTTTAAAAAAAATGGATCAAAATAATTCATTCCCTTCACTTTTAATACTTATACTATTAATGTTTTTATTTAATTATAAACTAAATAATTAACGTATTGGCATTTCATTAGTATTTTATCTGAAAAATTCATATATAAAAAATAAAAGATTGATTATTAGGATGGAAATAAATTATTTATATTATAAAATAATGTTTATAAAATAACCAATGTAATTTTTCTAAATTTACCAAAACATTATTGAAATTAAAAGTAAAATAAGAATATGTTTTCTCCATTTCTTTATATAACTCCTTATACGAGTCACGATCATGTAGTAGAGTCCCAAAACTCATATATGTTAATTTAAGGGTCATATGAGTCAAACTATGTCCATCTAATTGGTGTTGGACATGTGTAAAAGTCATTTTCTCAATTATGTTTAAAGTCTTGTCGCTTGGTAAACAAGTTTTCTCTTTATCAATGTAGTCAATTTTAACATTAACATTAATCACTTTTTTTTTGAAAATTATGATGCCCTTATTAGAACATATAAAATATTCAATATCTATATATGGATTCTATTTTGTAAAATTAAATTCATATAATTGTAAAATATTAATTTAAAATGAAACATTCAGACCGAACAATAATGTGGGGTTTTAAAGTGAAAATGTTTAAAAGTTTACAAGTTATTATATCCAAATTTCAATATGAATTTGATTTGAATGAAATAAAATATATTAAAATATGTTTAATTAAATTTCATTCTCTATAAAATAATTAAAAATATAACATAAAATTTGACATATTTATTTCAAAATTATTTTTTCAATTAAAATTCAATATTTTTCACTATTTATAAAAAAATTAATGTTATCAAAAAAATAAAAAAAACTCAAACTGAGATATTTTTTATGTAACTATTTTAAAATTGATGTTTATTTTATTATTTTTTATTATAAAATTGTATAAATGTATATTTAAAACAAGTGCTCTACTAAAATATTGAAAAAACTTCATTTAGAAAGTTTTGGTTTTTATGCGTAATATTTAATTTTTTTCTCATATAAAGCCCATAAAATCAATTATATGAATATAAAAACAAATTATTTAATAAATATTATATAAATTTAATTAATATAATCCACAAACCATAATTAATTTAATTAATTAATAAAAATATCATTTATTCAAATAAAAATTGTTTTTAACACAAACATTTTTCTTATATTCCACTGTTTTTTATTTCATTTTCTACAAACATTGTAGCCAATGAATTAAAAAAAATCTCAAGTTAGTTGGTCTTATTAATAACCACCAATTTTATTTCTATGATATAATTTTCAATTTAAATAATATTATGACGTGTTTTTAAAAAAACTCAGTCATGTGTGTAACGAAAGCTATCGATGAATGTTTTTGTTGCGTATAACACATGACAATTCATTGTTGTGTGCATTGAAATATATATCATACATTGGAATTATTAAAAATAGTAAATATATAATATCATCATAGGATGTGATATTCCTTTATATTCTTTTTTTTTGTTTCATACAAGATATTTAGTATATGGTTCATATTTGAATATTTTGGGGTTTTACATTCTCCCCATTATAAATAAACTATCCCCTCACAATTTAAACATGATATTTTTTATCAGGTTTTTTATATTTGGAAATAAAATTTCAAAAAACCCCACAACATGAAATATTTAATAAAATATTTTTTTAATATGAGAGATTATAAAGTGAAAAGGTCACATGCAATAAAATATAACTATGTGTCTGAGCATAAGAACATTAGTGGACTATTATGATATTGAGGAATAGAATAAGTATATATAGATGGTGATTTCATTCAATTATTATATACTATTGATTAATAAATGGATATTTGAAGGCCTCAAATACATTAATATGTGATGATTTAAAAGACCATTAGTTCAAAAAATGATGTAACTAGGATATTAGTTTTGTTTCTAGATGATTTTTATAATATTTTACAAATTATTTCATTTTATATCTATATAAGGAAAAACAATTAATTCAAAAATTTATATTTCATAAAAATAATTTGAATTTTTCATTGTTCATCAATTAATTTCCAATTTTTCCCTAAATATATAAAATTGATATCCAAAAATTATCATTAATGTCTAATTACCCTTTATCAGAAAATATGATACATTAAAGAGAAATAAGATATTAATCCTATATTAAAAATACTGAAATGTTTCATAAATGTAATCAAAAAACACTTTCTGTTAAACATACTATATTAATTAAATAGTTAACCTTTAATATCTTCCAAAATAGGTCAAACTGAATTTAGATGGATGGTTACTAAGTAAAAAATATATTCCCGAGACAAAATAAATTGTCTCTTAATCATCACATACCAAACATGTGGATACCATTATCCTGTATTCTATTATATCATGGTAATAACATGAATTGCCAATAAATATTTTTGAAAATCATGTATTCTTTATTATTCATTATGTAAAATATATGTTGTTATTTATAATCTTGAAATCAAAATATGGAATAAAACATTTTTTCAACAAATAAATAATAAATTCCAATTTAGTGAGTAATATCCAATTTTATTTACCCATATCCATCAACTATTTATAAAACAATAATAATCAAAATACCCAGAACATATTTTTGGTTTTCATTCTATAAATCATTTATTTCCCAAGTTGTTCATATATTCACTGAATCTTTTTTCTTGGTTATCTGTATAATTCAACAAGTTATATTGAATCCTTAATGGAATAGTATTACAATATAATAATTATATATTTAATGAATCTCATAACTTTTACTTCATTTATTATATATTAAAATGAAAAAAAATATAAATTAAAATATTGGAACATTATTTACTCCACTTCAAGTGTCTTAGTAGTATAAGACTGACCTTAACCCCATATCTTATTCTCAGATATTTTCCCTTAACTATTGGGGAATTAATTTTTTTGTTCCCCATATATCTATAGGTGATTCACTGAAAATTTGAATCTTTTTCTTTACTTTTCAATAAAAATCATTGTAAAATTTATCTTCACACTTGAAAAACCTATTAATTATTTTATGAAAATACCAAGGACAATAATTATACAATTATCACATGTGTAGAAATACTTCATTCCCTTCTTCTCGTTATCTATATTTTTCTCAGCTTCCTTGTTTTTCAAAAACTTCCCTCCGAATCCATAATAAATAGATAACTCTTTCACTTTCTGATTATCACATGATAATATTTTATCATACAATGAAAACATTAAGGAAACTATTTTTATTCAAAATAATAGATTAAGCCCATAAAATACAATATCATTCTTACTAATTGAATTACATGTATGAGGTAATTTTTCATTTATTTTCCTAGGTCCAATTTCTAAATGAAAAAATACACTACCTTAGATCATATCAATATGAAACAAATTTTATAACCCAAAAACTACGAAAATACATAAGATAAACTGAAAAGCACATGTATAGATATTCCCATAATCATTAACATGGTTATTTAGGATGTTCTAATATATATATCATTTAATTGTATCATAGGGTTATTCTTCCTAATCTATGATTTCCTAAAATGATTTTTTTGGGTTTTTCGAATATTCCTCCTATAAAAACTATAGTTACCTGAATATAGTATCCCATAGTTTATTCCTTATATGATTAAATTGGAATGAGATATAAAAAACACATCATGATGGACCTAATAGTTTATTATTCATGGCGAAGTAAATATATACATGAGTTTTATATTACATTGGAATAAAAAAAATTACAACACTTATTTGTTGATAATTTTGTTATTCCATATAGCATAACATTTAATATCACAAATAGTAAAATACATAAAATCCTAGTTAAAATATTAAAAATAATGTTGAGCTCAAATTCCTAGTATGGGTTTGAATAAAAAAGATTTAATAATTAATCAATGAGAAAAATTAATTAGTTTTGGTAATTAACTGAGAACACATTTCTTGTAATAAATAACTAATAATGTAGTTCATAAATAATATGATAAGGTAATTTACTAAAAACCCATTCCACCAAATGAATAAATACAAAATAAAATTCATCCATTGATTTTTTTCGTACTGAAAATTTTATAGATAATAATTACTGAATTTGAAATGATGATAATTATTAAATATTTAATTTAATGACCAAGGAACAAGAAAACATATACTATCAAGACCATTTGTAATATTATTTAAAACTATAGGTAGAAACCTGTTTAATTTGACCAGTTGATTTTTATCATGAGATCATTCAATGCATTGTGTGGATATATAAAGTCTCACCCTAATCATCCCAATGATTTCAAAAAATTCCATATATATTGAAAAAATGATATAATTTATGAACTATTTATATTATCAAATATCCATGTTGAATAAGTATACTGATTTATCAACATTTCCCTATTTAATCAAATTATATTAAAAAACAATAAGTAAACATGGTAAGTTTGTTTTTTGGAATAATTATATATATCACCCAAGAGTGTGGCTATGTAATGGGAAAGAAATTTATAATGAAAATCTATTAAATTAATGAGATTATTTCAAAATAATGTTATCAATCAAAAAAGAAAGTGAAACGTCACAATAAATTTCATCACTTGGTAATTTTCAAATAAAATACCCTTAAATGCAAAGATTCAAATTGAAACATAAAATACCCTGAAGAATAAATAATTCATCATATTATGTTTTCAATGTTGATGTATATATACAACATATAACAAAATTGGAGTATAATAACAAATAAGTCTTTATTGAATGAAAATTGGGTGGAAATCCGTTACATTACACTCTATTTTGATTAAAAGAATATTATCCACCAATATAATGGTTCTATGAATGTTATTAAATTATTAAAGACCCATATTAATAATGAAGACATTATTTAGGACTCTTTCATTGCATCTTTTTACCCGTTCATTAATAACATTTCACTGTTTTCATCATTTTGGGTGTTAATTGCATTATTTTTCATTTATATTTTGACTGGTTATTTAATTTTTCCTCTTACATTGATATTGATTATATCAAATAAAAAATTAAAATAATTATTAAAATTTCATATATATTTAGTATATTTGTATTTATAATAATCCATAAATATTATTGATGTAAAATTAAATGCTTTGTCCATGGAGAGATTATGCAATACATACGCATAAACAGTGCATCCACTTCCAAGTAATATTAAATAATGAATGGTAAATCATATATATGTATATTATAATTCCTGTATAATATTTATGTCTTATATATTAATTATATTTATTAAAACCATCCTTATAAAAGTACAAGTAAATTATGAACGAATCACAATGCTTCGCGAGGTGGTAGTCCTCTATATGAACAAACAACATTTTCGTTTTCCAAAAAATTGAAATTATAAAGCTATGTGTTATTTAATAATTAAATAATTATAAATAAATAAAACATATCACATATATAATTTATAAATACTATGATCATCATTTTTAGTTATGTTATAATTTGGTAATGGAAGAAAAAACATCATTGGTTTGTGAGGAATTTGTCATCCATACACATGAACGACGATAACGAATACCATTTTATGGATGTGTGATAATTTAAATTTCAAAACCTAAAAATAAAATCGTTTCAGTATATATAATATAATAATTTTTATATAATCATGAAATAGTATAATTTCAATGATTTGCAGAAGGAAATAATGTAAAAATTCTTTTAGAATATCATTATCCCTTCTTCAGGTATCCTCTATGGGTTTTAACTAAATCTATGAAGGTGTTTATTTATACCCAACATAAGGATTCTAGGATAGTGGGAGATAAGTTATGGAGTTATTTTAGAATATCATGTTCAAGAAAAATAGCTTGATATGTGGGAAGAAGAGGGAGATAGGGTTCCCTTTTAAATATGATGATGAGTGGAGACCTTGTAAATATTAAAATAATTCATTATTGTGTGGTAAATCATAGCTCCAGTGGCTCCAACCATGATAATTAATGATTTTGAGGAATTATATGGTCTATCCACACCTCCAAAACCCATTATAACTCATTTATACAACATTTTGGTCCTTAATTCCAGTATTTCCAAATTTTGAAATTATTGTTTTTCATTATGTTAACTAGTTTTATAACATAATAAATTGATCATTTAAATCAAAATTTAGATGAAAATTATTATATGATTTGGAAATACTGGTTTTTATATATTATAAATAATTTATAAAATAAAAAAAATTGTGTGGTAGAAATTATTCATTATAGATGAGCAAGTAATGTGAAAAGATTACTTATACCATAAACACACCAACTGAGTTTTTTACTATTTAATATTATATACAGTTATTGTAGTATAAAAATTGATCCATGAATGGAACATAATTTATATTAATTGAAATTTAAAAATATCACGATAGATGATTGTATTTTTACTCATTTTAAATCAACGAATAAATTCCCATTTTTTATAAAATCACATTAATTTCATGATTTGAATTATTATTCTAATATGAATTTAAAAATATAAATAAAATTATGGAAATCAAAGATATTTTCCGATAATCTACATTGTTAAGGATTTTTGGGAGTTGGAATCTCTTTCTTCTTTATCCACTTTCGGATTGTTCTTTGTCTTTTACTTGACTATGGCTGGCTTTTATCACTCTATTGGATGATTTCATATAATTCCTTTAGGAAGAACTCTATATGTTTTAGTGTCTAAGAAATTGAAGGCATGAAATTGATGATCAGCTAATGTGTAGCTTTATTGGACTACATTCTCAACTATCACTACCTTTATTTTTTGATTATCTATTTCATTGATTTCATGAAGTGCATGGATGTATTATAGATGCTTCAATTTTGAAGAATGGGAAGGATTTCTATGGTCGAACAGATCTTGTACAACTGTCTAGATTGAATTTGTTACAGGATTTGCCTCCTTTTTTAGATTCACTTATTCCTTCAGGTAGATCATATTTATCGTTGGGTATTCTTTATTCCAAAATCCTTACAATTCATTCCCCCATCCTTTTAGGCTGGGTATTATTCCTTGACTACCCATTTTCATTGGTTTTGTTATTTTTTCTAGTGTCTTGTTGGTTGAAACACATGATATTACTATGTTCCTCTTAGAGTATTAATCTGTACCCCCCATTTGTCCCATGTTGGTGTAATATTTTTACAACTCTTTCTTGTAATGTACCTTTTTTTATAAATTTCTATAGTGGCATGAATTGGGTGAACGGTTCATGTCACATCCCTTATAAAAAAACATTTTGTTTAATTATTTCAGTATCATATATATTTTAATTGTTAACTAAATAATTACTATTTTTTTATTCATTGTAATATTATTTTACTAATTCATATTTAAATGTTAAATATAAATTATTATGACGGAAATGGATTATTTACCTATCAGAATAATGTTTACAACTGAACATGTGTAAATTTTCTCCAATTCCAAAATCATTATAAAAACTAAAGGTATGAAAATAATCTTTTTCATCCCTTTCTATACAAAACATATTATATTTCTTACTTTCCTGAAAATATGTAACTTCCCTCCCTTCTTCAATACCCGAATCGAGGTAGAGTTTCTTTTTAGACATAGGAAACATACTCATGACAATAAAGGCTTGGAATAAATTTCATGGACTTCAATACAATAGGGGGGCTATATTCTTTTTGAAAAAAAGAACCAAAAAAAAGAATACCATGAAAAAAACAATATATGCTGCATGATAACATTTTAATTCAAATGAATGTGATATAAAAAATAGAAAAATAAACCCTGACCAATATTAGAATACCAAAGTGGAAGATAAAACATCCAAGCTCAACGACTCTAATTATGTAACTGAACATCTTCAAACAAGATACAGGCTCCAACTCCATAATCTAGCCCAAAGTATCCTAATGAATTACTAAATAAATGGGATACATTTCCTTTACAATAGTATGGGTAAACAATATCTTAAAAAAAACAAGGTTCCCAAACATAGGGTTAGTATTGAATCTTAGTAGGTTTTAAAAAAATACTTCTCTACTAATTCCAATATGATAGATCATGTTAGTACATTTATATAAAACAATTTATATATAACCATTAAGAATAATATCATCAGTTTATATCGAATCTGAGGAAATATAAACCCAAAATAGTTTTCTAAACAAATCATCCATGTAATGAAAAAAATGGTTTAGACCCCTTCATTTATTTGACATAATAATTCCTTGATTAAACTCACACACACACACACACAAAAATGATTTCTTTAGTGATTGTTCTGTAATCCTCAGTGGTTTCCTGTCCGTCGACAAAGTCATCACTATGTGGCCATTCTCCTATTTCACCAATTATAAATTCCCTTTATCAAGGTTAATGTTTCGTCTAAACCAAGGGTACATGCCCTTTATTAATTGTATGCATGAGAACATGTACTCACACAAAATCTTGTATTCCAAAACCATGTAAAACTAACATGATCAACCCATTTCAATATAAACTTCCTATTATTGAAATTAACTGAATCAAATAATTTTCATTTACCAAAACCAAGCCATATTTTATAATCAATTCAAATGAAATTGAAACTAATAATTAATTATCTAATAATTGGAGTTGAGATTAAATCCACCAACATTGGATAATATGGTGAATACAAATAACAACCCAAATTCTTCAACGAAATTGGGCTGAATATTCCAAAGCCATCCTTAGATCTTATTCCATAAAATAAAAACAACTATATATCATCATTATTAGCATATAATACCATAGATATAACACCAATAGAATTTATATATTAATATAATAGAGGTATGAATTATATATATAATAAAAATGACCAATAACAGAGACTTACCAAAAATAAAGCCTTTAATGAACTAATAATTTCTAATAGATCACTCTTGAATCGAAGGTATGTGCCTTCATATTTTTTAGGGGGAGATAAAACTAACATATGGTCATCAATGAAGAAAACAAGTGGTTATGAGTTAATCCCAAAAGAGATCCACTTTTTTAGGATCTAATTTTGAACAATGCATGGTTAGTTTACAAGGTTAGGCAAACCATGTGCTAGCCACTGTCTCTAAACAACCTTCACATGGTTGGATCACATGGTTAAAAAACTGTGCATAATTGATTTTCTCTCTATTCTAAAAATCATGTAATCTTTTATGTGGCCACACGGTCTGTCCAAACCATGCACCTAACCATGTTCAAAACTAAGAGACATCATTTCACATTTCATGGTTTCATAGAGGTTTTTCACAGTTTCTTCTAACCATGATCAAAACAATAACCCACATAAAATCCCTCAAAAACATTTCAAAAGTTTTAAAAACCCTCCAATACTCAGACAATAATTTTACCTACATAAAATATAGAATTAATGGTCTATATAAATGAAACCATCAGGGATAAATTTACTCCAACATTGGTTCTTCTGTCCTCAGAAATTAGGAAACACTTATTGGACAAAAGGAGTTTTTGACAATTTTTCGACCATTTCCCATTTAGGTCCCCATGTCTTATCCAAAATCTGACCTTGTTTCCACAAAACCCACACTAGACTGATGATTTTCCCAGGAAAAACATTATCTTTCTTATCCACAATCCACACTAGCGCATGTAAAAAATCAATCACCTGACTCAAGGTCAATTTTTTCCCATCAAAACATATGGATGTAATCAAGATGGTACTTTTTCAACTAAGTTACATGAATCCCATAGTTCACTACACTAAACATTGGTGAAAATTTCAACTGATATCCCACAACACAAACCCATTTGAGAACTTCAAAAGGTCTTATTAATCGAGGAGATAATTTACTCTGATTCCCAAAAATACTATTCTGAGAAGTTTTAGAAATTATCAAGAACAAATGATCACTCTCCTCGAATGAACAAATTAAACATTGATGATATGTATATGATTTATAAAATCTCTATACCTTCCTGAGCTATTTCTTGATCAACTGAATCTTATTCTTTTTTCTTGGACAAGGAGCATCTAAAAAATTGATTTCTCACCTATTTCCACCAAATAATGAGTAGAAAAAAAAGAAGACTATACAATGCGTTAGAAAAACATGTGTTTCTTGGCCTACTAACATTTTTTATATTAGAACAATGCTAATGGTATGTGTTCCACCGATGAGCAAAAAAAACCCATTATAGATGTCCAAATAATGAATTAAAATGTTTTTATCAACCTTTTAGATTGTCCATCCATATGAGGATTGTTTCCAATACCCATGGTCAACATAGTCTTAATTGATTTTATAAATGATATCCAAAAATGGGATGTAAACCTCTGATATAAGTATGATTCTATCAAAATTAGTACATATTCCATGACCCCAAGAAAAAATTATCGCAGAGGCCTACCATGTCATAGGGGTATCAACTCAACAGACGGCGCGTCGATCGGATGCCCGGTCTGTGAGTTATTAGCCTTTTAGTCCTGATGGCCTGGTTAGATTCATATATGATCGAAACTGACCGTATCTCAACTAAACCCAGAAATCCCATGTGGTATACTTAAAGGTACGACTACGCTCCAATATTTTCATCACCATTGATGGTTTTTCAAACGGACGTCTGGTGCCAAAGATATGGCCAAAGGATGTAAAGGGTTGGTAATGGGACCTAATACGGTCCGACCCGGTCGGACCGACTCAGCCCAACCTGGTCTGGGCCGACCCAGTCTGGGCCGACCCAGTCGTGGCCGACCCAGTCTGGGTCGACTCGGTTGAACATGATGGGTCTGCCCCAGCCCGTTGGGAGGGTCAGCCCACTAGGTTCAGTTTGATATGATGGGCCCGGCCCAGCGGACTGTGGGGGTGGTTCGGCCTGAAGGTTGCCATGTAGGTGGCCCAGCCTGGAGGTTTGGGCTGGTTCGGCCAGTGTCGCGAGGGGCGCATCTCAGGTTACTCGGCCTAGAAGGCCTAGCCTGTTTGGCCATCACTGCCGCGAGGGACACAATGGGTTGTCTCGACAGGTCAGAGCGGCTCGACCGGTTCGTCCGAAAGTTGGGTTGCGGCTGGGTAGGCTGCGTGGCGGCCGGGCAGAGCATTGGGTTGGCCGGTAGGTCTTCCAGGAGGACGTTGGGCAGGCCAGTAGGCGGTCGGGCTGGCCGGGTGGCGGCCTGAGGAGGTCGGCGGGGATCTAGGTAGGTCGCGAGCAGGGTGTGTGGGGCGCGGGCAGGCCGACTCGGAATCGGGCAGGGCGCACGGGGCACGGGTAGTCCAAGTGGTGGTCGGGCATGTTGGTTCGACGTTGCTCGGGCCGGAAGTGTTCGGCCGGGAGCACGGGAGCGCCGCGGGGGCGGCGCGATTCACAAAGGATGCAGGAAGCACATCCTTTATCGTCACTGCCTTCGTAGACTCATCGTTGTTACGTCGACATTCCGAAGAACGCCATAAGAAGGAAAATCGACGGAGGATGTCAGGCCATGTTAGGTTGGCCCATATCCTTTGCGTTTATGGTGATAACTAACGGTTTATAAGAACGAAGCTCAAAAACCTTCATTATCTAAAATGGAGGAAAGAACAAAGCACTCAAATGAATTTAATCTCCCAACTTTTGATTGTCAGTCTTTGTTTATTGAAGGATTCATGGAAAGTAGATGAAGAGAATCGTTGTTCGACGTGTCTGTCGCACGATTCCAAACCCGAGCTGTGTCAGATGTGGAAGACTCTCCACATTGGTAGGTGTCCGGGGAAGAAGTCAAATAAGTTTTATCGTTGGCGTTATTCATTGGAAGAACACATTCTTCATTCTTTGTTGGGAGGATTCAATTCATCCCAAGTTTTCCCCTTTCCCAACTTCCACCCAAATTCCAAGTGAAATAATATTAGATTGAGTTGTCTAATATTTCATTGGCACCGAAATTAAAAAAAAAGAATTAAATAAAAGGCTCCCCCTATTTAATTCCTGAGAGTTGGCATAAATTAATTAGGGAATATTGGGATGAATTAATTAAAGGGGAGTTGAAGAGGTTCCTCCTAATTAATTGGAACTTGAGGGTTTGTCGACAATAATGGGGAGTTTCAAGGGGTTAATTCCTGAGTGGTCACCACCACATTAATCCTACCATGGGAGGATGTGTTCAGGTGGGCTACATCACCATAACCTCTCATGGGAGCTTATGGTGTGGTGGACCCACCTCCAACCTCCATGAGGAGGTTTTAACCACCACACACCAAATGGCGGCTCAAATAAAATAAAATGTAGCTCACATTATTTTATTATTTTTCCATGAAATCCAAAAATATATCATTTATTCTCGACCAATTGTTGTCGAGGTGGATGTCTCCTTAAGCAAATACTGGCGCTGCGAGTTCAACGGTGCCCTCAGATTTCAATTCGGAGCACTGGTTCAAAAGTTACCAAATTCTGCTCGCACACTGAACGTACCTGAAACAAAAGTTTGGAAAATAATTATCAGTCACATGTGGCTCGCTCTAGTTAAGGATAGGCTCTTCCAAGGTGAAACATGACCCAAAAAACCCAACTATAATCTCGGATTTTCAATCCGAGTTACCGTTTAAAAGTAATGAATTTTACAAAAAAATAAATGTCACTTATTTATTTAATTTGCAGCCAAAAACTAATGTTTTTTGGTGGCCCGTGCCAGAAAAAGTTAGTATCTTCCTAAAGATAGAATTCATTAATGATTTCAATAGTGGTATTTGATTTTTAATCTAAGTTACCATTTCTGAGTTATAATAAATTGAAAAATAAAATAATTTATTTAATTATTTTATTTATGATTATTCCATTTTGGGTTTTCTCACAGGAGGCATGCGCCCACTAATATTATGTCACACCAAGGGTAAACCCACCATCCTGAGCACAATAGTACCCTCAGATTTCTGATTTGAGTTACCGTTTAATAGTTATTCCATTTTTTCAGGAAAACTACTTCCCCGTGTTAACTTAAGCTTAACAAAAAATTCGACGGATCATTCCGTGCACTCCGGGCCTCAGAACCGTACGCCGTCAAATTTCACAGACACATAAAATACCCATTTAATTAAAAAAATACATGGAAATTCTGGGCCTTTACATTCTCCCCACCTTAGGGCTCTACGTCCACATAATCTATATCTCATCTAGTTAAACAAGTGGGGGCATTGAGCACACATCTGAGCCTCCCGCTCCCATGTGCTCTCCTAAACGTTCCCGTGCTGCCAAGGAACGGGCACCAGAGGTATCGACTGTCCATGAAGGACTCGCTAAGGTCAATACTCAATCCCTACTGGAACCTCCGTAGAAGTCACCCCATCATTCAATTCCATCTCTCCATGGTCAATGATGTGAGAAGGGTCATGCAGGTATCTCTACAGCTGATATACATAGAAGAAGCCATGCACCCGGGGCAACTAAGGTGGAAGAGCTAAGCATTATTCCACCTCTCTGACTCTATAGATGACCTGAAAAGGTCTGATGATACTCGGAGATAACTTTCCTCCTCGTCCAAATCTCTATAGACCTCATCGAGGTGAGACCCGTAGAATGGCGTGGTCGCCATCCTCACACTCTAGAGGTCTCCATCTCCTGTCATCATACAACTTCTGTCTACTCTGTGCAGTCTTCATCGTCTCCTGGATGATCTGAACCTTCTCTGTGGTAGCCCGTACCATCTCTGGTTAGTGGGAAGTGGGCCAACATGGTTAGTCGGTCGACGATCACCCATATAGAGTCATATCCCTTGGACGTACGTGGTAGACCCATCACAAATTCCATGTATATCCCATCCCACTTCCACTCAGGGACCTTTAAAGGTTGAACCATGCCACCTAGTACCTGATGCTCCAGCTTCACATGCTGAAAAGTGAGGCATCGAGAGAAAAACTCCTCTATAACCTTATTCATAGCTGGACACCAGTGTTATCGTCGAAGGTTCTGATACATCTTCACCACTCCTAGATTTACCACTAAAGGGGATGTGTGGAACTTTGTCAAAACTTCCACATAAAGTGACACTAGTAACATGGTACATCCTCTAAAGAGGATGACATGCTCCCCACCTTCAGAAAAACCATCATGTGCCTCCCCTGTGGATATCTGAGCAAGTCGTGTCTCGCAGTTAGCATCTCAACAATATGCCTCCCTGACTCACTGAAGAAGTGGGGGAGTGACAATAAGAGACTGAAGGAATACTACTCCATCTATATCCACAAAGAATATCTGTAAAGCAGCCAGATACTCTGACGCCTCGCCTAGAAGTTGTATACCCGACCTCAAGATGAGTGCATCTGCAACAAAGTTCCCCATAAGATATTGTCTCCACATATTCAAGGCGAAGACCATAGCTCCTAACTCCAGGTTGTGGGTATCGTAGTTCTGATCATGCTATCTTAGCTATCGAGAACCATATGCATTCACTTCTCACTCCTGTATCTGGACACAGCTGAGTTCGGTCCCTGATGTGTCGTAGTAGAC
Source organism: Viscum album (assembly GCA_963277665.1). NCBI lineage: Eukaryota > Viridiplantae > Streptophyta > Magnoliopsida > Santalales > Viscaceae > Viscum > Viscum album. The sequence goes on along the minus strand of OY728128.1, from coordinate 2,083,655,498 downwards.
TACATACCATACACCTTCCTCTGGAAGCCACAATATGGGGGCACTAGTGAGCCTCTGCCTCAGCTCATGAAATCTATTCTAGCATCTCTCCTACCACACGAAGGGTTTCCCCTTCTTTGAGAAGGATGATAGTGGTGCTGCAACTATGGAGATGTCTGGAATGAACCTATGGTAGTATCTAGCCAAAGAATACATCCATACCCCTTTGGCGGGGGGGGGGGGGGGGTAATCCTAGAAACATATTTTGAAAAGATGTCCCCATGCTCAGTCACCCTTGTTTGGAACTGAATACATGAAACTCCTACTACAACAAGGGTAAGGTTGGCTAACTCCAGAGTGATCAGTTGCACCCTCCTATGCATTAGTTTAACCTATGCTGCATGGGTTTCCTTTTTCACTGACTAAGGAAAACCTCATCCAAATGTTATAGATAACCCAAAACCTTTTTGCCTAATGCAGTCAATCTGTGTATGAACGGTGGTTGGCCAGTCCATACCAAAACTAAAATCGTAAGGCCTCGAAGCTATCTCCAAGAGGGTCCAACCTAAACTCTTGTCTCAAGGGTCAGATCACACCCTCGGCATAAGTGTGATTATAGAGTCTCCTCCCAAAGGTATCTCCAGAGGTGAGGGTCAAGTCAATGGTTTCACCAGAAACTCTAGGTCTGGGCCAAGATTTGTGGAAGGAAGGAATGATGGGTACCTATGTTTATTGATACGATAGGTATTAGTAGACACAGAACATACCTCAAATCATTCCTAGAGCCCTTAGGTCACACTCCTTGACTGCATGCAGCTACTCTCTTCCCATTCCCTCTAGCTCCCTAAGCCAGGTGGGGACTACAAAGGTGAGTGGTTGTAACATGTCGAAAAGTACACCACCTCATGCTGCTCTCCTAGATCTACTTCCACATTTGTTTCCCTCTAGATTCATCTGTCCTTAACACTTCCTCTTTTCGAAGCATTTTACATGCTCAAGTCTCTAATACTGGCACCAGTTTCATTCTTTCCCAATGCTAAGTTTCACCGGCTGTATCCGTTCAACCAAAGAACATTCAACCACAAATATCCTCTCTAGAATCTAGAGAAAAGGTGTTGGCTCGGATGTCCTAAAACACAACTTGAATTCTAGTCTGAGTCCCAAATCACTAATCATAACGTATTCATCGAGTAATGGAAACTATCGGTACACCTCGATGAATCTTCATCTACCGACATGTCATCCTGACGAAGCTGTACAAGCTCTAGAGAACTCTCAGCCACCTCCTCAGGACAGTTCTCAGCTGCCAGTGAGTCGGGCTTACCATAGAAGCTGAGGTGTATCTGATGTTGAAACAAGTGTATGGCACTAAGCCAACATGTGTCATCTACCAGTACCGCCTGTTCTAACTACTAACTAACATGCTATGATATAGCTGACACACTACCTGAAGGTAAAATCTCGGGAAACGGTCCACATACTGAAGCCTCATCACTATGCGGACCAACCTCATGGTCACTCACTAGAAAACACTAGTTGCTAAGATCTCCATTTGCTCTACTAGTGTCTCAAATATGCGGAAAACACTAGTAATCACCTCCATCCAGTCCTATGCTTCTTGGGAATCTTTCTCGCCTCGATACCTCAGAGGCCCATGCCGCTAGAACTCGTGCAACACACTCAGTCGACCTGCACCATCCGCCAGTGTGGCTGGTGGAATCTGCTGCCCAATGAGTGGTGGTGCTGCTGGTACACCACCCGAAGGTGCCATCATATTAATAGGGCCCCGCACCAGAGCCTCGTCACTTAGTGGTCCATTATCGTGTACTCTCTCAGAAACCCTAGCTGGCTCTCTATGCAGTGGCATCTTGATAAGGAACAGTTGCACCACTGTCAATAAGTTATACCTTGTGAGTTGTCTCAAAGTGATAACTAGGAAAGCCCTTGAAACCAACACAAAATCAATGTTTTCATGCACTAAGTCAGATGTATGAATTCTGGGTCCCAATGTATGGATACGTCGGCCGCCGCACCAACACTGGAATCCCTGAACTAAAACCACACTCAATACCCTTAACACTATTTCTTCATAGAAAAGAACATAGTCCTATGTTCTGTAATAGAACTGACTCATTTGATACCAATTTTTCATGACCCCCATGAAGAAGTATTACAAAGGTTCTCCATGTCATGGGGGTCTCAACGCAATAGACGACACGTCGATCGGACGCCTAGTCTATGAGTTATTAGCCTTTTAGTCCCAAGGGTCCAGTTGGATTCATGTACGATCCAACCTGACTGTATCTCAACTAAACGCTGAAATCTCGTGGGGTATACTCAAAGGGACGGCTATGTTCCATGATTTCCAGCGCCGCGAAGGTTCATCAAACGGACGTCCGGTGCCAAAGATTTGGCTAATGGAAGTAAAGGGCCAGTAATGGACCCTGGTCCGATCCGACCCGGTCAGACCGACTATGCCCAACCTTGTCCGGGTCGACCCTGTCTGGGTCGACCCGGTCGGACCTGCTAAGTCTGACCCAGCCCGTTGGGTAGGTTAGCCTACTAGGTTTGGCCCGGTCCACTGGGCCCGGCCCGGCGGACTGCGGGGACAGTTCGACCCAGAGGTCGTTGCGTAGGCGGCTTGGCCCGAAATCCGGTATCGGTTTAGCCAACATCTCGGGTGACTCGGCCTTGAAGGTCGAGCCGGTTCGGCCAGCGACGCCGCGAGGGATGTCGTGGGTAGCCTCGGGGGGCCATCACGGCTTGGCCAGTTCGTCCGTGAGCCGGGTTGTGGCCGGCCAGGCCATGGGGGTGCCGGGAAAGGCACTTTGGAGACTGGAAGGTTGGCCAGGAGGGCACCGAGCATGCCGGCAGTTGGCCGGGCAGGCCAGGCAGGGGCCTGGGCAGGCCTCGCGGGGTGCTGGGTTGGCCGCACGGGGCACATGCAGGCCTGCAGGGCGTCAGGTAGGCCGTGAGAAGGGTGTGCGGGGCGCGGGTAGGCCGCAGGTAGGCGACGCAGGGTGCAGGTAGGCCGGGCATGCCGGGCAGGCCGGTTCAGCGTGCCCCGGGCCGATGGTGTTCGACCGGGAGCACCTGAGCACCGCACGGGTAGTGCTTTTCACAAAGGATGTGGGTATCGCATCCTTTGTCATCGCTGCCTTCATCGCCTTATCGTTGTTACGTCACCATGCCAAAGAATGCCACAATAAGGTAAATAGATGGAGGATGTCAGGCCATGTTTGGTTGGCCCGTATCCTCTGCGATTATTGTGATAACGAACTGCTCATAAGAACGAAGATCAAAAAACTCCATTATCCATAATAGAGAAAAGAACAAAGAACTCAACTGAATTTAATCTCCCTACCTTTGATTGTCTGTCGTCATTCGTTGACGGAGGCATGGAAAGTAGACGAAGAGAATCGTCGTTCGTCGCGTCTTCCACACGCTTCCAAACCTAAGTTGCGTCCGCTGTGGAAGACGCTCTACGTCGGTAGGTTTCTAGGGAAGAAGTCGAAGAAGGATTGTCACTGGCATACTTCTTTGGAAGAATGCATTCTTCGTTCTTCACTGAGAGGATTCTAATCCTCCCATGTTCTCCTCTTTCTCAACAACCACCCAAATTCCAAGTGAAATAATATTCGATTGAGTTGTCTAATATTTCGTTGGCACCGAAATTCAAATAAAGAATTAAATTAAAGGATCCCCTAATTAATTCATGACAGTTGTTATGAATTAAATAGGGGATATTGGCACGAATTATTTAAAGGGGAGTTGAAGATTCTCCCTCTAATTAAATGGATCTTGAGGGTTTCAAAACATTAATGTGGAGTTTGAAGGGGATAAAATCATGGGTGGTTCCGACCACATTAATCCTCCTATGGGAGGTTGAGTTCAGGTGAGTCCCATCATCATAAACTCTCATGGGAGGTTACGGTGTGGTGGTCCCACTTCAAACCTCCATGAGGAGGTTTTAACAACCACAATACTAATGGCGGCTCAAATAAAATAATGTGTAGCTCACTTTATTTTATTATTATTCCATGAAAACCCAAAATATAACTTTTATTCTCAACCAAATGCCATCGAGGTGAAAGGCTCCTTAAGAGAATACCGGCGCTGCGAGTTCAATGGTGTCCTATGATTTTAATTCCAAACACCGGTTCAAAAGTTACAAAATGTTGCTCACCCATTTACAGAACGTACCTGAGAAAAAGTTCTGAAAGCTATTATCAGTTACTCTCAACTCGCGCCAGTCAATGTTAGGATATGCCTAGGTGAAACACACCCCAAAAACCCATCGGTACTCTCCGATTTTTAATCCAAGTTACCATTTATGTGTTATGAATTTTAAAATTAAATAATTTTCACTAAATAGTTTTATTTGCGGAAAAAACTAACTTTTTCTAGTGGCTAGTGCTAACCAAAGTTAGTATCTTCTTTAAAAAAGCATACACTAACGAGTTCAACGGTGGCCTCGTATTTTTAATATGAGTTACCGTTTGTGAGTTATAAGAATTTGAAAAATAAAATAATTTAATTAATTATTTTATTTACGATTATGCCATTTTTGTGTTTTCTCACAGGAGGCCCACACCGACTTATCTTAAGTCATGCCATGGGTAAACCCAACATCCTGAGCACAACGATTCCCTCATCTTTCTGATTTGAGTAACCGTTTTAGAGTTATTCAACTTTTTCAGGAAAACTACTTACGTGCGTTAACTTAAGCTTAACAAAAACATCAGCGGATCATTACGGGAACTCCGAGCCACGGAATCACGCACCGTCAGATTTCGTGGACCAATATAATTCTCATTTTATTAAAAAAATTACATGGAAATTCCGCGTCCTTACAACCTAGTTCTTTTTTACACTTAGTTGATATATATTATTGACAATTTATTGACCATATTATATTCAAGAATAGGGATGAAATGGACCAAAATTATGAGTTAATACACACTCACCCAAATGGAATCATGCTTCCAAACTATTCTTGGGAGAACCATTAAAAAATCCAGGGTTATCTTCTACAATTTCCAATACTGAATAGGTAATGATTACAATATATCTTTTGGTTGTTGTTTCTGTTCCTTAACCTGTAGGGAGGTAAGGAGTCTTGAAAAAAGATCATCCACCTTCTTTTTCATGTCCACCCACTAAAACTATTCATTAAATGCCTTATACAAAATCTATAGTCCACTATGAATAGTGCAACATGAATGATTCTATGCATGAAGAAGAGGTTTTTTGAAAATAAATATGTAATAACATCTAAACTATAATCCCAAAAAATTTAACTCCCGTCTATTTTACATCCCTCAATAGTATCCCCACCATTGAGTTTTGACCATATCAAAACACATCCGGAATGAGATATTTTTCCCCTTTTACTGTCTCCAAAAAATCATGTTCAATATAAATTAGATGGAAATTCAATTAAATACCTCGTATTTAAAATCCAAATTAATATTGGATATGAGAAATATAAAATTTCACTATTATAAAGCCTAATTTTCCTACTGACCATATGAATTTCAACTTAATTCCTCTTCTACCTAATTTTCATTACCCAGTGTATAAATCAGGTCAAAGTTGATAATATGATGATTTTAAATCCATCTTAGTTATATCATATCCATTTCCATTTGTGATAAAATATTTTCAAATCTATTATGACCTGTAAAAACTATAACTATTCCACCAATGATTAAATGATTCCATGTTTTCAAAGAAAGAACTATGGAAGATAATTATAAATCAGATGTTGTGTACTTATTCTCTTGAAACTCTTATGTCCATGAGTCATAAGAGGTGACATTATCACCTTGCATGAGAACACATATCATCCAATTTTTCTAAAGAATCACAAAGACTAAATTCCCTTGTCCATATTCTAATAAATTCATTAGCAGTGTGGACATAAGAAAAACTTTATTCTCTTAAAAATACATGAAGAATTCCTTATAACATTTTAATAGAACATTACCCCAGTAAAAGTTGTTATTGGTGAGGGTAATTATGAAAAATCATGAAAAAATTATTTAAAAGAACTATTAAAGCTAAGGAAATTGCTTATCTCAATGATATTATTTGGAATTTTCCAAGAAATTTTAGTTTCTATCTTCTCTAGATCCATAAAATTACATCATTCAGGGATTACATGGCTAAGATAACGTACCTATTATATCAAAAAATAACAGCTTGATAATTTTGCCTTCAAAAAATGATGTCTTAAATATCCCAACATTGTCTCCAATTATTTCTCATGATCATCCCTTATCACTAAAGACACCAATATGACTTCTAAGAACACCACCACAAAATAATATAGATATTCTTAAAATATTTTATTCATCAATGACAAAAAGATTTCATGTGTGTTTATAAGAATGAAATGAATAGACATGTACTCATAATTGTTGTTTATACTCCAATAATTTGTATTTGGAATATCCAATTTATAAATCCTCAATTTTAGATATCCTAGTATAAATTAATTTTGATAGAACCAATAGGCTCCCCGAATTGGGTTACTAGATCTTTAATGTGTGGTAGTGGATAATGATTATTTATCTTAACATTATTATGTTTATGATTATATAGAAAAAATTGTATATTTCCATCCACCTTTTTGAAAAACAAAATTGGGGCTACCATTAAGATATTATGGGACAAATTGACCTATTTAATTATAGATCTTACAACGATACATTCAATTTCCTAATTTCTTTTGGTTCTATATGACAAAATGGAAAGGAAATAGGACTAGTCCTTAGGAGGAGATCAATCATAATATGTTTTTCTGTTGTGGGTGGGAACCTTGACTAGGTTTTTAAAAGAATAACCAGAATATGGTAAAAAAACTAATATAAAACTATTATTCTTGATATCATGCATTTATTCCAATGTTAATGATACCATCTATTATGAGATCATTCTAACTGTTGGTGCTATCAAGCCCTTTTTAGTAACCTTTACAGCCTATTACCCTTTAAAAGATACTTGATTCTATCATATATGGTAAAACAAACCATTTTCATATAAAAATATATGTGAGCCTCGAACATAGTCAACCAATCCATTCCCCATATTATGTCATAGGAATCCATCTAATGAAGATATAAATACCATATTGGATCATCTCAATAAACAATTATGGAACATGACAGACATATAAAGTTTATACATTCTCTTTGATAAAAAGGATCTTAATGATTCAAAATAGAATGCATCATTTCAACATGAATTCACAAAAACTAAATATAACAATATGTAATGAAATAATTGGATGCACCCATTTCAAAAAATTCATCAATAACGGCATAATTCAATAGAATGAAACCTATCACCTTAAATAGTATAGAGTAATCATATGCATTCACTTTCTTAGCTACATATAAATTATTAATCACTATAATATATTTTTTGTTTCCATAATGAGGTTGCACTGCCAGACGAGTCATGGTATTCCTAGAATGACCATGGAAATACTGATTCTTCTGAAGAGATTTATAATTTTATCACTGTCATGTCAAAGTATACAAGGTATGTGGAATATGAGATGTGCCCCTAGAAACGAAACATTCAGTACTATGATAGAATCACTTAAGATGTCCCATTTTATTCGGATTATGAAATACTATATTTGGTTTCATTCAATTTATCTTTATCTGGTGGAATAAATTATTTTGAAAACATCTAGGAATAAACATCCATTTTGGAAGAAGATTCACCAATCCATCCATCGTGTTCTGTTTCATTCTAATACAGTGGAAATATGTATCACTCATCAACTTGTTCCAATAATTAATGTTCCAACCACACTTTACAGTTATAATATCACTTTACCATCCAATGCTTCTTAAAATAACCCAATCTAATACCAAGGATTTATTTACCATATCTATATAATATGCTATAAAATGAATGAAAATATTTAATAGAATCTCTTTCCTCATCCCCAATTCACAAATTCATGATTTCAAGGATTCCCTAAAATTCACTTTAAATGAAATGTAAACTAAATTCATACATTTGTCAAAATACTCAATAAATGACAAATTCTCATGCCTCATGTGGAAAAATTGTGTCGCTATTATAATCCTAAATATATGAAGATAGAATTGTTTGTTTAAAAATTCTCCAAAACACCCACATGTAATTCCTTGGTCAAATTAATCAAATACTAAAAAATAAGACCACATTCATTAAATATAAAATAGAATATATTGTACCAACACGACATCAAAATCCTCTAGCATTCGAAGGAAATTAATGATTTGATTTATCCTCTCCAGCCACACAACTTCCTTATATGGCACTAAATTATCAAGAAATATGGTTTGGTTTAGCTTCATGAAATGAACAGATTAAACCACATGCCATAGTCCATCCCTAATATTCCCTCATTACACATATATAAAGGATTGATCAATAATGTGATCCTATTATTGGTTCACATATGGTTCATGTAAAACGACATTCTCAATGAACTCTTTGGGTTGGTTTATATGGTTCTTATTGGGTTCAATTTTTTACACCCACAACAGAACAACATATGTCCCACTATCTAGAAACCAAATTATTATTAATATTAAATTATACTATATCTCACCTTTCACAACAAGGATCCCCCAAAATTCCACAGATTCTATTTTCAACCAACTATTTAAAACTCCACCATGCTTCGGAAATTGAAACCATTTTAAAAACGACTCTGTCATGTTGTATTCAAATTCATACATTTAAAAAAATAGATAAATAAATACAAAATTAAATAATATTTCACCAAATAATAAATATTTACTCAAGATAAAATAAATACTGTTATTTGGATTTCATTTCTATCAATTCTTGTAATGATATTCTTTTTGGATAAACCCCTGAAAAGGAGACTACAACTCCTATATGTGTATCAAAAAGACTTGTGTAACCAACTACTTGGTAACATGATGTTATTCATAAATAGGATAGATTTAAATATTCATTATCTATAATTAATTTTACAATGATCCAACTACTTTGTACCTTCTTAACTGAGGACTATACCAGAATGAAATTTTTTGTCTCCAAGATTGATGCAACTAATTCCCCTGGAAAACTGAAACATCATGTCTATCGAATTTTGAACCGACCACAAATGATACAATTATGAATTCAAGGACCAAAAAATGTGAAACCATTTGTAACATCACACCCATACACATTGGCATGATTTATGGATGTATTTCTACATGGACATAGGTTACATCCCGGATATTTCAAACATGAGCAATAAAATCTATGTTTTCCAATACAAATGTGGGATTATTTTTCCTTTGAAAATAAAAACAACCGCAACCCAGAATATCATAACCAAAACCAATATATGATTCATTATAAGAATGTAATACAAATCAATGTATTACATAAAAATAATAACACCGAACAACATCCTGAAAAATATTAGTGTACCAATGCATAAGAGTGAACTCTAAAGTTCGATGACTCTAAAGACATTACTCCATGACCCTAAACATGCTACATGATTCGAATACAAAATCAAAATCAATGTATGATGATTAATATTAATGAAATGTGATACATTACAATTTCATGTTTCTCAAAAAACAAAATCTACAAATGTAACAATGTTTGCAAGCATGGTTTGATTAATGAATCTTAGTATGTTTTCCAAAAATTACTTCCCAAATCAAGTAACTAGTAAAGAAAATGTTAGAAAATTTATGAAAAATCATATAAATCCATTAAAATAATTTCATCAATTTATACCAAATTCTAGGATATTCAATACCAAATAAATTTTCCAAAGAAATACTTTCTAAGGAATTAAAATAATTCCTTAAACCATTTACCATTTTATTTGGTCATACCAGTAACATGATTAAATCTCATACCCACATATTTATTCATCGGTGAAAGTTCCATACACATGATTGGTTTATTATCCATCAACCATGTCATTAATAAGTGGAAAATCTACTTTTTCACTAATGGGACGTAACCCTTATCCCATGTCACATCCCTTGTACCCCAATGTTACACGCCCCTTATTCTTTTTCACATAGAAAGCCTAAACTCACGGAATCCTGTGTATTCTAAAACCATTTCAAACTAACCATTTAATACCATTTAAATAAAACATCATTTTTATTGAAAAAAATTCAATAAATTCATTTTCACGAATCCAAATCATGGAATATATTAAAAAATCATTTCATAATCATTAAACAATGATGTTTGGAAAAAACCAATTTCCATAATTTAAAAATTCATCAATAAATATGTTTTCCACAATTATTTAAACAAAAATTTCACAATAAATATAATTTAATTAAAAAAAATTTAAAATAAGCCTTCAATTTATAATATGATTAGTTGATGATTAATCCATCTTCCTCGGAATCTATAGAAAAAATGAATAACAACATTATTTATTCAACAAAATGAGAGAAAATATTTAAAAAACAATATTAGATTTTATTTTTCAACATAAAAACAAACAAATTCTTCATTATTGGAATATATATATATATTTACCCAATAGAAAAGATCTGAGAATCTAATAGAGGGAAGAAAATAGATCATAATAAAACCACCAAGTATAGAGACAAATTATGCTATCTAGAATTTTTTCCACCAATAATTCCCCACGGTCACTCCAAAATAATAATTAAGAATCTACAAAGCCTTAAGAAAGAAAAAAAACTATGTTAAGGTCAACAAAGATAAAAAATGTTAGGTTTAGAAATACTCTTGCATGAGATCCAATTTTAAATGTTTAGTTTTAATCAATTTGTAGTTAGGTCGCATGGTTTGAAAAAATGTTTTCCAAAAATGTGATAGTCACTACCTCCAAGATCCCTTCATGTGATTGGATTGAATGATTATAAAAACCATGTTCCAACCATTTTTTCCCTCTATTCGAAAAAGCACTATTACTTATAGGTGGCTAGTCGGTTTTTCTAAATTGTACGCCTAACTGGGAACCTACCTAGTAGCCACTATTTCACATTGTAAGGTTTCGTAGAGGTGTTACGCCATTTCAACTAACCATTATCAAATCCTAAACATCCATAAAGTCGCCATAAAATTCCAAAAGACCCCAAACCCTTCCAAACATCAATAAAATAGTTTACATACTCAAAATATATAATTAATGGTTTACTTACATAAAACTAGGGGTGCTAAAAAAGTCTCCAATTAATCATTTATTTCATCATAAAATTATAAAAATCGAAATATTTCTTTAAAATAGTTTTTGGGAAATTTTATAGGTATCTTGACCTCTTATGTTTGATGTTTTTCTATTGAAAAATAGATTTTTTTCTTATTCTTTGTAATTAATTTTTAAGGACTTCAATAATAACATTGATAAAAAATTAATTTAGACATGTTTGAAAAAATAAATTATGGTGAATCCCAATATACTATTAATTTTGACCAATTTAATTCTTATAATATGAAATAGATAATTTAAAATTAATCACATAGGCCAAACAAGAATGTGGCGTTTTAAAGTGAAAATATTCAAAGGATAACAAGGTTTTTATATCTGAATTTCAATATAAAATTTATTAAAATAACATACATTGGGAAAATTGATGTAGAATTAAACTATTTAAACATTAAAACAAAATTAAAAAATAATTTTTCACTATAAATTATAATGATATTAAAAAAAATTCAATTAAAATTCTGTATTTTTTACTATTCATTAAAAATGAATCCTTCCAGAATAATACCTACAACTCTAAATATACTAATTTCGAAATTCCGATTTCAAAAATGAATATTATTTTATAAAATTATATTTTATAATGTTTCAACATTAGACTATAAATCATGTTCCCTGTTAATAGGTGAAAAACATCCTTTTGGGAAATAAAACTTTTTCTTCGTAAAATTGTATTTTTTTTCTTATGTTATTCCTAAAAAATATATTGGATGAATGTAAAAAAATTATTTGATGTATAATTAATTTCATAAAATAATATAAATTAATTTAATTTATTACGATAAAATCATTTGGTCTTATACAAATATTTTTTTATAAAAACATTTCCTTTATATTCAATTCATTTTTATTTTATTTTCTTATAAATTTGTATCCAATGAATTTGACCCTATATTTTCATAAAATAGGTAATATAATTCATAGCCACATATTTTATGGATATGTTAATAATTTTATTATAAATAATAATATTAATTTTGTTTTGTAAAACTCAATCATGTGTGTAATGCAAGCTGTTAGAAAATGTCGTTGATACGGGTAACGCAAGCTGACTCAATGTTACATGAATTTAAATTAATTGATTTTATATATTTAAAATATTATATATATATATCTTTATATGTCATGATTTTAAATTAATTTATGTGATTTTTGTATCATTTCACAAATGTTATAATATACAATGTTCATATTTTAAAATTTTATTGCATTACATTCTATCATCAAATTAATTGTGTTCCTACAATTTAAACTTGATCTTCAGAATCATGGGTTTGAAATTATCAAAAAAAATTCATTAAACCATTTTTTAAAATTTTTAATAAAATATATCTTTAATAACAGAGAATGGAATGTTAAAATTTCATGTTGAATAAAAAATAACAATGTTTATAAGAATAATAACATTTTTTCAATGTGAGGATATGAAGGAAAAGTGTAAATATATATTGAGAGTGATTTAGGTCAATGATCGAAAAAATTTAATGATCAATGAAATGTTGTTGGCCTCAAATTCTTAAACATTTGATAATTTAAAATACAATCGGTTAAAGAAAATGATGGTATAATGATAACATTTTTTTATCAAGATCCTTTTTCGTTGAGTTAAGGAATTATTTCACTCTTAATTAATATATAGAAATATACTTAATTGATGCATTTTTATTTCATTTTTTTTATAAATTTGGTTTTATTTGGATCAATTTAAAATTCATCCATTATTGTATGATAATGATATCCCAAAGATGACTCCCATGCATGATTAACCATTAACATACCATATGATCTATAAATGCGTAACAATATATTACTATTTTATTTACTAATACCAAATTTGTTATAAAAGTTTTTCCAATGAAACATGAAGTTCATCTTAATCCATTAGATACATGTTTACCCATAAATCTCATCAAAAAATACGTATAAACAAAATTAAAAGGATGGTTACTAAAAATATAGTAAATTCTATAAAAGAATAAAGAGATACTTAATCATCACATAAAATCATCTTAGGATGTGATATTCCTTTTTATGCTATTTGTTTTGTTTCATACAAGATATATATTATAGGGTTCATATTTGAATATTTTGGTTCGTTACATTCTCCCCATTAAAAGTAAACTATCTCTTCACAATTAAAACATGATATTTGTTATCAGGTTTTTGATATTTGGAAATAAAATTGAAAAAAACCCCACAACAAGAAATATTTAATAAAATATTTCTATAATATGAGAGATTGTAATGTGAAAAGGTCACATGAAATGAAATATAACTATGTGTCTGAGCATAAGAACATTAGAGGACTATTATGATATTGAGGAATAGAATAAGTATATATAGATGGTGATTTCATTCAATGATAAAATACAATTGATTTATAAATGGAGAGTTTAAGGCCTAAAATACATTAGTATGTAATGATTTAAAAGGCCAACAGTTCAAAAAATGATGTTACATGGATATTGGTTTTGATTCAAGACCATTTTTATAATACTTTAGAAGTTATTTCATTTTATATGAATATAAGGAAAAATAATTACTTCATAAATTCCTATTTCATAAAAATAACATCAAAATTTCATTATTCATCAATTAATTTCCAATTTATCCGTAAATATATAAAATTGATATCCAAAAATTATCATTCATGTATAATTACCGTTTATCAGACCACATGATCCATTAAAGAGAAATAAGATATTAATTATATATTAATTAAAACCTAAATGCTTCATAAATCTAATCCAATGACACTTTAGGTTAAACTTAATATATTAATTAAATAGTTAACCTTTAACATCTTCCAAAATATGTCAAAATGAATTTAGATGGATGGTTACTATGTAAACAATATATTCCCCAGAAAAAATAAATTGTCTCTTAATCATCACATACAAAACATGTGGATACCATTGTCTTGTATTCTATTATATCATGGTAATAACATGAATTAAAAATAAAGATTTTTTAAAATCATGTATTATTCATTATTCCTTATGTAAAATATATGTTATTATTTATAATCTTGAAATTAAAATATGGAAGAAAACATTTTTTCAAAATATAAATAATAAATTCCAATGTAGTGAGTAATATAAAATTTTATTTTCCCGTATCCATCATATATTTATACAACATTAATAATCAAAAAACTCCAAAACATATTTTGGGTTTTCTTTCTATAAATCAAATGTTTCCCAAGTTGTTCATATTTTCATTGAATAATTTTTCTTAGTTATCTGTATAATTCAACAAGTTATATTTAATCCTTAATGGAATAGTATTACAGTATAATACTTATATATTTAATGAATCTCATACCCTGTACATCATTGATTAAATATTAAAATGACAAAAATTATAAATTAAAATATTAGAACATTATTTCCCTACACTTCAAGTGTCTCATTAGTATAAGACTAACCTCAACCCCATATCTTATTCTGAGATATTTTCCCTTAACTATTGGGGAATTAGTTTTTCTTGTTCCACGTATATCTACCGAAGATTCATTGAAAATTGAATGTTTTTGTTTACATTTCAATAATAATCATTGTAAAATTTCTCTTCACACTTGAAAAAAACTCCTAATTATTTTATAAAAATACCAAGGTCGATCATTATACAATTATCACATTTGGAGAAATACTTTATTCCCTTCTTCCCATTATCTATATTTTTTCAGCTTCCCTATTTTTCACACACTTCCCTTTGAATCCATAATAAATAGATAACTCTTTCACTTTCTCATTATCACATGATAATATTTTATCATACAATAAAAACATAAAAGAAAATTTTATTCTTCAAAATAATAGATTAAGCCCATAAAATAAAATATCCATCTTAACAATTTAATTACATTTATTAGATAATTTTGCATTCCATTTCATAGGTCTAATTTCTAAATGAAAAAATACACTATATTAGATTATATTAATATGAAACACATTGTATAACCCCAAAACTAAGAAAATAGATAAGATAAATTGAGAAACTTATGCATGGATAATATCATAATCATTAAATTGATTATTTAGAATGTTCTTATATAAATATAAATTAATTGTATCATAGGGTTATGCTTTCTAATCGTTGATTTCCTAAACCCATTTTTGTGGTTTCTTCTAATATTCCTCTTATGAAAACTATAGTTACCTGAATCTATAATCCTATTGTTTGTTCCTTATATCATTACATTGGAATGAGATATGAGGAAACACATCATGAAGGACCTGATAGTTTAGTATTCATGGTGAAGTAAATATATACATGATTTTTATATTACATTGGATTAAAAAATTACAACACTTTTTTTATAATAACGTTATTTCATATAGAATAACCCTTAATATCACAAATAATAAAATTCATTGAATCCTAGGTAAAATATTAAAAATAATGCTAATCTCAAATTCCTAGTATGGGTTTGAATACAAAATATTTAATAATTAATCAATGAGAAAAATTAATTAGGATTGGTAAATAACTTAGAACACATTCCTTGTAATCATTAACTAAGAATGAAGTCCATAAATAATATGACAAGGTAAATAACTAAAAACCCATGCCACCTAATAAATAAATATAAAATAAAATGCGTCCATTGATTTTTTCTCATAGTGAAAATATTATAGATAATAATAATTGAAATGGAAATGATGATAATTATTAAATATTTAATTTCATGTCCATGGAACAAGAAAACAAATACTATCAAGACTATTTGTAATACTATTTAAAACTATATGTAGAAACATGTTTAATTTAACCAGTTAATTTTTATCAAGAGATCATTCAATGCATTGTGTGGATATATAATGTCTCACTCTGATCATCCCAATGAACTCAAAAAATTCCATATATATTTAATAATTGATATAATTTATGAACTGTTTCTATTATCAAATATCCATATTGAATAAGGATATGGATTTGACAATATTTCACTATTTAATCAAATTACATGAAAAATATATAAGTAAAAATGGTAATTATTTGTAAATAATAATATATATCACCCAAGAGTGTGGCTATGTAATGGGAAAGAAATTTATATTGAAAATAAATTATATTAATGAGATTATTTCCGAATATTGTTATCAATCAAAAAAGAAAGTGACACATCACAATACCTTTAATCACATGGTAATTTTTAAATAAAATACCATTAGATGAAAAGATTCAAATTGAATCATAAAATACCCTGAAGAATAACTCATTCATCATATTATGTTTTCAATGTGGATGTATATAAACCACATACAACTAAATTGGAGTAAAATAACAAATTATTCATGATGGAATATAAATTGGGTGGAAATCCATTACCTTACACTCCATTTTGATTAAATGAACATTATCCACCGATATAATGGTTGTATGAATGTTATTAAATTATTACAAAACCATATTAATATTTATGACCTTATGGAGGACTTTTTCTTATCATCTTTTTACCCGTTCATTAATAATATTTCACTTTTTCATCATTTTGGGTGTTAATTACCTTATTTTTCATTTATATTTGGATAGGTTATTTCATTTTTCCACTTATGTTGATACTGATTATATCAAATAAAAAATTTAAATAATTATTCAAATTTCATATATATTCACTATGTATGTATTTACAATAATCCATATATGTTATTGATATAAAATTAAATGCATTGTCCATAGAAACTTTAGGATATACATACACATAAACACTACATCCACTTCCTTGTAATATTAAAGAATGAATGGTAAATCCTATATATGTATATTATAATTGATGTATAATATTTATGTCTTATATATTAATTATGTTTATTAAAACCATCCTTAAAAACGTACACATAAATTATGAACGAATAAAATTGCATCGCAAGGTGGTATTCCTATATACGAACAAACGATATTATCATATTCCAAAAAAAATTATAAAGGTATGTGTAATGTAATAATTAAATACTTATAAATAAAAAATACATATCATATATATAATTTATAAATACTATGATCAAAATTTTTTCTTATATTAAAATTTGGTAATGGAAGAAAAAACAACATCAGTTTGCAAGGCATTAGTCATCCATACACATGAACTATGATAACGAATAACATTTTATGGATGTGAGATAATTTAATGTCCAAACCTAAAGGTAAATTAATTTCAGTATATTTAATATAATATTTTTTTATATAATCATGAAATAGTATAATTTGAATGATGCGGAGAAGGAAATAAATTAAAAATTCTTTTAGAATATCATTAGCCCTTCTTTAGGTATCTTCTATAGGTTTTAACTAAATCCATGAAGGCATTTATTTATACCCAACATAAGGATTCGAGTATAGTGGGAGATAAGTTAGGGAGTCATTTGAGAATATCTTGTTCAAGAAAAATATCTTGATATGTGTGAAGAAGATGGGTAGGGGGTTCCCTTTTAAAGATAATGATGAGTGGTGACCTTGTAAATATTAAAATAATTCATTATTGGGTGGTCAATCATAGCTCCAGTGGCTCCATCCATGATAATTAATGATTTTGGGTAATGATGTGGTCTATCCAGACCTCCAAAATACATTATAACTGTAACATCCCAAGTATGTAATTAAGAATAGATATTTTTATCTATGTATATTAATGAATTAGATTGTGTTTTAGAGGCTTAAAAGGAAAATGAATCAAATCTTAAGCATGGAATGCACTAATATTTTTCAAAGATTGTTTTACTTCCTTTTGATGGAAAACCATTTTTAAATCTATCTTTTGACAATTTTATAAGCTATGTTTTTCAAAATAAACTTATTATTTATAATTGGGACATCAAAATTTACTTTGTGTGAATTTTTGGTATTTTTTTGATAAAGTTCATTTTTAATGAATAGTGAAAATGTTGTATTTTAATTCAAAACCTATTTTTAATATAATTTATTTATATGATTATATTATATTTTGAATTGGTTTTTAAGTGAAATTAGAATATAATTTTACCATTTAATCCAATGGTGGTCATTGTAATCAAATTATCTTTGAAATTGGACTTAAACTAGTGTCAATCTTTTGATACATATTGTTTCATAAAAACACGCTATTTGTCATGACATCGGGAATTAATTATTATGTTAATTAATGTGACTTATATGATTTTAATTTTTTAAAATAGACATCATTTTTGAATTCGGAATATCAAATATATCTTAGGGTGAAGTTTTGGTATTTTTCTGAAAAACTTCAATTTTTGATGAATAGTGAAACCACTAAGTGGTAGTTAAAGAAACTGAATTTTTCGTTTAAATGAAAATTTGTCACTTCTGTGATTTGATTTTCAAAATATCCGACATACATGGTTGTCATTAAGAAGTTTAATGTGGTTCAATTAGATTAAAATAAATTTTTGGTGAATAGTAACTTTTAAGTTCTTAATCGTGATTAGAGGTAATTAGTGTAGTTTAAGGTAAAAATAATGTTTTAATAATATGAGATGAGCTTGACACGTGTCCTACCGATATTTTATTTGTCATGGACGACCAATAAAAGCCATGGGTCAACATGTGGACCCCATGGAGCCACTTTGGTTGGGAAATGACATTAATAACTTTTTATTTAATGTTAAAGTAAAAATGACACAAACATGAGATGTTTTACTAAAACAATTTTTAAATAGGGTTGTACAAGTAAGATTTTTGACTATAAATATTCATTTTAAATCTAAAAATATTTAATAAATCATGATATTTTTTTATAATTTTTAGACATTAAATAAATTAAATTATTTCTGACATCATCATGATGCAGTGATTACCTCATTAATAAAGGATTTAAAGAAAATGAAAAGATAATGTAAAATATATGACCTACACATGTCCAAACCCTATTGGATGGGTGGATTTCTAACCCTTATCACCTTACCCTCTAATTATATCAATTTGGGACCTTTTGAATCTGAAAAACATTTTAAAATAAAGAAACATTTCTTTACTTTCCAAGAGTGCCCCTCCTCTCCTCTTATAAAAGGCCCCCACCTATACCTCCTTACCCACACATCCAAAGCCTTTGGCTCGGCCAACCCCTGCCCATTTTGTCTCTCCACTTCCCTCTATTACTCCTTGAAGCCTCACTTTGGGCATAATTCATCCCAAGGAATCCTTTGAGCTCAAACCAAAGGGAGTTACCAGATTTTAAGGAGATTAAAGAACGATCGAGTCAAGTCGGACCCGAGGTATGGGACTTCGTATCAATCTCCTTTCATTTAGGCATATTTTGTTTTATAAACAACCTTCTTTTATATGGTGTATAAACCCCTTTGACTTTTACGTTTATTCAAATGGAATCTTTTTTATACGAAGCGTTTTACTAAACGATAAAAGGGAAGGTTTTTGTCGTACGTATGCGGCGACAACGACTTCTCCGCCGCCATGACCATTATTTGAGTTTCGGCTTCCTCTACAAGCCATACTTTTTTTAAAAGAAAAATAAATACGATGTTTTACTTTTCTTATATTTTGTTATTGAAAATGGTTTTCATAATGTTTTTATTATATCAATGTGTTTTATTGATATCTTGTGATTGAAATGTTGAAATGTTATGTTTCCTTTATGTATGTTTTATGTGATATGATTATGTTATGGTTCTTTGGAATTATTATGAAGACGGGTGGTTCCATGATAAACTAAGGGAGGGTGAGCCCGATATAGCTCTCCAATGCATTGGGTAACGCGAAGGAGTGAAACGTTAAGGTTTCTCCAAAGTGATTTAAGGAATATACTATGATGGGTATTCCAAACGTAACCAAGAGGGTTACTCCCTACGTAAGAATGTTATGAATGCCTCAAGTTACATTTATGTCTTATGATTTCTATGATTTATTCATGATTTTATGAGGTATGTTAATGTTCTTATGTTTTATGGGTAAAGTATGATTTAATTCTTATGTATATATGTACCCATGTTTCCTTTCCATATTTTTATATCCCTTACTGAGCTTTTTATGCTCATCCCAAGTGTTTGAAATGTTTTTCACAGGTCAAGGGAAAGGTACATGATATGATGATAGTGTCAAGGAAGTTTCAAGAAAAAATCCATGTTTTATTTTAAATATGTTTCCATTGATGGGAAAAATGAATACTATCTTTTATGTAACCACTTTGTTTAAATGTGTAATGTAATGCAAGTTTTATGTTCTAATTCTCTAAAACTCTAAACCTGAAAAGAACCTCAAGGTGTAATCTTGTAATAACTCAAGATTATGTAAGGTTTAAGGCTGGGGCCTTATAGTTGTTATCAGAGGTCGGTTTAGATGACTTTAGGAGTAATAATTCTATTAAATGAATATCCAAAAATATTTTTTTGAAATGATATAGCATTTGAAGATTACCATGTTGCTTCATCTAAGACATGTTTGTTCAGAATGGTTTTCTGCAAAGGAAATAGGGAAGCAGTGTTAGGAAGGCACACAGAAGGAAATAACCTTCCGAATCATCATCCTAAGATGGTCAGAATTGGAACTGAATAGTTTGTTGTAGTAATGGCACAGTTGAATCAAGTGATAAATGGTGGGGGTATCCATGCACGAGATCAGCCAGATCAACCGTAGAGGAACAAGTCAGTGGTAGAACATTTCATGAGGCAACATCCCCCATCATTCAGAGGATTATCTGACCCTGTGCTAGCTGAAGGGTGGATTAAAGCACTGGAGAAGATTTTCGATGTCATGGGGTGTTCATAAAATCAAAAGGTTAGTCTTGCTAGTTACCGTTTGGAGGGTGAAACAGATCAGGGGTGGTCGATGGTTAAAAATATCAGGGACGCTGATGAGATTTTTGCTCTTGACTGGGATAAATTCAAAGGTATATTTCTTGAGAACTATTTTCCTAAGGTTGTTCGACTTAGGATAGAAAAACAATTCTTGGAATTGAGGCAAGAGGAAGACTTAGTGGATTCCTATGAAGAAAGGTTAACTCAATTGGCAAGGTATGCTCCAAATTTTATCCGAGACCTTGATAGTAAAATCAATCACTTTTACTCTGGGTTAAAGCCAAAATATCGAAGGGCATTGGCTTCTTGTGAGTTAAAAAGTTATGAAAAGCTTGTTCGATGTGCCGAGAAGGTGGAAATGGAGTTTGCCGATGATCAATTGTTCTATAAAAACCAACAAAAGAAGAGACCGAGGTGGCAGGAGAATGGAAATAATTCTTCAAAAAAGTCTGATGGTAAGAAAACTAAGTTTCCAGTTTGTGATAAATGTGGTAAAAGGCATTCTGGGGAATGTCTTCTGAATTTTGGAAAGTACTACTGATGTAGTAAGATGGGACATAAGGCTCGTGATTGCACTAAAAAAGGTCAAGGTGAAGGTAAGACCAAATTTGATTTACAGTTAGTGAAATGTTTTAAGTGCAATGAGATGGGTCACTATGCAAATGAGTGTCCGACAAAGAGCTCAAGTGATGGGAAGCAGTTAGACTACAAGTAGAAAGGGGTGGTGAAATACTTTGCAACTACTTCAGTAGATGTCGGGCCATCAAATGAAGTTGTATCAGGTACTTTGTTTATTTTTTCAGATTATGCCAGTGTGTTGTTTGATTCGGGGTCTACACGTTCTTTAATCTCTGAAACTTTTTCTAGTTAAATGGGAATACCATCTCAAGAAATGACTCCTTAACTTGTGGTAAAAACACCTGGGGGAAATGTTGAGGCAAAATGAATTTATAAGAATCTTCCTATCCTTATCTGTGGAAAGAACCTACTTGAAAACCTTATTGTTCTACCTCTAGTAGAGTTTGATATTATCCTGGGTATGGATTGGCTCTCTATTTACCATGCTAAGATTGACTGTAGAGCTAAAGAAGTTTCCTTTCAGAAAGACATTCGGTTTGTGTACAAGAATGAACCCTTACGGTTGATAACATATCAAGAGGCTGAGAAACTTGTAAAATATGGAAATGAATGTTACCTTGCACACATCGTTGAAAATAAAGGAAGTGTTCTGATTAATGATGTGCCAGTGGTAAATGTGTATCCTAATGTTTTTCCTGATGAGTTTCCTGAAATAATACCAGATCGGGAAGTTGAATTTACTATTGATATAGTTCTTGATGTTAAGCCAATTTCAAAACCCCCTTATCGAATGGCTGAAATTGAACTTTTAGAGTTGAAGGAGAAATTTCAAGATTTATTAGAGAAAGGTTTCATTCGACCTAGCACATCACCATGGGGTGCTCTTGTTTTATTTGTTAAAAAGAAAGATGGTTCTATGAGACTTTTCATTGATTATAGAGCCTTGAATAACATCACAGTTAAGAACAAATATCCTTTGCCTCATATCGATGATTTGTTTGATCAGTTCCAGGGAGCTCAGTTTTTTTCAAAGATTGACCTGAGATCGGGGTACCATCAGCTGAAGTTAAAGGAAGCATATGTTCTGAAGACTTCATTTCGTAAAAGATATGGCCATTATGAATTTGTAGTAAGCCTTTTGGGCTAACCAATGCACCTACTGTATTCATGGACGTAATGAATAGAATTTTCCATGAGTTCTTGGATAAGTTTGTGGTGGTTTTCATTGATGATATTTTGGTGTTTTCTAAAAGTAAAGAGAAGTATGAAAGACATTTAAGGGTTATTTTTCAAACCTTAAAAGAAAATAAATTGTATGGGAAATTCAGCAAGTGTGAGTTTTGGTTGCAACAAATTTCCTTCCTTGGTCATATTGTTTCTAAAGATGGGATAACTGTTGATCCTGCAAACACAATGTTTGTTGAAGAATGGCCAAGAACCACAAATGTAACTGAGATTCGTAGCTTCCTAGGTTTGGCAGGATATTACCGAAGGTTTGTTAGAAATTTTTCATGGTTATCTAGTCCAATGACTAAGCTAACTCGGAAGGCTGTTATGTTTATCTGGACAAAAGAATGTGATGATTGTTTTCAGGAACTGAAAAGAAGATTGGTGAATGTTCCAGTTTTGGCACTACCTTCCATGAATGGGGAGTTTGTTATCTATAGTGATGCTTCATTGAAAGGACTTGGTTGTGTCCTAATTTAGAATGATCAGGTAATTTCTTATGCTTCACGACAGTTGAAAACTCATGAGGTAAATTACCCTACACCTGATTTGCAATTAGCTGCTGTTGTTTTCGCTTTAAAAATTAGGAGGCATCATTTGTATGGAGTAACCTGTGAAATATATACTGATCACAAAAGTTTAAAGAATATATTTACTCAGAAAGAATTGAACATGAGACAGAGAATATGGATAGAATTAATCAAGGATTATGATTGTAAAATTCATTTCCATCAGGGAAAAGAAAATAAAGTGGCTGATGCTTTGAGTCGAAAAAGTAATGCTTCATTAGAAATGTTGCATTTGGAATGTGATCCTTTGGTTATGGATTTGATTAACCTTGGCATAGAAGTTGTTGGTGCAGGATGTTCTTCTATTTTGTTTCAGGTATCAGTGAAATCTTCTATATCAGACAGAATCAAGCAAGCATAGAAGCAAGACAGTGAGTTGCAGAAAAAGGTTGAGCTGGTTCAGAAATGTAAGTTGCCTGAATTCAACGTTGATAATGATTGCATTTTGAGATTTGGGAAGAGATTGTGTGTGCCTTGTGATTCACATTTGAAGGGAGAGTTGTTATGTGAAGCTCATAGATCTCCATTTTCATTTCATCCTGGAAGTACTATGATGTAAAGAGATCTGTGTGAGTATTACTGGTGGGATGAAATGAAAAGAGATATTTCTGATTATACTGTGAAGTGTTTGACATGTCAACAGGTTAAAGAAGAGCAGCAGTTACTGAAAGGGATGCTTTAGCCTTTACCAGTACCAGAATGGAAATGGGATAATATATCCATGGACTTCGTTGTGGGATTTCCGAAGACCCCTCGAGGTAATAATGCAATCTGGGTTATTGTTGATCGCTTGACTAAATCTGCTCATTTCCTTGCTATCCGAGATACATTATCTCTAGATCAACTTTCCTGTTTGTATCTTAAAGAGATAGTAAGGTTACGTGGAGTTCCTATCACCATTATATCCGATCGTGATCCCAGGTTTACTTCTAACTTTAGGAAAGGCCTTCAGAAGTCATTGGGTACTGAATTAAATTTCAGTACAGCTTTTCATCCTCAATCAGATGTGCAGTAAGAGCGAAAATTTCAGACATTGGAATATATTCTATGTGCTTTTTCGATGGATTATCAGGGAAGTTGGGACCATCATATTTCATTGGTTGAGTTTTCTTATAATAACAGTTTTCAATCCAGTATACAGATGGCACCATTTGAGGTGTTATATGGGAAGCGGTGTCGAACTCTAGCTTTTTGTGATGAAGTGGGTGAAAGGAAGCTGATGGGACCAAAATTGGTAGAAGAGTTGGCAAAAAAAGTTCAACTGATATAGAAACACATGAGAAAAGCTCAGAGTAGGCAGAAGAGTTATGCGGACAACAGGAGGAAGGATCTCTCTTTTGAGGCAGGTGATCATGTTTTTCTCAAGGATTCTCCATGGAAAAGTGTGATGTGATTTGGTAAGAAAGGAAATCTGAGTCTAAGGTTCATTGGACCATATGAAATTCTGGAGAGTGTTGGATCAGTTTCATACTTGGTGGCTTTACCTCCGAGTTTATCTCAGGTACACAATGTTTTTCATGTTTCGATGCTGAGAAAGTATATGCGAGATCCATCTCATGTTTTGAGTCGAGAGGTAGTCCAGCTGAAAGAGAACCTATCTTATGAGGAACAACAGGTCCAGATTCTTGACCACAGGGAGCAACTGTTATGGAATAAGGTGATTCATCAGGTAAAGGTTTTGTGGAAAAACTACATGATTGAAGAGGCAACATGGGAATCTGAAAATGCAATGAGGGATAAATACCCCCACTTATTCGATAATTAAATAAATTGCGGGGACGCAATTTTCTAAAGGGAGGAAGGATGTAACATCCCAATTAAGTAATGAATAATAGATATTTTTATCTATGTCTATTAATGAATTAGATAGTGTTTTAGAGGCTTAAAAGGAAAATGAATCTAATCTTAATCATGGAATACACTAATATTTTTAAAAGATAGTTTTACTGCCTTTTGATGGCAAACCATTTTTAAATCTATATTTTGAAAATTTTATAAGCTATGTTTGTCAAAATAAACTTATTCTTTATGATTGGGAGATAAAAATTTACTTTGTGTTAATTTTTGGAATTTTTTTTTGATAAAGTTCATTTTTTAATGAATAGTGAAAATGTTGTATTTTAATTCAAAACCTTTTTTTAATCTAATTTATTTATATGATTAGATTATATTTTGAATTGTTTTTTAAGTTAAATTAGAATATATTTTTACCATTTAATCCAATGGTGGTCATTGAAATCAATTTCACTTTGAAATTAGACTTAAACTAGTGTCAATCTTTTGATACATATTGTTTCATAAAAACACGCTATTTTTCATGACAACGGGAATTAATTATTAAGTTAATTAATGTGACGTATATGATTTTAATTTTGTAAAATAGAAATAATTTTTGAATTCGGAATATCAAATATAGCTTAGGGTGAAGTTTTGGTATTTTTCTGAAAAACATCAATTTTTGATGAATAGTGAAACCACTAAGTGGTAGTTAAAGAAACTGAATTTTTCGTTTAAATGAAAATTTGTCACTTCGGTGAATTGATTTTCAAAAAATCCGACATACATGGTTGTCATTAAGAAGTAAAATGTGGTTCAATGAGATTAAAATAAATTTTTGGTGAATAGTAACTTTTAAGTTCTTAATCGCGATTAGAGGTAATTAGTGTAGTTTAAGGTAAAAATAATGTTTTAATAATATGAGATGAGCTTGACACATGTACTACCCTTATTGGATTTGTCATGGCAGACCAATACAAGCCATGGGTCAACATGGGGACCCCATGGATCCACTTTGGTTGGGAAATGACATAAATAACTTTTTATTTAATGTTAAAGTAAAAATGACACAAACATGAGATGTTTTACTAAAACAATTTTTAAATAGGGTTGTACAAGTAAGATTTTTGATTATAAATATTCATTTGAAATCTAAAAAGATTTAATAAATCATGATATTATTTTATAATTTTTAGACATTAAATAAATTAAATTATTTCTGACATCATGATGATGCAGCGATTACCTCATTAATAAAGGCTTTAAATAAAATGAAAAGATAATGTAAAATCTATGACCTAAACATGTCCAAAACATATTGTATGGGTGTATTTCTAACCCTTATCACCTTACCCTCTAATTATATCAATTTGGGAGCTTTTGAATCCGAAAAAAATTTTAAAATAAAGAAACATTTCTTTACTTTCCAAGACTGCCCCTCCTCTCCTCTTATAAAAGGCCCCCACCTATAACTCCTTAACCACACTTCCAAAGCCTTTGGCTCGGCCAACCCCTGCCCATTTTGTCTCTCCACTTCCCTCTCTTACTCCTTGAAGCCTCACTTTGGGCATAATTCTTCCCAAGGAAGCCTTTGAGCTCAAACCAAAGGGAGTTACCAGATTTTTAGGAGATTAAAGAACGACCGAGTCAAGTCGGACCCAAGGTATGGGACTTCGTATCAATCTCCTTTCATTGAGGCATATTTTGTTTTATAAACAACCTTCTTTTATACAGTGTATAAACCCCTTTGACTTTTACGTTTATTCAAAAGGAATCTTTTTTATACGAAGCGTTTTACTAAACGATAAAAGGGAATGTTTTTGTCGTACGTATGTGGTGACAACGACTTCTCCGCCGCCGTGACCATTATTTGAGTTTCAGCTTCCTCTACAAGCCATACTTTTTTTTAAAAGAAAAATAAATACGATGTTTTACTTTTCATTTATTTTGGTATTGAAAATGGTTTTCATAATTTTTTTTTATTATATCAATGTGTTTTATTGATATCTTGTGATTGAAATGTAGAAATGTTATGTTTCCTTTATGTATGTTTTATGTGATACGATTATGTTATGGTTCTTTGGAATTATTATGAAGACGGGTGGTTCCGTGATAAAATAAGGGCGGGTGAGCCCGATATAGCTCTCCAATGCATTGGGTAACGCGAAGGAGTGAAACGTTAAGGTTTCTCCGAAAAGATTTAGGGAATATATTGTGATGGGTATTCCAAACATAACCAAGAGGGTTACTCCCTATGTAAGAATGTTATGAAAGCCTCAACTTACCTTTATTTCTTATGATTTCTATGATTTATTCATGATTTTATGAGGTATGTTAATGTGCTTATGTTTTATGGTAAATTTATGATTTCATTCTTATGTATATATGTACCCATGTTTCCTTTCAATATTTTTATATCCCTTACTGAGCTTTTTATGCTCATCCCAAGTTTTTGAAATGTTTTTCACAGGTCAAGGGAAAGGTACATGATATGATGATAGTGTTAAGGAAGTTTCAAGAAATAATCTATGTTTTATTTTAAATATGTTTCCATTGAAGGGAAAAATGAATACTATCTTTTATGTAACCACTTTGTTTAAATGTGGAATGTAATGCATGTTTTATGTTCTAATTCTCTAAAACTCTAAACCTGAAAAGATCCTCAAGGTGTAATCTTGTAATAACTCAAGATTAAGTAATTTTTAAGGCCGGGGACTTATAATAACTCATGTATACAACATTTTGATCCTAAATTACAGTATTTCCTAATTTAGAAAGTGTGGTTTTTCATTATGTTAACTAGTATTCTAACATAATAAATTCATCATTTAAAAAACATTTACATGAAAATTATTATATGGTTGGGAAATACTTTATTTTATATATTATAACTAATTTATAAAATAAAAATCAATTTGGTGTTAGAAATTATTCTTTATAGATGAGCAAGTAACGTGAAAAAATTAATTATACCATAAACACACCAACTGAGTTTTTTACTATTTAATATTATATACATTAATTGTAGTATAAAAATTGATCCATGAATGGAACATACTTTATATTAATTGAAATGTAAAAATATCATGTTTTATGATTGTATTTTTAGTAATTTTAAATCAACAAATAAATTCCCATTTTTTATAAAATCACATTAATTTGACGATTTTCATTATTATTCTAATATGAATTTAAAAATATAAAGAAAATTATTGAAATCAAATATATTTTCTCTTAATCTACATTGTTATGTATTTTTGGGATTTGGATTGTCTTTATTCTTTATCCTATTTTGGATTGTTCTTTGTCTTTTACTTGATTATGGCTGGCTTTTCTCACTCTATTGGATGATTTCATAGAATTACTTTTGGAAGAACTTGAAACGTTTCAGTATCTAAGAAATTGATGGCATGAAATTGATGACCAGCTAATGTGTAGCCTTATTGGACTACTTTATCAACTGTCACAGCCTTTGTTTTCTTATTATCTATTTCATTGATTTCTTGAAGTGCATGGATGTATTATAGATGCTTCAGTTTTGAATAATGGGAAGGCTTTATATGGTTGACCATATCTTGTACAACTTTATAGATTTAATTTGTCACTGGATTTATCTCCTATTTCAGATTCACTTATTCCTTCAGGTAGTTCATATTTATTTTTGGGTATTCTTCATTCTGAAATCCTTACAATGCTTTCCCCATCCTTTTTGGCTGGGTATTATTTCTTGACTACTCATTTTCATTGATTTTGTTATTTTTTCTAGGGTCTTGTTGGTTGAAACACATGATATTATACTATTCCGCTTAATGTATTCATCTGTACCCCCACATCTATCCCATGTTGGTGTTATCTTTTTACACCTCTTTCTTGTAATGTACCATTTTTTAATAAATTCCTATAGGGTCATGAATTGGGTGACCAGTTCATGTCACTAATTTTAAAAAAACATGATGTTTAATTATTTTCGTATCATATATATTTTTTAATTGTTAACTAAATAATTATTTTTTTATTCATACTAATATTATTTTACTAAATCATCTTTAAATGTTAAATATAATTTATTATGATGGAAATGGATTATTTACCTATCAGAATAATGTTTAAAACTAATATGTGTAAATTTTCTCAAATTCCAAAATCATAATTGAATCTAAAGGCATGAAAATAATATTTTTTGTCCCTTTCAATACAAAACATATTATATTGGTTACTTTACTAAAAATATTTAGCATCCCTCCCTTCCTCAATAGCCCTGATCGAGGTAGAACTTTTTGTTAGACATAGGAAACATCCTCATGATAGTAAGGGATTGGAATAAATTCCAAGAACATCAATACAATAGAAGGGATATATTCTATTTGAAAAAAAATCGCCAAAACAAAGAATACCATGACCAAATCTATTATATGATGCATGATAACATTTTAATACAAAGGAAAGTGATATAAAAAATAGAAAAATACACCCTGACCAATATTAGACTACCAAAGTGGAAGAGAAAACATCCAATCTCCTGACTTTAAAGATGGAACTGAACGTCTTCAAACATGCTCTAGGCTCCAACTCCATAATCTATCCCAAAGTATCATGATGCATTATTAAAGAAATGAGATACGTTTTCTTTTACAATAGTATGGGTGAACAATATCATCAAACAAAACAAGGTTCCAAGACATAGGGTGAGTATTGAATCTTTGAAGGTTTTCAAAAAAATGACTTCTCTACTTACAGTAGTAGGATAAATCATGTATGTACATTTATATAAAACAATTTATATAGAACTATTAAGAATAATATCATCAGTTTATATTGAATTCGAGGAAATATAACCCCAAAATAGTTTTCTAAAAAATTAATCCATGTAATGAAAACAAAAATGGTTTAAACCACTTCATTTATTTGACATAACCATTCCTTGATTAAAATCTCTCACACACATAGACATGATTTCTTTAGTGATTGTTCTATAATCCTCATTGGTTTCTTGTCCATCCACAAAGTCATCACTAAGTGGCCAATCTCCTCTTTCAAAAATTATAAATTCCCTTTATCAAGGTTAATGTTCCCTGTAACCCAATGGTACATACCCTTTATTCATGGTCTGGATGAGTACATGTACTCACATGAAATCTTTTATTCCAAAACCATGTCAAACTAACCTATTCAACCCATTTCAATATATCCTTCCTATTGATGAAAAAAATTGAATCAAATAATTTCCATTTACCAAAACCAAGAAGTATTTTATAAGAAATTCAAATGAAATTGAAACTAATAATTAATTATCTAATAATTGGAGTTGATATTGAATCCACCAACATTGGATAATATGGTGAATACAAAGAAAGACACAAATTCTTCAACAAAACTAGGCTGAATATTCAAAAACCAACCTTAGATCTTATTCACTAACATAAAAAACTATATATCATCATTATTACCATAAAATATCATAGATATAACCCCAGTAGAATTTATATATTAATATAACAGAGGTATGAATAATATATATATCAAAAATGACCAATAACAGAGACTTACGACGAAATATGGTATTTAGTGAACTAATAATTTCTAATAGATCACTCTTGAATCAAAGGAATCTGCCTATATATTTTTTGGGGGGAGATAAAACTAACATAGGGTCTTCAAAGAAGAAAACAATTGGTTATGAGTTAATCCCAAAAGAGATCCACTTTTTTAGGATCTAATTTTGAACCATTCTTGGTTAGTTCACAAGGTTAGGGAAATCATGGGCTAGCCACTGCCTCTAAAAACCCATCACATGGTTAGCTCACATGGTTAGAAAACTGTGCACAGTTGATTTTCTCTCTATTCTAAAAATCATGTATTCTCTTTTGTGGCCACACGGTTTTTCCAAACCATGCACCTAACCATGTTCCGAACTAAGAGACATTATTTCACATTTCACGGTTTCATAGATGTTTTTCATAGTTTCTTCTAACCTTGATCAAAACGAAAACCTACATAAAATCCCCCAAAGGCATTTTAAAAGTAATAAAAACCCTCCCAACCTCACACAATAATATTACATACAAAAAATATAGAATTAATGGTATATATAAATGAAACCATCGGTGGTAAATTTACTCCCACATTGGTTCTTTTATCCTCATAAATTAGAAAACACATATCGAACAAAAGGAGTTTTGGACAATGTTTCGACCATTTCACTTTTAGGTT
This sequence comes from Viscum album, assembly GCA_963277665.1. NCBI lineage: Eukaryota > Viridiplantae > Streptophyta > Magnoliopsida > Santalales > Viscaceae > Viscum > Viscum album. The sequence continues at coordinate 2,083,624,170 of OY728128.1, read as the reverse complement.
CCCATGTGTTATCTAAAATATGACCATGTTTCCAAAAAAAACCCACACGAGACCGATGATTTTCCCATGCCAGACATTATCTTTCCTATCCAAAATCGACACTAGTACAGGTAAAAAATCAATCACCTGACTCTAGGTCAATTTTCTCCCATCGAATCATATGGATGTGATCAAGATGGTACTTTTTCATCTAAGTTACATGAATCCCGTAGTTCACTGCACTAAATTGTGGTGATAATTTCAACCGATACCCCACAACACAAACACCTCTATGTACTTCAAAAGGTCCTATGAATCAAAGAGATAACTTACTCTGATTCCTAAAATAACTATTCTGAGGAGTTTTAGAAATTATCAAGAACAAATGATCACTCTCCTCGACTGTCAAAATTAAACATTGATGATATGTATATGATTTAAAAAAAAACTATACCATCCCAATATATTTATTTATTAACTGAATCTTATTCTTTTTTCTTAGACAAGGATCATCTCAAAAATTGACGTCTCACCTATTTCCACCTAAAAATGAGTAGAAAAAAAAGATGACTATACAATGCATTAAAAAAACATAAGTTTTTTGGCCTAATAACTTTTTTTATGTCATAACACCGCTAATGGTATGTTTTCCACCCATGAGCAACAAAAACCCATTACAGAAGCCCAAATAATGAATTAATGTGTTTTTATCAACCTTTTAGAATGTCCATCCAAAGAGGATGATATTCTATAACCATATTCAACTGAGTCATTATTGATTTAAGAATGTATATCCAAATATGGGATGTAAACATCAAATATATGTATGATTCTATCAAAATTAGTACATATTTCATGACCCCATGAAGAAGTATCACATAGGTCTGCCATGTCATAGGGGTCTCAACTCAATAGATGGTGCGTTGATCGGACGCCCGGTCTATGAGTTATTAGCCTTTTAGTCCCAAGGGACCGGTTGGATTCGTGTACAATCCAACCAGACCATATCTCAACTAAACCCTGAACTCCTATGGGGTATACTCAAAGTGACAGCTACACACCATGATTTTCAGCGCCGCTGATGGTTCGTCAAACGGACGTCTGGTGCAAATGATATGGCCAAAGGAAGTAAAGGGTTGGTAATGGGCCATTTTCTGGTCCGACCCGGTCAGACGAACTCTACCCCACCGAGTCTGGGCCGAACCTGCTGGGTCTGACCCGGCCCGTTGGGCGGGTCAGCCCTCCAGGTTCGATCTGATCCGCTGGGCCCATCCCAGCAGACTGTAGGGTTGGTTCAGCCTAGTGGTCGCCACGTAGGTGGCTTTTCCCGGAGTATGGGGCCGGTTTGGCCAGTGTCACGAGGGGCATGGATCGGGTGACTCGTCCTGGAAGGCCGAGTCGGTTCGGCCAGTGACACTGTGAGGGACACTGCAGGCCAACTAGGGAGGCCGGCGCGGCTCGGCCGGTTCGGTCGGAAGATGGGTTGCGGCTGGGTAGGCTGGTTGGCGGCCGAGAAGGGCACTGGGTAGGCCGGAAGGTCTTCCAAAAGAACATTGGGCAGGCCGTAAAGCGGCCGAGTGGCCGCCTGAGGAGGGCGGTGGTGCACCGGGCAGGCTGTGGGCAGGGCGTACGGGGTGAGAGCAGGCCAGCGGGGTGCCGGACAGGGCGCGCGGGACGCGGGCAGGCCGGCGGGGTGCCGGGCAGGCCGTGGGCAGGGCGCGTGAGGTGCGGGTTGGCCACGGGCATGCCGCGTTGGGCACGGGTAAGCCAGGTGGCACCCGGGAAGGCTGGTTCAGCGCGGCTCAGGCGGGCGGTGTTCAGCTAGGAGCACTGGAGTGATGCGGGGGCAGCACGATTCGCGGAGGATGCAGGTAGCTCAACCTTTGTCATCAACGCCTTCATAGCCTCATCGTTGTTATGTATCCATGTCAAATAACTCCCTAAGAAGGAAAATCGACGGAGGATGTCGGTCCATGTTAGGTGGGCCAATATCCTCTACGTTTATGGTGATAACGAATGGTTCATAAGAATAAAGCTCAACAACCTTCATTATCCAAAATGGATGAAAGACCAAATAACTCAAATGAATTTAATCTCCCTACCTTTTATTGTCGGTCATCGTTCATTGATGGAGTCATGAAAAGTAGATAAAGAGAATCTTCGTTCGTCGCGTTTTCCACACGCTTCAAAACCCAAGCTGTGTTGGCTATGGAAGACACACCATGTCGGTAGGTGTCTGGGGAAGAAGTAGAAGAAGGATTTTCACTAACGTTCTTCATTGGAAGATCATGTTCTTCATTTTTCATTGAGAGGATTATAATCCTCCCATGTTCTCCTCTTTCCCAACTTCCACCCAAATGCCAAGTGAAATAATAATAGATTGAGTTGTCAAATATTTCGTTGGCACTGAAATTCAAAAGAAGAATTAAATAAAAGGATCACCATATTTAATTCATGAGTGTTGGCACGAATTAATTGGGGGCGATTGGCACAAATTAATTAAAGGGTAGTTGATGAGGCTCCCCTTAATTAATTGGAACTTGAGGGTTTCTTGACATTAAGGGGGAGTTTCACGGGGTTAAAGCCCGGGTTTTCCCCACCACATTAATTCTCCCATGGGAGGATGTGTTCGCGTGGGCCCCACAACCATAACCTCCCATGGGAGGTTAAGGTGTGGTGGACCAACCTCCATCCTCCATGAGGAGGTTTTAACCACCACACACCAAATGGTTGTTCCAATAAAATAAAGTGTATCTCACTTTATTTTATTATTTTTTCATGAAAACCCAAAATATAACTTTTATTCACAACCAAATTTTGTCGAGGTGTAAGTCTCTTTATGAGAATATCGGTGCTGAGATTTCAACGGTGCCCTTAGATTTCAATTCCATGCAACGGTTCAAAAGTTACGAAATGCCGCTCGCACGTTTGTTGAACGTACCAGAAAAATTGTTCGTAAAATTATTATCAGTCACCCTCGACTCGCGCCATTCGAGGTTTGGCTCTGCCAAGGTGAAACACGCCCCAAAAACCCCAATGTACTCTTGTATTTTCAATTCGAGTTACCGTTTAAAAGTTATGAATTTTACAATAAAATAATTGTCACTTAATTATTTTATTTGCAGCCAAAAACAATCTTTTTCTGGTTGTCCATGTGGGAACAAGTTAGTATCTTATGAAAGAAAGAATACACTAATGAGTTCAATGGTGGTCCTTGATTTTTAATCTGAGTTACCATTTGTGACTTATAATCATTTGAAAAATAAAATAATTTATTTAATTATTTTATTATGATTATTCCATTTTGGGGTTTTCTCATAGGAGGCCCACGTCGACTAATATTAAGTCGCGCCAAGGGTAAACCTGCCATTCTGAGTGCAACGGTTCCCTCAGATTTCTGATCCGAGTTACTATATAAGAGTTATTTAACTTTTTCAGAAAAAACTTCTTATGCGCGTTAACTTATGCTTAACAAAAACTTTGACGGATCATTCCGGGCACTCCGGGCCTCGGAATTGTGCGCTGTCGGATTTTGCGGACCCGTAAAATTATTATTTAATTAAAAAATTACATTGAAATTCTGGGTCATTATATTCTCCCTACCTCAGGGATCTACATCCCCGTAAGCCACAACTCATATAGGTAAACATGTTGGGGCATTAAGCAGGTATCGAAGCCTCTCTCTCCCATGTGCTCTCCTAAATGGTTTTGTACTACCAACGAACGCGCAACAGAGGTATCGACAGTCCACGAAGGACTTGCTCTTTCCAATACTCAATTCCAACAGGAACCTCCGTATAATTCAACCCATAATTGACTTCCAACTCTCCACGGTCGATGATGTGAAAAGGGTCATGTAGGTATCTCCTCGGCTGGGATATGTGGAAAACGTCGTGCACCTGGTGCAACTGAGGTGGAAGATCCAAGCATTATTCTTCCTCGCCAACTCTGTTGAAGACCTGAAAAGGTATGATGAAACTTGGAGATAACTTACCACCTCAACCAAATCTCTGTATACCTCATCGAGGTGAGACCTGTAGAATGACGTGGTCACCATCCTTGAACTCTAGAGGTCTTCATCTTCTGTCAGCATACAACTTTTGTTTACACTGTGCAGTCTTCATCCTCTCCTGGATGATCTAAACCTTCTCTGTGGTAGCTCGTACCATCTCTAGTCAGTAGGAAGTGGGCCAACTTGGTGAGTCAGTCGAACATCACCCATATATATTCATATACCCTGGACGTATATGGTATATCCATCACGAAGTCCATGGATATCCCATCCCACTTCCACTCTAGGACCTCTAAAGGGTGAACCAAGCATGCTTGTACCTGATGCTCTGCCTTCACTTGTTGACAAGTGAGGCATCGAGAGAAAATCTCCACTACAACCTTTTTCATACCTGTCGACCAGTGCTGTCATTGAATGTCCTAATACATCTTCACATCTCTTGGATATATCACTAAGGGGATGTGTGGAAATCCCTCAACACTTCATCCTGAAGTGACACCAGTACCATGGTACATCCTCTAAAGAGGATGACGTGCTCCCCACCTTCATAAAATTCATCGGGTTCCTGCACTGTGGATATCTGAGCAGGTCGTGTCTTGCTTTCAGCATCTCCACGTTGTTCCACCTTGACTCGTTGATGATGTAGGGGAGTGACTGTAAGAGACTGAAGGAAGACTCCTCATTCTATATCCACAATGGATATCTATAAACCATCCAGCTGCTCTGTCGCCTCACCTAGTAGCTGTATACCATACCTCCTACTGAGTGCATCAGCAACAATGTTCCCCAAAAGATAGTGCCACCATATATTCAAGGCGAAGACCACAACTACTAACTCCAGTTCATGGGTAGTGTAGTTCTGCTCGTGCTGTCTAATCTGGTGAGAACCATATGTGTTCACTTATCACTCCTCCATTAGGACACACTCGAGACTGGTCCTTGATGCATCACAGTAGACTACATACCCTATTCCTTCTTCAGGAAGCCTATATATGGTGGCACTAGTCAGCATCTGCCTAATCTCTTGAATGCTCTACTGGCATCTCTCCGACCAAACAAAGGGTTTCCCCTTCTATGTCAAGGCTGATAGTGGTGCTACAACTATGGGTAATTCTGGAATTAACCTCTAGTAGTATCTTTCCAAAAAAGATTTCCCTCCCCTTTGTGGGGGGGGGGATCCAAGAATCATATTTTGAAAAGATGTCCCCATGCTCTGTCACTCCTGTTAAAAACTGAAATCTCAAAACCCAAACTACCACGAAGGTAAGGCTGGCCAACTCATGATTGATCGGTTGCACCCTCCTATGCATGAGTTTAACATATGCTTCCTTGGTTTCCTTTTTTGCCGACTAAGGAAAACCTCATCTCAATGTTATAGATAAGCAACAACCTTTTTTACTAATACAGTCAATATGTTTATGAATTGTGCTTCCCCAGTCCATCCCCAAAATAATGTCGTAAGGCCTCGATGATGTCACCAAGAGGTTCCAACCAAAACTATCACAACAAGGGTTAGATCACACCATCGGCATAAGTGTGATTATATAGTCTCCTCCCAAATTTATCTCTAGAAGTGAGGTTCAATTCAACGGTTTAACTGGAAACTATAGGTCAGGGACAAGATTTTTGGAAGGAAGGAATGATTGGTACCTATGTTTGTTGATACGACAGCTAGTAGTAGATACAGACCGTACCTCAAATCATTCCTAGAACCCTTAGGTCACCGTATTTTACTGCATATAGCTACTCTCTTCCCCTTACCTCCTGCTCCCTGAGGCTAGAGGGGACTACAAAGGAAGGTGGTTGTAACATGTCAAAAAGTACACCACCTCATGGTTCTCTCCTAGCTCTATTTCCATGTTTTCCGCCCTACAGATTCATCTATCCTTAACACTTCCTCTTCTCAAAACATTTTACACACTCAAGTCTCTGAGACTGGCGCCAGTTTCATGATTTCCCACTGCTAAAATTCACTGGATGTATCTGCTCATCCAATGAACATTCTACTGCAAATGTTCTCTCTAGAATATAGAGGAAAGGTGTTGGCTCAGATGTCCTAAAACACACCTTGCTCAGTAGTCTGAGCCCCAAAGCACTGATCGTAACGTATTCATCGAGTACTGGGAACTATCGGTATGCCTCGATGAATTCTCATCTACCGACATGTCATCCTGAAGAAGCTGTACAGGCTCTAGAGAACTCTCAGCCACCTCCTCAGGCAAGTCCATAGTTGCTAGTTAGTCAGGCTCTCCTCAAAACCTGAAGGGTATCTCATTCTGAAAAACGTGTAAGGCACTAAGCCTACATGTTTCATCAATCGGTACTGCCGGTTGTAACTACTGACCAACATGCAATGATAAAGATCACACACTACCAAAAGGTACAATCTCAGGAAACGGTCCACCTACCGAAGCCACATCACAATGCGGACCAACAACATGGTCACTCACTGAAAAACACTAGAAGATAAGGTCACTATTTTCTCTACTAGTGTCTCAACCTGGTGGAAAACTCTAGTAATCACCTCCATCCAGTCCTCTACTACCTGGGAATTTGTCACGCCTTGATACCTCAGAGGCCTCTACCATGAGAACTCATGCAACACGCTCAGTCGGCATGCATCGTCTTCCAGTGTGGCTGGTGGCATCTACTGCCCAATGAGTGGTGGTGCTGCTAGTAAACAACCCAAAGGTGCCATAATAGTAAGAGGGCCCTCTACCGGATCTTTGTCGCTTTGTGGGCCGTCATCGAGTACTCTCTTGGAAAACCTAGCCGGCTGTCTACGTAGTGGCATCCTGATAAGGAACAGTTGCACCACGGTCAATAAGTTATACCTGGTGAGTTGACTCAAAGTGATCACAAAGAAAACTCTTAAAACACACATCCAATGAGTGTTTTCGTGCACTGAGTCAGAAATCATAAGTCAAGGTCCTGGTGTATGGATATTTCGGTTGTCGCACCAACACTGGACTCCCTGAACTAAAAACCACACGCAATACCTTTAACACTATTGCTTCATAGAAAAGATCAGAGTCTTATGTTATGTGGTAGAACTAACTCCTCTGATACCAATTTGTCACAACCCCCATGATAAATTGTCACAGAGGATTGCCACGTCCTAGGGGTCTCAACGCAATAGACGACGTGTCGATCGGATGCCCGGTCAGTGAGTTATTAGCCTTTTTGTCCCGAGGGCCCATTTGGATTCATGTACGATCCAACCTGGCCATATCTCAACTAAACCCTAAACTCCCATGGGGTATACTCAAAGGGATGGGTACACCCTAAGATTTCCAGCGCCACTGACGGTTCATCAAACGGACGTCCGGTACCAATGATATGGCCAAATGAAAGGGTTGGTAATGGGCCCTGGTCCGGTCCGACGTGATCGGACTGACTCTGCCCAACCCAGTCGAGGACGACCCTGTCTGGGTCGACCCGGTTGGACCATATGAGTCTGAACTGGCCCGTTGGGTGGGTCATCCCACTACATTCGTCCCGGTCTGCTGGGCCCGGCCCAGCAAACTACGGGGGCGGTTCGCTCGGGAAGTCGCCATGTAGGCGGCTCGGCCCGAAGGTTAGGGTCAGTTCTGCCAATGGATCGGGAGACTCGGCCCATAAGGCCAAGTCGGTTTTCCTAGTGATGCTGCAAGGGACACTGCGGGCAGCCTCGGGAGGCCGACGCGGCTTGGCCGGTTCGGTCGGGAGCTGGGCTGCGGCCGGGTAGGCCGAGAGCCGGCCGGGAAAGGAACCAGGGAGACTGGAAGGTCGGCAAGAAGGGCGTCGGGCAGTCTGAAAGTTGGTCGGGTAGGCCTGTTGGTGTCCTGAGTAGGTCGCGCGGGGTGCCGAGTAGGTCGTGCAGGGCGCGGGCAGGCGAGTAGGGCGCCAGTCCGGCCACGTGCAGGTCACGCGGGGCGCGGGTAGGCTGCGGGACGGCCGCATGGGTTACGGGTAGGCTGGGTGGTGGTTGGGCAGGCCGGTTGGGCATGCCTCTGGTCAGCAGTGTTTGGGAGGGAGCACCGGAGCGCCGCTGGGGCGGTGCGATTCACGAAGCACGCATGTTGAATGGCCTTTGTCTTCACCACCTTCGTCGCCTCATTGTTGTTACGTCACCATGCCAAAGAATTCCACAAGAAGGAAAATCGGCGGGGGATGTTGGGCCATGTTAGGTCTGTGCATATCCTCCGCGTTTATGGTGATAACGAATGGTTCATAAGAACAAAGCTCAACAACCCTCATTATCCAAAATATAGGAAAGAACAAAGCACTCAAATGAATTAAATCTCCCTCCCTTTGATTGTCGGTCGTCGTTCGTTGATGGAGTCCTAAATAGTAGATGAAGAGAATCATCATTCGTTACATCTGCCGCACACTTCCAAACCCGAGCTGCGTCAGCTTTGTAAGACACTCCACATCGGTAGGTGTCTGGGGAAGAAGTCGAAGAAGGATTGTCGCCTGTGTTTATCATTGGAAGAGTGCGTTCTTCGTTCTTCGTTGGGAGGATTCTAATCCTCCCATGTTCTTCTCATTCCCAACTTCCACCCAAATGCCAAGTGAAATAAAATTAGATTGACTTGCCTAATATTTCGTTGGCTACAAAATTAAAAATAATAATTAAATTAAAGGCTCCCCCTAATAAATTCACAATAGTTGGCATGAATTAATTAGGGGATATTGGCACGAAATAATTAACGGGGAGTTGAAGAGGCTCCCTCTAATTAATAGGAAATTGAAAGTTTCTCGATTGTAATAGGGAATTGCAAGGAGATAAAAGATTGGGTGGTTCCCACCACATTAATCCTCCTGTGGGAGGTTGAGTTCTGGTGGGCCCCATCACCATAACCACTCATGGGAGGTTAGGTGTGGTGGTCCCACCTCCAACCACCATGAGGAGGTTTTAACCACCACACACCAAATGGAGGCTCAAATAAAATAATGTGTAGCTCATTTTATTTTATTATTTTTCCATGAAAACCCAAAATATAACTTTTATTCTCAACCAACTGCCGTCGAGGTGAAAGTCTCCTTAATAGAATATCGGCGTTTCGATTTCAATGGTGCCATTGGATTTCAATTCCAATCACTGGTTCAAAAGTTACAAAACGCAGCTCGCACGTTTACTGAACGTACCCGATAAAAATATTGGAAAATTATTATCTGTCACCCTCGACTCACGCTAGTGAGGTTAGGCTCTGCCTCGGTGAAACACGCCCCATCAAACAAAACGATACTCTCCAATTTTCAATCCGAGTTACCATTTTGATGTTATGAATATTTAAATAAAATAATTGTGACTTAATTATTTTATTTGCGGAAAAAAACTAAATTTTTATGGTGGGCAGTTCCTGCCAAAGATAGTATCGTCTTTAAAAAAAGCATAAACTAACCAGTTCAACGATGGTCTCAGATTTTTAACCCGAGTTTCCGTTTGTGAGTTATAATAATTTGAAAAATAAAATAATTTATATAATTATTTTATTTACAATTATACCATTTTGGTGTTTTCTCACTGGAGGCCCACGCCGACTAATCTTAAGTCACGCCAAGGGTAAACACGACATCCTGGGCGCAATTGTGCCCTCAGATTTTTTATTTGAGTTACCTTTTAAGAGTTATTCTACTTTTTCAGAAAAACTGCTTACATGTGTTAACTTATCCTTATCAAAAACTTTGACGGATCATTTCGGGCACTCTGGGCCTCAAAATCATGCACCGTCAGATTTCGCTGACCCGTAAAAATTCCATTTTATTTAAAACATTACATGGAAATTCTGCATCTTTACAACATATTTTATTTTTTACACTTCATTGATATAGATTATTAAAAATTCATTAACCATATTATATTCAAGAATAGGGATGAAACGGTGTGACATTATGAGTTGATACACTCTCACGCATATGGAATCATGTTTGCAAACTACTCATGGGAGAACCATTAAAAAATCAATGGTTATTTTATACAATTTCCAATATGTAATAGGTAATGATTACAATATAAATTTTGGTTGTTGTTGCTCTTCCTTAACCTGCAGGGAGGCGAGGCATCTTAAAAAAAGATCCCCCACCTTGCTTTTCATGTCTACCCACTAAAACAATTATTTAGATTACTTATACAACATCTATATTCCACTATGAATAGGGCAACATGAATGGTTTTATGCATGGAGAAGTGGTTTTTTGAAAAGTAATAGGTAATAACATCTAAACTATAATAAAAAAAATTGAACTCACATCTAGTTTACATCCTTCAATATTATCCCCACCATTGAGTTCTGACCATATCAAAACACATTCTGAATGAGATATTTTTGCCCCATTAACTGTCTCCACCAAATCATGATCAATATAAATTAGAAGGAAATTCATTTAAATACCTCGTATTTAAATTCCAAATTAATATTGGATATGAATAATATACAATTTCACTATTATGAAGCTTATTTTTCCTACTAAACATATGAATTTCTACTTAATTTATCCTCCACCTAATTTTCATTACACAGTTTATACATCAAATCAAAGTCGATAATATGGTGATTTTAAATCCATATTAGTTGTATCATATCCATGTCCATTGGTGATAAAATATTTTTCAATCTATTATGACCTATAAAAACTAAAAATTTTCCACCAATGATTTAATGATACCATGTTTTCAAAGAAAGAACTATGGAAGCTAATTATAAATCAGGAGTTGTGTAAGTATTCTCATGAAACTCTTATGTCCATGAGTTATAATATGTGACATGATCACCTTTAATGAGAACACAACTCATCGAATTTTTCTAAAGCGTCACAAAGAATACATACCCTGTCCTAATTCTTAAAATTCATGAACAGTGTGGATATAAAAAAATCATTATTCTCTTAAAAATAATTCAGGAATTCCTTTTTACATTTTAATAGAACATTACCCCAGTAAAAGTTGTTATCGGTGAGGGTAATGATGAAAAATCATGAACAAATTATTTATAATAACAATTCGAGCTAAGGAAATTGCTCATCTCAATGATATTATTTGGCATTTTCCATGAAATGTTACATTATATCTTCTCTAGATCTATAAAATCACATCATTCAGGGATTACATGGCTGAGAAAATGTACCTATTATATCAAAAAATAACACCTTGATAATTTTGTCTTCAAAAAATGATGTCTTAAATTTCCCAACATTATCGCCATTTGTTTCTCATGGTCATCCCTTATCACTAAAGATAAAAATATGACTTCTAAGAACACCACCACAAAATAATCTAGATATTCTTAAAATATTTTATTCATCAATGAAAAAATATTTCATGTGTGTTCATAAGATTGAAATGAATAGACATGTATTCCTAATGGCCGTTGATTTTCCTAAAATTAGAATTTGGAATATCCTTTTTATGAATCCTAAAATTGGGATATCCTAATATAAAATAATTTTGAGAGAACCAACAGGCTCCTCGAATTGGGTTACAAGATCTTTAATGTTTGGTAGTGGATAATAATTCTTTATCTTAACATTGTTATGTTTATGATAATAGAGAAAAATGGAATACTTCCATAAACCTTTTTGAAAAACAAGATTGGTGCTTCCATGAAGATATTATGGGCCAAATGAACCCATTTCATTATATCTCTTCCAACTATACATTAAATTGCATAATTTTGTTTGGTTATATATGAAAATATAGAAAGGAAATAGGACTTGTTCGTAGGAGGAGATCAATCATAATTTTTTTTTCTATTGTTGGTGGAAACCTTGACTATGTTATGAAAATAATAACAAGAATATGATTAAAAACTAATAGAAAACTATTATTCTTAATATCTAGAATTTATTCAAATTTTAATGATACCATATATTATGAGATCATTCTAAATACTAGGGTTATCAAACCCATTTTAGTAACATTTACACCCTACTACCCTTTAAAAAGATACTTGATTCTATAATATGTGGTAAAACAAACCATTTTCATATAACAATCTATGTGAGCCTCGAAAATAGTCAACCAATCCATTCCCCATATTATGTCATAGGCATCCATCTAATGAATATATAAATACCATTTTGGCTTATCTCAATCAACAATTATGGAACATGATAGACATATAATGGTTATACATTCTCTTCGATAAAGGGGGTCTTAATGCATCAAAATAGAATTCATCATTTCAACATGAATTCACAAAAACTAAATAGAACAATATGTAATGAAATAATTGGATGCACCCATTTTAAAAAAATTCATCAATAAGGGCATATTTCAAAATAATGGAACCTATCACCATCAATAGTTTAGAGGGATCATATGCAATCACTTTCTTACCTCCATATACATTCTTACTCACTACAATGTTTTTTTGTTTCCATAATGATATTGCACTGCCAGATGAGTCATTGTATTCCTTGAATAACCATGGAAATAATGATTCTTCTGAAGATATGTATACTTCTATCATTGTCATGTCAATGTATACAGGGTCTATGAAACCTGATATGTGCCTCTCGAACCCAAAAATTGAGTACAATGATAGAGACACTTAAGATGTCCCATTTTATTCTGATTATGACATGATATATTTGGTGTCATTCAATTTATCTTCATGTGGTGTAATGAATTATTTTTAAAACATCTAGTAATTAACAACCATTTTGGAATAATATTCTCCAATACACCCATCTAGTTATGTTTCCTTCCAATACCATGTAAATATGTATCACTCATCCACTTGTTCCAAGAATTAATGTTCCCACCATTCATTATAGTAATCAACTCACTTCACCAACCAATACTTCATAAAATAACCCAATCCAATACCAAATATTTATTTACCATATCTATATAATATTCTATAAAATGAATGAAAATATTTAATAGAATCTCATTCCTCATCCCCAATTCACAAATTCATGATTTCAAGAATTCCCAAAAAATCACATCAAATGAAAAGTAAACTAAATTCATAAATTTATCAACATACTCAATAAATGAAAAATGTTCATGCTTCATGATGAAAAATTGTGTCTCTATTGTAATCCTAAATATATGAATATAGAATTGTATGTTTAACAATTATCCAAAAAACCCACATGTAATTCCTTGGTCAAATTAATAAAATACGGAAAAATCACACCACATGCATTAAATATTCAATAGAATATATTGAACCAACACAGCATCAAAATCCTCTATAATTATAAGGAAATTCTTGATTTGATTTATCCTCTCCACCCACACCACTTCCTTTTATGGCAATAAATTATCTAGAATGATGTGTTGGTTTAGCTTCAGGAATTGAACAAATTAAACCACATGTCGTAGTTCATCCCTAATGTTCCCTCTTTACACATCTAGAAAAGATTGATCAATAATTTGATCCTATTATTGGTTTTAATATAGTTCAAGTAAAACCACATTCTTAATGAACTCTTCAGGTTGGTTTATATAGTTTTTATTGGGTTCCATTTTTTTATACCCACAACAGAACAACATATGTCTCAATATCTAGCAACCAAATTCTTAAAAATTTTAAATTATAATATATCTCATCTTTCACAACAAGGATCCCCAAAAATTACACCCATTCTATTTTCAACCCACTATTTAATACTCCACCATGCTTTCAAAAATGAAACCATTTTCAAAATGACTCTATCATGTTGTATTCAAATTCATACCTAAAAAATTGATCAATAATTTTAAAATTCAATAATATTTCACCAAATAATAAATATTTACTCATGATAAAATAAATACTCTTATTGGGATGTAATTTCTATCAATTCATGTAATAATATTCTTATTGGATAAACCCAAGAAAATGAGACTACAACTCTTATAATTGTATCAAAAAGACTTGTGTACCCAACTAATTGGTAACATGATGTTATTCATAAATAGGATAGCTATAAATATTCATTCTCTATATTTAATTTTACAAAGATCTTATTATTTTATACCTTCCTAACTAAGCACTATACCAGAATTAATTTTTTCAACTCCAAGTTTGACGCAACTAATTCCCCTGGAAAACGGAAACCTCATGTCTAGAGAATTTTGAACTGACCACAAATGATACAATTATCAGGTCAAAAACCAAAAAATATGAAACCATTTGTAACATCACACCCATACACATTGGAATTATTTATGGATGTATTTCTACTTGGCCATATGTTACATCCCTGATATTCCAAACACGAGCAATAAAATCCACGTTTTTTAATACAATTGTTGGATGATTTTTCCTTTGAAAATAAAAACAACCGCAACCCAATATATCATAACCAAAACCAATATATGATTCATGATAAGAATGTAATAAAACTCAATGTATTACTATAAAGTAATTATACTTAACTACATCATGGAAAATATTAGCATACCAAAGTATAAGAGTGAACTCTAAAGCCCAATGACACTAAATACATGAATCCACAACCCAAAAGATGCTACATAATTCGAATCCACAATCGAACTCAATATATCATGATGAATATCTAATGAAATGTGATACAATACCATTTCATGTCTCTCAAAAAAAAATATCTACAAATGTAACAATGTTTGCAAGCATGGATTGAGTAATTAATCTGAGTAGGTTTTCCAAAAATTACTCCCCGAATCAAGCTGCTAGTTAAGAAAATGTTAGCAAATTTATGAAGAAAAAAAATCATATAAATCCACTAAAATCATTTCATCATTTTATACCAAATTTTTGGATATTCTATACAAAAGTAATTTTCCAAAGAAACATTTTCTAAGGAATGAAAATAAAAATTCCTAAAGCCATTTAAAATTTATTTTTTTTTCATAAAAATAACATGATTAAATCCCAGACCCACACATTTATTCATTGGTGAAAGTTACAAACACGTGATTGGTTTTTCATCCATCAACCAAGTAATTAATATGTGGAAAATTTACATGTTCACTAATGGGACATGACCATTATTCCATGTTTCATCACTTTTACTCCAATGTTACACGCCCCTTATTCTTTTTCACATAGAAAGCATAAACTCACAGAATCCTATGTATTCCAAAACCATGTCAAAATAACCATTTAATACCATTTAAATAAAACCTTAGTTTTATTGATTTTTTTTTAATAAATTCATTTTCATGAATCAAAACCATGAAATATTTTAAAACATCATTTCATAATCATTAAACAATGATGTTTGGAAAAAAAATTCACAATTTAAAAAATTATCAATAAAGATGTTTTCCACCATTATTTAAACATCAATTTCACAATAAATTTAATTAAATTAAAACAAATTTAAATATAATCCTTAAATTTATAATGTGATTAGTCGAGTATGAATCCATCTACCTTAGAATCTAAATAGAAAATTAAGAACAACATTTTTTCTTCAACAAAATGAGATAACTTATTTAAAAAAAATGTTAGATTGTATTTTGAAAGATAGAAAAAAAAATTCGTCATTATTGGAATATATATGTATATATGTATATATATCCCCAATATAATAGAACTGAGAATCTAATCGAGGGAAGAAAATTGATCATAATAAAACCACCTAGTATAGAATCTTATTATGCTATCTAGCCTTCTGTCCATGATGAATTCCCCACGGGTCACTCCAAAATAATAATTAAGAATCTCCAATGACTTAAGAATGATAAAAAGCTATGTTAAGTAAATCAAAGATAAAAAAATTTCCGTTTAGAAATACTCTTGAATTAGATCCAATTTTATAAGTTCTAATTTTAATCAATATGTAGTTAGGCCGCACGGTTCGAGAAATTATTTTACAACCATGTGATATTCACTACCTCCAAGCTCCCCTCACATGATTGGATTGAATGATTATAAAAACCATGTTCCAACCATGTTTTCCCTCTAATCGAAAAAGCTCTATTACTTCTAGGTGGCCGGTCAATTTTTCTAAATTTTACGCCTAACTGGGAACCTACCCAGTAGCCACAATTTCACTTTGTAAGGTTCCATCGAGGTGTTACACCATTTCAACTAACCATTATCAAATCCTAATCATCCATAAAGTCCACATAATATTCCAATAGACCTCCAAACCCTTCCAAACTTCACTAAAATAGTTTACATAATCAAAATATATAATTAATGGTCTACTTACATAAAAATAAGGGTGCTAAAAATGACTCCAATTAATCATTTATTTCATCCTAAAATTAAAAAAATATAAATATGTCGTTAAAATTGTTTTTGGGAAATGTTATAGGTAATTTCACCCCTTATGTTTGATGGTTTCCATATGAAAAATACGTTTTTCTCTTATTCTTTGTAATTAATTTTTAAGGACTTCACTAATAACATTGATAAAAAATTAATTTGGACATGTTAGAAAAAATAAATTATGATTAACCCCAATATAGAATTCATTATGATGAATTTAATTCTTAGAATATGAAATATATCATTTAAAATTAATCGCATAGATGAAACAAGAAAGTGGTGTTTTAAATTGAAAATATTCAAATGATTACAGGGTTTATATATCTAAATTTCAATATGAAATTTATTACAATAACATACATTGAGTAAATTGATGTAGAATTCAACTATTTAAACATTAAAACCAAATCAAAAATATAATTTTACACTATAAATTATAATGATATAAAAGTTTTTTTCCATTAAAATTCTGTATTTTTTACTATTAAATGAAAATGAATATATCTAGAATAATACCTACAACTCTAACTATGCTATTTTTGAAATTCCGATTTCAAAATTGAATATTATTTTATAAAATTATATTTTATAAACTTTAAAAAGTAGACATTAAATAATGTTCCCCGTTAATAAGTAAAAAACATCCTTTAGGTAAATAACACTTTTACTTCGTAAAATTGTATTTTTTTTCTTATATTATTCCTAAAAAATATATTTGATTAATGTAAAAAAATTATTTAACATATAATTAATTTCATCCACAAATATAAATTAATTAACTTTATTATAATAAAATCATTTGGTCTTATATAGTTTTTTTTTTATAAAAACATTTCCTTTATATTCAATTCAATTTTATTTTATTTTATTATAAATTATTATCCAATGAATTTGACCCAATATTTTCATAAAATAGGTAATATAATTCATAACCACCTATTTAATGGATGTGTTAATAAGTTCATTATAAATATTAATATTAATTCTATTTTGTAAAACTCAATCATTTGTGTAATGAAAGCTATTGGAGAATGTCGTTGTTGCGTGTAATGCAAGCTGACTCAATGATACATGCATTTAAAGTCATAGATTTTATATATTTTAAATATTATATATATATTAATATATCATGATTTTATAATCCATTATGTTATTTTTGTAAATTGTAACACATGTTATAATATACAATGTTCATATTTTAAAATTTTAGTTTGTTACATTCTATCCTCAAATTAATTGTGTTCCTACAATTTAAAATTTATCTTGGGAATCATGGGATTTAAATTATAACTTTTTTTCTTTAAACCATTTTTTCGATTTTCTAATAAAATATATCTTCAATAAGAGAAAATGTAATTTAAAAATTTCAGGTTGAATAACAAATAACTAGGTTTATAAGAATACAAACACTTGTGGAGTGTGAGGATATGAAGGAAATGTGTAAATATATATTGAGAGTGATTTAGGTCAATGATCAAAAAATATTTAATGATCAATGAAATGTTGTTGGCCTCAAATTAATAAAAAATTGATGATTTAAAATACTATTGGTTAAAGAAAATGATGGTATAATGATTACAATTTTTATCTCGAACCTTTTTTGTTGAGTTGAGGAATTATTTCACTTATAATTAATATATAGAAATATAAAAAATTGATGAATTTTTATTTCATAATTTTTTTTAATATTTTGGTTTGATTTTGATCAATTTAAAATTCATCCAATATTGTATGAAAATGATATCCCAAAGTTGAGTCTCATGCCTGATTAACCTCTAAAATATCTATCATCTATAAATGAGTAACAATATATTCCTCTTTTATTTACTAATACCAAATTTATTATAATATTTTTCCAATGACACATAATGTTTATCTTAATCCATTAGATGCATATTTACCTATAAATCTCATCCAAAAATACGTCTCAACAAAATTAAAAGGATGGTTACTAAAAATATAGTAATTTCCCAAAAACAATAAAGAGACACTTAATCATCACATAAAAAATATGTTAATAAATTCATTATTTATCATCTTTAAAAATGTAAATAAAATTAATTACCAAAAAACAATAATTTAAAATTTTAAGTCATCCTAATTCCTTATATAAAACAATGGTTATAAAATATATACATTAAATAAAACTTTGAAATAATATATTTTGTCAACAAATCATTAATCAGTTCTATGATAGTTTCTAATATCCAATTTCATTTATCTATATCAATTATCTCTTTATCCAACCATAGTTATCTCAAAATTAGGTGCATATTAAGGGATTTTTATCTCAATAATTTTTTTTAGGATGTTCAACTTGTTACTAAACCATTTTTCTTGATTATCTAAAGTGTTCAACATTTTCTCTCGAACCCTTTTTAAAATAGGACTACAATATAATCAATATATTTTTCATTATTTTCATAACCAGTGAAATATTAATAAAATTATCATTTAATATTATTCATGGATACAAACAAGATAACATAAATCATTCCTCTTTATTTTTATCAACTGAATAATCTTAAACTTTATCCCTTATCTTCTTTTGAGGAATTTCCCCTTGGAACATGGGGTAATTAATTTGTGTAGTTACCCATATATATTCAGTTGTAGCATTGTACATGCGAAATTTATTTCATTGAATTTGAATGATAATTATAGTGGCATTTCTCTCTACACTTTTTGGAAACCCCATGTTATGTTAATAATGTACCCGGGTGTATCCTTCCATAATTATCACTTGTGGGAAAAAACATCTTTCCCTTTTTCCCTTTATCTACATTTTACCCATTTTCCTATACTTCACATGATTCTCTCCAAATCCATAATACATAGATAAATATTTATATTACATTTTATAAAATCATACTATTTAATAATACTATGAAATTTCATGGGATATTATTTTCCTTTGAAAGATTTTCTTAAATCCATAAATGATGAAATTATTCTTGCTTTTTTGATAATGTGCATAGGTGAGGTTCACATTAATTCTACTAGGTTCTACTTTTAAAATATGAAATATACTATGTTAGACCATATCATTATTAAAAATGATGTAAAATCCCAAACCTAGTGAAATACTCAACATAAAGAACACGTTTTGTATATATATAATCTCAAAATCATAAAAATAATTTTTTTTGATGTTATTATATAGTTTTCCTTAATGTATATAATAGTGTTATTTCATATAATATATGTTTTTAAAAATATATGATCCAAGGTTTAGACTTAACATTGTATGATACCAACTATATAGACCATACCCCATAAGCATGAAGCTAGTTCCTTCTATTATTACCTTGTAATAAGATACAAATAATCACAGCCCAAAATGATTGAATAGTTTATTTATAATGATAAAATAGATATATTCATCATTATTAAAATAAATTTGATTAATAAATTTACAACATTATTTTTTTAGAAAAACTTGTCTCCATCTAGCGTGATCCAAGATATCGTTCATAGTAAACATCATGGAATCTTGGAATAAAACAAAACACGAGTGTGGCCAAATGATTAGTTAGTGTTAAGTATAGTGGATAAAATAAATAAATAATAATAATAATCCAATTGAAAATTTAAATAATTATGAATATATTAAATGAAATACTTAAAAAATAATCAATTTGGTATGTAATATGGGATGTTAAATAACTGAAAACACATACCATTTAATCATTGAAAATTTAAAGAAATTATTCCATATATTTTTTTAGAGTGGACATATCATTTATAATAATAACATAATTCTGATCATAAGAAATGATTATATATAGGACATCATGTATGAGGCACATGATAACATATACCATTATGACCTTTCAAAAGATGGTATAAACTATAGATAAAAACCCACTTAATTTGGCCAACCAATTTGTCTCATGAGACTTGTCAATCCATCAAGAGGATATATAAATTTTATGCCCTACCTGTAACTAACAGTGTAAAAAATTACTAATATATTGAATAATAAATTTAATTCATGAACAACATAACTTATCAAATATATATATTGAGTAATTGATATAGATTTATCAATATTTCCATTGTTAATAAAATAACATTTAAAGAAATCATCAAATGTAAAAAAAAATTATGTTTTAATAAATAATAATATAAATCATCCATGAATCTGGTTATGTAAGAAAAATGAAATATCCAATGAAACCTTATTACAATAAAGTAATTATATCAAGAAAATATGGACAACCACAAAAGAAAGTGAGAATTCGCAATTTCTTTCATCACATTGTAATTATCTAATCCAATTCCATTCGATGAATAGATTAAAATTGAATCATATAATGCTAATAATTATATATGATTCATGATATTATATTTCAATATGTATATTTATACACAACCAAAATGTTAATTAGATCATAATAACAAATAAGTATCAATTGAATGTAAATTGAGAAGAAATCCCTTACTTTACACTCTCTTTTTGGTTGAACTCCATTTTGACTCATTTATAATGGTTTTAATAATATTTTAAACTTATTATGGAACCATATGGATATTTACCAAATCATTTATTATTATTCTTTAACGTCTTGATTAGAATTAATTGATAATATATCATTATTTTCACTGTTTCGGGTGTTATTGGACTTGTTTTCGAGTATGCTTTGATTTTAAATTTTATTTATCTTCTTATTTTGATCATCATTTTATCATTTCATGAATTTAAATTATGATATATGTATATATCATATTTATTCATTATATTTTTATTTAGATTAACCCATACCATTTAGTAATTGGAAATTAAAAGCACCGTTCATGAAAATGGTAGGCTATACATACGCGTAATCACATCATCAATTATCATAAAATTATAATGAAATATAATAAATTATATAAATATATATTATCATTATTTTGCCATTTTTTATTTCATATATATTAAATAATTTTTTTAAACCATCCACCATATATTTCATATGATATGTGAATGAATAACATTGCTTCATGAGGTGAAAGTCTTCTGTATATATGAACGTTGTTATCATATTACCAAAAAAATCAAAAGTTTTAAGGTATATTTCATATAGTAAATAATTATTATAAAAAGGTAAAAAATATCATGATTATATTTTATAAATACTATGTTCACCATTATTCACATCCTTTATTGGTGGTAATTGATTAACAAAAGACATCAGTTCGCGAGGCGGTTGTCCATCATACACACAAACGATTATTGTGTATCTCATTTGATGTATGTGTCTAAAAATGTAGTTAGTACGCTTAATATAATAAAATCTCATTATATCTATGATACTAAAGATATTATATAATCATGATAAAATAGAAATTGATGTATGTGGTGAAGGAATTAATTTAAAAATACTTTTAGAAGATAATTACCTATTATTTGGTTATCTTCCTTTATTTTTCACTAGACATATTAAAGGAATAATTTATCACAAAACAATGGTTTCAAATAATAGTCTATGGATGTTTGGAGTTAACTTCTTAGATATTTTTCAAGTCAAAAAGATTCATAGATGTGAATAAGTGGGGTGAGTGAGGTCCCTTTTATAGTTGAGGAGTGTCAATCTTGTATATATCAAAATTATTCACTATTAGGAGATCAATATAAGTTCATGAGACTCATTATTTAATAATTAAATGTTATTTGGGATTATTTGGTCCTTCCAAACAACCACCATGAAATATATAACACTTTTTTTGAACATTTCCTTAATTTATATTTTTTGTTATTCTACAATTTTGGGATTTCAATATGCTAACTACTTTTATAACCTATGTAATTTAACATTTAAGGCCATATTAAATTGATATGTATTATATTATTTTTAAATTCTAGTCAAAAATATTATATGTAATTTTTGAAATAAAATTAATATGTGCTGGAAATTAATCCTTACAAAAGAATAAGTAATGTGTAAAAACACCGTATATACCTTAATTGTGCTAACTATTTTTATAATATTTAATGGTATATATCGTTATTATAATGTAAAAAATGGTTTATTATTTGAAGATATTTTATATTTATTATAATTTATTATAAGTTGACATAATATTGGTTTTTTTAATTTTAATCAATTAACAAAATGATTATTATTATAAAATAACATTAATTTAATTATTGACATTGTTAATCTATTTATTATTTAAAATTTTGAATAAAATTATTTATTTAAAATATATAAAGTTTTTATACTTCTCGAATTATATAACTATCTGCCAAAATATTAGAAAAAACTAATTAATTTAATTAAAAATAAAAAAAAATTAGTTTCTACTATTTAATTTTATTTCTAACTAAATAATTATTGGGATGTTGTTTTATAATAATTTTAGGTAAATAATTATTCTCTAATAATTATATGTAAATTATTTTTATGGAAAGGTAGTTTTTTATCATTTAAATTAATTTTTATAACTTATCCTATGAAATTTTTTCCCTTTCTGGAAGAATTATTGAAAATAAATGTAAGAAAAGAATATTTATTGTATTTTTCATTAATTAACATTTTAAATGCTCTACCTTCATGAAAAAGTATATTCAAACTCGTATATTTCATGGCAAATGTTGTAAGAGTAATAATATGTCAATCCAAGGGGGTTTGGACAAGTTTCTTGATTATTTCCCCTTATTTTTAATGTTTAGTCTGTTGGTAAACATGTTTTTCTCTTTATCACTATTAATAATTATAACTAATTTCTTTAATCACATTGGTAAAAAATTAGGATGAAATTTTTGATGATAGAAATTCAATAATTTTGGAAATATTTAATTTCAAATTAACACCATAGAATGAATGAGAAAGTGGGATTCTAAGGTGAGAGTTTTAAAAAGATTAAAGGGTTTTGACTTCTAAATATCAATATAAAATTTATTCGAGGGAACTAATTTAGAGTAATTGATTTATATTTTAACTATTTTGATATTGAACACAATGTTTCATATAATATGACATTATAAATTATATATACTAGAAAGTATCTTCAATTAATATTCAGTTTATTTTATTTTTTATTTAAAAATTAACCTTCCTAAAAAAATTCTAAAACATTCCATTACTTATTTTCAACATTATTAATTTAAAAATAATGTTTTTTTAGTAAATTAATATTTATAAATGTGTCGATATATAGTTTTAAAACATGTGTTCTTCTAAAAGGTGACAAAATTTCCTTTAAAGGAATAAATATTTATATGCATAAAATCTAATTTGTTCTTATCTTTTCACTGTAAAATATATTGGGTGAATATAAAAACATTTTATTAAATAAATACTATTTAAATTTCATTAATACCATTCAAAAGTAGTAATTAATTTTATTTATTTAGATAAAATTGCTTTGGTCACATATTAATAATTGTTTATAAAAACATATCTTATATATTCAATGGTTTTTTATTTTAATTTCTAATCAATAGGTTACCAATTAATTGAACCCTATTTTTTCAAAACTTTTTTAATCCTATTCATAACCATGAAATTAGATTCTTGGAGATTATTTTACTTTTAAATAAAAATATCTACTTTTTTTCGTAAAACATAGTCTTTCCTATAATGTATGATATCAATTAAATTATTATTGCATGGAGGGAAATATAACTCAGTGTTGTGTCATTAAAAGCTATATCATATATTGAAATTTTTTTAAATATAAAATATATCAAAATGTCTTTAGATTTTATATTCTATTATATTATTGGTGTTTCATGTCATACAAACTATTGAATATGATTTTCATATTTTATGCATTTGGGGTGTTAAAATTTGGGATTTGGATAGAGTCTATTAATAACATATTTGAACATATTGAGATGCATGTTTTGGGGTGATTGAATATTTATAATTATATTCTTTGAGGACCTGTGACATTCAAGATAGATGTTTTTTCACGGAATACCGTTATATGGTACTATCATGGAAGGAATTTGATTCATTCTATTCAAAAATTTCACCCTATAGACAATAAGGATTGATATAGATATAGTGTTCAAACATCTAGTATATAGATTCGTGTTAATGATAGATTATTACAGCAACCTCAAAAAAAATTAACATTAAATCATGTATAGTGGGTGATGATACTTCTATGAAAATTTATTTTTATTACAGACTAATGAACTCTTATAAATAAAAGTGTATTATCTTTTAAATGGAATCCTTCCCAAAGGCCATGACTAGGGATATTTGATTCAAATGGAATACATTATACACATTATATCATCACTTTTGAAAATCACAAAACATATTCAAAAAAACTATGTTTTATTAACATTGAATTTCCGAAGTATTTTAGAATGTTTTTGTAGAAAACCTTTTATTCTATGAAACACAAAAAAATTTATTAACTAATGAGTATAATTTCTTTACATTAATTCTTATCCATAAGAATTACTAGGTTTTCAGAATGAAAAATTCATGTCCATTGGACTAACCATGTATGGTCCATGAAATATATATTGTGTTATCTACTAGACTAACCAATCTGGATCCATTAAAAAACATATTTTGATGAACTGGAATAAACAAAGCTCATTCCATTACAATAAAAATGTTTTTAATCGGTTGGTCTGAATTTTTTTCAATAGGATGGAAAACTAATATAGAATTCTGATTTCTCTACCAAATGTCCCTCTGATTAATATCTATGAAACATGTTCTTCTTTCAATATGGGTTTTGTCTAAGGATATTTCAACCAACAATGAGAATAAAAAATATGTCTATTGGAGATGAAACTATATATTGTGGTATATTCAAGAATGTGGAGTCTTATTCTTTTCTGAAAAAACTCATTTGAAGCATAATCTACTGTAATGTCCTCTGATATACAATTTTTAAATCTTCATAGTGTTTTTTATAATGAATACAATTGATTATGAAAAATTATTTACATCATTTTACATTTGTATTCCTTGTGTATGATTTGGGTTTAAATCAATGGATTCTATGGATAAGAAGTCTATTAATTATAATATGGCTAATCAAGGGCCTCCATGGATTAGAAGACATAGATAACTCTAATCATTATGATCAAGAGAGTTCACTATGTAGAATTATAGAACGTATCATTTTTTATGCTGGGGATACGAAATATCATTGTGTATGAATTATTTAAATTATATATTTAATGATTTCAAATATATATTAAAAAAATTTGATTCTATATTAATTTTTGTAGTCTTTGTTTTTAAATGTTTTTACATGAATATTATTTCATATTTAATTTTTTATATAATTTTTATTTTACTAAAATCTTTTATATTTTTATTTTTTGGATCAATTTTGTATTTGTATAATCATATATGAAGATCATATGATATATGTATCTGATAAATCATAGTAAAGTGGATTGGGTTTTTAGTTAGTTTATGTTTTTAAACTAAAATTAACCATACCACCCTAATTTTTATATTGATATACTCCTAGATACTTCAAGGATCCAATTATATGTAATAACTATATTCTGGGTCATTTTTTGGGTTGGACAATTCGTCTCTTCAGGATGAGTGTTGGTTGCTAGATGGTAGAAAATAGAGGTTTTAGTATTCTATCCATGATATATATTGGATGGGTATAAATGATTGGGGTTCATTACATCCACTTAGGAGATGATCCTCATTTGAGTGATACTTAAGTGAAATAAGGTGCTTATTTTGCATCATTTTCATAGAAAACATATTAAGTATCTCTCTTTTAGGGAGTTATGGTATATTCAATGATATTATGGAATCACACCATAACTATATTATGTAAATATATAATGATACCAAGGTTTCTAGAGTACGTATAGTGTAAAATTATTATTCTAGATATTGGGTATTGTCTAAAAGTTTTGGTCACGGTGGACATTATGGTACATAAGGGTAGGGGTAAGAGGTCCAATATGGTGACTCCCCTAATGGAAGTCAGCTGATGGTACATCATAGTTAGGGTTAAATCCAACATAACACCATCAAATGTTCTCTTATTATATAAGATATGGAATCAATTATAGTAATAGTTATTATATATACTATAGATTTTTTTCTATTTTGATAAAGTTGAATTGAACACATTCATATTTTTTTAGATAGTAAGTCATTTGGGTATTAATGTAGATTATTGGTATATGATGTCTTATAGAAATTATCCATAGATGGTTTGGGCATATGTAGTGTATATGTGTCCTATGTACACCGCCATGTATAATGTGAAGTGGTTTATCTTGTATTTTTACCAATTGGAGATCTGTAATTTCAATGTGATGCACTAAAGGGATCAATTAATTTGGGATTGAGAATATGCTGAATGTTATCACAAGTAGGAATCTTTTATATCTATATATGGTGATTGATATACCTACATCGAAAAGTGTGATAAAAAGTTAGTCTATTTAGGAAAAGTTCATTAGAGTATATGTATGATCACAAATAGGTTCGATTTCATTTCTACATGGCATGTGGAGATGAACTCCACTAAGTTTACTCATATTTTTTATCAGTTCTAGGATGTTTTTCTTAACTATTTCATTTTGGTTCGTCCTGATAATGAGAAATAATTTTTGATCAATCATATAATAGTCATAGATCCCATATACATTTTACCCAATGGGATGGATATTATGGAGATTCATAATCTAAAGATTCTTTTTAACGTTATAGAAGAAAAGTGATCATTCGCCCAAGTAAAACCCTTTGTAGTGTTATAGTGTTTTTTTATAAAATGGTGGGTGGATTATTATATTCATGTGTAGATTACCAAAGGTTAAAAAATTTCTAAGAAACTTTTATCACCCACTCTATATCAATGACCCATTAAATTATCTATGATGATCATTGTCATTATCTAAAATTTAGTTGAGGTCTAGAAATCGTCATTTGAGGTGAGTACAATTGATATTAAATATAATAACCTTAAGAGTATGGATGATCTATATGTCATTTATGATGTTATTTGGGTTTATAAAAACATAAAAAAATTTGTAACTGATGATTAACATTTTCCATATTTATTTCCATTCTTTATTAGCTGTATTTGTTAATGATAATTTTTCCCTCCATGTTAATGGATGGGAACAAACTCTATTTGGAAATTATTCTATGTAAATTTGAATAGAATCATCCATATATCATGATCTAGAAGATTATATTATAGATTAGCAATGTGTGCTTTTTCGGACATTTGAAATATAATCCATACAAATCAATGGAACTAAAAATGGGGATAAATATAGTTTCTTGGGACTGGCCTAATAATTTTGTATAGATTCCACATTTTATGGTTCAAAATTTATATTACGATAGGTTCAAATAGGGCTTATATTTATTGGTAACACCAAGGGTGTCCTGAACTCAAAATGTGGTAAATCTGTTATTGTTAGATTCTTCTAAGGAATATTTTTTGTAACTAATAAAAAGGATGATGTTTTCATCGATCATTACATTATCCAGTATTGTTATAGAGAATACTATGTATGTAATTATTTAGGATATTGATTTATTTATTTTCTATTGCATCGTCGGTGACTTACTGAAACATTTTAGAAATATCTCCAATAATAGAAACTGGTTTTTGAAAACATGTAATTTCATTGTCACCATTATACAGTTTTTATAGATAATATTCATTATTTTCCTCTTTTACATTCAACACTTTTTCAAAATGATGTTGAGTTTTGAATTTTCATACTAAAACTAATTATTTTCCCTCTCAAGTCAAAAATGGATTCTAAAGAAATTATTTTAACATTGACATTAGTATAAATTACATCCAAGTTTTTTCATATTCATTTGTACTACTACCTTATTCACTAGTTAATTATTCATCAATAACATTTTAAATTAGATTTTTTTTACGCATCATCATTGTATTTATCACCTTTACCACCACCTTCATCTTCTAATTATTATAAATAAATATATTTTCTCCTTTTATCTTCTGGAATTTTTATCACTGTCCTCACTTTATTCATTTTCCTCATATAAGGGTCACTTTTCTACAAAATTTCCAATGTCTCCAGAATTGAAACTCTACCAATCAATACTTACATTTTATTTTGGTGTTACAATTTTTATTTTTTTTAAACAATGATGGAATTTCATCATGTTGTTTACCAGCTTCATCATCAGTGTATGAGTCACTTGTTTATTGCCCAAACAAGATTCATATAATTTCTTTGATTAGAATCATTGAATGTAATTTATGGATAATAATTTTATGTTTAATTCATCAATATTTCTATACTAATATCGTATGTTTTGATATTGTTGAGCATATCATTGAGAGATGGAGTCTGATGACCTATATCTTCTATGTATGAAACTTTAGTATCAAATTAATTTGGTATAATTCATTGTTTCTTTTCAATAGTGGTTTAAACTTGAAACTAATCTCAAATACTTCATATAGTGATCATAATGTACTCCAACCTTTTCAATAATTCACTAAATTATTCATTATCACCCATATTAGAATCTCCATACATTAATCTATATATTTATAACATTTCTTTATTATGTTTTCTATTTTATTTATGGGTGATATTAAATTTATCCAGGATAATTTTTTCTATTTCAATTACATTAACTATAAGAAACTCTCTATGTAAGACTAAAAAGATTTTAGAATTTCTAGATGGCCTATAATTCTCTAAATTTTTCTTATTATTAGTTTCTAAACATAATGTGGAATACCATCTATTAGTACCTCAATATCATTATAACTAATTGAAATATTATAGAAAAAAATATTTCCAGATATACTAGTTCATCCCATTAATTATATAAACCCCCTTCTAGTTCGTATAGTTTTGAACATCAATTGTCTATTCTCTTTTTAAGAATTATCAATAAATAGTCTAAAAAGGGAGCCTTCACACTAATACCACTTAAAAAAACCAACCAAAAATTTTGGGATCACCAAGAGAATGAGGGAATAATTAGAGATCTTATATTTATATATGATGATCCTTTAGAAACAAACTTATCCTCAAGTTAATGTGTTATGTCATTCTGGGAAAACAAGCACCCAATAACAACCACATGAAAATATATATTTATAAGGGTTTATAATCAATAACAGTAGTTCCTACTTGTTACAGTTTTAAATAATATAATACCACAGTAACAAAAGAAAACAATCCATTAAATGTGGTTATAGAAGGAATAGTATAACGTTTGACTTCAATTTCAATTTAATAAAAAAATTCAAGGTTTCTTCACATAGATAAATGATGTAATAATTATTTTTTCAATAACTATTATATGTATCAGAAACATTATTCAATAAGTTTTCACTATGATTCTTGTAATTATAATACATTATCTTCACTATTGTTATCCTTTTCCCTATAATTATGAAAACACATTCTCTCTATGGCGTCTTCATAATGTGTAGAACATAAAAATTTAACATTATTATTATGTTTATACTTTTATTCTATTTTTTCTCTCCATAATGAGTTCATGTACTGTAGACTATTTTTTCACATGTGTAACACGTGATATCATTTTCTCAAAGAATAAAATGAATACATGACCTTCTTAAAAATTGAATATAACTATTATATATTGTACTTATATTTATCACTTCTTCTCCATGAAATTGTATACATATATTTATCGGGTTTGTGGGATCACAATTTCTCACACACTTAACATAAGGATTTTCATCTCCCAGTAAGATCTTCGAGTAATCCCTAAGGGATTAGAGGGAACTATTTATTCACATTCAATATAATGTGTAGTAGAAACAAGTAGAATACTTGAGGTGATATCATCATGATCGAAGAGGCTCACAGAATCTCTACACCCCAAAATAATGTTTTAATGTGGCTCTATTTCTCTTAGAACATGATATCTCTATCATTCTTGAGTTGAATCATTTTGTATTGATTATTCTCCTTTTATATGTGAAATGAAATGTACAAACCCATGTGTTTATAAAATAATAATTTCTCATATTGTTGGGGCCAAAATTTTGGACACACAAGAACAAACATAAAGCATTAGGGGCTATCTTGCGAAGCGTGTTCACGGAGCCCCCGAGGCATCGTGCCGGTGCAAATCTCCTTTTTCACGAAGCCTCCATGGAGAAAATATTTGGGATGCTCTGTAAACCGATTAGACGTTCATGAAGCCACCGTAGAGAAAGGAGGAAGGATGCTCCGTGAACCGATTTGACATTTGAAAAGCTGCCGTGGAGCAAGGATGCAGGATGCTCTGCGAACTGATTGGACATTCACGAACCCGCCATAGAGCTAGAAGGTAAGATGCTCCTCAAACCCCTTTGACCTTCACAAACCTACCATGGAGTAAGACCTATCATCATGCCGAGCGGGATCTACTTTGTGGAGATTCTTTCCAATAAATATCGGGCTCCCCCTGAGTCCAAAGAACGGATCCTCCGACCATTCTCCTTCTGAGCGACCACATCGCGATGTAATTTCATCTCTGCAACCCATGATATTTTCAAGTTACTTTTTCATCATTAAGTTTCATTCCATTTGTACGAATTCCTCCCCTCTTCAAAGAGATATTCACATCTCAGAGTCCATGGGTCACTATGAAGGATATAGATCCCCAAAGGGACTCGAGTCATTGCAAAGCACTTGTGATTTGAAATGTACCCTTCATGCACATGTGACCTTCAAGTTATGGCATGGTCACATTGATTTTCGCGTCACATTTCTTTTCAATATTACACTTTGTAAGGTACCCTTGATTTGCGAGACATTTCTCCATGAATTCCTTTCTACTTTGTGAAGTCCCTTCCATATGCACATATGCCTAATTACTAGTCTAGGCCACTTCAAAATGTGAAGCACACCCCTTCACAAAGCCCCTGCACTTCATGGTGCATCAGATCTTCACAAGGGTTATACATATGAACCCCTTTTCTCCGAAACACTTTTCTCGGTGCTACACTTCAGCTTCGCACAAAGCTATTTCAAAGTCCCTTGGGCGTTGATTCCCGTTGCATTGCATCACCTCATGCTTCTTCTCATAGGCACGCTAATGGATATTTCTTCTTCGGATATCCACGCTAACATGGACCCCTTAATGTATCACCCCATAACACCCCTAACCATGGAATTGTTGATGCCATCCCTTTTCCAAGGGGTGGGATGTATTAGTTATATAAGTCTTAAGGGGTGCAGAGTGAACCCACCTCGTCTGACAAGCAGGATGATAAACTGTCCAAAACCTTCATCCTTAGTACATGATGTTAAACTATGACCACACCCCATTCCTCGAATGTAGGGTCCCAAACCATGGACATTATTCATGCTCACTTGTCTCTACGGGAGTGAAATCATTCCTCAAATGGAATGAGAACCTCTTTATCAGAGTGGAATTTGTCCATGGAGAAAGGAAAACCACCTTGGTGTAAGCCCCTATATTTTCTTGTAAGAGGTTTCACCCCATCTCCTTCTCTCTTCTTCGGTGCCAAATCCCTCTCCCTCTACGCTTGGTCACCACCCGAGCCTCCACCATAGAGTATGTCCCAGTCTCCATCACCCTGGGTTGCTAACCACACATAAGCCCTTGTTTCCTCCCTAGGCTACTAACCAAATGTAATCCCCTATTTCCCCTTTGGAGATTTTAATACATGTAAGAACAACTTTACTTCCCACGGAAACGCCATTCCTGACGTGATCGTCAGGTCCTTGCTGCCTCTTGTTTATCACACCGAGAATGACTATTGTGGGCTTAGAGTAAGTATCGACCGGGCCATCCACTTTGGGAATCCTAGAGTTTAGGCCCCACACATTCTGAACAATGTGTTCTTTATCCTTTATAAGGTTGGGTACATAGGAATCCTCTCTTAGGTTCAATGAAAACAACAATTGGTCCTAACCATCATCATGTCGGATCACCAAACCCCATTCTGAACTACGTGCTCTTTGATCTATGAAAAAGAAATGTATGTTGGAAGCATCCCTGAGGTTCAAGACCAGTATCCATTGGTCCTAACCATATTTTTTGTTGAACTACGTGGTCTCTGATCCTTTCCAATGCAAGGTACATAGGAATCCTCCCTGAGGTCCAAGCCCAATAGCCACTGATTCTGACCCCCTTCATGTCGGACCACCTTCGTCCCTCATGATGTTAAACCCCATGCCACCTTTTCATCATGCACGATGTTAAACTGCATCCTCCATCCCGAACTATGTGGACATTGATCCTCACCAAGGAATGTTATGAAGGAATCCTCTCTGAGGTTCAACCCCATCCATCAATAAGTCGTTGTGACCCCATCTGATGGTAAGCCGTTGTGACCCCATCTAGCGGCAAGCCATTGTGACGACATCCAGCGGTAAGTCGTTGTCCACCCTATCTAGCTATAAGCCTTTGTGAACCCATTCAGTGGTAATCCATTGTGGCCCCGTCCAGAGGTAGGCCATTGTGACCTCATCCAACGGTAAGCCTTTTTCACCACATGCAGCACAAATTCATTGCACCCTCAACCAATGGTAAGACGTTGTGACTACATTCAGCGGTACGCCATTGTCAACCCCATCAAGTGGTAAGCGGTTGTGACCCCATGCAGTAGTAAGCTGTTGTGAAACCATCTAGAGGTAAGCCATTGTGATCACATATTGAAGTAATCCATTGTCCAACCCATCAAATGGTAATCCATTGTGACCACATCCTACGTTAGGCTGTTGTGACCCCATATAATGGACTGTTGTTATGACCACATCCAGCTGTAAGCTGTTGTTCCCTCATCCAATGGTAAGCTATTGTGACCACATCCATGGGTAAGTTGTTTTCATCCCCATCTAGTGGTAAGTTGTTATGACCCCATATAGTGTTACTTTGTTGTGACCACATCTTGTGGTAGGCCGTTGTGAACCACATTCAATGGTATGCTGTTGTCAAACCAAAACTAGCGGTAAGATGTTGCCATCCCCTCTGTTGGGGCTCATATCGTTGGTCTGTCCCAGTTGCGTAAGACCGTATTCAGGCTTCTAACCACATGTAATCCCCAGTATATCACAGGTCATTGTCCCCTTCTTGCACTCAAATTCTATACGCCCATCCTGAACTACGTGGACATTGATTATCTTCCACGAGTTTACGTAGAAGGTCTTTTTGAGGATCAAGTCCAACATCATCATTGTCCTTGAGTTGACTCCATATCATTCTCCATCCACTCCAAAAAACCATCCATTATCCATCTTGATTATTACCCAGGCTGCCACATCCCAGTGGGATCATTCCACCTTATTCTCCATTCCCTTTAAGAACAATCGGGTAGCTAACCACACGTTCGCCCCAACATCAGGGTTCCCTCCAAGGGTTTCACCCATCTGATCCACTCTAGGTCAGTGTTCTGATCAGTCTGATCTATCTCTGCTAGACGTTAAACCCACGACATTCCCTCTATTAAGCATAGGAATTTGAAGGAATATAAGATACATGCCTATGGCCTATAATTCCCCACATTAGATATGGGATGCCTCGGGCATCCACTAACTCGAGAAGCCATATAATAAGTGGAAGAAACCCAAATGTGCTAGTGTTACAGCATCCAGACATGCCAGTGATATCCAATGTGACTACTCTCCTGACTGAAGGTTATTGTCCTAACTAGAACCCATGGAATATACCAATATAAGCGGTGTAATTAACTAGCGTCCAAGACAAATTGGCACTGGGAAGTGTTTCAAGAACACCGTCTTAGTCTTTAAGGGAGACCTAGAATGGGTAACGAGTTCCGAGAAAGAATCTACAGAAGGAAGAACCAACATCCCATTATCTTGTTTCAATCAAGGTTCAAACATCCCTGCATAAGAGACGGATGTTTCCCGCCATCAGAATATGGGAGTGCAGTGAACTAGCTAGCATGTCCTCCACAAACAGATGTGCTCACTTCAGCGAAAGCATCTGAAATAGAAATGGTGAACCGGATGTGAAGTTATTCTCCTCAATGTAGAGATTAGTATCTTTTGAGGAATCAATAGATCGGTGTGTCACCAGATCCCGTAATCTAGTTCCAGGTGCCACCAAACAAATAGTGGGCCTAGCATGAAACTCACTAGAATTTTGGGAAGTCAAAACAATGGACATACTGAACTAAGATGTTGTAAGCATGGATCCATATTAACATCCATGTAAGATGGAATGGCGTTGGGGAACTGGTCATCGATTCTTTTCCTTTCATCCCTTATGTGGTAATATCCCTACTTTTCAGGAAGTAAGCTACTACATGAATTCATCCACTGCACGTCCACCAACGCAGGGGCATGGGAAATTCCAATGCAACAGTCTCGGGAGGCTCCACCACTTTTTAAAAAATCTCTACATCAACAAATTTCTGGCACCCATGCCACACCTCCCCTTCTGAATTAGTACAACGAAGTGTGATAAGCAAGCTCATACGCCGATACGAGGAGGATGGGATTATCCTAACTCATGATATGGGCTGCTGGGATTTTTAGGTGTCTGCACCTCATCGCTACCACCTCCCCCAAGGGCCGCGCAGGGATCCACTACTCCCTACCCCAACATACAATCATTTTGGTAGTTTCTCATTCAAATGTCTTGATGACTCCCTCCCCTACGCCGATGAGGTAATAGATTTCTGGGCATGCCCGGTCGGGATCCCGTTCCAGGGTCTCCAAAGTAGGCCCCCAATAGGTCACACCTACACCTCCACCCAGTCCCACGGGCTGAAGAGTTGGTAAGCTATGCATTTCCACTGCTGGCCCCAGTCCGGTTGACCCGACACCAGCGTCGGGCACAGGCCGAGTAGGAAGCCCACCAAGGCGCATCAACGTCAACATCTATCGTGTATCAAGACACTTCTGACGTATATCATCAACTCAATATGTTTGCTGAGTAGGGAGAATTGAATTCCCGACACAGATTGAGGCCCCAACCACCCCACAGAGAGGTTGGCTCGACTCTCTCGGTCACTGGCGCAGATAGTGTCTGCCGCCAGTATGGAAGTCTACCTCATACCACCACCATAGAGAATGCAGGCCTTTCACACTTCCATGCTCAGCATGGAGGTCAGCCCCTTTTTATATTTAATCCGAACTAGTGTCCACACGGTAGCAACACTCAGAATAGTAGTCTCTCCCACGCTCAGAACATTGGGTATGGAGTTGTTCCTCCTGCTGATGTTTTCCGGTGTGAGGATAATAAACATTCAGTCATTATTCCATGTGGGGGCCCTCCCCATGTCCAAACAGCAACTATCGAATGTCCTCCTTTCCATATCATTCAAAGGTGTGAAGGCCATCTTCACTTCACCATCACCCTGCATGGAGGTCCTACCCTTGTTCGGCTTGACCAGAACAAGGACCCTCCTCGCAATGATGTTACAAGCAGAAAAAATAATTGAGGTCCTACCCATGATCCTATCGACCCCAGTGGAGGTCCTACTCGCTCTAGCACTACACATAGATGTCCTCCCTATATCCCCATTAATATTTTTCCCAGTGCTACTCGCACCCTAGCTTACATAGGCAGGAATAATATCCACCCCAGCACTGGTACGATCGAATTTTATACTCATGCAAGAAATCTACTCAATATTGAAGAACCATCCAGGTGAATAGGTGAGGGTTTTCACCACCATTTAAATAATTATGAGAAGATTTGGACTGATATCAAACCAGTTTGTTTCACAGATCCAATGAAGAATACGACTTAGAGATGGATCCCTCTTATAGATCCTCTATGTCAAGGGGTTGGTCAAGAACAAGTCATTTCACCATAATACTTCAAGAATGAGAGGTCCATAAGATTCCTTCCACCATCTGCATGTATATCTATGCAGGCAAAAATTCAGCCACTCCATAGGTTACGGCTGTGAAATAGAATCCATCATCACCCAAAGCACTCTCTACCTCGACTAGATATCACAAAGATCAATCCTGGGGACCAATGGTGGACAATAAGTAGCGTGGTCCACCGCTAGCAGTCATTTCCCCTGCACCAAAAACTACAGTGATCAGCCATTATTACCACGATATTGTGGCTATGTCACTAAACTCTTCAGAGGATAACCCATGATGTGGTGGTTTGTCAGCTTACTCACCATATTCTCCACCGGAGAACCTACCGTCCTTGTGGTATACTTCAGTACCGCTACCAATTCTCTAGACTCCTCCGGATGATGAGTGGGTTAATGAAGGTCTAGACACTGAATCCTATCCCATGAGCTTATGGGATATCCTCATAGCAGGCCTCTTCTCTGATATGTTTTGGCTGGTTGTACCACCAAATTTTTTGTGTGCCAGAATACCACTCCCACGAAGATGTTGAGTGTTTCTGCCAGACCCTCTAGGTGACTCATTTCTGTCTTCATCATCAGCGAGTGGCTTACAATAAGAGACACTCACATTTCGAGGAAATTGGAGAACAATTATGTTCGGTTGATTTGGATACACTCCCTGTGGCCCAACTCCATGAGTCACCAGGTCACCGTAGGGACCTCCAGCAATGGTGCCTTCAGAGTTTCAGGGTACTCCGCAAGATTATCAAAGAAGCTTCTCTCCACTTACAGATCCCTGGTTGGGGGTAGTATGCTGCCCTTACCTTCAGTCATATCTAGTGTCAACCTGATTTTTTGGGTGACATGTAGGATATTCCTCCAAGTAGGGTCATCGTTAATATGGACGACCCATCGGAGGGTGAGAATGAGTAAGATCTTCTTAGAGAGGACTTACCCCCTGAGGGAGTTTCACACTTCTTGGATCTGTCTGGAAGGATTACTTGTCAATAGAGAAATATAATGGGTCTTCCCATACCCACCGAGTCACTAGACCTCAGCTGAAATCCCAAAAAGTAAACGGAGCACCTTAGAGTGGTAAACCCCTCCAACATGTTCGTCTTAGTGCAGAGGGTGGAAGATGATCCCAAAAAAGCCTCGTTGAGCCAAAATCTCACCGAACACAAGAAGATGGTCGACGAACTCCTTGATAAACACGTTTAAGAGAAATAACCACACTAAGGGGGGCATCGGCCAAGGTAGCAGGGGAAGGCACAACTTCTCCTGAGCGAACTACCTCCAGGTGACCCTGACCATCCAGCCCAAACAGACAGGGTTGAGGATGGAAATTATGGGAGGACGGGATGGTATATCTCTCCATATCCTCCCGAACAGTGTGACAATCCTCGGAACCCATCCCAGATTCCCCCAGCTACTCCACAAGTTGTACCACCAGCCGCTCCATGATCTTCTTGGCCTGTTTATCATGTTGAAGATCCCCCCATTGCACTGGTTGTTAGGGATCCCCGCTAAGATAGGGAACCCCACCTAGATGATCCAATGGAGGCACTCATCACTCGTCTCAAGGAATTAGAGACACAAAAGGCAGAAATTATTCCTGATTTCAAGCCATATCTAGCATGGGTGGATGATACGCCAGCACCCTCAGGTATTGGGAATCCCACCTTTTCCCCTTTCAATGGGATAGGGGACCTGCTGCAGCACATGGCCCACATCATCTCATATTGTGGGGCAATGTTGGTAACTCTAGGGTAGCTGGAAGATACCAAGATCCAGTGTTTCGTATAGACATTAGAAGGTTCGGTGTTTGTCTAGTAAAACCTTCTCCCCATTGGATCAATAGTCGGCGGGGAAAACCTTCAAAGGCAATTTCTCTACCAGTTTAGCTACACCACTCAGAAGACGAGTATCGTAGACCTCTTCAAGTGCAATAAGAGGCTTGATGAGCACGTTGAAGACTTTTTCTCATGCTGTAAAGGGCTCATATAGTCTTTTGACATGCCACTGACTTAGAATCAATTGCTAATGATGTGTGTAGGTAATGCAAAGACAGAATGGGTCCCCTATTTTATTACCCATAACTACCTCGGGGTATTTCTATCCTTCTCTGATAAGGACCAATGCCTAGAGGAAGCCATACAACAGGCTAAGCAGGCATGTCTGTAGCGTGTTGAAATATTTTCGAGAATGGCCTCCAGGGCCGAGCCCACCATAGTTGCTTAAATAGAGGCCCCCAAGAAAGTATATTTGTAACCAGTGGAGCCTCCTCCACAACCTCGTGGAGGCCCTCCACCTCAAGCGCAACCTCCAACCTAGTAGATCCTACCTCAGAATTGGAAGGTGCCCTCGCCCAATGCGCTACCACCATCTAGGTGAGATAACCAAGATCCACCAGTTTTATAGGCCCCTAAACCCCCTCATCGTGGTAAGTCCATAAGGGACCCCTTTTCGGACTAGAGGAACTAGACCTACTTGATCAGTGAGGAACAAGTCCCTAGTTATATCCAATGTGCCCTAGAGTAGGGGATTATACATTTTCTGGAGTGGAGGAGGCCAAAAGAGGAGAACCTCCCTGATCACCTTTATTACATCCCATACCACTAAATCATGGGGCACAACCTTAGATAGTTCTATGTGTTTAAAGGCAAGCTACAAGACTAGTTGCAAAACAATATAGTCTGGTTGGGCCCAACTCTGGAACATGTGGAATGCGTCTTCGTGAGGCCAGAAAACATTATCAACAGCTAGGGTGAGTGACATCAGGTTTCTAATCGAAGGTCCTCGAATTATGGCTATTATATGACTCATAAAATAGTCTCATGTTCCCATGGTGCCATCTATGCACGTTTAAATTGGCCAGAGCCTTCAGAAGCCACATATACTACTTCTGCATCATCGTCTCAGATGTCCCCTTCTCAGAAAGGAAAACACCGACAGTGCAAGGGAAAACAATGTCCCCTAACAACGCCATCATCATCCCGTACTCTCATCGGAAACATTCCATCATAGATAGTGATTTCTTCTAGAATCTGTTCAGTAGTGGATGAATCTTTAAGTGATAGACAAGGGTTCAACTCAGTTAATACTGTAGATATGGAAATCCCGTACATGATTCCTAACAATGTTGAGCACCAGGGGGATCCTCCCAATGTCCCTAGTCATTGTCATCATCTATGGAGTCGTGGATATATAGGTCGTCAAAGATCCTTGGTCAGCACTTCTAGGAAAGATGTTCTTGTTGCTGAAACTAGAACATAGGCTCAGCGCAGTGATCAGCATGCACAACCTTCTCATCTGGTGATATTAGGCATGCCTTCACTGTCGTTCATGTTGTTGGATCAGGAAGAGACACCTCGACAGCACCGTGAATAGCCTCACCCTACAAAAAACTGGTCTCAGTCATTTAGACCACATCTGGTAGTCACTCCGCATGCTTCGACTAGTGATCAGCGGGATATTTTGGGTACAAGTCTGTCGCTGGCCTAGCCGGCAGGACCCACCATACCTCATGTCATAGAGAAACCTTTTGTAAGAAGAATTTCATACCTGACACAGATGTATGATGTTCCCAAACATTATTCCATTATTCCTGCAATTCTCTCCCTCCTTGAGGCCCCTCGTCTATCCTCAGATATGCGTGAGGCCCTCGCCGAGGCTTTAAGAAGCTCTCTCTATATTGAGACAGAGGTAGTAGATGTAGAGGCCTTTCATGCTGAGGCGGTCGAAAATTATGAATTCCCGACCATCATCTCATTCTTTATAGAAGATGAAGGCTCTCCCATATAGGGG
Source organism: Viscum album (assembly GCA_963277665.1). Taxonomy (NCBI): domain Eukaryota; kingdom Viridiplantae; phylum Streptophyta; class Magnoliopsida; order Santalales; family Viscaceae; genus Viscum; species Viscum album. The sequence goes on along the minus strand of OY728128.1, from coordinate 2,083,584,477 downwards.
AGCATTTTTCCACTATTCATCACCATATTGTTCAATGACGTGGAGGTTCATCGCTGTCTTGTCGACACGGGCTCTAGGATCAACCAAATCCCAACTCGGTCACTACAAAAACAAGGTTTTTTTAGGATGATCTGAGTCCCTCTAATCTAAGAATCCAAGATTATGACAGGACGGAATGAACACCAGTCGGCAAGATCTGCTTGAAGACCCAGTTCGGTGGCCTACCTTCCAGCAACAAATTTATGGTTGTCTATGTGGAAACCTCATAAAATTCATTGACGGGAAAGCCATGGCCCCACCTGTATGGGAGAGTTCCCTCATCATATCACCAGTTCCTTATGTAATCCCTTAATGGTTGAGTGGGAAAGCTTCATGGTGACACATATCCCTTTTCTTCTTGTGAAGCCTGCTACCTGGAAGTCGAATACTACCCAAAAAAAGGAAAGAAGACTCAAACTAATGAGTTCGAGCATGCCATGGCTGCGATTGACATGTGGAGAGATCAAGATGATTCTTACGTCTTCCAAATCCACCGATTGGAGGCTACGATCCCAAATATGGTACAATGTTTCATTGTTTCTGGTACTACATGGAACACATTCCCATGACTATGATATGCTAGTAGATCACCTCTTAATCCTATAAAAATCTATATTAGGTGATCCCAGAGCCTCCTCCCCCCATAAGGTATCAGGATGTGTACCCCATAGCAATGACAATACGTCATTCCTGCTTGTTTCATTATGCTGGAATTAACTGGCTCAAGTTGGCATGCCACAATTGCTTTGATATCATCAGGCATGGCCCCTTGGGTCAAAGTCCAAATGGGATCATATCGATAGCATTCATCGCTAGGGTTATGGCAGAATAAGAGTCCCCTAATGTAGTGTCCACTGCCACTCATGATGGTATCGGCCTCTCGTCGGTATCTTTCGACTCAGAAGCAACTCCACCCACTGAGAAACCCTCCCCCATAAGTGAAAAAGATGATTTAAGGGATGATCCCCCCACCTTTGAAGAGGGAATCTCTGCCATAATTGTTGTCTTGGTACAGGTGAACCTCGATAAAAAGGCAGACCAAAAACCCACACTGATCAGTGTTTCAATTCCCATAAAGGAGCAACAGTAGTACATAGACATCTTTAAACAATACTGTGATGTATTCGCATGGAGTTATGATGAGATGCCAGGAATAGATCCCTAGGTAGTCGTTAACCACCTCAATCTCACAGTAAATCACTATGGGATCATGAAACCTCCTAGAAAGATGCACCCTTCCCACAGTGCCATGGTCTAGGCTGAAGTTGACAAGATCATCAGATCCAGTTTTATTAAGGACGTCCAGTACCCCTAATGGCTGGACAACATTGTATCAGTTATGAAGAAGAAAGAACATATCAGAGTCTGCATTGAATTCCATGATCTCATCCATCACTTTATGAAGGATGATTTTCCCATTCCTAGGATGGAATTGTTGATCGACACTACAACTGGGTGTCACGCCCTATCCTTCCTAGATGGGTACTTCGTGTATAACCAGATCTGACTGGCCCTAGAGGATGAGGGATCTATAGCCTTTAGGGAACCACAATGTACCTTTTGCTATTGATTCTTTCTCTTCAGTTTAATGAATGCTAGTGCCACCTATTAGCGGGCTATGCATCCCATATTTTATTCAATCATTGGTAAGTTGGTGGAATGTTACATGGATGAACTAGTGGTCAAATCTCACCAGCATCAATACCATCTCAAATACATTGAAAAAGTCTTTGGCTACCTCCGTTCTCCCCACATAAAGATGAACTCGTTGAAGTGTGCCTTCGGGGTCACCTCTATAAGGTTTCTAAGCATCATTATCTGATACAGGGGCATCGAGATCAACCTGGAGAAGATTAAGGCCATCAGTAATATGTATCCCCCAAGTAATATTCAGCAGCTTTGAGGAATCCATGGCCACTTATCCTGCATATGCCATATCATCATGAATTTGGTGGGATTATGTGAGCCCTTTCTCATCTCATGATGAAAGTCATCATCTATGAGTGGGATGAATAATGCCAGACTTATATTGAGGAAATCAAGTAGTTTCTACTCTAGCATCCATTCTTAATCCCGTCCATATCCAATAAGTAGTTGGTCCGTTATGTGACTACCCCAGAATGATCTCTCCGTGCCCTAATTTCCTAAATGAATAATTAGGGAACAGAGAAAAACCTCTACTACCTCAACCGCTTACTCCTCGATAAGAAGACTAGATACTCCCCTATCGAGAAGAGCTACCTTACACTTGTATTCAAAGTATAGAAATTGTGGCATTACTTCTACCTCATGAGGTACAGCTAGTGTCCCGGGTAATTCCCCTAAAGTACATCATGAACCACCCCATGTTGACAGGACGACTTGCTCGATGGGTGGTAATCTTCAAGAAGTTCGACAACACATTATTCGTTCATAAGGCTATCAAAGGGAAAGTGTTGGAAAACATCCTTGATTCCCATCCAGCTCTTTAGGACTATTCCCCGATCCTCGATTTCCACAATGAACTAATTCCCTTGGTGGAAAAATCCATGTCTCACTGTCAAATTAAGTTCGATGGTGCTTCTCAGAGCCCCACAGATAGAAGTCTCAATGACTACAGACTCAACAGAGTAAGTCTGGGTTTTGTCTTCATTACCCCGACACAAGCCATTATTCCATATTAATTCCTTTTCTTAGAAGGTTGAACCAACAATGAGGCAGAGTATCAGGCTATCATTATTGGTCTCGATCTGTCCCTCGAGATAGACGTTCCCCATTTTCATGTGAAAGGGGACCCCGAACTAGATATCATGTAGATCAATAGTGACTATGTCGCCAGAAATCCAGAGCTCATACCATTGTAGGAATGAACTCTCCAGCTAATGGCCTAGTTCCCATCTCAGCCAGAAATTAATCATGTCTGTCGATATCAGAATGGTCAAGATGATTCCCTGGTAGTCCTAGGTGCATCACTTGCAGAGCCTAAGCAGTATGATCTGATTATTCACATGGAACACCAAAGAGTCATTGCTCCTATTACTCTAGATGAAAATTATGGATGGCAGGTGACCCACCGTATCGACCACTGCACCACGTCGAAACCCCCAGGTCCCCTGGATTCCATGATTGAAGTGAATCCTAACTAGAGAGAACCATTTTTTAGTATCTCAAAAATGGTAATATTTCTATATATTAGGCCGAGAATGAGTGAATTCAATGTCGCACATTACAGTTTACACTCCAAGATGGTCATAATTGTATACAGAAACTATACAAGCATAGGTTTGATGGGTTTATCCTTCAATGCAATCAAGGAGTTGATATTTTCCTTGTCATGCAGGAGGTTCATGATAGTTCTTGCGGTGCTAATCAAACCGGGCCAAAACTATCTCACTAGATTCAGAGACTGGGGTACTTTTGGCCCTCTATGATCCATGACTGCATCGAGTTCTCCAAGAGGTTTCATGCATGCCAAATTCATGATAACTTCATACATCTACTGCCAGAGCCTCTCCACCCCACCAAGTACTCTAGACAATTTTTGGTATGGGGACTCGATGTTGTCGTACCATATCCACCGGCGATAACTCACAGGTGCAGGTTCATCCTAACTGCTATGTATTTCTTCTCCATGTGGGCCAAGGTTGTTCAGCTCAGGGATGTCAACACCTGTTCCATCATTTACTTTGTGATATCCAAAATCATCTACTAATTTGGAGTCCCTCACCTCATCCTCACTGATAACGACATGAACATCCGGGCTACTGAGCTGAAGAAATTGTACACTAATTACAACATCTTTTCTAATCATACATCCCACTATCATGTGTAAGAAAATGGAATGATTGAGGCATTCAAAAAACCCTCTATAATATTCTGTAGAAAATAGTTAGTCAGAATAATAAGAGTTAGTCGGATGAGCTCCCCAATACCCTCTGGGCTTATCAGACGGCGACTCATTATTCAACCCAGGTGACCACATATTCCCTTGTGTGTTGGACGGAGTACATACTACCCATCGAGATTCAATTTCCCTCATTTCTCATAGATATATATGATTATAAAGCTCCAAATAAAATAGCAGAAATCTGTTTGGATGAGCTAGATTTGTGCGACAATAATAGGCTATATACCCTACACAACATGGAAAGTCATCAAAACAAGATAGCTAGAGCATTCCACAAAATATTTTGCATATGTCCCATCTTGCAAGGCAACTTGGTATTGGCTGTAAATGATACCAATGATACCCGGTAGGAAACAACCCATGTTGGATCCCAAATGAGAAGGTACTTACATAGTTCCCAAGTTTTACCCTAATGGATAATACTCCCTTGTTACCATGGATGGTGAGCGTATAACTCCTCCCACCAATGCCAAGTTTCTCAAGCAATAAATTTTTTGAAACATATAGTCAATCATGACCTGAAATTGTATAGTCCTACAAAACCTCAAAGCATTGGTCTCGCACAACCCTAAAATGCATTATGGTGCTCCAAGACCTTAAACTATACAGTCCTACATGATGTCAAATTGTGTGTCATCCGAAAAGACGTTAAACTACATCTCATGATCTATGTATGGATTGATTCCCATACTCTTGGGATACAAAGGAATGCTCATATGCTTCGTCTTGAGTCTATCCCGAGATTCCTCTTTTACTATCTGATCCTATGTATAGTTCTTTCGGATGATCCCACATGGTGTCTTATAGTCTTCTTAGGCCCCACTCATTTCAGGGTTATTGTAATTGCACCATGTTCCCTACCTTTTTCTTCTCTCCTCCTGCATCCTTAACACATGACGTTAACTGCATCGCTCTTTTAGAACTATGTATGGCTTGATTCCCATCCCCATGGGATATGTAGGACCACACTGACATTTTTTCCATAGGACTAGCCCTAAAATCTGAGATTTCCCCTTGATAAATCCCTCTGTTTATCACCATTTCCAAGAGTGCAGGCCCTACAATGCTTTTCAAGCCCCATCATTTAGGTTTCCATTATATCCTATATCAAAAGAGAACACCTAAATGGCCTGGATTCTCGGCCCAAGGGCTCTCCTACCATTACATTCCAATGTCCTCGATGATTTCATGAAAAAAATTGATACATTTCCCATGTTGCGAATGCGTTCAATGGTCGACGCTCAATTACATGCCCCCGAACTCTGGTCACACAAGGGCGGATACTGTATTGCTAACTTGGCCAACAATTGTCCCCTATCATCATTGACACTTTTTCGTCTTCCAAAGGAGTGATGATTCTCCCTCTAAACTTAGTTGTCCCATGCATATGACATTAAACTAGGCGTCTACGATCCGAGATATATGACCATAAACTAAGATCATCGTCATCCCCACTACAAGACATTAAAATACAAGCCAGATGTTACACTCTATCTATGGCATGGCCTTAGGTATCTTGGACTTTTCGGGCCACAGTCATAAGCCCTCACTTAGTATATTACGGTGTGGTAGAGGACTATGTCCATGTTCAGGTCGGATTTCCCATTGGTCCATACACATCCCAGTTGAGATACCTTTCCCTTATCTGCATCCTGACTGCATGATGATAAACTGCAAGACATCATAATACGAACTATGTATGGGTTGATTCCAAATCTCATGGGATACTTAGGAATGTCCATATGTCTAGTCTTCAGGTCCAACCCCACTTCTTAGAAAGCTCCCTATCATTATAGCTCCTTGGCCTTCGTTCACCCCGGAGAGGGGTATATGGTGTGGTGTAGACTCCTAATGTCCTCATTCACTTTGGGTTTATAACATCCATGAAACATACCTCTCTCTCCTGAGCGGTCTTCACTCATCTCTTCAAGTCAGCCGCCCCTATGTCGGGTCCCTGGAACCTCTTCAGACACCAATGTTCCCAAGAGTAGTCTAGTTCCGAAACTAGAGGTCCAGATTCTACCTGAACATGCTTTCACCGTTTTTTTAGGCTTTTTTCTCTCCTTAATTTGGGATTCCATTATATTTCACATCTGATGGGACCCCCATATGGGTTAGATGATAGGCCTAATGGTTCTCCATCAATTAAGGGCCAACATCCTCAATGGTTCCAGACAAAAAATCGATATAAGTCCCGCGTTGTGAATGTGGTCAGCGGTCGATGCTCATTTGTTGTTCCAATTTTAGGCCACAAGATAGGGCTGATGTGTTTCGAACACAGTCAAAATCTATCCTACATCATCATGTCATCCCCTTCAATCCTTGAATTATTATTACATGATTCACATTATTTTCCACCCCATTATGTCCAAGTGGAACTTTGAGACTCTGGGAACTATCCCTTAGTGAGCATTTTCACGTTAGGAAGAAAAATCCACAATAATGTGTCATTTGGGGCTCCACACCGACTTCCCTCCAGCATCTATTCCAGGTATTGAAAAAATTTCTTCCGCCCATGTTTCCCACACCGAGTTTGACTCGGGTGTGCTTACGAATTGGATTGAGGACTGCACCTACTTGGAAGTGTTCCTCTTCTCCATGGTCCAAGCTCTATTTCCTTAAATTAAGATCTATTTTAGAACCACATACATCTTGATTCCCATTCCAATTGTATACGTGGGTATGCCCATACATCTTATCTTTGGGTCCACCTTGAGTTCCACTAATATTTCTCTTTGGTTCTGCATTTTAGGCCCCATATCTTATAGGACCGCGTGATGTGGCGTGTGTGGGCTTACGCCTTCGTTCACATCGGGTTTAAAATATCCACATCACATACTTCCCTTCAAGAATATAACCCCTCTAACTTATTTCACCATATTCCCTAACCTGTTCTAGCACCCTCAGCCAGTGTTTCCTTAATGAAATTTTATGCGTTGTGATGTGGACCTCATCCATATTCACATTGTGTATGATTTATCATGTCATGCCCATTCTATTTTGATCATTATCTTTCATGTGTATGTATGATCCATATGACTTTAAACTATGCCGCATAGTCCCATATGACATTAAACTATTCCCTCTATACTGAAAGACATTAAAATGCATTGTTGGTCCCATCACATGACCTTAAACTGTGACATTATCACCCTGGCTGCATGACGAAAAAAACGGCATAGCATCGTGGTGTCCTCATTCGAGGGGACATCATGTTTTGTTTTGGTCACAGACCATACAATTTTTCAACACCTGGACACTGCATTATTCTTATAGAGATTCCATGAATTTTTATCCTAGGTCTGTCGCTTTACAAAAAAAACACATTCACTCATCCTAAAGGACAAACAAGATCTATCAAATTACACTTCTTTTGGTGTAAGGGCCAGACCTACAAAACCTTATTATCTCTGGCACTAGTATCTTATCATTCCATCCCTATAATTATGTGTGGCAAGATTCTCATTCTCATGGTATGCATAGGAAAGCCTGTGAACTTTTCCTCAGGACCATCATAACATTGGTTTTCGGTCGCTCGACATAAAACCTACCCAAAGTACACATGGTGATCCGAAATCTAGGTCCCCATTCACCATGTGTCTCTCTCATTCCCTACAATCTCTGGTTCGATCTCTATTACCATAAACTAATACCACTCTAGGTCCTTACCGCATGACGTAAAACTGCACAGCATCTTCCAGAACATTGTTTGGCTTGATTCCCATTTCCATGGGATACATAGGACCACCTAGATATTTTTCCTTCAGGTCCATCCATGTTTCGTGGAATCCTCTTTATCTTCCTAGCCCCTTGGCATGAGCCCTCTAGTTGGGAGGGTATGTGGTGTGGTATTGGATTATGTCCTCATTCATGTTGGGTTTGTAACAACCACGCCACAAACCTCTTTCTCCTAATAGCTCTTCATATCCTTTTTATATACTCATATTTTCAAGTCGGATGCTCTTGTTTTGAGACCCTCGACCCTCCTTGGCAGTTCAACAATGTTCCTAAGAGTACTCTGGTTCAGTGCCTAGAGAGTTGGATCTTACAAGGACATATTATCACCCATTTTCAGGCATTGTGTTCCCCTTAATTTGGACTTTCATAAAATTTCACATCCAAAAGGGCCCCGAACAGTATAGATGCTCATCCTAATGGAACTAATTTCATTTCAAGAAAACTTCCTCGAGAATCTAGAACCACAAATTGATACAAGTCTCGTGTTGTGAATATGGTACGCAATCGACACTCTTTTGATTTTCCCATTTTAGGTCACACGATATGGATTTTGTGCTTTGAACATGGTCAATAGTTGTCCTCAATCGTCACCCACCCCATCAATCCCAAAATGTTGGTTGCATGATTCACATAATTTTCCACTCCATCATGTCTATTTTGAATTTACACACTCATGGTACTATCCATCAGGGTCCATTTTCAGGTTAGAAGGACAAAGATGTGGAAAGGCATCATTCAGGGCTCCGCACTGATTTCACCTTCATGGTTATTCCACACGTTTCAAATAACATAGCCACCTTTGTTTCCCACATCGATCATAGATCATGTGGGATTAGGGATTTGGTTTTGGTTTGCACCCATTTGTAAGAGTCTCGCTTATAAATGGTCCAAGCTCTAATACCTTAAACTATGATCTCTCTCTATGTCATTATCGCAAGACACTAAACTGTATGACATCCTCCAGAACAACATATGGAGAGATTCCCAACCTCAGGGGATATGTTGGAATTCCCTAACATTTTGTCAGTGGGTCCAGCCCCATGAATCTTAAATCTTGCCCCTCTTTTTCAGCCCCATGTAATGAATTATTTAGGGAGAATGCAGTTTGGCGAGTGCCGCTTGGGTTTGAAGTCATGTATGGTTTTCAACAGGCACAAAATATTATTCCCTTGTCTATGATAACCCTAGTCCATGTTCTACAATGCTAAACTACGATCTCTCTATAGGAACTGTGGTTCAAGTTTGGCTGCTTCACCACCCCGTGCAGAGTCTATCAAACTAGGCCCCCTCTTAATGGTCTAATATATGACCTTATTCTTGGAGTGTGTGACCCCTTGACCCTTTTCCTTAGAAAGGGATTCCAATCCCTTTATCTGACACGTCTCATTGGTGTACTCAAATCCATGTGGCAAAGAGTCCACGGTGTGGAATATTTACATAAACACCCCCCGTTTCATGTCCATGCTTAATGAGACCTTTATATGGATTCCATATTCTTCCACTTCTGAAAGGGATCCCTTTTATAGCCTGGTTTCATGCCACATTGGAATACCTACCATCGGGGTCCAACTCCCTTGAAGACCTTGAATGACAGTTGTGACAGGTCTCGTGTTTCGAACCTGGTCGGCAGTCGAACCTCATTTGTCTGTCCCCATTCCAGGAAAACGCAAAATGTATACTGTATTTCGAATATATTCAGCTATTATCCTTTATTGTCACATCACCATTGTGATCCAAATCTCAAAAATCATGATTCAAATCTTTCCACTAGCATATGTTTAAGTTGAATTCCAAAACACTCGGTCCTCCCCCCCCCCCTTCAGGCATTTATGTGTGTTAAATAGGCAGGTCAGAATTATTGGGACACTATTCACCTAGCATCCCATCACCCTGCCATGTGCTTCCCTTTGATTGGAAAGTCCCATCAACAATCCTTGTTCCCACATTGATCATGACTCAGGCGGGCATAGTAGTTTTGGTAGGATGTGTACTGGTGCAGTCATCCCACACATGCCTTTCATCGTCCCGCATGGTGGGAAAATGCTCTCTCAGAACTATGTATGGTTTGATTCCCATCCTCATGGGGTACGTAAGAACACCCATGAACTTTTCCTCAGTCCCAACCTAATGTTCACTTTTTGGTCCCTTGACCTAAATAATATCCTCCGGGGATACGTGGTGTGGTGAGGACTCCCTAAGTCCCCATTCACATCATGTTTACAGCTACTGCACCACATAATACCCTGCTATGATCTTCCCTTTAACTCTTAGTCCTATCGTTTGGTGGTAAGCTGAACAATCCCACATGTTCCAAATGCACATCATTAAATTGTGGTTCTTCATTGAACAGGTTCTGGATTACCAATGTTAATCATTGGATGCATCTGTTTCCTCCCCAGAGAGGGTTATCTCTACCAGCATCGGTCTCTGACCATGTCATGCATCAAGAACTACATATGGAATGATTCTCATCCTTATGGGATATTTAGAGTTTCCTAGGTATTGTGCTTTGGGTCCACCCCTAGGTTCATTAACCCTTTTGGCCCCTCATCCCTGATCTTGGTCCAGGAAGTATGAACATTAAACAATGTACATCGTCTTCACTGTATGATGTAAAACTACATGTCATTTCACATCCTTACCAGAGAGGACCGATTCAGAAGTAGGTATAATCCCTGATTATACTGATGCGCCAAACTAATGTGCCTTCTCTATGCTGGCATAATTTCAAGAGTGTTGGACTTTATTCAAATGACCCATCACGCCACACTCCATGCTTTGTGTGCCCGTATTTGGACCGTTGTCCACTTTCATATCTAAAGGAACCCCCTAATATTATGGATGATTGTGGTATGGCTCACCTACTATCCTAGGTCAATGTTCTAGAATAATATTGGATGACATTTGGAGTCAAGCCCCGTGTTTCGAACATGGTCAGCTTTCGACCCTCATTTGTTATCCCTATTTCAGGATAAGGCTATAAGGATACTGTATTTCAAACACAGTCAACAATTACTCTTCATTATTCTGCCATCCCTATAGTGTTCCAAATTTTGGGAATCGTGATACACACCTTCCACTCCCCAATTTTTAGATTAATTCCAACGCCCATGGCATTACCCCACTCATGCACTAGTGCACACTGGGAAAGCGATGATTTGACTGTTCTAAGAGAATCATCATCCAGTCAGGCCTCTCCCTTTCTTCTATGAAATATGTATTGGTTGTTCAAACCCTGGATGCCCGAATCTTGGTTTCCAATATTATATTCAAGAGGAATGATAAGGTGTCCATCCCTTGTTTCTCACATCGGGCCCGACCCACCTGATCATAGGGAAAGATCACTAGATGTTCCATGAATATAATGAAAATGAAATAAAACAAATGGATAATAGAAATCATGCATGCATCTAGAAAAAATCATCATGGAATGAAATTGTGATAAAAAATTGCAGGCATTATAGTACCTGGGGATTGAACCCTCCCATGGATGGGTTGACCCCTCAAAAGAACGTTGTAGCTTTGCCACCCTCTAGCTCGTACCGTCGAAGATCTGTTTCCACCTGTTCAGTTCCAGATACATCTAAGAATAAATGTGGTGTAGTTCATCAGCCACAACCCAACCCTCTCCTTGTCACTCTGAACAATATCCATCTCCGCGGAGGCTTATTTCATTCATTCTTCAGCCTCTTCCAGCTAGTTCTTCAGCCACGATATAATCATGCACATCACATTGAGGAGAGCAGAGCGTTAATCTTCTCAGACCTACAGTAGCTGAATCTTTGTTTCAACCTCCTAAAGCCTCTTTATGTTCACTTATTTTTTCCTCTACCAACCTGCACCAAGGTTGCAGTCATACTTTCACATCTTCTCCGCCATGAGATCTCGGACGAGCATGTGAGGATGTTGGGAATCTACTCCCACAGCGCACTGTTCGCGCAGTCATTGACGAAGTCTCTTCATCTAGTCTATCCATTGTGCTTTAGGGGTGTCATTGATAATGTTATTTATCAGCTTCCATTACTGGGGATGGAATATCTTTTTATCCTATTCATCATAGGCCATTTCATCCTAGACCGTGGGGTTGGCACACTAGTACGCATGGAAAACCCCCAACAACTCGTCGGTAGGGTCCTCATCTAGTGTCTGATGAGGTATGGCAGGATCCAGGCTATCTGAACTATATTCATCTTCAGATCCCACTTCAATAATCTCATGCACAACCCTTCCAATGGTCCCACCAGTGATTTGGATCGCAACATCTTGGTCGGTCTGGATATCCGACTCCATAACCACCGGCATTTTCCAAGGAAAAGAACTGCCTGGGATACCAACCATCCTCGCGAAGGAAATCCACACCATTTGAAGAACTGTACACGCTAAAAATCCATGGATGTTTTTTATCATAGTCAATAGGTGTATATAAATTTTTTTGTAAAGGAGACTTACCATGATCGAATTTGAGGTCTCGTTCCTGGGTTGTTTATATGGGGACCCCGAGGCATGGTCCTCCGTATATTGTGGGAAGGTATAAAAACCATAGAGGAGCTACCGCGGGTATCCTGGCCCAACTTGACATCTTAATTGATGTATCCGTGGGTGTGGATCCCGATGTCCCCGCATCTACATCCAATGATGGATGAGAATGGGTTCTGTGAATGAGTCTCTCCTACAAAGTTTAAATATTGGTGAGAGGTCCAATGTATCCTGGAAGCAGATCTCAAGGAAGGGGATCTGGATTTTTCCTCAAGGGCCTCTACAAATTCATCAAACTATGAGCCATGATTGCTGAATTTTCCCTCTTCTAGAAGGATCCCTATACCAACCCCCTCCCCATGGAGGATTTGTCTCATTATTCTTTTAGAGGGAACCATTCCATCAAATCATCATTCAACAACTGTTGGGGAGCCATTTGACCCAACAACACCTACAACCAATCTGCCACTAGACATGGAACACCACAGGAGTGCACGAAGTCCTCCAACTCGACCATGTATTACTCTGCCTCCGCTGGGGAGATAGCCAAGCCAGCCCTGATAGGGCCTACACCCAGACGTTCTATCCCGAGATGGTTCACGTATTTCTACATCTCGAATGGGCTGAGAAATTTCCTGTTGACTTCCCTGATGTCCCAGGACACTGGGAAGAAATCATTCTCCGACATGTCTATGTGGCACAACCAAGTCCTTGGATCAAGTGTTGATATTCTTTAGAATCCTCTTGGGGGACTCCCCTCTATATAACTCTGTTCTTCTAGGACCACCAGGTCTGTGGCAATTTCTAGATCAGCTGCCACTGCCTCCCCCTCAAACAGTGTGGGCCTCACTGCCACAACTACCTCGCCACCACAGGATGTCCATGCTGCCTTTTAACCTCAGCCTCAAGGATGGGGAGGCACACCATCACAATCCCAAACATTTGGCTGCTTCAGCATCTCCCCCAGGTAGGCTTCCTATCAGGTTTTGGCGTACTCTTTCACTAACCCGATGATAGTAGTTGGTGGAGGAAACTTGTTTCACATCTTCCCTTATTGTCGTGTGAACATGAGTCACATCTGCATCATCACACGTGGAATTTATTCACTTCACACCCATAAATAAACCTATGGGGTCAGTTGCTGCATAATCTAAAATTGTCTGGAAAATCGGTGTAGGATGTATGGCTTGTAGAGAGGCTCACGGTCCACTCTTTCCATAAGGAATCCACCTCGATGGGCCCGGAAATAGGATTGGTGATCTTCCATTCCTTGGAAATCATTAGTGAAAGCACCCATTTGTAGTGGGAATAGACGAATGTTGAACTACTCCACCTTCCAGACCTGGTTCAGTACCGACGACACAGTCAACTTGTCTAGAAAGCTCCCTACGGCTTTCAGGATGGATGGCTAGAAGTTCGATCTCGATTGGGAGATGGGGTTCAGATATTCATAGACCCCCCTGATGTGTTCCACTATCCACCCATACAGGAGGTGGAACAACCCACATATCCTATGTGGTCTCTTCCCCTTGCTGATATTCGACAACATCTTTTACTGCTTGGCGAGCATCGAGATTCAGAGGTTGATCCAACCTCATGTCTCCAACATGGATGCCATGATAAATGCACATGGTCACAATCCCATGTATGTTTCCCTCACTGGAAGGATCCAACCACAGATGAAAACCATGATGAATGCTTCTATCCTAGTTACTGGTTGTTTCTTGGTGCTGGCACTGAATCCCCACATTTTCCATTGGCTTTCCTCCAAGAGCTACCAGTACGAGTTCTCCTTGACCCGTTGATCCCCCTTCTAGAAAGTTCAAGGCCTCACCTGAAGCTTCCTATTTTTCAAGAAGTTCATGAACTGCTTGAACCACCCTCTGATGTGGACATATCTCACTCCTTTCTTGTCCTCTCCTGACACCAACTCTATCAACGACATCACCAGCGGTAGAGTTTTCTTTGGATCCTACCACACACCCATAACTAGGAGGAATTAATCATACATCATCCCTAGTATCAGGACCCCAGAGATCTGGTGCACATCCCATAAAATAATGCCAACCTCCACATGGTGTAAGTGGAAGGTATTGGTCCTAAATGAACACATACTCAAAAACTCTGGTATCAGCTAATTCAGTTGATAGATATGGAATTTGGAGGCCCAAGCCGCCTCATATTGGCCAACTCTCTTCAGATCTACCTCGTACTCTTCACAAGAGGCACCTACCCAGTACGCCCAGGGCCAGTCATCTGTGAAGTTGCTACCCAGGCATAGATACCACTCGTCGGACCATCCCTTCACTGGCTTCCTATGTGCTGCCTTCATGATCATCTTGTACAGAGTGGGGGATGTATCCTGTTGCAATTCCTTCCTGTCAACATTATTCTGATGACTGCATAGACAATCAGAAATAATAGGCATAACGTCCTCTCGGGCAGGGCTGTCAGCTGCCCAGAACCACTAGAGTCGGCATAGTGTGTTCTTGAACTAGTAAGCTAGCTCATCAGTAATTGATTCAGGGATGAATATTTCATCCCTCTACCCAAATCCATAAAAAGATAGCCTCTTACACAATGGATAATTCCTTTATCATTTCGACATTAGATTCACCATTGAATCATGATCAGAGTGGTTCTGTACCAACTCTTATAGATCCAATATATTCCCCATCTCCACCCTTCAGGAAGTGTCTACAAGGACCCCCCAGAAGCCTCTTGGTGAGCCATTCCATTTGTAAGATTTGAAAACCATTTGTGAAGCCCTTTCGTGGAGATTGTTCATGGAGACCATTTGCGGAGCTCGATCCCAGCAATGGAATCGTAAATCCTTTCACCGACATTCATATTCAATTCAGATAGCGCACTTTCGGGGAGTAAAATACTCACTCTGCACTTCAAAGTAGAAGGCCTAATTCCCGGATAGAAATCATGGAGTATCCGAGCTTCGCTAATAAAGATCACTAAATGCCAAAAACATGGAGAAGAGATATTATAAAAGAGAGGTCATCTATCCTATTTTTAGGTGAAGACCCCTGGTGCTTCATGGTGCATCAAACCGTGGAGAGCATCACGGTGCACATGGCATGTCCATCGCCACTCTGCATTATGAGCCTCCTTCGTGAGCTGGCCTCGTGATTGGCCATGAGATTCTTTCTATTGAACCTCATATTTTGATGCTTGATTTGTCCTTGGCTCTAGTTATAAGGGGGGGGATTTGTTGGCACCAAAATATGGGATGAATAAGAACAAATAGAATGCATTAGGGGAATTCTCATGAAGCCTGTTTACGGAGCTCCTCGGGACCCAAACCGGCGCAAAGCTCTCCCTTCACGAAGCTACCGAGAAGCAAGGAGAAGGGATGCTCCGCGAACAGATTTCACATTCTCAAATCTACCATGGAGAAAGGAGGTTGGATTCTCTATGAATCAATTTGACGGTCGTGAACTCACCATGGGGCAAGGAGGCCAGAAGCTCCGCGAACCGATTTGACGTTTGCGAACCCACCATGGAGCAAGGAGGCGGGATGCTCCGTGAACCCCTTTGACATTCCCAAACCTTCCATGGAGAAAGCTCTATCTCCGTGGAGAGAGGGCTCCTCTTCGTGGTGCCTCTTGGCTATAAATATTGTGCTCCCCTAGAGCCCAAAGAATGGATTATTCGACCATTCTTCTTTAGATCTCCCAAATCACAAAGCAATTTCTACTCTATGAACCATGATCTTTTCATGGTACTTTTTCTTCGCGAATTGACTTCTCCTTTGCATTAATTATGCCCCTCTTCATAGAGGGATGCAATTTGCAGATCCCATAGGCCTCCACAAATGAAGGATATCCCCAAAGGGACTCAGGTCTCCATAGAGCACTTGTGCTTCGTGAAGTACCCTTCATGAACATGTGCCGCTCATGCTAAGGCCTGATCACTATGCTTCATGAGGCACATTGCTTTGCAATATTATGATTCATGGGGAACCCATACTTTGTGAGACATTGGTATGAGAATTAATTTTCACTTCGCGAAGAACCTTCCATATGCACCTATGCCCTATGCATAGGCTATGACACTTAACGTCACAAAGAACACCCCTTCACAGAGCCCCTCCACATCATGGAGCACTAGAGCTTCACAAGGCTCTTATTATTGATCCCCTTTTCTCTGAAACTCCTTTTCCTGTGTGTCCCTTCAGGTTCGCAGGAAGCAATGTCAAGGTCCCTTAGGCAGTGCATCCCATTGTGTTGCATTACCTTATGCTTCTTCACATAGAAACACTAATGGTTATTTCTTCTTCAGATAGCCACGCTAACATGGAACCCTCAATGGATCACCCCATAACACCCTCTTACTATGTAATTGTTGATGCATTCCCTTCCCCAAGGGGTGGGAGGAATCAGTTATGTAAGTCTTAAGGGGTGCAGAGTGAACCCACCACATCCGAGCTACAGGATGTTAAACCACCAACCACCTTTGTCCTCAGCACATGATGTTAAAATGTGACCTCACCTCATGCGACACATAAAATCTACCCCACCTTGGACATTCTGCACCCCCACCGGTCTCCACTAATGTAAAATCATTCATCACATGGAATGAGATCCTCTTTATCAGAGTGATGTTTGTCCACGGGGAAAGGGAAACCACCTTGGTGTAAGCCCCTAGCTTTTCTTGAAGGTGGTACAACCCATGCTCCTCCACTCTTCTTTGGTTCCAAATCCATATCCCTCTAGGCTTTGTCTCCACTCAGGCCTCCACCCTAGAGTATGTCCCAGTCTCCATCACTCTGGGCTGCTAACCACATGTAAGATCATGTTTCCTCCTCAGGCTGCTAACCATGCATAAGCCCCTGTTTCCTCTTTGAGACGCTTACTACGTGTAAGACCCACATCACATCCCATGAACACACATTTTGTGATGTGATCATCACGTCATTGACTCTTCTTGTTTCTCACACTAAGCACGATTCACATGGCCTTGGATTAAACATTGACCGTGACATTTTCTCTGGGAAGCCTACAATGTAAGCCCCACACCATCTAAACTACATGGTCTTTAATCCTTGCCAAGGTAGAGTATGTAGGAAGTATCCATGAGGTTCAATCCCAAAAACCATTGGTCCCTACCATATTCACATCGGTCACCAAACACCCTTTCGAACTACGTGGGCTTTGATCCTTACTAAGGAAAGGTATGTTGAAAGCCTCCCTGAGGTTCATGACCACCATCCATTGCTCCCAACTATCTTTTATTCTGAACTACATGGTCATTGATCCTTTCCAAGTAAAGGTGCATAGGAATCCTTAATGAGGTTCATGGCCAAAAACCACTAATTCTGAACCCCTTCACATCGGACCACCTTCGCCCCACATGATGTTAAACTGCATGCCCATTTTCATCCAGCACGATTTTAAACTGCACCAACCATCATGAACAATGTGGAATTTGATCCTTTCCAATGCAAGGTACGTAGTAAGCCTCCATGAGGTTCAAACCCATCCAGCGGTAAGCCTTTTTGACCCCATCCAGCAGAAATCCATTGTTACCCAATATAGCGGTAAGCTGTTGTGACCACATCCAGTGGTAAGCCATTGTCAACACCATCCAACGGTAAGAGGTTGTGACTCCATCCAGCGATAAGCTGTTGTGACCACATATAGTGGTTGGCCATTATGACCCCATACAGCAGTACACCATTGTGACCACATCCAGTGGTATATTGTTGCGCCCTCATCCAATGGTAAGCCGTTGGGACCACATCCAGTGGTAAGCCGTTGGCAACCCCATCCAGCAGT
Organism: Viscum album; assembly: GCA_963277665.1. NCBI lineage: Eukaryota > Viridiplantae > Streptophyta > Magnoliopsida > Santalales > Viscaceae > Viscum > Viscum album. The sequence continues at coordinate 2,083,566,549 of OY728128.1, read as the reverse complement.
TAGCTTTTGTGACCACATCCACCGGTAAGCCAATGTGACCCCATCTAGCGGTAAGACATTGTGACTACATCTAGAGGTAAGCCATTGTCCACCCCATCCAACGGTATGCCGTTTTGACGACATCCATTTGTAGGCCATTGTGACCCCATCAAACGGTAAGTCGTTGTGACCACATCCAGCTGTAGGTCGTTGCGCCCTCATCCAACGGTAAGGCATTGTGACCCCATCAAGCGGTATGCCATTTTCATCCCCATATAGCAGTAATCCATTGTGACCACATCTAGCGGTATGCCATTGTGACCACATCCAGTGGTAGGCCCTTGTGAATCCCATTCATCGATAAGCCATTGTCAACCCAAAACCAGCGGTAAGTTGTTGTCGACCCCTCTTTGGGGGCTCATATTGCAGGTCTATCCCAGTGAAGTAAGATCGACCTCAGGTTGCTAACCACACGTAAGCCCGAATATATCATCGGATCACTATTTCCTACGTACACCCTGATTCTACACAACCATCCTGAACTATGTGGACATTGATTCCCTACCATAAGGATACATAGAAGGTCTCCTTAAGGATCAATTCCAACATCGTTGTTGTCCTTGAGTCGACTCCATCACATTCTATATCCAATCCACATAACCATCCATTATCTATATAGATTCTTACTCGAGCTGCCACATCCCGATGGGATCATGCACCCTCATTCCCATGCCTTTTAACAAGAATCGGGAAGCTAACCACGGTTTAGCCCCAACATCAGTGTTCCCTCTAGGGGTTGCACCGATCTAATCCACTATAGTCAGTGTTCTGATCAGTCTGATCCATCTCTTCTAGACATTAAACACGCGATTTACCCTGTGTTAAACATAAGAAGCTGAGAAAAGCCTCATATACATGCCGATGGAATATAATTCCCTACATTCGACGTGGGATGCCTTGGGCTTCCTCGCCCTCAAGAATCCCTATAATAATTGGAAGAAACCCAGATGTGCTAGTGTTCCAGCATCTAGACACGCCTGTGATGTCCAACGTGACTACTCCCCGACCGAAGGTTACTGCCCAGACCGGACCCCTTGGAGTGTCCCAACAAAAGCACTGTGATTAACCAGCATCCATAAAGAAATGACTCTGGGAAGAGTTTCATGGAAAACGTCTTTGTCATTAAGGTAGAACCGAACTAGGTAACATGTTCCAAGAAGGAATCCAAGGAAGGAAGAAACCACATCCAATCATCTAGTTTTGATCATGGAGCAACTATCCCTGAATAAGTGACGAATGATGCCCGCCTTTGGATAGATGGAATGCGGGGAAACAACCAGTGCATCTTCCACATACGGATTTGCACGCCCCAGCGAAAGCGTCAAAAACACCTATCTAATAATATTTATGAAAAATATATTAATTCTAAGTCAAAGGATGCTTTATCTGATAGCATACCAAGCTCACAATAATAGATTTCTCTGATATGTTACATTGCACACTACATTGAGTTATACCAAAAAAATACAATATTTTTATTATTATTTTAAATGGTAGTTGTCACCTAGCTGTTGAACTCGAAGGAATGATCAAAGATAACTAAAATATGATTATACATGTTTCTAAAAATTTCTATAATTTATCCAATAAATTTAACAGGCTTAATATGAGAAAGAATCCAAATTTAATCATAAAACCCGTTAATATTTTTAAAATGATGTTTTACTGCCTTTTGATGGAAACCCATGTTTAAATCTAGTTTTTTAGTATTATATATTCTTTTTGATAGTATTAAATATTTATATAGAATCTTAACATCAAAATTTAATTTGGTTATTTTTTTTTATTTTCTGATAAATTTCATTTTTAAGGAGTTGTGAAAAATTAATGCATTTTTATTCAAAACAGCCTTTTCATCAAATTTATTTATAAATTTACATTTTCATTTTAATATTTTTTAATGTTTAATTATATTATGTATTTATTATTTAATAACTTTTTTTTCATTTTATGTAATATCACGTTTTAATTGAAAAAAAAACACATGTCAATCTTTTGATAGTTTTTACTTTTTAAATTCTTACATTGTGGTTTTGACAACGAAAATTAATTCAAAATTAATTTCTTCCAATTATATGTTTTGAAATTTGAAAAACAGATTCATTATTTGGAATCAAATTGTCTAAACTTTTTAATTAGGTACATTTTAATTTTTGACATTATGAATAATAACTTCAGTAATTATTTTTATTTATTTGGTTAATGGGTAAATCTATCAAATATGGGTAAAAAATAATATTGTAATAATAATAAACTACCCCAACACATGTCATTATCCTATTTTATGAAATATTTTCAACCATCGGAATCTATGGGTCGATTTTGGACCCCATGGAGCCGCTTGGGTGTCATAATTACATGTTATAAAATTAATTTAAGGTAAATATAAATATAACATAAACATGTATTTTCTACTAAAAAAATTTAAATATAATTTGGTATAACTAATATATTTGAATATAAATAGTAATTATAAATATAAAAATATTTCCTACATCATGGAATTTTATTTATAATTTTTTTTCATTATATAAATAAATTTATTTATGACACAATGATGAAGTAGTGATTACCTTATTAACGAAAGATTCAAATAAATGATATTATAAATATTAAATTAAATATAATTTTAATTTTTTGAATCCAATCATGGATTTTATGGATATTATTGAAATATGTTTTTGAGTTAATGAATTGTTTTTCAAATTAATCATGTTTTTATGACATTAGGAAAAACCAGTTACTAAATAATGTGAAAATTGACATAAATAAATTTTTTATAAATAATATTTTATTAAATAATATATTAGTATTAAAAATTTAGGATTCATCAAAAATACTTATATAATGTTTAAAATTTCATTAATTAACTATTTATTATTCTCTTTAAATTTTATAATAACTATTGTAATGATATGTTATGAATATAAAAGAAAACATAGTAAGAGTTAATGTTTTTAACTAAGGGTTAAAGCTAAAAGAAGTGGTTAATTTTGTGACATAAACTTGTTTAAAACCAATTGTTCAATAGTATTTATAACCATTACCATCTTATCCTTTAAATACATAACTTTGGAACTATTATAATTCTAAAAATATATTTATAATAAAATAATATTTCAATACTTTCCTAAAGTTCCCCTCCTCCGTCTTATAAAAGGAGACCATCTCTACCCACTTAAACATGCCTCTCAAGCCCCATGTCTCATCCAACTACTTCTCAAATAAGCTTCCAAAATCCCTCATTTACACCTAGAATCCTTAACATGTGTAGAAAGAAATTAAATAAAATATTTTTGGATCAAATCAAAAGAAGTTACCCAATTTAGAGGTAACGTCTACTCTCAAGTTCCTTTGCATTTTTTCCATCTCCACTCCCAATAATCTTATTAATATTTTATTAAATAACAAAAAAAGTATCCTAAATATTCCAAAACGTTTTTATGAGACATATTTGAACTATAATTACACACACCTCCACTTAATGGCTACAAACATAGTGATTCTTTGTACGTAGAACTATTTCCTCACGAAATGATGAATGTTCAATTTTCTCTTTCCACCTCTCTTTTTGGCCATTAAGATGAAACTGAATTTCTATATGATATATTTAATATTTATATTTTTTTAGTCTTTAGTAATTTTTATTTACAACATACTTTTATGCTTTTCAAATCTGTAAATATGATAATATCATTTAAGGAAGTGCGGACTACTACCACCTCATGGTGATATTATTTGTTAATTCCATACATAGATTATATAATGGATGGAATGAAATAAAATATGTAAAATATATAAAATATATATTATACTATAATCCCCTAGATATACTAAAGCTGGTTTTTTTCCCAGCAGATGTGTCGACTCCTCATGACGCCATGACTCCTAATTAATAAATTTCTTCCGAAAATATCCCTAGCCTATCCGTAACACCCCATGTATACATAGTATGCTTATCTTTCAATAATGAAATAGCTTGAATTCTATGCAAGTTTGAGATTCTAACACAGCGCGACCAATCAATGTAGCCATTTTGAATAGTAATACCAACCTTTTGAAATTATATAAATTTTATATTTCAAAATGGACTTCATTTTTTGATTCGGAATATCGAAATTCACCTATGTTTAATTTTTGGTATTTTTCTGAGAACATCCAATTTTCGATGAATAGTGAAAATACTTAAAAACAACTTTTTTAATAAAAATAATTTATATTGATAAATTAGACTATTGAGTGGTTTTAAAGTATAATTAGATTATAATTTTACCATTTTATCCAATGGTGGTCATTAGAATTAATTTCACTTTAAAATTGGACATAAACAATTCTCAATCTTTTTATTCATATTGTTTCTTAAACACATGCTATTTGTTTTGACAATGGGAATTAATTATTAAATTAATTAATGCAACTTATCTGTTTTTAATTTTTTTAAAATAGACATCATTTTTGAATTTGGAATATTGAATATAACTTAGGGGGAATTTTTGGTATTTTTCTGAAAAACTTCAATTTTTGATGAATAGTGAAACCACTAAGTGGTAGTTAAAAACTGATTTTTCATTTAAATGAAACTTTACCACTTTTGTGATTTGATTTTCAAAACATCGACATACATGGTTGTCATTTTGATGTAAAAGGTGGTTCAATGGGATTAAAATAATTTTTTTGATGAATAGTAACATTTAAGTTTTATTAATCACGATTAAAGGTAATTAGTGTAATTTAAGGTAAATATAATGATATAATAATATGAAATTACCATTAAACTTGTCCTAAACTTATTGTATGAGTCATGGCCGACCAAGAAAATCCATGGGTAAACTTGGGGGGCCCATGGAGCCACTTGGGTAAAAAAATGACATTAATAACTTTTTATTTAAAGTAAAAATAAAAGTGTCAGAAACATGTATTGTTTTAGTAAAACAATTTTTATAACAGGTTATACAAGTTATCATTTCGACTATAAAAACCCATTGGAAATCTAAAAAGATTTCCTACATCATGGTAATTTTTTTATAATTTTTAGGCATTAAATAAATAAATTTATTTATCACACCATGATGATGCAATGATTACCTCATTAATTTAACGATTTAAATAAAATGAAAAGATAATGTAAAATCTAAGACTTACACTTGTCAAAAACCTATTGGATGAGTCGATTTATAACCCTTGTCACCTTATCTTGGAAATATATAATTTTTGGACCTTTGAAATCCGAAAATCATTTCATAATAATGTAACATTTCATGACATTCCAAGAGTGCCCCTCCTCTCCTCTTATAAAAGGCCCCCACCTCTACCAACTTATTCACACCTTCAAAGACATTTGGCTCGGCCAAACTCTGCCCACATTCTCTCTAACCATCCCTCAATTACTCCTAGAAGCCTCAATTTGGGCAGAAGTCTTCCCAAGGAAGCCTTTGTCTAAAATCAAAAAGAGTTACACGATTTAAAGGTAATGTCTTTACTTGTGTTCTTTTGTTTTATTTTTATTCTACAACCCCTTAAACTCTTTTTATTACTTTCTTTTGTAAAAAAAACAGTATATTAAATATACTAGGATGTTGTTATGATAATTATTTTATTTACACTTACACACACCTTCATCTAATGGTAAAATAACATACTGTTTCTGTGGGTGACGAATTACTGTCTCACGAAACGATGATTGTTCAATCTTCTTTTAACACCTCTCATGGTGGCCATTAAGATTTAAATATATTTATATAGGATATATATTATGTTTATTTTTTCCTTATGCATTTGTATTTCTCATTTATGGCATACCTTTATGATTTCTATTATGGGTAAACGTGATAATTTCATTTTAGGAAGTGCGGACTACCGCGCCCTCAAAGTGATTTGAATTGTTAATGCCATATGTGGGACGTATAAAGGTTTGATTAAATGATATTATATATTATATTATACTATAATTATAATATACCTTTATATCATTATGATTTCATTCCATTAAATATGAAATTGAAATGAATGTAGCATTCATGCGTATGTACAGCTTATCTTCTCCATGAACGGTGCATTTCATTCCTTACCTCTAAATGTTATGTAATATTATTAATGCATGTATATACTGGATATATATGATATATATGATATCTACATCACGAATATAATTCTTGATATAATGGATATTTTACCACATGAACAACTTGTAATTATAAGAAGTTTATTTTTAACTCAAGTATCAAAGATCGACAAAACAACGGTTATTAACTTAAATAATTAAATAATGTTCATAACATGGTAATAAGTGATATAAAAGGAATAATGAACTTGAAAAAGGTTCTTAAGAAAGTATAAATTAACTCTATTTTATTATTCGTGAGGTTAAATATCGATCGAGTCAAGTCTGACACAAGGTAAGGGACTTCGTCTCAATCTCCTTTAATTTAGGAATATTTTGTTTTATACACAACTTTATTTTATACGTTTTATAAACCCCTTTGACTTTTATGTTTATTCAAAAGGAATATTAAATAATTGAAAAAATGGAATGTTGTTTTTGTCGTACGTATGCGGCGACAATGACTTCTCCACCGCCGTGACCATTATTTGAGTTTCAGCTTCCTCTACAAGCCATAAGGTTTTTTAAATGAAAAATAAATACCAAGTTTTACTTTTATTTTATTTTGGTATTGAAAATGGTTTTATTATGTCAATGTGTTGTATTGATATCTTATGATTGAAATGTAGAAATGTTATGTTTCCTTTATGAATGTTTTATGTGATACGATTATGTTATGGTTTATGATCTGTTTAAACCTTTTCATATAAGGAATGCATTGGACTTAGTATGTGATGGGTAGAGCCCGCTATAGCTCCTCGATGAATCAGTAGGTATAATGAGACAAACTAGTGTCTTGGCACGAGGCCCTGACAAAATATTATTTTTAGTCTTGGCATGAGGCCTTGGCTACGTGGTTATGATAGTCTGGAATTATGAATTCTATCATTATAGAAGCTGTTTTTGATATTGAATGTGATTATTCGACTAGTAGAATATCAATGTGAATAAGTAAATGGCATTATTTCATTTCATTTTGCCATATTATGCTAAAGTTCACGTTTAAAAAGCTTTTGTTTCAGTTATACATTGCCTTAAATGTTTATGTTTATTTATGAAAGTTTCCTCTATATTGTTATCCTTACTAAGCATTTGAGATCACCCCTTTCAATGTTTTAATTTTTCCAAGATGTGAAGAAGTTTATTTTGAATGACCTGTAGGGATAGTCTGAAGGGGATATGAGTGTAGACTATGAAGACTATGTTATTTTGGTTTTTCACTTTATGATGTAATGTAACATTTGTGAATGTATCTAGTGTTTCCAAGTCTACTAAACTAAGTGGTCTTTCGAGACTCGATCATTTGTGATCCAGCCAATGTTACGTAATAATGCATCAACTCTGGGTAATTGGGGTTGGGGCGTTACAGTTGGTATCAGATGCAATTTATTACTATCCTTGGAATCTAGATTTATAAAAACTCTGATTAGAGCACATTTCCCTAAGATAGACTTTGAGGATTAGTATAGAAGAACTTCATAGAATTTTTGTATTTTAGAGATTTTGTAAGTTTTCTAAGCAATACATCTCTGTCTGGATACAAGAAGGTAGAGGCGGCTATGGCACAGGTGTACCTAGGGGTAATACCCGAAAACACCACTTTGAGCTAGACTCGAATGGGAACTGGTGCACAACAACGTGCCTTGCTGCACTCTTGGTTACGACACTCCCAGGGGATATGCTTAGGATAATTCACGATTTCTTTAAAAACCATTATGAAGGGTTTATGAGTATATACTTCCTCAAATAAAACATTTTAATGATTATGGATTATATACATAAACTATTCACATTATGTTAGGTGTTTGGAAAGTTTGTTATTTTGTATTTGGATTCATAAACTAATCTAGTTTATTCCATTGTTTAGAAATGGTGCCTAGTGGAAGGAATAGAAGCCATATCAATGAACACACTCCATTTAAAGATTTCCCTCCTTCTAACGATAATTATATTAGAGATGGTGATACAACTGGTGTTCATCAGCTTATCACCATACTGGGATAACTCACTTAGGTTATGAATAATAACATTATTCGTATGGAGCATCCTGATCCGCAACGTGGAGGTTCAATGTTAGACCGCTTCATGAGGCAACAACCACCAACATTCAATTGGAGTATGAATCCCTTAGTAGCTGAGCAATGGATAAATCCCTTAGAGAAAACATTCTATTCCTTGGGGGTAGTGAAAATGAAAAGGTTATAATGGCAGTTTACCACCTCACTGGAGTTGCTAATCATTGTTCTTCATTGATTCAAAACACAAAGGAAGATGAGGAAGTATCAAATATGGAATGGAGGGAGTTAAAAGTGATTTTCATAGAAAAATACTTTCCTCGTGACCATCAAGCAGATATGGAAAGGCAATTTCTGAGTCTGAGGTAAAAGGATGATTAGAATGTCTCAAAGTATGAGTCTAACTTTACAAGGATAGCGAGGCATGCTGCAGATTATATACATAACCCAAGAAGTAATGTTTATCGTTTCTTTGATGGGTTAAAACCATTTCTCCGATGAGATTTAGTATCACAATCTTTCTCAACGTACAAAGATATAGTCTCGTGTTATATCAAAACAGAAAAGGAATTCTCTAAATCTTATGACAGTAATGTAAAGAAAGAGAAGAAGAGAACAATGGAATAAGAGACGGATAAAGGGAAAAAGGGAAATAAGTATTTTCCATTATGCGATAATTGTGGGAATAATCACCCCGGTACTTGCCTAAAAGGAATGAGAGTTTGTTATAAATATGGAGAAAAATTTCACCAGGCTCATCATTGCCAGGGAAAGAAAGAGGCTATCAATGTTGAATACTACAATTTTATAGAAATGGGGCATTATGCAAATGAATACCCTAAGCACCAAGGAAACTACCTCAGAAAAGGCCAAGGGAGCAAGGCCATTCTTATGTTGTTACTATAGTTGAAATAGAATAATTATTGTATTTGTGTTTTTGGACTCAAGGATTATATTCTGGTTATAAGAATAATGTGATATATATAAGGATTGTATTGCATTACATGTTGTTTTCATTAGGGTTTTAATATGATGAAGGTAATCATATTTTTAGTATGTGACAATAAGAGAAACTTTACTTTGTTTGGGGAATCTAATGAATTGATTTTGGAATTTAGAGACCTTTAAGAGAAAGTCTAGACAGAGGTATTTTGGATAACTATAAAGGTTGGAATGGATTAAGTTCAACTTTGGATAGTATTTTTTAAGGTAAAAAAATTTCTGAACATTATTTTTGGAATATTATAATACTATAGTTTTAGGAAAAGGACAACCTGCAGGTTGGAGGATAAACCATCGCGTCGGACAAAGCTGTAGGAATCAAACCCACAACCATAGTGCGACAGGCCTTTATTACCTTCCACTATCCTACAGGAAGTCCCTGGTTATTACAAAAAAGTTTTTCTAATCTAAATGGTATGTGTTAATATTTTAAACCTTGTACGATTAGGATAAATATAATATTTCGGAGTTCTATTATCTTTTTGAGTGAAAGATGATTTTGTGGTAGAAAGTAGTTGAAGGTTGAAACTATACTTGTTAAGCATATATATATATATATATTCCTATCTCTTATTCTATGAATAAATTAATTATTAAACTTTAGTAAAGTGATATTAAAACAAAAAAGTGTTATCCTAATACCTTATGCTTTGTTGAACTGATGATACTTTAAATCAACATAGATTGAAGGCATTGAGGCCCTCAATTTTACACATATTTGTTATTGATGACCTCAATCACTCCCTACAAATATTTACGTTTTCCTCCAATTATATGTCTCCAATTTCCACCAATGTTCTCCTAATCGAGATCACAATTTGGTGGTGACTTTTTCATTTCCCTTCCCCTCTTATTAAGGCTAAATTTTATTAACCATATTTTCGATGTGGGTTTTCCACAAAGGTATTTTCTATTTTCAACATTTTATTTTCGATGAACTTTTTCAAATTGTGAGGACACAATTTATTGAAGGAGGGGATATTGTAACACCCCAAGCTTACACGTTATGCTTCTCTTTCAATAATGCAATAGCTTGCATTGTACGCAAGTTCGAGATCCTAACACAACGCGACCAATCAAAGTAGCCATAAGGAATAGTAATACCCACCTTTTCAAATTATATAAATTTTAAATTTCAAAATGGTCTTCATTTTTGGATATGGTATATCGAAATTAGCCTATGTTAAATTTTTGGTATTTTTCTAAGAACATCCAATTTTCGATGAATAGTGAAAAATACTTAAAAACAAATTTTTTAATCAAAATAATTCATAGTGATAAATTATACTATTGAGTGGTTTTCAAGTATAATTAGAATATAATTTTACCATTTTATCCAATGGTGGTCATTAGAATTAATTTCACTTTAAAATTGGACATAAACAATTGTCAATCTTTTGATTGATATTGTTTTTTAAAAACATGCTATTTTTTGACAACCTGAATTAATTATTAAATTAATTAATTCAACTTATATGTTTTTAATTTTTTAAAATAGAAATCATTTTTGAATTCGGAATATCAAACATAGATTAGGGTAAATTTTTTTTATTTTTCTGAAAAATTTCAATTTTTAATGAATAGTGAAACCACTAAGTCGTAATTAAAAAACTGATTTTTCATTTAAATGAATGTTTACAGCTTCTGTGATTTGATTTTCAAAAATACGATATACATGGTTGTCATTAGGAAGTAAAATTTGGTTCAATTGGATTAAAATAATGTTTTTGTGAATAGTACCTTTTAAGTTTTATTAATCGCGATTAAAGGTAATTAGTGTAATTTAAAGTAAATATAATGATATAATAATATGAAATTACATTTACAAATTCCCTAAACATATTTTATGATTCATGGACGACCAAGAAAATCCATGGGTAAACTTTGGGGCCCCATGGAACCACTTGGGTAAGAAAATGACATTAATAACTTTTTATTTAAAGTAAAAATAAAAGTGTCACAAACATGTATTGTTTTACTAAAACAATTTTTACAATGGGTTATACAAGTTATATTTTTGACTATAATTATCCATTAGAAAGATAATAAGATTTCCTAAATCATGGTAATTGTTTTATAATTTTTAGGGATTAAATAAATAAATTTATTTATCAGACCATGATGTTGCAGCTATTACCTCATTAATTAACAATTTAAATTAAATAAAATGATAATGTAAAATCTAAGACATACACTTTTCAAAGACCTATTGGATGGGTATATTACGAACCCTTATCACCTTATCTTGGAAATATTTAATTGTGGGACCTTTGAAAACCGAAAATAATTTCATAATAATGTATCATTTCATGACATTCCAAGATTTCCCCTCCTCTCCTCTTATAAAAGGCCCCCACCTCTACCACCTTATTCACACCATCAAATCCATTTGGCTCGGACAACCTCTACCCAAATACTCTCGCAACTTTCCTCTATTACTACTAGAATCCTCACTTTGGGAAGAAGACTTCCCAATGAATCCTTTGGCTCAAATCAAAAAAAGTTACCCCATTTAAAGCTAATGTCTTCACTTGTGTTCTTTTGTTTTATTTTGCTTCTCCAACCCCTTAAACTAATTTTATTACTTTTTTTGTAACAAAAACAGTATCTAAAATATACTAGGATGTTGTTATGATAAGTATTTCATTTACACTTACACACACCTTCATCTAATGGTAAAATAACATACTATTTTGTGGGTGGCGAATTACTACCCCACAAAACGATGATTGTTCAATATTATTTTAACACATCTCATGGTGGCCATTAAGATGTCACTATATTTATATATGATATATATTATGTTTATGTATTACTTATGCTTCTGTATTTCTCATTTATGGCATACCATTATGATTTCCATTATGGGTAAATGCGATAATTTCATTTTAGGAAGTGCAGACTACAGCCCCTCAAAGTGATTTGAATTGTTAATGCCATATATGGGATGTATAAAAGATGGAGTAAATGATATTATATATTATATTATACTAGAATTATAATATACCTTAATATCATTATGATTTAATTCCATTAAATATGAAATTTAAATGAATGTAGCATTCATGCGTACGTATAACTTACCTTCTCTATGAACGGTGCATTTCATTCCTTACCTATAAATGTTATGTAATATTATAAATGCATGTATATACTGGATATATATGATATATATGATATCTACATCATGAATATAACTCTGGATATAATGGATATTTTACCACATGAACAACTTTTAATTATAAGAAGTTTATTTTTAACTCAAGTACCAAAGATCGACAAAACAACCGTTATTAACATAAATAATTAAATAATGTTCATAACATGGTAATAAGTATTATAAAATAAATAATGAACATGAAAAATTTTCTCAAGAAAGTAGAAATTAACTCTAGTTTATTATTCAGGAGGTTAAATAATGATCAAGTCAAGTCAGACACGAGGTAAGGGACTTCGTCTCAATCTCCTTTCATTGAGGAATATTTGTTTTATACAAAACATTATTTTATACGGTGTATAAACCCCTTTGACTTTTACGTTTATTCAAAAAGAATATTTTTATATGAAGTGTTTTACTAAACGACAAAAGGGAATGTTTTTTTTCGTACGTATGCGGAAACAATGACTTCTCCACCGCCGTGACCATTATTTGAGATTCAGCTTCCTCTACAAGCCATAACTTTTTTTAAATGAAAAATAAATACCAAGTTTTACTTTTATTTTATTTTGGTATTGAAAATGGTTTTATTATATCAATGTGTTGTATTGATATCATGTGATTGAAATGTGTAAATGTTATGTTTACTTTATGTATGTTTTATGTGATTCGATTATGTTATGGTTTATGATATGATTAAACATTTTCATATAAGGAATGAATTGGACTTAGTATGTGATGGGTAGAGCCCACTATAGCTCCTCGATGCATCGGTTGGTCTCATGAGACAAACTACTGTCTTGGCACGAGGACTTGAAAAAATCGTATTTATAGTCTTGGCACGAGGCCTTGGCTTCGTGGTTATGATAGTCTGGCATTTTGAATTCCATCATTATGAAAGTGGTTTTTGATATTGAATGTGATTATTCGACTAGTATAATATCCATGTGAATAAGTAAATGGCATTATTTCATTTCATTTTTCCATATTATGCTGAAGTTCAAGTTTAAAAGGATCTTGTTTCCGTTATACATTGCGTTAAAAGTTTATGTTTATTTATAAATGTTTCCACTATATTGTTATCCTTACTGGGCACTTGAGCTCACCCCTTTCAATGTTTTAATTTTTCCAGGATGGGAAGAAGTATTTTATGAATGACCTGTAGGGATAGTCTGAAGGGGATATGAGTGTGGACTATGAATACTATGTTATTTTAGTTTTTTACTTTATGATGTAATGTAACATTTATGAATGTATCTAGTGTTTCCAAGGCTACTAAACTAATCGGTCTTTCGAGACATGATCATTTGTGATCATGCCAATGTTAAATAATAATGCACCGACTCGGGGTAACTGGGGTCGTGGCGTTACACTATCCGACTCTTCCTGCGACGATTTTTCCCCGAGCTCCCACGTCGCTCGGATTACCTCCTCCTCAATCCGGGCATAGGGTTTCCAGTCCCCATCGTTATTCGCCGAATTCATCCTAAAGCTCAAATCTGATCTTGATGCCTTCCACTTACCTCCCCCTACATTTCCTCTACTCTCATTTCATCCTCCGTTGTTCGATTCCACTATCGGGCTGATCTTGCGACATCTTTTCTCTGAGCTCCACGCCGACCTCCCACGTCGCTTGGATTTTCTCCTCCTCCATCCGGGCTTAGGGTTTCTACTCAACGGCATTCAATTGTGGACTTAATCCTAATTCATTTACATGAGATCTTCACCTTCCTTTAATCTCCCCTCGCATTTCATGTACCCGCGTTTCGTTCACCGCTTTTCAATTCTTCTAATCTCCCCTCTCATTTCGTCCGTTGTTCAATTCCTCAAATTTCTAGCAGTGATTAGGGTATCAAATAATCACTTCTACCTACTCGAGGCATTCGTAACAGATCGCTGTCTATACCGGATTTTCAGGGAAATAATAGGGTTTCATAGAAGAATGATTCAATTCACCGATCGATGATTCTGGTTATCTCCTCCCGCATACCGTCCCCGGAAGCATCGGTGTTTCCATCACCATCCTGGAAAACGACCTTGGGAATACCCTAACAGACATCCCAAATCTCTATTTCATCGCCGACCTCACGAGTAGGGTTTTGGTTTATTCCATATGGATCTGTTGTATAATAACAATGTAATGTATTCTATGTCACTCTTCACTGCATCTTTTACATGTTTATTGCGATTGCAATAAGAGTATATCTGTTTTCAACTATCATTGGGCCTCTGTTTTTTAGCTCGGTTTTGGATATCTGCAACCTAATTTGTACATGGACTGTGCATTCTAGAATATATAAAAGCACATACAGACGTCTAACATTTTGACACTTTAATGGATGATACTGTGAAATAGTTCCTTATTTATTATGCACCCACCATTGTTGGTGTACTTATGTTCTTCTCACATATATAGAAATAGCAATCCCACGTGACATTGAAAGTTAAATTTCTTAGATATATATTTTTTTGCATAACTGTTAACTAATATTGCATCCACGTATACTATTTTTGGATATATGAGATATCTGATTGCTTCATTCCATTGTTGATACTTAACACATATAGCTTCAGTCTTTTCGGTGATAATATACGACTCCTTTGACAACAGCCTTTTACGTCTTTTATCCGAGGGGCATCAATTTTTTTCACAAAGGTATCGCTTCATAAATGTGGTAAAAAACCAATTTTTGTACATTTTGTTTACCTTTAATTGGTCATTATATTAAAAATTGTATTTTAATGTATAGTATCTCTAGTAAATATTTTCATGTCAATTATGTTAATTTTAAACATTTAAACTGATCTTCAAATTTAAATAGTAACATTATTGTCTGACTATTTATAAGCATTTTATATTCAATTATCAACTCTTCATAATATATTTTTTTCATGCCACCTAGACAGTTCTGTACAAAGAAAACCAACATAACCCTGCATACGCCTTCCCACTCTAGAGAATCAAGGATCAACAAAAGACTACTCATGCAACAACGTCATAAAAATCGTGAGTACTGTCTTAGTTTTACAATAACTTAATTACTAAAAATACTACTGTCATTATATGGGTATCATGACAATCAATTTAGTAACTATATTGTTGTGTACTGTCGGTTCTCCAATGCTTTCTACCGTGTCCACTGACAGTCCAATTATTCAGCCACTGTCAGCAAATGGCGTCGGACATACAGACCGAAGATTACCATTGTTGCCTATATTTGTTAATGGTATGTTCATTTGACAAATGCTATGAAAAGCTTATTGTTTCCAACTATGGAAGACTACTCATAATTTTTTCCTTTTTATTCATAGTACCAAGTGAAAGTTTTATGGAGTCAAAAATGATTACCAGAAAAAACAAACTAAAACATATACATCACACCCTCTCTCATGTACCTTTTAGTAAGTCTACTATCTGTGAACTTTTATGACCATAATAGGGGTCAAACCTTTAATTACGAACAATCATACACTTCTGTCAATTTTTCCATTAGGTCTGCTGAATGAGGACAAAAATCTCACTGAATCTGCAGTACTCAACTCGACAGAGTATGCATGACTAATATACTTAAATATGACATGTCAATTAAATTTCAGTTCTTACTCTATCCTATGTGTATAGATTAAGTCTTCCAAATATTGATGTACCACAGTACACTACATCATCATTGATAGGTATGTAATAATTTTTTTATGCATTAATATAGATTTCTTCATTTGTTTATCATAACTACATAATGTTTCTGAAACTTGATATTCTAGTCAACAATATTTTCCTTCACATATTTTAGCAACGTCTTCAAACAATACAGATTTCGTCAGCACAACTGCACAATCCTTAGGTTTTTTGACTAACCAATTGATCAAATATTATTACATTCTATATAGGATATCACACACCGTATTTACATTTCATCGACTTCTGCAGGAAAATGATTAGAAATGGACATTGCGGAGAACACAAGTTATTAATTTTAGTACTCTGGCATTATTAATATTGTAAATCAAATACTATTCGAGTACAATCTCTGCAAATTTAATATTTTGTTAAATAAAATTTTCCACGACATTCAGGATACTTAGATATCGGAGATCCCGCATATGTATGCTAGTACTGTTACTCAAATATGTGGTATAACGAGATAAATAGAAAATGCAGCAACCAACAAACCTAACGATTTTCTCTATGCTTCTCTACGGGAAAGATTTATTTGGATTTTCTCCCGTCACCTCCTCCATACCTACAGATGTTGGTTTTCAATCGAACTTCATCACAAGCAAGAGCTTTCCAAGAACATATAAATCTTTATAATTCTATGTTTGCATTCACGTATATGGGTGGGAAGGTTGATAAGTCATTGAAAAACGGTAGAGCACCATCAATATTTAGACTAAATGGACAGAACTACCATCGCATAGGTAGTTTGTGTCCCGTAGAAGGACAACCCCCAAGGTTTTCCCAACTATATGTGTTTGACACAGAACATGAGTTCCAGTATAGAGTAAGTAGTATGAGGTATTTCTATATTCATTTCTATGACTATAAAGTTGATGCATTTAATTATATTTTTTCTGACACAAATATCTCTTCCAGATCTGATGGCAGAAATATTCAATCAGTTATTAACATCGATATTGTTGAGAAGCTGTAACATATGCTACATGAGATCAATGTTTTAGTTCAACAGTTCATATCCGCAAAAGATGTCCTAAATCATGAAGATGTTCCAAACATAAAGCTACGCCTGCTTAAGAAAAGACATACACATGAGGAAACACATAACTTACTGATAACATCTGAAATTTTCCATGCTTATTTTTGGAGATTTTGAAGATCTAAACCAAGAACGTGACATCATCATTCAAACCAAATGTGGTGCATTGCAACGAATTGATGAGCTTCAACCATTGTATCTGCCGTTATAGTATCCATTGATTTTCTTTGGTGGCCAGGATTGATATGTAGACAACGTAATGAATCGTGCTACTAAGTTCACTACCAGTGCTAAGATAAGAAAGGTTAAAATGAGAGAATATTTCTTTTTTAACCTGCAATTTCATGACATTGAACCATCCACTTTGCTACATTCCAGAAGACTACTACAACAATTTTTCGTCGATGCTTACACAATGATTGAGTCTCAGAGACTATCATATATTCGTTTCAACCAGAAGCGGCTAAGGGTCGACCTATACAATGGATTGCAAGATGCATTCCTTCGAGGTGACCGAGAAGGGTCATCTTGCGGGAAGTGCATCATTTTTCCCTCTTCTTTTACTAGTGGTCCAAGAAATATGATTCAAAATTATCAGGACGCAATTTCAATTTTTAATTGGGTAGGGTATCCAGATTTTTTCCTTATGTTTACATGTAACCCAATGTGGCCAGAAATCAGTAGATTTGTTACAAAAAATAATCTTCATCCAGATGACTTTCCACAATTACTATCTCGAATATTCAATATAAAGGTCGATCATCTTATAAAATATTTAAGAGAACATTGTATATTAGGAAAATCAAGGGCAGGTAAGATAGTCTCTGACAGTTCATTATGTTTAACTAATAAGATATGTTATTAGTGTTTATTATTTTCAGCTTATTCATTCTTATTACATCACCTAATATTAACCAGACAAATCCTATTTTTGTTTTTTCATAACAGTTGATCAAATCATTGAATTCCAAAAATGAGGTTTGTCGCATGTCCACATTTTATTGTTTCTTTGTCATGAAAAAAACTTATCACTCCATCAGATGTTAACAGTGTTGTGTCTACTAAGATCCTAGATAAAATTGCCTACCCAACACTACATGAATCTATAAAAACTATATGCACCATGGACCTTGTAGAGATTCCAGACGATATTCTCCTTGTATGAAAAATGGAAAATTCCCAATGTTCTTTCCAAAATATTTTTTGGTGAAATAACAATAGATAACAACAATCATGTCATATATCGTAGAAGGGATATCGGAAGATTAATCCAAAAAATGGTGTTCAGTTGGATAATCATTTTGTGGTACCATACAATCCAGTTTTTCTACTCAGGTATCAAGAACATCTAAATATTGATGTCTAAAACCTTTCATCTTCTATCAAGTATCTCATTAAATATATAAGCAAGGGAAATGGTCATGTAGCAGCAACAATTTATGAAACCAATAGAAAAACTGGCATAGAAAACACAATTGATGAAATAAATATGTATTATGACTATCGCTACATATCACCTTGTGAGGCATCCTGGCAGATCTTCTCTTATAATATACATTACAGATATCCACATGTCGACATGCTGTATTATCAATTACTAGGGAAACATACTATGACATATAGAGATGATGACAGAATTGAAGATGTCCAAACTGGCATAAATGTTGCTAAAACAATGTTCACTTCTTGGTTTAAATCAAATTTGGCATTACCTGAAGGTAGATGTTTATCTTTGGAAGAATACCCAACTAGGTTCGTCTTCTATAGTCAAGAAAAGAATTGGCATCCCTAAAAACAAGGTTTCAGTATTGGTCGACTCTACTATGTGCCTCCTACCACTGGAGAGCTATACTACCTATGGATCCTTCTAACAAAAATCAGAGGTGCCACATCATATGATGATTTGAAAACTATCAACGGTATTATTTATGGCACGTTTAGGGAGGCATGTTCGGCTATGGGTCTACTAGCAGATGACCAAGAATTCATTGATACTATTAAAGAGATTTTAGCATGGGGAATAGACACTATCTACACCGACTATTTTGAAGCATGCTAATATCAAATATCATTTATCATCCAGATATAGTTTGGAATGAAACATGCAATATTCTCTCTGAAGATATCTTATATTTTGCAAGAAAAAAAGATTCAAATGCAAGGTATGTTTCAAATTATCAACCATCTTTTCCAGCTACGTCAATACTTTCATGTTTTTTTATGTATTTTATACAAGTATATTTACTCTTCCAATAAGTTATTAACATCACTAACGCGATTAATGAATCTACGAGCTGTTAGTTTAAATAATACGTGTAGCTATTGTTGTAACAATAATTATACTCTTATCTACGACTATATTTGATAAAATATGTCCTAGGTGAACAAATATAAAATGGTATAAACTTTCGTATACTTTTATTTGACATGGTTATAGCTGGATTATATAATTACACTCAAGTGTTCCGTGTAGTAACTGCCATTTTTTAATTAGTTCATTGCATCTAGCATATGGAATCCTTTGATTTGTACCCATACTATAACATTTACATATGGATACTTAAAAGATATCAATAATGTCTGTAAAAGTCATTATTATACATTAAGGAACTTCATTTATTTTCAAAACTGTAAATGACTTGGTTCTACATGCTTTGTTCTCCACACTTCTATAAATTTTTCATTAATCCATGTTAAGTTCATATACATGTTTATGCATATTAATATGAAAAAACTACATATCTGCAAAGAATTTTTAGTATTCCATGTCATATACTATCAATGATTCTATGCAATTCTAGGTTACAACCGAAGGGTTCTGCTGCTTTTGTATTTATACTTTTCTCTATTTCGTAATTGTATTTGTTCACAGAACATTTTGTAATTCAGTTTTTACTATTTTATTTGGAAATCTCTTTAATTTTTTTAAATTTTCTATAGATCTCACTCTCACTGATGAATAGAGGCACATGTTTGCTCTACAAGAAATAGATGACATTTTACGAAGCAACGGTATGTCCTTTCAGAGTTTTCCGCCTATGCATGTTCTATATTTTGTAATTGACACTATTAAAAATCATTCAATTGCGGAGGAACTGAACTACAACCGAGAGGGTCTTTGAAATGATTACATTAATTTAGAGGGTATGCTTACTAGTGAACAAAAAAAGATGATAGATGTCATTTTTTCTTCAATATCAGTAGTGTGTGGTGGTTTATTCTTCTTGCTTGGATATAGAGGGACCGGTAAAACATTTGTTTGGAGAGTACTCACATCTTTGCTGCGATCAGAGGGCAGTATTGTTCGTGTAGTAGCATCAAGTGGAATAGCATCATTACTAATTTTTAGTAGGAGGACGAAACATTCTAAATTTTATATTCCAATCTCTGTTAATGAGAAATTGGTTTGCAATATTCAGCAAGGGATTGACTTAGCCAAGCTATTACATGATACAAAACTGATTATTTGGGATGAGGTGTCCATGGTTCACAAGTAAAGTTTTGCGAATCTGGACCATACTCTAAGAGATATAATGACAACTAAAAATCTAATTGCTACATCTTTACCATTTGGATGAATCACTGTTGTATTGGGTGGAGATTTTCATCTACTTCTACCAGTTATTCCAGGTAGAAACCGAAATGACATTGTTCTTGCCAGTATTAAATCATCGTATCTTTGGAAACAATGTAGAGTCTCAACTCTAACAAAAAACATGAGACTCCAATATGGGACTGCCAATACTGATTCTGATGACATACAAACCTTTTCAATGTGGGTTTTAGATATTGGTGATGGTAAGATAGGACATCATGATGATGGTCAATTGATAATTCATATACTAGAAAAATATCTTCTGAAATCAACCAATATTGCATTGGTAGAAATTGTTGACTTCACATATCCCACTTTTATATACCATTACGATGATGCATGTTACCTAAAGGACAAAGAGATTCTATCTCTAACATGTGATGATCTTCAATAAATCAATGACTATATGCTATCTCTCACAAATGCAGACAACATAGACTACTTCAGCTCTGACAGTGTTTGCAATGCCAGTTTTGATTAATATAGGCATGAAAATATATACAGATCTGAGTTTATAAATGTAATTAATATCTCTGAATTAGCAGCGCATAAAATTAGTCTGAAGATTGGTGTTCCTGTCATGTTTTTAAGAAATGTGGATCAATCAGGTGGTCTGTGTAATGGCACTCACATGATTGTTACACACTTGGGAGACCATGTCATTGGTGAAAAAAATTTAACTGGCTGTCATTCAGGGTACTGTGCATTCATTCCAAGACTAACTATGACACAATCTGATGTTAGATGGCCATTCAAATTAAAAAGACGACAATATCCTTTGATAGTTTTTTATGTTATGACTATTAATAAGAGTCAAGAAAAATCTTTCTATTCAGATGGGTTATTTCTATGCAGGCCTGTGTTCTCGCACGGTCAATTATATGTGGCTATTTCTAGGGTCACCTCACAAAATGTTTTGAAAACAATAGTTTCAGATAGCCATAACATAGCTGCTGATTGCACACACAATATTTTCTATAAATAAATCTTTGATAACCTTCCTTAGGTATCATTTAAATTTATCTATTAATCTTTTAATTATTCTATATAATGTGATCTCTGTAACTCTGCTTCTTCCTTATCTTATGATTTAGTTATCTTTCTATACTAATTGTGAATGTATAGAATAATAAACTAATGTCCAGATCAATAACCCCATTGTGTGAGATTTCACCATAGTCAAATGAAACTCTAAACATAAATGTACATGTGTTGAAAATCTGGTGCAATTATTCATTAAAAACTTCAACAATGTTGTTGCTATTGATTTTGTACTTGGAGATACACAGGGCTGTGTTTCAAATTGTTACACCTTTTTTCTATTATCTTACTACAGTACAATAAGATCCTTAATATCTATGTCTTATGTCAAATATTATATCTCAAATACAACCACCATTATATTTACTATTTTCAGGGAACAAAGGTACAACGTTTAATTACTAACCGTCATCTTATATATAAGTTCAATGATCTCGTGCGTGATAGATTATGCTATTACATTCAAAACATTCAAATTTCTCCAAATCAAGGATGTTACTTGGAAACTCAACATACATGCTAATTACTATTCATGTCAACAACGTTTCTTTGTCCTTCTAATGCACAAATCCCTCTGTTCAGTTTTAATTTCACTTCATTTAATGACATTGCTCATAGGACTGTACCAGAATATCATCTAATAGGTATACATCCATTGTAGTGCATTGATATTGTTCTATATTCAATGTTTTCATATTCAACTAGATAGTATTTTCCAAAACAGTCTAACTCCCCTACATTGTTTTCCTTTCTGAGTTTTATGATTTAGGAATCATTGGGCTTCTACGATACTCCCAACCAAAGAAATCAATGGGAAATTCGAGCATTAGGATGAAAATTATTCTTGAATATGACAATTAGTTTAAAAATTGTATTACTATGACATGGAAAATTCATATGACATTTACAAATAATGAAATTTATTTCTTACAGAGGTTTGAAAGTTCACATCAGATTATGGGGAAATTATGCTACTGAAATTTTAGCTTATTTAGATCAACATAAGGACCCACCTAACATTTTGATCTTACAACTCATCCGAGTTAAAAAAATATGCAGTATAGTATCTGTCCACATTTAACCTGTTTTTTGTTAATACATCTATTTTTTTGAATCTTAAACCAATGGTTCACAAAAATTGATTTCATATAATTTAAAAGAGCTGTTATTGAGACAACTACTATTCAATCATTAAAGATTTTGTACAACCTGGACATTGTAGAAGTTGACAATTTTAGAAACAAGTTTAGTATGAATTGAAAATATTTAAGTATATTTAGTTCTCTATTATGTTTTGTCCATTGCTATAATAATTTATTTGATGCCTATTTTTTTTCCAATTACAGATTTCTGTAGGTTTGGGTTCATATTTTCATCCCAGTTACACAGTCCACCATCAACGAATCCAGACCCCTCTATAGAAGTACAATATTGGAGTAACAAAAAGTACATTGATGATGTAAAAAACATTGAACATGTAAGTACTTTGTTCTTATCATATGTAAATCTTCATTTACTTTTACCTTCAACTTTTTCTTTGTTTCATTAAATATTGTTTAATGTACCAATTCTACTGTAGCCTACAAGTTGCTTAATTTCTGCATCAGTACTAAAACTTCAAAGCACCCACAACTGGTTTTATGAGTCCTATGACTCTTGAATTAAAAAGGATCATAGTTTAGATGGAACATTGTCGTGCCAAAAATGAAAATTATCTCCAAATACTACCACTGCCAGGTCAGAAACTCCTTTATTTTAAAATATTCTAACATTACAACTCGGTGTTGCTGCTGGGATACACCTTCGTCCACTCATTATGAAATCATAATAATATATCAAACAGATTTAGGGTACAACTCATGGTTTCAGATAAGACAGGATCATTTTCATTTGTTCTATTCGAAAAACAATTTATGCAGTTCATACATGAAACAACATCAAATTTAAGAGCCGCTTTGATACAGGTAGCAACATCTTATTATAACATCTAATATTATTTCTACTATCTGATAACTAACAGTTGTTATATTTTTCAAATTATGATGATGACGAGTGCGGTTTCCCTCACCAGTTGGAAGTATTCATGCCAACGAATTATTTATTCTCAATTGATGTAACTACTTTTAATATTCAAAACCGTTATTATTCGTTTGAACAGAATAGCTACAAAGTACTTTCTATCAGTGATAATGAGATGTACATTCGTAGATTTAGTGACACCTTTGAGAAAAAAGCGGTAAAATTTTATAACACTCTCAACATACTATACCACTGATTATATAAAACTAATTTGATCTATTTGTGACAACATAGACACATCAAAGAAGTGGATCTACAGTGTTGGGTAGTGGGATTGAAAATAACATGGTGCTTTGAATTTCAATTTATTCAATTTATATGAACCAAAACATGAAACACCATCGTCTAATACTCTTTACTTCTTCCAATTATAGCAACATCATGATGATGGGTTTTCTACTTCGTACGGTAGCTCAAGAATAGTTGTATTGGGATTAGATATGTCATATACTCAAGTAAAATAATCTTACCCAGACTATTTATGATAATATTTCAAGAATGATTTACTAGAAATAATTCTTATTAGACACTTTTTCCATCTGTTTCACCAATTACACATCTCAAGAAATGTTACCTACATATTAATGTCCAATTATTCTACATGTAAAAGAACCTCCTGTCTGATTTTGAAAATGAAGAACAAATTCAACATAATCTGAAGAGATGTGAAGACAACCCAGGAACATGATGTTGTGATACTCCCCTCGACGTTCCATAGACAGAAAAGTGAGAAGAAGGGGAATGACTACAGTAATTAAGTACTGATACTGGGGTCTATTGAGGTCGTTGATTGGGCATTTTCCTAACACCATCTGTAGTGTGAATGAATTATCTGCAGATCTTTCCAATCTGGTTCCCTGTATCTGTTGTCAAACAATTATGTATTACTAAAACAATATTTCAGTTATCCGGCCATCTTTCTATAGATGTTAAACTTTCTATTCGTTTGATGAAATTGAATATATTTTATGTAACCCTTATATTGTTATGTTAGCATATCTCTGAGTGAATGTTTCTTTTACTTCCATTATTCATATTTCCTATTTCTTTATTTCATTTTAGGAGAATGTTAGATTCAGAATGTGTAATTCACCTTTTTTATGCAATAAAGAAAGAGGAAAATAGTTGTACTTTTCCGGGTACATTGGAGATTCCCCAATACTTTGATATGTATACATGGATACTGTTAGATGATGCGACGTCTAGAACCTTTTATGGCATAATTTTTGGAGCTGAATCTTCACCAACAGATGCGATGAATATCACAATCAAGGTAAGACTATATTTCCATGAATTTCAATTTTCAAAAAACTGCATTCCAATGTTTAGCTTCTCTACTATGATAACAATAATATCAATGTCTTCATAATATTTTACTTTTCATGGTGGTAGGACAACTATGGTTTGGTGGTAATGGGGTTCAACGCATCTTTTCATGCTGGGACTTCTCTTTCGGTAACAGACTATATCAATGAATTTATTTCAGATAACAGTTTGGTGAAATTACTTTAATATGAAAACATTTGAAACATATTTAATTTCTTTAAGATTGCTGAATCATAACTGATTCTAGGGGCTGGACAGCTTGGATACGAGGGAAGGGGAAGGGAGGGTGATGACAAGGGGGAGGGGGCTGCTGGGGGGAAAGGTTGGGCAGGGAGGGAGGGGAGGGGGGGCCAGGGGCTGGGCAGGTTGGATGAGAAATGAGGAGAGGGGATGGGAAGGGTTGGGCAGGATGGAGGGGATAAAAGGGGAGAAGAGGATAATGGCAGGAAGAAGGGCGGTGCTGAGAAAATAGGTGTGAATTTCTGTTATTATTGCTAGAGTATGAATAACTCATATGTGTTTTGACAAACATGCCTTCTCATAGCACCCTTGATGGGGTGAACAGACATACCATAAAGGAAGAAAAATGGTATGTTATCTATTATATTCTATTTTCATGCATGAATTGATGGTTCTGAAAAAGAAATAGAGGCCTATAGTTGTTCTGAGGAACCCTGGATATATGTATACTACATACCAAAACCAGTTTTTAGGTCTATAACATCTAAAAACTGTAGAAACTATTGAAGATTAAAATTTCAATGCACAATTTCATAACTTCTGTTCCAGTTATTCACTAATTATGTTACATATATTTCTTCATTAAGAACTTTATTATGGTTTCGGTGGAGGAAGGGAAGCAAACTGTTGTTCATAGGCACCCTGTTTTTCTGTACAATTGATACACATTCTAGTTTTGGTCTCTGCAATATCTTATTATAATAGAAACTTATCAATATGTAAACATCTGTACTCATTTTCTAAAATTTTGTTTCCAGATTTCAGCATATCTGTAACATTTATTTCTTCAATTTTTAATTGATATATAAGGATGATCATTATGTTATTCCATTTCTGTAACATCAATTTCGGCATTTCTGTTCCAGTTATTCAGAATTTATGTTCCAGTTATTCTGCATTTATGTAACATATATTTCATCAATATTTCAGCATTTCTGTATCATTTGTTTCGGCATTTTTGTAACATTTATTTCCACCGTTTCTATAACATTTATTTGTTCAATATTTAATTGTTACATATTTCAGATTTTAGCATTTCTGTAACATTTATTCCAGTTTTGGGCTCTAACATGTGTGTTTTCTTCCAGGTTTATATAATTGCAGTTGATCTATAGTTATAGAGGATATTTTGAGATTTTTGTTGTATTTCACTTTTATATCTATAACATTTTATATGTTATAGGAAATATTGTTTTGTGTGTTCATTTTTTTCAACTCTTTACGTATAGGAAATCAAGAGAGGTCTAAAATTTGCAGTTATTGGGATCCACAACAACATTGACAAAGATATTCTGGTACCCAATCAGGACATGTATTATAGTTTCTTATTGCATCAACTTTCTTCCTTTTCAATCCATTTCATATATAAATTATGTTACATGTTACTATTTTTCACTACTTTTCATAATTGTCAAACACTGAAACTATTTTTTTTAAATAATATAGGTTTGATACACGAACAATGGTCATGGTTTTTGGGATGATGTAACTCCAGAACAACTATCACATTTCATATCACTGGAGATATTTCTTTCCTCTATATATTCATAGAATGTGGTTTGTTGATGCGGCATTCCAGTGACTTTTGAGTTTTTTTCTCACCAAATTTTGAGTTTTTATTATCACATCTAATTTGTTACATTCAGAATTCTATCTCAATAAACGACTCCATATTGTTCCTTCATTTCCATAATATGTACCACTCAATTTTTGTTTTAAACATTTTCAATTATAATATGATTTATTATGTTTCAAAATTGGTATTCTATTATTGATAATATGAATTTATTTATAGTGTCGTGCAAATGCATAGGTGGAGTACTAGTTTTACAATATAACTATGTATAATTTACTTTTCATTCCTTTAATACGACAATGAAATGAAAGAAGTATTCATGCGTAGGTATGACATACCATCTCCATGAATGGTGCATTTCATTTCTTATCTCCAAATGTTATAGACTATTATAAATACATATATACATGATATAGATGATATGTAAATCATGAATAATATTTTTAGAGGATATAATTTTTACTACATGAACATGTTACAATAAAACAAGTTCATTTTCAACACAAGTTCAAAATATCGACAAAATGATACATAGTAACTAAAATAATTTTATAATTTTTATAAACTCTTAATTTGTGATATAAAAGAAATAATGAACATCAGAATGGTTCTCAAAGAAGTTGAAATTAACCAATGTTTATTTTTCACGAACATAATTATTGTATGTGACGTTATAGACTCAAGGTTAGGACCTTCATCTCAATCTCCTTTCATTAAGTAATATTGTGATAATATACCCCTCCTTCTAATATATGGTATATAATAAACCCCTTTGACAGTAAATTTAATTCAAAGGGAATATTTTTTCTATGAAGAGTTTTACTAAATGGAAAAAAAGAATGTTTTTAATGTATGCGGTGACAACAACTTATCTATCGCTATAACTATTATTTGATATTTATCTTCCTCTATAAGCCTTAATGTTTTTAAAAGGAAAAAAATAAATTGTTTCCTTTCTGCGTGTTTTGGTATTGAAAATGGTTTTTGAAATAGATTAAATATTTCAATATATTGAAATGATTTATTATGATTTCAAATGAAAAGTTATTAGTGAAATTTTTATATTTCCAATATTTTATGTGTTATGATTATATAATGGTACATGGACATTTTAATGATGGTTAAGTGATAAACCAATGATGGGTGCTTACGTGATAAACCAAATATGGGTGGTTTCATGATAAACCAAGGATGAGAGGTTATATTATAACCTCTAATGTATCAGTTATGGAAGTCTGTTGTATGACTATTCCATTTATTGATATGTATGGAAGTAGACCATATGATTATTATATTTAAAATTATTTATGTCACATGGTACATATATATGTCATCTGTTTCTTTTTATGGGATTTATGGTAATCATTTGGTTACAAAAAGGGTAAGCAATGAGCTTATATTGAGTTAAGTATATTCAATACTTCATAAAGGTGAAAAGTATTACATTATGATAATGTATTCATGGTTTTCATGTTATCAAAAGACTAATAGTATTCTTTAATTTTGTATCCCTTATCGATAATTTTAT
The DNA here is from genome assembly GCA_963277665.1 of Viscum album. Lineage (NCBI taxonomy): Eukaryota > Viridiplantae > Streptophyta > Magnoliopsida > Santalales > Viscaceae > Viscum > Viscum album. The sequence goes on along the minus strand of OY728128.1, from coordinate 2,083,538,136 downwards.
TCTCATCCAATGTTTTGAATCATTTTTAGGTGACTTAAATAAGAATCAGGTCAAGGATGGGATCAACGAAATGTTATGCTATTAAAACATGAAATGATACCATGTTTATTTTTATAACATTTTTTATGAAAAAAATGGTCTATGAGTAGTGGTGAATACTTGGGATACTTAAGTTGTTATGTATGAGTTATGGCCTAATTATATAATGATATAAACCTGAAAATAAACTCTCTATGAATTAAATTCAAATTATTAACTTATCCTTATATTCAATAATGTTTATGGTTGTGGCCTTATAATTTGTATTAGAGGAATGGTTTAGAAAACATTAGGGATTATGAGTTTTGGATATACACATAGTATGTATATATGTCTATTATTTTAGTAAAATCATTGTTTTATATCTATTTTGGATCAAATATATCCAGTTACAAATAGAAGGAGGAGGATCTCAAACAACATTTCTATCTCTTCCCGATGACTTAATTGTAATAATTATTGCAATGTCATGTCTAGATTACTGTGAATCACTTTCTACCATACATATCACCTAAAAGTAGTTTTTTGCGATATCAAACACCTCCAATGTACCTCGATGCCATCATGGATCATGGTTTGTGTTTAATAAAATTCTATTTTCATAATATTATCATATTATTATTAAAGGTAAATAATATCATGTAATTTCCAAATATTTAACCTTATCACAATATTTTGAAGCATATTATGATTTTTAAAACGGTTCTAAAAAAGGAGACCCTTGCACAACCTATTTATATTTACTTTTAAAATATATTCCATCAAAACATACTTATATTATTTTAAAAGGACTATTGATTGAATGATTCTGTAAAAAAGCTATCTGAATTTTTTTCAAAAAAATATTTTTTTTGATGTTTTGAAATTATATGTCATACATGATTATTTTCTGAAATAATTTTTCATTGAACACATATATGAAACATATTCTACAATGTGTATTTGGATAATGAAATAAAATTATTTTTAAGGATTTATAAATCATTTTATCAATGTGTGGACCTTCTATCTACATGAACAAGTTGATGATAAAACTATTTGGACACTATGATCAAGGTATGTTGATATTTATTTTGTTAATAATATTATATTATAATATGGAGTTGAAATATAAAATATATATATAAGACTTCATGAATTATGATGTTGAGGTCATTATGTGTTGGAATAAAAATGAGAGGTAAAAGAAAACCACCGAGGTTAGAAAAATTTAGGGTTAAAAACCTGCATGATGGTTTGAAAACCCATTGCATCTTGCATGGTCATAGGAATCAAACCCACAACAGAGGGTGACAATGGTGCATCGCATACAACAGTCCCACATGAAGTCCCCGGTTGTTATCACTTATTATTTTTAGTTAAATTATTTTATAGATCAAGGATAATTTGAATTTGGGAACTTATATTTTATCAAATGGATATCCTTAGTATGGGAAAATGATTTAGTTATTATGTTGTTAATTTTATTTTGGAAGATGTTCTCTCTTTTTGGAACACTATATGACTAATTAAAATAAAATACAATGGTAATTCATTTGATGAGTAATGGTTCAATTTTATTTTAGAAGAATATATGTTTCTATTTTCTAAAAATGGAAATTCAGATTGTTTTTGGAATTGATTATCATATTATGGATAACATGTGCTTAAGTTAATTAATTTTAATTATGATACTTTAATATTTGTTGATTTTATTTAGGGATAAATGTTAATGTTTTTTTGGAAGACTATTTGATCAAATCCTTCTGAATTCTGGGTTTCTATCATAGATTGGATTATTTTGATGAATTTTAAGGAAAAGTGTTTATTGAATGGTGTTTGTTGAATTTTTGGTATTGTTTGTTTAATTTTGGAGATTATGAGTAGAATTTCTTATTATAATATATTATTAAGTTTTGGGATTATCTGATCTTGTACTGACAATTTTGGTTTTGGTTAATGTTTAAAGATAGGGAAAATATATAGTTTATATTTTTTGGAATGTGTGATTCTATAGATGTTGATTTGAGTGCTTCAGGTGTGACCATGTCTTCATGAATACTCATCATTTGATAAAAATATGAATTTGTGGTATATATTTATTAAAGTATGAAACTATACATGACAAGTAAGTTTGTATACTTCTATTCTTAGTCAAGATCATAAATAAATTCTTCAACATTATGAAAACAACATAAAAAAATATTTTCTATTTATGTATCCTAATGGGGAATCGAATACCATTTACCCCAACACATGTTAGTGGTTTTTAGATTGTTATCTTTCCCCTGATTTTGTTTTTTATCACTCTTAATCAAAACAAGATGGTTTTTTCCTACATATCCTTGTTTTCTTACATGTAATCCTATTTTATGTTTTCTTGGGTGACCTATGTACTTATCTTTCATTCATTTAATGTGGATGTTTTATTGACTCTTTTTTTGAAGTAGTATTTTCAATGAATTTTTCGATCCCAATTTTAAAATTTTTAGGACGCAATATCCTACCAGGGGAATGATAAAACATCAGAAGTATTTATAGAATAATCACTTTTCATGTCTTTTAATATTTATGAATAATATTTTAATTTTATTTTGTATTGATACTTTCTCTAATATAGTTCTCAACACGCAACAGTGGGTTTCTCTGAAATCTTACATGGCACACAACATTCAGTTATACCAAAAAGTAATACAATAATATTATTATTATTTTAAAGGGTAGTTAACACATAACTATTGTAATATTGGAAAGGAAAATAACTAACTACAATATAATTATACATGTATTTAGTTGTTTTTACATTTATCCAATAAATTTTAAGGGCCTGAAATGATAAATAATCCAAATTTAAGCATAAAATAATCTAATATTTCTAAAATGTCATTTTTCCACCTTTTGAGGGAGAACCCTTATTAAATATAGTTTATTTTAATTTTATATATTCTATTTTACAAAATAAACATTTTTATTGAAGCGTGACATCAAAATTTACTTTTGTTAATTTTTTTTGGTAATTTTTTGAAAATGTTCATTTTTAATGAATAGTGACAAATACTGCATTTTAATTTAAAAATGCATTTTCATATTATTTATTTATATAGTTATATTTTCATTTAAATTGGGCTTAATGTTTAATTGTATAATATTTTCCTCATTTTTTAAAATTTTGGTCATTAGAAGTGATTTCACTTTTAAATTGGACATAAACAGATGTCAACTAATCGATAGTTTTTACTTCATAAAAAACATATTTCTGGTTCTGACAACTGGAATTAATTTTAAATTATTTGTTTCCAATTATTTTTTTTGAATTTGGAAAAAATAGATTCCATATTTGGAATCATAAGGTCAAAATAGTGTAATTAGGTACCTTTTATTTTTGTATATTATGAATAGTAATTTCAGTAATAATTTTTATTCACCGTGGATAAGGGATAAATATTCTATGTAAGGGTAAAATTATTATTATATTAATATCAAAAATCTCTAAAAATTGACTTGATCTTTTTGGATTATCTATTTTAGACTAGATGAATCCTGGGGATGAGTTTGGGACCCCATGGGGCCACTTAGATGTGATAATGACATGTGATAAGAATTAATTTAATGTAAGAGAAATATAACATAAACATGTATATTTTTCTAAAAAAATTCATCATAGGGTTATATATCTGATATATTTGACTATAAATAGTTATTAAAATCTAGAAATATTTCTTATATCATGGTATCTTATTTAAAATTTTCAGAAATTATATAAATAAATTTATTTATGACACAATGATGATGTTGTGATTACCTTTTTAATGAATGATTCAAATAAATGATATTATAAATATTAAAATAAATGTAATTTGAACAATTTGAGGCCATCCCTGTATTTTCTGGATTATATTGATATATTATCATAAAGTTAATTCCATTTTTAGAAGGAATAATATTTTTATAACTTAACCAAAAACAATTAGTAAATAGTGTCTGAATTGACATAAATTTGTTTTAACAATAAATAATATTTTATTAAATGATATAATATTCCTAAAAACATAATATTCATCCTAATAACTTATTTAATGTTTCAAATTTCATTAATTATACAGTTGTGGTTCCCTTTTCATTTTATAATATCTATAGTAACCTTATATTATAAATATACATGATGACAAGGTAAGAGTTTATGTTTTTAACTAAGGGTTAAAGATTAAAGATAAGGTAAATTTTGGGACCTCAGCTATTCTAAAACTGATTTTTTTTAATGTATTTAGACCCATTATCATCTTATGCTATAAATATAGAACATTTTAACTATTATAATTCTAAAATAATATCATAATAAAAAAATATTTCAAGAACTTCCAAAAGTGCCCGTCCTCCCTCTTATAATAAGACACCACCTCCACCCACTTAAACACACCCCTCAATCCCATCAGATCATAAAAATTCAACTCAAATAAGATATCACCATCCCTCTCCATGTCCTAGAGGCATTACCTTGGGAATATGAAAATTCCAGAAATCCTTTTGTCTCAAATCAAAAAAAGTTACCCGATTTACAGGTAATGTCTTCTCTCAAGTTCCATTTATTTATTTTCCTACTCCTCTCCCTATGATCTTATAATTCATAGATAAAATAAGAAAAAATTATCCACAATATAATAAGATTTTTTATGAGAAGGATTCAAACCACACTTGTGGACACCTCCATCTAATTTATATGAACATATTGTTTTTGTGTATGGAGAACTACTACCTCATGAAATGATGGTTTTTCAATTTTTTCCTACCACCTCCCATGGTGGAAATTATTATGGAAATTTATTTATATATCATATCTATTATATTTATATTTTCACTATTATTTTTTAATATTTATTTAAACTCAAACATTATGCTTCCCATATTGTGAAAATATGAGATAATTTCATTTGAGGAAGTGTCGACTACCACCCCCCTCAAAGTGATATGACTCATTCATGGTATACATGAAACATATAAAGGATAGAGTTAATGAAATTATGCAACATATATAACATTGATATTGTACTATAATTACAATATACCTATGTATCATTTAGTTTTTATTTCATTAATATGACATGGAAATGAATGTAGCATTCATGAATACGTACGACCTACCGTCTCCATGAGTGGTATATTTAATTCATTTTCTCCATATCTTATAGACTATTATAAATACATATATACTGGATATATATGATTTTTAAATCATTAATAATATTATGTATATTATGGAATTTTGACTACATTGACATGTTGCATCTAAAAAAGTTCATTTTTGACTGATGTACTGTATATTAAAAAAACGACCAATATTAACATAAATAATTAAGTAATTTTTACAACATGGTAATAATTGATATAAAAGGAATAATAAAATTGAGAATCATTATAATGAATGTATAAATGAAACTAGGATTTTTTATTTATGAACATAATGGTTGTACGTGATTGGTCAGATAGAAGGTATGGGACTTTGTCTCAATCTCCATTCATTGACACGTATTTTGATAATATATACCTACTTATTTTATATAGTGTATAATAAACCCATTTGAATTTTAATTTCATTCAGATTGTATCTTTTTTCAATGAATCATTTTACTAAATGAAAAAATGAAGGTTTTTAACATATGTAGTGACAATGACATCTTCTCCACCGTAACCATTATTTGATATTTAGATTACTATATAAGCTTAAATATTATTAAAAGTTAAAGAAATTCATTATTCCATTTTTTTGGGTGATTAGTTATTGATAATGGTATTTTAAATGGACTGAATATTTCAGTGTCTTGAAAATATATCTTAGGATTTCTAATGATTTGTTATTAATGAAATGTGTAGGTTTTAAATATTTTATGTGTTATGATTATATAATGAAATTGTACATTTGATGGGTGTTTATGTGATAAACCAATGACAGGTGGTTACGTGATAAGCCAAAGATGGGTGGTTCTTTGATAAACCAATAATGGGTGATTACGTTATTACCTCCAATGCCTTGGGTATGGATTTTGTCCATATGTATTTTCCATTTAGTGATATGTATGGAAGTAGACAATATGATTATACCATTAAATTATTTTTATGTCCCATGTTACCTATATATGTCATATGTTTCTTTCTAGGGGATTTATGGAAATATTTGGTAACAAAAATAGTAAACATTGAGATTATATTAAGTGATGTACATTTAATAATTATTAAAGGTGAAAAATATTACATTATGGTAATATTTTCATGGTTTTTATGTTATCTTGAAACTAAAGGGTTCCCTTCTATGTTTATCCCAAACAGTTCCCTTTTTTCTCATCCCATGTTTTGAAATGTTTTTCATAGGACATTAAGAATAATAGAGTCCACTACGGGGTTAAGGAAAAGTTATGATGTTAAAACATGAAATGATACCATGTTTCTTTCTAAAGAGTTATTGTTTTATGAAAAAATTGATTGTGAGTAGAGGTTTCTACTTGAAATATTTAAGTTGTTATAAATGAGTTATGACTTAATTATCTAAATCTCTAATACTGAATAAATCCCTTATGTGAATTAAAGTCAAATTATCAACTTCTCTTAATATTTAGTAATATTTAAGGATTAGGCCTTATAGATGGTATTAGAGGAAATGTTTAGACAACTTTAAGGATTAATAGTTTTTGATAAACGCATTGTAAGTCTCTATGTCCACTCTTTAAGATAAATCATTGTTTTATAACTTTTTAAGATCAAAGAAATGCAGTTACAAATGGAAAGAGGAGGATCTCAAACAACATTCCTATCTCTTCCTGATTAGGTGATTGCAATAGTTATTTCAAAGTCAGTTTTAGACGATTGTAAATATTTTTCTATCATACAAATCACATGCAAGAAGATGTTTGAGATATCAAACACCTCCACTCTACCTCGATACCATCATTGAACATGGGTTGTATTTAATGACAAATTCTTTTCTCAATATTCTAATATTTTCCAGAAAGGTAAATATTATCAATCTGTTTTCTAATATTTTACCATATCATAAGATTTTGAAAGATGTTATGATTCAGAAACATGGTGTATAAGAAATAGACTCTTGTGAAACCTATTTATATTTACTTTTAAAATATAGTCATTAAACACACACTAATAGTATTTTCAAAGAACCATTGATTGAATGTTTCAACTAAAACTCCATCTAACTATATTTAAAAAATCATGTTTTATAAGATGTTTTGAAATTATATGTCATACATGATTATTTTCTAAAGTTATTTTTTTGTGAAGACCCCTATGAACAATGTTGTACAAGTTGTATTATGATAAAGAAATAATTTTATTTTGAAGGATATCTAAATAATTTTTGAAATTAATGTACCTTCTATTTACGTGAAAAATATGACAATGTAACCAGGTGGACACCCTAATCATGTTATGATTTTTCTTCTTTGAGGTATAGTGGTATTTTATCTTATGAAGGTGAAATAAAAAAAATTCTTTATATATAAGACTTCATTATTTATATTGTTGATGTCATTATAAGATGAGATGAAAATGAGATGTATAAGACATGCATTAAAGTTAAAACATGTTAGGGTAATTTTTGAGTTTTATAAAAAGAGTCAAACTACAAGAGGGTGAAAACTCATCACATCATGAAATGCCATAGGAATCGATCCCACAACCAAAGTGAAACAAGGGTGCATCACCTACCACTGGCTTACGTGATGTCCCCGATTAGTAAGAAACATTTTTTATTGTTAAATGATATTATGGATCAAAGATAAGTTTATTTTGATAAGATATGTTTTATCAAATAAATATACTTAGTATGGGAAAATTATTTGGTGATTAAGTTATAAATTTTATTTTGGAAGACATTCACTCTTTTGGGACCACTATATACCTAATGACAATAGAATACTATTAGATTTCATTAAGGAATAATTGATGAATTTTATTTTAGAGTAATAGATGTTTTTATTTTAGAAAAATGGCGCTTTTTGTTTTTTCTTGAAATGAATAAACTATCATGAAGAACATGCAGCTAGGTTAATTAATTTTATGTATTAGACGTTAGGAGTAGTTGATGTTATTTGGAGATAAATGTTAATATTTATCGTGGAAGACTATGTGATCAAATCCTTCTAAATTTTTTGTTTCTATATTTGATTGGATTAATTTGAAATTTTTTTATGAAAATTATTTATTAAATGGTCTTTGATGAACATTGGGTATTTTTTATTGAATTTTGGAGAATAAGAGTAATATTTATTTTTATAAAGGGTTATTTTTTTGGATTATCTGATCTTGTAATAACCAATATTGTTTTGGTAAGTATTCTGTGGATTATGTGACTCTCTAAGGTTTATTATAGAACTTTAGGTGTGACCAAGTCATCTTGAATTCACACCGTTTTGAGAAAATATGAGTTTGTGGTTGATATTTACTAAAGGATGAAACTCTACTTGACAAGTAAGTATGGTTCATTATGTTTTTTTCAAGATCATAAATAAATTACTCATCATTATGAAACGGGACTTAAAACAAAAACATTTTCTTTTTTAATATTCCTTCCCTGGAATCAAAGAAGGTTTAACCAATCACACGTTTGTGGATTTCATACTATTAACTTTCTCCTGATCAGGTTTTCTATCACTCTCCATCAGAACAAGATGGTTAGTTTTTATACAATATACATGTTTTCCTACACGGAGTCCTAGTTTGTGTTATCTCAGGTGACCATTGTACTTATCTTTCCTTCATTTAAAGTGATTATTTTGTATACTTTTTTTCTGATGTGGGATTTTTAATGATGTTTTCGAGCCCAATTTAAAAATTATGAGGACATAATTTCAAAAAGGTTGAATGATGTAGCATCCCAAGTAATTATAGAATAATAATTTTTCATATCTATTAATATATATCATGAAAATATTAATTTATTAATTAAGGGTATGCTTTTTGGATAGCTTACTCGACATGCAACAATAAGTTTCTCTTAAATATTACATTGCACACAACTTTGAGTTATACCGAAATATAATACAATATTACTATATTTATTCTAAATTGTAGTTAACGCCTAGCCGATGTATTTGTGGGAATGAATAGAACTAACTATAATTTGAGTATACAGGTTTTTTCAATGTTTTTAAATTTATCAAACAATTTTTAGAGGCTTAAAATGATAATGAATCTAAATTTAAGAATAAAATAATCTAATATTTTTAAAATGTCATTTTACTACCTTTTGATGGTGAACCCTTTTTAGATATACGTTTTTCACATTAATGTATTCTACTTCAAAACAATATGATTCAAGTATATAAGTGGGAAATGAATGTTTAATTTTGATTATTTTTTGGTACTTTTCAGATAAACTTGATTTTTAATGAATAATAAAAAAATATGACAATTAAATTCAAAACTGCATTTTCATCTAATTTATTTAGATAGTTAAACTTTCATTTCAATTAGTTTTAATGTTTAATTTTATTAGGTTTTTATCCTATAATCCAATATTTTTAATTGTTTGTAATTTCATGTTTAAATTGGAAATAAATACATGTAAATATTTTGATAGTTTTTACATATTAGTACCCACTTTCTGATTTTGACAACAAGAAATAATTTTAAATTAATTTTTTTAATTATGTGTTTTGAATTTTAAAAAATCTATTACTAATTTGGAATCAAAAGTACTAAATTATGTAAATATTTAACTATTACATTTGGACATTATGAATAATAACTTTAGTAATTATTTTTATTTACCATGGTTAAAGTGTAAATCTCGTAAATATGTCTAAAAATTAATATTAAAATAAGATAAAAATAACCTAAAACATGTCTTAATCCAGTTTTATTGAATAGGTACGACCATGGACATCCTTGGGTCAAATTTTCTACCCCATGGAGACACTTGGGTGTGAAAATGTAATGTTATAAGAATTAATTTAAATTAATGAAAAATATAACATAAACATGTACATTTTCCTAAAAGAATTTATATATATAGTTATATAATAGTTATATTTGACTAAAAATTGTAATTATAATGATTCAATGGTTTCCTAAATCATTTTATATTTTTGATAATTTTGTTACATTATATAAATAAATTTATTTATGACATAATGATGATACAGTGATTACCTTTTTAATTAAATATTTGAATAAATGATATTATAGATACTAAAAGAAATGTAATTTTAACATTTTGATTCCATAATAGAATTTTATGGATTATATTGACATATTATCTCTGAGTTAATTACATTTTTATGTAATTTAGTTATTATGAATTTAACCATAATCAACTACTAAATAATGTCATAATTGACACAAATGAGTTTTTAAAACCAATACTATTTTTTATATGATATAATATTCCAAAAAAATATTATTAGAAAAAATAACTTATTTAATTAAGAAATTTCATTAATTATCCACTTGTGGTACTCTGGGAATTTTATAATTTCTATAGTAACCATATATTCGGAAAATACCAGAAGACATGGTACAAGATAATGTTGTTAACTAAGAAATAAAGCTAAAAGATAAAGTTTATTTATTTAAATAAACTTGTCTAAAACCAACTGGGTGAGTGGATTTAGACACATTATTATCTTATCCCATAAATATATCACTTTATAACTATTGTAATTTGAAAATAATTTTAGAGTAAAATAATATTTCAAGACTTTCCTAAAGATCCCTTCCACACTCTAATAAAAGGCCACCACCTCTACCCACTTACAAAACCACTAAAACCCATTATATCATCCAAATTCTAGAAAAATAAGATTGCAAAATCTCTCCATTACTTCTAGAATCCTTACTTTGGGCAGAAATAAATTCAAAAAAACATTTCGTCTCAAGTCAAAAGAAGTTGCCCAATTTAGAGGTAACATCTTCTCTCAAGTTAATTTCCTTTAATTTCCCTCTACACTCCCTATGATATTTCTATTCCTTAATTACATAATAAAAATAGTATCCTTGGTATACTAGGATTTTTTTAGGAGAACGATTCAAACTACACATACATACACCTCCATATAATGGATATGAACATAATGTTTATGTGTACAATGAACTATTGCCTAACAAAACGATGACCATTAAATTTTCACTTACAACCTCTCATGGTGTCCACTATGATGGAACTGTATTTATATATGATATATATTTTCTCTATATTTTCTCTATTATTTTGTAATTTTTATTTACACCATACCATTATACTCTCCATAATGTGTACATATGATTATTTCATATGAGGAAGTGTGGACTTCTGCCTCCGTTCAATGTGATATGACTTGTTCAGGACATACATAAAATTTATAAAGGTTGGATTTAATGAATGTTTGAAACATATGTAACAAAGATATTATAATTGAATTAAATTATACATATTTATAAATTCGTTTTCATTCCTTTAATACGAAAATGAAATGAATGTAGTGTACATGCGTACAAACGGTCTACTGTCTCCATGAACGGGTCATTTAATTTTATATCTCAAAATTTTATAGACTAATCTATATACATATATACTAGATATATATTATATTTAAATCAAAAACAATATTATAGAGATAATTTAAATTTGACTACATCGAAAAGTTACAAAGAAAATCACATTTTCGACTCAAGTACCGAATATCAATGAATGACAAATATTAATTTAATTAATTATGTAATTTTTATAACATGGTAATTAGTTATATAAAAGGAATGATAAACTAGAATAATATTCTCAATTAAGTATAAATTAATGTATATTTATTATTCAAGAACATAATGATTGTACATCATACTCATGGTAAGGGACTTCATCTCAATCTTATTTCATTGAGGCATATTTTGAATATATAATCCTCTCTGTTTTATAATTTTAATAATAAACCCCTTTTATTATTAATTTCATTAAAAAAGAATCTTTTTTTATGATGCAGATTACTTAATGGAAAAAAGGAATGTTTTTAATGTATGTGGTGACAATGAATTCTCCGTTGTCGTAACTGTTATTTGATATTTGACTTCCTCTATAAGAATTAATGATTTTAAAACAAAAATAAATCCATTATTACCATTTTGGGTGTTTTGGTATTGAAAATGATTTTTGAAATGGATTGAATATTTCAATATAATGAAATTATTTCTTTTAATTTCAAATGAAATGTTATTATTAAAATGTGGATATTTTTAATATTTTTTGTGTAATAATTATATAATGGTACTTGGACATTTGAAAAGTATTTAAGAGATAAACTACTGTCGAGTGGTTAAGTGATAAAATAATGATGGGTGGTACCCTGATAAATCATGAATTTGTGGTTACATTATAACCTTTAATGCATTGGGAATTGAAGTGGGTCGTATGGCTATTTCATTTGGTGATATGTTTGGAAGTCTTCCCAATGGTTATTCCAATTAAGCATGTTTATGTACCAAGTTACATATATATGTCAAATGTTTCATTATATGGGATTTATAGAAATCATTTGGTAACAAAAAGGGTAATCAATGATCTTATATTCAATTATTCATATTTACTACTTCTTAATGGTGAATAATATTACTTTATGATAAAGTATTTATGGTTTTCATGTTATCCCATGACTAATAGTTTTCATTCTTTGTGTATCCCATAATTAACCTTTTGTGATCATCCTAATATTTAAAATTTCATTCATATAACGTAAATATGAATAGAGTGAAGGATTGACTGAGGAAAATGTATGTTGTTAAAACGTGAAACGATGCCATGTTTCTTTTAATATAGTTTTTATTTTATGAAAAAATTGATACTGATCAGGGGTGACTACTTGTAATATTTATGTTGTTATGTATGAGTTGTGACCTAATTTCTAAAGCTATAATTCTGAATTGATCCTCTATGTGAATGAAATAAAATCATTTAAGATCATAAGATTAAGTAATGCTTAAGTATGATGCTTTATATAAAAACCTTTCACAATAGTTATTGGCTAACATAAATCGCATACACAATTGTGTGATTATCAAAAAACATGGATTCTAAGCAAACTCGTCATTTTAATTCATCAAATCTGGGTTATGTATTAAAAATATGTGGAAATTGATGGTTTCTATTTCTTCATGCTCGGCTTCTCTAGAATATTATAATCACTATGAATAAATAAGAAACACATGCTCCTTTTATCCATGGAATACATTTGAATCATATGTATCTTGAAACTCTATGTCATCCTTGGTAAAATTTCCAACCTTTAATTGTTCTTATAAATGATGCTTCATGATACATAAATCATATTTGAATCTCCAAGATTATCAAATTGAACACTATAATATTGCTGAATTATTTGAAAATTTTATATAAACAACACCATATAAACTATGGGGAATATAGTAAACTATCTAGTTGATGATAGAAGACAATGTTATAGTGACTAATAGATGGATACTATTTATTTTTTTGGGTGGCTGCCTTTATATTTGTATGATATTAAATGTGGATGAATGGTTCTATAAAAATCACATCCCACAAAAAATCATCGCATGATATGACACATCATTAAAATAGATAATGTTTCATGGTATTCTTAATGAGTAGCATGGGTTTGCCTCCAAAATGCATAGTTTGACCTTACTTAGCACACGGGTTTCCCCTAATTACACTAACCCACCTACGCAAACAATCGATCTCCATGCAAGCACAATCATGTGTGCTTCCATCCCGCCTATATAGGTTTCCCCATTGCATTCTCCATACCTTCTCTTCTTCCATCATGGTTAGATGAGGGTTGAACCTTCCATCCTCTATAGTTTCTACGAGGTCCTAATGGATGGATTTTTCATTGGAAAATGATTTTTTATTAAATCCAAATATATATATATATACTTTTTATATACTATTTATATGAGTTCCAACAAACTATAAATAAAAAAAATCATGAAACATATGATATCTCATGCATTCAAAATACGTTCCACCTTTTTCATATCTCATGAAATATAAAATGTTTTGTGGACTTTAACAAACCACATCATGGAATAATAGAATTATGAATTACCGGTAATCTTTAACCTTGTCTCACACAATATGTGTTCTATTAATGATACGAGTCATCAAACATAATATTTTTTCAAGAAATTTAAACACTAAATTTTATTATGAAAAAAATAAATTCAAGTAAATAATATTGATCCAAAAAACAAAACACCACAAACATATTCATGGTATCATCCTTTAGATATCGTTTTCAAACAAGTAACATATTCATTAGAACATTGTAACTCAAGATAAAATATTATTATTCATTAAATTTTAATCCTACAAGAGTGACCATGGTGTAGGAATCATAAATCATTAGACAAAAATATGATTCAATCAAAAATAACCTATTTTAATAAACCTATATTACATTTCAAACATTAAAAAAATGATCCTAAGGGGAAAAAATTCCTCCATCAACATTAATAAAATATTAAAATCGTTCAAACACTAAAATCACATCATACCCCTTCTATAAACATCCCATAAAAATTGTTTATATAAAAGGTAAAATACATAATAATAGAAAGATTTTTCTTAAAATATTTTTCTCCCCCTCGAAAACACTATCATGGATAAGATGATAGAAGGGATAATATCACATATAGTACAATTGAAGAGAGGGAGGATGCAAACCCTTTATTAATCCAAACCTATTAATTGATTCCATTCGTAATGGTTTTCTAAATATATCTGCAATATTATACATTGATTGAATATATTTTATCTTCAGTTTACATTTCTACACATTGTCATTGATGATGTGATATTTGACATAAACTTTCATAGAACAAGAATTTTACACTATTTTAAGTGAAATTTATCAGAACCTGATTATGAAATACTAAGAGAAGTTGATACAAAGAATCAAAAAAATCATCCAACTATATCATTACCCAAATAAGTTGTATTGAAACATTACAGTAAATAATGTACTCAGATTATTATTTAAAAAGATTCAGAATATTTTATTGCATTGTTTACCACCTCATATATAACCATCATAATATAAATAGTCTTCTAGTTGTGGAATATATATCACATAGACTACCTACCCAATCATCACATATATAACTAAATATATCAATCCTTCCTTTAATATCATATTTTAACCCACAATAATTTGTTTCTTTTTTCTTATATCTTAACATTTTTCATTCAACTTATTTCAAGTCACCAACTATATACTAGAAATTTCAAATTTTTTGTATTGGGTATTAGTTCCTAGCTAAAATTATTACCAATTTTATAAATTTAATCATTCATTGAAAAAATAATCTTCTGATTCAATTGGAAATCATCAACATCCTTTATGATAACAATTTAATATAAAGATGTATTTGGAACTATTAATTAATTTTTTCTAGTTTGAACCTATTTTCTATAATCTATAATGATGTTTTTGATGTTAAAATTATTCCTTTTACAAGGATGACATGAATATATTTGTTCATCTCTACAAATTGATGATTCATAATCATCATCTCAAGCATATTCATCAATATTATTATCTATTAGATTTTTGTTACATTGTACCACAAAAATCACAGGATCATCATTTTCTTCACCTTCTACAATTATCTTTGAAACATTTATATTAGATTGTCTAAGAATATTCAAATCTATAGAGTCAATAATTTCTTTTCATTATTATAAAACGTGTTTCCTCTAAAATTTGTAGGGTGACCTAGAAATATTCTATCAACACATATCCCCTCTAATATCCCAAGAATATCGCCATTGATTATTAAAATTCAAGGAAATTTTAACAACATTATATGTTTTAGACATTGGTTTTCATTGTATTATATTTCATCAGGAGTCATATAATAGTAAAAATATAGATTCATTAATTTTGAACTTACAATACAGGTCCAATTTCTAGTCTCCAAAATTTTTGAGAACAATTATGTCTCGTCAACATCATTCAGTCCATGTAAATCACACATTAGTTTCTTATTTTAGAAAAAACATTCTTTTATTTTGTGTATGGGGAACTAAAATCATGTTTAATTAGTTGGTTTTCATGATTTTATCTAAATTTTATACTATTAAATTCTCCACCAATATTAGTTATAATTTTAAATATATAATGCACACATTATTTTTCCACGCTACATCAAAAATTCATTAACATTATGAGATCCTCTGATTTATGTTCAAAAAGAATAATCAGGTTAAGAAATCAATATAATCAATAAAATAAATAACAAATTATCTTCATTTATTCACTACATACTCTTGGACCCAAATATCATATAAATAATTAGCTCTAAAGGATGAAGGGAATATATCTCCTCTTTATTATGTGCCCATTTTGGGACATTTTCATTTTTCCACATGAAAAAACACATAAATCTTATTCTTGAAAAGTCAGGTATATCATAATTTTTTTCAATTCTTTTTTTTCACATATTCCCATGACACATATTCCACACAATTTTATTTCATAGAGAATTTTCGTATATCAAGGTCATCTAACATGGACTCTGTGCATCACCAACATGAATCAAGTCTCCTTTGGATCACTATTAGTTTTATTGACATTCAAATCATTAATATGTATAATAATGAAACTATCTATTCTAAAGATAACCTCATTAAATTGAAAAAAATGTTTTGGAATAGTTAATAACATTTTTTCAATCCATCAATAAGCAATGAATTTTTGGTCTTTTATCCTTTCTTCTCCAATGATAGTAGAACCAACAGCTTTGATTCTAATAGATTAATCATTAACAAAGGTTATTATACATTCATTATTAACATTAAAATTGATAAATAACATTAAATCACCTTTCAAATGTGAATAAAAACCCGATAAAAAGTCCAAGGTCATTACCCTTTTGTAGTTTTGAGAGAATTTTCAACAACCACATTATTTCATTTTCTATGCTCTTTAATACAATGTGGAATTTGAGATTATTGTACAACCATTTTCATATAGGAATTGTGATTAGACTTTTATTTCTTATATAAATGTTGATGAATAAACAAAAACATATTTTATATATTCCCAAATCCTCTACAATTCCATAAGTAAAAATAAAAAGAATATTTCTCTTTATAACTTATATAATTCCTTGTGATGTGTTTCTACTTTTCATCATATCTATTACCTTTCACTTTGGTGTTTTTTTTGTGCACAATACATTTTTTATATATTTATATTCTCATCTAACCATAACGAAAATATATATTTGATGAATAATTTTCATTAGATTTTGAAACTGTAAAAACATTTTATTTTTCATTTGTAGTTGTTTTAGATACAAACATGGTCTCCAATACATCATTTTTTCTAAAATATATTATCTTTTTAATCAACCATAGAGGATATATTCTGTTTATCCCTTTTATGTTTAATATTTAATATCATTCCCCAACTTCTAAAATTGATATTTAAAATCATCTAATCACTTTATCACTATTATCATGTTCTCGATGAAAAAGTTATAAAACATCATACTTTTTAGTCAAATTTTATTCAAAGATGGAAATGATAATTTCCTTTAACTATAGAAAATTTTTGTTCTACCTTTAATGCCATATAATGTTTAATATAAATTATTTCAAAATCCAATTAAGCATAAACACCACTTTTGTTTCTTCTTCTTCTGAAAACATATTTTGTAATTGGTATAACTTTTCCTTCACTTTTATAATAATATGTTTTTTAGAAGCATCATCAATGATGATGTTGTCCTGTTCTTCACTATCATCTTTTTCATCAAATATTGAAAAATATTTTAACATTTTATATTTATATAAATCCTTATCCCTTATCTTAAAATAAGACTTGGATTTGTTTTCCTTATACATGATAGATCTTCTAGACCCTCTACGTTCTACATCACTTTCATCATTTTCCTTTTTTTGATGATAATTATCCAAAAAATCTCAAATGACTGGAAAACCAAAAAAATCATAGAAAATATTAGTTTTTATCTTAATCCTATATGTAACTTTTTAGATAAAAAATAAATAATTTCTTCATTATTTTTACTAACTTCATATTCTGTATAAGTGTCACATACATCTTCTTAATGAAAATTATTTGGTTTTTCTTTCATAGAAGAATTGAATGAAAATATCGTATGAGGAGGTAAAATATCGTATGTAGTGATATTAATGAGGAGGTCATCTGTAGATACATTGTTAGGATATCTATATCTTAGGGTTGAAGCTTTAAAATCAATTTATCAGGAATAATTTGTAGGATATTTTCAATAATCATTGAATATACCTATTTATCACCATGATATACTATAGTTATCATAATGTATTTTACCTTATAGGGAAGTCAAAACATGTTAATTATCACCTATCAAATGATATTTGTAATTTAATATCTAGATTTGAAACGTAATATCATCAATTATGTATTTACTTAAAAGATGTTCATAAATTAATATAATATACTTTTATATATTCAAATTCCATTATCATTTATAAACACACTAATATATTGATGATATTATATACTTTAATACTATCTCAACATTCTAAAAAATATTTATCACCTACTATCAATGGAACACCTTCACAACAAGGTGAGAAACCATATTTAATAGCATTAAGAACTTCATTACCAATGGAAATAAAATATTTAAACCTTTTCCCTAATAACAAGATATATATTCCCCTTAAATATAGGATTCCCATTATTGTTAATAGATATATTTACATCCATATAAATGTTAATATTCAACAAACTAAACCAAATATTCATTGATTGTATCCTTTTTTATGAAACCACAAGAAATGACTAATCATGATAATTGTGATCAATTAAAGGGGTGTGGTGTAAATATTTGATCATTTCATTAAATATTTCATTCATTATGTTACAAAATTCATGTAACCTTAAATATATATGGATTAGTAGAAAAATAATCACATATTCACAAACATATATACCCAGGTATTTACAACTATCACTACAAAATAAGTGTTTCTATTTCAGGGTATAGTTTTTATATGATCCAATACCATGAAACTAATAGAATAAAATACTCTAAATGTGGTTAAAAAATTATGAAATAACATTTCACTTTTATTTAACTTTAATTATTTAATAGGGAATTTTATCCTTTTATATGTAAATGATGTTACCAATATTTTTCCAACAACATTTAGAACCATTTCCAATATGATTTAATAATTTTTCATTGTACAACATGTATTTTATTATACATTCCATTATTTTCATTTCTTCATTATTCTTATCTATATTTATTATAATTAGTATAAATCCTAATTGTGTATGATTTCTTTAAAAAATGTATGACATACGGATTTATTCTTATTATTAAATTTTATTTTTTTCATTATGTATTTTTTCTCTTCTAATGTGGTGAATGATATGTTTACTACTATTTAATGTAGGTTTATGATATGTTATAATTTATTCAATGCGTCAAATGTATATGCGACCTTATTATATTTTTCATGAAATATCCATACACTATTCTAAAATTTCTATCTTCTTATATGAAAATTGGTTTTTATATATATAATGGATTAAATAGAGGATAAGTAGTGAGAACTGTCGAAAAAATATTTTCACATTTTTGTAAGAGAATTGCATAGTCTCAAAGGACATCATGAAAATAGTTCTTTTCGTAAAACTTATTGTGTTATAAACACTTGTTGATGGACTATGGTGAATTCCTCATAACCAAATAGGCTTTTAGAATCTCTTCTCTATGAAATACGGTTTCATTTTAGATTTTTTCTCCATAAACCATTATAGATCTTTATTTATTACAATAAAATATCATTTTCTACTTCTATGCCACTAATTTTTGTAGGATACACCACCACCTTTTAACATAGGGATATACTGACTCACATCATGTTAAAAATACAATGTCAATTAATGCACATTAATTTCTAAATAACATAAAATTTAAATCAATATGTTTTTCATGTTTGATGAATAATACAAAAAATAATGTCCCACATACACTCTTGACATGATTTATTATTTAAATATATTATATCATGTTTAATGGGATTCTCTTTGAGATTCATGGTTTCCATTCTCTTTACTAGAAATTCACATACATTGGAACGGGGCAACACTGAACCACATTTTCTAATCTACCTAAACATCTAATCTCTTTTTGTATTCTCATCGACGCTCGTTCACCCTAGCTATTCATGATCGCAATGTACACCCTCCATCAATTACTTACTACTAGTATGGATAGATGAGGGTTGACCTATACCACCTTAGAAGTGGCTATATGGAACCCTTTTCTGGCCTATTGGATGGCCATATTTTCTATATAATAGTGAAAATATATATACCAGTTATAATAATAATTATAGGAGTTCTAACCAACATTCAAAAAAATATCATAAAATATATGATATCTCTAAAATATATAATTCTTGGCCACTATCTTTGTTACTGATTAAAATTAATGTTCTTTAGGGTTTTAATTAAATATCCCCATGCAACAATAGAATTTTTCATATAAATATTCCACTATTGTTCATCCTTGTTGAAAACATTATGCATAATCAAAATAAAAAAATTCTTCAAACATATGACCAGTTCATGTAATCATCACAATTAGAAAAGTGATTTATGTACATACCAATGTTATGAAAATAATTTTGATCAAAAAATAAAAAAAATCAATCATCCTCAGTAGTCGTAGTCCAAATATTTATTGATGATTTAGATCTGGTTGTGGGGGTGTGGGAGATAAGATATTTTTATAACATCATTCCATAAGAGATATCTGGGATTTATATTGACCATAATATTCTAAGGTAGGTCATTTCATAGTGACCCCCATCCATTTTTATGTTAAGGTTGTTTGTTTACTTACAGCCTCAAAAACATTAAGATGATTTAAACCCTACAAAAGGGGAATATAATAGTTTATGTGTTGGGTACAATGACTCAAGCATATTTGGTGTACATGGTTAGTAGTTGGTGGGGAATATTTATCATCTCCATTGTGATGTGCATTGATACTATGATTTCATGGAAATCATATAAAATATATATAGTTGGAAGCCACTATAAGATCAGTCAATATATATTAATTAATTTCATTATTCATTAGGTTAGTTGTGATACCTTTGAGTTTATGTGTGGAGATAATATAGGATTCATAAGCCTTCAGATGGTCTATTCACTAAAGGAATACATAGATATATCATTACAATGGGATATTATATTGGTTTATCGAGATAAGGAAGTACATAATAGGCCTTTTCATATGATGCATTACATATCTCTAGGTAAAGGGAAATGACATTAATTCATGCATATATTTCCAGAAATAATTTTTTATTTATTTATATTGGATTATATTATTTCATTTGTATTAAGGTAAAGAAATTATTTTGAAATTTTAGAATTTTTTATTATTTTGGATGATTTTGGAATTTTTTTTAAAGGCCATTATTTTCTAAATGAAAAATAATGCATAAGGTTTTCTCCCCAATCATAAGAAATTGGATGCGTATGAAAATGGTAATTTCTTTTATAGGGGGAAATGAATATTATATTTTTCTGATGGTTAGGTAGAATTTTACAGAGTTATGTATAAGGGAAAGGATATATAATATACTATATAGGGAATATGTAAGATAATTTTCATACATGAATTTTGTAATATTATAGAGATAGATTATATTATATATATATATAATTATTTTAATTTCAAAAGGCATATGTAATTTTTTATTTCTCAAATTATGGTTTTTTACTTTGATAAAAAATCGGATGAATGATATGTAATAAATCTAGATGTTATTCCCAAAAGTTTCACATTGTAAGATGTTAATATAGATTATATGTAAAAGTTTATTGGTGTATAAATGTTAGTAATTAAGGCCCCTTTATGAAATTATGATGTTTGGTTGGAACTATTTTGAAGGAATATATCATTATACTACAAAAAACACCATTTATGGGAATCTCTCAATCGTGAATAAAACCATTTTTCTCAAGGTTTTACTTTCTTCATAGAAAAATGATGAGTCACATGATGTTTTTTCTGGAGAAGTTGGATGTTGTGTGTCATTTTTTATTTTTTCATGGTGTGACACAAAGTAGTGGTAACTAAAGAAATATCAAATGGTATCATTACTCCATGACCCTAGCCTCTAATGTTTCCCTAGTGAAGCATTCAATTATGAAGTTAACACTTCTTTTGAAAAGATATGTGTCACTACAATGATGTTTTGAAGTTCATATATTTGGTGGAGATATATTTCATCAACATGTCATGACCTTATTCCTTGATCTATAATCATGGATAGAAAATTATAAGATTGAGGTATCTGATAATGAGGTTTTTGACATGATGATATTTGGTAACACTGTGATAATGACTTGTTAACATGTGTCGAAATTGAATTATCCCATTATTTTGGGATCTCATTTGATTTTTACCAACAGAGGGTTTGTATTGAATTTTAAAGACTAGATGAATAGATTTATGTTCAGTAAATGAGTGGAATAAAAAGAAGAACATGATTGAAGAAAGGTGATCAACCATCAGGGGTATCAAATACTAATGGATTCGTGTGTAGGAGATCTAGGATTGAAATCTTCTTCTAACATCATCCATTTAGATATTGTTATGTGAGTTTTTATTATTCTATTTATGTTTTTAACTGAGTAATTATTTTATTCATTCATTGGATTAGTACTCATAATAAAATATTGTTTTACATTTTTTTTCAATAAATTTATTGTCATTTTAGTTTTTATCCTCTTCTATAATGTATGGCTAACCTATATTAGAATACCACTCAATTATGAGTGGAAAATATCACAGTTTATGTTATAATTACTATCACATGATAAAAATATTATGATCTAAACACATCTTGGATATTTATTTTCTCTTAATAATTAGTATAACATTGAAAAAATGTATTCCTCATCCATATGATGGAAAGTAAGAGTAAGGGAGATTAAGAGATGGATGAAAATGTGATATAGTTCATTAGGATCTGATGATCCAATAGTAATTATTCTTTTTACATTATGATGAAATATAATTTTTCATGAACTTATTATATTTCTCAGACTATGTGAGATTAATAGAAGTAGACAATTTTAGTTGTTATTGACCATGTAGAAGTCATTACATGATGATTTCCAACAATTATTGATTACATTAATGTCATTAGTGGTATTAAAGTATTTTCAATAATGAAGACCCATAATTGGATATCAATTCATCTCTCTTATTATAGTCATTTATATTTATATAATTAAATCACTACATTCTTTTAATTTTATTTAGTTTATTCAATTGTTTCTGTTAATATTGAAGATAAAAATATAATGATTTAAAAATTATGTGGATGATTTTAACTGGAATTTTCATTTCCTCATTGGAATGACCATTCACATTTTTTAAAACATTATTTTAGTTTTTGTGTAGATTTTAGAAAACAAAATTCAAAAGGGTAATTAATATTTTCCCATGGATAATAATTTTTCTTTATAATTATTATGGAAAAAAACTATTATCAATCAATAAGGAAATAAATTAAATCATTAGGATTTTTACAAAATATTTTAATGTTTGTATATGTATTTTGGATCATTTTACATGATTTTTATTGTTTTAATGATGAATTTAGATTTATATTATTAATTCCAACATATGATGTTTTATACCATCATATTTTATTTTTCAAAAAATCATTACAATAAAAAGGGGAGGTTAATAAAAACATGTGTTCCACATTCCTATAATGATGGAAGTTAAGAATAATTTGGAAGTGTCAATGATTAATTGTTCTCTGTCATGGATGAATGGTTCATATAAGGATTTAAATAAATATATATTGATGAAAATTATTTTTCTGAAAAAATATAATTCAACAATGGTATAGTTTAATTTGATATTGAACAAAGTGAGAGATCTGATACTGATACAATGGTAATGGATGATATTTGAGGAGTATTCTAATTAAAACTTTTAGAAGGAGAAAAAAAATTTAGGAGGTTGAAACACCTAAAAATTATTAATATAAATAAGTTATATATATTAATTATGAATCAAATAATTATTTATTTCTATAGTTCCCCATAATTTTGATAAATATATATTAATGCTTATTAAATGAATATTCATTACAAAACATAACGATCCATGAAATAATCATATAGGTGTAGTATTTTTAGATACATGAAACATAAATGACCGGTAAATAAGTAAACCACATTATCTACCATTAATTTTGTCACAAATAACACCATTCTTAGACATATCATATAATACACCTTTCATCAAAACCTACAAAAATGAATCATTAGAAAGGATGATATCTGATTCTTAATAAAGGTAAACATTATATTTATGAATGATCATTTAAACACAAAATATATATAAGGGTAAGGAAATATGTGCATAAGTTTTCGTAAACTATACCCTACATATCGTAGACCATAATGTTGAGTCATTTCATTTCACTTTATTGTTCATAAGACAGGAATCACATTGGAATTAGAGAACATGATCCATGAGAGTATAACATAGATTCAAGACTTGAGTTTGTGGAATGCAAGTAAGCATATTTAATCATATACTTAGTAGTCATATATTATTTATGATACTATCATTGTAGATTGGTTTCATGCCCTATGCCACCGTAGCGGTTGGGGTTTACTCACCAGAATATCATTGTAGATAGATTCCCTTACTGAATTGGTTTCACTCCACCATTACAATTCATTTTATTTCATGACATATCCATCATTACCCAATTCACTGGATGGATATATAATTTCTTTCCCACCTATAGTATAATGAAAATAATATATATGTTGGTGTCATTACCCTAAAATAAACATGAAATAAAAACCCAAGAAAATAAATGGGTTTCATAAGCATTTCAACATGGCATGACATGTGGAAATTAGTGAATTTGATATAAATTTCAACCACTCATCAAACCATAACCTGAGAAAAAATAAAATATTTATTATAAATCTTGTCCTAATAATAATAAATCATATATTAAAATAATAGTGATCTTGCCATAGGATCATATACATATTAAAGATTATGAAACGTCAGAGTATTCCATCAAAGATAATATTTTCTTTAAAAGATATAATGGAAATTGTTTTGAGGGAAATACTATTTTTTATTAAAATAAGTAATTTAAAATAAATAATTTTGTTAAATATTAAAAGAAACATTTATTTTAAAAAAAACTTCAAAAAATTTAATCATATCTTCAAACCATTGATTGGTTATGATGGCGTGAAATTTTATTCATTAAGTATATGATAAACAATGATTCCACTCACATTTTTTTAAAAAAATTTAAAGTACCATGTTTGAGAAAAAATAATAAGATTAATTTATGTAAATTCTTAAAAAGTAAAACCTTAGTAAAAATGGATTTAATACATCATAGGAGAATTTGAAAAATATATTTCCGATATTTTATAAAACATAAACATGGATGAGAAAGTATTTTCTACCAACGACGGAAATAATGTTAATTTATATAGAAACAATATTTTGGACTCATGAGTACATAAATAAATGAAATGAGAGGAATATATGAATTCAATTGAAATTTATATAGCATAATAAAATTCATGATATTATTGAGAGGTTGATCATGATATTTAGTTATCATAAACATAATCATAAACAATTCTGATAAACAATAATATTTTATCAAAAAAACAATTACCTTAGGTGTAAATTACTTTATTGGTGTGTGATACCCACAGAAAATAAATATAGTTTTATTATTCACGTATTACCAACACACACTCATATGCATCAAACCACAATTTATTTACTTATAAATGTTTGTTTCATGTTTATCTATAATTATTTATTAAAATCATTGTTCTGTGTGATAGCTGACTCAATTTTTACATATGTTACTGTTCAATTGTTTTAGTACTTGTGTTGTGACATGGTCACATATTTCCTAATATTTCAATCATGATATATTTATCATATAAATTAATCATATAAATTTTTAGATTCATACAAACATTCTATAGAAAAAAATGAAACGCGTCATTCAAAAAGATTCTAGGCCATAAGTTTCATGAATGTTGTTTTCATTTATTGATGGATGGAACTAGAGAATGATAAATATAATTATCCTTTAAAAATTATTAGTCTATAATATAAATCTTATTTACTTATAAAATTAATAATTTATTCCATCTATATAAGATAAAAAGTTAATATGATTCACATCAATTTGTGGAGGTGGAAGTCCATACATATACATGAGTAAAGTTATCATTTTCCAATGTATTGGAATGTACATAGATAGATGTGATATAATAATAAATTAATTTATTATATTTCATAAATACTAGACACATATATATACATTAATTACATAATTACATCCAACTATTAGTGATAATGATGGAAAATATTATATCGATTTGTGAGGTAGTACTTATCCATAAACATGATTAATTTTTTTATTTATACTTTTATGGAATAAGAGATGGATATTGGTTGTTACATAAATATAATAACTTTTGATTATATGGTATATATTATTTTTCTCATGACCATGGTATGTATTGAATAAAAAAATTTCATAACCATTAATATTGGTTAATAAGATATTAATTATATGTTAAAGAGGATACTTTGTCTGGTAGCGTATTCAACATGAAAAAATGTTTTTATTTGAAATAATACGGTGCACACAACTTTGAGTTATACAAATAAATAATATATTATTATTATTATTTTAAATGTTAGTTAACACTATGACGTTGTATTGGAGGGAATGAATAAAAATAACTACAAAATGATTATTAAATATCTTTATATTTATCCAATTAATTTTAGAGGCTTAAAATAAGAAGGAATCTGATTTTATGCATGAAATAATCTAATATTTTTAAAAGGATGTTTTACTGCCTTTTGATGGAGAGCCTTTATTAAATATCATTTATAAAAACCATATATAATCTATTTTACAAAATAAAATTCTTCTTTATAACTGGAACATAAAAATTCACTTTGGTTAATTTTTTGGTAATATTTTTTTGATAAAATTCATTTTTTAATGAATAGTCGAAAATACCACATTTTACGTCAAAACTACATTTTCTTCTAATTTATTTATATATTTATATTTTAAATTCAATTAGTCTTAAAGTGTAACTGGTTTATTTTATTATGATTTACCCCAATTTTTATAACTAGAAGTAATTTAACTTTTAAATTTGACATAAACAAATGTCAATCTTTTGATAGTTATTTCTTTATAAAAACAAGCTTTCTCGTTTTAACAATGAGAAATAATTTTAAACTAATTTATGTAAATTATTTTTTATTTGAATTTTGAAATACAGATTCCATATTAAGAATCCTTGGGTCAAAATTATGTTAATTGGTAAATTTCATTTTTAGACATTATAAATAGTAACTTCAGTAGGTTTTTATATTTACCATACAGAGACGGTGGAGGTCTCCCGATGAATCCCCTCTGTAGGTGACGACGGAGGCATCTGTGCCGGTCCCTCCCCCTTCGATGGGGGAGGGAGAATCGTCATATCTTAGGAGGGCGAGGGCCTTCCAACCTTTCTCTAACCCGGAGTTCCTCCCTTCCTTCCCGAATGTGGCTTTAAACCCTAAGGTCTCGGATCTGGTGGACGGGGTCCCGAATCTTCTTTTATCCTCGATGGAGTTTTCTGAGTCAACAAACCTATTGAATCTCACTCTTGTTGCCCGCTTCAAGGACAAGAGTCCCTCGGTTGATGAGTTTGATCATTTCGTTTTCAGTTCGTGGGATCTCCAAGAACGAGCGGTGGTGGGTTTACTCGACAATAGGCAGATAATGGTTCGCTTCGAGACGGAGGCTGATTTGATAAAAGCATGGTCAAGCGCGCCTCATTTTTACAAGGGATCCCGTTTTCTGCTGCTGCGGTGGTCCTTCGACCTGCACATGAAAAGGGACTCACCTTCAATCGCAGTTTGGGTAAGTTTTCCCAAGCATCCCTTACCGTTCCAGAACCCTGCAATTATCCGAATGCTTGGAAATATGGTAGGTAGATTCCTTTGCGCGGATAGTCGAACTGAAGCGCTCTGTCATCCAGTGAATCCTCGTGTTTGTGTTGAGCTAGACGCATCTAGATCTCCCTTTGAGTATGTTTTTGTCACGATCGGTGAAGATTACCGCTGTAAACAACGGGTGATTTATGAAGATTGGATTGATTTCTGTGGGTCTTGCAGGAGGTTAGGGCACTCGACCGAGGTCTTCCGTAGGGGACTTCCTCCTCGATCGACCAAGGGAGATAGTAAAGGTAAATATATCCCGTCAGCCTTGAAGGGGAATAACTGTTTGCAGGTTGAGGAGGGTTCTCCCTCGAGACCGATGGAGCCGGCTACCAGAGGAGAATGCTCTGGGGTGGCTTCGGTGACACTAGATGGTGAATCAGTCAGGACTGGTAAGGCAATTCTGGAGGGTGATTCGGGTCCTGGTTCTTTGGATGGGAAGGGGCCAGGTAGTCATCCGAATTTGGATTGTTCGAAGGAATCCAGGGGATTAGATCCTGTGCCACCCCCCCCCCCCTTTATACCTTTGATTAATAGATTCTCTATCATTGTCGAGGATGGTCGATCTGAATGCCTGGAAGAGAATGATTTTGCAGGAAAGGAGAATCGTGACAGGGCCTTAGAGGATCAGTTGGCTGGAGGTTTGGAGACTGAAGTTGGCTTGGTCAGAATGGAGGCTATGGAGATTATGCAAGAGGGTGACAGGGGACTGGGGTTGGAGGGATCATCCTTGGCTGTTTGCACTGAAACCAGAAACTTCAATGTGGTGGGAGCTGATGAGAGCCAGGTTGAGCAGGGCCTGAAAGCAGTCCCTGCGGCAACAGTGGATGAAGGTGTTTCATTGGGGGTGCTTCTGCCGGTGATGGAGAACCCTACTATGGGTCAGAATGAAAAAGGAAGGGAGTTCTCTTTGGGAGGGACAGAGAAGGTGAGTGGAACAGGTGACCGCTTGTTCAGTGAGGTGGTACAGAGTGAGCAAACCTCTTTTCCAGTCAGAGGGCCTGGTTCACCCACAGTAAGACGTCGGTCAAGGAAGGATTACCCCTGTCTCCCGCGGCCTATGCAAACTCGTTCAGCATCTAGGAAGAAAGGCAAGGTCGCTGTGTCTTTTGCAAACAACATTGTGACTGGGATGATTTCACCAGACCCTGTTCTGGAACTTCTCAGGAATCGGGTGCAAAGTCCTCCGTATTGGAGGACACCAGGTTGGGAAACAGCCTCGGCCACTGGAGAAGATGAGTCTGGCAGGGGATGCGGAGAGGAGTACGCATTTGATGATTTTTACTGATGTTTTTAGTGTGTTGATTTCTGTTTCTGGGTTTATGTTTTGGTTGTATGCTTGGGCACCGGAACCCATTAAACCGGCTATTGAAAATTAAAAAAAAGGATTTCCATTCAGTTATATTTACCATGGTTAAAGGGGAAATTGTTGACAAAAGGGTAAAAATATTATTATAATAATATAAATTTACACTAAAACTTGTCCTAACATTAATTTATGAGTGATGTTCGACCAAATAAACCCTTATTCGGATCATTTGGTATTTTGGAGCCACTTGTGTGTGAAAATGACATTTAATTACTTTTAATTTAAATTTACGGGATAATATAACAAAATCATGTATATTCTTAATAAAAAATATTAATATGAGGATATACATAAGATAAATTTGACTATAAATAGTTTTTGGAAATAAAAAAATATTTCACATATTGTTGTATTTTATTTATTAATTTTATACATAAAATAAATGTATATATTTATGATAAAATGATGATGTAGTTATTACATTATTAACAAATGATTTAATAAAATAAGATAATAAATATTAAAATTAATTTATTTTGAAAATGTTTTCTCCATATATGAATTTTTTGGATGCATATTACTTGTTATATTTTAATTATTGATTTTTTTTGAAATAATAAAGTTTTTATGGATTTTTAAAAATTCATGATATGAATAGTATAAAAATGACATAAATGAGTTTTTAAAAATAAATACTTTTTTATGAAAAGATATAATTTTCCTAAAAATGTATGAATCAACCAAATGTCATAGATAATTTTTAAAATGTCGTTAATGAAATACTTTTGGTTCTATTGGAATTTTATGGTAAATATATTAACCATATAGTATGAATATACAAAAATACATTGTAAGAGTTAAATTAGTTAACTAATTGTTAAAGCTAAAAGATAAGGTAAAATTTGAGACCAAAACTAGAATAAAACCTTTTTTTAGAGGATTTAAAAATATAATTATATTTTATTTTATTAAAATTAGTTGTGGACCTTTCGAAACCAAAATTCAGTTTATAATAAAAATATCTTTCAAGACATTCCTAAAGAACCTTCCCCCCTCTTATAAAAGGCCACCAACTCTAACCCTTAATCACACCTATCAATCCCATTAGATGTTCCAAACATTATTCTAATAAGTTACCAACATCTCTCCCTTCTTACTATAATCCATACCTTGTGCATAAGGCAATTAAATAATTCCTTTTATCTTAAACCAAAAGGAGTTACCTGATTTGAGGTTAAGTATTACCTCAAACTTCTTTAAGTTATTTTACCTAATCCAACCCCCTAATGTGGGGTTTATTATAATATTTAAATGAAGATAAGTATTTTAAATATACTAGGATGTTTTTTATACCATTTATTCAACTAAAACTCAGACAGAACTCCAGATAATGTAATTAGAATATATTGTTTCTCTGAACGGTGAACTACTTCCACACGAAATGATTATTGTTAAATTATCTCATACTGTCTATTAATTTTTCCATTTTGATGGTAATGTAATTATATATAATATAAATTATATTTATATTGTCTCTATGCGTTAGTAATTTTTATTTACTACATAACTTGATTCATTCCATAATGTGTAAATATGATAATTTCATTTGAGGAAGTGCAGACCACTGCCCACTCAAAGTGATATGATTCATTTATGTAATACAAAAAAAATATAAAGGATGGAGTTAATGAACCTATGTAACATATATAATATAGATGTTATACTGGATTTATAATATAAATATTTATCATTTCTTCTAGTTATTTTAATATGAATAAAAAAATGAATGTAGCGTTCATACGTACGTATGACCTACCGTCTCCATGAACTGTACATTTTGTTTATTATCTCTATGTACTATGGATTATTATAAATACACCCACATATATATATATAATACTAATGTTTTATTAACATAATTATTATCATTATGTAGATGGTGTAATTTTTACTGTAAGTACAACTAACATCAAAACATGTTCATTTTCTACTCAAGTACCGAATATCAACAAAACGTCTAATATGAACATAAATAATTATGAAATTTTTATAATTTGGTAATAAGTGATATAAAAGTAAAAATAAACTTGAAAATTTTATTAATAAAGTATAAATTAACTTAAGTCTATTATTCAAAAAATTAATGAATGAATGATGTCACGCCCCTTCCCGAGACTGCCCCATAGTCGGTGCGGTTTTACATAAAACATTGTGTGTAAATTATTTTATTTTATAAAGTAATGGCCGATCATTATACATAATATTCTACTAAATATTATCTATTTTGGTTTAGATCCTGGAGAACTAGATATAATTT
Source organism: Viscum album (assembly GCA_963277665.1). Classification (NCBI taxonomy): domain Eukaryota; kingdom Viridiplantae; phylum Streptophyta; class Magnoliopsida; order Santalales; family Viscaceae; genus Viscum; species Viscum album. The sequence goes on along the minus strand of OY728128.1, from coordinate 2,083,506,400 downwards.
TTAAAATTTCTTCAAAAATGGAATGGAAAATAAACCTCTACAATGATGCCACCAAACAGTGTCTCTTAAATCTACTAAACCAGTAAAATTTAAGTTAAAAAATTAGTTTAGCATACTAATTCCCAGTAAGGGGTTTTAAACTAAATTAATATTTTAATTTGAACATCTTGAAAATAATCCTTTAAAAATATCCATAAAAAAGTTTTTTAAGGAATGCTATAATACATGAAACATTACATAATTTTTTTTCCAAGAATTATAAGTGAACATTTCAACTAATAATAACAGGTTCACAATGATACTTGTTCCAAAAATAATCATACTCATAAAAAATACAGGTTTTTCAGCATAAAAGTAACAGTCATTCGAACTTTAATAAGGGTTACATGCAAATGTGTTAGTACCAAATTTACATCTGAGAGTGATTCATGATGAGAGTGGTGCATAATTACATTTGTTCTTTCCTTACTAACTGTTAAACATATATTGGATGATAAATCCATGTGTTATGAATAAACATTATGCCTCAATCATTTACTTCTTCTGATTCTCATAATTATAAACTCTTTAACCCTAAATATTCTACTAGTCGAATATTCACTTGGATAATTAAATTTCACAATCATAATGAGGGAAGTGAATATGCCGAATTGTGTTAGGGCCTCATTCCAAGACCATAAACTGTCTATCAAGGCCTCATGATAAGATCATAAATAAAATTTGTGTAAGGCTTAGGCCAAATCAACTTCTATTTTCCTCAACGTACCTACCGATGAACCAATGGGCTATAGTTGGCCCCACCTGACACTTACTATGTCCAATTAATTCTTCATTTATTTAAATCAAAGTGCATTAAACCACTTTGACATATAAAATTAATCATAACTTATCATTCCAAGTTTCACATAATACATTGTTTCTTATTTCTTATTATTCAATGTCTCCCATACCACTTTGAATTATTTATTTCTTAATTCCATGAAAGGCCATTTGAGTTTGATTACATTCTTTAAAATGTACATATAAAAATAGAGTCATGCATATAAGTGTGAGTAACAAAACTAATAACTGTATGGATATGGAAAAAAAATTACAAGTATGATAAGAGAGTTACTAAAGAACATAAAATATAGGTTTTTCACATAAAATAATAAACCTTAAATTATAAAATTCTTACAATGAGAGTAAACATTTTGGGTTCCAAAAATGCATAAAGGCAATTCACCATGGATTACTAATTTAGGGTATACAAAATATTTATATGGGGTATTGAAGGTACAGTCATCTAAACACCCATGACATGCATGTTCATGTATTAACATACCACTGGGGTATTTTCAATTATTTAATCACACTATTAATGATTTAAAAATCATGCCAATCAACAACACCACTTTCTAAAACATAACTATTACAATTTAATATTTATGAAAATAAGTATGTAATATGTATATATTAATATAAATAATTTACATAATTAGAGGAATATTGATGTAACACATGTGGGTGTATAAACACCCATTTTTTAATCTTAATGATAATTATTCTTTGAAACTAGTTAAGGAACGTGTTTATTTAAAAATCATTTTTTCACATTAGACATATGTATATAGGAGTGGAAAACCCCAAAAAGTATTACTCGTGATATCGCTCTAATTACAAAACTCATCAAAAGTATAACATTTACAAATACAAAATTATCTAGGGTTTGGTGTTGTGTATTCTTTTTATACAAAAGGGTTTATATAAATGATTCTATTTTTAAATTTCTACTTAAAAATATTTAATATTTCAAAAAACAACATGTGTTATCCATTCTTAACATTCCTTGGAAAATAGAAATAATATTTAAGATCAATGTTTATATGTATATATATATACACACACATAACTGAATATAGATAATGTGTAAAATGGTTTACATAAAAAATCCAATGACACATATATGACTGAAATATTTTGGGAACATTAATTATCAAATGTTCCTAATGATTAAATCGTGATATAAAATTTAAAAGGATTATTTTTTAAACAAACTCATATATATGTTTATGTAAACATATATATATATATATAACAAAATATACATAATATACATAAGGGTCTTACACTAAAATAAAATGACACTTACATATTTTAAACATATTAGAAACATTAGTTAAAAAAGGTTTCATTAACTTCAAAATGTGAATTTAAAGATAAAAGGATTGTTTATAAAATTTACACACATACACAAACACACACACACACAAACACACACACACACACACACACATATATATATATATTCTTATGTATATTTTAATATACAGAATCAAAATACAACACATATTCTTTCATGCTAAAGAATTCAGAATATCATTTAGGACCAAGAATCCACCATCTTAGAAAGAACCAATATGTCTTATACTTAAAAAGTATATATATATATATGTGTGTGTATATTCATCTATGTATAATTATATACATATATAAAAACTATAACAAATCAAGACAACAATGTACCTTACCTAGTTCGAAGAAGGAGAAGATGTCTGGAGAGTATTGATAGAGGCACTGAAGGGGAAGAACACTATAGGGTTCGGCGAAAAAAGATTTCTATATGTTAATCAAATATAATATATTTTTAATGTTACCTTCATAGAAAACAGATGCACCACAGTTTAAAATATGACTGAGGGATTCCGGTATTGTGAAAATTGAGTGGAAAAAGGGGCCACCCAGTCATGGGTGTGGAAAAAAATGAAATGAAAGAGTAGCATGGTTAATGATGTGGTGAACGCGGGAGGTATAAGAAGAATGCGGCGTGGAAGGAAACCAGGAATGAAATGAATTTCCTAGATTATGTATGATTGGATCAGATTGGTAAGGTGAAACCAGGCATTCAAAAAAAAGATGAACAACTGGGATTAGATCAGATTTGATCAAACTGATGCATACAACATGGAGTTTTAAGAAGGATTGAATGGTCATGATTAGATATTGAGGGATTGTACTATTAATAATAATATGAAGGGTAATCTGCGGTTGTGGGGGCTTGATGGGTGAACTTATTAGACGACTTAGAGTATGTATGGTGAGATCTGATGGTCCAGATCTGATCCCCTCAGAAATATTTCATCTCACCGTGAAATGTGGAAAATTAAGGCCTGACTTTATATGTCTGGAGATCTCAGCCATTGCTCAGAATACTCCCTCTCCCCTACCGGTACTTCCATGTACCGGGTTCTGTGGGTGTGCCCTGCACCCACCCCTTCCGTTGTGCCACCCCGCATGGTGTCACATTCTGGTTCGCTTGTGCATACCTCATGTGTGCGCACACATTCCCACTCACCTATGGGCTGGCATGTGTTCTAGATAAAGGGTCTATGCTCTTCTGCCAACTCCTGTATTAGCACGAGCTGCTTCATTAGGCCCACCAAGATGGCTGGATCAAAGGGTTTCTATTTTTTTTATAAACAACTTTCAAATAAAACCTATAACCTTAGAAAATTAAAATTAAAATTGAAAATAAACAAATAAGTAAAAAATATATTTAGTTTTATGAAACATGATCCCTTATTAATTTACACTTTGAGAGATTAGCGTAACTAAATACAAATGACATTCAAGAAGCTTTTATACCTAAAAACACTTAATAAGAACATTATTTGTTATTTTTAAAAAGAATAATATTTATAATTACTATACAGAAACATAATTTATAAAACTGAGTACCAGTAATTTAAAACATCTTTAAAATATCATTATAACACTAGGATATTTAAAACATTTGAAACATTGGAAAATTATTTGAAATACATACAAATGTTTGAAATCATACTCTGTTTTATAAAATATTATTTTAAATTTAAAACCATGATGTTGAAAATATAACATAAGATATGTGAAATATATCAAGACAATTAAAATTAATAAGGTATTTATATAGGTTTTATGAAAATTCATCAAGTATATCTTAAATTTTTACATAATTTAATTTTTTATAACAAGATATTAATGGTTACATTATTTCAAACTCTAATATCACTTAAAGTAATATAACAGTCATATATAACTCCAATAGTCAAAAAAACCTTATAAATACACATTTAGTGTAATTATAATTCTATAAAACTTGGTGAAAATAGTGCTCATCCTTCTTCTGATGCCCAATACAGTTGCGGTGGTTCTGTCTATACAAATGTTAATTGTGACAGCTCTTAAATACCCTCACTATATTCTTGGGTGTTTTTGGAATTGGGTGGTCAATTTGTAATTATAATAGGTCTCTCAGTAGGTATTTCTGGTTAGTTATATTCTCTTAGACTTGTAGAAATGCAATCATTTCAGTTTTAATTGAATAAAGAAAGACTTGTGTTTATTTTCAATTGTTGTTTTAGACAACAAGAGAAAGACAAAAAACTAAACAATATTGTTATTACATAATAAATAAGATTTTGGCGTCACAGTATCCCACCATTCAACAAATTTCATCCTCACAATTCAAAAATATTTTTAAATAACCCACTTGTAAAACCTATCACACATCATATTGATGTCCCTTCACTAGGACCACCTCTGAGGGTAGGGTTCAGATGAACTCATGAATATTCCAAGGGTAGTATTCAACTCCTCGATTTCCTTGGTCTAGATACACTATGAACAGGTAGGGTAAAACTTGTGCCTAAAGTACTCATCCTTCCATAGAGATGCACGAGTGGTGTGGAGGTCAAAGATTTCAGAGTGGAATCATTTCCTATGAATCCTTCGAACCACATAGTGCTTGAAAAAATCAATGTCATAGAGTTCCTCCTACATTCTATAAATCGGGACCTAGAACTGGTAGTCCTTTCAATGGTCACCTTCCAAAGTAGCTTCTAAAAACATACCTATAGCTCGGTAGTTATCAGCCAAAGTGAAACATAAATAAATATATTCCTGATAATTTCCCCTATTCCTATATTCTACTAATTAGGGATTTAAAATATGGTAATAGAAAAAATTGTCTCCTTGGTAGCGATGGAGGATGTTTGGCCGATTCGACACCCAATTGTGTTTTACGAAAGACAACCATATGTTTTCATAGGGCTGGTATTCTTCGGAGCATGTCTTGACATTAATAATCTCTAAAATTTAAATTGGAAGTGATAAGAGATTGGTTGGTGAAATAATGTCTTATATCAAAACATTTCTAGAGATATGTTTTAATCACTAAGGCATAACCATATTAAAACCGAGCATACTAAATTACAAACAAATAATGTATATCATTATCCAATTATATAAACTTCATAAACCCAAGGGGTTATATAACTACTCGCTCCCTCTTACAAATCACAAGTATGGATTTTTTGACATCCTCCATGATGATATTTCAACTCTTTCACTAGTGTTTGATATTTCCCCAATTACTAGTTAAATGGACCCCTAATGTGGTTCCAATATCCTTAATCTCCTTGGTCGAGATGCAACATAGGTTGCTAGGATCAATTGGATGTGGACATCAAAACTTACAACAAAGGAAAGTGTGAAGTGTATGGAGTTGGGAAACATCAGCTGAAACATACTGTCTATAATGCAAACAGGTAAACTTATCATCGAGAATTTCAAATTCCATGACCATACCTCGATGAGCGTAGGTTATGATTTGACAAAGGTATAATTCCATAGGTCACCATCTTTTTCAGCCTCCATGATGTTCATTTGTTATTGAAAATTTTCATCCAAGGTGATGTATTGGAATACACCTTCATAATAACATCCCTTACAAGCATAATAGGGATGATGGGAATGCATCCATAGGAAATAATTGAATCCATATCCTTAGTGAAGTTGGAGTACATGATGAGAATAGGATACATGGTATAGGTATTTACAAGACAACTGAAGGTTTTAAAAAGTATCATAGCCCTTTAAACACAACATGACCACTATAATTTGTAATATTTTTGTTGGAAGTTTCCAAAGTCTCAAATCATCTTCCATATAAAAATTTTAAGAATAATTCTACTTAGTATGACATAAATAATTGTCTTTTAATGTGGATCTAATTATATAGGTTTGTCTAAACCAATCCTCTAATACCAACTACCACACCCCGACCCTGGACTACCCCTAAGCTGGTAGAGTTTTAAATAATACGTGGTTTGTAAATTTTTTATTTTATAAAATAAAGGATGATAATTAAAAATCATGTTATACTAAAGAGAATATTTTTGGTTTTTGTCCTATAGAACCCGATATAATTTTTACAATTACTTAAAAAACTGAAGGGGAAAAGAATCTCGATAGAGATACAACCAAATAGTGTATCTCAAATCTACTAGAACTGTAAAATTTAAGTTAAAACGTAGGGTGAGAATACGAATGACCAGTAAGGGGTTATATAATAAAATAATATTTTAATAAACCTCTTGAAAACATTCCCTTAAAATTTTCAGTAAAATATTTTTTGTAAGGAAAGATGCAATACATGAAACATAACATTACATTTTTTCTAAGAATTATAATTGGACATTTCAAGGAATACTAACAGGGTCACAATGAAACATGTTCCAAATATAATCTTGCTAATAAAAAATATGTGTTGTGAAACATATAATGTAAGAGTCATTATATCATTAATAAGGGTGACATTAAAAAGTGTAAGTACCAAATTTTCAACTAATAATAATACATGATCAGAGTTGCGCATAATAACACTAATTATTTCCATACTACTTGTAAACCAAAAACTAGATGATACATCCGTGAGTGCTAATTAAATATAATTCCATAATCATTTACTTCTTCTGATTCTCATAAGAACAATATCTTGAACCAGGAATATTATACTAGTCGAATATTCACATGGTTATTAAATTTCATTGTTATAATGAGGGAAGTGCATATAGAGGATTGTGTCAAGGCCTCGTTCCTAGACCATAAACTCTTTATCAAGGCCTAGTACTAATAACATAAATAAAATTTGGGAAATTCCTCATCCAAATCCACATCTAGTTGTTTCTTGAGACCTACTGATGCAGCAAAGGGCTACAGAGGGCCCCACCCGACACATAAAAAGTCCAATGCCTTCCTCATTTCTTTATATCAAAGTTCATCAAACCACATTTATTTATTAAACTAATCATCACATATCAATCCATGTATCACGTAGAACATTGTTTATTATTTCATATTATTAAATGTGTCCCATACCACTTCGAATATTTTAGTTCCTAATTCAATGAAAGGCCATTTGAGTTTGATTACATTCTTTAGTATTTACGTATACAAAGTGATTAATGTATATAAGAATGAATAACAATACTAACAACTCCATGGAAATGGAAAAAAAATCAAGTGTGACATGAAAAAAACCAAATCACATAAAATACAGGTTTTTCACCCAAAATAATAACTCTTAAATTGTAAAATTCTTACTATGAGAGTAAACATTTAACATTACAAAAATTCATAAAGGCAATTCACTATGGATAACTATTTTAAGGTAAACAAAACATTAATTTTGGGTATTAAATGCATTATTTTCTAGACACCCATTACTTGAATGTCCATGCATTAACATAACACAAGGGTATTTTCAATTATTTAATAAAAATGTTAATGATTTGAAAAGCATTCCAATCAACCACACGAATTACTAAAACATAACTATTATCATTTCATATTTATGAAAATAAGTATTTCATACATATATATTTATATACTGAATTTATATAATTTAGTGAATCATGAAATAACACATGTGGGTAGATAAACACCCATTTATTTTTAACATAACGATAATTATTTTTTGAAAAAATTTGATGAACCTGTTTATGAAAAATTCATTTTTTCACTTTTTATATATGTATATAATAGTGGGTAACCCTAAAAAATATTAGTCTTGAAATCTCTATAATTACTAAACTCATCAAAATTATAACATTTTTAAATCCAAAATTAACTAGGGTTTTGTGTTGTGTAGTCTGTTTATACCCAAGGGTATATATAAAGGATTTCATTTTTAAATTGTTCCTTAAAACACATTTATATTTGAATAAGAACATGTGTTATTCATTCTTAATAATCCTTGAAAAATCTAAATAAGATTCAGGATCAAGGATTACATGTTTAAATATATATATATATATGGACACACACACACACACACATAGACATAACGGAATATACATAATTTGTAAAAGGGTTTACCCCAAAAATCATATTAAATTAATATGACTTAAATATTTTGGTAACATTAATTAACCAAGGTTCCTAATGTTTAAATCTGGGTATAAAATTGAAAAGGATTATTTTTAAAAAAAACTCATATGTATATTTATGGGAACATGGAAATATATATACATATATATATTTATATACATATAACCAAATATACATAATATATATAAGGTTGTTACACAAAAATTAAAATACACCTACATGTTTTAAAAATATTAAGAACATTTGTTAAACAAGGTTTCATTAATTTAAAATTGTTCCATTAAATTTAAAAGATTTGTTTATAAAATATATACATATATGTGCTTACGTATATTTAATTATATATAATCACAATACGTCAGACCTCATTCCATGATAAAGAATTAAGAACATAATTTAGGATCAAGAATTCACCATATTAGAATGAACTAGTAGGTCTTATACTTAATTGTTAATATATATATATATATATATATAGGTATGTATATTTATATACATATATTAACACCATAAGAAATCATGAAAACTGGTTTCCATAATTGGTTCGAAGAAGGAGAAAAAGTTCGGAGACGATAGATGGTGGCACTAAAGGGGAAGAACATCGTAGGGTTTGGTGGAAAAATATTTGTATATGTAAATCATATATAATATTTTTTTTAATGCCACTTGTAAGTAAAACCAAGGCTCCTCAGTTTAAAATAAAACTGATGGTGTCTGGCCTTGTGGAAAATGAGTGGAAACAGGGGCCACACAGTCACGGGTGTGGAAAAAAATGAAAAGAAAGAGTAGCATGGTACTTGTGAGGAACATGTGGGATGTAGAAGAAGAAGGCGACGGGGAAGAAAACTGGGAATGAAATGGAAGACCCATATTAAGTGGGATCAGAATAGATAGATAGGGTGAAACCTGGGTTTTAAGAAAGATGAATGGTTGGGATTAGATCATATTTTATCGGACATCTGCTTACGATGCAACGTTTTAAAATGGTTTGAATGGCCATGATTAGATCTCGATGGATCATACGATTGATAAAAACGTCGAGACTAATCCATGTATGCAAGGGTTTGAGGGATGAACTAATTGGATGGCTCAGAGTATCCATGGCGAGGTCTATTGGTCCAGATCTGATCCCAGCTAGAATATTTCATCCCTCATTGAAACAAGGAAACTTCGGGACCAACTATTTAAGGATGGAGCTCTCAGCCTTCGCTCGGAATACTCCATCCCCCTTCCCAGTACCACCCCTTACCGAGTTCTATGGGTGTTCTTTTCACCCACCTGTATTGTCGTTGTTTCCAACATGGTAGCTTGTTCGGGTTCCCTTTTGTGTTCCTTAGGCATGCGCACACATGCCCACTTTCCCATTGGCTAGTTTGTGTTGTGGCTAAAGGTCTTAGGCTCGGCCTCCTACTACTGTAGTAGCGTGAAAAACCTCCTTCAGCACAACAAGATGGATGTCACAAAGTGTTGATATTTTTTAATAAAACAAATTTAAAATAAAACATATAACCATAGAAATGAAAAAAGAAAAATTCAAAAAAAAACAATTAAATACATGATATCATTAGTTTCATAAAACAAGTTCCCTTATTAATTTACACTTTGGAGGATTAAATTACACAAATAATTAGGAAATTCAAGATGCTTTTATACCTAAAAAACTTAGTAAGAACACTATTTGTTATGGTTAAAAATAAGAATATTAATAACTACTATACATAAAATTAATTTAGAATAACAAGTACCATTAATTTATAACAACTTTAAAATATAATTATAACACTAGGATATGTAAAACATTTGAAACATTTGAAAATATTTTGAAATACATACCTATGTCTTAAATCATACTATGTTTTATAAAATATGCTTTTAAATTTAAAACAATGTCATTAAAGATAAAAATTAAGATATGTGAAAAATAAAAACCAATTAAAAAATTAAGGTAGTGATATTAGTTTTATGATAATTCATACAATATATCTTAAATTTTTACTTAAATTAATTTGGTTCTACAAGATAGTAATGGTCACCTTATTTCAAACTCCAATCACCCTAAAAGGAATATAACAGTCATATATAACTCCAATGGTAAGAAAAACCTTTATAAATACATGTTTATGGTAATTATACATCTAGAAAACTTGGTGAAAATGGTGCTCATCATTAATATGATGCTCAATACTATTGTGGTGGTTTTGGTTATACTAATGTTCATTGTGACAGATCCTAAAGACCCTTACTATATTCTTGTGTTTTTTTTGTATTGGGTGGTCTCCTATAATTCTAATAGATCTCTTAGTAGGGATTTTTGGTTAGTTTGATTCTCTTAAACATGAAGTAATGTAATCATTTTAGTGTCCATTGAATAAATAAAGTCATGTGTTTATTTTCTAGTGTTGTTTTGGACAGCATGGGAAAGAGGAAAAGACAAACACTATTGTAATTAAATAATAAATAAGTTCAGTGTGTCACAAATGATGCATGTCAAATATGAGGTAAGGGAACTTCTAAACCCAATTTCCATTCATTAGGTTGACCTTATAATTATTTATTATGTCATTCTATGATTGTGTGAGAGATTTCCATTGATACCTTATCTAATATTTACACATGACTTATGTGGATTTATATTGAATACACATAATCATTCAATTTTTTTTACATGATGATATTTGTAAGGGAATTTCTAAACACAATTTCCACTCATTGGGCTTTACACATACTTTATTGATTATATTATCCATGACTATTTATGGAATCTCTTTTTTTATTTATGTTGTAATTTATATATTCTTTGGATTGGATACACTATTTCTACACATAATCACTCCATTGATAAATTCGTAAGTCATTGATACAATATTTCATTCAAACATCATCTAAATCTCTTATCAATTAGGCAAATTTTTGTATATACACGACCTTATTTTATACGTTTTATAATAATACCCTTTCCATTTAATTAAAATCAATGGTTTCCAAAAGGAAGAATTTTTCAACTAAGAATTTTATTAATGAAAACATGAATGTTTTTAACTTATGTGGTGAAAACTACATCTCTTCCATCGTAATCATTATTTGATATTTTTTTCCTCTATAAGATGTAATTTTTTGAAAAGGAAATGAAATCCATTATTCTCTTTTGGGATGTTTTCATATTGAAAATGTTTTTGAAATGGGATGATTATTTCAATATCTGGAAAGATTTCTTGTTATTGAAAATGTAATGATATTAGTGAAAAGTTGATATTAGAATTATTTTACGTGTTATGACTTTATAATGGTACTTGGAAATTTGATATGGGGTTACATGATAAACCAATGACAAGTGGTTAGTTTATAAACCAATTTATGGGTGGTTCTGTGTTAAACCAAGGACATGTTTTTCCATTATATCCTCCAGTGCATTAGGTATGGAAGTCTATTGTGTGGCTATTTAATTCAGTGATATGTGTGGAAGTCGACCATATGGTTATTGAATTTAAGTATGTTTATCTCCCAAGTAAACTCTATATGTTATATGTTTATTTATATGGTATTTTTGGTAAATTTTGGTTACAAATGGGTCACCAATGTGTTTATATTCAGTGAAGTGTTTTTTCTAATTATTAATGGTTAGAAGTATTAAATTACGATAGTGTTTTTATGGGTTACATTTTTTTTAAGTGACTAATAGTTTCCATTCATTATTTATCCCTTAATAAAAATTTTATTTTCATCCCATGATTTGAAATATTTTTCAGAGGACACAAAGAAGAACATAGTCAATGATGGGATCAAGGAAAAGTTATGATGTTAAAACATGAAATGGTGTATTTTTTTATGTGATTTTTTTTATGATAAAAAGGTATAGTGAGTAGTAGTTTATACCTATAATATTCGATTCTTTTTGAGTATGTTATAACCTAATTATATAAAAATATAAACCTTAAAATATCCTCAATGTGAATTATTAGCTTATTTCATGATTAATTAATGTTTAAGGATGAGGCCTAACAATTGGTATCAGATGTCAGTTAAGATAACTTTAGAGGATAGGATGTTATTTAATCATAAGTAAAATAACCATAATTGTTAAAAAATGTGAAAGATTCATAGTTATTTTTGATAAATTTAATGAGTTTAAGATATCGTCAATAATTATATCGTTGTTTATACCCTCCTCATAAGATAGAATATGATGATTTTACAAATATAATCACACTTACCATTTCAGTTTTAGTAATTAGATGGATCTATCAGGTGCCAAATTAGTAATATATGTTAATAGAACTAGGATTGTTTTCTAAATAATCAACTGAATGTAATGGTAGAGGAAATGAGAACTCGTCTGGTTATTGTTATCCATTTATCTGGAGTCTTGATTGACCACTTGATCCATGTTGATTTTTGTACGAATCATATATGTTAGAAATGAATCCCTGTATATGTTCAGGTAATAATCATAAATTTTAGTATATTTAAAAACATATATCTCAAGGATGTGGAAATAAACACCGAATTAGAATTTCCAAAGGGACGGGAAGATGCTATAGATTTCATAATGAAGGTCATAAAGAAATAACCTGTAATGGAAAAAAGGAAGTGTTCAGTTGACTCCATTTAAGGGAATAATGTTTTTTCCAAGGTATCCATTGACATTTTTAAATGCGGTGTGCAAGGTCATTATGAAAATAGAGGTCAAACAAAGGAGGTTTGGGAATAAGATCACTAAGATCATGAAAATATAGTTTTAATCAATACCTAACGTAATTACAATTGATAATGAGGAAACTGACATAGACCTATTAAAGGTATAGATTATTTCCTAACAGATGTTTTGACATTATTTTATATTAGGATAAGAATAATGATTTTGTTTTTTAGAAACAAGTATTACAGAATATGTTGAAAAAATCCTAAAGGGATCATGAAGATTTTTTAAATATTAAGATGTCAACATTTTAGAAAAATGAGAGTTCTTCTAGATATCTGGGTGATTAAATGTTTAAAAGTATTAATGTGCTTTTGTCGATGGGATTACTTTGGGAGACATTTCTCTTGTATGTGTAACCCCAATGTTTGATACGTAAAAATTCTATTTGAGTAAGATTTTTTTTTTCTTTTGTGAATATAGTTATAAAAAACCATTTTGGTTTATATGATGCTTGAATCTTAAGAAATTATGTGTTATTAAATTTTGGGATACAAAATGAAAGGTATTAGATATAATTTGAGTATAAAGATGATAATGGTTATTTTTTAGGAAATTTTCATATTTTTTATAATGTTATAAGAATGAAATGGTTTTAGAAAAAGGAAAACCTATAGGAGGGGTTTCAACCCGTCGCTTCTGGAAAGGCTATAAATATCGAACCCACAACATTCGGGAAACAAGGACACATCACCAACCACTAACCTACGTGAATTCACTGGATAGTATGGCCTATTCATTTTATTTAAATGATATTATGGATCAAGAATAAGATAATTTTTGACATTATGTTTTATCAAATCGATATCCATAGTATAGGAAAATGATTTTGCAATTAAGTTATAAATGTTATTTAAGACAACGTTCGCTCATTTTGAAACACTATATGCCTGTGAAAAATAGAATACTATAGGATTTCATTTGAGGAGTAATATTTGAATTTGATTTTGGAATAGTCTATTTTTATCTTGTAGACTTATGGATATTTGGGTTATTTATGGAACTGAGTGACCAATCATGAAGAATATTTGATTATGTTAATTAATTTTACTTATAATACTTTAATAGTTTTCAATGTTATGTGGAGATAAATTTTAATATTTTTTGTGGAATAATATGTGATTAAATCCCTCTAAATTTTGGTTTTTAATCCTCGTTTGATTAGTTTGTGTAATTTTAATGTAAATTGTTTATTGAATTGTATTTTTTGAACTTTGGGTATTGTTTTTTGAATATTTTTCATTAAGAGTAGCATTTCATTCTATAAAGGATTATAATTATTTGGGATTATCTGATCTTGTACTAACAATTTTTGGTTTAGGATAATTTTTAAAGATAGGGGAAATATATAGTTCATCTTTTGTGGATTATGTGATTCTCTAGAAGATTAATATAGCACTATAGGTGTAACCAAGTCATCTTGAATACTCATCGTTTGGAGAAATGATGAGTTTTTGGTATAAATTTATTAACGGACAAAACTCTACTTGAAATGTATGTATATTTATTTATTTTCTTAGTAAATATCACAAATAAATTCCTTAAATTTTTGAATGGTAATTTAAAACAACAAATCTTTCAGTTTACTTTTCCTATTGGGGAATCAAAGACAGTATTACCAATCACATTTTTATGGTTTTATGGTAGTTAACTCTCTCATGATCATGATTTATATCACTCTCCATCAGAACAAGATAATTATTTTCTCTTACATATCCATGTTTTCTTATATCTAATCCTAGTATGTGTTATCTTAGTTAACCTTTGTACATCTATTTCTTTCATTAAAAGTGATATATTTATTTACTCTTTTTCCAATGTTGGATTTTCAATGATGTTTCTGAGTCCAATTGTAAAATTACGAGGATGAAATATCCAAAAGGGGGAAGGATGAAATGAAATAGGTTTTTATTGAATAATAATTTTTCATATCCATTAATATTAATGAATTAGATATTAATTTTTTGTTAAAGTGAAAAATTTTTCTGATAGCTTATTTGACACACAACAACAGGTTTTGTTGAAATCTGACATTTCACACAACATTGAGTTATACCAAAAATTAATATAATATTAGTATTATTTTAATTGGTTTTTAACACGTAGAAGTTGTTTTATAGGTAATGAATTGAACTAACTAAAATATAACAATTAAATGTCTTTACATTTATCTCATAAATTTTAGAGGCGTATAAATAAGAATGAATCTTATTTTAAGCACGAAATACTCTAATACTTTTAAAAGGTCATTTTACAGCCTTTTGATGGTGAACCCTTTTTAAATATTGTTTTGACACATTTATATCATCCATTTGAAAAAATATTGTTCTTCTTTAGAATCAGAACATAAAAATTTACTTTGATAAATTTTTGGTAATTTTTTGATAAAATTCATTTTTAAATGAATAGAGAAAAATTAGAAATTTTAATTGAAAACTACCTTTTATTCTAATTTATTTATATATTTAGATTGTAATTGTAATTTGTTTTAATGTGTAATTGGATTATATTTTAATAATTTATTCCAATGTTGTTCATTGTATGTAATTTCACTTATAAATTGGACATAAACACATGTCAATCTTAGAATAGTTATTATTTATTAAAACCTATTTTCTCATTTTGACAGTGGGAATTAATGTTAAATTAATTTCTACCAATTATTGGTTTTGAATATTGAAAAATGGATTCAATATTTGGAATTATTTGATTAAAATTATGTTTACAGGTTAATTTTGTAGACATTTTTATTGCACCCAAATTCAGCAAAAAGAAATAAAATACTACAAAATGATTAGTAAAGAATATGGATGCATGTTTGATTGAAAAATATGATGAGAAAAGTGAAGAAATTAAAATTTTCAAGACAATAAGTTATGGACATGTAATATCACTGGGAAAGGTTCTCTGAAAGAATAAGACACAAACCACCAATATGCAAATGGCATACGATGTGTTGGCCCGTGAGGCATTGGCAAGCGAACAAAAATATTTGTAGTGAATTTACACCTAAAAACTAAAGCAACAACAAACTATTTTTTCTAAAAAGAATTCAATGGAATTACTCCCTCCATATTGTCCTCATGAACTGTGTAGTTTATTGATGAGGATTAGTTGGTAGTGCCCTACCATTCGTAGATCCTAAAATCTCGGTTGACCGAGTTATCCGCAGGCCTGATTTATTCCATGGGCTTATGGTGAAGGTGTCACGCGTTCCACAACTACAAAATCATCCAAAAACTATAAAATTCCCTCCATGGAAATTGAAAATATGAGGTGACAGGAAAGGGGAAGAGAGTTTATGGAAAAGATAATTCAACACACAATAACAGGTTTCGTTGAAATCTTACATTTCTCTCACACCCGAAGCAGTTTGTGGGACTTCATCTCACATCAAAAATAGTTTGTAAAATCCATCTCATGAACCATATGCCAAATTATTTTTGTGATTTCTTTCCCCACTAATCGTATTTGGAGAACCCTCTACAGGAAGCCAGCGAACCAATAAAAAAATATAAAAAATGGTTCACGGATGCCCATATGCTGAAAACTGTATGTGGATGTCAATACGTAGAAGATAGTACGTGGACTCCCATATATGGAACCCAGTTCCTTGATGGTCATTAGTGGCTAGCTCCTTTATGTACCATCCCATGGGTCCATCTCATTTTCGAACAACATCCTTCGCGACCAAACAGTTCGCCACTATCTCTTATGTGGACATCTCTTACGTGAACACCCTTTGCCGAAAATAGTTCACACCCACTAATCTTTACCATGGGGCTACACCCCCGCACCACTGCTCAGGATCACTACCAAGATTCCGTCTCTCCCCACTATACCATTCCCTTCACAATCATCACACACCCCCATGAAAAATGGAGAGTCGCACTGCGAAACGTTTGGGCTGGGTCAAGGACAATTTCTCTTCCCCCCTTCTGCCACACAAACATCTATCCCATGAATACCATGAGAAGATACATTTCTCATGCTCCTCCAAAAAAACCATATCACATACCTTCTAGACTAGGTTGAACCATAACTCTATGGACAATCATATTCTAGATGTTTCATAAATTCATGGACACATCCTATCCATCCATCAAGCATTGTGTCTCTAGTGATTCTGGATCCTCATAAACCGCTTGGAAATTATAATAGTAAGGCCAATTCCCTAAGGAAACCTCTACATGAATATTAACATCATACCCTAGTGGAATTGTATATGTTTCCCACAAAAAGACAGTCAATAAAAATAAAATTCATCCTTAGGAGAGTCTTTTCCTACCTCTTCACACCTCATGGCCTTCCATGCCACAAATCATTTCACTAGATCCGAGAATACCTAATGTCACGGTTTAAACTTTCAATCCCTATCATGTTCAAGGTATGTCATAGTATCACAACTCAATTACCATATATCTAGTCATGGGTTTCAATAAACAATGGTTCAAACTCCATGACCCTAAACTATGAGACATCACCGTAAACCACATGACATTAAACTGTGTGGTATTCATCCAATCTATATGACTTTAAACTATAGTACACTAGGTGATATTAGATCCTCATAAATATCCATGGCCATCAGAAGAGGAAGGCAGTGTCCTGAGGATGCCTTTTCTTGACAATTCACATCATTCCCCAGTGGCTCTGCATGTGTTGCGACAGAACCGGCTGTCAACTGATGGAAGATTTGTTATGATGGGATTACTTTCCAACCATTGTATGACTCAATGGATTCCATGCCCCAAATCATTTCTCCTGGTCTGAGATCCTCAAAAACCATTGTTTTCTCGTTCCATCCCTATCATTCTCGAGGAATTTGGAAACATCTAAAAATGATTATCCTCCAGTTAATCATCATCCAATTTATATGACTTTAAACTGTATTATACCTCATATAAATTGTTCAGGGACCCTCCCATTTAGGTAAGTCACCAATCTTCTGAGATGAGGTTGTATGACCTTTAATGTCATCTCACATTAAAGGGTTCATTGCTCTGCACCATCTCCCACGGTCGCCCTAGCCTTTTCCACCCCGGGTACTCCCTCACCCACTAATAGGGGAGGAAGCATGTCCCTAATTGTATATTTCAAATCCTATTGTTTCTCACACTAAGAATGAATCATGTGGGATTAGAGAGTTGTTATGATTACAACATCCACATGATTCTAAACTATGGATACTCTAATTTCTTATCAAATCAGGATATGTAGGATTCCTTCCTGATTACCCATCCTCAAAAGGGTTCCCCCCTACAAAGGATTCACCCAATCACACCCCCTCAATGGGAGCCTCCCACACTTAATTCCAACACATTATGAAATACAAAAACTCCTATTCCTAATCAATTTCTGATACGTAGGATACATCCTAGAAGACTTCATTTCAAAAGGGTGCCCATCTAAAAAGGTTCACCCAATCACGGTTCCCTCAAATGGGCAGCTTCTATGTGTAAGACTCAACTAATAAAAAATATGTCAGTTCTGATTCCTCTCCCAATGATATGTATGAATTCCATCTTATGGGATGGATTGCAACACCATGTCACCTTTCATCCACCCTGAATGGTGATAAACTCTAGATTTCCTTATAATATGGTTGAAGTCATCATTTCCTATGTAGCATCAAATATATGCAATCATACGAAGATCTTTCAAACCAAGTGTGGCCTATAGAAACTGTCTTCAAGGATGATCCAAGGATTCAAAAACATAAGAACACAACATAAATCTATAAGTGAGTCCCAGTATATGAAACAATCCTTCCCCAGAAGGGTGTAGTGGGCTTGACCTCCCATCCTCTCGACCAATGGATTCTTTAAGTGTCGATGGCTGAATCATCGATCAACGAGAACCTACCTTTGTAACGAAGTTCAATGAATCATGGATACCGTGGTTGTTGGGTGTTCTTTTATCCATGAATATCCCCATTGGAGACCATATATGTTACTTATATCTGAGAAGGACTGATTACACATCAACATGACCCCTACGCAGTCACCCACTAAGACCAACAGTTCCCACAGGGTTTATCCATCCTTCATTAAAGAATAACTATGTTGAATGGGACAAAAAAAGAAATGGTGAATTAGAAGGGAACCCATTTTTATAATAAAAGGGATGGGTGTGGATCCTCGTCTTTCCATTTCCACACCACCTGAAAATGCACCACCTAATAGACAGAACAACATTTTCAATATTAACTTCAGTAATTATTTTTATTCACAATGGTTAAACGTTAAATTAGGTAAATAAGAGTAAAAGTAATATTATAATTATATAAATTTACCATAACACATGTCCTAACATCATTCGATGACTCATGGTGTACCAAATAAACCCTTAGGCCGAAAATTTGTAATTTGGGAGCAACTTTTGTATAAAAATGACATTTAATTACATTTAATTTAATATTAAGGTGAAATATAACATAAACTTTAATCTTCATAATAAAAAAATTAATATGGGGTTTTACATAAGTTAAATTCAACTAAATATAATCGTTTAAAACATATAATGTTTTCCTACATCATGATATTTTATTTATAATATTTAGATTTCATATAAGAAAATTTATATATGACACAATGATGATGTAGTGATTACCCTATTGATGATTATTTTAATAAATGAGATTATAAATATTAAAATAAATTTATTATTATTCATTTTATGACATCCACAAATTTTATGGATGTTTATGACTTTTTATCTTTGAATTAATGAAGTTTTATTGAATGAAGCATGTGGTTATAGAATTTGAAAAAGTCATGATATGAATAGTACAAAAATGACAAAAATGAGTTTTAAAAAAAATACTATTTTACTAAATGTTATAATAGTCATAAAAATATATGATTTGAAGAAATTACTTAGATAATGTTAAAAAAGTCATAAATTATCCAATTTTGGTTCTATTGGCAATTTATGGAAACTATATTGACCATATAGTGTGTATATATAAGAATATATGATTAGAGTTAAATTATTTAACTTATGGATAAAGCTAAATTATTAGGTTAAATTTGAGATGAAAATTGGACTAATACCTATTATTTGAGAGGCTTTAGAACAATACATATCTTATATTTGAATTAAATGAGTTTTGTAACTTTTAAAACCGAAATTCGGTTTATAATAACATAATCATTCAATACATTTCTAAATTACTCCTCCTCCCTCCTATAAAAGGCCACCTACTATGACACTAACTCACACCTCTCAAGCACCTTGGATTTTCCATACTCTGTTCCAATATTCTTCCAACATCCCTTAATTCCTCCAATAATCCTTACCCTGTTCAGAAAGAAATTCAAGATATCCTTTAAACTTAAATCAAAAGAAGTTAACCGGTTTTAGTTAATGTCTTCCCTCAAAATTCTTTCATTTATTTTCCTTTCTTTAACCCCATAAACTATATTTAGTCAATTAAATTATAAAAAACCAATAAAATCAATATAATATGATGTTTTTTACCATTTATTCGACCTACACTCAACCACAGCTCATTCTAATGGTTTTATAACATACTGTTTTTGTGGATGGTGAACTAGTCCCTCACGAAACGATGATTGTTCAATTATCTCATAATGCATCTCATGGTGGCCATTATTATAGAAGTGTAATTATATAATATATATTTATATTTCCCTATTCTTATGTGGTTTTTTTAAAACATTCCTTTATTCTTTCCATAATGTGTAAGTACAATAATTTCATTTGACCAAGTGCGGACTACCACCCCCTCAATGTGATGTGATTTATTCATGTTATACATGGAATATATAAAGGATGGAGTTAATGAACATATGTAAAATATATAATATTTATGTTAGAAAATATTTATAATATACATATGTATCATTTTGTTTTAATTATTTTAATACGAAAAAAATAACAGTAGCGCTCATGCGTACATACAACCTACCATCTTCATCAAAAGTACATTTATTTTATTATCTCTATGTACTATGGATTATTATAAATATATATATATATATATATGATATTAATGTGGTATTAAAATCATGAATATCATTTGGGGGATGATTTAATTTTCACAACATGTACATCTTACATGAAAACAAATTCATTTTCTACTCATGTACCGAATATCCACCAAATGTCCAATATGAACATAAATAATTATATAATATTTATAATGTGGTAATAAATGATATAAAAGGGAAAATATTAATGAAATTTTTCTTAATAAATTAGAAATTAATTGGTTTTTATTATTATGGAAATTAATAAATTAATGAGGCAAGTCAGACATGAGCTACGGGAACTTCTAAACCCAATTTTCATTCATTAGGTTGATCTTTTACTTTGTGATTATGTTTTTCAATGATTATTTGTGAGATTAATTTTTAAATCTTATCTAGTATTTATATTTTATTTATGTTTATTTATATTCAATACACATAATACTTCTAATTTATTAACAAAATGATCTTGGTAATGGAGTTTCCAAACTCAATTTCCACTCATTGGGTTATACACATACTACGTTGATTATATTACTCCAAGATTATGTATGGAATCACTATTTATTTATTTATGTTGTAATTTACAATTCCATTTATGTCGATATACTATTTCTACACATAATCATCCAATTGATAAATTCTTACATCATTGATACAATATTTGTATGGGACTTAATCTCAATCTCCTTTAATTGAGGTATATTTTGGTTTATAGACTACCTTCTTTTAGATAGGGCATAATTATACCCTTTTTCTTTTAATTCATATATATGATTTTAAAAAAAAATATTCTACAAAGCGTTTATCTAAACAAATAAAATAATGTTTTTAAATTATGTGGTGACAATGACCTCTCTACTGTCATAATCGTTATTTTATATTTTTCATCCTCTACAAGAATTAATGTTTTTAAATGTAAAATAAATACACTATTAAATTTCAAGGTGTTTCTTTATTGAAAATTGTTTTTTTAATGGATTGAGAACTTCAATATCATGAAATTATTTATTTTTATTGAAAATGAAATGTTTTTAGTGATATTTTGATATTTTCAATATTTGATGTGTTATGATTTTATAATGGTACATGGGTGTCTGATGGGTGGTTACATGGTAAACCAATGACATGTGGTAACATGATAAACCAAAGGATAGATGGTTCCATGATAATACAATAGTGGGTGGTTATGTTATATCCTCCAATGCATTGGGTATTGATGTCGGCCATATGGGCATTCCATTTAGGGATATGTGTGTAAGTCGACTATATGGTTATTCAATTTACTAATGTTTATGTCCAAATTTTCCATTATATGTTATATGATGGTTTATATGGGCTTTGTGGTAATATTTAGGTTACAAAAAGGGTATACAATGATATTTTATTCAGTGAAGTGTTTCGATGGTTCTTAATTTTGAAATTTATTACTTTATGATAATGTTTTCATGGATTACGTTATTTAACAAGACTAATAGTTTTCATTCATTATGTATCAATTATCTAGAATTTTATTCTTATCCCATGTTTTGAAATTTTTTTCACATGTCATAAAGAAGTATAGAATCAAGGATGGGATCATGGAAATGTTAGGTAGTTAAAACATGAAACGATGCCATGTTTTTTTAAGGATTTTTAGTTTTATGAACAAAGGGATAGTGAGTAGAGGTTTATAATTGTAATACTCATGTTGTTATGTATAAGTTAGAAACTAATTCTCTAAAGATTCAAAACCAAAAATATCCTCAATATGAATTGTTCACATAATTAAAGAATATTTTATTTTAAAGGGTGGTTCCATACAAATTTTTTATATTGTAATTTTTATTACATAATTTAATGTGGTAAATGAAGAAGTTAAAAAATAGCTTATTGAATACATTTATCTTTGATTAGAAAAAATGACTTTGGATATCTTATTGTTGTCCCTAGGTTTTGTTTATATGGAAGAATTGTATCTCTATAATGTGTATAATTATTTTTGTTAGAGATTTTGAGTGTTTATGGTTGAACTAAAAAGATTAATATGTCTGAATATGTGAGGTGAGTTAGTTACCATTTTAAATTTGGGGGTGAGACACACTTCTGAATTTTTAATGTTTTAAACAATAAGTCTATTTCTTGTTAAAATTGATCCAAAATAACTCATATGAAAATGAGATATGGTTGTGATAGAAATGAAACCCAAAATAGTGTTTTAACAAGATGATAGTTATTTATTATCCTTATCTATATACATTAATCTCTTGTAACATGTTTTAACTTTAGACATGGTAACATAATTTTATAATTTTAAGAATTTTCTCTGACCAAAAAATAATTTAATATTATTTGAAATAATAATTATTCAAATTAAAAATTTAAATTCCATTTTATTAAATTCAACTAATAGAAGTGGAGGAATTTAATTGAAAATTAAATTTATAAATTCTACCAAAAGGGATTTTCTCAAAAACGTTTTCTAAAGTATGAAATTTTTTAATTTATAAATTCAAAAAATAAATGATTCAAATAACCTAAATTGTATAATTAATAATATATCTCAACTTATTTATATTTTAAACTTTTTAAAATGAATATTTACATTTTTAAATACATTAAAAACTTGATAATTTGTAATAAGAAATAGTGTTTTTCACTATTCATCAAAAAATAATCTTTTTAGAAGAATGACATTTTTTTCTCTAAAATAATTATTAAATGATTATTTATTTAATGATATTAATTTTTAAAAATATATTCTATAAAATTATAATAATATTATTTTTTTAAAAAAATCTAAAAAGGTGATGAAATTGTTATCAATAAAAATGCGGCTTTTAATCATAAAACAGGATTTATTCTTATCTCATCCCTAGAAAAATGTTTTTAATGAATGATAAAAATATTGATAATTCAATCAAGATTATAATATATATCCTTTCCAAATATAGGATTATTGGATCTGTTTTAATTCTAATATTGGATAATCCATTATGATCCTTTTGACCAAGATGATCTTCCATCTTATTCCATTTCTTATGGTTGTAGTGTTTTGAGCATTAAAAATATTTAATTAGCTCTAAAAATCATTCTTGGTTATTATTTATCTCTTTTTTAGGGAATATATACATAAAAACATTCAACTGGTATATATATCACTCCATTCTCTATAATGATAATCCCTTGATATATTTAGTGAAATAATTACTGTATTATATTCCAAATCAGGATTCGTTTAATTTTTCTAATGAAAACTAAATTTTCAAGGGTTATAAGTTATCACCATATCATTACACAAATATAAAACATTCCAATCCCAAATTCTATGAATCATTATAGATTAAAAACCCTTATCAATTATAGGGTAATGTATGAATATGTTCACTGACTATCCATCTGTATAATTATTGGAACTTTTCCTCAAATTTGTTTATAAAATGTAACAAGAATACCTTCAATGATAACTTTGGATTATAATTTAATGTAATAAAAAATTATCCATAAATAATTATTAATTTCAATCAGATCCATAAAAATTATAGATCCAATTCATGGTGGCTGGTTTGGGCAAGAAATATTCATTTATGAATCCACTAATCTATAAATTCTTGAGATAATATGTCTGGAAAAAAATTTATAGACAAATTTCACACTTTTTAAATTCTTTAAACACGTTATCATTGCTTAGGGTCCTCAAAAAAATTTCATTTTACCATATTGATCAACCTTTATCTTTGACAAGATAGTAATATCATCTATAAAAAATTCCAAAAAATAATAAAGTCAATTATTGAAGACTAAATTCAGTAAACCTATGAATAAATCAGGTTAATTATTAAGACAAAATGGAATCATTTCCAATTAATATAGTCTATACCTTGTATAGAGTATTGTTTTAGAAAAACCATCCGTCATAACTCCAAATTAATGATATAAAAATCAATGATAACATTTTGAAAATTATTGATCTCTACCTAATTGATCAAACAAGCCATAAATATGAGATTAATAATACCTTTTCTTGATATTTGTCTTATTATGTTCAAGATAATAAATATAGAGTTACAATTATCATATTAAGAGTTAACACAAATAACTATTTCACCCAAGGTGACACACATGTCCAAATAAATCTATTTTTATGAATTTCCTATAGTTTATTCTATAATTATTATAACTAAATCTGGTCTATTATATAATTAGTCTTTTGAGGAGGACTATAACCACAAATTTGTTTTTTAAAATTCCACTTCATGATGTGGCACATGATTTGAAAAATATTCTATAAATACATCAACAAACCCCCACAAAACATGCATATCAATGATGTTGAATTTCTCCCCAACCATATGAGATTAGAACCAATTTTGAAAAGGAATGATTTCCTATAAAATAAAAGTGTTTTCTATAATAATATATTTTTTATCATCACAATGATTGATGATAATATGTTTCATTTGAATATAAATAATAATTTTCCTTCCTTGGAAATTTAGTTGGTATTTATTTTGATAAATTCATCCCTTTCTTAATGTATCAACTAATTCATGTATAGAGAGATTTATAATTTTTTTAGGAATCACATTCCAAAAAACATTAATCAAATAGGGATCATATAATTGAGATGTGATAAAATTAATATTAAGGGTATTCACTACTAATTTCTTATCTAATCATTTGGGTGAGGTTTTTATACCCATATAAAATTCTTTTGATATAAAATATGGGGTCTATACATATTTATACAATTTATTAATAGTAATAGAGTGAATTTTAAGTGTACCATTCACCATGTCATTATCATACCCCCATAAAAATTGTTATCAGAGTAAATTTCTATTTTTTCAAATATTAATCGGTTTCTGACATCACTAATCATAATTAAAGATCATATTTAAGAACTATTTTTCATAATTCCCAGACTCTTCTAATTTAAATCAATGGAGTGGTTTTGGTTAATTTATTGGATATTTCACTATATCTACATCATTATTTCTAATATATCGATCACTTTATCTTTCTATTTCTTGATTTTATTCAATTAAAAATATAGAATATTTAGTAGTCTCGATAATGTAATTTACTCTAGTTTTACTAACAAAATTGAGTCATAAATTAATGTTCAACTTATTCTCTCCATTATTTTTATGATATCCTTCTAATTCCATAATTCTTTTAATATAATAACCATAATATTGATTGGTAAATACAACATCCATTTCCATCTTGATATCACATGAAATGATTTCTTTATGACTACTGAATTCTATTATATCTAACAAAATATAGTGACTTGGTTTTATGAAAACTAAGAAGAAATCATATTTATATTCATGTAAAGTCATAATACATGAATCATACCTCACATTTCTTGTTAAATTTTCCAAAAATGTGATAATCAATATATCATCCCACTATTCTGTCTCAAAGAATTACTTCTCTATTTTCATATGAAGAATACAACGAATGTACTTATTGAAAATTACTAATTTATTCGCATCCCAATCCATGTTTCAATTTCTACTTTTTTATTGGTATTATTAATAATAGTCATCCACTGATATTATTCTCCATCCAAATGATAGACATATAAAATAAATTTGTCATGTTCCAATCACTGTATAATGTAAATTGTCTTTTATGTGGACCCGATCTATTAATCTAAAACTATTATATAATTAGCCCCTCTAAAATAATGTAGATATTTCCTCGTGAAGGATTCAAAGAACAATGTTCCATTCATTCATCATTTGGATGTCTATAATGATTAATTACATGAAAATTTTGTGTAAGAATATAAATGAGATTTTACATTCCAACCCCATAAAATTTGGTTTCCTAAGAGGAAAATAATTTCAATTTCCATAACATTCATAATTTATACAGTACCTTCAGGTTCCACTCATTGACTAAAAAAATAATATTGTGAGAAAAAATAATCATATATAGATTTCTCATAATCATGAAAAATCATTTATACGTTTTATAAATCATGATTACGTATTTGAAATCTATAACACATTGTGTTTAACCTAGTTTATTCATTATCATCATATATTCAAATCTATCATTATGGTTCTTAATGAAAATGTGAATTAACCAAAGCACAGACCATGGGCGTGTCAAACATAATGAGCTATAAGATAATACTCACAATGCTCCAAAATAATGGATTATATATACTTAATTAACACTTTTTAGTGTTATTAACCCTACATGAATCTATTACAAAACCATATATACTTGTAATATCCATAAATGGAGTTTTTCTAGAAAAATGGAAATACTCCCTTCAACATAACATGTTAGGTTTTCATATACATATTATAATCCTAATGGGATTTACTAAGGTTCTATCTTCCTAGTTTCCAAAGGTAACTAAACCCTTCTCTGATACAAACTATAGCAACCCATAATTTTTATACATATATGTTATATATTATTAGATAAGTAATCATTTCATTTAATAAAGTTTCCTGATAGATTAATATTTTAATAGTATCTTTTGAAACATCAATACATAAACAATAAGTTTATAATAGAACTAAATCATCTACCACTATGTTTTTCATAAATAACACCCCTATTACAAATGTCATCCATAATACCTTTCATCATAAACTGGGAAATGAAATATAAGAAATAATGAAATTTCGTTCTCAGTAAGGTTAAAGTAAGGTGATATTAACTATAATTTAAAAATAACATAGTAATATGAGTATGAGAACATGAGAAAAATATATGAAAATAGTACTCTGTATATGATAAATCATAATTTCGTGATATTGAGTAACATTGGTATTTTATAAGATATGAATCATAATGAAAAAAATAAAATGACCTCTGAGAGTGTAGTATAGACATGATAAAAAAAACTATTTAATACACATAAGCTTAGAAATTAATTTCTATGGTATTCAAGGAATTATTTTGTGACTAACATAGTTGATTAGGTTTTCTTCCAAAACCTATATAGTAGACAGTGATCATTTCCACCACAATCATATAATAATTTGTATTTTATTAAACTAGGTAAAATTCCCATTATAGTTCTATTAATATCATGTTATATTCATATTTACCAAATTCATTGTAATTATTTATAATTATTATCACAAATTTAATAAATAAAAATCATACAAATATATGCCAAAATATCACAAACAATCATCGTATCATAACTCGTGAAATGAAATAAAACTCCATTATTTCTTCTAATAATATTTGAAATATAAATAATTTTATATTTAGAGACATATATTGAGATGCCATAGGATTTAGAGGCCCTAAGAGGCTTGGTGTAGATATTATATTATTATTTAATATATTAATATAAAATGAACACCATTTTCTACAAATTGTGGAACAACTCATGATCGTCGTCTCATATCATAAATCATAAACCATATTTCAGTTTAAAACATAAGTTTTTACAACAGTTTTGAAATAATATTTGTCAGGGTAGGATGTTTTGTTAATTTGCAGTCACAAGAACAAATAATAAAATAAATAACTAAATAAATTTATATATTATGAAAATGATGAAACTAAATCTGCTCATTATAATAACAATCTTATTTATAGATGCTATGGTGTTTTGTATAACCATGTGGATTAAGAGGAGCTATTTGTGGATAATTCATTGAGTATTATCAAATGAAAATGGAAAATCTAGGATTACTGAATGGTGCACCAATCAGAGATTTTAGATTTTTCCAATGATGACTATGTTATTCCTTGGTTAACAAAAGATTGATCGAATTTCTAAGTATGAAATTTATTAGGTGTGTTTATTACTATTTGATAATCCCATAATAATAGTGAGTCAAAACTTCTAGAATTTTCTCCATTAGGTAATTCATTTTTTCTAGTGTGTGTTTTAACTTATAGGGTTTTAGGTAATTGATATTATTTTATTACTCTTCATTCATCATTCTAATTTAATCGAATCGAAGCAAGCATGAACAAAGGAATGCGTTCATTCCTCATTTTTTAGTTATTTCATTTCTTTTTTTTATTTCATCACACTATTCATCACTATTATTTCTTTTTTACTTGATGTTATGAGAATACACGGTATTCGGTCATTTCAAAACTATTCATCGGGGCAATAGATTAGTACCACATGTTTGGGTCTACGATCAATGATATAATCAAGGTGTAAAGATAGAGGCATATGATCAATGGTTGATCGACACCAGTAAAGGATTCCCAACATTATGAATAACATGTGATGATGGTGTTATGTAATGGAATTTGCGACATGAGGGGATTGAAGGACATATTCAGATGAATACTGATGGTGAGGATCAATCGAGGGCCAATCTTGGGTTAGCGGGCATGATTGATTATCATACCAGTGTTGGCAGTGGTGAAATTTAATGATGCATGATGAAACATGGAAATTTCATGCATCTTGTATTATATAATGTGTAGAATGAAAATAAAAAGTCATGTGGGGTCTCTAAGTATATAAATTTTGTAACATGCAAAATAATAAATCACACACTATATGATACATGTCACACATTGTGTGACCAATGACTAGGGACATGATGTTTACAGGAGAAGTAATCATTCATGAGTAGGGTATATGGCCATGAAATATAATATTTAAACAAAAAAGTACAAATACATAACTAGGTGAATGAGAAAGACCAGGGTACATGAAAACAACCAGAGGAACACATTCATAAATATTGGATGTTCTATGCTTAAAGGAACACTCTCGGTACCCTCTATCCACACTAAGAAAATAATCAAAGAGATTTTAGATCCCTTTATTTACTCATTGTACTCTAGTTCCACTTGAGTGTGATTCCTTGGTCCATCCATACGAGGATAATATGTGCAATTATATTTTTTAATTAAGTTTTTGGATTCCCTTTATGGGTTTAATATAGGAAAGAGTTCTGTGTATCCCTATGAACTACTAGGGTGGGATCCCCAATCATTTAATTCTTAATTCTAGGTAGGGTTCATGTAATTAGCATGAGGACCATGCATAGGGGGTCGATCCGCTATCTAAAAGGTTGATCAAGTAGGGTTTGCTGAATCCCCCATCGCTCTTGGGACTAGTCCCCTATCAATTAATTGAGATCCTTACTGTTATAGTGAGTACTAATTCAACAAGTAATGATAGTAATGACATCTCATATGAGCTCCATCAGTCAAAACATGGCTCACCAAGTAAATTATCCCAAATAATAATTAACTTGAATCATCAAGAATATTCTTACAGCCTGATCTGGTTGAGTCCTCATTAAGACATGGAGTTTGTTATGTGTATAAATGGTTATCCTACTGTTATCATTATCTCTTATATCATTATTGACATGATAGTGTATTTATGAGATAAATACTCTTAATACCATTTGATTAGTGATTTTAGGGTGTCCTAATTTGCATTTTTATACTTACCAATGCAAGGGATATTCCAACTAATATCTTTATTATGTATATGGGAGGCCATTTGATGGTGTCTTAGGAGGACTATAAAATAATGGATTATATTGATAGATTGAGTTTTATACCTATGTCGTATTCAACAAAATTCCATTTTTTCTGATAATCCTAGACATTATTTACATTCTCATTGTTCTTGTATTTGGCCACATTTTTCTTTTTATACTATATTGTATTCAGATGATGGGATTTATTTGTATTCATTAATGGGTATTAGTTGTGATGTATTTAAATTTCAATGTCATATGTGAATAGAGCTCTTTGTATTTATACAAGGTCTCTGGCTAACATGTCCCATATGTGAGATATGTCTTCCCAGTTCTTCTTTATAGCCCTTGTTCTATTATTGGTAGTCATGGGGTAGTCAGACATGGATTACATACCTCCAAAAGGGACTTGGTGGGTACGGTCTTCAAAGAGTGGTATGAAATAGGTTCCATATTACAATAGATATTAGATTTTATCTAGTTGATATAGTACATTAAGATTCATGAAAAAAATACTAGTTTTTGAGTTCAATATTTATGTTAGTGGATCTAGTTTTGGTGCAGCTGTTGATGCATCCATTCACCAAGACATTGACATCCTTATTGTTGAATCGACACATGTAGGAACTGGTTTTTGGGAGAAAATTATCCAATTAATCATATAATAATGGATTTTGTTTTCCATATCCTTCATGATTCAGATCAATATATATAATCAATGATAATGGAGAGTGTTCATTATTTCATGATTCCTCTGGGAAGACTTCCTGGAAGGATTCCACAATGTGATCCTGAGGATGGTCCATTAAGTGAAAATGATTCAGTATAAAGGGACTATTTAATAGGTGGCACATCTAGTTGGTTTTTTTATAGTACCTTTTGAGTATAAATTATTATAATAGTGCTAGAAGAGGATCTTCAGAGGGAAAGATCACATCATGAGTACTAGAGGAAGTGACAAACAAGGATTTTGGGAAAGTACAACCCTTAGGCTATGAAGGAGTATCATGAGTTAGATACATGAATTTTTTCCCTATGAATACACCTTTGTACCATTTAGTTTTCCTTGTAGTGAGTATTCTATAGGTCTACAATGGATGATGGTATAGTATTTTTATCACTAAAAAAATGAGAAAACCCTCTCCTTATCATGTTTCAAGTGTCTCTTCATGGAGGAGTTTTATCCATCACTGTTTCCATCAGTGAGCATCAATGATAACATGAAATTATTGTTTAGAATTATTCCCATGGATGAGTGTTATGTCAAATTCACTGAACTCTCTTAGTATTCTCTAGATTTTATTGGAGATCTCTTCATCATAGAATAGACCTTCAAGCAGGTATTATTCCATGAAATGAAGTATGGGGTGATATCTCATTGCATTCCTAACTATTCTATAGTAATAGAGAGAGAGAATTAGTAGTGGTGATCTTCCTTGAAGAGCATATACATATACTTGTTCATAGTAGTTTCATACCAATATATAATACCTAAAAAGGTGGTATTCGATGGAAGACACCTAGATTTAGACATTCTAGGTGGTTCAATAGGGGGTCCCATGATAGAGGATTGGTAGTTCAGGTATGTAAATATGGTTTTAGTAATCCCGAAAATTTGTTGTGTTTCTCTTGCGATGGTTAGGGACATTCCCATCATGATTTCCCGACCTGTTGTGTAGCTTATAAGGATATAGTCAATGTTATAACCAGTTAGAAATAACATAAGGTACTGGGAGGTCATATAGGTGGTGGATATGGAAGAGTAGTATGTAGAGTATCTAGCAGGGGATGATTTTTTGACCTATTTACAACACCACCCCATGCTCAGTGTGTTGGTAGTCAGGGAAGGGGATGATAGTCAGTAGTGAATGATATTAAATGTGGGGCTCCCGACATGATTATAGGTAAGATCAATGTCTTATATAAATTATTTATAGTAATAATAGAAATTTTTTTGAGGCACTCATTACTTTTCACTTTTCCAATTTGAGGCTTAAATAGTCTGGTTGATCCGAAGGCAAAACATTTGTAGTTGGAGACTACTACTTGGGGGGTGAATCAGTTATCACACACTTCTACCAACAATGTGACATGATTATTAGAGATGAGAGTTTTTTATGGGATATATTTTTAGATGTGGTGAGGAATTATTAAATCATCTTAGGTATGGACTACTTATCAATAGTTCTTTCACAGATTGACTATCTTTTTGGAGGATGTGGGGGATCCATTGATAAAGATGGAGGAATTCCTCCATGTAAGAGAATAAAACCATAACAGAGAAGGATGTGATCATATGTTGGAGAAAATAATGTATTACTCACTAGATGGATGGTATTATTCATGGATTGGTAGATTTTATAGGATTTTAGTTTCATATTGTGGTGGAATAGTATGTGGACAACATTTTAAAGGATGTGGCAGACTTACCTCCCCATTGGGAGACAGGCCTTTGCATTGACTTGCAACTAGTGAAGACCCCTATATATTTTCTAATATTTCAAATGGATCCCTTATACTATCTATAGATGATGGATTATTTTGTTGTTTTGTAGTGTAATAGATTTTGAAGATGTTTTCTCTACCCTTTGAACCCATAGTTTTGTCCACTACGAAATAAAATAAGAGCTCGGGGTTTTGTGTGGATTATAGTCTATTGAACTAGGTGACCATGATGAATTACTATCCATAACCATGTATTGATCAAGTAGTCAATTAGTTGAGAGGGGTTGTACTATTCTCTAATATTTACCTTATATCATTCTTTCACTATCTTCATGAATGAAATGTGGATATACTAAAGATGTCATTATGATGTCACTATGGTCATTACAATTACATGGTACTTCTTATAAGAAGGAAGAATTCCATAGTGTGGTTCATGGGACTCATGAACCAGATATTTAAGCATTTTATAAACTGATGTATTATTATATTTATCTATTCTATCATAGTGTACATTATGTTTGATGATGCGAACAAAAGACACATAGTGTTTTTCCTAAACATAATTAAAGGGAACCAACTTTTTTATAAGATCTGAATTTGTCCATCTATGATTCATAAGGTGCACCTCTGAGGGACATTTTATATTAAGAATGAGTGAATTGGTGGACCCCGTAATGTTTTAGGTAGTGCTATCTTGGGATCCAACTAGTATAATAATTTATGTGTGGATTATCTAGGTTATCGCAGAAAATTAAAAGATATTTTTCCTAATATATCTAGCATATCAGAACCATTGACTGCATTTTCCATGAATGGGTGCATTCTATGTGGATAGATATTTGATGTTAAGTATTTAAAGACCAATGGAAGAGGATTATGTGCATTCCCATAGTTAAATTTAATGGGGTTGGGTTTGATTACATAGTGTTTTGTGGTGTCATATAGATAATTCATGGATGTGTTCGGATGAAAAAAAAAGAATTTTGATTATTTTTTTGTGTAAATGGTTTATACTAAAATATCAGAACTACATTACCAATTATAAGGATTTAAAAATGATAGTCTTGAACCTATATATGTGGGAATAATAATTTATAGCTTAGTGGTTTATTGGATATTCTCAATATATGAGTCTGGAAAATATATTCTCTTAGAAGGATAATAACATGAGATATATGTGATGACTTGATTTCAACCATGATTATGACATAGAGATAGTATATAATCATAAGAACGAAAGAATTGATAATGATGCTCTTAGTTGGAAATCTTTTTCTTAGTTTTTTGTTGAGGCATCGGAGTAGTTTTTATGGTTAATGTTTACCCTTGTGGATGAGGATGGTGAAATATACCTCCACTCCATGTTTATTACCCCACTTCTTGTACATAATTTTTGAGAGGTTAATCATGGAGATACTAAATATGACACAATACATACTTAGATATCCACGGTTAGTGATCATTATAGATCTTTTGAAGGTTAGGTGCATGTCATTCTATTCATAGGATATATGATGGTGCTAGTTATTTATCAAGATAGGGTTACATGGCAGTTTTATACGTACCCATTAGAGAAATATTCAAGAGTGGAATATATTTACCAATACATTCAACATCATTTCAGGGGGTTAGATATTAAGATGTGTGTAATACATTTTATCTATTTATGACTCATTAGTCTGTTGGTGATGGTTGAGTACTATGATCCAGTTGGTTAAGATAAAACACTTAAGGCACTGTAGTAGAAGGTGGATGGTTCATTTATATAAATTGTTAAATTTATACAATAGTCTTCATGAGGTATTGATGCAATATGTGTGATCATATAATTACTGAAGACATTGGCCCACTTTGTATGTCTATGAGAGAAGAGATCGACAGTGATATTGGAGTACTTTTATGTGTAGAGGATTTTTCGGACCCATGCTCTTAAATTGATTATTGTTTTTAACTACAAATCTAAATTCACATCAAAATTATGTAGAATATTTAAGGAGGCCTTTAGGAATCAATTATTATTGATCATGATGTCTCACCAATGTACGTATTGCCAGTTTGAGCAGACCATTTATATTCTAGAGAATATGATATAGGCATGCATGTTAGACATTCTCCATTGTTGAGATGATCCTCCACCCATTGTGGAGTTTTTGTATAACAAAAAAACTATAAAACTATAAGTATGGTACTATTTAAGGTTTATTATGTTTTAACATTAAATTATCCACTATATTGGACTAATCATTGTGAGTCAGCATTTAGGGGGCTGTGTTTCATTCAAGCTATTCTAGAGATGGTTAAAACTTTCTTGGATAGGATGAGGACTACAAAGAGACAACATATGTATTATTCATAAAAACGATGGGTTATTTTGAGTTTAAAAGGGTAGTACATGTGTTCATGATGGTCTCACCACAACAATGATTACATAGATATGGTCAGGTTGTAATGTTGTAGCATAGATTCATTAGACAATTCTAGTTACTATGTAATAATGAAAATGGGGAGTACAACTGGGACATACCTCCTCAGTTGGACTACATAAGTGATGTCTTCAACATTTCATAATTGAGGTGGTTTTTGTATGACAGATCACATTCATTGAATGGGGAAAACTAGACATCATGGATGGAGCTACCATTACATCATAACTTTTTGGGATCAAGGATCAGTAGGATAAGATCATCTAGGTGTGAGTGATTCCCTTGGATAAAATCAATTGAAAGTACAAGAATGATTATGTTAGCACCTGGGTGTGAGAGACCAAATGGGGGCTATGCAACCAGATGTTTTTTTATTAGTATTTTTCATTTTTCAAGGAGAAAAGACCAATGTTAAGGAGAATATAACATTTTTTGACATGTTACACTCTTGAATATATCTAAAAATAATTTTCAAGATAAGAATTGATATTTAAAGATATTTTAATATATGAAGAGTCTCAGTATTGATATTACATAAATATTAAATATCTTATTATCACAAGATCAATGTTTTTGTAAAATAGTGCAAAAACACCCAAAGAGAGTATCATATTCGAAATTGGGG
Organism: Viscum album; assembly: GCA_963277665.1. Taxonomy (NCBI): domain Eukaryota; kingdom Viridiplantae; phylum Streptophyta; class Magnoliopsida; order Santalales; family Viscaceae; genus Viscum; species Viscum album. The sequence continues at coordinate 2,083,470,590 of OY728128.1, read as the reverse complement.
ACCACTTTTGAGTTTGTAATTCGGGTTTTACACTAGTTGTTACTTAAACATTGTTAGTATTGTATTTTATTATATTAATTCATGGGGGGAAATAATAAAATAAATAAATTTATTTATTTATTAAAATTATAACATAGTTCCCTAAGATGTAATTTATAAAAAACCTAATATGGTTAGGTACTGGGGTTAGCTTCATAACACTATGGATTTAGAGGGTCCATTAGAGGATCATTTTGGGGAAATTTTTTAATGAACAATGACTGGACAAGGATTAGTTATAGTTATTCCACTCAATGGTTTTGAATTTCATGAATGACTGCTACACATTTTTTTCTTAATTTGTAATCAATATTAATCTGATGCAGGATGTTATTATTTTTGGATTTATCCTATATGATTATAAAAGAGAAGATAAATAAATTATTCCAAATGTTTAATTTGAGGGTTAATTTTTTTTGTTTCGGTACAAGATCTATCTTCCTCGATTATAATAAATTTATATTATCTATTTACACTTCATTCTGTAATAATTTTGAAGTGAATCAACTCCATAACAAAATATGGAATAGGTTCGTTCCTCATTTTGTTGTTTATGCTTTTATAACTTGTTTCTTTACTTGATTCATCTATGTTATTTCCTTGGTTAGATGTTCTATAAATTCCAACAATTAATATTTTTCATGAAAATTATTAGTTGAAATGGATCATTATTGCATATAACGGTTCATAATGAATGGTGGGATCACGTTGAGATAATAGTGTCATATGATTGGATGTGGAATGGAATTAGTTCGGTGATCACCGATTTTTGGTTTAATGCACGGAGACGTCATCGTATGATGAAATCTGTGAATCGAGTATATCAAATGTTCGATTGGGGTAATTCTTAATAGAGAATATTGGATGACTCCAAATATATGACTCATGTGATTGATTCATATCTATAATGGTGATGTTAATGGAATAATCAGATGACATGTGATGAACTAAAGGATTTCGTAAAATGCCACTTTACACACAATATACCCATGATGAACACACAATGTGTGGGGTCCCTATTTGTCACACAAGAGATAAAAATGATATAAAATATTACATTATATGTGGAAAATGTAACACATCATGTGAACCGAGGATAGAGCCTTGTCATATAATACAAGGGTACATGACCCCTGGAATGGCCAAGAACACAAGCACTGTGAGAGTACATGGGCATGACTTGGTACATAGACATGACTAAATACATTTATATGACCATGTACACAAGAAAAGTCATTGTATATGGGAATGCGTATAAGATCACGAGTATATACATTGGGTGGTCCAAATTTTGAGGTATATGTTGTGTACCCTCATTATGTGTCATATAATTTCTCTATGATAGTATGCAGGTGATCAGTTACTTATTTTAGAATAAGTTATGTAGAGTTTGATTCCAAGGTCTATCTATAATAGGGTAGGGTTTATAATTATGACCTGATATTATTATTTTGATCCTTTTTGTGGTATTCAACATAGATAGTGTTTTGTGTGTCCTACAATGAATCTATGGTGGAATCGTCAATCAATCCCTTTTTGTCCAATGAATTTTTCATGGTATTAGTATGACCACCATAAATATATAATTGATACCCTATCTATTGGGTTCATATAGTAGGGATTGAGGTATCCCCTAAAATTCCTAGCAGTGATCCAATATTTGACTATTGAAAACCTCATAGTTATAATGAGTACTTATTTAGTGAGACGAAATGAACATTGTAACACCTTGGACCCTGATGGCACTGAAATTTTCCTTAATCCCTGTTGGATACATAGCCTCAAGTGAATATCCCAAAATACTTATAGTCTACGTACTAGTATTTAGGTCCTATAGTGTGAGTTTTCGGAGAATATGCCCTCATTACCCGAGAGTGGCACAATAGTTATACAATAACATATAATTATCATGTATAGAAAAATAGTCATATAATATATAAATTAATGTGAGATAAGAATACAAGATAGATATATATACAACAAGGCTAAAAGTAATCTCATTTACAAATCATATTTCATGTCATGTATAAAAATAATCCAAAATTGTAATACATCAAATAGTACAATATGTTTAAAAAATGAAAAATTACAAAAGATATCATAGATATTATCATGATACTCAACTAAGTCATGTTCTCTCATAATCCTGATAACGAATCAGAATCTTTTTGTAGGGATCATTCTAATATCCATAACTACAATCATACGTTCTGTCTTGTTGCACATCCGTGGATGGAATTGGGTGTGAGATACAATTTTAGTATGCAACCACTCAAAGGTCTATTTTTGTCATGTTCGTGAATAAATAATAATTAATGTGATGATTCATAAATAGAATATGTAATGGATGTGCTAAAATTAAACAACCTATAATGTTCAGGGTTCCCATGGATAACCTTCCTCTACTTCCCACTTCGTCCATATCCAGAAATAATCATTAATTTAATGTCATGTATAAATATATAATCAAGTAATGTTAATTAATATGACTTATTTAATAAGGAATTATGAGACATAGAATGTATCCCAATATCCCCTTTGAGTAAGTGATCAAAAGATTCCCTATCAGGCCATCTATATTGTGTAGTTCATTGGAAAAATACTGGCTTTCTCTTTGTCTTGGAAGTGGGGTCATATAAAACATTTCATTAATTAATATATTAATAACATGAGACCATCCTTTGGATTATTGATTTGGAATCATGGTATCACTCTCGTGTATCATGAACCAATCACCATAGAATCCTATCCTAGGTATTCCTCATTAGAATCCACGTATTTCTATGGGTGCGGTATAAAATCATTACCATTATAGTCCATCCTTAGAAATATAATAGGGGAGATGAAGTGTAGCCCAAGGAATATATAAAACCAGACATCTGATTCCATCCTTTCAAATCCATAAGGATTCCATGTATCACTTATGAATACAATAGTCATCCCCCTTGAGTGTATCCCTCATAGTCCTTTATAGTGTCTAACTATCAATCAGGTATAAGAAAGGCCATATCCCAATTATTTTGTTTATATAGATTGTATATGAACCCATGTTTCACCGATGTAATATTCATAATAATTCAAAAAATGTCATTTTACTATGTAAAGTTCTTTACCAAAACATTTTTTTAAACCACACCTTGGAAGGTGGATCAAGGAATGGGCTAATCTTGGAGAAAATAACATTTTAATTGACTCACATGGCCATTTCATTATAAGAAGCAGATAATTATTAAAAATAATACATGTAAAGAGCCTTGGGTCATGGTCATTCCATTCACTTGATTTAATAAATTCATCTAACATTTTACATTTATTTATTATATATCTCATATGAAGTGGTAAATGACACACCTAGAAGGAATCCTAGTCTAATAACCACACATGGTGGTTCAATTAATTATACAGAAATATCAAGGGGAAGTTCCCATTTATGGTTATTAAATTCCACTCATTTATCAAAAAACCTCATTAATTACATATGTTATACCTACCAATTTATGTCAAGCACTAAAATCTATTTCATGGGAGTCACTCTGGTAATTGGGAACTCAACATAATAAAATATATATAAAAACATGGAATATGAGGTAGAAGAATGAGACCACCTAATATTAATATGTAGTATAGTGCTTCTCTATTATCATCTCATGATTCAACTTGGATCTGGATAAAATGAAAAATGGGTTAAACAGTGAAAAATGGGAAATTAAAACACAACTAAAAACTGTAGCCAATACTAAGTAGAATAAAGAATGACACAAAAAGAATTGATTACTCACCGACATGTATCTGATGAAACTGATGGTGCTCAATTACATCATTACAGGGAGGAATGAGAATAAATGATACTTTTTTTTGAAAAATTATATTCCAAGTTTCTTTGATTCAAGAGGGTAAATGAGTGAAAAAGAAATTAGGTTATAAGATTATGTGAGGGGAAAATGATAAATTTATATAAAATACCTGGATTATAGTATTTTTCCATAGATTATCCAAATTATATGCCAACATTTCACCCAAATACTATAAATAGGGGACGACTACATTATTTTCATCCACAATTTGATCGACTTAGTGAAATCCATGTCGCCACTTGATGTAAAAAAATTTGAATTCCCACACAAGCATGTGTCTAAAATTATACAGTATGTATAACCAAGTGAGATACTTCAACCCAATATCCACCATTTTAATCTTATAAGTAATCATGTATCATGTCCCGGATAGTTTCTACTGCCAATGAATCAATCCTATTTCACCCCAAATGTTGTGTTTGGGCTTTAAACATGACCTAGAAACACCCAATACCTCCACAACCTCAACGAATAGTCAAGTTACTTCATAATAAATCATTTAATCTAAAAAATGATGCATATAAAAGATGTATTCACCTCAAGAAAGAACCCTGTTCATAAAAAACCCCATTAAATTAATTCATCAACAAATTATCCTCTCAATTGTGGAAAAGAATCTTCAGACAATAACTTAGTAAATTGAGCACATACATCACTATCGTGCTACTACACCTCATCCAGTACACAATCTTGACTCCATAACACCCATACTATAGGAAATGAATGACCTAGAATAACCTTCATTATACGATCCACAATACAAATAATACAATCCTCAATAGACAGATATAAATATAAATAATCCTTCTCAAGATGAAAAGAATGACACATGTCTAAATGGTAATGGAACATGTGAGATACATGGAAGATGTCATGTATGGATTGGTACCTCTGAGATAACTTCAACAGAAAGGCTACTAGCCTGACCCCTCTAAAATCATGGACAACCCAATATTCCACGATGAAATTTTACCATGTCTCATGATTCTTTTGTGTCATAGACTCAGTTAAACATATAAAAAGACATGATCCCTAAAACCAAACTCTAAAGGTTGCCTTAATTTATGGGAATAAAATTTATTATCAAGACTATATAGTATTCATCCACATCCAATTCAACGAAACCTAAACTATAGTCCCCAACAAGAGATGATATCCAAGAATAGATGACTCTCAAACCTCTAACTAGCATAGGGTTTATTTGTATGGATGACCTTTTATAGCATTACATGGTGAAATCTGAATATTATCCAGAAAGTTGTTGTTGTAAGAGAATTTAACTATGGTTATGTGCCCCTCTCAATATCAAACAAAATCAAGGATGCATGCCTAAAATCATGTACTCAAGCTCCTGTATCATTCCCTATGACATTCCATCAGTCTTAGTATGGCATTTTTTGCTCCAAAGCACCAATATACTTGATTACTTCAACATACCATTCTAGAACCGTGATGTAAACTAGAAATACATTATTAAATTGACAGTATAGGGGACCCTATAATGTTATAAAATCAAATGAATATATAAATCTCCAAAGAATATCAACTAAAAAGCTTTACATGATATGTGGGAAATGAGATACCATGATGAGACTATCAACAATAACCCATATCAAATCATTGCCTCATGGTGACCCTAGTAACACGGTAACAAAATCCATCACAAAATGATTCCATTTCCACTTGGGAATGGTTAGATGGTGCAAAAGACAAGCAAGTCCCTGGTTTTATTCCTTCATTTTCTAATAGGTGGAACACATAATAAAAAAAACCAGCTACATCTCTTTTTGTACATGGGATCTTGTATTGGAGAGGTAAATCCTAACACATCATGGTGATTTTGGGGTGCACTACACAAGTTGAGGCACAAAAGTATTGCATCATATCCTCATTCATGTCTTATGAAACCCGTATGCGACCATATATACACAGAATCGTATCCTCACCAACATTACCACTATGATGAGGTTCCTCACCAATAACAATCTCACATAGGTATAGGCCATAGAAATTCAATATCTTCCACATCCTTACATTATCTAAGAGTTTAGAGGTCATAAAGAAGGATGATAGTAACGTCTTCCCCTAAAAATCGTGTACCTCAATGTGAATCTCACTGGAGAAATCCATAAGCTACCACTAGCAACAAGACTAATGATATACCTATGTATATTTACTCCTACTCAGTTCATTGGATAAAATGTTTCACATCCCTTGAATGTAGGGAAGCATGATTTTAAAATACAATAGGTAGTCGCCCCTCATTTTCTACCTCTGTTTCAGATCTCACTATGTAAATATGTAAATTATTGAGTTTTTCTATGTGAACACCAGAAAATGCACTCCAAATAAGTAATTTCTCCAATAGAGAAATTCTTGATCAACTACATCTATCTCAAGATCATAATTTTGGTAGTTCCTCTTATACAGACACAACTGCTGAGACTAGTACACCACGACCTTGTCTCCCTGCATAAGAATGGTTCCTAGCCCGATACATAATGAATCATAGCAAACAATGAAAATCCTTCATGGCTTAGGAAAAATTAGCATTGGTGCAGAATTCAATCATTCATTTATCTTCTCATAGGATGTCTCATAGGTACAATAGAATAAAAACTTACCACCCTATATAGTCAAACCCATCATTGGCTCTTCTAAGTTCACAATGTCCGATAAGAAACACATCAAATATCAAAATAATCATCAGAATCATTGTATCTCTATGAAGGTGTTGGGATTATCTGAGGAAGCTATAGCTCTAACCTTCTCTAGGTAAACTTCTACACATATATCTAGGATATAGTGACCCAATAAGTGAATTTTAACAATCTAGATGTGTATCTTTGTGAAATTAGTATATAATTGATTCTCTATCATTGTATCAGAAATAATATTAACATTCCTAGAATGGTCATAACAATTCTGAGAATACAACAAGATATCATGGACAAATAAAATGAAAAATGTGTCTATATGAGGATGTAAGCCTTGGTTCATTGGGGCCATGAAAACTGCCAGCATGTTTGTAAGTCCGAACATAATAACTAAATAATCATATAGACCATAACATATATGAAAGGATATGTGAGGTATATCTGATGGCCTAACATGCACCAAATGATAAACAAATCTCAAATAAATCATAGATAATAAAATGCTCCTCAGATTTATACTAAGAGGTCATCTATCTATGTAAGAGGATATTACTTATTAACCCTTAGCTGGTTTAATTTATGATAATCAAAACATAGCATGAGGGTATAATAATCCTTTTTCAAAAAATGGACTAGCGAACCAAATTTATAAGTACAAGGTCATATAAACCCAATTTTCATTTAAATCCTATATATTCCAATGGATCTCATGTATCCTAGTAGTAGCCATCAATGAAGGAGAAATGTATATCAATGTGTCTCATAGTACTTGATCGATACATAACTCTAAATCTCTCACTAGAGGTAATCATAACACATAATCCAGAAAAATTCCCCTAAAATGATCAACCACTTGAGTGAAACATGCATTATGTGTTACCCGATCATCTAGATACAAACTCACAGTCTAGGCTATCATCCCCCCATCCTACGATGCACGATTCCATCTCAGCTCACCTAGACCTTCAATTCACCCTTCTGAATAAAGTATTCAACCTCTAGTGATGTGAAGGTCATACCATCATGATATAAATAAATGAAATCATGAAATGAAATCAATTATTTTATATTGATAATGATGTAAAAACCTACCATATTTAAGAAAATGACGTCCAATGTTATGTGACACCCAGTGATATCAAGGGGTAAATACCTTTGTAAAAATACATCCTCCATTATAATCCCCCAAAAAGTATCAAGCATCCGAAATACATCACAATATGAACCCTGAGCCCTATGATGTCCACAAGGAGAGCATACATAAAGTTAGGATAATCACATCTATCGAAAATATAAGATGATAAAGTAAGGTATATAATAATTGGACCTATAAATATAGAATGACCTAGATTTTGATCCTCAGGTATAGATTTCACTACATATATTTGGCCTGATTTGCAGACTTATGATACATTCTAGCTATACTATGTTGATATTTTTTTCACTTAAAATTTGGTGACTGAATACCAAGGCCACGACCACAACATCAGCTTAGTCATCCAACTATAATCCATCCCCATGCTGGACAAGAAGATGCGGACCGCGCTCCAACATGTGGAGTCATTGCATATCAGCTATCATTTTCTACAAGAGTACATGTTCTACAAAAGCGATGTAGACGACCCATCATACCACAAGACCAACACCCAACTGGGTCTCTCATACCACATATATGATAGTATTACTCATTATTGGAACATCACATGGATACCTAATTCTCTACACTAGATACTAATATCATAGTGTGGATTCTCATAACAATTATTACTATTATCGGTGGATGTTGCACTCGATCTAAATTTATAACCACCCATGCTCACACCCCTATCCTTTCTTAGGCTATTCACTATGATAAGTACTTGATTCAATTTTCAAAAAATGATAGTTATCCCAAATAAATCCACCTATGATATGATGTCATACTTGAGACCATCCTCAAATTACCAGAATTTAGATAACTTAGGACTTATCAGAATAGATGTGAATCACTAAAGATCTATAAAATAGGAGGAATAATCCATTAATGATAAAATTCTCTTCTCTAAGTGGATGAAATAATCATCTATATCAACCATCAATTTATTGGGATAGTAATAATCATAGATGTCCATATGAAAATAACTATAAGTAATCAATTGATAATGATCACTATGTATTATAAAATCCCATAGTCTCTTGAAGGATTCATTTAGAATATAGAAAGTAAGATTTAAAATATATTACGTGTTTCCTCTATGCCATATAAGTTTTTTTATAAAGGTATATTTCTATTTCTTTTTCAATTAATTATTTTTCTCTATTGTTCCACATGTATTTTTGGATAAAAATAGATATTTTTGTACTTTATAGAAAGTGTTTCATGGTTGGCACATGGATATGGGGAACCATGTTCCCTTCTATAAGAAATTGTGTGGACAAGTACCATCTTATAAAGTGGAGACCGCATGGTTGGCACACTCTTTTTGAAACCATTCTGACTAACCTTGCATCATATCCCTCTTTGACTGTGAGGGGTTCATAGTTACTGCATGGTTTGGAGATCTATGTGAGAAAACTATTCCCCATATATAGGTCATTAAAAATTGGAAAATTACCTTTCTTCGCACTTCTAGTTTCTTCCAGATTCTCCTATCATCCACACCATCTAGTATTTTAATCCATGTTAGCCTCTTATAGCTCCTTGTACCACACATTCATCACTCCTTGGGTCTTTTTACCCCGTTTCTTCCACGTAACATCAAGTATGGCATGATTCTGAAGTTTTATTCCTCTTTCTAGGGGTATCCATCCATAATTATTGAGTTAATATTTTCCATATTCTTTTATGAACTAAGGGTTTGATATTCTTTTTTTGGGTAAAATATTGAATTATGTGGTTTAATATTGAATTTTCAGGGTATTATGTGAGTGAAGTTTTGGTTTCACTTCATTTCCCAAAATTTTCCATGTGTGAGGTATGTGGTTGCATGATTTTACTTTATTATATGAATTTTATATGCTTTCTAGATTATTTAAATGTATTATATGGATTATTTTCATGGGGATAAACTTGTTTTCAAAATGTATTGGCAGTCATATGTGATGGTGGTTGATTTTTCATAAGAAATTTGATTTATTTCATATATGTTTTATTGTGGACATTCTTGAAAATGATATATGACTTGTTTGGATTCTGATAAATGTGTTTTCAAATAATGTTAAATGTAAAATGTGTTAAAATTATATTTTCCTATGGAAGTGGGTTTATTAATATTATCTTCTTATGGCACAAAATAAATTTTTCATTAAAAAGTGAAGTATTATATAAAAATGGGTTCATTTTTAGTATTAATTCATGAAGTTTCTTTACTTGTAAAAAATATTTCAATCCAATATGTGTTCTCCTTGTAGTGTTTCCAAATGGATTTCATAAATCATGAACGTTTGGATTTCCTTTTTTTATTATGATTATTTGAATATAACTGTGAATGTATTGATTTATGTGATATGTGAATGGGTATTTTAGAAAAAATGGAATCCCAAGAATCTACGTGGGTAAACTAAAAGTAATACGAAAATTGATTTAGATGTGGCTAAGGCCTAGTTTAATCTAGTAGGATTGAAAATTGCAACACTAACTAAACAAATGGTATTAATGAATACCACTAGAACATTGAATGTGATCCTCTCTAGTTTCATGTGCATGAGAAGCTTTGGACCATGAAAAATGTGGACGAGATCCCCACTAGGGGATCATGCACGAGAAAATTGTTGATAGTTTAATTTGATGATTTTGATCACAATGGTATGTGTTTCATAGATTCAAACTTGTTCTAGAAAATATAAGGTATTTTCCAAGGATTCTATGTTGTGATAAGATTTTATGTGATATGGTTCTAGCCGAAGGAATACAATAGACCTTGTGTATAATTTTTTATGAAAAAAGATTATTTTGGAAAATTGGTTTTCAGTGAAAATTTCTTCATGAGAATGTTTTCCATCATATGTTATATTGGAAATGTATCAAATGTTATTATGGAAATTTGCGTGTTAATTTGTCTTCTATTTTTATATAATAGAATCTTTTCTTTTTGGAGGATTCTTATTGTGCATTGTATATCACCACACATATAGATTCTGGTGTATGTAGACTTTTTATGTATGACCCAGGTAGAGGAAGGGTGTATCATGGTGATGGTGGATCCATTTTTAGAGTTCCACTCCTTATTGGTTTTGTTTTTTCTGACTTAAATATTATTATCACACTTTTTCATGGAGGTTTTTAGGGATTGTTTCATTATCCTCTTTCAGATGTACAACCATGATTTTTTTGCAAATTGGTAAATATTTACTTTTTAAAAATTGATATAGCTCATTTGTTAATGTTGAGCTATTGTTATGATGTTTTTATTATTGGTTTTTTTTTTTGATTTTAGAAAAGGGTGAAGAAATTCCGAAGTCATATTTATTTTACACAGGAACTAGTTTCCATCCCATGGAGAGAATGACTTACCTTCAGGCCATTCCATTGACCGGGTTCATTATCATTTTTGATGAAAACACTAAATTTTCATAAAAAATTGTATGAAAGGATCTCATGGTCTTTTTGTGTAATGTTATTTGGTATCGAGTATCTATGGTGTATTGAGATTTGATATTACATCCCATCAACATGAGATGTAAATTATCTATTCTGTATATGGAAACTGATTGGGGTGAAGTGGTTTCATTTACATGTTATTGTAATAGATTATGTTTTTTCATATTCATGGTAGTGCTTGTTATTTTTTGTTATGGGTGAAAATTATCAAGAAGTGTGTTGATTGTTTTTCTTCATTTTGTATGGTATTAATATTCCTCCTTAATGTGAACTTTTTTATCCATGAGAAGAGTTTGGAGAGACATATCCATCAAAATTAATTAGAGGTAAGTGGAAGCATTTATTCGGGTGGACTATTTTTTGTGTCAAGGAGACGGATCTTGTCATAATTAGGATTGAGAAGTTCAACCTAGTTCTTGTAAGGATAATGATTAGGATTTAGTCATGAACACGCCTCATTCCTTTAAGGGTATAAAATAACCTAATAAAGCAGATGTTTTTCCTGATAAGATAGATATAATGTTTTTATTAAAATTCTTCATACAGTTTATGTAATGTGTGCTATTTTCATTTTGGAAGGTCCAAGTTTAAATTTTCAGTCATGTCAGTCAACATTGTGTTGGGATGAGGTGGGTGAGGCCACAATCCTAGGACTGGGCCTTGGGAAGGAGACATCTGATATGGTCAAGTTAATTAGCCAGTGATTGTTAAAAATACAGATATTCTATACATCTCATAGAGATCAGATGCACCGAGTTTTGGAAATTTCAATGTGTGATTAGGTGTTTCTGAAAGAGCAACATCATGTTGGTCATTATCATTTGGGTATGAAATGTATGATTACACCAAGGAATGTTAGGCCCTTTAATATTTACATTTTTATTGTTAGTGTGTCATGTATGATAGATTTTCCTTTTAATTTGATGTATATTTATGATTTGTTCTAGGTTTCTCAATTGAAAAAGCACATGTTAGATCTTTCTCATGTACAAAATTGAGAAGTGTTTGAATTGGATCCTTATTTATATATCATTGAGAAACTAGTTATAATTGTGGATTGTTTTGAGAATTTCATTCTTGGGAAGTCCAATTTATTAGTCAGAGTTCATTTGAATCATGGAAATTATGGGAATGATACATTCGAGATAAAATATTTTGTTGATGAATGGTATCCTTTTTAATTCTCTAATCATGCTTTGGACTGAATTTTCTAGGGCATATTGTTTTGAAGGTGGGAATGATTTCCACATATTTTTTATTATTTCAAGGAAATTTATTATTATTGTCCCAAATAAAATATTTTCCTTTATTTTCCCCAAGTATTTATGGAGTAAAATGGATTTTTTGGTCTTGAAAACATCTTGAGCATAGTTGGCCCATTGTTAAGGGTAACCATGTGTCGATCAAATAAACACTATTTTTTTATGTGTAATAATGAAATGTGGTGACCATATGGTTGGAACATATCTTTTTAAACCATCTGAAATAACAATTTTTCATGTACCTCTTCTATAGTAAGGGGGGCAAAATTGGAAATTGTTTGGAAAACCGTGTATGAAAATTGTGTGGCATGCCTGCATCATTTAAAACGGAATAATTACATTTGTCTCTTATTTTATTTTTTCCCAAACACTCCCCCCATCAATACCATTTTTGATTTTCCACTATTTTAACTCCCTTAAAGTATCCTTAGATCTATTTAGCTTCATTCTTTGGGTGGTTTTGACCCCATTTAATCATGTAAATATCAAGTAGTCCTATTTTCTTAGGATTTGAACCTCTTTCTAGTGTTCATATTCCCTCAATATTGTGTTACAATTTTCTAATGGGTTGTGTGACATAAAGAGGGTTAGATCATGTATTTTTTAGGGAAATATTTATGTATTTGGTTTAATAATGACTTGTTAGTGTCTTTTGGTGGTGCAGTTGTGGTTTCAAATCATTTTTAGATGTTTTCAATTATAAGGTATGTTGGTCCACTTATTAAATTGTTATATAATTATCATATGATTTATTTTCTATTTAAATTGTTTCTATGGATCATCTGTGTTGTGTGAAACATGTTTTGTAATTTTTTTTGTCCTGAATAGGTGTTGGAAGATGGTTTATTAAAGGAAATTGGGTTTTTCTCAAAGATGTTTTGTATTGGTGTTTCTTAAAAATGTTCTATGCCTTTTTTAAGAGGTGATAAATGTGTTTTAAGAGATAGTTAATGGTGAAAATTTATCGAAAGTGTATTTTCCAGGAGACATGGGTGTTATAGTATATTTTTTTATTGTGACTCACCTTAATTTTGTCTTCTAAATGTGAATTATCCTATAAAAAAGTTTTTTTGCGAGTATAAATTTAAAAATTTGATTTTCCTACAGAAAATGGTTAGATCCCATATTTTTTCTCCTTGTGGTGTTTTCAAATGGATTTCAAAAAAAAATGGATATGGTGATTTCCTTCTGTGGATATGATTCCGGGAATATAATTGAGAAAATTATGATTTATGTGATATGAGGAATTGAATTTGAGAACAAAGGGACTCCCATGTATCTATGTGGGCATACTAGAATTATTATTGTGGTTGATTTAGAAGATGTTGAGGACTAGATTCATCTAGATAGATAGATTATTAAAAGAATAACTAAATAATACATATCATCATTGACCACTTGAACTATAGATGGTATCCTCTCTGGTGGATTATGCATAAGAATGTAGTTGGACTGCAAGAACATTCGATGAGATCCTATACAGTGACTAATGAAATAGAATGTTGTTGATAATAGAATTTTGTTTTTTTGATCACTTATATATGAGGTTAATAGTGTCCTACATGTTCTCATTACCCTTATGAATTTATCCATGGTGATATCTTATGAAATGAAACTATGTGATATGATGTTATCCATCAATCTATGGTAGATTATGGTTACACTTTTGGTTAAAGAAATCTTATTGGTGAAAAGGGATTCCAATGAAAACAATTTCTTGAAAAAAATTTCCATAAATTATTTTCTTATAATTTTTTGAACGTTCTTTTGGAAATGTGAAAGTTAATTTTTCTTCTAATGTTATACCATGGAATCATTTAATTTTGGTGGAATCCTGTAGGGATTTTCTCACACATTGCATACACCTTTTGGTGTATGCAGACATTGTTATGTATGACCCAGGTAAATAAAAGATGTATCATAGTGATTCTGGATCATGTTACTAGAGTTACTCTCTTTATTGGTGTTGGTGGTGGTGACTTATGGAAGAATTTTTTGTTTAATAGACGTTTTGGGAATTGGGACTTCTTCCCCTTATAATTTTAACACATTGGTTTTTTGTTATAGTTTTAAACATGAATTTTTAAAATTTTTGTACCTCATTTGGTTATGTGTTTCATTTGTTATGATGTTTATTTAAATTGTTCATTTTTTATTTTACAAATTGGTGAAATAATTACCAAAGGATATTGTTGATACCCATGAACTATTTTTAATCTTATGGGATTGAGAATGACCTTCAGGCCATGCCTTGGATTGGGTTGTATGTTGGGATGGATAGAACCAAGAATTTTTTTAATGACACTCAAGGTCCTCAAAGATAGATATCATATAATTTATCAATTACTCCATAGTTTGTCGTCTTCCATAGCCAAAATACATGGGATGATGCTGCTGCTGGAACTCATGCATCAAATATTCCATAGTTAGGGCACGTCGTGGTGATCCATAAATAGTATCCATGAATCGCATAAATCCTCCATGGAACTATGCCACAAAATATGTTTCTAGTAAAACTATTGGTTCTTTATCCAGAACTAACAAAGAATCCACCATTATCTCATGGACCACAGCCTCTAGTGTTACCTCATCTCCACCCTCAAGAAGTCTTACTAGATTTTATCATGGTGGAATTTATCCACAGTTTCAAACACATATCTCTGAAAAGAACGTTAACAAAGATTACGGATAAGGGAAAAAATCCTAAAATAATATAGAAAAAATACATAAATTATAAGAAACACAATCATATACCTTCTTCTTGAGTTAGGTCTGGGTGATGTAAACAATATATAATATAAAGATATATTACATACTTCTCACTTCGAAGTTTGGGTGTAACACCATGAAATTTTAAAATATGAGAATTGTATTTAATAGCTTGTATATAACACAATAACATGTGTAGAAAGTAAGATAACATCAATATTCATTAATATATATTTATCATTTTAAATAAATATATCCAATATCATGTATTATATGCAATGCTTAGTTATATTATGTAAAACACACGAGTGAATGTGTTTGTTAGTTTTAGTTACACATATGACAAAGTTTTACCCAAAAAAATGGATTATTATGATATTATTATTTATTATTATTAGAAAAATACTAGACATCAAATTCATGGTTAATCATATTAATATCCAAATTGTGAAAATAAATGTAATAATTCATTGGTTAAAAAACTTATAAATGAATATAAGAAAAAATTGAGCATAAATGATGTGTTTTTGTTATAATATATTTCTATACTCACAGATTCATTTTATCGTCATAAATTAATTTAATTAAAAAAATTCAGTCATATTAATATCATATAGTTAATATATTAAATAATTTTTTTAAATTCTCAAAATAGATTTTATAATCATAAGTTAAAAATAAACCCAATATTTTTTTATAAAAATCTAAATTTTTATAATGGAAAGTTTACATACTTTTATTGGAGCACCAAGTTTTAATATTAAATTTTAATTATTTATAAATTTAATATGAGAAAAATAAAATTATTTATTAAATTATAAACATAAAAAATATGTTGGGGATAATGGTTTTTATTTTCTTGAGAAATATAATTTTTTGGTGAATTGAAAAAATATTATAATTTAATTTTAAATGGATTATTTATATAATCTCTATATATGGATAAATAATAATTTAAATTTATTATAATGTAAAATTAGATCCATTTTATATAATTTAGTCAAATTTATATCATTGGGATCAATTTCACATTGAACTTTTTTATATAATCATTTGATGATATTCAAATTGTTTACTTTAACCCCGCTTTGTCATCTTGTCTGTGGGATTACATTTAAATTAATATCCAACAATTATGTGAATTTAATTTGAAAAAATGGATTAAATATTTAGAATTATAATAATAAATGATTTATAATAGGGTTATCTTTTCTTTTGAACAAAAATATTATTGAATTTAATGAAAATTAATTACAACAATTAAAGTAAAATTATAATTAACAAGGGACTAAACATTAATCATAACAGAAACATGTCCTAGAGATATTTCCAAAACCTATTGGATTTAAATATTTATACAATAAGTCTATTTTGTCTAATTTATTTCCTTATTTTCGGAACACAATGTATGAAATACCACTAAATTGTTTTTTCCTTTTTATATTTACAAGAATGTCACTGCTCCTCCACTATAAAAATGAACAAACATCTACAAATTCATCAAATCAATAAATCCATTTGGATCCTAAAATGAAAAAAAAAAGATAAAAAAATCTATAAACTCATCCTATTAGCCACACCTTTTATTGAAGGAAACCCCAGTAAGTTATTTTGTGTAATCCAAAACAAGTTACCCAAATAAGGGTTGGCCTTTTTCAATGATCACTTTTATATCATGTAATTATCCACCACCTGAATTATTTATATATCATGACATTATAATAAAATAATTATATTAAGTATTATTATATGTATTTAGGATAATATTTCAAGTTACACTTTCATGCAAATCTATTAAATGGGATACACAATCATCGTTTGTATGTACGGAGGAATACCACCTCGCAAATTGACATCATTCATTTTTCCATTTACAACTCTAAAGGTTGTAATAAAAATTAATTTAAAATTTTTATATGATATTTATATTATTTATGACGTATTTATGAATCTTTACTTGTTGTAAAACACATACATTTATAATTTCCATTGTGAGGCAATATGATAACCTAATTTATGGTTGTGTGGACAAACACCTCCTCAATGTGATAAGATTGAATAATGATATACATAGAATCTTTTAAGAATGATTAAAATAATAATATTTGAAATATATGACCTAAATCTGATATTCTAATCATTTAATACATATATATAATTTTTTCATTCTTTTCATATGGAAAAGTAATGGATGTATCATTAATGTTTCCGTACAACCTACTGTCCCCATTAATGGTGCATTTAATTTCTTATCTCTATATTGTATTGATTATTAAAAATACATATAAAATGAAAATATATGTTATTTAAACCATTTTTTCAATTATTAAAATTATTATATCATTATCACATTTAATGTAACAATAACTAACAACTCAAAACATACTAAACAATCTAGGCAATTAGCACCGAGAACTATGAAAATAATGAATGATTCTTAACAAACGGGAAATAAGATAATATAGAAAAATAATATATGATATTATAAATATGATTATGGTCATTTTATAAGTTAATGTAATGCATAAAATCATAATATAGGAGGTTAAATTATGTCCACCAAATAGTAAATTCAAGCTAATGGGTTTCGTCACAATTTACATTCCATTAATACATATTTGATAATTTGACACAATTCACTTCAATGTGGTTTAAATATGAACAATTTTTCATTTATTGTCATTATTTACTCATAAATTTTGGTATTTTAATTATTTTCTTCATATTATCAAATTCAAGGGGGTTTGACAAGAAAATTACCAACTAGTAAATGTTATCTTTACAATCCAATCCTCTTTTGTGATTGTTAGTATTCTCTTGAAACGATCACTTCCTCATGATAATTTTTCTTATTGAATATTACATTTATATAAAATATCCATATTCATGTGTGATGGTTATTATCATTTCCTAAACTATATTCTATTTTTACATATGGTTTTACATTAAAATTTATTTGGTAAGCTGGGGGTATTTTTAAAAATATATATCTTTAATTCAATAAAAATATTTGAGCATAATAAACATTGTTTGTTAATTAAATAAAATATTATACATATAAAGAATAATTTTGATAGGTATGACATAGGTTGGTGTCTGTTTAATGTAATCACCTTACTACATCTGTAGTCTCATGAAACTTATTAGTTATCCATATCATATGGGTTTCTACCCAATATGCTTAATCTATTAATGAAGGGTCTTGATGGTAAAGGTATAATGTAACCAAGAAACGTGGAATAAAAATATTGTTAAATTATTATATTTATAATTCAGTAATTATTATTAAGAATTAATTTATATAAAGATGCATTTAATTCATAGTTTATTGATTTAATGTCATGTGATCCATTTATCAACCATTATATATAGTTTATTCCATATACAGTTATTTAAATTACATTTGTGGTTATTTATTTACATTTTAATGTTTATTTATTCTTTTTAACTTGATATTGGTTCTTATTTACTTACCCTTACTGAGAATTCGATCCCACCCTTATTATGTTTCCTTTACCCATGTTATGAAAAGGAATCCGTTGAATGATTTTCATGGATTATGAGATTTTATGTATTTAATGATTTGTTTCATTTATCCAATGTAAAATGGGTATCATTTATGTAATATGGATTTCCAATAATAGTAAACTATTCAGTCCTATGGGATTTTATTAGTTGTAATCGTACTAATGTAATAAATTATGGAACCATGTCTGGTATTTTGGGATCGGGAGTTAGATTTGGTATCATATTATGTATAGATGAACCATTAGAAATTATATTTATAAAATATAGCATAGGGAACATAGTCTTAAGTTATAATTTAAATATGAATATAGAATAAATACATTCAATTTTGGTTTGGTATATATTATCTAGGTCTTCCTACAAATATATCATTGTTTAGATCCAACAAGTGGATGTGGATCTCACATAGATGTATCCTATGATAAAAAATCCTAAAATGTTCATTTGGATTGACACGATCTTGTCCTGGTACCTAAGAATAGGCCATACTATGCATATATTTTGACACACGTATGGGATACACTTATGATAATTTTTATTTTATTTAAAAACAAACCTGATGGATTTTAAAGTAAATATATCCCCCAATAATCCAAGATTATTATTATGAGATTATATATAAATTGATTTTTTTAATTAATGTTATGTTTTATTCCATATTTTGAAATATACAATGTAGATACTTTTATGATCTAGTCTAGTATATTTCATTATATAGAAATGGAACCTCGAAGGAATAAGTGTATCAAAACTCATGGTCAATATCTAGATATCCATACTGAGAAAGTCAATATATCTATTTTGGAACTGATAAAGTTAAAGATATATTAGAGAATCTTAATCATCTTACGTAATTTAACCATCTTATAAATGATAAACATTATCCATAGTGACAATATCCAATGTTGGATCACATTATGCGACTGAGGCACCCATCATTTAGTGGGACTTCTTATCCAATGGAATATGAGTAATGGATTAATTCATTTTATAATATATTTGTAGAAATAAAATTTGGTGAAAAGTAAAAGGTTACACATGTAGTGTATTGGATCAATGGTGATGAAAATATATTGTGGTAGTTGATAAATAATTATATAAAGGAAGAGGAAATTATATTTATGGAATGGAATATTTTTAAGGAGAAATTCATTGAAAAATATTTTCCTCCTATAAAACAAACAAAGTGGAAGAAAAATTTCCATGGTTTAATGAAACATTATTAATAAATTTTTTTATATAATGATTCTACCTTTACTAGGTTATAATGGTATGCTAAATATTTCATACACAACACAAAATGAAAGAGTGATCAATTATTTGAAGGGATCAATCCATGACTCTAATGGGTGATGGTGTTTCAAAACATTTCTTAATATGATGAAATATTCCTAGGTTCTATAAATATATAGAATGAATTATCTAAGTCATATGGATTAAAAGTAAAAAAAATAATAGTAAAAAAGACACAATATTAGATAAAATGAATAAGGGGAAGAATTATTTTTCCCACATGTGATAACTGTGTAATTAATTCATATAGAAAATTCATGAATGGATTTGTAGTCTATTATAATTGTGGAGATAAGGGTCACAATTAAAAAAGAAAGAAAATGTAGTAAATAACACAATCCTGTTGAGTGTTTCAAATATAAGGAGTTGGGGAACTTTGGAAAAAATATTCACGTGTGTCAAGGTAATGTACCTTGGAAGAGGATATCAGATCAGGGGAAATTATAAGTTTTCAACATAGTCAAACTGGGATGATTAATGTGATTCTTTATTTAGACCTAATTAATGTATTTTTAATTAATTTTTTTGATTATTTTGTCATCATGTGATTTATAAAATATAAAGGATTTTAATATAGTAAGTTTCCACTAATGATTTGAATTAATTTGTTGAATGGAACCAATATAATTGATTTAGTGGAATTTTAAGCTTTTTGGAGAACATATGGTTGAGGGAAATATAAACCTTAATATGTTCCTCATGATGACATAATTGTTAGACAAAGAGATTATTGATATGGATAAAGTAAATTGGATACTACTAAATAACAAGTAATTGATTCTAGAGTGTATGATCATGATCTTTTGGAAAGTTTATCAATTTATGAAATGGATTATGTTTAACATTAGATGTGGTATTAGAGTATGATATATTACGTCACTATATTATGCATCATATTATAATAAATAATGTATAAATAGTTCAATGAATAATCAAATAGAAATATTGTGTATATAGAAATGTATATTTTATTATATCCTTAGAGAATGAATGAATTACTAAACCCTTGGAAAAGGGTCTTAAAACAAATAATATTGTCATCATTTTTTAAGATATAAAAAACATTATTCACTCCTATGGTTTATGTTTTGTGGTCATAAACTATCATATCAAAATTTTCTATATCACTCTCAATCATAACCTGATGCTTTTATATTTCTTCCTTGTCAATGTTTTCACTAATGATCTTCCATTTAGAAGCCATGTTTTATAGTAACCTTCTCATTCCATTTTTCTCATTATTAAGAAGCCATGTTATTAAACCTCTTTAAAATGTAATTTTTAAAAAAAAAAGATTTTTAATTATAAAACCATCGATCATTGAGATCATTATTAAATTTCAATGTAGAAATTTAATTAAAATGGGGAGAATGTAATACCCTGAAATTCAAAAGTAAGATCATAGTATTTAAAAGCACGTATGCCACACAACACAAATAATTAAAATAAATATAATGTATGGAGAAATTATGATATATGTAATATTATAAATGATTCTATTATGTTTTTTATAATACACATAACACTAAGTTATCTTGTGTTACATTCAAAAACAACATTGTTCAGTAGTTTGGGTTACAAGAAAGACCATGTTTTACCAAAACTAAATATTTTATTATGATATTATTATTTAATATAATGAGATAGAAACTATTCATAAAATTGATTATTATTAATCTAATTATATAAATTATGAAAATATATTTTATCAATTCCTTAGTTACCAATTGAAATAACATTTATATAATAACCAATGAATATAAAGGGAATGTTTTTGAAAAAACTATTTTTATGCTCACAATGTCATTTTAGCCAAATATATTAAATTAATTTAAATTTTTGAGAGATATAATTTAAATATATATATATATATATATTATTCAATCAAATATTTTCAACATTAATGTAATATATTTGATAATTGTAATATAAGAAAAAACAATATTATGCCTAAAAATCTGTATTTTTATAAAGGAACCTTTACGACATTCTAATGGCACAAAAAGTTTAAATACTAAATTTGAAATTTAATAAATTTAATACAACCATATAAAAAAAATTTAAATTTAAAATTTAAAAATTATGTTATGTATATTTTTTGTTAATTTTTTGAGATGTTTCTTTTATTGATGAATAGTGAAAACCACTAAATTTTAATTAAAAACTTATTTTTAATCTAATTTATCTAAATGGATAAATTATATTCTAAATTTAATTTAAAGGAAAATTTGGTCAATTAAAAATAAATTTATCATTTTTGGTCATTTAAATCAATTAAACCTTGAAATTTTATATAAACTCATTTCAAACTTGTGAACAATTTTACAGTAAAACCCTACTTTGTCGACCCATCAATGTGATTAAATATAAATTTATTTCATCCAATTATATTATTATAATTTGGTAAAAATCTATTCCATAATTAAAATAATAATTATAAATAATTTCTACTAATTTTTTTAATGTTTTTTACCATGAAGTAAAATGAATGAAGTTAAAATTAATTCCTGAAAGTAAGGTAAAATTATGATTAACAATAGATTAAACCAAACACATAAGAACCAAAATGACCAAGATATATTTTCCAGACCTTTTTTGGGCATAGTTTGACCATATATCCATTTTATATAATTAAATTCATTATTGGGGGAACAATATTTAAAGAATACTTCTCAATAGTGATTACCTTATTATATTTACATGATTGTCACTCCTCCTCCACTATAAAATGGCACACACCCATCCCACTTCTTAACACCTATAAATTCATTTGTATTATCCAAAACTACCCAAATTTCTCAACATAATCCCTCAACTTATAATATAATACTAAATTTCAGAATAATTAAAACCAATGATGTCTTTTGGTATAAACCAAAAAGAGATACCCAAGTAAGAGGTTACATTCTTTGAAGGTAACTTTTGTTTCACTTACCTCTCCACCCCTTCTATTATTTTCATATCATGCATATATAGTGTCCTTATTATCATTAGTATACTGATATTTTATATTATTTTATAATTTCTACCTACACTTTAACACACATCCCTCAAATGGGATACACATTCATCGATCATGTGTACAACAGACTACCGCCTTGCGAACTGATGTTGTTTGTTATTCCATTACCACCTTCCATGGAAGGAATAATAATTTTATTATAGTTTATATTTTTTATTCATGATATTTATGAATTCTTTATTATTTCATAATCTATATATAACGCATACCTTTATTATTTTCAATTTGTCAGAATATGATAACATCATTTATGGATCTATGCACTACCACATCCTAAAAGCGATATGATTTTTTCAAGCTATACCTGGAACATATTAAGGATTATTTTAATAAAAATATGTTATTTATACGAAATACATAATTTTTATTATAATATTGATTTATATCATTTATTATTTCTTCATTTAATAGGAAAAATAAATTAAAGTAACATTCAGGCATATATACGACCTACCATCAACATTAAAGGTGAATTTTATTTCATATCCCCAAATTCAATGGTTTATTATAAATACATATAGAGTAAATATATATGATATATAAATCATGTTTTACAATTTTTAGATAACTAAATTATGATCTAATTAATAGGAACAACAAATTACAAGTCAAAAAATAATCGAAAAACTATGAAATAAACACTCGAAATAAGGAAAATAATGAATGATTATTAAGAAACAAGCAATAATATTTTATAATAAGACAATAAAATATATTATAAATATTATTATGTATATTTTATATGTGAAAAATTTCATGAAATTATTATGTAGGATGAAAAAGTATGTGCACTCAAAAGGAAATTCAAGGAAATGGTTTGCATATAAATTTATATTATATTGAGACTTATTTACTATTATGTGTTAATTCACATTGATTGGTTTCTTTTAACTTTATATTGATACAATCACTTACATATGATCATTTTTGATATTTTGAATTAAATTTACTTCAAATTACAAAATTTTTTTGTCAATAATTTTATCATTTCTGAAATTGTATTCTATTTTTACATATGTTGTTTACATTGAATGTTATTTAATTAACTGAGGACATTTTGATAAATCTGTATCATTTATTACATATAGATATTTGATGATAATGGATAATTTTTGTTAATTAAAATTTTATTAAATATATAAAGAATGATTTATTTTGGAAGACCATGTGTTCAAGACCATTTATGGTAATTCCCTAGATGAATCAGTATTTCTATGAGAAGAATTAGTTAGAAAAATCATACGGGTATCTTCTCAATACGCTAAATTTTATTTTGATTGGTAATGAAGAAAAAGGTACTATGTACCTATGAAACATGGAATCTAAATATTAATATTTTAATTTATTAACTATTTAGTTATTATGATTATTATCCATGAGATATTTTCATTGACATTATATATGGATGTATTTCACTCAAATTTAATTGAATTAAATGTATGTATTCCAGTTATATACTGTTCCATATTATTTATGCATTGTCCAGTTAATTAGATTGAATGCCTTATAAGTTATCTAACATTCAGTGTTTATTCATTCATATTTATTCATTATTTCTTATTCATTAATTACCCCAATTAGGAAATTTAGATAACCCTTATTATGTTTTTTTCCCCAAGTGATTAAGAGGAATCCTTTGAATGAGTTTGAAGGATGAGGATATTATACATAAGCTATGATTAATGTTCATTTCCCAATGAATTATGGGTATCATGTATGTAATTAGGTTTTCCAAAACAACTATGCTATTTTTTCCATAGGGATCGGATTCCTTGTAATCCATCCAATTTAATAAAGTAAGGCATTGACTCCGGTATTCTGGGGTTAGGGGTTACATATGGAATGGGTCATGTTTTCTTCTCTAAAAAATTTTGTTTCCATTACATTTTCATTTTCATTTCTATTATAGAATAATTATTTTTAAACATACTAATAAGATGGTTCACTAAAGTCTAACTAATAAGTGTATATACTCCTCAGGAACCAAAATATGGCATCCACCTAATCAACAACATTAATCATTCCAGAACATTATATTCTTGGTTCGTGGATCAAAATGACACAATTTGATGCTTAGGGTGACTAAAATATCCATATTATGAATAAAAAACATAGTTTACAATATTAACTATAAGTAATAACCTTTTTTCAATTTCCTATACAAAATATTTATCAAACAATAGATATATCAAACATGGAAAATATCAAAATAACATGAAATCGAGAAATGAAGCCTATAATTTATGTAAAGATTCATGAAATTTGAATTAAATAAATTTCTAAAATGATAAATAATATGGAATAAAATCATATCATCAGGTTGAATAAAAATAGATCCCACATTCACATCATTAACAACACCAAAATTATGGTCCATCACCCAACGGTGGAATAAAATCACCAATATAAGAAAAAATTCAAAACCCATCAATTTTATTTGAGTAAATTTGGATGTTTTCTATATGTGGGTCATCTATACATATGTATTATTCATTACCATATTATTATTCCTTCCAATCCCTTTATACTATATTAATGTTGTAAGTAAACCTAGAAAAGATATTCAAATACCACATTGAAACATCCTATACTCTGATTCCTTTGAATAGTTGGAAGAGACTGGTTGGCCACATAACCTCAAGAACATCTCCTCAAATTCCTGGAGATTTTAACTAGTAGTGATGACCTATGGTGTATGAGTGGGGAGACTATAACTTCATCAGTATAGTGTAGGAAATCAGTTATAAAATAATCAATAATTAGACAAATAAGTGAAATTGTCAAAAAAAATAGATACCTAAATATGAGATAAACATCCAAGACATATATATATATATATATATATATATCCACAAGACATGTTCATAAGTAATCTAATATATAAATTTTATTTCATTTTATATCGGAAAATTATCCAAAATGGGTGTATATACAACCATAAAGTATATGTAAGAAAATACCAAAAATATAAAAACCTATATCAGCTAGAATAATGATCCTCATATTTTTCCTGTGTTATCCTTATCCTAATAAATAATTAGAATCCTTTATTATATTTCCATCTCTTATCCATTATAGCAAGAATATAGTGTATTTTGTTATCCTTATCCTAATAAATAATTAGAATCCTTTATTATATTTCCCGCTCTTATCCATTACTTTTAGTTTTTAAAAAATATTTTTCAAAAATAATACTTCTTTTCAAAGTGAAATATTATTTTCTCAAGAATTACTTGATGATTTTTTAAGTGAATATTCACCTATTTCAAAACTCATGTTAATTCATATGTATTATTGGGATTAAAATTCTATGATATCATATAAAATATTTAATTTCATGGTTTATGATTACTTTTAATGTGGATGTGGGAACATAATACTATTTATCGATTTGCTTTGAATGGTTGGTTTTTATGTTTAATATATGGGGAAATTTATTTACATATTATATATTAGTTTCAATATGGATGTATATATTGTTTAAGTTTATCACTTTTCATATGTAGAATTCATTGGACATAATAAGATTCAGGTGGGGCCCTCTATATCCCCTCTTTGAATCTGTACATCTCATGAGACAAATAATGGTATTCATATGTGGCCTTGATAAAATGTATATTTATGGCCTTGGCACGAGGACATGATGGTATGGTTATGATGTCTAAAATTATGCATTCCATCATTATGAAAATAGTATTTATAGTTCATGTGGCCATTTGACAAGTAGAATACCTGTGATTATGTTTTACTATTTAATTATTTATTCAACATTTTTTCCTTCTGTAATGTGTTAAAGTTTGTTTTAAAGGCATGTCTTTTTAGTTGTTCACCATGCCAAATGTTTATGATTTTGATATAATTCACTGTATTTCTTACCCTTATTGATCATTTGATCTCAACCATTTCTATTATTTAATTTTCTCAGGACATAAAGATGCTTATTATGATTGAGCTTCAATGATATGATTATAGTTGTGGATGCTAGCAACAAAACATATATGTTGTATTTAATTTAATGTTATAATATTGAAGTTATGTATGTATCTTGTTTCCAAATCTACTAAACTACTTGGTCTTTAGGGATGATGATTCCTTTTTTATATGTTAATGTAATAAAATAAGGAACCAAATCCAGGAAACTAGGGTTTGGTACTTACAGTTTGTATAAAAGAATGATTAGTAGAAAGCATAGAAGCTAAATTTAGATGTAGGAACAAACCCCTAAGATAGTATATAAGGATAAAACATACAAGAATATCATATATTTTTTTGGAATGGAATATATTATGTGGATCTTTCAAAAAAAATACTACCGTGTTTGGATACTACAATAGGACATGGTTCTAGCAGAGATGTTCTAGGTGTTAAAACTCAGACCATGATTTTTGGGCATTACCAAAGGTATCCTGGTAAATGAAAATGGGCCTTACTACGCAAATGTTTTGACACTACAGAGGTATATTATTAGGATAATTCTCTTTTTTTTAACAATCCATAGCGAGATATTTAAATGTAAATTTTTTCCTCAATGAATCCATGTTTATGATTATAAAATTAGATATGTATATAATTTCAATTTCTGCTAAGTATTTTTCTCTGTTGAAATTATAAATTATGATTCATAACTAAATATACTATATGAAATTATTTATAAATGTCACATAATGGAAGGAATTGTTATTTTATGAACTTGCATATCCTATATAGGGATTTCCCTCCGAAGAAAGATAATTATTTATGATCTAGAGCTATGTCTGGTGTTCAGCATCTTATAACTATCCTGGGAAACCTGACTCTAATTATGAACAATAACCTTACCTGTATGGAGCATCTTGGTCCATAACATGGAGGAGCTATATTAGATTACTTTATGCTACAAAATCCCAATCATTCAATGGGACTAAAAACCATTCGTAACTGAGCAGTGCATAAGTTCCATGGTGAATACAATTCTCTCATTGGGATGTAAAGAAAGTGAGAAGGTTTTCATGAAATATTATCATTTATCAGGGGATGTGGAATAGTAGTGGTCATTAATCCAAAAGAAAATGGAGGAAGTATAAATAGAAGATATGTAATAGAGGTATTTTAAGGTAATCTAACAAGAAAATGTCTTCCCCAAGAACAAGAAGAAGATATGAAAAAGAAATACAATAATATGATACAGAAGGAGGACGGTGATTTTGAATAGTACTAAGCTAAACTCACATGGTTTCATGACATCCTGTAGACTACATACATGATCTAAGGATAAATATTGAACTATTCATTGATGGTTTAAGACCATTCCTCGGAAGGGAACTTATCCTCCAAATATTCTCATCATATGAAGATATAGTCTCAAGTGCTATCAAGATGGAAAAATAATTTTCTATGTTATATGACATTAAAGAAAACAAAGAGAAAAAGTGGGATAATGAAAACTCTTGAAACATAAATAAGGAAATGGAGAATAATAGAATATTTGACCTTCCATCCTTTAGTAATTTTGGTAAAAATACACCAATGTACTTTCCTAAAGAGAATGGGAGTCTGTTACATGTCTAGAAAAAATGCCACATATCATATGATTGTAATGGGATGAAAGAAGCTACCAATGTTTAGTGATAAAATTATAGGAAAAAAATATATATTATGCACATTAATTTCATTAGTGTTAGGTAAACATTCCTTAAAAGGGGCAAGAGAGAATGGACAAGATTATGTTGTCACAACTATGGAGGTTTGATATCCTAATGATACGATGGCGTGTACTTTAATCATTTCCTCAATCTTATCCAATGCTTTATTAAATTTTTTATCATCACATTCTTTTATATCCTTCCATTTTTACAAGAAAATAAGATATTTACAATTTTATTTAATGAGGTATTTTTCATTCAAAAATCATAGGGTAAGTATCATTGCAGTCTATTTTTGTTATGAAGACCATATAATGTCATGTTGTTGTGCTTTATCTGTTGATTTTATAGTTATACCCATGATTGAATTTGATACAATTCTCTATATGGATTGGCTTTCGAACCATGATGCTCAAATTTATTTCATGAAGAATGATGTTACAATTTTTTTGGATGATGTGAAATCCCATATATTTAGAGAAGAAACATCACCATCTAATTCTCATCTAGATCCACTACTAGTAGCTCTATTGAATTATATTTTTGGGGATGAAGGGAATGTAATAACCATGGGTGAGGAAAAGAATGTTCAAATTGAGGACGTACCTATTGGGCAAAAATATGTTGATGTATTTCAAAATGATTTACCTGTACATATGCTAGAGTGGGAAATTGAGTTTTCTTATTGACTTAATTCATAATTCTAAGCCCATATCAAAGACCCCTTATATAATTAGAACTTTGGAAGTTGTGTAACTGAATAAAAAACTATATTAATTGAGTGATAAATGATTTATTCACCCTAATGTTCCTCTATGGGGATACCATATTCTTTTAGTTAAGAATAAAGATGTATCTATGAGGTTTTGCATTGACTACAAGGAAATCAATGATATAACAATTACGAATAAGTATTCCCTTCATCTTATTGATGATTTATTTTATCAAATTCATAAAACCCAATAATTTTCAACGATTGAGCTTTGATCTGAAAATAATCAATTTCAAGTACTGAAGAAATACATTTCTTAGACTTTCTTTTCAAACTAGGTATGGTAATTAAGAGTTTATAGTAATGCATTTTGGTCTGACTAATGCACTGTTAGTTTTCATGGATCTAAAGAATAGTGTTTCAATTGAATATCATGATAGAATTTTGGTGGTATTTTTGGAATATATCATGGTATACTCCAAAATATAGGAAGATGATGAAAATATCTTGCGCACTATTCTAAAGAATCTTAGAAGACGTGAATTATAAGAGATGTTTTGAAATTGTGAATTTTGGCTTCAATCAGTTTATTTTCTTGGCCACATTGTCTCTACGGATGTAATTTTAGTTGATCATGTGAAGAAAAAGGTTGTACATGAATGGAATACTCCAATGAACATAACTACAGTACGTATTTTTGTTGATTTAGTAGATTATTATCTACCTTTCTTTCATAACATCACACGTTTAGCCAACCAAAAGGGAAATATTACATATAAAAGGGTTAAGATTATACATATAAAATAATGTGATGAATATTTTGAAAAATTGAAGATGATATTAGTAAAGTCGCTGATCCGGACCCTATCACTAGGGAATTATGGGTTTGTGATCTATAATGATTCATCATAGAAAGGACTTGGTTGTGTCCATATATAGATCAATATAGTTACTTTCTATTCAACAAGGCAGTTAAAATATCATGGAAAAAACTATCCTACTCATGATCTTGAGTAATCTATTGTAATAATTCCTCCAAAAATATAAAGACACTATATCTATGGTAAAATATGTGTGATATATACGGATCAGTAGAGTATGTAAATTATCTTATCACAAAAGAACTGAACTTGAGGAAAAGGCGATGACTCTAACTAGTCAAGGAGTATGATTCTACCATACACTAAAACCTAAGAATGTAAAATAAGGTAGTTGATGCAATGAGTAAGAAGGATCATAGAGTATTCAACAAAATGTCTATTCGCAAGTATCCTTTTTTCATAGATCTAGTGAGGATGGATATGGGAATTATCAAAGAAGGTGAAACATCACCGATTTTTCATTTGGGTGCCCAACCATCATTATTAGAAAGGATTAAAATATCATATCCTGATGATGAGAACATGTAAAATAAATTCAATGCTATGAAACATGGGAAGTTGGCTGACTTCATGTCTGAAGCTGGAATTATAAAATTTGGGAAGTGGCTTTGTGCTCCTTCTCTACCTAAGCTGAAAGAGGAAGTTATTTGATGATGCTAATAGCTCAAATTTCTCTATACATCCTGGTATCACTATGATGTATATAGCTTTCAAGGAACATTTTGGGTGGGAAAACATGATGATTAATATTAATAATTATGTATCAGGATTTTTAGTCTATCAACAAGTAAATGTCAAACGATGACATCCTATTGGATTCATGACACCTCTACCTATTCATATATTGAAATGGGATGACATCACCATTGATTTTTTCACTGGGTTACCTAAAACTCTGAGAAGGAATGATGCAATATGGGTATTTATTGATCGACATAAGGAATTTTCACATTACCTTGTTATAAGGATGGATTTTCCACTAAAGCACATAATGAAACTCTATTTCAATAATTTTTTGAGAGTTATTTTAGAACCTCTCTCAATTGTTTATGATTGTGATCTATAATTTACATCAAAATTAATGAATAGTATTCAGAATGATATGGATATTTTAATTCATTTTAGTACCTCTTATCATCATTAAACTAAAAGGAAATCAGAAAGGATGAACCAAACATTAGAAGACATGTTGAGATCATGCTCACTCATCATTCAAGGAATTTGGGACCAGTATTTACCTTTGGTAGAGTTTTCCTAAAATAATAATTTCCATTCAAGTATTCAAAGGGTACCATTTGAAGAATTTTATGGAAACAAAAGTCATACAACAACATGTTGGGATGATGTTGGAAAAAAGAAGGTAGTGGGTCCAAAGCATGTGGAGGAAACAACAATGAAGGTAACGACAATTCAAGCCCATATCCAAGCTGCCCAATGTAGAAAAAAGGTTATGCTAATAATCAAATGAATTATGTGTAGTTTCAAGTGGGAGATCATGTTTAATAAACTTTATCTCTATGAAATAGTGGTATATGTTCTAGGATGAAAGAGAAACTGAGATTTAGGTACATAGGCCCTTTTTTAATTCTGGAGAGAATTGGAGCTATTGCAAATCATTTGGAAATTCCACCTATCATTTCTAAGGAATAAAGTGTTTTCCATGTATCATTACTAAGAATTTACATGCCATAACCAACACATGTCCTCACTTCTGATGGTATATAATTAGATCCTGACCTATCTTACGGTGAAGAGCCTATCTAAGTTCTTGATACTATAGAACATGTTTTGAGGAATCAGACGACTCGACAATAAAATATACTTTGGAAAAATCATAAAATCAAAGATGCAACATGGGACCTTGGGAGGATTATGATAAAGAACTACCCAAATCTATTTGTGAGGTTACATTCTAGTAATTTTGAGGACGAAAGTTTTGTATGGAGTGGATAATGTAACGCCTCCAGATTTTGAAAATAAATTTAATATTGATTTCATGAAACATTGAGTCTCTTAAAAACACCACAATTTTATAACCTATACAGTAAGCATAAATTTTCCACCATTGTGATTTTAATTTTTAAAAACTGACATACACAGTTGTGTTACATAAGATATTATGATTCTGATAAGCCAAGTATAATTTTTGATGAATAGTAACATAACCTTATGAATAGTAACATACTCTTATCAATAGTAACGTTACTCTTATGATTTATAATGAATATTAAATCATCCAAAAAATAGAAAATTCACCTAAGAGTGTATAAATACAATTTAGGAATCATATAAATGAAAAACCGATCATTGTATATTTATTGGTATTTTTGTATGTCATAAATATTTTAAATAAAATTTTATTATTAATTTAATAAATTAAAATTTAAATGTATTTTCATAAAAACTTATAGTAAATTGGTACTTTATTTTCTTATGGTTAAAGATAATTTTATGGGACCTTAATTATTTTTTCAATGTGTTATAAAATGAGTTTTAGTTTTAATGTTGTTTTTGGAAATATATTATTATTTTATTTAGAAAATAAACTAAAAATATTTAAAAAATTATTTTCAAAAAATGGATATCATTATTTTAATTATATATTTAAAAAACTAGTTGGGGTAATGTTTTGGTATTTTTGGAAAATACATGAATTTGGGGTGAATAGTAAAATACGTAATTAATGATAAATTCAAAAAACATTATTTATTTGTTCATAAGTGATTTAAGGAAGATGTAAACCCACTACATTAGAACTAAAATTCAATTATTACTATTATAGGTCACATGAATCAACGTTGTTGGTTTTCATGAGAGAAATAATAAAATAAAAAATAAAATAATGGGAAAACCAACATCTCCTC
Source organism: Viscum album (assembly GCA_963277665.1). Classification (NCBI taxonomy): domain Eukaryota; kingdom Viridiplantae; phylum Streptophyta; class Magnoliopsida; order Santalales; family Viscaceae; genus Viscum; species Viscum album. The sequence continues at coordinate 2,083,437,569 of OY728128.1, read as the reverse complement.
AACTATAAAATCCCCCTCACTCCCTCTTCTCTTCACTCCTCTCAATCCTTGTGCCATGTCTAATTATAACCAAATATCCTATCATATTTATCCCCCACATCCAGAAGCCCTTGGTCTCATATAAAATCCAAAACCCCTCACATAAAGAGGGTCTCAGGGAAGATTGCTTCAAGTGGTAAATTCCTCTTTTCATTCCTTTTATTTATAGTTCGTTTGTTTCTATTTTTCCCTCACATACCTTCATGAAAATATTGTGATGAACCCTGTAACTTACAATTACTATAAATTTTTAATTATAATGTAATATTTCTTCATCATATCTCATTTCCAATTCTTTTAAACCATCAATGAAAACCACATATAAGATGTTTTATATTATCACATTCAATGACAACACATTTTTAATTTCTATAACCATCTTCAATTTTGGTCGGGAAACCATATTGAATGTCGAACTAGACTATGATATATGTATTTTAACTTATTTAGTATTTGGAATTTTTTTACACGTGATATTAATATATAAATAAAAAAGAGATTATTGTTTTCATGAACCACCAATTAACCCAAACAATTGTCATCAACGTTTTATATAATGATCCATCTTCACTTCTAATAACCAAATATATTTTATAACCATGTAATATGATGGGTTTTCTCTAATAACATAATAATTCTATTCTGGACACCATTCTCATTCTAAATGTTTATCCGTACAAGAATATAAGTAAACTGATCATTAAAACCATGGAAGATAACACTCCCAAACAATGAAATTTGATCATTTAACACCTCAAAAGGCCATGAATGTACATAATGAAGTTCCGATGAATTAATTATATGTAGATTAGGTTCTAGAATATTAAATTTATGTATCTATATTTTATTACTCAGGTCATTAAGATCATGTGAGGAACACCTTTGGACTTATGGTAATGGTTTCCACCTGAAACTATATTTTCATTTGGGTTACCTTTATAATATTCTTACTCAACTTAAATATGATTAATTCATATGTAATCATCATAATTTAGGTTTTAATGTTTTATATATGCATTCTAACTAGAATTAGACCATCATTTATGGGAATTTATATGTTTTAAAATGATCTTTCAAAAATTCCTCCCATAATATAAGCCCAATTCAAGGAAATTTATCTTGTTCTTACAAATTTTCAAGAGAACTATATATTTTTTATTTTAAAACCATTATCTTTATGAAATATATAATTTTATTATAAAAATACCATCTAACTTAAATTATTGTTTTATACAACTATTTTTCCAATTGAACTCTTCTTTTCAATGTAAAAGACTATTTACCTCAAGAATTACTTGATTATTTTATTAGTGTATCTTCATCTATGTCAACATGAATGTTGACTGTTATGTAATATTGGGATTAATATTTTATTATGTCATCTAAAATAATTAATTTAATGGTTTCTGGTTATTTTTATTTTGGATGTGGTATCCTAAAACCATTTATCCCGAATGGCCCAAAGGCTTTCACTTTTTATTTTATTATTGATAATACCTCTTTAAAGGGTTAAAGGGGGACCCTAACTTGGCCCTTATGCATAAGGCGCAAGGCCCGACATGACCCAAAATCCAATACATGACCTAATGGCCCTAAGGCATTTTATTCCCATTACATGACCTATAGGCCCATCCCACTAGAACTACCCCTCCCCACCTTCGGCATCATTTCTCACCTAACTCCATACCATGCATTGTTGATCGTCTTGAATTACCCCATACAAATATGCACAATGTCTTTTCTTGATGTAGATTTTCCTACCATATCATTCTTTCAATTTCGTTAGCTCTTCTTCTGGTGACAGTTATACTTTTCTCTGATCCTCTTCCGGGGTCTGCTTTGTGGGAACTAGGCTACTCCATTGTCTATGTGGCCTGAATGCCCTAAGACCCAAATTCCATTGATGACCTGAAGCCCCTTGGACCCTTAGTCCCAAACTGGTGGCCTAAAATCCCAAATTGGGTTAATAGTTTTGGTGAATATAGTACCGAAAAATGCTTTCTACAGTTCTTTCTACAGTACCTTCTACAATATTTCTACATTACCCAAAAATTCTCTTCCAGCTGGTATCAAACCTGGGTTTCTTGGATGCCAAGTAGGATCCCTTACCACTTAGGTATGTGCTCCACTGAAAAACCATTTAGCAATTCACACTGAATGGTTAGTTATTAGGTTTAATATAAAGGTAATGTTATTTAATTTTCATATATCAGTTACAATATGAATATATATGTTGTTTATGTTTTTACTAATTCATTTGAATAATGCATTTGAATTAATAAGTTACTAGTGTGGCCCACTATTTCCCCTCCATTCATTAGTAGGACTCATGAGATAAACAATGGTCTTGGCATGAGGCAATTAAAAAATGAATTTTTATAGTTTTGGAATGAGGACTTGATGTTATGGTTATGATGTCACACATTATGCATTAACTCATTATGACAATTGAATTGATAGTTCATGTGGTCATTCTACTAGTAGAATACCCCTGATTATGTTTTATTATGGCATTATTTATTCAGCTCTTTTTCCTTCCAAAATGTGTTCATGTTTAATTTTAAAGGCATGAGTTTTTAATTATTTACAATGCATACTGTTTTCTTTTATGATATCATTCACATTATTTCTTAGCCTTACTGAACATTTTATCTCACCACATTTTAATGATTCATTTTCTCAGGACTTTAAGATGTTTATTATGATTTACCTACGAGGATAAACATATATTTGTGAATGTTCCCAAAAAACATATATATTGTATTTAATTTAATGTTGTAATGTTGAACTTATGCATGTATATTGTTTCCAAATATTCTAAAATACTCTATCCATTAGGATGCATATTCATTATTTATATGATAATGAAATAAAATAAGGTACTAGATCTAGGAAATATGGGTTGGGTCATTATAGTATTAGATAAAAATTATAAGAATGTTAACTATAAGATATTATATAAAACGATTAAATGTTACTAACCGTTAATAAAAAAATCATCCAAAAATAATATTTTTTTAATTATCATGGTTTTTGAAAGTAATCCTAGTAATCATATAATTATTCCCAAAAAATACACTATAAGTATTAAATAATATAATAGTATCGATATAAAATAAAATGTACATTTTATTAATATAATTTTAATAGGTGATGATAACTAAAATTTTAATTTAATCTACTAAATAAATATTGTTATTATAATATTACAAATGTCTCAACAATTTTTTCAGTGTTTTTAAAAAAAAATGTAGATTTAGCAATTTTTTACATAAATATATTTTAATAAAATAAGAAGGATTTAAAAAAATTTAATTTATTCAAAAAATTATAGCAACTTGTATTTCTCCTCATGATGTCACATAAGATTAGATTTGTTTATTTCTAAAAATAATTTGTTGAGATTGAATTAAAAAATTTAAAACACTAAATAGTAAACATAGAATAAACCCATTATATTAAAAGAATAAATAGTAAACATGGAATGCATGTATGACATATGTGAGTGGGAAATCCATAGTGAGTATATATATGAATTTATAATGTTTGAAAAAACAAGAAACCATATATTAGAATTTATATAATGTTAGTCAAAATAATTACTTCAATGAAACATATCATGAATGAATTATGGTCATTTATTTCCAAAGAATATTAAAAAAAAAATTTTGTAATTTAATATAATTACTTAAACAATTATTTCATTTGAACAAGAAAAAAATGTACATGAATTTCACACTCCCCGGTGAAGTAATTGTAAGAATATGAAAATGTCTTCTTGAAATATGCGTTTTTTTCTTTTACATGTACATAGAAATATATGGTAGGAAAGTCAATTTAACATTTCTTTATAGACCCTTTCATTATAACACCATCATCATATTTCTATCCAAAAAAATTAATATCAATACAACCAAATTTTTACTCAAAAATTAATTTTTCATATCTATGAAAAATTGCACAAGTAAATTTGTAATGAATTAAAACATCATATATATTTAGCTATAGTAAATCAAATATTTATATTCTAATGTATTATATGAAAATTTCAAGAATTTTTTGTATAAGTAATCATCATGAGAATTATAGTATTTTGATGATTTATATTACATCATAATATTTTTATCTTGATGTAATGTTATGAAATAGTAAAATTATAAATATATATCATAATTAATTGAAAATAGTTGAATGAAAAAAAATCAAATTGTAAAATAATTAATCGACATATTGCTCATGTAATAATTTTAATCATATAATTTTACAATTTAAATATTATTTCAATAACTACTGTATGTATAATTCAATATCAATTATGGAATTACATTATTATGAAAAACTATGATGTTTTGGACTGAAAAGTAGAAAAATTTATAATTATGCAACACACAGTAAAACCCAACTTTTGGTACCCAAAAATATTCTCTTAGGGGCATGATGAATGTTAAACATTGTAACTTGTTTTCTGTTGGGAGGGGAGATTAAAATAAATAAGAACATAAAATGATGTTCAAAAAATTATTATAGTTTTTAATTGTAGAATATGTAATTTTATTGACATAATTTTAATCAATCTTTCATGATGATAATGAAAATAATTTCCTGAGTTTTCTTGGTGAATTATTTTCATCTGGAATTATCATATAAATGATGTTAAGCCTAGTTACATTGTTGGCTAACCTAATCTGTTTTTCATATGAATCATCTTCTAATTAGAAATATTGGTTTTTTTATACCTCATGGAAAAGCATAATTAGGCATGTAATAAACTACATTGTGATTATATAATATTATATTAAATTGAAATTGAATAATCCAAAATTAATATATAGAGTTATTACATAATAAATAAATCATAAAGCGTAAAAATATAATTTTAATAAAATCTCATTGAATGGAAGCATATATACAGAATTACTTTTGTAAATAAAATACATTGTGATTATGAAATAATGATAATGGTCAAAAACTATAATACATAATTCATAAAATATTGATTATTAGATGAAAATGAAAAACTTCATAATCTAATGTTAAATATTAATTTATTACAATAAAAATTATTATGAACAGATAATTCAATAATCATCCATTGAATGAAATTTTTTATCAATAAAGTATAATATTATACCATGTATACGTAAATAATAGAACACCAAATAGTAATTACCACTAAATAACTCATTTGATTAAATAATATATTTGTGGTGAATATATGGAGGAGGAGAGTAATTACAACCAAATAAATCCTTTTAGAAATAATTGATTTATGGTGGTTATGGGAAAAAATATATAACCTTTAAGTAGTGGATTGTGGTTCCACTGAAGAGGGTATCTAAGAATTGGTGTTTGAGGTTGTATGGGTTGGGGGTGGTCCATGTAGCCACTGAAGAGGGGAACCTAACTAGGGTGTGAGGGGCCAGATGGGTGGGGGGTTCGTGTTTCCAGTGATGCGACCAGAGAGGAGGTCAGAGGTAGAGTCATGAGGGGAGGGGGAGGGGAAGGGTGGGTGGAGGGTCGTGAGGGTTGGGGGTCGCAGGCTTGGGGTTTCTTTTGGGGAGATGAGAGGATGAGAGGTGAGGAAAGGGGGTTACGAGCTAAAGGTCGCCACATGGGATAGTATAGGATGAGGTCTAGGGTGGTGGGGGAGTGGGTAGAAAATGGGTCAGGGTAACATAGAAGGATCTAGGGTGAGGGATATTCTATGGTTATTTTAACACATATCATGATAGTTTAATTTAAACCACTACTAATTGAAATCTTAAAAAAATAACATGGATGTATTATATTACCACAAATATATTAAATTTTTCTACCCATCTTAATTTCGCATCAGTTACTAGAATGACCATGAATTAATAACCACTAACCATATCGTTTATTTTAGTGTAACAAGAGGGAATATTGAAATAATAGTACCCTCGACTATTTTGATCCATGAATATGAGCTTAATATTTGGGGATGAATTTTAAAAAAAAAAGAATAAAACAACCCAATGTTAATAAATAATATTAATTCATGAAACAAATGTGTATTATATTTTATTTTACAGTATTATACACATAATTTATATATTGAAAACAAAAAAACATTATTTAATTAATAAGAATCGTTACATTTAGTAGAAACTAAACCTAGTAAAATTCCAAATATTAAAATGGGAAAAATATAAAATATAAAAACTATAAAGGGAATTATTTACTACCCCAATATTCTAGAATCTTCCCTCCCATTAAAGACATTTCTAAAATAAAAATAAGTATTAGTACACTAATAAGAATTTTTGAAAATGTAAATATATAACCTTGATATCAATTTAGGCGAACAACAAATGAAGGAATGAAGTTTTATTTATAATGTAACACCCTGACGCCAGTTACCCAGAGTCGGTGCATTATTACATAACATTGGAATGATCACAAAAGATCAAGTCTCGAATGACCAATTAGATTTGTAGCCTTGGAATCACTAGATACATTCATAAAGTTTACATTACATCATAAAATTGAAAACTACATCAACATTGTCTACATTGAAAAAATTGAGATCCCATAGACTATCCTTGGAGGTCAGTCATTATATACTTCTTTGCATCCTGGGAAAAATAAAACATATAAAGGGGTGATCTTAGATGCTCAGTAAGGATAACATTATCGCAGAAACATTCATAAATAAGCATAAATATTTAAGGCAATGTATAAATAAAACAAAAGACTTTTATACCTGAACTCCAGCATAATATGGTATAAATAAAATTAAATAATGACATTTACTTATTGACATGGATATTCTACTAGTCAAATGATCATATGCAATATCAATAACCACTTTCATAATGATGGAATGCATATTTCCAGACTATCATAACCACATAGTCAAGGCCTCATGCCAATACTGCAAATAAGATTTTGTCAAGGACTTGTGCCAAGACACTAGTTTGTCTCAAAAGACCTACTGATGCATCGAGGAGCTATAGCGGGCTCCAATCGTCACATACTAAGTCCAATGCATTCATCATATGAAAAGTTTGAAACATAACAAAAACATTCGTATTAAAACTAGCATACAAAATGTAAATACTTTAACCACAAATCATGAATGGTATAAAAATAGCACATCCACAGTCAAACATAACTCATTCGATAAAATATGGAAGATTTTATAATTTCACATTAACCTCAATATAGAATAATGAAGGACATTGACATAGATTAAAATAATCATCAAACTATTGAGAGAAATATCTCCTTTTTTCTTGAAAACATTTAAAAGTCACAATATTTGTCATGAAGCCATTTAAAATAGATTTTTGAATCAATGTATCCCATACCACATTGAAACTTTTAAAAGGAATTTTTTTTTGAAAACTATAATGTCCGTATAAATAAATCCTTAAAACCATTTTTAAAACATGGACATTAATAAGAATGATTTAGAATAATAAATCTTTCAAACATTTTAAAATGCTATTTTATTTAGAGTTCCTAACCAAAAGAGATACACCAGAATACAAATAATAGTGTTAATAAAAAAAATTAATATCATGAGAATAAATTGATTCATGATATACTATGTCAAAGTACATTATATACACCATATAAAAGTGATTTGGTGTATAACAATAAAAGAGTCTCAATGGAATGTAAATTGAGATGAAATCTCTCATAAAGGCTGTATCTTTAGGTTAAGGATAAATCAATGACATAATTATGTGATAAAAATATAAATACACTCAATTTTGTTGGATATTAACTGTGAAACAATCAAAGGACATTCACACATATTCTTGTAAAAACAACACCAATGAATTGGATGTTTAACTCAACAAATCGAGATTGAGTAAAAATTATCTTATCAAACTCATACCAATGACTTGAGAATTTAGAAATGGAGTTATTATGTGTATCATAAGTATATCCACATAAAGGGGAGTGGAAATTATGACATAATCAAATGAATAGTGATTCCACACATAATCCTGGAGTAAAATAATCAATGATGTATGCGTAAAGCTGAATGAGTAGAAATTGAAATTTCAAATTCCCTTATTGATTTGGTAACTTTCGAAAGATAAACCCATAAAAGAAGGATCATACAATGATGATGAAAATATACACGAATTAATGTATATTACACAATGAATACAAACCTTGGGCAGTACACACACCACATGCAATAAATAATTGGTGAACAATGGAAATCTCACCGAATTAAAAGTGAGATAAGAAACCCCTTACTTTGTAATTTTTCCGTGGTTGAGGGTAGGTTAAACTCCGTTATAATGGAGAAATAATTGTTATTGAATTATAAAAGAATTTTATACATTAATATGATATCAAATATGATCTTTTAACATTTATTTGTTAATAATATGTTAGTATTATCGTCATTTCGGGTGTTAACTGTATCATTTTCCATTATATTATTTGTTATGTGAGCCATATTTGTTATGTATGGGATGTATATTATTAATATACAGAATGATATCATGTCTCTAAACAATTTTTTAATCATCAAATGAAATTTAGTCTTTAATGGATATGATGGGGAATGAATCTCATCGCGTTCGTAGAGACGGTAATCCGTACGTACACATGAATGGAAATTTCATTCTTTTGATATTAAAATAATATATAATTGGATGATATATCAAATATATAGAATCATTATCATGTTATATTTATTTTTTACATGAATTTCATGTCTATATTATAACCATCCAAATAATAATATATTGAATAACAATTACACAACGATGTGGAGACGGTAATCCGTACGTACGCATGTATGGTGAAATGTCATTCAAAGGATGGATATAATAATGAAGATGGTTTTAACATATTAACAATAAAATCACAGTATATATAAGATAATGGATTTATTATTTTAGAATGTAAATAACAAAGAATGAAGAAGTGGAAGAAGAAAGTAACTTGAAAGAGGGTGGTGAAATCATTACATCTTCTTCAGGTTCTTCCTTTTGATTTGATCAAAAGGTCTCCTTAAGTTGGAATTCTGACCAATGGAGGGACTCTAGGATGAATTCAAGGAAGTTTAGAGGATATTCGGGCAGGGTTTGACCGAGACAAATGGCTTTGAAGGTGTGAGTTAGTGTGAAGGGAGAGTTCCCTTTAATAAGAGGGGTGAGGGGCACCTTAGGAATAGTTAGAAATATTATTTTATAATAAATTCATATTTAGTTTATAATGGCTCCAAATTAGATTATTTAAAGTCTAAGGTGGGGACAGGTAGACTAAAACTCAACCAATAGGTTTTAGATAGGTTTTTGTCACTTTATTAACCTTATCTTTTAGTATTAACTCTTAGTTAATTAGTTTGACATTTACCATGTCTCTTTGTATTTTTATATTATATAGTTAATACACATACTATAAACTTCCAAGATACCCTCAGGTGGTCCATTAATAATACACCTATCATTTTATAAGTCATTTGGCCAAGCCTTATATTTTTAAGAATAGAATATCAATTAATAATATAATATATATTTTAAAAACTCATTTTTGTCAATTGTGTCACTATTCAATAATTGTTTTTTGTTAAAGTCTTAACAACTTTATTAATTCTAAAAAAACTCATTTAAGATATCCTAACATGTTATATTAACCAAAAAAAATTATTTCATAAAAACTTTAAATTATATTTATTTTAACATTTATAATTCTAATTATTTGATTCTTTCATTAATAATGAAAATACTGCATCATTATTGTGTCATAAATAAATTTAATTATTAAATGTATAAAAATTATAAATAAAATACGATTATGTAGAAAATAGTTTTATCTTCCCAATTAATATATATAGTGTAATATATAACATAAATAACCCAATATAAAATTGTTTTTCGAAAAGATATATGCTTATTTCATTTTTGTATCTACTTTAACTTAATTAATATGAAGTGTCATTATCACTTACAAGTGGATCCATGGGGTCCAAAAATAGACACAAATATTTCCATGGTCGGACATATATCAACCAATACAGTTATGACATGTTTTTGGGTAATTTAATATTATTATAAAATTATTTTTTTACCCTTATTTACCGAATTTACCCTTTAACCATGGTAAATAAAATATTTACCGAAATAATTATTCAATATGTATAAAAATAAAATTTACCTACTTAAAAAATTTGGAAATCTTCATTCCAAATATGGTATCCCTTTTTCCAAATTCAAAACAAAGAATTGGCATAAATTAATTTAAAATTAATTCTCGTTGTCAAAACAATAAGCGTGTTTTTAAGAAATAATAACTACCAAATATTGACACTTGTTTGTGTCCAGTTTAAATGTGAAATTACTTCCAATGACCAAAATTGTATTAAATGGTAAAAATATATTCTAAATACACTTTAAAACCACTAAAATTCATAATTTAACCCTATTAATTATTTTAATTAAAAAATTTGTTTTTAATTAAAATTTAGTAATTTTCACTATTCATCAAAATATGAAAGTTATCAAAAATGTACAAAAAATTAACACTAATATGATTTCGATATTCTAAATCCAAAAATGAAGTCCATTTTGAATGATAAAATGTATAAAATTTCAAAATGTTGGTATTACTATTTATAATGGCTAGTTTCATTGGTTGTGGTTTGTGTTAGAGCTCGAAGTCGCGTACAACACACGCTACTGTATTATTCAAAGATAAGCGTACCGTGGAAGCTTGGGTGTTACATTCTCCCCTCCTTTAATAAATTTCGTCCTCACAATTTTTAAAATTGGGCTTGGGAATATAATGGAAAGTCCCACATCGGAAAAATAGTCAATAAAACTATCACTTTAAAAGAAAGAAATAGAAGTACAAAGGTCACCCAAGATAACCTATACTAGGATTCCATGTAGAAAAACATTGATATGGATGATAAAAAAAGTGTAAATTTCTGATGTAGATGGATAGAAAACATGATCAAAAGAATGTTAACAACAAGAAAACCACAAACTTGTGATGGGACAAACGGTCATTAGTCTCCCAGTAGGAAAAGTAAACGGACAACAGTTTTTTTGTTTTATGTTACATAAAATAAAGATGAGGAATTAATTTATGATATTGACTAAGAACATAAAGAGATACAATTATTTTTAAGTACAGTTGCATTCTTTAATAAATTTATACTACTGACTCATTTTTTTAATGATGAGTATTCAGGAAGACTTGGCCACACTGGAAAAGCTAGAATAATCTTTTATAGAATCACATGATCCACAAAGGATAAACAATATATTTACCTTGTATTAAGAGATTAATAAAAACCAAAACGGTCATTATAATATCTTATGATCCTCAAAAAGGATATTCCATTAGAGAGAAAAACACTAATCTTATTTCTAAAACAAAACCAACAAAACCCCAAAGTTAAATAAATACCATTCAATAAAAAATTGTCCGTAAAACTCTTCAATATAATCCAAACTAATATTGAAACCCAAAACATAGAAGAACGTGGTTATTTAGTCTTCCACATTAAATTGTATCTCCAAATGACATCAAATAATCATTAAATTCATATACTTAAAAGTAATTAAAATAATCACATATTATCTATTATTGGTTAATAATTTCCATAAATAACCCAAATCACTATAAAACCTCAATAAAAACATAGATAAAAATCCACCATTACTCCTCAAATGAAATCCCATAGTATTATATTTTCCTTGGGCATATAGTGTTCCCAACAAAGAAAACATCTTCCAAAATAACAATTATCACGTAATCACTGAATCATTTTCCTATACTAAGGGTATTTATTTGAAAAGACATAAGATCCCAAATCAACTTATTATTGATCAATAAAATAATTTAACTAAAAATAATTAGTCACACTAACCAGGGACTTCACGTAGTCCAGTGGTAGGGGATAAATCCCAATCACACATTAGTTGTGGGTTCGATTCCCATAGCTTTGTCCGACGCGACGAGTTATAACACAGTCTGCGTGTTGTCCTTTTTCAAAAACTATATTTTATAACATTACCAAAATGTGATAAATTGATCAAAATAACCTTAACATAATTTTAACCACAAATTTTATCTCATACCGTGCATTTTCATCCCTAAGTATAATAAATTTTAATTCCCTCAAACCCAAATATCATATAAAACAAAATGGTTATTTATAACTATATCCACAAGGGAGAAGATAAATATTCCTCAAATATCATTCTCACATGGAAAACTATAGGGTTACAAATACAAGAGAAAATTATTCCAAAGTAATCCCATCAACAAGGATAACTAATACTTTTAAACATTTCTCCAACCATTTATTTCCACATAGATTCTTCTTTGAACAAGAAAATATCCTATGGAATAGGGCATTCACTTGGGCAATGGCCAGGTCCCCTACATTTACCACAAATCATTATAAATGGATTCTTGGGAACATTTTTATTTTCTTCCATAGTGCCCTTCATTTTTCCTTGGCAATTATTCACTTTAGGTCCTTTCACGCACGTAAATCATTTCTTTGTTCCATTGAGAAACTTTTTGGGTGTCTCCTTCCACATTTCCTGCATGATGGAAATTTAGGATTCTTTTCTCTTTGGTCTCCACTGCTGGAGCTCTTATCATTCATCATGTTTCTCTTCTTTGTTGAGTCTGGGAGTTGGCTAATATATATGTTGTTGATCATATTTTTGGAAAACTGATTTGTCATGAACACGATATCTTTTACACCTATCAACACTCTATTTTTTCTCATTTCCCCCACCATTCTCACCTTTTACATCATTCTAAAAGTTACTATGACTTCCTTGGACTCCATCCATTGAGTAAAAATATAAGGCATTATGTGAGTAACAGTAGTCAAAAAATTATTTAAAGAATATCATGACACCATATTCTTAATTTGAAACCCCTTAAGATTAAACAATGTCATTTATTTTCATCTTATATTAAAATAATTCAAATTGGTTTGTAAATAAAATTTAAATTATCCTAAGCATATCCCTCAGGAGTGTCGTAACCCAGAGTGCACCAAGGCCTGTTGTCGTGCACCAGTTCACGTTCGAGTCTAGCTCAAAGCGGTGTTTTTGGGTTTTACCCCTAGGTACATCTATGCCAGAGCCGCCTCTACCTGCTCATATCCATACATGGATGTATTTCTTGGAAAACTCACAAAATCACTACAATACAAAAATTCTAGGAAGTTATTCTATACTAATCCTCAATGTCTATCTTAGGGCTATGTGCTCTAATCAGGGTTTATCTAAATCTAGTATCAATGTTTTGTACTAAACTTCTTTTGATACCAATTGTAACACCCCAACCTCAGTTACCTAGAGTCGGTGCATTATTACATAACATTGGCCTGATCAAAAAAGATCAAGTCTCGAAAGACCGATTAGTTTAGTAGCCTTGGAATCACTAGATACATTTATAATGATTAAATTGCATCATAAAATTTAAAACTACATCAACATTGAATTCATTGACAACACTAAGATCCCATAGACTATCCCTGGAGGTTAGTCATAAAATACTTCTTTGCATCCTGGGAAAAATAAAACATTGAAAGGGGTGAGCTTAGATTCTCAGTAAGGATAACATTGTCGCAAAAACTTTCATAAATAAGTAAAAAACTTTTAAGACAATGTATAACTAAAACAAAAGCCTTTTAAACCTGAACAACAGCATAATATGGAGGAAATAAAATAAAATAGTGACATTTACATATTCACATGGATATTCTACTAGTCGAATGATCACATGTAATATCAATAACCACTTTTATAATGATGGAATTCATAATGCCAGACTATCATAACCACATAGTCAAGGACTCATCCTAAGACTACAAATAAGATTTTGTCAAGGCCTTGTGCCAAGACACTAGTTTTTCTCATGAGACCTACCAATGCATCTAGGAGCTATAGCGGGCTCCACCCGTCACTTACTAAGTCTAATGAATTCATCATATGAAATGTTTGAAACATAACATAAACATTCGTATTAAAACTTTCATACGAAATGTCAATAATTTAACCACAAACCAAGAATGGTATAAAAATATCACATCCACAGTCAAACATAACTCATTCGATACAATATGGAAGATTTTATTATATCAGATTAACCACAATTGATAATAATGAAGGATATTGACATAGATTAAAATAATCATCAAACTATTGAGAGAAATTTCCCCATTTTTTCTTGAAAACATTTAAAAGTCACACTATTTTTCAAGAAGCCATTTAAAATATATTTTTGAATCAAAGTTTCCCATACCATTTTGAAACTTTTAAAAGGAATTTGGATTTGAAAACTTTAATTTCCATATAAATAAATTCTTAAAACCATTTTTAAAACATGAACATTAATGAGAAACATTTAGAATAATAAATCATTAAGACATTTTAAAATGATATTTTAGTTAGAGTTCCTAACCAAAATAGAGACAATTGAATACAAATAATTGAGGTAATAAAAACTTTGTAATATCATGAGAATAAACGGATTCATGATATACTATGTCAATGTAAATTATATACACCATATAAAAGTGATTTGGTGTATAACAACAAAGGAGTCTCTATAGAATGTAAATTGATATGAAATCTCTCATCAAGGCTGTATCCTTAGGTTAAGGGTAAATAAATGGCATAATTATGTGTAAAAAATATAAATACACTCAATATGATTGGATATTCGGTGTAAAACAATCAAAGGACATTCACACATATTATTGTAAAAACAACACCAATGAATTGGATGTTTAACTCAACAAATCGAGATTGAGTAAATATTATCTTCTCAAGTTCATTCCAATGACTTTAGAATTTTTCAATGGAGTGACTATGTGTATACAAATTATATCCACAAAAAGGGGAGTGGAAATTATGACATAATCAAATGAATAGTGATTCCACACATAATCTTGGAGTAAAATAATTAATGAAGTATGCGTAAATCCGAATGAGTGGAAATTGAAATTTCAAATTCCCTTATTGATTTGGTAACTTACGAAACATACACCCATGAAAGAAGGATCATACAATGATGGTGTAAATATACATGAATTAATGTATATTACACAATGAATACAAACATGTGTAGTACACACACCACATGCAATAAATAACTGGTGAACAATGGAAATCTCACGGAATTAAAAGTTAGATAAGAAACCCCTTACTTTGTACTTTTTCATTTGTAGAGGGTAGGTTAGCCTCCGGTATAATGGTGAAATACTTTTTATTGAATTATACAAGAATTATATAAATTAATATGATATCATATATGATCTTTTAACATTGATTTGTTAATAATATGTTAGTATTATCGTTGTTTCGGGTGTTAACAGATTCATTTTCCATTATATTATTTATTATGTGAGCCCTATTTTTACTTGATGGGATGTATCTTATTCATATACAGAATGATATTATGTCTATAAGAATTATTTTTAATCATCAAATGAAATTTAGTCTTCAATGGATATAATGGGGAATGAAGCTCATCGCGTTCGTAGAGACGGTAATCCGTACGTACGCACGAGTGACAATTTCATTCTTTTGATAATAAAATAAGATATAATTGGATGGTATATCATATATACAGAATCATTATCATGTTATATTTATTATTTACATGAATTACATGTCGTTATTATACCGATCAAAATAATAATATATTGAATAACAATTACACCACGACGTGGAGATGGTAATATGTACGTACGCACGTATGGTGACATGTCATTCAAAGGATGGGTATAATAATGAAGATGGTTTTACCATATTTATAATAACATCACAGTATATAGAAGATACTGGATTTATTATTTTAGAATGGAAATAACAAAGAAAGAAGAAGTGGAAGAAGAAAGAAACTTGAAAGAGGGTGGTGAAATCATTACCTCTTCTTCGGGATCTTCCTTTTGATTTGATCCAAATATCTCCTTAAGTTGGCTTTATGACCAAAGGAGGGCCTCTAGGATGAAGGGAGGGAATTTGAGAGGATATTTGGGCAGGGGTGGGCCGAATATGAAGTGATGACTACAAAGTGGATTATTTAATGTCTAAGGTGGGGATTGTTCGAAGAAAACGTAACCAATAGGTTTTATACAGGTTTGTGTCACTTCATTGACCTTATCTTTTAGTTTTAACTCTTAGTTAATTATTTTTTCATTTACCATGTCTCTTTGTGTTTTTATATTATATAGTTAATAAACTTACTATAAAATTACAAGTGACCCCAAGTGGTCCATTAGTAATAGACATATCATTATATAATTTCTTTGGCTGAAACATAGATTTTTAGGAATAGAATATCAATTAATAATATAATATTTGTTTTAAAAACACATTTATGTCAATTTTGACACTATTCAATAATTGATTTTTGTTAAAATCTTAAAAAATTTATTAAATTGAAAAAAATTCATTTATGAAAACCTAACATGTTATATTAAACAATAAAGTTTTTTATTTCATCAAAACATTCAAATTATATTTATTTTAACATTTATAATACTAATTATTTGTTTCTTTCATTAATAAAGAAAATTATGCATCATTATCGTGTCATAAATAATTTTAATTATTAAATGTATAAATTTTTTAAATAAAATAACATTATGTAGGAAATAGTTTTAAATTTCTATTGAATCTTTATAGTTGAAAATATTACATAAATAGCCCTATGTAAAAATTGTTTTTCTAAAATATATATGCTTATGTTATTTTTTTATTTAATTAAACTTAATTAATATAAAGTGTCCTTTCACTTACAAGTGAATCCATGGGGTCCCAAATTCAACCCAAAGATGACCATGGTCAGAAATGTATCAACCAATAGGGTTAGGACACGTTTAAGGGTAATTTAATATTATTATAATATTATTTGTTTTACCATGATTTACCGAATTTACCCTTTAACCATTGTTAATAAAATATTTACCGAAGTAATTATTAAATATGTATAAAAAAATAATTTACCTATTTACACAATTTGGAAATCCTAATTCCAAATATGGAATACATTTTTCAAAATTCAAGACAGAAGTGGCAGAAATTAATTTAAAATTAATTCCCACTGTATAAACAAAAAGCGTGTTTTTAAGAAATAATAACTATCAAAAGATTGACACTTTTTTGTGTCCGGTTTAAATGTGAAATTACATCCAATGACTAAAATTGTATTAAATGGAAAAAATATATTCTAAATATACTTTAAAACCACTCAAATTTGTAATTTATCACAAATAGTTATTTAAATTAAAAAGTAGTTTTTAATTAAAATTTAGTAATTTTCACTATTCATCAAAATATGAAAGTTATTTGAAATGTACAAAAAATCCATCCTAAGATAATTTTGATATTCCGAATATAAAATGACGTCCATTTTGAATGATAAAATGTATAAAATTTCAAAAAGTGGTTATTACTATTCATAACGGCTGGTTTGATTGGTTGTGGTTTGTGATAGAGCTTGAAGTCGCGTACAACACACGCTACTGTATTATTCAAAGAGAAGCGTATCGTGGAAGCTTAGGGTGTTACATATAAGAGGTAATTTGACCGTTTGAAAATTAATGTGACCATTGTAATAGTAACCTAACTGTTGGGAATAGTAACATGTCTATTACAATATAAAGTTGAATAAAAAGTAAAAAAAAATTATAAATAATATCTAGCATGAGTAGTTAAAATAAATATAAATATTATATTTTTATAAAATATATATCATGATTAAAAACAATAAAAAATATATCCATATTTTTAATAAATATTATTTAGGGTATTTCATGTAAATAAAAAAATTAAATTAAAATATAAAACCATATGTTAGAATTTTTATTCATTAAATGAATTTTATTTTTTAAATCATTATATAAAAATTATCATATGGTTATATTTTGGTAATTTTAAAAAACACCTAAATTTTCAAGGTAGTTGTACAAATATAGTTTTTCTGTAACCGGTTTATCATAAATTACATTATTCTTGATATAATAATGACATAATAATTCTTATAATACATTATCGACCAAATAAAATTAAATTTAATAAATAATTCAATAAGATAAATAAACATTATTTATGAACATAAATATTACTTTCCGTAGTATAAAGTCACAATTATTACTTTAAAAATATTGTCCACATTCTTACACTCTTTTTTAATAAACTATTTAATTATAATTATAATTGGTATTAATATTTTCAATCTATTATACATTTTAAATTTTTTATTATGTCAGTAATAGCACTATTACTCTCTTTACCATAGATATATTATTTTATACATTATTTTAACTCAGAATACTCTCCTTTTTAAGAATAAATAACACCTCTATTTACCCTTGAAACCACACCTCCCACAATATTGAAATATAAAACTCATCCTAATAATATCCCTAAAGCCCCTTATCATCCTTTGGGATGTTTTTGAGTCATAAAACTCCAATTTTCAGAGTTTTAGGTGTCATAGAAAAGGAACCACTTCAAGAAAGAGGTAATATATTTTCTTAATTTTATATCATTTTTATTTTCAAATTTCATGTCCACCATATATTTTTTAATTAATAAATTATTATATATAAATATAGTATGTTAAATAAATATTTATATTTTTAATGTAATATTTTTTTTGAATATAATCATATATTATTCTTCTATCACCTCTATATTAGCGAATGATCCATTTACAGTCGGTTAAACACTAAGGAAGATGTTCCTTGTTTTATTATGATCCCAAACCCTATGAATGGTTATAGTAAATTATTTATGATATATTTATGTATAAATATATTTATTTAATTATTTTTTAATTATATTAAATTATGTATAAATGACCTTTAACACATAATGTGAAATAGTTGAAAAATGAGAATCTTTTATGGAAAACCAGATATCAAAACATTTTTAACATAACTGATGAAATTATGATATATATTCAATTGATTTTAATTTATAAATTTTTAAATATAGAAATAATTCAGTTCACATTAGCATTTTCAATAAATTAATTTTCATTATATAGGAGACGGAAAAGTGATGAATTAAAGAATGATTTAAGGGAAGTGTGTTTTCAAAACAAAATTAATTTTTTTGTGTAATCCCCTATGTGACATTAATTTCAATGTTAATGTTACTAGAATATAAATAATAATTATTCTATATTTAGTTTCTATTTCCTTTCTGGGATACAAATTTTTCTTCCCTACCAAAATGTTTTCAACCCATTTAAAATTTTTTATCAAAAAGATAGAAATTTTCAAAATAACTATCGAATCCTCTTTGTTGTTTCTCATTTCTAAGAAGAAAAATATATTCCATGAAAATGTATGATATACCATATTAATTTTGGAATCATAAAATTCATTTCATCATTTATAATATATGAAATATTTTATAAAACCCATTCTTTTAAATGGGTTATTTAATTTCTTTGATTTCTAAACATCCATGTGGCCTGAATGATTATGAGATTTTTGGATGAGACGGATCTATAATTATATATCCCACAAATATATTAGTAAATGTGAGGAATATAATAATATTATGTGTATAAGATATTATCATGATGATATTTTGTTTTAAATTTATGATTATATGACTATATACATATGTTTTGCGTGAACATGATGCTTATGATGTTCACAACTATTTGTGTTACTTGACCACAATGAAATGATGTTTCATTTTTACAAATATTCCACTTCAAACAATTATCAAATGTTTTGACAAAGATTTTTATGAGGATATTATAATTATAATATTATGATTTTTATTATGATCCCCCATGTACTATTGATTCGTTTCCAGTACCCCTCCTCTTACTGGGATTTCAGCTCAAAAAATCATTGATTCATATCTTTATGTGAAAACATGTACTAATTATATCATTATAGATTTGTATATATAATGAAGAATAATTACTATAATTTTTATATTTTATTATGTACAATTTATGTATGACCCAAATATTACCTTGAATCTAAAAATTTTAGTTCCTAGATTTGTATAACTGTTATGTTATTTATTTGAAAAGTGATTTAATAGTAATTTAATAAATTTCTCGGTCCTTATATGTTTGATCATGATGGAGGTGAAATGGATTAATAAAATTACATATTTTTCCAATGGGTTTTTATAGAAATGACAAAGATGCACATAAAATCAGTATGGATTATGTGACATAGATAGAGGTATCTGATGAATAAGAATAATGTTCTAGTAATGAAGTTATCCATTCACTACAATCAAGAGTATTAAAAAGTTTAAATGTAATAAAAATAGAATGATATTATTCAGGTGTTTACTTTATGTGGAATTTAGATACTTCGTGACAAATTTTCTATTGAATATCCATAATTTTTATGATGGATAAAACTGTTAGTGTGATACTCTAAAAAATATAAAGGGTGATTATACAAACATGAGAGAAAAGATTCCTCAAAACAAAAAAAAATATGAGTTAAAAAACTATGTGAATAATTCTATCATTCATGATAGAATAAGGGTCTTCCAATGAAAATAATTATGATTTTCAAGAATTATATAATGGTAAATGTAAATGTGTTTGTATAAATAATAATTAAATTTAAAACATTCTATCTTATTGGTATAAAGATCATGATGAAAACAAACAAAGGTTATAAAATTTAGAAAAATGATATAATTCCATGAGGAAATTTATATAGAGAATATTTTAACATTACTGATGGATAATGAATTTCTATAGAATGTATACTATATAAGAGAGATTATGATTTAATTTATTAAGACGATGGTGGAATTAAATTGAAAATTATCAATTATCAATTACATTATAACATTAAAAATATTAATTATCAGGGTTTTGAATTGAAAAATGATCACAAATAATGATGAATAAAAATGTCTTCAATTGACGTTTCTCACCTTGGTGAATTATAATAAAATGAAAATGTTTAATTCTATGATACTATTAGATATGATTTTGAATAGAAAATAATCTAAATAAATCAATATAAGGAATTTAAAAAGTGTTATGATTTTTTAATCGAGAAGAAAAAACAACACACATGTAAATAACATCTAATATATTATAATTTTATAGTCTTATGGTCATTATAAAATAACATGACAGTATTTTTTTACTCTATTATGGAAAATATATTATTTTCCTTGTTCTGTATGTTAAAGGAAATTATAAACTGTAATATTTTGAAGGAAGAAAATATATATCAATTTTTCTATTATAAATATTTTATAATTTTACCTATTATATAAATGCATCAAAAAAATATTAAAGTCACAAAAATTGGATAGAAATAAAAAGGTCAACATGATTTACTAAATAAAAAAATTATTAAATGATCCATTTTTTATGAAAGTGTTGTTTTCATTATTTATATATAAATAAGAGAAATAATATGTCTGTTAATAATTTTTATAGAACCCCTGATTTGGGTACTGAGTTGAGTGCAACACAATCTCAATAATAAATGAATGATTATCCACAAAAATATAATATAATATTGAAATAAAGACTATTTTTTTATCTCGTTGAGATGTGGTCAGGGTGTGGTAGAAAATGTCACCAAGATGTTTAATTTCACAAAAATGTTATATTGTAATTGAATCCAAAAATGAGTTCAATATAATTGAAAATTTTTAATTTTCATTAAGGGAATACCATGGTAGTAGAATCCACCTACATGGCTTAAAAATGTTAAATGACATGGATTTTTGTTGACAGTGTTAACTATAAATAGAAGATTAAAAATATATTCCAAAGGAACTGTAACAGTATTATATAGGTTCAATAAAGTAATTTATTTATTTTCTTTTAAACATTAATTGTAATGGGATTAAAAGAATATGTTTACTTATGCTTTAATTATATAATGTTTTTTGGTTTATGAAATATAATAGAACTTTTTGAGCATATATAAAATTTCATATAGTTTAAATATTGTGATATTTTGTGAGAATGAGTAATTTGTGTAGAAAAATTGAGATGGATTCGTTATTATGAATTTATAGTGTTGAAATGATAACCTATTTTATGTTCAGTAAGAATTAAACAAATATAAAGTCATCATGATGTTCAAGAACACTCTATGAAATTATATCTTAGATATGAAGGATAATATTTTTAATGGGTTTTAAAAATAACAAAACCATGAAGGATTAAATTGTATAATTATACAGGTTGACATCATAAGATATATATAGACCATTTTACAAGATGCTTTTATTGACAGTGGTCATAAGGGATGGTTAATTGATAGAAATGGATATTAAATATAATAGGAAGATAAAAAATTAAAAATTGTATTTATAAAAACATAAATCCAATAATCCATGGATAACTCTTCATATCCTATAGTCATATTGAGAGGTATTAATGATTTAAAATATTATCATCTCTTAGGGAATATCAACATATTAAAACGACCTTTTATACAAAATCCACCACTAATTATAACTCCTTCACTTGGATGGGTAGTAGAATTGGATATATATATATATATATATATTCCTTTTTTTGATATATAACTAGTATACTAATTTATTTCCTTGGTTAACGAAAAAACTAATTATAATCAAATAATAATGGATAATTTTAAGATATTATTAACTGAAAACAAGAAGAACCAAATAAAAACAATAAAACCCAAATTATTGTAGTTGCATGGTCATAGAAAAAGTTATTCTAGAATGATAAAATGGAAATGAGAATTCAACTATCTAATATTAGATATTACAATTCATAATTCATTATGTTTTTTATTAAATGTATTCCATTACCCTTTTATAGAAAAATATCAACAATTGCATTCCCTTAGAAATAACATTGTTTACGTATTCTAAGATAAATACACATTCCCTAAAATTTTGTAAAAAAATTAATTGGTGTTATTAGTGAACTATAAATTCCATATCTCAAATTTGAAATACATTTATTACCTACTATTTTTTATGAATAAATGTAAAAATATTTTAGCAATGCCACACTATTAGGTTCGACAAGATTTTCACCAACCAGTTTCGGGTGTGTTAGTAACAAACCTTGGTCAGTATTCATAAGTTAGAAAAGATCTGTATGGACCATTTGATGGTCCAAGTGGTTCTCTAGGATTACATTATAATAATTCTATCATCAGTTGAGTGTGAGGTAGTAACATTGTGATACTTTATGATATATTTCTATTTGAATGGAATTTATTTAATATCTATTGATACACATTTACTCGAGTCTAGAAAAAACATAAAATAATTTAGAATTATAAAATAATCATATAACAAAAATTTGGAAAATAAGTAACTAGTTTTTTTAAAACTAATATATTTATAATGATTTTATGTAATGAAAATATATTTATAAATAGTTTCTCAATTATTATTAAACTGAAAATTTCATCAAAAACTATTTTTTTTAGAAAATAATAAAATAGAGATATATCATTTAAAAAAAATTATTTTAAAATAGAATATTATAATTTAAATAATCATAAAAAATTAAACTTAAAGGGAGAAATTAGGATTTTTAAAAAATGATTCATTTTTCATTAAATAGTGGAAAATATTGATTTTTCAAATACTTTCTTTTATTTCGATAAATAATGTAATTTTTTATTCCCATTATATTTTTTATCTTGGATTTATTAAAAGGTTAATAATTTTATTAATTAAATTTAATCCATTTAAATCATCCATAATCATGATTTTCATATCAGTTAATATTAATATTAAAAAACACGTGTTTCTAAATAAATTATTTTATATATTTATATAAAAATCTATTTTCTTCCAATTATAAATATTGAATCATAGAAAAATTGTACCATATTTGGAATCAATATGTTCAGATTTTTTAAATAGTTGTCTCTTGTTTTTTTGTTAATATGAATAATAGTAACAGTAATTAATTGTCACCTCGATAAGGTTAAAATAGACATCACCAGGTTAACACCATGATATTTAAAAAAAAATAACTAGTAATTTCAATTTATTTAATTAGATGGAATAATTTTTACTATAGGAATCCAAAATTAGAATATATGTATTTTTAGTTCCATTATTCATCAATAATGAATTTTTTTAAGTAATTATAAATAAAAAATAAAATTCTATTGAATTCAATACCTCTAAAATTATTACATGATTGTAAATAGAGAATAATTTTACTTATAAAGGATCATTTTATAAATGAATTAATTTCTCAATCATGGTAATTGATTGATAATTTCTAGTTATTGAATAATTAACACGGGCAGATACGCAATACCGGCATAATATTTATTCATCTAATTAAACAAAAATAATTTCTAATTTATTAGTGGTAATTATATTTTATTAGTTTGTTACATTACATGAATATTTATAAAAATATCAAATTTTTGGGATATTTTATTGGTTTAAATTTTAATTTCACAACATTACTGATGTCTTTAAAGCCAACATAAATGAATAGTTTCAATAATGACCTTAATTATATTTTATGGTAAATAATGATTTATTAAATCATTTAAAAATAAAAAATAATATGAAATATAACAATTAGAATTATAAATGATCTAAAATTTTATCCCTTTACCATTTTAGATCTTATTGTTAAATTATAATTAAAACTATAACCATTGATGATTAATAATTTATTACCATGGTTAAGGTTAAAATCAGTAAATGAAGGGTTTAAAAATTAAAATGTTTAAAATGATACTAAAACATAAAAAAATTCCATTTTATGATATTATATATAACATATAACCATTTTTATTTTAATCGTTGACCATTTGTAATTATAATACTTGATATTGACTAAGTTATATTATATTTTATTTTAAATAATTCCACATGTTTTCTTTCCCTCCACCACAAAAGAACACCCATTATTGATTTTAATTTCACAATATAGATCCATAAATAAATAAAAAACCCTAAAAAATTATATTATCAAGGTTCTTATTAAAAAATATAGCTTATTTTAGTCTTGAAATTTTTTTGGATGGGTACTTATTGTAAGATATAAGAAGTCTCTAATGAAGAAGAGATAATCATCTTCCTCAACGTCTTTCATTTATTTTCCCATTTTACAGCCTATAAATATAAAATACTAATAATAAATTAATAAATTTTGTATAAAAAATAAGATTAAATATCATTATTCTCATGAAACCGCCATTATACACCCTCTTTTCCATTAAATCGAAAGTGAAAGTATCGCTTGTGCGTACGTGTAGACAGTCGCCTCCACATAGTGATACAGTTAATTTTTTCATACAAAATTTTATTAATGATTTTAATGATTTGTTAATTATTTATAAGTGATATTGAAAATATTAATATAGTTTTTATTATTATAATATCATATATACAATATTACCTTCTGATCCATTGGAAAATGACAACATTGTTATTTTTTATGTGTGGACTACCACCTCCATGAAGAGATTTGTTTTTTTATAATTTATTATTTACACGAATAGTAATAAATATATATTTAATCAATATATATTATTTATCTATTGTAATAATAATTCTATAATGTGTAAATTTTTATCCTTCGTTTGTAAAATCTCTTCAAAAGTTAAGATAATGTTCATGCATTCGCACAATTAACCATCTTATTTAATGGTTTAATTAAATTTTTATCTATATCAATAATGGATTACTCTATATATATATAATAAATATATATGATATTTATATCATAGTAAAAGTATTTATCTTATGGAACTATGATCAAATTACTTGGATTTGATCCACCAATTCAAAATTTTCATGGGAAAAAAAGGTTACTCTCAAAATTTTTGTTTTTCAATAAAAATTCATTAATAAATCGGTTTTAAATGTTATAAATAGATATTATATTATATTATATGTTTTTAAATAAATATATTAATTAATTATTATAAATTTAATTTGATTATATTGGAGTTTAGAACACATTCCATGAATGTGAAACTGCAGTATGATATTTATGATTCAATATCATTATAATAGAAAGTGTATATGCATGAATTTATATTTAAGGAAATTATATTATAAATTCATAATAAATGTAATTAATTTCCATAATAAATTTTTATTTATTGATAAAACGTGTTTTCATTTCGTTATCATTAGTTAATGTAATCATTATATTGAATGAGTTTTTTAATTGATGAATGACTTTATTTTTTCCTTCATTGAACAATTATTCTTATTCACTACCCATGGATTCTAAAAATTATTTCACATATGTTTTTATATTCTTTTTTAATTATATGATTAAATTTTATCACCTGATATACTTCTTAATAAATATTTTAACACTAATATTTTTATTTTTTTTAAATGTTGTTTTTTGTATATTTTTAAATGTGAAAGGACTATTGTCTTAACATTCATTAAAATAACAATATTTCATGTGGTCATGAAAACTCAATGTTTTGAATCATAAATTAAACTCTTAAATTATTCATTCCAAAAAAAATATTTAAAATTTTGAATTTTTTTTGATATTAAAATGTTATATAAAAAAGGATTTTTGTATTTTCCTTAGGAAATATTCCAGAGATATTTTGAAGGAACCATTAATCGATGATAAATCCCTTTAATGTTACATAGGATAATATTGGTATATAGTATAATTAAATTATCATTACTCCTACTATAAAATTTTTATGGTTATAATGAATAAATATTGATAAAACAAGTTTTATTTTGCATGATTTAAGTTATGATGAATGTTTTTTTTGGCATTTTGGAACACATATTAATATATTTATGATTATGTAAAAGGTGGAACTATAATTATATATCCTTGAAATTCATTGGGTAGATATTAATGGGTTATATACTCTATGGCTACATAATAAGATGTCTTATGTCTGAAAGAGGTTAATGAATATGTTATCGCATGCCCAAAATCAGTTACATGAGAGGTTATAAAAATACAGAAACAAATACATGAGAGGTTATCCCTAGCCTAAAATGTTATGAATGTCTTGATAAGAATCCTTTAAACTATATTTCTTATGAAATTTGATGATTTAATCAGTGATTCATGTTTATATTCAGAGATTTTTGGGTATGATTTCAAATCATTAATATTGTGTTCTAATACCCTTGATGGACATGTTATGTTAAAATGATCAAGGATATCTCCCTTTTACACCTTTATGAGATTCAGTGATAACCATTTCTTATATCCCCTTTCCCAATGTTATAAACATAGGTTACAAGTGAGATATGTCAAATATGGGAGCTACGTAAGAAGAAATTAGTCGGGGATGATGATTATCTCTTATAAACAAATTGATTAAATATCCAAGATTCCAAAGGTATACTTGTAGGATTCTATTGTGTATCTTATTGTTTTTATTGAATTTTCAACTGAAAAGTTGTAATATATATATATATTATAGATAACAATAGAGGATTCCTAATATTTAGTGGAATATATTTAAGATTAGTTATGTACTATATGATTATATTTGGATGTTGATCGGGTTGTAAAAAATGTGAAAAATGTTTATGGCCCTAATTAATATGATCACAAATCCATATCTAAACACATGTATGGTTGTGTATTTTCTGATAATATTTTGTGCTCCTAATAAATAGTGGAACATTCTATGTATTTGAACAATTTTCTATGTATATTTATGGAGAATCATATGAATTCCATGGGATTATATTTTATGTTACATATCAATGATTTGTACTTGTTGGAACATGTGATATTTAGCTAAATAATTTCAGTAGATAAATAAAATCTGGTTTTTTGGTTTTTAGGATTGAATCTATAAAATTTTTAGGATTTTTAGTTTCCTATACATGATATTTCACTAATAGAGATTTATAGAAGTATTTTAAAATATTAAACCACCAATGAAAACATTGACTAGGAATTGGTTAATGTTATTGTGGTTAAATTCTTAGTAAAGATACATTGAGATACTGAAAGGGTATTTGATTTCTTAATTGATCATAAACACAATTTAGAATTATAAATAGTATACATTGTGATGTAATTATTTTGAAGTCTAGATTAGGGATGTTTCTATGTAACGAGAGAAAGTAGCCACGTTTTGGTCCAGGCAACATTTCATTCATGGGAGAAAATACCCCATGAATGTTTTGGAGTTGAGTGGAGTAGAAAAAATAATAATATATCGATGTTTCTACCTCCTCTGTGAAAAATCTATTATATATAATGACCATAAGATTAAATGGTATATAATATCATAGAAGTATCTATTAATTTGGGTAGCGGTTGTAGGAAAATTACTTGTAGTATTTCAACTTTGAGATTTTGTATAACTGTGGGAATAGAAATTTACAAGATGGTTATATAGGTATAATTAAATAAATATATGTAGTGTATGAGGAAAGAAAAAATGTAATATAGTGAGCCTCTTTGTAGAGAATGTATTAATTTCTTCGAGTATCGGGGTAGGGAGGTTCTGAAATCCTTATGATAGGAATATTGCATTTTCACTCTTTGAGATACTGAAAAGTATTTACTTAACTGAATAAGATTTCATGGTAATGAGGGAAATTATAAATGTTTGGGAGTCATAACCAGATTGATCCAAGTATTTCGATTAGGTACTTCACATCTTATTTCAATTACATTTCTTTAGGGGAATTATTTATGAGCTAATAAGATTTTCACATACCTTGAGATTGTTTATTCACATATGGAATACATTGAATTAACATGAAATAAAAAGATTGTATTAGTATAAAATGATAAAAAAAGAAATGAGGGGGATCATTTCAAGATGATATACCTATCAGTAAGTAAAGGATGAGAATTTGTGTTTTTATGGTAATCTTCTATCCTGACACATTCTTGTGTGGAAATGGTTTTAATTTATAATGGACATCATAATGGGATAACTATAAAATTTTGATGGAATATATTAATTATTTAATATTTTTGGGTTATTTATGATGGTCACAAATGGTGTTGAAAATTTTAGAGATGATGAATCTATACAAGGTTCCCCCAAGTAATTTTTTTTCTTGAATGATTTATAAATTTCACATATGGGGATGGATGAAAAAATCAGTTGAAATGAATGTGTATTTAACCATGAAATTACATACATAAAAATTTGGGTATTATGATTATTTCAATCAACTGATAGAGGTAATATTGTAAACATTTATCATTGTTTTTATATGTTTATGGGAGAACCATTGTAGAGACCCATATCTTAACATACATAGACATTAAATTACTTTTGCAGAATACTTAATACATAACAAAAACAGACACCAAAGGACTATAATAGTATAGTGTCTTTGGGAACATGGACCATAATCTACTAATCAAGGTGAAAGATCTTCAACATATCCCATAAAAATATTCCCCTTTTTTTCCTTACCTAAAACCTTTCTTTATATCCCGAGGAAAAGAAAAGATAAAAAGTGTGAGCTCAAATGCTCAGTAAGGGTAAACATAGAGAACATAAAACAGTCTATAAACATTTGAATGCCAAAACTTGAACATAAAATCTAAACATCAAAATCGTGAGAAAATCCATAAATATTGGAAGTATATATGGAATATATAATAAAGGAACATCAATCATGATAAAATATAATGGTATTAAAACATGTAATTGTGGCAAACCATTAAGCACATGATATGATTTCCATAGTATCCAAGGCATTGCTGCCAAGACCATCTTAGTGGACAAAGTCTCTTTTTGAATAGAGTTCACTCCTCGTTCCAGTCCTGTATCACTGAACCATATTAACTTACCATTCCATCCATGTCTATCTCATGATATATAAATCATTACCCAATGAATTGGATGGGGATATATGTCCCACACATCTCATAATGAAGTCATTCTTTCGTGTGCCACAAAATAAACATACATCATTCATAATAACCCAATGAAAAAAATGGGTTTCATAAACATCATCCCATCATAACATAATCCATATAAAAAATTGATATCATTTCATCATAAGGAAAATCAAACCTTGTAAATAATAGATACATTATAGTTGAAACATAAATAAACCTAATAATGTCATCTTAGATGGAAAATATTTTTGATAAAAAAATATGAAATGAATTCTTGAGGAAAATATCCTTTCTTTTTCAAAATAATATTCTTTTCACAAATTACCATTCAATTTTAAAAAAAATATTTTGTTGAAAATGATCATGAAATCTTGTATAGTAAGCTTCATGAAAATTATACATTATGAAACCGTAAAGATACATTCATGTTGTATAAGTTAAAAAATCATTCTCCTCGTACTTTTGTCAAAAAAGTCAAAAAGTTCCTCGTATGGTAAAAAAAAGATTCCTTCCATAACATGTGGTAAAAGTAAAAATGGGTATAAATTACATTAAACATACATGAATAAATTTTTAGAAAACATAGACACGGATGATAACAATAACCCTATTAAGTACTTACGAATGACAATCTCAGAAAAGAACGAGATTGGAATAGTTATCCCTTACCTTAGGTCTGATATGCTTCATACGTATCTGAACCTCTTATATAATGATTTAAATAATTTCATTGACTTATTACAGAATCATATTCATTTTTATGATATCATATATGGTTAACATATGACTTTATATTACCCGTTCTTTTGTAAATTCCATGTTAAAGCAGCGTTTTGGGTAAAATAGTTTTATTTATCGTACGTGTTTGGACTTGTTGTTCTTGATATTATTATTAATTATATCATGGTTTACATACTTCCAGAATGTAAATAATTATATATATATATATATATAATATATATATTCATTATATATATATATATAATAGATAGATAAATGAAATGAAATACACCGTTCATGGAGACGGTAGGCCATACATACGCATGAACCCTGTTTTCCATTTGTTATTAACTTGAATGGAAGTAAGAAGATGACATATACATGTATACATGATTCCAGTAGCTTTATCATATCATATATTTCATTATTACTCATTATATATACTTTATAATCATTCTTGAGTGGTTAACATGGAGAATGAATCTCATTGCGTAATGGAGACGGTAATCCGTACGTACGCACGAGCAATGATATCAGTCCCAAAATTTATTGAATTGAATTGGAGTGGATGATTGAATGTCTTAGAATTAGTATCATTTTATAACAATAATATATAGTTATTCTTTACACCATTATACTCTTCCAAGTAAATTGGTGGCGGGAAACAGATTACACCACGTTGTGGAGATGATATTCTGTACGTACGCACGCGCGGTGATTTCATTTTCCATAGGTTGGATAGAAGGTGGAATAGGGTTGTTTCATATTTATAATAAAATATTAGTATATTAGTGATAATGATTTTTTAATTTATAACTAAACAACTAAATAAGAGTAAGTAGAAGAAGGAAGAAACATGAAAGAATCGGTAGAAGAAATTACTTCTTCCTCAACGTGCCTCCTTTAAACTGCCACTTAAGGGGCTAGAGTTGGTCTTTTGAGAAGACCATAATCTCTACTATGTTTCTAGAGATGTTTAGAAAAGAAATGGGCAGGGTTTGGCCGAGATTGAAGGCTCAATGTTGTGTAAAGAGGAGAGGGAGGAGGTTCTCTTTTACAAGGGAGGAGAGGGGCACCTTTGGAAAGTGTGAAAATATTATTTTATTATAAACTTATATTAGGTTTCAAAATGTCCAAAAATCATTAAATATGAAGATATTATGACTCATGGTCTAAATAAAATCATCCAATCAGAATTGGACATGTTTTGGATAATATTTTAGTCATTATAATCATAATAATTTAAATCATTTATTAATGAGACAAATACTGCATCATTATTGATTCATAAATAATTTAATTTATTTCATGTATAAAAATTATAAAAAAATACCATAATGTAGGAAATATTTTTAGTTTTCCAATGAATATTTATAGTCGAAAATATAATTTATATAACCCCTTATAAAAATTAATTACTAAAAGATTATTGTTATTGTCAATTTTGTCGTTACATTAAATTAATTAATCCAAATTGTCATTATCACTACCAAGTGGCTCAATGGAGTCCAAAAATCGACCCAAGGATGCCCATGGTCGGCCAATACTTATCCAATAATGTTAGGACAAGTGTTAAGGTAATTTTGATTTATTATAATATTCTTTTAACCTTGAATTACATTATTTACCTTTAACCGCGATAATTAAAAGTCAAAAGTTACTATTTGTCAAAAATTATTTTCATCTTATTTAACCACATATTACTCTTTGATAAAAACCATATATTTTGTATTTTTGAAATTAAAATCACATAAGTGGTATAATTTCATTTAAATGAAATAGTTAGTTTTTTAACTACCACTAAGTGGTTTCACTATTCATTAAAAATTGAAGTTTTTCAGAAAAATACCAAAAATTCAGCCTAAGATATATTTGATATTATGAATTCAAAAATTATGTATATTTTTTCAAATTCAAAATATATAAGTGGTATTAATTAATTTTAAAATTAATTCCCGTTATCAAAACAAATAGTGTGTTTTTAAGAAACAATAAATATCAAAAGATCGACACTTGTTTATGTCCAATTTCAAAGTGAAATTCAATCCAATGACCAAAATTGGATTAAATTGTAAAGATATATTATAATTACAATTTCAAACCAATTAAATAGATAATATAACCATATAAATTATTGCGATGAAAATTTTTGTTTTTAATTAAAATATGGCGTGTTTTTACTATTCATTAAAATATGAAAGTTATCAGAATAATATGAAAAATTTACCCAAAGTAAATTTTTATATCTTGATTCCAAAGAATAATTTTATTTTTTCCAATTTGAACTTATAAACATGTAAAAAGCTATATTTAAAGTGGGTGCAACATCAAAAGGCGGAAAATCTGCATTTTATTTTTAAAAAATACTTATTTTACCCGAAACATTTATTTTATTCACATACCATGTTTTAGAAAATGTTTAAAATGAAAATTAATGTTATAAAATTCAAATTGTAGTTAATAATATTCATAATGTCTAGTCCATAAGAGTATTATAACAATATATTGATGTTTAGCGAATCCCGGTATTGCGTACTACACACGCTATCGAGGATGGTCACGATTGCCTGTGATGCAAGCCAAGTTTGCACTAAGTGTAGTGGAATATCACTTTCCTATTGTGTATAACATAATCAAAACATATTCATTTTTACATTAAACAAAATCTATACTTAATGTTTCATAGAATTATTCCCACAAAACAAACTTGAAATTGTGTGTAACACTCACCAAGAATTGTGTTGTGTATACTGCAAGCTAAATCGATGCTGCGTATAGTGCAAGATAATATTGATGTAGAATATAACAAAAGATATGAAAGAAATTAAAAAATAATATATCTTATAAAATCTCTGGGAGTTACATTCTACCCCCCTTAAAATGAATTTTTCCCTCGAAATTCGTTGGGGATATAAATTGTTCATTACATGAGAGTTTCATTCATAGAAACCCACATCGTAAAAAGGAATACAAAAACATACTTTTAAAAATGAATGTTAGAAACAAAATGGATACCCAAAGTAACTCATCACTTGGGTTCCCACATAGGAGATCATTGGTGAAAATATGGATATGGAAGAGAAATCTATCTATCATGTTCTGATGGAGAGTTTTAGAGAACATGGATATGAAAAATCCAACAATCACACAGCCATAAATTTGTGATAATATAAGGTACCATCTGATTCACCATATATGAGGCAACTAGGACAACATTTTTGGTTTTCAAGATCATTTCCCTAATGTTGAAGACATTGAATTAGAATAAATACTTACTTTATTTTGGTACAATTCAAACGTTGTTCATGCCTTGAACAATTTCCACTTCATCTCTTAAAGAAATGAAGTTGAATTTGTCTTCCATGAAGTGCTAGCGGATCATGTGATAGAACTATGGGTCATTCCATCTATCTCAAACATATGGTTTTCAAAATTTATATACATAATTCCATTGATGGTGAGATTAATCGTATATGGATAAAAAATGGACTTATACTTCATCTATCATTCCGCATAATAAAATAAAACTAGTTTATACTAACCAAGGACTTCTTGTGGGCCAGTGGTAGGCGATAAAGGCCAGTCGCACTTCGGTTGTGGGTTCGATTCCCGCAACCCTGTCTGACGCGATAGGTTGTCGCTCGTACGGCTGGTTGTACTTTTTCTAAAACTGCACTATTATAACAATGCAGAAATAAATTCTAAAAAAAAGTTCTTTCCTAAAACAATACTATCTGATGTCCAACATAATACATTCCAATATTTTCACATATCTAAAATAGTTTTATCCATTCTCATAGTGTAATGTAAATGATTACTAGAAATGTCATCTACCGAGCATGTGAATACGATATATCTTGTTAGTCACATTCCAAACATTTGAATACCTTAATCATGTATTCTCTTACAAAAATGAATACCCATTGATCCTTAGTGAAAACATTAATGATGTCAAAAGTTATCTTTTTCCACATACCAAAGTCCCAAAATTTCTATATACTCAAACCATGATATGACATTGTCCTTATATCAGTTATGAGATCATTTCATTTTCACTTTGTCCCTTCATTATGTGCATATCATCTTATTTCCAAATATATCTGAATAACTTTTCCTGGTTACCGGTACCATTCGACATATACATTCAAATACGTTAGGAAAAAAAATCTGTAACAATCCTTAGATGTATCTTTTTTCCAGAGTACCATGAAATTTCTTATACAACATTACTCTTGATAAACATGAAACCATTCCACTACCTTCTTAAACCATTGACCGAGCTTCATCATTGTATTCCACAATACTTATTTCATCTCATATTTCATTTGTAGTCACTTTATCATCATCAACATAAATACTACCCTTACAACCATGATGATTCTCTTCATGAGATTTTCCATTAGGGCATTGGTTTGCATAATGCCCGTACATTACACATTTAAAACATTAAATCATTTTTGATGTCTTAGCAATACCATTATCCTTATCCATGGTGTTAACTGAACCATTTTCTTTATAGTTACTGGATTTCTGTCCTTCTCTTCCACACCCAAAGCATCTTCCAGTTCCTTTAAAACATTTTCCCTCATGCCTCTTCCCACATGATTTACATGAGGGAAATTGAACTTTCTTTCCTCTATGATCATCATGAAACTCCATCTTTCTCTTATTAGATATGTCAGGAAACTTACCAAAGTTGAGATTATTGATCATATTATGAGATTGATGATTAATCATAATAATGATTTGTAGACTTTTAGATCCAATTTCATTTCGTTGCTCAATAAGAATAACATTCCATTGTCCATCACATCCTCCATTATCGCGAATCTTCCTATTTCCAGCCATTTTATAAAATCCAAAAAGAATAGTGTGAAAGGCAAAAATCATAATCAAGGGGGGTTCACTTCAATATCTAACATCATAGGTTAAATTATAATATCGTTACCATAATTCTAGGACTATAATATACACTTATACTTAACCTTAGGGGCATCTCTAGACATACCTTAGAAATATCTCTAGGGATCTCACTAAAGTTTTCGCATCCTTGTTTCCAAAGGTTAAGTAAACCTTTTATCTGATACAAACTATAGATGTCACGACCCGTCCCGGTGGGGCCCGAGCCGCAACTCCCCAAGCCCACCTCCAATAGGCTAGGGGCTGGTGACTAGCACTGAGTAGGTATGCTACTAACATGGTAGGCATTTCCTATAAACTTGTACACACGCACACATATCTCCAAGCCCACAAAGTTGAAAAGTAAAAATTACTAAAGATGGAAAAAAGCATGCACACACTAAAACCCAACCAACAGAGTACGATAGGGATGTAAAGTACAGTAATGTAAAACCCTAGGCCAAAATTACAAGCCCACCAAAAGAAAGTCTGCAACAAGTCCAACCTGTAGAGAAAGGTTTTGGGACTGCAACCCATCGCCGAAGGAACACACCTCGGACTGTCTGATCTCACTGAGCATCGTATGGTTCTGGTCCACCAAGAATCCTGTCAAAGGTTCGCTCATCTACACAAGACACGACATGTGCGGGCAAAGCCCATGCAAGGGTGAGTATAACAATACCCAGTAGGACACCCCGAAACCACAAAGAAAATACAACAGAGGAAAAATACCACAAAGAAAGGTACTGTCATCTCTACACGGTATATGTCTACCGAATATATAACAAGAATATCCAGATTTACTCATACACAAATGACCATCGCGATACCGCCACTAGGATCCAGCTCGAAGATTACACTAAGCATACCATCGAGAGAACACACTCCTAGGTCTGGAGAGAGAGACACACGAAGTACTCGTTCCGGGAGAACACACTCCATAAGTACCTTGGGAACAGGATGCTCAGATGAGGATCACAGCCAAGTCATGGGGTGATTCCAACAACTCAGTCTAAGCTAATCATCTAGGAAGAAGATCGGCACCTGGGTAAGGTAGGTCACATCGATACCAAGAACTCTACCTAGGGTATCAGGAATGAATAGAGGATCCAGCTCTATGTCTCACAGACAGGATTCCAAAAACTCTATTCTGGGAGTTCTGCTGAAGGTATCATACTCATGTATATTAGGAAATGATATCAGAAACCTTCAGGAAAAAGGCTAATGGTATTAACCCTAAGAAGGCTATTCCATGTCACAGAAGACAAGTGGCTCAAGCCATGAAGAAAAAGGTTTCACGGCGTGTAGTATGGTTACACGCTGTTTTCCTTGACCCCGGGTACTGCCCGTGTAGACTACATGTGTCGTTCGTTCAAGCAGTGAAAACCCAAACTACACGGCGTGTAGAAAAGTACATGTCATGTTCCTTGACCCCGCGTACTGCCCGTGTTACTAGCCCGTGTCATTCGGCTTGTCGGATAGAAAGCAAATACACGACGTGTAGAAAAATCACACCCCAGGTCCAAGCACCTGGGCTCGTTCCGTGTACACTGGCCATGTGCCCATACACATTCCCTGCCTGTGTCCGTGTCACCAGCCCATGTAACAGTACACGGGGTATCCCATGTATCTGGCCAGGGAGGGGTATACACGGCGTGTCCATGGCCATGTACCCTTCCCGTTTCTGTGTACTTCTGGAGTACACTCCAGGACATTCGCCGACGAACACACGTCGTGTAGCCCATGCTACAGGACGTGTAGTTGAGATTTTTCCAGAAACTATATCTTCCTCCGCGTGCCTCGGATGATCGTTTGGACTACGATTCAGTCATATGTTTAGCACGAAACTCAAGATGTTGGGTCTCCTCGCCATCGTGATGCCGAATCCATGGGTTTGAGGCCTTCAATCGGCTCCAAAATCTGATTCCGGTCACCCGTACAGAAATCGTTCGAAGAACGATTTCGTCCAATCCACTTCGATCCGTCTGTCTCCACCGTAGCCGCACCTCAGTAGGGTCGTACCAATGCAAGATCTTCAATTTGGGACCATTTCATCACACAACAGGTGCGCAACGATCTGTTTTTCCTCATCCCATGAAGAATGCGAAGAACACTCACGAAGAACGCGATAAATTTGGGGAAGAGACACACACTAATCGAGAGGGGAGAACCTCGATCTATGTTCATGTAGATCTTGGTCTGTCACCGTTAGAAGGTTGAACGAAACCAGACAATAACAACAATCAAATCCCCAAAATCCCCGCAAAATCCCATCACGCAATAACGATCGATCCGCGAGCTATTCTGTTCGTGGAATAGTCAGCGTTCGTCGTAGAAGTCAAAAATGGGGAAGAATAAAATCACAACGTCATCCTACCTAGATCCTGGCGTTCGTTGGAGAAGATCTGGTCACCGTGTCGTCGTCGCCGATGAAATCTGTCAAGAATGTCACTGCCACGTTGGGGGTTCCCTCTAGAGCTTTCCCAGAGCATCGAGGGGAAAATCAGGTTTATGGGGATTGTAACCCTGATCCCCTGCGTAATCTCTATTTAAAAGATAAGATATATTTGACATAACATGGTTTAAATAAAATATTGTAATTAAATATTTTATTACTATTGCGTCCCAAAACCAGAATTCACAACCGACCTGCACCGGCCGTTGTTAGGCCTCCCCTTAGGTAAAATCACTGTTCTGAACGCAACGATGCCTTCAGATTTCTGATCCAAGTACCCATTCGGGAGTTATTCCACTTTTTCAAGAAAACCACATGCCTGTATAATTTAATTATTAAATTAAATTCAAACATTTGTTCTGGGCTCACTGGGCCTCAGAACTGCATGTCGTCTTAGCGCCTGGCCTCCAATTAATTACCATATAATATTAAAATAATACGTTGAAAATCTCGGACATTACAATAGATCCCATTACTTAACGTACATAGACATTACATTACTTTTGTGGAATACTTAATAAATAATAAAAAATAGACGCCAAAGGACCGTACTAGTTTACTGTCTTTTGAAACTTGGAACATAATCTTATAATCATTGTGAAAGATCTTCAACATCTCCCATAAAGATCTTCCCCTTTTGTTTTCTTACCTAAAACCTTTCTTTATATCCAGGGGAAAATAAAACATAAAAAGGGGGAGCTCAAATGCCCAGTAATGTTAAACATAGATAACAAAAAACAATCCATAAACATTTGAATGCCAAAACTAGAACATAAAATCTAAACATCAAAATATTGAGCAAAGACATAAATCATTGAAGTATGTAAGTCATATATCATAAAGTAACATAAATCATGGTAAAATAGAATGAGAATAAAACATGTAATTATGGAAAACCATTATGCACATGATATGATTTCCATAGTAGCCAAGGCATTTCTGCCAAGACCATCTTAGTGGACAAAGTCTCTTTCTAAATCGAGTTCACTCCTCGTTCCAGTCCTGTATCACTGAACCGGATTAACTTACCATTCCATCCATGTCTATATCATGAGATATAAATCTTTACCCAATTCATTGAAGGTAGATATAGTTCCCACCTATCTCATAATGAAATCATTCTTTCGTGTGCCACAAAATAAACATACATCATTCCTAATAATCCAACGAACAAAATGGGTTTCATAAACATCATCCCATCATAACATAATCCATTTAAAAGAAATGGATATCATTTCATCATAATAAAAATAAAACCATGTAAATAATAGATACAATATACTTGAAACATTAACATACTTAATAATTTCATCTGAGATGGAAAATAGTTTTGATAAAACACTTGAAATGAATTCTTGAAAAAAATATCCTTTCTTCTTCAAAATCAGTTTCTTCTCACAAAATTCCATTCAAATTTAAAAAAAGGATTTTTTTTTAAAATGATCATGAAATATTGTAGAGGAAGATTTATGAAAATTAGGCATTATGAAACCGTAAAAATCCATTCATATCGTATAAGTCAAAAAAACATTCTCCTCCTACTTTTGTCAGAAAAGTCAAAAAGTTCCTCGTCTGGTAAAAAAATTAAAGATTCCTTCCATAACATGTGGTAAAAGTAAAACATGCGTAAAAAGGACATTAAACATACATGAAAACATTTTTAGAAAACATAGACATGGATGATAACAATAACCCCAGTAAGTACTTACGAATGACAATCTCGGAAAAGAACGAGATTGGAATAATGATCCCTTACCTTAGGTCTGATATGATTCTTAAATATCCGAACCTTCGGTATAATGATTTAAATAATTTCATTGAATTATTACAGAATAATATTTATTTTTATGATATCATATATGGTTCACTTATGAATTTATGTTACCTGTTCTTTTGTAAATTCCATGTGAAAGCAGTGTTTTAGGAAAATTCGTTTTATTTATCATACGTGTTTGGACTTGTTGTTTTTGGTATTATTATTACTTATATCATGATTTAATTACTTAAAGAATTTAAATAATGATTTATATATCATATATATATATATATTCAGTATATATATATTCATAATAGATAGATAAATGGAATGAAATACACCGTTCATGGAGAGGGTAGGCCATACGTACGCATGAACGTTGTTTTCCTTTTCTTTTTGACTTGAATGGAAGTAAGTAGATGGAATATATATATATAAATAAATACAGTAGCATTATAATTTCATATATTTCATTATTATTCATTTTATATACTTTATAATCATCCTTGAGTGATTAACATGGAGAATGAATCTCATCGCGTCGTGGAGACGGTAATCTGTACGTACGAACTAGCGATGATATCGTTCCCATAATTATTGAATTGGATTGGAGTGGATGATGGAATGTCTCAGAATTATTATCATGTTATAAAAATCATATATAGTTATTCTTTACACCATTATACCAGTCTAAGTAAGGTGGTGGTGGAAAATAGATTACACCACGGCGTGGAGACGGTATTCCATACGTACGCACGCGCGATGATTTCGTTATCCATCGGATGGATAGAAGGTGAAATATGGTTTTTTCATGTTTATAATAAAATATCAGAATATTAGTGGTACTTATGTTATTAATTTATAATGAATAAACTAAATAAGAGGTTGTAGAAGAAGTAATAATCTTGAACGAATCAGTAGAATAGATTACCTCTTCCTCGACGTTCCTCCTTTAAACATCCACTTAAGAGACTAGAGTTAGACTTTTGAGAAGACCAAAACCTCTGATATGTTTCTAGGGATGTCGATAAGGTAAATGGGCAGGGGTTGGATGATCTTGAATGTTCAATGTTCTGTAAAGAGGAGAGGGAGGAGATGCCCTTTTATAAGGGAGGAGAGGGGAACCTTTGGAATGTGCGAAAATATTATTTTATTATAAACTTATCTTCGATTTCAAATGGTCCTAAAATCATTAAAGATGAATGTTAGATGAATCATGGTCAAAATAAAATCATTCTCTCATAATTGGACATGTTTTGGATAATATTTTATTCATTATAATCTTATTTATTTAAATCATTTATTAATGAGATAAATACTGCATCATTATTGTTTCATAAATAATTTAATTTATTTTATGTCTAAAAATTATAAGAAAATACCATCATGTAGGAAATATTTTTAGTTTTCCAATGAATATTTATAGTCGAAAATATAATTTAGATAACCCCTTATAAAAATTAATTACTAAAAGATTATTGTTATTGTCAATTTTGCAGTTACATTAAATTAATTAATCCAAATTGTCATTTTCACTACCAAGTGGCTCAATGTGGTACCAAAATAGACCAAAGGAAGACCATGGTAGGACACCACTCATCCAATAAGGTTAGTACATATGTTAAGGTAATTTAAAATTATTATAATATTCTTTTATCTTTTAATTAACATATTTACCTTTAACCGTGGTAAATAAAAGTCAAAAGTTACTATTCACCAAAAATTATTTTCATCTTATTAAACCACATTTTAATTATTGATAATAAACATGTAAATTTTATTTTTAAAATTAAATTCACAAAAGTGGTAAAATTTTATTTAAATGAATGAGTCAGTTTTTTTACTATCACTAAGTGGTTTCACTATTAATAAAAAAATTGATATTTTTCAGAAAAATACCAAAAATTTATCCTACGCTATTTTTGATATTCCGAATTCAAAAATGATTTATATTTTTCCAAATTAAAAACATAGAAGTTTCATTAATTAATTTTAAAATTAATTCCTATTATCAAAACAAATAGCATGTTTTTATGAAACAATAAATATCAAAAGATCGACACTTGTTTATGTCCAATTTCAATGTGAAATTAATTCCAATTTCCAACATTGGATTAAATGGTAAAAATATATTATAATTACACTTTAAAACTAAGTAAAATAATAATCTAACCATATAAATTATTGTGATGAAAAAAGCTGTTTTTAATTAAAATATGGCATTTTTTACTATTCATTAAAATATGAATGTTATCATAATAATATGAAACTTTTATCCAAAGTAAATTTTTTTATCTTGATTCCAAAAAAGAATTTTATTTTTTCAAATTGAACTTATAAACATGTAAAAAACTAGATTTAATGTTGGTGCGCCATCAAAAGGCGGCAAAATTGCATTTTTTTTTAAATACCTATTTTACACGAAAACGTTATTTTGTTCACATACCATGTTTTAGAAAATGTGTAAGATGAATAATAATGTTATAAAATTAAAAATTTAGTTAATACTATCCATAACAGCTAGTCCATAATAATATTATAACAATATATCGTTGTTTAGCAAATCCCGGTATTGCGTACTACACACGCTATCGAGGAAGGTCGCAATTGCGTGTGATGCAAGCCAAGTTACGGCTATGTGTAGTGGAAGATCACTTTGGTGTTGTGTATAACATAATCAAAACTTATTAATTTATACATAAATAAAAATATATACTTAATGTTGCGTAGAATAATTCCCACAAAACAAACTTGAAATTGTGTGTAACACTAGCCAAGAATAGTGTTGTGTATACTGGAAGGAAATATGATGTTTCATGTAGCACAAGATAATCTTGGTGAAGCGTATAACAGAAGATATTAAAGAAATTTAAAAGAATATATCTTATAAAATCTCATGGTGTTACAACCATCTTCATCTCATAGAGTTCACAAACAATAATTGATCTCATGGATTTATTTATATAGATTATTTTTGTATCTTTATATAAGAGACAATACAAATCACCAATAGGATGGCTAGGAGAAGGGGAGTTAGTGGTTATCATGTTGTGGATTTCATAAAATATATGTAACATTCCAAGTAAGTAATGAATAATATATATCTTTATCTATGTCTATTAATGAATTAGATAGTGTTTTAGAGGCTTAAAAGGAAAATGAATCCAATCTTAAGCATGGAATACACTAATATTTTTAAAAGATTGTTTTACTGACTTTTGATGACAAACCATTTTTAAATCTATCTTTTGACAATTTTATAAGCAATGT
Source organism: Viscum album (assembly GCA_963277665.1). NCBI lineage: Eukaryota > Viridiplantae > Streptophyta > Magnoliopsida > Santalales > Viscaceae > Viscum > Viscum album. The sequence goes on along the minus strand of OY728128.1, from coordinate 2,083,394,637 downwards.
TTGTCAAAATATACTTATTCTTTATTATTGGGACATAAAAATTTACTTTGTGTGAATTTTTGGTATTTTTTCGATAAAGTTCATTTTTTAATGAATAGTGAAAAATGTTGTATATTAATTCAAAACCTCTTTTAAATCTAATTTATTTATATGATTAGATTATCTTTTGAATTGGTTTTGAAGTGAAATTATAATATATTTTTACCATTTAATACAATGGTGGTCATTGGAATCAATTTCACTTTGAAATTGGACTTAAACTAGTGTCAATCTTTTGATACATATTATTTCATAAAAACACGCTATTTGTCATGACAGCGGGAATTAATTATTAAATTAATTAATGTGACTTATATTATTTGAATTTTATAAAATAGACATCATTTTTTAATTTGGAATATCAAATATAGCTTAGGGTGAAGTTTTTGTATTTTTCTGAAAAACTTCAATTTTTGATGAATAGTGAAACCACTAAGTGGTAGTTAAAGAAACTGAGTTTTTCATTTAAATGAAAATCTTTCACTTATGTGATTTAATTTTCAAAAATCCTACATAAATGGTTTTAATTAAGAAGTAAAATTTGTTTCAATGAGATTAAAATAATTTTTTGTTGAATAGTAACTTTTAAGTTTTAAATCGCGATTAGAGGTAATTAGTGTAGTTTAAGGTAAAAATAATGTTTTAATAATATGATATGAGCTTGAAACATGTCCTACCCTTATTTTATGTGTCATGACCGACCACGACAATCCATGGGTCAACATTTGGACCCCATGGAGCCACTTTGGTTTAGAAATGACATAAATAACTTTTTATTTAATGATAAAGCAAAAATGACACAAATATGAAATGTTTTACTAAAACAATTTTTAAATTGGGTTATACAAGTCATATTATTGACTATAAATATTAATTTTAAATCTAAAAAGATTTCATACATAATGATATTTTTTTTATAATTTTTATACATTAAATAAATTAAATTATTTTTGACATTATGATGATGTGGCAATTACCTCATTAATAAAGGATTTAAATAAAACGAAAAGATAATGTAGAATCTATGACCTACACATGTCCAAAACCTATTGGATGGGTGTATTTAGAACCCTTATCACCATACCCGTGAATTATATTAATGTGGGACCTTTTGAATCCGAAACTCATTTTAAAATAAAGTAATGTTTCTTTACTTTCCAAGAGTGCCCCTCCTCTCCTCTTATAAAAGGCCTCCACCTCTACCTCTTTACCCACACATCCAAAGCCTTTGGCTCGGCCAAACCCTGACCATTTTGTCTCTCCACTTCCCTCTATTACTCCTTGAAGCCTCACTTTGGGCATAAGTCTTCCCAAGGAAGCCTTTGAGCTCAAACCAAAGGGAGTTACCCGATTTTAACGTAATGTCTTCACTTGAGTGATTTTGTTTTATTTTTCTTCTCCAACCCCCTAAACTCTTTTTATTCATTTCTTTTTTAACAACTCCAGTATCTTCAATATACTAGGATGTTTTTATAATAAGGATTATAGCTACACATACACACACCTACATCTAATGTTAAAGAACATATTGTTTCCGTGGATGGTGAATTTATGCCTCCCGAAACAATGATTGTTCAACATTCTTTTAACACCTTCAAAGGTGGACATTAAGATGACACTATATTTATATATGATATATAATATGTTTATGCTTTCCTTAAGCTTCTGTATTTTTAATTTTGGTCATACCTTTATGGTTTCTATTATGGGTAAACGTGATATCTTCATTTAAGGAAGTGCGGACTACCGCCCCCTCAAAGTGATTTGATTCGTTAATACCATATGTAGGACGTATAAATGATGAAGTTATGATATTATATATGATATTACACTGTAATTATAATATACCTTTATATCATTATGATTCCATTCTATAAAATACGACGTAGGAATGAAAGTAGCGTTCATGCGTACGAACGGCTTACCGTCTCCATGAACGGTGCATTTCATTTCTTACCTCTAAATGATTATGTAATATTATAAATGCATGCATGTACTGTATATATATGACTTATATTATATCTACATCATGAATACGATTCTGGATATAATGGATACATGAACAACTTGTAATTATAAAGGGGTATTTTTTACTCAAGTACCAATGATCGTTAAAACGACCGTTATTAACTTAAATAATTACATAGTGTTCTTGACATGGCAATAAGTGATATAAAAGTAATAATGAACATTAAAAAGGTTCTTAAACAAGTAGAAATTAAATCAAGTTTATTATTCAGGAGATTAAAGAACAACCGAGTCAAGTCGGACCCGAGGTATGAGACTTCGTCACAATATCCTTTCATTGAGGCATATTTTGTTTTATAAACAACCTTCTTTTATACGGTGTATAAACCCATTTGACTTTTACGTTTATCCAAAAGGAATCTTTTTTATACGAAGCGTTTTACTAAATGACAAAAGGTAATGTTTTTTTCATAAGTATGCGGCGACAACGACTTCTCCACCGCCGTGACCATTATTTGAGTTTCAGTTTCCTCTACAAGCCATATCTTTTTTTAAAAAGAAAAATAAATTCCATGTTTTACTTTTATTTTATTTTGGTATTGAAAATGGTTTTCACAATGTTTTTATATCAATGTGTTGTATTGATATCTTATGATTGAAAGGTGGAAATGTTATGTTTCCTTTATGCATGTTTTATGTGATACGATTATGTTGAGGTTCTTGGGCATTATTATGAAGACGGGTGGTTCCGTGATAAACTAAGGGCGGGTGAGCCCGATATAGCTCTCCAATGCATTGGGTAACGCGAAGGAGTGAAACGTTAAGGTTTCTCTGAAGAGATTTAGGGAATATACTGTGATGGGTATTCCAAACATAACCAAGAGGGTTACTCCCTACATAAGAATGTTATGGATGCCTCAAGTTACCTTTATGTCTTATGATTTCTTTGATTTATTCATGATTTTATGAGGTATGTTAAAGTGATTATGTTTTATGGGTAAAGTATGATTTCATTCTTATGTATATATGTACCCATGTTTCCTTTCCATATTTTTATATCCCTTACTAAGCTTTTTTTGCTCATCCGAATTTTTTGAAATTTTTTAGACAGGTCAAGGGAAAGGTACATGATATGATGATAGTGTCAAGGAAGTTTCAAGAAAGAATCCATGTTTTATTTTAAATATGTTTCCATTGATGGGAAAAATTAATACTATCTTTTATGTAACCACTTTGTTTAAATGTGGAATGTAATGCATGTTTTATGTTCTAATTCTCTAAAACACTAAACCTGAAAAGATCATCGAGGTGTAATCTTGTAATAACTCAAGATTAAGTAAGGTTTAAGGCTGGGGCATTATAGTTGGTATCAAAGGTCAGTTTAGATAACTTTAGGATTTAGAATTATATTAAATGATTATCCAAAAATATTTTTTTTGAAATGATATAGCATTTGAAGATTACCATGTTGCTTCATCTAAGACATGTTTGTTCAGAACGGTTTTCCACAGAGGAAATAGGGAAGTAGTGCTAGGAAGGCATACAGAAGGAAATAACCTTCCGAATCAGCATCCTGAGATGGTCGGAATTGGAACTGAACAGTTTTTTGTAGTAATGTCGCAGTTGACTCAAGCGATAAATGGTGGTGGTATCCATGCACGAGATCAGCCAGATCAACCACAGAGGAACGTGTCAGTGGTGGAACATTTCATGAGGCAACATCCCCCATAATTCAGAGGATCATCTGACCCTGTGTTAGATGAAGGGTGTATTAAAGCACTGGAGAATATTTTCGATGTCATGGGGTGTTTAGACAATCAAAAGGTTAGTCTTGATATTTACCGTTTGGAGGGTGAAGCAGATAAGTGGTGGTCGATGGTTAAAAATATCAGGGACGCTGATGAGATTGATGCTCTTGACTGGGATGAATTCAAAGGTATGTTTCTTGAGAAGTATTTTCCTAAGGCTGTTCGACTTAGGATGGAAAAAAATTCATGGAACTGAGGCAAGAGGAAGACTTAGTGGCTTCCTATGAAGAAAGGTTCACTCGATTGGCAAGGTATGCTCCAAATTTTATCCGAGACCTTGATAGTAAAATCAATCATTTTTACTCAGGGTTAAAGCCAAAATATCGAAGGGCATTGGCTTCTCGTGAGTTCAAATGTTATGAAAATCTTGTTCGATGTGCTGAGAAGGTGGAAATGGAGTTTGCCGATGATCAAGTGTTCTATAACAACCAACAGAAGAAGAGACCGAGGTTGGAGGAGAAAGGAATGAATTATTCAAAAAAGTATGATGGTAAGAAAACTAAGTTTCCAGTTTGTGATAAATGTGGTAAAAGTCATGCTGGGGAATGTCTTCTGAATTCTGGAAAGTGCTACCGATGTGGTAAGATGGGACATAAGGCTGGTGATTGCACTTAAAAATATCAAGGTGAAGGTAAGACCAAATTTTATTTACAGTTAGTGAAATGTTTTAAGTGCAATGAGATGGGTCACTAGGGAAATGAGTGTCCGAAAAAGAGATCGAGTGATGGGAAGCAGTTAGACTACAAGAAGAAAGGGGTGGTGAAATCCTTTGCAACTACTTTAGTAGATGTCGGGCAATCAAATGAAGTTGTATCAGGTACTTTGTTTGTTTTTTTTTTCAGATTATGCCAGTGTGTTGTTTGATTCGGGGTCTACACATTCTTTCATCTCTGAAACTTTTTCTAGTAAAATGGGAATACTATCTCGAGAAATGACTCCTGAACTTGTGGTAAAAACACCTGGGGGAAATGTTGAGGAAAAAACAATTTATAATAATCTTATTATCCTTATCTGTGGAAAGAACCTACTTGCAAACCTTATTGTTCTACCTCTAGTAGAGTTTTATGTAATCCTGGGTATGGATTGGCTCTCTATTTACCATGCTAAGATTGACTATAGAGCTAAAAAAGTTTCTTTTCAGAAAGACTTTTGGTTTGTGTACAAGAATGAACCCTTACGGTTGATAACATATCAAGAGGCTGAGAAACTTGTAAAAGATGGAAATGAATGTTACCTTGCACACATATTTGAAAATAAAGAAACTGTTCTGATTAATGATGTGCCAGTGGTAAATGAGTATCCTGATGTTTTTCCTGATGAGTTGCCTGGAATAATACCAGATCGGGAAGTTGAATTTACTGTTAACTTAGTTCCTGATGCTAAACCAATTTCAAAACCCCCTTATCGAATGGCTCAAATTGAACTTTTAGAGGTGAAGGAGAAATTGCCAGATTTATTACAGAAAGGTTTCATTCGTCCTATCACATCACCATGGGGTTCTCCTGTTTTATTTGTTAAAAAGAATGATGGTTCTATGAGACTTTGCATTGATTATATAGCCTTGAATAACATCACTGTTAAGATCAAATATCCTTTCCCTCATATCGATGATTTGTTTGATCAGCTCCAGGGAGCTCAGTATTTTTCAAAGATTGACCTGAGATCGGGGTACCATCAGCTGAAGGTAAAGGAAGCAGACGTTCCAAAGACTACATTTCGTACAAGATATGGCCATTATGAATTTGTATTAATGCCTTTTGGGCTAACCAATGCACCTGCGGTATTAATGGACTTAATGAATATAATTTTCCATGAGTTCTTGGATAAGTTTGTGGTGGTTTTCATTGATGATATTTTGGTGTTTTAAAAAAGTAAAGAGGATCATGAAAGACATTTAAGGGTTATTTTTCAAACCTTAAAAGAAAAGAAATTTTATGGGAAATTCAGAAAGTGTGAGTTTTGGTTGCAACGAATTTCTTTCCTTGGTCATATTGTTTCTAAAGATGGGATAACTGTTGATCCTGCAAAAAAAGGTTGTTGAAGAATGGCCAAGACCCACAAATGTAACTGAGATTCGTAGCTTCCTTGGTTTGACAGGCTATTACCGAAGGTTTGTTAGAAATTTTTCACGGTTATCTAGTCCAATTACTAAGCTAACTCGGAAGGGTGTTAAGTTTATCTAGACAAAAAATTGTGATGATTGTTTTCAGGAACTGAAAAGAAGATTGGTGAGTGCTCCAGTTTTGGAACTACCTTCCAGGAATGGGGAGTTTGTTATCTACAGCGATGATTCATTGAAAGGACTTGGTTGTTTTGTAATGCAGAATGATCAGGTAATTGCTTATGCTTCATGTCAGTTGAAAACTCATGAGGTAAATTACCCTACACATGATTTGGAATTAGCTGCTGTTGTTTTCGCTTTAAAATTTTGGAGGCATCATTTGTATGGAGTAAAGTGTGAAATATATACTGATCACAAAAGTTTAAAGTATATATTCACTCAGAAATAATTGAACATGAGACAGAGGAGATGGCTACAGTTAATCAAGTATTATGATTGTACAATTCATTACCATCCGGGAAAAGAAAATAAAGTGGCTGATGCTTTGAGTCGAAAAAGTAATGCTTTATTAGTAATGTTGCATTTGGAACGTGATCCTTTGGTTAAGGATTTGATGAACCTTGCCATAGATGTTGTTGGTGAAGGATGTTCTTCTTTTTTGTTTCAGGTATCAGTGAAATCTTCTCTATCAGACAGAATCAAGCAAGCACAGAAGCAAGACAGTGAGTTGCAGAAAAAGGTAGAGCTGGTTCAGAAAGGTAAGTTGCCTGAATTCAACATTGATAATGATTGCGTTTTGAGATTTGGGAAGAGATTGTATGTGCCTTGTGATTCACAGTTGAAGGGAGTGTTGTTATGTGAAGCTCATAGATCTCCATTTTCATTTCATCCTGGCAGTACTAAGATGTACAGAGATCTTCAGGAGTATTACTGGTGGGATGGAATGAAAAGAGATATTGCTGATTTTACTGTGATGTGTTTGACATGTCAACAGGTCAAAGCAGAGCGGCAATTACCGAAAGGGATGCTTCAGCCTTTACCAGTACCAGAATGGAAATGGGAGAATATATCCATGGACTTCGTTGTGGGATTTCCGAAGATCCCTCGAGATAATAATGCAATCTGGGTTATTGTTGATCGCTTGACTAAATCTTCTCATTTCCTTGCTATACGAGATACTTTCTCTCTAGATCAACTTTCCCGTTTGTATCTTAAAGATATAGTCAGGTCACATGGAGTTCCTCTCTCCATTGTATCTGATCGTGATCGCAGGTTTACTTCTAACTTTTGGAAAGGCATTCATAAGTCGTTGGGTACTGAATTAAATTTTAGTACAGCTTTTTATCCTCAATCAGATGGGCAGTCAGAATGAACAATTCAGACATTGGAGGATATGCTATGTGCTTGTTCAATGGATTATCAGGGAATTTGGGACCAACAACTTTCTTTGTTTGAGTTTTCTTATAATAACAGTTTTCATTCCAGTATACAGATGGCACCATTTGTGGCATTATATGGGAAGCGGTGTCGAACTCCAGCTTTTTGGGATGAAGTGGGTGAAAGAAAGCTGATGGGACCAGAATTGGTAGAAGAGTTGGTAGAAAAAGTTCAACTGATACAGAAACACATGAGAACAGCTTAGAGTAGGCAGAAGAGTTATGCGAACAACAGGAGGAAGGATCTCTCTTTTGAGGTAGGTGATCATGTTTTTCTCAAGGTTTGTCCATGGAAAAGTGTGATGCGATTTGGTAAGAAAGGAAAGCTGAGTCCAAGGTTCATTGGACCATATGAAATTCTTGGAGAGAGTTGGATCAGTTGCATACAGAGTGGCATTACCTCCAAGATTATCTCAGGCACACAATTTTTTTCATGTTTCGATGCTGAGAAAGTATATGCCAGATCCATCTCATGTTTTGATTCCAGAGGTAGTTCAGCTGGAAGAGTACCTATCTTATGAGGAACAACCGGTCCAGATTCTTGACCACAGGGATCAAGTGTTACGAAATAAGGTGATTCATTAGGTAAAGGTTTTATGGAAAAACCACATGATTGAAGAGGCAACATGGGAATCTGAAAATGCAATGGGGGAGAAGTACCCCCATTTATTCGATAATTAAATAAATTGTGGGGAAGCAATTTTATAAAGGGGGGAAGGATGTAACATCCCAAGTAATTAATTAATAATAGATATCTTTATCTATTTCTATTAATGAATTAGATAGTGTTTTAGAGGCTTAAAAGGAAAATGAATCCAATCTTAAGCATGGAATACACTAATATTTTTAAAAGATTGTTTTACTGCCTTTTGATGAAAAACAATTTCTAAATCTATCTTTTGACAATTTTATAATCTATGTTTGTCAAAATAAACTTTTTCTTTATTATTGGGACATCAAAATTTACTTTGTGTGAATTTTTGGTATTTTTTCGATAAAGTTTATTTTTTAATGAATAGAGAAAAATGTTGTATTTTAATTCAAAACCTCTTTTTAATCTAATTTATTTATATGAATAGATTATCTTTTGAATTGGTTTTTAAGTGAAATTAGAATATATTTTTACCATTTAATCCAATGGTTGTCATTGTAATCAATTTCACTTTGAAATTGGACTTAAACTAGTGTCAATCTTTTAATACTTATTGTTTCATAAAAACACGGTATTTGTCATGACAGCGGGAATTAATTATTAAATTAATTAATGTGACTTATATGATTTTAATTTTTTAAAATAGACATCATTTTTGAATTTGGAATATCAAATATAGATTAGGGTGAAGTTTTGGTATTTTTCTGAAAAACTTCAATTTTTTATGAATAGTGAAACCACTAAGTGGTAGTTAAAGAAACTGAATTTTTCGTTTAAATGAAAATTTGTCACTTCTATGATTTGATTTTCAAAAATCTGACATACATGGTTGTCATTAAGAAGTAAAATTTGGTTCAATGGGATTAAAATAATTTTTTGGTGAATAGTAACTTTTAAGTTTTAAATCACGATTATAGGTAATTAGTGTAGTTTAAGGTAAAAATAATGTTTTAATAATATGAGATGAGCTTGAAACATGTCCTTCCCTTATTTGATGTGTCATGGCCGACCAAGATAAGTCATGGGTCAACTTGGGGACCCCATGGATCCACATTGGTTGGGAAATGACATAAATAACTTTTTATTTAATGATAAAGTAAAAATGACACAAACATGAGATGTTTTACTAAAACAATTTCTAAATAGGGTTATACAAGTCAGATTTTTTACTATAAATATTCATTTGAAATATAAAACTATTTCCTACATCATGATAATTTTTTTATAATTTTTAGACATTAAATAAATTATATTATTTATGACATCATGATGATGCAGCGATTACCTCATTAATAAAGGATTTAAATAAAACGAAACGATAATGTAAAATATATGTCATACACACGTCAAAAACCTATTGGATGTGTTGATTTAGAACCCTTATCACCTTACCCTCGATTCATATCAATGTGGGACCTTTTTAATCCGAATGTCATTTTAAAATAAAGTAACTTTTCTTTACTTTCCAAGAGTGCCCCTCCTCTCCTCTTATAAAAGGCCCCCACCTATACCTCCTTACCCACACTTCCAAAGCCTTTGGCTCGGCCAACCCATGCACATTTTGTCTCTCCACTTACCTCTCTTACTCCTTGAAGCCTCACTTTGGGCAGAAGTCTTCCCAAGGAAGCCTTTGAGCTCAAACCAAAGGGAGTAACTCGATTTTAAGGTAATGTCATCACTTCAGTCCTTTTGTTTTATTTTGCTTCTCCAACCCCCTAAACTCTTTTTATTCATTTATTTTGTAACAACTAAAGTATCTTAAATATACTAGGATGTTATTATAAGAAGGATTCGAGCTACACTTACACACACCTACATCTAATGGTCAAAGAACATACTGTTTCTGTGGATGGTGAATTTATGCCTCCTGAAACGATGATTGTTCAACATTATTTTAACACCTTCAAAGGTGGCCATTAAGATGACACTATATTTATATATGATATATAATATGTTTATGTTTTCCTTAAGATTCTGTATTTTTCATTTTGGGCATACCTTTATGGTTTCCATTATGGGTAAACGTGATATCTTCATTTAAGGAAGTGCGGACTACCACCCCCTCAAAGTGATTTGATTCGTTAATACCATATGTGGGACGTATAAAGGATGTAGTTATGATATTATATATTATATTACACTGGAATTATAATATACCTTTATATCATTATGATTCCATTCTATAAAATACGAAATAGAAATGAAAGTAGCGGTAATGCGTACGTACGACTTACCGACTCCATGAACGGTGCATTTCATTTCTTACCTCTAAATGATTATCTAATATTATAAATGCATGCATTTACTGGATATATATGACATATATGATATCTACATAATGAATACCATTCTGGATATAATGGATACATAAACAAATTGTAATTATAAAGGGTTTATTTTTGACTCAAGTACCAATGATCGTTCAAACGACCGTTATTAACTTAAATAATTACATAGTTTTCATGACATGGAAATAAGTGATATAAAAGGAATAATGAACATGAAAAAGGTTCTTAAACAAGTAGAAATTAACTCATGTTTATTATTCCGGAGATTAAATAACGACCGAGTCAAGTCGGACCCGAGCTATTGGACTTCGTCTCAATCTCCTTTCATTGAGGCATATTTTGTTTTATACACAACCGTCTTTTATATGGTGTATAAACCCCTTTGACTTTTACGTTTATCCAAAAGGAATCTTTTTTATATGAAGCGTTTGACTAAATGACAAAAGGGAATGTTTTTTGTCGTATGTATGCGGCGACAACGACTTCTCTGCCGCCGTGACCATTATTTGAGTTTTGGATTCCTCTACAAGCCATACCTTTTTTTAAAAAGAAAAATAAATACCATATTTTACTTTTATTTTATTTTGGTATTGAAAATGGTTTTCATAATGTTTTTATATCAATGTTTTGTATTGATATCTTGTGATTGAAAGGTGGAAATGTTATGTTTCCTTTATGCATGTTTTATGTGATACGATTATGTTGAGGTTCTTGTGCATTATTATGAAGACAGGTGGTTCCGTGATAAACTAAGGGCGGTTGAGCTCAATATAGCTCTCCAATGCATTGGGTAACGCGAAGGAGTGAAACGTTAAGGTTTCTCCAAAGAGATTGAGGGAATATACTGTGATGGGTATTCCAAATGTAACCAAGAGGGTTACTCCCTACGTAAAAATGTTATGGATGTCTCAAGTTACCTTTATGTCTTATGATTTCTATGATTTATTCATGATTTTATGAGGTATGTTAAAGTGCTTATGTTTTATGGGTAAAGTATGATTTCATTCTTATGTATATATGTACCCATGTTTCCTTTCCATATTTTTATATCCCTTACTATGCTTTTTATGCTCATCCCAAGTTTTTGAAATGTTTTTCACAGGTCAAGGGAAAGGTACATGATATGATGATAGTGTCAAGGAAGTGTCAAGAAAGAATACATGTTTTATTTTAAATATGTTTCCATTTATGGGAAAAATGAATACTATCTTTTATGTAACCACTTTGTTTAAATGTGGAATGTAATGAAAGTTTTATGTTCTAATTCTCTAAAACTCTAAACCTGAAAAGATCTTCAAGGTGTAATCTTGTAATAACTCAAGATTAAGTAAGGTTTAAGGCTGGGGACTTATAATATATGAGAGAATATTTTGTTGAATGAGAATATTTTGGTTACCTCGTATTATAGATATAGATCTTATGTCATCTTATGACACCCTTCTCTATTATTTTAGGATGTTGATTATGTTTAACTATTATTTCAAACTAATATTGGACATATATTAATTCATAGGTATAAAAAATATACTAATATAATTATGGGGTAATTTGAGTCTTTCATGATAACTGATATTGTTTCATATTATTTATTTCATCCGTATAGGTACAATACCATGCATGATGTATTAAATGAGTCTCATTATCACAGAAACCATCATGACCATTCTTATATAATCACTTCCTATGATATTGAGATATATATAAAAAATATATTATAGGAGCTCCCATTTTTAATAGTATAATAGAGTCAGAAGACTCTTCATGGGAATATAGTCCCTCGGGTATGGATGTACATGATACAATGGTCTATCCAAGAGGATACATTAGACTGACAGACTATTATATATGTGAAGTTGCTAGTGATTTTGACTGATTAGATTTACTGATGCTTAGTTGATTCCCTTTGCGAGGAGATGTTATATGGTGGTGGGTTTGTAACACAATATATCTGTTTGTGGTAAAATTTTGATAAGAATTTAAGAATATCCCATATATATTTTTTGAGGCATTAGATTTGGGATTAGTTGCTGGGAACTGATTGCAAATATTTCCATTCATATATAACATCTATTAATCAATAGACATGTATCTAGTACTTGATGGGGTGACATAGGAGATAGTAGATCTTGTTGGGCCACCAAGTGACCCTAGTATGGTACATGATATAGGGTTATCATGTATCTAGGGGGTTTGTACCTAGTTATTTAATTAATTATTTATTGATTAAAATAATTATTTAATATGCGAATTTTTTCATAGTTATTTTTAGTTGCATTTGTCCCATCATTCCTCCCTCTTCGTTGTTTCTTATTCTTTTTAGTTCATATATCTTGCAGTCATCATCATATTTCAAGCCCAATCTGTCACAAGAGGCTATCAAGGATATAAATATCACATATATTCCCCCTATTTTTGGTTTCTCAAATTATTCCACTAAAAATAATAATATTCGATCAAATTTGGGTAGTTTTTTTAGGTAAATTGATAATCCCATTTGGGGATGAATTTGTCAAGGATCATTGATGATTTTGACTCCGATAACTCTATATAGTCTCTACATTGATTTCAATTTTTTATAATTTCTTAGCATGAATCCCATGAAATATGGGAAATTAAAAATTATTATGCATTCCCTAAAACTAAATTAAATTTGTTCACAAATATCCCATGATAGGAGTACTATATAAAAAAGTTTTCGATTGTATTATGAAAGAACATTATATCATCGATGGTCATTGATCAACTATTATGGATTCTATTAAAATATAAAACTATAAATGTGGCCTTATTACGTGTTCCAATGACAACGAATAAACCCTAGTAAATTTGTCCACAACCCATGTGCTATTCATGGTAAATATTTCCTAGAGAATGGTCAAAGAAAAGGGTTAGAAGACATAAGTATGAGAATTTGAGATATATTGATGGATTCACACAGTCATTATAGAAAAATCATTGATTTTTTTGATAATTATAAATGTTTTATATAAATATTAAATGATAAGTCATTTATTTGGATGGATTCTTAGTATATGGTGGTAAATCATCTACCCACAACATATTGGTGTTGGTACCTTTTACACACTTTTGATGTTATATTACCTCATCTATGAAGATAAGTATAGTGATCCATAATTCACCATGATACTGAACAACTGGGGAATCTTATCTTCTAGTGATAACATGTCGATATTTAGTCATCATTTTGATATTTTGTTCTAGTAGTACATCATCAACCTATTGATATGGTCTTGATAGTGCATCATCCTCTATGTGAATTATTTTTGTGGATTATTATCCTTCTATATATTTTAATTGTTGTGAATCATATAAAAAATATAGCATTATCAGAAGAGCATCACCCATATGGATAGATATAATTATGTTATAACATCTACCAAAAGAATTAGATTTGCATAAAATCAACCATGTAAGGTTCTTGTACCATCCACATGTGGTGTCGATTATAGTGCATCATCCAAATTTGGTTTATTTTTGTGGTGTTATATTATCCACCTTGGAGGAGTGTTGTTTTCATATATTCCACCATTGACTGGAAATGTTATTGAATCATTTATTTGATATTATGTACACCCCATTTACAATCTCTGTTAATTTTGGGTTTATCATAGATCATCCCCCTAGATGGGTTTTCATGGTGTGTTGTCAATAAACCTGAAAATTTAATGGTGATTACTCATTATGCAGGATAATTATTTTAAGAAGGATTCATCATTCATATAGGAGGTTTATTCATACCATGGGTATTTTATTCTCTTCTCGTACAAATCATTGTATGTATAATAATGCACTTTTATGGGATAACTCCAATATGTGACATTTTATAAATTTATTTGAAATAATTTTTTCACAACATGAATTTAACTATTATTATTGAAGATTCATGGAAAATCATTTCTAGGGTACCATAATGTTATATTCACAACATGAACGATCATGGTTTTTCCCAGGTGGGCATCATATTTTCTGACCTATGATTTTGAAAGGCACGTGATACATTATATTTTTTAGCTTGTGGAGAATAGTTAGAGTTGGGTGGTGGGTCTGAGATAGAACCCATGAAAATTTTTATTGAGTTCATTTTTTCTTTTATTTAGTTATCTACCATGTTTTAAAATATTCCTCATCCTAGTCAACATTGAGGATCATATTTCTGATGGTATGTTTTGAAATAATATAGTATGTTTTGGATATGGTAAACATATTTTGAAATGAAAATAATTAATGAGATATGGTAAATAGTTTTGACAAATTTCATTTTTTATTTTATTTAGAAAGTTATTTATCCTATGACAAACACTATTTCTTATATCACAATTTAGTATTATAAGGAGGCCTTTATAAGTGTCTTAATTTTATCTTATGATGATATACATATTAAATTGGTAATATAGTTAATTATATGTATATATATATTCAACACAACATATATATTCATAATTATGGAATTTAAAAAAAATTCACATTGAATGAATGGAGTTTATTAAATGATAATGATTTTTGATTAATATTTATCAAAAAATTCTTTTAAATTTTACTAAATATATAATATATTTTAAATAATTATGTATAAAATCCTTTATTTTTAGAAATATTAATTTTTTAAAAATTATTAACATTTTTAGTAACATATTTTTAAATTATAAAGACTTATTTTATTGAAACAAATACACAATTGAAGATAACATGTGTTGAATTAATTTTTAGTAAAACAATAACATTTAGATGTTAGAAATAGGGTCTCAGTAATTTTTGGTAGAAGTATGGAACTAATTTTTGAGTTTTTCTATCTTAAATGGAATATGAATTTTGAGGATGATTCTAAGAGAGATTGTGTTGATAAATTCATGTGATAGAACTATAATTATATATATTATGGAGGTGATCTTCAATGGAATTAATGAAATGCTGTAATGGATTATTGAACATTACATAAAACATTTTGGAATATATTTTGAAATATTCCCTAGAGATGAGTGGTAATATTTCTTTGTTGAGTTGAGTGAAGTATAGAATTCCATGATGGAGATGAAAATGGAAAATTATTTATTAGTATGACTTAAATGCTATAATAAATGTATTTATTATGACATCAGCTGAATTTTTGTATGATTATAGGAATTTTTTTATTACATTATTTGTTTCATAAGGAACACCATATTTTTCATATGAATTAAAATTTTTTCTGACATGAGAATAATTTCATTATGACTTGGGAAAAAAGTTAACTTTGATGAATATTTCTTAGGATATCATGGTTTTTATGACTAAAAAGCCTTATTAAAATAATGTTATCACAAAAATTGATATAAGTAGGATCTCATATGAATTTGATGAAGATCCATTATGTCTTATACAACTAGAGAATTTTGACTAGTATGGTTTGTGAATATTTGAGTTTTAAAAATATTATATATTCTAAATAATGAGCTAATTTAGATAATTAATTTATGAAATTATTCATGTATCAGAAATCATGATCACATATGAATCATGATTCATGTAGATATACTTAATGAACCGATTGAGGGAGAAGTTGGTGTATCGTAGATGATTTTCATTTTAAAACCCAAAAATTAGTGAGGAATAAAATAAGATGGCAGATGTGGCCACACAATGTGAAGGACATTTTCATTAGATTGAAAATTATTTTTTATTTGATTATAAAATCACTTTTATGGAGCAAGTGAGAAACCACTAGATCTATCAAAATAGTCAAAATAAAAAGCATATCAAAAGAAAATAAAAAAACTAGTTCCACCTATCCCCAATAGATAAAACAAGTGAAGTCCCTCCAAAAATTCATGAGAACTCAGTATACAGTCACGTACAAAGATGTACGGGAACAGAACCGATGGCCAAGCCATACCCTCTTAGTCTTCCACTCCATGTGTCATGCTAAAGTGACACCCTCATGCTCTGAACCCCATCTGATGTGGAACCATGAAACAAGCTTGAAACGAAACACCAAAATTAATCTCAAAACACATATAATGATCATAAAATACTCCATTTAAAATTATTTATGTAAAGTGAAACAAAGCATTAGTCAGAAATGTCAATGAAAGAATCATTGATTATAAAATTAATTATGTTGGAAACTGTTTCTCTAAACAACACCCAAGATATAGTGGTTACCGGGATGTGCTGCTCTCCCCTTAACAGGTCATCAAATGTAGGAGATAGTGTATCCCAAACCTGTATATACTCATTTATGTTGGTCAACCCCTTGTTAAAACCCCAAATCAAGAATTGAATCATGTTTTTCAACCCATGAATATTGTTCCTCATTCAGAGTCACTTCAATGACTCGACCCATCATCATAGCCGTGTCCTCTTCGAAGGTATTGAGAAACAACACCTGATCTGTAACATAATCATCCGAACTTAGAATTAGATCCCAGGAAAAATCGAGCTAACCATATGGTTTAAGTTGACGCATGGACTCCATGTCCAACTTCTCCTCGATTTTCATTCCTGCTGGCAGATTCCTCAATGGGGGTGGCAAGGTAGAGTAGACCTTCTTAACCCTACACCTCTTATTAATCATGTTATCCCTCAGACTGATTTCCCCAACATAGTTGTTCTTACTTGTTTCAATGGTTTCCTCCTCCCGGTCCCCTAGCATGACATTTTCTCTCTTTACTGAATGTGTCTCTATAGGGAGTGGAAATTATGAGTAGTCCTTTCTCAATTTTTGATTTCCCTTCCATGTACTACCCCAACTCTGACTTGAGAGTACTTTACCCTAATCTTTAACCTTGCCCTCAACTTCATCTGCAGGCTGACTAGATCTGTTATCACCAGACTTGAGGAACTTCTACCTATATATGGATAAACTGTGCTGCTCCTGCTCATCCAGAACCATGTTCGAATTTTGAAGGCCATAAAAATGGTTTCCCTACTCTATAACATCCACCTCCTTGCTAGGACTGGGTATGAAACCTAAAGACACACCCCCTTGTTCTTTCAGAGTCGAAGTCAAACATTTACCACTCCTTGAGGACACCGCATCAGCATATGAGGCACCCAAAAGATCTTTAGGACCTTTCTCTTCCTCCCATGGAGGCTTATCTCTGAATTGATCATGGGTAACCCCAGTTCCAGCCCCTATTTCCACTTCTGATTTCGTCACTGAGAAATCTACAATGGTTTAGTGAACTCCCAACTGGCAGTCTTCCTGGGAATGATCGCCCCTTGTCATGGCCTCCACACCCACTACCGTACTAGCCACAAGGGGCATGACCTTGCTTGCTACACCCCCATCACCTTTCTAGTCTAAAAATATGGAGATTCTCTTATAGGCCTCAGAGGAGTGGCCCATGCATTTTAAAATAAAACAATAATAAACCCAAGATTCATAAATAACCTACTATTTACTATGGTAATCTTCAGCCACTGTGATCCAAACAAAGTTGGGAGGCACCCTTGGGGCATCAACTTCCACACAAATTTGTTGGTTAACAGGATGAAAAATAAAATTTGTTTGGCTATCAGAACATAAATACCTACCTACTAGGTATCCAAGCATCCTAACAATCGAGGGATTTTGAAACGGTAAAGGCAAGTTGGGAAGACTAACCCAGATCGCAACCAAAGGTGAATCGCGCATCACGTAGAAGTCGTAGGTCCGTTTATGGAAGAAAAAGAGAGAACTGTTTCAGCGGTGGGGGTGCTAGACCAGGCATTAATAAAGTCCTCTTCTGAAGCAAAACAAACCATGATATCTTTGTTGTCGATTAGTTCCATAGTTTCCCTATCCCGTAAATCCCACGCACCGAAGACAAACCCGTCAAATGAATCCACTAAAGCTCTTCATTGATAGAATCGAGTGATTAATGTCAGGTTATGGAGTGATAAATATTCGTTGAATTCAGAAATCAAAAGCATAAGATTCGGGCGTCCTTTGTATAGCTCTGGAACCTTGGGACACAACAAACATTGTGGGAAAGGGGGAAGGAGATCGAGATTGGAAAAGGGGGAGAAGGAGGTTGCCTCTCCCTTGAAGGATGATAGAGGACCCTCCCTCAGTGAGTGAGGGACTGGCCTAAGGGCCACCACCACCGTGGAATGGGAGAAGAAGACCTAACATGACCCTGAATCACACGACCCTCCCTTTTACTGATCAAGACATTTTCATTATAAATTAAACATCATATATGGAAAACAACATGGTATATTTTTTGGGAGTTCAATTCGTCATTTAAAGGTGAGTTATTTCATGATGAATTTGAATGTGAGAATATGAGGAGAACCACAACATACCCATTATTATTTCAAGAAATATGTTTACCAATGGGAAATAAAAAGTTACAAAACATTGTAGTCCATTACTGATTACCATTTTGATAATATCTTGTTTCTAGAGTCTAGAATGAGGTGTTCCTTGCCAAAACATTAAATTTACATTTTCCATTTCATATATTAATTCATATATAGATAATTATTTAAAATGTATTAAATTTTAAAGATATTATATAGAAAATGATGAAAAATTTCAGTCTTAAAATGATTTTAAGGGAAACCCATTACTTTAATCTGAATAGGATTAAAAGATGGAAATATTCTAGAACATATCATGGAGTATTGATTGTTCAAAATAATGAAATATTACTTATGATAATTTTGTGTTAATAAATATGGGAGGATTAAAAAATGGGAAATAATATAATTATTGATAATGTGATGTTTTAAATTTTTCATATCACTTAGATATCAATGAGATAAATAAATCAAAACATCTAGAGATCCTATATATTGTAGATTGATTATTTAGGACTATATTAATTATTGATTTCTTAGAACTATAGTATATTATATAAGATGGATATAATTAAAATTTATGTATTTTAGGGAGAATGGAAATGCGGAACAACCATCAAGAGGGGGATAGACATGAGGACATTAAGAGAAAACGAATGACAAACCATTTCACTGGTAGTTAGAAGAATTTGAAAAGTAGTTCATAGGAGGAATATTTTACAATAATTATCCATGGAAAATACGATGTAGTCATTAATATGGTAGAAAAAGATGAGATTTGAATGGTAGCCACAAGAACAAATGATTGGATGTTAACCTTGTGATAAAATACTAAGTTCTTTTATTGGAATTATGGAACACATGGTCATATTCTGTAAAATAATTATGTGACACTATATTGTTGTAACCATTTATGTCGATATTAGAGGAATCTATAATAGATGTGTTTAACTAGTCATCGCAAGAAGTGAGCTTAAATAAAGATCAAGCCTTATAAATCATTATGTCTGATATCATTTTTCTCAATGGATATTTTAGTAAGGATGAGAGAAAATAATAATAGTGGAATGAATCCATTCCGGGTTATAATAAATTTATTCTGAATAAAAATTCATAAAAATAAAATGTGACCACCAATTCACTCTTCCCCTCATTGTGATCACACACCACTATGGATATTTATGTGGGTTCTGAGAAACAATTCCATATAAATGTTCTAAAAATATAGAATTATATATGGTATCAATTTTTCTATATATTAAGAGTAATTATTTATTATGGTAAAAAATTCACTGATAGCCAAACCAAATACTACAACATATGATTTTATAAGTTCTTGAGGTTAGTGATATAATAGGAGTGGGATTTACTCAAATATGAAGATATAATCCTATGACTAATAAAAAAAATATATATATATATTTTTACGGACAAGATAAAAATTCCATCATTTAAACCTAGTATCATAAATATTATATAGAGATTATTTGACTTCAAACATATAATGAGACATGGTAATTCTTATAGAATAAGTATGAAGGTATGTAAATATAATGGTGAAGATATAAAACATTGGAGAGTGATGTTTGAGGACATTTTAATGGATTTTTATTATAGCATTGAAGATTATTTTACACAGGTAAATGAAATTTTATGTCACATTTAGTTATTTGGGGGTTATTTAGATGAATCAATGATAGTTTAAAATTTAAATAGAAATCACTAGGTCATATTTTATCTGAGTATATTTTCCTTGGAAGAAATTAATTAAATTTATTACGATTAGTTTTTTAATAACAATCCTCAATTAATATATTCGTAAATGCTCAGTGTATAAAATCAAATAAAAATACAGAATTGAATTTAAGGCCATGAGAAAACTAATATGTATACAACCTCATGGATTTATAGTATATTATGTTTTATAAAAAATATAATTTTGTTTATAGTATGAAATAAACCCAACAACCAGTTTAAACCAAACCCAATTTAGTCACGATTTGAAAATCTAATTAAATTCTTACACTTTTAGTGAATTTATAGTGAGGATTTATATTTTATATATCCAAAAATATATTTTTTAGATTCATCTATATATTTTATAGGAATAAGATATTAACATACCTAATATTACAAATAAAAAGCCCTATTTTTATAAAAATTGGTTTTATAGTCTTTTAATGGAGCACTTATTTTCTGTATAAATTTTTAAACAATATAAATTTAATATTACAAAATATAATTCCTTTTTCAAAATGAAACATCAATATTAAGATAGGGTTAATTTTCTCTATTTTCAAAGTTGTTTCATTTTTTGTTAAATTATGAAAAATATTGAATTTTAATTCAAACATATATATTCATATAATTTATTTGAAAATATAAATTAATTTTTTATTAGTTATAAATATTAATTAGATCAATTGATAATATATTGACAAATTTTGTTTCCTTAAAACGAATTTCATGTTGAAATTGGAAACCAAAACATGTCAATCTTGTGAAATGTTTTACTTTAAAACCAGTTTGAAAGCCCTTTCGAGGGATGAATTTTAAAATAACATATGACACTTCAGTGATTGAAATTTGGAAAAATAGATTCTATATTTTTAATCCTTAAATTATATAATTTCTATTAAGGTAATAAAATTAGATGATGAATATTTGGGAATGATATGATATTTAATTATAGCAATAAAGAGAAAAATAATCTTATCAATGGAGTAATCCTTAAATATAATCCCCAAAATAACCAAGAAACTTGTAAAAAACCATATTCAGTTAATATTTACACCCCATAATCCCTTGTACATAATATGGTTCATTTTTTGAGACAACTTAAATCGGGAAAACGTTGGTGAAATTTCCTTTTCAAAAATTTATAAGAATAAAAATCATCATGGAATATAAAAATCCACTTATCCCTCTAACTTATTCACACATATGAAGACCTTTTTCTCTCTAACCCTCTTCTGAAAATAAGATCCAAAATCCCACCTTTTTTCCTAGAAGCCTTTCAATGGTCATTAATATAACAAACCATAATTAAATCGATTATTTTTACCATATTATAATTAATTCTCACATGAGAAATTACATTAAATTACTTATATAACATAATATACACTTTTTTAATTAATAATAAAAGAATTAATAGGTATTTGTAGATGTTTAGGATATTATTCTATTGGAATAGTAACATGACCTTTGGAATGGCAATGAGACATATATAAATAGTAATTTGTATGATAGAATAGTTAAATTACCAATAAATGGTTAAATAAAATTTATTTATATCATTCTATCGTAATTTAAATAAATACATGGAGAGAAAAGGATAAATTAAGGGTTGATATTTGTATAAAGTAAAACTTTTTATTTTAAATTTTTTGATAAAAATAATTACTTAAAAGAAATTTTATTTCCCAAAAATGAAATCATAAATTAATATTTTTATTCTTATAATTATAAGATAATTTAATTAAACTATAGTAAATTTTGGGATGTTTCATAAAATTTGTTATAATATTTAAATTTTTATTTTTTAATAAATACCAATTTTCATTAAAAATTAAATTTATTATTTTTGAAAAATTATTTTTATAAAATTTAGACTATTTTTGAATTATAAACATAAAAAAATGCTTATGTTGTTTTTTTTTATTTTTATAATAACATGACTTTTTTTAATAGTAAATGATGATAATTTATGATAAATGCTAAATACAAGATTTATTGAGTCATAAATGATGTATGGATTATTTAAGAATATAGTATTGAAATATCATTAATTATTTTGAAATAGTTAGTGACCATTCTTAAATTAATCATAATATTGATCCAAAATAATAATCTAATTAATAAAATTCTGAGAAATCACCCCTCTCCTCCCCAATAAATAAAACCTATCACCACTTCTTCTACTAAAAGATTCTGAGCTTTGTGACATATCAATTTTCTACACAATCCTCCTCGAAATACCTTCCTCAATGTCTGGGAGAATTGTTTCTCATTAACATCTCAAACCAATATCCCTAATGAGGTTCTCAAGGAAGACAAAATCAAGAGGTAAAAACATCTTTCTTATTCTATTAATTTTTCCCTTTTTCTTTTATTTTCATATTTACTACTCACATAACCATACTAATGGGAAATTATATCTCTAGTATCTATTATATACTATACTTTTATGGTGTTTATGGAATAATCCATCATAAATTCTCTTCCCACTCAATTTGATCTAAAATTGAAAACATTGTCTGTGATGTTCAGATTTATCACTTTCAAGGATAAAGAGTTTGTAATTTACATTAATTCCAACATGGATGGTTATAAAACCATTTATATGATTAAAAAAGACTATAATATATGTATTACCACCTATTTAACATTTTTTAACCAGAATATATACATAATGTTAATTAATAAAACAAAACTAGTTTGTAATGATCTATAAACCGCCATAAAAATCAAAACGATTATCACAAACATCTTATCTTATTATTCATCCTCACCCCAAATAACCAAATTACATAAATTACCAATTAAACTTCTAAAGTTCACTAATATCATGTTACGTCAATTTTGGATATCTAGTCTCATTTTACATGAACTTATATACTAATGTACAAGTAAACTAATGAAGAAAACCAATGAAATGAACACTCCCGAATGACAGAATTGTGTCTTTAAACTCATATAAAATACCATAAATATATATAATAATATTATAATATATCAAATAAATTATTACTTTTTTCTGAATTAATTTATTAATGAATCTTATTTCATATTCCATGACATTATGTTTAAGTGAAAAACACTTTCGGATAAAATGGAAAGGATTATTCCCAACATCCATTTTTTATTCATTTTACACTTTATCATTATTTACCTCAATGAAATTATTAATTATTTTAATTTAATACATATAAATTCTGTTTTAATGTTCTATAGAAATTTACCTATCATAATTCTTTTTCTCTGATGGGGTGTTACATGTTTTATAAGGATCCTTTCTCAAATTTTTATGATAAACAAGACCAATTTAAGGGAACTTCCCAATTTCTTACCCATTTTTATGTACACACCATACTCAATTTTAAGACACAAATGTTTTTTAAATATCTCAATTTTTAATGATCTTTGTTTATTTCTGGTATTATGGAAAAAAAATTCAACAAAAAAATCATTTTAATGTAAATGGGTATTTCTCTTAATAATTCCTCAATGATTTTATTGGAGTATTTTCAACTATTTCAACACCCTTTTTTGAATATTATACATAATTGGGATTAATATTTTATGATATAATATACCATATTTTATTGAATTTTTTATTATTTTTTTTGCCATGCATGTACTATCTTGATACCATTCTACATATTACATTGGGTGTATTATGTTTATGTTTATTATTTAAAGTTATTTTCATTTCATATGCTAGATAAAATATGCATGTATAATATTATTTTGGTTTAACCAATTTAAAATGAGTAATGAATTGGATTTTTTATGTGATTGGAGGGTCCCCCTATATCCCCTCTTTACAAGATAAGTCTCAATTAAAAAACTAGATAGGTTTTTACCCATTATGTATGGTTGCCTGGCTAAATTCTTGACATTAAGTTAATTACATATAATATTTTGAATTCCCTCAATATGAAAGTAATATTTTATATTCCATGTGATTATTTGACTAGTAGAATATAAAAAGATAAAGTTTTATTACAGAATTTTTTAATCAGATTTTATTCCTACCATATCATTTTCAATATTATGTTTCAATTGAATGTGTTTTTAATTATTCACCTTTCCTTATTGATTATATTTATGAAATATTCAGTTCTATTTCTTACACGTATTGAGCTTTTAAGCTCACTACTTTCTTAAGTTTATTTTTCACCAAGATGAGCTGATTTTTTTTATGATTAACTTTTATGGATAATAAAATAGTTTATAGGTGTTCCCAGTGGTAATTCTTTGTTGTATTTTCTTTCAAGTTGTAATGTAATGTTTATGTATGTAATATAGCTTTGAAAAATAATTAAATGATATGTCCTCTTGGATTTTAATATTTTCACTATTATAATTTATTAATGTATCGCTCTGAATCTGCGGTACTGGGGTTAGAGTCTTTAGAGTTGGTATCAGAGCCAGGTTTAGTAGAATCCTTGGAAACAATTATTAGAGAACATAACCATAAGATCTTATTTGGGGATAATAATAGAATAACTTACTAGAATTTTGGTAAGTTAGATATTATGTGGGTGAACTTATAAATACATCAATATTTGGATATTACAAGTGGATGTGGTTCTACCAAAGATGTACCTAGGGGTAACAACTCCAACATGGTGTCCCGGGCCAGACTAACGGTAACCTGGTACAAGATAATTTGCTTGTCTATACACCTTTTTTAAATATTCTATGTGATATGATTATGATAATTTACATTTTAATTAAAACCCATTATGAAGTATTTAATTGTAAATATCTCCCCAAAAAACCATATTTATGATTCTAAGATATTCTATTCATACATTTCAATAAATGTTTATTGTTTTTATAGTTTGAAACTATGTATTATGATTCACAAACAAATTTATTGTATGCCATTGTTTATCAATGGTACCTAGAGGAAGGAATGGAAATCATATCGAAAAACACAATCCCTATTTCATTACATTGTATGATAATGATGTTTCATCTAGAGATGCAAAATATGATGAAAAAATGATAACAATACTGTGAAAACAAACTCGGGTTTTGAATAATAACCTTACCCGAATGGAGAATCCCGATCCACAAAGTGAACTAACAATGTTAGACAACTTCCAATGACAAAAACCTCTATCATTCAAAAGGAATAAAATTCCATTTGTATCTATCTAATGGATATGTTTATTAGAAAATATTTTTCATTCTTTAGGAAGTAACAAAATGGGGAAGGTTCTCGGGGTAATTTATCATCTCTTGGGAAATGTTTGTCAATTGTTGTTTCTGATTCAAAACACGACTAAGACTGAATAAATTAAAAACATTAAAAGGTTGGAATTTAAGGAATAGTTCTTATAAAAATATTTCCCTAATGAAAAGTGAGCTTATATGGAGAGACTATTCTTGAATCTAGTCCAAAATGAAGATGAAAATTATGGCATCACACCTTGTTATTGCCTAACATTACATGACATTTTACAAATATAGGATCTTATAAAGTTTACTGTCTTTTAAATAAGGTTCATAATCTAAGAATTCCCAAAACATTATTATATTCCACATAAAAATATTATGAAATATTCATCCTATGTTCACTTATTTCATCTATTTAACTGGTTTCATAATTCAAATTAAAGGGTGAGCATATGGCTCAATAAGGGAAATCAGGTCAAATAGATTACATCTGCACATGAGAAATATCAATAAGAACATGAATAATATCATAATGGAATGATAAAGAGGAATTTCATAATAATACAATGAATGATAACATAAAAATGTGTCTACAACATTTATTTTAAACATTCATAAGTATATCACCAAGGACCATCTCAATGGTGTAATAAAAAATTACCAACGGTATTCACCAAAGTATCATAAAACATGTTATCTCTAGAGAATAATTTCATTAAATAATGATTTAAATTGATATTAGGGAACAATCTTTAGTTTTATTTATTTTCATGTGATCCAAAATGATCATAATAAAATATTTCATAAAAACCCATATAGAATAAAATAAATGGGTTTTATATCAAAATCATAAATTTTTTTAAATTTTCTTAAAAACATTGTCATTATGTCATTTATAACCAATGAAAATTGAATGAGGGTTTTATGTATATAAATTTTAGATTAAAATAAAACATTTCTATGTCTTGATGAATAACTATGGAAATTATAGAGGATTGTTTATTCATGTAGTGAAAATAATATAATTTCGTTACAAAAAAAGAGTGATATTTTGAGATTAAAATTCAACAGCATAATAGGTATGAATCATAGTTTTATTAAAGATTAAAGTGTGATGGGAAAATAGTAAACCATTAATAAATGAATCATAACATAGAAGAGGGAGAAAATAAAATTTCAATAGATTATGGTATGTATATTTGAAAGACATAGCAGATAAAAGGGAATTTGATAGGAAATGACATGTTGGGAATCCCCTTACCTTGAAGTGTAACTTCTAAAACTCTGCAATCGGAACCATGGGGGATTAAAGAATCCTTGAGTGGAATATCTATCATAAATTCATGGAGGATGAATTTGGAATAAATATAAATTACAGAAAGGATTGGTATTTATAGTAAAATAGAGTGTTTTTTTATTAATTTCAAAGGACGCCTCATTAGTGGTATTTGAATAACCACAGGCTTGCCCATGGTATTGGCCAGTTGGGAAACCTCATATAATATTTTAATCAAAAATAGTTGGCCAACATCTTATATTACTCATTACATCCTTATGAAATAGTTATTATTTCTTTAAACATACTGAAAACTAAAAAATGTATTTTTACTATTCATAAAAAAATTCAACTATTTCAGAAAAATACCAAAAAATCACGCAAACCATTTTCGATGTTTATAATAAAAACATAAACTCCAATTTATTAAAATTAATTTTATTTATATGAAAATAAATATTTAAAATAGTAATACATAGATAAAAATTTCTAAAATATTTATTTACTTATACTATGATATAATTATATCACATTAACATTTTAGATGCCTAAAATATATTTTTAATTTCTTAGGTGAGGTTACAGTTCCATTGGTCCAATTATAATTCTTTAGGTTAACATTAATATTCCAAAGGGTCATGTTACTATTCTCCAAAAAAATTAATTTTATCATATTAGATGTTAAATATCATA
This sequence comes from Viscum album, assembly GCA_963277665.1. NCBI lineage: Eukaryota > Viridiplantae > Streptophyta > Magnoliopsida > Santalales > Viscaceae > Viscum > Viscum album. The sequence goes on along the minus strand of OY728128.1, from coordinate 2,083,367,220 downwards.
CTAATCTCAACCGTGAATGTCCATTTTTTAAAAAACATTTCACAGAATCAATTATTAAATAATTATTTATATTTATTTAACTATTCATAAACAATAATACAATTCATCCAATATTATTCATCAAAAAATACTATTCATCGAATACTATTCATCAAATAATGTACAATTCATCAAAAAATGAATTTTTTTAGAAAACTATTAAAAAATCATAATAGATTAATTTTGAAATTTAAATTAAAAAATATATTTTTATTTTGCGATAAATATTATTTATGTATGAAAAATCTACAAAAAGTATAGATTTTAATTATAAAATCAATATATCAAATTTTTCTCAATTAAACATATATTTAATTAATCAAATATATTATTTAAATCGAAATGATGAAATAAAAATTTTATTAAAACAAATGGATTTCATTATAAGTATCTACAACATGGAAAAAACCCCTTATAAACCCTTATTCGACATAATGGTATGATGTGCAATGGTGGTGAACTCTTAGGGTAGATCACATAACATCAGCTGAATGGTAATATCCACTAACATGAACTTCTACCATAGGTGATTTTGTTAAAGATTAACATTTTGAAGATCCTCTTGGGATTGGTCGAGAGTGAATCATTTTGATGACACCTCCTTCCCATGTTCTAACAAATGTGATTTTTATGAACCAAGTCTACTGGTTGAGGAAATTGAATCTTCTTTCTGCATTAATTATACATTATCATTTCTATTTATAAACAATAATTATAACATTAAAAAATAATTTTTTTTTACATCCATCATATTAACCAAAGATCATATAACAGTCAAAACCCAATGGTCACATTTCATTTATACTTTTTATTGATGATTACATAGTAAAACATACATTTTCAAGAAACAATATATTATTCAATCATTTGGATCATTACATTCATCCCCCCTAAAAAAGTTTTTCCTTGTAATTTCAGCTCATATCATTTAAAAATAAAAGGATTTGATACTTATGTATAATAGTATTTTCTTGTTCCCATGTGGATTCTTCATATTTGTGGTTCATCCACAACACTTTAACTAGGTGGCTAGTATTGTTGTGTAGAACCATGTCTCTATCATCCATGATCTCCTTCAGATGCTCCCCATAAGATAGGTTGTGTTCTAGTTGTACCACATTTGGATTTAGTATATAGGAGGGGTTAGTTATGTACATCCTCCAGAAGGATATATGGATTATATTATCATCTTGAGCTAGATTTGTGGAAAATGAAATCCAACAGGCCCTTGCACCTACATGATCAATGATTTCATAGGGGAAAATATTCCTAGGGATGAGCTTCCATTTCTTCTCAAACCCCATTACTCTCTTCCATGGATAAATTCCATGGAATACCTTATCAACATCATCAAACATCCAGTCCCTTGAATATTTGTCGGCATAGCACTTATAATGACTCTGAGTAGCCCTAATGTTTTCTTGGATGGAATGAACCATCTTTGTCATCTATTTCACATGACATGTCCCAAGAAGATTTCCCTCACTAGCATATCCCAAAAAGTGTGAGTTTTACATCTCTTCCAATATAGAGTTTCATTGGGTGCCATTTGAATTCTTGAGTGGAATATATTGTGGTAAGAGAACCCTACTAATGGGATATGTTGATCCCATCCAAATTTAAATTGCATTGAACATGTTCTTAGAATGACTTCAAGTGATTGAAAAAGTCCTTTTATATTGGCCATTATTTTGAGGATGATGGACCGTACTAAAATTCAATTCAGTACACTGAACATGTTAAATAATTTTCTAAAATTTTGATGTGAAACTTGGGTCAAGATTAGATATGATAGAAATTTGAACTCCATCCATCCTGTAAATCCTGTAAAATTGATCAAGAGATAAATGTTACATAATATAGATGAAATGGCCATTTTTGGTGAGAAAGTTCACTATAAATCATATCTCATTATTTAATTTTGATGTTCTCAAGAGACTAGATAAAAATTACATAATGATATTTCCCCAATTAAATGCATATATGGTTAGTTGTTGTAATACCCTTTCAGAATTTTTTACTCTACCTTCACTTATTGACACACCAATCACATAATATTTTAGATGAAAATATTTTTTTCATGTTATGCCACCAATAATGATCAAAAAGTCACTTATACATTTTCTTGCATCTAGGATGTATAAGTAATGTATTGCTATGATATTAATCCATAAACTACATTATTTATACAATAGACGGAACACATAGTATTTTATACAATTTTGGTGCACCTTATTGATCAATATTGTACATAGAAAACATCCCATCCTTCATATCCATAAACATCTTCTGTAATAAAGGATATTATTTTTGGGATTTCATGATCATCTCTATTAATGATAGTTGAGAAATAATTTGGGATAGTTTTGATTATTTCCATTACCATATAATTCCCATGTCTAGTTTCATTAGGTTTTTGAACAACAAATCACTTTGAATCCTCATTATTTCCAAAACGATAGTCTATTTACTACTTAATTCATTAGCAACGTTTTTTCTCTTCCAAAATGATAATGAATAAAACAGTCATAGTCTTTAAAAAGTTACAACCATCTATTTTTCTCCTATTCAATTCCATTTGAGTGAAAATATAATTAAAACTTTTATGGTCTATGTATATATCATATTTCTCTCTATAAAGATAGTTCCTCCATAATTTCAGATAAACAAAACTATAACCATCTGCAGATCATTCATAAGATAGTTCTGCTCATGAGGATTCAACTATCAGGATGAATAATCAATCACCTTTTCATTTTTCATGAGGACTCACCCATTCCCTTTCAGAGTTGAATCACTAATAATAATGAATCATTATCTAACATAGGGTATAGTTAATATAGGTGAATTTAGAAATATCTTCTTCAAATGTTGGAATCCATTATAACAATTCATTGTCCAGATTAACAAGACCCCTTATCATTTTAAATTGGATAATGTATTAGAAAGCAATTAATTTTTTCTCCAATCCCTATAATATATCCTGCTAATCCAAGGATAAAACGATTCTTTGTTACTATTGTAGGATGAGGCCAATCCTCTACATATTTTGTCTTTTCATGGTCGACTAAGATTCCTTCATTGGTTATAATGTACCCCAAGAAAGAAAATTATTGTAACCAAGATTAACAACTCTTAAATATTCCAAAAAGAATCTTCTTCCATTGTGTTTTCAAAATAACAACTAGATGATCCTCATTCTCCTCATGGATTTTGGAATATATCAGAATATCATCAATATAAACTAATAACATGTTATAAATGTAGTCATTAAAAAATATTTTCATCAAATAGATAAATATATAAGGTGAATTAGTCAATATGAAGGGCATAACAACAAACTCATTATTCCCATATATTGATCGAAAGTCATTTTTTAGAAAATATTATTTATTCACCCTAAATTGATGATAACCAGATCGAAGATCAATCTTGGAGAATAATTAATCCCCATGAAGCTGGTGAAATAAGTCATCAAACTATGGAATAGGGTATTTTTTCTCATTATGGTACCATTGTGTTCTCTATAATCATTTAATATCTGCATTGATCCATCCTTTATCTTCACAAAGAGAATAGACTCTCCCTAAGGAGGCACATTCAGTCAAATAAACCACTTCTACAAAATGATCTTGGGGTTATTTCCTTAGATCCTCTAGTTCTACATTTTTAATTAAATATTGGTTGTTCAATATAGAATGGGAACCAAATATGAGTTTATGGAGAACTATACCATTCATTATTGAGGAGTTATAGGTAACTTCTCCATAAATACATTATTTTATGTTTAAATGACGTGGAAATTCTCTGTCCTTATACTCGCATCTTCTTCTTCTTCTTCACTGATCAACTCTATAAATAAGGCTATAGGTGGTGTTTCTAGTAAAATCTAATGTTGAGATATAACTCATTTGAAAACAACTTTAGGTCACCCATTCAAGACTACTAATATTACCTTGATTCTACATTTTATATTATCATTATACATTGAGAGCTAGTCCATCCCTAATATAATGTTGAATTCCAACATGGGAATGACTACATATTTGTGGTAAGATGGTCCTCACTAATGTAAATAAATGAATATCTAAACACTTTTTCTTATTTTATATTCTATCTAGGAGTCATTACTGATAACTCTATAGTATTTCTATGTCTTGAATCATCATTATTATACCCGTTTTTTATTATCAACAATTACATTTTCAATAAATCCTTCATAATGGTTCATAAAAATCATGTTATTAACCCAACATATCCCATGAGACTGTAAATGAATGAGTGCATCAAGTCCTTTTGGCATGCAAAAATTCAGGTTCGAGTCTAGATCAAAGCGTTTTTTTTTCTAGTTTTACCCCTAGATACATCATTTCTAGATCTATATCCACATGTTTGTATCCAGATAGGGACTTTATGTTCAGACACCACATAAATAATATTTCACAAAATACTAGGAGGTTTTATTATATTTAATATTTTCTATAGGGTGATTCATAATGTTTTCTCATCCCAATTTCCACAAATAATTTAACAATAATTTGATACCAACTATAACATCCTTTATTTTTATTATATAACTTTACAGGACATTTTACAATCAGAGGATATTTTAATGTTTAGTGACTTGGAAATAAGGTACATATGAAATAAAAACATTGAAAATTATTATATTCCAAATGAAATTAATATTAAATGTTCATCCTATGTACACTTACTTCTTCTCATAACCTTGGTACATACATCAAAGGAAAGGGTGAGCAGAAGGCCCAGTAAAGGAAAACAAGTGAGACATTTTACATGTGAACATGAGGAATGTTAATAAAAAATGAGGAATATCGTAAAGGAATGATAAATAAGAGTATAATATTATTTTCTTCATTCAAAAAATGAAAATTTGGCCACATAATTTAATTTAGACATTTAATATCATGTCACAATGGTCCATCCCCAATATTTCATAAAATTTTACTAAGGTTATTCCATATGGTATCATAAAACTTGTCGTCTCTAAAGGTTAATTTCATTACCTATTGAATTGGAGTGATATAAGGGAAAACCCTTAATATTTCATTATTTTCATGTGATAAACAAATATCACAATAAAATTGTTTATAAATAACCCGTATATAATAAATGAAAAGGATTTTGTATCAAAATCATAGCGTTTTAATTAGTGTTTAAAGACAATGTCATTATGTCATTTATAGACCATAAAAAGGGAATGATGGTTTAATATATGTCAATTATAGAATTGAAGAAATTAATTTTATGTATTTATGAATAACAATATTAATGAATGTGGTTTGGGTAGTCACATAATGTAAATAAAAAAAGTTTTGATAAAAAATGTGATATATTGAGATGAAAATTCAGCAGCATAATGAATATTAGAAATTGTTTTATAAAACATTTAAAAGAGAGGGAAAATTTTTAAATCAATAATAAAAGACTCATACTAATTTATTGTAAAATAATAAATGTAAATAATAAAATGGTACATAAATTTTAATTATATTCCACATAAAAAAGCGAACAAGAAAGGAAAAGAGATGTTGTGAATTACCATACCCTGAGGAGTAACTTGTAAAAATCTACGATCGGGACAATGAGGTCTGGAATACACTTTGAGAGGAAATATTTGGAAGTATAAATAGTATAAATTTATGTATTATTAATTTTTAATGTATTGAAACAATGGAATATGTGGGTATTTATATTAATTGGGATGATGTTTTTATTAATCTCAAAAGACAACTCATTAGTGGTATTTGCAAAACCATGGGATTTTTAATGGTATTGGCCACATGGGACACCTCATATCATATTCTAATAAAAATGCTTTGACCATAATCTTATCTTACTCATTACATAATTATGATATATTTTTGATGTCATTAAATATTCTGAAAAACTGACTCATTTTTTACTATTCATAAAAAATTCAATTATTTCAGAAAATTACCAAAAAATCACCCTGACCATTTTTGAACATGTAGAATTAAAAAAGGAAATCCCATTTATAAAAAAGTATTCAATTTTAAATTAAATAAAATAAATAAAATACTATTACATGATTAATAATTTTTAAAACATTTATTTACTTATACTATTATATAATTATAGCACATTATAAATTAAGATGACTAAAATATATTTATAAATCCGTATGTGAGGTTACTATTCCATTTTTCAAATTAATATTCATATGGGTAACATTAATTTTTGTAAGGGTAACATTACTATTTCAAAGGGTCATGATATTATTCACTAGAAAATTATGTTTGTCATATTAGACCTTAAATATCTCACTGACCATATTTCTGTATGTCTGTTCTTTAAAAATCATTTAACAGAATAAATAATTTAATAATTATTTAAAAAATATATAATTTTACTATTCATCAAAAAATAATACTACTTATCATGTACTATTCATCAAAAATTTTATTTGTCAAATAATATTCATCAAAAAAATATTATTCTTAAAAAATTATAAACTTCTTAGAAAACCACTAACATATCACCTTAGTATAATTTTGACAATTTAAATTCAAAAATGATGTTTTTTTTATCATAATAATTTTCTATTTTTGAGAAATCTCTGAAATAAAACATTTTTTACATTTATAATTAATTAGTCAAATATTTCTCATTTCAACATATATTTTATTAATCAAATATATTCATAAAATGGAAATGATGAAATAAAAAATTCCGTAAAATAGTGGAATTTTATTTTATGTATCTAGTCCCTTGAATCAAAACCCCTTAAAACACCGTTATATAACTTACGGGTAAGGTGTGCGAGGGTGATGGGCTCTTGGGGGTGCTGAGACAATATCAACCGAGTGGTAATTTACATTATCTTGAACTTCTCCCATATGGGATTTCCTTCAAGCTTAACACGTTGAAGCTCAGCTCGGAAATGATCTAGAGTGAAGCATTGTGATGCTACCTCATTCCCATACTTCAAAAAATGGCATTATATGGCATGAGTCTACAAAATGAGGCAATCGAATCTCATTTCTGTATGAAGTATCCATTATCATTTTTATTTATAGAAAATAATTATAAAGTTAAAAAATTATTATTGTTTTTAGTGGTCATATTATCCAAAAACCATTTAACAGTAAATACCAAATGGTCAAATTTCATTTGTACTTTTTATAGATTATGACATAGTGAAACATTAATTTTCATTAAATAATATATTATTCAAATGTTCATGTCATTATAAGAATGTGGATATGTAAGAATCCATCTTTACAAGGTTAGAAAGGTAACTGAGGATTACATATGAAATCCAAAGATCAATTTATATTTATTCTTTGATGGGTTAAAACCATTCCTATGAAGGGAACAAGTATCCAAAAATTTCTAATCAGATGAAGATATAGTCTCATGTGCTATCAAGATAGAAAATATAATTCTATACATCTTATGAATTTAAAGGAATGAAATAGAAAAAGGGGGTTGATATACACTCAGTAAAAGGACGTAAGGAAAAGAAAACGATGGGAATATTTGAATTTCCATCATGTGATAATTTTGGGAAGAAACACCCTAGTACTTTCTTAAAGGGAAGGAGAGTATGTTATAAGTGTGGAAAAAAATTCAACCGTGCCCATGATTTCAATGGAAATAAATAAACTACCAATTTTCAATGCTTCATATTTAAAGAGATTGGACATGATGAAAATTATTTTCCTAAGCATCAAGTAATCATTCCCCAAAAAAATACAAGGAAGAAACACAAAGATTATTTGATCAAAATAGCTAATGTTGATGTTCCAAATGATGTGATGGAAGGTATATTAATCATTTTCTCAAACATATCCATTACATTATTTTATTATAGACCATCACACACTTTTATATCCTCCTTGTTTTCCAAAAAAACTATAAATTCCCCTTTTAATTTAATATATAAATTTTCAATGAAAACCCATTAGGGATGTCGCATTGAAATAGGGATGTGTCAGGCCATCCAATTTATGAAACATCAACGTTCTTTTTCTGATGACACTGTAATCATAAATGTGTTTTACTTTGGTATAATTGTCATTATGGAATTCATTTCAAAATATGATATGAAAATATATTGCATGATTATGGAAATTACTATTGGTGAAGAAGATCTAGAATCCATTATCATTAGAGAAGAAACCACATCATCTGATTCATATCTAGATCCACCTCGAGTAACTCTTATAAATTAAATTCTTTCAGGGGGATATAATATATCAAATGTGGGTGATTATTGAAATCATAAAATCGATGATGCACCTATTGTTAAAAAATATATTGTTGTATTTCCAGAAAATTTACTAGGACATCCTCTAGATTGAGATGTTGAGTTCACTATTGATTTAACTCTTACAATATGAGCTGTATCAAAGACTCCCAAAAAAATTGCCACCATAAAATTATTGGAGTGGATGAAACAACTAGTGGATTTGAGTAATATGAATTTATTCTCCATAGAGTTTCTCCTTAGGGATCTCTTATTCTCTTTTTCTATAAGAATCATTTATTCATGTGGCTATACATTGACAACAGTTAAATCAATGTTATTACAATAAAAATTACCAGCTACCTCATATTGATGATTTAATTGAACAACATCACAGAACTCAATGTTTTATGAGGTTTGACCTTCGATCTGGAGATCATCAATTTCATGTCAGGAAGGAATATATTCTAATGACAACATTTTCAACAAGGTATAAACATTATGAGGTTATAGTAAAGCTGTTTGGACAAATTATGCAGCCTTAATTTTTATGGTTCAAATAAACATATTGTTCTAGGAATATATTGAAATTTTATTTGTGGTATATATTGATGATATCTAGATATATTCTTGAATATATGAGGTCCCTGAGAATCATTTGTGTGTTGTTCGGGAGGCTCTCAGAGGAAAAAAGTTTTATGAGAAGTTTAGAATGATTAAATTCTCACCTCAAATAGTTTTTTTGGCTATATATTCTCTAATGATGTAATCTCAATTGATCCTATGAAGAAAAAGGTATCCCAAGAATGGCCTACAACAACGAACATAACTAAGGAAATTAGTTTTATTGTTTTAGTAGCTTACTATCATAATTTTGTTCTTAATTTTTCCAAATTATAAAACAAGTTAATGATGATTACTCATAAAGGGGTTGTGTTCACATGGAATAAAGAATACGAATAAAATTTTTTGGAATTGAAGATAAGAATATTGACTTCTCTGATCTTGAATATACCATCGGGAAATGTTGGATTGGTGATTTATAGTGATGTTTCAAAGAAAATACGTATTTTTTTCCATATGTATAAATATAGAGTTATTTCATATGCATCAATGTAGTTAAAAACTCATAAACCACACTATCTAATTCGTAAAATTGAATTATAATCTATAATAATTTCATAGATGATATGGAGGAAATTTCTCTATGGTGAAGGATATGAGATATGTACGGATCACAAGAGCATGGAATATTTATTCTCACAAAAAACTCAATATGATGGAAAGGAATTTGATGGAGCTAATCAAGTATTATGATTGGTCAATACACTACCACCCAAGTTGGGAGAATAAGGTAGCAAATGAATTGAGAATGAATGATCATGGAGTTAGGAAAAAAATGAGTATTTATTAAGATATGGTGTATATCGATATAACAAAGATAGATATGGGAATTTTTGTGGAAGGTGAAACATCATTACATTTTCAATTTTTTTCCAAACCATATCTATTAGAAAGGGATAAATGTATATAAATAGATCATGATTATATTCAAAATATATTTAAAGTTAGAAATTATGGGATGTAGGTAGAGATTAGGTATGAGAATGGAATTTTGCAATTTTGGAATAGGCTTTGTTTTCCATCTATACCCAAGTTAAAAAGGGGTTTGATTGATGATACACAATTCAATAATTTCTTAATACACCCATGTTACACTATGATGTATAGATAATTCAATGAACATATCTTATTAGAAATATGATGTGATAAATTATTAATTATGTATCATGATATTTAGTCTATTAATAGTTGGTGGTTGAAATATAAGATCCTAGAGGAGTCATGAAACCACTACATATTCGTACATGAAATTGGGACAACATCCCAATGTATTGTTTCACTAAATATGGAAAAACCCCTATAAATATTGATGGAATATTGGTAGTGGTTTATTGAATTACCAAATATACAAATTTCCTCGCATTCTGAGAGGATTCTTTACTAGAGAGCCTTTCATGACTCAATATTAATAAATTTTTAGGACATCATGAAGAAATTTTTTATATTATGTCTGACCATGATCTATGATGTAAAACTAAATAATGGAAATGTCTTCAGAAATACTTGGAAACTTTTCTTAATTTGGGTACTACTTATCACTATCAAACCAACGAGTAGTTAAAAAGGATGATCCAAATATTATAATATTTGTTAAGAACATGATCGTTTGACTTTCAAGGCATGTGGGATCAGTACTTATCTATGGTAGATCTTTCCTAAACCTATATCTTCAATCCTAGTATTAAAATGTCACCATATGAATCATTTTATGGAAACATATGTCATTTTCTGAATTGTTAGTATGATGGTGGTGAAAGGAATCTTGTAGGCCTAGAAAATGAGGTGAAAAAAAAACATAATAGGTAAATAATATTCGAATACATATAAAAGAAGCTCAATGTATGAAAAACTTCATGGTCGATAATCATTTGATTCATTTTAAATTTTATGTGGGGGATAATTTTTTCTTGAATGTATCTACATCGAAGGGTTTTATGTGATTTATGACGATAGGGAAAATTAGCCCCATGTACAATAGACCATTTCAAATCTTTTAGAGAGATGGAATTACATATTATAATTTAATGATTTCGCCTAGAATTTCTAAATTACACAATGTCTTTCACATCTCAATGTTATGAAAGCACATTCTAGACCCAATTCATGTACTCATTTATAATGTAATAGAATTGAAACTAGATTTATCTTATTGTGATGATTTTATCCGTATTTTGGTCACTAAAAACATGTGTTCAAAAATTAGATAAATCATATCATAATGCAACATTGTAAAAATCATAAATAGGAAATGTGGGTATTTGAGGAAATTATGATGAAGTACTATCTAAATATTTTTCTATGGTGACATTCTAGATATTTCAGAGAAAATATTTTTGTAGGAGGGGAGAATGTAACGTCCCTAAATTATATCAAGAAAATTTCCCTTCTTATATATGTATTTCATATTTATAAACAACATAATATCATAAATAGAAAACAATATAAACATTATAAATCAAGAATAAATTAAATAATATGTATTTCCAAAAGTTAAGGATCTTATACCAATGGAATAGTAAATTGAATAATGGAATAGTAATATAGACATTATAAATAGTAAACCAACCAATGGAATAATTACCTGACCAATGAATGCATACATAAAATTTATTCGTATTATCAATGTTCGTATTATGTAATTATATCATAGATTAATTAAATAAATGATGTGAAAATAGTAAATTATGTGTGGGAATTTTTATAAAGCATGATTGATTATTTACAATTTTTTAATTAATATTGTTACTTAAAAGGAAATTTATTTATAAAATAAATTCATAAATTAATATATTTTTTTCTTCTAGTTATATGATACTTTTATGAGACCGTATTAAAATTTTGAATGTGTCATAAAAATGGAATTTTTCGAATAAATAATCATTTTAATTAAAAATTAAATTTATCATGTTTTGTCTATTAATTTCATAAAACAGATTTCTCTTTGTAATTATACATGTTGAAAAATATTAAGGGGTAATATTTAGTATTTTTCTAAAAAACATACATTTTTTGTGAATAGTAATATATTATAATTTATGATAAATTCTAAGTATGTGAATTGTTATTTTAGGAATGATGTATGAATAATGTAATCCCATAGTATCCAACTCTACATAATTATTTTAATACATTTAGTGATAGTTGTCCAACTATTCATAGTCCGGAACCAAAATAATAATCTAATGAATAAAATAATGTGTTACCAACCATCTCCTCTCATATAAATACCACTTCTCACCCCTCTACTCATAACACCTTCAATTAATTGGGAATTGTCCGATTTATTCAAAATAATCTTCCCCTGATCCACCCCCTCATGTCTAGAAGACAAAAAAATACCAAAATCAACACCCTGACAGGGTTCTCAAGGAGAAGAAACACAAGAAGTAAAAACCTATTTCTATTTCATTCAATTTATTTTGAAGTAATATTTTGATATCTTCTCCTCGCCTACCTAACCTAAAGTGAAAATATACCTCCAATATAATATATATACTAAAATTTATTTATTTTTATGTTATAATATATCATCAATTATCTTACCACCACTTTTTTTTAAATCATCGTCTATGATGTGTTGATTTATCGCATTCAAGGACGAAGTGTTTTCAACTTCTATTTACAATTTCAAGGCTCATCATAAAACGATTTTTATGTTTTAAAAATATCATAATATTTTCATTAAATCTTATTTAATGTTCTATAACTGTAATATATACATGATGATAATTAATAAAATCAAACTACTTTGTATTGACTAAAAAACCACCAAAACAATCTAAATTATTATCAATAACGTCTAATATAATGTTTCTTCCACACCCCAAATAAAAAAATTACTTATATAACCATTTAATATTATATATGATAATTAATAACATATAACTTATATTCTAGATATCTATTACCATTTTACATGAACTTCCATGCTCATATATAAGTAAACTAATCATGAAAACTGAGGAAATGGACACACCCAAATGATAAAATTGTATCTTATAACTCATCAAAAAAACCAGAAATGAACATAATAAATGTATATTAAAACAAATAAAAATGAAATTAATAATTATTCTTATATAATCCTCATAAATTCAATTTTAATTTTTTGTAAAAATGTACGTATAAGAATCCTTCTTTATTTTATGGGGAGTTGAATTTTTTATAAGGATCCTGTCTAAATTCTTCTAGATAAAAAAGACCGATTGAAGGGAACTTGAAAATTTATTACTCAAATTTAATTACACTTCATAATCTATTTGGATAAACCAATAATTTTCTAAAAATTAGACTTCTTGAATATCTAGGTTCATTTTTTATGTAAATTTTTTCCATTAGAACTCTTCTTTGCAAAGTAAAAATGGGTATTTCTCTCAAATATTCAATGCTGATTTTATTAGATTATTTTAATTGTTTTCAAAATGATTTGTTTAATCTTATAATTAATTTGGATTAATCTTTTATGATATAAAATTCTATATTTTATATAATGGTTTGAAATTAATTTTATTATGGGTGTACTATGTTGACAACATTCTCCATATTACACTGGTTGTTTTATGAGTTTGTTTATTATTTGGGAAAAGTAATTTTCATTTCTCATAAAAGATTCAATATGCGTTTATATGGTTATTGTGATTTACAAAATTTATATAAATAATTAACTGGACTTATTATGTTATGAACTAGTCCATATGTCTCCCACTGGTGCATTATTAGGTCTCATGAGACAATGTAGATCAGGTTTCTACACTTTATATATGGTGTGTTGGAAAAAGTCTCGACAATATGTTTATGATTTATAGCATTATGTATTCACTCATTATGAAACCATTATTTTATAGTCCATGTGATTATTCAAATATTATAATACCCATGGTTATCTTTTGTTATTTAATTATTTAATATTCTTTTTTCCTTCCATATTATGATAATGATTTTGTTTTAATGGCATGTGTTTTTAATTATTCACAATGAATTATTTTTTATGTTTATGATAGATTTTACTATATTTCGTACCCTTACTGAACACCTAATATCACCACATTAGTAGGTATTATTTTTACATAGGATACAAATATTTTTATTCTGAATGAATTATAGGAATAATGGAGGAGTTTATTAGTGATCCAAATGTATGTTTTATTTTATATTTCCTATAAAATTATAATGTATAGATCATGTATGTAATTTGGCATCCAAAATAGATCAATTGATCAGACCATTTGGAATCAAGTATTGTATCTATGAAAATGTATTAATTTTTGTCACCAACTCGGGGCTATAGTGGTTCAATTATTTACAAGAAAGACATTCATGAATGTTTTTTGGTATAAACCAACAGGAGTTACCCAAAAACAATTTAACATTTTTCAATGATCAAATTAATATTATTTATTTCCTATAAAAATAAATTATATTACTTCAAGAAATATATAACAACCTCAGTGCCAACGTGCTTGTACCCCAGTTGTACAATCTCCTGCTTGGCATCCAAAAGACCCGGGATCGAATCCGGGCAGGGGTGAATTTCTGGGTACTATAGCAGATGTGGAACTGTAGCAGCGGCGGCACTGTAGTGGCAGAGAGACTGTATCAGGTACTGTATCCGCGATGGTTACTGTAGCAGGTACTAGATTAGCGCAGGTACTGTAGCAGTACTATTCACCGAGGGGTCCTTTGGGCCAAAAAATGGGCATTCAAGCCTTGTATTCATGCCACTTGGCCTTGGGCCTTTGGGCTATGTAATGGGTCACCCTCTACCTAGTCTAAAGAGGTATTTTCTTTAAATAATAAATTGAGGCTTCAGCCCCAACCTCAAAAAAAACCTCATTATTGTAAATATTCTGAAAATTTTTATGCTAAGAGTTCATTCTAAAATATTACACACATCAATAAAGTAGAATAAACCATATGTGTGCCTGTGTATAGTAGACAACAACCTCGCAAACTGAGGTTGTCTGTCATCCCTTTTACCACCTTTCAAGGTTATAAATATGGATGGATTTGTAATTTATATATTATATATATGATAATTATAATAAATTTCAGATTTTTTAATTTTCTATATAATTCAAACCTTCATGATTTTTATTTTATTGAAACATAATAACTTCATTGGTGAATGTGTGGACGACAACATCCTCAAAACTATGTTATTCATTCATGATATAAATGAAGTGTGTTTTGGATTATTTATAATAAAAATACGTCACATATATGTTATAAATATGAAAATTATTCATAATATACATATATATAATTTTTTCGTTATTTTAAAACATAAAAGAAAAGAATGTAGCAATTATTTGTATGTACGGCTTGTGATCTCCAAGAACATTGAATTTCATTTCATCAATCCAAATATTATTTAGTTTTTTAAATAAATTTATCATGAATATATATTATATTTAAATAATTCATTACATTATGGGGATGATGAAATCATTATCCAATTATTAGGATCAACATTTAATAATTAAAAACATACATAAAAGTAGGGAATTAACAACTAAATAGTGAAAATAATAAAATATTATTAATGAATGGGTAAGAATATATTTTAAAAAGATAATATATGATATTATATATATTATTATGTCTCTTAAATTGGTTAGTGACACAATTAAAAACATTATTTGTGAGGATAAATTATGTTCACTAAAAATGAAGTACATGGTCGGGGATTTCTTCAGAATTTACATTCAACTGAGATTAATTCATTGTTATGAACCAATTGAAATAAATTTACTGTATATAATATAGATTTATAATTTAATGTCATTAGTAACTAATAATTTATGGTATTTTTTCCAGTTTGAATTGCCTCACCCAAATGGTTTATCATGAAATTTACCAAGTTGTTAAAGATATCATTATAATCTCAATTTCTATTGTTTTTGAAAACTTCCCCTTGAAATAGTCACTTTTTTGTAATAGTTTTTCATTGTAAATTTCCATAAATTTATACACTATTGGGTGATGGATATTATTATTTCCTAAATATTATACCTTTTTTACATATGGATTTTACGTAGACAATTATTTGATTATGTGGGTAAATATTGGTAATTATATGTTATTTATTCAAATAATGATATTTTATAAGGCCTATTTTGTATTAAATAAATTGATTCTTCATTATGAGAAATTATTTTGAAATGAAGTGATTTGTAGGGACCATAATTTATATATCCCTTATATTCATCGAAAGGTTCTCATGAGACAAATGAATTTTTTAAATGAATTTTTTTTTCTCTATGTAGTTTGTAAATGTCTAGAGGATAGATCTTAATTTTAGAGGATTCAATTTCCCTAGTACTTATCCTATAATATTTATGTATTTACTTAATATTAGTTATCATTTTCTTACATGATATTTTCATTGAGATAAAATCTATCAATGTACTTAAATGTCACTATGTTGATTAAATAGAATACATTTGAGGTATTTACCCAGCCTTAATTATTATGCACTATCTAGTTATTTAAATTTCATCTATACTTGGTAGTATATCATTCCCGGATATTTTATTTTTATTGATCCATTGTTTATTCAACTTAACTTACCATTACTGAGCATTTTAAATAACCCTTAATATGTTTTCATTCCCAATGATATAATAAATAATACCTTTAATGGGTTTTAAGGATATGATTTATTTTATTTTCCCAATGTATTATAGGTATCATATTAGTGATATTGTTTTCTAGAACTGCTAAATTGTTCATTCCTTCAGGATTTGATTCCTTGTATTCATTACAATGTAATAATGTAATGCACCAGCTCCGACAATCTATGGTTGAGGCATTACATTAATGATAAATAAAAAATATTATACATTTTTTAAGTATCAATTTATGAGGAATATTATGATGAAGTTTGTAAGATTGTGATATGTATTAGAAAAAAATGACTCTAGAAGAGATTAAAAAATCATACAAGAAAAAATCATCCATGGTGTTATAATGTCAATATAAATGAACCCTTTGTTGAAAACAAACTATATGTGTTTATTGATGGATATGAGTCCAAATATCCAATTTATAAAATATCTAGTAATTATCACTTCTATAGATGAAGATACCAAATAATATAAATGGATTCTGTAAAAGTAAAAATATATCTTCAAAAAATAATATGAAAAATTTGAGAAGTATATATGTATGTAAAGAGTCCTTGGCATGGAATGTTTAAAAAGATTACCTTATATATCTAAATCACATATTTTCATTTCTCATGTTTTAAATATAGTGAACGATTCTTTTTATTTATACATATAACTTATCATAAGATGACTATTCATTACATAAAAATAAAATACATTCCATAACCATAAATTTTTCATGTATTTGGAAACATAAATACATAAAAAAATATTATGTAGATTATCTATATCATTCCATTTTATATTCTTCACAACTATCACCCTTCTTAGTCATTTATTTCAAAAAAAAATATTTCATCATAACATGAGGAAGTGAAAAATTAGAAAGCATGATCTTAGATGTTGTGTATTGGTAAAAATAATAGATTTCAATCATTGATCACGAAGGAGCATAAAATTAGAATAAGTGAATGAGAACATGACCCTGACATAATATAATCATATCTAATTAGTCAAATATATTCAACAATGAATCGTGATATATGGTTTTTTTAAAAATATACATAAAAGATAAGCATGAGAAATCATAAATAACTAATCATGAGCCATGAGAACATTACATAAGAATAAGGAATAATATTTTAGAATAAACATTTTCATATAAAATAATTACCTCAATAGTGTCTCATTTCCATGTATATCGTAGTAGATGGGTTTCACAACATATTCCATCATTTCCTTAGAAATGGTTCACACAAAAGACTCTCATAGTTTTCAATTAACCATTCTGAAATGGGTTCACTCTACAATCTGATCCTTATTAAGAAATGAGATATCCCGATTTAAAAAATACAATACAGGGATATATAAATCCCATCACATCCATAAAAAAATTTAAACCATAAATTTGTGAAAAAAAGATCATAAATAATTGATCATATCATCATATCACAACACATGGAGGGGGTCTGGGTTTCAGAAAAATTTCATTTGTTGGATTTGGTTCCCTACATCCAACTTTTTTTTACTTGATTACATTGTTTAATAATAAACAAATTTTTCTTATGAAATTATAGTTTTCCCACTTCCTGAAATTAATATGTGAACATTTTCTATGAAAATATGTCAAAATTAAATGTCATTGTAGTTCCCCACTAGGATGAGAACCTAGAGGTTCCATAAAATTATTCTTGAACCTTGTTTTATATCAAGATAATATGTTCTGATAGGGAATAGATGGCATTGTATATCAGGGTAGTAGGCTCATAAGACATTGATGTACCTTCTCATGGAGTTCTCCCTTGTAAATATCCATGATATGATGTCATAAGAACATAATTTTAAATAGGAAATCCACAATTATATATGTCATTTCTTGTTCTTATATATGGAAATATTTATTGATCCTTAAACACTATGATTATAATTAATGGATATATTCTATCACATTTTATTATGTATTGTATAAAAAAATTATAACAATTTCTCTAGGTGAGTTATGATATGTTGGGTATCTCATGAGGATATTACATTAATGTATAACGTATGAAAGTATTTACCCCTTTTATCCCTTGTAAAAAGTTTATATCTCAGGTGCATCGATCGAAATGGACCAAACCCCATAAATCCATGGATATGGTCTTCAGTGGGAGATTTTATTCATTTAAATTCAATGAAATAGTCATTTATCATATATGTGATGACCTGAATAGCTATAAATAAAATTTCTTTTATGATTTAATTAAATGACTTATAATATTACATGGATATATAAATCACATTCACTTATTTGGTTATATTATATACAAACATATTTAAATTCCCATTAAGGATAATCAACATTGAAAATATTTTCATTCAACAATGATATCATAATTTGTATAAATATAGGGTTTTGAGAAATATAATTGACATACACAAAGTAATGAAAAACTCAACCAGTAAGATTATACATAGTGAAGCCTATTTATTTGAGATCCTGAAGGAAATATCCCCTTTGGTTTTTGAACATGACCAAGACCTTACGAGATCAAACAAGATAAGCATAATCAAAATAGTTTAGAGGAGAAGTTAAAGATCATAGAGTTCATGACCGAAAATGTTTAGGATGAACCACCCCATGAAAGTCTCTCCATCGCATACCTTACTCTTACAGAACTTATTGGTGTATTCACAGTATATTTATCAAGAATCTATAAATATTATTATATAAATTATTTTATATATAATAATAAATATACTTTCATCATATTAATATTACTTTATAAATGTTTTTTCATTTTTATACAATAATACACAAATCATATTTTTTTAAATATTCAAATTCAATAAATCAATTTATTATGTTGAAATAATTGTCCACTGAAATAAACAATATTTTATTAACATATAATTATTAAATATTTTCTTATCAGATATAAATGATCATATAGTTTTTTTGAAGTCAAATATAATTTTTATAAGGGTTTAGAAAATGTTATTGTTAAAAAAACCAACATTTCTTTAGAAATGTCGATTATTATTTTAAAACTGAAAATAAAAATATTTTTAAAATTAATTTGATAAAATAAATATTATTTTTATAATCATAATGTTGAAATTATCCAATGATGATTATTTCATTATTTTCTGAGACATTCAAATTTTTGGAAAAAAAATAAATATGGTGTAAATATTCAGTGTGTATTATGAAATCATAAAGGCCCAAAAATGATGTAAAATTAATATCAATTCAATAAACAACCAAATTTATGTTTCAAATTTATCTTTTTGTGATTTTATGTTTATTTTATTAATTTTTTAAAGCCATTGTGAATTATTCAAAACCATTAATATATTTTTATGTTTTTAAAATCATTTCGTTTAGAGTATAAAAAAATTCAACATGAATAGGGGTATTATTTTATTAATTTTGACCCCTGAAATTATAAAATTACTAAAACTAAACCCAGATTTAAGAATCCTTTGTAAAAATAATGGTTTGTTTCTTAGGTTTGGTTATTTTATTTTATAGAGTCCCAAACCTATGTTTGACAAAATTAATGAAATCGCCAATCTTTTCCAACACAAAACAACCAAATATTCCATTTTTTACTAAATATATATTTTTACTATATTTACTATGACCTCCACACTCTATATTCCACCCAAGTTTCCTCTAATATCTCAATAATCACCTTCAAAGCATTTAGAGTCACACACTCAATTAATGGATTTCTCTTTAGTCATTTAAAGTCAAGCACTTGTTTTATGTTATTACTTTTAGTATAGATTTTTTAATGTTTAAATATGTATTTATATATCACATTTACATTCCATTTTATTTCAACATGATTTTATACCCATTTTACTCTCAATAATCCCTCCCATGAAACTTTATGTACAATCATTATCATGTCGAAAATTAAAAAGGGATCCTCAACTTCTCTCCTTTATTCATGTATCTTTATTATCATATGCATTATATTTCCCATTCATAATTATGGGATACAAATATCCATATCTATATTATTCTGCATTTTATTTTCCAAATAATAGATACCCATTTATTTCTCATCAACCCATTTTTTGAATTTTTATGTGACTTCGTTATGTTGCTGAAATTTCAATCTAATTTTACATGCCCTATAAATTATTTAGTGAATACCATACACAATTCCTATCAAGGGAGTTAAAATTATACATGTAACATTATTTAATTCGGTAATTTAATTTATGTATTCCACACTCATTTCTTGTGGAATAAAATATTCTACTGAATGAATCAATGTTGTATGATTTATATCGCACACATAATAATGAGAATGAAATTAAAGTGTCCAATATACCCAAAATTATATATCATATTATTTCCAGGCAAAATGATTTGTCTTACAAGACATTATGTTGTCGTAGGTAGTAAAAATTATTCCATTATAGTTCTTTTTCCATCACGATGTCTTGGTTGTTTTCCATGACCTATGTTTCTCATGAAGTTTTTTAATTTGAATTCATATTTCCTATGTTTTATATATGATATCATTATATATCATTCCTTATTATTCATGTTTACAATTCAAAATCATTTTATTCCCTATTTTTATTCCTGTTTTATAACATTTATTACCTTATTTCATGATTATTCGCTTATTGGGATTTATAAATTACCTTTTTCTTCTGTATGTCCCCAGGTTATCCAGTCTTGTTTTTTAAGGCATGGAATTTTAGAAGCAAGATAATAAAGTTTTTAATAATTAGTTTATACAATGTTCATGATTTTATTAATTGTACGTAATTCTTAAATACACTATCCTTGTCAATCATTGGGTTCTCATTAATTGAAATATTATGAAATAAATCATGTATTAATGTGAAATAAAGATCATGGATGTTATAAGATATGTATATGAATAATAATAAAAACTACCTCAATTAAGATTTTGAGATAAATTTATTACATTACATGTTAAGAATTTGTGGGACATTGGATGTATTTGGTACGTTATATTATTATTTTATGGGATACTTGGATTATTTAAAGATTCCAACACATGAATTTATGTAGATATTCTTAAATCCACTTTAAAAGGAAAAGAGGGTCACACATAGTGTATCCGAAATCTTTGAAAAATTCACATAATGAATTTTACCAAGTTAGAATAAATTAAATTTATTTAGTTAGGTTAATCGCCATAATTTAACCACAACATATTAAAAAGAATAAGGGAGTTAAATAGTAATAGTAAATATTAATTATCAGGTTTATAAAATAAAATATTTATTGTACGTTTCATTGAATAATGGCGTGAAATTTATATATTAAATAGTAATTATTAGTGTAATGGTAACTCTTTACAATGGAAAGCTGTTTGAGGTTAATGGGCTGATTGAAAATGATATAAATGGTGATTATTTAAATTCATGATTTGTTCCACATTTAATGTGTTTAATAATAATAATATTATTAACATATAAGTATTCAAATAAAAATATTAGAGATTATAAGGTGGTTCTGTGTGATTTTAAAACACACAACCTTCAATATAAAATCACTTGTTATATCACCATCTGTATCTCCATTTTAACATTAATATGGATAGGGAATTAATTTTTCAAGACCTATGTGGATTTATCTCTTCCTCAAATTTCAATCCTTCGACATAACAACAATATATATTCGTTATTGAAGAAGAATTTTATTGTGGTCAAACATGAACATCACAAGTGATCAGGACCGTCTATGCAGGCTCCCAATAATTATATAATGTCGTTCATATATTATATTGAACATGTTGATCACCACTAGATGGATTCTAAACATGAATCCTAAAACAAAATGATGGTATTATGAGATCTAGTTAACAATATCAACCACAAATATTGAAATAAAACATGAGTTAAGTCAACATTGTCCTATAAATTAATTATAAATTACATTTCAAGATCCACTTATTTTGGTATTATAGTTTTAATTTATTAATTTGATCTATGTTTTTACTGTACACGAATTTCTAATCATGTGAAAAAAATATTACTCGTAAATTAAGACCAATATTTTATTCGGTTATACCCTCAAAATATGCTCTCATTGTTCATTGAACTTATAAGTGGTATCAAAGAGAAAACATGTTCAATTTATAATTATTTATTATTAGTTGATTGGTTTCATGTGTTTTCATTTTCCATTACATATGTCGATTCGTTTTTATAGTTTTACATAGTTATATCTTCCTTTATTCATTCAATATTGAATAACCAGAAATTAATTAATGATTAAAAATAATGATTAATTTGGGAAACACCATTTGGATGAGCTAAGGCCCTTCCTTGACAAATGTAGAGTACATTGAATGTATACCCCACATAAAAGACATGTAAAGGTTTTATAATTTATGTATACAATGATAATGTTGGATATATCTGATTTAATAAGATATATGATCCAATAAAAATATATCACTGTGTAGATCCATATAAAACAGTACATGTCTTTAAAAACTATACCCTATCTAATCAATGTATAAGATGTTTAATCCCCATTATCTCAATAATGTGTAGACGATGTTTCCTAATAAGTCATGTATCAGATACACATCTTGAGCAACAACATGTGATGAATATATGAGGTATCACAACATTTTTGTTGAATATTATGTTGTGTATGTCATTATTATTCATGATAGGTAACAGACCAAGTCGTATGGTGTGTTCCATAGAAAAAAGGTATAAGAAAACACACATCGTTTAGTATATCACATGATTTGTAGTCTATAATAGACAATGTGTCAACCTTTTAAGGAGAAATTTTATATATAATAAAACCTATATACATTTTTTCCATGTGTTATTTATTAAACATAGTACACACTATGTGGTATGATTGATAATTATATATTTGGTTTCTTTCTTATTATAATTTTGGATAAGGACACACATTTTCTCTGTGTATGCTTAAATTATTTAATAAATGTAAATTAATTTAAATTTTATTAATATTATAAATATATTGGTTTAATTATTCATGGATGAAGTTGAGATAAATTTAATTAATTATGTTTGTTCCTGGTGCATTGTATTAATTAAAAAATATTCAATTAATTAGCAACAATATTGAAACTATATTTTCATTACATCTTATGAAAATGATCATTATATTTGAACATACATTGGGATCTGATTGGTATATTCTTATTAAATTTGTTTAAATATAAATTGATACATTCCATCCATACCCACCTCTTTAGTAGGTAAGGGAATTTTTACCCGGGGTTTCTTTTTTTCAATCCATTCTTACCCAATCTATTGAATCATATCCCTTGTGATTGAGTAAATTATTATGTAAGGATAGAGATCCCAATATATAATAAGTTGTCCATGTTATGGAGTTAAGGTGAAACAATCCATGAAATACACAGTGGCTATGGAGGAATTCTAAAACATGAACCAATCTATGGCTCAAGGTGTTTTCCCCTAGGGACATGGGTCAGTTTATTATTCAATATAAAAAGTAACCATTAAATGTTTCCATGATAATGCCACTAATGAATTATTTCTATTAGTTTACTCATTAATTTCTTTGGAGTTCTACTCAATAAAACCATAAATTAATTAACAAGCTTTCATAATGGAAGAAAACATAAATTAATTATTCATAAATCTTTTATCAAATATACTTAATAATATATGTAATTATATACTAAATATAAAAATGGTCTATGGATTGAACAAATGAGCTTTATGGAAAAAATAAAACAAAATCCATGAAACTGAAATATATTGTAAAAATAGACTTCTACTAAATTATTTATAAATGAATTAATAGATCAATGTTCTTGACAAACCCATGTTGAGGTTCCTTCAATTATTTTCAATCTTTTTTCGTGATTTTTTGGGATAAATTAACTTATTTTTTCATCAGGGTTTAACATCTGTATAAGGAAATTGACTATGAGGCAAGGGTTACAGAAATATGAAAAATGTATTTTTGAATACAACATTACACTAAATGGAACTTGGAACTATTAGATAATGTAGTTGGAAAATTAGTCCTACAAAAATCCCTTTAAATATATTTTTAAGCCCATTTCTAGTGTATAAGAAGTGAAACATGGGTCCTTTTCACTAGATTATCAATATAACAATATATTACCAAACTGTTTGTGATGGATATAAGGTTTCAATAAAATTAGACTAATTGAATCAAATTATATTTTCAATTTTGAGTCTAATTTTTTAATGCATAGAAGTAATTATAATCTCCTCTTAATTTTTTTTTATTCTAAATCAAATGACTTCAGAAGTATCACATAAATCGTTACTAAAGAAGGATGATATTACCACATCATTTGAATTTCTAGGAATGGTATCGGATCTTTATTTTTATTATATTCCATGAATAGAAATTATATATATAGGAAACCCCATTTCATGATTATATTACCAATGATGATTATAATGACCATGCCTTAAACATTACATAATCTAATAAATTATTTTATAAATTACTTCATTACATTACTAAATATTTTTTTAGTTTAGAGTTAAAGATAATAATGATATAATTCATCCATATAAACCCACAATCATATATAGTGTCCACTACTAAAACAGTATCCATTTCATCCATAACTTATTTGTTTTAATAAAAACATGAAATCCATCATGAAAAGTTATCACAAAAATCATCATGGATTCTCATTTTCTATTAATCGTCATTAAACTTTGTGAAAAAACATTTTTAAACCTGATATGAGCATAAAAATATCATTAAGGTACATATAAATGTACAAGAGAACCCATTTTTACATGAATACTTATAAACATATGAAATCATTTTCAAAACGACATACTTCTCACCCAATAAGTATCATATAGTTACCTTGTGAAAACATGAGATTTCCACAAAATAAATAAATCATAAATAATCACATATAGTTAAAATGGGTAATAAATTACATAATATTTTAATCCTCATAGTTACGATATTAGTTTTAACCCTCTCGTATATCTTGCAATATATCCCTCACAACTACGTTATGATGTAACAATCAAAATTACACTATGTATAACCATACATTAAACATTCAACATAAAAATACCCAATGAATTTATGGTTGATATAGGTCACATAATTTATCATAAATAATGAACAAGAACTAGAACATAATAATGTTGAAAAAATGTGTACATCATAACAAAACATTTTTTTTGAATTTTTGAAAAATCAAATTTTAATGATAAATTTTAAAAAATAGTCCCTTGAAAATATCATATAATTAAATTAAGAAATGATAAAAGGAATAGAATATGAGTATACAATGTAAATACAAATAATAGAACTTAATATAAAAAAAATTGTTTCACGAATATTCCTAGTACAACATAATCATGAAGTAGAAGGTTAACCCAATGAGTGGACATTGGGTTAAGAATTTCATTACATCCATTCCGTCTTAGTTCAAATATGTTCAAACCTCATTTATAATGGTTAAAATAGTTGTATTAATATAGTAAAAACCATATTAATATTTTTAATTATATATATATTATATTCCTATAACTTCTTCCACAAATTTATTAATAATATTTTGTTTTTTATTATTTTGGGTGTATTTATTTCAGGGTTTTTGTGTTTGGTTCATTATTTATTATCATTATAAAAGGAATAAAAAATAAAAAATTGGAATGAAATACTGTTAACATGTTTCAATAAATTTTAATGATTACATATATCATTTTCTATGATATGAGGATGATTTATTAGAAAAAACATTAATGAAAATGAATTAATTTATTTGGGTGGGTTTTACGACGACCATGAACATAAAGCATTCTATTTAACATAATGTTTACATAATGTTTCTAGAAAATTAAATAAAATAAAATATTTATAATTAAATATTAATTAACCATAATAATAATTTAATACACATCATTAAAATCGTTAATGGAAAATAAAATTGTATCATCCATGATTGCGGTAAATCGGTACATCATAGATGATGTTCTCATATTGTGAATAATAAGGAGAGGATAAGGATTTTAGTGATGAATTTTACCTAAACATGATAAAATTACAATTAATTTATGATAATATAATTTTTAATTCCACTTAGATAATGGGATTTGATAAATGAATAATAAAATACAATAAATTGAAATGAATGTAAAAGAAAAAAAAGTGGATTTTACCTCTTAAATTATCCTCCTTAAGATCATCCTCAAGTCCCTTAGTTTTGGATTTTTGATGAGACTAGTAGGTCTTGGATGTGGGGAAGTGTCTTGGGAATGTAACTAGGAATAAATTAATCATGATATAAGTGTTTGATATGGGAGGAGAAAAGGTGGGGTGGTGAGGTATTTATAGTGGAGGAGAGGGGTGTTTTCTCAGTAGTATATCCATTAGTTTGTTATTATGGCTCAAGAATATGAATAGATAGTGAATTATCAATGATTATATTTAAATAATGGATGAGAGTTTTATATTTTGGGCTTACATCTTTCTTACATCATATATGACTCAATAATTCATGTAATTATGATTTATCGTAAAGTATAATATTATACTATTCACCAAAAATTAAAGTATTACTGAAAAATATCAAAAAATAACCATATAAACTTTTAGATATGTAGAATTCAAAAAAATTCTCTATTTTTCTAATATAATTTTCTTAATATGTGAAATTTAATTTTTAATTAAAATAAAAATTTATTTTAAAAATACAATTTTTAAAACTATAACTTATTTTATAAAACATGGAAAATTTAAATAATGGCTCCTTAAATAATCATTGAAATATTAGAATACAAAATGTTTAATTATGAATCTATTTTATAACATTATATTTTATTTCAAATCATTAAATTATTTATAAAATTAAAATTATAAATTTATGACCTATAAAATTACCAATACATAAATTGTCATTTCCAAAAATATTAATTTTATTACTCCATGATATAAATATATCATGATTACAAATATAAGATAAATAAATTTTATTTATACTCCCATAGGTGAGGTTTATATTCTATTAGCTAGAATAATATTCATATGTTTATGTTATTATTTATATGGCCAAGTTACCATTCCATCAATTTAAAATTCCTAAATTTCAATAAATATCACTTATTTCATTTTAAATTTATCTATTAAATATTAGAATGAAATGAAATTTTTGTTAATTCCCTAGGTCGTTAAATTCTCCCCAACTTCTAAAAATTTTGTACTCACAATTTATATATATATATATATATATTAAACTCATTAGGGTACCTTTCCTTTATAGGATTTTCATATTCACCTGATGCATCTTAAACCATGTTGTTTATCCAAAAAAACCATAACATAATGTATTACCTTATTCAAAAATAAATTACCACTAAAATTGTAACATCCAAGGTAAATGAAGAATAATATATTTTCATAATTATTAATATTTTTGAATTAAATACTAAATTTACTTTAAGAGGGTATTTATGTTCGATAGCGTACCCGATACGCAACAACGAGTTTATTTGAAATCATACGTTGCACACTAATAATATAATATTATTATTTTAAATGGTAGTTAAATCATAGCCATTGTGTTGGATGGAATGAACAAAACTAACTACAATATGATTATACATGTTTGTTAAATGTATTTTGATTCATCCAATAAATGTTAGAGGCTTAAAATGTGAATAAATCTAATTTAAAGCATAATTTACATTAAAAGGCCGATTTACTGCCTTTTAATGTTGAACCCTATTTAAATATAGTTTTGGTCACTTTAATACATTCTAATTGTCCAAATAAAATCCTTCTTTATAATGGGGACATAAAATTTCACTTTGGGTAATTTGTTTGGTATATTTCTGAAAAAGTTCATTTTTTAATGAATAGTGAAAATATTGTATTTTAATTCAAAAGTGCCTTTTAATATAATTTATTTATATGGTTAGATTATCTTTTTAGTTGTTCTTAAAGTGAAATTAAAATATATTTTTACCATTTAATTTAATGTTGGTCATTTTAATTAATTTCACTTTAAATTGGACATAAACAAGTATCAATCTTTTGATAGTTATTGTTTCTTAAAAACATGCTATTTGTTTTAACAATGGAAATTAATTTTAAAATTTATTAATGCCACTTATATTTTTCGAATTTGGAAAATAGACATCAATTTTGAATTATGAACATCAAATAATTTTTAGGCTGAATTATTGGTATTTTTTTGAAAAACATCAATTTTTTATTAATAGTGAAACTACTTAGTGGTATTTAAAAAATTGAATTTTTCATTTAAATGAAATTTTACCACTTCTGAAAATTGAATATCAAAAATAAAACATACATGGTTGTTATAAAGAAGTATAATTTGGTTCATTAAGATGAAAATATTTTTTGGTGAATAGTAACTTTTGAGTTTTATTTACCGCGGTTAAAGGTAAATAAGGTAATTCAAGGTAAAAAAAATATTATAGTAATTAAAAATTAACTTAACATTTTTCAAAACCTTATTGCATGAGTAGTGGCCGACAATTTACATCCTTGGGTAGATTTTGGGACCCCATGGAGACACTTATGAATGATAATGACACTTTATATTAATTAACTTAATGTAATGAAAAAATTGAAATTAAAAAATATATTTTAGTAATTAATTTTTATATGGTGTTATATAAGTCATATTTTCGACTATAAATATCAATTGGAAATATAAAACAATTTTCTACATCATGGTATTTGTTTTATAATTTTTAAACAACAAATATATTAAATTATTTATGACATAATAATGATGCCATGTTTGCGTCATTAATAAATGATTTAAATAATTAAGCTTATAATGATTAAAATATTATACAAAACATGTCCAATTATGATTGGATGATTTTATTTCTAATATGAGTCATCTTATCTTCGTCCTTAATGATTTTTTGACCTTTAGAAATCAAATATCATTATATATTAAAATAATATTTTCACACTTTCGTAATGATCCCCTCGTCTCCCTTATAAAAAGAGACCATTTCTATCCAATTACTCACACATCTCAACCCATTTGGCTCGTCCAAAATCTGCATAATTATGCTCCCTACATCCCTATACTCCTCCTAGAAGCCCTAACTTAGGCATAAGGCACTTAAAAAAGTCATTTTGGTTCAAACCAAAGGGAGTTACCCAAATTAAAGGTAAGAGTTTCTCTTAATTTGTTTTCTTTTATTTTACTTCCCCAACCCCTAAAGGTTTTTATACTATTATTTTATAAAAAAACCAGTATCATCAATATACTAGGATGTTGTTATGAGAAGGATTCTAACTACACTTATAAACACATCCATCTAATGGATGAAGAACATAATGTTTCTATGGATGGGAAACTAACGCCTTACGAAACGATGATTGTTCAATTAAATCTTACCGCCTCTCATGGTGGCCATTATGACTGAAATATATTTATATATGATATATATTATGTTTATGATTTCCTTATATTTCTGTATTTCCCAATTATAACAAGCCTTTATGGTTTCCATAGTGGGTAAATACGATAATCTCATTAGAGGAAGTGCAGACTACCGCCCCCTCAAAGTGACATGACTCGTTAATGCCTTATGTGGGATGTATAAAGGATAGAGATAAGGATATTATATATTATATAATAATATAATTATAATATAACTATGTATAATTATGTTCTAATTCCATTAAAATAATAAATATAAATGAAAGTAGCGTTCATGCTTACATACAGCTTACCGTCTCCATGAACGGTGCATTTCCTTTCATAACGCCAAATGTCATGTACTATTATAAATACATGTAAATAATGGATATATATTATATATATTATATCTAAATGATGAAAGTTATTCTGGATATAATGAATTATTGACCACATGGACAACATGTAAATATAAGGTGTTCATTTTTGACTCAAGTTCGAAATATTGACAAAATGGACGTTATTAACTTATATTGTTCCATAAAGTTTATAACATGGTAATAAGTGATATAAAAGGAATAATAAACTTGAATAAAGTTCCTAAGAAAGTAGATTTTAACATAAGTTTATTATTCAGTAGATTAAAGAATGATCGAGTCAAGTCAGACATAAAGTAAGGGACTTCGTCTCACTCTCCTTTCATTGAGGCATATTTTGTTCTAATACATGAATTTATTTTATACGCTGTATAAACACCATTGACCTTTTATTTCATTAATGGGAATCTTTTTTTATGAATATTTTTACTAACTGACAAAAAAAATCTTTTTTTACATAAGCGATGACAACGACCTTTCTGTCGCTGTGAGTATTATTATAATCTTTGGCTTCCTTGACAAGCCGTAATGTTTTTAAAAGGAAAAATAAATACCATATACTCTTTTTATGTATTTTGGTATTGAAAATGATTTTGAGAATGGATTTTTTATTTCAATATATTTATATAATATTTGGTTATTTCAATGTGGAAATGTTATCTTTCCTTTATTCTTATGTTATGTGTTATGATCATGTTATGGTTCTTGGGAATTATTTATGTATACGGGTGGTTCCGTGAAAAGCCTAGGGAGGGTGAGCCCGTTATAGCTCTCCAATGCATTGGATAATGTGACGGAGGTAAACATGAATGTTTCTCAAAAGTGATTTAGGGAATATATTGTGATGGTTATTCCAAAGTAACACCCTATGTAGCTGTGATCGCTACAATTTAAAAATGATATGGATTCCTGAAGATAACTTTATGATTTATGATTTATATGAGCCTTTCATAAATCTTATGATTTCATGAGGTAAGTAAAATAGTTCATGTTTAGTATGTATTCATGAACAAATTTTTTCATTATTTGTTTTATAATCCTTACTGAGCTTTTTATGCTCATCCCATGTTTTGAAATGTTTTCACAGGACTTAAAGATGAATAGGGTCAAGGATGGGATCAAGGAAAAGTCATGCTGTCTAAAACATGGAACTAGACATGAATCTTTTTTTCAAGAGTTTTTATTTTATGAAAAAAATAGAAACTATATAGAAGTGTCTACCTTGTAATCTCTTGATATGTAATTGTTATGTCCTAATTCTATAAAACTCTAAACCTGAAAAGATCCTCATTGTAAATTATTAATTTAATTCAATATTATGTAATGTTTAAGGTCGGGTCCTTATAGTTGGTATCAAAGGTCAGTTTAGATAACTTTAAGAGTTAGGGTATTGTTAAATAAATGTACATAAAGTAATATATGATAATATTGAAATCATATAGCATTTACAGATTACCATGTTCCTTTGCCTAAGATATTTATGTGCTCATAATGGTTTCTGTAGAGGAGACATGGAAACTATGTGGGGATGACATTAGGAGTAAGACAACCTTCCAAATCAGCAACCTGAGATAGTCGGAATCGGAACCGAACAGTTTGTAGTAGTGATGTTACAATTGACTCAGGCTATAAATATAAGGCCCCAGCCTTAAACCTTACTTAATCTTGAGTTATTACAAGATTACACATTGAGGATCTTTTCAGGTTTAGAGTTTTATAGAACTATATCATGAAACTTTCATTACATTCCACATTTAAACAAAGTGGTTACATAAAAGACAGTATTAATTCATCCCATCAACGGAAACATATTTAAAATAAAACATGGATTCTTTCTTGACACATCCTTGACACTATCATCACATCATGTACCTTTCCCTTGACTTGTGAAAAACATTTCAAAAACATGGGATGAGCATATAAAGCTCAGTAAGGGTTATAAAAATATGGAAAGGAAACATGAGTACATGTATACATAATAATGAAATCATACTTTACCCATAAAACATAAGCACTTTAACATACCTCATAAAATCATGAATAAATCACAGAAATCATAAGACATAAAAGGTAACTTGAGGCATTTATAACATTATTACGTATGGAGTAACCCTCTTGGTTACGTTTGGAATACCCACCACAGTATATTCCCTAAATATCTTCGGAGAAACCTTAACGTTTCACTCCTTCGCGTTACCCAATGCATTGGAGAGCTATATCGGGCTCACCCGCCCTTAGTTTATCACGGAACCACCTGTCTTCATAACAATGCCCAAGAACCATAACATATTATTATCACATAAAACATGCATAAAGGAAACATAACATTTCCACCTTTCAATAACAAGATATAAATACAACACATTGATATAAATACATTATGAAAACCATTTTCAATACCAAAATAAAAGAAAAGTAAAACATGGTATTTATTTTTCTTTTAAAAAGATGGTATGGCTTGTAGAGGAAGATGAAACTCAAATAATGGTCACGGTGGAGGAGAAGTCGTTGTAGCCACATACGTACGACAAAAATATTCCCTTTTGTTGTTTAATAAACAATTCGTAAAAAAAAGATTACTTTTGAATAAATGTAAAAGTAAAAGGGGTTTATACACCGTATAAAAGAAGGTTGTGTATAAAACAGAATATGTCTCAATGAAAGGAGATTGAGACGAAGTCCCTTACAAAGATGGTATCCTTGGTTTAAGGATAAATCAATTACATAATTATGTGTGACAAACGAATACACCAAATATAAGTGGATATTAAGTGTAAAATAATCAAAGGTCATTCACACATATTCAAAGGATTACATATTCAATAACTACATGTTGAACCCAAAGAAATCGAAATTGGGTTAAGAAGTTCCCTTGACAGCCTAACGGTGTCACATCAAAAAAAGGGTATCTCATCACTTGGACATAAAATTTACATCAATAAGGATATATGAGAACATATCCCCACATAACAATATGTAAATTAAAAGACCCAACAAAAGAAGTCCTTTTAAAATAGGAGGGTGAAAGGTTCCCTTACCGACATGGGTATCTTTCGAAACATACACCCCGTGAAAGAAGGACAATACAACATTGATGTAAATACTCATAAATGAAATAATATTACACAATGAGTAAAATAATGGTCAGTACATACACCACTCAAAGGAAATTGTGGCAAATGTAGAATAAATCTCACAGGAATAAAAGTGAGATGAAATATCCCTTACGAAAACTCGGCAGCCTAACGGCGCCACTTAAAACATACAAAAATGGATTGATGAGATCAAATAGGGTATCTCATAACATTACAATAAAATGTACAGAAATAAGAATATAAAATAACATCCCCCATA
The DNA here is from genome assembly GCA_963277665.1 of Viscum album. NCBI lineage: Eukaryota > Viridiplantae > Streptophyta > Magnoliopsida > Santalales > Viscaceae > Viscum > Viscum album. Next base: position 2,083,333,568 of record OY728128.1, on the reverse strand, counting down.
ATAAAAAAAGAGGATCATAAAAGAAGTGACATAAAGGAGAGTACTTAAAGAGAAAGAGAGAGGTTAGATCTCTTACGAAAATTCGGCAGCCTAACGGTGCCACTCAAAACTTCCAAAATGGATTGATGAGAGAGAATAGGGTCTATCATAATATTAACATAAAAATTACAGTAAGATTAATATAAAATAACATCACAATCACAAGAGATATGAGCTTAGAAGGAATGACATAAAAGAGTGTACTTAAAAAGAAAGAGAGGAGTAGGATCCCTTACCTCAAGTCCAACTTGTATTTTTCGTTTCATTATATTCCTGAATAATAAACTTTGGACAATTAATAATTGCCTAAGTACCCCCTTTAGATATTATTATTCAGTTCATATCACATATTATAATGTTATAATAATTGTTTAATATTGTTAGTTTATATCAGACGTTTTTGTCGATGTTTGGTACATGAGTCAAAAATGAACTTGTTTGAAAAAAATATTGCCCATGTAGTTATAAGTAAATAATTTCCAGAATAGTAATAATGATTAAAATATCATATATATCCAGTAAATATTCATTTTATACTATTCCATATCATTTGGAGATAAAAAAACGAAAAGCAGCATTCATGGAGACGGTAGGCCGTACGTACGCATGAACGATACTTTCATGTTTTTTTCATATTAATGGAATTAAAACAAAATGATAGATAATAGTATTTTAATTACAGTATGGTATCATATATAATATCATTAAATATATCCTTTATATGTACCACATATGGTATTAACGAATCAAATCCCTTTGAGGGGGCGGTAGTCCGCACTTCCTTAAATGAAGATATCACGTTTACCCATAATGGAAACCATAAAGGTACTCCATAAATGAAAAATACAGAAGCTTAAGTAAAACATAAACATATTATATATCATATATAAATATAGTTTCATCTTAATGGCCACCTTTGAAGGTGTTAGAAGAATGTTGAACAATCATCGTTTCGGGAGGCAGAAATTCGCCATCCACGGAAACAGTATGTTCTTTAACCATTAGATGTAGGTGTGTGTAAGTGTAGCTATAATACTTCATATAAAAACATCCTAGTATATTTAAGATACTGGATTTGTTACAAAATAAATGGATAAAAAGTGTTTAGGGGGTTGGAGAAGCAAAATAAAACAAAAGGACACAAGTGAAGACATTACCTTAAAATCGGGTAACTCCCTTTGGTTTGAGCTCAAAGGCTTCCTTGGGAAGACTTCTGCCCAATGTGAGGCTTGAAGGAGTAATAGAGGGAAGTGGAGAGAAATAATGGGCAGGGTTTGGCCGAGCCAAAGGCTTTTGGAGTGTGGGTAAGGAGGTAGAGGTGGGGGCCTTTTATAAGAGGAGAGTAGGGGAACTCTTGTAAAGTTACAAAATGTTACTTTATTTTCAAAAGAGTTTCGGATTTTAAAGGTCCCACATTGATGAATTTCGAGGATAAGATGATAAGGGTTCGAAATCAACTCATAAAATAGGTTTTGGACATGTGTAGTTCTTAGATATTACATTATCTTTCCATTTTATTTAAATCGTTAAATAATGAGGTCATCGTTGCATCATCATGATGTCATAAATAATTTAATTTATTTAATGTCTAAAAATTATAAAAAAACTACTATGATGTAGTAAATCTTTTTATCTTTCCAATGACTATTTATAGTAAAAAATATGACTTGTATAACCCCATGTAAAAATTGTTTTAGTAAAACATCTCATGTTTGTGTCATTTTTACTTTAACATTAAATAAAAAGATATTTTTGTCATTTCCCAACCAAAGTGGCTCCATGGGGTCCCCAAGTTGACCCATAGATTTTCTTGGTCGGCCATGACACATCCAATGAGGGTAGGACATGTTTCTAGGTCATTTAATTTTATTAAAACATTATTCATACCATAAACTATACTAATTACCTCTAATCGCGATTAAAAACTTAATAAGTTACTATTCACAAAAAAAATATTTTTATCCCATTGAACCACATTTTACTTCTTAATTACAACCATGTATGTCGGATTTTTGAAATTCAAAACACAAAGATGGCAAAATTTTATTTAAACAGAAAATTCAGTTTTTATAAGTACCACTTAGTGGTTTCACTATTCATCAAAAATTGATGTTTTTCAGCAAAATCCCAAAAATTCACCCTAAGATATATTTTATATTCCAAATTCAAAAATGAAGTATATTTTACAAAATTCAAAACATATAAGTCACATAAATTAATTTAATAATTAATTCCCGCTGTCATAGCAAATAGCGTGTTTTTATGAAACAATAAGTATCAAAAGATTGACACTAGTTTAAGTCTGATTTCAAAGTGAAATTAATTCCAACGACCACTATTGGATTTAATGTTAAAAATATATTCTAATTTCACTTTAAAAACAATTCAAAAGATAATCTAATCATATAAATAAATTAGATTAAAAATATGTTTTGAATTAAAATACAACATTTTATACTATTCATTAAAAATGAACTTTATCGGAAAGATACCAAAAATTTACACAAAGTAAATTTTGATGTCCCAATTCTTAAGAAGAGTTTTATTTCTTCCAATAGAATGTATAAGAGTGAACAAAACTATATTTAATGACGGTTCTCCCTCAAAAGGCGATAAGTGAACCTTTAGCGAAAACTAGGGCATATACGCCTAAAATTGAATTCTTTCCGTATTTTAAGCCTTTATCTTTTATTGGATAAATGTAAAAACATTTAAAAACATATATAATCATATTTTAGTTATTTCTATCCATTCCTGCCAATACAACGGTTACATGTTAACTACCATTTAAAATAATATTATTTTATTATTAGAGTGCAACGTAAGATTCCCAAGATACTCGTTGTTGCGTGTTGTGTACGCCATCGAGAATAGAGTCCCCTTTAAAGTCATATTAATATTTTATTCACAAATATGGATAAATATGAAAATGTCATATTCTTTATTTACCTGGGGTGTTACAATAAATGGTGGTGGTAACCATGTACGAGATCAGCCAGATCAACCACAGAGGAACATGTCAGTAGTGAAGCATTTCATGAGGCAACATCCCCCATCATTCAGAGGATCATCTGACCCTATGCTAGCTGAAGGGTGGATTAAGGCACTAAAGAAGATTTTTGATGCCATGGGTTGTTCATAACATCAAAAGGTTAGTCTCTTTGTTTACCATTTTGAAGGTGAAGCTGATCAGTGGTGGTCGATGGTAAAAAAATATCAAGGATAGTGAGGAGATTGATTCTATCGATTGGGATGAATTCAAATTTATGTTTCTTGAGAAATATTTTCCTATGTTGTCTCATCTTAGGATAGAAAAACTAGTCCTAGAATTGAGGTAGGATGATGACTTAGTGGATGCTTATGAAGAAAAATTCACTCTACCTGCAAGGTTTGCTCCAAATTTCATATGAGATATTGATAGTAAAATCAACCATTTTTACTCAGTATTAAAGCCAAAGTATCGAAGGGCTTTAGATTCTTGTGAGTTAAATAGTTATGAAAAACATGATCATTGTGCGGAGGTGGAAATGGAGTTTGCTGATGATCATGTATTCTTTGAAAAACAACAGAATAAGAGGTCGTGTTGGAAGGTGAAAGGGAAGAACTCTTCAAAAAAGTCTGATGGTAAGAAACTAATGTTTAGAGTTTGTGAAAATTTTGGTAAAAATCATGCTGGGGAATGTCTTTTGAAATCTAGTAAGTGCTACCGATGTGAAAAAATGGGACATAAGGCTCGTAATTTCACTGAAAAAGATCAGGTTAACGGTAGGAAAAAATATGATTTACAGTCTGTAAAATGATTTCAGTGCAATGAAATGGGTCATTAAGAAAATGAGTGTCCAATAAAGAATTCAACTGAGGGAAAGCATCCAGACTACAAGCAGAAATGGGTTGTGAAATCCTTTGCAACTACTTCAGCAGATGTTGGGCCATCAAATGAAGTTGTATAAGGTACACTGTTTGTTTGTTCAGATTTTGCTAATGTGTTTTTTGATTCAAGGTCTACACACTCTTTCATTTCAGAGAAGTTTTCTAGTAAATTAGGAATTATATCTCATGATATGAATACTGAACTTATGGTAAAAACACCTGGATGGAATGTAGCGACAAAAATAAAACATAAGAACATTCTCATCCTCGTTTGTGGAAAGAATCTACCTGCAAACCTTATTGTTTTGCCTCTAGTAGATTTTGATGTTATATTGGGCATGGATTGGATTTCTATTTATCATGCTAAGATTTACTGTAGAAATAAAAAGGTTTCTTTTCAGAATTATTTTCAGTTTGTATACAAAAATGAACCCTTGCTGTTGAAAAAATATCAGGAGGCATAGAAACTAGTAAAAGTTGGAAATAAATGTTACCTTTCATATGTTATTGAAAAAAAAGGAACTGTTCAGATTAATGATGTGCCAGTTGTAAACAAAGGAACTGTTTTTTTGAATTAGTTCCTAATGCTAATCTAATTTGAAAACTCCTTTATCGAATGGTTCAAATTGAACTTTTAGAGTTAAATAAGAAATTACAGGAGTTATTAGATAAAGGTTTCATTTGACCTAGAACATCACCATGGGGTTCTCCTATCTTGTTTGTTAAAAAAATTATGGTTCAATGAGAATTTGCATTGATTATAGTGCATTGAATAACATCACTGTTAAGAATAAGTATCCTTTGCCTCATATCAATGATTTGTTTGATTAGCTCCAGAGAGCTCAGTATTTTTCAAATATTGATTTGAGGTCGGGGTACCATCAGTTGAATTTAAAGGAAGAAGACATTCCAAAGACCGTGTTACATACTAGATATGGCCATTATTAATTTGTAGTTATGCCTTTTGGTTTAACCAATGCACCTACTGTATTCATGGATCTTATGAATAGAATTTTTTGTGAATTCGTGGATAAGTTTTTGGTAGTGTTCATTGATGATATTTTGGTTTATTCTAAAAGTAAATAGGAGCATTAAATTAATTTAATGGTTGTCTTGAAAACCTTAACAGAAAATAAATTATTCGGTAAATTCAGCAAGTGTGAGTTTTGGTTACAAAAAATTACTTTCCTTGGTCACATTATTTCAAAAAATGGCATAACTATTGATCCTGCTAAAAAAAGTTGTTGAAGAATGGACAAGACCCACAAATATAACCGAGATCCATAGTATTCGTGGATTTTAAGGTTATTACCGGAGGATTGTTGAAAATTTTTCATGGTTATCTAGTCCAATTAATATGTTAACTTGAAAAGGTTTTAAGTTAATCTGAACAAAATAATGTGATGATTGTGTTCAGGAATTGAAAAGGAGATTGTTGAATGCTCTAGTTTTAGCACTGCCTTCCAAAAATGGTAAGTTTGTTATCTACAGTTATGCTTCATTGAAAGGATTGGGTTGTGTCCTAATTTATAATGATAAGGTTAACCCATATAAATCACGCCAGTTGAAACCTCACGAGTTAAATTACCCTACATATGATTTGGAATTAGCTGTAGTTGTTTTTGCTTTAAAATTTTGGAGGCATTATTTTTATGGAGTAAAATGTGAAATATATACTGACCACAAATGTTTAAAGTATATATTCACTCAAAAATAATTGAACACGATATAGAGGGGATGTTTAGAATTAATCATGGATTATGATTGCACGATCTATTACCATCCGGGAAAAGCAAATAAAGTGGATGATTCTTTGAATCAAAAAGGTAATACTTCATTAACCATGTTAAATTTGGAAATAGATTCTTTGGTTTTTGATTTAATGAATGCTGGAAAAGAAGTTGTTGGTGCAGGAAATTTTTTTATTTTGTATCCGGTTTCAGTGGGATCATCTCTATCAGACAGAATAAAGCACGCATAGAAAGAAGACTATGAGTTGCAGAAGAAGGTAGAGTTGGTACAAAAGTGTAATTTTCCTGATTTTAATCTTGATAATGATTGTTTATTAAGTTTTGGGAAGAGATTATGTGTACCTTGTGATTCACAGTTGAAGAATGGGTTATTATGTGAAGCTCATAGTTCTCCGTTTTCATTTCATTCTGCCATTACTAAGATATACAGAGATCTCCATGAGTATTACTGGTGGGATGAAATGAAAAAAGATATTACTGATTTTACTATGATGTGTTTGACTTATCAGTAGGTTAAAGCATAGCAGTAGTTACCGAAAGGGATGCTTCAGCTTTTACCGGTTCCAGAGTGGAAATGGGAAAATATATCCATGTTCATCGTTGTGGGATTACCAAAGACATCTCGATATAATAATTCAATATGGGTTATAGTTGATCAATTGAATAATCTTCTCATTTCTTTCCTATTAGAGATGCTTTGTCTCTAGATCAACTTTCTTGGTTGTATGTTAAAGAGGTATTCAGGTTTCATGGAGTTCCCCTCTCCATTGTATCTGATCATGATCATAGGTTTACTTCTAACTTTTGGAAAGGCCTTCAGAAGTCGTTGGGTACTGAATTAAATTTTAGTATAGCTTTTCACCCTAAATCAGATAGGGAATCAGAATGAACATTTCATAAATTGGAGGATATGCTACATGCTTGCTCGATGGATTATCAGGAATGTTTGGACCAACATCTTTCTTTGGTTGAATTTTCATATAATAACTGTTTTCATTCTAGTTTACAAATGGATCTATTTGAGGAATTATATGGAAAGCGTTGTCGAACTCCAACTTTTTGGGATGAAGTAGGTGAAAGGAAGCTGATGGGACCAGAATTGGTAGAAGAGATGGCAGAGAAAGTTCATTTGATTCAGAAGCACATGAGAACAGCTCAGAGCAGACAGAAAATTTATGCAGATAACTGGAGGAAGTATCATTTTTTGAGGTAGGGGATAATGTATTTCTCAAAGTTTCTCCATGTAAAAGTGTGATGTGTTTTGGTAATAAGGGAAATTTGATTCCGAGGTTCATTGGACATTATGATATTTTGGAGAACGTTCTATCAGTTGAATACAATGTGGATTTACCTCCAAATTTATCCCAGGTACACAATGTTTTTCATTTTTCGATGTTGAGAAAGTATATGTTAGATCCATCTCATATTTTGAGCCCAAAGGTAGTTCAGTTGGAAGAAAATTTCTCTTATGAAGAACAACCAGTATAGATTCTTTACTGCAGAGAGAAAGTGTTGCGGAATAAGGTAATTCACTATGTAAAGGTTTTGTGGAAAACCCATATGGTTGAAGAGGAAATATGGGAATATGAAAATTCTATGAGAGATAAATTCCCCCACTTATTTTGATAAGTGAATAAAAATTGCGAGGACACAATTTACAAAAGGGGGGAAGGATGTAACATTCCAGGTAAATGAAGAATAAGATATTTTCATATTTAATAATATTTGTGAATTAAATATTAATTTTACTTTAAAAGGGTTGTTATGTTCGATAGCGTACCTGGTACGCAACAACATGTTTCTTTGAAATCTTATGTTGCACACTCATAATATAATATTATTATTTTAATTGTTAGTGAACTCCTAACCATTGTTTTGGTGAGAATGAACAAAACTAACTACAATATGATTATACATGTTTGTTAAATGTATTTACAATCATCCAATAAATTTTAGAGGCTTAAAATGTGAATAAATCTAATTTTAAGCACAATTTACATTAAAATGCCGATTTACAGCCTTTTAATGGGGAACCCTTTTTAAATATAGTTTCTGTAAATTTAATACATTCTAATTGACCAAATAAAATCCTTCTTTAGAATGGGGACATCAAATTTTACATTGGGTAATTTTTTGGTATTTTTCTGATAAAGTTCATTATTTAATGAATATTGAAAAATATTGTATTTTAATTCAAAACTGACTTTTAATATAATTTATTTTATATGGTTAGATTATCTTTTTAGTTAGTTTTAATGTGAAATTAACATATAATTTTACCATTTATTCCAATTTTGGTCATTTGAATCTATTTCACTTTGAAATTGGACATAATCAAGTATCAATCTTTTGATAGTTATTGTTTCTTAAAAACGCGCTATTTGTTTTAACAACAGGAAATAATTTTAAAATTAATTAATGCCATTTCTATGTTATGAATTTGAAAAAATATACATCAATTTTGAATTCGCAATATCAAATAATACTTAGGCTGGATTTTTGGTATTTTTCTAAAAAACATCAATTTTTGATGAATAGTGTAACCATTTAGTGGTAGATAAAAAATGACTTTTTCATTTAAATGAAATTTTACCACTTCTGTGAATTGAATTTGAAAAATCTGACATACATGGTTGTTGTCAAGAAGTAAAGTTTGGTTCATTAAGATCAAAATAACATTTTCGGAATAGTAAATTAGGACTTTTATTTACCGCGGTTAAAGGTAAATAAGGTAATTAAAGGTAAAAAAAATATTATAATAATTCTAAATTACCTTAACACTTGTGCAACCTTATTGAATGAGTAGTGGCCGACAATGGACATCCTTGGAAAGGTAAAATTATTTCCTACATCATTGTATTTGTTTTATAATTTTTAGACAACAAATAAATTAAATTATATATGACTTAATAATGATGAAATGTTTACCTCATTAATAAATGATTTAAATAAATTAGATTATAATGATTAAAATATTATACAAAACTTGTCCAATTCAGATTGGATGATTTTATTTCTAATATGAGTCATCTTATCTTCGACCTTAATGATTTTTGGACCATTAGAAACCGAATATCATTATATAATAAAATAATAGTTTCACACTTTCCTAAAGAGCCCCTCCTCTCCCTAATAAAAAGAGACAATTTCTACCCTATTCCTCACACCCCTAAAGTTATTTGGATCTTCCAAACACTGTCCAATTAAGCTCCCTACATCCCTATTCTCCTCCTAGAAGCCCTACCTTAGGCATAAGGCACTTTAAGAAGTCCTTTTGGTTCAAACCAAAGGGAGTTGCCCAAATTAAAGGTAACAATTTCTCTTAATTTGTTTTCTTTTATTTTACTTCTAAAACCCCTAAAATATATTTATTCCTTTCTTTTTTAACAAAAAAAGTATCCTCAATATACTAGTATATTGTTATGAATATTATTCTAACTACACATACACACACATCCATCTAATTGATGAAGAACATAATATTTCTGTGGATAGCAAACTAACTTCTCACAAAATGATGATTGTTAAATTACATATTACCGCATCTCATGGTGGACATTATGAAGTAATTGTGTTTATATATGATATATATTATGTTTATGATTTCCTTATGCTTCTGTACTTCCCAATTATTTCAAGCCTTTATGTTTTCCATAGTGGGTAAATACGATAATCTCATTAGAGTAAGTGCGGACTACCGCCCCTCAAAGTGACGTGACTCATTAATGCATTATCTGGGATGTATAAAGGATAGATTAAATGATATTATATATGATATTATACTATAATTATAATATACCTATTTATCATTATGTTCTAATTCCATTAAGAAAAGAAATAGAAATGGAATTAGCATTCATGCATACGTACGACTTACCGTCTCCATGAACGGTGCATTTCATTTCATACCTCCAAATGTTATGTACTATTATAAATAAATGTAAATAATGGATATATATGATATATATGATATCTAAATGATGAATTTAATTCTGGATATAAATAACTATGGACCACATGGACATCTTGTAAATATAAGGTGTTCATTTTTGACTCAAGTACCAAATACTGACAAAATGGACGTTATTAACTTTAATGGTTACATAATGTTTATAACATGGTAATAAGTTATATAAAAGGAATAATAAACTTGAATAAGGATCTTAAGCAAGTATAAATTAACTTTAGTTTATTATTCATTATATTAAAGAATGATCGAGTTAAGTCAGACACAAAGTAAGGGACTTCGTCTCAGTCTCCTTTAATTGAGGCATACTTTGTTCTAATACATGACTTTGTTTTATACGTTGTATAAACACCTTTGAATTTTCATTTCATTCAAATGGAATATTTTTCTATGAAGCGTTTTACTAAATGAAAAAAAAATGTTCTTTTTTTACGTAAGCGGTGACAATGAACTTTCCACTACCAAGAGTATTATTTGATCTTTGACTTCATTAACAATCCATAATGTTTTAAAAATGAAAAATAAATAGCATATACTCTTGTTACGTATTTTGGTATTGAAAATTAATTTGATAATGGATTTATTATTTCAATATCATGAAATGATATTTTTTTTATTACAATGTGGAAATGTTATCTTTCCTTTATGCCTTTGTTATGTGTTATGATCATGTTATGGTTCTTGGCCATAATTTATGTATATGGGTGGTTCTGTGATAAACCTAGGGTTGGTGAGCCCAAGAGAGCTCTCCAATTCATTTGGTAACGTGACAGAGGTAAATGTGATTGTTTCTCCAAATAGATTTCGCGAATATGCTGTGACGGGTATTCCAAAGTAACTCCATATATAGTTGTGATAGCTACAATGTATGTATGATATGGATGCCACAAGTTACCTTTATGATTTATGATTTCTATACGTCTTTAATAAATCCTATTATTTCATGTGGTAAGTAAAAGATTTGATTTTTTGTATGTATTTATGAACGAATGTTTTCATTCTTTGTTTTATAATCCTTAATGAGCTTTTTGTGCTCATCCCAAGTTTCGAAATGTTTTCACAGGACTTAATGATGAATAGGGTCAAGGATGGGATCAAGGAAAAGTCATGTTGTCTAAAACATGGAACTAAACAACACTATTTTTTTCAAGAGTTATTATTTTATGAAAAAAATGGAAACTGGGTAGAAGTGTCTACCTTGTAATCTTTTAGAGATGTAATAGTTATATCCTAATTCTCAAAAACTCTAAACCTGAAAAGATCCTCAATCTGAATTATTAATTTAATTCAATATTATGTATTGTTTAAGGCCAGGTCCTTATAACAGTAAAGAATATAAAAATGTTTCTATTAATTATAAAATTTCAACTTCCTTCTCAAATACTTCTAAGATGAAAATAGTAGATGAATCTGGAACATAATTTTAAACATTGAAATAAAAAAATTGTATAGATGAGATATACTCGAAGGAAAAGCTACTTAATAGGAATCCAGTCCAACATTATCTTGGATTTCATAAGTTCCAATGAATTATGGACATAGCGTTCCTTTCATTCCATGACACAGAACACTTTCACAGTGAAATTCTATGAAACAAATGATGACCCACCTCAAACGAGATTGTCCATCCTCCTTTTATCATCCTAACTTTTATGCCTACTCTGAGATATCCTCTTGTATTTTCTGAATCATCTTAACTTTCTTTACCACTTTCACGTGATCTCTCAATCATATGGAAGAAAAAAATAAGTTTTGAAATTTAATATTGTTCCAAAAGACATCTAAAGGCCTTTCCAAAAATTTGAAATGAACCTAGGATCACTATCAAATACAATGGATATTGGAACACCATGTGACCTTAAAATATCTATGAGGTACAATCCATAAATATGATGTAATGACATTGCATATTGAATATGATAAAAATTCTCAGATTTATTGAGTCTTTCAATAATAGCCCAAATCACATTGTCCCCTTGATAAGTCTTTGGTAGTCCCACCAGAATGTCCTTGGATATATTTTCTCATTTCAACTATATCAATATAAATGGATGAAGTATCCCATTTAGAAGATAAAAATCTACTTTAACCTATTGATTTGTCAAAAATTTAACTGTAAAATCATTAATATATATATGCATTTCATCCTTCATGTAATACTCCCAAAGTTCAATGTGTATCTTTATACTACAAGGATGAACTGAAAATGGTGAACAATGAGATACACACAATAATTCATTATTTAGTTGGGAATCACATGAAACACATATTCTCTTCCAAAATATAAAAAATCAATATTTTTTAACATTAAATTATGGAAAAATAAAATGTTTAACCAATTCTACTTTTTTCTATAACTCACAATCTTCCTTCAATTATTTCTGAACTCTGTCTAAAAAATTCAACATAAATTAAACCAGAAAAAAATAGTGTACTTTCATTTACCAAAAACATCAAACAAAATTCATCAAATCGCTAATCTTGTGGTCATGTTCTAAATGTTACATGGTTAATGATCCATGATGTTTTCAACTCAAATAATCTTCCAAAAAAAATTTCATTGATGTAAATTTAATGTGAAATAAAAATTCTTTTTTAGTTCAAGCCATCCTATCTACATCATGTTAAATTCCTTCTATGTAAATATATACTTAAAAATATTGTTTACAGTGTATATTTTACAATTGGATCCCTAAAAATGATTCCATAAAGCATTTAAAGTGGAAATAAGAAATTAAAAATTCTGAATCATGTTTGGGGTAATTTAACTCACAAGGTTTCATTTGACTTGAATCATAAGAAATTACATGATCATTCTACATTAGAACACAACCAGGTCCATTCAATAAAGAATCATTGTACATGAAAAATTTATCTTTTTCAGAAGGTAGGGACAAAACTAGAGCATTCACCAATCCCTTTTTCAGTTCCTGAAATCAAACATCACATTCTTATATCCAAAAACATTTAACACATTTTTGGAAAAAATAATTAGAGGGCTCGAAAACTATGGAATGTTTTTAACAAACTATCTCTAATAACTAAAAAATCCATGAAAACAAAAAATATCTATAACATTTTTAGGTTTTTTCTTTTCATAACCAACTTTCATTTTATCATGATCAATGTCTATTCCATCATTGTAAATAATGTGTCCAAGGAAAGAAATTTGTTTTAACCAAATGAACAATTGGTGAATTTTCAATACAGTTTATTTTCATTTAATGTTTTTAAAAGAACTGTTACATGTTTTTCATGTACTTAATTACATATAAAAAATAAACATATTCTCTTAATAAACAAAAACAAAAACATCTACAATAACTCATAGAGTATTCTATTCATAATATCAATGAATACAGTAGGTACATTAGTAATCCCAAATGGAATAACTACCATTCCATAATGCCAATATCTAGTATGAATAACAATCTATAGAATGTATGCTTCTTTAACATTCAACATATTGTACACCGACCTCAATTCAACCTTTAAAAAATAATGTGATCTCTAAAAAGGATAAAATAATTAATCAATATGAGGAGAAAAATAATTTCATATAGTAGGGATATTATTCAAGGCTACATAATCAATGAAAAGTCTCATTGAACAATCTATATATTTAGTAAATAGTAAAAGAGGACCTCAGGGTGAAGTGCTAGGATAAATGAAGCATTTTTTATAAAACTTATGAAACCGATTTTTCAATTTAATATGTTCTTTTTGATCCATTAAATTAGAGGGTTTTAAAATGGATTAGCATTAGGAACTAAGTCAATAGTAATTTCAACATATCAATCATGTATTAAACTAGACAACTCATCAGAAAAAATAGATAGTTATTCTTTTAATACAGGAACATCAATAATCTAAATAGTTCTGTTTTTTTACAATATAATAAATATAAAATCATTTCCATATTTTAATATTTTAATAGATTCCTAATATGTTATAAACTGTATGGATTCATTTCTGTATACAAATTGAAACTCTTTCTGAACAAATTATCTTGAGCTATAATATCAATCATAACATGATGAATATAAATACAATCCATAACATAAATAACATAAAACTATATTATTGAAAACAAAAAGGATTTTATGTAATGTATTCACATAGACAACAACAGGATGGTTCTAATAATTTATTTTTATTGTAATATTTCCGCCATGTATTTGAACCATAAGTTATGGTCTCATTTCATGAGGTGAAATTTCCATTTTACCGGAGAATCCCTTAGAAATAGTGAAATGTGTAGACCCCCTATCAAATGAAAAACAAATTACAAATAATTTACAAGATACCATATCATTGGATGTCTCGATATCTAATGACATAGTTACAAAAAATCTCACAACACCTTTCTCTTTACCATCTTGATATTTTCCATCATTTGGATCATTCATTGGGAAGGTAATTGCATAATTCAACATCTCACCATATTTATAAAACATAAATGATTTCTTAGTAGATTTAATATTATGATCATTTTCATTACAATCACGACACATATGTACAAACTCACCCCATATAAAACACTTCTTGATTTCGGTATGTCATTCACCAGGGTTCTTTTTACCACATTATTCACAAACTGGAAACTAGAATTTCATACCTTATAATCTCATTGAATGATTCTTATACATCGCTTCCCATCTAAAACTCATCTTCTAATTTTTTTTAAATTACACATGATCATAAAAAATTCCATTTTTACTCTCTCAGCACATCGGACATGATTCTCATAACTTTTGTATTTGCAGGAGTCCAATTCCCTTTGATATCCGGGCTTAAAACCATAGTAAAAATGATTTGTTTTTATATCAAGATCCCAAATAATATATAGAATTTACATTGCCAAACTAATGATGTTTTAATCATACAAGACCACTGATTAATCCACATTTTGTTTTAATTAAATGAGTTTCCTTTCCATAATAAGTCGAACCACCTTATGAAAATATTTTCAACAAATGGATTCATGTATTCATCCCATTCCAAAGCATTAATCTCAGTGCAATCCCTAGTATTAATGACCATTGATAACCACTCATCAGCCTCACCTTCAAAATAAAAAATTTCAAGATCAACATTTTGATTATATGAAGTCCACGTAGGATTGAATATCATTACAACAGATTAAATCCATTATTTAGCATCCACATGGTCAGAAGATCCACCAAAAGAAAGAGGGTGTTGCCTTATAAAATGTTTCAGTATCGTCATGTTATTTTGTGGTATCTCCAGTTTTTCTCTTTCATGGATTCCAATAGTGTTCATATAATTCTTAAAATGAAGTGTTACTATAAAAAACTTTTTGGTTGAATTTCCCCCAATTCCCGGTTTTGAATTCAGAACGATATCATCCTCTCGGTGCCTACCTACTCCAGCATCCCTATTTATTCTATAGATAACTAATTTGAATAGAAATATCATAGATGAAGAAACAAAGTAATATTCAAATTTCATATATCATTTAAACATAAAAATATGTAAAAAAAATTATGGTATTCCGTTAATATAATCCCACAACCTAAAATTTTCTAAACACTTTACTGATACCAACTATAAGGACTCGGCCTAAAACATTACAAAATCTAGTAATTTCTATTATAATTCACTTCCTTACAATCTCGATGATCATTTCAGTTTAATGTTTTAGAAAATTCAGAAATAACTCATACATATCAACCCATAAGTATCAAAATTGGGTACTACTAAAATAGTATGCATTTCTCCAAAACCCCCCAATGTTTTTAATAAAAATAAGAAATCTTTTTATGAAAAGTATTCACAACATTAATCTTGGCTTCTCCTTTTCTCCCACTTAACCATAACCCCTATGAAAAAAATTATAAAACAAAATGATAAAAAATCACAGTAATGGACATAAAAAATAGTGATCTAACCCTTTAGTACATGAATATTTATAGACAGTTAAAACCATTTTCACAAATACATATTTGTCACCCAATTAGAATCATATAGTTACATTGTCAAAACATGGGATTTTATTAATACATAAAAAACATAAGTATTACCATAACGATAAAATGGGGAAAAATTACCAAATATTATAACCCTCTTATATACTATATGATTTTTAACCCTCACAACTAACTTACAGTATAACCCTCATGGCTGCCTTAAGATGCTACCCTCATGACTACATTATAGTGTAACCATCGCAGTTACACTTGGAGTAATGATATGTTTGACCACTATCATTAACATACCAAATGCATTGGAGGGAGATATTGTTCTATCCCTTCATCATTGAAAACTCCTAATAACCATAACATAATCATAAATTATTATTTAACCATACAAAATCATTTCATTTGAAATTTATAAAAATAGAAATTTAAAATATGATATTTAATGAAAGGTCGCTTAAAATATCATGTAATTGATGTAATAATTGATAAAAAGAATGAAATATATGCATACAATATATATCCACATTATTCAAAATAATATAATAAAAATTTATTACAAAAATTATCTTGTAACCATATAATCAATGAAGCAGAAGGTTAACCCAAATAATGAAAATTTGCTTAAGAGTTCCCTTACCTAGGGTTCATCATATATGAAACATTTTCAGACAACATTTATAATGGTTTGAAGACAGTAATTAATATATTAAAGACCAATATTAATATTTATTATTACTTATATGATTTTATTATGAAATATTTATTCCCATTTATTCATAATATTTTTTATTTTCATTTTTTTGGGAGTATTTCTTTCATTTATTCCATACTTGGTTCATTATAGATTATCAGTTCCAATGGAATAATAACTCCATAAGTGGAATTAAATGGTATTAACATGTTTAAATAATTTTAAATGATTACATATATAATTTTGGTTTTTTATATTAGGATGAATCATTTGGAAAAACATTAATGAGAATGAATTAGATTATATTTTTTGTTTTTATGACCATCAGGAACATAAATAATTTTATTTGATATGCTATTTTTATAATGGATCCAAAAATTTATATAAAATATAATATGTATAATTTAATATCACTTATCCATAATAATTGTTTTATGTCTACCCATGAAGGATGTAATGGAAAATGAAAGTGTATCATCCACTATGGTGGTAAATCATTACATCATGAATGGTGTTCTCATTTTCATAATAAAAGGGATCAAAGAAGGTTTTTGATGATGATTTTTACATCAAAATGATAAAATTATAGTGCATATTGGATAATGGTGTTCTGAGTCCACTTGGATAAGGGGTGTTGAATATATATAAATAAAAGAAAATACATTGAAAAGATAGTAAATGAAAATGGAAGAGGATCTTTTCTATTAAATTCTCTCCCAAGAGAACCCCTTTAAGGCCTTTTATTTTTTACTTTTATTGAGACCAATAGGTCATAGACATGTTGAAGAGTCAATAGAATGGAATTGGAATTATATTAAACAAGAAAAAAGGATTTGAGAATTGATGAGAATATGTTGTGAGGGGTGATATTTATAGTGGTGGAGATGAGTGTTTTCCCAACATCATATTCATTAGTTTATTATTTTGTCTCAATACTAGAAATAGTTTAAGAATTATTAGTAAATATATTAATATAGTGAAGGAGTGTTTGATATTTTAGGCTTACATCATCCTTTAATCATTTATGATTACAAACATTATGTATATATCATTTATCATAAATCATCGTATTTTACTATTCAAAAAAAT
Source organism: Viscum album (assembly GCA_963277665.1). Lineage (NCBI taxonomy): Eukaryota > Viridiplantae > Streptophyta > Magnoliopsida > Santalales > Viscaceae > Viscum > Viscum album. Next base: position 2,083,316,219 of record OY728128.1, on the reverse strand, counting down.
TTCATGTTTTTTAGAAAAATCTCAAAACTTCTCCCTAATAATTTTTCATTGTGTAGAATTCAAAAACGAACTTATTTTTTTAAAATAATTTTCTAAATATGTGAAATTATATCCTTAATTTAAATATTATTTTATTATAAAATAAAAAATTTATTAAAATAATTTATTTTATAACACATTAGAAAATTAAATAAGGTCTCATAAAATTATCATATAACTATAGGATAACATAATATTTATTTATAAATCTATTTTATGAATATATAATTTATTTTATTTCTTTATATTAATTATTAAATTGTAATTAAATTTTTAAGACTCAAAAACATGAAATTTATCATTCCCAAAACCTTTATTTATTTATTCATTGATTTAAATATATCATGATTATGTGTATAAGATACATATATTTTATTTACAAACTCATAGGCAAGGATACGTTTCTTTTCACACCCTAAAATTTTCAAATTTAATTTATTTTATTGTATTATTTTTCTAGCCCTGTATTTTCTTTTTTCATTCTTCATCTGGGTCTGAGTTGGAGCCGGTTTAAAATTTTGAGTGATTATTTAAGAACACATATTTTTGCCTTGAAAGTGTTTAGTAGACGGAAAAGGCACGGTCGAAACCACTCGACTCAGCTAGGGTAACTGCGTGCGACCATGTTCGGTTCACTGCACGACCTTCCTGATGTCCAAGGCAGATGAAAAATTTGGGTTAGGTAATAAAATTTGAATACAATGAAAATTGAGACCGCACTGTCTAAGCGGAGGCACGGCTCGGGTGAGGAAAAATTTTGAAACCGTGCGGCCACGCCTCGTATACAGGGTGACCTACCAATGTTCAATTAATTAAATAGAATGAATTAATAATAAATAAATAAAATCAAGTTAATAATAAAGTGAAAATAAATATAAAATAAGAGAATTGTATTTAACTAAACGATTTTTTAATGGTAATGATAATAATATTATTTGAGGATATTATTAATATTATTAATATTAATATAACTATTATATTTATTATTATTATTATTATTATTAATGGGTTTTTCTTTAGTTTTATTTTTCATTTATGATTATTTTTTTTATTTGTGTTAGTCTTTGGTGCACCACTACCCCCCCAATCCCACGAGACCCGTCTTTCCCAAACCAGCACCTGCTCTTCCACATTCCTGACCTGATCTACGTGACCCCTACCTCTTCAGTAAGCCTCCATCCTCTGTCACAGATTCCCCCATTCATCTTCTCCATGGCATAGCGCATCACCCCCTTTCGGCGACCCTTTTTGGTGTGCCCCTCCCCGCTCGACCTGGTCCACACACGACTCTCACCTCTGACCAAACGAATCACCCTCCCCACCATCTCTTCCAGCCATCTCGACCAGCTTCCCTCCTCCATCTTGACATCTATCTCACGCCGCATGTCCTCCTCCCCTCAGCAAGAAGCTCTGAAAACCCACCACGGGCCTCCCTACTGCCTCGCCCAGAACCCCGGCGTCCACCTTCTCCCTTGGACATCGTCATCGCACCTCCCTATTTTTTCCCTGGTCATGGAATCACCCGGACATTCATCTTCATTGTCCAACCGTCACCCCTAGCTCCACTGTATGGCCTCCGACCCACCACAAGCCGGCGTAAAACCCCCTCAGACAACCCTTTTGGCGGTGGCTAGTCTGGCACGCCCCCTCCTGGTCACCCCCCTATTTTATCCCTTCGACCGTAGTGATCAGCTACCACCAAGCTGCGTCGGCATCCTCCATGCATCGAGTCAGACTTTCCCCACTACCTCGAACAACTCAAACCCGTTCCACATTTCCTTTCCAAAAAACTTTTTCGACATGGGACACTGCCGAAAGCCTCCATTATGATTCAGTTAGCCTCTCATATCTCCACCACATGTGTATCCTATTTAAATTAGTCGGTCTTCCTTTTTTGTAATGTTGCGGGTAAGGGTTTCACATTGTTTGGGGTCTGAATTGTGATGCTTTTGGTCCAATTTTAATGAATATCCCAATATCTTATTTCTTTATGCTCATTTTGAAATCGTTGTGGTGATCTTGATGATCAATTTAGGTTTTGCGTCGAGTGTTGGAGTCTGCGACGCCTAAGGTAGGTGGTTCCGCGTCTAATTATTATTGTATAAATTAATTTGCAAGCTTAATTTTCATTTATCATATTATTTAATTATCTTGTGTACTGAAAAGTTGGTTTTCATTGAAATTTGATTTTCATTAGAAATTGTTTATTAGGTTCTTTATATTATGTGTTATTTTTTTCTAAGAACTATGTAGTGGTTTTTAAATTTTATGGTTAGCTTATTAATTTGTACAAGTGGTGCGAACTGTATTTTTGACATGGCGTTGGGTGCGTTTGGTCGTAAAAGAAGATTTTTCTTGAGTATAGTGGGTAATTCCAAGTGAATATTTTATATTGTTTTGTAAGATTTTACTTTTTTCTTATTAAATAATGTTGTCTGTGAAAAATTTGTTTTACATATGGTGCATGGTTTTACATCAAATTATTTGGGTGGTGCATGTCACCCTTTAAAATCTTATTTGAGTGCGTGTGATGTTGGAATACATTAATATTTATGACTGGTTATTTTACTATGTCAAAATCCATGTAACACTCTTTTAGTATTGCTTTATAATTTTTTTAGTGGTGAATTAAATTATGAAAATGGGGTATAACATGTTTGGAAAACATTTTTGTGTGTGTATTATTTGAAAATGGTGTTTATGTGTGTAATTGGTGGTTTGTATAATGATAAGGGACCTCAAACTACACATATGGTTCAATTGAGTATGTAACCTATGTAGATTATGTTTTGAAATGATTTTTGGTGTGCGTATGGTTTTAAAAGATGGTTTGATTGTAAAAATGTTGATCTAGTATGTGTAAGTACCCTGTTGGGATTTCATGCATAAGCGTGACGTATGACATGAACTTGAAACTTGCTTGAGGGCTAGTGGACTAGACTAGTGGGCTAGTGTTCCGGAGGTGACTCGACCTGGTTTCACTGGTAGGACTGAAGATTGGAACACTAACAAAAAATATTCTATTATGAGGGTTTTGGTCTCCTAAGCCACATTTTCGGAAGGTCGTGTCCTTCTAAGACACATTTCATGAGGGTCGTGGTTTTTAATCCATGTTTCACTGAGACAAGATGATCTAGGGACTCATGCAAGCTAGCACCCATGATGCCTCTACCATATTTTGTGCTCATTGGTTACTTTACACTCATCAGTGTGTCACATTGGTTATTTTAAAATGTAAGGGTGTGTGATCGTGGTTTAATTAATGTTGTTCCATTGGAAACTGTCTTCCTTAATCTCATTTTCTTTGAAACTGTTTAAGCATTTACTTCCCTGCATTAATTAAAATTGCATATATATTTGTCATTTAATGTTTAAAGATGGATCCTTTTATTGGTTAACGTCCTACTGGGCTTTTGGCTCACACCATTCATACACCATTGGGTGTATATAGTTTCTATTTCCTTGGTATTCCAGGACGAAGCATTGAACTTAGAGATGGTGGTTCTAGTTGCAGTTGGCCTTCTCTTGTAGAGGGGTGTTGTTTTGGCGTCTCTTTTGCCGGGAGGTTTGAGTTAGAGTTTTAGTTTCCAATGTTGTATTTTTTTTAGTTATTGGATTGAGTTTTAGACATTTATTTTTTTTAGTTTAAGGTCTTGTTTGGTTGGTAGTTCTTTAGTTTTAGTCTATCTACATTGTTGATTGTTTTATGTATCTTATTTTGGGTAAACTGTTCCCACATGTTACTCATGATACCTGAGAACTTGTGCCAGCCTGTGGGGATCGGGAATTCTCTTTAGGCCATGTCGCGGACTAGGTCGGGCGCCTGGTTGGATGGTGACTCAGCCAGGTTTGTGACAAAATTGTATCAGAGGGTGGTTTGCTCTCTTAGGTTGTGTCTCTTTGGTATAGAGTTGGGTAAACCAAATTTAAGGGTGTCAGAACTCGACGTTATAGTTACGAGCAAGGTTCCTAGCCATCACACCTCGTGGCGGGACTCGAGTTACCAGAGTACGTTGAGGTTTTTCTGAGTCATTGGTCATTGTGAATAATCTTATTTAGGGGAAATGAATGGGGAGTAGGGTCAGTGGTCCTAGAGAAATCATAGGGTTATGCAATCCATGTGGAGCCGGAGACGTTGTCCTAAAATACTCTCAGTGTCGGTGGCGTGATTGTTGAATGGCCTCGAACCATATGTCTCAGTCACCCACTGATACTAGTCTCCTCTTGCATTGTTCCTCATCTCTTTGTTTTGGATCCGATGAAATATGACTTTTAACTAAAAATGAATTGGTAATGGAAAATGTTTTCAAATGTTTCACTTTAATAATAAAAGGATGAATGAGGTTTGAAAAGTGTGGATTGAATGTTTTTGTTTTGAAAAATGGAATGGTTTGATTCCGATTCTTGGTATTCTCATGGGCAACCACATGCATGAATGTATATGGAAAGAGAATATGTTAATGGCACGACTGGATGAGTGCCTGGATGGACATGAGGTGGGTTCCAGTGTGTCATGAGAACATTCATGTGTGAGGCCCATGGGGCACCATTGGTGTTTGTGCAACCCACTAGCTTTTCTTATTTTCAAAACTTTTTGTTAAATGTGAATTTGGTGTTTTAGTCATTGGTGGATGCATGGTGTGTCCTTGTGTTTTTGAAATGATGGATGTGAGGTGTTTAGAGTCGAGAATCATTTTTAGATGATTTCTGTCTTGAGATTGAATTTTTATTTATAAGTTTGTATGCAAGCGTGTAGTTAGTGAATTATTTTGATAAGTTATTTGGGAAGCCCTTGCAGTGGTTACCCCTGTATGTTTAGTGTTCACTTGTGGTATGTCGTGATCATCAGACCAATTTGGTTGGGTCTATGGTTTTATTTATTTACTAGTGTACACCCACCATAAAGTGTTAACATGCGATTGAAGTGCGGCCATAGGAAACTTGTCGTTGGCCAGCCCTATAGTTGATCAGAAGAATCTATTCATGAATTATAGAATTAAACCCACCTATACTATTTACAACTTGATGGATCCTCTTGCAGCGGGATGACAAATGCGATGAGAGTTGATAAGAGTTTTAGTATTTTAGAGTTATGTGAGTTTTGGGTATGAAGTTTGACATTGTTGTGTTTGATGGTTCCCCTGGAAACTGTGAAAGGAATTACAGTGGGGAAGGGTGAAGGTGGTTCATAATTATTCGTGTTGACTGATGTCCTGAAAGGTTTGTAGTGCTTCCATCTGCCTTAAGGGTCATGCTTAGTGATGTCTGTCTCATGAGTTCTCTCAAAGGGAAAAGATGTATTTCATAGGATCATTCGGGAACCCCTATTTTCATTGGGGTGTGTCCTACTCGTAGGGAATTTAATTTCATTCTGTTTAAAGGGGAGTGTTTTTCATGCATATTTCCCCTATTTATGTTCCTCGGTTACGGTGAAGAGGTGATGCGTGTGCATTATCTAAACCCCTATTTTGGTGGATGTGCCGCAAGAGAGTGGTTGGACGTCAAGGTGTGTAGTGTCTGATGGTGTTGTCTCAGTTGCAGGATGGTGGCTCGGGACATTGAAAGGATAATCTCTGTTTAATAGTATTCAATACCTGACTGTGAGGCAGGTTATCCTTCAAACATCATGGCTCCAGTCATAGGCCTCAGATTGATGTTGGCGCGTGGTCAGGAACCCCGGGATTGTATGGGACCCCGACTTTATTTCTTCCCTAGATGTTGAAAGTAGAGGCAGTTTAAATTGTTTCTATGGTTGTTATGTTCTGAATGAACCATCTGGCTATGTAAGGTTTCCATGACTATGTAGAGGTATATTCATCTTGTTGCCTTAATATCTTGGGGGTTGCATCCCACTAGATGTTATCACATTAGTGGTCCTTATGGGGGTATGTTGGGTAAATTAGTATCAAAGTTGAATAGGGCTCATCTAGGGATATAGTGATACCAGTTTGTCTTCAGTCATGCTTTTGACGCCCCAGTAGTCGGGCCCCTCCCTCCCTACCACTTATGGTGGGGTGGTTTGTCACTGTTAGGAAACTTTTTGAAGTTCCTGTGTCCCTCGTTAGTTCTAATGGTGGGGAGACCCACAACCGGTCTCGCTCAAATGTCTCTGGAGTGAAATGGGTTGGGCCTTCTTCATAATGGTGGGGAGTCTGTTCGGGCCACCTTGTGTCAATTTTCCAATCTCGCCTCGACATCAATATGTTTTAAATAGTTGGGAGCCCCTTCTGACTCTCCTAAGTTGGCCATTAAGTTATGTTCCTAGAGATGACTTGGTGGTTGGTGATCAGAGTGTTCCTTGGACTTGCTTGACCTTATTTGTCCATTTATGTCAAACGACGTGGTTTTCATTCAATGGTGTTTGAGGTGTTTTGATTTGTGAAGTTGGATACTGTGGATGTGATAGTTTCTTTCCTTGATCATTAAAATGGAGGTGTTCTAGCTCTTTGGAGAGGGAGATACATATCAGAAAGTCTTTTTATGAGTTTTATGAAGTTGTCTTTGAGTCACTTTCTATGAGCACGATGTGTTTTCCTTGATTCACTTTCACTTCATAGAGATCCATTCTGAACACCAAGGGGGTGTCGTTTCCTACATTGGGTCTCAGCCTTAGTTGTGGATTTTTTGGAACGAAAAACATTATGGTGGGGAGAATTTTCAAACTCTGACCATTTCAAATTTATTTTATTTTATTTTATTATTTATCCAGCCCTATATTTTCTTTTTTCATTCTTCATCAGGTTCTGAGTTGGATATGGTTTAAAATTTGGAGTACTTATTTAAAAACAAATGTTTTTTCCTTGATGGTGTTCGTTGCATGGGAAAGGCGCGGTCAAAACCACACAACTTCGTAGGGGTCACCGCGCGTGACCTCGTCCTGTTCACCGCACAGCCTGCCTGATGTTCAAGAAAAATGAAAAATTTGGGTTGAATAATAATATTTGAATACAATGAAAATTGAGACAGCACGACCTCAGGTGAGGCACGACTCGGGCGAGGAACAATTTTGAGACCGCACAGCCTCGCCTCATCCACCAGGTGACCTACCAATGTTCAATTAATTAAATAAAATGAATTAATAATAGAGAACTAAAATCTAGTTCATAATAAAGTGAAAATAAAAATAAAATAAGAAATATGTAGTTAACTAAATGAATTGATTTAATGGTAATGATAGTAATATTATTTGATGATATTATTACTATTATTATTATTATTAATATAACTACTATCTTTATTATTATTATTATTATTATTATTATTATTATTATTGAGTTTTTCTTCAGTTTTATTTTTAATTTATAATTATTGTAATTTTTTATTTGGGTGAGTGTTTGGTGCAACACTCCCCACACCCAATCCCATGAGACCCATCTTCCCCAAACAAGCACACGCTCCTCCCCATTGCTGACCTGATCTACGCGCCCCCTATCTCTTTGGCCAGCCTCCATCCTCCGGCATAGATTTCCCCCTTCAGCTTATCCCTGTTGTGGCGCATCGCACCCTACTGGTGACCCTTTCTGGAGTGCCCCTCCCTACTCGACCTGGTCTACGCGCGGCTCTCACCTCCGGCCAACCGAATCTCCCTCCCCACCATCTACTTAGGCCATCCCGTCCAGTTTCCCTCCACCCTCTCGACAGCCAGCCTATACCGCATGTCCTCCTCTCCTCAGCAAGCAGCTCATCGAACTTCCACAGACCTCCCAACTACCTCGCCCCGAACCCTGGCGTCTACTACCTCACTTGGACACCACCGTCGCACCTCCCTTTTTTTCCCTGGTCACGCTGTCACCCCGACATCCGGCTCTATTTTCCATCCATCACCCCTACCTCCACCGTATGGCCTCTGACCCACCACCAGCCAGCGTGAAACCCCAAGGCACAACCCTTTTGGCTGCGGCTGGTTTGGTGCGCCCCTCCCTCCTTTCTCCATTCGGCCGTAGTGATCATCTAACACGGAGCTGCATCGACATCCTCCTTGTATCAAGCCGGACATGCACCACTCGAACCCACACTACATCTCCTTTCCGACCAATTTTATGACATGTAACACTGCCGACAGTCTCCATTATTATCCGGTTAGCCTCTCGTATCTTTTCACCAGGTGCGTCTTATTTATATTAGGTGGTATTTCTTTTTGGTAATGTTTCGGGTAAGGGTTTCACGTAGTTTGGGGTCTGAATTTTGATGATTTTGGTTCAAATTTATTGTATTTCCCAATACCTTTTTTAAGGTTCATTTTGAAATGGTTGGGGTCAGTTTGATGAGAAAGTGATGTTTTGCGTCCAGTGTTGGAGTCTTGGACACCTGAGGTATGAGGTTATGCATCTAATTATTATTTGATGAATTAATTGGGAATATTAATTTTCATTGATCATATTATTTAATTAATTTGTGTTGTGCGATGTTGGTTTTCATTGAAATATGAATTGCATTGGAAATTTTTTACTATGTTCTTGATATTATGTGTATGTTATCTACTGATAACCCTATAGTAATTTTTAAATTGTGCGCTTAGCTTATAAATTTTAGCAAGTGGTGCAAATCGTATTTTTGACATAGCGTTGGGTGCGTTCGGTCGTAAAAGAAGTTTTTTCTTGAGTTTAGTGGGTAATGCCAAGTGAATATTTTAAATTTTTTTATAAGAATTTACTTTTGTCTTATTAAATTATGTGGTTTGTTAAAAATGTGTTTTACCTATGGTGAAAGGTTTTCCATCAAATTATATGGGTGGTGCGGGCCACACATTAAAATTTTATTTGAGTGCGTGTGATGTTGGAATGAGTTTGAATTTATGACTGGTTATTTTAGTGTGTGCAATTCTATGTAACACTCTTTTACTACAACATTATAATTTTTCTTTTTAGTGGTGTATTAAATTATGACAATGGGGTATAACATGCTTGAAAAACATTTTATTGTGTTTCTTATTTCAAAATGTCGTTTATGTGTGTATGTGGTGGTTTGTTTAATGATAAGTGACCTTAAACTGCATAGATAGTTTAATTGAGTATATAACCTATGAAGATTAAGTTTTTAAAAGATTTTTGTTTTGTGTATGGTTTTAAAAGAGGGTTTGGGTGTGAAAAGGGTGATGTTGTGTGTTTAAGTACCATGTTGGGATTTCATGCCTAAGCATGATGTATGACATGAACTTGAAACATGCTTCCGTACAAAGTGGGAATCCCATGTATCTAGAAGGGTGGAATAGACTAGTGGGATAGTGTTTCGAAGGTGACTTGACCTGGTTTCTCTGGCAGGACTGATGATTTCAAGACTAACTAAACATATGCTTTTCTGAGGGTTGTGGTCTCCAAAGCCATGTTTTCTAAGGGTCACGGCCTTCTACGCCACGTTTTCTGAGGGTTGTGTTTTCTAAGACACATTTCACCGAGACACGAAGATCTAGGGTCCCAAGCTAGCTAACACCCATGAGGCATCTCCAATATTTGGTTCTCATTGGTTACTTTATGCTCATCAGTGTGTCACATTGGTTATTCTAAAAAGTAAGGGTGTCTGTGTGTTTTAATTTATCTGGTTCCAATGAAACTATTTTCCATAATATCAATTTCTTTAAAACTATTTGACCATTTTCTTCCATGGATTAATTAATATTAAAATTTTATTTTTCATTTAATGTTTATACATGGAAACATCCATTGGGTGATGTCCTACTGGGATTTTGGATCACACCCTACATACACTTTTGGGTGTATGTAGTTTATGTTTCTTTTGTATTCCAGGTCAAAGTGTTGAACACAACGATGGTGGTCCAGGTTGCAGTTGGCCTTCTCATACAGAGTGGTGTTGTTGTGGCCTCTCTTTTTCCAAGATGTTTGAGTCAGAGTCTTTGTTTCCACTTTTGTCTTTTTTTAGTTATTGGATCGAGTGGTAGACATTTATGTTTGTTTTTTTAGTTTAAGGTCTTGTTTGGTAGATAGTCTTCAGTTTCAGTTTATCTATCATGTTGATTGTCTTATGTATATTTTTTCAGGTAAACCATTCCCACATGTTACTCATGATAGTCGGGCACTTGTACCAGCCCGTGGGGATTGGGAACACCCTTCGGGCTATGTCGCGGATCGGGTCGGGTGCCGGGTCGGATGGCGACCCATCCTGGTTTGTTACATTTCTATAGGCCAATGACTATTCCTAAGGTCAATATATTATTCTGAAGTTCAAGTTATTATTCCATTAGTTTTAATTCCTTGATTTCAATAAATATCACATATTTCATTTTAAATTTAACTATTTATTTCCAATATGAAAAGAAACTAGTTTATATGTACCCAGTTTGTTACAAGGATGATTTGGAAAGAGTACCTATCTTTGTAAAACCTATGTATGTTGCTATGTATGTCCAATGTTTCATGTTATCTTCTATGTAAAATGACCATATAATTTAAAATGAGGATGTGGATAAAAATAAAATAATTTCTCTTCTTACGTATATCTATCATGTGATGTTGAGATAAGAGATACAAGGGATCTCTAATGCATTGTTCAAATGAAATATTGATTAGTGTTCTCTAAATAGGGATCATGTGGTCATGAATATTCTTTATATTATGTTTCAATACACCCAAATGAACTACACAATGAAATCATTCGTTCAGAACTATATAAATAAATCTCCAATTTTTTTTTGTGAATTACAATTATATAAATTGAGAGAATATGCATTCTAAACATTCAAAACATACTCACGAAATTAATAATGAAATGATGACTAAAACACTATCCTTGTTGTAAGAATAGTGGGAGGAGTACATAAAATGGAGTAAAGTTTTATTCGCTGTCTGTGGCTCTATAGAATTATATATCTAAGCAGAAGATGATACAAATCTAATAAAAGGAACATGATTATTTTTTTTATTGTGGATAGAAGGACCACTATAAGAGGAATTTTACATATTCCTAGAAGAAAGTGGTGTTCTGGTTATTTCATTATTGAGTTTAATTTATCCATATATAAATGATTGTCAGAGATACTTACTATGGTGATCACATTTTTATTCAAATATAAAAACCATGCATATTTTGGAATATTACTAGTGATTTGGTCGATATACAAGATTACAATGAATAAATGATTGATACTCTAACCATTGGAGACTAACATATCACATTGTAAATAAGATTGATGTTGGATTTAAATTTTTATTTTTATGTGCCTATTTATACAAGGATCATTATTTAAATATCTTATTTACATATTGATGGATTTAATTTCATATTTTGAAATTAGGTTTTGTACTTTTATAAAATATCATATGGCATCATTATATTGAATAATTGAATAATAGTATTAATGTACGAAATTATAGAAACAAAATTCTTTAAACTAATAACAAAATGAACATGAATGATTGTTATAATACCCAGCTCCGGAATCACCATCATGATCATGTAAATGATAATCCTTTAAAAATCGCTATCAATATGGTCTCTTAGACTCTGTTGAGATTAATCCACATTAGTGATATAATACTTGTTTATAAGGTAATATGTCCATTTCAGCATTCAATTGTTTAGGATAAAGGGTCATAGATCTTCTAGAATTGTTTCACACTAATGTGTGTCGAAATTTTCATGTAGATAATCACAGTGGAATCTCATGAATTTTAAATTTTAGTTATGTATTAAGTAGTTATGGATATATACACTTAATGAGATATATTTATGATACCATTAAGATGTTGTAAGAATTAAAAATGAGTCCGATAGTCGACATGGTATAATGATACTCAAACATTAAATGGATCAATGTGGTGAATTTCTTAACCATCTAATTATCAAAATTTAATAGGAGTATGATATTTTACCACTACCCATTCCTCTTTATTTATAATAGTGTAATGATATTATATAAAGAAGGAAATTATCATTGTAGGGAATAGTGGGATTTTTGATGAGTCATGGCATGCTTCCATTGTACTTTAGGAGAAATTTGTAATTCACGTAATTAATATAACAAATAATAGTTTGAAATAAATAAGAAAATGGTATTTCTGTAGAGTTATGGAGTATAAAAAACCTGTTTGACACATATTCCATAATGGGTTTTACATGTGTTTGTTAATTATATCTCAGGAAACAAACTATGACATGTAGGAAAGAAGTGTATATTTATAGGGTTTTTTCAAAGAAACAAGGAGATAATATCTATGCAACCCAACAAAAAAAATGTGGGTTTTATAAGTAATGTCATATTTCTTGGGATGGATAATGTATGTATGGAGGATTGTGGGAGAATCTTTTAATTAGACCAAGTTGATCCTCAAAATACAAAAGAGTATGTACCAGAACAAATTTAATATGTCAATGTGGAATAAGTTGTTCAAAAAAACATATCAGTTTCATATAGAATTTAGATAATTGTTGAGATATTATTTTTTATTAACTTTTTTGTTGAATCCTTGTTTTTTGAAAATAATAGTTGTTACTCCTATAATGAGGTAGTATATATCAAAAAAGCTTTAGTATGGTAAGAATATCTGAATTCTAAAAAAATTACATGTATCAAAACCATGTTTTGGTTTTAATCAATCATATTGTTGATGTAATACCATTTTTTAAAAATGGGTATTCAATTAAAAGACATATATAATGTAAATTAGAAACTTATAAATCATATCTTGTGGATCAAAGATTTATAAAATGTCAAGGCATTGACTATGATGAAATATTTTTTTAGTTTTCTATATTTTAGTCCATCATAATTTATCTTCCATAATAACTTACAAAGAAAATGTGATTTGGAAAATGAGTTTTAAAACTAATTTCCTTGATGGGTACCTTCAATAGGATGTATATATGATAAAACCAAAAACAAATGTGACCCTATGAAATTATAAATTGATGTAAATTTTACAAATAGAAATATATATATTAAATGAAGAATATATTTCATGGAACATTCTATTCAATGAAGTTCTGAAAAAATTTCATCATTAAGAATAAATGTGAGAGATGTGTTTACAAAAAAATAAATATTAGTAATATGTTTTAATAGTATTAAATTATGAAGACATATTACATATTAGAAATTATATTCCATCATAATAAGAGGTTAAGGAAAGGCTGAGAAAGTGCTTATCCCGAAAGTACTTATGTGAAGAGGAATACAATTTCTGGATCCATATCACGTGTCATATATGCAAGAGGCCACATAGACTAACTCATGGAATATGTATTGACTAAATATTGATGAGGTTACGTATAGAAAAATCTAATGATGGATTTATCATAGTTTTAAATGGTATACATCTTTCCTTGAAAATTCATCCTCAAACAAAATAAAAAAGTTATAGAATGATTAAGATCACATATGATTTTGTGATATGATATAGAGTTTATAACATGTTATGTTTTTGGATTAATGTTTCTTATTATTTTAGAATAGTTTGAAAATATCAAGGATATATAAGTAAACAAAATTGTACTACTATCAAGTATATACTCATATATTAGACATGAACTTCAGATATATTCCTCATATATGGAGGTGATGAACAGCTAATCTACAAGGTTTACGTCTATTATAACATTCAAATAGATTAGAATGACCTGATATTATAGTGTTGATATATTTATATTTTATCAATGGATGAGTTTGGACATGGAGAGTCAAAATAATAAAATTTTTTATGATTCTATAGAAGTACCTCTGTATTTTATGGCTTCCATTACATATAAAGAATAATGATGGATTTAAAACAATGTCCAAGAGCATGATACAGTACCAAGATGTAATTTCACTATGATATTTTACTATTATAACACTATAATGTTATCTCTTTCATAGGATTTGAGTTAATTGTAAATGATAAATCATACACTCTAATGTTTTATCCCCTTTGGAAATATTATCATTGGGGTTATGTTATAGTGAGTAGGGATTCTGCAGAGAATAAAATTCAAGATTTTTTGAAAAATGATTTATCTCGGAAGATGCATGAGTATCATTCAAGTACTTTTAGAATGAAAGTCATTATCAGTTGGATCTAGTGAAAGTGAGACTTTATTGTATTTTGGGACCAAAAACCAACTTGTTTAGTACCTAATTACATGTATTAATTATTAATGAAGTTATAATATCACATTATTATTATTATTCCCCAACATTAAATTTGTATGTGATAATTTCATAAAAATATATTTCACACTAAGAAGGCCATATAAATTTCTCTCTATGATGATGACATAGAGATTCATGAACCTTGTTCTAGGGATAGATGTTATTGTTTTTTGTGATAAGGATTATACAATATATCAAGGGTTTAAGGTATATAATATATCAAGACACATTCTCCTATATTTTTTTTCCATTTTTAATCTCCATGATATGTGGTTACGATAATAAAAACATCAATAAAAAATCATAATTTCCATTTCTCATTAGAATTTTATACATACGAATGTTTTTATTGATCATAAGACTATAATATTTTCAATATTGGATATAATGGATCAAAATGATTTATGTACTGATGAAAGAACACGGTGAATAATTATATTAGAAAGGTATGATATGTTGGGTGTGTCATGTGTGACATTCCATTAATAGATAATTTGGGAAAGGATTTATGTTATATATCCATTTAAAGAAGTTGATACCAATATCCCTTTGATGGGAATTGAATTCCTTATGTAAATCCATGAGGATGGGTTTAGTGGGAATGTTCATTTCTGGGGAGTCAATGAAAGGGAAATCATGTATATAGGTTGATGGAACCTTCTTGGATCCTGATTGAATTGAGCTATCACAATAAATAGAATATATTAAATGGTAATCATTCATAAGGTATTTTATATCATTGTGATATTAACTTCTTTCTCTATGGTTGGCATAGGTTTTTTCTAGATACAATTTGTGGAATTTAGGTGGTTGTTCTTAATGCCACTATAAAGGAGTCCTACATGGCCACAAACTTAGTGATTTAACCATCATAATTAATATCATATAATGAATTTTAATAATTTTGAATATATAATACATATTCAATTTCATTGATCATCATAATTTAGTAACAAGTTATCCAAAACATTAGTGATTTAAATAAAAATAGAAAATATATTCTAATATTATTGTAAAAAAATTATTATATTTACCAAATAATAATTCAATAAATTTTTTATATTAAATTGTCCATATTCAAGGATGAGTAGATTTCGATGAAGGAATGAGATCGATCTTAATGGTCTGATAGAAAGTGAGATAAATGATATTTATTTATATTATTTATGTTTTACTAGTAAATAAATTAATAATAATATTATAATTAATGGACATGGGGTCAACTCAGAATATTAATGATTGTATAGGGAATGCATGGGATTTTTTATCCCTAAACATATTGTAATAAACAACAAATTATATTATGTTCTATAACTCACTTTTGTGTTAACAATATATTGAGAGAAACTTTCTCAAGACCTAGGGTAAATTATCACATCTGACCATCTCAATACTATTAAATTACACTATTATTTCTTCCTCCTTCATTAAGAATATTGATATGGTCAACAACACACAATAAATGTGATCAGGATAATCCATGATTTCACCTGGGGATTCAACAACACCGTTTGGATATTTGCTCTATATTTGGATTACATGTATATAAATTATAAAATTGGGTCCTACCACAATATGATAAAATAATTAGGCCTAGTTAATAAGATCATCAATGAAAGATGAACATGTTAATGTATTTATTTATCTCCTCAATGATTAATTTAAATTTACAAGTCAAGTTCTACATATTTGAGTGCATTTTTTTAAACTAATCATGTAATCTGTGATTTTCATTGGACCTGATATAGTGATCAAGTGGGGAAACAATTGACTGATGATTATTACTAATTTTCATGTACATCATACAAACAAATACCTTTCTATTAATCCCAGAACATTCTTCATCATCACAATCATAATGAATACAGAGTAATAATAAAGATATCATAATTAGATAAAATTAAAAATAAATAATAATAAACATCAAATAACCTTGTTATTGATATAAATACTGTTAAAATTTCCTGTTTAATCATTAATAAAAACAAAAAATTATAAATGAATCTTCAAATAAAATAGTATACATGGTACATTGTAAAAATTTTGTGCTATTTATATCAATAAAAAATAACATTATCTTTTTTGGTCATCATCAAAAGTATATCCTTTGAAAAATGAAATAAATATTGTTTTTAATTTTTTTATATAATGTCAATCATGGTTTAAAATGTAATTTATGTTTTATTTTGGAATATTAAAATAATTATTAAGAACAATTTAAATAAAACATGTACATAGAAGAAATGATTTCTAATGGTAGAGTAAAAAAAACTATGGTTTTCCTCAGAACATTCTCTTGGTGTCTTTAGTGTATAATTTTTGGAAATGAAAGAAACAACTGTAATCTATAAAAAAAACTAGATTAGATGAACACACTTAATATTTTGGATACAAAGATCATATGGTTTGACAATAAAATATTAAATCATAAAAATATCACTAAAAATATGAAATTGTAAAATAAAATACCTACCACTTTTGTAAAATATGAATTAAATCCAAATGGATAAAACAATTTGGTTTGTTTTTTAAATGTAGGGGCCGAAGTCTCATTTAATATTAATGAAATGAAAAGACATCTTTAACGGGTATAGGTAGACCCATTATATAGCCTGAAGGCTCAATGTGAATTTATCCCATTACATGGCCTGTAGGCCCAAATTTTTGGCCCAAGGCCCATTCTGTGTATAGTACTACTACAGTAACCACCAGCTATAGTACCACACGGTACCCGCCACTACTATAGTACCCTGCCTTTAGAACTGGAGGATTAGAATTAAGATAATACATAAAGTTATAGGATGAAGAGAAATAATCATATTAAGATTTAAAATAGTTCTATTATGATGTATAAGAATCAAATAGTGTGAATAATGGAGGAGAATAGGTGGCCTTTTATAAGTATGGGGATTCCCAAAAAGGAATTTGTTAAGTGATTTCATTGATTTAAGGTCACATTCATTGGTAAGAATCTATAATGTGGACATGTATTATAAGGTAGACTACGATATTGTTTATTTGTAATCATTAAATAATAATTAAGTAATTTCTATTGGAAATAATACCTTTATTTATCAATTTAACCCCCTAGTGAACCCATTTTACCCTTAACTATGGAATTATTTTTTTTGGTTTTTACTATTCTTATAAATAAATTTTAATTATATCATATTACATAATACTACTCACTCTAATTGAAAATATGTAACCAATTCTATTGGATTCAATTTATAAATGTGTCCTAATTTAATATTAAATATTATTGAAAATCGAATGAAAACCCCATTTTAGAAAAATGCATTTTTTAAGAATAAAACACAATTTACCTACATTAAATGGAATTTATAAAACATAAAATTAATTTTACAATATTTTATTGAATATATAATCAATAAATTATATTTAAAATATTAATTAATTGATATTAATTTTATTTATTAAGATAAAAATACATTGTATTCATAAAAACAATTGTTAGAAAAATATGTTTTTAAGCTCAGAAATGGTCTTATAGAAAAGAAAATTGTATTGATGTTTCCTATGAATTTTATTATATAATTCCTAAATAATTTTTATGTCAGTTAAAAATCATATTCAAAAAATAATTTTACATTTAATTGAATATATATGACATTTTTGACAAAATATATGTGATTTTAACAATTGAATTGAAAATACTTTTTTAGAGAAATACTAAAAATTCACACTAAAACAATATTGAAATATATATTTTAAAAATGATATTAATTTTAGTAAATAAAATTTATAAAAAATGATTAATTAATTATATTTTTTTTGAGAAATAAAATAAAAACTAAATTATAAAGATTAAATATTTTTTATATATAAAATGACATTACTGAACAATTAGTATTTTATTATTATGAATAAATCTATATATTTTCATTTTTTAAAATATTTTTCAATAATTTTTTTATTATAATTAACACCTATCAATTTATCATCTAGGTCATAAATAATTACATTATTATGATTCATTTGGACTCGAGGTTTTGTTTAATGAATTCTTTAAAACACTCTATGTTAATTTCAGTGTAAATACATGTAAAATATTAGGTTCTTTTAATATAATACAAATTAAATAGAATTTTTTCCACCAAATTCTATATTATTGATACATACATATTCGGTTAGTGAGGAAATAATTACATTAAACACATACACAACACACCCACATGCTGGAATGGTAGGACATAGCCTCCCAAATGGATAGTTAACCAATTTTTCCTTATTTATCCATCACATGTCCCAAATGACCAAGGGGTATGTTGCCCAATAAATAGACATATTTTCCGATAACAATCCCAAATCACCATTTCAATCTCATTCTTGAATCATATTTCATGTTTCATCAGTCCTTTATCATGCATGTTTAACAGTGTGCCTGCGTCATGCGTCATGCATGCATCATCGCCCGCCTGCATCATCATCTACTATAGTACCAAAATAGTACCTCCTAAAAGTCCATCCCATAAATATTTTAACATAGGTCTTAAATAGTATTATGGTATAGCTTTACCAATAAGGTAATACACCAAATCCTCTATCATTTTGATACATACAAATGAGAATATATCTTCTTGATCACATCTTCGGGTTTCTGTGTAGATTTCTAAAATTTGTAATTCCTTCAAATATATTCATACAGATATGAATTATTATTTTATAGAACCATATTAATATAATCCAATATTTCTATATATTGTCTTCCATACCAAATATCAGTATCTCTCAGTATAACTATGTGTTCCGTATATGTGAGATATCACATTGTACATCCTTCGGACAGATACATGGAACACATAGTTAAATTGAGGGAAGTCTAGTTGTAGTGTAAAGTGATAAGAAAAAGATCCTACATGATTGAAAATATAATTGAAACAATATAACTTGGGAATTTTATTTCACTATTTTTAAATCAAATATTCTTTTCTTTGATAAATTTATTGGAATTTGTTTTCACCAACAAAAAAATCCTGATCTCACTGAATGTTATCAGCAAAACTATATTATCTAATCTGAGATTCATTAATGTGTTTTTAAATGACTCTTACATTATCTAATATTCCATTATCTAGATAAAGTGAAAATAGATTTCATTCATTGAATTCATCCCAGCAACGTATATTTCTACACATATTTCTATAGAGGGATTCAAAAGGATCTATTTAGTGTTCTAGTGAAATCAATTATTATACAGAAATTCCACTAGAGGAAGGTTTTTATCCCAACATATATTAAAATATAGAGAATAATATATCATCAAATCCTCAATTGTTCTAATATTACTCTAATATGTACCATCCTTTTTTGGATAACAAGAAATTTATAGAAAAACATTATATCTATATATTTCAAAAGACTTCTCCATAATTTTGAGGTAAACCTGATATCTTGTTCATATAATATATAATGTTGTAATCCATGAAACCTTACATGTTCCCTAATAAATATATATATATAATGGAATGATGATCAAGAGAAAATTATTATAAAATACTAATGAATTATAATGTTTTTAAGGTGATTGGATAGAACCCAAATAACATTACTATATTTAGAAGTTATGTGTTTTTTGATGGAAAAATGCATTGTGATGTTTTCCCATTTAGATTATTATATAGGTAATGATTATAAAATTCCTTCAAACATCTTTATCACAACCATGAATTATTTATATACCATGAATCGGGATATATACTCTTCCATATCACTCTTAGTGTAGTTCAACTAGAAAAATTCTTTCAGATCTCTATATATATCTCCATAATTCTAGGATGAATAGAGAATAATGAACTATATGATTATTCAAAATCGTATTTCTTCAAGTTTGTTACTAATAAAATTTTTACTATATTTAAAAACCATATCATTCCATCATAATCAAAGATGAAATTAGGATCATTTATATCCTTTATTGGCATATCCACATCCTCCTTTTGTTCCTCATTAATATTCATATAGGAAGGGGATAAACACTCAATTGATAAAGATAATATTTCCCCCCGTCTATCAATAATTAAATTTCCATCCATTTAAACTCCATAAATATTGGATCTTTTTATATCCTCATTATATATATTCTATAATGATCATTTAGACTCAAAGAATCATCCAACATGTTCAAATTCCAAGGTTCGTATTTTATTGGGAATTCAAAATCCTTAATCAACAAAAAAAATTTATATGAAAAATATTCATCACACTTTCATAGAATAAAAACAATAAAATTTTCTGATCAATTTATATGTCACAGATTTCTCTATAAATAAAACACATCCATATCATTGATCAAAACATCACCATTCCTGAAAGTAAATCATGACTTAGAGAATTTCCTCATGAAAAATAAATTGATGTGAGCCATAATTTATCATGATACCAATATTTATAAGTTCACACCCTTACCATTTTTATATGCATCAATATGAACCCCAAACCTTCTTCTTTATAGGGTAGTGTGATCACATGGTCATAGACAGACCTTATTTTTAGTTCCTTGAATCTTTTTCACATTCATTAGTCTAAATGAACTTAACAAACATCAAACTTAACATATTTAAGGGATCAGATTTCTATGAGAAAACATTAACAATTTGATGATAACAACCATAAAAACTAAAAAGATCATTAATATTATTTGTTATATGATACTTTTAAATAAAATCTTCATTATGGGGGTCCACTGACATACCCACACATCAGTTTATACGACCAAAAAATGTAACTTTCTATATCTAAAGTTAATATATATTTATTTTCTCATGAAACGTATCTTCCTTTAGGATCATTGGTACAATCGTCAAGTGATATTTGTAGTCTCCCTATCACTTATAATATATTATTATATCATATATAAAATATACTACATCCTATTATATATAATGTTTAATTATTCAATTCATTAAATCCATGAGGATAGTGGGATAATTATTAAGAAGAAATGTCATCATAATAAATTCATTTTTCCACAACTCAATCATAATATTGTATTGGGTATATTTTCACTTATTACTCTAAATTGATAAAATCCAGATCAAATATCAATCATTGAAAAATATTGAGCTCCTCGAAATTGATAGAAAATCATAAATATAATAAAGATCATAATTATTTGTAAATGGGATCCTATTAATTTATTGATAATAAATTCAAATTCAACTATATAGATCATTATTGGGGGAAATAATTATGTGATCCCCCATATTGAAAACATTAAAAATGAATCATTACTAATATTCCCTTGGAGTTTTTTTGTTCCTCAAACTCAATCGAGGACATTCTATATAGACCCTTTAATAAAGGTGCATCACTAAAAATGTGTTCATTTGAAAATTCACCATCATGAATCAAATGGAGAATAAATATATATTCAATAAATGAATATAAACCCTCCCATTCAAGAAGAATATTATTTATGTATAGTGTATCCCCTCCCATAAAAGAAAATCACCCCCTTTGAATAAAAATCAATGTCCATTTAGTGGATTCAATTTCCAATGGATTTTTAAATTTATCCTTGAATTGATATAAAATCATATATTTGTTTTTAATATCAAATACTACTTCCCTTTATGAAAAATTAATATGGGATTTATTTAAAAATTATAATTCATTCCCAAAATAACATCAAATTCAACTTGAAGGTGAGAAAAAAGATTTATTTGTAGAAAATTACCCCAAACATAAATCAAATAGTTATCAGAATCATGAGATTTAATCATCTTAAAATTAACACTTTTTACTACTAATTCAAAATCTAATAGATGATGTCGTCATGTGATACCATGATATAATTAATTATAAATAAATGAGAGGTTATAAAAAGAGTTTAATTATATATTAATAGTTATAGTGTGAATGAAACTTTTACCTTTCCCCACTTAATTGTCCTAACTATAGTAGAAATAGTGATATCATGACATTAAACACAATTTCTAGGATTAACAGGTTTCTAACATTGATTATCATCCTTAACCATCATATTTTAGAACCAGTTCACCTTATTATTATAGTCCTTGTATTTAAAATAGTATAGTGGGGTGATTAATTTTCTATATCTTTCTATACGTGTTAATCATTATCTAACCTCTTCCCATTATATAAGTATTTATTTATGTGATAACCATCATTTTCCCACGTGAATAATTTATTAGTGATCTGATGATAGCTTATTCATTTTTTCATTCAACACATTTACCATGAGAGAAAACTCATCATTATCCCTCAATGGTTTTTATTATTTGAATATATGTGTAATTAAAAAAATCACCTCAAACCCATGAGAGTAATGGGTGAAAAAATAACAATTTCCATATTAATAGTACATCAAATGATTTATTAATAATACTAATGATTCCTATGTATAAAACTCTTAGAAGACATGGTTTCAAAAAAATGATGAATTAATACATCTTACTATCTAGTTATATGATTATACAAAAAAATATTCCTCAAAAGTCTTGTACCATTTCTCTTTAAGAATTAATACATTAATCATCCATTTTCATTATCTCAGTGAAATTTCAGTCAATATTAATAATAATAATATGGTGAATGTGATTATTGAATATTAATATCCTAAACTCATCCAACTAAGTTGTGTCAAATTCATCATGATGCCTTGTATTCAGGATAAGGGTCCACCATTGATAACTTTTATCTTATAAATGATAAAAAATTAGAAAATATTTTAATTTTCCACGCACAAGAGAATAATAATTTTTTATTATTTTTGATCAATTTATAATCATTTATTTGATCAATGGATAAATGTAAAGAATTTTGATTTTTTCTCCTAAAGGTATCAATTTTAATCTTTCTGTTATTTTTATTATTTAGAATATCGTAATAATTCATGGCACGCGAAATTTTTATAAGGATAAAAAACACATATTTCATCTCATCTCCCATAACATCTAGATACTTTTGAGGCCAATCATAGAAACTTATACCACATTTAACTTTAATAAGAATACATGATGTCATATAAATATAATGAAACCAAAAAACATAGAATGAATAATGATAATCATACAGTGAAATCATATAATCATGAAATTAATATATTGGATTTATAAATCTTGAAACATTCTTTTCAATATGTGACACCTTATGTTGAAACCACATTATTTGTGGTCATCACCTATTTAATTGTATCATATTTGATAATAAAAAAATTTGAATTGACCCAAAAATATCCCTCAAGTGTTTCAAACTATGTGTGTAGTAAGTGTTCATTTACCATGCAGTAGAATGTTACCCAATATTTACTCAACTGTCTATTTTAGGTGTTATTATACCGAGATGCATCATTCCCCAAATCTCTCCCCCTTATAGTATCTACAAATTCCCATATTTCAATGAAAACACCCCAAATTGTTCAATTTACCTTGACATGTTATTATATATATAGGATTATCCTATTGTTTAACAATAATGTTTCCTTATACTAGTTATCAATAGTAAATAAACCTTACTCTAATTCAAACTACAGTGGCCCAAAAATTTGAATAAAAAATATTACATCTAATGAGTTAAATATTTATTAAAAATAAATACGTTCCATACCAAAATGTTAAAGGATTATTGTCATTGGAAACACGGATTTCAAAAAAACATCTATATAAAATATCAATATCATTCATAAAATAGTTCTGCATAAAAAAAACCCTTTAAATACATTTAATACTTAAAACCATTTAACATAACCTAGGGAAGCTAATCATAACAAAAAGTGATATTAGATGCTTAGTAAGGGTAAATTTAAAAAACATAAATAAATTAATTTTAGTGACTGTAAGATAACTATAATTTTATAATAAAATGATCATGACATAGAATAATCAAACCCAATTATTCACATATATTTATTAATCCTTTATGGAATATGGGTTTTTTAATAAAATGATATAAACCATAAGGGTATAGAATTATAAATTACCAATAATGATCTAAATTATCACATAATAACAAAAAGTAAAATTCTTTATGAATTAAACTATGAATTGAAAACAATTTTATTTGTCAAGGATCACTTCCAGGACAATCATAATAGATAGGTTTCACCCATAATTCTATAATTTCTTTTGCTAAGGACTACTCCCAATATTATCTTATTGAAAAATTTCCCTTTCTTAATTGGGTTTACACACCCTTATAGTCTTTATTATCTCATGAGATATCGATATTTAATGAATTAAATGGAAAGATATATAATTCTAGGCTTACAAATAAAATAATTAAAATCATTCCTTATGTGGGATAAGATCATACAAAATTCAACATATCATTATTTCATAAATCAAATAATGTATATAAAATGAAAATAAACTAGTATATAATCCTTGTAAACAATAATAGATTCATAACATCATAAATGTTTCAATAAAATATAAATTATATGATTAAACATGTACTTATATCGAACATGATTCGTATGTTCTATAGCCTCCTCTTCTTTGAGGGACTTCCTTTAGCATACACCCTAATCCTTGAATGAATGAGGTTATGATAACGTCAAAATAAATAGTTTAATGTCATGGAATATATGATTTATTTTAAGTAGTTATTTTTCATGAAATATGGATAAAATTAGGTGAATGTGGGAGGAAAACAGGTTCCCTTGCGGGCGGGAAAATCATGAAATATCAAAAATTCATCAATGATAAATGGAATATTAAATTAGAATGTAGCTCTAAATGGATACATATTTATTGGTATGATAATTATTATTTGACATAAAATTATCAAATAATAGTACTAAAATGGTATGTGGTAATCCAACCTTTATCTCTATGTTTAACCTCCACAAAACCTATTTTAGCATCTAATGTGATAACACAATTTATCTATTTTTTTATTTATTATGAAAAAAATGAAGTTCAACATATTATATTATAATAATTATTAATATTCTAAAAAGATGAAACCATTTAACTATATTAAATTTCTAAAATTGGTAGAATTTAATTTTAGATAAGCACACAAACCACATTGAAAAACTATTTTAAAAAAATACATTTACAAGCATAAAAGTGAATTTACATCTATTCCATGCTTAGAAAAAATAGAAATAAATGTAAACATATATTTTTGAATTTATAATCACTAAAAATGACTAAAAAATTAATCAATAAAAAAAGTTTTATTTATAAAGATAAAAATTCATTTCACATATGAAAACGGTATATATAAAAGTGTTATTTTAAACCCATAAATGTACTTATGGAAAAATTAAGTGTAATGATGATTCCTAGGTAATTAGTTTTATTATTTATAACTAAAAATTTCTTCTATTAATTTAATATTATATTATAAATAGTATAGTAATTTAACATGAATATATTTTATAACATTTAAAAAAATATGTACTTATTCATGGTTCATTGATTGAAATAAATATTTAGAAAATCCAAAAAATTCACCATATGAATATGTTGAAATTAGTAATTAAATAGGATATAAAATTTATAAAATAAAGTTTATCCAAAAGGTATAAATTAATTAATTTTTTTAAATTATGTATATGTCCAATTATGAAGAAAATATATATTTGATGTGTAAAATTAAATTACTAACAACCAAGTATTTAATTATTATTCATTAATAAATATATTTTCATAATTCAAAATATGTTTTCATAATGAGGTTATTACTATTAATACCTTATAATTTCATGAATATGATGTAATTTGTTTAGATTGTTATAGTTAATTTGACTCATAATTGTGTTCAAGACAATATATTCAATACTTAGATTGTACATCAAAACAGATATATATATATATATATATATATATATCTAATCTTAGCTTGTTGCATAGTATTAAAATGATACTTCTAGTAGTGATATGAAATGTGAAGAGTTATCTATTAAATATATTCTAATAGATGAATAAGTATTATTCAGATAGAAAAACACTCATCTTAAGTAAAAATTCAATTGGATTGAGAAATATGGTAGAAGTGTTGGAAATATTGGGTGTAATCTCATCAAATAGTTCATTAATGATAAGTTAACTACTAAAAAATGGAGACAATATGGGTGATTCATAGTGAATAGTTTTCTTTAAAATAAGAAGATTTGAATGAGAAATAATCTTAGTTCCTTAGAGATGAATAAACCCTAAATAAATGAGAAAATTATATGCTAATAAAATGGAAATTCTATTGAAATATTCTAAGGATACTATGCGGATCAACCCAAATAAAGGGGAATGAACTATAACTATTTTCAAATGTGATACTGAATCTATATTCTCAAGATATATAAGTTCTAAAATTAAAACATGAGATGTAAATGCTAAATATAATAAAAAATACTTCATCGAAAAATCATGGAGAATTGGATATTAATATACAATAAAAAATTCTTAAGAAATTATATAAAAAAATTATTAATGTGATAAGACATAAAAATGTTTTTCAAAGAAAATAATATCTGTGTTATGGAAAATAAATATTTAATGTTTTATTCTATACAGTAATGCTTTTATAATAAAATAATATTATTTATAGTTCAATAAGTATATTCCCTACTATATGTATAAATATTATAGAAAATATATATATTAAACAACGAGTACATATATAATACAATAAAGAACCACTGAACACAATACTATATTACTGGGATGTCAAAAAATTAAACACCACAAACTACTGAAACCAATAAAAATCATGTAATTAAATTGATATTTATATAGTTTATTATAAATAAAAGTGGATATTTAAGGAAATTATAAGGAAATTCTTCAAAAATTTCGTAGATTATAAAAAATGAAATATGGAAGGATTTGTGTGGGAGATGTATAGATAGTGTTCATATTTATAAGGAATGTGTAACTATATTTTCTTAATAAAAAGAAGAGATGATGGATGGTAATCAAAAACATTTTTTGGATGCATGTAGAATTATTTTCCTTGGGAAGAATGATCATTCCTAGGTGAAGCAAGTTGATATGAGTGAAATAATCATGGTGATAAAAATGATAAATAAAATTAATATAATGAATATCATATTTAGGAGTGTCCCTAATGATATTGTTGGGAATAATTGAAAATTATAGTTGAAAGGATCTTTCCAACCCCATTCTAATAATTAATATACTTTCACCCTCGGTTCCTCATTTATTATTATATATTTATTTTTTCAAATATTTAGTGAATTAAATGAAATGAAAATAATGTGGTAGTTATATAAGCCTATCACTTTTGGAAGACAAGATATATTTGTTATCATGGATGTTTATCATTACCATGTGGTAAAATGTGAGATCATCCATTGATGGAGGAAAAATATGTGGTGAATCTATACAAAATATCATTTTTATATGAATCAAAACAATCTGTAGAATTTATATAAATTTTATGATTGAGGTATTACAAGCATATATCATATCATTTATTTTAATATATTAATATACTTTTAATGGGGGAGTGATTGATTATGGTGTATTTTGATGAATGATGAGTTTATATGTATTGAAATTGAAATTACATATCTTTTTTGTTGAGAAATGTTTTTGATATAAAAAATTAGTGATAATCTTTGAGAATTCTATTGTTATAGTACCTAAATGAAGATCTTGAAATTATTATTGCATTCATGTGAGGTATGGACCACATTTATGTCATAGTTTATCCACTCTTTTTTTAAACTAGATTATACCACAAATACATTGTACATAAAGTAAATGATCAATACTAAAGAAGAATGTTGATATGTCCATCTGTCATCAAATAAAAAAGGATTTAATTCAGATTTAATGGGTGAGATAAAGTGACATATGAAACAATTAAACCCTTTTATCAAGAAGAATAATGGGAAAATGTGCGAGTTATATCCCAAACATTATATCATTTTTATTTTCAATAAAGGGAATACGAATGGACATGCATATGAACATTTAGGACTGATTTTATTACAAATAAGTATGATGAGGGATTGAAGAGAACATTATTGAAATGAGTTTGTTGTCAATAAGGAATGTTACGATGATTGTATGAAGCTACCAATATGTGTTTGGTAAATATGAAAGAGATTAGTGATTTGTTTCCCCTGAAAAATGTACAATGACTCATAAGTCTAATTCTAGAATATAATGGATGAATATATTCAAATTGTAGTGAAATATTTGTGATGATTGTTGAGCCTATCATCAATGTTATTGATGAAATGTTTTATTTGATGAAGAAACACTATCTAAATCAAATTGGAAAAATATTTATAGTGGCTGAGGATCACTAGAGATGATTTGTAGGAATTTATTTTTTATTTGAGTGATGGATGGTATTTATTGATGGAGTTATTAATTTTTAAATTCCCAGTTTATGTGAATTTAATCTAAAAAACTATGGTTTTATGAATTCACATGTATTTCCATTTGATTTCAGGATGTTCCATATGACATTATGTATTAACTGAAATAAAACTAATGTATTTATTACATAAATTTCAATATATGTTGAGAAGAATTTCTATACGACTTTAGTGAAAATAGGTAACATTGATGAATTTTCTTGTTACTTCACAAGTCCACCGAAAATCATTTTCCCTAATTATTAAATAATAGATGAGAACATATGACATTGATGAAAATTTAATTTAAATTCAACCCTTAAATATTTTTTTGGAGATCTTGGGTGAAATGATGAATTTATAGAATAATATACATTTTTATAAATTAAATAATTAAGATGATTCAGTTTTTAGTTTCTTCATAACTCAAAAATCATGATCATATAAATATTATGATTCACTAAAAGATAAAGTGTGATCCAACTAAGGGTAAAATTGGGGTTGCTGATATGAGTTCAATAATTCTATATAAAATGTTGGGAATTAAAAATTGAAATATGGGGGTGAATATACCATTTCAAATTCACAACTACTATAGAATGATCATCTTATTATGACCACACCATACTATATTTTCAGTGGGTTTTTTAGTGAGTGTATAATTTTGGGTTGTTTTCTAATGAATTCTAAATAGGTTGATGTTGTTAACAATTCTGTTACACTATGAATTTCAACAAATTTGATTACATGTGATAAAATAGGGTACACACTATTTCTTGATCCATTAAATGCAACCTTTTGGGTAACCCCTTGATAATATAATTCAAACAAAATGAGTTCCACCATGAATGATTTACATGGCCAAATTACATGGAAGAGTTCATGATAATATGGAAAAAAAATAGAAAATGAATTATGTTGTGTGTATTTCATGTTTAAAATACGTGACAATTTGAATTTATATTTATTATAAAATAGTTTATTAGTAAGAATATTTCATAATAATCATTGTATCACATTTTAATGAGTTTAACAGATGAGAATATCATGCATCATTTTATGGAGTATTCTATATTTTAAATATGAATGAAATTTACATGATAAATATTTGAATGAAAACATGTTAAGAAATAATGATGATATAATTGTGAAATATTGAGAACCAAATATGACATCAACAATAGATAATTTTATCTTTAAATAGAAGAAGAGACCAATGCATCTTGAAGTTCCCATATAATTAAGATGAAATAGTTATGGTTTACTATATTCATGAGAACGAATATGAAAATGATGTGAGAGGATATAGTCATAATTAAAACCAATATTCCTTATTAAGAAAGAATAAATTTTCAAATTAGTAAGACAAAGGTTTAACATGAGGACTTGAAAATAATTAGAATAATAAAAGGCTACACCAACAATCAGTGGAATCCAAATAATTATTCAAAGAAGGTTCAAGGTTGGATTCATCTTCATAGACTATGTGAGGAATTCATGATTCCATATTAGATAGATGAGCTCTATGATCTAATAGCCTGACCCAGTGGAATTCCAATTCCAATGTAGGGACACTATAAAATCATAGTGTGAAAATTATTACATTATAATTAATTATTTTAATAGTATGAGAGACTATAACATGGACGCATACTCTATTGTAGAAGTTGGAATGTTCACATTGAGACCAAACATTATAAATTCTTATTTTTTTGACTCATTTTACATAAACTATATTCAAATAATGCTATGTGAAATATTGAGATTGCATCAATTCCTTAAAATAGATTTATACTTTCAATTAAGAATAAAAATCATAAAAAGATAATGAGATCATTAATTCACTCCAATACCAATTAGTGATCTAACATGACATAGGAACATTAGGTGTTATCATAGAAAATTTTCCCTAAGAAATATCAAACTAAGATAAAATCATGGAGGTTCTGAATCCTATTAATAACTATAATGTAAAATTATTTTATGGATTTTTTGTTACAAGTATGGAAGAACAATATTCATTTATATTTACATTTAAAATGTCTTGTAATTAGTAATTCTATAATAGTGGAATTTAATATTCACAGAAGAGATGAATTATAGTTATCCCATATATATATTCTTCTATATTACAAAATTTTAAAATGTTAAATGTTAAATATCAAAAAAATTCACACAATTCACAAGTAGAATGGTTTAATATCATTATGTCATTGTTTTGTATGTAATTAATTTTCAGTCCTTACTTATATTTCCCCAAAATTGGGCCACAATAATGTCCCACAATTACTTATTATATTTTATATTCATTTTCATAACATAAGAAAAATAGACACATAAAAATAAGTGATATAAAATGATAAGTAATGGAAAATATCAGTGGTAATTGTAAAATTTAATAAGTTAACATAAATTGATAATATTTTTATAACTTGGGATGATACGAAAGTTCAATCCTAAAAAAAAGATGAAAATCATTGCATATGACTTGGAATAACATTAAACATTAGTATAAGGGGTATTTAAATATGATTCAATAAATAAGAGACATAAAAACATCCCATAGTCATGATATTAATCAAAAAACATCAAAACATGTTTTGATATTGGAAAAAACAGTAGTAAAGGGAACATTGAATTCATGGGTCATTCTTTCTATTCCAATACATATGAGAAACATAAATATACTCATTAATACTAATCTTGTGACAAGTAAAACATAAAATACTTTATTTGAGGGTCATATAAGACTCAAAATTTCATCATCCATAAATTTATGTGTCACTTTAAATAAATCACCCATCAAATCATAATAAAGTCACGTAATTAAAATCGGTTACATAAAACATTATAAATTAAGATAAATGGATTTTATAAGTTAAAAATACTATGGAAAGAAAATAGGGTTCATTCAACACATTTTAATGTGCCAATAGAAATAAAAAAATGGATACACCTAAGTGAATCATTAATACATCCATAAATTAACCGAGCATGATAAACTATGTTAAAATAAATGAGTATGAAATGACATAATGTAAACTGATAGGAAAATACAATTTAATCATGATAATAAAGAATATGATATATTCAACATAGAGATAAATTCTATATAGTTAATTCAATAATTTTTACAAATCTCTCTATGAATGGCATCAATGTAAACAACCTTCAAAAAATTAACTCCAAAATCAAGTATTCACAAAATTAATTATTGGGGTAAATTATTAAAATCATTCATTTTAGATGAAAAGGTACCACCTAGTTAGTGATGGATCATTCCTAAAAAAGATAATGCAAATATATATATCATCAATATAATGAATGTGGATGGTTACAATAGATCAATATACTTTATGATGAAAAATGTAGGTCAAGTAATATAGATTAAGATGAAAAAACATATTTAAGAGAATTATGAAAATTAAATTTTGAAATAAGAAAAATCTGTGGTATTTTTGAAAAAATTTCAACAAAATATAATTAATAAATATTTTAGAATATGATTTTCTATTATAAAAATATACAATATTATTAAGGATGAAACATATCAAGCGAAAATGATGGTGTAAAGATGTGTTCACATAGAAAATTTTAAAATGGTTAATTAATTTTTATTATAAAATATAAAGAATTATAAAATTACCTCAGTCAATTATTGAGGCTTCAGTATGTAAATTTTCAAAATCATTTAATCAATTAGAAAAAAGAAAATGGAGGTTCCCAACCAAAAATATGTGATGGTGTTGGTTCCTCTTATAAGAAAAACTTCAGGCAAAATATGAGTCAAGGGGAAATAAATTATGGAGGGAAAATATAAATCCCCATGAATATACATGTAAAATTATGAGAGAGTTTATTAAGAATTAAAATTACATTTAGATAGTTTCTTTCAAAAATTGTATTTATATAAAGAAAATATTGGCAACAAAACCCCTCAGAATTAAGTAATATTTTGATCATAAAAACATTCATGTTTTAAATCATTTGAATATATGGGAACGTAATGAAAGTGTGAGATATGTATCTTCAAACCCCATGAATATGGTAAGATACCTTCATTTGTATGTAATCACACAATAAAAAATGTATATTGCTGCTCAACATGGAATGTGTATCATGAAATTAAATTTGAGACAAAGGTATTCTTAAATTGATTTCCCTATTACTCATATGAATTATAAGATTTTAGATAAAAACATAACAATATTGATATATTATATTAAAAATATATTCCTACATAGAAATATCTATAATTTTCATTTATAATCATTATCTATATGTATATTAGTTATTTTTTCCTATTTTCCCAATTTAGGTGTTTATAATATTGATAGTCTGAACTAGTTTTATTAGAGTACTATCTATATCCAATTATTTTAATAATATAAGCATTCCATGATAATTAATGTTATTATAATGGATGAATTGTAATTATTTATGATGTTCATATTTTCTTTCATGATTAATCTATTCATTAACCTATGAGATAAAATTAGAAATGTTCATTTTTCAATATGTTTTGGCATTCGATGATTTTTTCCATTAATTACTGAGTTAAATATAGATGTAACTATTCTTAAAGGAAAAGAGTAAATTATTTAAAAATTTAAGTAATATGTTATTATTAATTTAGTTTTTTTAATCATCCATGATATAAGTTAATATAATTTCTCATGTATGTGGTCGAAAAAACCAAAACCTGAATATACCAAGCTTAATGGATGATTATATGGTGATTTAGTAGAAATATAATATAGTAATAAAAATTTTATTTATAAATATTACATAATAATAATAATTTTATTAATAAATATTACATAATTGGATATCAATATTTCCCTCTTAGTATTATTATATAAAATTACTCAATTAATTTTAATCACTTTCATGATCATATGATTTATAATATCTATAATTTACCACTACAGAAACATGATGATATCGTAAAAATAATATTTATCCATTTAACACATTATTATTAACCTCCAAATAATGAAGTTATGGAAATGAAAAATTAAATCATTTTCCCCTTAAAGGCGGTAGCTCATATTCTCATGGTTGATGATTGAATTCATTATAGAATATGAGAAATTAATTAAATATTTTATCAATTGATATTAAAAAATATGATGAAAATATAAAAAATATTTATTATATTCGATGTTTTTACAATCTTTATAAGTTGTTTAATAAAAAAAAACATGAAATTTGTGGTTGTATATTTTGTGCACACACACAAATTCCATTTCCTGTTTTCTATGAAAAAAGAAGGGTGTTTAAAAATTGTACAATAATTATTATAAAACTATATTAAAATAAGGATAATTATTTTTCATTTTTTATCTAGTAATAATAAATTTTTGAAATAATAAATTCACATAAGAAAAAAATGAAATAAGAAAAATCTATATGAAATATGTACCTCGATACATCTATGAAATCCTTTTTATAGGGGATTAATCCTTTAACAAATGGAATTTTAAGAACAATATAGACTATATAAGGTGTATTAAACTATTGAGGAGAATGTTGGGTAGTGTCTATGATGATCTAAGAGGGTTTTGGTGTGAGGTGATGTAAAGGTATGAGATCCCCTTTTATTCATTAAAAGGATTTTCAATTGTGTAAATACTCAAAACATATCAATAATTGAATTTTATTATCAATGCAAATGAATAAAAAATTGATTAATAATATATAGGTGGAAAATTAATGTCATAAAATCTTCAACCACTAAATTAAAACAGGTTATTATAATTTTTTTCTATTTACCTTTAAGTTTAATCACTTATAACATATTTACCAAAATTAGTAGTCATTACCTCAATAATTTATAAATTATACACATCAATACTATTTTCATTAGTAATTAATTTGTATATAGTGATTCTAAATTTGGTGAAAATTTATTTTTTCAATTATTAAAAGTAATAAATATTAATTTTTAAAAATTAAATGTATATAATATTTAAATCATTTTTATTGAAAATACTGATTAAATAATAAAATGTCAAATATGGGTTTATAAATTATCAAAAAAATCCAAAAACTATAAGGTCACTTAAAAAATAAATATTTTGTTATTTTGTAAATTTTTCATATATTTTATATTTATATATATACACTAGAAATGTGATCTAATTCGTGTTATTCGTAAAAATGTTACTTTCAAATATTCAAATAAAAAACACCCATTTAGAAATATCTCAAAAATTAATGAGAAGCTAATTTTCACATTATAAAAATAAGATAAATATAGTTTCTTCTAAATTGTATTCTTAGATTTATAATTTTTATCTAAATGAAAATAATGAATTTAACAACACATAGATTTTATTAAAAAATGAGGTTTTTAAACCTTATGTTTATTAATATTATTCAATATCAATTTAAAATTTAAATGATGATAGTATGTTCGTTACCATATAATAATAATTAAAAAAATTTCATTGAATATATTTGCATAATATATTCAATACTTTATAAAAATAAGAATTGCAGTTAAACTATATACACTTTAATAAAAATAATTAACATTAATTACTTATATTTAAAATTTTAATTTTAAAAATCTCTTGATATTAAAATATTATTTTGAATCATATATATACAAAATTTCTTATTTAAAAAAATTTATTAATATATATACATGATGCATAAATAAACAAAATAATATATATAAATATTTATTTATTATATTTTTTTTTTCATTTTCTTATTTCATTATATGTTATATTATTTTAAATTTTCTATATAAAAATAAATAACAGAAATATACATATTTGATATACAACTAATGGCTATATTTTTATTTACCTTTTTCATAATGGGCCGATTTCATTTAAATATATATATTTACTGAATTATTCACTCATTCAACTCTCACGTCTCAAGGAATAATTGTTATATCATATTATATATTTTTTCATAATGTCTCTTCCTTATATGGGACTAAATCTAATTATAGGTATTTTCTTTTTGGTGATCATCATGTTTAAATATGATCTATGAGATTTTCGAGTCAATTTTATTTTATTAATTTTAATATACTTCCCCTATTTTATTATATGTTTTTAATGGTTTTATTTCATTTATGGTGAATAATAATCCATGGAGTATTGTTTTGAGTTTTATATGTTTCAATTATAATATCTAAATTCAGAATGAATAATTTTCCCCTAGTTTGTTTCCTATATTATTGATAATATTTTACAACCCTATTTCAATCCTTTTGAATGAATAGAGAATCATTCATTAAAATTATAGACTTAAATAATATTAAACATAATAATAGTGGATCTTAAGATCCACAGTGTTTCATTATCCCAACATAAACAAACTATGTTCTAATTATTTTAATTACCACATAACAAAGAAAATATATATCATAATATTAATTATAGAAATCAAATAAGATATAATATCAAAAATGATATAAAAATTATAAAGACGGGAAATTTATCTCCTTCCTTATAATAGGCTTTACAGTAATATTAATTTTGCTTCCAACTATTTTCCATTTTTAATATCCAACCCCACATTGTATAATTTTTTAAATACAGTGATTATTATTATGATTTAATTTAAATAATTTCATATTTTAATAAGAAATGTATTTTTCCTCACTCTTGATTGAATTTACACAAAGAGGAGGGAAAGAATATTTATCTAAAATTTTATTAAATCGACCAAATGGAAGGATAATAATATTTCCATAAGGAATATTTCTATTAGATTAAATCCACTATATATACTAAAACTGGGTTCCTCCAGGCTGATGTGTCGCCTCCTTAAGCTTCCATGTCCCCTATTTCACTATTTCTATTATAGTATTACCCCCATTTGATTGCATCCCTCCTCCAAACCTTATCCCACTCCACCCGCGAGTTGGATTTCAGCGCTCCACCGAACCCTCCTTCTCCTCCCACGATCAGGGATTCATCTCACCTCATTTCCCGACATTTCCTCCATCGCCGACCTCGACAGGCTCCTTGGAATCTCGATTCTCCTCTCTAGCTGTGCTTCCGTCTTCGGCTCCTCTGATTACAACTCCCCCGCTCGTGACTTCTCCACAACCGGCGACTCCTCCATCCGTTCTTGCACATCTGGGTCCTCCGCTCCACCTACAGTTACCTTTCCCTATAGTTTACAGTGAGTAACCCTAGGTATAAATATTACTCTTTCCACGGTCGGCAGTGGGTCTGTGAGGTTCGTCCTTCCACCACGCGTCCAAAATTTGTCGAAAAATCCTCCTGTAAATTTTTTCTTTCATTAGGTTTTTCAATCGACTACTGTTACAAACATTTTTCTTCACATCTCTATTCTTACAGATCATAGTATACTTCCAATCTTATGTCGGTATTATTGTATCTGAGCATCGATAAGCATCATCAAGTCCACTATCTATTTTTCAATATCTAAATTTCTGCATTTTTTCAATCTCTCTGATCCTGTAGGACCAACATCCTCACCTTTATTATGGCCTGATTCGGCAACACGTGCATACAATTTCCAACTCTTCATTCCCTACGACGACAGCTGAGTGATTCTGCTCGTCAGAAGATCATAGACTATATATCTCCCGGTGTTCTACTGCTGAAGCCAAATGTCAAATTATATCCATCGACTACAAAACCAACTAAGGTTTAACACCAGTATACTACCCTATCTCGTACAAATACTTCTACGGTTGTATGGAAATTCCACCAAAAACCAGAAACTCCATTTTTCTCTACCTCTCCCTCCTCCATTCTCCTAAAAAACACCCAAAGATGGATTATTATTTGAAAAATAATCCTCAGAAAAGGTAATATTGGTGACTCAAAACTATGGTTTTGTATGAAATCAAATCATATAGAGAACTTCAGCTTATTTTTTCCTCATCCTTAAAATTTTTCATACTAAACTGGTATGTATATTGATTTAGCTTTCAACATAGTCTGACACTTATCCATTGTCAAGTTTCTCTCAGATGATATGGGCGACCTCCACCACTATTTACTTTGTTCCATGTTTTTAGTGTAAAAACATCTATTAACATACCAAAAATTTATCCCTTTTCTGGTTTCTGATACTTTCTTTATTTGTGTGCGAACTAGGTTTTCCATGAAAGATTTCATGGTTTTAGATGCAGGTAGTGGAGTTGTGCTTGGTTGATTTAAATCGGGTTCACAAGATATACGTTATCGTTGATTTATTTAAGGCAGTTGGCTTATTTAATTAAAAGTGTGTTGGTGCAGGTTATAATCATTCAATTAGAGGGTAAATGTTCACATGTGATGTAATAGTTTCACTATTTTTCTTATGTTGGAATAATTGAATTATTACATTTAAAATCATGACTCTTTGTGCACTTGCATGGTTTCAGATGCAGGCTGTGGAGTTGTTCTTTCTTGATTTAATTCGGGTTCACACGATATAGGCTATTGCTGATTTAATTAATGCAGTAGGATTATTTAATTCAAAGTGTGTTGGTTCAGGCTATCATGGTTCAGTTTCATGGTTTCGAGTGCATCAATGTGATTTAATTCAATTCATATTGTTTCCTTGTAATTTTCGTTGGATTTAATTTAATTCATATTCAATTCATATTTTTTTAATTTTAGTATGTGGCAGCAGATTTCTGAATGTTTGGGATACATTGTATATATCATTTGTGATTAAATTTATAAATTTAATTTAAATTTACTTACTGTAGTGTGTTGATTTCATTATTTTTTATAATGTAAAATTGTTCCCTACCAATATGCTTTGTCAAACATTAATGAGATGTTTGATGTGATTTTTCCAATATTAACTTTCTTTCATTGGTCCAAGTTTCTAATTCCAATTGGGTTGGGGCACAAGGCTGAAGAAATACTTCTTTGGTACCACATCATGGTATGAAATTAAAATCATTGGAAGACCTTTTATGATAAAAATTTTTCTAGCATCAAAACATATCTTATTTTATTTTCTATTAGAAAAAATCTAAATGATTCATATTCAATTTGTAAATTCATGTTTTAATAATGACAGAAAAATGGTCATTGGAAGATATTTTTTTCCATTCAACATTAATCATTCAATAATCCAGGAAATGTTTCCTCCCATTGCAAAACCATACTTGACTAGACTTCTCATTGGGTTATACCCTTTCATGGGGTCGACAATGGAGTTATCCCATCAAACACAAGGTGTGATGATTGTATTCATATAGCAATGAATTTTTTTTGAATGATTTAATATGTATTCCCTTACGTGTCTTTGACTATTCGACATGCACTTATTATTTATAGAGCTTCTATGTTGAATAGAATGGTGAAATTTATTCTCATGTTATCCCAATATTCAATATATCCTCATATATATTGTTTAATTCAATATCATGTTTTCAGGTCTTCTAAAGTGGTTGAGAGATCCCTTTAAAATCTTGGCATGGGTGAATGTCTCGATTCAGGGGAAAAAATCTAGAATCACCTCCGTTTATCCAATAATTTTCACTATTTAGATGAGCTTTAAAACCAGCAGGACATCACTCTTGACATTGAGTTAATAAACATCAACATTCAAACAATCTTTTTCATTTTTTTCACTTTCATGTTGTCAGGTCTTTTAATGTTGTTGAGGGCTCTCTGTTGATGCTACTTCACCTGGGTGAATGTCTCCATTCAGAGAAATTATATCTGTATATCCCTCTGCTTACCCAGGATTGGTTTGTGTTCATGTAAGTTGTAAAAACAGTGACCTAGGTAGGTGTTTTTTTCACTGCCTTCTATTTTCATTGCATCTCTGGATTAGACAATATTGTTTTTTTTGCAGTATCAATTTCATTATATCATTTAAACACAATTTAGTTTTTTTGTCTCATTTGACAATTTGTGACCATCAAATTACTGATTAAATAATTACAATGGTAAGTATTTTTTGTAAATTATTGATTAAATTCATCTCTTAATGTACAAAAAACTATTTATAGAGTTTTATGATGATGATGTAGGGCAATAGACAGTTGCAATGACTCATGATGATACAACATCCACAAGCCATGCCAATGAACTATATCCCCATTTAAAGGAAAACATAAAATAGAAGAGTTTTTTAGCTGATTGACATTATGTGGTGAATATGAAAGGTATCAGAAGAACATTATAGAACCTATTCTTTTTCAAATTATCTTATACATTTTATATCAAATTGTAACTCTACTTTTATTATAGGCTAGAGGAATGTTGTTATAACACCTATAACACTCACAAATATCCTTTCTCATCAGTATAGGTTGTATATTGTACATTTTCACCGTTTCTTTTTTATTAGCTATATTAAATTGATGAATTACCACCATCAAGAAGTGGTCATCCAATGCACCACAAATGCACCCTTCAAGATGGATTGAAGTAAGTGGGATAATCCTGCATATGACAGTCTGACCTGCAAACCAGCTATAGTTAAAACTAGTTCATTGGAATCCTGATTCATGTTATACTGCGTTTTTTTTAAATTTTGGTATGTGGCAGCAGATTTGTGAATGTTTGGGATACATTGAATATATCATTTGTGATTAAATTTATAAATCGTATTTAAATTTACTGACTGTAATGTATTGATTTAATTATTTATTATAATGAAAAATTGTGCCCTATCAATATGATTGGTCAATCATTTATGAGATGTTTATTGTGAATTTTCCAATATTAACTTATTTTCATTGGTCCATGATTCTATTTCCAATTTGGTAGGGGCATGAGGCTGAAGAAATACTTCTTTGGTACCACAACATGGTATAAAATTTTATGAATTTTTTAATATGTATTCCCTTACGTGTCTTTGAATATTCTACATGCACCTATTATTTACAGAGCATCAAAGTTGAATAGAATGGTGACATTTATTCTCATGATATCCCAATAATCAATATGTCCTCATATATATTTTTTATTCAATATCATGTTTTCAGGTCTTCTAAAGTGGTTGAGAGATCCCTTTCAAATCTTGGCATGGGTGAATGTCTCGATTCAGTGGAAAAAAATATGGAATCACCTCCGTTTATCCCAATATTCAATATCTCATCATATATATATATATATATATATATATATTTAACTATTTAGGTTTTTTTGAAGGGTACTCTATAGCCTGGTGGAATCGATTATGGTTAAACCTGTTATGGGGGTCCTGTTTCGTGACCATTTATTTTCCAAGCATCATGACCAAGAAAGAAAATTGATTATGTGTTTTAAAACTCTATGCAGATTTATCTCATGAACAATCCTTTAGGTAAGTTGTTTTTACTATTTTGATATACTATTCATTTTATTTTAATTGTATTTATTTAAATGCATATAGTACATTATTATTATAAAAAACTAAATGTATGCATACTCCTTCAACATGTTTCTAATTAATATTAATTCTTTACCTTTAATAATATGAACACCTTTGAGATTGTTTCTACATAATGTCATTGTTTTCATATTATAAGTACTATCCTACTGTTTATGACATTAGTTTCTTCTTCATTAATTATATATCAATTGTCAATTTATGTGTTTTAATGCTTGTGGGGGAAGGGTCTGGGCATGGGGGAGGGGGATGGTGGGGGATGGGGCTAGGCAAGGGGGTGGAGGTGATGGGAGGGGGAGGTGCTGGGAAGGGGTGGGAGGAGAAGCAGGGGAGGGGACATATTGGGCATGGGGGAGGGGAGGGGGGAGGGGAAGGTGCTAGGAAATGGTGGGAGGTTATTCTGGTTATGGGGGGGGGGGGAGGGGATGGGAAGGGGGAGTCTAAAGGGGAGGGGAGTGGCTAGGAATGGGGGAGGGGAGGGGCGGGGGAGAGTGCAGGGCCTGCAGAGATGTGGGTAGGGGGCTGGTGGGATGTGGCTGGGAAGGGGAGAGGGTCCTCGTGGGGATGTGGGTGGGAAGGGGAGAGGGTCCTGGTGGGGGATGGTGCTATACAGGGGGGTGTAAAGGGGAGGGGAGAAACTAGGCATGGGGGAGGGGAGGGGGAGGGAGAGGATAGGGCCTGGAATTAGTTTTATGTGAATATTTAAAGTTACAATCTTGTGATATTTGTTGCTGTCAAGTGGCCACCTCTTCCTCATTCCTTCTTGTCCAATCAGTTGCTCATTCCACCGTTGGAACTGCAATGAATCACTTTAGTCAGCCTCCCTTGAATTTAAGTCATTTTGTATGCTTTCTTTATTTCATATCCTTCAAGCCATATTTTTATTTCCATCGTCTATATTTTGTTTTTATCAATTTCTCATCTCACAGATTCTCTGATTTTCCTTTGATTTGATTTTTAATTTAGCAATGGATTATTATATTTTTCATTTACCTCACTTAAATTTACATTATATAATTCTTCTAACTATTCATTAACCCGTTTCACAAGTCCCCATATATTCTAGGTAAATTCAATTCCAGGAGAAGTTATACTCAACATATTTTCATCTCATTCATTCAAAGTATGTTTTTCTTCCTAATTTTGAAAGTAAATTTGTCACTTTTTTATATTTGATCTTATTTTTTTTGAAATATTCATTCTGTTTACAAATATATATTCTCTACTTTTAAATATAATCTACATGGAATATTAAATCTATTTTTAAATTTCTCCTTCATGAATTAAATACATTCCATATGAATTTTAATTTGAATGCATGAAAAAAGATATTTTCATCATTTTTTTATATCATGCTCTTTTGTTTTCCATTCGATGTCCTTCATTTTTTTTAATATCATAGCTACATGTTTTTTTTGGAATTAGATAAAAAATTATTTATTATTAGAAATTTTTGCACATCTCTAATCAATAATAGTTATTGTGTACTATGAATTGAATAATTTTTGTTGACTGATATTCATTTGATTAATTTTTTTTGTTGAATTTTGTTTTTTAATAAATGGGATGTTTAATTTTTAAATCAATATTCTCCTTTTTGAAGCATTATAACTTAGTAGATACGGTTAGAGAAATTTTTATAGCTAAAATAAATGGAAGGGAATTTACAGTTTCTACCATAGGTTGATGTGGTTGGAGGTGGTTCTAATGTAGACACATTGGCGAAAAACCCACAAGCAAGGGGGAATATCTATTCTTAGTAATAAGAATCTGTGTGCACTTCAATTCTCAGTTTTTGGTTTTTATTAGAGTGACATTAATATATTATTTAGTATCCATGTGCTTTACCAAGCAGGTTGGTGTACTAAGGCAATTGATTGTGTATTTACCAAGATGGTTGGTGTACTGCACAGAATTCTCAGGTTGGTGTACTTCACACAATTCTCAGGTTGGTGTACTCATGTAATTGATTGTGTAATTCACCAAGTAGGTTTGTATACTCATGCAATTTATTTTGTATTTACCATGAAGATTGGTGTACTGCACACAATTCTCAAGTTGGAGTACTGCACACAATTATCAGGTTGGTTCCATGTACTTTACCAATCAGGTGTCTATACTGCACATAGTTCTCAGGCTGCCGAAGCCATGACCACCGGTTCTTGGTCGCATACTGGTATGGATTGATCTCATCAGCATGAATTTCAGGTTCCTGAACCAAATAATTGTGTTTTACTGTTTATCAAATTGTTGGAAATATCATCTCCCCACTTGGGTCAAACGACACCAGGACACAACACCATGGGACTTCAGTTCGGTAGGAGCTGTGGCACAGGTTTAAAAAAGGCTGGCAAACCAGGAGTGGCGGTGACAACAGCTTATATTTTCATATCAATAATGTACTAAACCATTATTTCATATTGGATTGGGATGGTGCTTCTATTATGCATTTGTTTTAACCTACCAGCAGCTGGGATTACTGATTTATGAAACCAAAAGAATGATGTAATTGCATGGTAATTGATAATCAAGCATTATTCAGTTATTTTCAACATTGTTTCTTAGTTTTCCTTTCCTCTATAATCTATACTGTTAATAGATTATGAAGATATTCTTAACATGTTTTATTCACAATTTTTTGAAACTATTGTTCCTTGAAATGAATTATTTCCACTTAATTTATGTTACTAATTAATAGCAATTGTACAGTTAATAACTTTCCCACTTTCATTAATTTTTCCAAAATAATTTATTGTCTCTATAAAATCAGTGAATTATATCGTCATGCGAACACATGAACTAATAATTATGTTTTATCACCGTGCAAATGAATGGTTGAGAACTAGTTTGGAATAAAGTAATCCAAATATGACACCCCCATTATTTTAAATATTTTTTCATTATAAATAAATTCAATAGTTTCTGTTGCAAACAACACTGAGTTTAAATGAATTATGATCTCTTATGAAAATACTATAATGTTCCTATTATAACCCAAATATTAAAATTTTAAGGTATTAGAAGGTATTAATAAATTATTAATATTATATTGTTTACAAATTTTTAAAATAAATTCATTGGTTATTAATAATAATTGAAACCATTTGAAACATAATGAATTTCTTCTAAGAATTTTTTTTGCAAAAAATATATTTATACCTTTATAGATTGATGTAGTCACAATTTTTGAATGATTATAATAAAATTTAAATAGTATATTTTCAAAAAAACTATTTTACTTCATCTTTTGTATTTAATTGTCCTAGGATGACAAAAAATTAGTTTTATTCACAGAAAAAACAGTTCTCTACAAAGTGATTTTCACTGTGTTTTTCAAACATATTTTAAATTTAATTTTTTCCTATCTATAGTGATTGAATTAGAAAAAATTGTTGAATTAGGAGGCTCTATATCTTGAAAATATGCTTCTTTTTTATTTTTAGACATTATGAGTGGTATCCACAATAAAATTTATCACAATTGAAAATGGAAAATCATGTTAATTTAGATTAAAACTATGTGATAAGACCATAATTTTTATTAATAATAATTAT
The DNA here is from genome assembly GCA_963277665.1 of Viscum album. Classification (NCBI taxonomy): domain Eukaryota; kingdom Viridiplantae; phylum Streptophyta; class Magnoliopsida; order Santalales; family Viscaceae; genus Viscum; species Viscum album. The sequence goes on along the minus strand of OY728128.1, from coordinate 2,083,271,896 downwards.
TAAATGAGTGTAATTATAAAAATATAAACTAAGTGTTCAAATGGAATTTGTTTAATTGAAACGTTTCCAAAAATATGATGCTTATAATATTTAATGTAATGAAAGATACAAAATTTCACTCGTATTGTCTAAAATATTAGTTACATGTCCACATTTGGACAGATGAAAATATGAATTAAAATAAATGTTAAAAATATGAAAAATGAAATTCATTTCATGATATAAAATTATTTTTAATTTTTATTGATTACATAATTTCCTTAAATTATTCTATAACACTAATTCAATATTCTTTTCATTAAAATTACAATAAAATAAATGTTTTAAAAAATATTAAATGTGATATAATTTTAATTAGTTATGTGTAACATGAATTTTGTTAAATTATATGACATATTATGAAGGTTTGAAAGTGGTATATTATAATTCCCCATTGTAGTTGAATTATTTAAAGTAAAATTAACTCAATATTGTTAAAAATAACATTAATTATATTTTATGAGAAATAAGGTGTTATTAAATTAGTTAAAATAATTAAAATATTAGATATTTCTTATGGATTTATATGGCTTAAAATTAATCTTGGGTAAAATTTTGGGCCTTTATCATTTTATAGTAAAATTATTCACACGTGAAGGGAAAAACATTAATATAATAGTAATTATAAAATTGTTATCATGTGTCAATTCCAAATGTTAAGGGTGGAACCATACCAATAAAATTTTTAAATATTATTATTTGAGAGGATATAGACATAAACACCACTATTATTTAAATTTATTAAATATTTAGCCTAGAGATCGTCAAAAATAATTAATAGTATTTTAATATATTATGTAATTCCAAAATTTCACCACAACAAAATTATAAAAGGGAACTTCTTCTCTCACTTCTTTAGACCACAATGATCCATCTATATTGTTCAATACATATACATTCCTCTATTGAATAAACTTATCCTTTTTATATATTTTATCGTTTTCCTAAAATACCAAGACTATGTTCTCTAAGAAAGGTCATGAAGGAGATCTTCTAAAGAAAGGGTAATTATTTTACATGAAATATTTTTATTTATTTATTCTTCAGCCTCCTGTAAATCTCTATTATTTATTATAAAAATAATTTTTTAGTATTATAAATGTGCATATATTTTATTATGATTATTAAATTATCATTACCCACTATATTTATTATTAAATAGAAAGTGAAAGTTTCACTTATACGTACATAGGACTTACCACCTCTACATAGTGATTCCATTCATTTTTATACAAATATTTTTTGTATGAGTTTTATGATGGGTTTAATATTTATATAAGATTATTATGGCATAACTATTCTTATTCAATGACAATACCATATATTCCTTCTTACCGTCCAAACTGTTTGGAAATAATAATGTCGCTCGTGCATATATATGGACTACAACCTCGATTAAGTGATGTGATTCATTTTTCACTTCAACACTACATGGATGGTAATAAAGATTGATAAGAATAATATATATTAATTATCTCATATTAAAATTATCCTTTAATGAATAATTATTTTTTAACTATATTTATTTCAATCATCAGAAGAATGAAACCATCATTCATGCATATATTCATCAACAATCTCCATGAACCGTGTAATTCATAATCCTATTTAAAAAATTTATGGATTGATATAAATATATATAAACTGAATATATATGATATTTTTATAATTATTAACATTATTTTTCTGATTTAACCGTAATTAATGTTTAATGATCGAAAATACCAAACCAAAACATACATGAAAAATTAAGAAAGTATCACTGGAAATATTGATTTTCACAAGGAATTGTTAAAACATGGGTGGTAAAATATTATAAGTAAATCATATGGAATGATTTATATGAATATGGTTTTTAATATTTTTTAAATTAATATATATTTATTATATAGGAGGTTCATACATATTTTAATGATGTCAAACCTAAGCTAAGTGTTTATTTCACAATCTCATCAATATATAGTATTATTTTTGCTGAAGTATTCTATAGAGACTCCTTTTATTACATATAAATATTTTCCAAAAAATTTTAAAGAATGATTAAATTATTATTTATGGATTTTTTAATATCATTTTCACAAATGATCTAATTTTCAATAGTAGTATAAAATTAGTGTCCCTGTTATTTAATGCAAGAGGTATTATTCGGGATGAATTTTTTTTTTGACATCATGAGTAATTTTTTCTTGGTATATTCTTTTACAAGATTTCATGGTTCATTCATAATAAAAAGTATTCATTTATAATTATACATTTTTTACGAATTATTTCAAAAGAGAAGGATTATTTTCCATATGAATTTTGTAATGATATTTATTTATATTTTCATTAATCAATAAAAAACCCATTATTTTAATTTTTGTTTACTATGTATATTTTGGAATGATATTGTCCTTTTAAAAAATCATTTACTTGTGATAATATGATATAAAAATTTTCTTAAATATCAACTTTTTTGTATCATATAAATGAATATTTCTTAAATTGTATATCATTTCTAAATATACGTTTATAAAATGAATGGACTTTATTAACATTGAATTTTCTATAAATATTTTTTCCTTACTCAAGACATATATTTGATGATTAGACATATTGTTCAAAAATTACATCTTTCATTTGATATATATGTCTTGCATTTAACATATAGTGACTTGTGGTACCCAGAATTATATTTCCCCTCAATGAATTTATGGGTATAATAAGGAAAATTATTTAACTAATAAAATATAGATTTTCTATAGTTTTAAACTATCTTAATACATGGTCCAAACAGAAGCGATGTCCTGATATCTATGATCATTATATTGATTATCATGCATTTCAATTTTTGAGAATTTAGTTATTATTGTCCATGAGATCAATGCATTTTTATTACTCATGTAATACTTTTGTGCTCAAATAGACTATGTTTTTAGTTGTTTACCTTCCCATATTCATTATTCAATATTTATTCTTGATAAAATCCGATATTTGTAACCGTTATTGAGAATCAGATCTCACCCTTAATTTTCCCTACCCAAAAGTTATGATGAAGAAATTATTAAATGTGTTTCAGTGTTGAAAAAAATTACGTTTGATATGTTTATTATTTATTCTAATGAAAAATGGGAATAATGTATATATTTGTTTAATCAAGAATAATAAACTATCTGGTCCATTGTTATAGAATTTCTATTCAGATATAAAATTGTACTAATTTTGACACCATCTCTAGGATAATAGAGTTGGTATTTTTACAGTTAGTATCAGATGAAGTTTTTAGGAAATTGTGGGAACAATATTTAAAAAAATGTAGAAAAAATTAAAACTATTATAATTCACTATAGTATTTGAGAATTTTTAGTACTATAGAGATTAAATTTTTTGTCTCAATATTCTTGTTCATATTGATCTAACTGAGTGTGTGAAATTATTTAGTAACATATCCTATTATAAGGAAGAGAGTAAATACATGTAGTAAATATAAGAATTACCATACTCACCTAGATAATAAAATTGGTGTTGGAGATGAGGAGATCAAGAACCTATTAGAATATTTGACCAGGGTTAAACCTAATAACATTTAAATAAATAAAGAAACATGAAGTTTTAAAACATGATAAACATATATTGGATTATTATATATGGAAATAGTCTCCATATTCAACGGAAATACTAATCCAATTGTAGATTACCGATGGATCAATTCTATTGAAATATATTTTTAGCCTTAGGATGAAATGAAAGAGAAAATTTTATAATGGATGTGTATTATACTAGAGGAAATGATGATCAAAGGTGGTTATTATTATATGGTAAAATGTTGGACGATGAAAAAAGAAACATGGAGTGGAGAGAGTAAAATGTAATATTTTTCATTAAATACTTCCCATATAAGAAGTGAACTAAATTGATGATGAAGTTCATCAATTTAAGACAAAATGAGGAATAATGTGTTGTGGAGTATGACTCTACATATAAAGAGTTTCCGGGTATAGTACAATTTATATAGATAACTAATATAGTATAATAGATCATTTATTTAATGTCCTTATTCCAAACATATGAAGGGAAGTGGTTTCTCTAGATTTTTTATCTTTTGATAATGTATTATTAGGTACCACCAAATATTGAATTTATTTTCTATGTCATATATCTTTAAGGTAAATAATGAGAATAATAGATATTTAGTGAACTATGAAAATAATAATTCTTCAAATAATTATAGGGGAACAATGAAATACCAATCATGTGAAATTTTAGGAAGAAATATCTTTTAATATACTTTAAGGTACTGGTAGTTTGTTACAAATGTAAAGATAAAGCTCATCTATCCAATGATTCAAAGATGGTGAAATAAATCATTGACATCCTTTGGTAAAAAATTAGATATATGGGGAATTATACACAAAAATTCCACATGAATGAAAGTAATATACAATAAAAGATGCTGAGTAGAGAGGATTAAGAATATGTGATCACTACAACTGAGATTGAAGTTCCTAATGATATGGTGTTAGGAACATAATGCAATTAATGAAATTAATACAGATGATTATTTTTTATAGGTCATATAAAATTTTTATATCATTTTTGATTTAAAAAATATATATATTTCCCTCATACCATAAGTAGGGATTTGTTATATAAAAATCCTATTATAATCTTACCACAACAAGGAAGTGTTAGTCAGTTCCCTTTATGACACATAAATAGGCCCTATTTGAAAAAATTACTTTTATACATATTTATGAATTTTATATTGTCCTTGATGTGGGTTTCCTTTGAAAATTTGATGTAAAAATTTATTGCAAAGTGAATGATGTTAAGAGTCACTATGAATATATGGACTTCCTTATCTTTAGAAGGAATATTTTATCACACAATTCATGTTTATATCCACCCCCAGTAACCCTTATGAATGAGATTCATGGGGTTGAAGGGTAGAAAACAACCTAAATGTGGAAAAGTTGATCTTAATATTAAGTATATAACTATTTTACAAGAACACATTGATATATTCATGGAAAAATTACCTAGACATCCACAAAAGGGTAATGATTATTTTTACATTTTTTTAAATATATGAAAACGTATATCATAAAAACCATATAGAATGGAATATTTTGGAATTAGTGTATTAAGAGAAATAATTACTGGAGTTTTTTGGTAAACTATTTTTACATCCCAGTGTTTCACCATAGGGAGCCTTTATTCTCTTCATAAAAAAGAATGATATAATTATGATGATTTTAATTGATTATCAGAAAATTAGAACTATTATGATAAATACTTAGTATCATCATATAAACATTGATTACTTATACAATAATGATCATGGTGGTCAGAACTCATCAAATATCAATATTCATTCTAGAGTTCATCAATTGTGCATATTGAAAGAACGTATTCCAACAATCATTATTTCAAACAATGTAGGGACATTAAGAGTTTTCAGTAATTACAATTTTTTAATATTAAATCTATAATTACCCTTGTAATAACATAAAAATCATTAGTTAGATAATGAGAAGAAAATATTTATATAGGAAATTTACAAATTTTGGATTATGGATTTGATTTTTTTGTGTGGACGTATTATCTTTAATGATGGAATCTCAATTGACCCTACAAAGAAATTTTTTTAAATAATTTTATACCATAATTTAAATAACCTATGTTTGTTTTCTCACAATTTTGACATATTATATTATCTAATTTTGTCAAAAAAATTGTTCATTTGATAACCTGTCCACCAAGAATACACATAAACGAGTTAATATCATATGGATAATGGAAAAGGAAATATTATTTGAAGAATTTAAGATGAAATTGGTAGATTTCCTGATTCTAACTATACCATTAAGAAATTTATGACTTTTAATATAATTTGATGCATCAAGAAGGGAAATAGTTTTTCCTAGTATAGATTGATAATGTTATTTCTAATAAATCAATTTCGATAAAGAATCACAAAAAATATATATCCAACCCATGATCTTGAATTAAAATCATAATATATTATTTAATGATATATCTACACTACATATATGGTGAAATATGTGAGAAATAATTGCATCATAACAGATTAACTTATATATGCTCAGAGTAGTAACTAAACTTGATATAGAGAATATAGATTAAAATGATTAAGGATTTTGATTTCTCAATATAGTATCATCCATTAATAGAAAATAAGGTAGTGATGAAATGATAAGGAAACTTCATGGAGTTCAAACCAAAATGATGATGAATAGGGAATCTATTTTCATAGATAAAGTAAATATATATTTGGGAATTATTAATTTTAATGAGATATAACTCAATTTTCAAATGATTTCAAAACCATATTTATTAATAAATATAAAAAAATTATCAACCTAATGATAAAAATATTAAAATGGATATATATGGTCTGAATGATTGATAATTTATATAATTAATATATGAAGATGGATTTCTAATATTTTGAAAAATGATATTTTTATATATAACTACGAAAACTAGAGGATTGTTAGATAACCTCATTGCTCAAATTTATTGATACACCAAGGAATTCCCAAGATGAATTATATTTAAAGGAACACTTTTCATAGAGTAATATAAAGTGGAAAATTACAAAATATGTTTCAAGATGTTTGGTTTGAAAATAAGTGAAGGATGAGAGATTAAATCATAAAGGATCCAGTGTACATAAATCTATTATTGCATGGAAATTGGATGACATTAATATTTACATTTTCATTTTCTTACGAAAGAATTTATGTAATAATGATGTTATATGGTTTATTATCGATTTCCTTCGAAAATATTCACATTTACCCAGTATAAGATAATACTTTTCTTTGGAGTTCCTTGAACGAATCTATATTGACATATTTTTAAGATTGTTTGTTTCAAATCTTTCAATTTTTTCTATAGGGTTCCTAAATTTGAAGTGAAATAATAAAAAAGTCATTAATAGATGGTTAATATGGATATTTATTTGGGAACTACATATAATCCTAAAACTGAATATAAATAAGAAATAACTATCCATGAATTAGATGATATTTCATGATAATGCTCTCAAGATAGTAAATGTATATAGGATTAGTATTTACCTTTGGTAGAGTATTACCACAACATTAAATGACATTAGATTATTCAAATCATGATTTATAAATGTTCATATTGAAAATGATTATATAATACAACGTGTTATAATGATGTTTCATAAATGAATCTTGTAGTCATATAAATTTGATAAGTGACTGTGAAAAAGTTAAAGACTTGTCAAAACCATAACAAATCATCCCAAAATATAAAAAATAACTATGTTGATTCTGGATGAATGAATTGTAATTTCATGATGTAGGTAATGTTTTCATGAATGTATATCTATGGAACATTGCAATAATATTTATAATGAAATGAAATTTGAATACTATGTTCATCAAGCATTTATAATCTTGGATGGAATTAGATTTGTAGCTTACCATTTCTAAATACCACCTAGCCTCTCAAAATATTTTTTTGGGTTTAATATATCTTTATTATGAAATACAATAATAAATATATAAATTTGATTAATTAAAAAAATCTAACATAGTTTAACAACCTAGGATGATTCTATCAAGATAAGAGAGTGTAGATAAAATGTATTGTGTAATTGGACAACTCGACTGGTAAAGGTACATTAGATAAATCGTAAGATAGAAGAGGTGACCTGGGAACCTAAGGAAAATATGTTAAAGTACTTTTATAATATGTTAATGTGTTCAAATTCATGAAATTTTGATGATTTAATTTCTGAATTAGGATGGAAGATAAACCTGGTGTTTATGGTATTTTCTATTATAAATAAATTCAATAGCTTGAGTTTCATGCAACACCCAGTTTATATGAACCATGATCTTTTATTAAAATATTTTTATGTAAGCATTATAATATACTCATTCATATTTGATGGTATTGATAGTATTAACTATATTATTAAAATTATATGGTTTACACATTGGAAAAATTTATTCCTTGGTTTTCAATAAAAATAAAAAACATTTGAAGTTAATTTTTTTTTGAAAAATTACTTTTATGCATATTTTATGACTTATTTAATTGAATTTGTTCTATTGGTGAATTAATTCAATGAAATTTTCAAAATATAGATTCAATAAAATATTTTAACATTCATTAATTGTATTTACTTGGAATATGATAATAATAAGTACACTATTATTCTTAGAAATTACTTTTTTTCTAAAATTTATTTTATCACATTTTTCACAATAATTTTAAAAATAATTTCTTCCATTTATAGATAATTAATTTTATAAAATGTATTTAATATTTTGTAGAAAGTGGCTCAACTTTTTCAATTAGGACTCTTTAATTTTTATTCAATATTAATAGAAACCTCAATATAGTTTATCACCTAGGTAAATAGTAAATATATTAAATCTAGTTTAAAATATGATGGGTAGGCCCCTATTTTAAATCCTAATAATTTTTTGATGTGTTTAATTATAAATTTATCTCGAAAACGTTTTTAATAGGATTTTTAATAATCAATTTTCCATGAATATGACATTTAAAATCTTTAATGTAATGAATATTAAAAAATGTCAATTTATTTCTTTTAAATATCGATTATGTCTCCACATAAAGAAAAATAATTATATTAAATAACTAAAATATAGATTTAGTTTAAAATAAAATTATATTCATTATATATTTTTTTTATAATTTTAATAAATTACATAATTACAATAAATTAATGCACAAAGATAATGCAATATTTTTTATATTAATAGAAAAAAAGTAAATGTTTTTAAAAAATGAAAAAATTGATATAATTTCAATGATTTAATGTTTACCAATATTTTTAAAGAGATATATTATATATTATGGATTTTTTAAAGAGGTATATTTGATTAAAACTGCTATTGTTTTATTTAACCTCAAATTTAATTTATAGTTTTAGAAATAACATTAATGATATTTTATAATAAATAAAATATAATTAAATGATTTAAAAATCAAAAAAATATTATATTTAGAAATATTCATGGGATATGATTTAAAAAATCCACCATGGGACATTTATGGGTTGTTATTTATTTTATATAACATTACTAACACAAAACTGTAGAAACCCGTAATATTACGGTAATGGTCAAATGGTTAACGAGGGGTTAAAATTAAATGATAAGGGTGAATAAATACCATAAATATGTCATAATTTTATGTTATGAGTGTATTTAGAATTATAATAATATTATATTCCATTAATGGTAATGTCAAATCATTTGGATATCAATATTAATTTATATTAATTTAATTTTTTATGAAATTACAATGCTTTGCTCAATACATTTCTAAAAGGGACCCTCACCCATTACATTTTTAAACACATTAAGAATTATTGCTTAGAAATACCTGAAAATGTATCTTAAAAAATCCATATCCATGTTATACAGGTGTTGGTCTCATTAAATGAGCATTCATAAGTTCCTTAAAAAAAATCCCTAATGGGGATTTTCCAATGAATAGGTAATTGTCTTACCCAAAATATTTTAATTTATTTCTTATTATACCACCTCTAATTATGTAGAATTTTTCAAAAAATAAATAATTAATTTTATGAAGTATTCAAAAATATTATTTTGATAATGAAACTACAATTATCATCCTGTTTTCCAATCATATGAAAAGTGAAATAATCACTTAGGTGTGAGTATGATTTACCATCTCCACGGAGAGATTCAATTCATTTTTCATCACTATATTTTATGGATGTGTATTAGGATGGTTTTGAGGTATATATGTGATAATTATGATATAATTTTACCTCTATAATTATAATACAACACATGCCTTCATACCTTCTAAAATTATGGAAAATGGTAATGTTTCTCTTGCGTGCATGTGGACTACCTCCTCAATGGAGTGATGTGATACATTTTTCACTTATACTATAATTGGATGCTAATAATGATAAATATTGTGAATATATATTTTTTATATGATATAATAATGGTTATTTAAAGACAAATTATTATTTAAATTACATTAATTTCATTCGTAGAATAAAGAAAACATCATTGTTGCATGCGTACAGACAACCATCACCATTAATGTTTAAATTCATATTCTTATCAATAAATATTATGTATTAATATAAATAAATTTGCAATGAATATATACAATATTTATATCATTATTTAAATTAAATGTATGACTCAATGATAATCAAAATAAAAGGATAAAAAATACCAAACAAAAACATATATGAAAAATAAAGCATATATCACTCATACTAATGACATTAACAAAGAAATGTTATCAAAAGGATGATAAAATATTATTTCTAAATAATATATGGAATGATATATAAGATTATACTAAAATATATTTTTAATACAAAAAATATATTTTTTATATAGGAGGTTTAAACATAGTTGAAGGAAGTTGAACAAGAGGTACGAGATTTTTTCACAATCTCATCAATATTCGAGATTGTTTACACTTAAGACTCTACTGAGGAATATATTACATCCATATCCATATTTACCTTAAATAAATTTAAATACTATTTTTAATATTCTTTCAATATTGTTCATATTAATTTTAATCGATGATCGACATAACTAGTTTGAAAATTATTTTCATGTCATTTTCGGAACAAGGTTATTTTTTATTATTAATAGAAATGTGTGAAATGATTTTTTTATAAACAAGTATTACTTGAATTCATTTTTACACAATCATTTATAATGTTTTACATATAAGATACATTTACATGATTACATAGTTCATTTAAAATTAAATCTTTAACTTAATAATTATATAATTTTTTAATATGTGATTTCAAAATGGAATTTTTTTTCAAGAATGATTTAATGATCTTAAGTGGTATTTCTATTCATAAATGAGAAAATCTATTTATTTTTTCACAATTGATTATATATTAAAATGATAATTTTATTTTTAATATTCAACTTAATTGTGATTAATAAATATTATATTTTCCTTAAATGTTCACATTCTTTGATGACGGGATATAATTATTTCCAAAACCATACATTATTTATTCATATAGTATTATACATTATTGTTATTTGAATGGCTAGTATTTTTTTATAAATATATGTTATTTATTGAGTAAGGATGTTTTTATAAGGAATATTTTTCATGAATTAAATCTATCATTCCCTATGTGAGGAATTACTTGGAAATGTAGTGATTGGGGGACCAGAATTATATAGCTTCTCGATGCATCAACAAGTCAATTGAGACAAATATGTTGGCCTATTTAAATGGGTATTTACATTTTGTTTTATTGTTTATTCATGAAAGGTCTTGATGGTAGAGAAATAATGAACAATGAGATCACGATGTTCAAAAGTATACATTTCTATCATTGAGAATATATTTATTATTATATATGAGAATGCTACATAGATTATTCTCATTGATTCATATTGTGCTCAATTTTTTTGATTAAATGGAATACGTTTTCAGTTATTTTCTTTTCCATATTGAAATTTTTTAATATTAGAATATTATATTACACATTAAAAAACATGTATTAGGCATTTGAGATTACATTAATTTTTTACCCTTTCACTAGTTTTTGAACGGTAAGATTTTGAGCGAGTTTCAATGATAAAAAACATTTAATTTTTATATATTTATCTTTTATTTCAAATTTAAAATGGTAAGATTGTATGTATATTGTTATTCAATACTGTAAATATATTATTTCCACTGGGATATTACTTTCATGTGTTTATACCAACATAAAAATTTGGACACCATCTCAAGTGACTTGAGTTGGGGTTGTTACATATACCACAAGAATATTTGTTTTACGACCATATAATTGAGTTTTTGATTTAATTTTTGTACGAAATTTCATAGATGTATGAATAATTTTTGAACAAAATTAAAAATTTACATATTAAATGCCAAATAAGAGGGTATAAGTTCCATAAATATCAGGATCCATTTTGGTCTTATTGGATACATAGGCATTCAATTGTAATATTTTTCATGGAGGTTGGTGATGTTCATCATCATTGATGATACTCAAATTAAGGAATTTACTTGAATAATAAATTTGCTCCTCTCATATTATACATTGAATAATTATGGACACCATAGAATGAATTCTACTTATTTCAATCATGTTAATTAATCTCTACATTTTCTTGTGATATTTTTATCATTATTTTTTATAGTTAGTTTAACATAAATACAGTTAATAGCACCATGTCTCTTATCCCAATGAGTTTTTCATTTAGTTAATAAAAAAATTTCCCATCATAGTAAATATTCCGTCTAGTTCTACACATTATTAAAACTAAAAGGGTTGAAATTAGTGAAAATAAAATTAACAATATAAAAATATCCATGGTCATAAATTTAATTTCAATTATAAAATCCTTGTTATTTTATATTATCATTTTTTCCAATATTTAATTTGGAAAACCTATTTCTATATTAGTTTTTTCTACGTTATTATATGATTTTATATCATATATATCACTGTGAAATCCCTCAATGACCTTAAAAAATCAATCATTTGTTGTGGATTATAAAAAGAATGTGATCAACCAGTGAACATCCCATATGCGTGTTTACTCAAGTGAATTGTTTTATGTGCACTCATTATGAATTCAGGAGATGATCATTTCAGTGATCATTCATCACTTTTATGGTTATTACCACTGGGTTATATATTATAAAATCACATAGAAATGATAGTAACTAGCCTTTTTTTTCTTGGAAAACAATATACTCAAAACATTAAAAGTATTTATACACATTGTTCGAAACATAGGCTCAAATTTAGGGTTTCACTATGACTATCTCCTCATATTACCCACAAAAATAAAACAAATACAAAAAAATAACTAAAACTTTATATAATTACAAATATAGACCCCTAGGATAAACAGACTTTTATTTTTATAAATTTATATAATGAAAATATTACATATCAAAAATAATCACATAATCTAAAAATGGAAGTTTTTGTATCTTTGAGGACCAAACATCAAAGAAAATTATTTTACAACCCTTTTAAACATTTAAATATAATAAAGAAATATTAGAGTCCCTAATATACTTCTTACATGTTTTAATGGTCATCATAACCAATGAAAATTGGAACATAATAATTTCGTGAGATTAGGTTCACAATAAGTGTTATTATAATCGTTAAATAAAAAATAGAAGAAGTGTTGGTAAGATGTGAATATGGGTATACTCTATATAAATATATATATATTAAAATCAATACACTATAAATAATAGATCATAAATAATGCTAAATGAATTATAATTTCATAAAAAATAGATAAATAGTGTGAAGAAAATTGATTCAACAAACCTAATCCATGATAGCTTACAACATTCATAAGAATAAGCATAAAACATCAAAACAAATTTCAAATTTTCGAGAGACATTAGTATATGGAATACTACATTGACAATCTACACCTTTAGTTACCTTTATAATAAAATAAAATTGACTCTTGGGTTCTTGTCACATGGAATATAAACATCAATTAAATACATTAGATGGTGATATAGGACCCCTCCCAACATCATCTATAATAATGATTAGCATGTAAAATCAATCGCACAACACATCCAAAAGAACATAATGAAAAAATTGTTTGCATAAAAATTAAAAAATTAAAATCATTCATTTATAAATCAAAAGGAACCCCAAGAAATAAAATGATTTTAATTCGACACATTTTAAAAAACCCATGGAAATAAAATTGGTTTCATGTGTGTTCATATAATGAACCAATAAATAATTCCATAAATAACCATAACATGATAAATCCATCGAAAATAACTCTTCAGTTTAATTAATTTTGTAATCACTTTACTAAATTATAATGAAATAATATTTCTAGTCTGTTTATTTTTTCATTTCATTCATATGTTTGTGTTTCGTTAATGTAAATCATTTCATGGGCAATTCCATTTTCATTTAATTTTTTAAAATGAGCTTAATCCCTAGACACATTTCTCTCTATTTATACAGATACTTAAATATTCCTCCAAGGTGAGACCATGGTTAGGGGTGATTGATAGATCAAGACATATCATTCATAATGATTTTCTATTAACATTGTTTTCATCTTCCAAATGTGTCATGGGACCTTGATATATTTTGTGGATTTTGAGGGTTCCATGGATTACTAGGTCAAATAAAACATATATTTTCTTGTAATATTGAACCTTTTATCATAATAATTTTTCAATGATTATATTATAAGTGGATATTTAGATTATATCGTAAACATAATAAAATCATGATCCTTCAATTTTCAAATATTGAATTATTAATTTCACATGTTATTTTTCAACGATAAATTATATAAATACATTAACTAAATATCCATTATTAAATCAAAAAATATCATTTTTTTTCAATTTAATTTTTTTCATTCTTTTTAAATGGCATAAAATCACCCATTAATTAAAGGAAACATCAAATTGTCATAAAATAATACCGTCATCTCAAAGGATTTAACCTGAGAGCCACAATATATATTAAAATAGGTAATAATTTATTTTTGAGTTTATAATTTACCATGAATAAAATTTAAACTATTTCTTGGAAGGTTTTGTATGTAAATAAATATTTTTGGTGTTTTAGCCTAAACACAGAATAAAAATAATTAAAAATTTAAAAACATTATTTTCTTATAAAATACATACATTAAAAAATCATTAATACAAAAAGAGACTTTTAGAAATCCACATATCCTCATTTATAATTCCTCATAATTTTTTTAACCTAAAATTTAGTATATTTTTCATTAAAAAATGTTTTGATTTTTGGGTAACCAAAACACACATAATTTTATTTTGGTTAATCCTTCAATTATGAAATGAAAAACCATAGGTAATTGAAATTGAAATAACATGTTTCCAAATCCTACCATATAAAATATATAGTATTAAATATTAAATTATACTAGATGATTTTGAACTCAAACCTGTATTGATATACTATTGACCTCATTTACATAGGATCACTATAAAAGATCCCCTTTTATCATAAGAAATATAAAGTTTAATACATAACTATGAAACCTCAAGGGGTATCTGATGAAAAAAGAAATCATTTTTCTTTCCATTTATACATTTATGACTCTAAAAAATCATGGCTTTACATTTTCATTCCTAGTTACATATAGTCGTGGAATGATAAGAATCATATATTCTATTATAAAAAATTCCCTTTCTCTTGAAATAACATTATCCAAAAGAGAATTAGTGACATTAATTTGTTCCCAAAAAAATTACTTCATGAATATTGGGAAATCATCAATAAAATTGAAAAAAACATGTACTCACAATAAATTCATAGAAAAATTATTTTCCAATACTGTAATTAAGGTTTTTTTTCTAATTTAGAGAACTCTCATTGATGATGAATGTGGTGGTGAACTAGTCAACAAGTCTCGTGCTCCTATATAATACCTCAAATGAAACATTGATAAAAATAAAAAATATCCATGAATGAGTTAAAACTCACAAGATACTATACCAAGAGAATTTGATCATTTATCTAAATAACATGACTGAGTGGATGAGTGAGCTCAATGATCATGAAAGAAAACTAGTTGTCGCTACAAAATCCCAAACCATTTATTGCGGTATTATTATCCCATTTCTTAACCCCCTCATTATAATTCATGTTGATCCTAGTATGTTCAATATGGGAACCACTATCTTTAATAGATTTAATTTTTAAACTCATATCAAAGAAGTAACTCTTATTATATTCCTCTAAGTATTATTTCTACTAATGATTCTTCCCAAATCCAGGAAAAATTTAATATATTTATATAAATAAATAATAAAGGAATCCAAAAAATTATGCATGGATAACATTATAGGAAATTGTGGGGATGTGATATGTATGAACATTATTCATTCACCCAGTAAAATGAAAGAAACATTAAAAATGATATTGACTACCATGATTTTTATTGGAGAAAAAAATTAATAATAATTCCTAACTTATAGATCAAATATTACCCAAATTGCTGGGAAACATTAGTTAATTTGATCATATATCAAGAATGATGGTGTTTATTCATCATGTTGAACCCACTAAGCCAGGTATATCCCATAAACATGAGATTGTGAATAACCAAAAACCATGATGGAATGTGAATCGAATTCATATCCTCCTCCAATACTCCAGATCAAAACTATCACATTTTCTCAAGAAGTTAAAAAACCTATAAAACCCTTTCAAATCGATACAAAATTGATATACATTTTTCAAAGGATGAAATTTTATATTAATCTCCTAGAATTATTCAAACCAGTTCATAAGGATGAACAATTACTTAATGAATTGTGCATATATAAATTAAAATTCAAAATTACTAAAAAATTTCTAATCAATAAAAAAACCCTATAATTTTAAAATACCATGGGACTTAGGTGATTTAATAAAAAATAGGAAAATAAATCAATTATTTTATACTAATTAACCTTATAGAAATATTAAATTTAACATTTAAATCACTATTTTATATCATTGTATTTGGTTCCTTGCAGCATATAAGTGTTTTCATAAAATTGAAAAATAGATACTGTACTAGTGTAGAGGGTATAATTGGAGGTGTTTTATTTTGGGATAATGGAATAATATTATAAGTTGATATTTCAAAAACTATCAATGATGCAGGGAAATATTCTAGTCAGTACCCATTTATTCACTAATGATCATCCCTCATAATATTAACAATAATAATTTATTTTCGAAATGGAAAACTATCCATAGATGACGGTGATAAACTGTTCAGTTTCAATTGTTTACATTCCAAAAAATATCATCAATAGAATCTGATTACATACTCTATAAAATATACACATCATTATTTCATATGTGAGTTAGATAATAATGTGAAAAATGAATTTGAAAAAAGAGAAAACCCATATTTGGATCTTATATTATTTATCCCATATATGAATTCCCCATAATACTGATTTCATTTAATAAACATTTTATTTATGATTTACCTTTTAATGATCAAAATCACTATATCATCATCTCAAATTCATTAAAAAAAATCTAAGAATGTAATATCATTCATATGATATAGTAACACAAGAAGGCTTTAGGATGGACAGTAATTGATATACATTATATTAAATATTCTATATTCATGATTTATATACTTATAAAGGAAGAGTTAAACTATATTAGTGAACACAAAATAAGACTAAATTCATTCATCCTTCAATTGTAAATGAATTAATTACCATGATTCTATTAGATAGTATAATATTGTAAAGACCCAAAAAGTACACATATATTTTTATTATTATTTCATATTATTATAAGTCTACGAAAAATGGTTACGCTTGATTCTGAGTCATAGTGTGACTAGAACGGATTTTATAAAAAAATTTAGGTTCATTCAGTAAACGTGCATTCTGTGCTTTCTATCTTTTGAAATGGTTCTTGGATTAAAAAAATATGGGGGGACCATTGAATTAACAGTGTTGAGATTCACATAAGAGAGGCTTAACTTCGACCGTTGTAGGTCAAGGGAAATAGATAGTTGTATATAATTTTTTAAGAATAATAAAATTATATAAAAATGTAATTTTATTTTTCTACCAATGGTTGAGAAGTGGTGGTGGGATCACTAAGTTGTCAAGACATTTAATGGATTGAATCTTCTGTTTTGTAACTGCACCATTGAGAGTTAAAAGGTTCATTCATTATTAAAACTCATTAATCATTCATTGCGTTTATCACCCATCGCCATTATTTAAATAAGGCTCAAGCTAGGGTTTTTAACACAGAAGGGAGGATCCTCTAACAAAGTATTGTGGCATCATCCACCAACAATGAATGGAGGATTGGATGGCAATGTTAGAGGAATCTATCTGGGATCGAAGATTGTTGGTGGCTTCATTAAGCGTGGATTATTCTTCCACAACTGTGACATCTCCTCCAAATCCGAGGTAAGGGTTTTTAATGTTTAAATTCATGATAATTTGTTTATTTTCTGCGTTCGGGAAAATCATGATGAATCACAGATGTTTTGAATGGGTTTTTCTTTATCTTTGATGATTTAATTTTTACCCACTTGATAAAATTCTAACGTAGAGGGCGTGGGTGAAACGAATAAGGATCAGACCCTTCACTACTTTTTTTATATCGTGTTCTTTATCGGAAAACATTAAACTCATTGAAAACTTGAATATGCAAGCCATAAAACGACTGTAGCATCCCAGGAGGCATGTAGGTGCATTCAAATGACAAAATGGACCACTAGAGCTCACCCAATGGCCCATAGAAGACCCAACGGGCGATGGTGGTGGCCAACAAATTTCATGTCGCTGATGTAGGTGGCGCCTATAGGTGCCGCGTTGGTGTGCTGGGGTGGCCAAAACTCGATCGGCAGTGTTGGCGGAACACGGTACACCGTCACATGCCGCAAATGGAAGTCCGGGCTTCGAAGCCGCAGAGAAGGGGACTTATGCCGCATGGTTCTCGATGATAGGAAGGCAGTGCCACATGTTGACACTGGTTGAAGATCTCAAACAACTTTTTTATTCGGGGAGGTGGGTGTACATCTAGCTGGAGGACTGCTCTAGCCACCGGGACATGTCACCTGGTGGGCCGCTCCCAGCCTGCCCGGTATGTGGCCCTGTAGGCCAAGCCTCTAGGGCAGCACACTCTGGCAGGCCTAGCCAGTTCAGGCAGGGCTGTGTTTCCCCAAACCAGGTCAACTCGACCCAGGATGGGTCGGGTCGGGTTGGTATAACCGGGTCGGACCAGACTCGAACCATTTTCATCATAGATACACTTAATAGAATGTATCTCACAAAACAGACATATGTTTGACTAACCATCTGCGACACTAGAATTTTTTAAAGAGACGGTCCTTTTGAGACACTCCCCTTTAGTTTGAGAGAAGTTGGAGTATGGTCATGTTGGATCGAACCCGAATCCAACTAGGCCCATGGTACTTAAACGCTTATAACTCATAGACTTGGTGTCAAATAGACACATCATCTGTCACATTAGGACCCTTACGACTTGTTGGTCCTTTGGTTTACTCCTTTGTGAAACATTTTGGTATTTGAGGCATGAATGATATCTTGAGGAATAGATTCTATGGAACTCAAGCACACCGGGCGCGGGGAATCATGTGGCTAGATGTCAATTATAGAGAAACCATATGTGAATATTGAATATAGAGACCCAGTATTGATCAGAATCATAGAGACCCTATGTGGGTTAGCCTCATAGAGACCCTACATAGATCTGCATCATAGAGACCTGGTGTGGATCGAAATCATAACGACCCTATGTGGATCAACATCGTAGTGACCATGTGTGGATCAACATCATAGAAACCCTGTGTGGATCAATATCACAGAGACCCTATGTGGATCAGCATCAGTGAGAACCTATGTGGATCAGTATTAGAGCAACCCTGTGTGGATCAGCATTCTATTGACCCTGTGTGGATCAGGAGTACGCGATCTGATGAGGATCAGCCCTAGAGTGTCATATTGTGGATCAACGACATACGACCTTGTGTGTACCAATAATGGAATAAAATATTTCGTGGTTTAGTTGTGGAAACATTATAATGGAATAAAATGATATATCTTAAGACTAATCATCTTTATTATTGATCTCTGAGTTGTATACCTGGTTTGTATTGAGTATTTTTCTTTGTGTTTTATGATTTAAGTCTTGAATAGTGGTTTTTCTTTGAGAAATCTGAGAGACCTTCTGGGGGTCTGAGGGTCTCTGCTGGGTATTGTAATATTCCACCCCCACAGACATTTCCCGAAACGTGTTTTGTCTTGTGTAGATGACGATCAGCTTGGCTGAGACATTAGGGACCCAGTTCCGAGCAGTACATGGAGGTGACTAGTTGACGTGGAGAGTTGTGCAGGCGAGTTATACCTACCATTCAGGTAGGATCATTGGTGGATGATCTTAGGAGTTGTTTTCTGGTTTAGTTGTATATTTCTTTTGGGCTTGTATTCCGACCTCTTTACTTTTAGTTCACATTTTAGGAATGAATTTTTAGTACGTGGTTTGCATCTTCTCAGGTTCTTGGTCTCTATGTTTGCACGTTCAAATGAAATTCCCTCTCGTTTTAGGGATACGCCTTTCTAGTGAAAGTCGCCAACCCCAGGCCTATAGAAGGCAGGCTTGGGGTAGTTATGGCATGGGCCCTAGGGGATAGTCTGTGACCAAGTGGTATCAGAGGAGTCAGTTCTACTAAAGAACTAGGACTTTGATCTTTCCAATGGAGAAATAGTGTTAGTTGTTTTGAGTGTGGTTTTCAGTCTGGGATGTCTAGTGTTGGTGCGGTGGTCGACGTATCCTTACTCTAGGACCCTAAATTCAGATTTTTGACATGGTGAATGGAAATCCTTATTGCGTGAGTTTTGGAAATGTATTAATTTTGATCTTTTTTCAGTCATCTCATGAGGTATATCATATTGGATGTGGAACACCTTTTTCATTTCAAGATGCCTCCATGTAGACAGATAGCTAGGATTCCAGAGAGAGTTCATGATGATGGACCATTAAGCAATGTGGCTTTGGTACAAGGCCCTCTTACATCGATAGCACCTTCGGGTGGTGCACCTGCAGCACCACCATCCGTTGGGAAGATATTTACACCAGCCCCACTGACGGATGGTGCATGATGACTGAGCGCATTGTAAGAGTTCCAGTGGTAGAGGTATCCAAGGTTTTGAGGCGAGATAGATCCCCAGGCAGTTGAGGAATGGATGGAGGTTGTGAAAAGAGTTTTCGCTTAGTTGAGACACCAGCAGAGCAGATGGTGATCCTAGGTTCTAGATTCTTCCGTGGAATAACATGGTGATAGTGGATCCTGAAACTCCATTAAAATGGTGAGGAGACCCCAACCTAGACAAACATCGATATCCTCTTCATGGTGTAGTTCCTTCTAATGACACAATGCTCTATGTGTATTTAAGAACCCCTGAACTTATAGTAGGGCAGCGTGACAGTAGCCCAGTACTTAGAGAGACCTCTCGCACTACTCCACCGACATGGTATGAGACACTTTCATTAGGGACTAAACCTTTGAGAAAGGTCTTCAGTGGTAGATCAACACATCAATGGTATCACTCAATATCCCAAAGCAAGCTGGTGTGGTCGAGTGAGCTTTATTGGAGGAGAGATTCTTAGATGACTAGGAACTAACAATGAGAGCCACCACCGGATTACATGTAGTAGATTCATCTGAAGAAGTCCGTAGGCATATAAATCAGAGTTCAATGAGGGCTAGACCTTCTGGAGGAAGATCCTAGGACATATGTTTTGAGATGTAGAGCTCACAGGGCAGAGGAGAACAGCAGAGGAGAAAACTATGCTTCACATGCAGTGGGTAGGGCCACATGGGTCGTGACTGTTAGGCCCACCATAACTACAATCATTAGATGATTGAGGGACTGCAGAAGAAGAGGTAGATATTCAAGTGAGGAGGTCCATATAGAGGCAGATGTTGTAGTGGAGCAGGTCATACAGCAGGTGGTGTGCGAATATTTTAGGTTCTACTGCCACCACCTCTTGGTGGTCCACTCCGACCGTAGGTATCTGGAAGATAGGGACGAGCTCAGCTTTAGGAAACTGAGGGTTGAGACCACGGTACTCTAAATATGATTCGAGGTACTACTTGTGTCTAATTCACCCAAGCTACAGAACTTATAGAAAAAGGTACCAGTCACTCTTTCATTTCCATAGCCACCATTCATATCTTGGAAATTCCCATAGAGCCATTGGATCCGCCTTTATGTTTAGAGACACCTTCGATAGAGTATTTGATGATTACACAATGGTGTCAGTAGTGTGAACTTATTCTAGGAGGTGACTGTTTTGGCTGGGATATCCTAGAAGAAGCATCGAGGCCTTACGATGTCATCTTAGGTATGGACTGGTTATCCATGGGTTTTTCTAAGATAATATATTTTATGTGAAAGGTGTGGGGTGTCTGTGAATAAGGGATCATGATATCCTTCACTGGTGAGTAGGAAAACATTGGATCACATGATAGACTTTGACATACGAGGGTAAATCTGATCACACATCAGTTGGATGGCCTTACCCTCAGAGTAGTTGATCTGAAGAGTTCGAGATATCCTATAGTGGTGGACCAGTATGCCGATGTCTTTCCTGATGATGTTCTGGGACGACCTCCTCAAAGATAGGTAGACTTCTACATCGACCTATACCCCGAGATGGAACCGATATATACACAAACATATCGGTTGACTCTTATAGACCCTTGTGAGTTGTAGGTATATTTGGAGGAATTTTATAGGATGGGGATCATAAGGGTTACTGTTTCTCCAGGGAAATCCTTGATTTTGATTTCAAAGAAGGAATATGGGAGTCTGAGGCATTATGTAGACTATCAGTGCTTAAACTAGTAGACCCTAAAGAACAAGTGTCCTCTGCCAAAGATCGATGATCTCTTTGACCACATGAAGAGATCATGGTGGTTTTTGAAGATAGACCTCAATTCATGCTATCATCATCTTAGGGTATATGATGAGGACGAACCGAAGAAAGCATTCAGATGTAGGTATGACCATTATGAGTTCTTGATAATTCCCTTTGGCATGACCAATGCTTTGATAGTGTTCATGGGGCTCATGAATAGAACCTTCTAGCCTTACCACAATTGTTTCATGGTAGTCTTCATTAACAACATAATGATATACTCAAAACTGGAGTTGGATCATGCCATGCACCAGTAGAGATTTCTAGATACACTCTAATAGCACCATATTTATGAAAAGCTATTGAAGTGCCAGTTCAATATAAGGGATTTCCACTTCCTAGGGTACGTTATCTAGGAGGATGGATTTGATGTGGATTTAGTGATCATAGAGGTAATTCTTTCTTATAATCCACCCTAATGTGTGAGCGAGGTGAGGAGTTTTTTGGGACTAGCTGGATTCTACCAGAGATTAGTACCCTAATTTTCCATAGTTGGTACACCCCTGTCATCTTTGAAAAATAAGGGGAAACCCTTCGTATGAATAGAGAAATGCCAACATAATTTTCATGAGCTAAGGTAGAGACTGACAAGTGCCCCTATCATGAGGCTACCAGATGAGGGTGTTTGGTATGTAGTCTATTGCATAACATCTGGGACCGGACTAGGTTGTGTCCTGATATAGAAGCAAGCTGTGATCACCTACGTCTCATGGTAGTTGAGACAACATTATCAGAACTATGCTACCCATGACCTAGATTTTGTAGTAGTGGTCTTCACCTTGAGGATGTGGCGGCACTACGTGATGGCATAACATTTTATAGTATACTCTTATCACAAGAGTCTTAGGTATATCTTCTCACCGAAGGACCTAAAACTGAGACAGTGATGATGGTTGTAGATTCTCTAGGCCCACCACTTTGAGATAGTCTACACACCTAGTAAGGGGAACATAGTTGAAGATGAATATAGGTGGAGGTATGGTCTAAAGTTCATGAGTGAGGCGATAGAGCAGCTAGTTGTATTGAAGTTATCCATCATGGACAGTGATGGAGCAGCTTACATCTAGTCTATGATAGTTACTCCGCCACTCCTTTAACAAGTCAGGGAGGCACATCTTGGGGATGTAAACTGTGAGGTCCTATGTGCTCAAATATCCTCAAGACAATATCCATATGGACTTTCTGACGGTTGGGAGCACATTAAACTCTTCATTGGACACACCATGGTACCATGGATCCTATGATATGAGTTGTTGAGTTAGGTACATACATCCCCTTTGGTAGTACATCCTGGAGTGGGAAAGATAATCCAGGTCCTCTGGAATTAGTATTGTTAGCTAGGGATGAAGAAATTAGTGGCGGAGTTCGGATCAGGATGCCTCACTTGTCAGGAAGTGAAGGCCGAGCATCAGGATCCAGATGTCTTAGCTCAACCACTTCATGTACCGGAATGTATGTGTGATGGTATCTCCATGTACTTCATGAGAGGGCTACAAGATACGTCCAGGGTCCATGATTTTATCTAGGTGATATTTGACCGACAAAGAAAGTCATCCCACATCCTACCCATCTGAGAGTAGGGATCAACAGAGAGCTTGGGAAATATCTACATACAAGAGATTTTTCGACTTCATAGGGTGTCATAGACAATAATCTTAGATTTCTATGCCCATTTTATATCCCAGTTGTGGTAGGGATTATAGGAGGAGTTAGGGAATCCGTTACATTTGAGCACCACCTTCCATCCTAAGACAGATGGTAGGAAGGAGCAGACCATTCATAAACATTAGGACATGATTTGTGCTTGTTTCCTTGATTTTTTCTGCTATTGGGAGGACCACCTGCCACTGGTGTAGTTCTCTTACATCACTGGTTAGCACTCCACTATCATCTTGGCTCCATTGGAGGACCTGTATTGGTGACCAAGAAGATCACCTCTATACTGGACAGACCCAGAGGAGTCAGTTATTTTGGGTCCAGAGTTGGTACAAGCTACCATAGAGAAGGTTCAGATTATTTTGGAGAGGATGAAGACTACACAAATACGACATAATTCTTATGTCGAAAGGAGATGGAGACCCTTGGAGTTTGAGGAGGGAGATCATGTCCTCCTATAGGTCTCACCCCGGTGAGGAATAAGGTGGTTTTGCTGGGGTGGAAATCTATCTCCATGGTTCGTCAGACCTTTCTAGATCATCAATAGAGTAGGCGAGGTGGTGTACCATCTATCTCTTACCTCATAGATGCATCAGGTGCCTAATGTTTTCTATGTGTCACAATTGAGAAGGTATGTGCATTATCCATCACATGTTATCGACTAGGGAGATATGGATATCAATGATGAGGTAACGCTTTCAGAGTTCATGGTGGATATAGAGGATAAACAAGAGTAGGTCCAACGTGGGAGGTCGATTTCTGTAGTGCGAGTTGTTTTGAAGCACGAGAATCATGAAAAGAGAACATGGGAGAGGGAGGCTCAGATAAGTGATGAGTACGGCCATTTGTTCCCCTAGTTTTGTTATAGATTTCAAGAATGAAAAGCATTATGGTGGGGAGAATGTAAATACCTAAAAATTGCATATAAAATTTTTTATTTGGGATTATTACGAGTCTCAGAAAATTGAAGACACTTGATTTCGAGGCCCTGTGTGCACAGAACGGATTTTGAAACTTTTTCTAGGTATGTTCAGTAAACGTGCAGACATCATTTTCTATCTTTTGAACCAGTGCTCGGATTAAAAATCTAAGGTCACCATTGAATACGAAGCGTCGTGCTTCTCTTATGGGAGTCTTAGCTTTGACAACGGTAGGTCGGGAGAAAAAGACAGTTTTGCGAAATTTCTTATGAATAATAAAATAACATAATAATTTTATTTTATTTTCCCACCAAAGGTTGTCAGGTAGTGGTGGGACCACTGAGTTGTCAAGCCAATTAATGGCTTGACTCTTCTGTTTTGTAACCGCACCATTGAGAGTTAAGGGGTTCATTCATTAACGAACCTCATTAATCTTTTGTTGCGTTAATCACCCTTTCACTATTTTTAAATGGGGAAGGGACATGGGTTTTGGACAAAAAATGTAGGAACCTTTGATGAAATTCCATGAAATATTCCACCAATGAAGAATGGAGACATGGATGGAAATGTTAGAGGAATCAATCTGGGATCAATAAATAATGGTGGCTTCATCAAGCATGGATTCTTCATACACAAATGAAACGTCTCCTCTGAATCCACGTTAGGCTTTTATTATATTTAATTTCATGAGAATTTGTCTCTTTTCCATGTTCTTTAAATGCATGACAAATCGCAGAAGTGTTGATTGGGTTATATTTTATCTTTGATGATTGAATTATAACCTGCATGATATAATGCCAACGTAGAGGGCGCATGCCAAATGAACAAGGCCTGGAACCAACACTGCATTGGTTTATGTAGCGTTCTTCGTGGGTGAAGATTGAACTGAACTAAAACAAGAATCCAAGAACCACACAGTGATGGCAGCCTCTCAGGAGGCCCGTAGGCACGTTTGGAAGGGAAAACAGACCACCAAATATCACCCGATGGACCGTGGAAGCCCCCACCAGCATGAAAGAAGTCCCGGAGGGCAACGATGACAGCCTTATATCATCATCCGCAAATGGAGGCAGCTTCTCTTGGTCCCGCGGTGGTCAGCCATGTTGGTTGAACCACGGTTGTCCATGTTGGCATAAGACTGCGTAATGTCGCGCGTTGTTGATAGAGGCCACACCTTCGAAGCCATAGAGAAGGGGAAATGTGCCCCACCGGTCCCTCTAATAGGAGGTTGGCACCACATGGATCGACCAGTTGAAGATCCTGCATGGGTTTTCCATTCGGGGAGGTGCAAGACCATCTAGTTGGCGGACCACACCAGCCACCAGGCCGGGTCACCGGGCAGGCTGCCCCCAGCCGAGGCAAGTTGGGCCGGTCCGCGGCCTAGCGGGCCGAGCCCATTGCCCAACCAGGCGTGCTAGGACTGGTGGGACCCAGACCAGTTCTGGTCATCCCAATATGGGGTGGGCTGGGTCTGTCTTATCGGGTCAGACCTGACCTTGTCCCTTTTCGGCTGAGATACGCTTAAATTACCCTATCTCACAAACGAGACATCTGTTTGATGAACCGTCTACGGAAATAGAATCCTTGGAATGAGATAGTCTTTTGAGATTCACACATAAATTTTGGAAAATATTGAAGTATTTCTGGGTTGGATTGAACCTAATCCAATCGGGCCCTCGATACTAAAATGATTATAACTCATATATTGCGTGTCCAATTAATGCGTAGTCTGTCACATTTGGACCCTCACGACATGGTGGTCCTTTGGGTTAATGATTTTTGGAACTTCATGGTAGTGGAGGCATGATCTATATCTTGAGGAGCCAATACTAACTAACTCAAGAACTCCATGGGTGGGGAATACTGTTGTTGGCTATCAATTTTTACGCGACACTATGTGGATCAGAATCAAAGAGACTCTGTGTGGATCATCATCATAGCGACCCTGTTTGGATCAACATCATAGCGACCCTATGTGGATCAGCATCATAGTTATTCTGTTTGGATCAGCATCATAGCGACGCTTTGTAGATCAGCATCATATCAACCATCTGTGGATTAGTATCATAGAGACTCTGTGTGGATCTAAATCACAGCGACTCTGTATGGATAACCTTCCTAGAAACCCAATGTAGATCAGCATCATATAGACCCTGTGTAGATCAAAAGCAGAGCGACCCAGTGTGGATTAGCATTCTAGTGACCCTATGTTTACTACCCATAAAAAATTTACTAAAAATGTAGTAATTATTATCTATAATATCACATCATTTATTTATTGATGGTTACATAGGATATTTCCAAATCCAATTTGAACCTCAATCAATGAAATGAAAAAAATTTCTATTCACTTTCAGAACCTTTGTTTATATGAGAATTGTATTTTTATTTTATAATTCACTTATGATATTTTAAAGGATTATACTGATTATTTTAATTTAATTTCATGATCAACACATAAGTATTTACATTGATACCTATAAAAACAATGGTGAATCATTTCATTCTTGCATGAAATCTCCATAGTACTCAAAAATGTATTTATTCTAATCTTTTGTTCAATGTTTAATGAGTCAATTTATGGTTAAATGTGGGATTATTCTTGGAAACATTATCCCTCATAAGGGGATTAAATTTTATCATTAAAAAATAGATTCTTGTGATCACATCCAGATACATCATCAATCCATGATATTAATATATTTTTTAATTATATTTGTTTTCCTTATCCTTTCATCATTTATTTTATAATTATCTCACTCTATATCTCTATGATTCTATAGAAAGTTGTTTTATTTTATATTTATAAGTCTTAATAGAGATACTTAATAAGATTCGAAGTAGTTCTCACATTATATCAAATGGTTTCACCCCCAAATATTTCATTTCCCATTGAATTAATTTCTGATGTATCTGATAAATCCATTGGGGTTATCCATGGTCAAATAAAATGTGGTATTACGTGCATAAATTTTTTTTATCGAAAACATTAGTTAAAACCAAATTGTATTACACTATCACATAAAATGAAAATTGGTTTTACATTATTATAAGAAATTCAATCATAAACATAATAGTTCCTAAGTTGTTTTCATAATAGACCATTCTACTCTAATGTTATTATATAAAAAGTATACATACAAACATAATATAATAATGGGTAAACTAATTTTTCAAGTCTCTTATATATAGATTCCTGATAGAACTAGAAACCAAAATATTATTGTTGATCATTTGAGTATGCTTCATTATTTTTCTTATTTAAATTTTAATGATCATTATTTTTCTATATTGTTTTTTGTCACACAATAATAAATTTCTATGGTTCTACTAGTTCAAAATTTTTTATTTTTTGTTTTGTTTACTAAAATTATTTCTAAAGATCAAAAACAATAATATGAAATTGAATCAAAAAATTATTTTTATGAAGGATGTCATATTTTCAAAATTAGAGTAGATAAGATAACTAAGTGATGCATTGAAAAAGCATAACATCACCCAATTTTTTCATTTATTACATAAGTGGTGTCCACATTAGAGTATAACAGACCTGTAATTAGGACTCTAACTATAGAATAATTTATCTCTCACTCCTAAAATAATATAAGTTGTATTGTCAATCATATCCCACAAGATAATTATTTTAGAAAATTTTAAAATAATGAGACTCCACTAAAACTCATAATTTTTATTTGAAATCTTTGATATATGGTTGATTGATTAAATAATTCCATTCAATCATTATAATGGGTTCATATACATTAATCTATCTATTGAATATATATCTTTATGGGTTGAGGAAATCCAACTAGGAAGGATGATTCAGAAACTATGAGTGATTTCTTAAAAATACTCATCTTCTATAGTCTTATGACTCTGAGTTCCATAGTGAGTGTTTTAAGAACATATTTTTGTAATATATCATGCATGTTCAATTTTAAATATATATAATTTTTCATAAAATCATATACTACTTTTAGTCCTCATAATAATGGAATATCTAAATTTTTTGTAATGAACCTGTGAAACATTGATATGTTCTACCAATATTACCAATGCAATCAATATTTTATATTCATTTTAAAAATATATAGTTGTTCATAAAACATGTACTACATATAATCCTCACAAAAATTTAATTTATAAATTTTTGGTAATGAACTTGTAAAACAATGTTCTGTGATACCAATAAAACCATTGAAAACCCTTCACATAAATATATTTAAATATTGAACATAGGAAAATATATATAGAAGAATAGAAAGATATATAATTTCAATTCCCATTAATTGTGTACAATAAAATAAAGATTTCATGATGCTCTACATACTATTGAATGTTCCCTATTCCAAAAAAATATTAGTGTAAAAAATAAAAAATGTATCTGAAATAAGTTCAATGGAAATATATAAAGAAAAAAAGGAATAAAAATCAAATGAACATAGTGTTTAATGAGCTCTAGAAGATGTGTTGTAAATTTATAAGGAAAAACTGTGCTACATAATTTTTCTAATACTATATGATACAACTGATTGAAATACTATTACACATGAATCACAATCCCCAAAAATGTCACATGTCACTACTTGAAATAAAAATGAATCACCTTTTGTGTCACACATATTACACTGAATGTTAGACACACTTATATACATAGTTAAATCTAGTCAACGTATAATAATTTCTCCCCTAAAAACATATATAACTATCTTTTAGTGCTTGAACATGGATACCAACCCAGTGACCTATTATATTTACTGAACATTTTAACTTTAAACACTTCTCCATATAACTATTGGTAGATAAAAACCCCCATTTACCTCATTAATGTTAGAGAAGTCCTAGTACTAGTGTATTGACATCACATCTAACCATCACATAGTGTAAATAGTAATTTTGAGGGTAATTTTATTAAATGATCTTCTATTATTTTATTCAATCATACCACATAAACTCTATAACACATAGCATACCAAAATGATATATATTCTCTACATTTATTCAACCAAGCCCCACTGAGGAATGATGTTTCCATAAATATTCCCAGTCATACACCTTGGTGAATATATCCATGGGATTTTAGAATCTCACTATTTTCCATATTTTTATCTTTTATGTAATGAAATATTTATTGTGAAAAAACCTTTAGTTTTTGTGTTGAATCTAAAATTTGGAAATCTAGGTATTTGAAAATTGAATTTCTACATGGTTTTCACATAAAATAACACTTATTTCCTATCATCTATGAATTTATTTTAATAATATATTTATCCATATCATTTCATTCCCAACATTTATTTCCACAACATATTCATATTTTTTTTACTAAATGTTAAAATATTTTCTTTTATAACATCTATTTTAGAATAGAACCACCTTATGTAAATAGAAATCATGTTCTTCTCTTCCAAATATATAATTATCTATTAATTTTAAAAACAAAAAATCATTCCCACATATCTTCTAAGAAACAAATATCCCAATATTTTAAATGATAAACATTAAATAATCCAATTATAAACAATCAAATTTTCCTTTCCATGATTGGAAAAAAATCTATTATATCCTTCCACTTAAAAATAAATAAAAGAACTAGTTAAAACCATTTCATTAATTAAACACATGATTTCAGAATAATAGGGAAATTTAATTACATAATTTTCTAGAACATCCATTATTGGTTCTTATTCCATATGCAATTTTTTATTTTTGATGTGAAGAGTAATATATAGTTTGAATTCAACAATCCCAAATCATTTAGTTATTTTTCATTTGTATTCATTTTAATAAATATAAAAGTTATTATATTACTATCACATAATATTATTATCCATAATATCATTCTTTCATAATAACAGTCATTCATCTCAAAACATTCATAAAAATAACTCAGTAGTTTTTATATTTTTTGAGAATTTAGTCCAATATTATTGATTCCACCCACAAATATGAGAAATATGAAAAATATATCATATTTATTTTAATATAGAATAAAAAATGATAAATATTGAACCTTATAAAGACAACTATAAACATAATATAAATAATTTTTATAATTCTATTATGATGGAATTTGATTTATCCTTTAGATGATTTTATTTAACTTACAAAACCATATTATCTTTCCCTTTAATATATAATACACTCGATATATATATATATATATATCCACATAAAAAGGATGGAAATATATCTCAACATACATATAATACACATAAATACATTCAAATACCACCATTAAAAGTATTATTTAAATTATTGAATGGTTAAATATTAATGAAATGATTTATTGGGAATCATTTCATTAGTTATGTTAAAAAAAATTCACATCAAAACATTGTTTTTAATGTTTAATTACATCATACTCTTTATTAATTTGGTAAAAAAACTTATTTTATATTCAATTCTTACCTCTCATATGTTCAACCATATCCCATTATATTTTAGAAAACAATGTATCCATATCTAATCATAATTACAGCTCACAATTTTTGGCGTCAGTGAGTGAGGTTTCTTCATCTATTTTTTTTACTTATCTTGTATATTTTTAGAAATAAATATTCATATATTCTCCATAAACTTATAGTAGTATAAAAATTCTTATTGATCTCTTATTCTTAAATAGATGCATTAAATTACTCAAATGAACTATACGTCCTATTAAATGATCTATGGACACTCAATATTACTATGTCTATACTTATGAAACCCTTAGATGAGATTCAAAATCTATTGAAATAGGTTGCTAATATTTTTCTAAATATTCACCTCAAAAACTAGTTCTATTAACACTAACATCTAATTTTTCATATTTTCGAAAAAAATTTAAAAATTTTACTCGGATCAATAAGGACATCAATAGTTGATTTTCCTCAACTTTTCTAACCACCATGTTTTATTCCATATATTAAATCTTTTCATGTATATGATATATCTAATAATTATGATTTTTTTCTTACATCAACCAATAAGTGATACCTAAAATTTTAATTTCCATAACCCAAGAAACGAAATATATTATATTTTTTATTCTATTTTATCTAGATCATTAACATTTAAATTCACTTATTTTTAACTATCTAACAAATTATGATGATGGACTTCGAGTCTTATTCTATAGAAAAAACCCACTCAAATTTCCATCCAAAATTATAATGGGAGTCTTCTGTTGGATGGATAAGATGATGTGTTGAATACCTCTTACCAAATATCCTTATGCATTCCCAAGTATCAATTCAACCTTCTAGATTTCTCTACAAGAGTTATATTCAATATTTTATCTGATACAATTTTATATTGAGTTATTGGAATCATCTTCTCATTCCATATCCCATTATTTAAGAAGATGTTTCAGAATTATTATTCAGTGAAGTCACCTTAATTTTTTGTTGGAATCTACATTTACTTATAGATGAATCCACTCTAAACCAAATAATTCCAATGGATAAAAATGTCATAATTATTCATAAGTATTCTTCGAAAAGTAAATATTTAGATTCTTCTTAAAATAATTAATGATGGAGATAATGTAAATGGAACCACTATATGACTAAATAGGGTAAGGTCCACAATCATTTGATTATACAAGATAAAAAATCTATATATTTTAATTACCACCGTCTATGATAAAATAAACATTTTTATTCTTTCCAAACATTAAAATTATTAATATTTCAATTTCTATGTGAACGATCCTTACTATTCACTTATGCTTCAGAAATTTTATATTCTTCTCATTGAGGTGACCGAACCTAAAGTTCCCTACATATAGTTCATCGATGGTTGGACTCATGACCATTTCAATTCAACCTAAATTTCTATAAACGTATAGTGTCATATTATTTAAACCTTTTCAAATAATTATGGATCCCTTGGTAAAAAATTTACCAAATTTATGGTAACACTGAGAGATTTTATGAAATTATTTTTTAAATAAATATATTTCTTCACTATCTTGTTATACATGAAAAAAAATTCAAAACAAACTATGATATGATTTTAAAATATTGTTATTATATGTTATCACATAGTAATTAAATAGTTAGTTATTAATAATAGTAATTATATTATGAAAATTTACGTCTTACATATTTATAGTTCTAATTCATTGGTTATAAGTTAATAAGAAATTGAATTAAAAATCATTTGAGAATAAAAGAAGAAGTTTTCTCTAATTCATTTTATATATAATATATTAATTCACGCATTTTAAACATTCATTTTATAGACATGAGATGAGAATAAATCATGTTTTTCCAAAAATATTTTTTCATCCAGTTTTGTTCACTATCATTAAAATTAATTTATTCCATTTAATGGTTTTGAATTTTCTTCAATTAATTCCACATATAAATATAGTAGCTCAAAATTTAATAATATTAAACAATAACTTTTAGTGAATATGAATAATAAGAGTGGTGAAATTTATAACCTTAATTAAGGGTAAATGAGGTAAATCAGATATAAATCAAAATGAGAAGGAAATACATCTTCATATTAGTTCGTATTTGATTGATTTAATTCATCCATTATCACCTAAAGATATTGGATTTTGTAATGGTCACTTTTCAATAAAAATTATAGTTATAATATTTAAATGAATGAAATTTACATAGTTTCACTTTATTAGTTTTAAATAATTTATTTGTATTAACATTGGGAAAATAATGTCCAATTAATCATTATTGTAAATTTCAGCTCCGTGGAAATATTTTAATTATATAAATTTTTGTATATTCTCAGTAATAATAATATGGTGTTAATTTATTATGCTACATTGATGCGGTAGTTTTCAAATTAATAAAAAACATAATAAAATATTTCAAAAATATGAAAATTAATATATATTTTTTGAATTTAGTTTTTCAATGTATTTAGTATATTATTATTAAATAATAGTGTCATGTTAAAAAATTACGTGCAAAATAAAAAAATTTATGTTATTTATTTTTGAATAATTACTGAATGTCACAATTTACATTAAAGTTATTTTTAAGAAAATATTTTATTATTAATATAATTTAAAATGAATAAAATATATATTATTTGCCAGAATAGCATATAATAAGGTTTACAATTTTATCCCTTATCCATTTATAGTCTATTTGGAACCATTTCTATTAATAATGAAATTATTGTAATTTAATCTTTTAAGTAATTGCATGTGGTTCCTCTCCCTTTCATAAAAATTAACCCCCATCTATATATATTTCACACCATCTTGAGCCTTATATGCACATCCTAACATACTAAATTATATTAAAAACATTGTTTCACAGTTTTCCAGTTTGTAATCTCCAAAAAATACACAGTATGTGTCATTTATGAATGGATCAATATAAGGTCTCTTGGAAGAGAGACAGTTGTATTACCCATCCACATTCAATTAATATATTCATATAATTCCTCAAAATATATGGTATCCATCATAAAAAAATAAATTTATTATCCTCAATATTATTAAATGTTTTTATTATCATGAAACTACCATTATCCACCCAATTTGTGTCAAATGGGATGTAAAATTACTACTCGTGTGTATATGCGACTTATTATCTCAACATATTGGTTAAATTCATTTTCCATCACCATCATTCATTGATTGTTATGATAATAGGTTTGATTTTCATATATTATATTTATTGAATAATTATTCTTCTATAATATTTATTTATTATCTATATTCCTACCAGACAAACTTATAAAAAATGAGAACGTCTCTTATATGTGTATAGACCACCACCTCCACAAAGCCTTGTGATTAATTATAAATATATATTTTAACTGGATGGTAGGGAAGATGTATTTGAAATATATATATGGTTTATATGAAATAATAATTATTTTTAAAGATTACGTTTTATTGAAATTTTCTTCATTCTATCTATTGAAAAAAATGGATACATGGTTTAATTGTCTCCACTTCCAACTTCTTTGTGATAAGTTTAATTATTTTTTTCAATCTACCATTATAGATGAATCTAAATATCTATATATGATATAATAATATTTTTCATATTCTTTTTATTTAATTATAATAACTATTTATTATGTTAGAAAGCATTCAAATAAAGTGGATCTCATGTTAAATGATTTTAATCTCGTTATTATTTACGAGTAACATAATTCATATTAACTACTTGTATCCCTTTTGTGCATATACTAAACATGAATGGATTTATGATTAATATTATAAATGATATGTGTAATTACATATCCTTATATGGTTTTTTCTCTCATTGATCTTACAATTCAAATGTTATAAAAGTGGTAAGCATTTTATGTTACAATCCCATTGTTTAAAGGGATTGTATATGAATAAATGTTGGAAGATGAAATAATATAATTTTTATATCAATAAACCCATGAATATTATTATCCTATAATTTATTCATAATAATACATTTTTCATCTTATCTTCCAGAACATAAGTACTCCAATGTAGGATAATGAACTTTTAAGGAAAATTGACATTATTTATATCTTTAGTCCAAAATCCATTTTCTTACATATACATGTTTTATATATTTTGTTTTAAAATAAGGTTTTTATTATCCTACTAAAATTTATTAAATCATTTATATCATTTTTTTTTATTTTTTATAAACTCCTTTTTAAAAGGAATATTCTTTTGAGTTTAAAAATGATGTATAATTTTTTACCTTTTTACAAAAGTTTGAAATAAATTATTTTTTATCATATACGACATGAACTAATTTTTAATCTTTAATGACTTATCAATGGTTTTAACATTACACTAAAGTATTCCATGTTATTTTTAATAATTTTATTTTATTCTATTTTCTTTTTTGTTGTATTTTAATGATGTTATTTTATAATGGAAAAGATATTTTCTTAAGGAATGATTAATAATACTTTACTATTAATTTTATTGATGGATGAAAAAACCATCGATATCAATTATTCTACATTGGGGTTATTATCCATTGATACCATCCTTATTCATTATTTCAATGTTTTATTACTATGATGATATTATTGTTATAAATCCATTTCTATTTATAATGGTTATTCTTTGATTAAATGATTATCAAACACATTTCATTTCATGTATTTTTATTTGATGAATATTTTTTAATATTTTTGAAAAAATATGTTTTATTTTCATTCTTTTATTATTGAGACATAAATATACATGAAATAATTTAGTACCCCTAGTTTCAGGTTAGTAAACCATTCATTACTTATTTTAAGTATATAAAATATATTGGTATTGTTTAGGATAGTTTTAAGTGATTTTAAAATGATTGGGGTGGTTCAATAGGTTCATTGGTGGTGCAAGGTTTAGGAAAACCATGAAACACTTTTATGAAACCATGAAATATGAGACAGAGAAAAACTATACAGTGGATGGGCAATACATGGTATTCTTAAACAATGTGTCCAATAGGGAGAAACAATGTGCTTTGAAATTTTTTAATTGGTCATTTTGAGGTAAGGTCTTCAACCTGGTTAGATCAGAATTTGGAGACCATGTGAGATGACTATTGGAGGTTATCACTTATAAAATAGATAATTCATGGTTAGGTCACAGTTTTATTAATTATGTGACCAAACCAAAAGCAGTTAAAATAAAGATCTTCAAATAGTGAATCTAGGTTGGATTAAACTTTTTACCCCTCTTCTTTCCTCATATGTGGCCCTGACTTGGGACTTTTCTCTCTCAATGGTCAAGGAGGGTTCTTAAATTGAACCAAAGGTGATCCGAAGGATTCCCTACATGATTTTAACCTAATTCCTCATGGTATGTTTTCATTCTTGATGGCTCTTAATGTTTCTCTTTGATAAAAAAACCCCTCTATTGGTTTATTATATATGAACCTGTTGTGTTTGGATATATAGTTTTGGATGTCAAATATGTTCAGATCTATCCTTTTTAATGACTAGGGAAGCGATCTAGGGTGGATTTGTAGAGATTCAATTTTTTTTGTGACGTTTTTCGTGTTATTTATCATTTTCTCCAAAAGTGTTGCGGTAGGTGGATTCACTCTTGACTCCTCTATTTTATAAAATGAAGGAATATTTTCAAATTTTTTCCATGATTGAAATTTATAATTTATACACTATGAAATAAATTTTAAAAACTCTCTTGAGTGATGGTTTTTGGAAATTAGGGAAATTGGTGGGTTATTAGAATGTTTTTTGATAACATGATTTTAAAATGTTCAATTAAAAATAATTTTTGGTTTTGAGGCATGAAAAAAAGTGGTTTTTAATAAATATAATGTTTTTTTATTGATATGGATTGAACAAACATGGATTTGTAATGATTTTGGAATGGTTGTGTGGTGTGTGTTCGTAATTATTGGGATGTATAATGGAGTCATATACCCTATAAAATGGTTAGGTAGGATATTTTAATGAATTACCCTCGTCAAAGTAGTCCACTAATATATGTCTTAGTGGAGAGATGAATCACCAGTCATTAATATATGGAGGTCCATAGATTTCATACATGGTTGGATGAATAATTTTGGGGAAACGGTTGGGTTATAAAAAATGGAAAGTTAAATGATTTAAATAATTGTTTACGTGATTTACTTGGAAAACTATTTACAGTGGAATTATTTTATATTTTCATATATTTTTTTGGATCATTTTTATATTAATTCTGCAATCATGATCTATCCTAGTGGTGTGATTCTAGTTTCCATTGGAGAAAACCTCATGAGTTTTAGTACTCACACCTACTTTTTAACATTTGTGCTTTTGTAGTAGTCATCTACTAGTACATGGGAAAAGTAAAAGTTTCACATATCTTTAGAACTACTTCATGATACTTGGGTTGTTCGGTGAAATTGGATCATGGAGCTTCTGAAGCATGGAATCATGGGGTTTTCTAAGAGTGTTGTTAGTTTTCCTTATCTATATACATTGATGTTGAAGTCTTCCATGTGGAACTTGATTTTAGTATGATTTTGATAATTGAAATTCTCAAGTTCTATTTCATTGTTATCAGAAATAATTTATTTGTTTTTTGGATATGAATTGTTTTGGTTATTGGTCTTATTATTTAATGTAAAATAATCCCCGACATGTATTTAAACCCTTTGGTATTTATTTCCAACCTTTGGTGCCTAGGGGATGTCCCTTAAGGCCATGTAACTCCCTTATTCCATCTCAATCCAATGAGAAGTGGAGGGATGTGACAAATGGTATTGTTTTTGTTCTGTCCAAAAGTATTTTGGAGACATGTGTTAATAACTTGGTGCTTCCATTGTATAACAAGTGGTACATATATTGTTTATTATTTGATCAGTTATTGGTTGTTGGTTTTGGAGTTCATATTATTCTTGTATATTCCTTCATTTGGGATCTCAAAAAGAAGTAGTATTTTCAGAACAAAAAATATACAGTAAAAAATCCCAACTTTCCATTTTTTTCTAAAATTTAAGATACCAGGGATTTGGGTAGAAAATAGTTTCATAGACACTTATATAATTTAAAAATTTCTTTGTCAAGGTGTTATACAGTGATATAATAATTACATGTATTAAAATAATGACATTCCACTATGAGTGAAAACCTCATTTTGAGTAATGATTTTTTTGTGTGAAAAAGTGATTAATTTTAAAAAATTGTTAATGTGTTTTAAATTTAATGATTTTCAAAAAGAGAACAATGGAGTATTTTGAAAATGGTTTGATTTTTAAAAAAATTTAAATTCATCAAAAATGGTTTAGTGTAGAAAATGTTGATTTTAGAAATAAATGTTGAGATTGTTGATGTGCTAGAATTTGAAAATTTTAAGCCATCAGTTAATAGGAAAAGATAGTTATGGTGTGTGTTGTTGTTTAGAAAATGGATCCTTGTAGGCATTGTAGAAACCAACTGGAAGAAGTTTTGGAGAATGTGTTTGAACCTCATCCATGGGTGACCAAGAAGTGGTTCAGAGTATTTTTCAAGTGTTTCAAGATATGGGCACAAGGGATTGAAGGGACGAGCCAAGGTAAGTGGATATTTTAGTCCAGTTCTAGAAGTAGAATCCACCCATCTTTTGGGGAGATTCTGGACCAGAAAAAGAAGAGGTGGGGAAGAATAAGTGGAATCTCATCTTTTATTTCATCATCACACCAGCATATCTAAAATTTAATCTACTAACGTATATACTCTAGGATATTACATTCCAACAGTTGGATCTAGTGGTGCAGACTAAAGAAGATCAAGGCCTTAGTTTAATCTTTTTTGCAGAATTGTTCGACAAAAAATTATATCCTCTCAGGTTCAATATTTCTAGAATGACTTACATTTTCATACTAAAGAATGAAAATTTCTAGTTCACTATGTATGCGGATAAATTCATGAATTTAGTACATGTTTCACATGTGTTTGAATCTAGTGTTTCCTTGAAGGAATGCATCTTGGAATCAGTAATAAGAAAAGATATTCGATCCAATATAGGTGTCCTATGTATTACACAATATTCAATGGTAGTGAATAAATCAATGGTAGCTGAAAGGGTCATCTCAAGAGATTTGGGGGGAGGAATTATACAGTTAACCATGGGAAATGGTGATAACTCTAATGAAGCGTGAAAGTGGAAGAGGGAAATGTACTTCCAAGGAGGGAGTGTGAATAAAAATAAGATAGCTGGATCAATGAACCCTACTCTATGACCCAATAAAAAAAGAATAATTTTGTCAATGTGGTTCACTTGACCACATTAAGAGAGAGTATACAGAACAACCTAGATACTACAACTACTGCATCCAGATGGGGAATATTTATTGCAATTGTCAAATGCTCCATGGTCAGGTTCTTTGGATGCTTTTTAAGAGTCGTTAACATTGTATTCTTAGACCAGATGAAGACAAAAGAACCAATATCATCAATAGAATATAGCTAGTAGTGTTGATTATTGGAATACCATGACTCATTAGTCAATGCAATCTCAACAAGGTAATAAAGAGAAATGTGTATCAATTAAGAAATTACATGGATCTATAAAAGTGGTTCTTAATGATCAAGATATACCTTCTTTAGTGAGAGGTACTATTATTTTGAATTCAACCATTATATAATTGTTATTTGATACTATTGAATCACATTCATTTAATGATTCTCATGTTGTATGTTTTATAATTTGGAAACTTGAGATTATTCCCTATGTTAAAAATGAAAAATATTTTTGGGGGAAGGGAATGTAGAGAATTCCTATGTAGATCATGTTCTATAACTTTTGATGGAGCTCACATTAAGTGGGGTTTCATTATATCAGAGATAGATTTTTATGAATTAATATCTATAATATATTGGTTGACAACATTAAAGGATTGCATTGACTAGTATAAATCAATATTTAATTTCACAAATGAGGATGGTGTTGAGCATACCATAAGAGGATAATGGGATTCAATGATAGGAGAAATGATCTTTTTTACTATCATTGGGAATTATCTATTAAAATATGATGGCCTTGTCCTTGGAATCCATGAAATAGGTTAGGGGAAGTGATTTTATAAAAGTTTCTTGTCTGCTTCTAGACATCTTTTGGAAAAAAATCAGTTTTTACACTGATGAGAGAAGTTAAATTTATGATTGATATCCCTCTAGGGACTAGTATTATATCACATTCATCATATTGAATGAAACCAACAAAATTAATGGAGTAGAAAGTGATGTTAGAGGAGTTGGAATGAAAAGGTTTCATTTGGAAGAGGATGTCTCTGTGTACATCAATAGACGTGTTTATGAAGAAAGAAAATGAACATTACAGTTTCATGTGGATTATCAAATGTTTATCAATGTTTATATAAATAATAGTTATCCACTTCCATGCATAGTGATTTATTCAATCAATTTAGGGGATCTTAATGGTTCACAGTGATTCACTTGTGATCATAAAATGACCAATTGTGAGTTCGGAATGAATATATTCTAAAGTTAGAATTTATAATTAGTTATGGACATTATCAATATGTGGTAATACCTTTCAGTCTTACAAATTCAATAGATATATTTATATTATTTATGAATCAGATATTTTAATGATATCTATATTCCTTTGTTTTGGTTTTTATGGATGATATCTTGGTGTATTCAATGATAATGGTGAGTTTGAGAAACAGTTGGATATAGAGTTTGAAATATTGAAAGAAGCTTTTTTTATTCCAAATTATCTATTTTTTATTTTGGTATAAAAAAGGCACTCTTTCATGGCCATGTGGCCTTTGATTGAGTGGTTTTTTTGTATCTGTAAAATAAAGAAGTTGTTATCTCTTTGCTACCGCCAAATAACCTCACTGAGATACAAATTTTTCTTAACCATTCTGGTTATTACCATCTCTTGGTGACTGAATTTTCAGGGATATACTCATCAATGATAACTTTGAAAAATAAGAATGATTTTTAAAAATGAATCGACGAATTATATAAATTTTTTCAGGAGCAAAAGGTTTACCTTACAATTGCACCGATCATTTTTTATTTTGAATCAGGAAAAGGGTATGCGGTGTATTATTATAATTTAGGAGCTGGGATGGGTGTGTTGTCATCAAAAAATACCATATTGTTACTTATGGATCAATTAAGATAATAATTCATGATATGATCTACCCATCACAAGATTTGGAGTTAGCTACTGTCGTCCATTCCATAAATCATGGTGTCATTATCATTTTTGTGATCAAAATGTTTTCCCAACTAATAATATATTGAATCATATTTTCTTATAAATGGATTTGAATCTAAGGAAAATAAGATGAATAAAGTATCTTCAAATTCTAGATGTTGACTTGATGTATACATCGAGTAAATTAAATTTAGTGGGTGATGCCTTAAGAAGAAATAAGTACACGCTATTAGAAAATTAATCTTTAGATGGGTAGTAGTTAATGTCAGTAATAACTAACATACATGTTGAATGTGAAAAGAGAGAAGATGTTGTGGATTTATTTTCAATTGTTGTGGTTCTTAATTTGGTAGTGATGGTAAAGGAGTCACATACATTTGATGTTTAATGTGTTTCTATTAGTCAAAAATTATTTATGAGGATACGATTAAGTGATGGAGGATATATGAGAGTTTAGTATTATGGTTTTAATATCATATTGTTATAGTTATGAATTCTATGGAAAAACAACTTCATGATTATCACCATTGGTTATGGGTTGCCCATCCTAAAATACAAGGATTGTATATAGAGTTAATTGTAATGTTTTGGTGGAATTGTATGAAAAGGAAGGCCACTAAGATTGATTCTAGTTTCATAACTTGATAGAATGTTAATTCATTACATCAATGAACAATAGGTATGTTAAAATAATTTCCTGTACCTATGTGAAAATGGGAGAAGATAACCATGAATTTTGTTATAGGTCTTCCAAGAATGGGTGGGATGCACGATTCTATATGGGTGATAGTAGATTGACTTTCCATGTCATCCCATCTCACCTGTATTCATGACACTCATACGATGAAGGATTTTTCCAAAATATAAATCTAAGAAGTGGTAAAGTGTCTTGGAATACAACATTATATAGTGTCAAATAGAGATCCATGGATTACGTCTCATTTCTGAAAACACATGCATAAAACCCTTGGAACTCTATTGATTATGATTACATTGCATCATCATCAGATAAACATGAAATCCAAAAGGATGATACAAACATTGTAAGATATGCAGTGAGATTTTGTAATATATTTTAGTGGATAAAGGTAAGAGGACATTCCATTAGTGGAGTTATTTTATAACAAAAAATATAAATCCTCGATATATATGTCTCTATTTGAATCATTGTATGGGAAACCTTGTGGTTCTCCACTTAGGTGAAAGTAGGTAAGACTTATCTTTCTGGGTTGAGCCTTGTCCAAGAGACAATATAGAAGATTTGGTTGATAATAAAGATTATGGAGATTTCTTAGATTTCATTAAAATATTATGATGATCATTTTTTATGGTCATTGTAGTTTGTAGTGAGTGATAATGTGTTCTAAATGTTCTCTCCTAGTCTTGGACATCAATGTTTTGGAATGAAGGGAACATTATGTTCTCGATATATAGGCCCTTTTGAGATTCTGCAATGGTTTGGAGAGGTGGAATATCATGGGGCATTACTACCACAGATCAGTGCAGTAAACATTGTCTTTCATGTATCTCATTTGTAAAATTATTTTCCTGAACCAGATCAAGTGATCACATGAGATCACATTTACCTAGATCCATATTTTTCATTGGTATATATCCTAGTATAGATTGTGTATCGAAAAAATAGAATGTCTTGCATGGAAAACAAATTTGTCTAG
Organism: Viscum album; assembly: GCA_963277665.1. Taxonomy (NCBI): domain Eukaryota; kingdom Viridiplantae; phylum Streptophyta; class Magnoliopsida; order Santalales; family Viscaceae; genus Viscum; species Viscum album. The sequence goes on along the minus strand of OY728128.1, from coordinate 2,083,228,489 downwards.
TATGATTTTTTTGAAACATGGTATGGTTTAGGAAGAGGCTTAGGGAAAATGAGAAGTAGATGAAAGAGAAATGATCTGAACTCTGTCATGACCCTAGTGGTTTTCTATTTTTTTGGAAGGACCAATGGTTGGGAAAATGTATTACACCTGTTTTTATGTAAGTGAAACATTGTTATTTATATTATCTATCTAATGTATATGAGTGATGTTTGGGAGAGTTTAAAGAGATTTTGTAATGTTTTTGGGGCTTTAAACAGCTACACATGTGGTGTACTATTTGAGAAAACCATTCAACGAGTTCATCAAAACCATTCATTGTGAGACCTAGGAAAATGGAATGGGGTACGAGCGATTCACTGTATGCCTAAGTATTGTGTCCACTGAGGAGAAACTGTACGCTTTGAAAAAATGTATTTTTCATTATAGATGTGTGAGATTTTTTATGGTTGGAGCACAGTTTGATGACCATGCAAGAAGATCGTGTGACGGTCTTCCTTAAGATTGTGGCTAACAAACTTTTAGCGCACAATTTTCTTAACGATGTAACGAAACAATGTGTAGTTATAATCAGGATCCTTAACATGTGGATCTAGTATGAATTAAAATTTTGACCCTCATTTTTCCTTCTATGCATCCATAACTTGGTATTTTTCAATCTAAAAGGAAAAGGAGGGACCTTTCATCTATTGAGAGGCAATCTGAAGGCCTCCTATGGTGATTAGATGTTGATTCCTCGTGGTAAGTTATTGTTCTTGGTCATTCTGGATGATTCTATTAGATCTACTTCACTCTTTGTCTAGTTTTCTTAGATCAACACATAATACGGGTATATATAAGGGTTCTAATTCCAAAAATGTGTATATTTTTTCATATTTATTATAGCGGATGAGATATAACATGTATTTTTATATATTCAGCATTTTTTAGTGAATTTTTTCACGTCAATTATATATTTTTTTTCTAAAACACAATGATGGTGGCTTCACTCTCAACTCCTCTATTTTAAAACATGATGGTGTAGATTCATATTGTCTTCCATGATTGAAATTCATTATTTATCTATTGTAATTTTTTTGTTAAAATCCCTCTTGAGTAATTTTTTTTAAAAATTGGGGAATTTTATGTGTTATTAGAATTTTTTTAAAACACGAATTTAAAATGTTTATTTTTAAATAATTAATGGTTTTCTTGCTTGAAAAACAATTGGGTTTCAAAAAAATGATGTCTTAATAAATTTTTTTTGAACACAGTTGGATTTCACAAGTGTTTGGAATTGTATTGTGGAATGTGTTCATATGATTTGGGATGGATAAAGTTATGAACTTCCCTAATCAAAATTTTTGTATAGTTATGGGCATGAATTACCTATTTAAAGTGATATTCTATGTGAAGTCTTAGTAAAGGGATGACATATAACTCACATGTATAAGGATTCCCATGGATTTAATACATTTTTTATGTATGGTTGTGTAGAAACGAAGGGATTATGCAGAAATGGAATGTTAAATTATTTATAGAGTTGTTTATATTATTTCCATGGAAACTTTTTTACAATGTCATTAGACTATATTTTGATATAAAATATTTTGGATATTGTATAATATAAGCACTACTAATATGTTCTATCATAGTGGCATGAGTTGGAATGTCATTGACGGAAATCGTTCTATGTTTTAGTACTCACCCCTTCTTTGTAACTTTTGTGCTTCTAGAGGTGTCATCCACTGGGACATGGGTAAAGGTAATTTATCACAATTCTTTATCAATACATCATGACACATGTGATATTTGGTGATGTATGAGCATGGAACATGTGGATATTGGTGTCTTCTGGTTTTCATGGAGTGTAATTAGTTTGTCTTCTGATTTTTTTACTATGATATTGTAGTATTTCATGTGCCACATGATTTTAGTATTATTTTGATAAATGAAATGCAGATTTCTCTTTTATGGTTATCATATGTCATCTAATGGTTGCTTGGATATGGAATTATTTGGTAATTTTACTTTTTATGTAATTGGATGTGATCCCAATCATGTATTGAATCCCTTAGGTATTTATTTCCAGCCTTTGGTGCCTTGGTGAAGTTACTTATGGAAAAGTAATTCCCTTATTCCTCCTAAAGTCAATGAGTAGCGGTGGTATGTTACAAATAAATTGGGCTATCATTAATGTTCTCTGACCTCAATTTTTACATGGGAGGTTATCACAATCCCATAATAGGGTACAATGGAGGTTATCCAACACCCAACGAAGGTCCATGGGTGGTTTGCTAAAGCCTAACATGTTATAAATTTCATGGTTGGTATCCTTATCATAAGGTTTTCAATGACTAACCACACACCAAAATTCCTTATCATTTGTCTATTGTGTTATCACATGGATCTTATTCATAGAGTCCTTTTATGAATATTTTATTATTAAATTAAACAATTTATTCCATAGATTAATATTTTGATCTTTGATATGTAGTGCATGAATTTAAAAAGTTAAAATCATGTTCTTGTAACCATATTCCCATGTTATTCTTATGTGATCATATTTATCTCAATTTTTACAACTATTTTAAATTAGATCCTACCATTTCTTATGTTTCAATTTCACAGGTTATTAAGAAGGTATCATGTATGATATATCTAATAAGGGTTACAATAATGAAGAATGAAGTAAGAGATGATATTGTTAATATATGAACCAATACTTTACTTATCAATGTTTACAAAGGAATTATTAATTTATGATCCTATCATGGAACATCATGCTATTTGAATAATTTTCATCAAATATTTTGTAATATTTTTGTATAAAAAATATTCTTCTCTATAGTTGTTTTCATAACATTTTTTTTAATATTTGGAAAATCGGACGAGAAAACATTATAAATAACCCCAAGGATATGTCTATGTATATGATAATCGCATAATGCTTTGGTGATGACCATATGTTTCCTTACTTAAACCTATATTGTTATAAATTTAAAAAGGTTTCCTTATTTATACATCCAATAAACTATTTTCCATTATTATATTGCTTACCTCAATTATTAATGTTTCTAATACTATTATTTTTTGTTTTAGTTAGTGATTGGAACTTAGAATATCCTGTTAATGTTAAACACAATAGAAGAAAAATTGAATTTCCACCTAAGAAACCAAATATTATAGGATTTTCAATTAAAAATAAAATTTCTATGACAAAAAAACATTATCAGATTATGAATCCTGATGACCTTCCAGATGATAATCTTATGGAAGAACAATATTTTGAGTACTTCATGTGGAAATTTACACCTTCCATGAGATTCTATAGGGATTCAAAAATTATATAGTAATTGATCAATATAATGTAAAATATATTTTCCCTTATCCAGAGTGTAGATAATAGAAATTTTATTTTAGATGCTTATCATTTTGAAGGTGAATATGGTTAATGGTGAAATCTTATTAAATAGGATGGAAAAAGATGAGATTGACTTCAAAGAGTGGGAAAATCTTTTGAGGTTATTTCTCAATAAATAATTTTATTATATTCTTAAAAAAATAAATAAGGAATTCCATGAGTTAAATTAGAGTAATAAATAATATGTTGGTAGCAATGCGAAAAAATTTACACAATATAAAAGGAATGATTATAGAATTAAAATCTATCGTAGATGTAAGGTTTATGATTTTATGAATGGGTCAAAACATAGTTTGAAACTAGGGTTAACCATAATAGAATTTTACATCTATGAATGAATCATTTGATATTATATCATGGTGGAATTAAAAAAATAGTTACCTACTAATCTCATGGTTTTATAATAAAATAATAATGGAATAAAAAGAAAATTATAAAAACTATATAAGGAAGAATATGATAGTTACATTAATTTCAATTTGTGGAGTGAAACATGGATGAATTTTTTAAAGGACTGAAAAATGTTTTATCTGTAAAAATTAAATAGAATTAGTGACTTAATGACAATGTGATGTGAAAAAGTCATTTAATGATGGAATTAAGGATAAATTATCATAGAATGAAATATCCAAAATCAAGTGTATCTAATTCTAGGGTAATGATAATTATTCTTACAATTTCCCAAATACAAAATATTATTGATAAAAATCAGTGTCAAAAACCTCTTAAGCACATGAGGCCCAGCCATATTGGTGAGGAATCATTAAGTGAATCCAAGAGAAATTATATAAAGTGGAGGCAATTTTCTAGGATTGATATAGAAGGTACTATTGAAGTCATTATAGTAGTTACTATAGTAGGTGTTATTTAGTACTATATTAGGTGGAACAATTCACCTCTTTCTTCCTTCGTTCCACTAGTTTCGTCTTTGGGTCCTTCAAGGCATTCAGAACTTTATGGATTTTTGGCCACCCGAAGGCCTTCAAGACACCTCAAGGCCTTTGGTCCACCATAAGGTGTTCGGCCCACATGAATTTAGGATGCTCCAGACTAACCTAAAAGTAACAAGTCCCTATATGAGAATTCATAACAAGTGTATTCACCATAATCGAGATAATCAGACTTTGAAGAATGAGAGGGAAAGGATTTACCATTGGTACCAGGCATGTGCACCCCTGTACATGACATCTATCAGACAAGTCATGTGAAGGTGTGGTGTTGATCATGATGCTGATCCTGGGGAGGGACAGTTTCAATCTATCATTGTCTAGTATGAATTATTTTAAGACCTTCAGGTCCTATAATGTCAGGAAGACAATGTTCCATTTACGGGTTACCCAGAAACCCTTAAAAGTTGAATTATCAAAAATTAATAGAAATTAATCCCTTAGTTCTATTTAGGAAATAACCTCTTATGCTAACTAAAAAAGGGAATTCTCAACTCATCATCATTTCTGGAAAGGTGTTTGATGAATAAATGATGAATGTTATAATTATCATTCACTCTAGAACTACTAATTTATTATTTTATTATAGATCTACAAACTCTTTTATTTTCAAGGAATCGTCTAAGGGTATTATAGTACCACCTTAACAATTAGATGATTAATAAATACAAAAAAACCATAATGGTACAATTATCAAATATCAAGTGTATGATTCATCTCCATTTTATGTATGTTGGAATGTGATTCTGAAACAACCTGTTTTACTATACATCATTGATTTTGTGTGATTTTGGACATAGAATTAATTAATTTACATAAATACCACATCATTTTGAAAATAATGGTAGTCATTATTTTATATTATAAACATTCCATTGATCTACTATCATTTTGAAAATAAATATTAACATCTTATTGAAATAACATTCTTTATATGGACTCGATTCTAAATAAAAGGTTTTTTTCTTATTGTTTTGGGAGATACTCAAAATCGATTATATTTCTATAGTGTTTATGTTTTTAAATTCCTTCTTGGAAGTGTTACATGATATTATTTAAATTAGGAAGTTTATTTTTCAAAGGTACACATTTATGGTTCTACTCCTACTAAAAAGACTCCATACTGAATAACCTTGATTGAGTTATAATAATGGAAAATAAGAAACTCCTAGAGAATATTATAAAGGAATTCACCCAATTGTGTCACCATGGGGTTCTATTTTTATTTTTGTTAAAAATATTGATGGATCAATTTGACACTACATTGATTATAAAAAATAGAACACGATCACTATCAAGATCACGTATCCTCTACACCATATTGATGAATTTTTTTATCAATTATATAGTGGAAAATATTCCCTAAAAATTAAAATCCATCCTCGATATTATCAATTGATTATTAATAAGGGAGATAAATCTAATCAACATTCCAAACATGGTATGGACACTATTAAAATATTATGCTTATTTGTGGTCTAACTAATACCTGAGTATCCTTATGAATTTAATTAATATAGTCTATAGGGATTACCTGGATTAGTTTGTTAATATATTAAAAGATAATATTATTATATATACAATTATCATGGAAGAGAATTTATATCACATAAGGATTTTACTAAAGAAACTAATGAATGAGAATTTGTTAGAAAATTTTAAAAAAGTGTGACTTTTAGGTATAAATGTTTTCATTTTTGGGTTATATAATATAAAATAATGTCTATTAGTTGATCCATAAATGAAAGAAGCTATTGAATGTTATCCTAAACCAACCACGATTATAGATATCCATTGTTTCCTTGGTTTGGACATATTTTATCGACAATTTTAAGATCAATTTTCAGGCTACCTAATCCACTCACCAACTTAACTCGAATCAGAGATATCTTTATTTGGATAGATGAATCTATGAAATATTTCAAGGAAAGAAATATATGAATAGGCAATTCACCAATTCATACAATACCTTGTAGTAGATATGGTTTTTTAATCTATAGGGATCTATCGAAGAAGGTATTGGGATGTATCCTCCAAAAAAATATGGTTATACCTTATACCCCATGAAAATTGATGTTTCATGAGAAACATAACCCAAATCATGATTTGGGGTTAGCTACGATACATTTTTATTAATGAAATTCAGGTATGATGATTATTAATAAAGGTTTTATATATATAAAGATAAAAAAAATTTAAAGTACATATTCACTAAAACTGAACTGAATATGTTATTGAAGAGATAGTTTGAACTGATTAAATATTATTACTTCATAATACATTACCATCCATGGAAAGAAGAAAACGTGGTGGATGATTTATGTTCAAATTATCCTGATACTTTATCAGTGATGAGGATAAAAATGAAAAAGTATTAATATATTTTTAAAATATAGAGATTTAAATATTAAAGGATGGTGAAAATATTATCTGGTTTAAGTGAGTGTTCAATCATCTATCCATGTAATGATTAAATCATTTTACAAGGATGATGTTGAGCTGTAGAATATGGTCAGAAATATTCATGAGTTAAAATGAATTTTTGATAGATTGACATGGTCTAAGAAGTGTGTTTATGTACACTCCATTCCAATTTTGAATAAGGAGTTTTTGGATTAATAGCAGAGTTCTTAATGCATCATTCATTATGGAAGTAAAAGGATGATTATGGATTTGAATGATTATTTTGGGTGGGATGGAACGATGAAAGATATTCAATTTTTTCGTGGTTCATATTATGTTAACAAGATAAAGATGAGAGACAAAACAATGAGGGGATATTAGAACAATTACTCATGCTAGAGTGGAAATGGGAAAAATCACGATGGTTTTTTCATTGGACTCCCTAGAAAAAATAAAGTGATAAATTCTATATGGGTTTTAGTTGTTCACCTTATAAAGATAGCATGATTAATTAACATTATAAAGGATTTTTCTCCAATACTTTTTGTAAGGATGTATATTATAGAAGTGGTTAAGATTTATAGAGTACTACATTTCATTATATCTAATATGGATATGAATTTTACCCCAATGTTCTAGAAAAGTTTTTAGCATGATTTGGATACTGAATAGAGTATAATTACACCGTATGATCCTCATATAGATGTTTTGTATGAGAGAAATATTAATTCTCTAGAAGACATGTTGAGATCTTGTATTGTGGAATTAAAAGGTTGCGGGGATCAAACCATATTTCTGTGAAATTATTAGACAATTATATCATTAAATTTAAAATTAAAATAGTTACAAATAAATCACTTTACAGTAGATAGTGTAGAACATAAATATCCTAGAATAATGTTAGAGAAATAATATTATTAAGACAAAATGTAGAATAGTTAATCTTATAGAGGGTTTAAAAAATACTGAAACATATTAGGGAAAATTAGAGTAAAAAAATAATTCAAATAATATATATAAATATTAAGGGTTTTTAGTCTGTGAAAAGAAGATCCTATTAATTACCCCCTCGAAGAGGCTGTTGAAATTTTGAAAAAGGGAAATTTGAAACCTAGGTATATCTATCCCATTGAAATTCTTAATATTTTAGTGATGGTATCTTATCAATTGTAGCTTCAACCAGAGCCCTCAAAAGTTCACATTATATTCTTAGTATGTCTCCTATGTAAGTATTTACCTAATTCTTTACATGTACTAAAGTAAAAGATGATACTACTAGATAATCATATCATATATATATATATAACCCAATGGATATTTGAGATCATAGAGAGATAGTTCATTGAAAGGTGACCACTAATCTTTTCAATGTTTTATATAAAAATATGCCATTTCAGAAAGTTACACATGAACCAATTATCATAATCAAAAAGTGATATCACGATTTCTTATAAAAGTGATTAATTAATTGGGTGATATTCATTTTCTGGATGGTAGAATGTACCGACTCGATATTTTATTTAATATTTTTAAACAAAATTAATTTATTTAATAACATGTGTTACAAGATACAAGATGTCTAAGGAAAAAATATACTAATAAAATGTTATTATTATATTTTATCTACTATCTGTCAGATATTCATTTATGAATTGAATAACTAAATTATATAAATTTTTGTATTACAATTTTATAAAATTAATTCCTTATCTATCAATTAATTAGAATCTAAAAATAAAAAACATCTCAATATAAATTAGTTGTTTTCCAAATAACAATTCTTTTGAGAATATTTTTTTTATCCCAATTAATTAAATATGAAACAATTATTGAATTATTTTAATGAAATTTATATAACATATATTTAATAAAATCTTGTATACATTCATTTAATATTCATGTGATGAAAAATAATTATTTTTTTATAACAAACGATTTGTTGTTTCAATTTGATCTTATATATTTAAAATAATTACATCTAATTATAAGTATTTATGTTTATAAATTAAATTCCATATATTTAATATAGAGGTTGATATTTCGTTAATAGGTCTTTTTTTATCAATATGAATCATAATAGTAAAAACATTTCTCAACTCAGTAAAGGTTAAATTAGGTAATGTAGTTTAAAACTATATTGTATTAACATTTGTTTTCATATTAAATAATATTATATGATTTTAAGTAAAATATTATCAACTTATTTAATTATTAATTAAATTATATTCATGATTTTAGATTTTATAATAATTATTAATTTTATATTAAAGTCAAATTCATATGCAACACTGATATTGAGTTTCACTAATGAATAAATATATAAAACAATATTTTAAAAATATAAAATTGTAATATAATTTTAGTGATTTATTGTGTTTTAATTTTTTTAGATGGATATGACATATTAGTGTAATTCTAATAAAATATGTCTGAATTATAACACTGTGTTAATGTATTTTAAGTCAAAATAAACAAATAGTATTGATGTTGACATTAATGGTATTTTATGAAAATAATATTTTATTGAATTACCAAAAAATAATAAAAAATAATAATGTATGATAGAGGGGATAATATATTTTTCAAAAGTGTATCCCATATTAATTTTTGGATCCATTTTCTATTGAGTATTATTTTATTCTAATTTCATATTCTATGAAATTCCATGTGAGTCTTCTCACATACTTGTAATAAGACAAACATTGTTTATATTCTTCACACCAAATTGAGACATATAACTAAACCATACCAAAAATATTCTTCTAGAAATCCTAATAATTGTTTTTGATGTGTTGATTTCACCAAAAATATCAACCTAGTGTTCCTTAAGAATCAAACAAAAAGAGGCCTCCAGAAAGAGATATTATTGTCACAACAGACCTATGTCAATTTATTCCATCTTTTGATTCCTATAAATTATGGTAGTTATAATAGAATAATTAATTTATTACCCTAATTAATATTTTATTTTATTTATTTTATGAAACTATAATTATCCACACACTTTCCATCAAAATATATGTGTGTGTGTATCACCCATGTGTATGAATATCTTTTCGTCTCCACGTACTAGTAAAATTCATTTTCCATCAACATATTTTATTATAGTTTATTATGAAAGTATTATATTTCATATATGTTATTTTTTACATTATTATTATTATTTAATTATAATATAATATTTAACTTCTTACTTTCCAAACCTATGGAACATTACAAAATCACCCGTGCATAAATGTGGACTAAAAACATCGATGAATAGTTGTGCTTCATTTTTTTTTACTTTTCATTAATTGTAAGGAGGATGAATATTATGGATAAATATGATTTTTATGATAATATGATTATTTTAAAGGTCAATTATTACTTACCTTTATTTATTTATGACCATTGAAAAATAAAAATAGTGATCTTGCATACAAATGTCATTTTGTCACAATGAAAAGTGTAATTAGTTTTCTATAAATACCATTATTGATAACTCTAGGTATATGTATGTGATAAATATAAATTATATAATAGTATTTTTTTGATTATGGTATAGAATTATAATAATTTTAATTTTATAATGAAGGATTTTATAATGCTTTGGAATCATGTGGAACATAAGGTAAGAGATTTTCATCTCACTTTTCTTTCTATGGGAAATAGTTCATATTATCCACTGATTTCTTTTTTGTAGAGTATATACTTCCCTTGAATGTATTTTATTATTAATATTTAAAATGATATTGGTATTTAAATATTTATCGGTGTGTATTTATTTATTCATGATAATTATTCAAATGACACCAAAGTTGTAAGGGTTTTAAGTTACAATGTCATTAGTTTATGGTATATTTAAAATTATTTATGTAATATTGAAAAACTATATTAAAAATATCAAGAAACCAATTAAATATCTTATCCTACATGTTTTTAATAATAATAAAAGAAATTATTTCAATTTCCATACATTAAGTATTCATAATAGTGAACAATGTTTTATGGAAAATGGAATTTATTTATCAATTTGGTAAAAAATCCTTTTTTCAAAATCCATGTATTCAAAAAAGATTTAAATATGGGTTATAATATTATACTTAGATTTTTAATTCCATTATCTCTAAATGATTACATTTTTTAAAATGTGTTTTAAAATAGAATCTTCTTATCATTTTTTGATCATGGTAATTTTTTGAACTTTTTACATAATATTTAATGTAATGTTTTATAAAATTATAAGAAATAAATTAAAAATCTAATAGTAATAAACGATAAATTATTTGAATATGTATATACATGTTTATATGGTTATTTTAAATGAAATTGTTTTCCATAATATTTTCAAATTTTATAGATTTTAATGATTTTATTTCTAAATAAAAAAAATATTTTTCTGAAGATTGTTTAATGATAGTTTAGTGGTATTTATTTTCATCAAAAACCACCACTATCGGTTTAAATTGTTCTTTGCAATTGGAATGATACTTTAATACAATATTTATTCTTTCTCTATTTTTTTAATTGAAATGATATTATTCTCTGAAAACCCATTATAATTCCAGATGTTATACTATTATGAAATTTTTATGAAAATAATCTCTTTTAGAGTGATTTCTTATGATGGATGCATTATGATATTTTGTCACACATTTGTATGATTTTATTTATGTGATAGGTGTGACCGATATCTCCCTTAAATTAATTGGGTAATGATTAGTGTTCTGTTAGATCAAATGGTATATGAGATGTTATATGAAGGAAAAATATAGGGTACATGGGAGGTTATCTCAATCCCAAATTAGTTGCATTGATTATTAGCCCATTCTAAACATGATATGAATGTCTTGGTGTGTATCCTTGATATAAATTTTACTATTCTTTTTTTATGAAAAAATTCTATATCTTATTCCATTGTTTTCATCATAAGGATCACTTTCATTAATTCCACTATAATTCTTGTCATATGAATGTAAAACATTTATTCCAGGACTCAATATTTTTATTTATGATGCACATGGTATAAAATTTAAAATATAAAAATAATGATTTCCTAACATTATACTCATGTTTTAATTTTTTTAATCATAAATAACATCATTATATACATACACACAATGATCATTATAAGTATAACATTCTTATTTTTCCTATCTGAGTTTATGAAGAAATATATTTTGAATGATAATTTAAGGGCCCTAATTATGATGAAAAATGTGGAATATAATGTAGTTAACTTATAATGAAGTTGTTTAATATATCTATACTTCCAAATCCATAAGAACTATATGATTCTAGAATGGATATAAAGGTTATTTAAAAAATATTAAGCAAATAGGATATGATATTTTTGTATGAAAATTATTTCCCACTATATTAAAAATGGTAGTTCCATAACATTTATAATCAAGTGGTCCAATTGAAATAAGATTTTTCTATAGTCCAAAAATGAATAAATCATCTAATGGTTTCAAGGGTCCACAATTCATTATCATGATATAGACCTCTCCTTTTCCATCTTCTTCCAAGGATTCACAATCCATCAGACTAAATTTACTGATATTCATAGACACATGTTGACCATTCACTTAGTATCTTCAGTCAAATATATGGTTAATCTCAAGAAAAATCACCCATGTTTTACAAGAGTATTCACACATAGAAAATTTTCTTTTATCCTTCATTATTTTAATATAATTGTATCTATAAGTGGGTAATGGGTTTATAGTGTTCCTCTTTCTAATTTTCCAATACTTTTCTATGTTTACTTTCATTCCAATCATCCATTAGGTTCGAATATGACCTATCTAATTTCGTCAAATATTTTCTTAAGACTTATTTACTGGTGAGTTTTTCTAATATATATTCATTATATCTGTGAATATTCTCAACTAATAAGATTAATTTCATTGTTGTTAATTCAACAAACCTCCAGCTGATATCCTAATTTAGGATTATGTTTTTGATATACTCAAAAAAACAAGACTGTTTGTTTCATAGGAATTACTTCTCATTTTCTCCATTGAAATCCAATTTTATAGTATTGATGATAGAAAGAGCAGTGCATATACATCATCGGTAAATGAATCCTTCCAAAATTAAAGCTTCCTAGGAATAATGTTGAGTTCATTCACAATATTTATCATTGGACTTCATTCCATCTACTATATTATAACGAACTATCATATCATGAATATATTTTTATGTTATGTTGGATTTTCATTAATATATTCTAAATACATCATAGAATTATCTATGGATTTATTATTCTGAATGGTGAATGAAACATTTAATACTTGAGACATTTTTATAAGGGATTTAACCTTTAAATCCAAGCACTCTTATTCTTATTTCTCCATTTTCACTTGATTCACTCTTGACAATAGAACATTGATGCCCTTTTGAATCAAATGATATTTAATATTCATTCTTGATAATAAAAAATAGGTTCAATAAAATTTAGTTATATGGATATTCCCATTATAGAATTTTATTCCTGATTTAATTATGGTTTGTTAAAATAATAATCGAAACTCGGTACATTGAAATAACATATCATATATTAACCCCTAAAACACTAAAATGTGATTTTGATTAAATCAAAAAAAAATCTTATACATCAATATATTAGATTATTGATCATATACAACATTTTATAGTGTAAAATTAATCTTTAGAAGTTATCTTCCATGTTATTTAGTGTGTCATAATTAGGATATCCTGACACCCTTCCCACCACAAAAAAATCTTCTATTTCACATACCAAAAAAACCAAAAACATAAAATATATAGGAAATTCCATCAGCATTAATACATGGAAATGGAATAAAAATGGTAAGAAATGAACATTTTTTATGTGATTCTAAGGATGTGTTATAAATTCATAAGAATAAAAAAATGCTATATTTTATTTTAAAAATGATAATATAAAACTTATTAAAAAATGAGTACAAGAGAAAATAAATAATCATTTATTTCATTACTTTGAAATAAATTCCAGAATTTTTCCGACATGTGTCAAACATTCTGATCTAAAATTCCCACACACTTATACATTAATCAAGAAAAAATCAATCTATATTATATTTACCCATGAAAACATGAATCACTTAGCATGACTTCCTGATCATTATTACAAACATAGTAAACCTTTAGCACACTGGAACATCATTTTTTTATTGGTTCAACATACAACCATTGGGTAAAAACAAATATTTATGATCAAGATTTTGTTAGAGAATCCTGCTACCGATGAATATATATCTCACCCAAACATCATCTAGTGCATGTAATTATCACTAGTGCCATTTAAATGTGACAAAATACAATGAACATAAATAGACATCACTACCAAAAAGAAATTTCAGATAATGAAATTAAATAAGTCCATAAAATGAATTTATGTGCTCGTATGAATGGATTATTCAGAAAAAATATAGTTAACAAATTAGGATTATTGAAAATATTTAAATAAATGTAAAATTATGTATATATTTGGTCTACTATCCTGGTAATACATTTCATTTACCTATTGGTAATTAACATAAATATTTTAGGGATATAATTTATTGTAATTTTTTTAGTCAAAATAGCATGTGAGGAGTCTTTAATACAATTAAATGAGTTAAGGGATCTAATAATTGAGCAATATGGGTATTTTATACTCTATAATGTAAAGGCTAGATTACACCATGAAAAACCCATTTAAATGTACTTCATGATATTGATCAGTTAATTCTAATTAATTCTCATTTTTAGCCTTTATCAAGTACTATTTAATCATTATGGGATTCTCTTTTACTAATACTAATGTTTACGAATTTATTGTAGTTTATGTCAAACATAATTACATGAAAATGAAATTCAATATAAATGTTCATAGATTAATTATTTTTCATAATAGGAATCCAACAGTAAGAAAAATCTCAAACGTTTAGAAGACTATTTCTACTATATCATATATTCATTCCATTATTTAATAGGAAACCCACCCATTAGTAAGCAGGATGCACATAATTCACAATAATTTAGTATATATATCTTTGTTCATATATATATATTTATATATATACTTAATTTTTTTATCTATTCACCATATTTAGATATTTTCTTACTTTATTCACTATGTTTATGACAAAAAAATAAAAAAAACGTTCATTTTTACTATTAAATTAGTTTGATATCATACAAAATCAATTTGGGTGAGTCAAAAGAATTTTTTTCATATCAAACATTTTTTATATTCCTTAAAAATTATAAATATTTTTTTTTTTCAATCACCCGTTCTTTTGAGTGATATATTTTATTGGGGGAATTAATTATTTCCCACTGCTTTATAATTTTAATGTCATATACTATTCTAAGGTTCTTTTCACTATCTTTCTTCCCCTTGTTCATTTCAACACTAGAAATGAATCATTATTGATTTGACCATCATGTAGAATAAAAAAAATTGGATTAACTTGTTAGAAGATATTTTTTAGCCACTTATGAATAAATTTATAAAAAATAACGCATAAACACATATTGAACCACCTTTTTAATTACCATTTTTATCCAATTCATACCACATTATATGTAAGCACATTACAATCCCATGACCATTTCCAACCTATAATTCAAATGAATATATATTATATTATTTGATAATATTAATTTTGTGAGAATTTTTTTTCATTGAATAATTTTATTAACTAATCTTAATGTGGTATTCTTTTACTTTGGGATATACATCAATTAAACTAAATAAGAAAGGTTTTCATATAGAGAATCTTGGGAAATATTTTCATTTACATATTATTTACTATATTTTGAGACATATAATTCTTTGTGTTTCCTAGAATAAAATAATAATAATAAATAAATTAATAACAATAAATTATTAATATATTTATTAAATAAAGGAAAAGGATAAAATATATGAACACAACCTTTTTTCTAACAATCTAATTTTTTTTTCTGCTAGTTTGAGTTATTTCACTCTCTATAACTATCATTCAAGGCCATAAAATTTGTTTTAATACTTATTTGTCTCTTACCTTTAAAAATAATGGTTGAATTCCTTTGACTATAACCTTTGTTATTCATGAATAATTTTGTACCGCTGTAGGATTTTATCACACTTTCCACTTATTGTGTATTTTAACATCATCCGAAAGACATACAAAACCACTTCAAAAAAGAATATTTATAAAGATAAAAATTATTAGATGAATTGAATCAAAGTGATCCAACAAACTCAATGATCATCACTCTTGGTTAGTGAACGAGTGGGCACCATTTAAAATACTACATTATTTTGAGGTGAGTGTGTTATATGAGAGAACAATTTACAATTACAAATTTTTAATCAAAAAATGAAAATGTTTTCTAATTCAAAAGTGAGTAAAAAATTAGTTTCCTGATGTATTGTGGATGTGTATACATGTTATTACCCCCCCACACAATAATTGGTAAATAAAAATTGTAAGATTGATTTAGAGGTGAATATAGAATTTTTTGTTTTTTTAAATTTTTTGTTCTTGTGGAATTGCATAAGAATAACTATACGGGTGTTGATAAGTAAAATAAATTAATTAAAAATGTATACTTTTATACAATTAATTTATCATAAAATATTCAACATTTTTATATATTTTATGGTTTTTATATTGATTGAAACATGAGAGGATTATTTGAATTCATTAACTTCGATATTTGTTCGGTATTTTGATCATATATTTTTATATGATTATCTAATAAATGATTTCATTTATTTTTTTGAACTATAGAATATTTTAATATGTAATATTTTATTTAAAATATAGATATATTGGTCATTAGGATGTTCCTTTTAATCATAGAATATGACCCATCATTTTCAACATGTATTCTGGACTAGCATTGATGTTATATGTAAATCCCTAAGATGTTATCATTTTTTCAAAATAATTGAATTTTTTATATCTAGATTAAAAAACACAATGTTTAGCTTGATTTACATGAAAAACATATTTTATCTAGTTGTACTTTAAAAAAACGATTAGATAGAATTACAAATAACACTAAATTAAAATGAATCCTTACAAATTATGAAAATATTATTATTAAACATGAAATTGTACAAATTCTCATTGGGATGGAGATTATGAATAATATGAAATTAATTATGGAAATATTTTTTTACACATTTATGTTAAATTAATTTTTTTTTAAAAATTGATTATAAATGCAATACCCTTTTGAAAATAAACGAAAATCTTTCTCTAAAGACCATTTTATGCGCAAATTTTTTTTTATTTAAATAAATTAACAAAATAACATCTTTTATTATTTTCATGAAATTTAAAAATTATATATTAAATAAATTTTTTTAAATTTATGTCACATGATTTCCAGATAATAAATAAATATAATTCTATTTTTACACTTAAAAAATCTATTTTTCTAAAAATTAATTTTGTCTTATTTTTGAACACTTATAAAAAATAATTTTTGAAAAACAAAAAATATTAATTGTATAATATTAATTTAGTTTTTGATATAATTATTATGAAATTAATAAAGGGTAGTTTTTTTTGGATTTTTTTGATATTTTCATTTTGTGATGAATAGTAAAAAATACATAATTTTTATTGAAATGAACTTTTTTTTAAATTATTTATATTTTTAAATTATATATTGAAATTATTTAAATAAAATATATTAAATTTTAGTCAATTTATCCTATTTAGTTAAATGAAAAAAAATTAATATTGAATTTTTATATAAAAACATTTAAAACATTTTCCCTTTTTCACTTTTTAGGCACACTTTGCATTGCCTATGAGATATTTTTTTATAATTTTTTTTCCTATTAGATCATTGGGATTTGTAATAATGGATTCCATTTATGGAATAATAATAATAATATCTAATATTATGATCTTAATTTAATTTTCAAAATTAAAACTGAATCTCATAAAAATTAATTAACATTTTTATGGTAAATATTATTTACTGTGGTGTAAAATAATACATATGAGTATAAATATAACCAATAAACATGCATAAAAACTATTTTCTTGACATATTTATACAATTCATTCTCTATGATTCTATAATGGACTATTTTGGACTGTTTTTATATATGAAAAACAAGGGATCACTCAAGTAATTTCAAGAATACCTAGTGTGTATTATCCCCTACTTATAAAATGCAATCCCCCTATCATCTATTTCTCACACCCTCAACCCTCATATTATAGAGAATACATACTCAAATAACCTACCAACATGCCTTTTTTAATTCTATAATCCTTGTATTGGGTATCAATCATTGTAGGAATTCTTTTTGTGAAAACCTAAGGAGGATACCTAGAGAAGAGGTAATGTTCATCAAAGAGTGTATTTGTTATTCTTCTACCCCTTAAATTATTATTATAATTTTATTATAAAATATCCTAATTATATTAAATATAATTATAGGTTTTTATTTTAAGGTAACCTACAACCTCTTACACTTCCATTAAATGGTTTACACAGTCATAGTACATGTGTACGGAGGACGACCACTTCGAAAACCGATGTATTTAGTATTTCGATTTCCACCTATCATGGTTGCACCAAATAATGAATTTATAGTATAAATTTTAAATTTATGATATTTATGATCTTATGATGATTATGTAATTATTATATCATTGATTAATTCATTATCTCTATTTTGTTGGAATATGATATCATCATTTGTCTGTACGATGGACTACCACCTCACAAAGCCATATGATTAATTCATGCATTATGAGAAATTTATTAAGGATATTTTTTTCAATAATATATGATATATTTAAAATAAAAATGATTTTATGGATAAAATATTATTTAATTTTCATTCATTCTATACGATAATAAAATAAAATGAATATTCATCCATACGCATGACCTACCTTATCTATGAATTGTGTGTTTCCTCTCATATCCCTAAATTTTATAGAGTACTCTAAAAACATATATAATTAATATAGATTATATTTATATTATTATTTAAAGACATCCTAATATATAACCATGATTAATATAAGAGGGAAAAAAAGAAAATCAAAACCCATACGAATAAAGTGTTTTTTTCCTAAAACATAACATTAACAAAGAATTAATAATAATTGGGAAACAAAAGGTCGTAATAATATAGTGTATGCTATGAAAGAAATAGATATTTTTCTATAATAGATATATATTAAACATATATTTATTATACTAGATGTTGGAATGTGTATGAAAAAAATTATATACTTATGTTAAGGGATTTCCATCTCACTTATATTTTTTGTGAGACACAAGACAAATTATTGACACATTTATATTATGTGGTGTCAGTAATTCCCTTGAATTTATAATAGAAATATTATAAATAAAATTATTAGTATTTATATACCTATTTCAGGAAATCAATTTTTTGGGGTTTAAAATTTAAAAGATATCAAATCAGTAAATAATTTTTTTCTCGATTTTCATTCTTTAATATGTATATTATGGTATACACCTCTATTCATTATTGATGTATATATATCCCCATTGAAATAATATATCAGGAATTTATTTATTATCATTATATTTTATGATAAATTTTGACTTATTAGTTAATGGGGATGATTATTCAAATCTACCATATCGTTAATGATTTTATGTGACACGCTAACCATTTATCAGGATTGTTTATGATTATGCTTTTGATGATAAAATGTTATAATACATCACTCAAATAACTAACGATTTTTATACCATTGTAGTTAATCATGACATTTTTATGTTATACTTCCATTTTTTCACTATATTGTTATTAAAATAATAAAGAATATGTAATCACAAAATAAGAGTTTTGTTGAATATTTGAATGAAATTATAATTTATTAAGAATTTATTTTTTTTGAAAATTATTTTACAAATGTTATTTTATATTACTATATTTTATAAAATAATATATTACCAATCATTAAATTTTTATAGAAATTGTTTAACTTAATCTTCATTTTTTTCTAAATGATTTCCATTTGGATTTTAATAAAAATATTAAAAGATTCATTTTTTAACAAACATGATATTTACTGTATTTATCAATTTCATGACTGGTAAATGATTTTTATATCCCGTTATATTTTTTCGAAGTTATTTTCAAATAAAAATGATTTTATAAAACTTTTGGAATTTTTTTAATGATCTGAAAATATTTTTTCCAAGAGGAATGAATATTTCCCTTATGATTCATTTTAATGATTTTTGAAATTATTTTTTCTAATTTATCAATTTTATTATTAAATAAATAGAGTTTTGAAATGATTTATATTTTAAAAAATTAATTTAAATGAGAGGTTATTTTCCTTAAGAAATATTCCAAGTGATCATTCGGCATCCTTCTCCATCTAAGATTGTATCCTTTGATGTTATTTAATATATACTCGGGATATTAAACCAGGATTCCATTATTACTATTTCAATGAATAAAATAGGTTTATGATGAATAATTATTTATTAATACCATCTCTCTATAATAGGTTAAACAATGATAAAACTTCTAGGAAATCCACATCATTTCGTGGTTTATTATATGATGAAATTATTATGAAACCTATATATTGTACAAATTTTATGAAATTATTAGATTTTTAGGAAGCCATTTTTATTTCATGGGTTATCATATTAAGAATTTTATATAATGTTATGGCATAATTATGTATTATTTTCATTATGTGATAGTTTTTATGCTATAAAAAATATAGTTGGGGCCTATATATCCACCCAATTCATCGGGTAGTGATTTATATCTCATTTGATTGAAAATAGGGGAATGGGGAGTGAACATAGATAATTATGGGGAACATTATAGTTTGATGGTTTTTGGAGTGAACCTTAAATACTATGGTGGATCGGGGATTAATCCAATTCCACTATTAAGAATGGGCTACCACTGGGTATGGTGGTGTGTCCTGTATAGGACATATATCATCATGTAGAGTTACCTAGTTAATTTTGTTAATGATCCTTGACTAACAAGTAAATTATTGTCTATTATTATTTGAATAAAACAATTTTGTATCTTATAGAAATGTTATGCTCTCATGACTCATGTTCTTTCATATCCTTATGAATAATGTCTTATGAACATCCAATATTTCTTCCATGGATCAATATTTTGAACATTGATATATATGGAATGGTTTTCATATGTTACTCCTAATTTATTAGACCATTTTGTTCATGTAGTTATTATGTATATCACATATTTACTATTATTGAGAATCTAATATAACCCTTGTGGTTTTATTCCCCAGTTTATGAATTATGTTTTTATAGGGTGTATATATAAAAATTAATAAATAGGAAAATCATTGGGGGAAATATTCAATATCATTCATCGGATTAAGAAATTGGGTAAATTATTTTTAATGGCATGAAACTATTAGGGTTCCCCTAGATGTGTATATGTAATGTATTGAGTATTCATCTAAAAATATAAAATATCTAGGTATGAGAAGCTAAGTTCACTATACTATTTTTTCAAGAAAATTGGTGATTCAAATTTAATTGAAACATTATATATGGAACTAAAACATTTGGAACATAATTTTAGAAAACGTCGGGATTCAATTCCTCCATTTTTGGGCCCAACCACCATATTTAA
This sequence comes from Viscum album, assembly GCA_963277665.1. Lineage (NCBI taxonomy): Eukaryota > Viridiplantae > Streptophyta > Magnoliopsida > Santalales > Viscaceae > Viscum > Viscum album. The sequence continues at coordinate 2,083,207,119 of OY728128.1, read as the reverse complement.
TAATGGGCCTAAAATTTATGAAGATATTAGATAACATAGAGTGTTAGGCCCATATCTCCCAATCCATTTTTCCAACTTAGATAAAAGTGTTGGTGAAAATGGATAATATAATAAGATATTAAATAATTAGCTATTATAGATTGACATTGCAACCTTTTCAAGGTAATACATTTATTTTAAGGTGGACTTCTGCAATTTGAAGATTCTTCCTGAACAAGAAAGTAAACTTTTTTATTTCAACCAGAACATTCAATGAGTATATCTAATTCACATTTTATTTTTTAGAGGAATATAAATATGAATATGATTAACTTTTAGATTAAAAACAATACTATATCAGGTGAGGCTGCAGTGAAAAAACCACACAAACAATTGATTATAGGGCTACGACAACTACCACTGGCCTATATGATGTACATATATATATTTCATTATATTTACATAATCATTTGGATATATATATATACTTATGGAATAAATTATATTTAATTTCTTGTGTTATTATTTCGGTTTTAGTTATTAATGTTTTATATTAGATCACGTGTTCTGACCATTTTTTGGTTTTGTTAAATATTTTGAGAATTATGAAAATAATATTCATTATTTAATGTATCTTATGATATATTAAATGTATATTTTAGTAATTCATTAATAAAAATATTATATAGGATATTTATTTCATGGTGTAAAAGGTGATCATGAAATTGATCGAAGCACCACCCATGATTAAAATTTCCCATATTAAAATAAAATGATATCAATTAAGTATATCTCAAGATGTTATCTATATTGATAGTAAACATTGAGTCCCAATACCAGTTGTTTGGAGCAAGTGACTTCATAATTTCTTTTCCATAAGATACAAGGAATAATATACTAAAAGACTGAAAAGTTAACTAGTCATGGTAAACCTGATACATACATGAGTCTTACATTACATTTGAATACAAAAATTAAAATATAATTAATTTTCTAATAATTGAATTATTTCATTAATAATATCATAAAATGTAAATCATATTACACGTTATAGATTTGTGGGAAGGAAATGAAAATGATTGTGAACTCAAATTCCCCATAAAGGGTATGTATATCTAAAGCTATCATGAATCAATTAGCATAAATTATATGGAAAGATAAATAACTGATCACGCTTGTGATTTGTATAACTTGAACACATAAATAGTTATGTTAGAATAAATATAGAATGGTAAACAAATGAAAACAGATGAAATTTAATAAATAACTGTAACGCCCCGACCCCAGCTACCCAAAGTCAGTGCATTATTATGTAACATTGGCATGATCACAAAATATCATGTCTCTAAAGACCGATTAGTTTAGTAGACTTGGAAACACTATATACATTTATAAGTTTTACATTACATCATAATTTAATACAAAAATACAACAACATCTTGTCTTCATATCCCCTCATACTATCCCTGCAGGTCATTCATAAAATAATTCTTCACATCCGGGAAAAATTAAAATAGTGAAAGGGGTGAGCTCAGATGCTCAGTAAGGATAACAATATAGCAGAAGCTTTCTTAAATAAACATAAACATTTATGTCAATTTATAACTGAAACAAAATCCTTTTAAACTTTAACTTCATCATAATATAGAAAAATAAAATGAAATAATGCCATTTACTTATTCACATGGAAATTATACAAGTCGAATAATCACATGCAATATCGATAACCACTTTCATAATGATGGAATGCATAATGTCAGACTATCATAACCACATAGCCACGACCTCGTGCAAAGACTTAAAATAAGATTTTGTCAAGGCCTCGTGCCAAGAAACTAGTTTCTCTCATGAGACCTGCCGATGCATCGAGGAGCTATAGTAGGCTCCACCAGTCACTTAATATGTCCAATGCATTCCTCATATGAATAGGTTTAAATATATCATAAACCATAACATAATCATATTAAATAAAACATGAATAAAATTTCCACATTTCAATCAAAAGATATCAATACAACACATTGATATAATAGAAACACTTTAAAAACCATTTTCAATACAAAATTAAAAGAAAATTAAAATTGGTATTTATTTTTCATTTAAAAAAAAGTTATGGCTTGTAGAGGAAGCTGAAACTCAAATAATAGTAACAGCGGTGAAGAAGTCGTTATTGCCGCATACGTAAGAAAAAACATTCCATTTGTCATTTTGTAAAAACACTTCGTATAAAAAGATTCCATTTGGATAAAAGTAAAAGTCAAATGGGTTTATACACCGTATAAAGTAAAGTTGTGTATAAAACCAAATATCCCTCAATGAAATGTGATTGAGACGAAGTCCCTTACCTCGTGTCCGACTTGACTCGACTGTTCTTTAACCTCATGAATAATAAACTAGTGTTAATTTATAATTTCTTAATAACCTTTTTAAAGTTCATTATTCTTTTTATATCACTTATTAACATGTTATGAACTTTATGTAATTATTTAAGTTAATAATGGTTGTTTTGTCAATCTTTGGTACTTGAGTCAAAAATAAACTTCTTATAATTACATGTTGTTCATGTGGTAAAATATCCATTATATCCAGAATTATATTCATGATTTAGATATCATATATATCATATATATCCAGTATATATATGAATTTATAATATTACATAACATTTAGAGGTATGAAATGAAATTCACTGTTCATGGAGACGGTAAGTCGTACGTACGCATGAATGCTACTTTCATTTATATTTCATATTTAATGGATTGAAATCATAATTATATAAAGGTATATTTTAATTACAGTATAATATCATATATAATATCATTTACTCCATCCTTTATATGTCCCACATATGGCATTAATGATTCAAATCACTTTGAGGGGGCGGTAGTCCGCACTTCCTAAAATGAAATTATCGCGTTTACCCATAATATAAGTCATAAAGGTATGACATAAATGAGAAATAAAAAAGCATAAGAAAAACATAAACATAATATATATCATATATAAATATAGTTACATCTTAATGGCCACTATAAAAGGCATTAAAAGAAGATTGAACAATCATCGTTTCGTGAGGCAGTAATTTGCCACCCACAGAAACAATATGTTCTTTAACCATTAGATGAATGAGTGTGTAAGTGTAAATATAATACTTCTCATAAAAAAATACTAGTATATTGAAGATACTGGTGTTTTTACAAAATAAAGGAATTAAAAGAGTTTAAGGGTTTGGAGAAGCCAAATAAAACTAAAGAACATAAGAGAAGACATTACCTTAAAATCGGGTAACTATTTTTGATTTGAGCCAAAGGCTTCCTTGGGAAGACTTCTCCCAAAGTGAGGCTTCTAGGAGTAAGATCAGGAAGTTGAGAGATAATTTGGGCTGAGGTTGGCCGAGCCAATGGGTTTTATGGTTTGAATAAGGTGGTAGAGGTGGGGGCCTTTAATAAGAGGAGAGGAGGTGCACTCTTGGAAAGTCATGAAATGTTACATTATTATGAAGTGATTTTCAGATTTTAAAGGTCCCAAAATTATATATGTCAAGGCTAATGTGATAAGGGTTAGAAATAGCCTCATACAACAGTTTTTTGACAAGTTTATGTCTTATAGTTTACATTATCTTTTCATTTTATTTAAATCGTTAATTAATGAGGTAATCACTCCATCATCATGGTGTCATAATAAATTTAATTTATTTAAAGTATTAAAATTAAAAATAAATATATAATGATATGGGAAATCGTTTTATATTTCCAATGAATATTTATAGTAAAAAATATAACGTGTATAACCCCTTGTAAAAATTGTTTTCGTAAAACAATAAATGTTTGTGATATTTTTATTTTTACTTTAAATAAAAAGTTATTAATATCATTTTCTTAACAAAGTGGCTCCATGGGGTCCCCTAGTTGACCAATGGATTTTATTTGTTTCCCATGAATCATCAATTAAGGGTAGGACAAGTGTCACAATATTTTTATATTTTTATAATATCATTTTTACCGTAAATTTCACTAATTACCTTTAATCACGAATAATAAAACTTAAAAGTTACTATTCACCAAAAATTATTGTAATCCCATTAAACAAAATTTTACTTCTTAATGGCAACCATGTATGTAATAATTTTTAAAATCAAATCACATAAGTGGTAACGTTTCATTTAAACGAAAAATCATTTTTTTAACTACCACTTAGTGGTTTCACTATTCATCAAAAATTGATGTTTTTTAGAAAAATACCAAAAATTCACCCTAAGATATAATTGATATTACGAATTCAAAAATGATGTCTATTTTAAAAAATTCTAAACATATATGTTGCATTAATTAATTTTATAATTATTCCTCGTTTTCAAAACAAATAGCGTGTTTTTTAGAAATAATATATATCAAAAGATTCACAATTGTTTATGTCGAATTTCAAAGTGAAATTTATTCTAATGACCACCAATGGATAAAATGGTAAAAATTTATTCTAATTATACTTTAAAACCACTGAATAGTATAATTTATCACTATAAATTATTTTTATTAAAAAAGTTGTTTTTAAGTATTTTTCTATACATCGAAAATTGGAAGTTCTCGGAAAAATTCAAAAAATTCAACATAGGATAATTTCGATATTACAAATCCCAAAACTGAAGTCCATTTTGAAATATAAAATTTATATAATTTCAAAAAGTTGTTATTATTATTCATAACAGCTTGTTTGATTGGTCACGGTGTGTTAGAATCTCGAAGTTGTGTACGATGCAAGCTATTGTATTATTGAAAGAGAAGCGTACTGTGTAAGCTTGGGGTGTCACATTCTCCCCTAGTTCAATAAATTGTGTCCTCGCAATTTGAAAATTTTCTTCAAAAATAAATGGTTGAAAATAGAAAATACCTTTGTGGAAAACTCATATTGTAAATAGGGTTAATAAAAATATAACATTAAAAGAAAGAAAGAGAAGTACAAAGGTCACCTGAGATAGCCCATACTAGGATTCTATGAAAACATGGATATGGAGGAGAAAAAAACCTTCATGGTCTGATGGAGAGTTGTAGAAAGCACGATTAGGAGAAATTTAACTACAAGAAATTCACAAACATGTTATTGGTTAAACGGTCTTTGATTCCCCCCGTAGGAAAAGTTAACCGACAACGTTTTTTTTGTTTTAAGTTACGTTTCATAAATTTGAAGAATTTATTTATGAGATTTACTAAGAATGTAAGGAAATATACTTACTTGTCATGTAGAGATTCATTCCATACTAAATTTTTACCACAAACCCATCTTTCACTCCAAAAGGCAATAGAACTCAAAAATATTCTATTTATCCTAACCGTATTGGCTTCCAAAAATAAATTTATAATTCCTCTTTCAGAACTAAAAAAACTACGTTATACACTCTAGGGACTTCACGTAGTCCAGTGGTAGGCAATAAATCCCAATTCCACTATAGTTGTGGGTTTGATTCCCAAAGCTTTTTCTGACGAGACGGGTTGTCACACGGTCTGCGTGTTGTCATTTTTATAAATATCCAAAAATAACCTTAACAATAGTATCCCAAATACCTCTGTCCAGACATTCTCTAAAATGTCTCTAAATTCCAAACTCAATTGTAACATCAAATTCTCCAAACAATGTAAGGTTTATCTTATTGTCACATACTCAAAATATGATTACCTTCATCATATTAAAACCTTAATGAAATAACAAGTAATGCAGTACAATCCTTATATATCACATTATTCTTATAACCAGTACATCGTTGATACAACACTCAAATGACATAATTATTTAATATTAACATAAGAACTCTAATCATTCCCCCTCATATGTGGTATTATCATAACATGATTATTATCCAATAACATCATTTGGGGCATACTCCGATGATTTGTACATTGGTTTGTGTAGTGTCCCCACTCCTTATAGATGAAGCATAGTACATTTGAAACCATTTTCTTACCCTTGCATTCACCCACTTGGTGTCCTTTTTCTCCACACATATAACACACTCCCATTCCTTTTAGGCAAGTTCTAAGATGTTTCTTCCCAAATTTATTAAATATTGGAAAATTCTTCATTTCCCTCTCCCCTTTATCAACCTTTCTCTCTTCCATTATTTTATTCTCTTGCTTACCTTCAAATCCCTAGGACCCAAGGAATTCATTACTTATCTTATTAACACATGATACTATTTCTTCATAAGTTTAGAACACATGGGAAACTATTTACCTTCTAAATGTCAGCTTAATAACATGAAAGATATGATCCTTATTACTCTTTGGATCATACGTATTGTTGGAGTTCACATTCCTTCTACTGGGAACCATTTCTATAAAATGTCATAAACTAGGCCAGTTTATCAATTGCAATGAATAATTCCAAACTTGTAAAATACTTAACATAAATTGAACGGTTTATGGATAAAATTCATAATCATAAAGATGTTTTCTTTGAGTAAGTATATACTCATAAACCCTTTATAATGGTTTGTAAGGAAAATGAGAATTATCCTAAGCATATATCCCAGGAGTGTCATAACCAAGAGTGCAGCAAGGCCTGTTGTCGTGCACCAGTTCTCATTCGAGTCTAGATCAAAGCGGTGTTTTGGGGGTTTACCCATAGGTACATCTATGCCAGAGACTCCTCTACCTGCTCGTATCCAGACAGGGATGTATTTCTCAGAAAACTCACAAAATCTCTATAATACCAAAATTCTAGGAAGTTAATCTATACTAATCGTCAAAGTCTATCTTAGGGCTATGTGCTCTAATCAGATTTTATCTAAATCTAGTTTCCAAGGTTAGTACTAAACTGCCTCTGATACCAACTGTAATGCCCCGACCCCTGCTACCCAGAGTCGGTACATTATTACGTAACATTGGCATGATCACAAAAGATCAAGTCTCGAAATACCAATCAGTTTAGTAGCTTTGGAAACACTAGATACATTCATAAGTTTTACATTACATCATAAAGTAATACAGTTCTGCAACAACATCTTGTATTTATATCCCCTCATCATATCCCTAGATTTCATTCATAAAATACTTGTTCACATCCTGGAAAAATTAAAACATTGAAAGGGGTGAGCTCAGATACTTAGTAAGGATAACAATATAGCGGAATCTTTCACAAATAAACATAAACATTTAAGTCAATGTATAACTGAAACAAAAGCCTTTTAAACTTGAACATCTGCATAATATGGCAAAATAAAATTAAATAATTCCATTTACTTATTAACATGGGTATTCTACTAGACGAATAATCGCATTCAATATCAATAACCACTTTCATAATGATGGAATTCATAATGCTAGACTATCATAACCACGTAGCCAAGGCCTCGTGCCAAGACTACAAATAAGATTTTGTCAAGGCCTCATTCCAAGACACTAGTTTGTCTCATGAGACCTACCGATGCATCGAGGAGCTATAGCGGTCTCCACCCGTCACTTACTATGTCCAATTCATTCCTCATATGAATAGGTTTAAATATATCATAAACCATAACATAATCGTATCACATAAAACATGTATAACATTTCCACATTTAAATCACAAGATATAAATAGAATACATTGATATAATATAAACACTATCAAAACCATTTTCAATACCAAAATAAATGAAAATTAAAACTTCATATTTATTTTTAATTTTAAAAAAGGTATGGCTTGTAGAGGAAACCGAAACTCAAATAATGGTCACGGCGGCGGAGAATTCGTTGTCGCCGCATATGTAATAAATACCATTCCTTTTGTTGTTTAGTAAACATGCTTCTAATAAAAGGATTCCTTTTTAATGAAAGTAAAAGTCAAAGGGGTTTGTACACCGAATAAAGAAATGTTGTGTATAAAACCAAATATGCCTCAATGAAAGGAGATTGAGAGGAAGTCCCTTACCTCATGTCCGACTTGACTCAACTATTATTTAACCTCCTGAATAATAAACTTGTGTTAGTTTTTAATTGATTAAGAACCTTTTTAAAGTTCATTATTTCTTTTATATCACTTATTTACATGTTATGAACATTATGTAATTATTTATGTTCATAACGGTCGTTTTGTCGATCTTTGGTACTTGAGTCAAAAATAAACTTCTTATAATTACAAGTTGTTCATGTGGTAAAATATACATTATATACAGAATTATATTCATGATTTATATATCATATATATCATATATATCTAGTATATATATTCATTTATAATCTTACATAACAATTAGAGGTAAGAAATGAAATTCACAGTTCATGGAGACGGTAAGCCGTACGTACGCATGAATGCTACTCTCATTTATATTTAGTATTTAATGGAATGAAATAATAATGATATAAAGGTATATTATAATTCCAGTATAATATAATATATAATATCATTTACTCCATCCTTTATATGTCCCACATATGGAATTAACGATTCAAATCACTTTGAGGGGGCGGTAGCCCGCACTTCCTAAAATGAAATTATCACGTTTACCCATAATGGAAGTCATAAAGGTATACCATAAATGAGAAATAAATAAGAATAAGGAAAACATAAACATAATATATATCATATATAAATATAGTAGAATCTTAATGGCCACCATGAATGGTGTTAAAAGAATATTGAATAATCATCGTTTCGTGAGGTAGTAATTCACCACCCACAAGAATAGTATGTTTTTAACCATTAGACGAAGGTGTGTGTAAGTGTAAATCAAATAATTCTCATAAAAAAATCCTAGTATATTGAAGATACTAGTGTCGTTACAAAATAAAGTAATTAAAATATTTTAAGGGATTGGAGAAGCAAAATAAAACAAAATAACATAAGAGAAGACATTACCTTAAAATCAGGTAACTCTTTTTGATTTGATCCAAAGGATTCCTTGGGAAGAATTTTGCCCAATGTGAGGCATCTAGGAGTAATATAGGGAAGTTGAGAGAGCATTTGGGTAGAGGTTTTTTGATCCAATGGCTTTGAAGGAGTGAATAAGGTGGTAGAGTTGGGGCCTTTTATAAGAGGAGAGGAGGGGCACTCTTGGAAAGTCATGAAATATTACATTATTATAAAGCGATTTTCAGATATCAAAGGTACCAAAATTATATATTTCTAGGATAAGGTTAAAAGGGTTAGAAATATACTCATCCAATAAGTTTTTGACAAGTGTAATTCTTAGATTTTACATTATCTTTTCATTTTATTTAAATTGTTAATTAATGAGGTAATCACTGCATCATAATGCTGTCATATAATTTTTAATTTATTTAATGTAAAAAAATTATAAAAAAATATCATGATGTAGGAAATCATTTTATATTTCCAATTAATATTTATAGTCAAAAAAATAACTTGTATAACCCCTTGTGAAAATTGTTTTAGTAAAACAATACATGTTTGTGACATTTTTATTTTTACTTTAAATAAAAAGTTATTAATGTCATTTTATTACCCAAGTGGCTCCATGGGGTCCCCAACGTGACCCATGGATCTTCATGGTAGTACATGACTCATAAAATAAGGGTAGGAAAAGTGTCAAGAAGTTTTAATATTTTTATAATATCATTTTAACCTTAAATTTCACTAATTACCTTTAATCGTGATTAATAAAACTTAAAAGATAGTATTCATAAAAAAATTATTTTAATCCCATTGAACCAAATTTTAATTCTTAATGAAAAACATGTATGTAGGATTTTTGAAAATAAAATCACAGAAGTGGTAAACTTTCATTTAAATGAAAAATCAGTTTTTTAACTACCACTTAGTGTTTTCACTATTCATCAAAAATTGATGTTTTTCAGAAAAATACAAAAAATTCACCCTAAGATATTATTGATATTCTGAATTCAAAAATGATGTCTATTTTACAAAATTCCAAAAATATAAGTTTCATTAATTAATTTTATAATTAATCCTTGTTGTCAAAACAAATAGTGTGTTTTTAGAAATAATATATATCAAAAGATTGACAATTGTTTATGTCCAATTTCAAAGTGAAATAAATTCTAATGACCACCATTGGATAAAATGGTAAAAATATATTCTAATTATACTTTAAAACCACTCAATAGTATAATTTATCTCTATAAATAATTTTTAATAAAAAATTTGTTTTTATGTAATTTTCTATTTATCGAAAATTGGATGTTCTCGAAAAAATACCAAAAATTCAACATAGGGTAATTTCAATATTCCGAATCCAAAAATGATGTCCATTTTGAAATATAAAATTTATATAATTTCAAAAAGTTGTTATTAATATTCATAATGGCTACTTTGATTGGTCGCGGTGTGTTAGAATCTCGAAGTTGCGTACAATGTAAGCTATTGTATTATTGAAAGAGAAGTGTATCGTGTAAGCTTGGGGTGTTACAATAACTAAGCATGAAATTCATCCAGAAATAAAATCATTATGAATATCTCATTTATAATAATAGGTGAATTATCAATGATGTCAATTCTTAATTTTTATTGGTAATTTTCCCCAATAAAATGATATATTTTCCTTCAAGATCACTCCTCAGTATAGTATAAAACAACTATGTAAAAACTGATTCATTTAGCCCAACCATATGTATACTCTATTAACAATTCAAAATATATTTTAAATGTACTGTGTATAAATATATTGGGTTTGGAAAACTGATTTTCTATCATGAGACATGTTGACGCATTAATGGTTTATCTATAACAGTCCCCACCCATGTCCTTTATGTCCATACAATTCCTCATATTCCAAATAATTCATGAATCAACATTTATTTTCAACAAATATCTGTATTGAGTAAAGAATACTAATTTATACATATTTCTCTAGGTAAACAAATAAAATTAAATATAGTAAACTATATTTAGAAATAAAATATAGTTTATACAATAAAAAAATCCATAAAAATTATTATATATATTTATTGTAATTAAATTTCTAACAACCGTACGAAATTGAATTATTCAATTGGAATATTATTTCTGCAAAAATTTAATCAAGGAAGCGAATGTCACTATATACTTTGGTCAACGTGAATATAAAAATTGAATAGAAATGATATAGAAGGAATAAATACAACATGTAGCAATTGATGTTAGAATAAATGATTGTCCCCCATGTTGAATAAAAATAACATAATGACAAATTTTAAAACATTCAGGAGTAAAATATCAATTTCATTTTGAAAATCACATTTTTAAAAGCATAGAACACTTTTAAAATACATTACATTAAAAATACTATTTTCATTACAACTATTTTCATTATTTTTAAGAAAAGATGATTTTTTAAGATATTCTTATAAAGATGAAAAATATGCATAAATGAAAATATGATCATGATGGATGGTAATTTTATACATATCATACACGACTAAAATAACATTGTTTTTATATTGTAAAAAGGAGAGAAAAGTACCATTTTTTAGAAAATGATAGGAAGATTTCTTTCAAAATATCAGAAAAACCAAAATTGATTTTTTTTAGAAATGAAAAAATATTATATTTAATTTCATTAAGTAAATAGGGAAAGTGTTACATTGATAAATCATTTTGAAAATGGAAAAACATTTTAATTTTTTTTAGAAATCTTGGTTTTTGATGAAAATATATTTTTGGCCGAAGAGACAAATGAAGTAATATTTTCTTAAAAAAATTTCCCAAATTAATTTAATTAAAAAAGAGACAGAAATAATTCTATTATTTTAAAATATATTTAATTAACATAGAAGAATAAAAATAAATGTTTTTATTAGTAAATGTTAAAATAATTTTGTTCAACTCAAATTCAAGAATAAATAATATTGATTAAAATGAGATTGTAAAATAAACCATTACATTGAAAATAATTTTGGGTATATAATAAATCAATGAATGTTTTATGTGTTTCAACAATATATAAACATTGGAAATGTTTATATAAAAAAATATATTATGAATTTTTTTATACACATAATCTAATCAATTCATATTGAATAATGTTGAAGTTTATCCCAATGAAGGGAAATTGAGTTATGAAATCACATACCAAATACTTCCTCTTTGTTGAACATTATTTAAAATCATTTATAGTGTTTTTAAACATGTTATCAACTTATATAATAATTATATAAATATTTATAATATCATATATTATCATTTTATAACAACTTATCACTCAATTTTTAAATATCTATCATTATTTTCATTATTTTGGGTGATTATTGGTTTCTTTTATAATTCTTGTTTCATCATTAAATATTTACCTCATGCGTATATAATATATTTAATACACATAAATAATAATAATTATGAAATAATTGTCCTTTTTTACATCAATTTTTATTTTAAAACCAATCATGAAAAATGGTTATGAAAAATGGAGTACCTTAATATAATGGAGACATTAGGTCATATGTAAAAAAGAGTACTGTATCCTTTTTCCAATTATAGTTATAGAAACTATTTATGTAATATATTATCATTCCATAATAATATCAACATAATAAGTACCATGTTAAACCCTTAAATATATCATCAATGTGGTTTGGTGATGAAAATAGATTCATGTCTCTTTGTTAAGGCGACATTCCACACACACACGAACAATGTAGTCATCATTAAGTGAGTTAAATGTTAGAAAATAATATTTATATTTATAAACGAGAAAAAATCATGAATATAAGAATTTTTTAATTTATATCACATATATTGATTAAAATTGCCTTTATTTCATTCCATGTAATGTATTAATGAAAAATGAATCACATCACATCGTGAGGCAGTCATCTATCATACACATGAGTGGTGTTATAATGCGTGAGGAACTGACCCAGAAAAACCGGATTTGTTTTCTTTGATGCATGATGTGTAATTATTCACAAAAAAACATGCACTGATAAATTACACATCATGTCCTATACAGATGTTAAAATTCGGTTCAGGTTCTGAGAAACCAGCCACTTCTGTCATACTTCTTTAACTCAAACTAATTCCTGACAATTATTAATAAAAAACATAGGGTGAGAATACGAATTCCTTGTAAAGAGTTTTAAAAATAAACGAATATATATTTTGAAGACATTCATTAAAACATTCCATAAAACATTTCTCCCAATGAAAATCTATAACACATGTACATATCATTAGAGTGCTCCATTAAAAACATGCATACAGAGTTTCAGGGATACATGATTCAAATATAGGTATGATCATTTGGAGTAATGAATAAAATACATTCTATACATGTATTACGTATGAATATGTAAACACAAATTAGATATTTAAGAGTAACGAATAATCAAAGTTGCGCGTAGAGGTAATAACTTCAATTTCAAACCCTGAATACTAATTCACTGAATGAATATGTCATGCCATAAGAATTTACATTTCTGATACTCATAAGTACTGTCTCTTAACCATCAAAATTATAACAGTAGAACAACCATTTGGTTAACTAATTATCATACACACAAAGGGAATGTGTAATACCGAACATTAATTTTAGTGTCAAGGCCTTGTGCCAAGACCTAGTGGCTAACTATATCCGGACCCCATCCTAAAGAGCCTCTATAACTGGATTCCATCCCAGAGAGCCTCTATAACTCGGCACCATCCAGGAGAGCCTCTATAACCAGACTCCAACCAAGAGGGCTTACTTTTTCTAGTCCCCAACCCAGAACATACTAGTCCAATACATTCATCATATGTCTAGTAAATTCATATTACTCAAGGAGTCCCATACCACTATTAATATTTAATTTCTTATCTCATTATTATGATATGCCACATGCATAAATCATTGAGTGCAATTATAAAAAAATGGAAAATGAAACCATTTAATCTAAAAATACATAATATGATGGATAACATTAAAAAAATATGGAGGTAACCATTTATTAAAGGCATACATAGTTTATTACACATTCTTGGCACATGAGAAAAAACTATAGAACATAAAATAATGGATGAGAAGGGGGTTTTCCATATGAGATGTTAAAATAATAAAACATTGATTTAATATCCTTATTCCATGAATGGGAAAAAAGTAATTTAATATACCGATAACTTTTTCAGTAATCAGTCGATTAGATTACATCGTCACTTAACAAAAAATAATCATCGCAGTTGATAAAACATTAAGTGAGCATAACATGATCACATGGTTTAAAACACCCATTTACCCTTTAACATATTTTGGTCGAATCAAAAATATGTATTCTTTTTAATCATAAAAGAAAACATGGTCAATCATATTATACCTTTGAAACATGAAATTATAATAAGGCTAATATCATTAAATTTTATTCAACTAAAACAATTTTGACATACTTTCTGAATTAAAACATACATATTTACATAAATACATATTGGTTTGGCTTACCTATAGGCTGATATTCATTAAAGTCGTACATGTATTAATTACATAAATAAATTAATTAAATTATAATAATTCATACATGATATTAGAATTTTAGAAACTATAACCTTATACACACAAACATTATATATGAGTTTTCATATTTAAACAAGGTTTAATAATTTCTCATAGGTATTAAATACTTTAAAACATATTTAATACTACATTATCACTTAATTAAAAACCAAACCATGTTTGGTTTATAACATGTCTGACTGTATGTATATATATATGTCAGAATAAACATAATTGGGTAAGAAATTTTATACAAAATATAGTTCTTCACATATTGAGGTTCTTAAATTAACTTCAAAGCTCAAGTTTAAAAATATTAAATCTTGACAGAAGATGAATATGTAAGTTTGAGGGGATATATATTGAAATTTTTATATAAATATATATATATATACATAACAGATCATGTATATAATGTATGAAAATAATGTTTCATGAGGTAATTAGGATTTAGGTATACTAATACCCTATAACTCAAAATCTTGAAGCTCTAAATCGGGTAAATATAGGTTTAAAGTGAAACTAAAATATTCATATATATATATATATATATATAATTTTACATAAATATACAACTTAAACTCAATGAGAAAGACAATATAAATTCCCCACCTTAGCTCGAGTAAGAAGAGGGGTTGGGAGAACTCACTGAAGCTCGCTGTAAGTGTGAGTTCAGAAGATCTGAGAGGTTCGTTGGGGTGCCTTGAGTGTGTTTTTATAAAATATACCTACACAGAATATTTTAATGCAAGATTCCTATGATATGAGGTCGAAATGGTTTCTAAAAAATTAGGGTTTAGACATTTTTAGAAACTGTGTGAAAGGAGGGGGACCAGTGGCTGTAAAGGTGAAACAAATGGTGAAATATAGGGTTTAGGGAACTGGTTTAGTTCACGCCGTGGGGAAGAAGATGACGCTACGGGAAGAAAACCTGAAGAAGATAAGACGGTCAGGATCAAATACGACCTTGATCCGATAGCTGGGGTGCCTCCGCAGTTTAAAAAGAATTGGGTGGCTCAGATTAAATCCGAGTTTGATCAGATGTCCCTGGATCAACATGACATGTTAAAACTCAAAGACAACCGAGTTTATATCTGAGGTTGATTGGATGGTGCACAAAAATTTGGTCATATTCTGTGGTTGATGAGGGTCGAGCACTGGATCCAGATCGATGGCCCAGATAGTGCGCAACGCGATCCAATGGCCCAAATATCGTTTCACTTGAAAAAAGTCATCCCAGATCAAAATGGTGAGATGTTCACGACCCCTTTATAATCTTGAGTCCCCGAACGATGGATTAGAAAAAAATATCACACACCTAGGGAGCCTTATACATGGGCTCCCACCCCCGTAGGCCTCAGCCTACCCCTTCCTCGTTATGACCTTACACCCATGGTGGCGAGCCCCAAACACCAGTGCGCTCCTGTGAGCCCTTTGAGGAACCTATGCCCATGCTCAGGCCTTCCCAAGATGAGTTTGAGGGCTAGGCCTAGCCACTTAGCGTGAGAGGCCTCCTTTGACACAACTATAAAGGGTTGGCCCTAGTGAGACTATTTTTTTTAATAAAATCCAATCATTAAAAGTTATAAAGTCTTAAAAAAATAATACAATTATTATAACCATATAGAAATTATATTTTATTAACCTGACTTTTATTTAAACACTTGAAGTCTAATGTACAAAAATTATTCTTTGTATTACCTAAAAGTAATACTAAAATTATTTATAAACACTAAACATTAAAATAAAATGTTATAAATTGAGAATTAAAATACCCACATGAATATTCTTATTATTGTATTATAGAAGTCAAAAAAAAGTTTAATTAGAAACATAGTTTAATTATAAGATATTAAACATTTTTTAAAACACTATTTATGAAATGAAAATCATTATAATATATTAAATGTGTATTTAATTCCTTCAAAATCACTTCAGTGTAATTCAAAATATTTCACCATGTCCTTCTAATGTTCATGATTAAGGGTGGTTTTATAATTTTTCAATCTGTAATTTTATTATTTGGAGAAATAAATAACACTCACAAGTTTTAAATTAATTCACCAAAAAGAAAACGACTATAGTTATAGCTATTGGAACTCAACAGTATCCCAAGAAAATGATCTAGTTGTTGCTTTATATAAGAATATTCTTTAGGGTGTTCTAAACTCAAGAGAGTTGAAAAAATGGATCTTTTGAGACCATTGGTTCTTTACAAGGATGTGGTGGTCTTAGCCATACTAATGTTTGTTATGACAGATACTAAGGACCCATATTACCCTCTTAGGGTTCTTGTTATTTTGGGTGGTCTCCCTATAATTTTGATAGGGTTTTTAATATGTATATTTGGTTAGCATGATTTCCCTTTTGAACTTGGTGTATTGTAAACACTTTGATGTCTGGTTTAAATGAGAATACTTGTGTTTATCTTATAAATATTTGTTTTGATTAAAAGAAATTTTAAACAAAAATAAAAGCATAATATTTTCATTTTGTGAGAAATATGTTTTGGGGTGTTACAATATCCCCCCAATAAAGAATTGCGTCCTCGCAATTCATTTCACATAAACACGTCAAAAGACTCCCGTACAAGCTTCACCACATCCTATATCGTGAAGGATCCTCTGTTGTGGCCTGGTGAATTCCCAGATTAGTGTTTAAGTCCTCTTCTTCCCTGGCTCAAACACACCTTGTGAAGAATGGTTTGAACTCATTCATAGTGCATTCGGGCTTCCATAGTGTGGCTTGGATGTTGGAAAGTCCAGAGATGTCTGAATTGACAAAGTCTCTAAGGACTCTCCTGTATATATTCCATTTGAGAACATCTACATTATAGATATAGTCGTATAGTCTTAAACTGTGGATTTGATACAAGTAGGTTGCACAATGATTTCCCTCCAAAGAAGACTCTTGGGACCTTACTATAGTTGTGATGTTCCGGTGAAGATTGAAACATAGGAAAATCCCTTCATGGTATTTTTCCCTTTAACTATATTCGGATAATTAAACCATGGCTATGTGGTCATATAAGAAAGCATTCCCATGGCAGGAGCAGAGAATGTCCAGACTATTTGATATATCATAAATTTTTTTGCAGGTTCTTCACAAGTTTTCGACGGGTAAGTACTCTTCCTCAATCTTTTTGACCAACATAGTATCTAGTATCTCATTAGGGAGTGATAAAATGTGAGTCAGTCCTTCCATATGAATATTTTTTATTTAAGTCCAATTGGTGAAACCCATCAAAAACTATAAACAAAGAAAAGATAGTAGGAAGAAAAGATAACAAGTCTTATTCTTATTTAACCACTTATACATAAATGAAAATATCTACTGGTTTCCTCGTCTCCCTAAAACATGAATCCCCAGAACAAGTTCAAAACTCTCGATCTCCCTAAACCATATGAAACTCGACAAGTTTGATTCAATCTTGTGGGTGAACTTTTGGTGTTTCTAGAGTCTAGCATGAGGGGTGTACAATTGAGAGAAATATGTATGTACTTTTTGTCTGTATATAGAACAGATGGATTCAAATTCAAGAATGTCAATGTCCATTACTTGACTAAAATGTCCATAAGACAAGACTTGACAAATATATGTCACGCGGAGGTCTCTCGCTGCCGCTGCTTCATGGAAGGCCATGAGGGACAAGATGCCTTCTATCGTGCTAGAGCATCTAAAAAGTCCCTCGTGGTACTTTCCCCATCATTCTTAGGATATAAATTTGGTTTTCAGTATAAATAAGTAGTCCAAACCCACTCCTCAAAGGAGTTTTAGTACTTGGGGTGAGTTGGATGCATCATAGAGATGTTTCCATGACATAAAAATATGGGCATAGTTTTTAAATTTTTAGGGCTAGAAATGGAAATTATGGTTTCTAGGGCATCATTGGGATGACAAAGAAGAGTAGTGCCTTCTTTTTCCAACTAAAAATATGGAAGAGCCTCATATTTAGAAATGCTTAAGTAAATTTTTATTTGTTAATGTTTTTTTCCAGATTTATCTAAACTGAATCCTTTGATACCAACTACTCAACCATAGAAATCCCAATGTCGGTGCCTTGAAATAATGATGTGTAATTATTCACAAAAAAACATACACTGATAAATTACACATTATTCCCTATAGAGAGGATCAAATTCGGTTCAGGTTCTGAAAAACCGACCACTTCTGTCATACTTCTTTAACTAAAATTAATACCTGAAAGATTTTAATAAAAACGTATGGTGAGAAT
Organism: Viscum album; assembly: GCA_963277665.1. Lineage (NCBI taxonomy): Eukaryota > Viridiplantae > Streptophyta > Magnoliopsida > Santalales > Viscaceae > Viscum > Viscum album. The sequence goes on along the minus strand of OY728128.1, from coordinate 2,083,188,521 downwards.
ACAAATTCCCAGTAAGGGGTTATAAAAATAATCCAATACAAATTTTAACAACATTATTTATAACATTCCATAAAACATTTCTCTTAATGAAATGATGTTACACATGTATATATCATAAGAGTTATCAATTTAAAACATGATGAATGATTTACAAGGATACATGATTCAAATATAGGCATGCTCATTTGGATTAATGATTAAAAGACATTCTAAACATGTATCACATATGAATATGTAATCAAAAATTAAAAATCTAAGTGTAATGAAAAATCAGATTTGCGTGTAAGGGTAATAACATCCAATTCATACATGGAATACTAATTCACTGAGTGCATATGTCATTCCATAAGCATTTATATTTCTCATAATCAAATGTACTGGCTCTTAACCATGGACCTTCCACTATTCAAACATTCATTTGGTTAATTAATTATCATACACATAAAGGGAATTTATAATACTAGACTTTAATTTTGGTTTCAAGGCCTCATGCCAAGACATAGTGGCTAATTGTAACTGGACCCCAACCTGGAGAGCCTCTGTTACTAGACTCCATCCCGGAGAGCCTCTGTAACCGGACTCCAACCCGGAGAGCCTCTATAACTGGACTCTAACTCATAGTACATAGTATTACCAGTCCCCAACCCGGATCTTACAATTCCAATATATTAATCATATGTCCAGTAAAGTCATATTTCTCAAGGAGTCCCATACCACTATAAATATTTGATTTCTTATCTCATTATTATGATATTTTTCATGCATGCATCATTGAGTGAAACTATAAATAATAATGAAAATGAAACCATTTAATCCAAAAATAAATAATATGATAGATAACATTTAAAATAGTGTAGTAATAGTTTATCAAATGAAAACATTGTTTATTACACATTCATTGCACATGATAAAATTACTATAACACATCATATAATAGATAAGAACGGGTTTTTTCATATGAGATGTTACAATGAAAACACTTTAATTTAATATCCTTATTCCAAAAATGAAAATACATGTTATTTAATATGCTGAAAAAAGTGTCAGTGATCAGGTGATTAGATTATATCATGACCTAACTAAAAACAATCAGCGCACTTGATAAAACATTAAGTGATCATAACATGATCACATCGTTTAACACAACCTTTTATCCTTTAATATATTTCGGTCAAATCAAAAACATATATTCTTTTTAATCATAAAACACAACATGTTAAATCATATAAAACCTTTTAAACATTAAATTACAACAAGTTTAATATCATTAAATGTTAATTAACTAAAACAAGTTTGATATACTTTATGAATTAGGACATAAATATTTACATTAATACCTATTGGTTTTTCTTACACGTCGACTAAAATTCATTAAATAATTACAATAATTAATTCATTAATACATTACATAAATTATAAAAATCCATATATGAAATTTGGGTTTTGGAAACTATATCGATATATACACAAAGTGTATATATGAGTTTTCATATTTAAACTAGGTTTAATAATTTCTCATAAGTAATAAATAGTTTAAAACATATTTAATACACCATTATGACATGATTAAAAAACAAACCATGTTTGGTTTTTAACATATGTGATAGTATTTATATATATATATATGTAAGAACATATAAAATTGGGTAAATATTTTTATACAAAATATAGTTAGTCGCATGTTGAGGTTCTTAAATTTACTTCGAAGCTCATGTTTAGAAATCCTAAATCTGGAAATAATGGGTTTATGTGATTATTATGGGCTATATATTGACATATTTATATACATATATATATACACATAACTAATTATGTATATAAGATTTGAAAATAAGTTCTCATGAGGTAATTATGCTTCAGGTCTAATAATACCCTATAACTCAAAATCTCGTACCACTAAATTGTGTAATTAAGTGTTCAAACTCAAACCGCAAGATGAATATATATATATATATATATACTTGTGTACATAAAGATACAACTTCAACTCAATGAGAATGAAAATATAAATTCACTACCTTAGCTCGAGGAAGAATATGGGCTTAGGAGAACTCAATGAAGCTCGTTGGATGTTTGAGTGCGGAAGATCCGAGAGGTTCCTTGGGGATCCTCGGGTGTGTTTTTACAATCTATACCTACATAGAATATTTTTATGAAAGTTGTATGGGATCCCAGGCCTGAATAGTTTATAATGAAACTAGGGTTCAATCGTTTGTGGAAACCGTCTGAATAGAGGTGGACCAGTGGCTGTGAAGGCGAAGAAAATGGTAAAATATAGGGTATAGGGTACTGGTGCAGTGCATGCCGTGGGGAAGAAGAGGGTGCTACGGGAAAAAAACTGGAAGAAGGTCAGATGGTCAGGATCAAATATGGGCTTGATCCGATGAATATGGTGCTTCCACAATTTAAAAAGAATTGGGTAGCTCATATTAAATCCGAGTTTGATCGGATGACCCTAAATTTACATGACATTTTAAAACTCTTGGGTGGCCAAGATTAGATCTGAGGTTGATCAGACGGTGAAAAAAAAGTTGTGATATTCCACGGTTGCTGAGGGTTGACCGCTGGATCGAGAACAATGGCCCAGATCGCGAGCGGCGTGATGCAATGGCCTAGATCCCGTTTCGCCCAAAAAAATCATCCTACATCGAAATGGTGACACGTTCGCGACTCATTTATAAGCCTGAGTCTCGGAATGATGTCTCAAGAAAAAAAATAGTTCACACCTAGGGAGCCCTATACATGGGCTCCTGCCCCTACAGGCCTCAGCATAACCCTACCTCGCCGTGACCTTACGCCCATAGTGGTGGGCTCCAAACCCTCATGCGCTTCTACGAGCCCTTCGGGGAACCTATGACCACACTAGGGCTGGCCCAAGCGGAGGCTGAGGGCTAGGCTAGGCCACCTATCATGAGCTTCCTCCCTCATCCCAAATATAAAGGGTAGGCCCTAGTGGGCCTATTGTTTTTCAATAAAATATAAAAATTCAGAGTTATAATGTTTTTAAGGAAATAATACATTTATTATAATGATATAAAAATTATCTATTTAAACATGAATTATATTTTAAAATTAGAAGTCTAATGAAAACAAATTATACATTGTCTTAGATTAAAGTATTACTAAAATTATTATTAAACACTAATCCTTTAACATACAAAGTTACAAATTGAGATTTAATATACCCACATGAAAATTCTTGTACTAGTATTATAGAAGTCTAAACATAGCTCAATAAAAAACATAGTTGAATTATAAGAAGTTGAACATAGTTTAAAACACTGTTTAAGAAATGAAAATCATTACATTATATTCAAAGTGTTTCGAACTCCTTCAAAATCACTTCAGTGTAATTCAAAATATTTCACCATGTCTTTTTAAAGTTCATGATTAAGGGTGGTTTTATAATTTTTCAATCCATATCTTAATTATTTAGAGAACTAAATTACACTTACACTCTTTCAATTAATACACCAAAAGGCCAACGACTATAATTATAGTCGTTGGAATTCAATGGTCACCCAAGGCAACAGTCTAGTTGTTTCCTTATATAAAACAATTCTTTAGGGTGTCTTAAACTCAAGGTAAGTGAAGAAAATGGCTCTTTTCATACTATTTGTTCTTAGAACATCTACGGTGTTCTTATCCATACTAATGTTTGTTATTATGGATACTAAGGTACCATATTACGTTCTTGGGGGTTCATATTGTTTTGGGTGGTCTCCCTGTAATGTTTATAGGGTTTTTAATTGGTATATTTGGTTAACATTATTTCCCTTTTGATCTCTGAGTATTTTAAACACTTCAGTGTCTGGTTTAAATGAAAAGCCTTGTGTTTATCTTATAAATTTTGTTCAGTAAAAATAAATTTTAAACAAAAATAAAAGCATAATATTATCATTCTGCGAGACATAATTTTTGGGGCGTTACATTGTCTCCCTACAGAATGGAAATTAATATATATATAAATATGATATAATTAATCCAAAGATATAAATATCTTTCAAATATCATATATATAGTTTATATTGATTATCATTCCCAAACTTGATAGGTTTTAATGGAAGAACAAATGACATTAGTTCGTGAGGTTGTAGTTTGATGGACACAAAAAGAATGATTTCACAACCCATTCGATGGAAGTAGATATAGTTACAGGTAATTACCTAATTAAAAAAACATCCCAGTATATTTATGTTACTACAGTTTTTATTTCATTTTGTTTTTATAATAATTTTAATAGGAGGATAAAGAAATAAAATAATGACGATGGTTGATGAAATTTACCTATTCTTCATGTATCCTTAATAATAATACACTAAATCGTTTATAAATTAAATTTTGGTGTGTGATAATGAGTATATGATGATAGGATGAGATTTTATAACTAATTTGAGTATGTTTTTTTGGATGTAATTGATTTAGTGGTATATATAATTGAGGGATTGGGTGGTCTTTTATGTGTGAGTTGAATCCACACATTTAATTTGTTGAAAAGAATCACTAATACCAATGTTTTATCACGAAAAAAACATCTAAATGGTGTATTTCACAACCTATAATAGTTATTTTTGAGTTATTACCAAAGATATATATTTGTTTTATAATTTTTTAGTTATTTTTTATCACTTGTGGTTTTATTTTATCCCTTAGTAAATCCAGTTTTCCTTAATCATTATAAATAATTTTCACTACATTAACTATTCATTTAAGACAAAAATTATGTTTAGAATATTAAAAATTATAAATTATTCTTATTCAAAAAATAGAATCCAATTTTTCAAATTAAATTTAAATATGTGGAAATGTTTCATTTAAATCCCTAGTTGGGATGAGAAAGAGGGTTTCGTAAGTGAAGATGTTCAGAAGAATACAAATATTTCATATCCACATTAAAATTGATAATGATTCCAATGAAATAATTTATATTAATTGATTTAATGCTGATTTAATTTTACATTATAAACCATAAAAATACAATTTTACAGTAATAATTATTTAATAAAAAATGAATTTTTGGATTAAAAATCAGTAGTTTTCCATATTCATCGTGAAATAAAAATATTTATGAAATGATTTAGTCATATCAATGAGTGAGGGGAGGAATGTCTTTTTATAAGCGAGGTGAGTAGCACATATGTAATTTTATGAAATGATTTAGTCATATCAATATTTGTATCATTCCAAAATATTCCAAAATAGAATATTCCTTATCCTATAAAATTTAAGGTTGAAATATTTCTAGAAAATGGGAGTTGTACAATTTGGTAGGTCATTTTCAACAGTTATCTTTTAATATTAACCCCCGATAAATCCATTATAAGCTTAAACATGGTAAATATGTTTAATTTTTTTACTCTTCATTTTGGGAAAACAATTAGTTGAAATTATAGAAATTAAAAATTACGATGATTAAAGATATGTAATCTATTTTTAAAATTTTAAAATCACATAAGTGAAAATTTTAATTTAAAATTTGTCTAGTAAATTGGATGAGAAAGTGGGTTTTAAAAAGATCATTTTCAGAAGTTTAAAACATTTTTATATCTAAATTCAATATGAAAATGATTTCAATATAATGAAATAAATTAATATATATATAATTAAATTAATTTTTCTTTTAAACAATATAAAAATATATTTTGACAATATAAATTGTTTAAAATCAACGGTAGTTTTCGATTAGAATTCCGTAATTTTCAATATTCATAAAAAATTAACATATTTCATAAAAATATAAAAAATAACCCCTAAGATAATATTGGTATTCTAATTTCAAAGATGAGTTTTATTTTTTAAAATAATTTCCCTAATACATATTAAATATTAATTTAAATTATGTTCAAAATGAATGTTTACACCATATTTTAGGAAAATATTATTATTTAGAAAACATTTATATTTATTTTAAATGATTCTTATTTTATATATAATTTTTATGTGACATTAATATTAATAATTTATTTATTAATATTATTTCCTAAAATTCCAATTTATAGGTTATCAATTTCATTTCAAAGAAGAATATTAATATTATATTGTTTCTTGATAAAGCTCAATCTTAAATGTAATGCAAGCTATTGAAGAAACTCATTCTTGAGTGTATAATTAGATAAATTTAGTATTGTATATAATGAAAGTAATATAAGAAACAAAATTTATTTAAAAATAAATATATCAAGATTTATTAAGTATTTTAATTATTTCTATTATTATTATTGTGTGTTGTGAAGGGTATCGAATATCGTCTTCTTCTTTTAGAATTTTGGGGTGTTACAGTAATATAATATCTCAACTCATGGAATAAAATAATAATAAAAATATTTTATCTTATCAACTTTATATGTGATCAATCAATGGCCATTAAACTCATCATAAATGTTTGGTGTTGTGGATGTTAACTTTATCTTTACCATTCACTTAATGTGATCAATGATCTCTATCACTCTCTATAATTTTTTATACTTTTCCTCTAGGTCTATATTTTCAAATTCCAATAATTTCTCAAACATATAAACCATACTATTTGTTAATCTAGATAACCTTTATATTTCTATTTCCCCATATCAAGAGAATGCATTTTTGACCCTTTCCTGAACTGGGTTTTCAATAGTTATATTTTCAAATATCAACCCCCAAATTTCTGAGTGTAAGTTAAAATCGCAAGGAAACAATATATTGAATGTTTCTATAATGTAAAACCATGTGATTTTAAAATAAGATCATTTTTTTAGATAGTGTATACGATACACAACACTGAGATTAAACGACTAGTGAAACATATTAGATAGATATGACTATTATAACCTAGATGTTAAATTGGAATTAATTAATATGAATAAATTACGTATAAAAATTATATGCTATTAATATATATATATATATATATATAATTAGTTCATTTTTAATAAATTCTTTTATTATAAATAATCCTTTGAATGAAAAAGAAGTGTTTTTACGGATAAAAAAATAATGCAAGCAGTGTGTTTATTATCATAATAATTTATGTTAATCGTAGTGGCAGAAATATTTTAATTAAATTGATATATTATATATTCAATAAAAATTTTATCATTCATATAATATATCATCTCATGGGATAATAAAAAATCTTATTTTATACTTTATTACTCTATTTTTCTAAAAATAGGATTTTTTGTGTTTTATACACTTATTTTAAAAATAATTTATTCCATATAAAAATAATAATTTAAAACATAAAAATAATTTTTAAAATTATTATATAAATATTTTTTTTGGGTGAAAAACTGCAATTTTATTAAATATGTTACTTTTTAATGAATAGTGAAAATATCAGTTTAGTAAAACTATCATTTATTTTCAGTAAAATATTTAAAAGTCTAATTATGTTTGATGTAATTATTTACATATGAATCATCTTTAAAAATGATATTTTTATATATTAATTTTTATGCTTAAAATACATGTTTATGAAAACTATTTCATAGTGTATAATGTTCATTGTTTTAAATAAAATAAAATAACTAGTAATAAATAAATATTTATTTGAAATTTATAAATTATATATGTAAAAACCTATCCCTTATTGCTCAGATATGGTGCCTTATTTTAATAAATTATCATATAATAAATGAATATGAATCTTAATGGATTGAGTAGTTTATTATATTTTGAGACAACCTACATACATAAGTTCAACATTACAACATGAAATGAAATAAAACATATATGTTTTTTTTGAACATCTAAAACTATAAGTTTATCTATGTAGGTCAATTATAATAGAACACTTCAGTTCCTGAGAAAATGAAATATATGAAAGGGATGAGCTCAAACGCTCAGTAAAGGTACGAAATATAGTGGAAGATATCATAAGCATAAACATTAGGAAAAGTGAATAACTAAATACACATTCCATTAAAAATAAACATTAAAACATTTTTCCAAGAAAAAGAGATGAATAAATAGTACCATAATAAAACATAATCGTGGGTATATTACTAGTTGAATTACCAATTGAAATGTAATTACTATTTTCCTAATGAGGGAATGCATAATGTGGTACATCATAACCATACTATCAAGGCCTCAAGCCAATACCATAAATATCCATTTTATCAAGGCCTCATGCAAGGACCATAGTTTATCTCATGAGATATACCGATGCTTTGAGGGGATATTGCGGGACCCGCCCAACACTTATTAATTTCAATTAATTCTTAATATAAATGGGGATAAACATAAATAAAATATACATACATAGTGAAACTAATATATGAAATATAAATAAAATTTCCCTTGTATTTTACAGAAGAACTAAACCTTCATATTAAATTGGAAAATGGTATTAAGATATCACATCCATAATAAAAATAATAATAAACCATTCAATTAAATATTTTACACAATATCATAAGATATTAATCCTAATAATACATAATAATCAATATGTGTTTGGAAATATATGATGATACTCTTATAAAATCATCGAGTAATTTAAAAGATAAATACTCTTTTACATTAAAAAAAATGAGTTCTTTTGGAAAAATAATTGTATAAAACCAGAATTGAAGTAAGATTGTACTTTCATAATAAAATGAGATATTTTATTAAGATAATTGTTTAAAAAAACATATTATAGACTTCCCTTGAAAATAAATAATAATTTAAGAAATGCCATTGAATCGGGCTTGATTAATGAATGAATTTTTTAATGATCCTTTTAAAACATATAACTCCCCATAAATTAAGGCATGATTCTGGTTGGAACACATATGTATAACATTCACACAAAAATTATGAGGAGTACATATGAATGAAAAATAGTTTTACTATGGTAAGTAGATAATAAAAGTAAACTGAATGAAAATAGAGGTTCGGATTGAAAACCCTAACATTCAGTCCAAAGGTGTTCTTATCATGGTTATAATGACCTAAATAATAAAATATCGGTTCATAAATTAATTATTCTAGAAACTTCTCTACATTTTATTAATTTATCATAACATTTTTAGTTTCATTTAGGACCTTTTGATCGGTTAAGATATCCAATTTAATTGTTTGGGAGTGTTTTATTTGTTGGTTTTTGCGATTGGTTTACTTATATTCATGTATAGAAAATCATTTAGAATGAGAATAGTTTTCTAGAATAGATTTTTATGTTATTAGTGAACAAACATAAGATTACATATTTATAATTTTTTTGTTTTTTTGAAGTTAATATTAATAATTATATAAAACATTAATGATGATTGTTTTGGTTAATTGGTTGTTGTTGATCACAACAAACTCTATTTTATTTATAAATTAATATCATGTGTATAAAAAGATTCTTGAACTATAAATAATCTATAATATATATTATAGTTTTTTTTCAACCATCAAAATGGTTTCATGACCAGAATTGAAGATGGTAATATAAATTGAAAACTTCTAATCCTAGAATGTGATAAATTAACAAATCTCAGGTGGTGTTTTCATTTCTAGTATAAAATAAAGGGAAAGAATATATGATGAATATTTATTCCATTATAATAAATAAAAATTATATTACATGTATTTTATTGGAGTCATCACAACATTTTGGTGAAATGAGGTGAGAAAATAAATAGAAAAGAAGTAAAATTGAAATAAAAGAAATGAGAAGAAAAATTTACCTCTTGAAGTAATATTACTTGAGAGCCTATTTAAGGGATAATTTTTTTTATTTCTATAAAAATAAGGAATTATGTACATGGGGGAGAATCTCAGGAGGATATTTGATTATAATTTAGACAAAAAAATGCTTTAGATGATTGAAGAGAATAGGTAGTGGGCAGGGAGAGGTATAAGAGAGGAGAGGAGGTTTTTTCTATTATTTTACTCTTTATTTTATAATTTGTCTCAAGAAAATGAGTAGTGTTGATTCATGTTACCCATACAAGTATTATGTTAATTTTAGTTAAAACCTAGTGTTCTTACATCGTCCTTACATCACTTATAATCCAATAAATCATATATTTATCATTTATAAAAAATTATCGTATTTTACTATTCCCCCAAAAATCAAGTATTTTAAAAAAATCCAAAAATTATACCACAACCAATTTTTGATGTATAGAATTATAAAATGAAATCATTTTTTTGAAAATAATTTTCTAAATATTTATAATTTAATTTTAATATAAAATCATAATTTCTTCCAAAAAACCAACTTTAAAACTATTACTCATATTATAACACTTTGGGAAATTTATCAAGGCCCCATTAAATTAACTTATGAATATAATACAAAAAAAAATATTTTTGATTCCATTTTATGAAAATAAATTTCCATTTTATATTATTAAATTAATCATAGAATTTTAATTAAAATTTTTATGACATAAAAATACCAATACATGTACTATGATCGTTTATTTACTTATTTGATGTCTAAGTAGTAATTATACACTCAAGGATGATGTTTCTATTTTTTTATGATTTACGAATCATTACTAATCATAGGAGTAACATTAATAAGTGTAAGAGTATGTTACAATTCATTAGGGTATGTTACTATTCATCAAATATTATTTTTTTCTTATCAGACTCTAAATATCGTACTGAAGACAACCATGTATGAAATTTTATTGAAATTCAATTCACAAAGGTTGAAAAGTTATATTTTCTGGAAGGATTATAATAATGTTGTCTTTTTGAGAGACTCAGCATTTATGCATTCAATATTAAATTTATTTGCAAAATCACGGGGTTTTACATTATCCCCTCCATACAAAAATTTCGTCCTCAAAATTACCAAAATGATACCTCACAAAGATAGTGGTGTAGTTTTTCATCATAAACTCTTCAGGCTCCCATTATGCCTCTAAAAGTTTATGATTTTTCCAAGGTCACTTCACATGTCGATTACTCTAATTCATCAACACTTTTTATTTTCTATCTAGAATCTGGATAGTCTCTTCCTAGTAAGATAGGCCAGGTTCCATTTCAATACCTTCAGAAGTGAGGACATGTGTTGGTTTGGGCCTATATTTTCTCATCAATGAGACTTGTAACAAAATATGTACTTTAGACAAGCTTGGTGTCATAGCCAAATTATATGAAACAACTCCAATTCCCTCCAAAATTTCAAAAGGGCCTATATACCTTCGTCTCAGTTTCCCTTTCTTCCCAAATATTATAACACCCTTCCATGGAGATATATTTAAGAAAACATGACCTACCAGTTGAAACTCTAAATTATTATTTTGATTATCATCCTAGGTTTTTTTCTTCTTTGTGCTACTTTGATATGCCATTGAATATTCTTTACCTTCGTTGTTGTCTCCTCTACACGCTCTGGGCCCACTAGCTTCCCTTTGCCAACTTCATTCCAACATGTTGGTGTACGACATCTATTTCTGTATAATGCTTCATATGATTCCATTTGAATACTTGAATGGATACTATTATTATTTAAAATCTCAAAAAAATGGTAAATTCTGATCCTACATACCTTGAAAGGTGAGAGATCATGATATCAACATGTCTTCAAAATATTGGATCGTGTCACAACCCGTCCTCAGGACCCATGCCGTGACTACCCCAAGCCTGCCTCCCATAGGCTAGGGGCTGGAAACTAGCACCAAGCTGTAAATCCCGACAAAAGGGGAAGGCATTGCCTTTATAAAGTAAACAAACACCACCGAGTAAGCAAGCAGAAGTAAACACTAAGTAAAACAGGGTACAAAAGTAGTGCGGAAAAGTAAGTGGGCCAGAATTCAAACCCAAACTGAAAGTAAAGTATAACTGGAAAGAAAGTTCAACAACTGAATGTAAAGCAGCAACGCCGAGCCATCCACTGGAAGTCCAACCTGAAGGGTGGGTACAGATAGCCTCCTCGGCTCCTCGGGTCCGGCCGTCCGCTCCGTGTACGTCCCGCCCAGTGGTCCACCTCCAGGTACCGACTTGCTCCACAAGCCTCAACTACAATCAGTGCTTTCCGTCGTCTCCATCCAACACAACGTAGTGTGGGCATAGCCTATGCAGGGGTGAGTATACACTACTCAGTAGGGACCCCGAGACCCCAGAAGGTCTCCCAGAATCCAAAAAGGATAATCCACAAAGGAAAGGTACAATCACGTAGTAACAACCAACACTACTTAGTATATGCCCATATATATACCTAAGTCATCAATTCCCGTTCGGCTCCAACATCTGAGACCAAGTTCGATCCCCGTCCACATAGGAGTACAACCCAAACCACACAGGATAACACAAATCAATCCACATCGGAATGCAAGTCAATCATATCAAAGATATTGATTGAAAGTCAAGAATCAGCTCACATAGTTATACTTCTTCGTAAGGTGATAGAGATGATCAGATATAGCCACTGATTCATCTATGCTGGGACCCACGTAGGATACTAAACCAGCCAAGCTGCCGAACCCACAAAGGATTTTAGTGCAGTCTTCATTGCCATCGAACCCACAGAGGATTTCAGAACGGTCTTCATCGATGCCGAACCCACATAGGATTTCAGTGTAGTCTTCATTGATGTCGAAACCACAGAGGATTTCAGTAGGGTCTACATCGCTACCGAACCCACATAGAATTTTAGTGCATTCTTCCTCACCATCGAACCCACGGAGGATTTCAGTACGGTCTTCATCGCTGCCGAACCCACATAGGATTTCGGTGCAGTCTTCATCACCTTCGAACCCACGGATGATTTCAGTATGGTCTTCATCGCTACCGAACCCATATAGGATTTCAGTGCAGTCTTCATCCCCGTCGAACCAACAGATAATTTCAGTACGGTCTTCATCGCTGCCGAACCCACATAGGGTTTCAGTGCAGTAGCCACAGTCGCAGTCGATTCTCGTTTTCGAGGGGTCCACTGAACGAGCCAAAGGTCGATACATCAACTGACACGTATTCCGGAGTTGATGTATCTCAACATTCTGTCTCGACAAGAGGAACTCAACGTGACAGACGGCGCGTCAATTAGACGCCCAGTCTGAGAGTTATTGTCTTTTTTGTTCCAGGGGCCCGGTTGGTTTTTAAGTCAAAACCAACCCGACCACACTCCAACTGCGCCCAAACGTCGATCGGAGTAATCCAAAAGATCCGTCTTACTAAGAGGAATCTAGTAAAGTCAACGGTACGTCAATCAGACGTCCAGAGCTCAAGTTATAAGTGTTTCCGCTCCAGGGGCCCGATTGGTTTTGTGTTCGAACCAACCCGGCCATACCCAAAGTTCTCCAAAACCTTGAGTGTAATATACCAAAACGACCGTCTCGATCCAAGGATCGCATCTCATCTGACATTTCATCTATCGGGGGTCCATATCCCATGTTATGGGTATTTGAACAAACCTTTCTGAAAAAAGGGGATTTTGGGCCCGGACCGACCCGGCCCAAGACCCCCTGGGTTGTCCCAAACCGGGTCGACCCAAATCAGGTCCGGGTCCATACCATTAGGGCGCGGCCCGGCTCAGTGGGCACGGCCCAGCCCGGTCGGCGTGGCCCGGCCTGACCTGGGCTGCCGGTGGCGTGGCGTGCTCGCACGGCCCATGTGGCCAACTCGGCCAGCACCAAGCTGAGCGGAACAGGGGGGTGGGGTGCTTCCCCCTGATTGATAAATCGTGGCCCCCACGTGGGGGCCTCTCCTTCAGCCAGCCAGGGGTTACGAATCCCAATTTCTTGGAAGCTGGCTGGCCGGCGTTGCTGCCGCGGGACCACCGGGGTCTCACCCCTCCGAGGTGCCGGTGGCCAGCGGTTCTGGCCGCCCTGCCTTGCACCGTCGCGGCCTTGTCCGACCGGCGTGGCGCGACGGTTTCACGCCCCTCCGACATGGCCCCACTCCGGCCGCGGTGTCTTCCTTGTTCTCCGGCGCGGCGCGACGGCGCCGCGGCCCTTCGGTGCGGCCTGACATCGGCCGTGGGTTCGTTTGGCCTCAACGGCGCCGCGCAACGGTGCCACGCTTCCTCTCCAAATTTCCCCATGTTTCCGCGCGGTGACGTTGCACCACGCCGCCTTCTTTCAAACCGCAAAATACACAATCATCAAAGGGTGGGGAGGGTCGGTCGTGTTCGTGCGGTCTGACCTCCTCGCATTATTACGATAACAGGCGGCCCAAATAGAAGTCGATGAATGGAAAAAGAATAATTCACGGGAAAAAACAAATAACCCCTACCTCAAGCATTGTTGAATGAAGGTTCGTCGTGGGGAAGGGACGTCATGGTAGACGGCATTACGGAAGGAGGATCGTCGGTGTCTCGGTACACGGTGTCACATCGTCGATCTCCGGGGAACTAGCGTTCTTCGTCGTCTACGGTCGGAGGCTGGCGTTCATCGTCGTTCTTCACGTTCTCCAACGAAGAAGATGAAGATTCAAAGGATTTGAGCAATTCCTCTCCCAATCCCTCTCACACAAAGAAACAACAATAATAAAATAAGGCGTTGCCTTATTTTATTACTCATTCCATCTGTTTTTTAAATTCAAATTAAATCACGATTTAATTATCGAGCGTTGACCAATTAATGAGGCGTTTAATAATCCAATTAAACGCGAGAGTTGACTTGGCATTAAAGAGGGGGGTGCGGTTGAGTTACCAAATTAAATGCATGTGGGAGGTAAAAGGAAATAAAGGGGGTGGGGCTTGTGTGGGCCCCCACCTCACTAATCTCCTACCTAGTAGTTAGGGTATTAGTGGGTCCCAATCCAACCACCATTCCTAGGTTATCATTACTTAGAATAAAAATAAAATTGTTGCACAATATTTTATTTTTATTCTTTAGTTAAACCAATTAATTAATAACCTCACCTGAGAAAATGCAACTCGGGAAACGGTGTTCTTAAAAATTTACCAGTGTTTTGATTCCATCGGTGCCCTCAGAATTCGATTCCGAGCACCGGTTCAAAATTTAGGAAAACTAGCTCGTTCGTTCACTGAACATACCAAAGATAAACATTAAAGATTCATTCCGGGCACACCGGGCCTCGGAATCAGGTGCCATCAGAAACTGGGTTCTTATAAAATCCCCAATAACTATAATAAAAAATTTCCCTTGAATTTTACGGGTCCTTACACTACTACCACCTCAGGGCTTGATGTCCCCATAAAGATACTTCATAAACCAGGGGAACAAATGTGTGTACTGTGCACGCATCTGAGCCTCCTGCTTCCTAGTGCTCTCCTGGAGCTTCCCGTGCTGCCATATGATGCGCACTAAAAGTATCGACCATCCATGTAGGACCTACTCATGTTGATCCTCGATCTCCACCGGGACCTCCGCAAAAGTCGCCCCATCATCAATGTCCAGCTCCCCATGGTCGATGTTATGCATCGGGTCGTGCACGTATCTCCTCATCTGAGATACTTGGAAGACGTCGTGCACCCGGTGAAACTAAGGTGGTAGAGCCAGGAGATAAGCCACCTCACCTATCCTGCTGAGGACCTGGAATGGTCCGATGAAGCGCGGATATAACTTTCCACCTTGGTCAAATCTCCGTAATCCACGTCAAGGTGAGACCCGCAAGAAGACATGGTCGCCATCCCCGAACTCCAGTGGCCTCCACCTCCTGTCAGCATAAGACTTCTGCTGGGTATGAGCTATCCTCATCCGCTCCTGGATGACCTGGACCTTCTCTGTCCTAGCCTGGACCATCTCCGATGCCACAAGTGCTGACTCCCCAGGGTCTGTCCAGCACTGATGTGATCTGCTAGGTTGGTCGTACAATGCCTTTATGGTGCCATCCTGATGGTGGAGTGGTAGCTGTTGTTGTACGCGAACTCCACCAAGGGTAGGTAGTCCTCCCAGCTGCAACCAAAGTCGAGGACACATGTGCGGAGCATGTCCTCGAGAGTCTGAATGGTCGTCTCTGTCTGACCATCTGTCTAAGGGTGAAAGTCGTTGCTCAGACGTAGCTGAGTCCCGAATGCCTCCTGCAACCCCTTCCAAAACCGGGAAGTAAAGAGAGCATCACGATCGGAGACGATAGATGATGGAACACCATGAAGCCATACAATCTCCTGAACGTAGAGACATCCCAAGCTCTCTAATGAGCCCTTCTCTCTGATGGGTAAGAAGTGGGCCGACTTGGTGAGTCGATCGACAATCACCCAAATGGAGTCGTGTCCTCTGGAAGTACGTGGAAGTCCAGTCACCAAATCCATAGATATCCCATACCACTTCCACTCCGGGACCTCCAAGGGTTATACCAAGCCTGCTGGTACCTGGTGCTCTTCCTTCACCTGCTGGCAGGTGAGGCATCGAGAAAAGAATTCTACCATAACCTTCTTCATACCTGACCACCAGGGCAATCGTCTGAGATCCTGATACATCTTCGCCACTCCTATGTGTACCTCTAAAGGGGAAGTGTGAAACTTTCTCAGCACCTCCTCCTGTAATGCAACTGGTACCATGTTACATACTCTAAAAAGGACATCGTGCTCTCCTCCTATAGAGAATTTATCAGGTGCCTGTCTTGAGGATATCTGCCCACGCCGCATCTCACAGTCAGCATCCCCACGTTGTGCCTCTCTGACCCACTGCAGTAGTGGAGGAGTGACTGTGAGTGACTGAAGAAAGGCTGCTCCATCTCTATCCACGAAGGATATCTGCAAAGCGGCTAGCTGCTCTGTCACCTCCTCGAGTAGCTGAATGCCCGTCCTCCTTCTGAGAGCATCATCTACTAAGTTCCCCTTTCTAGGAGTATAGAATATCTCAATGTCATAGTACTGGAGGAACTCGATCCATCACCGCTGTCTCAGATTCGGGTTCTTCTGCGAGAATATGTACCTGAGACTCTGGTGGTCAGAGTAGACGATAAAGTGCTCGCCCATCAGATAGTGTCGCCACATCTTCAGAGCGAAGACCACTGATGCTAACTCCAGGTCATGGATAGAGTAGTTCTGCTCATGCTTCCTCAACTAATGTGATCTATAGGTGATCACGGCCCGCTCCTGTATCAGGAAACATCTGATTCTGGTACCTGATGCATCGCAGTAGACTACGTACCCCACTCCCTCCTTCGGTAGCCACAAGATAGGTGTGTTGGTCAATCTCTGTCTCATCTCCCAGAAGCTCTACTAACATCTATCTGACCTCAAAATGGTTTCCCCTTCTTCGTCAATGCTGGGAGTGGTGCCGAAACTCTGGAAAAGTCTGGAACAAATCTCCGGTAGTACCCAGCTAGCTCCAAGAAACTCCGCACCTCTGTCACGCTCCTGGGTGGCTCCCACGCTAGCACTGCCTCGATCATCACAGGATCCACCGCAACTCCAGCCTCAGAGATGATGTGTCCCAATAAGTGGACCTCACGTAACTATAACTGACACTTCGAGATCCTACCAGAAAGATGGTGCTCTTGGAGTGTGTCTAGTATAACCCACAATTGGTAGGTGTGCTCCTCCCCAGTGGTCGGGTAAATCAATATGTCGTTGATGAAGATTATGAAAAATCGATCGAGGTATGGATGAAAGATTCTATTAATGAGACTCATGGACATTGCTGGAGCATTGGTTACGCCAAAAGGCATAAATAAGAACTCATTGTGGCCATACCGACATCTGAAGGCCGTCTTCTGCACGTCCTCGTCTCGAACTCTGAGCTGATGATAGGCTGATCTGATGTCTATCTTTGAAAACCACCGTGATCCCTTGAGATGATCGAAGAGGTCTTAAATCCTTAGTAGCTGATACTTGTTCCTCACGTTCACCTCGTTCAGGCGACGATAGTCGACACAAAGTTGCAAGCTCCCGTCTGCCTTCTTGGCGAACATTATCAGGGAAGCCCAGGGTGAAACACTGGGTCAGATGAATCCCATTCTCTGCAAGTCCTCCAACTGTACCCGTAGCTCTCGAAGCTCATTGGGGGCCATCTGATATGCTGGAGTGGATATAAGGGCTGTCCCGGGGTACAGGTCAATAAAAAAGTCTACCTCTCTACGAGGAGGTAGTCCTGGAACGGCGTCAGGGAAAACGTTCGCATGCTGATCCACCACTACAGGAAAATTAGGACTCTGAATGACAACTGCTCCTAGGATGATGCTAGCCAACTGATGATTGATAGGCTGTCCTCTCCTCTGCGTGAGTCCATCCTGTGCTGAAAAGGCTCCCTTCTCGCCGGTGAAGGTGAACCTTCTCCCATCGGTGCGAGCACACTGCACCTTGAGCCTAATACAGTCGTTCTGAGTATGGACTGTAGATAACCAATCCGTGCCCAATATGACGTCATAAGGCCTCGACGCCACTACAAGAAGATCCCAACCAAAGCCCTCGCCTCATAGGGTAAGCTCACACTGTTGGCACTAGTGCATAATCATCGAGTCTGCTCTCGTAGGAGTCTCTAGCCGTAAGGATCGAGCCAATGGCTCTGTCGGAATCTTAGAGCTCCAAACAAGGGTAGAAGCAATAATAGAATGACTCTCTCTTGTGTCTATTATAACTGCAGAAAGGGTGAAGTAGACACAAATAGTACCTGAAATCATATCTGGCGCGTCGTGGTCGTAGGCCTCCACTGCCTGAAGCTGAGCTTTTCTCTTCCTGCCAGCTCCTTGTGGTCGGGTGGTCCTCCTGGTGGTGGTGGTGGTAAAGCCTCAGAGCATCACCCACCACCTGCTACACAGCCAGCTCCCCTACCTCATCCGCCTTCTCTCGGTGGATCGCCACTGTCGACCCTCTTCCTCTACCTCGGTGGCCCCTCAACCATCTGCTGCTCCTCTGCACGGCAGGTCGGGCAGTCACGTGCCATGTGGCCCTACCCGCTGCATGCGTTGCACTGTCTAATCCTCGGAAGGCTGGCACTACGCCCTGTGCCCCGCACCTCTAAGCCAGTGTCCTGAGGTCGTTTGCCTGATGGTCCGGTCCGCTTGGACCCCTGTGACATCCGTCGAATTCCAGCTGCAGATGACTCTACTACGTTCCACCATGCGGTAGGTCTCGCTGATGGCGTAGTCTCAACAAGAAAGCTCTCTATGCGAAGATCTTGCTCTAGTACTCTTGCCTATGTCAGAATGATGTGGGAGATCATCGATACAATGATCTCATTCCTCCGTCCCTGCTCGGAGGTCCGGGCCCGGAAGAATGGGTCCCGTATCATGTCCGTCGATTAGCACGAGAGATTGGTAAATCTCGCAGAGTACTGGGCGACCGTCATGCTGCCCTGCCGTAGCTGTAGAAGCTCCTGGATTCGCACCGCATGGAGGGTGGCTGGGATGAACTCTGAGTAGAAGAGGCTCTCAAATTCCGTCCAGAGGAGTGATACCTCATCGTGCACCTCGAGCATCAAGCTCCACCATCTTCCTGCTGCCGTGTGCAGGAGGCTCACTGCGAGGATCACCATGAGGTCAGCTGGTGTCCCCACTAATATGAAAACTCGCACAACTGCCTCCAACCAATCCTCGACTGCCTGAGGGTCCGTATCCCAGCGGAACCGGGGCGGTCTCTGACGCTGAAACATGTACATCACACTAAGGCGACGTGCACTTTGAGCGGCTGGGGCTGGTAGAATCGGTGGCTCGATGGGTAGAGGTGCCACCGGTGCCTCTGCTGTCAAAGGGCCCTGCACCGAGGCCTCGTCGCTCGGTGGGCTGTCGTCTCACACAACGCTCAGAACCCTGGCTGGCTGCCATTGTGGGGCCATCCTGAAAGGAAATAGGTGTGCCATGGTCAAACAGTATTCCTGGTGAGATGAAACAAAGTAATCACAATGAAAACTTTTGAAACACACATGCAATCAATGTTTTTGGCCATTGAGTCGGAAATCAAATGTCAGGGTCATGGTGTACCGATACGTCGGTCGCCGCAACAACACTGGAATCCCTGGACTAATAACCATACTCAATACCCTTAACACTATTTCTTCACATAGAAGAAATATCAGAGTCCTAAGTTATGCAGTAGAACCGAACCCCTATGATACCAATTTGTCAACACCCGTCCTCGGGATCCGTGTTGTGACTACCCCAAGCCCGCCTCCCATAGGCCAGGGGCTGGCGACTAGCACCAAGGCGTAAATCCCGACAAAAGTGGAAGGCATTTCCTTTATAAAGTAAACATACACCACAGAGTAAGCAAGAAGAAGTAAACACTAAGTAAAACTGGGTACAAAAGTAGTGCAGAAAAGTAAGTGGGCCAGAATACAAACCCAAACTGAAAGTAAAGTACAACTGGAAAGAAAGTAAAACAACTGAAAGTAAAGCGGCAAAGTCGAGCCATCCACTGGAAGTCCCACCTGAAGGGTGGGTACAAAGAGCCTCCTCAGCTCCTCGGGTCCGGCCGTCCGCTCTGTGTACATCCCACCGAGTAGTCCACCTCCAGGTACTGACTTGCTCTACAAGCCTCAACCACGATCAGCGCTGTCCGTCGTCTGCATCCAACAAAACGTAGTGCGGGCATAGCCCGTGCATGGGTGAGTATACGCTACTCAGTAGGGACCCCGAGACCCTCAAAGGTCTCCCAGAATCCACAAAGGATAATCTACAAAGGACAAGTACAATCACGAAGTAACAACTAACACTACTTAGGTATATACCTATACATATACCTAAGTCATCAATTCCTATTCGGCTCCAACATCTGAGGCCAAGTTCGATCCCTGTCCACATAGGAGTACAACCCAAACCACAGAGGATAACCCTACTCAATACACACAGGAAAGAAAGTAAATCATATCAAATATATTGATTGAAAGTCAAGACTCATCTCACAAAGGTATACTTCGTCGTAAGGTGATAGAGATGATCAGATATAGCCACTGATTCATCTATGCTGGGACCCACGTAGGATAATAAACCAGCCAACCTGCCGAACCCACAAAGAATTTCAGTGCAGTCTTCATTGCCGTCAAACCCATGGAGGATTTCAGTACGGTTTTCATCGCTGTCGAACCCACAAAGAATTTCAGTGTAGTCTTCATTGATGTCGAACCCACGGAAGATTTCAGTACGGTCTTCATCGCTGCCGATCCCACATAGGATTTCAGTGCAGTCTTCATCACCATCGAACCCACGGAGGATTTTAGTATGGTCTTCATCGCTATCGAACCCACATAGTATTTCAGTGCAGTCTTCATCACCGTCGAACCCTGGGGGGATTTCAGTACGGTCTTCATCGCTGCCGAACCCACATAGGATTTCAGTGCAGTCTTCATCACCGTCGAACCCACAGAGGATTTTGGTACAGTCTTCATCGCTGCTGAACCCATATAGGATTTCAGTGCAGTCTTCATCACCATCGAACCCACAGAGGATTTCAGTACGGTCTTCATCGCGGCCGAACCCACATAGGATTTCAGTGCAGTCGCCACAGTCGCAGTCGCAACCAGCTCTAGGGTTCCCGCACACAGCATGTTCGTTTCCCGGAGGGTCCGCTCCATGAGCCAATGGTCGATACATCAACTGACACGTAGTCCAGAGTTGATATATCTCAAAGTTCTGTCTCAACAAGATGAACTCAACGTGACAGACGGCGCGTCAATCAGACGCCCGATCTGAGAGTTATTGGCTTTTTCGTTCCAGGGGCCCAGTTGGTTTTTAAGTCAAAACCAACCTGACCGCACTCCAAATGCATCCAAACCTCGAGCGGAGTAATCCAAAAGATCCTTCTCACTAAGAGGAATCCAGCAAAGTCCATGTCACATCAATCGGACGTCCGGAGCTCAAGTTATAAGTGTTTCCGCTTCGAGGGCCCGGTTGGTTTCGTGTTTGAACCAACCCGGCAGTACACGAAGTTCTCCAAAACCTTGAGTGTAATATACTGAAACGACCGCCTCGATCCAAGGATTACATCTCAACTGACGGTGCATCTATCGGGGGTCTGTAGACCATGTTACAGGAGTTTGAACAAACCTGTCCCAAAAAGGGGGTTTTGGGCCCGGAACGACCCGGCCCAAGACACCCTGGGTCGGCCCAAACCAGGTCGACCCGAACCGGGTCCAGGTATGGCTCATTAGGGCACGGCCAGGTCCGGAGGGAGCGGCCCGGCCCGGTCGATGCGGCCCGGCCCAGCCAGGGCGGTCGGTGGCCTGGCGCGCTCGCGCGGCCCTCGTTGCCAACTCGACCAGCGCCGAGCTGAGTGGAACAGGGGGGGCTACCCCCCTAATTGATAATCCACGACCCCCACGTGGGGGGCCGCTCCTTCGGCTAGCCGGGGGTTTTGACCCCCTATTTCTTAGAAGTCGTCCGGCCTGGTCCGGCCAGCCTGTGCTGCTACCGCGGGACCACCGGGTTCCCACCCCTCCAAGGTGTTGGTGGCCCGCGGTTCCCACCACCCCGCCTTGCACCGCCGCGGCATCGAGCCGCAGCCTTGTCCGACCGGCGCGGCGCGATGGCGCTGATCCCCTCTGCCGCGACCCCACTCCGGATGCGGTGTCTTCATGGTTCTCTGGCGCAGCGCGACGGCGCCGTGCCCCTTCGCTGCGGACCGACTCCATCCGCGGGTTTGTTTGGCCTCAACGGCGCCGCGCGACGACGCCGTGCATCTTCGCCACATTTCCCCATGTTTCTGCGCGGTGCCGTTGCACCGCACCGCCTTCTTTCGAACTGCAACAAACACAATCATCAAAGGTGGAGGAGGGTCGGTCGTGTTCGTGTGGTCCGACCTCCTCCCGTTATTACGATAACAGGCGGCCCAAATAGAAGACGATGAACGACAAATGAATAATTAACGAGCAAAAACATATAACCCCTACCTCAAGCGTTGTTGAACGAAGGTTCGTCTCGGGGAAGGGATGTCGTGGAAGATGGCGTCATGGAAGGAGGATCGTCAGCGTCTCGGTACACGGCGTCACTTCGTCGATCTCTGGGGAACTAGAGTTCTTTGTCGTGTTCCGTCGGAGGCTGGCGTTCGTCGTCGTTCTTTGCGTTCTCCAATGAAGAAGATGAATATTCAAAGGCTTTGAGAAATTCCACTCCCAATCCCTCTCGCACAACGAAACAACAATAATATAATAAGGCGTTGCCTTATTTTATTACTCATGCCATCTATTTTTGAAATTCAAAATTAACTCACGATTTAATTATCGAGCGTTGACCAATTAATGAGGTGTTTAATAATCCTATTAAATGCAAGAGTTGACTTGGCATTAAAGAGGGGGGTGCGGGTGAGTTACCAAATTAAATGCACATGGGAGGTAAAAGAAAATAAAGGGGGTGGGGCTCATGTGGGCCCCACCTCACTAATATCCTACCTAGGAGTTAGGGTATTAGTGGGTCCCACTCCAACCACCATTCCTAGGTTATCATTACTTAGAATAAAAATAAAACTGTAGCACAATATTTTATTTTTATTCTTTAGTTAAACCAATTAATTAATAACCTCACCTGAGAAAATGCAACTCTGGAAATGGTGTTCTTAAACAATTACCGGCGTTTTGATTCCATCGGTGCCCTCAGAATTCGATTCCGAGCACCGGTTCAAAAGTTAGGAAAACTAGCTCGTTCGTTCACTGAACGTACCCGAGCTAAACATTGGAGATTCATTCCGGGCACACTGGGCCTTGGAATCAGGTGCCGTCAGAAACTGCGTTCTTTTAAAATCCCTAATAACTGTAATAAAAAATTTCCCTTGAATTTTACGGGTCTTTACAGATTGTCCTTTTTGATTTCCCATCAGTTTGAGGATGATAATCAGTACTCAAATGAAGCGTAGTATCCAATGGATTCTAAATAATTCTCCAAAATTTATACGTAAATCATGGATCATGAACAAAAAAAATTGTGAGAGGTTCTCCATGATGTCTCATAACATCATTGATATAGATCCATGTTAAGCGCCTCAGTTGAAAATCCTCCATAATAACGAGGAAATATGCAGATTTTGTAAGTTCATCAACAAATACCCATATTTCAATATTCCTTCTCGATGTTTTGGGTAACACAGTGACATAATACATGGTGATTTCATCCACTTTCCTTGTAGGAATATGTCTACATTGCATGACTCCTCTAGGATGTTATCTTTTTTCCTTTACTTATTGATAGACTAAACATCGTGATACATAATTAGCAATTTCCCTATTCATGTTCTCCCACCAAACCTATTCCTTCAAATATCTATAAATATTAGTTATACCAGGATGTATAAAAGAATTTGAGCATTGAGAATCTTCCAATGACCCCCTTTTCAGCTCGGGTAGAGATGGAACACATAGCATATTCCCAAATATCAGAATTCCTTCTTCACACATGATGTCAACAAACATCCTATCATTCACAACATTAATTATCTTTTTAATGTTCTCATCATGAGGGTAAGAAATGTTAGTCTTTTCAAATAAATATGTTTAGCCATCCAAATAATAATTAGTGATGTTTCACCTTCTTTGATAGTTACCATATCTATCCTCACTAGATCCATGTACAAAGGATACTTGTCAATACACATCATGTGGAGAACTCCCTGATCCTTCCTACTAAGTGCATCAAATTCCTTACTTTCCATTCCTTAGTGGTAGTGTTTGGTACAATCATAATACTTGAGTAGTTAGATCCATCAGATTTTATTAGTGTTCAGTTCATTCTATGAGACGATATACTTCTGACTCGGGTGATGTGTATATATTTAAAATATTTCACCATAGAGACAGTGTATCCATATTAATAGAGTGAAGATCATAAAAGATAACTCATGAACATGAGTAAGATTATTTTTTCCTAAAATTTTATAATCCTTGATTCATATGCAATAACTCTATCATTATTCAAAAGGACACAACCATGTCCTTTATTTGATGCATCACAATATATCACAACCCCATTACTCCCCTATGTTAGGATTATGATCATAAGATTCACTAATCTCCTCATAAATTCTTTGAAAAAATCCTCACATTCATTTCCCATACAAATATAACACCTTTACATGTATTCTTGGTCATTGGGTTGGCTAAACGGGTAAATTTCAAAAACAAAACACCAATAATAACATTCTAAAACAATAAAACTATGTACCTCAATTATGATCGTTGGAGAAGTCCATTCTTGCATTGCCTTTTTATTTATAGGATCAAAAGATATTCCATCCTTAGAGACAATGTTTCCATGAAAGTAAACTTATTGAAGATAAAAATTAATATTTTATAAACTTCCCATATAATTCATTTCTTCTAAGAGTCTTCCAAATAATTAGCAAGTTATTTTCATGCTCTTCGTGGATTTTAGTGTGTACCAAGATAGAATTAATAAATATAACCACAATGTCATCAATATATTACTTGAAAACTCTATTCATTAGATCCATGAAAACCAAGGGTGCATTCATCAGTCCAGAAGGAATTACAGTGAACTCATAAGGCCCGTACCTGGTTCTAATCACTATCTTTAGAATGTCTCCCTTCATTACTAGCATCTAATGATATCCATATTGAAGGTCAATATGTGAATAATATTGGTCTCCAAGAATTTGATAATATAAATAATCAGTGACAGGTAGGGGATACCTGTTCTTTATTGTCATATCATTGATCTCCATGTAGTCAATGCACAGCCAATTAGATCCATCTTTTATGATAACAAAAAGAACAGGGGTTTCCCCTAGAGATACACTTTGGTGAATAAATCCTTTATCACTCAATTACCATATTTATTTATTCAGTTCCACTAATTCCATGGTGGACATCCTATAAGGGTCCTTTGATATGGTCTTTGAATCAAGAATTATGTCAATGAAAAACTCAAAATCATTCTCTTGAGGATGTCCTGGTAAATCCTTTGGAAATCCATCAACATATTCTTGCACAATAGATATGTCTTCTATATGAACATTAATTTCCTCACCCATAGTTATTTAATTCCCTTCCTCCCCAATAATTTAATTCAGTAGAGCTACTGGAGGTGGATCTAGATGAGAATCAGATGGTGATGTATCTTCCCTAAAGATAAGGGATTTCACATCCTCCTCAGAAATTTTAACATCCAAATTCTTTAAATAAATTTTTGCATCATGGTTTTAAATTCAATACATATTGAGGATTATATAAAATTTAATCATGGGTATGAAAATAAAATTAGTAGATAAATCATGTTTATATTACATAATGGGGATGACCAGACACTGCCTTGTAGAAATGATACTTCCCTTAAGAGTTTTTACTGATAGATCTCTTATTAAATAAAATTCTACATATCTAATTTTCTTGGAAAACCTGGAAGATATGAAATAATGTAATGATTAAAAATTCAATAAATCATTGGTGATGTTCAAGTAAATGATTAATGTACCTTCCAAAAAATTGTTAGGAACTTCATCCTCTACAGTTGTGACCACACAAGCATGGCCTGGTTCCCATGGCATTCATTGGAGAATGATTCCGTGGTGCATAAAAAATTCTTGTGCATAATGTATCATCTTACTATAACTGTAACATTGAACATTGGTAGCTTCTTTCTTCGCCTTATAATCCTAAGATAGATGGAATTTTTCTCTACACATGTAATAGACTCATATTCCCTTCAAGCCTGTGCTAGGGTGTTTCTATAAACAATTACAACAGGATGGAAGGTCAACTCTTCCCTTCTTCTCCATTGTCTTATTTCCATTTCTAGATTTTTTGGTAGCCCTCTAATTTGCTTTATTTCCTTTAAAGTCATAATACATTGATAATTTCATTTCCTTCTTTATGGAACTAGAGAATATATCTTAATATGATGAAAATCTTTGGGATACTAGTTACCTTTGTAGGAATGGATTTAAACCATAAAAGAATTGATCAATATTTCTCCTTCCATTATGTATGTAGTCCATGAAATGAATTTATAACCTTGTAAAGTTAGATTCATAAATTTCGACATGTTTATCCTCCTTCTACCTTAGATTCAGAGAATTTCCTTTCCATATCTGCTCGTTGTTCATAGGGAAAATATTTTTCTAGGAATATTTCTTTAAAATCCAAATATTTTATCTACTCTATTTATTCCTCCTCCTTTAAATTTTTCATTAATTACCACCACTAATCTGCATTTCCTAATAGATGATAAACACCCATGACAACCTTTTCTCATTTATTACATCCCAAAGTGAGAAATATCTTCTCTAGGGAACTTATCCACTTCTCAGCTACAAATGGATTTTTAGTCCCATTGAATGATGGGGGATGTTATTGTATAATGTGATCCAACAAAACTCTTCCACATTGTGGATAAGGATTCTCATTACGATTAAGGTTATTATTCAATACCTTAGTTAGTTTTTCATGTATTGTAATAAGTTTCTCAGCACTAGTAATAGCTCTAAATCCCACATCATTATCTTGCAATGGAGGGAAATCCCTATATGGGATACATGTGTTCATGTGGTTTCCATTCCATCCATGACATTCCATTTCTAGATAATGGCATAAATAAATTATGTTGTGAATCATAATGTATAATCTCAACGTAGATAAATACTTAGAATAAATTCAAATTCTATACATATTTAATCTCATAATCATAGAAATAGTTTCTTTGAGGAAATATTTTCAGTTAAATTTATCATAATGGGTTTTATAGGAAATATTTATTGTCCTAAGCATATCACATGGAAGTGTCAAACCAGGTGCACAATAAGGCTCATTTTCGTGTACCAGGATACCTCAGGTCAAGCCCAATCCTCCTTGTCGGAGTTTTCACTCCTAAGTATATCTATGTCATAACCAAAATAACTTGTAAAATCCATACATCGATATATTTTTTATAAATATATACATAATATATTACATTCCAAAAATTCTAGAATTTTCTAGAATGTTTTATACACATAGACTATTATAGGGTTTTCTTCCCTAATCTACATTCTCTAAATCTAGATTACATGTTTTCTACTAAACATCCTATGATACCAACTATAAGGCCTCGGCCCTACTTCCCCGGAGCTGGTGCATTATTTTATTACATTGGCATATAAACATGTAATATGCATCCCAAAGGACTGGGTATTTTAGTATATTTGGAAACTAGATACATAAATAATTTCAACATTACAATATGAAATGAAATACAAGATATAATTTTTGATGGGAACGTCCACAAGTATGATTTTATCCTTGTAGGTGAATAAAAATAAATTTCTTCATGTAGTGGGAAAATGAAACGTAAGAAAGAGGTGAGCTCAAATGCACAGTAAGGGTACGAAATACTATAAGGGATATCATAATCATAAAAATTAGGCATAGTGAATAACTAAAAACTCGTTCCTTTAAAAATAAATTTGAACACATTATGGAAGGAAATAGAGATGAATAAATAATTCTATAATAAAACATAATCATTGGTATTATACTAGTTGAATTAATGCAAGAACTATTAATACTATTTTTATAATGAGTTAATTTATAATGTGGGACATCATAACCATATCATGAAGGCATCGTGCCCAGACCATAAATATCTATTTTGTCAAGGCCTCGTTCCAAGACCATAGTTTGTATAATGAGACCTACTGATGCACTGAGGGGATGTAGAGGCCCCCACCTGACACATATTAAGTCTCATAAATATCTCATATGAATGGGTATAAATATAAAAAAACATATACATTTAGATTAAAACTAATATATGAAATGTAAATTGCATTCCTTGTACCTTAAACATAAAAACTAACCATTCGGAGTTTATTGGTAAAATATTTTAAGAAAGAACATCCACATTAAAAATAATAATAAAAAATTTAATTAAATATGGAATATGGTATAATAAAATATTAATCCCAATAATACATAATAATCAACATGATTGTTGAAATAGATGAAGATACTGTTATAAAATCATCGAGTAATTCTTCAGATAAATAATCTTTTACTTTGAAAATAATAGTTCATTTGGAAAAATATTTGAATAAAACCATAAGTGATGTAAGAAATTATTTTCATAAAAAATGATATATTTTATAATTATAATTCATTTCTGTTGAAGCTCCTTTTTCATCACATTGTCAAAAAGAATGTAAAGGGAAATGACTTAGCACAAATTGATTCATCCTTTGAAGAAAACATCAAAAATCGACAAAGGCATGAACAAGGCTTCAAAAGAACATGTGCCACGCAAGTTCCATCACTGGTGTGCAATTCCACTTGTGCGGCACCTAATGGTCATGCAAGTGACTTGCGCGCCCCAAAGGATAACCGCCCGAGGTCTTCTCCAACCTATAAATAGACCCTGTGGGCCCCCCATTTCGGGAGAGGATTTTTTCCAGAGACTAAAATTTGAGCTCTCGGCACCCTTGTCCCTTCTCAAAGCTTCCAAAACACTTCATAGGTAATTTCTTACCTAGAATGGAAGATCTAGAGAGGGGGAGGAAGGCCTATGTGTTGAAACTCATCAATACTTGCGCGCCTAAGTGGCCAACCCTTAAGGGAAATGACCACACTTGCGCGCTTCCTAACTCCTTCAATAGAACTTGCGCGCCACTCTTCTGGAAGAACCTCAGGATGATTCTAAAGGCTTTTACCAAGATTCGCTCATGTATTACCCTACTGGTTAACCATCGCGCAAGTACACATGTGTCACGTAGGTATACCTGTGCGACTAGGACTTGCACGCCCACGCAGTACATGCGCGCCTGCCAGGACTTGCGCGCCCCTGCCTTTTTGGGTTCCCTTCTTGCCCATTTCACCCCTCTTATGCCATTCCCCATCTCATATTCAAGATTCCGTCTTCAAGACACTTTTCAAATGCTATTTATGGCATGATTTCTTGATTTAAATTCCTTATCTGAAAGTAATTATATGGAATATCTCTCAAAACCTAGTGATTTACACATCTTTATGTCACTAAAGATTGAGATTTCATTCATTCAACCTCATACATTAAGATGAGAGAACTCATTAACCTGGTAGTCCTTTTCAGGAGTAATCCCCAATTATAATCATTAACCTGGGCCTCCTTTTCAGGAGTAAGCCCCAGTCATAATCTCCAATTATGGGCATCCTCCTTAGGAGTATGCCCCAAGTCCTCATTAATTTTGGCATCCTCCTCAGGAGTAAGCCCCAACCATAATTTCCCTTAACCTGGGCCTCATTTTCAAGAGTAAAACCCAGTCCCATAATTTGGGCATCCTCCTCAGGAGTAAGCCCCAAGTCCCTTAATTTTTCAAGTCTCTTAACCTGGGCCTCCTTTTCAAGATTATGCCCCAGTCATAATCTCCAATTATGGGCATCATCCTTATGAGTAAGCCCCAAGTACTCATTAATTTGGTCATCCTACTGAAGAGTAAGCCCCAACCATAATTTCCCTTAACTTGGGCCTCCTTTTCAGGAGTAAGCCCCAGTCCCCTAATTTGGGAATCCTCCTCAGGAGTGAGCCCCAAGTCCCTTCATTTTTCAAGTCACTTAACCTGGGCCTCCTTTTCAGGAATAAGCCCCGGTCATAATCATTAACCTGGGCCTCCTTTTCAAAAGTAAGCCCCAGTCTCAAATATAAGCATCCTCTTCAGGAGTAAGCCCCAATCTTAATTTCTCTTAACCAGTCCTAATTAACCTTTGATTTGGGATTCATTCTCAGGAGTAAAAACCCAATCAAAAGTCCTCTCCTAAATTGGGCCTCCATTTCTGGAGTAAGTCCCAGGTTAGAGTATTCAAATCTCCATAGAGCACATATACCTTTATGGACCCTGTTCCTGGATTTCTTCCCTGAAGTAAATCCTAATCTTCATTTATCTGTGTAGTCATACATACATATGTCTCACATTATTTCTTATGATTGTATCTTTCATGGCACAATTGTCTGATTTTTTCCAATACCTCTTGTTTCTCACATCGAACATGACTCACGTGAGCTTAGTGTATAAAAGTAATTATGACATCTTTCTTTGAGCCATCAATCATAAACATCATATTACCTTACTCGAACTACGTGGGTTTTGATTTCTTTTTCTAAACAAAGGATACATAGGTAGCCCATCTGCGGGTTCGATCCCAACTCTGAAATAATTCATGTCCTTCTGAATGAAAATAAACTTCCAAGTGCCCCACTGAGTGTCTTTAAAACCAGTATGGTCATTATAATGACTAAGATACTTTTACATATCAAACGATACCATTGACTAAGAATCTCTAACAAATACAGATGATTCTCTATCAATGAACAACCTCGAATACATATAAAAGATTCTCAAAATTTCCTACATATCGATCATTGATTGTCATATCTAAAGGAAAGCTCATTTTATACTTGGTAATGTAATAAGGATTCACGGATATTACATAAATATATAAAGAGAGTCCCAGAGTAGAAAATAATTCCCCTCAAAAAGGTGTGATGAGTCCGACCTCCCAACCTCTCGACCAATGAAAATTCCTAAGCCTCATCAGTCCACAACTAATTAGCACCTCCCTTTGGAAAGTAGGTCCAAATGGATGTGGAATCATTGTATATTTCCAATTCAATGAACAAACCCGTTAGAAACCGATTAGAATGTTTGAATCTTCAATCAAGGAGGTCATCCCCAAATTCCAAGGGAAAAAAATGGTGAAACCAAATTTAATCCTTAAGCAAGTTAAAATGATGTTTTACCTATTTGTTAGGCCCCTATTTAAAACACAATGAGAGGGCCAACAAAAAAAATCATTGACATATGTGCTCATCCAAAAGATGTAGTGGCCAGATTTATCTTGATTACTTCTGTTATATCAAACAGGCACTCTTTTCCAAGATCTTATGCGTTTCCAGAATGGCTACTCTCAAGTTCACACCTATGAATACGGCTACTACAAATTCCACTGCTGCTAATCCTACTGGATCATCATCCACTCTGAGGATGACATCACCTACTCAGCATGTTCAATGCTGGGTGTCAAACGCGCTGGTTAAGGAGTACTGTCAACACGATACCATCCCAACTCTGGAGGCTACCCAATAAGCCCTCCAAGTGAACAACTCACACCGGTCGTTCGGACAACGACGACCAGTGATCAAGAAGCAGGCGGTGCTGAATACCGTCTCCAACCGTTTCAGGTCGTTATCCCCGGAATGCAATCACCATTCTCACCCTTATTCCGGGGAGGTGAATGAGAAGGACCCTCAGGGCCTTAATTTAAGCAGACAGGAGTCCTTCCTGAGGGCTCCCACAAAAAATCGCCGCCAGACTCGTCCGACAGTGTGCCTTCAACATGATGAGGGTACCGACTCCAGGCATTCGGCTTAGGTTCCTCGAACCCGAGCAGGCAAGACGAACCGCTAGAGGCAGAATCCGGTCAATAGTGAGAAGGTTCTCATCTCTACCATCTCCGGAGAAGTCCACCAACCTAAATTGGTGGCAAGCGTTGAGCAGGCACACACACCTGCCCGTTTTAATTATGCTGTCCAGAAGACTCGTCTGACAGCATCACGCCAATCCCGCCAGGCAATTCCGGCAGAGTACTATAGGCAGGAACATACACCTGTTTATACATCATCAGCTAGTCAGCAGGCTCATCTGACTAAATATGATAAAGCTCTTCATCCACGTTTGGAGAAGTGCAATCAGCAGGCACATACACCTGCTAGTATTAATCAAGCCTACCAACAGTCTCGCTTGGTAGCATTCGGAGAAGTCAGTCGGAAACATCCGACGACAAACAGGAGGCAGACTCAACTCTCTACCCCTACACTTGAGTACTGTCAGGATTCACTGACAGGAAAAGGAGGACAGGAGTAGGCACACACACCTACTCCAAGCATGGAATGGACATATATCCCCATTCCGGCAGCTGAAGTCACCAAGCATATTCTATCAATGGTGAAAGAGCAGAAGCAAATTCATGCTCATATCCTGGATGCCTATCAGGATATTATAACAACTTTATTGGAATCTCAGGGAAAGACACATAAATCTATCCCTACCAGTGGAGTGACACATCAACAATTCACTCCAGAACAGACACACACATCTGTTCCAGTCCCAGAGGGTTGTGTGGCATAGTCCCCCATATCATACGAACAACCAAGTCAGGCACATACACCTGATTTGAGTGGAGATCGTCAGCCTAACCTGACCATATTTCCTGATCAGGAACATACACCTTCTCAGAGAAGTCACTTTCATCAACAAGTGGTTTCCCAGTAAAGTAAGAAGGTGTCTAAGAAAAAGACCCTCTCAGCACAGTCAGGAGACCAAGAGCCAATCTGTAACAAGGCCTTGCTCGATGCTGGAGTTCTTGATGCCCTCAGATAGTTATCTGTTGGAATTCAAGATTCTACTCCCTCATTTCCCAATAGTGGGAACATTAACTCTGAAGGTCTTCAATAGAAACTTCCTGATGAAGGCTTGCTTCAAGACAATTTGGTCGATCTCAAAGTTTCATCTTTAGATGAGAACCACATGAACCCTCTGTGTGGTCAGAAGACCAAGGAGAAAGATATATCATCTTTTTCTATAACCCACCATGGTGGTCCTCCCCATGATGATGAATTTCTCTGTAAAAGTCCTCTCCATAGTAGTGATTCACATTGCCCGGAAAATGCTACAGTGGACGATGTAGTGCCGAGAAATACCTCTTAGCTTGAGGCACTTGAAAATGCGAAACCAGTCATGTCTGATGCTTCATCGCTAGCAGGTGAAATAATTTCTCAATCAGAAGATATCAAATGGTGTAGGTCATTCTACAAACCACCCCTAAGTCATGAATCTTTTAGTTTGATCAATGATTTCTCTACCAATACTATTGATTCCGATGAAGCAACAAGGAAACACCAACTATGGTCAAATCGGGTAGAAGAATCTTCATTTAATGATAAAGAGGAAATGCTAAACATGAGAAAACAACTAGAAAAAGGTGAAGTACCAGTCATGTTTTGGCCTCTGGCTGACTCTCAGTATGGAATTCCAATGATGTTGAAAGAAGATGGAATTCATGATATTCGTCTCAACATATAGAAAACCCTTTGTCAGTTGAAGAAGAAATTATTATCTTATGATGAATATGAAAATCATCTTAAGATAATAGAAGGGTTACAACTTTAGATTGATTTGGCATCTCTATCAGTCTCTCGATATCCGAAGGCTGAAAAGCAGCAGAGAGCCCTTCAACGTTCATGCCTTGGTGCACTAAGAAGATTGCGTCAGTTAATTGCCAATTCCCAATCTGGTATTCATGTCCGAGGATGGGGTGTTCATGGAGAACTGCATTTCACGGTGCTCTCTAGTTAGCAAAGCCCGCCGAAAATGGTCTCATGCAATGTTATTGCCCATGGCCGGCCACAAATACCAGGCTTTGTTTGTAATCAAAATCTTGCCCAAGAACAGGCTTCAACTAGTTCCTCCCGAAATCAAGAATATAGAGAACAAGTTGTTGAATAACTCCTGCATCAAGAAAACGAGAATATTGAACATGCCTCTCATTCAGAGCAAGCACATAACCAAGTGAAAGAAGTGTCAGAAATTATCCAACGGTCTTTTGAACTAGGTTATAAAAGTGGATACAGATTAATGCATCCCGCTAATTTCCAGACTAAGGTTCGCAAGATAAGGAGAGCGTTTAAGAAAGTCTCAGACATAACTTGTCAAGAGACACCCCAGCTCGCCAGACTAGGGATGCTTTTAAATCAACCCTCGGAATCAACAAATAGGATTTGAGGAGTTGAGCGGGAATAGCAGGAACAGCCCCAGTCCACCGGACTGGGGACCTTTTCAGATCATCAATACCCTCCTCAGAGAAAGTACATCTTTTCTCAATTGGGGAAGAAGCCTCAAGAGGAGCAAAGAACCAAATTAGCAAGAGATTCCCTCCAAACTATGGTTTGTCAAGAACTTCATGAGGGATCTAATCAACAAAAGGCAATGTCTCATCAAGGACATGGAAGAAGACAATATCACAGAAATGCTGATAGAAAGGATGAAATGTGTTATGCATCAATCAATGTCATCAATTCCATTGTTGCTGATCCCCCATATGAGGTTCACTCAGGGAACTCAGATGAAGAGGTTCCTGCTCAAGAAGATGTATGCACCGACACAAATGAAGAAGGAGTGCGTACATGAAATCAAAGGGTTACTCAGAACCTAGGTAATCCTTCAAGTAACCCACTTCCCCTCTCTGAAAAGGATCAAACAAAGGGAGGGGAAAGAATCAGGTTAGATATCATTCCTCTGGAGAAGTCCAATCGCTCTCACTAGAGAAAAGGTTTCCACAACAGGAGGAAGAAATGAAGAAATTACGGAGGTTGAATGTAGAACTACTTCAGAGTAGTTTTCTTCTCAAGAGTGCTGGAGTCAGTCAGCCAAAGGAATTTGTTGTAACTACTGAGATGGATCAAGAATATCCTCCTCTATCAGTACACATCACAGGTCTAATCCTATGGGTCAAGTGAAACAATAGTTGGAAGTGCTACCATCAATTGCAACACCAACAACCACATCTGTACAAGCTCCAGTCATTGCACCTACCCAAGTCCAAGTTCAACCTGATGTTTCTCAAAAGTTAATAACTACTATTGAGTAATTAACAGGTCGGTTAGAAACTATGGAAGGGAAACGTGTGAAGGTTCAACCGAAAAAGAATGCTTACCCTGAATGGGTAGATTCAATCTCTCCCCCATCAAATTTTGGGAACCATGTATTCCTTATTTTCAATGGATCAGGCGATCCTGAACATCATTTGACACATTACATATCTTGTTGCGATCCTATGATGGGAACTCCGGAGCAACAAGAATCAGTGAAACTCAGATGCTTCATGCGAACCTTGAAAAGACTATCTTTTGTCTGGTATACAAGCTTCAAATCCTGGTCAATTACCTGATGGGAAGATCTCTGTCAATGATTTCTTCTTCAATTCAGCTCAACTTTGCAAAAGACAACAGTTTTTTATCTTACAAACTGTAAGAAAAGGGAGAATGAAAGAGTCTCTGATTTCATTGCTCGCTGGAAGGGGTTAACATATTCCCTGAGCCTAGCACTCCCTCAAGAGGAACTATTGCCAATCTGTGTGGAAAATCTGCATAACGAATTACGCATGCCATGGATCCCTGTGAAATACACATGAGGGTTTTGAGACCTTACTTCAATCACTCAGTAGATTGAAGATTCCTTTATACAGGCTAAGGCTAAATCTCGTGTAATTCCATCAGCTCCAGGAAGGAGAATGGGTAAATTAGAAAATGCTACAGTTATGCTTAGACAATCACCTGTACCTGTTTCTACTTCAAAACCTTCATCTTCTCGAAGGGCTCCACCTCCTGATTGCCAAAAAAAAGGATGTTTCGTCCAGATGATCAAAGAGATCATAGAAGAAAACAATTTGAGGATCTAAAGAGAAAAACAAACTCTTTCCCAAATGAACAAGTTCCTGGTTACTTCATTTAAGCTCTAGAAAATAATCTTGTTCAATTGCCAATTCCCAAGAGGCCAAACAAGAACGGAGATAAAGACCGTCCCAATTATTTCCCTTTTCATCAAATGTTGGGGCATCCCATCCATGAGTGTTTTGTCTTCAAAGACCTCCTGCAAAAGATGGTCGACTCATGACAAGTCAAACTGAAAGGTTTTTTAGCTCAGGTAGCATGTGTTACTGCTACAGTTCCAGAGGAGGAAGGAAAATTTCAAGAAGTAAAAAGCAAAAAATGCACAGAAGTATGATGATTGGATGTTTAGAAAGACAATCAACCAAACTCATGCTATTTTGCGAAGACAATTAAAGAAACCGATTGTGTCTTCTTCCATGAATGTTGCGAAAAAACCCTCTTCATCAGAGGGAATGTCCTCAAAGAAATGGCATGATTCCAAGAAAGAAAAAGAATCAGAAGAAGATGAGTATGTGTCAAAGCCTAAGTTTTCTTTGACCCTGGAATACTTTATGCCATCTACTTCAAAGCCACATGCACCGCCCCACCAAAAGGCACAACCTAAACAGGATAATCAGACAGAGTCTTCATCAGAAGAAGAGTTAATCTTCGGTTCTGTTAATATGATTCAATTAATGGATCCATATGCCAGTCGCAGTTTTGATTTCGATGAGCCTGAATTATCTGTATCAAATAGGGGAATCAGAGGATGTTCTAGAGGCTCATGATACAGGGGAAGACGTGGATCATTCTAAAGTCAGTACTCCAATTCTACCCCTGCTATAACTGTGTACGCAACAGAAACTCGTGGTAGAGCCCTTCAGCGAGCTCATCAAGAACAAGAATGTTTTTCTACCAATATCATATTCAGTCCTGGAACAGTTATTTTGGAAGACCGATTGAAGGTTCCATCTTCTTTTTCTCAGAAAGTAAATGGATCTAATGAGTCTGATCTTCCAAAACTAGGAATATTGTAAACTCCTATCCCAATACAAAATGCATTAACTTCCAATGCATCTGCTACCAAGGCACCGACTAAACCACATATTCCTGTTGGGAAACGCAAACCTCTAGATCAAAAGTATGATGTATTGAAACACTTGTCCAAAGTACCAGCCATGTTATCAATTATGGATGCTTTGAATCTTTCAATGGATCTTTGGGAAGCACTCATCGAGGCTTTGTCGTGTCCTCAAGAGTTTGAAACGGAAATTTCTGCAGCTGAAGTCTATCACATAGAGAATAATCCTGCATAATGTCATGCAGTAATATCTTTTACTGATGAAGATTAAGATGATGTTGTGCATGGTCATATTAGTCCTTTGTACTTATCTGGAAAGGTCAACGGCATCGACGTCCGAAGAGCTTTCATTGACAATGGTTCAAGATTCAACCTCATGCCCATTCGTACACTTCATCGACTGGGCCTCACAGAATCTAATTTATCTCCTTCTACCATGATGTTACAAGGATATGATAAAAATTAACAAGAACCACTGAGCGAAGTTACACTCAGAACCCTGTTTGGAGATCTTGTATCCAATTCATATTTCATGATTATTGATCAAGACTCATCTTTGAACATCTTACTTGGAAGACCCTGGCTACATCAACATGTGCCTATCCCTTCATCATACCATCAATGTCTCAAATATTGTTTCGATGGTCAAGTTGGGACATTTTATAGTGATAAGGCCATGTTCAAGACATGTGAGTCTCAATACATTGAGGCGGAATTCTATCACATGAAGGGAAGGGAGAAATCCACAACAAATGAGATTACCAAAGTTAATGCTCCGTATGGTTTGGAGAAGATTTCAGTAAATCCATTAACACATGTGAGTATAGATTATGTGTTTCCTATCAGTCAAATTGACAAGATAGACCCAAATCAAAATACTCTTATGGAAAGATCCATAATGTTAGTTACGACAATCGAGCCAGACAACATTGGAGAAATTGGTAACCCACCAAGGAGTAATGAAAGCACAAATGATGACGTCTTCATTTCATCTACTAAAATCCAACAAGTCTATACTTCTACAATTAGGCTAGATAATATTATAGAAACATTGAATGTGAAAAATTATGTCGATTCTCAGTCCATCATCTCCTCTTTATTACCCAAAGAAGACCCTCCATCATCAATCGGGTCGGAAATGGAAGCTTTTTCTTCAAGATGTGAAAATTTTGACATCTCTTCTGATCATGAAAATTCTTCTTTATCATCTACTATGAAAGTAGAAATGGAAGAAATAACACATGATGAAGAAGAAGAGGAAGATCTCAGAGATGCTCCTCCATCATTTGAATAGGGTATCTCTACCACTGCGAATGAACTCAGAGAAATAAATCTGGGTACAAAAGAAGATCCATGCCCCACTTTAATCAGTGCGGCCATGAC
Organism: Viscum album; assembly: GCA_963277665.1. Classification (NCBI taxonomy): domain Eukaryota; kingdom Viridiplantae; phylum Streptophyta; class Magnoliopsida; order Santalales; family Viscaceae; genus Viscum; species Viscum album. Next base: position 2,083,149,931 of record OY728128.1, on the reverse strand, counting down.
TCTTGAAGAGCAAGATATTTATATTGATTTTCTAAAGAAAAATAGAGATATATATTTTTGGTACTATACAAAAATTCCCGGGCTTGATCCTGATGTTGCTACTCATCATTTGGGTTTATCAGAATAACATCGAGGATTTAAGCAAGCCGCGAGAAGAACACACCCAACTTATGCTTCCAAAATTGAAGCTGAAGTGGATAAGCTTATCAAATCTAACTTCGTCAGAGAATTTTAGTATCCCAAGTGGTTGGGTAATATTTTCCCTGTAAAGAAGAAGAACAGACAAATTAATGTTTTCATCGATTTCAGAGATCTTAATCGACATTGTCCTAAGGATGATTTCTCAGTTCCGATTACAGAACTTTTAATTGATGCAACACCTGGATATGAAGCACTTTCCTTGATGGATGGATATTATGGATATAATCATATACAAATGTCCCCAGAAGACGAGGAATCCATAGCCTTCATAGCCCCTCAATGCGTGTTTTGCTACCGGGTAATGCCCTTTGGCTTAAAGAATGCAGGTGCAACATATCATCCTACCATGCATCGTATCTTCAAACCCTTCTTTGGGAAGTTTTTTTTGAATGCTATGTAGACGATTTGGTGGTTAAATCCAAAAAACTTTCTAATAACTCGGCTGATTTGGAAATCATATTCCGCAAGCTTTGACAACATAATTTGAAGATGAACCCCTTAAAAAGTGCTTTTGGGGTAACCTCAGGAAACTTTCTCAGTGTTGTTGTATGCCATCGTGGTATTGAAGTCGATCATGAGAAGACCATTTCAATCCATGGTATGTCACCTCCTCAAAATTTGAAATAATTAAGAGGACTTCAAGAACACTTGGCCTATATTTGGCATTTCATCGCCAATTTGGCAGGAAAAACTTTACCCTTCACTAGATTTATATAGAAGGGAGAAACTTACCAGTAGACTGAAGAATGTCAAGAAGCATTCGATAATATAAAAAAATACCTCTTGAGTCCACCGGTACTCATGCCACCTGTTGAAGGAAGACCACTTGTCCTATACATGCTAGCTCTAGAGCAATCTTTGGGTGCCTTTCTTGCTCAAAAGAATGATGCTGGGAATGAAAACAATCTCTACTATCTCAGTCGAACTATTCTTGAAGCAGAAACCCGGTATTCAAGTATTGAGAAGTGTTTCCTGGAATTAATCTTTCCAGTTCAGAAGTTGAGACACTACCTGCAACATCACGAGGTCCAATTGGTATCTTGCAATAACCCACTAAAATATATCCTTAGTCGTCCAATTCTTACAGGACGTCTGGCAAGGTGGGCAGTTATTTTGGAGCAATTCGACAATCAGTATGTGTCTCAGAAGGTGATAATGGGACAAGATCTGGCTGGTTTCCTAGCTGAACACCCTTTATTAGAAGACACATCTTCAAATATTGGATTCCTTAATGAGTAAGTATTCTCCATTCAAGAAAGTTCTCAAGAATGGGAAATGTATTTTGATGGTGCTTCCAGAAGTCCAACAGGGAGAAAAATGGAAAATCCTAAATTCAACACAGTTGGCTTAGGAATTGTACTCATTTCTCCAGAAAAGGCAGTGTTACCTTATTCCTTATTATTATGGGAAGGTGGTACCAATAATGAAGGAGAATACCATGCTCTCATTGTAGGCTTGGAATTAGCACTTCAAGCTCAAGTGAATCACATAAAGATGAAAGGTGATTCAAACCTGGTAATCAAACAAGTCAATGGGGATTATGCCATCAGAAAAGAAGAACTAATCCCTTTGTATGATTATGTCAGAGAGTTAACGGCGGAATTCCCTTCGGAACCGACATTTCCTTATGTCCCAAGATCATAAAATGCTCAGGATGATGCACTGGTTAATATAGAAAAAGCTCTGGAAGATCCAAATCCGGATGAGACAACCATCAGTATTGCCCACCGTTGTGCAATTTCACCTTATGATCGAATCAGAACAGAGGAAATTAATGAAATTAGTCCCATTCCTGAACCGTATGGTCATACAATAGGATGAATGTCACCTATCAGGGAATACCTTCAAAATAGAACACTTCTGCCAGATAGAGCCGAAAAAGAACAAATTCAACGACGTGTGGTCAATTTTACTCTTTATGATAGTCCATATCACCTAGAGAAAATTCTCTACAAACGTGGTTTTGATGGAATTCTCTTCATATGTATTGATGGTGAAGAGACAATGGTTGTCATGAAAGAAGTGCATGCAGGAGTCTGTGGTGCCCACCAGTCTGGACATAGACTGTTTGATCATATTCGAAGGTTTGGATAATTTTGGCCTTTAATGATACAAGATTGTGTTGATTTCACAAAGAAGTGTCAGTCATGCCAAGTACATGCCAACTTCATTCATCAACCTCCATAGTTGCTTCATACAGATAAATACTCATGGCCATTTTCCACATGGGGAATGGATGTGGTGGGACCTTACCCTTCGGCTACAACAAAGTAGTTTAAGTACATTATTACTGCTACTGACTTCTTTTCCAAATGGGAAGAGGCAATACCTCTCAAGGAAGTCAGTTCTAAATACGTTGTTAGCTTCATCAAGTCTAACATCATTACCAGATTTGGTGTCCCTCATACCATTTTGATGGAAAATAGCACCAACTTCTGTTCATCCGAGGTAAAGAAGTTGTATCAAGAATACAACATCAAATCCATCCATTCATCTCGGTATCATACAGTGGACAATGGCCAGATAGAAGCCTTCAACAAGACTTTTTCATATATACTGCAAAATATAGTGGATAAATATAAGAAATCATGTCCTGATAAACTCTTTCATGCTTTATGGGATTATCGGACTACCACCCGCACTGCAACTTGGTCAACTCCATATTCATTGGTATATGGAACAGAAGCAGTCTTACCCATTGAAGTTCAACTACCCTTGCTCAGAGTTGCCATTTGTGATCAATCATCTAAAGATGAACAATCTCAAAAGTTATTGAATGAATTGGAATGGTTAGATGAGAAATGATTGTACACTTTTCACCACTTGGAAGTCTATCAGAATCGAATAGCACGAGCTTTTAGCAAAAAAGTTCGTCTTCTTTCATTCACTCAGGGAGAATTGGTATTAGTTCTCAGAACTCCAATGATACCAGGAAAGAAACCTCCCATGCTTGAGACAAAATGAGAACGACCTTACTCAATACATAGGGTCTACTCCATTGGATCTTATTCATTAATCTCGATGGATGGAGAACTCATCACTACTCCATCCAATTCCAGTTTTTTGAAGAGGTATTTTGTATAAACACAAAATATACCATCCATGGTCCAGTATGACCTTAAACTGCACCATCCATGGTCCATACATATGACCATAAACTATTTGTACTTTCGTCCCACACGACGTTAAACAGTGAAAAGTTCCCTCAATGGTCCAGTATGACCATAAACTGCATCATCAATGGTTCATACATATGACCTTAAACTTTTTGTACTTTCGTCCCACATGACGTTAAACTGTGAAAATGTTTCATCAATGGTCCATACATATGACCTTAAACTATTTGCACTTTCATCCCACACAACGTTAAAATGTGAAAACGTTTCATCAATGGTCCATACATATGACCTTAAACTATTTGTACTTTCGTCCCACACAATGTTAAACTGTGAAAAAGTTCCCTCAATGGTCCATACATATGACCTTAATCTATTTGTACTTTCATACCACACGACGTTAAACTGTGAAAAAGTTCCATCAATAGTCCATACATATGACCTTAAACTATTTGTACTTTCGTCCCACATGACGTTAAACTGTGAAAAAATTCCCTCAATGGTCCATACATATGTCCTTAAACTATTTGTACTTTTATCCCACACGACGTTAAACTATGAAAAAGTTCCCTCAATGGTCACGTATGAACTTAAATTGCATCATCAATGGTCCATACATATGACCTTAAACTATTTGTACTTTCATCCCACACGATGTTAAACTGTGAAAAAGTTCTCTCAATGGTCCAATAAGACATAAAACATTATCATCAATGGTCCATACATATGACCTTAAACAATTTGTACTTTCGTCCCACACAACGTTAAACTATGAAAAAGTTTCATAAATGGTCCATACATATGACCTTAAATTATTTGTACTTTCGTCCCACACGACGTTAAACTATGAAAAAGTTCCATCAATGGTCCATACATATGACCTTAAACTATTTGATCTTTCGCCCCACATGACGTTAAACTGTGAAAAAGTTTCCTCACTGGTCCAGTATGACCTTAAACTGCACCATCAATGGTTCATGCATATGACCCTAAACTATTTTAAAGTCCCTTACGTCCAGCAATACATTAAACTGAAATGTCCTAACTACATGATGCTAAACTGTATAAAAGTCCCTTATGTCCGGAAAGACATTAAACTACATAATAATTAATGGTCTTGTATGACCTTAAACTACACCACCGTCCTGCAAGATGTTAAACTGCACCATCCACGGTCCATGCATATGACCTTAAACCATTCGCACTTTCATCCAACATGATGCTAAATTGTATCGTCCCTTTTTCGTCCAACATGACGCTAAACTGTGAAAAAAGTCCCCAATATGTCCAAGATGACGTTAAATGGTGTACTCTTTTGTCCTCACTGCATGACATTAAACTGCACAGTCCTCCTTTCGTCCAACATGACGTTAAACTATATTGTCCCCATCGTCCTAACTACATGACGCTAAACTTTATAGAAAGTCCCTTCTACATGACATTAAACAGTGCATCACTAATAGTCCTAACTGCAAGACTTTAAACATCATAATCCCTTTATATGTCCTACATGGAATTAAACGGTACTTTTTCAAGGTTTTTGTTACCTATTGTTTCTCACACCGAGTATGAATCATGTGATCTTAGAGAAAACCTCAAACATAACACTCTCTCTGGGGTACTAACCATGTGTAAGTCCCAACAACATCATTTTTTAGGTCGTTGTCCCCAAGAAAAACTTGATCATTAATTCATTCTTTAATTGAACTATGTGGACTTTGATCCTTGGCTTCCAGGATGGGTACGTAGGCAACCTCCAAAGATTCAAGCCCAAAATAAATCCCTTCACATCGATTCAACTCCATCTCATACGATGCGGATTCGTGAAACCTCCCCTGGAATCAATATCATTACATTGGTTCAATTTCGTCCTTGTAATACGACGTTAAACTATACAACACTTTTTTACAATTTGACAATAAACTAGAATATTCTTTGATACCCTCACCTGAGAGGAAACCATTATTTACTTTGATTTTTCAATCATGTTTCATTTTAAAGACTACGTGCATACATGGAAACTCCTAAACCTTTTATCTTGGGTTAAACCACCATTGTACTAAACTCCCCTTTCACCCTTCAAATGTATGAACCAGAGTTGTACAAAGGGTATTTATAGAACTACGTGGGCTTGATTCCCATCCTTATGGGATACGTAGGAACGTTCGAGTGTCCCTCAAATCCAGCACCAAGTCCTTGGGCCTAACCCCAAATTCCACTTTCAGTCCCCTGACTGAAATGTCCCCATGAAAACACACACTGTGTATTTATTACAATGTTCCAAGATCTATGAACCTAAACTGAGATCTTTAATCCTTTTATCCCGCACGACGTTAAAATGTAGTTTAAGAACTACACATGGCTTGATTCCCATCCATATGGGATACACAGTGAAGTCCAAAATTTCTATTCAGGACCCAACCACAACATGATTATGGTTAGCATTGATCTGTGAATCTCTGTATACACTAGACAATACCCATATTTATGTGTCATAATCCTACCCTTAAATATTTTCAGATCTTCATAGCCCTTTTCTTGACTTATAGTCACAAAAATTTCAAACTTCTGAGAGTTCTTCTGCCTAACTATGCAGCACGTGCCCATAGGCGGCCTTGCATAAACAGTCTACATAGTAGACTTGTCATCCAAAAGATATTATTATTTGACTATGGAGCCAATGCCCTTAGGTGGACCTGCATAATTCAACCCCCTAACAGGTTTGTTAAATAATGGTAACTTCATTCTTGGTAAGAAATCATCTTTTGTCCTTATTGGTCTTAAATGATAGTATGTAGGGATCCGAAAAAATAGCCATCCTTAACATATTTCTCCCATATCCTTTTATATGATCTGAAAAGTATTCAAGTCTATGGTTTATATTCTCCTTCCCTACGTTTGGGTCAGACCTTCATAGGAGTGATATTTATCCAGTTCTTCGATAATATTGTTTGGAAATATCTTCTCCATATTCAAGTACCTCTTTCCATACAGAAAACTCTATACTTTGGAAAATTTGAATCTCCATAAACTTTCACTGGCTTTTAGCACTAGGAAAGTAAATTTATGAGAGTTCTTTTTCCTGACTATGCAACACGTGCCCATAGGCGGCCTTGCATAAACAGTCTACATAACAGAATTGTTAGCCAAAAGATACTATTTTATTTAACTATGAAGACAATGCCCTTAGGTGGACCTGCATAATTCAACCCCCTAATAGGTTTGTTAAATAATGGTAACTTCATTCTTGGTAACTACTTCTTCTAATGCCTTTTATCTCTTTTTCATATCATTCCTCAGATTCAAATATTCTTAAGTCATAGTTTACATATTTTTCACTCACACTTGAGTATGGTACTGTGTTTTCAGATAAATTTTCAAGGAATTGAGTCAATTCTAATCCATTCGGTCAAAACTATTTTGACCTTAAACTATATCCTTTTTATAGTCCAACATGCATGACTTTAAACTGCTAAATTCCTTGGTTTTTCTCCTTTACCTCAGAGTCAAATCCTATTTTCTCTCCGGATCCAACTCTGAGGGGTGAATTTTTTTGACGCTCCTTTTTCGTCACATTGTCTAAAAGAATTTAAATGGAAATGACTTAGCACAAATTGATTCATCCTTTGAAGAAAACATAAAAAACCGACAAAGGCATGAACAAGGATTCAAAAGCACATGTGCTGTGCAAGTTCCATCATAGGCGCGCAAGTCCACTTGCACAACGCCTAATGGTCGCGCAAGTGACTTGCACGCCCCAATTGATAACCAACCGGGGTCTTCTCCAGCCTATAAATAGACCCTATGGGCCCCCCATTTCGGGAGTGGATTTTTTCCAGAAACTAAAATTTGATCTCCTGGCACCCTAGTCCCTTCTCAAAGCTTCCAAAACACTTCTTAGGTAATTTATTAAATAGAACGGAAGATATAGAGAGGGGGAGGAAGGCCTAAGTGTTGAAACTCATCAATACTAGCGCACCTAAGTGGCCAGCCCTTAAGGGAAATGGCCACACTTGCGCGCTACCTAACACCATCAATAGAACTTGCATGCAACTCTTCTGGAAGAACCTCAGGATGATTCTAAAGGATTTTACCAAGAGTCGCCCAAGTATTACCCTGCTAGTTAACCATCGCACAAGTGCCCATGTGTCACAAAGGTATACCTGCGCGACCAGGACTTGCGCACCCACGCAGTACCTGCGCGCCTTCCAGGACTTGCGTGCCCTTGCCTTTTTTGGTGCCCTTCTTGCCCATTTCACCCCTCCTATGCCATTCCAACTCTCCTATTCAAGATTCAGTCTTCAAGATGCTTTTCAAATGCTATTTATGGCATGATTTCTTGATGTAACTTCCTTATCTGAAAGGAATTATGTGGAATATCTCTCAAAACCTAGTGATTTACACATCTTTATGTTACTAAAGATTGAGATTTCATTCATTCAACCTCATCCTTTAAGATGAGAGAACTCATTAACCTGGGCCTCCTTTTAAGGAGTAAGCCCCAATCATAATCATTAACCTAGGCCTCCTTTTAAAAAGTTATCTCCAGTCATAATCTCCAATTATGGGCATTCTCATTAAGAGTAAGCCCCATGTCCTCATTAATTTGGGCATCCTCCTCATGAGTAAGCCCCAACCATAATTTCCCTTAACCTGGGCCTCCTTTTCAGGAGTAAGCCCCAGTCCCCTAATTTGGGCATCCTCCTCAGGAGTAAGCCCCAAGTCCCTTAATTTTTCATGTCTCTTAACCTAGGCCTCCTTTTCAGGAGTAATCCCCAGTCAAATCTTCAATTATGGGCATCCTCCTTAAGAGTAAGCCCCAAGTCCTCATTAATTTGGGCATCCTTCTTAGGAGTAATCCCCAACCACAATTTCCCTTAACCTGGGCCTCCTTTTCAAGAGTAAGCCCCAGTCCCCTAACTTGGGCATCCTCCTCAAGATTAAGCCCCAAGTACCTTAATTTTTCAAGTATATTAACCTGGGCCTCCTTTTCAAGAATAATCCCCAGTCATAATCATTAACCTGGGCCACCTTTTCAGGAGTAAGCCCCAGTCTCAAATATGGGCATCCTCTTCAGGAGTAAGCCCCAATTTTAGTTTCTCTTTACCAGTCCTAATTTACCTTTGATTTGGGATTCCTTCTCAGGAGTAAAAATCCAATCATAAGTCCTCTCCTAAATTGGGCCTCCTTTTCAAGAGTAAGTCCCAGGTTAGAGTATTCAAATATCCATAGAGCACATATACCTTTATGGACCCTATTCCTGGATTTCTTCCCTGAAGTAAATCCTAATATTCATTTATCTGGGTAGTCATACATACATAAGTCCCACATTATTTCTTATGATTGCATCTTTCATGGAACAATTGTCTGATCTTTACAAATACGTCTTGTTTCTCACACAGAGCATGACTCACATGATCTTAGAGTGTAAAAGTAATTATGACATCCTTCTTTGAGCCATCAATTATAAACATCATATTCCCTTACTCGAACTACATGGGTTCTGATTAATTTTATAAACAAAGGATACATAGGTAGCCCATATGTGGGTTCGATCCCAACTATGAAATAATTCATGTCCTTTTGAATGAAAATAAACTTCAAGTGCCCCACTGAGTTGCTTTAAAACCAGTATGGTCATTATAATGACTAAGAGACTTTTACGTATCAAAGGATACCATTGACTAAGAATCTCTAAAAAATACATATGGTTCTCTATCAATAAAGAACCTCGAATACATATAAAAGATTCTCTAAATTTCCTACATATCGATCATTGTTTGTCAGATATAAAGGAAAGCTAATTTTAAACTTGGTAATGTAATAAGGATTCATGAACAAAACATAAATCTATAAAGAGAGTCCCGGAGTAGACAGTAATTCCCCTTAAAAAGGTGTGATGAGTCCGAACTCCCATCCTCTCGACCAATGCAAATTCCTAAGCCTCATCAGTCTACAACTAATGAGTGTCTACCGTTGGAAAGTAGGTCCAAATGGATGTGGAATCATTGGATGTTTCCAGTTCAACAAACAAACCCATTAGAAACCGACTGGAATGTTTGAATCTTCAATCAAGGAGGTCATCCCCAAATTCCAAGGGAAATAATTCCAAAATAAAAAATATATATTTCCCTTGAAAATTGGTATGAATTTGAGAAACTTTCTTGAATCAATCATGTATTACATTAAGAATTATTGAATGATCATTTTAAAAAATATTATTATCCATAAATAAATTTATTATTTTGGTTGAAAATATATATATATATAATTTATATAGAAATTATGAAGAGTTATTATGAATGAATAAAATTTTAATTGAGGTAAGTAGATAATACAAGTAACCCAAATGAAAATGGGGGTTCGAGTGGAAAACCCTTACCTTAAGTCTGAAGGTGTTCCCCACATGATTTTAATGACCTGAATAATGAAATTTAGGATCATAAATTAATGATTCCAGACCCTCTTATACATTTAATTTATATATAATAACATTAATAGTTTCATTCATATCCTTTTAATGGGTTAAGAGATCCAATTTCATTGTTTGGGAGTGTTTTTTCGTACTTGGTTTTCATGACCATTTTACTTATATTCATGTACGGATAAACATATAGAATGAGAATGGATGTCTAAAATTGAAGTTGTTTGTTATTAGTGAGAAAATATAATGTTACATGGTTATAAAATTCACCTGGTTATTGGGAGTGAAGATGAATCATTATATAGAACATTAATGACAATTTTTTAGGTTAATTGGCGGTTCTTGATCACAATGAACTCTTTTTTATTTATAAATTAATATAATGTTTATAAAATCATTCTATAACATTAAATAAGTTATAGCTAATATATAATAGCTTTTTAAACTATAAATATGTTTTCATTACCAGAATTAAATATGGTAATAGAAACTAAAAACTATTCATCCTTGAATGTGATAAATTAACACATCTCAAAGGGTGTTTTATTTTCAAGTAAAAAATAAGGGGAATTAGAAATGATGAATAATTATTACTTTATCGTAAAAAAATTATTATACAAGTTAGGTAATGTATTGATAACAACATTTTGATGAAAGGATGTGAGGAGATAAAAGGGAAAATAATGTAACTAGAAATTAAAGAAATGAGAAGATGAATTTACCTCTTGAAGTAATATTCCTTAAGAACCTATATAGGGGAGTGGTTTTGGTCTTTCTATGATACGAAGGGCTGCTAGATGTGGTGAATAAGCTTCTGAGAATATTTGACCATAAATTAGACAAGGAATAAGGATTTAGAGGACTAAAGAGATGAGGGAGTGAGGGGGTTATAGTGGAGGAGATGGGGGTTTCCCATTATTTTACTCCTAATTTTATTATTTATCTCAAGAAAACCAATAGTGTTGATTCATGTAACCCATACAAGTAATATGTACATGTGAGTATGAACATATTGGGCTTACATCATCCTTACATCACTTGTGACCCAATAAATCATGTAATTAGTATTTATCATTAATTATCATATTTTCCTATTCACCAAATTTTTTTATAATTTTGGGAAAATCCCAAAAATTTACTCTAACACCCCAAGATTTTATATTACGTTATTTCTTCAAAGTACTCAATAACCTGCAGTACACGCAACACCGAGTTCAAGTGCACCACGGCTTACCAAACTAGCCGTTCAAAAATAGTTATGAATATTATTAATATAATTTTTTACTTTAATAATCCTAATAATTTTAGAATACATATTATGAGTTTCTTAGACATAATGTAAGAAAAAATTAATTTTCTCAGATAAAAGAAGTATTTTTTCCAAAAATGAAATTTTACCGCTTTTTAATGGTGAACCCTTTTTAAATCCAAAATTTAAAACTTTTATATATTCAATTTTATAAAATAAACTTCTTCTTTAGAATCGGGACATAAGAATTTAGTTTCAATAAATTTCTTGTGTTTTTCTTAAAACTTTCCTATTTGGGTGAATAGTGAAAATATTATATTTTAACTGAAAAAAACATTTTTTAATCAAAATAATTTAAAGTGTTTAATTACAAATTTTAATAGTTTGGAAGTATAAATAGATTATATTTTTACCATTTCATATAATTATTTTCATTTTATGTAATTTCACATTGAAATTGGACATAAATAAGTGTCAATATTTTGATATTTATTATTTCATAAAAACATGCCTTTTATTTTGAAAATGGGAATTAATTGTAAATTAATTTCAGCCACTTATGTGTTTTGAATATGGAAAAAATGGATTATATATTTGGAATTAGGAGGTTCAAATTTTTCTATAGGTAACTTTTATTTTAGATATTAGGAATATTTACTTCAGTAAATATTTTATTTACAGTGGTTAAAGGGGTAAATCAACTAAATAAGGTTAAAATATAATATTATAATAATATTAAATTACCAGAACACGTGTCATAACCCTATTGGATGATACATGTCCGACCATTGGCATCTTTGGGTTGATTTTGGGACCCTATAGAGCCACTTTTGAGTGATAATGACATTTTATATTAAATAATATAAAGTAAAGACAAAAATAACAAAAGAAAATATCATTAAATAAAATAATTTTTATATGTGGATATATAATTGATATATTCTACTAAAAATAGTCATTAGAAAGATAAAAACATTTTCTACCATAGGATATTTTATTTATAATTTTTAGACATAAAATTAATATATTTATATACGACACAATAATGATTCATTATTTTCCATATTAATGAAATAATCAAATAATTTATATTATAAATACTGAAATAAATATATTTTAATGTTTTGATGCCATACACAAATTTTATAGGTGACTATGACTTGTTATTGTTGATAAAATATATTTATTTTTAAATAATAATGTTGTTAGAAAGTTAACAAAAAACAATTATTAAATAATGTCAAAATTGACATAAATGAGTTTTAAAAACAAATACAAAATTATTGGATGATATAATAATCCATAAAATTTATGGTTCTTCCAAAATACATTTATAATGATATTTTTATCATTAATGATCCACTTTGGGTTCTCTTGTAGGTTTATAGAAAATCTATGAACCATATAATATAAAAATACAAAGAAGCATTGTAAATTTCACACTATTTAACTAAGAGTTAAATATAAATGATAAGGTTAATATAGTGACCCAAAACTGTCTAAAACCAATTTTTTAGTTTTTCTCCACCCATAAACACCTTATAATTTAATTAATTAATTTTTTAGCCATTAAAAATCGAAAATGATTTTATTATAAAATAATATTTTAATCTTTTCTTAAGGTGCATGTCACCCCTTTTATAAAAGGGCACTTCCCATTGTCTCAAATTCACAACATCAATGCCATTTTTCTCAGCCATACCCTTATAAAATACCCTCTACAATATCCTACATTAATCCTATAGGACTTCCTATAGTTAGAAATCCAATGTAAGAATCCCTTTTGATCAAACCAAAATGAAGAACACGAAGAAGAGGTAAATATTTTATCACCACTTTCAATTTCTTTTCTTCTTCCACGTCTTCATTTCTTGTTGTTTACAATATAAAATAAAAACTCCAATATCTTCTATATACTGTGATGTTATTATAAATATGGTACAACCATATTCGTTATTCTATCCATCCTTTGAATGACATGTCACCATATGTCTGTACGTACTGCTTACCGTCTCCACATCGTGGTGTAGTTGTTATTCAATACATTTTTATTTGGATGAGTATAATAATAATTTTTAATTGATGTAAATAATAAATATAACATTATAATAATTATTTAAATATTATATACCATCTAATTATATACTATTTTAATATCAAAAGAATGATATTTTTTCTCGTGCGTACGTACAGATTACCCTCTCCACGAACGCGGTGCGATTCATTCCCCATTGTTACCATTCAAGACTAATTTTCATGTGATGATTAGAAATAATATTTAAAGCCTTGATATCATTCTAGATATGAATATGAAACATACCATCCATAACTAACATGACTCACATAACAAAGAATATAACCGAAAACTAATCAGTTAACACCCGAAATGACGATAATACTAAAATATCATTAATAAAGAATTATTATAAGATCATATATGATATCATAATTATGTATATGGTTCTTTAATAATTTAATAACAATGGTTTAACTATTATACAAGAGGTTAACCTACCCTCGATCAGGGAAATGTAAATGTTATGGGTTAATTTCACAATCTCATTATTATCCGACTTTGTTTTTACGTAAGTATCTACTGGGTCATATTTATTATCCACGTCAATGTTTAATAAAAGTGTTTTAAAAGGGATTATTTTAAGGTAATTTTTTCTGAAACGGCATTTTAAATGTTTAAAATATTTATTTTTTAAATCATTCTCATTAATGTCCATGTTTTCAAAAAAAATTTAAGGATTTATTTATACAGATATGAATGTTTTAAAAATGTTAATTCCTTTCAAAAGTTTCAAAGTGGTATGGGACACATTAATTAAAAAATGTCTTTAAATATCTTCCTTTCTAAATTGTGTGACTTTTATATGTTTTCATGAAAAAGGGCTATTTCTCTTAAAGAGTTTTACAAATCATTTTTATCTATGCCAACATCCCTTGATAGATTTTAAACTTGTTTGAAGTTGATTTATTATGATACAAATGATCTATATTTTATTGAATGTTTTGTGATATTTTTTATTGTGTATTGGTTATTTTAATACCATTCATGGTTTATGGTTAAATTATAGACATTTCATATGCTAGTTTTAATATGAAGGTTTATGTAATATTCCAACCTCTTCTTAAGATGAATGCGTTGGACTAGTATATTTTGGGTTGGGGACTGGTAAAAGTAAGCCCTCTGGGTTGGGTTCCGGTTACAGTAGACCCTTCGGGTTTGATTCCAGTTATATAGGCTCTCTAGGTTGGAGTCTGGTTACATAGGCTCTCCGGGTTGGGGTTTGGTTATAGTTAGCCCCTAGGTCCTGACATGAGGCCATGACACAGAAATTGTAGTCTGGTACTATACATTCCCTCATTATGGAATTATTTATTACATGTGATTATTCGACTAGTAGAATAACCATATGCATGTTTATAGGATAATGCATGATTTATTTTTCCATATTATTTTAATGTTTATGTTTAAAAGGCTATTTGTTTATTACACATGTTTCCTTAAAAGATTATAGCTTCGGCTAAGTTATTTAACCTTACTGGGCATCTCAGCTCACCCCTTTCTTAGTTTTTATTTTCACAAGATCCCAATAAGGGTTTTATGTTTGATATGCATGGTTAAGCTAAGGGAACATTGGATTTATCAAAGGATTATCTTTTTTGTGTTGTATGTTAGAAAGTGGAATGTAACATTCATGTATGTAACCTATTTTCCAAGACTTCTAAACTGATCGGTCTTTCGGGACTTGATTCCTTGTAATCAGGCCAATGTATTAAAATAATGCACCGACTCTGGGTAACTGGGGTCTTGTCATTACAGCTGGTATCAGAGGAAGTTTAGAAATAACATTGGAAACCATATTTAGATACACTCTGATTAGAGAACATTACCCTAAGATAGACTTTACGGATTAGTATTTAAGAACATCCAAGAATTTGGGTAATGTAGAAATTTTGTGATATTTCCAAGTAATACATCCATTTCTAGATACGAGCAGGTAGAGGTGGCTCTGGAACAGATGTACCTAGTGGTAAAACCTGAAAAAACCATATTCAGCTAGACTTGAACGGGAACTCGTTCATGACAATGGGCATTACTGCACTCTTGGTTACGACACTCCCTAGGGATATGGTTAAGATAATTCACAGTTTTATTACAATCCATTATGATGGATTTAAGAGTAAATACATCCTAAAATAATATTTTTTATGATTATGGATTATATCCATAAAATGGTCAATTTATGTTAGTTATTTTACATGTTTGGAATTATGCATTGTGATTCATAAACTGACCTAGTGTATTCCATTGTTTTGAAATGGAACCCAGTAGAGGGAATGATAACTCCCGCAATATGTTTGATCCAAAGTGTATGAAGGATCATATATTTCATGGAATTAAGACAAAATTTAGAAGTTAAATAGTCTCCCACATATTCTCATCATATGAAGAAAATAGTATCAGGTTTTAATAAGATAAGTAAAGAATTCTATTATTCTTATGGCTTTGAAGGGAAGCAAGAGAAGAAAAGGATTGTAGAGAGAATGATGGATAAAGGAATGCGGGGAATGATTGATTTTCTCATATGTGATAACTATGGGAAGAATCACCTTGGTACATGATTAAAAGGAATGGGAGTTTGTTATAAGTGTGCTGAAAAAGGACACCAAGTACGTGATTTCAAAGGTAATAAAATGGTTTCAAATGTAAAATTCTTCATCTACAAGGAGTCTGGACACTATGGTAATCAATGTCCCAATCATCAGAGTATACTGAAAATGATGCTATTGGATAATAATCATGTTATGATACTACCACATATGAAGAGGAATGACTAGAGTTATTATGTTGTTATTATAGAATTATTTCACTTGAGTGTTGTATCAATAATATATGAATTATGGAAATAAATAAGGATTGTACTACAATACTATTTCATTAAGGATTTGAGATTATATGGTTCTTTGAAATGTAACTTAATATTAAGCTACACTTTTCGGAAACTTCATGGTAGAAGGAAAGGTAATCCTTAATATGGTACTGATAAAGAGGTATTGATTTTGGAATAAGAGATTGTTGATTCAGATAAAATATATTGGATATTCTTGACATCCTTGGAACTAATTAATAGTTGGTTTATTTCATCATTGTTGGAATAATCAAAATTTCTGGACATAAGGAATATGTCATGTAATATATAAAGGATAAGGGAGAATGAATGTAATAAATAAGGTTTTATGGTAATTCAAGGTGTTGCCATGTTTTAAAATAATACATGATGAAGGTGTTCACAAGTTATTATGTGGAAATAAGAATCTTCATTGTGCTAAACTTCTTTATAAATTATGGACTGTGAGTTTGGATAGAAGTATTTTGGATAAGTCTAAAGGTTAGAATGGATTAAGTTATAATTTGGATACTATTGTTAAGGTTATTTTTGGATTTTTATAAAAAGGACAACATGCTGACCATATGACAATCTGTCGCGTCAGACAAAGCTACTAGAATCGAACTCACAATCATAGTGCGACTGTGATTTTCACCTACCACTAGACTATGTGAAGTCCTTGGATTGTATAATGAATTTTTATAATGGTTCTAATAGGTGAATTATAAATTCATTATTTTTTGGAACCCTATATGATTATGATAAATAGAATATATTTTTTGAAATCATTTGAAGTGAAAGATGAGTTTGTGGTAGGATTTATTTGAAGAATGAAACTCTACTTTTCAAGTATATATATATATATAACTTTTTTTCCTCCAATTTTATGGTTAATTTAATTCATAAACATTAGGGAATGGATATTAAAAAAAATGTGTTATCCTAATACATTATGTTTCTTTGAATTGAGGATATTTTAAATCATCATAGATTGATGGATTTGAGGCCCTCAATTTTACACTTGTTTGTGATTAATAACCTCAATAAATCCCTATAAATATTCTCAATTTTCCTCTAATTATGTGTCTTTAATTACCAGCAATTTTCTTCTAATCGAGATCATAATTTGGTGGGGACCCCTTCATTTCCATCTTCTTCTTATTAAGAATAAATTTTTTTAACCCAATTTCCAATGTGGGTTTGACAACAAAGGTATTTTCTATTTTCAACATTTTATTTTAGAAGAACAATTTCAAATTGCGATGATGAAATTTATTGAAGGAGGTAGGAATGTAAAACCCGAAGATTTTATAGTACGTTATTTCTTTAAAGTAATTCAATAACGTGCACTACATGCAACACCATGTTCAAGCACACCACGACTTGACAAACTAGCCGTTCAAAAGAAGTTATGAATAGTATTAACTGAATTTTGAACTTCATATAATCCTTATGATTTTGGAATCCATATAATGAGTTTCATAGACATAATGTGAGAACAAATTCATTTTTTTAGATTAAATAAGTATTTTTCAAAAAAAAAAATTAATATTACCGCATTTTAATGGAGACCCCTTTTTAAATCCAATATTTGAAACTTTTATATATTAAATTTGAAAAAATAAACTTCTTCTTTAAAATCAGGAAATAAGAATTTAGTTTCAATACATATTTGTCATTTTTCTGAAAACTTTCATATTTGGATGAATAGTGTAAAATACTATATTTTAACAGAAAATTACTTTTTTAATCAAAATAATTTAGAGTGTTAAATTATACATTTTAATGGTTCAGAAGTATAAACAGATTGTATTTTTCTAATTTAATCCAATGATGGTCATTGTATATAATTTCACCTTGAAATTGGACATAAACACGTGTCAATCTTTTGATAGTTATTATTTCAAAAAAAACACGCTTTTTGTTTTGTCAACAGGAATTAATTTTAAATTAATTTCTGGAACTTCTTTGTTTGGAATTTGTATAAATGGATTATATATTTAGAACTTGGAGTTCCAAATTGTGTAAATATATTACTTTTATTTTTAAGCATTAGGAATATTTACTTCAGTAAATATTTTATTTAACGTGGTGAAGTGGTAAATCCAGTAAATAAGGTTAAAAAATAAAATTATAAAATTATAAAATTAGCCTAACACGTGTCATAACTCTATTGGTAGATAATGTTCCAACAATGGGTATCCTTGGGTAGATTTTGGGACCCCATTGAGCTACTTGGGAGTGATAATGACATTTTATATTAAATAATCTAAAGTAATGACAGAAATAACAAAAGAAAATATCATTTTATAAAACAATTTTAATATGAGGTTATATAATTGATCTATTCGAATAAAAATAGTAATTAAAAATATAAAAAGAGTTACTACCTCAGTATATTTTATTTATAATTATTATACATAAAATGAATATATTTTTATATGACACAATAATGAGGCGGTATTTTCTTTATTAATGAAACAATCGAATAAATGGTATTATAAATACTAAAATAAATTTAATTTAAATGTTTTGAATCCATAAACAAATTTTATATGTGACTATGACATGTTAGAGTTGATTAAATGTATTTAGATATAAGTAATAAATATTTTAGGACTTTACCAAAAATCAATTGTTAAATAATTTCAAAATTTACATAAATGAGTTTTTAAAACAAATACAATATTATCGGTTGATAAAATAATCATAAAAATCAATGGTTCAGAAAAATTACTAATATAATGATATTTTTATCATTAATGAACCACATGTGTTTCTATTGATGTTTATAGTATGTTTATTAACAATATAATATAGAAATACAAAAAAGCATGTTAATGTCAAACTATTAAACTAAGAGTTAAATCTAAAAGATAAGGTTAATATAGTGATCCAAACATGTCTAAAACCTATTGGTAGAGTGGTTTTTGACCCATACCCACCTTAGAAATTACACAATTCATTTTGGAGACATTATAAAAGGAAAATTATTTTATTATAAAATAATATTTAATTTTTTTCCTAAGTTGCACGTCACCCCTCTTATAAAAGGGAACTTCCCCTTCTCTCAATTTCATAGCTTCAAAGACATTTGGCTCGTCCAACCCCTACCAAAATATACTATCCACATTAATCCATTCATCATAGAGGAAATACTTTAGTCATAAATCCATCCCATGGATCCCTTTTGATCAAATCAATAGGAAGAACCCGATGAAGAGGACAATATTTCACCACCACTTTCAAGATCTTTTCTTCATCCACTACTTCTTTACTTGTTGTTTCCATTTTAAAATAATAAATCTAGTATATTATTTATAAAATGATTTTATTATAAATATGGTACAACGATATTCATTATTATATCCATCCTTTGAATGACATGTCACCATACGTGCGTACGTACGACTTACCGTCTCCACGTCTTGGTGTAGTTCTTATCCAATACACTATTATTTGGATGGGTATAATAATGATGTTTAATTGATGTAAATAATAAAAATAACATGATAATGATTCTTTATATATTATATACCATCCAATTATATACGATTTTAATATCAAAAGAATGATAGTGTTGCTCGTGCGTACGTACTGATTACCGTCTTCACGAATGTGATGAGATTCATTCCCCATTGTAACGAATCAAGACTAATTTTTATTTGATGATTAAAAATTATTTTTAATGACTTGATTTAATTATGGATATAAATATTGAGCAACCCATACATAACTAGCATGACTCACATAACAAATAATATAAAGAAAAATGAATTAGTTAACACCTCAAATGACGATAATACTAAAATATCTTTAACGAAGCATTATTATAAGGTCATATATGATATCATAATTATATATATGGATCATGTATAATTTAATAACAATTATTTAACTATTTTATATGAGGTTAACATACCCCCGACCAAAGAAAAAGTACAAGGTAAGGGTTAATTTCACAATTTCATTATTATCTGAGGTTTTTTATACGTAAGTATCTACTGGATCATATTTATTATACATGTCAATGTTTCATAAAATATTTTTCAATGGGAATATTTTAAAGTAATTTTTACTAAAACATAATTTTAAATGTTTTAAATATTTATTCTTCCAAATCATTCTCATTAATGTCCATGTTTTTAAAATTTGGTTTAAAGATTTATTTATATGGATATGAATGTTTTAGAAATGTCAATTCCTTTCAAATGTTCTAAAGTGGTATAAGAACTTTGATTAAAAAATGTCTTTAAATGTCTTCCATTATTAATTGTGGGACTTTTAAATGTTTTTATGAAAAATGGATATTTCTCTCAAAGAGTTTTACAAATCATTTTCATCTATGTCAACATCCCTTGATGGATTTTAAACTTGTTTGATGTTGATTTATTATGATACAAATCTTCCATATTGTATTGATGGTTTTGTGATATGTTTGATTGTGGATGTGTTATTTTTATACCATTCATGTTTTATAGATAACATATTGACATTTCGTATACTAGTTTTTATATGAATGTTTATGTTATATTTAAACCTCTTCTTAAGAAGAATGCGTTGGAATAGTATGTTCCGGGTTTGGGATTGGTAAAAGTAAGCCCTCCGGGTTAGGGCCCGATTATAGTAGACCCTCCAGGCTGGAGTCTAGTTAAAGAGGCTCTCCGGGTTGGAGTCTAATTACAGAGGCTCTCTGGGTTGGAGTCCGATTACAAAGGTTTTCAGGGTTGGGGTCTGGTTATAGTTATCCCCTAGGTCCTGGCACGAGGCGTTGACCCAAAATTATAGTCTGGTACTATACATTCCCCTATTTTGAAATAGTTATTACAAGTAATTATTCGACTAGTAGAATATCTATGTGCATGTTTATATAGCAATGTCTGATTTATTTATTATATATTATGTTAATGATTATGTTTAAAAGGCTATTGTTTTTATTACACATCTTACCTTATTAGTTTATAACTTCTGCTAAATTATTTACCCTTACTAAGAATCTGAGCTCACCCCTCTCTTATGTTTTACTATCCCAAGATCCCAAAAAGTGTTTTATGTTTGAAATGCAGGGTTAAGCTAATGGAACTATGCATTTTACAAAGGTTTTTTTGTGTTGTATGTTATAAATTGTAATGTAATGTTCATGTATGTAATCTATTTTCCAAGACTACTAAACTGATCGGTCTTTTAAGACTTGATTCCTTGTAATCAGGCCAATGGATTTAAATAATGACCCAACTCTGGGTAACTGGGGTCGGGGTATTACATTTACCCTAAAAAATTTTCAACGTATATAAATAAAAAATGAAATCCATTTTTTTAAAAAATTTTATAATTTGTTTTAATTTTATTTTTAATAAAAATCATAATTTATTCCAAAAAAACAACATTACAACTCTAACTCATTTTAAAACACAATGAAAAATTAATCAAGGTCCCATAAAATATTCTTGTAACCATAAGACCAAAAACGAACAATTTATGATTACATTTTATGAAAATTCATTTCCATATTAAATTTTAAAATTATTCAAAAAAATGTAATTAATGTATTTATGATGTAAAAAAATACCAATACATATACTATGATAATTTTTCACTTATATGATAACTAAATTGTATTTATACACTCATGGGCGATGTTTATATTTTTTAGCTCATTTATTATTCATTTTTATTTATAAGAGTAACATTATTATTCACTGGGTAATGTTACTATTCATAAGGGTATGTTATTAATCAGGAAAAATTATGTTTTTCTTATCAAAATATAAATATGTGACTGAATAAAACCATGTATTTCATTTTTTAGAAATTCAAATCACATAGGAGGAAAAATTATATTTACTAACTAGGTTTTAACAAAGTGGTGTTTTGTACAGACTTTATGTTTCATGAATTCAATATGAAGTTTATTTTAAAAATCATGAGGTGTTAAAATATATCTAAATATATTATTCTAAATCCATATAATTTTGATTATTATTCATATATTTAAGATAATATCATCTTATGCTTGAAAAATGAAATTCTTGGAAAATATTTTATTCAACATGTTTTGAGGGTTTATCATTAAAATAAATTATAGAATTTATATTAGACTAATTTCATTAAATATATTCCACATGTTGAATATTATAAAATAATTTTATATAACATAATTGAATTAACTTTTTGTCATAATGATTAATAATGAAACTGGGATTTAATTATCATGATTATTGATAAAACAGTGATTGGAGTGTTACATGCGCTCGTAAAAAAACATCTATAGAGAGAAGAATTTTATTTGATAAATTGGATTAAAAGGTAAAAAACGGTTCAAAATTACACTTTAATTCAAAATTTATTTTAGTATTAAATGATAAATTACCATTGATAAAATAATGAACTACTCTGGTAAAAAATAAAATGTTAAAAGTAAGTCAACTTATTTTAGAAGGAATAAAATTTAAAAAAACATAAAAAAAAATTTGTGGAGTTTTTTTTCAACCATAAATTCCCATACATCCATTTTTTGTTAATTTATTTGGAACATGGGGCAATAATGACTTACCATTTTTAAAAAATTCCATATATTTAGAATCATTCTCCTCCTCCCCAATTATAAAAGTGCACTACCTCCCCTCATTTAATCACAACAGTAAATTTGTTTCTCTCGACATACCTTACCAAAATATCTCCAATAAATCCCTATACAAAAAATAGAGGTTCTTTTCATCTGAAAGGACTAATCATATGATCCTTAATAAGATAATTGAAGGATTTTTTTAAGAATAGGAAATCATCCTAACAAATCTAATTCTCATTTTACTTTTTCATTTACGCCCATTAATTATGTCTTAATAATTACAATTTAATAGAATTATTATTTCCTATATAATGATATTTTATTATTGTTATATTATAATATTTATCCATTTCCTTCTCCATGAAATGTTAAAAAATCCACCGCTCTAGTGTACAGTGGACAACCGCCTTATAAAACTATGTAATTTGTTTCCCATAACAAACTCACATAGATAATCATAATAATGAAAAAAAGGAATAAATTATACATATTTATTAATATAAATTATTTAATTAATGTTTATGTATAATTCATTTCCTTACCCTTTCACACATTAATGGAATGATATCGTCACTCATGCAAATGTATGATCTTCTATCTCCACAAAGAGATGTGATTCATTTTACACGTACAAAAATAATGAGTAGATATAAAAATGTATTTAATGATTATATATGATATTTAAAAAATTAATATAATTATTCATAATTTTTAACTTCGTCCAATTAAAAATAAACAAATAGGCCACATCAAAATATGAATGAAAAAACAACGTAATTAACGCTCAAGGCAACGATAAAAAAAAATATTGATAACAAATAGGTTATATAATGTTACAATAAAGTCATAATTTATTTTATAAATATAAATATTGTTATGAAATTATTAAATAACATGTTTAAAAAATTTATACATGAGGTTGAATCATGTTTAATTAAAGGTAAATGTGTGGTAAGGGACATGGAGGTATATTTTAATGTAATGCACATAATTTCATTTTTATGGTATATACACTAACCCTTTTACATTTTATATCATTATTCTTCAATATTTCATTTTTTATGTTAAAAATTAAATTATTTCATCAAATGGGATTTGAATTAAAATTTACCAAGTGGTAAAGAATTTCATAACTCAATTTTTTTACATCCAGAAATTTTTCTTTTTTATTGTTGTTGATATTATAAGACTTTGTGTGTAATTAATTATGATTATTTTATATTATTTTTAAAATTATTTGATGTTAAATTAAATTTTAATTACATAATATTTTCCTCAATCAATTATCATTTCAATGGTACAGACATTGTTGGAGATTTCCTCTCAATTTATCATATTGTGAGAAGCATATTGTATTTTGAACCTATTTATTATTACATTTTATTTATAAAAACCCATTGATATATTGTGTCATTATTGTCATGATAATATTTTTATCTACAATTTCATATTATGTTATTCAATTCGTGAGTGTTTTCATCCAAAAATTACCAAAGTTGTAATTTTCTATACCTTAATATCATTTTTATTAGGATTATTTATATATGAATTTCCAGTGATGTAAATTAATAGATTGATGCTTAATAAACCCATTTTATTTTATTATACAATAATTATTCATGGAATTATCTCTTTATATTATAGTTTAACACTTTTTTTATACTCAAAATGACTAAGAAAATGTTTTTAAAAAAATTCATTTTATAATTATACTTTTTCAGGAATGGGTTTCTTCCGAATAAATTTTCTAAAAAAATGTTTTTAATATTATACCTGATTTTCAAAATTAATATTTCCCTATGATCTTATTTCTAAATTTTTTAAAAACAATAATATTTTTTTTCGCAAAAAAATGTAATTTTTACTTTTCTTACAAAAATGATAAATCAATCATTACTTTAATGTACATAAAATGAATGTGATTTTTATCCATCATGACCACTGAGTGCATTAAATCGAACATTATGTTTTTACAAAGTTCTTCATAAATAATATAATATTTTATAAATGTCTAGTTTAAAAAATCATAGTGAAAAGTGTATTTTCATCAGTATTTATTTAATGATGTTTTTATGGTATTTTTTCCTCAATAATGACATCCCATTATTTTACATGTACTCAACAAGGGATATATTGTATTGATACCATAATTATTAGATCTATGAATTGTTTATGATTAGTTTTTCAACTGTATTTATTCAAATTCACATTCTCAATTTATTTTTTGTTTATTAAATTTTTCATGAAACATTAAAATTCTAGTTTTAATTTAACATTATATTTGTCTTAAATATAGATTTTTTTCATTGATATTATTATTGGGATAAAATATATTATTTCTATATTATAGTTTTTACATTTAATTTTATTTTATTGACTATAGAATAAGTTTTAAATATATATTCTTTTCTCAATACATATATTTTTTTACAAGTCCCTTTTTTCATAAATTAAATTTATCATTCAATATTTAAATAATGATTTGGATATGTAGTGATGGGTGGGCACCAAATTATGTATCCCCTCGACGTATCGATATCTATCTTGAAAAAAACCAATTAGCTTACACTAACTGGATCTTTACCCATATTTTTAAACTATATTACAAAACGTTTTAGATGGTATAGATATCATGATGTCTAAGATAATTACATAACATATTAATGAAATCCTTCAATAATAATTAATTTATTATTATATATAATATAATTTCATTGATGATATTTTGGGATACATTTTTTGATCAATTTATTGGTTAAATTTATTTTGTGTTTGATTACTAACCATTCCATAATGATTATTCCTTATCTATTTTTTAGATTGAAATTATTCATAAATTGGAATGTGAATTTAGTTTTTTACCATTCCATATTGATTATAAATTATTTATTCAAGATATTTTCCTATATGTGTAACAATTACCAAGCATATGATCTCTCCATTATTTTGTTTCCATTTCCTAAGATATAAATAATTAATCATTGAATAATGTCAAGGATGCATAATTTTTACATTCACTATATTGTATTTCATGTTTTAAAAGATTATTTGAGATTCTAGTATATATCATGTATCCTAACACAACTAAAGTATTCCATCCTTCATGATATTGTATCTTGTATGTTATACCAAAGTAGTAAAGTAAGAAATAACTCTAGGAGACTGGGGTTGGTGTCATTAATTTTTTTATCAAAGTAATCTTAGTGGAAACGCTATGAACTATATTTGAAAAACCATTTATTAGGGGATATATCATAATTATAGACTTTATGGATAATAATATAAGAACATTATAATGTTTTGGTATGTAAGATATTATGTGGGATTCCAATCAACTAAATACATATTAGGATACTATAAGTGGATTTGATTTTATCACAGTATAACCAAGGATAAAAACTATGAAAATGGAACATTGGTATTGGAATAGATCATCTCTATGAAAATTGATATAGGACTTAGTACAATATCGGTTTAAAATTCTGGGGGATATGTTTATGATAATTAATATTTACGTTACAAACAATTATGATGGATTTGAAAATTTATATACCTTCCCAATACGATATGTTTTTTACTTATATGATTATGGTAACATATTTTTAGGTACAATAATAGATTAATAAATATATGGATGGTTATATATATAATTACACTGATACCAATTAAGAAGTTTAATGTGGTTGAAGTGCATTTGAGAAATTTATTGATTTTTATTATATGTTTGAGGTATATGCAACCTTTATATATAAATTTTGTTTTAGTGAGAAGGTTATTTGAGGAATAATTATATTATATATCATGGAAATAAGTGTAAAGTAATTTATAAAATTCTGAGTTAGTATAATCATTGATGTCAAGGTAATAATAGCCAATTGATATTATTATTTTTCATGAATAAAATAATCTGTATAGAAAAAATATTTGTTATAAAGCGATTTACTGAATAATGTTTTTAGGATGTTCTCTATATATTTGGGAACACTATAAATTTTATATTAATATATTTTAGAAAAAGGAAGTCATGCACTCAAGGTGACATTCAATCACATTAAAAAAAATATATGGGGCTTGAACCCACAACCAAAGAGTGACAAGGATGAAATTCTTACCATTGGCTGAAATGATGTTCTAATTTTTATGAAATTTATTTTACTTAAATTATTTTATTATAGCTACATACAGAATTTAAGCTGATGAATCTTATTTTACTATTGTGATTTTAGAGATTAATGTATTATATTGAATAATATTTTATACTGATTCTGGTTTTAATAAATATATAGAGAGATCTATGAACTTTTAACTCTTTTATGGACTTTATAATTACAAAACTTTTATGTTTAGTTCTTTTATAATAAAAAACTAACCCTAGGTATTCATTTTTTGGTGTAATATAAGGAGTGTAATTTTTCTAACCCCATCCAAAGGATGAAATTGATCTTATATAAATAAAAAATACAATAATTAAGTATATTTATTTGTTATCTTATTCATTATAAAAAACCCCTCATCCATAATAAATGGATCATGAAACAAAATTGGTAACCGGTTACCTTCACATCTAATGAATCAATGTACTTTTAAATCATTACATATTTATGGTTTTGCGCTCATTGACTTTCTCTTGATAGTTAACTTTCTTTTGATCAATGATCCTTATCACTGTCAGTCATTATTTATGATTTTTTCCATGTCAATATTTTTACATCCAGATATTTTTTTATAATTGGACACCAATTTATATGTTATGATATATGGACTTCATAATTTAATTTCCCTCTTTTAAGAGGAAGACTTATTCACACTTTTTAAAGTGTGGTTTTTTTAAAAATGAATTTTTAAATATCTAACCCTTGATTTTTCCGTGAAAGGTAAAATTGGGAGGTAGGTATTTACTTAAGGTGGGGAGATTGTAACTCCACTATATTTTAAAATAAGATTACTTTTTTCGGATACCATATATGACTTGAAATCTGAGGTTAAACAAACTACGATATATATTATTTAAATATGACAGTTCTAACCAATCCATTGAATTGTTGGGTATGATTGGGATTAACTGAATAATTATATATATATATATGTATTTATTTATGTATGTATAGATCATAATAAAATAAATTTTATTTGTATATTTTTAGTGAATAATCAGTCAAATTTTTAGTAGGGTCATTTTATGCTTCAAAACAAATTTATTTCAAAATGGATTTATTTTCATCTTATGTTTCAGAATTATAATAATTTTTTCATGGTTTTGAAATTTTAATTAATAAAAAGAATATAATTTTATAAATCATAAAATCAAAATTATTTAAGGTTATATGTTTCTAAAAATAGTGATTTTTCAAAAAATATTAGAAAATACCAATTTTTCTAAAACTGTTATATCAATTAAATAAATAAATAAATTTAAAATTAACATTATAATTTGATTTTGATTTAAAAGTAAAAACATATTATATATATATATATTTCATATTTTTAATAAATTTTTAATCAAATTTATACCATATTTTTGAATTAGTTTATTTTTTAGCTTAAAATGCATTTTTCGTAAACTATTTTCTAATGTATAAAATTCTTCCATATAAATTAACTATAATAAAAAATAAAAGTAAGTTAATTAAATTTTTTTGATGATGTGTCGAACAATATAAACTTAATCCATATCATGCTGATTATAAGTCTTATATTTATTTTTAGATCATCTTTTTCTTCAAAAAATGGATTCAATAAAACGTTTTTGAACCTGATGTGTTGTTTTATTAATAAATTTAATTATATTACTATGTAAATTTACTTTCAGAAATTGGATTAAATATTATGAATAATAATAACTGATATTCTATTATATAATCACTTAATTTTTTCCATATTTATTAATAATTATAGAAAAATATATTTATCATGATTATTGTTAAAACATTGTTTTACGCATTACATTTCCTTATTATAGAATTAATTTTACCAGAAATAATGAATTTTTATTTGATAAAATTGATATAATTTTAAAAGTTAGCAGGAAAGATTATAAAACAAGGCTTATCCTATTTTAATATTTATAGAAAATTATAGTGATTAAAGAAACTAATTATCCCATTGAAAATATAAAATAGTAAAAGTAAACAAAACGGATAAAAAATAAAATGTTTAGAATAAATAATTTTTTTGGGATGGAGGTTTTTATTAAGAATAAATTCAAAACAAAATCCATTTTTAATCAATTTTAGTGTCAAATTTGGTGATTTTGAGTTCCCATTATTGAATAGTTTTTTGTATTTATAAAAATTCCACTCCACATTAATTATAAAATGGAACACACTCCACTCACTTATTAAAAATTCTCAAGACATTAGTAATGTCCAAAATCTTCTAGATGTATTTCCAAAACATTTATATACACATTCCATAGGTTATGCTTTTCCCAAAATATCAACCCTAGTGTCCTTAATTGGTGATCCTAAATAGTTTTTTCTAAGTATGGGTAATTATCTTCATTATGATCCTTAATTTTTGTATCTTCTACTTTAACAATAAATTGTTATCGAAATATTAAAATATAATAAATCATGTATCTTACATAAAAATTATTTTATTATGTTTATGTCAAATAATTTATCAATATCCTCCTCCATCAAATGGGAATCAAATCCATTTCTCGTTTGTACAATAGACAACCACCTCATGAACCGGTTTAATTTTTTTTCCATTAACGACACATATGAATAGAAATAATGATGGAAATAATTAATATTAAAGATATATATGATGTGAATAATAATCCTAGAAATATTATATATTACCCACCTTTTTACCTACTCACCCATTAATTTATTAATATCGTCACTCATGCATAGGCATGAAAAACCATCTCCACGAAGAGATGTTATTGGTTTTTCACATTCAACGTTTAATAACGGCTTTCAAAATGAATAAAATAAATAAATTATATATTTTTGAAATTAATATAATTATGGTGATGTTTGATCTATATCCCATGCATAGAAACTAGTGATTCTATGACAATACATGTATGAGAAAATAAAGAAATTAAAAACCCAAATAATGGTCGTAATTAAATATTATTAAAACAATATTGATAAGATATCTTAATAAGATCATATATTTTACTATAAATTTGAATATTGTATCATTATAAATAAGTATCATATTTTAAACTATTATAAATGATGATAAATCGTGTTCAAATAAAGGGAACTGTAAGGTAATGGATGTTGTCTCATTTTTCTTCTAGTAAGGCATACTATAATGTGATTCCTCTAATTTATTTTATTTAGTATATATTATAACCATTTGAAATGATATATTATCAATAATTAATTATAAATTGTATTTTTAGTTTTAATTTATATTATTTAATACAAGGTTACTAGATTTGAGTGTCACCAAATAAGAACATGATTTATATCTTGAATTATTTTGAATGGGTTATAATACGTATTCATTTTCTCATATTATAATATTATGTTAATAATTAATTTTTCTTATTTTATATTATTTTTACAAATTTTATATGGATTTACATATTCTAACAATAATCATTTAAGGGGTTAATCCCAAATATAATGGAATTACCTTTATAAGATATTCCATCACAATTCCATTGTATTGAGATATATTTGGTATTATAAAAATAATTATTTTTATAAGTCATGCATACTATCTAGTAGATAATTTATATTATTAATATATTTATATTCGTGGTATTTAAGATTTAAATTTACGTTATTTAATTTATATGGGTTATTTCTCTAACTTTACCAAAGAAGTAAGGGTTTATGATTCTCTCTAATTTTAATACAGATTGTTTATGCTTGTATTTACATTATATGAAATTATTTGACCATTTTCAAATAAATCCACATAATTATATTATCCTCTCTTTATTCATACTATTGTCTTGTAGTATACTTTGTGTTGGGTCAAACATTATACTTATGAATTTTCTATTCCTTTTATTTTGTAACTCACAAATACTTTATTATAAACTTGATTACTAACTTTTCCTGTCCACGGTGTTTTATAATTTTTTTTGAGAACATAATATTTTTTCATACATAGAAGATGTTATAATGATTTTGGAAAATAAAATTATATTTATTCATTATGATTGTCATAATTAATATGAATATAATTATAATTGGATTCATACTTACCAAACAAGATATACAACCCTATATATTATATTTTTTACAAACAGTCGTTGTAAATAGATTAATTTTGATACTCATGAATATTGGACAGATTTTCATATAGCATATCATAATGAAAATTGTGAAGACATTTATCAGACATACATTAGTATATTATCATATTCAGAATAATTTTATCTAATGTAAGGAAATCTTTTTACATTTTAATTTTGTAATATTATATGACCTTAGACAATCAGTTACAAATGAATCATTGAAGAGAAAATTGTCCAATTCATTGCAACAAACTCAAAAAAATATGATAGTGGGGAAAGAAATATGATTGTTGTAGAAGTTCCTATAAATTCCATGTCATTCAAAGAATTTGGAGTTAATTGATTCTATTTTTCAAACTCTCATTGTGCAAAGGATCTGAAGATTACATCGCATAAACATAGTTTTCCTAATCTTTTGAATTGTCATATTGTTTTTTAGTTCTACAGAATCTTTGGATTTGTTGTATACTTATGATAAATTTCTTTGTAATCATGTATCTGGTTATTATGATTATGATCCAAGAGTTGTGGGGATAGAAATATAGTGAATATGATCTTGTGATCGATGGATTATGAGGATATGATTATAAAGTTGATCCATCAGATCTAGGGCTAGTGAGGCTTAGTAGATAGAGAATCCAATCATCATATGAAGTGATTTCATTGTTGAGGAAAGACAGACATTATTATAAGAATAAAATATGGGAAAAATTTAGCCAAGGTTAGTTGCCGCCTTACTCTTATGGTTAAAATAAGATCTATTAATTTCAAATAAATATATATCATTATTATATTGTTGTTACTCTGTTACTTTTTTATTACATGTTTTATATTCCATAGTTCATGTTTGTATTTGTTTGTCATAACGTATATGAATACAAGAAACATTAATCATTAAATGTGAACTAATATGAATATGATATGTGTACAATGATATATCCAAATCTTATGTGATTACGATCCTATGGCTTTATATATCAAAATTAATCCTGATTATGATATTTTGATATAATCATACTTAGGGCTATGTCTGAATCCGATATTTTTATTAAAGGGAATCTTGAAATTGTTTATTTTGATTATTTTAAACTAATGTATTTAAACATCTATTTATCCTAATATTTAATTGATCCATAAATAACATATTCTATTGAACCCAATATCTGTAGTACTCATATACTGATCCAACAAATGGTATCAGAGCAGGACTTCCCTATTTAAATTCTAGATGAGTTATTTACATTCTTTTCTATTTCAATTATATTATGATTTTTATAAACCATTTGTTTATAAAACATTACAAAAAATAATCTGTTTGAAGAAAATTTAGTTTTTATAATATATTATATGGTTTTAATATAGAATTAATTAACAATATTAATCCATATAGAGCTAATATTTTTTATGTATCTTACTATTAATATTAATGTTATAAAATTATGACTTTTCTTAACAACACTGGGGATGATAACTTTTCATAGTAACAAGAAAATATAAATTACCTAATAAGGATTTTATTTTCTCTAAAAAATCAATAAAATAAAAAATATAAACTAATCTATAGTATTAGAAAAAAATTATTATGAACAATGACAAGGAGTATCTACGATCATATATATTCTTGTGAAGATGAAAATATTATTTGGAATAAACTTTCGGATAGAAATTTGTGTGGTCAAATAGTTCTTGAAACCAAGAGAGCTATGCTTAGAGATAATTATCAAGATTTTGATTTTTTACGTGGTGGATCCATTACAAAGATTCATAATATATTTATGAATATCATAAATATTATACTATCTATTGGTGTGCATTAATTCATTCTGAAATTCATTTAGATAATATAATAGATATTATTCCCAAATAATTGGAATTTAAGAGAAATATTGTTTTAAAAAAAAGTTATGTTACCATATTACACTAAATGATATTTTTCAAACCATGATGAATTATTAGAGTAAATTTAAAAGATATGTAGAGAAATAAAAAAAGATTAATGTTTCATTTTCTTTTTTAACAACTACCTTTCCGACTAAGGAAAAAGCTCAGCAGAATGTTGTTAGATAATCAAAAATGGTTTTTAAACAGTATGACTACTGTGTATTAGAAAATTAAAAAAGGGCATTATCTATGTTGGCTAAAATTATTATTAATATCATTGGAAATGATGATTTATTTTTTAATTACAATAATGTATATATGATATATGTAATTAAAAATATAGATATACTTGTTATTAGTTCAATAAAGTTGAACACATCAGATCTGATATCCCAAATATAATGGGAAAATATATGATAGATAAAAATTTTGAAATGAATAAATGAAGTTTTAAAAATATAAGAACAATAATATGTTAAAAGCCTATGATATTTGGATTGAATATGGAGGTTCCACATAATAAAATTCATCAGATAAAGAATGTTCTAGAGAGACGAACATTGGTATTTATGCTCATGTACCCATTCTAAATAAATGTGTTGTTGTTACGGTACACATTAAATATAATATTAATAATATATATTAAAATAATAATTACCATGATAAAAATGATTTTTCAACCTTGGATGAAGAATCAGTATCAACAAATGAAAATATTATTGCTTTTCTGGATGAAGTATATCGTTTTACTAAACTTCTATAAACTGAAAAATAAAAAATTATCAAAAAACAAGATTTATATTATTTAGGATTAAATGTTTTAAAAAAATAAATATCATCTATTTATAATTATATTGATAAATAAATATTTTTAATTGAATATATTTATAAATATTTTGAAAAAATTATTTTTGAGAATAATGTTTTAGAAACAAAATATAATTATAAAACTAATAATACTATGGATAAGTATTTATTTATAAATCAAAAATCCAAAACATCATCCTTGAAGAAAAAAAATTTATACAATACCATAGGTAATGGAAATATCAATAAATTGTAGAAAAATTTAGACCACATTGTACTTGTTTTGGAATGGGATATACTAATTAAAAACTAGCTTAGTAACAATTATTTTGTTCCAAAAAAGTGCACCCTTTCGAACTAATTTCAAAGTGATGTGAATTTTGAAAATAATTATTCTTTTAATAAATTTTAACCCTCAAGATTCCACAAAAACTATTTTTCAAAACAAATATGGATTCATAAACTTTGTTTTCTAGCATTTCAAAACCTATGATGTTTTTAGAGCAAAAATCTAAATCATTTTTTTTATAAGATAATAAATTTACCATAAAAATGAATTCATGCTATATGGATTGGGTTTATTCCTTGTATATTAATTGTAATAAAAAGAATCTTAAAAATATTTTCAATATAATTTTTTTTATTTAACAATTAATTGGAATGAAATATCAATTTTTTTTTATATTTTTACAAAACTATTACATTTCATTATATTTGAATACATTAAATAGATCCTTGGAGTAACCACAATAAAGTAATCAATAATATCTACTTGTTGTTTACCTATATACATATTTTAGGTTACACTTATTCATTGGTGGATTACATATATTTTATGTTATATTAAAAAAATTTATGTTTTCTATTTTTTCGTTTTTTTCAAAATTATATCATAATGAGTTATGATGTCATATTTCATTATCAAAATTTCAATGTAAGAATTATCTAAAGTATTGAGGGACATATAAAAGGATATAAATTCGTATTACTCAATTTTTTTAAAAAGAGACTTTTCTTATTCTAAATGATTTCATATTTAGAATTTATATCAATTTTTATCATAATACCAATGGATTAATGACTATAATATTCAAAATATTTTAAAAAAAATATTGTACATAGTCTTCTAAAAATTTTATATTATATTAGTTCAAAAAATCATGAATAACACCATTACCATTCTAATAAATCCATCCAAATATGAAAGGTATTATTATTTTATTTTTAATTTTTTACCTATCTTATTTTGTTTTTTTATGTTTTTTGTTTTTCTTATTATTAGTTTTCATAAAAAAATTGAAAATTTTCATTAAATCATATTCACTCTCAAATCGATAATTCTCTTTTTAAACATCATGATGTAAAAGAATATGTAATTATTTATTCAAATCTTTCTCAACACTCAAATCAGAATGGGACTGATCTTACCTATTGGATTTAATTTTGAAGATGAACTGACAGTCCAATCGCCTATAGAGAGGGGTGCACCTTCTGTCCCATTTTTTTGTTCTAATGATTTTGTGTCGAGTTTCTTCCACCATCTAATTACCCATGTCCAAAAACCACCCTTCTGTATGAATCACTTGTTTCTTCTCTGAACACATTGGTGTCTGCTAATGATTTCAAAATATGGTTCATTTTCAGAGAATTTTTAGTCATTAATTCTTTTATGAAAAGTATAATTCCACCTGAAATAAATTTATAAAATTCCATGGATGGGAATCATTATGTGTAGAAAAATATGTTGAGGGTTATGGTTTTTTTTATCTTGATACTGTTTGAAATTTTATAGTTCAATAATATTTTTCAAATAGGATGGAACAAAAATCTTTCAGTATATATAGTAAGAGGTTTCATATGTAATATAGTAAATATAAAAATTTTATTGACCTACCATGAAATTGTGCAGCCTATTTCCATTATAAAAAGTTACCAAATGGTATTGTCTTGTATGATAAGAAAAAATCAATAGACTAGTTTGTTGATCATTATGGAGGGGATTGGAAAGTATCTCACCTAAAAACTGATAATAATGTTACTTCACTTTGGATTCATGGTTTCGTAATTACAAAGAAGGAAGATTGAGGCATATTAAAAGTATTAGATGTTATTATATTGGATAACATATTCAACATGAATAAAATTTATTTTATGGAATTTATATTTATTTATATTGACAATATTAATACTAGATATATTAAATCAAGGATTATCTTGTTCCAAGATGTTATAAATAATCTATTGTTTTAATGCATGGTTTTTTTCAAAATAGAAAAAAAATCAGAAGAAGTTGAATATTACATTCGTTAGTGATGACATAATAAATTAGATAGGGTTTACTTTTATGATAAATAAAAGTAGTTTTTTAATAATTTTTTGGAAGAAGAACCCTCAAAAAAGCTGAGTAGGATGGTATGCAGAAGATAAGGAAAGATAAGCAGGTTGATCATAAGAATAATATAAAATCTGAGCATGGTGTTCAATAAAATAAAATGAAATAAGATAAACCCTAATTAATAAAATAAATGAAACATACTAATTTTACAGATAATATAAGGGATGAGTGGATGAAAATAAAGTTTGAGAGGAAACAAGGTGAAATTCAATTTGGACATGACCCAGAAGAATCCATCCAATATAAAATACATATTGGTGATAATCTAAATATATATATGAAGAATAAGAAGATGAATAATAAGTTATTTGAAGTTCATTTATGTGATATATTCTATTAAGGAGTATAAATTACTTCAAAAAATGTACTTCAGGTACATATGGCTGATCTAACAAACTCAAATTATGGATTAGTGTTCCAAGAAACAATAGTTGTTCATTTTGATGTTTTTTCGTCAGCTAATAAATGTAAGGAAAAAATTCATGATAAGACTTCATATACATTTATCAAATTAAATATGTCAAAATCCACACCATCTGGTAAAGGTAATTTAAGAACATAAAGGACCCTTGGGGAGGGGTTGTTTTATGAAATGGATAAAGGTGCTACATGGATCGATAAACCATCCAAATAAAGCGATGTAATACAATAATTAAATGAATATGGATAAGAGTTTTTTAATTAAGAAATAGAATTAGAGGAAGTGTAACTGATGAAAAATTGAAATAATGAGGATGAAAATAATAATGTTGATAATGGATAGGATAAATATATAGAAAAAAGATGAAAATATTGATGAAGATGGAATAACATAGTCTGATAGGCTATTATTAAAATTATTATCCACATTATCATTAGATCTCCTATCTAGAGCAGATAAATAATAATATGAATGTCTTGAAAAGTAAAAATCATCATAGAAGGAATTAGATTAATCATTATCTATGAATGATGAGAAAAATAAAAATTTAAATACAAAAGGTAATAAACATAAAAATTATGAGGAGAAGATCATAAAATTGTATGATGACTAAGATGATGGTGATAAGGTGTGTACTTACATTTGGAAATTGGTCTAAAATTATGAATTGTTAAAATGAAAGGTTACTAAAATCCGATTTAGTCGTTCTCAACTCCCTAAAATTGAGGTAAAATAATATATTTCAGTGAATAAAATAATTGAACATAGTGTTCATTATATCATTCAATATTTGAAAATACAATTTGTAGTAATTCTATATTTCTAAATACATGAAGCGACAGGTGAAATGATTCATTAATGTTGTGATTAGAAATCAAAATATTAGATGATGTTAAAATAATGGTTAATTATGATTGAGGTAGATTTTATAACTTTACAAGAATGATGTATAACTCATAGAATGGGATGAAATATGGTGGTAAATTGGTCACATAAAAAAGGTGTTGAAGTGAAACATCATTATTATAATTTTGTATAAATTATGAATCTTATGAATAAATCATCATAATATTTCAGTAACTTTTATAAAGACATTCCAGCTAGGGTAAAATTCACGGACTAGTTCAGTGACATAACTGATAACTGTACTGCGGAAGTGAAGGAGCTAAAAGGGAAGATGATTTATTTTCATTTAGATTTATCAAGACACAAATTTTATAAAGAGTAAATGATTATTTTGAAAATTAATAATGAAAAATTATATGAAATCCCATAAATTCATGAAGAGAATCTTTAGATCTAAGAAGACATTGTTCAGTTTCATGATGAAATAATTGATATGTAAGAGAAGGACATACATGAGTTTAAGAACGACAAATATTTTTTCAAAACCATTATAAATAAAGACATTGTTTTTTGAAATATGGTTATATTATAATTTTTTTGAATGATAATCAATGAATTTTACTTTTCATCCAAATATGATTGTTTGAATTTTTTTTACCAATTCCAAATGGTTTAATAATATTTCATAATTTTTTGGATGATTAGTTAGTTTATTATATTATTTTCAATAGTTTCATTTCTATCCCTTTTTATAATATTTCTATATTTTCCCATTGCATTTTGAAAATAAAAAATGGGGGGGGGGTTCATATAAATGGGGATAAGTATTCTTATATGGGTATTTTTTTACAATAATGAGGAGAATATCATATTAAAAGGGATAATAAGTTCTTTTCCAAGGTTTTATCATAAGGTGTAATTAATAATTTTCATCATCGTATTCATATTAGTCATCAAATCATGTATTGAATAGGATTAATGTTTAACTATGAATACAAACACCTAAAAGTTAATTAACTATGCGTTTTTAAAAGTTGTATATTATTTTAGTTGTTGGGTTTGTGTTTTCCCAAAAGGGGAGATTGTTGTGTCAAAAGTAAACATATGAATTTTCCAATTCATATATTTTGGAAATAAAAAACAAATTCTTAAAGACTTGACTACAAAATTTTCATGTCAAACGTAATTAAATTGTTTCTTGTTGAACACATAATCTTATACCATACTTAGAATAATTTCTAATTAATTATGAAAAAAAATATATTTCTTCAATATGATTATCATAATGTGTATAAATTGGATAAACATCAGATTCACCCATATCATACTAGATTTAATACATTCTCTCTTGTTATTCATAATGATAATGTCTTACTAATTGAACTGATGTCGGTATATATGAATACCAGACTCATACTCATATGGTATATCCAAATGACAATTATAAAAAAGTCTATCGAAATAACTTAATTTTCATATATTATTTGGAATAAATTGTTGTAATGTAAGGAAAAAAATTATAATATAATTGTTTTATAGATTACAATATTGGACAATCAGTTTCAAAAGTGTAATTTATGTTCTTGGATTACAAGACATTGGTAAAAACTCAAAGAAATATATAGTTGGGAAAGAAATATGAATAATAAAACAATTCCAAAAATTACAAGATCATTCATAGATTTTGGGTTTGATTGATTTCATTTTAAAAATTATCATTCTATGATATATCTAGAGATTATGAAAAATAAAAATCATGTTTTTTGTAATTGTAATTGGCTTAGAGTTTTTTTGTTTGTTTTAAGGAAACCTTTTCAGGGTTTTCACCATAAAAACTTTTTCTCTATACTATTGCATCATATTGTTTTCATTATGATTGAGGTATTGAATGGATAATAAAATGGATATTTGATTTTATGATCTTTTTATTTTTGGGATATCAAGACAGAGTTAGCCTTTAGGATCGAGATATACTGAGGATAGATAGACATATAATCTGATCATCATTTTGAGGGCATTACATACTGAGTAATAATTAACATTCATATAATTATTAAATATGGGATTTCATTTTACATGGTTTTTAGATACCTTACTCTTAAGGGAAAAAGTGATCTATTTATTTTAAATAGTTTTAATTCATTATTACATTTTTTTTATTCTATTACTTTTTATTACAAGTTTTATATTTTGTTGTTGTTGTTTTTATTTATTTATCTCTATGTATTTGGATGAAATAAACATAAATCTATAATTTTATATTATCTAAATATGATTAATATACTATAATATAAAAAATACTATGAGATTAAAAATCTATAACTATGATATATTGAAATCAATCCTGATTTCTATACTTTGTTATAACCAGACAAAGGGAAAATTCCAAACACAATAGTTTTACTAAAGAGGATTTAAAAACTATTTAGTGTAATTCCCCTAAAATAAACATTATTAAACATTATGTCACCCCATATTATTGATCCATTAATAATATAATATTTCAATCCTAATGTCAACATTATTATTATACCAATCCAAAACCATTTCCCTCTATTTGGTAGATAATATTATCAAGAAAAATGTTTCAAGAAAATATGAAATAATGTTTCTCATCAGTCAAAAATCATTTTTCAAAAAAATCCATATTTCATAATAATGGTTTCAAGAGTGTTTTTAATATTTTCCAATAATTATTTCTAATTATTACCTTTTGAGAAAATTTTGTTAAAGGAATATTCCTATCTTTTTTCAAACAAGGTAATTTTTTATTTCCTTACAAAAATGTGAATGGTATCATTATTTTAACAATATCATCATGAATTGAGTTTATCTCAATTAATACAACCAATTTCTTTCATTATTGATTTAAATTTTCAACGGTTATTCTAAGTGAAATCTTTTTCCAAATACAGTAAAATTTTATTGTTTTTTAAACTAATTTCCAATGTAAGAAGTCCATTTTACTCAAGATTGTTTTAGTGATCTTTTTATCATATTTATATTCATAATGAACAACATCCAATTATTTTTTTGTACCTTATTGAGGATATGTCGTAGTGATACCATCCATATTATTTCATTGGATGTTTTACAATCATTTTTACTATGGAATGTACTGAAATCCAGTTTCATGAGTAATTGTGTTGTTATTAACTTCCATTTGAAACATTTAAATTCTTATGATCATTGGATGTTTCATTTATCTTAAATATCCAAATTATTCATTGGGTTCAGGA
This sequence comes from Viscum album, assembly GCA_963277665.1. Lineage (NCBI taxonomy): Eukaryota > Viridiplantae > Streptophyta > Magnoliopsida > Santalales > Viscaceae > Viscum > Viscum album. Next base: position 2,083,109,671 of record OY728128.1, on the reverse strand, counting down.
ACTATATTGTTGATGGCATTATAGTAGTGGTAGGTATTATAGCTGGAACTGCTTTGGTAGAAGTAACTTGCATGTACTATAGCAACTCGAGTATTATGACAACATTATTCACCGATGGGAATTTGTGTCCAAAATTTTAAATTATGGTCCATGTTTTGGCATTCATACCAACTAGTCTTATAGGCCATGTTTTTAATAAATAAGTTATGAAGGTTGGGCTATCTCTTTGGGGGGATATCGACTTCCTTTATAGCATATATGTGAGGTGTGTGTGTGTGTTTAAAAGTATGTGTATCCCCCTAGAACCTACTATATATATACATATAATTTCAAAATAATCTCTTTAAATTTGAATGTTATTTTTTTATTATGAAAAGTGTAGATGAATATAAATTATTTACTCAATACAAATATTTATTGATAACATATATTATTAATGAATTAAATGAACCATTAAATATATATTGAATCAGTTAAGTATTCAGTGATTGGTGAAGGATGAAATTATATATCCCCCTAATGAATTGGTGGGTATCATGAGACAAATCCATATTACTTCCTTCAATGGGTCATTAACCATAGTTTTTAACTATCTATTCCAATAGTCATGATTTTATATAATTCATGATTCATATGATGATTAAATCTAATATTATTAATTTCATTCATAGATATGTCAATTATTATTGTCCATGATACTATTCTAATGATATTATTCATGCATAAATTTTTCTCTCATGTTATTGACTAAATATAATTTGTATTTTGTAAGTTCCATGTTTATAATCATTTTTCCTTATCAATTAATGAATTTATAGATAATTATTAATTGCAACATGGTTTTAGTTATATAACATTCCATATAGATGATTACATATTGATTCATGATAGCTTCGACTGTATGTAATCGAAAAGGATCATCTCATCTCACTCATATTTTCCTCCTTTCCCTAGGATATGAAGATGAATATGATGAAACAATTTCTATCCTAAAAAGATTCTAGAATGAATCATTGAGTAAAATGCTTAATGGTAATTGGAAATTGTTATAATTATTGAAAAATTGTTTATTTGAATTTGGAATATAAGGGAAATAAACACACAACTAATATCCACTTCTTCAAAATAAAGGAAATAGTGAATTATTCAAAACAATACACCAAGATTCAAGGTAATATATTATAGATGTGGGAAATGGGAGCAGTCCAATCGTATTCGATCACTACAAATGAGGTAGAAGTACGAATTTATGTGGGGGATAATACTATAATTAGAGCTTCAAATTTTGACAATAATTTATTTGATTCTAGATATTCTCATGCTTTTATACCATCCATGTTTAAAAAAAATAGATACTTCAATTGATACATACTAATGGGGTTATCAGTTAAAAATCATTATGGAAGATTCAATTCAATAAGTTTGTTTCAGGAAGTCCCCATTATGAAACATAAAAATTCATTATTTGTAGACATTATTATTATACCAGTTATTGGAATTGAAATATTTATTAATGTGTTTTGGATTTAAAAATATGAAGAAAAAAATTATTACATGGATAAGTAAATTTAGGTTTTTTATAATGATATAGATTTCAAAATATTTAGAGTGGAGACCTCATCATCTAAGTCATTTCAAGATCCACCACTAGTAGCAATTCTGATTGAGACTCTTGGGGAGAAGAGAAAAAAGAATCTGCTGATGAAAAAATGGCCAAATTGTGGTTTATGCTATTTTATAGAAAACCATTGTTGTATTTCCTATGGTATTACAACTACATCCACCATATCATGAAGTTTTTTTCATTGATTTAATCCCTAATGAAAGAACAATATAAAACTATTTCTATAGAACAAAAGATGTTAAATTATGGTAGTTGGATAAATAACTAGATGATATGGGTGTACAAGATCTATTCTCCCAACTATTTCACTATGCGTAGCCCAAGTTATCTTCATTAAGAATAATTATGGATTGATGAGATTGTGAATTGATTACAGAATAATCATTGTCATTGAGATAATGAAAAATTATCATTTTCTCACATTGATGACTTACATGATCAAATTCCCCTAGACCAATATTTCTATTGACTAACATGTATTATGTGAAAAAAAATTACATGTAACTATGGATTAAATTCCAAATAAATCATTCTATGTAAGGTCTGGGAATTAATAATTTATAATAATTCCATTTGTATTGAATAATGCACCATCTATTTTAATGAATCTATGAAATGGGTTTTTCATGTGATATATTTATGATTTCATAGTTCTATTCATTTATGATATTTTATTGTATTATAAATGAAATAAGGACAATTATAATGACTTTTTAATCATTACTGAGACTCTTAGAATAAAGGTTTTATATGGTAAATATAGTATGTGTGATTTATTTCATCAAGCTGTTACTTTTGTTTTCCATATTGTTTATAAGGATAGAATTTTAGTTGATCATGTTAACACAATGGTGTTAAGGGAATGGCCTATAGCAATTAACATAACTGAGTTATGTAGTTTTATTGGATTGGTAGGTAAAAATTAGGGATTTTTTTAGATTTTTTCTTGATTGTATAACCCAATAACCATTATTACACGTATAAAGGTTAAGATCATATAGATAAATGGGTTTCATGAATTTTCTGAATAATTGAATAAAATATTGGTCAATGACCTAATTTTGTACACATATATCATGAAATGAAGGATTTAATATATATACTGATTCATTGAGGAAGGTACTTGAAAATATCCTTATGAATAATGATAATGATATAGAGTATTAATCAATATATCTATAAAATAATGAAAAAAATATATAAAAAATGATCTTGAGTTGGTTACCTTAACCATTACATTGAATATATTGACTCTTTATCTCTACGGTGAGTGATGTATGATATTAATAAATCATAAAATCCTTAAATATTTCATTTCACATAGATTTATCAACATGAGACAATGTTAATGGATTGATATATAAAAGGATTATTATTTCTTAATATACACCAACCTAGATAAATAAAAGGTTGTAGAGGATTCATTGAGTATGAAAGATCATGGGGTTCTGACCCAAATATGGAATGAGAGGGATTATATAGTAAATGATCAAATATAGATTGCTATGGGAATAATTATGGAAGGAAATATATCACTTATATTTAAAATTATTGGGATACCATCATTATAGGAAATAATAAAGTATTTTGAATCTATTAATGATAATATTCGGAAGACAAATATAGTTATGAATTATTAGAACTAGGGTAACTTCATTTATGATGATGGCGTTTTAAAAATTTTAAATAGAATATATGATCCATATATTACTATGATAAGAATAGATTTTTTATGATTATCATAGATTTAGTTTCTCCATACACCTGGGTAACACTATGATGTGTAGGTATTTGATGTAACGTTTTTGGTGGGAAAACATGATGTAAGAAATTTATAATTATGTACCGAGATGTCTATTTTGTAAAATGTTGAAGGATAAGAAACACAACCTTAAAGAGTCTTGAAAACACTTCCTATTCCTATAAGGAAATATGATGACATTATTTTAATCTTTTTTGTAGTATTACAAAAGAATGTGGATGTAATGATGTAATATTTGTTATTATTGATCGCCTTTATGATTCTAAAATTTTTTAAGTATAAGAGAATATTTTCTTCTTGTGGGTATCATAAGGGGTTCTATTAATGAATTTTTATTTATTCATGGTCATCCTATTTCAATTTTATTTGACTATGATCCCTATATTACATTGAAATTATTGAATAGTCTTATAACGGATATTGATATTGATATTTATTTGATCACTGCCTTCTATCTTCAAACTGATGGATAATCAAACATTGTAGGACATCCTGAGTTCATTCTCATATGAATTTCAATGTTTTTTGGATCAGTTTACACATTTGGTATAGTTTTCATATGAAAATATTTTCTATACATGTATTAAATTGTGTTGTGTGAAGCATTTTTTGGAAGGATATTCCCTACTACAACTTGTTGTGATAATGATGGTGAATGGATACATGTAGGACCAAAACATGTAGAGGATACAATGAAAATTTCAAATAATATTATAAATAATATTAATTAGGAAAAAATGATGTAAAATATTTATGCTATTAATTCTAGGATTGATATTGAATTTATAGTAGGATATCAGGTTTTCATAAATGTTTCTCCATGGAAGGGGTAATATGGTCTTATAAAAATGAAAATGTTATCCCCACATACATACGAAATTATGAAATTTTAGAATGGACTGCAGTAGTAGACTATCAATTAGAAATTTCATTGATCTCTAATAAATTATATTTTGTATTATATATATTTTTTATATGTATGTATATACCAGACCACGTCCATGGGATCACCTATAAAGAAATGGAATTGGAACATGATCAACTAGACCATGTAGAGCATTTATAGGATCTTGAAAGTAGAGAGAATGTATTGAAAATTGATATGACTTGACTAGTAAAGGAACATTGGAGAAATAAAAAATTTAGGTTGAAACATGGGAACCATATGATATTATGAATAAGAACCACATTCATTCTTAGAAGTTAACATCCATGAAACTTTTGAGGATGCATTTTTTTAAGATGGATGAATATAAAAATCAAGCCCCAATTCGTGTTAGGTGAAAATTATATTTTAATAAAAAAAAATATAATGATTTTTTTTATTTCATGGCCTATAATTCATAATTTTATTGGATTAATTATTATTTTTAATTTACCTGTTCAAGATAATTATAGATAGAATTCTTATAATTTTTTCATTCAAATAATATTATATGAATAATTGAAAATAAAGTATCTTACTATTCCCCTTTTTATTTATAATAATGTATAATGATATATATAATAACAAATTATAAACATCATATTTTATAGAGTTAATATAAATATCATTTTGTTGTAAAGAAATGTATTATCTAGAAAACATTTTTTCAAGAAAATACTTCTATTTAGAAAAGGAAAAAATACTATCCCATTTAATTTAATAAAATAATATTTAATGGTAAATTATTTATATGAATATTTAAGATTATATATATTTCACTATATGAATTAAAATCTATCTAATTTATATTACTATTAATATAATGAATATATTATCATCTATTACTTGAAAAATGCATTTCTTTAAAACTATTTTCGATGTGATTTCTGGGTTTTTTTCAAACTAAATAAAACCAATTATGAGAATATAAATTTTAAAAAGGGGTAAAATATTATCTATCATATTAATTAATATTATTTAATATTATAAACATTATTTTTGATATTAATTATTTTATATACATTAGAAATTAATTACCATAGTTATGGTTAAATTTTGTTTTTGTCCGTAACATGCGCTTATAATAGAATTAATCCCAAAAATATATATAAATTATATTTGATAAATTATATTTTATATTTATACTTAGTAGGTCCAAATTATCTAATAAGTTTTATTGTACTCTACTCTTATGTTATTTATTTACATAGTTAAAAAACTAGTTACCTTGGGGAAAACTAAAATGGTAACTGTAAGTATACTAAGACGATAATGGAGTAACATGTTTAAAAATTGTTTCATATTATGTGGTGGAGGTTTGTAATGAACGTAACTCTCAAACACTCCATTATTTATGAATTTTAGGGGAACATAGGGTGATATTTCCTTCCATGTAATTTATTGTTTTCTGTATTTAAAAAATGAAAATCCTCTTAAATTTCGATAATGAACACCATCCCATCAATTACTCAAAAAACTCATTGCATTTGGAAAGAAAAAACCCTAAAAATACAATAAATTTTTATCCACATTATAGTATTCATTTTCTTTTCAAATTACCAATACCATTATCTTTAAGAATATATCCAAATAATGTTTTTTAGAGAAGTTAATCATCTTAATATTGCTCTGTTTTTATTACTTATTTTCCCATAATAAATTATGTTATCAAACCTATAAAAATATAAACATGTATATCTCAAAAAATGATACATTTTTTATTGATTTCATAATATTTATGCATCTCATTATCAATAAAAAATATAAACGATGACATTTCGCTCATGTATGATTGACTATAGCCTCACGAATGGATGTAATTTTCTTCCATCGCTGACTCAAATGGATTTACATAATGAGGAAAATAATGAATATATGTAATATTTATAACCTTATATTTATTACATAAAATTAATATACAAGCCACTTACTTACCATTTAACCCATTAAGTGAATTATATCATAGCTAGTTGGTACTTATAGACTGTGGTCTCTATGGAGTGATGTGATTCATTTTCTCATTCCAATATAGAAAAATGGTTACAAAAATGTATCTAATGGTAAAATTTGATGTTCATAACACTAATATCATTATATAAATAATGGATCTATATAATACGCACAATAACTAAAAATTTTAGAACCAAACTAACATGATAAACCAAGGAAATTGACACTTGAAAGAATGAAAATATTTAAATATTATTAAAAATTTGTGATTAAATGAAGTAAGATTATCATATATGATATTATTAATATAAATATTCTTATGGTATAAATTAATTACATGATTAAAACAATTTTAAAAGATGATGAGGTATGGTCAACTAATGGGTAACATTATATTAGGTATTTCACCCAAATGTTAACCCTATTGAGACATGTTTATTAATATACTACTATTCACTTTTATGTTGTGTATATATTAACCATTGATATAATTAACAAGATTACCTATTTATTCATAATAGATAATGTTTCAATTGATGTTTATTTTCTTATTGGGATCAAATGATCATTGTCCTAGTAAATATGTGTTTTAGAGTAATTAAAGAAGGGGTGACATCAATCCTTTACAAATTATTGTCAAATAATAATTATTTATAAAGATAAAAGCATATCAATATGATAATTATAGTTTTCAGAAAAAAATAAAAGTTGTGATTTTGGGAAGTTCTATGAATTTGTTTTGAATATGGAATCCAAAAATTTGGAAAGGGATTATGGGTTCTATCTATAATAGAGCAGAGAGTGAATTATTAGACAATACATAGAGCTAAAATTTATTAATACCACATGGTATCACCATTATTTATAGGGAATTGATGGGACATTTTTGTTGGGATAATGTGGTGATATAAATTTATAATTACGTTTCCAGATGTTTGGGGTAGTGACCCTGGTCGTTGTAGCCTGGAGATGGTGTTAGCATCATTAAATTAGAATGGTATATAAGAAATCACATCCCGATAAACTAAATAGTTCAGTAGTCTTTGTAAAATATATACATATTTTAGTTTCACATTACATATGAATATAAAAATGAAAAAACTTTTTCTAAAAATTATATTATTCTCTCTAGATAATCCTTTCATATAAATCATGGCGAATATCGTCGATTCCTGTGAATGTAAACAAAATAAGGGTGAGATCATATCCAAAGTAAGGGTTAAGTGTTGTGGACGAAATGATGAATCAATATGTAAAGATGAATAACTAAACACAAATTATATGTAATAAATATAATGAGAAGTAATTTTAACTTAAGATAATATCAATGAGAAAATATCATTGATAATAACAAATATAGAAAGGTAATTAACTAAAAACACATTTTATTTAATAAATAACATGAATTTCATTACTATATTAGGCATAATCAATATTAAAAGTAAATAGCTAAAAATATATGACATCAAATAAATAAATTAGACCAAAACTAATCCATAGATAATACTATTGTGAAAATATCCTTGATAATAATAACTAAATTCATAATAATGGAAACACATAAACATTAGACGCTGTGAAATTAGGATCATGATACCCCTAATGTCAAGACAATATACAAGATAGCTTAAAAATACTTTTTAAAAACTAATTTTCATTGGTAAATTCATTTTAAGAATACATATTAACTCACCTTATTAGATAACCAATTCATCTAGGGATATCTATAATCAAAGATCACCCATGTCTTTATGTCAAAAGTATTCATCAAATATTGAATAATCAACTTAATTCATGAAAAAATTTCTTTATCATTAAAATTTGTATTGAGTATGGAATAAATATTTATCAATATTTCCCCAGATAAAGATATAAAATTCTATGAGAAACATCATCCTTAGTAATGATATACAATTGAATCAGTAAAAATAAATATGGAAGAAATATGGATATTATGGGGAAATTTAATTTCTATAAAAATGTGAATAATTCATTAGAAACATAATGATTTAAAAAATGAATCAAATTAATGTCAATAATTTCCTTTTTGGAAATGACCATAAACCATCCATAAAATTATTAAGGATGTTAATAATAAAAAATATTCTCATAGTTTTATGAATAAAGGATTGTTTTCCTTGATGAATATATATACCATAATAAGATATCTAATAACATTATTTAGGAATTTATCATTTTAATATTCAAAATTATTTTTTAATACTAAAATTTTATTAAACAACTTCCTAATAATTTTATTTGATAATAAAAATATATAATTGTTAAAAATAATTAAACCATTTTAGTTGTCGTTATGTGTAAAAAATCCATCCATGTTGTAAACATTAAAAAAATATTCCTGTCATCTTTTCAGTAGAATATAAGAATTTTTAAATGACATTAATATTTTATTAAAAACATTAAAAGGTAAAATGTATAAATATTTCTTTAATAAATAATTTTATAAAGGATAAAATTATTTCTGAGATGTTTTATTTAAGACATAGTTTTGGAATAAAAAAATTAAAACCAAAACAATGAATTGATGTTGGATTTTATTAAAAACATTTTCAAAAACATTTTAATTTATAAAGTGTGGATAAAATAAACATAACACTAAAATAACATTAATAAATATATATAAATAATTAAATGATTTTATTTTTATATGGTCAAATAACATCCTTCAGTTGAAATTCAAGAATAATAGTCTCGATGAGAATTAAATTTTGAAATAAATACTATCAATGCTAATAACATTGATATGAGAATTATTAAATGAATAAATTATGTGTATCAACAATAAATCCACATAAAAATGTTTAAATACAACATAATATAAATAAAATTAATTAGAAACATAATCATAAAATATCGGTGATGAAGAAAAACTATTATAACGTAATGAAAATAAATTTATTTGTGAAATTATTTCCTACTTGGTAACTTCAAATTAGAATCCCAATGCGTAAAATAATTTATACAAAAACATAAAATACAATTAATTATTAATTAATCATGATATTACATGTCATTTTCGTAGTATATAGATGATATAAAAATAATTGGGTGAATAAAATTAAAATTTACCTCAATTAAGAAAAATTAACACGAATCCACTTACAAAGATCATATCATAGAAGTGTGGATTAATCGATGAATTAAATTATTTTATAAAATGTAAATATGAGTAAAAAATTTAAATAAATAAAAATATAATTATATTTCATTACATTGATAATTGTATCATTTCAAAATCAATTAATTTGATGATTGACTCAATTAATGTAAATTGTGTTACAAAATCCCATACCTCATACTTTCTTTTTATGTAACGTACATTATCCACATGTATAGTGATTTAAAATAATCTATTAACATTTAATATAAATTTATTAATATTTATAATATGATATATTTTCCTTTTTTAACATATTACCACTTATACATTAATAATATTTCTATATTATCATTATTTCAGGTGTTAATTTCCTTTTTTTCATGTCTGTTTCGCCTGGAAATATATGTTTCTTTTGAATAATATATAGTAAAGAGATCTCTATATTAATAATCATGAAATAATTATCATATTTGAACATTAATTTAACATTTAAAACCAATCATGAAATATGGTTTCAAAAAATTAATTATGTTACGATCAAGGAGACGGTAGGTCTTAAGTACCCATGAGTAATGTATCAGTTATTAAGGATCATTGTGAAAAGGAGTTCAATAATATTTTTTATTTCTATACAGATCATAAAATCTCAAATAAATTATTAATTCCTTAAATATAATTATTTATATCATTTATTTCATGTGGTTGAAAAGAGATTATCATTTCTTGGTGAAAGTGGTTGTCAACATGTATATGAATGTTCTTATCATCTTCACGTGAGTGGAAAGATAATGAAATTTTATCTTTATATGTTGATAAATATTCTATTTAAATATTACTTATTTTTTATACCACATAAATTTAATAAAAATATCCTTATTAAATTCCAGTTAAAGTATTAGTGAACGAAAAATAGCATCGCTTCGTGAGGTGGTAGTCGGCCACACACATGAGTGATGTAATCGTATCCGATTTATGTGATGAGAAAGTAGTTTTTAAGGAGAAAATTGTCAAATGGTTACAATGTTTTTTTATAAAAAATAACTGTGAAGACAATTCCAATAAATTAAATTGGAATAATAGGTATATAATTTAAATTATTTTACATTAAATCAATTAAAAAAATTTATTTAACTTTTTAAAAAATTTAAGCAAAAAAAAATTTTATATTAAAATTATTTATTCCTTACAATTCATTAAAAAATGTAACATTTCTGAAAAATACCAAATATTAAACCTATGATAATTTTTATATGATTATTTAAAAATTTAATTTCAATTTATCAAATAATTTTTCTGATGTGGTAAAAATTAATTTCACATTATGTACACAGAGTTAGACTAAACCATAATTTAAAAAAAATTATATTTTTTCATAAAACATTTATTTTTCTTCTATTTAATTATTATATTATTTCAAATAAATGGGTAAACATAATTTTCAAAATTTATTTTTTACTATTCATACCAACCAAGTTAAAAACTTTATTATAATTGTATACTATATTAATTTTCATTTAGACATGAGGTTGTGTGTTTTGTAATCAATCAACGTGATTCAATTTAGGGAAATATATTTCATGGGTTTGTAAAGATCATCATGGAATCTAAAAAACATTATTGAATAAAATATTTTTATTTTACAATTTCATGGTGTTAAATTCTATAAACATTAAATAAATTGTTTTCTTTCAATAAAAATATGATTTTTATAATCATTTATTTGGAATTTGAAAATACCAATATTCAGAAACACACATCATAAAATGTTTGAAAATGTATTATCTTAACAGGAGAGAATGGTAAGTAAAAATCTTCATATGTAATAACACATAATTATGTATATAACTAGGATATAATTAGTTTCTTGTAATAATATGAACATGGAATAAAAGTGTTAATAATTATAGAGAGTGACATATGTCATTGATCATAAGAATGTGATTGATCAATGAAAATGTAAAACCCTAAAACCCATAAATATATAATTATTTAAAATACCATAGGATTCAGACAATATATATTTAATTGGATAAGATTGTTTTTCAAGATCCCTTTTAAATTTTAAAGAAACATTTTACTATTTAATATTATAAAAATAATATACTTACATTATATATTTATTTTCACAAAAACATGTCATCCTTTAGTTTTTCATCAATATATTTAGAATTTATCACATACTATTACAAAAAAAATATCTGAAAATGAGTTTCTTATTCATGTTTTAATAAAATTCAATTTTACATAGTCGTAAGACCCATAAAAGAGTGACATTATTTTCCATATGTCTCTGAAATTTTCAAAAATGAAAATAGTTATATTAAGACACCAATTTTTATACAATAATCTCACAATAAAAAATGTTACACCACAGGTTTATGATAATTTTTTCTTCAGACCTTTTTTCTAAAAATGAAACATTTGCCATGAAATAAAATAGGGTGGTGGTATGTGTTAAACCTTAATCATATTTATGTCATGGCTATAAACCCTATGGAATTTACGAACATGACTAGGTGTCACCAGACATGTGGATTATCCTTTTTCTAAAACAATATTATTATAACATCAATAATGTTAAAAAAATGATGGACATCCTTTAAATAAAATTAATAATTAAATAAATGTATTACTAATGTTTTAAATAAGAAATTTCCAAAAAAAATACCTAAAAATGTATTTATCTATTATTTATATTTCATTAAAAATCATATTTACATTAATGTTTTAAATTCCATTAAAATGAAGTTTATAAAATTTAAATTCTTTACTCTTCAAAGAACATTTTCACTAAAAAAATTTCTTACTGTAAATTTCATAAAAATATCTTTAATTGAGTTAGTATCCCATCACATAAAACAAAAAAAGTGGTGTTAAAGACTATGTAATTTAGATATATATTAATATCAATAACCAATGATGGAATCCATAACTCTTATGTTAATAAACACATATATGCGTCTAAAATTTATCAATATCTATAAATGTGTAAGGATTAATATGCCAAAATACCTTTTATAAGGATATATTAATAATATGATTTTGGATTCCAAATAAATAATTCAGCTATATTATTTCATCATATGTCCTTCCTTGGTCTAGGGGGTTAACTTTAGTAGTGGAAATTGACTAAGATAATGCCCTGGTTTCCAACATATAGGAAAAAAAATTATATATGGATCCCTAGGATGAGATATATTTCATTCCATTATACTTTTTATTTTTCATCTTCAATTCATTGCATTATTCCCTTTATTTCCAAACACTAAACATCATCCCATTGGGTTTAGAAACCTTCTTTTCAATTTGTGAAACCTTTGGTTTCTCCTAGTTCGTTTATTTTCATCACCTATTCAAATACATCATAATTATTTGAAAATATATTTTGATTTATCATATTAATATCCCCCATGAGTGTCAAAATAGGTTTGTAGTAAGGCTCATTGTCCTGGAATAGGTTACAATCATTTCAAGAAAAATTCACCCTTTATAGAGTTATTAACCCTAAATACATCTATACTAGAACCACGTCCACTTGTTGTATCTAAATAGAGATTTAAATATTAGAAAACCAACAGAATCCTTACCTTAAAAAACAATATGGTGTTCTTATATACTTATCTATAGAATCTATCGTAGGGTTATTATCCTTGATCTTTGTTTCCCTAAATCTAGTTACTAATGTTTATTCTAAACATTATTTGGTAAAAACTATAAAGACCCCATCCCTAGAAGCCTAGAGCTCGTTTCCACATTTTTACATATGTATAAGATATAAGGAATCACTTCCCAAAGGATATAATAGCTTGTTAGAACTGGAAAACCCTATAGATACTTGATTCTTTCATTAAATTTGAAAAAACTATTTAGAACATATTTTTAAAAAAACATTATTCCCAATATATTATCCCTTCATATGAATCATATATAATATCATATATTCATGAGAAAGTAAATAAAATAAGGGTTAGTTAAAAATTCATAATAAGGGTTAAGTACAGTAGAGGAAATATTGAATTTGTTAGTATATGCAATATAAGATGGTAAATGTCTGAATACAGATTCTATGTAACAAATAAACTGAGAAGTAATTGAATCCAAATATAATATCAATGATAAAATATCAAGGGTAATATTAAATATATAAAGTTAAATAACTAAAAAAACATTTAATTTAGTCAATAACATGGTTATAATAGGTGGATAAGACATAATCAATATAAAAAGGTAAATAACTCAAAACGCATTCCAATTAATCATTAATGGAAAATGAAATACATTTAAAGATAATATTATTGGAAAACATTAATGGATAATAGTAAAATATTTTTTTAAGAAAGAAATTCATGATTATTGGATATCATGAACTCGAGATCATGATACTTCAAATATGAAGTTCTTTCACATGCCAATTTAAAACTACTGGGAAGAAACTCATTTGGTTTGGCCAAACGATTTTATTGTAACTTACTGATCAACCCCATGAGACTAACGATTCCTTAAGGGGATCCCTATAATCAGGTCCCAGACATGTCTGTATTTCAAAATAATTCCTTATATATGTAATGATTTATTTAAATCACGAAACATGTTCTTTATCATCAAATATCTTTATTATGAAAGGAATAAATATTTTTCAATATTTCCCATTACAAAAAAATAAATTTTAGAGAATATTATTTAATGTATAAATGATATATAGTTTAATCAGTAAACATATCCATGATAAATAAACTAGGTATTTATGGTATATTTATTTCCAACAAGATATTGAATAATTCAATGGAAATTGGGAGACTAAAAAAATGAAATAAGTAAATGAATGTTATTAATTTCCTTGGTTAAAACAATCATATACCATCTATATAAGAATATAGATGGTATCAATACAATATATAACAATTTAAGTAACAATAATGTTTTGTTGACATTAAGGAATAAAAAGGGAACAAAAATAGCATTAAATACATTCTTGAGGAAGATATCATTTTTGTTTTGAAAATAACATTTTAAAACTAAAATATCACAAAATATTTTGCAAATTTGTTTCATTGAAATTAATATTTTAAGCTTATAAATGATATTTTATAATAATTATTTTTTCTTGAATACGTGAAATTTTGTTCATGTCGTACACATTAAAAAATGATTGGTTTCACATTTTCAGTAAAAGTGAAATAATAATTGTTTTCAAAATAAGATTAATATTCCATTTTAAAAATTAAATGACTGTAAAATGGGTAAAATTTTCTTCAATAAATCAATTTTAAAATTTTAAAACATTTTAAAAAAAATGGTTTTTGAAGAAAGAGTATTTCCAAATGAAATCACATTTTCCTAAAAGAAAATTCTCAGACAATTTAGGTACACGAGAGTGATGTAATAATACTATTTTATCAACATATCATGAATAAACAGAGGAGAACATAATTAATTTTCTATTAGTAAATGGTATAGTAATTTACTTCCGCTAGAATTATAGGTTAAACAATCCTGATGACATTGATATAGTGAAATAAACTCTTACCATGATCATAATGTTGGAGTGAAATTATTCAAATGAATATACTACATATGTCATCTATAAGTAAACATAAAACAAGTGGAAATATAACATAATATAATTAAAATTAATTAAACACATAATCTTATAATATCAAAAATGATGGAGAATTTTTATAACCCATTGAATAGAAATTGACATGTGAGAATACTTACCACTTGGTATCTCTTCTTTAAAATACCATTGGATTAAATAACTAAAATTTAAAATTGATATATAATAATTTATTAATTACTCATGATATTAAATGTCATTGGGCCTCTATATACCCCATATAAATAAAATTATGTGCCTAACATTATTACATTATTTAATGAATATAAATTGAGATGAAGCACCTTACAATGATCATATAATTGAAGCCAGGATTAATCAATGATTGATTACGTGATTCAAATTTAATCTCACATAAAACAAGTCTTAATTCAAAATAAAATAATTATATTTCATTACCCACATAATCTTAATATGTCATAATCAATCACATAGAAGATCAACCCAATGAATGGAAGTTGAGTTATGAAATCCATTACAACAAGCTTCTTTTTTAAGGAAAAATATTAAAATATATGTATAGTTGGTTAAGAACTATTATTAACTTGTACTGGATCCATATTATTATTTTAATATCATATATGATCCTTTTATAAGAACTTATCACCCTTTAATTAATAATCCATTATTACTTTCAGTGTTCCAATAGTTAACTGCCTTTTTTATCATGTGTAATTCATCCTATATGATCATGTTCTTGAAAATATTATATGGTTTAATGATCTCTATAATAATAATCATGGCATAATAATAATACTTATATGACAATTTGACTTCTAAAACCAATCATGGAAGATGGTTAGGAAAAATTATGTATGTTACAATCATAGAGACAGTTGGCTATACATACAAATTAATAAGATTTCCATTTTTTAATGATCATTATGAAAAGAGGTATGTAATATTTTATCATTAAATATTGATAAAAATTTCTGAACTACCATATTAATTCATTAAATAATCATATTTATATCATCCATGTGGTCTGGGAATGAAAAGAGAGTGACTTCACTATGTGAAGGTGATATTCCACACATACATTAATGATTTTATCAAATTAAATTAAGGGAAAGGAAAATTAAATATTATATTTTCAGAATGAAAAATGTAATGTCTTAGACCCATATTCCACTCAGTAGTGTTCTGAGCCTAGTGTGTCAAAATTACTCAAGCATATCTTTCAAAACACCAACGTTTTTTACTAGTAGTGAGGGCCTCGGTGTGTATGTGGGGAGAATATGACCCCAATAGCAGAGTGTAACACAAAGGAATCTATAACATATAAGTAGAGGAAGTAGTACAATATCCATAAAATTTTTAATATCGGAAAAATGATATAAATAAAAAAATTCAAAAGACATCTCATATACCAAATGTTGATATATTTCATATGTCTGTAATAAAGGATCCAAAATAGGTGCACAAAAACCATATAAAATAGATATTTCAAAATTAAGAATGGCCAAAAATCTATATCATAAGCACAACAAGCCTCATCTTTCTTTGATGATCCCTTGCTCATAAATAACAATCATGTTCGTGTAGTATGTAATTATCATCTATCAATACCTTTAATCTTATAGTCTGATTGGGTAGCCAAAGGTGGGCCAAACAGAGTGTCAGACTAAATCCTTATAGGTAACAACCCAAGTATTTTTCCAATCAATCAGCAAAAATAAAATTGTCAATGTGAAATAATTTAAAGCCATAAGAAATGAAGTATAAAATGTAACTATAAGGAACCGACCTTAAAACATTACATAATCTTGAATTAAATGAATAATTCACTTTGAGGATATTTTCAAGTTTATAGTTTTAGTGAATTAGGCCATAACTACTACTTCTCAAAAAACTACAAAGTATACACTTCTACTCAATTTCCATTTTTTTATAAAATAAAAACTCCTAAAAATAAACATGTCTAGTTCCATGTTTTAGATGTCATGTCATTCCTTGATCCCATCCTTGACCCAATTCATCTTTAAGTCCTATGTAAAACATTTCAAGAACCTGTGATGAGCATAAAAAGCTCATTAAGGGATACACAAAGAAGGAAAACTGTTAGTTTTTTAAAACAACAATTAAACTATGAATACTTTATCATAAGTAATACTTTTCACCTTTATAAAGTATTAAATACATGTCACTGAATAAAAGGTCATTGATTACCATTTTGTAAACAAAATATTAACATAAAACCCATGTAAAGGACGCATAACATATAAAGGTAACTTGGTACATAAACATACTTAAATGAAAGAACCATAGGGCCAACATCCACACATATCACTAAATGGAATAGCTATACAACCGAATTCCATACCCAATGCATTGGAGGTTATAACGTAACCAACCGTCCTGGTATTCATAGCACCACCTGTCATGTGGTTTATCATGTAACCACTTGTCAAATGTCCAAGTACCATTATAAAATCAAAATACATAAAATAAATATAAAGGGAAGAAAACATTTCCACATTTCAATCACAATATATCACTGAAATATATTGTTATAACAAATCCATTATCAAAACCATTTTCAATTCCAAAATAAATAATAGTGTATATGGTTTTTATTTTCTTTTAAAAATATTACAGCTTGTAGAGGAAGCTATAGATCAAATAATACTCGTGGCAGCGGAAAGTTCATTGTCACCGTGTACGTTAAAAATAAACATACATTTTGTCGTTTAGTAAAACGCCTCGTAGAGAAAATATTCTTTTTGAATAAAAGTAAACATCAAAGGGTTTTATAAACCATATAAAATAAAGTTGTATATAAAACAAAATATTCCTCAATGAAAGGAGATTGAGACAAAGTCCCTTATAAAGATGGTATACTTAGATTAAGGATAAATCAATGACATAATTATGTGTGGAAAATATAATTAAATCCAATATAAGTGGATATTATGTGTAAAACAATCATATGTCATTCATATATATTCATAGCACGACATAATCCTAAAGTAGAGGTTTAACCCAAAAAATTGAGATTGGGTAAAGAAGTTCCATTACAGAAATTTGACAGCCTAACGACGTCACTTTAAAATTCATAAAATGAGCTGATGAAATAAAAAGGGTATCTCATCAGTTGGACATAAAATTTACAGAAATTAGGATATATATGAACATATCCCAACATAAGAAGATGTAAATTGAAATACCTAACAAAGAGAATCCTTTTTAAAAGGGGAGGGTGAAAGATTCCCTTACCGATTTGGTTAACTTTCGAAACGTACACCCCATGAAAGAAGGATTATACAATGAAGATGTAATTACAAATAAATGAAAGTATATTACCCAAATAATACAATCAGGGTCATTAAATACACCACACAAAATGAAATAGTGGAAAATGTAGCATGAATGTCACAGGAATAAAAATTGAGATAAAAAACCCTTACCTCACTGTAATCAATCGAGTCGTATGACCAAAAGTTAATAACCACCAAATTAATTACAGAACACCATGAATATAAATTGAATAACGGTAATATATTTCAATTGGAAGTACAGAGTACACCACATTCCATAAATAAGTGGCGAACAATGGAAATCTCAAAGAATTAAAAGTGAGATAAGAAATCCCTTATGAAAATTCGGCAGCCTAACGGCGGCACATAAAACATCCAAAAATTGATTTATGAGATTAAATAGGGTCTCTCAGTATATGAATATAAAAAGTAATGTAAGAGGAATATAAAATAACATCCCCCAAATATGAAAGAGGAGCTTAAATTAAATGACATAAAAGAGAATACTTAAAAAGAAAGTGAGAGGTAGGGTCCCTTACCTTACGTCTGACTTGTCTTGTTCATTTTCATTATATTACAAAAAAATAAACCTGGGTAAATTTATAATTGATTATGTAATTCCTTTAAAATTTATTAATCAATTCATATCTCATATTATCATGTTATAATTATTAGTTAATTATGTGAGTTCATATAATTCATTTTGTCGATGTTCCGTGCATGAGGCAAAAAAACTAAACTTGTTTGAAATGAATTGTCCATGCAGTTATGAGTACATAATCTCCAGAATATAATTAATTATTTAAATATCATATATAACCAGTATATATTAATTTTATAATATTCCATAACATTTTTAGATAAAAACTAAATGCACCGTTCATTGAGACGGTAGCCCGTACGTACACACGAACGCTACTTTCATATCTTTGTCATATTAATGGAATTAAAACTAAATGAGAGAGATATATATTATAATTTCAGAATAATATAGATGTTATATAGGTCACATAAGTTTATTAATATAATTATTTATACATTCAATTTATTTCATGAATGAGTCACATCACTTGAGGGGGTGGTAGTCCACACTTCCTCATATTAAATTACCGCATTTTCACAACATGTAAAGGATAAATGTATGTTTTAAATATAAAATAGAGAAGAATACATATGAAATAATTATAATATATACTATATATAAATTCATTTCCATCATAATTTCCACCATGAGAGGTGTTAAAAGGAGATTGAACAATCATCGTTTCGTGAGGCAGTAATTCACCACCCACACAAACAGTATGTTCTTTAACCATTAGACGGAGGTGCGTGTAAGTGTAGGTAGAATCCTTATCATAACAACATACTAGTATATTTAGGATACATTTGTTATTATGGGATGAAATAATAATAAGTTAGTGGTGAATGAAGATAGAAAATAAAATAAAGAAACTCGACAGAAGACGTTACCTCTATATTGGGAAACTCTTTTTTTGATTTGAGCCAAAGGCTTTATTGGGAAGACTTCTGCCCAAATTGAGGCATCTAGGAGTAATATATGGATGTGGAGAGAAAATATGATCAGATTTTGGGTGAGCCAAGGGCTTGAAAGTTATGGGTAAGGGGGTAGAGATGGGGGTCTATTATAATAGGGATGAGGGTCATTTTTTGAAAGTCTTGAAATATTACTTAATTATAAAATGATTTTCATATTTTAAAGGTCCCAAAATGAAATATTTTGAGGATAAGGTTATAAAGTTTCTAAATCCACCCATAAAATAGGATTTATACAAGTTTATGTCTTAGATTTTACCTTATCTTTTCATTTTATTTAAATCGGTCATTAATGATGTAATAACTACATCATCATTGTTTCATAAATAAATTTATTTATTTAATGTCTAAAAATTATAAATAAAATACCATGATATAGGAAATCTTTTTATATTTCCAATGGCTATTTATAGTCTAAGATATCATTTATGTAAACAAAATTAATTTTTTTTACTTAGGTGATACATACTTTGGTTATATTTTCCTTTCTTTAAAAATAATATGATAAAAGTTCACTATCACACTAAAGTGATTCCATGGGGTCCCAAAGTTGGAAGAAGGAATCCCATTGTAAGAAATGACTCACAAAATAGCATCAAGACACATTTTGGGGTCATTTTATATTATTATGATATTATTTTATAACCCTTAACTACCCGATAACTCATTAATCATGATAATTAAAGATAATTGTCATCATTACTATTCATAATGTCAAAAAAACAAAAGATTCTTAATCACATAATTTGGAACTTATGATTCCAAATATGGAATCCATTTTATCAAATTTCAAACACAGAAATTTCAGTAATTAATTTAAAAATAATTCTCATTGTGAAAACCAAAGATGAGTTTTTAAGAAGTAAAATTTATCAAAAGATTGATTTGTTTTTACATCCAATTGAAAAGTGAAATTACTTCCAATGAACAACATTGTATTAAGTGATAAAAAAATAATTCAATTACACTTTAGAACCAATTAAAAGGAGAACATAACTATATAATTATATTAGATGAAAAGGCTGTTTTGAAGTAAAATGTAGTATTTTTCACTATTCAATAAAAATGAACAATTGTCAGAAAAATACCAAAAATTTATTCAATGTAAATTTGATATTCCAAATTGAAAAATGATTTCCATTTTAAAAAATTAAAATAATGTAAGTTTCATTGATTAATTTTATAATTAATTCCTGCTGTCAAAAAAAATAGCGTGTTTTTACAAAACATTATCTATCAAAATATTGACACTTGTTTATGTCCAATTTCAAAGTAAAATTAATTCCAATGACAACCATTTAATTAAATGGTAAAAATATATTATAGTTAGACATTAAATCCAATTAAACATATAATCTAACCATATAAATAAATTATATTAAAAATAGATTTTGAATTAAAATACAACATTTTTCACTATTCATTGAAAAATGAACAAAAATTTACACAAAGTACATTTTGAAGTACTGATTCTAAAGAAGTATATTATTTTGTCAAATATAACATATAAAATTGAAAAAAATTATTTTTTAAAAGGGTTCTCCATAAAAAGGTGGTTAATAGACCTTTTAAGAAATATTTGAATATTTATGCTTAAAATCGAAATCTTTTCTTATTTTTAGCCTCTATAATTTATTGGATAAATGTAAAAATATTTTACAAAAATATATAATAATTTTGTACTTAGTTCTATTCATTACATCCATTACAACGTCATTGCATTAACTACCATTTAAAATAATGTTTTTATATTATTACTATGCGACGTAAGATTTCAAAGAAACTCGTTGTTGAGTATTGGGTATGCCATCGAACATATTATACCCTTTAATCTAATATTAATATTTAATTCAAAAATATTAATAAATATGAAAATTTCATATTCATTATATACCTAGGATGTTACATCCTTCCATGCTTTTGGGAATTGCATCCTTGCAATTTTAAAACTGGGCTCCGAAACTCCATTGCAATCCCCACATTGGAAAAGTAGTCAATAAAAATATCAATTTAAAAGAAAAAAAGTGAAGTACAAAGGTCACCCGAGATATCCCACACTTGGATTCCACGAAAACATTGATATGGAGGAGAAAAAAACCCATCAAGGTCTGATGGAGAGTGATATAAAACATGATTTAGGAGAATGTTAATCACCATAATATAATAAACTTTTGATGGGTTAAACGGTATTTGATTCCCTAGTAGAAAACGATAACAGACAACATTTTTGGTTTTAAGTTACTTTTAATTGAGCGATTTATTTATGATCTTAACTAAAACATAAGTAATCATACTTACTTATTATGTAGACTTTTATCTCTTACTAGATTTCTAAAACAAACTCACATTTTCTCCAAAAGATGATTATTTAGGAAGACTTGTTCACATTAAGAGTGTTATAATCAACTTCTAGAGAATCACCTAATCCACAAAATAGAACTATATATTTTCCATGTCTTTATACCTTAACCAAATCCAAAAAGTTTAGTGCAAGATCAGATAGTCCCCAAAAATGATAAACTTCTACAAAAAGAAAAACTACTCTTAATCTCAAAATTTGTCTAACAATAACTAAAGTTCAACAATTACCATTCAATAAATAGTTGTCCATAAAATTCTTCAAATTAATCCCAACTAAGATTGAAACCCAAATATTCAATGAATTTAATCACATGGTCTTCCAAGATAAATCTTAACATTTATCTCCAAATAACTTTAGTTACTCTTAATGTTTCATACTGAAAATTAATTAACCTAATCACATATCCTCCATGATAGGATAATCGTTTCCATAAATAACCCAATTTTTTTTTTCCTGATTCATAAGATCATATATATAAAAATAATTAGTTATTCTAACTAGGGACTTCACGTAGTCTAGTGGTAGGTGATAAATACCAGTTGCACTTTGGTTGTGGGTTCAATTCCCACAGCTTCTTCTGACTCGATGGGTTTTCACATAGTCTATGTGTTGTCCTTTTTCAAAAACTATATAATTCATAAAACATTCCCCAAAAATGGATAAAATCTTAAAAAATAACAAAAACCAAATTTAGCTTCAATTTTATCTCATGCCTTTCATTTTCCATCATAACATATAGTAACCCATAATTACATCAAAAGTAAGGATCATATAAACCATAATGGTTACCTTTATAATTATTACCTGAACTTACACATCGAGTTGGTTCTCTCATACATGATGCATTAGAGAACTCACCAAGGTTCAAGTTGTTAATCATGACTCCTGATAGATGGTTTAGAATAACCACGTGATTTCTCATTGAATACCCCATTTCATCTAGTCTCTTAACCAGAGAACCACCACAGTTTCCTTCAAACCCATTGTCACATTGGTTCCTGCTAAATCCATCCATTTACTAAAACAGAAAATGTTCGTGTGAGTATATTAAAAAAATTATCACGTATTAATGAAGAAGATAAATACTAAGATATACTTATCCATGTTATCTCAAACTCATTCCAACTTTCAAAAATAAGATGACTTCATTTAATATACTAACCATTGTGGTTATACAAAAGTTTTCACCTATGTTTAAATAACACTCTAACATCTAAAGATATCTAAACCAACCTCTAATACCAACTATTAATACCTGTCCTTAATACATTACATAATCATGAATTAAATGAATAATTCACATTGAGGATCTTTTCAGGTTTGGAGTTTTAGAGAATTAGTCCATAACTATTACATCTCAAAATATTATAAAGTAGACACTTCTACTCAATTTCCATTTTTTTTATAAAATAAAAAATCATAAAAAGAAACATATCTAGTTCCATGTTTTAGATATCATGTCTTTCCTTGATCACATCCTTGACCTTATTCATCTTTATATCCTATGGAAAACATTTAAAAGACAAGGGCTGAGCATAAAAAGCTGAGTAATGGATACACAAAGAAGGAAAACTGTTAGTTTTTCAAAACAACAAGTAACACATGAATACATTATCATAAGTAATACTTTTCACCTTTATGAAGTATTAAATACTCTTCACTGAATAAAATGTCATTACATACCATTTTTTAACCAAAAGATTAACATAAAACCCATGTCAAGGATACATAACATATAAAGGTAACTTGGGACATAAACATACTTAAATGAAATAACCATACTGTCAACTTCCACACATATCACTAAATGGAATAGCCATACAGCTGACTTCCATACCCAATGCATTTGAGGTTATAATGTAACCACCCATCCAAGTATTCACGACACCACCCGTTATTTGGTTTACCATGTAACCAACCGTAAAATGTCCAAGTACCATTATAAAATCATAAGACATAAAAAAAATATAAAGGAAAGAAAAAATTTCCACATTTCAATCACAATACATCACTTAAATGTATTGCTATAACAAATCCATTATCAAAACCATTTTCAATACCAAAATACATAATAGATTATATGGTATTTATTTTCTTTTAAAAACATTACTGCTTGTTGAGGAATCCAAAGATCAAATAATACTCACGATGACGGAAAGTTCATTGTCACCGTATACGTCAAAAAGAAACATTATTTTTGTCATTTAGTAAAATGATTCATAGAAAAAAGATTCCTTTTAAATAAAAGTTAAAGTCAAAGGGGTTTATAAACCATATAAAATAAGGTTTTGTATAAAACAAAATATGCCTCAATGAAAGGAGATTGAGACGAAGTGCCTTACAAATATGGTATCCTAAGATTAAGGATAAATCAATGACATAATTATGTGTGACAAATATAAATACACCAAATATAAGTGCATATTAAGTGTAAAACAATCATAGGTAATTCACACATATTCATAGTATGACATAATCATGAAGTATAGTTTTAACCCAAATAATTGAAATTGGGTAAAGAAGTTCCCTTACAGAAATTTGAGAGCCTAATGGCATCACTTTAAAATTCAGAAAATGAGTTGATGAGATAAAAAGGGTATCTCATCACTTGGAAATAAAATTTAAAAAAATTAGGATATATAAGAACGTATTCAAAAATATGATAATTTAAATTAAAATATCTAACAAAGATAAGAATTTTAAAAATGTGGATGGTGAAAGGTTCCCTTACCGATTTGGGTAATTTTCAAAACATACACCCAATGAAAGAAGGATCATACAATGAAGATATAAATACCCATAAATTAAATTATATTACCTAAATAATACAATCATGGTAAGTACATACACCACACAAAAGTAAATAGTGTCAAATGTAGCATGAATCTCACTAGAATAAAAAGTGAGATACAAAACCCCTTAACTCGCTGTAATCAATCGAGTCATATGACCAAAAGATAATAACCACCAAATGAATTACAGAACACCGTGAATATATATAGAATCATGATAATATATATAAATTTTCAGTACACAATACAAAACATTCCATAAATAAGTCATGAACAATGGAAATCTCACGGAATTAAAAGTGAGATAATAAATCCCTTACAAAAATTCGGCAGCCTAACGACGCCACTTAAAACACCCAAAAATTGATTGATGAGATTGAATAGGGTCAATAATCATATGAACATAAAAATTACCATAAGAGGAATATAAAATATCATCCAAAACATAAAAAAGTGGAGCTAAAAATAAATGACATAAATGAGAGTACTTAAAAAGAAAGAGAGAGGCAGGATCCCTTACCTCAATTCCGACTGGACTTTTCATTTTCTTTATATTCCGGAATAATAAACCTTGGTCAATTTATAATTTATAAAATAATGCCTTTAAAGTTTATTATTCAATTCATATCAAATATTATCATGTTATTATAATTATTTTATTATGTGAGATCGTATCATACGTTTTGTCGATGTTCGGTGCATGAGTTAAAAAAATGAACTTGTTTGAAAAGAATTTTCCACGTAGTTATAAGTACATTATATCCAAGAATATTATTAATGATTTAAATATCATATATATCTATTACATATTCATTTCATACTATTCCATAACATTTGGAGATAAAAATGAAATGCACCGTTCATGGAGATGGTAGGCCGTAAGTGCGCATGAACGCAACTTTCATTCCTTTGTCATATTAATAAAATTAAAACTAAATGACGGATATATATATTATAAATTCAGTATAATATATATGTTATATATGTCAAATAATTTCATTAATCTCATTGTTTATACATTCCATGTATTGCATGAACTAGTCACATTACTTGATAGGGCGGTAGTCCACACTTCCTCATATGAAGTTATCGCATTTTCACAACATGTAAAGCATAAGGGTATGTTTAAAATATAAAATACAGAAGCATAGAGAGGACATAAATATAATATATATCATATATATATATATTTCCATCATAACGGCCACCATGAGAGGTGTTAAAATGAGATTTAACAATCATCGTTTTGTGAGGCAGTAATTCGCCACCCATAGAAATAGTATGTTCTTTAACCATGAGACGGAGGTGTGTGTAAGTGTAGGAAGAATCCTTATCATAAAAACATCCTAGTATATTTATTATACTGGTGTTATTATGGGATCAAACAATAATAATTTAGTGGTGAGTGAAGAGGGAAAATAAAAGAAAGAAACTCGAGAGAAGACATTACCTCTAAATTGGGTAACAATTTTCTGATTTGATCCAAAAGCTTCTTTAGGAAAACTTCAGCCAAAAGTGACGCTTATAGGAGTAAAAGAGGGATGTGGAGAGACAATATTGATATATTTTGGGCGTTCCAAGGGCATTATAGGTGTGGGTAAGTGGGTTGAGGTGGGGGCCTTTTATCAGAGGGAGGATGGTCACTTTTGGAAAGTCTTAAAATGTTACTTTATTATAAAATTATTTATGGATTTTAAAGGTCCCAAAATGATATATTTTGAGGTCAAGGAGATAAGGGTTCGAAATCCATCCATAAAATATGATTTATACAAGTGTAAGTCTTATATTTTACCTTATCTTTTCATTTTATTTTAATCATTCATTAATGAGGTAATAACTGAATCATCATTGTGTCATAAATAAATTTATTTATATAATGTCTAAAAAATCTAAATAAAATATTCAGATTTAGAAAATATTTTTAGATTTACATGCAATATTTATAGTATAATATATCATTTATGTAAAAAAAATTAATTTTTTTTACTTAGGCTATACATACTTTCGTTATATTTTCCTTTCTTTAAAAATAATATGATAAAAGGTCACTATCACACTAAACTGATTCCATGGGGTCCCAATGATGGCACAAGGAATACCATGGTCGTCCAAGACTCAAAAAATAGCATCAAGACACATGTTAGGGTCATTTTATATTATTATGATATTTTTTTATTACCCTTAACTACCCTATTACTAATTAATCATGATAATTAAATATAATTGTCATGTTACTATTCATAATTTCAAAGAACCAAAATAGTATAAATTACATAATTTGGACCTTATTATTATAAATATGGAATCCATTTTATCAAATTGAAAACACAAAAATTTTAGTAATTAATTTAAAAATAATTCCCATTGTCAAAACCAAAGACGAGTTTTTAAGAAGTAAAATTTATCAAAAGATTTACCTGTTTTTACATCCAATTGAAAAGTGAAATTACATCCAATAAAAAAAATTGAATTAAGTGATAAAAAAATAATTTAATTACACATTAAAACCAATTAATAGGACAATATAACTATATAAATAACTTAGACGTAAAAGCAGTTTTGAAGTAAAATGTAGTATTTTTCACTATTCATTAAAAATGAACATTTGTCAGAAAAATACCAATAATTTATCCAAAGTAATTTTGATATTCCAAATTAAAAAATTATTTCCATTTTACCAAATTAAATTCATATAAGTTTCATTAATTAATCTTATAATCAATTCCTTATTTCAAAACAAATAGCGTGTTTTTACGAAACAATATCTATCAAAATATTGACACTTCTTTATGTCCAATTTCAAAGTGAAATTAATTACAATGACCACCATTGAATTAAATGATAAAAATATATTCTAGTTAAACTTTAAAACCAATTAAAATGATAATCTAACCATATAAATAAATTATATTAAAAGGATGTTTTCATTAAAATACATCATTTTTCACTATTCATTAAAAAATGACCAAAAATTCACAATGTACATTTTGATGTCCCGATTCTAATGAAGTATTTTGTTTTATCAAATATAAAATATAATATTTACAAAAAGAAGTTTTAAAAAGGGTTCTCCATCAAAAGGCGGTTAATTGACCTTTTAAATAATATTAGAATATTTATGCTTAAAATCGAATTCATTTCTTATTTTCAGCCTCTAACATTTATTGGATAAATGTAAAAATATTTAACAAACATATATAATAATTTCGATTTAGTTATATTCATTCCTTCTATTACAACTTCTAGGCATTAACTACTATTTAAAATAATATTATTATATTATAACTGTTCGACGTAAGATTTCAAAGAAACTCGTTGTTGCGTATTCGGTTAGCAATAGAACATAGAATCCCCTTTAATGGAATATTAATATTTAATTCAAAAATATTAATAAATATGAAAATTTCAAATTCATTATATACCCGTTATGTTACAGTCACATCCAATATGTATGGAGTATCATTAAATATCCATTTACATTGATCAAATTCATATAATTTATTAGTCTTGAGACATGGTATGAACAAAAAATCTCCCATAAAATCCACATCACAAAAAATGCCTAAAAATGACATATAATAATAATTATTCAAAACCAAATCCAATATCATTCTTTTTAATTTAAAATATGACATAAAACCATTTAATTCTTTATTCAATTTATATCATGAGTATTTTATTGACATTAGTAAATACGAATTCAATTATCACTCGAGGTTTAGTATAAAAAATACCTTTCAATATCATCAAAGGAAATATTATCTAGATCCAATGTATCACTCTTGGTGTGGTATAGAATATCTTTCAATTGATTATGTCCTCAGTGGTCTACTATGGGATATTGGGTATCACATATGGAATAAAAAATCAATTTCCATTTGAGTCTTCCTATTGAATTATCATTTGAACCCATGTATAAAACGACATGTAAGAAAAGACATAGAGACCATCCTTGGAAGTCTGATATGGAGTCCGAGAATCAATCAGGCATAAACAAAGTCATGTCCAACTGATTTAATCCATGACCTTCATCATTGCATCCATGTATCACCCTAGGAATAATCAATGTCCAAGAGAATTGAGACTATCTATGGAAATATAATATGAATGCACATGACACCCAAGGAACATAAAAACTTATTCATTTTTTTATAATTTATAAATTTTTTTGTACAAGTTGAGGTCATCCCCATGAAGGACCAAGTATAAATCATCTGAAATGGTGTTCCAATACATTTGACAATCATATAAATATTTTTATTCAATTAATATCTTCGGAATTTTTAATATAAAAAAATTGCATGCAAAAATAATTGACACATTGCATAAACATCATTTAACTCATAAGGTAAAATCATTATAACAATCCTCTCAAAATTAAACAAAATCATACATGTCATAGTTTTTATCTATCTCACATTGGCATATAAATATTAGGATAAATTCAAGCATAAACTTTCTATTTCAAAGACATGGTCTAAGGGTCCCATTCCTTCAACCCTTCCCATTAATAATTTAAATTACCATTAATTATAAAAAATAATCATTTTATTTATAATTAAATACATCAATTTAAAACCCATGGAACGGTAAGGGAACACCACTAGGGCTTCTAAGGGTCAAAATCCACCATTGGAGACAAAGTTCATTATTCCACACACGAAAATGTGGTACCATTTCAAGGTATTACACATACACTAAACATATACATGCATCTTTAATTACCCACAACATGTATAGAAATTCCATGAGTCAATTTTATTTTAAGTTGACTCGTGAAAATTTTGAATGTGATTGAACGACAAATATAAACAACCCCACATTAAGTGAAATGAACAAGACCACCTACCGTTTGTCTGTAGTTGATAGGTCGTCTAATATAACCTCTTGATTCGTCTCTGTTAGGGAAAATAAAAGAATGTATGGAGAATCTAATAATAGGAAAAAATATCCTTCACATAAATTGAATAACAGGTATCCATAAAAATGGAGAATGTCCAGAAAAGGAATTGAGGTCATACTGTTATAGATCCCATGTGATGAATAACCTCTGATTGAGAGATTGGATGAAGAAGTTATCTTGAATCCCATAATAGTAAGTAAATGTCACTATAATTGTTGATATTTCAGTGTGGAATAAACTAAAAGTGATTTGAGGTTTTAAAATGAGTTTAAATTAATTTAAAATTATCAAAAAAATTAAAATATTTATGGTCACATAGTTATCTATATTGTGTAAAGAACTTGCATGATATAACCACACAGTTTTACTAACCACTCATAAATGGGATTCTATGTCAATGAAACCATGTCAAATTTTATTTTTTTTATATTTTTATTGTATACTTTCAAGTATGTTCGAACTCATAGGGAAGTTAGAGTGACTAATTTTATAAATATATCCATTTTTGTTAACAGGGGGAAAATATTTTTTAAACTTTTAAACTTTTTTATGTTGTGTATTATTTTATAAGAAATAACGATAAATAATTATTTTTTAAATATTTTTTCAAATCCAATGATGAAATAGAAGTAAATAATAAATAAACTAGTATTAGAGGGGGAAATGTTAAAAGTGGAATAGTTTGGAGATATGTTCAGAAAAATTTATATTAAATGGTTTAATGAGAATTAATTTTAACAAAATTGAATCTAAATGTAACCACTAATAATGAATTATTAATTTCTATAACCAGAAGATTAATCACCCATATTTAATAATATTTGAGTTTTCCAATCTTAAAAAAATTTAACTAAAAAATTAATTTGATAAGGAAAACAAAAAACTAACCATTAATACAGATGTTATATTTTGAAAAAAAGGGTTATAAAATTTTAACAAAGATCAAACTTACTTAATGATAATGGAATTAAAATTTGATGGAAAGTTGTAAGAAGAAATTGAATTTTTTCAGAATTGATCTTGTTGATCAATTATAAAAACATTAAAATGATGAATTGAAAAGGAAAATTTATGATAACAAATAGATTTTTTTCCCAATATATAATTTTATCCAACAATCATGTTCATATTACAAGATGCAAACATTCAATTAAAAATTAATAAATTGAGAAAAATGTGGATCAATGAACTCTCCTACTCCTCCTACTCTCTATGTCTACAGGAGCCTATTCTGTAAGATTCTCCTAGATCAACGCTCTGCTCTTCGTGTGTCGAATGTGAACTGTATATCCCCCAATTGTTTCTAAAATTTCTCCTTTTAATCTTATTATTCAAACACAGTTTTTCCCCACCTATATCCACCGACAGAATTTTATCTCCAGACAAATCACTGGACATGTGTGTTTTTATGTTTCAATTCCTATGAAAATATCAATATCCCTCTAACTATCTATCATCCAATTATTTTGGATGGACCAAGATTGGATTTAGGCTCCTTCATATATCTTCAAATGAAAATAAATATATATAAATATGGTGAAATATTAAATATATAATTTCATATATAATTAATTATTATTATTATTTTATTACTGTTAGATTTATTTTTAATATTATTGAAATTTATTGGTTATTAAATTATTAATGAATATTTAAATTTATTATTTTATTTAATTTAAATATTTTATTATTTATTCTTATTAGTAAAATTATTTATTAATTATTCTTAATGTAATTATTATTAATATCTCTATAAATGATTATTATTTAAATTATTATTTTATTGTAAAATGTAATTATTTTATTAAGTTAATTATTTAATTTATAAATTGTTATTATTAAATTTGTTAAATGATAAATAAAGATTACTTATAACTATATTTTTTATAACTTTTAAATTTTTAAACTTAGAATTATTTCATTTGATTAAATTATTTAATTTAAATTTTTATTAATTATTAATTATTATATTTTAATAATAATTATTAATATTATTAATTTAGTTTTATTTGTTTTATTTTATTCATTCATTTTTTTTATTTATCACTCCCCTTTTTCTTTTATGTGCAGGGGGTTTCTCCATCCTCAGGAAGCTTCATCTTCGACTTCGGATCATAGTGATGATGATAACATCCTCGAATGAGGCATGTATCCTTTATAGTATCGTCTCAGACCATAGTGGTGGCTGTCATTCATGCTGGGTTTTGGTGTCCCTCCTTTTTTAGAACTAGTGATGATTGGAAGTCTAACGGTGTTCCAAATAAATGACTCCAAGTGGTTGTGAGTTCTCCTCGAACAACAACTCAGGATTCTCTAAGTTAGTAGCACCATCATTGGTCAGAGGTAGTGTGATATCACCGACTTAATAAGAATGGGAATTTATATCTAGAGAATAATGATAAACTCAGCATTTCCATTCATCTGAGATACTCATATCGATTTGAGGAAGGTGGTACTGCTTTTTTACCGGAGTCAACCGCAACTCCTGCTTCAGGTGATAGTGTCGAACTCTCCAAGTTTAGGTGGTGAGTTGATTTTTGTTGAAAGATGGTGGCAGGAAGATAGGGGATGGTTCGACATGGGTGTGGAGAAACTTTTTTGTGTGATAGTATCAATGAATCACAATTTGGTGGAATAAAGAAGGAGTAGTGAGTCGATCAGTAATTACTGAAGGGATGAACTGAAATAGTTGTAGGAGAAGTAATGGTGACTCCAATGAAATAGTTTATTGTATGTGGCCATTGCATTAGTGAGTAGAGGTGATTTTGGTAGTGTGAGACTATGGAATCCTAAAGGATTCATCGAAGGTTCATTGTTACACTATCATGAATTGTTTTGGTAGGTGATTTGCAGTTGGGATGATTCACAGTAATAACAGTGATGTCAGTTGCTTAAAGATGCGATGGAGGTAGGAGTAACAGTGACTCGTTGAATCACCGTTACTTTCTGGTGGTCGAAGGATGCAACAGAGAGTCAAGGAATCACTATTGTAACATTATAGCATGTCAGACTTAAAATTATAGCGGGGTCCAAAAATTAATCTACAAACTCAAAACATAAATAAGTTACCAATAATTATTAAAATTAAACCAAATAAAAATTTAATAAATGAAAACATAAAACTATAATTCTATTAATTTAATAAATTAGTCATAATTTCCTAAATTATAACTGACAACAATAATTAAGTAGGGAGGAATAAAATTTGGATTAACAAAAATTAAATTAAAACAAGACATTGATGAATTTTAATTTAAGAACAAAAATGAAATTAAATACTATATTTGAAAATTAAATATATTTTATTTTATGAATACCTAATTAAAATTTTATGAATTAAGTCAATGATATAGTTAGTTAACAGAAAAATAAATTTATCAATTGATTAATAAATAGAAAGTAAGAACCAAAAATTATAATGACATACATATGATAAAATTAAAAAGGGAATATAAAGAAACTGAAAACAATGAATGATGAAATTAATAAATTAAAACATTAAAAATATAAAATTACATTTCAAATATTTTTAAATATATAATTTAAATATAATATTATAAAATTGAAAATATCTAACAAAAACTGAAAAATTCATTAATTAAAACATTTAGAAATTTAATAAAAGATGAATAAAAATCATGAATTTTAAGGCCACATCAAAATCCCTCGAACATAAACATTGATTACCTTAAAAGAATTTAAAGATTTATTAACTTTTAGAATAAAAAAATGTTTTTATTAAAAATCTCAAATTGAATCATTTTCATATGTTTTAATGTAGTGGAAAAAACTATATGGTTTTTTAAATGGAATGTTAAAAACAAGTCCTTACCAATTTTGATACGTACAGGAAATCATAGAATCAAAGAATAATATTCCAATGAGTATGTCATGCTTCATATATGAATATTCATAAAGAATTAATTCAAATAAAATCTATGTCATAAATAAAAGTGTGATAATAGGTTAAAAATAAGTGGAGTTAAGAACATAGATAATGGAAAATTGTACATTTACATTCTCCTTGGTTACAAAATAGAAAATTAAATTATATATTTTTAATCACCATATTGATTCAATTTAAATGATTCCATTATAATATTATGCCCCCTTGTTCATCTGGAATTCATTATTCCCCTCAACTTAATAAAATCATTTTTGACACTAGGTACTACTTATTTTTTTTAATTCCTCACATCCAAGTGATATAGGCTATGTATTTTGAATATGAATTTATTAGAGTTGTATAGAGGTATTAGTCACAAACACATAGTGCCTAATGTCTTATAGGTTCACTATGGGTTCCCAAATTCCCATTTTACAACAGTTTCAAAAGATTTATATGAAAACCATTTACATTGGTTCATAATGGTGATTACATTTTCAATAATTAAAAAATGATTCCACTAGAAAAAATTTCAAACATCCAATTTCCAAAGGTTATAAAAATAAATCAACTAAAACATTGCTCTATCTCACTCTGAAGAATTTTTCTTAAATAGAACATTCATAAAGTCTCTAAGAAAATTCACACCACAATAATCCATCATCAAATATTCAATTTTCAAGGAAACTCTTAAATACTGGTAATATATTGTCCAACAGTAAGACTCAAATGGAATATAGTGTAAAGCCTAATAGAACTAAAATAGAAGATGAATTTTTTAAAAAATGGCCAATTTTTAACAAAATGGTTTTAAAAAATTTAAGAATATGATGGGTTAACAATATTGAATAGATTATCTAAAAATAAGGTGACCACATCTCCTACACAAAAAAACATAAATTTTCAAAATATTGAATGTAAATATAGAGAAAATAATTTTAAAGTTAAATCTCAATGAAGATTTCTAGTTTAGTATATTAATGTCTTTTTAGGGAACACACTATGTTAGAATCAAAATATATACCACAATAAGCATGTTTTATTATAGTAAGTTCAAATTCATTTACATTAAATCCAGTGAATATAAATGTTCAATTAAACTAAAAATATATCATTAGAAAATATTAAACACACAATATATAGGGTGTAGGATTTATTGAAATTATGATTCAAACATATTTTTGATAGAGTAGAAAATTTAACAATAAAAACCAAAAAAATTAATGATCATTAGATTAAAAATGGATATCTAGACAAAATTTACCAACCACACACTTACATTCACAAAATGATGGTTTTAAAAGGAATAAAACTCAATTTCTATTAAGAATCTAGTAAAGTATTAAACTTTTTGAAACACCAACAAAAGGAGAAATAATTTCCAAAAAAGAGGCATACACAGAAAAAATTTCTAGTTGTAGAATAAAATAACTAACTCACTACCACAGCCACACTAGTGAGTCACCATAGAAGTGACTCACCACCAGTAGTGGAATGGTGACTCCAGTGCAACAGTGATTTATGGCTAACCATTTTGTTGTGTAATTGTGACTTAAAATATATATATATATATATATATATATCAAATGTAAAATGGTGTAGGAATATTTAATCTCAAAATTAAATGATGAAACATCCTTGTTTAATTCATTCTAGTGATGATTCATTAGTGATATTTCAATTATTAGTGACATAAACTAAAAAAAACATTTAATCTAAGATTATGTACCACCATGACCAATACACAGATTTAGAAAAAAAATTGATTACATGGATAGTAGCAAGCCTTATTTTATCCAAAAACAAAATGAGAAAAAAAGTAAAAACAAAAAAAACATGGGTTGACTTCGATGAAGCAATGTGTTTTAAGTCTCGAGTTAGAAATTTTTTAATTTCAGATTTCTATATGAGTGAATGAATCCATGACCTTTGGTTTTCCTTCAAAATATAGTTTTAATCTCTGAATATTAACAAGCCTATGATATTTTCTTCTCCAAAAATCTATACAACACCATTCCTAATCACTCTAGAAACAATAAAAGGTCCTGAAAACATAGATTTTTGTTTTCCAAGAAAGATATTTAGTCATCAGTTAAAAAAATTCCTTCTTTCCAAGTTTAAATTTTCTACTTTGGATGAAATAATCATGAAAAAATTTATACCTATCTTCTTATATCCAAGTTTTATCATAATAATCTCCCCTAATATCATCTTATTCCCTGAAAAAAAGAAATAACCTTTCTACAACACACTTAAAATAAAAAAATTAAGGCCTTAACTACCCAATATGACTTGCGATGAGAATCTATAAGAAAATAAAAACATTTCACAAATAGAAAACTATAGGAGAAATGCTTATTGGGGTCCTGAAAGTTGTTCTATATTCCCACAATGATTTATCTATCATAGGATACCAATAATTTCTAGATCTCAAGGTATTTTCTCTAGAATTTATTTCTAATACCTATTAGAAATTTCAATATATCCACTAGATTGTGGATGGTAGGAAGCACCATCCTTGTAAACACATCCACATTTCTTTCTCAAGTCCTTACACATATAATTCATAAAGTGTGTTCCATTATCAATAATAAAGGTTTTTGGAATGCCAAATCATGAGAATATGTTCTTTTTAACAATATTTATTACACTTTTGGCATGATTATTGGGCAGAGATGCTACCTCAACACACATTTTAGCAGAATCTTTAGCAACTAGAATATATTCATTTCCATGGGATGATAGAAATAATCCCATGAAATATAAACCCAAAAAATTCAAAATCTCAACTTTCATAATACCTTTTTAGGTAACTACATTTTTCTTCCTACATTTCCCAGTCTTTAGCATATAGCTCAACCTACTACAAAACTCCTTGAATACTTGAATAAGGCGGGCCAATAAAAAACCAGCTTGAGGGATTTTTGGTGATGTCTCTTATCCAGTATTACATCCTCCCCACGGTGTGGAGTGACAACATTCCAATATCGAAAGAATTTTCACATATGGAAAAAAAATTCTTAGAATTCCATCAACACTCATCTTAAATAGAAATGAATCATCCGAAATGTAACAATTAATCTCAAAAATAATTACATTATTTATTTATTAGAAAAATCTTTGGGAATAAAACTGGATAAAAGGATATCGGCATACTCTGTAAACCATGAAGACTGCCTTATTGAAACAGTGAGTAACTTTTCTTTAAGAAATGTTGAGTTAATCTCTCATTTTTATTCATAGTTATAATGAGGAATCCTAGAAATGTGATATGCAATTACATTTTTAGCTCTTTGGTTATCTCTAATTTCTATGTTAAACTCTTGCAATAAGAAGATCCATCAATCAAATCGGGTTTGGATTCATTATTAGACAACAAGTACATTAAGGCAGAATGGTCAACGAATATGATGACTTTTGAGCCTAAAAGATTCTCCTTTTTTACTAAACAAAATAACATAGATGACAAATCATTATTTGTAATATTATATAATAAATCACATGCAACTAATTTTCTCTAATCTATCATAAGACATCTCTAAAAACCATATCATTAGAATCACCAATTAATTCATAAAGTAAATTCTATTAAGGTGTAGTGATAATAGGTCATGTATTGAGTTTTTTATTCAGTAGATAAAAATATTCCATAATGTTTTGATCAAAATTGAAGGGTAAATCTTTGAGAATAAGGGAACACAAAGGATAGTTAATTTTTGAAAAATACGTGATAATACTCTGGTTGAAACTAAAATTCCCCAAGTAACATCTAACACCCTTTACATTTTTAGGAGGTGGTTGTTTTTGAATTACATATACTTTGGGAGTTCCTACCTTTAAAACTCTATTAGACACATTATTTCCAAGCACTATCCCTTCTGGGATCATGAATATATATTTTTCTCATTTGATAACTAGTTTGGCCTCAAACATATCTCTAACACCAAATAATGATTTCCTAATCAAGAATAAAATGTGATACCAACTTTGGAGTGTTGAGTCAATATGTTTTTTCCGATGACTTTTCCATTCCTTCTTGTTTTGAAAATCACAAACACGTTATCTTTAAGAAAATTGCTTTTATAAGGAAAATTGATTTTATAAGGAAAATCGATTTTATAAGGAAAATTGCTTTTATAAGGAAAATTGATGTTATAAGGAAAATTGCTTTTATAAGGAAAATCGCTTTTGTAAAAAAAATTTATCCTTATCATATTTTCATCCATATATTTCTTAAGTATAATATTCAGATTCATTTCTATATTTTCGGAATTTTTTGAAACTTTGGTAAGAATCTTTCTGTTTTAGGATCCAAATTCTGGATGAGAACTGTAATGAAGTTTCACTTCGAATTCCAGATGAGAACTATAATAACGTTTCATTCCGAATTCCGGATATGAACACTGATTATGGTCTACTCCAAATTCAGGATACGAATCCTTATGAAGTTCGACATCGAATTCTCATTACGAATTCTGATGACGAATTATCATTACAAATTCTGATGATGAATTCTCATTACGAATTCTGATGATGAATTCTCATTACGAATTCTGATGATGAATTCTCATTACGAATTCTGATGACGAATTCTCATTCCGAATTCTCATTCCGAATTCACCTCTTAAACAGAATCTGGTCATCTTTGTTTTATAGACTCCGAATTTATTTTGACTCTGAAAATTATTTTTGGTTAGACTCCAAACATTCATTTTTCTTACGCATTTATAATTTGTCTACTCTTTAATATTTTTCTTACACTCTGAACCTTCACTCCGAATATTTAATCCGAACTTTTTAGTTAAGACTTAGAATGATGTCGTACATTTTGTTACACTTGTTTTGTTATAAAAAGATGTCGTCTATTCTGTTATAAACTTACCGTTGGTTAAGTTACACATGTACAGGTCCCTCTGATTTTTATGGAAAATATAACCGTTGGAAAGGAGGCCGACCTGGCCTATAAATAGGAGCTCATTTGAAAGAGCTCACATATAGAGAAGTTGATCAATCTAGAGACCACACGCTGCTAAGGTTATTTCTAGAGAGAGAAAGCTTTTCATGCCTTGTGCGTACTGAACCGATCGTTCAGTTTTTTCTTCGTGTGACTCCGAATGTTGGTGATTACATTCGAGGACTTCCAGGGATAGGAAGACAGAGGTGCCGACTACCTTGAAGTTGAGGGCTTCCTAGCTGAGGAAGACAGAGGTGGCCAACTACCTTGAAGTTGAGGGCTTGCAGGGATAGCAAGACAGAGACTCCGATCTTCGCATCGAGGGCTTACCCTGGTGTGGGTAAGACAGACTTGCTTGAAAGTATAAATCAAGGGTCCTTTATACAAGGTTGTTGGATACCCTTCTCTTTGGGTTAAAAGACTTATATCTTGTTACATGTAGTTTTACTACTTGTTTGTTTCCGCTGAATTTTATATTGTAATGAAAGTATAACTTTCTTATACTACCTTACTTGTATTCCGATTCATTTATATTCTATACGCTTTAAGGTAGAATATCATATTGTAATATTTTGTCAGGTTTCAATATCCGGAACCATATTTCTGGAACCTACTTTCAGAATCTCTTTCCAGTTTTATGAAAGTTCATAGGTCTTGAAGTTTATAACGTCATTCCTTATTCCATTTTTTCATTTGGTGTTAGAGGTGTTGTGAATTTTCTTAGTTTAACTTTTTTAAACTTAGCCCTTTCCTTTTCTTAAGGAAAACATAGTTATTCGTAACTAACTTTATAGGTTCCAAAGGAATTTTTAAAGTATACAATTAACCCCCCCTATTGTATATTAAGCATCTACATCATTATTTCGATCCTAAAATTTGTATCAGAGGAGGTCTCTGAAATACTTGTACTCACGTATATGTTTTTCTTGATCAGTTTCTCATTCCGAACTTTTTCATTCCGAACTTTCTCATTCTGAACTTTGTTATTACGATTTCTTTAACAAGTTTGTGTGCTGAAGGTTATTTTAAGTATGGAAGGAGTTAATTTTGGTTTTATTGACAATCTAAATCCTACAAGACCACCAATCTTTGATGGTAATGATTATGAGTACTGGAGAGATCGAATGAAGACTTTTGTTATCAATACTGGAGTGGACAACTTCGTTATGCTTACTGGTGATTATAAAATTCATAATAAGGAAGTTAGAACTTTTACTAACCAGGAAAAGCAAGAGTATCCACTCAATTATAAGGTATGCAACACTCTACTTTGTTCAATGACTAGAGATATATATAGCCAAATTTCTTCTTGTGAAGCAGCTAATTGTATCAGGAAGAAGTTAGAAGTTGCAAACTTTGGGACTACTAAAGTGATTGAGACTAGGAGAGCTATGCTTAGAGCTAAATATCATGGATTCAATTTTCCTTATGGTAAACCAATTTGTAAAGTTCAACATAGGTTCATGACTATAGTCAACGGTTTATAGTCTATGGGAGAAAAAGGGTTAGATGATGAAGAACTTGTGGATAAGATAATTGATATTATTCCCAATGAGTGGGAATCCAAAAGAACTGCTATAGATGAGAACATGAAGGTCACTCAAATTTCGCTTGATGAGTTATTTGGAACTCTTCTCCAACATGAAACCAGAATGAAGAGAGATGATGACAACTTCAAAAAGAATAATGGGAATGGTACTGTTGCTTTTAAAACAACATCAAATCATATGAAAGATAAGACTCCTGAGAGAGTAACCAGATCCAAGTCTAAGAAGATAGTTGTTCAATCAGAATCTAGTGAAAGTGAAATCTCAGAAAATGAGTTAGCAAATCTTGCTCGAAGGATGAACAAGATAGCTGGTCAAATAAATTTCCAATCCAAGTATAAGAAAAAGGATAGGAAAGATAAGAACGATGGAGAAGTTACTTGTTATGAATGTAAGAGAGCTAGACATATTAGACCAGATTGCCCTTTTCTCAAAAATAAAGAAAGGAAAGAAAGGCATTCAGACAGGAAGAGAAAGAAGTATTATAAAGACAATGCCAAAAAAGTTCTGAAAGCTACTGACACATGGAGTGCCAGTGGTGGTGATTCTTCAGATGAATCTTCTGATTATGAATCTTCAGGATAGAAGAATCTTGGTCTTATAGCCAGATTACCTATTGATAGTCATTGTTTTATGGCTAAGGTACAAAATTCTGAATCATAGACCAATGTTTCTTTAAATTCTAATAATAGTAAGTATTATAACTCTTCGGATGAAGAATCCTCTTCTGGTGAAGAAAATACATTACCTACTTATGATGAAGTCTCTAGGTTTGCTAAACTTCATGAAATTGATAACTCTAAACTTAATAAGAAACATGATAAGGAAAGCTCTAGTAATTATATTCTTACAAAAGAGATATTAGATCTTTCTATAGATCTTGATAGGAAAAATTCTTATTTTGAATGTATTTTAAAAAATCTTGAGGAAGTAAGTTCTGAGAAGAGACAACTTTCTAAAGAGTTAGAAAAAGTAATTTCTAAGAAAAAAGTTTTCGAGCCTAACTCTAGTTCTAAAACTAATGATTTTGAAGATAAAAACATGGTTATAAAACTCAAGTCCGAAATGTTTTCCTTAAATAAGTCTTTATCAAACTTTACCTATGGTAAGGAAAATTTTGATAAAATGTATTCCCAAATACGACCTTTAAGAAATAAATCCGGATT
This sequence comes from Viscum album, assembly GCA_963277665.1. Classification (NCBI taxonomy): domain Eukaryota; kingdom Viridiplantae; phylum Streptophyta; class Magnoliopsida; order Santalales; family Viscaceae; genus Viscum; species Viscum album. The sequence goes on along the minus strand of OY728128.1, from coordinate 2,083,068,251 downwards.
TGGTTATACCCATGCAAAACCATTTTTTAGTAACAATTATTTTGTTCCTCAAAGTGTCCAATTTTGTAATAAGTGTCAATGTGGTGGTCATTGGGCAAAGAATTGTTCCTTAAACAAAATCCAATCTCTAGGATTTCACAAAGCTTACTTTTCCAAGAAGATGTGGGTACCTAAAATTTTGTTATCTGGAAATCACGGATCCAAACAAGTTTAGATTCCGAAAGTCTAATTGTCTTCATGATTTCAGGAAAATAAAGAGAGTACCAGCAACAATACATGGTACATGGATAGTGGATGTTCCCGGCAGATGACTGGTAACAAAATCTATTTTGAAAAGATTATAAAAATGAAAGGAGGAAAGGTAACTTTTGGAGACAATGCTAAGGGAGAGATTGTTGGTATTGGTAATATTGTTATTTTAGGAAAAACTTTTATTTCAAATGTTCTTTTTGTTAAGGGTCTTAAGCACGACCTCATTATCATAATTTAGTTATGTGATGAAGGTTATCTTGTGAATTTTAGGAATGATAAGTTCTTAGTTCACAATTCCAAGGAATAATTTATTCTCTCATGCAATAGGCAAGATAAAGTTTACACTTTGAACCTAGAAGCCCTCAGGAGCCAAGATTTACCTTTCCTAAGTGCAATGGAATATCATTCCTGGTTATGGAATAGAAGATTAGGTCACTGTAACCTTAGAAATCTATGTAAACTCTCTAAGAAGAAACTAGTTAAGGATCTACTAGAGCTTAGATTTGATTCTTCTAAAGTTTGTGATCCTTGTCAATATGGAAAGAAACATAAATCTAGTTTTAAATCAATCGGTGAATTCTCAACAACTGATGCATTACAGTTAGTGCACATGGATCTTTTTGGTCCAACAAAAACTAGAAGTATTGGAGGCAAATACTATGTGTTTGTTCTAGTTGACGATTACACTAGATTTACTTGGGTTTATTTTCTAGCAAGGAAGTCTGGAGCTTTTTCTTATTTCAAAAGTTTTAGATCTCAGGTTAAAAATGTGAAAAACCTTCCATTGAAAAATATTCATAGTGATCATGGAGGAGAATTTCAAAATTCTGATTTTGAAACTTTTTATAGTAGAAAAGGTATTACTCACAATTTTTCAGCACCTAGAACTCCTCAACAAAATGGTGTAGTTGAGAGAAGAAATAGAATTTTTCAAGAGATAACTAGAACCATGTTGAGTGAATATTCTATAGCTAGACATTTCTGGGCTGAAGCTGTAAGTACTGCTTGCTATACTATAAATCGAGTTTTGATTAGACCTTTTCTTATTAAAACCCCTTATGAGTTATGGAATGGTAGAAAACCAAGACTATCCTACTTCAAGGGTTTTGGTAGAAAATTATTAATTTTTAATACTATAGATAGCCTACATAAATTCACACCAAAATCTGATGAAGTAATTTTCTTAGGTTATTCCAGAACTTCTATGGTTTATAGTGTTTTTAATAAAAATACTTGTATTGTTGAAGAAACAGTACATGTAAAATTTGATGAGTCTGATCCTTTTGTTTTTAAACCATCCCAGCCTACATCCTCGGATGTGTTTTCAAAAACTTATTGTCAACATTTGACAGAAGAGCCTTCTGATAAGGATAATGTTCAAGAAGACAATTCTGAAACATTTACCCCGGAAGACTTTCTACCCTATGTTGATGAACAGGCTTTTCAAAACCCAAATCAGGTGTTCTTAAGAATCGTCCCAGTGATAGTATCATTGGTGATGTAAATCAACCTGTAAGGACTAGATGTTCCTTAAGAAATGAAGTATAACATCTAGCATTTCTTTCCCAATTAGAACCTAAAAGCACTGATGAAGCTTTAGGTGATGATGATTGGATCAAAGCCATGCAAGATGAACTAAATGAATTTGAAAGGAATAAAGTCTGGAATTTGGTTGAAAGACCTAAGAAAACATCTGTTATTGGAGTAAAATGGATTTTTAGAAATAAATGTGATGAAAATGGAGTCATAGTAAGAAATAAAGATAGACTTGTATCTAAAGGCTATAATCAACAATAGGGAATAGACTATGAAGAAACCTATGCCCCGGTAGCTAGACTTGAATCTATCCATATTCTACTTGCCTTTGCAGCATTCTTTAATTTTAAACATTTTCAAATGGATGTGAAATGTTCTTTTCTTAATGGTTACGTTCAAGAGAAAGTTTTTGTTGAACAACCTCCTGGCTTTGAAGATACAAAACATCCTGATTATGTTTTTAGACTTACCAAAGCTCTGTATGGCCTTAAACAAGCCCCACGAGCATGGTATGATAGACTCACTGGATTTTTGCTTCAAAATAACTATGTAAAGGGAAATGCAGATCCAACTCTTCTTATAAAGAAAGATAAGAAAAATGTTTTGATTGTTCAAATTTATGTTGATGACATCATATTTGTTTCAACTCAGCAATCTTTAACCGACTCTTTTGCAAGTCTAATGAATTCTGAGTTTGAAATGAGTATGATGGGTGAGTTAACTTTTTTCCTTGGTTTTCAATTTTCTCAAAAACCAGAAGGAATCTATATATCTCAACATAAGTATATTAAATATCTTCTCAAAAATTATGGTTATGACAACACTAAGAGTATAATTACTCCTATTGGTACCTCAAACTCTTTAGATCTTGATGAAGCTGGGAAACCAGTAGATCAAACATCTTTTAGAGGTATGATAAGAAGTTTACTTTACTTAACAGCTAGTCGACCAGACATAATGTTCTCAGTATGCTTATGTGCAAGATATCAATCCAATCCTAAGGAATCTCACATAAAGGTAGTAAAAAGAATTTTTCGCTACCTTAAGGGAACCATGGATCTAGGATTTTTTTAAACTTCTGGAAATGATTTTATTCTAAAATTATTTTCTGATGCTGACTTTGGTGGATGTAGAATGGATAGAAAAAGTACATCCAGAACTTTTCATTTCTTAGGAGATTCATTAGATTCTTGGTCTTGAAAGAAGCAACATTCTGTAGCACTCTCCACTGCTGAAGCTGAATATGTAGCAGCTGGAAGTTGTTGTGCTCAAGTGTTTTGGATTCAACACACACTCACAAACTATGGCTTGAGTTTTACTAAAACTCAAATTATGTGTGATAACACAAGTGCCATTTCCCTTAGTAAAAACCCCGCACATCATTCTCGTGCAAACCACATAGATATTAGTCATCACTTTCTTAGGGATCACACACTAAAAGGAGATATTATTCTTTAGTTTATCGGAATGCAAGATCAACATGCTGATATTTTCACAAAATATTTTCCTACTGATAGATTTGAATATATTAAACATGAGTTAGAAATGATAACCGTAAGGTAATATTTCTTAATTAACTTTTTGTTAAAAAAATCTCCTTACAGTAATAAACTCCTATTCATAGGGGGAGTACATTTTTTGTTAGAGTAACTAAGTTTTTCAAAGTTTTTTTTCAAACTTTTCGGAACTAAATTTCCGGTATGGAAATTTCCAGAACAGAAAATTTCCAGAATGGATATTCTCGTATAGAAAACTTCTGGAAAAGAAATTTTCATATTGAAAACTTCCGGAATGGAAAATTTCGTACATGTATTTCCATAACAAGATTTTCGTACTGAGGTTTTCATAATGAGCTTTTCGTTTTTCAATTTTTTTTGTAATGAAATTTTCGTACTGAGTTTTCCGTACTGAGTTTTTTTTTCGTAGTGAGTAATGCGAACTATGTATTTTCGTAGTAAATATTTTTTCGTAGTTTTTTTTGAATGTTACCCATTATGAATAATCCTCCTAAGCCAATCTGAAAGGTTTGTTTTCCTTACTCAAGTTTTCGTAGTCATACTTTACATGCTGGCATTTTCTTATATTTTGTTTTCGGATTATAGTTTTCTTAAATCTTTGTTTTAATAAAAACCTCAAAAGATCGGATTCAAGTTTTCTTGATAATTGGTTTTCAACCGTCAGATCTGATCTCAGCTTGTCACAACCGTTTGATCAACTGAGGAAGTTGAACCATTTTTTCGTTTACTATATAAAGGGGACCCCAAATGGTCATCCCACATCGGTTTTCAAGCTCCAGCGTCCCGAAGCTCTACCTCTCTATTTTAAGACCATTCCGAACTTTAGATTTCTCCGTTCTGAACTTCTCAAAGGTCTTCAGATCCGAATGTCTATGGAAGTAGCTTCTCAAGACATGTCTTCCTCTAAACCGATTTCAAAGTGGTTGGTATATAGAGAAAGGTTGGTTCATCCTGATTTCTTCAACAAGTATGATTCTCTTATATCCAAGAATATTAAGCTCAACTGATGGGAAGATGTTGCGGTGTCAAAGCCCGAGAATCAAGATGAAGTGTTTTCGGATTTTCTTGTAGAGTTCTATGAGACAGTTTCCTTTCTTAAGGAAGATGGTAGGGACAAATTATCATTTAAGTCTTATGGAAAGAATTATAAGCTTTCTTATGCGAAGGCAGCCAGCTTGGTAGGGCTGAACAATGAAGGAGAAGCTGAGTTTATTTCTCATGTTTTGCCGGATTCAAAGGGAATCTTCAACTAGGAAAAGGCTTTGGAAACTCTCGGAATGTCAGATGATAAGGCTCCGAAGATTGCCTCTCTGTCTACAAATTTCCAGATTCTAGTGTTATGGGTACAAGGCCTTATCGTACCAAGAAAGGGTGACAAAGATAGTCTGAAGAAGAGTGAGATCTACATCCTAGATTTTCTGATAAATCTGAGGAAGTTTAATCTGATGAAACAAATTCTTATTACCCTTGAGAATGTTAAGAAAGGGAATTTGATATCTCAGATCATAATGTATCCAGCAATCCTCTCAAAGTTGATAGTTTGGTGCCTTGAGTAATTCAAGGAGGCTTGGAAGTCTAATCCAAGAGTTTGAAAGATTATATTGGTGAGTGATGGTACTCTCAAAAGGATGGATGTAGCCTTCGATAAGAATAATTGTTAGTTTATTGATTTACCTGCTCAAGAAGAAACGGTTCCGAAATTTTCTGAACCTGAATCCTCTAAGCCAGTGAGAAAGAGAAAGATGAAAGAAGTTGAAGGTGAAGCAGAGAATCCCAAATCTAAGGAAGTTCATTCCGCACCTCCAAAACCGAAGAAGAAGAATGCTTACCCAGATGAGGTAGTTTCTAAATGGAGGGAAATCAAAGAGAAGAGAGTGGAAGGGGAGCCTCAGTTTGGCTTAGATCCTTTGGAGGCTAAGGCCTTAAAGGAGAGAACTGTGGATGAGCTAGAAAAACAAGTGAAATAAAAGAAGCTTAAGAAGAAGATGTCTGAAGCTGAGGTAGCTCAGAATTTGTTGAAGTTTAATGAGATGGTTTCAGCAAACATTCCTGTTCCGAGATCTTTTTCTCTGGAATCTCTACCTCAGACCCTAGGAAGAAACTTTGTCGCTCCGGAAGAGGCAGTTGCTAAGCATGTTTAGGAAGTAGAGAAGATTGAGCAAGTCAAAGAAGAAGAAGTAGTTGCTGAAGGTAGTGGTGACACCGGAGATGTTTTAAAGCAAGTAGATGATTATAAGGGGACTCCTTCGGAACATTTGTCGCTCCGAACCTCAGAAGCTGAGTCTTCTAAGTTAGTCACTCCAATTATGGATGAGGAGAAAGGAGAAGAAGAAGTAGCTTATCATGCAGAAGAAGAACAACTTCTACATGATATTGCTCAAATGGAGAATGTAGAGGTTGGTGCTCAGAAAGTTACGGATGAGGAACACAATGTTGTTCAAGTGTCTGATAGTGAAAAGAGAACTCCGGAACAGGAATCCATTCCGAAAAAGGAAAAGGGAAAGCAACTTGTTGTTAATACCCCGTGCTTAGTGGTTGTAAAGAGAAGGGAAGTTTGTGATTATTCTAAGAAGAAGGTTGAGAATTTTGAAGAAGAAGATTATCCAAGCAAAGTTTTGGATTCAGAGTCATCTTCGTTAGGGCATGACTTTGTTGTTTAGTTGTTAAAGAAGTTGGTAGGTACTATTCCGACCTTTTCAAGTATTGATTCAAGATTCCAGATGCTCCAACATGCTTTGAATCAGAAAACAAACTTTGTATCCATGGTTATGGACAAATGTGTTGAGATAGAGGCTCAGTTAAAATCTTTCTTTGTCGGCCATGAAGCCCACAAAAGATCTTGCAAGAGGATGACTAGTTGGTCGAGGAATACTGTAGAAGAGATGAGGCTCTTTGATGAATTCCAAGACAATGTGAAGAATTCCTTTGAGACTAAAGATAGGAAGATATATGAGCTTACTTCATCCTTTGAATAAAAGTTGACAGATGAAAATAATTTCCGGATTCAAGAAGTCAGAGATCTGAATGGGAAGCTGAATTCTGTTTCTCAAAATGGGAAATTTGAAACGGATCATCGGATTAAGTTTGAAGAAAAATTGAAAGCTCAGGAAGAAAAGTCTAAAACTCAGGAAGAAAAGCATAAATCCCAGGAAGAAAAGATTGAAGCTCAAAATTCAAGAATTTTTGTGTTAGAGAAGAAAGCCAAGGAAGATCATAAAGACTTGAAGAAGATAAAGAATATTCGTAAGGGTATCATGGAGAAGGAAAAAGATCCCAAATAGATAGATCCGATCTTTTGTTGTACCTAATCTTCTTTGTTGTTGAGCTTTCCAACATAATGAAAATTTTTGCTTGCTCGTTTATTTTGTTGTTGCTACTAATTTTTTAGGTACTTTGTTATATTTTCCATTACGTTGAATTCTTTTTGAAAATCACAAAGGGGGAGAAGGACAAGAACCCTAATAAAGGGGGAAAAATAATCTTAACAAAGGGTGGGAAAGAAAATAAACTCTAATAGAGTTTATCTAAGGGGAGTTTTTCATTAAAGAATACATTCTTATTCGTAATGAAATATCATTCCAGAAATTTAGAATACGATCCTTAGAGTATCAAAGCCTAAGGGGGAGTTAGTCGTATTCATGAATATCCTTAAAGCAAAGGGAGATAAGCCTTAATGTTTTCCTTCTTCTTAGAATTTCTTTTTCGTAAGGATGTTTGTGCATTCCAAAAAGGGGGAGATTGTTGAGTCAATAAGGTTTTCCCTATGAATTTTCCATTCCTTCTTGTTTTGAAAATCACAAACACCTTATCTTTAATAAAATTTCTTTTATAAAGAAAATTGCTTTTATAAGGAAAATTGCTTTTATAAGGAAAATTGCTTTTATAAGGAAAATTGCTGTTGTAAAGAAAATTGATTTTATAAGGAAAATTACTTTTGTAAGAAAAGACTATCCTTATCATATTTTCATCCATATATTTCTTAAGTATAAGATTAGGATTCATTTCTATATTCTCAGAATTGTTTGAAACTTTGATATGAAGCATTATGTTTTAGGATCCGAATTCTGGATGAGAACTGTAATGAAGTTTCACTCTGAATTCCAGATGAGAACTATAATAAAGTTTCATTCCGAATTTCGGATACGAACTCTGATTATGTTCTTCTACGAATTCAGGATACGAATCCTTATGAAGTTCGGCATCGAATTCTCATTACGAATTCTGATGACGAATTCTCATTACGAATTCTGATGATGAATTCTCATTACGAATTCTGATGACGAATTCTCATTCCGAATTCTCATTCTGAATTCACCTATTAACCATAATATGATCATCTTTGTTTTATACACTCCGAATTTATTTAGACTCTAAAAATTATTTTTGGTTAGACTCTGAACTTTCATTTTTCTTACGCTTTTATAATTTGCCTACTCTTTAATATTTTTCTTACACTCTGAACCATCACTCCGAATCTTCAATCCGAACTTTTTAGTTAAGACTTAAAACGATGTCGTACATTCTGTTACACTTGTTTTGTTATGAAACAATGTCATCTATTCTGTTATAAACTAACCGTTGGTTAAGTTACACGTGTACTGGTCCCTCCTATTTTTAAGGAAAATATGACCGTTGGAAAGGAGGCCGACCTTGCCTATAAATAGGAGGTCATTTTAAAGAGCTCACATATAGAGAAGTTGATCGATCTAGAGACCACACGCTGCTAAGGTGATTTCTAGAGAGAGAAAGCTTTTCATGCCTTGTGCGTACTGAACCGCTTGTTCAGTTTTTTCTTCGTGTGACTCCGAATGTTGGTGATTACATTCGAGGACTTCCGGGGATAGGAAGACATAGGTGCTGACTACCTTGAAGTTGAGGGCTTCCTTGCTGAGGAGGACAGAGGTGGCCAACTACCTTGAAGTTGAGGGCTTGCGGGGATAGCAAGATAGAGACTCTAATCTTCGTATCAAGGGCTTACCCAGGTGTGGGTAAGACAGACTTGCTTGAATGTATAAATCAAGGGACCTTTATCTAAGGTTGTTGGATACCCTTCTCTTTGGGTTAAAAGACATATATCTTGTTACTTGTAGTTTTACTACTTGTTTGTTTCCGCTGCATTTTATATTGTAAGGAAAGTATAACTTTCTTATACTTCCTTACTTGTATTCTGATTGATTTAGATTCTATACGCTTTAAGGTAGAATCTCATATTGTAATATTTTGTTAGGTTTCAATTTCCGGAACCATATTTCTGGAACCTACCTTCAGAATCTCTTTCCAGTTTTAAGAAAGTTCATAGGGCTTGAAGTTTATAACTTCATTCCTTATTCCAATTTTTTCATTTGGTGTTAGAGGTGTTGTGAATTTGCTTAGTTTAACTTTGCTAAACACATCCATTTCCTTTGCTTACGGAAAACATAGTTATTCGTAACTAACTTTAAAGATTCCAAAGGAATTTTTAAAGTATAAAATTCAACCCTCCTCTTGTATATTGAGCATCTACATGATAATTTCGATCCTACATGGAGAAGTCATCTGTGAAAAGAACTATGATCTTATTGAACATATTATAAAATATATCCACCATTAACATTAAAAAGGTAGCAAGGTCCCCACAAAACCCAAAAGGCATCCACCGGTAGGCAAATGTCCCAAAGGGGCATGTGAAGGTAGTATTATCCTAATGCTCTAGAGCAACTGGAATCTCGTTGTAACTAGAATTCATGTCCAAAAAGTAGAAAAATTCATTCCATGTAATCCTCTAAAGAATTTGATCATGGAATTCCAATATAAAATTCATCTTCCTTGTGGCTGAATTGAGCATCATATAGTCTACACGGACACTCCATTTGGTGTATTTTCATACATTATTTTATCCATTTTTTGTCATTTTTTATAATATTGAATCCATTTTTCATAGGAATAACAGAGACCAGACTAACCCAAGTACAATCAGATATAGGATAGATGATTCTAGTGTTTAACAGTTTTATGGCTTCCACTCTAAACACTACTTTCATGTTAGGATTTAATCTACATAGACACTCAACAATGGGTTTGTGAATTGGCTCCATGGTGATTGTATACATTCATAATGAATGTATAATTCCCTTAATATCATCTATGGTCCAACCTATGGAGGATTTTAATTTATTCAAAACATTTAATAATAATTCCATTTTCTTTTCATTTATCTCAATAGAAATGAAAACAGGAGGTGTCAAATTATCACATAGAATATAATAGATAAGATTTGAAGAAAGTGGTTTTGGCTCAATAATGGGTGGTTATATACACGATGGATGGATCTTAGGCCTAATAGGTCTATGGTATTTAATATACCACATATAGGGAGTTTTAAATGTTGACATATTTTCAATTTCATGGCCATTTTCTGAATTTACAGCACTCGTGCCTAAAGAGGACAACCCACTCTCACAACATTCAATTTTATAGTTCGTAAAAATAAATAAAGTAGACGAATCAATTTATTTAATCATACGTAATTATATTTTATCAAAATTTTTATAATTATTATCAATAAAAGAATCAAATTAAATTTAACTTGAATATTCATTATTTGCTGAAACATAAAATACAACTCTACCAGGAGCGGGATGTGGATATTAGTCATGTTCTAGAAATTTTTTTAGATTTTCAATTTGAGTATATTGAGTTTATTTCATTATAAAACATCATATTTTCATATTATTAAAAATTTCCAAATGAATTTATAGCTACTAGGAACTCTATCATAAAATATTTTTCAGATAATGTGGGTCACTTGATAGTTTTAAAGACGTTGAATAATTTATGACATTATCCAATTTTAAAAATATTTTGACCCTTAGAAACAACTATGAAATCACCCCCAGTGTCCATGAAGGGCCTTCCCAGGAAGATGAGAACCTATTGGTCACACTCCATAAAAAATAATAATAATTCGGCATGTAGAAATAGCTTTCCTACTCTAACTAGTAAGTCAACTACCCTCCCTACGTGATATGTGGAAGAACAGTCATCGGACTATACTATGACTATGGTGGGTTGTAGATCACCCAATATCAAATGTTGGAAGAGTGATTATGGAAGCATATAGATACTAGAAAATATGTCACACTGGATGATGAGTTGACTAGAATTTCATAAGGTATAGGGTATGAAAAAACTAAATTGGTATTTTAGTTTTTGTGGTGTTTTATTTTTAACGACAACACTACACTCTTTAGTGATGTTGCAGAAAGAAATTTTTTTAGGAGTATTTTTATTTGAAATTTTATTTAGAGATTTAATGTTAGATTTATCTTTAATTAAGTATTGGATTTATATGATTATTAAAGAGAACTTCTTTAAAATCTCATGGAACTGATGAAGTTCATCTTTATTGCTAATTTTTCATTTTAAATTATCTATTAATGGTGTGGGTGGTGAAAAATACTAATATAATATATAATATTCCTAAATTCTTATATAGTTTTATCATTATCCTTGTTCTATTTATTTTAAAAAAAAATAAACTGGAATATCAGGTGAAAAATTGATATTTTTTTCATTTTCAGTAGCTTTGTCTTGATTTCTATATTGTGTGGGCAATATATATCTGTTTAAATATTCATAAGGTTTTTCAATTTGGAAATTTTTAGAGCATTTTTTAGTTTCAGTTTGAATGGTAAGGCCAGTTCTAGTTACAAAATCCATCAAATTATTCCTAGGGTTGATTTTAGTTATTTTAGGATGCATGCCATTATCCCTATATGATATGTATCTTGGTAGTTGGCCCAATTGAGTTTCTTTATTTTACATTAAACCATCAGATTGAAGATCATCAGAGTCATATTGGGTTTTTTGTATATTCAGATGAGTTTTCAATCATTCTTCAAGACCGACTATTCAATTTAGGATCTGATGTAGTTTTGAAAAAAAAAACAGTCCCTAATAATTTACATGTCAATTAGAAGATTCTTCCCTGTATTGGTTTCAAATGTTTTGTCTAGGTTGGTTTTGGTGGTCATTTTTAGGGAGATTTTTGATCATTCCGTTTTCTTTCTATGATTGGTTGGGATGGTTCCTATATCCTCAATTTTGATTTTATAAAAATGGATCATCTTTGGAAATAATCCTAAGACCATAATTCAAAAATAATGAGTTAACTTATCGGGTTGGCATGTTAAAATTAGGATAAAAATCTCCGGGGTGCCCAAACATTCAACATTTTTCACATTGTTCTCTAAAAATTGATATGCATTTTGATAGCCCAATTGGTTAATATGTTTCTTAGAATTTAGGTACATTATGGTTTGAATGTGATTTGTTATTTCACCAAGTTGAAATTGAGTGTCCATTCTAGTTCTAGAACTAGTATTCAAATTTCTATTCACTCTCTTCCTTCTTGAATTTTTATATTATGAAATAAGGGCAATTGTTTTTGAAAATATATACCTATTTTTTATCTTTCTTGTTATTGTAATTTTCCCCAGCAGATTGGTCAACATTGTTTTAACCAGAGGATGAAAGCCATTTATATAAGGTGTCTATGAGAACATTTTGTTGGAGTTAATGATGTTGAATCTACCTATGTAGGTAATTAAATCAATCACAATCCTCATGAAAGTCTTCTCCATACTATTGGTAAAAACATTTTATTTTGGTTATCAGTTATAATTTAATCTTTTTGAGAAAAAAACTTCATGATGAAGGAATTATATATTTGGTCCCAATTGTCAAATATATTTTCATCTAGACTCAAAAAACAATTCATAGCATTCCCTTTAAGGAAAAAAGAGGCATATTATAATTCTCTGATCATCTTCAGTGAGTCATAATAGTGATAATTATTCAAAAGTGTTGTAGAAATATCTAATGAGGGATAAAAATTACTCATTAGATAGTTCATTTAAATCTTTCAAAAGAGATAGGTGGGACTATTTCGATTCATGGTTCTTTAAAGTACGAGATAATCTAATGAATATGGGTTTCTTGACACTTTATGGAGTTGTAACTCCCTCATCTAAGTCTCATCTACTTTTACTGAGAGTCCATGTTGAAAATGTAGTTGATTATTGGAAACAAAAATAACCCTCTCTCATAAATTATCCATTTAAATTTCATTTTTCCATTTTATATCAGTTAATTATTTTTTTCATTTATTACATGTACGATATATTTTATTAGTTCAAGACCTTGTGTTCATATAATTTACATAACAAATTGAACATCATTACGAAAATTAAACACATATTAAACAATGTAACAAGGAATTAAAAATAGAAAAAAATAACATAAAAGTAGTGAACGACAATAGAAATAAATAGTAGAATTCATCAATAATTTTTTTACAAGAGTTTCAATTTTCAAAATATTTTTTTTATTTTTTTATATCATTTTTTTAAAAAACATTTGTCTCTCAAAGCCTTCCCCAACAACAATGCCAGAAACAAGACACAAGTTTCGCTGAAACCATGTCAATGTTTAATTTTTTTTACTTATTATTTCATAATATCATTTAGGTTCAATCCCCCATGGAAGGTAGAGTAACAAATTTTCTAAATATACCCACTCATGTTAGCAGTTGGTGAAAATATTTTCTAAACATTTCAACTTTTTTTAGTTTGCATATTTTTTTTATAAGAAGTAATATGAAACAATTTTTTTTTAATAATTTTTTTTCAAAATATATAATAAAACATGAGGAAATAACCAAACAATGAGAAATAGAGGAGAAAAGTACTGAAATATGAATAGTCATGAGATAATCTAGTGAAAAATTCATTATACTGGTTTAAAGAGAATACCTTTTTAAAAAAATTCCTACAAATGTAACTAATAAAAATGAATGATTTATCTCTGTATCCTGGAGATTAATCACACCGATTGAATAATATTGGATTTCACCACTCAACAAAATATGCATCTCCAATTTAATTTGATAATAATAAGGGAAAGAAACTCACCATTTGTTTTGATTTTTTCTTTTTAAAAATAAGAATTAAAAAAATTGTTTCAATGTTCAAACTATGTGAATGATCATCAAATTAAAATGAGAGTGAATGTTCTATGAAGCAATAGAATGATTTTAGAATTGATCTCACTGAACATTTATGAAAAATATAAAATGAAAAAGTGTATATTAAAATTGATGATAACTAGTAAAAAAATAAATTCACCCAAACAATAATTTTTTTCATCAATCATGTACATATTATATGTTGAAAGAAATAAATTACAAATTCATAAATTGAGAATAAAAGGGGATGAAAAAACTATCCTATTTCTCTTGTACTCCAGTTCTATGGGTCTCTGTTATACTAAAATCTCTTGGATCGTCACTATATTCTCTAGGTATCAAATGTTATGTGTATATCACATACCTATCGTTGTCTTATCTCTATTAAAATTTATTTTTCATAATATGTTTATCATGACCAATTTCTATCGACCCAATTTGGTCTCTAGGGATATCACAACACACTTGTGTTTTTCTTATACAATTCTGGTGAAAATATCAAAACCCCTATAACTAACTACCAGCCAATTAGTTAAGATGAACCGAGATAGGATTTAAGCTCCGGCATGCATCTCCAAATGAAAATAATTATGCATAAATATGATTTAAGATTAAATATATAATTTAATTTATAATATATTATTATTATTATATTAATATTAAATTAATATTTATTATTATTTAATGTTATTTATCATTAAATTAGTAATAAATGTTTTAATTGATTGTATTATTTAAAAAAATTATTATTTATTTTTAATAATTAAATTTGTTATTAATGATTATTATTGTTAATATTGTTAATATCTCTATAAAATATTATTATAAAAAATATTATTTGAAGTTAAAAATATATTATTTGAGTATCAGTGGGTTTTGATGGTCCGCCTCCTCCAGGAATAGTGATGACCTGTGGTACGAAAGGATTTCAGATCAGCAACCCCTAATGGCTGTGAGTTCGCCTAGAGTAATAGATTGGGATTATCCAAGTAGGCAGTAGCATCAATGGTCTACGGTGGTTTGATGTCGCTGATTTAATCAGAATTAGGGTTTAGATATGGAGGATAATGATGAGATCATCCTTTCCCTTTATCCGAGAAACATAAATTGTTTTTTGGGAAAGTGGTATTGCTTTTTCACTGGGGTCCGTCGCAGCTCCTACTTCCGGGCCTAGTGGAAATATCTAATAATTCAGGTTATGTGTGGATTTACTAAAGTGAAAATATTTATCAAATATTAAAATATTATTTAATTAAATCATAAAAACATAAATAAAAGAAGTGACCAAAATCAGGAATTTTATGACCGCATCAGAAACCATGAAAAAAACCAATAACAAAATGATAAATATGATTATACAACAATGAATCCTAAATTTTATGGTTTCACATAACTTTTTATTCTATTCCAACACTCATTCCATGCCTTGGATAAATTGTTAAACCATGTGGCTTTCCCCCACATAGTTTAAACTAAACATGATCTAGGTTATTTTCACACCAAATATTGTGTTCTAAGCTATTAACAAGACCTAAACAATCTAGTTACCTTTATGAACTCTAACGGAATTCATAATAGGCTGTATTTAATCATTTAACTAATAATTTATGGAAACAAAAAGATCTATACCTCAAAGAATTATCGAGTTCATACAAATTTCCCCATTAAATAAATTTGTCCCCGAATTACCCTTCCATGAGTGGGGAAGCTGATCTTAGAATAACTCAGGCGAGTATGAATGAACATTAGCCTCTCGACCTCAAGTATCATCCATCACTCAACCTTAATACCATATCACCTATACTAAAGGAATAGACTAGATTTAGATAACCATCATTCTATCATCTACAATACAAAATGGATTCTTCTCAAAGGGCGTATCATCATGCATGTCATCCTCATCAGGCTGAAAAGCATCAGACAAGTATAACTTGTAATTCAGTATCTGAGAAATATGGAATAATTTGTGTATGTACTAGTAACTTTGTGGTAACTACAACTGATAGACTCCATTTCTAATCCCTCCAAAATAATGAATGACCAAAATATCTTAGTGATATATTACCCTACATCCTGATTCTCCTATGTCCCAAACATAGTGAAACACATAAGAAGGCATAATCACTAAAATCAAACTATATAGGTTATTTTTGGTGATCAACATGTGATTTATAGAGATACTTCACATTAGATATCTTCTTCTGAAACAACATGAACTACTCTATGGACTCTTGTACAAGTTGATGTCCTTGCATAACTACTTATCCAACCACTAACCAATAATGGGGTGATTGATATGTCCTACCATAAAAATCATCAGATGCTGCCATTTAAATATTATCCAAAAAATTATTATTGAATAAAATTAATCTAGGGTTATATGCCACTCCCAGAACCCCCTAAAATCCATGACACATGCTCGCAGTATATCTTCATGAACCTGAATCATGAACTCTGACTAATCATCTGTCAGGAAGTGGGATGCTTTAATAGAAGCACCCTTAAACCTAACACCCCCTGTAACCATTTCTAGAAATGTGATGTAAACTAGGTGTCCATATATAAAATGATAGTATTTGGGAACCCATGATGTCGAATAATCTCACAGATATACAGCCTCTCAAGCTCATCGACATTGAAGGATTCATTGATCAGACAGAAATTTGAAACATTCATGACTCTAGAAAAATCAACTCATATAGCATCAATACATCAAGTTTACCTCGAAAAACATGTCATGAAATTCAACATGACGTCATTTCATTTCATAATGGGATTGGGTAGCTACTATAAAATTCTAGTGGGTGATGGGTGTTCCGCCTTCACCTACTACCAGGTGGAACACCTGATGACAAAACTAGCTACATCTCATTTCATACTAGGCCATAAGTAATGAAAATGTAAATCCTGATACATCTTAGTGACACTAGAGTTCCCTCCCCAATAATAATGATGAAAATCATTCATAATCTCCTTAAACATGTCTGAAGATACCCATATGCAAATATAAACACGTTGAATGTCATCCTCACTTATGGTCTAACAAAGAGGAGGATCCTCACCTACCACACTATTTCATTAGACTAGGATCTTAGAATCTTCTAACATGATCATCCTCACTATATTTAGTTGAGTAGAGTTAATACATAATAATGATAGATATGTCTTACCCATGCTTTTTTCACATGAAAGTGCATCTCGGAAAACAAATCCATGAGCTAGCACACACAATTAAAAGGTCGAACTGCTTATATACGATCCCTCCTACTCATTGCATCAGCAATTGAATTTCCTCTAATAGTCATGTATGAATGATCAACGTTGAAATAATGAATGTATTCAACATAACTATTCTATATCAGATTCATATCACACTCTATAAATAGTTACAGGAGGATTTTTTTTAATCCATGTTATCCATATAATACTCTCTATTAATTTAATGTCTCTAATTGCACAATTTTTGAACAACAGAATATTTCTCCTGATCATGCATCGGGTAAATCCTCTCATGTGGCCGCAACTACTAAGACTCGTACACCACGACTCTATCAACCTTCATAAAGACTTATCTTATAACGATAAATGATGAAACATAGTACACAATCTAACGCATTACAATATCTAGAAAAATTATTATAATCTCTAAAGTCAATATCCCTTTCATCTTTTGAATGGTCTCCTCATAGGAATCTGACCATAGAAACATCACACTCCTTCTATCCATCCCTATAAGCGACACTTCTATGTGTGTGAAGTCCTATATCAAATTCCATAAGTAACCATCCATCCCTTGGAAACTCTTTACCTAAAATATGTCCTGAGGATGTTTGTAGAAAAATACATCTCTCACGTTCTCTAGGTCAACTAATAATCACATCTCCGAGATAATGTAACCTAAGAAGTGAAACTTATAAATAAAATGTAGAACATTGTGAGAATAGAATATAACAGATTTTCTATTAGTGTATACAAAAAAATATTGTGACGTTAGGAATTGTAGTGTTGATTTTTAGAATACACCAAGATATAATCCATGAATACCACCATAAACAAATCATGATATAAATGAAACACTAGGTTGATCAGTCCCATCAACATTGTTGGCACATTCGTGAGACTTAATGAGAAAATCAAATACTCTTAAAGACCATACAAAATAATAAATGTTGTTAGATGTATGTATGATGGTCAAACATTCACCTTATGATAACTAGATCACAAATCAATCTTAGATAACACCCAATATACATGGAGATGGTCAAAGAGTTCATATATCCTTGGAAAAGGATATCAGTTCGTAACAATCTGCTGGTTCAATTTAGGAAAATCCACGGATAGACCCAGTGTTCTATCATCCTTTTTCTTAAAAAGGGTTGGGGAACCCTTGAGAGATATATTGGGTCATATAAAACACTTTTCCTCTAAATCCTCTAGCTACCTATTGATCTCTTGCAACTCCATATTAGCCATCTTGTAAGGACAAAGGAATACTATTTCTTCTTCTAACACTAGCTTGATAAATATCTCTACCTTTCTCACTAAATTAAATCTATATAATTTGTCCAAGAAGACATCCATAAAATAATCATCTATAATAGGGAACTATTCCTTAAAAGTTCCCTGATCATCTAGATATAAACTTTTAATCTAAGCGGTCATCTAGGTGAGATCATGATTCTTGGGTCTATCTTGGCTCAATTAGGCATCCATTTAACGCTTCGGAATGAAATCTCTACCCTTGGTGATGTGAAGGTCAGAATTCGTAAATATAAATCAATGAAATCAAGAATGAAGACAAACCAGTCCATCATGAGAATGATATAAAATTCCACCATAATGAGGGAAAAGTTTTCCCATATGAATTGACACCCACAAATATCAATGTGTAACACAATTCACTGACATAAACCATATTTTATAATCCCCAATGGATATTCTAACATCATAACACCATCATAATTAATAAAATTTAGGCCAAGGTTCTCTATAATGGGGAAAATATAAAGCTATGGTAAGTACATCTATCAAAAAGTGTTGAAGATAAAGTTGAGGATTCTAGAATAGTACTCCCAATAGTATATGGTCTGTGATTTTTCTTCTCATGGATCTATTTCACTATGTATGTGTTTTCGACACTTTTCGTCAGGGCACACGCGCGTGCGTCATTCAAACAGAGGAGGACGTGCAGCTTGTAGCCCTGCATTCCCGCTATCCAAAGGCGGGCGACATCTGTTCCTTATTCAGGGACATCTGCTACTTGATTGAAACCAGGATGATGGGATGTCGGTTCTTCCTTCCGTGGATTCCTCCTCTGAGCTCGTCACCTAGTCCGGGTCTCCCTCATATATTTAATACGTATTCATGAATCTCGTTCCCGGTGCCATATCTTCATGGAAACCAATTAATTACGCTGCCTCCGTCGAGACTCTCCAAGGGGTCTGGATGGGGAAACAACCTTCGGTTAGGAGAGTGGTCACTCTAAGGTGTCGTTGGCATGTCTTGACGCTGGGGGATTGGCATGTCCATCTTCTGTCCCTTATTATAGGGCTTCTTGAGGGAGCGGAAGCCCGAGGCATCCCACATCAATCGTGGGGAACTGTATTCCATAGGCATGTATCTGAGGTTTTCCTCAGCTTCACATGTTTAACACGGGGTACGCCGCGTGTTTAACGTCCAGCGGAGAAGGATTAGACTGATTACAACACTGACAGTGTATCAGATTGAAGAACCCCTGGAGGGAACACTGATATTGGGGCCAGCATGTGGGCGGCTACCCAGATGTTGTGGAGTGGAGTGAAGTGGCATGATCCCACATGGGTGTGGAAGCCCGGGTAAGAATCGGGATGGGTGATGGCTTTGGGCTTGAGTCTCGAGGAGACTTCCTACGTATCCCCGTGGCAGGGAATCAAAGTCTGTGTAGTTCGATGATACAATGGGATGCCTAAATAGGTGACTCGTGAGAATGAACGCATGGATGGGGCCCAGAGGGAGTAAGAATCCTAGGCTAGGGAATGAGCTTCCCGAGGCACATGGGATCGAGGGAAAGGTCAGGATGGGACATAGATGTTGGGCTTGAACATAAAGAAGGCTTCCTATGTACCATTCCTTAGAACGGATCAAAGTATCAGTAGTTCAGGATGGATGGGGCTTACGCTCTGAGGTGGCCCAAGATGGATATGAGGCTTTTGTTCTGAGGCGGCCCACAATGGTTGATATGGGGCTTACGCTCTAAGGCGGCCCAAAGTGGTTACGTGGCTTACTCTCTGAGGTGGCCCAAGGTGGATATGGGGCTTACCCTCTAAGGCGGCCCAAGGTGGATATGGGGCTTACGATCTGAGGTGAACCAAGGTGGATATGGGGCTTACGATTTGAGGTGGCCCAAGGTGTTGGCGAACCGACACAAAGGGGTCAGAACGACTGAGTGGTGGGCTTGAACCTCATTGAGGCATCCTACATATCCCTGTGATAGGGAATCAAAGTCCACATAGTTCGGGTGGTGCATTTTAACATCATGGAGGATGGGGAAAACAGTTTAACATCGTGCTGGACGGGAGCATACAGTTTAACATCGTGCGGGACGGGGGAATCTGGGGATTATTCTCTGAGGCGGCCCATGGTGCTGGCGAACCGATGTGAAGGGGGTTGGAATAACCAGGTGGTGGTCTTGAACCTCATGGAGGATTCCTACGTACCATTCCTTGGCATGGATCAAAGTCCTCATAGTTCACTAGAGGTGGGGTCAGTGTCTGTACTCACTCTTAGCTCACGTGAGTCATGCTCGGTGTGAGAAACAAGGGGTTCCAGGGACCTGACGATCACATCGCAAAGGGTGCATCTATGAGAAGCGAATAAAGGCTTACACGTTGAGTGGCCCAGGGTGCCAGGACATACTCGAGGATGGAGGCCCGAAATGCGACATAGCGCATAGGGATAAGAATTTTGGATCGAATAAATGTGATGCCTCATTCACTATCACGTCCTCCACTGGCCTTGGCAGTGGGGAAGTACGGAGGTGCATGGGTGATACCTTCTGCAAGAGAGGTTAGGGGATTACACCATGTTGGATGCCCTTCCCCTGTGGATAAATGCATCTTCGAGAGGGAGGATATCATTCCATGTGAGCAAGATTCCATTCCCGTGGAGATGAGCGGTGTAAAGAATGTCAGTGCTGGGGGGACCCTGCGTGTGAGGCATGGGGCCAGATCATAGTTTAACGTCATGTGTTGAGGACGAGGTGCATATTAGTTTAACGTCCTGCAGCTCGGATGAAGTGGGTCCACTCAACACCCCTAGGACATACATAACTGGTACCCTCTACCCTTTGTGGGAGGGAAGGCATCAATAAGGACGTGGTGAAGGGGGTTCTCAGAGAAAACCATCGAGCAGTCCATGTTAGTGTGCCCATGCGAAAAGTAATAGAGGTTAGCGTGCCTACGAGAAGAAGTATTAGGCAAATAAACACAACAGGAAACACCACCCACGGGACCTTGAGGGTACTTCGTATGAGCCTGGAAGGCCGCACAGGAAAACAGCGCATGGTGTGCATGCCTGGTATGGATGACATTGGGCACCTATGTAGAGAGGCACCCGGGGGGCAAGGTGAGGGGTCCTGGGGTTTGCGTGCAAAGAAAGGGTTTGTGCGCAAAACTTTGGGATGGCGCGTAATTAGGGTAGAGGGATTAGATGCGGCTAGGAGGATTGCGCACAAAGGACATGAATTGCACGCGAGTGTCACATGCTGAACCCTAAGGTAAGGCCACACCCAACGAAGGGATTGCACGCACTTGAACCTTTTTGTGCACAAATGAAGGAATTCCCCACAAGGGCGGAACCCTGAAGGGTTTGTAATTTTATTTAAGCTAGTGGGATTATGCACAAAGGCAGATCCCGGGGCGAAGTTGCGTGAAAAGGGTTAGTACCTGAAGGTCATCTTGCGCAAGTGGAAGTACTATTTCGCGCATGAGAGCTGATTTGAATTCCGTATCCCTGAAACGGAAGGGGTCCCCTTTTATTTATAGGCCTCCGGCATCATGGAATCCATGAGGTGCATGAGAATTGGCGTGCCAGAGATAGCGGAGTGAAAAGTTAACCGCGCGGGCACGGGCACGCAAAAATTGTGCACCGATGCCAGAGACCTTTCGTGGATCCCTAACTCCTTTCTTGCAACCAGCATTTTTCTGCGTGCATCCTCTTTTATTTCATGCAGCGCTTCTGGGCCCTCCAGACCGGGCGTCCGATTCCGAATATAACTTCTCTTCGTCATTTCGAATCGTCCTTTAGTAGTTACGGACTTTTCGACATCTACAATTCCCCCCCCCCCCCCCATCGGAATTGGATCGGAGAGAGGTCGCAACAATCGGATTCTGAGGGAAACACCGAAGTGTTGGACAGTGTGGGCCCTTTTCACGCAAAAACTGTCGCGGCATGCAAAACGAAGGTTCGGCGCGGAATCCTCTTTCCGTGCAATGCGGAACCCTTGGCATCGCCTATAAAAGGGGCCATGGGTCCCCTACTCCGTATGCAACTTTCTCACGCAATAAGCTCCAGGATCTTGTCCCTGAAATTGTCGCTATGCCCGCACGTATAACATGCTTTGGCAGCACGCAATTCCGTCCGAGTTTCGGCCATATTTTACGTGCAAAACAGGGATATTCTGCGCTGGTCGCTTCGATTGCACGCTCAAATTCGGAATTTCGCCCAACCGATCCAAATTTCATGCAACTCATCCATATTCCACGCAACTCATCCGGAATTCCCACAACTCTCTCAAAGCACTTGATATGGCCGCAAACCAAGTCGACGAGGGGGAAGCCGCCACTTGCAGATCTGAAATGGTGGCGAACGAGGAAGTTTGTGGTGCCCGGGTGGTTCTTTCCAACAACCATACCTTGTTCAACCTTCTAACCCCTTCCCAAAAGGAGTATCCTCTATCTGACAACCTTCCTCTATGGAACTTTGGAATGTTGGGAGAGGTTCCACTTCCAGGATTCGAGGATGACACACCACAATCATGGGTGACCCAAGAGGATGACCTTCTTCGATACAATGTCATCAACAATGGTCGTCCTGCCAGAGAGACCAGACACATGGATGTGTATGTCTTGAACCTGAGGACTAGGACCATTGCTGGGGTTGATCTTGTTGTAGAGAGCTTTACGACCCTCTACGCAAGCACGTTCTGTCAGTGCATCACAGACGATACTAAGGTCTGGCTTCAAGTTTGGGACTTACGGTCCGGAGACAACTTCACCAGCGAGTGGGCCTTGGCATAATGGGTTCACCATACATAGACCAATTCGGTATCGAGCTATGGCACATTGGTTTGTTCGAGGTGGTGTAGACATCCCAGTTCCACTTCTACCACCAACCTGAACTCGGGCCGGAGCTGTTCACCCAATGGTCCCCTGACACCAACACATTCCATCTTCACAATGGGGAAGTTGGTATCATTCTCTAGGACGTTCACTACATCATTGGAATCCCACTAGATGGATACCCATACAATGAGTTCCTTCCACCAATAAACATCTAGGAAGAAAGATCACGGACCCCCATGCTGACACGGCACCTGCTAGACCTGTCCAAAGAGAGGCTACCGGTCAAGGACTTCTTGAAGGGCATCACCTACAAGGACCGGTGCAGCCTGTTCCTGGAGAAGGACCCGACAGTCAAGATGTTAGGATGGTGAAAACGATTCCCAACCATGGCTCAAAGGATAAAGAAGGGGTCATACTTGAGGATCCTAGAGACGGGGCAATACCAATCGTGGGGCTACCATGTTATTGAGGTCCGGGGCCCGAATGCCCGATATGTCAGGTTCCTCGCCACCTTCCTTATCAGGTGGCTCCTTCCAGTGTGGGACACTAGAATGGGCATCTTTCCAGTAACCCTAGTGATGACGGGCACCATGGCCACCAAAAAAAGGTTCAATCTAGGGGTCCCTGTACTGGCTAGGTTTTACACCATTCTGGGACTCATCTCAGGAGGGGGGTCGCATCAGAGGGTTTGTGTCCCTTTAAAGATCTTCCATGGATAGGTGGAGGCTCATCTTGGCTGGTACATTTCCCAAATGTCATTCGTCCACCGGGAAATGGCCAGAGACCATCTCTGCTAAACATTTTCAGGGTTGCGCCGATGACGCTCAACGAGGAGGGGGTAAGGATCAGAATTGGAAACCACGACAACTTCAACTTCAACCAATTCCTCTCCCTGATTGTCCAGATGGTAGACAATGGGAAAGGCTCACTGGAGAAGCAAGAATACATCCAGAGCATCTGAGGCGGGGTTCTTGTGGCTCGGATTGACGGGAAGATCAACTTCGAGCATTACGTGTCGTCCCAGTTCGCCAGGGGTTTGGATGCTTCCAGTGAATGCCGAAGAGGGTATTCACGGATGTATGGGAGGAGAGGAATTCCTAAATCCTTCACCATATATGGTTAATGTGCAACCCATATGGCTCTGGTGACTTCATTACCCTTCCTTCTACCAGGGTTGACGCTGGCCTATCAATCGAGTATGATGAACATTCAGCTATAGCATACCCTGAGGGGATTTTGCTCAAGCGAGTTCAGAAACTCGAGACTACCCACATGGAAACTGGGCAAAGAGAGAGCAGGAAAGGTGCTGCTAGAAGGGGGGGACTAGGGGTGCGCCAGGCAGTGAGGCCTATGCATGTCAGGACCTCAGCAGTGTGGACATCGCATGGTGTTGCATGACCTCTTTTCCGGGAGGGGGGTCACATAGTGCGGCCAAAAAACTGCCCGGGAAACAGATAAGATACCGGCTTGAAACTTTACATGATGAAATATTCCCGGAATTTTGGTTGGCATGGATGACCCTGCGGCAATCAATGAGCGTTGAATCCCTCTGGCCGAAGATAATGTAGGATGGGATCCAATTTCCAGAGTTTGGGCTCATTCGGGTTATCGACAGGGTGAATTTTCATCGACGACATGCTTATCTGACGGCCATGGACACATAGGCGCGCCAACAGGGTCAGCGTGTGGAGCCACCTTTACTGGTGAAAGTGATGCTCGGTCAAGAGCCTGATCTGGAAATGTTGCCATCGGGAGGAGGTGACAGTGATGACGAGTCAGAGGGAGAGGAAGAGATAGGAGAGGATGAAGGATCTCAGGGAGGGTCCCGCCAAGGGAGCCTGCAATAGAGTGGCAAGATCATCGGCTACGACATGGACACAACCAAGCTACTCAAGGTCTGTCTCTATCCTTATTCATCTTCCTTTGTGGTCCATTCTCTCTTGAAATTTTTGACCAATTTCTCTATCTCACGCACGAGCATATAGGCACCTATCAAGTGTCCCCAATATAAGAAGGATAAGAGGTGTTGGTAGGACAAGGTGGGGCTCCGACGCCTATCATCAAACTGACAAGCGCGGAAGGGTCTCCTACCACGATATCTCTTGTAGTGGCCAGAACACCAGAGGCTGAAAATCTGGGTTTCTATAAGTCCCTTTCCTCGCTATTGGTGATTACTGTCAGAGGACTGAACTAATCAGGATATTCATTGTACAGTGATCCTGGCGTTGGAGGCTCATCGGGCTGCTGAGCCTCGGATGTCCTTGAGCGAACTAGGGGTGTACATACCACATCCTCTGGAACATACTTCCCAAACTGAGTCGGCCCTGACAATTGGTGAGTAGATGGTGGCAGACACTAGCAGTGCTGACATTGGAGCGATGTTGGAAGCTGACAAAAGCACTGTCGCTCTCATGGCGAGAGAGGAAGGTCACCTAGACGTCGAGGGTCCTATTCCTCATGAAGGAATCCTTAAGGAAGATCCTGCTTCTGATTTTCTAGCTGTCTTTCCTATATATCGGCCCGCAGATCCTAAGGAGATTGATGATTCAGACTCGAAAGCAGCCGAGGTGAGCCAGATGACATGTCGCAAAGGGTGGCAGTGTATCCAGTGTTTTCTCAGGTAGCCTCAGATGGATTGGCTGAGGCGGATGGGATCACTCCAGACCTGGCTGCATTTCCTGTGTGCTGAAGGTGATGATGCTCAATGCCTTCATCTGACGGTCCATGAATATAGGGCCGAGAATATACGATAGAGCAACCATCGCACCGATGTTGCCCAGTGTCGGGAAGAACCAGCGAGCACCCAAGCATTCCTAAGGGCGAAGCAGGAGGTCCGACGCCTCGAAGAGCAGGCGACATAGATGGAGGCCTTCATCGCAACGTGATCTGAGCTCGTGGTGAAACTGAAGTCCCAGCTGGCTAACACCCAACAACAACTGGTGGAGGCGAGTCACCAGCTGACTGTACTTCAGACTGAATGGGCACAGACACAGGCTAAGATTGGCGAACTGCGCTCTGCGGCTGCTGATGAAGAGAGAGCCTTTAGGGAGAAATAATCAGTCCTGGAGGACACCATCCAAAGGGTAGCAGTGTTGTAATGATCAATCCTAAACATTGATCCTTAAGGGACCTTTTTTGGTCATATCATGAACTTTTTTTCTTTTACTTCTCACCATTTTGAACCAATGTATGAACAAATATATTTATCTGTACCCTTGGTTTAATACGCTCAACCATAATCCTGAAATAGATAACAATTTACCCCTGAGCTCATGTGGGTTGTACCCAGTGCGAGAAACAAAGGATAGTCATATTATCATTTAGTTTGACCGAGGGGCATCAACCAAGCTTTAGGTATTTGAAATTGGGGCCAGATTTCTGAGGAGAAGGAGGTCCAGCCTAAGGGAGGAGTCCTCAGACCGATCAATGTATCGTCTCCTCAGCCTGCTCTAACACACAATCAGGGAAATGACGGGGTCATTGGAATCAATCCGAACATAGGGAGATGAAAAAGGTGAATCACATTACCCAAATTCGGAACACCATGGGAGGGGGTTAGCGATGGAGGATAGCTTTTAACCGTGGAATAAATGTCGCATCCATATCACATTTTCCTGAAATGGGGACAACAAATGAGGGCTGACCGCTGACCATGTTCGAAACACGGGGCCTAACTCAAATATTGTCAATCAGTCTTCCGGAACGTTGGCCCAGGACAACAGGCGGACCATAGTTCGATCATCCATATTGTTACAGCAGGCGGAATAAAGGTCCATCATCCATATTTTTACAACAGGCGGACCACTGGTCAAGCATCCATACAGTTAGGGGATCCCATCAAACATGACCAGTATTCTGGAACGTTGGCCCATGATAGTAGGCAGACCATAGGTCGATCATTCTTATTGTTATAGTAGGAGGACCAAAGGTCTATCATCCATATTGTTACAACAGGAGGACCAAAAGTCAACCGTACATACTGGTAGGGGGTCCCATCAAACGTGAATGGGGATAAAGATCAGAATAAAGGGGCACACAAAGTGTGGAAAGTGAAGTGGTGGTTTGTTCAAACAAAATCCAACACTCCCAAAATTACCCCACCATGGTGGAGGCACATTTGGCAGACCTATTAATTTGGTCACGGATCATACCTACTTTTAGAAATGACCTATCTTGCAAAAGAACTGTCACTTCTCAATCACTATGGGGCATCTCGAACTCATTCGGGGCAGATGCTGCAGTTACACCACTCCCCAAGTAGTCAGGCCAAGGGGCCGATAGTGAGGAGGGATGGGATTTGGTAATCCCTGGGGCTGGACCCAAGACAGAATGTCTAGGCGTTCATACGTATCTCATAAGGATGAGAATCAAGCCACACGTAGTAATAGAAAGGGTCTTAGTTTCAAGTCTTAGAACTCAGACCAAGGACTGGTAAGGAGGGAGGGAGACACATGGTAAGGTGATTAAGAAACCTTACGTGAATGAGGACGAGGTCCCACTCACCATGTGTTCCTTAGAAAAGTGTTCTGGTCAAGGGACCTAGCACACAAGTCTGGCCGAGCCCGTGGGGAAGTGCCCAGGTGCTCCTACATATCCCATAAGGATGGGAATCATGCCATTCATAGTTTTTGGAGGTGCCTTTTAACATTGTGTAGGACAAGAAATAGGAGCGCTAATTCTCATAGCAGGACACATGTGGTGTAGCTATTGCAAACCCTACATGAATGAGGACTAAGTCCTGCTCACCACGCCATGCGGTCCCATGGTCAAGGTCCTAAAGGCGGGCCAGACACGATGAATTAGCGAACCTCAAGTCAGACACATAGACAAGAGCTCTGAGTATTCCTATGTATGCCATAATAATGGGGATCAAACCATACGTAGTTCATGGAGGTGACACGGAACAGGAAGGTACCTATTCCAAGGATAAAAGGGGCATGTGGGTCTAGCCCTCACACTAAATGAAGCGGCATTTCATGTATCTTGTTTTTCCTTGAAGGTGAATGGTTTTTCATTTATGGAGCGACCTACCTAGGCAATAAATTCCTAACATCTCCACAATAATCAATCTGTATACAGGTGTTGAAAAATTGTATGGTAATTGATGAATACCCAACGTGATGTCCCCTATGGAGAGTTCGTCACAATATAGTTCCATTTTTCATCATGCGGCTGGGATGATAACATCACAGTTTATGGTCATGTGGTAGGACCAAGCAGCGTAGGTTAAGGTCATATGGCTTGGACCTGGGGGAATGCGCGAGATGCGACAAAGTATACCCGATGTGGATGAGTACATAATCTCATACCTTCTCTGGTCATGATTTCAGGAGAGGAGCCTCAGGCCAAGGGGCCGGTGAGGGTTTAATGATCAAGGGGTAGGAGACACTAGCTTCCAACTAAACTGGGCCCAAAACGCAATGTATGGGAGACCCCTCGTATCCCGTGGGGTTGAGCGTCAAGATGTGCATGGATCTTATAGAAGACCAAGGCCTATAATCATAGTGCTCAGATCGCGGGAGCCCCAAGAGATGCTATAACGCAGCTCTGTCTGCCAGATGTGTGGAAGTGCACTGAGGGTTAGTGCAAGGAGTGACGAGATTCCACCTTGACACAATGGGATGGAAAATAATGTGAATCATGTAACCAACATTTAGGGCTAGAAGGAGTTGGCGTGATACAGAGGATTACTGCTGACCATGTTCGCAACACAGCATCCTGTCGTGTTAGCCTTGGGGACAAACGAATGAGCATCAACCGCTGACCATATTCGCAATGCTGTATTTGTCTCAATTTTTTATCCAAAACCCTCAGAGGCATTGGTCTGTGACGGTAGGAGATACCTTATGAGTTGTATCTAGACCATTCTTTGGGTCCCTCCAAGTGTGAAAGATAATGGGGGGCCCGAATGAAGGGGAGCATGAAGCTTGACAAGTGGACAAAACTTTCCTAAGTTGAATCTGACACTCCAGGTACTAGACCAGAGTATCTGAACACATTAGAGGACCACTGAAAAGGGTCGAAGGACTCAGTTTGAGAATGGCCAAAAGATTATGGATTCCAATGAGAAGGGGCATGGTTCCAAAATCCCTGTACCACACCTACATATCCCCCTCATGGAGAGGGACATACCAAGAGGCCGAGGTGACCGGGAGATCGGGGGATCTCTTAAGAGACAGGGATAGACCTGAAATATAGATGTTCAGGCGGTCTTACGTATCCCATAAAAATGGTAATCAAGCCATACATAGTTCTAAAAGCACATTTTAATGTCATGTAGGACGATTAGAGGCATTTATTCTAGGAATTTGTATGGCACAACGAGTAACCCGATGTGAATGAGGACGTAATCCCACACCACACCGCAGACTCTGGGTAAGGACTTGGGCTAAGGGGCCCGAGAAGGCCAAGGGGGCCTGAGGCTGGGCCTCAGTCAGGAAGGCCTGACCAACATGAAGTTTAACATCTTTGCAGTGAGGATGAGAAGAGGAGGAGGACACCTCAAATAAGGGCAGTATATGGTGCCACGACTAACCCGACATGAATTAGGACATAATACCACACCACACCGTGCAATCCCATAGCAGAGATCTTGGGTTGTGGGCCTGAGGCTGGGCCTCGGTCAGGGAGGCCTGACCAGCTTGCAGTTTAACGTATTGTGGGACGAACGTGCAGTTTAAGGTCATGCAGGACCAGAGACAGTTTAGGGTCATGCAGGACCACACAGTTTAAGGTCGTGCAGGACTGTTCAGATTAAGGTCGTGCAGGACCGGAGAGATCAAGTGATGTTTTGCTTTAGGAACTTGGCCTTGGTGGGAGGATTTATACGCTCACCATCCATGGTCACGAGGGAGTATTCTCCATTGGGGTACACCTTATGAACAAGAAAGGTCCTTCCCATTTGGGCTCCAAAATGGGTGGTTTCCTACCGGGGATCATTGGCTCCCTAAGGGCCAAGACCAAATCGCCTTATAGGAAAGGGTGAAGGTGAACCTTTTTGTTGAAAGCTCGATCCATCCAACTCTGATTCCTTTCCAGTTTTTTGCAAAGCACAAAGCCTATTCTCGTCCAACGCTTCCAATTCCGCTAGACAGATTTTGGAAACTCTATCTAGAGCATGCTAGTCGTAGACCGCTATGCGTAATGAGGGAAACTAAACCTCGATGGGCAGGATGGCCTCACTTATGTACACCAGGGAATAAGGGGTTACTTGGGTGGAATTACAAGTCATCGTCCGATAAGCCCAGAGGGCGTTGGGGAGATTGGCCGGTCAACTATTCTTGTTCTAACCAACCATCTTTTTCAGAATATTAGAGAGGGTTTTGTTAAATGCCTCAATCTACCCATTTTCCTTCGCATGATAGCAGGATGTATGGTTATAGGTAATGTTGTACTTGGCATACAATTTCATCAGCTCTACCGCTCGGAAGATGGTTCCATTATCAGTGAGGATCACGTGAGGTTCTCCAAATTGATAGATGATGTCGGAACTCACGAAGTCAGTGATAGAATGGGAATTGACTTCCTTGAGAGGAATTGCCTCTGCCCACTTGGAAAAGAAATCCGTAGTGGTCAAAATGAATCGGCATTGGTGGGTTGTTTCCGGTGGGTAAGGTCCTATATCATCCAACCCCCAGACTGCAATGGGCCAAGAATAATTGGTAGCATGGAGAGGATCATGTGGCTGATGCATGAAGTTAGCATGAACTTGTCATGCATGGAACCTCTTGGAAAACTCGATGCATTCATGGATCATGGTGGGCCAGAAGTATCACAGTCACTGAATCTGGTGATACAACTTTGACCCGGCCTGATGGGCACCACATGAACCGGCATGAACCTCTTTCATGACCTGTGCAATCTCGACTACTTGAAGGCAACAGAGGAGAACACCATCAAATATTCATTTGTAAAGGATCTGCTCAAGGCTGGGACCACTCTGAAGGGTAAAATGTAGCATGCAACGTCGAATTCGATGGCGCTCGGCGCGGTATGCCAGAAGATTACCGTGTTGGAGGTATTCAACCAAGGGTGTCCTCCAATCAAGAACTATTTCAATCACCGTATCTAAAGTACCCGTGGCTCCTGACGTAGGGGAACTAGTGGTAAGATGGTTTACCCGTGGGCCACGATTGTCCTAAGGGGTAACGGGAGCGATGACTCTCCACTGCGCCACATGGATAATCAGGTCATCCTGTTCGGGCTCTACAAGCGACGCGGGCAAGCTGGCCAAAGAATATGCTCAACCGTTCTGTGACCGAGATAATGAACGACCTCCGACCGAGAAGGGAACTGTGCCATTAGATTGAGGGTTCACTCCAATAATGGCACGAGTTCTGTCTTTCTGACAACATAGTCACCATTGACCTGCTTGATGACCCGCTCAAAATCCCATTTCTCATGCAGATGGGGTACGTCGATCTCGAGGGCCAGCTCGAGACCAGTAATGAGGGCATGATACTCTACCTCGTTGTTGGTGTAGCCCTCCGACAACAGGAATGAGTACGGAAAAATGGCTTGCTTCGGGGTTATGATGACGATACCCAAGCCCACTCTATTAAGCCTAGGATAGTTGAGTCTCCTATCGGTGGGGCTCCGGGAGGCACCGTCAAAGTACATTTTCCAATATGGGATGGCATGATCGACTGAGAGGATTCCCTCATCAGGAAAACCTAAGTCCAACGGATGATCTGCAGAGGTTGGGTGGGAAGCTAGGAAATCCGCCAATTCTTGTCCTCTAATATACTTATGAGGCACAAACCTGATGTCGAACTACTTGTGGATCACTTCCCACCATGCTAGTCGTCTAGTCAACATATGTCGTTTCAGGATATACTTCAACGGGTCTACCTGAGAGACCAGCTGTACCTCGTGGTGCTGCTAGTAGTGCAGCAATTTCTACACAGCAAATATGTGTGCCA
The DNA here is from genome assembly GCA_963277665.1 of Viscum album. NCBI lineage: Eukaryota > Viridiplantae > Streptophyta > Magnoliopsida > Santalales > Viscaceae > Viscum > Viscum album. The sequence goes on along the minus strand of OY728128.1, from coordinate 2,083,036,702 downwards.
GACACCTCTTCTAGATGAGGGAATGCCTGATTTCCTTGTCAAGGAGCAAGCAGATGAGGTAGTAGAGGCTATTCTATGTTCCCTCGTTGTTCTTCTGGGAGAGAAGTGTGCCGAGGGACCATTCTAGGGAGGTCACATAAAGGACCAGTGTCTTTCCGATGACGGGTGGCATCAAGACTGGAGGTTGGAGAAAATATTGCTTGATTTCCTCGAACGTGGCCTGAAACTCTTCATCCCTGTAACACCCCAAGATTCCACGGTACGTTTCCCTTTGAATAATGAAATGGCGTGCATTGTACGCAACTTTGAGATTCTAACACACCACAACCAATCAAACTAGCCGTTATGAATAGTAATACCTACTTTTTGAAATTTTATAAATAATATCTCTCAAAATGGACTTCATTTTTGGATTCATAATATCGAAATTAGCCTAGGGTGAAATTTTGGTACTTTTCAGATAACTTTCATATTTTGATGAATAGTGAAAATTACTAAATTTTAATTAAAAACAACTTTTTTAATAGAAATAATTAATATTGATAAATTATGAATTTGAGTGGTTTTAAAGTATATTTAGAATATATTTTTACCATTTAATTCAATTTTTTTCATTGGACATAATTTCCAAATTAAACCAGACATAAACAATTGCCAATCTTTTGATAGTTATTATCTCTTAAAAACACGCTTTTTGTTTTGACAGCGGGAATTAATTTTAAATTAATTTATGCTACTTCTGTGATTGGAATTTGGATAAATGGATTCCATATTTGGAATCAGGATGTTCAAATTGTGTAAATAGGTAACCTTTTATTTTTAGACATTTTTAATAATTACTTCGGTAAATATTTTATTTACCATGGTTAAAGGGTAAATCCGGTAAATAAGAGTTAAAAAATAATATTTTAATAATAAACAATTACCCTAAAACGTGTCCTAACCTTATTGGTTGATACCTGTCTGACCATGGGCATCTTTGGGTTGATTTTGGGACCCTATGGTGCCACTTGTAAGTGATAGGGACACTTTATTTTTAATTAAGTTAAAATGAATACAAAAACAACACAAGCATATATCTTTTAGAAATATAATTTTTACATAGGGTTATATATGTTGAAATATTGACTATAAATATTAATTAGAAATCTAAAAATACTTACTACATAATGGTATTTTATTTATAATTTTTAGACATTAAATAATGTAATTTATGTATGACACAATGGTAATGCAGTAATTACCATAATAGTGAAAAATTAAAATGATTGATATTGTAGATACCCAAATAAATATAATTTGAGACTTTTTATGAATTAAAATAATTTTATAGGTTAATATGACATGTTAGGAATGATTTAATTATCTTTTTTCGAAGTAATCATTCTGTCATAATTTTTAGAAAAATCAATTATTGAATAGTATCAAAATAGAAATAAAAGAGTTTTTAAAACAAATATTATATTATTAATTGATATTAAATTCCTAAAAATCTACGATTCGGCCAAGAGACATCTATCATGATAGGTGTATCATTAATGAACCACTTGGGGGTCTCTTGGATGTATATAGTAAGTTTATTAACCATATAATATAAAAATACAAAGAGACATTGTAAAAGTGAAACTAATTAACTAAGAGTTAATACTTAATGATAAGGTTAATATAGAAACCCAACCCTGTATAAATACTATTGGTTGAGTGGTTTTAGACCCATCCCCACATTAACCTTTAAATAATTTACTTCAGATCCATTATAAACCAAATATGAATTTATTATAAAATAATATTTCTAGCTTTTCCAAAGGTGCCCCTCAACCCTCTTCTAAAAGGGCACTCCCCATTCTCATTAATTCACATCTTCAAAGCCTTTTGGATCGGCCAAACCCTGCACAAATACTCTCTAAACTTGACTCACTTCATCCTAGAGGCCTTACATTAGTCAGAAAGCCAACCTAAGGATCCCTTTTGATCAAATCAAAAGGAAGAACCCGTAGAAGAGGTAATGTTTTCACCACCCTTTTTCAAGTTCTTTCTTCTTCCACTTCATCCTTCTTTGTTATTACCATTATAAAATAATAATTATTGTATCCTATATATACTGTGATGTTATTATAAATATGGTACAACCATATTCAGTATTCTATCTATTCTTTGAATAACATGTCACCATACGTGCGTACGTACGGCTTACCGTCTCCACGTCGTGGTGTAATTGTCATTCAATAAATTATTATTTGGATGGGTATAATAATGATGTGTAATTCATGTAAATAGTAAATATAACATGATAATTATTCTGTCTATATGGTATACCATCCATTTATATATTATTTTAACATCAAAATAATGATATTGTTGCTCGTTCGTACGTACGGACTACCATCTCCACGAACACGATGAGATTCATTCTCCATCGTATCCATTCAAGTATAATTATCATTTGATTTTTTAAAAATAATGTTTAAGGACTTGATATCATTATGGATATGAATAAGATACAACCTATCCATGGAAAACATGGCTTACGTAATAATATATATAAAAGAAAACGAGTAAGTTAACATCCGAAACAAGGATAATACTAAGATATTATTAACAAATCAATGTTAAAAGATAATATATGATATCATATTAATGTAAATGATTCTTTTATAATTCAATAAAAAATATTTCCCCATTATACAGGAGGTTAACCTACCTTCGACCAAGGAAAAAAGTACAAAGTAAGGGGTTTCTTATCACACTTTTAATTCCGTGAGAATTCCATTATTCACCACTTATTTATTGCATGTGGTGTGTGTACTGCCCATGATTGTATTACTTGTGTAATATAATATAATTTATGGGTATTTACATCATCATTGTATTATCCTTCTTTCATGGGTGTATATTTTGTAAGTTACCAAATCGATAAGGGAATTTGAAATTTCAATCTCCATTTATTCGGCTTTACGCAAACCTCATTGATTATTTTACTATGAGATTATGCATGGAATCACTATTCATTTTCTTATGTCATAATTTCCACTCCCCTTTTCTGTGGATATACTTTTGATCCACATAATCACTCCATTGATAATTTCTCAAGTCAACGATATGAATTTGATAAGAGTAATTTTAACTCATTCTCCATTGTTGAGTTAAACATCCAATTCATTGGTGTTGTTTTTACAAGATTATGTGTGAATGTCCTTTGATTTTTTTACACTGAATATCCAATCATATTTAGTGTATTTATATTTTTCACACATAACAATGTCGTTGATTTATCCTTAACCTAAGGATACGTCCTTTATGAGAGATTTCATCCCAATTTACATTCCATTGAGACTTCTTCGTTGTTATACACAAAATCACTTTTATATGGTGTATATAATGTGCTTTGACATAGTATATCATGAATCCCCTTATTTTCATGATATTAAAAATTCTTTGATTACATCAATTATTTTTATTCAAGTGTCTCTCCTTTGGTTAGAAACTGTAACTAAAGTATCATTTTTAAATGTTTTGAATATTTATTCTTCTAAATCATTCTCATTAATGTCCATGTTTTAAAAATGGTTTTAAGGATTTATTTATATGGGAATTATGATTTTAAAATTAAAATTACTTTTAAAAGTTTCTTAGTGGTATGGGACACTTTGATTCAAAAACATGTTTTTAAACGACTTCTTGACAAATAGTTTGAATTTTAAATGATTTCCAGAAAAGGTGGGATATTTCTCTCTAATAGTTTTGATGATAATTTTCATCTATCCTTAATCATTCCCTATTGAGGTTAATCTGATACAATACAATCTTCCATATTGTATCAAATGAGTTATGTTTGACTGTGGATGTGCTATTTTTATACCATTCATGGTTTGTGGATAATGTATTGACATTTTGTATGCTAGTTTTAATACAAATTTTTATGTTATGTTTAAAACTATTCATTTGAGGAATGCATTGGACTTAGTAAGTGACGGGTGGAGCCCGCTATAGCTCCTCGATGCATCGGTAGGTCTCATGAGACAAACTAGTGTCTTGGCATAAGGCCTTGGCTAAATCTTAATGTAGTCTTGTCACGAGACCATGGCTATGTGGTTATGATAGTCTGGCATTTTGCATTCCATCATTATTAAAGTGGTTATTGATATTACATGTGATTATTCGATTAGTTGAATATCCATGCGAATAAGTAAATGGAATTATTTCATTTTATTTTTTCCATACTATGTTTAAGTTCAAGTTTAAAAGGATTTTGTTTTAGTTATACATTGCCTTGAATGTTTATTCTTATTTATGAAAGTTTCCGCTATATTGTTATCTTTACTGGGAATTTGAGCTCACCCCTTTTCTATGTTTTATTTTTCCCAGGATGTGATGAAGTAATTTATGAATGACCTGTAGTGATAGTATGAGGGGACAAGAGTGTGGACTATGGAGACTATATTGTTGTAGTTTTCATTTTATGATGTAATGTAAAACTTTATGAATATATCTAGTGTTTCCAAGGCTACTAAACTAATCGGTCTTTTGAGATTTGATCTTTCTTGTGATCATGCCAATGTTATGTAATAATTCACCGACTCCGGGTAACTGGGGTCGGGGTGTTACAATCCCATTCATAAGTGGTGCCTTTCTTTATGAGCTGGGAAAAGGGATTACAATTTCTAGCCATATTCACAATGAATCAACGTATGTAGGCTAAGTGGCCTTGGAGACCTCGGAGATCCCGAATATTTCTCGGGGGAGGCATTTGACTGATGGAATTGATCTTCTCTAGGTCTATCTGAATGCCTCGGTATCTGATGACAATGCCAAGGAACTTGATGGAGGTGACCCCGAAGGCACACTTCATTGGATTCATCTTCAAGAAGCGTGAAAAAATGAAACTGAACACTTTCTCAAGGTCCATGTGATGGTTCTAGCGCTGGCGTGATTTGACTACCAGATCATCCACGTAGCATTCCACTAACATTCAAAGAATCAACTTGAATATGCGATGTATGGCCGGATGATAGGTGGCACCAGCATTCTTTAGGCCGAAGGGAATAACCCGATAACAGAAAGAACATTGGGGCACCTTGAAGGTAGTGGACTCCTCATACTCGGGGGCCATCCTGATCTAGTTGTACCCGGAATACCCATCCATGAAGGAGAGGGCTTGGAACCTGTTCATGGCATCAATCAACAGCTCTATCACTGGAAGAGGAAAATCATCCTTCAGACCGTGGCGATTGAGATCACGGAAGTCGATACAGACTCTGATTTGTACGTTCTTCTTCCTGACTGGCACAACGTTGGCTAGCCCCCTGGGGTACTGAACTTCCTTAATGAAGTTGTCATGGATAATCATGTCAACTTCAGCCTCAACCATGGCACCGTGAGAAGGGTGCATCTTTCTGGGAGGCTGCTTGAACCTATGATGGTTTGCCGGGAGACCAAGGTGATGGAAGGCTATGTGAGGATATAATCCTGGCATCTCATCGTAACACCAAGAAAACACATCACGGTGCTGTCTGAGGAATTCCACATACCGCTACTGCTCCTCGGGGGGCATGGCGGTGCTGAAAAATGTGGGTCTCGGGTCTACCTCACTACCAAGGTTCACCTGTACCAACTCGTCGACCATGGTGGAGATGCCTTCCTCAAAGGTGGGGGGGCATCCTCTATATCCCCTTCTCCACTTGTGGAGGGATCTTCTGCAGGGGTAGTTGCTTCTGGGACACCAGACTCCAATGGGAAGATGGTTCCGGCTTGGGTGCCAATGATCATCATATCAGGAGACTCATGCGCCATTGAGACCATAGTGATGAAGGCAGTTGATCCAATCCCATCTGGTATTTGGCCCAAGGGGCCACACATGATAACATCAAAGCAATAGTGGTGCATTGGCTTGAGCCGGTTAATTCCAGCCTGACAGAAGTGACATGTATGACGTACCGCCATTTCCATGAGCCTGACGTCTCGATACCATATCAGGGTCGGAGGTTTCGGGATCACCCGAGCCTGGTTGGTGTAGGAGTACGAGGTGATTTTCCACCATCACTTGGACCTAGAAATATGCCTTCCTCTTGTAACCGAAATTACAAAGAATTACCCCATATCAGGGGTCGTACCCTCCAACCGATGGATTGGGAAGATGTAAGCATCATTCAACCCTACCCAATGATCACTTGTGTCAATGGTAGGCTCGATCCCACATGCCAGAATCAATTTATCCTTGCTCTTGTAATATTAGGCGTCTAGATAACGGGCTATGCAAAAGGAAAAAGGAGATGCATCTCCTTGGATCATGCCTACTCGACCATTACGGGAGTATTTGAGGCATTGGTGATACGATGAGGGGACCACTGCATGCAGGTGGAGCCACAACCTGCCCATCAATGCGTTGAATGCGGTGTCCTGGGAGAACCATGAATTCGGTGTTGGAAATTTGGCCACCAAACTGGGTCATCAAGTGGATCTTGCCGAATGGAGTCTTCTTTGTCCTGTCGTACCCTTGGATTCTGTGATAAGATAGAGTTAAATCATCCCCATACAAACCCAGCTTCCGCATTGTCCGAGTCGGGATTAGGTTAATCCCAGAACCTGTGTCAACAAGACAGTGACAGACATCCACACCATTGAACTGGCCAGTGATGTAAAGTGGGCGAATGTGCCCCTGTATAGGAGGGTCTTCATCCTCACCAGTGAATGAGATAACTTACAGGCATTCGGCATTCTCAATTGCCTCAGCGTGGAAGGCTTCTACAACCGCTAACTTCATCTCAAACTTTAGGGGGCTCCTTAGGGCCACGAAAAGTGCCTCACGTATTTCAGATGACAAGTGAAGGGCCTCAAGGATAGAAAGACTTTCTAGAATGTCGGCCAGGTGCTTCAAAACATCATACTTCCGGGCCAGACATGAGCTTCTACTTACAGAAGGTCGCTCTCCGATTGGAGGCACGACGGGTCCTACAGGCTAGGCTGATGGCTGACTGGTACTAGGAATATCTCGTTGTTCAGTAGTCGAAGACCAGAGAGTGGATTCCAGATGAGTACCAGAAGGCTGGGGTCGGCTGGTGGCAGGGCAGAGCAACTCGTGGCATGACATAGGTGGTTCAACCTGATCCAGCAACATGAATTGTGGTGGAGGCAGACCTATCACCACCGGATGAAGGAGACACGTGTGTTAAGCTCTACATTGTGGCTGCTGTCTGGTCTCAACAATGTGCATGACCTGGCTAGAGGTGCCAACTGTCGTGCCTCGGCGATTCATGTAACCACGGCTCCGATGATGCTGGCGATGGCTGGGGACATTGGGAAGGTCTACCCGACATTTCTCATCGTCGGGAGTCAAAAAAGGATTTACCAACTCTACGGTGTTAACCGAAGCGTACCCCTGACTGTCACTTGAAGATTCATCCACCACTGGGTGGATTCTAGGAAGAATCCCCAATTATAAGGGCATAAAGTCTCCAATAGTGTGGGATGACGATGACATTAGTAGGTCACGTTCTTTCTTATTGCGCTGCCGCTGCTTTCTCTTCTGGGAAGAGGCTGGATGAGATGACGATGCCGAAGTAGTTTTCGTAGCTTCTGAGGGCTCCGACTGATTCAGGCATGCACATATGATTCCATGGGCACCAGGAGACTGTCTTGCGGTCCATCCATTCATTATACTTATGGGACCCTGATCGTGCTGTCATGACACGTCAAATTGATTATATTTTTAAGGTTGATTTATAGTCTAGGGAAGACCCTAGTTCATCTCTCAAGGAGCGTTTTTAGGTTTAGAGTGTGTATTTTTAATAAAAATGACTAAGAGAGGGGGTGGTTTTGAAAACAGTTCAAAACAATGACTTAGTTGAAATAGCCTAAAAAATGAGTGACCAAGTGGGTTTTGAGAAATATGAGATAAAAGGGTTGATGTGATTTCACTACACACATATCAAGTTCATTTTTCATAGAGATTCATCTCAGGTTTTGAGTAATTCTTTGGTTGGAGTTAATTGGAATCCCGATTAATTCCTAAGCTTTTATTTCAATGCTTAAAGGACCCAACCTTGATGTAACCATCGTATTGTCATGGTCCAGTACTTATGCATGGAATAATAGCTTCCAAAGAATATTGAAATCTCAATAAGGTGGTTATGAAAAGGATTCTTGTGATGTCCAATCGGAACAACACAAGTCACGCACTCAAAACCTCACACCGATCGGTTAGAAATTAAGAGCATATCACTCACATGTATTAAATCAAGCATTCAAATCTGAAATAAAACAAGATACATGGAATGAAATGTTTAAACACCCAAATTACTCTAGACCAGTAGCTAATGTATGCATCGGAACTCCCATGACATGTGTGTAGCTCCCTCACAACGAACACCCAACTTTTAGCTCGACATCGGGAGGAGGAGGAAGCTCGGGTTAGACTCCTTCTTCATTGTTGACCCCCCTATGAGGATAGGGGCCTTCAGAACCTCCAAGTTGATTAGAATACTCTTCTAGGACTCCAAATTGGCATCACTTCACTTTTTGGCCGAACTTACAAATGAGGATCCCAAGGTGTCCTTTTATAGGAAATGTGGGAGGTGGTTTTGGGCACACAGATTTCATCAATCCACTTGAACGACGTGTTTCGGCCTTCAGACAGTCTTATCTCGCTTTGGAGAAAATAGAAATGTTGTAGCCCTACCTCTTTAATGTCTCCACCGAATGTTTGGCACCTTTTGGACAACTATATCTCAAGATATTGATAACATACAGAACACCGCATTTGACTTGGTCCAAATTCGGTGGCTTGGACAGATCAGTTCGGATGGGCCCCATGCAAGCCGAATCAGGATTTGGTTCCTGAATATGAAATGTAGAATATTCAATTTTGGACAGGCCCACAAAATATAAGTCCATTTGGATGCAATTATTTCGTGTAATATGCAAAACAGTGTACAGATGTCCATGGATCCATGCAATTTTTGGCCCATTTTTCTTTCACTTCATCAAGGGCCCTCCAAATCACCTCCACCTACATTGTAATTTTCAAAACACGTATCATTGAACTATTTAACAGTGATAAACAAAAAATTATTGAATCAAACATGAAGCACAATTTGATAATATTTTTATAATTTTTAATACAAAATATGTTTAGCACAACGATGTAAGGGTGAAAACGAAATAGTGAATCGTGGTACGATCACACCCCCACACCTAAAAATTTGCACTCCTGGGCAAGGTCACATATCCAAATGAAATGATGCATATATATATATATTTACAACATCATGAAGATTTATCATTTGAGGGAATTTTATTTAAAGTAAATTGATCAATGCACGAATCACACCATGGAGTTCTTCCTAGTGAAAATAGAAAAGGATGTCTCATAAATCATATCATAGTGAAATTCAAAAAGGTTCATGATACCCAATTGAGAACGGAATTCAGAAGTAAATCATGACACTAACTCTCCATGTGTGTTTGTGAAAACCATTCCATGCTATTCTTTCCACTTGTTATCCAATAAATATATGTTATTTTAACATTTTTCAGCTTAAATGATTTTGTCACCGAACCTGTCCTACATCCTTTACAATCATATTTCAAGACCCACTCATTTAAGCATTCCCAGAATTCAAACCATAAGCTCCCGACCTATATATCCCCATATGTTGCACATTTCATCACTCCCCTCATTTTTTTTGAAGTTGCAATTGGAACAAATCTCACACTCATCTCTCAACCCTTGTTTGATCTTCTCACGACACTAATTGAAATAGTTATAACAAGATCAAAGGTTGAGGAGGAGTGGTTTTTGACCTGAACAAGACACAACAATTGTTTTTTTTTGAGGGCGTACAACAGTCAGACATTAGGTACACACGCATAGGTCAATCTGGTACAGTAATGAAACAGATCAGATAAGGAACGAATGTATGGAAATATCATTTAAAGCTAAAAATATTAACCCAACATATATTTACCTTATATTAAGTAAGAAATAATCACACTTTGTGGTTTCGTGCAAATTTTTTTGGGGATATTAGCGACACGGTTTTCCCAAAAACTTCTCACACAATGGGCATCAATCATCTCAAAGGTTTCACATAGATACGACCATTTATATCATTGATAGAAAACCAATTTACTAAAAATCACTTCCTGATGTTAAATTCATACAAATATTCTTTTTAGCCTTTGTTATGGTATTTTTAATTTCCCCACTTCATGGTCGCCACATCATGGTATTTCGAAATTGTTGATGGGGAAAAATAAAAATACCATAAAGAAGGCCAAAAAGAGAAAACAAAAAGAGAAAATGGTGAAAAATCCTAACTAACCCAGGAATGTATCCACCCCCCCCCCCACCTAGAGAATGCAGTGTACTCACTGTAATAAAAGAGACTGTGGGAAGGAAGGATAAAACCTGTTGAGTGTTATTCATAGACCGCTTCTTGAACATGGAGTTCCTCCATTGGGGACTCCGGAATGGCTTCACGGAAGTGCTTCAGCCGCTGCCCATTGACAGTGAAGGTTTGCTTGGTGTATTCATTTTTAACCTGGACAACACCAAATGGAGAGACATTAGTAACAATGTAAGGTCCAAACCAACAGGAACGAAGCATACCAGGGTGCAACTTCAGCCTTGCATTGTAGAGGAGGACCTTCTGCCCGATGTGGAATTGATGATGAAGGATGAGACGGTCGTGGGCAGCCTTGGTTCGCTCTTTATAAATTCGGGAGTTCCCATATGAATCTCTTCCCATTTCCTCCAACTCCCGAATCTGCAACTTCCTTTGAATACCTGCACCAGAAAGATTAGAATTGAATTGTTTAATATCCCAGTAGGCCCGATGCTCTACCTCAACAGGGAGGTGACAACTCTTCCCAAAAACTAGCCGATATGGTGACATGCCAATTGGAGTTTTGAATGCAGTACGGTAAGCCCATAACGAATCATTGAGTCTAAGACTCCAGTCTTTTCTGTTTGGCTGAACCGTTTTCTCAAGTATCTGCTTTACCTCTCTATTTGATACTTCGGCTTGACCATTTGTTTGTGGGTGATAAGTAGTAGACACTCGATGCCCAACCCCGTACCTGCGCAAAAGATATTGCATTGTGCCGTTGCAGAAATGAGAACCCTGATCACTGTTGATAAACCTAGGTAATCCAAACCTACAGAATATTTGGGTTCTCAAAAATTACACAACTGTCTTGGAATCATCTGTCCTCGTGGATCGTGCCTCTACCCACTTTGAAACATAATCCACTGCCAGAAGAATGTAAAGGTTCCCAAATGAATTGGGGAATGGTCCCATAAAGTCAATGCCCCAAACATCAAAAATGTCATGGAAGAGTAAGGGTTGTTGGGGCATCTCATTTATTTTAGAGACATTCCCCATTCTTTGACAGCGAGGACAAGATTTACAGAATTCTTGGGCATCCCTAAACAATGTGGGCCAAAAGAGACCAGAATCTAAGACCTTTCGAGCAGTCCGTTGGGGACCAAAGTGGCCCCCACAAGCAAGTGTGTGGCAGAACCTAGGGACAGACTGAAACTCACTATCGGGAACACAATGCCTAATAACTCGATCACTACATGTGCGCCAGAGGTAGGGGTCATCCCAAATGTACCAACGAGACTCATGTTTTAGACGGTCGGACTGGTTTTTGGTGAAATCAGCAGGAATGCAAGACACTGCCAAATAATTTACAATTTCAGTATACCAAGGAATAAATCTTGCACTCGGTACAATTGCTCATCAGGAAACAATTCATTTGTGGGAATACATGGGGATGAGTCAATGTCTGTGGATGGGAGAATACTACTGATATGGTCAGCAACCCCATTCTCTTCTCCTTTTTTATCCCTAATTTCTAGATCAAATTCCTGAAGTAGGAGCATCCAGCGAATGAGACGTGGTTTGGCTTCTGGTTTCATTAGGAGATATCAGAGGGCTTCATGGTCTGAGAACACAACGACTTTGGACCCTAGAAGGTATGGCCTGAATTTATCCAAGTCAAACACAATGGAAAGAAATTATTTTTCAGTGGTGGTGTAGTTTTCTTGGGTAGGGTCCAAAGTACGTGAGGCATATGCAATGACATGTGGATCTCGATCGACCCTTTGTGACAAGACTGCCCCAACTGCATAGTTAGAGGCGTCAAACATGAGCTCAAATGGTAAATCCCCCCGAGGTGGTTGGATTACCGGGGGTGATGTGAGACTCCATTTTAACTTATTAAAAGCTTCCTCACATTTTTTATCAAAATAAAATTCTTTTTCTTTTTGGAGTAATCGGGAGAGGGGGAGTGCAATTTTACTAAAGTCACGAATGAAACGATGATAAAATCCAGCATGACCCAGGAAAGACCTCAAGTCCCGAACATTTTTAGGGAATGGTAGGGAGTAAATGATATCTACTTTTTATTTGTCCACATGGATACCTTCCCCAGAAATGACATGTCCCAAAATTATGCCTTGTCGCACCATGAAATGGAATTTCCCATAATTTAATACGAGATTCTTTTCAATACAGCGACGTAGGACAAAAGAAAGACTACTCAAACATTCATCAAAAGAGGATCCATAAACAGTAAAATCATCCATAAAAACCTCCTTGCAATTCTCCAGGTAATCTGAAAAAAAATACTAACCATACATCGTTGGAATGTACCTGGAGAATTGCACAGACCAAATGACATCCTTCTATAAGCAAATGTACCAAAGGGGCAAGTAAAGGTTGTCTTTTCCTAATCCTCAGGGGCAATATGGATCTGAAAGTATCCAAAATACCCATCAAGGAAACTGTAATTGGACTTCCCTGCTAACCTCTCTAGCATCTGGTCAATGAATGGAAATGGGAAATGGTCCTTCCTAGTGTGTTGGTTTAGTCGTCGATAGTCTATACAGACACGCCAACTATTCTGCACACGAGTTGAAACTAATTCATTGTTTTAATTTTTAACTATAGTAAGGCCAATTTTTTTAGGAACTACTTGAACGGGACTGACCCATTGGCTGTCAGAGATAGGGTAAATGATTCCAGCATCTAACAATTTTGTTACTTCTTTTTTAACAACATCAAGTAGGTTTGGGTTCAGTCGATGTTGTGACTGCCTCACTGGTTTAGCCTCATCATTTAATAAAATATGATGTGTACAAATTGATGGGCTAATGCTAGGAGTGTCATCAAGTGTCCATCCGAAATATTTTTTATACTTCCTCAAAAGATCAAGAAGTCGCAATTCATGCTCAGGAGTGAGTGAACTAGAAATGATGACGGGAAACTTGTTTCCATTCTCAATATATGAGTATTTTAAATCTTGAGGCAGTTGTTTCAGTTCCAATTCTGGGGGATTTTGGATTGACGGAAGTGTGTGTGAAAGTGAGAAGTCACTGACCTCATCTAACTGCTCAATGGTAACATCCTCAGATGAGGAATGAGCTTTTACAAGCTTAGCAGTATCATCGATGGTCATGTGATCCTCTGTGTTCAAGAAATCATCAATTAACAAACATGCATGACATTTCTCTAGACTGCTACAAAAATCAATACATGATTCATTTCCAAGAATTTCTATCAAAGAGGAAAATTCCGAAAGGGGATAAGGGTAAACAAATGAAGTTATTTTAGGGGAAGAGAGTACATCAATTGAATTTACCGAGAGAGAGGAATGTTCTTCTGAGGGGTGCTTCATGGCATCAAGGATGTTGAAATGGACTATGTCACAACCAAATTCCAGAGATAATGTACCATTATGGACATTAATTATGGCTTTGGTAGTTTTCAAGAATGGTCTCCCCAATATAATTGGGGCATGTCCATTCATTCTATCATCTTCCATTTTAAGCACGTAAAAATCAGCAGGAAAAAATAAATTTTGCACCCTCACAAGAACATCCTCTAACACACTGGAAGGGTGTGCCGTACTCCAATTTGCTAGCTGAACAACCATTCCTGTGGGCTTTAGTTCACTGAACTTCAAATAAGAGTATATGGAGTGAGGCATCACATTAATAGAAGCACCCAAATCAAGCATAGCATTGGAGAAAGAATACTCCCCTATGGTGCACGGAATCGAGAATGTTCCAGGATCATTGAACTTGGTGGGAAGTGATGGCTCTATCAATGCTGAAACATTCTTCCCCAGGCTCACCTTCTCATCACCACGAAGCCTCCTTTGGTGTGTACACATCTCCTTCAAAAACTTTGCATATCTCGGAATTTTCATGACGGCATCAATCAATAGAATGTTAACCTGTACTTTCTTGAAAGTTTCCAAGATTTCTTTATTAAGTTCGTTTTCTTTTTGTTTCCTAGGTTGGACATCCCTTTGAGGAAATGGAAGAGGAATGGTTGGGATATGTGGCTCATCAACAACCACAATCTTTCCTTTAGAAGGGCTTCTCTCAGGAAAAGGGTTTTCTTCTCTTGGACCATTTTTAGCAGTTGGGATGGTGGTTTCCTTTGGATGGGAGGACTCTAATGGAGGGGTCATTTGGCTTTTGAGTTGTGTCCCACTCCTAAGGGTGATGGCACTAACATTTACTTTATCCCTAGGGTTTACTACTGGTTGAGATGGTAGTTTACCCGACCCATGACTTTGGATTTCCCCCACTGAGTTGGGAAGCTGGCCTAGTTGGGTCTTTAGGTCTTGTATGGATTCTTGGGTGGTTTGTTGGAATTGGATATTATTGGAATCCATTTTCTTCATCATATCTTCTAGGCTAGGATCGGTTTTTGGAGGGGTGGTTGGAATGGCCTTTGGGGTGGTTGAGGATTTCTGGGTGGTGTTGGATGACTACTCTGACCCTGTTGGTTCCATTGCTGTTGAGGTTGGTTTGAATACCCCATTGCATATAGGCTTGGTTGTCCTTCCACCCTTGGTTGGATGGATAGTATGGTTCTTGGCTAAAGGGTTGGTTAAAGGGGCGTCTTGGAAATATTTCCTCACAACTCTCAGAAGTTTCTCTCAATTGAGGACATTGGTCAGAATAGTGGGTGTCAGAAGAGAAGATTCCAAAATGGATGGGAGGAGGAGATTGATATTTCCCTTGGGAGAGAGCAAGTTGTCGTAGAAGGGTACATACCTCTTTGAACTTCGTGTCCACCTTCTTCTCAAACTCAGTACTTTGTCCCTCATGGACACTTCGAATGGGAACACTGGACCGTGTAACGAATTGTTGAGTGTTCTGTGCCATGTTCTCAATGAGGGTTTTTGCAGCAATTGGGGTCTTATCTACCAATGCACCACCTGCAGCAGCATCAATCATATTTCGATCAACAGCAATCAAACCTTCATAAAAATATTGAATTAAAATTTGATCACTTATTTGGTGTTGTGGGAAACCTGAACATAACCGTTTAAAGCATTCCCAATATTCAAGTAATGTTTCCACTTGAGATTGTCTTATACCACATATTTCGTTCCTTATAGTTTCATTTCAAGAGGCTGGGAAGTATTTTTCAAGAAAAAGGTGTTTCATGTCTGCCCAGCCCCTAATTGGTGAATTGACATAGTATAACCAATATTTTGCAGTGTCTTCTAATGAAAATGGGAATGGCCTAAGCTTCACTTGTTCTTCATCCACATTAGCAGGTTTTAAGGTGGAAAACATAGTATGAAATTCTATTAAATGCTTATGTGGATCTTCTTCAGGCAGTCCATGAAATCTTGGTAATAAATAAATTAAACCAGATTTTAGTTCAAAATTGGGTGCCTCGCCTGGTAATTGAATGTAAGTGGGTTGGATATCAACATCAGGTGAGGTTAGTTCTTTTAGTGTTCTATTATTTTCAGCCATGATATACAAGTTATGTTCAGTTTTTAGCTTTGGATTCAGAAGAAGAAGAAGGATCAAGAAAAATTTTAAGATTTGAGGTCTCCTCCTTCAAAGTGTGGTCTTGTATGTCTCGGATTCGTTGATGTAGGATCATCTCCGGTTCGGGTTCGGAAGTTTGTAGGTATCCCGGAGTAGAACGCATCATACAAATAACCTACACAATAAATAAATTAGAACACAAAAACAAATTCAAAGGTAGAAGATAAAACAAACAAATATTCACAAAAATTACAAAAAATTTATCAAAAACACGCACAAAAAACCAAAGCGCTCCCCGGCAACGGTGCCAAAATTTGACCGTACTGTCATGACACGTCAAATTGATTATATTTTTAAGGTTGATTTATAGTCTAGGGAAGACCCTAGGCCATCTCTCAAGGAGCATTGTTAGGTTTAGATTGTGTATTTTTAATAAAAATGACTAAGAGAGGGGGTGGTTTTGAAAACAGTTTAAAACAATGACTTAGATGAAATAGCCTAAAAAATGAGTGACCAAGTGGGTTTTGAGAAATATGAGATAAAAGGGTCGATGTGATTTCACTACACACATATCAAGTTCATTGTTCATAGAGATTCATCTCAGGTTTAGAGTAATTCTTTGGTTGGAGTTAATTGGAATCCCGATTAATTCATAAGCTTTTATTTCAATGCTTAAAGGACCCAACCTTGACGTAACAATCGTATTGTCAAGGTCCCGTACTTATTAATGTAATAAGAGCTTCCAAAGCATATTGAAATCTCAATAAGGTGGGTATGAAAAGGATTCTTGTGATGTCCAATCGGAACAACACAAGTCACGCACTCAAAACCTCACACCGATCGGTTAGAAATTAAGAGCATATCACTCACATGTATCAAATAAAGCATTCAACTCTGAAATAAAATAAGATACATGGAATGAAATGTTTAAACACCCAAATTACTCCAAACCAGTAGCTAATGTATGAATCAGGACTCCCTTGACATGTGTGTAACTCCCTCACAACGAACACCCAACTTTTAGCTCGACATCGAGAGGAGGAGGAAGCTCGGGTTGAACTCCTGCTTCATTGTTGATCCCCCTATGAGGATAGGGGCCTCCAGAACCTACAAGGTGATTAGAAGACTCTTATAGGACTCCAAATTGGCAGCACTTCACTCCTTGGCCGAACATACAAATGAGGAGCCCAAGGTGTCCTTTTATAGGAAATGTGGGATGTGGTTTTGGGCACACAGATTTCACCAATCCACTTGCACGACGCGTTTCAGCTTTCAGATAGTCTTATATCGCTTTGGAAAAAATAGAAAGGTTGTATCCCTACCTCTTTAATGTCTCCACCGAATGTTTGGCACCTTTTGGAGAACTATATCTCAAGATATTGATAAAATAGAGAACACCGCATTTGACTTGGTCCAAACTCGGTGTCTTGGACAGATCAGTTCGGATGGGCCTCATGCAGGACGAATCAGGATTGGGTTCCTTAATATGAAATGTAGAATATTGAATTTTGGACAGGACCACAAAATTTCAGACCATTTGGATTCACTTATTTCGTGTAATATGCAAAATAGTGGACAGATGTCCATGGATCCACGCAATTTTTGGCCCATTTTTCTTTCACTTCATCAAGGGCCCTCCAAATCACCTCCACCTACATTGTAATTTTAAAAACACGTATCATTGACCTATTTAACAGTGATAAACACAAAATTATTGAATCAAACATGAATAACAATTTGATATTATTTTTATAATTTTTAATACAAAATATGTTTAGCACAGCGATGTAAGGGTGAAAATGAAACAGTGAATCGTGGTACGATCACACCCCCACACCTAAACATTTGCACTCCTGGGCAAGGTCACATATCCAAATGCAATGATTCATATATATATATATATATATATTTACAACATCATAAAGATTTATCATTTGAGGGAATTTTATTTAAAGTAAATTGATCAATTCACAAATCACACCAAGGAGTTCTTCCTAGTGAAAATAGAAAAGGATGTCTCATAAATCATATCATAGAGGAATTCAAAAAGGTTCATGATACCCAATTGAGAAAGGAATTAAGAAGTAAATCATGACAATAAATCTCCATGTTTGTGTGTGAAAACCATTCCATGCTATTCTTTCCACTTGCTATCCAATAAATATATGTTATTTTAACATTTTTCAGCTTAAATGATTTTGTCACCGAACCTGTCCTACATCCTTTGCAATCATATTTCAAGACCCACTCATTTAATCATTCCCAGAAGTCAAACCATAAGCTCCCGACCTATATATCCCCATATGTTGCACATTACATCACTCCCCTCATTTTTTTGAAGTTGCAATTGGAACAAATCTCACTCTCATCTCTCAACCCTTGTTTGATCTCCTCACGACACTAATTGCAATAGTTATAAAAAGATAAAAGGTTGAGGAGGAGTGGTTTTTGACCTGCCCAAGACACAACAATTGTTTTTTTAGGGCGTACAACAGTCGTACATTAGGTACACACTCATAGGTCAATCTGGTACAGTAATGAAACAGATCAGATAAGGAACGAACGTATGGAAATATCGTTTAAAGCTGAAAAATATTAACCCAACATATATTTACCTTATATTAAGTAATAAATAATCACACTTTGTGGTTTGGTGCAAATTGTTTTGGAGATATTAGCGACACAGTTTTCCCAAAAACTACTCACACAATGGGCATCAATCATCTCAAAGGTTTCACATAGATACGACCATTTATATCATTGACAGAAAACCAATTTACTAAAAATCACTCCCTGATGTTAAATTCATAAAAATATTCTTTTTAGCCTTCGTTATGGTATTTTTACTTTCCCCACTTTATGGTCGCCATATCATGGAATTTTGAAATTGTTGATGGGGAAAAATCAAAATACCATAAAGAAGGCCAAAAAGAGAAAACAAAAGGAGAAAATGGTGAAAAATCCTAACTAACCCAGGAATGTATCCACCCTCCCACACCTAGAGAATGCAGTGTCCTCACTGTAATAAAAGAGACTGTGGGAAGGAAGGATAAAACATGGTGAGTGTTATTCACAGACTGCTTCTTGAACATGGAGATCCTCCATTGGGGACTCCGGAATGGCTTCATGGAAGTGCTTCAGCCGCTGCCCATTGATAGTGAAGGTTTGCTTGGTGTCTTCATTTTGAACCTGGACAACACCAAATGGAGAGACATTAGTAACAATGTAAGGTCCAAACCAACGGGAAACAAGCTTACCAGGGTGCAAATTCAGCCTTGCATTGTAGAGGAGGACCTTATGCCTGATGTGGAATTGACGATGAAGGATGAGACGGTCGTGGGCAGCCTTGGTTCGCTCTTTATAAATTCAGGAGTTCTCATATGAATCTATTCACATTTCCTCCAACTCCTGAATCTGTAAATTCCTTTGAATACCTGCATCAGAAAGATTATAATTGCATTGTTTAATATCACAGTAGGCCTGGTGCTCTACCTCAACAGGGAGGTGATAACTCTTCCCAAAAACTAGCCGATATGGTGACATGCCAATTAGAGTTTTGAATGCAGTACGGTAATCCCATAACGAATCATTGAGTCTAAGACTCCAGTCTTTTCTGTTTGGCTAAACCGTTTTCTCAAGAATCTATTTTACCTCTCTATTTGATACTTCGGCTTGACCATTTGTTTGTGGGTGATAAGAAGTAGACACTCGATGCCCAACCCCGTACATGCGCAAAAGAAATTTCATTGTGCGGTTGCAGAAATGAGAACCTTGATCACTGATGATAAACCTAGGTAATCCAAACCTACAGAATATTTGGGTTCTCAAAAATTCCACAACTGTCTTGGAATCATCTGTCCTCGTGGATCGTGCCTCTACCCACTTTGAAACATAATCCACTTCCAGAAGAATGTAAATCTTCCCAAATGAATTTGGGAATGGTCCCATAAAGTCAATGCCCCAAACATCAAAAATGTCATGGAAGAGTAAGGGTTGTTGGGGCATCTCATTTCTTTTAGAGACATTCCCCATTCTTTGACAGTGAGGACAAGATTTACAGAATTCATGGGCATCCCTAAACAATGTGGGCCAAAAGAGACCAGAATCTAAGACCTTGCGAGCTGTCCGTTGGGGACCAAAGTGGCCCCCACAAGCAAGTGTGTGGAAGAACGTAAGGACAGACTGAAACTCACTATCGGGAACACAACGCCTAATAACTTGATCACTACATGTGCACCAGAGGTAGGGGTCATCCCAAATGTACCAACGGGACTCATGTTTTAGATGGTCGGCCTGGTTTTTGGTGAAATCATCAGGAATGCAAGACACTGCCAAATAATTTACAATTTCAGCATACCAAGGAATAGCATCTTACACTCGGTACAATTGCTCATTAGGAAACAATTCATTTGTGGGAATACAGGGGGATGAGTCAATGTCCGTGGATGGGAGAAACCTACTGATATGGTCAGCAACCACATTCTCTGCTCCTTTTTTATCCCTAATTTCTAGATCAAATTCTTGAAGTAGGAGCATCCAGCGAATGAGACGTGGTTTGGCTTCTGGGTTCTTTAGGAGATATCGGAGGGCGGCATGGTCTGAGAACACAACGACTTTTGACCCTAAAAGGTATGACCTGAATTTATCCAAGGCAAACACAATGGAAACAAATTCTTTTTCAGTGGTGGTGTAGTTTGCTTGGGCAGGGTCCAAAGTACGTGAGGCATAGGCAATGACATGTGGAGCTCGATCGACCCTTTGTGACAAGACTGCCCCAACTGCATAGTTAGAGGCGTCACACATGAGCTCAAATGGTAAATCCCACCAAGGTGGTTGGATTACCGGGGGTGATGTGAGACTCCATTTTAACTTATTGAAAGCTTCCTCACATTTTTTATCAAAATCAAATTCTTTTTCTTTTTGGAGTAATCGGGAGAGGGGGAGTGCAATTTTACTAAAGTCACGAATGAAACGACGATAAAATCCAGCATGACCCAGGAAAGACCGCATGTCCCGAACATTTTTAGGGAATGGTAGGGAGGAAATGATATCTACTTTTGATTTGTCCACTTGGATACCTTCCCCAGAAATGACATGTCCCAAAACTATGCCTTGTTGCACCATGAAATGGAATTTCTCATAATTTAATACGAGATTCTTTTCAATACAGTGACGTAGGAAAAAAGCAAGACTACTCAAACATTCATCAAAAGAGGATCCATAAATAGTAAAATCATCCATAAAAACCTCCATGCAATTCTCCAGGTAATCCGAAAAAATACTAACCATACATCGTTGGAAAGTACCTGGAGCATTGCACAGACCAAATGGAATCCTTCTATAAGAAAATGTACCAAAGGGGCAAGTAAAGGTTGTCTTTTCCTGATCCTCAGGGGCAATATAGATCTGAAAGTATCCAGAATACCCATCAAGGAAACAGTAATGGGACTTCCCTGCTAACCTATCTAGCATTTGGTCAATGAATGGAAATGGGAAATGGTCCTTCCTAGTGTGTTGGTTTAGTCGGCGATAGTCTATACAGACACGCGAACTATTCTGCCCACGAGTTGGAACCAATTCATTATTTTCATTTTTAACTATAGTAAGGCCAGTTTTTTTAGGAACTACTTGAACGGGACTGACCCATTGGCTGTCAGAGATATGGTAAATGGTTCCAGCAGCCAAAAATTTTGTTACTTCTTTTTTAAAAACATCAAGTAGGTTTGGGTTCAGTCGACGTTGTGACTGCTCACTAGTTTAGCCTCATCATTTAATAAAATATGATGTGTACAAATTGATGGGCTAATGCCAGGAATGTCAGCAAGTGTCCATCCTAAAGCTTGTTTATACTTCCTCAAAAGATCAAGCAGTCACAATCCATGCTCAGGAGGGAGTGAACTAGCAATGATGACGGGCAACTTGTTTCCATTCTCAAGATATGTGTATTTTAAATCTTGAGGCAGTTGTTTCAGTTCCAATTCTGGGGGATTTTGGATTGACGGGAGTGTATGTGAAAGTGAGAAGTCACTGATCTCATATAACTGCTCAATGGTAACATCCTTAGATGAGGAATGATCTTTTACAAGCTTAGTAGTATCATCGATGGTCATGTGATCCTCTGTGTTCAAGAAATCATCAATTAACAAACATGCATGACATTTCTCTAGACCGCTACAACAATCAATGAATGATTCGTTTCCAAGAATTTCTATCAAAGAGGAAAATTCAGAAAGGGGATCAGGGGAAACAAATGAAGTTATTTTAGGGGAAGGGAGTACATCAATTGAATTTACCTAGAGAGAGGAATGTTCTTCTGAGGGGTGCTTCATGGCATCAAGGATGTTGAAATGGACTATGTCACCACCAAATTCCATAGATAATGTACCATTATGGACATTAATTATGGATTTGGAATTTTTCAAGAAAGGACTCCCCAATATAATTGGGGCATGTCCATTCATCATATCGTCTTCCATTTTAAGCACGTAAAAATCAGCAGGAAAAATTAAATTTTGCACCCTCACAAGAACATCCTCTAACACACCGGAAGGGTGTTCCGTACTCCGATTTGCTAGCTGAACAACTATTCATGTGGGCTTTAGTTCACCGACATGCAAATAAGAGTATATGGAGTGAGGCATCACATTAATAGAAGCACCCAAATCAATCATAGTATTGGAGAAAGAATACTCCCCTATGTTGCACGGAATCGAGAATATTCCAGGATCATTGCACTTGGTGGGAAGTGAGGGCTCTATAAATGCCGGAACATTCCAAACCAGGCTCACCTTCTCATCACCACGAAGCCTCTTTTGGTGTGTACACATCTCCTTCAGAAACTTTTCATATCTCAGAATTTGTTAACGGCATCAATCAATGGAATGTTAACCTGTACTTTCTTGAAAGTTTCCAATATTTCTTTATTAAGTTCGTTTTCTTTTTGTTTCCTAGGTTGGACATCCATTTGAGGAAATGGAAGAGGAATGGTTGGGATAGGTGTCTCATCAACAACCATAGTCTTTCCTTTGTAAGGGCTTCTCTCAGGAAAAGGGTTTTCTTCTCTTGGACCATTTTTAGCAGTTGGGATGGTGGTTTCCTTTGGATTGGAGGACTCTAATAGAGGGGTCATTTGGATTTTGAGTTTTGCCCCACTCTTAAGGGTGATGACACTAACATTTCCTTTATCCCTAGGGTTTACTATTGGTTGAGATGGTAGTTTACCCGACCCATGACTTTGGATTTCCCCCACCAAGTTGGCAAGCAGGCCTAGTTGGGTCTTTAGGTCTTGTATCGCTGCTTGGGTGGTTTGTTGGAATTGGATATTATTGGCAGCCATTTGCTTCATCATATCTTCTAGGCTAGGCTCGGTTTTTGGAGGGGGTGGTTGGAATGGCCTTTGGGGTGGTTGAGGATTTCTGGGTGGTGTTGGATGACTACTCCGACCCTGTTGGTTCCATTGCTGTTGAGGTTGGTTTGAATACCCCCCTTGCCTATAGACTCGGTTTTCCTTCCACCCTTGGTTGGATGGATAGTATGGTTCTTGCCTAAAGGGTTGGTTAAAGGGGTGTCCTGGAAATATTGCCTCACAACTCTCAGAAGTTTCTCTCAATTGAGGACATTGGTCAGAATAGTGGGTGTCAGAAGAGCAGATTCCACAATGGATGGGAGGAGGAGATTGATATTTCCCTTGGGAGAGAGCAAGTTATCGTAGAAGGGTACTTACCTCTTCGAACTTCGTGTCCACCTTCTTCTCAAACTCAGTACTTTGCACCTCATGGACACCTCGAATGGGAACACTGGACCGTGTACCGAATTGTTGAGTGTTCTGTGCCATGTTCTCAATGAGGGTTTTGCAGCAATTGAGGTCTTATCTACCAATGCACCACCTGCAGCTGCATGAATCACATTTCGATCAATAGGAATCAAACCTTCATAAAAATATTGAATGAAAATTTGATCACTTATTTGGTGGTGTGGGCAACTTGAACATAACCTTTTAAAGCGTTCCAAATATTCATGTAATGTTTCCCCTTGAGATTGTTTTATACCACATATTTCTTTCCCTATAGTTGCAGTTCGAGAGGCTAGGAAGTATTTTTCAAGAAAAAGGCGTTTCATGTCTGCCCAGCCCCTAATTGGTGAATTGACATAGTATAACCAATCTTTTGCAGTTTCTTCTAATGAAAATGGGAATGCCCTAAGCTTCACATGTTCTTCATCCACATTAGTAGGTTTTAAGGTTGAACACACAGTATGAAATTCTTTTAAATGCTTATGTGGATCTTCTCCAGGCAGTCCATGAAATCTTGGTAATAAATTAATTAAACCAGATTTTAGTTCAAAATTGGGTGCCTCGCCTTGTAATTGAATGTAAGTGGGTTGGATATCAACATCAGGTGAGGTTAGTTCTTTTAGTGTTCTATTATTTTCAGCCATGATATACAAGTTGTGTTCAGTTTTAACTTTGGTTTTATAAGAATAAGAAGGAACAAGAAGAATTTTAAGATTTGATGTCTCCTCCTTCCAAGTGTGGTCTTGTATGTCTCAGTTTTGTTGATGTAAGATCCTATCCGGTTCGGGTTCGAAAGTTTGTTGGTCTCCCGGAGTAGAACGCATCATACAAATAACCTACACAATAAATAAATTAGAACAGAAAAACAAATTCAAAGGTAGAAGATAAAGCAAACAAATATTCAAAAAAATTACAAAAAATTTATCAAAAACACGCACAAAAAACCAAAGCGCTCCCCGGAAACGTCGCCAAAATTTGACCGTTCTGTCATGACACGTCAAATTGATTATATTTTTAAGGTTTATTTATAGTCTAGGGAAGACCCTAGGTCGTCTCTCAAGGAGCATTGTTAGGTTTAGAGTGTGTATTTTTAATAAAAATGACTAAGAGAGGGGGTGGTTTTGAAAACAGTTTAAAACAATGACTTAGTTGAAATAGCCAAAAAATGAGTGACCAAGTGGGTTTTGAGAAATATGAGATAAAAGGGTCAATGTGATTTCACTACACACATATCAAGTTCATTGTTCATAGAGATTCATCTCAGGTTTAGAGTAATTCTTTGGTTGGAGTTAATTGGAATCCTGATTAATTTCTAAGCTTTTATTTCAATGCTTAAAGGACCCAACCGTGACGTAACAATCGTATTTTCAAGGTCCAGTACTTATGCATGGAATAAGAGCTTCCAAAGAATATTGAAATCTCAATAAGCTGGTTATGAAAAGGATTCTTGTGATGTCCAATCGGAACAACACAAGTCACGCACTCGAAACCTCACACCGATCGGTTAGAAATTAAGAGCATATCACTCACATGTATCAAATCATGCATTCAAATCTGAAATAAAATAAGATACATGGAATGAAATGTTTAAACACCCAGATTACTCTAAACCAATAGCTAATGTATGCATCGTAACTCCCTTGACATGTGTGTAGGTCCCTCACAACGAACACCCAACTTTTAGCTCGACATCGGGAGGAGGAGGAAGCTCGGGTTGAACTCCTTCTTCATTTTTGATCCCCCTATGAGGATAGGGGCCTTCAGAACCTCCAAGGTGATTAGAAGACTCTTCTAGGACTCCAAATTGGCAGCACTTCACTCCTTGTCCGAACTTACAAATGAGGAGCCCGAGGTGTCGTTTTATAGGAAATGTGGGAGGTGGTTT
This sequence comes from Viscum album, assembly GCA_963277665.1. Taxonomy (NCBI): domain Eukaryota; kingdom Viridiplantae; phylum Streptophyta; class Magnoliopsida; order Santalales; family Viscaceae; genus Viscum; species Viscum album. The sequence continues at coordinate 2,083,011,220 of OY728128.1, read as the reverse complement.
TGGGCACACAGATTTCATCAATCCACTTGCACGACGCGTTTCGGCCTTCAGACAGTCTTATCTCGCTTTGGAGAAAATAGAAATGTTGTAGCCCTACCTCTTTCATTTCTCCAATGAAAGTTTGGAACCGTTTGGACAACTAGAGCTCAAGATATTGATAAAATATTGAACACCGCATTTGACTTGGTCCAAATTCGGTGGCTTGGACAGATCAGTTCGGATGGGCCCCATGCAAGCCGAATCAGGATTGGGTTTCTTAATATGAAATGTAGAATATTGAATTTTGGACAGGGCCAAAATATTTCAGCCCATTTGGATGCACTTATTTCGTGTAATATTCAAAACAGTGGACAGATGTCCATGGATCCATGCAATTTTTGGCCCATTTTTCTTTCACTTCATCAAGGGCCCTCCAAATCACCTCCACCTACATTGTAATTTTCAAAACACATATCATTGACCTACTTAACAGTGATAAACACATGATTATTGAATCAAACATGAAGCAAAATTTGATAATATTTTTATAATTTTTAATACAAAATATGTTTAGCACAGCGATGTAAGAGTGAAAATGAAACAGTGAATCGTGGTACGATCAAACCCACAGTAAGAACCCTGCTGCCCTTCATATTCGTCGTCACTACTATCATCTAACCTCACAAAGACACTTGCCACTTGTGCCGGGGATGGGCCCAAAATCACTATATTGTTTTCAATCTGGTCTTGGAGCTAGTCCTTGAACACGTAGCATCGTTGGATGGTGTTCCCCAGGGTCTGGTGATAAGGGAAGTATTTGGGGTGATTAGTGAGATGTGCTCTGGCTTCCGGCACCTAGGCAGCCGCACAATACTCCGCTCTAAGGCACTGCAAAAGTAACCAAAGACCAGAGCCTTGTCAAACGAGTAGGTCTGATTCCTTCTGTCTAAAAAGGGTGCTCTAGGAGGCTGACCCAAACGGGGGGGGGGGGGGGGGGGTGCAGGAGCATGCCGAGAAGGCGGAACCAGATTATCTTGCCTAGGAAGTTGCGGTGCATTAGGCAGAGGCGGTTGCTGATTTTGAGGCAGTCGCTAATGGGATGGAGGTTGTGCCCACGGGGGAGGACCCCTATGGGGCTACGGATCTTGCCTCACTCGTAGAAATTATAGCTTCCTAGGGGCCTCTATCTGGGCCACAGCAACAGGCTCAGCTCTGACAGCTCTCCTTGCTGGGATTATAGGAGGCAATGGGCGTGCCTTAATGGCCTGTTGTAGGGCTTCTTCGAGGAACTGAACCTTGTCTGAGAAGTCTCATAACCCTTCAGGGTAATTCTGAGTGATCAGAGAAGGAAAAAGCTCTGCCTTGACGTTTCATATGCACATTGTCATTAATTTTTACTATGTTAACGGCTTGTCAAGGGAGTATGTGAGCCCTTTCCACCGGGCAATGAAGTCCGCGACTCACTCATCGGGCCTTTTCTTGCACCTGAAGAGGTCTGCGATGTTTGTCTTCTGGGTTGTGGAACAAAACTAGTAGAGTAATTTCCTGCGAAGGTCCTCCCAGCTAGTCATGGATCCGATAGGGATCTGGATATACCAGACAAATGCCAGCCCTTCCAGTGTTTGAACAAAGCAACAGAGCTTGGTGGCCTCCTGCTGCGCCGGTGTCCCTAACATAGGCCCACACCTTGAGTTGAGGTGGGACATGTGTTGTGGCGGGTCTCCTATCCTGTTAAGGGGGGAGAAAGTGGGATTCCCAAATCCCAGAGGTGCTGGCATATCATCCTCACATGCTGGGTACGACATGCCGTCTGGTGGGATCGCCACCTGCTGAGTCTCCAAAGCCTCTAAGCGGGCGATGAGCGCTGCAATCGGATCGCCTAGATGCGGATTCCTTTCCTGACAGGGATCCCTAACCACAAGCACATTTTCGGTCTCTTAAATTCGACAGACAAGCTTAGCAGCTCATGGATCAGCTGGTGGAGCGTCCCTTGGCGCGACAGGAGGAACCCAAGCGGGATCCCTTTGGTGATCATGCCACTCAGAAGGGTTTGTAGAAACATATTTGCCCACTTTCCATGAGCTCCGCCATCTCCTCTGTCAGTGAACATGGCATGATAGAGGTTTCCTGGGAGAATCTCGTCGAGGGGTAGTTGTTCCTACCCCTGCTGCCCCGGCCTAGGATCATCGTAATCGGGTCGCCGCTCTGGAATGCATTCAACCAGAAGCTCATCGACCAACCTCTTCTGCTCTGCAAGCTATTGGCACAACGTGGCCTTCTTGGGATCTTCCTCTGCCTTCTGCACTAAGGCTGATGGGTCGGAAAGCTTGAAAGCCCCAACGTGCTCTTTACCATTTCCGATGTTCCGGCTCAGTGTTAATGCCTTAGTGGGCACGGGGAGACCTAGGAGGTTCCTTTGGAGATGAGTTATCCTTACTGATGGTGCCAGTAGTGGCTTGTATCCATGGGATGAGTCCCCATGAAGAAGTTCCATACTGTTCTCCTCTCCAGATAGATCGACCATGTTGACCACCACTGCCCTCAGGGGCGTGTCCTCAGAGCCACCCGGTGAGTTGGGCGGCCGACAAATCCCACTATAGAGATGGGCATTGTACTGCCCCATCCACGGACATGCGCATGGGGGGTGGCCACCTCAATAACTTTGCGAATTACTTGAATGCTCTGAACGCATTGCTATTGGAGGGCACTGTGGTGGCCAAGTGATTCGAGGTGCTGAACCATGGGGAGTGTGGCATGGTCGACCTGACGACATTGCTCGCCGATATCCTCGAGGTGTTCTTGGATCCTGGGATAGGGCACTTTCTAGTGGAACAGACGAGAGTGAGTCTCCTGGAGGGTTTCACGAAAACATTCAAACTATCCCAGGGTGAGCGATTCTGGTATATCAAAATCCAACACTGTGACTGGAAAAAACAGCTCAGGTAAGTGGCTTGTTGCGTGGATGGTCTAGAAAATCCATGGATCAAGTTCATGATCTGGCCATTGATAGCCCCGCTCATCAACTGGGAGTGATCGGGGAACTTGCAGCGGTGTCGAGGCAGGCCGCTAGGCCGGTGGGCGGGCCGGCAGAGAATACGACATGCATGCTGATTGGCCGCTGAATCCTATGTTGTCCTCCAAGGGTTGAAGTGTCTTGACAGCCACATCATGATAGGATAGACCAGTTAATGGGCCTCCCGTCACAGTGCCAGTGCTTTCCGGGGGTGTGCAACGTCGCAACACTTCCGCCATCGACCCCCAAAAAGCTCTCCTCCATCTCTGGGTTAGGTGGAAGGTGCTCCCAGAGAGGCCGATGGTGACAGAAAGTTTGATCCCCGGGGGTAATCCAAGTCCTCGTCCTCCTAGATATTCCATCGGAGGGAGGATGGGATCGTATGGATATCACATTCGGGGAGTATGTTGTTGACATGCCATGTCCCAATCCCATTCCTTGACTCAAAGGACTGACGGGAGGGCTCGATCGCCGAGTCGTACTCAGCCTTGGATTCTGAGAAACGGATTTGTCTAATTTCCATCCGGCCTTCCCTGGCACTTCTCTTATAGCGACGACGTCCTGCCTTCCAGCCCCCTGGGTGGCTCTTCGGGGCGAGGCTGATTTCCTTCATGGAGTCCTCTGGCCGCAATGGTGCCGGGGCTGAGAGGACTGATGTCCGGGGTGCGAGGAGCACCGAGGTAAATGTTGAAAGGGACATGGGGAGGAACTCCACATGGGTGAGTGACCAGATATGCAAAGGCTCCATACTTGCGGTCTACGGTAGGGGGAGTTACCCAATACCACGTGTAGTGGGCGCTGGAGAGAGCCCCACCCGGAGTGTTGCTGTCATGGGGCAACCCCTTACCTATGGCGATGGTGGTGCTAGGCATGCCTCTGAGCCGAGGTTGAAGGAGGGAGGGACCATACCATCCAGAATAGTGTCACAGAGTAGGCCTTCACGCTGAATGGAACTACCACAAATTAGTCCGCGATGGCCATTGCCTGTGCCAGTGACCGGGAGAGTCGACCTATCCTGCCCGTGGGGTGGTCGGGGCCTCGATCCAGATCGGGCATATAACTTCCCCTGCTCAACATGTGCGGGGGTTTGATGAATGGAGTCAGTAGTGGCTTGAGCAACAATGATTTCCGAAGTTGATGCCACGTGGCAAGCATCCTCTTCTGCTCGTTCCTGACACTGGTGTCAGGTCCGGTGGGTTGGAGCCAGTGGTGCGGGCACATGGATTTCCTGCTCTTTGGCACAGGGAGTCGGGTGGCGGTGTCAACGCGGCCTAGAGGGGGCCCTTTCTATAAACCCTTGAAGCGGGTTTCTGTTCGGGTGAACCTAGACATCCCCTACCTCATCGGCGTAGGGATGGGAGGTGTCAAGGCGTTCCGGGGATAAGTTCCTGAAATGGATGATCATCGGGGTGGGGAGTGATGGATCCCTGCGTGGCCCTCGAGGGCGGCGTTTGAGGTGAGGCACTGCTACCTCAAGGTCCAAACATGCCATGTCTCTAGTGGGAATGACCCCTTCCTCCTCATACATATGCACAGGGTCGTTGATCACCCTTCGTTGGATAATCTTCGATGGGGAGAGGGGGCGTGAGCGCCAGATAGTCGTAGTGGTCGGATCAACTGTGGAAGATGCGGAACTACACGAGGTGGCCGTGTCGGTACTGCCCTTGCCCCTGTGCCCATGGGAAGGTGGTGATCAAGCTCTGCATGCAGCGATCTGATTCCTAAAACCAGGGAGATGAACCCATTAATACTAATAGGAAAATAAATCGACAACCAATAGCCCAACTCCATTCCATCTTCCATGGTCGGTAAGAGGGATCCACGCTGCCAATTTCACAGAACGGAGCACTCAATGTCCTGACTGCCCCAACCCCTGGCGGGTTTCACGTCTGAGTGCTGGGTGCTCGGACCTGGTGACATGGTAATCTTCCGACACCCCAAAAATTACTAGTTTTCATATTAAGGAGACTAGATTCCTGTCAGGTTCACCATTTTCTGTTTCCGACACTTTCTACCGAGGTGCGCATGCATGCGCTTCCGTCACACAGTGGAGGACATGTGGCGTGTAGCCCCGCATCCCCACTTTCCAAAGGGGGATGACATCCATTCTTTATTCAGGGACATCTGCTCCCTGATCAAAATCGAGATGATTGGATGTCAGTTCATCATTCTGTGGATTCCTCCTCGGATCACGTCACCTAGTCCAGGTCTCCCTCATAGATTTAAGACGTATTCGTGAATCTCGTTCCCAGCGCCATATCTTCATGGACACTAGTTAATTATGCTACTTCCATCGAGATTCTCCAAGGGGTCTATTCGGGGCAGAAACCTTCGGTTAGGAGAGTGTTAACGTTGAAGTGTCGTTGGCATGTCTTGCCGCTGTGGGATTGGCATGTCCCTCTTCTGTCCCTTATTATAGGGCTTCTCGAGGGCGTGGAATCCCGAGGAATCCCACATCGAAAGCAGGGAACTTTATGCCATAGACATGTATCTGAGGTTTTCCTCAGCTTCACATGTTTCACACGGGGTATGCTGCTAGTTTAACGTCCAACGGTGATAGATCAGACAGATCAGAACACTAAGAGTGGATCATATTGAAGAACCCCCTTGAGGGAACGCAGATATAGGGACCAGCATGTGGGAGGCTTCCCGGATTCTTTGGAGTGGAGTGAAGTGGCATGATCCTACCGGGATGTGGCGGCATGGGTAAGAATCATGATGGGTGACGGATTTGGTCTTGAGTCTCGAGGAGACTTCAAACGTATCCTCGTGGTAGGGAATCAAAGTCTTCGTAGTTTGATGATACGATGGGACGCCCAAACAAGCGACCCATGAGAATGAACGGATGGATGATACCTAGAGGAAGAAAGATTCCTGGGCTAGGGGATGAGCTTCCTGAGGCACATTGGCTCGAGGGAAAGGTTAGGATGGGACTTTGATGTTGGGCTTGAACCTCAAGGAGGATTCCTACGTACCGTGCCTTAGCACGGAGCAAAGTCTCTGTAGTTCAGGATGGACGGGGCTTACGCTAAGAGGTTCCCCAAGATGGATATGGGGCTTACGCTTTGAGGCGGCCCACAATGGTTGATATGGGGTTATGATCTAAGGAGGCCCAAAGTGGTTATGGGGATTACGCTCTGAGGAGGCCTAAGGTGGATATGGGGCTTACGCTATGAGGCAACCCAAGGTGGATATGGGGCTTACGCTTTGAGGTGGCCCAAGGTGGATATGGGGTTTACGCTCTGAGGCGGCCCATGGTGTTGGAAAACCGACACAAAGGGGTCAGAATGACTGAGTGGTGGGCTTGAACATCATGGGGGCTTCCTACATATCCCCGTGGCATGGAATCAAAGTCAATGTAGTTCGGGTGGTGCATTTTAATGACATGCAGGATAGGGAAGATAGTTTAACATCGTGCTAGATGAGAGCATATAGGTTAACTTCGTGAGGGATGGGGTCATCTGGGGCTTACGCTCTAAGGCTTCCCATGGTGCTGGAGAACCGACGTGAAGGGGGTCAGAACGACCGAGTGGTGGTATTGAACCTTGTGGAGGATTCCTACGTATCATGCCTTTGAACAGATCAAAGTCCTCGTAGTTTGCTGGATGTGGGGTCAATTCTGGTGCTCACTCTAATCTCATGTAAGCCATGCTCGGTGTGAGAAACAAGAGGTTGTAGGTACCTGACGATCACGTCGCAAAGGGTGCGTCTGTGAGAAGAGAATAGGGGATTACGCATTGAGCGACCCCAGGTTCCGGGACTTACTCCAGGATGGAGGCCCGAAATGTGACAAAGTGAAGAGGGAGTGGGATTTTGGACCGAACAAATGAGATTCCTCGTTCCCTATCACGCCCTCCACTGGCCTTGGTAGTGGGGAAGTACAGAGGTTCATGGGATCTACCTTCCGTAAGAGAGGCTAGGGGCATACACCAAGGTGGATTCCCTTCCCCCGTGGACAAACGCCACTCCAAGAGGGAGGATATCATTCCATGTGAGGAGGATTCCATTCCCTTGGAGACGAGCGGCGTAACGAATGTTCGAGCTGGGGGGACCCTGCATGCGAGGCACGGGGATAGATCAGAGTTTAATGTCTTGTGTTGAGGACGAGGTTCATGGAAGTTTAACGTCCTACAGCTCGGACGATGTGGGTCCACTCCACACCCCTAGGACATACATAACATGTAACCTCTACCCCTTGAGGGAGGGAAGGCATCGGTAAGGCTGTGGTGAAGGGGGGTCTAAGAGTGACCCATTGAGGGGTCCACGTTAGCGTGGCTATGCAAAGAAGCAATAGCCGTTAGCGTTCCTATGCGAAGAAGCATGAGGAAAATCAACGCAATGGGAAACACTGCCCAAGGGACCTTGAGGTTACTTTGTATGATCCTGGAAGGCCGCATGGGAAAACAACGCATGGCATGCATGCTCGGTATTGAGGACATCGAGTGCCTACGCAAAAAGGCACCCTGGGGGAAAGGTGAGGGGTCCCGACGTTTGCGGCCAATGAAAGGGTTTGCACGAAAAACACTAGGATGGTGCGTAATTGGGGCAGAGGGATTAAGCGCAGCTAGGAGGATCGCACACAAAGGACGTGAATTGTGTGTGAGTGCCACAGGCCGAACCCTAAGGTAAGGCCACACCCAACGAAGAACCTTTTTTCACGCAATGGAAGGAATTGCACACAAGGGAAGAACCCTATAGGGTTTGGCATTTTATTTACGCCCATGGGATAGCGCGCAAAGGTGTATCCCGGGGCGAGGTTGCGCAAAAAGGGTAAGTACCTGAAGGTCATCTTGGGCGTGCGAAAGTTCTATTTCGCGCATGAGAGCCGATCCAAATTCCGAAACTCAGAAACGGAAGGGGTCACCTTCTATTTATAGGCCTCTGGTGTCGCGGAATCCAGGAGGCGCACGAAAATTTGTTTGCCAGAGATGGCAGAGTGAAAAGCTAATTGCGCGGGCACGCAAAAATTGCGCACCAGCGCCGGGGACCTTTTGTGGATCACAGACTCCTTTCGCGCGACCCAAATTTTTCCGCGCGCATCCTCCTTTATTTCGTGTAGTGCTTCTGGGCCCTCTGGACCGGGCCTTCGGGTCCAAATATGAAGTCTCTTCGTCATTTTGAAACATCATTTAGTTGTTATGGACTTTAAACCGTCTACAGTGTGCATGCCTTAAACTGTGTCCCTACGACACAAATTTGATACAATGAAAAGATCCACCCAATTGTCGTTGTAAAACCAAGATATGAATAACATGGCCATGACTACCACCTTAGCCTAATCGGCCGGTTTTACTCTATATCCTTTCCTAAGAAGAACCTTTTAACCACTCTCCTAAAGGTTTAGTCTGTATAGACTATCCTTCAATGGATGCTGGTGGAAATGTTATGTAGAATCATTGTATATGGCCCATCATTCTATATGATCGGATGTAGAATGGGTCCTCTAACACGGTGGCCTCATATGTCCCAACATACCATAAAGGTAGTTGCTCACCTAGTAACCGAAATATATGTTCTGACTGAAAATATCGCATCAATGATGATTTAGACGATGCTTCCTACAACCAGTTGATGCAACACCAGATTGATATGTTGAACCACCCTAGCTCGCACCTCCTTCCTCTCTCAGGTTATGCTTAGTGATAAATATTTGATTCACTAATACATAAATGGTAGCCAGCTGAAATTAATTAATATACGATCATATAAAATTCATTAGACTATCCGTAAATCACATCGATCTGGATATCTTGAGACACATTACAATGGGTGAGAAGAACTAGTGTTCTATAAAATGGGCCGAGTAATCCATAACTAATAGAACACCCTACTCTAGAAGAAAAAACACCCATGATCTATCGACCCTCAACATCCTAGGTTAGAATTAATCTTTGAAGGTCGTATAAAAATTCATATAGGCTATCTTCGGATGATGATCCATCTAATTGATAATATCTTCACATCTCTTTACAATATCATACGACATATATGTAGCGAGCAATGCAATCTATATAGGAAGCCCCTCTAGATTCTCGATGATATAGGGCATGACCTCTTTCCATGACTCCTTATCATGTGGTCATATATCCATAGAAAATGTGGGAAGATGCTATAGCTAAAAATCACACATCAACTCTTACATAGTTGAGATGGGTATCAGTTAACCCTAAATTGTTTACATGGATCACAATAACCCTTTATGGTACAGTGCATCAACACCTATGTTTGGTAAAACTACTATTTTCTCAAAAAATACTCCAGGAGGAACCACTGGTATCCCATGTCCCACCATCTCGATAGAGTGATCATCACATCCCTATTGGTGTTTGAATGAAGGTCGTCATGGAGTCATGTTTCAATAATTCCAACCACATTCCTTGGTTCGATATCATTAGCATGGATTTCAGTACAACATCACATAAATTTACAAAAGATAGATAAAGTTCTTCTTATGTAATAACATACCCCTCTTCCTGCACCTAGTGTTAGGATTTGATGGTGTAAATATCACATGTATGAATGAGATACAACCTACTTTCCACTACTAAGGATGGGTATGTTTCTATTTCTTTGGTATAAGTTTTTCAATGTATATTTCATTTTTACTTCATCTCAGATATTAAATATCATGTTTATTTGAATTCTTTATTATCTACCTTTTTGTCAAAATTTAATTTAAATGGTTGAACCATTAGTTCTCCAAATTCCAATCCATGAAATTGCATAACACCTCATAAGCCAAAATATGGTACCCATATAATCCATAAAATAACACATATCAGTATGCTTATCACAAAAGTAGGTATATTTATCAGGAAACCTATCCAAACATCATGCAATAATTAATTCGACCAATATAGGATGGAAAATAAATACACTGTGAATTATAGAAGGTTTCTAATAAGATACATGATATGGAATACCCTTATCTCATTGATTTGTAGAAGAATAGAACCCATAATTATATTAATAGTAACAACATAGTTCATGTGCTTTTGCCAATGGTGGAATCAGATGAATAGTAATAGTAAAAATCTTGAAAACAAAAATTCAATTCCATCAAATGTGGATTTTTCCTATACATGGGATATGTATTCATAGAAATAACTCATTACCAAATTACATTTCATTTATATCCCATTATATTATTGCTAAATCATAATGTAAACTAGAAAAGAATCATATAATACCACATTGTAACATATCAGACCCTGATTTCACTCAATAGTGCTCCGAGCGTGGTGGTTCACAAGGCCTCAATAGCATATCCCCATATTCCATAGGCTATTAATTAGATAGAAGGGCCTTGGTGTGTTGGTGGGCAGACTTTGTCATCATTATAAGAGTGTAGAAGAGTGTAATAAAAAAACAGGTAGAAAAATTAATATAATCACCAGATAGTAAGTAAATAGTGGAATAATGATATAAATAAACAATTCTAGAAGACATGTAAAATAAAAAATTGTTGGACTCCTCATGTATTAATCATGTTTTAATGATCACAAATCCTTTACATTCTGTTATTCTTGTTTAATCTATCTAAAATCATGTGTACATGATGATTAGTTTCTTTATGCCAAAAATAATTATAGTAAACTATTTTTGTTTAGAATGAAATTATCTTATTAATGATTAAGATTAATTCATTGTACAAATATCACTATTTATGTCTGTATACAGATATTTGACTAAATCTGAGAAACCTTGTGTCTTTTACCAATATTTTTTTTCTTGAAAACCACACAGACACCGAAACCATCCAGACATCACAACCATCCAGACACCACAATCATCTAGACATTGTAAACATCCATACATGGTAACCATCCAGACATTGTGACCATCGATAAACTGAATCCATCTAGACATCGTATCCATCCAGACATAGAGACCTTCTAGACACTGTGACTATCAAGACACTGTGACCATCTAGACATCGTGACCATCCAGACACCGTGATCGTAACACCACATATGTGCTACCAATTTCTAATCTCTATACAACTATTCCATCGTATTTTTCTCAATGCTCAAATAAAAAGAAGTTTACATCGTTTCAAGGAGACAGTGTTTCATGGATACACCCTTTACAAACAAACTGTGACATTGTTTCTGAATCTATTTTGTCATTTTTTTAATGGTCAAATTTGATGCTTTTAAATACACTGACATAATTAATGTTTTTTGGTAGACATATCACCTAACAGTACGATGTACAAGATGGAGAATACATGAATCCTGTCAGCTCCAACACATGCATTCCATGAATAGAAAAAAATGTGTCCAGAAGAAATAGATCACGATCATGGTGACTGTAGAAAAAATATTGACAATATAAAAACAGGTGTGTGCGCGATAAAGAAGATGCAAAATCATACATACTATTAGACACGATTTAAGAACACATGAAGCATACTCTAATCCTATATTCGAGAATATTTCCTCACTATCAACTATAAATAGAACATGAGCCATATCTAGATGACTTACGATACTCTGTTTTCCATTAAGGGACTCGATTTTTGAATCTACTTCATCCCAAAATTCCAGAGATGCATAGATTAACACTCAGAGCACTTTTAACATTATATCATAATTTCTGCTATATTGTGTATTATTTTTCATATCTTTTATGCAGCGTTGGTGATTGTATTAAACACACATTGTCTCCTGTATCAAATGGAACGATACAAAATATCATTTCTCTTATATATTTTTATACTTATGTATTCCCCCCAATAAGTGTGGAATATGTTGTGTGTGACCTATTAGTTCATACCCATGAAGAATTGTGGAAGAGGCCGTGATACATAGAATATCTTGCGTACTATTGTTATCCTCAATCTAGGGTGTGGATCATGTTTATTTATATAAACTGCTTAGTGGCAGGTGATCACCATGTAGAGTGGATTTGGTCACAGTATGAGACCGAACCACTTGTTTTATATCTTCTATGCTACTTACTTTAGTTTTTTATGTTTTATTGTTTAATTAATAAATCACTAAATTTAATTTGATTGTTAATCTTGGAAAGAAGTTAAATTTTATTTCATTATTAGAATAGCTTCAAATGTAATATTAAAAAAATGATATTAAAATTACTAAGAATTGATCAATCTTCTAAGAAGTTATTTAAATAGTTGAACTTTCATAATCATATAATCTTGATTAACTGGGATATATATAAATTTATTCAGGAACCCGTTTAAGAATACTTTTAAATAGAATTTTTTTTAGATAATCAATTCACCCCCACCCCCCTCTTGAGTACTCTACTTCAACCAAAATTTGGTATCATAGGATTGTTTATTAAGACTTTGTTTTTGACCCTATTCAACTATGAATTAGTTGTACATTAATGATCTGTTAATTTTTGTTAATTTTATATTTATATAAATTTTAATGTATCTCTGTATTATGGGCAATATATTGGATGGTTCTGCAACAAATAGACCACCATTCTTTAATTGAACAAATTATGCTCGGTGGAAAATTTAAATAATAATTCATTTAGAAAGTAAGAGATTTGAAATCTGGTCCTCAATTCTAGATGAATATAAGATTCTTGCTACTGATAGAATCTCTTGTGATGAACCTACGAAAACATTCTACAATAACCATTTGAATGATTTTAATTCTTTACAATTCTCTTTTATAGAGGAGTAATTTAATATAATATATGCATGTAAAGCTTCCCATTAATGTTGGGATACAATGTATGTTTCACATGAAGGAACATCTAGTGTGAAAGAAATGAGACTTAATACTTATACTATTAAATATGAAAACATTAAAATGAAACATGATGAGACTATTTCTAACATGTATCTCTTGTTCAATGAAATTTTCTACACAATGATTTCTCTTTGGAGTGAAGTCACTGCCAAAGAACAAATCATGAATATTATCATATTCCTACATAACAGATGCAGAGAACCTCTGTCTTTATTTGAGAATCATGCGACATTAGAAAGCTATATATAAAATAACTCATTTTGAAACTTATTTTGTATGATAAAGAGTTTAATGTACACAAAGAAAAGGTGGATGAACCCAAAAGAAAATTTTTTGCGTTCAAGACTACCACCTCTAAATACAAAGAGAACGAGAAATTGGAATTTTCTGTAGAAATTTCCAGCAACGAACAATCATAACCTGACATTGATGAGGGGATATCTCAAATATCCAAAACGTTTAAGAGATTTTAGAAGAAGAAGAACTTATTTAGAAATCCTTAGATCAAGGGAATATATGATCAAAAAGGAAGTCAAAATATATATTAGAAAAGAAGTGACAAGTCTGATAATATTGTCTGCCTTGAATGTAAGTGAACGGGACATAATATGACTGACTGCCCCAAGATCAAGTACAAATAGAAATAATAGGAAAAATATAGAATGTATAAAAAATCAATGAATTCAACATGGAGTGCTTTAGAAGATAGTTTAAGTGACTCATAATCATCACATGATTAACACACTAACAAAACCAATATGAGTTTTATGACAAACACATCAAAAGTAACACTGAAATCTCTTGTACACAATTTCTATTATTCTGGAGATGAGAGTGACTCTACTAATATTTATAATGAAGACATGTTTGAATTTTGTAATATGATTTAAGAAACATTAATTGAACTAAAATATAAATACAAGTCTTTAAAGAAACATCATTCTCTTACCTCAACTATTAAAACAGAACTCACTGTATAAATGGAGAAATATTCTCAATTGCTCAAAGATAACAATGAACTAAAACTAGGTAATGAGAAATTAAAAAAGGATCTTGAACAGTTTACTATTGTTAAGTATAACTCATTACAAATTCAAGGTAATCAGATTTCTCTTAAAGATACTACAGGTATTGGCTATCAACCTGATAAAAGAAATTTTTCAAGAACTAATTTTTATCTAAATCATGGACATACAGATTTACTCCAAGTTATTGAAAACAATTATCTTGTTCTAGTTATGTTACACTCATTACTATTTCAATATTTTATTGACCAAATAATTTTTATTTTTGAAATACTATACATAATTCTTATAGGAATCCAATGTTGCAGATATGGGTTCTTAAATCACTTATCACAAATATTACTGGACCCATACAAGTGTGGGTACCGAAATATGTTTTTATTTGACTATTTTGTAGGGAAAATGATTTAAGAGTTCTTATATATGTTTATGGTTCTTGAAAAGTGGGTGTTAAGACACATTATAGGAGATTATTCATGCTTTAATAATTTAACAAATTTGATGGAGGACATGTCACTTTTAGTGACAATTCCAAAAAAAAATATTATTATCCATGGACTAATCAGTAACTCTAACTCAATTTTGATTTTGAAATTAATTTTGGTTGATGTATTGAAATATAATTTACATAGTATTTCACAATTAAGTGATGATGGATTTTATGTAAAATTTGAAAATGATGCCTGCAATGATTTTAATTTTAAAAATGACTTAGTGTTTTCTTTATTATGAAATGAAAATGTACATTATGTTAACTTACATTCATTAGATTTTAAAAATTCATTATGCTTATGTGTGTTTCAAAATGATTCTTGGCTGTGGCATAGGAGACTAGAACACAATAAAATTCAATCCCTTATAAAGTTAACATGAAAAATCATAGTCAAAGACCTACCCAAATTTGAGTTTCCAAACGATAATGTGTGTAATCCTTATAAAAAATGAAATCAACACAAAATTTACTTCATACCAAATAATGAAGTGTCAACTTCTCAACAAATCAAATGGGTTCACAAGGATTTTTTTTGAACCATCTAGAGTTTTAATTTAAATGGGAAGCACTATGATTATGTTTTTGTAGATGAATTTTCTAGGTATACCACTTTTTGGATCACAAAAGTGAAGCCTGCTCTCATTTTAAAAAAATGCAAAAACTGTAGAAAATCTTAGTGGACATAAAATTATATCCTTAAGAAGTGGTCAAGGTCATGAGTTTGAAAATCTGGAGTTTGAATCCTTCTTCTCACAAAATGGCAATAGTCATAATTAATTATCCACTAGAAAAAATCAACAAAATGGTGTTGTATAATGAAGAAATAGAGCCCTCTAAGAGATTCCTAGAACTGTGCTTAGTGAATATGACTTACCTATTTACTTTTGGGATGAAGTTGTAAATACAAAATTCTACATAATCAATAGAGTATTGATTCAAACTATCCTTAAAAGAACTCTGTATGAGTTATGGAACAATATAAAACCCAATGTTAGGTACTTAAAATTATTTGGTTGCAAAGTATATATCATTAATACTAAGGAAAATCTTGAAAAATTTGAATCCAAGAGAGATAAAGGAATATTCTTAGGATATTCAATTTCTAGTAAAGCCAATAGAGTGTCTAATAAAACAACTAAATATTGGGAAGAATCTGTCCATGTCAAATTTGATTAAACAAATCCACATGATCCTAAGACCACTCTATAGAACCTAGAAGATGATGTATCAAATCTCGACATTAATTCAAAATCCTCTAACCATCTTTTAAAATAATATGTGAAAACTTCCAGTTCTGGAAATTCTTTAGACTCTAGTGACAATGAACCAGATCCTGTTGATGAACCTAAAATCACCAGTCCTTCATTTTCTAGAGCTATTAAAACTCTTAAGAACTATACATCAGATACTATTTTAGGAGACTAAGACAAAAGAACTAAATCTATAGAATCTCTTAGAAATCACGTTGAACATCAAGTCTTCCTGTCGCAACATGAACCTAAAAACTTTAATGATACTATCAATGATGAATTTTAGGTGATATCTATGCATGAGAAACTTAATCAGTTTGAATGGAACAATGTTTGGAAACATGTTGAATGACCCAAATACACATTAACCATAGGCACTAAATGGGTGTTTATAAATATGGTTGATGAAGCTGGTATTATATTTAGAAACAAGGCTAGATTGGTTGCACCAGGAAATGGTCATGAAGTAGTAATTGACTATGAAGAGACTTTTTCACTAGTATCTATACATGATGCCATCAAAATTATGATTGCTTATACTGCACATCATAATTTCACCTTATATCAAATGTATTTCAAAAGTGCATTTCTAAATGGGTATATAGCTTAGGATGTTTTTGTTGAGAAACCCCCTTGTTTTACAAACACTCATTTTCCAAATGATATTTTTAAATTATCAAAATCATTATACAATTTAAAACAAGCTCCAAGAGCAGGGTATGATAGATTAAGTACTTTTCTTATTTCATATGGTTTTACAAAAAGAATAGTTGATCCTACCAATTTTATAAAACTAATTTTCAATGATGTTTTAGTTGTTAAAATTTATGTAGATGACATTATTTTTGGATCTTCAAAAATTTCATTATGTATTAAATTTTCTAAAATGATGCAAAAATAATTTTAAATGAGGTTAATGGGGGAAATTGAAGACTTTCTTGGATTTCAAATATTTAAAAACAATGATGGAATTACTTTAAATCAAAGTTAATATACTAGAGATCTTCTAAAATGTTTTGGATTGGATAGAACTAAAAGTAGTGAAACTTCAATGAGAACTACTTGTAAGGTAGATCATGATGAATATGGAAAATATATTGATCAAAAAACCTAAAGACCAATTTGTAGAATCTTACTATACTTAACTTCTAACCAACTTGAAATTATGTTTATTGTGTCTATGTGTGACTGGTTTCAAGAAAATATTAAGCAGTCTCATTTAAATGATGTTAAGAAAATTTTCTAACACATCAAGCACACAACCAATCTAGGACTATACTATCCTAAAGGAAAATCATTTGAGTTAGTGAGTTTTTTTATGCTAGCTTTGGTGGTAGTAAGTTAGGTAAAAAGAGAACCTCTAGAAGATATCACTTTTTAGGCAAGTCACTATTATCATGGTGTAGTATGAAACAAAACTCGATTGCACTATCTACTAAAAAACCTGAATACACAGCTATTGGCAGTTTTTGTGCATAAATTTTGATGATGAAACGCACATTACTAGATTATGAATATCAATTTAGGAATGTACCTATAAATTTTGACAATACAAGTGCTATAAAAATCTCAAAAAAGCCTATTTCACATTGTAGGACAAAACATATTGATGTAAGACTTCACTTTTTGAGAGATCATTATCAGAAAGGTGACATCACTTTGGAATTCATTAGAACTCAATATCATCTTGCTGATATATTCACCATACAAATAATTTCTGAAAGAATCGATTACATCATACCCGAATTGGGAATGATAAATCTTAAGTAGTAAGTATATTGTTTCACAGTTTAATGTTTCACAACTCACTGTCTTGAGATTACTTTTTCACAATAACACTTCTACAATTTTACTGTCTCAATACTTACTATTTCATGTTTATGGTCTCACAGTAACTATTTCTTTGTTACTGTCTAGAACTTACTATCTCAAACAATACGGTCGCATAGTTTAGAAATCACACTATTACGGTTTCACCATGAACACTTGTTACTATCTAAATATAAAGACTTGTTACGGTCTCACTATAAATTTTCTCTGTTGATTTATTTATAAATTATAACCTGTATCATGATAATTCATTTTTTTTACTTTTATGTGCTTTTGATCCTGTGACACTTGATATCCATAAATGATAAAATAAAATAAGTTTCACTCATTTTTTTTGACTAGCGCTGAAGTTAGCACCTGAAGGTGATCTAAATATGATCCTAGTGAATAGAGTTGTAGTACATGGAAAAGAGATATGCCCTAAATGGCTTATATCATGTAAGTCTTTGGGGTTGAAAATGATGATAGATAAAGGCTTTCTAGATTGTTTTACAAATGATGATAAACCTATTTACCCGAAGCTAGTTGCACAGTTTTACCAGTATGTTCAATTAACTTTTGATTTAGAAGAAGTCTATGTAGTGCAAAGTTGGATCAATGGCCAGAGATGCACATTTTTTTTGAGGTTATGAGATGCATGCCTTATAGTAGCTCATAGGGGTATTTTTGAGGACTTCTAGAGTGGTCCTCCACCCCCCGAGTGAGTTATTTATTTTTGAAAAAGCTTTCATAAGTTTAACAGGCAATGAAACGAAGAGGAGAACCATAGATGCTGAGTTAGACGATGAATCTGGACTATTGTTTATGTTTGTTCAGAATTTGATTATCCCCAGAAAAGGTGATTTTTTTGTAATAATGTAATAGGATATATTTTTTATACATCTCTAGATAAATGGACATAAGATCAACCTTTTAAATTATATTATACACCATATGTGTTAGTTGATCAAAAAAAAACTCCAAATCACCCTCCTAGTTCTATTCAACGTTTATCTCAGCTATGTTTCATGGAAAAGTATTGGTTAGACTAGATGAAGAATTCATAAAGGATTATGGGTTATTAATTTCAAATTTTATAGTAAATATAATGAAAATAAATTGGAATCCATGGAGGAAAGAATGGGTGGAATATAATGATAGAGTTTATAAAAGGTTTAATCCAGTGGAACACCATTCAAGACCTAAGGATATTTCTGAGCCTGGTTTGGATCCAGATAAACTTATGGAATATTATGACATGGGAGAAGAATAATAGGTTGTTGTAGCATCAACATAAATTGGTCTTGATGAGAAAGGCAGTACACCTTCTCCTCAAGTCTTATTGGAAAAGGATGTCCTTGTCCCTGAAAAGGTTGTTGCTCTGGAAGAACAACTTTCTTCAAAATAAGCATATGTTTCTAAGGTAAGTGGAAAGATTTTCATAAAAGAGAATATAGAAGAAGATATTAAAACTATTCATGAAGCTTCCCTTGAGTAAATTCTAGAGAAACATGTTGTTCCTGATGTTATTACTTCTGCTAAAGATAGAATAGATCAAAACTTTCAGTTTGCCAGAAAGGAAATGGCTGAGGAAATAAGGTATGGATTTGTGAAAATATATGAAGGATCTAAATCTCTCAGTCCTGAGAATGATTCAACTATTATGGTGGTGCATCTCCCCAATCTGCAAGCTATTGATGTCCCTAATATGATGGATCCAATCCTAGTGGATACATGGTATAAATTACCCAGTTATATTGATGTGACTGGTTCCCAAGAAGTCTTTAATTATAGAAATTGATCTGTATACTATGTTTCATTTGAAACTGGAATCATCACATGAAGATATCTCTACTATGGAACCATTTTTAGTCTCAGCTTCTATTCTTGAACCCCCACAAAAATCTCCAAACATGGTGAAAAAGGATGATTTGAAAGCATTTAGAGCTACCCTACTACCTAGAGTTGAAAAACTCATGAATACCCAACTGGCTCTTATAACAAATCTGAGTGAAAGATATGCTTCACTATTGTTGGAATAGGTTGTATGGACGATTAAAACCAATGTGCTTCATAAGATTCATGAAGTCAGAGTTGAGAATAAACTACTCAGTGATGAAGTAAAAACTATAAGAGGTATGGTTAGAGAAATGCACAGAGTGATAACCTCAAGACCAGAACCTGTTTCTTATCCTGTTGTGGACATTGTTGGTCAGAACATATAGGAATTACCCTCACTGATTCAGCCTCATATAACTTCATTAGCAAAAAAGGTAGTTGAAAGAAACAAGCATATTGTTCAAGAGATGCATGAGCTTTTTATTGGACTTAATAAGTTAAATAATGTGTATAAGTGTTGTTACCAGAAAGTTATAAATATACTAAAATCCCTTACCTCAGTTTTCACTACTTTTCGTACTTTTGGACAATCATCTCAACCTCCTTTAGACAATGATCTCCTTCAAACAGTTTTCAATGAAGAACTTCAATTTGTGCTTAGTGTATTTTCCAAGGAATCTCTATCTGAAGCTATGAAGAACAGTGATAGAGTTCTTGATTTCATGAGAATTCATTCCATGATTTCCAATTATTATTAGAAAGATATTTCTATGAATGTGTACCTCTACATCAATCATATTATCTCTAATAATGACATGAAAAACCACTTCATGTACCTTGTGGAGAATCTGAGGATCCCTCTTGTTACTCAAGATTTCAAAAATCATGTCCAATTGTTCAAAGATTTTACTCCTTTATTGTATTATTTTTAAAGAGAACTAAGATGAATTTGAGAAATCTATGTATTATGGTGGTGAAATCAATGCTGAATTCATAAAACTTTTGTGGCCATATATTCATGTTGAGAGTACTTCCATTGTCGCTCATGCAGCTTCACCCCTTGGATATGGTTTCCCTGCCCTCTCATCCTCTACCCTAGCCACCACATCTATATCTATCTCACATGATCTGATTCAGATCAGGCATGTAATCCTTGATCAATATTTTCCACGGTCTTCTACTACACCTATCTTGTCCCCTTTTGTTTTTAAAGGACTCCCTTTACATTCTCTGTCCACCATTTCACTCCCTTCTTCTTCTTCAACCTCTTCTCCTATGGGAACTTCTTCTGATTTTTCTACCATGTGAAAAGAGATGACAATCTTGTGCTGAAGAATAGTGACTAATCTTATTTGACAGAGTTGTTTTATGTATTTTTGTTCCTTACTGTCTGTAATGACACCATTTTCCCATCTAATGTGTGGTGAACTTTTACTATCTACTTCTTATTTACACTTTTTGATAATCTAAATAAGGGGAGAAAAATTTATTCTATTTGTAAACTAAATGAACATTAAATAAGAGACATGTTTCCTAATAATAATTATCTCATGCACATGATTTTTTATCATCAAAAATGAGAATATTGTTGGACTCAACATGTCTTAATCATGTTTTAATAATTAAAAATCCTTTACATTTTTTAAATATTGTTTAATTTATCTAAAATCATGTGTATATATGATTAGTATTTTTGTGCCTTAAATAATTATTGTAAACTATTTTTTTATAATGAAATTATCTTATGAATGAATAAGTTTAATTCCTTAAACAAATATCACTTTTAATGTCTATATAAAGATATTTGACTATGTCTGAGAAACCGTGATTCTGCCACTAGTTGTGTTTTTATGAAAACCCATCCAGACATTGTAACCATAAAAACACTCTAACCATCGAGACATTGTAAGCATCCAGACACCATAACCATCAAGACATTGTAACGATCCACACATTGTGACCATCTAGACACCGTAACCATCCAGACACCATAAACATCTAGACACTGTGACCATCCAGACATGGTCACCATCCAGACATTGTGACCTTCCAAACATCATCATCCTAACACCAAATACGTGCTACCGGTTCTTGATCTCTATAGAACAATGACATTATATTTTTATAACTGCTCAAAGAAAAAGAAGGATACACTATTTCAAGAAGAAACTATTTCATGGAGACACCATTTATATAAAAAATGTGATACCGTTTCATAGTCTGATTTTTTGTAAAAAAAAAATAACAGTCCTATTTGAATATTTTAAATTCACTAAAAAAATTAATGTTTATTTGTAAACATATAACATGACCGTACCAGGTACAAGGTGTGAAATACATGTATCCGGTTAGCTTCAACAATTTTATTCCACGAATAAAAATAACAATGTGGCCAAAAGAAATAGAGCATGATCATGGTGACTATAGCGATAACAGTGACAATAGAAAAACAATTGTGTGAACAATAATTAAGAAGCATGAGCATACATACAACTCGACACAGCTGAAGAACACACGAAGCATACTCTAATCATAGAGTTGATAATATTTACATACTATAAACTCCATGATGAATACGAGCTAGATCTAGCGGACTTACGATAATATT
This sequence comes from Viscum album, assembly GCA_963277665.1. Lineage (NCBI taxonomy): Eukaryota > Viridiplantae > Streptophyta > Magnoliopsida > Santalales > Viscaceae > Viscum > Viscum album. The sequence goes on along the minus strand of OY728128.1, from coordinate 2,082,989,470 downwards.
TTTTCCATGATAAGAATCGATTGCTATATCTGCTTCATCCCAGAAGTCCAGAGTTGTATAGACTAACACTCAGTGCACTATTAACCTCATCTCATAAATTCTGCTATGTTGTGTATAATTTTTCTTATCTTTCATAAAGTGTGTGTTTCTATATTTATCATTCATTGTCTTCTGCATTATATTAAAGGATACACGATATCATTTCTCATACATCATTTTACACTTCTATATTCCCACGAAAAATTGTGGAATAGGATGTGTGTGACTTTTTAGTTCATACCCATGAAGAACTATGGAAGAGTTCGTGAGACCTGGGCAGTCTTGTGTACTATTGTTAACCCTGATATAGGGTGCCAATCTAGTTTATTTATATAAACTTATTTGTGTCATTTGATCACCAAGTGGAGTGGATTAGGTCTTGGCTTGATAATGAACAACTTGATTTATATCTGTTGTGATTCTTACTGTAGTTTTCATTATTTTACTATTTAATTTAGAAATCAAAAAACTTACATTGATAGTTAATCTTTGAAAGAAGTTATAATTATTTTTCCTTATTAGAATAACTTCAAATGTAATATTAATATCTGATATTATGATTACTGAGAATTAATCATTCTTATAAGATGTTTTTTAAATAGTCAATCTTTCATAACCATATAACCATTATTGACTAGACTAAATTTAAATTTATTGGGGAACCGTTATATGAATACTATTAAACAAAATTTTTTAGATACTCAAATCACCCCCCCACCGAGTACTCTATTCCGACCAACAAAAATGTTTATAATTTTCAAGTGTCTCTAATAAAGAATCTAAAATAGTTACAATGAAGTCATATAAAATACATGTAAAACAACTGAAAAAGGACAAAAATATCCCAAAATCATCACAAGACATAGCGTGGTCTCATGCTCTACAACTCATAATCAGCAATATAGTACCCATAATAGGGTGATTTCCCTTATCAATACCAACAATTGTACAATGTTTTTTGTCCCCAAAGTGGAAAAAATATTGAGTGATACTGAATTCCAGTAAGAAAAAACCAAAGGTTTGTTCCAATAAGTTACTGAAAATATAGATTTTAGCATGAAAGAAGTAAATAATTATACATTCAAGTACTCAAAAGTAACATCCTATAATTATAGTTTCTCATTTAATATTTATTTTCTTTAATCAAATTTAGTTATCATTGAATTCATGAGAGCCAACATGAGGGTAACATCTCTAATATTATTAATATCTCAACAGATTTTTAATGTTGTCATCTAAAAGGTATAAGTCATAATTGAATCCAATATTGTATTTATTCTTAGAAGATGTGACATAAGACACATTTAAATCATTATTAAATTTTGAACTTGAGTTCATCATTGAAATTCCTATATTGGAATTCAAGTATCACTCTAGGTGTAATATCAATCAACACCTTACAGTCCCATCCAAGGAGAACCACTCATGAACCGAGGTATCACTCTAGGTGTTGAATAATGTCTCTACCAGTCGACTCTTCCATTGGTGGTCCATTAAAGTGAGCATAAGTATCACATAGGGATTAGAAGATCCAATTCCATTTCTATATATCAATGGAATTATTATTTGAATCTATATACCAAACTACATGTAAGAAAAGCCTTAGATTCCATCATTTGAAGTCCACTAGGGAGTCCAAGTGCCAATCAGGCTTAAACAAAGTCATGTCCAATTGAGTCCTCCCATGGAATTCATTATTGAATCCATGTATCACCCATGGAAAAATCAATTTTTAAGACAATTGAGTCCTTCTGTGAAAAAATAATATGAATCTTTGGGTCACCCAAGGAACATAACAATTTAAAAAAATTATATAATTTAAACACTTCAATTTACACATATGAAGGTCAACATCATGAACATTCACTTTTAACTCACCTCAAAAGGAGTTCCATATAATTTTCCAAGCATAAAAAGCATGTCATTCATCTACACATATTGAAATTTTTAATATAAAAAACATCAAATGAATAAAAAACTGACACATTTAATAAAAATAGTTTAACTCACATAGGAAGTAATTATAAAAATATAATCAAGATTAAAAAACAATTTAATCAAATATTGTTTACCTATCTCACCTAGGAAATTCAATATTATGTGAAATTTAAGCTTAAACAAGATATTATAATGTCTAGGTCGAAGGTTCATGTTTATTCATCCATTCTCATTAATTATTTCAATTACCATTCATAATATAAAAATATAACCATCTGACTTATAATTAAATTCATCCATTTGAAGCCTACGGAAATAAAAGGGCACACATAAAATGTATCTAATGGTCAAAATCACCCCATGGATACAATGTTCATTAATCCACACACAAAAAAGTTGTTCTGTTTCATTGTATCCCACCTCTAACAAACATCAACAAGCATCTTTAATTACCACATACATGTCTAAAAATTACAAGATTCAATTTTAAATTAAGACAATGCCAGGTAATTGGTTTCACAACATGATGATGTATTTAAAGATCAGGTGTTCAAGAGAAAGTAATGATACCACCTAACTTTGGTCTGTAGTAGACAACTCACATATTATAATCTCCAGATTAGACTCTAATTAAGAGAAAATTAAAGAACGGATGAAGAAAAAAAATGGAAAATAATCTTCCATCCAAATAATGGAAATGATGCTATGAAAATTGTAGAATTACTAAAAATAAATTGGGGTCAAACCCTTACCAATCAAATGATATTAATGGAATTTGTTCTATAGATCAGATTGATATGTTATCTTGAACCCCAGAATAATTTTTTTTATTCTCTCGAAAATTTTAATTTGTTTTTCTAGAGAAAAATATTTATTTTCTGTATTAAATTTATTTTAATTTAATTTAGGATATTTTTATTTCCCAAAATATTTGGGGTTGCACAGTTTAGTCACACGATTTTACAAACCATGCACCAATCATGAATGATTATCTATAGTGTAGAGGCACCCACAAGGATTACCTTAACTATTTTAATAACCATGTGGAAATAGAGAAAATACCCACTCTCAATACTAAAATGATGGATGCAGGTCCATTCCACCCAAATCGCATGGTTTGGACAAAGATTATGACAAATTCTTGCTCTATTCCCATACCTCACACCGTTTGTTCAACAATGCAGACTTCCATCTACTGCTTATCAAAACCATTCACCATTACATTTTCACCAAATGGTTTGGGTTTCAGGATCTATGTGATCACCTGACAACAGTGATTCTTTTATGAACTCCATGGTCATTCATAATAGGATGTATTTAAACATTTAAACTAATAATTTATAGAAACAAAGGAATCCATACCTCAAAGAAGAACCAGGTTATTACAATAAATATTTCATGAATATCACACTAATTTCATGTATATAATATTTATTTATTAATATTATCCATATTATACATTATATAAATCTTTAGTGATAGGATTATCACATCGCTTCAGGAGGCGGTAGTCCGCCGTGCACACTAGCGATTTTATATTTTAACCTACAGAATCAAAAGTCAAAAACAAGTATATCTGATATAATGACTCCATATAAATAATTATGTGATATATATAATATATATAATTTAGATCTATCATCATACTCAACTATGATATGTGGTAATGGAAAAACTATTGACATGAGTTTATGAGGTTGTAGTCCACTATATAAAGGAATAATGATTTTGTAACCCTTTTCATTCAATTGGGGACAGTTGTATGTCATGCCCTTTACATGAACAAAATCACTATATGAAATATATATGAAGATTATCATGTTACCATGTTTTAATGGAAATAAAATAAAAATGCTAGTTGAAGAGTGTAACATCTTCTTCAGGTTAACTCCTCGCGTTTTTAATAAAACCCTTCCCAAGATGGAGTTATTACAAAAAATAAGGATTTTATAATTGAAGGAGGTAATTTGAAAAGTTACATGATTATGTATTTTTGGAACCATATTGTATTTATGATATGAATAAGAGATATGAGGGGGCGACCTTTTATGAGTGAGGTGAGTGGCACACCACTAATGTTTGAAAAGAAAATAGTGTACCAATAATTTTCACATACCCCAGTTATGAGAAATGGATTATTTTATATATTTACAAAAATCATGGTCTAAATATTTCAATAAAATATAATTTATACAATAATTCAGGACATTTTAACAATTATCAGTTTTTTAACCCACAGAAAATCAGTTTTTAACTAAATAATGGAAAATAATTTTTGTTGTTTCACTATTAAATTGCGTAAAAAATAGTTTAAATAGTAAGATAATATAAATTATTATTATTCCAGATATGAAATAATTTTTTATAAATTCAATTCACATTAGTGGAAAATTTTAATTTAAAATTAATTCAGCAGATGTCGTGAGAAATCTGGGTTTTAAAGAGAAATTATTCAAAAGTTTATAATGATTTTATATAAAAAATGTAACACCCCGAGCTTCTACGATACACTTCTCATTAAATAATTCAATAGCTTGCATTGTACGCAACTTCGAGTTCTAAAACACCGTGACTAATCAAAGTAGCCGTTATGAATAGTAATAACCACTTTTTAAAATTATTGATATTTTATATTTTAAAATGGACTTCATTTTTGGATTCGTAATATCGAAATTAGCCTATGTTGAATTTTTGGTATTTTTTTGAGAACTTCTAATTTTTTATGATTAGTGAAAAATACTTAAAAACAAATTTTTTAATCAAAATAATTTATAGTGATAAATTATACTTTTTAGTGGATTTAAAGTATAATTAGAATATATTTTTACCATTTTATCCAATGGTGTTCATTAGAATTAATTTCACTTTGAAATTGGACATAAACAATTGTTAATCTTTTGATATATATTGTTTCTTAAAAACACGCTATTTGTTGTGACGACGGGAAATAATTATAAAATTAATTAATGAAAGTTATATTTTTGGAATTTTGTAAAATTGACATCATTTTTGAATTCAGAATATCAATTATAGCATAGGGTGAAATTTTGGCATTGTTCTGAAAAACATCAATTTTTGATAAATAGTGAAACCACTAAGTGGTAGTTAAATAAATGATTTTTCATTTAAATGAAATATTACCACTTCTATGTTTTGATTTTCAAAAATCCGACATACATGGTTGTCATTAAGAAGTAAAATGTGGTTCAATGAGATTAAAATAATTTTTGGTGAATAGTAACTTTTAAGTTCTTAATCGCGATTAGAGGTAATTAGTGTATTTTAAGGTAAAAATAATGTTTTAATAATATGAGATGAGCTTGACACATGTCCTACCCTCATTTGATGTTCCATGGCCGACCAAGACAATCCATGGGTCAACTTGGGGACCCCATGGATCCACTTTAGTTGGAAAATGAAATAAATACCTTTTATTTAATGTTAAAGTAAAAAATGACACAAACATGAAATGTTTTACTAAAAAACTTATTAAATAGGGTTATACAAGTCATATTTTTGACTATAAATAGTCATTGGAAAGCTAAAAAGATTTCCTACATCATAGTTTTTTTTTAATTTTTAAACATTAAATAAATTAAATTATATATGACATCATTATGATGCAGCGATGACCTCATTATTTAACGATTTTAATAAAATGAAAAGATAATGTACAATCCAAGGCATAGACTTGTCCAAAGTCTATTGGATGGGTAGATTTCGACCCCTTATCACCTTAGCCACGAATTATATAAGTTTGGGACCTTTAGAATCCGAAAAGCATTGTATAATAATGTACAATTTCCTTACTTTCCAAGAGTGCCCCTCCTCTCCACTTATAAAAGGCCCCCACCTCTACCACCTCATTCACACTTTCAAGACATTTGGATCAGCCAAAATCTGCCTAAATACTCTCTCAACTTCCCTCCCTTACTCCTAGAAGCCTCAATTTGGGCATAATGCTTCCCAAGGAAGCCATTGGATCAAATCAAAAAGAGTTACCCGATTTTTAGGAGGTTAAAGAACGGTCGAGTCAGGACAAGACGCAAGGTAAGGGAATTTCTTAACCCAATTTCCATTATTTGGGTTAATATCCTACTTTCAAATTATGTCATGATATTGTTATGTATTATTTTGTATTTTTACTTTCTTTATGTGTACCTATAGTGAATACACATAATAGATCTATTTTATTTTAAAAATGATCTTTTTAAGGACTTCGTCTCAATCTCCTTTCATTGAGGCATATTTGGTTTCATACACAACTTTCTTTTATACGGTGTATAAACCCCTTTGACATTTACGTTTATTCAAAATGAATATTTTTTATACGAAGCGTTTTACTAAACGACAAAAAGTGAAGGTTTTTCTTTCCGTTCATATGCGGCGACAACGACTTCTCCGCCGTCACTTTTTTTTAATGAAAAATAAATACAAATTTTAAATTTCTTTTATTTTGGTATTGAAAATGGTTTTGAAAGCGTTTTTATTATATCAATGTGTTGTATTGAAATCTTGTGATTGAAGTGTGGAAATGTTATGTTTCCTTTATGCATGTTTTATGTGATACGATTATGTTATGGTTTATGATATGTTTAAACCAATTCATATGAGGAATGCATTAGACTTAATAAGTGACGGGTGGAGCCCAATATAGCTCCAAGATGCATCGGCAGGTCTCATGATACAAACTAGTGTCTTGGCACGAAGCCTTGACAAAATCTTATTTGTGGTTTTGGCACGAGGCCTTGGCTACGTGGTTATGATAGTCTGGAATTATGCATTCCATCATTATGAAAGTGGGTATTGATATTGCATGTGATTATTCGACCAGTAGAATATCCATGTGAATAAGTAAATGGCATTATCTCATTTTACTTTTGTCATATTATGTTGAAGATCAAGTTTAAAAAGGCTTTTGTTTTAGTTATACATTGCCTTAAATGTTAATGTTTATTTATGAAAGATTCCACAATATTGTTATCCTTACTGAGCATCTGAGCTCACCCCTTTCAATGTTTTAATATTTTCCAGGATGTGAAGAAGTATTTTTTGAATGACCTGTAGGGATAGTCAGAAGAGGATATGAGTGTGGACTATGAAGACTTTGTTATTATTTTTTCACTTTATGATGTAATGTAACATTTATGAATGTATCTAGTGTTTCCAAGGCTACTAAACTAATCGGCCTTTCGAGACTTGATCTTTTGTGATCATGCCAATGTTACGAAGTAATGCACCGACTCTGGGTAGCTGGGTTCGGGGCGTTACAGTTGGTATCAGAGGCAGTTTAGTACTAACCTTGGAAGATAGATTTAGATAAACTCTGATTGGAGCACATAGCCCGAAGATAGACTCTGAGGATTAGTATAGAAGAACATCCTAAAATTTTGGTATTGCAGAGATGTTGTGAGTTTTCCGAGCAATACATCCCTGTCTGGATACGAGCAGGTAGAGGCGGCTCTGGCACAGATGTACCTAGGGGTAAAACCCGAAAACACCGCTTTGAGCTAGACTCGAACGGGAACTAGTGCACGACAACGGGCCTTGCTGCACTCTTGGTTACGACACTCCCGGGGGATATGCTTTGGATAATTCTCATTTTCTTTATAAACCACTATGAAGGGTTATGAGTATATACTTCCTCAAAAAAACATTTGTATAGATTAAATCCATAAATAGTTCAATTTATGTTAAGTATCTTACAAGTATGGAATTATGTATTTTGATTCATAAACTTATATAGTTTATGCCATTGTTTAGAAATGGCACCTAGTGGAAGGAATGGAAACCGTATCAATGCACGCACTCCGTGTAGGGATTGCCCTCCTGCTCAAGATAATTATTGTGGACCTGGAGATACAACTGGTGCTGACCAACTTATTACCATACTGGGACAGCTCACTCAAGTTATGAATAATAACCTTACTCGTATGGATCACCCTGATCCACAACATGGAGGATCAATGTTATACCGCTTCATGAGGCAACAACTGCCAACATTTAATGGGGGTACAAATCCATTAGTAGCTGAGCAATGGATAAACTCCTTAGATAAAATATTCCATGCCTTGGGGAGTAGCAAAAGGGAGAAGGTTGTCATGGCAGTTTACCGCCTCACTGGAGATTCCGATCAGTGGTGGTCGCTGATTAAAAACACAAAGGAAGATGATGACGTATCAAATATGGAATGGATGGGGTTCAAAGATCTTTTCCTAGAAAAACACTTTCCTCATGACCATAGAGAAGATATGGAAAGGCAATTTCTGATTCTGAAACAAAAGGAGGATGAGAATGTCGCAAAGTATGAGGCCAACTTTACAAGGTTAGCAAGGTATGCTGCAGATTATATACGTAACCCAAGATGTAAGATTGATAGTTTCTTTGATGGGTTAAAACCTTTTCTCCGTCGAGCGTTAGTATCACAATCTTTCTCAACATACGAGAATATAGTCTCATGTGCTATCAAGAAAGAAAAGGAATTCTCTAAGTCTTATGAAAAAAAAGTAAAGCAAGAGAAGAAGAGAACGGTGGAACAAGAGACAGATAAAGGGAAAAAGGGAAAGAAGGATTTTCCATTATATGATAATTGTGGGAAGAATCACCCTGGTACTTGCCTAAAATAAATGGGAGTTTGTTACAAATGTGGAGAAAAAGGTCACCAGGTGCGTGATTGCAAGGGAAAGAAAGAGGCTATCAATGTTGAATGCTACAATTGTAGGGAAATGGGGCATTATGCAAATGAATGTCCTAAGCGTCAGGGAAACTTACCTCAGAAAAGGCCAAAGGATCAAGGGAAATCTTATGTTGTTACTACAGTTGAAGCAGAATAACTAATGTATTGGTGCTTTTGGACTCATGGATTATATTCTGTTTATTAGAATAATGTGATATATATAGAAGGATTGTACTGCAGTACTTGTTGATTTCAGTAAGGTTTTAATATGATGAAGGTAATTATATTTTTAGTATGTGACAATAAGAGAAACTTTACTTTGTTTGGGGAATCTGATAAATTGATTTTGGAATTAAGAGACCTTTTAGAGAAAGTCTGGACAGAGGTATTTTGGATAACTATAAAGGTTGGAGTAGATTAAGTTGATCTTTGGATAGTGTTGTTTAAGGTTAAAAAATTTATGAAGATTATTTTTTGGAATATTATAATACTATAGATTTAGGAAAAGGACAACCTGCAGGGTGGGGCCTAACTCGTCGCGTCGGACAAAGCTGCAGGAATCGAACCCACAACCATAGTGCGACATGCCTTTATTTCCTACCACTATCCTATAAGAAGTCCCTGGTTATTAAAAAATAATTTTACTAATCTAAATGGTATGTGTTAACATTTGTAACCTTATACAATTAGGATAATTGTAATATTTTTGAGTTCTATTATCTTTTTGAGTGAAAGATGAGTTGAAGGTTGAAACTCTAATTGTCAAGCATATATATATATATATACCTATATCTTATTTAATGAATAAATTAATTCTTAAACTTTAGTAAAGGGATATTAAAACAAAAAATGTGTTATCCTAATACCTTATGTCTTGTTGAACTGATGATATTTTAAATCAACATAGATTGAAGGCTTTGAGGCCCTTAATTGGACAGTTGATTGTAATTGATGACCTCAATCACTCCCTACAAATATTTACGTTTTTCCTCCAATTATATGTCTCTAATTTCCACCAATGTTCTCCTAATCAAGATCATAATTGAGTGGTGACTTTTTTTATTTCCCTTTCCCTCTTATTAAGGCTAAATTTTATTAATCTTATTTCCGATGTGGGTTTTCCACAAAGGTATTTTCTCTTTTCAACCTTTTATTTTCAAAGAAAAATTTTAAATTTCGAGGACGCAATTTATTGAAGGAGTGGAGAATGTAACACCCCGAGCTTCCACGATACGCTTCTCATTCAATAATGCAATAGCTTGCATTGTACGCATCTTCGAGTTCTAAAACACCGCGACTAATCAAAGTAGCCGTTATGAATAGTAATAACCACTTTTTAAAATTATAGAAATTTTATATTTCAAAATGGACTTCATTTTTGGATTCGGAATATTGAAATTAGCCTATGTTGAATTTTTGGTATTTTTCTGAGAAATTCTAATTTTTTATGAATAGTAAAAAATACTTAAAAACAACTTTTTTAATCAAAATAATTTATAGTGATAAATTATACTATTTTGTGGTTTTAAAGTATAATTAGAATATATTTTTACCATTTTATCCAATGGTGTTCATTATAATTAATTTCACTTTGAAATTGGACAAAAACAATTGTTAATCTTTTGATATATATTGTTTCTTAAAAACACGCTATTTGTTGTGACGACGGGAATTAATTATAAAATTAATTAATGAAACTTATATGTTTGGAATTTTGTAAAATAGAAATCATTTTTGAATTCGGAATATCAATTATAGCTTAGGGTGAAATTTTGGCATTGTTCTAAAAAACTTCAATTTTTGATGAATAGTGAAACCACTAAGTGGTAGTTAAATAACTGATTTTTCATTTTAATGAAATATTACCACTTCTGTGTTTTGATTTTCAAAAATCTGACATACATGGTTGTCATTAAGAAGTAAAATGTGGTTCAATGAGAATAAAATAATTTTTGGTGAATAGTAACTTTTAAGTTCTTAATCGCGATTAGAGGTAATTAGTGTAGTTTAAGGTAAAAATAATGTTTTAATAATATGAGATGATCTTTAAACATGTCCTACCCTCATTGGATGTTCCATGGCCGACCGAGACAATCCATGGGTCAACTTGGGGACCCCATGGAGCCACTTTTGTTGGAAAATGACATAAATACCTTTTATTTATTGTTAAAGTAAAAAATGACACAAACATGAAATGTTTTACTAAAACAAATTTTTACATGGGGTTATACAAGTCATATTTTTGACTATAAATATTAATTGGAAAGCTAAAACGATTTCCTACATCATAGTATTTTTTTTATAATTTTTGGACATTAAATAAATTAAATTATATATGACATCATTCTGATGCAGCAAGGACCTCATTATTTAACGATTTTAATAAAATGAAAATATAATGAAAAATCCAAGGCTTACACTTTTCCAAAGACTATTGGATGTGTAGATTTAGAACCCTTATCACCTTAGCAACGAATTATATAAGTGTGGGACCTTTAGAATCCGAAAAGCATTGTATAATAATGTAAAATTTCCTTACTTTCCAAGAGTGCCCCTCCTCTCCACTTATAAAAGGCCCCCACCTCTACCACCTCATTCACACTTTCAAGCCATTTTGCTCGGCCAACCTCTGCCCAAATACACTCCAAACTTCCCTCCCTTACTCCTAGAAGCCTCACTTTGGGCAGAATTCTTCCCAAGGAATCCTTTGGCTCAAATCAAAAAGAGTTACCCGATTTTTAAGAGGTTAAAGAACGGCCGCGTCACGACAAGACGCAAGGTAAGGGAATTTCTTAACCCAATTTCCATTCTTTGGGTTAATCTCCTATTTTCAAATTATGTCATGATATTATTATGTCTTATTTTGTATTTTTACTTTCTTTATGTGTACCTATAGTGAATACACATAATAGATCTATTTTATTTTAAAAATGATCTTTTTAAGGACTTCGTCTCAATCTCCTTTCATTGAGGCATATTTGGTTTCATACACAACATTATTTTATACGGTGTATAAACCCCTTTGAATTTTACGTTTATTCAAAATGAATCTTTTTTATATGAAGCGTTTTACTAAACGACAAACAGGGAATGTTTTTCTTTCCGTACATATGCGGCGACAACGACCTATCCGCCGCCGTGACCATTATTTGAGTTTCAGCTTCCTCTACAATCCATCACTTTTTTTAATGAAAAATAAATATAGTGTTTTAACATTCTTTTATTTTGGTATTGAAAATGGTTTTGAAAGCGTTTTTATTATATCAATGTTTTATATTGTTATCTTGTGATTGCAGTGTGGAAATGTTATGTTTCCTTTATGCATGTTTTATGTGATACGATTATGTTATGGTTTATGATATGTTTAAACCTATTCATATGAGGAATGAATTGGACTTAATAAGTGATGGGTGGAGCCCGCTATAGCTCCTCGATGCATCGACAGGTCTCATGAGACAAACTAGTGTCTTGGCACGAGGCCTTGACAAAATCTTATTTGTGGTCTTGGCACGAGGCCTTGGCTACGTGGTTATGATAGTCTGGAATTATGCATTCCATCATTATGAAAGTGGTTATTGATATTGCATGTGATTATTCGACCAGTAGAATATCCATGTGAATAAGTAAATGGAATTATCTCATTTTACTTTTGCCATATTATGCTGAAGTTCAAGTTTAAAAAGGCTTTTGTTTTAGTTATACATTGCATTAAATGTTAATGTTTATTTATGAAAGCTTCCGCAATATTGTTATCCTTACTGAGCATCTGAGCTCACCCCTTTCAATGTTTTAATATTTTCCAGGATGTGAAGAAGTATTTTATGAATGACCTGCAGGGATAGTCAGAAGAGGATATGAGTGTGGACTATGAAGACTTTGTTATTAGTTTTTCACTTTATGATGTAATGTAACATTTATGAATGTATCTTGTGTTTCCAAGGCTACTAAACTAATCGGTCTTTCGAGACTTGATCATTTGTGATCATGCCAATGTTACGAAGTAATGCACCGACTCTGGGTAGCTGGGGTCGGTGCGTTACAAAAAATGTATATTAAAATTATTAAAATTACCTAAATTTAATTAATAGATATATAAATCATAAAATTGAATTTTAAAAAATTATATATATAATTTTAATTTATATACAATTTGAATGAAAAATATATATTTCAATTAAAATTCATTATTTTTACTATTCATCGAAAAATGAAAAATTTTACAAATATAAAAAAACGACCATAAGTTATATTGGATATAATATTTTAAAAAATGAAGATAATATTTTAACATAAATTACATAAATGTGTTTAAATTTAATTTTTAATTGTGTATGAAAATCCTGACTAAACTGTCATTTAGAAAAAATGTTTCTTTTTAGAAAATATCTGTTTATCATTTAAATGATTATTTTTATATATCTTAGCAATATATATCAATAAATTTCACAATTTATTAAGTAATATTCATTTCTTACAGTTTAATGGCTATTTTATAATGTTACAGTATATTATTGTTTATTTAGTCTCTGGGTTTCATGCTCTACAACCCATCAAAGTTATTAAATGTAAAGAAATATATTTCTTCAGTTATATATTCTCGGTGTTTCATGTGTCATATGACATCAAATACAGTTTTATTATTTTTTGAATTTTGATATGTTACATTTGAATTTTCAATGAGTGAAGTTTGAGATATAATATACTAGATTATTAGTGCAACATCTTCCCATCCTTATGTGGAAATGGGATGACAATATTGTGGACTTTATTACATGACTACCCAAGACTCTTACAAAGAATGATACAATATGGTTCACCATTGAATATCTAAACAAATAATCACATTTTATCACTATAATACTATATTTACCTCTTCAACATGTTGTGGGTATTTATAATAATGATTTTTGGAAAATCCATGGATCATCTATTTCAATTCATTCTGATCCTTATCATCATTTTAAATCAAAATGCATGAAGTGTATTTATAAATATATTGATAATGAGATTCATTTGAGAACTTCTTACTAACCACAATCTTATGGACATCCTAAAAATACTATTCAAAAATTTTAAGAATTATTTAATTCTTCCCCACATGACATTCAATGAATGTGGGATCAATATTAACCTTCAATATATTTTTCCTATTAAAATAGTTTCCTTTCAAGTATTTAAATATGGGCATTTAAATCATTATATTTAATTTAATCTAAAACTATAACTTTTGGGATGATTGTAGTGAAAGGAAACTAATCAAAATAGATAGTATAGTTTAGAAAATTATAAAGGTAATGAATATTGAATATCATATTAAAGAATATCAATGAAATAATAAATATTTATGAAGAAAATTGGAGGGAAAATTTTCAATTTAAATTGATAGATAACCTTTTCAAGAATGTATCTCCGTGGAAGTGCATCATATAGTTTGGTAAAAATTTAAAACTGATCTCTCAATATATCATGCCCCTTAAAATTCATGAATAAATTGGATATTTTTCTTATTGTTGTAAAACTCCAAAAAATATCTCTAAAGTTCTTGTTGTGTTCTATATGTAATTTTTAAGGAATTATTTTATTGACCCTACACATGTGATTACCTAGGAAGAAATTGAATTCGAATCCCGTCTATCTTCTTGTAAAGAGCCTATAAATATTATTGATAATAGAGACAAGGTATTGAGGAATCAGATTAATCCACTAGTAATTGTAATTTTCATAAATAATAAATTCAAAGAACCAATATTAGAACTAGATAATGTTATAAAGAAGATCCACCCTCAGTTTATTAAAAGATAATACTGATGAAAATTTTGAGGATGGAAAGTTTGTAAGAGAGATGAATATAACCCCTAAACCCCAATTATAGTAGATAAAATATATATTTTATAAAAATAAACTAAAATGATAATTTTATTATTTTTGGAAAGAAATTATAATTTTATACAATGAATATTAATTTTGAACTTATTTGGTCAAAAGCTTCCTAGAATAAAATTTTATATTAGATATAAAGTATAATGAATAATTTATTATTTAATATTTAACTAGTTATAATTTTATTATTAAAATTTTAAAATAATATTTATAAATAATAATTTAATAATTAAATTTATTTATTTATATATATATAATATAATTTGGAGGATAACACTATAATTTTTCTGACATCTTTTTGTTCTCTAAAAATTGATTTCTAGACTTTATGTATACCGATTTTAATTAGTAAAAATAATCATCAATTATTAATAATATATATGAAATTTATAGATTATAGATCTAAATATATGAATTTAAATTTCCCAATAAATATCACAAATCAAATTTTGAATATATGATCATCTTATACTTGAAAATACATTTCTTGAAACCTTATTTTTCAATAAGATTTTTGAGTTTGTTTATGAACTAAAATTTTCCATTATGTGAACTAAATTTTTAAAAAAATTATATGAAACTTTTAATAATGATAATTAATATTGGTTACTATTTTTAACATAATTTTTTCCAGAATTATTTTTAATGATATTAAAAATTATTTATTGTGGTTAAGGTTAAAACATGTTTTCTTGGCGTTTGATTTGCCTATATTAAAATTAATCTATCACACATATAGAATTAATATTTTCTATATATAAATTAATTATTATTAATAAGTGGTTCCAAATTATATAATGTTCATCATTTTATTTTAGCCTTAATCTATTAATTACATACCTTAAAAAAGGTACTCTTCTGAAAACAGAAATTATAAAAGCAAGTAAACAGAGAGGATAAGGGTGTAACATATCTAAAAAATTATTTTTATTATGTTTTCTTGTTGTGTGTCAACTTTAAATATACATAAATACACTAGTTGTAATTTTTTTATTCACATTTAGTGATATTGACTTCACCTTTTTTAATTTTTTTTGGTATAAATATTTTTTTCACTCATCAAAAAATTATAAATGGGATCTCTCTCTGCTAACTTATTCGCACAACTAAAGTAATTAAGATAAAAATAAAATAAAAATGATATACAAAAAATAGTTAAAAACATTTTAAAGGTTCTGTTCTTCAAAAAAGTATAACCCTATGGTCCATAAAAAGATATCCAAATGTGGTTTATCTAGGAGAAAGTAATCGCCTAAATGAAGCCCTTTCTTTTTCATTCATCTTTTCCAAACATAAAATATTTCATTAAAAATATAATATTATAAAACCTATGTATCATATACAATGATATTTAATTATTTTTATGGAATAATATTTATCTGTCCCCTTCTCAATTAAATTTCATACAAATCCATCAGTTGTGTCTTAGAAAGTATATTACCTCATGAACCGATGAAATTTGGTTTCCAACACCGACTCAAATAGATAGTAATAATGATGAAAATATTGACTTTATATGATAAATATGTGGTGATATTTTTTCTATATAATCAATATACCATACACGTATTTATAATTTCAGTCATTAAGAGAATGATATTGTTTCTTATAAGTGTGTCGGGCCTATAGTCTCCACAAAGTGATACGATTCATTTTCCATATAAAAAATTAAAGAAATGTTTTTTTAATATTAAATATAATATTTCTAACATTAATATAATTATTTAGATTTTTAATATCTATAATTTCATAATAATCATTTGTTTTAGGAAAAAAAGCATGATAATACACGACAATTAACACAAAAAACAATGAGAAAAAAGAAATATTACTGAAGAATGGGTGGTAATATGTTATAAAAGAGTCTTATGTGATATCATAGACATTAATATTCTTATAGAATAAATTAATATCCAGATTAAAAAAATTATATCAATTTTAATGGGAGTTCAACTATAGGGTATCAATGTTTAATCGATTTCCTATCAATTCCCATTCCATTGAGTCATATTTGTTAATATGAACATATTCAAATTTATATGGTTTAAATACAAATAATTATATGTATTTAACATGAATCAATATCAATTTATGATGGTTAATGTTTCCATTCATGTGTATTCATTCAAGGGATTATAATTTTAATGTAATAAAAGAGGTAACAATCTATTTAAAATCTAACCTTTTTTGGGATTTATTTTACTCTCGTTGATAGAATAAAATATTTTATCATTAATAATATCCAATAATGTTATTATTTCATATATATTTAGCTATTTTATGAAATTTCTAATAATTATTCCTCACTATGGTAAATGAATCTAGAGAAATGTTTAAAATGAAAACATACATTGTTTCTCTTTAAGTAACATATATTTTTGTTCAATATCCATGTTTTTTCTTGTAATTTTTCTAATGTACTATTAATTACCCAAATTAATTATTAATGTTATTTTGAGTTGTAATTTTATTTAAAATTTTTTTGAACGAAATATTTCTAATTTTGAAAAAGGTATGTTTACAAAAAAAATTAAATGATTTTTTTATACATATAGAGATAATGGACATCCCCACTATCATAACCAATTTATGAAATGTATCTTATTATAAATGATTTAAAGTTTTTTCAAATAAAACTATTTTCTGAATGATTAATTTAATATTTAACATCTATTCCCATTACTCTTATAAAAGTCATTATTTTGTTGTAAAATAAATATTCTTGATAAACTGGTGATAACCTCTCATTTCCTCATTAATGTTGTTATTATTATCTTCATATTGAGATAACAACAATATTTTGATTATTTTTCACTATATAAAAAATTTAACTTAAATATAAATTTTCATCATATCGTGTAAATGTTTATTGCCTAAATCATACAACAGTTCTTCAAATGGTGTAATCTTTGATTTTTATTTGAAGAGTTTCAGAAATATTTCTAAATCAGTATTATTTAAAAAATACAGATATTTGTTAATGTAAAATCATATTAATGAATTAAATATATCATTAAATATATATGGAATAATTTTTACATGGAATTATTTGTGGGGGCCAGAATTATATATTCCCTTTATGCATATGTAGGTATCAGGAGACAAATTAGTTGGCCAAATTAAATGGGTCTTTACGCATCATTTTAATCTACCTTAAGAATTTTTTTGGCACTTTAAATGAAACTATTTTTTATCCCATAACATAAATAATTAAAAATGTCCTTATTTAAGAATTCCTTTATAATCATCCATTAAATATTTTTATTGATATTATGCAAGGATGCATTATTTTCTCAATTTATTATATAGAAATCATTTTTATTTATTTATCTCCCTATATTTATTATTCCATATCGAATTACTAATGTAATGTTATTGATTAAATAGAATGTGTTATTAGTTACTTATTTTTATATATTAGTTCTGAAAACATTATTTATGACAGATTCCAATCTTTGTAACCCTTACTAATAATTTTATCTAACCCTTATTTTTTCTCCATTCAACATTATATGAAGAAGAATTTAATGTATAATTTTAGGACTGTTTAATTATTTCCATTTCAATGTTTTATATTTTATCACCGATATAAAATTAGTATCACATATATATATATATATATTTGTCTCCATGTAGCTACTAAACATATTTGTTCTTTTTTACATCTCTCGATAAATCTATGCCATTTTAACAATGTTGACCATCAGAAAAATGTTACTAAAATTACAGATGGTATAATGGGGTTATTAACATGTTTAATTGATTATTTTGGAAAATGATTTTGGAAAAAATATAATGGGGTACATGATTTGATGTTATAATTTTAGAATAAATATATATTATGTGGCTCTTATAATAAATACATCCATTTCTAGATTTTGAAAGGGGACATGGTCATGAAATAGTTGTACCTAGGGAAAATAAATCCCAAATTGGTGCCTTATGATTGAATCGATCATCACTTATTGCATAAAAATTGGCCTTACTATGAAATTGGTTTAACCCTACTTTTTATAATCTCAGATAATTAAAATATTCATTATAAACAATTATAAATGATATTAAAATAAACATATCCCCAATGAAATGATGTCTATGTATCTAATACGAACAATGCATAGATTTTCAATTTATGTTACGTGTCAGAACAGATTTAAAATTATGCATTATTAATTAAAATAAATAATTTAATTATCTAGTCCATAATATACTATTTCTTTTAAACCACTCTTGGAATAATTAATGATATGAACAGTCACCTCCAATTTTGAAATTTCCTTGTTGAGTAAGCTAATACCACCGGTATTTGATGTGAGTAGACTGTGGCTATATGATAGAAAAATACATTGGATATGATGAATAAACATTCCGAAATAGAGTAACATTTTATTCCAAAAATTTATTCTCCAATTTTGGATGTCCTTTTGTGATAGAAACCACCACGATTTTGAGATACTACTTATCTTGTGGAAGTTGAGTAATTGACTAAGTCCCTTAAAAAGACATTTCTCACCATTGGATGCAATGAAGAGTAAATTGTTACACTTTTAGAGAGTTGTCTCATGTGAAATGATAATAATTGGTGGATATTGATCTATAATAACAGGGATGATTAATAAATTAAACATATTAAATGAATATATTTTAAAGAAACATTTTTTAAAAAATGGTTCCCTCATAAGAAAAAAAACATAAAGGGAATGTTCCTTAGCTTTAAGAAAAGGGAATAATAATTTTTTGGGATGTATAAGGATTCCATAAAAATATAAGTAATGTTTTATGTAGATTACATTCACAATACAGAATCAAACATTGAACTTTTTTTGGTGGTTAAAACATATCTATGAAGGGAATGTTTTGTAATACATTTTCACCATATGATGAAATATTTATATTCTATATCAATACAGTGATGAAATTTTCTATCTACCATATAATAAATGGAAATCAAGAGATCAATTTGTCTTCTAAAAAACATGAGAAAGGTAATGTGTCCAATAATATAAATAATATGAAACAATCCCCATAATATGAAAATTTTAAAAATAAGAATCTTGGAAAATTATTGAAGGGCATGGGGGATTTTTATATGTTCAATGATAAGGGTAATATGGATCATCAATGAATGGGGAAGAATCAGACCAATGATTTCTAGTGATTCAATTGTAAATAATTTTTGCATTGATCACACAAATTATTCAAGAGTTAATTGATTATACCAAAAAAAAGGATAGGGTGATATGGCCATGGTAATGTGATCACTACAGCTATAGTGGAATAACACAATAGTGTGGTTGAAGGTACTTTAACCATATCTTAAAATGTAGCAAGTTATTTATATGATTCCTAGTATTATCACTCTTATATATCTTCCATAATTTTTATGAAAATGAGAAATACTTATACAACCTTTAGAAGGTATTTTTCCATCAAAACTCGTAGTAAATATCTAACTGTGGTAAAGATTTTTCATGAATCCACCCTTATCACACCAAATGTTTCTCGACATCCTAATTTTTATATCATACATATTTTTTCCTTTGATATAATAATTGATATTGACTAGCTATAAAAATATGATGAAACAAAATTATTACATGGATAAATAAATTATGATTCGTGATGAAGATGTAGAAATACTCACTTTTAGGGTAGTGGCATCATCGTCAGATTCTCATCTAGACACACCCCTAATATCACTTTTGAATGATATTTCTGGACAAAAAGAGAAATAATATATAGATGAAAAAAAGTTAATCCTATAATATAGGATGCACCTATTTTATATGAATACATTGATATACTTGTTCAATAATTTCTTAGATATCCACCAAAGCATGAATATGAGTTTTCCATTGCACTATTCCATGATTCAAGTACAATATAAAATATTCCCTACAGAATAGAAACTGTGATTTTATTTTAGTTGAATAAATAAATAGAGGCATTTTTTGATGATGGATTTATTCACCCAAGTGTTTCACCAGGGGGAGCCCATATTATCATCATTAATAATAATGATGGATCCATGAGGTTGTTCATTGACTATAGGAAAATAAATGATATTAAGATAAAGAACAAGTATCATTTCCCTGCATTAGTGACTTATTTGATCAAATTCTAGTATCTCAATATTTTTAAAATATTTACCTATGTTTTGTGTATCTCATTTTTGAGTTGATAAGGATGAAATGTTGAATACCAAATTATGAATGCTTTATGGACATTAAGAGTGTATAGTAATTCAGTTTGGATTAAATAATTTTCTAAAAAAATTTATGTACATAATGAACATAATATTAATGTAATATCATGATATTTTTGTGGTATTCATTTATGTTGTCTTGGAGTTTTCTAAATGTGATAAAGCATATGATAATCTTTTTTGGATCATTATTTTCACTCCTAGAAAAAATATTTGTATGGAAAATATAGAATGTGTGATTTTCATTTTCAGGATATCTCTAGTATTGACCATATTATCTCCAAGGTTAGAATCAAAATTTATCATTAAAACATTTAGGAAATACAAGAATAGATGACAATGATGAAAAAAACAAATTTATGTGGTCTCACTGGTTTTCCATTATAATATTTTTGATTCATTCAAAATATTTTCCAATTTCCTTCCCCTTTTACAATGAATATAGTTAAATTCAATATGATAGATATAGTAAATTTAATAGGTATAATATTTTAAAGAATTGATCCAGATATTGGGAAATGCATCAATATTGACTCCACTGTCTGAAAAAGATGGATTTGTGATATATAGTTATTCTTCGGAGTAGGGACTTTGTTGTATCCTAATAAAAAATGATAATGTCATGGAATATGGATCAATGTAGTTAAATCATCATGAATAGAACTATCCATCCGATGATATTGAGTTGGTATTTGTATTATTTTCATTTATGATATAGAGACCATATCTATATTGTAAACTACTTGTGATAGAAACCAACCATAAGAGTTTAAAAAATCTTTTCCCCCAAAAATATATTAATATGATTTAATGAAGATGACTCATCTACTCAAGGATTATGACTGCACAATACACCACCATCTAGGGAAAATATATAATGTAGAGGATGCATAGAGAAGGAATGATCATATAGTTCTGACCCAAATGATGATTGTGAGGGATTATGTATTCATGTGTCTAGTAATGATGGATATTTGAATTATTATGGAAGATTATTCATCACTAATTTTTTAATTGATTTCTAAATATTATTTATTATAAAATATAAAATGTTCTCAATTTGATGATGATAATTTTCAGAGGAAAATTAATGTTGTTAATGGTGGGATGTTCATATTATTTGTTTTTAGAGATTGAATTATGAAATTTAAAATGAGATTATGTGATCCATTTACACCTAATCTAAAATGGTACTTTTTGGATGAAGATCATATATAAAATTTCTCTGTACTCCCTTATAGAACCACGATTTTTAGGGGTCTGAAGGAATATTTTTTGTGGGATAACAGGAAGAGAAATATTACTTATTCTGTATCAAGATGAATTCTTTGACAAAAACTAATGTAAAAGATACAGAATAATATAGGATTTATTCAACATCTTTAACAATTTTTTTTAAAAGGGATGAAATTAATATGGAATTTTTCATAGGAAAGACATAGACTCTTATAAAAAATGAGTGTAATGACCCAGAAATCCCGTGGATTTTTTTTATTTACATGGAATTTTTACGAATCCGTGAATTTTTATGAGGCTTGATTCTGAGGCCCGGTGTGCCCATAATTAATCTCTAATGTTTTGTTTGGGTATGTTCAGTAAACGTACGAGCGAGATTTTATAACATTTTAACCAGTTCTCGGAACTGAAATCCAAGGGCACCGTTGAACTCGCAGCACCGGTATTCACTTAAGAAGACTTTCACATCAACAACGGATGGTCCAGAAAAAAATTTAGTTTTTGGATTTTTATATAAAAAAATAATAAAATATTGTGTACAACAGTTTATTTTATTTTTGAGCCTCCATTAGTGTGAGTGGTTGTTGGTTAAAACATCCACATGGGAGTTGGAGGTGGGACCGCCTCACCGTAACATCTCATGAGAGGTTATGGTGGTGGGGCCAACCTGAACATAACCTCCCTTGAGAGGTTACGTCGTGGGGACCACACGAGACTAAAACCCCCCAATTAATGGGAGGGTGGAAAATCTCCCAACTCCTCACATTAATGAGAGGGGAGTCCCTTGACCTCCTCTACCATTAATTTGTACCACCTATCCCTTTTAATTAATTGCGCCAATTCGTGTAATTTAATTAAGGGGAGCCTATTGGCCTCCCAATTAATCAATTGTGCCAATGCATGTAATTTCTTAAGGGGAGCCTACATAATTTAATTCTCATTTTTGAATTACATGCCAACATTAAAATAATAGACAATCTTTTATTATTAGTTCGGTTGGCATTCTCTTTTGTTGGAATTTGGGAGAAGGGAGAAAAGATCCCAACAAAGAAATGTTCTTCCAACGAAGAACACGAAGGAACACTGGCGGCGATTTCTTCTTCGACTTGCTTCATCGAATACTACCCTCTACAATGTCATCAACAAACCAATACAGCTCAGAATTGGGGATGTGGGGAAGACACAATGAATGGCGGGCTTCATCGCCTACCTTCTGCGACTCCGCCAATGAACGATGTACAAGATGTAGGGGTTTGTTTCCTTTTTAGTTCCATGATCTTATTTTCTTTCAAAACGAAGAATGAGGATACGATTCTATTGAGGGTGTGTTGTTGTGATTTTTTCTTAAGAACCAATTGCCATCACCCTAATCGTGGAGGGTGCAGGCCAAGCATCAAGGCCCAACTCCCTCCATAGATCTTCTTCGTTGTGAAAAACTATGGAATGGGGATGAGGCGAAGACGATGAAGGTGGCAATGATGAAGGTAACGCTACCCGCAGTTTCCGTGAATAGTGCCGCCCCCGCGGTACACTGAAGCTTTCGGCCGACCATCGTTGCCCCGAGTGGCGCCTAGCCCGCCTACCTGTGGCCTCCCAGCACCCTACCCGGCTCTTGGCCCGCTTGCCTGACGCCCTCTCACCCTGCCCGACGCCGTGCTGGTGCCCCTGCGGCCTGCCCAACCCATGTCGCGGCCTATACTATGCCCCTCCATCCTGCCTGACCCCTCCCGCGGCCTGCCCGTTGCCCTCGGGACCTGGTCGGTGCCCCCACGGCCTACCCAGCCCATGCCGCAGCCTGCTCCGTACCCCCGTGCCCTGCCAACGCCCCCGCGGCCGGCCCGGTGCCCTGCCAGCGCCCCTACGCCCTGCATGGCCCCTGTCATTCCCTGTTCGGCGTACCCACGGCCAGACCATGCTTTGTGCGGCATTCCCACCGATCTCTCTACTCGCCCGATCTCCTTGGCTGAGTTTCCAAAGTCGCGCCCCTCACAGCACTGGCCGAACCACCCCGGCCTTTGGGTCGAGTCGCCTTCATGGGGACCTCCAGGCCGAACTGCCCTTGCAGTCCGCTGGGCCGGGCGCAGCGGACCTGGCTAAAACATATCGGGCTGACCCGCCCAACAGGCTTGGTCAGACCCAGGGAGTCTGACCCTGTAGACCAAGACCCGGTTGGCACGGACTAGGTTGGGCTGAGCCGATCTGACTGGGTCAGACCGGACCCGGGCCCACTACTGACCCCATTACCCTGTTGGGCCATATCATTGGCACCAGACGTTCGTTTGGGGAACCGTAAGAGTCACTGGTTTTCATGGAGTGAAGTCTTACATTTTAGAATAACCCAATAGATTTCAGGGTATTTTTGATATACGGTCAGGTTGGACCATACACGAATCCAACCGGGCCCATGGTACAAAAAGGTTAATAACTAATAGATCGGGTGTCCGATTGACACTTCGTCAGTTGCGATGAGAAATATTTGATGTGGAAGACCATTGATATACTTCTACGTGGGACTTCATGGCAGTTGGAGTATCACCCAGTAGCTTGTGGAGAAGATCTTCTAGAGACGACAAGTCATTTGTGCGGGAACCTAGTAGCTGGCTGAACCTTGAACACTGCTGATCGATTCGACTAGGAGTGATTCGACTCGGAGTGATTCGACTAGCCCAGTGGAGAGCGCCTCTGTGTGAGCATGGAAGACCCATGGTGGGGAGCACCTCTGTGTGAGCACGGAAGACCCACGATACTCGACATGTGGATTACCTCAGCAGGCTACGAGGGGGAGCACCTCTGTCTGAGCACAGTAGATCCTCGGTTGTGAGAGCCTCTGTGTGAGCGTGGCAGATCCATGGTATTGACAGGAGGAGTACCATAGTAGTCCATGTTAGTGGGAAGTGCCTCTGTGTGATGCGACATGCCCACTATAGTCAATAGGTAATGATTTCTCCAGCAGCCGAGGGTTCATATTGATACTACCCCTAGAATAAAAATCTTGGTTTGAGATGAGTCGATGACTTTTGTGTTTTTTTCATGATTGAGAGGGGTTACTAGATAACTTATGTATATGTATGTGCATATACCTATGTAATGATTATCTGTTAATTTCATACTTTGTGGTTTATCCTTGTTGGATTTTGTGAGACCATGAAGGTATTGGGGTCCCTACTAAGTATCATTATACTCATCCATACACGGGCTATGCTTGCACCTCATTTGGTGGTCGCAGAAGATAGACAACGCTGACTGAGACAGAGAGTAGTAGCACTAGAAGGTACCCAAAGGTGGACTATACAGCGTGACGGTACACAGAGGAGATGAATGGATGGGATTGGTGAGGAGGCCATCTGTACCATCCCTTCAGGTAGGAACCCCAGAGGATGACCCATTATCTGCTTTACTTTTCTTCAGTTGTACATGCTATCAATTGTACTTGTATTTTCCTACTGGGCTTGTATTTCCAGCCCATTTTACATTTGATCACATCTTTTGTAAACAGTTTTACTTAGGTATTTTCTTCTAGTTGTGTACTCCGATGTGTTTTTTACAGTTATAAAGTAAATTACATCCCAGTTTATAGATTTACACCTTTGGTTCTAGTCGCCAGCCTATGGCCTATGGAAGGCAGGCTTGGGGTAGTAACGATACATGCCCTGGGGGACGAGTCATGACAAATTGGTATCAGAGGAGTCGGTTCTATCGCAGAACATAGATATCTGATCTTTAGTTTTTGTGAAGCAATAGTGTTAAGGGTACTAAGTGTGGTTTTTAGATCAGGGAGTTTCGTGTTGGTGCTTTAGGCCGATGTATCCAAACACCAGGACCCTGACTTCTGATTTCTGACTTCGTGCATGAAAACACTGATTGCATGCATGTTTCTGAATGTTTTGTTTATGTTATCTGAATCAGGTCTGCTCGCCAGGTATAATCTTCTGACCATGTCGCATTTTCTTTGTTCAAGATGCGTCCTCGTGGATGACCAGTCAGAGCCCCGAGAGTCGTACTTACTGATAGCCCACCGAGCGACGAGGCCTTGATGCATGTCCCTTTACCAGGGGATGCACCAGTAGTACTACTTCCTATTGGGCCACCGATGCCACAAGACCCAGTAGAAGACGATACATGCCGCTTGAGCACATTCCATGAGTTCCAGCACTAGAGGCCACCCAGGTTCAGGGGAGAGATGGACACACAGACAGCTGAGGAATGGCTGGAGGCTGTGATGAGAGTCTTCTGGCTTGTAGGGAAACCATAAGACTTCATGGTGATCCTTGTTGTGAGTCTCTTTTAGGCAGCAGCAAGAAGATGGCGGAGCCTAGGACTCCAGGTGCATGACGAGGTGACCCTACTATAGACAGACTTTGAGAGCCTCTATCGGGTGAAGATTGTCCCAGCCACCCTTCGAGAGGTGAAGATACAGGATCTACGACATCTACAGAAGGGTAGCATGACAGTAGCACAATACTCAACGAGGTTCACCAACCTCTCATGCTACTCCATGGATATGGTACAGGAGCCATTCTTTGGGGCCCAGACCTTCGAGTAGGGACTCCAGTGGGAAATTAGAGGGTTGATGCTCTCACTTAACATCCCGACGTAGGCAGGGGTGTTAGAGAGATGCCTCATAGTGGAGAATTTCCTTGCTAAGTAGTCACCAGCAGTGAGACCCACTACTAGCCGACATGCAGCGGAGTCTTCTACAACTGGCTGTAGATAGATGCTGTAGAGGTTTAAAAAGACCAGACATTCAGGTTGACGACTGTTCGACTCTGAATAAGTTGTTCGGGGCACCTAGAGTGGAGACAGAGCCAGACATGCTAGGAGAAAATTTTGTTACTCATGTGGCGGATAGAATCACATGGCTCGTGACTATCTGACATGTCGTACAGAAGATCAACAGATATTTGAGGGACCTCCCAGGCAGAGGCATAGGTTTGAACGAGGCGGTCTGCAGGGAGGAGGCAGACATGGAAGAGGAGCTGGATGTGCAGCTGGCAGTGGATGACGTTATGAGGTGTTACAACCACCACCACCAGGAGTACCACCCTAACCGTAGGGAGCGAGTGGAGAGGGGAGAGATCATCTATAGGAAATTGAGGATTATGATCACGGTGCTCCAGAGATGATTTGAGGTATGATATGTGTTAACTCTACCTTAGCTGTAGTTTTTATAGAAACAGGTGCCAGTCACTCTTTCATTTCCACATCCCTTGTTCGGATCTCGGAGATTCTGAAGGATCCATTAGTTTGATACTTATATCTAGAGACTCTTATGGGAGAATATTCGATGATTATGCACTGGTGCCTATAGTGCGAGCTTACTCTAGGAGGCGATAGCTTCAGCTGGGATCTCTTAGTAGCAGCTTCAAGGCCTTAGGATGTCATCCTGGGTATGGACTGGTCATCTATAATCCATGCTCAGCTATACTGTATTAGGAGCAATTTGTGGTGTTTAAGCAAGGATGATACCATGATTACCTTTACCAGCAAGAAGGGAACCATTGCAGCACATGACTTACTTACTCGGAGGAGGGTGCAGCTGATCAGTCATCAGTTGGCATGCCATACCCTCGAAGTAGTAGATGCGAAGAGTCTGCCATATCATGTAATGGTGGACCAGTATGTGGATATTTTCCCTGATGATGTTCCACGATTACCTCCTCACAGACAGATGGACTTCTACATTGACCTGTACCCCAAGACGGCACCGATATATAAACCAGCATATCAGATGGCTCCCGCTGAGCATTGCCAGCTGCAGGTACAACTAGAGGACTTGTAGGGGAAAGGATTTATCTGGACTAGTGTTTCTCCCTGGACAGCCCTGATTCTATTCTCCATGAAGGTGGATGGGAGCTTGAGGCTCTATGTTGACTATCGTCACCTGAACCAGGTGATCGTAAAGAACGAGTACTAACTCCCAAGGATTTATGACCTCTTTGATCAGCTAAATGGAGAGAGATGGTTCTTGAAGATAGACCTAATATCGGGCTATCACCAACACAGTGATCGAGAAGATGGTGTGCAGAAGACGACCTTCATGTGTCGGTACGACCATTACGAGTTCTTAGTTATGCCTTTCGGCGTAACCAACGCTCCAGCAGTGTTCATGGGACTCGTGAATAGGATCTTCCAGCCATAACTTGATCACTTCATCATAGACATCATTGATGACATTCTGATCTACTCGACTACTGTGGAGGTTCATGCCTATCATTTTCGGGTAGTGTTGGACACACTCCGAGAGCACAAACTTTATAGTAAGCTCTCGAAGTTCCGTTTTTGGATTCAAGAGGTTCACTTCTTGGGACACATCATCTCGGAGGCTGGAGTTGCAGTGGATCTATTGAAGATTTCAGCGGTACTTTCTTGGGAGAACCCAATAGTGTGACACAGGTACGGAGTTACCTGGGACTGACTGGTTACTACAGAAGGTCCATTCCATACTTCCCCAGAGTTTCAGCACCACTTTCAACCTTAACGAAGAAATGGAAACCCTTCGTGTGGTCAGAGAGATTCCAGTAGGGCTTTCAGTAGCTGAGGCAGAGGCTAACTAGTGCCCCCCATCTTGAGGCTTCTAGAGGAAGGCGTAGGGTATGTTGTTTAATGCGACACATCAAGGACCAGACATGGGTGTGTCCTGATGTATGAGTGAGCATCGATTGCATATGGTTCTCAGAAGCTGAGACAGAATGAGAAGAACTACGCTACCCATGACTTGGAATTAAGAGCAGTGGGCTTCGCCTTGAAGATGTGGTGGCACTATCTGATGGGTGAACATTTTACCATGTACTTTGATGACAAGAGTCTCAGGTATATCTTCTCTTAGAAGGACCAAAACTTTAGACAACAGTGATGACTTGAGTTTCTCCAGGACTATGACTTCGAGATAGTCTATACACCTAGGAAGGGGAACATTGTTGTAGATGCACTTAGCAGGAGGACTAGTATACAACTAATAGGAGAGGCGATAGAGAAGCTTGCTGCCTTACAGATATCCATTGTGGATAGTGATGGAGAAACATTCCTGCAGTCTCTTATGGTCACTCCCCCACTTCTTCAGCAAGTCAGGGAGGCACATCATGGGGACGCTGACTGCGAGACACGATGTACTCAGATATCCATAGGGCAGGCACCTGATGAATTTTATGAAGGTGGGGAGCATGTCATCCTCTTCAGAGGACGTACCTTGGTACCTGTAGCACATCAGGAGGAAGTTCTTTGGGAGTTCCACAAATCCCCCCTAGAGGTATATCAAGGAGTGGTGAAGATGTACCAGGATATTCAACGACAACATTGGTGTCCAGGTATGAATAAGGTAGTAGTGGAGAATGTCTCACGTTGCCTCACTTGTCAGCAAGTGAAGGAAGAGCACCAGGTACAAGCAGGCTTGTTTCAGCCTGTAGAGGTCCCAGAGTGGAAGTGGGATGGGATATCCCTAAACTTCATGATGGGTCTTCCACGTACATCCAAGGTTCATGACTTGATTTGGGTGATTGTCGACCAACTCACCAAGTTGGCCCACTTCCTACCGATAAGAGAGAAGGGTTCAGTAGAGAGCTTTGTAAGACTCTATGTGCATGAGTTTGTGCATTTACATTGAGTAAATTCTTCTATTGTCTCTGACCGTGACACACGGTTTACTTCCTAGCTATGGAAGGGGTTACAGGAGGCTTTTGGGACACAAATTTGCTTGAGAACTGCCTTCCATCCTCATACATATGGTCAGACTGATTGGAACATTCAGACCCTCGAGGACATGCTAAGTGCTTGTGTCCTCGACTACGGTCGTAGCAGGGAATATCACCTGCCTTTGGTAGAGTTTGTGTATAGAAACATCTATCACTCCGCAATCGATATGGAACCTTTCGAGGCGATGTACAGGCGACCTTGCAGATCACCCTTATGCCGGACTGACCCAGGGGAGTCAGCACTAGTGGCAACAGAGATAGTACGGGCTACTATAGAGAAGATTAAGATCATCTAGGAGCAGATTAAGAATGCAAAGAGCAGACCAAAGTCATATGTTGATAGGAGATGGGGACCTCTGGAGTTCGAGGATGGGGACCACGTCTTCTTACAGTCTCACCATGATGCGATCTATAGAGATTTGGCTGAGGCGGTAAGTTATTTCCAAGATTCATCGGGCCTTTACAGGTCCTCAGTAGAGTTGGTGTGGTGGATTACCACATAGCTCTTCAACCGGAGTTGCATCGGGTGCACGACGTCATCAACGTATCTTAGCTAAGAAGATACGTCCACGACCCTTACCACATCATCAACCATGTAGAGTTGGACATCGATGACGGGGTAACTTTTATGGTGGATCGAGTGGAGGTTGAGGATCGACAAGAGAGGGCCCTATGTGGATTGTTGATACCTCTGGTGGGCATATGCTGGCAGAACGGGAACCTCCAACAGAGTACATGAGAGCGAGAGGCTTAGATGCATGCTCAGTACCCTCATTTGTTCCCTTTGTTCGAGTTGTAGCTTATAGAGACGTAATGCCTGGAGGTGAGGAGAATGTAATGACCCAGAATTCCAGTGGAATTTTTTTTATATAGATGGGATTTTTACGAGTCCTCTAATTTTTACGGCGCTTGATTCTGAGGCCCTGTGCACCCGGAAAAAAGTTCTGATGTTTTTTTCGGGTACGTTCAGTAAACGTACGAGCGGGATTTTATAACATTTTAACCGGTGCTCAGAACAAATTTCTGAGGGCACCGTTGAACATGATGTTCCTATATTATATTAAGAAGACATTCACCTCAACAACAGTTGTTCCATAATAAAAGTTAGTTTTTGGATTTTTATAAAAACAAATAATAAAATAAAGTGTAGAACACTTTATTTTAATTTTTAGATTCCATGAGTGTGACTGGTTGTTGGTTAAAATCAAAAATTAGGAGTTGGAGGTGGGCTGCCACACCCTAACCTTCCATGAGAGGTTATGGTGGTGGGTCTTACCTGAACATAACCTCCCTTGAAAGGTTACAACGTGGGGACCAGACAAGACTAAAACCCCCCTATTAATGGAAGGGTAGAAAATCTCCGAACTCCCATCATTAATGAAAGAAGACACCCTTGACCTCCTCTACCATTAATTGGTGCCACCTATCCCTTTTAATTAATTGAACCAGCATGTGTAATTTAATTAAGGGAAGCCTCTTGACCTCCCAATTAATCAACTGCGCCAACGCATGTAATTTATTAAGGGGAGCCTACGTAATTTAATTCTCCTTTTTTAATTACATGAAAACATTAAAATAGTAGAAAATCTAATATTATTAGTTGGGTTGAGATTCTCTTCTGGTGGAATTTGGATGAAGGGAGAAACGTTTCCAATGACGAACCATTCTTCCGACGAATAACATGAAAAATGCCAGCGGGGATTTATTCTTCAACTTCCTTCCTCAAATCCTACCATCTGCAACGTCGTCAATGAACCATCACATCTCGGAATTGGGGACGTGTGGAAGACATGACGAATGACAGGCTTCATCGCCTTCCTTCCGCAACTCCTCAAACGAATGAAGAATAAGAGGTAGGGGTTTAATTCCTTTTAATTCCATGATCTCCCTTTCTTTCAAAACGAAGAATGGGGATACAATTCTATTGCGGGTGAGTTGTTGTGATTTGTTCTTAAGAACCAATTGCTATTATCCTAATCGTGGAGGGTGCGGGAAAAGATAACATGGCCCAACTCCCTCCATCGATCTTCTTCTTTTAGAAAAACTATACTGGTATGGCAATGAGGTGATGATGACGAAGGTGGCAACGATGAAGGTCGTGCTACCCACAGCCTCCATGAATCTTGTCTCCCCTGCGGTGCACTGAAGCTTCATGTCGACCACCACTGCCCCGATCGGCACCCAACCCACCTACCCGCTGCCTCCTGACACCCTACCCAGTACCTGACCAGCTTGACCGGTGCCCTCGCGCCCTGCCCGATGCCCTATCGGCGCCCCCAAGGCCTGCTCGGCCCCTGTTGCGGCCTGCCCAGCGCCCCCGCGACCAGTCCCGAACCCTTCTGGAGCCCTCACGGCCTGCCCAGCCCCTACCACAGCCTGATCGACACCCCCACGCCCTTCCCAGTGCCTTGTCATTGCCCCCACAGCCAGCCCTGTGCCCTGCCGGTGCCCCCATATCCTGCCAGGCCCCTGCCGCGCCCTGCCCGGCGCACCCGTAGCCAGCCCGTGCTCTGCGTGGTATGCCCACAATTCTTTCGACCAGCCCAGCCTCCCAGGCCTAGTCGCCCAAGCTGCGCCCCTCACGACACAGGCCAAACGAGCCCCAGTCTTCGGGCCGAGTTGCCTACGTATGGACTTCTGGGCCGAACCACCCCTGTAGTCCGCTGGGCCAGGCCAAGCAGACCAGAAAAAACATTGTGGGTTGACCCGTCCAACGGCTGGGTCAGACCCAGCGAGTCTTACTTGGTCGACCAAGACCAGGTTAGCCTAGACTGGGTTGGGCTTAGTTAGTCCGACCGGGTCAGACGGGACCAGGGCCCAATATTGACCCCATTACCTTCTTGGGCCATATCATTGGCACCAGACGTTCGTTTTACAAACCGTCAGCGGTGCTGGCTTTCAAGGAATGAATCCATCCCTGTGAGAATACCCCACTGGAGTTCGGGGTATATTTGAGATATGGTCAGGTTGGATCGTACACGAATCCATCCAGGCCTCGGGAAAAAGGATAATAACTAAAAGAACGGGTGTCAGATTGATGCACCGTCAATTGCGTTGTGACCTCTTCGACGTGGTGGACCTTCGATATAATTCTACATGGGACTTCATGAAAGTTGGAGTATCGATCAGTAGCTTTTGGATAATATCATCCAGATACGGGCATGCATTTGTGGAGGAACCTAGTAGCTAGCTGAGACTTCATGACTGCTGATTGATTCTACTCAGAGTGATTCGACTTTCCTAGTAGGGAGTGCCCTTGTGTGAGCGTGGCATACCCACAGTGGAGAGTGCCTATGTGTGTGTGTGGAAGACCCACGATACTCGACACATGGAGTACCTCAGCAGGCTACGAGGGGGAGCGCCTCTGTGGGAGCACAACTGAACCACGGTTGGGAGTGCCTATGTGTGAGCACGACAGATCCATGGTACTCGACAGGAGGAGTACCTCAGTAGTCCAAGTTAGTGGGAAGTGCCTCTATGTGATGCAACAGGCCCACTGTACTCGATAGAGAAGGAGTTCTCCAGCAATCGAGGGTTCATATTGATACTATCCCTAGAATAAAAATCCTAGTTTGGGTTGAGTCAATGAATTTTGTGTTTTCCTCATGATTGAGATGGGTTACTAGATAACATAGGTATATGTATGGGAATATACATAAGTAATAGTTTAATTTTTGATTTCATATTTTGTGGTTTATCCTTGTTGGATTTTGTGGGACATTGAAGGTTTCGGGGTCCCTATTGAGTATCGTTATTCTCACCCATGCACGGGCTATGTCCGCACCTTGTTGTGTTGGTTACAGACGACAGACATCGCTGACTGAGGCAGAGAGTAGCAAGACTGGTCGGTACATGGAGGTGGACTATACGGCGTGACGGTACATGGAGGAGACAGACATAAAAGAGTGTTGAGGATGCCATATATACATACCCTTCAGGTAGGAACCTCGGAGGATGAAACAGTAGCTGCTTTACTTTTCATCAGTTATACTTGATTTCAGTTGTACTTGTACTTTCCTATTGGGATTTTATTTCTGGCCCCTTTTCATTTATTTTACTTATTTTGTATACAGTTTTACTTAGTGATTTGCTTCCAGTTGTGTACTCTGATGTGTTTTTTTACAGTTATAAAGGCAATTCCATCCCAGTTTTGGGATTTACGCCATTGGTGCTAGTCGCCAGGCCCAAGCCTATGGAAGGCGGGATTGGGGTAGTCACGATATGGGCCCCCGAGGGACGGGTCGTGACAATGAGGATATATGGGTTATTGTTCAATACCTCTCCAAATCTACACATTTCCTCTCTATAATAAATAATTTAACAATTTAGGGCCTCATGAAGATTTTTATTAGCAAGTATTTCACACTTTATGGATTACCACTCTCGATTTTTTCTGATCATGATCCTCATATTACCTTGAAATTATGGAATATTCTTTATAAGGATATTGATACTGGGGTTTATTTGAGCACCACATACCATCCTTACACTAATAGATGCCCCAAAAAGAATATTAAAAATTTTGGAGAAAATTTGAGGTCTTCATCACATGACTTTCAAAATATTTTATATTATTACACACCTTTTATATATTTTTACTATAATAATATATTACATTAAATTATTGAAATTGGGTTTTATGAATCATTTTATGTAAATTTATTTTGTACTCCAACTTGATGGGATGAAGATAGTTAAAGCAAATTTGTAGGACCAAGCTTTTTGATGATAAGTTGAAAGAGCGAAATATTATTCAATCTCATATTGAATAAGCTCAAAGAAGCAAAAATAAATGAGACTACAATCATAAAAAATATTTTTAATTTCAAGTGGGATATCATGATTTCATCGAAGTATATCTATGGAATGGTGTTACAGGGTTCAGAAAGAAGGGTATGTTAAGAATGGTATAGCATTACTTTTGGAATTCTGGAAAGTGCTGGAGTTATGGATTGTGCATTGGAAATTTTGTTAATCCTCTCTAATTTATGTGATGTGTTGCATATATCATTTATAAGAACATACATGAAATACCCATCTCTATTTTTAAACTCTTAATTAATAGAATATAAGTAGATATATTTTACTGTGAAGATCCCATCGATGTTCTCATTACTGTATATACAGTATTTGGAAATAAAAAAACTATAATTTAAAAGGTAAATTGTATAAGTCATTAATTATATCATTTTACATGGGATCTAGATGATGTTATGATGAAGAACCACCCTCTTATTTTAAGAAGGTAACATTCAATAAAATATCAATGATGAAATATTATTTAGAGGGGAGAATGTAACACCCAATCCTTGATTATATTATACATACATTATATTTTAATTAAAATATAACTCAAGGAAAATATAATATTTAATAGAACAAAATCATAATTTTATATGATTAATATTTATTTTTAACATACATGGTCCAAAATACCCTAGATTTTTTCTAAAATTTTCATTTTGAAATAAAATTTTATTAATAATATAAATATAGTGTTTACCTATTGCGCATTCATTAATAATAATGGTTAATAATATGTCTAATTAAAAATTTATTGAATACCAATTTTATGGAATAATATATAATATCATTTGGAGGTAAAGTATTATTTTTCAAACAAAAATAGTTTTTGTCACAAAATTATTTTACTTTAAAAAAGTCGAATGTCTACCAATATTAGTTAAATAAAATAATCATAAGTGATGAATTATTTAAATTAAATTTCTATATTATATATTTATATATATTTATATATTTATATATATTATAATACATATAAGTATTATTACTAGTTATATAGTTAATAAAAAGTATCTTATATGTGAAAAAAATCATTTCTTCAAAAACTATTTTTCGACACTCATAGAAGCTTTGTTTTAAAACATGATTATATGATATTTTATTTTATTTTCTATATGTATTAAATGTTTTGAAATAGAATAATTAATAATATTAAATAAGATCAAATTTATTTCTATAAATTAATAAAAAATAGTAAAAATTAATTTCCTCGGTTGTTGTTAAAACAAGGTTTTTCAGGTTACATGTGGATGTGTTAAAATTTGTCTTCCACAGGAATAGATTCATTTTTTGAAATTTCTTAATAAATATTAAAAATAATGGGATAAAAGAAGTATAATATTGTTCATCTAATTTATTTTCTTAAAAAATAATTTACCCAAGGTAAGAACATTAGTTACCATAGTTAATACTGAAATGGTAAAAGTTTGTAGCCTTGGTAGTAATGGAAATGAATTTTTGAAAACATGTTTACTTTTAATTATAAAGGTGTGTATTGAACTTATCATCCCTATATACCAATATTTATCAATTTTTTAGGCACATTGGTGTGTGAGTTGCATCCCACTACTGAAAATGTTTTGGTATTTATAGTAATCCAACTCCTCCTTAATTATAAAAGGAAACTCTCTCCCCTCATTTCATGGAAAATATCAGTCCATTTTCATTGAAAAAACCTTATAACATTTCTCCCCAACATAACTAGATAGATTTTGGAGGCTATTATTTTCCCAAAAGACCAACTCTATGGACCTTAAGAATTTATCAAATAGATGTTTCTCTAAGATAATCCATTCATCATAACAAATCTCTTACATTTTTATTCTATTTTTGAAACCTTATATTAATTATTAAAACATACAATTTAGTAAAAAAATTATATCATATGAAATATGATATTATTATATTGATTTAATAATATGATACAATCTTCTTCAATATCAAATAGGAAATAACGATATCACTCATGAGTACGGAAGACTACCGCCTCATCAATATATGTAATTTTTTCTATCACTAACTCACATAGATAGTTATAATGAAAGAAATAATGAATATAGAAAATAAATATGAAATGATATTAATTATGTAAAATTTATATTTTGAATACTTCCAAAACCATTAACCCATTAATGGAATGATATTTCCACGCTCGCATAGGTACTACCTACTATATCTAGAAAGTGATGTGATTAATTTTCGATTTCAATCATTCAAGAATGGTTAAAAATATATTTAATTATTAAATATGAAATTTATAATATTGATATAATTATTTTTATTATGGATATATATCCTACCGAAAATAAATAGAACATTAATGAAAAAGCACAAACGAGGAAAAACATAATTTACACAAACAAAAATTAAAATTATGAAATATTATTGACAAAGGGCTGGTATGATGTTTTAAGAGGATCGTATATGATATTATAAATATTTATATGGTTATTTTATGGATTATTAAAAAGATTAAAATCATTATATATGAGAATAATGTGTGTATAACTAAATAAATTAATGAGGCAAGGGATTTCGTCTTAATTTCAATTCCATTGATATATATTATTTAATAAGAACATTTTCACTATTATGTGTTTTATATACTTTCTATTTGAGGAATTTACTTGAATAACTATTTATTATTTATGTTTAATGATTTAATTAAATTTTAATCTTTGATGGGCTAATAAATTTATGGTTAAAAAATATTTAAGATATTGTTTTACTATCTCACATTATTTTGGGATTTCGTATACTAACATTGCAAGAAAATTATCATTAATCCTACATAATATATAATAATATTATTATGATATTTCTATATGAGAAGGTTCTATATTGTCTTCTTCATTTTTTTCTATTTGGTATAAAATTTATGTAATAATTTTTTTTACAAAAAATCCAATTTTATTTCTTCTTAAATTGGATATATTTATCATCCCTGTCCATGTTTTAGAAGTTTTTTTACAAAAGTACTACTATTTACTCAAATTATTTATTTTGAACATTTTTATTATCCATGACTTCTACAAAGGCCATAAATGTAATATTTATTCTATTTATCAAAAAGAATATTTTTTATAAAATGTAAAAAAAGTAAAGTTTTCTTCGTATAAGATGATAAATAACATCCCCACCACTATATCCATTTTAATAAATATATATTCTAATATATATTTTCAATGGTTCAAAAAAAAAATATTTTTTTATAAAATATTATTTTAATATTTCCAATAATTTCCCATTTATCTTATAAAACTGAAGATATTTTTGGAAAAACCAATATTCCCGATGAACCGGTGGTCGCATCTCATTTTT
This sequence comes from Viscum album, assembly GCA_963277665.1. NCBI lineage: Eukaryota > Viridiplantae > Streptophyta > Magnoliopsida > Santalales > Viscaceae > Viscum > Viscum album. Next base: position 2,082,951,684 of record OY728128.1, on the reverse strand, counting down.
GGATTAATTTTCATATTATTAAATTTCATTAAGGTTAATATAAATCTTGTGATAATTACTAATTATAAATTAATATTTTATTAAATATATATATTTATTTTATCTTCAATAAGATTATTTCCAACACCATATACAATTTGTACATATAGATTTTTACATTCATAATTATTTTTTCAACTATTGAAATATTATAAAATATGTATTATTTAGTCAATAAAGATATCTATATATTAAATACCATTCAAAAAATAGTTTAAAACTATATGTGAATGCTCATTTAATTTAGCCAATTTTTTTGTATCAGGGGATATAATGATATATCTTGGGGCTATTTAATTTTGGCTCCACCTGTCATTTCATGTCTTAATAATTCCTCCTATATTAGATTATCTTTTTAATTAATTTATAAACATGTATAATAACAAAATATATTTATTTAATATAGAATATAAATTTATAAATATTTATATAGTTAATAAAAAATATTCTATATAAACACTTTATATAGAAATTTTCATAGTTTAAAAAAATATTATCCACGAATCAATGTTTATAGATATTTGAGATATGTTTATTTTTAAATGTAAAATTATCATAAGAAATTTAATGTTTTAAGAGATTTTGACCAATCTAAAAATTAATCACGAAAAGATATGTGAACATCCATTCAACTGAAATTGATTCTTTTGCAACAAAATCATTTACTTGAGATAAAAAAGGAATGTAATTGACATATAAAAATAAGAAATCATAAAACAATATTCATTATAAAATCATTGAAAACATGTAAAATAACCTATATTTCTTAAAATGGTTATTGAGTATGAGAAGTATGTTATCATCATTTACATTAAAACATTAATTTATTTTTTTTATTAAAAAAGAGCATTTTGTAAAATAATCAACAGATTCATTTCAAAATAAATTTTAAAAGTAATGGATGACATAAAATATCTGTGATATATCATTTTATAAAACTGAATTATTCATTTAATATAATTTTTTATAAAAACAAGGATGAAGAATAAAGCCGTTTAAATTGAAATATAATTGGTTTTTCATTTATTTATTTATTATCATAATTCATGTATGAACGAAAGGAAACATCTGAAGAAAATATTTAAATTACTTAAACAACGACATTTTATGATAGATATTAAATCTTATGAATGATAAATGATATTATTTTATCAATGAGAGTAACAAAAATTCCAATTGAATGTGATATTGAAAAGTAATTTCTTACAAATATTGTAAAATACTTCTAGTAACACGATGGATGAACAAACATGAATTTAAAATATTAACTTCATGAATAAATAGGTTTTAGTATTAAATACATAAATTGTGAATAATTTAAAGCACCAAAAGTTAAAAAAGTGCATATTAACAAATATGTCCAAATGAAAAGGAAATTGAGAAGAAATAAATTACCATATGTTTTAGTTTATTGAAATATGAATTAGACTCATGTCTATTGGTTTTATTATTGTTATTTATTTATAAAAAAATATTTTTCATATTTATAATATCATATATGATAATTTTATAACATTTTACCTCCAATATTTCAATAATATCTCATTATTTTCATTTCTTTTTGTGTTACTTTTTCTATATTCTTATGCATGTTTTTCCATGAAAGCTATAATTATTTTATATAGGATATATATATCATAACAATAATTATAATATTGTTATAAATATAATATTTAATCAATTTATAATACTTTAAATTCATTCTATATGGTTTTACATAGAAAATGAATCGCATTGCTTTGTAGAGACAATAGGTCGTATATAAACCCAAGTGATGGTATCGTTACTTTAATGGGGAGAAGGTTAATTAGATTGAATATTAATTTTATACAATCATTCTAATGTCATATGTATTATATATCTTCATTATTTCAATCATTATTACTATCCATGTGAGTTGGTGATGAAAAATAAATTACATCATTTCGTAAGGTTGTAATCTACCATACAATGGATAGATTAATTTGTTTCTCAATTTATGGAATTTAGATTGATAAATATAATTCCATAAAAATAATAACAAATCATCATATTTTATATATTGGTGTTATTATATTGTATGTTATAATACATTATTTATTTATTTAAAAAATAATGAAAAAAATAAAAGCTTTGTTAGGATTATTATATTCTCTTATAGAAACCTACATTGGATATCTTTTTAATGAAATTTGGGTATGTATTTTTGGAATAAAAAAACATATATAATGTGTATAATTATGATTTATAATTATTATTTCTTGTGATTTTTTTAAAAAAATGGATTTACATTTTTGAATAACTGATGGGATAGAGTGCACTATTATAAATGAGGATGAGTGGGATTTTGGTAAATTCTAAAAACTATTCAAGAATGGGAATTAACTCACACCCCAAATATCACCAAATTTCATAAATAATGAATTGATGGATTTTATATTGGATAAACATCTCACAAACATAAAATTAAATAGTATTTAGACATTTTCACATATATCCTCTAAGTTTACATAATGTTACCACTTTAATTGTCACTAGGGTATCTAGTTTTTTAAAAAAGAAAATTAATCCAAAAATAATAAAATAAAATGTTCCCCATTAGATACTTCTAGACACATATATTATAAATATTGAATAAAATTTATAAAACAATTTCTATATGTGTGAATGATTAATTTTAACAAAGGAATTATCGATGTGAAAATCCGTATTTTAACTCTAGCCATGATAACTAATTTATAATGTATTTACTAATAATTAAAACTAAAATTTAATTTAAACAAAATAATTAATATTGATAGTTATTATTATAAATATGGAATACATTTTATGAAATCTAATTCACATTACAGGAAACATTTAGATTAAAAACAAACCAAAATTCCTATTAAAAATTATTTTTCAAGAAATTAATTTTTCAAGTATAAGATTATATTAAAATAAATATATGGATCATGATAATAATTAGAAGGGATTGAATTCATATATTTAAATATATAATCTTTAAATTTAATTTCAATAATTCTACATTATTTATTATTTGAACAAAATAAAATGGATAGAAATTAGGCATTTAAAAAAAATATTTTTCTAAAGAAACAAATATGGAAAATACCTTTTTATAGAAAATATTTTTAAATACATTGAAATGATATTATATTCATTTATATCAAATTTATATTTAATAATTTGGGGAGAACAAATATTATTACTCTTTATTTTAAATTAAATGGGGGATTATTAAATAATATATTTTCATATTTTCAGAAAGTATTAATTGTATTAGAAAATTGAAAAAGAAATCATTATAGGATTATATTGACCACATAAAATTCAATATTTTTCTAATAAAATTATTATTTTGGTTCAATGAAATATTAAAATGTTATTTATTATATAGATTTATGAAATAAAAATTTAACCTTTTAGGCCTGGTTGTTATAATCTTTATTCCTATAATAATTTCATTCACAATATTTTCATGTATGTTACCTTATAAACAACTGGTTTAGGTTCTTATTCATAATATCTGCTAATTTATATATTTATTCCTCTACAATATTATTTATCTAAACCACCATTACAATTCAATCCATACAGTTCCTAAATAGTTTCATTATAGTATCATGAATATGTTGAAGCTCTTGAAAGTAAGACATATTAGTTTCCAATTATATTTCTGTTGAGGTAATCACATACACTATGTCTGGATTGTACATCATTGGAAATGAAATATGGAGACATCATGTACATTTAAAAAATGGTTTCATTTAATAATTAAAATAGACAAAAAAAATTATTTCAAGATTATCAAAGGTTTGGATGTACTAATTTATAAATTTTATCTTGTTAAAGAACATAATGACTCCCTTAAATGGTGATTATTTCATGAAAAAATTATACACCACAAGAAATTCCAAATCATTCCTCTAATGTAAGAATAAACCCCCTTCCTTCCTTGAGATTCATTAATATGAACCATAATATTCTTTACATTATTCTCCTTCTCCTCAATATAATTCAGGCATACATGTTTCCTTTCACCTACATCATCCCATCAAGTTAGAGTGTGGAATTTCATTCTAAATAAAGCTTCATATTTCATCTTTCAATACGTAAATAGAAACTCTTTTTACATGAATACTACATAAAAGGTAAATAATGATCCCACATACCTTGATATTAATGTGGTCATGACCTCATCATGTCATCCAATGATTTAATAGTCCGTTCATACAATGCTTTAGTTTGAGTATGTATTTCAATGCTAAAATTAACATAATATCAAGATCCATCAAAAGAATGTTCTTTAATTTATATATAAATTGGTATTACTATTACTCACGATAAACAAATTTGTGTTCCAAGAAGTCCTACTACATCATTATTATAATTACATGAGAGGCATCAAGAGGTGAATCTTCCCTTATAGTGACGAAATGTGTAGTTTCAATTTGGGGTAAAAAATAACACATATTACCCCATTCCTTCATGTAGTGCATGATATTCCTGTGAAAAAATCCATAGTAATGTCAACTAATTACCAAGTAGAAATAGAAATAGGTTTCATGATGCATCATAGATATTATCTATGACACATAACTTATTGAAAAACCAAATATTTGGGGACATAAAATAACATTCCACTTCATGTTATCCAACCAAAAATATTCCATCATATCCTAGTCCATCATGGTGCTACCATGTCTTATAGAGAAATTTTAACTATGAGTGTCAGCCCATATTTACCTTCATATATCAACTATAGATATAACATGTTATATCATTCAAAATTTCAAAAAATAATCTTCACAAACAATGTATTACAATGTCCCATAATTCAAAAAATTAGTTTTCTTATATATATTATCATTATCAGATTTATAACTTTATATATTTTCAATAAATATAGTTTTGAAATATTCTTTCATAAGAGTGATGTATCCCTTTAATTTATAATTTCCATATGCACAATCACAGATTCATGAACATAGGAACCTCTTAATGCTCATTTTTATTATAAATCCCTGGCAATTCATTCTCATTGAATTTTCTAACATATTTAATTTCGTTGGGTTGTATTTTATTGATTAGTCATAATCCTTGAGTATCTTGAGCCATGTCTATCTCCTCATCTAGTGATAATTTTTGGAAAAGATGTATTTTTTATGACCTGTGAATTTCTCAAATATTCTACTTTAAAGATAATTTATTCTTATCATTAATGAAAATATTATAACTTCCAACTCAAAATCATGAATTTTAATTTTTTTCATCATGACACATTAATTTTCATGATGAATATTTAATAAAATTATAAATTTTCATATGATCTAAACCAAGACCCTTATTCGATGAATAAATATATTTTACAAACCTATCATATCTTGATGGTGTATTCAAAATAGGATCATTAACAAATATCCTCTTCAATTCTTAAAAAAAATTGTTCACAGTATTTTATTAAAACAATTGGAACCAATTTATGTGAAATATTGGTAAATGGATTAGATGGTCATGAAACATTCTAAAAAAATCTCCAACAGTACCATTCCAAACCAATGACACAACATGCTTTAGTTATGTTCATTTATAAAGGGTATTCTTTGAATACCTTTTTCATCATAGGGTCAACTGAGATTATGTTCATTAAAATAATATTTCCATGAAAAGAAACTTCCGGAATCCATAATTCACATTTTCTAAATTTTCTATAATATTTTTTTCTTGAAAGAGTATCAAGTATGATCCCTAATACTATTTAAGGGTACTAATTTTTTTAAACACAAATATAACTTTAATGAATCCCAAAAAAAATCATCACGATATTTCTTTTATACTCCATTCATTAGATTCATAATGACTGATTATGAATTTATCCATACCAATGGAATTGCTATAAAATATTAAGGTCCATAAAACATTTGAAATTATATTTAAGAAATATCTACCTTCCATACTCAAAATTTATGATTCCCATAGATAATTAAAATCATTAAAAATTTTGGAGTTATGTGATGTTTTTCAAATAATTCATCGTTACAAGTAAGGAAGGATAATTATTCTTTATCATAATAGTATTTATTTCTCTATAATAAATGACCCACAACATGGATTATTCTTTATTATTAGTAAATTGAATAATAAATCCTCATGGTAAGACACAGGGGTGAATAAATCCCTTATCGAACAACTCATCCTGTTGTTAGTTTAACTCCACTAACTTCATATTGGATATTCTATAGGGAGTCTTTTATATTTTCCTTGCATAAGGTATTAAATCAACGATAATCTCAACATCATTCCCATGTAGATGTAAAAGTAATTAATTCACAAATACACTCATTTATTCCTATAAATTCGTTATATCCATAATTTTAATATTACCATTTTATCCATTGATTTTGTATTTTCTTCTTCCCCACGAATTACTTTAATATGATCTAGTAGAGTTGGTAATAGTATTGTATCAGATGAGTTATTATCCACAAAAAAGTTAAGTAATTATAAATCTTCATCATGAATCATAATTTCCATCTAATTATAATATGGTGTTGTATCATATTATTAATTTTAGTACATACCATGGATTATATCTAAGTCATCCACAGGTACGATAAAACATTCTATAAATATAATAACTTTTTCTGTCTTAATTAAGAAATCATAACACACCATTATTCCACTATGACTTCCAGAATGAATATTAAATTAAAAATACCATCTTATGGTTAAAGGGAATTATCTCTTTTTTATAATACATGGAATATATAAATATTATCAAAGATATAGAATCAAATAAAGAATTATCTTTGTTTGAGGAGATGATTAAAGTAACTGCCTACACATTATTTGAAACTTCATTATTAGATGCAGGGATCACATAAGAATGGGATTTTTTGATTTTCGTAATATATATTATGTTCCCATGATTATTGGAGAATTAGTGTGAATAAATCCTTATTTCGTTAAATAAAATACTATGGAAATTTATTATTTATTTCTTCCCCTATAATTCATGAACCAAATGAGCCATATCACTACACATATAATAAACTAATATTCCCTTCAAATGTCATCTTTGATTATTCATTATAAAATTATTACACAATGGAAATTTCATAATCTTTTTCTTCCTCTATGATTCATTTAATTTTTCTTAGTCTTCATATGAAATCATCTTCTAGTGATTCCCAATGAATATATAATATATAAAAAATTCTATCCCTATATTGATTATGCATAAAAATATTTCATCATATAAAGAAAAAATTTTAGAGGCCAATTGTAATGGTCCGGACCACTCTGGTCTATTCTTTTGTGAAAATCTAGTGTTTGAGGTGTTTTGGGAGGTCAAGGTGACTCATCCCCAGCACATTGCCAATTTTCCCATTTTGTGAATTGTAGCATCGGTGATCCTCAGCTAATTATTCCAATGGTAGATGTTTATGAAAAGTGACAACGGTGAGGCCTAATGGTAACCTCTCTTTCCTTTTCCAAATTTCCAATTCAATGAATAGTTTTATCAGTGAACATTTCTATTTGTAACATCTAACTGTAACCTCTCTTTCATTTTCCAAATTTTGAGTTCTGTGAACAGTTCCATTGGTGAGCAGTTTTATCAATATCCTTTAACAGTAACCTCTCTTTCCTTGGCCAAATATCCACTTCTATGAATAGTTCCATTAGGGAACAATTCTTTCAGTAACCTCTAACGGTACCCACTCTTTCCTTTGCCAAATTTATGATTCTATGAACAGTTCTATCGGTGAACAATTCTATTGGTAACCTCTAACGATAACCTCTACTTTCTTTTCCAAATTTACAATTCTATGACTGTTCTAATAGTGATCATTTATATTGGTAACCTCTAATGGTAACCTCAATTTCCTTGGCCAAATTTCCATTTCTAGGAACAGTTCTATCAGTGAACATTTCTATCGGTAACCTCTAATGGTAACCTCCCTTTCCTTTTCCAAATTTCCAATTATATGAACATTTCTATAGATGAACTGTTCTATTAGTAACCTCTAATGGTAACCTATATTTCCCTTTCCAAATTTCCAATTCTAGGAATAGTTCTATTAGTGAAGAGTTCTATCTGTAACCTTTAATGGTAGGTGTACAGTGTTTCGAAACATGTAGGTGTATTGTGTTTTATCAGTCAGGTTATATAGGTGAGGTTCATAAACATTGATCTAATAGTGAGGATCATGAACAGTGTTCTATAGGTGAGGTTCAGGAACAATGTTCTATCGGTGAGGTTCTAATTGTGAGGTTCATGAACAATGTTTTTCCTTTGCCAAATTTTGAGTTTGTGAACAGTGTTTCCTGCTTCATACAGTTTCTCCCCTTTAGCATTTTCCTTTGACGTAAAATGAATTTAATGCTTTATTTTAAATACTTTAAGGCCGTTTCAAAGGACATAGATCCTATATTAATTATTTCCAATGCCCGGGTTGATTTCTAACTTGGTTAAATTTTGTGGTTTAATGTCATCCACTTTTAATGGGAAATCAAGTGAATCTTAAAATGTCGCTCCATTAAATCATCTAAAGGGAAGGGATATATTCCTCCCTATGTCTTCCTCTTTGTTCATGGCTATGAGATGCTAGAACCATTCATTCTATTCAATAAGAGTTTCATAATCAAACTTACTACTAGGAATAGTTCCGCTCTATTTTTGATGCCACCAAGCAGTATCAATCAATCTTCGATATACGGTATATTTTATTATCGTTCTTTTGGGGTTCATAATTTCATGTTTCTCCTTTTCATTTTATATAATTTAATCTCCATTCTTCTAATTGATTTTTCTTGGTGTTTATTTGGTGCGGTCGTACCGTGGCATTCTCAGGTGGATGTAGTTGCCGCGACAGGAGGATCGTGACCCGTTGTCTGGATAAAGAACATCAAGAACTGTTTGAGGTAGGGGATTTTTTGCTTCTATTTTCTTTTATGTGAAACTGTATTGTTATCATGTTTTATCCCACTGGATGAAAATGGAATTGAAATAATAAATATTTGAACCAGATAAATAAATTAATATCTATCATATGTTATTGCCTCTTATTTTTCTAGATAGTGTGATGTCTATGCTTGCTTCGTATAGCTGTTCGTTCATGATAGAAATTGGTAAAGAACCTAAACCGTAATCAATTGATAATTGTTTGGCTAATGATAAAGAGGCACATAAATGAATCTGGTTCTCCTTGATGTAATTTGATGTTTATCAAAATGGTGCAGTAATCATGTTTAATTATTTGTGATAGATTACTATTTCAGTTTCCCAGATGTGGAACCTACGTATAATAAATTGGTTAATTTAAAACATATTATTTGTTTGATAATTCCTTGAAGGGTTTTCAGTACCCTCTTGATTTTTAAAGGGAAAAGAGCCCAATTGCTAATATGTTTTTTTTCATGCTTCTTGTGTTGTGATGTGTGCATGGAGGGCTGTTGTGATATGTGGGGGCATGTATACTTTGGTTTATGGTAGCAAATGATGCCTAGGGTGGTGAGTTGCTTCAGTTTATGCATGTGGGTGTCAGGGAGGACACCATGGATGTTGGAATGGGATGGATGTGATTATTGGATGCATGCTGTTTCTTTTGTGGTTGATTATCTATTTTACATTTCCCCACTTCCTAAGGCAGTTGGTCTTGCTTAACCTTCTTCCAAATGAGGCGAAGAAGCGCGGGGTATTCCACATGCTTTATGTGTTTATCTTCTCCAGGGAGGATGGGTCTACGCTCTTGATATATGCAACAAAGACTCAATAGGTAGTACATGTACTCACCGTGTTGATCCACCTTGTTTTTAGTAGTATAGAAAGTTTTTATAGAATTCTTGTGAATATGGGAAAGTAATTATTTAATGAATAATTGAATAAATGATGTTATCCCATGGGTTTGGAGTTTGCTGGAACTTAATGACGCGGTTGTAATTTTAAAGGGATAGTGTACATTGGGTGTGATTATAATGAAATTTAATGTGGAATTGTTATTGGTGGACTAATGTTTAAATAATTAATTAACTAAAAGTGAAAATGATAAAAAGGGAATGAAATAATGTATAAAAGCTCATTAAATGGTTGTTTTCTTAAAGAATACCTAGTCTTAGAAGTAGCTGCTCGCAGTCTGAGAGACGTTAGTTGTAGTTGAGTCTAAGACTAGGTTATTCCCATATTTTGGTTGTGAGGTGTAGTATATTCAATACGTTTTGTGTTTCTATACGCTACTCCACCCTGTCAGTGAGGGAAACTGACACCCCGAGGGTCTGAGCCCTGGGGAGTGTTTTCCCCAATATTCTGGTGGGAGGAAGAATGGTTGACCACACCCTTTGTCATCGTTATCTTCCCTTGGTAGTTACTTGAACTGGTAGGCACAGTGGTTAGTTTTCCCATATACGTGTGTAGAGGGATGTAATGGAGTGTGGTTATTCACACACATATATTCTGGATATAGTTTCCTATGGACTACTATTGGTGTAATTTGTATAGGATGTGATGGCTTGAGGATCCTTACTTGGTGTATGCGCTGTAATGGCTTGATGTATAATACCTGATGTATGATACACATTATGTGAGCTGTGGTGGCTCCCATAAACCACATGGTTACTTTTCGTTATGTGGACGTGGTGGTTTTGTTTCATGAGGTGCATGTTGTGGTGCTTCACCTAGGTGTCTGCAGGAAAGCCTTTTTGGAGAGAGATTCTTAGGACCTACGACGTTGGGGAAAAGTGACAAACCAATGGGGAAGTAGTAGCAGGGTACCTTAGACATTCTTTATTATATGATATATTCATGTATGCTTTACTTGGTGAGAGTATCCATGGTGAGGTGGGAAAATAGTATACCTATTTAGGTGACGAGTTAGTTTCACTTGTTTTTCACTATGCTTTAGCATGATTTCTTTACTTTTGCACGAGAGGATTCAGGGAGGATTCTACTGAGTATACTGTTATACATAGCCTATGTATATATAAAAACTGTTTTTCATGTCACATGGATAAGGTTGCAGATCAGGCTGGTGCTAACTAGCTTGGGATTGCAGGAGCAGTTTGGGCTTGTGGATGCTGCTGTTTTACATTATTTTGGGTACTTGCAGTTTTTTCCCTTTCTATTGTAGCATTTTTTCATGACATTTCATATGTTTACTTGGGATTTCTTTTATCTTACTAGTTGAGTTGGAGTTGGTTGGTGTCTATCATATCTCTCTCTTCCGCATGTGTTCACTTAGAGGGTAATGCATCCCATTTGTGTGTTTTCTATACCCTCAAGGAAATTCGCCATCCTGGGGCCTTCTAGAGGCGAGAATCAGAGGTCATTATCTCCCTTTGAACATTTCTGGCCCATGAGTGCTACACTTTGTGTGGAGGGGATCGTGATAGAGTGGTATCAAAGTTAGGTTGAATGATAGGAAGGAGTTTGGAGTTTGGAATAGGTGAGGATGCATTGGTTGGTAGGAAACTGTGTCATTCATATTAAGCATGTGATGTAAACACTGGAGATAGGCTGAGACATAGACATTTTGGGCCCCCTATTATCTAATGTATGGACCTTTATGTTTACAATGGCTACTAAACAAGGTGATACTAGTTCCGGGGTAGAGACCTAGGAAAGGATCGTGCATCATTCTTTTTTGTGCCTGTGTTTGAATGTGTATACCTTGGGATAGGTTAACCTAAAATAAATGAAGGAAAACATTTAATTAATTAATGTTGAGTCTTCAATATCCTAGTTTTAGGAACTTCAACAATTTTTTATTTTACAGGTATGGCTCCTGGTCAACGTCCTTTTTAGGTTTGCACAGAAAATGTCCATCAGGCTACTCTAGCAGATCACCAAAGAGTAGAGGTTGAAGATGAAAACACTTGGAGGAAGACACTCTAAAAGTTTCAACACCAGAGTCTACAAAAGTATGTGGGATCCGTTTCAAATGCACTCACAGAAGACTGGTAGGAGGATGTCGAGTTACGCTTCAGTTCAATCCTTGCTCGGAAAGATAACTGGGTGACCATGGTTGTGACGATGCTTTGTGAAGTAGTGAGGTAGTTGTGGTTCTTGTTTATCAGGGATCACGAGGAGTCATCAATATCATGGGAGAAGTTATGAGACATGTTTAGAGTCGAGTTTCTCTCTTTGACTACGCATGAATGTAGTCTCTAGGAGCTTCTTACCCTTTGATCGGGAACTCTAGTGTTCGAGAGTTTGGAATCCATTTCATAAACCTTTTACGATATGCATTGGACCTGTTTCCAGATGAGGAGGCCATAAAAAGGCATTTCGAGGATGGTTTCCATCCAGATATCCAGCGCCAGGTCACCCCATTTATGCTAAAGACATATCTTGAGGTGCTAGCGAGGCTAGAAGTTGTCGAGAGTAATTTGGCTAGAACCGGTTCATCACGAGAGGGGAGTCATCATTATTACTCACGATGTAGAGATATGGTCCTGGGTTCCTAGTTTTCAGGGCAGAAATGTTTCTGTTCAGCTGGGGGTAGGTCCCATCCCTTCACATCTCGTTTCTATAGAGGTAGCAACTCTTAGGCTGATGCCAAGGGACCATGAACTTTTTCTTTTTGTGGTGGTCATGAACATCCACAGTGGGAGTGCCAGACCATTCAGAGAAGTCATCATGCACCATGTGCTACGCTTCAGGTTCCCCTGTTGAGGTAGTTCCAACCAAGGCAGCAGGATTAGGTTGCACCAGCTTTAGATCGGCAGAGAGAAGATGGTGCAGGTAGAGGAGAGTCCCATGACGATCCCCGTCCTCAGAGATATGATCACGGCCGTGGTGGTGGTCATCATCATGGTCAAAGAAGCCTAGAGGAGGTCATGATCAGCTTCATGCTCTAGAGTTTCCAGATCTAGGTGAGCTAGACGTCATTCGAGGTACCATTTTCTTTTTTTCTACCTTGGTGTATGCCTTGTTTGATTCAAGATTGACACACTACTGCAGATCACCTACCCTTTTCCATGCATTAGGACTTTAGGTGGAGTGGCTTCCAGTGCCCTTGGCATTGACTATTCCAGTTCGAGGTCGATCTATCATGTTTGAAGTATGTAGAGAATGTGACCTAGTATTGGGGTAGTACCGCTCTTGGGGAGATTTACTATGTTTACGAATACAACCATATGATGTCATCATCGGTATGGATTGGTTGTATTCAGTGTAGGATATTGTGGATTGCTTCAAGAATAATGTCATTTTATTTAGTGCGTATGTTGAGCCCATAGTGTTCGTTGGAGAGTGAGATCCTCAAATGGGTCATAGGCATGTTCTGTCCTTATCATCCATGATGGCTGAGATGATGTCGAGTTCTTCAAAGGTTCAATAGTTGGCATTTCCGAGGGCCATAGAAGAGTGCCCAGATGTCTTCCCAGAAGAGGATGTAGCATTACCCCCACAATGAGAGATCGAGTTTGGGATCGAGCTACAACCAGGAGTGTATCTTATCTCTATGTCTCCACATATGATGGCCCCTTATGAGTTACGAGAGCTACATATATATCTTTATGGTCTATTACATTGCGGTTTTGTTCGGCCAAGTGTGTCACTATGGGGTGCCCCAGTTTTGTTCGTGATGAAGGGTGACGGCAGTTTGTAATTGTGTGTCAATTATCACCTCTTAAACAAAGTGAAAATAATGAATCTCTATCCTCTTATATGGATTGATGATTTATTCGATCAACTGAAGGGTGAAATTTGTTTCTCAATGATCGACTTTTTATCAGGATATCATCATATGCGTGTGAAGGAAGAGGATATCCCGAAGACTTCTTTCTTTTGTCGTCATGGACATTATGAGTTCTTTGTAATGTCATTTGGCGTGACGAATGATCTAGATATATTCATGGGATTGATGAATTTTGTGTTTTGTTTGTTCCTGTACATGTTCGTGGTGTTTTTTTATTGATGTCATCCTTGTCTACTCCATATTTGAGGAGGGGCATGTAGAGCATCTACAAGCCATTTTGAGAGTTCTTCGTCAACATCAACTATTTGGGAAGTTGTCGAATAGTGATTTTTGGGCTCGAGAAGTCCATTTTTTGGGGAATGTTGTGTCCCAACAGGGAGTAGCTGTGGATCCATCGCCGATAGAAGAAGTCGTGTCTTGGGCATCCCCCAAGATAGTGTTAGAGGTGCTGGGTTTCCATGGTCTCGAATGCTACTACCGGAGATTCATAGCCAATTTCTCATGAGTTGCGGCTCCTCTGATAGCTTTGACCAAGAAGGATCATGAATTCATATGGACTGATCAGTGTCAGGCAGCTTTCGAGTATCTAAAGGAGAATTTAGTAAGTGCTCCAGTTCATTGTCTTCCAGCTGAGGGAGTTCAGTTTGATGTTTTCTGCAACACTTTACATCTAGGGTTAGGTTGTGTTCTAATGTAGAAGAGGTCCATTATTTCTTATGGGTATCGGCAGTTGCGTCCCCATGAACGAAACTTTTCAACCCATGATATTGAGATGGCAACAATGGTGTTTTCTATGAATTCTTGGACGCACTACCTCATTGGAGAGCGCTTTTTGGTTTTCATCGATCATAAGAGTTTTAGGTATGTTTTCTCCCAATAAGAATTGAACTTATGACAACATTGGTGGATGGAATTATTTCAATAATACAACATTGAGATATCATATACTCTAGGAAAGGGGAATGTTGTAGCTGATGGATTGAGTCCAAAATCAAGTAGTGATGCTGTGCTTGAATCTAGTGATTCCTATAGAGTAATGGAAGAACTTTCAACATTACATCTTGATATGGGAGAATTTGAGGGCAGAGGTTATATTTTTCAGATGATGGTACATTCATCCCTGATGTAGAAGGTCGAAGAGTCCCAATTGGGGGATCTAGAGGTGGAGGTCTAGATAGACCAAGTTGTTTGCAGTGAGGCCCCTGATGGTTGGTCGAAGGATGAAAAACACAGAGTGTTGTGTCACAGAAGGATTTTTGTTCCTTTGATAATGTGCGAGATGGTTCTCGAAGAGTTTCATAGTTCGACTTTATTGGTTCATACTGGTGTGAAAATTATGTACCAATCCTTGAGGAGCACGTTTTGGTGACCTAGACTAAAGTGTTAAGATTCGGAGTTTGTGTCTCAATGATTGGTCTTCCAAAAGGTGAAGGTCGAACTCCATGTTTCGGGTGGTCTTCTCCAGCCATTTGAGATTCCTCAGTGGAAGTGGGAGGACATCTCAATGGACATTGTTACTGGTTTATGTCGAGCTCCCGGAGGACATGATGCTATTTGGGTGGTAGTCGATCACTTAACAAAATCGGCCCAATTTATAGAAATCGAGTAGTCGAGCTTGGTGGAAGTTTTGTTAAGGAAGTATTTAGAGGAGGTGGTTAGACTTAATGTAGTTCAAAGGACGATCATTTCCAATCAAGATCTGTTCTTTACTTCTAGCGTGCGGAGAAGTCTCCAGTATGATTTTTTTTCTCAGTTATGCCTTACCACTGCTTTTTATCCCCAAACAGACGGTCAGACAGAGTGAACCATCTAGACTCTTGAAGACATGTTATGCTCTTGTGTTCTTGATTTTAGAGGTTCATGGATGAAGAACATACCCTTGTTTGAGTTCAATTACAATAATATTTTTCACTCCACCATCGGTATGGTGCCTTTTTAAGACTTGTATGGATGACCCTGACATTTCGATTGTGCTGAACTAGGGTCAGAGAGTCAGTAATTCTCGGACCGGAACTAGTGCAGAATACAACAGAGATTGTTCGGGTGATTCCTGAGAAGATGAAGACATCGAATGATTGCCGAAATTCATATTTTGATCAATGATAGAGACCCATAGAGTTTATTTTTGGGGATCATGTGTTTTTGAAGGTTACACCCCATCGTGGGTAGCGAAGGTTTGGTCATGGGAGTAAGCTTTCTCCAGAGTTTTATGGGCCTTTCGAGGTGGTAGCATATGATGGAGATGTCCCGTATTGAGAAGCACCTCCCCTGAAGATGATTCAGATACATGATTTTTTCCACTTATAACATCTCTATCGTTATTTTCACGATGACTCTCACATCATTGATTGGGGATAGATCAATGTTGATGATGATGTGACATTCGATGTGCGACCTGTGGAGATCCAAGACCGCAAAGAGAAGGTGTTGTGTGGGAGTTCTATCCCCTTGGTTTGTGTCTTGTGGCTATAATGTGTCATGAAAGAGAGTACCTGGGAACATGAGTCATAGATACGTGCTCAGTTCCCAGAGTTGTTTGATATTTAACTCTTTTCATGTAATGTTTTCTCCTTTGTGGTTAGACCATTCATGTTTTTATTATAATTTTTTTTGTTTCATCTTGTGGCTTGCTCTCTTTTGAGCGGTATCTCGATGGGTGGTTGTTCGGACCCAGTTTCCTGTTTCCCATTAGGTGGGATTTGAATTCTCAAGAACCAGAATATTTTGAGAGATATCTTATGTAATGATATGGACCTCTCTAGTCCATTCCCTTGCGAATATCTTATGTTTGAGGTTTTCTGGGAGGTAATGGTAACTCATCCCCAATGCATATCCAATTTTCCCTTTCTGTGAACAATATCATCGGTGACCATTGATGAACAGTTCCAATGGTAGACTGTTGTGAACAGTGCCAATGGTGAGGTCTAATGGCAACCTCTATTTCGATTTCTATGTTTTCAATTCTATGAACAGTTCCATCAGTGAACAGTTCTATCGATAACCTCTAACGGTAACCTCTCTTTCATTTTATAAATTTTTTGTTCTGTGAATAGTTCCTTCAGTGAATAGTTCCACAGTAACCTCTAATAGTAACTTTTATTTCCTTTTCCAAATTTTCTATTCTATGAATAGTTCCATCAGTGAATACTTCTATCGGTAACCTCTAACGGTAACCTCCCTTTCCTTTTCCAAATTTCTAATTCTATGAACAGTCATATCAGTGAAAAGTTCGTTCAGTAACCTCTAATAAAAACCTCTCTTACCATTGCCAAATTTTTAATTCTATGAACAGTTATATCAGGCAACAATTCTATCGGTAACCTCTATTTTTATTTCTAAATTTCCAATTCTAGGAACAGTTCTATCGGTAACCTCTAACGGTAACCTCTCTTTCCTTTTCCAAATATCCAATTCTATGAATAGTTCTATCAGTGAACAGTTCTATCGGTAACCTCTAATGGTAACTTCTATTTCATTTTCTAAATTTACAATTTTATGAACAGTTCTATCAGTGAACAGTTCTATCGGTAACCTCTCACGATATGTGTACAGTGTTTCTAGAACAGTAGGTGTACGATGTTCTATCGGTGAGGTTCATGAATAGTGTTCTAAAGGTGAGGTTCATGAAAAATGTTCTATCGGTGAGGTTCTAACTGTGCGGTTCATAAACCTTGTCCTATCGGTGAGGTTCATGAACAGTGTTCTATAGGTGAGGTTCTAATGGTGAGTTTCATGAATAGTGTTTTTCCTTTGCCAAATTTGGAGTTCGTGAACTGTGTTTCCATCTTCCCACAGTTTCGCCCCTTTAGCATTTTCCATTAATGTAAAATGACTTTAAAGCCTCATATTAAGGACTCTAAGGGTTATTCAAAGGCCATAACTCCTATATTAATTATTCCTAAGGCATGAGATGTTTTCTTACGTTGTCGAACAACATGGTTTAATGTGATATTATTTTAATGGGAAATCAATTGTATCTTAAACTGACACTCTGTTAAATCTTCTAAATGGACGGGATATCTTCCTCTCTAATTCTTCCTCTTTGTTCTCGGCTGTGAGTCTCTAGAACAATTCATTCTATTTTGTAGGAGTTTCAAAATAAAACTTACTCCTCGGATTAGTTTCGCTATATTATTGATGTAACCAAGAAGTATCGATCAATAGTTGATATAAGGTATACTTTATCATCATACTTTTGGGGTTCACCATCTCATGTTTCTCATTTCCATTTTATAGCTTTTAATCTCCGTGTTTCTAATGTATATTTCTTGGGGTTCTGTTGGTGCGGTCATATCGGGGCACCCTCGTGTGGGTGTAGTTGTCGCGAGAGAAGGATCGTGATCCGTTGTGTGGATATCGAACGTCAAGAACTGTTTGAGGTAGGGTATTCATTGCTACTCTTTTCTTTTACGTGAAACTATATTGTTATCATGTTTTATCCTACTGGATGACAATGTAATTGACATAATAAATATTTTAACTGGATAAATAAATTGATATCGATCATATTTTATTGCCTCTTGTTTTTATGTAAAGTGTGATATCTATGCTTGCTTCGTATAGTTGTTCATTCATGACAGAAATTGCTAAAGAACATAAACAAGAATTAATTGATAATTGTTTGGCTAAAGATAAAGAGGCATGTAAATAAATCTAGTTCTCCTTGTTGTAATTTGATTTTAATCAAAATGGTGTAGTAAGAATGTTTAATTATTTGTGATTGCTTAATATTTAGGTTTCTCGAATGTGGAACCTATGTATAAAAAATCAGTTAATTTAGAATGGATTATTTGTTTGATAATTCATTGGAGGGTTCTGTGTTACCGTCTTGATTGTTATAGAGCCAAGAGCCCAATTGTTATGATGTTTGTTTTCGTGCTGCTTGTGTTGTGATGTGAGCATGGAGGGCTATTGTGATATGTGGGGGCATGGAGATTTTTGGTTGTGGTAGAAAATGACACCTACGGTGGAGAGATGCATCTTTTTATGCATGTGGATGTCAGGAAGTACCCCAAGGATTATGGAATGGGATGGATGTGATTGTCGGATGCATGGTGTTTCTTTTTTGGTTTATTATCTGTTTTACTTTTCCCTATTGCCTAAGGCAGCTGGTATTGCTTACCCTTCTTCTTAAAGAGGCGAAGATGCATGGGGTATGCCACGTGATTTCCATGATTAGCTTTTCAAGGGAGGATGGGTCTACGCTCATACTATAGGCGGTAGAGACTCGACAAGTAGTACATATATTCAATGTGTTGATCCCAATTGTGTTTAGTAGCATAAAATGATTTTCTAGAATGCCTGGGAATATGGGAATGTAATTATGTAATGAATAATTAAATAAATGATCTTTACCCATGGGGTTGGAGTTTTCAGGAACATAATGGCGAGGTTATAATTTTAAAGGGACAGTGGACATTGGGTGTGATGTTAATGAAATTTAATGTGGAGTTGTTATTGGTTAATTAATGTTTAAAAAATTAATTAACATAAAGTGAAACTGATAAAAAGGGAATTAAATAATGTATAAAATCTCCTTAAATTGTTTTTTCCTTATAGGATTCTTAGTCATAGAAGTAGCCGCCTAGAGTCCGAGAGACCTTAGCTGCAGTTGAGTCTAAGACTTGGTTATGCCCATAGTGTGGTTGTGAGGTGTAGTATATTCTGTACTTTTTTTGTTTCTATATGTTACTCTACCCTATCAGTATGGTCAACTAACACCCTGAAGATTCTGAGCCCTGGGGGGGGGGGTGTTTTCCCCAACATTCTGGTGGGAGGATGAATAGATGATTACCCCCATTGGCCCTGCTCTCTTATCTTGGTAGTTACTTGTTATTGTAGGCACACCAGTTAGTTTTCCCATATATGTGTGTATAGGGATGTAGTGTCTTGTGGTTATTCACACACACATATTCTGGATATAGTTTCGTATGGACTACTATAGGTATAACGTGTATAGGCTGTGACGGTTTGAGGATCCTAACTCAGTGTATGAGATGTAATGGCTTGAGGTATAATACCTGATGTATGATACACATTATGTGAGCTATGGTGGCTCCCAAAAACTATCTGGTTACTTTGCTTATGTGGACGTGTTGGTTTTATTGCACGAGGTGCATGTTGTGGTGCTTTGACCAGGTGTCTGCAGACAATTATTTTTTGAGAGAGATGCTAAGGACCTGCGACGTTGGGGAAAAGAGGAAAACCATTGGGGAAGTAGTAGTGGGATACCCTTGATATTCATTATTATATGATATATTATTGTATGCGTTACTTGGTGAGAGTATCCATAGTGAGGTTGGGAACTTATTATACCTGTTTAGGTGACGAGTTAGTTTCACTTGCTTTTCCCTGTGCTTTATCATGCATTATTTACATTTGAATGAGAGGCTTCTGGGAGTACCTTACTAAGACTACTGTTCTACTCACCCTATGTGTATACATAAACTATTTTTCATGTCACTTGGAGCAGGTTGGAGATTAGGCTGTTGTTTACTAGCATGGGGTTGCAGGAGCTGTTCGAGCTTGTGGTTGCTGCTGTTTTACTTTCTTTTGGGTACATGCAGTTTTTTCCTTTATGTTATAGAAGTTTTTCATGTAATTTCATATGTGTACTTGGGATTTATTTTATCTTACTGGTTGAGATGGAGTTGGTTGGTGTCTATATTATCTCTCTCTTCTTCATGTGTTCTTTTAGAGGGTAATGCCTCCCATTTGTGTGTTTTCTATACCATCGAATCTAGTTGCCAATTCAGGGCCTACTTAAGGCGGGACTCAGGGGTCATTATCCCCCTTCTAACATTGTCGGTCCATGAGGGGTACACATTGTGAGGAGGGGGTCACGAAAAAGTGTTATCAAAGGGAGGTTGAGGGATAGGATGGAGTTTAGAGTTATGCATAGGTGAGGTTGCATGGTTTCGTAGGGAAACGACGCCATTCATGTTTAGCAAGTGATGTAAACACTGGAGACTGGCTGAGACATAGGTGTTTAGGGCCCCGTATTATTTGATATGTGGAACTTTAAGTTTACAATGGCTACTAAAAAAGGTTATACTAGTTGTGGGGTAGCGACATAGGAAAGGATCATGCATAATTCTTCTTTGTTCATGTGTTAGAATGGGTAGACCTTGGGATAGGTTAACCTAAGATCAATGAAAGAAAACAATTAATTAATTAATGTTGAGTCTTCCATATTCCATGTTTAAGAGCTCCAACGGTTTGTTATTTTATAGGTATGGATATAGGTCGACGCCCTCATTAGGTTTGTGCAGAAAATGTCTAGAAATCTATTCTAATTGATCGACACAGAGTATAGGTTGATGACAATGACACATAGAAGAAGACACTCTGAGAGCTTCAATGCTAGAGTCTGCAGAAGTACGAGGGCTCCATTTCAAATGCAATAACGGAAGACTAGTTGGAGGAGGTTGATATAGTCTTCAGTTTGATCCTTTCTCATAATGATCATTGAGTGTCCTTTGTAGTGAATATGGTGCCTGGAGCAGTGAGGGAGTGGTGGCTCTTGTTCATCAGGGATCACGAAGAGTCAACGATCTCATGGGAGGAGTTCTGAGAGAAGTTTAGAGTCAGGTTTCTTTCTTGAACTGTGAAGGCGTCCAGTCGCTAGGAGCTTCTTAACCTTTGATAGGGGAGCTCCAGTGTTTGAGAGTTTGGAATCCATTTCAGTAAACTTTTATGATATGCTTCAAACATGTTTCCAGATGAGGAGGTTAGGGCGAGTCATTTCGAGGAGGCTTTGCATCAATAGATCAAGCACTAGTTCACCCCATTTATATTGAAGATATATCTTGAGGTGATGGCGAGGGTAGGGGTTTTCTAAATGACTTTGGATAGAACCTGATCATCATGAGAGGGGAGTCATCCTGATTACTCCCAAAGAAGAGATGTGGTCCGGGGTTCCCATTTTTCAGTGTAGAATAGTTTTCGTTCAGCCGGGGGTAGGTCCCAGCCCTTCACATATCATTTCCCCATTGGTAGAAACTCTCTGGCCTATGCCAAGGGATCATGCACTTTTTTTATTGCGGTTGTGGTTATCAGTAATGGGAGTGCCAGACCTTTCAAAACAATCATCGTGCACCAGGTTCTATGCTCTAGGTTCCTCTGTTGAGGCAATTACAACCGAGGAAGTAGCAGTAGGTTGCACCAACTTTAGATCAGCAGAGGGTAGATGGGGCAGGAAGAAGAAATTCATATGATGCTCCCCACCCTCATAGAGAATAGAATAGTTGTGGTGTTGATCGTCATCAGGGTCCGAGAGGCTGTGGAGGAGATCATGGTAAGCGTCATGCTCTAGTGTTGCTATCTCTAGGTGAGCCAGATGTCGTTGAGGTACCCATTTCTTATTTTCTACCTTGGTGTATGCTTTGTTTGATTTAGGTGTGACACACTCTTTCATATAACCTACCCTTTTCCATTCTTTGGGACTTGTGGTAGAGTGGCTTCCAGTTCCCATGGCATTGACTACGCCAGTTACAGGTCGAGCTGACTTGTTTGAAGTATGTAGAGACTATGAGCTAGTGTCGGGGCCACATCGATCTTGGGGATATTTCCTATGATTATGAATACAACCATATGATGACATCCTTGGCATGTATTGGTTGTATTCAGTACAAGAAATCATGGGTTGCTTCTGAAAAAAGTCTGTTTTCTTTGGTATGGATGGAGACCTGGTAGTGTTCGTTTGCGATCGAGATCCTCAGAAGGGTCATAGGCGTGTTCCATCCTTATCATCAATGATGGCTGATATAATGTTGAGTTCTTCAGAGGTTCAGTAGTTGGTGTTTCCTAGGGTCGTAGAAGAGTACCCTGATGTCTTTCCAGAAGAGGTTGTAGCATTTCCCCCTCGACAAGATATCGAGTATGGGATCGAGCTACAACCAGGAGAATCTAATATCTCTATGTATCCATATAAAATGGCCCCTTTTGAGTTACGATATCTACATATACAACATGATGGTCTGTTATAGTGTGGTTTTGTTTGGTCAAGTTTGTCACCGCGGGGTGCTCCAGTTTTGTTCTTTAAGAAGGCTGATGGCAGTTTGCGGTTGTGTGTCGATTATCATTGCTTTAAAAAAGTGACAATAAAGAATCACTATCCTCTTCCATGGATAGATGATTTATTCTATTAACTGAAGGGTGCAAGTTGGTTATCAAATATCGAATTGTGATCAGGATATCATCAGATGCATGTGAAGGATGAGGATATCCCGAAGTCTTCTCTTCGTTCTCATCATGGGCATTATGAGTTTATTATAATGTTGTTAGGGGTAAAAAATGCACTAGTTATATTCATGGTATTGATCAATGTTGTGTTCCGTGAGTTCTTAGACATGTTCGTTGTTTTTTTCATCGATGACATCCTTGTGTTCTTCACATATGAGGAAGATCATGCATAGAATCTACATGTCGTTTTGAGAGTTCTTTGTCAACATCTGCTATTTGGGAAGTTGTCAAAGTGTGAGTTTTGGGCTCATGAAGTCAATTTCATGGGGAATGTTGTGTCTCAATAGAGAGTAGTTATGGATCCATCAAAGATAGAAGTATTTGTGTCTTGGGCATCCCCCAAGACAGTGTAATAGGGGCGAAGTTTCATTGGTCTCGCAGGCTACAACAGGAGGTTCACAACTAATTTCTCACGAGTTGCGACTCCTCTAAAAACTTTGACCAAGAAGTATAAGGAAATAATATGGACTGATCAGTGTCATGTAACTTTCAATTATCTAAAGGATATGTTAGTAAGTGCTCCAGTTCTTTGTCTTCTAACTGAGAGAGTTCAGTTTGATGTTTTCTATGATGCTTCGCATCTGGGGTTAGGGTGTGTTCTCATGAAATAGAGGTCATTTATTTCTTATGGGTCTCGGAAGTTTCTTCCCCAAGAACATAACCATGCCACCCATGATCTTGAGTTGGTAGCAGTGGTGTTTTATTTGAATTTTTAGAGACACTACCTCATTGGCGAGTGCTTTGTGGTTTTCACCGATAATAAGAGATTGATGTATGTTTTCTTCCAGCATGACTTCAACATATGACAACATTAGTGGATGAATTTTTTATAGGAATACGACTTTGATATATCATATACACCGGGAAAGGTAAATGTTGTATCTGATGCGTTGAGACGAAAGTCAGGTAGTGATGTTGCGCGTGAATCTGGAGATTTCTGGAGAGTAATGGAAGAACGGTCTGCCTTACAACATGATATGGAAGAATTTTGGGGCAGCGGTTTTATTTTTTAGATGACGGTACAGTCATCCCTGAGGGAGAAGGTCGAAGAGTCCCAGTGGGCTGATCTAGTGGTGGAGGTCTGGAGAGACCAAGTTGTTTGCGGTGAGGCCCCTGATGGTTGGTCGGAGGATGAAGAACACCGAGTTTTGTATCAAAGAAGGATTTTTGTTCCTTTGACAATGAACGAGATGTTTCTTAGAGGGTTTCATAGTTCTCATTTAGCGGTGCATGATGGCATGAAAAAGATGTACCGAGCCTTGAGGAGGCAGTTTTGGTGGCCTAGACTGAAGCGTTCAGTTGCGGAGTTTTTTCCTCGATGTTTGGTCTGCTAGAAGTTGAAGGCCGAACACCGTGTTCCAAGTGGTCTGCTCTAGCCAATATAGATTCCTCAGTAGAAGTGGGGGGACATCTCAATGGACATTGTTACTAGTTTACCTCAAGCTCCGAGAGGACATGGTGTTATTTGGGTGGTAGGGTATTGCTTAACAAAATTGACCCACATTATATCAATCAAGGATTCGAGGTCGGTGGAAGTTTTGTCAAGGCAGTATCTATAGGAGGTGGTGATACTTCATTGAGTTCCAAGGATGATCATTTCTGATTGATATACTCACATTACTTCATGGGTGTGGAGAGGTCTACAGCATGCTATTGGTTCTCAGCTATGCCTTAGCATTGCTTTTCATCCTCAAACAGATCATTAGACAGAGCAAACCATCCAGACTCTGGAAGATATGTTATTCTCTTATGTTATTGATTTTGGAGGTTTATAGATGAAGCACTTAACGTTGGTGGTGTTTTCATTCAATAATATTTTTCACTACACCATCTGTATGGCGCCTTTTGAAGATGTTTATGGCCGACCTTTCCATTCTCCATTGTGCTGGACTGGGGTGAGAGAGTAAGAAATTCTCAGACTGGAACTAGTACATAATATAATAGAGATGGTTCAGGTGATTCGTGAGAGGATGAAGACTATGAAATATCATCATAAATCATATGTTGATCATATAAGGAGACCCTAAGAGTTTAATGTTGGGGATAATGTGTTTCTGAAGGTGACTCCCCACCATGGGAAGCGAAGGTTTGGTCGTGGGAGTAAGCTTTCTACCCAGTTTGTTTGGCCTTTTAGGGTGTTAGCTCGTGTTGGAGCTATGATGTATTGAGTAGTACTTCCCCGTAGATGATTCGGATGCATGATGTTTTCCATGTATCATAGTTCCATCATTATATTCATAACGACCCTCACATTATTTATTGGGGGGATATCAATGTTGATGATGATGCGACCTTCATGGAGCGACCTATGGAGATCCAAGACAGCAAGGAGAAGGTGTTGTGTGGGCATTATATCCCCTTGGTATGTGTCTTGTGGTGACATAGTGCCATAGAGAGGATTACATGGGAATGTGAGTCCTAGATATGTGATTATTACCTAGAGTTGTTTGATATTTAACTCTTTTCTTGTAACAATGTCCCAAATGTGGTTAGACCGTTCATGTTTTTATTGTAAATTTCTTTTGTTGATACTTGTGGCTTGCTCTATTTTGAGATGTATCTCGATGGGTGGTTGTTCGGACCCCGTTTCATTTTCCATTTAGGTGAGATTTGAATTCTCGAGGATGGGAATTTATTTATTGGTATCTATTATAATGGCTTGGGCCTCTCTGGTCCATTCCCTTGTGAAAATCTAGTGTTTGAGGTGTTCCGAGAGGTCATGGTGACTCATCCCCAAAACTTTTCCAATTTTCCCTTTCTCTGAACAGTACCATCAGTGACCCACAGTGAACAGTTACAATAGTAGACATGTGTGAATTGTGCCAACGGTAAGGTCTAACGGTAACCTCTCTTTCTTTTTCCAAATTTCCAATTCAATGAACAGTTTCATCAATGAAAAGTTCTATCGGTAACCTCTAACAGTAACCTCTCTTTCCTTTTCCAAATTTTGAGTTCTGTGAATAGTTCTATTAGTGAAAAGTTATATTGGAAACCTCTAATGGTAACCTCCCTTTCCTTGGCCAAATTTCCAATTCTATGAACAGTTCCATTAGTGAACAATTCTATCAGTAACCTCTAATAGTAACCTCTCTTTCCTTTGCCTCATTTACAATTCTATAAATAGTACTTTCAGTTAATAGTTCTATCGGTAACCTCTAATGGTAACCTCTATTACTTTTTCCGAATTTCCAATTCTATGAACAGTTCTATCGGTGAACAGTTTTATCGAAAAACTCTAATTCCTTTTCCAAATTTCAAATTCTATGAACAGTTTTATCGGTGAACAATTCTATCGGTAACCTCAAATGGAAACCTCTCTTTCCGTTTCCAAATTTCCTATTCTATGAATAGTTCTATCGGTGAATAGTTCTATTGAAAACCTCTAACAGTAACCTCTATTCCCTTCTCCAAATTTCGAATTCTATGATCAGTTCTATCGGTGACCAGTTCTATAAGTAACCTCTAATGGTAGGTGTACAGTGTTTCCAGAAAGACAGGTGTATAATGTTCTATCAGTGAGGTTCTAACAGTGAGGTTCATGAACAATGTTCTAACGGTGAGGTTCATGCAGAGTGTTTTATCGGTGAGGTTTTAAAAGTGAGGTTCATTAAAAGTGTTCTAACGGTGATGTTCATGAACAATGTTCTATCGATGAGGTTCATGAACATTGTTCTATCGGTGAGGTTCGTGAACAATGTTCTATCGGTGAGGTTCTAATGGTGAGGTTCATGAAAAATGTTTTTCCTTTTCCAAATTTTATGATCATGAACTATGTTTCCAGCTTCCTATAGTTTCGCCCCTTTAGCATTTTCCTTTGACGCAAAATGCATTTAAAGCCTCGTTTTAAGGACTCTAAGGCCAATTCAAAGGCCATAAATCCTATATTAATTATTCCTAAGGCTCGGGATGTTTTTTTACTTGGTCAAACCACCTGGTTTATTATGATCCACTTTTAATGGGAAATCAAGCATCTCTCAAACTGTCACTCTGTTAAATCTTTTAAAGGGATGGGATATCTCCCTCCATAATTTATCCTCTTTCTTCTCAGCTATGATATGCTATAACCTTTCATTCTATTCTTTAGGAGATGCATAATCAAACTTACTCCTAGGATTAGTTCTACTTTGTTTTTTATTCAACAAAGCAGTATAAATCAATCTTCGATATAAGGAATGTTTTATCGTTGTTATTTTGGGGGTCATCTTGTCCTGTTTCTCTTTTCCATTTTTAGCATGTAATATCTATTCTTATAATGGATATTTCTTGGGGTTTGGTTGGTACGGTCATACCGTGGCATCCTCAGGTGGATGCAGTTTTCGCGAGAGGGGGATTGTGACTCCTTGTGTCGATAAAGAACGTCATGAACTGTTTATGATAGGGGATTCATTGATTCTATTTTATTTTACATGAAACTGTATTATTAGCATGTTTTATCCCACTGGATGACAATGTAATTGAAATAATAAATATTTGAACTGCATAAATAAACTGATATCGATTATATGTTACGACCTCTTATTTTTCTAGATAGTTTGATATCTATGCTTACTTCATATAGATATTTGTTCCAGACGATTGTTGGTAAAGAACATAAACTAGAATTAATTGATAATTGTTTAGATAAAGATAAAGAAGCATGTAAATGAATGTGGTTCTCCTTATTGTAATTTGATGTTAATCAAAATGGTGTTGTAGGCATGCTTAATTATTTGTGATATATTACTGTTTAGCTTTACCAAATATGGAACCTACGTATAATAAATCGATTAATTCAATACAGATTATTTGTTAGATAATTCCTTGAAGGGTTCTGAGTTACCCTCTTGATTGTTAAAGGGACAAGATCCCAATTGTAAAGATGTTTTTTTTCATGTTTCTTGTGTTGTGATGTGAGCATGGAGGGCTGTTGTGATATTTGGGGGGCATGAAGACCTTTTTTGGGGAAACAAATGACGCCTTGGATGGCGAGATGTATCAGTTTATGCATGTGGGTGTCAGGGAGGACACCAGGGATGATGAAATGGGTTGCATGTGATTGTTGGATGCTTGCTGTTTATTTTTTGGTTGATTATCTATTTTACTTTCCCCACTGCCTAGGGAATCTAGTCTTGCATATACTTCTTCTGAAAGAGGTGAAGACTCGTAGGGTATGTCACGTTCTTTCTGTGCTTTGCTTCTCAAGGGAGGATGGGTCTATTCTCTTGCTATCGGCAACAAATACTCGACGGGTAGTAAATCTTCTCACCGTGTTGATCCTACTTGAGTTTAGTAGAATAGAATGTATTTCTAGAATGCATGGGAATGTGGGAATGTAATTCTATAATGAGTAATTGAATAAGTGATGTTAACACACGGGGTTGGAGTTTTCTGGAACATAATGATGAGGTTGTAATTTTAAAGGGGCAATGGACTTTGGGTGTGATGCTCATGAAATTTATTGTGGAATTTTTATTGGTTTATAAATGTTTAAAGAATTAATTAACGTAATGTGAAACTGATAAAAAGGGAAAGAAGTAATGTATTAAAGATATTTAAATGGTTGTGTTCTTATAAGATACATAGTCCTAGAAGTATCAGCCCAGAGTCTAAGAGACATTAGCTGTTGTTGAGTCTATGACTTGGTTTTTCCCATAGTGTGGTCGTGAGGTGTATTATATTCTGTAATTTTTGTGTTTCTATACGCTACTCCACCCTGTTAGTAAGGGAAATAACACCGCAGGGATTCTGAGCCCTGGGGGTGTTTTCCCTAACATTATGGTGGGAGGATGAATGGTTGACTACCCCATTTGTCCATTCTCTCTTCTCTTAGTAGTTACATGTGCTGGTAGGCACAACGGTTAGTTTTCCCATATATGTGTATAGAGGGCTGTAATGGCTTGTGGTTATTCACGCACATATATTCTGGATATGGTTTCCTATGGACTACTATAGGTGTAAAGTGTATAGGCTATGATGGATTGAGGATCCTTACTCGGTGTATGGGCTGTAATGGCTTGAGGTATAATACCTGATGTATGATACACATTATGAAAGATGTGGTGGCTCCCAGAAACTACCTAGTAACTTTTCTTATGTGGATGTGGTGGTTATTTTTCATGAGATGCATGATGTAGTGATTATCCTAGGTGTCTGCGAGCAAGACTTTTTGGAGAGAGAAGCTTAGGACATGTGACATTGGGGAAAGCAGAAGAATAGTGGGGAAGTATTATAGGGGTACCCTTCATAATCTTTATTTAATTATATATTCTATTATGTGTTACTTTGTTACAGTAGACATGGTAAGGTTGGGATCTTAGAATACCTATTTAGGTGACGAGTTAGTTTCACTTGTTGTCCACTGTGCTTTAGCATGCTTACATTACTTTTTCACGAGATGCTTCAGGGAGGATCCTACTGATTATACTAGTATACTCACCCTATGTATATATATAAACTTTTTTTCAGGTCACTTAGAGCAGGTAGGAGATCAGTCAGGAGTTTACTAGGTTGGGGTTGCATGAGTTGTTGGGGAAAGTGGTTGCTACTGTTTTACATTCTTTTGGGTACTTGCATTTTTTTTCTCTTTTAGTTTTAGCAGTTTTATGTGACATTTCATATGTGTACTTGGTATTTCTTTTATCTTACTGGTTGAGTTGGAGTTGGGGGTTTCTATCTTATCTCTCTCTTCCGCGTGTGTTCTCTTAGTGGGTAACGCCTCCCATTTCTATATTTTTTATACCATAGATGCTAGTCGCTAACCCGGGGGCTACTGGATGTGGGACTTGGGGATCATTATCTCCCTTCTGACATTGTCAGCCCAAGAGGGGTACAGTTTGTCGGGAGGGGGTCCTGACACCAATGCTTTTCATAAAATCGGATTTAGACCTTAATATAAATAGTTGATTTTTTTAAATTGAATATTTAATCCCTAACATATGTGGGTAATATTTTGTGGTAAAATTAACTATCTAGAACTCTATATTATACCTTTTTCATTAAGTTAATAATCATTATCATTAATTCATCATATTTTTTATCAGGGAAATATTGATAAATTAATGGATCATAAATTTTATATATTCTTTATGTTTTTTTAATTTTTCATATCATGTATTTAGGATCAATTAACACCATTAATCAAAATCCCCATTTAGAAACTATATATTGGGAAAATCAGTTTTCTTTTTGATGCATCCCATGGCCAATAATATCATTTCAAGGGACATAATCTATTTCTATGATACCAATATATTAATTGTACCACTAAATGATGGGAGCTATTTTTGTACAAAATGATCCAACATAGTATAATCATATTTTTTAATAACAAATATCACAATTCATGTATGGATACTTGTTATAACGAGATTAAGTAGTCCTAATATATCCAAGATATACTAATTTCCAATGCCAATTGTTCTGATTGATCAACATGAAAATATCTACATTGGAAATAATTATTGATACACTTATTTCATCTGGATCCAATTTTAAAACAATTCTATAAACTGGATTAGCCCATAAAATTATTAATTTTTACTCATAATATTAATTAAAAATCTAGTGTAACACATAACATAAATAAAAACCCTATGCATTTTTACTATTATAATTTTAAACATGGATTCTTTAAGAAAATATTTATTTTTGAAATCCTTCATAAATGTTTTTAAATATAATGTGAATTAAACTATCAATTTCCCTTGGGAGTTTCACATAGGTGTGCATTATAGACTGTTTTTGTATAATGGGTTACAATCAAGTAAAATACCAGAGATAGATTTTAGTATTTATTACCACATAGATTTACTATACATGAACCATGTCCACCTATAGTATATATAAAAATATGTATTTCTTGGAGAAACCACATAATGTCTTCCCTGATAGTAAATTAAGATTTTCTTCTATATATATCCCCAATGTCTACCAAAGGATTATTTTCCCTAACTAATGTTTTCCTTAGAATATATTCCATGGTTTATAGTAAATATCCACCAATACAAACTCTGAAAACACCAACCCCAGTAACCTCGATTTGGAGTTTACCTTATTACATTGGCATAAATACAAGAGGTAAAATACTAAAGGTCAGATCAGTTTAGTAGTCTTTTAGTTCCAGATACATACATGATACTCACTTTAAAATGGGTATACTATATAATAAATAGTAATGGAAAAAATTCTACATCCATGGACTCATGATAAGAATACTTAAGTATATCCTTGGGAATGGAAAAAAATACGGGGGAGATAAAATTCTTAATAAGGGTTAAGAATAGTGTAATATATCTTTTATAAATATTGAATAATAAATATCAAAAATGAAAATAAATGAAAAAAATTTATTTTATTTAATAAAAAACATTCATAATAAGTTAATACATATGGAATATGGATATGTAAAAACTAAAAAAATCCTTTTTATTCTAGAGAACAAAGTGCAACCATGTATAATATTATTTCCAAATTCTCATGTATAATAATAACTAAATTCAAAATGTTGGGAATGCATAATTTCAGACATAATTATATATGATTTTAGGATATCTATAACTTTAAAAACATTCCCAATACATTTTGAATCTATGGGTAAATAATATATTTAATTTTCACAACTGAATTGTCCAATTATACCTACTAACTCATAGATCATCTATATAATTTCGAGCCTCACCAATCACTACATGTCAAGAGAATTATTCATATATCGAATTAATGATTGAATTCATGTATCAATATGAATTATTATTAAATAACTATATTACAAAAAAATCTAATTTATTAATATTTCAAGAATTAATCAAATATAAATTGAATGAAACACTATATATAAAAATGGTATATTCTTTAAAAAATAATTATATACATGATAAAAATAATATATATATTTCATATAAATATAAATTTCAATAAAAAAGTATCACATGAAAGAGATTGCCTAATGATAATTTTAATTATCAAAAAATTAATCAACAGATGATAGGTGACAATCAGTTCATTGTCAATAGTGTTATTTTTCATTAAAATCATGTCTCTTTATATAATAAGGTTAGGTGAAGTGAAATATTTAATTAATATTTCGTAAAATTGTGTCCCTTTTATTACCATTTAAATAATGTAGAATAATATTTAGTTCATAAAATGGTTACGATGGTGTGGAAGTCCATAATCTCCAAACACAATAAAAAATATTTATTTTGATTTTTTTTCATAAATATACCATTTAAAAATAGAATAAATACTTTTTAAATATCCTCAATAAAATTAAAGGATGACATGAAATTTAATTTAAAAATACATTTATTAAATAAATTTACATTTGTAAAAGCATTATACAAAAACATGGACATTGATGGAAAATATATTCGATGTAAATTGATATAAAATAAGGTTTTCATTTTAACTATTAATTGATTGATATAAATTACAAAGAGGGAAAAATTTGGAATAAAATATCGAAAATTTGTAAATATCTAGAGGATACTGAATTTATTACTTCATATAAATGATAAATGATATGATTACTCTAAGAAGTGTAAAATAAATCCTAATAGATTGTGATATTGTAAAATAGATTATTACCTCTTTCATAACATTAAAAATGTTACCCCATGAAATAATAAACATGAATTAAATCATTAAACACCATGAATAAATCGTTATTCATGTTAAACACACTAAATTCATTATATAGACCACATAAATGTTTAGAGGTGGGTATTAACAAATATGTCTCAATGAAATGGAAAATTAGATGAAATAAATTATAGCATGATTCCTTGGAGTTTTAATAAGAATTAAAAAAAATTAATTTTCTAAATATTTATATTAATTTATTAAAATATAATTTTCAAATTTATAGTATTATATATGATACTATTACAACATTTAACCACCCATTTGTTCATAATATTTTATTATTTTAATTAGTTCGGTGTTAGTTTCCTTGTTTTGTCATTCGTGTTTAGTCATCAATATTCTTGATATTTATAATGGGATATATATAAATCATCTACATAACAATATTAATGTCAAAAATATCATATTTATTAAATATATTTATATTTATTTACAACTATTATTGAATTTCATTCAATGATAATTAATTGACCAATTTAGGGAAGACAGTAGGAAGTACAAACACTGTTGCATGGATATCACTCTCTTAATGGATGAAAGGTTAAATAAATGTATGGTAAATTATTTTCTAAGAATAAGTATAATTTCATATTTATTATATATGTTTATTATTTAAATCATTATAAATATTATCGGGAGTTGGTTATGTAAAAAAAATTAAATCCGGTTTTGAGGAGGTAGTCTATTTTACACATGTGAAGTGGATTCGTTTCCCATTTGATGAATACAGATATAGATAAATATTATACCATAAAAATAATAACATATATTTATATGGTATATTTTGTATTATATTTAAATTTTTTATACATAATTTAATGGAGTAAAATAATAAATAAAACTGAAATATTTATTAGTATGATTATATTCTCTTAGAGAAAACACCTTTGGATCTTTTCATATGGACCTTATGATTGGCATTTTGGGAATAAAATATATAATATAATGTAGAAAAGGATGTATAGGATATTTTTTATATGTTTTTTGTTGATGAAAATGGTTTAATAGTTATTAGGGAAATAGGGGATGGAGATCCCATTTATAATTGAGGTGGAGTATAATTTTTCCATATACCATAATTTATTCTATTATGAGAAGTTGCCCACACCACCAACTGATCAGAAATTAATAAATAATGTATTTTTATGTTTTCATGTTCTATTCAAAACACCCCAACCTAATAAGAAAGATGATCTACAAATTTTACCCCTTAATACTCTACATTTAATTAATTTTAATATTTTAACTATCACTAATGTAACTAGTTTCAAAACCATGGTAATTAAACCATTAAGACTAAAATAAAATGATAAAAATAGATAATTTTTAAAAAATTAATTTAAAATAGAAATCCAATTTATCAAATCCACAATATATATGTGTTAATGCTTCAAAAGCATTATCATGCAACGTGTAACACCCCATTTAAACCTTAATCCCAAAAAAAAAATTAATCCCATAACTAATAATTATGAAAAAATTATTTAAACCTTATTAACTAATAATAATTGTAATAATATTTAACATGTAAACGATTTTATCAAATTTAATTAACATAATTAGATTAATTTAGTGTAAAATCATTCCTGGATGTTGTATCGATAAATTTCTATTCAATAATTATATTTTTAATGGATAAGACAGACTTATATTAACTGAATAAATAATAATAATCAATATATTAATTTGAATTAATATATTTATATATATGATCTATATATATCATTTATCACATTCATCATTAATGGTTATTTTACTTATTGATACTGGATATATTTTGAGGATTTTTTTTTACCAAAAGTAGTTTTCAAATAAATACTTGTTTTTCCCTAAATTGGTAATT
Organism: Viscum album; assembly: GCA_963277665.1. Taxonomy (NCBI): domain Eukaryota; kingdom Viridiplantae; phylum Streptophyta; class Magnoliopsida; order Santalales; family Viscaceae; genus Viscum; species Viscum album. The sequence continues at coordinate 2,082,917,259 of OY728128.1, read as the reverse complement.
TATGAATTTATATAAAAAACATTATTCTTAAATTATTTATTACACATAATATTAAATATTAATATGAAAAAATGGTGAATATTTAAATAAATAATTTTATATTATTCATAAAATCTTATTCCGTAGGGAAAATGTTACAAATTAATTCTAGGATTATTTTTTAATGTAACATAAAAATTAATACTTATACCATCAAATTATATTTTTTTCTATGTAATATTAAACTCTAAAATATAAAATAGTTTTATTTAAAAAACTTTTTCCATCTAATCAAACTATTAATCCACCTCTTCCAAACATGTGGGTGTAGGGGTCATCCATGCGGGGGTAAGTTCGACCTAACATTTTAGGAAGTATGGTGGACTAATGGCACCCACATAGTGTGTCAATGTGATTTCATTGCACCCACATAGGTCGCTAAGGGTGAACCCATGAGAGTGGGTTATAGTATACATGGGAACTTTTGACCCATTAAAAATATATAATTATATCTCAATTATTAGAACAAATTCATCTGATACTTATAAAACATTAGTTCCTTCATCTTCCTAAATCTGATATACTGATGTCACATGGTTGTCTGGATCCTCATGTTGGTGGAATTCATATGATTCCTACTCTCTATCCAAGAAAATAAATCTATATAATATATAGAGACCTATAAAAATGTTTATAGGAATTTGATAGGTATTATTCCTACTATAAACAATAATTATATCATTCTATAGTCATTTTTTAAAAATAATACATCTTGAAGAATCATGAAGATGCTGAAATAATTCTAAATGTATATATATACCAAAGTAAAACAATAATATTCAACCCTGTATTATAATCTGTCAATTTAAAAACAAAAAAATGATTCTTTCTCCTCAGTTTAGATTAACCTCATGATATTAAATATTTTTATAAATATTCCATCAAATAAAAATTGAATTATCTTTTCTAGTATGGTTGACAAGACAATGTTGACACGAACGCTCATACCTTTGAGCCTCATAGAGTTATTTTTACAATTTTACAAAAATGTGAATATAATATTACTCAATAACTCTGCAATGTTTTCATTTTAGTAACTAAAATATTTTTTATCCATCTCGAGCATACCTTCCTCAAATATTATCCACACATAAAGAATATATCCAATCCTAGGGTCCAAAATACTATATATTAACCCTTCCTTTTAATCTATTGGAAACCCCAATATTACCCCCCCATTTCTCACTCCCTCCATTATCCAAAACATCCATTTCCAAGAACAATTAGTGTAGAATTCAATTTTTCATGCTCAATTTAGTATGGATTTTATGTATGATCATTATATTTAAAAAACACTATTTTATAAGAAAATAATTTTATTTATTTTATAATTTTATGTTACGGTGATTTAATTTCAAACTCATATTTTCTTAAATGGAAATCTATATTGAATCAAATTTATAAAATTTTCATAGCCTTTTATAAGAATATATTTTGATTTTCACATAATTTTATTTTCATGTAAACCCTTGTGTAAGTTAATTTTAATTTTCAAGTATATGTAATTTCTTTTCAAGACCATTTTATTTAAGGGAAATTAGGTTATTAAAATTATTATTCAATATTTATTTTCATAAAACCCAAATTATTTATATTTTATTTATATTCCATATCATTTTTTATGAAATGTTTATTTAAGGAATATTTTTTACAATTTCCATTTTATTTTATATAAATAATTTTATATATGAAATCTAATTTTGATCATATAGATGTTAATCAAATTTTTATATATGGAAAAATATATTATTATCATTAATATTCCAAATTTTTTATGAAAATAATTATCCTATGTTTATTTCATTAATTTAATTAAATCTAGAAAAATATTAATTATCAAATATATATTTCTCCTAATAATTATAAATTTTTATTAAAACCTTATTTTTGTAATAATGAAATTATATAATTTTTTTCTCTAGAAAATAATTTCTTGTGGTCAAAATAGATTTTTTTAGTAGAAATAATATGGTAAAATAAAACTCTATCAATAAAATATCATAAAACATATAACACGGTTATCATATATATTGAATAAGAATGGGGAGTGAACACACAATCTCAAGGGGATATTTTCCTAATAGTGATAATGCTTCTGGCCTCAGGGATTCCATAAGGGTTTAAAAGTTTCATTTATTTCTATAATAAGTTATTATTATGAAATATAGGATTTAATATTTTATTGAGATATCCAAATAAATATTTCAAAGGTTATAATATTTTGAAAATAAATGGGGTTTTTTATGTAGTTTTTATTTTTAATTCTTTTGAATAGTTTTTTTTGCAGTTATATTTTGGAATCCATTGAGTTATGTTAAAAAATATTATTTATTAAATACATTATAAATGATATAAAATCAAATTTATTGATTGTTAAAAAAAATTAAAAGTATTTTTCTCATGGTTGTAAAATCTTTTATAGTGAAATATTGTGATCCCAATATGTTTTCAAATATTTTTCACATGCTAAGTTGAAGTTCCAAAGCTATTTTGTTTTAATGAGGACCTATCATGAGTGAAGTTGGATAAATGTTCATAGATTACATTTTTTAAACACTGCTTTAATGTAATGTTTCATGTAATCCTCAAAAACCAAAACCAAAAGGACTCATGGTCTTGTAATGGACTGTATATTGTTTAGTTACTTTTTTAAATAAAAATATGTAACATCATTTATCACCACATACATGTGTGTGGGTCTCAGGATGTCTCATATAGTATTTTATTATTGTCCTAAACAGATTTATAGATTGCAGAATTTTTATTTTAGAATAATTAATAGTTATAGGTTATCTCTTGAGGTTCTAGGAGAATTATTTTCTAAGAGAACCTTAAAATATATATCTTAGCTTTCTTAAGTTTTGATAATAATTATTCTATATTTCTTTGTGTGTGATAAAATAGGATGTGAGGATGTAATTCAGTTAATGGGATGGGATGAATCATCCCGTCAATTTTATAAATATTTATATTACATATGTAAAACATTGACAATTTCATAATTTAAATTAGAAAAAATATAATTTCCTTAAATACATAAAGAGATATAATTTTTTGTGGATAATTATTTTTAATGATAAATTCTGAAACCTTTTTAAAAATAATCCTCAATTTTAGAAACAATTTAATGATTTTACATAAATAAGTATATAATTTTATTTGTCTAGTAAATTTAATTATAAAAAGATTGTTTGAAAATAATGATATATGATATAGTATTAATATAATTTGATTTAATATTATTTTAAATATAACATATAAAAATTTAAATAAATATAATAATGATTTTAAAAAAAAAATTAAATGTGTACATATACGGATAAATATATTTTAATTCTATATTTATACATTTAAAACATACATTTTATAAAATGAATGTATATGAGTGTTTTTTATTCATTTAAAAGTAATTTTTTATGTGATCCATTCATGGGGAGGAATAGAAAACACAATATATAAATGAAAAATGTAATCTTAAAATTGATGATGTATCAATTTTACCAGAATAAATTGATATATTTTCTATGAAATTATCTTGAAATTGATTAATCTGGAAGTTGAGTTTTCTATAAATTTAATCCCTGTGGAATGACCAACATCAAAATATCCCTATATAATGGACACTTATTAATTAGTCACGTTGATGATATAACTATAGGAGTTATGTGTGGTGGGATATAGTTTCTCTAGTATATCACAATTTGGGAACTTGTTCAATTATATAAGAAGAAGTATGGATCCATGTGGTAGTGAATTGATTATTTGGAATAAAATTCAATTATTTTAAAAAAAAAATTATCCTCTACCGCACATTGATGACTTATTAGGTTAACTTAATGATGATAAAATTTTTTCAATGAATAAATTTTGTTCTGATTATCATTAATTGAAAAAGAAGAATAAATATATTTCGAAGGAATCATTTTGAATGAGGTATGTACATTATGAGTTTATAGTAATTCCATTTGGATTGTATAATATACAATCAATCTTTTTAAATCCAATGAACGGTTTATTCTTGAAAATATAGATAACTTCATGGTGGTATTCATTGATGATATCTTTTTATATTCAGAAATAATTTTGGAAAATGAGAATAGGTTTTGGTTCTTTCGTGAGACAATTATAACAATAGATTTATATGGTAAATTTATTAAATACGATTTATGTATTTAGTAAAACTATTTTTGGTGGTATATTGTTTCCATATATGAAATATCAGTTGATCAGGTGAAGAAAACGAAAGTCATATAGTTCATTACAGAAAAAAACATATCCCTGCTATGTAGTTTCATTTTTATTTCTAGCTACTATTAGTGATTCATTCAAAAAATTGCCACATTGGTCAAACCAATAAAAAATAATACATATAAAGGGGTTTTGTTCATATTGAAAAATTAATGGGATGAATGTGTTGAAGAATTGAATATCACATTTTTCAATGATATAGTTTTACTCTAAAATCAAGAAATAATGGGTTTAAGATATATAGTGACAAAAAAAGAAGGGTTCAGGTTGTTTCCTTGTGAGAAAAGGGTAATTTTATTTCATATGAATCAATGAAATTAAAGCCTCATGAAAAAACATTAAAACTAATGACCTTGAGTTAGAAGACATAATATTTTCAAGTATGATATAGATAATATATATACGGTAAAATATGTTGGATATAAATGGAAAATAAGAGAATAAAATACATATTTTCATATAAATATACTAACATATGGAAAAGATAATGGCTCGAGATACTCAATGAATATGATTTCTCAATAGACTGCAATTTAGTAAACTATAATGAGGTAATATCTTCATTGAAGGGGGTGGATCAGTTATTTGTTTTACAAAAATATAATTGATATGGATCCTATGATCATAGATGCAGTAGAGATATATATGAGTATGATTAAAGAAGCATATACATCACCGATTTTTAAATAGTTTGGAAAATATCTTTATCGGAAAAGATAATAAATTCTCAGTTTGATGATGAGAATTTTTAAGGGAAAATTAAATCCATGAATTGTAGGATGTTTGTAATTTTTTATAATATAACCGAAAATTTGGGAAAATATAATTGATTTCATATATACCTAAGCTAAGATTTCAGGTTTTTTATAATTCTAATAACCAGAAAATATGAATAAACCCTTGTTTTACCAAGATAAATAGGGATTTGATGGAACATTTTTTGTGACATTTCATGATGTGGTAAAATGTAGATTATGTATCAACATTCAGGTTTTTTCAATAAGTGAATGCTGATTGATATCATTATAGTGGATTCATTCATCCTCTTCAAATTCTTATGTGTAAATTGTAGGACATTACTATTGAAATTTTCACAGTACTACCAAAGACTTATATAAGAATGATGTGATATGGGTTCGTTTTAATGGCATTTAAAAATTATTAAATTTCCTTTCTATATGAAATGATTTAAATTTGGATCCCCTCACTATGAAAAATAATAATAAAGTTGTATGACATCATGGTTCCCTCCTTAAATTGTGTCAGATCATAATCCATATTTTAAAAAGGAATTTTTTAATATAATTCAATAGTATCTTGATACGGAGGATCATTTGAGCAACACCTACCATCCTCAAATTGATGGAATAATTGAGAGAACTATTCCAATATTATAAATATGTTGATGCCTTGATCATATGAAATTCAATGTATGTGTGATCATTATTTACCTGTGGTAGATTTTTCCTCTAACAATATTTTACAACCAATTTTTAAAATTGTGTTTTATGAAGCACTATATATTGCGATATTTCATATTCCAATAATTTGCAAGAAATCCGATAGATATAATTATGATTGAATAGATACATATAAATATTATATGATAAAGGAAAACACTATTCAAGATAACATTAAGGAATATCAGGTATGGAAAAATATTTCAATGATAATCAGAGGATGTATTTATAATTTCATGTTTGAGATCTTGTATGACTACACTGCTTTTTATTACACAATTAAACATAATTTATTAGATAAAAATCACTTGATACAACATATAATATCGATAGGTCTAGTGTATTTGGGGCTCAGGATCATTACATAATAACATAAAACATTAAATACAACATCTTTATTGAAATTTGTTTTAATGACCACTACATTCCCTCGTACTTAGCATTTCATGGGATAACATGAGGACATTCACAAGAAAAGGGTGAGATATAAATCCTAGTAAGGTAATAATAATGGAATTACATGATGAAAATAATACATGTTAGACAATATCCATATCAATAGAGAACAATATAAGCATAAACATAAAGGCATGCTACGGCATGATATTCATAACATGTAAATGTGGCAACAACACTTAACATGGAATTAGCATGAGCTAATGATCATTGCATACGGAGCATGAGTAAACCCTCATTGGACATGAATCATGAGTAAAACCTATTTTCACTTTAATTAGAATGAGTAAACACCCATTGCACATGAAGTATCATTATACTATACTTTTCCCAATGCATTGGAGTGCTATCCGGGCACACCCTTTTTAAACATTTCATTTCATGCATAAGTGTTCCACATAGATCCTAAAACATTAAATCATTCAACACAATATTTTATTCCACGATAAAATAATTTTGAATACATACCTGAAACTTTTAAAACAATAATTAATTGTTTATGAAGGTTAATACAATTGATAGACAAATGGGATTCATATTCACTTCAAATTGATTTAGGCTTAGAAAAGTGCGGTGCAATTTCGGCAGCATAGCGGCGGGACATAAGAACTCATAGAAATGGTTTATTAGAGAGAAAGAGGTGTCTCATCATATTTACATGACATGGACATTAAGGGGGTCATATAGATACATTTCCGAACAAATTTAATTGAATTTAGATTCATGATACAAAATAATTTCTTGAATGTAAATGAGGAGAGAGAAATTCCTTTCGGAATTTCGGCATAGTAATAGCTGTACATTGGAGGCATTTAATGAGAGAGAAAGGTGTCTCCATAATTTAAAACTAAATAGGGATGTATGGTGGAGGTTAAAAATTATACTCCAAAATATATAATTGAAATTAGAAGGGCATAACCATTTATAGAATATTGGAAAAAAATGAGAAGGTAAGAAAAACCCTTACTTGGAAGTGTGCTTCTAATGGATTGAGAGAGGCTAGAGAGAGGATTCATGGGAGCTTGGGGTTCCTTGGGGGGATTCTAGAAAGAGGAGTTCATAGGTTGGATCAACTCCAGAGGCTCTGAGTGAGGAGGAATTTGGAGGTTTGGTGGGTTTATATAGGAAAGGTGAGTGAATTCTTTATTATTTAGGTTTGGGACACCTCACATTAAACTAATCCAAACCACAAACCAGAACATGGTTTTTTCCCTTGGTTTTCTGAAAAATGAAGTGTAAAATAATATTTTATAACTCCAATTTTTGAACCCCTTAAAATAATTTGGTTTCTTATGTGGAGGTGAGCCACACTCTTAAGGAAAACAATTTAAAAGGACAAAATGTTTAATAAGTCTTGAAGGGTCCACTATAGCTTTGTAAAATAAATCAAACAAACCCAAAATCACATTATATTAATGGTAAAACATATTTTCGCAGAAAATAATGTTTATAGTATTTTATTACATCACTATTGGGTCATTATTATGTCATAAAACACCTTATATATTTAAACGGTATTTAATTTTTACCCAAAAATTTGACAGTATCAGAAAATTATGAAAAATTACCCATTATATAATTTTGATGTCCTGATTCTCAAAATAATATTAATTTTATCTAAATAATTTTCTAAATATTTTAATTTTCACTTTTAAAATAAAAACCGACATTTATCAAAAATTCATGGGTTTTGACAAAAATGGATTTCAAACCATAATAAAAATTTCAATTGCATTCATAAAATTATACGATCATTTATATTGAATAAAAATTAATTTAATAACAATAATAATATATTATTAAAATATTATTTAATTTAAAAATCCATTAATACATCAAAATAGATTTCTTGGTTGAACACTAACTAAAAATACTATTTGTTCATTAAAATATATTTACAAGGTAACAATAATAAAATGAACGTATATTCATTATCATATACAAAAATAATGTACATAACCATAATATTGGGGTCTTGTTACATAAACCCTTATAACACATGCATAATACAGAAGAGTAACATGTGTGATGGTGATAGACTCTTGGGGTGGCTCGGATAACATTGCTCGGGTGGTAATCCTTATCAACTCCCACTTCTCTCGTAGGCGGTCCCACTCGAGGTTAACATATTCAAGATTCTCTAGGTCTTCATCAAAGACGAATCCGAAAGACACAACATCCTTTCTGATATCAGTCAAATGGGCTTCGTATGGGGAACATCTACTAGATGAGGTCGTCCCTTCCTTTGTTTGAGTAAATTGGATTTGTTAAAGCCCTATATTTATACTAATCATTCGATCACAATTCAACGACTGTATTAGAAACAATCACCATTTTTATTAGTATTTTAAAATCCAAAAACATAAAACCAAGGTATTTGACATTTTATAAAAACATTTTACATTAAGAGAAATTTAATTATATCTAGAGGGATTTCCATTAATGAAGGTTTGGGTCGTTATAATCTTCCCCCCTTAAGAAATTTTTCCCTCGAAATTTCCTTTTCTCACTCCAAAATAGATGTGGGTAACTCTGCTTCATCATTTCCTCTGATTCCCACATCGCTTCCTAAAACTTGTGGTTTCTCCATAACACCTTGACGAGGGGAATTATCTTATTTCATATAACTTTTCCACTACGATCTAACATCTTCACTGGTTTCTCCTCATAAGAATGATCATCCTATAAATATACCACCTCTGAAGAGAGTACATGTGAAGGGTCTGGTATAGACATCTTTAAAAGGGGTATATGAAATACATCTTGTACTTTGGCCATGGTAGGTGGAAGTGCTAGTAGATAGGCCACAACCCCGACATGGTCAAAAATATAAAAGGGGCCAATGTACCTTGGACTTAACATCCCTTTCCTTCCAAACCTCATGAACTTATTCCACAGATATATGCGTATAAATACCAAGTCTCCAACTTTAAACTCATGGTCTCATCGATTATTATCTGCATAACTCTTCTGTTGACTCTGGGAATCCTTGATATGCTGCTGAATGGTTTTCACCCTCTCCACCATTTCATCGACCATTTCTGTTCCAAGCAGCTAACGCTCCCTGACCCCATCCCAACACACCGATATTATGAACCTTTTCCCATAATGGGCTTCATATGTTTCCATTTCGATGCTCGAGTGGAAACTGTTATTATAAGAGAACTCAACCAAAGGAATATGTTGATCCCATAATCCTTTAATGACCATTGAGCATGCTCTCAACATGTTCTCAAGTGTTTGGATAGTCCACTTGGACTGGAAATTAGTTTGTGGATTATAAGATGTAGTGATGTTCAGTTCAGTATTCACAGCTTATTGAAGACTCTTCCAAAACATAGAGGTGAATCTTGGATCTCGATCGAACACAATAGAAAGTGGTACTCCATGAAGCCTTACCACTTCCATGATATAAATTTTTTCCAGTTGATCTAATGAGAAATCCTCCCGAATATCAATGATGTTTGCATCCTTTCTAAGATGATCCACAACAACCCATGTTGCATTGTTTCCTTTGGATGTCTTCGGATATCCAGTGACAAAGTCCATGGATGTAACACCCCGCCGCTACCTCATTGGCATGAGGAGGCAGTGAGGGCTACTTGGCCTTAAGAGACATTACCAAGATGCCAAAGACTGGCAATAAATGCTGAGGGATTCAAGATCAAGTTGGGGAACAATTTTCCCTTAAGAAAAAACATACCAAACCATCCACAAATAGCAACTATATGATGCATGTCAAATAAATTTCCAAACCATGCATTCCCAAAATACAACAAAGCTATTCCACAACACAACTCAAAATCAATACAACCCTACATGTCCACAAAACATCCGAGTACACTGCGGAAACTAAACAACCAAAAACCACCAGCCATGACACCACAACAGCTCCACACCAAGCTCAAAGCCCCACCAAGGGATCACAAAGCTCCACTAAAGGAGGGTGATGCCTTACCTTTTCCCACGTCGTGATACACAAAATCTGCAAAGACACCAACGTGCCAAAGCAGGGGTTGAGTACTAAAACTCAGTAGGTTTCCCCAAATTACTTCCCCATAGAAGCCACTAGAATAAAACTGTTATCACATTGATATAAAATAGTTTGTATAAAATAAATCACAAGTGAAACAATTCTTATAATCCAAACATGCCCTTACAAAGACATCACAACCAAACCATGCAACCAAGGGAAAGCCTACCAAACATTCCACAATACATCTCATAATTTACATGTTAGCACAAACAAATTCCATATTTCAATGCAATTCCCAACAAACAACCAAACAACCAAGCTGTTGAGCTTCTGTCCAACCCGTTCACCCATTCACAACTAGTGGTTGTTCTGTCCACATATCCTTTGATGGTGGCCCTTTCGTCCACTATCCGTCCCCTTTTTATAGTGGTACTTATCACCACATCCACACAACACCAAACAAACCAAACCAAGAATATAACCCACTAAGGTCACAACATCATGCAATCAACCAAGTTCCATTGCATATAATTCTATATCAATAAATTATCCATTCATTGAAAACCATTTTCCATGACAAACTAATTTTCAATAAACCAACCCTTTTATTTAAAACCATTTCCATCAATCATTTTCCCAAATCAATCTCATTAACCTATTTTAAAATCTCCATTTTAAAATTCACAAGCAAAGCATTTCACCATAAAAACAACTTTTGTCGAAAAACCCCCTAAACCACAACCAAGGGATTTCCAAACAGTATCTCATAACAATTCACAATTAATTCAAAGAACAAAAAATTAATTGTAACCAAAACCATTATCTATATCCATGTGGAGTCGAGAGAGAAGCCACCTACCTTTAGGGTTTCCGAGAAAACGACCCACAAACCACCGCACCTCCAATCCGGTGAATGAACCACCAAAACCTCTCTAGATCACTTTACCTAACCATCACAAGCCTTAAAATTAATATCCACGGAAGACCCAACCCTAGATCTACACACAAAAAGTGTATATCTAGAAAACCAAGAAGAAGAGGGATGTAGATCTAGAGGAAAACACAAGGAGACCAATAGGAGAGACTTACCATAGAGAAACCACCTTGAAACAACCTTGAAAACCCTTAGAATCGCTTTCAAAACATGTGGGAGAGATCCTCCAACCCTTGATAACCGAAAAACCCGAGTGAGGCTCGAGTGGGAGGAATAGAGGAGTGAAACGAGGCAATTCCGGGTGAGCCCGGAACTTATAACCCTAACATTATGTGGCCGCACGGTTAGCCCGCAGGGTTTGAAAAACCGTGCACATGCCACTGCCTCGAGAGCCAGGGTCATCATGGTTTCCTCAGATGGATTGGAAAACTATGCTCAGGCCGTGCGAGTCCTACAGTTTCGAGAACAATGGTCTGCACGGTTTCCTGGGGAACCCACACGGTTTCCACTAATCATGCTCAAACCGTGCACCCCTTTAAAGCCCTCCACACTCATCCAAAGCCATTCCATACTCTCCCAACCTCTTCCCAACTAATTCCATGCACTTAAAAAACCTAAAAATGAATAAATAATGACCACATACCTCAAACCGGTGGTGCTACATTCACCCCACCAATGGACTTTCCGTCCTCGGAAAGTAGTGAACCCGCCCTCTGCCGAAAGAGCTCGGGCCACTACTCAGCCATCTATTTCTCCCGCTCCCAAGTCTCCTCTTGAATATGACCATGTTGCCACAAAACACGAACTAAACCGATGCTTTTACCATGCAAGACTTTTTCTTTCCTATCCACAACCCTCACAGGCACATGCACCAACGAAGCATCTGGTTCTAGCTCAACATGATCCCATCGAATCACATGGTCACGATCTGACTGATACTTTTTCAACTATGAGACATGAAACACATTGTGAACCAAACTAAACCATGGTGGAAAATCGAAATGATAAGCCACCTCACCAACCCGCTCAAGAACCTCAAAAGGTCCAACATACCTCGGATATAACTTCCCTGCTTCCCAAACCGACAATGTCCAACCTAGGAGAGATCCTCAAGAACACATGATCACTCACCTGGAATGACAATGGACATCGACAATGATCTTCATATGATTTATGATGACTCTAAACCATCTCCACTCTCTTCCTGATCAAATTGATCTTCTCCGTAGTCTCCTGGACAAGGCTCACTCCAACCATCGAAGACTCACCCGTTTCCACCCAACATAGTGTAGGACGACACGGCCACCCATACAATGCTTCAAACAGAGCCATCTGTGTGGATGCCTGATAACTATTATTGTACGAGAACTCAACCAATGACAAGTGCTCCTCCCACTAACCACCAAATCCCATGACACAAGCCCGCATCATATCCTACAGAGTTTTTATCATCCTCTCGGATTGACCATCCGTCTGAGGGTGATATGCCGTACTCATCGTGAACTGTATTCCAATGGCTTTTTGTAAGGATTTCCAAAAATGAGATGTCAGCTTTGGATCTCTATCTGATCCAATCGAAACGGGAACATCATGCCTCTTTACCACATCCCAGATATATATTTTGGACAGATCCTCCACCATTTGAGATTCACGAATCGGGATGAAATGGGCCGACTTCGTTAGCTGATCCACTATCACACAAATGGTATTGTGCTTATTGACCGTTCTTGGGAGACCTGTGACAAAATCCATCGCTATCTGATCCCACTTTCAGACTGGGATTGGTAAAGACTACAACGTGCTCGCTGGCCTCTAATGATATGCCTTGACCTTCTGACTAGCCAAGCATCTCGAAAGAAACTCAGCCACACTTCTTTTCATACCATCCCACCAGAACTGTGCCTTCAGCGCTTTATGAATTTTCTAAATTCCAGGATGAACAACCCACCTAGAATGATGATACGACCTTAGAAAATCCTCTTGAAAATCAATTGGTACAACCATCTGATTCTGAAAACACAAAACCAAATCTCCATTCAGTTGTCATCCCTCAATGGTCTCCCCACCATAGAGTCTCGACCCCCTGGCCACACACTCAGAATCAGATATTTGTGCCTCTCTAACCAGGCCATCCAAGTCAGAAATCAACAAAACTAGAAAGAAGACTTCTCTATGACCCTGGTCCTCACATTCCAACCACAAATCAGCTATAACCGACATCAACTTCCACTGGTCTGATGCATGTTTCACCTCTTGACCATATTATTTTCTACTTAATGCACCCGCCACTGAATTTCCCTTACCCGGTGAGTACATCAAGCTAAAATAACACATCTGGAGATATTCCATCCATCTAATTTTCCTCAAGTTCAAATACCTTTGTGATAAAATGTTATTCAAGATCTTATGACCTGTATATACCGTGAATTTCTCACCGAAGAGATAATGACACCACAATTTCAAAGCATGGACCAATACTAAAAACTCCAAATCATGAGTTGGGTAGTTATTCTCATTCACTCTCAACTGTCATGAGCCATATGCAACTACATTGTTCCCTTGCATGAGAACGCACCCCAACCCTGATCCTGATGCATCGCAATACACCACATAACCTTTTCCTAATTCTAGCAAAGCCATGATTAGTGCTGATGTAAGACGAACCTTTAGCTCTTCGAAACACTACTGACACTATTCATTCAACTGGAATAGAACATTCGTTCTTCTCAAATCTATCATAGGCGAGGCCAAACGTGAAAAATCATGAACAAAAAATTGATAATACCCAGCTAGAACAAAAAAACTACATATCTCAAACACATTCAATGGTGGTTGCCAGGAGATAACTGCCTCTATCTTTTCTGGATCCACTGAAACACCCCTTTCAAAAATCACATGGCCATGAAAACGAACTTCTTATATTTTAAAAAGTCACACTTTGACAATTTGGCATACAACTGATGATCCCTGAAGATACCCCGCACTGTCTCCAAGTGATGCTCAAGCTCCACCCTTGTCTTTGAATACACCAGAATATCATCGAAAAAAACCACAACAAATGAATCCAGTTCTCTATGAAATATCTTATTCATCAATGCCATAAACACTGCTGGTGCATTCGTTAGACGAAAAGGCATAACCATATATAAATAATGTCCATATATACTTCTGAAAGATGTTTTTGACATATCCTCCTTCTTCACCCATAATTGATGATATCCTGACCTCAGTTCTATCTGGGAGAACCACTGGGATCCACTCAACTGGTCGAACAAATCATCAATTCGTGGATGTGGATATCTATTCTTTATCATAACATGGTTAAGTCTATGATAATCAACACATTGCATCAAGGATCCATCCGCGTTTTTCACAAACAACATCGGCGCTGCCCACATAGACGTGCTAGGCTAGATAAAGCCTTTGTTTTCTAACTCTTCCAACTAGATTTTCAATTCCCGCAATTCAGCTGGTTCAATCCGATAAGACCGAAGTGAGATAGGACTAGTCCCTGGAAGCAGATCAATCGCAAACTCCACTTCTCTTACAGGAGGTAACCCAGAGAATTCATCAGGAAAAACATCCATGAACTGATCCACAACTACCGGAGGAACACTCTGCTCAAAACCCTATACCAATTACAATGACAACACCGCCAACAGATACGATAAAGTACCCACTACTGGTGCCAACAAACTCATTTCACACTTCCTTTCATGCTTCTTTCCTCTAAAGAGATGTCTAATGCCATCGTGTTTCATAAAAGACATTTTCTGTTCATCATAGTCGATGTGGGCCTTAAAAGCCACCAGCCAATCCATTCCCAAGATTACATCATAACCATCCATCTCAATCATTGAGAAGTTCCACACTATCTCAACCTCGCCCACAATGATACAACATTCTCCACACAGGAAATCTCGAAACTCTCTTCGACCCAGAAGAGTTTTATGTTTCCAAAGTAAGGGATTCATTTCTACCCTTAAACCCAACAAATCAACCACATGTGCAGTAATAAAAGAGTGTGAAGCGCCCGTATCAACCAACATTTGCATCAATGTAGAATTTAAAATAATGATACCTCACACCGTTGATTGTCCTGACTGATTATACATCATAACATGTTCAGCGCCAAACACATGTTTTATTTCCACAATCTTCCCTTTATTTCTTTGCTAAGGCGTCGTGGTATTCCGAGAATCACCATGACCCACTTTACTCTTCTGAAGAGGGGTAAGATGATGCCCCATTACCATAGAAGCATATGACGTCTGCGATCCCCGAGGTGTGTCATGAGCACCCAACCTTGGAGAATTCTGACAATAATGCTGCAGATTCCCCATCTTCTTGCAATTATGACATGTTCGAGGTTGTCTCATACAATCCCGCTTGATGTGGCTCGTCGAACCACACTGAAAACATCCCGACTTTCCTTGGGGCTTCAGAAGAAGATTTTCTGATCCTGTCGTCGAATTATATTCCATATTCCCACCCTTAGAATAAGTTTCCCTCCTTCGCTTGAACCTAGCGTTAGAGTTTCCACTATTCCACATGGGTACCACCATGCTTCCCCTGCACGGAGTTCCCAACAGATCCCGCTCATCCACCGAGGCTCTATTCACCATCTCTGTGTAATCATCTATACAGAGCACCACTATCTTTGAACGAATATTTTTCCATAACCCCGCTTCAAAGATCCTTGCCTTCAATGACGTGCTACCTGCCACCTCGGGTGAAAACCGCACTAAGTTCATGAACATAGCTGCATACTCTGTCACAAACTTAAGCTCTTGCTTCAAACTGAAGAAATCAGTAGTGCGCTGAATTCTAAACGTATGTGGGTAGAATTGTTTATTAAACAATTTTTCAAAGACATCCCTCGTCATACCCTGCTCCTTCCCCACTTGGACTACCAACTCCCACCAATGATGGGAAAGATCTTCCATCATATACGTGGCCAACATCACTTTCAGCTCTACTGGCATTCCCAAGAACTCAAAGATCTTGTTCATTCTATTCAACCATACTTCTGCCCTTTCCGGCTCTGAATCATCCTTGAAGATGGGTGGGTTCTGCTGTTGAAATTGAACCACATGATCCACATGCCTTGGTTCATCCACTTTGTTCCCATTTCCCACAGCTTGGAAAGCTTGCACTATACTTTCCACTAGATCCTGGTTCACCTGAGGCTCAGGTGAAACCACATTCTCTGCAGCATCCTCCGGTTGGTCTCTACGACGCCTACCTGGTGTTGTTTTTATCAACAGAAAACAAACCATGTGTCTCACTTCGGTAGGCAACAAAAAATCCCATTTCAAATCACATTACACGACATTATCACAACAAGGATTTTGATCAGTTCACATTTTTCCACATGTTCCATGTTTCACAATTTTAAAAACCAAACAGTTTTCAAAATAATAATTTATTCACAATGCAATTTCACATATTCATATCACATCATAAGTCATTATACCTCAATGAAAAATGCATCCTAGAGGGAAGTCATTTCTACCATGCATGTCATGCTCATCTCATTGGCTACACCCACGACAATGAGATATCCAATGCCTATAAGTGTCTCCAAAACACTTATGTACCCAACTCCCAAGTAACTTGAATTTAGCATAAAAGTGTTATCTACGTCCTTTTATGATATACATTCCACGTTCCAACAATCCTACACCTTACTACCGTCTCGACTCAAGGAATGTGACAGAAAGAATGTCAACCGCAAATCTGAGAATCAACTCCAAAGGAGAAAACAAAATGATACCACTTGTAACTCCCCGCCCCTACCTCATTGGCATAAGGAGGCGGTGAGGGCAACTTGGACTTAAGAAACGTTCCCTAGATTCCAAAGGGTGGAAATAAATGCTGAGGGCTTCAAGATCATGTTGGTGAACTATTTTCCCTTATGAAAAAATCAACCAAACCATCCACAAACAGCCACTATATGATTCATGTCAAATAAATTGCCAAATCATGCATTCCCAAAAGACAACTAAGTTGTTCCATAACACAACTCAAAATCAATACAACTCGACATGTCCACAAAACATTAGAGAACACTTCAGAAACTAAACAACCAAAAACCACCACCCATGACACCACCACAACTCCACACCAATCTCTGAGCTCCACTAAGGGATAACAAAGCTCCACTTATGGAGGGTGATGCCTTACCTTTTCCCATGTCACGATACACAACATCTGGAAAGACACAAACTTGCCAAAGTAGAAGGTGAGTACTAAAACTCAATAGGTTTTCCATAAATGACTTCCCTTCACACGCCACTAGGATAAAACCTATAGCACGTTTATATAAAAAAATTTAGATAAAATAAATCACAAGTGCAACCATTTTCATAAACCAAACATGCCCTTACAAAGCCATCACACCCAAACCAAGAAGGAAAGGGAAAGCCAACCAAACATGCCATAAGGAATATCATCATTTACACGTTAGCACAAACAACTTCTCTCTTGCAAAGCAATTGACAACAAACAACCAAAATACCAAACGGTGGAGATTTCACCCAACCCGTTCACCCATTCACAACTAGTGGCTCTTCCATCCACTTATCCTTTGATGGTGGCCCTTCCATCCACAATATATCCCCTTTTTATAGTGGTATTTCTCACCACTTCCACACAACACCAAACAAACCAAACCATGAATATAACCCACTAAGGTCACAACATCATCCAATCAACCAAGTTCCATTTCATATCATTCCATTTCAATAAATAATCCATTTATTGAAAACCATTTTCTATGCCAAAAAAAATTTCAATAAAACAACCCTTTTATTGAAAACCCTTTCCATCAATTTTTTTCCAAAATCAAACTCATCATCCCATTTTAAAATCTCCATTTTAAAATTCACAAGAAAAGCATTTCACCATAAAACCCCCTTTTTTCCAAAATTCCCCAAAACCTCAACCACGGGATTTCTAAACAATTTCTCATAACAATTCACAATTAATTCAACCCACAAAAAATTAATTGTAACCAAAACCATTAGCTCTATCCAAGTGGAGTCTAGATAGAATCCACCTACCTTTAGGGTTTCTGAGAAAATGACCCAAAACCACCGCACCTCCAATCCGGGGAAGGCACCACCAAAAACTCTCTATATAACCTTCCCTAACCATTACAAGCCTTAAAATAAACATCCGAGGAAACTGAAACCCTAGATCTACACACAAAAAGTGTAGATCTACAAAACCAAGAAGGAGAGGGATGTAGATCTAGAAGAAAACACAAGGAAACCAAGAGGAGAGACTTACCCAAGAAAAAACACCTTGAATCCACCTTGAAACCCCTTTGAATCGCTTCCAAAACATGTGGGAGAGCCACTCCAACCCTTGAGAACTGAAAAAACTGAGTGAGGCTCGAGTAGGAGGAAGGGAGGAGTGAAATGAGGCAATCCTGAGTGAGCCTGGAACTTATAAACCTAACTTTAAGTGGTCGCATGGTTTGGAAAACCGCGTGCTAACCGTGCGCACGCCACTACCTCGAGAGCCAGGGTCCACACGGTTTCCTCACATGGTTTTTCAAACCGTGCGTAGGCCGTGTGAGGCCTACTATCTCAAGAACAAGGGTTCACACAGTTTCCTGGGGAACCCGCATGGTTTCCACTAATCGTGCTCAAACTGTGAACCCCTTTAAATTCGTACAAAATCATCCAAAGCCACTAAAAACTCTCCCAACCTCTTCCCAACTCATTCCATGCACTTAAAATACATAAAAATTTATAAACAGAGGCCACATAACTCAAATCAGGGGTGCTAAAATGCTGATGTTCTCCCATTTCCATTCTGGTATGGGCAATGGTTGCATCATCCCCTTAGAATTTTTCCTCTCTATCTTCACTTGCTGACACACCTGGAACTTTTTTGTATATTCATAGATCTTATTCTTCATATTATACCACCAATTATACTTTTAGAGATCTTGACACATCTTTGTGTTTCCTGGGTGAATATAGAAATTTGAATTATTTGCATCATCCAAAAGTTCCTTCTTCATCTCCATACATGATGGAACAAAATGTATTTTTCCAAATCTCACAATTCCTTCTTCATTAACATTAAACTCCGAGAATTTACCATTTCTGATAGCTTCCACTTTTTCTTATATTCCCACATCATCCTTTTGGGCATCTTTTAACCTTTCCAAAAGTGATGGTTGGGCAATAATTTGTGAAAGGATTGATGATGTTCCCTTAATTATGATTCCCTTGTCCATCATCATCAAATATAAGAAGATTGGATCCTTTTTAATTCTCATCAACGATAGAATTTCTGGGTCATTTCTACTTAGGGCATGTTCCACCTTGTTCACTTTCCCATGGTGGTAATGGATTGAGCAGTCATAGTCATTAATCATATCTAACCCTTTTCATTGACGCATGTTCAACTCTTTCTTTGTGAATATATACTTGATGCTTTTGTGGTCGGTATATATATCACAATTCTCCCCAAAGTAATAATGCCGCCAAATTTTCAAAGCAAATATCACTACAGCCAACTCAAGGTCATGTGTTGGATATTTATGTTCATGAACATTCAATATCCTTGTATAATAGGCAATGACTTTGTCATTTTACATCAACACGCATCCCAGACAGTTCTCCGAAGCATCACTGAATACCACAAAAATTTCTACACTTGTGGGTAAAGTGAGAACGGGTGCAGTGATAATTCTCCTTTTAAACTCCTTGAATCTTTCTTCGTATTCATCACTACAAGAAAACATTAGTCCCTTCCGAGTTAGCTTATTAAGAGTGTTGGAAAATTGTGAGAAATTTCTCACAAATTGTTGATAATATCCAACAAACCCCAAGAAACTACGAATATCCATTACTGATGATGGCCTCAACCATCCCTCAATTGCATCATTTTTTGAGGGATATATAGATATCCCATTTATTATGATGATTTGGCCCAAGAATGAGACACCGTTCAACCAGGACTCATAATTTCTGTACATTTCATAGAGCTTCTCCATCTACAAGGTCTCTAGTACTATTCATAGATGCTCCCCATGATCATCCTTGGGTTTTAATTATATCTTAATATCATCTATAAAGACTACAAAAATTTGATGAGGTAATATATAAAGACTCTATTCCTCATTTCGAGGAAGATTTCGAGAGAATTAGTGATTCCTAAAGGCATTACTATGAATTCATAGTGCCGGTATCTTGTACATAAAGAAATGTTGGGGGTATCTTCCTTATTTACCCTTACTTGATAATATCCCAACCGAAAATCCTCCTTGGAGAAGTATTGTGCTCCATACAGATGATAGAAAAAGTTATAAAATCATGGGAGTGGATACATGATATTTATTCTGATTTCATTAAACTCACGATAATCAATGCAAAGGCACATTGATCCATCCTTCTTCTTGAAAAAGAGGACTGGTGCACCCCATGGTGAAGCACTTAGGAATATAAACCCTTTATCCAGATTCTCTTGTAGTTGTTTCATCAGCTCCTCATGCTCCACAATAGCCATTATATATGGATTCTTGGATATTGGAAATTCCCTAGGTATAAGATCAATTGAGAATTCAACATCTCTTCTAGGAGGAAGACCATGGAATTCCTCGGGAAACACTTCAGCGATTTTCTCAGAATAGGCATGTCTTCTAGGATGGTTTCCACTATAGACTCAATCATCTTAGTCAGATACGTGTGCTCATTGGGCTGTAATATCCATGCTTGAGACGATGTATCTAAATAAGGTTCACCTTCCTCCTTGCACTTGTAATGAATCGGCAGTTGATTCTCCACATGGAGAGTGATTTCCCTCTCATGGAAATTTATGTTGGATCTATATAAAGAGATCCAATCTATACCAAGAATTGCATCAAATTACACTATAGTGAGTATGAAGAGTCACATCAGAAATTTAATCCATGGATTATGATAGGGGAGGAGTTATATTCATGGAATTCAATGATTGTCCCATTTTTCGTACTCACCGACATCTTAACTTCCATGATATGTGGTGGTGCTGGGATTGTTCTACGAAAAATTCTAGATATAAAATATTGCATAGAACATGAATCAAAAATTATGTTCTCTATTCATGAATAAATAACTAGTGTACCTATCACCACTTCATTTTCAGGGTTCACTTCAATAGTAGTGATAGAAAAAGATCACCCTTGCTACCTTGGAGGTTGTTGGTTGCCTCTAAAAACCCTTGGCTTAGGGCACTGATTTTCATGATGCCCTGGTTCTTTTCCGTTGTAGCAATGAACCACCTGTTGCGGATTGAATGAAGTGTTCCTCTCCTCTATTGCAGCCACAGGTCTTTCTTTCTGTCATTTAATAGACAAGTGCTTATATCTTCTACACCTAAAGCATTTCCTCGTCCCATTCAGGATGTTTCTGAGGTGCTTCTTTCCGCACCTTTGTAAAGTGGGGTGCTAGATATTCTTAGCACTATTTTATTGGTCCATCAAACCACCTGCATTAATTTCCACCTTATGCTTCTTATCCCCATGTTACCCCTAATATTTTCTGATCTCTATTTCGACCTTGAGGGCACATTGGACAATTTCCTCATATCTATTGAAGTCACGGATCTCCAGTGCTTCCTGCATGCTAGGTTTCAGCCCACCAAAGAAGCGGCCAACCTTACATTCGTGGGTAATGAAAAAGTCAAAGGTGTATCATGAAAGACCTGCAATGTTTTCCTTGTATTATCTGACAGATTTTTCATCTTTTTCCTTGAGGGAATGGAAGTCTATTTCCATCTTAAGCTGGAGGGTGTGCAGAAAATATTTATCGAAAAACCTCTTCCAGAAATCCTTCCATTCCAACGCCTCGATCTTCCCCTCAGGCTTCATATTTTTTATCAACACCCAACATTGATCACATTCACCCTCCATACGATATGTATTCAGGATAACCTTCTCTTTTTGAGAACACTGAAGGATGGATAATAACTTTTCAATGGAGTTGATCCATTATTTATATATTTAGGGATCGAAAGATCCATTAAAATTAGGAGGTCATTGTCTCATGAAGCTCTCGATAAGGACTTGTTATTTCTTATTGGGGGGGGGGGTGGGTTGAGCTTTCCTCTTGACCCATTTTTCAATTAAAAGTTTGGGTTAGATAAGATAGAAGGGTGAAAAAGTTCATGATTCCCGCTCTTATTGAATTGGGCATCTCATTAGTACAGTCGTCAAATTGATCTTCACATCGGTTGTTAGCCCGAGTCCTCCTATTATTGGCCATTGTCTGGAATAAATGTAAGGTTATAGGTAACACATAAAGTGTAATCCAAGGGAAAAACTGATAAAATATAAATAACTTAAATTTCGTTAACATATGAATCTATTGTCTTCAGTCTATGTTATCCATGATTTAATTTCTAACATATATTCTAAGGGAATTTTTATGTCCCTTAATAATGTCTCATAATAAGCTATTGAATTTACAAAAGTATATCCCCTGTGAGTTTCATAACCATGAGTGAATCAAGGCTCATTGTCGTGCACCAGTTATCATTCGAGTCTAGCTCAAAACGGTTTTTTCAGGTTTATCTGTAGGATACATTTGTGCCAGAGCTGCCTCTACATTCTCATATTTAGATAGGGATGAAGTTTCTTCATAAACCACTTACTGAATACTCAAAAATAATTAGGGATCTTTTTATTATACTTATTCTTGTCTCTATGTGTTCGCTAGGGTTTTCTAATCCTAATCGCAAAAATAACTAAACCTATCCTCTGATACCAACTACGACCACCCATCTTTTTATTACGCAATAAAACAAAATTTATTACATAAAATTAATATGATACAACAAAGAAGATCGAGAGATCTATTATATTTGGGTATTGTGATTATTACATAAAAACATAAAACATGAAATACAACATCTTTATGGAAATTTTTTTATATGACCACTACATTCCCTCGTACATATCATTACATGGGATAACGTGAGGACACACAAAAGAAAAGGGTGACCGATAAAGCCCAGTAATGGAATAATCAAGGAATGATATGAGGATTAAAATATATATTTGAATATAGGAATATCATTAGAGCACAAGAGAAGAATAAACATGAAGTCATGATAAAACATGATAATCATAACATGGAAATGTGCCAACAACACTTAACATGGATTTTGCATGAAGAAAGGATCATTGCACATGGAGCATGAGTAAACCTTCATTGCACATGAAACATGAGTAAAGCATCATTTGAATTTAATTAGAATGAGTAAAAACCCATTTCAGATGATTCATCATGATACTGTACTTTACCCAATGCATTGGAGCGCTATCCGGGCACACCCTTCTTAAACATTTCAATTCATGCATAAGTGTGCCACTTGGATCATAAAACATTGAATCATTCAACATAAAATTTTATTATATGGTAAATGAATGTGGAATACATAAATGAATCTCTTTGAAAAATAAGTAAATGTTAATTAAGGTGAATACCCTTGATAATTAAATGGGCATGGTATTCACTACACAATGAATTTTTCTTGGAAAAGCATAGTGCAATTTCCGCCGCATAACGGCGTGACATAAGAACTGATAAAAATGGTTGATGAGAGAGAACGGGGTGTCTCATAATATTTACATGACATGGAAAATATTGGGGTCATATAGATACAGGTCAAAAAATGTAATGTAATTTAGATTCATGATACAAAAGAATTGCTTGAATGTAAATGAGGAGAGAGAAATTCCATTTGGAATTTTGACATAGTAACGGGTGTACATGAGAGGAATATAATGAGAGATAAAGGGGTATCCCATAATTGAAACATAAATAGGGAATTATTGGGGGGGGGGGTTTGAAACAATACCTGAACATTTATAAATTAAATTAAAAGGGAATTAAAATTTAATGAATATTGGACAAAATGAGAAGGGAAGAAAAACCCTTACTTGGATGTGTGCTTCCAAAGGCTTGAGAGAGGCTTGAGAGAGGCTTCTTGGAAGCTTGGGGTACCTTGGGAGGATTTTAGAGAAATTAGGGAATAGGTTGGACGAACTTAAAAAATCTTTTAGTGAGGAGAATGTGGGATCATGGGTGGGTTTATATTGGAAAGGTGAGGGAATTCTTTATTATTTAAGTTTGGTACACCTCACATTAAACTAATCCAAACCACAAACCAGCCCATGGATTTTGCCAATGGTTTTTGGAAAAGGGAAGTGAAAAATAATATTTTATAAGGCCAATATCCTAACTTCTTAAAATAATGGGGTTTTTTATGTGGAGGTGAGTCACACTCTTAAGGAAAACAATTTAAAATGACAAAATGTTTAATTAGTCTTGAAGGGTCCACTAAAGCTTTGTAAAATAAATCAAACAAATCTAAAATCACATTATTTTAATGGAATAATATAAATTGTATGAACATAAAGTGTATAGTATTTTATTACATAACTATTTGGACTTTATGATATCATAAAATACATTGTATATTTAAACGGTATTTATTTTTTACCCAAAAAATTGACTGTCTCAGAAAATGATGAAAAATTAAAAATTGGATACTTTAGACATCCTGATTCCAGAAATAATATTCATTTTATCTAAATAATTTTCTAAATATTTTAATTTTCTCTTTTTAAAAAAAAACTTACATTTATCGAAAATTCATGGGTTTTGACAAAAATGGATTTCAAACCTTAATAAAAATTACAATTTCATTTATAAAATTATACAATCATTTATATTTAATAAAAATTAATTTAATAATAATAATAATATTTTATTAAAATATTATTTACTTCAAAAATCCATTAATTCATTATAATATATTTCTTTGTTGAACATTAACTAAAAATATTATTTCTGCTTTTAAAACTATTTACAAGGTAACAATAATAAAATGAATATATATTCGTTATTATATAAAAAACTAATGTACATAACCATAGTACTAGGGTCTTGTTACATAACCCCTTATAACCCCTTCATAAGACCGAAGAGTATGGTGTGCAATGGTGAAAAACTCTTGGGGTGGCTCGAATAACATTGCTCAGGTGGTAATCTCTATCAACTTCCACTTATCTCATAGGTGGTCCTGCTCAAGCTTAACATATTCCAGATCAGCTTGGGCTTGGTCAAGAGCGAAGCCCATAGATGCAACATCCTTTCTGAGCTATGAAAAATCAGCTTCGTATAGGGAACGTCTATAGGAAGAGGTTGTCGCTTCCTTTGTCTGAGTAATTGGATTTGTTAGAGACCTATATTTATACTAATCATATGATCACTATTCAATGGATATATTAGAAATGGTCACAATTGTTAACAGTATTTTAATATCCAAAAAACATAAAACCAAAGAAGATGACATTTTATATAAAAATTTTACATTAAGAGACATTTAATTATATCAAGAGGGATTTCCATTAATGAAAGTTTGGGTCGTTACAATCTTCCCCCTTAAGAAATTTCACCCTCTAAATTTCATTCTCCCACACTAAAATAGATGTGGGTGACTCTGCTTCATTATTTCTTCTGATTCCCATGTCGCTTATTCTAACTTGTGGTTTCACCACGACACCTTGATGAGGGGCATTTTCTTATTTCATAGAGCCTTTTCTCAACGATCTAAGATCTTCACTGGTTTCTCCTCATAAGAAAGATCATCCTCTGAATGTACCACCTCTGTATAGAGTAACTGTGAATGGTGTGGTACGTACTTTCTTAAGAGGAATACATGAAATACATCATGTACTTTTTCCATGGTTGGTGTATGTGCTAGTCGATACGCCACAACCCCGACACGATCAAGAATCTCGAAGGGGCCAATGTACATTGGACTCATCATCCCTTTAATTCCAAACCTTGTGACCTTCTTCCATGGATATATGAAAATAAATACCATGTCTCCAACTATAAACTCATGGTCTCATCAACGTTTATCTTCATAATTCTTTTGTTGACTCTTAGCTTCCTTGATATACTGTTGAATGGTTTTCACCTTCTCCAGCATTTCTTCTACTATTTCTAGTCCAAGCAGCTTATGCTCACCGACCTCATCCCAACACATTTGTGTTCTACATATTTTACCATAAAGGTATTTATATGGTGCATTTGGATGCTCGAGTGGAAATTGTTATGATAAGAGAACTCAACCAGAAGAATATGTTGATCCCATCCTCCTTTAAAGTCCATAAACCTTGCTGAAAACATGTCCTCAAGTGTTTGAATAGTCTTCTCGTATTGGCCATCAGTTTGAGGATGATAGGTCATTCTGAAGTTCAGTTCAGTATTCAGAGCATGTTGAAGACTCTTCAAAAACATAGAGGTGAATCTTGGATCTCGATCAGACACAATAGATAGTGGTACTACATGAAGACTTACCCCTTCTCTGATATATATCTATGCCAGTTGATACAATGAGAAATCTCCCAAATAGCAATGAAGTGGGAAACCTTTGTAAGATGATCCACAAGAACTCAGATTGCATTGTTTCCTTTAGATGTCTTTAGAAGTCCAGTGACAAAGTCCCTGGTGATGTTCTCCCATTTCAATTCTAGTATGGGCAACGGTTGTATCATCCCCTTAGAAATCTTCCTCTCTACCTTCACTTGCTGACACACCAGGAACGTTTTGGTATATTTAGTGATCTCCTTCTTCATATTATCCCACCAATAATTCTCTCAATGATCTTGATAAATCATTGTATTTCTTGAGTGAATAGAAAAATTTAAACTATTTGTATCATCCAAAAGTTCCTTCTTCAGCTCCAGACATGATGGAAGACATAGACTTTTCCCAAATCTCAAAATTCCTTATTCATTAACATTAAACTGTAAGGATTACTCTTTTCCGATAGCTTCCACTTTTTCCGCAATTCCCACACTATCCTTTTGATCATCCTTTAACCTTTCCTAAAGTGACGGTTGAGCAATCATTTGTGAAATTATTGATGATGTTTCGTTATTTATGATTCCCATGTCTATCTTCATCAAATCTAAGAATGTTGGATCCTTTTAAAACCTCATCAATGATAGAATTACTGGGTCCTTTCTACTTAGGAAATCCACCAACTTGTTCACTTTCTGAAGGTGGTAATGGATTGAGCATTCATAGCCTTTGATAAGCTCTAACCATCTTCATTGGCGTATGTTCAAATCTTTCTGTGAGAATATATACTTGAGGATTTTGTGGTCCGTATATATTTCACACTTCTCCCCAAATTGATAATGCCGCAAAATTTGCAAAGAGAATATCACTACAGCCAACTCGAGGACATGTCTTGGATAGTTCTGTTCATGAACTTTCAATTTCCTTTAAGCAAAGGCAATGAATTTTTCATTTTCCATCAACACATATCTCAGGCCCTTCTTTGAAGCATCACTGAATACCATAAAATGTTCTCCACTTGTGGGTAAAGTGATCACGAGCGCAGTGATAAGCCTCCTTTTCAACTCCTTGCATATTTTTTTTGCATTCATCACTCTATGAAAACATTACTCAATTCCGAGTTATCTTGGTAAGAGGGTTGGAAAATCATGAGAAATTTCTCACAAATCATCAATAATATCCAGCTGACCCCAAGAAGTTACAGATATATGTAACCGATGTTGGCCTCGATCATCTCTCAATTTTATCTATTTTGGAAGGATCCATAGAAATCCCATTGCTTGTGATGATATGGCCTAAGTATGAGACCTCCTTCAACCAGAACACACAGTTTCTGTAATTTTTATAGAGCTTCCCCTTTTGTAAGATCTCTAGTATAGTTCTTAGATTCTCCTCATGGTACTCCTTGATTTTGGAGTATATCAGAATATCATCTATAAATACTACCAAAAATTTGTCGAGGTTATCTCTAAATACTCAATTCATCAATTCTATTAAGATTTTTGGAGAATTAGTGAGTCCCAAAGTCATTATTATGAATTCATAGTGACCGTATCTTGTACGAAAAGCATTCTTGGGGATATCTTCCTCCTTCAACCTTACTTGATAATATCTCGACTGCAAATCCACCTTGGAGAAGTATTGTGCTACACAAAGCTGATCGAACAAGTCATTAATTTGTGGGAGATGATACTTTTTCATTATCATGATTTTGTTAATCTCGCGATAATTGATGCAAAGGCGCATTGATACATCCTTCTTCTTGATGAAGTGGACTGGTGCACCCCATGGTGAAGCACTTGGGCGTATAACCCATTTATCCAGATTCTCCTATAGTTGTTTCTTCATCTCCTCAAGCTCCACAATAGCCATTCTATACAGATTCTGGAATATTTGAAACACCCCATGAATTAGATCAATTTAGAATTCAACATCTCTTCTATGAGGAAGACCATGAAATTTATTAGGAAAAACATCAGCAAAGTCTCTCAGAATAGATATGTCTTCTAGGTTGGTTGCCTCCTTAAACTCAATCATCTGAGCCAGATACATGTGCTCTTAGGGAAGAAATATCCATTCATGAGATGCTGGTGCTAAAAAAGGTTCATCTTGCTCCTTGTACTTGTAAAGAATCAGGGGTCGATTCTCCAAATGGAGAATGATTTCCCTATCAGGGCAATTTAGGTTTGCTCTATATAAGGAAAGCAAATACAAGCCAAGAATTGCATCAAATCCCACTAGAGGGAGTATGAAGGGGTTCTATGGATGTTTAATCCATAGATAATGAAAGGTTAGGAGTTATATTAATGGGATGCAATGATTTCCCAAATTTTCATACTCACTGAAATAATCAATTCCATTATTTTTGGTGGTTTTGGGATTGTTCTACTAAACATTTGAGAAATAAAAGAATTCGTAGAACCTGAATCAAAAGGTATGTTCGCTATTCTTGAGTGAATAACTATTGTACCAATCGCCACTTCGTTTTTGGGGATCACTTCGATAGTAATGCTGGAAAACTATTTCCTTTCGTTCCATGGAGGTTGTCAGATGCCTCTGAAAACCCTTGGATTTGGGAACTGAATAGCAAGATGCCCTGATTCTTTGCAGTTGTTGCAATGAACCACACATTGAGGATCAAACAGAGCATTCATATCCTCTTTTTCAGCCACATGTCTTTCCTTCCGAAAGTTAATAGGATGGTTCCCTTCTCTTCCACACCTAATGCATTTCCTCATCCCCTTCTAGCTGTTTCTGGGGTGCCTCTTTCCGCACCTTTGGCAGGGGGGTGCGAGATCTTCATAGCACCATTGGATTTATCCATTGGACCGCTAGAATTGAATTCCACCTTACGCTTCTTATCCCCATGTTACCCCTGAGATTCTATGATCTCCATTTAGACCTTGGGGGCACATCCGACAATTTCCCCATAGCTGTCAAAGTCACGGATCCCCAGCGCTTTCCACTGGCTAGGTTTCATCCCACCAATGAAGCATTCAACCTTGAATTCGGGGGTAAAGACAAAGCCGAAGGCATATCGTGAAAGCATTATGACGTTTTCCTCATATGCTCCGATAGATTCATCATATTTTTTTATTGAGGGCAAGGAAGTTCCTCTCCATATTAAGTTGGAGGGTGCGTGGAGAATATTTATCGAAAAAAATATTCTGGAAATCCTTCCATTCCAATACCTTGATATCCTCCTCAGGCGTCGTATTTCTGATCAATGTTCACCATTGATCAGCTTCACCCTCCATACAATAAATAGCCAGGATAACCCTCTCTTTTTCAAAACATTAAAGTATGGAAAAGATATTTTCAATGAATTTCATCCATTGTTCAGCGATTGAGGGATCAAATAATCCATTAAAAGTAAGAGGCCTTTGTCTCATGAAGCTCTCGATAGTGACCTGTTATTTCATTGGGAGGGGGGTGAATGTTCCTCTTTACCCATGTTTCTATTCAAATCTTGCGTTATTTAAGAGATAAGATTGACAATGTTCATGATTCCCGCTCCCATTGGATTTGACATCTCATTAGTACAGTCATCCCATTGATCTTTACATTGGTTGTTAGCCTGAGTCATCCTATTACTGGACATTGGATGGAATAAAAGGAAAGTTAGGGGTAACACATAAAGGGTAATACAAGAGAAAAACTTATGACTTATGAATAACTTTTATTTCCTTAATATATGAATCTATTGTCTTCAGTCTATGTTATCCATGATCTACTTTCTAACATATATTCTTAGGGAATTTATTTGTCCCTTAATAATGGTTCATACTAATCTTGTATATTTACCAATGCATATCCCCCCACAGTGTCATAACCAAGAGTATATCAATTCCCATTGTTTTGCACTAGTTGTCGTTCCAATCTATCACAAAGCGGTATTTTTGGGTTTTACCCCTAGGATACATCTGTGCCAGAGCCACCTCTACATACTCGTATCTAGACATGGATGTATTTTCTTGATAAACCACTTACTCTATACACACCAATACTTAGGAATGTTTTTATTATACTTATTATTTTATCTATGTCTTAACAAGGGGTTTTTAGTTATAATCCCAAAAATAACAAAACCTATCCTCTGATACCAACAATGAAAACCCTACTTTTTATTACATAATTTATTACATAAACTTCACTTGATAAAACATAGAATATCGAGAGGTCTGGTTTCTTTTGAGCATATGATCATTATATAACAACATAAAACATGAAATACGACATTTTATTGAAAACATCCTTTACATGACCACTACATTCCCTCGTATATAGCATTACATGGGATAACCTAAGGACATGTAAAAGAAACGGGTGAGTTATAAGGCCCAGTAAGGGAATAATCATGGAATAACATGAGGAATACAATACATGTTATAAAATAGGCACATCAATATATCACAAGAGAAGAATAAACATAAAGGCATGATAAAGCATGACAATCATGACATGGAAATGTAGAAACAACACTTAACATGGAATTAGCATGAGGCAAGGCTCATTGCACATGGAGCATGAGTAAACCCTCATTGCACATGCAGGATGAGTAAAGCCTCATTGAAAATGAATTAGCATGAGTAAAAACCCATTTCACATGAGGTATCATGATACTATACTTTACCCAATACATTGTAGCGCTATCAGGGTGCACCCTTCTTAAACATTTCATTTTATGCCTAAGTGTGTCACATGGATCCTAAAACATTGAATCATTAAACATATTATTTTATTCCACGATAAACAAATGTGGAATACGTACATGAAATTATTTAAAAAATAAGTAAACGTGAATAACCTTGATAGAATATTTGCATGGTATTCACTACATAATGACTTTGTCTTAGGAAAGCGCAGTGCAATTTCTGCAGCATAACGGTGTGACATAAGAACTCCTCAAAATGGTTGATGTGAGAGAAAGAGGTGTCTCATCATATTTACATGACATGGACCGTAAGGGGTTCATATAGATACATTTCCCAACAAATGTAATGGAATTTAGATTCATGATACAAATGAATTGCCTGAATGTAAATGAGGAGAGACAAAGTCCTTTCAGAATTTCGGCACAGTAACAGGTGTACATGGGTGGAATTTAATGATAGAGAAATGGGTATCCCATCATTATAAAATAATGAGGAAAGTATGGGGTTGGTAATAAACCATACCCCAGAATTTATAATTGAAATTAAAATGGTATAAAAATTTGAATAATATTGTAAAAAAAAAATGTGAAAGGAAGAAAAACCCTTACTTGGAAATGTGATTCCAAAGGCTTGAGAGATGCTTCTTGGGAGCTTGGGGAACCTTGGTAGGATTATAGTGAGAGTATGAAAGAGGTTTTAAGAACTCAAAAGGCATTGATTGAGGAGGAAGTGGGAGCATGGGTTGGTTTATATAGGAAAGTTGTGGGAATTCTTTATTATTTAGGTTAGGGACACCTCACATTTAACTAATCCAAACCCAAAAAACAGACCATGGTTTATGCCCATGGTTTTTGGAAAAGGGAAGTGGAAAACAATATTTTATAAGGACAAAGTCTAAAATTATTAAAATAATGGGATTTCTTAGATGGATGTGAGTCACACTCCTTTGAAAAATATTTTAAAACGGCAATATGTTTAATAAGTCTTGAAGGGTCCACTAACACTTTGTAAAATTAATCAAAAAGACCCAAAATTACATTATTCTAATGGTAAAACATATATTGTTAGAAAATAATGTTTATAGTATTTTATTACATCACTATTGGATATTTATGATGTCAAAAAAAACATTATATATATAAATGGTATTTAATTTTTACCCAAAAATTGACTATCTCAAAAAATTATGAAAAATTCACTGTTGGATAATTTTGACGTCATGATTCCAGAAATAATATAAATTTTGTTTAAATAATTTTATAAATATGGTAATTTTATCTTTTTAAATAAAAACTGACATTTATCGAAAAATCATGGGTTTTGACAAAAATGGCTTTCAAACCATAATAAAAATTACAATTGCATTCATAAAATTATATGATTATTTATGTTTAATAATGATTAATTTAATAAAAATAATAATATTTTAATAAAATAATATTTAATTCAAAAATCCATTAATTCATCAAAATAGATTTCTTAGATGAACATTAATTAAAAATACTATTTGTGCCTCAAACACTATTTACAAGGTAACAATAATAAAATGAAAGTATATTCATTATTATATACAAAAATAAAGTACATAAACATAGTACTAGGGTCTTGTTACATAACCCCTTATAAAACCTGCATAAGACTGAAGAGTAAGATGTACGATGGTGTCAGACTCTTGGGGTGGATCAGATAACATTGCTCAGGTGGTAATCATTATCACCTTCCACTTTTCTAGTTGGCGACCCCGCTCGAGCTTAACATATTCAAGCTCAACTTCGGCTTGGTCAAGAGAAAAGCCCAAAGATGAAACCTCTTTTCCAAGCACAGAAAAATGTGCTCTGTATGGGGTACAATTACTGGATGAGGCCATCACTTCCTTTATCTGAGTATATCTTATTTGTTAAAGCCCTATATTTATACTAATCATGTGATCACTGTTCAACGGTTGTATTAGCAACAATCACAATTCTTAACAGTATTTTAAAATCCAAAAACATAAAACCAAAGAAGATGACATTTTATATAAATATTTTACATAAAGAGACATTTACTTAGATTAATAGGGATTTCCATTAATGATTGTTTGGGTCGTTACATCATGTTTTCTTGAATGTGTCTTTATGGAAGGGTTCCATATAGTTCGGTAATATGGGAAAAAAGATCTCAATGTACATATAAACCTATGAAACAATTGAATGTTATATATTTGTGGCTTACTCATTTTAAATTCCACCAAATATCTTTAAAGAAAATGATGTTTTTCACATATCATATTTAAGTAAGTTCATGTTATCCCCCGCGCATGTGCTCACCTTAGTAGAAATAGAATTTGGAACTGACTTATCTTACATTAAAGAGATATCAATGATTATTGATACTAGAGAATACGTATTAAGGAGTCATATAACAATAATAATAAAGGTACATTCTAGATATCATCCATTGGAGGAAGCCACATTACAACAATAGGGATTTAGAATATTAACAACCCTCATTTTTTTTAAATGTATTGTCAATGAAAAATTCGAGGATGAATTTTTTTTACGGATGAAGAATATAACACCTGAGCCTAAATTATATTAGGTGAAATTTATATTCTAAAAAACAATAATTCACTGAAAATATATTATTTTAGTTCAAAAAAATCATAATTTTATAGGTAGAAAAAAAAATTTCAACAGACATGGTCAAAATAATCTTAAAATGAATTTTTTATTTTCCCATTCAAAGATGATTTTATGAAATACCCAAAATTTAGCATTTCACAATAATCCTTATATTTATAATAATATGTAATAATATTTATATTTAATAATTTATTAAATATAATTTTTTAAAATAATCATAAAATCATTTTGAGGTAAAAATAATAATTTTGTAGAAAATGCTCTTTTCAAGAAAAATAATTTTATAAAAAACAATATTATCCAATTTTTACTAATTAAAATAATATTTAATAGTGAATTATTTAAATGAGATGTATATATTTAGTATATAAAAATATTAATTTAAATTGATCTAATTATTATAACAAGTGATGTAGTAAATATAAAATCATCTTATACTTGAAAAATGTATCTCTTAAAAGTCATTTTGGATAAGATTTTGTAGTTTAGTTTTTAAGTAAATTTTATGAAAAATGTGCATAGTATTTAATTAAATTTATTCCATATAATTAATTATAATAATTATTGTTTGGTAATAATATTAATTTCTGATCATAGTGATTTATAAATACGTTAAACAATAATTACCATTGTTAAGGTTAAAAAGGGGTTTTGCACATCACATGCGATTGTAAAAAAATTATTCATAAAAAATTATAGAACTTTTATATAATAAATGTTATTTAATATTTATAATAATTGGATCTATTTTATATAGTATTTATTTTTTCTACTTTAAGATTACTGGATTAATTACCTAGGTAAAAAACAAGTTACCATGGTGAAAGATAAAATGGAAAATGATTTTAACCATAGATTATGAGGGGGTAATATGTTTCAAAAATGTTTATTTTTTATGTGTTGGAGGTCTAGGTAAAAATTACCTTCCATTTACTACATTATTTTTCAATTTTTGAGGTAGTTGGGGTGATAGCGACTTCCTATCATTGAATTGTGATTTGGTATTTACAAAAAATTAAACTACTCATCGAATATAAAAGGGGAACTCTCTACCCTCACTTATTGTTAGATACAAAGCCATTTTGATCATCCAAACCATACCAATATCTCTCCCCAACGTAGATGTACCCATTATAGGGGTTATGTTCTTCCCAAAATACCAGCCCAAATGTCCTTAAGAAGTGGTCCGCGTAATGTTTCTCTATGAGAAGGTAAGTGTCTTACCTTCCCTCATTCTTTCTATTTAAAGTTTCAAAACAATAAATTATGTCTTACAAAATATAATGTAATAACTTTAATATCTAAAAAATAATGAGATGTTATGTTGGTGATGTAATAAAATATATCCTTCTCCTCAATTAAATGGGAAACAAATTCATCAATCTTGTGTATGGGGGCCTACCACCACATGAGCTGATGTAATTTGTTTTGAATCACAGAATCACATGCCTAATATATATGATGTAAATAATAAATATATATAATACATATGAAATTATATTAATTCTTGAAAATCAATTTACCATACACTTTATTACCATTTTACCCATTAAGGTAATGATATCATCGCTTGTGCATACATTCGACCTACAATCAAAACAATGAGATGAATATCATTTTCCTTATATAACATAAATGGAAGTTTTAAAAATATATAAAATGGGTTACTATTACATTATAACATTAATACCATTTTTTAGTTGATAGATTTATATCCAATGCATATAAACTCGATCTTTCATGACAAAACAGAAAAAATAATCATGTGAATTAACACCCAAAGTAGTGACAAAAATCAACTATCATTAACAATTGGGTTTAATAAGTAATAAAAGGATCAAATTTGGCATTATAAAAAAATATATTGTTCTATTATTATTTAATAACATTCATAAAACCATTATATAGTATTTTAAGGCACATTTAATTAATGGGACATGTAAGGTAATAAATTTGGTCTGAAATAACCCATCATTGAGTCATATTTCTTAATATGAATATATTCACCTCTATGTGTTTTATAAAATGAAAATTTTATGTATTTTACTCGAATGAAAATTTATTCGTAATGTTTGGTGTTATCACTACTACCAAAATGGGCAAGGAAAGTGCTGTTAAAAGTGAACCTCTATCAGTGCTTTTTTAGTAGTGCTGATAAAGGGGGGATTTATCAGTTCATTTTCCTAGCACTAATAAAATTTATATTTAAAAATCATGAATAATAATATATTTTTATATAAAAATATTTACATTGATATAAATATAATATATATTTTTTAAATATGTTTTAGATAAGTATAAATAGACTATTATATTTAATATATAAGAAATTTATTGATAATGGATTTTAAATATTTTAAAAATATTATTAATTAAATATTTCCTATTTATCATCGATTAGAAATCATTTAATAACAATATGAAGACACAAAAAATAAAAAAAATTAATAAAAGATCTAAAATTATTTGAAAATGTAACTTAAACTTCAAACGACTATAACTTTAGATC
The DNA here is from genome assembly GCA_963277665.1 of Viscum album. NCBI lineage: Eukaryota > Viridiplantae > Streptophyta > Magnoliopsida > Santalales > Viscaceae > Viscum > Viscum album. Next base: position 2,082,880,978 of record OY728128.1, on the reverse strand, counting down.
TGGGTGTCCGTTTGAGCTCTAGAGCATATCATGTAAAATCTTGCGAAGAGATCTATGATCTAGTGACCGAATGGAACATTCAGTCACAATATTCAAGGCCCAAAATGGCCCAGAAGGCCTCCAAAACATAGTTTTTAGTTAGGATACCCCTATTTTTAAACATTCAAACATGTATAACTTTTGATCCGGATGACCTCTAGGCCTGTACCACATATATTATCAAATATTGTTTTATTTTCATCATTTTTTCGGGTTTTGGAAATGTTTCTGGATTAGATGTTATGGTCATTTTAACATTCTATGGATTTTCAAATACAGATATATATATATGTATTTATTCATATGTATGTATATATATATATCAGTGTGTGTGTGTTGTATATATGTCTATATATATATATTTATTTAATTATAAAAACAGATACAAACAATATTATATAAATATATTTAAAACTAATCTTATAAATATATATTAATATAAAAATAAAAATATGGATACAAAATAATAAATATATATATTTATATATCAATATAAATTAATATAAGACTAAATATATATATATACTAATATATGAATAAATATATACGTATTAATATAACTAAATTTATTTATATTAATTTGAATCTATATTAATATACAAATATATATAACTATATATATATAAATATATATAAATATATGAATATATATATATATATATTAATATATGAATATATATGTATATATATATATTAATAAATGAATAAATATTTATGTATTAATATAACTAAATATATATATTAATATGAATCTATGTTAATAAACAAAAAATATAACTACATATATATCATTAAATAGAGAAAAAAATGAAATGGCTTAGTGGTAAAGGTGCAGGACACAAGGGGGGAGATCGTGGGTTCGAGTTTGGGTGGAAGCAAGGAGGTGAACGCAGGCATGTTGGGAGATGCGCGGGCAAGGGTAGTGTGTGAGAGAGTTGGAGGGGTCTTCCAAGAACAGATAAAGGTGGGTTCAAGCACTGTTAAAAGCTCCTCCCCACACATTATATATTCTTTTTATTTTTTTTATCTTTTATCATTGCTTTTTAAAAGTGCTGATAAAAGGGACCCCCCATCAGTGCCTCGATTAACAATGATTTTTTTAGCACTGTTAGTGAACTTTTCTGGAAAAGATAAAGGCCGTATTTGTTGTACTATATAATTAATGATTATTCATCAAGGGTTAATAGTTTGTAAGTTAACAAATAGGTACAAATCAATTTTAAAATATCAAATTCTATTGGGACTCTCTTTTCTCTCATTTAAGAAATATTGTAATTAATACATCAAAAGATCCATTAATTTTGTTATACTCAAGATATTTAAATATTTTTCATATTTTTTCTAATATTTTTTTCAACATGTACTGGAATCAAAAAAATAATGTATAAATAAAAAATCATTATTATTCCTCGTCAAATCGAGTATATTTTCTTTATAACTCTATGTAGTTCAAAATTATTCTATATTTATTTTTATTTAATAAAAACATTTATCAAGGAAGATCTATGTTGAAATTTACATTAAAATTTTTTTAATGTAATATTTATTATTTTTATCTAATATTTAATTTTCAATAAATTATAAAATGTATTGATTTTTAACTTAAATGGAGATAATTAAATTTCCCACTACTATCACTATTTTACAAAATATAGGTTCTTATACTCATTTCTAATAGTTATAAAAAAATAATCACTTTTATGAAATGTTATTTTAATATTTTAATTGCAATTCTTTTATTCTTTCAATGGACATTATTTTATTTCAAAAACCCATTTACCTGATAAACTGTTTTCCACCAATCATATCTTGATAAATTTTTTTATTGTAAAATTTATCCTTAAAAAATTAATTTTATCTTATAATTTTTCATTTAACATTACATTTCTCTTAAATATCAAAATTCTTTGTTTTATTGATAGGATTATTTTCTAAACCGAATAAAATTTTATCCTATGATTTTTTATATTGAATTTTATTTAATTAATATAGAAAATATGGATAAATATATATTCATTTCCCAATAAGTATATTTTTTGATAACAATATTTATTCAATAATTAAATTGATCAATTTAAACATGATGAATACTTTGGTCATGTACTGGATGGTGGAGGCCAAACTTATAAACACTGTTGATGTATTGGTATGTCTCTTGAAACAAATAATTTGGAACTATTAAATCAGGTTTTCAGCTTATTTTCAACATGTCTTGTAAAAATCATTGATGGTATAGTGGTCATGGTGACTTACATATTGATGTCTGAAATTATTTATTTCCTTCAATGAAAATTCAGTTATTATTATCATTGAGTTTTTTTCATTCATATTATTTATGAATTCATTATATACTGTTGTAATTAAATGGAATGTGTTTTTAGTTACAGACACATCAATGATGATTATTCCTTATCAAATTTTTATATTCAAATTAATTATTAAATGGAATTTGTTTTCAGTTATTTTCCTTTACATATTTATTATTCTTTATTGATTCATGATATTTTTCTTATATTTAACCCCTCTTAGAATTTAGTTTCATCCATATTTTATTTCCATTCAATAGGTTTTGAAAATGATTCCAATGAATTATTTATATTATTTAAATTTAATTCCATTTATATGTAATATTTTTTAAATGAAAAATAAAATGGTTATCATACCATTATATATCTCTCAAAAAATAATAAATTTTTCGGTCCTTTGGTATTTTACACATTGTTTCTATTCTAATATAATAATGTGTCCACTGACTCTAGGTTACTGGATTTAGGGTTGTCACCATTGGTATCAATGAAACGGTTTAAAAAATTGAAGATCAAGATTATTATGTAAAAATAGTCTATGAATATTTATATTCTTTAAATGTTACTCTTTTATTGTTATGGAGAAGTCTCACTATGGAAGGAGGTAGATTATAAACCAATCTTCCCTCCCTTCGAAGATATTTTCATGTAATAATAATCCTAAATTCAAGCTCAGATGACTTTGGGACTTTTATAATATTTATGTTACCAAAAAAACCTTATGATTCATCTAATACCTCGATAATTCTCTATTTTTTCTAGGATTAGTGTTTTTATTTGAGAAAAAATTACATTCTCAACTTTCAAGCTATGCCAGGTAATAGAATTTTTATCATAGTATTTTCAATATTTATATATTATCAAAAACATATGAAACACATATTAATATTAATAATACATTGAATGGGGTGACCTCGATGAAATGGACATGTTTTAAATTTTAAATTTTAGTATTTTTTTAATTATCGAAGATAATTCTGAAACATTTGAAAATAAAACTCTTAAATTATTTTATAAAAAAAATGTTCATACAGATGTATTGTGATTATATATTAAGAATAAAAACTTTTTATGTATTTAATAAAGTTTATATCAATGGTATTCAAACAAAATATGTAGATTTTGGATATTAGATATAGTAGATTTTTAAATTTCCCAAAGGTACCATTTAATGTTTTGGACCACTGATATTCATGAGGGACAGTAACATTAGAGGCATTATTACAGGTATGTTTTATTTTAAGAAAATTATTGAATATAATTTTAGATTTATGTGAATGTAATAAATATATTTTGTATGGTCCAATAATATCCATATTCAATCCTAAATTGATAATTCGAGATTTCTAATACATCAAAATGTTGAGGGCGTAATTCCATTATGGAAGGTAGAATGTAACATCAAAACATTTTAGTCTATAAGTTTTATATAATTAAATATGATAATTATTTCTTCCAAATTAAAATTAGGTTATATTTCATTTATCAAACAAAATTTCCACAAACCCAAACATTAATACAAGAATATATCATTAAGGAACATGATCCTGGAAAAATTTAAGATTAAATTAAACTTCAAACAATCATTAGGTATACAGGATACCAAAAATTGATAAACATAATAATTCCACATTCATATTCTGAATCTCTTGGATCAAACATGATTAGAAATAATCCAAATTGCAAGAGGGTAAAAATGTTTATAAGTGGAATAACAAGAACCATCCTTAAGACGAAGAATAATGGAACATATTTGTTATAGGTACACAATATTTCTTTCATGTGTGGTATTTATAACATAAATGGTAAGACCATTCACAAAAATATCTTTTTTATAATTTTTTCTAAATATATATATAAGTTATGATTCAAATAATGATGTTTACAAAAAATAATTAATTAAATTTACCTCTATATTATCACAAAAATACATGGACTATACTATTTGTAATATTTCAACAAAAAATTGTAAGATATAAGATTATAGAGATTCAATAAAATACATACTTCTATAACAGGATATATAATTTAATATTACGTATTTTAAATAAAATTTGTTCAAAAACATATATTAATTTGAAATATTTCTTAAATAATAATAATGTTTTGGTTACAAATATGTCATAAATAATATAAATTTTTTTAGTAATATAATCTATATAAATATTAACATAAGATAAAAAATAATTCTAATGAATGTAATATTTAAAAGGATAAATGTGTATATATATTTCTAAATATATTTTATATTGTTTGTAGTTATTTAAATCTTAATTATTGGGAAAAATTACAAATCATGGGCCATATTAAGAACACCAAAACCACACATGTGGGACCCTAGGAGTTAACCATGTAAAATGAAGTCATATGAGAATGACATGTGGTGAATGTTTGTGACTTGTGGTGAACATAGTTCCCGAAGAGCATGCAGAATCTTACACATGACACGTGTATATAACACAATGGGTGATCGAGTTCAAATAAGCAGGTTAGCCACATACGGTTAGGGGTTTGTGTGAGTGGTGTGTTTAGGCGTCGATCCCCCAGTGCCCTAAATTGATCTTCATCCAAAAGAGGCTGTAATATATATCATGCATGAACCATCCTCGATTTCGATGTGGGACTTGAAACATGTTCATTATTCACTCATGTTAAAATAGTTTCTTATAACTCTTGTTTTTCTATCAAAATGTAATCATCCATTAAATAAATTAGAGCATCATCTACCATACCTCCTACTAGTTATTTTCCTTAAATTACATGATAAAATATAAAGTCATCATCTCTATCATTAAATTTTAATGAAATAAATTATTCGTTGTTATGACCCAGAAATAGTCAAACTCAGAACGCCCACCTCCATTGTTATTAATGTTTGGGGATAAACCCATAACCCTTGACCTATTAAGAAAATGTGATGTAGACTTAAAAGGTATTTGACCATATTAATCCACAAGGGTGAGGAAAAAATTAACATCGATGAATATTTTTACATAAAATTATTAATTTTATATAAACATTAGTAATTATCTTGAAATATGAAGTTAGTATTGATTCACACATTCATTCACATACCTAATAATAAAGGTAGTACATATATATATATATATAAGTAAAAAAATGTTTTATAACAATAGATCTTCATCTATTCATTTTAAATACTTGAGTTTGTCACTATCTACTCATTTTATATCATCCATATCAGATGATATATAAATTAGAAAATATCTATAAATATTGGGCTTGACATTATCTCTCCCATCATTATTCCCAATGTATAACTCAAACCCCACTTGTAATCTCATTGTATAGTAGGTACACAGTACTATTTTCAACACCCTACTCATTCAGGATAGAACCTCACACTTTTTTTTATCCAAACATAAGAAACATGTGTATTTATATTGTCTAAAATCTATAAAAAATAGACATCAACTTAAATAATTCGAAAACCGCAACCACATCATATGTTCCCACTTCATTACGTGTTCCATGATTCCATTTCAATTCTCGAGTAATAGAGATAATCATTGTTCATGATCTATTTGGATTGTATTTTAGGTGAGAGTAATATTATTTTGAAAATCTATTTCAAAATAAAATACTTCATTTTATTTATAGTATATTTTTATTTAAGTGAGAACAATTTTGAAACTAATTTTACGTGATGGTGATCTAATTTAAAACGTCATTTATTCTATGTGAAAATCATATTTTTCTTGAAATGTTATTATTTTTCAAAAACATTGTTTAATTAGAAAATTAAATTTAAAAACACCTAATTTTGGATTGTGATGAAATATTATTTTTTTAAAATCTCTTTCGACATTTTTCAAAACCCAATTTCTATATTTCGGAACTTCTATTTTGAATTATAATAAACCCTTATTTTAATGTAAATATTATATTTAATTTTAAATATTTTTTTAAAAATCTCATTCTACATTTGTTACATATAAGTATCATGTGGAATTTATATTTTTCATTTAATGTAAGAAATATCATATTATTTATACATATTTTAGTTATGATTTTGGATATGGCCATACTATATTATTATATTTTAAATTTAATAATTTAGTAAAAAATGACACTTCTGATGTTTTATTCCTTCATAATATGTATTATTGTATGTATTAATTGATAAATATATATTTCTCCTATAATTTTGGTGTTTTTTTAAAAATATATTTTTCTAATTGTTATTCGATATAAAAAAATTTCTATAGAAAATATTTTATATTGATTTTCAAAGTATTTTTTTGGGGAAATACAATAAGAAATGAAAACCATAGCAAAAATATTTCCATAAAAAATTTCACTTCGGTATCTAATATGATATTTAGGAATGGGGAGTGAACCAAAAACAATAACTGGATATTTTCCTAAAGTTGACACTACATATTACCTCATGTATTTATTAATGTTCTCTATATATTAGTTCATTCGACATAATTTATTAATTTTGTAGAGAAAATATAAAATTTTAAGGTAAAATCTATGTAAAAATTTCATAGGATAATAATTTATTCAAAGAATTAGGTTTTAAATGTGATATGTATTTGTAATGGGTTTGAAAAAAATTCTACGTTTTTATTTTGAAAATATTAGAGTAATATTTTGGAAAATTATTTATGAAATGATTTGTATGTTATATAAAATAAACTATTTTTAAAGAAGGTTTTAAATTCAATTTATAAAATAATTTTACTCCAACTTTTAAAACCAATTACTATGATTTTTTATTCTAATCCAATGTTTTAGATTTATTTTTAAATACTTATTAATAGTTACAGAAGTGTTTCGATATTTATAAGAGCTAGATAGAGTGTAGTAAAAATAATAACATAATTCTAATTATACTATAATATATTGTAGGGATTTATTAAAATCCCTCAAAACGTAATCCAAAAATATTAATTGATGTGTAATGATAATTCTATTTATTTAGATTCCTTTTTAAAAATATATATAGAATTTTATAGCACCAGATTCAGGTGTGCGGGTTTCGATCAATCTCATTTAGTATCAGATCCCCTGATTAGACAACATTGGAGATTACAATGTTTAATTTTTAAAATTCTTAAGCCTCTAATTATATTCCTATTCAGAAAATACATGTTCTATAACATTTTATTTTAATAATTTCATTTATAAAATGAAAGGAGGAGGATCACAAACAGCACATTTATCTCTTCTAAATGACATGATAGAATTTGTTATTTCAAAGTCACGGTCATTTAATTGTTTATGTTTTTTTTATCATACGACTCTAATGTAAGTAGTAATATAATGTATTAAATACCACATATATACTGTATTACTACCATGGTTTATGTATTAATCTAAATAAACATCAATATTCCCAAAATTATTTGAATACCCATGAAAGGAAATATCATCATATAATTTCTAATATTTTAATCTATTATAATATTTTAAGGCATAATATGATTTTAGTATTGTTGAAATTAAGGGTACCCTCAAGTACCCAATTTATATTTCGTATCAACCTATATCCTTTGGGTTGATATATTTTTTATTTTTAAAGGACCCTTAATTGAATGTTCCAAATAGACTTGGTCTCTATGTTTTTTTTACATATCATGTTTTATTATATCATTTTAAATTATATGTCATAAAATGCATTTTTCAAAAATATTACTTTTTTATGCATGCTTGTTTTGGGGATTTGGATAAAATATTATTACATGTAATACTATAGTAGTAAACCTAGGTTCTCTCTAAATGATGAGTGCACAAAATATTATTTCTCTAATATTAGTTGAATATGGAAATTCATTGAAAAATGTTACATTGTTAATATAAAACAAGAATAAAATTTAATTATATCTATTTGAAAAAAATTTAGAATGTAGGTTTTCAAAGTGGGTTTAATTAAACCTAGTTCTATATTTTTGTTATTTTAAATTTTTAAAAATTTATCTTTTATTGGATAATGAGCGGGATATGCCTCTATTGATTCAAATATACCACTTAGATATATGGTTATTGTAAGAGTATTTATAATCATATATTAGTATGTATTACCTCATTCTAATGACAATGGAATTGTAGAAGTTTCATTTGATCAATTTAGTCAATTCCAAATTGGGAATTTGTATTCCATAATTTTCAATTTCCCCCATCACAATTCTTTACACATGCCATAGATCATTGAACACTCACCACAGAACCATAATATTTTCTATAAAATATATATAGAAATTAAAAATATATGAATCATCGACCATGGAAATTGAAATAAAAACGGTATGACCATAGTGTAGATGCATTCAAAATTAAAAACATAATTAAAAATTAGAACTACATTATATAAGAAATAGATAATATTTTATTCCATTAATTGAAAAAAGAAAAAATACGAGTTTCTAATGCCTCCCCCTAATTGATCAGTCACTAGATATATGCTTCATGTATGGAGAAGTCGAATTGATTTGGGAAAGGGGAGACACCACAGAATGTGGAAAAGAGACAGAAAGAAAAAAAATCTATAATATTTTTTCATTCTGATCTTCCCTCATCAATCTTTCCTCTTTCAAACCCCAATGGACTTTTATTTATATGCCTGAAAGAGCCATATGGGAATCAAAATGGTTAATTAATGGGTTTCAATTCATAATGGGGTTTTCCCATATGTACAAAGAATTTCCACCATTTATTTCTATCAATTTTTTTTTGTCTATTTCTTAGAGTTACATGTCATTTATGATATATTCATGAACTGCAATATTCAGTCCCATCCAATTCAGGAATATTTATTTCAATGTTTAATTATTCATGTTACCTGTCATGAATGACATACAAGATATGTAATGTTTATTTCTAGCTTGTTTCACTTAGAATTTTCCAAGTTCATCATTTTCAATCTTCATACATAGTACTTTACTTGCCCCTTCATCACAATCCATCATATACATCATGAAATAATAATATTTTTACTTAAAATATGATGTAATTCAACTCATAAATATTCTTTTAGCTTAACATATTCATTATTTTTTTGTCATTTTTGTACATAATCTGTATCCTTCTAGAAAACATAAATACCATCAGAATTTGGCAATTTATATAATTATTTAATAGAAATGGGAAATTTATATCCAAAAAATGCATTCATGGAATGGTTAATTCATTTTTTTCCTCAATATGACTAAAAAAAATTCAATTTTGATGTTGGTTTCTTGATGAAATGGATTTTGATGAAGCTCTAGATCATTATTGTGACACATGGAAAATTTATCATCGTGGAAAACACAATAGTAGAAATAGGTGGATAGATTGATAAAGGTGTAAATTATTTCATGAAAATTTTCAAATACAATTTTCAATGGTTTGTGATGATTTTAAATTTATTTTTTTGGGAATATATACATCCATATTGATATCTACAAATTGAAACATCTAGTTTGATTATGTAGAACATACTATGAGGGAACAATACATTTATGGGGTAGAATGTAACATCTATTGAATTTGAAATTATTATTCCTTTTAATAAATATATATTAAATGGTTTTTAATTAAAAAAACAATAAATGAATTTAATATAAAAAATATTTTATGAAAAAAAATCCCTGATAAAAATATGTTTTTGATATTAAATTATGTTAAAATACTCAAATTGTAGAAATATTACTTTTGTAATATTTTTTACGGGTTAATATTATGTAATGAAAAATATAAATTCTATTTTAATGTATGTATATTAACTTATATATATTGATATTTATGTAAATAATATTTATAATTTAGTTAAGATAAAATTCATATTAGATTTTTTTAAAGGAAGCAATTTTAATTTACATAATAATCCTTTGAAATTTTTTATATATTTTAATATTGTAATGAATAAAATAAAAGTTATTTAAAATTAATTTTATTTGGTTATACATATTTAAAATTTTTTTAAAAAATGATTACTTTAGAATAACATGTTATTTTCAAATTTAAAATATCTATAAATTGTACATAAATTTGTAGTAATATATTTTACATTAACGAGCAGTAAAATAATAAATTGGTTTTATGGTCATAATAAACAATGACATATACTATAATTAAAAATTTTGGTAATAATCTATTATATAATTTTAACATCCTGACATTATCCAGAGGTACAAACCCTTAATGTTTGGAATAGATTCCCTATACATCCCACAATTTGTAGAAAAAGTGGTTGAAGGTGGTCATAATGTATTCCTAGGCATGTTTAAAACCAAAATCATTGAAAATATGGAATATAGGATGGTTTGTATGGTTTAGTAAACCATATTCTTCAGGATTATGGTCATTCATCTCTTTATAGGTTTTATGTATTGTGAAAATGAACGATTTGTGCATGGTAAGTCAAAACGTGCGCCTAACCATGTGTTGTGTCCCAGTAAGGCAGAACCTGCAGCATGGTTGGTGCATAGTTTGGATAACCATGCAAAAACCATAAAACCAATGATATGTTGGTTAAAATAAAAAAATAACGAAATTTTTTAATCCCTTTTTATCTCCCCTACCCCTTAAACTCATGATTTTCACTCTCTCTGGGCGCATGAAGGTCATCATCCTCTCTCAATGGTGTTTTTTCCTGGATCTATCAATAGTGATATGTTTCTATCACCATCAAAAGCTATAGAATCCTCTTGGAAATCTTTATCATCTGCACGCCTTGATTTCTGGTTTCCTCCTCTTCTCATTACATTATCTCCATGTGATAGATCATTGCCATATTTTTGGGGGGATTTTCTAAATCTTTCGATTTATGGCATTTTAGGTTGAATGAGTGGTTGATATTGGATGGGTGGTGTACCGAATGCCTGAGGTATACAATCAACTATTTCTCCCATAATTTTGTTGCATTTTTGGTCTTGTGTTACTATGCTGGTAGCCAGAAACTATCATTGGAGATTTTTTATCACATATTAAATTGACTAGGATACCTTGTCTATAGTGACTATCTCTCAGGGTGAAACCCATATGTGGGTTTCCTATTACCTTTCTTCATCCGTTTAAGTGTGTCAAACAAAAATAAAATAGTTTTCCCTTTTCAATACATTTGGAAATTACATTGGTGTGTATAACACCACAGATACATGCTAAATGAAATGAATTAAGAAGGGTGTTGAACCCTGAATTAGATCCCTTGAAAATGACTAAGGTTGGTTAAAAAAAAATTAACCATGTTTAGTGCATTCTATCATTTTCAGGCATAATGTTTATCTTAATGGTATATTCCATACAAGAGAAATCTATCATTTCAACAAACATGAGTATCTCTTCTTATGATGAAATCATTATGCCAAATTCGAAAGGCTTATACATTATGTAAGGTGCCTTTATTATTCATATTCTACTCAAATAGTCAACCCTACAACATGTTCTCTCTGTTAAGACCATATTCTAAATGATTATACATCTTGAATAAATTTTTTTGCATTATATCTTGTGTAATTTCTCACCATATATCATGCCTAATGATTATTCCCAATTGGTTCTCCTTTCATGAGCTATGTACATTGCTTGAATGGAATGTTATACAAAGTCGAGCATGATAGCTATATATGATGATGTTTCACTAATGAAATATTAGTAACAGTCATATGGATTACATTTTCCTTTATTTTATTTCTTATATTATGAAGGTTTCATTGTGATTATTTCATTATTAAGTGGATTGGACTATATGAATGACCATGGTAAGCTTCCTATCTTATGTTATTGAATTTCATGTAATGGAATGAATTTTTTTAAAGATTATTCATTTAAATTTATCCCTAATACCATGATCTATCTTATTTAATGATGATGTCATTACTATATGGAATGTTCCTACATTATATGTATCTAATTTTATATATTGGTTAAATAGAAATCATGTGGTATTGAGATAATTATTTGATGAGTTGCAATCATAAATTAATTTCTTGATATAAATGCCTTATTTAATATGGTTCTTGTAATAGGAATGGAGGGAACATGGATTCTATATTAAGGATCCATGAATGGAAATGTTATACTCTTATGGGTAATGACCTTATGTGCTAGGGGTGAAGATTTGGATTTCCAGGAGATGGCTTTTCGGGCGGTTTCTTATACTCCCATGTTAAACAACTTACATAGGGGAGAAATCATGGATGAGACTTTTGGAATAATGAATACTCCAAGGATTGGGTGATACTCAGTCCCTTTGTGAGATAATTGAAATGGATTTAGAAGTTACCATACTTCATATCAATACTTGGGATATCGTAATGGTCACCTCGTACGGGCTCGGTGGTTCTTACTATTATCGGATGTTCCCATTGTGATACTTGGGATTATTTTAGATAAAATTCGATGAGAATGGGACTCCATCTCATGCTTTGAGAGAATTATTTGGTTGCAATGTTTGTTTTATTATATTGATTATTCTTAGGAGATGTATCCTTTACTTTTACAATGATCCTTTTGTGTCATCCCTTGATGTATATTGTCTATACTTATGCATGTATATGCAATGACATGGATATGAGACCCCAACCCAATGCATAATCTTGTGGGTATGATTTCGTCAGTTTCCTTGTTTATATTAGAACATGTCATATATATTATGACATGAATAGGTACTCTATTCAGAATTCTGTCTTAGGGCTTTGTAGATGGTATGGGATGGGTGTACATTTAGGAACCCAAATAAAGATGAAGTTTTCTATTTAATTACCACTCTATCATTTATTATATTTGGAACACTATTATATATTACCACATAAATTGAATGTTCTAGGAACCAAGGGTGTCAAACTATTATGATTCATATCTCACACCTTTCTCATGATCTGTTTGGTACCTGAGTAAACTTTATGCTTGAAGGTATGGAAAAGTTTATTTTTCATCTTCCAATGCATGAGTTGCTACTATTTTGAATGGAGATATGGGGAAGGGTATCAAACTTATGCCTGAGCTGCTGTAGTGGTAGATTTTAGATCATTCTTGTATTGATAGAATGTTCTATATGATTGTACCCATGTTTCCAATGCACTCTTATTTTTATTGTCTCATTACACCATCGTTGTCATTTTGGATCATGTATTATTATTCATCTTCTATAGTTATATTTTTATTCTGCAAGGGTTATTTATTTTCTTTTATTTTTGTCTTCTTTAAAAATTTATTTTACTATTTTTAAAATGTCATTTACTACTACACATACTTGACCTATGAAGGGATAGTCTCCCATAGACACCCCCTAGTCCTTCACTGCAAGTAGGAAGCCTCTTGTGTTTGTGGAGATATTCTTGTGATCATGTGTCCAACTGGTATCGTGGAACCATTAAGTGTAATCCATGACCGGTATGCTATGATGTGGTAAAAGTGGTTTATTTTCCCATATCATACAATTTGGTAATTAGACAGGTGACTAGGATATATGGAATTTTACTTAGCCATATGCTTCGATGTAGCTAACCCATGTACATGAGACATGAAAATTTTATGGATTAGGATATAATTTATCGATTATACCATTTATTATTAAAATGAATTTACCATTGGATGACATACATTATTTTTGATGTTATTGATATTGGTTTGATTGATGTGATGATTTTCTACTACTACATCCCAATGAAATTTTATATTTTCATTACACGGTTTGTACTAGGAACCACTGGGAATTAATTTTTATACATAATGACATTCTACATCTACTTTCAACATGAATATTCCTTTTTTCAAGTGATTTCCTACTTTCATAGTTATTATATTATGTATTGTCGACTATTATAATGATTGAAGTGGTTCAGTATGTTTTTTAGGGACACATTATTGTTTGTGTTATGTAGATTCAACTTTTAACTCATGAGGTGTATGGCTCTTTATGAATTTGTATAGTGATCCAACTAACTCAACCGAACAGAAAGGGTAAAAAAATAATTAATTTTGAGATGAATGAAACCTTTTATGAATGAATTTCATTCCTTATCTATTATTGTGTGACCTTCACCTTAAATTGGAATGGGATGTAGTTTGTGTTTCTAGTGATCTCCCTGAGGTATTTTTTTATCTGGACCTGTCTCTTAGAGTATGTTGTTTGTTCTGTTATACTCAGGGGAAGGTAATGTGCATGTCCTCTATCACTTTTCTTATTTAGTATTCCAAGATTAGGGTGTCTTATTATGTTCCCTTTTTTATTCTCCTAATCATCCAGTGTAATCAACTCTACATATTTCTTAAGGTGTTAGTTTGTAAATTGTTATGTTATGCCACCACGATTTCCTCATGTGGTATTCCAAGATAGTGGTGAAGAGAACACTACATAAGTGATGAGCCATGATCTTCCAATTTCACATTCTGTAGTGCCTCTTTAGGAACCTCTTTTGGATCATCCACTAGGTGTTGATGCTCAGTTCTAAGATATCCTTATCGGGATTTTGAAGATTTTTTAGGGTGCACATTGGCCTATACTGGCTATAGAAGAGTTTACATAGGACATTCAGAAAATAACACCTTCCCACATTCTTAGGGTATGAAGGTACCAATCCTATAAGTTCAGGGATAAAATCTATGATATCAACCTCGAAGGATCATGTCACACCTCCGGATCGAAGGGTCATGCTTTATTCATATGTGCTTCATGACTCCGACAAGCATTGGTGGGATGTCATATCTAAGTTAGAGAATTACCAAGACATGTTCTAGGTAGGTTTCCAACCAGATTTATTTTATCAATTATTTATGAAAAATTTTATATTGAATTGTCCTATGGAGTTATTCTCTCTTTATTAGGGATCCATGATAGTGCTTGGGTATTCTCCACCCTTCATTGAGATTTATAATATTGCTTCATCTATAATGGGTGATAAATTGGCTGCTATTATGAATTTGGAGGATGAGATTAGATACATTGTTCACTCACATGTGATGTCTTTTTGGTTTAATACCATTACAGAGATAGTGAACCAATCCGTGATCACAAAGAAAAATATCAATGAATCCAGTCTTGTGAGCCAGGTCAGTTCTGTTTTATGTAAGGGTGACGATTCATCATGTAGTAGAATGTACTAATTTGAGGGTTCATGGGGGAGTAGTTATATCTTTGTAACACATATTTATAGTTATATTATTTATCTCCAATATAGTAATATAGGCTATACAAATCAGCATTGCATGAGTAACCCAATCCAATTCTAACCATGTGGTATGATAATTCATATACAGTGCTTCTCCCATTATTTTTCCCAAGTATATAGTTCTTGGGAATCTGTACCAGATCATCAATAAGGTACATGATCCATAACACCACATCAAGCATAGAGTTTGTATTTTACAAGCTTAAATGGGTGAGGAAGTGGTTGTTGTGGATAAATCAGTTTGGATTCAGAGAATCAACAATAATAGAATGGACTTGTTAAGGATAGTCACCCTTCATCTTAGGAACATGGTTCATACCATATGTATACAGTGCAACTAGAACTAGAGGATTAGAGTCTAGGTCTATCTATGGTTAAAAGTACCTTAATATTATAATTTAATTTTGTTTCTTCCCTTTTAAATACAAGTTATTCTCACTCATTTATATCTATTTGTACTTCGTAATGGATTGGTATTTCTATAGAGTACTTCTACGAACTTATATATTTTGACACTCCACTAGGTGTTAGAACATAGGGCATATGTCAGTGTCAGGTGTGCCCCTTGAGACAGGTGGGTACTGCTTCATTGAGATTTTCTTCAACCTTAATATGACTAGATTTGATTTCCTTCATAATATGGAATATATTGCAATCTATCATGCCCACATGGATTGTTATTGATGTCAAGTTTATTGAACATATCCTGATAGTAGTGAGTATATGCACAAGGAATAGTTGGATATCATTGTAAATCATGATGGACCCAATCAGACTAGACTAGGAAGTGTGGATGATCAGTTAGTGAGTTACTTTATGAGAAATCCGGGAATGTAGTGTTTGTATTTCCCTACTATTGTGGATTTTTTCAAGGATGTATTCATTGATGATATCTCCAGTTTTCCTTTTGAGAGAGAGGTTTAGTTCAATATAGAGCTAGTGTCAAGTGTGGCACCAATGTTCATTCCTCCTGATAGTGTGGCACTAATAATACTATAGGAACTCAAAAAATTTCCTCAAGATCTTGAGGCTAAGGGTTTTATCATACCCAGCACAACAACATGGGGTTCACTTGTTCTTTTCACAAACAAGTGGACGGTACCCAACGATTGTGTGTATATTATAGATGGTTGAACCAACATATGGTAAAGAACCATTATCCATTTACTTATATTGAAGACCACTTCAACCAACACCTCAGGGTAACTGTTTTCTAAAAGATCAATTTGAGGCCGAGATATTATCATGTTCATGTGAGACAGTCGAATATACCATGTAAAACATTATGGACTAGGTATATCTTGTAAGTGTAATTGGTTATGTGGTTCGATTTAAAAAACATGCCATCATTCTTTACAACTCTGATGAATTGATTTTTCCACCTATCTCTTGATTCCATCATGGTTGTCTTTATATATGACATGTTGGTGTATTATCATTCTGGACATGACCATGATACCCATATTGAGATCATTCTTAGTACATAGAGATATCATTAGCTATACTTGAATCTCAGTAAATGAAAATATGGGAACAATAAGATTCACTTCTTAGGTCATATCATATCAGAGTAAGTGGTGTCTTTTAACCTAGAGAATATGAACAAAATGGTTTTCTGGGATCATCTCAATACTTTAATTGATACACTCAGTTTCTTAGGTCTTAATATCTATTAAATGTGTTTTATCTGAGAATTAAACCAATTGAAAACACATATTATGGCTTGAACTAAGAATGGTGTATAGTTCATATGGTTTGAATATTGTGAGAAGGCCTTTCATGAGTTAAAGTGAAGAGTCACTTCATCTCTAATTTTGATTCTACCTGAGCCAAGAATTGGTTATATAGATTATTTTGAGGCTTCAGAAATCATGCTGGGTGTAGTTTTGATGTAGGGTGATCGAGTCGTTGTGTATAGATCTTACAAGTTGAGGGCGCACGAGAGAAAATATTCTATGACCAAAATTGAGCTAGAATATGTGGTTTGTGCTCTTCGTTATTAGTGAAATTATATTTTTGGATAGTGAATCAATATTTAAAGGAATCATACAACCTTAAAATATATATCCACTCCACAGGGCATGAATTTGGGACAACGTAGGTGGGTGGAATACATATAGTCTTTTGATTTTGAGCTTGCTCATACCCCTTCTAAGGAAATTATTGTGGCTGATGTGTTGAGCCTCAAGAGTCTGCCAGAAGTCGTTCAAGTGTCTAGTAGTGAGTAGAAAAGGATGGTTATGATTGTGGAGTTGCATCTGGAGGTTCAAGAACAGCATGGGAAACCAATTTTAGATGATATTGATGTGACCCCCTCTCTTATATAGCTGGTTCAGATGTGTCAATTATCAGATTACGAGGGCCTCGTTGTGATGGAGAGTATCACATGTCAGAACCCACATCACTGTTCGGTTGTTGCTGACAGTGATACACAGATCTATAATGGCCATGTATGGGTTCCTTCTAATATATTGGTAGAGGTGATGATGGAATCTCATGCCTTTATTTGTGTAGTTCATCATGGGATTCCCAAGATGTATCAAGATACACATCATCAGTACTAGTGTCCAGGTATGAAGAAGAAGATATAAGGTTTTATTACCCGGTGATCCACCTGTCAACAGGTGAAGCTAGTGCACTAGTGACCTGCGGGTCAACTACAACCTCTATCCATTCCTGAGTGTAAATGAAACAAGGTCCCTGTAGATTTTTTAAAGGTATGTTGAGATCTCCTTGAGGCAGTGATGTGGTATGGGTGATCGTAGATAGGTTGACCAAAGTCACTCACTTCATGTCGATCAGAGAGACCAACTAGGTTGATCTGTTAGGTAGAAATTATATCTATGAGATACTGTGACTTCATAATGTTCCCCATTCCATCGTTTCAGACCGATATGCCAAGCCCACTTCAAGGTTCTAGAAAGGGATGTAGAAGGCACTGGGTTCACAGGTTCTCTGATGTACTGCATATCCCTGTTAGATAGAGGGGCATTCCGAGCAGACGATTCAGGTGCTATATGATATGCTTAAGGATTTTATCCTTGATTTTGGAGGTTCCGAGGAGAAGCATATTCCACTAGTTTTGCTAGCCTATAATAACAGATTTCAGGAAAAAATTCAGATGGCTCCCACTACAGGAAAAGGGGATATTCGCGATGGGGAGGGGTCTCGTTACAAATAGGCCATCAGGAGGGAATATTTGCTACATGACCTACAATCCATCACAAATAAAATAGTCATATGTGATGGCAATTGGGTCCCCATTTCAAAAGGTTTGGTGTGGGTTTCATGCCATACCGTGGCAAGGGTATCAGTGACGTGTTTTTATACCCATTGTAAATACTCATCAATGTTTTTTAGTATTGGCGACGTGACATAACCCCCATTGCAAATACACTATTAACATGTGGGTATTTGCGATGGGACCCATCTCATATACCTTTTTAATTGCTTCCACTAATTAATAGGTGGTTAGTATTGGCGACTGGCCTACGATCACTAATAATCTTACCAATAAATACCCCCATCAGAATTTTCTCATTCCACTCCATTCTCTACCCCTCTCTCTATCTATATTTACATTTTTTCACTCAATATTTTTCAGTGTTTAAGATTCTACATCAGATAAATATTCAAGTCTTATATTATATGAATGATTCAGTAATAATGTATTTATATTTTTCTTTTATTTTATAGTTAATTCATTTTATTTTATATAAGTTATAATTATTGTTAATTAACTAAAATTAAATTTAATTGGGATTAGATCGTTTTATTTGGCATTATTTATTTTTACCAATATTTACTTGTGATTAGTATTAATTAGTATTATTTAATAGTTATTATATCAATTAGGATTAATAAGTAGTCATTAAAATTAAATTGAAAACTCATTAATAATTATTAATTATTATTAATAATTATTAATATTTTTTCCTAATTAGTAAAAATTATCAATAATTTGAAAAAATAGCGTTATTAAGTAGTAAATTGAAATAAATGTATATTAATAGTAAGAAATAGTAAAAAAGAGAAATAATTAGTTATAATTAGAAATAATTAGTAATAATTAGCGGTAACTATAATATGTTAGTAATAATTAGTACTAATTAGTGGTAATAAGTAATAATTAGCAGTATATATTAATAAACTGAAAAAATCAGTGGTAATTAGTATTAAATTGTAATAATTAGTCATAACTAGTAATAATTAGTGATAATTAGAAATAATTAGTCATAATTAGTAATAATCAGACATAATAAGAAATAATGAGTCATAATAAGTATTAATTAGTAATAATTATAAATAAATATCAAAATTTAGTAATAAATATGAATAATTTGTAATAAATATGAATATTTAGTAATAAATATGAATAATTAGTCAAAATTAGTAATAATTAGTAAAAAATAGGTGTAATTAGTATTAATTATAAATAATAAATAATAAATAGGAATAATTTTGAAAATAAAATGAATAATTAGAAATAAATTTGAATAATTAGTAATAAATATGAATAACTAGGAATAAATAAAATTAATTATTACCAATTTTTAATAATTACAAGAAATTAGTAATAAGTATTAAAAATATGAATAATTATTAAAAAATTGTAATAAATTAGAATAATTAATAATAAATAGTAATAAATAGTAATTCATAGTAATGAATAGAAATAGTTAGTAATAATTAGTAATAAAGAGTAATAATTAGTAAGAATTAGTAATAAATTGTAATATTTAGTAATAAATAGTAACATTTAGTAAGAAATAGTAATATTTTGTTATAAGTTGTAATAATTGGTAATAAATACTAATAATTAGAAATAATTAGCAATGAATAAAAATAATTATTAATAAATCGTAATAATTAGTAATAATTAGTTATAATTTACGATAAATAGTAATAATATGTAATAACAAGTGATAATTAGTAATAATTAGTAATAATTAGAAATAATTTGTAATAATTTGTATTAATTAGTAATAATTATTCATAATTAATAATAATTAATAATAATTAGTAATAATTACTAATAATTAGGAAGAAATTGAAATAAATTGGAATAAATTGGAATAAATAGTAATAATTGGTAATAAATAGTAGTAAAATTTAATAAATAGTAATAACTAGTAATAATTTGTAATAATTGGGAAAAATTTAGAAAAAATAGTAAAAATTAAGAATAAATAGTAATAGTTAGTAGTAAATAGGAATAAATATGACTAATTAATAATAATAAGTAATAGATAGTAATAACAAGTAATTATTAGTAACAAATAGTAATAAAAAGAAATAACTTGTAACAAAAAGTAATAAATATTAATAAGTGGTAATAAGTTAAAATAAGTAGTAATAAGTAGTAATAAGTTTTAATAAGTAGTAATAATAAGTAATAAGTGTTAATACGTAGTAACATGAGTAATAAGTAGTAATAAGTATAAATAAGTAGTAAAAACTAGTAATAAGTAGTAATAAGTAGTAGTAATTAGTAATAATTGGTAATAATAAGTTATAATTATTACTAATTAGTAATAATTTGTAGTAATTAGTAGTAATTCGTAGTAATTATTAATAATGAGTACTAGTTTGTAATAATTAGCAATAATTTTAAATAATTAGTAGTAATTAGTCATAATTTCAAATAATTATTAATAAATAGTAATGATTAATAATAATTAATAATAAATTGTGATAACTAGTAAAATTTAATAAAAACTAGTAAAAAATAGAAAAAAATAGTAATAACTAGTAATAATTGGTATTAGTTAGTTATAATTAATAGTAATTAGTTATAATTAGTATTAATTAGCAATAATAATTTGTAATCAGTAATATTTAGTATTAATGAATAATAATGCGTTGTGATTAGTAATAAATAGTAATAATTAGTAATAATAAGTAATAAGTGGTAATAATGAGTAATAATTAGTAATAATTAGTAATAATTAGTAATAATCAGTAATAATTAGTAATAATCAATAGTAATCAGTATTAATTATTAGTGATTAGTTTTAATAAATAATAATTTGTAATAAATAGTAACAATCAGTAATAATGAGTAATAAAAAGTAATAAATAGTAATAATTGTAATAAATAGTAAAACTATATATAATTTGAAATAATTAGTAGTAATTAGTAATAATTAGTAATAAATAAATATAATTAGTAATAAATAGTAATAAATAATATTAAATAGTGAAAAATAGAAATAAAAAGAAATAAATAGCAACAAAAAGAAATAAATTCCAATGAATAGGAATAATTAAGGATAATTAAAAATAAATAACAATAATTTGAATAATTAGTAATAAATCGGCATAATTTCCAACAAAGTAACAATTAGTAAGAAAGTGGCATAATTTCTAGCGAAATGGAAGCAACTCTTTTTCCTGACATCACATCTCCTTTTAATATTATTCCCCTAAAATACTACGAAATACTATTCCAACGTGTGGATATCCATTTTAGTATGAATTATAATGAAGATAAATGTGACAAGGACTCCCTGCTCTCTATTCTAATATGCACAAAAATGGATATGTGTATATCCAAGAGGATTTTTTTATACTGATTTTAGTTAGATAATGTTGTAAAGAGGTGATATGTCAGGTGAAAGAGGCTCTTTTCCCAATGACTAATCAATTTGAAACTTTATCCCACAAAAAACAATATGAAAATTATACTTCGAGGATTGATATCCATTTTATTATGAACAAGAATGGAGAGATGCAGAGAGAGGCCTCCCTGCTCTCCATTTGCATGCTTGCGAAAATGGATATTCGTATGGAAGAGCATATTTTTCATAGTGATTTCAATCAATGAAATTTTCAAGGAGATAATATGATAGGAAATAGAGCTGCTTCCAATCCAATAGAAATTTTTCCACCAGTAGTTAATGATAATTAATAAAAATTAGCTGTAATTACTAATAATTTTTGGTAATTAGAATATATTTTTATAAAATATCGTAGATTAGCATATTTTTTTTAAAAAAAATACTCTTAATAATTTAGAAATAATATAAATCATTATAAATTTATATAAAAGTGAATTTAGTTTTCTGACCTATTTTTATAGTGTTTTCCTAATATCAAATTAGTAATAAACTAGTTATTTTATATTTTTTAGAGAAATATGTATGAAGGAATTCAATTTCAGTCATTATTTGTTGATCATTCTTAGATATATCAGTACAAGAATCCAAATGGATCTTGTTTAAATCCTGTATATATTGTGGGTGTTGAAGCATTATTATCATTTGCATCATCAAAAATAGAATTTTTTTTATAAGTGGAAATTAAGTTTCCTTGAAAAAAATGTACTCAGAGGACTTTTGACTAACTTGAAGACATTGGGGGACATCTATTGTGTTTTGGTTTTCAACCAGATTATGTTTTTGGGTATCATCATATTGAAATTAGTTCTAGAGATGATAATAATAAGTTTTTTTAGATCCATCATGGTTTCGAAATTTAGTAAATGATGTGGTAGGTCCATATGATTAACAATTTAAAACTCGAGATGATATTTATTTACCTCGTGAGTCGGAAACATCTCAATTTTATGAGGGTTGAGGTCTGTTAAGGATTATTTATATCCTGGTTGCAAGATAAGAAAATTTTAAGTGGTTACAAAATTTATGGATATTAAATGATATAATGGAATTCCAAATATATTTTTTCATCCGATATTCTCTTTGGTTAAAAAACTATTACTTGATGGAGATGTGTTTCCTACAAAATTATACAAGATCAAGAGGCTGGTTCATAATTTGGTTCTGGTTTATCAAAATATTTATGCATGTTAAAATGATTACACCTTGTATTATGGGGAAATGATTCATTAGATAGTGGTCCCACATGTGGGAAATTGAGGAATAAAGATGCTCTAATAGGGATGTCTGGATTGATTCTTATAAAATAATAGAGATATTTCCTACTTACACCCAAATTTCATCATTTATTTAGGTCTCAAAACATAACAACATTAATTTCATGGTACAGAACCAATATTTCAACATGTAAAAGATTATATTATCCCTCTCATGGCGATTCATGGAATCATTTTTTCCAAGTTCATCCATATTTTTATTTATAATACAGAAATGTGTAATTTCATTATTCTAATAATATTTTTTTCCATTTGGTTCTTATGGTAGTCATTATTCATGTTGGCTTGCCTTGATAACTACGTAAAATTTTACTCTTTTGGTGTTAATGAATGAGCCATGTATCTTTTTGATCTTATTAATTCTAGGGAATCCAAAATAAAATAATGATGTTTATTTAAAAACATTGATTGGTGTTTTAAATTCATTTTAGAGTAATAGTGTTTGTACATATGATTTTTCTGTGGAATAATATGTCCTTATGAATGATGCATTGATGTTTAAAATTAGTGACCTCCTAGAATATGACATGTTATCTGGATGCAGTACCCATGATCCAAAATCATGTTTGTATTGTATGAGGGATTGAAAAGCATTTATGGATGTCAATGGAAAAACCTCTCTTTTTAGACACTCATCACAAATTCATTACAATAGATCATTCTTTTTGGAGGAACATATATCATTTCATAAAAGAAACAATTGAAAGAGATGGACCTCAAAAACTGATCTCAGGTATAGATTTAAAATAAATTTTCTCTTCATTATCTCCCATCACATTTGGACCAACAATATACCAAAAAATATATGATGGATTTGGGAAATAAAAAAATTGGATAAAACAGTGGTTTTTTGGAATCATCAATATTGTTCTAATTTTTTTGGTCTGTCATATGTCAGATTTTATGAATATTGAGAAAAATTGTTTTGATAATTTATTTCATGAGTTTTGTGATATACCAGGTAAGATAAAATATAATTCAAAGGAATAATTAGATCTTACACAAATTTGTAAGAGATCATAACATGAACTATTTTAAAATGTTAGATCAGAGAAATTAATAAAGCTAAATACAGCTTATACACTATCAAAATAATATTAATTATTATTTTTTTAGTGGATTGAAAATTTAAGACTACCAGAAGGTTATAATTCCAATTTGGGTAGACTTTTTAGAAGTGGTCGTATTACTGGATTAAACGTTCATAACTATCTTGTTATAATAGAAAGAATTCTGCCACCGGAATTAAGAGGTTTGTTTAATTATATTATTTGGGATGTGATAATAGACATATCATATTTTTTACAAAATATTTGTTTTGAGAAATAGACTATTATTAACTAGGAATCCTACAATAGGATGTTGTTTTAATTTTTTGTAAATTGGATAAAATATTCCCACCAAACTTATTTTACTCAAATGAAAATTTTATAATACACTTGGATCATGATTCAAAATATGGAGGTCTGATACAGTTTTGATGGATGTACCCATTCGAGATATGCATGCAGAAATTAATGAAAAAACGTATATAACCATGCACTGATTGAAGGATCAATTGCCGAAGATTATTAGTATAATGAAATTTATTTTTTCTTATTCCATTATTTTATATCTGAATATCCCTCAAAAAACAATTGAATGGGATGTGATGAGGGAAATATTGATTATTAAATGAGCAAAAAATTATCTGTTTTTAATCACCTATAAGTTGGATTCATTGGAGTTCATGAATGATGGATTTCAGATGATGAACATCAGAGAGATCATACAAATGTTTTTATCAATTGTGAAGAAATGACACCATTTTTACTGTGAGTTACCCTATCACGTATTTTATAATATCTGATATAGTAAATTAATATTATATATTTTTTGTGTTATATGATAATCATATCAAGAAATAGCTTCAACAAATAACAGCAGCTGCAGATGAATAACATCAGGAAAATAATTTTTCATATAGGTTTCAAAGATTTGTAACGTAAATTATTTATTGATTGATGTATAAAAATAATTAATTTATTTTTATATTAATAATTTTTTTTTTCAAATTCATAGGTATCTCAACTAGGTGATAAAATTGATAATCATTTGTGTGTATTGAGTAACCCACCATCCAAAATGGTTAAATCTTATAATGTATATGTGGTGAATGGGTTTCGATTTCATACACGTGCATATGGAGAATCAAAAAAATGAATAGTGAAATTTTCTTTAGAGGATCTCATCATATAAAATATGAATTTGAATTTTATGGGATTCGATAATAAATTATTGAACTATGTTATCTGTTATATAATTAAATGATGGTGTTTAAATTTAAGTGGTTGGATACTGGGAGATGTTTGTGTTTTCATCCAAGCAAAGGAATTGTTAATATTAAATATAAAAGTCTTCTTGAAATAAATGAACCATTTTTATTGGAACATTAGGCAAGTAAAATTTATTATCAAAATTACTGGGCTATTGAAAGAGTGTTGGGTGATTGGTGGAGCATAATAAAAATGAAATCTCGATAAAATCATCTTAATCGATGTGATTGTGGTTCTATTATAGTGCTTGGAATTTAAATTTTTCAAGAGACTACTCCAAGTATATCTTTATTATAAAGATACACGAATATCTATGATGACACCCCAAATTTAAAGGTCAATAGTGATGATGATGATAATGATGTTACAAAATAAATTGAAATGATAAGAGATGATGAAACTGAAACTCATAGAGAAATTGATGATATTGAGGAGGAATATGATGACATTGAAACTGTTAGATATGAAGATGAGGATAAAGATGAATATGGACACAGTTAAAATCTGATTATAATTATATAATATATATATATATATAATAGTTATTTTTAAATGCTTTATAAATACAATAATATTTTGTTTTAGATGGAAAACGATTAATTTCATCTGTTGATGGGGGTTGATCTACATGATGACGAGAAGGATGTGGGATCATATGACACTAAGACTACTGGGGTTTGTGGGATGACTCAAAGGGGGTGTGGTCTGGCATGATTAATGATTGCTGACCCTATCCCCAATTGATATCCACATCTTGGATTCAAT
The DNA here is from genome assembly GCA_963277665.1 of Viscum album. Classification (NCBI taxonomy): domain Eukaryota; kingdom Viridiplantae; phylum Streptophyta; class Magnoliopsida; order Santalales; family Viscaceae; genus Viscum; species Viscum album. The sequence continues at coordinate 2,082,854,538 of OY728128.1, read as the reverse complement.
CTATGTATGTAGAGGTGTGTTTACCATTGTATTTTATCAAGTATTCATTATTTATCATTAATTTATTTATATACTAAGTGTTTGTTTATTTTTTCCTTTTTATCATAGTATTACGCATATAGTCATTGAAAAAGATAGTTCTATATTGAAAAATTATTTTTCTGAGGTATGGGTTATATAAGATCAAATTCCCATAAAAGTTCAGCAGTTTGTGCTTAATCATTGGCTGGTATGTAAACCAATAAAATTTACATTGAAATTTATTTTATTATTAACTTGATATTAATAATTTATTGTAGGGATTATGGTATCCCATCTATGAGAGAATACGTGAGTATATCTGGTAGGTAAGGGAAGGTCGTATGCCTAATCACTTCCATCAATTTTTCATAACTTATCGGTGAAAACAATGAAGAAAGCAGAAGTCACAGAGTTTGATTATTCCTACTACGCCAACCAACATAATTAAATTTCATCTATGTTTTGGTTTGGATTATGTTCTTACTAGATAGAAGGATATCATCAGTAGTTCAACAAAATCATGGGAGATAGAAGGTTACACATAAAGCTTGTAGTCGTACATTCACTACACATATGGAACATTTGGGAAGAACCTTTATTAAATATTCTATATATCATTAAATGTGAATTGATTATTTTATTTTCATTTATGCATTCGAACAACCCGAAACTATGGATTTCAACGTTTATAGAAGGATATACATATATCCTACCACTGTAGATATTAGAGGTGATCGACAGCATAAGATTATGGTCATTATAATTTCTTTTTGATTTTTAAAATTATCTAAAAATAACATTTCAACTATTTTAATTTTAAATTAATATTGAAGGAGTCATATGATGCCACAAAATCACAGAGGTAGACTAAGAGTCAGGTTGAGACCGATGGTCAGACCAGTGGAGGCAGACTGAGTGTCAGGTTGGTATTAGCTCTTGATTGATTATTTGGAATTTTTATGGTACAACTATGATGTCTGCTTCCACCTCCAGGGGAGCTCATAGAGAGTCATCATTATCTTCTATACAGTATCAAAAGCAGTTTCAAGCTGAGGGTGAGCTTATAGTGAGTATGTATAGGGAACGCGAAGAGCTCCGATCGTAGTAGCAGTGGGAAGAGATGTGTCAATTGCAGCATCATTAACATAAGCATAAGGTGGTGTACATGAGACATTTGACTCATGTTTTAGGGATGATGATTCCTCCACCATATTCACCAGCTCCCCCAGAAGACCCTCCCCCACAGATATGTATTTATTTCTAATGATAAAATATTTTAATGTAATTTTTTTGTAATATTAACTTTTTACATTTCCATATAGTGTGTCTTTATATTTAAGTTAATATTTAATTTTTAATTAATTAATTATTGTCTAATTATTTTAATACATTATTTTTTTTATTTTTTTATTTATTATTTATTACTATGTTGTAATTATTTTTTATTTCTTTGTGAATATTGAGGTTTCTATTATTTTATATTTTGAAATTATTTTACCAATATTAATATTATTATTTCATTAATATTATTATTATTAAAATATTGTTAATATTATTTTATTATTATTATTATATTATTAATATTATAATTATTTTATTATTTTACAATTTTTTTTTATTTTACTGAAAATAATATAATTATTTTATTAAAATTAATATTAAATTTTTTTATATTAATATTATATATATATATATTTATTGCTAATAATATTATTATTAGTAATAATTATTTTATTATTATTTAATAATAATTTATTATAATTATAATTGTTATTATATTTAATATTATTTTTTATTTTTTAAGTTATTTACGATTGGGCCATTGCAAATACTATTTATGAGGGGCTGTTGCAACATGGATTTAAAAAAATACTTGTGAATATTATTAGATAAAGGCCAACTCCCCATCACAAATAGTATTTATGATGGGCCACCATAATTGGTTTTCAAAAAACTCAAGGAATCTATTTGTGATTCCATTTTATGCAATAGGGAATTTGGGATGGTGTCTCATCACAAATGTCTAAATCATAAATATATCAATTTCCAGTAGTTTCTGTATGAAGCTATCTTCAGTAGACCATGAAATTTACCCATGTGCTAGCTAGTGGTAGGGGATGTAGCTCTACAAAGTCCTAATCTTGTTTAGGGGACTTCATAGAATGTCAATCATATTCAGAAGTATGTTTCTATAGCTCAGTTGAGGTTGAAGTCTTGAAATAATCTTCATTGTAGACCTCTAGAGATTTATGAGGGAAATTAGGTCTTTCTATGTGTTTCTCCTCATTTGGAACATAAATTAATTAGCAGATATGAGAAGTAATCTCCATGAAATATCAATCCTTTAGAGATAATAGAGAAATATGGATCAATCAAGTATCAGTTGCTATAAATTCAGATGTATCATGCAATGAATTCCATTCATCATAGCTTCATTATAAACATCATGACCCATCTCATTCATTTGATCCTGATGATATTGATCTTGAGAAAGAAACAACCTTTTAGGAGAATCCAATTCATGTCACCAATCGTAGCATGAAGGTTCCCCTACACAGGTTATTCCCACTATTCTTGGTGTTATGGAAGTAATGATGTGTTGAGGATGAGACAAGGCTATGGGAGGATGATGTATGTTCCCAGTGGATGGAATTATTTTCAAATGATAATGTACCACCCCCAAAAGTGAAACTCTGGGACGTGTTGTTTAATAGAGGAGAGGTTGTAACATGTCATCTTTATCCCATGGTATGGACCATTAAATTTTTGAAATTTTTCGTCAAAAATACATTAATATAATGATTTTAAGTTTAAAGGAGGTCCTATGGGATCTGGGGGTTGTTTTAAACTCAAAACACTAAAAATGGGGAAGGAGGTTTGGTTTCATGACTGTGTGGCAAGTTGTAAGTCTTATACAGTGGGAAAACACATGATTTGTACATGGTTTTTCAAACCATTAACCTAACCATGTGAGGTTCCCTAGTTAAGTAGAATCTATTGAACCGTTACCTCAAAATCTTGATAACTATGAAAAAATTGTGCGACCCCTAATGCGTGGTTAAAATTTCAAATATCATTTTAATGAAATGTTTTTAATCCCTTTATTTCTCCCCTACCACTTCAATATGGAATTTATTTCCCTACAGGTTCATGGTGGTCATCATCATTCCTCAATGGGGGTTTGACCTAGATTCATCTATTGTGATATGTTTCCTTCACTTTTAGAAGCTACAGAATCCTATTTATAATATCTCTTATATGAACTACTTGATTCCATTGTTCCTCCATTTCTCTTTATGTTATCATAATGAAATTAATATTTTCCCTATTTTTGGGTTTTTACTAAATCTTATGATTTATCTCATTTTAGTTTGAATAAAGGGTTGATATTAGATGTGTGGATTACTACAATCACTATGTATGGATTTTTTTCTTTTTCTATCATTGAGTTTCATTTTTTCCATTTCAATATTGTGTCGATACCCAAAAAATACCTGTGAATCATTGTTAACACATATTAAATTGACAGGTACAGTCTATCATGTCCTTAGTGACTTAAACTCCTAGAGAAACCAATATTTGAGTTTCTTGATTTCTTTTTTTCTTTCAATTTGGGTGTGACCAACCAAAATGACATACTTTTCCCTTTTCAAAACATGTGGAAATTTCATTGGTTTTGTAAACTCCATGGTTACTTGTATTAAAAAGCTGAAATTAGTTTATAGGTGTGTTGAACCACAAATTTCATCCCATGATAATGACAGGGCTTGATTATAATTTATTTTCACACGTTAAATTCCCACGTCCATTTGAATAATTGGTGTTTATTTGAATATAATATGCCTTACAATTTGAATTTTAGTTTTCAAGGTACATGAGTATCATTCCTTATAATGAAATCCTTATGCCTTATGCTAAAATCATATAACTTATACAATGTTCTTTACTTAGTTGTATTGTACTCAAATGTAAATTCTTATCACATGTGATCCATGTTAATGGATTTTGTTAAATTCTTATTCGAGTTAAATAAATGCTTATGAAATATTTCTTGTGAAATAGCTCACTATATATCACGAAAAATGATTATTCCTTGGTGGTTCCATTTTCTTGATCTATTAAAATGGATTTAATGGAATTTTATACTTTTTCAAGCCTGATAGATAGAGATGATGAAGTTTCCATTATGAAATATATGTAATAGTCTTGTTAATACCTTATTCTTTCCATATATTTCGATTATTATTCTTTTTGGTTTATGATTATTCCCTTGATTAGTGTCTTGATCTATATGAACAACCTTGGTATGATTGTTATCATTTTTTATTTAATTTCATGTGATGACATGAAATTATATAAAGATTATTCCTCTTATTTTAGGCCTCATACAATGATTTCTCTTATTTATTTCATATTTCCTTTCTACATGGAATGTGCCTTTGTTATTTGTCTTGAATTTCATAACATGGTTAAATTGAAATCATGGTGTATTGGGATGCTTATTTTTTGGCTCAAAATGATAACTGTATTTCATGATATACATGCCTTATTTGATATAGATCTACTTATGATCTGATATAGAATGATTATTCCATATGAAGGATCCATAGATGGAATCTTTGTAATTTTAGAGGTTATGACCGATATATCTGGTGGTGATGCTTTTGCTTTCAAAAAAAAAGGGATTCTAGAGGTTTTTATTATAATCTAAAGTGACACAAGATTCCTAGGGGAGAAACCATACACATTCCTTTTTTAAATATTTCAATTCCATGCCTTGGTTGATACTCAGACCCCTTGTGAGATATGGTGGAATGTCTTAGAAGTTATCATTCCTCATAGTGATACATGGGATGTTTTAAGGGTGACCATAGAAGGGATCAGTTGTATTAGATATTTTCGGATATTCTTGTTGTGATACATGGGATTCTTTTAGATATCATTTGATGTGGACAGGAATCCACCACATGATTTGAAGGATTTTTTCTGATTTAATTATTTATTAGATATATTATTCTAATGAGATGCATCATTTACTATTACTATGATGATGTTGTGATATTTCTTTTGTATATTGTGTATAATTATCCATGCATATGAAATTTCATGGTAATGAGACACCAAGACCGATCAAAATCGTAGAGGAAACGAATGTATTAGTTTCAATGTTTAATTTGGAACATGTTATATTCATTTTTAATTTCTTAGGTATACTATTCAAAAATCAAACTTAGGACGAAGCAAGGGGTATGGGATGAGTTTTCATTTGGAGTCCAAAACCAAGATGTAGTTGTCTATATATTTACTGTTATTTTATTTATTATATCTAGAACACTGTTATATATTATTGCATGAAATGGAATAGTCTATAAACCATGGCTGTTAGCCTATTGTGATTCATATTAGACACCCTACATGGGAATAAATTGTTAACTGAGTAGACTTTATGATGACATGTAAAAAAAGGGAAAAGTGATGCTTATGTATCTTGAGTTGTTTTCTATTTAAGATGGTGATTTTAGAGAATATGAAAAACCTCATTCTCAAGATGTCGTAGTGGAAGTTTTAAAACATTTCTATTGTTGATAACATTAATTAATGATTTTACCCCTATTTCGAATGCACTCATATATTTTATAGTCGTATTATACCATCATCATCATTTTGTATCTAGTTTTATTATTCCGTATTGTAGTTTGAATTTATTTTCCTTGGGTTATTAATTGTCTCCTTATACTGTCTTCTTTTACATATGATTCCCTCTATTTATCATATGTCGTTTACCATTGCTCATACTTTATTTGTGAAGAATTTATCTCTGCATGGAAATACCCTAGGCCCTCGCTGTAAGTTTGTAGCCACTACCATCCGGGGATATGCTCTTGTGTTTATGAGGTCTACCAGTCTCAGGTCAATATTAAGTGGAACCCAAGACTGGGATTCTAAATTTATAATTTTAAATAAAAATATATAAGTAAATCAATGAAATTTGTGCGATTATGAAATTAATACAAAAATATTTTTGAAATGTTTTATTAATATAGTAATTATATTTTTGAATAATTTTAATTTTACTTAATTACAATTTAAAATAGGCCTACTATGAAACCAATCTAAGGTAAAATCGACCAATTGATGTTCTATATAAGGACAATAAATGGGAGAGACAACCAAGAATAGCTTGCATAGTAGCATGGGGGTGGGATTGGCTGCTCTTTTTTTGGATGGTGGTGGACACACATAGTGCCCAAATTATTTTCAGTAGACTTCTTGGCATAACCAATGGTAGGTGGGTGTGTGTGTGTGTCTCGGTGATGACCACCATGTTCTATGGTACAAAATGTGACCGGAGTCAAATTTAACCTATAGTGCACCCCAACTAAGAGATTTTTTATGTTGAATTATAAATGTGGTTACTCTTCTCCCCTGGAAAAAATGAGTAAATAACTATGTCCATTCAATTAAAATGAAGTCCATTTTCTGATCTCTTCAAGTATCGTCTTCCTCCTTTCCTATTGTTTATTATCCTACTTTTCCATGATAGAAACAATCTTCATCATCTTCCTCCTCTCCTTTTGAAGCAATACATCTCTTGTATGTATGACTGACATGCAGTCTTATACAAACCAACTACCTCCACAATTATTATTTCAATGAGACAAACACATAACCATAGACCTATCATGCAAAGGGTTTATAACCATAATAGATCATCATCCATAGTAATAAACAATGGTGAGTCCAAAATAGACATAATTTAACATTAACATATAATGGTAATTTTTTTATTTAATATTGGTTAATAAAATTTCAAGGGGAATTCAATTTAGATTTCCTATTTATTCAGCTTTCATCCAAACAAAGTCATGGTATGTATATGTATATATCAAAATGAAAAAAACTATTTCTAACAATGGATCATTATATTTTCATTTCAAATCCCTATTTTTGTCACGTTCTCCTTGGTAAGTATTATCCATACATGGTGAAATATACATGTGATTATATCTGTAAATATTCAAATTCCCATTAATGATCATATTTTCCTCATCAAGACAGAACTCTAACCCCGCATGGAATGTCATATCATAGAAGGTCCACTGTTTTATTTTCCACATCCTAATCCTACTTGACAGAACCAAACTAATGATTTAGTAACTAATAATAAATTATTTCATTTTCAGGGTTCAAACAAATTTAAAAAATAATAATAAACCTAATGTTTTAATATTTCATAAAAAATACTAATTTGAAAGGATGTATATCTATTTTGACCTTATTTTATCAAAATAATCATAGAAGGAAATATTATAATTTTCCTATAGAAATAAACATTTAAAAAAATAAACTATTTAACTATTCAACATATTATTAAAAATAATTATTATTTAAAAATTTATGTTCAATAAATTATCTATTAATTAATATATTTTCATTATGATATAAAAAATTATTTATTTCTAGAATGAATTTTTTCATTCATAAAATTGTTTTTTGTTAAACAGGAATAATGTCTAACCATTTTAACTAATCCAATTTTTTTTTTGCAATGAATGGTTTAAATGAAAATTATAGATTATATATCTAAAAATATATTTTTTAATCCATTTAATGATGTATATTAGTCATTTTTTATATATAAGAACATATTATGATTTAAAATGGATTTTCATAAATACTATTTTTTTACATGATTTATTGGCCAGTTTTAAAAAAGAAAAACATCCACTTATGTAAAATGAATTTATTAAAATTTCATCCATATTTTGAATCAGAATAATTAATATAATGTAATAATTTTAAAATAAGTTTCTATCATAATAATGCTTTAAAATAGTAAAAACTTATTATAATGGTCAAGGATAAAATAAGGTTTCTCGCATTCCATGATCTTGTGTTAAAATTATCTTTCAAAAAACAAAGAATTTTTTTATGAAAAAATGGATTGAATATTTTAAATCATTACATATAAATTATATAATATTTAAAAATTTATTGTATTCTACATGGATTAATTACATAGGTTATAAAACTTGTAACTTTGTTGATAACTAAAATTGTAAAATTATGTAATCATAATGAATAAGGGTGTAAAATGTTTAAAACATTTTTCATTATATGTGATAGAGGTTTATAATGAACGTTTCATCCCTAAAGCACATTATTTATCAATTTTGAGGCACTTTGGGTTTCATTTAATTCTCGTTATTGAATATTTTTTGATATTTACAAAAATTTCACTCCTCAATTATAAAGGGATAATCATTCCCCTAATTTCGTCATGCCTATAATGTAATTTGACATAATAAAAACTTAAGAAAATATATCCCCAACATCCTTTTCCATATTATATGGTTCTTTTTCCCAAAATACCAACCCAAGTATCCTTAAAAAGATATCCAAAGGATGTTTCTCCTATAGAATTTAATCATCCAAACAATTAATTTTATTTTTATTTCTTCAATTACAAAAAAAAAATATATCGTAACACATTCAATATAACAATAATAGTATGTAAAATATAAAAAAAATATTTTTGTTAATGGATAAACATTTATCTATCTTCTTGTACATCAAATGAGAAACAAATCCATCACCTGTGTATGTGATGGACTACCTCCTCATGAACTGATGTAAATGGATTTCAATCACTGACTAAGATAGATTTTCATAATAGTGTAAATAATGAATATAATGATAACTATTAAATTATATTTATTGATTATATTTAATATACCATATATTTATTCAACTCTTCATTTATTAGTTGAATGATATTGTTTCTCTTGATTACAAATGTCCAACAATCTCGATGAAGCATAATAGTCATTTTCTCTATAAAATATTTGTACATTTTTCAAACAATTTATTTAATTATTAGATATGATATATATAACATAAATATATTTCTAAAATTTAATGATCTATATTTATTAACATGAACATGAAAAACTATGAAAAACTTGCATGTTACATCAATGCAATTAACGCCACAAACTGGTGTTAAAATGAAACATTGTTAAGAAATGGGTGGTAAACTGTTATAATAAGATAATATATTATATTAAAAATGTGAATATGGTTTTTTTATAATTTAATAACATTATTAAAACTATTGTACAATATTTAATATAAAACACAACTAAAGGAAATAATGAGGTATGGGATTACATCTCAATTTCCATTCCATTAAGACATATTTGTTAATATACACATATTAAATTTTATGTGTTGTATGTATTTAGCCAGTGACATATATAACATGAATATCTATTTATTCATGATAACTACTATTTAATTTCATGTGGTTATAAATTTAATGATACCCAATAGACAATAATCTCATTTATAATCTCACTTTATTTTGGGGTTGATTTTACTCTCATTGAGGAAGTAGTATCATTTATACTTAAAAAGAAACAAAATTTTTTTTATACAGTAGATATTTATTGATTTTTCATATTTTATTTCATATTTTATTAACTTTGTCAATTCAATAAATAATTTTCATGTTTATAAGAAAAAATTTTATTCTTTCTTCATAAATTAGATATGTTTTACTTTCTTGTTTATATTTTGAAAAAATACATTTCAAAAGTTATTTTAATTAATAAAATGATTTATTAATGAAATTTTAGGTTAAACTTTCATTTATAATGTATTATAAATTAATATATCCACTATATTTTAAAAGGGTCATTTTAATCATGAAGTAAAAAAATTAATATTTTTTAACTTATAAGATGATAATAATCTTCTCCTCCTATATAACCATTTTATGAAATATAACTACTTTGACACATTTTCAATGAATTTAAAGGAAAATATTTTGTGGAATCTTATATTAATATTCAATTCCATTCAACTTATTTTTCCAAATTTCATTAGTTTTTTTAAAAGAACCTATATTTTTGATGAACTAAGGGATACCTCTCATTTCGTGATTAATTTTTTTATTGTAATCGTACTCTTTAGAAAATAACATTTTTTTGATCATTTTTCATTGGAAGTTACATTTAACATAAATATACAAATTCATTGTATCATTCATATTATTATTCCTTAAACCATATACCGCCTTAACGTATGGTGTTTATATTGAATTTTCATTTATTATCTAGGAAAATATTTTCGTATCCGTATTCATTTCACAATATAAATATTTATTGATAAGGAATTTTGATTCAAGAATTTAATTTATCCTTAAATATATAATGAATTATTTAGACATATAGTGATGATAGGGGGATAAAATTATATATACCATCATTTACTTAATATGTATCATGAGACAAATTAGTTGGATAATTTTATGGGGTTTTACCCAAAGCCTAAAACAATATTTAGAATGTTCATAACATTATTGATATCCTAATTTCTGATATTATGATGTTGAATATTAATCATGTTTTTTTTTCAGAAATCAGTTATTTCAAACCATGAGATTTTTTCATTAACATTATCCATGGTTACATTTTTTCCAAATTTTTTAATTAAATGGAATCTTTGTTATGTAATTTATCATTCCATATTGATTTTTTATTATCTAATCATTATTACAAAGATAATGATTAAATGGAATTATTTTTTGTGTTACACCATTCCATACATATTATTCCTTATTGATTCATTATATCTTCCACTCAATGTAAACCTTATTGATCATTTTATCATACCCTTATTTTGTTTCAATTCTTAGTGATATGAAGAAGAGTTAATTGAATGAACTTAAGGATGAAGAATGTTTCCCTTCACAGGTTTTATATATTACCTCTAATGTAAAATGAGTAGCTAGTATGTACATGGCCCCATAAGGCTACTAAAATTGTTGTTTCTTTTTGATTTTACACATGTATCTATGTAAATATAATAAATTTTACATTAGCGCTAGGTTGTTGGGTTCGTGGTTATAATAATTGGTATAACATGAATTTTTTTGGAATCCTTGAGAAATAGTTTAAGGAAAACATTGATTAGGGAACATAACCCTTTGGTCATATTATAATATAGGGATATAATAACATCATAAAATTTTGTTATAGAAGATATTATGTTGTTAATATTGAAATTCATATATTTATAGATACTATAAGTTGATGTGGTTTTGGAATAATTATGCATAGGGATAATAACTCCAAAAGGGTTAATTGATCATGTTTCAATCATCTTATAGTGTATAAATATGGGAATTAATATTCACATGGGTTGAAACTCTCATGTGATTTTTTGGATAATTCATATATTATTTAGAAACCACTTTTAATGTTTTCAGGAAAAAGATATCCCTAAAGAAACTGTGATTTTCATTCAGAGATAAAAAATGAATAAATTTTAAATTTGTGTTAAGTGTTACATTAGATTGTAAATTATAAATTATGATTTTAAATTCATAATTTTATCAACCTATTAATTTTATGAAATTGATTAAAAATGGATCCAGTATATAAAATTTTCTCAGCCCCCACATTAAATATATAAATTTACTAGCTATGAAATTCATATCATATAGTATTTGATATGAGATAATCAAGTATATATTAGTTAAACGTACTCAGGATATAATGAATAAATGTTACTGAATGGAGAAACATGTTGTTCTATAGTGTTATTAATGTCCTTTGGATCTCTTTATTATAGATAATTCCACATCATTTAGTGGGACCACTAATATTATAGAATATGAGAAATTAATTAAGTCACTTGGGAAGCTATATCTGGCTTTGGGATGCAATGAAACAGAAAATTCTATATTTTAAGCATACTATATGAAGATAAATATAGATAAATATGGGTTATGGATATATAATAAATGTGAGTAAGAAGTAATACAACATATGTGATGGATAGATTTTATGGATACATTCAATTAAAAATATTTCCCTCCTGAGAAACAAATTGAAATGATGAAAAAGATCATTATCAATATTTAATTTAATAATAATGTGGTGAAGAGTAAAAGGATACATAGAAAATAATATAAAGGTATTATATGGATTATATACACAATATATAATGCATGATCTATCATTTCGATTATTGGATAAATCCAATCCTCCAATGGGATTTGGTCTCTCAACCTTTTTAAACATATAAATAATTAATTTTTAATTCCAAAAAATAATGAATGCATTATTTCAATATTATATATTTATAGTTAATTTAGAGAGGTTTGATTAATCATAACACAATGAAAAATGGAATCCATCAACGAATAAAGAAAATATTAACCAATTTCCATCAGGTGAGAACTCTGAAAAAGACAACATGCAAAATGATTGAAGGGAAATAGAGTTTATTACAAGTGTAGTGATAAAGACTACATTGATACTAAATTAATGATGAATAAAAAATCACAACTATATAGTTATTTATATATAATTCAATGACATTTTATTCTCAATAGTTCCCAAGAATCAAGGGAATATAACATAGAAGTGGACATGGGGAGAATTCTAGGCTTATTAAATCAATAAATATTTTGTTGGTGTACCCAATGATATAGTATAATATACATTAATCATAGACACAAACATATCCAATGCCTTCTTTTTATTATATCATCAAACACATTTATATCTTTAAAATCTTCTAAGAAAAGTAGTCATTTCCTAATCACCTTAAGAAGCGAGTAGTCTTTAAAAACTCATAGTGTGTGTTTCAATTTAACAAGGATCTGTCTGGAAGCCCCTATTATGAAATCTAAACATGCTCTATTTGGGGACTTAATTATCATATGTATTTTTTATTTTAATATTTTCCTCAGAATGGACTCTCCTAAATAATATGACGCAAAAAATTATTTCATGTTGAATGAAAATATTATACATGATAATGATGTGGAGTTTCTTATCCTTATAGTAGTGGATTCGACATCTAATTATTGTATCGATCTACTTCTTGTATCACATATGAATGAGATTATTAGGAATGAAATGAAAACATTGTCAGTAGATGTAGAATTTAATATTCAAAATTCATATCAACCAATTGAACATGAATACATTGTTGTATTTTTCAAGGAATTCCAAGGATATACACTATATTGAAACTTTTATTTTTCGATCGATTTAATACTTGATACAAGAACTATATAAATGGTTCACTAAAAACATATTCTATGGAATTAAAGTAGTTTAATAGAAAACTATATGATTTATGTTATAAGGTATTTTTTCCTTAGAGTTTCACTATGGAGATCCCCTTTTCAGTTCATTAAGAAGAACGATGAATCCATGAGGTTTTGCATTGATTATGGGGAAGTGGATGCTATTATGATAATGAATAGGGATACATTACCCAAAAATGATGAATTATTTTCTAAACTTCATGGTGCTCTAAACTTTTCAAATATTTATCATAATTTAAGATTTCCACAATTTTAATTAAATAAATAGTTTATTCCAAATACATCATTTCAAACAAGGTATGGAAATTATGAGTCTATAGAAATCCAATTTGGATTTAGTGATTCATAATAAATATTTATGTATATATAGAATTTGGTGTTATAGTAATATCATGATTATTTTTAATGCTATTCATTAATGATATAAAGATACATTATATGATCAATGAGTACTATTAGAATCAATTTCGGATCGAACATGTGGTATTATAAAAATATGTTTTATATAGAATGTAGAAATAATGAATTCTAGTTTCATGGTGTTTCATTTAATGGATATATTGTCTCCATGTATATAATGATAGCCTAAACTATAAAAAATGGTTTTTAGATAATTGATTATGCTAATAAACATAACTAAGGCAGGTACGTTCATTGGTTTAGCATGTTACTATTAGTGATTCCTGTAAACTTTCACTTGATTGTCTAACCTATTATCCATGCTTACAAGTAAGTGTGTTTTGTTCATAAGGGAAATTTAATGTTAATAATTTTTGAAATATTTTAATAAGATATTGTTCAATGATCCAATATTGACTCTAATGTCATTAAATTATGGGTTTTTTAAAAATATTTGTATGCATCAAAGAAGGTAAATGTTTGTGTTATTATAAAAAATAATCATATTGTTGAATTTGAACCAATGAATTTAATGGATCATGAATATAACTATTCAACCCATTATTTTGACATGGATGGTGTTATATTTTCTTTCAATATGTGGTGACATTATCATTATGGTTAAACACATGTGATATACATAGACTATAATATCCTAAAATTCATATTTTTACAAAAAGTGATCTATATTAGAAAAATGGTATGGATAAACCTACTCATGGATCATGATTTCCCCATATCTACTACCCATGGAATGGAAATAAGGTAGTATATGAATTTACTTGGAAATATCATAGTGTTTTTACCCAAATGAGGATTAATAGGATACACTATTACTGGATCATGTAATGATGAATAAGGAATGAGATATGCCAATAGGTTATAAAATGATTTTGGAACCATTTTTCAAGACCCGTCCCCCAGGGCCCGTGTCGTGACTACCCCAATACTGCCTTCCATAGGCCAAGAGCTGGTGACTAGCCCCAAAGGCGTAATTCCCTAAAACTGAGAAGGCATTACATTTATAAAATGTAAAAACACACCGCAATATATGAACATGAGTAAATTTTATAACCAAAAGTGTTCTGAATGTAAAATGGGCGAGAATACAAGCCCAACAATAAAGGTACAATTACAACTGAAAATAATACAACTTAAGAAAAAGAAAGAAAAGAAGTTATTGGGTCATCCTCTGGTATTCCTTCATGAAGGGTATGTACATATATCCTCCCCATCACTCTGCATCCATCTGTCTCCTCCACATACCGACACACCATATGGTCTATCTCTAAGTATCATCCAGTCCTTGTACTCTCAACCTCAATTAGCATTGTCTATCGTATGCAACCAACGCAAAAAGGAGTGGGCATAGCCCATGCAGGGGTGAGTATAATGATACTCAGAAGGGACCCCGAGACACAAAATGTCTCACAAATATCATCAAGGATAAACCAAAATGTATGAAATCAATATATAACCTTACATAGGTATATGACCATGCATATACCTAAGTTATCAAGTGATCCATCTAAATCATGATGAAAACATAGAAAAAAATGACTCAGCTCTACTAGGATAATTATTCTATGGGTAGTGTCAAGTAACATCCCTTGTCCAATTTTTGAATCCTCGTCTGGTGGAGAACTACTCTTCTATCGAGTATATTGGGCATACCGTGACACCAAGCGATCTTCCCACTAACCTTAGACTGTTGAGGTACTATTCCTGTCGAGTGCCATGGATCTTCCGCGTCACCAAGCGTGCTCCCCACCGTGTGTCTGCCGCATCACCAAGCGCACTCCCCCTCAAAGCCTACTAAGGTACTCCTTCGGTCGAGTACTATGGGTCTTCCACGACACCAATGCACTCCCCACTTTGGGTCTTCCATGACACCAAGGCACTCCCCACTAGGCTAGTAAATTCACTCCGAGTCAAAACTTTCAGCAGTTATCTCATCTTAGCTAGCTACTATGACTCCGCACTATGCTCGCTCATCTTGGGGAGGATCCGCTCCACGAGCTACTGGTCGGTACTTCATCTTTCACGAAGTCCCATGAAAAAGTATCTCAATAGTCTGCTACGTCATAGGGGTATCAATGCAATAGACGTCATGTCAATCGGACGCCCGGTCTTTTTGTCATTAGACTTTTAGTCCCGGGGGCCCGGTTCGATTTGTGTATGATCGAACCTGACAGTATCTCAAATATACCCCAATGTCCAGTGGGTTATACTCAATGGGACCAGAATTCTCCATGATTTACAGAGATGGTGACAGTTTTTCAAACAAATTTCTGGTGCCAAAGATATGGCTGAAGGACTGTAAATGGGTCGTAGTGGGCTCGGGTCTTGTCCGACTCGGTCGGACCGATCGGGCCCGACCCCGCCTATGCCGACCCAGCCTGAACCATTGGGTCTAGCCCAACCCGTTGGATGGGCCAGCCTGTTGGGAGGATCCAGGCTCGCTGGGCCCAACCCAATAGGCCGCGAGGGGCCATGGAAAGCCTTGAGGGCACGGACCGACCGCGAGGGCACAGACCGGCCACGGGTCGGCTCGAGGGTGGATCAGACCAGAGGGGGCTGTGTTGGTGGCTCAGCCCAGAGGGCACCGCGAGGGAGACTCTGCCTGGGACGTGGGGCCGGTTAGACTTAGAGGGTCGTGGGGCCGCGGCCTAGTGAATCTCAGCTCAGGGGCCGAGGGGCGCAGCTAGGGCCAGTTCGGCCAACGGGTGGTTCGACCAGGGCCGGTTTGGTCGGGGGGCCGGAGTGGGCAGCGTGGCTCGACTGGTTGATGGCACAGCTAGGGCAGCTCAGCCGGGAGGCCGAGGTGTCCGGGGGCCAGTTCGGTTGGGAGTCTGTGGAGGCTGGGGGCCGGTTCTTCAGGGGAACGAAGCGGCTAGGGGCCAGTTCAGACGGTGGTGGCACATGGCTAGTTTTGCTGGGAGGCTGGGGCGCTGTGGGGGTGGCGCGGGTCGTGAAGGTCACGGGTGGTGTCACCTTTTCCTTCATATCCATCGTCTCCATCATTCATTCTGAAGAACAACACATAGAAGAATGACGGAGGGGGTCGGGCCATGTTAGTTTGGGCCACACCCTCTGCATTTAGAGTGTTATAAAGTGGCTAAACTTTAATCATGAATCAAGAACCTAGATATTAATTGAGGAGATTCACTAATTTAATGACCATCACTACCTCATATTGATTGTTGAAGATGATGAGGAGGGAAGGTCGGTCATTGAAGACATCCCACGCCAGTTGCGTCCGCAAGGTTTTTCCGAGGAAGAAATCGAAGATGTTCCTTGCCGGTGTTCTTCGTGGATGAAGCGTTCTTCGTGGAGGAAGCGTTCTTAGTAGAGGAAGCGTTCTTCATTGGAGAGTGTAATCCTCCAAGTTTTGGGTGTCACGTCACATTACCAGTGCTTCGTTTCTTGGTGAATCCATCCCAAATCCTCCTCCCAAGATCCCTATATATAGGAATGAGGGAAAGGTATGTAACGATCATGCAATTTATGAAGCTTCATTTATTAGGAACCTTCCTAAATTCAAACGATGGTGTTACTTAATTCAAAAAAGGGGTAAATCCATTTAACTAAGTTGTCATAATTAAAGGTATGTGCATTGGAATAGTTAATGTGTAGGATGTTAAGAGGCACCTCTACATTAATGAGGGGGTTGAGAGTTTCTCTCAATTAAGGGGGGGGGGTGTTCAAGGGCGGTTAATCTCGAGTGGTCCCCACAACCATAACCACTCATGGGAGGTTATGGTTCAGGTGGTCCCTACCACCATAACCTCTCATGGGAGGTTAAAGTCTGGTGGTCCCCACTCCCAACTTCCACATGGAGGTTTAGTTCTGGTGGACCCCACCTCCCAACACCCACATGGGTGTTGCAAATAAAAATAAAAATGATACACACTTTTATTTTTATTTTATTCTTACACAAAAAAACCCAAAAACTAACATTCACTCTCGACCCACTGCCATCATGGTGAAAGTCTCTTTAAGTGAAATCCAGTGCTGCGAGTTCAACGGTGCCCTCATATTTCAATTTTGAGCACTGGTTCAAAATTTAGAAAAACCCACTTGCACGTTTTCTAAAAGTACCTGAAATAATGTTTATAAATTTATTCTGGGCACTCCAGGCCTCATAATCACATGTCGTCAATTTTTGTGGACTCGTAAAATTCCCATATATTTAAAAAAAAATACATGGAAATTCTTTTTCTTTACATTCTCCACAACTCAGGCTTTACTTCCCCGTAAGCCACAACTCAAACTAAGGGAACAAGTGGGTGTACTAAGCATGCATCTGAGCCTCCTATTCGTATATGCTCTCTTAGAGGTTCCCCGACTGCCAGCGAACGCACACCAGTGGTATCAACCATCCATGAAGAACCAACTTTTGTCGATCCTCAATTTCTACTGGAACCTCCATAAAACTCGCCCCATCGCCAACGTCTAGGTCTCCATGGTCGATGATGTGAGAAGGGTCATGCACATATATCCTCATCTAGGATACATGGAAGACATCATGCACCCGATGCAACTGAGGTTGAACAGATAAGTGGTATGTCACCTCTCCAACTCTGCGGAGGACCTGAAAAGGTCTAATAAACCTCATACATAACATTACGCCTTAGAAAAATCTCTACAAACCTCGTCGAGGTGAGACCCATAGAAAGACGTGGTCGCCATCATAGAACTCCCAGAGGTCTCCATCTCCTGTCAGCATACGACTTCTTCCTGCTTGCAGCAGTCTTCATATCCTCCTGTATGATTTGCACCTTCTACATGGTAGCCCATACCATCTCTGGTCCCACTACTGCTAACTCCCTTGGGTCAGTCCAGCACAAGGGTTATCTTCAAGGTCACCTATATAACGCCTCAAAAGGTTCAATCCCAATGGTGGAGGGGTAGCTGTTGTTGTATGAAAACTCAACCAATGTTAAGTGGTCCTCCTAGCTATGACCGAAGACAAGGAAATGAACTAGTAGCATTTCCTTGAGGGTCTGAATGGTCCGCTCAGTCTGACCATCTGTCTGAGGATGGAATGCGGTGCTCAAACAATGTTGTGTTCCGAAATCCTCATACAACCCCTTCCATGTCGAAAAAGTAAATTGTGCCTCACGATTGGATAAAATCGTCGTGGGTACTCCATTTTTCTTCACAATCTCCTGCACATAGATGCGTCCCAAGCTCTCTACTGAACCCTGCTCCCTGATGGGTAGGAAGTGGGACGACTTGGTGTGTCATTCAACGATCACTCATATAGATTCATGAGCTCCGATTAATGAGGAAGTCCTGTCAAGAAGTCCATGGATATCCCATCCCTCTTCCACTCTAGGACCTCTAAAGGCTGAACCAAGCATGTTCGTACCTGATGCTCCAACTTCACTTGTTGAAAATTTAGTCATCGAGAGACAAACTCTCCTACTACCTTCTTCATTCCCAGCTACTAGTGATGTCGTCGGATATCATGGTACATCTTTGGCACTCCTAGATGTACCTCTAGAGGAGATGTGTGGAACTCACTCTGAACTACTTCCTAAAGTGACACGGTTACCATAGTACGTCCCCTGAAGAGGATGACGTGCTCCCCACCATCATAAAATCCATCAGGCACCTGTCCTGTGGATATCTGATCATGTCATGTCTCACAGTTAGCGTCCCCATGCTATGCCTCCCTGACTCATTGATGAAGTGGGGGAGTGACTATATGAGGCTGATGAAAAGATTCTCCATCACTATCCAAAAAGGATATCTTCAAAGCGATAAACTGCTCTATCGCCTCTCTTAACAACTGTATACCAGATCTCCTATTGAGTGCATCTACAACAACGTTCCCCTTCCCAGGAGTATTGACTATATCGAAGTCATAGTCCTGGAGGAACTCAAGCCAACATCACTATCTCAGGTTTAGGTTCTTCTGGGAGAATATGTACTTGAGACTCTTGTGATCAGAGTACACTATAATGCCCTCGCCCATCAGATATTATCTCCAAATATTCAAGGTGAAGACCACTGATTCTAACTCCAGGTCATGGGTAGTGTAGTTCTTCTCGTGATGTCTCAGTTGTCGAGATCCATATGTGATCACTGCTCGCTCATTCATCCAAACACATCTGTGTCTAGTCCCTGATGTGTCGTAGTAAACTACATTCCCTACGCTTTCTTATAAAGCCTCAAGATGGGGGGCACTAGTCAGCCTCTGCCTTAGCTACTGAATTCTCTACTGGAATCTATCCAACCACACAAAGGGTTACCCCTTCTTCTTCTTGGATGATAGTGGTGCTACAACTCTAGAGAAATATAGCATAATCCTCTAGTAATATCTAGCCAAACCCAGGAAACTCTGTACTTCAGTCCCACTCCTGGGTGGCTCTAAAGAAAATATCACCTCAATCTTCACCGAATCTTCTACAACTCCAGCTTAAGATATGAAATTTACCAAGAGGTGAGCCTCTCGTATACATAACTGGAAATTTGAGTGCTTACCATAAATCTGGTGCTCTCGGAATGTGTCCAGTACCACCCGCAAATGATAGGCATAATCCTCCTTAGTAGTCGAGTAGATCAGAATGTCGACGATGAATACTACGACAAAGCGATCATGGTATGGTTTAAATATCATGTTCATAAGTCCTATAAGCACTACTGGAGCATTGGATACACCGAATGGCATAAGTAAGAACTTGTAATGGCCATACTGGGATCTGAAGGTCATCTTTTGCACATCTTCATCTTGATCTCTATGCTGATGATAACCTGATATGAGGTCTATCTTTGAGAACCATCGTTCTCCCTTTTGTTGATCAAAGAGGTCGTCAATCCGTGGGAGTGGTTACTTGTTCTTCACGTTCACCTAGTTTAGGCATTGGTAGTCAACATAAAGCCTCAAGCTCCCATCCTTCTTCTTGGAGAACAAAATCGGGGCTGCCCAGGGAGAAACACTGGGCCGAATGAATCCCTTCCCCTACAAGACATAGAGCTGTACCTGCAGCTCACAAAGCCCCATTGGAGCAATCCGATATGCTGGTGTAGATATCAGTGTCGTACTGGGGTAAAAGTCAATGTAAAATTCCACCTATTTTTGAGGAGGTTGACCATGGACATCATCAGGAAGAGAATTCGTGTACTAGTCCACCACTACAGGATAACTCCGACTCTCCACATCAATTGATCTGAGGGTAAGGCTAGCCAATTGATGAGTGATCGGCTTCACACTCCTCTGAGCAAGTCCATCCTATGCTGCATTGGCTCTCGTCTCACTAGCGAAGGTAAAACTGGTCCAATCCATGCAGACACACCACACTTTGCACCTAATACAGTCAATCTTACCATGAACTATAGATAACCAGTCCATACCAGAGATGACTTCATAAGGACTCGACGCTACTACTAGGAGAACCTAGAAGAATCTCTCGCCTCTTAGAGTAAGATCACACCACTGGAACCGGTGCGTAATGTCGAATATGCTCTCATAGGAGTCTCTAGCCAAAAGGATCGAGCCAACGGCTCCGTCAAAATCTCCAACCATCAAACGAGGGTAGTGGAAATAAAATAATGACCGGAACCTGTGACTATAAGAACTGAAGATAAGGAGGAGTAGACATAGATCATACCTTGTATCATCTCCAGAGCTCCATGATCGTAGGCCTCAACAGCCTGGAGCTGAGGTCTTCCCTATCCACCAGCTCCCTATAGTCGGGGTGGACCACGTGGTGGTGGTGGCGGTAATATGTCGAATGGTTTCCCACCCTAACTGCACATACTTCTCCTCTAATACATCCGCCTAAACCCTGTGGATCACCTCGATCGAATACTTGTCTCTAACTAGGCGGTCCTTCGACCCTCTGCTGATCATCCGAACGGCGGGTCGGATAGTCATGAGCCATGTGACACAGCCTGCCGCATGAGTAACATTGTCTGCTCTTGGCATGACTATCTCCACCTCAGGTGCCCCGCACAACCGACTCTGAATCATGAGGTCATCCACCTATTGGTCTGGTCGTGTTGGACCTCTGCATCATCTATCTTCTCCCAGCTTCAGGAGACTCTGCTACATGTCGACTGGTGGAGGATCTCACTGCTAGATACTACTCACAAAGGAAACTCTCAACTATGAGGGCAATCGTTGACACACCTGCCTACCTACGGATGCTGAGTGAGATCACCAAATCGCTGATATCCTGGCTGAGTCCCTGATCGAAAGTCTGGGCCCTGAAGAATGGGTCCTGCACTATATCGGTGGAGTAGCGTGACAGTTTTTTGAACCTCACTGAGTACTAAGCTTCAGTCATGCATCTGTACTATAGTTGAAGTAGCTCTTGAATGCACA
The DNA here is from genome assembly GCA_963277665.1 of Viscum album. Lineage (NCBI taxonomy): Eukaryota > Viridiplantae > Streptophyta > Magnoliopsida > Santalales > Viscaceae > Viscum > Viscum album. The sequence continues at coordinate 2,082,832,657 of OY728128.1, read as the reverse complement.
CTGCATGAAGAGTTGCTGGGACAATCTGTGCCCGAAATAGGCTCTCGAAGTCTTCCCAGAGAAACTTTACCTCGTTATGAACCTGAAGCATCAGGCTCCACCATCTGCCTACTGCTACCTATAGAAGGCTGGCAATAAGGATCACCATGAGGTCTGCTGGTGACACAACTAGTCATAAAACTCTCACCACAGCCTCCAGCCAATCGTCTTCTTCCTATCGGTTCATCTCTCCCTTGAACCAAGGTGGACTCTGTAGTAGGAACTCGTGCAACACACTCGAGCGGCGTGCACCGTCTGCTGCTGGGATTGGTGGCATCAGTGGCCCAATGGGGAATGGTATCGCTGGTGCCTTTTCTGAAAAAGGGCCATGCCCCGATGCCTCATCGATCAGTGGGCAATCTATGTGTACAAATCTCGGAACTATCTACAACTGCCTGTGTGGAGGCATCCTAAAAAAAACAGATGCGCTATGATTAAAAAGTTATATCTGATGAGCTGACCTGGTGATATGACTTTATAAAAACTTATGAAAACACACATGCAATCAGTGTTTCCGTGCACTGAGTCGGAAATCAGAAGTGAGGGTCCTTATGTATGGATACGTCAGCCACTACACCAACCCTAGACTCCCTAAACTGAAAAAAACACTCAATACACTTAACACTGTTGTCTCACAGAAAATAAAAATCATAGTCCTATGTTCTACGGTTGAACCGACTCCTCTGATTCCAATTTCTCACGACCCGTCCCCTGGGTCTCATGTTGTGAGTACCCCAAGCCCGCCTTCCATAGGCCAGGTGCTGGCGACTAGCACCAAAGGTGTAATACACTAAAACTTGGAAGGCATTGCCTTTATAACCTATAAACACACACATCAAGATACGAACACAAGAAAATTGTCTAATAACAGAGTGCTGAATGAAAAAGGGTCCAGAATACAAGCCCAACAATAAAGGTACAAGTAAAACTGATAACAATACAATTGAAGAAAAAGAAATTAAAGAAGCTAATGGGTTGTCCTTCGGGATTCCTACCTAAAGGGTAGATACAGATAGCCTCCTTAGCACTCCGCGTCCGTATGTATCCTCTGTGTACTGACACACCATATGGTCCACCTCCACGTACCGTCCTGTCCTAGTACTCTTAGCCTCAGTCAGTGCTGTCTGTCTTCTACAACCAACACAACATGGTGCGGGAATATCCCTTGCAGGGGTGAGTATAATGACACTCAATAGGGACCCCGAGACCCTCAAGGTCTCACAAAAAAACCACAAGGATAATCCGAAAAGTATGAAATCAACAGATAACCGTACATAGGTATATGCCCATACATATACCTATTTCATCAATTCATCCATCTCAATCATGATTAAAACACTGAAAAACTAACTCAGCTAAACCAGAATATTTATTCTAGGGGTTGCATCAAGTATCATCCCCAGTCACATTGTCAAAACCTCAGTTACTGGAGAACTCTTCCTCTATCGAGTATAGTGGGCCGACAGCGACACCAAACACGCCTCCCACTATCCTTGGACTACTGAGGCACTCCTCCTATCGAGTAATGTGGATTTTCCGTGTCAACAAGAACACTACCCAATGTGGGTATGCCACGTCACCAAGCGCACTCCCCTTCGTAGCCTGCTGAGGTACTCCTCCTGTAGAGTTCTGTGGGTCTGCCACCACACCAAGGTGCTCCCTACTATGGGTCTTTTACGACACCATGGTGCTCCCCACTGGGCTAGTAGAGTATCTCCGAGTGAAAATAGTCAGCAGTCGTCTGGTCTCAGCTAGCTACTAGGTCTCGGCACTATGCTCGCTCGTCTCAGGGAGGATCCACTCCACGAACTACTAGTCAATACTTTAACTGTCATGAAGTCCCACGAAAAAGTATCTCTAATGTCCGCCACATCATAGGGGTCTCGGCGCAATAGACTATGAGTCAATCGGATGCTCGGTCTTTTGGTTATTATCCTTTTAGTTCTGGGGGCCTGCTTGGATTCTTGGACGATCCAACCTAGTTGTATCTCAACTATTCCCCAAACTCCAGTGTGGTATACTCAAAGGGACTGTCACACTCTAGGATTTCTAGTGCCACTGATGGTTCGTCAAACAGACGTCTGGTTCCAAAATGGTTCAGGTTGACCTGACCAGACACGTTGCGTCTAGCCCAGCCTGTTGGGTAGGCCGGCCCGTTGGGTTTGACTCGGCCCGCTGGGCCCGACCTAGCTGGCCACGAGGGGCCACGAAGAGTCGTGAGGTCATGGACCGACCATGAGGGCGTGAACCATCTACAGGTTGGTGCGAGGAATGTTAGGCCCGGAGGGCACCATGTGGGCGGTTTGGCATAAAGGGGGCCACGAGGGCAGATCGGCTTAGGGCGCGGGGCCGGTTCGACTTAGAGGGTCACGAGGGCACGGATCAGAGGGTCGCGGGGGCGCGACTCGGGGCTTCTCGGCCCGGGGGCCAAGGTGGCACGGTCAGAGCCGGTTCAGCTAGTTGGAGGCACGACCGGGGCCGGTTCGACCGGGAGGCCGGAGTGGCCGGGGTGGCGCGCCTTACAGATGGTCCATCCATGGTGGCTTGGCCTGGAGATCGGGGTGGCCGGGGGACGGTTCGTGCGTGAGGCTGGGGGCCTGAGGGCTGGTTCGGCCGGGTCATTGTGCAGCTCCGGGCCGGTTCGGCTGGCGGTGGCACAGGGCCAGTTTGGCCGGGAGGCCAGAGCGCTGCGGGGGTGGCGCATGTCACGAAGGGCACTGGTGACAACATCGTTGACTTCGTTGCTTTCCTTCATTCCAAAGAACACCACAAAGAAGAATGGTAGAGGGGGGTCGGGCCATGTTAGTTTATCCCACACCATATGCGTTTAGAGTGGTAACAAGTGGATTAACATTAATTATGTATCAAGAACGAGGATATTAGTCGAGAAGATTCATGAATTTAATAACCATCCATATCTCGTATAGTTCGTTGATGATGATGAGGAGGGATGGTTGGTCATTGTAGGTGTCCCACTTCGGTTGCCTCCTCACGGTGCTTCTGATAAAGAATTCAAAGACGTTCCTCACTGGCATTCTTCATAAAGGAGGTGTTCTTCATGGAGGAAGCATTATTTTTGGAGGAAGCGTTCTTCGTGGAGGAAGCGTTCTTCGTTAGAGAGCGTAATCCTCCAAGTGTTGGGCGTCGCATCACTTTTCTAGAACTTCGCCGCTTGGTGAAGCCGTTCCAAATTTTCCTCCCACGCTTCTTATATATAAGAGGGGGGGGGGGGGAAGGTAGGTAACGATCGTGGATTTTATGATGGTTCGTTTATTAAGAACCTTCCTAAATTCCAACAATGATGTTACTTAATTTTAAAAGGGGGAAATCTAATTAACTAAGTTGGAACGATTAAAGGTATATGCATTGGCATGATTAATGTGGAGTAATTAAAGAGGCTCCTCTACATTAATGAGGGGGTTGAGTTTTTCACTCAATTAAAGGGGGGGGGGTTTCAAGGGGGTTTAATCTCAGGTGGTCCCCACCACCATAACCTTTCCTGGGAGGTTATGGTTTGGGTGGTCCCCACTACCATAACCTCTCAAGGGAGGTTAAGGTCTGGTGGTCCCCACTTCCAACTTCCACATGGAGGTTTAGTTCTAGTAGACCCGACCTCCCAACACCCACATGGGTGTTGCAAATAAAACTAAACATGTTAGACACTTTTATTATTATTTTATTCTTACATGAAAATCCCTAAAAACTAACTTTCATTATCGACCCACTGATGTCGAGGTGAAAGTATCCTTAAGAGAAAATTGGTTCTGTAAGTTCAATGGTGCCCTCAGATTTTAATTCCGAGCACCGGTTCAAAATTTAGAAAAACTTTCTTGTAGGTTTACTAAACGTACCCGAAATAATGTTCAGTAATTCATTGCGGACACTCTGGGCCTCTGAATCATGCACCGTAAATTTTCACAGAGTCGTCAAATTTCCATATATTTAAAAAAAATACATTGAAATTCCTTGTCTTTACACAATTAGTGTCGAAAAATATCTAAAAATTTCAATATAGTGATGATAATATTTAGAAATAAATTAAATATTTAAATGATGGGATATTGTGAAACATAATTTTTGAAGATAGAATTATGAAATTTTGAAAATGATTATATGTTCTATATATAAAAAATCTAAAACAAATGGTCGGACTATACCCACACCATTATTTTTAGTATACTCCATGGTCGAATAAAGATGTATAGAGATTTGAGGAACCATTTTTGGTGGAATACAATCAAGTGGTATATTACTAATTATAAATTAAGATGAAGAGTATTCAAAAAGGTGATGTTCAATAAGACATAATACTGAAGTATTCATGCAACCTATTTCTATTTTAATGTGTAAATAAGATGTGATTACTTTGGAAATATCACATGAAAACCAAAGGTTCGTATTAATAATGACTCCAAATTGGTTATTGTTAATTTCTTAACCAAATAATCACAATTACTCACTATATGAGAATATTTAGCCCCTGAGATACATGCAAGGTCATATATTAATAGAATATCAAGACTTCATGGATTACCTTTTTTTGATTCTATTAGATCATGATCCATGTTTTACATTGATATTCTGAAAGTGTCTTCATAAATCTCATGATACTGAGCTTCATATAAGCACATCCTACCATCCTCAAACCAAAGGATAGTCTAAATGGAATATTTAGTCAATGTAATAAAAATTTACGATATTCTAACATGAATTTAGTGGAGTATAGGATTAGTATTTATCTTTGGTAGAGTTTACCTACAATATTGGGTTCCATTCAATTATTTAAATAGCATATTATAAATAAATATACTGAAAGATAATTCATACTAAAGATTGTTGGGATGATTTTGGTGAAAGGAAAATTTTAGTCTTGTAAGTTGTTGAGGATAAAATAACAGTATTAATATATTTATGATCATTTTAAATTATCTCAAAGAAAGAAATAAGACATGTTGGAAATAAGTGGAAATATCTTGAATTTCAAGTGGGACGTCATGTTTTCTTGAATGTATCTCCATAGATGTGCATCACAAGGGTTGGTAAGAGGGGAATATTATTCCCCATGTACATTAAAAACACTAAAATGTTGTAAAGGACATGATCTATGGATTTTTAATTGGAAAGGTCACTAAGACTCTCTAATGTACATGATGTGTTATGTTTAACATTGCTAAGGAACATTATTCCAGACCCAATTCGTTTTCTCACCAGTTGAGAAATAGAATTTGAAACTGATTTATCTCATTATACAGAGCATATTCTAATTCATAGTACTAGAGATAATGTAATGAGAAATTTTATGAATATAAGGGTAATGGTGATTTTTAAAAATAATTAAATGGTGGAAGAAACATAGACTCTATATTATATATGTATAAGAACAAGACTCATTTTTTTCAACTTAATATCTAATTTTTTTTAAGAATGCAATTTTACCAGGAGAAAATAATATTACACTCGATCATCAATTACAGTATGTGAATATTATATCTTAATAAAAAAAATAAAATAATTCTCATATTTGTAATTAATGGATCACAAATACTAATTTTATAAGATGCATATTTATTTTGAACATAAATGGTAAAAATAATCATATAATGAAATTTTTTAAATTTTATCATAGAAATAATCCTTTTTGAATAATAAAAAAATGAAGTGATTATCTAGTCCACATTTTATTTATAATAATTTTAATTATTATTTAAAAAAATGAATTGTTAATTATAAAATTTATTTAAATTAAAATAATACAATTTGGATGTAATTTGGTATTTTTCAGAAAAATAATGTTTTTCTAAAAAATATTATCGTTTAAAAATGAAATATGACTATCAATTTTTATTAATTAAAATAATATTTAACAATGAATTATTCCAAATAAATCATATATTATATATATAACTAAATTAATTAAAATATTTTTAAATGTTATTATTAATTATATAATCAATATAACATCATCTTATACATGAAGAAAAACATTTCATGGAAAACAATTTTTTGACATGATTTGTAGGTTTATTTTAACGCAATATTATACCATGTAGGGAAATTTAATTTTATAAAATGGATTATATATTTTTAATAACCTTAATTTCTATTAGTAAATAATGTCAACATACATTTTTGACATAATTATTTGTAAAGACATTAAAAATTAATAACTACGGTTATGGTTAAAAAGGTGGTTTTCACATAGTAGGATTTGGTAATATAAATGAGTATTCACACATATAAAAATTTAATTTAATAAATTTAATTTATTATTTATAATCATAAGACCTATATTATTTAATAAGGATAATTTTATTTGAGTATATAAGGGATAATTATCCTTAAAAAGATTCTAGAGGTTTTTTCTTCAAAAATGTCAAACCCTAGGGTCATTGAGAATTGATAGAAATGATGTTTCAATAAGAGATTTTTATCTCTATAATGGGCATATTTATTTCTACTAATACTATCGTAAATTAAATTATTAAACATTAAATATAATTTCAATAGTATCTCTCATATACTGAGTTATTATTATTTTTATGGGATAATATTACTCCTACTTCTCCCAGAAATGGGTAACAAAGGAATATCTTGTGTGTTGGGATGACTAATGTCTCACTAACCGATATAAATTTTTTCCATCACTGACTAACATGGATAGTCATAATGGTTAAAATAATGCATATATATACTAAATATGAAATTATATTGATTTTGGAAAATCAATATTCCATCCACATCCTTACATTTCTAAACATTAGGAGAATGATATTGTTTCTCCAGCTTATATATGACATACTATCTCGACAAAAGAATGTGTTTCATTTTCTATATATGTTATTAAAAATGTATATAAAAATTTATTTAGTGACATAATATGATATTAATAATATTAATGTAATTTTTTTATGATGGATACATATCATACACCAATGAATAAAAACATTTTAGAGAAAACACATATGAGATAACAATGATGTTAACATCCGAAACAATAGAAATAATGAAATATTTTTTAAAAAAGTGTGGAAAGATATGATAAAAGGATCATATATGGTATTATAAGTATAAATATTTTACTATTAAAAATAAATAACATTTTTAAATCCATTATATAAGATTATAATGTGTCTTCAACTGATTAGAAGAGTTAAGTAATGGATTTCACCACAATTTCCATTTCATTGATATATATTTGATAATATGAACATATTAACTGTTATGTTGTATATATAATATCCCATTAATATATTTAACTTGAGTACCTATTTATTAATTATGGCTATGGTTTTAATTAATCGTTATTATATTAATGGGTTATAATTTTAATGTTAACAAAGTGTTAAGAAACTATTTTACAATCTCCCTTTCTTTTGAGATTACTTTTACTCAAATCGAAGGATTATTTTTATTTATCCTTAAAAAGATCAATTAATTTTATTATAAAATTTAACTAATGATTTTCCATATTTTCTTATAATATTTACTCTCAAAGATATTTTATAAAGAAAATAAATATTTAAATAAAATACTTATTTTATTTTCTATTAAATCGGGTATAGTTTTCCTTCAAGGTTATTTTTTAAAAAAAAAAATTAAAAATTTCATATTATTTAGTTAGATTATTTACCATTGAATTTTTAGGTTGTCCTTCGAATTTAAAAATGTGTTTGAAATAAATATTTTTTTAGAATGTAGTTTTTCTATATAATGTCAAAAGGAATGTTTATCAATGTATACGCTGATAACAGACTTCCCCACCATCGTAAAAGTTTAATGAAATGTATTTTCTTCTATAAATTTTTAATTGTCCAAAATATAAAACAATTTTATGAAATATTGTTTTGATATTTCACTTACATTCTTGTTATCCCTCTAATGGGAATTATTTTATGGGAAAACCGTCTATTGAATGGAACCTATAGTAACCACCCAACCATTTTTTAATTTTTTGATTATTAAAATTTTCTGATGAAAATCATTTTCATGCCATAATTTTTCATTAAACACTACATTTATCTTAAGTATCCATATTATATATATCATGGATATGATTATTTCCAAAAATAGTATACCATTATAATATATGGTGTTTACATAGAAATTTAATTGATTTACTAGGGATATATATTGACAAATTAATATTTACTAATCAATGGGGAAGTAGAAAAAAACATTCAATGATCAAAATAATCTGAGTAATATTATCTAGTATAAATAATATAGATATTTAGGCTAAATTTAATTTACAACAATCAAATGAAAGTTAGTATATCAAGATAATGTTAACAAATAACAAAAAATCAATGATTAATACAATATATTTTGTAATAAATTCATTTACTTTAGTTAAATAATAAGAATCTAAGTGAAATACTAAAATAAAATTTCAGATTATTTTTTTCTTTGTAAATATATTGAAATCATTTAAATAAAGCTATTTTTTATAAAATAGTTATGATGGTGTTGATGTTTGTTATTTTCATACACAATAAAAAAATCCTTTTTAAATTTCTTTTAGAGTACATACCTTTCCAATAATATTAAAACTATTCATTTAAAAAGAGCTTTTAAAATAAAAGTATAACATTAAATTTCAATTATTAAAATTTTTATTAAATAAAAATAATTTATTATTTTATTTGGAAAAAATGTACATGGAAGGATAAAAAAATTATATAAAATGAAATAAAATCATCATTTAATTTAAACATTTATTTTTCTGATTGATGTACCAGATTTAGGGATAGTTGTAAGAAAATATGAAAACTCATTATATATTTATTTTATAATAATTTTTTGGGTCTTTTTAAAGATAATTGCTAATATTATTTCAAAAAGAGAAAAATAAACCCCAAATAAAGAAAAATTTCAAAAATGATACTTACCTTTTTGGTAACATTCAAATTCGAACCTATTGATAGAATAAACATGAATAGAAATATTTATCATTCTTAAAAAATAATTAATAATTTTAAATACATCAATGTGGAACTACACTCTCTATGAAAATGTTTATAGATTTGAAATAAAAAAATACTTCTCAATGAAATGGTAATTGAGATGAAATCCCTAACCTTAAGATTCCCTTTAGTTGAATACTGCGTAAAATCTAGTATAATTGTAAAATGATGGTTATTAATTTTTATAGAACCATTTTAATACTAATAATATCATATATGATCCTCTTATTATATTGTTTCACTCATTTAATAAAAATATGACATTATTTTCATTGTTTATTTTGTAAATTTTCATGTTTTCTCATGCGTTCTTTTTCCAAAACATTATTATTATTGTCCATAGACTATAGATACATAATGTAAAAAAATGATAAAATGGTATAAATTCCATATTAAATAAAAATAATAATTTTTTTATAACCATTCTTGAATTTCGTATATAGAAAATGAATTGCATCACTTCGTGGTGACGGTAGACCGTATGTACGGATGACCAACAAAATGAATCCCTTAATAGGTGAAAGTATAAGGATGTTGAAAGTATGTTAATTTTAAAAAAATATCATGTCATATTTATTATATGTATTCCTTATTTCAATCAACATGAATATCCATGTGAGTCAGTGATAGAAAACATATTACATCATTTCGTGAGATGGAAGTCCACTGTACAGAGTTGTGATGGATTTGTATCCCATTTTATGGATAAGAATATGGATACATATTTTTCCATCAACCTAATAACATATTAATATATAGGAGATAAAATAACTGTTATATTGTTTTTTAATACATAATTTATGGTAGTAAATGTCGAATGAAAAAGGAAAGTTCCTTGTAAATTCCGTTAACTTATCCTAGAGAAAGATCAATTTGATCTCATATTATAAACCCTATTAAAATGTCTTAGAAATATATATTGTGGATATGGATATTTCATATAGGCTTTTATATGGATTTTTAATCCAATGTTATTAGATTGTGTGAATAATTGAAGCGGGGGAGTTCCCTTTTCACTTCCAAAAATGACTTATACCAACAAAAATTTGTTAATAGATAATATAATTGTTGATAAAATGGTTTATTACAATAGATATTATATTTTATTGTTATTGATTTTATAACGACCCAGACATTACATACATGTTTATTACTTTAGAATTGAAGCATACTTATTACAACATATAACAAAACCATGACAGGAACATATATGTATAGTGTCTTTAGAAACTGGGAAACATAAGCAACTAGTTCATAAATCATCTATATTGTCTCTCTTTTATTTCCTCGTATCTAGAGACCCTTTTGGAATGTCCTACTTAATACCCTTCTTCCTGACCTAGGGAAATGAAAACATACAAAAGGGTGAGCTCAAATGCTCAATAAGGGTAAACAAAATAAATATCAATAATATCATATTCATAAGAACATAACATTTTGAAAATCTTAACCTGCAAAAGAGATCATAATATCATAACATGGGATAAATCATAGTAGTGAGATGTAATCCTAATAATCATAGCTTAAAACATGAAACTTTGTAAAATATAAACATAATCATAGAAAATCATTTCATAATAGTCAAGGCTCTTTACCAAGACCATCATACCAGACAAAGTCCATTTCGGATCCGAGTTCACTCATCGTTCCAGTCCTCTATCACTAAATTGGATTAACTTTCCATTCCAGCTATGTCTATCTCATGAGATATAATTCTTTACCCATTTCATTGGAGGGATATATAGGCCCCACCAATCTCATAATGAAACCATTCTTATGTGTGCCACAAAATGATAAATCATAGCATAACCCATGTAATAAAAATGGAATTCATAAACATCATTCCATCATAAAATAATCCATATAAGATAAAATGACATCATAAAAATAATTCCATCATAAAAATAATTCCATCATAAAAAAATAAAATCAATGTAAAAATAGGGACGTAAAAAGAACCCTATATTATCTTAGATGGAAAATAATTTTGATAAAACACTTGAACTCCATTTTTGAGGAAAATATCCTTTCTACTTCAAAAACATTTTACCTTTCTTAACCTGCCATACAATTTTAAACTAAAAGAAGGTGATTAAAAATAAACGTGAAAACATGTAAAGTAAGCTTCATGTAAATAATGTTATATGAAATAATAAAAATCCATTCATGTCGTATAAGTTAAAAAAATAATCTTCTCATACTGTGGCTGGAAAAGTCAAAAAGTACCTCAGTTTGAAAATGACAAAAGATTCATTTCATATAATTTACTCACCAAAGGGTAAAATTATATTTAAACAATTGTATGAGGATAGAAATAATATTACATACTGGGGAAACAGGGATGTGGATGTCAAATATTCCCCAGTAAATTTTGAAGTATAAATAGTCTCGGATAAAATTGAGATTGCGATATTTTCCCTTACCTTATGTCCGATTTGATTCGTACATATCTTAACCTCCTGTATAATGATTTAAATAATGTCATTGACTTAATATAGAATCATATTCATTGTTATGATATCATATATGGTCATGTTATATATTCTTATTAGCAATATTTCATTGCTACTTGTTATTCGGTTGTTCATTGCTTTATGTTCTTATGCATGTTTTGTCGAATAAATTCTTATTATTTTTTAGGTTATTGATACCTCATTTCCAAAATGGTATTAGTGTAATATATATCATATTTATTCGTTCAATTAATTTATATAATCATTATTCAATGAAGATCATGTATAACGGGTCGCATCACATCGTTGAGACGGTAGGTCGTACGCACGCACGAGCGATGATATCATTCCCATGATTGTGGAATTGTATTGAAGAGTATGTATAATATTTCAGAATCAAAATCACTTTACAATAATAATATATAGTTATTCTTTACACCATTATAACCATCCAAGTAAGGTGGTGGTGGAAAACATATTACACCACGGTGTGGAGACGGTATTCCATATGTACGCACGCGCGGTAATTTTGTTTTACATTGGATGGATAAAATGTGAAATAGGGTTGTTTCATATTTATAAAAACATATAATTATATGAGTTATAATGATGTTATTACTTCATAATTAAACAACTAAATAAGAGGAAGTAGAAGAAGAAATTAATTTGAAAGAATCGGTAACAGATATTACCTCTTCTTCGACACGCCTCTTTGAAACCTCCTCTTAGGGCACTAATGATGGTATTTGAAGACGACCAGGACCTCTAGAATATTAATAGGGGAGTTAAGAAGAGTAATGGGAAGTGGTTGGCCGATATTTAAGGCTCAAAGTTGTGTAATGAGAAGGGGGAGTAGGTTCCCTTTTATAAGGGGGGAGAGGGGTACCTTTGGAAAGTGTGAAAATATTATTTTATTATAAACATATCTTCAGTTTCAAAAGGTCCGAAAATCACTAAAGATGATAATACAATGGATCATGGTTGATGTAAAATCATCCAATCATAACTGGACATGTTTTTGATAATATGTTAATCATTATAATCTTATTTACTTAAATCATTTATTAATGAGGTAAATACAGCATCATTATTGTGTCATAAATAATTTAAATTATTTGATGTCTAAAAATTATAAAAAAACTGCCACCATGTAGGAAATCATTTTAGCTTTACAATTAATATTTATAGTAGAGAATATAATTTATATAACCCCTTATAAAAAGTAATTACTAAAATATATTTGTTAATGTCAATTTTGTATTTACATTAAATTAAATAATCCAAATTGTTATTATCACTACCATGTGGCTCAATGGGGTCCCAAAATCCACCCAAGGATGCCCATGGTCAGACAATACTCATTAAATAAGGTTAGGATAAGTGTTAAGGTAATTTTGAATTATTATAATATTCTTTTAACCTTGAATTACCCTATTTAACTTTAACCACATTAAATAAAAGTCAAATATTACTATTCACAAAAAAATTATTTTCATCTTATTAAACCAAATTTTACTTCATGGTAACAACCATGTTTGTCGGATTTTTGAAATTAAATTCATAGAAGTGGAAATTTTTCATTTAAATGAAAGAGTCAGTTTTTTTAAGTACCCCCAAGTGGTTTTACTATTCATCAAAAATTGATGTTTTTCAGAAAAATACCAAAAATTCATCCTAGGCTATATTTGATATTCCGAATTCAAAAATGATGTCCCTTTTTCAAAATTCAAAACATATAAGTGGAATTAATTAATTTTAAAATTAATTCCCGTTATCAAAACAAATAGTGTGTTTTTAAGAAACAATAACTATCAAAATATCAACACTTGTTTATGTGCAAATTCAAAGTGAAATTTAATCAAATGACCAATATTGGATTAAATGGTAAAAATATATTATAATAACACATTAAAAGAAATTAAAAATATAATATAACCATATAAATTATTGCGATGAAAAATGTTGTTTTTAATTAAATTATTTGGTGTTTTTACTATTCATTAAAATATTCAAGTTATCAGAATAATATGAAAAATTTATCCAAATTAAATTTTTATATCCTGATTACAAGGAATAGTTTTATTTTGTTCCATAGAGAGATTCATAAGGAGACATCTGAATACTGGAGTGAAAAATATTATTATAAGAAAATTCACTAAAGGTAGGTGTTGATCCCATCCACCTTTGAAATCCATAGAGCAAGCTCTTAACATATCTTCTAGAGTTTTAATTGTTCTCTCAGACTGACCGTCTATATAAGTATGATAAGTAGTGCTGAAACTCAACTTTGTATCTAAAGTATGCTGATGACTTTGCTAGAACTTCGAGGTAAACCTCGGATCCCGATCAGATATAATGGAAAGTTGTACTCCATGAAATATTACCACATCCCTAACATATATCCTGGCAAGCTTATCCAGAGAGAAATATTCTCTAATAGAAATTAAGTGTGCCGACTTCGTAAGACGATAAACTATAACCCTGATAGCAGTGTTTCCTTTGGATGTTTTAGGAAGTCCAGTGACAATGTCCATAGTGATGTATTCCCATTTCCATTATGGTATGGGTAATGATTATAACATCCCCTTATACATCTGTCTCTCATCATTAACTTTCTGACAAACCAAGCATTGAGAGACATATTCAGCAACATCACTTTTCATGCCATCCCACCAAAAGTAATCTTTCAGGTCCATATACATATTCGGGCTTCGAGGATGAATAGAGAATAAAGAAATATGAGCCTTATCCAGTACCTCCTTCTTTATTTCTGGGATGGGAGGAACACAAACCCGATTCTTGAACCTTATTATCCCATCATAATCAAGGTTGAAATTAGGAACATTTCTCACCTTCTTTTGTAACTCTACATCTTCTTTTTGTGCCTCTTTAATCTTCACATGTATAGATGGATGAACATTTATTTGAGAAAGATAATATTTTTCCCCTTCTAATATAATTCCAAGATCCATCCTTTGTAAATCCATAAATATTGGATCTTTTGTGATCCTCATCATGGATAAGCTATCATGGTCTTGTCGACTTAATGCGTCTTCCACCTTGTTTTCTTTCCCAGGGTGGTAATGAATTGAGCACTCGTAATCCTTAATCAGCTCCAACCATCTTCTTTGGCGCATATTCAGCTCCTTTTTTGTGAAAATATACTTTAATCTTTTATGATCCGTATAAATATCACATCTTTCACCATAAAGATAATGCCTCCAAATCTTTAATGAAAAGGTTACCTCAGCTAACACCAAATCATGAGTTGGGTAATTTTACTCATGGATAATCAACTATCGTGAGGCATAAGCTATTACCATATCGTTTTTCATGAGAACACACCCCAATCGCTTCTTGGATGCATCACTGTAGATCACAAACTTTTCTACACTATAAGGCAGTGTGAGCATAGGTGCATTGGATAAAATTCTTTTTAACTCCTTGAAATTCTCTTCACAATCCTCTTTCCACACGAACCTAACTCTTTTTCGAGTCAACATGGTGAGTGGATTAGATAATCGTGAAAAATATTTCACGAAACATCAATAATATCCAGCCAAACAAAGAAAATTTCGGATCTCAGTTACTGTTGTTGGTCTCGACCATCCTTCGATAACCTCTATTTTTTTATGGATCCCAAAATATCCCCTCTTTTGAAATTATGTGACCCAAAAATGAATATTTTTGATACCAAAATTCACACTTGGTAAATTTGGAATAAATATTCTCCTTTCATAGGGTATTTAATACAATTCTCAATTGATCTTCATGTTCTTCCTTGCTCTTTGAATATACAATAATATCATCTATAAAGACTACCACAAACTAATCAAGGTAGTCTATAAAGACTCTATTCATTAGATCTATGAAGATAGTAGGGGCATTAGTAAGACCAAAAGGCATCCCTATAAATTCATAGTGTCCATAGATTGTATGAAAAGTTGTCTTTGGTATATCCTCTTTTTGACCCTTAATTGATGATACCCTGAATGAAGATCAATCTTGGAAACGTATTAAGCTCTGCATAGTTGGTTAAATAAGTAATCAATGTCTGGGAGAAAATATTTTTTCATCATAATGATCTTGTTAAGTTCTCGATAATCAATGCATAGTCTCATTGGTCCATATTTATTCTTAATAAACAGAACATGTGATCCCCAAGGTCATGCACTAGGGTGTATGAATACCTTATAAAGATTCTCTTGGAGTTGCTTCTTCAATTCCTGCAACTCAATTGGGGTCATTATATAAGGTGTCTTTGAAATGGGTATAGCACCCGGAATGAGTTCTATTGAAAACTCAACTTCACAATTTTGTTGAAGACTTGGCAATTCCTCCATAAAGACATTATCAAACTCCCATACAAAGGGAATATTTTTAATCGTGAGTTTCTATCCAACCATTTGAGATAAATAACCTTCATTTATTGGAATCAACACCCATAAGATAGAATAAATTTCCACTGGAAGTTTATATTAATCCTTTCTGCGATATATGATAGTAGATTGATCAGGAATATTAAATGTGATTTCCCTTCATTGGAAATTAATATCAGCTCCATATAAAGACAGCCAATACATTCCAAGAATCACATCAAATTTCACTATAGGAAGGATCACACGATTTTCAAGAAGAACATTCCCACAAACTTCAATTGGAGAAGAATTATACACTTTTAATGCAACAGTTTTTCCATTAATAGTTGTCACATATAACTCAACATCTAATTGTTGAGGTAGTACAATGATAACCTTAGAAAATTCTTCAGAAATCCAAGAGTGGGTGGATCCAGAGTCAGATAAAACCGTTGCTACTTTAGATTGGATGGTATGTGTACCTTTCACCACTTCGTTATCGTACTCCACATCGTTGATAGAAACTATATGTGACTTTCCTTTTTATTTGGCCTTAATAGTTTGTTGATGTCGATCATCATCAACAACCCTTGGATTGGAGCATTGATTGGCACAATTCCCCAGTTACTTTCACATGAAACATTGAAGTGTAGGAGGTGGATTCTGTGTATCCCTTTTTTTCGCATCATTAGACATCTTCTACCATTATTTATACATTCAACTTCCTGATGACCTTCTTTAACAAACTTAAACCATTTACTTGTCCCTTTAAGACAATTCCTTATATGTTTCTTTCCAAATATTGAGCATTAGGGAAAACTCTTCTTCTCTTCATTGGCTTCTTTAGGTTTCCCTTTGAATTCCATTTTCCACTTCTTATCAAACCCATATGACTGATGGATTACTCCATTATCTATCTCAACCTTGAGAGGACATCAAAAAATTTCCTCGTAGCTATTGAAGTCCCTTATGTCTAACGCCCTTTGAAGACTTGGTTTTAAGACACTAATGAATCTATCGATCTTACTCTCAGGTTGGATAATAATTCCAGAAGCGTACCTTTCTAGTCTTGTAAAATTTGCTTCGTAGGTACCGACTGATTCATCATCCTTTGCTTTAGTTCAAGAAACTCCTTCTCTATCATTGTTTGAAGAATATCTGGGATTTACTTATTGAAAAATAAGTTCTTGAACTCTTCCCATTCCATGGACTCAATTTCACACCTTTACCTCGTATTCTTAATAAGTTTCCACCGTTGATCAGCTTCAACTTCCTAATGATATGATGATAAGTTGACTTTATCATGTTCAGAACATTGCAGGACTGAAAATATCTTTTCAATGGCACTAATCCACTGTTCAACCACTAATGGATCAGAAGACCCACTGAATGAAGGTGGAAGATGCCTCATAAAGGATTCAACAGAATGTTGCTCCTTCCTTTGCTCGTTTGGAAGTCTTGCATGATTCATAGCTTGAGAATGTTATGTGAGCATGGCTATAAGATTTTTCATTCCAACTCCCATATCGTTTGGTTTCTCAGGGGGAGAATCATTGCATTGCCTGTCACATTCAACATTAACATGGTTCCTTCGGATTCTTTCCATTGACTAAATCCATGAAGCATAGTGTGAGCAGCACTAATCATAATAGGAAAACCACATAACCAAGAAAAAAATTTCACACTTTAGGTCTTATCATAGGCTGTTCTGGCCATTTCTAAAACACTAATATTGCGTTCAATGTTTAGACATATCCTTAGAGTTCTTACTAAGGATTTCAGATTCTAGTTTCCAAAGGATGACTATACCTTTCCTCTAATACCGACTATAACGACCCATACATCACACACAAGGTTATTTCTTCAGAATTGAAGCATAATTATTACAACATATAAAAAAACCATGATAATACCATATAGGTATAGTGTCTTTAAAAACTGGGAAATATAAAAAACCGGTTCATACATCATCTATATTGTCTCCCATTTATTTCATCATATATAGAGTCCCTTTTGGCATATCCTACTTAATACCCTTCTTCATGACCTCGGGAAAAGATAACATACAAAAGGGTGAGCTCAAATTCTCATTAAGGGTAAACAAAATAAATATCAATAATATCATATTCATAAGAACATAACATTTTGAAAATATTAACCTGCAAAAGAGATCGTAATTCATAAAATGGGATAAATCATAGTAGTGAGATGTAATCGCAAAAATCATTGCCTAAAACATGAAACATTGTGGCATACACACATAATCATATAAAATCATTTCATATTAATCAAGGCTCTTTTCCAAAACCATCATAGCTGACAAAGTCCTTTACTGAACCGAGTTCACTCCTCGTTAGAGTCCTGTATCACTGAACCAGATTAACTTGTATTCCATCCATGTCTATCTCATGAGATATAAGTCTTTACCCAATGCATTGGAGGGCGATATAGGTCACACCCATCTCATAATGAAACCATTCTTATGTGTTCCACAAAATGATAAATCATAGCATAAACCATGTAATAAAAATGGGATTCTTAAACATCATTCCATCATAACATAATCCATATAAGATAACAGGACATCATAAAATTAATTCCATCATAACATAATCAAATCAATGTAAAAATAGGGATTGAAACAGAACCCTATATTATCTTAGATGGAAAATAATTTTTATAAAACACTTGAACTCTATTCTTGAAGAAAATATCATTTGTACTTCAAAAACATTTTACCTTCATTAAAATGTCATAAAATATTAAACTAAAAGAAGTCATTTAAAAATAATTGTGAAAACATTTAAAGGAAGCTTCATGTAAATAATGTTCTATGAAATCATAAAAATCCATTCATGTCATATAAGTTAAAAAAAGATTCTTCTCATACTTTGGCCGGAAAAGTCAAAAAGTACCTCGTACGAAAAATGACAAAAGATTTCATTCATATATTTTACTCACCAAAGGGTAAAATTGGATTTAAACAATTTTATGAGTATAGAAATAATATTTCCAATTGAGGAAACATTGATGTGGATGATAAATATTCCCCAGTAAATTCTGAAGTATAAACAATCTCGGATAAAAATGAGATTGTGAGATTTCCCATTACCTTATGTCCAATTTTTTCGTACGTATCCGAATCTCCTGTATAATGATTTAAATAATTTCATTGACTTATTACAGAATGATATTCATTGTTATGATATCATATATGGTCATTTTTGTATCTTCTTATTAATAATATTTCATTGCTACTTGTTATTCGGGTGTTCATTGCTTTGTGTTCTTATGCATTTTTGTCGAATAAATTCTTATTCATATTTTTAGGTTATAGATACCTCATTTTCATAATGTTATTATTTTAATATATATCATATTTATGAATTCAATTCATTTATATAATCATTATTCAATGAAGATCCTGTACAACTAGTTGCATCACATCGTGGAGACGAAAGGCCGTACGTACGCACGAGCGATGATATCGTTTCCATGATTGTGGAATTGTATTGAAGTGTATGTATACTATTTAAGAATGAATATCACTTTTAAATAATCATATATAGTTATTCTTTAAACCATTATAACCATCCATGTATGGTGGTGGTGGAAAAAAGATCACACCACGACATGGAGACGATATTCCGTACGTATGCACGCGCGGTGATTTCGTTTTCCATAGGATGGATAGAAGGTGAAATAGGGTTGTTTCATATTTATAATAACATATCATTATATTAGTGATACTTATATTATTACTTCATAATGAAACAACTAAGAAAGATGAAGTAGAAGAAGAAATAAATTTGAAAGAACCGGTAACATATATTACCTCTTCTTCGACATGCCTCTTTGAAACCTCCTCTTAGGGCACTAATGTTGGTCTTTGAAGAAGACCATGACCGCTATAATTTTACTAGGGGAGTTGATAAGGGTAGTGGGTAGGGTTTGGCTGATCTTGAAGGCTCAATGTTGTGTAAAGAGGAGAGGGGGGAGGTGCCCTTTTATAAGGGAGGAGAGATGCACCTTTGGAAAGTGTGAAAATATTATTTTATTATAAACATATCTTTGGTTTCAAAAGTTCCAAAAATCATTAAAGATGAAGATAAGATGACTCATGGTAGAAATAAAATCATCCAATCATAATTGAACATGATTTGGATTATAATTTAATCATTATAATCTTATTTATTTAAATAATTTATTAATGATGTAAATAGTGTATCATTATTGTGTCATAAATAATTTAATTTATTTGATGTCTAATAATTATAAAAAAAACCTCCATGTAGGAAATATTTTTATCTTTCCAATTAATATTTATAGTCGAAAAGATAATTTATATAACCCCTTATAAAAATTAATTACTAAAATATTTTTGTTAATGTCAATTTTGTCTTTACATTAAATTAATTAATCCAAATTATCATTATCATTACCATGTGGCTCCATGGGGTCCCAAAATCGACCCAAGGATGCACATGGTCGGACAATAATCATCCGATAATGTTAGGACAAGTGTTAAGGTAATTTTTAATTATTATAATATTCTTTTAACCTTGAATTATCCTATTTACCTTTAGCCACCGTAAATGAAAGTAAAAATTTACTATTCACCAAAAATTATTTTCATCTTATTGACCCACATTTTACTTCTTTATAACAACCATGTATGTTTGATTTTTTGAATTCAATTCATATAAGTGGTAAAATTTCATTTAAATGAAAGAGTCAGTTTTGTAACTACCACTAAGTGGTTTCACTATTCATCAAAAATAGAAGTTTTTCAGAAAGATACAAAAAATTCAGACTACTCTATATTTGATATTACGAATTCAAAAATGATGACTATTTTTTCAAATTCAAAACAAATAAGTGGAATTAATTAATTTTAAAATTAATTCTCGTTATCAAAACAAATAGTGTGTTTTTAAGAAACAATAACTATCAAAAGATCGACACATGTTTTTATCCAAATTCAAAGTGAAATTAATTCCAATGACCAACATTGGATTAAATGGTAAAAATATATTCTAATTACACTTTAAAACCAATTAAAAAGATAATCTAACCATATAAATTATTTCAATGAAAAAAGTTGTTTTTAATTAAAATATAGCATGTTTTTACTATTCATTAAAATATGAAAGTTATCAGAATAATATGAAAAATTTATCCAAATTAAAATTTTATATCCTGATTCCATGGAAGAATTTTATTTTGTCAAATTGAACTTATTAACATTTCAAAAACAATATTTAATGTGGGTGCGCCATCAAAAGGCGGCAAACCATCATTTTTTGAAAAATACTTATTTTACGTGAAAAAATTATTTTGATCTCATACCATGTTCTAGAAAATATGTATGATGAATAATAATTTTATAAAATTTAAAATTTAGTTAATAATATTCATAAAGGCTAGTCCATATTAATATTATAACAATATATCGTTGTTTAGTGAAACCCGGTATAGCGTACTACACACGCTATCGAGGAAGGTCGTGATTGCGTGTAACACAAGCCAAGATAGTGTTGTGTGTAGGGAATGATTCCATTGACGTTTCGTATAACATAAGACATAAAAAAATATACTTCTCATAAAATATCAGGGTGTTACATATTTAATATACAACAATTTTTTATAGTTTATGTATCTATTGGTATTGATCCTTTAACACCAAAAAAATCATTTACCAAAAATTACATCTTTTTATTTATCATTTCAATACAATCACTTTTTACCAAAAATAGAGTCTATTACTATTTATTGTTATTCCAAACATATTTTTCACCTTTATAAATATCCATTTTAATAAATTATTCAATTATATAAAATATATTGAAAAATTATATATATAGAAATATAAATATATATTTAAATAAATATTAAAAAGTATAAATATTTTGACAAATTGATAAAATCATATATCTTCCTCCCTCCCTCACAAAAGTAGACACCTGGAAGCCAACACACCCACATAAGTGGATCTCGCCTCTCACGAATGTACTTCCTCTCCTACAGCTACCCATGTCCGATGGTTATCTCATACTGCTGGCCAACACTATCTCCTACATCTCATTCTCATCCTCTACCTCTCCTCAAATAACATTGTCTTACTGGTTACCTATCGCTTTTTTCAAACACTGATAGTGGATTCCCTTCGCGCTGGTCTCATCCCATCTTCTTAGCTACAAATCCAGTGTAGTCCACTCCCCACAATGGTCCTCACACCTTGTTGGCTCATCTCTCCTAGACTTTTGTGCTTCTTTCCTATCCTCCCCTAACAGTGAGTGTTTATTTTGCTTTTTACTTTTTGATAACAAATATTTTTGAATATTATTGGTGGCATTTTTTGTTCATAAAAATAAATTTTAGCAAGATTTTAGAAATAATCTAAATCAAAACCTTATCATTTATGACTAAGATGTTGATGTAGTGGCACTTATCCTTTCTAAAGATTATGATTGTTAAGATTATTTTGAATTTATGATTGTTAAACATGAATCTGAAAGTTGGTTGAAATGAAATATTAAACTTCAGTTTCATTTTATTGAATGTTTCAGGGAATTCCTACGTACAGGGTTTTCTAGTTTTCGGTTAACCTTTTATTTTTTAACCCAGTGGTGCACATGATCGGGTTCAGTATTTTCCTTACCTAATAGCTGGCATTTTCTGAAGTGTTGATTTCTTTGATCAAACATATCTAGGGATCCATAGGTGTGTTTCTTCGCCAATCCCCAATCTTCTCTTCAGGTCTCTCGAACAACCGCATCGTGCCCTCTGTCAAGTGCACTGTATTTGTCATGGTTATGTGAACGACCCCATTGATCATGGTCATCTACATGGCCTTCGTCCCGTGCCTCTTCCAAAAATTCTAACAGATATCTGTTGCACATTGACTCCAATATTGTTTTCCCTAGGGATTTGTATGCATCAAAGGGTTCTTTCCCTTTAGTTCCAAGGTAGATCTCATTGAGCATAGCTCTGTTCTGGCTCTACGAAGAAGAAGAAAGACTGTTCTAGGAGTTCCTAGCCACCCACACTCCCCATAGTAGAAGAGTGTTCCACCACCAGAAATTATCTGGTGGAGATTCAGTGGGAATTGTCTTGACTTTAGGTATTTTAATGGCTATGTAACAATCATTACATTACATTATAATTTTGAAAGAAATATGCTTTCTTGATCTTGGATCTGTAATGATTTATCATTCCTTCAAAATGTATGTGGTTGTATGCTACTTGTGTGCGTGTGTGGGTCCATATCAGAGTGGATAGGGCTAACTCTACGTGATCGGATTTATCACTTCCACATAGTTTTCCAAGCTCGGCCTCCTCGGATAGTTTTTGTGGTCTTTTATTTTCTGCATTCACATCTGTAATCATTTCATGCTTTCTTTCTTGAATTCTTAATAAACTGGTTTCCCTAGGTGTGTTCCCGCTGAGCACATAGGTTACCTTGGGGCCAAAACATGTTACATATATTTTCCTCATTTTTTAATTGCATTTAATTTTTATCATTCTTGATCTAGTACAATTATAACTAATCTGTTAATTAAATTTTGCAATTTGATCTCCATTAAAACCGAACAATGGATCTTGGTTTATTAAGGGTTTATGTATTTAACCCTCACAAGTGGTATCAGAAGCTACATTTTCATTTCCATGGGTTCGACTATGTTTGATATCAATATGTTTTTATGGTGAGAATGATTTTAATATATGTAGAATTAAGATGACGGCCTTGTTAGATCATAATGATCTAATAGATGCCTTTCTGGTTGTAGGATGTAAATCACCACCATTGCCCCTAATCTGTAGGTTGCTACCACTTTTGTAGATGTCCCTGAGGAGGCCTTTTGGAAAACCCGTAGTTTAATACATTTATCTTTAAGAGACAAAGTGTTAAGAGAAGTCGCATATGTGTCCTCTTTTACTGGTATATGGTCTAAATTAGAATCCTTTTATATGAATAAATATCTTGTTGTTAAACTATATAAGAAAATGAGATTATATACATTCAAAATGGGCCATGGAACTGTAGTCAGGAAACACATTGATGAATTTAAAAATATCTTGTTAGTCCTAGCCACCATTGACATTAAACAGGATGATGAAGACCAAACTATCATATTATCAACATCATTAGATGATTCTTTTAACAATGTTATAGACTCTATGATGTATGGAAATGACACATTAACTCATGAAGAAGTGAAACATTCTTTTCTCTCTAAAGACCCTAAAATTAAGGGTAGTGTGAAAACTAAGGATGAGGGTTTAAAAATTAGGGACAAAGGTGAATCTAGAGGCTGAAGTGAGTCAAGGGGTAGGAGAAAGGATAAGGGACAATCCATGTAATATAGAAACAATTCTGAAAATAAGGTAATAAAATGTTTTCAATGAAAAAACCCTAGACATATTAAGATAAATTGTTTTAATAGGAACGGTAATTATAAAGATAGTAATAATGACCATTCCCTATTAGTTGATAATATTCTGACCCTATTGATGTGTTGAATGTCACTAATGTATCCATCCTTGATGAATGTATCCTAGATTCTGGATGTCCATACCACATGTTCTCTAAGAAGTAATTCTTTACTGACATAAGGGATGTCAGGATTAGCGAGGTCTTTCTTGGGAATATCTGAAGCTATCTCATCATAGGTATAGGCTAATTTTTTTTAGAGATTTGGGATGGGTCATCCAATACTCTGGAAGAGGCTAGGTGGGTACCAGAATTAAAAGGGAACCTAATATACCTAGGAACCCCTGACCAGAAAGGGTATGGCTTCATGTATGCATTTGGAAGCTGTAAATTTTCTTGTAGATCCCTCATAGTAATGAAGGGAACCCTTCTCAAGGGAATGTATTTGTTAGATGTTAAAGTGTATAGAATTCAGTTGAACACTTATTTTGCTTTAGAATTTGACTCCACCACCTTGTGGTATAGGAGACAAGGGAATGTTAGTGCCAAGGGTCTTTGTGAGATTAGGAAGCATGGCATTCTATGTAATATCACTCTTCGCAGTTTGCCGTTTTGTGAAAATTATGCATATGGGATGTCCAGGAGAGTCAGTTTCAGTAGGTCTGTGTATAAGGCTAAAGAACCTCTCGAATGTGTACATTATGATTTGTGGGGTCCCTATAGGATTACCTCACATGGTGGAGGAATATACATTTTGACAATTATAGATGATTTATCTAGGAGAGTGTTGATTTATATACTTAAGCACAAGTGTTATTCATTTCCTAATTTTAAGATATGGACAACCGTGGTAAAGAGTGAAAGTAATTGGAAACTTGTGTCCTTATTAACTGATAATTGTTTAGAGTATCTATCCAATTAATTCATTGAATATTGTGAATCTGAAGGAACTAAAAGATACTGGACTGTTGCAGAAACCCCATAATAGAATTGGTTGGCATAGATAATGAATAGGACCATTCAGGAAAGGGTGTGGTGTATATTATCCCTTTAAAAACATTCATGGTCCTTTTGGGCCGAAGCTACTGCAATAGAAGTGTACCTCATTAACCAGTTCCCATCTTCTACATACTCCATTAAGACACCTAAAGAACATCGGAATGACATACCCCTGAATCTAGCTCACCTTAAGATATTTGTATTTGTAGATTATGCTCATACACACAATGATAATCTAGATCTAAGAGATATTAATTGCATATTTGTGGGATATACAGAGGGTGTTAAATGATATTGGTTATGGGTAGATAAACCAGGTTATCAGAAATGCATCATTAGCTGCGACGTGGTCTTCCATTAATCTGGTGTGACCAGTGGGAAAGAACCAGATCCTGTTGCAACTTATGATGAAGCTACTGGACCATCAGAACTTCTAACACCATTTGGTGTTGAAGTTACTTTAAGATCAAGAAAATGACCCATGTCTAGTGTTGGTCCTACTCCTTCTGTTCCCTAAGCCCAGTCTGAATTATATTTTTTTTGAATCATAACATGAGAGGGAAGAACCAGATGAACTAATACACTATGAGATTTCTAGAGGTAGATAAAAGAGGGTAATTAGACCTCCATCTCACTTTAACTTGGCATACATTTGTTTCTATGCCTTTTACATAGAACGGGCCATGTTTAATGATGATACTCAAACTTAAAATCATGTTATTAAGTCCAAATAATAATGTAAATGGTTGCGAAAAATAAAAGAGGAAATGAATTTCCTTCTTAAGAACAACACCAAGGTTGTTGTTCCGAGACCCCATAACCATAAAGTTAAAAGTTCAAGATGGATTTATTAGAAGAAAGAGAAAATGTAGGAGAGTATAAAATAAAATAAAAAGAAGATATGATTTCTAATGGTTTTCTACAACGTGAATTCACTTATTGTAGTGAAATATTTTCTCATGTTGTTAAGCATTCATCCATCATAATTCTATAGGTCTTTACTGCCAAACAAGATTTTCATGTTGAGCAACTTGATGTAAAAATAGCTTGTTTACATGGTAGTCTTGAAGAAACCATTTATATGACTCCGCCTAAAGGATTTTCAAAGCATTTCAATCCTAACCATGTTTATCTTTTATATAAGTCCTTGTATGGTAATAAATAGTCTCCAAGACAATGATATAAAAGGTTCGGTTATTTTATGATTGAGAACCAGCTTTCTAGTAGCATATTTGAAGCATGTGTGTATTTTAAAACTGCTAAACATGAGTTTTTTACCTTTTATTATATGATGAGTACATGTTTTTAATCTCTAAAAACATGAAGATCATAAATACTGTTAGGGACATGGTTAATAGTTCTTTTGAAATGAATGGATTAGGCCATGAAAATCAAATACTTGTCATCGACATAATTATGGATATAAAGGCTTGAACCCTATAAATGTCCCAATTTGCTTATGTTCTAAAGGTATTAATTAGATACCTATTTGAGCACATTAAACACATTGATATTCCCTTGGGACAACACGTTAAAATTAATTTGAATCAATCCACCAAGAATGAACATGAAACAACCTTTATGAATATGATTTCATATGAAAATGTTTCAGGAAGCCTTATGTATATCCTTATATATTCTAGACCAGACATAGCATTTTTTGTTTGTACCTTGAACAAGTTAATGGGGAAACCTTGTAAGGCTCATTGGCATGACTTAGAATGGTTGTTAAGGTACATTTCAATGTTTGATAAACTATGAATTAGATACGACTTGAATAATAGTTTTAATGATGATATAGTTGGATTTGTCGATTCTGATTATACTGCAAACATTGATACTCAAAATTCTATCACTCATTATGTATTTCTCACACATGGAGGACTAATCTCATAGAAATGAATAATAAAATTAGTGATTTCACTACCCACTACCGAGGTGGAGTATATTTCCCTGATATAGGCAATTAAGGAATCCATTTGGATGAAAGGTTTAATTTTAGAATTATCATTATCTACTAATATTATAATGGTACACTGTGATAGCCAGTCTAATTTAAATATACCTAAAAACTATGTATTCCATGGAAGATCTAATAATATTAACATTAGATTACAATTTGTTAGAGATATTATTGAATCTGGGAAGGTGAGTATCGAAAATATACCCACTGGTGATAACTCGGCTAATAGTTTGAATAAGGCAGTTCCGTTATCTAAATTATTTCATTGTCTTAAACTCGTGAATTTAGTCCCAATTCTATAGTCTAGGTTGTGAGAACATCATAACTGTATTTTATTTGATTGAAAGGTGGCGATTTGTTAAACAAGCATCTTCATGTAGGCTACAATGAAATACTACAATTCAGTTTCATTTTGTTGATTGATTCATGGAATTCATACGTACGTGGTTTTCCGATTTTAAGTTCACCTTTTATTTTATAACAGAGTGGTGTACATGCTCTTTTTCAATATTTTCCTTACCTAATAGTGGGCATGTTCTAAACCATTTATTTTGATGAACTAATGGAGCTGGGGAGCCTTCGGTGTGTTTCTTTACCTAGCCTCAATCTGTTCTTCGTGTCTCCTGACCAACTATGTCATGGCGTATGTCATGTGAGCCGTATTTTTTACACTCATGTGAATGACCCCTTTGATCATGGCCATCCAAACAACCTTCATCTCATGCCTTGGCCGAACTGTCTGACAGCTCTCTGTTGTGCATTGATTGTGCTATTGTTTCCTTGGGGGATGCACATGTTTTATAGGGTTCATTCTCTCTAGTTGAATGGTAGATCCCATTGGGAATAGATATTTTATGGCTCCATGATAAAGAATAAGGACCGTTCAATGAGTTCCTGGCTACCTACACTCCCCACAGCCAAAGAATGTTCCACCTCTGGCAACTAGAGTACTTATCTGGTGGATATTCAGTGGGAATCGTCTTGAATTCAGGTAGTTTGATGGCTATAATTCAAGTGGTAACAAGATTTATATTCCTTTTATAATTGTTACCAATATATAGTTTACAAATATTGTCTCTGAAAAAGTTTATCTTTTCTTCAAAATGTATTCAGTTGTTTTCTACTTTTGTGCATGCATGAGTCAATACAGGAGTGGACGGGTCTAACTTTACATTACTGGATTGATCACTACCACATATTTTAGCAAGCTTGGCCTCCTCGGATATTTTTGGCGGTCCTTTATTTACTTCATTATCATCTTTAATCATTTATTTATTTCTTTCTTGATTTCATAATAAACTAGTTGCACTTGAGGTGTTATCGTCCTTCACGTAGGTCCCCTTGGGGCCGAAGCACGTAACATCTATTTTCCTCTTTATTTTCTTGAATTGAATGTTTATCATTATTGATATTATACAATTATAACTAATATGTTAATTAAATTTACCAATTTAATCTCCATTAAAGCCGAATAGTGGAGCTGAGTTTATTAAGGGTTTAAGTAATTAACCCCAACAATATTTCTCTTTCTTTTTTCTTGCTTCTCTGAAAATTTATATTTTCTATAGTTTTCTGTTTTTTATTCATATTTTGATGTAGAATTTTTGTTGTTATCTTTTTCATTATTATTATTACATTATATTTCATTTAATCTCTAGATATTTGAATTCTCTTCAATAGGGTTAATTGGTTTTTGATTCCTTGAGGGAGGGGTGGTTGGGGGAATTATATTTTAAAATTATTTCTTAGATGTATGAAATATCTTAGTTATTAGATGTTATATAATTAATTCAATGGTAGTTAAAAAGTGATGAGTTGATAACTACATTTGAAAATCACCATTTTAAGGTTGATGGATTTGATGATGTTGCACAATTGAAATTTATTGATTTTTATCTCAGAATAACAGCAATTTTCCAAAAAAAAATTAAAACAATATTTTCATAACCTTGTGAGGTTATATAAAAGGGTGTATTATTTTTCCCTTGTTCTCATAGATAAATATGTACATATATTAATATATATTGAAAATTAGTGGTAGAGATTGGAAGTATTGAATAATTTGAATTTGATATACGGTGAAAATTTTATTTTATTGAATAAATAAATTACAATTTTTATATCCCAATCTAACATTATTGTTATTTCTACATATACCACCGTCAAAAAATAGAGCTTCCTATGTGTTTTAAATGAATAACTCTTGCATTGAATATAAATAATTTTTTCCTAAAACCATTTATAATAGAAATTTATTTTATTAAATTTGAGTATCTAATTCAAATGCATAAATTTTTTACTTTTCATTTTTTATATTTGTTTATGAATAGAATATTTTGATTATGTATGGATTTCGGTTTGAGGTAACCCTTGGAGAGTTCATTTCTTTGGAATAACTGATTAATTTTTTTTTGGGATTTAGATTTAATGATATCCCTTTTATTTTTCTCTTCACATAATGAATTCCCAATATCCTTTAGTCATATTAAAGTGTGCCTTTAGCAGTGACATCCCTATATTCAAATACATTCCCCCATGAAGTCATGGATATAAGAATATATTAGCACAAATTACTTTCTAGTGATGTTCCATTATTTAAATTAAATGTTTTATAGCCATTCTCCAGTGCTGCAATTATAATTTCTAATTGAGATATTCAAAATACATCATAGTATATCATGTTCTTTAACGTTCTTTATGCTTTCTATGTAAAGGTAATCAGAAATTGAGCTTGAATGTATTTTGAAATTATTGTTTGAAAACAATTCCTATTATTGTATATTATGAAAATAATGTCAGGGCTATGATTGGGAAACAAAAATTTTAGAGTTAGCCCTATTTTTTAAATAATTGAATCAGATTAAATGTAAACTAGTAAATAAAAAATACTCTTATATATAATTTCATTATATTTATATAATATAATAATTAAAATAAAAAACATACAAAAATTAAACAGAATTCATTACATATAAATTTTATATAAATTTATAGCAACTCATGATTTTATTTAAATTATACCAAACCAAATAAGACTTCTCGATCGACAGTGATCACATCGTCATTAATATGTCTTCTATGGTATTGAAAACCCCCTACTTCAACTCCTATTATTGCACATCAATTATCTTTCCACATGTTCATTCACTCCCTTTTGACCCTACACCATTCTTCGTAATTATTTTGTTTCTAGCCCTATTGGTTCATGTTCATCCCCCATTATTAATTTTATATTCATCCATTTAATTATTATTTATATCTCTACCACCACAAATATCCCCATTTCACCTTACCTCATAGACCCAAATTAAGGTTGTGTTGCCTACCCGAACACACTTAGTTCATCATTAACGTCGTTGTCTTCCCCCAAGGGACGATTGATGGCTCACACTTATTTTTCTCTAATTGGATTTATTTTTATTCTATTTAATATTCATTATTAATCCATGGTTGATCACAATCCAAATTTTGGTTTCTGATTTTTTTCTTTGGTCTCAACAAAAATTAAAAACATTATTCCAATTAGGATGTCAATCACATTGGTTTGATATTTGTCGCCCAAATTTCATGTTTTCACTTTTCCATAATTCAACATTGGTAATCCAATTTCTAGATGTCAAATAAAATTATGTTCTCAAGTCAAATGATATTTTACTTTTTCTAGTTACCTTGTTTTTTCTTATTGGGGGTCAGAAGGGGAAAACACCGACCACAAACAGTTTTATGTTGTCGAATTCAAGGTTTAATTTTCTATCATGCACTCCTATAATGTTTAGGAACTCCATTGTTTGATAGATGTAGGGGATGATGGGTCTCATTTTCATTTTCATTTATTCTTTCATTCTCTATAGAAGAAATAGGTTTCCTTGTTTATGGTAAGGGCTCCATTTACTTCACTCGAATTATCTTATGAAAAAAATTACTAATTATACGGTCCTCCCTATTTTATCTTGTGTATATGGATCTAGTGCACATTTTATGTTTCAACTAAAAATAATTATTTAATTTTTGTTTATTTTGTATTCATTTTTAAACTATATTATTATGTTCAACTATATTAATATTTTTTAGAAATTGTACATTTAGTTTTGGTCTGTGCGAAATTCAAATGAATTGTTTTTTCTTTATTTTTTTTGTTTTTTACTGAGATCCTAAAAAATTATATAATCCTCTAAAACGAAATAAATAATTTGAGTGTATAATTGGTACCTATTTTTGTATTTCCTAAGTTGTAATTATTATAGTTATTCTACTAGCATTATTCCAAGTTGAATATAGTTATAGTGAACTAATGAAATGGAAAAACATTAATGATGTTTTTCGTAATAAATATTAGCTTGTTCATCCTAGTTTTATTTATTTAATATTATGACTTAAGAAAAACAATGATCATATTTATTGAATTCTATATTATTTCTAATAATTATCATGGATAGTTGGTTTTTCCTTTATTTTATTTTAATGACTTTCTTTTCCAAATATTATTCTTTATTTTATTGTATTTCCCATTATAATTTCAATAAGAAGTTTATTTCCATAAGATTTCTCATTTTTCAATGTACATCCTTTATGTAAGTGATATTTTATGTATAATTTGAGGTAGTTTCCACTCCTATTCATTTTAATTAAATCATGATGTAAAGGTAACATGCTTGAGGTGTTTTTTCTTTTATTTTCTAAATGATTATTATTTTTTGAATTTTTTAGTTCATCGACACATTACTTATTTTTCATTGATTTATAAAATGTATAATATTCTATTTTGAAATTTTATTATGTTTTTTAATCCTAGTTGTCTCACTTTCCCATAATATATTGAATTTTCCAATGCGTTCAAATAAATATATTTTTTAATAGTTCACTGTATATTTTTTACATAAATAATATTAAATTCCTCAACCATTTGTAACTTTGGAAAATAATTTAGTGTATTTTCTCTCTTATATCATATTATTTACTATATTAATAATTTTAATTGTACCTTCCCTAAATAAAATATTCATTTCTATAAAATTATGCATCATTATCGATTATGTTTTACATAGTCAGGCTACATTATATTACAATTTTTGGATTCACAATTTATTTCAGTTATTTTTATTTTATTTGAATCATATGATATATAGATAGATATATATATATATATATTAGTTAATTTTTTGTCATCAGATAATTCTTTGTTATCTAAAAATCTTATAGCTGGTAATATTTTATATGGGCTAATATCATATTTTATATCACCATCATTACTTCAATTTCTATATCCAAAATATAGACCAGCCTATATGAGAAATTATATACAATCTTGTACATGATATTGTTAGATTTTCAGATGTTTCATCCATGCAGAGTATTCTTTTAATAACTTTTGGAATGCTGAAATCATCTCTTAAAAATAACCATTCAAAGGTATATTTTTAGTTTATTTTATATGTATTGGAAAACAAAATTCAAATATATTATAAGGATTCATTTTTTTCACTTAAAATTTAAAAATGATTATGTTCATGATAGGATTAGAACTTATTATTCACATACATGTTAATTTGTATAGTGACATGTTATTTTATCCATGTATGGATATATTTTTCCACATTATTTTCATATTTTCATATGATATATTAATATGAAGAGAAAATAGAGCACCTATAGTTAATGTTATATTTATATTTGATGGTTGAAAATTAAATTTTTTAATTTTTGTTTCATTATATTATAATAGTATTTTTTCAACCATTTTTTAATAAGAAATATAGAAAACATGGTTGACATATGCTATATATTTGATTGAAGTTTTTACATTCACATGTAAACAAAAAATCCATTGGTGATCCAAGAGGAAGAAAAACCAAATCATGCCGCCCAATAAGATTTGGACAAGAATTATAGTACATCTTCACAAACAAATAACATGTTCTTTATTGTATATTATTTCTATAGACTCCACTTTGGAATAATATTGACACATCTAAAATCTTGTAAAGAAAAAAATTTCATCAAATATTAAATTAAAATTCCTTGATAGGATGATCTTGATTGTCAAAATCAATGCTAATAACTTCATTTTAGTTCTTCCAAAGTATATAATTTTTTCGTTCTGAAGAACGCAACATGATAATTGTGATGATCGGGGGTTGAAATTACGTTGGAACATAAATTGGGATTACATAAACACATCTGTGGTTTACAAATATCCATATATTGTCAGATGATGTTACATCCAAATAGTGTACCCTAGCTTCCATCGACTATAATAAAGATTGTATTCTTGTCTTAGCATCTATGATTATTTTTCTTATACAAGTTGTTTTTTAGTTAAAATTTCCTCAAGATACTCACAAAAAAAATATACCTTGAGGTAATTCCACAAGTGTGCAGGAACCCCATAAATTTATTCCTGTATTGATGGAAAAAGTAAAATTGAATATTTCTACTCTATGAACTACTTGACATTTATATTTTTTGATACATAAACACATTCTTCCACACATGGATCATTTTTATCATTATATTTTATTTACACGGTCTATGAACTTTGTCATCACAAGACCACTCCAGCGTGCTATTTTAAAAAAATATGATGTGGTTCATCTATGGTCTTTGACTCATGGAAACACAATATATTAGGAATTATTCTCTTTATAATTCATTTTGAGAATAATAAGAGACACATATTTCAGTACAACATATATAAGTAACAGGTAATGAATGTAAATAACCTTTAAAATTTTGAAAAACATCTTCATAATCAAAATAGGCCAAAGATAAAGGTAAATATGAATTTTGGAATATTGTAATTTATCTGATGTTAAATAATTTTTTAAATCATGAATAATCAATTTCATCTATAAAAAAATATTTTTCATGATCCTTTGATATGTCACTAGTCTTTTTAAAGGGCCTTTTTAATTTCAATATTATGGTTATTTTTTGTAAGAAATAAACTAAGTGAACATGATATTCCATTAGCCATAATTTACATATACCTTGAATGAATTTTAGAGTCCCAAAAATCCAAAATGGTTTTTCTTGTTTTAATGTGATGATATATTTGTTATTCATTAATTCACACATTATATACAGAATCAATATAGATTCATTTATGGATCATAGATTAGATCTATATATCTGTCTCTTTGGAATAGAAATTTTTAGAGATTGGCTTGGAACCACACTTCCACATAACATATAAGTTTCAAATTTCGACTCTCAGTTATTCCTCGTGGTTAAAAATATCATCTTTAAGTGTCCAATAATCATTCTCCCCAATAAGTTCCATATAAAATCAATAAAATTTTGAATGGTATTTCAATAATATCTTTATAGCTATATCTTAAACACCTATGGTTCTCATTGAACTAAATGGGTTTTCATCAATTGAGTTAATTTCCATTTTCAATTGACTATTGAATCATTCTCAATTGAAATTAGTGATTCTAGTTTAAAAATTGAATGTTGTGTACCTAGATTTTAGAATTTTTATTTACGTGTCATTATCAAGTGGAAGTGGTGTAATCCTAAATAGATTGTGGTCACTATTTAGATAATATATTTTAAAATTTTAATCATGCATAGTTATTTAAGGTTCAGGTGTTCATGATTTGTTTTCCATCATTTTGGTCACTAGTTGTCTTCTTGTTACGGAAAATTGTTATTTTTGAGTAATGTAGAATGGATCTTCTAGTTATTTTTCTATTGTTGTTGTCAATAATTATTTTTATATCATGTGTTAGGGAGGTTCTTTTGGTAAATAGTTATAAACTATTGTAGCGGGAAATAGTTATACATTATTTTTACGGTAACTAGTATAAATTTATTGTTGTTTTTTATATCAGACATTATTATTTTTATATCACATGTTTATATAAAATTGTTTGTTAAGCACAATGTTTGGTTACTCAGTATACTGCTTATTATTGTGGCTATCTAAAGTTGAGGGAGTTGATGTCATATAGTGTTTCAAACATATAAGGGTGTTCCTCTATAGTTTAGGGGATATAGGTGATGTTGTACATGTTTAGATCCTCTACAGTATATGATAGCTTATGTGAAGTGATTATGACTCCACCTATAATTTATTTTGTGTATTGTTTACATTGGTTGGAGCACAGAACACCATGTAATGTACATTATAGCCTGTTTCATTACTACTGTTGATCAGTGAGAATTTTAATATTATTTCAGCAGATTTGTGCTAACATTAGATTTTATTAGGTTACACTTTGAAAAATTTCATTGATTTGTTTCGAATGTATGGATCATGTCAAGCTACACTCATATGGTTTCAATTAACTATTTTTTGGGATCATGTTTACTACTATTAAGGTAGTGGTTCATGCTTCCATTATTCAAGATATGAAATGGAAATATAAAAAAAGGTTCATATTTTTCTTCAATTCACTATCTGCAAGATATTTCAATCTATCTTGTTAAAAAGGTATTATTTGAATATTCAATTCACTATTCTGATATGATATTTTATTTTAAGATAATCTATTATGTTGATGTTTTATTTTATATAAATATTATTCTTATTTCTAATTAAAAGATTGAGATTGATGTCTATCATGATTGGTGATAATTTTCACTAATTTTATGTATTATGTATCTATGATCAAATATTAATTTCTTGTTATAAGTTTTGATTTTTTTTCTTTTCAATGTTAATTGACTATAGTTCTTGCTCAGCCCAAAAATGTTGTTTTGTTGATTGATCGACGATGATAGGTCTGATACTATGAATCTATGTTTTTTGTATTTTATGAAATCAATTTTATTTGTTATGTTTGAACCCTCAATGAAATTATAACACAAAATGATATTAACCTAACATACCAAATTAAAATAAGAATATAAAAATTTTAAACTACACAAAAGAAAAACTTCAAAAAGAGAAATTGAAAATACCAACACAAAATAATGATCATAAAGTCCCATACCATGACCAAATATTTGAGATCCTGATTAAATAATAATGTAGAGTAATATCATAAATAATTCCATCATTATAATCCAAAGTGTGGCGATTCTTATGCTAGACTGGCTCATAGCCCATTAACACATCAAAAATTATAGAAATGATCCCAACAGGTGCGTATCAGTACATTTTTAATATGAATATAGTAAATCATCTCCATTAGTCTAGATAAGATGACCACAAACAATATATTATTCACCATTCATATATTCTTCTATTTCATTTTGAAGATCTCCATTATTCAAGACAATTTGACCATATAAAACACCGTGTTCACCATTCATAGGTCTGGATGATGCAATATGAATATCACCATGAGCACATGTATAGACCAATCTCATAATGTACCAAAGAGAAGGTATTCCCATTTCCCACATCATGTCTTTTTTAATGTGTATCTATGTTAAGAATTTTCCAAAACCAAGAATTGACTTATTTTAAATCTTTTTGAGATGGGATTTGTTTTGTTGTGAATCCTATTGGATCTGATATTAGAGATGGACTGAATGCAGTAGCTGTAGGGGCTATGGTAATTTGGGCCTCTCCCGATGTCATTATCGGATCTGGATGCAATGCACATGATATCTAGTGGACAAATTCCACACATGAAATGGAATCTTGATTGTGTGGATGACAATGATTCTGGTTAAATCCAAGAAAAATAGGATTCTCATATGAGAATGTTACTAAAAAATGTAGGTATTTGTTTCTTCCTCCAATGTATCATTTTCCCCATGATATAAGAACAAAATTTTGAAATGAACTTAAACCAGTAAATTGGATTTGACTCATCATCACTGTTGTTATGATCTTGTTTTGATTTTAGTGATTCATAAAAAACCATCTAGTAATTTTATAGAATGAGTTTGAAATTTATTTATTTTTTTGAAAAGAATTCATGTTTGAGTTTTTGATGATTTATATGCATATTGTTTTTCCTATTTGTGATACAAGGAAACGAATTACACCCACAAGTGTATGAAAGTGGACTTTCCTACATGAGTGGTGAACCAAAATTATGATAACCATCTCATATGATCCTACTCTATCCACAAGTACTTGTTCAATTAAAGGGAACTATGATAAACTTAAAGAAATGGACATTCATTGTGAACCTTTATGGTGAATTATATTACATACATCTAAATCTACCAGAAATTACAAGTGAATGTAATGGGATATATTAATAAGTATACCTTCTAACATTTGTGGATCCCATCACTAGTGTGAACCAATATAGAGACAAATGTTTTATGAGAGAAAAATATTGAATATGGATATATTTTTAAATCATTTTTAACATATTTGATCGAAGTATCAGTTAATTAGAGTTTTATATATGCTGGATAAATAATTATTATATAATAAAGATAATAAATATATTATTTATAGTTGGATTAATAAATAAAATCATAAAATAAAAATATATTATATATCATTAGATTAATAAATGTAATATAAAATTTCAGTAACCTAAATTGGAATATGTATGCATAATATGTAATTTGAATAATATATTTTTAAAAATATATTAATTTTTTGTGTTGATTATAATAGTTCAAATTGTATTACTAATGGAAAGATAAATATACATAATAATATTATCAATAAATAAATCTATCGTATGAATATGTGGCGAAACATTTTAACCAACATATATATAAAGTTTTTGTATCATTATATTTACAATAAAATTATTTATTTTTTTCAATAATATTTAGAAACTGGGTTTTTACGAAAAAATTGTTTCATGGAACCTTTTTTTGGAAAACAATTTACCAATATAAAATGAACTATAACCAATATATGTACCCATTTTCTAAAAATCTAATTCTTTTTTACTTTTAATAATTGAGGTGGATTATCCTTTTTTTAAATACCCAAATTTTTTCAATAATGGGAACTCACCATCACCCCATGTGCCCCCATATTTGATAAATAATGGATTTTATGGAATATTAGTGCACTCAAAACCTCTAAAACTAAAATATACATGTTTTTATATTTTTATTTCCTTTACCTCCATGGTTACTCACTTTTCCCATTTTGTTGTTCACTTAGGTAACTATTGTTTTTACAATTAGTAAATTATCCTTTTATACAAAAAATAAAATGATCCTTATTAGATAATTTGGATCCAATTATTAATCATATGATATCAAAATTATCAAATAAAAATTCTATGATTATGGAAAGTTATTTTTAACACAAGCACATGTAAGTCTGAAATCTATATTTTATCCATAACAAAGGTAATTAATTTTTTATTTTTTATCAATAATTTTGAAAAAATTATAACTTATTAACAATATAAAATTATAATGTTGATGAATATGGAATCCATTTTTCAAAACTAAAATAATAATTTTTTTGGAACTTACATTAAAAATATAACCAAATATCATATTGAATAATGGGATTTCAATAAATACATTTTTCAAGTATAAGATGATCTGATAATGACTATATGGATACTAATAATCATTATTTGAATATAAATTAATATTTTTAGATATATATAACAAAAATTAATTTTAAAAAACTTATAATTAATGAATTTTTTAAATTATGGTTCAAAAAACAGACACAATTTTATATATTTTTTTGTTTTTTGAAAAATACACTTTTTTACCTCTAAATGATATTATAATTATATTTATAAGATTTAGAGTTAATAAATTGATAATTATACATATTATTAGACGTTAATATAAATTAATGTGGGAATATTTTAATAATTTAGTTTTTATTATTCATAAAATATTATTTACAATGGTTATTTTCAAAGAATAATTTTAGGCTTATTTTGACTAATTAAGTTAAAAATCATTATTCACCTATAAAAATTAGGATTTTTTATAATGAAATGCTAAAATTTTAACTCTGTTATATTATTATTAGAATAGAATGTACACCTAATGGAATTGTGGACTGGTTGTTACATTCTTCCCTACTAAAAAAATTTCATCTTTGAAATTTTCATTATTGTAACCTTATAAACAAATGATGATGGTTTGTCATAAAATTATCCTTGGGTTACATGTGGATTATTACATTTTTTGATTTCTCTAATGTACCTTTACAGGTCAATTCATCTGATTCCTCAACACCTTCCCACTAATATCATGAATCCTGAAAAGATCTTT
Organism: Viscum album; assembly: GCA_963277665.1. Classification (NCBI taxonomy): domain Eukaryota; kingdom Viridiplantae; phylum Streptophyta; class Magnoliopsida; order Santalales; family Viscaceae; genus Viscum; species Viscum album. The sequence continues at coordinate 2,082,793,325 of OY728128.1, read as the reverse complement.
TTTATTTGAGTGATCATGTTCCAATTCCATTTCTTTAGATGTGAGTACATGTATTTGGAATGGAATATAATTCCATAACAATGTTTTATAGAGCACATCATTTAAATCAGAGAGACATCATAGAATTTTCAAATGAAAATACGAAGAACAAATTATTTATTTAATTTCATAGGGAAAAATTTATAGGGGGATCATTTTTTCCTTCTTATCGAAAATGATTACACCGTTCCATAGTGATAAATTTACGAAAACATGATCTCCCACTTAAAATTATAAATTATGTCTCCAATTATTGAAAAAAACCTTTTTTCCTACTTCAGGGTCATTAATAAGAATATGAATAGTCTTTACCTTCTTTTATCTTCAACAATCTCTCGGACTATAAGTTTCTTTTCACCAAATTCATCCCAACAAGTTGGATTATAATATTAATTTTCATCCAATTATTCTTAAATATAAATTTAAATGCATGAGTGGAAACTATTATTATAAAAAATTTAACAAAAGGAAATTAATGATCCCACATACATTGAAATTCAGGTGATCATGAAATAAACATGCCTTATAATGTTTTAATAGTTCTTTCAGGCCATCCATAATCTTGAGGAAGGTGGTTAGTTTTCAAATGAAGCTCAGTATCAAGAGTGACCAGATCAATCATCCACAATTTTAATGTAAAATAAGGATATTGATAAGAAAATCAAAATAAGTGTCCCATTAAACCTAAAAAATTCAATAATACAAATCCTTGCAATTCTATCATGTGGTAAATCATCTCTTATTATTATGAAATATGTTGATTTGGTTAGGAAATCAACAATAATCCATATTTCATCATTCCTTATAGGATTATTTGGCTGTCAAATGAAAAAATACACAGTAATTTCATCCAATTCGAAAATATAAATAGGAATATTTTTCATGACTCCTCAAGGATGACATGTCTCAAGATTTTATAGTTTACAAAAAAACCAATAAAAATAACAAACAATTTCCAACTTCATATTATCCCTCCAAAAATGTCCTTGAAATTACTTATGAATATTTGTGCTATCAAGATGTATAGTTAAATATGATCAATGAGTGTCATCAAATAATTAAATTATCATATTAGGTATAGTTTTAATAAATAATATCATTACAAATATCATAATTTCACTGTTACAAACAATGTTTACCAACTTACCATTATTTACATCTTCAATTTTGTTCTGAAAATTCTCATAATCAACTTTATAACATTTAATATTTTTCAATAAACATGGATTCACAATCATTTAAAAAAGGAGTGATGCATTACCTTATTTGAAAATTATCTTTTCAATCATTATTATATCCATGATCATTGGATCACACACAATCCTTATTTCTGTTATTACATTATTATCATTGTTTCTTAGTGCATATGCTACCTCACTTTCCTTACCTGGGTGGTACTGTGTTGAAAAATCATAATACTTGAGGAACTATAGCCATAATTGTTTGTTCATGTTGAGATCACTCTATAATAAGATATATATTAGCATCTTATGTTCTGTTAATATATCAAATCTTTCACCATAAACATAACAACTCATTATCGTCAATGAAATGATTACATCTTCCAAATTATTATAATGGGTTGGATAGTTTTGTTCATGAGTCTTTAACTCCCATGATGCATATTCAATAAATTTATCATTTAACATAAAGACACAAACACTCCCCTTTTTCAATGCAAAACTATATATCACAAACCAAATCACGATTGTAGGTTCAAAATCGGAGAATTAAAGAATCTCATTTTCATTTAATCAAGTCATTATTCACATTAAATTGTCTATATGAATAAAATGAATTCTCAAACCTATATTATAATCATTTGTGTTGGGAATTCTTTGATTACATTTTTCTTTATAGGATCAACTAATATTCCATCCATAGAGATAATATAGCCATGAACGAAAAATTATTGAATCCAAACATAGCAGGTGTTAAATTTTCTATAAAAATATTTTCATCTATTCTAAAATAGTATAATATAAAATTTATTCTCATCATCCTCATATATTTTTAAATATACCAAGATATCATCAATGAATACCAAAAAGACGTCAAGATATTCCTTGAATACGATGTTAATTAGTTACATAAAAACTAACGGTGTATTAGTCAATAAAAATGTAATTATTATAATCTATTATTGTTCATAGGTTATTAAAAATGATATTTTTGAAATATCTTTCTTCTTTAGTCACAATTGTTGATACCTAGAATAAACGACAATCATTGAAAAATATTGGGCTCTATGAAGGTGATAAAAGTAGTAACTAATGTGGGTCAAAAAAATCATTTTCTTTATTATAGTAGCATTAATTTCCCTATAATCAATGAATCATATCATGAATACATATTTATTCATAATGAATAGAATAGGGGCTCCCCATGGTGATACATAAGGGGAAGAAAGATCTTTCCACACAACTACTCTCATTTTTTCATTATCTGTACTAAATCAAAAAAGGCTATTCCATAGTGGTTACTTGATATTATTCATTAATTAAGGATTAAATCAATGTAGAACATAACATCACGGTATGATGGAAGTCTAGGTGAGTCCCTAGGAATGACATCAATGTATTTTTCTTAAAATAGGCACATTATCATTTTTAAGATTACCTCTTCCTTCTAAATATTTTATTTTCATTTATTTCCCATAAATCTCATATTGATGAGCAACTGGGGTGGGTCAAGACATCAATTAGATGACGAAGCCTCCACTATAATGTTATTTAATTCTACATCTTCATCAGACACCAAAATTTACTTCTTGACATGATAATTTCATACATAATATTTTGAAGGAAAATCCATATAAAGGATTATATCTATTTCAACCAGAAGTATGCTTATAAATTAAGAAAATAATTATTGTTTAGGTGTCAATATGGGGACCTCCTAACACATAATTTTTATGATGAGACTTCAGCTACGTGTTTGGATTGATAACCCCCTTATTAATTTTCTAGGAAAATATATAATTTTATTAGAAAAAATGGAAGATATAAATTATTATGATGATATTGAATTAAATAATGCATTTTATAAATTTGAGGATATGATTAAAGTACCTAAAAACACATATTTTTGTAATTAATTCTTTGTTTTAGTGATTACATAAGCTTGGAATTATTTCGTTATCATCTTATATGGTATTTTCCCAAGACCCATGTGGAATTTGTGCAAACAATGCTACAATTATTCAAATCATATGTACTAGAGATCATATATTTATTTCTTACCCTTGAACTCATTCGATGGATGAACCTTCTCCAAAAATATTAATAAACTCCCATTTTCTTCAAGAATATTCCAATATATTTCTTTTCATATTTATTCCCAATATTCACCATTAATTATCCTTTTCATGTTCATTAATGAATTAATTTTTTCATGGTGTTTAGAGAACCTCTTCTTCAATTTCTTCCACATGAATATATATTGTTTATAAATTTCCTTCTCATTCTTCATGAAACATATAAATATTTCATAATATGATGAAAAATATTGAGTGATGAGTCCCTTTAAATGAATCCTCTTAAGTCTTTATATGAAATGACCAATCATGAATTCAGTGTTATGTATTCAATTGATAAGATACCTGGATAATCTTGTAATGGTAGAATCATACTCCGCACTACTTTCTTCACCATATGCTTCATGAGTAGTGAATTTATCTTCATTTCAGTTCAATTCTCATGTGAAACATATTATTCAATGACTGAATCCTTAAAATCTCTCCATTGAATCTATATCATTTCTTATTTCATGCTTCTATTCTTGATCAATGACCATAATTTTTTTATAACCTCACCTAAAAAAATATTATTCAAGTCTAAATATTTAATCTCATTCACATAACATGTCTAGAAATATTTTATCCTGGGAGATAATCCATTGCTTAGATACCATTTTATTAGTGGTCCAAATAAATGATAGTTATTCCTATCACTTGATGTAATCCAAAATAGGATAATAAAACTATAGAGAAGCATGTTTTTCCATTTAGGAAAGGTGATTATCTGTAAATTGGAAAATCTAACCTATTGTACCATGATCTACTCAAATCCAATACCCTATGTATTATATTTTTAAGATGGATATTTCTACCATTACCATTTTTATTTATACCATTATTTCTTCTAAAAACATTTTATAACAATTGAATATACTATATTCTCTCAAGAAATTATTAATTTTCAATCATAAAATATAATTCAAAATCATGTGTAATAACTAAAAAAATTGATGATTTATTCTTTGTTATTCTATGAATCATAAAAATTTATTCTTGGGGGAAATATTCATTTTCAAATTCTATTATAATATTCAATAAATAAAACATGAATTATCCTAATAATATCTCAAGGGAGTGTCTAATCAGGAGTGTATAAAAGAAAATTATCTTATACAAGGTAGAGATCATCTCAATAAACAATGTTACCTTTACTTCCATACCAATATTTTCATTTTCCAAAAATCTTATCATAATTTAAAACAAAATTGTGTATTATTTTGCATGACCTTCCAATTTAGATTCCCCTATTTTGGAGGAAGTCTAAGGAACATTTTATATAATATGGGATTTCAAAAAAGGTATTTTAAAATTTCAAACACATGATTACTAACCAAAAGTAAAATTTGGGGGGATGCGTTTTATTGAATTTGATGATAATGTAACATCTTGATATTATACAAATAGAATAGTATGCTCGATCATGTATATAACATGCAACACTGAGGTTAAACAATACACTTAATATATAATTTAAATATGAGAATTATAAAATAAAAATTATGTTAGTGTGTAAGAATACATTTATTTAAAATATGATATATATATATATATGTCCTAATAAACACAAAGTAATTGTTAAATTATCATTAAATAACCACCCATGTTTTTAGTAAATTCATTTTTGGTTCAAGATACATTTTCATCAAAAATTATATTATTTTTCTTTTTGTTATTGTAAATTAAAATTAAATTATACTAATTTTAGTAAATGTGTTTTATAAAAATAATTTCATTTTAAAATCACCATATAAAAAGTTACTTAGGGTTAAATTTTCAAATTTTTTCTGATTAGAGTGATCTTTTAATGATGATTAGAAAATAGTTATTTTTTTTGTAAAACTATCATTTACATTCATTTTAAACATCCCATTATTATTTTAATTTGATATATTGGTAAGAAATTATTATTTATTAGTATTTATAATAATTAATTTCATTTAAATCAACTTTTTAACCAATTTTTTAAAATATTATTTGTAGGCATAATAATATTTTCCGAAACATAGTTTTTAAGTTAATAATGAACCTCCATTGTAATTATTTAAAATAACAAATAATAAAGAATCATTTAAAATAAATTTTTTAATTATATATCAATATATATGAATTTAAATCCATAAAATGATGTTTACTAGTCATATAGTAAATATATGGTCATTTTATACTTTAAAATGCATATATTGAAAACTCGTTTTTCAACATGATTACAGGTTTATTTTTAAAGTATATTAGACCAAGTATATGTATTAAATATAAAAAAATGGATTTAATGTTTTTAAACATGATAATTAATATTATATAAAAATGTAAATGTAAATTTTTTATATACTAATTAAGAAGGAAAATAAAATTTATTTATCCTGATTAAGGTTATAATTGGGATTTTTTCGTTATATGTGCTTCTAATAAATTAACTTTTTCAAAAAATAATATGATTTTTAATTGGAAAAAATAATTACATATTGATAATAATTTCATAAAATTTATCATGTATGTCTTGTTTTATTTTATAATTAAAGGATAAATTTCCTAAAAAATAGAAAACTAGATACCTTGGTGAAAACTGAATAATAAAAGTAAGTAAATGTAGACAATAAGGGAATAACATGTTAAAAACAAGTTTTTATGAATTTATTTAATGTATGTTCTATATAGTCTATTGATTATAAATTTTGTATGCACTTAAAGTTATAATGAATTCACATTACTGGTTACCTTTGGGTATTTACAAAAATTTCTCTCCTCCTCAGTTATGATAGGGATCTCCTTACCCTCATTTATTCGTGAATATTAATCCATTTAGACCAATCATACACTAAAAAATAGCTACCCAAAATTCTTATACACATTATTGGGGATATTGTGTTACCAAATGACTAATCTCGAGGTCCTTAATAAGATATCCAATGGATGTTTTTCTAAGTAAATGTATTCACCTACACTACATTATATCTTCTTTATATATTATTTTAACACATTACATTATATATTAATAATTTTAATATAATAATACCATTATCTAACATATAATGAGATTTCATTATGTTTGTGGTAAAATATTTGTCTATCTTCTCCTCTATCTAATGTGAAAGAAAGTCATCTCTCATGTCTACCGAGAACTACCACCTCACATACCAATTTAATTTTTTCCCATAATAGAATCACAAGGATATTAATAATCATGTAAATTATTAAAATATATATATTACCTATTAAAATATATTAATTCTAAAAAATTAATATATCACCCATATCATTAATCATTCACTTGTTAAGTGAATGATATCTTCGCCTATACATACGTACGAACTAGCATCTACACAAAGAGAAGTGATTCATTTTCCATGTACAACAATCAAGAGTTGTATAAAAAAATTTAAAATTAAATAAATAATAAATTTATTATAGTAATATTATTATGTATATAATGTATCTATATCTTATGAACATGTACTTGATCTTCCATAAAAAACCTGAATAATAAAATGAAGCAGTTATCACCCAAAACAATAGTAATGAATAATATTTAGTAACAAATGGATGATAATATGATATAATAAGATCATATATCAGATTATAATTACGAATATTTATCTATTATGAATCAATAAAATTTAAAAATAAATTATATAGGAAGCCAAATCTTATTATACTAAATTGAAATTTGAGGTAAGAGATTTTTTCAAAGATTCCTTTTGTTTAAGGAATTGTCTAATGTTATGCACATAATTTCATTTATATGGTTAGAAAATGGAACTATAATGTTTTATATCATCGAAAATTTATAATTCAATTCAGTTTTTGAATCAAATTTAATTATTTCATCCAAGGGGGTTTTACATGATAGTTAGATTCTGGTAAATAATTTCACAAATATATTTCTTTTAATTAGATTATATATGTTCTAGGTTGTCTTAGACATTCTAGGATAATGTTTTTAAAGATATATAATTTATTAGGAATTATTTACACCATATTTATGTGGATATACACTAGACACACATAATAACTTAATTTATTAATTCTTAGTTCAATGGTACGATCATTGTAATATATTTCATCACAATTTCCACTCCATTGAAAAATATTATTTATTATGAACATATTAATTTTTAAAAGGGCTGTCTATGTCCCAAATTATAGGTTATATCATGAATATATTTATATTCATGGTATTTAATGTTTCATATGAAGATATATCATTCATGGTGTTTATGACTGAAATGTTACCAATGTGGTAAGGGTTTATGTTTCAATAAACTTTTAATAGAGATTATCATGCTTGATTTCCCATTGAAGAAAATTATTTTATCACTATATAATAACCCCATTTTATATCATTATCCACTAGGTATTGATGATGTTTTCCTGTAATTTTTTTTAAATTTTCATATTATTACTTAAAAGGATTGAGAATATGTTTTCACAAATATTTGACTTTATTTCCCTCTTCAGTCAAAAATCCATTATATTCTAAATCTAGGTTTTTAAAAAATGTTTTCATGAATGATTCTAATTTCCTCATGTCATGCTTTAATATAAATTTTTCAATGAATGTATTTTTACAATATGTTATAAAAGGAATATTCCTTTCATTTTCTAAACAATGTACTTTTTATCTTTTTACCATGAATGTGAAAGGAATCCTTGATTAAACACACATGAAATCAACAAAATATTGCATCAATCAAGACCAACCATTTTATTAAGTATAATTTTCATGTTAAAAATGTTATTATCAAAGAAATAAAATTAAATATTATTATATAAATAGTTTCTTTTTGAATGTTATTTTCAAGTATTAAAGGATAATTTTCTCAAAAAAAATTAATGATCATTTAAATAATTTTGATTAATCAATTAAAAAACACCTTTTTGGTACCTATAATCCATAGGGTTAACTTTGTAATAATACCATCCATATACTTTAAATGGATTTTTTATTAACTGATTGTCAAGGTAATGTATTGAAATTCAGTTTCTCAATTCAATCGGTAGTCATTAACAATCCATTGAATAATTAACCTTATTATAATCATTTGATATTAAATTCACAATAAATTTCAATATTATATATCAGAGATATTGTTATTTATTAAAAAGTATAAAATTTATAGATATGGAGTTTATGTTGAAATTTACATTATTTACTATATAAATATCGATAAATCCCTTTTCTTTGCTTAATATTGATTTTTGTTGACCTGTCATATTTTTCAGAAATTAAATCCATCATTAAATATGTAATGAATGATTTGAAAATTTATTGATGGGTGGGGCCTATAATTTTATATCCCTTTGATGAGTTAATAGTCTCTAAAGATAAATCAATATTCTAATATTAAATCGGTTTTTGGAGTATGTCTACCCATCGATTAAAATGTCAATCCATAAGGTCTTGATGGTATAGGTATCATGATGTTTGATATCAAAAAATTGAATATGAGGATTTACATAATTGAGAATTTAGTAATTCTTATCCATGAGATTATTATAATTATATAATCAAGGGATGCATTTAGTACTAAAGTTATTGGTTAAATGGAATTTGTGCTTATTTATTTATCATTATATATTGATTATGAATAATCTAATCATTATATTCTTGTTATTGATTAGATGAAATCTATTTTAAGCTTTATACCTTTTCATATTTATTATGTGTTATTGAATCATGAAAGTATCTGTTGTACATAACCCTTACACTGACTTTTTCTCATCTTTATTTTGTTTCCCATGAATAATCAGGAAATGTTGAAATCTTTACAAAATAGAAATGATAGATATAACCATTTTAAAACATGTATAGAATGTATAAAATTATTAACATATGATGATAATAATGAACTATATATAGCTAATAATTTTATAATAAATAATTTTAATGGAATATTATATAGGCTAAATAATATATATATGGTTATGAATTGTGTTATGAAGATTGTTTTTCTTATTATTTAGTATGTTAATGTGATTTTGTTGATGTAGAGTGTTATGGAAATGATTTTTCACCACTCATTTTTTAATTTAGTCATACACCATATTCAACAATAATTTTATATTATTTGATGTATATGATTACTTATTTATTTATTTATGATAAATACATGAATTTAAAGTTATCTATTGATCCATCTCATGTTTAATATTTCGTAGGTTTTCTATTCGAGAGAAACCAACATATTAAAAGATTTTACTTTCTCAAATCACCATTCATTGAATTTAATGATTCTTCATTAACTTTTTTATTCTATGTTTTTATCCTTCCACCTTTATATTTTAGGATATGAATACATATTTTTATATATAGGGAAAATTACATTTTTAATTCTATGTGTTTTTCTCAACTAATTTCATTCTCATAAAAGTATAATATTATTAAGAATAATTATCATCCACCCTAATAATATCGTTCACTTCAATTTCCAGTTTTTACATCTTTAAAATGTTCAAAATTCCAATTTTGAAATCCGAATATTTATAATTTCTATAAATTATTTTAAATTTACTACCTAGTTTTCAAAAGGAATCATTATTTCTCATTTTATTTATGTAGGTATCAATAATGGTATTTTAAAATAAAAAGGATGTTTTATTTTTACAAGCATGCCTATTATAATCAACTCCACATTTAATTTATAAATCCATAATGTCATTAATATCTCCATTATTATTATTGATTTTAAATTATTATTCTAAAATTTATTTCATTTTATCATCATTATAATGAATTTTCAAAAATGATCATTAATTCATCTCTTTAGGAAAATACAAGGACATTATTTCAAAAATATTATTTTCATGGGTCCAATTAAATATCAACAATTATGTAAAAAATATCAATATCCTTTGAATTGATTTTTCATGAATTGCCACTTATTTTACCTGAAAAAATCATACATTTGGGTGATTGAATTTTCGGATTAACCAATCTCGCACATGAGGTCATATTATGTGTTACCCCATCACATTTTCAAGAAACCCCATTTTGATTCCATGTTTTTTTTATGAAATGTTTAAAATTTATTTTATTTTAAAAAATGCATTTGAATTAATATTATGTGTTAGGAGGATTACTATGTATCCATCCTATTGATTAGTTAATGATTTTTATCTCATGAGTAAATCAATATGTGAAAGAGTATAATTGATGTTATCTATTCTCGTAAATAATGTGTGTGATTGTAATTTCAGTTATATAAATGCACAAAGACTATGAATGATTGTAATTTTATTTATATTTTCTCCCAAAACTATGTGTGAACATAAGTTTAGTTAGATACTCTCAAAAAACTATGTGTGGTCATAATAGTGAATAGCTATGATTACAATGTTTTTATTTCCTATTAAAATTATTATTCTAACTAACATTGCTATATTCCTTTTTTATTATCAAGGAATTTGATCATTTTTTCATAATTCTTCACACATAACTAATTCTATATATTTGATCATTTTAGATGTCATTTACTTAAATTATATGGGGAAATCTAATTATTCCATGTTTCTTAATAAGATGTTTTTTCTCATTCTCATGTTTTGCATATTCTTATAATCTATCCCTTTTAATGAATCATTGATATGTTTTTTCCCTTTAAAATAATTTGATCTCACCCCTTTCTTCTGATTTTCATTCCCTAGGTTAAAAAGATGAGTATAAATTTGGGTATGTATAAATGGGGAAATAGTATGATTTTATAATGGATAAATCATTTCATGTATTGTTAAATAATATATTTATATTTTTAAAAGATTAATAATAGAAACAAAATTTTCTTTATATTGTTTTTGATTGTTGTGACATATATTATAATGTAACATATATGAAAGAATATATTGTTTAATCTCACTTGGTATCTATGATAGCAAGTATAATATGTCTTTATAGTACCATGTCTAGGTGTATGGGTCTTGGGTGCCACAATTAGTTTCATAATATTGTGTATATATATATATTATATGGGACTAGTGTATTAATTTTTTTGTATTATGATGAAATAAATATAGTGGAAACACTTTGTATAAGTCTATGTGTAGGATATCATCCTAATTTTGATTTAATGGATAGATTGTGTGACATCACTTAAATAAAATTCATGTCCAGATAAAAACATGGTGATATTTGTTCCTTTATAGATGAACCTAGGGTTAATATCTCATATATAGTTGTTTAAGTATTTACTTAATCTTTATTCGGTCCATGACAAGCAGGTATAACTATTCAATTATATTGAAATTCCCATGACATTGGATTTTTTAATTCTAATTCACTTTAAGAACATTTATAATGACTTTTAAACAAAATATTAATGTTAAATAAAAAAATGAAATATTAGTGAACCTAATATAAATTTTAACATAAATAACCTATAAATGCAATGATTAAACAGATATTTAATTTATGTCATTTATGTTTTACCTTCTAATTTTATAGTTTGATTCATGGATATTTTGATTTAAGGATTATCATAATTGGAAATTAATTTATTTAATGTAATGGATAAATCACAAAGGATTTGATATATCAATATGTGTGATCGAAAATATGAGATTTCATAGATGAGAAACCAAATGTGGTTAGGGAATGAGTGGAGAATATCATGGAAATTATCACTAAAATAACATAAGATATGAAAATAAATTGTAACCTTGTTGTTATACTTAATTAACTAAGGAATGAATAACTATCTATTTAATCCATTATGAAAAAATGTCTATACACTATTAGTGTGTCCCCAAACATTCCAATTGTTGAGTAATGGATCAATGTAAGAGTGAAGAAATTTTCCATTCTCCAATTCTCGATCCATGGGGAATTCTTTTTTATCTTTTTATAATATAGAAGTTGATGTCTACATATTGAAGAATCTCAATAATAATATACTAATGAATACTAAAATATATTGAAATGGCTGGGTTCACGAAAGTACAATTAACTAAATATCTTCACTGATTTTTTCTATAAAATTGAAGTAAGAGTTTATAGATATGAATGAAGAGAGTAAAATTTTAATAATTTTTTAATTACTTTTAAATATTATTTAACCCAAAATTATCTTAAAACATTAGTGATTAAGTGATTTTTGTTACATTATTAGAACTACAACATAATTTTTATAATTTTCAATGTCAGGGGTTTTAATTTGATTATTAAATATTGGAAAATTAATTTAAATCCACACATAAATCTATAATTTTTCATATTTAATTTAAAAATTCAAATAATTTTGAATATTATTCTTTTAATAATTTTTGACTATAAATTGAATAGGGAATTCATTGAAACTATGACCTTTATTTCTTTGAATATACCCCCATTCTAAAGGATTATTATATGTTTATGTGAACTAGGGAACATATGTTTATATATGAATTGTGTAAAGGTCACACTATTTTAAAGTCATTCCCCAATAAGTAGAATAGAAGGATAAGCTTCTTTATATCGCATAATAATCCAAGAAACTCTAGATAATTGTTCTCCAGCTGCCACAAGATACATGGTATAATTATCCTCATTATATATTATTCTTCAATGTAATAGTTATCTTCATTCAAAAAATTGATACATATTAAATCACAATTACTACATATATATCCTCTAACCAAATAAAAGTCCTGAAATTGTCATTTATCAATTAAAAAATACATGAGACTCAGATTCATCAAGAAAATCTACCCATATGATGACATCAACCTAAATTAAGTAATAAATTTCACCTTGATTAAGTAATTATGATTTTTAATCTTCCATGGGAATGTTTTATGTAAGGGAGCTTGGTGTACCCTCTTCTTTATGTAAGATTTATTCAAGCATTCTATAAGGGTGAATGATACACTAAATAGGCTCTGGATGTAAACATCTCTTGCTTCATGCTATACATAAGGGCCAATGATGTGTTAATCGTGTTACATAAGGGTTACAGAGGAATTATATTCCCTAAATAATGAATTAATCATTCTCATATAAGGTTTTATATCATAATATAAAGGCTTCCAAAAAGAATATGTGATGTCATGTGTCGGTAGACACATAATATATAAGGGTCATTGGAGACTTCTGAATACTATAAAAGGTTACTTCAATTGAAATTAGATATATATTTGGGTTTACTGTAGGATTTTTCAAGTTGATACATGATATTTGGATCTAAAAAATAGATCCTCTATGGATAAATCTGAATTTCTAAAAGTAGTTTCACTCAAACCAAAATCAAAATCATTTACTTCTCCCTATTTTTTTAAAACCAAGAAAATATATCACATGCAATCTATATTGAGATCACCCAAAAAGTGATGGAGAAATCAATTATGGGGAGAGGTGGATTAGATATATGATTTGAGATTCCCATGAATGACCTTAAAGACGTTAACCTATTGTAAATCAATAAATAATTATATACGAACAAATATTTGGGAAATTATTTAAGTTTCATGATGTTATGGAGGGGTAAGATTTCATGAAACTCATATGCAAGGTGATGCTACTATAGTTATGGTATTTCTAATCACAATAAATTGTGAACTATTAATTAGAGATACGTTGTGGATGCTACTGTGATTTTTTAACTAATTAGAGCTATTTTATTTCCAGATTGTCATTATTATTTACTATAATACCCCGATGATGGAACCCAAGGACATTAGAGGTCATGACAGGTATAATTATCCCATTTTATATAGTTAAATTTTAACTATTTTGTTATTAATATACACTTCTTGTTTCTCTAAATTATTTTCAATATCTTAATCTATCTGATGTTTATCCTCCACTTTTATTTTAACTACATATTATATCATTCTCATTATTTCACACACATTCCACTTCTATTCACTCATCTACATGCGATAGTGAGAAATGGTTCTATAATACATTGAATAATGTTATTTGATCATTATACAAGGATATAATGTAGGACAAAGTAACATTTTATTCCCTTTTCAAACTAATAAAACTAGGTGAGTGTAATAAATGATATATCGTTTGAGTATAGAATGTGTATATATAAAACTCGAATAATGATTCAATAGAAGAATGTTGGAATAATAATTTTTAGAATACTATATTATATAATTAATTTTAAACCAATCCAATTAAATCATTGTTCTCACAAAAAAAAACAATTAAAACAAGAGAAGAACATTTCGAAAACACTCTACTCTCTAGAGAAAACTCTATTCCCACCACAATCCCATAGTTTTTTTAATATAAATATTTTTGAGGTACTAATAAAATGACAATGATCATCCTAGAACTATTTATATGTAGGATAGTTTTGGGTTTTTACTTTTCATGGTTTAAATTTTTTCAAGACATTTTTAGTTAACATTATAATAAAATAAATGGTTTTTATCTAGAGGATGATAAAAAAATATTGGAATGACTTGTAGATCCAAAACAATAATTTATTTTGAGAGAGATAGAGAGAGTTTGTCAAAATTCCATTTATGAACTCTCCCACCTAGATTACATCGTCTACTAGATATTCCACATGTAGTGGAAATATAGAAGATAATCATGATTGATTGAATAATACCATAAGATAATTTTATGCACCCAATTAATCATTATTAATCTTCTTCAACAAAAAATATCTAACTATATTTTGATCATAAAACTAGTTTAAAAAAATTACAACTAATGTTTCCTGGAATGGTATTTGGGGTTCCAAATAATCATTTTAGTGGATTATGTGATGTTTATAATTAAATCAATCCTTGATGTGTTTCTAATAAATATTTCAGCGTGAAGTTGTTCTCATTGTACATTGATGTGATTTCTAAGGAGTGTCACTAAATTATATAAATTAGAGAGCTAACAATTTTTTAAGAAGAAAAATTTTCCATCTAACATAAATAATTTTATATATCAAGGTGTTAATATCATTGGATGAAAGGTATTTTAATTATGATGGAAATTGAAGATACCCTCAATATGTTCTGGGAATGCCTCAACATGTGGAAGTCATTCTTCCCTCACGAACCATATGAACAACATCACTTCTTAGTATATAATAACCATATAATTATGGTTAAAAACAAAAACCACAAGGATACTTCTTCAATAAGAGAACATAATGTTAATTACCCTGATGTTTTTAGAAAACTAATTATGTAGATTTACATAAATATCCTATAACTTTGTATGAGATAAAATAATAAGAATAAATGAGAAAAATAGTTCTAATTCTCATTTATTTTAAAAAATTTAAGACAAGACTTCTCTTATAGGAATGTTAGAATGAGAAAATGTTTGGCTGACCACAATATTTACACCCCTCAAGTTTTTTAACTTTTTAACTATCATGAACACTACCCACATAGATTACATCAAGTAAAAGTAACTAAATGTTATGATTCCTTGTTCTAGAGTTCATAGTAGCAGTAACCCACTTATCATAATGGATTAAGATAATATTCTAAAACATTGTTGGGTGATGTAAACTAACCACAACAAATACAACCCATTCATCATGGTTTTCAATAAATGAACCATCACTCTCTATATTAAAAAATATTCTCAGAAAAGTACAATCTATGAAGACAACAGTGCTTAATAATCATAAATGGAGTACTAGGGGAAAAAATTAATGATTTCCAAGGACACAATTGATTTAGTGTTCAGTTAGATTAAATGATAGCTCATTCAAATATGGGCTTCCCTAAATAGATTTAATAATCATGGATAAATTACACATTATTCTTATTGAATTCCTAACCCTAATGGTATTTTAATTTATGTATTTTTTAGTAGTGGAATGGAGCATAATATATTCAAGAATCTCCATCAAAAGGAAAACCAATATATGTAAATACCAATGACCCTAAAGAATGTATCCCAAAAAAATCGAAATAAGAATCACCCATGAAAAAACTCCCATAAAAGATGTTAAATGGAAAGTACAAGTAAGAAGATAAATATAATATCAAGTTTCCATACCCTATAAGTAATAGTTACCCTATAAAATAAATTAATAGTTATTAAAACAATAGATCATGGAGATATTAAAATGTCTGAGATAAATATATCATTTTTGGATCCATCATCTAACTACTATGATATAAAAAAATTATTGGGTGATATGTATTTGGAAGAAGAAATTTAAATGGAATAAGTACGCAATTTTATGTAGAAATTTTCTTATCCCTATCACCCTAAAATACCTAGTATGTGTCAAGATCTAGGTACATTTATCATCTATTTTACTATAGAAGAACTCACATTTTTGAATGAATTGTGTTACTTGTAATAATAAATTAATGTATGTTCTTATTTACTATATTCTTCCCAATAGATAGGATAGATCATACCCACCTGAGTGGTTGAAAAATTTTCTTACCAGACTACATTCTAACCAAATTTTATTTATTGAAGATGATATAGTATGTGTGAATTGATTTGTTTTTATAATTATTTTCATAATCTAATCATGTGAGAGGAAATAGGTAAAGCTCACACCCTTATAAGTTTAGATAGTTTATTCCTTAACAATAATTAGAAAATAGTAAAATTCAATAAAGGAACTATTTCAAAGTCTTTTGGAGAATAAAATATGAATATTGACAATAATGATTCAATAAAGTACCCTAATGATGATTAGTTTTTGTTTAAATTAAAGCATATTGAAATTCCATGATGTTTTAAATAAGTAACTGATATGTACTGTGACATAATTCAATTAACTAAAGATGTAGAAACACATATATTTTTTATTAATTTATTTTAAATTGTCAATGTAATTTTGATCAATTATACATGTTGGAAAAACATTATTTGATTTTCGTTATTAAAATAATTTATGGAAGATAATAATTTCTACTTATTCTATACATATAAAATTCTATAACATTGATAATACAAAGCTAAAATCGTCAGTATAATTTACCGAAAAATAGAATTTAAATTTCTCCTCTAAACCAAAAAATATTATAATTTAATAGAAAATAATAGACATACAATCGTAATTTCAACCCAAATAAAATTTTATCCAAGAACACCATCCTCAAAAAGTTAAAAAACAAAATGTTTGTTCCATATTATTAAGATTATGAGAAATCCCACGGATTACCCCTATAACATTTATTCACTAGATGTTGATAGAATATGAATCATAACCCATAAGACAACCAAAAATGAAACTTATCCCAACCCTCATGGGTATAATTATAGATTATATTGAGAGATAGTAATGATTTTGAATCATATACAATATCATGAAATTCCAATTGGCTATTCTATTTAAAAATAAACTAATGAAAAGTAGTTACAAAATTGTAATAAATGTGAATCTTAAGTCTGTTCCTATAAGGATTTAAAGTAATTATAGTGCTTTAGATGATTATTTGAAACTAAACCAAGTGATACGAAAATAAAACATTATCATTCTATTTGAAGAGGAAATGTTATACTTGATGGTTGGGATGGGTCAATAATATTTCATTGATATAATTTTGTGTTTTTATCAGGTTCTAATTATTACAGAAGAATAGTATAAGACCACATGACATTATACCTTCATTATGATTTATTTCTAGAGGATGATCATTTGTCTTTTTATAGGCCCACATACTATTCAAAAATAATTGTAATATTTTTATACCTAATTAAAATATTCTTAGAGGAGATACATGATTGGTTTTCTATTTTTGGAATATTGTTTTGAATTTTTGTTGAATTATAGGCATTGTTTAATGAAATTTATCAATAAAAACATTGTACAAAATGATTAAAATTTATATTTTATTAGGAAAAAAGAAATATTATTGGCCACATAGTGTTTAATATTTATATTGAAATTGATAATCCAACATTGGAATCATTACTACACAACCATACACTAACATTATAACACACATTATATCTATTTTTTGACTTTCATTATTTTAAATGTGTTTATTCAGTACATTAACATAATTTATTTTACTATAACTGACCTACTGAATAATGAGACTGAGTTTTTATTTGATGATTTATACAAGATATCCTTTGATAAAAAAATTGTGATCCTGACTAATATCACCAATAGTTTCCTTCCAAAAAATAAACTAAAAACATTTATATTTTTTGATATGCTTTAATAAGAGCTGTAGGAGTTGTGATTTACCTGAAAATAGATATACACCCTCAACTGAGAGTCAATCCCTCTCAAAACCAGGATGTAACCAAAATATATTTATCATTAGTAGGGAAAGTGTTTTTATCATTTTAATATAAAAAAAATCCATAAATTTTATGAATAAAAATAAATATATTTTAAACCATTTATAAAATTACTAAATGATTAAAAAAGAAGAATAAAATCCATGGTATTGTTTGTTAGATGTTAATAATGATAGCATGTGACTTTTTGAACGTGATTAAAATGGATGTGAAAATATTGTTATATACCATTTGATTATATTTACTTGCATTTTTGATGTAGTACCACCAAATGAATCAAATATGATTAACTTCCTCCTAGGTGGACAACTATAAAAATATCCCAAGTTCCCTAGTATACTAATTTGTTCTATTATATAGTCACCTAAAATATACACCATTATTTCTAAAAATAATTTTTTTCAATTAAAACCCTAGTCATTGTTTTCTGTATTGTAAAATCCATATTTATGGAATATTTTTAATGCGAATAAGATTAGAAGTTGTTTCCATGAGGAAGAAATAATATATATGCTCTAATTTTCCATACACATTTAGGAATTGTCAATTTTAGACATCAAAAAATGGAGATGAAATTTATGGAATCTAGTTTATCTAAGATATAACTTTATTAATGTTTTGATAAATTTAAAAAATTATATACAAACATTAAAATTAATATTGGAGTTTCCAAAATATATGAAAATTACATAATAACACATAATAATATATGAAATATTTGTTGTTAGTGGACTGCACTTCATGGTCCTATTGTCTATCAATTTATTAGTTTAATAAGTTCTTTTAGAAATGGAATTTGTGTATATATATAGTTAATAAACATTAAAAAAAACAAATAATTTAAAATTTGTAATTGTTTTTCTATAATAATAAATATTTTCCATATTTTCATTACCTTAGGTTATAATTAATGAAAAATGAATGTATTATTTCAACATGCAAAATTAGATCCATTTTGAAGAAATAATAATTGGATCACAATACATCAACTACAAAGCACCCTTACATAAATAGAATGTTCTAGAAATCTAATGGAGATATACAAAGGATTGTAAAAAAAGTGTCACCAACCATGAAAGACTCTAGAATGATGATGGGTGATGAATTATAAGTACATATAGATTCATATAGAACATTTTTAGGTTTGTCCCCTAATTTAATTGTTTATAGAAAACACCATCAAAATAAAATTATATTTTTGATCATGGATTAATGATATGTGAATTTTATAATTCCACCCACATTCAATGTGGATTCTATAGGGTGTCAGTATGAACTCAATAAGACACCACCAACAAGTTGCCATCATAAATAGATGTTTATAAAGCTGTATGCATATGCAAATAAATAGATTAAAATCCCACATAAAAAATATAACTCACACCACATGTTCTATAAAACTACATATAGGCATTTATAATCATTTTCCAACACATATACATCATTGGATACATGAAATGTGACATATATTTTCATACATCACATGTTTTCAAAGATATATCTACAGTGTTGAATACATGTGGATAAATACCTAGGTTTCCACATAAATATATTATACTCTAAAAACCATCTACATTTTCTCATAAACATATCTCTATCACGTCATTTAATCTCACACATCATGTGACACTGATCGAGTAACCAAAATAACATAATCATTCCCATCAATACGTCAAAATTCCCTCAAACATCAATTTATCGAATCCCCTTTGGCTCAACCTATAGAAATTATAAGGAACGACTATAACCATCCTCTAATAAATAATAAATCATAGTCAGATCAACATCCTAACATATGTAGGTATGGTGATATCCATCTTATAGTAATCATATCCAATCGACTTCCAATTTCATGATGAGCCTTTAACCACATCATATATCACTCATTATAAACAGAGGCTTCTTATGGTAACCAACTCCTTAATAACTGCTGGCCAACACCATCGAAAAATCCATGGTAACTACGAATCCCTCCACCACAAAAAATTGGTCAAATTAATCTCACTGAGTCATAAGTAAGTGCACGTGATGCAACTACAACATCTTTTGATGAAAACGATCATAAGTCACCAAAGAAATACCTATGCCATACCAACCGACAAACCCTTATCCACATAATACATTTCCTCCCATGTGTTTATTGGTTGTCACTATCCACCCCAATAAAAAAATCACATCTCCTCAAATTAATATTCTAAAAAATTCTCCATATATTTCAAGACATGTCATCAACCTAACATACCTCATCATTTTAGTACTAGTGATCAACATTACCTTAATACCACAATTCATTCATATCACTCTCACAAAAAAACTCAGGATGTCATATCAAAACATAATTAACAAAATTAAATCCATATCTAAAACCTTCCCGACCAAATAATATCCCCATTATATTCATAACATAATTAAAGAGGAAATATAATTCACATAGTCATCTAAGAACATTTATTAAAATTTAGAAACAAGTATTAACTTTTTAACGGATTCACCTGGAAAACCCACAAATGTGTATTTACAACAACCCCCTATAACATACATATAAAATTGAATAATAATGTCAACCATATAAAATATTCTTGTAGGTTATCACCCATAGAATAGAAACCTTTATTATGAGATGAGATAAGAGAAATGTGGGTTCTAAATAGAAGATCCTAGAAATTTGGAAAATGAGATTGGATGGAAATATGATTACATAAAGTGATATAAAATAAGAAATGAAGCAAGAAGATTCAATAGAATAACACTATGATTCAAACACAACAAATATCATTCACATCATAGTTCAGAATAAGGAGTTCTAATGGATTATAGGATATGAGGAAGAGAAGACCCAAAAATGGAGGGAGGTGCGTGATTGGAAGCACAAAATGGGAGATGAATGAAATAAAATGGAGGGTTGTTTAAATATTTAACCCCTTTAAATTAACATCACATTTTTTACACATGGTTTAGCTAATTGTTCTCCAACAATGTGGTTCCACTATCAAATGAAAACCACAATTAAAACAGGTCACATGGTGAGGCCAAAAGATTTGGTGAGACCTTACACCAACCTTGTGCTCTCATTTTCTATGTAAAACTAATCATGTGGGATTGGTTTCATTATTTTTCAAACCATACTTAAACTATACATAAAAACTATTAAAAAATAAAAAAATGTCATAAAAATGGGAACCTTACAACACAAAATTTGTCTAATTATGCTCCAGTTCAAATATGGACCACATTGATTACCCATAAGGGCCACATATTTTGAAAAAGTATGCAACTCTTACTACACATTTCTTAAAATAGTTTTTAGGGATAAGATCACATGAAACACATACAAACCCCTGAGGAACTCATCAAGACTTATAAATAATATAGATACTAAACCATTTAGAATTCATAAACATATATTTTAAATATTAAACTAAAACAAATTGATTTTCTCCCTAAAAACAAAGCCAAAAAAACATTTATAAAAATTATCCATTCTAAAATATCGGGATGTTATAATCTTCCCACCTTACAATAGCTCAACCTTGAGCAATAAGGTTTCACCCTAATATGGTACCAAACATAACTATCTCTGAAACGTTACTCTGGTATACGATAGTAACTCAATCAAAGTTCAATTACTCTTACAATGCTTCCCACCTATGGAATTAAAAAACTAGTTGCTTCCCGATCAAAATGGACAGTCTGGTGGTCCAACCCAACCATCCCTTACGAATAAATTACCTCACAAGGGCTATTGTAATTCTATTACAACCATATCTACCCATTCCAAACTCATGTCCTATATAATTCCCATATTTATTCAACATAGCTGATGCCCAATATTTCTATGATCCAAACTAATGCTCGATCAATCATGCATCTCCCACAATGACCACAAGATCATGCATCACAGTCGATGATCAATATTCATACATCAAACTGATTCAAAAATTCCATACACCATATAAAAATTTATATATGTATATATATTCATTTGGCCAAAATCCATAGGGACTATGGATCTCAACAATCAAACATAATACTTGATTCCCAAAAAAAGTTACTCAATTCCCAATTAGTTCAAATACCACACATTCAACCCACACAATCATAACAGTCATTCCAAAAAAAGGACATGTGATGACCAAGGGTAATTTTAAATGCCCTTATCTCCCTAGTAATCTCTAACACTTCCATCTCGAAATCATGCACCTTTCCCAAATCTTGACTGCCCATGGCCTGACCTCCCTATCATGATGTACCAACTACCAGCAAGACATACCATTGATGGGTCCATATCATTCTTCAAAAATTTGTGTGTGTAGTTTAATCATGACTTCCAATTCTTGATACCACTCTCAATCCTACCTCATATCCCTGATGCTAAACATGCCCCAAATTTTCACTCTATAAGGACAATATTAAAGAACATCTCCTCAGTGGCTTGAACTAATCTATGGAATGACGAACAAAACTATATACAATCCTTTGAATATGTATCATGATTAAACTAACCATTAAGGTTCTTATCTCATACCTCATGTCCTCATCTTGTGCACAATCTGATGGAACCACAGCTCAAACCTCTATAAAATCTACTATAATATGTCTAGGTGTCATCATTTCAGTGACCAAATACCATGGTTAATGCATCCATGAAAATAAAATATATCACAGATAGGGAATTATATAACAATAAGTTCATCTCCCCACCCTTAAACTTACATACCACACCCAAGTAAAATGCCATCTGATCTCATGGACCCTTACCTACCCATATTAGAGTTAGGTATTCCATGTAATGCATATCAAATATTATTCGTAAGGGGTGGTTCAGTATAATTCCTCCAAGATTCTATGGATTATTTTTTTTAAATTTTTTTAATGTTCAAAACAACTAATTTTTTTCTTTTATTCCTTCTAACCCTTAGCATAGTCAGGACCTTAATCAATATATATGCAAACCATACCTAACAAATATCATTAGGAACCATATACATTGGTTGGGTGATTATAGTTACACCAAGATGGCTATGGAGAATTTTTTTTACCATTTTTTGACACTTTAAACAGATCAAACCATCATCTTGTATTCCAGGTCCCTAATGAAAACCAAAAGAATATACACACATCATCTAATATTTTTCATACCATGATTCAAAAATATTACAATATTTATATACTTGGCCAATGTTCAAGCCCTCATTATCCAATAACATCACTCCCGTGTGTGCCACTCGAGGTTGAAATCAATCAATGGTAATAGATCAATGTATAATATCAATTTCCCCATCCATAGAAACATGGTCTATCCCTCGTGTGTGGGGAAATAGAAACCCCAACATGATATGTTTACCCAATTTTAAAAAATATCCAGTCTCCAACATACCATAATCCAAATAATAAGAGGAAAATTAAAATTAAAATGCATATGATACCAGTTTTAGAGCATCACCCAAAAAAACTAGTTTAAAATGTCACCCAAGCTTGGGCTTTATAGGCCAACATGTGAAACAATATTATGAGGTATTATACGAAGAACACAATGAGAAGTCCAAATTTATTCCTACAACTATTAAATAAAGTACTACTAGATTTGATATTTCCCACATTTTATCATAAATACTAACTCTATAATACTAACTTCCCTTAATAAATGCATGTTAACATTTACTAAAACTGCATTTAGAAATAGTTTGGGGGAGACCATTATGTAAAACTGTATTTAAATAAAATTTATATTTTCCATTTTTTTATCCAATATTTTATAAGATAAAATAATGTAAGGAAAATGATATTTTCCACTTTTATAGTATAATGTATAGATAATTTTTTCATTTCTTTTCTTAAAATTATACAGTGTAAATAATTAAATAAATATGAACCCCTATATTTTTAATGTAGAAAAAATACATTTCCAGTATGGATGGATTCAAATAACATTGAAATATTTTAATTAAATTTTTATTGTATGAAATTAGTTAATATTTTTATATGATTTATGTTTTATAAAACGAAAAAGTGTAGTGATTGAAATGTTTATTGTGGAATAGAAATTATTACACAGGGACACTGAAATTTTAATCATAATTAAATGTAACATGGAAATTGTGGAGATGCTCACTTCATTGAATAATCTCAAAAGTTGAATATATTTTTACATTGAAACTGATGTAATATCAAAAAATGTGATCCCATAATAATGATAGGGGACATTTTGAAATGGGTGTCTAATTAAATAAAATTTATTTATAAAACCTATAAGTAAATTTCGTATACATGGATAGAAAAAAATATATAATGTTCCCATATTTTTGTAATAAATAATTAATTTTGTTGAGGTTAATATTTAACCTAAATGATGATGTTTCAAATAAATTTTAGATGTTACATTTAATTTTTATTAAGGAAGTGGAAGCTTGAACATTGATTAATAGAACATAGGAGAGTGGAATTAATGGATGTTTAAATTGTTAAAATTTTAATTCCACTCAACTATATTTATTTGAATCCTATACAGAGAAATTTTATATAAATTTATGTGAGTTATTGGGATTAATTCACAATGGATGCATGATCATACCACGATTCACTGTGTAATTTTCAACTACACACCATTGCGCTAAACTTATTTTATATTCAAAATTATATAAATAATGACAAGTTGAATTCCATTTTTTAATAATTTATTTTTTTTATCACTATTAAAAAGGATAATATTAATTTTTTGATGTTTCCATTGTAGGAGGAGGTGATTTAGAGGGCCCATGATGATGTCCATGAAAAATGGGCCAATGTGCGCAAGATCCATGCACACCTGTGGACTCATCCGCGCACTGATCCCGAATCATTCATACAGATGGGCTTCAATTTTTTATGATGGTCCAAAATTAATTGGAATAAAATTCATATGAAGAAACCCAAGACTCATTCATCCATCTGTTTGCCCAACCGACCTGATCTATCCAGTACATTGTATCTGCACGAAGTCAAAAGTTGTGTGTAGTGATCTTTCCATATCTCGCCTATAAGGGTCAAAATTGATCTGAACATCCGGTGGAGACATCCAAGGGGTGGGGATACAAATTGTTTATTTTCTCCAAATCGAGATAAGTCTATATGGATGTAGAAACTCATGTTACAAGTGGTTTTAAAAAATTTGTGTGCTCAAAACCACCTTCCCATTTTCTTATAAAATGGAACCTTGGGCTCTCCATTAATATGTTCGGTCAGGAGGAAAATATCTAGAATTTTAGAAACCCAAATAAGTCCTCTATTCATCCAAGGATTTCTCTAGGCCCCTATCCTCATAGTGGAATCAAGGATGATGTTCCATCTGAGCTTCCTCCTCTTCCCGATGTCGAGATAAATGTTGGATGGTCATTTCGAGGGAGCTACACACACTTGGGGGGGGGAGTTCCAACACTTTTTCCTTTAATGGGGTTCTATAATATATGTGCTAAATAATTCAATTACTTCTTATCTTGTCATGATTCTTCTCTGATTGTACATCCATTGTTAAAATTAAGTGAAACACTTTTTATTTCAACACCGATTGGGTTGACATTTCAAGTGGGAATCTTAGGTTGTTCCGATTGGACAAGACAAGAGTCCTATTTATCTCACACGTACATAATATTTCAGTATGATTTGGTGGCCTTTATACTCTATGCTTGATACTCAAACCATGAAAATGTGATTTTTGTGTTAAGGGGTGGTTCTTTGTGCATCGTTTAGGAGGCAAGAGGGAAGTTGAGATCTTGACAACCCTCAACCAAATGATTCCATTAAACCTTGTGTAGTTTTCAGAATAATGAACTCACCAAGATGTGTATTGAACATGAAATTATCTCTTTATCTCATAATTAAAAAACACCACTTTTATTTATCTACTGTTAAACTCTTTAAATTATCTAATTTACTTAAGTCTGTTTTCAAAACCACTGCCCTATTTTAGTAATTCTTATTAAAAATACATACTCAAAACCTATCAATGCTCCTTGAGAGATGACCTAGGGTCATTCCTAGAATATAAATAAATCATAAAATCATAATCAATTTTAGCTATCATGCCAGTGCTATCAAATATTTGCGTCATTTTCAGGGAGCGCTTTGGTTTTAGTGCATGTTTTTGATAATTTTCATTTTAAATTTTTTGAATGATTGTTTGTTTTATCTTCTACCTTTACATTTATTTTTTTGTTCTAATTTATTTCTTGTGTAGGTTATGTGTATGACGTGTTTTACTCCGAGAGACATACAACCTTTTAAACCCGAATCGAAGATGATTCTACATCAACGACCCCGAGATACAGAAGAGGAACCTTTGAAGGAAGTCACACAAAACATCAACACTCATATTGATTATTCTAATTATTCTTTGGAATCCTACATTAAAACTGAAATTAACGTGATGAACAAAGATGAAAACAATCGAACACTAAAATAACTAACCTCTCCTGATGTTTATATCCAACCTACCTATATTCAATTACAAGGTGAGGCACCCAATTTTGAAATAAAATCTGGTTTAATTGATCTATTTCCAAGATTCCATGGACTTACTAGAGAGGATCTACACACGAATTTAAAAGAATTCCACACTATGTGTTCTACATTAAAACCTACAAATGCAGATGAAGAATATTTAAAGTTAAGGGAATTCCGTTTTTCATTAGAAGACACAGAAAAATATTGGTTATATTAGGTTAGTTCCCCAATAAGAGGTTGGGCGGACATAAAACACCTTTTTCTTGAAAATTATTTCCCTCCTTCTCGAACTATGACAATAAGGAATGAAATTTGTGGGATAAGACAATCTCAAAGGGAAACATTACATGAATATTGGGAACAGTTTAAATGGTTATGTTCAAGTTTCCTACACCACCAAATAAGTGATAAACATTTAATTCAACATTTTTATGAATGTTTAATCCCTATTGATAGAAATATGATCGATGATGCTTCTGGTGGTGCAGTAGTTGATAAGACCACAATTGCAGCAAGAAACCTGATTGAGAACATGACACAAAACACACAACAATTAGTTCCAAGGTCCAATGTACAGATACGAGGTGTCTATGAGGTGCAAAGTACCGAATTAGAGAAGAATTTGGACACAATGTTTGAAGTGTTCTGTACCCTTCTTCATCAAATTTCTATTTTGCAAGGGAAATATCAATATCCTCCTCCCATCCATTGTGGTATATGTTCTTCTGACACCCACTACTCTGATCAGTGTCCTCAATTGAGGGAAACATCTAAGAATTGTGGGGAAATATTTCTAGGCCACCCCTATAACGAACCATTTAAGAAAGAATCTTATTATCCATCCAACCCAGGGTGGAATGAGAACCAATCCTATAGTAATTGGGGGTATTAAAACCAACCTCAACTACAAGTGAACCAACTGGGGAAGAGTAGTTATCCCCCACCACCACCCAGAAATCCTCAACCACCTCAAAGGCCTTTCCAACAAACCCCCCAACAACCTGAGCCTAGCCTAGAAGATATTATGAAACATATGGATACCAACAATATCTAACTCCAAAAATCTACTGAGGCAACCATACAAGACTAAAAAAACCCAATTAATCCAACTAGCTAACTCAGTGGGTGAAATTCAAAGTTATTGGTAAGGTAAACTTCCCTATCAACTAGTAGTTAACCCAAGGGATAATGTAAATGTTAGTTCCATCACCCTTAGGAGTGGAAAAAAACAAGAAAGTAAGATTAATCATCCATTATAGTCATCCCGTCCTCAGGAAACCACCATCCCAACCCTTAAAAATTATTCAAACGTTGAAGAAACTTATCCTGAGAGGAGCCCATACAAAGGAAGGAGTGTGTATATTGATGTGTCGCCTTGCCCAACCACTCCTCTTCCATTTCCTCAAAGGGCCACCGAACCAACAAAACAAAAGGAAACTAAACATGATAAGTAAATATTGGAAATTTTCAAGAAAGTGCTGGTTAACATCCCATTGATTGATGATGTGACGAAAATTCCACTGTACACCATGTTTCTAAAGAAGATGTGTACACACAAAAGGGGAATTCAAGGTGGTGAGAAAGTGATCTTGGGGAGGAATGTTTCATCATTAAAAACCCATCACTTCCCACCAAGTGTAATAATCCTAGAGCATTCTCATTTCCCTGCACCATAAGGGAGTATTCTTTTTCTAATGGTATGCTTGATTTAGGTGCTTCTATAAATGTGATGCCTCACTCTATTTACTCTACATTGCAGGTCGGGGAATTGAAGCGCACTGGAATTATTGTTCAACTGGATAATTGGAGTACCTCACACCCCTCTGGTGTGTTAGAGGTTGTTCTTGTGAGGGTCCAAAATTTAATTTTTCCTGGTGAGTTTTATATTCTGAAAATGGGGGATGGTAGTATGAATAGACATGCCCCAATTATATTGGAGAGACCCTTCTTCGAAACTGCAAAAACCATAATTAATGTCAAAAATGGTATATTATCTATGGAATTTTGTGGTGATATAGTCCATTTCAAAATCCTTGATTCCATGAAGCACCACTGAAAGGAACATTTATCTCTCTATGTTAATTAATTTGATGTACTCCTTACCCTTCAAAAAACAACTTTTCATTCCCCCAATTCCATTTTTGAGTATTCTTTATTGATTGAAATTCTTGAAAATGAGTCATGCAATGATTTTTGTAGTGGATTATAAAAATGTCATAAATGTTTATTAATTGACGATTTCCTGAACAGTGACGATCCACTGACCATCGATGATACTACTAAGCTTGTAAATACCCATTCTTATGTTGATTATGATACCATTGAGCAGTTATATGAGATCAGTGACATCTTAATTTCACACACACTCCCATAAATCCAAAATCTACCTAAAGTGGAACTGAAACAATTTCCTAAAGAATTAAAATATTCATATCTTGATAATGGAATCATGTTTCCCATCATCATTTCTAGTTCACTCCATCCTGAGCATGAATTACCAATGCTTTATCTTTTAAGGGTGTATAAACAATCTTTGGGATAGACACCTCCTGAAATTTCTGGTATTACACCATTAATTTGTACAAATAATATTTTATAAAATGAGTAGGAAAAACAAGTTAGGCAGCCACAACATAGACTGAACCCAAACCTCCTAGAAGTTGTGAAAAATGAGGTATTAAAATTATTGGCGGCTAGAATCATTTACCCCGTCTTTGATATCCAACGGGTTAGTCTCATTCAAGTTGATCCTAAAAATAATGTCCTTATATAAATCAAAAATTAAAACAATGAATTGGTTCCAACTCGTGTGCAGAATAGTGGGCATGTCTGTATAGACTATCGCCGAAAAACCCAACACACTAGGAAGGACCATTTCCCTTTTCCATTCATTGACTAATGATAGAGAGGCTAGCGGTTAAGCCCTCCTACTGTATCCTTGATGCGTATTATGGATACTTTCAGATCCATATTTCTCCTGAGGATCAGGAAAAGGAAACATTAACTTTCCCCTTTGGCACATTTGTATATAAGAGGATACCATTTGATCTGTGCAATGCTCCGTGTACTTTCCAACAATGCATGGTTGGTATTTTTTAAGATTACCTGAAAAATTGAATGGAAGTTTTCATAGATGATTTCAATGTTTATGGATCCTATTTTGATGAATGTTTGAGTAGTATTGGTCTAGTCCTATATCCCTGTATTGAAAATAATATTGTATTAAATTATGAGAAATTCTATTTCATGGTGCGATAATGTATAGCTTTGATGCATGTCATTTTCTGGGGATGGTATCCAAGTAGATGAATCAAAAGTGGATGTCATTTCTTCCTTATCATTCCCCAAAAATGTTTAGGATGTGTGGTCTTTACAAGGTCATGCTGAATTTTACCATCATTTCATTCGTGACTTTAGTAAAATTGCACTCCCCCTCTTCTGATTAATAGAAAATGAAAATGAATTTTTTTTATAATGAATGTGAGGAAGCTTTTAATATGTTAAAATGGAGTCTCACATCACCCCTGGTAATCCAAACACCTCGGTGGGATTTACTGTTTGATCTCATGTGTGAAGCCTCTAACAATGCGGTTAGGGCAGTCTTGTCATATAGGATCAACCGATATCCACATGTCATAGATTATGTGTAACATACATTTGACCTTGCCGAAGAAAACTACACCACATCTGAAGAAGAATTTAATACTATTGTGTTTTCCTTGGATAAATTCAGGTCGTATCTTTTAGGGTCCAAAGTCATTTTGATCTCACACCATGCAGTCATCTGATTTCTACTATGAAACTGGAAGCCAAACCACGTCTCATTCGTTGGATGCTCCTCCTTCATGAATTTAATCTAGAAATTAGAGATAAAAAAGGAGCGGAGATTGTGGTGGCTGACCATATTAGTAGGATCCTCCCATCCTCTAAAATTGAATCATCCCCATATATTCCAATTAATGATATGTTTTCTGATGAGAAATTGTACCTAGTGCAAGATGTTATTCCTTGGTATGCTGAAATTATAAATTATTTGGTAGTATATTGCACTCCTACTTATTTTGACAAAAACCAAGCCAGTCATCTAAAAAATGAGTCTCGTTGGTACATTTGGGATAACCCCTACCTCTTGAGCACATGTAGTGATCAATTCCTTCAGCGTTGTGTCCCAGATTGCATGTTTCAGTCTGTCCTTAGATTATATCATACTCTTGCTTGTGGGGGACACTTTGGTCCCCAATGGACTGCTCACAAGGTCCTTCAATCTGGTCTCTTTTGGGGAACACATTTTTGGGAATCCCAATATTTTTGAAAATCATGTCCTATTTTTCAAAGAATGGAGAATGTCTCTGATAGAAATGAAATTCCAAAACAACAATTTCTCTTTCATTCCATTTTTGTTGTTTGGGGAACTGACATTATGGGTACCTTTCCCAATTCATTTAGAAACATGTACATTTTTCTGGCGGTCGATTATGTTTCAAAATGGGTAGAATATTTATCCACAAGGATAGATGATTCCAAAATAGTTGTGGAATTTTTGAGAACGTAGATCTTTTGTAGGTTAGGATTACCTAGTTTCATCACTAGTGACAATGGTTCTCATTTATACAGCCGAACAATGATATCACTTTTTCATTGGTATGGGGTCGATCATAGGGTTTCTACTTCATATCATCCACATAACAGTGGTCAAGATGTGGTGTCAGATAGAGAGGTAAACAGATTCTTGAAAAAGCGGTTCAACTCAATAGAAAAGATTTGAGTATTCGACTAGATGATTCATTATGGGCCTACCATACTACTTTCAGAACTCCCATTGGAATGTCTCCCTATTATCTTGTGTGTGGAGAGAGTTTTCACCTCCCTGTTCAGATTAAGCATCAGTCCTATGGTGCCATCAAAAATTCAAATCTAATCATTCTGGTCAAGGTGTTCAAAGGAATTTGCATATTCATGATCTTGAAGAAATGAGAAGAGATGCATATGAGAACTCCATAACTTATAAGGAGTGTACCAAGGCTTCCCACGACCATATCATCCTTCATTGTCAGTTTCACATTAGGTAGAAGGTCCTCATTTATAATGAATGGATTAAATTGTGTTCATGTAAGCTTCGTTCCTACTACTTTGGCCCATACACTGTTATTAATGTCTCTCCATTTGGTGTTGTTTATGATCAAAATGATGAAACCAAACAAACCTTCACTGTCAGTGGGCAGCGGCTGAATCACTTTCACGAAGCCCTTTGAGAGTTCCAGATGGAGGAACTCCATGTTCATGAAGCAACATACCAATGAAACACACCAGGTTTTATCCTTCCTTCTCACATTCTCCATTATTATAGTTAGGACACCACACATTCTAGAAGTGGGGGGATGGGTACATTCTTGGGTTAGTTATGAATTTTCTTCGTTTTTTATTTCATATCTTTTTCGCATTCTTTATATTATTTTCACATTTCCCTATCTTTCTAGGTTCATTAGTATTTCCATTTTCATTCTCCTTTCTTCTCTTTTTTGCCTTCAATATGGTATTTTCATTTTTTCCCATCAATAATTTCAATGTTCCATGATTCGGTGAACATAAATGGGGGAAAGAAAAAATACCATAATTACAGTGAAGAAGAATATCTGTATGAATTTAACATCAAGGAGTGATTTTTAGTTAATTGGTTTTCATTCAAGGATATAAATGGTTGTAATACTAAGAAACAATTGAGATTATAGATTCCCTTTGTGTGAGTAGTTTTTGGGAAAAGTGTGTCACTAATATCTCCACACATTATTGCACGAAACCATAAAGTGTGAATATTTCTTACATAATATAAGTTAAATATATGTTAGCATAATATTTTTAAGTTTTAAATTATATTTCCATACGTTCATTCCTTATCTGATCTGTTTTATTAATGTTCCAGATTGACCTATGCGTGTGTACCTAATGTCCAATTTTTGTACGCCCTAAAAAAATGGGTTTTGTCTTTGGTAGTTCAAAAACCACACCTCATCAATCATTCATCATGTTCTAACTATTGCAGTTAGTTTTGTGAGTAGATAAAACAAGGATTGAGATATGAGTGTGAGATTTTTTTCCATATGCAACTTCTAAAAAAACAAAAAAAATGAATAATTGCGGGGTGTGATGAAATGTGCCACACATGGGGATATCTTGGTCAAGTGAATATGGTTTGACTTCTGGGAATGCTTAAGTGAGTGGGTCTTGAAATATGATTGCAAAGGATGTAGGATATGTTAGGTGAAAAAAATCATTTAAAGTAGAATAATGTTAAAATAACCTATATATATTGGATAGAAAGTGGAAAGATTAGCATATAATGGTTTTAACACACACACTAATGGAGAGTTAGTGGAATAGTTGACTTTTTTATTCCTTTCACATGTTGGTGTTATGAATCTCTCTGAATTTCATTGTGATATGATTTATGAGACATCTTTTTCAATTTTTACAAGGAAGAACTCTTTGGTGTGGTTCGTGAATTTATCACATTACTTTAATGAATTAAAATTTTCTAAAATTTTAAATATTGATGATTTTGGGATTATATATATGCATAATTTTATTTGTATATGTGACTTTTCCTAAGAGTGGAAATGTTTAGGTGTATGGGTGTGATCTTAGCACAATTCTTTCTATAATTTTCACCTCTACACCATTGTGCTAAACTTGTTTTATATTGGAAGTTATAAAATAATGACATGTCACATTCCATTTTTGAATCATTTATTTTATGTTTATCAATGTTAAAAAGGATATTGTTACTGGTTTTGATAATTCCATTGTAGGAGGAGGTGATTTGGAGGGCCCATGATGATGTCCATGAAAAATGGGCAAAACTGTGCAAGATCCATGCACACCATTGGACTCATCCGTGCACTTCTCATAAACCGTGTATCCAAATGGGCTGAAATTTTGTGGACTGGTCCAAAATTAATTGGGATACATTTCATATGTGGAAACCCAAGACACCTTTGGCAATCTGGTTTCTAAACAGATTCGATATTTCCAACACACGACATTTGTATGATTTCAAAAGTGGTGTGTTGTGATCTGTCCATATCTCGGGCTATAAGTGTCCAAATTATTCCACACATTTGGTGGATACAACCAAGTGGGGGGGATACAACTTTTTTTTCAAATCTAGATGAGTTTGTATTGAGGTCTAAACTCATGTCACAATTGGTTTTAAGAAATTTGTGTACTCAAAACCACCTTCCCATTTTTCTATAAAATAACACATTGGGCTCCCCATTTGAAAGTTCGGCCAGGAGGGCAAGCTCTAGTGTACTGGAGTCCCAAATAAGTACTCTCATCATCCAAGGAATTTTGTAGGCCCCTATCCTCATTCGGGGACCAAGGATGAAGGTGAAGTTCCAAAGGAGCTTTTTCCTCCTCCCGATGTCATGCTAAATGGTGCACTGTCATTTTGAGGGAGCTACACACACTTGAGAGGGAGTTGCAGCACTTTTTCTTATACTAGTTTTGTGTAATTTATGTGATAAAAATTTCACATTTTTATTATCTTGACATTATTATTCCCTTATTGCATTTCTGTTGTTAAAATTAGGTCACACACTTTTTATTTCAACACCAATTGGGTTGAGATTTCAAGTGGGAATATTGGGTTGTTCCAATTGGACAAGACAAGAGACCTATTCATCTCACAAATACATAAGATTTCAGTATAATTTGGTAGAATTTATTCTCTAGGATTGATATCCAAACCTTGAAAACACCATTTTTGTGTCAAGAGGTAGTTCTTTGGGCATCGTTTAAGAGGCAAGAGGGAAGTTGAGATCTTGACCACCCTCAAACAAAGGATTCCATTAAACCATTTATATTTTTCAGAATGATGAACACAACAAGAAGTGTAGTGAACATGAAATTATCTCATTAACTAATAATTCTAAAACAACACTTTTATTTATCAACTATTAAACTCTTTTAATTAAGTACTTTACATAATTCTATTTTCAAAACCACTCACCTCTTAGTAATTCTTATTAAAAATTAATACTCAAAACCTATCAACCCTCCTTGAGAGATGACATAAGGTCTTCCCTAGACTATAAATAAATCTTAAATTCATAATCAATTTTACGTGTCATGACAGCACTTTCAATGCATGAAAATTAAAACTATCAATCAATTAGTGAATTATTTCTTTTCTATTATTAATATATACATCTTGAAAAAATGGTTTTAAAATAAATTAATTTTATGAATTACCTATATGTGAAATAATGTACATGTGTGGGAGGGATGATAGATAAAATAATCCATTTTTTCAGTTGATTTTCAATACAATTGACACCATAATTATGTTAAAACACACATAATGAATTATTTTTTAACATTGATTCAATTTGAACTAAATTTCTTAAATAGAAAAAATACATGTTTTAAAATGTATTATTTATTGATTGGTTCTTAATTAAAATCCCTAAGTTTATATTTTTTGGAATTTCATGGATGTATGTCATTGATTTTTTATTTTTATTTTTTTAATCACTTCCAAATATAAATTGAATAAGGTATTCATTGAAAATTAGTCTTTTTCATGGTTGATGTTACCCATATATGATGGGTTTCCACTGTATGTCGGTGAAACATAAAACATAACTATAATGACCCATAAATTCCAGATATTTTTTTTAAATTATTTTGGATTATTTCAAGTCTGTGAAAATTGACGTTGCTTGATTCCAGGGCCCGGTGTTCCCTGAACAGAATTATGGAATTTTTTTATGTTACGTTCAGTAAACTCATGGGTGAAATTTTACTGTATTTTGAACTGGTGCTCAGATTAAAAATTTGAGTGCTCTATTGAATCTGAAGTGTCAAGATTCTCTTAATGGAGGCTTAACTTAAACTATATTATGTCGAGTGAAAAAGATAGTTTTTAGGAATTTTAAACAAATAATAAAATAACATAATTTTTTTCCCTACCACTAGTTGAGTGGAGGCGGTGAGACCGATGGGTTTTCAATCCTTTTAATGCATGACTTTTTAGTTGAGTAACCACAATGTTAGGAATAATGAGGTTTATTAATTAATGAACCTCATTAATTCTGTCAATGCATTACTCCCCCTCCGCATATATTTAAATGGATTTTAGGTTGGGGTTTTTAACACAACTTCATCAAGGGATGAATCTGTTGCAATGTAATGCGGCATCTTCGAAGGATGAAGAACAGAAGCTTGGACGAAAATGATCTGGGACCAATGAACTCCGGTGACTTTATCCAACGAGGACTATTTTCCCGCCACAACCACACCATCACCCAATGACTCACGAGGTTGGGTTTGTTATTAAATTCAAGAAACTCTTATTTCTTTTCCTAGATCTTGAATTTGGTGGTGTTTGTTGGGGAGATTTGAACAGGTCTTAATCAATATCTCTGTGATGATTTTATTTGAAATCTGCTTGATATGATACTAATGTGGAGGGAACAGGCCCAACGAACAAGTCTTAGACCCACTTCCACATTATTTATCATTTCTTTCTTCATGGGAAAATATTTAATTTCAATTCAAT
Organism: Viscum album; assembly: GCA_963277665.1. Classification (NCBI taxonomy): domain Eukaryota; kingdom Viridiplantae; phylum Streptophyta; class Magnoliopsida; order Santalales; family Viscaceae; genus Viscum; species Viscum album. The sequence goes on along the minus strand of OY728128.1, from coordinate 2,082,756,794 downwards.
GAGAATCAGAGGGTTATCCAGCGATGATGGCATCCCAGGAGGCTCGTAGGCATATACGGGAGTGGAAACAGAGCTCTATAGCGATGTTAGAGACTCGTGGAAGAAGTGTCGGCGTGGTTGTGACTGCAACTAGTGCTGTAAAGCGAATTTGGTGGTCTGCGCTCACTGAACACAGTGGCATGGAGCGGCGTGCCGTCACGCACTACAGGAGGTAGTCGTGGCTTTGAAGCAACAGTGATGGGGACCCGCACCCCACCGGTCACATTTCTAGCATAGGAGGCACCGCATTTCACTACCACTTAAAAATATGAATGGATCTTTGTGCTGTTTGGGATAGAGGGGCTGTGTGACCCCTCTAGCGGGTCCCTCCAGCTGGTGGGATAGGCCTATCTACTGCCTAGAGGGGAGATCCCGTCGTGGCCCAGCCCAGCCAGTTCAGGTCGGGTCATGCCGGACCCAGACCGGGTCCGTTCTACCTAGGTCTGGTGGAGGTGGGTCGGCATAACTAGGTCGGACTGGACCCAATCCCATTTCGGCCCAGATACACACAAAAGGTTGTATCTCGCAAACCAGAAGTACGTTTGACGAACCCTCTATGGTGTTGGAATCCTTTGAATAATCAGGTCCCTTTGAGATACTCCTACTATGTTTTGGATAAATTTGGAGTATGGCTAGGTCAGATCGTACCCAAATCCAACCAGGCCCTCGGTACTAAAATTCCCATAACTCTCAGATATGGCGTCTGATTGACGCACTGTCTATTGCATTGGAACCTTTACCATATGACAGATCATTAGGTTACTTATTTTTGGGACTTAATTTCAGTTGAATTTAAACCGATGTCTTGTGGATTAGATCATCCTAGAATCAAGCGTACTATGTGTGTGAATCAAATTGCTGGTTGAGATGTAAAGAATGAATAATGATCCTATGAGGATCAGCACATAAAAAGCATATGTGTATCGACACATAGAAATCATATATGGATAAGAACCCAGTGATCCTATGTGGATCGTAACCTAGAGATCCAAAGTGGGTCATCAACTATTGATCTTGTGTGGATGAGAACATAGTGATCCTGTGTGGATCATCACCTAGTGATCATGTGAAGATCAGCACCTACAGATTATGTGTGGGTCATATCCTGTATGGGTCAGTTCTCGGCAATAATGTGTGGGTCAGCGCATATTGATCCTATGTGGGTTATATCTTGTGTGGGTATGCGCTTAGCGGTCTTATGTGGGTCGGCACAAACCAATCCTGTGTGGGTTGCTCATGTGTGGGTTAGCGTGGGTTAGTACGTATCGTTCCTGGACGGGTCGTATCCTATGTGGGTTATCAAAGGTTAGTACATACCGATCCAATGTGGGTTAGCAGAGATTAGTATAGAGAAATCTTTTTAAATTAGTAAATGAACGCTTGATAGAATATGTTGATCTAACTTTACAACTAATCATCTATACTTTTGTACATAGGTTTAACTTGGTTTGGGTTGAGTTTTTTGTTTTATTCTTTGTGATTGAGATCATTCTTTCTGGTTTTCTATTGTGGAATTATAAGAGACCTTTGGGGGTCTCATAGTCCCTAATGCGTATTGTTATACTTACCCATGCATGGGATATGTCCGTACCTTTTGGTTTTTTGTGTAGACAACGGACATCCTCGAATGAGACTCAGGGATCTAGGACCTGATGGTGGACGACGAACAGGGTTGATGTGAAGAGATGTAGAGATGAGATGTAACTACCCTTTTGTTAGGATATGTGGTGGACGATCTATGGAGTTTTTTACTCAATATTTTAGTTATATCTTTCATTTGGACTTGTATTCTCGCCCCTTAATTTCATAACAAACTTTTACTGCTGCAGTATTACTTCATGGTTTCATATTATTGTGTTATTGGATTGTGTGTTTGTATAGGTTTAAAGAAAATTCCATCCAATTTTAGGGATATGAAATTCATGTGCTAGTTTCCAACCCTTGGCCTATAGAAGGTGGGATTGGGGTAGTCACGACATGGGACCTGGGGGACAGGTCGTAACAAATTGGAATCAGAGGAGTCGGTTCTACTGAAGAACAAAGACTCTGATCTATCAAATGGATCAATAGTGTTATGCTTTTTGAGTGTGGTTTTTAGTTCAGGGTGTCTAGTGTTGGTGTAGAGGATGATGTATCCATACACCATGACCCTAAATTCTGATTTCAGACTTGGGGAATTAAAACACTGATTGCGTGTGTTTCGGAAATGTTTTTACTTTTGATCTCTTTTGAGTCAATTCACCAGGTATAACTTATTGATTGTGGTACACCAGTTTCCTTTTAGGATGCCTCTGTGTAGACAGCCATCTAAGATTCTAGAGAGAGTACACAATGTTGGCCCACCAAGAAATGAGGCTTCGATGGAGGGCCCTCTTACTACGTTGGAACCTTCGAGTGGTATACCAGTAGCACCACCACTCTTTTGGTAGTAGTTGCCACCAGCCCCACTAGAAGAACATTCACATAGATTGAACGCATTTCATGAGTTCCAGATAAAGAGGCCTATGATGTTTCATGGAATGACAGATCCCCAGACAGTTGAGGACTGGATGGAGGCTATGTCATGAGTTTTTCACTTAGTAGAGACGCCATTATATCAGATGGTTATCTTAGATGCTATAATATTTTCGAGCACAATAAGGAGATGGTGTAGAATGACACTCCAGACACATGAGGAAGAAAAAATATCATGTTTGGACTTCGAGACACTCTTCAGGTAAGAGTTCTCACCAACAAATTTATACTCAGTCCATATTCAGGAGCTGCTGCACTTACAGTAGGACAGCCTATCAGTGACCTAATTCTCGGTGAGATTTACTGACCTCTCATACTACTCCAGTAACATGGTACAGGAACCATTAATCATGGCCTAGACCTTTGAGTAGGGTCTTTTATGGGATATCAGATCATTGATGATATCACTCAATATCCTGACATAGGCAGGAGTGCTCAAGCGAGAATTATTGGTGGAGAGCATTTTAGCTGAGCAGGCACCGACAGTGAGAGCCACCACCGGACAACAGGTAGCCAAATAATCTATAGCAGGTAGTTGACAGTTCACAAAGAGTTATAATCAATCTAGACCATCTAGGGAATGACCCCAGGATGTAGGGTTGGAGGTGTAGAGAACACGAGGTGGAGTAGGCCAACAAAGGAGAAAACTCTACTTCATGTGCGGCGGCATGGCCACATTGCTCGCGACTACCTGCCCCGTCCTACCGACGATCCGAAATTGATAAAGTAACCTCCATGTCAGAAGAAGAGTTTAAAGAGAGGGGTTATATAGGGTGGTGGACTTAGTAGACGGAAGGTCGTGCAGTAGGTGGTGGACGACGGTTTGAGGTTTTACTACCACCTCCCACAGGTGGTCCACCCCGACCATAGTGAGTAGGTGAATAGGGGTGAGCTCAGCCTCAGGTGGAAGAGGCCTATGACCACATAATTTCATTGATGATTTTGAGGTATTATATGTGTCTATTCCACCCTATATGTAGTTCTTTTAGACATAGGATCTAGTGAATCTTTTATTGTCACGACACTTGTTTGGAGCTCGGAGATTCTGATGGAGTCGTTGGCTTGATCCTTACTATTAGAGACTATTATGAGAGAGGATTATAGAATTAAACACTGGTGAAGATAGTGTGAGATCACTCAAGGTGGTGAGATATTCATCTAGGATTTCTTAGTAGCAGCGTCGAGGCCTTACGATTTCATCATTGGTATGGACTGGCTATCCATAGTCTATGCACAAATCGACTATTTTAGGCACAAAATGCGGTGTGTTTGTGAGGATGGGACCAACTATTCCGTCACCAGTAAAAAGAGAACCTTTGCAGTATATGATGGAATAACTAAATGGAGGGTTCATATGATCACTCATCAATTGGATATCCTTACCCTCGGAGTAGTTGACATGAGGAGTCTAAGTTATTCTGTAGTGGTGGACCAGTATGCTGATATTTTTAATGATGATATTCAGAGACTACCTCCTCATAGAGAGGTAGACTTCTACATAGACCTATACCCCAGTATGCCACCGATATATACTCCATCATATTATATGGCCCTCATGGAGCTTCGTGAGTTGTGGGTACAGTTAGAGGACTTGAAGGATAATGTGTTTAAAATGCCCAATATTTCTCCACGGGCATCCCAGAATTTGTTTTCCAAAAAGGTAGATGGGAGTCTGAGGCTTTGTGTGGATTATCGGTGCCTTAATGAGGTTACCGTGAAGTACAAATATCCACTCCCAAGTATTTTTGATCTCTTTAACTAGATAAATAGATATTGATGATTTTCAAAGATAAACCTCAGATCAGGAAATCACCAGCTCAGGGTATGGGATGAGGATGTACCGAAGATGACCTTCAGATGTCGGTATGGCCATTACGAGTTCTTGGTGATTCCCTTAGGCGTGACCAACACTCCATCTCTATTCATGGGGCTCATGAATATGATCTTCCAACCATACCTCTATCACTTCATGGTGGTCATCATTAACGACATCTTGATATACTTGGAATCAGAGGAGGAGCACTACATGCACTAATAGATAGTTTTAGATACACTCCAAGAGAACTAGCTTTATGGAAATCTCTCATAGTTCTAATTTTGGATACAATAAGTTCACTACTTAGGTTACATTATCTCAAAGGATGGATTTGCAGTGGATCAAACGTAGATAGAGGTAGTTCTTTCTTGGGAGCCACCCAGGAGTGTGACTGAGGTGCAGAGTTTGCAGGGATTGGTTGGGTACTGCCAGAGATTTGTAACCACATTTTCCAGTGTTGAGGCACCCTTGTCAGCTTTGAAAAATAACGGACATCCCATCATGTGGATGGAGTTATTCCAATACAGTATTCTGGAGCTGAGATAGAGAAGGATGAGAGCCCCCATCTTGAAGATACCAAAAGTCGTCGTTGGGTATATTCTATTGTGACACATTAGTGACTAGACTAGGTTGTGTCCCGATGCTGAGAGAGTAGTGATCACCTACGGCTCACAAAATTTGAGGCTGCACTAGTAGAAATACGTTTCCCATGACCTAGAGTTAGTAGCAGTGGTCTTTGAGCTGAAGATGTGGAATCACTACTTTTTGGGTGAACGGTTTACTGTTTACTCTGATCAAAATAGTCTCATGTATATCTTCTCTCAAAAGGACTAGAACCTAATACAATGATGATGTATATAGTTCCTCCCAAACTAAGACATTGAGATAGTCTACACTGCAAAAAAATGGAACGTAGTAGCAGATGAACTCAACAGGAGTTCTGGTCTATAGTTGCTGAGTGAGGTGACCGAGTAGCTATCCTCATTGTAGTTATCCTGCATGGATAGTGATGGAGAAACTTACCTTTCGTCTGTGAAAGTTACATCTCCACTCCTTCAGCGAGTCATGGATTCCAAGCATGGGGATGTAGACTTCGAGGCCCGACGTGCTCAGATATCCTTAAAATAGGATTCTGGTATATTTTTCTAAAAGTGGGGAGCATGTCATCCTATTTATAAGATACACCATGGTACCAATACTATTAAAATAAGAGGTGTTGAGGGTGTTCCACCCATCCCCATTAGTGGTACATCCTAGAGTGGCGAAGTTGTACCAGAACCGTCGACATCAATACTGGTGGCTAGGGATAAAGAGAAGCAGTGGCAGTGTTCATATACCGAAGCCTCACTTGTCAGTAAGTGACGGCCGAGCATTAGGTACCAGCAGGCTTAGTTGTGCCACATGAGGTACCAGAGTGAAAGTGGGATGGTATCTTCATGGAAACTATGATAGGGCTACCACATACATCCAGGGGACACAATTCCATCTAGGTGACCATTGACAGACTCTCCAAGATGGCCCACTTCCTACCCATCAGAGAGCAATGATCATTAGAGATATTATGATGTATATAGGTACAAGTGATTGTACGGATTCACGGGTTTCCACCACTAATCATCTCAGATCGCAATGCACGTTTTACATCTCGTTTGTGGGATGGATTACAGGAGGCCTTTGGGAATCATCTACGTTAGGTCACCACTTTCCACCCTCAGACATATGGTCAGATGGAGCAGACCATACAGTCACTCAAGGACATGATGTGTTTTTGTGTCCTAGATTTGGGCCATAGTTGGGAGGACCACCTGCCACTAGTGGATGTCTATTAAAAAATCATATCACTCCACCATCAGCATGGATCCGTTTTATGCCCAATATAGGTGACCCAGCAGATTACCTCTATACTAGATAGACCTTGTGGAGTCCGCACTTATGGGTCCATAGGTGGTACAAGCTACCACAGAGAAGGTTCATCTCATCATGGAGTGGATGAAGACTGCACAGAGAAGGAAAACATAGTATGCTGACAAGAGACGGAGACCCGTAGAGTTTGAGGAAGGGGAATATGTATTTCTGTGGGTCTCACCCCGATGAGGATTACCGAGGTTTGGTCGGGTTGAAAAGCTGTCTCCAAGGTTCATCGGACCTCTCTAGATCCTCAACAGGGTAGGCAAGGGGACGTACCATCTATCTCTTCTCCCAAAGATGTACCAGGAGCATAATTATTTCCATTTGTCATAGTTGAGGAGGTACGTGCATCATCTATCACACATTATCAAAAAGGGAGGGCTGGACATCAATGATGGGAAGACATTTGCAAAGTTCCTAGTGGAGATAGTTTATCAACAAGAGATGGTCCTTTGTGGGTGGTCGACTCCTCTGGTGAAAGTTCATTTGCAGAAAAAGAACCTCTAGGAGAGCACATGGGAGTGGGAGGCTTAGATAACTGCTCTGTACCCTAATTTTTTCCCCTAGTTTTTTTAAAGATTTTAGGGACGAAAAGACCTATGTTAGGGAGAATTTAAATACCCATAAATTCCAGAATTTTTTTTGAATATTATTTCAGATTATTAAAAGTCCAAGAAAATTAAAGGTGATCGAATCAGAGGCCTGGTGTGCCTGGAAAAAAATTTTGAACTTTTTAAAGGTATGTTTAGTAAGCATGCGGGTGACATTTTCTATCTTTTGAATTGGTGTTTAGATTAAAAATATGAGGTCACTATTGAATCTGAAATTATGGGATTCAGTTAAGGCAGGCATAACATTGACCACATTTGGTCATGTGAAAAAGATAGTTTTAACAACTTTTAAAGAAATGATAAAATTACATAAAAATTTTTATTTTATTTTTCCTACAACCTGTTGAGTAGTGGCGGTGGGACTGATGGGTTGGCAAGACGGTTAATGGATTGAATCTTAGGTTTTGTAACCACACCGTTGGTAATTAAAATGTTTATTAATTAATTACCTTCATTAATTATGTCGATGCTTTACTCACCTTCCCCCTCTAATTAAATGGAGCTCATGTTGGGGTTTTTAAAACAACATCATCAAATGAGGAACCTCTAGAAATGGACACTGACATCTTCCAACGAAGAAGAACAGAAGCTTGGATGGCAACGATCTAGGATTGATGAATGCCATAAAATTCATCCAATGAGGATGCTTCTCCTGCCACGCCCATAGCATCACCCAGCAGATCACGAGGTAGGGCGTTGTTATTAAATTCACCAAACTCTCATTTCTTTTCCATATTCTTGAATTTGGGGGCATTTGTTGTGGGAGATTTGAATGGGGATTAATAAATATCAATGTGATGTTTTTATTTGATGCCCACTTGATATGATGCTAACTTGGATGGCGCATGCCAAAAGAATAAGGCTGGGACCCTACTGTGCATGATTTATCATTGTTCTCTTCGCTGGAGAATTTTGAATTGGACAGCAACACGAATGAGATAGTGACACAGTGATTAGGACATCCTGAGAGCCTCGTAGGCACATATAGGAGTGGAAATGGAGCTCTGGAGCGTCACTGGAGCCCCGCAGAAGAAGCACCTGTCGTGGAAGTGGGCGACGCTGCACGGCACCACGGTGGACCAAAGGGTCATCAACCCTCACCCGACCACATTGGAGCTGCATGGAACACCATCACACACTGCATGAGGTACCTCAGATTCAAATCTGAAGTGAAGGGGACCCACACCTCATGGGTCCCACTGCCCATCGAGGTGGCACCACGTGGTGTTTCCGTTTAAAGATCTGAATTGCTCTTTAAGCGATTCAGGATAGAGGGGTTGTGGAACCCCTCATGCAGGTCAGACCAGTCGTTCCACTGCCCAGTAGGACACGCCTACCATGAATCAGCTGGTTTGGGTTGGGCCAGGTTTGACCGAGACTGGGTCAGCTCAGCCTAGGCCGTGTTGGTCCGACTTGGTTGGACCAGACGCAGACCAATTTCGGCTCCGATATGCACAAAAGGTCATATCTCACAAACTTGTTGTTCGTTTGATGAACCGTCTGTGACCCTAGAATCCTTGGAATTAGATAGTCCTTTTTATACACTCTAGATATGTTTTGGAAAATTTTGGAGTACAACCAGGTTGGGTCGTACCTGAATCCAACTGATCCATTGGCACTAAAATGCCAATAACTCTCAAACCAGGCATCTGATTGATGTGCCCTCTGTTGCATTGGAACCATTATAACATTATGGTTAGTTGGGTAACATCATAGTGGGGCTTAGTTCTAGTTTAAGTACAACTAATGTCTTGAGGATCAGATATCCTAAAATCAAGGGTACTACATACGAGAATCCAGTGGCGGGACAAGAATTGTTGAATTAATAGTGATCCTTTGTAGATCAGCACCTAGCTATCATGTGTGGTTCAGCACCTAGTGATATTGTATGGTTTAGAACCTAGAAATATTATATCGATCACCACCTAGAGATCATTTTTGGATCATCACCTAGATATCTTGTGTGGATCAGCTCTTACTGATCATGAGTTTGTTAGATCTTCTGTGGGTCAGCGCTCAGCGATACTATGTGGTTCAACACATACTGGTAATGTATAGGTCAGATCCTTTGTGGGTCAGTTCTCATTAATACTATGTGGGTTATCACATACTGATCATGTGTGGGTCATATCCATTGTGGGTCTGCGGGGGTTAGTATCTATCAATCCAGGGTGGGTCAGATCATGTGTGGGTCAGCGGAGGTTAGTACCTACGATCCTGTGTGGATCAGCAGGGGTTACTACTGAGCGATTCAGTGTGGATCAGTAGTAGAAACCCTAATAGAATAAGATGATATAGCTTTATGACTAATAATATGTGCTTATGTACTTAGGTTATACTTGGATTGAGATGAGAATTTTGTTTTCTGGTTTGTGATTGAGATCATGCTTTAGGGTTTTCCATTGTGGAATTCTAAGAGTCCCTAGAGGGTCTTAGGGTCCCTAATGGGTATTTTTATACTCACCCCTACACGGTCTATGACCACACCATGTTGTGTCTTGTGAAGATGATTGGAATCCTTGACTGAGAGTTGGGGAGTTAGGACCTGATGGTGGACAACAATGATGGCTAATGTGGGTAGCTGTGTAGATGATCTATACCCACCATTCTGCTAAGATCATTCGTGGATGATCTCAGGAGCTATTTACTTTTTTGTATTGTTGTTGTATCTTTCAGTTGGGATTGTATTTTTTCCCCTATACTTTCTATCCACACTTTTACTACTGGAGTTTTACTTCCGTGTTTCATCTTGTGTTGTTCTTGGAATGCGTGTTTGTACAGGTTTAAATGCAGTGCCTTCTTATTTTAGGGATACTCCATTTTGGTGCTAGTCGCCAAACCCTGGCCTATGGAATGCGGGATTGGGGTAGTCACAGAATTGGCCCAGGGGAAGATTTATGATAATAATGAAGAAGGATATCCATGGAAATGTCACACAATTTGATCTATTGAGCTACAAATTTCCACACAAAGAGATAAGATTCCACATGCAAGAAGGTCAATAAAGATAAAAAGTGTAAAGTCCCTCATGATAACCTAAGACACATGGTTTGATGAGTTATAACACATATCTTTAGCTAAATAAGTGTACACCACACCCCATTTAAATGTTCCCAAATGAAAACAAACACTATGTAATGATCATCCATATTGAGGGAGGCTATGTAATTGTCATTCATCACTTCAGCATGATATAAGAACCAACTACATCTACCACAATCGTCTCTATAAAAACATAAACCAAATATAATAAATTAAACACACATTTATGGTGTGATAAGGATATTGATACTATATCTAGATAGTTTTACATAAGGGTAACTCGGCACCCACTCTACTATATAAGGTCTAATTAACAACTTATCATTGATGAATGTTTCATATCACATTCTACAAAAGGGTAAATATCATACTCTATGTGTTGAGTAAGGGTTACAGATGCGTTATTAGTACTATATTTGGGGGACAAAAGTGAATCATGCATATTGTAATGGTATATTCATAATCTCTTTCAATTTGATCATGAGAGATAAATTCTACGTAAGGGTAAGAGTTTTGTCAAAAATAGGTAGAGATATTCTACAAAAAGTTCATCGATAAGTTTCTATTATTATGTAAGGGAATTTCCTATTTTTTATTAATGTGATAGGGTAATGTGTAAGATAAATCTTGGTAGACCTATATATATAGAGCCTCGTCAGTTTAACTATATGAATCAAATATGAATTTTTGGAATTAAAAAGTTTCAAACTAAAATTGAAATCATTTCCATATCTATATTATTGTTTAATTGAAAAAATATCTCTAAATTTATCCACATAGTAATCATACATCATTAAAAGGATACAATAATCATATTGGGAGGTGGAATAAGTTGTGGGAATATTCAAGATTCTCATTTGTGACCCTTGATATATTCTCATTGTATAATTTAGAGAATAAATATTTTTGCACCATAAATGATTAAATTATCAAAGTTTCACAATATGAAAGATACGAATGAGTCAATGAATCTCATGTGGAAGGGGAAGATACTACAAGAATGTTATAGTGAATCATTATAAGTAGACAACTCTTAACTAAATAGAATATGCATATGCTACCATGATGGTTTGATCGATTGGATATGATTCAGTTATTATTTTAATTCTGTTTTTTAATAATATGATGATGACATGCTAATATAGTAGTATTAAAGACTATGAGAGTTAATAAATTCATATTTTGGAATCCTATTGGTTCTTTATTAATATCTCATTGTCAATTATTTGGATTTTTTTTCATGCTCAATCCAAGGGTTTCATTGACATATTATTTTAACTAATTTTTCTCTCATTATTAGAATTTCACAGACCAACCTCATTGATTAAATCTGTTGCATGTAATAGTGACTAGTGGGTTGGCCTAAGGGTTATTGGAGATATCTTTTTACTAGACAAGGAATGAGTAGCTGGTACAATATCATTTTACTCACTTATTCATGATAAATCAAGATGGTGATTATAATAAATGATATTTCATTGGATTTGATATATCATTAGAAAATAACTTGAATATTCATTCAATAGGATAATGAATGAATGATATATTATTATACCACTATTTCTGAAATAAATAAAACTATTCCAATTCGATTATTATCTTATGTCACAAATCCCATTAAATTAGATGGGAACACTCCCTAAAAATTATGCTCCCTTGAGAAAACACGAGTCCGAATATATCAACATTAATTGGGCTTAAATTTCTTTCATGAGTGCCATGAAACATTCCTAACATCATACAAATAAAAATAAGATAAATTATTGGGTTCTGATAAAGAATAATTTTTGAGACACAAACAATATTCCTGTAGATTTATTTGTTGACCTTTAATGCCAAATCAAATAATTATTTAGTGGGCTAAAACCTGGTCATAAAAACATATTACTGACATGATACATTGATAACTATATAGAGACATTTGCATGTAAATTTTGAATGGATTTTGGGAACTATTGTTTCTCTAGAGGCAAGAAAAGAAATATGGATTTATAGAGTAACTCATATGAAACACCTAATTGGTAATGAATATTCTACCACTTACATGTCATGAAGACAACAAGAAACCCTCTGAAATGGAATATGATAAAGTTTGAATTGGTAACTGATGCTTCATAGAGATGATGATTGTCATGAAGATTCAAATTGAAAAAAAAATCCATTGTATGATAAGAATGTGAATTGCCTCAAATATAATGATTTATTGTTGTAAAAAAATATAATCCCTAACCTAAGGTCTAATTTTGATAATAGAAATCATAAACATACAATATTGATAGAGAAACGAAGAACCTATTTGATGAGTATCGCTAAAGTGGATTATGATATATAATGATAAATTATCTTCTAATCCAATGTCTTGTATGACTTGATGGATTTTGATTCTAGGATTCCTAGTATATATAACATTTTTTTTCAAAGTTAATTAAATATCCACCTTTTTGATTTTATGATAAAAGAAAAATTCTTTTTGAATGATTATTATATACCAAACTCTATATTATGGGAATGTTCATCATTTAAATAAAAATTATTATCTATTTATATGATTTTAATTTGACTTTGTAAATTTATTATCTTCCTCCCTAGATTCCATATTAATTGAGAAAAAAAATTAAATCGCATTTCGTTTTTCAAATAGACTTATGATGTTATATCATAAAAGCATGGACTATGAACTATATAGGTAAATTAATTCCATTATTATTGTATTAATACTGAATATTGATGTTTATTTAACTCAATATATTGGAGAAAACCTCAATATTGGGGATATAAATATTGTGAAGAAAAATATGTGTTTCAGAGTATTTCTGAATAAATTATGTTAAATATCTCATTTGAAATTATATCTTAATTATTTTCTATATTATGAATTTTATTATATATATTTTTGAAGTAATAAATATTTATGATGAAGTTTATTATAATGGGTGGGATGTAACACCCTAGGATCTTTTGTAAACATTAGTTTAAAAAATTACTATGTTTTTTTGAATGTTTCGAACTGAACACAAAAAAAAAATCATGATAATTTTTATATAGATAGATATATCTATTGTAATGTTATCAACACTCTATGTTTTATCAATACTCCATGTGTCATGAACACTCCATGTGTTATCATCACTCCTTTTATTACTGATACTATTTTTACTATGGACTACATCTAATAATCTTACTTTTCATGATATAAAATTATACTTGGGTGATATGACTCTATATAATATGTTTTCATTATGGTAAACAATGTATTTCTTTATTATGTAATTCATGAATTTCATAGTGGTATTTCCTTGTGGTTTCGGGCAATCCTAATGAGTATTTTTTTACTCACCCTGGAACAGGATTTTCCCACACTTCTCGTATCTTATGAAGAAAATTGATGCTTTGATGGAGTTATATATGGAATAGTACTAGTTGGTTCTTAAAGTGTTCAGACATATGAGGTTTGATCTTACGACATCATTGTAACACCCAAACCCTAGAAGCCTGGAGCTGGTGTATTATTTTAATACATTGGCATGATTACATGGTATCATGTCCCAAAGGACCGATCAGTTTAGTAGTCTAGGAAAATAGATTACATACATGAACTTTACATTACAAATTCAAACATAAAACACAATATAAATAATCCATGGATAATTCCCTTATTCCCTTAGCTTAACCCAACATTTGCAACATAATACACTTCTTGGAATCCTAGGAAAACAAAGCAGAAAAAAGGGGTGAGCTCAGATGCATAATAAGGGTAAATAATTTAGTAGAATCTATAAACATTAAAAGATTGATTTGTAAGAAAACATCCTTTTAAAAATAAACAAGAGCATAATATGTTGATAATAAATAAAACATTACCATATAGACATGAATATGGATATTCTTCTAGTCGAATAATCACATGTGACAATTAATTTCATAATGAGGGAATGCCTAACGTCGGACATCATTACCACATAGTCAAGGCCTCGTACCAAGAATTCAAATAAAATTTGTGTCAATTACATGTTACAGGACACTAGTTTGTCTCATGAGACCTATAGATGCATCGAGGGGCTATAGTGGTCCCCACTCCTCACTTACTAAGTCCAATGTATTCTTCATGTGAAAATATTGAAACATAACATAAACATTCGTATTAAAAATAGCATATGAAATGTCAATACTTCTACCATAAGCCATGAAGGGTATAAAAATAGCACATCCATAGTAAAATATTTCATAACTCATTAAATAAAATATGGAAGATTTTATTATAATAAATCAACCTTATTCGATAATAATATACAGTAAATAATGTTGACATAGTTGAAAATGATCATTAAAACTTTTTGAGAGAAATATATGCCTTTTTGTGAAATCATTTAATAGTCACACATTTATAAAGAATGTAATTTAAAATACATTTTTGACTTAAAGTGTCCCAAAAAACATTGAAACATTTGAAAGTGATTAAAATTTTAAATAAATCATGCCCATATAAATAAATCTTTAAAATTATTTTTAAAACACAAACTGTAACTAAATATATTTAGGAAAACAAATAATTAAAAAATTTAAAATGATGATCTTGATAAATATTTTCTTACAGAAAACCTTAAAATATTCATTTTGAATTCATTTTCCTGAAAATGGAATGGATGATAAAAATTTCCTGGTTAATACATACACATAAACAATCTTGGATAATAATGAGATTGAGGAATTAACCCTTACCTTGCACTTTCCATTGGTATAGGGTACGTTTAACCTTCTATATACTGGCCATCATATGCTATTAAATTATAATAGAACCAAATTAATCTTTATAATATCATACATGATTAATTTATGAGTTTATACTACCCATTTAATAATGATTTCTATGTTAACATAACTTTTTGGGTAATAATTGTTGTTTTATCATACATGTTTTAACCTGTACATCTTGATCGTATAATTTAGATCATGATTTAAATACTTCCTCATTATAAAACATGATTTATATATTATATATATAGAATATAAATATGTATAATATATAGATATATGAAATGGAAGACAATGTTTTGGGAGACTGTAGGTCGTATGTACGCATAAACGATGTTTCCGTTTTCATATCGTATTGTACGGAAGTAAGTGAATAAGATATATGTATGTATATACATACATAGATACATAAATATATATATATATATATATATATGAATATATCTACAGGTGAATTATTATATCATATATTACATACTAATTAATAATATATTTTTTTAATCATCGTTGAATGGTGAATGTGGAAATGAATCTCATCGCATCGTGGAGATGGTAAGTTGTACGTACATAAGAGAGATGATATCATTTCCTTAATGATTAAAAGGTGTGGAATTGGATAGTAGATTAATTTTACAGAGAAACTATATTGTTATTTTAATTATTTATATACATATTACCTATCATTATATTCATCCAAATAACATAGTGCTGAATAACAAATTACATCACAGTGTGGAGACGGTAAGCCGTATATACACATGCATGGTGAAATTATAATTTATAGGATGGATAGAATAATGAATATGGTTGTACCATATTTACACTAAAATTAATTTATGCATAAGGTACTTGATTTATTTTTTTATGGAAATAACAAAGAAAAAGAAAGTGGAAGAAGAAAAAAACATTGAACAAGGGGATAAAATAATTACCTCTTCTTTGGGTGTTTCATTGTGATTTGAACAAAAGGGCTCCATAGATTGGCTTTATGCTCAAGGGAATGCCTCTAGGTAGAAGTGAGTGTTGTTGTCAGGATATTTGGGCAGGTTTTGGATTAGCCAAATGTCTTGGCATGTGTTTTTTTTAGAGAAGGGGAAGTACACTTTATAAGAGAGGTGAGGGTTACTTTAGGAAAAGTTTGAAATATTATTTTATTATAAAAGAATTTTCTATTTCTAATGGCTCAAAATTAATTTATTTAGAATATAAGGTGGGGATGGGTAGAAATAATCTCAACCAATTGGTTTTAGAAAAGTTAATGTCACCATATTAACCCTATATTTTATATTTATCTCTTTGTTAAATAGTTTATCTTTTACCATGTTTTCTTGTATTATTATAATAAATGGTTAATAAACATACTATAAAAAGGCAATAGAACCCCATGTGGTTACATATTGACTTATCTAATATTACATAAGTCCTTTGGTTGAACGTTATATTTTTTTGGAGTATTTTATCTTTTAATTGAATAATATTTGTTTTTAAAACTCATTTATGTCAACTTTTACACTATTCAGTATTTGGTTTTTGTGAAATTCATAACAACATTTTTACTTCAAAAAAAATCATTTAATAAAAAATAAAATTTCATATTAACCTAAAAAATTCTTGGAATGCATCAAAAGTCTCAGTTTACATTTATTGTGATATTTATAACATTAATTATTTTAATCATTCATTAATAAAGTAATTACTACATCATCATTGTGTCATAAATAAATTTTATTATTTAATGTATTCAACTAATAAATAAAATACCATTATGTAGGAAATATTTTTATCATTATAATGAGTATTTATAGTCAAATATATCTTATGTATTACCTTATATTAAAAATGTTTTAGTTATTAAAGTTTCAATTTAACACTTTTAACGCTTCATTAAATAAAATAATAATAAACGACCTTATCTAATCCAAGTGGACCAAAAGGGTTGTATTTTTTTACTACGTTTTTTCTCCATCAAAACACACTTATCCAATAGAATTATAACAAGTTTTGGGAAAATTATAATATCATTTTGAGATTTAATTACACTATTCACTTTTAACTGTGGTAAAAAAAGTCAAAAGATTCTATTCACCAAAAATTAAATTCATCTTATTGAACCAAATTATACATACTAATGTCAAAATTCTCTCCCTGGTTTTTGAAATTCAATTCTTAGAAGTGGTAAAATTATGTTTTATGCAAATTTGTAATTATTCCTAGAAGGTGGGTAAAGGAGGTTAAAAAGTAACATAACATTTTATATATCTAATCTTTTTATATTATTACTCTAATGAATTAAATTGATCATATATTGGTATTATTTAT
The DNA here is from genome assembly GCA_963277665.1 of Viscum album. Lineage (NCBI taxonomy): Eukaryota > Viridiplantae > Streptophyta > Magnoliopsida > Santalales > Viscaceae > Viscum > Viscum album. The sequence goes on along the minus strand of OY728128.1, from coordinate 2,082,739,793 downwards.
CTATTTTGAATTAATATAAAATTTAATAATATAAACTATCATTTAAATAAAATTTCGGTTTTAAACAATAACGTAGTGTTTTTCACTATTCATCAAAAATTATAAGTTTTCAGAAAAATACCAAACAAATTACCCTAAGAAAATGTAGATATTACAAATCCTAAAAATATGTCTATTTTAAAAAATTAAAAACATATAAGTTTTATTAATTAATTTATAATTAATTCTAGTTTCCAAAACCGGAATGCGGGTTTTTGAGAAGTAAAAATTATTAAAATATTGATTTGTGTTTATATCCAATTTAAAAGTGAAATTATATCCAATGACCAAAATTGGAATAAATTATAAAAATATAATATAATTGTCCTTCAAAACCATTAAAATTTATAATTTAACACTATAAATTATTTTAATTAAAATTTTTTTTTCTATTAAAATTTTGTATCTTTCACAATTGATCAAAATATGAATGTGATAAAAAAAACACAAATGAAATTCAAAAGTAATTTTTTTTCTAATTCTAAAAACAAATTTAATTTCATCATATTGAATATATAGTGTCAAATATTGGATTAAAAAATGATTCTCCATTAATAGTCGGAAAAACTGTTTTTTGAAAAATACTTCTTTAATATGAAAATTTTAATTTTCCCTTATATTATGTCTATGAAACATAAAATATGAACGTTAAATTATAGGGGATGTATATAAAATTTAAAATGTGGTTATTAATATTCATAACCGATTTTTAAACGACTTGTTTGATAGGTCGTGGTGCGCTTGAACTTGGTGTCACATACATCGTAAGCTATGGTATTATTCACATAGAAACATACAATGGAAGCTTGGGGTGTCACATTCTTCCATCCTTCGATAAATTTCATCCTTTCAAATTAATATTGTTCTTTGAAAATAAATGTTTTAAAAAATATAAAATAATTTTGTGGAAAACCCACATCGAAAATAGAGTTAATAAAATTTAGACATAAAAAGTGGGAAAGGGAAATGAAAAGGTCACCGAAAAATTATGATCTCAATTAAGAGATCATTATTGGAGATTAGAGACACATACTTGGAGAAAAATGTAAATATTTACAGTGATTGATTTAGGTCATCAATCACAAACCAATGTAATATTGAGGGCCTCAAATTCTTCTATCTATAATGATTTAAAATGTCATCGGTTCAACAAAACACAGGGTATTAAGATAACACATTTTTGGTTGTAAGATATTTTCCCTAAAGGTTAAGAATTTAATTCTTCATAGAATAAGTACAAAAATAAATTTTGACAAGTTGAGTTTCATCTGTTAACTAATTTCAACCACAAACCTATCTTTCACTCAAATTTATAATAGAACTCAAAAAAATTCTATATATCCTATTGTATAAGGTTCCAAATATAAAGAATTTATAATTTATTATTAAGAATATTTAAAAAAATACATTATAAAAACTAGGACATCATGTAGGCCAGTTTTAGGTGATTCACCGTTATCTCCCTTCATTTGCAGGTTCAAATATCACGGCCTTACCGGGCGCGATGGGTTGTCACCCGACCTCCAGGATGTCCTTTTTATAAAAATTCAAAAATAATATTGAGAAATTATTTAATCTTTATAATAGTATCCAATGCAAAAATTAATCCATTCCAACCTTTAGGATTATCCATAATACTTCTATCCAAACTCACAGTCCAAAATTTATAAGGAAGGTAAAGACAATGAAAATCTTTTTTTCCACGTATAACATGTGAATACATTCACCATGTATTATTTTCAAACATGATAACACCCGGAATTCCCATAAAACCATATTTATTACATTCATTCTTCCTTATTCCAAATAGTATACTAGATAAACTCCTAATATCCAAAAATTTTGTAAACTCCATCAATAAAGGAATAAACAAACAATTATTGAGTTTTAAAGTAGTCAAGAATAGTGAATATATTTTTTCCAAATAATTCATGTCTTATTCCCAAATCACTACCTTAGTATCAGAACCATATTAAGGTTTATCTTTCCTTAAACCATTTATGTTCGAAAAATATTAACTTTTAATTGAGTCAATTTTTATAGAACCATATAATCTCTAATCATCAATTAAATAGTACTGCAGTACAATCCTTATTTATTTCCATAATTCATATAACCTATACATAATTGATACAAAAATCAAATTAAATAATTCTTTAATAACAACATAAGAACACTGGTCATTCCTCTTCATATGTGGTAGTATCGTAACTAAATTATTATCAAATAGCTTCATTTGCGGTACACTCTGATTATTTTTTCATTGATTCATGTTGTGTCCCAACTCCTTGCAGATGAAGCATTGTACCTTTTGAAACATTTTTCTTACCCTTGAAATCACATGATTGGTGATCTTTATCTCCACCCTTATAACAAACAAACATTCCCTTCATGAGTTTACTAAAGTAATTCTTTCCACATTTATCACATATGGGAAAATCCTTCTTTCCTCTCTTCCCTGTATCCATATTTCTATCTTCCATGCATTTCTTCTCTTGCTTCCCTTAAAAGCCACAAGACTCATTCAATTATTTACAAATCTTATTAACACATGATATTATTTCTTCATACGATGAGAATACATGGGAGACTATTTCACTTATAAATGATGGATTAATACCATGAAAGATATGATCCTTCTTACTCTTTGGATCATGTGTATTGCTGGAGTTCTCCTTCCTTCTATTAGGTGCCATTTCTAAACAATGGAATACTCTAGGTTAGTTTATGAATCGCAATGGGTACTTCCAAACATATGAAATACCTGGATTAATTATAAAAGATTATGCATTTAATATATAATCATAAAAAATGATTTCTTTGAGGATGTATTTACCCTAAAAACCTGCATAATGGACTGTAATGAAAATGTAAATTATCCTAAGCGTATCCACCAAGGGTGTCACAACCATGGGTGCAGAAAATCCCATTGTCATGTAACAGGATACCTCAGGTCAAGATTGAAACTCTTTGTTAGAGTTCTCACACTTAGTTACATCTTTGATAATGCCTCTTCTACCTACTTGTAACCAGACATGGATGTATTTCTTCGAAAATACACAAAATCTATACATTAACAAAATTCTAGGATGTTCTTCTGTACTAATCCTCAAATTATATCTTATAGTAATGTTCCCTCACAAGTGTTTTTCTAAATATATTTTACAAGGGTTGTACTAAACATCCTCAGATACCAACTATAATGCCCTAACCCCAGAAACCTGGAGCTGGTGCATTATTTTAATACATTGAATTGATTACATGGAATGATTTCCCCAAAGAATGATTAGTTTAGTAGTCTTGGAAAATATATTACATACATGAACATTACATTACACATTGAAATATAAAACTCAATATAAATAATCCATTGAAAATGCCATTATTCCCCTATCTTAACCCTACATATCAAAGATAATGCACTTCTTGGAATCTTGGGAAAACAAAACATAAGGAAGGGGTGAGCTCAGATGCTCAGTAAAGGTAAATAATTTAGCGAAAGCTTTAAACTGTTAAGGAGAGATGTGTAATAAAAAAAATCCTTTTAAAAACACTCTTGAACATAATATGGAAGAAATAAATAAAAAATTACCATATAAACATGAACATGAATATTCTATTATTATAATAACAACATGAGATAATTAATTTTATAATGAGGGAATGTCTAAAGGCGAACATCATTACCACTTACTAATGGCCTCATGCCAATAATACAAATAATTTTTTTGTCAATTCCTTGGTCAAAGACACTATTTTGTCTCATGAGACTGACCGATGCATCGAGGGGCTATAGCAGGCCCCACCCATCAGTTATTAAGTCCACTACATTCCTCATATGAAATTGTTGAAACATAACATAAACATTTGTATTAAAACTAGCATAAATAATGTCAATACCTCATTCATAAACCATGAAGGGTATAAAAATAGCACATCCACAGTCAGAAATATCATAACTAATTCGATACAATATGGAATATTGTATTATAATTAATCATCCTTAATCAAGAATAATATCCAATAAATAATGTTGACATAGTTGAAAATGATCAGTAAAAACTTTTGAGAGAAATATCCATTTTTATAAAATAATTTAAAAGTCACACATTTATAAATAAATTAATTTAAAAGTTATTTTTGATTCAAAGTGTCACATAACACTTTGAAACTGTGGAAAGGAATTAACATTTTAAATCAATCATTTCCATATAAATAAATCCTTAAAATCATTTTTAAAACATGGAATGTAATTAAAAAGATTTATTAAAATAAATCATTAAAACAATTAAAACGATGATCATGATAAGGAGTACCTTCCACAAAACCATAAAATATTCATTTTGACAACATTTTCATGAATCATGTAATGAATGATTAAAATGTCCCGTTAAATACATACACATAAACAATCTCGTATAATAATGAGATTGAGGAATTAACCCTTACCTTACACTTTCCTGTAGTCAAGGGTATGTTTAACATCCTCTATAATGACCATAGTATGTTATTAAATTATACCAGAACCATATTAATATTTTTCATATCATACATGACTCATTTATGACTTTATACTACCCATTTAATAATCATTTCCATGTTAAATTAACATTTGAGTTAATAATTTATTTCTTTATCGTACGTCTTTTAACTTGTTATTTTTTATCATATCATTTAGATCATGATATAAATACTTCCATAATATAAAGCATGATTTATATATCATATATATTTCGAATATAAATATGTATAATATATAGATATTTGAAATGCAATACACCATTTATGGAGACGGTAGGTCTTACGTACACATAAACGTTGTTTCCATTTTCTTGTCGTATTAAACAGAAGTAAGTTGATAAGATATATATAAGTACTTATATATATATATCATGTAGAATTATTATGTCATATATTAAATACTTATTAATAATATATATTTTTATAGTCATCGTTGAATGGTGAATGTGGAAATGAATCTCATCGTGTCGTGGAGACGGTAAGTCGTACGTACACATGAGTGATGATATCATTTTCTTAATGATTAAAAGGTGTTGAATTGTATGGTATTTTAATTTTATAGACAAATTATCATGTTATTTTAATTATTTATTCACATATATATCATCCTTATATCCATCCAAATATCATAGAGTTTAATAACAAATTACACCTCTTCGTGGACACAATAAGTCATACGTACGCACACATTGTGACATTATCATTCATAGGATGGATAGAATAATGAATATGGGTATAAAATTTCTATAATGAAGTTAATGTATTTAGAAGGTACAATAGTTATTATTTTGGTATGTAAATAACAAAGAAAGGTAAGGTGGAATAAGAAATGAAGTTTGAAAGAGGTGATAAAATAATTACCCCTTCTTTGGGTTTTTCCTTTTGATTTGAACAAAAGGGCTCTATAGATTGGAATTATGCTCAAGAAAATTCTTATATGATTAATTGAGGGAATTTAGGAAGATATTTTGGTAGGTTTTGGCCGATCCAAATGACTTTGGAGATGTGATTTTTAGAGAATTAGAAGAACACTTTTATAAGAGAGCTGAGGGTTTAGGAAAATATTGAAAAATTATTTTATTATAAAATCATTCTTGGTTTATAATAGATACAAATTAATTTATTTTTAATCTAAAGTGGGTATGGGTCACAATAATCTCAAAAAATTGGTTTTGGACAATTTTAGGTCACCATATTAACATTATATCTTAGATTTAACTCTTAGTTAAATAGTTTCACTTTTACCATGTCGTTTTGTATTATTATAATAAATTGTTAATAAACATACTATAAAAAGAAAAAATAATCCCCAAGTGGTTCACTATATACATATATAATAATATCTATGTCCTTTGGCCGATCCTTATATTTTTAGGAGTATTTTATCATTTAATAAAATATTATTTGTTTTAAAAACTCATTTATTATAATTTTGGCACTATTTAGTATTTGGTTTTTGTGAAAGTCATAAAATCATTATTTCATAGAAAATGGTTCATTTAATCAAACCTAAAAATGTCATATTAACCTATAAAATTCTTTTAATGCATCAAAAGTCTTGATTTACATTTATTTTGATATTTATAAAATCAATTATTTTAATCATTCATTAATAAAATAATTATTACATCATCATTGTGTCATATATAAATTTAAATATATAATGTATAAAACTAATAAATAAAATACAATTATGTAGGAAATCATTTTATCTTTATATGTATTATTTATAGACTAATTTATATTATGTATAAACATATAAAAAATTTAGTTATTAAACTTTGAATTTAACACTTTTCACTCTTCGTTAAATAAAATAATAATAAATGACCTAATATAATCCAAGTGGACCAAAAGGGTCATATTTTGTTACAAAGGTTGGTTTTAATCTATATACACTTATCCTATATAATTAGGACATGTTTTAGGGTAATTATAATATCATTTGACCTTTAATTACCCTAATTACTTTTAACCATGGTAAATAAAAGCTAAAAGTTACTATTCATAAAAAATTATTTTCAACTTATTGAACTGAATTTTACTTATTGATTTCAACCTTTTCACTCAGATTTTTGAAATTCAATTCCCAAAAACGGTAAAATTATGTTTTATACAAATTTGTAAATGTACCTAGAAGGTGGGTAAAAGACGTTAAAAAGTTAAATAAAATTTTATATATCTAATCTTATTATAAAATGAATCTAATGAATTATATTGAAATTATATAAGTATTATGTTTTAATTTTGACTTAAAATAAATTTAAATAATATAAATTAATATTTAAATAAAAAGATAGTTTTAAACTATAACATGGTGTTTTTCACTATTCATCAAAAATTTAATGTTTTTAGAAAAATAAAAAAAAATTACCCTTATATAATATGGATATTAGAAATCCAAAAATGATTTCTATTTTACTAAATTAAAAACATAGAAGTTTCATTAATTAATTTAAAATTAATTCCTGTTGTCAAAACTAGAAAGCGTGTTTTTGATATGTAAAGAACTATCAAAAGATTGATATGTGTTTATTTCCAATTTAAAAGTGAAATTACAACCAACGACCAACATTGGATTAAATTATAAAAATATAATCTAATTATACTTCAAAACCATTCAAATGTATAATTTCATCCAATATATTATTTTAATTTAAAAAGCTATTTTCTATTAAAATAAATAATCCTTCACTATTGATCAAAATATGAAAGTTATCAGAAAAATACTAAAATTTTATCCAAAATAATTTTTTATGTCTCAGTTATAAAAAATAATTTAATTTCATCATATTTAATATATAAAAGTGTAATTTATTAGATTTAAAAAGGGTTTTCCATTAAAAGGCAAAAAAACTACATTTCTGAAAAATCCATCTTTTATTTGAAAAATTGAATTTTTCCTTATATTATCTCTAAGAAACACAAAAGATGAATGTTAAAATTATCTGTGATATATATATATATATATTAAAATGTGGTTATTACTATTCATAACCTATTTTTAAATGGTTAGTTTTATAGGTCGTGGTGCGCTTGAACTCAGTGTTGCGTACATCACACGCTATTGTATTACTCAAAGAGAAATGTATTGTGGAAGCATGGGGTGTAACTCCCCGACCCCAGTTACCCAGAGACAGTGCATTATTTCAATACATTGGCATGATAACAATGGGTCATGTCCTGAACGAGTGATCAGTTTAGCAGTTTGGAAAATAGATTACATACATGAACGTTACATTACACTTTATAACATGCAACACAAAAAGAAATAATCCTTTGAGAATTCCATTGTTCCCTTAGCTTAACCTTACTTCTCAAAAATAATACACATATTTGGATCCTGGGAAAATAAAACATAAGAAAGGGGTAAGCTCATATTCTCAACAAGGGTAAATAATTTATAAGAAGCTATAAACTCTTAAGGAAGCATGTGTAATAAAAACAATAACCTTTTAAACATAAACTCTAACATAATATTGGAAAAATAAATCAAACATTTCCATGTAAACATTCACATTGATATTCTACTAGTTGAATAATCACATGTAAGAATATAATTTCATAATGAGGGAATGTATAGTACCAGAAATTAATTTTCGTGTCAAGGCCTCGTGCCAGGACCTAGGGGATGACAATAAAACCCAACCCGGAAAGCCTCTGTAACCGGACTCCAACCTAAAGATCCTCTATAACCAAACTCCAACCCGGAGAGACTCTATAACCGGACTCCAACCTAGAGAGACACTATAACTAGACTCCAACCCGGAGGGTCTGTTGCAATCAGACCCCAACCCGGAGGGCTTACTTTTATAGGTCCCCAACCCCGAACATACTAGTCCAACACGTTCATCTTAATAAGAGGTTCAAAAATAAAAATTTGTATTAAAACTAACATACAAAAAGTAAATACATTAACCATAAACCATGAATGGAATAAAAATAACTCATCCATAGTCAAACATATCAAAAAACCTTAAATACAATATAGAATATTTGTATCATAATAAATCAACTCCAAAAAAGAGTAACATTTATCAAAGGATGTTGACATAGATGAAATCAGACCTATTTGAGAGAGATATCTATTTCTATTTTGAAATAATTTAAGAGTCACACTATTTAGAATGGAATAAATATAAGGAAATTTTTGAATCAAAGGTTACCATACCACTTTGAAACTATTAAAAGGAAATAACATTTTAAAAACATTCATGTCCTTTTAAATAAATCCTTAAAACCATTTTAAAAGTATGGACATTATTGAGAAAGGTTTTTTGGAATAAATATTTAAAACATTTAAAATGATGATTTAGTAAAAGTGTTTCTTAAAAGGTATATCTTGGAAAAATATTTTATGAATCATATACATGTATAATAAATATTTCCCAGTAAAAACTTACCCATAAACAGTCTCGAATAATAATGAGATTGAGAAATTAACCCTTACCTCGTAGTAATCAATCGAGTTGTAAGACCAAACATTATTAACCACAAAATGATCCACAGAATACAATGAATATAAAGAGATTCATGATCATATATATCAAATGGTAGTACAAAATACACCACATGCAAAAAATAAGTGGTGAACAATGGAAATCTCACGGAATAAAAAGTCAGATAAGAAAACCCTCACCTTGCACTTTCCTTTGGTCAGGGGTACATTTAACTTCCAGTATAATGACCATTTTTTGTTATTAGATTATACAAGAACCATATTAATATTTATTATAACATACATGATTCATTAATGACTTTATACTACCCATTTAATAATTATTTTCATGTTAAATTAACATTTCGTATAATATTCGCTTTCTTTATCTTACATATTTTAATTTGTTATTCTTGATTGTATCATTTAAATCATGATTTAAATAATTCCAGAATATAATCATTGATTCATATATCATGTATATTTAGAATATAAATATTTATTATATATAGATATAAGAATTGTAAAACACCGTTTATAGAGACAGAAGGCCATACGTACGCATAAACGATGTATCTATTTTCAAATCGTATTGAACGGAAGTAAGTGAATAAGATATTAGAAAGTAAATATATATATATCCCTAGTAGAATTACTATTTCATATATTACATACTTACTAGTAATATATTTTTTTAATCGTCGATGAAGGGTGAATGTGGAAATGAATCTCATCACGTTGTGGAGACGGTAATCCGTACGTACGCACGAGCGACAATATCATATCATATAAAGTGTGGAATTGTATGGTATATTAATTTTACAGAGACATTATCATGTTATTTTCATTATTTATATACATATTACTCCTCATTATATCCATCCAAAAAACATAGTGTTGAATAACAAATTACACCACGACGTTGAGACGGTAATCCGTACACACACACGTATGGTAACATTATCATTCATAGGATGGATATAATAATGAATATGGTTGTGAAATATTTGTAATAAAATCACATTATATATAATTTAATAGAGTTATTATTTAGGTATGGTAATAAATATGAAAGATTAAGTGGAAGTAGAAAAGAACATGAAAGAGCGTGGTGAAATCATTACCTCTTCTCCAGGTTTTTCCTTTTGATTTGATAACAAGGGCTCCTTAGGTTGGCTTTCTGGCCAAAATAATTACTCTAGTATTAATTTAGGATAGTTGGGAGGATATTTGGTCCAGTTTTGGCCTATCCAAATAGATTTGAAGTTGTGAATTTGATAGAAGGGAAATGACCTTTTAAAAGAGGGGTGAGGGGCACCTTATTAAAAGATTGATATGTTATTTTATAATAAAATGATTTTTGGTTTCTAATGGATCCAAAATGAATTATATAAAGTATAAGGTGGGTATGTTTCTAGAAACACTCATACAATAGGTTTTAGATAGGTTTTGGTCACTATATTAACCTTATATTTTTGATTTAACACTTAGTTAAATACTTTGACATTCACCATGTCTCTTTGTATTTGTTATATAATATGGATAATCAACATAATATAAACATCAAAGAGAACACCAAGTGGTTCTTTAATGACATATATAATATTATTTAAGCCCTTTTTCTAAACATTAGATTTTTTATGATTAAAATACCAATTAATAAAATAATATTATTTTTAAAAACTCTTTTATGTAAATTTCGAAAATATTTAATAATGGATTTTTCTTAAAGTTCTAAAAACATCATTAATTCGAAATAAATACAATTAATAATCCCTAACATGTCATATTCACCTATAAAATTATTTTATCACATCTAAACGTTCAAATTATATTTATTTTAATATTTATAATATCATTTATTTAATTGTTTCATTAATAAGGTAAATACTGCATCATTATTGTGTCATATATAAATATATTTATTTTATGTCTAAAAATTATAAATAAAATATAATGAGGTATGAAATAAATTTAACTTTCTAATGACTAATTATAGTCTAATAGAACAATTATATAACCTCATAATAAATTTCTTTTACCAAATAATATTTTTTTTATTTTTGTATTTACATTAGATTATTTTATATAAAATGTCATTTTCACTCCCAAGTGGCTCCATGAGGTCCTAAAATCGACCCACAGATGCACATGATCAGAAATGTATCATAAAATAGGGTTAATACACGTGTTAGGGTAATTTAATATTATTATGATATTATTTTTTTAACATTATTTTCTGGATTCACCCCTTTAACCACGGTAAATAAAATATTTACTAAAGTAAATATTCCTAAAATCTAAAAATAAAAGTTAACTATTTACACAATTTTTAGCTCCTGATTCCAAATATTGAATCCATTTTTCAAAATTCAAAACACATAAGTGGAAGAAATTAATTTAAAATTTATTCTCGTTGTCCAAATAAAAAAGTGTGTTTTTATGAAATACTAACTTTCAAAAGATTGACACTTGTTTATGTCCAATTTAAATGTGAAATTACATATAATGACCTAAATTTTATTAAATTATAAAAATATAATCTAATTATACTTCCAAAATAATAAAATTCATAGTTTATCACTATTAATTATTTCGATTAGAAAAGTTGTTTTTAATTAAAATTAAGTAATTTTCACTATTCATAAAAATTGAAAGTTATCAGAAAAGTACCAAAAATTTATCAAAACTATATTTTTATGTCACTATTCTAAAGAAGAATCTTATTTTGTCAAATTGATTATATAAAAGTGTCAAATATTGTATTTAATAAGGGTTTTCTATTAAAAGGCTATAAAATTGCATTTTTTTTAAACATAATTGTTTTATCTGAAAAAAATGAATTTGTTCTCACATTATATATAAGAATCTTATAATATGGATTATAAAATTATAAGGATTTTATAAAGTTCAAAAATCATTTAATAATATTCATAACCTCTTTTGAATGGCTAGTTCTGTAAGTCGTTGTGCGCTTGAACTCGGTGTTGCGTGTAGTGGAATTTATTGAATTACATTGAAGAAATAATGTACTATGAAATCATGGGGTGTTAAATTCTCCAATACTTCAATAAATTGCATCCACACCATTTGAAATTGTTCTTTAAAAATAAAAGTTTATAAATAGAAAATCCATTGTGGAAAAACCCACATCAAAAATTGGGTTAATAAAATTTAGTCTTAATAAGAGGAAAAAGGAAATGAAAAGGTCACCACCAAATTATAATCTCGATTAGGAGAAAACTGGTGGCAATCAGAGACAAATAATTATGGAAAAAGCCTATCTATTTATACGGAGTTATTGAGGTCATCAATCACAAAAAATTGTAAAATTGAGGGCCTCAAATCAATCAATCTATGATGATTTAAAATACCATCGGTTCAATAAAACATAAGGTATTAGGATAACATTTTTTTGTTTTAAGATCCCATCCCTAATGTTTAATAATTAATTTACCCATATAATAAGAGGAATATATATATATATATATATATATACTTGACAAGTAAATTTTCATCTTTTTACTAATTCCAACCACAAACTCATCTTTCACTCTAAAAGATTTCAAAAAAAATCTATTTATCATAATCGTATAGGGTTCCTAAAATAATGAATTTATAATTCACCAATCACATCCTTTAAAAAATCTAGATTATAGAACCTAGGGAATTCACGTAGTCTAGTGGTAGGTGATAAATCCCAATCTCACTATGGTTGTTTGTTCGATTCCTGCAGCATTTTCCGACACAACAGACTACCACAAAGTCTGTGTGTTGTATTTTTTATAACAATCCAAAAATATCCTTTAAAATAGTATCAAGTTTAAAACATAATCCATTCCAACCTTTAAACTTATCCAAAATACCTCTATCAAAACTCACAGTCAAAATTTTTTAAGTAAGTTAATCACAATGAAGATCCTTTTTTCCACATAATAACATGTGAACACCGTCATCGTGTATTATTTTAAAACATGGTAACACCCTGAATTACCATAAAACATTATTGATTACATTCATGCTTACTTATCCTTTATATACTACTGGATATATTCCTTCTATCCAATTTTTTTGAATATTCCAACAATGGTGAAATAAACAAACTATTAATCAGTTCCAAGTAAGTCAAGACTATCTAATATATTTTATCCAAATCAACCATCTCTTATTCAAAAATCACTTCCTAATTATCAGGACCATATTAAGGATTTCCTTTCCTTCAACCTTGTATTTTCCAAAAAGTGTATCTTACTATTAAGTCACTTTTCTTATAACCACATAGTCTCAAATCAACAATAAAACAGTACTGCAGTATAATCCTTATTTATTTCCATAATTCATATAACTAGTATACTGTTGATACAACACTCAAAAGAAATAATTCTATAATAACAACATAAGAACACTAGTCATTCCTCTTCATCTGAGTTAGTGTCATACTTGATTATTATCCAATAGCATCATTTGTGCTATACTCTGATGATGGGGAAATTGATTCACGATGTGTCTCAACTCCTTGCAGATGAAGCATTTTAAAATGGAAACCTTTTTCTTACCAATTCAATTCCATACGTGGTGTCCTTTTTCTCCAAACTTATAACAAACTCCCATTCCCTTCAAGTATTTATCAAGGTGATTATTTCCACATTTATCACATGTGGGAAAATATTCCATTCCCCTCTTCCATTTATCTATCTTTCTCTCTACCATCCTTTTCTTCTCTTTCTTCTCTTCAAAGCCATAAGACTCAAACAATTTTTTACATATCTTACTAACACATGATATTATTTCTTCATATGTTGAGAATACATGGGTTACTTATTCCCTTTTAAATGTTGGATTAATACCATGAATGATTTGACCCTTATTACTCTTTGGATCATAAATATTGTTGGAGTTCTCATTCCTTCTATTGGGCGCCATTTCTAAACAATGGCATACACAAGGTTAGTTTATGAATCACAATTCATAATTCCAAACATGTAAAATACCTAATGTAAGTTGAACAGTTTATGGATATAATCCATAATCACAAAAAAAAGTTTTCTTTAAGGAGGTATATACTTATAAACCCTTCATAGTGGTTTGTAAAGAAAACAAGAATTATCCTAAGCATATCCCCCGGGAGTGTCGTAAACAAGAGTGCATCAAGGCCCGTTGTCATGCACCAGTTCTTGTTTGAGTCTAGCTCAAAGTGGTTTTTTCAGGTTTTACCCCTATGTACATTTGTTGCAGAGCCTCCTATACCTTCTCGTATAAAGATAGGGATGTATTGATTGGAAAACTCACAAAATCTCTATAGTAACAAAATTTTATGAAATTATTCTATACTAATCCTCAAATTCTGTCTTAGGGTAGTATTCTCTAATAAGAGTTTATCTAAATCTATATCCAAGGTTGTTTCCAAACTTTCTCTGATACCAACTGTAATGCCACAACCCCAGTTACCCAGAGTCGGTGCATTATTTTAATAAATTGGCATGATTACAAGGAATCAAGTCCTGAATGACCGATCAGTTTAGCAGTATTGGAAAATAGATTAAAGAAATGAACGTTACATTAAACTTTCTAACATACAAAACAAATAACAATTCTTTGAGAATTCCATTTTTCCCTTAGCATAACCATGTATCTCAGACATAAAATACTTATTTGGATCCGAGGAAAATAAATCATAAGAAAGGGGTGAGCTCAGATGCTCAGTAAGGGTAAATAATTTAGCGGAAGCTATAAACTTCTAAGGTAAGATTTGTATTAAAAACAATAGCATTTTAAACATAAACTTCAACATAATATGGAAAAAATAAATCAAACATTACCATATAAACATGCACATTGATATTCTACTAGTCGAATAATCACATGTAATAACTAATTTTGTATTGAGGGAATCTATAGTACCAAACATTAATTTCTGTGTCAAGGCCTCATGCTAGGACCTAGGGGAAAACTATAACCGGACCCCAACCCAGAGAGCCTCTGTAACCGGACTCCAACCCGGAGGGCCTCTGTAATCGGACTCCAACCCGGAGATCCTCTGTAACCGGACTCCAAATTAGAGAGCCTCTGTAACCGGACTCCAACCTGTAGGGTCTGCTGTAACCGGACCCCAACTCGGATGGCTTAATTTTACCAGTCCCCAACCCGGAACATACTATTCTAACTCATTCATCATAAGAAGAGGTTAAAAAATAAACATTATTATTAAAACTAGCATATGAAATGTAAAAAATTCAACCATAAACCATGAATGTCATAAAAATAACTCATCCATAGTAAAACATATCACAAAACCTTAGATACTATAGGGAATATTTGTATCATAATAAATCAACTTCAAACAAGTGTATCATTTATCAAAGGATGATGACATAGATGAAATAATAACTATTTTAGAGAAATATCTCTTTCTATTTTGAAATCATTTAAGAGTCACGCTATTTAGAAAGGAAGAAATTTAAAGAAATTTTTGAATCACAGTGTTCCATACGACTTTGATACTTTTGAAAGGAATTAACATTTTATTAACATTCATGTACAGATAAATAAATCCTTAAAACTATTTTGAGTGTATAGACATTTATGAGAAAGGGTTAGAAGAATAAATCATTAAAACATTTAAAATGATTTTTTAACAAAAGTGACCTTTAAAAGGGATATATTTGAAACCTATTTTATGAAACATGGACATGGGTAATAAATATGTCACAGTAAAAACATACCCATAAACAATCTCGGATAATAATGAGATTGAGGAATTAACCCTTACCTCGTTGTAATCAATCGAGTCGTACAACCAAAAATTATTAACCACCAAATGATTCACAGAATAACATTAATATAATGAGATTCATGATAATATATATAAAATGGTAGTACACAATACACCACATGCAATAAATAAGTGGTGAACAATGAAAATCTCACGGAATAAAAAGTGAGATAAGAAATCCCTTACCATGCACTTTTCTTTTAGTTGAGGGTAAATTTAACCTCCTATATAATGACCATTGTATGTTATTATATTATACCAAAACCATATTTATATTCATATTTATCATATCATACATGATTCATTTATGACATTATACTACCCATTTAATAATTATTTTCATGTTAAATTAACATTTTGGGTAATAATCCCTTTCTTTATCGTACGAATTTTAACTTGTTATTATTGATCATATCATTTAGACCATGATTTATATACTTGAAGAATATAATCCTTCATTTATATGTCATATATATTTATAATATAAATATTTATAATAGATAGATATATGAAATGGGAAACTCCATTTATGGAGATGGTAGGCCGTACGTACACATAAACGATGTTTATTTTTTCATATCGTGTTAAACGAAAGTAAGTAAATAAGATACATGTAAGTATATATATATATATATAGTAGAATTATTATTTCATATATTACATACTTATTAGTAATATATATTTTTATAATCATCGATGAATGGTGAACGTGGAAATGAATCTCATTGTGTCGTGGAGACGGTAATCCGTACGTACGCGTGAGCGACAATATCATTTCATTAAAGGTGTGAAATAGGATGGTATATTAAATTTAGAGAGACATTATCAGGTTATTTTTATTATTTATATACATATTACTCATCATTATATCCATTCAAATAACATAGTGTTGAATAACAAATTACACCATGGTGCGGAGATTGTAATCTGTATGTACGCACACACGATGACATTATCATTAATAGGATGGATAGAATAATTAATATGGTTGTGAAATATTTATAATAACATCACAGTTTATATAAGGTACTTAATTTAGTATTTTGGTATGGTAATAACAAAGAAAGAGTAAGTGGAAGAATAAAATAACTTCAATGATCGTGGTGAAATCATTACCTCTTCTTCGGGTTCTTGCTTTTGATTTGATTAAAAGGGCCCTTTAGGTTGGGTTTCGGACTAAATTAATTCCTCTAGAATAAAGTTTGAATATTTGGGAGGATATTTTGGTAGGGGTTGGCTGAGAAAAATGTCTTTGGAGGTTTGAATTTTAGAGATGGGAAAGTTCCCTTTTATAAGAGAGGTTAGGGGCAGCTTAGGAAAAGATAGAAATGTTATTTTATAATAAAATCATTTTCGAATTATTATGGCTCCAAAATGAATTATTTAAATAATAATGTGTGACGGGTTAAAAAACACTCAACCAATAGGTTTTATACATGTTTGGATTACTATATTAACATTATCTTTTAGATTTAACTCTTAGTTAAATACTTTGACATTTACCATGTCTCTTTGTATTTTAATATTATATGGTTAATAACCATACTATAAACATCCAAGAGAACCCCAAGTGTTTCATTAATGACATATATAATATTAGTTAAA
Source organism: Viscum album (assembly GCA_963277665.1). Taxonomy (NCBI): domain Eukaryota; kingdom Viridiplantae; phylum Streptophyta; class Magnoliopsida; order Santalales; family Viscaceae; genus Viscum; species Viscum album. Next base: position 2,082,722,418 of record OY728128.1, on the reverse strand, counting down.
CCCTTTGACCGAACCATATATTTTTAGGATTAGAATACCAATTAATAATATAATATTTGTTTTAAAAAACCCTTTTTGTCAATTTTAACATTATTTAATAATGGATTTTTGTTAAAGTCATAAAAACTTTATTACTTCAAAATAAATACATTTAATAAATCCTAACATGTCCTAGTCACCTATAATTTTTTTTATGGAATAAAAACTTTCAAATTATATTTATTTTAGTATTTATAATATTATTTATTTGATTGTTTCATTAACAAGGAAAATACTGCATCATTATTGTGTCATAAATAAATATATTTATTTTATGTTTAAAAATTATAAATAAAATATAATAAGGTATAAAATATTTTTATATTTATAATGAATATTTATAGTTGAATATATCAATTATATAACCTCATATAAAATTTTGTTTAATAAAAGATATTTTCTTTTGTTATTTTTGTCGTTACATTAGATTATTTTATATAAAATGTCATTATCAATCCCAAGTGGATCCATGGGGACCCAAAATTGACCCAAAGACTCCCATGGATGGAAATGCATCATAAAATAGTGTTAGGACACCTTTTATGGTAATTTATTATTATTATAATATTATTTTTTAACCTTATTTATTGGATTTAACCCTTTAACCAGGATAAATAAAATATTTACTCAAGAAAATATTCCTAGTTTCTAAAAATAAAAGTTACCTACTTACACAATATTTAAATCCTTATTCCAAATATGGAATCCATTTTTCCAAAATTGCAAACATAGTAGTGGAAGAAATTAATTTAAAAGTAATTCGCGTTGTTAAAACAAAAAGCGTGTTTTTATGAAATACTAACTATCAAAAGATTGAAACTTGTTTATGTTAAATTTAAATGTGAAATTACTTATAATGACATAAATATAATTAAATTATAAAACTAAAATCTAATTATACTTCCAAAACAATTAAATGCATAATTTATCACTATTAATTATTTCGAAGAAAAAAATTGTTTTTAATTAAAATTTTGTAATTTTCACTATTCAAAAAAATATTATATTTATCAAAAAAGTACCAAAAATTTATCGAAACTAAATTTTTATGTCTTTATTCTAAAGATGAAGTTTATTTTGTCAAATTGAATATAAAAACGTGTACAATATTGGATTTAATAAGGGTTCACTTTTAAAAGGCTGTAAAATTTCATTTTTTGAAAAAGTAATTATTTTATCTAAAAAAATGAATTTTTTCTTACATTATATCTAAGAAACTCATAATATGGATTATAATAGTATAAGGATTATATAATGTTTAAAATTCAGTTAATACTATTAAAAACCGCTTTTGAACGGCTAGTTTGGTAAGTCATTTTGCGCTTTTACTCATTGTTGCGTGTTGGGAAAGTTATTGAATTACTTTAAAGAAATAATGTACTATGAAATCTTGGGGTGTTACATTCAGATAGATTTCCAACACCTACCCTTGATGTAGGGTTTTCTGCGGAGGAGTTTCAAGAACTGGTGCACTCATTGTTGCAGACTCTTTCTTTTCGTGGGATTGTATTCTAGCCCTATTTAATTTCTTGTTTTCCACTATCGTACTCTTTACATTATATCAATGTGTATTCATGAATTTTATATCTACTATTTTTAATTTTTAGAATATTGGCCATGGAGATGTGTTCATGTGTACAGTTACCTAAGAAAATGCCTCCCATTTTTAGGATATGCCTACTCAGTGCTAGGCACCAGCCCTGGGCCAATCAAAGGTAGGCTTGGGGTAGTCATGGAATGAGACCCTCTAGGAAGTGTCATGAAAGAGTGTTAACTAAGGTGGTCAATTATATTTAATTACCGAGAGTCCATGAGGCTTGTTTGGTGAAATATTATTCAGTGTTTTATGTTCAGCTTTCAGGACAGGGAATCTAGTGTTGGTGTGGCACTTGATGTATCTATACACCAAGACTCTGAATTTTGGTTTTCAAATAGGAATATGAAAACCCTAGTTGAAATGAAAACAATGGTACATGTATCATATTGGATTTTGGTGTCTCCTCATGTCCTTATTCAGTCACCTCACAATGTAAATTGTATTTTCTATAGTACTTATTGACCAGTTTTAAGATTCCTTCGTATAGAAATCCAACCATGATTCTATTATGTGATAAAGGGGGTGATCTTCCTTGTAATGAGTCATCGGTACAGGGGAATGTATATGAGAAAAAACATACAATAGATATAGAACCTCCAAGTGGTTTACAAGTGAAACACTACTAGAATTCTAAGTATTTGCGATTGGTTATTTCTAGTTTACATATAATTACAACAACATATTGTTCCAGTTTTCGTAGCACAACGTAGTCTATTGTCGCTCCACAAATGTCTTGAAAAAAATATCATATGTCTGTTATCGAATCCCAAATCATATAATTCAACAAACCTCTAAATCCAATCGGCATAAATCTTTCCATTATAACATGAAAATCATGACTTTTTAATCGAGTAATATGACCAATCATAACACATCTTCCCAAATTGGAAGCATATGCATCTGGAAGTCTCAAATATGAAATCCACTGAAAAAATAATAAGTGACTCTCTTTTTACAGTGTATAAGCTGATTTTGGCTTCATTAATCTCTGTGATCTGATATTTTCAAATATTTCAAGTTCTGGTCGTATGCACATTTGGGCAAGATCTAATCGGGATTTTACAGTATCTCTGGTCTTACCTACTGTATCCAAAACAATATAAAATAAATTATCAAAATAGTTCTTCTCAATATGCATGACATCTAACATGTGACAGACCATCAAATCAGACCAATATGGGAGATCTCAAAAAAAGATTCATTTTATCCAATTATGTTCTTTCCCAAAGCTATGAATTGTCTGTTGGTCTACTATTGACCCAAATGTGATTGGAGGTAATTAAAATAAAAATTATTTTTACTTTGTACCAGAGATAATTTTTGGAGGTTCATCTCTTTCAATTGTTCCATTTCTGAAATGAGATTTATTCCTTCGAAAAGAATGATTGGATGGAAAAAATCTATGATAATAATAAAAATAGAATGGTTTTTTCCATTGATGAGAATAAAAGCTTTGTTGTCTTTCATACAGTAAGGACATGATTTCAGACCATGTGTACTTCAGCCAGATAACATGCCATATACCAGAAAGTCACTAATCGTCCACATCAATGCAACTTTTAATGTGAAATTTCATTTCACAGCAACATCATATGTTCTAACACCATTACTCCATAATGCATTTAACTCATCAATCAATGGTTTCAAATAAACATCAATATTCTTTTTTAGATGTCTTGGGATTAATTAGGTCAAAAAGATATAAGGCTCTTTCAATAACATCCATGTAGGTAGATTGTACGGAGTTATAAAGACATGCAAACCTGAATACTAACTACCATAAGAACCAAACAGACAAAAATCATCAGTATAAAGACCCAATCACACATTTCACGCTTCTAAAGAAAAAGACGGATGCAGACAATCAAAATCATTCCATGAATCACCATCATATGGATGATTGAAGCTTTTACCGATTTAAATGTTGATTTTGTGCCATGACATCATTGACGCTGTGTTATGAGACATAAATAAACGTTGAAACCTAGGTGTTAGGGGAAAATATGTCAACTGTTTTACAGGAATCGATCCAGATTACCCTAGTTGAGTTTCTTTATACCTCGATTGTCCACATGTGGGACGACTATCCAACGACTCATTTTCAGTAGAATATAAGATGCAATCATTTTCCCATGCATGAATCTTCCGATAACTAAGGCCTAGATTATGATCCAACCTCATACTCTCATAGTAATTTTCATTCAACACATTTCTTTCAGGTAATAGTGTTTTAACCAAAGAAAATATCTTATCAAAACAGTTGTTTGACATTGCATTCTAAGATTTAATAGCCATAAATTTTGCATCCACTTCTAATTTTCTTATCATGAAACCAGGATATAATGCATCCTCAGCAGACCTCAACAACTCATAAAATTTAGATGGTTCCAACTCAGTAGTTGAATCAATATCTTCGTGAGTTTCATTTTGATCAACATATGGACCTGCAACATCGTGTACTAAATTTTGGAACCGTGATGGATCTGGAATCAAGTTATAAGTATCTTCTTAGGAATTTATTTCATCGTGTTGATTCCAAATACCATAATCTAGTTGAAAACCAAACCTCAATAGATTCCACCCAACCCAATCAAATGAGTTAAACGTTCTCAGAGAACATTTTTTACAAGGACACTTAATTCTGACTTCTGAAACATATTCTTCTTTTGATGATGTAAATGAAAAGAAAGCCTCAACAACCTCGATATATACAGGATTTACACTAGAACCATTTGGATTTCTGCACTGATTTATCCAAGCGTGATCATCTAATAATGACTGATGTCGACTTCTTTGTTATATATTTTTCTCCAAAATATAAAATCATCATTGTTTTTGAATGATTTTAAATTATAAAAACACTATCTAAAAAAAGATGATAAATAATTAATACTACTTCTTAATAATTACCATTAATTAAGTGTGACATAATTTCCAGTGGACGAATGACTACTCTTTTGTCCGACCGCTCATTTACTTCTATCTTTCTCACAGTGAAATCACAATGAATATTCTGGTCGGAGGTACACATATTCATTTTGTATGCACGTGAATGAATATGCGTATCTCCGGCCAGATTCTTCATTGTGATTTCAGTGTGAGAAAGATTCATGAAGATGAGACGTCGGACAAAAGAGTCCCCTTTTCATCAATTAAATGTCTTCTTCCAACTGTCACCACCTGAAAACATTATAAAAAATACGATCATATGAATGTATATCCAATCTTTTTCATACGATATTGAATATGCCTATGTAAGAGTACATTTTTCATAATGTTTTAATCCGGTGAGAGTTGAAAGGATAAAGGTAATCGAGTAAAAGGAGTGGCATCAATCCACTGGAAATTGAGCTAAGTTCTTAAAATTTATTAAAATTTATTTCATATGTTCCTAACTATTCCTAACTGTTCCTAACTATTCTTAATTATTCGTAAATAATTATTACTAATTATTACAATATATTAATATTCATTATAATTTATTACTAATTATTACAATTTATTACTAATTATTACAATTCATTACTAATTATTACAATTTATTACTAATTTTTACAATTTATTACTAATTATTACAATTTATTACTAATTATTACAATTTATTACAAATTATTAAAACATATTACTAATTATTTCAATTTACTAATAATTATTAAAATTTGTTACTAATTATTACAATTTATTAGTAATTATTAAAATGTATTACTAATTATTACAATTTATTACTAATCATTACTAATTATTACAATTTATTACTAATTATACAATTTATTACTAATTAATACAATTTATTAGGATTTATTAAAATTTATTTAGATTTATTGCTAATTTATTAAAATTTATTTCTAATTAGTACAATTTATTACTAATTAGTACAATTTATTACTAATTATTACAATTTATTACTAATTATTACAATTTATTACTAATTATTACAATTTATGACTAATTATTAAAATTTATTACTAATTATTACAATTTATAACTAATTATTACAATTTATTAGTTACTATTAAAATTTATTACAATATATTACAATTTATTACTAAATATTACAATTTATTACAAATTATTACAATTTGATACTAATTATTACAATTTACTAGTAATTATTAAAATCTATTAGTAATTATTACAATTTATTACTAAATATTACTAATTATTAGTAATTATTACAATTTATTAGTAATTATTACAATTTACTAGTAATTATTACAATTTATTTGTAATTAATAAAATTTATTACTAATTATTACAATGTATTACTAATTATTACAATTTATTAATAATTATTACAATTTATTACTAATTATTACAATTTATTACTAATTATTACAATTTATTACTAATTATTTCAAATTATTAAAATTTATTAGTAATTATTACAATTTGGTAGTAATTATTACAATTTATTACTAATTATTAAAATTTATTAGTAATTATTACAATTTATTAATAATTATTTCAATTTATTACGAATTATTACAATTTATTTGTAATTATTACAATTTTTTTGTAATTATTACAATTTATTACTAATTATTACAATTTACTACTAATTATTACAATTTATTAGTAGTTATTACAATTTTTTTACTAATTATTATAATTTATTACTAATTATTACAATTTATTACCAATTATATCAATTTATTACAAATTATTACAATTTATTACTAATTATTACTAATTATTACAATTTATTACTAATTATTAGTAATTATTACAGTTTATTAGTAATTATTACAATTTATTAGTAATTTTACAATTTATTAGTAATTATCACAATTTATTACTAATTATTACAATTTATTACTAATTATTACAATTTATTACTAATGTTACAATTTATTACTAATTATTACAACTTATTACTAATTATTAAAATTTATTACTAAACATTACAATTTATTAAAATTTGTTAATAATTATTACAATTTATTAGTAATTATTATAATTTATTACTAAATAATAAAATTTATTACTAAATATTACAGTTTATTAGTAATTATTTCAATTTATTACTAATTATTACAATTTATTACAAATTATTACAATTTTTTACTGATTATTAAAATTTATTACTAATTATTAGTAATTATTACAATTTATTAGTAATTATTACTAATTATAAGTAACTATTACAATTTATTCTTTATTATTATAATTTATTACTAATTATTACAATTTATTACTAATTATTACTATTTATTACTAATTATTAAAATTTATTACTAATCATTACAATTTATTAATAGTTATTACAATTTATTACTAAATATTATAAATCTATTAAAATTTATTACTAAATATTAAAATTTATTACTAAATATTTCAATTAATTACAATTTATTAGTAATTATTACAATTTATTACTTATTATTACAATTTATTACTAATTATTACAATTTATTACTAATTATTTCAATTTATTTCTAATTATTACAATTTCTTACTAATTATCACAATTTTTTACTAAATATTACAATTTATTACTAATTATTACAATTTATTAGTAATTATTACAATTTATTACTAATTATTAGTAATTATTACAATTTATTACTAATTATTACTAATTATTAGTAATTATTTCAATTTATTACTAATTATTACAATTTATTACTAATTTTTACAATTTATTACTATTTATTTCAATTAATTACAAATTATTGCAATTTATTAGTAATTATTACAATTTATTACTAATTATTACAATTTATTACAATTTATTAGTAATTATTACAATTTATTACTAATTATTAAAATTTATTACAATTTATTACAATTTATTAAAAATTATAACAATTTATTACTAATTATTACAATTTATTACTAATTATTTGAATTTATTAAAAGTTATTACAAATTATTACTAAATATTACAAATTTATTTATAAATATTAGAAATTATTACAATTTATTAATAAATATTACAATTTATTACAATTTTTAACAATTTATTAGTAATTATTACTATTTATTACTAATTATTACCATTTATTAATAATTATTACAATTTATTACTAATTATTACAATTTATTACTAATTATTACAATTTATTACAAATTATTACAATTTAATACTAATTATTACAATTAATTACTCTTTATGACAATTTAGTACTATTTATTACTAAATATTACTATTTATTACTCGGTATTACTATTTATTACTCATTATTACTATTTACTACTATTTATTACTAATTATTAACATTTTTTACTAATTATTAGTATTTATTATTATTTATTACCAAAATATTATTAATTACTACAAATTAATTACATACATTACTAATTATCATTAATAATTACTAATTACTACTACTTATTAAAAATTAGTACTAAAAATTTAAATTTATTAGTACAAATAAATACTCATGACAAAACAATTTAAATTTAATTTAATTAAAACTAATCAACAATAATAAAAATTAACCTAAAAAGTTGAATAATTAATTAATTAAATAAAACATAAATACCTTTAAGCTCGATTTTCTATCGATGTAGACGGTTTCACAACTTCCTCATGAACAAAAAAATTAACTTAGAGAAAGTTTCTCTCTAAAATCAGAGTTTCGAGAGAAACAAGATCTAGGAATTCAGAGTAATGATAGGAAAACTGATGGGGGTATATATATTTTTTAGATTATTTTCCATGGGACCGATCGCAAATACCTACTTCCGCATTAATTTTTGTCGGCGGATAAAAAGTTATTTGTGACGGGTCCCATCGCAAATAGTCCATACCGACAAACTTTTTGCGACGAGACGACATCCCGTCGCAAAAAGCTATTAACCGCCATCGGGTATTTGTGACGGGGCCCGTCACAAATAACCCGCGCGCGGCTTCACACTGTTTTGCGCGTTATTCGTGCCAAACCTTTTGCGATGGGAGACAAAATCCCGTCGCAAATAACCTCTTCAACGGATCTATTGCGAAATGATATATTACCGTCGCAAAAAGCCCGTCGCAAAAAGCCATTTTTCCATTGTAATACCACCACCCATCATGCAGTCGTTACTACCAGTACTATTGGTTGAGGATGCCTGCAGTCAAAGCATGTTTCCTGATTCCATAGGTAGCGACCTCCCATGTTTACGGGTGAGAATGACCCCTAGATAGATGTGGATTGGATAGAGGTAGTTGCATGTATCTTTATTCTTGTGAGGACACATGCCGACCAGATGGCAGTCATAGCCGCAGGTCTTCTTGAGGGCTCAATGGGGAGATGTTGGAGCTTAGTGACTCAAACACATTATTAGGAGACTCCCTCTTGTGATGACATCGAGTTACTCTTCAAATAAGAGTTCTTCGCAGCTATGTTATGCTCAGTGTGCATACAGGAACTCCTGCATCTGTAGTTGGACAATCACATTGTGGCGGAGTACTCATTGAGGTTTATTAATCTTTTTCACAACTCCATGGATATGTTGTGAGACCCGATCATCAGGAAACATACATTATAAAAGAGGATATGTCGAGAGATTAGGGAATCCATGATATACATTATCATCCCCACATATTCTGGGTGTATTGGAGGGAGAACTTATAGTTGAGAGCTTTCTGGCATAGTAGATGACAATAGTGGGAGCTGCCAACAGGCACTAGGAAGCCAATTATTTGGTGTTAGGTAGATGATAGCATACGCAGGGACCCAAGAGGTTCAATCGCAACATGGGAAACCCCTAGGACAAGGGATCAACAATGCGGGCTCCCAGGGAAGATAAAGTCATCTGAAGGATATATTGTGTACCTCATGTGGGGGTTGGGGACATCTGGTAGGGTATTTCCTGACCCGCTGTACAAACGATCGGGAGATAGTCGAGGGACCACTGTGGTATAAGAGGATTCATGAGTAGGGTGGTACATAGGTTAGAAAATGTGGAAGAGGATCAGGTAGAGTAGCAGGCTATGGGAGGAGGTTCGACGTGTTACCACCACCACCCCCTTGTGGTCCACTCTGGGCTCAAGGAGCCAATTGATAGGGATGAGGAAAGATGCAGACGATGGAGGCCTATGACCCCAGCTCTCCAAAGACGAATAGTTGTACGATATGTGTCTTTTCGACCCTAAATATAGTTTTTATAGAAATAGGTTCCAGTCATTATTTTCTAGCCACAACACTTTTTCGAGACTCATTGATTTTGGTTGAACCATTTACTCGAACCATGTGCTTAGAGACTCTTGCGGGGGGGGGGGGGGATTCGATGATTAAAAATCCATTCCAGGAGTGCAACCATACTCTTGGAGGATAGATTTTTAGTTTGGATCTCTTGGTAGCGACGTTCAAGAATTACGATGTTATTCTTGGTATTTAATGATTATCTACAATCCATGCTCAGATTGACTTTTTTAGGCAAACAGTGTGGAGTGTTGATGATAATGGGACCAGATATTCCTTTATTTTGGAAAAAGAAGCATATTCTAGTAAGGATAGACTAACTCATAGGAGGGTGCAACTGATTATACATCATTTGGCTAGTCTCCCATTCGATGTAGTGGATGAGAGGATTCCACAGTTTCCTATAATGGTGGAGAAGTATGATGACATATTTCTTAAGGTTGTACCCAAATTTCCACCACATAGGGATTATGACTTCTTCAATGATATGTACCCCAATACCACACTGATTTCTAAAAACTCATATCATACGCCACTCATGGAGCTTTGTGAGTGGAGGGTATATATGGAGGGCGTCGTGTATGTAGTGTTCTCCCACTATAACAAAAACTGGGTTTAGCGGCGGTTTTGTGGCGGCGGTTCACAAAACCGCCGCTAAACGTCTTCGCCGAAAGGTTTCGCGGTGGTTTTTAATAAACCGCCGCAAAACCTGAAATTTTTTAAAACAATCGCGACCCTTCCCGACCCCCACCATGATCTTTCCCCCAAACCCCCGCGCCCTCCCTTCTTCCCCTAACCCCCCCGGCGACCCGCAACCCTCGACCCCCAACCGTCCCGCGACCCGCGACCTCCGGTGAGCCCGCCACCTCTGGCGACTCCACGACCTCCGTCTCCGGCCACCCTGCGACCTCCATCTCCGGCGACCCGTCTTTTCCAGGTATCAATCCCTTTAAATAGGTTTGAAATATAAGAAATTTTGATACAGATTATGGTTATGGTAGGTATTGTGTTATATTTGAATTTTTGGATTAATTTTTAGTATTATTTTGTTTCTCTGATATTCAGTTTGTGGATATGCTGTGAAAATCATTTTATGTGCATTAAAAAATAGATTTCCCTAAAAAACATTCCTTTGGTTAAAAATCAATTCCATATAAATTGTTAGTAAAATGTTCTTGGTTTGATGAAATATTTTGAAACCATTGATTTTATTAGGAATTTAGAAAATAATTGATGTGATTGTTGTGTGAAATGTGTGTTTTTTAAATGAGTGTTTTATGGAAAATCATTCTAATTTGATTGGAATCCTTTGGGAGATGTTTGATAATTTTCTGTTTTTTGGAAAATTATTGGGATTTGTTTCTTATTTTAAATCATTTGAATTGGTTTTCTGTAAAAAAAATTTCTTTTAAAAACCAATTCAGTTTTAAAGGAATTTGGAACCCCATGGGTGGTTTGAAAAACAGACTATTTTCATTTAATGAAATTGATATTGTAAATGTTTTTTACATTATTTAAATATTTTGATTTGGTAATCTTAGGTGGTATCATGAAATGGTTGATAATGTTTTAGGATTTACGAATGCAATTTGGTTCTTTTACAAGAACATGTGTTATTTGAAAAATTTATTTTTGGAAAATGCATTTTTTGAGAATGGATTATTTATTCTATTGTGAATTTTGTTGTTTTAAAAGAATTTATAGGAGAATGTGATGTTCCATTTAGGATGTTTTGGGATATCTTGGTGTGATTTTGGGGAAACAAATACTTAAGGGTCCATGCTTTAGTTTATTTGATGTGATCCCCCCTCAAAAAAAGATCTATTATTAAATTAGAGTGTTCATATTATGGGTTATTCCAACTTTTTTTGACCCTGTCTATGATCCAATTGGAGTGGTTGGTGTGGTTTCATTTTTGGGGTGATGTGATTTAGTTTACTTAAGGAATCACATCATTAGTGGCTCTATTAGGGATTTTCTAGTCTAGTAGTTTAGAAACTTGAACCTTGGAATAACTGTTAGATCGATGAGGATATATTTTTCTTGGAGTCTTCTGGGTGATAACATGGAATGATAAGCAGTAATGAAATTTTATAGAAAACATGGGTAAACATTTCCCTTTTTCATAGTTCTAAACAAAAGTAGGTACATAATGTATATCAAATATAACTCAGAAATCCAATGAGTACAAAATAAAATAAGTAGTAGAGGCATAAGTACCAAGGATCACTATAGTTTAGACTTGAAGAATACTGATACCATAATAAATCATGTGCACAATCCAATTCCTATAACACATGCCTATGAAGAAGAGGAATACCCCAGGAGTAAACCCCCCCACACCCAAATGCAAAGTTGTCCCCTAGAACAATGTGACTAGGAAACCAAGGAAATATCCATTAGAAAACCTCATAATAATCACAAAACATGGACAATGGACTCAAGATAAACCTTCCACCTAAGTAACCAAGGTAACCTAAGTGCTCATTTTCACAAATCAATTTCAATATTTTAAAAGTACCCATTTCATTTTCATTTATCAAAAATCATGGAAAAAAATTTCTCTCAAAAACCCCTTCTTAAACAAATGAAAATAGTCATTCCAATTTGAAAAATCAACTTATAAATTAAGAGAAATTAGGCTAATTATCATAGGGTAGAGATGGAACCACCTACCTCAAAGCTCAAGTCACACATTCCCGTAATGGGATCCACCATCAATGAAAACCCAATGATGAAATGGAAGGCCCTAGAATATAATAAAAACATTAATATTGATATAAATTAGAAAAGAAGGGGTTGGTGGAAAGGGAAAACACCAAATACCTCAAGAACAGACATCCGCCACACCACAACTTACCAAAGAATGGCCTCCCCAGTCAGCTTGAGAGCCCCCCTGCCCCTCTTTCTTGGCACAACCCATTGGCAGCGGCACACTCCCCTCCTCCCGGCGTGGCAACCCCCTCCGACAACCCTTCCCGATGAACGCGAAACCATCTTGTGAAACACCTTTGCCCTGCTCCGATACGACTACAGTTCCTCTTACTGGAAACCGTTGCCTCTTTTGGTATAACCTCATTTCATTATTTTGGTGTTTCTTCTCTTCATTTTACCAAATTCTAAAATCTTTGGGTTGTGTTCGCACATCTTGTTTGGTATCTAAGGTATACAATTGGCCCGTGGAGCGATGCACTTTCCTCTATTGGGGTTTTTTCACTCTCCCACGTGTTGAGGTAGGTGTTTCATGCTCTTTTCTCCCAATTTAAATTAATGGGGGATTGTGTGTTGTTATTTAATTTCAAAAACATGTTTAACACTTTTATTACATACTTAGTTAATTAGTAGTAGTGTTTATGTGTTGGTGTAATTGACCACAATTAATTTTTTTATGTCATTATTTGATATGCATGAAAACACCTCACCCTTTTTTGGCTTGTAATAGTTGTCATATTATTTTAAATAGTATTGTTGGTTATCATGGGGTGTGTTCTGGATATAAATCTCTTTGGGTGGAATTTCATTGTGTTATGACGTGTGCATTTTTGTTTATGTGAGTCCTTGGTACTTTTGGTCATGCCTTGGTCCTTGCAGCATTATTTTTGGGTGTCTTTTGTTCTTATAGTGAATTTATGGTCAACGACCGAGGATGCGCGCGTATACACTTAAGGTATGTATATATAATATATATATATATATCCTCCAAGTACGTATTCCCTCCTGGCATGGGGAATACATGAATTGGATTATTAAACATAATCCAATGAGGGGAAACTATAGAAATGGGAACCCATGCATTGGTATTCTATATTAGTGATTTTGGATGGATGTTATAAATACCGACTGGTATCCCATTTCTAGATATGGAAAATAAAATAAAACATTTAATTGAGATGACCAAGCACGTGAGTATATGTGATGTTCAGGAAAGTTTTAGTATTTTTTGTGAGGGTGTGGAAGTAATCTAAGTGGACCAATGTATCTCATTAATGTAGTGGGGATAGAAATTGTTTGAGGCAACATAAATGTGTGATTGATAGTGTTATGATAATTGTGTAACCCGATATTCTTACTGCTCCTCAATGAGGTGTTCACAATGTCTTTTAGGGACCATACTTGTTTGGTTTGTCTGGGCATGCTAAGTAAGTGGTAAATGTGATCAATGAATCATCATTATTATATTATGCATACTTTATGATCAATGGTTCATCTTTATTATATTATGATTCTGCAATCTTACACTATCGTATCTTTTGTGTAGGCACATTGTGATATACATGGATAAAAGTTGGATCACATTACCGAGGAACACACCTCAGTATGTTAAGGGTTTGAATGAGTGTTTAGATTTTGCGATTTCTAATTGATCCGTTGAAGGGAGAATAAAATTTCCATGTCCTAAATGTAAATTTAGAACACGGCTGAAGAGAGATGTGGTTTGTGAACATTTAATACTGAAGCAATTCCCTGATCAATATTTGTGTTGGATTTGGCATGGAGAATCGAACATTACAGAAAGATTGAGCACTGATGTTAATCCGCAGAATGAGGTCCCAAGTTCATCGACAATGGAAAATGAAATGCAAAACCTAATAAATGATGCATTCGGCACTGCAAGGCACCAATATCAGCATCAAAACATATCAGAACAACCAGAATAGGGTGCTACAAATTGCAACGTGACAAGTGATGCTATTGAGACTGTTGCCCAGGACGATAAAGATTTTCACATATCATTGGATCCTCTTCTTGATTCTGTGGAGCCAAATGTAAGAGAAAACTTCACTGAGGAAAATGCGTTTCATGATTTAGTTGATGATGGAAATCAAGAGTTGCATTTTGGGTGTTTGAAAATTCAAAACTTTCATTTCCGCTGAAGTTGTATCACATCAAATGTCGATGTGGAATTAGAAATAAGGCAATGTCCATGATATTGGAATTGATACGTGATGCATTTGCTGAAGCAAAAATCCCAGAATTTTTTTATGATATGAAAAAATTTGTTAACAAGCTTGGTCTGAATTATACAAAAATTCATGCGTGTCCCAATGATTGTATGCTTTATTGGGGAGAGGATTCGTGTTGATAGAATTGCAAGAAATGTTCTTCATCTAGATGGCAGGAAAAGGGTGATCAATTGATCGGTGACATGAATCTCCATTGCTCTCAAAACCTCCTATCTCGTGCGATTGTTTTGCAAGACAACTTTTCATGACCTCATCACAAGAACCATACAAGAGTCCTAATCATGTGATCATGTCACATGACCTCTTTGTGTGATCACCTTTTCAAAATATCTCACTTAATCAATCCTTGAACTAATCAATGGTAATTTATTTGAACTTTGATGCACACCCTTGGCCATTAGTCTATCTTATGTGATTCGGTTGTCTCTTGAGGATTTTTTCATGATCAAATAATCTTTATGTGATTCATGTGACCTTCACATGGTAACATGGTTATATGTATTAAGAAAAATCATGTGATCAAAAGATGTTTTATGGGTTATGTGATTTTCGTAACCTAGAACAGATCATGTGGTCTACGTAATGTTTTCCATGTTATGCACTTATTTTGGATGATTAGCACAACTGATTCTCTCTTAATGGTTACATATCTTCTAATATATTCTCTATTCTCTTTAAATATGTCCTCTATTACTCAAATGTCTTCTTATGTGGTAGACTGGAGAGACCTTATTTCCTGGAACCATAATCTCAATCACCGATAAAAAGTATTTTATAACAATGATGTTTTAAAGGTTCTTATTCTGACTGAACATCAACCCATTTAATCCTCGTTCCTCCTCCTTATAGGACAAACGACTAGTAGTGATCCCTCCACTCTCTTCTTTGGCACATTTTGATCCATACACTTTAATCCTTTATGGAATCAAATATTTTCAATTTTCATCATCTCTAAACTATAAGTATAAATCCATGTGACCCCCAATCTCTTGTTTCATTTGATATTATCTTGTGTTTCATTCTAAATTCATAATTTTAGGTATTTTGTATTCTTTAGTTATTCTTATTGAATTGGATCAACTTTTTCATCAACATTAAATGAATGGGTGTTTATGAATACTGCGTAGGTGGTGCATAAATTTTCTCCTCGTTATATATATGTTGTATGTGTTGTTTGATGCACAAGTGTAGAAGGGAAGGTAACAATGGATCAGGATGGAACAAAATTAGATTTCCTCATAGATGAGATTCGGGAAAGGTTTGTTAGGGTTGTGTAAGGTCATCTGGTTTATAATTATTAATCATGTACATCCATGAATTAAATTGAAATTTGTGGTGGATCTTGGAATGATAACCAACAGGGGTATGTATTAATGTGAAATTATAATATCTTAAAAGTTATTTAAAGAAATTCTTCAATGATGGTGAATTATATACAACATAATTGATAGTGGAGATCTTATCTAAGTAAGAGTTACTTGAGTAAAATGATGTATATTTTTGGTTGGGTGTAATTAAATTCTTTTTATTACTTGGTCCTTTAGTTGGGTTTCATTCCAATGATGTTTCTATATTGTTAATTAGGTTTGGAAGAATGCTAACCATTTCTTTGGCATGCTATATAGGTTGGCAATTTTTTAACCATGTTGAACACTTTATAATAAGTTGTATAAGATACCAACTATCATTATTATTGGTATATGGGTTGGGTGTGATTCCAACCAAATTTTTGTGGTTATGTAGGTTATACATGATTCTGACAATTTATCTTGGTTTTTACATAGATTGGGCATAATTCCAAATATTCCTATGACTTCTTATATGGGTTGGGTGCAATTAAAACTAGTGTTATTGTTAGTTACATGGGTTGAATGTAATTCCAATTATTGTTATTATTTATTATATGGATTGGGTGTAATGTTAAACATTGTTATCTTCATGTATATATGTTGGATGTAACACCAAACCTTCTCTTCTTTGATAGTTGCGTTGGGTGTGATTAAAACCATGAATGTTTTTATTACTTGTGTTGGGAGTGATTAAAACCATGAATGTTTTATTTTTTATAAATAGTTTCTTGTTTTGTGTGTTTTCCAGGGAAGTGGTGCAGTATAAGCAGAAATGCTATTTTTTTTTCGGGTGAGCATTTCGCGGCGGTTTTAACCGCCGCTAATGTTTTACCACTTATACATTTAGTGGTGGTTTAAACCGCCGCTAAATGTATTCGGAAATAAACTTAGCGACAGTTAAAACCGCCGGGAAATCACGCAGGAATTAGCGGCGGTTTTAACCGCCGCTAAGCAGGTGCATGACACGCCTGAATTTCACGGCGATTATAGCCGCCGCTAATTAAATAGCCCGTAAAACTGCCGCTAAATTTACCAAAAACCGCCGCGAAATGAGGTACTACGACTCTTTTCTTTGACCACCGCGAAATGCATAAAACCGCCGCTAATATATTGCCGACGCCCTGTTTAGCGGCGGTTTCTGTAAACCGCCTCCAAACAATATATCGGCGGTTTAAACCGTCGCTATATGAAAAAAAAACCGCCAGTAAGAGGCGGTTTTCTTATAGTGTTCAATGCATCAGGCACCAGGATTAGTTGAGTCCTGATATAGGGGAATGTAGTGATTTCATGTGGTTAATTCTAGTTGAGATAGCCTGAGAAGAAATATATAACCCATGATCTTGAGCTAGTGGTGGTATTCCTTGAATTGAATATGTGGTTACACTACATAATGGACAAGTGGTATATCATCTACTCTGATCAAAAGACTCTTATGTATATATTTTCTATGAAGGCTCTATGATTCAAACTGAAGAGATGGCTAGAGTCCCTCTAGGACTATGACTTTGATATTTTATATACTCTTAATAAGGGGAATGTAGTGGTAGATACTCTTTGTAGAATATCTAGCTTGTAGTTACCAAGTGAGGCATTAGAGCTGTAGCCAGCATTGCCGATATCCTTTCTCTATGGAAATGGTGCATGTTACCTTCAGTCGATAATTTTCACCCCTCCACTATTATAGAGAGTCAGGGATGCACAAATTAAGGATATTGACTATCAGTCCATAAGTCATGCTGCTTATGGATATTTGATAGGTTGGGAAAACTTCATTTAATTAAGAGTGAGAACAATTGAACCAGTGGAATTGTAGGAAGAGGTTATGAGGGAGATCTATAAATACCTTTTGGAAGTACATCAGGGTGTGGATAAGATGTACCCGGACCTCTGATTTCATTTCTTGTGGCTGGAGATGAATAAGGAAATGGTAGAGTTAATTTATTGATGCCTCACTTTCTATCAAGTAAAGGCTAGGCACCATGTTCTAGCGGGCTTGACCCAACCGCTTGAGGTTCTAGAGTAGAAGTGGGGTGGTTTATTGATGGACTACGTGATGGGTTTTCCATGCATGTATAGGGGACAAAATACCATTCTAGTGATCATTGACCTAATCACCACATCATCCCTCTTCATACTGATCTGGGAGCATAGAATAGAATAGATTTTGAGATGCCTCTATGTGAAGGATATAGTTCGACTTCATGGAGTTCCATAGATGATATTTTCATATTGTGATTCTCATTTCACATCCCGGTTGTAGAAGGGACTACCTGATTCATTTGGTACTCAGTTACACTTGAGCATGGCGTTTCATCCCCACACAAATGGAATGACAGAGAGGATCATTCATGTTCTTGAGGATATGCAACAATATATAATCCTATACAATTGCTATAGTTGGGAAGATCGCCTACCACTGGTGGAGTTTCCATACAACAACAGCTACCACTCCACCATTGGTATGGCACCATTCGAGGCCTTCTGTGATTGACTATGTTGGTCACTACTCTGCTGGATTAACCAAGGAGAGTCAGTAATCATGGGTCCATATTTGGTATGTGCTACCACTAAAATGTGTAGATCATCCAAGAATAGATCAGGACTACATATATCCAAAAGAATTTGTACATTGACTGGAGGCAGATTCCTTTGGAGTTTGGGTTGGTAGACCTTGTATTCCTTCGGGTCTCACCTCAATGGGCAATGTGGAGATTTGGCCAGGGTGGAAAGTTATCTCTGAGATACACTAGCACTTTTAATATTCAGTTTATAGTTTCCATGGTGTCATACTACCTAGATCTACCCCTACAGTTACAACGAGTATAGGGTTGTCTTCCACATATGGAAATTGATAAGGTACATGCATGTTATATCACACGACATCAACTAGGGAGATCTGAAAATTGATGATAGGGAAACTTTTGAAGAGTACTCGTTGGAGAGAGAGGATCAATAAGAGAGGATCATTCATGGGTTGGCTATTCATCTAATGTGTGTTCGGTGGAAGAAAGAGAATCTCCAGAAGAGTACATTGGAGTAGGAGGCTTAGATTTGTGCTCAGTACCCTCACATTTTTATTGAGTAAACCTTGTTTGGGATTTTGTGGACGTAAATCCCAAAGGTGAGAAAAATATAATTACTCAAATTTTCTCCGATTTTATTTTTATTAATTAATTGGGAAAATTATGAGACCAAATGCTAAGGTTGAAAGTTATTCTGAGGCCCAATGTGCACCGAACAGTTCACTAAATGATGTTTAGTTTTTAATAAAGCGTGAAATCAGTTTTTATAAAAAAGTAGAATAACTGCTGAATGGATGCTCAGATCAGAAATCAGAGGGCCCAATTTAATTTAGAGCTACACATTTACATTAGGAGTGGCCTCGCATTGACCCATGTGGGACGATTGTGAAATTTAGTTTTTGGGAGTAAACATCAATATAATATTTAAGAAAGATATGTTATTTTGACACACTATTAGATTTTTTTAATGGTTCCTAATGTTAGGAATATAGGGTTATTATATATCCCTAGAGATTCCTTGAGAAAATGAGAAGGAGTATCTATCAAGAATCGGCTATGATGGATTTGAGTTCAGATCTTGGATTGAAGATCGACGAATGAAGATGATGTAGATTCACACTTCATCAACGACTGAGCCAAACACAAAAAAGGCTATTGTTTCATTTTGATTATTTTCCCCATTGTAAATTTTCAATGATGAATATAGAAAAACCCATGAAAAGTTTGATATGTCATTCAGAAATTAATACAAGATGGATAGTGTATGTGGGTAGATTATTGGGGTTCATTTAGTTAAAGAGATTATATTTATTTCCTCTTCGTTCTTCATTCTAACATGAATGGGTTGAGAACGACATGAAGAAGTTGATGATCAGTTCTTTGGGAATTTTTTACATTCATATATTTTCCCTAATCCTTCTAAATTCCTTTTTTATTTTCAAAACATGGTTGGAGGATTGTTTTCCTCTAACCCGTGCCACAATGATCTTAGACTGTGATACAGAACTGCAAGGACAACACCTAGGTGTGACGACATAAGGAGGTGGCACAAGATGACTTCCAGAGTATCTTATTTGGATATTTTAGGTGGAGAGTTTAGTGAATATCAGGCTACCAGTAGGGTGACAGGCAGTAGAGCGATGTGTGGACCATCAGGGGGGCTGAGTTCAAAAGGGGCATGAAGTGAACGGGCCGCTCACATGGTGGTCAGAAATACAGGCTGGACATAGTATAGGAGAGACCTCATGGGAGCCTGAGTCCAGAGCATGGAAATGGACAGAAATTAGGGGATGCAATGAGGAGGGGTCCTGTCATTGATAGGTGGTCTGTGTGGACCCCTCAGTTGTGGCGAAGCTGTGAGGCAAGCGAACGACGGGATGACCACCTGAACATGGTGCAAAACTGCATGGAGCATGATGGAATGTAGTCAAGGTTGATCACATCTAGCCTATCGATCCTTCACATAGTGTGGGCCGGACCAGAGGAATGGGTCCACTCCAGCAGCCTGGTAGGCTAGTCCCAATGGCCTAGCGGTTCGGGCTGGTTCGGGCCAGACCGAACGGGACATGGTCAGTTTGAGATGGCTAGACCGGACCATGTTGGATGTGGTCGGATGGATATGACCATCCCAGGATGGGTCGATTCGGTCGATCTGGGTCCGGTCGGGTCTGGCCTCTCGGGCCGGCCCCAGACCAGACCCGGGTCGATCCTTTTTAGTAAACCATCCAAAAATTTCAATCTGTATGTCCGTTTGATAAGTCGTTTGAGGTGTTGGGACCCTTGATATGAGACAATAATTTTGAGATAATATAATTGAGTTATTTTGGATTTTGGAATACTACCTAATGGATTTAAGAGAATATTATCCTAGTTCAAGCATGCTATGAGTGGAATCTTGCGACTGGCATTGGCTTAGTGACTACACAACTTAGGACCTGCATGAATTTTTTACACTCTATGCGATATCAACACTCTATCTTTTATCAACACTCTATGTTTTATTTACAATTCATGTGTTATAGACACTTGACGTGTTATTGAAAATCTGTGTGTTATTGAAAATCCATGTGTTACTGAAACTGGGTGTTCTATGGACTACGTCTGATAATTAGGCTTTTGACGCTATAGAATTATACCTATGAGAGATTACTGTACTTTTTATGTTTCTTTTATGGTATACTATGTATTTATTTTTGGTTTTTAATGTTTAATTATTAATGGTATTATTTTTCGGTTTCGGGGTGTCCTATTCAGTATTGTTTTACTCACCCATGTACAGGATTTTCCCACACAAGTCATGTCTTATTTTGATGATAGACACTTTGATGGAGTTCTAGGGGGACCAATACAAGTTTTTTCTTAGGTTGTTCCTATAGAAGAGGTGGGATTCAATGGATTCATAATGTTTTCCTACACCAACCATTCAGTTAGGGTTTTATGTGGATGATTTTTAGGAACATGTGCATTCACTATTTCATACTCTTAGTTTTGATGGGAATGTATTCTAGCCTTGTTTACCTTCTAGTTTTCTACTATCATACTATTTGGTTTCTATCAAAGTGTATAAATTCATTATCTACGTAGTGTTTTCACTTTTAGTAATTTTGGGCTTTTAGATGTGTGTGTGTGCGTACATGTACTTATGAAAATGAATCCAATTTGTAGGATATGCCTACTCAATACTAATCTATAACCCTTGGCCTACCAGAGGTGGGATTGGGGTAGTCATGGAATGGGACCCTTTAGGACGGGTTGTGAAAAATTATAACACTCATGGGATGATATTTTAAAATTACAAAAAATTATAAAAAATATATTCTATTACCTTGAATAACATTCAAATGATGAAATTTTTACCAAAGTATGAGGAATAATATCCCCTTTATGGAAGAAGTGTTAAATGAACAAAGGTATATATAGATGACGATGGAAATAAATAGAACATAAATAATTAATATGTAATAAATGATTACTATAACACCCCAAGTAAAAAAAGAATATGAAATTTTCATATTTATTAATATTTGTGAATTAAATACTAATTTAACTTTAAAGGGAATGCTATGTTAGATGGCGTACACGACACACATCAATGGATTTCTCTGAAATCTTATGTTTTACACAAAGCAGATTCATAATGAGAAAAATAATAATAATATAATATTATTATTTTAAATGGTAGTTAATTACTAGAAATTTTCTTGGTGGTAATGAACATAACTAACCATATTATGAATAAAATTTTTTTTAGATGTATTTACATTTATCCAATACATTTTGGAGGCTTAAAATGAGAATGAATGAAATTTTAAGCATAAATACTCTGTTTTACACCCTTTTTATGGAGAACCCATTTTAAATCCAGTTTTTTCACTTTAATATATTACATTTGACCAAATAAATTTCTTATTTAGAAGCAGGACATCGGAATTTACTTTGGGTAAATTTTTTATATTTTTCTGATAAATTTTGTTTTTTAATAAATAGTAAAAAATTCTATATTTTAAGTTGAAACTATATTTTCATCATATTTATTTATATGGATAAAATATATTTTTAATTAGTTTTAAAGAGTAATTTGATTATGTTTTTCCCATTTAATCAATTTTTTTTAATTGGATGTAATTTCACTTTTTAATTAGACATAAACACATGTCAATCTTCTAATAGTTATTATTTCTTATAAACACGCTTTTTTTTCTTGACAACGAGAATTAATTTTATATTAATTTTTTCAAATTATCTATTATGATTTTGGAAAAATGGATTCTATATTTGGAATCATCAATTAGAAATTGTGAAAATAGGTCACTTTCATTTTTAGACATTATAAATAGTAACTTTATTAATAATTTTATTTATCATTGTTAAAGGGTAAACCTGATACATAAGGCTAAATATTATATTATAATAACATTAACTTACTCTAACACAAGTCCTAACTCTATTGGATGAGATATTTATAACCATGGGGATCCTTTGGACAATTTTAGGACCCCATGGAGCCACTTGTGTGTGAAAATGATATTTAATTACTTTCAACTTAACGTTAAGGAAAATATTACCTAATTATGTATCTCCTACTAAAAAAGTTTTTATATGGGGTTGTATAAGTGATATATTCAACTATAAATATTAATTAGAAAGATAGAAATCTTTTATACATCATGGTATTTTATTTATAATTTATAGACATAAAACAAGTAAATTTATTTAAGACACAATAGTGATGTAGTGAATACCTTTTTAGTGCTTGTTTTAAATAAATGAGATTATAAAAATTAAAATAAATTTATTGTGAATTTTTTTATTCCATAAACGAATGCTATATATTAGTATGAATTTTATTATTTGTAATATATATGTTTTTTTTGAATGAATCAGGTTGTTATGTATTTTTAAATAGTCATGATATTAATATTATTAAAATTGACATAAATGAGTTTTAAAATAAATTAATATTTTATTAAATGATATTATTGTCCTAAAAATCTAAGATTCGGAAAACAAACATATATGATGTTTAAAATGTCATTAATGTTCTATTTTTGTCTTTCTGGCATTTTATTGTAAATATGGTAATCATATATTATGAATATACCAGAAGACATGGTAAAAGTTAAATAAGATTACTAAGGTTTAAATCTAAAAGATAAGGTTAATTTTGTGACTTAAACATGTCTAAAACATATTTCCTGATAGTATTTAGACCCATATGCATATTATCTTCTAAATATGTCACTTTTGTGTTATTAGAATTCAAAAATCGGTTAATAATAAAATAATACTTTAAAACTTTCCAAAAGTGCGCGTCCTCCCTCTAATAAAAGGACACCACCTCTAACCCATACTCACACCTCTCATGATCCCTTTTCTTATACAATATCTTCCAATATAAGCTAAAAACATCCCTAACTTCCTTATATATTCAATACTCTTTGAAAAAGGTAATTCAAGAAATCCCTTTGGTTCAAATCAAAATAAGTTACTTGATTTGAGGTAACATCTTCTCTCAAGTTCATTTCCATTATTTTTTCTTCTCCACTCTATAGGATCTTATTATTGTTTGTTTACATAATAACAACAGAATAATCAATATAATAGGTTGTTTTATGAGAATTATTCTATCTACACATACACACACCTCCATCTAATGGGTATAGAACATATTGTTTCTGAGGATGGTGAACTACTAACTCACGAAACGATGATTGTTCAATATTCTTCTATCAGCTCTTATAGTGGACATTAAGATGGAACTATAATTATATATGATATATAATATATATATTTAATATATATTCTATTTTAATTCTCATTTATAACATACCTTTATTCTTTTCGTGTTGTATGAATATGAAAATTTCATTTGAGGAAGTGCGGACTACGACCCCCTCAAAGTGATATAACTCATTCATGCTCAAAATGGAACGTATAAAGGATGGAATTAATGAACTTATTTAACCAATATAACATATATATTATTCTGAAATTGTAATATACCAATGTATCATTTATTCTTCATTCCTTTAATCATGAAAAATTAATTAATGTAGCGTTCAGGCGTACGTACGACTTACCGTTTCCATGAATAGTGCATTTCATTTCATATATCCAAATGATATAGACTATTCTAATTACATATATAATGGATATTTATAATATATGTGATATCTAAATCATTAATTTTACAATTTATATATTATAATTTTTACCACATGGGAAATTTATAATTATAACAAATTTATTTTTTACTAAACTTCTGAACATCGACAAAATGTCCGATATGAACTCAAATAATTAACTGATTGTCATAGAACGTTAATAAGTGATATAAAAGGAATAATTAACTTTAAAATAGTTTTGAATCATTTATAAATTAACTTATGTTTTTTATTCAGGAAATTAATGAACGAACGAGTCATGTCAGACACGGGGTAAGGGACTTTGTCTCAATATCATTTCTTTGAGGCATATTTTTATTTATACACAACATGATTTTATAAGGTTTATAAACCAAATTATATTTTAATTTGATTAAAAGGGAAAAATATTTCTATGTAGAATTTTACTAAATTACAAAGGTAATGTTTCTTTTTAATATATGTGGTGACAATGACCTTTTCGTCGCAGTGAGCATTATTTGATATTTGGATTCCTTAACAAGTCATGATGTTTTTAAATGGAGAATAAATATCATTTACCATTTTTTACATATTTTGGAATTTATAATGGTTTTTAAAGTGGATTTACTATTTCAATTTCATGAAATTATTTCTTGTGATTTTAAGTGAAATTATTATGATTTAAATGTTGATATTTTTAATATTTTATGTGTGATAATTGAATAATGGTACTTGAACATTTGACAGGTGGTTACGTGATACACCAAATCTTCGGTTGTTCCATGATAAAACAAGGACATATGGTTACATTATAACCTCCAATTCATTGGGTATGGAATTCTGTCGTATGTATATTCTATTTGTAAGAATTATTTTTGGATATAGACCGTATGATTATTCTATTTATGTATGATTATGTCTCATGTTTACATTTTATATGTTATGTGTTCTTTATATTGGTTTTATGCTAATATTTTGTTTACAAAAGGGTAAGATATTAGTTTTTATTTAGGGAATAGTATTTAGTACTTCATAAAGGTAAAAAGTGTTACTTATGATAACGTATTCATGGTTTACATGATGTTTTGAAAAACATACAGTTTTCTTTCTTTGTGAATCTCTTACTGTGCTTTCTAAACTCACCACAAATTTTTGAAATGTTTTTCACCGGACATAAAGTGGAATAGAGTCACGGATGGGATCATGTAAATGTCATGCTGTTTAAAACATGGAAACAAACCTATTTCTTTTCCTTTAACAATTTTTATTTTATAAAGAAAATAAATACTAAGTAGAAGTGTCTATATATAATAATCAGGTTATTATGTGTAACTTATGACCTAATTCTGTAAATATCTAAAACTGAAAATATCCTTTAATTTTAATTACTATAAGAATTTAATATTTTGTAATTTATAAGGTTGGGGCCCTATAGTTGGTATCATAGATCGATTTAGATAACTTTAAGAGTTAGGATTTTGTTAATAAAATATCCATAAATTATTTTTACATTTTGTTAAAATTTAAATGATAAAGAATTTCAATATTACCTTGATTATTTTTCTAATATATGTTTTTTTATAATGGTTTTCCATAGAGGAAACTAGGAAGTAGTGCTAGGAAGGAATTCAGAGGAGAATAACCTTCCAAATCACCATCCTAAGATAGTTGGAATTAGAACCGAACTGTTTGTTACAGTAATGGAATAGTTGACTCAAGCTATAAATGGTGGTGGTATACAAGTACATGGTCAACCACATCAATCCCTGAGGGACCTGTGTATAGTGGATCAATTCATGAGGCAACATCCCCCATCATTCATAGGATCATCTGAATTTATTCATGCTTATGAGTGGATCAAATCAATAGAAAATATTTTTGATGTCATGGGTTGTATGGACAATTAAAATATTAGTCTTGATATTTATCATATTAAAGGAGAATAAGATCAGTGGTGGTCTATGGTTAAAAATATTAGGGATAGTGAGGTGATTTATGCTCGTGGTTGGGATGGATTTAAACGTATGTTTCCGGATAAATATTTTCCTTAGGTGGTTTTACATAGGATGGAAAAAAAATTCATGGAATTGAGGTAGGAGGATGATTCAGGGGTTACGAATGAATTAAAGTACTCCACTGGCTAGGTTTTTTCCAAATTTAATTCTAGATCTTGGTAGTAAGATAAATTAGTATTATGTAGCATTGAGGATGTGATATTGTTGATAATTAGCCTCCTGTGAATTCAAAAGCTGTGAGAAACATGTCAGATGTTCCAAGAAGGTAGAAATTTATTTTTATGATTTTTAGTTGTTCTTTTAGATCATGAAAAATAAGAGTTCTAGTAGGAAGGAGAAGATAAATTATTCATCAAAGAATCCCAGAGGTAATAAAATTAAATTTACATCCTGTGAGAAGTGTGGTAAAAAGAATCTTGAACAATGTCCCTAAAAATCTTTAAAGTGAATCCATATGGTAAGAATGGTCAAATTTCTTGAAACTATAAGAAAGATGATCATGTAGGAAATGAAAATATAGTGGTAAGAAGATTTAATTGCAACGAGTTTGGGAATTATTCCAATGTGTGTCCAAAGATGATTTCCCAGGGTGGAAACCAGGAAAATAAAATGTATAAGGGTTGGGAAAAATCTTTTTCTACTAATATGGTTGATGTAGAACCATAAAAGGAAGTGATATTAGGCACTTTGTTTGTTTCTTCAGATTATGCCAATGTATTTTTTGATTCAGGGTCTGCACATTCTTTCATTTACAATAAATGTTTGGGTAAATTTGGAATTCCACCTCATGAAATAAATCATGAACTTTTGGTAAACACACCAGGGAGAAATGTTGAGGGAAAAATAAATAATAAGAATCTTCTAATCCTTAATTGTGGAAAAACCTTTCCTATATATATTTTTGTTTTCCCTTTAGTACAGTTTTTTGTTATTTCGGTAACGGATTGGCTTTTTGTTTTCCATACAAAGATTGACTTGAATCTAAAGAGGTTTATATTCAAAATGACTTTCAGTTTCTGTACAATAATGAACCCTTATCTCTGATAACATATTAGAAAGATGGAAACTAGTGAACAATGGAAATGAAATTTACCTTGAATATATTGCTAAAAACAAAGGAACCGTTCATATTAATGATGTGCCAATTGTAAATGAGTATCTTGATTATTTTCCTGATGAGTTCCATGGTATTATACCTAATCATGAAGTTGGATTTACTATTGAATTAGTTCCTGATTCTTAGAAAATTTCAAAACCCCCTTATTAAATGGCTCAAATTAAACTTTTAGATTTACAAAAACAATTTAATGAGTTTTTAGAAAAAGGATTCATTTGATATATCACATCATTGTGGGGTTCTCCAGTCTTGTTTGTTAAAAAGAAATATATTCCAATGATAATTTTCATAGATTATAGGGCCTTGAATAATATTACTACTAATAAATAGTATCCCTTTCCTCATATTGATTATTTGTTTGATCAGATCTAGAGAGATCAATATTTTTTTATGATTTACTTGAGATAGGGGTACCATCAGTCGAAATTAAGAGAAGAAGACATTCCAATGACTGTGTTTTGTACTAGACATGGCCGATATTAATTTGTAGTAATGCCTTTTGGGTAAACCAATTCACTTTATGTATTCATGGATCTTATTAATATAATTTTCAGTGAGTTCATGGATAAGTTTTTTGTTGTTTTTAATGATGAAATTTTGTTCTCATACAAAAGTAACGAGGAACATGAATGTAATTTAATGGTATTATTTCAAACCATATAATAAAATAAATTGTATTGGAAATTAAAAAAGTGTGTGTTTTGGTTACAAAAAACATCATTCCTTGGTCACATTGTTTCAAAAAATGGAAGAACTATAGATCTTGAAAAAACAATTGTTGTTTAAGAATGTACAAGACCTATAAATATAACCAAGATTCATAGTTTTATGGGTTTTGTAGGCTATTACTGAAAATTTCTTAAAACAATTTCATGGTTATCTATCCCACTGACTAAGTTAACTTGAAAACGTGTTATGTTAATTTGGATAAAAGAATGTGATTATTTTTTTTGGATTTGAAAAGAATATTGGTTAATGCCCCTATTTTAGGATTACCTTCTAGAGATGGTGAATTTATTATCTACAATAATGATTCATTTAAAGGACATTGTTGCGTCCTAATGTAGAATGATCATGTAATTTCTTATGCTTCACATTATTTGAAACCTCATGAGTTAAATTACCCAACACATGATTTGGAATTATCTTATGTTTTTTTTATTTAAAATATTATAGGAATCATCTGTATGGAGTAAAATGTCAAATATATACTAACCAAAATATTTTAATGTATATATTCACTCAGAAAGCATTGAACCTGAGATAGAGGATAAGGCTAGAATTAATCAAGGATTATTATTGCACTATTCATTACCATCCAGGAAAAGAATATAAAGTTGTTGATGCTTTGAGTTGAATAAGTAATGCTATATTAACCATGTTACGTTCAGAATAAGATCCTTTGATTAATGATTTGATGAAAATTAGCATAGAAGTTGTTGGTGTAGGAAGTTCTTATGTTTTGTTTTAGGTGTTGGTAAAATCATCTCTAATTGATAAAATTAAGCAATTTCATAAGGATGATAGTGAGTTTCAAAAAAATGTAGAGTTGGTATAGAAGGGTACGTTTCCTGCATTTAACATTGATAATGATTGTATTTTGAGATTTTGGAAGAGATTATGTGTTCCTTGTGATTCATAGTTGAAGAAAGAGTTGTTATGTGAAGCTAATAGTTCTCCATTTTTATTTCATCCTGGAAGTAATAAAATGTATAGAGAGATTTGAGAGTATTACTGGTGGTATGGAATGAAAGGAGATATTTTTAACATTACATTGAAGTGTTCGACATGTCAATGGGTTAAAGAAGAGGAGTAGTTACTTAAAGTGATGCTTAAGCCCTTATCGGTGCTAGAGTGAAAATGGGAAAATATATCCATTGACTTCATTGTGGTATTACCAAAGACATCTTGAGGTAATAATGCATCCTAGGTTATTGTTGATTGATTGAATAAATCATCTCATTTCCTTCCTATTCGAGACACTCTTCCTCTAGATCAACTTTATTGGTTGTATGTTAACGATATAGACATGTTTCATGGAATTACCCTCTCAATTGTATCTGATTGTGACCCTAGGTTTACTTATTAATTTTGGAAAGGACTTTATAAATCATTGGCTACAGAATTAAATTTTATTACAGCTTTCTATCCTCAATCAGATGGGTATTCAGAATGAAGAATTTAGAAATTAGAAGATATGATATGTTCTTATTCAATAGATTGCAAGGGATGTTGATGCCAACATCATTATTTGGTTGAGTTTTTTTATAATAACATTTATCATTCCAATATAAAGATGGATCAATTTGATGAATTATATGGAATGTGTTTTCAAACTCTATCTTTTTGTGATGAAGTAGGTGAAAGGAAACTGATGAGACTGGAATTGGTAGAAGAGATTGAAGAGGAAGTTCTGTTGATACAGAAAAAGATGAGGAAAGATCAGAGAAGGCAGAAAATTTATGCAGATAACCAAAGGAAGGATCTTTATTTCGAGGTAGGTGATCATGTCTTTCTCAATGTTTCTCTAAGGAAATTTCTGATGTGTTTCAGTAAGAAGGGGGACCTGAGTTCGAGGTTCATTGGACCCTATGAAATCCTATAGAGAGTTGGATCAGTTGCCTACAGAGCACCTTTACCTTCATGTTTATCCCAGGTAAACAATGTTTTTCATGTTTCAATGATGAGAAAGTATATGCTGGATACATCTCATGATTTGAGTCTAGTGGTTTTTCTGTTAGAATAGAATCTATCTTAAGAGGAACAATAATTCTAGATTTTTTTACCGAAGAGAGAATGTGTTACTGAATAAGTTAATTCATTAGGTAATGGTTTTGTGTAAAAACCATATGGTTGAAGAGGCAACATGGGAATCTAAAAATGATATGAGGGATAAATACCCCCACTTATTTGATAAATGAATAAAATTACAACGACGCAATTTCAAAAAGGGGGAAGGTTGTAACATCCCAGGTAAATAATGAATAAGAAAATTTCATACTTATTAATATTTGTGAATTAAATATTAATTTTAATTTAATGGGGATGCTATATTCGATGGAGTACCCAACACGGAATAATAGGTTTCTCCAAAATCTTATGTTACACACAAGGCTGAGTCATACTGAGAAAAATAATAATGATATATTATTATTATATTAAATGGTAGTTAATGCCTAGCCATTGTATTGGCATGATTGAATAGAACTAACCATGTTATGAATAAAAATGTTTGATAAATGTATTTACATTTATCCAACAAATTTTAGAGGCTTTAAATGGGAATGAATCCAATTTTAAGCATAAATACTCTAATATTTTTAAAAGGTAGTTTTACCATCTTGTGACGGTGAACACTTTTAAAATCTAGTTTTTGTAACTTTTATAGGTTCAATTTGAAAAAATAGAATTTTTATTTATAAATGAGACATAAAATTTTACTTTGGCTAAATGTTTGATATTTTTTCTGATAAAGTTCATGTTTTAATGAATAGTGAAAATATTGCATTTTAGGTCAAAACTGTCTTTTCATATAAATAATTTATTTGTTTAGACTATCTTTTTAGTTGGGTTTAAAATTTAATTAGATTATGTTTTTACCATTTAATAAAATTTAGTTCAACATAATTTATTTCACTTTTGAATAATACATAAACACATATCAATCTTTTAATAGTTATTATTTCAAAAAAACACGCTCTATGGTTTTGAAAACGGGAATTAATTTCAAATTTATTTAAGAAAATTATATGTTTTGAATTTTGATAACTTGATTTTATATTTGGTATCATTTATTCCAAATTGTGTAAATAGGTTACAATTATTTTTAGTAATTATGAATAGTAACTTCCGTAAATATTTTATTTACCATGGTTAAAGTGTAAACCTAGTAAATAATGGTAACAAATAATATTATAATAATATTAAATTACCCGAACACATACACCAACCCTATTGGACGAGATATTTATGACCATGGACAATCTTGGGAAAAATTTAGTAACCCATGTAGCGACTTCTGTTTGAATATGATATTTAATTACTTTTAATTTAATGTTAAAGAAAATATAACCAAAACATGTATCTTTTACTAAAACATTTTTTATATGGGGTTGAATAAGTGATATATTCAACTATAAATATTCATTATAATCTAAAAATATTTCCTACATCATGTTATTTTATTTATAATTTATATACATCAAATAAATTAAATTATTTATGAAACAATGGTGATGTAGTGATTACCTTATTAATAAAATTTTTAAATAAATGATATTATAAAAATTAAAATAAATTTATTTACAATATTTTTTATGCCATACATGAATTGTATGGATGATTATGACTTTTTATATTTAAATTAATCATGATTGTTACTGAATCAAGTTGTTATGGATTTTTTAAAAGTTATGGTATGAATAGTATAAAAATTGACATTAATGATTTATTAAATCAATTAATATCTTATTAAATGATATAATAGTTCTAAAAATTTAATATACTACAAAATAACATATATGATGTTATAAATTTAATTAATGAATCATTTTTGGGTCGCTTGGAATTTTGTAGTAACTATGGTAACCCTATATTATGACTATACACGAATATATGGTAAAAGTTGAATAAGTTTGATATGGGTTAAAACTAAAAGATAAGGTTAATTTTGTGATATAAAGATTTATAAAACCCATTTTCTAAGATTAATTCTACTAATAATCATCTTATCTTCAATATATATTTATTTTTTTATTATTATAATTTGAAAATCCATTAATAATAAAATAATACTTTCCAGCTTTCCTAAAGTGCCCCTACTCCCTCTTATGAAAGGACACCGCTTCTAACCCTTACTCACAAGTATCAACACCCCCTGTCTTGTACAAAATCTTCTCAAATGAGCTCCCAATATCCCTACCTTTCTTATAGAATCCTTCCCCTAGGGAGAAGGAAAATAAATAAATCCATTTATCTCAAATCTAAAAAAGTTTTCCTATTTGAGGTAACGTCTTCCCACAAGTTCATTTCCAATATTTTTCCTTCTCCAATACCTATGATCTTCTTATCCATTGTTAAAAAACACCATCGATATCCTAAATATACTATGTTGTTTTTATGAGAAGTATTCTAACTACAATTTCACACACCTCCATCTAATGGGTATAGAACATTCTGTTTTTGTGGATGGAGAACTACTGCCTCATGAAACGATGTTTGATAAACCTTCTCCTACTACCTTTTATGGTGGCCATTATGATAGAATTGTAATTATATATGACATTTATGATATTTATTTTATCATTATTCTACTTTATTTATCATTTATAACATACCTTTATTCTTTTCATGTTATATAAATATGATAATTTCATTTGAGGAAGTGCAGACTACCGCCTCCTCAAAGTGATATTACTCATTCATGATATACATGGAACATATAAAGGATGAAATTAATGAACCTATGGAACAAATATAACATATATATTATAATTTAATTATAATATACCAATGTATTATTTAGTTTTCTTTTCATTAAAAATGAAAAAGAAATTAAAGTAGTGTTCATGCATACGTACAGCTTACCGTCTGCATGAACAATGAATTTTATTTCCTATCTCCAAATGCTAGGGACTGTTATAAATAAATTATACCAGATATATATGAAATATAAATCATAAATATCATTCCAGAGATAATGAAATTTTGACCACATGGACAATTTATAATTATAACAAGTACATTTTTGACTCATGTTCCGAACATCGACAAAATGACTGATATGACTGAAATAATAAACTAATTGTTATAGAAAGGTAATAAGTGATATAAAAGGAATAATAAACTTGAAAAATGTTATGATGAAAGTATGAATTAACATATGTTTTGTATTCATAAAATTACAAAATGAACCTGTCAAGTCGGACATGAGGTAAGGGACTTTGTCTCAATCTTCTTTCTTTGAAGCATATTTTGATTTATACATGACATTATTTAATACGATGAATAAAAAAATTTGAAATTTAATTTCATTCAAAAAGAATATTTTCTACATATAGTTTTACTAAACTACAATGGGAATGTTTCTTTTTAACATAAGTGGTGACAACAAACTTTCTTCCACTACGAGCATTATTTGATATTTGGATTACTTAACAAGCCGTGATTTTTTAAAATGGAAAATAAATACCATATTCCTTTTAATACATATTTTATTTATTGAAAATGGTATTTAAATTGGATTTACTATTTTAATAACTAGAAATTATTTCTTGTGATTGGAAATGAATTTTTTATGATTGAAATATTGATATTTGACATATTTTATGTGTGATTGTTATATAATGGTTCTTAAACATTAGATAGATGGTTATGTGACAAACCAAAGGATGGATGGTTTCACGATAAACCAAGGATGGGTGGCTATGTTATAACCTCTAATGCATTGTGTATGGAACTCAGTCGTATGGCTATTCTATTTGTAAGAATGCTTTTTGGATGTCGACCGTATGGTTATTCCATTTAATTATGATTATATCCCATGTTTACCATTCATAAGTTATTTGTGCTTCCTATGGGTTTTATGGTAATATTTTCATTACAAAACGGTGAGAAATGGTATTTTATTCAGTTAGGAGTGTTCAATAATTCATAAAATTGAAAAGTATTACTTATGATAAAGTATTCATGGTTTATATGTTGTTTTAAAAAAATTACAATATTCTTTCTTCGTGTATCCTTTACTGATATTTTTATGTCATCCCTCATTTTTTATATTTTTTTCATTTGACATAAAGTGAAATAGGTTCATGGATTGGATCTAGAAAAAGATATGATTTATAAAACATGGAACTAAACATGTTTTGTTCTTTTAAGATTTTTTATTTCATGAAACAAATGGATACTAAGTATAAGTTTCTACATGTAATATTCACGATGTTATGTCTCAATTATTCCCTAATTCTATAAAGCTCTAAACCTTAAAATATCCTCAATGTGAATTATTAACTTAATTCAAGATTATGTAATGTTTATGGATGGGGACATATAATTACAATTGAATATTTTAAAGGATAATTTAGTTTAATTTTTTTCACAAATTACTTATTAATATGGTTACGTTTATTATGCAAGAAGTCAATTTTATTTCAGGGATCTTGATCATTACTGTCATGGGTTTTTATCACCATATTCATTATTTTAGGTACATGGAATACTAACCACCTATTTTATTTTATTTAGTGTATATAATACCATGTGGACTATTTAACAAATACTTTAAACAAATTAATTTCATTTATATATCCAATGGATTTAATATCTTTTAAGGTATTTTAATTCAAGAGATTCTAATGTTGTGAGGGATTTTGTGAAATTGAATCTCTATTTATTAGATTATAATGGTTCTTATTGAACATATTTCATACATATATGATTATTTTACCATGATATTTCATTATATGAGAATTTATCATTTCACCATTGTAAAAATAAATTTTTTAATCACCAGGTTATTCTTTGAAAAATTTAATTCTCATAAGAGAATAATGTCATAAAGAATAATTAATAACATATACCATAAAATCTTTCTCTCCCATTTTCATTTTCTCAAACCCAACCAATGTTCTCCTTCAAATTTTTTTAATAAAAATATGTATTATTTTGGTTAATCCTCATAATTATATTTACTCCTTTTCCAAATGAATCATTATTACTAATTTAAATGAAATTTGTTTCTATAATGGTGATTTAAAATAAAAATATATCTCTCTTTTAATGGTAAAATCTTTTATATTTTAGTGCACATTTCCGAAAAATAATAATTGTTCCCTTTTAAAGGATACATTATGGTAAATTATTTAAAAAAATAAGTTTAATAATGTATTTAGGGTTACCTTATTGATTTTTTTTTGAACGTGGTTCATAACATTTTATTATAAAGAAAATGTTAATAAATGTTTTCTAAAAACATTTTTTCATGGATTTACTTACATTTAATTATTAATGTACAAAATATCTATCTCTTTTGAGCGATTTTTTATGAATATACAACTAAAATAATTTTAAAAAAAATATTTTTTGTAACATAAATTTTGGTATCAACCAATATAACACTTGAGTTAGTTTTATGTGACACCACTAATGAAATTTTAGAAGCCCTTTTTTTCATGGGTTATTCATTGGATGATATATGATTGGTTTTATGTGGAAAACATGTGTATGGGTGGTCATTAGGTGGTGGGTGGGTACTATATAGATGACTAATTAAATTGTGAAGTGTTTTAAACAAATAATATAATGACTCTGTGAGTGATTTTAAATGCACATAGTCAAAAGGATTTTCCCAGAGTTTATTTGTAGTTATATATGCTCATATAGATTATTTCCGAGTGTTTATGGTTATTTAGGATGCAATTTATTGTTTTTAGCATAATTTTCATTATCAATTCTCATAATGACCATGTGAGGTCATAATTGTAAATGGACATTTTTATTTTATTATGATTTAATATACTTATGTTTATGACACATTTCAATATTATGTGGATTTATTATTCTCTTGTTATTTGATTATTTGTCTCATAATTCCACAATATTATGCCATAGTATAATTTTGATCATTTATCATTAAATAAAATTTTATTACAAGGACAACAATAATTGGTTTATATTTTTAATAGGATATTATCAAATGTCCATGCTTCGCATATGATAATTACTTAACCCATTAGAGGAAAAATTCACATTATTATCCCTTACAAATAATTTTTTCTCACCAATTTCTTATGTTTTACAGAACCTAGGGGAGAAAGATAAATATAACCTATGATATTTATAGAATTGGATCCAATATGGTTCAACTATTGAGATATATTTTAAATAAATGAAAACGTATTTTTTTAATCTAATATATATATAGACACTAAACCTAATGGTTCAAAATATTTTTGGATTTTATTATAAGATGTAATTAATTTGAAATACATTATTGTTTTTATTGGTTCATATCTCATTGTGTTAAATCATGTAAGTAAAAAATATTTTTTTTCACCAGTCCCAATGGCGTGTGTTTGAGAAACCACATTAATGGAAGCTAAGAGCTACCAAAATTTCATAGATCATCACTATTGGGTAGTTATTTTGTAATCTAAATTTAAAAATACTTATCATTCAAAGATTCATGATTCACGTGTGAAAATATTTAAAATTCAAAATATTTTCAAGAAAACTTATATTGGATTTTTCAATAAAGTTGCAGATTAAATAGTTTTTGAGATTTTGGGTGGATGGTTGAAAATTATAAGGGCCCTCTTATTGTTGGAAATAAAATGATTAAATTTTCTAAGTGGTGATCATGATTTTTCATTTTAAGAAACTATTTCCCTTGGGAAATGAACTAAAATAAGTATGGGGAAGTTGTTAATTAATATTAATATTTTATTTTTTTAAAACTAACATCACTTTATTCATAATAATAAATTCACATTTCATCCAAATGATAATGCTTTGATATGGGATACAACATTGGTGCATTTTTCAGAATTCATTCATGTTAATTTTTATTTAGAATTTTGATAATAACCTATTATATTATAAATGAATTAATGTGATTTATTCTTTATAATATTCCTCGAATATAAGTATACATATAATTTAAATTATGGTAGATAAATATTTGTCATTTGGAGAAAATTTTTATAATCAATGATTACCCAATATTATTATCGAGCCTTTCAGACAAACCATGTTGTTTTCTTACTCGAAAAAAATCCAAACTCCTATTTTTTTGAAAGTCCTTTGTTGGAAGAAAATCATATGTCCCTTAAACATTCAATTTTTTTCTGTATTTTTAATTCCCAAATGAAATATTTTATAGTAGTCCCCAAAACATTTCAAAAGATTTAATCACATATAGAATTAGGCCCATATCACCCAAACTATATTTTAAAACAAGATAATACCTTTTTAAAAGATATATAAGATCATTGAAAATAATTTAAACAACTATAAATATCTAATGGTCCTTAATTTTCATGGTTATACACATGGGAACCTTGAGGTATAAAATTTGAAGAGTCTTTATATACATAAATTTCGGATAAAAAATTTCAGCTATAATTTTGGCTAATTGTTTGAAATTTATTTCAAATATTTTCAGAGGTTCATTAAGAAATAAAATAAAAAATAAAATAAATCAAG
Organism: Viscum album; assembly: GCA_963277665.1. Classification (NCBI taxonomy): domain Eukaryota; kingdom Viridiplantae; phylum Streptophyta; class Magnoliopsida; order Santalales; family Viscaceae; genus Viscum; species Viscum album. The sequence goes on along the minus strand of OY728128.1, from coordinate 2,082,684,361 downwards.
TTTTATGATTAGGTTTCTTATTTTTTAAATTTTTATCATATTTTAATCGATGGGTTTAGAGAGAAACAACAAACACATGTTACTTAAAAAAATTCGTATCCCCAGCCATTAATGGTGTAAAAAATTTTTTATGGGAAGAAAAAATCTTTGTAGTTTACAATCCTTTATCAAGGGATTGAAGATCTTACACACTCTATTACATACTAAATAAAATCCAACTACCACTTCATTTATTTTTTGATTTTCATTTTTAGTAACTTGTTTTGTTTTGTTCCATTATCATGTTTAATTTAAATGTTGGATTTTTATAGTTCTCTAAACAAAAATATTCTTGTTTATAAATTTTTTTTTTATTAAGGTAGTTTCACCTACATTATATTCCCTTCCATCATTACCCTTTTCATTAAATAACATTTTTATGTTTTTTCATTCTATTTCTTTTTTTGAGTTAGGTCAATGTTAATATTTTTTTATCTTATTCCTCTTTATTTTATTTTTTCAAAAATATTATACATACAAATAAAAATTACCATACATTAATATGAAACGTTAAATATATCTTTAGTGTTTTACCTTGTATAGTTATTATAGATTGATAAAAATAAAAATGTCACCATGATTGTCCAATTTTCATTTTATACCTTGATCAAATGTATCGAGGATATTTGATTGATTTTGAGTGATTCGTAGATTATTAGTTATCTTTTAACCTAATATATCATGTGTTTTTAATCTATTAAACAAAAAAATATATAAATTTATTGGATACTGAGTTCAGTCTTCTATTATAGATCAATCATCATGGAAACTCATTATTCAACATGTTTTTTTGTGAATGTTCATTTTTTATATTCATTTTAAATTATCAATGAAATTAATCCAATTAAAACCTATCATTTTATTGTCACCATAAATTACATTAAATTGTTTCATTCAATGTAAATTATTTCATTCTTCTTAATGTAAATTAAACCCCACCCCACCCCACCCCCACCCCCTCATTAAAAATATTTTCAATTTGTTTTAAAATATTAGAACCATCACTGTGGATGCACACAGAGCTTCACAATACTCATTATTAAAAAGAATATAATAATTTTAGGGAAAATATATAATTATTGACTAGTTATTAAGATCCCAATAATGCAAACTACGCCAAAAAATCTAATTAAATTTTTGATCCGCATTTATTATAGAACACTTATAAATCACAATGTATATAGAAATCCAATATAACATGAATTAGAGACTAGAATTGCTATAATAACTAAAACAATGACATTATTGGATGATAGATAAAAAAATATACGTTTTTAATAAGGGAAAAATGATTAAATGAAAATTTTACAAAGTAATAAAAAATTATTAAACTACTAGAAACAAAAAACAACATTTTAAATTCAATAATTCTCATTATAAAAAACACTTCCATTTCAATAAAGAATCCACTTCAAAAAAAACCCACTCATATTTTGGAAATACCAAAATAAAATAAAATAATGATAAACAAAAAACATTTAATCAATTAATTTTGTATTATAAAATTTATAATTAAAATAAAAAAATATAAGAAAATATTAGAAGATCTTAGAAAGATTTCGAAAAAGTTGGGATGGTCAACAATTTCACAACTACACATTATAGTATTTTTTTTGTTTGTTATCATATTTTCACCTTGGATGGTTTGATGAATTTTTTTAGCTAATTAATGTCTAGATATCTTAATTGGTAATAAAAATATAATTTATATTATTGTTTATTGTATATTTATAAAAATATAATTAAAAAACGAAAATAAGTAAATACTGTTGGTTCCCACAAAATTCTCATTATCAGAATATTTTGAGTTGTGACCATAAATTCTTCATCATTACTATAAATAATAAAATATAATAATGATTTATTTTTATAATAGCGTTCTTTACCCAGGGTCTAAAATTTTATCATATTTAACCATTATAAATATATAGTGCTTAATTTGTAACAATCAAAATATTAATATTTGAAAGCTTTTGATTTTAATTATCTAATATATATTACAATTACACTCATCCAAAAATAAATTCCTAAAAAGTACCAAATAATCAAAAAAATAGCCTAAGGATTTTTAGAATACATTATTTCTTTTTGAATTTTACATTCATTTGTGAATATTGAATTTTTTATAATATGCCTCAAGTTTCTTTTCAGTGAAATCCAAACATTGAGATCCTTTTTATTAATCATTCTATATATTATCTTCATGATTATTTACAACATATATAGTAGTATATGATGGATTTTATGACATAAATCTCAAATTTTAATTCCTAAAAAGTGGTATGTAAGTGTTAGTTAGACCAAATGCATATTAAAATTTGATGAAATTAAGAATCCGTGTAAAATATTCAATTTATTATCTAATGGGTTGAATTTTAGGCTACTTGAGGAAACTTCTTTTTAAGAGAGTAATATAAGAAATCTTCTAAGATAAATATATAAAATTACAAAAATTTATATGGTTATAAAATGACATTGTCTTTAATGGATTTATATTTTCAAAATTTAATTTATCCATATATAAAAAAAACTCTTATAAATTTAGTTCTTTGTAAATTGTGGCTCAGAATTGTTTTTCTTCTTCTCAAAACAATCACTCTATAGAGTTTTTGATAAAAAAATGTAAGTTCCTCAAATTTTATGGAGATTTCATGGGCTTGGATTCGAGTAATATTTTTTCTTGTGATGATTAATATTCATTTGGGTTTTACTGTGGGGTTTTTTCTGGAGAAAATTTGGGAAAATGTATGTAAAAGAGGGTTTTTAATGGTTGGGACATGGTTAATAAATATCATGCACCCCAACCCAGCAAACTGTTCATCCCTCGATAGAGGGGAATTACAGGGTTGGCATATGGTTTTTTAAACCATGAACATCTTCATAGTAACCCTGAACCCCCAAAAAATAGTATCATGGTTCATGTTCATGGTTAGGTAAAACGTTGTTCCCCTATATAGAAAACAATGATCAACATTTAAAGTCATCTGAAAATTAGTTTTTTAATCACCAGGACCCCCAAAACATTCCCTATTTGAGCCCAAATCAGAACAAATAGATTTCTATATATTTTACAGTCTCCCAGATGTATTATAAGACTTCTTGACCTCCCTTATTTTTTATTCTAATCACAGACCAATGATCTTCTCCACTCATGATAAGAGAATCCCACCCTGCTTGGTTTCCGGTTCTTCAACCTTCCATCTCCCTTTCTTTTGGTGATTGTTCTTTCTATTTTGGGTTACATCTTGATATAATTTTGTGGATCTAGATTAACAGTTGTATATAAATGTCCTGATATAAGATATAATAATTTTTTTTAATCTTGAGTTAGGGTTTTAGAAACTAATCTCATTCTACATTGTTGTGCTGCTCAATTTTTATATATTTTTATTGGGTGATTTTTCATCAATGAATTGAGGTAGGTGGTCAAATTTTATAATACCATAGTCATGATATTGATTATGTGTATGAATGTCTTATAATTACTACTGTTTTTTTAGAAATTGGAATCATAAATTGGGTTAATTTATGTTGACAATTAATTAATTGTTGTATTTATAAAATTGTAAGATTTACAGATTGTTGAATAAGATAATTAATTGGGGAAATAATTAGTAGATATTGGGATTGTGAATTAGATAATTAATTATGGAATTAATTATAATATATTTATATTTTTTACTATGAGTAATTAATTATGGTTTTAACTTTGGAAATTGATATTGTGATTAAAATAATTAATAGTTCTAATTAATTATTTGATAAAGATATTTTGGGATGAATTTTTAATTAATGAATTTATTATGGGAATATTCTCATTGCTAATTGATGTACTAATTGTTTAATTAGTAATAAGATTGGTAAAATTTATTAATTATTGAGTTAATTAATTATTTTGAGAAGATTAATTAATTATTACGTTCATTAATATGATTGAGAATATTAATAAATTTTTGAGTTCATTAATGATAAAGTGATGTTAATTATTTATTGAGTTAATTAATGAGAATTAGAAGATAATTTAATTTCTACCATAATTAACAAGAATGAGAATATTAAATAATTATTGAGTTAATTAATATGTTTGAGAATATTAAATAATTGTTGAGTTTATTAATGAGAATGAACAGATTAATTAAGTGTTGAGTTAACTAATGAGAATTAGAAGATTAATTAAATATTGAGTTAATTATTTTGAATGATAATATTAATTAATTACTTTTTTAATTGATGATAATGATAATATTAATTAAATATTGGAGGGATATAATTTTTTACACAACTGGTGGTGGACTGTTGAGTTGTACTCATACCCTACTTGGGTTTCCTGATCGGTTCCCAAATATATTCAATTACTGTAGGATAAAGATGGGAAAACCTTTTTTTAGATGTCTAATTTGGGGTTGTATTGTGGATGAGGGAACTATAAGTGGTTCAAGACAAGATTCGGAGTATTCAATGTCTTTATTTTGAGCTTTCATTTTACAGTAGAAATGTACAGTATCATGAAATATTTACTTCTTTATTTATGATATTATATTCCTATCTTTGGTTATCAGGGGATATTGTTTTTTTACAGTAATTATTTATTATTGTACTATTTCAATATTTCAACTAGTCTATTACTATGATAAATAGGGTATAGTTTCCCAATGATTGATATGTCATACCCTCACATCTAGTAGGAATCCTCTGTAATATGGGCATGCATGTTTTTGGTCATGAGGATGCTTTTTCGGAGGATGATGGGAGGATGTGGCCAGATATTTTTCTCTAATAGTGGAACATGAGGCACCGATAGTTCCGGGCGAGGATGTTGGAGAGAATTTTAGGGATACATTTTGTTGGTTCATGAAATTCCATGAAAGAGACTCGAGGAGTATTGAGACGAGAATGTGTGACTTGATGAGGGGGTTTCAGTTGCAGAATCCTCTTAATTTTTATAGAGAGTTGGGACCTGAGGGAGAAATGTCCTATATAGACTTTATCCAGACTATACATGACTACTTGGATATTCCTGTTAAGAAGAGGGTTGTTTTTGGCATCATATATTCCACTACTACTGGAAAACGTGTCTATACCCATAGTTTTCCTGAAAACGTTTGGTATTGACCCATCTATACCCACATTTTTCATGAACCCTTGGTATATGATATATTTTTCTAACCTATAACCACGGTTCCTGATAAGCTCTGGGTATAGTGTACCTACGTACGCATGGGAAGCCAAAAAGTTGTGTGGTAATGCTGCAAGAAAATGTATACCCATGGTTTACACTAAACCATGTGTATAGCCTTCAGTATATAAGCCTATACCCACGGTTCTTCAAGAACTGTGAGTATAACCTTTTCTAGATAAGCCTAAACTCATAGTTTTACTGAACCATGGAAATAGGGTCCCAAATGTTTGCGTGGGAAAAAATGGGTGTGAAATCCTATTTGCCTGGTTTTCTCAATTATACACATGGTTTATAAATTTATATAAGATAATATATATATATATATAAACAGATAAGTCCAATGATGTAGTGGTAAGGTCCCTCAGCTGTGAAGTAGTGGTGAGAGTTCGAATTCTGCATGCTATGTTTTTTATACCCAATATATATATATATATATATATATATATATATATATATGTGTGTGTGTTTATGTGATATATATATATCCATATAATTGAAAACGGTGTAGTGGTATGTTCCTTCAGCTACGGAGCAGTGGTGTGGGTTTGAATCCTGCTACGCGAAATGTTATTTATACCAACAATATATATATATATATATATATTAATATGTATATATATACATATAAGGGAATTCAATGTAGTGGTAAGGTGATTTTGGTGTGGAGCATTGATACGGTTTCAAATCCATTGAGTTTAATTTTAGTTGAAATCTTCACTCATGGTTTCAGAACTGTGGGTATAACACACTTAAATCGCGGGTATAGCAGATTGCTATACCCACACACTAAAGACCTAAAATTTGATGAACCATGAGTATAGTCTCTACCCACGATTTTCAAACCGTGGGTATAGGTTTATGAAACCATAATTATTGTCAAAGGCTATACCGACACCTCGATTTTCCACACTTCCTTGAAACTGTGGGTATAGCCTATACCCAGAGTCTTGTGGGATATACCCCTGATTTAAAAGTATGGGTATAGGACAAATATTCAGTATTGTACAAGGTTCAGTAGATCAATGGTTGGATGTCTAGGATATGATTTTACAGGATGAAGATAAGTTATGAAAGGATTTATTCGAGCGGTTCTTAGATATGTTCTATCCAGAGATGTTGAGGCATGAGAGAGTAGTTGAGTTGATAAGGCTGAATCTTGTGAAAATGACTGTTATTGTTTAATATAGAAAATTTACCTTTTTGTAGCATTTTTCTCCAATGTTGGTAGTGGATGAGGCTACTTCTACAATCTGGTCCCCAATTGGGCTTAAGTGAGAAATTTTGTCCCAGGTGATAATCTTCAGGTTGAGGAAGTTTTCGTTAGTAGATAATCAGGTTGTCATAGTAGAATGGAGCCTAATGGTGTCTTCTTGTGTATGATATATAGATGATGATAGATGATCTCGAGGTATGTCTTCCAACAGTATAAAGCATTTTGAGGCAACTGTATCCAAATTAGAGGTGGAAATGTGTCCATGGGGGAAAACAAATTAAATAGAACTATTTTTTTAGTGACATTTAATTAGTGTTATAGGCTAGGACACTATCATAAAAATTTTCCCCAACCACAACTAGTGTAACTATCATACGAAAAGAATGTACATATCATATGTTCTGATAAAACCCAAAAAAAACAGATATTGATTGGTAAGATCGATAAAATAACAGTGTAGGATGGGGATCTTCTACACATTATCAAGATGGTAGTTGGAGTTCTACTTTCCATGGAATTATAGGTAGTTGACATGATACTTATCGGAAAGAGAGCATGTATTAGAAGATTTGTGCATCTTATGGGAGTAAGATGACATCGCAGGAAAGATGGTAAGGATAGTTGCATGTGCCGCATTCCACACTAGTGTATAACGAGGCTGAACTATCAACACGGAGAGTTACAATTCATATAGATTATACATTAACTAGTTCCTTGTTTGATATCGGTAACTCTCATTCATTTATTACTAACCAACATGTTAATTTTTTGATATTGGTAGTGGGGTTCGTGAGTAGGGTTCTTATGATAGATGCACCTCTAAGACTATGAATGGGGGACATTTGTGTGTGCAAGGGGTGTTCTCTCAATGTTAACGAGTATCATTTTCAATAGGTTAACTATAATCTAGATATGTCATGCAACAAATTAATTATCAGTATAGACTCATTAGCTGTATACCTAGTCAATATATATTTTTACAAGAGGAGGGGTACTTTTACATTCCATACTGTTGAATACTATATTCATTATGGATAGTGGTATATCTAGGAAATCCCAGGAAGGGCCAATTATTCAATAACATTGAGAGAAAACAACCCAATATTCTAGTATTTTTCTAGATGGATAAGATTTAAAACTTGATGTTTTTTCACAAATAGTGGAATAGTTTTAGTATGTGTCTCATGAATAATTATTACGGCTTCAACCTAAGATTAAAATTGAGTTTACTATTAATATCATTACAGGAGCTTAACAAATTTGTATTCCACCGCACAGAATTGGACTGATCTAGCTTTGAGGGCTCAAGACTCAGCTAGAGGATTTGATGCATAAGGGGATCATCCATCTGAGTATGTCTACTTTGGGATAAACAATGTTATTTTCAAAGAAATATAACAGGACCCTTTTCTTGTGTGTCGATTACTCGAAGTTGAATTGGATAACAACAAATAACTGGTATATCTTCAATAAATTGAATAGTTTTATCACCAATTGAGCAGGGACGGTGTATTTTCCAATATATAACGGAGATCTGGGTATCTTCATCTAAGACTTTAGACTTCTGATATACCATTTACTGCTTTCATGATCAGTTATGGCCATTAAGAGTTCATTGTAATGCTATTTTGGATGAAAAAGGCACCTGTAATGTTTATGGCCTTGATGAACAAAAATATTCCACCCGTACCAGGATCAATTTTATGTGGTTTTTTGGATGACATATTATTGTACTCCAAGAATCCAATATATCATTCACAATATCTTAACATCATCATGGGTACACTAAGATAGCATTATCTATAGGCCAAGCTATCTATGTTGAAATATTAGATTGATCATGTACAATTTGTGGGTCACATCATCTCAGAGGAAGGTGGGTTAATGGACCCAATGAAAGAGGAGTGATTTGTTTCATGAGAGAATCCAAAGAAAAAGTTCGATATAAATATATATTTTTTGGTTAGATAGATAATATATGAGATACATCCTTGACTTTTCTATATTGGTCGCATCGATATCAATCTTGATCAATAAGGGGACAAAGTTTGAATACTCAGAAGAATCAAAGAATACCTTATATGAGATGAATAATAGATCAATATCATCACAAATATTGATCCTAACCGAGCTTGTTGGGGACCACATGAGTTTTTTTGACACTTTTGGGATCAAAATTAGAGATGTGTTGATGCAGGGAGATCGATTAGTGGTGTATGGTTCTAGGAAATGGAGGCCACATGAACAAAATTACCCTACACATGACCCAGAGTTTTTATACAATGGTTTATGCTTTGATGTGTTCGTTGAATTATTTATTAGGAGAGAAGTTTATAGTGTTTACCAATCACAAAATCCTAAGGTATATCTTCTCGCAACGATATATGAACCGTCAAAAGTTATGATGTGTTGAGTATATATTGATTTTTTTTGAACTATCATATACGCCAATGAAAGGAAATATTGTGGGTGATTCTATAAGTTAGAAAACTCACACAGATGCAGTTTATGAGTATAGTGTTGAGTGGATGATAATGACTCTACTAGCGAAGATGCATGTGGTGGTTCAGAAGAATCATGATTAGATTACTGTAGTGTTAGTAAATTTTAGGTCTACAAGGCTTGATACCCTAAGAGGGTGTGAATCAGGGTATGAAAGATTAAAACAACTTCCACTTTTGATCTTTTATTTCTGTAAGAAAAACCCCTATTCTCTCTCATTCCAGTTGAAGAGTATGAATAGACCTTAAATAATGCACAAGATACAATAATATTTCTTGGTTCACCCTCACTGGGCTACATCCATGGAGCATACACTGACTGTGTGTCAATGTGACAATTCCACTATAAGCACACAACTATTTATAAGTTTGAAGCAGAATCACTATCCATCCTGATTTACAACCACTCAAAATTGGAGAACTCACTACTCTCTCAACTAAAGTGAGCTAACTATTTCTTAAGAATATTCACTCAAAGTTTATAGACATGTAGGTCTCTTCATTACCACTAATTAATATATATGGCATTGAATGTAGATTCTCTATTTATGTCCATATTTCATCAACTGATGATTACCCCTTTGCCCCTGACCACTGGGCAATAGTCTTTGGGAAGTACCACCGCAAACCAACCTACTTCACGAAGCTCTCAATTTCACGAAGCTAAAAAAATCCTTAGAGAAGATCTTGAATTTTCATGAAGCTCACAACTTCATAGAGCTGAGGTGGTCATGGAGCTCAAGTCATCATAGAGTGACTTCCTTCGTGAAGCTCACTGAGCTAACACGAAGCACACCCATTTCGTAGATCTAGATTAGCTGATGCGAAGCTCCTTCCTTTTGCGAAGCACACTACCTTCGCGAACCACCTTATCGATTCGAGATAAAAATATTTTCTTTTAAAACTCTCTACCTCTCTCGAGGTGGTCGAGTCCTATTTATAGGTGATTCCACTAACACTCGAACCTTTCACACGAAGTCAGCTCCACGTCATCTCAAATCGTGATGCTTCGAAATTTTCCGTCGAAATGCACACTGTTTCACAAAGCACAACGGAAATTTTCTAATCCTGGAGCTCAATATAATCACAAATAATTCCTTCAATACCTTCATTCCTTCACCGCGAAGCTCCACTCGCAATTCCTTCTGTCGCCATAATGATCTTCAACGCTTCCATTCGCGAAGCTCATCGTAATCGTTAAGAATCATCATCCAAATTTTTCATGTCTTCATGAAATCTAATCCATGAATCCTATTTTTCAAAAATCCATTCCTTTTCCATATTTTTAAGAGATCCTCAAGGATATCCATTTTTCACGATGCTCACCAAACTCCAAATTTTGGACCCCAAAAATATGGCAAACACTCTAAAATGTCACCACCTTGTATCTGTTCTTTTGTACCAACTCTAGATCATCCATTCGTTTTTCATGGTTCTTTGTCAACGTGTATTGTATGAAACTTCTGTAGAACTGAAAAATTCACCAAGGAAACCTGCATTGTCAACAAACACAAGCAACCAAAAAATGCTGCAACGTTACCTTGAGGTATTTTTCCCAATAGTAAAAGTGGAGTCAACCCTTATGACATGGATCAGGGATAATGAGTATGAAGATGAAACATGGGTATCATATAGGGAAATACATTAAGGTGTGGAGACGTTATTATATTGGTTGATATATAAGGATGATATCATCTATTTCATGAATGGAGATGGTATGCATTCAAGTATACGAGAGGAGTTGATGTGGCAATTTCATTCCTCAAACTGGGTGGTATATCCTACTATGACAAAAATATTCTATGACATAAGAAAATAGTTTTGGTGGTAGAGAAAGAAAAAAGATATTGGAGGGATCATGAAACGATGTTTCCCCTTTTATTAAGTGATGGTTATGCATTTATGACATTGTGGATTTCTACAACCATTCCCTATTCCGGAGTGGAAGTGGGATGAAGATACCATGGAAATTGTTATTGGGCTCCCAAATAAACTTTGTAAAAATGACTCTACATAGGTTATTGAGGAAAGAGTGATGAGGTTATCACATTTCATGCATATATAGAAGTCATTATCAATGGATCAAGTGAGATATTTTTATGTTTGAGATATGTTCTATCGTCATGGGTGCCACAAACTATAGTCTCGAATCAAAAAACACATATTATGTCGAACTTTTGGAGGGGATTATAGAACATTATTAGTATCCATATTTTAAAGAGTATTTATTTTCACTCATAGACAAATGGGAAGTTGGAGCGTACTATACAGGAGACTAGGGATATGCTACGAGTGTCTATTCTAAACTTCATTGGATCTTGTGAAAACAACTATATTTAGTGGAGTTTTCAAATAAATATATTTTTCATGATACAATATGGATGGAATGATAAGTGGAACTCTGTAGTAGTCCATGATGATCTCCTTTATGCTGTATAGAGTCAGGTGAGTTATTTTTGTTGGTACTAAGTCTCATGCGGGAAATGTCAGAGCAGGATGAGTTGATTCAGAAATATTTGGATAAGGATGAGAGTAGACATAATTTATGTGCTTATTGAAGGAGATGACCCTTTGATTTTACAAAGGGGGATTTTTTATTCCTTCAGGTGTCGCCTTGGATGGTTCACCACATGATACAGAAGCAGGGAATGATGGCAGCAGGGTTTGTCAGACCACTTGATGTAGTGGAGAGAATCATGTCGGAGGCAAACCAATTGTCTATCCCAATGAATACAAGTCTATGCATGACATATTTTCACTTTCCAATAATTATGACATATCATCCCAACCCTTATCATGTGATATACATGTTTGACATGGAGCATCAAAAATACGCATCCTTTGAGAAGCATCCATTACATGTATTGTATTGTAGTGAGAAAGTGTTGTGGGGAATGTCTATTCGAGTAGTTTGTATATTTTTTAAACATAGATATGTACTGGAAGAGAAATGTGAATGAGAATCAGGCAGGAATGATAAGTGGCTCGATCATTTTGACCGGAAATATTAGAGGATCTTGGGAGTGTAGCTTGAGGATGATCTGTTATGATTTGGGGAGATTGTAAGATCATAACCTTTTATGGAGATGTATCGATCTTGGTTAAAAGTTATCTATTGTGTTGTTATGAGTAATCTATATTTGGGTTTTAATTTGGGGTGTGATTGAGTTAAAATATGAGAAAGGAAAATTAAAGCATGTTTTTCAAGGTTGGAACACTGTTAGAAAAAACCATGTGCCCCTACCCAGCAAACCATGCAACTTTGGAAAGTGGGGAATGGATAGGTTGGCAGACAATTTATCAAAATATGCACCCTATTAAGAGTAAACATAACACCCATAATAGTGGTGAAAGGTTTAGGTTCATGGTTAGAGAAAACCCTATGATCCACCCAACAATGTTTGATCAAATTTTAATGTCACCTAAATATTAGTTCTCTTAATCATTGGAACCCTCGAAAACCACCCTATTCGACCCAAACTCAGACCAACTCAATTTTTCTCGATTTCAAAGGCTCTCGCACTAATTCAAAGCCTTCCCAAACTTCTTTAATTTCAATTTGAACCATGAATCTAATATTTGTTCCCCTACTAATAAGAGAATAGTATCCCACATGGGTTTTAGTTCATCTTCAAACCATCTCCTTTTTTGGTGGTTGTTATTTATCATTTGGGTTAGATATTGATTTAATATTTTGGATCAAGATCTAGGATTTTTAATCTAGATGTATATTTAAGGTAGTTTGATGTGTTTAATCTTGATTTAGGAGTTTAGATCTAGATAAAATTCTTCATCGTTCTACAACTCAATTATGAGGATTTCTATAAGGAAATTGTCTGTCCATTAATTGCGGTATGTTGAATAGTATTGAAATCCCATAATCGTGATAGTAAATATGTGTATGAAAATTAGTTACTAAATTTTTTTTAGCAATTGGAAGTCCTAAATTTGATTAATTAATGTGGTAAATTAATTAATTGATGTAGTTGTAAAATTGTTATATTTAGTTATCATTGAATTAGATAATTATTTAGTGAATAATTTATGAGATAATGGGATTGTGAATAAGATAAATAATTTTAGAAATAATTATGAGATATTTAATTTTTAGACTCTGAGTAACTAACTATGGAATTAATTATGGATATTTAGATTGTGATTTGAATGATTAATTGTTGGAACTAATTATAGTATAATAATATTGTGCGATGAATTATAAATTGATGAATTAATCAAGGGATTTTTTGGATTGTGAAATGATGTAGTAATTACTAAATTAACAATGTTATTGTTAAGATTTATGAATTTTCTGTATAATTAATGATATTGATACGATTAATTAATTGTTGATTTTATTAATAGGAATGAGAATATTATTTAATTATTGAGTTAATTAATGATAATGAGAAGAATAATTAACTCTTAAGTTAATTAATGAGAATGAGAATATTAATTAATTTTTTAGTTAATTAGTGACAATGATAAGATTAATTAACTGATGCGTTAACTAATAAAAATGTAAAGATTAATTAATTATTGAGTTAATTTATGATAATGAGATGAATAATTAACTATTGAGTTAATTAATTAGAATGAGAAGATTAATTTATTTTTGAGTTAATTAATAAGAATGAGAATATTATTTAATTTTTGAGTTAACTAATGATATTTAGAAGATTAATTAATTTTTGAGTGAATTAATAAAAATGATAAGATTTATTAATTGTTGATTTTGTTAATGAGAATTGGAAAATTAATTACTTATTGAATTAATTAATGAAATGATGAATGGTAGTAATGGAATTCATATGATAATTGAGATCCATAATGGTAGCAATGAAATTCTAAGAATGAGATGTTATAGAATAATAATAGTGGAATTTTAATACATCTAATCCCTTAGGGAAAGTCTAGACTCCTCTGTGGTCTAAATCATGTATTGATGTTCGGTTGTATTTATAAACCATAGGATTTATATGGTTTAATAAAGAATTAATTTATAATTTTATATCCATTTAATTATTCATTGTGATTATTATTTTATACAGATACATATACTGTTATGTACATTATATTGTTTTAGACACTGTTGGTGGTGGCATACTGAGTAGTTATAAAACCCAACTTGGGCTTCATAATCAGTTTCGAGATAGATATCATTATTATAGGACATGATATGAGAAAATTCCCTATGATAGATATCTGATGTGAGTATGGATCACGGATGAGGGAACCAGACATGGTTGGGGACCAGCTTGAGAGTAGTCAATGAAATTATTTTGAGTTTTCATTTAACATTTATCATGTTTATTAGAATCGGATGTTTACTAATTTAGTTTTGATATTGTTTATCTAGCTTTGGTTATAATGAGATCTTGGTTCTGTTTATAGTGATATGTTAATACACAACTATTTATTTCTTCTTACAGTTGTATTCCTATAATAAAAGAGGGTATAATATCCCGAAAATAGATACACTAAAACCCCACTATATGTTGACAAACACTAGAATAAGGGAGACATACTTGATTTCATGTGACCAAATGTCTCTGGGAACTGATTCATGGAACTCGGGCCAATACGTCACAAATAATTTCCCATTATGCATGACATTATCAATCATTGGTCTCACATCTCCTTTAGTTGCTTCAACATAATATAAATGATTAATATATTATATATATTTATAAATCCTTTAACAATAATTATGAAATAATTATAAATGGATATTCATATTTCTAAGAAAAGTTTCTATAAGGAAATGATAATCTTGTGAAAATACCATCATCACCTTTTCTACATGAATATTTTGTCTGCACAACAGTCACTTAATAAATAGTATATTGATCAAGGAATGATTATATATCTCTTCCTATTAGTCTATGGAATTGATCATACAAAAATAAACCGATCCAAATTGAGTGTATTACATAAAAAAATATATATTTGAATAACTAAAAATCACATATCATTATGAATTTATAATAATTCATTCTAGGAACACTTATTAGTTAGAAAAAGTTATCAATAAACCTATTCATTGTATTTAGTTGAAATATTAAAATGATATATAAATATATATTTTTACTTGAATATTTTTATCTAATTCCATGTAAATACATTTAAATAAAGAAAATAATCATACACAATTTCTATTTTTTGGTATGATTCATCTAATGAACTCTATGACCCCAATTTATTTTTCTTTATCTTCATCACCATTCATAATTTATGTTATTAGGTGAAAATATATCTCATTATATAGAGTAAATTTTCCTATAACTCCATTTCATTTTTGATAAAATTAGTTCTTTATCAATAGACTTATAAACATTGGTACACTTCAAATATTTCAAAATATCTAAAAACATTAGTTTTTCATTAGGTATTCAAAAATTATCTAGATACTCAACCATTACTGTGATAAAAAATTAGATATAATTATATAGTATCAGTCAAGATCAAAAAAATATATGCATTGACAAAAAGACATTTGTGTTTCAATGTCTAGTGGCCATAAAATTTATAAATGAATTTTGCTTGAATGAATAAATTACTTAGTAAGAAATATATACATTGAAACCCAATTCACTACATTTTTTATTTTACATCGATTGGATTGAAATGAATGTTAAAAATATTAACAATAGATAATGTTTCCATTTAAAATTTATTTACATAAAATATATATATTTAGGGTATTCATATAGTCCAATTGATAAATACTGAAGAAGTAGTGGCCATGACTAGAAGAATCATACACTATGAAACCAATTTATCAGATCTTCTAAGTAAGATGGATTCAGTGGAATTTTAAATAGAAAAATAACTAGATGAGATTCAATAACTGAAGCTAATGAAAAACCATCTATGGGAGAATTTAAATATTATCGATATCAAGTTACAAGCTGTATTCTGTGTACCACCCCAAGAAAGTGCCACCACTTCACACGTTACCCAAATGACCTATGATTGTATAATAATGGGTAATGTTTCTAGAAACTAGTAATTTGATAATTTATTTCATAATTCTTATAAAATAATTATTTTATTTACCTATTTTTACTTAAATTAGTGATTATGTAATGTGTTTTTTTGAAATTTGATTATTAATGAAGAACCAAAAATTATAATTTTAGGGAAAAATATTGTTTCAATTAACTCGCTATTTTTATTATTTTATGTTATTTTGAAATATTTAATGTTTTATTAAAATAATATTTTTAGATAATAATTAATCATACAAAAATGATAAAACTATTTAATGAATTCTGTTGAAAATTTTATACAGGTTTGAAAGTGGTTAATATCAGAAAAAATATTATTCCCCATAAAGAGGGATTATATTTAGGAGTGAAAATTATCCTATTTATAAAATTATTTTGATAAAGTAATTATTATTTTTGAAATTTTCATCTCAAAATTTTGAAATGGTATATTTTTTACAAATTTATGAGACAGTCAATATTTGGGTTAAAAAATAAATATGGTATATATATATATATACAGTCTGTATTATGGAATCATAATTAACCAAAAGTTCATTAATTAATTCCATAAAATGAATCCAAGATCAAATATATATTTATACATTAAAATAATTTATTTCTAATGTTATTTTAAAAACATTAAATGAAAATAATGAATACTATAACACCTATGATATAATATAATGTTTTAAAAGCAATTATTTACGATCAGGACCCGTGAAAACATCACCAACGGTATTATTTAGAAATTTTTGGTTCACTTATTTATATAATATTGTAAATAACTATTATTTGGAGTAATGTATTTGATAAAACCATGGGAGTTCTTGTGATTCAGAGTATTTTATTGTAGGGTCCAAAACTAATGTTTAGATGTTAATAATGAATTCCTTCCACTTTTTCTATAAATATCAATCCTTCATCCCACTCACTTCACTAAAAACACATAGATAACCAATTTCATATCCCCATAGATCTCTATTGTCATAAAAAATCTGTTTCAAAACTCTTATTAAGCTCCTCCCTTGATTTTAGAAGTGTAATCTTAAAGTAAGGGGTTCTCCCCTATTACTTTATTTCATGAACATTTTTGAACTAAACCCATTAAATTTAAATTTAATATGTTTTAATTTGTTTTAAAATTATAATTTTAATTTATACAGTACAAAATGTAATTAAATAGCTCCATTTCACTAGAATTAAAAAAATTCCAGGACAATTTTTGTACTCAAATTATACTTGTGAGATTATCCTGAGATTTTCAATCGAAAAATTTTATAGTAAAATTATCCATTCCCATTTTTATTCAAGGGTATTCATATAGATGGACCAATCCAACAATTTTTTATAATTCCTTTACTATAACTCGCATTTCTTAATCGAGGGATTAAAAGTGATGAAATACATTCTTATGTTTTATTATCTATGTGGCATAAAAATTCTTGTGCATGATTTGATTGGGATTCATGGTACTAGAATTATATCATCCTCCAATGCTTTAGGAAATGATTTTATCTAATAAGATACTATTTTTCGTGCCTTGGATTTTATCCTAAGAACACAATATTATGATTTATCAATGGGTTGACATTCCTTTTACATATGATGTTGTGTTATATTTTGTTTCTACATTTCTATATTTCCTAGATGTTATCATATTATATAATTCATCAATGTTAATATTCATTATTCTCATCCACCAATTATATCAACTACATATAAATATTTACTAAATTTTTATAATTAAATAATATTATGATTTGATTATTCCCTTATCAGTGCTTATATCTCAACTCGTTCTTATGAAAAACCCCATGTTTTGTCGTCTAGTTTTATAAGTGCAATAGGATTATATGATCTTGTCAATGAGATTAAAAAAAATAGTATTGTATAGCTAATTTATTTAATTATTTTATATATATATAAGGACACGATTACAATAGACCTTTTGATATATTTTAATTTTATTAAGGGTATCTTAATGTGATAACTCGTGAATTAATGTTTATTAAGTTATGGGTTTTCATTATTTGTATTAGATAAAGGACTAGATGTTTTGAAGAACAAAATTAGAAAAAATTAGTGACATACATAGATGTGAGGATAAAAAATATGAAAAATGTACTAAATTATGCTAATGTATATAATAAGTAGTTTCAATGAAAAAAATTATTTTCCTCGATACTATAAGTAGATATGGATCTATCATTGTTGTATGTAGTGGAAATATCCAAGTAAAGGGATTACTGGGTATTAACTCGATCTTAACCTGGGGTACAAAAATTATTCACCTCAGCATGTCTAGTTTTACACTAATATTTTATATTCTTGGTAAAATCCCAAGATCATTATGAACCATTTTGATGGGAATAAAAATTTTCCATAAAATATTTTATTAGAAAATAAAACATAGATATCTTAGATTAAATCCGTGTAATTAACATCTTAAGGAATATATGTTATTTATATCCCTTAAATTTTCATATTTTCCTTTTAATGTTTTTAATTTTTATTTAATTCTCATCCCTATTTTTCTCATTATTTTTATAAATGGATGGAAATCAGATAAATTGAATTAAAACCCAATGTTATAGGAAACTCCAAAATGAGAATCCTAACACATTGCAAGTATGAGTCAAGAACATCAAGACTATAAAAACTAAATGAACTCGAGGATTGAATAATAAATTGAATCAACTGATTTTTTCGCACTGCCTAATAAATTTAATGTTTACATACATGCCTTTATATTAATGATAAAATCGACAATAAATGGATCCTAAGATATTTTAATTATTAAATAATGGATCAAATCCATTTTAAATAAATTATCCATCCTTCAATGCTTTGATGAAGATAATTTTAGGATATATGTATCTCATATGGTGGGATAATATGATCAAAATTTGATATTGAAAAAAACACAATGCATGCGGGAGATATAAAAATGATGGAATGGAAATAAATCTAGAAAAGTCTTTTTAATTAGAATTTTCCATCCAATATTTTAATTAAAATGGATTGGTATTTTTATAGCATTAAGAAAAAAGATAAAAAAATACATATAGGCATAAGAGTTGAACTTCAAAAGACATAAATGATACACCTCCAAAATTATCATTGACCCAAAAAGTAATGTTCACTACTTCATTGGAGGGATAATGCAATGATTGTGAAAAGCTTTATAGAATCAAGACTTTAATAAATATGAGTAAATATTCCAATGTTACCTTATTGGGAAAATAGATATCATTGATTCTATAGTGTAAAATGGGTCTAAATATAGGAAGTTGAGAATATATATTAATTCTAGTGGAGTGACGGATAAATCTTAGGGGAATGAAAGGACAACACCCTACTTGTAAAAATTATGGGAAGAACAATTGTGAAAATTTCAAAAATTAGACAAAGAAATAATTTAGGTGTGGGGATAAAGGGGTCCTAGACAGTAAATACTAATGGGATAAACCCGATAATGTAAGGAAGAAATGAATTTTTCATTCAACACATATCCTGCTATGTAATGTTTCAACTGCATGGAACAATGAAACTATATAAATCACTGAAATATGTAAAGGTTTTTGAATAAAACCAAA
Organism: Viscum album; assembly: GCA_963277665.1. NCBI lineage: Eukaryota > Viridiplantae > Streptophyta > Magnoliopsida > Santalales > Viscaceae > Viscum > Viscum album. The sequence continues at coordinate 2,082,664,844 of OY728128.1, read as the reverse complement.
AAAAAACACAGTGGACTAAAGTGAAAGGGAGAGAATAATTAAGGGATGAACACATCATCCTAGAAGAGTTATCATATAGAAATATTTTACATTATAAAATTCAAATGGAACCATATGGGGATATGTATAGAAGATGTTTTAGACTCCAACATGTTGTGATGAATTTGGATATTGGAATTGTATATGACTTCATCTTCTCTAAGAGATTTTAGTGAAGGTTCAAAGGATTAAAAATCATATTAAATCCACAAAAAGTAAACTATTTATATATAATAATCAAAGAGACCTACTGTTTGATGTTAGATATAAGGTGTTCCAATATATATCCCCATTGAAGAATTTAATAAGGTCTTGTAGAAGGGAAATGGTAGTCCTACATTTCTTGAATGTCTTGAAGGCCTTCATTTTCATTTATTTCTTAATAACCCCCATTTCAAGGGATGAGGGGAACCCTTACATGGCCCGTAGGCTCAGAGATTACATGGCCTATAGGCTTAAGATATTACATGACCCGAAGGTCTTAGAGAATTCAACCAGACTATCTACAAGGAACTGCCCCTCCCTAGCATCTGCCTCATAGTAGTAGCTCTCCACCTTTGAATGGCCTTCTGGCTAGGATTCCCATGCAAGCACTTGTAGGTACCAATTAAAAATCCATACCCTCTCATTCTAAAAATTCATTTGTCTATTCTCTCGTGAGTGAACATACTCTAAATCCTTTTCTAGTGCTGCTCCTTTTTTGTAGTGTGTCTGGGGCTTGCATTCATGTGGATCGAAGGCCTTGGGTTGTCCCGAAGGCCTTATGGTGGCCTGAAGGCCTTGAAAATCAAAAGGCTCAAAGGCCTTGGGTGGCCCGAATGCCTTGCAGGACCCAAGGACCAAACTGCGGGCCCGATGGCCCATATGGATGAATTATTCCGGCTGCTATATTACCAAACAATACCTGCTATAATACCTGCTACAGTACTGATACAGTGCCTACTACAGTACTGCTATAGTACCACTAGAAATATGCCTCCAACGAGATTTGATCTTGGGTATCTTGGATGCACCTAGTGAGTCCTCACCAACTGGGCTGAGGCTCATCTGCATAGTAGTCCTACATTTATCGACCCCTTCGACATCATCGATCACATCAGAGATATAACCATTCCAATAGAGATCCTACCTAACCTATATCATGTATGTGACGTTTTTAATGTTTCCCTATTGGGGAAGTACATACTAGACACACCACATGTTTTGATCCCATAGGTGGTACCATTATAGAGTGATATTTCATATGAGTAGCATCTTTTTTGTTTTTCTTAGATTGAATTTACAATTTTGTACAATACATGAAAACTCACATGGTCAATGTCTTTTGGGGGGACCAGGCATTTGAGGACGAAAATGGGAAATAGAAGAGGTAATGAATCACAAGTACCAACATCTATTTTATTTTATAAAATTAAATTTCAATAGTGAAAATTTTAAATTGTGTTGAAATGAATTCACTTAAAATTTTATAAATGAAATTGTTTTTTAAATAAACAAAATCTTTTTTAATTAATGTATTTATTGAAAACACGTGTAATACATTGGTTGTTTTGGACGGATGTAGCATGTGGATTTAAATGATTGTTTATTATAATAATCAATGATAATATAGTAATTTAAAATTATATGTTAATTGTATTATATTATAAGGGATATGATAATGTAAAATAGACACAGATGGAAGATGTGAAAACCTTGACTAGTAGTATTATATCCTTTATGTTCATTTATTTTCTCATACGAATAAGATTCAATCACTGGTTATTTCTCAAGACCATGTCTAGGATGATATTTAAAAAATCAGGATTGAGAAAATCCATTTATTGGATATCATCAACCTTATCAAGAAATAGACCAAAATATGTTTTCAGAACAACCATAAGAAAGTAAAAGCATCACACAACATACCCTTATGTCTATTTTAGGTCTAGGAAAAGGTTATATGTATAGACCCTAGTAATATGAATAATTATATTATTCTAGTTAATATTTTTTGATATTTATCGCTTTTTATTATTACAATATCATTGATTATATATAGTTTTTGAAAACCATGCTTCCAATATGAAGAAATCAAGAATGTAATTTTGGAAAATATTTAGTTTTAATTAAGACACTCTTTGGATAAATTTAATTTTTTTTAAAATAAAAATTTAATAAAATATTGTTAGTAGAGACTAATTATTTTAATAAAAATGGTTATATAATTTAATGATATATAATTTATTTTTTATATGTGCCCGAAAGTGGTTAATATCGTGAAAATAAGTATTTTATATTAAATTGAGAATTATTTAAAATTAAAAACTATATTATTTATAAAATTATTTTTATAAAATAAATTGTATTTTTTAAATTATTACATTGAAATTATCGTATGGTGAGTTATTAATATTATTTAACGAAAATCAGTTTATTGGATAAAAAATAAATATGATGAAAATATATAGTTTATGTAATGACATCATAATGTACAAAAAGTGATGTAATAAATTTAATAAAATAATTCACAATGAAATATATATTTTTCCTTTAAAATATATTAATTTTTATTTTATTTGATTACTTTATAAACACTTAATGAATCCTCCATAACATACATTATATTTTAATATTTTAAAATTAATTTATTAAGGACAAGACTATATTTCACATCATGAATGGTATTATTTAAATATGTTCAGTTCGTGGCCTTATAATATATTTTAAAATAATATTATATGGTGTAAATCATATAGTTTATGCACCCATTAACCTTTATGTACACCTGTTGTGCTATCATAATTATCCATTGATTTTCTATGAAAAATATTTTATTTTTAATTACCATCCTTATTTCCACATGTGGGTATTCTACTAGCTAGAACAACCCTTCATTTATTGGTGTGTTACTTATATTTAACCCACACAACATAAGAATGGGATTAAAGGTGGTGAAAAAAATATATTTTTTATATTATCTATATGTTGCACAAATTCATGTACATGATAGTAATTTAATTGGTGGGTATAAAATTATATATCACACCATTGCATTGGGATTTGTTTTTATCTCATGAGATACCATTTATGGTGAAAAATAAATTATCCTAATAAAATTATTCTTTAATGTATTAGTGGTCATCTTTTACTTATGTGTATGGTGTAATGTTTTATATTGTTTCCATGTTCTTATGTTTCATTGATAATATCATCATATATCATGCTTTTATGTCCATGATTACTATTCTCACCCCATTTTATGTAAAACTCATAGTACTCTTGACTAACATGTATTATTTTGATCATATTATTCCTTTATTATTAACTTATTAGGATTTATTTCACACCCCGTTCTTATCTACCTACACAAGTTATTCTTGTGTAGTTTTAGAAGAGTTGTGAAATTTTATCTGCATGTTATGGATTTCTAAAGAATGTATTTATATCCTTGGTTCATGATATTATTTTATTTATCTAGTTTCAAAAAAAAAGTCTTTTAGAAATATTGGTATTTCATTAAGTGTTTCTTTTGGTGAAACAACATAAATTATATTTTATTAAGGATTTACATTGTCCTAAATTGAATGCGGTGTAGTCACTATTGTCAGTGTTGCTAATTTTAACATGTCATCTTGAGATTGAAGGATCCAGGTGCAGTGGAAGCGTGGTTGGGAAGGTACCCAACTTTTATTTTTACCAATAACAATGATTATCCCATGATCAATACAACGATGAACTCTAGTCTCCATAGAATATAATCAAATATTTAGATAAAGAAGAAAGAGGCATGGAACCTTAGATAGGATCTTACACATAATGTTTATAATTAATTTAGCTAATTTCATAAAGAAAAATAATACATGTATCTTTGATATTTTTCTACGTGGATGATATTGATCATCCAGAATGACCCTTCCGGATTATCTTGTTGCGCATGTAACGATCCAAACTAGAATCCCTCTAGTGGTGATCCACCTGTGCTCTGATATCCTCCAACCGACACTGATCGTTCTTCGGGTGCTAGGGTGGAAAAGAGAGTTTCTTATGTCAGTCGTTCTTGATTGCTTGTTCTTCAGCCTTGAAGGTCATCTCTCGTTCTTAAGAGGAATGAGAACAAGATTCGAGAGAGAAATTGTTTGGCTCAAAAATTCGCAATTCACCAGGAGTGTGGTGTGGTGGTTGTCACAATAGGCGTAATTACCTGTTTATATACATGGGATTTCAGTTATAATATTTAATTTCATCAAAACAATTAAATACATTCATGAACTTAGAGAAACCCCATGATTTTAATAATAATATTGCGTAATTATTTATTGTACACCAACTTGCGCAAAATGGAATTATAAATAAAATTCTACGTCATAAAATAATAGTAGTGTTATTTTAATTTGTGAAAACTAGATAAATAATTTTTTACCTTCTTACAAGTAATTAATTTAATACCAGACCGACTGTGGTCCACTCGAACTCCAATTCCATTTATTGAACTCCTGAATAAATAAAAAAATAATTTATTCTCCTAAATATATATTTTATTTACAAACTAGTAAATAAATATTTATTAAATGTTCAATAAAATAAATAAATATATTTTTTTAATTTATGAGGTCATTTTAACATGAATAAATTTATTCCACGATCTTGAGAATAATATTTATTTCGTTAATTAAATTCTAATATAATTTAACCGAGGCCACCAAAAACACATAGTGTGTGACCCTCTAGGATTGTTTCTCATTGGCATTTGGTGGGCTTTCCTAAAGTCCAAGAGTATTGTCTAGCAATGGGTCAAGGAACCCAAGAGAAATAATGTAATGTTGCAACAATGACATCCACATATGAATGCTCACTGTGTAACATAATCCCTTTTTCGCAATATCTTGTCAAGAAGGTTTCATGACTGAGTAATCAACTTTTATGCTTGATGCGTCATTCTTTGACTACCGGAAATAAACTCGTTGTTACACCCTGGCCATGAAATTTAATGCGACAATTATATTTCAATTAAAGGGTCAAGATATTAACTTCCACAAATAGAAGGGACTAATCCATCCTCGACTTATCCATTAATAACATGCCACTCATGACGCACCGAACGTACTCTACTTCTCAACAGCTGTCTGCGTGACGGCTTTCATCAGTAAATCAAAGTGTGTAACTCGTGACATGTATTAAAGATAATATTAAATTCTAAGGATCATTACACACACTCATAGATAGAAATAGCTGATGACACCAAAACATGTGGAATTCTTACTAGTAGGTTTATTCTCATAATCTTCAATCTTGGAGATTACTAAGTATGAACTTCATGAGAGAAAGTCTCATCTTCTTATGAGTACTTGAACCTAACGGTCTGCATACTATGTGTCTCATCCTAGCATGTCATCCAACTATAGAACTATATTTATGAATATTGTTATAGAATTTCAAGGTTCTCATCATAGCGGGGAACTTCAATAACCTTATAAATGCAAAAAAATACTCTATGACATTTTTAAATCATGGTCATGCAGAACAATAAACAATATGTAATAATACATTAAATATCCATGTAATAAAATTAAAACTAGTTGGTTCTAGATCAACCACTCTTACAAAATACCACATGAACTAGATCCAAATTATGACGACTTTCAGTCCTCTAGACCTCACATGATGATCATGTTTATACTTAGTTAAGGCTTTAGTCATGGGGTCCTCCACATTTTATTCTGTGGAAATAATTCTCACTACAACTACACCTTTCAAAGAAAAATATCTCAAGAGACGATACTTATAAAGTATGTGATTTTCCATATGATGTGACCTTGGATATTTTGCAAGAGCCCCACTGTAGTATTATCACAGTACAACGTGATGAGATATTTACTGCTAGGTATCACATCTAGCTCCTGGACAATGCTTCACATCCAAACTGCTTCTTTAGCAGCCTCAAAAGCTGCAATATACTCAAACTCTATTGTAGAATCTACAACCACACTATTCTTTGAAATCATCTAGCCCATTTCACCTCCATTCAAAGTGAAGATGTATCCCGTTTATGACTTCATGTCATCTTGATCTGTTTGGAAACTTGCATATACTTATCCTCTGATGACTAGTTCCTCATCTCCTCCATAAACTAGGAATATATCTTTAGTAAACCTCAAATACTTTAGGATAGTATTGACTTCCATCAAATGGAAGTCACCTAGGTCAGCTTGATATCTTCCTACCGCACTCAATGTGTAGGCGACATCCAGCATAGTACATTTCATGGAATACATGACTTACCCAATCGATTATGCATATGGAGTATTTTCCATTATGTTTCTTTCCTTATGTGTTTGAGGACACATTTTCGCTGAATAATGACTATCAGGTGACACTGCTGAAAATCCCCTCTTTTATTTTTCCATACTGAATCTCTTCAGTATCTTATCAATGTATGTAATTTGACTTAGGCCCAACAATCTCTTAGATCTATCAAGATTTATATTGATCCCAATAATATATATTTCCTTTCCCAAGTCATTAAGGGAGAAGCATTGATTCCACCATGTCTTAACATACTTTAATACTTCTATATCATTTCAAATTAGTAATATTTCATCAACATATACTATTAGGAAAATGACTACATTTCCACTAAACCATTTGTTTACACAAGGCTCACATTCATTCTCGATAAAACCATATTTTTTACGGATACATAGAAACTATTGTTCCATGACCTGTATTCTTTCATTAATACATAAATGGATTTTGCAACTTGAATACTTTATTGGCATCCTTTGGATTCACAAACTCTTCAGGTTGTGTCATGTAGATATCTTCCTAAAGGATCTTGTTAATGAATACTATTTTGAAATATATTTTCTAGATCTCATAGTCATGGTAAGACACAATGGAATGTAGAATTATGATGGATTTCCGCATTGCAACTGGTCAGAAGGTTTCATCATAGTCAATTCCTTGACGTTGTTTAAAAAATTTTGCGACCAGTCGTGCCTTATAGGTACTGACTTGTCCTTCCATGTCCAGTTTATTCTTGAATACCCATTTTCAACCAATAGGTTTTACATCCACTTTTGGATCTACCAAAATCTAGACTTGATTTTGGTACAAGGAATCCATTTCAAAATTCATGGCTTCTTGCCACTTGGCAACGTCTGTGGCACTTAATGCTTCTTTATAGGGGAGAGGATCATTATTATCAACAAATAAGGAGTCACCATCCATGGTAACTAGAAAACTGTACTGTTTCAGTTCTCTATCCTCTCTTGTACACATACATAATAATTTTATCTCTATAATAGAATCTTCTCCCTCAGGACTTTGTGGAATTTGTTCATGTACCAACTCTTGTGTATCTTGAACCTCGAATTCATCAATGTCTATCTCAATCCAAATTTCTCTTTTTGAGATGTGATACCTCTCAATATATATTTCATCCTTGCCACTATAAACTTTTTGTATAAGGGGTTGTATGGGTAATATCCCCTTGTTTCCATGGGGTATCCTATAAAGGAACACTTTGTTCCTCGGGGTGAAAGTTTGTTACCTGAAGAGGCCTTAACAAATGCTTTGCTACCCCACACATCTAAATTCGATAACAGGGATTTTCTTCCACTCTAAAACACCTATGGAATATCATTTATCGATTTTGTTGGTACATGGTTTAGTATGTGTGCCGATGTTTGTAACACATATCCCCAAAAGGATAAGGGAAGATTCACATGACTCATCAATGATCTCACCATGTCAAACAGGGTGCAGTTTCTCCTTTCGCTCACACCATTCCACTGGGTCATGTTTGGAGGATTGAGTTGGGATAGGATGCCAAACTCCCGTAAGTAATCAATGAAGTCTTGATTAAGATATTCTCCACCTCGTCTTGATCAGAGTTTCTTAATATTCTTACTAGAATAGTTCTCAACATCATTATTGTATTCATTTAACTTATCAAACGAATCCAACTTATACCTCATTATATAGATAAATCCATATCTACTAAAATCATCAGAAAAAGTTATGATGTATGAGTACCCACCCCTTACATTAACTGGAAATGGTCCATACACATCTGTATGAACCAATTCAAGAAGTTATTTAGACATTTCACCTTTCCCACAAAATGGGGATTTGGTCGTTTTTCCTTGTAAAAAAGCATGACATATGCCTAGTGGTTTCCGTTTTAAAGAATCTAAATATCCATCTTGATGTAACTTTGTCAAGCATTTCTCATTTACATGACTTAGCCAGTGATGCCAATGTTGGCAGTTGTATGAGTCATGTGAAGTATCGTTGTTATTGTTTTCCATTAATTGGTTTGTGTAATCCAACACGTAATGTATATTATATAAATGTTCCCTACCATAACAAATTATATCTTTATAAAATAAGAAACATTCATTTCCAAAATTGAAAAAAAATCCATATGTATCTAATCTGGATACAAAAATAATGTTTTTAGTAAAAAAATACACGTAATAACAACCCATTAACAACAAGATCATCCCAGTTAGCAACGTGAGGCGGTAGGTCACATTTATACAATAGACTTTACATTTTGGATTACACAAACCAAGTAATGGAAATAAATAACAATGATACTTCACATGACATCTACAACAGCATGTTTGGCTCCATTGGCTACTCGTAGATCTACCTCACCTTGATCAATCTTCTTGAATCTATATGGTTCCTATATTTGGATGATAATGTGAGAACCACAAGTTGTATCTAAGACCCAATTTGTAGAAATTGATTGATTGAATTTGATAACAAATTCACCTGAAGCTCGCCCTTTCTTCTTAGGCTCGGTGCAGTACTTCTTCCACTGGCCCTTCTTGCTACATGCGAAACAAACAGCCTACTATTCCCTTTCCTCTCTTTTTATATTCTTTTTCATGGAAGGCCGTGAAGAAGATTTAGTCTTAAAGCTCTTCGCCTTCCCATTCCACTTATTCACCATAAAGAAATAAGTATTTTCATGCATTATATTTTTGTCCACATGGTGAATAAGGATAAGAAGATCAGATATAGACTTCTCAATGTTTTTCTTATTGAAATTGACAATAAAGTTAGAGAAGTTATGAGGGGATGATGTGATAATGAGATCAGTACCCAGTTATTCTGGGAGTTTACACACTAGAACCTCCAGGTGCTCAATGTATCCAATGAGCTTCACTACATGAGGCCCAGTTGGCCATCATTCTCCAAGCTTACTCTAATAGAGTGCCTTAGAGATCCTAAACCTTTCTTGTCTTTCTATCTCATGGTAAGGACCACAGAGGTGCTCGAGCATGCTATAAGAAATCATGTTTTCATGACACTTAATGAGCTCTATAAATATTGATGATAGCATCAAACGTTGAACATCGACTGCATCATTCATATTTTTCTCATAGACTAGGAAATCCTCATCACTCGCCTATTTGGCATCCAGATTAGGTAATGAAAACCCTACCACATAAGACTTCCATTCAAGGCATAGGACAACCCGAAGGCTTCTAAACCATTACTAGAAGTTACTTCCATTGAGGATGTTGTCCCTATCTATAATTTATCATAGGGATAGTGTGGTTGATGAGTTTGTCATTTTTATTCTACAATTAAAAGGGACGATCATTAGTACTTTCTTGATTAAATTTTATAAGAAATAATAAATATTATAATGTATCTCACTATTTTATCAAGTCCTAATAGCCCTCACCATTGAACACGTAATGTCCAGTTTCCATGTCATTCTAGTGGCAAGGATCCATATTCCCCTTCGCATAATCCCAAAAAGGGTTGGTCAAGCTATTAGAACGTATTTAGGTAACCAGGTCATTTCCAACTAGATTCCTGATGCTTCTTGATATGTTGAGGGGACTCCCCAATCCTGAAATCATGACTTCGGGTTTCCTCAACTCTTACCTCCAATATTACAACAAGTCTAGAAAGGGATACTTTTCTTGATGTAATATGGTTAAGTCAACCTGAAACCTTTCATAAGGGCTTCCTGTATAAAAGTAAGTTTCCCAACAAGGGTTGGTCAAACACAATGTTTTATTGAGTATTTCCCTTAATCAAGTAATAGAAGTCTTGTTCTGACATAATATTTTATTTGAGGGATTTTTTATGTCTCATGTGTGAAATGATTATTATCATTAACACATACTTGTTAATATTAAGTGGAACTTGTTTAAGTGATTAATAATGTCTTGATACTATTTACGCATAAGTCTAGATTATTTTAGTTCCATATTGCATGCTTTTTTAATTAATTATTTATGTGATCGTGACAAAACATCCATAATTAAAAAACCATGAAACTGAATGAAATAAAATAATATAAATGGCAGGATCATGAGCTTTTCAAATGGTTATTTTATCTAGAATTTGATAAACAAACCATGAACCAGGGGAGAAACACCTTGAACCTTTTGGGTTGGTATTTACATCTTCCACCTATCCAAATATGTATCTCATATGATTGGTTTTGAATTTTATACATCTTGAACTGCCTCCACTAGCTTGGGAGTTCCATACATTACATAAGCCTTTTTTAACTCACATGTAGGTGATAGGTAAAAGGTAGTTTTACATTAAAAAACTGTGGTCACACATGCCCTACATATTAATGTGGAGAAGGCTTGCAGAGAAAAAAATTGTATTCAAATAAATAAATTAAAAGAAACCATCCATATAAAAAGGTCTTGGTATGGATCATGATCATACATTCATGAAACGATATATACACATAAATAAAACTAGCAATAAATTCATTAATCGTTATTGTTTAAGATAAATCAAGTTTGAATCAATTAGTTATCATCTTTAATTAATCAATCCTTTTATCTTAAACACTTTCCTGGAATTTACTTGAGATTCTCATCCATCATATTTTTAAAAAAATAAATTCATTTAAAATTATCTTTGTACATAACGTGTACCTTGGATGAAACCTAGTGAATTACTATTCATAACTACCCAATGAGTAGAAATGAACATTACGTAGATGTTAAATTAAACACACACATATATATATAACACCAATCACGTGTTGTGGCTCAGCTTTACGCATGCATGATGGTACACATCTCAAGGGTTTTTATAATATAATAATAAATTTTTATAAATATATGTAATTTGGATGAGTACCCGATGTGTAGTTCCAACTACATGGCGTGTAATATTTTTCATTGTCAATCTGAAGTACATGCCTGGGGAAGTGAGATGTGAGTATACATTGGAAATATTCAGAGTACATGGTGTGTCCAATGGTTCACACGCCATGTAGTTACTCATTACATGGTCTCCATCTGCGAAAGTAGTGTACGAGATACGTGGTTCAACCCTAACCTGATGGGACTACACGCTATTTCCATTAGGCCACACAGCGTGTAATCTGGAAACCGCATGCCACCTATTCCTGGTCAACTCATAGAGTCATTTAATACTTTGATAGACTCCAACATGCTTGTTTTGAAAGACCAGTCTGATGAATTGAATCTTGAATACACGTCATGTACTGCTGAATACACACCGTGTGTTCTGTTGTTGTACAGCTAGGAAGCTTTGGAACCTCCGGATAAGATCGTCTTTTTATTTTAATCAAAATTAAAAGAAAATACCATTTCTATAAGGTGAATGAGAAATGAAAGAGGAGGAATAGATCTCAAGATTCAGATTTGCAGAACGATTAACATGAATTGATATAATTTAACTATTAAATGCGTAATTCATTAACAAAATATTCAAATAATTATAAACTATGACGTAACACCTCTAATACCACTTGAAGGTTCTGAGTGCAGTAGAAGCGTGGTTGGGATGGTACCCAACATTAATTTTTACCAATATCAATGATTATTCCGGGATCAATACGATGATAAATTCCAATCTCCATAGAATATAATAAATGATTTAGATAAAGAAGGATGTGGCCTGAAACCTTAGAGAGGATCTGGAACATCATGTTTATAATTAATTTAATTATTTTCATAAAGAAAAATAATACTTTTATCTTTGGTATTTTTCTTCGTCGATGATGTTGATCATCCGGATTGACCCTTCCAGATTATTTTGTTGCGCTTGTAAGGATCTAGAATAGAATCCCTCTTGTGGTGATCCACACGTGATCTGATGGTCTTTGATTAACACCACTTGTTCTCCGGGAACAAGCTTGGAAAATCAAGTTCCTTGTGTCATTCCTTCTTGATTGCTTGTTCTTCGGCATTGAAGAACGTCTATCATTATTGAGAGGGTATTAAATAGTATTGGAGAGGGAAATTCTGTGGCTCAACAATTCTCAATTCACCAGGCATGTGGTGTGGTGGTTGGAACAATAGGCGTACTTGCCTATTTATATAGATGGAATGAATTTTCAATATTTAATTGCATAAGAAAAATTAAATACATTAATGAGCTTAGGGAAAACCCATGCATTAAATAATAGCCTCACGTCATAATTTTTTGTGTGCCAACTAGCGCAAAATAGAATTTTAAATAAAATTCCGCGTCATAAAATAATTGAAGCTTTATTTTCATTTGTGCCAACTAGTTAAATAATTATTTACCATCTTGCAAATAATTATTTTACTACCAGACCGACCATTGTCCGCTCGAACTCCCCTTCCATTTATTGAACACCTGAATAAATAAATAAATAATTTATTCTCTTAAATAAATATTTTATTTACAGAATAATAAATAAATAATTATTAAATGTTCAATAAAATAAATAAATATATTTAATTTAATTTATGTGATCATTGTAACTTGAATAAAATTATTCCATAGTCTTGAGAATAATATTTATTTCCTTAATTAAATTCATATAGAATTTAACCGAATCCACCAAAGGCAGAAAGTGTGTGACCCTCTAGGATTCTATCTCGTTGGCATTAGGTGGGTTTGCCTAATGTCCAAGAGTACTGTCTAGCAACGGGTTAAGGCACCCAAGAGAAAGAACGTAATTTCACAACAAATAATTCCACATATGAACACTCACTGTTTAATATAATATCATTGTCGCAATATCTCATCAAATAGGATTCATGATTGTGCCATCAACTATTATGCTTGATAGGTTGTTCTTTGACTACCTGAAATAAACATGTCGTTACACCATGGCCATGGAATTTAACGTAAGGGTTCTATTTCAATCAATGGGACGAGATATCAAATTCCATAAATAGATGGTTCAAGTCCTTCCTCGACTTATCCATTAATAACATGTCACTCGTGACCCAACCAACGTAACCTAATTCCCACCAGCTGTACGCGTGATGGTTTTCGTCAATAAATCAAAGTGCATAAGTCGTGACATGTATTAATGATAATATTAAAGTCTAAGGATCATTTCACACACTCGCAGATAGAAATATATGATGACACCAAAACATGCGGAATTCATACTAGCGGGTATATTATCATAATCTCATATCTTAGAGATTACCATGTGTGAACTACTTGAGAAGAAGTCTCGCCTTCTTATGAGTACTCACACCTGACAATATGCATGTTATGTGTCCCATCATAGCATGTCATCCAACCACAAGAACTATATTTAAGAATATTGTTATAGAATTTCAAGGTTCTAATCATAGCGGGGAACTGCAATGACCATATCAATGCAACAAATACTCTAGGACATTATTACATCGTTGTCTTGCAAAACAATGAACAATATGTAATAATAATTAAATATACATTTAATCAATTTAAAACCAGTTGGTTCTAGAACACCAACTCCTAAAAATATAATGTAAATAGCGTGAGTAGCTTATCATTTTTTATTTTTTCTAATTATTCCAGAAAAAAAAACAAGACACTTTAATATTTATATGGTGATAGTGTTATAAAAATATAAAATATTTAAGGTCTAATTTAATAAAATGTTGTCTATATGATGATATGGATTAATATAATTATCCAAACATTTAATTTCAAATAAAAATTTTCATTTAGAATTGAAATAACACAAAATCTAGAACATTCATTGATTCACTTTGATATTACTAAAATACATAGGCATCTAGGGTTATAGTGTATATATCATCATATTGATCAATAGTTAGAAAAATTATAAATTAATATTATTAAATTGAAAATGTACCTAAATGAAATGATATAAAACATCAATGTGTATACTGAATAAATGAGAAAATGGATGCTTTGATATTTAGGTATTAGATTAATTTACCCACTAAACATGTAGTCTATCATAATTGACACAAAAATCACAAATCATTTCTTTTATACTAGTTGGATGAGTAAAAAATCATGTTATTATAATATATTATACTCCAATTGATTAATAATTCTTTTAACTCTGTGAAAAATAGTTGGAAATATTATTCATGAGAATATATCTTCATATATTAAATTATAATAGCCTATGTATCATTACCCTATAATATTTTTGTCTAACAAAGTTCCTTGGAGGACTCTCATCTAATCTAGATAGAGTGCTTATCCAAATTCTATTATGATTACTTAAATATAACCCAAAACACTTCAATAATTCATTATAATAATTATTATAACTCTAAAAAATTACATTACATGTCAGATAAATTTAAAACCCAATGATGAACATAATTATTCCAAATATAATCATCCCAAATTCATTAGACATCATATTTGAAAACATAATTTGAAGATAATCGATGGATGTTCTAAAAATATATCCCCATCATATTTTACAACTACTAGAATGTATTTATTTTATATTAATATGAAAAGTTTCAAATCAAAGTTTACTTTTTCAAACTGATTATGGAATAAAAATTGTGAATGATTCTCAATTTATTCTCTGGGATATTGTTTCAATATCTATAAAACATCAATAAGAATAAATTAATGATTTTTCTATTTAACATGCTAAAAAAAGATAAAATTCCTTACATATATATTCAATGAAATAAACCCTCTCATGAAATCACTCCGTACATCTAAAAATATATATACATATATATACATATATATATGTTTATATAGAACGTATTTTATAAAACAATTCGAATAGCTTATAATATATCCATTGGAAAAACAATCCCCATAATAAATACCTTCCTCATTATTATAGTCTTGGGAAATGTGTCTCACTTTTCCCTTATAATATATCCAAAATAATAAATAACATTATTACAATTCATTTCATTCTAACGAAAATTTGGTTTTTGTGTTGATTAACTAATTTCCTAAACTTGGGCTATGTGAATTAATTCAACCTCTTGCATAGAAAACACATTAATTGTTTCCATTAATGATCTTAATCCACCACTTGCGCCAATAAATGAAATAAAAGTATGTTCTTTCAAATGATATTGTACAAAATTCATTTTTCAACTATGGAATCATCATTTAAAATAAATTTCTCAACTAGAATGATTTATAAGATATTTATTTATTCTCATTTCTATAGGATATTGATCACCCTCAATAGGTGATTATTCTCATTGAATTTGATTTTATATAGGCATTAACTAATCCCAAATGGGTTCTCTAGTGAATTTTTCAAATATTTACAACACAATTCAATTTTTCCAAAGGATTCATCTTATTGAATTTGAAAAAAAAACTCTTCCACTACAATTATTTTTTTTTATAAACTATATATTATTTTTTATTTTTATAAAAAACTTATTATTTTATATTGAATTTAACTTATCCAAATTATCCTTGGGGTTATGGATGAATATCTGGAATGCCTGTAAGCCGAGACCACCCAAGGGATGGATCTGGACGGCCAATATTCCAATTCCTTCAGAAGAGGTAGTGCAGTATAGTGAACAGAATCACTCGGGGAGGGATGACCCACTATGAGGGGGTTCGACTGCTGTGTCGCACAAGGAGGTTTCATACGAAGGTAGGACTGGACGGTGCACCATTCTTTTGCTGCACAAACCATAGGACCAAGACAAGCTTCCGAGCAGCTACATCGCGCCTCTCCACATCCAAACTCATGTTTCTATAAATCACCGGCATGTCCACTATTGATTGAGACAATCCTATAGCCTCCACATTCTATTATAGATTTAATTACATAAAAAATTAAATATTTTCAATCTTTTGATATTGGAAATATACCCATGTAATCCTTCTAAAATCATCCTCTATAATAATAGTGAATTATCCCCATCAATACATGTGATTTTTGTTGGAGTCAATAAATTGTGATAAACCAACCACTATTGTTTTCTGGTATTTTATTACATGATCAACAGGAAAGACACTTATATTTTTTCACTTCATTTAAAGGTCACGTAATTTAGAAGGTCTATATATTTAATTTAAGATAGTAAAAAAATCATTAATTCATTGCCATGTTATGTAAACTTTTGAAATTAACATGATAATGCCTCTAGTTCTACAAGACACTTGACAGAGAAAACAACATCCCACATAAGTAACATCCCAAAAAACCAGTGGTCCAATGGTGTCCTATATAATCATCAGAGAACCATCATTTATCTATATCCACTGCCACCTATAGCCTCTATGATTATCCATCCTCAATATTAGTAGATATTTATGGACACATGGCTATAAATCATCTAGTGTGCATGCTGGAGGGATTTTAATAATACCTAGTATCATCCTCCCAAGAAGTGGATAGCCCCAAAACAATATCTTGTGTTATGTGTGTAAAATTAAAATAATGTGTCTACATCTTATTTCCCCAATGTAATAAAAACGAAATAAAATTTTAGAACCAAGACTTATCAAGATACCCATATCTATAACACATTACCCATAACAGTTAACAATCATTTATTATATAATGTATCAAATAATTGAAACTAACAAACCATCACATAATAGATTCCTAGACCATAAATTCAACAAAGATTAAAAAATACTTTTATTACACAAAAAATAATCATTTCCACATATTTAAGATGAAAAATTAAAAATAAACATCTTTTTTTTATCTCTATTCTAATGATGGTGAAGCACATTTCAAGAAGGGAGAAATACACATCTCCCAATATAACATTTCATACTTATCCTAAAACCTGTGAAATATGCATCTTAAGTTATAAAAACCTATACTTCATTTGACATGTAGTATTGTTTATGTTATTGTTTAAATCCCTTTAATATTGTTAATTAAATGTTCCTTGAGACTATGGGTTGAATTGGGGGTGTATTAGTGATTTGGGGAATTAAATAAGAGGAAAGGTAGACATCCAACACATGTTTCATGGTTGGTGCATGGTTAGTTTTAAACAGGATACATAACTATGATTTCCTGCAGGAGGTGGTGCAAGAATTGTAAAACCATGAATGGAGAGGGACCATGCCATATAGGATTGGACTAATCCAAACCACATGACTACCGCATGGTTTTTCAAACTATATAGGCTCCCAAATATATCATGATACATAACCCTCTCAAGGATAGAGGGTGATGAATGGTTGGTGGATGGTTTTTCTATCCATGCATCCAAACCGTGCTTCTCATTAATGAAGTAGGATTTGCAATTTTCCCCTTGAGATTTAAATTTTCATACCTGAATTGCCTTCCCGTTTTCCCCACATTCTTGATGTGTGATGAGCCCTTCCTCCCAAACATCCATAGGATGGATCTACCTTGTTTATATTCTATTAGGACAACTGTTGGGTGTGGATTAAAGATCTAGGTTAGTCTAACACTCCTCTATCATCATTTTTTAGATTAGGGCATGTGTAATCATAATTTTTCTTCTAATGAACTAAAACTATTTTTTCCAGTAGGTTATTTGTTGGGGATTTTATTGTGGTTTGATATAGATTCAATGGTAAAGGTTACGAGAGTGTGTGTCTATAAAATTTCTATATGTGGTCTACAAGCGATATCATATAGATAATATGTTTGGTTTATATGTACGTGGTGGTTTTATAGTACATTGTTTTTTTAATTTGATGTCCTTAGTAAGAATTGATAAGTTGGTTGGCTAAATTATGAATGGAACCCCTCATCATTCCCATGAGATGCATTGAGTTTTAATGTAATGGGAAAGAGGCTAACCATGGGGTGTTCCACATATGTGAAGATGAGATTTAGGTATTAAATATTAAAATGAATGGTTTATGAAAAAAACTAGTAGTAGTTATGTGTATCATGTTAACATGGGTTTATTAATGGAACCTTATGGTAATTCTGTTCATTTTGTTAACATGGATAGTGAAATGAAAATGATGATAATTTTTTTTAGTAGATAACATTGAAAAGGGGTGTCTGGTATAATAAAAATGAGGTAAACGATTTATTCTTCTAAATGGAATGTGTGTGAATGGGTTAAGGCATGTAAATGGTAAATGTGTTAATGGGTTAAGGTATGGGGATAGAATATATTAAAATGGATTAGGGTTTGTAAATATAAAGTGTTTTAAATGAGTTATCATTTTTGAGTGGTATGTGGGATCAATGGATAAATAATCATGCTCACATGGATTAGTGGTATGAGTAGGGTAATGAACTTGAGGCTCTATACTAATGAGATTGGTTATACTGAGGCTATATTCCCCACCACTATAATTCATGGGTTAGTGACTTAGACTGGGGCTCTATGCCCCTAACAAATCCATGTGATTTCAATACCATGATTGAGGATATTATGTATGTTTTATTTATTATTTTGTGTAATATTTATCCTAGTGATATAAGGATCTTTATTCTTACCCCATTTGTATTGTTTATATTACAAGCATATGTCGAAGTGTATTTGATGAATCTGGCTAACCTAAAGAACAAATATTGAATGTGGATAAATTGTATCCTATTAATTAATCAAAATTATTTTATATTATGTTTATATATTTATTCCTTGTATACATGAATACATTATCTTTTTACACATGATATTTTTGAAGACACCATTGTTGGAAGCCTACTGAGTTGTAATCACACCATGTTCGGGACACCATTGGGTACCCAAGTATAATTCTAGGATTCAGGCTAGGACCATGGAAAATTCTCTATTCAAGGTGGTTTATTTGTGTGTGGGATATGGATGGATGAGCGATTAAGACTTGGTGTCAATGCCAGTTTCGGGGATTCCTGAGTTTGTATTTATTTTGGGTTTTCCACACTCTTGTACTGTATGACATTCCTTTTCATATTTATTGTTTCGTTGTGGTATTGTACCCAGCTTTGGGATATGGATTTTTCATTCATTTTTATTGTTTATTGTTTTCCTCTATTTCATAATATATCTGATCTGGATTAGTCTAATAAATATGGTATAGTCTCCCCACATATAATATTAGACCCTCCCTATTAGTTGGTAGCCTCTCATTTATGAGGATGTGCGATGGTTGTCATATGGAAAACAATATGAGGACACCCAATTATAGGCACCCAGATTGGGAGATTACAAAGTGGTATCAAAATAGTTTTTCCTTCTTTGCTTTCATACCATTTGGGAATTGTAGATGTGTGATTAGGATGTATCAAGCCTTTGTAATGAGAATTTTCATTGGAGTCTGTAACTCTTGTATCTTTGAAACACCAAGTACTCAAGGTTGAATTACTATTCTTGATGTTTGTTATTATATTGGATGATATTTCACCATGGGGTATGCACTTGTTTTGTGTTTTGACAGATATATTATATTTTTTTGTTATAGATGATATGGATTGAGGTTGTGAATACATGCATCATTATAGGTACCTAGGGATATATGGGTCATGCATCACGGTAGGAACCCCTTGGAAATCCATGTTGGATGAAATAAATATAATCCTTTTCACATTCTTTGATTTTTTAAAGGAATAGGGTCTAATAAAGATGATTGAATCAAGTAAATGGAAAACATTTATAGAATTGTTAATGAATAATTCCTAATAAAGAGTCATGAATTGTTAAAAAGTTGGATGTGATGAATTGTAAGGATAAAAAGGTGCCTAAATGATAAATATTTATGATGTGAAGTTATATTATTTAATTAAGTTGTATAATGAACGAATTGTGACTATGTATGTTGGTCTTCACCATATTGACCATGACCCTTTGTAGGGGTGACTACAGGTAGTGATAGAGAATTGTTTATATCTATTTGGATAGTTTATTTAGAATGAGTTTTTAGTGTGTCTAGTATAGAGGATTGTTTTTTCAAAACCATGGAAGACAAATTTTATGTATTTTGAGATGTGTATTTGGTATTTTAGAGATATTACACCATGATGACATACGTCGGTTTGGAGACAAAAGGATATCACTGAGAACAATCCCCTAGTAGTAGAGAATGAAACCCCCTTGATCTATGGTAATATATAGGTGGAGTATTATTGTGAGAACATTGGTTGTTTTATGAAGATGATGGAATAGGTCCCATGGAGGGTTTTGTCGAGTATTCTTGATTTAACTAGAGTTTTTTAGTTATAGAACCATCTGATGTTTGATGGAGTGGGTAGACCTGTGGCAGCTGGGTTTTGGATAGAGTTTATCTAGATTATTATGATGTAGGAACAAAATGTATATGTAGATGATCAATTAAAAGAGGGGGTATGAATTGGGGGTTTAAAAACTTTCATTTGTATACTTAATAAAATCTATGTTTAGCAATGTTAAACAAGATGGGTTCACAAACCCACTTTAGTTATTAACTAAGAAACTATCTTGCATAGGATCAGATAAAATGGATCCAATAAAACAATGTAAGAAAAGTTTACTTAGGTAATGATTCTGCCTTTAAGCATATTGAATTTTATTTATATCAGAGTATAAAAGTATAATAAATTATAAGAATGTTATACTTTCATTCAATAAAAAAATGCATCAGAAATAAAACATGTAAAAAAAGACAAGTATAAGATATATTTTGAACAACAGAGAATGGTATCCAGCAACCTTGGATAAGGTTACCATGATTTATACATTCAAGAAATTCTGGCTTACCCACACCATGGTTAGCAGTGCATAAGAATATCAGAATATGTCTTGCTATCTCTGCAATCCCTCGATCTATAAGGTGATCAGAACCTCTATCTTCCTAACCCTAAAAGACATTGATTGTACACAATAACCATCGAAGTCATACTAAGCCAGGTGAGAAATTTATTCTTCATCATGATCATGTTTTTCACTAAATCCTCACATTGAAAGTTTTAGAAAACCTCTCACATAGTTTCATCACATTCAATACTTCTCAACGTGTATCAAACTCTTTAAATGGCTAAGGAATTTATAGGCAGAGGTTCCTATGGTTGGATCCCTCCTCTAATAGTCATATTTTTCTTTAAATTTAAGATGGATATACACACTTTTCCCTCATCCAACATTTAGTTAGAAAAATATTTTACAACCTCATTTCACGTAAGAAATCATGATAAACATTATCAAGAGTTTGAAACCATAATATGAAAATAATTCTTCAGTTTTAGAAACATAAGTAAACTAGGATCCAATAAAGATGGAACAATATCTCAAAGAAAATATGTAAAATTAACAAGTATGAATAATATGATTGTAAATAGAGTGGGAAATAGAGTTTGAATATGTATACTAACAGAGTCTGATAAAATACAAATTCACAGTCTGCATTTGATTTGAAATAGAGTCTGAATTTATGAGGAGATAGAGTTTGAATTTATGAGGAAACCGAGTCAAACATTATATAGAAATGGTGTTTGATTTAAAATAGGAATGGAGTCTAAATTTATAAGGAAATTTATTATGAATTTATATAGAAACAGATTATAATTTTGGATAGAAACAAAGTATGAATTTATAAGAAAATAGAGTCTAATATTGGATAGAAAAAGAGTCTAATTTTGGACATAAACAGAGTATGAATTTATAATAAAATATTGTTAGATTTTAGATTGAAATATATTAATAAAATCTTGGAACTCGAAGTCTTATTTTCTGAGAAATCATTATCAGAAAATCTGAGAACTCCGAATCTAATTTTTGTGAAACACAGAATCTATATTCCTGATGAAACAGAGTTTGAAATCATATGGAATCAATGTCTAAAAATAGCGAGACTCAGTATCTAATGAATTGTATAGTTCAGAAGTTTATATTATAATTTGATTATACATGAAGGTATTTAGTCTTAAAGAAAAATGATTAAGCTAGGATAAGGAAATATAATCAAAACATTTAAAAGCAGGATAATGTTTAAGAATGTAAATTTATTGAGAGAAGGAAAATTATTATTTAAGAAAAAAATGTTTGTGATTTTCAAAAAAAATTAATGTAAAAGACATAAGAAACATATTGTCTTAACAATGTCCCCCTTTCTGGAAAGCACAAACCATTTTTCAGAAAGGAATATTAAGTTTGGAAAACATGAAATACAAACTTATCTTCCTTATATTTATGGATTAGTGAATATGAGTAACTATCCCGTAGGTTTTTTCACTTTAAAGATCATATTATTTGGCTTAAAAAAATTTCATGAAGTGAATTTCCTTTTCTTATGAAAGTCTTATTTAAGGAAAGATCTCCCTTTTATAAGAAATTTCTTATTTGGATAATCATCCCATTATTATTATATTCTTATTAAACAATTCTTTCCCCTACATTGGGATTTTCCGAAAGGAATGGATGAATATATTTTTGATCCTAAAAGGTATGTAAATATGAATATGATACAGATAGATGTTAGGGAATTTCATTAACCATGAATAAAAAGTTTTTGTAGAAAAAAACATTGGTCCTAATAAAAACATTCACCCTTTTTCATCTCTGGTATCATTATATTAATAATGGAATTATACTTCTTTATCTCTTTATGATAATATTGGTAATTCTTGAGTAAGAACTCGTGATACTAGTTCTTATCTTCAAGGGACTGAATCCTCTCTTCTTGTGTTTTGATCGCATTTTCTTGGGACATACATTTTTCTTCCAACAGTTCTCAGGACTCGCTTTATCTCTTTAATCCAAAAACCACTACTACAAATATGACTTTCATCAGTGCTATAAAAGTGCATTAATAGTGTTAATAATCACTATTAATCAAGGCGAAGATAAAGGGTCCTTTTTATCAGCTCTCGGAAAAGCGTTGATAAAATCCCCCTTTATCAGTGCTAAATAAGCGTTGATAAAGGACCCCGTTTATCAGAGCAAAAAAAGAACTAAAAAAGGGGTCCTTTATCAGCGCTAAAAAAGCGTTGATAAAGGACCCCTTCCGTTAGTACTTTTAGAAAGTGCTTATAAAAGTAAAAAAAATTAAAAAAATTAAAAAGAATATATAATGAGTGGGGGGAGATTTTAACAGTGCTTGACCCCCCATTTATTAGCGCTAAGCAGACCCCTCCCACTCTCTCGCGCGCTGCCCTTTGTCGTGCATCGCCCAACATGCCTGTGTGTAGCTCCTTGCTTCCACTCAAACTCAATCCTGCGACCTCCTTCTTGCGTTCCTACACCTCTACCACTAAGCCATTTTGTTTTTTTCTCTATTTAATGTTATATTTATATGTATATAGTTATGTTTATTTGTATATTAACATAGATTCATATTAATGTAAATAAATTTAGTTATATTAATACGTATATATTTATTCATATATTAGAATATATATATTTATTCGTATAATAATTTATATTTATATTTATTTATATATATATATTTTAGTAATAATTTTTTATCCATATATTTATTTGTATATTAATATATATTTATAATATTAGTTTTAAATAGTTTTATAAAATATGATTTTTTATGTGTGTTTATAAATAAATAAATAAATACATATATACAACACACACACACATAGACACACACACACACACATAGATATATATATATATATATATATATCTACGAATAAATACATATATATGTGTATTTGAAAATCCATAGAATGATAAAATGACCATAACTTCTAATTCAGATGAATGTTACAACTCCAAAACTAGTCAAATTGAATAAAATGAAACAATCTTCAATATGATATGTGGTACATGCCTAGAGGACATTCTGATCAGAAGTTATACCAATATGAATGTTAAAAAATATGGGTTCCTGATTAAAAACTCAATTTTCGAGGCCTTTTGGGCCTTTTGGGGCCATAAAAGTGTGACCTAAGGTTTTTTAGGTCACTAGTTCTTAGATATCATCACAAGATTCGATTTGATATGCTGTAGGGATCAAATGAACACATGGATCAAAAGTTATGGTTGTTTGAAGTTTGAGTATCATTTTTAGCTTATTTTAGATCATTTATTCATTTTTTTTGATTTTTTGTGTCTTCAAATTTTTATTAAATGATTAATAATTGAAGATAATTAAGAAAATTTTAATTATTAATATATTGTAAAATATTCTAAAGCCATTTTCACTAAATTTCTTATATACTAAATATAATAGTCTATTTATACTTATCTAAAACGTATTTAAAAAATATATATTATATTTATATCAATATAATTATACTTTTATAACAAAATATTATTTTTCATTATTTTTTAAATATAAATTTTATTAGTGCTAGGAAAAAGCATTGATAAATCCCCCCATTATCATAGCTGCTAAATAATGTTTTGATAAAGGGGTCCCCTTTATTAGTGCTAAAAAATTTGCTGTTAAAGGGTGGCACTTCCCTTTCCCATTTTTTGGTTGTGAACAAAAAATTGAGTTTTCTATTAAGATCTCTATTCCATTGGATCAGGTCAACTTTCTAATGATTTAGTCTCTCTGAACGATCCATGAAACAATCATCAGATTTGTTAAAATCATCATTACCTGAATCCATGTAACCATCATATATCTTAAGATCATTAATAATAGATTTCAACCAGTTTTAAAATTTCTTACAAGTCTTCTTGTGGGAAACATAATTGATCCAGAATGATTTTATGTCAACTTATACCGTGATGAGCTTCTCCATCTAAAAATTTGTGTATTGTGCTTTTGAATTGATTGACTTCTTAATTATGTGGCACAATGTCTCAATGTTTGGGAATAACATAATTGAATATATAATATTTTTCAATAAATCTTCAAAAAAATCATGTTTTATGGAGAAGGATGATTGAGAGTCTGAGGAAACTTTCCCTAGAGGATGATCTTTAACTTCTTCAGCATTCATTGCCTTAGATGTTCCAGCTACATCTTTTTGAGGTGTATCATGAAGTAATACCATTATTTTAGAAAAAACCATTTCAACAACATTGGTTACCACATGTTCTTATTCTCCAACATTAACTTCATCTCCATATTCCTCAAAAATATCATCATTACCTTTTCTTTATTCATTGGAATGTCTTTTGTTAACTTCCTCTTCTTCCGAATTTTCTATATTCTTTTCTAAACCTACTTTGTTGGAAGATTCTTGGGAAGTTATTATTGATAGTTTATCAAGAATTATATTATCCTAATGATACAATTGAACCATTCTGATCAATTCATAACTTTCCTCCTCCCCCCTTCTTATTCTTTTTGTTGAATTTCTTATTCTTCAACAGTATGTAGTAGAAGTATATCATCCTTTATAAAGGATTCTGGAACATGGATTTGTTCTAAAGATTTCTGTATATCGTTTAACAAATATTATACCACGTGAGCTTTTGATTCTTTCTATTTTTTTATTCTTCTCCATTGCATGTATTTCATGATTTTTCCACATCAACAATATTCAAGGCCTTAGCCTCCGTAGGTTCAATCTCGAAGAAGGAATCACCTTATGTTCTCTTCTTCTTCTACTCTATCCATTTAGAAACCACCTCATCATCATTAGTATTTTTCTTCATTAGCTTAGGCGGTGCTGACATGGTTTCCAGAATAGGTTCGATTGACTGGGTTTCCATCTCCTAACCTTCTCATTTCTAATATGGTTCAGTAACATCACCTTTCTTAACTTCAGGCTGACCATCCTTATTAGGAGGATCATAAAACTCTCTATTGTTATCACTAAATGTTATTTTCATCCTTCTTATAGTATCGTAGCTGAGTAACATAATCTTGATATTTTTAGCCTTTGAGGTGTGGAGGATTTTAAAATATTTTAAAATATTACGATATTATTTGATATGATCAGCAGATAAATTAAGATATGAGACTTTATGATTCAATTCTTGTTTCCATGGATTGTGAAAATAATGTACTTCACCAGATTTATCTTTCTTAGGATCAGAATAAAATACAAGAAAAATAGATCACAAACCTTTAGTTAATCCTTATCGCCCTTCCTTGGGATAATGAGATTGTTCATCTACAATGCTACCAACCTATGGTTTATTGAAATATGAAAAATTTTGGGTTTCTTTACATTTTTCAACTGAAGAACCTCTATAGCCTTCACCTTCATGAAAGAAACTTCCTTATTAGGAAAACAGTGTGAGCAGAAAATTACCTCACCTTTCTATGGGATGTCAAGGGTTCTAGCAGCCCTGTCAAAAGATAAGGAATATGACTTCCAATAACTTCTAAAAATTAACATCTCTTTTCCACCTTGTTCATAGATCTGAACTGAATCATAAAATTGTACTACAAGGTCCACGTAGACTTGATCATGATTATTTTCATTAGCACACAAATTCTTTTCCATACATTCAACTTGTTAATATTTTCAATCAATGAATTATACATCACAATTAAATTATGATCCACTAACCTTTCTCCAAATATTTACCAATACTTTGGATCCTTGCTGAACTAAGACTGCATCGATGTATGAGGAGAAGTTTTTAGAGACATTTATAATGTAAGGAAACTAGAAAAATGGAATGACACACTTAATTAAAGGCAAAGAATTGACTAAAAAATATGATGTAATCAATGTGGGATGAGAAAATGGGGTCCCTTTAAATAGGTTTCATGGTGATGGTTCATATTCTTGAATCAATATAATGGTTGAGATTAACTTGATCTGATCTGACTGTTGAAATAAATTCCAAAGATAGATTTTTAGGTTCTAGTATTTTGAGGTTTTAAGAAAAAATTGAATTTAATGAAGGTGAATATGATAATGTTTTCTTATAACAAGACAGAAATATAGATGTAATTGATTTGTATATAAAGTTTTGTACATTTTATCACGTTTAAAAAAAAAATCACCGGATACATGTTCTTTGGGAGATAAAATTCTATAATTCAGAGGTTATAATTCTTTTTAGGTATTTCCATAAAAAGACACAAATTAGGGAAATGTTGATAAAAAATTCCACACTACACAATGTGTACTTTCAGATGAACGTTGTGTACCAGAACCCCAACATAGATTGGCCAGTCCATGTACATTTCCATGTTACCAGAAGCCTGTACATGCCGTGTATATAATATACACCTCTGGTATCCTCTTCTAGAAGTGGTTGGTGGCCGAGAAGAAGTTTACATGCCCATATTTCATGATGAACTTTATATGCCACATCCACCAGTCTACACGCCATGTGGATCTTCTAGAAGTGGTTGGTGGCTGATGAAAGAGATAAAACACCATGCATGGAGGCACTATATGTCATGTACATCCAACTACCTAGAGAGGTTGTGTTCCTAGTCAAAAATATCATGTTAGGTCACCCACCGTCATAGAAAAAGATGGAAAACCATGTTGACAAGAGTACACATCATGTACATTCCTGTACACACTGTGTACTCCTAAAACCTATAAATAGATGGAAGGCCCTCATTGTTTGGGAGTTAGTCATTGATTCATTCAGATTTCATACAACTCGAAGGGAGAGCACTCCAGGTAAAACCTAGAACATAAGAACAGGGAGAAAGAAGAGGAGAAAAGAGTTAAAGGAAGGTGTTTATGTGCTACCTTACCAACGACCTTCGCCCCAAAACATTCAAGAGGTTGACTATAGGTACTACATGTTCATTAATTAAATGTTACTCCATGAGTAGATAAATTCCCTTTGTCGTGGGGCTGTGGACAAATGAATGTTGTAATTTATCAATTGTGATGTTGTAATCATATTGTTAATATTTTATTTCTCATAATTCGTTATTTACCCTTTTTAAAATCTCTCTAGAAATCTTGTATCCAACCAAGAAAAAGATTTCTAGGGATCATTTAAGGAATTATTGTTAAAAACATCGATGACCATTGGGTGTATTAATCATCTCAAAATGACAACAATTAATAAAAATTAAGTGAAATCAATTTCTAGACCAACAAAATTGACTTCTATTGAGTAAAAAAACTTACCGAACCAAGGGTGTTCTGTTACATAAGTAATCCTAGAGATGTGGATTATTATGAACAACACAACCTCATAATCAAATTTATTTAATAACAACCTCTTAAAATCTATAGCCCTGGCACATTTCCCTCAAAATTTACATCAAAACCAAATTTCCATGTTTTTATTTATCCTTTAATTAATTTTCTATGAAATTTAAATCCAATCACTTTTCATAAAAAAATTAAAAAAATCGACTTTAAATTTAGTACACTTCACTAAATCAAATAAGAAATAGATAATCAAGACAAAAATAACTCATTCCCTATGTAGCTCGACCCCATACTAGTACTATACTCATTAGGGTTAAATAATTTGGAGAGCCGATGATAACATTTCAGCAGAAACGACATCCTAATTTTGGTGTTGTTTCTGGGGAAGCATTAGTTATGTTTTTTTGTTTATATCAAGTTTGTATCAAATTTAGTGAAAAAATTATAAAATATAAAAAATATATTTTCTAACATCATTTCTATTTATTTTTCTTCTTCCACATTTATGCATGGTGTGTTGAGTATTCTGCAGGTTAGTAGGTGTGCGAGCGGCTACCTTACTCATTCCAAAATCGCTGAGTCATCGGAGCTTCCCCTATTTGACCCAGAGAAAGAATAGACGCCTTTGATGTGACGACGTACTCTCATGGACGGTCACAACCAAAACAATCACATGGTGAAAAGCAAAGAGGGAGGTATAGCTTCTATCTAAGGAGCTACAGAACCATTTGGCCTAGATGAGAACCAAAACCCCAAAACTCTACTTGATCCAGAATATGGCCCACATCAGCTCCAACAGTTCCAACCAGAAAGGATTCCATACCTACAGCCCGATCCGGATCCATACTTCACCCCTCAGGAGTAGCAATATTTTCCGCCTCTACTCCCTCAGCAGCCACCTCCATGTCGTAATCTCATGGAGTACGACCTACCATCTATTCATGGAGATGAAACAAGCATCATCCATTCACCACTGCAATCCCAACACATAGAGATCAAGACAACCATCATGCAACTAATCCAAACCACAGTTCAGTTTAGCAGCCTACCCAGTCCGGACCCCAATGACCACCTCTCCAATTGTATGGAGGTCTACGACACGTTCCGCAAACACGAAGTGTCCACAAACACCAATTTTCTTATCCTCTTACCCTTCTCTATCAGGGATAAGTATAAATACTAGATAAATGTTTTTCTACAATGATCTATCCTAACCTAGGAGGAGTTATCCCATTCTTTAATGTCCAAATATTTCCCGCATTCAAAGATGGTAACCATGTAGAATGAAATACACAACTTCCACTAGCATGACATGGAGTCGTTTTATGAGTCATGAGAGTGTTTAAAGAAGATTATGCGCAAATGGCCACACCACATACTCCCACTCTAGATGCAATTTCATTCCTTATATGAAGGACTAATGATGAACACAAAGTCCATGGTGGACGCTACTAATAGGGGTATAGTTATGGGGAAGTCTTCTAAAGAGATTTTTGAACTAATAGAAGACATGTATTCCAATTGATTCACATGGAATTCTGAGTAGGGAACACAAAAACAAGGTATTGACAACATCAATGAAACTAATATACTTGGTGCCCAGTTGGATGTTGTGTCCAAAAAAGATGGACGCGCTGAATACAAAGTGAACATCCAAAGTATATGTGGTTAACCATATGGAGTGTAGTGAATTTGGTGATAAGCATATCATGGTAGAATGATCGGGACCTATAGCCGACCCTTTGACGAGAGAAGTAAGCTAGGTTCCTCAAAACTGAGGGTCGAACCAGTACTAGCAGTACTAGAACCTTTCTTGGCGTGATCACCAGAACACAGGCTAGGGCCAATAGCAGTAGAATTATCTGCCCAGTGGCCACCCAGCTACAGTCAGCCCCAGTATCAGAGCCAGTACCTGAGGCAACAGTAGCCCAAGTAGGGATCTTACCAGCAGCGAGGGCATCAAAACCCTTTCCCACAATAGCCACAAAAACCACTGCATCCACCAGCTGCACAACCACCTCAACAGGAGAACACCTCAAGGTTAGAGGATCCCATGAACAAGTTTATATATACTACTGAGACCAGATTCCAAAATTAGGAGGCTTCCATTTTAGGCAAAGAGAACCAAATTTCCCATTTGGAAAACCAACTCTAGGGGAGGTGCCCGAGTACACTATCGGTTAACACTAAGAAGAATCCGAGGGAGGTGGCCCCTGCTATCACACTATAGAGTGGAATGGTGCTAAAAAAGAAGGAACCAACACAACTAGATGCACCTACACCCCTTCTGATAAAAAAGGTATAGTTACAAACCCCTCCTCATCCAGCGTCCCACCAAAAGAGTCTCCATAGAGTAAAGGAAAAGAGGTTATCAAACCCTCCGAGCCTGCCTTACCCTTCCTGGAGAGGATGAAGTAGAGAAAGTTATACCACCACTTTGGAACTTTCCATTTTTAGAGGCACCATCACAGATTCCCACATATGCGAAATTCATTAATGAAATCCTCTCCTGCAAAAGAAAGATAGAGGATCTAGGAACCATTGTACCAACCAAGGAGTGATCAGTGGTTGTATAACATTCGATTCCTCCCAAACTCTAGGATCTTGGTAGCTTCAATATCCCATGAACTATTAGAACATGTGAGTTTCGGAAGGTCCTCTACGACATAAGGGTCGGCGTCATCCTCATTCCCTTCAGATTTTTTTTAAAAAAATAGGGATCACCAATCTGAAGCCAACCTGAGTAGACCTTCAGCTTGCCGACTGATGCATCAAATATCCAAAGGGGCTACTGGAGGACGTGCTGGTAAGGGTGGGTAGGTTAATCCTCCCCACATATTTCATCATCCTTGACATGGAGGATGACCTGGAGGTGCCCTGCATCTTGGGAAGGTATTTCTTGAAAACTAGGAAGGTATTGGTCTTTGTACCCCAAGCGGAGCTGATTTTTAGAGTAGGTGATGAAAGAGTCTCCTAAAATATCCTCAAATCCATCAAGAAATCTTCATTATAAAAACATGAGGGATACAATGTAGTGACTACCGTAGATGATCCCTTGAGAAGAAAAGGAGATGATCTGGTACGTTTTTTCCCATCAAATGACTTAGTTTTTCCAAACATTCAAGTTGATGAAGCGTCGGAGGACATTAAATTTCTAGAAGGCCAGGGTGGCCACTACTAGCGATGTGCTGTTATTCCCAGTATTCTGGAGTGGGAAGAGGTACAACCACTTGTACCTTTGATTATAAGGGTTCAAGAACTAGAAATGAAGCCTCTCCCATCTTCACTGATGTACAAGTATTTAAGAGACCATCAGACCTTGCATGTCATACGTATTGAAGAAGTATCACAAGAGCAGTAAGATTCTCTTCTGTAGGTTTTGAAGAGGTAGAAATAGGCTATTGGTTGGACATTTGGAGGTTTGAAGGGAACCCTCCCTACCATTTTCTCCCACAAGGTGCTGCTCGATGAAGTAAAAAATCCATCTCGGCAACCACAACAATGCTTAAAACCCCCATGTGGGAAGTTGTGAAGAAACAAGTAATCAAGTTTCTAGATGTAGGCATCATATACCCAATCTCAAATAGTCTGTGGGTGAGTCCCCTACTGGTGGTACCCAAAAAGGGTTGTGTCACTGTGATTTCAAATGACAAGAATGAGTTCATCCCTACACACACTATCACGGGCTGGAGAGTCTGTGTGGACTACAGGAAGCTGAGTGAATCCATGAAGAAAGATCACTTCCATCTACCCTTCATGGATTATATTCTAGATAGACTAGTACGACATGAGTTTTACTGCTTCCTCGATGGCTATTCCGGATACAATCAGACTTCCATTGCTCTAGAGGATCAAGATAAGGACACATTTACCAACTGTTACGAAATGTTTTCTTACCAAAGGATGTCCTTTGAATGTGAAATGCTCCCACCAACTTATGATGATGCATGTTGGCTATCTTTAAGGACATGGCAGAACAGATCCTGGAGGTATTCATGGATGATTTTCAGTTTATGTAAAAGAATTCAACGCATGCATGCGGCACCTGGCGATGGTTATGGAAATATGTGAGAACACTAACATGGTTTTGAATTGAGAAAAGTGTCATTTCATGGTGCAAAGTGTCATATTCATTGACCATATAATCTCGGTGAAGGGAATAGAGGTAGACCCATCAAAGATAGAAGTCATTTCACGAATTCCTATTCTGAATTCCATCAGGGATATTCACATCTTCTTAGGGAATATATGTTTTTACAAATGGTTTTTTCATGACTTCTAGAAGATATAAGATCCCCTCACCAACATTCTGACTGATGATAACATTTTTGAGTTCAATGAGGCATGAACCACAACTTTTGAGGACCAGAAGCAGTGCCTTGTGGAAGCTCCAGGGATGATTTCTCCTAACTGGGAGGAGAAATTTGATGTGATGTGTGATGCCAATGACTACGTAGTAAAAGAAGTCCAAGGCCAACAACTTGGACAAATTTTCTAACCCATATATTATGCTAGTAGGATGACCTACAAGTCACAAATGAACTACACTGCGACAAAAAAGGATATTTTGGAAGTGGTGTTCTCGTTTGATAGGTTACGTTCTTACATAGTGTTATCTAATGTTATTGTTTATATTGACCATGTAGAAAAGAAGTACCTACTGAAACAAGAAATATGGGAAGCCATGATAGATCTGATGGGTACTCCTTCTACAAGAATTTGATCTGGAGATCTGAGATAAGAATTTGCAAAAGAACGTTGTTTCTAATCATATCTCCCGCCTGAAGCTGTCAAATTTAGAAAAGGAGGTAGATCAAAAGATCAAGGAGGATTTCCCTGATGAGAACCACTTTTTAGTCCATGAATCACCTAGACTTGGGTATGCTGATATTACTAATATTTTTGTTATATGTTTCATCCATCCCAACCTCTTCTTCTAACAGAGGAAGAGGTTTCTCTCTAATTTCTAGAGGTACTCGTGCGAAGATCCTATAGTATTCTGATCCTATAGGGATGGGGTTATCCGACATTGCATCCCATGAATTGAAATTCATAGAGTTGTATAATTTTGTCATGCCTCACTAGTTGAGCGACATCATGGGCCAGACCATACAATAGAAAATATCCTATAGTCTAGATTTTTCTGGCCCACCATGAATATAGATTCCTAATCCTTTGTTTCCCATTGTGATTGGTGCCAAAGAACTTGTAATGTGGGACGCAAAGCTGAGATTCCCTTGCACCACATCTTGGATGTCGTACTCCTCTACGCCTGGAGAATAGACTTCCTTGGGCCATCCCCCCATATTTCAGGTACACTTACATCCTGTTCTGCAATGACTAAATATCCAAGGGGGTAGAAGCCACTTCTACAACACACGACATGACTGAGGTGGTCCTGGCCTTTTTAAAGAAACACATTTTTAGCAGGTTCAGTATTCCCTATGAATTGATCGGCGATAGTGGGACCCACTTATACAACACATTGATGAAAGGAGTACTGTCGAAGTATAGAGTAAAGCATTATATGGGTACACCATATCATCCCCATTCTAGTGGACAAGTGGAGCTCTCCAATAGTGAGCTCAATCATATTTAAGATAAAATGGTGGACACTTTAAGGAATGACTGGTCTAAGAAGCTAGAAGATGCATTGTGGTCAAATCAGACCGCTTTCAAGATGCCACTGGGGATGTTCCTATTCTGCCTCATCAATAGAAAGCCATGCCATCTGCCAGTAGAGTTGGAGCACAAAGCATACTGTGTCATCAAGGCCATGAATTTTGATCTGAGGCAGTTGGAGAGAATCGTATGTTCCAACTATCGGCACTTGATGAAATTTGATTAGAGGCATATAAGAGTTCCAAGCTGTATAAGTAGAAGACGAGAGCAATCAATGACTGGATGATTTCACGAAAAGCTTTCCGACCCAGTGATCATGTAATCCATTTTAACTCCCATATTAGATTATTTCCAAGAAATCTTAAATCAAGATGGTTAGGACCATTCAGATCCATACGAGTATTCCACCATGGAGCGGTAAAGATTGTAGGGGAAGATGGTCAACCATTCAAGGTGAATGTCCAGTGGATAAAGACATACCATCACATTGAAGACATGGTGGGAACTCTCTCCACCATTCTTCTCAGGTAAGCATAGGTATGTCGGTCGATCCAATGACCTGAAACAATGACACTTCCTGGGAGGCAACCCATAGGTTACATGCCATGTACCCCCTATACACAAAGCGTGTACTGATTTATTTTTCTTTTTTATTTGTAATATTATAAATATATAGATTAACTATGTAATATAAAACGATGATGTCAGTGTCGATGGTAAAGTCACTGGAGTTTCTCTGAGCCGTCACAGGTTCAAATCCCTCCCGACCATCCTTCAGCATGAGATTCCTCCGTTTTATACTCTTGTTTTCTTACATGGCATGTGTGGTACTTTTCATATTATATATATATATATATATAAGAAAACCCATGATGGGGATGTATCAATTGGCTAGGGTCATAACCCAGTTCAGAAAGACGAAAGTTCAAATCCTCACAACCATCCCATTTCCATCATTTGTTCTTTTAATAAAACCACAAGACGTGTATTTCCATATACCTCATGTGTTACATGTTTTCAATGATAACTGAAAATATTTTCAAAATAAAGGAATAAATTCAAGTGAATTTGGCAGATTGGCAGAGTCTTGGCCATGGATATAAAAGACCCGGGTTTGAACTCAGCTAATCTCTATACCTCATCCCTTTTATTCTAATTAACACCCACATGCTATGTCATTCCTTAATCCCCTACTGTGTTTTCCATGTACATTAAATATACAAAAA
This sequence comes from Viscum album, assembly GCA_963277665.1. Taxonomy (NCBI): domain Eukaryota; kingdom Viridiplantae; phylum Streptophyta; class Magnoliopsida; order Santalales; family Viscaceae; genus Viscum; species Viscum album. Next base: position 2,082,629,873 of record OY728128.1, on the reverse strand, counting down.
TAATAAACATAATCAGAAGTACAACCATTTCTCAGTGGTTGAGGGATTCCATTGGGAAAGGTCCATTTCTGGTTTGAGCCTCACCCCAACCACTAGACCAAAGGTTGTACATATATTTTTCCAATTTTAGAACAGATTACATTTATTTTCTGATACCTTACATGTATAGATTTATTTTTTGGTAAATTATATATATGTATATATATATTTTATTTTAATTATGACAACTAATTATTATATAGTTTACTATAATAATTATATCATATCCTAAAACAAAAAAACTACATGGTGTGTCTGCTCGAGTAAACGATGTGAACTCTGGCTATAAAAGCCGGAAACCCTACACGGCCACACCCCGAGTCGCATAGAGCCCCCCCTCACTGTTTTCTAATCCTGAAATCCGAACGACCTCCCCTCCTCAAATCCACCATTTTTTTCTATTTTTAGATATGATTTCTTCTCCATTGTGATCCTCACATTAGGTACATCATTTTCACTCCTTATTTCCCCATTTTCGTAGCATTTCAGGTGTTTTATTGGATCATTTGTTAGTTTGTCCCTCATAGTACACAAGCACGACATGAAGGACACACGCTGTGTACATTTTTACACAGCCACACACTGGACAATTCAAAATTTAAAATTACACAGTGTGTAGGTCCCGTAAACAACATGTAATAGCGAGAATCATGCCCGGGTACCTCATTCACATGATGACACACACCATGATTACAAGCACAATGTATTTTTTCAGTACACGTAGTGTATCCCATTTTCTATAGGCTATCCCGTGTTAATCACACCACATGGCCATGTAGACAATTTTCTTACACATGTCGTGCCATACCTTCACACGACATGTCCTGCATTTTTCGCTCCACTCAAACAGTGGCCATGTCTTTGAAACTTACGACGAGGAACCACTTTTCATATAAACATCATGTTTGTTTGCTACACACCATGTATCCTTTACTGGCTAGTCCCATACCCCTCTCAAAGTATCTATCCAAGAAACACGAGATGATTACCCTCTTTCACTACATGTTCTGTACTCTGGATATACATGTCATGTTCATCTATTTTTCTAGTTTTAGCAGTTTTTATTCTTTTTATTTTATTTATTTATTTTGTTTTCTTTTCTTTTCTTCTTAAGGATATGGCAGACGGTGACCCTATTAATGGGAAGAAGCTCGCCTCTACTACTGAGGGTGAGAGGCCCACTTTTCAATGGATACGGCTTCGGCCATGAGGACATCGATCCTGGACTTCCATGCATACCAGCATCCTTCGTTGTCTATCTTTCCACCACTAACCACCTCGATAGATGCTGGTCCTAGTACGGTACCTCCAACACCCTGCATGAAGCCTCTGAGCACCACCCATTCTTCACCACCAGCTGCCAAACATCCTGAGCCCTCCTATAGAGAGGCTGATCCTTCACCGGCCACACTGTCTAGCAAACATTCGCCCACTGAGGCCACTTCATCACTAGAGCCATCCCCTAATGTTGTCACACCTAGGCCCTTCCCCCTCTCATTTATTGGTGTTTCCAATCTCTGACCTGGTGCACGATCGAGTACAGTGCTTCTCTGGACACACAATCCAGTTGAGCAGTCGTTATCTTGACAACCACATGCCTCAATAGCTGGGTATTTGGGGAGAGGTGGAGGATCTCCTTGGGAACACACCATTACTTTTGAACTTCCAGTTCAACAATCATATTTTCAGAGATTAATTTTTGTAGTTCACTACATCTTTTGAGTTCGACGGGCCTGAGTAATGGGTGACACCTAGAGACACGGTCCCGGTGGTTCTATTTCAGATGGGAGGTCAACCTTTTTCCCTTACCATGACCGATTTTGGCCACAGGTGTTACTTTTATCCCTATCCAGTCACCCCACCCCTCGACTCCTTGCCGACCCGCCCCAAGAATTCTGAGATCATTATCCACGTGGTAGGATATTGTTGGGTCTGACCACTGCTACACTCCCACATCCCAGAAGAGTACCCTCATCTTTGACCCTATCATCTGTTTCACCCACCGTTTCTTTAGTTCCATCTTGTTTCCCCATCACGAGGATATGGGAGTTGTGACCAGCCTTGGCATAGAGCTCCTTATATGTTTCATCTAATAGGACTACCCACACCACCCCTACCATTATGCATTTTACATTCACTCAATGTTCACTGGCCGATAGAGAAACCTGAATGGTGGGTTATACACCACCCACCTCACCCACCACCTCGGTGTTTTTGAGCTTTCCCTACCCCATGACCTCCTAGGTTCCCCCAACATATGAACTTTTTCATGCTTATTCGCATGGGATTAGTCCGGTAGCAGGTGGAAATTACATCCTTTCCAAGGCTACACCACCACACCCTGTCGATCCTCCTACCCCTGAGGTTCCACATACCCCTCCTTTCCCACCCCACCCCCTTCTTCTGGTCTTCCTTCTACTTCCAACATTCCTTCTTCTTCTGTTCATTCTGGAGCCCACCCCCCTCCACACCCGTGGTCGGTCTCTCCTTTACCCTCCTCCTAGCTGAGATGGAGCGCTGCTAGGATACTATGGAATAGACTCTTAGGCAGCATGAGCTGATGTTGGGGCTTCTTCTTCAACATCATGATATTACAATACCCCCCAGCTCATGCTCCTCCTTTAGATCCTATACCTTTTTTCACGGCTCCACCACCATTTATAGCACTGGCCACATATTCAGTTCACCTCTCCACTACTGGAGCAACTGCTTCCACTACTGCAGCTGGTTAGAAGATAGCTACAAATCCTTTTATTCCAAGTCTAGATTCCGCTGCTCCGGCTAATACATCTTATCTTCCAAGTGCATCTTACGGTCCTCGAGCTTTCATGGCTATTGATCCATTTTTGCTAGCTACTTTTATACAGGATGATTCCACTTTTGAGGTGACCCCCCGACTGATTTTTGGGAACGTTTCTTCCTTTATCTATATATATTTTTGTGATATCTTGTGTATGTGTAATGTTGTGTATGATTGCGGTTTTATCTCTCCACAACCATCATAGGTACTCTGGAACGCTTTGGACTTTACTTATCCACTACTTCCCATATTTCTTTACCTAGACGAATAGAGATTATTGTTTTTTAGGATTCTGTTGTTTTATTTTTCTTTCTATTTTTACTTCTTCAATTACTTACCCTCATCCTGGTCCGTTGTTGTGTCCCCACATTACCTTCTCTGCCTTTCTATGGCACTTGGGGGGACCATGTTCCCAATTCAGTGTGGGTGAGCCTCTCAACCTGCATTGTACTTTTTCCCTTGAATTAATCTATGAGGCATCATTAATAGATGAAATATTTCAATCTATGGAAACTTTTTAGTTAATTATAATTCTATATAATAAAGGCATAGTTGATAATTTTAGATGTTACATGCTTATTTTAAAATTCTAATAAATTATATTAAAATGATCACTGATATGGTTGATTTAGCCACTTAAATTCTTGGCTCTTAACATTAATTAGAATATTAGTTTTTATTCATTCCATGACCTGATTGACCCTTTATCTTTTTCCTCATTCTTGAGAGGTATTCTAAATATTTTTGAAATATTCTATCTTATACCATCTTTATTGAGTAATTATTGGGATATACATAACTAACAAAAGTTACATGTTTTTATCCTCAATAACTGATGATTTATGAATCTCATTAAAATGATTGAGGCATTTGACTGTTTTCCAACCCCTTTGACCTTGAGACCTACCCTACATACGATCTTTATAAACACTTAAAACCCCGAACTTCCTTGATGGGAAGCTACATTAAAAGCCTATTTTCCCTTCCGAAATTGATTGTTTTATATCTTTCATGATTATTCACTGATCTTTAGAGATTTGTTTTTGGGTTTTCAATGTACATTTTGGTGAGAAACCATAAAAATATATGTGGGGGAGTTTGTCACTTGTTCAGAAGGGTAAAAGGGTTCCCTAGCCTACTATCCATTGTATTATTTGTGGAACCTCTCTATAAATGTAAAAAAAATCAAAAGAAGGACCAAGTTCATTCATTACACTTTACTGATGGTTTATGGACCCATTTTGGCATAAGACTATCATGGAAATGATATCCTTTTTAAGAGATCTTGATTGGAGAAGGATTATTGTTAAGCTCTAATTTTTGAATATCATCCATTGTGGTTTAAGAATTTATCTTCATTTTTCAAGCCTTTGAGATTATTTTTCACATTATTACCTACCAAACCATTGCCTTAGAATCATTTGAACCTTGATGAAACCCCTCATGATTTTTCTGATTTAAATTTCTAATGTAGACAATGATAACACTTTAAATCCTATTGATAGAGTTCATATACTTAAGATTGGAAAAACATTGATAAAATGATCTTATGTGAACATAGTATTACTTTGCCGTGAGGTAAATCATCATGTGGCATGTATAATTGTTAAATGTTGAGTGATGTTCATAAAAGAGAATGAATGTTTTATAATTCAACTTTAAAAGAGGTATGATTAAAATATCATTTAAAATTGAAATATGTTTTTGTGTCTTTATAAAATCCTTTGTTATGCCAATAGTATTTATAATTATAATTAAAGTGTAATGATTCCCATTTTGTAATATGGATAATATCGATTAGATGTTGAGATTTTTCTTGAGGATAAGCCAATGACTAAGTGTGGGGGAGTTTGAGGTGCTTGATTTGTATATTCATTTTTTCAAATTTTATCTAGTTTTTAAAACAGGTTTTCACTAGATACAAGTTCTTTTGGAGATAAAATGTTGTAATTCAGTGATCAGAATTATTTTCAGGCACTTCCATGAAAAAGACACCAATCGGAGGAAATTTGATAAAAAAATTCACACTACACGCCATGTACTTTCAGAAGAACGTTGTATACCAGTACCCTGACACGGATTGGCCAGGCCAATTACAAGCTCATGTTTCCAGAAGCCCATACATTCCATGTATATAATATACTCATTTTTTATCATATTCTAGAAGTAATTGATGGTTTAGATTAAGTATACACGCCCATATTTTCGGCTGAAAATTATACGTTGTGTCCACCTGTCTACACGCCGTGTGGACCTTCTAGAAGTGGTTGGTGGCCGATGAAAGAGATAACATACAATGTATGGTGGAACTACACATATTTTACATCCACCAACCACATAACGCCATGTTCCTAGTAAAATATGGTGTGTTAGGTCACCCACCTGTGGAGAAAAAGATGGAAAAGAATGTTGACAAGAGTTCATTTCGTGTACTTTCCGTTACACGCCATTTTCTAAAACCTATAAATAGGTGTAAGGCCCTCAAAGTTTGGGAGTTAGTCATTGATTCATTCTAGTTTCATTCAACTTGAAGGGAGAGCACTTTGGGTATGATCTAGAAGAGAAAAATAGAGATAAAGAAGAGGAGAAAAGAGAGAAATGAAGGTGTTTCCATGCTACCTTTTCGAGGACCTAAACCCCAAATATTTGAAGAGGATGTGTCCATGTACTAAGCATTAATTAATTAAAATATACTAAATGAGTAGCTAAATTCAATATGTGTTGGGGCTATTGAAAAATGAATGTCGTAATTTAGCAATTGTGATGTTTTAATTGTATTGTTCATCTTTTCATTCTTATAATTCCTTATTTACTATTTTTCAAATCTCACTAGAAATATCATTTCGTACCAAGAATGATATTTCTAGAGATCCTTTAAATAATTACATTTAAAAATATCTAGAACCTGTGGATGTTTCAATCGTCTCAAAAGAGATGAAATTAATTAAAATTAAGAGTAATCAATTTTCGGACAACCAAAATTGACTTCCATTGATTAATAAAAAACATAATGTACCAAGGGGGTTCTGTTACATTAGTAATCCTAGAGATGGGAATTATTATGAACAACACAACCTCATAAGAAAATTGATTTAATTACATCCTCTTAAAATCCACACCGCTAATGCATTTCCCTCCAAATTTGTATCAAAACCATATTCCCTTATTTTTTTATCCTTTATGTAATTTTCTATGAAATGAAAATACAATCATATTTTCATCAAAGCATTAAAAAAATCGACTTTAAATTCTGTACACTTCTCTAAATCAAATAAAAATAGATAAGAAGGACAATAATAAATCCTCCTCTCTATGGATTGACCCCTTATTGGTACTATATTCATTAGGGATAAACAATTTGGAAATCCAAAGACAACACTTTAGCAGAAACTACTGCCAAATAACAATAAGTAAAAAAATATAATCACAAAGATTTAAGTAAAAAAATATAATCACAAAGATTTAAGTAAAAAAAACATACCTTCTAGATTAATCCGAACAAATTGTCAATATTGATAAGTTTATTCTTATAAAACATTTGTCCTAGATATTTTTATTAGGGAAAATAGAAAGTTTTCAGTTTAAAAAGTTTTTATTTTTTAAAATTTGTTATGGAAAAGGAAATAATACAGATTTAAACATATGTACTACCCCTATAGAAAAGAGTAACATAATGTTATGATATTTTTATAACAAAATGTTAATATGGATGATTACCTTATGGTTATAATCCCTACATTTTGTTTAATGTATTCAAATTTATTAGAGGGTAATGATTTAGTAAATATATTAGTAATTTGGTCTTGAGTTATGATAAATTGAAGAATGATATCTCCTTTAAGTGTGTGATTCCTAAGAAAGTGATTACTAATATCTATGTGATTTTCATGAGAATGGAGTGAAAAGTTTTTTCATAGGTCAATGAAACTAGTATTATCAAACATTTTCTATGTTTTGGAAAATATCAGTCCATTGTCTGTGAGTATGTGTTGCATCCGCAACACTTAATCACAACAACTTCCAACTTGAACATATTCAGCTTCAACATTGTAATGTGAAACTGAGTGTTTCTTCTTGCATAACCAAGAATCTAATGATTCTCTTTATAAATGACATGTTCTGGATATAATTTTCCTATCCATTCGACATCCACCAAAATTAGCATCCAAATTTATTTTAATAAAAAATCATTTCCATAAGAATAGAAAAGTCTTAAATCAAGGGTTCTCTTTAAGTAGTGAATAATATTTCTTCACTTACTTTAAATGAGATTCATTTGATTTAGATTAATATCTTTTAGATAATCATAATAAAAAGATTAATTCTGGATGAATTTCTGCTATGTATAATAAACTTCCTATCATAACTTTAAAAGGTGTTTTATTTTCTGGTTTCCCATCTTCTTCAAGATCAAGAGAGTTTAAGGTACAGATTTGAGTATATATACTTTTATTGTTTTCATATTCATACTTTTTTAGAAGATCATTAATGTAGAGACCCAAATATTGACGTACATGGACATTACATTACATTTTCAGAATAATTAATACATAATAAGAACCAACACTCAAGTACCGTAATAGTTTAGTGTCTTTGGAAACTCGGAACATAATCTTCTAGTCGTGGTGAACGATCATCAACATCTCCCATAACGATCTTCCCCTTTTGTTTTCTTACCTAAAACATTTCTTTAAATCCTGTGGAAAGGAAAAATTATAAAGGGTGAGATCAAATGATCAGTAAGGTTAAGCATGGATAAAATAAAACAGATCAAATACATTTGAACTTAAAAACATGAACATAATGTTTAAACATCAAAATCTTGAGAAATGACATAAAACATGGAAGAATATAAGGAATATATCATAAAGAAACATTAATCACGATAAAATATCATGAGAATAAAACATGTAATTGTGGAAACCATTAAGAACATGATATGATTTCCATAGTACCCAAGGCATTGTTGTCAAGACCATCTTAGTGGACAAAGTTCCTTTCTGAATCGAGTTCACTCCTCATTCCAGTCCTGTAACACTGAACCAGATTAACTTACTGTTCCAGCCATGTCTATCTCATGAGATATAAATCTTTACCCAATGCATTGGAGGGATATATAGGTCCCACCCATCTCATAATGAAATCATTCTTTCATGTTCCACAAAATCATAAATCATACACCATAGCATAACCCATTTAATAGAATGGGATTATTAAACATCATGCCATCATAACATGATCCATATAAAAAAATGGATATCATTTCATCATAAGAAGAATAGAACCATGTAAATAATGGAGACATTATAATTGAAACATAAACATATAATGTCATTTTAGATGGAAAATAGTTTTGATAAAACACTTGAAATGAATTCTTGAGGAAACAATCTTTTTTTCTTCAAAATCATTTTCTTTGCACAAAATGCTAAGAAATTTTAAAAGAAAAGGGTTTTCTTGAAAATAATCATGTAATATTATAGAGTAAGCTTCACGAAAATGAGGCGTTATGAAACAGTAAAAATCCTTTCACGCCGTAAAAGTTAAAAATGACATTCTCCTTGTACTTTTGTCGGAAAAGTCAAAAAGTTCCTCATGTGGTAAAAAAAAGTAATATTACTTTAATAACATGAGGTAAAATTAAAAAAGGTTAAAAAGAACTTTAAATATACATGAAACCATTTTTAGAAAACATGGACATGAATGATAAATATAACCCCATTAAATACTTACGAATAAACAATCTCGGATAAAAATGAGATTGTAAATGTTATCCCTTACCTTACGTCTGATATGCTTCGTAAGTATCCAAACCTCCTGTATAATGTTTTAAACAATGTCATTGAATTATTAAAGAATCATATTAACTGTTATGATATCATATATGGTTCACTTATGACTTTATATTACCCATTCTTCTGTAAATTCCATGTTAAAGCAGCGTTTTGGGTAAAATCGTTTCATTTATCGTAAGTGTTTCGACTTATTAATCGTGATATTATTAATTATATAATTATTTCATTAATTAAAGAATGTAAAACATTATTTATATATATAATATATATTCATAATATACATATATATATATATATGATATATCGATAAATGGAATGAAATACACCGTTCATGGAGACAGTAGGTCGTACGTATGCATGAATGCTGTTTTCGTTTCCTTATTGAATTGAATGGAATTAAGTATATGACATACATATATATATATATATAAATAATGTATCATTATTATGTCATATATTTCATTATTATTAATTATATATACTTTATAATCATTAATGAATTGTTAACATAGTGAATGAATCTCATCGCATCGTGGAGACGGTAGTCCGTACGTACGCACGAGCGATGATATCATTTCCATGATCATGGAATTGTATGGAAGTGTATTTATAATATTTCAGAATCAATATCACTTTAAAATAATCATATATAGTTCATTATTTACACAAATATACCCATCCAATTAAGGTGGTGGTCGAAAACATATTACACCACGGCGTGGAAACGGTATTCTGTACGTACGCATGCGCGGTGATTTCGTTTTCCGTAGGATGGATAGAAGGTGAAATAGGGTTGTTTAATATTTATAATAACATATAATTGTATAAGTAATACTGGTGTTATTACTTTATAATGAAACAACTAAAGAATAGGAAGTAGGATAAGAAAGAAACTTGAAAGAGTCGGTAGAAGAGATTACGTCTTCCTCGACGCACCACCTTTAAACATCTTATTAGGGAAGTAGAGTTGGTCTTTTGAGAAGACCATAACCTCCAGAATGTTTCTAGGGATGTGTATGAGAGAAATGGGCAGGGTTTGGCCGATCTTCAAGTCTCAAAAGGTTGTGAAGAGAAGAGGGAAGGGGTGCCCATTTTAAAATGGAGGGGAGGGGCACCTTTGGAAAAACTCAAAATATTATTTTATAATAAAGGCATATTCGGTTATTAATAGCTCAAAATTGATATATTTAGAAGATAAGGTTGGTATGGTTCGAATTCCTCTCAACAAATAGATTTTAGACATGTTTGGGTTATTATATTAACCTTATCATTCAGTTTTAACTATTAGTTAATTAGATTTACATTTACCATGTCACTTTTTATTTTTATATTATATAGTTAATAAAATTACCATATACATCAAATATACCCCCATGTGGTCCATTAATAATACAACTATCATGATATAAGTATCTTGGCTGAACCTTAGATTTTTATGAATATAATAACAATTAATAATATAATATTTGTTTTAAAAACTAATTTATGTCAATTTTGACACTATTTGGTAATTGATTTTTGTGAAACTAATTAAAACATTATTAGTTCAAAAAAAGTTAATTAAATCAATAATAGCATGACATATTAACCTATAAAAGTAGTTTAATTCATTAATAGTCTCAAATTACAATTATTTGTGGATTTATAACATCAATTATGTTCATATTTCATTGGTAAGGTAGTTACTGCATCATCATTGTGTCATAAATAAATTAACATATTTAATGTCTAAAATTTATAAATAAAATACCGTTATGTATTAAATTGTTATAGATTTCTAATGAATATTTATAGTCGAATTTATCTTATTTATGACCCTATATTAAAAATGTTTTATTTATTAAACATTGATTTTAACTATTTTAACTCTTCTTTAAATAACTTAATTTTAATTGTCCTAATCTAATCCAAGTGGACCTAAAGGGTAATATTTTATTCCTAAGGTTTATTTTGGTCTAATTATACTTATCCAATAGAATTAGGACTTGTGTTAGGGTAATAAAAATATCATTTTTACCCTTAAGTACCCCATTTACTTTTAACGGTGGTAAAAAAAGTAAAAAGTTACTATTCACCAAATATTATTTTTATCTTATTGAACCACATTTTACAACTTCATATTAACCGTGTCTCTCGGATTTTCTAAATTCCACTCAGAGAAGTAGTAAAATTACGTTTTATGTAAATTTTCAAACTCTCCTAGGAGGTTGGTAAAAGATGGTGAAAAGTTCAATAAAATTTTTATATATCTAAAATTATTATAAAATGACTCCAATGAATAACATTGAACTTATATAGGTATTATGTATCAATTTTGACATAAAATAAATTTTAATAAAATAAATAATTATTTAAATAAAAATTTGGTTTCTAAATCATAACCCAATGTTTTCACTGTTCATAAAAAATGGAATGTTTTCAGAAAAAAACAAAAATTTCACCCTAGGATAATATTGATATTCTGAATCCAAAAATGAAGTCCATTTTGAAAGATAAAATTTATAAAATTTCAAAAAGTGGGTATTAGTATTCATAATGGCTAGTTCATAAGAATTTTATAATAATATATAGTTTGGTGAAACTCTGTATTGCATACTACACACGCTATCGAGGAAGGTTTTCATTGCATGTAATGCAATCCAACTCAACGCTGTGTGTAATGAAAGATCTGTTTGGTGTTCCGTATAACATAATCAAAACTTGTTTCATTTATACATTAAACTAATTATATATTTAATGTTGCGTAGAATAATTTCCACAAAACGAACTTGAAATTTTGTGTAAAACGAGCCAAGAATAGTGTTGCGTATACTGTAATCTAATACGATGTTGCGTATAGTACAATCTAAACATGGTGTAGTGTATAATAGAAGAAATAAATAAAATTAAAAGAATATTTTTTATAAAATATCGGGGTGTAACATTCTACCCCCCTTAAAATGAATTTCCCCTTCAAAATTCATCGGGGTTATAAATCATTTACTATTCATAGAAACCCACATTGTAAAAAGGAATTCAAAAACACAATTTTAAAAACTAAAGTATGAAACGTAACAATTACCCAAAGTAACTCATCAATGGGTTTCCATATAGGAGAACATATGTGAAAATATAGATATGGAAGAAAAATCGAACCATCATGTTCTGATGGAGAGTGGTAGAGAACATGGCTATGAAAAAGCCATCAATCACAAAGTATTAAATTTGTGATGATATAAGGTACCATCTGATTCATCAGATATAAGATCACTAGGACAACATTTTTGGTTTTCAATATCATTTCCCTGAAGTTGAAAAATTTTAATTAGAAGAAATACTTACTTGATTTTGGTACAATCTCACTGTTGTTTGTGCCTTGAACAATTTCCACTTCATCTCTTAATGAAATGAAGTTGAATTTGTTATTCGTGAAGTGTTAGCAGATCATGTGATAGAATGATGGGTCATTCCATATGTTTCAAACAAAAGGTTAGAAAAATTAATCAAATATACAGAAGTCCATCTATGGTGAGGTTAATCGTATAAAATTCCATAAATGAACTTATACTCCATCTTTTATACCGCTTAATAAAAAAACTAGTTTCTACTAACCAGGGACTTCTTGTAGGCCAGTGGTAGGCGATAAAGGCCTGCCGCACATCATTTGTGGGTTCGATTCCCATAGCCTTGTCCAACGTGACGGGTTGTCGCCCATTTTTCAAGTTGTCCTTTTTCTAAAACTATACTATCATAACATTTCATAAATAAAAAGTTATATTCATAACCAATACTATATGATGTCTATTCCAACCATTAGGCTTATCAATAATACTTTGGTGGGATTACTAGAAATTTTATCTACCGATTATCTGAATTCTATCATTTTTCCCCAATATATCATAATATATATCTTGTTGGCCACATTCCAAACATGTGAATACCTTATTCATGTATTATTTGGAAACATGAATTACCATAGATCCTTTGTGAAAACATGAGTGATGTCAAAAGTTAAATCTTTCCACATACCAAAATCTGAAAAATTCTACATACTCAAACAACGATATCACTTAGTCCTTATATCAGTCATGAGATCATTAATACTTTCAAACATTTCATTATCTTTTTATCCCTTCATTATGCACATATCATCTACTTTACAAAAATATTTGAATTAACCTTTCATGGTTACTAGTACCAATAAACATATAATTTAGAATACTTTAGGAAAAACAATAGTGTAACAATCCTTAGATGTGTCTTAATTCCATAATACCATTACCTATACAACATAACTCTTGATAAACATAAATCATTCCACTGCCTTTATTAAACCATTGACCAAGCTTCAACACTTCTTTCATCTCATATATCATTTGTAGTCTTCTCATCATCATCCACATAAATACTACCCAAATGACCATGCTGATTCTCTTCATGAGATTTTCCCTTAGGGAATTGGTTTTCATAATGCCCATACATTCCACATTTAAAACATCTAATCATTTTCGATGTCGTAGCAATACCATTATCCTTCTCCATGTTGTTAACTGAACCTTTTCCTTTCCACTTACTGGATTTGTGACCTTCTTTTCCACACCCAATGCATCTTCCAGTTCCATTGAAACATTCTCCTTGATTCTTCATCCCACATGATTTATATTAGAGAAATTGAACTTTCTTTCCTCTATGATCATCATGAAGCTCCATATTTCTCTTATTAGCTGAGTCATGAAACATACCAAATTTGAGATTATTGATCATACACTACTAGAATAATTGGCTTCTGCGCCTGGGAACACGGGCGACTGCCAACGGCGGTCGCTATTGACAATATTAGCGACCGCCAATGGCGGCCGCTAATGCTGAAAAAAGTACACGGGATATTTCCCGCCCCCGCCACTGTCTTCCTCGTGTCCGCCGCTGCAACTCCATGTCGACGTCGGTGTGACCCCCGCCGCCGCCCTACCACTCTCGGTCAACCTCGTCGCCACCCCTCGTTCTCTTCCGACCACTCTAGGTCAACCTCGTTACCCTTCACACGACCGCCGCCCATTCCACGAGCCTTCCCAAAATACCAGAACGCCATCTCCTCCTCCTCCTCCGGCCACCGTGTATCGGCCATGGTCGGCGGCCGTCCATCTCATTCCAACCCCCCAGCACCCCGCGTCCCTGCTCACATCCAACGGACACTCGAAGAAAAATTCCAGGCAGGTTTTTAGGGACCGCCAGAGGCGGTCGCTGTTGAACAACAGCGAAGACTCAATTTCGACCGCCAGAAGCGGTCGCATGGCGGTCTGTATAGGGCATTAGCGACCGCTTTTGGCGGTCGCTAAAAACCATATATCAAGTAGTGATATTATGAGATTGCTGATTAGCCATAATAACGATTCTTGGACTACCAAATCCCATTTTATTTGGTTTCTCATGAAGAATATCATTCCATTTTCCATCATATCCTCCATTATCGTGAATCTTCCTGTTTCTAGCCATTTTCTAAAACCCAAAAAAATAGTGTAAGAGGCAAAAATCATGCTAGGGAAAACAACATAATAAATGGGGAGTACCGTCAATATCCAACATCTTAGGTTTAATTCTAAGATCGTTACCATAATTCTAGGACTATAACCTATACATATACTTATCCTTTGGGACATCCTTAGACATACCTTAGAAATATATCTAGGGATCTCACTAAAGTTTTCGAATCCTAGTATCCAACGGTTGACTAAACCTTTCCTCTGATACCAACTGTAGAGACCCAAAGCTTGATGTACATGGATATTACATTAATTTTTCGGAATACTTAATACATTATAAGAACCAACACTCAAGGACCTTAATAGTTTAGGGTCTTTGGAAACTCGGAACATAATATTCTAATCATGGTGAAAGATCTTCAACATCTCTCATAAAGATCTTCCCCTTTTGTTTTCTTACCTAAATCCTTTCTTTAAATCCCGGGAAAAAGAAATCATATAAAGGGTGAGCTCAAATGCTCAGTAAGGGTAAGAATGGATAAAATAAAACAAATCACATACATTTTAACTTAAAAACATTAACATAATGTTTAAACATCTGAATCTTGAGCAATGACGTAAAACATGGCAGTACATAAGGAATAGATCATAATGAAACATTAATAATGATAAAATAGCATGGTAATAAAACATGTAATTGTGGAAACCATTAAGCACATGTTATGATTTCCATTGTAGCCAAGGCATTGCTGCCAAGACCATCTCAGTGGACAAAGTCCCTTTATGAATCGAGTTCACTCCTCGTTCCAGTCCTGTAACACTGAACCAGATTAATTTACCATTCCAGCTATGTCAATATCATGAGATATAAATCTTTACCCAATGCATATGAGGGAGATATAGGTCCCACCAATCCCATAATGAAATCATTCTTTCATGTTCCACAAAATCATAAATCATACACCATAGCAATACCCATGTAATAGAATGAGATTCTTAAACATCATGCTATCATAACATGATCCATATAAAAAATGGATATCATTTCTTCATAAGAAGAATCCAACAATGTAAATAATAGAGACATTATACTTGAAACATAAACATATAATGTCATTTTAGATGGAAAATTGTTTTGATAAAACAATTGAAATGAATTTTTGAAGAAAATATCTTTTCTTCTTCAAAATTATTTTCTTTTCACAAAATTCCATGAAATTTTAAAAGGAAAGGTTTTTGTTGAAAATAATCATGAAATATTGTATAGTAAGCTTCATGAAAATTAGGGGTTATGAATCCGTAAAAATCCATTCACACTATATTAGTTAAAAATAACATTCTCCTCGTACTTTTGTCGGAAAAGTCAAAAACATCCTCCTGTGGTAAAAAAAGTAAGATTCATTTTATAACATGTGGTAAAATTCAAAAATGGCTAAAAAGGACTTTAAAAATACATGAAACCATTTTTAGAAAACAAGGACTTGAATGAAAAATATAACCCCAGTAAATACCTACGAAGAAGTAATCTCAGATAAAAATGAGATTGGAAAAGTTATCCCTTACCTTATGTCTGATATGCTTCGTAAGTATCCGAACCTCTTGTATAATGATTTAAATAATGTCATTGAATTATTACAGAATCATATTCATTGTTATGATATCATATATGGTTCACTTATGACTTTATATTACCCGTTCTTTTGTAAATTCCATGTTAAAGCTGCATTTTGGGTAAAATTGTTTCATTTATCGTACGGGTTTCGACTTATTGTTCTTGATATTATTACTTATATCCTGATTTAATTAATTACAGAAGGTAAAAAATGATTTATATATATCATATATATTCATCATATATATATATACATGATAGATCGATAAATGGAATGAAATACACCGTTCATGGAGACAGTAGGCCGTACATACGCATGAACACTGTTTTCATTTCCTTATTGAATTAGATGGAATTAGGTAGATGAAAAACATATATATATATATATAGAAATCCAGTATCATTATTATGTCATATATTTCGTTATTATTCATTATATATACTTTATAATCATTCATGAATGGTTAACAAGGAGAATGAATCTCATCACGTCGTGGAGACGGTAGTTGGTACGTACGCATGAGCGATGATATCATTCCCATGATCATGGAATTGTATTTAAGTGCAGGTATAATATTTTAGAATCAATATCACTTTATAATAATCATATATAGTTATTTATTTACACCATTATACTCATCCAAGTAAGGTGGTGTTCGAAAACAGATAACACCACAGCGTGGAGACGGTATTCCGTATGTACGCACGCGCGGTGATTTCGTTTTCTGTAGGATGGATAGAAGGTGAAATATGGTTGTTTAATATTTATAATAAAATATCAGTATATAATTAATACTGGTGTTATTTCTTTATAATGAAACAACTAAATAAGAGGATGTATAAGAAGAAAACATCTTTAATGAGTCGGTAGAAGAGATTACATCTTCCTCGACACACCTCCGTTAAACTTCTTCATAGGGAAGTAGATTTGGTTTTTTAAGAAGACCACAACCTCCAGAATGTTTCTAGGGAAGAGTATAAGAGAAATGGGCTGGTGTTGGCCGAGATTCAAGGCTCAAAAGGGTGTAAAGATAATATGGAAGTGGTGCCCTTTTTATAAGGGAGGAGAGGGACACCATTGGAAAAACTCAAAATATTATTTTATAATAAAGTCATATTCGGTTTTTAATAGTCCATGTTAATATATTTTGAATATAAGGTGGGGATGGGTCGCAATCCTCTCAACCAATAGATTTTAGACATGTTTGGGTCATTATATTATCCTTATCTTTTAGTTTTAACTCTTAGTTAATTAGATTGACGTTTACCATGTCGCTTTGTATTTTTATATTATATAGTTAATAAACACACCATATACATCCAAGAGACCCCCAAGGGGTACATAAATGATACACCTATCCTGATATAAGTATCGTGGCCGAACCTTAGATTTTTATGAATATAATAACAATTAATAACATAATATTTATTTTAAAAACTATTTAATGTCAATTTTGACACTATTTGGTAATTGATTTTTGTGAAACTCATAGAAGCATGAATAATTCGAAATAAATTAATTAAATCAATAATAAAATGTCATATTAACCTATAAAATTAGTTTAATTCATCAAAAGTCTCAAATTACATTTATTTGTGTATTTATAACATCAATTATGTTAATATTTAATTAATAAGGTAATTACAACATCATCATTGTGTCATAAATAAATTAACTTATTTAATGTCTAAAAATTATAAATAAAATACCATTATGTAATAAATCTTTTTATCTTTCTAATAAATATTTATAGTCAAATTTATCATATCTATAACCCTATATTAAAAATGTTTTATTTATTCAACTGTGATTTTAACTATTTTAACTCTTCTTTAAATAAAAAAATATTAAATGTCCTAATCTAATCCAAGTGGACCTAAAGGGTAATATTTTTTTCCTAAGGTTTATTTTGGTCTAATTATACATATCCAATAGAATTAGAACATGTGTTAGAGTAATAGTAATATCATTTTTACCCTTAATTACCCTATTTTCTTTTAACCGTGGTAAAAAAAGTGAAAAGTTATTATTCAACCAAAACTATTTTTATCTTATTGAACCACATTTTACTCATTGATATTAACTGTGTCTCTCAGATTTTCTAAATTCCACTCACAGTAGCGGTAAAATTATGTTTTATGTAAATTTTCAAACTCTCCGAGGAGGTGGGTAAAAGACGGTGAAAAGCTCAATAAAGTTTTAATATATCTAAAATTATTAGAAAACGACTTCAATGAATAACATTAAACTTATATAGGTATTATGTTTCAATTTTTACCAAAAATAAATTGAAATAAAATAAATATTTATTTAAATAAAAAGTCTGTTTTTAAATAGTAACCCAGTGTTTTCACTATTCATAAAAAATTTAATGTTTTCTGAAAAAAACCAAAATTTCACCCTAGGCTAATTTCGATATTCTGAATCAAAAAATGAAGTCCATTTTGAAAGATAAAATTTATAAAATTTCTAAATGTGGGTATTACTATTCATAATGGCTAGTTCATAAGAATATTATAATAATATCTCGTTTACTGAAACTCGGTATTGTGTACTACTCATGCTATCGAGGAAGGTCTTGATTGCGTGTAATGCAAGCCAAGTCAAGGCTTTGTGTAATGAAAGCTCTGTTTTGTTTTGCGTATAACATAATCAAAAAATATTTCATTTATATATTAAAAAAATCTATGCATATGATGCATATAATAATTTCCACAAAATGAACTTGAAATTGTGTGTAACACGAGCCAAGAATAGTGTTGTGTATGCTGTAAGCTAACATGGTGTTGGGTATAGTATAAGCTAAACTTGTTGTTGTGTATAATAGAAGACATCAATGAAATTAAAAGAATATTTTTTATAAAATCTCGGGGTGTTACAATTAATAGACTTATTTAGAGATATACAAGTTCTTTATGGTTTTCGAGAAATTTGAAAACCAAGCAAAATTGTTAACACACAAATCATACTCATTTCAAATTCAGATTTCATGAGATTCACAAATGAATTTGTTAAATATTTCTGAGTTGATCATAATATATTGTCATTAACATAAATTTGAACAATTTAATCATTTTCTTATCTTTCTTTAGAAAAAGTGTTGGATTAGGTGTTCCCCTAACATAATTGTTTTGTGACAAAATTCTTGTAAGACTATCATACCAGCATCTAGGGGGCTTTTATAAGTCCATATAATGCATTGGTAAATCTTTAAACATAATCAAGATGACTTGTGTCTTCAAAATCGTGATTTTGTTCAACATAAACTTATTTTTGAACGTATCCGTTAATAAAAGAACTATATACAACTATTTGAAAAACTTTTAAATTAAATAATATTGCCAAGACTATTATAATACGAATAAAATTATGTCTAGCTACAGGACCGTAGGTTTTATCATAGTCTATTATTTCTTGATTATTATAGTCTTTTTAAACCAATCTTTCGTTATTTCTTACAACAATTCCATTTTCATCACATTTATTTATGAGAACCACTTTACACCAATTACAGACGTTTATTTAGGTCTTTAATCCATGGTCCAGACTTTGTTCTTTTCAAATTCATTTAGTTCATCGTGCATAGATTTAATCCAATCACCATCACCTAAAGCTTCAGTAGTTATTTTAGGTTCTAATTGGGAAGTAAATACTAGATGTTTCACATCAATCCGTAAAGATATTTTGGTCCTTAAAGATTTATTTATAACATCAATGATACTATCATTGGGATGATTCATAAGAAACAACTAATTTGGGTTTTGTAAACATGTTCATCAACATAAGGTAAAAAATATTCGATGGTAAATATGTCAGAAACATTTTCTTGGATATTTTCCTTATTAAAAGAATCTTCCAACAATGGTTGATAATAATTTTTTTAAAACACATCAGAAGATGTAGGATGAGGTTGTATGAAAACAAACGGTTCATTTTCATCAATGTTAATATGTATCGTTTCTCCAATAGTAGAAGAATTTTGGTTAAAGACTTTATAAACCTTAAAATTATTGGAGTAATCTAATAAAATTCCATCATTAGATTTGGGTGAGAATTTATTTATGTTTTATTTAGTAGTCAAGATGAATAAATTGAATCCAATTACTTTGAAGTAAGAAACATTAGGTTTTAGAACAGTCCATAATTCTTATGGAGTTTTATTATGAAAATACCTAATTGAAACTCGATTTATAGTATATAAAATAGTACTAACAGCTTCATTCCAAATGTGTTTAGCAATATACTAATCAATCAACGTGTTTCTATTTATATCTTGAAGAATTAAATTACTTCTTTCAAAAACACCATTTTTTTGGAGTTCTTGGATCAGATAAGTTGTGAGTAATGCCTTTCTTACTACAAAAAGATTCATAATATGAATTTTAAAATTCTCCCCAATAATCACTATGAATAGTAATCAATGGAAGGTTTTTCTCATTTTTACCTTTGGATAAATAAAAATTAAAATAATAAAAGCCTTCATTTTTATTTGTTAAAAAATCTACCCAATTAAATCTAGTGTAATCATAAACTAAAACAAATAATAGCATTTTCCTCTAATACATCGTGTTTTTGTTGGACCAAAAAGATTCATATTCACTAACTATAATGAATCAAAAGATTTGACTTCTCTAATTGATTTGAATCATGAATTATACTACTTTCCATATTGACAAGGATCACACACTTTTGAAGAATTAAATCTAAGATCTGGTAGATGCAGAAAAAGAATTTTTTTTAGAGATTTCATAGGTTCCTAAGGTTACATTGTCCAAATATTCTATTCCATAACAATGATTTATCTTCCATTTCACTATGGAAAAGTAGATCTAGGCTCCTAATGTCTTCTATGTTCAGTGTATAAACATTATCATGCATATGGGTAGAGGGAATAAACATGTTCATAAAATTGTGTACGACACATTTATAATTCTTAATATTCACAAGGTAACCTTTACCAGATAATTATCTTATTCTTATAAGGTTGTGGTTAAGACCATTAAAAAATAAAACATTGGAAATTTAATATTTTCCTAGAAGAACAATGTTACCTATACCAAGAATTTCTCCTTGAACATTATCTCTAAAAGTTAATTTTTCACCTTTCCCCTAAATAATTTTTTAAAAATGTTTTTGTTACCAGTCATGTGGTGATAACATCCACAATCCATGTACCATGTATTTTTGTTGGCACTTCCATTAGTTTCCTAAAAATAAAATATTAGACTTTCAGAATCTAAAAAACCTTAGCTCTTCAATTGTTAGAAAATAAAATATTCAGTATCCATATTTTCTTAGAAAAACATGCTTTATAAAAACCTAAGGATTGGGTTTTATTCAATAAACAAATTTTCTCCCATTGTACACCACATTCACACTGAGTTCAAAAAGGAGAACATTGGGGAAAAAATAGTTGTGACTAAAAACTAGTTTTGAATGAGTATAAAAAAATCAAAAAATATTTATAAGAGGATAATGTTTTCAATACATTTTATCAAATTCATTCATTATAGTAGTAAAATTTGATAATAGTTTCTTTAAAGAAAAAATTTCAGATTTTATTCTGATGACTAAATTCTTATCCTCATAGTCAATAGTCTTAGAGTTTGAGTCAGTATCTATAAATTTTATCATAGAAATAAAATTTTCAAGATCCCTATAAAGTTTATCCTTCTCATAATTAACTTCAATAATGTTTTTATAAATATTAAAAAAATCACGAGTTTTCTGATCAATATCATTTGAATGATTTGATACTTCTTTTGTTAAAACAAAAATTCTTAAATTTTATTTCTCTAACTTCCTTTTTATATTAAATTTCTCATTCTCAATTAATTTAGAAAATTGAGAGACTTTTTTAGATGAGGGTAAGGTATAATATTATAATGAGGAATATTCTTTATTTGGAGATTCATAAAAAATCATTATCAGTATAATTATCATTTAATGAAATATTGGTTAAATATTCAACATTGTGTACCTTAACCATAATAAAATGATTTTCAATATGTATCTTAGCTATAAGAACAATATTCATCAGACTAGAATATTCATATTCTAAGGATTCTTCTAAAGAGTCACCACCACTGGGACTCTATGTTTCATTAGCATTTAAGAATTTCATAGCCTTAAATTTGTAGTACTTTTTATTCCCTTTACAATGTTTATCCTTTATATATTTTTTCTTGAGCATAGGGAAATCAAGTCTGATATTTCCACCCCATTTGAATTCATAACATGTTATGTCTGAATCAATATTGTCCTTTCTATCTTTTTTTCTTATAGCTGTACTGAAAATATTTCTTTCCGACAATCATGTTCATATTTCAAGCCATATTGGATAGTTCATTGTCAGTCTGATTACTGTCACTTTATTCATATATTACAACATCTCTCTTATATTTAGTCCAGTTACTATTTCAAGAGTCTTTTATTTGGATGTATTAGTGAATAAAACACTTCCATTACTATTATTCTTCTTATTAATGTATGCATCACCCTTCATACTCATTTAATTCTGATGAATTGTTCCAAATAACTCATCAAGAGTGATGTTATATATATTCCTATTCTCATCAATATATGTCCTTTCATATTCCCACTCATTGGGAATGATAATTATTATCTTGTCCCCAAGTATTTCATCATCATGTCTTTTTTGTCCCATATATTTATGACTTTTGACTATTGTCATAAATCTTTGCTAAACATTACAAACTGTTTATTCATAAAGAAATAAAAATCCATGATATTTAGCTCTTAACATAGCTCTTCTTGTTAATGTCACATTTGAAGTTCCAAAGTGTGTAACTTCAAGTTTCTTTCATATACTATGGGAATCTTCACAATAGGATATTTGGATATATATATTCCTGGAAGTGGAACATAAAAGAGTATTGTGTACCTTGTAGTTTAGTTGATATTCCTGTTTTTCTTGATTTGTGAATGTTCTAATTTTTTTTCAGGAATATTGTGTTCTCCAGTGATTATGACCAAATTATCAACTCCAGTGTTTATAAAAAAATTCTTCATCCTATATCTCCAGTAATCATAATCCTTACCATAAACAATTGGTGGTATTTTAGGATATAGATTGTCTATAGAACCAATGTTCATTCCTTCAATTCTTAAAAATAAATTCTTTTCCAAAAAACTTGTTAGTATTAAAATATTATAAAAAAATAAATAAATTAATAAAAACATGAACAAGTAAAGTTAAGAAAGAAAAGTTGAGAAAGATAAATTATATAAATGTATAAGTATTTCAGAGACCTCCTCTGGTACCAATGGTATGGTCAAAATGTTGATATAGATTCTCAATTACAAAAGGGGGTGATTTGAATGTTTTAAAACTATATTTTTTATCCTTAAGAAAATCTATGTTTAACAAATTTGAATAAGTTGGATTCACAATCCATCATTTCATTCTTAAGAAAGAAACGATTTTTCTTAGGATCTAATAAAATGGATCTAATAAAGAAACATAATAAAATTTTAATTATGGAAAGATTCTACCCAAAAGCATATATAATCTTATTTATATTAGAGTATACAAGTGTTGGAATGTATAATAATGTTATACTTTCTTTCTTTAGAAAAATGAAACATAAATAAAACTTGTAACAAAAAAAGAAAATTACAACAAATAAATTAACCCAAAGAGAAGGGTATCCAATAACCTTGGATAAAGGTCCCTTGATTTATACTTCTATGAAATTTTGTCTTACCCACATGAGGGTAATCCCTCGATAAAAATATCAGAATCTGTCTTGCTACCCATGCAGGCCCTCAATCTCTAAAGTGATCAACACCTCTTTATTCTTATCCCTGAAATCCCTCAATTGTACACATCCAAAACCATATTGTCACTAAGTTGGTTGAATAAGTTGTTCTTATTCTTGAACAAGTTTCTGTTCAGCTTGAACAAGTTTTTCACCAAATTCACACATGGGAAGTTTGAGAAAAGATCTCGCAGAGTATCAACACATCCATCACTTCTCAATGTGTATCATAATCATCAAATGACATGGGTATATATAGGAAGAGGCTTATACAGTTAAATCCTTCCTCCAACGGTCATATTTTTTCATAAATTTCAGAATGACCTGTACACATGTCACCTATCAAATGGTTAGTTATAAACAGATTGTATGACTTTGTTTCATGTATAAAAATATGAGAAAAATTATCAAGTGTATTAAAAAATAATATATAAGAAATATAATCTTAAGATTAAAAAACTTATGTAAACTAATATCTGATAAAGGTGTGACAATATCTTAATGAAAATATGTAACATTAAATTGTATGAAAATATGGATTTATAATATAGTGGGAAAAGGAGTCTGAATATGTATACAAACATAGTTTGATAAAATACAAATTCAATGTATGATTTTCAATAAAAGTAGAGTCTGAATTTATGAGGAAACAGAGTTAGAATTTATGAGGAAAAATTATGAATTTATATGTAAATCTAGTCTAATTCTGAATAGAAATAGTGTATGAATTTATGTGGAAACTGAGTCTGAATTTATTTAGAAATGGAGTCTAGTTTTGGATAGAAACATAGTGTAAATTTTTAAGGAAACAGAGTTCGATTTTGGATATAAACAGTGTCTAATTTTGGATAGAAATGGAGTCATAATTTATATAGAAACTATTCCAAAATAAATAGGAACACATAGTCTTATTTTCTGAGAAACCGGAATCAGAAAATCAAAGAACTCAGAATATGATTTTAGTGAAACATGAAGTCTAAATATAGGATTAAATAGAGTCTGAAATAAAATAGAATCAAAGTCTAAAAATATTGAGACTCAGTGTTTATTTAACTGTATAGTTTTCATGTTTGGATTATAATTTTATTATACATAAAGGTATTTTGTATTAACAAAATATGATTAAGCTATTATATGAACCATTAAGAAAATAATCTAAAATCTTGATAAAGGTAGTGCATGTATCTTTACATGGAGAAAGAAAAATAATCTTTAAGAAAAAAATGTTTGTTATTTTCAAAAAAGAGGAATGGAATAGACATAAAGAACTTATTATCTTAACATATGGATCACATGGACACTCCTCTTGAAATAAGTTAAGGTTGTGGCTAATATGTTATGGAGAAAGGAAAATCATTGGTAAAAAATTATGGTTAATTCATGTAAAGAGGATGGTATATCATGTAATTATTTACAATAAATGTTTCTAGATCATTTCTATTTGGAGACCATGAGGCGGGAGAAGCAAGTGGAGTAAATAAGGTTGATTTAAGGAACTAAGAAAATGATGGATTATGATGTCCAATTCCCTAACTTCAAACAGTTTTTTGCAGTATTTTTAGGGGACGAGGCTGCCACGAGGAGACCTTTTTTTGACATATATAGGCAAGAGATCATGTCTCGGGTGAATAACACCTCTTTATAATGGTTTTATGAGGTGGTGGATCACGACCTTATATAAGAAGGGAACCTAAAAGAGGCTTCTAGTGGTGGACATGTGGTTCTAGTTGGGTGATTCATTGGTGTGACTTTCAATAGTAGGAAGAACCTTTTTGAGTGTTTTCACTAGGGACGTCATAGAGATAGAATCCAAGGAAGAGGGTTGACCTAATAGAGTTGTGATAAGGTGATTTGTTATTTGTGGGTAAAGTCGGGATACATTTGTGTCCAATTCCCCAACCACCAATTGAGTGTCGAGAAGGAGGAAGGATGGTACATGTGAATATGTTATAAAGGAAGCCTCAATATAAGTGAAATTATAGAAGATCATGGTCGGTGAATAATTCTTGTAGGGGGTCTCTAACCCCATATTAGAAAGGTAGTTAGACTGAATTCTAAGTTAGAGTGAGAGATCAAGACCATCGAATCATTATCATAATGGTAGTGTGTCATAGGGAACATAGACTAGAGCCCAGGTCAGAGGGGAAGACCAAATTCATGTATTTTATTCTACACTAAGAGGATGTAAGGGTGGGACATTGATAGTTCTAGGTATGATTATTGTAGCTTCCTTTCTTTCTAGTTATTTATTTCATATAGGTTCCACACAATCTTTCATATATTTTAATTTTTGGAATTGTATAGTTATATTGATTTAAAATATGTGTGGGTTTATGTTGACTGATACACCATTAAAAGTATGATTAGAAAATATATTACAATGTATGGGGTGTACCCTTGAGGATGCTGGAACCATTTCCTATGGGCCATGTTTGTGCTAGATATATCAAATTTTGATCTAATATTGTGGGTGGATTTATAGGTATTTTATCAGTCCCATTTTGACAATCACCATTACAGGGTAACACTCATGACTGTATAGGTGGATACATATGTTTTATGTGGGGAATGAGATATCTAGGCCGGCCACGTAGGGCATGTTCATCAGCAGTTGGTAGATCTCATGACCCAAGTATCATAGATTGTACTTGATTATGGGGATTAGAGTAGAGATTATAACATCAAGTGGTGGATAAGTTTCAAAATGTGTTCCATGAAGAAATAATTAGGGTGCCACCTAAGAGAGATGTTGAGTTCATTATTGAGTTGCTTGTTGGTTTAGAAAACTTTTTCAATTCCTCCATATAGGATGACACTAGAATTATATAGGGAACATGAAACTCATTTGGATGAATTTGATAATAAAGGGTTCATTCTTATGAGTCTGCCACCTTGTGGATCTCCATTTTTGTTTCCAAAGAATGTTGGAAAAATGTTGTGGTTATATATCGATTATCAGAAGTTGAATTTGATGATAATTAAAATCCTTTACCCAATTCCATGAATTAGTGATATTTTTGACCTACTGATAGGTGATTCCATGTTCTCCAAAATTGATTTAATATCAGTGTATCTTCATATGAGGGTGATACCATATGATATAATACCATGATTTTAAATATAAGGTATGGTTTATCTAAGTTTTAAAAACCAAATAATTCCCTGATACCCAAATCAGTTTTTTGGAGTCCTATTGGATGATATCTTGGTGTAATCCAAGAAACATTATGATCATGTAAAACATATTGAAACTATCTTGAGCACACTGTGATTTCATAAACTATACATTAATCCATCTAAGTGTCAATTATTGATTTAAAAGGTACATTTCATGGGTCACATCATCTCTGAGGCTATTTTTTCAGTAGACCTGGAGAAAGTGAATGAATTTTATTAGGAGAAGATGAGAATTTTTTTTAAATAAGATGCTATTTTTTTGGACGGTTATTATTGAAGGCTCATAAAATTATAGTCTCATTTTGAATACCCACATTTGAGATTGATTAAGAAGGAAATCATGTTTGAATATTATTGCGAAAGTGTGTCTTCTTTCTTGAAGTTCAAGAAGCAGTTGACTACTGTAAATAATTTTTTCATAACTAATCTATGTAAGAAGTATACAATTTTTTTCAATGCATTTGGTGTTAAACTTGGTGGTGTTTGTAATCTAGATGATTTTTATGACATAATGGCCATGAATTTGATGCCTATTGAACTAAATTACCCTATGTATAATCTTGAGTTAGACAAGGTGGTTTATGATTTGATGTGTTGGTGAAATTACTTGTTAGGAGAATGTTTTATGGAGTATACCAATCATAAAATCCATAATTACATCTTGTCCCACCTTTATTAGAATCTTCAGAAGTGAATATATGTTGTGTAATAGTAGTACATTGACATTAAGATTCTCTAAATACCAAGAAATGAAAATAATGTTTTATATGATTTGAAATGGAATAATCCAACTTTGGTGTTTTAGGAATCTAGTTCCTAATAGAGGATGATGACATTTTTGATGAGATAAACATAGGGGTATGGGATGGACAATAGTATATGACCCTTGCATCTAGGGAAGTTGAGTCTATGCTTCTAAACTAGATCATTGAAATCAAGTATGAGGATCCAAATTGTATGAATTTTAGGGAATGTCGTCATGTTTTGAGTTCACCTTGTGATTGTACTTTTTATGATGATACGATCATTTATGGTTATGCCCATTTTTTCATGCCTACATTCATGCAGGAAGAGTTAATGCATGAGTTCTATAACTCGAAATGGGTGCTGCACCCTAGTTTGAAAATACATACCATGACCTATGTAGGAAGTATTGGTGGACATGTATAAGGAAATATATTCATGTTTTCATGGTGTAATTCTATAGATGTCATCTATTGAAGGCCACACATTAGAGACCATGTGGCTTGTTTTATCCATTTTCCATTTAATAATGTATGTGGGAAGAAATCATGATTGATTTTTTTTATGAATATCAATGAAACCTTGAATGAATGATGTGATATGGGTAGTTGTGGATTCATTGAACAAGGAGGCACATTTCATACCAATTCAAGTAACCTATAATATTGACCAGTTGGGTGATTTATATGTTATGAAGATGGTGTGTATTCACAGGGTTCCACATTCTATTACTTCGAATCATGATCCTCATTTCACTTTCCACTTCTATTAGAGGTTACAAAAGACACATGGTACCCCAAGTGTTTTTTAGTACCACATTATACCCACAATAAAATGGGTTTTTAGAGAGTACAATCTAGGTTCTAGAAGATATATTGAGGGAATGCGTCCTTGACTTTGTTTTATCATGGGAGAGGCACTTTTCTATTATTCAGTTTGAATATAACAATAGTTACTATGTTACTATTCAGATGGGACCATATGAGGAACTCTAATTTAGGTCATGTAGATCTATAATATGTTGGATGGAGGATGGGGAATCTGAGTTACTGAAATTGAGCCTCATGGTGATGTGATGTTGGATTCTTGTTGTAGCCCTTCTTTATTGGTAGTTCTTGATGACTTTTATTATATCTACTTCTCTATCTATATGGGTTTATTATATCTAAAAATGATGTGGTTATATCTATGATATTTTATTCCAAATATAATTATATTTGTCTTGTTTTATGGTATCAAAATAGATCTATGGTCCGTTCACTGATATTTAGTTATGTTTTTTGGTGTTTTTCGCAACGTATATCTTGTTTTTTTTCAATTTCTCGAGGTAGGTTGATTTACTCTTGACTCCTCTATTCATAACAAGAATTATTGATTTAAAATTTAATATTTTCCATGAAATTGGTAGTGATATTTATATTAACTTTTTATTGAAAACCCTCTTGAGTGACTGTTTGGGAAGTTGGGAAATGTGGTGCTTTGGATTAAAAGTGAATTTGTTTACTTTATTTTGAAATAATAATATTATAATGTTTGGATTTTTTTATTTATGGAATAAAATGGTTTTCAATAAAAATTTTTTATTATTGAAATGTATTTTCCATGTATTTTCATGGTGTTTTGTGAATGTTCTAATGCATTGGGATAGATAAGAGCATGAAGTACCCCCCCCCCTTCAAAAGGTTGAGATATATATGGGTATGAAGCACCCTCATCAAAGGAGTTTAGTAAGTGATGACATAGTGAAAGGATGACTCACCACTTGTGAGTATAGAGTGTTCAAGATTTCATACAAGGTTGATTGTGTATTTGTGTGGAACATATTGGGTTATACTAAAATAGAACTTGTGATATAGTTTTAAAACATTATTTGGTTGTTTTCCTAGGAAATTGTGGTTATCTTGAAAAAAATAATTAATTGGAAAATTTTTATTTTGACATAAACTGTTATAGAATTTTTTTGCATAATTTTTTATATAAATGTTCTAACTTGTTCTATCCTAGTGGTGTGACTAGTGATGTAATTTGGGGAAAATATTCTATGATATATTACTAACCCATGCTTTCTCACATTGGTGCTTTTGTGAATGATGTTTATCAAGGCATGAGAATAGGTAAAGTATCACATATATTTTTTAGTACATCATGATACTTGTACAGTTTTGAAGTTTTATCATTGAGAATTTTGGTGAATGATGTTTTTGTTGGAGTATTTGAGTTTTACAGTCTTCTGTTGTGAAATTTGATATTATAGTCTTCCACTGTAGTATTTGGTTTTTGTTTTCTTTTGAAAAATGAAATTTTGACTTGTCTTTTATTGTTTTTATACATTATTTAGTGGTATATTTTTTCATGACTAGTTTTTCTTTTCATTTTATTTTCAACGGATTAATTGTACCCCTATTGTTATTGAAGCCCTCTGGCATTTATTTCCATCCTTTGGTGTCATGGGAATTTCACTTAATGCCAAGTAATATCATACTACCCTATCAAGGTAATGAGTAGAGGGTGGGAGTTTAAAATAGGTATCATCATGGTCCATCCATTTTTATATAAAATGTGGAATTTCACTTGGCATTGGTTTTTAGTTCTGGGGTTGAACTCATTCATGGATATTTCATGCTTTGAGATCATAGAAAGGAGTATGATTTTTGGGACATGAAATGTATAACATAATAAGTGTTATCCAACCTTATTATTTTGAACTTCATCATACTAGAGAGATGGGTACATAAGTGATTTAGAGAAACTTATTTGATTTTTGATCACATTTTTATGGGTTTATCCAGTGAGATATGAATGACATGCGCTAGATAAACGACTTCCCACCAAGCCTTCATATATTATTTGGAGTAATGATTTGATGCAATTTATTGTTTTTTTGAAAAAAATAAAATTTTCTTTCAAAATAAAAATTTGGAAATAGAAAATGTGTGAGGTTCGTTGAAAATGGTTTGATTTTCCAAATCCTGGAAAATATGTCAAAAAAGATTGAATGTGGAAAAAGGTTGATTTTGGAAAGCACAGTTGTGATAGCATTATGTGGTAGAATTTGAAATGAAAAGCCTTTAGTTAATAGAGAGTGAGGCTTATGTTGGTTTTTGTTTGTATATAAAACGGAACCTTTAGGTGTCTGATGAACCAAATGGAAGAAGATTATAATAATGTGGTTTCACCTAGGCCATAGGTGAACTATCATCCGGTTCAGAGTATAGTCCATGATTTTTATTCCATGTATATCAAGAATAAGAGTGATGAGCCTAGGAAATTAGATCATTACATCCAATTCCAGAAGAAGAATCTCACCATTTTTTGGAATGATTTTGAACTAGAGAAGGAGGAGGTGTGGATGAATAAGATGAATCATATATTGGATTACATTATCACAGAAGTAGCGTTGAAAGTCATGATTTTGACATACATGTTGGAAGATCAAGCATGGTAATGGTGGGA
The DNA here is from genome assembly GCA_963277665.1 of Viscum album. NCBI lineage: Eukaryota > Viridiplantae > Streptophyta > Magnoliopsida > Santalales > Viscaceae > Viscum > Viscum album. The sequence continues at coordinate 2,082,599,012 of OY728128.1, read as the reverse complement.
TTTCGTTGTTTGGGAAAATATTACAAAGTATTTTCATGTAAAGGTTTTTGGAATTTTTTAACTAATAATTAAATCCCGATACATTTATAATTAAAATAACATCATACTTATTCATCATGATTCATTAAAATATTTTTATCTTGGATTATGTGACTAAATTCATCAATTTGGTGTGCTTTGCACCTAAGATTGCTGTTACTACATTCATGAAGGATTTTTTTCAATCAAAGATGAGATAAGTTATTTGATTGAATATTTTTGTTCTCTATATTATGGATTATATATATAATCAATCGTGTGGCGGTAGACAAACTGGACATCACTGGATCCATAGGAGAGAAGGGTATGTTGATACCTACAAAAAATGATGGGACTCTAATTCTTGGAGAAAGAAGATGAGGGACACATATTTCTAGGGTGGAAGCCTGAATCCAAATAATACCATTGGATCAATAAAACATCCTCTAAATCCCATCAATAAATATGGATGTTCCTAATGTGGTTCTATTTACAACATATAGTGAAGGTGTACAAAAAATCATAGATCATTGCACAACTTCAATCAGATGGGGCATCATCAATGTAATTATCACAGTGCTATGAGGACTAGTGCTTTGGACACTTCTCAGGTGGCATAGATATCATATTCTTTGATAGGGTGAGAGAAATGAAATACTCCCATCAGTGGAATAGTGATAACTATAGATATTATAGGAATACCATGACTCCTCATGTAGTGAAATCTCAACAAAGAAACAAGGAGAATTTTTTTTTGGAAAAAAATTATATGAAGCTGAGGGAGTTAGTGGTGATTATCGGCTAGGAATATATATAGTGAAATGTTTGATTATTTTTAATTCAACCTTGATTAATGTTTTGTATGATACATGTGCATCACAATCCTTTATTTCTTTTCATGCTATTTATTTCTTAAGTTCAAAAGATGATATGATAACTTTTATGATAAAAATTCAAACTCTTGTTAGTCAAAGAGAATGTAAATCCTTTGTTTTTAGAACTTGTTATATAATCTTTGATGGAACCAAAATGATATTACATTTGTTCATTCTTGAAATGGATTTATTTGAAATAATCTTTGGTATGTGTTGGTTGATACTGTTCGAGGATAACATCGACTGTTATACTATAAAGTTAAGTTTTACAACTGAATATGGTGACGATCATGTCTTTTGAAGAGATCAAAAAGTAAAAGTGGGTAAATAGGTTTTTTGATACCAATAGTTTGAATTATCAAATAACAGTTGACAACATTGTCCTTAGAATCCATAAACCTGAATGAGAAGAATATTTTTTCAACTGTGGTGGACAGCTTCCAAATGTGTTTTTTGACAATTTCATAGTGTTACCACTGATAATAGAAGTATATTTTATGATTGATATTCTTTTTGTGACCATTCATAGATCCCATTACATCTTATCAAATGTAAATATTAGAATAAATATTGTTACATGTGATGTTGGAGGATCTATATAGAAAAGGATTCATTCAGCCTAGAACGTCCCTACGGGAGCACCAGTATTATTTGTGAAACAAGGAGGATATAATTATATGGTTGTTTTTGGATCATTATAAGCATAAAAAATTTGTATTAAATAACTAGTATCTATAACCACACATTTATGACATGTTCGATCAATTAATATGAGATCAGTGGTTCAGTAAGACTGAATTTTAATTAGGATATCACAAATTGATGGTTCAAAAGGATGATATTAAAATGTCATATTTTAGAACAATATATATCTATTATGAATATGTTTTAATGCGTTTTAATCTTATAAATGAACGCACTGTGCTTATTGTATTGATGAATATGATATTTCAGAGATATATTTATTCTTTTTGGGTGGTGTTTATGGATGACAAACAGGCATATTCATTGACAAGGTCCAATAATGAGAAACACTTGGTGACAGTATTAGGAATCATGAGGGATAATTGTCTATATAGAAAATTATCAATGTTTGATATTTGGATATAATAGGTACAATCTCTTGGACATTAAATTTCTAAAATAGGTGTTTCTATGGATCCAAAAAACATTGAAGCTGTTATCTCTTAAGTAATGCCAAATAATGCCTTTTACATAAATGGTTTTTTGTCTAGATGATTATTAACAATGCTTTGCTCACAAATTATCATGACTAGATTATACTATGACAACTTTGATAAATAATTGTGTTCCATTAAAAATATATGAAGAATGGAAGAAGTATTTTCAATAGCTAAAAGTTTTCCTTACATCAGCACCAATCATAATTTCTCTAGAAGCAGCACAAGGGAACGTGGTGTAAAATGATCCTTTGGGATCCTGGTTGTGATTTGTTCTCATGCAAAGATACCATTTTTTTCATATGGATCAAGGAATTTGTGGGTATATAATAATAATTACTCAATAACCTATTCTTAGGTAGGTAATATAGTCCATTATTTGATGACTTGGTGTCATTATATCTTTTGTGATAAATATACTATGTTAATGGATCAGAATAGGTTGTTTCATATTTTCTAAAAATGAGATTTGAACCATAGACAATGAATATTGATGGAATGTCTCCAAATTGTTGACAAAAGGTAAATTTGGTGACATATTAATTATATATAAATTCTTATGGATTGTTGATAGAAGAGGGTTCAGATCATTGATAGTTAATGTTAGTGATAGTTGAAATGAACTTGGAATGTGAATGCCAAAGTGATTCTTCTATTTTCAGTTTATTTTCCTTGGATCCTGATTTGGTGAATATGTTGAAATAGATACATGAATCCAATGAAAAATATGTGGTGATGAGGTCAAAAATCAATGGTCGAGAGACCACTGAGGGATAAATGATAAATGGGAGTTAATTTTTGTGGTTCATAAATTAGATATATGTAATAATGGAATTTATGGAACAACTTATTCATTCTTAGCATCATTAAAGATGGGTTTTTCATCATAGAATATATAAGAAGAATAATGAATTAAAAGAAAATTTTTGGTGGGTCATTATGAAAAGGAAGGAGGGTGAGCTAATTTCAAGAAGCTCAACCTTTCATGAGGCCATGGAAGAGAAAGAAAGACAAGCTTGTATGTTGCAGTATTAACCTACTCTTGTTTGGAAGAAGTAGAAGATAAATTTGGATTTTATAATATGTCTTCAAAAAATGTTTCAGAATCATGAATCCATATGTGTGATAGTGGATCAGTTCAAAAAGTCAACTCATTTCATTCCTATTTTTGAAACTCATATGGTGGACAACTTCTCGAAAATTTAATTTTGATAAGTGGTAAAGGGACATGTAATAATATTTTTGATAGTGTTTGACATAGATATTATATTTACATATTCTTTCTATAAATACTTATAGAAATACCTTAGGACTTAGTAGACTAAGTTTATGCAATGGCATCTTATGATTAACACGAAATATGACAAGATGATTTTGAAATTGGAAGACCTATTGTGGGATTGTGTAATAGATTTTGGTATCATGTGGGTCAAGAATGTTCTATTAGTGTAGTTCACTTATGACAACAATTATCCAAACCTAATACAAATGGATCTATTTAATACATTTTATGAGTTTCCATTTTCTTCTCCACTTTGTTGTGTGAAATATGTGGGACTTCACTAGTAGGGCCGAGCCTTATTCATGAAACAATGGAGGATATTAAGTTTATTAGGAAATCGATGGAGATGTCTCGTAGTCATTAGAAATCGTATGGGGATCATTATAGATGGTCTTTGGCATTCATGGTGAGAGATCATGTATTTTTTAGATTTAAATCATGAATTATAAATTAACATTTTAGGAAAAAGGAAACATTATATTTTCATGCACATGCCCTTTTCATATTCTTGAATGTTTTGGATATTTCACTTATCGGTGGGCATTACCTTCATGATTCAGTGCAGTGTATAATTTGATTCATCTATCTTAGTTGAAAAAGCATGACCCTAATTAAAACCACATAATTGGATGGTATCATGTAGAACTTGATCAAATTTCTATGTTGATACATATCTTGGTGTGTATTTGTGACATGAAATAAAAAGTATTGCAGGGAAAAAGAATTTTTATTGTGAGGATTTTTTTAGAAAACAAGGTCAAATTCAGAATGAGACTTGGGAATGAGAAACTGAAATGAAAGAGCAATGGTCAGGATTCTTTCAGTAAGATGTATGATTTCTACATTTCGAGGAAGGAATAAACAATGGTATGGGTGATGTAATTCCCCCAGTATAAATTAAGTAACCCTTTATTTATGACTTTTTAATATTTAAAGAATATGGGTAATGTTTTGGAGATTTTGGATAACTTTGGGAGGTTTTTGATATTTTCTATAGGTTCATGAATGGTGCATGTTTTTAGAAAACCATGAAAAACCTACAATAATTAGTTCAAAATGAGACTTGGGATAAAAGGTAGGTGTACAAGAGGTGTACAATTTTTCTAAACACCATGAAAGACTAGGAAAAACATTGAATCAATATACAGTAGGATTTGGAATGATTGACACTTGGTTTGTTAACCACACAAGGAAAATATTTTGGGTTTATCCTCGAGGTAGTGTCATCCACACAGTTAGAGCATGATTTTCAAAACTGTGTGACTATCCGTGCATGGGTTAAAATCGAGATCCTAAAATTACAGATGTCACCTAATTTGGTTTCTAAATCCCTTTTTTCCTCTTATGTGGCCCCAACTCGATATCATCTCTATGCAAAGTATATGGGCGATTCTCACATTGATCTAGAGGTGGTTTGATGGCTTCTCTTGCTGATTAGATACCCGATTCATATGATAATCCATCGTTCTTGGTAGTTCTTGATGGCTTTTTTAAGACCAACTACTCTATATGTCACAATTTCTTTGAGCTACATCTATTTTGCTATTATATAACATAGTTCATTCCAAAAATGATTAGATTTGGATTGTTTTATGACATAAGAAAATATATATGCTGGTTTCAAAGTAATTTAACTAGGATTCCTTGGCGCTTTTCATGTTGTTTATCATTTTCCACAATATCATGTGGTAGGTGGATTCAATCTCGGCACCTCTGTTTAGAACATGATATTCTTGGTTTTGAATTGATTATTTTTCATTATTTTTTTTGTGAAATTGAAATTAATTTATTGTTGAAAACCCACTTTAGTGGATGTTTGAGAAATTTGGAAAGTGGTGTTTTGCTTGGAATGTGTATTTGGTAACTTGATTTTAAAATAATGATTTTAAAAATTTTTGGATGATTTTGATGCACGTACAAAAATGGTTTTCAATAATAGTGTTGTTTATTGAAATGGGTTTGAACTCATAAGGGTTTGTGAGGTTTTTCATGGTGGTTTGGTGTGTCCTCATATTCAATGGGATAGATAAGGTCATGAAGTACCCATAAAAATGTTTGGATGGATATGGGAATGAATTATCCCTATCAAAGTGGTTCACTATATGAAGGCATAATGAAAGGATGCCTCACCATCAAAGTGGTTTGAACTGTTTGATTTGTTGTTTTATTTTAAAAGGGATAATCGTCACCCAATTTTAATTGAATCCATTCAATATTTATTTACATCCTTTTGTATCGTGGGAATGTCGACTAAGGCTAAGTGATACCCTATAGCCTTCTCAAGCCAGTGAGAAGGGGTGAGATATTACAATAGAGATATACTAAAACAATAAATAGAGGAAAGAATATAATAAATGAACTATATAAGGATAATCAATATCATATACATCATGATTTCATGTCAGTACACTATAAAAAATTTAATGCATGGAGGAAAATTATTAGGCATATACCTCATTGTATACAATAGAAAAATAATATGTCTCATATATAATAATGAAAAAATGATCGTTCCTATACTCTCACACTCTATCATAGTATAGAAAATCATGCAACAAAATATAGACGATTCCCTTTGTTCCTACCTAGATCCATGTAATATGTTCAATGACCAATCAGTTCCCAAAACAGGGTGTTGGATATTCCATGTTGGCCACTAATGATGTTTTCTAGAACTCTCCAGATTGTTCATATAAAATTAGAATTTAGTGGGTAAAAATCAATGTGTGATAGTAAATAAAATAAATCACATTGGTGATGGTTCCACATGCGACTCCTAACCGGTCTTAACTAATTTGGCCTAGGCCAAAACATTTCTATATAAATGTTTAACAACATATAAAATATATATGTGAAGGTATGTATGAATATATACATCATGAATGTATGAAAATAAGTGCTTATATATATACATAATTTTATCCCAGAGCTGAGCTGTCTTCCCCTAGGATTTATATAAAAATATAAGGGGTCTCATATTCCACATGGAATAAATGAATGGAAAATAAATATAATTAGGCCATCATAAAATGAAAACATAACCCAAATCTAGAAATGTTATTTGACTTTAAATTTTAGTTTATAAAATTAAATTATCAATTAACAAATAACAAGTCAAATGCCATTTAATGCATTTCATAAAAATGGATCCCATTTTTCACTCTATAAGCACTATAAAATCCATCCCATAAGGAGACTATCAAATGTGTTTTTCAAGGAATCTGGGTAACACTTACATAGTGGTAAAAAAGAATAAAATTCTGATCCCATACCTTTTTTCCACATAGGGAACCATTTATAACTCATAGAATGGTATAGTAGAATATACCATTGATCCAATCCTAGGTGATCCACTCCGGAACTTGGTATCACTCGTGGGTATCATTTAGGAATCAACCTAGTGAGATCATCTATGGTGTCCTATTAACAATCTGAGTATTACTCTAGATTCGAAATATTTAATTAATATACATCAAATAATTTTTCTTGATGGCTTAATCAAAGGAGTTCTAAATCGTAAATCATGTATCATGCTTGGCATGGCATGTGGGGTGGTCTAGGCTAGTGTTTAATCTATACCATTTAAAAAAATACCTTTAGTAAAATTGGAAATTTATATTCAATGTAACAACTGAATATAAGATAAAAAATATCAAGGGAATTTTGACATGGCCTTCCCTTCTAAGTTATATTAATTAAAATTATATTTCTTTTACATTTCCCAATTAAATTCACCAAAGCTGGTGGTTAAAACTAATTTTATGGATTAAGTATTCTTGAATTTACATAGTCACACCATAAAGGGAAGATCGTGTCCTAGAACTAACCCTATAAAATTTATTTTTGGTTTCTAATGATCATTCATTCAAAGAGATTTCATTTGTTCTAATTAATTTAAAATTGTGGTGGTGTTGCACAAGAGGTCTGGTGTGTGTCTTAATGGGTAAAAATATAAACATTGAGATATTAGGGGAAATGAACTATAAATATAACCCTAGAACAATAATAACATCATCATCAATTGAACTTCCTTAATTTTTTTATGAAAATGGGGAAATGAACAAAATTGAAAAATTTCCAATATGCATCCAATGCAACAAATAATTAAAGAATCATATTCCTTATAATAAACTCGGTTAAACGCTTAGGTGGATTAAGAGAAAGGATCTCCCAATACGTTATTCATTTTAAAAAAAATCTAGATTATTATGTTATATTTTCATAGGATGAAGGATTAGAAATGACAATTCACCATTCATTATAGGGGTGTGTGATTTGGGCACATGGTTTGTTTAACACTGGGGTGTTTTTTTGATATATTTTCTATAAAAAAATTTAATTATTAAATAGATCGCATTGATCAAAATTGTGTGTTTAAGAAACCCAGAAGACCCCTTAAATATAAAATGAATATTTTAAACTAGTAATTTGGTTAATAGGAATAAATATAACTAAATTATGAAAATTTATTGTGAAGTCATTCACTACTAATTATTTATGAAAAATATAATCCAATTATATATTTTTATTTTTTTGTTAAAAAATTGAGTGAATTAATATTATTAAAAAAAATTAATTAAGTATTTATGTTGTATACTTATTGAAATATTTTATATATTCATAAAATATATAGTTTAGTCATAAGGAATGAATAAACCTTATTTGATGTCTAAAAACTTATATTTTTTAAAGGGGAAATTTTCCATATTTTAACGAAGAACCAATTTTAAATTATGATTTTGACACATTAGTAATTTTACATGTCAAAATAAACATGGTCTATGGAAGCGATAAATTTATTTTCTTTTGTTGAAATTTTGATATTTTTCTGATAACATTCTAACATTGATGAATAGTAAAAATAAATTAAATGCTAATTAAAAGCAACTCATTTCATTGAAAAAATTTATGAGGATAAATTATAATGTTAAATGGTTTTAATGTTTAATATAATATATATTTATCATTGAATATAATTTATTCCGCTCTCATTAAATTTACATTATATTTAGAGGTCAAAATATTTCAATCTTTTGGAATGTTTTTACTTTTAAAACTTTTCCTCTCTTTATCAAAATGGGATTAATTTTAATCAATTAATACTAATAATATGTTTTTAATTTGGATAATGGATTCCATATTTGGAATCACTAGGTCCAAAATTTGTAAATAACTTCATTTTTTTTGTCATTATAAATATTAACTTCTGTAATTTGTTATTAATATAATAAAAGGCTAAAATGGGTAATTAAGGGTAAGCATACTAATATAAAATTACCCTAACACTTTTATTAATATAATTAGATGAGTTTGTTTTACCTAAATCATCCTTCGATCAAAATAGTGTCCTTTGGAAGCCACTTCATTAAGATTAGGATATTTAATTTATTTTATTTAAAGAAAATCTAAATATATCTCAACCATATTTTAATAAATAAATTATTTTTTATATAAGTTCATACATTAGATAAATTAAATTACAAATAGGCATTTCATAGCTATTTATTACTATATTATGGTAATTTATTTGCAATTTTTTATTAAATAAATAATTTACTTAAAGACCTATACTTTGATGATGTAAACACTAATTAATTGATGTGAAATCAATAATTTTTTTATTAAAATAATGATAACCATCCAAAGACCCAAAGAAATGAACAATTATTATTGTTCAAGTATATCTTGACCATAAATATCCTAGTTTAGATTTAGGGACCATTTAGAGAATTATATAAGAGATTGTGACACATATATTATTTTATTCAATGTAATGTTAAAGTTGTCACATTCATAATTTAATAGGTAAAATTTTTTAAATTTGGACTTTATAGAAGATAAATTCGAATAAAAATATTCTCTAAAAGTTAAATATTTTTTTCTTCATCATAGTATTTATTTGTTCAATAAATAAGTATATTATGTAATTACACAAAATTGATGTTGTAATTATTTTATTAATGGAGATAACAAATAACAATTATTATAAAAATTAAAATAAATAGAATTTTTGATACTTAATATGTATAATTATTTTTAGAAGACCTTGACCTCATTTTAATATAATTAAATAGTTGGTTATAAGTAAACTTGTTATATTAATATTTTTAATACCCAAGAATTGAATAGTGTCAAAATTGAAACTAGTTATTATTTATACAAATAAGGTTTAATTAAATTATTTAAATCATAATTATTTTTAAAAATATATATAATAACTATTATATTGAGTAAAAAATTATAATGGTTTTATTTATGTTATAATTGACATTAAATAAGTAAATATTTCAACCTTTTATTATTGAAATACTTGTTACCCCAGAAAAAAAATTAAATATATTAACTACGTTTTATTTAAAATGACGAGGTTTAAATTGATAGAAAAACTTGTATAAAATATATTGGTTTATGATATTACAACACTATATCATCTCATATTCTAAATTGGGACATTTTGGAGGATTTGTATTGGGTTTGATTTTTTTATAAATTAATATTTTTAGAGATCACAAAAGTGCCCCTCACCTCAATTATAAAAGGGAACCTCCTCCCCCACATATTCACTTTAAATTGATCCTTAAATATTGAACATCCCGTAACATTATTCCTTCTCAACTTACCTAGTAACATTATAGGGGTTCTGGTCTTCATCAAACACCAACTACAGTTCACTAAGAGAATATTTGGAGGAAGCACTTCGAAGAAGATGTAATATCCTCGACAGATTCATTCAAAATTAATTATTCTTATATGTAATATTCATTATTTGCTTCATTATAAAGTAATAAATTCATTATACCTTATTTAATGAAATTCAATTATGATTATGGAAGAACAATATTCCAATTTTATTCATCCTACAAAAAATGAAAATCACCATGCGTGCGTATGTACGACTTACCATCACCACACCGCGAGGTAATTTGTTGTTCACCACAAATATTCTTAGATGGGAATAATTATATATTATTATTAAATAATAATATTTATTTTTAAATATTATACACCATTCGCATCAATAACATTCAATAATTATGGAAATGATATCGTCACTCGTGTGTACGTACAACCGACCGTCTCCATGATGAAATAAGATTTAATATAGATGATCTTTATTAAAGAGTGATTATATAAATGTATATAATGAGTAAATATGACATATAAAATTTTAATATCATTTTTAATATAACTATGACATATGAAGTAGAACTTGAACTTATTCAACAAAACATGCATAATAAAATGAAGTAGTTAATACCTAAATAACTAGTAATAAAGAAATTTTATTAATAAATAAATGATAATATGATCATATATCATATCATAAAAATTATTATTGTTAAAAATATTCAATGAAATTATTTAAATATATATATAAGATATTCTGATATATACAAAATAAATCAAACATAAATGGTACGGGATAACTTCACAATCGCATTATTATATGAGATTGTTTATATGTAAGTATTAACTAGGGTATATTTATCATCCACTTCTATGTTTACTAAATATTTAATTTTATTTCTATTCCTCTACAATTATTTCAAGACAATTTTACCCATTGGTTATTTTTATAAAATAATATGAATGTAATCTATTGGTTTTTTTGTTACGAGGTAATTTTTTATTTTTCTGAGAAAAGGAAGAGAAAATTATTTTTTTAATCATATACGACATTAAAATATTTGTACATCTTCATAATTCTTTATTTATATGATGATTCATCTAAAAAATTTCAAGTTTATTTTTAAATATAATATTTTATTTTAAGATTGCACGAGATTTTGAGAAAATAAAATGTTTCTGTAGAAGAAAGGATATTTTAATAAAGAATTAATTTTCTGTGTTATATAAAAATTATTTTCCATATAATATATAATTATTAAATTCGGTTATGTGTCTAGTATAATATTCTTTTTATTTCTTTGTTTTTATTATTTTTATTATAGATTTATATTTATGAAAACCATTTGTTTTACATGGATTATGTTATGTTGGAATGATGTTTAAAGAAACCCATTTTATTACTTGGTTTATTATGAATGATTTATATTATTGTGGAAAATGTAATAATGATTTGATTATGATATGGGTGGGACAAATATCTCCCACTAATTTATTTTGTGAATATTTATATCTTATTATATAGAAAAGTTTGTAATATAGAATGATCTCGTTTCAGTTATAAAGGGTTGGAACGAGGATTGAGCTCAGTTCAGTAATGGTCTTTTTCTGCTATGATGGCCTTCGAAATAATCCTCGACTAATTTGAAATGAATTTATATGATTATGTGTACTCTAAAAAACATAATGTCATATGTTATTTAATTTTGAATTATTCTTATTTATTCTTATGAATTTTAATGATTTATCCCATGGCATGATATCACGATCATTTATATGTAGGATAAGATTTTCAAATGTTATGTTCTTACGTCTGATGATTATTATATGATTTGTATCTCCCTCATCTACCCTTAATGATCAACTGAGCTTACTCTTTTATATGTCTCCCTTCCCCAGGTCATGAAAAAGGGTATTAAGTAAGATATGTTTAAACGGTGTCTAGTGATGATGAAATAATTGGGAGACAATGAAGAGGTCTTATGAACCATATGTTTAGGCTTCCATGTTTCTAAAGACACTAACTTATACATTACTATCATGGCTATGTTATACATTGTAATTAATATTTCATAAATTTGATTTAATATCAATTTATGTAATGTATTGGTCATTATAGTTGGTACCCAAATAATGGTACAAATGACATTTCGAAACCAATATGAGAAAACATTGTTAATAACCCAAAAAAATTTCAATGTATAGGTTACAATCCTAGTATTTTATAAATGGTAATAAATAACATCGGATAAAACCTAAAACGACCTTAATTGAAATTTTATTCTCGATTATGTGGTTTTCTTATTATGATTAGTGTTTCACACACCATGCTTCCTGGTTTTAGTCAATGGTTGAACATAAAAAAACATTAATGTTTAATGCAATGGGAAATGAAATGATTGTCCTCATGAGAAACCAAATGTGTTGAGAGATATAATGTAATATCTTGTATTTATTCTCACATATATTTCTAATGGTATGATTCACACGTGAATTCCAAATGATAAAAGGAGAGGAAAACATTATTTTCAGTCTATAATGACCAACTTTCCACCTTCATTCAGTGTTTCTCTTGATCCGTTAGTGGTAGAACAGTGGATCAGAACCACTAGAAACAATTTTTTTGTTCTCCAAAGTTCAGAACATGATAATTCATTGTATAATTCTATATTTTTTAAGGTGAAGCTGATCAATGATGGAACCTTATAAAGAATATGAATAAAAAAGATAAAATTGAATATATGGACTGGGATGAGTTCAAGAACATATTTTTCAGTAAGTACATTCTATGTATTCTTCAAATGAAGATGGAGAAGTAGTTCTTTGATATTATGAAAAAGGTAAATTAATCCATTGGTACCTATGATGAAAATGTTACAATACTATTAAGGTATGATTTTGGAATTATTATCAAACCTAAGAGTAGAATTGATCAATTCTTTAGTGGCTTAAAACAAAGTCTCCAAATGGAATTATCCATAAGGGACTTCAATATCTTTGGAAAAAATATTTCAATGTGTTCCCAAGGTTGAGACATAGATTAGAGTAACCTATCAGTCCTATGGATTTGATAATATGAGAAAAATAGTGTTCAAGGGAAAATATAAAGACCAAACCGAAAGGAAGATGAGTTTTCCCTAATGCTGAATTTGTGAAAAGAATCATGGTGGAAATTGTCTTAAAAGGACTAGTAAATATCTTAAGTGTTTAAAATATTGTCATCAGGTAGTTGAATTACAATTACATGGGAAGTATATTTGTAATGATGCTATGAGATAAAAGGATACATAGAATGAACCTCCTACACTTAAATGTTACAAGTACAATGAAATGGGGAATTATTCAAATAAATACCCTAATCCAAGGGTTATTGATGATGATTGACATTGTAAAACACTGAAGGATAAAGAGAAAGGCAATTCACAAGTGATTAAAATCAGTGATATAGATTAAAATGTTGAAGTGGTGAAAGGTACACATACCATCCACTCTATAGTAGAAAATGTTTTATTCGATTTTGGATCCACCCATTCTTTTATTTATGAATAATTTTCTAAGGGTGTCAACTTATTATGAAAACAACTAGATATTAACTTATCTTTGAAAACATCTAATAGAACAATGGTCACATGAAATGATTATAATTCTTCCCTAGTTGATGTTTGTGGGGAAGTGCTTCTTGGAAAACTTGTGATCCTTCATATAATATAACTTGATGTGATTATTGACATGGATTGGATTTCTTTTTATGTATATCATTGAAATTAACAATAAATATAAGTCACATTTGATATTCCAGATCATTCTATGATCATATATCTATTAAAGGATGAATATAACCTTCTAGTATAATTTTATTCCATATTTTGGGTATTTATCCCTATAAATGAAGGTTATCTATACCAAATGGCTGGGGATAATCTCACAATTAAGAATACACACATTTTATGGGTGTTATATGAAATCTTTCTGGAATAATTACATGGCCTTCCACCGAATTATTAAGTTAATGTTTCAATAGAACTCATATTGGTGCTATTCCTATGTCAACGACACCTTATATAATAGAATCAATTGAGTTTCATGAAATAAAGAATAAAATACCAGAGAAACACGAAAAGGGATTCACACACCCTAGTGCATCACCTTGGGAAGAACCTATTCTATTTGTTAAGAAGAATGATAGATCAATGATACTCTACATTGATTATTGATAACATAACAATGTAACTTTAAAAAAAAAATCCTCTTCCCTGTATTGATGAATTATTCGACCAACTATGTTGAACTCAATACATTTACAATATTTATATCCATTGAAGATATCATAAATTAATTTTCAGTAATGGAGATATTCCAAAGATGTCATTCTATACATGGTATGAACATTATGAATTTATAGTGATGATTTTTCCCTTATAAATTCCCCCACTATCTTCATGGATCTAATGAATAGAGTCTTTATAGACTATCTTGATCAGTTTGTGGTAGTCTTTATAGATGATATTCTTGTCTATTAGAAAATCACAGAAGAGTATAATGACCACATAAGAATTTTACTGAAGACCCTAAGAAAGGAAAATATTAATGAAAAATTTACCAAGTGAAAATTTTGGCATCATAAGGTATCATTTTTAGTTACATAATCTAAGGAAAGGTTATATATGTGGATCCATCAAAAACAGAAGTTATTGAATGATGTATGAGACCATAAAAGGTAACTACGATCCGATGTTTTCTTGGTTTTGTAGGATATTATCAATGTTTTGTGAAATATTTTCCATGATTATATAATCCACTCACCTTGTTTACTTGTAACGAAGTGAATTTAATGTAGATGATGTAATTTGGAGATAATTTCAAATAAAAAAAAGTTAATGTTTTCCAGTGCACCTATGCTCACACTACTTTCAAGTGGAGAATGTTTTGTGATCTACAGTGGTGCATCCAATAAGGGTATGGGTTGTGTTCTCATGAAAAATGATATTATGATAGATAATGCCTCATGAAAATTGAACATACATGAGAAAAATTACATAACTCAGGATTTGAAGTTATCAATGGTAATCTCTTCACTAAGGAAATAGAGGCATTATCTCTATGGTGAAAGGTATGATATTTATACTAATCATAAAAGTATAATGTATATTTTCACACACAAAAAGCTGGATATGAATCAAAGATGATGGTTAGAGATTATTATAATTATGAATGCTCAATAAATTACCTCCCTCAGAAAGAGAATAATGTGGTAGATGCTTCGAGTTGAAAAAAACATAGTACCCTATCTATGATGAGGATCTCAAAAGATCCAATATTTATGTATTTGAAAAGTATAGATCATGAAATTTTAATATAAGGTGAGAAATAATATATTTCTAAAATAAAGTTTCAACCATAAATTTAAGTGAAGATTAAGGAGACACCTAAGGAATATGTAGAGATACCATAGAAGGTGAGAAATGATCCTGAATTCAACCTTGATAGTAATTGAATAATAATGTTCTAGAACTGGGTTTATATCCCCCCATATAGTAATTAAAGGAGCTATTTGAAGAGGCTCATAGTTATTCATTCTCGATTCAACCTAGGTGAAAAAATATATACATAGAACTGGAAAAGTATTTTTGGTTGGATGGAATGAAAAGAGATGTTTCTGAATATATCTCTCGGAGCATGATTTTTTAGCAAGATAAGTCCAATAGACAATAGTCCAAAGAAATGTTACAATAATTACCCATACCGGAATGAAAAGAGTAAAACATCATTATGGGCTTTGTTGTCGGACATCCCAAAACATCTAAAAGCCATAATTCTATATGGGTTATAGTTAAATTGATTAAGAAGTCATCAAACATCATTATTATTAGAGAGTATTTCTCTCTTGATCAGATTTCCATGATATATGTAATGTATGTGGTAATATTTTCTTGAGTACCAATTTACATTATATCTGATCGGGATCTGAGGTTTACCTTGAGATCTAGCAAAGTCATCAGAATTCATTGGATACAGAGTCACATCTCAGTACTGCTTATCATCCTCAAACAAAATATTAGTCTTAGAGGATAATTCAAACTCAAGAAGACATGTTGAGATATTTATTTATGGATTTTCAATGTTGTTTAGATCATCACATAACTTTGGTATAATATTCATACTATAATAGATTTCTCTCCAGTATTAATATGGATAATTATGAATCACCCGATAAAAAGAACTATATAAATCCAACTTGGTGGGATTATGTTGGGGAAACAAAACTATTAGGACCTCGTCATATTGATTAAATGGTAGAAAATGTTAGATCTATTCAACAACACATAAGAGCATCTTAGAGTCGACAATAAAGTTATGTTTTCAACTGAAGAAAAGACATAGAGTTTGAAGTGGGTGACACAATGTTTCTATGAATATAGCCCTATAAGAGTGTAATGATATTTGGAAGGAGGGGAAAGCTAATCCCTAGGTATATCAGTCCTTATAAATTCAAGACTGTGTGGGGAAGATAGATTACAGATAGGAGCTTCTACTGAATCTATCTCATGTTTAGGATGTGTTCCACTTATCTCTCCTGAAAATGTATATACATGATCATTCTAATTAAAAACAATCGATTGAAGTTCTAGATCATAGTGAAAAAGTTCTATGAAACAAGGCCACTCACTTGGTTAATGTTTGGTGGAAGAACTACCAATTTGAGGTAGCTATGTGGGAACTTAGGGATATTATGAGGGAGAGATATCCTCATCTTTCTGTATCCAATTGACTAATTTAAAGGCTGAAATTCAGTTTAAGGGTGTTAGAATGTAACACAATGATGTTTTTATGAAATATTTTGTTTAAATAATTTTAATTATTCAATAGATTACATCGAATTCAATCAGGATTTTAATAGAACTAGAAGACACCCTTAGTATAAAATTACCATTTTAACCTACCTGTTATGTTACCTAGAATAAATATAACTCACTTATGAAAATTTATCATGACGTCATTTTCAAACTATTATTTAAGAAAAATATAAATCAATTATATATTTATATTTTTGTGTTATTAAATTGATTGAATTACTATTAGTAACCAAAATTATTGAAATATATATTTTATATTCTTATTAAAATATTTTTTATATTCATCCAATATATATTTTTTTCATAGGGTATAAATAAACTGTATTTTATCTTTAACAACCTATATTTTTTAGAAATATAATTTTCAACCATTTAATGTAGAAAATATCTTAAATTAATATTTTTACATATTCATAATTTTTATATGAAAACATAAAATGTTTCTTTGGAATAAATATATAAAAATTTACATTGGATGATATTTTAATATTTTTCTCATAACTTCAAACATCGATGAAATGTAAGAAATAAACTACATTTAATAAAAACCACTTTTTCATTGAAATAATTCATATTGTTGAATTATAATATAAATGGTTTTAATGTAATAATATAATATATTTGTATCATTTAATATAATTTATGTCATTACCATTAATTTTAAATTTAATTCCAATGCAAAAACATTTCAATCGTTGGCAATTTTTTAACTTATAAAACACATTCTCTATTCTAAAAATTTAGATTAATTTTAAATTAATTACTAAAAAATAGTGTTTAAAAATTTTTAAAAATGGATTATATATTTGGAATCATTAGGTCCAAATTATGAAAATATATTTATTTTTATTTTTTGAGATTATGAATAATGACATGGTTAATTTTTTTATAATATGGTAAAATGTTAAACAATGTAATTATGGGAAGAACTACTGTTATAAAATTACCCTAACACTTGTATTAATATCATGAGATTAGTGTGTTTCTACCAAAAACATTCTTGGGTCGAAATTGTGTCCTTTGGAATCTACTTGGAAGAGATTAGGACATTTAATTTATTTATTTAAAGAAAATATAAATATGCCTCAATGAAATTTTAATAACTAAATAATTATCTATATATGGTTATATATAATATAAATTCAATTACAAAAATAAATTACAATGAAAAATGTTTTTATTTATCATGTTAATTTTGTTTAAAATTTTTCGGAATCAAATAATTAATTTAATGACTTATACAATGATGATGTAAAAATTAATTAATTGATGATAAATAAATAAACCAATTTTAATTAAAATACTAATATCAATAAAAATACCCAAACACTTCAACAAATCTTATTGGTCGAATATATATCGACAAAATCATCCAATGGTTTAGTTAGTGACCATTTAAAGCCTCATAGAAGATACTGTGACACTTATATTATTTTACTTAAAGTGATGTTAAAGTTGTCACCTTGATAATTTAATATGTATAACATTTTAAATATTTTATTTTCCAAAAGATAAATTTGACTTTAAATAATCATAAAAAATATAGTAGAATTACTTTTATCATAGTAATATATTTTTTATTCAAAATGTAAGTATAATAAATAATTAACCCAAATTGATGTAGTAATTATTTTATCGATAAAGTTAACAAATAAATGTTTTTAAATATATTAAAATAAATATAATTTGGGTGAATTAATATGACTAATTAATTTTCTATACCAACATGTTTTCGTAGTAAAATAATAAAATATTTTTTTCAAAGTTAACTTGTTATTTTAATATTTTTAAAAATAATTTAATTGAGTAGTGTCAAAATTGACACAATTGATTGGTCAACAAAATAATGTCTTATTAAATTATTTAAATCATAAAATATTTTAAAAAATATACATATATAAAAATTATGATATGGTCTAAAAAAATTTACAATTTTTATTTATTTTCTAATTGACATCATATATGCTAATATTCACCCTTTTAATATTTAAATATTTTTTACCCTAGTTAAAAATTAAATAGAATAAAAAAGTTTCAATTAAAACGATAATGTATAAATTGATAGAAAAAATTGTCTAAAATATATTAGTTGATTATTTTACAAATTTATATCATTTAATATACAAAATTGGTACATTTTGGTGGTTTTTGAAATGGGTTTTATTGTTTTATAAATTTATATTTGGCGATCCCAAAAGTTCCCCTCACCACAATTATAAAAGGCCACAGCCTCTTAAATTCTTCACTTCACTTTGAGACTTAAATAATGGCCATACCCTTCCCCATTACATTATCAATTTCCATTTTTACATTAAATAAGTTTTGGTCTTGTTCAAAAACAAAATCAAGTGCTCTAAGAGGAGATTTAAAGGAAGCATGTCGAAGAAGAGGTAATCTCCTCTACCAATTATTTCAAACATATTTTTTCTTGTACTTCCTATTCATGATTATTTTTAAAATAAATTAATAAATGTTGTATCACTTATATAATGAAATTTTAGTAGGAATATGGAACAAAAATATTATACTTTCTATGCATCCTATGAAGAATAAAATCAGAACACATGTGTACGTACGACTTACCGTCTCCATGCCGTTGTGTAATCGGTTTTCACAACCACATTGCATGGATGGGTATAATGATAGAAATAATTACTACATATGATTATTTTATAATGAAATTTAATCTCAAATATTATACACCTTTTAAAAAAATATCATTCACCAATTATTGGAATGATATCGTCGCTCGTGCATACGTACCACTTACCATCTCAACGATGCGATTTGATTCATTATGTATGATCTAAATTAAATCATGATTATATAAATGTATAAAATGAATAAATATTAAATATATAATGTAAATATTGTTTTGGAATGATATAAATATGACCTATTAATTATAACATGATCTTCTTCAACAAAACATGAATATTCAAATGAAGCAGTTAACACCCGAATAACAACTAACAATGAAATGTTATTAACAAATAGATGATAATATGATCATATATGATATCATAAAAATTAATATGATTATAAAATATTTCAGTGAAATTTTTAAAATCATTATACAATAGGTTAATATATATTCGATGGAAATCAGACATAAAAGGTAAGGGGTTATTTCACAACATCATTATTATCTGAGACTGTTTATACATAAGTATTTGTAAGGTATATTTACCATCCAGGTCCATGTTTCTTAAATATATAATATTATTTATATTCTCCTAAATTTTTTTTAAATCAATTATACCCATTGGTGAATTTTGATTAAATGGTATAGATGTGATCTTTTTTCATTATTCAATATGTGGTACTTTTTGACTTTTTTGGAAAACGTAAAACGATAGTTATGTTTTAACTTATACGACAGGAACAGTATTTTACATCTTTACAATGATTTATTTCAATGAAAATTTCTCTACATGATTTTATTTTTAATTTAAAATATATTTTTTTCATTCAAAACTTAACAACATTATGGTAAAAGAAAAAGTTTTTGAAGAAGAATGGATATTTCCCTCAAGAATTAATTTCAATTGTTTTATCAAATTTATCTTCTATATAAGAGGAAAATATTTAATAGTATTATTTTTGAAGTATAATATCCTTATTTTTCTATGATTTTGTTGTGTTTGTGATGAAATGATATTTCTGAAATCTTTTTGTTTTACATAGATTATGTTATGTTGGAATTATGTTTAAAGAAACCCATTTTATTCCTTGGGTCATGACGAATGATTTATGTTTTTGTGGAACACGTAAGAATGATTTCCTTATGAAATGGTTGGGACATATATCTCCCTCCAATTTATTGGGTAAATATTTATATCTCATGAGATAAACATGGATGGAATTGAAAATGTTCTTAGTTCTGTAATACGGGGATGGAATGAGGAGTGAACTCGATTTAGTAATGGACTTTGTCTACTATAACGGTCTTGAAAATGAGATATGGCTAATATTAATTGATTTTATATGATTATCTTTATTTGAAAAACTTCATGTCTTTTGTTATGACATTTGGGATTATGTTCATTAATTCTTATGAACATTCCCGATTTATCCCATGGCATGAAATCGTGAGCTTTCATATGTAGTGTAAGATTTTAAAATGTGGTGTTCTTATATCTTATGATTATGATATGATTGATATCTACCTTCCTTACCCATACTATGCACTTGAGATCACCCTTTCATATGATTCTTTTCCCAATGCCATGCAGAACGGTATGAAGTAATATATGTAAAAAGGGGGTCTAGTTATGATAAAATAATAGAGAGATAATTAATATGTCTTATGAATCGGTTGTATATATTTACCTATTTCTAAAGACACTAAACCTATATGGTCCTATCGTGGAATTATTATAATTATTAATGAATTTTTTTCAACATTGATGTAATATAAATGTATGTAAATTATGGGTCATTATAGTTTGAAAAAATCATGATCCAACAATACACCTATACTATTTAAGTTTCATTATGTGTAGAAGAAAAGTGAAATGTTTTTCCGACCCATGTGTATCACATATCACTTTAGAAATGCCTTTGTAAGACCCTATTGGTTATTTAAAACTACATGGCCTCTTCTGTGTGGTTTATTCATACCTTGATTCCAACCGGTTTTCTAAAAAATCCAAGGCTTCCGGTTCCGAATGAGCATAAACATTTCAAAAATGTTCCTCAATCTCTAGTTAAAATCCTTAAATATTAAAATGAAGGTGTAAACTAAAAATTAAAGCGATAATACCTCATATGAAATGTTGGTATGTCACAAAATCCCCCACATAAAACAACTTGTCCCTTAGTTTTCCATCCAAATGTGGTAAAACATCATCATGGAAAATTTCTGGCCACTGAGAATGTGTGTCAGCCTTTCACTCTATGATCATGTATTGTACAAAACTATAGTACCATATTTCTTAGAATATAGGAATTTAACTTCCATGGATATATTTATTTCTACGATAAACAATATAGATCGGGTACTTTTTAAGATAAACATTGACCTCCAATTCAACCACTTCAGGATGAAAATTTTGAAATTGGTATGAATAGTTATGGTGGATTTGTGAAATTGTGAATATGTCGTGCATGGATTAGTACCTATGAGGTAACTACAACAGATTAACTATTATATTTAATCTATCAAAATTCTCAAGGTAGTCCCATTACCCTTGGTGTCAGCATACCTTATTTCATGAACCATCGATGACTCAGTCTAGTAAAAACATGTAAAAAGACCTGATCCCGGACCATGAACACTAGAGGTAATCGAAAATGATTTTCAAGCTATATAATTACCCTTATAAATAAGTTGTGCCTACTTCAATGTCACCTGAATGATATGAGTTCCTAGTATCATTTTATAATATGACTCTAACCAACACATGGGTGAATGACATGACCTTCAATATAGGAAATCATAAAAAGAAATCTGAATAGTTTCATAAAAGATATTATTATATGAAAATTTTAATAGTGTTATGGTTTTCTCCTAAGAACATACAAAATAAATGATTCATGCATATAGAATTTCCTCTAATACTAGTATTATATGATTGGACTAATCACCAGTCTAAGGTGATATGATGTACTTAGAAGAAAATATGACCCCAATACATTCTACAACTCCTCCAATAACCATGATGTAAATTGATAATACCTATCTGATATGACATAACGAAGAACACCATGATGGTGTATATGATATCATGTGTTTTTCCTATGAAGACAATCCACTAAAGAGAAATCCATTCATACAACCAACAATTAGAATTTTTGGAAAATTATAATAGTTGATCATGGCCCGAAAAAGTTCAGGGTGGCCTAATCTAGTGCAACCCTAAGGAATCAATGTGAACTAGACTAGTACACTCAGGGGGATAAATTATAAATAAAAACAATACAAGTATTTGATGGTGAATCCCAAAACACTTGGAAGTCCATGACATTGTTTCCTTCACTCCACATGTGATTAATATTAATATTATCAATAAGTGGTATCCTTAATTTGTGAATAACTTATGTCACAACCTATGGAGTACAACACACTCATTGAATTGAGTAAAGGAGAACCGTGGATTCGTTTTCCACCTGACGGAGAGGGAATCCATGGGTGTAACAAAATTCTAATACCATAATCACCGTCGAAGCCTAATCCATGATCGATTCATTGTGACCTAAAAAAAAGATTAATGAGAAAACCATTGAACCCTATTGATCGCATAAAATGTCTTATTATCTTAAGGAATCATTCAAACATGATTCATTAATGTTTTGTTTTAGTCCGGACATATGCGGTTCCAGAAATCCCAATTTTCACAAGACTTCAATATTATTGATGTTTGGGAGAGTCTGGTGTTTTCCATAAGTCTACACAAGAGGGTATAATGATCAATTTATTTGTGAAATAGAGCGAGATCCATCATTAATTACATTTACCTAAAAATTAAATGTTATATAGAGCTAGTGATTCCATCATATCAGCCCTTATAAATTGTGTTCCATAATATTTAGCATCCTATTGTGAGTATCATATCACATGCCTTATGCTCATGTACGCTATTTGTTGACTGGATGAACCAGGAATGGATAATGTCATCCCTAGAAAGACCATGCACCTTCTTCTCTACTATGTCACTGAAGATGTTATTGATAAATACAGCCCAATCACTCACAAAGAAATGACGGGGTATGAATCTTCCTTTGGTCCAAGATAGAAGTATCATTGGGAGACAGTATTAACCCATTTCTTACTTACCTATTTGTCTAAGGAGATATATCTATTGTGAAGGAACCAAACATGGATGTTTAGTTTTGTATTAATGTGGTTTCATCAAGGATCCCATCCCTATGAATCATGACTGTTATTAGCTTATGAAACTCAATGATAGGTTTTTTTAGAAGGATCCCGATTGAGAGAATATGAACACCAAATGATCCAGTTCATTAGTTATAATAATATTGTGAAACATGTCTATAAGAGGAGGGTTCAGAACTACTTGGGTGAATGTAGGAAACAAGGTGGACTCTATAAATGATAATTCTGTTACCGAGTAACCTAGAAAACCAATGGTACTCCTAGACAAATTATCACCCAAAAAATTGAAAATTCACACTCCAATAGTCCACCTCAAATGATTTTTCAGATTATGAATTATAAAACAAGTGACATCCTAAATCTTAAGGCATATCCCACCTATGGCATCAAACTGTGATCCGTATGTTTTACTGAATAACCACTACCAAAAGGGCCACCCCGCGAAAACATGCCAGGAAAACTTTTCTTATAGGAAGAACATGTATTCAGTGGTTCTTATGATGTAGATTCCACTATCCTTTTCCTTAAAAGATAACCTATGCCAATATTCCCATTGATATCTTCCATTCATCTGATCATCCAAAATAAATTGGACCTAGATTTTCTCAATATTTTGATGAATATTCATGGGAGAAATAGTTTCTGATAAAACATGCATGGGGATGGAGGTTTACAAAATATTGACCAGGGTAATTATCTCCCCAAATTAAAGGATTATGTTCTTCCAATTGAATATGTGTTTAGTTATTTTATCCATAATTCAATAGAAAAGAAAAATTTGAATCTTACCTGATAAAATTGGCGCTCCTAAGTAATCCATGGGAAATTTTCTCTAAGAAACCCACCATTTATCTTCAATCCTCATACCCCATGAGATTGAGAAATGTTCTGAGATATAAACTCCACTCATTTCACAGTTGATGACATGGATTCCCCTATTGAAATGTAAATTAAGAATATGATGGAGCCCTTTAATGATCCTACTACAACCATTAAAAAATATAATAACGTCATCCACATAAAATATTAGGGTAATATAGAAGAAATTTTAATTGTACATGGACTTCTAGACATACCCATCAAAGCTGTATTTGTGAAAGTATCAGTTAAAAGTATCTATAACCATGATAAACAAGCTATTTGAGAGGGGATCTCGATGTCTTAGACCCAAAAAAATTTAATGAATCCATATTTTTCCCATATATGTTATGGGGAACCAATGAGTCCCAATTCATATGAAGGGAATATCCACAAACTTTTTATAGAATCCCACACACCTCGTGACTCTGATGATGACGATCCACTCAACCATGTCATAGGCTTTGCCTATATCAAGCATAATTGAAATGGTTGATCTCGATACTTTCTTGTTGATATCTCCCAACATTTCATGAGCTAAGGAAATGTAGGATTGAGTGGACCTACCTTGGATGAAACTCTACAGTACTTATAATATCCACTTATGAAGGTGAAATTGAATTCACCTATTGATAATGGTGGAAAGAACATTATATAGAAAATTTCATATACTAATTAGCATGTATAGATTTAAATTTGAAGGATCTTTGAATATTAGAATTAGAATACGAGTAGTCACATGCCACATGTGGAAAAATTGTTCCCTAGAAATAATCCTAAATTCATTCCACTATCCCATTCTAGAAGAAGTCTCAATATGTTGTTTAGAAAGACCCTAGAAATCTAATGAGAATTTGGGTCACATTCACAGTCAAGTACATAGACTGCCTTCCACACCACTTTCTTTTGAAAAACCCATTCAAAGTCCATATTGATGACATGGGAAACCAATGTGGGATGGAGTCAAGAAGATCAGATTTCCCTATGAGTTAAACCTCCTACATGTGAGGCATCTAGGTCATTGGTGAAAGAACCATCTTCAAGAAAGATATGTGTATCTTTGGATATCTTCTTCTCCAAGATGCATGCATGAAATAAGGCTGTATTTTTTATCTCCCTAGTTAAGCCAAAACACATGTAATTTCTATCTATAACTCCTTTCCTATTCGTAGACCATGTATTAAATCTGATTATTCAAGCGCAGAAGGTTTATAAATAAATCATCATTCCATTGAGATTCAATACCCTGCTCAGACTACTCAATATTAGCTTTCTAGGTTTCTATGTCTTGGATGTGAGATGGTTTGGAGTTCACCCGTAAATAAATATCCTTCTTCCAAACTTCAAAGATGATTCTGAATTACCACCCAAGAAATATCATGTATGAATTTTTACCCTGATGAGTGGTCCATGATGATGAATTTAGGGTCATCCGCTAAAAATTTTGAATAAAAAAATAATATTGGATTATATTATTAAATTTAAGGAAGTGTAATAGAGGGGAGTGATCAGAGACCAAAGGATCAAAATACTCCACCCTAGTATAAATAATGGTATAAATGAGCATCATATTAGTTTATAAGAGTTCTATACGACTCCACATCTGAGGACTTACCTTCTGGTTATTTCACCGTGTAAAATTTTCTTCTGAGAATCAGTGTTCAAGAATACTTGTTTAATCCATGAAGATTGTGAAATGCTTCCTGTCCAATAAAGGTATTTCCCCTCCATATTCTTTTCATGTGTATCAATAATTCATTTGAAATCTCCACCAATGAAAAAAACCTCATGGGATGCATTGAGGCTACTCAGATCATTTTAGAAGAGTTCCTTATCCGTCAAGTCACATTTTTTATAAAAAAATAAACAATAAACAAGAGATAATTCCAGAATCTAGCCTTCATATACACATGTTGGTTATATAGAAAAATCTTATTGAAAAAAATAGTGTTATTCCAAAAAAAATCATATGTGTTTATTGTCGTTTTCACCATGCATCAATTGATGAAATGAAAATTTTCTAGAAAAATCTTGGATTCTTGATTTTTTTTTCTTACGAGCAAGGATTGTGACCAAGTCCACTTGTATACATCTAAGATATGACACAATGTATACAATCATTACAAATGTACGTAGTCCCTGATCATTCTAGATAAATAAAAATATCATTGGAGCTAGAGGTGTTGTGCATTTCCACATACACTAAAGAGAAAATTAGTTTTATATAAGTTCAAGACTCCTCTCGCTCAGCTTAGGTTTGGGTATGTACTCTACTAGGATAGGTAGTGAATATACTGGACTCCATACCAAAATCCATATTTTCTAATATGATAATACTTTTTTTAATGAATAGTACTGAGAGTAGAATGATTCAAATCTTGAAAAAATATTGTTTTTTATGACCTAGATTCTATAAGAAAAGAGTCTCGTGTTCCAGGAAAAAATATTGTTCCAAAAATATATGAACTCCCTCGAAGATGCAATGAAGGTATGGAGAAGGAAAATAGAGATACACATCTCTGACGGGGTTATGATAAAAAATTATAGCCATCCTAAATGTGAAATAAGACCCTCTCAAGGAAGGGGTATGCTGAATATGGTGTGAAACTAGTGAAACAGTTTGTGGGTCACATAATAGAACCGTTTGGAAGAGGATGTAGAGTAGAAAAATTTTGAACCCCCAACCCATCTAATTCACATATGGGATTAAGGGTTTACTTGGTAGAGGATTTATTACCTTGAACTGAACACTGTGACAAAGCATAATGTAATGGACTTGTAGATTGAATGTTGTCCATAAAGGATAATGAGATATATACACAAGGTCTTTCCACTAAGACACTCCTTCACCTTCCCTGAGCATGATGATGGGAATGGGAAAATGATATGAATTTATCTTAGGAAAAATTAGAGCCACTCCCACATATTCGAATGATCTCATCCCCTCCAATAACTCATCTAGGAAGTGGGTCCTGACATGAAATGTGGTTTTGCAGGACAAAGCCCTTATGATTAGAAATATACCTCACATTCTTTAGGTCAATATATACGCTTTATTCTATGATTATGTAACCTAATAAGTGATAAAAAACAATCCAATAGTTTCATTTAGTGAGATTAGCATATTTTTAAATCTTTTTCATTGTATTTAATATGATATCAATTTGTTTGTCATGGTCATGTTGAGAAAATGAATAAAAAAAAGATATCACCCAAAAAAACTATCACAAATGCATCCAATTATGGGTATAAAATATGATTCAATAGATCCATGAAAATAATGGGTTCATTTTTTAGAGCAACTATCCTGAAAAAATTATCTTGAAATCCATATATACTATACAATGATTCAAATGTTATGTAAGAAGGTTTAACATGAAACAATTGACTGTTTAGCCTCAAATAGATCATCAAGAAAACATAATCTATGCAATGATGGTTAACGAGGTTATATATATGTGGAATTGAATCCTAAATTCATAACCATAAGATGAATCAACCAATGTTAATCCATGAAAAACATGAAGGTACCACCCCCCTTGTTGATCAAAATGACAAGTGAACCCCATGGTGAAATATTGGGTCATATACAAACATTTTCATTCAAATCCTCTAGTTATTTATTATTTTAATAATTTTACATATGTTCCATCTTGTAAGGAGGAATGGAAAGTATTGCTTCTGTTGGAATTAGATCAATGGTTAACTCTACTTATCTCATAAGAGGTCACCCATAAATGATGTCTAGGAAGAAATATTTGAAATGATGCACAAAAGGAGGGAAAAATATACATCCCATACCGGGATCACTAATAAAGTGCCTAGAATTATGGACTATCACTATTTCTAACCCACAATGCTTTGGTTTAGCTCTAATCAACTTGATATCCCATTATATCGTATGCATATATGAAACACCCTCTAGTGAGGTGAAAGAGACCCGTTGGTTATAATAATCAACAAGATATTGGTATGGAACCAAATAATCAATCCAGTGAATGAAAAAAAGTTATACATGAGGATGAAGAGGTTCTATATAAAACTATAACCATATATCTCAAGAGGGAATTCCCTAAAATAGTGTACTCTCTAAGATATTGTCCCCAATAGTTATTCAAGAGTCATTATGCCACAAAATTACTCTATCTTTAGGTCAATAATTTCTATAAATACTTAATTTATAAAATAATTTGAATCACCTATGGTATATAAGAAAGATACTAATTTAGCGGATTTTAGAATCATACTGTGAAATATATAAGACCCTATACTCTTATTCTTTGGCATTAGTTATATTGTACGAAACATTCCAGATCATGGGAATTGAGCTACATCCTAAATTATTTGGAAAGACTTGATCTATTGGAGCTATATCTTATATGACCAACCTACAAGACCATGTCCAACTGCTTATCCATATCAGATGGTAGTAATTTAGCAACGTTCTTATTATAGATCTACTAATACATTACCTGAATGTAGAGTTAATACAGATACTATATCACAATGAAAAGGATTTAAACTTAAAAAAAAAGTTTAAGGTTCCCCATAATTCCAAATATTTGTCCATCAATTGGGCCTTTTGTACCTTGTTCCTTATTATGGTATCCCATATGGTACTGCTGATATACAAGATGAATTTCAATGCATGTTGTCTGTTCATTGAATCTCCAGGAGCAATCTCAAGTTAAAATTTCATACTAGTATGTAAACTAATTCCCTTATGTGATACTAAACCCTACTGGCCCACACTAGAACCCTCCATTAGTTACCCTTAGGGATGAGCACGTTGATCACTTTCTCAAAAATGGTGTTCACCTGAAAAACATTCACATATGATCAACTGGAATATATAACCCCATCCTCAAAACACATCACTATCATCAACTCAACACAATCATGTATTGTTTCAAAGACCTAAAACACAGTTAATTAAGATGGACACTCTATCATAGACCAAATAACCAACTGTAGGTGTATAAGTTTCAATGTTTGGTTCATTGTCAGTTTTTTTTTAAGAAGTAATCATAGAAGGCTATCTTAAAGTCTTCCCAGACCATTCCTTGATAATGGTATTACTATGTGGTAATATCCCACTAAATTTTGGAGGAATCATGAAGAAAATAAATCCTGATCTGGACCCACGCCACTCATTGGAGTAATCTGCAAATGATCAAAGATGGATAATGTGTCCTCTATTGATGACCCTACAGCCTAAGGAACACTATCCCCTAACACATTAAATGGATGTTACAATTGAATTTCACATGAAAATTATATCATTGAACTGTATGGTCATGGGGATCCTGTTATTGACTATACTAGTCACATGAAACCCTCTTAGAATAGAGCATCAACTCCTAGATCGGGAACAATAGTAGGTTTCACAAGTTTAACTACATGATGTACTATGGGTTTCTTAAGGCCCATAACCTCTAGAGCATGGTCATCTCCACCCTATTTTTTCACGACTTGAGGACAACGTGGTGCATAAATATTCATTTATAAGAGTCCTAAACTTCTTTCTTATCTTAAATCCTTGCATAGGTGATATGTACTCTCATAATGTAATCATAAGAGACACTCCCTACTTCCCACTTATATTGTGGGGCTAGGGTAATGTTATCACATCCCATAGTATATGTTCTAGTAAATATTGTGTTAATTGAAATTTACAAAACAAAAATATATTTACATTGAAATATAAATATTAATTTAACAGTAAAAATCTTATTTCATAATTTGTAATTATTTGAGTACATACTGTGTAATATGTATATAAGTATCATGGTACAAATAGATGAGTAACCATTCCCATGTCATAGAGGCATAATATTTATAATTTTTAATTATGATTCCATGGAAGGAATACATAACCCTTAAATCTAGTAACAATACGTAACTAGTCATATAATATAATTTGATAAGATAAATCACCATTACCAAATTATAGACATAAATTCTTTATAAATTGGAATTTTAATTCATGTAATCAAAATCACTATTGTTTCAACCCATGTGACCAGTGACCCATATCTCAATCAAGGAATAATTTCCAAATTATCATTCCACCATAATGTTATGTGTGAAAACACCATTTAATTGGATTTATATACATTATTTAGTCCAATTATTCTATCCATGAGATAACATCATCACAACACCAAATATATCATCAATGTCACAAGTAATAGATAGAATAAAATTCATATTGCAATGTAACTATTTCTTAGAATATGCATGAAATGTGACTCCTTAGGTGCCTATAAAGATGCATGATTAATTCCCCCATTTCCACACCAAGTCAAACAGAATAAAATAATCCTAATAATAGTAATAATAAATAATTCCACATATCAGGTTCATCAATAAATTCTGAAATTAATATAATTATAATAGAAAAAATATATCAATATTAAACCATCCCTTGTAACATGAAATTTACCTAAACATTGGTTAGATAATTCAAAACATAGGATCATTATAAAATTATGACACATTTCTAGTATCTTATTTTATAACCCCAAAAGGTGTGACAAAAAGAAAATGACGTATGACACCACCTATAGTGCCTTAGACCTAGACTAATCAAATGTAACCGAACTCAGTTAGAGTCATAGAATCAATTGTGCCTCACCATAACCCAGTGAGTGCTGATTATCAATGATGGTCATTTATGGTATGGTGGAGATGATAAATCCTCATAATTAGAGTATATAAAATTATTTAAAAAATAAGAAATAGTGTAAATAAGAAAATAAATGAACTACATAATTATAATTAATATCATGTACCAAATGATGTAATCATATATATCTTATAAAAAGGGGAATAAATGTAGGAAAAAGATCAATAATTTACCACATGCTTTATAATAGAAAAAAAGTTGAAAAAGATATCTCCCATAGAATCATGAGCATATTATTGGTCCTATACTCCCATAATATACCCCAGTATTGAAAATAAAACATCAAAAGCTAGAGACCTCCCTTTGTCCTTACATACATCTCTATGGTCTGTTTGGGCACCCACCGGTGATTTGAATAGGGTGTGAGATATACTTAGTATGCAACAACCAATGTTTTCAATAACAATAATTTCAATATCTATAGCATGTTGTGTGTATGTAATAATCAATGCATGATTTTAAATAAAATAATTCCCATCATTCTGAATTTATCAAGGGATAACTGATTAGTACTACCCCCCACAACCGAAGATGAAATGTATCTGAATAGATCTCACGAACTATATAAAATATATATTTTAATGTATATTTTTATATATTCACATAATTTATATTGTAAAATATATTTTTATATGTATAGATACAAAATATTATCCTAGACTGAAAGGGTATACACATGAAATCCATATATAAAAGGGGTCTCATAAGTCTGATAAAATAATTCCATGTGAATGATATATAATTAATCTATAATAAATGATAAAATGGACTAAAAATATAATTTTTTTTGTCTTGATAGATGTATCACATAAATTTATTAATTAATTTACTTATTAGAAACTTTATCTCATCTAAGGCACTCCATAAATTGGGAAACCATGTGTTTCCCTAATATCACTATAAAACCCACCACTATAAGAGTCTATCTATGGTGTTCATTATAAGGATCTTCTGTACCACTCATGTAATTACCAAATAAATAACCCCTTAAGCCTGTCCATTGTATTAATAAAATGGAACTATGTATCACTCATGGAATAATATTGTAGAATTTCCCACCAAGCTCATCCAATCTAATATATTAAAGAACCAAGTATTTTTCATGGGTAGAATTAGGGAATACTCTCAGCATTCCAAAAATGGTATTCTATAAAGAACACGTGTGTCACTCATAGTGTTGTATAATTAATTTATAATTTTCTAATTATTATGCTTCACGTGCTTGTCAAATAACATTTGAATCGGAACCCATGTATCGCCCTCTCCATTCCATGTGGGATGGTCATGGTTAGAGTTGAATCCATACCATTGAAATAATTACCTTAATTAAAATTAAAAATTTTATATCATAAGCATCACTCAAGGTATAAATAACAAATCAAGGGCCTATGAACAGAGACAATCCTTCCCCATTAGTTTATTTCTAATTACATTTCATCTACCAGGGTCAACACAACAAACCTCAATTGGTGGTTCAAATTATTTTCAAGGAATAAGGTTCATGGACTTTATAAATCTACACACTAAGGGGTGTATCACATAAAGGGGAACATCCTCCAATATTTATTTTAGGGTGGTATGGATACCCTAAACATGGGTATATCATTTCTTTTAATTATGTTACCATTTAGTAAGTGTCGCACTAAAGGTATGGTTCTAGAACTAAGGAACAAAATAATGAAAATGAGACGTTAAGGAAGAATAAATATGCCATCTACCCTATCATGATATTAATATCATCATATATTTTCAACTTTTAAATCAGTCTAAAATAGTAGCAACTGATGAAATAGAAAATTCATGATAGGCATCCAATGTATCCAACAATGGATGAATAAAAGCCCAGATGAGAAACCGATCTCAAATATGAGATGGATAGGGAAAAATCGGTTTCTATGAGTTTAGTTTTCTATAAAAAAACTGAAAATAAAATGATGATTTAGTTTAATAGGAGGCAGGGAAAAAAGGAAAATTAACCATTTATTTATAGGGGCGCATGGTTTGTCCACTTGGGTTTACCCAATCCATATGCGAACTTTGTGCCTATAAAGGCTAATTATCACTAAATGTATGGGAAATAATTGTCTAACAAAACCAAAAGAAACACATTCACACATCTACAGACCTATGAATCACCCTTCATGCCCTTTACAATCCATGTATAAATAAGATCATGAATTAAACAAACTGTAAGGATAACCTATTTTCTCTAAAATTCATGGCACAAGGATTTGAATGACCCCTAAATAATTACGAATAATTATTCAATACATTGGGAAATTCATTAATTATTTAATGAAATTAGTGTATAAAAAAAGTAAAGGTAACATACCATATACAAAAACCAGTTATGTTAAAGGAATGAATTCATAAAATTAAAAATTAATTGTTAGAAAAAAATAGAATAAGAATATAATTTTTTTAGTATTTTGGGACTTTCAATCAGAAAATTACTCATAAAAACATCTATACTCATAAATAGTTTTGGATAATAGAAATCCAAGACTCTTCCAGGGGTCACAACCTAATGAATAGTATATATTTAATATATACATAACCAATTATAACAACTACATTCTATCAGGTAAAAAACCCAAAATAAAGGGACATAGATTTTATAGATGTGTGACACATAAATGACATAATTTTTTTTTGATAATTATATAGTAAAAAATAAATCATAATAAATAATGATCTTAATTTTTTATGTCAAAATAAGAAAAACCATATAAAAATTTGGAATCGTGAATAACTATCAATGTGTGATCACACAACAATGATTTATAACCATTATGTTTCATCAGAGATAATATATTAGTGTAAAAGTGGTGATAAAAATATATAACATGTTTATTATATTAATATAACTTTTTTATTATAATTTTATATAAAAATAATTAAATTTTTAATCCCACATAAATTTTAATGTCTTTGCATTCCTCGACCAATGGTTCATTCCCCATGAGATTCCAAATAGAACATTATATTGGCATAAATAATGAATTTTTATTCCCAAATAATAGATTGGAAAAATAATGATACCCTTATGTATTCTATGAGAATAAACCATTCGGTAGGTTATTATGTTCATAGTAAACTATAATACCTTAATGTTTGTTTATTATAATATCATCTTTATCCCCTTCTTTGAAATATTTTTTGTAATTTATTTTTTCCCAAAAGGATTCATTCTATGGTTTGTAAACGATAATTCATATCATGTTGATAATATATATAATGGGTTAGATCAAATTCCAATTATGATGTAAATCTTCTAGAGTGAATCTATACAGTATCCTTTTCATAAAAAAATCATTTGAATAAATTTTTCATCTTATGTAGAGTTCGTAAACTTTCATACAAATACTAAGATCTATCACCATATATGTTAAATATTAATAATATATTTTTAATTTTTGGCTTTTATATTGAACAATATAATAAATTGTTTGATTACTTTTTGGTTCAGTGTTAGGAAAAACATTTTTTTAGTTTTTCCCACTATTATAGTCACTTTTTCCTAATTTTTTTTCTTCTAATCTCAAATCCTATATTACTTTATCTATTAAAATTTTAAACTTATTAAATAATTAAAAATGTAAAATAAAAACAATATTATATTTTTTCTATGTTTTCGGTTTAGGTTATATAAACATTAAATCACAAAATTTTTCATCAACTACCGATTTAATTATTTTTTTTTGTAATTATAATTATATCAAATTATGTTTATAGTCATAAATATTGAAAATGATTTATTATAATAGGTAAATTATTGACCATTGGATCCAAAATATAGTTTTAGATGTTAATTAATAGGTATTTCTATGAGTTTCACCTTTTTTTGGACATGGATGTGTTCAATAGTATGAGAAAGTAGAACCTAGTTTCATGGGTGCATTTGAGGTTTTCGGGAGTATCAGTTGAGTTTTATTATTAGTTAGTACTTCCTCCAAGGTATAATAATATTAATAATGTATTCAATATGTTTAATATTTTGAGGCTTCATACCAAACAATACAATTTTATCTTTATTGAAGAGATTTAGCAGGCACAAGATGCATCGTTCGAGGGGTGATTAGTTCTGATACAGGATCAAAGTGAGATTGTTATCTTCGAGAATATAGTTTACCTACTCTACATTTTGGGGAAACACAAGAATATCTAGGAGAGTATTTCAGAATTTATGTTAGATATAATGGTTTAGTGGCTATTTAATTTCACTGATGGGGATATGTGATGCTCAGTGGGGAATATCATGGATGGGAGACTATTTGATTGATAGTTTATAACACACCATATCCATATGTTGTATTATTTTCATTAAATTTTTTCTAGGAATATTTAGTGTTATAGGACATGTTGAAATCAACTATGCACTGATAGGTTCCACTAAAATCGTGGTGGACAAATACAGGGTACCCAATGGTGTGGAATATGAGATAGTAGCTCTAGGCAGGCCACCAAATGGCCAATGAACCTATGGTGGTTAACTAGTTTAGGGATAGTGAGTGTTTAGTGGATTATTTACTAGATTGTTTTTTAAGATTTTATTTTAGTGATTCAATCTTTAATGTATTTTTAAAATTATTATTTTTTTCGTTTTTTCTATAGTAGTTGTGAAACCTTCCTCCAATTTTATTATTTATTTTTCTTTTAGGATGGATATATTTCATTCGTTATCATATTCAGGTTATGACTATCTTAGGATATTTGAACAAAAAATTCCATGAATCCTCTAACCATTGATAACAATTTATATTTCTTTCTCATCATGAATAACTCGGAGTTACCAATGTTATGGGGGTTTTCACGGTTATTATTTATCCCATTTACAATAAAAAAATAATTTTAGAGGAGGACCCTACTAGACCTAGGTATGTGTTCCATTTAATTCATGTAAGGTTTTTAATTGAATGAAATTAATAAAATAAAATTTAGGAAAATCCAAATTATTTTTACCCTAAAATAGAAATAATTATGTTTCATTATGTCCTTGTGGGTTGAGTAGTACTATAAAGTATATTGAGTTGTAAATATGATGTTTTTGTTGAAATTGATGGTTATTGATTTATTTTCCACATGTTAATTAGAAATAAAATATATAAATTTTAATTTATTATGGGTTATTATTATTTGGAATATACCCAACTAGCCTAGTGTTGCAACTTAGGGTTTTACTTTGTAAGGATTAAATTGGTTATATTATAGGATATGTGTTAGAGGGAATATGAATGATACATTGAGACTTGTTGATAGAATATGATAATAGAATTTTTTGTTTTTGTAGAAAAAAATTAATTAAATTGTTATTGACTGATAAATTATTGATTTTTATGGGTTGTTAGTATGGGGTGGTTTCATATTCACCCATACCCAATTTGTATTCTTAAATAGTCCACCCTTATGATGTTATAGTACCTTATTGACTATGATAAGACTAGATTTATAATGTTTACAATGAGAATAATAAATGGTGTATATTCATAAATTTTGATACCATGTACATGGTATATTGTCCCTAAACGGGTTTTTTTTGTGGTCCTTCATCCACATATGGATGTTTTCTCAATTTTGTGTATTTCACACAAAGGATTTAATATATGGAATATCATTGAATTTAGTATTTTTAATGGTGGTGTATCATATATACATGAGAGTTTTCTTAGAGGTACATCATCCAATTTTGTAGATGTACCCATAGGATACCATCATCTTAGAGAGGGATAGTGAGGGTCAATCATCCACATAGTGTTGATATATCTTCTATAGGGTGGGTTGACTCTGATAGTGTGTCATTTCCTTATAGTGTTATTTATTAGTGGATAATCAACTAATAGTGAAACGAGTTGGCTGTATATCATACAATGGAGATAAAAAATGGTAGTATATCATCCACATGGGATTAGTGATACACCATTCACCAGGTGATAGATCGTTCTCCTTTAATATTAGTTTTTAGATGACACATTTATCTACATGGATGGTAATGGTCCGTCATTATTCACCTTAAATATTCATGGAATATTACACATTTAACCAAATTATTATATGGGGAGGGATTCGTTATTCATAATTGAGGTGTGACTAGAAAATTGGTAAAATATCATGTTCCGATATTCATCAATGTAGGTATAGTATCATGTCATTTGTAGGTTTCACTCTATGGGGTGACATGTTATTAACTTTTTCCCTCATTTTTACTTCTTATTGGCCATACACAAGTATTTTCTATACTTAAACGCTATGTTATTGGTGGAAGATGAATTATTTATACTCACACCGTGATTAGGATTTGTGGTACTTTGGAAAACTTTTTGTTTGATGACACATGTAAAATAAAGTGCCTTGCTACATTGGAATTTGGATCTGGTGGAGCTCGGTAAGAGTCATGATAGAAGCTCAAATATGGAATTGAAAGTGGTTTTGTAGTGTCCGAACTAACTACTATTAACATTTGGATCGATTTTTCAAATTGAAAATATCTAGTATAAAATTAAAATTAAATAAAACTGCTATGTTTGATAGCTATTATTACCCATGATACTAGAAAAAATGAAAAATTCCATATTTTTATAAATTATAGTATTAAAATTAATTATAAAATTAATTACAATATGAAAAAATATTAAAAAAATTAGAAAATTTAAATATAAATAAAATCAATGGTAAATATAAAAACAAAAAGATTGAAATAATATATATCCTGATATTCTTTAAGGATGATACCATTAAATATTGAAATATAAATAATAATGTTTTTATACAAGTGATTTAAATTTTTATTAGTGAAATGAGATTATGAGAGGAGTGATTTTATTTAAGAATACGATGTTATATAAGGGAATTTCATATGATCGATATGCATATATGCATTTTGGGATTATATGGTAATAGGAAATATATTTCCATTGATATAATCATAGAAGAAAAAATAAATTAATGACATAAAATATATGGTTATTATAGATAATATTCCATTAAAATAAGAAAGTAAAATCATAACCATTGGTTTTTTTGGTATAAATGGAACTAACCACATTATAAGATAAATGTTTCAATGAACGGAAATGACATCAAGTAATATATTTATTCTTTATGGGACCACTTTTTTGAGTATGGAAATGTGGTAACAACCCTAGGGTTTTATCTAAACCCAACCCAATATGAACTTCAATAGGTACTGATTTCATGAAGTTATCTTGGGGAGATGTTTAAGCTTGTGGTTATTACCAAAAGATCTATACTACCTAAATATCCAGTAGTGAGACCCACCATTTCTTATCTCACAAAGCGGCATTATGTGATGGTCCTGAGGATTTTTTTAAAAATATTTTATGATGATATATTCTTGTGATTATTAATATGGGAAACTATATATATATATATATATATATATATATTAGTTATTACATATACTTTTATTCATTAATATTTTTTAAAAAAATTATTTTTAATGAATTTAACCTGATAAGAAAGTATATTTTTGATACAAATGTATTTCAAAAATATCATTTAATGGATCATAAATAAAAAATATGGAATTAGGAATAGAAACCTTAAATATTTAAATGGGGAATTTCATCAAATAATGATTTTTCATGTGTAACATAATTTTTTAAATACGAAAGAATAATTTTAAATAAATGTATGGATTATGTATATTAACAAATAAATTAAAATTAAAATATTTATTATTATGTGACCTGGTAAATAAATAACTTTTTTAGGCCTAAAAATACATTATTTAAGAAATCATAATTTCTGCATTATGCGTTCTTATATTAATATAATTTTTAACAATATTATAAATTGAATCTAATAAATTATATTTTATATTTTCAATGATCATATGATAATGAGGAAATAAGTCAAATTAATTTTGATTTAAAAATTATGTTGCTCAGTTAAAAGTAATTTACCATGGTGAAAGAAAAATTAGTTAAAAATGTTAAATTATAAGGTAAATAAGAAACAAATATCTCTAAAAATATCAATAATTTTTTATATCACAATTAATGAATTATGTCCATTATTTTTATATTTTATCTACATTCCAAGAATAATTCTACATTAAAGAATATTTATTTTTAGAAATTTCACTCAAACTCACCTATAAGAGAACCACTTCTCTACCCACCACAAAGAAAAAAATTATTTAGTTTATTGTTGAATCCTTACTAAAATAATCTCCCTAAAAATTTATTTACTTTTGGTATCCTCTTTTCATAAAATGGAGTCCCAATTCCTTTATTTGTAATAGGCTCTCTATGAAAATATTTCTGTCTTCAACGTGAGTTTCAGCCCCTCCCTAATCATTTTTCTTTGTATTTTTCATCCAAATAATCATCAATTTAATTTTTAATATTGTTAAGTTGATTATAAGACCATATTTATTATTATTTAATGGAAATATTATATCATTATAATAACATGTTCTTATTTAGTAATCAATTATAACACATTCTTGTTTGGGTCGGTTTTACCACCTACATGAACAATGTTATAAGAGTTATATGATGAATGATTGAGAAAAATCTAATAATTGTAATATGATTTAATAATGATGAATTATAATTTTTTCTCAAAATTATATAATGGTAATATTTATAAATATATTCAATAATTAATTCAATTTTTTTAATTGAATCAACATACACAAAAGGGATATTTCAACCACTCTTCACAAATTGTAAAAATAAAATTTATAAAATGAAAATGGTAATTATGAACTATATCAAATATAAATATGAAAAAACCTTAGTAGTTTTTCAGCTTATTTACTTATGATAAAGGATCAAGGACTAGAATCCCAATACCAATTTTGGAATTGTTTAAACAGTACAACTAACACTCGAATATTAATTTTCAATTTTGTTTAAAATGTTTAATAATAATTTATAAATGAATGGAATCAATTAAAATAAATTCTAATGTGGTTATAATATAGATTCATAATTATTTTAAAGTGATTATATAGTAGGATAACATGTTTAAGATGAAACATTATTTCAATTTAAGGGTTCTATTGACTCAATTTCCATTTCAGTGAGTCATATTCATTCTTCCATGAATATTTGTTTAAATGTTGTATATATTGTAAAATATATCTCATTCATATTTAATTTTGTATGTTCACATTGAAAATTAATTTTTCATGTAAAAATATTTTTCATTGTTCAATATTTTACTTTCTAAAAAACAATGATGTTGAAAATAATTCTCATCCCCAATCTCAGGTATTTCATTTCCAATGACATATTTTTTCTTTCCCAAAAATTATTATATTATTATTTATGAATTTATTTATACTTTACCTCATATAAACATATTTGTTATAATTATATATTTTTAAAAATTAAGATTTAAAATTATTTCTATTAATATAGGTCATTATTTAAATAATAGAAATGTGATTAAAATGGATCTTATTTCAAATTCCATATATTTAATTCAATATTATCTATATTTCTTTACTTATCCTTTTTTAATATCAATTTTCTACTATTAAGAATTTTATAAATACATCTTACTAAAATTAATATTTTTTCCTATTGAAAAGTGTTGGAATTTCACTTTTAACTTCATTTGTATGAAAATATTACTAAGGATTCAAGAAAAAAAATTATGAATTCAATTATATTTTATAATATTTAGAATATATATCTATTATGAAGTAATTTTTTATGTTCCTACCAATTTTTTTTATATAGATATACTTATTATGGGTTAATGATTTTTTTGATCATCATATTTCAATCTTGATTTCATATTATATGACACCATTTAAAAACATTAAGTAACATAATTTTATTCCATGATTTAACAAATATTCGGAATTTGATTGATTTATTTGTGCTAACATATTTATGGTTTATTATTATGTGATGAGTGTGTCATGTGTATCCTTTTAATTCATTGGGAAATGTTTAATATTTCCAGTACTTTATTGTGAAACATGAGTATTGATGCTCAATATAATATTGGATGTTGTTAATGACTTTTTTACACTATTTTATTGAACCATTTATTGATTCCAATTTCAATATGTTATGATAATATATGTGCTCAAACATTACATATGTTATTATTTTTATACTTGTCTCTTTTCCACGTTATGGGGTAATGTTTCCATGGGTTTCAATTATTGTCATGTGTTTACAATCCACGGTTTATGTGTTATCCATCCATGGTTATTATTTTACATTCCTATGATCACAGTCCATGATCTGTGTTGTTTTATCATGACTTATAATAAAATATATAGATCAAATTATATTTTTAGTTATATATTTCCCCCATATTCATATATTCTCATATTATTGTGAACTACACCTCTATAAATAATT
This sequence comes from Viscum album, assembly GCA_963277665.1. Taxonomy (NCBI): domain Eukaryota; kingdom Viridiplantae; phylum Streptophyta; class Magnoliopsida; order Santalales; family Viscaceae; genus Viscum; species Viscum album. The sequence continues at coordinate 2,082,557,442 of OY728128.1, read as the reverse complement.
GATATAAATTCCACTTACTATATGTTTAATAAAAAAAAAATAATTAAACATAGAAAAAATAATATATTAATTTAAAATTTTAAATCATACACCTCCAAAACAGTTTCATAACTTCTAGACCTAAAGGTTTAATTCCTTGGATATTTCCTGTAAAAACAACTTATTTTACAATATTTATAAACATTTCTCCATAATGGTGCTCATCTAGACCATTTCCCATACATCTATCATGATATAATTATTTTGATAATCTAGGGAATAGAATAATAATAAATGGATGATCATGAACAATAATAAATTTAAAATCATATTATACTGTATTAGATCATAAAAATTAAGGAAACTTGGGGATATGATAAATATATTATTAAAATAACTTGATACTATAGATAACAACCATAAAACAATGTATATAAATATAATGTTATTAAAATATCTTTATGGAATAATAAATTTTTACGAAATAGCTCTAAAATAAAAATTAGGAGTCATAAAATATGTGGGAAATACATAAGATTGTATAATATTTTAAAGATATGGTGAACATAAAAACAAGGCATATCATAAAAATTAAATGAATTCGGAAAATCGTGATTAACTAGATAAAAAATTTGAAATTTAGCACATCCGTAATCATGGGAAAAAATAGTGAGTAAAATTATTAATCCCACACCTATGTGAAAAAACCAATTATATCGAATCCTAAAAATTAATAAAATATATTTATGCCCATGTCTATGTTTATAAGAAAAATATTTACAGTCTTAACTATATCATGAAATATATACAAATATAAATGCATTATAGTGTGATAAAGGACCCCACCAACTATAATCCGTACACATTAATGACACATAAAAATATTCATCAAAATATCTTAAATAACAGATAGAAAAATAATAGATCCGTTAAACTATTGAAAAATCACATTACATGAAATTAAAAGATAATATGACATCAAAAAAATAATTTTAAAAAATTAAAAATATCATATTATATATATATATATTGATTAATGAATCACTTCATGATAGATAAACCGTATATGAATAATTAAATTAAAATAACAAAAGTTTTCAAAAAACCATTTAAACTGTTTTATAAAGGATGTAGTTCAAATTACAGTTTAAAAAATAAGAATAAAAATGTAATGATTTTGGAAACATATTTATTTATTTTTTCAAATAATGATTCCATGAAAAAAAATTAAAAACCAATATAAAAATTCTAGAGTTGTAATCAATGAAAAGAAGTTCATTTTTTATTCTTTTTAGTCCATTTTAATAGAAATTCCTCATATGAGAAGCATTGAATGGATTAATTTCATAAAATAGTTAGAAAAAAATATGTGGAATAGGAAAGATAAAAATAATTTATTTAATTAAATTTTTTTTACAATGTGAAACAAGTATATACAAGAAACAAATTCATTAGAAATAATTGGAGTTATTCTTACCAACAATGAACATTTATTTCATAGTAAAATTTATCAAAATATTGTTAACTGATAACGTGGATTAATTTTCATTTGAAAATGTAGGAAATAAAATAAAAAATTTATGGGAATGTTGGGATAAAATAATGAATTAATAGTATACTAAACTAATAAATACCTCAATTTAGTAAATAGGAAATTGTGTCAATGAATCCCTTACCTTGAGTTCCCATTTATTTGATCACATATTAACCTACTATATTATAATAATTACCAAATTGATAAACTATTTATAATACTTATTCATTTAAATAAATTTATAAAATTTACATTTATAATTATTCCCAACAAGAATATTAGTTTCTTATTGACCATTTTTAATATCGGGTGTGAGTAATCATGATCATTCTAATATAGCATGGTAATAACAGCATTCTTACTCATTATTATTAAATATTTCAACATTACTATAAAATATAATATAATTAAAATTATCCATTATGGTATTTTATATAGTTATAATATCATTTTATGATATTTTTATTTATGGTTCTTATAGAAAAGAATGGGGGAAATAATGTTTTGGTGATTTTTAACAATCTAATTATGGTATCTTAATTAATGAGTTTAATATTATTTTTGACATTATAAAACAACAATAATATAATTATTTACTCATTTATCCCATATATATTTTTTATTTTTGTTCCCATAGTTATCCATGATATTAAATTATATAATTAATTAAGTAGGATTTTAGATAAACCTGAATAAGAATATACCATAATGACATTCTATCTATTCATAATAGAAATATGAAAAGGGGTCAATACTTATTCACCAATAATAATAATAATTACAATAAAAAGTATTTAATTAAATTGTAATCGGAAAATTAAATTTGGAATATTAAGATATATAATAGAATATTTTATGAGAATAAAAATACTCTTGTATCGGACTTGACCAATTGTTCATAGGATTGCTTCAAAAAAGAGGGATTGGGAAAACTTCTCGTGAACATAAGCTAAATCAATTCAAAGGGTTTTATAGGGTAATTAAAAATGTTAATTTTTTAAATATAGAATTTAAATTTATATTGGTAACTAAGGGGATATGGGAGACCAAATCTATAAGTAGATAGAATGAAATTTTATTAAAATTTTCACATTAATATAAAAAATGAAACATATTTCAGATGTCAATAAGTATCCAAAATTTGAAATGATTTATTGGAAAAAATAATTTCCAAATAAAATTTTCAACTACCAAATTAAAAACATTCTTGGATCATTTTAAGAATTTTTTGACACTCTATTTTATCAACTAGATGAAAAAGAAACACATGGAAAGTATTTAGAAACAATATGAGAAAATAAATGAATAAATATATGAATCGCAAATCCCCAATGAGAATTATAGAAACGGTACCCCCATGCACCGTGGACACACAAGTCCCTATGCACCACCCACTTACATGAAAAGACACCTTCAAAAGTCCATATTTTACCCTTTCCATATTTGATACCCGGCGCATCTTGTTCTAAGTAGGGAGGGTAAGGGTCACACATGATTTTTCATTCAACATGGAATGAGATCCTCCTCCCACTATGGAACTAATTTTAGGGTACCCATTTTCATGTATGTACTTATCCATTTTTGTGTGAGGATGTAGTCTTTTTACTCTCCACCTCTATGTCCTTAACCTTCATTTATTCTTTATCATAGACTCATGTACAATGCAAATTGAAAATAGGGGAGTTTCAAATCCTCAACCTCTTATACCGTAGCACCATACACTCCTAATGTAGCCCTATCCTCTTCCACCAGTGAAGGGGGAAAAGAGTTTGGTTTGTCAAATATTCAATTTCCTATTATTCATGACATTAAGTATGACTCTTGTGGGCTTTGAGATTAGTGCCAGTCATGACATCCTCACAGTCCACCCGAAGGATTGAACTATGCGAACATTGATTCATATTAACCTAGATATATAAGAATCCCACCTGAGGCCCGAGATCAATGGGAATACTCCTTAGGAATAATCCCCAATCATAATTCCCATAATTTTTAATCCTTCATAGAAGAAAAACTCAATATAATCCCCCAAATAACACTGATATTATATATCACCCATGAAATTTTTCATTGGGAATCCTACTTGGGAATAATCCCAACTTAATCCACTCAACGGGATGTACTCTCTTGAAAGACTTACCAAAATATGGGGGATTTGATTCCCATAAAAATGGGATACTTGGGAATCCTCCATGAGGTTTAAACCCAACCAATATATAGACCCTTGGTTTTTTGTTCATTTTCCTAGGAGAGACTAATTCAACTTGGAAACTCATATCCCTTCCGGGTTACTTGGGTTGTTTCGGTATAAGTCCCACACTAATCCTTTGACTAAGAACCTATAACCAAGACTCCGTTGCCCCATGATGTTAAAATGTATAGTTAGGTCCTCATCACACAAACTAAAACGGTATGATGTACCCTATTATGTGGCACCAAACTACATGTGTTTTAGTGCCTTTCTCAAAAATAAAAAGAATCCCATTTATGGATTCATTCCTATAATTAAACAATTTATGTATTCCTAGATGAAAATAAATCTTATAGTGACATTCATCTACCTAGATGAAAATAAATTCAATATTTCCCTTCATGTAAATAGATGAAAATAAATTCGAGAGGTCCCTTTATCTACCTAGATGGAAATAAACACTAGATTGGCCCACTGTGTGGAAAGAAAACCAACATCAACACAATAACATCCACAGATTCTATAAGTATTATGTGAGAAGATGCTAATAATGTCGAGTTTTAGATACATATAGATATATCCATCAATGAAGAACCTCATATATGTACAGAATACTATGAATTCCACACATTCTAAAAATTGATTTCTAATTTGGGTTGATGCACATTGTAAATGGGAGTTAAGGAAGGATTCATGAACATATCATAAATCTATAATAGATTACAATAGTTGGATATAATTCCCCCAAATGGGTTTGATGAGCCTGACCTCCCATCCTCTCGACCAATGCATGTTCTTAAGAATCATTGGTAAAAACAACTAATGAGAGCATGCATCTAGAAAGAAGTTCCCCATGGTTACATATCCATGGTTGTTATAGTTCCACAAAAAACCAATTAGAAATAGTTTGTAAATAACAAACTATTATGGGACTGAACCTGATGTGAAAGGATTAATAATGGAATATCCTTAGTTATATAAAAAAGGATATACATACCATTCTCCATTAGAACATTCCATTTCCCGTAAAATTGTACACATTTCTGTAAAAACGGTGAACCCACTTTGAATAATTAACCAAAATGATGGTGTCACCTTCCATTCAAGCCCCCTATACTCTCAAAAGAAATTGAGGGCCAAATAGATCAATAAATCACGCATGTGTTCACTCAAACAAGATTCTTCTTTACTAAAGTCCATTATTTGTTTTTGTTGAATATAAATGCACTCCTTTTAAGAACTCCATTTGATCCAATGACATCATTAATTTTTTCACCAACAAATTCCATGGATACTACTCAGGTTGGATATTCATCCACACGAAGGACATCATCACTGACTCAGCATCATAAATGATAGGTCTCCGAATCACTGTATGCGTGTACCATAAAAATGGTAAGATCATGACCTTAGAATCTTTCTGATAGGCGCTCTATCTCAAGAAGCACCACCAAAAATCCGGTTAACAAAGAGCGGGGGACTTGAACTAGAAGACACTAACTTCCATCTTCAACCATTTCATGAGATCATTCCCAGAAACCTACAACCAGTCCCACCCATATTTCATGTAGGAGGATCAATAGGCCACATATGGCCTCATCTAAGAGATATAGAGTCCTTCTCAAGGGAAACTTCCAAAACTCACTATCGTGAATTTTCTGTCATAGATAACTCTCGACATGATGTGGGTGTCACATTCGGTTATCCATCCCATGAACCTCATACCTGTGCACACAATAATGCTTGCTGGGGATGAAAAATTTTGAATAGGGAGCACAGTCACACATTTTTTCACTCTTGAGAAACCCACTAACCCAATTGGGTGGAAAATAGAATGTGAGCACACACACCCTTCTGCCTTTATTCGTCTAGATATGAGAATCGCATGGTGGAATTCAGTGAAGCCCACCAACAAAATTTGGTAGAAACCTAAGAGCAAGCAACATATATATGCCATCACTTACCAAGCATGTTTGATAACTCATCTAGATACCCTCAAAGAAGTATGTTTACTATGTTTGATGGGAAATAGTGAGCATGAAGACACACTGGACAACATTTATTAATCCTTCTGGTAGCCTCATCTGGAATCAGAAAGAGAAATCAATCAGAAAACCCTAATGCAAAGTATAGGGCAGACTAAACTCTCTTCCACCACACATGAGTACTTTCAGTATCCAATGGAATGAAATAGAAGGCAATATAAGGCTCATAGACTAACTCCATATATAAAATGGAATAATAATCCCATTCTACTAGCTGAATTCACAAATCATATCTCGTATATGGAAAAAGGGAAGACACAAATCCATTCCCACATCATACATACTTTCCATTATATCAATACAGTGACAACAGTAGTGACCATGTAATGGACACATAACTATGTCCCCAAAAATAGGGCGGTTCATTTGAATATCATCCCAGAGTAGAAACAAACATCTTCTCTCATCTATAGGGGTCAGGTTGAAAAATACCAATTTTTTTGGACAACCAGATTGGGAACACACACCTGCTCCAATCAGAGGTAATCAACCAAATACAATGGCCCCTATAAGGTGTGTCCAAAACAATTCCCATGATGACTAGTTCTCCTAGATAGTGGCCCTAACTTCTTGTAAGAAGATTTCCAAGAAGAAGTCTCACCACGCATGGTTAGAGAATCAAGATATGATTCAGGATCTAGATCCTCTTAATGCTCGAGTTCTTAAAACCCTAACATATTTATCTATTGTTTCTCTATATCCTACCCTCCCATTACCAGATTACATGAGCAGTAGAAATAATTCTGAAGGTCCCCATCAGACACTTCACTATGAAGGAAAGTTTCATGTTAAAAATTCAATCTATCTAGAGAGTATATCTCTGGATGATAACCTCACGAACCCTCCATGTCGACAAAAAACCAATGAGAAAGAGGGAATTCCCCATACTGTAATTCACTATGATGGTACTTTATATGCTGGCGATCACTGCAAAAGTTCCCTTTTCAATAGTGATTCACATTTTCCAAATAAGCCTCTTGTTAATAATGCAGTGAAGAGAAAGCCCTCTTATTGTAAGGTTCTTGAAAATTCAAGTCCAGTCATGTCTGATTCCTTATCATAGGAAACTGAAATCCTTTTCCAATAGGAGGGCGTCCCAAGGCAATCATCACTCTCTAAACCACTTTTTTAGCATTTTACATCCAACATATTATAGAGAATACAGAAAATCCCATTGTTTGTGGTGTAAAAATAGAGAAGCATCCAATATGGTTGAACTAGGTTATGGAACCCTTTTTCAAAGATGAATAATATCTACTATGCATGTGGAAACATCTAGTTAGAGAAAACATACCAGTTATGTTCTGACCATTGGACACCTCTCAATGTATAATTCCAGAGATGCTGGTGGATAATTATATACATGAATTTTGACTCAACATACAAAACACTCTTCATTAAATAAAGTAAAATAAATTATCGTATGATGATTATCAAAATCACATCTAGGAAATAGAAGCAATACAATGCCAAATTGACATGGCATCTCTCTTTGATTCCTGACATACAACGATTGAGAAAGAATAATGATTCCATCAATGTGCATTCCCCGATTCATTAATGAGGTCGTAAAGGCTGATTGTAGATACCCCATATGGCGTTCAAATTAGTGGATGGGTGTAGATAAATAATTTTATTTCACTACTCTCCCAAGACAATAAAGCTGACAAATGGTGGAATAAAGCAATGTCATTTCCCCAGGCACTCTATAAAAATTGAATCGGCTATTGATAGAATATATGCTCAATATGAATAGGCCATGGCCGAATTTAACTGACATTAGTTTAGAAGAAAGAAGGATATAGAGATAATTATTCATCAAGCATATGGAAACATTGAGCAACCATCCCAATTGTAGTATTTCAGTTGTTCTATTAAGAAAATATCTGAAATATCACAATAGTATTTCGAAATAGAAAATTTAAGTGAGTTCCAAATAGTGCACCCAACCCATGTTCAGCCCACACACCATAAAAGCTGAAGAGTAGTTATTGTAATATCAACCACAATAGTTTTGGAACAACCCCAACCCATATGGATGGTGTATTTTTAACCAATGCATTGGGATCGGCTAATCAAGCCCAAAGGCTTGTGAAGGAATAAAATGAATCACCCCATCCCTCAGAGTTGGGGGATTGTTCACCTCATCAATCCCCTCCTTAGTGGGAATCCGAATTTTCTTGATTAAAAATGATTTCATGAGGCGAATACTCTCAATTTGTCCCATAATGTGATTTGGTATATTCAATTGGAATAATTATGACTAAAATATTTGGTAATTCAATTCCTGCCACTTCCCATCAAATATCACCATGGTTACCTATGAAGTAGGGGAAAAGTTCTTGTGGAGGGCGTAGAAGAAGGTGATATAACAGAAATACCCATAGAATTCCTATGATGCACTATGAATCTAGGAATGGATTTAGCATATTCATTGAAGACCATACAGAACAAAAGACCAATATAGTGTATTCTGAAGAATATGTTCATGTTCATGATATGTTCTACACTTAGTGGAATACAAGAGGTGTATGTACATGAAACTAGAGGTTCACCCAAAAAATGGGTATCCACTCAATTATTCAACCTCAACCTCCTCAAATGGGACCTAATAAGGGAACTAGTAAAGATAAAACCATATTTCACCTTACCCCAGAGAAGGCCAATCCATTTCAATAGAGGGAAAAATTCCTTGTAAGAAAAGGAAATGAAAGAGTTGAGAAGAATCAAATAAGAGTTACTCCGAGGTATCATTCCTTCCAGTTACAGTTCACAAGAAGTCTCTCAAACCACACTTCTAGTTAGAGAACCTCAACAAATAGAGTTTTATGAAACAGTTGAAGTATACAGGGAAAATATGCTCAACATGGGACATCAACCACCAATATTCTTGGATACTAAACTAGAAAATCCAAGGTTCAGTCTGTTAGGTACAAATTCAGATCATGGATAGGAACTTCCTGACAAGAATTTCCATATTTGTGACCTATGATATATACCAGTGGTGCTGACACTATTGGTCTTTCTAGTCTTCGTCCCCATTCAGGCTTCATCCGCCAAACCTATTTTTGTCCTAGCTCAATCAGACATTCCTCAAATTATTCTGAAGATGATTGATTATTTAATGAATCAATTGGAATTCATAAAAGGATGGAGTACACTAGTAAAACAAGAAATATGTCTTACCCCGAATGGGTGGATCCTACTCCTCCACTACCAAACATTGGGAACCCTATAGTTTCAATTTTTAATATGTTGGGTGATCCAGAGTAGAACATAATGCATTTTGTATCTTACTATGATCCCTAGATGGGGACCCCTGAGAAACAGGAATCAGTGAAACTCAGATGATTTTTTAATTCATTACAGGGGGAATCCTTTGTATGGTACACGATTTTTCAGTCTCGGTCTATCATAGGGTAGGAATATCTTCATCAAAAGTTAATCTTCCATCATCGATCAATGATGTAAAAAAAGTAGTCTTTGTTATTACGTACTATAAACAACAAGCGAATGAAAGGGTATAAGACTATATTTCTCACACAAAAGAATTGGCTTACTCATTGAACCAATGGATCCCTCAAAAAAAGATGTTTCTTTTCTATGTATCAAGTATCAGTGAATAGTTGTTCACCCCATTGATCCCGATGAAATACATAAGAAGTCATTTATATCTAGATGAAATTACTCTATTGCTAGAAAACCCCATAACAAAGACCAAAAACATGTATCGAGTAATCCCATCATCTCAGGGAAGGATAAAATGAAAGGAATAGGCCACTAAATATACAGTTAAGAAGGCTCGTATACCCATTCCTACTTCAAATCAGGAACCGTACTATAGGGATCCACCTCTGGAGCATCAAAAACAATGAATTCCTCATCATGATGATCAAAGGGATCTGATGTGAAAATATTTTTTGGATTTCAATGAAAATTTTGATTCTTTTTGAAATGACCAAGTCCCGAGATACTTCGTCTCAGCTTTGGAAAACAACTTAGTCAGGTTTCCAAATCCAAATAAGATTAACAAAGAAAGTGATGTCGATCTCCCAAACTATTTACCATTACATCAAATATTGTGGAAGCCCATCCATGGGTGTTTTTTTCAAAATTCTCCTATAAAATATGGTAGATTATAGGAAAAGGAATATGATGAATTCTATATACCATGAATCATATTTTTCTATTACCAATTTGGAGGAGTATGAAGAGTTGTATGAAGTTAAAAAGAAGAGTGCACATATGACCAGTGACTGGATGGTATGAAAAACCATCAACTGAGATCATTCCATTTTTCAAAAATAGTAGACTGTGCCTCTTGGAACTTCTACTATATAAACTCATCTTCATAAAAATCCCAATATTCAATGTCATATATTCAATGAAGAGACATGACGTGAAGGATAAAGAGAAAGGTGAAGAATACAAGCTTATGTGTCACGACCCGCCCTCACCAAGATGAGGGAAGGGTCAACAAACTACTGGACCCTTACTTCTTCAAGATGAAGGAGAGATAATGACCCATGAGTCCCGCATTCATTAGGCCCTAAAGCAACGACTAGCACAAAGGGTATAGAATTACACATAGTATGGAATGTATTGCCCTTTTATAGAAAAAGATCGAGAGATTAGATTGAAAAACCCAAACAACTCCAAAAATTAAGGTAAAAGTAATTCCAAAATCCATTCTCATATGCATGTTCAAAGATAAATGAAACAAAGTACAAGAAAAATCTAGTGGAATGTACCAAAAGAAAAAAAACAGCAACAACAACTTTTCTAAAGTCTGAGCTAGTAAGGCCCCGCATGGTCCCTATAGTATTCCTTGAAACAAGAAATCAGTTTTATATATGTAGGGTGACTATACAGGTTTACTCAGTAGGGAAACAAAAATCTCACTTGCACAAGTGGGGAGATGATCTAATTCCCCGTTAGAAAAAAATACAAATAACTATAACACCTAGCAAAGAAACTATCCACCTAGCCTCACCACGGAACACATCCTAAATAACAAAAGTTTGGTAAAGTAATAGTAATAACACATCGATATTTGGGTACCACACACTATGTTTTCTCTGATTATTGAATACATAATACGCATTAAAACTCCCCCTCGATTTTCACTGCAGTCTCAGTACCTCCCCAACAACAACCTTATGTGCACCACAACCACATATCCCACCCAAAAGCACTTGGGCCGCAACAACCACACATCCCTCCTGATGACCTCGGGGCTACCACAACCATACATAACCATGCCCGCAGACACCTAGTCTAGAAAAAACATACGTAACCATGCCCGAAGACACTAATGCCTCATCCCGAAGACACTTGGGAAATGTACCTACCTGCACACACCTAAACCAACCACCACAACATATCCTAACCGAAGAGTCTTATGATATAATGGAACTCATGCTATCACATCCTTCCCAAAGTGTTTTTGACTATCTAGGATAGGGATAAGAAAGGGAGCTAATAACCAACCACTCATAAGAGTGTTTGAAAAAAAAAACCTCCACCACGAAATAGTGGTGTTCAACACAGAGTGCTTAGCATGGGTGGGGTATGAATAAAAAAAAGAACTAAATTTATACATAAAATTAAACAATCACTCATCCCATCCTATGTGTTCTAAAATAGACAGCTGACCAATACAACACTACAGAACAACCACCCTCGTTACTATTACTACATGCACGAACACACAACAACCACAAGTAGAGTACAAATAATTCTTGAAAAACAATCACATAGTGTACCCATTCCCATTTTCATTTTCAAGTGATTCTGTTTAGAACATTCCTCAAATTCTAGGAAACTAACATGAACAACGACTAGCCAAGAAAACTATTCCAGGAAAATATTCAAGCAAAAATTTAAGAATTCACATCCAGTTCTCCTGTAAAGTCACATCAACAAAATAGAATCCTTGAGATCCCTCAAAGTACTGGAACTAAAACAAGAACCAACATACCACTCAACACAACCTCTGATTCACAATCCAATAACCCCTCAACTCGAGGTTCCTTTCCCAACCACATCACCCCCTAAAGTATCGATCAGGACAAACATGCATATCACTAGAACATATCAAGGATGTTTTCAAATTAATCTATAACCATTCATTATATTCTTTCTTTCAGTTTGGTAAACCGGGGTAATCACACACAGATTTTTATTCTTTGGTATCTATTTAACCGATTAAGTTTATGTGATTTACCAGTTTCAATATTACAACCATTCAATCACAGGGTTCACCTAAAAAACAAAGGTTCATTTGTGCGCAATAAAGAACCACCAACAAGCATGATTTTCAATGGAAATAATCCCATAAAATTCATGAAATAAAAACGAAGATAAAAACAATAATACATCAATATCATCATGAAACACAACCCTTTATTGGTTAAAATCCATTTATTATCTTTCTTATGGTTTGGTTTATTCTCCCCCTAGGGGAATACATTATCACACCCCCAATTCATGATACATAGTAAAGATATCCAAAGGAAATAGCCCAACCCGGATGATCAAAAATCAAAGTTTTCTCCTCACACCAAGATTAAGGATGCTCGACTTGCAGAGGAAGAACTCTAAAAATTTAAGGATGTGTGGAGAGAGATCCTGTAGGGTCACAACTCTAGGTGTGATAATAGAATGAAAATGAATCATGAAGAGTGTATCTCATCTTAAAAAGAGTTCATATCCGAAAAATAGGGAGAATATTTTGATGTACATCAAGTTGGATCATGGATTGACCAAGTGGTTGGGCAGTTTTACATGTCAGGATTAATTTTCATTTAATAATTATCCTCATAGATGATGGAGATAATAGATATGAGTTAACATACACCATTTATATAGAGAAGAACAATGTAACAGATCTTGATGGTGTGACATAGAGGAAAAGGGGCCCCACGTTTTGGTAACTCAAGAGTCTCCCCACTATTGGGCGTTTAAAACATATTTTACTAGCATTAGAATCATGTAAAAATGTTATTAAAAAACATTTATGTCAAAAGATACGTTACTAGGAAGGAACTGAAAAAACTCGGGAAATGAAAAAAATTCAATGTTTGGGACACCATTCCGTGAGACACCGTAAGGGAGACATCGTTTTGGTTGAATGGTTTTGTGGGACTGAGTTTTTGGAAAAGTAATGGACTAGGAGGGTCTCGGGCCACTACATAAGATACCTCTAAAACTATCATCATCCCCAATAATTCAACAGTAACCATGAAGAAAAGAGATGGGTCCAAACAACTGCCACATAAGATACCTCTCAGGGACAAACCACAATGTAGTTGTTCAAAATCCAGAGCAAACCTTGAAATATCAGAAAAACTCTCCCTCATCTATATCCTAATGAACTATAGATACATTAAGGCTTGAAAAGGAAACCTTATCGACATCTAATAACACCTATCCCTTAAGAAATCACTTATACACATAAATGTCCCACCGTCCAGACATATAGGTTAGGGATTCCCTTCTTCCATGTAGAGATACTATCTACTATGGGTGGCACCAACTCACCCACACTGGTTTAATCACATCAACCTTAATGCCTCTTGATTAGGGACTAGTTCCTCCCCTTCCCATTGTGAGGACATTACACACATTCATAGAATAATTGAAACATCCCATATTATAGGAAATAAGGTCAAGCATTACATCACAACAAAGTACAAGGAAAACATAAAACCAAAACTGAAAATAGATTTGGGGACTAGGCATGCATTTTTTCCTCTCATTCCTTGGTACTCTCCTCGAGGACACCATGCATCCACAACACACGAACCAAAGTATTGGTCCTCCCCCAAAGCACCTTCTCCTCACGATCCTCGATCCTCACTGGTCACTCCATGAATGTTGAATTTTCCTCGGTATCTATCTCTCCTAAGTCAAGGATGTGTGAATCATCATATAGATACCGAAAGAGCTGAGACACATGGAATATTTCATAGACCCCCAGTAGCGGCGGTGGTAGCGCCAGCTAATAAGCCACTTCTCCGACCCGCCGTAACACCTCAAAGGGTCTGACAAACCTAGGGGAAAGCTTACTCCCCCTAACCAACCTCCATTTCCCACCCCGAGGGGATACCGTTATGAACATGTGTTCCCCAGGCTCTAACTCCAAGGGTCTCATCCTATGATCTTCATACAACTTTTTCTGAACCTGAGCGGCCTTCATCCTCTCACACACAAGATAAATTTTATCTGTAGTGCTCTTCACTATCTCTGGGCCAAGAACACCTACTTCGCTAACCTCAGTCTTGTATATGGGTTAATGACACGACCTTTCACACAAGACTTTGAATGGAGCCATTCCAATGATATAGTTATAACTATTTTTGTAGGCAAACTATTCCAGTGGAATGTGTTGTACCCATGATCCTCTGAAGTCCAAAACACATGCTGAAAACATATCATTCAATGTCTGGATGGTCCTCTATATCTGACCATCTATCTGGGGCGGAAACTAGTGATTATGAATATTTGGGTTCCAAAAAGAAATTGAAATCCCTTCCAAACTCGTGAGGTAAACCGTTCATCCTGATCTGAAACTATCGACATCAGAACTCTATGAAACCGTACCACATAATCCATGTAATTTTTTTCTAAGGAACCCACCAAACTCGACTCATTGATTTCAAAGAAGTTAGCTAATTTCGTCAACTGGTCTAACAACACCAGGATAGCATCAAAACATACTTGATAGATACGTATTCTTGTGTCAAAATATGTAGAGATGTTGTCCCACTTCCACTCTGGGATATCTAAAAGCTGCAACATACCACCTAGAACACAGTGCTCAGCCATCACCTATTTCACATGACGCAATTTTCCATAAACTATGTCCCTTCATTCTTCTCCCTGGGCCACCAAAACTGTCCCCTCAAGCCCAATACATCTTGGAATCTCCTTGGTGTACTTCCAGAGGTGAGTTATATAACTCACAATGAAATATATCATGCATTGCCACTAGGGAAAATACATTATTCTGGAACAATATCTGATTCTGACCATATTCTCACCATCCTTCTAGAGCATTGCCTTGGTAAAAATGATCACATATCACATCAGCATCTACATCCCCCCACTGAGACTCCTCCACTTGCAGTACCGAGGAAGACTACACTGTCATATGAAACAGAGAACCTCTACCATCTTCCACCCTCATGCTCATATATAAAGTGGACAACTCCTCCATTTCATTCCAAGAAGCTGATGACTCCCAAACCACATCCTTCTGCGACTTCTTTCACAAGGAATTGACCACCACATTCCCCTTCAGCTAATGAAAAACTATATAGAACTTCCCAATGCAAATGAAATCTTAGTCTTTCTTGGTCAAGGCTGTCAAGGGCACTGCTACTAAAGAGAATTCAAAAACAAACCTCCACTAGTAACATGATAGACCTAGAAAACTAAGAATCTCTGCCACATTATTGGGTTCTTCCCATGAAAAAATTTCATAGACCCTCAACGAGTCCACATCTTTCCCCTACTGGGACACCACAGGTCCAAGAAAGTGCCCATATTTTATCCAGAACATTCACTTGGACTACATCCCATAGGGTTTGGGGTTTCAGATGACTTACAAAACTATTCTCAGATTCTTGGTTTGATCCTTATCTGATATTGAGTAGATCAGGGTGTCATCAAAAAACATGACTACAAACTGGTCTATATACTCGCGGAAGACGAAGTCCATGAGTCACATGAACATGACTGGTGTGTTCGTAATGCCAAATGACATGACCAAGAACGTAAAGTGACTATATCTACACCTGAAAGAAGTCATCTAGATGTCACCCTCTTTCACACTAATCTGCTGATATCATGACCTCATATTGATCTTAGAGAACCAACCTCCTCCCTTCAACAGGTCAAAAAGACCGTCGATCCTCGGTAGGGGTAACAGTTCTTGACCATCACCTGATTCAGGCTTCAGTAGTCTATACATAGTTGGGGACCACTTTCATCCTTCATTACGAACAATAATGGATCACCCCATGGTGACACACATGGTTGGATAAAACTCTTATTCATCAGGTCATTAACATGGATCCCCAACTCCCACAACTCATAAGGTTCCATCCGATAGGGATCCCTCAAAATTGGACGGGCACCGGGTTGTAAGTCCATCCCGAAATCAATGTCATGTCGATGGGGGTAGAGTCACCACCTCCCCAGGGAATATGTCTAGAAACTCACTGAAAATCCCTGATATTTCCACCATCCATGAGCCTTCTAGTTCCACTGACTACTTGGATAGCATAGAAACAAGGGTCTATACACGTCGTTTTCCCTCTTGAAAACCCCACTCACCAACGAATGCTACAAGCTGGCCACCCATATTTGAGAACATGTCCCTTCTCCAGAAGTAGTCGATGATTGCGTTCACATAAAACATCAATTCTATACATATGATGAAATCAGCTGGTATAATTTTCATTAGAAATAGATCCCCAATAGATTGATGCATCCCTAGCATCAGTATGCATCTTCGAAAAATGTCCTATAGGCTGGTCTGATCCCCAACTAGCGTACTCACCACCAAAGGCATGTAGAGTCTCTCAACGTCTATGCCCAAGGAATGGGATAGATCGAATGTAAGAAAGGAGTCAAATGATGGTAAATCAAACAAGGCACATGCACGAGTACTAAAAAAGATGATCATACCTCAATCGACCTTTGGTCCTATCGGAATTACTGCCTCTGGGGCATGCAACTGCCCATGCCCAGCTCCCTTGGATCTCATCCATCGACCTCCTCCATGAACACACCCACCTCGAGGTCCCGGATGAGCACCCTGAGATCAGCCTCCTCTGGTGTGTCTTCCTTCAGTGAAGCCAGAGCTCGTTTCCCTGGTTGCTGCTGCTAAAAAGGTTAGGATGGAAACTGCTGTTGCTAAGGTGGGTGCTGAACCTTACCACCTCCACTATACAGAACATGGTCCAAGAACTAATTTTGGATATGACCATAGTTTCCATAGATAAATCACCTCAGTCCTAGACTCGCAGAGAAAGGAAAAGGACTGGGAGATCGAAATTGGAACTACTAGGGAATGCTCCCTGTTGGCTGAAACCAAGATGGCCTTGATACTAGAGTACTTCTGGTAACGACCTTCCCCTTCAACGAGGTCAACTAGATCACCTCATGTGGGACAAATCCCAACGTTTTCATTCTATCCACAACATCATTCTTTTTTGGAACATCTAAGTACATCGGTAGAGTGAAGGGAGTAACAGCATACTACAGGGAAGGTCAGAGTGTCTCCTCTGTGTGACATTCCCATGTCTCCTCCTCTAGGAAGTGGTCTGGAGAGAAACTAAGGAAATCCTTGAACATGATCCCCAAATCCTAGACCATCATAATCTATTTCTGGAGGGAGATCTTCTCTTGTCTCATTTCAGCTTTCATCGTAGAATAAAGGAATTCCGCTTGAAACTCCTTCTCAAAGTCAGTGAATGAATCATTAGCCTCTTTCTTATCACTGAGATAGAGAATCCACCACTAATGCACTACTCCCACATCCTACTTATAGCCAAAGGACCCCAGTACTTAGCTGGGGCCCAAATCAAGCTGAAATCTGTCACTAGCTCCTTGATCCAGCTATCTATCTCCATGTATGAGATGCTGCCATCGTACTTTCAAAGGATCTTCCGCTGAAATGAACAAAGACACTTCTGCACTGGTCATACGCTTCCTCCCGATTAGGAATATTCTGATCAGCCAAGTCAGCCTCTTGGTACATGATCACTCGCACTACTCGTTGTCATCATCTAGGTTCCATAGCTACAAGGTAAATAAAAAAATGCCTAATCTCAAGTAGTTTTTAGGATTTATTTTAAATTTAAAATAAACATGAAATTCAATTTAAATAACCAAAAAACCTAGAACACACAAGAACAGAAGTCATTATGATGCATGTACCCTTTCTAGGGTCTCTACCCGGAAATCTTTGTATCCTCAATTGGTTGTTCGGTAGGTCCATAGTCAATGCATCGGATCAGAGGAGGCCTTAAAATCATGCCTTCTAGTTGGTCACTCCTGGACTATTTCATGCACCATGACTTCCTAACACCACTAACCTACCATCCCATGCAATCCTCCCAATACCTAACTCTAAACCCCATCCTATCTGTTAACCTGCTCGAATACCATTTTTTCAGAAACAGCTTCACCAAGATGAGGGAAGGGACAACAAACTGCCGGACCCATCCTTCTTCAAGTTGAAGGAGAGATAATGACCCCCCAACTCCTGCTTTAAATAGTCCCTAGAGTGGCGACTAGAACCAAGGGTATAGAATCAAACATTGTATAGAAGGAATTTCCATTTTATAGAAAAATATAGGGAGATAATATGGTAAAACCCAAACAACTCCAAAACGAAAGGTTAATGTAAATCCAAAATCCATTTCCAAGTTCATGATCAATGACAACTGATACAAGGTACGTTAAAACTCCAAGGGAATGTACCAAAAGAAATGAAAACTGCTGTGAGAACTATCCCAAAATCCGAGCTAGTAAGGTCTCGCACGGTCCTCAATGTCCTTCTAGATATTTGAAAGAAGTTTTATATATGTAGCATGATTATATAGGTACACTTAGTAGGGAAACCAAAAGATCTAGTGAACAAGTGGGGAGACTATCTAATGACCCATGAGAAAAAATATGGAAAACCAAAACACCTGGAAAGGAAAATATCCACCAAGCCTCACCAAAGAAAACTCCCCTAATAACACAAGTAAGGTAAACTCATAGTAATAGCACATCAATATTTGGGTACCCCACACTGATTTTCCACCGATCATTGCAGAAATCCTATTCATCAGACCTCCCCCAACACTTTCACTATAGTCATTATATCACCCCAACTATAACATTGTGGGCCACCGCAATCATGCATCCCGCCCACATGCACTTGGGTTGCAACAACCACACATCTCGCCCGCAGACACCTGGGTCCCCCAAAGCATATGTAATCATTCACGTAGACACCAAAGCAAGAACAACCATATGTAACCACACCCGAAGACACATTTGCCTAATACCGAAGTCATTTGGGATACAAACATGCCCAAACACACCTGATCTAACCAACACAACATACCATGCCCGAAGAGTCATGGGTTATAATGCACCTTAGTCCATCACAGCCTACCCAAAGAGCCGTGGTCTACCTGGGAGATGGAGAATACAAGGAGATAATATCATCTACACATAAAAATGTTTTAAAAAACACCCTACCCCATGAAATGGGGGTGATCGGTGTAGAGTACTCAACATAGGTGGGGTTAGCATAAGAAACACAATAACAAAATTTTTACATATAATTATTCAAACACTAATCCAAACTTAAGGGTTCTAAAATAGATAACCATCCCATACACCACTTGAGAAAAACCACCCTCATTAATATTCCTACATGCATGAACACACAATAACCACCACCAGAGCAGAACTCATTCTTAAAAACAATACCCTAGTGTACCCTTTACTGTTATCATGTTCAGGTGATTCTATTTAGAACATTACTTCACTACTGGGAAACTAACATGAACAACCACAATCCAAATCAACTATTCACGGAAAACAGTCAAGAAAAAATTTAAGCATTCACACCCAGTTATCGTGTAATGTCACAAAAAAAAAAGAAAATCTGTGAAATCCCTTGAAGTACTAGAACCAAACCAAGCCCCAACATACCGCTCTACATGGCCTCAAATTCAAAAACAAAAAACCCCTCAAACAGAGGTTCCATTCCCAAACACATCACCTGACAAAGCATCAATCATGGAAACATGCATATCACCAAAACAGAGCGAGGAAGTTTACAGATTTAGCCAACACCATTCATTACATTATTTCATTTAGTTTGGTCAACTGAGGTGATTATACATGGATTCTTATACATTGTGTATCTATTTAAGAAATTGAGTTTATTTGATTAACTGGTTTCCATATTACATCCATTAAATCAAAGGGTTAACTAGAAAAAAAAATTTAATTAGTACGCCAGAATGGATCACCAAATCCATGATTTTCAGTGGGAATAAGACCATACAATTCACGACATAAAAACAATGATAGAAAAATAATACATCAATATCATCCTAATAACCACCACTTCATTATTTAAATTCCATTTATTATATTCATTAAGTTTGGGATTTATCTATCTCTTGAGGGGAAAATGTTATCACACCCACCCCGTAAGATACATAGTAATGATTGATGAAGTAAATAACCCTACCTGGATGATTAATGATCAATGTTTTATCCTCACACTATGAATTGGGGATGCACAAATTGCAGAGGTAGAATCGAGGGCTTCAAGGATGAGAGGGAAGAGAATCATTATAGGTGCACGAATCGTCCCTAGAGTAAGTCTCTTGGGGTACTTAGAGAACGCAAAGGAATTATGAAGAGAGGATCTTAGTTTAAGAAGAGGCCAAATCCTAAAATTAGGGAGACTATTTCTACGTACTTCAAGTCTGATCATAGATTGATAACACGGTTGGGTGGATTAAAACATTGGGATTAATTTTTATTTAATAATTTTCCATATATATAGGCGAGATAATAGACATTATTTAATAGAATTCTTCAAAATAGAGAGAAACCATGTAACATGGAAACACGTCGAAGGTGTGACACTAAGGAATGGGGGCCACATGTTTTGGTAACTGAAGAGTCTCGTGAATCTTGGGGGATTAAAACATCATTTAATTTCTTTAAAATTATTCAAAAAGGGTATTATAAAACATTTAAATCAAAATATATGGTACCAGGGAAGAACTGAAAAAATTCAAGAAATTGGAAAAAAAGAAAAGGGTGGGACACCGTTTAGTGAGAAACTGTAACAATGCCACCGTTTCAGTGGAACCATTTGGTGGGACTGATTTTTTGGAAATGTAATGGATCCAGAGGCTCCTGGGCCATTACATCATGTCAATTTTAATGTTTTCCTTGACTATAGAGTATTTCATGATGACCATCTCAAAATCATGGGCACCACACCACCAAATAGTATAACAAGGGTCACCCAGGCATAATTATCATTAGATGAAGATTTAATCTTTGTTACGATAAATGTTATTTACTTAATGGATCCCTACTCAACTTATGATTCTGATTATGAAATTTATTTCCCACCACTAAATTGGGGAATTGGGTGAAAATGTCATCAGGTGCAAGGATATAGGGGAAGACGTGGTCCATCTAGGAACCACCACTTCATCCACACACCCTCTTGAACCATCTATGTGACTGATACCCATAGGAATTCCCTACAAAAAGCACAATAAAAAAAGGGAGTTATTCCTAAATAAATGGTAGGTTCATATCTAACATTATTTTCATGGAAGACTGGTTAGATGATACCCCAACACCTCTTCAATAGGTAGGCAGACATAACTAACCTAATCTACCATGAACAATGCACTTCTAGCTCCATCCCCAAAAGATGGTCCATCAAAATCATGAACATAATCTCCTATGATTACTACAAATGATAATCTCAATTCCGAGAATCATAGGCCTTTGGACACAATTTACGATTCTTTGATGAAACTGGCCCATGTTTCGGTTATGTTATCAACATTGGATGCTCTGTGTCTGTCAAAATGCTTCTAGAAACCACTTATTTAGGCTTTTTCAACCCTCGCGAATTTTATGTTGAGGTGACTACTACTGATGTATATCATAAGGGGAATGATCCTATGGATTATATGTGGTCATTTCCATTACAAACAAAGATGATGGCACTATTATAAAAGAACACATCAAACCCTTGTATATATCAGGCATGTTGAATGCATTGACATCTGATGAGACATCATCAGTAATAGATTAATGCCAGCCTCATCCCAATACGTACAATTCATCTATTAAGTGTCAATGAATATCACTTTTCCCCCTCTAATATTATGTTAAAAGTTTATGATAATAATGAAAAAAATCCTCTCGGTGAGATCACAATCAAAACTCAATTCAAAGATCGTATGTCCAACTCAGGGTTCATGGTAGTTTGGTTGGACACAACATTAGATGTTCTGTAGGGAAGACCTTGTCTACATCAGCATGTGGAAACTCATTCATCATACCACCAATGTCTCAAATATTATATAAATTTTCAAATAGAGAAAAATTATGCTGAAAATTCCCATTTAAATCCTATAAAACACAATACATTGATGCAAGGTTCTATCATCATAATGGGGAATGGTCAATCACTAATGATTCCACCCAAATAAATTCCACAAATGTTTTGGAGATGATATAATTTTACAATTTTAAGTAGCTCAGTTCATATTACATACTTCCTATTTACCAAATTTTAAAGGTGGGCCAAAATTCCCAAATTCATTTAGAAGATACCACAATTTCAATCATGATAGTTGAGATAGATGGAACTGAATAAGTTATCAACTTTCTAGGTGACAATAAAAGCTTGAATCAAAATGTATTCATTCCATACCATGAGTGTAAATAAAGTTCAGTTATACTAGCTAAACTAAAATTATATGGTGTGACAATAGAATAAATTGAAGAGACCAATTATCAGTCCCTCATTTCTAATTCATGACTCCAAGAATTATTTATGCCAACAAGGGGGGACAAATTGATTGCCACATTATTTGGAATTCTAAATGTTGACTCCCATCTTCCTTCTATGGAACTAGTTTTAACATCTCCTCCCTAAGAAAAAGAAAAAATGGTGAATCATAACGAAGAGGATGAAGAAGATGACCTCAGGGAAACCCTTCTAGAATTTTAAGAAGGATTCTGCACCACCATGGAAGAACTTAGAAAAACAATCTAGGTATAGAAGAGGATCCACACCCACCTCTAGTTAATGCGACCATAAATCCCAAATAACATTATGTATATACCTCATTCCTAAAGAATCACTATGATATTTTCATGTGTAATTACATAGATCTACTAGGTCTTTACCCCTAGCTATCCACCATCACTTGAGTTTTATATAAGATCATCAGGGATATAAAGAAACATTTAAAAGGACACACCCAATTCACTTCTTCAGAATTGGGGATGAAGTTGAAAAAATCCTCAAGGATGACTACATTCGAGAAGTGTGGTGCCTAAAATGGATATCCAAATTGTCTTTATGAAAATTAGAATAGTCAAATCATAGTTATCATCGATTTTATAAATATTCACTAGAATTTTCCCAAAGACAAATTCTCAATTCCAATCACAAAACACTTGATTGATGTAATAGCTGGATACCAAGAATTATCCTTCATGGATGGTGAAGGAACATCAATTGATTTTTCCATTGCTAAAAAAAATTTAATATTGTATTCCCCCTAATAAATAGCGATTATGGTAAAATATAAAGGAAAAACAAAATATTATGTCAATAAGAAAACTAACATCTTTGAGATTGACACAGTCACATCATTACTCAAAAGATGAATGATTTATCCACTCAGTAGCGCTACTATCTATCATATCCTTCACTCTTATTGTGGAATGAATCCAATTATCAGTTTAATATATGACCATATATAGCTACCAAATATGGATTTCTACTTTATTAGAATTTTACTCAAATCAAACATTAATTGAGTCTTAGAGATCTCAAATCCATAGAATATGCAGCCCCTCTCATGGCAGCTCCGACCTAGTTTTTGCATCAAAAGACAAATCCTACCATTTTTGGACTACTTCTAACTGTACATATTTAGAAGACATTATAGTTTGAGGTGTGTATGATTTCAAATCCTAGAAATGGTGGGATTC
Source organism: Viscum album (assembly GCA_963277665.1). Classification (NCBI taxonomy): domain Eukaryota; kingdom Viridiplantae; phylum Streptophyta; class Magnoliopsida; order Santalales; family Viscaceae; genus Viscum; species Viscum album. Next base: position 2,082,533,903 of record OY728128.1, on the reverse strand, counting down.
ACAATTCTTTCTATCATAGACGGCGGATGATAAAATAGAACCAGGTTAACTTCAAGGAAATGGAGACTAGACCGACATTGTGTAGTTTCAGTTAGTGATTCTGGTGCAGCTCTTTTTATTATATTGGGTGTATTATCTCTTGCATGAGGTTCTTTTGATGAATTAAGAACCTCATCACTCTCACTCTTTGATTTGGATGATGCATCCTCTGAAGGAGATGAAGTAAATTTGAAACATGAAGGATATATCTTGCTCTGCCTCTTTATCCCAAACCAAGTAACCACACTATCCAGCACCCCTTCAACATAGGATAAAATTCTTTCTTCGACTTTCCTGGTATTCAATAAGGAAATTGAAATAGCTATAGGTAGGTTGCTATCCACCCCTGTAAATTCCCCAACTGTTAGAAGACATAACTATTGAGACACCATTAGATGTTGTTATAATATAATGTGAAATGGAGGTGATATAATAGTTTTTTGAATGATTTTGAATTGTAATACAAACTTGTACAGAGAATATGCCTCTCATATGATCTCATCATCAATAATATTCTTCGATAAACTGTCCTTGAAAGAACACACATATGACCACATCTCCATATTATCCTTCCCATCATCATAAAACCATTCCATTGGAGGATTCCCATAAGAACATTAGTATAAATCCTTTAATAAACTCAACCTTATTTTAATTTTATAATGTTTCAGGGATAGCAGAGAAAATCCACATACATCCTAAACGTATGGTCATAATGGGATCCCAAGGACCCAGATCCCACTCAGCACAACATAAATCCTGAAATGAGTTGTGTTCCATAACCATAAAATAGGGAATGTTCCCACAATTATGAAAGGAGCATTCCATTCATGAATATGTAGTAGATTCCTTTTATCTTTTTCCAATATAGGGGTGAAAACCCCACTAACTTCTTCTACACTAGCTTGGCCACTCCAAAAAATGTTCATGGCCTTATTCCACCCTTGGAATCAAAGATAGGTAGTAAATAGTTTCTAAGACACATGGCTAAAAAACATTCAAGATGTGTCTTAGATTAAATTTATATGTTCATATCATATCCCCAGTGGTCAAATTATCCCTTTTCCAATGTTAGATAGAAAGTACCAGGTGCACTTCACTTTTTTTCATTGGGATAGCTGGTCAAATGACTGAATGTGGAGCCTTCTCCCTTATTCATCAAAAATATTTCTGTTCATTCCTTCAGATGAATATATTGTCTTATGTGTGGTTTTTATTTCATGATATCATGAGCTTTTTTTATTTTTTCACATGCCAGTGATGGTTTCCTATCATTATCATTCAATGTTTCCCTTAGAGGGATAAAAGCATCATATATATTTCTAAGGATCGGAGCCCCAGAGGACATGTGAACATCATATAAACTAATACCCACTTCTCCATGGGTCATATTAAAATAATTCATTTGTGAACTCCATCATCTCTACATCTTTAGAACAAACTCATCTGTTCTATATACATAGTTCCTTTCTCCCTAGATGGCCTCATAAATTATGATTCCTTCGATATCTTTTTTGAACTCTTCACATGTTCTTATACCTAGCATTCCCACATCCTTGTGGGTTTAACACCTCATACTTGAAAAAAGTTCCAACCATTCATACAACCCTTCGATTGATATGTCACTGAATCTCAAAAAGTGGATAAATAATAATGTAGTCTTATTTTTACTATGTAATGTTTTAGATATGGGTTATATGCGATATTATGCATAAAATAGGTCATGGATGTTGTCCAAACATTAATATATGTACCACACTGGATGTTAGCAGATGAGAAGTTCTTATGATCATTAAACTAAGATACTAAGAGATAGTTCTTAGAAGCCATTGTAAGGACCTTCTATAGATGGTCGTAACCATAATGAGGCAAATAATCCCTATCTGTAAAATCATGATGATACTTTTGGAGACACCCCACCAGATTAAGAATGATGGGATCATAGATGTCATAATAATCACGCCCAAATATTTAAATCATATCCCAAATCTATTTTATAGATAGTTTATCAGAAACTAAAGTCTTATTAGCATCCATTGATCATGAAAATAAATTTTAACATCATTTTAGAATTGGGTCATTTTGAAGAAGACCATGGAAATCCTAAAATTATGACAAAATAAGTATGACACACAAGTTTCTCATGAAAATGGCATGAAAGTGTCACATGTTTGAGTCACATAAGAACACTATTTCATGAAATATACCCTTATAAGACTATGTGTTGGGATTCAAAATACATATTATACTTAAGTGAATTTATCCTTCAGTGAAAAAATCATTATGGAGTCTGCCCGAAGGACATGCACGAGCAGAAATGAAATTTACATGTTAAGAGATTCTTCCATCAGAATAAAATCCCTATTTATATATTAGGAATCCTACGTACACATTTGTCTTCTGAGACATACTAGAGAGGAAAAATAATTATGGAAGGTTTTATGGATCATATATCCTTTTCATCCCTTTTCTTCATGATTAGATCCACTTTCTTCGATCAGATCCAATACCGAGGGGGAATGTGATTTTGTTGGCTCACTATTTTATATCCTAGATGAAAATGAAACAAGGGGAATTTCTATAGAAAAAATTTGAGAAAAAATATGAATAAATCCAATAATCACAAATTCATAAGGTGCAGTTCAACCAAAATTCTCCGAGGCACCTTTGGTTCACAAGTCCCTCCATCCAAGCCACCTATACAAAAATAAAACTTCGCCTAGGTTCCCATGTTTACCTATAAATAGGACCCTTGGATCCTCATTTGGATGGATGAATTTTCCCAATGGATAATTACAACTCCAATCACCCTATTTCCTCACTCATGTCCTTTGAAAGATTCTACGTAGTTTAATAACACCTAATGAAGAGGGAATTGAAGGGTAGTAGAGAAACATAAGTCCTCCCAGGTTCTAAAATTAAAAAAGAAACATGTAAAAGACTTTCATCCAACCCATAATTACTGAATACTATCATAAGGATCCTTTATTAGTTAGGGACTTATGTGAATTACCTTCGGGAACACATGTGGAGACCCTTGAAGGACTGAGCAATGAATCTCTCAATTGTAGTCACCTAGGTGGTGTATCCTTGAAGGTTAAATCTATTTCCAAGGCATAACAATGACTCCCCCACTGCAACCCTTTTTCATTCCCCCTCCCTTCTAGCCTACGTGATCCATCCATCATGCCTTCTTCAAGGCAATTCATGGTCATCTCTCTCCTTCTTGGCTCCCATTTCTAAGAGGGATCAAATCAAAGCCTCGACCATGACCTCTTTACTTACAAATCCCCGAGAGATGGTATGTCAGAGTGTATCCCGTTTGGATGTGTACTTCTAAGGTTAGATGTTTCCCTCACTTTTCCTACTAGAAGGTTCGGATCCTTAGGGAATGTGTGGATTTTTATATCTATGGTCGTGAGGAACCTTACTATAGGGATAGTGTTTCAGTGTACCCAATCTAGAGAATTATGTTCTGTACCATGTCTAACACTTCTCGCCTCTATGAATTGAAGCCTCCAGTTCCTAGTACAGATGGTAATGACCACACTAACCTTCCATTCGATAAATAATGTGATCCTCCTCCATCGACAACACTAATTTTAGTGTAACCATCTTGGTGTAACCCTTATCATTTCTAGTGGGAAGTTGCAGTCTTACTTCACTCCACCTACATGTCCTTAACCTTCATTCCTACATTTCTATGGAATCATGTACAATATAAAGTAAAGATAGGGATGTTTCATAGCCCTAAACTCTTCTTCTTTAGCCCTTGAAAATTCCACCATTGTAGGTGAAAAAATGTGGTTTTGTTTTCAAATCTTTCACATCCTTTTGTTTCTCACACCGAGCAAGACTCACATGAACTTAAGGGCTAGTGATGGTCATGAAATCCATAAAAACCACCTAAAGGATTGAAATATGAAATTTGTGTTTCATGATAACTAGGATACATACGAATACTACATTGGGATTTATCATAATGGGAATCCACCTTAGAAATAATCCCAAATCATAATTACCTAATTCCGGGTATCCTCCTTAGGAGTAAACACCGAGTTAAGCCACCAAATCACCCTATGATAATATATCACCCATGGCCTTTTTGAATTGGATTCCTCATAGATAATAATCCCAACTTAATTATCTCAAAGGGTTGTACCCTCTTCAATACATACCAAACTACAATGGTTTTGAATCCCATCCAGAAAGGATACTTAGGAATCCTCTCTAGTGTTTAAACCCAAATATTAAATCAACACTATTCTTTTTTGTCCATATACCTATTAAGGTGTAATTCAACATGGAAACTAATATCTCTTCCAGGTCCCTTGGTGTAATTTCTTAGAATTTCTATAATTTTTTTTAATTATATGGAATTATTTTGAGACCATGAAATCTGACTGCGTATGATTCTGAGGCCTGGAGTGCCTGAAATGATCCGTCAAAGTTTTGTTAAGCTTTAATTAGCGAGCATAAGCAGTTTTCCTAAAAAAGTGAAATAACCCTTAAATGGTTTCCTTGATCAGAATTCTGAGGACATCATTGCATTTAGATGGCAGTTTAACCCTAGGAGCGACTTATGCTTTGTCGGCGTAGGCCTCCAGTTAGAAAACCTGAAAATGAAATAACCGTAAGTAAAATAAATAGATTTTGTTGTTTTATTTTTCCAATGCTTATAACTCACGAATGATGAGTCAGATTAAAAATCTGAGAGCAACGCTGAACTCGTGAGTGTATGCTTTCTTTATGAAGATACTAAAATTGGCTAGTGCGGGCCACCAGTGAAAGTTAGTTTATGGCCCTATATAAATATAATTAAGTGAATTTTATTTTATTATAATATCCATGAGTTCTAAACAGTAACAAATATTTAAAATCCGAGAGTACTTTTGAGTTTTTTTGGGGAACTTTCTCTTTAGGTGGAGCCTAACCCCTACTGGCGCAAGTCGAGGGTGAATGTTATTAATTTAATAAATATTTTTATGCTATGTTCAATAAACATACGAGCGACATTTTTTAACTTTTGAACCAGTGCATGGATTAAAAATATGAGGGAACTATTAATTCCGCAGCACTAGGATTCTCTTATGATATTCTTTTTTTAACCGTTGTAGGTTCGAAGAAAAAGTTATTTTTTTGACTTTTTAAAGGAAATGAAATGAAATAATTTTATTATTTTATTTCATTTACTCCAACAGACAAGCAATGTGTGGGTCCATCAATGTGTGAAGCCAATAAATTGCTTGACCGGCCAATCCTAAGTAACGACATCTTTATGTAATTAGGAGGTTCTTAATTTATAATCCCCCATTAATTCCCCATGTCATTACTTACCCTCCCCCACTCTTATATATATTGAGCTTGTGGAGGAGTATCTTCCCAGATTTTCCTAAAAACGAAGTGTTGAAGGTGTTTCATGATGCTTAACTCATAGAAGACAGAGCCGATCCTAGTGGGAGGTGACGGGTTCCACCGAACCACTATATCGAGGATGATGTATGAGTGGCGTTGTTGGAAGCCTATTTTTGGAAAGAATAACACCGACCCACCTTCAATAATGGGTGTTTATTTTATGATTTGAGGTAGGGGGTTAATTCATTTATGCATTTTAAATGATTTTACACATCCCCATTCTTTAATAATATGAAGAACACAAACCAACTGACTAACAGGTTGATCCGCGATTCATTCATTTTTGCAGGAGGTTGTTGCGGGGTATCTTTACAGGGCTTCATTTGTTGTTCAATTCAATTTATTGTTAAACCCTTAACCCCCCTAATGTATAAGATATAACTCGGAGGATGTGGTCCTAACGAACCCAGCTCAAACCCTCCGCTATGTTTCTATACATGCGCCTCCATGGAAGACCACCAGCGCGGCAACACCGACTGGCTACATTGGGGATAGTGCGTTGATGAATGCCAAAAGTGGAGGTAAAAAAACAATGCTACGATAGTCATCAAAATGGCTGTCACATGCCGGACATGGAGGAGGTGTGGCACGTTGTCACATGCCGCAGGTGTGCTAGAGGTCACAACTCGTTAGCCACGATAGTCAGAGAAGGTGGCCAACTCATCGCACGACTGCAGAAGGTAACTGAGGTAAGTTGTCATGCGTTGACAGTGCTCAAGAGATTGTGGCCAAAGCTGCGACAGAGGATGTTGAACCCACTCCTCCTGCATGATCTGTGTCACCCGGGCGGTGCCGACGTGCCGCATCAGTTTCACAAAACCAAACAGCCTCCGAGCCGTTTTGGATACTAGGGGGAAACCTCCCCACTTGCTAGCTTGGGAAGATAGTGTTCTGGATACTGACTCATAGTCTGCGCCCTACGTGGTCAGGCCACCCTCTCACAGGTCGTGCCATACGTGGCCAGGCCCCCCTTGGGGGCTACACCCTATGCGGGTCACAACCCTTGTAGGCTGAACTGCCCCTTGGGGGCTGGGCCACCCCCTTACAGGCCCGGCCGACCCAATGTAGGTCGGTTCGGCCTCAACCTAGCAATAAAATCCTAATGGAGCCCAGGCCAGACCGGGTCTGGCCAGGTCAGTCCGACCGGGTCAGACCGGACCCGGGCCCCACCGGGCCTAGAAACAGTTAAAGGGAAATTTCTTCAGAAACAAATGTCCATTTGATGAACCATCCGTGGAGTTAAGATCCCTTTATCATGAAAGTCCTTTTGGTATTATCTACTGCTGTTTTTAAGATAGCTGTAGTATGGATGGGTTGGATCAAACCCGATTCCAACCTGCCCCCCGGAGCTAAAACACTTTTAACTCACAGATCAGGCATCCGATTGATGCACCATATGTCACGTTGCAACCCATAAAACATGGTTTTCCTTTAGGTTACCCCTTTTTGGAGCTTTATGATGGTCAAGGTACAAAATATGTCTCGAGGGAAGATTCTATGGATCTCAAGTGCACAGGGTGTGAGGAATCCAGCGGCTGGCAATAAGGCAGAGGTTGGACACATATCATATAGTGTTCAGCGCTCAGCGATCCTATGTGGGATAGTGCATATCGATCCTATGTTGTTCAGTGCTCAGTGATCCTGTGTTGGTCACCACATACTTATCCTGTGTGGGTCAGTGGGGGTTAGTTAACTATCGACTCTGGGCAGGTTGGATCCTCTGTGGATCATTGCTAGGGTTAGTACCTATCGATCCTATGTGGTTCAAACTCTGTATGGTTAGAAGCAGTTCCTATTGACAGAATATGTTGATCTAGATTCTTGACTAATCATCTGAACTTCTATACTTCACTAAAAATCTGGTTTCAGCTGAGACTATGTTTGAAGTATGTCTTTCAACTGTGTGGTACTTTTACCTCGTGGTATTATCTTCATGGTGATACAATTTTGTTACATTTACCTTCGTGGTACTATCTTTGTGGTGATACCTATGTGGTACTTTTACCTTCATGGTAATATCTTTGTGGTGATACATGTGTGATACTTTTACATTCATGGTACTATCTTCATGGTGATACCTGTGTGGTACTTTTACCTTCATGGTACTATCTTCCTGGTGATACATGTGTGGTACTTTTACATTCATGGTACTATCTTTATTGTGATACATGTGTGGTACATTTACCTTCATGGTACTATCTTATTGGTGTTACCTGTGTGGTACTTCTACCTTCGTGGTGTAACCATTTTGGTATACTTCCCTCATGTATGCGATGAGTATATCGATAACTTAGGTATATGTATGGGAAAATACCTAAGTAGAGTTGATTTAATGCTTTGTGGTTTTCATTTGTGGAACATTTAGTGACATATGGGGTCTCGGGGTCCCTAATGTATATCGTTATACTCATCATGGATGGGCTTCACCCACACGTGGTTGTATCTTGTGCAGAAGACGTACAACATTGATCGAGGATGAGGGATCAAGTATTGGATGGTGCTTGGAGGTGGACCATTTGGGGGGATGTGACGTAGGGAATACAAATCATGAGCTATACCTACCCTTCAGGTAGGATCAGTGGTGGATGATCCAGAATTTTTTTTCACTTTTTAGCTGTTTGTATATTTCATTTGTACTTGTACTTTTCCAGTCTGGCTTGAATTCCGGCCCCATTAATTTCAATACTCATTTACTACATCAGTTTAATTTATGTTTTCTTCTTCTTGTTTTATACTATGTGTGTTTGTATAGGTTTAAAGTCAATGCCTTCCTCTTTTAGGGATATGCCTTTCCGGTGATAGTCACCTACCCCTGGCCTAGGGAAGGTGGGTTTGGGGTAGTCACGACCCGGGCCCTGTGGGACGGGTCATGAAAATGTGGTATTAGAGGAGTTGGTTCTACGCAAGAACTAGGACTCTGATATTTTCAAATAGGTAATAGTGTTGAGTTTTATGAGTGTGGTTTTCATTTTGGGGAATCCAGGGTTGGTGTGGAGGCCGACATATTCATACCCCAGAACCCTGAATTATCATTTCTCACTTCGCGCATGAAAACACTGATTGCATGGGTTTTTAAAAAAAAATTATAATAATTTTTTTGAGTCATCTCACAAGATATAACATAATGATCGTGGTGCACCTGTTCTTTATTAGGATGCCTCCACATAGACATCCAACAAGGATTCCTGAGTGAGTACACGATGATGGCCCACCGAGCGACGAGGCACCGGTGTAGGGCCCTCTTACTATGTTGGAACCTTCGTATGGTGTACCAGCTGCACCACCACCTATGGGGTAGTAGTTACCACCAGCCGCACTAGCGGATGGTGCATGTTGACTGAGCGCGTTTCATGAGTTCCAGTGGTATAGGCCTCCAAGGTTTTGAGGAAAGATAGATTCCAATGTGGCTAAGGACTATCATGAAGAGGTTGTCAAGTTTCCACTATCCAGGGCACCAAACGAATAGATGGCAGTCCAGGTAGAGAGCCTATAATGAGGATCCGTAGGACGATGACATGGATTAGGTTTCCCATATCTTGCAAAGAGGTCACTTTTATGTGAACAAACTTGAGAAGCTTCCTCACAGAAGGGGGACTCTGACTATAAAGAGATAAGGTATGAGAATTCCCTATAACTTCTAAAACCTCAGTAGGATGACATGTTGGTAGTTGAGTATTCATCGAGGTGTTCTGACCATCCTAGGTACTCGATGAATACAAATATGATCAGTGCTTCGGGGCTCAGACCTCTAAGCATGGTTTTTTAGGGACATTCAAGCCAGCACTATTCCTCTATGCATTCCTAAATATGTTAGGGTGATAGAGATAAACATTGTGGTTGAATGTTATTTGGATGAGTGAATACAGCCAGTCAATGTTAGTAGTATGAAAGTAGGAAATTGACGCTAGTATCGAAGACTTGGACGTGTAAAATGTTTTAGGGAGAGAAAGTTTAATGGATAGATGAAACAGAAGGGCACCAAACGTGGAAGTGGATCTATAAGAGTAGCATGAGGTGGTATGATTTTCGACATGTTAGAACCACCACCCCAATGTTGTCCCCACCAGGCTCAGGGAGCTGGAGAATAGGGAAAGGGAGTAGCTGCATGTGGTCACGGAGTGTGACCCAAGGGCTCCAGGAATGATTCTAGGTATGTTCTGTATCTACTATTGGTTTCCATATTAATATAAATAGGTACCAATCATTCCATCTTTCGAAAAATCTTGTTCAAGACCTAGAGTTTCCAGTTAAGCTGTTGACTTGACCCTTACGTTTGGAGATAGATTTGGGAGTAGACTCGATAATCACACTTATGCCGACTGTGTGATCTGACCCTTGAGGTGAGAGTTTTGGTTGGAACCTCTTGGTGGAAGTTTTGAGGCCTTATGATGATAGTTTGGGTATGGACAGGACATCCACATTTCATTCTCAGATTGAATATATTGGGAAAAAAGTATTTAGTATATATACAGTGTTAGAATGGGATTTTCTTTTGTCGGAGAAAGAGGAAACCTAGGCAGCACATGATCACCTCATGCATAGGAGGGTGCGTCTGATCACTCTTGAGTCGTCCAGCCTTACCCTTGTGGAAGCAAGAGTTTTGGGTTTTCAGTTAATAACAACAGTGGTAGAGTGTGGGGATATCTTTTCAAAAGATGTTTCCAAGATTATCTCCCCAAAGGGATAGGCTCTTCGGCTTTGGCAGGGTACTGCCAGAGTTTTGAACTATCCTTCTCCAGGCTAGTGGCCCCCTTATCAGCTTTGAAGAAGAAGGGAGAGCCTTTCCTATGGATGGAGAAGTGTCAACTAATAATTCATAAGGAAATGATCTTGATAAAATGACGATGGTAAGAGTTCTTACAGGGATTTGACTTTGAGATAGTTTATACTTATAGGAAGGGGAAAGTGCTAGAAGATGCTCTCAGCCAGAGGTCTGGTCTATAGTTGCTGAGTGAGGCGACAGAGCAGCTAGCCATGTTACAGATATCCTTCATGGATAGATATGGAGCATCTTACCTCTAGTCTATGACTTCCACTCCCCCAATTCATTTGCTAATTTGAGGGGCATATCCTGAGTCATTGACTGCGTAGCCCGACGTGCTCATATATCCTTAGGATAGTCTCATGAAGGATTTTATGAATGTGAGGAGAATTTCATATTATTTAGAGGATGAACCATGGTACCACTGACACATCAGAGGAAGGTTTTGAGGGAGATCCATACATCCCCTTAGTGGTATATCCTAGAGTGGTGAAGTTGTTCTAGGACTTCCAGCATCAGTATCAGTGGCTAGGGATGAATGAAATAGTGGTAGAGTTTTTATCAGGATGCCTCACCTGTTGGAAAGTGAAGACTACACAGAGCTAGAAGATGTTTTATGCCAACAAGAGGAGGGAGACCTTGTCTTCCTATAGGTCTCACCTCGATGAGGTTTTCATATATTTGGCTTGGGTGGCAAGTTATCTCCTAAGATCATCGGACCTTTCTAGATTCTCAATAGAGTGGGAGAGGAGGAGTACCATATATCTATTTCCCTAAAGATTCACTAGGATCATAATGTTTTCCATGTGTCCTATTTGAGGATATGTGTGCATGATCCATCACACATTATCGACTAGGGAAAGATGATATTTCATGATAGGGTGACTTTTACGGAGTTCCTGATGGAGATAAATGATCGACAAGAGCGAGTCCTTCATGGACAGTCGGTCCATCTAGTGTGAGTTCGGTTGCAGCACAAGGACCTCCAGGAGATCACATGGGAGAATGAGGCTTAGATTCGTGCACAGTTCCCTCATTTGTTTTATTTTCCTTTTTTTGGATTTCAGGGATGTAAATCCCTACATTGGGGGGAATGTAATGCCCCATAATTTCCGTATAATTTATTTAATTTTATGGGATTATTTAGAGACCATAAAATCTCATGACGCATGATTCTGAGGCCCAATGTTCCCATAATGATCTGTCGAAGTTTTGTTAAGCAATAATTAGCGCACGTAAGTGGTTTTCCAAATAAATGGAATAACAAATAAGCAGTTTTCCAGATAAGAATTATGAGGGAACCGTTGTGTTTAGGATGGCAGAATTACCCTAGGAATGACTTAAGTTTTTTTCAGTGTAGAACTCCAATGAGAAAACCCAAAAATTGCATAACCGTAATGAAAATAATTAAATAAAGTTATTTTATTTGTTAAATTCTTATAACTCATGATTGGAGACATAGATTAAAAATATGAGACCACCGCTAAACTCATGAGGGTATTATTTCTTTAGGAATATAATAAAATTGGCCAGTGCAATCCACCTGTGAAAGTTAGTTTTTGGCCGTAAATAAAATAATTAAGTGATGATTATTTTATTCTAAATCCATAACACCTAAATGGCAACTCAGATTGAAAATCCAAGAGTACTGTTGAGTCGTTGGGGAGTATTCTCTTTAGGAGAAGCCTAACCCCTACCGGTGGGAGTTGAGGGTCAATGTTATTAATTAATTGAACTATTTTATGGTATGTTCAATAAATGTGTGGGGGGCATTTTATAACTTTTGAATCCGTGCTCAGATTAGAAATCTGAGTCCACCATTGAATCCGTAGTGTTGTGATTCTCTTATGGGATGATTTTTTTAACCGTAGTAGGTTCGTAGAAAAAGTTATGTCTTGTGACTTTTTAAAAGAAATGAAAAAAATAATTTTATTATTTTATTTCATATTCTCCAATGGACAAGCAAAGTGTGGGGCCAACAATGTGTCATGCCAATAAATTGGTTGACCTACCAATCCCATGTAACGGCGTCGTTGGGGAATTAGGAATATTTCACATTTATGATCCCCCATTAATTCCCCATGTCATTACTTACTCTCCCCCTCTCTTATATATATGGATCTTGGGGAGGGGTATCGACACATCTTCACCAAGAAACTAAGTGCTGAAGGAGTTGGATGAAGCTGAACACTTAGAGGACATAGCCAATCTCAGTGAGAGGTGATGGGTGACATCAAACCACGAACCAGAGGAAGATATACGAGCAGCGTCATTTGAAGCCTCTTCCCAGAACTAAGAAAATCGACCAACATCAAGCGTGAAAATTTCTCTGATGATTTAATGTAAGGGGTTTATTCATTTACTCATTTTAAATATTTTTTTTGGATTCATCATGTTTTAATCATTTTTTATGATAAAAAACAGTATATATTCTGTAAAGCCTGGTAATCTGGTAATCTGTCAAAAATCATATATAGATGAGCATCTGAATTCAGATATTTGGCTATGTCTAAGACACCATGAGTCCGCCACCGGTTACATTATTTTAGAAAATGAAGCAGACACCATGAACCCGAAATTGTGAACCAGACATCGTGAACCAAACACTGTGAGCCAGACACCGTGAACCAGACACCGTGAACCAGGAACTGTGAACAGACACTGTGAATGAGGCACCGTGACTAGAAACCATGAAGCAGACACTGTGACCAGACATCGTGAACAAAACACCTTGATCATACACCATGACCATGAGATGCCTCTTCCCGGAGATATCATTTCCTGACTAACTATGACACTGTTTCTTAATCTGTTTTCTCATATTTAAATTTAATCTCTAACAGTGATATTTGAAGAGTTTAAATGCAATGAAATAACTAATTTTTCTTTGTTGACATATAGTACGTGGTACAAGCTGCAAAATACATGCATCCTATTGGCTCCAACACATGCACTCCAAGAATAAAAGAGTAAGGAGGCCCAGAAATAACATATATAGAGAGTGTAATACCAAAAATACACATGGTATTAAATGCGAAATGAACTAAAACCTGAAACTAAACATTCATGAAGAACACATGAAGCATACTCGAATCCGAGAGTTGAGGAAATCTTCACATTATCAACACCACGATGAACACACACAAGATCTAGCTGAATTGCAATAATATGTTTTCCAAAACAGGACTTGATTTGTGCATCTACTTTATCCTAGAAGACCAGAGTTTAATAGACAACCACTTAGAGAAATTCTTACATTATATCATCATTTTTCTCTGTTGTGTATCATTTTGTTAGCTTTAAAATAGTGTGTGTATCTGTATAAAAACACAATCTTGATCTTGCACTAAACTGAGGGATACAAGATATCCATTCTCAAACTTGTTTTTACACTTGTGTATACCCACAGAGAAGTGTGGAAGTGGTCCGTGTGTGGCCTGGTATTTTGTATCCATGAAGAACTGTGGAAGAGGTCATGTGACATGGACAATCCTATGTAGTGTTGTTAACCCTGATCTAGGGTGTGGATCATGTTTATCTATATAAAATGCTTGGTGGAAGGTGATCACTATATGGAGTGGATTAAGTCTTTTCTTGAGACTGAACCACTTGTTTTATATCCGTTGTGCTATTTAATTTTGTTTTCTATGTTTTACTTTTTAATCTAGAACATTCTATGTTTACTTTGATAATTAATCATGGAATGAATTTACAATAGTGTTGCATCATTATAACAGCTTCCAAAGTAATTTTAACAACCAATATTAATATTACTTAGAATTAATCAATCTTTTAAGATGTTATTTAAATCGTAAAATTTTCATAACAGTATATCCTTGATTAACTAGGTTGTTGTTAAATTTAATGGGGAAACCTTTTTGGAATAATTTTCAACAGAACTTTTAAATAGATACTCAATCCACACCCCCCCTTGAGTACACTACTCTGACCAAAATTTGGTATCAAAGGCTTGTTTTTTAATCCTATTAATACTTTGTTTTTAACCTTATTCAACTATGATTGTAGTTGTACATTAAAAATATATAAATTTATATCAATTCTAAATTTATATATCATTTATGTAATTTCTTTATCATGTATAATAGAATGGAAGGTACTGAAACCAAAAGACCCCCATTATTTAATGGATCCAATTATTCTCAATAGAAAATTAAAATGAAAATGAATTTAGAAAGTATGAGCTTTGAAATCTGGTCACCAATTATAGATGAATATAAGATTCCTACTACTGATAGAATCACTTGGGATGAACCGACCAAAACTAACTACAATAACAATTGTAGAGAGCTATGAATTCTTTATACTAATCTTTAAGAGATTAGGAATTTAATAGATTCTCTGCTTGTAAAACTACCCATGAAATTTGGGAAATTTTTCTATTTCACATGAAGGAACATCTAGTGTGAAATAAATGACACTCAATACTTATACCATTAAATATGAAAAAATTAAAATAAAACCTGATGAGCCTATTTCTAACATGTATCTTAGGTTCAACGAAATTGACAATATAATTATTTCTCTTAGAAGAGAAGTCATAGATAATGAATAGATCAGGATAATTCTCATATATCTACCTGATAGATAGAGAGGAACCTCTGTCTCTATTATAAAATCATGCGACATCAGAATGCTACCTCTAAAATAACAAAGTGGAAAACTGATGATGTATAAAGAGGAGATAAAATTAAACAAGGAAGAGAAGGATTAACCCAAAAGAAAAGTTGTGACCTTCAATTCCACCACCTCGAAACACAAAGAAAAAGGGAAATTGGAAGCTTATGTTGAAATTTTCAGCAGTGAACAATAATCACTTCACAGTGATGAGGAGATGACTCAACTAGCCAGAAGGTTTAAAATATTTTACTAGAAGAATCACTTTTTCAAAAATCCAATCATCAAGGGTAAATATGATAAAAATGTATGTTGGAAGAAGGAATATAAAATAAGTGACATGTATGATGATATTTTCTTCTATGACTGCAAGAGGAAATGAAATATCAAGGCTGAAAATTGAATGCTCAAGTACAAAAATAAATATGATGAAAAGGAAAGAAAATATAAAAAAGGAAATGAAAGAAACATGGGGTGATTCTGAGGACAGCTCAAGTGACTCAAAATCATCACATAATGAATAGGCTAACCAAGACAATATGTGTTTTATGAAAAACACATTTGAGGTAAAACTATACTCTCCTGTGCATAAATCATACTATTATGAAGATGATAGTGACACTGAAAATATGTCTAATGAAGAAAGGTTTTAATAATGTAATATTCATGAAGAGGAATTCAATGAACTATAATATAAATAAAAATCTTTTAAGAAACAACATTCTCTTACTGTGACTGCTAAATCTGAACTCACAACTGAAAAAGTGAAAAATGCTCAACTACTCAAGGAGAAAAATGAATTAAAAATGTATAATGAATAATTGAAAATTGATTTATAAATGTTTACCAATGGGAAAAATTACCTTACTCAAATGATATGTAAACAAATTTACCCTAAATATATTATTGTCATTGGATATCATCCTAGTAAAAGAAATTTTGGAAGAACTAACATTGTTTCTAAATCTAGAACATACATCTCTACTCCTAGTTCTGGAAAACATTCAACTAGATAAAGTTATGACAGACTCCCTACTTGTCATGTTTTTCTGGACCAAATAGAGTTTATTTTTCAATACATTATATAATGGTTATCGGAAACCAATGAGTCATATATAGGGTCCTAAAGAACATATCACTAATATTAATGGACACAAACTAGTATGGCTACCGAGATCGGTTTTTTTGACCATTTTGTAGGAATGATTCTTAATGAGTTCTTATAATAGCATATGGTACTTGGACAGTGGGTATTAAAGAAACATGACAAGAGACAACTCATGCTTCAAGATTTAAAAAAAATAGTGGACATCTCACCTTTAGTGACATGCCAATGGAAAGATTGTTGGCCTTGGCCAGATTTCTAACTATAACTTAGTTTTGATTTATAAAGTATAGTTTGTTGATGGATTTAAATATAATCTTCTTAGTAATTCACAATTATATGATGATGAATTTCATTGTAAATTTGAAAATGATGCTTGCAATGTCTTTAATTCTAAATATGAATTAGGGTTTTCTGCATTAAGAAATGAAAATGTTTATTCTATTAACATAGATTCATTAGCTTCTCAAAATGCTTCATGTATAAGTGTATTTTATAAAGAGTCTTGGCATTGGCTTTGGAGACCAGGACACTGTAATATTCAATCCTGTAGAAAGCTAACTAGAAACGGCTTAGTCAACGACCTACCCACAATTGAGTTTCCCAATGCTAAGGTGTGTAATCCCTGTCAAAATAGAAAGAAAAAAAATCCTTCAAACCAAATAAAGAAGTGTCAAATTATCAACCTTTCAAACTGGTTCACATGGATTTTTTTGGACCATATAAAGCTTCCAGTTTAAATGGGAAGCACTATGTATATGATCTTATAGACGATTTTTCAAGATACACTTTGGTATACTTTCAAGCTCACAAAATTAAAGCATATTATTACTTCACTAAATATTCCAAGTCTATATAAAATCACAGTGGACTTAGAATTAAGTCCTTTAGAAGTGATCATGGTCGTGAGTTTCAAAATCGAATGTTTGAATCTTTTTTCTCACAAAACGGCTGTAATCATAATTTATCTTCCCCTATAGAATCTCAATATAATGGAGTTGTATAAAGAAAAAAATAGAACCTTGTAAGAGATTGTGAGAACCGTGCTTAGTGAATATGACCTACCTATTTACTTTTGGGCTGAATTTGTAAAAACAAATTGTTACATAATCAAAAGATTTTTGATTAGACCTATTCTTAAAAGGACTCATTATGAGCTATAGAACAATAGAAAACCCAAGGTTATCTACTTCAATGTTTTTGGTTGTAGAGTCTATATTCTTAATACTAAGGATAATCCTGATAAATTTTCATCCATGAGTGATGAAGGAATATTTTTAGGATATTAAATTTCTAATAAAGCCTATAGAGTGTTCTATAAAAGAACTAAATGTGTTGAAGAATCTGTATATGTCAAGTTTGATGAAACATATCAACATGAGCCTAAAACCATTCTAGAGAACTTGGAGGATGATGTATCAAATCTGGAAATTAATTCATAATACCCAAACCATTATGTGGAATAATATGTCAAAACTTATGGATCTAGAAATTCCATAGACTCAAGTCACAATGAGACTGAACCTATTGATGAACCTAAAAATACTACTCTGAATTTTCACTAGAGCGGTTAGAACTCTTAGAACCATCCTTTAGATAATGTTTTAGGAGACTTAGGCAAAGTAACTCAAACTTTAACTTATCTTCGAAATAAGATTGAACATCAAGTCTTCATGTCATAACTTGAACCTAAAAACATTAATGATTCTTTCAATGATGAATTTTTGGTGATGGAAATGCAAGAAGAACATAATTATTTTGAAAGGAACAAAGTTTGGAAACTTTTTGAAAGACCAAATGACACATTCACCATAAGAACTGAGTGGGTGTTTATTAATAAAGTTGTTGAAGATGGTAAAATAGTTAGAAATAGATCTAGATTGGTTGCATAAGGCTGCAGTCAAGAAGAATGAATTGACTATGAAGAGGCCTTTGCACCAGTAGCCCGACGTGAAGCCATCAAAATTATGCATTCTTATCCATGAATTTCAAACTATATCAAATGGACGTAAAAAGTTCATTTATAAATGGGTATATAGCTGAGGATGTCTTTTTCGAGCAACCCCTAGTTTTACAAACCCTCATTTTCTATGTCATATTTTTATGTTATCAAGTGATTTGTATGGTTTAAAACGAGCTCCAAGAGCTTGGTATTGTAAGCTGATTACTTTTATTATTTCTAGAGGTTTTAAAAAAGTAATATATGATCCTACAATTATTATAAAATAAATTTCCAATGATGTTTTAGTTGTTCAAATCTATGTAAATGACGTTATCATTGGATCTCCAAAAAATTATTTATATATTGATTTTTCTAAAACAATGAAAAATGATTTTGAAATTAGTTTAATTGGTGAACTAAAATTCTTTCATACATTTCAAATCATTCAAAATAATGATGGTATTATTTTAGATAAATGTAAATATACTAGAGACCTTCTAAAATGTTATGAACTAGATAGAACTAAAAGTAGTGACACTCTAATGAGTACCACTTGTAAGTTGGTTCTTGATAAAAATGGAAAATCTGTTGATCAAACCACTTACATAGGAATAATTAGAAGTTTACCTTACATAAATTCTATTCGACCTAACATTATGTTTAGTGTGTGTATGTGTACTCATTTTAATGAAAATTATAAGGAATCTAATTTAAATGATATTAAAATAATTTTCAAATTCCTCAAGCTTAAACTCAATATATGAATGTTCTATCCAAGAGAAAAATAATTTGAATTAGTTAGTTATTCTGATGCTGACATCCGTGGCTGTAAGTTAGATAGAAAAAGAACCTCTGGAACATGTCACGTTTTAGGAATGTCACCGTATCATGGTGTAGTAATAAACAATACCTTGTTGCATTATCTATTGAAGAAGCTGAATACATATCTTCTGGTTGTTATTGTGCACAAATTTTGTGGATGAAACACACATTACTAGATTATGGATATCAATTCAGGAATGTACCTATAAATTATGACACTAGAATTGCTATTAACATCTCAAAGAAATCCTATTTCACACTGTAGGACAAATCATATTAATATAACACATCACTTTTTGAGAGATCATTATCAAAAAAGTGACATCACATTGGAATTCATTGGTATTGAATATCATCTTGCCAATATATTCACCAAACCACTAAATAATTAAATAATAGTTTACATCATACAAGAATTAGATATTATAAATCTTCAGTAGTTATCTTACTATTTCATATCTTGTTGTTTCATGATTATAGTCTCACAGTTACTATTTCTTGGTTACTGTCTCTAACAATACATTCGCACAGTCTAGAAGCCACACTTTTATGGCCCCATAATGAAATTTGATTATGGTCTCACCGGGAACACCTGTAACTATCTCGCCATTAGAGTCAGTTACTGTCTCACTGTAAAGATTCCTTATTGTTATATTTATAAATTAGAATCTGTATCGTGATAATTCATTATTTCACACTTTCACTTACAACATTTTTTTTTTCGATGATTGGTATTCCTAAATGATAAAATAAAATAAGTTTCACTTGTTCTTCACTCAAGGCCTCTTCTATTCTCTCAAATTGTCACCATTCTTCAACCCTTAAACCCTTCTCTATTGAACCTCCAGTGAATGCCCAGGATTAAACATCCCTCTTCATCAACTTAAGATAAACATAGTTCAAAGAATAAGAGGAAGATCATGCCTAAGTTAGCACCCGAGCGTCCTCTAAATCCAAATATATAGAACAGAATAGTAGTACCTAAAAAGGAGATTTTCCCCAAGTGTCTCATGTCGAGTAACTCTTTGGTTTGGAATTTATTTAAAGAGGATGGATTTTTAGATTTGTTTGCAATGGAAGATAGGCCAATTTAATCAAAATTAGTTGCAAAAATTTATTAGTATGTTCTATTTTATTTTTATTTTAAATATGGTTATGTCTTAATAAGTTGGACAAAATGATAGAGTTGCACGTTTTCTTTCGAGGTTATGGGTTGCATGCCTTAAGATACCTCATGAAGGTATTTTTGAGGACATCCAAAGAGGTCCTCCACCTTTATGTGAATTCATTGTTTTGGAATATTCATTCAGAAGTTTAACTAGAAATGGATCCAAGAGAAGTTTGATGACTGTCGATCTAGATGGAGAATCTAGAATTTTGTTCATGTTTATTCAGAATTTGATTATCCCCAAAAAAGGGTATTTCGCTGTACTCAAATATCAGGATGTATTTTTGATACATCTCCTGAAAAATGGACATAATATCAATATTTTGACGTATATTATACACCATATGTGTGAGTTGATCAAAACCACCACTAAGTCAACTGCTCTATTTTATTCTAGCTTATCTCATCCATGTTTCATGCCAACAGATTAGTTGGACCAAATAAACATGTTATTGAGGATTATGAGTTCTGTCGTAGAAAAGTTTCTATAAAGAGATTGGAAATCAGTTGGAATCCATAGAAAATGTATGGGTGGAAGATAATGGTAGATTATATGAAATTTTTAATCCAGTGGAAAACCCTTTAAGATGAAAATGTATTTCTGATCCTGGTTTAGAACCAGATTATGTTATTGAATACTCTGATAAAGAAGAATAAGAGGTTGTTGCACCTCTGAAGGAAACTGTTCTTGACAATGAAGATAGTAGACCTGATCCTCATGTTGTAATTGAGAAGGAAATGCATGTTCCTAAAGTTTTTTCTGATTTGGAAAAACAATCCAATACTGAGGATGGATATATTGCTAAGGAAACTGAAAAGGATGCTGTAGAAGAATATATATAAGAATATCGTCCTATTATAAAAGAGGCTATACTAGAGGAACTCGTAGAGGAACAAAGAAGTTTCTGAATTCATTCTTTATACTGAAGAATGGATGGAGAATGCATTTTAATTGGCTCGAAAGTAAATGGTTGAGGAAATTTGGGATGACATCGTGAAAATATATCAGGAACCAAAACCTTCGTGTCCTGATAAGGATGATCCTATTGAGGGGGAGCATCACCCCAGTCTAGAATTTGTTAAAGTGCCAAATCTGATTGATCCTAGCTAAGTGGATACATTGTATAAATTCCTTAGTTATTTTTATGTGAATGATTCAGAGGAAGTCTCAGTCAAAGGTCTTGATCTGACTATTATGCTTCAGTTGAAAATGATATCTACTCCTGATGTTTTTTCAGCCAAATAACCTAAGCCTGTCTCAGATTCAATTTAGGAGCCTTCACATGATCCTTCACGCTTGGTGAGTAAGGATGATCTGAATGAATTTAGAGATACCCTTTTGGATGGGATTGAAAAGCTCATGAATAATCAACCTGCTCCTGTAACCATTTTAACTGAGAATGATGCTTATTTTTATATGAAAAATCCATATGGATAATTCAACCCAGAATTCTTCATGAGATTCAGGAAGTCATAGTTGTGAAAAAACTCCTTAATTATGAAGTAAAGACTCTAAGTGGTATGGTTGAAGAAATACATCAAGTGATAACCTCACGATCAGACCCTTTTTCCCATCATGTTGAGAATATTGTTACTCAGACCCCATAGGCAGTAGCCTCACTGATTCAACCTCATCTATCATCCTTAACTGAAAAGTAGCTGAATAAAACAAGAAGATTGTTTAAGAGATGATTGAAATTGTTATTGGATTTAACAAGTTAACTAATGATTATAATGGGTGCCTTCAAAAGATTCTAAATCAACTGAAATCCTTCACATCAGCTATCACTGCTTCTAATTCCTCTGTACAATCTTCTCCACCTTCTGTAGAGAATGATCTGCTCAGAACAGTTGTCAATGAGAAACTTCAGGATGTTCATTGTGATTTTAATAAACAAATCTCCATATAAATTTATCAAAAATAGTGATAGTGTCCTTGATTTGGTAATAATTAATTCCAATATTTATAATGATGCTTAGTATTAAATTTACAAGAATGTGTACCTTTACTTCAACCAGATATTATTTAATGATGACATGAAAACTCACTTCATGTACCATTTGGAAAATCTGGGGATTCCTTCTATTACTCAAGATATCAAGACTCAAGTTCAAAATATCATAGAGTTCACTAGTTTGTTGGACATGTTTATAGAGAAGAAGGATGACTTTAAAAAATCTATGCAGTATGGTGGTGAAATCATTTCAGATTTTATCAAGCTTTTAAGGCAGTATGTTCATGTGCAGAGTACTGCCATTGTTGCTCCTGCAGCTGCACCTTTGAGATCATGTTTACCTACCTTTACCTCTACCCTAGCCTCTACATTTATTTCTGTTAGTTAGGCCTTGATTCAGATCAGGATTGTAATCCTTGATCAATAGTTTCCTCGGTCTTCAAATACCCATACATTGGCCCCTTCTTACATTGAAAGTCATCCTTTACCTTCTTGGTCAATGAGTTCACTTCCTTCTTCCACTTCAACCCCTGATCCTGTAGATTTTTCTTCTGATTCTACTGCTAAGGGCTAAGAAAAAACCATCCAGTGATGAATAATATATACTACTTTCTTTTAGTAGATGTTTTATTGCATTTGTTTTGTAGTCTACTATTTTCAATGACACTATTTTTGTGTAATTCACTCTGGCATTTTATTTTCTACTTCTTATTCAGTAATTTTTATAAATCCCAAAAGGGTGAGAAATATGCCCCCAAAATTAACATAGAGAAATATGTAGTTTATATTAGAGAAAAATACACAAGATATCTGATTTAGAAAAGGGAGAGATTGTTGGACTCCTCATGTATTAATCATGTTTTAATGATCAAGAATCATATATTTTTGGTAATGCCTGGAAATCCTGTAATCTATCTCAAATCATATACATATGAGTATCTGAATATAGATATTTGGATAAGTCTAAGACACCATTAGTCTTCCACCAGTTATGTTTTTATGGAAAATGAACCAGACACCATGAACTAGACACTGCGAACCAGACCCTGTGAACCTAACACTGTGAACCGAAAACCACGAACCAGACACCATGACCAGACACCGTGAACAAGACATTGTGACCAGACACCGTGAGCAAACACTATGATCATGACACTGTGAAGCAGACCCCGTGTCCAGACACCATGACCATGAGACACCACTTCATGGAGACATCATTTCTAGTCTAATTTTGACACTATTTCATAATTTGTTTTTTCATTTTTCAATTTAATATCGAACAATCATATTTGAAGAGTTTAAATGCACTGACATAATTAATGTTTCTTTATCGACATACAGTACGATGTATGAGGTACAAAATACATGCATCCTTTGGGCTCCAACAAATTCACTCCAATAATAAAATAGTAGAGCAGCCCAGAAATAACATATACAAAGAGTGTAATACCAATAAGAACACACGAGCTTACCTGAGAAAAGAACCATCACATGAAACTCAACATTCCTGAAGAACACACGAAGCATACTCGAATCCCAAGGTCATGGAAATATTCACACTGTCAACACCACGAAGAACATACGCCAAATCTAGAAAACATGTGATTCTCTGTTTTACACACAAGGAATCGATTTCTGTGTCTTCTACATCCAAGAATTCTAGATCTGAATAGACAACAACTCAAAGCAATTCTAATCTTATCTCATAATATCTTCTCTATTACGTATCATTTTAATATCATTCGGAAAATTTTTTTATCTATATAAAGACACACTCTGACTCCTGCATTAAACTAAATGATACAAGATATCCTTTCTCGAACATCTTTTTACGCCTATGTATACCCATGGATAAGTGTGGAAGGGTTCCCTATGGGGCTTGGTAGTTTGTACCCACTTAGAACTGTGGAAGAGGTTCTGTGACCTGGATAGTCCTATGTAATGTTGTTAACCCCGATCTAGGGTGCAAATCATGTTTATCTTTATAAATTGCTTGGTAGCAGGTGATCACTATGTGGAGTGGATTAGGTCGTGGATTTAGAATGAACCACTTGTTTTATATCTGTGGTGTTGTTTAATTTAGTTTTCTCTGTATTACTGTTTAAACCACAAATACCTAAATTTACATTTATAATTAATCTTGGAAAAAATTTATAATTGTATTGCCTCATTGGAATAGCTTCAAAAGTAATGTTAATAACCAATATTAAGATTACTGTAAA
The DNA here is from genome assembly GCA_963277665.1 of Viscum album. Lineage (NCBI taxonomy): Eukaryota > Viridiplantae > Streptophyta > Magnoliopsida > Santalales > Viscaceae > Viscum > Viscum album. The sequence continues at coordinate 2,082,509,838 of OY728128.1, read as the reverse complement.
TTAATCATTCTTTTAAGAAGTTATTTAAATAGTTAAACTTTTATAATAATATAACCTTGATTAATTAGGCTGTAGTTAACTTTATTCGGGAAACCTTTTAGGAATAATTTTCAATATAAATTTTAAATCGATACTCAATTCACCCCCCACTTGATTAATCTACTCTGACCAACATTTTTACTCTTTCATGTTCTTTAATAATACAAATAACGTGAAAAAACCAACTAATGTGTTGATTCACTATTCATTCATTTTTTGCGTGTGGTTGTTTTGTGGAATATTTGCAGGGTTTTTTTGTTGATTAATTCAATTGATTGCCAAACCCTTAACAACCATCATGTTTACGAGCTAACGCGAAGGGCGAGGTCTTAACGAACCTGGCCCAAACCCTCTACTATCTAGCTATCCTTGGGCATCCATGAAAGACCACCAGCGCAACGACACCGACTTAACATATTGGAGATATTTAATCGACACACTCTGAAAGAGGAGGTCATGGAACAAATAAGCAGTGGTAATAAAAATAAATGGCACCAACCAACTGTAGAGGAGGTGCGGTGCATTTTCGCACGCCGCCAGTGTGCACGGGGTCGTGGCTCGCCAGCCTTGACATTGAGAGAAGGCGACTGGCTCATCAACCAGCCATGGAAGGGAAGAGTGGTGTGATGTCATGTGCCCCTAGTGAGAAGGAGGCTACAGCTGAAGCTGGAATAGAGGAGGCCAAACCTGTGCCTCTAGAAGGTTCCACAACGATAAGGTGGCCCCAACGTGGCACCACCATTTTACGCAACCAAACAACCTTTGGGCCATTTAGTATACTGGGGGGAAACCTCCCATCATGCCAGCTTAGGCAGACAGTGGCCATGTCGTTGTCTCACTTTCCACACACTACACGGCCAGGCCTCCCCCTCATGGGTCACGCCATATGTGGCAAGGCCACCCCCTCGCGGGCCGCCTGCTGAGCGGGTCGACCTATTAGGGGACACTCCTTACGCGGGTCGATCCACCCCCTTCCGAGCCGCGCCATATATAGGACGGGCCTCCCCCTTGTGTGCCGCCTATTGCAGCTTGTCCCTTTATGGGATTCCCTTCGTGGACCACCCCCTTGTGGGCTTCCATTCGCGGGTCGCCCCCTTGCGGCCCGCCCTTCATGGGTCACCACCTTTCGGGCTGGGGCCCTCCCTTGCGAGCCGACCAACCCCCTTGTGGGATGGGCTGCCCCTTGGGGGCTGGGACAGCCCTCAGCTCAGCGGAGCAAGCCCACCATGGCCCAGCCCAGACCAGGTTGGGCCGGGTCAGTCCGACCGGGTCGGATCAAGCCCAGGCCCAGAAACACTTAAAAGGCCATATCTTGAGAATCAGACATCCGTTTGATGAACCATATTTGAAGTTGGAATCATTGGACCATGACTGTTCTTTTTTTATACTCCACTTGAGTTTTGTAGATAGTTGGAGTACCGCCGGGTTGGATCGAACCCTAATCTATTTGGGCCCTCAAAGATAAATTTCTTATAACTCATAGGATGGGCATCCGATTGACGCACTGTTTTTCGCATTAGAACCCTTAGGACATGGCGGTCCATTGGGTTAAACATTTGTGGAGCTTAGTGATAGTCGAGGTATGACCAATATCTTGAGGGAAGATTCTGCGGATCACGAGTGCACCGAGTGCGAGAAATCCAGCGGCTAGCTGTGAGATAGAGGTTGGAGACCGATCATACAGAGTTTAGCACTCAGAGATCTAGTGTGGGTTAGTACATAAAGATATTTTGCGGGTCATATCTTGTGTGGGTAATTTCTCATCAATCCTGTGTGGGGCAGTGCATACCGATCTTGTGTGGGTCAGATCCTGTGTGGGTCAGCAGGGGTTAGTTACTTATCGACTCTGGGTGGGTCGAATCCTGTGTGGATCATTGCAGGGGTTAGTACCTATCGACCTATGTGGGTCAAACTCCATATGGACAGAATTAGTGCCTCATGATAGAATAAAATGATATATCTTTGCAACTAATCATCTGTACTTATATACTTCCCTGAAAATCAGGTTTGAGCTGAGACTCTGTTTGAAGTCAGTCTTTTACCTGTGTGGTACTTTTACCATCATGGTTCTATCTTCGTGGTGATACCAGTGTGGTACAATTACCATTTTTTTACTATATTCATGCTGATACCTGTGTGGTACTTTTTCCTTCGTGGTACTATCCTCGTGGTGATTATTGTGTGGTACTTTTACCAACGTGGTACTATCTTCGTGGTGATACCTGTATTGTACATTTAAATTTGTGGTACTATCTTCATTGTGATACCTTTGTGTAACTTTTACCTTCATGGTACTATCTTTATAGTGAAAAATGTGTGATAATTTTACCTTCGTGGTACTATCTTCATGGTGATACATGTGTGGTACTCTTACCTTCGTGGTACTATCATCGTGGTGTTACGTATGTGGTACTTCTACCTTCATGGTGTTACCTTTGTGGTATACTTCACTCATGTATGAGATGAGTATATATTGAAACATAGGTATATGTATAGGCATATACCTAAGTAGAGTTGATTACTTGATTTTTGGTTTTTTTTGTAACTTCAGGAGACCTATGGGGTCTCGGGGTCCCCACAGAGTATCGTTATACTCACCCCATGCACCGGCTTTTCCCGCACATAGTTGTGTCTTGTGCAGACGACATACAACATTGATCGAGGCTGAGGGAGCAAGGGCTAGATGGTGCTCAGAGGTGGACCATTTGGTGGGACGTGACGTAGGGACTACTGATTGTGAGCTGTACCAACACATCAGGTAGGATCCGTGGTGGATGATCCATGAGCTTTTTTTACATTTCAGTTGTTTCTAATTTTCAGTTGTTCTTGTACTTTTCTAGTTGGGATTGTATTCTAACCCCATTACCTTCAGTACCCTTTTTCTAAAGCAGTTTACATTGTGGTTCTTTTTCTTTCATTCTAATATGTGTGTTCATACAGGTTTAATGGAAATTCTATCCCATTTTAGGGATACACCTTTCCAGTGCTAGTCACCAGCCCCTAGCCTATGGAAGGCTGGTTTCGGGTTGTCACGACATGGGCCCCAGGGGATGGGTAGTGAGACATGGACTGTTTCATGTCCACACTAACCCTTTGATTATAAACCATTGAAAAATATTCCCTTACCACAAGATGATAAACTATATGGTTAGGTCCACATCAAACAACCATAAAATGTATTATGTTCCCCATTAAGCAGCACTAGTCTACATGGGTTCTGATTACTTTCACAATGATAAATAGGAATCCCATTTATGGGTTCAATCGCAACATCAACCAATTATCATCTCCATGGATGTCAGTAACTTCCAATGTGGCATTCAGCTACCTATATGAAAATAAATTCCAATGTTCCATTCTTATACCCATATAACAATAAATTCATAGTTTCCCTTAAATTACATAGATGAAAATGAACTCAAGAGTTCCCAACTATGTGGCTAAATAACTAGAATCATTGTGATAATGACTAAAGTATATATAATTAGAATATACGAGGATAATATTGACTGCGAACTTTGGATACATAAGGATGTTTCCATCAGAGAAGAAAATCATATGCCTACAAATGATGATGAATTCCATACATTCTAATAATTGATTGCTAATTTGGGATGATCCACATCATTTTTGGGAAATTGTGAATTATTCATGAACATATCATAAATTTATAAGAGAGTCCTAGAGTCAGAAGTCATTCCCCCTAAAAAAGATGTGATAAGCTAGACCTCCCATCCACTCAAAAAGTTTGACTTTTTAAGCAACATAGGTCGAAACACCCTAATGTGCACCTACCTTTAAGAATCATTTCCCTGGGGATATTGAAGCATTGGGTGTTTCCGGTTCCATGATCAAACTTGTTGAGAACCATTCAAAAATAGAAAACCATAATTGGGAAGAACCTTACATGAATGATATGAATAGTGGAAACTCTTTAACAATATAAAATAGATGTGCTAACCATTATCCCTCAGACCAATATGTTTCCTTAAATGTTTGTACCCATTTTTCATCGAAACAACCTTCTACCCCAATGTTTTCACCTTTTACCCATTGTTTTGGATTTTTCCATGCAAACAAATATTTAAATATGTAATTCATATCATATGAATAGAAATAAAATATGAAACATATTAAATAATTTGGATCAATTAATTCCAAATATGAAATCCATTTTATAAGAATTTTTTATGTGTATGAAATATAATATCTAACAATAGTGGATGTAGTGCCTAAAACTATGTTTAGAAAAAAAAATTATTTTTAAGTATAATATTTATATGTAGGTTATATATTTTAATTTTTTATTAATTTAAATTAAATAATTTAAATGATTATTAAAAAAATGTTATTTGTGATCAAATAAAATAATAAAATCAATCTGAGTTTTGTGATTAATGGAAAAGCAGGAAACAATTTTTGTATTTTGAATATAATATTTCCAATGTTCTAATATTTGACATTGGTTTTCTATATTAATAATAATAACTAAAATGAATAATTTCACCCATTAAATATATCATTGATTAATTAAAGTTTTTAGAAGATATTTAAATCATTTTTATAATGTAAGAAACATTATTATTTTGGAGAAAAATTATATTTTCACTTTTGACCAAAAAATTACTTATTTAGAAAATTCAAAAAGAATTACACCTAATATAAGTTTTATGTGATAAATTAAAAATTAAAAATAGATTTTTTAAAATTAATATTCAATAAACTATACATTAAATTTATTAATTAAAAATAAATTAATATATAAGAAATTCATTTACTGATAAATTTCAACTTTTAAAAGTTTTAGTGTTCTTAATCATATTTTTTAAACACTTATAAATTATTTTTATATTTTTTATACTATATGTTTTACTTTTGATAAAATTTTCTTTTGTAATTTGAAATATAGAATTTAATTTTGGTGTTTCCAATAAGTCAGGATACTCAACATGATTTATGAAAATGTGTCTTCTAAAATCAGAGGATGTTATATTCTACTTCAATAAAAAGTGTTTCATAAGTGAAATTTTATTACATGGATCAATAAAGTGAGGTCACATTTCTCTCATCATATCCTCCATTTCCCATGTATCCCTCATAAACATTTGATTCATCCAATGAACATTGATTAGATGTGTGTTATAGTTTCTAAACACATTATATATTCTATTCAAAAACACTATGGGGTATTATTCATATAAAATTACACATTACAATTGTATTGATTTCAAGATCAGTATATGTGATGTGTCTAATAGGTACTTCCCCAAAGGAGATATATAGAACATATCTTACATCTTTGATATATGTGGAGGGATTTCTAAGTGATAGGTTATGACCAAGAAATGATAACTTGTATATAAGGCATGGATGTATCTTTGGCTCAACATCCATTTCTTCTCAAATATAATAACACACATAAATAGGGATATTCAATGGAACACCTAGTCACAAACATCAAACTCAAGATATCATTGATGATTATCTCAATAAATATTTTATAAACTTTGTTCCACTTTTATAAATAGTTGATTGGTTTGAAAATTATATGTTATTTCATAGAATGGGTCAGGACATATCACCTTCATCACTCTATCTGAATCCAAACATGATGGAGTACTACAAATGCTCCCATAAATAGTGTTATATGGTTCCATATGAAGGGTATAATGGATGTTGATATTATATGTGAAATATATAATGGTAATTTATTGATCCCATCATCCATGGAAGTATATTTAACACGACATGATAATATACTCGAGTTTTAATTGTCATTTTAGATTGAATATCCTTATGAAAATGATATGTAGTGTGGAACATCTTCTTAGTCTCCGTCAAGTTCTGAAGACTTTTATTCAACATTATGGTAAACCTCTTATCTTGATCAAATACATTAGAGAGTGTTATACTATACATATATATCACTTCATTTATTTATATTGTTGGACTTTAGCAAAGATATTTTTTTAATTGATGGAAATAAAATGTGCATACATTATAAGTCTATAGGAAAACAAATTTCATTATGTGTGTTAGACGTATTTGTGATCCCTATAGAAAAATCCACAGTAATGTTTTACCATTTTTAAATACATATAAGTAATGTTTGAAGAAAAATATTATACACTTATCATTAGAACTTAACATATTGGAATAACTTGAATTGAGATACATATTTTTCAATTTCTCACTTGAGGTTATCCCATTGGAATATTTTTTTAGATCTACATACATCTTCAACGTTCATATTTTAAAATATAAGGATAGTTTATATGAATGATTCAAAAAATAAATATTTAATTATAATTATTGGAACATATTTATTTTTATAAATCTTTTAAATAAATATTTATCAATGTTGGAATCTATAATATTCACTAATTTATTTTGGTAACACTATATGATCATTTTACACTTCTTTGATGATAATGTAAATTGAAGGATGAGTAATTAGTTTGGGAAGATACGATTTGTCTCCATCAATTACGAATTCATGATATATCCTTTAAAAATCTAAGACCATTGGGTCTTTGTCAATCCTCATCATGGATAAAGTAACATAGTATTTCTTACTCCGAGCATCCCCCAACTTATTTTCCTTCCCTATCTAGAAATTCATAGAAAAATCATAATATTTTACCAATTAAAACAATCTCCATGGAAGAATATCCAACTAATTCTAGGTAAATACAAGATTCAATATTTTTATATATATATATATCAATCTTTCCTCTATAGGGAATTTTTTTCCATATATTGAATATAAAGATCACGACTGGATGCTCCAAATCATAAAACTGGTAATTTTGATCACAATTATACAATTGGTGTGTAGAATATAAAATTAACCTATCATTATAGATGGGGAAACAACCCAATCCCTTTTTAGGCTTCACTATATATTACAAACCCTTCCCCAATAAATTTTAACGTAAGTACATGAGTGGGGACAAGCCTATTTTATAGTTACATATAACTTTTTTTACATTCAACCATCCAATGGGACTTCACTACCTTCAATGTTAACATGGATAGTGTATTTTATCTAGTTGATAAATTTCTCCCTATTTATAGATATTATCATTTTAACATAAGAAATCAATTTATTTCATTTTATGTGAATGGTCTGGGACATTACACGATAACATATATTATTCAAGGAGCTACTAATATTCCACTTATTGTGATCACATAACCTATTAATGATACTTCACATATATAAAATTAATTGTTGTAAAATTTAGAATCTATTTTAACTATTTACACGGTTTTTACCACAATACACAAATGGTCTTAATTCTCTTCTATTATCATTGTATATATTGGATTATCATCTATAATGACTACAAATAATTGATTAAGGTACCCAATAAATATTCGGTTCAATGAATCCATGATGTTGATAGGATCAGTTATAAGTCTAAATTTAATCACAATAATTTAATATTGTTAATGCCTCATATTAAAAGATGCCTTAGAAATATCATATCTTTTTACCTTTAGCTGATGCTATCTTGATCAAATTTATATATTTGATGGTTATGGAGGCCCTCTCTATTGAATGAATAGATCTTATATATGTGGTAGATGATACTTATTCATAATAATTATTTTATAATTATCATAAAAATCAATGTGAATGCACAATGGGTTATCCTTCTATTTTTTAGAGATTATTTGTTCACCTCATGTTAAATCACTGGGCAGTATAAAACCCTTGTATGTATTCTCTCAAAGACTCTTCTTCACATTAAGATATTCAATAAGAGATATATTTTATATAAACACTATGATCTGAATGGATCTGAAGATCAGTTTGATTAAGAAATAAACCTCAAACTCTGGTAAAAGAGTAGATATTTCCTCTGGAAATACTTTTTTATACTACCATATAATCTACATTTCTAAAATGGTGAATAACACTCCAATTAGTTGAGAAACTATTTTGTCTATCTTGGGTACCATTAAATATATATTATAGAACTTTTTCTATATATTGTTCATAATAATAAATTCATTGATATAAGATAATCAATTTATTTGTGTTGTGAAATGATATTTCCTTTTCTAGAAAATTGGTATGTTCACATTGTTAAAGGATCCAACATATGCCTGGTAGTTAATTGAATTATACCAACATAAGCAATAATTTTGTTTCAAAGAGTGTCTTCCAAAAAATATTTATTTTATAAGAATTAAATATCTTAGATGAAAACATCATTCCCATAATATTTATCATGGAAAATTCAATATTTGTTTGATGGGGTGAATAATCATTCTAAGAAAATTTTGATCTAAACGAATGATAAGAACCATGATAAAAAAATGAATTTATAGCTACAGAATAAATGATAAGTGTTCCTTTCAACACATAATTATTTAGAACTACCTAAAAATGGTGATTATTTATAACATACATTTTCATGGTTTTTGTGGATGTTAGTCTCTATTTTATTCATTTCATCTATGATAGAGAATTGAACCATGTAATTATAAAATCAATTTCATTAGAGGAACTCCATTGTGGGTGGAAAATTTCATAGATCCTTGTAAAAAATATATTTTAAAATGAGAAAACTGCATTTGATATCATATAAAATGTGCAACATCAATCTTAAAACACATAGAAAATATATATCATTAAATTTAATCTCTTAAAATGCTTGCAGAACATCCATCCCTAGGCCTAGGTAAATTGTAATATAGTTTACCATTATAACATATCTATAAAACTTTTATTAAGTAAATATTGTTAAATAAATTATTAAAATTTTCGATATATTTTGATTCTATATATAAAATAATCATAATTTAAAAGGGAAAAAAAATTTATTCTTGCGTGTGTTTTTCTAAAAAATTGTTTATTCAGTCTTTGTAAAATTAATTAGAAATTAATACTTCAAAATTATATAAAATTTATATTAAGAAATAAAAATTATTTTTTAAATTATAATATATAAATTATGTTTTCGTTAATTTGTGTGCTTTCTCTAAAATGATTCATTTTTAATTAATAGTGAATATAATGATTTTTATTGAAAACTATCTTTTCATTTAAATAATTCACAAGTATAGATTATATTATAAAATTAGATTAATGTAAAATCAGTTCAATAATATGACAATTTAACTAATTTAGTTTTTTGGAACCATTTTTATATTTAATTTTGATATTTAATCATTATATACTTATGTGAATTTTCTCTTTCGAAGCCCGCTTTTTCATCGAGTCTATGGATATAATTTTAAATTGGAATTATCATATTTTGTGAATAAATTCCATAAAAATGTATTATATAATTTTAATAATTGTATTCTATATTATATTTTATGTTATAGTTAAAATTAATCCACTATAACTGTAAAAGTAATAAAAATTAATTACAATAGTTAGGTAAAAACTGATTTATTGGGGGTTAAACGCAAATGGTAAGGGATTTAATAAAATTCCAACATTACTAGAAAATATTGGATGGAGATATTTAGACCTTATTAGTACTAAGGGGCTAGAATATTTAATTTTTATGACTTATTCATTGTAAATATGTCTATGTAATTTAGTCATTCCAAATAGTCCCTTAGCTTCCTCTCCCCCACATATAAACCTCCTCCCAATATCATCCCCTCATCAAACATAAAATTAAATTATTTTTGGAATATAGAAACCCAAATCAAATCATAGGTTGATCTATAATCAAACTTAGGAAGGATTTTGGTCCAAACCTAATGATGCTATCTGAATAAGATGTAATGTTATTAAATGAGTGTTTTTATTTTCTTTCTTCTTCCGCCCCCTTAAAATATTATTAACAAATTATTATATAATAACTTATGTATATAAAATATAATAAGATGATATTATGATAAATTCGTGACATATACCATCTCCTCTTCTGTCATATGGGAAATTAAACTTTCGATTCATTGTATAGAGGACTACCACCTCCAAAATCGATGTATTTCATTTTCCATCACCCCTTTCATGGATATATAAATTAATAAATTTAAAGAAATTATATGAGATTTATGATATTAAAATACTCATGGAATTTTTAGGTCACAAATAACTTTTTATGGTTCATTCTATTTATAATATAATAACGTTGCTCGTGTGTATGGAGGATTACCAACTCGTGAAGAAATGAATTTTTTTTTCAATTACCCTTTTTATGTAATTTAATATCTATAAAATTAATTAAAATATGTTGTTTTTGTGAGATGATATTTATTTATGGAAATTAATATATCACCCACTTTCTTACCCTTGCACTCTTTAATAAAATTATATTATTGCTCATGCATACATATAGCCTATCATCTTCACGAAGTGATGTGATTAATTTTCCATTCTCAACATTGAATAAATATTCTAAAAATATATATAATGAAATATTGATAAAATTAGTACCATTCATATAATTATTTAACTATATAATGTTCACAATAACTGAAATTTCATTAAAAACAACTGATGATAAAACAAGGAAATTATTTCTAGAAATAATGAAAATAATGAAATATTATATACATATTTGTGTAAATTTTTTTTAAGGGGATAATATATCATATTATAAATATGTCTTGGGTTCAGGTATAAATTGATAACATTTTAGAAACCATTATAAATGATGTTAAATCTTTTTCAAAAAAAAAAGATTTGTGTGGTAAGGGACTTCACCATAATTTCATTTCATTTTAGGATTATTCTAACATTATAGACCTAATTTATTTTATAAGGTGTATATAATTCTCCATTTAAATTAAATATCATGATTCATTAATAAATATTTTTGTAATGACCTGTATTTTGAAATATTGTACATATTGTTATTTATTCAATTTTAATTCCTTAGTCAACTGTAATATAGATTATTAATCTAGACAAGGAGGTAACGGGTGCATATAAGTCTAGTTTAGAGCCCAAATTCTTGAAATTGGTATGAGTAACTAGGTTGAATGGTTTTTCTATAAATATATGACCTAGGGTGCATGGTTGTGTGACCATTTTCATGTTTTGGAAATATAAATTTTCCATGGTTTGAGAAATATTTATCAAACAATGTTTCAAACTATGCATAGAGCCCCTTAGTAGTAGTGAACTGATAATGGTTTGGAAATGCTTTAGAAAAAACATGAAGCCAAACCATGTAGTTTTTTATTATTGGGTGAAATTTCAATTTTAATCTCGATATAATATCAGACAATAATTTACTATTCATTTCTTCCCCGAGTGAACCAACACCCCTCTTTTTGTACTTAGTTCTCAAGAATGTCTCATGCTATGCATTGAGACAAATTCTTCATTCAGTGTCGAATCATCAATCCTTCAAAAGCATTAAATCCAACTCAGTATGTGCCTCTAGTTTCATAACTCATGTTTTAGTTCTCCTCAAATTCCTTGTTCTATTTAGGTTTAGTCTTGTTTTCCCTATTTTCTAATCATTATAATGTTTCATATATCTCTTCCAATGTACTTTGAATATAAGGTTGATATCAGGAAAATAGTAATCTTTTACCCTGAGGTAGGCAGTCACATCGTTTTCCTGTTGATTCTGGACTCGCTATCTATATGTTGTTGTACTACATATTGGATTTTTAAAGAATCTCCCATTAATTTATTTCATAAAATTAAATTGATCATCATACCCATTTATACTCATATTGATTCTTGATTGATATCATATAGTTATTACACAATTCATATGGTCACCCATTGGTTTTGGGAAGTAGAATTGTCCACTATAGCCAATGGTTCAATTTTCCCAGAACACCTAAATAGCTCAAGGACTACCCTTTAAATAATTTTTCCATTAACAAATGAATTTTAAAAAAGAACCCAAATCACCTCATAGGTGTTTTCCCTAGTATAGATGGAATTTCCATGTAATAAATTTTCTTTGATGCCCTTATCACCTCCTATGTGACCCCTTGAGCCTTATGAATTATTTTTTATGTCTTAATGAATTAAAATGTTTAATCAAAATGAGTCATCAATACATTATGGTTTCAATTATTTAAATTAACTACTTTAATTGAATTATATGTATTAGAATATATGATAAGTCCATGCATTTAATTATGATTATTTTGAATAGTGACGTATTGAATGGAATTGAACGTGATGAAGGAACATATGAGAGGTATTGACTAATGCATAATTTTATAAAGATGAATATACATTATATATATAATGGTTTGGAGAACATGCTTCATGGGATTCTATGACTCAGGAAAATTATAATTTTGAATTTGATTTTAAATGGGTTGTGTACAATTTTATGGGTTGTTGAGAATTGTTTATAATCATTCCCCATTAAATCAGGTGTTCGGGATGGAATCTGACAATAGTGATACTATATTGGTATTTTTCATTATTTACCAAGTTACATGATTTGTTTGATGAAATGATAGATGATTCACTACCTCGAGTGTCCTTTATGATATCTCACACATTTATTGGGATGTAGGGAATGTACCCTATTACTTGAGCTTATAGAATCACTAGACTAGTCATGGATGTCTGAGTTACACTTTCTCCAGGAAACCCTAGTATTCCATGTATATAGATTGTTACATCTGCATGTACTTGGTTCACATAGGTAGATTCATTTAATACAATTATTATATATACATTTCAATTATATATACATTTATAGTGGCTGTTAGAACATCTATTCCAGCCATGTGTTGAAGCATGTAGACTCTTCTGGTGTCCTATAGGAACCTAAGTGGGATGGTTATTTTTTAAGCATTGATTTCTAATTTTTTATACATGCACACTTTATAGTTATGAGAACTACTTTTATTACACATAGACATAGTTTGAGGTGGAGTACTAATACTTTTATATCACACCCTACAATAGCTACCTTTGGTAATCAAGAGGACTCTCTACATGCACATAATGATATGGGATGGTTCCCTTATTCTAGTATTTAATATGATTACTTGTAGTTGGATCTTAGGAGAATATGGACGAGCATATTCTTAATATTATAGTGGAAATTTTTTCTTTCATTTTGTAATTTTTATAGAAATTGTGTATCTTCCTAACCCCTATTTCCCTTTAATTTTTATGAATTCCATGCATCTATGTATCATACAGTTCCTAGTAGATTTTGAGATATTTCTTCAGTTGTTGTGTGTTTTTTTGCTTCCAAACTTGTCTATTATATTATTTATATTTATTCATCCACTTTAATTTTTATAATTATTTTTATATTATTCTTCTGTTGTTGAATCTTATATTTTGTGTCCATTATGACACTCTGACATGAGGGTATTGTATCCCCACTATACCACCCTGACACCCTTGCTTCTAGTAAGTAGCCTCTGGCGTAGGGGGAGGTTATATTGAGGCCATGTGACCCACCAGATCAGGGCATGAGTTAAGTGGATCCCAGGTTGGAATGATACAATGTGGTATCAGAGTTGTTCCTTTAATTATTTTATATTTTAAAATAATAGATTAAATATTGGGAATTTTTTGAACTTGGTCATTAGTTGTTATTGGGAATCGTGAAACCATGTTCAAGGAAGAGGTCGAGTTTCCTGAATTATAATTTTTTTTCTACTTTTTTCTTATGACATTTCATATCATTTTAGTATTGGGTGATACACATGCTATTTTGTATTTATTATTGTTGTTTGTATTGAGGACTTATTTCATTCTTGGCCCGATGATATGAGTGCAATGATCATTGTCACATGCATCATTATTAGGAACACATGGACTAATATTCCATGAGTTTTTCTATTGTGAGACTTATTTTTAGTGTAAATTATTTGGTGCAATATTGATAGTGAATTGAATATGTATTGAATTGTACTAACACTTCTTGTAGGAATTGGAATGCATAATTGATTAATAAAGTGTCTTCTATAGTAGAATAATTTTTTATTGAACATGTAATAGAAGACACATTAAGATGTCATTTACAGATTTTAGGTCCATTGAAAATTCATCACATGGGATAGAACATGATATAGTGTGAGGTGATTGGATATCATAATTTGGTTCAGAAGAAGTATGTGCTCTTAAGGATTGAATGTGGAACACTATATAACCCAACCATTTAATGTAATTTATAAAAATTAAAAAGAATAATTTTAAAATCTAAATGATATATAAATTGAAATTTATTATTCTATATGTTTGAAACTGAGACATATACCCAAGACTAACCATTGTAGTGGGTAGTGGGTATCTTTTACATTCTTTTGGATTCTCATGGTCTCTTATACAACCAAGTCCTACCTTTTTGAGAAAGAAGATGGGTGTGATTGTCTATATGGTAAGGCATTACTCCTTTCATAGTTTCTTATATTGAGTTGTTATACTTACTAAAATCTCTTATGAGGGTTTCATTTGGTATTATAGAATTATTACACCAAGACTTCATCTAGTTTCACACCATGATGGCGGTGACGACCACATAACTGAGTTTGTAGTCCGTGAGCCACCAATGATCCCTCTTATGGAGACAACTGTGGAGCATCTTCCTATTCTAGATGTGGGGTATGTCTCCCAGTTCTATGAGGGTTTTCTTCATATTCTACCCAACAAGAAAGGTATCATTCAACATTACCAGAACCTTGTAGAGTTGACTCAAGAGTTTCAACAAAAAATACCTTCCACATTGTTAGAGGATAGAAGAACTCATGCTACAGAGTCATAGTTAAAATCCATCATTTCTATTATCAATCATCTTGAGACACCTCTAAAGAAAAGGGTTATGCTAGCAGCTTATATGGTACATGATTCCTCCAAGAGATGGTAGGTTGTTTTCAACCAGGTGGATAAAAATTATGATATGGTATGGGAATATTTACATAGTATATTTTATGATTACCACTTTCCCTTGACCCTGAGGTATGACTGAGCTAGAGAATTCATGAACCTATAGAAATATATCATGTCTGTCATGGAGTATTATTCCCATTTCACAGAGCTGAAGATGTTTTCTCATTATATAGTCGATGGTGATCTTATAACTTCTAGGTGATTTGAGGATGAGCTAGATTATGACATCAGGTCATGTGTCAATGTATTCTGGTTTATGACCATTTATGAAATTTTCAACCAAGACCTAATGACAAATCAAAATTTGAGGGATGTTGGGGGTGTGAGTTAGGGAGGTTTGTCACCTAGTGCCACTAATGGTTCCTCTTCTAGGATAAAGAGGTGATTTGAGGATACTTATAGAGGTAGCAGTGGTCAGGCTCCTCTTCTAGAGAGTTTAATTATTTTTTAAAAATCAAGGATTTTGGGACGCACAAAACCATAGGGTTTATAGGATCTAGTCGAGTGTAGATAATACATAAAGATACATCGTATCCATCACTTATACATGACATTACCTATAGTTCTGACTATGTGGGGATCTACGCATACTCTTTTGTTAGGATTGAAGATATCAATATCACAATAGGCATGTAGCTATAAATTCCATTGAATGATTAGGCTGAGGTAGAAATCAAGGAAGAGGCAGTCAGACTTATATTTCTTAGTACCAGCAATGTCGGATTTTTCAAGGCAGTTAGGGAGTGAATCCAGGATGCAGTACAAGCCAGTTACATGTAGTCTCACCTATACCTAAGGGGTAGTAAGCCAAACCTTCAATTATATGAGGTACTATTCTAGTAGCCTCTAATTTAGTATATTATTCAATTAACACAGAAATATCTCACTATTTTATATATAAATAAATCATGGAATGTTTGGTCCTTGAGATCGAATAGTTCTATAGAGTTTAATTCTATAGAGCCCACTGGGTATCCGATATGAGTGCATCCACAATTGAAAGAATTTACTCATGATATAGGTAGTTAGTTTTTTTTGTAATCTTTATTTCCTTGACATGACAAGATTTGATGTAATCATCATGATGGAATGATTAGTTCTAAATCCATCCCATATTGGATTCTATCATTGGAGGGTGACATTAACATCACGAGAGGGAATTAAACACATGCATACGATAGATTGGATTTCAGTTAAACTTGATTTGGACCTGAGTAGCAGAGGTTATACAGTGTTACTCTACAGGTTTCCAGTCTTTTCCTAGATGACCAGGGGTTTTGGCCATCTTATTTCCTTTATTAGTGGATCGATTAGATACAAATTTCCTGAAACTTCTCTATTCTACCTCCAATAAGAGAGGTATAATTAAATATTGAGTATGTTCCAGGCTGAGTACTAGTGATCATTCTTCCTTATAGGATGTCACCTAGGGATATTTATAATCTCAAGAAGCAGTTAGTGGATCAAGAGGCTAATGGTTTGATTACCCCATTACTTCTATTTAGGGTTTACATGCTCTTTTTACCAAGAATCTAGATGGTTCCCTTAGGCTCTATGTAGATTAATATTGGTTTAACAATCTCACAATGAATAATCAACATACACTACTTAGAATAGTCAATCTCTTTGATCAGCTATGGGGATAAAAATTGTTTTCAAATATTGATCTGCGGTCACACTATCATCAGGCTCATATTAGGAATTAATACATACATAACACTACTTTGATGATTATGAATAATCTATATGAGTACCTAGTAATGCTGACCAGACTTACAAATTCAATTATTATCGTCATTAATATTAGGAATTGGGATTCCCACTTGTATATAGATTCATTTTTCTAGTATTTTTTGATGATATCATTATGTATTCACACTCCAGACAAGACTGTGGAAACCCATATTGAGATAATGTTGAATATACAGAGAGAGAATCATCTCTATAAAAAAATTAGTAAATTCCAATTTTGGATCAATAAGGTCAACTTCCTGGGACAAATAATCTCGGAGTAAGGGTTTTTAGTACACCGAGAGAATGTGAGAGCTGTAGTTTCATAGGATAAGACTACAAATATCATTGAAATTTGCAGTTTTTGGGGTATAGATAGTTATTAAAGATTATTTTTCGAGGAAATCTCAAGCCTTGCAGCCCCACTTAAAGAAGTGACATTGAGTGTTGTGAAATTTGTTTATTCAGAATCATATGAAGTAGAATTTTAGGAGGTGGAAAGTTATTTGACATAAATGCTAATACTGATTCTCCCAGAGCCTGGAAGGAGCTATAATGTATAATGTGACGCATCAGGAACAGGGCATGGAGATGTTATGATAAAGGATGAGTGACTCAACACATTCATGTCTCGTCAATTTAGAACTCGCAAGAAGAATTAACCGGTGCCTTGCAATTAGCTCCCTACTATAGTTCATGCCTAACATTATTAGTGAAATTATCTACTTGAAGAGAATTTTGAGGTATTCAATGATCATGAAAACCTCATGTACATATTTACTCATTGATTTATCAATATAAGGCCTAAAATGTGCCTTGAGTACCTACATTTGTTTTATTTCGGTCTTGTATGAACACCTGGAGAAGGAAATTTAATAGCTGATGCTCTGTCACGAATGACTCAGACACATACAGTTCAAGAATCAAGTGGAGAATGGATGATTGTGTCTAGATTCACAGATATGAGCAATGAGGTTATGAAAAACCATGGTCATAATATCATTTTAGTCTTACTATTACATTATTATCTTCATCAATGGGTGAGAACGAGACAGTTATCTTATTATGATGTCCTTTTCCTAAGGGAATGTGTTGCAGATGATGATACATCTTCTTGTTGTACCATGGATGGTGATGATAACTTATTTTTTCATTTTAATGTATGGGTCCCAATAGACATCAACGAGTAGATAATACATGAATTCAATGCCCCATTATGGGTGGTTTAACCTACCACCACAATCCATTTTATTTATTTTTAAAAAGACACTTTTGGGTATGTGGGAACCATACAAGAAAGAGCCACCCGTTCATGCCAAAAACACCCTATCCATCATCCAAAATTCAAAATCAAAGATTCAAATTTCAAAAACAAAATCCTGAAAAACTGCCCAATTCAATTTCAAACCACGAGCTACCCACCTCAATCCTCGTCATGGGGAGACCTCTAATCTCACCCACTACCATCATCAAAACACTGGCATGACATCATAGCACCTTCACCGCCATCACGTCTTCACATCATTAATAGAAATCGTCCTCATTGCCTTAGCATCACCGACTGCATCTTGGACCGCATCTCTGACCGCCACCGCTAGAATAATGAAACCTGTCACAGTAACATTATGTCATCTCCCAGTACCAAATCTTCATCTTCATCATCATCGGAACCAAAACACAACCTTGTCGTCTACGATTGAAATTTCATCACCATCATCCTCCTGAAGCCACCCCCTCAGACTCACATCCCAAAGGACCTTGAAGACCTCCATGCATCTCCACCTTGGAGAGAATGGTGGCCTCCTAGAACCATAGATGAGAAAAATAAGGTTTTTTCAAGATAAAAAATGGTAATAATCTTTGAGAAAAGTTGATACTGAAGAGATTCAACCTCGTCGTTTCCATGAAATCCAACGTTGCAACAAAAACTAAAAGCACCGAAACCAGAATCCAAAACAAATTTTCCACCAATCAGATATTAAACAGAAGAAGGAATCATCGAACAACACAGAAAAACATCACTGAAAACTTTGAGGAATAATTACTAAGATGTCTATGAAACCAAAAACCTACTTCACCAGAGAAAGTTGACACAACCTGCGCAAGGAGCACCAAAGGAAGTCATGCCGCACATCCCAAAACATCATAGTTTCCCCCGTGACAGAGCCGACTGGGAGAGGTGGAGACGAACCCGAGGTTAAAGTAGGTCTTTAGTGTTAGAGGGTTCCAAACACTAGCATCGATGAAGAGGCAGAAGAATAGAAACAGTCTTTCTCTAGTAGCAACTAAAAACCCTTCGTCCGCAGAACCACAAAAACCCAAAGCCTCTTTGAGACCTATTCCCCATCGCCAACTAGGAGATGCATAGAGAATCATGAGGCTAGAGTAGGATAGGGAGGCCGAGGGATTCCTTAGAATACCAGCGAACAAAAAAGAAGAATAAAAGAAAAAAGGAGGAAGGCCAGAGAAGGAAAAGAAGGAAAGATCCATCGCGGCCGAGAGGGTCTCGGAAACCCTAGGGGAGGAGCTGACAAGAGCGAGAGAGGCCAGAATAATGCGGCGTAATCCAAAAAACAAAATTTATTTTTGGATAATATCGAGATGTATCATTATGTATCTTTCTATAGTAGGAATTTACACACACCTCTATACTGGACAGAGGTCGGGTAAGTAGCTATTATTTGACAACATCTCATGTATGATACTAGAGAGAAGGCCTAGTTAATAAAAAATCACATGTTGATAACTTATTCTAGAGATCAATAGTACACCAAAATATGTCAGTGACCTCTAGAGTTTGATGATGGAGACGGGGGTTTCATACGAGACTTGGATAAGTTAGGTCATAGAAGTATACGAAAATCGTGTAACCTCTCACCGAGGTTCGTTGCATCCATCAAGGTTGATAAAAAATAGGACCAGTGGGTTACCAGTGGGTGAATCCTCTGAGATAATGGTCTATGAATGGTGTCTTTCATGTCTCTCAGATTCTCCAATACTATCTAGACCTAACACGTGTCTTTTATCCCGATGACACCTAATTGGATGTAGATGCTTCTTGGAAAAGTATCCAATGAAAATTTGTGATCATGGAGTGATGACACTCAGAGGCGGATCAATTCATTTATTATGGGGTTTTTTTTAGCATGAACACATACAGGATGAGACCCTAGAATGGGAAGTAGATATAAAAGATCTGTGGCTATATCTATTCTCTAATAATACTACATTACCCTCAAAAGTCTATCAAGAGGATGAGTAACATTATGGAGTAAAGGATGTAATAACCCATATTTTAACTGAGGGTATATATCATTTGTCTTTAAATTTATATTTCTCAATAAGAATTAATATTAAATCTGAATCATGTAATTTAGGTAAAAAATATTTCAAGGACTTTTTTAGAGACGAAATCCCTAAAATAGGAAGAAGGAACTAGGTCACCCGGTTTTTCTACAACCGTGTAACCAATGGAGTACGACCGTGCATCTGGTTGCAAGTTTGGGATAGAGACCGTTTTTTCATGATTTGTTCATGGTTTTCCAAAACATGTTTTTAACCATGAGAGGCAACCCTTAGTAGTAGAAAACTGTTCACTTTTTTCATGTTTTGGTCAAAACATACTTCCAAATTTTGTGCTTATGTATTTTTGGATGAGATTATTATGCTATCCTTTATTTAACTAAAACAAATATTTCCCTTTTCATTTACTCAACTAATGGAACATCAAACCTATCCTTCTCATATAATATAATGAACTCCTAAAGCATTGAAATGAGACAATTTCATCATCTGATGTCTGATATTTGATACATTGGAATCAGTGGATCCATATAGTTAATCTCCCATTGCCACATACCTCCTATTTTAGTTTTCCATTGAATCCATCATGTTATTTAGGTGAAGGATTGGTTTCCCTATTTTCTAGAAATTGGACTGTTTCGTTGATCTCAGATATCCTACTTCAAATATAAGTAATATATTGATCAATGAGTCATCTATGTCGTTGAATTAGGTGGTCACGTCATTTTCCATTTGACTCCCTATAGTTTTTTCATTATGTTATACCCAGTCTTTTGTGGAGAATATAATTTTAATCAATTAAATCATATCAATCTAATAATAATACCTTATTATAAATTTTTTCATTGTTGATTGGTAGATAAGAGTTACTAAACACATGATATGGTCACCCCATCGGTGTGCCCTGTGAATTGGACACTATGGAATAAATGGGTGAGATTTCCCAAAAAACATAATTAGCTTATAGATTATCCTTTAAATGAATATATTTCATTGATATGTGAATATTAAATGGGACACAAAGTACCTATCATGTTTTGACACTATTGTAGTTCGAATTTAAAATGTAGTCAATTTCATTGAATCCCATGTCACCTCCTAAGTGACCCCTTGAGCCTTATGAATGTTCATTCAAAGTGTGAATGAATTAAATGGTTTAATCAAATGGAGTTTCTAATGAAAGAATTATTCCCTTATTTCAATGTACTCGTTTAATTGAATTATTTTTATGAATGTTTTTAGGGAAACACCTTTAATTATGATTATTATGAATTGTAATGTTTTGAATGGGATTGAAATTATCAAATGGAATATATGAGAGGTATTTCCTCAAGTGTTACATTATAAAGATGAATAAGACTTATTTTTATACAATAGTTATATGAACATGCTTCATGGGAGGTTATTCCTCATGCCAATTTCAATTATGAATACACATTTATATGTTCTCTGTTTGATGGTAAGGGGTGTGGTGCATAGAGAATAATCACCCTCTCTTACATCAGGTGTTGAGTATGGAATATCATAATAGTGATACTATATGGGCGTTGGGATTTATATGACATGTTCCATGATTTGAGTGACAAAATGATGGATAACTCATTATCTCACATTTAATGAATGACATCATACTCTTTTGGGATATATAGAATGCATCCTATTGCTTGAGCTTAGAGGCTCATTAAACTAGTCACGAATCACTGAAATAGGCTTGGTCTGTCCAAAAATAGTATTCTAGGTATATAGACACTTACATATCCCCATACATGGTTCATATCCCTGGATTATATATATATAATTAAAATATATATTTATATTACTAGTATATATTGGTTGTTAAGACTTATGTTCCATCCAAGAGTTGATATAGGTACACCTTACAGGTGTCCTATATGAACCTAATCAGGCTGGTTATTTATTTCATCATTGCATTATTATTATGTTATGCTTGTACACTGTTTAGTTATGAACACTACTTGTATTACACATAGACACAAGTGCTGGTGGCCTACTGAGATTTTCTTTCACACCATATGTGTGCTGCTTTTGGTACTCAAGATGAAAATCTTTCTTAATGTACTAATAAGTCCAATCACCATACTTCTAGTCATTGATATGATTACCTATAGTTGGATATTATGATCATAGACTAAAAATTTTCTTGAGATTCTTTTGGATCATTTTTTTTAAATTTTGAATTTTTCATAGACTGTTGTCTCTATATGGCCCATGTTTCCCATTTATTTATCTGCATGCCATGTATCTATCATCTGACACAACCATGCGAATTTTGAGATATTTATTCAGTTGTTATATTTTTTTATTCAACCTCACTTATCTATTATCTCAATTATATTTATTATTTTGATTCATTTTTAATATTTATACATATATAATGCTTATTTTTTTCAATGTTATATATTTTATCCATTGTGCCAACTTGACAAGAGGGTATAGTCTCCCCACTATAACATCTTTACACATTTGCATCTATTTGGAAACTTTTGGCATATGGGGAGGCACGTTTGAGGCCATGGGACCTACCAGATCGAGGAATGGGGTATGTGGATCCTAAGTTTAGATATTACCCACAATTTTTTTATTTTAAATTAAAATTGTTTCATCCATCTGTATATGACTTTCTATTTACCTTGTGGTAAAAAATTTCGTGACTCAATTTCGTTTCATTGGTTTATATTAATTTTTCAATGTATTTGATATTATATTATTATCGGTGCATTGATTATTGAATTTATTATATTATAAATCCACTTGTATTATATTTATTAATATATTACACACATAATCTATTCATTGATTAATTTTCATTCTAACTTTATAATTTATTAAGGATTTATTTCATAGTCTCAATTTTATTGGAAAGGATTATGATAAAATTTCTACTGAAGGAAATTATATGATCATTTTCTAATAAAGAATATTAATTTTATACTATTATACTTATTATTGATTATTTCATGGAATAGACCATTTTCACACTAATTTATTGGTAAAATTATTAGGAAAGTGTTCTTAATAAAATCTGACATCATTTCATTCTATAGCCTAAAACAATAATATTCACAAAATATTGATTAAAAAAAATTTCCAAAAAAGATTTCTACATATTAAAAATGATTTATTAAATAAATTTATAGACATGTTTTAATTAAAAAAACAGCTGTAGAATATTAATTTCATTTTAAAAAACATAGCCCATTTATCTTTTGACGAGAATGTGAATGTAATATTTTATTAAACATGTACAACATGTACAAAATTTTCTACCATCATATCCATTCAATTTTTTAAGGATTCATATTCATGTTTCAAATGTTAATTTCAAATAAAATTATTTTCAATCTATTTTTTGAACATTTAGTTTTAAAAAATATTTTCATTGTGAAAAGGATATTTTCCTCAAGAATGTTTTAAAAGTTCCTTTTAGGGTATTTATATTCATAAATGACAACAACACATTTTTTTACATTTACTATACTAGGAATATATAGTATTTATACAATATATATTCCATATATGGATTTTTTATAATAATTTTGAACAAAGTAAGTAATGGCATTCATTTCTCTGAACCATTTTTGAGTTCATTAACATTTCCATGAAATATTCACTTTCTTATGATCATTTCACATTCAATTAACCCATATAATACATATTATTTATTATTGATATTCTTTATTTCATAAAATGTATTCCATTTATTCAAAGAGTGTTCTAAATTTAAATATATTTGTTTATTTGGAGGAATATTTCTAATTTTTTATTCTTTACTCAATATTAATATTTGAGGACAAGGCACATAATTCATGAATTAAATTTATTATTCTATTTATGAGGAATGATTTGGAAATGTGGTGATGGGTGTTCCCCATGATCTTATACAACTGCTATTAATTTTTTGTATCATGAGGATAATTAGTAAGCTATAAGTAAATGGGCTTTTACATACTGTTATAATCCATCTTGTGAAAGGTTTTTATGGTTAAGGTATCATGATGTGTGAGATCATGAAGTCCAATGATTATGAATTTCATTCATTAAATGTTCTATTATTATTATCCATTTTATTTTCAGAATGATAATATCTTTCGATGTATTTAATTCTTAGTTATTGATTAATTGGAATGATTTTTTAGTTATTTACCTTTCCATTTTGATAATTATTCATCTCGTTATTAAATGAAACTTTTAAAATAATATTATATCTGGATGTAATTTTTTCTAATTTTATTTAGTAAATGCAATGTTTTTTATTTATCAACCTGTACATGTTAGTTATTCCTTGTATAATAATGATATAAATGTTATTGGTGAAATTTCATGGGTGTACAAATATTTACCCAACCACATTGATTATTATTTATTTATTATTCATAATTTTCCTAAGATAAATTCTTCTTTAGATTAATATTACTAATAATTTGGGCTCACCCTTATCTTAAATACATTATTAGGAATCTAAGAAGTTTTATATGAATGAAATTCAAGGATATTATAGTGAAAATAATGATATTCTCAACAAAAATGGAATTTTTATATTGAAATGTAATATGGTAATCACATATGTATATGGTTTACCAAGACTAACAAACTATTAGATCCTTTGAGAAGCGATTATTTGTATCTTATGCTAATGTATAAGATTATAAACATAATTTCAGTTACTAGAGTCAAGGTTGTTACCATTGGTATTAATTTAAGTTTAGTATAAACCATGAGAACAAGATTTAAAAAAAAAGTGGACATTGGAATGTAACCTAATTATTGGTATTAATGATAAGTATATATGAATACCATAATGTTTTTAAAGTTATATATTATGTGGTTTTTCCTATAAATACATACTGGGATATATACTACAAGTTGATTTGGTTTTGGAATAGATAAACCAAAGGTTAATATCTATGAAAAAAGAGTGTTAGGATTAAACTGATCATTGCCTTGTACATTACAAAAAATCCTTATGACGAACCTATTTTCACACCCTAAGGGGTTATTATTTGTTAATTCACATTTTCATTAAAATTAATTATGATTATTTAGAATAGATAGTGATAATGAATAACTAAGATAAAAAATAATTTGTCTTTTCTTAAAAAGATAGTGTCGTGATTTTGACATCATAAAAATGATTATATATTTTTATCAATATGATTATTATTTCACACAATATTATTTTTTGTTTTAGTCAATAAACTGAACCATAAGGAATTGTGTTAACCTTTAAAATGGAAGAAAAATTTGTGACTTTGAGAAACCAAATGAGATGATGGATGGAGTGAGAGATATAATGATTATTCTTAATTATTTATCTTGAAATATGTTTAAAAATTTATACCTTAAACAACTCCTTCACAAACCAAAGAATAGAATAATGAAGTTCACTATGATTTTGAGTGATGGAGATAATAGAGGAAAGAAGGATCAATTTCTTCTTCATCTGGAATGTGAAATTTGATTCCTAATAATGTGACTCAAATGCATGGGAAATTGTTTTATTATTACAAACTAAGGTCATGATGTAATAAATTATAGAGGACTAATTAATATTATGATTGAAGGAAATAAATTTCCTTCTATGGATGAATTTTATGTTAATTTTCTTAAATATGGGGAAATTTAGTGTTATCTAAGTTAATTCCCTCTTCTATGTATTCTGCACTAGACTATGAAAATACATATTTTAATTTAAAATTGTATATATATTTATATATTCAGATTCCAAAAATAAATTGTATAATTATTTTTAACAATGGTGTTTTTTATAAGAATAATTAAACATATAACTATTATGTAAAATTTAATAACCATATATGTATATATAAATTTTGACTTAGTGATACCATAATGGGTTTATGATTTTAAGACTGATCAAAATTTTAAAGTTGTTAAAAAATATTTTTATGTTTTATGTGATTTGATATTACTATGATTAACAATATATTGGGGGTACATTAATGGAAATAAAACCCATTGGATTAATATATTTTTTAGTGAAATTTTTATTTAAGAAATAATCCCATCAATATTTTGGGAATAATAGTAATGGTATTGGTAACCTATAAGATTTATATTTTCTATTATGTTGAAGTAATTTTATATTATTTCACTTTAGAATGTTTCTATAAATTATATTAATATGGATTTAGAAAAGGACAACCAACATGTTGGGTGACAACGTATCAAAACTAGCAAGGTCACAGGGCTTGAACCCATAACTGATGTTTGAAAGGGTTTCATGCATACAACTTTGAAACATGATTTTCTGGTTAATATGTCAATTTTTTAACTTAAAACATTTTATTAATAAAATTTAATGTTGAACTTGAGGTGTTATATTTGAGGATGAGATATTAATGAATTCTATTGGATAACATGTGATAACCATATTTTTTTTGGAAAATAGTTACAAGAAAATGGAATGACATTTCACTATTTTTTGGAATTTACAATCCATTAAAAGTTGATTTTTATACACCGGAAATTAGAAATTAATTTTTTGATATTCATTTCATGGAGTAAGATACTAAGTATGAATTCAAAAAATCATATTCAATAGATGAAGTTCTGTCTATAAAATATAAATATATCAAGTAAGTATATTTACATATATTATTATATAGTAAGAAAATTGCACAAATTTGGGAAAATAATCATGAAAAAAATTGTTTCCTATTAAATTTATCATCAATGAATGATATGTAATATAAATAATGACATTCTTATGGTTATCTAGTCATTACATTTTAATTGGTCATCTAATTTATTGTTATCAATGGCCTCTATCACTCTATGTAACTATTTATCATTTTTATCCATCTACATATAATCACTTCCACCTATATTATTAAATTTTGGAACATTGTAAGGTGTTATTATATATGATATTTATATTTCACTTTCGATATTTTGAAGAATTTTTTTATTAAACCTTTTAGGTTTTGGGTTTTCGACAATTGTATTTCCATATTTTAAACACTTGAATATAATGATCATGCATAAATTTAAAAGGAGAAATTTATTGAAGCTGGGGATTGTATAATAACCTATTATTATAATGGAATAACATATTATTTGGTATAATATCCTACATGAAAAAATATGTTTAAACATCCCATGAAATATATTCTTTAAAAAGTAATCTCATTAATATCTTGTGGAACAGAAAACCCAAGTAAAAAATAAAGAATAACATAGTATACCATTATGAAATTTCCCTTAAATTATAAAATATTAATAGTAATAACTAAATTATAAAAATTAGGATTATATATTTACTATAAATAAAATATGAATCATTTAATATAATTACACAATTTTCAAAAAATCTGTATATTTATAAAGAGCATTTTTGTTCCACTTTTCACAAATCATTTAAAATTAATTTTTTTTTCACTTTTACAATGTTTTTAATGAATATAATTTATTTTTAAATTAATAATATAAATGTTATCTTTAGTTGATTCTTTTAGTTTTTTTAAAATTCTTCATTTTCAAATTAATAGTGAAAATTTATTATTTTTACTAATAATTATTTCTAATTTAAATGATTTTCTATGGTAAATTAAATTTAAAATTGGATTTAATGTAAAATTAGTTCATTTATATTAAAAATTAATTAAATTAAGTAATTTTTATAATTTTCATAATTAATTATGATAATTAATCCTTATACACTTATGTGAATTTTCTTTGGGGAAAACGCCTTTCATAACTTATATAGTGTAATTTTAAATAAGATTCCTCAACTTTAGTGAATTGAATTTTGGAAAAATGGATTCAACATTTAAAATAAGAATAATTTACATCATATAATAGGTCTATATTTATTTTTACCATTATGAATAGAAAAATTAGAAAAAACTATTTATTAAATTTAAGGGAACAACATATATTTAAGAGGATAAACTAATTAAATAAGGTCAAAATGAAATACCAACATG
This sequence comes from Viscum album, assembly GCA_963277665.1. NCBI lineage: Eukaryota > Viridiplantae > Streptophyta > Magnoliopsida > Santalales > Viscaceae > Viscum > Viscum album. The sequence goes on along the minus strand of OY728128.1, from coordinate 2,082,481,995 downwards.
TACAACACCAATTTTATGGAATTATATGCACATTATAAACTGTAAGGGTTGGTAATGACCGAATTTGGATGCTTTTGGGATTATAAAACCTAGGTGTAATTGAATCTTTTTTATAAATTCCATATGTGTCTTCTCCCCCACTTATATAAGGCCACCCTCTCCTTCCCTATTAACACTTCCAATGAACTTTTTTTCCTATCCATGAAAAAATAGAAACCTTAATCCCATTAAAAAATCCTAGATCCATTTTTGTGATCACAAATCCATCCTTGAAAGGCTTTTGGTGCAAACCAAATTAAGTTGTCTGAACAAGATATAACATTCATAAACGAGCATTTTTATTTTGTTTCTTCTTCCAAAACCTTATAATATTATTAGGACATTAAAATATAATAAAATAAGTATCATAAAAATAATTAGATGTTATTATGTTATGTTAATTACAAGTAACTATCTCCTCTCTTATTAAATGGGAAATGAAACCGTAGATCATGTGTATGGATAACTACAACCTCATAAAATACGTAATTCATTTTACATTACTATAATTAAAGACCTGATATATTGATATATTTTTCTCATTTGTTTTATATTTTATAATTTAATATAATTCTTTAATTTTAATTCCAAATATTCAATTTTAGCATCCATTACGTTTAAAATACGATAACATAAGTCACGTGTAAGATGGAGTACCACCACTTTATGTGAGGTGATTCTTATTTCACTTACGAATTACATGGAATTTAAGAAGGATAAAATAAATGAAAAAATGTGATATATATTTTATTATATTGATTCTATATAATTATTATATTACAAATTTTATTACCCTTTTAGTCATTAAAATAATGATATTGTCGCTCGTGCATAAGTATGACCTACTATCTCCACGAAGCGATGAAATTCATTTTACATCTATAAAATTCAATAATGATTCAAAATATGTATAAAAAAATATTATTTAGAACATTAATATCATTTTTATTATCATTAAAATATGTAATATGTGCAACACCTATAATATTCATGAAAAAACATGCAAGAAAAAAATAAGAAAATTGACACTGAAATCAATGAAAATAATGAAATATTATTAAAAAATGTGTTGTAAAATGATAAAAGGGGATCAAATATTATATTATAAATATTGATGTTATTATGGTATTAATTAGTAACATTGTTACAAAAATTATAATTGAGTTAAAATCACATCTGACAAAAAGGAAGTCAGATGTAATGGACTTCATCTCAATTTCACATCATTGATGAATATTGAAATATTTTTTACCTAGTTTCTTTTATATTGAATCTGTAATGAAATATTTAGATGTAATATAAAAATTAATAATAATTATAAAAATTTTATGTTTAAATATTAATTATTTGGTACATGTGGATTTTACTTAATGGTTTCCAAGTAAAAATGTGCATAACTAAATTTTTTATTGGGTTATATTACCTCTATGACGCCTTTGATATTCTATGTTTATGTCTATTTTGAACTTTTTTTATATTCTGTTATAGATCCAATATTTATTTCTATTTACATTTGATACACATTATTGATTCATTGGTTAATTATTACCTCAACATTATGATCACAGTAAGGATTTATTTTAAAATTTAATTTTAATCCGTATTGTTTATGTATGAATATCCAGTGAAAGAAATTATTTGATCATTATATAATTAATATATATTTGATTCTTATAAAATTTTTAGTCATTATTTTTCAAGTAATATTACCATATTTCAACATTTTTGTTCTTAAATTGATTAATAAATTACATTTAATAAAATTTGACACCATCTCTCACATCGATAAAAAATATCGTTTCTTTTAAAACCAAGGATTAAAAAAATATTTAATTATATTGGACATTTTAAAAGTAATTTATTAAATACCTTACTAACCATGTATTCATTTTTTTAAAAATAATTCACAGTAAAAATAATTTAATTTTAAAAACAATTACCATTTTGATTTTACTGAAAATCTAAAAGGAATCATTGTTTTAATGTGTAACACCCAAAAATTTCATAGTATGTTATCTCATTAAAATAATTCAATAGCTTGCGCTACAGTAAACACCAAGTTTGAGCACACCACAACATTCCAAACTATTCATTAAAAGAGTATTTATAAATAGTATTTAGGAAATTTTGAATCTTATATACTCTATTTAATTTTAAAACCCATATTATGTGTTTCTTAGACATAATATAAGAATAAATTAAAATTTTCACATAAAGGAAGTGTTTTTCCAAAATGCAATTTTACCGCCAACTAGTGGTGAATTTTTCTAAATGAAATATCTGAAACATTTATGTCAAATTTGACAAAATAAAATTATTATTTAGAACCAGGACATAAAAATTTAGTTTAGACATATTTTTGGAACTTTTCTGATAACATTCATATTATGATGAATAGTGAAAAAGACTAGATTTTAATTGTAAACAACATTTTTAATCCAAATAATTTATTGTCTTAAATTATGCATTTGAATGGTTTTGATGTATAATTAGATTATATTTTTATCATTTAATATAATTTAGGCCATTATAACTAATTTCACATTTAAATATGACATAAACACATGTCAATATATTGATAGATTTTACTTTTTTACAAACCCGCTTTTTCGTTTTGACAACAAGAATTAATTTTAAATTATTAAATGAACCTATATTTTCGTAATTTTTTTAAATGGTATTCATTTTTTAATTCAGAATATCAAATTTATAATAGGGTAAATTTTTGGTATTTTTCTCAAAACATCCAATTTTTGATGAATAGTGAAAAACACTGAGTTATTGTTTAAAACTGACTTTCTTTTAAAAAATTATATATTTTATTTAAATTTATTTTAGGTAAAAATAGATATATAATACCTATATAAGTTCAATGTTATTCATTGGAGTGATTTTATAATGAGTTCAGATATATGAAAATTATATTGAACTTTTTACCATCTTTTACCCACCTCCTAGGAAAATTTGAAAATTTGAATAAAATTTAATTTTACAGCCTCTATGAGTTGAATTAAAAAAATTTGAGAGAAACATTTGATATCAGTAATAAAAATGTTTTTCAATAAGATTAAGATAATTTTCGGTGAATAGTATATTTTGACTTTTATTTACCACGGTTAAAAGTAAATAAGGTAATTAAGTGTAAAAATGATATCATAATTATCCTAACACATGTCCTAATTCTATTAGATAAGTATAATTCAACCAAAAAACCTTAGGAATAAATTATGATCCTTTTTGTCCACATTGATTAGATTTGGACATTTATTATTATTTTATTTAAAAAAGAGTTAAAAGAGATAAATTCAATGTTTAATAACAAAACCATTTTTAATATAAGGTTACACAAAATATAAATTCAACTATAAATATTAATTCTAAATATAAAAATATTTCATAGATAATAGATGTTTATTTATATTTTTTATACATTAATTAATTGAATTTATTTATGCCACGATGATGATGCAGTAATTACGTTATTAATTAATGATTAAATAAATTGATATTATAAATATTATAATAAATATAATATGAGAATTTTGATGAATTACAATTACTTTATAAGTTAATATTACATGTTAGGGTTGATTAAATAAATTTATTTCGAAGTAAGCACTCTGTTATGATTTCCACAAAAACCAAATACAAAATAATGTCAAAATAGACATATATGAGTTTTTAAAACAAATACAATATTATTGGTTGATAAAATTTCTCTAAAACTACAAGGATAGTCCAAAGGGATTAAATAATGTTATATATTACATTAGTGAACCACTTGAGGTCCTATTTGATGTTTAGAGTATGTTTATTAACCATATAGTGTAAGAATACAGGAAGACACTATAAAAGTTAATATACTAAACTAAGAGTCAAATTTAAAATATAATGATAAAATGGTAACCTAAACTTGTATAAACTAAATTGGATTAGATTTTTTCGACCCATACAAACCATAGAGATTAAATAAATCATTTCAGAGCCATTATAAACCAAAAATGATTTTATTATAAAATAATATTTCATGGTTTTCATAAAGTGACCCTCACATCCCTTATAAAAGGGTACTTCACCTTGTCTTAATTTCACACCTCCAAAGCCATTTTTATAGACCAAACCCAGCCATAATATCCTCCAAAAATTCCTAAATTCATCATACAGGCCTTACTTTGGTCATAAAGCCATCCTAAAGAGCCCTTTTGATCAAATCAAAAGGAATAACCCGAATAGGAAGTAAATATTTCGTCACCTCTTTCAAGTTCTTTTTTCTTCCACAACTGCTTTAGTTGTTGTTTCCATTCTAAAATAATAACACCAGTATAATATATATAATATGAAGTTATTATAAAAATGGTGCCACAAAATACATTATTCTCTCCATCACATGAATGACAAATTCACCATACGTGCGTACGTAAGACTTACCGTCTCCACATCATGGTATAGTTTGTTATTCAAACACTTAATTATTTTTATGGGTATAATAATGATTATAACATATATAAAAAATAAATATAACATGTTAATTATTCTTTATATATTATATACCATCCAATTACATATAATTCCACCATCTATATAATGATATTGTCATTCGTGCGTACGTACAGATTACCGTCTCCATAATGTGAAGAGAGTCATTCCCATGTTCACCATTCAACGATGATTATAAAATATATATTATTAATAAGTATGTAATATATGAAATAATAATTCTACTAGATATATATATATATATGTAATTACTTACATATATCTTATTCACTTACTTCTGCTCAATAAGATATAAAAACAGAAACACCATTTATGCGTACGTACGACTTACCATCTCCATAAACGGTGCCTTCCATTTCATATATCTATCTATTATAAATATTTATATTCTAAATATATATGATATATAAGTCATGATATAAATGATATGATCATGAATAACAAGTTAAAACACGTACAATAAAGAATGTGATTATTACCTAAAATGATATTTTAGCATGGAAATAATTATTAAATTGGACATATAATGTCATAAATGAATGATGTATGACATAATAAATTTGAATATGGTTCTTGTATAATTTAATACCATACTATGGTAATTATACAGAAGTTTAAATGTACCCTCGACCAAAGTAAAGTGTACTGTAAGAGTTAATTTCATAATCTCTTTATTATCTGAGGTTGTTTTTACGTAAGTATCTCTTGGGAAATATTTATTATCCATGTCCATGTTTCGTAAAATATTTTTCAAAGGGATTATTTTTAAGGTGATTTTTTTGACTAAAGCATCATTTTAAATGTTTTAAATATTTATTCTTCGAAATCATTCACATTATAGTCCATGTTTTCATAATTGTTTTTAATGATTTATTTATATGGACAAGAATGTTTTTAAAATGTTAATTAATTTAAAATGTTTCAAAGTGGTATGAGACACTTTGTTTCAAAAATGTCTTTAAATGTCTTACTTTCTAAACTATGTGACTTTTAAATGTTTTTATGAAAAAGGGGTATATCTCACAAAACATTTTACAAATAATTTTCATCTATATGAACATCCTTTGATGGATTTTAAGATTATTTTATGTTGATTGGTTATGATACAAGTATTCCATATTGTATTGAAGGTTTTGTGATATGATTGACTTTGGATATGTTATTTTTATACAATTCATAGTTTATGAATAATGTATTGACATTTCATATGATAGTTTTAATAAAAATGTTTATGTTATGTTTAATCCCTTTCATATGATGAATGCATTGAACTTAGTAAGTGACGGGTGGAGCCCGCTATACCTCCTCGATGAATCAATAGGTCTCATGAGACAAACTAGTGTCTAGGAACAAGGCCTTGAAAAAAATATTATTTTTAGTCTTGGCACAAGGCCTTGACTATGTTGTTATGAAAACTGGCATAATGCATTCCTTCATTATGAAAGTGTCTTTTGATATGGCATGTGATTATTTGACTTGTAGAATTTACCTTTGAATAAGTAATTGGTATTATTTGATTTTATCTTTGACATATTATGATAATTTTTAAGATTAAAAGGCTTTTGTTTTAGACCTATACATTTCCTTAAAATTTTATGCTTATTTATAAAAGTTTCCACTATATTGTAATCCTTTATGCGCATCTGAGCTCACCCCTTTCTGTGTTCTATTTTTCCAGTATTGAAGAAGTATTTTATGGTTGACCTGTAGAGATATTCTAAGGGATATGAATGTGTTCAAAAGGGTACAACTTTTGTTTTTGTTGTTATTTATTTGTATAATGTAATGTAACGTTCTTGTATGTAATATATTTTCCAAGACTACTGAACTGATCGGTTCTTCGGGACTTGATTCCTTGTAGTCATGCCAATTTATTAAAATGATGAACTAACTCTGGGCTTCTGAGGTCTAGCCATTACAGTTTGTATTATATGAAGTTTAGTAACAACCTTGGAAAAACATTTAGATAAACTTTGGTTAGATAAAATTACCCTAAGATATACTTTGAGGATTAGTATAGATAAACTTCCTATAATTTTGGAACTATAGATATTTTGTGAGTTTTCCAAGCAATACATCCCTGTCTGGATACTTCCAGCTAGAGGCGAATCTGGTATTTATGTACCTATAGGTAAAACCCGAAAACACAGCTTTGATATTGACTCGAATGAGAATAGGTGCATGAAAATGCGCATTACTACACTATTGGTTACGACATTCCCGGGGGATATGATTTGGATAAATCTGATTTTCATTACAAGACATTTTGAATGATTTAGGAGTAAATAATTCCTCAAAGAAAACATGTTTATGATCATGGATTATATTTATAAATTATTCAATTTAAATTATGAATTTTAATAGTTTGGAATTATGAAATGTGATTCATGAACTGACATTGTGTATTCCATTGTTTAGAAATGTTGCCCAATTGAAGGAATGAGATCTCCAGCAATATGTATGTTCCAAAAAGTAAGAAGGATCATATATTTCATGGTATTAAGAAAACACATATCAAGAAAATAGTCTCCCACATATTCTCAACATATGAAGAAATAATATCATGTGTTAAAAAGATAAGTAAATAATTCTCTGAGTCCTATGGCTTTGAAGGGAAGCAAGAGAAGAAAATGATGGTAGAAAGAATGATGGATTAAGAGAAACAGGGAGAGAAGGATTTTTTTCATATGTGATAACTATGGAAAAAATCACCTTTGAAAATGATTTAAGAAAATGGATGTTTGTTATAATTGTGGAAAAAAGGACACCACGTACGTGATTTCAAGGCTAAGAAAAAGGTTTCAAATGAACAATGTGTCATCTACAAGGAGTCGGGACACTATGCGAATCAATGTCCAAATCATCATAGTATTTCCCAAATGATTCTATTAGATAATAATCATGGTATGATACTAACACATCTGAAGTGGAATGAATAGTTTTCTTATATTTTTATTAATGAATTATTTCATTTGAGTGTTGTATCAATGATATACTGGTTATATGAATTATGGAAATAAATAGGGATTATACTAGAGTACTATTTCATTGAGAATTTGAGATTATTTGGTTCTATAAAATGTGACTCAACAAAAAGTTAAATTTTAATGGAAAATATATGGTTGGAGGAAAGATAAACCATAATATGGTCCTGATACCGTGGTAGTAATTTTAGAATAAGAGATGGTTGACTTGGATAAATTATATTAGATATTCTTGACTACCTTGGAACTGATTAATGGTTTGTATATTCCATCATTGTTTGAGTTTAAAACATTTTTGGATAGAAAGTGTATATACAATATTATATAAAGAATATGGTATCATGAATGTAATCAATATGGATTTATGGTAATTTAGGGTGTTAAATATTTTTAAAAGAATACATGATGAAGGTATTCACATGTTATTACCTAGAAAAAAAGATCTTAATTCGGTGTACCTTTCTTATAAATTTTAGACTGTGAGTTTGGGCAGAAGTATTTCGGATAAGTCTAATGGTTGGAGTTGATTTGGATTGAAATTGGAGACTATTTTCAATGTTAAATCATTTCTTGAGATTATTTGTGGATTTTCATAAAAAGGACAACCCTGAGGTTGGGTGATAACCCGCTGCGTCCGAAAAGGCCGCGAGACTTGAACCCACAACCGAAGAGAAAAAATGGTGCATCACCTACCACTGGACTACGTGATGTACTAGACTGTATAATGTATGTTTTTAATGATCTAATAGATAAATTATAAATTCAAATTTTTGGAACAATATATGATTTGGATAAATAGAATATTTTTGAATTCTATTATCTTTTGGAGTGAATGGTGAGTTTGTGCTGGGAATTAGTTGAAGGATGAAACTCTACATGTCAAGTATATATATATATATATATTCATCTTCTTCTATTAATAAATTAATTATTCACCTTTATGGAAGAGATCATAAAAGAAAAAATGTGTTATCCTAATACCTTATGTTTTGCTGAAACGATGATATTTTACATCATCATAGATTGATGGCTTTGAGGACCTTAATTTTACACTTTATTGTGATTGATGACATCACTCACTCCCTATAAATATTTATGTTTTCCTACAATTATTTGTCCCTAATTTGAAGCAATGTTCTCCTAATCTAAACCATAATTTGGTGGTGACTTTTTCATTTCCCTTTCCCTCTTATTAGGACTAAATTTTATTAATCCAATTTCTGATGTGGGTTTTCCACAATGATATTTTTCTATTTTTATCTTTTTATTTGTAAAGAAAACATTCAAATTTTGAGGACCTAATTTATTGAAGTAGGGGATAATCTAACACCCTAATATTTTGTAGTATGTTATCTCATTAAAATAATTCAATAGATTGCACTACATGCAACACCGTGTTCAAGCGTACCACAACATACCAAACTAGCCGTTCAAAAAGTGGCTATGCATAATATTAACTTTATATTGAAACGTATATAATCTTATTAATTTTAACACACATATTATGTCTTTCTACGACATAATAGAAGAAAAAATTTAATTTTTTTTACAAAGGAAGTATTTTTCAAAAATGCAATTTTACCGCCGACTAATGGTGATTTTTTTAATGAAATATCTGAAAATTTTATATTAAAGTTAACAAAATAAAATTATTATTTAGAAGTAGAACATAAATATTTAGTTTGGACATATTTTTGGTACTTTTTTGATAACTTTCATATTTTGATGAATACTAAAAAATACTAGGTTTTAATTGAAAACAACATTTTTAATCGAAAAAATTTATATTGTTAAATTATGAATTTGAATGGTTTTTAAGTATAATTAGATTATATTTAGTCATTTAAAACAATGTAGGTAATTATAATTAATTTCACATTTTAATTTTACAAAAACACATGTCCATCTTTTGATAGTTTGTACTTTTTTAAAAACCCGTATTTTGTTTTTAACAAAGGGAATTAATTTTAAATTAATAAATTCAACTTCTATGTTTTGAATTTGGTAAAATGGAATAAATTTTTGAAATTGGAATATGAAAACTAACATGAGGTGAATTTTTTCTATTTTTATGGAAACTTTCAATTTTTGATGAATAGTGAAAAACACTGAGATATTGTTTAAAACCAACTTTTTATTTAAATAATTATTTATTTTATTTAAAATTTTTTTAGGTCAAAATAGATACATAATACCTATATATGTTCAATGTAATTAATTTGAGTCATTTTATAAGGACTTGAGATATATAGAAATTTTATTGAACTTTTTACCATCTTTTACCCACCTCCTAAAAGCATTTTCAAATTTGCATAATATTTAATTGTACCGCTTCTGTGAGTTGAATTTTAAAAATCCAAGAGAAATTGTTGATATCATTAAGTAAAATATGGCTAAATAAGATAAAAATAATTTTTTGGTGAATAAAAATTTTTGACTTTTATTTACTACGCATAAAAATAAATTGGGTAATTAAAGGACCAAATGATATCATATTTACTCTAACACATTTACTAATTCTATTGGATATGTATAATTAGACCTAAAACAACCTTAGGAATAAAATATGATCATATTTGGTCCGCTTGGATTAGATTAGGACATTTATTATTATTTTACTTAAAAAAGTGTTAAAAGAGATTAATTCAATGTTTAATAACTAAACCATTTTTAATATAGGGTAACACACTATATAAATTTGACTATAAAAATTCATTAGAAATATAAAGATATTTTCTCTATAATGGTATTTTATTTATAATTTTTAAACATTAAATAATTAAATTTATTTACGACACAATGATGATGCCGTAATTACCTTATTAATGAATGATTAAAATAATAGATATTATAAATATTAAAATAAATAAAATTTGAGATTTTTTATGAATTAATATAATTTTATAGGTTAATATGACAGTTTAGGGTTGATTAAATAAGTTTTGTTTGAAGTAATCATGCCGTTATGATTTTCCCAGAAACCAAATACTAAATAATGACAAAATTGACATAAACGAGTTTTTAAAACAAATACTATATTATTGGTTGATATGATGTTTCTAAAAATATAAGGTTCTGCCAAAGGTATTTAATTATATTATATATATCATTAATGAACCACTTGATATTCTCTTTGAAGTTTAGAGTATGTTTATCAACCATATAGTGTAAGAATACTAGAAGACATGGTAAAAGTTAAACTATTTTACTAAGAGTTAAATCTAAATGATAAGGTTATAATGGTGACCTAAACGTGTCTAAAACATATTTTGTGAGAGTTTTTCGACACATACCCACCTTCCCTTTGAAATAAATTATTTTGTATTTATTAGAAACCGAAAATAATTTTATTATAAAATAATATTTCAAGGTTTCCCTAAAGTGACCCTCACATCTCTTATAAAAGTGTACCTCCCCTTCTCTTAATTTAACACATCCAAATTCATTTGGCTCGGCCAAAACCTACCTGAATATCCTCACAAAATTTCTCCCTTCATCCTATAGGCCTTCTTTTGGTTAGAAAGCCAACATATAGTTCCCTTTTAATCAACTCAAAAGGATGAACCTGATAAAGAGGTTAATATTTCATCACCTCTTTCATGTTCTTTTCTTATTCCACTTTCTCTTTCTTGGTTGTTTACATTTTAAATAGTAAATCTAGTATATTATATATAATATGAAGTTATTATAAAAATGGTACAACCATATTCATTAATCTATCCATCACATGAATGAAAAAGTCACCATACGTGCGTACGTACGGCTTACCATCTCCACGTCGTGGTGTAGTTTGTTATTCAAACACATCATTATTTGGATGGGTATAATAATGAATATAACTAATGTAAATAATAAATATAACATGTTAATTATTCTTTATATATTATATACTATCCAATTACATTCTATTTCCCCATTTATATAATGATATCGTCGCTTGTGTGTATGTACGGATTACCGTCTTCTCGATGCGATGAGATTCATTCCCATGTTCACCATTCAACGATGATTATAAAAATATATATTATTAATAAGTATGTAATATATGAAATAATAATTATACTGGATATATATATATATGACGGTATGTTCTTAACTATTTCTTATTCACTTACTTCCATTCAATACAATATGAAAACGGAAACAACGTTTTTGCGTAGGTACGACCTACCGTCTCCATAAACGATGTCGTCCATTTCATATATATATCTATTATAAATATTTATATTCTAAAAATATATGATATATAAATCATGTTTTATATTTTTGATGTATATAAATCATGATCTAAACGATACGATCAACAATAACAAGTTAAAACACGTACGATAAAGAAAGTGATTATTATGTAAAATGTTCATTTAACATAGAAATCCTTATTAAATGGGTAGTATAATATCATATATGAATCATGTATGATATAATAAATATGAACATGGTTCTGGAATTATTTAATAACATACTATGGTCATTATACAGGTGGTTAAACTTACCCTCGACCAAAGGAAAGTGCGAGGTAAGGGTTAATTTCACAATATCGTTATTATCTGAGATTGTTTTCAGATAAGTATCTACTGGGACATTTTTTTTATCCTTGTCCATGTTTCATAATATAGTTTTCAAAGGGATTCTTTTTAAGCGAATTTTTTACTAAAACAAAATTTTAAATGTTTTAAATATTTATTCTTCTAAATCTTTCTCATTAATGTCTATGTTTTCAAAATGGTTTTTAAGGAATTATTAATATAGACATGAATGAATTTAAAATTTTAATTCATTTCAAAAGTTTCAAATTGTTATGAGACAATTTGATTCAAAAATGTCTTTAAACGACTTCCTATCAAAATTGTGTGACTTTAAAATGTTTTTATGAAAAAGGGATATTTCTCACAAAGAGTTTTTCAAATCATCTTCATCTATATCAACATCCATTGACAGATTTTAAACTTGCTTAAAGTTGATTATTATGATACAAATATTCCATATTATACTGAAGGTTTTGTGATATGTTTACTATGGATGTTGTTTTATAGAATTCATGATTTATGGATAAATTATTGACATTTAGTATGCTAGTTTTAATACAAATGTTTTTGTTATGTTTAAAACATATTAATATGAGGAATTAATTTGACTTAGTAAGTGATGGGTGGAGCTCGCTATAGCTCCTCGATGCATCAGTAACTCTCATGAGACAAACTAGTGTCTCGGTATATGGCCTTGACAAAATCTTATTTGTACTCTTGGCACAAGGCCTTGACTATGTGGTTATGACGTCTGGCATTATGCATTCCACCATTATAAAAGTGGATATTGATATTGCATGTGATTATTCAATTATTAGAATATCCATGTGAATAATTAAATAGAATTATTTGATTTCATCTTTTCCATATTATGAAAATGTTTTTGATTAAAAGAATTTTGTTTTAGTCATATAAAATACCTTAAATGTTTATTCTTATTTATGAAAGTTTTTTCTATATTTTTATCCTTACTGAGCATCTGAGGTCACCCCTTTCTATGTTTTATTTTTCCTAGGATTGAAGAAGATTGAAGAAGTATTTGATGGTTGACTTAAATTGATAGGCTAAGGGTTATGGATGTGTTCAAAAGGGGAAAATGTTGTTTTTGTTGTTAGTCATTTTATAATATAATGTAACATTCATGTGTGTAATCTATTTTACATGACTGCTAAATTGATCGGTTTTTCGAGAATTATTCCTCATAATCATGCTAATGTATTAAAATAATGCACCAACTCTGGGCTTCTAGGGTTAGGCCGTTATATAACGTGTACAAAATGTATAGAATTACCTTTCATCTTCGATAATAGATTATCTAAATATTCCATTATATGATTAAATTTTTATTTTCAAATAAAATTATTTTCAAAATATTTTGTGATATTTTATTATTAGAAAACAATATTTTAAATGAGAAATCGATATTTTCCAAAAAAATGACTTTAATGATTTTATTATTATTTTTCTATTTCTCAGGAAAATAAACTAGTATTTGACATATACTCCACTCAGGGTATTTACTATTGAAACCATTATTTTTCTTTAAATATATTATTTATGATCCTTTTGACTAAGGATAATATTTATATTAACTTTGTTGATTTATTTTTTACTCATAACTCTCCATTAAATTATTAATATTACATAGATCATTAGACATTGAATTTCCTCTAAATATATATATTATTTACAACAGATATGTTTATTGATTAAATCATATATCATTTGAGTATATTTTTTATGCATTAAAAGTTATTTTTTTGTTTAATTAAATAATAGTAATGATGTATTCTTTAGATAGTTTGAATATTTGATGATAAGGAAACTTTTTCATTAATTAAATCGATTATATGATATATATGAATTCTTAATACATGTGGTTATAGGTGGTTCCCAATATTATAATTCGCTTTGATGCATTATAAGTCTCATGAGATGAATCAGTAAGATAGCCTTAAATAGGGTTTATATGTAGTTATAAACCATCTTGGAAAAGGTCTTGATGAGTTAGATTAAAAAAATACTAAAATATATCTTTTTGAACTCTTCCCATTCCATATAGTATACATTATATTTTTCATGATATATTAAATTAAATTTCACCAAAGGTCAACCTCACATTCTAAATATTCGAAAAATAAAATGAAATTCGTATTGTCTCAGTATTAGTGAATAAAAAATTTAATTTCCCTCACATTTCTCTACTACTCAGAAATAATGGATTAGAAGTTCAGACAAAACAGTGTGGATGTTTCCTCATTAATTACTCAATAGAGAGTCATTCCTTCCATTAGGTTCTAGATATATCAATAAGATTTAAGTTGGTTCTTATAGATTGGCATAGTTATTTGAGAATTTCCATGATGTATTTCATTATATACCCAATCTCACTATGCTTATCATTGGTAGAATCTCCACATGTCCATTGAACACTTTTATAACATTGTTATTTTAGGTTTTCACCATTACATTGACTAAATGAAAATAGTTAATAAGTATACCAAGATTATTATATATATATATATATTAACAAAAAAATGAGGGTTCCGTAAATGATGTGTATAAGTTAACTAATGATTCAGTAGGTTTCTATCTTAATTATCCAGAGTTATTTTTCTTAATAAACATGGTATATATTCAAATCTATTATAATGGGTCATAAATTGATTTTTAATTAACCAAAGTAAATACCTCAAGAGTTTATTTCCAAGTCTGTAGTCTGAATGCCAACTCATCATGCCCCAAAGGGATGATTGAGTTGATACTCAACAATCCCATTTTAGGGTGATCACCCCTATGAGTATTTGTACCATAGGCACATAAAAAATATTTTATAATGATATAGATATAATTACTTCGATAACCACACAATATCTACCTTAATAATATAATAGGATTTTATCATATGCATATATCCATCTCTTAGACTTTTCCATAGGGTTGTCACTAAATATATCTTATCCTAATTCCCAACATTTACTAATGTAGTTCTATAAAATAATGATATTTTCTAGGTTAAAAACAAATCCATCCTAAGATAAAAATTAAATAAACAATACATTACTTCCATGATTTAAATAATGCATCTCATAGACTGTAATAAAAAACAAGGACCTATAGATTTAGTGTCTTTGAGATTATATATACAAACAAATTATTTTAAAATAAATTTGAAAATTTATCCATAATAGTACCCCTTTGGACCCTTTTATATAAGTCATATATGATATAATCATCTTCATAACATGTTGAATGGAATCATAATTAATGTGTGAGCTCACAAGATCAATAGTAGAATGACATATTAAATTCTGTCGAATCATTAACATGAAGGAAAACATACGGATTTGAAGAATATCATTTTAAAACATCATGAGACCATAGATGATTATCATAAAACAAAGTAGAGTATCATGATATCATTAAAATATAATTATGGTATCATATATGCTAAAACATGGGTAAAAATACAACTAAAAAATCGTGAAACAAGTGATGAAGTCATACGAGAGAATAATATTTTAAAAATAGGTCATAAGATAAAAAAATGGAATATCATGAAAATGAAAAGAATCATTGAGATATGTAAAAAAAATTATAAATCAACATGGGAGTCTGGTTCAACCATATGTATAGGAGAATCTTTAGTTGTTAACACATTATTCACATTATTATTTTAAAAAACCTATCATATGCAATACATACTACTTTAGGATAGGTAAACATAATCCAATGCATTAGTGGGAAATATTGGACCCCAATAATTGTGAATACATGAAAAATCCTTCATAGATTAAAAAAAAGATAACTTTTTATAAAAACTAATTTATTAAATTTTATAACTTAAGTACATATAAATATTATTAAAAAAACATATCATTTAATAATTATAATTATTACAACTATGAGTAGTGTTCTGATATAAAACCCCAAGAATAGTGACAACAAAATGGTGTACTACATAGGATCAAACTCTTCCATAAATATTCCACCATCCACAAAAACTAGTAAATGAAAAAAAATGTTTTTTATGTTACATATATTATCGAATGAATTGAATAACATTGGAATGAAAATGTAGATGTTGATTTTTGGTGCTATATGTTTCATATTTAAATGTATATTTAACTATTATGGTATGAACATTACATTAATATTTCATGACTACTAGTATAAATGATCATTGAGAATTATGACCATCAATTATTTAGTAGCAATAATATTATTGTTAGTCTTATTTATAATAAAGGCAATGATATAAATAAATTGAATTCAAAATGAAGAAACTATAGAATCATCCAAAAAAACCATGCATTATAAATATCATTTCTCATATCTTGGGATAAATAAGGAATCATTGGGGTTTTCTCTTGATCATACCCAATAATAACTTCATCAATTGAGGATCAAATTAAATTACATATGAAATAATTAAGGTTAGTAGAAATAACCACTAGATCAGTGTTAGTTGAGCCACCATATTAGAGAACCTCTATCAGAAACCTTACTGTTAATTCTTATTCTATTATAATAAAGAGTTATATATATATTCCCCAGTGTTCTTAAGGTGTATTTATTGTATAAATTAATTGAAATTTTATTGATTCTTCATTTTTATTTATTATTATACCCTTATATATGTGGATTATTTTTTATGAATATGAAAAAATATATTATTATACAAAGATAATTTTATTTTATTTTTTCATGAAAATATATAAGTTTAATTTTCATTAAAATTAATTTTAAAAAATAATGTTTATAAAACGATAAAAAATGATTTATTTATAAATATTTTTATGTTATTATAGCTTCTCTTTCTAATGAAAAAATATTTGATTGTAGAATATTAATTGGTGGTTTCAAATAAATATTTTCGTTTATATTTTAAAATTAAATTATTTATATTTATGAGATTTTACAAAATAAAATTATGAATTTGTTGAAGATATAAAGTTAAAATTACATACTGTTAACATTATCATAATATTTGTAGACACTGAATTTTTTTGAAAAAATATAAGATGTGGTATAAAATATGGTATGAATTATGAAATCAGAAATACATAAAAGTAATGAAATAATTTAGTTAAATTACTTATCAACCAAAAATATATTATTTTATTCGTATTGTGTATTTTAATGTATTTAAATCAACATTCAAAACAATAAATAATTTTTTAAAGTTTAAATAGAAAATTATTATTTTAAAAACTAAAAGCTACTAATATTGAATTTTCCAAAACCTAATAAACTGAGATCTATATTTATAGATTATTAAAAAAACTCCTCTTTTACAAATAATACGTAATAATAAAACCATCAAACTCCACTCTAAATCATATATCAATGATTTTAAAGCCATTAAATCCTTTTTTTAATGGGAGACCTTAATTACCGCTCATTATGGAATTTTAATTATGAATATTATATACATATCATGCTGCTGAAATATTTCATGAATCTCATTAATTTAATTGAAATATTTTTTATTGTGAATTCTGAAACCTATTCCTTATGCAAGTAAATTATCCTAGAATTAATCATAATTCATTTTTTGAGGATTTAAATTTAAATTTCATTATTTACTTTTCACTAGATATAAAGAGATGTAATGATCATTTATTTTAGAAATTTAGAATTTAATTACATTGACATGAAACATATTCTATATTCCCCATAGGTTATTATGGAAATATTTTCATATGATATATGTGTCACATATGAATTTTTGAAATATGAAGGGTACACCCTAATAGTTCTTCAAGTGATTGGTTAAAAAATTATTCCCTAGATTTACAATGTGTAATGATAACTTACTAAATAACCTTAGTAATTATGTTTTATGAATCATGAGTGATAAAACGTAGTGTTATTCTTATGAATGTGTCTTATTTTATATTGTATCTACATTTCTATATAATGCATCATGATTATTCTATTTTGATATTACCCATGATCCCATGATCATTTCATATTAGTATTCCTGATGATCACATTCTATATATATATATTTTTTATTCAATTACTCATTTATATGCTCGACCATTTAATTTTTTACATACCATTAGGATATTATATGTAGTAAAATTACACTTGGTTGAATATATGAAGAATCATTTCCTGTATATTAGAGGAATATTTTTGTTTTCATTTTTATGCTACTAATTTCAATGAATTAGAACCTCAAAAGGTCCTCTAAATTATTTAATATTGTACTATATATTTATTTTTTATCTATTAAAATTGTTAGACATCATAGTTGGAATCAATGTTAGGTTTAGTAATTTTTGAAAATTAATATTATAAATAATTGGTAAGAACTCTCAGTACATGTTGAAATATAGAACAACATAACTAAATTTTAGTGAAGTATACAGTTATTGGTTTCTGTGAAATGTTATCTTCTTCTTGATATTACAGTGGGATATATCTCTAGAACAATTTTAGATAGGAGTAATAACACTAAAAGGGTTCATGAAGTATTAAATTGATCATCTCATGATTCATGGTAAAGTGACATTTCATCACGCCAGGTTTGAGACTCTAATAAGATGTTCATTGCTTGATAATTTTATTTTATGAACCATTATGAAAGATAAATAGAAAATGTAATTTTTATTGTAGTATATTAAAGAATTAGCTATTTGAAGCATGTTTTTTAAGTAATTAAACTCCCATTATAATTACAAGATTACCGAAAGTGAAGTATTTCTCAATAATGTATTTTTATTTTTAAAAAGGGTAAGAAAAATAAATGAACCGAGTAATTAATGAGTGCACTAGAATATACATTTGTAACCTTCCTAAAATTATGGAGGACAAGAGGGAAAACATCACGAGGATAATGAATGAAATATCTCCGACTATTAACAATAAACCAATTCATTTTGAGATCCTTATTGATGTCAAATGGACTAAATTAATGTTTAGTCCTTTATGTGTCAAAGATCACATAATTTTAGTAAATCTTGGGATCCATTAATTACAGAAATATTTAGAGATAAAATATATTTTATACTCATCAGTTCAATGATAGATAATGTCACCCTAGGATTTTTCTTCCCAGAATGAGAAACTGTTCAACTGTGTACAATGATTAAAAACATGAAACTATAATGACAGATGAATTTTATGGAATGAGAAGATTTCAGAAGAATTATTTTTTCAATAAGTGTAATCCCACCTTGATGAAAAATATAGAATAAATTTTTAGTGATGAAGAAAAAGAAAAATGAACCATTTAGAAGCTATGATATGAGAGTTATAATAATTTTATGATGCACATCCATATTTTTTATGGATCATAAAGGAAATGATTATATGTTATTTAGAAATTTATGACCCTACGTGTATAGGAATATAGAAAATTAAAAATATGAAAAATATGAGGATAGATTATTTAGCTATTTGATGTTTGAAATAGAGTTTGTAGATACATAGTGGTCTCATATATTGAATGAGTAGATGAGACAAATGTATCCAAACTCAGTGAATAATTGTGATCATATAATATAATTAATATATTGACCTTACGTTTTAATTTTTATCAATAATATAATTTATTTTATTTGATGAAGTTTTGAATCGTTGAAACATTTTGAGGATCCATGTAATGGAAATGGA
Source organism: Viscum album (assembly GCA_963277665.1). Classification (NCBI taxonomy): domain Eukaryota; kingdom Viridiplantae; phylum Streptophyta; class Magnoliopsida; order Santalales; family Viscaceae; genus Viscum; species Viscum album. The sequence goes on along the minus strand of OY728128.1, from coordinate 2,082,462,323 downwards.
TTTTGGGTTTAAAAAATTATTTGTTTTGAAACTATGATGATAGTTGAAGTGATCTTCAGTTCTAACGAATAGTTCCATTGGTGACACATTGTTTACTAAAATATGAAGGAAAATATTTCAATGAAAATGAAATGTATTTTTATTATTGGTATTTAGAAGAAAAAAAGAAAATAGTATTTACATTTTTTATAAATAAGCGTATAAGTTGGATTGGAAATTTATTTGAGGAAGGATTTTTTATCTATTATATACTTTAAATTCATAATGTATTTTTATTTTTCATCACATAATATGTAGTGGCCTACAAAAATATCCCTAGGGTTAGCCATCAACAAAAATTAGGTAGTCCTGCGAGTCATCCCATGTGGGAGAGCCTTCCAAATGATGCTAAAAGGAGGCTAAGAAGTTGGTGGGGGTGAATACTCCCATTGGAGGGTGACCATCTATAGGGCGTATGTTTTGGTCACGTTGGTCTTGCATGGTGTATATGGTCTTGAATAGGTGAGGCACAGACTATATGGTTTGTGTTATAGGTGTGATGGGTGATGATCCCTCATATCCAGGTAAAACTGTGAGTGGGAACATTATTATTAGTCAATCACTACATGATAAATCATGCAGTCAGTGTGGGACAAGAACATGGAATTTAATATTACCATTTAATTTGAAATTATAGTGACAATGTGGAAAAAAACATCAAATCACCCACATTCATTTGATAATTATGGGGGATCATCTTTATCCCCAACCCACCAATAATCTTTATCCGCAGCCCCCAATAATCATATATTAACTGGATTTCATTCCAATCATCCATTGACTGATAAACCGAAAATAATCCACGGTGAAACCAACATAATGAGTCATTTAGGAATGATTTTAAATCATAAATTCAATCAGTTTATTTCAGAAATTCATAACTCAAGGAAAGATCATTCAAAATATGATGAAACAAAGTTACAGAAACATGCATTTGTTCCTATAATGAATTAGGATACCTGATATCACAACCCATGAACATGAGGAAAAAATGTGAACATGTTTAATGAAATATGATATGAAACTTAGTGTATATTTGATAAACCAAGATGAATAATGTTAAATTGTATTCTCTATTATATAACATAAAAATATGAGATCTAAGGAGACCATTATTTTTAATGGTAGAGGTGTCAAACTCAATCACTAATTAATGAGAACCCAAGGCTGAGAATTGTTACTGCATTTCATGAGAGAGAGATATTGTTTTTGAACAAAAGTATCCACTTAAAAATTAATTTTAATGTGGATTACATTCAGTGTAGTCTCTCCTTACATAAAAAATAATATAAATATTTAGAAATATGTCTTTTTTACAACATTTTAATATTTCCTCGTGAAGAACTTGTTCCGTGAATTAATTGATATAGTGTGACACTATCATGTGTTGTCATTTTTTTTCATTAACATACATGTGAAAACCAAAAGATAGTTTCTCCTACACTATGACTCACGAAGAATAAGAATAAAAATGACACAAACTATTTTGTGCAAGATATAAGAAACAACCCATTTGGGTTTGTATGAAGGTCATTGCATATGTTCTTACAGGATTAACTATCACACACAAGAATGAAGTGATATAATTAGTTCCTCTAAATACATTAACTGTGTAACAAAATTGATGTTTTGGGAACATATAATGTCTAAATAACAAAAACAAAAGTGCCAAGTGTGTTACATACATACCCATACATGCATGATTTTCCTATTACATTAAATACACATGTATGTGATATCATGAATACATGAGGTAAAATTATTGTCTGTGAAGTTATAAATTTTAAGGATAACATGGTAGATAAATTTCTACATTCATATGTACATTCCTTGAGAAATACCTAAAACATAATTGAGAATCACACAATAAAAATTAGAATAAAATGTGTTAAGGGTTGGTATTCTAGGCAAATAATGTATGAAGTGTACTTAATTTTAAAATTCAAGAAGAAGTGATTTGATGTCTTGGAAAGATAATTCATGAATATAACAATATATATATTAGTGTGCATCATATAAACACAAATTAAGTGAGGTTGAGACTTCGGTATAAGGATAAATCATCCCAATCATAGTTTCACTATGGCAAGTGATCATTCAAGGGGGGATTAGAATCATTTGACAAAAACTAAGAGACTTCTTAGAGCCTAATTAAATAATTGAAATAGTTTCTGAGTATGTGTGATCAAGAATGGTCTTTTAGGAATATCAAAAGATCATATTATAGTGTATCAATCCATGAATAATGGATAAAGTACCTTAGTTGGAGCTAAGAGTGGGAGAAGTATCCTATTTTATTTAGATGCAGAGGTCTCTAGTGAATATATTGAATTAGTCCATTGCAAATTATGGTAACACAATGAGATGTAGTTAAAATAACATTTTCTATTTATTTAGGGGAGATATAGTGTAACTCAGTATTAACCATTGTAATTTATTATAAGATTATAGTGTTGAATTGTTATGGGGGGGAACATAGTAAGGAGTAGACCTTTCAACTGAACCCTTCAATTACTATGTCATTATCTCTCTATTATTAATACAATAGATGATGTGATATTTAGAGATGTCAATGATTTTATCAATATCCTTATCATTTTCAATAGTTTTATGTTAAAAGTAAAATAATTTGTAAAATGATTATACTATATACTCACCCAGTCTCTCAGTTGGACCTAATCTGACTAAATAAAATACAATTTGTATCAGAGAATAAGTTCTCTTGAAAGATACAAACAAAAAAAATTCAGTCAAAATTACTAGAAATGAGTGAGATAACAATGATTATGAATTATTCCTTGCCATAATATAATTGAAATTGGAAAATGGGAAGGAAGATGAAGAAGAATACTATAGTAATGGAAATGACACTATCAAACCATGGTTATAAAAATGTTATATGATGAAAGAATTTTTTCGATTATGAATAATATGAAGAATCCTAGTCAAAATGAGATTATAATGGATCAATTAGTGGTCATGATTTTAAATCAAAGAACCCCAAAATCATATCCCTAAATAAATGAAAAACTTTTATCATCACAGGAATAGATGGTCTTCAAGGTGAAAAAGTATATCTAGAAGAATAGGCTAATTCTATGGATGTGGCATTAGATAAAAGGGTTGAAATATCAAATAATATCATAATAAAAGTGAAGGAAATATATGAAACAAATTAAATTTTATATAAAATACATGAAATAACTATTGATGAATTTTAAAAGAAATATTTGTGTGAAATAACTCTTTATTTTTTTTTGAGAGAATATTTCTTTTAATTTTAAAAGTTGAACAATATTTCTATGGTTTTAAAATTTGCCCGATTAGAGTACAATGATGATCAGTTAATGGATAATAAAAATTCTATTTATGAGTCAAGAAGAAATTATAAATAACAAATGAAGAAGTTGAATGAAGACTGAAAATCCTTGATGGGGTTAGTTGATGATGATAAGAACTCCCTCAACACAACATGTTTAGAGATAGAGGTGAGAGTGAAATATCAGAAGTCACCACAAGATGGAACATATCAAATAATTGAATGAATAGATTTTGTGACTGAAGATTTTATTGATGATCATAATTACATTATAAACATGGGACCATCCTCTAATCAATTGGAAAAACCATATAAGAATAAGGTATCCAAGAACCCATGAACTATTTTATATACTAATGATGTTTCATGTGATGCTATATGTTTTAATCCAAACTCAAGGAAGGTATAGAAGGGTTGGAATGAAATTATATTTACTACATGATGGGAATATGTGGAACTAATTAATAAGAACATTTCCCATAATAAGTAGTCCAAATATTCAAAATGACACTCAAAAGAAGAATGGTTCACCATCATGGAAAACTAAATAGACTACACCAAAAAATAGAATAAGGTCCAAAGACAATTTCCAGTGTTTAAATATGTTTTAGAATGAATATTTTTAACGTATTAAAAATATGAAAAATCATGAAAATATCAGATGGCCTTCATTTAGTGGGATTAAAGATAATAAAAATAGAAGACACGAATGAGAGAAGAAACAATCATAGAAAATGAATCATTCTACAATGAAAAAAATTAAATTTTTTAAAGATTTATCTGGGTAGTAAAATAAAAGTGGTCACTATTATGATGAGTTCTGGATTGTACCTATCCTGAAAAAATTCATTGGATGATGTAAATAGAAGACAATAAAAAGGAAAGGAATGTAAGTGATGAGGGAAACTAATCTGTCTTGGGATGTGGAAAAAAGAAGAAGAGTCTTAATCAAGCTATCAATTATATGAACCTCCATAGTTCCTCTCTTATATCAATTGTAAAATGGAATTATTCAAGAATGAAATAACCTTTGTAAAAATGAGTTCCATTTGAAATAATTACCCAAACAACTATAATAGTTGGGATACAATTCATGTAAAGGTGGAAGATCTATGTTTAGTGGTTTTTATTGAGATATGAAACATATTGGTAAAAATCCTAGAGATGATTGTATAACATGTTGTTCCCAAAAATTATGCATGAGTCAAGGGGGATTAAAGTGAATAAATTATAACATACTATTATAAAAATAATGATGTGAACAAAAATGAAGTCTTAAAAGAAGATTATTGTACATGTAATCCAAATGGTCACAAAATTTTTGAATTTACATCTCAATATGTCTCAATAAATAATGGGAAGACGACACCATTTGTGAAATAATATTCATCCATATGTATAAACATGAACAATTTTATAGTTCTAATTACTCACATGATGTTTCAAAAGAATATAAAAAAGTGTGGTTCATATAAAAAAATGTGAATAAAGGAATAAATTTAATGAGTTATAGAAATTTCCAAAAATCATTCAACATTCCCTAAGACATTTTTTTTATTTATTTAGTTGTGTTGGTGAAATTCATAATGTTATAAAGAGTATTAGTAACATACAATGCTAAAGAAAAATTAGGATTCAACCTTATTTAGATGAATTTCATGGGAGGTTGTCATCAATATAAAAATCATGTATTGAATATGTCTTGTTTGAGAGACTAAATTAATCTAGACATAATTAAAGTGTATGTTCAACAACATTTCTAGAAAAATAAGGAGGCTTGATGAGAATTAACCATGATATAGGAGATAAATAAGACTTAATATAAAAAGATAGATTAATTATCTCACACATTTATATGGTAGTAGTGATATGATCAATGTTACGAAAGGATAAATAAGATTTGAAAATCACATGTACAGTCATGAATACAGGATAATGTTGAAAACATTTACAGATAAAATCATTTCAACCTTGTTTTTTTACATTAAGGAATATGTAACTCCCCCTTTATATGTTATGTATTTTTTATGTGTTTTTGCTTAAAATACAAGAAATTAGTGGGGTAGTATGGTTTTAATGAGAGAACATGAAATTCAATGAGTTTTCTTCTATTATTTATATAAATGAGATGAGGATGTTTTAAAAACATGAAATTCTCATACAAAATACAATTATTATGTGTTCTAAAATTGGAACATCAGGAAAAAATTCTTGAAGGGACTCATCATCATGAAAATATTGATGAGTGTTTTACTTAAGTGAGATACATTGTAACGCCCTGAACACAGGTACCCAGGGTTGATGTAGTATTACATAACATTGGCACGATCACAAGAGATCAAGTCTTGAAAGACTGATTAGATTAGTATCCTTGGAATTACTAAATACATAATTTTTTTTAACATTTATCATAAAAACAACAACAACACTATGTCCCCTTTGAAAAAACTCATATCCCTTTAACTATCCCTACAGGTCAAGCATAATATACTTCTTCACATCCTCTGTAAAAAAACGTAAGAAAGTGGTGAGCTCAGATACTCTGTATGGATAACAATATATTGGAAATTATCATAAATAAGCATAAACATTTAAGGCAGTGTATATGACTAAAACAAAACCCTTTTAGACTTAAACATCAGAATAACATTGCAAGGATAAATCAAATAATTCTATTTAATTATTCATATAAAAATTATACTAGTCTAATAATCACATGTAATATCAATAGAAAATTTCATAATTATAGAATGCGTAACTCCGGACATCATAACCACATAGTCAATGCCTTGTGCCAGGACTATAAATAATATTTTGTCGAGCCCTTATGCGAAGACACTAGTTTTTCTCATAAGGCCTACCAATGCATCGATGAGCTATAACAGGCTCCACCCATCACTTAATATGTCCAATGCATTATTCATATGAATGAGTTGAAACATAATCTTAATATTTGTATTGAATCTAGCATACGAAATGTCAATATTTTAACCACAAACCATGAATAGTACATGGAATAGAACTTTCCTGGTCAAGAAGACCATATTCAACAAAATATTAGAGATTTTATTATAATAAATCAACTTCAATAAATAATAATGAAGGATATATACATATATTAAAGTATTCGGTAAAACTATTTGAGAGAAATATCCCCTATTTCGTGAAAACATTTAAAAGTCTCACTATTTATCATGACGCTGTTAAAATCATATTTTTGATTCAAAGTGTCACATAAAACATCGAAAATTTAAAAAGGGATTTTAAATTTAAAATATTAATTTCCATATAAATAATTCCTAAAAACCATTTTAAAGCATGGACATTAATGAGAAAGATTTAGAAGAATAAATCTTTAAAACATATAAAATGATATTTTAGTTTGACTTCCTATCCGAATGAGAGACGCTTGAATAAAAATAATCGAGATAATAAAAACCTTATAATATCATGAGAATAAATGGATTCATGATATACTATGTCAAAGTATAGTATATACACCATATAAAAGTTAATTGGCGCATAACAACCAAGAAGTCTCAATGGAATGTAAATTGAGTTGAAATATCTAATAAAGACCGTATCCTTATGTGAGGGATAAATAAATGACATAATTATGTGTAGAAAATATAAATAAACACATGATTATTTGATATTCAGTGTAAATCAATCATATAAAATTCACACATATTCTTTTAACAACACTAATGACTTGGATGTTTAACTCAATGAATGAAAATTGAGTTAACATTACTCTTATCAAGTTCATATCGATGACTTGAGAATTTATTAACGGAGTTATTATGTGTATGAAAATTATACCCACGCAATGGGGATTGGAAATAAATACATAAATAAATAAATAGTTATTCCACACATAATCTTGGATTAAAATAATCAATAATGTTTGCGTAAACCCAAATGAGTGGAAATTGAAATTAGAGATTCCCTTACTGATTTGGAAACATTATAAAAATACACCCAATGAAATAAGGATCATAAAATAATGATTTAAATACCAATAAATTAAATTATATTACAAAAATAATAAAAACATGGGCAGTATATACACCATAATAAGGAAATAGTGGCAATATATTACGAATCTTACTGGAATAAAAAGTAATTTGAAAACCCCATTCCTTATTCTTTTCCTCAGTAGAGGGTAGGTTAACCTACAATATAATGTTTAAATCAATTTTATTTATTTATATAACAAACAAATACAAAAATAGAATATCATATATGATCTTTTAATATTTCATTGTTTATAATATCTCAGTAGTATCATTATTTCGATGGTTAACTGGTTCATTTTCCTTTATATGTTTTGTTTTGTAAGCCATGATTGATATATATAAGACGAATTTGATTTAAATCCAGAATTATATTAAGTTAATTACCATTATCATTAACATAATATGAAGATTATTCTTTAATGGTTATGATGGGTAATGAATCTCATCGCGTTCGTGGAGATGATAATTCTTACGTATGCATGAGCGACAATACAATTCGACTGATGGTGAAATCGTTTGTAATTGGATGGTATATAATATATATATATAACCATTAACATGTTATAATTATTATTTAAATAAATTATACTAATTATTATACCCATCCAAATGATGAAGTGTTGAATAAAAAACTACACCACGACGTGGAGACGGTAAGCCGTACGAACACACATATGGTGACTATATCATTCATTGGATGGATAGAATAATTAATATGGATGTACCATATTTATTATAACATCATAGTTTTTTGAATATAATTGAGTTATTATTTTGGTTTGGAAACAAAAAAGAAAGTGGAATTTGTAGAAGAAAAGAACTTTGAAAGAGGTGATGAAATTATTACCTCTTCTTCAGGTGCTTCCTTTTGATTTGATCAAAAGGGCTCCTTAGGTTTGATTATGAACAATTTAATGCCTCTATGATGAAGTGAGAACATTTGATATTATTTTAGAGAAGGGGATTTCTGAGCCAAATGTATTTTGATATGTGATTTTGAGAGAAGGGTAAGTACCATTTTATAAGAGAGGTGAGGGTCACTTTAGGAAAAACATGAAATATTATTTTATTATACAATCATATTAAGTATATAATGTCTCAAAAAGAATTTATTTAAAGGATAAGGTAGTTATGGCTCAAAAAAATCTAAAAAAATATGTTTTAGATAGGTTTAGGTCACCATATTAACCTTTTTTTTTAGATTTATCTTTTATTTAAATATTTGAACTTTATCCATGTATTCTTGTATTATTATAATAAGTGGTTAATAAACATACTATAAAAAATCCAAGAGAACCCCAAGTGGTTATTTATTGATATATATATGACCATATCTATGTACTTTTTCGGAACCTTAGATTTTTAGTAATATTATATCAATTAATAATATAGTATTTGTTTTAAAAACTCATTTATGTCAATTTTGACAATATTTTGTATTTGGATTTTGTGAAAGTCATATAAACATTATCACATAGAAAAATATTTATTTAATCTACCCTAACATTTCATATTAACCTATAAAATTCGTGAAAGAAATCAAAATCCTCAATTTACAATTATATTAACATTTATAACCTCAATTGTTTTAATATTTCAATAATAAGGTAACAACTGGATCATCATTGTGTCATAAATAAATTTAATTATTTAAGATCTAAAAAATATAAATATAATATCACTATATAAGAAATATTTTTATCTTTATAATGAATATTTATAGTCTAATTTATCTTATGTATAAACCTATATTAAAAATGGTTTAGTTATTAATATTTTAATTTAACATTTTTAACTCTTCTATAAATAAAACAATAATAAATGTCCCAGTATAATCCATGTGGACCAAAAGGATCATATATTATTCCTATTGTGTATTTTGGTCAAAATAAACTTATCCAATAGAATTAGGACACATGCTACGATAATTATAATATCATTTTTACCTTTAATTACCCTATTTACTTGTAACAGGGGTAAATAAAATTCAAAAGTTACTATTGAACAGAAAATATTTTCATCATATTGATCCACCTTTTAGTTACTTATGTCAATTGTGTCTCTCGAATTTTTAATATTTAATTCACAGAAGCATTAAAATTATGTTTTTTTCAAATATGCAAATGATCCTAGAATGTGAGTAAAAGACGGTAAAATGTTCAATAAAATTTTATATATCCAATATTATTATAAAATGACTTGAATTAATTAAATTGGACTAATATATGTATTATTTAAATATTTTTACTTTAAAATAAATTTAATTTATAAATAATTATTTAAATAAAAATTTGGCTTTAAACAATAACAACGTGTTTTCACTATTCATCAAACATTGAATGTTTTTAGAAAATACAAAAAAATCACCCAAAGATAATTTTGATAATACAAATTAAAAACTGATGTCTATTTTACCAAATTCAAAACATAGATGTTGTATTAATTCTTGTAAAAAATATTCATGTCGTCAAAACCAGAAAGCATGGTTTTGATAAGTAAAAACTATAAAAAGATTGATATGTGTTTATGTCCAATTTAAATGTAAAATTAATTCCAATGACCATAATTGGATTAAATGATAAAAATATAATCTAATTATACTTCAAGATAATATAATTGTGTAATTTATCACTATAAATTATTTTGATTAAAAAAGTTGTTTTCAATTCAAATTTAGTATTTTTCACTATTAATCAAAATATGAAAGTTATCAGAAAAGAACCAGAAATTTATCCAAACTAAATTTTTATGTCAATATTTTAATTAATAAGTTTATTTTTTCAAATTTATTATATAAAATATTCACGTACTGGATTTAAAAAAGGTTCTCCATTAAAAGGCTGTAAAATTTAATTTTTTAAAAAATACTTCTTTTATCAAAAAAATTAAATTTGTTCCTATATTATGTCTAATAAACCCATAATATGGATTTTAAAATTATATGGAGTATATAAAATACAAAATTTGGTATTTACTATTCATAACATCTTTTTAAACGGCTAGTTTGATAGGTTTTGGTGCACTTGAAGTCGGTGTTGCATACTTCGCATGCTATCATATTTTTCAAAGAGAAACGTACAGTGGAATATTGGGGTGTTACATTCCTCCCTCCTTAAATAAATTGAATACTAGAAATTTAAAATTGTACTTAGGAAAAAAGGTTAAAAATTTGAAGATACCGTTGTGGAAAACCGACATCAAAATAGGGTTAATATAATTTAGTCTTAATAAGAGGGAATGGGAAATGAAAAAGTCACCACCAATTTAGGATTTTGAATAAGAGAACATTGGTGGAAATTATAATAGGTGGAAAAATGTAAATATATATATATGGAGTGATTGAGGTTATCAATCACAAACAATTGAATGAAAAATTGAGGGTCTCAAAGCCATTAATCTATGATGATTTAAAATATCGTCAGTTCAACAAAAGGTATTAGGATATATTTTTTGTTTTAAGATATTTTCCCAAATTTTTAAGAATTATGTTATTAATAGAATAAGAATAAGAATACTTTACAAGTTTAGTTCCATCCTTTTAATAATTTCTACCACAAACTCATCTTTCACTCCAAAAGATTAGCTTTCAAGATTACTTGTTCACACCTGTAGAACAAGAATCAACTTCTAGAGAATCACATAATCCAAAAAACATGAACTATATATTTTTCTTGTCTTGATACATTAACCAAAACCAATAGATTAGAAAAATATCAGATGATCCCCAAAAAGAATAATCCTTTATAGAATGAAATACTACTCCTATTCTCCAAAATTAAACAAACAATACCCAAAGATCAAGAAAGACCATTCAAAAAAACAATTGTCCTTAAAATTATTCAAAATAATCCAAACTAAGTTTGAAATCCAAAATCCAGAAGGATATTATCACAGAGTCCACCACGATAAATTTCAACATTTATATCCAAATAACATCGACTACTCTTAAAGTCACATACATAAAAGTAATTAATCTAATCACACATTCTCTATGATTAGTTAATAATTATTTATAAATAAAGAAAATCTCTATAAGTCCACAAAAAACATACATTCTTCCAAAATATAAACCAACCATTACTTCACAAATGAAACCCTATAGTATTCTATTTTCCTTAGGCATATAGTGTTCCCAAAAGAGTGAACATCTTCCAAAATAACATTTATCACTTAATCAAAAAATAATATTCCTATACCAAAGATAAATTAAAAGTCCCAAAATCAACATATTCTTGATCCATAAAATCATCTAACTAAATATAATTAGTCATACTAACCAGTGACATAAAGTAGTCTAGTGGTAGGTGATAAATTCCAGTCTCACTTTGGTTATGAGTTCAATTCCCGCATCTTTGTCTGATGCGATGGGTTGTCACACGGTCTATGTGTTGACCTTTTTCAAAAACTATATAATTTTATAAAATCAAAAACAATTATACAAATTCTCAAAAAATAACCAAAACATAATTTAACCAAAAAATGTTATCTTATACCATGTATTTTTTTCCTAAAAAGTAAAAAACATTAATTGAGTTGAATTCAAGGATCATATAAATCCAAATAGTTCTTTATAACTATACCCACAAAATTATAGACACTTTTCCCTCAAAAATAATCTTCACATAAAAAACATCAGGGTTACACATATAAGAGAAAAGTCTTCCAATGTAATCCCATTAACAAAGATCATTAATAATTTTAAACATTTCTCCATCCATTTATTTCCACATAGTTTCTTCTTTGACTTAGAGGTTATCCTATAGAATAATACATTGAATCAGGTAATTCCTAGGTCCCCTACATTTAGATAAAATAAATGTAAATGGATTCTTAGGTTATTTTTTATTTACTTCCATATTACTGTTCATTTTTCATTGGAAATACTTTATTTATGTACTTCCATACCGCACATAATGAATTTATTTGTTCCATTAAGAGACCTTACTAGGTGTCACTTTCAATATTTCATACATGATGGAAAATGATTTTTTTTCTCCATGGACTCCACTGCTGGATCTCTTATCATTCCCTACATTTCTCTTCTTTATTGAGTTCGGGAGTTGGTTAATGTATAGTTGTCAATCATGTTTCGGGAAAATTGATTCGGCATGAACACGATATCTTTTATGCCTATCAAAATTCCATTCATTTTCTCATTTCCATCACTCATCCCACCTTTTACATCATGTTCAATGTTACTATGACTTCCTTATAATACTACCATTAACTCCAAACAGAAAGCAAAGTGTGAGAAAAAAATAGTCATTAAATTATTTATAGAATATCATGACACGTTATTTTAAATTTAAAACACCATAAGATTAGTCAAGGTTATTTATTATGATCTTATATTAAAATCATTCAAATTGGTTTGTAAAAAAAATTTAATTATCCCATGAATATCCCTTAAGAGTTTAGTAACCTAGAGCGAAGCATGGCTCGTTTTCATGTACCAGGATACCCCGGGTCAAGCCCGAAACTCCTTGTCGGAGTTCTCACCTTTAGGTACATCTATGCCAGAGTTGCCTCTAACTATTTGTATCCAGACAGGGATGTATTTATTGTAAAATAACTAAAATATCTACCTTACCAAAATTCTAGGATTCTCTCTACACTAATTATCAATGTCTATCTTATGGTAATGTTCTCTAATAAGAGTTTTCTTAAATTTAGCTTCCACGATTTGTACTAAACATTCTATGAATAGAACTTTAACGCCCCAACCACAGTTAACCTGAGTCAATAAATTATTACATAAAATTGGCATGATCACATGAGATTAAGTCTCGAAATACCAATCAGTTTAGTAACTTTTGATGTAATAGATACATACATAATTTTTTACATTACATCATAAAAAAAAGAACAATGTGTCCGTTTGAACACACTCATATCCCTTACCCTATCCCTTCAATTCATGCATAATATTATTCTTCAAATCTTGGGAAAAAGGAAACATAATAAAGAGGTGAGCTCAATTACTCAATAAGGATAACAATACAGTGAAAACTATCATAAATAAGCACAAACAATTAAGGCAATATATAAGACTAAAACACAAGCTTTTAAAATTAATCTTCAGGATAATATTGAAAATATAAATCAAATAATTCCATTTACTTATTCACATAGATATTTTTCTAGTATAATAATTACATGTAACATCAATAGAAAATTTCATAACGATGGAATGCATAATGCTGGACATCTTAACCACATAGTCAATGCCTCATGCCAAGACTACAAATAAGATTTTGTCAAGGCCTTGTTCCAAGAAAATAGTTTTTCTCATTAGACGTATTGACACATCGAGGAGCAATAGAGGGATCCACCCATCACATACTAAGTCCAATGCATTCCTCATATGAAAAGGTTGAAACATAGTCTAAACATTTGTACTAAAACTAGCATACAAAATGTCAATATTTTGACCGCAAACCATGAATGGTATAAAAATAGCACAACCACAATAAAATATAACTCATTCTGTACAATATGAGATATTTTATTATAATAAATTATCCTCAATAAATAATAATGAAGGATATTGACATAGATGAAAATATTCAGCAAATATATTTGTGGGAAATATCACTTTTGCTTGAAAATATTTAAAAGTCTCAGTATTTATAAAGAAGTTGTTAAAATTATATTTTTGAATCAAAGTGTAACATACCTATTTTATAATTTTAAAAGGAATTTTAATTTTGAAAAATTCATTTTGACATAAATAAATCTTTAATGGATTTTTTAAATATAGATATTAAGGACAATAATTTACAAGAATAAATCTTTAAAACATTTAAAATTATATTTTAGTTAGATTTCCTAACCGAATGAGAGATTATTGCGTACATATAATTGAGGTAAGAAAACCTTATAATATCATGAGAATAAAGAGATTCATGATATACTATTTAAAAGTCCAGTATATACATCATATAAAATTGAATTTGTGCATAACAACAATGAAGTGTCAATGGAATGTATATTGAGATGAAATCCCTTATAAAGACCGTACCCTTAGGTTAAAGATAAATACATGGAATAGTTATCTTTGAAAAATATAATTAAACTCAATATGATTTTATGTTATGTGTAAATCAATTAGAATACATTCACACGTATTCTTATTACAACACCAATGACTTAGATGTTTAACTCAATGAATGAAAATTGAGTTAAGATTTCTCTTATCAAGTTTATATGATGACTTTAGAATTTATCATGGGAGTGATTATGTGTATAAAAAGTATATCCACACAAAGGGGAGTGTAAATTAAAACATAAATAAAAAAATTGTGATTTAACATATAATCATTGAGTAAAATAATCAATGAAGTTTTCGTAAAACCCAATGAGTGGGAATTGAAATAAGAAATTCCCATACGGATTTAGTAACTTACTAAACATACACCCCATGAAATAAGGATCATAAAATGAAGATATAAATACCCATAAATTAACATATATTACTCAAATAATATAATCATGGGTAGTACACACACCATGCTAAAGTAAATAAGGGCAATATAGCCTGAATCTCACAAGAATATAAAGTTAGATGAAACCCCCTTACCTTGAACTTTTCCTTAGTAGAGGGTATGTTAACCTCCTGTATAATTGTGAAATAATTTTTAATAAATTATACATGAACCACATACAGAAATATGATGTCATATATTATCTTCTAATATTTCTTTGTTAATAATATTTTAGTAGTATCATTGTTTCGGGTGTTAACTGATTCGTTTTACTTTATATGTTTTGTTACATAAGTCATGTTTGTTATAGATAGGATGTATTTTATTCAAATGAAAAATGATATTTAGTTATTAAAAATTATTTTTAATTATAAAACTAAAATTATTCTTTATTGGTTATGATGGGGAATGAATCTCAATGCGTTCGTGGAGAAGGTAATCTGTATGCACGCACGAGCGACAATAACATTCTATTGTTGGTGAAATCATATGTAATTGGATGTTATATCATATATAAAGAATAATTACAATTTTATATTTATTATTTACATCACTTTTACTCATTATTATACCCATCTAAATGATGAAGTGTTGAATAACAATCTATAAAACGTTGTGGAGACAGAAAGTTGTACGTACGCATGTATAGTAGGGTTTTCATTCATAAGATAGATAGAATAATAAATTTTGTTTAACCATATCTATAATAACATAAAAATATTATAAGGTACTGGATTTCAAATTTTGGAATGTAAACAACAAATAAAGAGGACGTGTAATAAGAAAATAAATTTGAATGAGGTGAAGAAATTATTACATCTTCTTCGGGTGCTTCCTTTTGATTTGATCAAAAGGGCACCTTAGGTTGGATTATGAACAAAGTAAGGTATATATGATTAATTGAGAGTTTTTGGGAGGATATTTGAGCATGGGATGGCTATGGAAAATGGCATTAGAGGAGTGATTTTGAGATAAGTGGATGTTCCCTTCTATAAAAGAGGTGAGGGTTATATTAGGAAAAGCTTGAAATATTATTTTATTATACATTCATATTCGGTTTATAATGGCACCAAAAGGATTTATTTCAATGATAAGGTGGGGATGGGTCTAAAACCTCTCATATAATATGTTTTAGATAGATTATGACACAATATTAACCATATCTTTCAGATTTAACTCATAGTTAAATAGTTAATCTTTTACCATGTATTCTTGTATTATTTTAATAAATGGTTAATAAACATAAAATAAAAAGCTATGTAAACCCTAAGAGATTCATTATTGATATATATAACATTATATAAGTAAATATTCAGACCCTTAGATTTTTAGGAATATTATATCAATTAATAATATAGTATTTGTTTTAAAAACTAATTAATGTCAATTTTGACACTATTTAGTATTTGGTTTTTGTGAAAGTCATAACAACATTTTCACTTCAAAGAAATTTTTTTTAATCAATTTCAAATTTCATATTAACCTAAAATATTCGTGGAATACATCATAAGTCTAAATTTATAAATATATTAATATTTATAAAACAATTATTTTCATATTTCAATAATAAGGTAATTACTGCCTCATCATTATGTCATAAATAAATGCAATTATTTAATGTCTAAAATTTATAAATAAAATACCATTATGTAGGAAATATTTTTAGATTTCAAATGAATATTTATTGTTGAATTTATCTTATGTATAACCCTATATTGAAAATGGTTTAGTTATTAAACTTTGAATTTAACACTTTTAACTCTTTTTTAAATAAAATAATAATAAGTGTCATAATCTAATAAAAGTGGACAAAAAGGATAATATTTTATTCCAAAGTTGACTTTGGTTGAAATACACTTATAAAATATAATTAGAACATGAGTTAGGGTAATCATAATATCATGTGTACCTTTAATTACCCTATTTAATTTTAACCATGGTAAATAAAATTCAAAAGTTATTATTCACCAAAAATTATTTTCATCCTATTTAACCACAGTTCAGTTACTGCTGTAAATCGTGTCTCTTGTATTTTTTAAATCCAACTCACATAAGCGGTAAAATTATGTTTTATGAAAATTTGAAAATGTGCCTAGAAGGTGAGTAAAAGACGGTAATATGTTCAATTAAATTTTATATATATAATCACATTATAAAAAGACATAAATTAATTAAATTATACTAATATATGTATTATGTATCTATTTTTAATTTAAAATAAATTTAAATTAAAAATAATTATTTAAATAAAAATTCGTCTTTAAACAATAATGCATTGTTTTTCAATATTCATAAAAAATTGAATGTTTTTAGAAAAATACCAAAAAACTCACCCAAATATAATTTTGATATTCCAAATTCAAAAATTATGTCTATTTTAAATTATTAAAAACATAGAAGTTGTATTAATTAATTTTAAAAAATATTCCCGTTGTCAAAACCCGAAGGTGGGTTTTTGAAAAGTAAAAACTATAAAAAGATTGTTATGTGTTTATGTGCAATTTAAATGTAAAATTACATACAATGAAAAAAATTGGACTAATTAATAAAAATATAATCTAATTATACTTAAAAACCATTCAAATGTATAATTTAACACTATATATTATTTTGATTATAAAAATTTGTTTTTAATTAAAATTTAGTATTTTTCACTATTCAATAAAATATAAAAGTTATGAGAAAAGCACTGAAAATTTATCCAAACTAATCATTTATGTACCTTTCTAAATAAGAATTTTATTTGGTCTATTTGAATATATAAATTTTTCAAATATTGTATTTAAAAGGGGTTCTCTATTAAAAGGCGATAAAATTGCATTTTTTTAAAATACTTCTTTTATCTAAAAATTGAATTTGTTATTATATTATGTCTAAGAAACAAATAATATGGATATTAAAATTATATAGAGTATAAAAATTCAATATTTGGTTATTAATATTCATAATTACTTTTTAAAGGAAAGTTTTATAGGTCGCGGAGTGCCTGAACTCGGTGTTGCGTACTTCACTCGCTGCTATATTATTCAAAGAGAAACCTATCGTGGAAGCTTGTGGTGTTAAATACATGTAATTAAAAGAGTTTTATGAAAAATCTCAAACAATATTTCTAAATTTTTGGACACCCTAGTGAAACTTGTGGTTAGGGAATACCAATCACACTTATATCCATCATTAATAAGAAAAATAATTCATATAAAGTAAGGGGGAGTGCTAGGTTTATGATAATATTATTTAAATGGGAACTATATATTTCTAATTTAATAATATAATTTGTTTATTGATGTGTGTATAATTTTTTATTTCACTAAAAAATATGGTTTTAACATACTCTTAAAATAGATTTTAGAATTTCATAGCATGAACTCATATAAATGGCATTTTGTGGTTATATTAGATATTTTTTGTAGTATCTCTATTGTTCACTACATCTGGTTAGACCATGTAGTATTATAGATGATTAACTAACGGAACATTACTAATATAAACATGTGAGAGCATTCCTCTCTTAGAAGTGATCTTGAAATTTTCATATAATAGAGATTATCATTCTTTTGAGAAAAAATATTTTTTGATGAAGCCAAATTTACCCTTCACACATTGATTACCAATATGGTGGAGACAGTTTGAATCACATATTGACTTGATTTTTATGTGGTGATATTGAAAAAAAATTAAAATGTGTATATTTTTTTTATTTTGATAAATTAGTTTTCATTTAGTTTATATATGTTTCTGGATGAAGTGGCGATGCTTGAAAAAATGGTTCGAATTCTTGTAATGTCATTGGATGTCATAGTTTACTAAATCTATTTATTGAGTCTCTAATGATTTTGGTTATGATCTTCAATTCAAATGACATGTGTAATTGATGGAACTATGTTTACAAATATATTAATAAGAACATTTACAAATAAAATAAATCTAATTGCATGAAAGGGATTTGATGGAGGCCATAAAATTGTTTTACATTTTGTCAGATGAAGATGAAGAGTTGGTTTGGTATGTTATTTTAGAAAGTATTTGTTTTTAATATTATATAATTTTTAATATTCGTGTATTTCTAATTGGTCTCAAATTAAAACTAGTGGCTGAGCATTTGACCCTCAGTTTTATCCTTCAACCTCACTTAGGGGGATGTGAGCATCAACCCTCATGGGAGATCCTACTAAAGGAGGAAAATGGGAGTTGAGGAGTGGGTTTCCTTTATATAATCCCAAAGGAGTGCACCCATGAATACAACTCATGAGTAGGATGCATTGGGAATATAGGTTCTTAGTGGGCTGGTGTAGGTGAGGCAAGGCCTATGAGGTATGGGTGTAAGGTGTTATGGGTGTAGAACCCCTATCAATAGCTTAAATAATGAGTGGACATGGGGCTATTAAAACAATTGTGCTTGACCAAGCATTCCATCGATATGCAAAAATTTTGTGCTCAAACTATTACTCTATCATTCAAAATTATATATATAACATGGGATTCTCAATCAGATCACTCTCACACATCCATTCATTATGGGATTTTCCCTTTAACTTTTTCCACGCAAGGATCTTATGTTCACCGAAGATTATTCTAGTCCTCTATAGATCAAGAAACCGACCATCATCTAGGATGATTTTGAAAGTTTGATAAATTTTAGATTGATTTTATATCATGTATACAATCAGTTTATTTCATCCATTAGTAATTTGAAAAAATTTTATTCATCCACGGAATAAATGAAGTTCCCTATGTAGGAATGCATTCTTATTAAAAATGATGAACCACACTATTAAATTTAATGCATGGGAGTAGAACACATAAACTAATTTATGGACGTACTCCCTTAAACATATAATATACATGGTAAGAATTAAATTTCATAGGTGAAGTTGAATATTCCAAAAAATGACATTAAAATAGGATATCCAACATGATATTATTCTCAATGTTAGAGGAAGTGGAATCCGTCAATAAATAAAGAGAAATCAATGATCGGAGTTGTTGCTAAAATCCTTAAGTTAGAAAAATAATTTTTTAAGAAATAATTCCACATAAAAACATACATTCTTGATATGGATTTTCTACACTATCACTGCTTGTGTGAAGAAGAGGAGGAATTCAAGGACATATAGATTGTCTATTTCATACTTTATTACATTGGAAAAAACTAGTTCCATGAATCAATCAAGACAGTGAGATATAATGTCATGATGTCGTCTATTATTTCATGATCATACTTGACAAAACCAGACGATATTGGACCCTACACTATGTCTTGTAAATAAGATAAAGAATAGTGACTAACACTATTTTACATAAGAAAAAAGAAACAAAACTCATTCATTTTCTTGAACGGTTCCTTGCATAAGTTCTTGTGTGACTCAAAATTGATCACAAGAATTAATTGATTGGACATGTTAATTAATACACATGAAATGAGAAACAAATAGTGATGTTGTGGGTGCATACATGGTGTGTGAAAAGAAACAATGAATTTGGTAGTGTGTTACATAAACACCTTTGGGAGATGGTTTTTCGTGATACATGAATTCTCATGCAAGTGATAACATACATGCATAAGACGAAAGTGAGTTGTGAGAAGAACGAAATATTAATGTTTACATGGTAAATTATTACTTAAATATATATAAATACCATGAGAACTACACAAAAAATAATAGACCTTTACCGAATAAAAAATTTAATAGATGAATGTTATAGGGCATTGAATTCATTGGGATCCACGAATGAAGTGATCGTAATTTGAGATTTCAAGAAGTAATTTTAGTTTGTGAAAATAATATTCATTTATAGATTAATACCAATTCATATGTGAATCACTTCAATAAAAATTATTTGAGTTAGGTATATCATAAAATCAATGAATCATCTCAGGCATAGGAACATTGAGGCAACTAATCTGTGATTGTTTATCACGATCATTTGAAAAAAAAAACTAGAAGAATTTTTAGAGAACATTGAAGATACATGAAATAGTACATGAGAATGTGTTTCCTAGAAAACTCATGGAGGAATCGAAATATATCATTCCATAGTTGATCAATCCTTGAATATATGAGCAACCCAATTAGTGGGATATGGGAGTAGATGATGTCTATTTTGTGATTCATGAGGAGAATTTTATTGTGTGGATCTTATTAACACTATGGGATGGAGTAAAAAATAACCTCATATATGTATTTATAAGAGATATTGTGTAACTATGTATCAACCATTTTAATTGGTTATATAATAATTGGGAGTGTCTATGTGTGGGGGATAACCAATATAGAAAGGGAGAAGGCTTTTAGCTATACATTGTAAATACTGTATACTTCTACCTTTATTATTACTACATCACATAAAGTGATAATGATAGATATCGATAAGTTGATTGATAAACATAAAAATATAAAAACAGTTAATTAAATAGTAAAATACAACATAAATTGATTGTACCATAGATTCACCTCCCTCTTAGAGGGACCCGATCTTGGATAGTGAACAAAAAAATCATGTTTTAACTACCCACGTACCCCAATTGTGGGAATAATAATTTTGGGAACTCCTTAAATTGAAGGGTAAAGTGCTAAAAGTATAGAAGAGATAACCATAACCCAGAACTATTTTTGTGAGGTAATGATTGAACATATGTATGAAAATGAAAATGGGATATAAAACAAGAATAACTTAATGTTCAATTATTAAAGTGTGAATATATTGGGGACTATAAAAATATATTTTGAAATTATAATATATTGGATGATAACCCCCATAATAATAATCATAGGACAATAGAGAACGATTTTTTGTTTTTTTAATCGTGATTACAAATGTAGAGGATCAAAATGACTTGTTGCAATAGACACTCATTATGATCTCAAAATTTTAATGAATATTTTTTGACTTTTGATATATGCATTCCTTTATCAATTAATATTATTGGAGACGTTATCAATTATTCAAAGATTTATGGAACCTCTAGTATCAAAATATCCATGAAAAATATCAAAAAAATATCGTATTCATTACCATGGTGATATTCGACACTATAATATGGATGTATTCTCTCTCAAACAAAAATTATAATATCAACTATAGTAAAAAAGAAATTTTACCATCATTGAAATGAAAACATAAATATATTTTCAATGAAGTGATATCATAGCCTATGTTTTTTTAGAATCACAGACCATGTAATTTTTTATAATAAACATCAATGAATTGTTCGAAGAAAATGAAATTTTAAAGATTAAAAATGCTCCAATTGATCAATAATAGGTAAATGTTTTTCCTGATAAATTTCATGTAACTCTTACAAAGTTATATATTATGTTCTCCATTAATCTCATAAATATATTTATTCTATTTTTTTAAGACAACATATATAATTAGATATGTGGTGTTTTGTAATTAATGATTTAACAACAAACCTTCTTCAAAAAGATTTTCCTTTTAGACCAAGTATTCCTTCTTGATGAGGATGTGATCTCATTTTGAAAAAGGAACGATGGATTGTTGTGGAACTGAAATGAAAAGAGATATATTAATGGGATAATATTAAAGATCAAATACATCATATTGATAATTGATGATTTATTCAACCATTACTAAAGTGTTATTTTATTTTCCTTGATTGTACATTGATAAAGTGTAACCAATTAAAGGTAATAAAATAATATATATAAAAGAATGCATTTCAAAAAAGTTATGGGCAGTATGACTTTTGTATTATTTTCTTTTGGTTGACTAATTATCATTTTATATTTGTGGATTTTATTATTATAATGATTAAAGACAACATTTATAAAATTGTTGTTTTATTCATTAATGATATTTTTATATACACTAAAAGTATAAAGGAGAATGAGGATCAACTAAGGGTCATATTACCAAATTCAAGGAATTTTAATATTTTTTCTAAATTAATTATTTTTTAGTTTTGGTTTAAAAAAATTTTATTCTGGGGAACAATGAATCTAGTTAGGAATCATAGTTGATCATACAAAAAAATCACTTCAAAAAATTGCTTATACCGATAGAAAATTAGTGACAGATAAAACATATATTGGCCCTATAATTCCAAAATATATTATTTTTTTACTATATTAATTATAATGAAAAACAAATTTTTTACCAAAATACTCAGATGTCAATATTAAATATTTAATATTAAGAAAACTTCTACTCAAATGTGGATCTATTAATTTATCATGCTTATACAAACATTTGTTTCCAACAAATTATTTTTTTATAATAACCTATGAAACTTTTTATTTTTCATAATATTATCTTTTTAATAATTGTTAAAAAAGAAAATTTTAATTAAATATATATCAAATAAATAATACAAAATGTTGTGGCCTTCACCTCACATTGCCAAATTTTTATATCAAATAACACACATAGTAGTTCATTGGGTTCTACTAGTGTCCTATACATATTCATGAATCCATTAATCACCCTTAAGTTTATTACCCCTCATTATGTCACCACCTATTTAGAGCTACACCACCCATTACCAGGTATTTCTCCCTTCACCATCCACCCCATCAGTTTACCAATGTCATTCATTCTCCATCTTTTGTCCTTGTCGTCAAATCTTGTAGGAAATATTTATTTCTATGGACATTTTCTTCAACTACACTAAAAATATTTAACAAATAAGTAAACCTTTCAATTTTGGGAAAAAATTAAATGATTTAGGTTGTGAAGAACTTGTTAGAGGCCAAAAAAGTGAAATTTCTATCACTATTTCCCAATTTCTGGCTATAAATGTTGAGTGAATTCCTCCATTGTACATTTCATCATTCATATATTAAATCATCATGAATCAATATATGTTTTATTAAAATTTATATCATTTTTTGTATTGGATTCGGTAAATATTTTTCTTTAGGGAATGCATACATGAGGTTAGGAAAAATCATTAGACAAAAAAATCACTAAATCTATTTCCTCACGGTGTCTTCTCCAAGGTAGAGGCTGTAAAACCACTCTTTTGATAATCCTTTTAGGAGCACTAGGGAATATTTTCTATTTACCATGAAACTCTATGAAAATAATGGATTCAATGTTACACACAAAATAAAAAATATATTGATGTGTTTTTTCATATCGTATCTTACATAGACGCTAAAATTATTCACATGTAGAATTATTAAATGTTTGAATTTAAATTTCTCTTTTCAAGTAGAATATATAATCTATTTATTTTTATTTTATAAATGTGATAAAAATATGTATCCTATTTTTAAATTTAGTTAAATTAAAAATTAAATTTACAATGACCACTTTGAGTTTCACATGTCCTATTTAATGAGATAACCTATACATTATTGTGTTTCTTGTCAATGTATCTTAATTACTTATCTACAGTTATAATAGTTATATCAATATTTATACCAGGAATGAACAATTTTAAATAATGATAATAGCTCATGAAAGTATATGATTTTTACTAGGTGTTATGAAATTTTGTTGAAATCCCATTATAATGGTGTAAGTGATTCAGAAGAGGAACACCTTATCATGAAGTGATTGAATAAAAAATAGAATATAAGTCTAAATATAATGTATTTGGATATTATATTGTCACTATAGATGGGTGTAATTTCGTGTTTTTAAAGAATGTAAGTGTTAAAAGGGGGATTTTGTAGTTTTGAGTGAAATAGAGAGAATTATGATGTGGTAAAATTGATTAATTATTAAATGATAGTTCATTGACTGATCCAAGTTCTCAAAGTTTCAATTTTATTAAATAAAAAAAATTCAAAAAATACGAACACTTTTTCAATATATTGATTAATTAGTGGGTTTTTATAAAGAGTCTCTCACAACTAGTTTCGAGTTTTGTATAGTTATAGAATTAGAATGACAACATTATGCAAATCGTACCACCTTCTTGAATAAATATAATAGAGAATAATTATCCAATCCTCATATAGAGGTCTCATCTTCAACTATGAACAAACCTCATGATTATAAGACATTGATAATGAGTATACTAGGTATAGATAATTTCTTCAAGATATGCTCCATAAACCACTAAGAACATTACAATCATGTCCCTCATATAACTTCGTATTGATGATTGATTAAGTAGAGGGATAAAATTGATTAGTGACTAAATTATTATTTAAAAAAATGAAATAAAACTTTATCACAATCACATTCAACAAAATTTAACTATATATAAATTAATATAAGTCCATTAAAGAAGAATAACTTATGTTTTTGGAAAATAAAGTATAAAAAGTCTCTCCCACAGAAGATTAATCACCGTATAATTTTCAGTCTCTCAAGGAGATATATCAGAATAAAAAACAATAATATATATGGAATACAAATATTTTTCCAACCAACATACTAATAATTGAAAAAATAATCTGTTAATGAATTGGTTTTTACCTTTTATTTAATTTCCCCCCATCCTAGATCATTCCATGTTTAATGTAGAAGATACAGTTTTTTTAAACATGGATTATGTCATTCTCTTTTTTTTAAGTAAAGGGATCACTCCTTTTAATTAAATTGATTTTATATATCTTATAAATCATCCACAACATTTATAGTCAATTAGTTAATTTATTTATTTATTAAAAAAATTTATTGAATATTGACATTTTATACATATCCTTTATATGATTTCCATATGACCATGATAATGATAGATGGATATAATAGCATCAGGTATATCTTTCTTGCATTTTATATCAGAAAATATCAGGTCATTAATATGTTCTACATGGAGTTTTGATATTTAATTTTATGATAATGTTTTCATGAGAGTACATTAGAATGGCCTCAAAAATATGTATTCATAATGATAAATGTTTTTTATATAGTTTCTATGTGTTTTCATCTCTCTACAATTATATAAGGCAAGATACAATGTCATTATATAGGCACAATGAATATTGGCGGTTATGTAGCCTATAATTAAGACCCCACGGAAGTGATGGATTCATAAGAAATGTTATGTGATAATGATATATACCTTTAATTTTTAGTAATATACGTATATCAAAGATGATTTTAAATCACAAATATTCTAGGAATCGTAATGCTTATTACAGTTACCATTCAATAGAATCTTATGTGACATTGTGGCACTATGTTAGGTTGAGTATAATATCTAAGGTAGAAGTATGGGGATGAATTAAACATATAATACATTATATTTTCCATCACCCCATTGTAAACATGATTTTTGGCATCTGAGATAGACTTGGTTTCAAAAGTCCCATTAGATACGACAATGTATCGTAAAAAAGACAATTATTTCTTTAAATTTCTGACATATTCTCAATGAGAAACTGTAACGACCCAAACATTTTTCAATGAGATTTATCCATTATTATATTAATATAATATAGTATTAGTCATATATAATCACTTATGGAATATAATTAAAACTTTATAAATAAATAATTACTCAAAAAAGATGTAATTTCAAAAGTTAAGGATCCAAAACGTATGAATTAGTAACATGACCATAGGAACAATAATATGACCCATATAAAACATAAACCAGCCAAATGAATAGTATATTCACCCATGAAAGTATAAACTCAAATTAGGAATCTTAAATTCTAAAATATTATATAATTACATCATAGTCAATGTAAATAAACATTTTAAAAAATATTAATTAACTGTTGGAATTTTTATAAGTTATAAATATTTAATTACGAGTTTATGAATAATTTAATAACTTAAAAAAAGTATTCTTATATAATATGTTAAAAAATTACTATTTTGATGTCTAATTATTTTAATCTAATTTTATGAGTCCTTAAGTAATTTTTCAAAGTTTTATAAAATCAGAAATTATTTTAAAATCATTATTTTCTTAGTAAGTGATGATTTTAATTAAAAATTAAATTACACATAATTGATATATTATTCACATAAAATGGAGTTCATTTTTTTATTCTACACACAGAAAAATAGTGAGGGTAATTTTTTTGAAAGACATGAATTTTTGATGAATAATAAAATATAATAATTTTTGATAAATGAAAAATACCTTAATTTATGAGTCATTATTAAGTAACGAATGATGTAAGTGACCAATTTTTAAACTAACATGAAATTATTACTATAAATAGTCACAATAGTACACACTATGTATTGTCTGGTGAAAAATAATAAACCACTGATAAAAATAATGGGAAAACACCCCTCTCCTCCACAATAAATATCACCCCTCACACCCTCTTCTCATCACACCTATCAATATTGGAGACATTTTAAAATTATGATAAATATTATTCCCTAGACCATCCCCAAATTCTAATATCTCTTGGTCTCATCAAAATACAAAACATAGGTTCCTTAATGGGGTTCTCAAGAGGGGAATTCAAGAGGTAAATCTGCTTTCTTTTTCATTTAACATCCTTTTATATTTAGTTATTTTCCTATATTATCCTCATCTTACCTTATATAAATTTCATGATAAATCTAGTATGTTTGATATACTAGTATTATATCATTTAATTTGAAGATAAATCAATAAACTTCTCCCAATTACCCTTTTATTATTAAAATTAAATCGTTGCACGCAATGTGTCAATTTACCGACATCATGGGTGATGCAATTTCATTTACCTTAAATGAATTCAAGGTTTTAATTTTTTTTAATTTTTATGAAAAAACCATATTTATCTTTTAAAGCTATCATTTTAGCATAATACTAAATGTTAAAACAAAACAAGTTCATTGTGATTAAAAAACCACAAAAATTAACCTAAAACGATCATCATTAACTTGTACATGATAATTCTTACTCATATCATATAAACATATTAATTGAAATATAATTTAAACTTATTTAATAACATTAATGAAATATAATTAAAATCTGGATATTTATCCTCATTTTACATGAACTCCCATTCATGAATACCAGTGAACTGATTGTGAAAACTAAGAAAGTGTGTTCTCCCGAACGATGAAATTAAACTCTATAAATTATCTAAAGGCCCATAAATTAACATTGTAAAACCATAATTAATAATATTTAGGTATACAATTTTCTATACTTTTTTATTTATGAATTTAATGTGACTATATAGGACATTAAGGTGAATAAATCATTCAAAAACAAGGTAAGGGGAGTTCTCGAACCCAAATCTCTTTATTTTGGTTTTCCCTCATTCACCCCATTTTCCGAATGGATATTACATAAATAAAATATATTTATAATTATATTAATTGGTTTGGATATACATGTTTTATACCTTATTTTATAACAAAAAAAATTTGAAAAAAAAAATCTGTTTAAAAAATACCAACTTTTACTTCTCCAGATTGTTTCTTCTTCACTTAAAGATAATTTTTCTTATATCAAGAATGTTATTCCATTTTTCCTTGAGGAGAAAAAATATTAATAATGTATGCTTTATGATATGAAACTAATTCCATTCCATGGGTTATTTTATTTCCATGATTAATATACCTTATATGTGGCATGTATGTTACTATAAATGTTATGATGTGATGGGGCGCCTGGAATTATATAGCACAATGTAAATGTTCTGATGTGATTGGTGTGACCAGAATTATATATCACTCCAATTCATTGGGTACTATGATTTATCTCATGAGGAAAAATTAAATATGCATGAACATGATGTTATCTTCATTCACAACTATGTGTGGTAGTTTAACACTAAGACAAGATGTTTCATTTTTTTGTGTTGCCACATTTCAAGTCTTTTGTTAATTATTTTTCTCATGATTATGATTCTATGATTATGTTAGGATGATAATGATTATCCTTATCCTATGATATATTTCATAATTTTTTATCTATCCTCTTACTGTGTTTTTATCTCAACATTTTTTATGTTTATTCTAATGTGACTACTTGTACTAAGGAGAATTCAAGGGCCGATAAAAGGACATATAAGAATGAATAAAAAAGTGTTTATTTTATATTATGGGAAATTTATGTATGGTTCTCCTTTTTTTAAGGCACTAAACCTATGGATCCTCGTTTTGTAATGATTTTATGCTTTTTATCATTAAAATGATGTAATAGTAATGTAAGAAAATCAAGGTCACTATAGTTGATATTAGAGGAACAATTTAGTCAATTTGAGATTTAGTATTAGAGAACCTTAGTGAAAACAATTAGTATGAGACTATATATAAGTGATCACTCAATAATCATTGTTTTTTAAAATGATAAACATAGGTATCCCACAATATATGCCTTTATAATTAAATTCATAATGGATTATGTTATCTATTAACGACTTGTTGACTTCTGTTTTGTTCTAGATTTTTTATCATAGAAAATGGTGGGAACTTGGAGAAACTCAGCCGACAACTAGTGTGAGGGACAATACATCAATTTTCTAAATGACATCCATAATAATTTAGAGGAAGTGTTAAAAATTTCATTCTGATTATTTCCCATTAGTCTCAGTTTTTGTACAATTTACTGAATAATGTTGAACTTCTACCTTCACCTAAGAGGGATAAACTTGCTATGATGTGTTTTTTGTGGAAATGACCACCATCGTTTAGTGGATCTTATGATTCACTTTTTTAGTAAAAGTGGGTCAATTAAATGAAGAATATATTTTTTATTATTTAGTTTTATATTATGGGGAAAGTTCATATCTTTGTTTATCATCTAGTTGGAGAGGTTAGTCAACGGTGGGCATTGATTAAGAACACCAATCTGAAGGATGCAATTGAAGAGATTGAGTGGGTACACTTTAAGATAATATTTCCTGGCATGTATTTACCTAGAACTCTTTGAACAAAGATTGATAGTAAATTCATAGAGATAAAGTAAAATGAGGGATAATCTATCATGGCCTATAAATAAAATTTCACAAGGCTTGTAAGGTATTCTTCAGTTTTTGTTATCAACAATTTTTGAAATTTTGGTAGATTATTTAGTGGATTAAAACCACATATTCAATGGGTTATTGAAATTCAAGACATTGGGAGTTAGGAAGAAGTAGTTTTATATTCTCTAAAAGTGTATATGGAGTTTTGATAATGGTCCCATGGCTATGGTGATATGAAATAGAAGATAGTGTTTAATGATGGAGGATCTAATGATAAAGGTGGAAAGAAAACTCAACCACCCACATGTCAAAAATATGGGAAGTGACATCATGATAACTGCCTTAAAGGGTTTGGAAAATACTTCTAGTTTGGGAGGGAAGGCCACTGAGCTCATTAATGTAAAAAATACATGACGAAGTAAGATAATTTTTTATAGAAAAAGAGTGATCGACTCATTGTCCAATGCTACAATGATAGGGAGAAAGGGAACTATGAAATCTAGTTCACTAAACCTCATGTTCTTGAGGGTAATCATTATAATCATCCACCATTTCCAAAGGGGTAACAGAAGGAATATTCCATCACTGCTTCAGAATTTGAGAAATACTATGAAGTCATACAAGGCGCACTTTTTATTTACTATAGAATTGAAAAAGTATTATTCGATTATATTTCAATGCATTTCTTTAAGTCTTAAAAGTTTTCTAGAACTATTTAATCAAACACCCAAAACATTGAAGTAGAGATATCCATAAAATACCTAGTGTTGAAATTATTATAACTCATGTGTTGGACTCTTATCCTATTGGTGTATGTGGGAATATTCTTTCAGTGAATCTCATAATACTTCCCTTGGTAAAATTCAATGCTCTATTGGGGATTTATTGTCTCTATTTATATAGAGCACATATAACCAATCAAGAAAAGGAAGTAATGTTTTATATTCTGAATCATTCCATGCTTTTCTACAAATGCAAGGAGGATTATAAATCTCCTTTGGAAAATCCTTCAACAATTTGGGTGTCGATTTCCTATGAATAACCATGTCTCGCTCATATAGTTGAGTCAAAGGAAGTTATAACCTAGAAGAAATTCCCATCGGGAGGGAAACAAGTGATTTTCTCATAATGAGTTACCTAGAATTCCCCCAGATCGTGAGGTTTAATTCTCAATAGAACTCATATATGGAGCTACTCCAATCTCAAACTGTCTTTATTGGATGGTTCCCATCGAATTGGAGGAGTAAAAGAAGAACCCACAAGAGAATTTGTACAAAAGGATCATATTCCCTAGTGCATCAACTTGGGGTGAACAAATACATGTTTTCAAGAATAAGGATGGATTAATTTGTCTTTGTAACAATTATCATGAACTCAATAAGATCACCATAATGATAAATTATCCTCTCTCAATTATTGATGACTTGTTTGATCAGTTGAGAGGATATCACTACTTATCAAAGGTGGATCTCTATTCTAGATATCAGTAGTGAATGGTGAAATAGGAATATATTCAAAATATTTCCTTCCAAAAAAAGTATGGGAACTATGAGTTTTCATTAATTCCCATCAGACAAATTAATTCTCTTGAAATCTTCATGGAATTCAGGAATAGAGTCTTTAGAAATTACCTCAGTTTTTTTGGTAGTTTTTATAGATTCTGTTCTCATATACTCTAATAGAAAGTAAGGACATGAAAAACATATAGGCATGTGTTGGTGTCATTATGGAAGGATATTTTATAAACTATGTTCAGAAATTGTGACTTTTGGTTGACACGAGTCACATTCTTGGGACATGTAATGACATGTTTTGGAATTTCTATAGACCCTTCAAAAAAAATGTGATTGAAGAGTGGTATAGACCCTCTAGTTTCATAAAAACACACATTCCATGGATTAGCAGGGTACTATCAACATTTTTTTGAGATTTTTGTCATGATTATCAATCTCACTTACTATGTTAACAAGGAATGGGGAAAAGTATGTAAGGATGGAATAATGTGAGTAAATATTCAAGGAGATAAATAAAAGGCTGGTCATTGCACCCTTAACCACATTAAAAATAAGTGGAAAATGGTTTATTTATATAAAGTGAATCTTCAATGTATTTCTTGGGGTTCTTACTCATGAAAAATGATAATTTGAGGGCCCATGCCTTACGATAGTTGAAGATTCATGAGCAGAAATACCCGATGCATGATCTGGAGTTAGCAGTTTTGATTTTGGCCTTAAAAATCATGTAGCACTACCTCTATGGTGAAAAATATGACATATATACCGATAAAAATATCCTAAATTAATATATTTACAAAAAATTAGAACAACATGAATCAAAGAAGATGGTTAGAGGTAATAAAATACTACCATTTCTATGTTCATTGTCATCTTAGCAAGGCCAAGAAGGATGTTGATACTCTTAGTAGAAAAGAACCAGCTACTACATCCATGTTGCAGATAGAGAGAGACCATATCTTCTTGGACATGTATAGGATGGATTTTCAAATCATAATGAAAGGGAATACATCCTACATTTTCAAAAATATTTCCCTACCATCTATCCTAGAGATGATTAAAAAGGCACAAAGGGATGATTATGGATACAAAAGAAAGTGAATACAGTAATGGAAGGGAAATTGTAAGTGTTATGTATCGATGACGAAGGTGTGATTCAGATTATAATGAGTTTACATGTGTCTTCACCACCTTGGATAAATAATGATATATTGGATAATTCTCATAGATCAAATTTTTCTATCCATATCAAGAGTACCAAGATGTATCATGATCTCCGAAAACACATTTGGTGGGACAACATGAATGTGCAGATTATACAGTATATATCAAGGTTCATGCTATTTTAGAATATTAATTCTTAGTGATAGAAGGATAATGTATGATGAAACTATTTCCTATACCCATGTAAAAATGGGAGAATGCCACTATGTGTTTTTTCACTGGTCTACTGAATACATAGAAAATGTAAAATACAATATGAGTTGTGGTGGACTGACTTACCATGACTTCCCACATTATCACTATTCATGAAGAACTCTCACTTGAACAACTTAAAAATATATATGTGAAGTATGCGGTGAGACTACATGGGGTTCCACTATCGATTTTCTTTGATAGTGATCCTCTGATAATATCAAAATTTTGGAGGAGTATTCAGTATGCCTTGAGTACTGAATTAAATTTTAGCATGAACAATCACTCATTAATTGATGTCAAATCAAAATTGACTTTTTAGATGTTCTATGTTATACTAAGATCATGCTCTTTCAACTCAATTGTAGATGGGATCAGAATTTCTTATTCGATTATTTATCATAAAACAATAGCTTCCACTTGGGTATTCATATGGATCCATATGAAGCTCTATATGGAAAGAGAGGTAGAACTCTAACCTATTAGGTTGATGTTGAAGAAATAAAGATACATGGACTGAATCTTGTACAAGAGATGATCGAGATGGTTCATAATATCCAAAAACATATAAAAGCTACCCAGATTGAGAAAAATAGCTATGTTGACAATCTTAGAAGGGACTTGGAGGTTGTTGTTGGAGATAATTTCTTTCTTTGAATATCACCAATGAAGTGATTGATGCATTTCTAATGAAATAGAATCTATG
Organism: Viscum album; assembly: GCA_963277665.1. NCBI lineage: Eukaryota > Viridiplantae > Streptophyta > Magnoliopsida > Santalales > Viscaceae > Viscum > Viscum album. The sequence goes on along the minus strand of OY728128.1, from coordinate 2,082,429,034 downwards.
ACCAATGTAAATTGTACCTTTTGGGATCCTTTATCTCATAGGATTGATAGACAACCACCTTCCACTTCCACTGAATAAGTCTTCAGTTCAGGATATGTTCCATGTATCACTAATGAGGAAGTAAATTTTGTATCCCTGATATGTATTAAACTATGAGGTTGTATACGGGGTTGATTATCTCTCATATGAGGAGCATCTAGTAAATATTCTAGTCAACAGAGATACGATTATATGCTACAAGAAAACCCACCTTGTAAAACTATTGTGTTGGTACCATAATTATGATGATTAAAAAGGGGAACTGGAGGAGGCGATGATGGAGAATTACCCACACTTGGTTAAATAAGATGAAATTTCGAGGGTGCAATTTCAAAAAGGGGGAAGAATATAATAATCCAAAATTTTATAAATTGAATTTCTCCCTACATATAGTAATTTAATATAATATATATCACATATAATCACTTATGTACCATAATAATAACATTATAAATGATTAAATAATGTAATAATATATATTTATATAAATTAAGGATCTAATACCAATGAAATAAAAACTTAACCTTATGAATAGTAATATGACCCTTAGGAATAGTAAACTTCCCAAATTAATAGTATCCTCACCCATAAATTTATAAATAAAATTTAGGGACGTAATAATTGGAAATATGATATAATTATATAATATTCAATGTTAATAATTGTTTAAAATATTATTAATTATGTGTAGGAAATTTTACAGGTAATAAATATTTAATTAAAATAATATGATTAATTTAATTATTTAAAATAAATTTTATTTGGGTAATATTTCTTCAAAAACTAATATTTTTAAGTCCTATTATTTTAATAAAATTATATTATACCTTATGCAATTTTTTAAATTGTCAAAAATTAATTTATAACATGAAAATCAGTATTTTTTATGTAAATGATGATTTTAATTTGAAATTTAATTACTCATGTTTATAAAATTATATTAATAAATTTGAGTTAATTTTTAGATTTTACTTGTTCTAAAATAGTTTGGGTGAGTTTTCTTTATTTTTCTGAAATACATGAATTTTTTATGAATAGTAAAATATGACAATTTTTTATAAACAACCAAAACATTAATTTTTGAGTAATGCTTTTCTGATGGATGATATAAGTGACCATTAGTTCATAATCAAATGATATAATAACCAAAATTATTCCCAATAACCACCAATGTTTCTTTCTTGAAGAAAAATAATAATGTAATCATTAAAATAATGTAAAAACACACATATAATCCACTATAAATATCATCCATCATACCCTAATATACTCACACCTCTCAATCATGGAACCTTGACTAAATTTTATCAAATACTTGTTCCCAGACCCTTCCCCATGTTCAAAAGCTCTTGGTCTCATCAAAAGACTATGGCTAGGAGCCTTAAAGAGGATCTCAATAAGAGAATTCAAGAGGTAAATCATCTCTCTCTCTCTCTCTTTTAATTTTTTTTTTCAATTTCATTTATTTTATTCTGATATAATCACCATATCCTATCAAAATTTCATGATAAATTCATTATTTTTGATATATGGATATTCTATCATGTTAAGTGAAGATTCATGAATAAATACCCCTCTCAATCTTGTATTATTAAATTGATATTGTCACCTGTAATGTGTCAATTTACTGATATCCTAGGTGATGCACATTCATTTTCCTAAAACTCTCCCAAAGAAATTAATAAAATTATTAAATGGTCTAATAAAATTTTATTTGTATGTTACAAACCTATTTATCTTATAGATCTAAAATTTATACATAATACTAAATGATCAAAGAAGAAGTGTTTGTTCTGATCGAAAAACTACCAAAATTAACCTAAAACAGGATCAATATCATTTATATAATGATTCATCATCATACCATATAAAAAATTCATTAGAATATTATTTTAAATTACTTAATATTATTAATAATAGATAATAACAATACTTGATATTTATCCACATTTTAAACTATGTCCCATTCATGAATACATGTGAATTGATCATGAAAACAATGAAAATAAATGCTCTCGGATGATGAAGTTAAAATCTATAACTCATTTAAAGGACCATACATGAAATTAATAAAACAATAATGAATCGGAATCATGAAAAAAATCTTATGTAATTTTTAATTAATGAATATAATTTAATTATTCATGATATAAATGTGAAGAATGTTCTTATACCTGATGTAAGGGGAGTTCCCAAACCTAACTCTCTTTCTATGGGTTTTCCCACTTTCACCACATTTTTAGAACTAATATTACATAAATATAATTTCCTCTCAATTGTCTTACCCTTTTGGGGATATACATGTTTTCTACATGAGTTTACGACATAATCTACTTTTCCAGAAGAACTCTTCTTAAAAAAACACACATTTTACTTCTCAAGAGTGTTTCTTATTCCCTCATGATTAATGATTCTTATATCAAGTATGTTATTCCCTATTGGGAACACATGAAAATGTAAATATTATGATTTGATGGGTGCACCCATATTTATATAGATCAATTAAAATGTTATGATGAGATGGGTGTGACTAAAATTATTTATCCCACCAATACATTGGGTGATGTGATATTTCTCATGAAGAAAAGTGGAATATGTATGAACATGACTCTAGCTTTGTTCACAACTACGTGTGGTTGTTTACCCCTAAGACATGGTGTTACATTTGCATGAATTTTCACATTCTATGCCTTTCTTAATGCTTCCTCTCATTATTCTGATCCAATACATATGTTATAAAGATAATGATTATGGTAACCGAATTTTATATTATTCCAAGTTATTATCTGTCATATTAAATGTATTTTTCTCACCCTTTTCATATATATCCTCTTGTATCCACTTATACTAAATAAAATTCAATGGAAAATAAAAATCTATGGAATAATGAATTAAATAAATGTTTGGGTTTTATTTTATAAATTATACCTATGGTTTTAATATTTCTATGGAATTAAAATATTGGATTCTCTATGTGTAATGATATTATGTTATTTATCTTTAAAATGATGTAATCGTAATTTATGAAGATAAGGGTCACTATTGAAATTCCAGAATGTTTTTTTAACATGACATAGTAAGAGGACAAAGAATATGAATACATTTGATTAACCATATATTATTATACTGTGATATACGAAACCTTATCCTTCCTTGATTGTCTATATTTTAATCCATACTTTCTGCTTTCTTATTTAGATATACAACTCTCTCCTACTCAAAACATATTTTGTAACCACATTTCATCCATTATATTAATAAATTAAATTATTATTTATAATAAACCTTTCATTTTATTCCCAATACATACATGATCAATAATCTTCACCATATTTACAAATCGATAAATATTTAATAAATACAAAAAATTATGGTATTAAAATAAAAAAATCCTAGAATTATTGTGAAATAAAAATGTTAGGGGGATAAAATAATTCTATTATGTATAATATATTCAAATATCATGGGTAGGTTTTAATATATTATTTCAAATCTAATTCCATTTCTACATTTTTTATATAATGCTATCATTGAATGTTTACTTCTCTATAGTTCATGTACTACTTTTGTGGAAATAAAAAAAATATTTCACCTCTACATTTTACAAAAGTCAAAAGGAATTTTAGAATAACTGTTGATACATTTACTAAAAATAATAATTCAATGAATGGCCTCTACCAAGCTCTTACGATTTCAATTTGGATCTCCGTGAAGAAGCCAAAACACCAACCTTTGATTAGTGATGCTTTGCTACCATAGAATATGTTGATGTTAAGGATAACCCAGGCAGTGACATTGAATTTGACTTAATTTCTATTTATTATTCATAAAGTATTGGATTAATGAGTTTAAATCAGTCAAGGTTATGTAAGTGATATATTCCTTTATCTATTTATTTTTCTTTAAATTTCATGTTCTAAAAGGTGAAGAGTTTATGTTGATTGAACTAGTTAATTTTTTTCATAATTCCATAAATGAGTGGTATAAGGTAGACAAATTTTATGGGGTTTATAGGAAGCTATCATGGATGATGGGTTGGTAATAGTGAATGTTATCTAGAGTTGGCTCACTAGAATGGAAGGGCTGCTGCTGGATGTGACTCATAGGCACAGATGAAACGCTGGTGCTCACTAGCATGAATGACCTAGTGCTGGATCTAAGGATTGACTGGTGTTGGAGCTCACTTTTTGGAAGGGATGGGAGTAGGCTCACTAGCATGAAAGGGATATTTGTGTGATAGCATGGCATGGATGTGTCATTAGTGCTACACACTGGTCACTGTTGCAGGAGTTGGTTCAGTAGCATGGATGTGTTACTATTACGTCGGCATGAATGTGTCATTTAGGGTGGGGGTGACCTCATCTTCGTGTGGGTGGGGTGTGATGGGTTCTTCTGTATTAAGTTATATTATTAATATAATTTTTTATAATATCAAACATGTTTTAAAATCATCCTTTGTTTAGTAATTGAATTATACATTTTATATATAATAATTAAATTAATAAATATGTTATAAAGTTTTACTATCAATAAATATTTATAATTTCTATTCATAATCAATTTATAAACATATATAATATGATGATAATATTATTACCAATAGAAATTTTTTTCATTAGAACCAGTTAAAAAACAGTTTTAAAAACATATATATTATTAGTATGTAATATTATATTTGTTAAAAAAACAATTTTATCTATCGCAAAAATATTTAGTGACAGATTTTTTACAGACAGATTATAAATAGGAACATGTAAGTTGGAAAAACTTTTTATCAAAAGGAGATGTATTTTTACCAATAAATATACCCCCATTATAACAAGTGAAATATTTTTTACTGAATGTATATTGAGGAGTGTCTTCATCCTACAGCAGTAACAAATATTCACAGTTCCCATTAATTAGGGTTATTATAAATGGTTGAAGAAAAATATTTCAGGGATTACTAAATAAGTAACCATGTTTAATGAGAAATGGTTTATTTTTATCTAGATAATGAAGTGTGATAAAATATTTCATGAACTAAATAAGTGGTTCAATAGTTATCATGTTGTATCATTAACCACTTTTATAGAATTATTTTTTATCTAAAAGGATTCACCATAGAAATGGAATGGATGTGTCCTTATTTAGAATGGCTAGGTGATTGTCTATGCATCTCAACAATTAACGTATCATGTGAAAAATTATCGAAAGCATGACATGGATATATCTAGATTCATTTTTTCTATAAATATATGGAGAAAATATCATCAGATAAAAATATGTGATATATACACATAACACCAATGTTTGAAGTAACTATTCATACAAATGGAAGTGAAAATGAAAAATAGTCTGTTTTATGATTCATAAAGACTATGGTTTTTAAATTTGTAACCACACTGCATGTATAAAAAATTCATATTTACATTGAAATAAAAATATCCTAGTGTTATTTCAATTATAATTATTAAAGAAGATACATTGACAAATGACCTGTAATGTTTTGTTATGGGAATCATAAGGGATGACACAACAACAATCCTATCTGAAATGATGTCTCATCCTTCGTTACTATAGAATATCGTGAAATCATAAAGTGATGATCCCTTGATTAGAAAAAAAATCAGTAAAAAATGGGATTTTCTTAAATTCAATAACTGATAAGGAATGTGAAATAATACTTTTTATGAGGTTACATATCCCATCTATTCTATTTATAAAGAATGAGATGATTCAAGAAAATGAAAGTATCGTATTCTCTATATATATTAAAATAAATAAATGTATTGTGACCATCATGATTACTATTATTGGGATAATATAAAAATGTATAATTTCCGTTACATTAGAATGGTCTTTGTATGTCAACACGTAATAGAAGAGTGAAATTTTAACAAAGGTTTATTACAACCACTACCCATGCTTGTATGGAAGTGGGAAAAATCATTATGAAAATTGTTATAGGTCTACCTAAGACATCGAATGGAAACAATTATTTTTGTGTAATCATTGATTGGTTAAATTGTTTTTCCCAATTTATTTATATAAGATTGGATTTTTTTCATAGAGAACCAAAGTAAACATTATTTTCAAGAAGTATTGAGGCATCATTGAGTCCAAATTTCTTGTTTCTAACATACATACCATATTTTATTCTATATTAATTAAGAGACATCGTAAGGTTACGAAATCAGAAGTAAATAGAGAAGAACTTATCATCAGTAATTTTATGTGTATTATGAGAGGAAAATTGAATCGTTGTAATAAATGATAAGGGCTTGCTAACATTACATTGAATAGAGTTGGGACAATCATCATCCAATTTTTTAATTATACCAAAATAATAATTTATGATAATGTATTCAAATGGAACAATTTTCACCTCCTTATGTAAATAGTTAAAGAAATTCAATATATTGGGATGAAGTTAGAGGTAAATTGTTGGAACTATTCACTATGAAGGATAATAATGAAAAATACAATTAATTCAGAAACACGTAAATAGTGATTCGATTAAACAAAATTTTTTACTCACAATTTAATCTTAGACATGTAGTTTCATGTCATGGAACATGAATTAACAAAATTTATCATCAAGGAAAAAATTTATAATATTTGAAAAAAGTGGAAACGTTCCCAAGATATATTGGACCATTTTATACCATTGAGAGTTTTAGAGAGGGTACTTATTTATTATAAATACCTCAAAATACATTTTAATAACCACTGCATATTTCATTTTTTTCTAATGATAATGTATATAACTAAAAAACCACACATACTTGATTTAAATGGTGTTGAACTAGAACATGAATTTTCACAGTGAGAGGAACCAATCAAAATTATTGAAAGGGGATAACATGTGTTTTTGAAAAAAAATAGATCTTATGAAGGTCCTGTAGATAAATGAAAAGTTTTAAGAAGTTACTTTGAAAACTAAATAAGTTGTAATTGAAAAAAATACCCATTTTTTGAAGTATGATATTAATTTCAATACAAAAATTTCATATAGTGGTGGGGGGATAAAAAAACATGATATTACCTTCTATTATTTAAAAATGAACTATTTTAATTTCATAATGACTATTTAATTATATTTCATAGTGTGAGTACATCGAAATACTATAACAAAAAATATATAACATGTCACATATTATAGCCAATTAATGTAGCTAAGACTGGTATAAGGATATAAAAATCCAAATAATTGTTACCATGGAATATTATAGATCATAAGATCCAAATATTCCCATATGATTACACATATTATGAAAAATATTAAAATAAAAAATAAACATTAAGAAATTGGGAGAAACTACGAAAAAAATTGTAAAAAAATATTTGGGAATAAAGAAATATTGTTGTGATTGCTGGTATAAATAATATTTAATATGAAATGTTCTTGTTAGGGAGTGATAGTTACATTATAATTACATCACCATTGGCATATCTAATCATTGGGCATTAAGAATGTTATTAATATATCCTTTATAAATCGGATATTATGGTTACTTTATTTAAAGGGTATTGAATAAAATTAATTATAATATAGAAGTAATAAATTATGTCCTCAACCTACTGAATCATGATTATGACTCCCATTTTTTATATCTAGGTATGGAGGTTAAATTATTAGAGTTCCAGTTCAGTAAACCCAAGTACAAATTCAATAATCTAGGCTCAATTGAAATTTCATACGATTGAAGTTCTAACTAGTGGAAACAAACAATAGATTAATGTTAGACGAACCACCTCATAATGCTAACACCATTACACACCTTACACTATGATATTATTCTTCTATAATAAGGGTTTATATATATTGGCCATGGTAATACTAATAAAAAAAATATTTCAGAAAATTATTGACAATTATATTGATATAACTTTCTTATTTAGTGTTACACTATTATATATAACACATATTGGTTGAGAATGCGTGAAAATAAATTTTTACAACAAGATATAGTGATTTCATTTTTCTTGAATATATATATATAATTCTAATAAAAATATAATTAACAAACCCACATGGTTTATAAAAGAATGTAATAGTAACATATATTTATAAAATATTTTTTGTCAATTATATATTGTTTTTCTAAGATATAGAAATCATATTACATATTAAAAATTATTGGGAACACATAAATAAGAATTATATATATATATATATTTAATTCAACATATTTAGAAAATTTAATTATAAAAAAGAATTATATTTTTGATATCATCATATCTAAAATATTGAATGGTGATTTTTTCATAAATCTTTTTTCTGAATTAAAATCTTTAGGTAAAATATAAAATATTGTATAATAAAAGGTAAGTACTATCAGTTAATAAACACAAAAATTTATTTAATAATTAATTTATAGTCGTTCATGTCCAATACAATATTATTTTATTAATAATATTTGTTTTGGTGGATTTATACTAATTACAATACCTATAAATAACTCTCAAATGTAAATAATGAAAATAATGATTCAAAAAACTAAATTTTGTAGAAAAATTACTTTTCCATAGACAAATTAATTATAATTTTGATTTCAGGATTAATGTATTAAAATATTTAAATAATAGTATTTACATGTCTAATAACATTATATGAAATGATATATATAATAATGGCCTTTTGTTTTCCACAACATAGAATTATAAAACACATATTTTGAAATTATTAAATAGTTCCACATTTTGTACTATAAATACCCACCATTTCTATTCACTCTAAATACTTCAACCCATGAGTTATTTTTATTTTTCCTCCCAAATATTTATCCATGGTGTGTATAACATCATACAATTAGATCATAACATCTAGTAAGAAACACTTCAAGGTAAGAGAAGTCTACTCCTCTTATTATTCATTCATGTAACTTTTTGTGGATTGTCTAATAATTATTGAATTAAATTCCTTTCATGCCAAATATTTTACACCTTTCTTCCAAACAAAATTTCATAACTGAGAGACCTTAGTTTCTTCCCCTTATTCTTATACATTAATCTATATTGTATACTCATAATTCATATGAAATATATCATAAATTTCACTCTTTTTTATAATATATTATATTGTGAATGCTCAAACAACTTTTTTTAATGGTAATTCACCACTATTTAAAAAAATGTTGATTGGGTAATTCTATATATGAGAGAGAAATTTTTATTTATTTTTCAAATATGACCTAATTCTCATGTCATTAATAATTTATTTGTTTAATTATTTTTCCATGAAACTCAATCACTATTTCAAAAGGGTAACTAATGAAATGTCTTCTTATAATCTATGTGAAACATATGAATTTATACGTTTGAAGGGTATGACCTAATATCACTCAAATAAATTGGTTAAGAATAAATCTTGAAATATGAAATGTTTTTTAATTCCTTGGTGAAAAAATGGTTATTATGATTTTTAAGAAATTGGTGATATGATTATTATTGTTTTAGTTTTTTGTTGTGGCCAAATTCTCATGTTATACTTCATGGTTTTAATTTTATGGTATACCTCATGTTAAAATAATTATAGCCTACAGTTATTTCTCATGATAAAATTATAATTATTTCCATTTATAATGAACACATTTTAATTTATCCTTATGCCATTCTTTTTTTATGTTCCTCAGTAAATCATACATATTAAATGTAACCTAGGATAAATCTATAAATTTTACATTAATTTAGATTATATGAACCATTATTATCTTAATTATTATGTTAATATTTTATGTGATGGTAGACATAAAAATATTATCTTTATTATTAGGTTTTTTACTACATAATGAATTTATTATGTGTTCTCATACTCATTATCATTATTAAATATGTGGGACACTTAAAATAAGTCATCATCATATCTTAAAACTCCATTTTAAAAGAAGCTGATTTTCATAAACTTCCAAAAATCATAACATAGAATTAAATTAAGAGATAATAGGTCATAGAAAATCATAAATTCTAGATGGAATAATTTCTCATAAAATATATACTGTTATCAAAACATCAATTCAAAACAGAATAACCATGGATGAAAAATATAAGCGAAACTACAAATGTTTTTGAAAAAATAGATAAACATTTTTTTTGAAGATGAAGTGATAATTACATTGAATATTTTTAGTATGCATAGAGAATAATTTTTAAAACCTTATTTTAAACTCATCCAAAATGAAGGATACATTAAAAAAACAAAAAACTAATCTAATAAATCTAGAGTGGTAAATAATTAAATGGAAATCCATTATTATGATGTTTATTCCATTTTAATAAAAACCCAACATTATGAGAAATGTTTAATAACGTTGAATTATTAAAATTTATAAAAAATATGAGTTTTATAATAGATATAAAATAATTTAATTTATAAAATGAAAAACTATTGATGCGAAAACATCATCATTGAAGGAAAATATTCATAACAAAAAATGAATGTTATTACAATATAAATAATTCTTTTATTTTATGACACATATTATCAAAGTATTATATATTGATAACTATAATTAATTTAAAAAGATAATAATATAAAATAACATATATAAAATAAGGTAATTTCAGGATCAATGAAATAATGAGAATTTAAATTCATATATGTAATTTCATATCCCAATGAATTGAAATGTGTTTCATGGAAACCCTTACAATGAATTTTAACCCTATTTATCACACCCTGGCCTCAATTTTTTGAAAACATAACTATCTTAATCAGATATTTCATAACCTTGATCATGTCTATAAACTTTTATGAACTCCATTTACAATTATTCTCATCATGTATATTAGTATGTTATTATCTATTTCTAATATCAATGGAATGTAATCCTGATCATTTTGAACTAGTTTCATAATAGCAGTTTTGTTCAATATTATTTTTTATATTTAATCATTACTAGATTATAATGAATTGTATAATTTTTGTTTTAGTGTTTTTAAAAATGTTTTAAATTCATTTACGATAGTTTTAGTCATGATTTGTAGAGTTGAAATTTGTGAGAAGTGTGTCTAAGTGATTTTTAACAAAGGAATGGAAGTATCTTAATTAATGGAATTAATAAAAAAAATTAATGAAAAAATAAAATCAATATTTAATTATTTATATCATATATAACCATTAATTATTTTCTTATAGTCTTCTATGATATTTTTTCTTAGCATTTTTCAAGTAGGTTTTTTGATAATCTCAAATATAATCAAACCATAATTAATAGATGAGTATGGTTATAATAATTGTTTATTTTTTAATAATATCATTAATATAGATAAATAATGGTAATTTTTAGATATTTTTATTTTAAATAATATTTTAGGAGGTTTTAATAAATTAAAAATAAACTAGATGAAATATGTTGTATGTTACTTTGTTGAGGTAGTAATTTATGCATGCATGAATTATGTTTCAATTTTTTATAATAGAACAGCAGAAATTGTTATTAATATCTTTTATCATATAATAATAACAATATTTATAAAAATAATAATTATTTCACTATATTTTAATGATAAATTAATTTTTTTAGATTCATAGTGATAACATTATTTGTTGTGGAAAAATTAGTACTCATATTGATGACTTGAGCATTCCCGTGAAGGATTACTCAGAAATTGATGTTTTCTGATAACATATTGAGAACAGAATTTAAATGAATTTAAAGGGGATTGTATTGAATGTAAAAGGGTTGTAGTTTCATGAATAAATTTATATTTATATTTTACTTAAAGTTGTGATGAGGTGTCCCTCGAAACATGAGGGAATCAATTTTTTGTAAATCTTTCAACTTAATATAAAGATAGAACATGTTTGACACATCATTAGGATGCCAAATTGGAAAATATTATACTGGTGATTATTTTTTTCCAATTAAAACCATATAAAATCTATTAAAACACGTTTTTGACATTCAATAACTTTTACCCCTTTAGTTATCCGATTTTACCATTTTTGGGTTTTACTATGGTATTATGTTTTAAACTGTAAAATCCATATTTTATTCATAAAAATGATTCATATATAATAAATTTAAGATTTCCATTCCATTTAATAAATCTATTTTATTAGGTAAAATTTTTATTTTTATGAAAAATTATTTTTAACAGTAGTGTATGAATCATGCAAAACAATTTTTAGAAAAAAAAATTAAAGTATAAGTTATACGAATTGGTTAATTTCCTTTATTTTTATAAACATCTAGGAATAAAAGTGGTTGGTTATATATAAAATTAATTTTATGTTCCTATAAAATAAAAAAACATAGTTTTACAATAAAAATGTTAAATGAAAATATGTGAACGAAAAATATTTTTAATTTGTAATAAAATATTACCAATGTTCTAGAAGTTAAAAATTGGATTTATAGGTTCCGAATAAAATTGAAATTTAAAATTTTACCCTTTTAATTCGTATTTGATAAATTAAAACTATTTCTAAAATTTTTATGTATTTATTATAATTTAATACAATTTAACATTTATCTAAAAATGTCATTATCACTATTCAACTAAAAATTACATATTTTTGAAATGTTCCCAAAATCTATATCAGCTAATTTAACTATTCATAATTTAAATTTCAATTTAAATTTGAAAAATTAAAATTCATTACTTTCTAGATACTGTATTTTGAAATAAAATTTATTAATATTTAGATAAATTTAAATATTTAAATATTAAATAAATTTTTTAAGATTTTATTGTTATAGATATTATTTTTATATATTTTTAATTAATCAATAATATTATATATACTATGGGTCTTATTCCTGGTATAAATTTTTAACTAATATGTTTCCGATTTTGTGTGTGTGGAATATTGGTCAAGTAAAACCAAATGTTTTAAGGAATGTATTTACTAAAATCATGGGTTGTTACATTTGAACTCACAACTTATTTTTTTCACTATATCTAGGTAATTGAATACAAGAATATATCATGGAGGAATATAGAAAATTAATTTCATATAAAACGGTCTTCTTTTTCAGATATGAACACCATGAACCTGATGTAAATTAAGAATAAAAAATAAATTTTTCTTTGAGCCTGTTTAAATGTGAGGGGATACAAAAGAATCTTGATGAATTGAAAAAATCCCAATAATAATAGGGTGAGTTTGATTATGGAAAACTGTTGGCAGCCCCACAGTTTCATCAGGGGATGGATTTCATATTTTATTGGAATTGGAACTACTTATGAATCCAAACTATAGGCCTTGATTTATACATTAAAATATGTTTCAAACCATAATAGGAACTATATATAGATTTAATTTGACTCTCGGATGGTGGTTAATTCCCCCATAAAAATTTTCTTGGATGTTCCATGCTCATTTTTTTCTCAATGGATTTATTACATTTAGGTTGCTCATCACTTTAATTTATTGTTCTCATATGCATATAGGTATGCCAATTATTTTGCCTATACTCTTTCAAATAGGGCGATAATGGATGCGATATTGATGTGGTCTTTCTATATTCCTGATCACTATTCTTATATGACTGGTATATAATTTTTTGGTTGAATTCATTTTTACATTTTTGAAACCCCTTGTAATTCTTGCCTCTTCATTTTATCTTATATTTTATTTTTGTGAAAGGATTTGTCTGAATACTGATCTACTTTGGTATATGTATATTATGATCATGTTTTCTCACTATTTGTAAATGATCAACCCATGATGGTTACTATTTTTAATGAAAAAAAATTATATCAATGGAATTTCCCTTCTTATAATTATCTCGTATATTATAAACCACAAATAATCACATTGAGAAAATAATCGAAACATTATAAATGTATATTATATTTTATTACTAATATAATAATTTAAAATATAATTAATTTTATTAAAATATATTCATAAATTATTATTATTTTCTTTTGATTACATGATAATTTTATCAGAACTTAATTATTTTTTCAAAGTGTCATAAAATCAGATTTTATATTAAAAAAGATATTTTTTGAATGTATGGTTATTTTTATTAAAAATTAATTTTATCATATTTAAGAAAATTATTTTAATAAAATTTAGACCATTTTTTTATTCTATATATCACAAAATGGTTAGGGTGATTTTTTGGTATTTTCTAAAAATAGTTGACATATTGGTGAATAATGAAACAAAACAATTACAGTACAAGCTAAATTCATGGTTGATGTATCGATGATGTAAGAACCATTGGTTAGAAATCACATGCACTAGTCACTATATTAATCAAAATAATCCACAATATTCATAGTCATCAACTGATATAATAAAAAATGTATAAAATAATCAAAAAACACACCTCTCTTAAACTCTAAATATCACCCATCACAACATCATTTCTTCACACATCTAAATCCTTGAAGATTGTAAAAATCATACACAAATCTCATCCCAAGTCTCACCACCACATAAAAGATCCTTGTTTCTCAACGAAAGACAAAACCCAATTATCCTAAGGAGGTCCTGAAGTAGAAGAATTCAAGGGGTAAAAACGCTTTTCTTTTTCTTTTATTTTCATTCCTTTTCTTTAATTACTTTTTCCTTTATTTTACTCTCCTTGCCTTACCATATCAAAGTTAAATGATAACATAGTAAATTTTATATATTATATTATTTTTGTGTTAATGGAAAACCCCATTAACATTTCTCTTCCGCTTCCCTTTCATTCTAAAAATGAAAACATCATCTCTAATGTGTTGATTTATCGCATTAAATGACGATGAGAAATCAATTTACATTACTATTATAATTGATGGTCATAAAACCATTATTATAGTTAAAAAATTATATTATATATGTATTTCATATTAGTTTCTATTCTAGAACCAGTATATATACATAATATTAATTAATAAAACAAAACGTGTTTATGATGATTAAAAAACACCAAAGTAATCTTAACAGTTATCATTAACATTTTATGTAATGAATCATCCTCACATCTAATATATATATATATATATGAAAATTTAATAAGAAATATTTTCATTAATAACAATTAATTTCAATTGTAGACAACTATTCACATTTGATATGATTTTTTGTACATGCATACAAACAAAATAGATCATAAAATCCATGGAAATGAAAACTTCTGAATGATGAAATTGAATATCATAATCCTTAAAAAGGATATAAATATACTTAATAAAAATATACTAAATCAAATAAAAATATATAAGGTTTCAAATTAATTAATTGATTGATTTAATTTTATTATCTTGGACATTAAGTTCACACACAAAACACAATCAAACATAAGGTAAGGTATTATCTCCAAACCTCCAATTTATCTATTTGGTTATGATTTCTATGTCATTACCCCAATTTAATTCTTAATTATTATTATATAATAATCCTAAATTCTATGCGTAATTTCCAATAAAATCTTCATAGTTCATTTCATCTTTATTTGATAGGGAATTTAAGATTTCGTGTTTCATAGAGGTATATTCTTGTTTTAATTTCTATTTGATTACCTTAATGTTGGATAACTAAATTTTTACCATGTATATGTAGAATATCAGCAGTGTTTGGAGGTTTGGGACATGAAATAAATTAAAATTGGGCCATCATGTGCACATCACAGAGTTGGAGCATGGTTAGTGTAAGCTATGCATAGGGGAATTCCAAACCATGTGACCTTAGACAGAGGCATTCTGCAGGGTTATCACATGGTTTGATAAATCATGTGGGGATCCCTTTCTAACCATGTGACCAATCCCCTCTTGGACAAATACTGGTGCATGGTTTGGAAAATCTAGTGGAGAAACCATGAACATCATTGAAATAATGTTTTAACCATTTTCACCCTCGGGGTTTTAAGTGTTTCGCGCAAATTTATTCACAATTCTTCTCCCAACAACCCACGTGATGAATCTAAAGACCCAAATCTTCCCAAGGGTTTATCTACTTAAATTATAAACCATTTGGAGGGTCATTATCTTTAGATCAAAGCATTAGGTATGGAAAACACTCTCTTAGATCTCTTTTCATTGTTATGTATCATGGTTTTCGTCTTCTTATTTTGATACCCTAAAACAATATTTTTCCATTGGATCATAGGGTAGAAATTCAATGGGATATTTAATCTCGATTTAAGGCCAATGTTAAGAGAATTTTCTTTTACAATATCGAGGTTGGTAGTCAACAAGATATATCCTATAGTCATGAAGTCTATTTTTTGATGTGTCGTTGTGTTATTGATTCTCTCTTTTTGTGCAATTGATTCATTTTGATAGATTTGCTAAAATGGTTGGTTAAATGATAAACAGAACCCCTCATGATCCCCATGGGATTCATTGAGGCTTACTAAAATGATTTAGGACCAATCATGGGGGTTTCCAACATTCCTAAATATAGAAAATTGTAATACTAAGCATATAATTGATTGTGATAAAGTATGACCCATGATGAACACATTTATATGTTAGTTGAGTTGAAAAGGGGACGTGGAGGGTGCTGTATTGTCTTTGGTAATGTCATAGAGTACTGTTTGGATTGATATGAAATGGGTTGGGTGTAATAAAGTGTGTGTGCTAAATTACATATTAATAGTACTTGAAATGAAAAAGGGGGTTGGTGTATCTCAAATAAAGGTCATGTTTAATGGGTAAATGCCTATGACTTTATGAACATGTTAAATGTATTGAAATTTCGTCATTAATGAATATGTTAAATAGGACATGGTATGGTAATAGTTAATATTTATAATTTTCAAGGAATGAAAAATGGAAATAGGTTAAATGGGTTATTAAATATAGTTGGCAAATGTGCTCATGGGTTTAGTCTTAATGTTAATTCATATGTTGAATAATTATGAGATGTGAATGTTATGTTTATTGATTTGTGTTTGGTATGTGATATGGTATAAGTGTACAATTGATAAATAAGTATGTGAACATGGATAGGTTGTATGGGATAATGGACTGAGGCTCCTCACATGTGTTAGGTTGCACTGAGTCTCTAAACCCCACCCCTAGAATTGATGGTTTAGGGAGACAGACTGAGGTTCTAGGTCTCTTAAGAATGGATTTGATGAGACTCCATAGACTGAGGCTCCATGAAAAGAGTGATTTCATTTTTATGAAATTTTGATCCCTATTGAGATAGGTAACTTTACTTTTTCCTTTATTCATGATAATTGACAAGTTTAGGCCGTAATGTAAATGATGTAAATGCCAAACCCGTGGAATAAAAGATGAAAATGGATAATGTGAACATCATTAACTAATGACACCCGAATTTTCTTTTCACTATATTTTTATTTATTTATTACTTCTGAGAACTATCTATTTATAGTGGATATTTTTTAGACATTGTTGGTGGTGGCCTAATGAGTTGTACTCACACCCTACCTGGGCCTCCATTAGGTACCCGAGAAGATTTCATTTTTTTAGGCATGAGCATGTGCAATGTCCCCATGGTAGAGATTTTATTTGGGAATTATATGTGTGTAGATAAGGGATACAAACTATGATTCTAGACCCATTTTGGGGATTCTTCCATTGGTATATACATGGGGTTTCCATCACATTTGGAATGGTTTGCATGACATATAATATATATTATTGGAAGTGTTTGGTACCATATTTGGTAAATGATTGGTAATTCATGTACTAGTTTAGTTTTTATTTTTTCATTATTTTTTATGATATATGTTGTGGATTACTCTGGTATCGTGGGTATAGTATCCTAAAATGATCAATTAGACACTTTCTACTAGTCAGAAACTTTTGGTGTATGTGGAGCCGCACATGAGTTCATGTAATGACCCAACTAAGAGTTATGGGTTACTAGATTCTACATTAGGTATGTCACATAGTTGTATTTGGGAATGATCATTTTTATGCCTTACTATTTTGAAATGGTATAAAGGTTACCAGAATGTGTCAAACCTTGGAAATGAGCTCATACATGGGAGTATCTTTCCCATGTATGTGGGAAAATCTAAGTACACAGTGTGGGAATTTTTATTCTAGATAAGTGTTGTTATATGGGAATGATATTTCAACATTCCGTGATGCACTTATTGTTTGATGTGATTAATTTATGATATTTTCCTCATGACCGTAATGGAATGAGTTTTTTCATTCTATCATCATTATATGCACCTAGGGATATAGGAGGAATGCATCATTATAATAACACATTGGATTTGTGTGTTGTATTGGGATTGTAGGACTCGTTTTTCATTCCTAAAAATTTAAAGAAAATGGTACAAAATAAAGATGCTTCAAATGGGAAATTAAAATAATGATAAATAATGGTAAAATAATTGTTCATAATGATGTTTTTTAATAGGTTTTAATATTTTTTGATAGATGTTTAACAATGGGAAAGGTGCCTATGAGAGAATGATTTTCATTGTGAAAGTTAATTTTTTTTAAAAATGGTGTTTTGGGAGAGACTTGTGATGATTTATGTTTGATTACCACAAGTTCACCATGACCCACAGTAGGGAATTTAGAGGTTATTTTTATATGTGTAAATATGTCTATCTGGATAGTGTATAACAAATGGGTTTTTTATAGCAAGTTGAGGGCCTTATTTTGTGAACAAATAGAAGTTTTATGTTATGTTATTTGAGGTGTGTCTAGAACTATATAAAAATTTCACCATAATTATGAAATCTATTTAGGGAAACTAGAATGTATTACTGAGAATTATCCTTGATAGGTCACTCAAGAAAACCCAGATTATCTGGGTAATTGAAGAGATGATTATTTCCATGATAAAGTTTTCTGTTTTATGAAAAAGATTGAACATGACCAAGGGTGGATCATGACAATTACGTCTTATCTTACTGTATAATATTATTTAACACCCTCTAATGGTTTTTGGAGAGGTATGACTTGATTTACATGATTTTGGTTGTTTATAAAGGGAATTAACATGATATTTGTGTATCCCTAGTGTTGTGAATATACCCTATGTGAGGATGGTTTGGGAAATTGGCCTTCGATGGTTTGAAGACCAAAGTGGTGTTGATGTGATACGTATGAGGGGGGGGGGGGGGTTATGTAATAAATTTGGTTATGTAGTGGTCCTGAGGATGAGAGGATCCATCCAATAACAATGATTTCGTAACCCTTGTTGGTTGTGATCGTGTATGATGTTTTGTGTTTTGATATGGATGTATTGTTTTATGGTATTATTAGTGATGGTCATGTTAATATTGGATCAGAACCTATAATGAATTTTTAATTAAGTGTATTGGATGCAATGTATGAGTACGTGGTTTGGAGAGTCACTCATGAGGGTGACTTGTGAGAAGTTTGATGTATATGAACAAGAGAGGGGGCTTAGTGACTTGTTACCCATAAAACTTATTGAGAAGTTCCTATCATTCGACCCTAGAGAGTGACCCATGAGAGTGGTTATCTATTTTTTGAGTTCTATTAGGTGTGTGAGGAACCATAGGTAGTTTGGATTTAGACAGGCGTTGGAAAATTCTAGAGGGGTAAGTGGGAAGATCAACGGTTATGGAGGCATGCCTTGATTTTTTTTAAGGTTTGATAGTCATGAAAATTTGATGGTGTCCCTTAGGGGGGTTAGACCATTTTCTCACATGAATTATGATACGAAGAATTATGTAGTTTGGAGGTAAAATCGAATTATAGTGAGTACCAACAAGTTTGTGTAAATTGAATGGTTGTTCCGTGGTCTCTTTTAGAAACGAACAAGAGTTCTGGTTGTTGGATTTAATGTTGTTTTTAAAAGGTTGTATCGTTTGGTTTTCAGACCCATATTTTTGGACAATTTTTAATTGGTGCCTTTATGTTGACTTTGGATGGACAAGACAAGGGTGACTAAAGCATGGATGGAAGTTTTTGTTATAAAGGTGACACCCAAGGTGAAGGTGGTCACATGGCTGGGCTTATTAATATAAGTGGTTTAATTTTTTGATGAGGTGTTGGGAATCATATGAGGATGATGGGGATAAAGGACCAAGAGGAAGTTATATGTGAGTATGACTGAATTTGGGAAATTCTCTAGTGATGTTTGTATCATGCATTCGAAATTGTTTTTAGTGTGTTGCTATAAGAATTTTTAGTCCTCGAGGACTATGTTAAAGTTCAAATGTGAGAATGTTCATGGAAGATATAATTCTCTTTCGGAAACACAAACAAGGTGCTTAGAATAAGAACATGTTATTCTCTATGGGACCAAAGTGGGAAGAATGGAAATGATGGGGACTATGATTTTTTATTTGTGTTATAGAGCATTGAGTATCATTTGTATACTTCTATGGTTTTTTCCAAGATCTAGAGTGGTATTGTGGAAGTAGATTAAAGGAAACATTGGTTCGGGTATTCATCGAAGAAGGTTGTGGAGTCGTTGTGATTATTAGATATAAATCATGGGAGGGAAGTGGTGGTTAAATGATGATGAGATGTCTGTGGGAAGGTAACTCTGAGACTCTAGATTGGTCAAGGAATCCCCATAGTGGGAGGTGACATTGGTGATCGATAATTCATTGTGGCGTTCTTTGAAGAATTATTAGTGTACTTTTAGATACTGAAGGTCATTCCCAACATCTTAACATCATCTCAAGTATAATATTAATGCTCTAGGTTTATATCTAGCTACATGAATTTGTTTTGGATGGATACAGGACATCTGGGAGGTTATGATTATGGGGCAGTATATATAGAGTTGGATGGTGGGATTTAAACCATGATTGGTCTATGGGAAAAGAATGATGACCACGATGACATTTTAATGTTTATCTTGTGGTCGAATTGTGAACTATGGTAGTTGTAATTGTTCAAGTAAACCGATGACAATGACACTCCTAAGGTAGGGATCCATGTGTTAATCATGGGAGGTGTTTAGATGATCATGGTGTGGATGTTGTGACATCATGATGCTAATAATAATTCTATGATGAACATTTTTGGATTTTTTGAGAAAGACCGGATGGGCCTTGGATGTGGTCATTGATTGATACAATAATTTTCATTGGGCTTAGGGTAGCTTTAAGAGAACTTCGAGATGCTTGTATTAAAGTCAGTGAAGGGCATGAAAATAAATGACAATAATCCATGGAATGGAAATTTAGGACCTAGAACCTCATCCGTTTTTTAGTATGGAATCTGGTAGGTGTGATTGGGAGACCATAGAGTGTCCTTATGTGTGAAGTCGTCTTTTAATATTAATGTAGTGGAATTCCAGTAGCAAACTGAGCATTTCTAGGGTGCATCCATTGAGGACTGCCTAACTTAGAAGAGAGAAAGATATGAATTTGGTGAGTTTTAAAATGCCTTCAAGGGATGTTTTCTAGTGAAAGGTACATGTCAAAATTTTTTTATGGGTACTAAATAAGAATCCAGTTGTATTTATACTTTATTTGGATGGTGGGAATGCTTTTTTTATGAAAGAAGATGGGTGCAGTGGACCATGATGATGGTTTTGAGGATAGTTTATGATGTAATTGGGTAGTTTTACTAGATGTTAGGTAATGTCCTTGAGATGTGTGTAATATTATGGTAATAGACTTAAGTGATAAGGCTCCATGGTAAGGTTATATTCTTCTTTGTCGAAAAATGGGTGGTGTACATATGTCATTCTGGGTGGTTTTGATGGTAAGGATGGATGATAATTGTGCTTGAAGTCCTTATGGATGTTCGAGCATAATGATTTGTGAAAGGTATCAGGTATGTAGTGAAATCTGAGTTGATGATCTTGTTGTTTATTAAGCATTGGATATTCCAACCATCGGAGGATGGTAGGGGTGAACCACAAATAGAAATTGTTCTACTGATGATGTGATGAGTATTATGAGTTGTGGATGGATTCGAGTAAGTATCATTCTGGTGATTTGACCTTGATTGTGAGAATTGTCTTTGGTTGGGTAGGTTGAGTTCATTGAGTGTTTTAGTGGTTCTATTGATGTTCTATTATGTAATGGGATAGTTAGGCCTTGGTTTATTGAATTATATAGATTGGTAAATGTGGTTTGGAGGACTATGTGTTTCTTCAGGTGATGTCGAGTTTGGGTCACCACTAGAGTCTTGAAAATAGGGTATAATGGAACCAAGTTATATTTCCCATGAATTTCAAAGATTATTAGGCTAGTGAAGTTATGATTGGATCCTCCATGGCGGTTTGATGATATGTGTGACACTTATTTATTTTGTAATTTAAGAAGTTTTTACTAGGATTCCATATGGGGTTCTTGTGGTTGATGTTTTGTATGTGGTTGATGCATCCTTTAGGAAGCATATGATTCTCTATATGTTTCATAATTATAATTTATTTTGGGGAAAGACTGATCTATTGTACTGAATTCTATAGGATCATGGCAATGATTAATAATAACATGGGAGAAAAAAATACGTGGTCTTAGTGGACTAATCTCTTTTATTAAAACGATAATTGATAATAGGTAGTGTCGCTGGAGGAAAATTTTTTATAAGCAGGGAGTGTGTAAGATTCTAGGATATTTTAGCCATCTTCTTGTTTAAATTTTGGATTTAATCCTTTAAGTTTGGATAATTATATGTTGTTCGGGTAGATAATGAATCTATAAGGGGTTATGAAGGTTTAGGACACGAAAGAAAGGGAAATCGGGCCATCCTGTGCATGTCGCACGGTTGGAAGACATTTAGTGTAAACCATGAAAGGGATAAATCCAAATCGTGTGACCATGCACAGAGGCATTCTTCATTCCGGGCACATGGATTGATAAACATTGTGGGGAACCCCAAGTAACTCTGGGACCAAGACCCTCTTGGATAGATGCTAGCCCACGGTTGGCGTATGGGTTGGAAAACCATCTGGTGAAACCATGTGCCTCATTAAAAGTGTTTTTTTACCATTTCACCATCAATAATATAAGTGTTTCTCAAGAAATTATAACCCATTATTATCCCATCTACCTTAGTGATAAACCTAAACACCCAAATCATCCCAAGTGTTTATCTCTTTTAATGTTATGTAGTTTGAAGTGGTATTAGGTGAAAATCGATGATCTGGGTATGTCTAACACTTCCCTTTGTTATCTTTTTGAGATTAGGGATTGTGGTTTTGTTCAACTTCTTATAAATCCAAAATACACTATTTTTTCTGGTGGATATTTGGTTTGGTCTCAAAGTCTCTTGAATCCGTATATAATATAATGATTAGGCAAGCATTCATCTACAGATCCATGTTTGGTGGTCTACATGTTATATCCCATAGCATTGAAGTTGATTTGTGTATGTGTGGTCGTACTATTTCTTCATTCTTGTTGTGAAATTGAAAATATTAGTGAGACTTGGTAAAATGGTTGTCTAAATGATAAACTAAACGAATCATAATCCCCATGGGATGCAATGAGGTTGATGGCCCCAATTTCATGTCACGTATGGGGTGATATATCGTTCCAAAACATAGAAAATTGTAATATTAAGCATAGAATTGACATGTGATAATGTAGGGACCATAAAAAACATGTTTATATGTTATTTGAGTTGGAAATGTGATGTTGATGGTGTTTTATAGACATTGGTAATGTCATAATGGATTTTGTTTCTTCATAAGAAATGGGTTTGGTGAAATAAAGTGTTTATGCTAATTTAATTATGAATTGTACTTGAAATTTATAAGTGCATTGACACATGTTAAGTGATTAACATAATAAATTGTTAAATGATTTGGAATTTATGATTTTTTAATGGGTTAACATATTAGAATTGATGAATTTTTTAAATAAGAAATGATGTGGTAATTTTTTATTATTCTAATGGGTAATGTAGAGAAAGGTAAATGGTTTAAATGGGACATGAATTATAGTTGGTAAGTATGTTAATGTGTTAAGGATTAATATCAATTTTAATTTTTAATAGGTATGGGATGTGAATGTTATATGTATTAATTTTGGTATGGTATTTTATATGGTATAAGTGGTAAATGAATAAATAAACATGTTCACATGGCCTGGTGGTGTTGCCTAATGGACTGAGACTCCTCCCACGGGTCTGGTTGGACTGAGGCTCTAAACCCCACATCTAGAATGAACAAGTTAGTAAGTCAGACTGTGGATCCAAATCCTAATAGAATAATTTGATGAGTCTATCGATATCAGGGCTCCTAGGTAACTGTGATATAATTGTTTATGAAATTATATACCTAAAGAGAGAGGGTACTTGACTATAACCCTTATTCATGATAATTGACCAGATTAGGGAATTTTTTAAACAATGTAAATTCCTTACCCATGGAAAAAAGATGAAAATTGACAAATTGAACATTTTCAACTAATATAAATGAAGTTGTCTTTTGACTATCTTGACATTTATTTACTACTTTCATTCACTATATTTTTATAATGGATATTTTTTAGACACCATAGGTGGTGGAGTATTAAGTTTTACTCACACATTATTCAGGATACCATTGGGTACCTAAAAAGGTATCATTATTTCTAGTCATGAAAAGGGAAAATAATTATGCAAGATAGTTGATTTGGGCATTGGATGTGCATAGATGTATAATATAGTATTAGAGTCGGAACCATTTTTTGGGTGCTTTTATTGGAATTTATTTTTTTGTTTCCCACAATTTTGGATGAATTATCCAGATATCTAATCTTTATATTTGGTTATGGTTAGTTCCATATTTTCTAATTGGTTATTAATGCAAGTTATGGTTTATTATTTATTCCTTACTTTATTTCACATGATATATGTTATGGATTACTCTAGTAAAGAGGGTATAGTCTTCCCACATAATAAATTAGACCATGGATGCTAGTTTGAAACATCTGGCATACAGGGAGGCACACTTGGGGTCATGTGATGACCCAAATCAGAGCTCTGGCTTACTGGATTACGTGTTGGGGATGTTATGGGAAAATATATGTTTTATGAGTTTTCTTCTCAATTTCTTCATACACAAAAGTCCAATTAAAGGTAAATTTCCTATCTTTTACCCATTTTCAAGTACCATCCATAATATTTTTTATGAATCAATTATTCTTCTAAATTAAATCATTTTATCAATAAAATATATATTGGGTAATTTCTGGTTTTATATAAAAGATTCCAAATTTTATTCATTAAATGATCTTTAATATTTTCCTTAAACTAAACTAAAGTGTTTTATTTCTTATATTCATTAAACAAGCATTTCATAAGTTTTCACTTCAGTTTGACATAATTTATCATTATCTCTAAGTATTTTCTCTTGTGAATGTTCATGTATGATTTAAATCCTTTCATTTTTGGACACCATAATTATATTCACTTTTTAGTTCCTTTTGACATGAATATTATACCCAAATAATTCCATGGTTAACCCTTATGTTTATGATTGATTCCTTACATATTATTTTTCACATGGCACACATATTCTTGATTACATTATGAAGGGTGTGCCTAGATATCACCCTAATTCATTGGTTATTTCTTAGTATCATGAACACTAAATGTGTAATGGTCTTTTTGGTTTTCCATGACTCATGATCCCTCATGTTCAAGGGTCTTAGTGGGTTTTCTTGACTCATTATCCTCCATGGGAAATGATTTTGTTGGTTGGCCTATGCTAATGCCCCTCCATGTGTGATGTTCTTGTTCGTCATCCTTGACTCATGCTTATGTCATGTGGTATGTTGTTTCCCAATTTCTATGATTCCATGACAACAAGATTCCATGTTCTATATGTTATGATTCTATATGTTTATTCTTGTTTGATTCTGTTTTATTTTATCTTGTTATTCCTTCTATCCCATGTGCATTGATTTATTCTTATGTGTATTCCCTTACTAGGCATTTTAGATCAACCCATTGTTTATTTATTCCCTATGTTATCCTATATATATGTATTATACAAAATTATTTTGGGATCTCTTTATAAAGATTAAAGAAATTATGTTTTAATTTTGGATAATGATTTCTTAATATGTATCTAATCGTCTAAATAGACTAGAATTTAATACACTTGGTGAATTTTATGGTTAATTATGATGGCCTCTTAATTGTTTAATCAGGTTATAATGATCAAAAATCCTATACATTCTGTAAATCTTGTTAATCACGTTTAATCAGTCTCAAATCATGTTTACAAATGGTTGGTTTCTTTATAATTATTGTAAACTATTTTTACATTGTGTTATATTAAATTTACTTGACAAATGATTGAGATTAATCCATTATATGAATATCATTTTTTAAGTCAGTGTACAAATATTTAGCTATTTCTGAGAAACCGTGAGTCTGCCAGCAGATATATTTTTCTGGAAAAGGACCCGGACACCGTGACCAGACACCGTGACTAGACACTGTGACATAGACACTATGAACCAAACACCGAGACTAGACATCATGACCCAGATGCAGTGACCCAGACACCGTGACCCGGACACCGTGACCCAAACACTGTGACCCAGACATTGTGAGTGAGACACCGCATTTGTGCTATGAGTTCCTGATCACTATAAAACAACACCATCATAACTATCACTTCACTAAAAGGAAAAGAAGGAGACATCATTTCAAGGAGACACCGTTTTAGGGATATACTGTTTCCAGAATGACTGTGACACTGTTCTTTAATCTGCTTTGTCGCTTTTGAATTTAATTCTAACAGTCATATTTAAAGCTTTTAAATGAACAGATATAATTAATATTTATTTGTAGACATGTAACTTGACAGTATGAGGTATTAGGTGATGTATATATGTATCATGTCATCTCCAACACATGAACTCCAAGAATAAAAAGAACAGTGTGGGTAGAAATGAAAACATGGGATAGAGAAACAAGTGTGATTGATAACAAAGATGTACGAGAATTCTAGAGAAAATAATGGACACATGCAAATCAACCCTTCTGAGTAACACACGAAGCATTCTCAACTCAAACAATCTAGGATACCATAGATCAGAGTCGATAACATCTTCGCATTGTCAACTCCATGAAGAATAGGAGGCATATCTAACTGACTTGTGATGGTCTATTTTCCAGAAGAGGACTCAATTCCCACATATGCTTCATCCTAGAAGTCCAAAGCTGCATAGAATAACACTCAGTGCACTTTTAACCGCAATTCATCAATTTTTCTCAATTGTGTATTGTTTTTGGATTTCAGGCAGCGTGTGCGTCTGTATAAAAACACACATTGTCTCATGCACTAAACTTAAGGATACAAGATTCCTTCCTCTCATATATTTTTACACCTCTTTACTCCCACATATAAGTGTGGAAGAGGTCCCTATGTGACCTATTAGTTTATACCCACAATGAATTATGGAAGATGTTGTGTGACCTGGACAGTCCTGTGTACTATTTTTTACCCCGATATAGGGTGTGGATCAAGTTTATTTATATAAATTGCTTGGTGGCAGGTGATCACCATGTTGAGTGGATTAGGTCATGGATTGAGACTGAACCACTTGTTTTATATCTAATGTGTTATTTAATTTAATTTTCTATATTTTAATTTCTAATTCTGAAATCACAAAACTTTCTTTGATATATAATCAAAGAAAGAAGTTGTAATTACTTTTCTTTATTATAATATAATCAAAACAAATATTAATAACTTATATTAATAATATGAAGAATTTATCAATCTTCAGAGAAGTAATTTAAATTGTGAAACTTTCATAACCATATTACATTGATTGAATGGGCTGTATTTATTTGGAGAACTTTTTAAGAATACATTTCAAAAAGAAATTTTTATAGATACTTAATTCACCCACATCTTGAGTACTCTACTTTGACCTACATTTGGTTCAAAGGAAGTATTAAGACTCTGTTTTTCACCCTATTCAACTATGATTTTAGTTTTACATCAAGGATCTGTAAATTTCTATTAATTGTAAATTTCTAGTTCTTTAAAAGTATTTATTTATTATGGATAATAGAAAGGAAGGTGATGTAACAAATAGACCACTATTATTTTATGGAACCAATTATGCTCGATGAAAAATTAAAATGAAAATGCATTTATAAAGTATGAGCTTTGAAATATGGTCTTCAATTATAGATGAATATAAGATTCCTACTACAGATAGAATCACTTGGGATATAACTACCAAAACTACCTATAATAAAAAAATTTATAGCCATGAATTCTTTATATTGATCCTTAGGAGATCAGGAATTTAACAGAATTTATGCATGTAAAATTTGCCATGAAATTTGTGATAATTTGACTGTTTTACATGAAGGAACTTCTATTGTGAATGAAATGAGAATTAATACTTATAATATTAAATATTATGAATTTAAAATAAAACCTGATTAGCCTATTTATGACATGTATCTCAGGTTAAACAAAATTTTCAACACAATAGTGTCTCATGGAAGATATATTACTACCAAAGAACAAATTATGAGGATTCTCCAAGGCCTACATGAGAGATAGAGAGGAACCTCTGTTTCTATTAGAGAGTCACATGACATCAGCATGTTTCCTATAAATGATCTCATTGGGAAACTAATGATGTATGAAGAGGAACTGAAAGTCAACACAGAAGAGGAGGATGAACCCAAAAGAAAATCTGTTGCATTCAAAACCACCACTTCTAAACACAAAGAGAAAGCTAAATTGGAAGCCTTTGTAGAAATTTCCAGTAGTGAACAATCATCACTAGGCAGTGAAGAGGAGATTTCTCAATTATCCAGATGGTTTAGGTGATTTTACAACAAGAAAGTTTTTTTATGAAAGCCTAACTTCAAAGGAAGATATGATCAAAAGGGATGATGGGATAATGATTGGAAAATAAGTGACAAGTCTGATGAGATTGTATTCCATGAATGCAAGTGAAAGGGACATGTGAAGTCTGAATGAGCCATGATAATGTACAAAAATAAGTACAAGGACAAAGATTGAAATTATGAAAATGCAATGATAGGAACATGGAGTGCTTCTAAGGATAGTTCAAGTGACTCATAATCTTAACATGGCCAGCAGAGAAACAAAGACAATATGTGTTTTATGAAAAACACATCTGAGGTAACACTGGAGACTCTTGTACACAATTCCATTTATTCTAGAGATGAATGTAATTTTTAAATATGTCTATTGAAGAATTGTTTGAGTACTGTAATATGCCTGAAGGAACATGTAATAAACTAATAGATAAATAATAATATTTTAAGAAACAACATGCTCTTACTGAATTTCTTAAATATTAACATACTATAAAAATAGAAAAAAATGCTCAATTACTCAATAAAAAAATGAACTAAAACAATCTAATGATAAATTAAAATATGAAATTGAAAGTTTTACTAATGGTAAAGATACATTGGTTCAAATTCTAGGTAAACATATTGCTCATAAATTTACTAATGGCATTGGCTATCAACCTGGTAAAAGAAATTTTGGAGTAACTGATTTTCCTAGTAAATCTAGGACATACATCTTTACTCCTAGCTCGGGAAAACATTAAGCTAGTTCAAGTTATGATTCACTCTCTACTATTTTAATATTTTCTGTATAAAATAGAGTTTATTTTTCATGTACATTACATAATGCTTATTGGAAACTTATGAGGCATTTATGGGTTCCAAGAGCACTAGTCACTAATATTACTAGACCCAAACAAGTATGGGTACCAAAACTTTTTTTATTATACTATTTTGTAGGAAAATTTATTAAAGAGATCCTGTAAAATATTATGGTACTTGGATAGTGGGTGTTCAAGACAATTGATAGGATACTATTCATGCTTATAGAACTTAATAAAAATCGATGGTGGACATGTCACCTTTGGTGATAATGCCAAATGAAAGATCATTGGACTTGGCCAAATCATTAACTCTAACTCAATTTTGATTTAAAAAGTATTTTTGTTGATTGATTTAAATATAATCTGATTAGTATTTCCCAATTGTGTGATTATGGATTTCATGTTAAATTTAAAAATTATGATGGAAATTTTTTCAATTCAGAAAATGAATTAGTATTTTCTACATTAAGAAATGAAAATTTACATTCTTTTAACTTAGATTCTTTAGTTTCTAAAAATGGTTCATGTTTATGTGTATTTCACAAAGAGTCTCGGCTTTGGAATAGGATACTAGTACACTATAATGTTCACTCCCTTAGATAATTGACAAGAAAAATCTTAGTCAAAGACCTACCCAAAATTGAGTTTCCAAATGATAAACTGTGTAATCCTTATCAAAAGGGAAAGAAACACAAAATCTTATTCAAACCAAATAAGGAAGTCTCAAATTCTAAACCTATCAAACTAGTTCACATGGATTTGTTTGGACCATCTAGAGATTCTAGTTTAAATGGGAATCACTATGTTTATGTCCTTGTAGATGACTTTCCTAGATATACATGGACCTTATTTTTGTCTCACAAAAGTGAAGTATGCACTCATTTTTACCAAATATTCCAAAATTTTAGAAAATCTAAGTGGACTTATAATGAAATACATAAGAATTGATCATAGCTGTGAGTTTAAAAATCAAGAGTTTGAATATTTTTGTTCTCAAAATGGCTACATTCATAATTTCTCTGCATCTAGAACACCTCAACATAATGGAGTTACAGAACAATGAAATATAACCTCTCAATATATTTATAGAACCATGGTTAGTGAATAATTCTTACCCATTTATTTTGGGGATGAAGATGTAAATAAAACATGAAATATAATTAATAGAGTGTTGATTAGACCAATTCCTAAAAGAACTATATTTGTGTTATAGAGAAATAAAAACCAAAAGTAATCTACTTTAGTGTTTTTTGGTGAAAATTCTATATCCTTAATACTAATGACAATCATGAAAAATTTTCATCCAAGAGTGATAAAGGAATATTTATAGGATATATAATCTCTAGTAAAGCCTATAGATTGTTTAAAAAATGAGCTAAATGTGTGGAAGAATCTGTCCATGTTAAATTTGATGAAGTAGATCCACATGAGCCTAAAACCACTTTAGAGAACCTAGAGGATGATGTATAAAATATGGACATTAATTCAAAATCCTCTAACCATCCTGTGAAGGAATATATGAAAACATCTAGTTCTAGAAATTCTTAAGATTCAAGCCACAATGAACCTGAACATGTTGAAGAACCTGAAATCACAAGTCCATTTTTTTCTAGAGCATTCATAACTCTTAAGAACCATCATTTTGATTTTCTTGTAAGAGATTTAGAAAATGGTACTCAAAGTATGGAT
Source organism: Viscum album (assembly GCA_963277665.1). NCBI lineage: Eukaryota > Viridiplantae > Streptophyta > Magnoliopsida > Santalales > Viscaceae > Viscum > Viscum album. The sequence goes on along the minus strand of OY728128.1, from coordinate 2,082,397,889 downwards.
TCTCTTAGAAATCAGGATGAACATCAAGTCTTCTTGTCACAACATGAAGCTAAAATCATTAATGATGCTATCAATGATGAGTTTTGGGTGAGGTCTATGCACGGATAGATTAATGAGTTTGAAAGGAACAATGATTGGAAATTCATTGATATACCTAAAGACAGAATTATTATAGGAACTAAATTTGTGTTTAGAAATAAGGAAGATAGAGCTGGTAATATATTTAGAAACAAGGCTAGATTGGGTACACAAGGCTATAGTCAAGACAAATATATTGACTATGATGAGGCCTTTGCACCGGTATCTAGACTTGAAGCCATCATAATTCTACTTGATTATGCTGCACATCTAAATTTCAAACTATATCAACTGGATGTTAAAAGTGAATTTATAAATGGGTATATAGCTGAGGATGTATTTATTGAGAACCCCCATGTTTTTACGAATCCTTATTTTCCGAATAATATTTTTAAGTTATCTAATGATTTACATGGTTTAAAACAATATCCAAGAGATTGGTATGATATATTAAGTACATTTATTATCTCTAAAGGGTTTACCAAAGGAATAGATAATCCGACCCTTTTTATAAAATGAATTTCTAATGATGTTATAGTTGCTCATATTTATGTAGATGACATTATCTTTGGATATTAAAGAAATTATTTATGTGTTGAATTTTCTAAAGTGATGAAAAACGAATTTGAAAAGAGTTTAATGTGTGCAAAAAATTATTTCATGGATTTCAAATATTTCAAAATAATTATGGTATTATTTTAAATCTAATAAAATATACTAGGTATCTTGTAAAATGTATTGGTTCGGATAGCACTAAAAGCAGTGACACTCCAATGAGTACTAATTGTATGTTGGATCATGGTGAAGATGGAAAATCTGTTGATCAAACCACTTACAAAGGGATGATTGGAATCTCATTCTACTTAATTTCAAGCAAACATGACATTATGTTTAGTGTATGTAGGTGTGCATGTTTTCAGGAAAACCCTAAGGAATATCATTTAATTGATGTTATGAGAATTTTTGAATAACTCGAGCATACACCCAATCTAGGGCTATTCTATCCCAAAAGAAAATCATTTGAGTATGTTAGTTATTCTGATACTGACTTCAGTGGTCGAAAGTTATGTAGAAAAAGATCCTATGGAACATGTCACTTTTTAGGCAAGTCACTAGTATCATGGTGTAGTATGAAACAAAACTTGATTGCATTATTTACAGCAAAAGCTGAATACATAGCTAGTGGTAGTTGTTGTGCAAAAATATTGTGGATGAAACACACATTACTAGATTATGGATATCAATTCCAGCATGTACCTATAAATTATGAAAATACAAGTGCTATTATCATCTCATGAAATCCTATTTCACACTCTATGAAAAAAACATATTGATGTAAGGAATCAATTTTTGAGCGGTCATCACAAATAAGGAGACATCACTTTGGAATTCATTGGAACTGAATATAATCTCGCTGATATATTCACCAAACCATTAAATTCTGAATGAATAGACATCATCATACTTGAATTGGGAATGATAAATATTAAGTAGTAAGTATATTGTTTCATATCATGTTGTTTCACAGCTTACTGTTTCATATTTTATGGTTTGACAAGTCATTATCTTAAGATTGCTGTATAAATATTATAGTTATATAGTTTTACTATTTTAAAAGTTGATGTTTCATGTTTATGGTTTCATCTTGAAATTCTATTATGGTCTCACCATAAAGACGCCTTATTAGTTTATATAAATATTATAACTCGTATCATGGTAATTAATTATTTTATTCTTTTAATTTCCCATTATTTTGATTTTACGATGCCTGACATCCCTAAATGATAAAAAGTAAAGAAGTTTTACTCCTTATTCACTTGAGCTCTCATCTCTCAAACTATTACCAGTCCTTCAACCTTTATCTCTCTCAAAACTTCATTGAATTCCCAAGATTAAATGCCCTTAGTCTTCAACTCCTGAGAATCAAAGATCTACCAGGAAGATGAAAATAACACCAATGTTAACTTCTGAAGGTCCTTTGAAACCATTTCTAGTGAACAGAATAGTGGTCCCTATAAAATTTTTTTCCCCAAGTGGCTTCTATCAAGTCAGTCTTTATTATTGAAAGTGATAAGAGAGAAAGGATGGATGGATTGGTTCACAAATGAGGATTGACTGATTTACCTGAATCTTGTTACATAGTTTTATCAGTTTGTTCAATTTTCTTTTGATATGGAAGATGATTTTGTTGTGGGAAGCTTGATCAATGGCCAAAGATATACCTTTTCATTGATGTTATGGGGTGCATGCCTATGGATTCCTCGTGTGGGTATTTTTGAGGACTACCAGAAAGGTCCTACACATCCTTGTGAGATATTTGATTACATAGAATCATTGGGAAGCATAAATAGAAATGAAATAAAGCGATGAGCCATAGCTGATGAGCTATATATTGACACCAGACTTCTATTTAAATTTTTTCAGAAGATGATTATCCCTAGAAAAGGTTATTTTTCTACACTCAAGTATCAAGATTTATTTTTGAAACATCTCATAAAAAATGGAACAAATATCAACCTAGGAATGTATGTTATACTCCGCATGTGCAAGTTGATCAAGACAACATCCATGTCAACCTCCATGTTCTACTCAATAGTTATCTCATATCTAATTCATAAAAAATGGTTGGTTGGAATATATGAAGAAGCTATTAAGGACTCTAAATTTCATCTTTCAAAAGATAGAGTAAAAAGAATGAAAAAAAGTTGGAATCCAAAGTGAAAAGCATGGGTGGATGATAATGACAGTGTTTATGAATAGTTCAATCTAGTGGAGCACTCTTCAAGACCTAAAGACATTTCTAATCCTGGTTTGGAACCTGATGAAATATTGTACTATTCTAATGAGGAATATGAAGAAGAATATGTTGTTGTACCTACAGGTAAAACTATCATGGATGAGAATGATAGTGAACCTATTCTCCAAGATACAATTTAGAAGGAGGTACCTATCCCTAAAAAGATTGTAGATCTGGAATAATGTGTCTCTAAAGAAGAATATGTTTTTGTTGTAAGGGAAAAGGTAGTTCTAGAAGAACTTTTAGAATCAAATCGTTATCTTGAGAAAGAAGCTTCTCTTTGGGAACACCAAGAGGAACAAGTTGTTACTGATGTTATCCAATATGTGGAAGAGATAATGGAACAAGCCTTTCAATTAGATAGAAAGTAAATGGTTGAGGATATTGGTTATGAAATCTTGGAATTAGATCAAGGATATAAATCTCTTAGTCCTATGAAATATTCACATGTTTTATAGGAGAATCCCCCACATTTAGAAATTGTTGAAGTGCCAAATATGGTAGATTCAAGCTGAGTTAAAACATGGTATAACTTTCCAAGCAATTTTTATATGAATGACTCCAAGGAAGCCTTAGTGAAAGGTATAGATCTGTCTACAGTGTTTCAATTGAATCCAATATATGCTATTGACATTATAGCTATAAAAGAAACTGAGCATGTCTCAACCCCTATTCTCGAACCTTCACAAGAACCATTAAACTTGGTGAGTATGGATGATTTGAAAGCTTTTAAAGCTACCGTGTTGGCTGGGGTTGAAAAGCTCATGTCTAATCAACCTGATCCTGTGAAAAATTTGAGTAAAATAGATGTTGAACTATAGTTAGAGAATAATATTTGGAAGATTCAGACCAGGATTCTTCATGATATTCAAGAAGTCATAATCGAGAACAAACAGCTCAGTAATGAGTTAAAGTGTCTCAGAGGTATGGTTAAAGAAAAATATAAAGTGATGAACTCAAGACCAGATCCTATTTCACATCCTGTTGAGGATATTTGTAGTCATATTCCACAACAATTATCCTCCCTAATTCAACCTAATCTGACCTCCATGGTTGACAAAGGTAGCTGAAAGAAACAAGAACATTGTTCAAGAGATGCGTGATATTGTCATTAGTCTTAAAAAGTTGACTGACGAGTATTAGGACTATCTAATGAAATTTCTAAATCAACTGAAGTCTTTTAATTTTCCTTTTACTGACTCTAGTGCCTCTGGAAAATCATCTAAACCATCCTTGTACGATGATCCTCTCAGAATAGTTGTTAAAGAAGAAATTCAATACGTGCTCAGTGGCTTCGAAAAATAATCTCTATATGTGGTTGTCATGAGTAGTGAAAATGTTCTTGATTTGGTGATAATTCATTACAAAATAGAAAATGATGCTCAAGAAGTCATTACAAAGAAGGTGGACTTCGACTTCAATAAGATCCTCTTGAAGAATGACATGACCAACAATTTCAAATACCTTGTCGAGAATCTGAGAATCCCTTCTGTCACTTAAGCTTTCGAAAATAAAGTCTAATTAGTCAAAGATTTCACTCACTTGTTGGTCATGATTATGGAGAGCAAATATGACATTAACAAATCCATGCAGTATGGTGGTGATATTATTGTTGACATCATCATGATTTTGAGGCCTTATCTTTATGTACAGAGTACTGCTATTGTGGATCCTGCAGCTGCACCCTTGAGACCTTGTTTTCCATTCCTATCATCCTGTACCATTACCTCTACATCAATTTCTGTCTCATAGGCTCTGAGTCAAATCAGACATGTAATCCTTGACCAAAAATTTCCTCAGTCTTCCACTACTCCTACCTTGTCCTCCTCTATTTTTGAAGTAATCCACTTACCTTCTCTGTCAACTGGTTCACTCCATTATTCCACTTCCATCTCTGCTCCTATACCTTCTTCTGATGCTACTGATAGTGGAAAGTGAAGACTACCAGTGATGAAGAAACGTGGCTAATATATGTTCATAGGGAGATTGTTGAATTTTTTTTTCTTACTATTTGTAATGACACTTTTTTATCTAATCCATTGTGAACTCTTCTAAACTATAGTATTTTTTACTTCATGACTGTTTTTGATAATCCCAAAAGTGGGAGAAATGTATACTCTAAATACACACTAATAAAGAGACACATTCACTAATAACAAATATCCCACTCACAAGATTTGTGATCATTAAAAAGGGGGATATTGTTCACATCCTCATGTGTTAATCATGTTCTAATGATCAAAAATCTTATACATTATGTAAAGATTATAATCCTGTTGAATTTTTCTCAAATCCAGTGTAAATATGTTTGGTTTCTTTATAAATTTTTAAGCCATTTTTAGTTTTTGTTATTATGGATTTTCTTGAAAAATGATTTAGTCTAATACATTCTATGAATATCATTGTTTAAGTCTATTGATAGATATTTGGCTAAGTCTAAGAAACAGTGAGTCTGCTAATAGTTATGTTTTTTTGTAAAAGGACCCAGACACTGTGACCAGACACTATGACTAGACACTGTGACACAAATACCATGACTTAGACACCCTGACCTCGACACCGTGACCAGGACATCGTGATCAGACACCACATTTGTGCTACTAATTCTTGATCTCTATACAACAATGTCATCATGATTGTATCATCACTCAAATGCAAATAATGAGACATTGTTTCAAGGAGAAACCATTTCATGGAGATACTATTTCCATACAGACAATGAAACTGTTGTTTAATCTGAATTGTTGTTTTTCAATTTAATTCTACAAATCATATTTGATGATTATAAATGCACTAACAGACTTAATATTTTTTTTAGTCATGTCACCTGAAAATAAGATGTACGAGGTGTAGAATACATGCATCATGTCGACTCTAACAAATGATGTAACACCCCAAGCTTTAAAAAAAATTGAATTTATGAAACACTGTTTTTTGTGGATATTGATAACTATCATTTGATCATAATTTTGAATCTTCTATGTTTTGAATTTAAAAAAAACATCTACAATTAGGTTCAGTATGTTATTTGGAGTCTGATAGAACCAACATGTTTTCTGGTGAATAAAAACATACCCTTATGAATAGTAATATGAACAGTAATATGACCATAATTAATAGTAAATTGTATTAATATTTTATTTTCTTAAGGATTTAAGATAATAACATCTTGGTTTATTTTTCAATGTGATATAAAAGTAGTTATAGTTTTAAATGGTTTATTATTGAATTAACTATAATTTTATTTAAAATTTAAATTAATTATATCTGGAAACATGTTTTCAAATAATTGAGCTTATTTTTGAAATTTACATCTCAAAAAATGTTAAGGGTCAATTTTTGGGATCATTCGGATACAATTGATTTTTCAGTGAATAGTAAAAATACAGTTTGGAGTTTCGGTGTATTAATGACAACATTAATGATGTAATAATGATGTAATGAATCTGGTCAACATGGTTACATTGCAATAATATGTTAGGTGTCCCAAGTGGATAATACCTTGAAAAAATACCATGGTCAATACCATCATTTTTTAAAACCACTAATTAGGTGTCCCTTGGAAATTATTAAAATATTTCCCCACTTTTTCTATAAATACCAACCCATTCCTTAAATACATTCATTCTCAATTCGTCATCAAAAAAGCTCTAGCCTCTTTACATTTCTAGTAGTCCTCTTAAGGTTTCCTCAAGCCCCTAAGGTCCCAACCTTCATGTTATAGGAGTGACTCTACAAGGATGTTTAAACACATTTAAAGTAAGAAGAACTTGAGGTAAGGGAATTCTTAACCCAATTTCTATTCCATGGGTTATCCTTTTACTTTATCCATTATGTTGTATTAAGATTATTAATGTGATGAATTTTTGTTTATATAATGTAGTATTATGTGTATTTATAGTGTATACACATGTACATTCCATTCTATTAATTCTCACTTCATTTATATTTTTATGGGACATTTCTTTAAAAATACTTTTAAAAGTATCTCTAATAATTTTTCATGGTATTGTATTTTTATATGTATATGGAATGAATTATTTCTCCATATTTCAAGAAACATTATTACCATGATATGTTCCTTGGACATTATTTATGTTGGGTTGATCCCATTATAGCCCAAGATATGTTGGTTTGAGCCCATTATATCACAAGATAAGTCAGGTTGAGCCCATTATAGCTCAAGATATGACGGGTGATCCCCATTATAGCTATCAAATGCATTGGGTACTCTGGAGATATAAGTTGAAAAAAATGATATTCCATATATAAGGGTGAATTTATGAGTGATATGCTAAATATGTCCCATGAAAACAAAATGAGTATACCACGTATTTGAGTTTTTATGATGTGGGTTTTATTAGTTTTTATGTTATAACATGACTAATGCTTTCTATGTTTATATCCCTTAATGATTTTTATACTCAAACCATGTTTTTAAAAAAAAATCATAGGATATAATGATGGGTAAGAGAAGGAATGGATTTGTGATGTTTGATATACAGTGTTGTCAAAGAATTGATGCTTTATGTTTTATTATCTTATATTTTGAACAAAAATGGAAATTGTTTTTAATAGAGCCCTCTCTGTATGAATATGGTATGTTATGTATGTAAGTTATCCTAATTATTTAAAAATATATAACCTAAAATATCCTCAATGTGTAATAATTTATGTTCTTGTTTAAAATTCAATATTAAGTATTGTTAAAACATCGGGTCCTTATAGTTGGCATCAGATGATGGTTTAGATAACATTAGAGTTTGGGAAAAAAATTAAAGAATATCATAAGTGATTTGATCTCTCTGATTAATTTGAAATTTTATATCATTTAAGGATTACCATGTTTCTTCATCAATGTTTTTTTTGTTCAGAATGGTTGTCCACAGAAGAAACACGGAACCTGAAGTAGGAAGATACTACGATGTTGATTTCTATCTGAATCTACAACCTGAAATGGTGGGAATCGGAACCGAGCAGTTTGTGACTAAAATGTCTCAGTTGAATCAAGCAATAAATGGGGGCGGTATCCATGCTAGAGATGAATATGATCAACCCTGAAAAAATATGTCTTTTGTAGAGAAATTTATGAAACAACATCCTCAAACATTTAGTGGAGTCGTAGATATAGTGATAGCTAAAGGATGGATCAATGCTCTAGAAAAGATATTTGATGTCATAGGATATTTAGAACGTCAAAAGGTAATACTAGAAATTTATCATATGAAAGGTGAAGTCGATCTGTGGTGGTATCTCGTTAAGAATACGATCAAAATATATGATCTTCATAGTCAGGAATGGGATGATTTAAAGAGCCTTTTATGGAAAACTATTTTCTCAAAACAGATCAACTCAGAATGGATAAACAATTCATGGAACTGAAGTACAAATATGATGATTCTATGTTAGCATATGAAGCCAATTTTACAAGATTGGCCAGGTACGCACTAGATTTTTCTCAGGGTTTTGAAGGTAAATGTAAATGATTTTACTCTGGTTTGAAACCATTTTTGCTAATATATTTGTCCTCATGATAGTTTTGAATCTATGAGAAGACTGTTCATTGTGCTGAAAAAGTTGAGATCGAATTTAATAAAACATATGTGCATTGTGGTGACAAGAATAAAAAGAGATCATGTTGGAAGGCAATGTGGAAGAACTCATAAAAGTAGTCTAGAGGTAAGAAATTGAATTTCCCTTCATCTAAAAAGTGTTGTAAAATGAATGCTAGTGAATGTCTTGTAATTTTTGGGAAATTCTACCAATGTGGGATGTTTTGACACATGTCTCGTGAGTGAAAAGAAAATGATCTGAAAAATATTGAGAAGATGATGGTGAGATGATTTAATTTTATGGAATTAGTTCATTTTCCTAATGTTTTTTTGAAGCTAGTTACTCAAGCAGGGAATCAATCATATTGGAAGAAGAAGTGTTTGGTAAAATCCTCTACAACCACATTAGTAGATGTTGACCTATCAAATGAGGTGTTATCAGGTAAATTTCCTATTTTTTTTGATTTTGGAAAAGTGTTGTTTGATTTAGGGTCTACACATTCCTTCATTTCTAAGAAATTTTATTATAAATTTGGAATTCACCCTCATGAAATGAAACCATATCTCATGGTAAAAAAACCTGGTGGTAATATTGTGGGAAAAAAATTATAATAATATTCATATCCTTGTATGTGAAAGTAATTTACCTAGAAACCTTGGTTTTTTCCTCCAGTAGAGTTTGATGTTATGTCGGGCATGGATTATCATTATTTTTATCATTCTAAGAAAGATTGTAGAGAAAAGTAGTTGTTTTTCAGAAATAATTTTAGATTGTGTACAAAAATGAACTCGTACCATTAATAACATATCAAGAATACAATAAAATGATAATGGAAGGAAATGAAAGATTTATTGATCAAATTTTTTAAGGTAAGGGAACTATACAGATTAATGATGTACCAGTGGTAAATGAATACTTGGATGTTTTCCCAATTATTTTCCTGGTGTTATTCCAAATCGATAGGTTGAGTTTACTATTGACTTCATTTTTGATTGTAAGACAATTTTTAAACATCCTTATGAAATTCCCCAAATGGAACATCTAGAATTAAAAAAGCAGTTGAAGGAATTATTAGATAAAGGCTTCATCAACCCCAGCACTTCACCATGTGGTGCTACTGTGTTGTTTGTAAAGAAAAAATATAGTTCAATGAGACTCTGAATCAATTATCATGCCTTCAAAAACATTACTATAAAAAATAATTATCCTTTCCCGTATATTGATGACCAGTTTGATCATCTCCAGGGAGAACAATATTTTTCAAAGGCTGACATGTGGTCGAGGTACCATCAGTTGAATGTAAAATATGGGGACATCCCGAAGACTGAGTTCTGTACTAGATATGGTTATTATGAGGTTGTAGTTATGACATTTAGGTTTAATAATGAACCTTCTATATTCATGGATCTTATAAATAGAATATTTCATGAGTTCATGGATATGTTTGTTGTTGTGTTTATTGATGACATTTTGGTATATTTTATAAGAAAAGATAAGAATGAAAAACATCTACGGGTTGTTTTGAAAACATAAAACAGGAAACTGTATGGAAAATTCAGAAAGTGTGATTTTTGGTTGCAACAGATTTCTTTTTTTTAGAACATTGTAAATAAGGATGGAATAATAGTGGATCCATCCAAAACATAAGTGGTTGATGACTAGAAAAGACATAAAAATGATAATGATATTCGTAGTTTTCTTGGTTTAGCAGTTTATTACTGACGATTTATTAAGAAATTTGGATGATTATCTATCCTGATAACTAAGATAACATGAAAAGGAGTTAAATTTGTCTGGAAAATATAATGTGATGATTATTTTCAGGAACTAATGAATAGATTGTAGATTGCTCTAGTTTTGGCAATGATTTCCTAAAGTGGTGAGTTTTTCATCTACAGTGTTGCTTCATTAAGGGGACTTGGTAGTGTTCTAATTCAGAATTGTCGGGAAATTGCATATTCTTCAATAAAACTAAAACCTCATGAGTTAAATTATCCCACACATGAATTGGAATTAAAAACTGTGGGTTTTTCTTTGAAAATTTGGAGGCACCATTTATACGGATCCAAATGTCAAATATAAATTGACCATAAAAATCTGATATATATATTCACATAGAAGGAATTAAACATGTGGCAGAGAATATGCCTTGAACTGATAAAGGGTTATGATATAAAGATAAATTACCATCTAATAAAATCAAAGAATGTGGAGGATTTCTTGAGTCAAAACCATCATGCATCATTATCCATGTTACATTTGGGACATGGTCGCTTGGTTAATGATTTGATGAATTCTGGCATAGAAGTTGTCTGTGTAGGGAATAAATCTATTTTGTTTCATGTTTCAGTGTAGTCATTATTATAAAAAAAATTAAAAAAATGTAGAAGGAAGATAGTGACCTATAGAAAAAAGGTAGAATTGGTCAAAATGGGTAAGTTTGCAGAATTTAATCTAGATAAATATTGTGTTTTATGATTTGGAAAAAGGTTGTATGTGTCTTGTGATTTCCAGTTGAAAAAATACTTTTTTGTGAAGCTTATATTTTTCCATTATCATTTAATCTGGAAGTACTAATATGTACAGAGAACATCAAGAGTTTTATTGATGGGATGAATGAAAAGATATATTGCTTATTTTACAATGAAATTATTGACATGTCAATAGGTTAAAGCAGAGCAGCAGTTACTGAAGGGGATACTTTAGTGTTTTCCAATGCCAAAGTGGAAATGCGAGAATGTATCCATGGAATTTGTGGTGGGACTACCAAATACTCCTCGAGGTAATATTGCGATTTGGGTTATTGATGATCGGATGAAAAAATATGCACATTTTATTTCTATTCAATAAAAAAAGTATTTGGAATAGCTTTCTCGATTTTACCTCAATGATATTGTCATGCTACATGGAGTTCTTATTTCTATTGTATCTGACTGGGATCCTAGGTTCACTTATAACTTTTTTAAGGGGCTTTAGAAGTCGTTGGACACAAAATTAAATTTTAGTATATCTTTTCTTCTAAATCTAATGGGTAGTTTGAACAAATGATTCAGGAATTGGAGGATATACTTCATGATTTTTGAATGGACTATCATGGATATTGGGACCAACATATTTCATTAGTTGATTTTTCATATAATAATAGTTTTCATTCAATTATAAAGATGGTAACATTTTTGGCATTGCATGGGAAGCGGTGTCGAACTCCATATTTTTTGTATGAAGTCGGGGAAAGGAAGATGATGGGACTAGTATTAGTAGAGGATGTGGCTGAGAAAGTGAAGATGATATAGCATCACATGAGGATAGCTCAGAGCAGGAAAAAAATTCATGCAGATAACAGAGGGAAAGACTTTTCTTTAGAGGTAGGTGACCATGATTTCATTAAAATATCTCCATGGAAAAGAGTGATGTGTTTTAAAAAGAAGTGGCAGTTATTTCCATGGTTCATCGGTCCTATAGAAATACTGTAGAATGTTAGAATAGTATTATACTGAGTACCATTGCCTCCATAATTTTATTAGGTACACAATGTTTTTCATGTTTCGATGTTGAGGTTGTATGTGAATGATTCCTCTCATTTATTGAGCCCAGAAGAAGTTTACCTGGAATAGAACCTTTATTTTGAAGAGAAACCAGTTCAGATTCATGATCGATGGGAACATGTATTGTGGAATAAGGTAATCCAACTGGTAAGGCTTTTTTTTGGATAAACCACTTGGTGGAAGAAGCAACATGGGAGTCTAAAAATGCTTTTATAGAAAGGTTCCCTCACCTGTCTAATGAGTAAATAAAATTGTGATGACGCAATTTCTAGAAGGTGGATATAATGTAACACCCCAATGTCTTAAAAATAAATTGAACTCTTGAAACATTGTTTTATTTAGATATTTATAACTATCCTTTAAACATAATTTTGAAGCTTCTATGTTTTTTATTTCGAAAAACAATCGTCTAAGATTGTATTCAGTATGTTAGTTAGAGTTTGATGGAACCAACTTTTTTTGGTGAATAATAACATACCCTTATGAATAGTAATATTTATATTAATATGACTATAATGAATAGTAAATTGTATTCAGATTTTTTCCCTTAAGTCTTTAAGATAATTACATCTTGGTTAATTTTTCAATGTGATATAAAAGCTGTTATAGTTTTAAAATTGTTTATTTTTGAATTAAGTGTGATTTTATTTAAAAATTAAATTTATAATATTTAGAAAATTATTTTAAAAAAATGGAGTCCATTTTGGAATTCTACATGTTGAAAAATGGTAATGGAAAAGTGTTGGGATTTCTCTGATAAAGGTGATTTTTCAGTGAATAGTAAAAATACAATTTTGTGTTTAAGTGTATTAATGACATCATTAATGATGTAATAATGATGTAATAAATATAGTTGACTTGGGTATAGTACAATAATATGTGAGTGTCCCAAGTGGCTAGTACCTTGGGAAAATACCATTGATAAGACAATAGTTTTTTAAATACCACTAATGATGTGTCCCTTGGAAATTATTAAAATATTTCCTCACTTTTTCTATAAATACATACCCATACATTCATTAAATTCATTCCCAATTCTACATCAATGAAGATCTGGCCTCCTCACCTCCCTAGTTATCCACCAAACTATTCCTCAAGCCCCTACGGTCCTTACCTTCATGTTATATGAGTTAATTTACAAGGAAGTTTAAACACATTTGAAGTAAGAAGAACTCAAGGTAAGGGAATTCTTAACCAATTTTTAATTCCTTGGGTTAACCTTATACATTATCCATTATTTTCTATTAAGATTATTGGTGTGATGATTTTTTGTTTATATAAGGTTGTATTATTTGTATTTATAGTGTATAAACATGTAAATTCTATTCTATTAATTCTCACTTCAATAATATTTTTAAGGGACATTCCTTTTAAAATCCTTTTAAAAGTCTCCCTAATAATTTTCAAAGGGATTTTATTTTCATATGTAAAAGGAAGGAGTGATATTTCCTGATTTCAATAAAATTTGATACCATGATATGTTCCTTGGACATTATTTATGTTTGGTTGATCCCATTATAGCTCATGATATGTTGGGTTGAGCCCATTATATCTCAAGATATGTTGGTTTGATCCAATTATAGCTCAAGATATGACAGGTGATCCCCATTATAGCTCTCAAATGTGTTGGGTGATCTGAAGATGGAAGTTGGCCAAAAGGTTATTTTATATATTAGGGTGAACGTATGAGTGATATGGTAAATATAATCCAAGGGAACAACATGAGTATACCATGCATTAGAGTTTTTATTATATGGGTTTTATTTATGTGTATGTTATCACATGACTAATGCTATATATATTTAGATCCCTTTTTGAGCTTTATACTCATACCATGTTTTAAAAAACAAATCACATGATATAAGGATGTGTTAGAGAAATAAGGGATTTGTGATGTTTGATATGGAGTGTTATCAAAGAAATCATTCTTTCTGTTTTAATGTCTTATATTTTGAAAAAAATGGAAACTATTTTTAATTGAGTCCTCTTTGTATGAATGTGGTATGTTAAGTATGAAAGTTATCCAAATTATTTAAAAATATAAACCGAAAACATCCTCAATTTGTAATAATGTATGTATTCGTTTAAAATTCCATATTATTTAACGTTATAAGATCATGTCCTTGTATATGCACTCGAAGAATAAAAGAACATCAAGGACAGAAACAAAAACAGAGGATTGGGAAACAAGTGTGAACTATAATGAAGAAGCATGGGAATTCTTGAGAAAATAACTGACACATGAAACTCAACACTTCTAAAGAACACAAGAAGCACTATCTAATCCAAAAAGCTGGGATACTATATATCAGAGCCGAGACCATCTACAAACTATCAACTCCATAAATAACACGAGCCAGATCTAACTGACTTGCAATACTCTGTTTTCAACAAGAGGACATAATTCCTACAGCAACTTTATCCTAGAAGTCCAGACCTACATAGAATAACACTCAGAGCACATCTATCCTCTTCTCATTATTTATTATTTATTATTTATTGTTTTTATCTTTCAAGATGTGTGTGTGTGTGAGTTCGTATAAAAACATGCACTGTCTCTTGCACTAAACCGAAGGATAGAAGATATCCTTCCTCTCAATTCTTTTTACAGTTGTTTACTCCCACAGATAAGTGTGGAAGAGGTACCTGTGTGACTTGTATGTTTATACCCAGAAAGAACTGTGGAAGAGATCATGTGACCTGGAAAATCCTGTGTACTATTGTTTACCCCGATCCAGGTTGCTAATCAAGTTTATTTATATAAACTACATTGTGTTAGGTGATCACCAAGTGGAGTTGATTAGGTCACAACTAGATAATGAAAAACTTGTTTTATATCCATTGTGTTATTAAATTTAGTTTTCTATGTTAAACATTATAATCATGAAATCGCTAAACTTACTTCGATAGTTAATCATGAAAAGAATTTACAATTTTTGTGCCTTATTAGAATTTCTTCCAAAGATATAGTAATAACTGATATTAATAATACTGATAATTAATCAATATCCTATGAAGTTTTTTAATAATAACTAGGAGATTCTATAAATGTGGAAGAATAGGGACCAGGAGATGCTATAAATGACGATGAATGGGGAATCATGTGAATAACAACCAAAGGGATATGAAAAATCCCATAAATGTAGAAGAAGAAATGAAGGTTCATATTAACACTCATCTTATAGTTTAGTGATTCATTTTCATGGAATATAGTTTTTATGCCATTCGTTTGCTTATGAGAAGTGTTTTTGGAGGCATTCAACATAAGAAACCTACAATGAAGTAAGAATGAGAATATTGTATCACTACTGCTGAGGTGGAGCTTGATAATTACACGGTTATAGGAACTATAGTTATTAATTCATTAATAATAAATTTAATATTTTGTCTTTTTGTTCTACACATTTTTTCATATTATTCTATTTTAGTAGAACTATTTAAACACCACATCAAAATATAGAGTTTGAGTTATATATGAGAACAAAAAATGGGAAATTTATTACATCCAAATTATATAATACCTCCCCGTTAATGTTTTTGGACTAATCATACACTCAAATTTTATAATAATTCCATTATAATATTTTCATGCTAAATTCATCATTGATTGGATATCATTATAGAAAGAAAACATCAAATATTGGGAATGGGAGATCACTCTTCACAATTTGAAACATCATCCAATTCAGTAAAAGTATAAGGATGATGAAGAATCTCTTTCAGAGTCATTATCTCATGTGTGGATATTGTTTCCTTATGATAAATAATATATATAAAAAATTATTGTGGTAAAGGATATTTTCATGCTAAAAGACATGCCCATTATGAGGTACTGCACTAATCTATTCCCTAAACAATTTAAAGGGATTCATCATGATTGAGTGGTTGAGTTCTCAATTGAACATATACTTGAATATATGACTATATATAATACACCTTATATAATGGACATTGTTGAGTTGGAAGTACTAAAGAAGCTGTTATAGGACAGTCTAGACAAGGCTTTTATATCTAGGAGTGGTTCATTGTGGGGTGAACCAATCGTCTTTATGAGGAAGAGGGATGGATCAATGAATCTATGCATTTATTATAATGTGCTCAATAAAATCATGATAAAGAACAAGTATCCCATACCATAGATAGAGGAATTGTTTGATCAACTATGTGGGGCTATGAATTTCTCTAAGGTGGACCATTAGTTTGGATATCACCAATTAATGGTGAAGAAGAAAGATACTCCCAACACATACTTTCAAACAAGGTATAGACAATATGAGTTTATATTGATTCCATTAATAATCACTAATTCACTAGAAAATTTAATGGAATTAATGAATAGGGTATTTAGACATTACCTCTTTAAATTTTTGGTACTCTTTATTGATGATATTTTGATGTACTCCAAGAGAAAGAGGATAATGAGGAGCATCTAAATAATTTTCAAATGAATTTTTGAAGGGGGAAACTATATATAAAGTAAATTAAATGATATTTTTGGATGGATTAATTATTATTATTGGGGGACATCATCACCAAAAACTGAATATTTATTTCCATTCTAAGACAAGGGAAATCCATAAGTGGCACATATAAAAACATCTTTATTGAATATTTATAGTTTCCTTGGTAAATTTGAATATAACCAATTATTTTTTAAGAAAATATCAGGATTTTCTAACTAATTATCCAAGATGAATCAAAAGGGAGAAAATTTTGCCACGACATGTGAATGTTAAGATGGATTTAAAGAGTGGAAAAATAGGAATATTGTAGCACTAGAACTCACAATTATGACAAGTGGGCAACTATTTGTGGTTTAAAACAATTCTTAAAAGAAGGTATTTGGATTTCGACTTATGAAAAATTATAATGTGATAGTTTATGCCTCAAGGAAGCTAAAAATTCATTAAAATAACTATCTCATGCATGATTTGGGGCTGGATGTTAGGATCTTCATGTTGAAAATATGAATGAATTATGTATATGGGGAGATGTGTGAGATATATACTGATCACAAGAGTCTAAAATATTTAATCACACAAAAGGAGATTAATATGTGCCAACAACGATGGTTAGATATCAAAAATGGGTAAGAATTTAAGATAAACTACCATCCTGGTAAAAAAAGGCAGCAAATTATCTAAGTTTAAAGGATCCTATATCTTTATATATGTGGATAATTTAGAAATATCCAATACTTTAGAACTAAAAAGTAAGGACATGGGAGTCTATAAGGATGTAAAATCATCAATAATTTCTAAAATAATTATTAAACCATCCCTTATGGATCAGATAAATTATTTCTAATGAACTGTTATGAAAATTAAGAAAATGTTGGAGGCTATCATAAATTGTAAATCCTTAAAGATCCAAATGGTCGAGGAAGGGGTCATAAGATTTGGGTCACCACAATGTGCACCATCCAATCCAGAGAGAAAGAAAGAGCTTAATAATGACGCACATAAATCAACATTCTCTATTTACCCAATGGAAAAAATATGTATCGCGATCTCTGACAGAGCTATTAGTGGGACAATATAAAGAAAGATATTGTTGAATATACATCAACGTGAATAGTGTTTCAACATGAGATGGATAAAAGGAAAATGTATAAATGGATGATTCATACATTACGCATACTAACATGGATGTGGGAAAACACCACGATGGAATTTTTCATTGTACATCCAACAACATCCAAAAGAAACATTGCAATATGGGTTGTTGTGGATCCTTTTAAAAATATTGATCACTTAATCATAATTTCAGAGGACTTCTCACTCATTCAACTTGTACAGATATAAATTAGAGAATTTGTGAGGCTATATGGAGTACCACTATCAATTGTATCTGATTGAGATATGAGATTCAGCTCCATGTTCCAGTAAAGTCTCCAAAATTATCTAAATGTTGAGATGAACTTAATTATATCTTATCAAACTCAAGATGATTTAAAATCAAAGTGAGAAATTAACACACTAGAAGACATGTTGAGATAATGTTCTATGGACATGAAATGAGAATGGGAGTATCATCTACCTCGGATCAAGTCCTCTTGCAACAATAATTTCCACTCGAGCATCTGAATGGATCTATATGAATCCCTTTAAGGTAAATTTTAATGAACTCTAGAATGATAGGATGAAATCTGTAAACATAATCTTCTATCCCAAAAAATGGTTGAACAAATGATAGAAATGATGAAAACCATTCAGTGACACATCGAGGAAACCCAAATCTGACAGAATATTTATGTGGACAATTGTCGATGGAACCTAGATTATAATATTTGAAACATGGTATTCGCCCACATATATTTATTTAAGAGGCTGAAGTGATTGGGTAATAAATGAAATTTATGTCCTAGTTAGATCATACCATTCATGATTTTTGATCATTTCAGAGATGTGTTAAGTTTGATAGAACTTACACCATCCATGTTTCAAGATCTTAATGTATTCCATGTATCCCTCTGTAGGAAGTACATACCGAATCCATCACAAGAAAAACATTTATAGGTGGTATAGATGTAAAATGATCTATGTGACGAGGAGTATCCAGTAAAGATCTTGGATTGTAGAGACAAAGTTCTACACAATAAGACAACTCACCTAGCCAAGTTACTAGGGAAATACCATATGTATGAAGAAAAAACATGGCAATCCAATGAATAAATAAATGAGATATACCCTAACTTTTATCCCATTAGTTTTTAAATGAAATTTTTAGGGTGAAATTTCTAAAGGAAAAACCGTAACAACCAAAAATATAATTAATGAAACATAACTTTATATAATTATTTCATATAGTATTTACAACATAGAATCACATTATGAACATAATAATGACTTTATAAATGAAAAATGAATGAAGTAAGACGTATTTATATAAATTTATTAGCATAAACCAATGGAAAAGTAACGACACCTTTTGAATAGTAATATGACGATTATGAATAGTAACTTGGACAATTGAATAATAACCAAACATATGAATGTATATATAAAATTAAGGTATCTTATGAATAAAAATATTATAAAATTATATAATATTAAAATTAAGAAAAGTATTAATAATTATAAATTATGTTTAAGTATTTTTATATGTCGTAAATGTAAATTTAGAATTTTATAATATTTATAACGATTTAATATAAAATTAATTTTCATAAAATATATTTGGTAAATAATATTTTTTTTCTTATGATAATAAGACTATTTAATCAAACCTTAATTAGTCATTCTAAATGTCATAAAATCTGTAATAATTTTAAAATTTTTATTTTTCAAATAATTGATGATTTAATTAGAAGATAAATTTCTCATATTTGAAAACTTATTTTAATAAAATTGATTCCATTTTTAAAATTTACTTATAAAAAATGTTCAGTTTTTTTTTGTATTTTTATAGACTAGTTGATTTTTTGGTGAATAATGAAATATTGTAACTTTCATTATAGGAAAAATACATGAATTATTGAGTCATGGTTAATGTATGGCTGATGTAAGAATCCTTAGATTGAAATCACTTTCACTAGTTAATATATTTAGACACAATAATCTATATAATTCATAATATTGAACCAAAATAATACACAAATGAATAATATAATAAAAACACACAAGTCACCTCTAATATAAATACCACATTCACCACCACTTTTCCGCACACATACAGCTGTGAATATTGACCAAATTCATCCCAAACAACTTTAAAAATCCCTTAAATATGTCCATTATATTTTGGTATAAAAACATACAAAACACAATTCCCCTAAGGTGGTTCTCAAGGATAATAATCCAAGAGGTAAACACCAATTTTTCTTTTAATTTATTTTACATTATATTATTTTCATTTCATTTATATCATATACTCACCTACCTTTATCTGTGTGAAATTTCAATTATAGTATATTTTATATACAAGAATGTTATTTTGTTAATGGAACCACCAATAATCATTTCATATCCCCTCCCCCTTTGTCAGAAAAATTATAACATCACTCTTGATGTGTTTATTTATCACATTCAATGAAAATGCATTTTCAATTTCTATTATCATCATCAAGGTTGGTAATAATAACATTTTGGGGCGCATATGTGTTTCTCAAAAATATGTAAGATGGTACTCAACGACACTATGTTGATATTTTAAAATGAACCAATTCATGGTGAAGAATATATATTCCATTCCTCTGATCAATGATCTTTTCAATAAGTTTTGGGGATGTGTGGTGTTCTCCACAACTGATCATTGATCAGAATATCTCTAGATGTGGGGTAGGGAATATGTCATTCCAAATATAGAGTTTTAGATAATCTATGGGATATAAAAATACATGGTGATTCATTTTGGATAAAAGAATGCATCATTATTGTTAATAATTCTCATGAACAAAATATTTCAACACTACCTAAACTTGTTCTTCATGGTTTTCATTGATTAAATCCCAAAATAATCACCAATATTGGGCCAAAATATCAGTCAACAAGGGAAAATATAGATTATTCTTAGAGATAATAAGCATTAATATAATATATAAATGTATAATTTTTTTGATTTATTAGGTGATTTTAATTGGGAATGTGTTGTCTCATCAAAGTATATCTACCAACATAGTTAAAGTTGTGAAATTCATGTTCTAGACACCTATCAAAAATTTATTTCATATTAGGATTTTTATATGTGTAGTGACATTTTACAGATTCCTTGTCTTGTAAATTTCCCATCTATCAGCACCTTTGATTATGTAGATAATGAAGGGAGTAATGATCTTGTGTTTTGAAAAGTTTGATTATTTGTTTCATGGGCTCTTATACAGGGTGACGGAAAATATATTTCTAGTTTCCCCATATCTAGGGATTAGATATTCCTTGTACGGTGTTACATCTAGAATTATTTTAGGATAATTATTGAAGTCGAGGGAGTAGAAATTATATTATGGTTCACTTCAGCTATGAAAAAAGGAGTGGAACTACTATACTCAGGACTTGGACCACGTATGTTTGGTTTATGTAACTAATTTATTTTGATAATATATCTTCGATAATAGGTTCCTTATCTATAACACCCACATGTGACTCCATTATATCATCACATAGTGGGAAATGAACGTGAAGCATATGGGTTGGTTCGAGCATCTATAGTAACTTTAATTTGAGATGATATATGTACATAATAATGGTAAATTAAATGTATTTTTTTGTCGTTGGACATAGGATGATTATGATCTTGGTGAGAAACCATATGCATATTACTAGAATTTTAATTTTTCACCTCAGAAAGGTAAATTTTAGATGATATATAAACCCAACTATTCAATTTATTTTATTTTATTTTATTTTTTGATCACTAGTGTTTTTATTCTATGGAACCACATGGGGCTTCCAATGTGATCCAATGTCTCTTATCTATGAGATTTAGTAGTTGAAGCATCTTTACTAATTTAAAATAAAACCCTGCCATCAATAATCCCCAAAGAGTATACTTGTGACTTATAGAGGAATTGATCAATTTCTATTTGATTAGTCATCAACTTCATACCATGCAATTTTTCCCATGATTTTATTATGTAGTGTTGAAGCCCATGTTCTACCCACCCTCAGATGTGAACACAAGATGGGGCATCACCAATGAGACAACGTAATTTTTGCAGTGCATGGAAGAAAGAAAACTCAAGGTTTGTATTTTTCCTTTTAGATTGCAGATTTCATGCATTAAAAAGTGATTATAGGTAAAATTGCTGATGAAGCTCCACCAATAGACGGTCATGGTCTACATAACCATTGTAGGGTGGATATTTCATTTTCATCTGCTAGAGATTTTTCCAGATATTGACAAAAAATGTTTTGCATCCATTATTCTAAAAATTACTTGGGGATTCTAAACTAACAAGTGGATGTAGGCTAGAACATAACTGGTATGTCATCCTTATCTAGTTGTATTATACTCAGATTCATATTATATGTTTCTTCTTACATGGCTTCATCTACTTGTTATTCCCATCTAGGATGATTTTTGAGGATTTACTCTTGAGTAGAAAGGATGGTAGGTATTTTGTTGAAGCATGAATGGGGTGGGGGTTGCTCAGAGCATGAGCATGGTCGTGGGAGGTCTACCGAAAAATGAATTCCAATTTTCATTTAAAGAGCATAAAAAATATCAGACCTTGTCATTCCAAGTGCCTCAAAATACGATGGATATCTCATATGGAGGTCTTTCACAATTGAGGATGTGGTAGAGAGGACTACCAACACAGCCTAGCATCTGACTGTAGGGAGTATTTAAATGGTGTGTAACTTGGAGAGGTCCATCAAGGTGGACCATGAAAATAAAAAATGAGGACTTTCTCTCTGTTTTTTGTCATTACAGGGAATACCTCTTCAATATATACCATTATGAATAGGGCTACCACTATGGATTGATGTTTGGATACAAAGAGAATATATTTTGTGTACATTCTTAGGAGGACCTTCAGTATGTACTATAATGAGGGGTGGACCTTCTCATATCATGATTTCACTACAGGGAGGGCCTTCATAGTTGCTGCCAACATGGTGAGAACTACCATCATGTCTTCAAGTATGACTACAAGGGGAATAATATATATAGAAAACACCGTATGGAGGACCACCGGGGACGATGATAACAAGGAAATAAACATCATGTATTTCGATCTTCTAGTCAAAGGGAAAAATACCCTAACACGCAGTAAGTTATTGGCTATTGCAATCGAAAATTTCATTCCCATGGAGCAATCCAAAGTGGGTTCTCTAAGGAGTTCCTTCAAAGCTATTGGTAGTATTATTGTCAGGATAAGCCTCATAAATGCTACGGCCACTTCCATAATTTGTTAATAGATCGACAATATCTTGAGCCTTTATTGATAGATTTATTATTGCATCAATAACTCCATATTCCATCGGAGTATGATTATGAGTGTGTTCTTCATTTCCCAGCCACCATTTTCACCCTTCATTTTTGGGTGATCACTTGCAGGAAACTGGGCGCGACTGCTGTAGGTAACAACATTCATATATGGGGTCTGGATTATTTGGTACCCACAATGTTTTTTTGATATTATAACTATAATCTTGGGTTTTGGTAGGGATATATGCCTTCCCTAGGGTCGGGACCACATTGGAACACTGTACCCTAATTAGGAAAAGTGTTTGTCCCCAATCCCGTTGTCCTTGTATCACAGAATATAGACATTGACCATCTTGGACTAGAGTAGGAATGTAATTATACACCTATGTAACCATATTATTTTATGGATGAATCACCCCACCCTAGAGAGATGTGATCATGGAATCGACTCCTTTATTTTTATTCAGATGTTATGACATCTTGATAAGATTTTTGTATATGGTTTTTAATTTACGTTTGATCCTCCATCATTTCCAGGATGTGTTTGGATACATATTTGGATGGAATAGGAATAAAAACCCAATTTGATGTCGAATAAAGATTTTGTTCCAATTCTAGTACTCTATTTGGTTTCAGTGGGTACTTGAAGTTCTCTTGTGTCAAGGAAAATGAATTAGCCTTCCCTTGACTTGGATCTAGGATAGAAATGATACCTTCTCTAGTTACTACTATATCTGACTGCTGTGATTTATATTTATGAGAAATGATTTTCATCTACTCATTTACTACTCTATTTTTCTCACTGGGATGATTTGCATCTTTAAGAAATTTAAATCTTCTAATATTTTCTTTCCAATTTATTTGACGGTTGGTTTAATATTTGTAGGTAATAATTTGCATCTTCTTGTTGATTTACACCATATTTGACTGGTTGGCTCCAAATGCATTGACAGCGTTGTATGACCACCCATAGTTTCTCTCTCTATTTGGATGGTATACATCATGGGCATCATCAAGGATTTGTTTCTTCTTGTAGGTGGTTACTTCTTGATTTTTATGGATGGATTCTTGTGAATCAGTGGGTATTTTCACCAGCCTATAATTCTACACCCAATATGTGCTGCAACACTAGCAAGCATTAGTGGGAATTTTCTGTGGCTTGATTTTTCCACCATATACCCATGGTGGGCTTCAGAAGAGGAGGCATAGTTTTATGTCTTTATATGGAATGATTCCATATTATTATGGTGGATATCCTCCTTAGGGACCAGAGGAATTATTGGATCCTGATTATACATTAGTCTCCCTTGGAGGGTAGCCTAAGGGGGATGTGTCCATTGGACTTCAATATGTTCAATCGGTAAGAGATCCTCTTCAGAGTGAGGATATTGGGCTGTACCCCACTACTAGTTATGTCCTCTGACAGGAACCTTACAACATGATCACTCTGCAGTTGGGATGAAGTCATTGGTTTTTACTTCATATGCCTCTCTATGATAAGGGAGGTACTCATTGTCATGTTCAAGGGACAGGCTCCCAAAAATATTTTAGATGGCTAGTGGGGTCATCCTATTCTATATTTCCATCCACAACTGAATATGAAACTAGTGTTATTTCACCGATTAGAGGTCCTGCTTTGTTGCATACACTGAATAGAGAGTACACTTTTTGGGGTACTCATTGATCATTGTGTTTGAATCCCATTCTCGAAGATGATGGGTTGCAAAAAGTTCAATTTTATTATTCAAGGACCCAGTTTCTTGTGTTTTTTCAAAGAAATGTGTCCGATAGAACATTTGAGAAGCCATTAGATTGAAGGCTTCTATGCATTATGCTTGGAATAAATATGACATATACAGACAATAAAAAACGTGTAATGTATCAAATCATAATCTCATGCATAATTTATGATTTTTATTGGACCTATTTCATCATAAATGTGAAGGGGACATGAGGTGGTGTAACCATCCACCTTTGTCAAGGATTCACATCAGGTTCACCTTTTTTGTTTTAACACAATATGCGATGTACCAGGGAAAACAAAATGGAATGACGAATTGTAACCAATTATCCACTATTATGATGGGTTTCATTGACACTTCACCATTTTTTTGGCCCGAGGTGCATAGTGTCACTTTTTGATTGGAGAGACGGTCGCACCATGGCTTGGAAGTATATCCTTTTTTATTTCACAAAGGAGGTACCACAATTGGCTGGTTTGGGCGTGTGATTTCATTGGGTAAAGTGTTTTGCGCAATCAATCCACGTTAGGTACAATGACTTCGGATGGTCTCCAATAGGTCTATTCACAGAGCCAAAAATATCCTAAATTCCATTTATCCATGATTCATGGACCTGCATTCCAAAGGAAGGTGCACATTGGAGGACCATTTCTCTAATGACACTAAAAGACTCCGTTGGTTGAGAGGATGGGAGGTCGGGCTCATCACACCCTTTTGGAAGGGGGTGACTATTTCCTACTCATGTACTCTCTTATATATTTAAGAAAGATTCATATGTTCATGAATCCTTGGTTCATTTTTAGTAATTTATCTATTGAATACCCACTCGTTGAAAATTAATCCTGAATATACATGGATTAGGAATTAATGAGAAAATGATAATTTAAGCTAGGTGATAAGGTGAATTGGATTTTATTGTCATTTAGGGGATGGAAGTTGTTATTCTATTGGTATGGAACACATACAATGGGAATCCTACATATACTCAAGGGAAGAATAAGAACCCATGTAGTTGGAGCTACTTAACTGGAAACAACTTCTTTTAAGGTCGTGTGATGAGGACCCATCCATACAGTCTAATGTCATACATCTAGGACATCTAGGAGGAAGATGCCTAGCCAAGATATTGTGTGAGAGTTATATTGAAGCGACCTAGGATGATCAGAAAAGGCATGGTCTCCTAGGTGGATATGGCCTTACCATGGATATGGCTCAGAAAAAACTAGGGTGATTTGGGTGTTGTGTTTGGACATTAGGGATGATTATTAAGTATCACATTTAGTTGGGAATCAATGCTTTCTTAGTTAGGTTTATGTTGGGGCTTATACCATAGAGGAGGAAAATTCACTTGGGGTCATGATTAGGGATTATCCTTGGAAAAGAATCCCCTTTGAGCTTGATTCAGTTGAAAGGAATCCTACATATCCTGTTTGGGGAAGGAATCAAGGTTCTCATAGTTCATTTTAATTTGGGGATTATACCATAGATGAAGAGAATGATTTAGGGTTATGTGTGTTTCATGATCACCACCAACCTCTAGGACCATGTGATTCATGATCAGTGTGGGAAATAATAGGAGGAAGTGAATTTGAAGATCGACATCCCCCCTCATTTGTTTATTGATGGTACTAGAGTCTAAAGGGACAGGGAGGGGTTATGTATTTGAATGTTAATATTTAATTTTCCACGTTGATATCTAGTATATCCACATCCGATGATCTATTTGAATGTGTCTCAGGATGAGCATAATAGGGGAAAGAGTTCTGCCTCCCATGGAATGGTTAGAGAATTACCTCAATAGGAGTTCCCTAAAATGAGTTATGGGGAAGGAGAGAAGCATCACTACACTTTAAAAGGAAAAGTAGGCTTGATATGTTTGAATTTTCACTATCATTCATTGAATGGGAAAGAAAATGATTAACCTGGATCCCTAAAACACAGAGGTTGCTGTTAGTATCTCAAGGATGGGACCTAGGATATGATGTAAATTTAAACTTATTAACTTATGTGGGTTTTCACAGTAGAAGGTATTACCTATTCGAATCCTCTTATAATGGGTATGTAAACTCTTAAGGGAAAACTAATGCACTCGCTGGTTTCACCATTCAGGTCTGGTGGCTTTTGAAGAGGTTTTGGCCTGA
Organism: Viscum album; assembly: GCA_963277665.1. Lineage (NCBI taxonomy): Eukaryota > Viridiplantae > Streptophyta > Magnoliopsida > Santalales > Viscaceae > Viscum > Viscum album. The sequence goes on along the minus strand of OY728128.1, from coordinate 2,082,371,164 downwards.
TTCTGTTAGACTTGTTCATGGAGGGACTACGGATGAGGTAGTGGAAATGGAAGGAGATGATAAAAACTAGAGATTAGAACATATTAGGGTACACCATTATGCAAACCGTTTCTCCATGTGGGCTTTAGGCCTCTCCTCATAGCGTGTTTCTATGCTATTGGAAGAACAGTCTCCTACTATGATGGTATGTTGACCAATATGCTGTTTTCATAGTGTTTTGCAATGTGGTACCAGTTTCTCGTTGCATAGCATGATACTACAACATGCTGAGTATTTTCCTCATATCATGGTTCTATATGGAAGAGGGTTTCAACATTGTGGCCTTATACTACAAAGATCACTAGAGTAAATAAGGGGTATTTATCATTCAGTATATTAGACTTTTATCTACCATGAGTATATGGTTTGTGGTTCTATAATTAGGTTTGTGGTCTACCAATTAATATTACATTTTCCACTTTTTACGTTATGTGGTGGGTTTATACATACAAGTATTCATCATTAGATCTTCTCACCTCATCGAGAAATCACTTTATAAATCCTTCTCACAAGTACCTCTAATCCTATGGAGTTAGGTCCTCATTATTATCTCTCTTTGGGGTTATATTATATAGTGTCAAGGAAGTAGGATATGTGGATCCTTTGAAACCTTTTATAGAAGCCCAAGGGGAGATCACCCAGCCTACAGACTACTCAGTCAATATAGGTCCATGGGGTAGTGGTTCTTGATGGTGGGAACCACTACCTCAATCACATGAAAAACATCATTTTTTATGTGGGATGTTGCTATCTTTTCCTCATATATGAAATATTGAGTTCATGGGGATGGTATGAAGGAGCGGAACTCTCCACCTCTATTTAACAAAAAATGTGGTTTGTGGGGGCAGTACGAAGTGGAAAAATTCACTACCTTTATTCAACCAATGACATGGTTCATGGGGGTGGTACACATGGGTGAAATTTTATGCCTTGATTGTGCCAACATAATTGTTCGTGATAGTGGGTTTATCTGCCTCCATTTGAAAAACGACCCAGTTTGCGGGTATGGTAAACAAGGGTGAAATCCTCGGCCTTGATTCGGCCAATGACATTATTCATCAGGGTGGTATTCGTGGGAGAAATTCTACACAGAGATTCCCCCAATGACATGGTTCCCGACAACATTATTTTTCACCTCCATTTATCCAGTGATGCTATTTGCGGGGATGGTATGTGGGGCCGAAATTCCGCTCCTTGATAATGCCAATGACACAGCTAATAGCTGGTGGCATCATTGTTTTCTTTCCACGTAATTCACGGTTCGCAATCCAATGATCAGCGGACCATTAAATCGCCATTTTCCATGAACTATCGGTTCATAGTTAGCATATTTTTGGTATTGTTTCTGGGATTTAGTATCCAAGTGGATTCTTTTCATTTCCTATCATTGGGTTCTTAAAAAATTTTCCCTAAACCCTTTATCTAGTTTTTTTCATTCATTTAACAAAATTAGAGGAGTATTTACTTTCCCTTTGCAAAGTATTCCAAAACCTAAATGGTATTATGTTATGGGATTGTACAAAAATTAACCAATATTTTGTGATAAATTTATGGACATATAGCCAATTTTCTTAGCATAAGTTTTTGAGGAAAATTTATTTCATTCAAAATTGAAATAATATTTTTAAAAAAAAATTAAAAGTATTGGTAACATTTTAGAATTATATAATATTTTATTCTGAAGTAATTAAATTTTATTACAATTTAGAAATATTAAATTAATATCTCTAATATTGCTTTAGAAAAAGGATAAAATTCATGCTTGTTTACATCATGTCGCATCTGGAAGGGTTGTGGGTAATGTTCACAAACCCAAATGGAAACATGTTTTTAATTTCTATGACAATCCTATGTGATGTTCTAGTTAATATGTTATTTTTTTCAATAAAATAATTACGAATTAATAATGATGATGAACCAGTGGTGTTACTATTGAGGTTTTGATATTATTGTATTATATTGGTTAACTTGTTTTGGGAATATTGGTTTAAGAAAATAGTTTGAGAGGGGTAGGAATACTATTCAATTTTGTTTGGATATTATGATCCATTAAATGTTAATTTAAGTGTTTCAGGCATAAAAATTGATTATTTGATATTCATTTATTAGAGCAAGGGGTGAAGTGTAATGTTATCAAGGTACAACCAAAGGATGAAATTATTTTTATGAAATAGATTGATATCTTGTAATTATATTTAATTATATTCAACGACAGAAATATAGTTCATCAAAATCTGGAAAAAATGATCTCAAAATAATTTCTTTCCTATTATAACCATATATGAGGAAACAAATGGTCATTAAATATTCACATATTTTATAATTTAATTCCATTAACCTTCTATCAACCTTTTACTCTTCTATTAGCATGGACCTGCATCAGTCTCTATAATTATTTATTCTTTTCTTCTATGTTCATATCATCACATTATATAAATGTTTTTCTACATCAAATCCTCTTTATGTTTTATTCCAAAAGACCATCACATTTCCTTTTCTCTCTTATCAAGGGGATGTTTTAAAACCCTTTTACAATGTTGGATTTTCATCAATGGTATTTCCAATTAAAAAACCCTTGATTACAAAAATAAATATTAATTTGAGAAGAAACAATTAATTTATGGGGGGAATTCTCAACTTTATATTTTAGAGAAAAATTGTACTCGATAGAATATGAAACATTAAACACAAATATTAAACAACCCTATAGATATATTTAGTAAAATTAAATTTCTTCAATATCCTGTGGAACACGCAACCCCATGCCAAAATGAGATGCAATATAGTATACCATCATATCCAAGCTATTAAATTTGAATATATGAATTTTACGAACAAAATTATGAAAATTACAATTTTATTTTTTTAAGTAAAATATAAATCATTTAAAATAGAAGAAGTATTTTCCAAAAAACTAATTTTTAAAAAAAATTATTTATTCATTCTTTTCAACATAATTTTAAATTAATTTTTATGAATTTAATAAAATGTATATTAAAAAATAAAATTCATTTTAAAATCATTAATGTTTTTATATCTTTGGGTGATTTTTTTATTTTTCTTGAAATGTTTCATTTTTCAATGAGTAGCGAAAAGAATGATTTTTATTTAAAGATATGTTATCATTTGAATAATTTTGAAGGATAAAATATATTTTATATTTTTTTTAATGTAAAATAAGTTAAATATATTAATATTTAACCAATTCAGGTCATTGAAATCATTTTTAATTTAAAGAACTGGAATTTCCATGTAATGTTTTTTAATTATATGTGAATTTTACGAGATTGTGAAAATTTACGGTGTGTGATTCTGAGACCTGGTGTTCCCGGAATTAATTTCTGATCTTTTCTTTGGGTACATTCAGTAAACATGCTAGTAGGTTTTTGAAACTTTTCAACCGGTGCTCGGAATTGAAATCCAAGGACATCGTTGAACTCGCAGCACTAGTATTCACTTAAGGAGACATTCACCATGACGACTGTTGGTCGAGGGTGAATGTTAGGTTCTGTGTTTTTCGGGTAAGAATAAAAATAAAATAAAAATGTTTAACATTTTTATTTTTTGAAACCTCCCACATGTGTGTTATGAAGGTGGGGACCACCGAGCCTAAATCCCCCATTTTTAATCCCTAAAGGTGGTGACCACACAAACCTCTTAATGGGAGAAACCTGCATGTACTCCCCAATTAATTGTTTAAGCCTACTAAGAAATTAATTATATTTGTAAGAAATTATTTATTCCAAATTTCTTTTTTTGTTCCAAAGTAATTAAATTTGATAAACATAAATTAATAAGGTGGATATTTCACATTTTGGTGGAATTGTGAGCAATGGTTTAGCAAGAGGAGATCTTTTAGAGGATTAATCTCCCCAACGAAGAACACCTCACAGCGATGATATTCTTCGACGAAGAACGCACCATCTTCTCCAATGAAGAATGTACCACATCCAATGCGGGACATCTTCACCAAAAACTAACTGACGTTTGTCCTTCATTCCTCTCCTATGTCAAAAATCCTTTGAGGTTGGGAGGTTGTTTGAATTTTTTCCACTTACCTGTTATTGAAGACTCTTTGTAATTCAAGAAGTAATCATAGGTACTTGCTACAGCTCTAACACATAGAGTGTAGGAAAAACAAACATGGCCCGACCTCTCTGCAATTATTGTGATTATTTTTTGTGTTCTTCATGATGAATAGGATGAAGTGACCATGTCGCCCGACGAAAAGAGTACCGCAACTTGTGCCGCAGTGGTGAAGGAAGGACGGCCGGCCAAACCGGCCGTCGATGATAGCGCGGCCCGCGACCAAGTCGTGCTGAGAGGAAGACTGGAAATCCGTCTGGCCTCATCAGACTGCCGCCCCATGGCCCTCGCGCCACCCCATGTCCCTCACGCCACCTCATGGCCCCCACGCGGTGTGGAGAGGAAGGTTGGCCATCCGGCTAGCCGCGACGGACAACCGCCCCGCCGTCCCTGCGGCACCCCGCGGACCTGCCCCGCCCTACGTCGCCCCGCCCCGTCATGCCCCATGGACCTTCCCCATCCCGCTACTTGAATGGTGTACCTCGTCCCCCATGCTGCCCTACGGCCCCAGCACTGCGTAGAGAGGAAGGATGTCCATCTGGACAGCCACGCCGAACTACCACATCGTGGCCCCCGCACCGCCCTCGTGGCCCCTGCGCCGCACCGTTTCCCCCGCTCCACACTGCGGCACCCGAGCCGCCCCGCGGCCCCCAAACAGGATCGCATCGACATGCCGCCCCCAGCCCCTGCGCCCCTTCACGGCCAGCCCGTCACTGGGCTGGGCCGCCCAGCAGGCCATATCGTCCAGAACCGGGTCGGGTTGGCCGAAGCTGGGTAGGACCGGACCCGGGCCAGCTTCGACCCATTTCTGCTCTTTTGGCCATAACATTGGCACCGAGTTTCCGTTTTATGAACCATCTATGATGCTAAAACTTTTGGAGTGAGACGGTCCCTTTGGTATACCCCACTGGCGATTTGGATAATGTTTTGGAATGGTCAGGTTGGATCGAGCACGAATCCAACCGAGCCCTCGACACTAAAAGGATAATAACTTACAGACCATGCATCATTTGGAGGCACTGTCAGTTGCGTTGAAAACCCAATGACATGGTGGTCCTTTGGGATACTTCTTCATGGGTTTTTGTGGCAATTAGAGTATCAAAAAATGGTTTGATGAGCGGATCCTTCTGGAGACAAGCGATCTCCGTGCGGGAACCCTCTAGCTGGGTGTAACGATGTACTAGAATCCTGTATGGGTCTGACAACATACTGCCAATGTAATAGGATCATGTCTGGGTCTGGAAATGTACTGACGGTGTACTAGGAGCCTCTGTGGATCTGACGACGTACTGACAGTGTTCTAGGATCCAGTGTGGGTCTGACGACGTACTGATGGTGTACTAAGATCCTATGTGGGACTGACGACGTAATGACGGTGTACTAGGATCTTGTGTGGGTCTAACGATGTTCTAACGGTGTACTAGGATCCTGTTTGGGTATGATGATGTACTGAATGTATACTAGGATTCTGTGCATGTATGACGATGCACTGATAGTGTACAAGGATCATGTGTGGGTCTGACGATGTACAGACGATGTACAAGGAACCTGTGTGGGTGTGACGATGTACTGACAGTGTACTTGGATCCTGTGTGGGTCTGACGACGTATTGACATGGTACTGGGATCTTGTGTGGGTATAACGATGTACTAGGATCTTGTCCAGGTTTGACGAGGTACTAGGATCCTCTATGGATTTGACATTGTACTAAGATCCTTTGTGGGTCTGATGATGATTTAGGATCCTTCGTGGGTCTTCCTCTTAAAAGAGTAATATGGATTAGTTGTTATATCTAATCCTATATACTACTATACCTAAGTTATACTTGGTGTGAGCTGAGTTCATACCCATGTGGTACTTTCCTTCATGGTAATACATTGGTGGTATTATTCTGTGTGGTGTACCTATGTGGAACTTTCCTTCATGGTACACCTTGCATTGTGGAATAGTTGAGCTTGGTCTTTTGAGTTGGACTTGGTGTTTCCTCTTGATTGACATGAGAATACGTGATAACATGGGTATATGTATGGGCATATACCTAAGTAGGGTTGTCAGTTGATTTCATTATTTTTGGTTTATCCTTTCTGGATTTTGTGAGAACATGAAGGTATCGGGGTCCCTACTGAGTATCGTTATACTCAACGCGGCACGGGCTCTGCCCGCACCTTGTTGTGTTTGGTCCAGACGACAGAAATCGCTGACTGAGGAGGAGGGTACCAGGACTGGATGGTTCCCGGAGGTGGACCATATGGCATTTCGGTACGCAGAGGAGTCAGGAGGACGTGGAGTGTTGAGGAGTAAATTTGTACCTACCCTTCAGGTAGAACCTCAGAGGACGACCTCGTAGCTATCTTTCTCTTCTTCAGTTGTATTATATTTTTGTTGTACCTATAAATTTACTGTTGATCTTGTATTCCGGCCCCTATTACATTTATCACTCTATCTGCTATACAGTTTATTTGTTTTAGTATCTCTCTGTGTTATTGTTTGCATGTGATTATAGGTTTAAAGGCAATGACCTCTCGGTTTTAGGGAATACGCCTTTCCATGCTAGTCTCCAACCCCTAGCCTATGGAAGGTGGGCTTGGGGTAGTCACAGAATGGGCCCCGGGGGATGGGTCGTGACAAAATAGTATCCGAGGAATTGGTTCTACCGTAGAACATAGGACTCTAATCTTTTTAACGAAAATTATGTTATGTGTAGTGAGGGTGGTTATCAGTTTAGGGAATCCAATGATGGTGTGGAAACCGACATATTCATATGCCAGGGCCCTGAATTCTGATTTCTAACACATTTCACCAAAACAGGGATTGCGTGTGTGTTTTCAAATGTCTTCTTTGTGAACTCTTAGAGTCGGATCACCAGGTATAACTTATTGACCATGGCACACATGTTTCTTTTCAGGATGCCTCCATGTAGACAACCATCTAGTGTTCCGGATAGAGTTCGTATTGACAAACCAACGAGCGATGATTCCTCGGTGTAGGACCCTCTTCCAGTAGAGGCACCCACAGAGGAACTAGCAGTACCATTACCAATTGGGCCACTGATGCCACCAGCCCCAGTAGCAGAGAGTGTACTCCTCTTGAGCATGTTTTATGAGTTACAGCGTCAGAGGCCACCCAGGTTCAGGGGAGAGATGGACCCACAAGAGGCTGAGTATTGGTTGTAGGTCGTAGTGAGAGTTTTTTTACTTATAGAAATACCTGCTGATCTCATGGTGATCCTTTCCACCAGCCATCTACTCATAGAAGTAGGATGATGGTGGATCTTGATGATCCAGGTTCACGAAGAGGTGATGCTTCTCTAGGCAGACTTCGAGAGCCCGTTTCAGGCAGAGATTGTCCCAGCGACACTTTGCACAGTACGCATACAAGAGCTTCTTCATCTGCAGCAGGCCAGCATGACTGCGGCCCAGTACCTAGCGAGGTTCACTAACCTCTAACGCTACACCATTGATATATTATATGACCCATGCTTCAGGGCCTAGACCTTTGAGTAGGGACTCAGGTGGGAGATCAGGGCTTCGATGATTTCTCTTAGCATCCCGACACAGGCGGGGGAGTTAGAGTGAGACCTCGTAGTAGAGAGATTTCTTTCTGAGCAGTCACCAGTTGCGATACCCACCACCGGACGTCATGTAGCGGAGAATTCTACAGCTGGTAGTAGACAGATGTCACAGAGGTCCAAAAGGACCAGACAAAAAGGTGGATGACTGTATGATTTAGAGACTTTTATGCAAGGCAAAGAAGACAGAGTCAGTCATGTGAGGAACATGCAGTGTTTCACATGCGGCGGGCAGGGCCACATGGCTTGTGACTATCTTACCCGATGTACGGATGATCAGTAAATGGTCGAAGGACCACCCCAGAAGATATAGATGTTTGACCGAGGAGGTCCGTATGGAGAAGGAGGATGTAGCAGAGGAGCTAGACGTGTAGCTGGCAGTGGGCAACGATTCAAGATGTTACAGACACCACCACTAGGTGGTCCACCCCGACCGCTGAGAGTATGTGGAAAGGGGTGATCTCAGCTTCATGCAGATGAGGCCTACGACCATGGTGTTGTAGAGATGATACAAAGTACGATATGTGTCTAATCCAATATAGTTTTAGTACTTCATGACACAAGTTTCAATCATTATTTTATTGCCACTGCCCTCGGTCGGATCTTGTAGATTCGGACGGAGCCGTTGGCTTGATCTTTATGGCTAGAGAATCCTGTAGGAGTAGATTCGACGATTACGCCCTGGTGCCGGCAGTGCGAGATTACTATAGGAGGCGAGAGCTTCAAATGGGATCTTATAGTAGTGACACTGAGGACTTACGATGTCATATTTGGTATGGACTAGTTATCTATAGTCCATGCTCAGATAAACTATATTAGGCACAAGGTGCGGTGTGTCTACACTGATGGGACATGGTTTACCTTCACCGATGAGAAGGGAGCCTTTGCAACACATGATGGACTTCCCCAGAGGAGATTACTTCCGATCACTCATCAATTGGCTAGACATACCGTCAGAGCAGTTGATGTGGAGAGTCTGAGCTATCCTGTAGTGGGGGACTAGTACGTGGATGTTTTCCATAATGATGATTTGGGTCTACCTCCACATAGAGAGGTGGATTTTTATATTAACTTGTACCCTGAGATTGAACCGATATCTACACCAGCATATTGGATGGCTCCCGTGGAGCTTCGTGAGCTGCAGGTATAGCTGGAGGACTTATAGGGGAAATTGTTCATTCGGCCTAGTGTTTCTCCTTTGGCAGCCCCCATTTTGTTCCCCAAGACGACGGATGTATGCTTGAGACTTTTTGTTGACTATTAGTGCCTGAACAAGGTGACCGGGAAGAATAAGTACCAACTCCCAAGGATTGAAGACCTCTTTTATAAGCTTAAGGGAGCATGGTGGTTCTTGAATATGGACCTCAGATAATCTTATCACTAGCTCAGAGTGTGAGACGAGGATGTGCACAAGACAACATTCAGATGTTAGTACGGTCATTACAAGTTCTTGGTTATTCCATTCGGTGTAACCAATGCTTCATCAGTGTTCATGGGACTCATGAACAAGATATTTCAGCCATAACTTGATTGATTTGTGGTGGAATTCATTGGGGACATTCTGATCTACTCTGATACCAAGGAGAAGCATGCCTATCATTTTCATGCAGTACTGGACACACTCTGAGAGCACCAAATTTATTGTAAGCTCTTAAAGGGCTAGTTCTGGATCTGAGAGGTTCACATTCTAGGAAATTTCATCTCAGAGGCTGGAGTTGCGGTGTATCCAGAAAATATTGAGGATGTACTTTCTAGGGAGACACTGAGGAGTGTGACAGAGTTATGAAGTTTCTTGGGTTTGGCTATATACTACTGGAGATTTGTGCCAGATATCTCCATAGTTGCAGTACCTATATCAGCATTGACAAAAAAGGGGAAACCATTTGTTTGGTCAGAGAGATACCTGTAGAGTTTTCAAGAGATGAGGTAGAGGCTGACTAGTTCCCCCCATCTTGAAGATATTTGAGGAGGGTGTTGGGTATGTATTCTACTATGACGCATCAGGGACAGGTCTTGGATGTGTTTTAATGTAGGAGAGACAAGTGATCGCATATGGTTCTTGATAGCTGAGACAACATGAGAAGAACTATGCTACCCACAACCTGGAGTTACCAGCAGTGGTCTTCTCCTTGAATATGTGGACACATTAATTGATGGAAGATCATTTTACAGTCTACTCAGATCACAAGGGTCTTAGGTATATCTTCTCTCAGAAGGACCTGATCCAGAGACGTCGACATTGGCTTGAGTTCCTCCAAAACAATGACTTCGAGATATTCTATACTCTTGGGAAGGGTAACGTTGTAGCAGATGCACACGGTAGGATATTTGGTATACAGCTGCAAGGTGAGGTGACAAAAAAGATTGCTGCTTGGCAGATATACTTAGTGGATCGTGATGGAGTAGATTTTATTCAGTCTATTATAGTCACTCCCCTGCATCATTAGCGAGTCAGGGAGTCACAGTGTGGGCACACTGACTATGAGGCTTGACGTCCTCAGATATCCACAGGGCTGGTACCTGATGAATTTTATGAAGGTGGGGAGCACGTCATCCTTTTTAGAGGACGTAACTTGGTACTGGTTTCATTTCGGAAGGAAGTGTTGTGGGAGTTCCACACATCCCCACTAGAGGAACATCCTGGACTGTAAATGATGTACTAGGATCTCCGACGAAATCACTGGTGTCCAGGAATAAATAAAGTCTTAGTAGAGTTTGTCTCTCAATTCCTCACTTGTCTGGAAGTGAAGGTGGATTATCAGGTACCATCAGACATATTTTAGACTTTTGAGGTTCCAGAGTGGAAGTTGTATGAGATATCGATGGACTACATGACCGGACTTCCACACACATCCAGAGGTCATGATTCTATATGGGGGATCATTGTCTAACTCACGAAGTCCGCCCCCTTCCTACCGATCAGTGAGCAGGGTTTAGTAGTGAGCTTGGGATGCCCTTATGTAGAGGAGATTGTGCAGCAACATGGAGTACCCATGATGATTGTCTCATATCATGATTCCCATTTTACTTATCAGCTATGGAAGGTGTTTTAGGAGGCTTTCGGGTTGCAACATCGTATGAGCACCACCTTCCATCCTCAGACGAATGGACAGATTGAGCGGACCATTCAGACCATCGAGGACATGCTACGTTCTTATATCCTCGATGTTGGCCGCAATTGAGAGGATCACATTCCCTTGGTAGAGATTTCCTAAAACAACAACTATCACTGCACCACTAGGATGGAAAATTTGGAGGCATTGTATAAATGACTTTACAGATCACCTTTGTGCAGGAATGAACCAAGGGAGTCCGCACTCGTGGGACCAGAGATGGTATGGGCTACCATAGAGAAAGTGAAAATCATCCAGGACAGATAAAGACTGCATAAAGTAGCATAAATCTTATGCCGACAATAGATGGAGACATTTGGAGTTCGAGGATGGAGACCACATATTTCAACTAGTCTAAACCCGATGTGGTTTAAGGAGATTTGGCTGAGGTCGTCAGAAAAGTTGGCGAGGTGGCTTGCCGCTTAGTACTTCCCCCTCAGTTGCACCTAGTGCATGACGTCTTCCATGTATCCCTGATAAAGAGATACATGCATGACCCTTCTCACATCATCTACCATGGAGAGCTTGAGGTCGACGATGGGGAAACATTTATGGAGGTTCAAGTGGAGATTGAGGATCAATAGGAGTGGGTTCTTCGTGGGTGGTCAATACCTCTGGTGCACATTCACTGGCAACACGGGAATCTCTAGGAGAGCATATAAGAGAGGTAGGCTTAGATTCGTGCTGAGTACTCCAACTTTTATTTTCCAAATTTTGTGATGTGGCTTTCTAAGACGCAACGACCTGAGGTGGGGTGAATGTAATGACCTGGAATTTACATGTATTGTTTTTAATTTTATGGGAATTTGACGAGTTCGCGAAAAATTACAGTGCGTGATTCCGAGACCCAGATATCCTGGAATGAATTTCTGAATTTTTTTCACGTATGTTTAGTAAACGTGCGAGCGGGTTTTTGTAACTTTTGAACCTATTTTCGGAATTGAAATCTAAGGACACCGTTGAACTCGCAGTGGCAGTATTCTCTTAAGGTGACAGTCACTTCGATGATAGTTGGTCATGGGTGAAAGTTAGTTTTTGTGTTCTTCTTGTACGAATAAAAAATAAAATTTTAAAATTTTTATTTGTTGAAAGCTCCCACATGTGTGTTATGGAGGTCGGGACCACTGATCCTAAAACCCCCATTTTGAATTTCTAAAGGTGGGAACCACCTGAACTCTGTTAATGGGAGGAACCCCCTTGAACACCAAAATTAATTGTTTGAGCCAACATAGAAATTAATTAAATGTGTCAGCATTTAATTATGCCAAATTTATTTTTTTGTGCCAAAGTAATTTAATTTGATAAACATAAATTAATAAGTTTTATATTTCACATTTTGGTGGAATTGAGTGGAAAGGGATATCAAGAGAGCTTTTGGAAGATTATTCTCTCCAATGAAAAACACCACCCAACAAAGATCTTCTTCGACGAAGAACATTCCATCTTCTCCAACGAAGAATGTGACACCTCCAACATGGGATGTCTTCACCAACGACCAACTGATGTTCATCCTTTTGTCCTCTCCAATGTCAATAATCCTTCGTGGTAGGGTGGTTGTTTGAATTTTCACCCTTAGTTGTTCTTGATGACTCTTGTAATTCAAGATGGAATCACATCCACTTGATTCTGCTCTAATGTGGGGAGTGCGAGCCAAACGAACATTGCCTAACCTCTCTACAATTCTTGTGATTATTTTTTGTGTTCTTCGCGAAGAAGGAGACGATGTGACCATGTCGCTCGATGGGAGAGAACTGTGGCTTGTGCCACTGCAGTGAAGGAAGGATGGCCGGCTGAAGCGGCCGCCGGCGAAGGTGCGACAGTTGACCGCGCCACACAGATGGGAAGGCTGGCCATCCGGACACCCATGACAGACCGCCGCCCTACAGCCCCCACGCCACCCTGTGGCCCCCATGCCGCCACGCTGCCCCCGCTGCCCCCGCGGCCCCCACGCTGCCCGAATAGCCCCGCGACCCCCGCGCCGCCCCGCGGTCCCCTCGCCACCCCGAGGTCCCCGCGCCACCCCGCGGACACGCATCCCACGCACCACACTATGGCCCCCACACTGAATAGAGGTTCCTACAATGCCCCGTGGCCCTCGCGTCTCATAGCAACTCCCCACCCCCCGCGCCGCCCTGCGACCCATGCGCCGCCCCGTGGCCCCCGCACCCCAACGCGCCACACCGCGGCCCACGCACCGCCCCACAGCCGCATCATCTCCAGGCCAGGTTGTCCAACTGGTTGGGATGTACCCAATAGGTCGGGTCATTCCAGGTCTGTTCGACCGGGTCGGACCGGACCCGGTCCTTCTTCGACCCATTTCCTCTCTTTTGGCCATAACTTGGGCATCGAGTGTCCATTCAACAAACTGTCTATGGTGCTGGAAATCTTGGAGAAAGACATTCCATTTGGTATACCTCAATAGATAGTTGGAAAATGTTTGGGAATGGTCAGGTTGGATCGAGCACGAATCCAATTGTTCCCTCGTGACTAAAAGGCTAATAACATACAAACCAGGCATTCATTGGATGCACCATCTATCGCATTGAGACCCCTATGACATGGAGGTCCTTTGGGATGCTTCGTCATGGGTTTTTGTGGCAGTTGGAGTATCGACCAGTGGCTTTAGGAGTGGACCCTCATGGAGACAAGCGTGTTTAGTGCGGAAACCATGTAGCTGGTTGCGACGATGTACTAGGATCTTGTGTGGGTCTGACGACGTACTGAAAATGTAATAAGATCTTATGTGTGTTGTACGATGTACTGATGGTGTACTAGGATCATGTGCGGGTCTGACGATGTACTGACAATTTACTGGGATCCTATGTGGGTCTGAAGATGTATTGACGATGTACTAGGATCCTATGTGGGTCTGACGACTTACTGATGGTGTACTAGGATCCTGTATGGGTCTGACGACATACTCAAGTTGTACTAGGATCCTTTGGGGGTCTGACAATGCACCATTGTTCTACTAGGAACATGTGTGGGTTTGACGATGTATTGATGTTGTACTAGGATCCTATGTGGGTCTGACAATGTACTTAGATACTATGTGGGACTGATGAGGTACTAGGATCCTGTGTGAATCTGATGATGTACTACAATCCACTTTGTGTCTGATGATGATTTAGAATCTTTCATGGGTCTTCATCTTAATAGATTAATATGAATTAGTAGATACATCTAATTGTCTCTACCACTATATCTAAGTTATACATTGTGCGAGTTGAGTTTGTACCCGTGTGGTACTTTCGATAATGGTAACATCTTGGTGGTATTCTTCTATGTGGTGTAAATGTGTGGTAATTACCATCATGTTACTCCTTCCTTTGTGGAACAATTGCGCTTGGGGTTTTGATTTGGACTCTTTGTTTCATCATGATTGAGATAAGTATACTTGATAACTTAGGTATATGTATGGGCATATACCAAGATAGGGTTGTCAGTTGATTTCATGCTTTCTGGTTTATCCTTTCTTGATTTTGTGAGACCTTGAGGGTCTCGAGGTCCCTACTGATTATCATTATACTCACCCCAACATGGGATATTCCCACACCTTTTTGAGTTTGGTGCTGACGACAGATAGATCTGACTGAGCACGAGGGTACTAGGAATGGACGTTGTCTGGAGGTGGACCATAGGCATGTCGGTATGCAGAGGATCCAGGAAGACGTAGAGTGTTGAGGAGGCTATCTGTACCTACCTTTCAGGTAGGAATCTCGAAGGATAACCTAGTAGCTATCATTCTCTTCTTCAGTTGTATTGTATTTCCGTTGTACTTGTACCTTTACTATTGGGCTTGTATTCCGGCCCCTCTTACATTCAACACTCTTTTTTCTATACAGTTTTACTTGTTTTCTTATCTCGTCGTGTTCTTGGTTGGGTGTGTTTATAGGTTATAAAGGCAATGGCTTTTCGGTTTTAAGGAATTATCCTTTTGGTGCTAGTCGCTAGCCCCTGCCCTATGGAAGGCGGGCTTAGGGTAGTCATGGCACGAGCACCAGGGGACAGGTTGTGACATTCATATTGAATATTTCTATTAAAAAATTCTATACGTATATGATTTTTCATTTTGTAACACTATTTTGAATCGCCTCTATAGGTATAATTTTAAAACAAATTATTGTTCTTATGTGAATAAAATTTGGAAAAATGGATTCAATATTTAGAATCATTATAATTTATATTATATAATATTTCCAAACTAATTATTTCCATAATGATTATTTAAATTAGTAAAAATTAATTATTTTGGTAAAGATAATAATTAATCTACAAAGGGTTAAACTGAAGAGATAATGTTTAAAATAACATAAACATTATACATACACCAATGGAGGGCCATATATAGAACATTTAAACTGTAATGGTCACGAACAATCCATTTTGGAGGCATGTAGAATAATAAAATCATGGGGGGGGGGAATGGAATATGTTTTCCATGTGTGCCCTCTCCCCCACTAATAAAAGGGCACACCCTCTCCACCACTCTTCACAGTTCCAAATCCATTGTTTAGGCCATGAAATTCCCAAATCACTGATATAATCCGATTAAAAAAATAATTTATACATTTCTTTTATAAAAAATACATTCTATTAATGTCTTTTGGGGAATTTTAATGTAGTTTTCAAAAGAAGAGGTACCATTATTAAACAACGATTTTAATTTTACTTCATAATCCTTGTACTTAAAATATTATTATACCATGGTCATATTATATAATTAGTATATTAAATATACATATATTTGATTATTTTTTCAATACCTATATCCATATCCTCTTTAATCAAATGTGAAATGAAACCACTATTCATGTATAAGGCAGACCTTTGGATACAATGTCATTTATTTTCCATCACCACAATTCAAGGACAGATATAATGTTGTATTTAAAAGATGTATATGGTATTTATGATACTATTATAATTATATAATATTAAGATACTATATAACTTTTTATGTTCCATTATGTTTGAAATAAGATGACATTGCTTGTGTATATGGATGATTGTCGCATCATGAAACACTATGACTCATTTTAGACTTACATAGTAAATGGAATGTAATAAAGATAAAATTAATTAATAAATGTGATATATATGAGATGATTAAGGTTATGTAAAATTGATATATCTCCAAATTCATTAACCTTTTACTTGTTATAGGAATGATAACATATTTTGTGCATATGTACAACCTGCCATCAATATGTAGTGAAATGATTCAGTTTTCTTGTAAAAGTATCCATAAGGATATAAAATGTTTATAAAATGATAAAATTTATATTTAAAAAATTTATATAAATATTAACATGATGAAACTATATAATATGTGAATGAATCGTATCATTCATAACAAAACACGCATGAGAAAACATGGAAATTAACACCTGAAACAATGAAAATAATGAAATATTATTAACGAATGGGTAGGAAAATGTTATAAGGGGATCATATAAAATATTATAAATATGGAAATTTTTTGGAATATTTTATTAAAATTATTAAATCCGTTATTCATGATGCTAAATGTAGTTCAACCAAAAGAATGTGTGAGGTAAGGGACTTCATCACAATTCCACTTCAATGAGGTTTATTGAAATTTCATATTCCTACTTTTTTAATATACTGTATATAACACCCCATTGGAAAGTAATATCATTATTAATTAATAATTTATTTAATTTAATGTTTTAAATTTCCATATTTCAACTGTGGGTTTTTCTATAAAAATTGACCACATGGTAATGAAATTCAAAATTAAATTTCTTTTCATTTGGTTATATTACTTATTCATTTTCATTGAAATTCTATGACTCTGTGTATGTTGATTTTTTAAAATGTTTTGTTCTATATCAACCTATTTTATGTTAATTTATGTTTGGTTAACATAAAATATTCATCGGTGAACTCGCACATCAATGTTAGGATCATTTAAAGGCTTATTTCACGATTTTATTTTAATTGATGTTGTTTGTGCTTGAATTTATATCGAAGAAAAATATTTTATAATTATGTAATAAACCTCTATAAATTTATTATGCTGTATATATTCATGAAAATTACATGTAATATTATGATTTTTCAAATACTTGGTTATTAAAATGATTGAGAAAATATTTTTAATAATACCTTGATATCATTTATCTCTTCAATCACTTTTTGTATTCCAACACCATGTTTTTAATGTTTTCAAAAATGTTATAAAAATATTCTAAATGATTTATTGAGAAAATATTTATCCATGTTTTACTTTTTAAAAATAGTTTTGATTAATATTTTCAAGAATTATTCATAACAAGACACATTTTTTATTTTACCAAAACTATGAAATGTTTCTTTATTTTAAAGTGTATGACATGTATGGAATATCAAATCATTAGGACTGCTCATTATTTTAATTTATTCATCTATATGTTTAAAAGGATATTTTAAATGGAATATATTATCCAAATATTTTTTTAACTTTTGTTTAGAAAAATATA
Organism: Viscum album; assembly: GCA_963277665.1. Taxonomy (NCBI): domain Eukaryota; kingdom Viridiplantae; phylum Streptophyta; class Magnoliopsida; order Santalales; family Viscaceae; genus Viscum; species Viscum album. Next base: position 2,082,353,873 of record OY728128.1, on the reverse strand, counting down.
TTTTCAAATTTAAAATGTTTTTTCATAAATAATGTTTTAAATATATTTTTGTGCTATTTATATTCATTAATGATAAACACAATTCATTTTATGTATACTGAATAAGGGAGAAATTATATTAATATTGTCATTATCATTTATATTAAAGATTTTTGATTATTTTGAACAATTAATGAATTGAAATTCACTTTCATGATACATTTTTTTCGAAAACTTTTTCTAGAAATAATCAATTTTTTATGATCATTGGGCATTAAATTTTCCATAATATCAATATTAATGTTAATTAATATTTTTATTACTTAAAACAAATATTTTTTCTATGTATGGTTGCATACATTGATAATTATTTTCTGTTAGGGACAAATTGATAAATCTTTATTCTTTTCTCAATATGGATATTTGATGATAAGGAATATTCTTAAATAGTTAATTTTTTTGTTAGATATACGAGGAATTATTTCCACATGTAGTGATGGGTATATTCATGATTTTATATCCCATCGATGCATTGGTAGTCACATGATGTGAATTAGATTACGAGTATTAGACAATGTTTTAGATATAGTTTTTAAACATTTCATTAAATTTACTAATGGTAGAGGTACCATGATTAAGTAGGTCATGTTGACCAATATTTAATAATTTCCATAATTAACAAAAAATATTTCATTTTTCATGAGATTTTCAGAATGATATTATCTCATGATGCATTTTATTTTTATTCATTGATTAAATGATATGTGTTCTTCGTTATTTTCCCTCACATATTAATTATTATTTAACTTTTAATATGTGATATTTTCACAATATTGTTTAATATAGATCCATTTAATTCTAATCATATTTATTTAATTATATGTGTTTTTGAGTTATTTACATTTCTACATTTTTTAATTAATTTATTTGTTAATCCCTTGATATTAAAAAATGTTAATATAGGGAAAAAAAGAATGGAATGAGGTCAAATAGAACATAAAACACCCATATTCGATATTATCCTTATTGTGTTTCCCTTACATATAATCTATGTAGTGTAATGTGAATTATATGTATGGATATGATAGAGGGAATAATGATATTATCAATAAAAATTACAATCTAATTTTTAAATTCAAATGTAATATATGAATTTTTCCTAAATCTAGTCTACCAAGAATAATAAACTATTAAAAACATCAGGATGAAATTCCTTGTATCATATACAATTATAATAATGTATATAGCATCAATAGTTTACTGGTTTTGGGTTATTACATATTTATTTAATATTATAATCATTTTCTTTTTGTTTTATCCTCTCTTGTTCACTCCTCCACCCCATATCCATTGTTTATTTTCTATTCATGCCAAATCTAGTTTGTTCATCACCATATTCAAGTCTCTACTATTACAACTGGTAATCAACAAGAACAATATGACTCCTTTTTAAATTTTTTATCTTACTACGTCACATTGAATTATCATTTTAGACCTAATATTAAGGGATGTGGGGATTCAACTTCAATGAATTATTTATTTGGAAGTAAAATAAGATGAGGATCCAATATTATATAGACTATGATGATCCTACGTAGTTCATCCCTAATATTCCCATGATTTTTTACTTCCTTTTCATACATCATATGAAGTGTTTTATGTTCCATGTTTTTGAATATCCCATAAAAAATAATTAATTGAGTTTCATTAAATCCATATGATAGGAGAAGCACCTATAAAATTTGTGAGTGGTCATTGAGGTGTGTGTAATGTCTCTTATGGTAAGTGATAAGGATTACTTAAGATTATTGGAATATGAAACTATGAACATGGACTCATGTTACATGCTAACGATTATGAATCGACCATAGAAACCTTTCGTAGCTCCCTAGAGTATTTGTTTTGTAAGTATTGGCTTGAGAGTGTGTTATTTTGAGTTGAATTTCCCTAATTAGGAGCCATTAAATTTTTTTGATGGATTAGTAATCGATTTACAGAATAACCATTGATGTGTCCGATAAGTATAAATTATTTATATTTATTTTAAATAATAAATAATTAATTTGGATTGGTTCTTTGATTGTGGTGGTGCCTCATACATTAAGAGTCTATTAATGTTGATAAATTTTTAATAAATTATATGTTATAGATACATATCAAACTAGATTTGGACATATACCCATTTTTTAGCATAAAATCAATGAATTGTGGAATATTGACATGTTGTGATACTATATCGATGATATATCATTATTATTAGACTTTATTTTGGCAGTTCATCAATCACAAATGGATGATGTCTTGATGTTGTTTCTTCCAATATAAGCATAGAACATTTGATAAATCATCTTTTTACGTATTTTTATTGGCAGTGCATTATACAGTAATGAGAGTGTTCTCATCGGAACATCATCCACATAATTAATTGTACCAGTGCTATACCGTCTACTGAGACGATGACATTAGGTTGCATAATCCAACTTGAGTTAACATTTAATACAACTAATAGTATTTTTTAAGTGTTGAATCATTTATCTCTACTATGTTTTATTCGTTGTCTTTTTCCACATGAAATTATTATTGATGGTATATATTCCATTGGTGATGAGAAAATTCTAGTGCACCATCTACATTTTATATTAGATACCCCATTCACTAGGTGATGGATTTTACACATTTTATTTTGGTTTGGTAAGGGATCATATGCCTTTATTGGTTATTATATGATTCCTCATTCATATAGAATATTTAATAGTGATTATTCATTCTACATAATAATTAGTTGTGTTGTGATGCATCTTGAATCCTCTTGGTGTGTCTAGAATGTGAGTATAACATACCATTCCATTATATATCGATGTAGTTATTTCCATATAATGTTGAGTTGGTTCAATCCATGGGATGACATGCTATTGATTTATTTTCATTATTTTAATTTCATATCATGAAAGATCCATTATTTACATGATTTGTGGAGGAAACCAATGGGATTGTCTTACTGATTTGTATTCACAGTCTGATTGATAGTTATAGTACCTGAATGGACATCATGTATCATGAACTTTGTAATACAAATTGGTCTGTTTCTTTGGACAGTCATGATGGTGGATCTAAGAATAGAGTTTGGTGATGGCTCATGGAAAAAATCAATTATTGGTTTTTGGAAGTCATTTTTAATTTTGATTTCATTTTATCCCAACATTGACACGTATATATTTTATTATTAATCTTATTTTAAATTAAATTTGTGTTTCGTATAGTTATATAACAAGAAACAATGAAGAAATTTGAAAATTTATTTATTTAATTATGACATATTATTATAATACAAAAAGCAAATATATTATACTATAATATAATGATATGAAATTTTGGAAATTAAAAAACAATAATAAAACCAAAATTAAATAGAAACACCATAATAATGAAATATCCCTTATCTTTGTCTACATTGACGATCATACTACAAATAATAACTATTAAAAGGATACAAAAATTAAAAATATGATAAATATATTATGAAATAAAAATGAATTATTTTATGAGTGATATTTATTAGGTGTGTGATGTTATATATTAGAATATAATATGTTCATAATATATTTGGTCACTATGCTTATATTGACCTTGAGAATGTTTAGTTTTGTGAATATATGTTCGTTTAATTGTGTATTTGGTTATAAATATAATTATTAATAAAACTTATATGTTTATTTTAAGTAATATTCAACTAAATTATGACCATTACAAATTATCTATTATATTGGAGTGTATAAATACATGTAATATCATTGAAGTTTATTTATATATAATAGAAGTGATGGAATAAAGTAGTTAATGTCCTCTTTATTATGCTCATTTATTAAAAATTTTAATGGTTTAAGCATCACTTGTATTTTTTATAAACTAATCCATATATAAAAAATAACAATGATAGATTAGGAGAAAATGTCTACTTGATAAGTTCATGCTCATAGAGATCATTATGAGATAAATGATAACTAAATAACCTCCCCTAATAGACACTATTTATTATAAAACCTTTTGGTATCATATAGTGGACTTGAGAGGTTTTTAAATTATAGTTTATGATGATATAAGCATGTAATTGTTAGTTATTAAGTGATATATATATATATATATATTCATTATTACATTTTTTATTTATTTGGAATGATTATAAGATTTAATTTTAATGAATTAATTTAATAAAGGGTAATTCATTTTTTATGTAAATGTATCTATTTAATTAAATTAAATGTTAGTAAATGAATAATCAATTATATATAAGTATGAATAAACCATTTAAGGTTAAAAATAAATTTTTATCAAATAATTTGTTTTGTGTAACATACATTTTTAAATATATAAATAATTATTTTCATGAAATTTTTTATAAAATATATTAAAAAATCCATTCATATAAGTATTATTAAGTGATAAAAATAAATACTAAATTCAAATTTATGCTCATAAATAAATTTTTATCACTTTTAAAAATTATATCTAGTGATATTGATTCCAAATTTTAAATAAATATGTAAACCTTTTGAAATAATTTCAGTTTTATTTTTATGATAAAAATTTATTTCTGAGGTAAGAATAAAATACCATGGTAAATATAAAATTATGTTAATTGTTAATTTATATGTTATGTACCAAATATATCTCAAAACATATCTCTAAGTTGTGTGGACTAATGTATTTATTAAATATATCAATATATATACAATTTGTATCCGCATTCCATGTAGAATAACATTTATTACACATTATGTTATGTGAACGTATGGAAAACCCACTCCTGATCACATATAAAAGGATCCCAACTATACCTACTTCAAATAATATTGTTTCTTTAGCTTCCTCATAAATCCATTATCAAATAAATTACTTAAAAATACTCTCCCACATTTTGTAGAATCGATCCAAAATACAGAGTCTCAAATCCATCACATCCAAGAGCCTTTGAAAGAGAATATTCATGTCCTCAATAAAATTTAATCCTCCACTAATGATTTTTTTTTCATCCACCTTTTATTCAATATATTTTATAAATTTAATAACTATATTTTGTAAAATATTATTCTGTAGTTCTTATTTTATAGAAAAAATAAAAGTATATTTTCCATTGATTAGTTATAACATGTTCTTATTTGGGTTAGTTGCACCACATTCAAGAACGACATTATAATTCATATAAGAAGGTTTATTATAAAAAAACAAATAGTGGTACCATAATGTAATAATTATTCATTTAATATTTTTTTCTTGTTTCCTTGATCATAATATATATAATTATATTCTTTAAAAAACAAAATCATTTTTTAATTGAAATTTTCAAATAAACTGATTTTTATACTCATTATGAATTATCTCCATAACATCCATAAAATGAACATTTAATTTAATAAATATATAATACACAACTATTTATACTCCATGAAATTTTTTTGGTGATAAACTATTGAAAAAATACCCTTGGGAAATTTTACTTATCAAATCCATCATAGAACATATGAGAAAATTATCAATCCAATATTAATTCTAATAGAGTTTTTAATAAATAGTCAATAAATTATTAAAACATATTATAATTTGAGTTAGAAATAAATATGATATTTTTATATATAAATTATTATTTTAAATTTAATATAAATCTGGTTATATAATTTTTGGAAAAGAGAGAATCCAATGTAATTATTTTCTTTTATCAATTTTCTTTTTATTGGGTTATAAGATTCCTTTCATGAGTATGTTCCACTAAGATTATTATATTATAAAAAATAACTATTTTATATGATATTGTGTAATAGTTAGGTAAATTAAAGCATCATGTATATATATTATTATTGGATCATGATTTTACATCACTTAAATTCAACATAGTTATGAAAAATTATGAACCTCAAAATTTTTTATTTCTCTTGCATGTTCATATTCGATTATTTTAGAAATATTTTATTTTTTATTTTAAAATATAAAAATTAATTTCCTTCTATACCCTTTAGTTATCTATAATTATTTTTAAAATAAAAATTTATATTCCTTTCTATCAATGTATATTTTATTTAAATGTTATGAAGAGTGGTTAAAAAGTAATTTTATCCAATTATACGTATTTTATATCATCCACTATAAATTTCCTTATATAACCCTTATTTCAACTTATTTTTATACTATTATGAATTTTTAATATATTAATGTCTTCATTTTTTTAACCTCTTAAATTGCGTCTGAATGTGAATTATAACATTGTATTTAGTGAAACAATACAATGTATTTAAGAAATTAATTTTATGAATTTTTTTTCATTTATATATCTATATCCAAAAGTTCAATCTCTCGGGGAGTCATGTTTAATTTATCACATCTTAAGTTTTCTAATGATATAATTTATTTGGATTTCTGTATTTTGGGAATCCTATGATCTAATTCTTGATTTTTTATTAAGTTGCAACATTTGATAATACTAAGTAAACTATTTTCCTTCCATGATATAATCAATAATTAATATATAATTCGTTTTGTATGGAACACATATGTATGGTTTCTCTTATCTTGATAGGTGATTTCCATGAGGTATTGTAATGAATTGGGTAAAATTTTATATCTCATGATATTTGTTATAGAATGAGGGTATTAATTTTTGATCAACTATGGGATTTAGGTTGTGATGTATGATCCATTGGGTCATGGGTCATAGTTAGTGATGCATGATCTATTATGTTAGGAATATATTTATGATCAACATTGATATGTCTTATGATTTCTAAGATTATGTTTGTGTTATATTCCTAGGTTATGTTTACAGAGATTTTTATTATTTATTCACGTTTCTATTCTATTGTATACTTGTTATGATTCTTTAATGATACTGTTTTGGTCATATTTTCCATTTCAAGGATATATGTTGTAATATAAAAACTTATGATCAACTCTTGTGACATAAATATTATTTCAATATGGTATTTCACCCATATTCATGTTATCTCACCTTCTTATTATCTAACCCTTTATGTCTCATTAATAGGATTTTCCCTTACAATGAATTTGAAAATAGTACATCTCATAGTTACCTTTTCCAAAGATAATTACATAGAATAATATCTCAAGGAGGGATTTATTATAATATTTTTTTGGGATTTAATGAAATATAATTTACAATAAAATGACTTTTTTTCAATCTCCAAATACACTAAACCATGGACTTATGTTATTGTTTGTTTTATTTATGATATAAAATTATTAAATAATTAAATATTGTAAAACATACATATGTTGTGCTAATGTAATCAAACAGGTTTCATACCAAGGTCTTATGGAATTTGTGTATCATAATTTAACAATGTTTATGTCCACTTATAAGTACTATAAAAATAAAATTTTATTCTATAATAAAACATAACATACTATTTCTGTATTGATTATGTCTTTTATTTACCTATATAATTATAATGTTGAATCTGTTAGGTTCAAACTATGTTTGAAAAAAACCTTGTACAATGATGGATTCTAACATTACTTCTTTATTATAATTATTCAACTTTATTTTTGAAATTTTATTTTAAATGAACTCAAACTTTATTCACACAATATTGTTGATCATTATTAAAATTTCCAAATTTTTACTCTCCATAAATACAATATCAATATTCAATATTGTTTCACTTAAATTACCAATTCCTTTCTGTTTTATAGTTATATATAATTATGAAAACCCATTTATAAAATAATAACTATTCATTTATCATCAAAAGAACATTATACCGTTATATAAAGACATTATTATTCTATTAGAACACATTACAATCTCGCAAAAAATTATTGAAAAATAAAACTATGTTAAAAATCATATATGAAATCATTATTCATAACCTTGGAAAATGGAAACATAAGAAATTTCAATCATAGATCACAAGAGTATAACTATATGATATCAATTGATAATCACCAGAGAGCCTACAATAATCACAAGGTTATGACTAAATGACTATAACTTTTTAATTATTTACAAAATCATTCAAAAATAATTATCCATGAATCATGGAATAAATCATTTTATTAAAACATTACATAATTAATGAGAGTGAATAATAATAAATAATTAATCTTTATCATTGGGAACAAATCACAACACAACTTAGAAATTGTTTATTTGTGATGGGAACCCATCACTAAATCAACATCGCAAAAGGAGGGTTTTTCGATGGCCCGTCACAAAAACTCATTTGTACGATTAGAGGGAACCCATCGAAAATATTATTTTTACCATATTATTTAAACAATAATTTAAGATAGGCCATGCGACCCTCCACAAAAAATTATTTTTGACGAGACTACAACCAGTCACAAAATAATTTTAAATAAAATTATTGAAAAATATAAAGCATGATAAAAAATAAAAAATAATAAAAATAATTTTAAAAATGTAATAATTAAAACTATAAACATCAAAAATATTAAAAATATTACACACACTGTTTACATTCATATATTATCATTATAAATTTTTATATAATGTATTAAACACTGTGGAGGTGGGGGGAAGGGGGTGGGTCATCTGGAAGAGAAGTTAGAATGAAAAATATTTCTACACCCAAAGAGAAATACTACATGTACTTCATTATCTGATTGTGATGCTACTAGTGTAGTTGTTGTATCTCCTCGTGATACTGCCAGTGTGGTCGAAATAACTCTTCCTACTCGATATGAATGGCCCCTATAACCTCACCTAGAGCTCACATATTCTCCTTATACTGTGAGGATGAAGATATAAAATCATTATGTCCTCCCATCTAGATAGATTCTGACCACATAGTAGTACCAAAAAAATCTATGATGCATTAATTGAGAACTGATACCAACCACTTGACCCTTCCCAATGAATAATTTTCTTCCTGCATCATCAAATCCTGCCACACTGGTGGCCTAACACTCAACCTCAGAATGACTTTACTCCTATGTTCGAGAAGTCCTAGTCTCGTATGACTTCTTCAATTTCAATTTGAAGTTAAAAAAATTAAAATAGAATTTTCATATAATTTTCTTATAAAAAATTACACTTTCCACAATATGATGTTGGAGACCACCCATAATCTCTCAAATGACAGGATCATTATACATAATATTATAAACATCAAAATCCATAATATAGGGATGATCAACTGCTCATTTGAGTATTAAATTAATTGTTTAAATTTAATGTTATATAAATTATTAAAAAATTACTTTACATATTTATTTGATGAGTACTGATTGTACAAATAATAGCTCGATGTGTCACCTACTTCCTAACCCACATTCTCTATCCTAATGATTTCCTCCACTTAAAACTATATTACATCCAGTGTAAATATTAGCCTTCCCAAATCTGACATTATATGTAATCTGGTCTATGGGTGAAACAATACTGATAAAAACATGTGAATCCCAACTTTTTATGGGTGTCCCCGTCATATTGCGAAAAAATAGAAACTAATTCTCATGAATACAAACCTCACATGCCTCGCAGATAGAAGTATGAATTATATCAGTAACATGATACAATAAACCCAACAAATAATTAATAATAACATGTTAATAAAATTATAAATTTTAAAATATATATTATTTATTTACATTCCATCCAATGATAAAAAATATGTTGTCAAACTTCAATTGAAATCAACTCCCACGTCATCCATTCTTGATAAAAACAATTAAAAAAATTCACTCCCCTATCAAACAACAATATAAAAAAATTATGAAAAATACAGAATAAAACAATTATTAGATAAATAAATATATGAAATGTAATGTAAACGAACTGCAATAAAAAACCAAACATTCCCCTATATGTGTGAATAAAAATGAAGACATGGTTGTTGCTAGAGAATAGGTTTGGGAATCATCAATATTTGAAGGCCATAACACCTTCAAATCAACAATGAATGGATGAAAAATTAAGGGTCAGATGATAAATAATAAGGCACATCACCAGGTTGTACAACCACTTTGAAACTAGAGAATATATCATCATAATTCTATTCAACCCTATTATAAATGAAATGAAAGTAGTTAAAATATAATTTAAAATAAGTATTATATATTTAATGACTATAACCAACAAGTTATTGTGTCATTATTTTTCTTTATAATCATATTAATATATAATGGTGTTGATGTCTTGATCTTCCTCCTCAGAATCATCACATTTCATATGAGATATACCTCCATCAACACTTGTTCATTGAAAATCTTTTTTTATATCATCATCACTATCAACATATAACTATGGGCATAAATCATAGGTATACTTATATGCTAATTTAAAAGAGGTATTTGGATCTATATCTTGAAAATTTTCAATTCTATGAACTTGAATAGAACCATATTATCTTTTAATAAAATTGATTTTCATGGAATTCCATTTTTATAGTGCTCCACTAATAGATTATCTCTTTTTAAGTATCATAATAATTGGCATATAGTAGTTCGTGTGCTTGATGAGTAAAAATAATAATAAATTTACTAAAAGATGGTTTTTATTTTTTATATCAAATATTCTATAGTGTGGATGAACACTCAATCATCTATCAGTATCAAACCAATAACATTTAATCATCAATACATAATTCATTCCCACATAACAAAACACAATTATTTCATCCATTATGAAAAAAAATTCATCTTGATTTTCTCTATAATGAAATCATCTCAATTAAACATCCTTATTCATTATTTTTTAATTCATCATATGTACATTAATTAAATCAAAAAGCATTTACCCTATATTCTTTATAGAATTTATCATTTTTTGGTAGTTTTTTTCTCAATACATGAAAATATTTTATAAATTTTATCGACATGCATGAATACCTACAAATTTTAATGAAAATTAACAATATTAAAAATAATAAATTCAATTCATATGTTTAACCATAAACAATTTACTTTACCAGAATTTGAAACTAGTAGGTAAAAATATATTATAATGTTCATTAAGAGAATATTCTATAATTTTTGGAATCTATATCTTGATACGATCTATATATAATCAAAAAATAAAATAATATTAATACTTTTTTAAAAAAATTATTAAATAAATTGTTCTAGTAGAACTCCTTATAATAATGATTTGATTTATTCACAATTGAGAAGAACAAATATTTAAGCCCTATGATTGTAAACATTATAAATCCATCGTTCATGAAAACCTCCATATCTAGGTTCAAAATGATTATAAATTGATTATTTAATGTCCATTACATCATTGAAATTTCCCTCACTATGGCCAATTTGGTTATTATTTTAATGTTATTTTGGTTTTAAATAATTTGGGTAGAAAAAAATTTTCCTATAAGTAAGATTCTACAATTTACCATTCAACTAATGATTTTTATGTACCTTTTTCTTTAGTTTATAAAAACATATCCCATATGGATACATCCATCAAAATTGTATTGACCCTCTACATAGTTCTTATTGTAATTATTTTAATATTAATTGATCCATTTAGTCAATGAAATTATGAAAAATAATTCAAGTTTACATTAAATTAAAACACCATATTTTTATAGTCTAGTAAGTGATTCATATTCTATTGTCGTCTCTTAGATTTATCGAAAAAAATATGATATTTCTATTAGTGCATCCCAATATAATGAATTCAATAAACCTCTAAATCAAATCAATAAAAGTATTTCCAATAGTAAATAAAAATCACGACTGTTTAAAATAGTAATATGATAGTTTATAATAAATATTGCTAAATTTAAAGCATATCTATCATGTACTCTTAAATATGAATCCAATGAAAATAATTGAAAAGTATTTTATTTGGAAAGTTCATAAGTGGATTTTGGATACACTACCTTCATTGATATTTCATTTTTAATAAACTTATATTCTAGTCTCCTGTAAATTTGGGAAAGAACAAATCATGCCATTATATTATATTTGGTCTTACAAGGTGTGTCCAAAATTGAAAAAAATATATTATCAAAATATTTTTTTCTCAATAGGCATGGAATCTTACCCGAAATAGAAAAAAAATCAAACAAATATCGAAGATCCCAAAACGTAGATCATTTAATCCAACAGTGATCATTCGCAAATAAATATATTTTTAATGGATTATATTCAGTCCCAAGGCAATGAGAAGGAAGAGAGAATGAAGTTTAAATCAATACCTAAGATTACATTTGCAGGTCCATCTCTTTCAATTTAAAATTTTCAAAAAATATCTCTATTTTTATGGAAAGGACGATCTATAAAATTAAATTTGAGATGATAGGTGAAAAAACAAGGTTTTTTTCCATTGAGGAGGATAAATGATTTTCTGTCACTCATAAAATAAAAACATGATTTTTGAACATATGTACTCCATCTATATATTGTTACATATATTGGGAAGTTAAAAATTATCCACAATAATGAATAATTCATTAAAAATTATTTTTTCGCAACAAAATCATATGTACTGAAACCATTACTCCATAGTATTGTGGATTTTCTACAACCCATTTCAATGGTGTAGTTCTCAAAATAGGTTTGATTAATCTTCTTCATAGAACGTGCTACAACAATTTATATAATTTGGAGGAGCAGGAATAAGTGCCGATAAGAAAAATGATATCATCAACCACAACGCTTGTCTATCTGAAATTATGTTACTGACTAAACTAGATAACAATTTAAATGATTAACAATGTGATAATTCAGTCAGATACTTTGCAGTTCTGGGTATGCTACAATTAAATGGTTATTACCCAAAACCCATGTGCACCATTGATGCTTTTTTATACAACCTTTCACATGCTTGAATAAATGAAATTTAGATGGAGCATTGAAAGAAAACCCAGGACTTGATGGCTATGGAATTCCTTTATATGTCACAATGGGGACTTCATAGAGATAATTCATTGCTCATATGGACATGCCACTACTCTTGAAGATGAATTGATGGCTTTCATCAAGGTAGTGGAAATTTCTCAACAACATAATTGTAATAAAATATGGTTTGAATGTGACTCATCTACTATTGTGTAAGTAGTGGTAATGGGTCAAATTCATCTTGATTGGAATCTTACATCAAAATGGACAATGTTTCTTAATAGTATGGATTCAACGCATTATATTATAACACATGTCTATTATGAATCCAACTGACATTCTGACTACCTAGAAAACATTCGAACCATAGAAGATACTTGCACTGATCATTCTATGAATACATGTGAAATTCTTAGAATTATTTAATGAGATAAATGTAAAGTTTTTTCCTAGTCCTGTAACTCAATTTTCTCAAATTTTTAAGCTTGGATTCATGCCCTTTTAAAAAATCAATGACAATGTTTTCTGAGATAAAAATAAATGATGATATATGGGTGTATGATGAAAATACATCATCTGTTAAATAATAACCAATCAAGAATTATCTTTTTGAGCCTCCTTGTATCATTATTTTCTACATCATATAAGAAAATCTAAATAAACAATTTCACTATAATATAATATTCAATCATTTGATCATGAAGGAATCTTCTGTTAACTTATTACCTAATTAAAAACGAGCCTCTTTCCCTCATAAAATTTTTTATTCAATATATTTTATATGTAATGGTGATTTAACCAAATATAATATATGAAAAAATATTTATTTGACATTTTAGTATCAGATTTAATAGTCAAATATTTGGTCACCTCTTCAAACTTTCTTATCATGGAACTAGAATATAGAGAATCTTGAAAAGATTTCAGGAACTCATAAAATCGAGATGGTTTAAATTCAAGATTTAAATAAATATAATTTTTTGTTTCTTTTTTTTGAAAATACATACCAACATCCTCATGTACTAGAGTTTAAAACTATGATGGATCTAGAACTGAATTATTAGTACCATCTCTGTAACTATGTTCACCATATTGATAACAAAAAATGGTCTTTCTAATGACCATAACATAAAAGATGACCCCCACATTGTCAAATGTTTCAAATATCCTCAAACCATATTTCTTATATGAACACTTAATTTTTCCTTCTAAAAAAATATGTTATAGATAATGAAAATGATAAAACAATATTCAATATCCTTACTATATATTAGATTTATAACAGAAACATTTGGATTCCAATGATGATTTATCAAATTGTGATCTTGTAATAAATTTTGAAGTCTACATACTTGTTCCTTATTTTTATAAAATATATATAATTTAAATATTTCTTATAATTAATCAATTATAAGAAAGACACTATAGAAAATAAAAAAATTACTGGTAAATACTATCAGTTATATATTATTACCACTAATTTTTTAAAATTTTAAAAATTCCATCTATTTGCATCTAATTAACGGTAATTTTTTCTTATTAACATTAATTATTATTAAAGGATATATATTTTCAACCAAGGGTTGTGGGGGAAGAATTGGGTAGAGCGGATAAAGGTGACAACGAACTGAATAAATTCCATTGTTCATGTGTTCATATTGTTAGAATTAGAGATATCCATAGGTAAACCATAGAGTATATTAATGACCATCTATCCTTAAAATCATATAAATATAAGTGAAGTAAAATTCTTTCACTCTATCGTGACTCTTATCCCTTCCACTCCATGATTTCATCACCCCCCCCCCCCCTTCATCATCGTCTAGTACTATTTGTGACAATTTTAGATAATTGTAGTTATTTGTGGTTAACTATGGTTAATTATGATTTTTTTACTAATTACACCTCATTAACTGTATTGTTTACAAAGAATGATCATTGCCATTATTTTTTACATAATTACTGTCATTGGATATACTTGTTACCAAATAATGCTTTTTTTATTTTTTACTAAGTAACAATCATTACTGGTATATTTTTAACGATTAATAGTCATTTCTAGTAGTTTTTACTTGTATACACTAATTTCATGTATTTGTTTATGATTAAAGATCATTGAAGGTATTTAGAACTAATTAACACATCAATTCTGATATTTTTACTAATAAATACATTTTTCTCATAATTTTTATAGATTAATGCTCGTTGATAGTATTGTTTTCAACTTAATGATCATTTATGGTATTGTTTTACTAATTACCTCTTATTCACTATTATTATTGTTAATTAAAATTAATTTTCTCCAATTTTAACGGGTTATCACTAATTTATACTAATTTTAAGTCATTAAAACTCATTAATTGTAATGTTAACAATTTCCCACTCATTACAAGTAATATCATTTAATTACCACTCATTATGATTAATTTTAACCAATTCCTACTCATTAATTCTACATTTGAACTAATTCCCACTCGTTACATATAATTTTTAATAGTTAATACTGATCTATAAAAATATTAAATAATTACCACTCAACTTTAGATATTTTTTAATAATTATCACTCATTTATGGTAATTTCCCCTTAGTACTCCTCATTTAGGCTAATTTTACATAATTATTTATCATTTCTACTATAGTTTCCTTATTACCCATCATTTTTCTTATTAATATGTAATTGCTGCTAATTTTATCTAATTTTAACTCATTTCCACCCATTTTTACTAATTTTGAGTAATTAATGCTCATTTTCTCTAATTTTAACAAATTACGGATTATTTTATCTTCTTTTTCTAAACAACCCCTTTGATGTTGTTTTTCTATAAAAATAATAATTTTGTTTGTTTATTTCTATAACCCTCACATTATTGGATATTTTTACTGAATAATGCTCAAAACTGGTGTTTTTTACTAATTAAAGCTCATTGCTACTGATTTTAACTAATTAACACTCATTATAACTAATTTTTAATAATTGCTTCTCATTTTCACAAATTATTAATAATATTGTCTTATTGCCTCTATTTATTTACAAATCCACACTTATTATCACAATTTTATACTAATCAATATTAATTACCACTAATTTATTACTAATTACTACACATTTCCATTATTTACTACTAATTACCACTCAATTTCCTTTATTATTTAATAAATAATACACATTTCAATTAATTATTACTAAATACTGTTTGTTTCCTCTAATTTTTACTAATTAGCGCTCACTTCCTCTAATTTTACCCAATTTCTATTCATATCTATAGATTTTAAATAATTACCACTATTTAATTCAATTATTACTAACTTGCACTCAGTGCCACGGTTTTTTACAAAAAATACCCTCATTGCTGTTGTTTTTGACTAATTATTGCTCTTTTCCATTGATTAAAACTAATTAATGCTGACTGCCACTAATTTAAAAATGTTAACACCCACTAACACTATTTTTTAATAATTCACACTCATTATAGTTATTTGTTTATAATTTCAGATCAATACTATTACTTTTTACTAATCCATACTCAATAATACAAATTTTTATTTATTCTTTCCCATTACTACTAGTTTATACTATTTACCAATCATATATGTTTATATTTACTAATTACCACTCATTTTCACAATTTTTTACTAATTAATACTTCTTTTTTATATTTGTTTTATAATTACATCTCTTCTAAATTAAATTTCACTTCATACCACTCAATTAGGTTAATTTAAACTAAATTTTATTCATTTTAGCTAATATTTTATATTTACCACACATTTTTCACTAATTTTATGTAGTTACCTCTCATTTCATTGAATTTTAACAATTCCAATCATTTACTAAAATTTTAACTAATTGAGGATCATTGTTTCTGGTTTTTTTACTAATGAAATCTCATTCCAAAATTATTTTACTAAAAAATGCTCATTTTTGGTTATTTCTACTAGTTACCCCTCATTTCTATAACTTTTACTTATTTATGCTCAATTTTTATAATTTTGACTAATTATTACTTATTAACAATAATTTTTAATAATTAATGCTCATTTATACTAATTTTTACCAATCAACACTCATTACCATCATTTTTTAACAAGTACTATTAATTTTATATAATTTTAACAAATGCTCTCTCGTTGGTACTAATTTTTACTAATTAATTCTTATTTCCACAATTTGTCACAATTTATCTCTCATTTTTATTAATTTTAAATAATGACCACTTATTTCTTCTAATTTTTCCAAATTATCACCCAATTTTACTAATTGATTAGAAATCCCACACATTTATTCAAATTTTAACTAGATACAACTCATTTTTGTTAATTTTTTTAATTACCGTTCATTTTCATTAATTTTATCTAATTAAAGCTATTTATCACTAAATTTTTGTAATTACCACTATTTTAAACTAATTTTCAATAATTTCTAACAAGAACCACTAATATATACGAATAATCTCTAATTTTACTGATTACATCTAATTTTTACAGAAAAATGAAAAACCATTCTTATTCTTTTTCAATTATTTATATTAATAATTAATATCCAAAATTTAGTGTTAATTAGATCTTATTACTAATTACTATTATTTTTTATAAAGTACTTTAAATTGTTATTACATTTCACTAAGATCTATCAATTATTTCTAATTTATTTTAATTAATACTATTTATTTATCAATTATAGTTATTTAATTTTAATAATAACAACTTAATAATAATTAAAAATATAAAATTCAAATTAAAAAAATTTGCATCAGATTAAAAAATGACAGTTAATTAAAAGTATAAATATATAATTTAAAATCATTACTCTTATTTATAAATATTTCTTAAAATGTTTTTTAAATGGAAATGTCTTGGTCAACGACCAAGACGAAAAATATAATTATCAAGCGAGATGATTACAGAAGTCTAAAAGAAGGAATTTTATTACAATCCTTATTAAGGAGAGGGGAATGGTCATATGGCAACTCATCACACAACATAATGGCTTGGTTGATCCCCTTGTTGGAAAGAGCATCCGCCACCGTATTAACTTCACGGTAGGCATGGGTGGAAATATATCTGATCTCCAAAAGCGAGTTCAGATAGATCTTCCAACTCCCAGTAAGAGACCAAGAGAAGTGGACCTCCCCATTCAAAATAGATTTAACAATGGTAGTGGTGTCTCTTTCGATCCATATATTGTTCCAGCCTTTATATTTGAAAAATTGGATAGCATGGATGAGAGCCAGCATCTCAGCTTCAAGGGAGGAAGTGACCCATCAGCTGCCATAGAAACAACCATAGTAGTGACCTGTGGAGTCTCTGAAGATTTCCACACAACCCGCAGAGCCTAGATTTCCTTTGGAAGCTCCATCCACATTGATCTTGATCCATACAAGATGCGGGTCTTTCTAGAAGACTTCAATAAAACATTTAGGCTGAAGAAATATTCCTCCAATCTGCAGACGCTGCAGGATCACAAAGTCACCAATCATGTTGTCACAATTGGATTTCTAGATTGAAGCAACTTCTTTAATAGAAATATGGATTCTCGTGTGACCTGAAATCATATTGTGCGAGGGATTATTGTGAATAGTCGCATTTCTATCATAGTAGATAATGTGTAAAATCTTCGCCACATCATAAAGGAATAGGTTTTTGATTTGTGGTGATAATTTAAGCTCCACAGAATGCTTTAGCTGAAAGAGGATAGTTTAAAAAGGAGGCCAACTGCAATCAAATATGTCCGCAATAAAATTCGACATAGAAAATGCCTTTGCACAACGTAAAAAATATGGTTGATATCTTCTTGGTTTTGGTGATATAGAGGGAATTTAGAACAAAGGTAAATGCCAAAAGATTGGAGACAGGTCGCAGTAGGGATACCCTTGTGAACCAAGTTCCAAATAAGATTACGTCTGGAAGGTTTAATCCAAGGTTTTTTAAAAAATTAACCATGAGAAATTAGAATTAGAGTCAGAAAAAAAATGAATGTAAAAATTTTTAGAGTCAAGAATACCATTACGAGCCGGTTCCCAAACCAGAAGGTGATCATCACTAGAGAAAGTGTATCCATCAACCACGTGCATGATGGAGTCGGGTATCTCTAATGTTCTGGAATTCATCGCATCCTTTATAGTGCAGTTACTGCTATCAGGGGAAGTATTAGGTGGAAGCATGAAGACAAGAGGGGATCCAGTCTAGTTATCCAGCCAAAATGAATGGTGGAATCCAGGCTAACCATCCATCTAGAGTTAGTCATGATGCAGAAAAATGAGTTTCATAGAGAGGGATAAAGAGAAGATTGGTCGTAGTTTAGATTCCCATTTATTAACTTCATAAGAAATTTATTTATAAGGAATGCATGGGAGCCAAAGGTGTTATTGATCAGTCTCCAAGTGAGCCTTTCTTGGAGGGACTCATTGAACAACTTGAGATTTTTAATATCAAGGACACCCTTCTCAAGAGGGGTGCAGCAGGTCAACCAGGGGATGGTAAAAAAAATTCTTTCAATGATGTTTTCGGCCCAGACAAAATTTTTAATATAATTTTTCATTATCTTGAGATGACTAAGCGGCCACTTATAGGTCATGAGGTAATAAACCAATTTGGAGATAATGGTCAATTCACAAGGAAAATCCTACAAGCCATGGACATGGATTTCCCTCTCCAGGAAGTAAGCTAATTAATCACATGATCTACCACAGAATTAAAATAAATATCTTTCAGTATACACAAAAAAATGGGAACTCCAAGATATGAAAACAGAAAAGAACCTTCCTTGATGCCAATATTATCTATAATGTGAACTTTTCGGGAGAGGGGGAAGGATTTCCCAAAGAAAAGATAGTATTTGTTCTAACTGATGGATTTCCCTGAGACCTCTTCATAATGGGATTCATATTTTTTAAGGATAATAACGTTCCATTTATTTCCATTGAGTAAAAGAATTATCTCATCGGCATAAAGGAGATAGGTCAGGATAGTTAGATTCTTGGATGGTGATATGGGTTTCATTTTACCTTGAAAAACAAGGGATGAAAGCGTTCTACTATGATAGTCTTCCGCAATATCAAAGAGAATGGAAGAAAGGGGATCACCTTGACGAACTCCTTTAGAGCATTTAAAATAACCCTTGGGAGATCCATTAACAAGGAATGATATTAAAGCTGAGTTAAATAGAGAGTGAATCCTACTTATGAAGACATCCCTGAAGCCAAAATCTTGATGAAATTTGAAAATGAAAGTCTAGTCAATAGTATCAAAGGCCTTCCTAACATCAAGCTTTATGACAATGTTTCCTCCTTGGGAGTCTTTGTTTAAGGGGTTGGTGCATTCCAAAGCAAAGAAAATACTATCTTGTACGGATCTACCTTTGATGAAACCAAATTGATTCCATGAAATAGTTTTGTTACATAGAGATGAAATCCTATCGGTAAAAATATTGGTAATTATTTTATAAATAGAATTTATTAGAGCAACGAGCCCAAAGTGATGAATTTCCGAGACATGGGACACCTTTGGGATAAGGGTGAGAAATTGAGAATTTAGACCCTAAGGAAGGGAACCTGTCTTAAAAAAATGTTTTAACGGGTTTACAAACATCTGTGTGGAAAACTTCCCAATGATGTTGAAAAAAACCATTATTGAAGCCATCAGGACTAGGGGTGTAACGATCCAAAGATTCATTAATGGAAATCCCTCAAGATCTAATTAGATGTCTCTTTTTATAAAAGGTTTATATAAAATGTCATCTTCATCGGTTTTATGTTAAGAATTTTGACCGTTGCTAATATGGACGTTGAACATTGATCGCGTGATTAGTGTAAATATAGGGCTTTAACAAATCCAATTTACTCAGAAAAAAGAAGCAATGGCCTAATCAAGTAGAATTTCTCTATACGAAGCCCATTTTTCAGAGCTCAGAAAAGAGGTGACGTCCTTGGGTTTCGCTCTTGACCAATCCCAAGCTGAGCTTCATCATGTCAAGCTTGAACGAGACCGTCTATGGGAAAAGTTGGAGTTGATAGAGATTACCACTCGAGCGATGTTATCTGAGCCCCCCCAAGAGTCTGTCAACATCGCACACCTTACCATTAGGTCTTATGTGACTGCTTTAAGGGGTTGTGTAACAAATCGCTAGTAATATGTTCTTGTTCAATATTTTTTTATATAATAATGAATATAATTTCTTGTCATTATTGACACATTGTAAATAGTTTTTTAAAGTAAAAATAGTGTTTTAAGTTATAATTTTATTATTTACTATATTTAATTAAATTAAGGTATTTTTGAATCTAATAATATTTTAATAAAATATTATTATTACTATTAAATTAAATTTTATTAAAAATAAATGATCTTATAATTTTTATGAATGCAATTTTAATTTTTATTAAGGTTTGAATCCATTTTTTTTTCAAGACCCGTGAACTTTCGATAAATGTTGGTTTTTATATTAAAAGTTAAAATTAACATATTTAGAAAATTATTTAGATAAAATTAATGTTATTTCTGGAATCAGGACGTCGAAATTATCCAACGGTGAATTATTCATAATTTTCTGAGAGAGTCAAATTTTTGGGTAAAAATTAAATACCATTTAAATATATAATGTGTTATATGACATCATAATAACCCAATAGTGATGTAATAAAATACTATAAGATTTATTTTCGGCCAATATATGTTTTACCATTAAAATAATTTGATTTTTGGTTTGTTTGACTTTTTTACAAAGCATTGATGGACCCCTCAAGACTTATTTAAGATCATGTCTTTATAAATTATTTTCCATGGGAGTGTGATTCACCTCCACATAACCAACCCCATTATTTTAATAATTTAGGACTTTGGTCTTATAAAATATTGTTTTTCTCTCCCCTTTTTCAAAAACAATGGGCAAAAACCATGAGCTGATTTGTGGTTTGGATTAGTTTAATGTAAGGGGTCCCAAACCTAAATAATAAAGAATTCACTCACCTTTCCTATATAAACCCACCCAAGCTCCCACTTCCCTCTCACACAAAGCCTTTTGAGTTCATCCAACCTCTGCCCTACTCTCTCTATAATCCTCCCTAAGGTACCCCAAGCTCCCATGAAGCCTCTATCAAGCCTCTCTCAAGCCTTTGGAAGCACACTTCCAAGTAAGGGTTTTTCTTCCTTTCACGTTTTTGTCCAATTTTCATAATATTGTTATGCCCTTTTAATTTCAATTATAAATGATGGGGTATGGTTTCTCACATCCCCCATACATACCTCTTATTTTTTGAATGATGGGAGACCCCTTCCTCTCTCAATAAATTTCTCCCATGTACACCTGTTACTATGCCGAAATTCCGAAAGGAACTTCTCTCTCCACATTTACATTAAATAAATACTTTTGTATCATGAATCTAGATTCCATTAAAATTGTTTGGACATGTATCTATATGACCCCCTTAATATCCATTTCATGTATATATTATAAGGAACCACTTTCTCTCTCATCAACCATTTTTTATGAATTCTTATATCATGCCGTTACGCTGCCAAAATTACACCGATTTTCTAAGCCAATGCCATTGTGTAGTGAATACCATGCTCATTTATCCATCAAGGGTATTCACCATCATGCACGTTTACTTATTGATTATAAATTTTCAATCCACATTCCTTTTTCGTGGAATAAATGATTATGTTTTATGAATCCATGTTTTATGGTCATTGTGGCACAGTTATGCATGAAATGAAATTTTAAGAAGGGTGTGCCTTTATAGCGCTCCAATGCATTTGGTAAAGTATAGTATCATGATACGTCATGTGCAATGAATGTTGAATCATTCTAATTCAAGTGCAATTAGGGTTTACTCATGCTTCATGTGCAATATGGATTTACTCAGGCTCCATGTGTAATGAGCCTTGGATCATGCTAATTCCATGTTAACTGTTGTTGCCACATTTCCATGTTATGATTATCATGATTTATCATGCATTTATGTTCATGATTCTCTTATGATCTATTGATATGCCTCTTTTCTTACATTTATTGTAATACTCATGTATTCCTTGTTTATTCCCTTACTAGGCTTTATAGCTCACCCCTTTTCTTATGCATGTCCTCAGGTTATCCCATGAAATTCTAGGTACGAGGGAATATAGTAGTCAAGTAAAGGATGTTTTCAATAAAGATGTTATATTTCATGTTTTAAGTTGTTATTTAATGATACAAATCCCCAAATACACTATACCTCTTGATCGTCTATCCTGTATGAAGTAAATAGTTTATGTAATAAATCATGACTAAGTTTGTAATAAAAGCAGGGTTGTCATAGTTGGTATCAGAAGATAGGTTTAGTTATTTTGGGATTAGGATTAGAAAACCATAAAAAAGCCTTATAGACAAGACTATGTATAATAAAAAAATTCCCTATGTTTAGGAAATTACTGAGTAAGTGGTTTATCAAACAAATACATCCCTGTCTGGATACGAGCAGGTAGAGGCGGCTCTGACACAGATGTATCCTAGGGGTAAAACCCGAAAACACCGCGGTGAGCTAGACTCGAATGGGAATTGGTGCCCGACAATGGGCCTTGCTGCACACTTGGTTATGACACTGCTGGGGGATTTTTTATAAAAAATTCACAAGGTTTTTATCAACCCTTATTAAGGGAATTAAAAAAATCCCCTAAGAATATATGTTAGAGAGTAGATCATGAATAGCTTAGATTGAATCCTATGGACTCATGAGTTAAGGAAATAAAATTTTATTTATAATTCATCAACTTTTGTCTTTGGATTACCCTTTACGTGTTACACCCAACCTTTCCTCTTATTCTATCCAATGTCCGGTAATAGGAGGACTCGGGATAACAACCGATGTGAAGATCAGTGTGATGACTGTACTAATGAGATGCCCAATCCAATGGGAGCGGGAATCGAAAACTTTGTCATGCTTTTCCCTCATCTAAATCAACCATTGAATAGAAACACGGGTCAGGAGGAACGTCCAAACCCCCATAATAAGGAACAATTCGCTATCGAGAGCTTCATGAGACAAATGCCTCCTACTTTTAGTGGATATTCCGATCCCACGATCGCTGAACAATGGATCAACTCCATTGAAAAGATCTTCTCCATCCTTCAATGTTCTGAACAAGAGATGTTTCTCTTAGAGGCTTATCGTATGGAGGGTGAAGCTGATCAATGGTGGACATTGATCAAAAATATGATGCATGAGGAGAAGATCGAGGCGTTGGAATGGAAGGATTTTTGGAATATTTTTTTCGATAAATATTTTCCGCGCACCCTTCGGCTTAACATGGAAAGGGACTTCCTTTCCCTAAATAAAAAAAAGAATAATCTGATGGAGCATACGAGGAAAACATCACAAGGCTTACATGATACGCTTCCATATTTTTTGTTACCCCCAAATGCATGGTTGACCGCTTCTTTGGTGGGATTAAGCCTTGCCTACGGAAAGCATTAGTGATCTGTGCCTTCGACATCTATTAGTAAAATTTCTGATATACCCTCAAGGTTGAAATGGAGATCGGGGAATCAAAGGGGTATCATGGGACAATATGTGTAATGTGGAATTCAATGCTGGCGGTCTGAATGATAAATCCAATGGTTCTAAGAAGATCCAGCACCCCACTTGCCGAAAGAGCGGAAAGAAGCACCCTGTAAATTTCCTCAAGCGGACAAGGAAATGCTTTAGGTGTGGAAGAGAAGGGCACCTAGCTGTTAACTATTGGCAAGAAAGACCTGTGGCTATAACATACCCGAGGAACACTCCATTCAAACCTCAACTCATTGTTCATTGATACAACTGCAAAGAACCGGGGCATCTTGCAAATCAATTCCCTAATCAAAAGGTTTTCAGAGGCAACCAATAAACTCCAAGGAAGCAAGGAAGAGCTTTTTCCATCACTTCTACCAAAGTGAAACCCGACAACGAAGTGGTGACAGGTACGCTATTTATTCATTAATGAATAGCGACCGTACTTTTTGATTCATGTTCTACACATTCTTTTATATCTCAAAAGTTTAGTAGAACAATCCTAACACCACCACAAATCATGGAAGTGAAGATGTCGGTGAGTACAAAAAATGGGGAAATCATTGCATCTCATGAATATAACTCCTCCCCTATCATAATCTGTGGATTGAACTTCCTAGAGAACCTCGTCATACTCCCTCTAGTGGAATATGATGAAATTCTTGGCATGGATTGGCTTTCCTTATATTGAGCCAACATAAATTGTCAAGAGAGGGAAATCACACTCTATATAGAGAATTGACCCCCAATTCATTACAAGTGTAAGGAGGAAGATGAATCTCTTTCAGCTCTATCATCTTAATCATGGATATTACTGCCCTATTAGCATGCGTATCTGGCTCAGATGATTGGGTCCAAGGAAGAAACCATCTTTGAAGAAATGCCTAATGTGAGGGAATTCACTGAAGTGTTTCCCAAGGAACTGCATGTTCTTCCTCCTAGAAGAGATGTTGAATTCTCAATTGAACTTACACCAGGGGCACTACAAATATCCAAGACTCCATATAGAATGGCTGTCATGGATCTTAAAGAGCTGAAGAATCAACTATAGGAGAATCTGGATAAAGGTTTTATACGCCCAAGTGCTTCACCATGGGGTGCATCAGTCCTCTTCGTCAAGAAGAAGGGTGGGTCAATGCGACTTTGCATCGATTATCGCGAACTTAACAAAATCATGATAAAGAAAAAGTATCCTCTGCCACAGATCGATGACTTGTTTGATCAGCTTCATGGAGCACAATACTTCCCCATGGTAGATTTGCGGTCATGATATTATCAAGTAAGGGTGAAGAAGGAAGATGTCCCCAAGACTGCTTTTTGTACAAGATACGGGCACTATGAATTCAAAGTAATTCCTTTCGGACTCACTAATTCTCCAGCAATCTTAATGGACTTGATGAATAGAGTCTTTAGATATTACCTCGACAAATTTGTGGTAGTATTTATAGATGATATTCTAATATACTGCAAAACCAAGGAGGATCATGAGGAGAATTTATGAACTATACTAGAGACTTTGCGCAAGGAGAAGATCTATGAAAAGTACAGGATGTGTGAGTTATGGTTGAAGGATGTTTCATTCATAGGCCACATCATCACAAGTAATGGGATATCTGTGGATCCCTACAAAAATGATTCAATTGATGGATGTTCGATGCCAACATCATTAACGGATATTCGTAGCTTATTGGGGTTAGCTGGATTTTATCGATGATTTGTGAGAAATTTCTCACGATTTTCCAACTCTCTTACCAAGATAACTCGAAAGGTAGTAATGTTTTCTTGGAGTGATTAATGAAAATAAGGCATCAAGGATTTGAAAAAGAGGCTTATCACTGCACCCATGCTCACTTTACCCACAAGTGAGAAAATTATTGTGGTATTCAGTGATAATTTGGAAAAGGTCTTAGGATGTGTGCTGATGCCGAATAATAAAGTGATATCCTATGCCTCAAGGCTGTTGAAATTCCATGAGCGAAACTATCCAACGCATGATCTGGAGATGGGGGTGATGATCTTTGCCTTGAAAATATGGTCGAATTTTCTATATGGGGAGAAATGTGAGATATATACTGACCACAAGAGTCTTAAATATATATTCACACAGAAAGTGCTTAATATACACCAGAGAAGATGGATAGAGCTCATCAAGGATTATGACTATTCAATACATTACCACCTGGGGAAGGCGAAAAAGGTAGTAGATGCCCTAAGTAGAAAGTACCCAACGATTCTAACAAAGATGAGAATTTAGAAGGATACAATCCTCCTAGATGTAATAAAGATGGACATGGGAATCATAAACAAGGGAACATCATCAATACTTTCAAAAATAATTTCTAAACCGTCTCTTTTGGAAGGGTTAAAGGATGCTCAAAACCATGATGTGGGAATTCAAGAAAAAGTGGATGCTATTGAAAAAAATAAATCCTCGGAGTTTAATGTTAATGAAGAAGGGATTGTGCGATTTGGGAAAAGACTATGTGTTCCATCAATTCCGGAGCTGAAGAAGGAACTTTTGGATGATGCACATAGTTCAAATTTCTCTATTCACCCAGGGAACACAAAGATGTATCGAGATATCCGAGAAAACTACTGGTGGGATAATATGAAGAAGGAGATTGCTGAATATATATCAAAGTGCCTGGTGTTCCAGAAAGTGAAGGGAGAGAAGAAGATGTCTAAGGGGATGATTAAACCATTTCACATACTAGAATGGAAATGGGGGAACATCACCATGGACTTTGTCACCAGACTTCTGAGGACATACAAAGGCATCAATGCAATCTGGGTTGTTGTGAATCATCTTACAAAGACTGCACACTTCATTGCTATTTGGGAGGATTTCTAATTAGATCAACTGGAACAGATATATATCAGGGAAGTTGTAAGGCTGCATGGAGTACCACTATCTATTGTGTGTGACTGATATCCAAGATTCACCTCTATGTTTTGGAAGAGTCTTCAACATGAAATGAATACTAAACTGAAATTCAGTACGGCCTATCATCCTCAAACTGATGGCCAATCCGAGCGTACTATCCAAACACTTGAGGACATGTTGAGATCATGCTCAATAGACTTTAACGAAGGATGATATCAGCATCTTCCTGTGTTTGAGTTCTCTTATAATTACAGATTGCACTCGAGCATCCTAATTGAACCATATGAATCCCTGTATGGGAAAAGGTGCAGAAAATTGACATGTTGGGATGAGTTCGGTGAATGTAAGATGCTTGGACTAGAAATGGTCGAAGAAATGGTGTAGAAGTTGAAAACCCTTCAACACCATATCAAGGCAGCCATGATCCGGCAGAAGAGTTATGCAGATAACCGTCGACGAGACCTTGAGATTAATGTTGGATACATGGTTTTTCTACAGATATCTTCGTGGAAGAATTTCATGAGGTTTGGAAAGAAAGGGAAGTTATGTCCAAGGTACACCAGCACCTTCGAGATTCTTGATCGTGTAGGGACTATGGCCTATCAACTATCACATCCACCTACCGTGGCCAAAGTACATGATGTCTTTCATGTATCCCTCTTAAGGAAGTACATACCGGACCCTTCACATGTACTCTCTTCTGAGGTGGTACAGTTGTAGGATGACCTTTCTTATGTGGATCAACCAGTGAAGATCATAGATCTTAGAGAAAAAATTATATTAAATAAGACAATCCCCCTCGTCAAGGTGTTGTGGAGAAACCACAAGTTTGAAGAAGTGACTTGGGAATTGGAGGAAATGATGAAGCTGAGTTACCCACATCTGTTTTAGTATGGGAAAAGGAAATTTCGTGGGAGAAATTTCTTAAGTAGGAATATTGTAATGACCCAATGATTTATTAATGGAAATCCCTCTTGATCTAATTAGGTGTCTCTTTTTGTAAAATGATTATATAAAATGTCAACTTCATTTGTATTATGTTAAGAATTTTGACGGTTTCTAATATAGTTTTTGAATAGTGATCACGTGATTATTATAAATATAGGGCTTTAACAAATCCATTTTACTCAGACAAAAGAAGCGATGGCCTCATCTAGTAGAATTTCATCATACGAAACCCATTTTTCAGAGCTTGGAAAAGAGGTGGAATCATTGGGTATCTCTCTTGACCAATCCCACACTAAGCTTCATCATGTCAAGCTCGAACGGGACCGTCTACGGGAAAAGTGCGAGTTCATATATATTACCACTCGAGCAATGTTATCTGAGTCACCCCAAGAGTCTGTCACCATCGCACACCTTACCCTTACGTCTTATGTGCCTGTTTTAATGTGTTATGTAACAAATCTCTAGTACTATGTTCATGTACATTTTTTTGTATATAATAATATATATACATTCTTGTCATTATTAATACATTGTAAATAGTTTTTTAAAGTACAAATAGTGTTTTTATTTATTATTTAATTATGAAATATATTTTATTAAATTAAGTCATTTTTGAATAAAATAATATTTTAATAAAATATTATTATTATTATTAAACTAATTTTTATAAAATATAAATGATCTTATAATTTTATGAATGCAATTGTAATTTTTATTAAGGTTTCAAAGCCATATTTGTCAAAACCCGTGAATTTCGGAAAAATGTCAGTTTTTATTTTAAAATTAAAAATTAACATATTTAGAAAATTATTCAGATGAAATATATGTTATTTATGGAATCAGGATGTCGAAATTATCCAACGGTGAATTTTTCATAATTTTCTGTGACGGTCTAATATTTTGGGTAAAAATTAAAAACTGTTTAAATGTATAATGTGTTTTATGACATAATAATGACCCAATAGTGATGTGATAAAATACTATAAGCATTATGTTCGGCCAATATATGTTTTACCATTAATATAATGTGATTTTGGTGTTTTTGAATTATTTTACAAAGCATTAATGGACCTCTCAAGACTTATTGAACATCTTTCCTTTTTAAATTATTTTCCATGGGAGTGTGACTCACCTCCACATAAGAAACCCCATTATTTTAAGAATTTAGGATGTTTTCCTTAGACAATATTTTTTTCATCTCCCCTTTTCCAGAAACCATGGGAAAAAACCATGAGCTGATTTGTGGTTTGGATTAGTTTAATGTAAGGGGTCCCAAACCTAAATAATAAAGAATTCACTCACCTTTCCTATATAACCCCTCACAAGATCTTACTTTATCCTCACTAAAAGCCTTTGGAGTTCGTGAAACCTCTTCACTAATCTCTCTAGAATCCTCCCTAGGTGCCCCAAGCTCCCAAAAAGCCTCTCTCAAGCCTCTCTCAGGCCATTGGAAGCATTCTTCCATGTCAGGTTTTTTCTTCCTTTCACTTTTTTATCCAATTTTCGTAATATTGTTATGCCCTTTTAATTTCAATTATAAATGTTGGGGTATGGTTTAGAACCTCCCCCAATCTACCATCTTATTTTTTGAATGATGGGAGACCCCTTTTCACTCATTAAATGCATCCCATGTACACCTGTTACTATGCTGAAATTATGAAAGGAACTTCTCTCTCCTCATTTACATTCAAGCAATAATTTTGTATCAGGAATCTAAATTCCACTAAATTTGTTAGGACATGTATCTATATGACCTCCTTACTGTTCGTTTCATGTATATATGATGAGGCACTCCTTTCTCTCTCACCAACCATTTTTTATGAATTCTTATATCACGCCGTTACGATGCCAGAATTACACTGATTTTCTAAGCCAATTCCATTGTGTAGTGAATATCATGCCCATTTCTCCATCAAGCGTATTCAACTTCATGAAAATTTACTTATTGATTATAAAGATTCATTCCACATTCCTTTTTCGTGGAATAAATGATTCTATTTTATTAATCCTTGTTTTATGATCCATGTGGCACACTTATGCATAAAATAAAATTTTTAAGAAGGGTGCACCCTTATAGCGTTCGAATGTATTTGGTAAAGTATAGTATCATGATACGTCATGTGCAATGAGTGTTGACTCATGATAATTCAAGTTCAACAAGGTTTTTCTCATGATTCATGTTCAATGAGGATTTACACATTATCCATGTGGAATGAGCCTTGGCTCATGCTAATTCCATGTTAAGTGTTGTTGCCACATTTCCATATTATGATTATCATGCTATATCATCCCTTTATGTTCATGTTTGTCTTATGTTTTATTCATATGACTTTTGTCTAACATGTATTGTACTCCTCATGTATTCCATGTTTATTCCCTTACTGGACTTTATAGCTCACCCCTTTTATGCATGTTCTCAGGTTATCCCATGCAATGCTTAGTACGAGGTAATGTAGTAGTCATGTAAAGGAAGTTTTCAATAAAGATGTTGTATTTCATGTTTTAAGTTGTTATGTAATGGTCCAAAGCCACAAAGACATTATACCTCTCGATCTTCCATGGTGAATCTAGTCAATAGTTTATGTAACAATCCATGATTAAGTTTGTAATAAAAGTAGGGTTGTCATAAGGGGCACTGTCATGATTCACACTGATGAAATTTGCTTTGATTTCATGGTCCAGGGGTGGAGACAAGAGAAATAGATTTTCATCTTCATTGATCAATGTCGGGATGATCCCAGGAAGAATATTCTTGTTAATATGAGGACTATTGAAGATATTTTCAAAATAAGTGATTACATTATTAGAGATGGTAGATTCAGAGGAAGGAATATTGTCATTATCTTTTAGAGAGGATAGAGGACAATTGATTTTCCTAATCCTTTGAAGGGAATTGTAAAATTTGGTGTTTCTGTCCCCATAAGTGATCCATTTCATTTTGGAGACCTAATTTTTAAAGTTATCTTTGAGAGATAAAAATGAGTTCAGCTTAACAACGATGTTTATTTCGGTTTGGGGGTCAGAGGTGAAGTTAGTGTTAGTAGAAGAGATTCGAATTTGGTTAATCTCAGTCTCATGTCTAGAGATATCCTGATCAATCTGTTTGGATTTAGCACCACCCAAACCTTTGATATAGAGCATAAAATGCATAAGCTTAGTGATACAGGAAAAAACATCGGAGTGCTGACTCATAGAATTCCATTAACTTTGAATGAGATGAGAGCAGTCATGATCATTGGACCAAGTGTTATTGAATTTTAATGGTAGAATATATTTGGCATTTTTTGATTGAAAGGATTACAGAATATGATGATGATAAGAATTACGTTTAGTTAAGGTGGTGCTAGAGATGATATCCCCCGCATCAAGCGCCAGGACATTCACAAGAGTCCTATCAAGTTTTCTAGCTACAACCCGGTTATAATGCCTACGATACCAAGTGAATTTAGCACCTATCATATTGACTTCAACCGGGATACAATCTTAAATTGAGGATCTGAATTCTCTAGAAGCTATGGGGGAATGGGAAGGTCCCAGCTTCTCACTAGGATAGAGAATGGCATTGAATTCCCCCATCACCAGCTAGGGGTCATTAATGGAGCTAGCTAAGGAAGAAAGGTAATTCCAGAGGGGCCTACGATTCTGATATCTATTTATTCCATAGAAAAAAGTGATAAATAAGTGCTTGTTATTATTGAAAAAATCACAAGTGATCATTTGATCAGAAGAGATACTAATTTTGATATCAGTCAAACAGTTGTGATAAAGGATCCAAATCGAATAAACATAACTATTATTAGTACAAGCACCAAGAAAATTGTAACCAGCAAAGTGATTAGTAAAAGTAATGGAGAAATTAGTTTTGGGTTCAGCAGGAGGTAAAATTTTACATTTATGAGTTGAAACAAGTATTTTAAGAACCAAAAGGGTGTCAGAGTTTGTTAAACACTGACAATTCCAAAAAAACAACATACATTAACAATTTTTTTGGTGCCTGAGCTCCTTTTTTTCTTTTTGGATCCTTTCGAGACCTTGTTCCTATTAGATATTTTGAGGTTGGAGGATGGGGGCAAAGGTGTAGTCATAAACTATTTATTCATAGGAGAAGCAAACAAGATGTTAGTTTAATTCAAAATAGTCTTTTTTTTTGAATTATTAAGGCAATCCATCTCAATGAAAGGATAAGAAGATGCTCTTTTTAGGCTTAGGAGTTGGGGGAAGTAGCCATCACTGGAGAAGCCAGTGTGTCTACTGCTCAGGAAGATAGAGGCAGCACGAGTGAGTGCTGTAAATCAAGTTTAGAAGTCTATAAGGGTAGTGTGGTAGGGGTTTGTGCAGGGAAAATAGAAAAACTCACAACAATGTTACCATTAGGTTTAGCCAGAGATTTTGTAGTAATCATCGAAGGAGTACCGTCTATAGAGGCAGTGGCATGGGACACATCTACATGAGCCGGAAGCAGTGCACAGGATTGACCTGTATCATCACTTCCTTGAGGGAGGGTTTAAGTGGTATCACGTACTACCACCAGGGAGTCATCCATGCCTCTTGACACTGTTACAGAAATGGGCGAGACCATCATTGGAGGATCAACATCCTACCCCTCATGGAGGTCAGGATCGGAGCCATAGGTGACCAGAACTAGCAGCTCAATGTCCTCCAAAATTCCATGATCGAGTTCTATAAGCTCGTCAACTTCAACTTGTTCCGCCCAGGAGACACCAGAGATTTCACCTAGGAGAAGGGTTTTTTGACCCAAACATCAGATATTTTCTTCAGGGGGTCAACGATTATGGGAGCCACAGTTTTACCAGCTTTCCTCTTCCTCACCTTAGTATAATCGTCGCCTGCCATTTGAGAGACCTGGTTTTTAATAACAAGACATTTCAGTAACGAATGTCCAACTATTTTTCTGAGTTCACAGTATGGCGGCATCCGTTCGCATTCGATGCGAATATCGGCGCCATAGTCAATGGCACTAATGATGATGGAATCCAGTATTTCTTCATCCATGTCGACCTCCACCATGACTCGAGCATACATTCCATGCTTAGCATTAAGCGTCCTCTGATCAATCTTCAGTGGCATGCCGAAACACAAAATGATATCATTGAGTATACAAGGGTTCCAAAAATACCAATTTAAATCATGTAAATGCACCCAAATTAGGACTAAGGAGTTCTTGGTGTTATATGGGTTAAAAGAAAGGTCCCATTCCGAGATATGGAGTGCACCTGGTTTGAGTTGGACATAGCTGGAATGCCAGACTTTATCCTAGTCCTATTGCGATTTTAGTAAGAGATGTATGCAACCTTTACCGAGGGGGACAAGCTTCTAGTCAGAAAAAACCCCAGATACTAGCGATTCTGGTTTTGAGCTCCAGGTTCGACCATGGCTTGTCTCCTTTTAAATAAGAATTGTGGGAAAAGGAAGAGAACTTATAGAGCAGTGACCAGTGGTGAAGCACATCTGGGACATCCTCAACCACAAATCTACTGTCTTGGAGCTTCTGTCAACGAGTCACACACGTCTCTGATGATTGGCAAAGATCAAATCCCTTGAGATCCTCAACGAAATTTATGCCTTTAGGCTTATTTTTGAGGAGTATATCATCATTATGAACCATGATTTTTGTATTGAATGCGTGCTCACATTCAGGATCAAAGCCTTTGAGCATCATTAAGGAACTATCAAATCAAATAAGGGCCAATGTAATCGTCAGATCTGGTAAACCCTTGCAACAGCAGTGACGTCGACGAGAGGACCCAACTGTTGATAATTTTTTCTCATTACTTTCAATTAATGATAATTAATTATAATTAATAACACTAAATTTTAATATGAAATAAAAATAAATTTAAAATTAAAAAATTAAATAGATACCACAAAACCAATGCTTTTTCAGATTCAATAGTCAAAATTTACTTCAATATAAGAATTTACACTTTTACATTTGTACATGAAGTGGAAAGGAGAGTTGGGGAACAGAGGATTTCATAGATAGAGAAGTAATGAGAAAACAATTGGGGGGGTGTGAAGGAAATCAAAACACCCTGAGAGGGGAGGGGTGAATCTAATTGTCAATGTTTTCAACTAAGGTGAATGATCTTGTTCCCACATTGATAGGAACCAGTTAAACCTTTCTGGTTGATATGGGCAGAAGACAACCAACCCCATGTAATGACACATCACATCAATTTTACTTGGTTTACCACTAATGCCTAGTCCAAGTATAATTTTCCGATAGTGTGTTTTTCGTACCAAAATCCACTAATCTAAACTAGTATTGGAGTTCAAGAGTTTGGACGTAGTCACTCTCAGCAAGACACACATCCTTAAAAATATTTTTGGGATAGAACATGGTGTCCTTAGAACCCTTCCATTGACTTACCCTAGCTAACTTCCTTGGGTGAAGTCTTACACAATTTTGTGACATCAAGGTCTCTTCAATATCTTTCCATTTAACTCTTTGTTTCTATCTATCATGATAATATTCTTGAATCGAAGTCCTAAATTGATGTATAAGAAGGATCTCATCAAACAAGTTGGATATATTAAACCAATTATAATATTAACACTAAACTTGATAATAACACTAGTTCTTATGTGCATATTCTGATTTTTTTTCATACAAGACTGATTTCACTCAACCACTATCTTTTTTATCAAACTCATCATCTGATATTATTGGTCTTGATTGACTCATGGATTATCTTCTGTGGATGTATTGTTGATGATAAATATTTTGTGTGAAATTAATTCATGCGGTAGAGCTTCCAAATCTTCATTGAAAAATGTTCTGAGTATTGAGTGGCGGCAGCGACATATTTATTGGCCAATATCAACCTATGGGTAATATTCTTATTCATCTTCATCTATATGTAGAAGATTATTTTCGAGCAAATAAAACGAACCTGAAATCACACTGGGTGCTTAAGTCTCTTCCATTAAACTGCATCTTTCATGCACATTTAAATATTTCATGCACTATTTTTTCTTTTTAGTATTTTTATGCAATGATCCCAAAACATGACTAGAATGAAACATTCGAAAAAACCTTCAATATTGCACATAACATCAAATTACAAAACCACATTTCTCTATTCTCCCTTGATTAGACACAAAAATTTTAAAAACACTGGGAAATGATTTTGCCTTCAATATTGTTGTCTGTTTGAACTGTATGATCCATTTCCTTATAAACTCCAGGATCTTCCATGTGAGGATTGGCAAAAAAACAAAAACCATATTCAAATTACATAAAATAATATCCATTTTTACAATGATCATTCTTTTTGGGTTTGCTGGTAATATGTAGATAAATTCAATGAAGAACTGGTCATAATCAACCTTATAGGAAAAAAACAACTCATCCAACATTATAAGTCTACAAGAGAAAATATAAAAGGATAAGACAAGTGAGAAATCCTGAATTGGGTTCTCATGTTTTGTAATTCTTAAAGATGTAAAAGCTATGCTCTGACTGTTTCCTCATAACACTTAATTTCTTATCCATTATCATGCTCCATCTATGTAACTCCTCATTCTCCCCCTTTTTGACTCATTGAGTTTATCCATTCTAGACCATTGGAAATAAACATAAAGAACCTTATTTTTTCTTGTATATATATCATAAAACACACACGCCTATGATCATATCTCACCAATAAATTGATGTGACTTTGAAAAATAGATTAAAATAGTTAATTCAACTAGAGAGAGGTGATAGAACATAGCCTTCCCATGCACAGGGAGGTGGTTAAAAATTGCGGCTTAACCGATGTTTCTCAAACACATGTTCAAATAGGGGCATGTTTAGAATGTTATCTACTTGATCATCAGTTCTGATATGATCCATTTTAATCATTCCATGTTCACATTTTTCTTTGATGAATTGATAAATGGTTTCAATGTGTTTCTCCAAATAATACTAAACATAATTCTTTATATGATCAATTTAACTCTTTTTATCACAGTGAATCAATATTGGCTATTTCAACTCATCACCAATATTAGTCATTTGATTATTTTTCTAAATTAGTTGTGTGCAATCCATTATTGTAGATATATACTCAAGTTCAATGTTACTAAGAGCTGTTATTTCCAAATTCATACCCAACCATCCCACACATTTCTTGCCAATAATAAATGTTCCACCATTTGTGTACTTTCTATCTACAACATCTCAAACCCTGTCAATGTTAGAAAATGTAGATCATTCATTATCTCATAATATAAAAAATTATTGGCCATTATTTTTAGTACTTAGAATGTTTCTCATTATATTTTAACTACCACCATATGTTCTTCCTCGAAATTAACTTGAAATCAGGCCTTTAATAATGTTACAAAGACAATATTTATTCATGTTGTAGTTAAGTATAGTAAGCATATTATAATTATCTTGTACAAGGTGGGATCTATAAAAGTATCATCATCATGTTTCCCATGTTTAGTTCCAAATAAAATTGGAGTCTAAATTGATTTGGATTCATGCATATTTAATTTCATAAAAAACTCTCTTGCATAATTTTTATTAGAAATAGAATAGTAGTCTATGTTATGAGTCACATTCATCCCCAAGAAGTATGTGAGTTCACAAATCATATACATTTCAAATTATTTTTTCATGTGACTAGAAAATTCAACCTCCCCACCTACTTCCAGTAAATACAATATCATCTACGTACACCAGAACTATGAAATGATCTTTCTTGGATGTATTCACATTGATATGGGGATCCACTCATCCTGTTAGAAATCTGAGTTTCCTTTTATAATAATTTGTTCAATAATAGCTTTCTCATGGTGCCTAATTCAAACAGTAAAATTATTTCATTAATCAATAAATCATTATTTCATCATTACCATGTATAAAACCCACTGGTTATTATGTGTAGTACTATTATTTGAGAACACCATTTAGGAAAGATGTTTTGACATCCATTTGATACACTATGTATCCATTTTTAATGTCCATGGCCAAAATGTCTGATTTACTCTAGTATGCACATATGCTCAAATTTTTCATCAACATAAACACATTAAATATATTAATAGACTATACACACCAATCATGCATTATTTATAATCACATTTCCATAATCATGGAATATATTTTCAAAATCCACTACATACAAATAACATTTTAATTTTTAGGTATCCTAACTAGATCTCATGTTTTGTTCTTTCCCCTTCAATCTAACTCTTCATTCATGGATTTAACCCATGCTTTGTATTTTTCACCTATTAAAAATGGGGATGGTTCCACAACTGATTGGAAGAATTATTGGGCATTATTCTCCATTCACCTAGTCTTTGTGGGTGTTATCCAATCCCAAATGATGTTGGATTGATCAATTTATACTCTTCAATTTCCAATGTGAGTTTTAGTAGAATTTTCTCTAGGCATGGTTTCCTCTTCTAATTCTTGTTCTGAATCAACATTTCATTGTGGCCTATAAATCTATTTACTCCTTCATATACTTATCCATTTGAATATATTCCATCTATACTATATTCTATAACTTCAATAATATTTGCATAAAATCCCCTCATGTTATTTGTTGTCCAATCTTCAATTATATTGACATCAATACATTCCACAATTCTTCCAAGATGATTGTTGAAATATTTTATTCTTTGATATTCATTGAATATCCGAGGAAGAGTCCTTTTTCTATAAAAATAACCACACTTTCCTTGATTTATTTATTTGTTTTGAATGAAACATTTACCTATAAAATCATTAAAATACTTTAGAGAGGGATTCCTTCCATTCCACAGCTCATACAGTGTCTTGGTTTCTTCTATATAAAGACCAATTAAATTTTTAGTATACACTACAGCTTGAACAACTTAATTCTAGTAATGGTGAGTGTTATGAGTTTTAATCAGCATAGTTCTGGCCATATTGTTCACCTATAGATTGATATGATCAATAATTCTATTTTTTTGTGTGGTTTTCACAACAACCACCTCAAGATGAATTTTAGGTTTCTACAACTAATTTTTAGACTCAATGGATGTGTATTCACTTAAATTGTTAGACTACATAACTTTGATTTTCCTTTAAATACCATTCTCGACACTTCAGAGATACGTGTTCATGTCATCAACAAGTTTCTGTTTTTATGTATAAATACCACACAATCCATTCTAATATAATCATCTATGAAAATAATTAAGTACCATTATCCATATATTCAAAAGACACTTATTGGAACACATGAATCTGAATGGATGAGATGAGGAATATTTGTTCACTTATCATTATTAGCCGATATGAACAACATACTAACATCCCTATTATAAAAGAATCATAAATTTTTCCTTTTCACGCTTCAAATTGGGGACATCCAAGAGTATCATCATATTATATATGTATTCCATCAATTTTTTTATTAATGTGACCAAACCTTCAGTTCCAAAATTTTATTTACTCTTCAACTATCATGTAGAAAATGATCTATTTAATCTCAACATGATGTATGTTTCAATTTGTTTTGCTTCCTTTCATAATATAATTCATTGTAATTCCTCTAGTAGTGAACCCATTTTTATTAAATGTCACCATAAATCCTGAGTCCCATAGTTGACCCACACCCAGGATATTGTGATGTAGACCATTCACATAAAGAACATAAATTTTCATCATCTCACTATTATACAATTTAGTACTACAAGTACATTTAATCTTCAATGTACCATCACTTCTAAACCATAACATTCCATAAACCATTTTATTTACATTGTTTAATCAGTCTGCATTTCCCATCATATGGGATGAGCATATGCTATAACGAATCTTGGCGTTGATGATATTTGTATGTTTGAGGTGTACTTATATAAGGTTAGAATTTTAAATTTGATTCCTTTCCTTACTTGAAATGTCATATTGAGTGAGGGATAAATATGTCCTTTCAAATATATTTTCCATATGATCATGTTCATCATGCCCATACTATTATTCGAGATGATAAAACCAGTTTGTAAGAGAAACACCATCTGGTTGAATAGTATTGGCTTCTTTCTAAGATCTGTATCTATTTTTGATGGATTTCCTATGCCTACAATGACCATCATTATCTCCAATGTTAGAATAATGAAAACAATATCCATCTATATTCCTTCTTCTATAAGAAGTATGATACAAATGTTTTCACCTGTATTGAATTTCTAGATCTTACCCATTCAAATAGATCCTTTCTTATTTACACTATGACATTACATAGGCTTGATAGCCATATAATTGAAATTTTATAAGAGGATACATGTTCTCACTCTTATTCATCCATATGTCTCCTTATATAGGAAAATAGTTGGACTACATACCATTTCATGAAATTTGTGGATGGTATTCAGTTCTCCTTTCAGTTTTATTTGCAGATCTCTTTGTTAGGTCTTATGTTGACTTCGTGACATGTTCATATTTTTCTTTCCATTTGATTTGGTTTATCTTATTTCATTCATGGGATGTATTATCATAACCACCAAATAAAAAATTTCCCATGGATGTGGATCTTGTATTGTTCAAAACCATTTCTACTACATCATATCCTTGTTCAGCTCTATCAAGTAGATCAATATCTAAGAATCTTTCAAAAATTATTTTCTTCTTTGTTTCTTTTCAATTTTATTCCCTTTAATGTATAATCCGAAGAGTAAAAAATTATTCTTCATCGAGATCAAATGTCTTGGACTTTTCCTTCAGTGTAGATGTAAGTTCATTCATGAACATTGAAAGTTCTTCAATTATATGTTTTAGTTCCACTACATATTAAGTGTTTTCAAATGATTTTGACTTTTCTTTCACTAGTTTTTCCATTCATTAAATTTCTGCTTCAAGATGATAAACAGATTTAGATGATTTTTCTAGAACAACTCTCCACTTTTTTTGTCTATTACATTGACTATTAAGATGACCAAGAGAATCCTTATGTTTCATATTGTGATTATTATTAGAAATAAATTGATTATCAATAGATTTTGCTTTTTATGATTATGACTTTCAACTATAGCTATCAAATAAATATTCTTTATGACTTAAAATCTGATCAGTCTTTTTCAATGAAATAATTATCCTCATCATTGTCTTTAAAGAAATTTTTCTTTGCAATTTTCTTCCAAATTTGAGGTCACCCTTCTTAGAGAACCTTTTTTGAGCCTTCTGTGAGTTTTCTACTTAACTTTTATCATCATAGAAATTCCTTGGACATTAAGATGAATTTTTCCCCACTCTACCATAATTAAAACATTCCAAGGGTGAATTTCCTACAAATCTACCTTTCCTCTCATTAATTTCTTGGAAAAGAGTAAAATATGTACATCCTCATAATTAACTAATTTAACATAGCCTCCTAAAATTTAAGTTTTTTTCATGTATTTGAAATACATCTTATTTCTAACATGACTTGATTTATCATATGTCTTGAATATAATTTCATATTCTACTAAACTGCTCAGTAGATCGTTTAAATAAGGTTTTGAATGATTTATTTCCACAAGGCCAGACACATTCGTATTTTAAAGAAGTATAATTCTT
This sequence comes from Viscum album, assembly GCA_963277665.1. Taxonomy (NCBI): domain Eukaryota; kingdom Viridiplantae; phylum Streptophyta; class Magnoliopsida; order Santalales; family Viscaceae; genus Viscum; species Viscum album. The sequence continues at coordinate 2,082,313,179 of OY728128.1, read as the reverse complement.
ATCATTATTTTTTGTATAATGTTAATGACTTTGATTTGTTCACCAATCCATAGAAATTCTCCTAGAACTTCAATAATTTGATTGATAAAGATATCCACATTTTATTCATGATGCATTCTCAGATTATCAAACATATTAGGAAAAATGTAATTTGTGGAATCCTTATCTTTTTTCTCCACTATATATATTTTACATGTTTTACTACACAGATTTGGGAGAAGTGTCTCTCATCACCTTTAGATAAATTTTATCAGATGGAGCTACAATGAGGTAATTATGTTCTTTGGCATCCGTTTCAATCATTTTCCTATCTATTTCATTCATGGAAATTCCTCTCACATCAGTTACATTAATCCTTTGTATTGTGGAAAATAGAACTTCTATTACAAGTGATCTTAGATTATATCTCATATTATTATTTCAATTATGAATTTTTACTCCATAAAATAGGTGGACTCCCCTGACATTAACTGAATTCTCTATGACAATAAAGAAGGAAACAATTTACATCAGTAACCTTTAAGCTCTGATACAACTTGATAGACCCTAGAATACCCTGAGGGGGGAGGGGTGAATAAGAGTTTCAAATATTTCTTTTAAGGTGATAAATATTTTTACCATATTTTTAGGAACGAGATAATACTTTCTGATTGAAATGTGTAGAAAACAACCAGTCACATGTAAATACAAAACACATCAATTTTACTCGGTTCAACACTAGGGGCTAGTTCAACGAGAATATGAGGAAAGTGTGTCAGTCATACCAAAATTCCCTAATCCTCATGATTTGTAGAGAACAAGGGTTTGAAAACCGTTACTCTCTTCTAGACAAAATACTTTCACAAGATTTTAGGAATAACACAACATGTCCCTCAGAACACGTCTGTCGACTCCTCCTATCTCACTACCTTGGGTGAAGTCTAATTGAGTTTATTAACATGATAGTATATTCAATATATTTTCATTGAATTATTTCTCCCTTTATAGTAGTATAGTATTCTTCCTTCAATGTCCTAAATTGATTCACTTGAAGGCATTGATCAAAAAAAGTCTAATATCTAAAACCTGTTAGAAGCTCAACACTACAATTTCCTGTAACACAGGTTCTCACATTCCTTTTTTGTGATAGACAAGAAAGAATTATTTCACTCAAACCCCATCAATTCATGAAACCGCACCATGTGGTTCACTTTTTCTAGATTGACTCAAGTATTATTTTGCGCATAAGTTTTACTGTGAAAAAATATTTTTCATGCAACTATTTCACACGACAGAGATACCAAATTATTTTTTGGAAAAATATCTGAGTCTTGAGTGGTGGTTGATTTATATTTATAGTCCTCAAATACCGTATGCATAAGATTATGAATAATCTTAATTAGTGAATTTAAAATTCTCTCTGAGCATGTAAAAAATATTTCATGTCACATTGGGAGTGTAAGTCTCTTTGAGTCAACTTCATATTTCGCAGACATTTAAACAATTGGCATGATTTTAGCCTTTTCCATTTTTTGATTCAAAGATACTAAAAAATTCCTTTCATGAACGTTTTCAAACCTCCATCAACAATGAATGAAACATCCAATTCCAAAACCACCTTTCACTATTGTCCAATTTTCAGACCGAAATATATGGAAAACACTAGGAAATAATACCACCTTCAATATTGTTGTCAGTTTTAAATACAAGATATATATCCATGAAAACTCCATGATTTTCAATATGAATATTGAAAAAAAAACCCAAACCATACTCTATTTCCATCTAATAAAAATATCATTTCTAATATGGTGGGCGTCCAGTGATGGATATACAAGATAAATTTGTAGTTAGGAGATAATTTTATGATGGGTGACTCATCAAAAGTAGTGATATTTGTGATATGTCCTATAACAATTATTAGTGACCATAATTAATCAAATTAGAGGTAAAATAATTATTTTTATGGGTCTCTTAAAAAATACGTTTCTACAAATAGTTTACTTGTGAAAAAACATAATTCCCATCACAAATAAAAAAAATGATGAACGGTATTTGAGATGAAGTTAAAACCCCATTGAAAATACCTTCCTTACAGTTTGGTGAATTGGATAAACCAAGTTTATTTGTTATGGTAAGATAATCCCATCATGAATAATCCTTATCGAAAAATTGTCTATGACATGAAATGAGTCTCATTAAAAATAGTCCCTCTGTGTGACATATTTTCAACGGGTGATGAGCTAGTTTCCAATAGCCTATCCCAAAAAATAGTTTTTTTTATAGTGTAATAATATAAAATAAGTTGGTACAATACAAAATTATTAAAAAAATACTATCCTTAGTAAATGTTTAATTCATACACATCCATAGAGTGATATGTCCCATTATGGAATTGATTCACTCTATATTTCATGATTTTATTGGTCATAGATCTAATCCAAATCTATCAAAATGGAAAAATCCCCATAGTATATTTGGTTCACTCACAATTTCATAACTTTATTAGTCAAGGTTCACTTCCAACACTATCATAGTGTATATAGTTTCTTACGTTATTTCTTTCACACCCTTTTATAGTTAATTTTATATCAGAAGATATTAGTCATTTTATAGAGAATTAGAGTGATATAGACTTATTTTATCACTAATAACATAACTAAAACAATTAAAATGTATTCTATAACATCATCACTACATCACTCAAAGAATAACCAATGGACAAAAAATGAGTTTCATAATGATTTCATTATATCATAGTTATCTCATGGGATTGAAATGATTTTCACATAGTGATCCTCAAAAAAACCATCATCATAACCCATACAGAGAAAAAAAGGACATTATGATAAGATCATATCGCCAATAAAGCATAAATAATACATAAATGATAATGTTATTGATAAAAACACATATAATTGTATATTTGATTTTTTTTCAAAATAGAAAGAATATATTGTTATTATGGTATAATTATTCATAGAATATTTTGAATTTTCTTGTCTTTTAAAATAAATACATAAACATGTAGTTAAATAATCAATAAAATAAACAATCCTGATGGTGGAAATCCTGAGAGCCTCAACTTGATTTGTGGGGACTCGATACATGAATCTAAGAGACATGAGATCAAATCTGGGTGGAGACATATTTATGGGTTACTGTAGTAGTACGGTAGCTTCTACTATAGCAGACACAATAGTATAAATAGTAGTAGGTAATGTAGTTGGTACAATTCAGTACTATAGTAGTCAGAACTCTTCAAATGATAGGTAATTCACGCACTGGTTTGGTCCCCAAGTGCTTGAAGGACTTCCAACAACCCAAGGCCTCTGAGACAATATATATTTCAGGCCACCTCAAGTCCTATGAACCACCCCAAGGCCTTTGGACCCCATGAATTTGTGATTAGTGGACCTAGAAGAATCTACAAGGAGCAGGCTCCATATGAGGATTCAAAGTTAGCGCATTCACCAGAGGAGAGTAATCTGATTTGGAAGAACGAGAGGGTATGATAATTGCCATCAGGATCATCTAGTGAATGTAATGGAATCCTATACTAACATCCATGTGGAGGTGGAGAGATAACATCATGATAAAGAAACTGGGGTAGGGTATTTCTATGTTGTTATAGCCAGGATGAAATCCCTTAATACTAATGGTTCATGCAACTTCTTAAAGCCTACATTCCATGTCAGGGTTCCCCTTCATCCCTTAAAAGGTGGGCTATCAAAAAATAATAAAAATAAAATGACTTCAGGCCATTTGGGTATGATGGTGTGAAATTTTTTCCAAATTATAAATCATAAATTATATGAGCTATTGAACAATTTTTTAAATAGTTAAAACTCATTCATACATAATGAATTTGAAAATATTACTTGTAATATTTTTTTTTCAATAAAAATTTTCTGAAGAAAAGTTTTCACAAACAATTATATATATAAATGTAAATCTATTATTTTAACAAACATGGAGATGAAATAAAATTTGCACTAACCAAAGATGAAATTTTTTATGTTTTTCTAAAAAAGTCCCGACTATTTTATGTAAAAAGAGTGGAAAATATTATTAATAAATGAAAATTAGAGGAATAGACATAGGTTATTAAAATATATATTTTTTAATGAATAATAATCATAAAATTTATCTCAATGGAAGTTTGATATATAGAGTCTCGAAAATGAATTGAGTTTATAACATAAACCCTTGCCACTTTGAATAAACGTTGTCTCATAAAACCCTTCAATGAAATAACATAAATTGAAACTATTGATAAAATTAATATAAATTTATTCATTATATAACATATCATGTGGTAATTATATAATCATTATAACAAAAAATAAGTGGATAACGTGAAACAAATCATAAGGAAACTATATTAAGACAATGAACCCTTACTATTTTGGTAATCTCAAAATGTAAACCAAAAAAATATATAAAATTAAATGGATATCTAAATCCCTATAATATTCAAAAAAGTCATCATAATCCACACTAATGGGTAGTTTAAACACAATATAATAGAATCATGTAGTGAATGTCTCTTATGTCTCAGCGAAATAAAAGTGAGTCGATAAACCCTTACCTTAGGTCTTTTTTTCCAACACAAATGTTCTAGAATCCAGTATAATAAATATATAAGTATTATAAATATATTATAGTATCATATTCATTTAAATATTACTATATTTACTTCACTTATAATTTCCAGTTAAACTTTTTTAACAGTAATTCATTATAATTATTAATGTAGTGAATACTTTTCTACTTTCCACGAATTTTATAGTTCCAAGGATCCAATCCTTGCACCGTGATCGTAGATTCATCATCTTCATAATTTTAATCATGTCATAAGTATAATATTTATTAATTGTATAAAATCTCATAACCTTTCAAATAAATTGACATTGAAATATAATTTACATTGAATCATGGAGATGATATTTCCTACTTTTGGATGGGTGATGTTTTGAATTCATTATAGATGGAATAAATGATATATAAATTGTAGTTCAAACTAAAATAATATTATTTTTTTCATTTATATTTTATATATCCATTATTTGTATCCTTATAACCTTTCATATAGTAATTTAATGGAAAAATTAACACCACTTCCTAGAGATGGTAATATACAAGTTCACATGGGAGAAGTTATCATCTTCAAATGAATGTATTGATAAGAACGTATATTGTAATAATTATTGTAAAACAATTATGTTTTAAATATGTTATATATTCATAAAATACCAGTGGGGATGAAAAATAAAACCCACCTATTTATTGAGACATTAGTCCGGACATACACATGAGTGATGTTTTTATTTACCAATATGAATATATATATATATAATAGAAAATTTGTATAATATTAAGATAAAAATCTATTGGTATAGTAAATATACCGATTAAAAATTTTTATAATCCTTACATAATATTTACTAGAGTTTTACAGAGAAATAAAAATGAACGTTTTTGGTAATTACACATACCTCTTCTTTGTATATCCTTCGTTGATAATCATTTCATAACTTGTTAAAGTGGTATTTTATTAAGAAAATAACTTATAAAAAATGCATTAGAAAGATATAAATTTATTTTTTTGGTTATTGGTCAGATAATAGGATAATGTTTAGTGGACAAGAGAGGATGATGGGTTCCCTTTAATATGTGAGGGGAGTGGAAAACATGTTATTATTCAAATAATTAAAATAATACAGGTCAATTTCATGGAAATGTTTCTCAAAATTGATTCAATTTTGAATATAAGATCAAATTTGGTCAAAATAAATATAAAAGATTATTACTAGATTTGTTTTTAGGTTATTTTAACACTTCTCATTTTATATTAACCCCTCATCACCCCTTTTAACCCCGACCATCATGAAAAGAAACATAGTTTATAAGGGTCAATTATAATGTTCTAAATGTTAATGTATATGATAAGTGGAAAATGGTTGATATTATCAATCAATTTCTATTCACATGATACATAATATTATTTATCTTATTTTTAAAATAATTATTAATTATTGTTTAACATAAAATATCCTTAAAGTCATCTATAGGACAATTTATATAATTTGACTTTGAAAAAAAGCATTACCATGTAGTTAGAATATTAATTTAGAGAACATTACATAAATAAAATTTTGATAAATTAATATTATGCATGTCTTTGACAAATAAAAAAAACAAAAATTTTAATATTTTAAAAAAATTACTTTGATTTTTTCACCTATAAGTATAATTGTTTCATTAGAAATGTGTAAGAGTGTTAGGTAATTATATCATCAAAAAAATTAAAATTAAAATTTTATCCTTAATGTAATTTATTACCATTCAAATTAAAAATTTATTTCAATCCATAACAAATTTATATTATTATGAAAATATATTAATGATATTGAAGGAAATATTTCATTTTGTACTTATAAATTGACTAAAATAATAAAAATGTCATTATCAAAGGAAAAAAACACATTTTCATATTTCTTTATATAAGATGAATTTGGTAAAAATAAACTCATCCAATCAAATAATATGATGTTTTTTAAAAAATTTGAGACAGTTTCCCATAGTTTTAGCCCCATTTTCACATTTTACCTTCTACCTAGGTGATAAACATTTAACATGGTTACTATTCAATATTACTAACAGATAAGTGGATCTTATTAAATAATAATAATTATTCTAACTAAAAATATATAATCCTTTTTTCTATATTCAATTAATATAAGGGAAAAAATTAATTTTTATATATATTCAAAAACCTATAAGAACCATTTTTAAAGAATATATATTTTTTAGCATGAATTTATTTTCATTCCATGCATATTAGAAACCATTAGATTAATATAAATATATTTTATTGAATAATTTATCTAAACATTATGTTACAAATATTTATAAATAGTGATGAATTTAATTTACAAATATATTTTTATATTTTTAACCAAAAAAATATTTTCTGAAAAGTAACCCAATTTTACATCAAATTAATTTTCTCCAACACTATCAAATTGGTAATCTGTGGATGAATGGTTATTCAATTTTTTCATACAATAAATAAAATTCACCAAATTCTAAGTTTAATATTAATCTAGTTTCATAATATAGACCAGTAAAATACATCAAAAAATTGACCTTTCATCATAAAATGATATTAATTTTAACATTTAAAATTGATTAATTATTTCAACATAATTACTCAATACATTACCATTAAATAGTTTTATTATAAATATTTTTCATCATTTATCTATTAATATTCATAACCTCTGGTCCAATGGGTAGATGATACGAATCTCATTTTAAAAATAATATTTCCGTAGTGGATCATAGTTTATTTAATCTTGTTGTTGGATATGGTAAACACTATTGAGTTACGTTTTAATTTAAAATAAAATATATTATAAAACATTATGTTGTTATGTTTTACCTTCCTTAATGAAATTTTATATTCGTAATTTTTTATCAAGTTCTTTTGATAAGGATTAATGAATATTTAGATTCAATTCTATAGAATAGAAGATAAATATACATTAGTTGAAATAAAAACTTTATAATCCTTAGTAACTTCAATTATTTTTTAAAAGGACATTAATGTTTATTTTCATAACTAGAAACATATAATTTATAAATATTTATTAATCCATTCCTTTATCATTGAAAGACACATAACTGTGAATGTTTTTTATAATGTGCAACAAATTGTGTGACATTGCGACCCTAGTGCCACACAAAGGTGCCCCGAGTTGGTCAGTCACATGACCTGGAGAACTCCCCCCCATATTTCAGAGGTCGTCCACTAGTTGTGAGAGTCTAATATATCAACAAGGGGAGGTTATACCCTCTATAAAAACGAATGAAAAAAGTAAAAACAACCATGAAATAACAAAAATATAGTAACAAAAAACATGGGTAATTAATTATCTAGAACAAACCAATATCAAATAATGATCAAAAACTAAAAACAATTTATTTAACTAATAATATATATATCAATCCAAGTAAGTGTCATGTGGAAAAATGAAATCCTAAAATAATGAAACTGAAAACTCTCAAAGGCAGGTCCCAACAACATGTATCATTCCCACATGTATGCTCTATCCCGACTCATCCATCTATGATATTTCCTTTTCTCTTATCATATCCAATAAACATTAATTCTATTTGGTTATGAATCATATATCACAAGTTGGGTTTGAGTAAAGCTCAGTAGGCCACCAAACACAACATATAAAACAATATCCAATCAATAACAGTGTATGTAGTTGTATACATAATAAATTACAATGTATAATGATAAAATTATCAAATTTAATATTATTTAATTAAGTAAATAAATCCATAGGTTCATGATGACACACATACTATCAGTACCATCATCAAACAATTCTAAATTATGGACTATTCCCAAGGGATATCATGTCACGACCCCCTCCCCACAAAGTGTACCCCTCCTGGGCCGGCAATGTGAGAAGGGAGATAATGACCCCCGAGTCCTGCCTCCAGTAGGCCCCGGGTTGGCGACTAGCACCGAGGGTATAATACACACACAAATGGGAGGCATTACCCTCTATGAGAACACATGCAGAAGAGAGATATAGAATAGACTCCAACCAACTCCAACTCATAACTGAAATATAAAAGAAACCCAAGTACATATATGAACTGTCATGCAAAAGTACTACAACTGAAAGGGAAAACTAAAAGTACCCAAAGGAATGAAAAATGACAGCGACCACGAGCCTGAACAGCTCCTCCTCCAACCACAAGCTAGTAGTAACCCGCTTGATCTCCAACTTGCTCCAAGTGACCTGAAAAACAGTTTATATGTACATAGGGTGAGTATAACAGTATACTCAGTAGGATCCTCCCCAAACCTCTCGTGCAAAGGTAAAGAAATCATGCTAAAGCCCAGTGAACAACAAGTGAAACTAACTCGTCACCTAAACAGGTATACTATGTTCCCAACCTCACTATGGCTACTCTCACCATGTAACGCATACAAGAATATAGCATATAGTAAAGAATATCAAGGGTACACCACTACTACTTCCCCACTGGTTTGCCGCTTTTCCCCAACGACATACGTCCTGTGCATCTCTCTCCAAAGTCTTGACCGCAGACACCTGGGCTAAGCTCCACAATCTGCACCTCGTGCACCACATAGGCTTGCCCGCAGACACCTGGGCTAAGCACCACACCATCCTCACAACCAAAGTAACCAGGTAGTTTCCGGGAGCCACCATAGCTCATATAACATGTATCATACGTCGAGTATTACACCTCAAGCCATCACAGCCCATACGCTGAGTGAGGATCCTCAAGCCATCACAGCCTATACATGTTACACCTATAGTATTCCATAGGATACTCTATCCAGAATATATGCGTGTGAATAACCACAAGCCATTACAGACCTCTACACACATATATGGGGTAACTAACCGTTGTGCCTCATGGCACCAGTATCTACCAAGAGAAGAGAGCGGGGCCAAAGGGGGTAGTCAGCCATTCAACCTCCCATCAGAATGTTGGGGAAAACACCCCCCAGGGCTCAGAATCCCCGGGGTGTCAGTTTCCCTTACCGACAGGGTGGAGTAGCGTATAGAAACACAAAAAAGTACAGAATATATAAGTAACTCACATCCACACTATCGACATTACCTAGTCTTAGATACAACTGCAGCTAACGTCTCTCAGACTCCAGGCTGCTACTTCAAAGACTAGGTATCCTACAAACACACAACCATTTGAAGAGATTTATTAGATTACTCCATTCTCATTTTATCAGTTCCACTGTACGTCAATTAATTATTTAAACATTAATTAATAATGAACAATTCCACATTAAACTAAATTGGAATCACATTCAAAAACAAATGCTCTTTTTTAAGATTCACATCACCTTTAAATTCCAGCATCTCCATCCCCGTGGATTTTCACCATTTAATCAAACATTCCTTACAGAATTACTTTTCCACATTCCCATGAATTCTAGAAAAGCATCCTATGCTTCTAAACACAAAGGAAACTCAACACGGTGAGTAGATATACTACCCGTTGAGTCATTGCCGCCTATAGAAAGAGCATAGACCCATCCTCTATCGAGAGGCCAAACACGGAAAGCACGTGGCATACCCCGCGTGTCTTTGCCTCCTTCAGAAAGAGGGTAAGCAAGACCAGCTGCCTTGAGCAGTGGGGAAAAGTAAAGCAGATAAACAACCAAACCAAACCACCAACATCAAACCATAACATTCATCTCATACCATCACCCTTGGTGTCCTCCCCGACACCCATATGCATAAACCGACGCATCTCGCCACACTAGGCATCATCCGCTGCCACAACCACAAGTCTCCATGCCTCCACATATCACAACAGCCATCCAGGCTCACATCACAGCACAAGCAGCAGGAAAACATACATCACAAAATGGGCTCTCGACCCTTTAACAAGGCATTCAGCCTTCAAACACAATGAGCACTCAGAGCTCCAAACCACAAGGCATTCAGCCTTACTAGCAAGCGGGTAACTCAGAACCCTTTTGAAAATTCCCACATAATCTGTTTTCTAATCCATATGGAATTGGAAGATTTGTTATTCGTAGGTTCCAATCATGGATACCTAATCCGAAAGCAATCACAATTAAATAACCATGCTTACTTACCTAATTTCATTATCCTCAAGTTAGAACAACTACAACAACGACAATAACCAGATTAATTTACATGCCTCTTTATCTTTAGCCAATTAATTAACAATTAATTCCGACTTTACATTCATTATCAATTTATATCATGAACGAACAAAAAATCAAAGAAAACATAGATATCACTATATCTAGGAAAACATGAGGCAAACCGTTATCACGGTATAAAGCAACATCATGCGATCAACCAATTCTTATAATCTGGTTCAAGTATTTAATTAGGTCAATTTCATTGTGATCCAAAGAGATAAATCATGATAATTCTACGATTGCACATATATAATTAGATAAGCCATGAATACCCTACCTCGAAGAGTTCTTGACGTCCTTTATCCACACAACAGGTCACGATCCTCCCCTCGTGACAACTGCATCCACTGGAGGATGCTTATATCGAAGATTGATCCACACGGCTCGGTTGCATATAACAGAGCGGAACTGATCCTAGGAGTAAAGGTTGATTGTGCAAATCCTATGGAAAGGATTAGAAGGTTCTAGTGCCTCTTAATCGAGAACAAAGGGAAAGAACAAGGAAGAATGATATCTCGTCCCTTTTTAAGATTTAATGGGGAGACGTTTTAAGATCCGGTTAATTCTCCATTAAAAACGGATCGTGTTAACCCACGCGGTTGACCAAGTAAAACATTCCATGCCTTAGGAATAATTAATATAGGATTTACAGTATTTTAAACGGCCTTATGAGACCTTAAAATAAGGCTTTAAATGTATTTTACGGCAAAGGAAACGTCAAAAGGGGCAAAATTGTAGGAGTCTGGAAACACTGTTCACCCACTGTTACTGTACATGAAACCGATCTGTGAAAGCGGTCTGTGAAACTGATCTGTCAATCCGATCTGTGAAACCGATCTGTGAAACCGATCTGTGAAACTGATCTGTCACACCGATCTGTGAAACCGATCTGTGAAACTGATCTGTCACACCGATCTGTGAAACCGATCTGTGAAACTGATCTGTCACACCGATCTGTGAAACCGATCTGTGAAACCGATCTGTCACACCGATCTGTGAAACTGATCTGTCACACCGATCTGTGAAACCGATATGTGAAACCGATCTGTGAAACTGGTCTGTCACACCGATCTGTGAAACTGATCTGTCAGACCAATCTGTGAAAATGATCTGTCAGACCGATCTGTGAAACCGATCTGTCACACCGATCTGTGAAACCAATCTGTCACACCGATCTGTGAAACCGATCGGTGAGACCGATCTGTCAGACCGATCGGTGAGACCGATCTGTCAGACCGATCTCTAAAACCGATATGTCAGACCGATCTGTAAAACCGATCTGTCACACCGATCTGTGAAACTGATCGGTGAGACCAATCTGTCAGACCGATCGGTGAGACCGATTTGTCAGACCGATCGGTGAGACCGATCTGTCAGACCGATCTGTGAAACCGATCTGTCAGACCGATCTGTGAAACCGATCTGTCACACCGATCTGTGAAACTGATCGGTGAGACCGATCTGTCATACCGATCGGTGAGACCGATCTGTTACTGTTCATAAAACTGGAAACACTGTTCACAGAACTGGAAAATTGGCAAAGTGTTGGGGATAAGTTCCCTTGACCTCCCGGAACACCTCCAACACCAAAATTCCACAAAGTAATGGACCGGAGAGGTCCGGGCCATTACATTAAATACCTCTCAAAAAATTCTCATCCTCGAGAATTAAAAACCAACCCAGAAGAAAAGAGGGGTTCGAACAACCACCCCATAAGATACCTCTCAGGGGAAAACCACCATGAGTTGTTCGAAAGCTGGAACAAAAATCTGACATCCGGGAACAAACAATCCATACCCAAACAATTCATTCACAACATCACATCAAAGGTACATAAATAAAACATGAAAGGTCTAACCAGAGAGGAAACATCATTACATGAAAGGAGTTAAACATTAAACAACTCTGGGTACTGAGCACGTATCTGTGACTCACGCTCCCAGGTACTCTCATCCATGCCACCGTGTCTCCACAAGATACGAACTAAGGGGATAGAACACCCACACAACACATTCTCCTTGCGGTGTTAGATCTCCACAGGTCGCTCCTCGAAGGATGCATCATCGTCAATATCGATCTCTCCCCAATCGATAACATGAGATTCATCATGAAGATAACGATGGAGCTGTGATACATGGAAAACATCATGTATCTGACTCATATGAGGTGGATGTGCTACTCGATACGCCACAGCTCCAACACGAGATAACACCTCGAAAGGACCAACATACCGGGGAGAAAGCTTACTTCCACGACCAAACCATCGCTGCCCACGACGGGGAGTCACCTTTAGAAACACATGATCCCCAACATTAAACTCTAAGGGTCTCCTTCTTTGATCAGCATAAGATTTCTGATGATCCTGTGCTGTCTTCATCCTCTCACGAATCACCTGAACCATCTCGGTTGTATTCTGCACTAGTTCTGGTCCGAGAATTGCTGACTCTCCGACCCCAGTCTAGCACAACGGAGAACGGCATGGCCGGCCATACAAGGATTCAAACGGCGCCATGCCGATGGTAGAGTGAAAACTATTATTGTAAGCGAACTCTACCAAGGGTAAGTGCTTCACCCATGGACCTCCAAAATCAAGAACACAAGAGCGCAACATGTCTTCAAGAGTCTAGAATGTTCGCTCTGTCTGACCATCCGTTTGAGGATGAAAAGAAGTTCTAAGGCACTGTTGAGAGCCAAAAGCATGCTGGAGACCTCTCCACACCCTAGAGGTAAAACGAGGATATCGATCATAAATGATCGTCCTCGGTACTCCGTGAAGCCTCACCACCTCCTCCAGATACTGCCTCGACAAAACATCCACTGAGCTCGACTCCTTGATCGCTATGAAGTGGGATGATTTTGTTAAACGACCCACTACCACCCATATAGCATCATGTCCTCCCGAAGCTCGAGGTAAACCTGTTACAAAGTCCATTGAGATGTCCTCCCACTTCCACTGAGGAATCTCTAAGTGCTGGAGAAGACCACCAGGAACACGGTGTTCGGCCTTCACCTTTTGGCAGACTAAACATCGAGACACACATTCTGCAATTGTACGCTTCAGCCCAGGCCACCAAAACTGACTCCTCAAGGATCGGTACATCTTGGTCACACCAGTATGGACCGCCAAGGGTGAACTATGGAACTCTCGTAGAACCGTCTCGCGCATCGCCAAAGGAACAAAAAGCCTGCTATGACACAACACTCGATGTTGTTCATCCTCCGACCAACCATCAGGGGCCTCACCACATAAATCTATGTCTCTCCAAACTTCCACCTCTAGATCACCCAACTGAGACTCTTCCACCTTCTGCATCAGGGATGACTACACCGTCATCTGGAAAAGACAACCTCTTCCCCCAACTTCTCCCATATCAAGATGCAAAGCTGATAGCTCTTCCATCACTCTCCAGGAATCACTAGATTCACGCACAACATCATTACGTGACTTTCGGCTCAGTGCATCAGCAACAAAATTCCCTTTTCCAGGTGTATACGATATTCCAAAGTCGTATTCCTACAAGAACTCCATCCACCGACGCTGACTCAAGTTCAAATCCCGCTGAGAGAAAACATACCTCAAACTCTTATGATCGGTGAAAACCACAAAGTTCTCACCAATGAGGTAATGTCTCCACAACTTCAGCGCAAACACCACGGCTGCCAACTCAAGATCATGGGTGGCATAGTTGCATTCATGGGGACGCAACTATCGAGACCCATAAGAAACAACAGACCTCTGCTTCATAAGAACACACCCTAGCCCCAAATGTGAAGAATCACAGAAAACATCAAATTGGCCTCCCTCCGCTGGAAGACAAAGGACTGGAGCACTTACCAACTTCTCCTTTAGATATTCGAAAGCTGCCTGACACTGATCAGTCCATATGAACGCTTGATCCTTCCTGGTCAAAGCTGTCAGAGGAGTCGCAACTCGGGAGAAATTGGCTAAAAACCTCCTATAATAGCCTGCGAGACCAAGGAAACTTCGCACCTCTAACACGGTCTTGGGGGCTGGCCAAGGCACCACTGCTTCTATCTTCGAAGGATCCACAGCTACTCCCTGTTGGGACACAACATGTCCCAACAAACGAACTTCTTGAGCCCAGAACTCACACTTGGACAACTTCCCAAACGACCGATGTTGGCGATGAACTCCCAAAACGGCTCGTAGATGCTCTGCATGCTCCTCTTCAGATGTGGAGTACACAAGGATGTCGTCGATGAAAACCACAAAAAACTTGTCCAGGAATTCACGGAACACAGCATTCATCAACCCCATGAAAACAGCTGGAGCATTTGTCACGCCGAATGGCATTACAATAAACTCATAATTCCCATGCCGACATCGGAAAGCAGTCTTCGGGATATCCTCATCCTTTACACGCATCTGATGATATCCTGACCACAAGTCTATCTTTGAAAACCAACTTGCACCCTTCAGTTGATCGAATAGGTCATCAATCCGCGGGAGAGGATAGCGGTTCTTTATTGTCACTTTGTTTAATCGACGATAATCAACGCACAACCGCAAACTGTCATTGGCCTTTTTCACAAACAAAACTGGTGTACCCCACAGTGACACACTTGGCCGAACAAAACCACACTGCAACAGACCATCGAGCTGTATACGTAGCTCTCGTAACTCAGAAGGGGCCATCCTATACAGAGACATAGAGATAGTAGATGCTCCCGGATGTAGCTCGATCCCAAACTCGATCACTCATCGAGGGGGTAAGGATACAACCTATTCTGGAAAGACGTCAGGGTAGTCCTCTACGACCCTAGGAAACGCCAACTGTTGAACCTCTGATGAACTCAGCATCATCCCAGCCATCATGGATGATAAGGATGAAACTCATCTATGACTCATCTGAGGATCTCTGTCACCAACAAACACTACTTCCTCTCCATCTTCATAAAAAAAACGATCTTCTTCCTATAGAAATCCTCACTAGCCTGCACCGAATACAACCAATCCATGCCGAGGATGACAACATTTGGTTGTATTCGTAAACATAGGAAATCTCCCCAAGAGCGGTGCTGCCCCAACCCTAGCTCACAGTCTCTACATACATCAAACAAGCTAGCTCGACCTCCAAATGGTGTAGTCAACGCCAAGGGCACTGGAAGCCTCTCTACCTCATGTCCCAAAGAGTGGAAAAGGGTAGGGGATATAAAGGAGTGTGCCTCTCCTGAATCAAACAAGGCATACACCAAGGTAGAAAACAAGCAAAGGGTACCTCGAACGACATTTGGCTCGCCTGGGGCTGGCAACACTAGAGCATGAAGCTGACCACGACCACCTCCGCGGCCTCTCTGACCCTGATGACGACCACCACCATGGCTATGCTCTGCTCTCTGAGGACAGGGAGCGTCATGGGGTTGTCCTCTGCCTGCTCCATCTACCCTCAGGTGATCTAAAGCTGGTGCAACCTGCTGCTGCTGCCTCGGCTGGAACTGCCTCAACGGAGGAACCTGGAGTTGAGCGCCTGGTGCACGATGACTGCTCTGAATATTCGGGCACTCCCGCTGCTGATGACCACGACCACCACAAGAAAAACAAGCACCTAATCCCTTGGCATAGGCCTGAGAGTTGCTGCCTCTGGGGAAACGAGATGGGAAGGGCTGGGACCTACCCCCAGGTGAACGGAAACACTTCTGTCCTGAAAACCGGGAACCCCGGACCACAGCTCTGCTTCGTGAGGAATCATGACGATTCCCCTCTCGTGACAATCCGGTCCTGGTCAATGTCCAATCAACAACCTCTTCCCTTTCCAGCACCTCAAGATATGTCTTCAGCATAAATGGTGTGACCTGGCGCTGGATCTCTGGACGCAAAGCCTCCTCGAAATGCATCGCCCTGGCCTCATCATCTGGTAACAGGTATGAAGCATATCGTAGAAGGTTCCTGAAACGGATTCCAAACTCTCGAACACTGGAGCTCCCCTGTCGAAGGGTGAGTAGCTCCTGGCGACTGGATGCTTTCGCAGTCGATGAAAGAAACTCGACTCTAAACCTGTCTCGAAACTCCTCCCATGAGATCGCTGACTCCTCACGATCCCTGAGGAACAAGAACCACCACTGTCTCGCTGATCCACACAGCATCGTCACAACCAAGGACACCCAGTGTTCCTTCTGAGCACGAATCGAACTGAAGCCTATCTCGACCTCCTCCAACCAGTCTTCTGTGACTGCATCTGAAACGGAGCCCTCGTACTTCTGTAGACTCTGGCGCTGGAACTCTCGGAGTGTCTTCCTCCAAGTGTCATCGTCGTCAACCTCTACCCGACGGCGATCTGCTGGAACAACCTGCTGGGCACCTTCTTCGCAAACCCGACGGGGACGTCGACCTGGAGCCATACCTGTAAAATAACAACTGTTAGAGCTCCTAATCCTGGAATATGGAAGACTCAACATTAATTAATTAATTATTTTGTTTTATTAATTTTTGGTTGCCTATCCCAAGGTCTACCCATTCAAACACAGGCGCAAAGAATAATGATGCATGATCCTTTCCTAGGTCTCTACCCTGCAACCAGTATCACTTTGTTTAGTAGCCATCGTAAACTTAAAGGTCCGTGCAACAGATCATAGGGGGCCCTGAACGCCTATGTCTCTGCCGATCTCCAGTGTTTACCCCGCTTGCTAAACATGAATGACACCGTTGCCCTACCATCCCATGCATCCTCACCTGTGCCTAACTCCAAACTCCATCCTATCCCTCAACCAGACCTCTGATACCACTCTGTCACGACCCCCTCCTCACAAAGTGTACCCCTCCTAGGCCGGCAATGATAGAAGGGAGATAATGACCCCCGAGTCCCACCTCCAGTAGGCCCCGGGTTTGCGACTAGCACCGAGGGTATAATACACACACAAATGAGAGGCATTACCCTCTAAGAGAACACATGAAGAAGAGAGAGATAGAATAGACTCCAACCAAATCCAACTCATAACTGAAATATAAAAGAAACCCAAGTACATATATGAAATCTCATGCAAAAGTACTACAACTGAAAGGGAAAACTAAAAGTACCGAAAGGAAAGAAAAACGGCAGCGACCACGAGCCCGAACAGCTCCTCCTCCAACCACAAGTTAGTAGTAACCCGCTTGATCTCCAACATGCTCCAAGTGACCTGAAAAACAGTTTATATGTACATAGGGTGAGTATAACAGTATACTCAGTAGGATCCTCCCCAAACCTCTCATGCAAAGGTAAAGAAAGAATGCTAAAGCCCAGTGAAAAACAAGTGAAACTAACTCGTCACCTAAATAGGTATACTATGTTCCCAACCTCACCATGGCTACTCTCACCAAGTAACGCATACAAGAATATAGCATATATTAAAGATATCAAGGGTACCCCGCTACTACTTCCCCACTGGTTTTCCGCTTTGCCCCAACGACATACGTCCTGTGCATCTCTCTCCAAAGGCTTTCCCGGAGACACCTAGGCTAAGCTCCACAATCTGCACCTCGTGCACCACATAGGCTTGCCCGTAGACACCTGGGCTAAGCACCACACCATCCTCACAAACAAAGTAACCAGGTAGTTTCTGGGATCCACCATAGCTCGTATAACGTGTATCATACGTCGAGTATTATACCTCAAGCCATCACAGCCCATACGTCGAGTAAGGATCCTCAAGCCATCACAGCCTATACACGTTACACCTATAATATTCCATAGGATACTATATCCCGAATATATGAGTGTGAATAACCACAAGCCATTACATCCCTCTACACACATATATGGGGTAACTAACCGTTGTGCCTCATGGAACCAGTATCTACCAAGAGAAGAGAGCGGGGCCAAAGGGGGTAGTCAGCCATTCAACCTCCCATCAGAATGTTGGGGAAAACACACCCCCCCCCCCAGGGCTCAGAATCCCCGGGGTGTCAGTTTCCCTTACCGACAGTGTGGAGTAGCGTATAGAAACTCAAAAAAAGTACAGAATATATAAGTAACTCACATCCACACTATGGGCATTACCTAGTCTTAGATACAACTGCAGCTAACGTCTCTCAGACTCCAGGCTGCTACTTCAAAGACTAGGTATCCTACAAGCACACAACCATTTGAAGAGATTTATTAGATTACTCCATTCTCATTTTATCAGTTCCACTGTACGTTAATTAATTCTTTAAACATTAATTAAGAATAAACAATTCCACATTAAACTGAATTGGCATCATATTCAAAAACAACTGCTCATTTTTAAGATTAACATCACCTTTAAATTCCAGCATCTCCATCCCCGTGGATTTTCACCATTTAATCAAACATTCCTTACAGAATTACTTTTCCACATACCCAAGCATTCTAGAAAAGCATCTTATGCTTCTAAACACAAAGGAGGCTCAACACGGTGAGTAGATATACTACCCATCGATTCTTTGCCGCCTATAGAAAGAGCATAGACCCATCCTCCATCGAGAGGCTAAACACGGAAAGCACGTGGCATACCCCGCGTGTCTTCGCCTCCTTCAGAAAGATGGTAAGCAAGACCAGCTGCCTTGAGCAGTGGGGAATAGTAAAGCAGATAAACAACCAAACCAAACCACCAACATCAAACCATCACATTCATCTCATACCATCTCCCTTGGTGTCCTCCCCAACACCCATATGCATAAACCGATGCATCTCGCCACACTAGGCGCCATCCGCTGCCACAACCACAAGTCTCCATGCCTCCACATATCACAACAGCCATCCAGGCTCACATCACAGCACAAGCAGCAGGAAAAAAAACATCACAAAATGGGCTCTCGGCCCTTTAACAAGGCATTCAGCCTTCAAACACAATGATCACTCATAGCTCCAAACCACAAGGCATTCAGCCTTACAAGCAAGCGGGTAACTCAGAACCCTTTTGAAAATTACCACATAATCTGTTTTCTAATCCATATGGAATTGACAGATTTGTTATTCGTAGGTTCCAATCATGGATACCTAATCAGCAAGCTATCACAATTAAATAACCATGCTTACTTCCCTAATTTGATTATCCTCAAGTTAGAACAACTACAACAACGACAATAACCAGTTTAATTTATATGCCTCTTTATCTTTAGCCAATTAATTAACAATTAATTTCGGCTTTACATTCATTATCAATTTATATCATGAACAAACAACAAATCAAAGAAAACATAGATATCACTATATCTAGGAAAACATGAGGCAAACCGTTATCACGGTATAAAGCAACAGTATGTGATCAACCAATTCTTTTAATCCGGTTCTAGTATTTAATTAGGTCAATTTCATTGTGATCCAAAGAGATAAATCATGCTAATTCTACGATTGCACATATACAATTAGAGAAGCCATGAATACCCAACCTCGAAGAGTTCTTGACGTCCTTTATCCACACAACAGGTCACGATCCTCCCCTCGTGACAACTGCATCCACCGGAGGATGCTTATATCGAAGATTGATCAACACGGCTCAGTTGCATCCAACAGAGCAGAACTGATCCTTGGAGTAAAGGTTGATTATGCAACTCCTATGGAAATGATTGAAAGGTTCTAGTGCCTCTTAATTGAGAACAAAGGGAAAGAACAAGGAAGAATGATATCTCGTCCCTTTTTAAGATTTAATGGGGAGACGGTTTAAGATCCGGTTAATTCTCCATTAATAACGGATCGCATTAACCCACGCGGTTGACCAAGTAAAACATTCCAAGCCTTAGGAATAATTAATATAGGATTTATGGTATTTTAAACGGCCTTAAGAGCCCTTAAAATAAGGCTTTAAATGTATTTTACGTCAAAGGAAACGTCAAAAGGGGCAAAACTGTAGGAGTCTGGAAACACTGTTCACCCACTGTTACTGTACATGAAACCGATCTGTGAAACCGATCTGTGAAACCGATCTGTCACACCGATCTGTGAATCCGATTTGTGAAACCGATCTATGAAACTGATCTGTCACACCGATCTGTGAAACCGATCTGTGACACTGATCTGTCACACCGATCTGTGAAACCGATCTGTGGAACTGATCTGTCACACTGATCTGTGAAACTGATCTGTGAAACTGATCTGTCACACTGATCTGTGAAACTGATCTGTGAAACTGATCTGTCACACCGATCTGTGAAACCGATCTGTGAAACTGATCTGTCACACCGATCTGTGAAACCGATCTGTGAAACTGGTCGGTCACACTGATTTGTGAAACCGATCTGTTAGACCGATCTGTGAAACAGATCTGTCAGACCGATCTGTGAAACCGATCTGTCACACCGATCTGTCAAACCGATCTGTGAAACTGATCGGTGAGACCGATCTGTCAGACCAATCGGTGAGACCGATCTGTCAGACCGATCTGTGAAACCGATCTGTCAGACCGATCCGTGAAACCGATATGTCACACCGATCTGTGAAACTGATCGGTGAGACCGATCTGTCAGACCGATCGGTGAGAGCGATCTGTCAGACCGATCTGTGAAACCGATCTGTCACACCGATCTGTGAAACTGATCTATGAGACCGATCTGTCAGACCGATCGGTGAGACCGATCTGTCAGACCGATCGATGATACCGATCTGTTACTGTTCATAAAACTGGAAGCACTGTTCACTGAACTGGAAAATTGGCAAAGTGTTGGGGATAAGTCCCCTTGACCTCCCGGAACACCTCCAACACCAAAATTCGACAAAGTAATGGACTGGAGAGGTCCAGGCCATTACATATCACATATCAAAACACCATAGTTATCATTTATCATCTCATTACAAATCATATCCCTTCCAATTACTACTATAGTCGAATTCCAATATCAATGGAATAGAACCTAGTTTCTAACACCATGTGGGTATTTGGAGCATGTATCCCTATCCCACACCACAATTTCACATGGATATTTGGAGTCCCAGTCACTGTCCCACACTTTCTATCACATATGTGTATTTGGAGCCTTAGTCCTTATCCCATACAATAATATTCACATGTCTGCAATTGGGACTATAATTTTATGGTTTGCAAACCAACTGTATTTAGACCATCATCCCATGTATTCCAACCCATTTCCATTTCATTCACATTTATCACATATATAACATTCTACAAGGTTAATCATCGTTAACCCTCTCATTAACACTTTAAATCTTGGTATACAATTTCAATCATAAAAGTAGTCAATGCCCATCACTTAACTCACATGTATTAATATGAAAAATTCTTTATTAAACCAATCACCAAAAACTTTTTTATATAATTTATTAGCCCTTATGGTAAATCAAATCACCCCTTACTTCCCGTTAATCAATAAATTTATTACTCTATAGAGAAATCAATCCATTGAGCAATCAATTCAAAAATCCCATCAATTAAATAATTACTCAACCCAATAATTGACCAATTATATAACCTCTTTAATTGACCAAGTTTCATAATCTAATTAATTACCATATTTAAGGTCCTATTATTTAGAAATTTCATAATCATAAATAATGATTTCAATTTTTAACAAGGTCAACCCATTTTATATTCTCATAGAAATAAATTAATATATTCTTGATTTCATTTATTAATTAATAAATTAGTCCATTACATTGATGAATCAATTTCTAAAATTCCTATTGAATGTCAACAATACATAAATACAATTGGAATTCCATACTAAGAGAATATAATTGATGATTCACACTCACCAATAAAAATTCTCAATCGAATCTTAACAACCAAGATCTCAAGGATGCTTGATATCTAGACTCAAGAACGACATACAATACAAAATGGTGATAGATATTTCAAAACCAAGATCTAATCACATTCCAATAAATAAATAAAAAATTTATCTTCATTTGGAAATAGATACATGAGAGTGAGGAATATTAATGAAAAGAAATCACTTACCATGCGAGGTTTAGGTTTATCAAATGGATCATGGATTCATAAGGAATAGAGTTTGGTAGCTTGTAAAGTCTATTTGGGTGCCTCAAAAAATTAGAGAAACAAGTTAGGGTTGTTCAGGTGTTTTTAGTGATATATGATATGGGTTAATGAAATATATAATGAATATTTTGGTGTTTATTTTTCTGCGGGTATGGTTTCTTATATGTGGTGCATTTTTTTCCCTAATTGTGTGCCTAACAGTGCACCTGCTTCTATGGGTTTCTTGATTACTACTATGGTAGAAAATAGTTTGAAAAAATATGCACCTACTATGCATATCCCCTCTATTTGGGCTCACATGGTTTTCTGGATATGGTGCCTAGTTTGGGATAACCATATGCTAACTATTCCCTTACCATATTCAATGAGAAATTATCTTATTTAATTCCAAAAAACCTAAAGTAAACCCCAATTAAGATATTCTAAAAAAGGTAAAATATTTCCTCTAAATAAACCAGATAAATATCTAGAATGTTTCATTATTTTACCATCCTCCTACATTATAATAGCTCATCCTTGATTTGTACTCCTATGACTCTCAAATATTCTGATTCTAAAATATCATGCAACTAAACCTTTTTTTCTCGCTCCCTAGTTTCCTCTTGAACACATCCATGTTTCCATAATTCACTAATTATCTACAAGGATGTTCCCCAAAACACATTCTTACTATGATCCAACACATGTATCAGATGCTTCTCAAAGTACACATCAGTCTCAAGATCAACATCATCCATATAGATCATAAGAGAAGGGTCTAGGTGATTCCTCTGATGTTGTGACACCATAAAATTTTAATTCTAATTAATATACCTGTATGGAATATCCAACTTGTACACCACTATCCCGATTCTCTTCAGAACATCGAATGGTATGAAATACCTAAGATCAAACTTTTTTAGCTCTTCATTATATGGTGACCTAATATTGGTGACACTTAATGGAAATTACTATCACTCTATGTAAACTCTATCAGTCTTTTAATTCTATCATCATATGGAATCTATCTAATCTAAGGCATATCAATACACTTCCAAATCGGTTCATCCCATTCTAATGTCTCCTACATGAGACTCAATCGTAGTAGCTCTGACTAACCCACCTCTATCTAACATATTTGTGAATTGAATTTATTAAAATAAATTTCCTCATATAGTTCCCACAAAATAGTTTCATGATAACTATTATTATAGGATAAATCCCCAAGTTCATTGTTCTTCTTCCAAGACTCAAAAAAGTCTTGAACACACGCTAATAATATACCCTCAACCACCTGAATAGTATGATCTGACTGCCCATCTATCTATGGATAGAATACCATATATAGTAAAACATGTATTCAAATGGCCTTCTCTATGGCCTTATATAAGAACAAAGTAAAATTTGAGTAATGTTATGAATTTATCCTCTATGTCACCCTATACATATTGACTTTCATTCAAACATAAATATTTATAACCTAATCCACTAAGTGGTTCTCCCTTAGTGATAAGAAATAAACAACATTTATCAGTCCGTTCGCAACAACCCAAATATGTTAATTCTTTTGAGAATTACTCTAGATACCTACCACATAGTCCATAGTTATATCATCCCACCTCCATTAGATAATGGTAAAATGATATAGTAATCTACTAGGTTTTTGATGCTTCACCTTCGACTATTAATTTGTGTAGCATCGTGTCACAACCGTTGAAATATCCTTATTCATTCACGAACACCAATACTATATATGTAGTTCATGGAAAATTTTGGTTAAACATGGATGAACTACCCACATTAAGGCATAAAATTCATGCATCATCTCTTCTAGCATACAAGTATGAACAACATAACAGCCCCAAATATAGATGAAGTCATCCTTATCTATTTTCCAATAACAAGGTTACTTCCCACCATTATGTATTTTAGTCAAGGCCAAAAATGCAGGATCCTAAAACATCCTCACATTGATCTACCAAAAATGTGCAGACTCTATAGCTAATAATGCGAGTTTCATCTGTTCTATTCCAACTTGAAGAAAAACATTCATGTCAACCAACAAGTTCATTATATTTCTTTCAGAGCTACACTGATAAAATGAATGAGTGTTTTTCTCGAATTATCGAATCAACAACTCTCCTTCCCTTCCCAGGTATATATGTTAGCTCAAATTCAAATTAATTCATATATTAAACCGACAACATTGGTTTGAGATTAATATATCACTAAGAAATGATATAACCTATTCTATTATGATCTTTATAAAAAGTAAACTTTTAATCCAACTAATAATTTATATATCACTCCAAATCATAATCTAGAATAGGTAATTATATGTCATTCATAGAGTAGTTCTATTTATGTGGCCAAAAAATTTGTGGACCACATAACACAACTCAAAAAAAATTCCTGGATGAACCTCCAATAATATCCTGATAGCCCCATAATACTATGTAAATAAAAGACTTCATTGGGATGCTTCCAAGAAACAACTATATATACCTTCTCTAGGACCACCAAACACCATCATATGGAATGATGTCACCCAATAAATGTATCTCATGAATCTAGAATTTTAACTTTGATAACTTAGTGTATATATTATTGTCTATCGTTGTACAGATGATGATGTAAAGATGTTGGGCAGGATTTTCATGAGTATTTGAGTATGCAACGATTTCATCCAAAAATAATACTACAAACTAATCTAGGTATAGGTGGAAGATTAAATTTATCATTGAAACAAAGACTACTTGTGTATTCGTCAACCTGAAAAGAATCATGAAAAACTCATATAGGCTATACCATCTTCTTAATGTAGTTATTGGTATATCAAAAGGTCTAACCCTAAACTGATTATACCCTGATCTCATGTAAATCTTAGAGAAACCACAATCACCTCTCAACTAGTAAAATATATCATAGATACATAAAAGATGATACTACTTATTCACTTTCTTCTAATTCAGCATCCAATAATCAACTCACAAGTGAAAAGTACCATCAGCCTTATTGAAAACAAAACTATATAACCCCAAGACGATATACTCAGATAGATAAACCCCTTATCCATTAACTCATATAGTTTATTATTAAGCTCTAGAATATCAATTGGTTCCATTTTTTATGGTGGAATAGAAACGAGATCAGGCCCTAGAATGAGCTCAATAATAAATTCACCTTGTCCCTTAGGCGCTAACTATGAGAAGTCCTTAAGAGACATTTCCTAGATGATGTTCACTATGGGTGGAATGAAATCATTATTTATACCCACATAATCTATAAAAATACTATTATTCGGTGTGGTGAGCTCACCCAGTTTCTAAGAAACTAACATGACAATCCCCTCTTTTATTTTCTACAGTCCATCATGAATTTAATTTTCATCATCATGATACATAATAGTAAATGTCCTATTGTACCAATCTATGTGGGATCTTTGACCCACTAACCATTCTATACCCATAATTTGGTCAAATACTAATATATCCAAAATGTAAAGAGACTACAATAAAAGATACTCAACAAACTCGAGAGAATAACCCTTCCATAAAAATATGTCCATCGACCGTACTCCCAAAGGGGTATCCATTATCATTTCCCCTCTCAAAAATTACACTTCCAAACTCAACCCATTCACAAGTTGTAATGTTATAAAGGAATAAGAGGCACCAATATCAAATATAGCACTATAAAATGTAGCAGCTACAACAATATTACCGATAACTACAGATGGTACTACCTCGCAATCCACAAGAGTGGGACGAACTACATGAAACTTTCATAACCATCTTCATAGTGATGTAGTTAAATCCCCTTGAGATTCACCAATTTACTGATATGTTCTCTCTTGCATAGAATCAACATGTACAAGGATGATACAACCATAGTGAGTAGACCCCCAACTGCCTGACTGATACGATACCCCCTTATAAAACTCTGATTTTGACTAGATGCCCTATCATTACGCATCATTCTTAGGTTATTACAAATCCTCTATAGATTTACCATATTATAAAAATCTCAAAACTCTACTAGCGGTCAGGTAAAATTTCCATGATAGTGTCTTTCCCAACTATGCAGATGTTAAAGCACTAGGGTATGATCTTGAGTAATTCATCCCTCATCCTAGACATTATTCTTTCCATATCTGTTTTAAATATTCTCATAGTGACACTTCAAAACCTTGAATAATATACATCTTGACCATTTAGAAGAAACCATATGTCCTCCACTAGAATCATCTTTTAGTTTCCCCTCATATATGAGAGAATGATGCACCACCGCAATATACTTCATTAACATAAAGATATTATCTTGATACTTAATTTCACATTTAAGTATACACTGGAAACAACTATTCATTGTTTTATCATCCTCGTTACTGTGGGAGAAAATTGTTACAAGCTAGTATAGTAACCAATATATTCCATCACATACATACTCCCATGGGTCAACTGCATGAACTCAGATTCTATCTCTTGCCACATTGTATTTGAATAAAAGTTATCTAAGAACTTCTTAAAAGGACATTCCATATCATACCACACAATATTCCTTCCCAATTCATGCCAAAACATCCCACCACTACTCCACTGATCCAAATAACATAAAAGAAACCAAATTGGCACACTTCTCAGTAAGAGTCTCTAAATTTTTAACTATCATCTGGATGGACTTTATCTAGAACATTGCTACCCTAGGCCCACCTTTTTTAATTAAATTCGTAGGGTTATATAAATGAAACACTCATTCCAGTTCAGATTTTTTATTCAAAACCCACTTTAGTTCTCTATCCATAAATTACATGAAGTGAATATTGTTCTGATAGAATTTCTCTCAGGGTCATTCACCTGGCCTTATTAGTTCCTCAGGTTTAACTCATGATGGATCATTTCCACCCATATCTGCATGTCATCCTATCAGTAAACATTGAACTAGATGTATACCTATACAATTCTAAACAAACACCTTAAGACACATTTCAAAAAATAATTATATTTGAAAAGATAGATTCACATTAACCCATACAAAGTAGTCCTAAATTCCCTCCAGACAATCAAAACATAGGATGTATCACTACCCTTAACAATCATATATCTTGGTCATGGTTAAAATTGGTAAACATTATCTTATTTTACAGTTTGTCCTTAAAATCCCAATTTTTCATAGTTTACCTCATTTTAAATATTTTAGTTACATATTAGGCCCAACTTTTAGTTCAATTACACAAACATGGAAAAAAATTTCAATTTGAAAAACATTCCCAAAACCTTCTATTCACATGCATGCCTAAAAATGATTCAGGTCACAATAATTCATGAGTACCTATAATGATGCATGAATATTCAAATAATGTTTTATATAATTCCATGAGTCAAATATTAGAAAATCATGGAAATAATAATCATATCACACAACAAGTGCATCACTAGAGGTAAATTACCATGTTATATTAATAACACACATCAATAAGAACAATCCCACCTAGGGTATATGGTTTTTTCATCATAAATTGGTCATGTACTCCCATGAAAAATATCATTTACAATGACATAAACTTACAATCTCCTATATACCATTCTTTATTAGTAAGACAATAGTAAATAAAACAAAAAATCTGATACCACTTTGTTATGTCTCAACACGGGTGCAACATACCGGTGCCCCGAGCTATTCAGTCACAAGACCTCAAGTACTCCTCCCCATATGCCAAATGATGCCATCTAGAAACAAAGGTATAACATATCAATAGGTGAAGACTATAACATCTTTATCATTGAATCTCAATGGAGTAAATAACTAAGAAATAACCAAAAGATAATAGACAAAAACCCGGACAATACAATTTCAAGGACTAACTAACATCAATTGATAACTAAAACTAAAATCCATTTAGTAAAATAATATTAGAAATGTTAATCCAATTAAGAGCCTCATTCCAAAGTGAAATCCCAAAATAAATACACTGAAAACAACCCCAAGTGATTCCCAAAACCATGTCAGGTTCCCTCATCTATGATCTACATCTGCTTATCCATCTAACATAGGGCCGTATCCCTTATATATTCTTGCAAAAATGAAACCTATTCGAGTACCAATAGAAACCCCAAGTAGGGTGTCAGTAAAACTCAGTAGGCCACCACCAATGGAATCTAAACCAATAACTAGTGAAAAATAGTGTATGTTGTTCTATAATGAATAAAGTATAAAGTATAGTGTAAATATTTAAGAAATTAAATTATTCCTTAATTAACTACATAAATCATCATAATTTGGATGATAACAATTTTATCAATACCTACATAACCCCATTCTAGATTCAAAAATATATTCAATGGATATCACATATCAAAATACCATGGTTATCATTTATTATTTGACTACATATCGTATCACATATAAATAGAACTATTCTCTAATGCCAATCCCTTGGGTGTAGAATGTCATGTTCAACACCCTATTTGAATTTGAATCCTCCATCCTTGTCTCATACCACAATATAATATAGGCATTTAAAGCATATTTATATGTCTCAAAATAGCTACCACATATGGTTATTTGTGTCCTCAGTCTCTATCTAACTAAATAATATTCACATGCCTTCTATTTGTTCTAAAACATCACAAATAGGACCATGTTGGTAGTTGGACCTTCAATTAGTGTCCCACTAACCATTTTTATTCATTAAAATTAATAAAATCTACCACATTAAACAATTTTAATCATTATTAACACTATAATTAATAGTTCACATCTTTGAATACCATTTAAACCATCTAAACAATCAATGTCCATCTATTTAATTCACATGGAATATAATAAAAAAACACTATGAAACTATTTATCAAAATTTACATATATAATTCATCAACCTTTCGAGAAAATGATAAACAAAACCTACTTTCTGTTAGTCAATCAATTCCTAAATTAGTTAAACAATCAATTTCAAATACCATCAATTTTTTAATTACACAATACCATTAATTGACCAATTATACATCTCCATTAATTGAACACTTTTAATAACCACATTTTCAATAAATGTAGTGTCCCATTATTCACCAATAACATAATCATAATTACAAATACCAATTTTTCCCATGTTCACCCCATTTCATATTCCCCTAGAAAATCAATTAATCAATTCCATGATTCCATAAATTAATTAATTTATTAATCAATTCCATTAATTATTAGATATACAAATGTGAGAATTGAATTTCTATAATATATACACACTATATAAATTTGAAACTATGGGATGTGAATTTTGACCACCTACCTCAAGATAGATGCAGAATGAATGCCAAAGAAAATCCCAAATTTATGTGAAACAACCAAGATAACAACAAATAATGAGATCAAGATCCATGAACTAGATTTATTATAAAAAAAAGTTATATCTATCAAAACATAGATCTAAAACCCCACCAAATAATAAATAAAACATTTATATTCATATTGAAATAGAGATGATAGAGAGAGGAATCTAAATAGTATAAAACTAGTTAATGGGAGCGGTGAAGATCCATTACTGGATCATCAATTTTACAATAAAATAGATCCAAATCACTTGAAATATGTCTGGGAGCCTAAAAATGAAAAAAATGAGTTAGGGTCAAGTCATTGTTTTTAGGTATATAATTCTTTGATTCATGATTTTTTAATTAAATTTTTTGGGGTTATTTTTCCATGCACATAATTTTCTTTTATGGGGTGCACAGTTTTCCCTAACCATGCATGCAACTATACTCCTCCCCCAAGGGTCTTTTGTTTACTATTAAGAGGGACCATGATTTGAAATTTTTTTGCAACTAATATTTTAATCCCCTCTATTTCTGTTCAAATGGTTTTTGGGCATGGGCGCACAGTTTGGGAAAACCGTGCGACAACCATCCAGTACCCCTCTTCCTAAAATATTTCTCTAATTTCATCCCCAAATATATTGAGGTAAAAAACTAATCAAATTATACACAAAACAAGGAAAATGAGTAACTATAAGAAGACAAGTGACATATCCATTAAAGTCTAGGATCTTTCATCTTGGATTAGTAATATTTTCCCCAGATGAATCAATCAATATTTATTATTCTTACTTGATTTTATGGAATCCTTATACCATCGGGATAGAGAATGTGAATGAATAAAAGTTCCTAATGACTCCCAAAATAATATTATATTTATTATGCTTAAATTATATTTTAACTTCAGATAAATTTCATAATATAAATAACCATGATGATTTTTTTAAGTAATAATCACTTAAAATATGTTTTAATAGATCAAAATATCAATAGAACGATGTAAACTTTTTCCTCCCTTTTTAAACTATTAATGGAAACAATGTGTAGAGAACATGTATATATAATTTCTAATAGAAATTACTTTTTTAAAATAAACCTCTAAAACCTCAAAATTAATACCCAATGATAAACGTAAATCATTATATAAATAATTTACCATAAACTCTTCTATAATATTCTTATCAAAATTTATATCCCAACATCAAAATGTCTTGATCAAAAATTATTCTAACACCAACATAATATCTATACATAAATTACATTGATTAATCTTTAAAAGAATACATATACATATATATATCATGGTAATATATTCTAGAAAATATACTAATGATTTCCCAAAATTACTTCAATTTTCATAATACCACAAAATAGCAATATACTTTTACATGTTGACTCAATAAATATTCCTAAATGAATTGCATCCTATAAAATAATATTTTAATTTCTTTAATAATAAAATATTATTTTTATAGTGAAATACACCAATATAACAATAATCATTTATTCAGGAAGATGGTTTATAATATCTTGGTTATCTAAACACATATTCCATAAATTTGATAAACCCTTAATCCCCATTAAGCAGAATTTCCACATAAGGAAATATTGTATTGGTTTCCATGATCATTTATTATTTTCAACTTACGTTCGTTGTAAATTTGAACTCCAATAACTTTGTGTGAAATCATATTTTAACCCTAAGAGATCTATATAACTGATTCATCTATTATATTTTGAAATTTTTTATTAATCACCATAAAATACCATAACTAAAATCCCAAGAATGGTGTTTATATATTAATCTTTTGATCACCCCAAAAATGTTTAACCCATAATAGTAACCTCAACACTTAAATTATCTTTATATAATAAATTACTAGCAACTAAATTTATCTATACCATTTTCAAATACTACCTAACCCTTATACCAATACACCAAGATCTTAAGAAAGAAACACATTCATTACATAATAGATATAATACCAATTAGAATGACCTAGTTTTATATATGAATAATGACAATATAAAAAAAATGGATAGAGTCTCCTAAATACTTAATAACTATTACTTGTTTTGATTTAATTATTTAGGAAAACATAAATATGAAAAATAGTCATGTATTTCGCATTAAAGATGTATTTTTTCCTTTATATTAGGGTTTTATGATTACAATATCGCACAATAATTTATCCATACAACATATTCTTCCACAGAAGTATTTTATGTTATAATTATTCATAAAATGAGGAAATGGAATCATAAGAAAGTATGAAATTAGATACTCAGTAAGGCTAAACAAGAGAGATATCATCCTATAATAAAAAGTGAGAACAAGATAAGTATAAGGGTATGATAACATGATCATATGTTTTTAAATTCATACCCAATAGGGAATAAACACATTCACATTTTAATTTTTTTAGATTCATCATTCCCTACTCAAAAGATAGTGAACCACTGCCCATATTTTTGGACTTAGAAATGTGACTGATGATAAGTAATTCAACCAACCTCATAAATTGGGATGATAAATGGTTTGTGGTTTTTTACCACATTAATTTGTTTTATAAAAAACATTAATAATATCTATAA
Organism: Viscum album; assembly: GCA_963277665.1. Lineage (NCBI taxonomy): Eukaryota > Viridiplantae > Streptophyta > Magnoliopsida > Santalales > Viscaceae > Viscum > Viscum album. Next base: position 2,082,280,650 of record OY728128.1, on the reverse strand, counting down.
AACAATTTCTACATATCCATGAACCTATTAGTTATATCACTATATATTTATCTGAAAAATCAATTTTCTCGCAAATCACTATAGTGAAATAAAATCTTTTCAGAATGAATATTTAAATAAATTTTAATCATATATTCTAAATAATTATGTTCATTATATCAATATTCTATCCATATAAATTTATTACATGATATTCAATATTAGTATTTTTTAAATTTATAATTGGTTTTCAATGGATAACTCTAATTAATCTTTTAGGAATGAAAACATTCTTTAAGATTATTGTTAAAAAGTAATAACATAACTCATATATGAGGACCCTTTCCCAAATATATCAAAAATTCTTATCATGTACTTGGAATATTATCTTCTATAACATTCACTTTATATTAAACTAGTATTCAAAAAATAAACTTTTCAAATATAGATTTTTTACTTATTTATGGTCAACAATTACTCATAAATGTTTCTTACAGAAAATAAATCTCATATATATATATATATATATATATATTATTTTATGACATCAATGATTAAAGAATAAAAACATAACTCTTTTGATTTAATTCATATATTTTTTTATAAAAAAAATTCAATGATACCTTGTATGGTTTTAAAAAATCACTTTCAATTTGTATTTATGGAAAAAATATTGAAAAAAGATTTAAAATAAAAAATATTTTAAAATTTTTCTATTTGGATAATGAATTTTATTTTATTATATTTAAAATATTCTTAACACTTTCATAAAAATTTATATTTTTTAAAAAAAATTTATAATATATAATAAAAATAAAAACAACACATTTTCATACTTTGATATAAAATTATATTAAAGTCTATTTTTCAGAAAATTCCATTTTTACACGATTTTTTTTCCAATTTATCTGTAAATCATAATCAAATGTCTCAACCATTGAAGAGAAAAAAATTTGTTACTTATTTAGACATAAATCTGTATCCCCCATTTTTAGCTCCACCTCATTTTTTGAACTCGTGTATATACAAAATCTTTATAATGTATATTTCTTTTTCATATCCTAATATATTATATCATTTGATTTATATTACATTTATACATATTTTTTGACCTCAAAATGTTTTATAGAACTTGGTCATGTATTTTAGGAAATTATATTTCAAAATTATAATATTTAAATAATTAAAATATTATCCTTCTTGGATATTACTCATTTAAGTTTAAAATAATTAGTTGTGGACTCTTTAAGAACTTAATTAATTATTCCCTATAAAAACTATAATCATATCATTTTTATTACATTATCATGACATTGGATAATAAATATTCATGTCCTAATCATCTTCCTTTAACATATTGATGTTATAGTGTAATTGTTTCATGAATATATTCATGATAATTTATAGTGAATTCTAAAAATATATCTACTAATGATTATAAGATAATATATATACACCAATACAATCTCAGTGGTGTGCCTAGTATCTCTATTATATTTATGAAGGAATTTATATTTGTAACCAAAGTCGAAAAAATGGTATCCTTGTTTGGTATATGTAAATAAAATAGTTAAAAAAATTATTTATCTAATGTCTATATTTTTCTTGATAATTCCTTTTGTTGTTTTTTATCAGCCAAATATATTCCATATTAACATCATTATCTTGCAACATAGGATATATTTAATTAATACACAACATAATCATACCTTTTAATATTTATTCAATTTTATTTTAATCTATAATAAAACATTTTTTGAAATGGGAACCATTTTTAATAAATAAATGAATAATGCATTTAATTGAACACACTCCCACAAAAATAATGTCCCATATTATTTATTATATTTATTTGAGTTACAATAATAATACTTAACTATGTTAATAATTATATTTCATTACACCCCCATCCTTTCTATATTTAGTTACTCCATAGTGTTAGTTATAAACCAACATGATTCCTATAAGAACCTAATAAATATGGCTATTGAACTAATTCTGGAATAAATTATGCATCTAGTATAAATATATTACCATTATCCTCACATATATGATACTCACATTATACAAGATGATCTGTTGGGCCATATTAGTTAGGGTAACCCATATGGAAAAATATAATAATGTTCTATATATGATAAATGCATGAATATAAGAGTGATGGTTATTGTAATAAATAATTATGTGTAACTCACATGAACTGTTTTTGGTATATATTAACATCATTCATCACTATTGGTGTTCTTTAGGCAGAAATACTAAACTATGAATATTATATAAAAACACCCCTCTCCTCCCCTTATAAATACAACCTCGCACCATCCCCTCTCTTCTAAAAAACAATTCTTTTTTAGGTTTCATAATTCTTTTACCAATCCCCTCCTACGCATCCTAGTTATTTTGGTATCACCAAATATAATTTCAAGGATCATTAAGTGGAAACATAAGTGGAGAAAACCATAAGATTGCGTAAAATTATAGTCTAGGATCATTCATTTCAATTTTTATTCTAAAACACTCATACATTGAATATGCACATAACTATAGAATCATTATAATTGTAAATATAATAATTTGTTATAATTTTTTTTAATATCCAGCTCCTATAAAGACATTAATTGATTTTTGAACCAAAATATTGATCACAATAAAGTTGGTTCACACCCTCGATGAACAACATTTTTTTATCCACCTACAACATTGACGGTAAAACAAATTGTTTTTGGTTATATAAGTAATATAATTTTTTGACCAATTATATTGAAAAAAATATGATAATTAAGGTGTTTAGGGGATGTTTGAGGTGTTTTTTAGACATGTTATACATTTCAGGCTGTGATTCATTTTGGTGTTCGGTCATTTTGGATGAGATTTATTTATGGATGTGATTCAATATGGAAGTTTGCTGATATGATAGTAATCCATTTATTGTAGTGTTATATTCTGGTGGTAGGTCATTTTGGTCGTGATTCATTCTCGCAGTCGGTCATTCTAGCGATGAGTCATTTCTAGTAGTGAGTCACTCTAGTGGTAGGACATTCTCATTGTGAATAATTTCTTACTATGATTGTAACACCCCAATATTTTATGAAAAATATTCTTTTAATTTCATTAATGTCTTGTGTTGTATGTTACACCAAGATTACCGTGCGCTATACGCAACACCGTAGTATCTTGCAGTATACGCAACATTATTCTTGGATCGTGTTACACACAATTTTGATAATAGTTATTCTATGAAACATTGAGTATATATATATATATATTAAATGTATAAATGAAATATGGTTGGATTCTGTTATACGAAACAACGATGGATTCTTGCACAACACGCAACCCTGACTTGGCTTGCATTACACGCAGTCATTTCCTCCCTCAATAGCGTGTGTTGTACACAATACCTGGTTTTACTAAACAACGATATATTATTATAATATTATTATGATCTAGCCGTTATGAATAGTATTAAATGAATTTTGAATTTTATAACATTATTATTCATCTTACACATTTTCTAGAACATGGTATAAGAAGAAAATAAAGTTTCCGGGTAAAATAAGTATTTTCCAAAAAATGTTGTTTTGCCGACTTTTGATGGCGCACCCACATTAAATATATTTTTGACATGTTTATAAGTTCAATTTAAAAACATAAAATTCTTCTTTGGAATCAAGAAATAAAAATTTACTTTGGATAAATTTTTCATATTATTCTGGTAACTTTCATATTTTGATGAATAGTAAAAACACGCTATATTTTAATTAAAAACAACTTTTTTCATCACAATAATTTATATGGTTAAATTTTAATATTAAATGGTTTTAAAGTTTAAATAGAATATATTTTTACCATTTAATATAATGTATGTCATTGGCATTGATTTTACATCAAATTCGAAGGTTAAATCAATTCAATCGTTTGCAATGTTTTAAAGAAAAACCCGTTTTCTTTCGACAACTGGATTAATTTTGATTTAATTTCTGAAACTTTTTTGTATTGAATTTAGAAAAATGGATTCCATATTTGGAATCAGTGGGTCCAAATTATGTTAATAAGCTACTTTTTTTGTGAATTATGAATAGTAACTACTGTAAATTTTATTTACCATAGTTAAAGGTAAAGTGGGTAATTAAGGGTAAATATAATATTATAAAATTACCCTAACACATGCCAAAATTCTATTGTATGGCTAAAAGTAGACCCATATAACCTAAGTGTCGGATTAGATTCATTTATTTGACTTTTGACCATGAAAATAATTTAATTATTATTAAAACCAAAGCAAGTGACAACATGTCACTCTCTTAAATCTTATAAGTATAATAATTTTAATTTAGTGATAAACATCATAAAACTATGAACCTAAACAGTCTTCAGAAAGCTAATAAAATTATCTGTATCACGATAATTTATTTACAATTTTTAGGGATTAAATAATTGTCATTAATGGTGATACATTAATGATACAGAAATTATTTATTAAGTGGGAAATAAGTAATATAGTTTTTATTGAAATAATAATACCCATTAAAAGGCCCACAAACCTGACCAGAACTTATTGGTAGTGTATATATACACCTCATCATCCAATTACCTAATATATAACCGTTCGGAGCCTTATAAAAGTGATTATGAAACTTATATTATTTTATTTTAAATGATGCCAAAGTTGTCACATTCATAATTTAATAAATATAACAATTTAAATATTATGATTTTAAGATGGTAAATTCGAGTAAAAGTATTATTGTGAAATGTAATAGATTTATCTTCATAATAGGATTTTATTTTTAATTTTTATGCAACAAATCAGTATATTAAATAATTATACAAAAATGTTGTAGTGATTATTTTATTAAGAGATAAACCAAATAAATGGATTTAAAAATAATAAAATAAAGATTATATGAACTATTTAATGTGATCCACTAATTTTATAGATACATATAAGCTTTAATGAATCTATTAAAGATTTTAGTTCGAACATATCTTCTGTATATATTTTATTTAAATTCAAATAAATGAATAGTGTCAAAATTGACACTATTGTTATTTTATAAAAATAACATATTATAAAATTGATTAAAAATCAAAAAAATATTTAAAAATTTATTATTTAAATTAGAATAGTCTATAATGTTATAAAGTAATCAATTATAGAAAATTGACAACAAATAATTAATTATTTGTTATAATTTAAAATTTAAAATTTTATTACCATAAATAAACTTAAATAGATTAAATAAGGATAAATCAAAATGATAAGGTTTAAAATAAGATCCAAACAAGAATAAATTTTATTGGTTGATGATAATACAACCCTATATCATCTAATATTCGAATATGAGTCATTTTTTGGAGGTTTTTAAGTGGGGTTAGATTTATTATAAATTAATATTTTTAAGAATTCCAAATGTTCCCCTCTCCTCCCTTATAAAAGGGAACCTCCTCCCTCTCTTCCACACACAACTTTGAGCCTTCATGCTAGGCCAAACCCTGACCAATTATCTTCTCCACTTCCCTAGAAACATGCTAGAGGTCCTGATCTTCTTCAAAGACCAATTTCAGTGCCCTAATAGGAGGTCTCAAAGAGGCGCTTCAAAGAAGAGGTAATGTCCGTTACCGATTCTTTCATCTTTATTTCTTCTTCCAATTATTATTCTTAGGTTTTTTCATTATGAAGTAATAACATCAGTATCACTCATATAATGATACGTTATTATAAGTATGAAAAAACCCTATTTAACCATCTATCCATCCTACGGAAAACGAAATCACCATGCGTGCGTACGTACGGAATACCGTCTCCACGCTGTGGTGTAATCTATTTTCCACCACCACCTTACATGGATGGGTATAATGGTGTAAATAATAACTATATATGATTATTGTAAAGTGAAATTGACTCTGTAATAGTATACATACACTCCATTAAAATTCCACGATCCTGGGAACGATATCATCGCTCGTGCGTACGTACGGAATACCGTCTCCACGGCGTGATGAGATTCATTCTCAATTATTAACCATTCATAAATGATTATAAAGTATATTTAATTAGTAATCATGAAATATATTACATAATAGTGATACTGGATTTATGTATATATATATACGTATGTCATCCAATTAATTCCATTCAATTCAATGAGGAAACGAAAACAATGCTCATGCGTACGTACGGCCTACCGTCTCCATGAACGGTGTATTTCTTTCCATTTATCGATATATTATATATATGTATATTCGGAATATATATAAATCATGTTTTATATTCTTGAATCAATTAATCATGATCTAAGTAATCATATGAATAATTACAAGTCAAAACATGGACGTCAAATGAAACGATTTTACCCAAAACACTCTTTAACATGGAATTTACAAAATAACGGGTAATATAAAGTCATAAGTGAACCATATATGACATAATAACAATGAATATGATTCGGTAATAAGTCAATGACATTATAAAAATCATTATACAGGAAGTTTGGATACGTACGAAGCATTTCGGACCTAAGGTAAGGGATAATGTTTCTATCTCAATTGTTTTCTATCCGAGATTGCTTATACGTAAGTATTTTCTGGGGTTATATTTATCATCCATGTAAAAGTTTTATAAAAATGTTTTCATGTATGTTTATAGTCCTTTTTACCCATTTTTTTCTTTTACTATATGGTGTGTAAGGAATCTTTATTTTACGAGGTACTTTTTGACTTTTCTGGCAAAAGTACGAGAATATTGTTTTTTTAACTTATACATCATGAAAGGATTTTTACAGTTATATAAAGCCTTATTTTCATGAAGAATTCTCTAAAAGATTTCATGACTATTTTAAAAAAAACATATTCTTTTAAAATTTAATGTAATTTTGTGAAAATAAAAAGATTTTGAAGAAGAAAGGATATTTTCCTCAAAATTCATTTCAAGTGTTTTATCAAAACCATTTTTCATCTAAGATAACATTATTTTATATGTGTATGTTTCAAGTATCATGTCTCTAAGATTTACCTGGTTTCACTTTTCTTATTATGAAATGATATCCATTCCTTTTATAAGGATTATGTGATAGTGGGATGGTGTTTATGAAACCCTTTTTATTTATTGGTTTATTATGAATGATGTATGTTTATTTTGTGGCTCAATTAAGAATGATTTCATTATGAGATGGGTGGGACCTATATCTCTGTCCAATGCATTGGGTAATGATTTATATCTCATGAGATAGACATGGCTGGAGCGGCAAGTTAAACCGGTTCAGTAATACATGGCTGGAAAGAGGAGTGAACTCGATTCAGAAAGAGACTTTGTCCACTAAGATGGTCTTGGCAACAATGCCTTGGCTAATATGGAAGTCATATCGTGTGTTTAATGGTTTCCACAATTACATGTTTTATTTCAATGCTATTTTATCATTCATAATGTTTCTTTATGATCTATTCCTTACGTACTTCCATGTTTTATGTCATTTCTCAAGATTTTGATGTTTAAACATTATGTTCATGTTTTTAAGTTCAAATGTATATGGTATGTTTTATTTTATCCATGCTTACCATTAGTGAGCATTTGAGCTCACCCTTTTTATGTTTTCTTTTCCCCAGGATATAAAGAAAGGTTTTAGGTAATAAAAAAAGGGAATATCTTTATGGGATATGTAGAAGATCTTTCACCACGATTAGAAGATTACATTCCATGTTTCCAAAGACACTAAACTATTACGATCCTTGTGTGTCTGTTTTTGTTATGTATTAAGTATTCCGCAAAAGTAATTTATTGTCCATGTACGTCAAGCTTTGGGTCTCTACATTTGGTATCAGAGGAAAGGTTTAGTCAACCTTTGGAAATAAGGATGCAAAAATGTTAGTGAGATCCCTATAGATATTTCTAAGGTATGTCTAGGGATGTCCCAAAGGATCAGTGTACATATATGATATAGTCCTAGAACTACGGTAACGATCTTAGAATTTAACCTAAGATGTTAGATATTGAGGGTGCCCCCCATTTACTATGTTGTTTTCCCTATTATGATTTTTCCCTCTCACACTATTCTTTTTTGGGTTTTAGAAAATGGCTGGAAACAGGAAGATTCATGATAATGGAGGATATGACGGACAATGGAATGATATTCTTCATTAGAAACCAAATGAAATGGGATTTGGAAGTCCAAATATCATTATTATGCCTAATCATAAATCTCATAATATAATCAATAATCTCATCTTTGGTAAGTTTCCCGAATTAGATAATAAATGAAAGATAGAGTTTCATGATGATCATAGAGGAAATAAAGTTCAAATTCCCTCATGTAAATCATGTGGGAAGAGGCATCAGGGAGATTGTTTCAAAGGAACTGGAAGATTATTTGGGTGTGGAAAAGAAGGACACAAATCCAGTAAGTGCAAAGGAAAAGGTTTAGTTAACACCATGGATGAGGATAATGGTATTGCTACAACATCATCAATGCTTAAATGTTTTAAATTTGGAATGTACGGGCATTATGCAAACCAATTCTCTAATGGAAAGTCTCATGAATAGAATCAGTATGATCGTATGGGAAGTATTTATGTTGATGATGATGAAGAGACTACAAATGATATGTGATATGAAAGAATTGTTGAAGCTCGGTCAATGGTTTAAGAAGGTAGTGGAATGATTACATGTTTATCAAGTGTAATGTTGTATAAGTAATCTCATGGTACTATAGAATAAAGAGAAATCTAAGGATTGTTACACTGTTGTCTTTCCTTGAGTTTTGAAAGTGTATGATTAATGGTACCGGTATCCATGAATGGTTATTCAGATATTTTTGGAATATAGATGATATGCGCATAATGAAGGGATAAGGAGAAAATTAAATTTTTGATAGTATTCATGATCTTAGGACTGATATAAGGAGAAGGTTATATCATGGTTTGAGTATATAGAATTTTTGGATTTTCGTATGTGGAAAGAGTTAACTTTTGACAGCATTGATGTTTTCACTATGGTTTAATGGGTATTCATTTTTCAATAGAATACATGATTAAGGTATTCACATGATTGGAATGTGACCAACAAGATATATGGGGGATAAATGATGGTATTCACATGCTTGGTTGATGAAATTTCAAGTAATCATTTTCTTTATACTATAAGCTTGGACTGAAGTATTTTAGATAAGCCTAAATATTGTAATGGATTATGTTGGACATAAGTTAGTATTGTTTAAGGATAGAACTTTTTTGATATTATTGATGGGATGTTATAGTAATGTAGTTTTAGAAAAAGGACAACCCGCAGGACGGACGACATCCCATCACGTCAGACAAGGCTGTGGGAATCGAACCCACAACCGAAGTGAGACTGGGCTTTATTGCCTACCACTGGCCTACAGGAAGTCCCTGTTTAGTATAAACTATTTTTATTATATTAAGCGGTATGATATATGAAGTATAAGTTCATTTTTAGAACCATATACGATTAAACTAACCATAAGACGGACTTATAACTTTTGCTAACCTTTTATTTGAAAGAGATGGAATGGCCCATTATTCTATCACATGATCTGCTAACAAATCACGAATAACAAATTCAACTTCATTTCATTAAGGGATTAAGTGGAAATTGTTCAATTCACGAACACCAGTGAGATTGTACCAAAATCATGCAAGTATTTCTTTTAATTCATCAACATTAGGGAAATGATCTTGAAAACCAAAAATTTTGTCCTAGTTCCCCTATATCCGATGAATCAGATGGTACCTTAGACCATCACAAATGAATAGCTTTGTGATTGTTGGATTTTTCATAGCCATGTTCTCTACCACTCTCCATCAGAACTTGATGGTTAAATTTTTCTTCCATATCCATATTTTCACCTATGTTCTTCTATGTGGAAACCCAGTGATGAGTTAATTTGGGTAACCGTTACATTTCATACTTTAGTTTTTAGATCCATGTTTTGGTATTCCTTTTTACGATGTGGGTTTCTATTAAACAAACTTTCGAGTAGTAAACCATTTATAACCCAGAAGAATTTCGAAGGAAAAATTCATTTTAAGGGGGGTAGAATATAACACCCCGAGATTTTATGAAAAATATTCTTTTAATTTCATTAATGTCTTGTGTTGTATGATACACCAAGATTACCTTGTGCTATACTCAACACAGTATTAGCTTGCATTATACGCAATACTATTCTTGGATCGTGTTACACACAATTTTGATAATAGTTATTCTACGCAACATTGAGTATGTATATATATATATTCAATGTATAAATGAAATATGGTTGTATTCTGTTATACAAAACAACGAAGGACTCTTGCACAACATGCAACCCTGACTTGGCTTGCATTACACGCAATCGCGACCCTCCTCAATAGCGTGTGTTGTACGCAATATCAGGTTTTACTAAAAAACGATATATTATTATAATATTATTATGAACTAGCTGTTATGAATAGTATTTACTAAATTTTTAATTTTATAACATTATTATTCATCTTACACATTTTCTAGAACATGTTATAAGAACAAAATAAATTTTTCGGGTAAAATAAGTATTTTTAAAAAATTGCAGTTTTGCCGACTTTTGATGGCGCTCCCACATTAAATCTTGTTTTTGACATGTTTATAAGTTAAATTTTACAAAATAAAATTCTTCTTTGGAATCAATAAATAAAAATTTACTTTGGAAATTTTTTTCATATTATTCTGGTAACTTTCATATTTTGATGAATAGTAAAAACACGCTATATTTTAATTAAAAACAACTTTTTTCATCACAATAATTTATATGGTTAAATTATAATATTGAATGGTTTAAATGTATAAATAGAATATATTTTTACCATTTAATATAATGTATGTCATTAGCATTGATTTTACATTAAATTCGTAGGTTAAATCAATTCAATCTTTTGCAATGTTTTAAAGAAAAACCCATTTTCTTTCGACAACAGGATTAATTTTGATTTAATTTATGCAAATTTTGTGTATTGAATTTGGAAAAATGGATTCCATATTTGGATTCAGTGGATACATATTATGTTAATAAGCTACTTTTTATTTTTGGTAATTATGAATAGTAACTACGGTAAATTTTATTTACCATAGTTAAAGGTAAATCGGGTAATTAATGGTAAATATAATATTATAAAATTACCCTAACACAAGCAAAAATTATATTGGATGGCTAAAAGTAGACCCATATAAACTAAGGGTCGGATTAGTTTCATTGTTTTGACTTTTGACCATGAAAATAATTTAATTATTATTAAAACCAAAGCAAGTGACAACATGTTACTCTCTTAAATCTTATAAGTATAATAATTTTAATTTAGTGATAAACATCATAAAACGTAGATCCAAAATAGTCTCCAGAAATCTAATAAAATTATCTGCATCATTATAATTTATTTATAATTTTTAGGCATTAAATAATTGTCATTAATGGTGATACATTAATGATACAGAAATTATTTATTTAGTGGGAAATAAGTAATATAGTTTTTATTGAAATAATAATACCCATTAAAAGCCCCAAAAACCTGAAAACAACTTATTGGTAGTATATATATACACCTTAAGCATCCAATGACATAATATATAACCGTTTGTAGCCTTATAAAAGTGATTATGACACTTATATTATTTTATTTTAAATTATGCCAAAGTTGTCACCTTAATAATTTAATAAATATAACAATTTAAATATTGTGATTTTAAGATGATAAATTCGCATAAAAGTATTATTGTGAATGTTAATAGATTTATATTCATCATAGGATTTTATTTTCAATTTGTATGCAACAAATCAGTATATTAAATAATTATACAAAAAATGATGTAGTAATTATTTTATTAAGAGATAAACCAAATAAATGTTTTTAAAAATAATAAAATAAATATTATATGAACTATTTAATGTGATCCAATAATTTTATAGATACATATGACCAATTATTAATCTATTAAATCTTTTAGTTCGAACATATCTTCTGTATATATTTTATTTAAATTCAAATAAATGAATAGTGTTAAAATTGACACTATTGTTATTTTATAAAAATAACATATTATAAAATTGTTTAAAAATCACAAAAATATTTAAAAATTATAAATTTAAATTTATATGGTCTATAATGTTATAAAGTAAAAAATTATTTAAAATTCACAACAAATATGTAATTATTGTTTATAATTTAAAATTTATAATTTTATTACCACAAATAAACTTAAATAGATTAAATAAGGATAAATCAAAATGATAAGGTTTAAAATAAGATCCAAACATGTCTAAATTTGATTGGTTGATGATATTACAACCATATCTCATCTAATCTTCGAATATGAGTCATTTTTTTGGTGGTTTTTAAGTGGGGTTAGATTTATTATAAATTAATATTTTTAAAAATTCCAAAGGTGCCCCTCTCCTCCCTTATAAAAGGGCACCACCTCCCTCCCTTCCACACACCACTTTGAGCATTAAAGATCTGCCAAAACCTGACCAATTATCAACTCCACTTCCCTAGAAACCTCCTCGAGGTCCTGGTCTTCTTCAAAGACCAATTTTAGTGCCCTAAGAGGAGGTCTCAAAGAGGCGCTTCAAAGAAGAGGTAATGTCCGTTACCGATTATTTCAACTTTATTTCTTCTTCCACTTCTTCTTCTTAGGTTGTCTTATTATGAAGTAATAACATCAGTATCACTCATATACTGATATGTTATTATAAGTATGAAACAACCCTATTTCACCATCTATCCATCCTATGGAAAATGAAATGACCGCGCGTGCATACGTACGGAATACCGTCTCCACGTCGTGGTGTAATCTATTTTCCACCACCACCTTAATTGGATGGGTATAATGGTGTAAATAATAACTATATAAGATTATTGTAAAGTGATATTGACTCTGTAATGGTATACATACACTCCAATAAAATTTCATGATCCTGGGAATGATATCATCGCTCGTGCGTATGTACGGAATACCGTCTCCACGACGCAATGAGATTCATTCTCAATGATTAACCATTCATAAATGATTATAAAGTATATATAATAAGTAATCATGAAATATATGACATAATAATGATACTGTATTTATGTATATAAATATATATGTCATCCAATTAATTCCATTCAATTCAATGAGGAAACGAAAACAACGTTCGTGCGTACGTACAACCTACCGTCCCCATGAACGGTTTATTTCTTTCCATTTATCGATATATTATATATATATGTATATTATTAATATATATAAATCATGCTTTATATTATGGAATTATGTAATCATGATCTAAGTAATCATATGAATAATTACAAGTCAAAACATGGATGTCAAATGAAACGATTTTACCCAAAACACTCTTTAACATGGAATTTACATAAGAACAGGTAATATAAAGTCATAATTGAACCATATATGATATAATAACTATGAATATGATTCTTTAATAATTCAATGACATTCGTTAAATCATTATACAGGAGGTTTGGATACGTATGAGGCATATCGGACCTAAGGTAAGGGATAATGTTGCAATCTCAATTGTTTTCTATCCAAGATTGCTTATACGTAAGTATTTACTGGGGTTATATTTATCACCCATGTCCAAGTTTTATAAAAATGTTTTCATGTATGTTTATAGTCTTTTTTACCCATTTTTTTGACTTTTACTATATGGTGTGTAAGGAATCTTTATTTTACGAGGTACTTTTTGACTTTTCGGGGAAAAGTACGAGAAGAATTTTTTTTAACTTATACGTCATGAAATGATTTTTATGGTTTTATAAAGCCTTATTTTCATGAATCTTCCTCTAAAATATTTCATGAATATTTTAAACAAAATCATATTATTTTAAAATTTAATGGAATTTTGTGAAAAGAAAATTATTTTGAAGAAGAAAGGATATTTTCCTCAAGAATTCATTTCAAGTGTTTTATCAAAATCATTTTTCATCTAAGATGACATTGTTTCATATGTGTATGTATCAAGTATCATGTCTCTAAGATTTACATGGTTTCACTTTTCTTATTATGAAATGATATCCATTCCTTTTATATGGATTATGTGATAATGGGATGATGTTTATGAAACCCTTTTTATTTATTGGGTTATTATGAATGATGTATGTTTATTTTGTGGCATAAGTAAGAATGATTTTATTATAAGATGGGTGGGACCTATATCTCCCTCCAATGCATTGGGTAATGATTTATATCTCATGAGATAGACATGGCTGGAATTAGAAGTTAAACCGATTCGGTAATACAAGATTGGAATGAGGAGTGAACTCGATTTAGAAAGGGACTTTGTCCACTAAGATGGTCTTGGCAGCAATTACTTGGAAAATATGGAAATCATATCATGTGCTTAATGGTTGCCACAATTACATGTTTTATTTCCATGCTATTTTATCATTATTAATGTTTATTTATTATCTATTCCTTACGTACTTCCATGTTTTATGTCATTTCTCAAGCTTTTGATGTTTAAACTTTATGTTCATGTTTTTAACTTCAAATGTATATGGTATGTTTTATTTTATCCATGATTACCATTACTGAGCTTTTGAGATCAACCTCTTTATGGTTTCCTTTCCCCAGGATATAAAGAAAGGTTTTAGGTAAGAAAAAAGGGGAAGATCTTTATGGGAGATGTTGAAGATCTTTCACCATGATTAGATGATTACGTTCCAAGTTCCCAAAGACACTAAACTATTACGATACTTGTGTGTCTGTTTTTGTTATATATTAATTATTCCGCAAAAGTAATTTATTTTCCATGTACGTCAAGGTTCAGATCTCTACACTGATTGATTTATGATATATTCCATTCTTGTGGTGAGTCATTTCTAAAAGTGATCCATTCATGCAGTAGGTCATTCTGGAAGTGTGTAATTTATAAAACTGATTCATTCTACCTAAAAGACATTCTTGTAGTGAGTCACATCCGACATTGATTCATTTTGGTAGTAGGTCATTCTGGAACCGAGTCATTTCTAGCATTGATTCATTTTAGATGTTAGTCATTCATGTGGTGGGTAATTTTTAGTAGTCCGTCATTCTTGTGGTAGTAAATTATTTTGGTGATTAATAATTGATGGTGATTCATTTTGGTAGAAGTTCATTATGGTGGTGAGTCATTTATAATAGTGGGCCATTCTTGCAATAGTTATTCTATTGGTGAATCATTTCTTGCAGTATTACATTCTTGTGGTCATTCATTTCTGGTGGTGGGGCATTCTGGTGGAAGGTCATTATGGGAGTGATTCATTTATAGTAGTGTTCCATTATCGTGGTAGGTAATTATGGTAGTTCATCACATCTAGATGTGAGTCATTCAGGTGGTAGGACGTTCTTATGGTGAATCATTTCTGGTGTTGATTCATTATTTTATTAGTTCACTCTAGTAGTGAGTGTTTTCTAACTATTTTCCATGAACAAAAATTTCCTATTATTCCAAAAAATTATAGAATTTTCATATGGACTTATTTTATTATGAAAATTTTGTTTAATGGAATAATTAAAGGGTTTTAAATCCATTTAAAAAAATATCAAATATATCTTTAATTTAATAAATGTCTAGAGATAATTTAACTTTTAAAATCTTGTAGTTTGATTGGAATATCCTTTAACAGTCATTTTAAACCTTATCCAATCTCCCAAGTATCATATTTTGTCATTCTAAATAGGATAGAATTTATTATATCCTTTTGGAATAATTTCTCTTGAGATGAGAGGTACTAAATTCATCTTACCATGGAGTCTTAGAACCTCGTTTCTATAGATGGATCAAGTTCCCTTTAATAGGTTTCCTTCTATACACCCACCCCCAGTTTTTGTGCAGTGAATTGAGGAAATGATTCCTCTTCCCTATATAATTCCTTCATTTTCCGTTATGTTTGTCATGCATGATGGGGTTATCATTTTTATCTCCAATGAAGATGGTTTCATATGGATTAATAAAGATAATTAAACTTTTTAAAATTAAATAAAATGTGGGATGAGAATGTGAATCTTGATCACACAGTTTTTTGTTACTGTTTCGATATTGTGAAATGTATGGACTTAATGTTGGCTGGACATCATATCCATTGGTGGTCCTTGACTATGCTATTATGATGTGAGTTGTGTAATTAATTTTTTTTATTGTTATTAACACTAAAAATGTAATTTAATAATTATGTACAATTTTTTAATGAGTTGGATGTTGTAGGATTTTATTTAGTGTGTGATAATATCCTTTCCATCCAACGTTAAATTTTTATTCAAGAAAAAATAAAAAAAAGAGACTGTTTAGGAAGCTAGAAAACAAGAAAGGAAAACACACAAACAAAGGAAGCCCCATGAAGACACCAGGAGACAAAAGACCACTTGGGCCTAGGGGGGCTAAAATAATGTTAACAGAGCGCATCTCCTCTGATAATATTAACACTTTCAGGCTTCAAGAAACTAATGGATGGAAGACATGTGATGATGGAACCCGGTTGTGCCATAGAGGCAAGGTGATCCGCAAATTGGTTCCCCTCACACTATGTGTGAAACACACTAACACCATCCAGTAGGGCACGACACATCCTAACCGTGTACTAAATTGAACAATGAACCTGGAATGTACTAATCAAAGCTCCGTAAAGAATTAGAGAGTCCGTCACCACTTGGGAGATAAAAATACTCATCTGGAGACAAAGCTGCAGACCCGAGAAGAGCGCATTTGCCTCTTCCTGAAGTGAGGTACCCAACCCAAGGTACACTGTAAACGCCAACATCACACACCCGCACCAATCACGGACCACTCCCCCCCCCGCATCTCACCCCGCACACAGGATTCATTAGAGATCATCTTAAGTCCAATGGCCGGTAGACTCCATCAGATCCAGTGCCCCCCTCTCCGTAGAGTACTGATACAGGGTATAGCCGGAGTGGGGCAGCTCACTTGAAGACACCTAAACGAGGGGGCCTTGCGCCACTGGTGTAGTAGTTATACCAGGGCTGCCAGTAGGACCCGGGTACGAATGATGATGACCCTCAATGTTGGAGTAGCTCCCTCAAATGGGCATGATTCTGAGCCTTCCACAAGCTCCAACACCCAGCAATAAGAACCGCAGACTGCGCCATCCGGTCCATACCCAAGCCGCTAGACCCGAACAACCATATGTCCAGAAAAGGCTCCTCATGATGAGAGACTGAAGAGATGACTGTGAAATCCACAAAGAAAATCCAACGGGAAACAACCCAGTCACTTCTGAAAAACAAATGGATGGAGCTTTCCACCTTCAAACAACTACAACAGTGGCATATTGAGGCCAGACAGATACCCAACTTCTGAATATGAGAATCTATGGCCACTGCTTTCTTCCTAATTCTCCAAGTAAAGAAATTGTATTTCTAGGGAATTTTTTTACACCAGAGCAGAACGTTCCAGCTGTCCATAAGAGGTTGCAGAGCCAAGAGCCTTCGATACTCCTTAGAAGATAAATTCACCGAGGAGGAAGCAGTAAAACACACCTATCCGGATCCGAGGTCAAGAAAATGGACTCCCAGACTCCCTGCTGATCAGAATCCGGAATTTATTTAATGAATATGGGGTGCCCTCCTGCTTCCATGAAAGAGATTAATGGCCCCAGGCACCCAGGGAAGCCATGAAATGAACCTGACCAGTTATGGAGACAAAATATAAGGGCCTCATCACCAACTATCCAACGAGAATTGTGTTTAAGAACACTGATGAGAAAAATAATTTTGGACTAGAAGGGGGACACATGGGCATCTTCTACCACCTCATCACCCACCCAATGGCTGGACATAATTTCCCCCCAATTTGTTTTCCCTTCAATCACCTCCCATGCATGCATGGCCTGGTAAAAATGAAGAGTGGCACTCATACTCCTCATACTAACCCCCCCCCCCTCTTGAACGGGCTTTTCCATTCTCTCCCAGGACACCCAATGTCGCTTCCCCTCTGAGCATGCATCCCACATGAAACTAGCCAAAATCTTGTCAACCACACAAATGACACCCTTGGGAATAGAGGTGGAAGCCAAATAATGGAATGGTATGGCCGAAAAGACACTATTAATCAGTGAAATCCTCCCCCCAAATGAGAGGTACTGATTCTTCCAATTTAGCACCCGGTTAGAGATTTTACACACAATATTATCAATTTCCTGCACCTTGAGTCTTCCATACGAAATAGGGGTGCCAAGGTACTCCATAGGAAAGAAACCACACTGCATTCCCATCCTGCTGCATACAGAAGAGGTCCTACCGACTTGGAATTTGGTAGAAATATAGAAATTGCTCTTATCATTATTCACTACTTGCCCAATCCAGTAAAAATACTCCTCCATAAAATTCTTGATTCCTCTAACTGTCCTCTTCCCACAATTAGTGATAATAAATGTGTTATCCATAAACACCAAATAAGAAATAGGACCACAGTTACACCTCCTTCGAAATGGGAGCAATCCACCGCTGTGAAGACTCTAGTTGATAAGGCATCTATGAGTGTCCTAATCTATGATAAAGATACTGGGGGAAATGGGATCACCCTGGAGAGTCCCCCGGGTGGCCTTAAAGAAACCTTGAGTCCTTCCCATAAATGAAATTGCCATCTACGAGGAGTTGAAACATCTAAACATATGATGAGCTTCCCTGATGGAAAACCCCATTGTACTGAGGACCCAGTTAAGGAATCCCCCCTCCATCCAATCATAGGACTTCTTAATATCCATCTTGACTTCCATGTTCGAACCATGTGTCTTGTTGTTGATATCCCTCAGTATTTCTGGTGCCAGGACGATGGCCCCCTGAATAGACCGCCCCTTCACAAACCCATGCTGGACAACCGAGACCCACCGGGGGAGGAACCTGGACAGCCTCATGTTGATGATAGAAGCCATAATTTTGTAGAGAAAATTGCACATACTAACCAGAAGGAGTTGAGAAAAATAATAAGGATTTATAATATTTGGAATAAGCACAAGAGTGGTGGCACCGACAACCCTTGGAAGGCTCCCACCCTAAAAGAAATCCTGAATGACAGTAATAATATCAACTTTAATCACCTCCCATGAATCCCTATAAAATGTCCCTGGAAATCCATCGGGACCCAGGGCACTCTCCAGATTGAGATTCATCTTGGCGAAATACACTTCCTCCTCTTCCGGGATACTCTCTATGTACTCATTTTCACTGATAGTAACAGAGGGAATCACAACCTCCAAAAGGGCCGCATTGCCACTTGGGTAACCCGTGGCCATCCGCGGATTAGGACCGACCAGGAGTTCCCTAAAGAATGAATGGTTCATTCTCTCCACCGTGTCTCTATCATCTGTGTACGTACCATACTCATGTAAAATATTTGGTTTTCTGATTTTCCCTCGCTCCTTTAGGTAGGCATGAAAAAAGCCGAATTCTTATCACCTTCATGCAACCACTTAATCCTGGATCTTTCTCAAAAAACTTTCTCCTGCTTAAGGATCAACTCTTCCCAATCCTCATTCTTCCTGGATATCTCCTCAAATATAGAATCGCTCCATCGTTGCTCAAGGGTAGTCTCCATACTATCGATACTCTATTTTAGACTCTCAAAATCCTGGTCAAGAAGCAGTAGGCCTACTGCCCACACCTACAGCCCCGACTTCAGGCACCTCAGTTTATTGTGCACTACAACCCACAAGTGCACCTGTACCGGCCAGCTCCATAGCTCAGAAGTGACCTGTTTGAATCCATGTAGGCTGGTCCATTACAGATAGAACCCGAACCCCCTGGGGATTCATGCCCCGGAACAAGAGAAATCCAGAGAAGAGAATGGTCAATGATCCCACAGACTAGGTTCTTAACAGCGTCATTGGGAAACTTAGATAACGCATTAACATTGGAAAGGCAATGGTAAAAGATAATATGAAAAGTGGCTTCATGAAAATTTAGTACTAAAATTTGTGTTGTATTTTATTTTTTCTTTTGTGGTGTGATGGATTTAGTTTTTGAAGTGAAATTGGAGGTCCCAGTTGGTTGTTTTGGGAGCAACTTTCCAACACTATAATAATAATTTTATGGGTATTTTACTCAACATCATAGTAGGAGGTTGGATGGATGGCTACCTGCTCTTCCCCACTCCCTCTTCTTGGCATTGGTTATATTCACGAGATGTGATGGTTATATATCAAATGTTCCACTGCCTAAATGTGACTTGATGAGTATGTGAAGAACTAGGTGTGTTCAGATGAGATGTGGGGAGATGAATTACGATGGGGGCATGAATGGTAGGAAGATAGCATGAAGTTGATGAAATTCACATTCATGATACCCTATTTCCATGGTTATGAGATGTGATGTGTTGGACTTGGTTTTTGCTGGTGAGATGTGATGTGTTGTGTTGTTATTCTGAAGATGTGGGAGCCCCATGATGTACAATGTTGTGGTGTGAGAGATAAAAATCAGAGGCAATGTTTTGTGGGGTACCCTGTCATATTAGTTCTTCATACTATAGTTGTAACACCATGAGATTTTATGAGATATATTCATTTTAATTTCTTTGGTGTCTTTACTAAGATTAGCTTGCGATATACACAATACTGTATTATCTTGCAGTACACGCAACACTATTCATTGCTTGTCTTACACAAAATTTTACGTTCTATTTATATAATTCATTTCATGAAATTCTGTTTATAAGTGATAACTAAATATTATAACATAGTTGTTATCATGATGGTCTTGAATAGTAATAACATCATTCTAAAAAAACTATTTAAATGAAAATAATTGAGTCTATATAATAATAAAATCACATATAATGGATTTTATTACTGAAATATATATGTAATATATTAAATGTGATGTTTTAAATTCATTTTATATGTTTTTTATATATTATATATGAACAAATTCATTTTTTTGGATAAAAGAAGTATTTTTCCAAAAAATATAGTTTTACCAGCTTTTGATGGTGAACCCTTTTCAATATAGTTTTTTAAAATTTATAAGGTCTATTTGATATAATAAACTTATTCTTTGTAAGAAGGACATCAAAATTTTCCTTGGTTGAAATTTTGGTATTTTTCTGATGAAATTCATATTTTAATGAATAGTGATAAATACTGCATTTTAATTCAAACCTGCATTTTCATGTAATTTATTTATATAGTTAGATTATATTTTTAATTATTTTTAAATTTTAATTGGATTTTGTTTTTATCATTTAATTAAATTTTTGGTCAATGTATGCAATTTTATATTTAAAATGGACATAAATACATGTAAATCTTTTAAAATATTTTACTTATTAAAAATGTTCTTTCTCGGTTTGACAAAGGTAATTAATATTAAATTTATATGTTAAACTCTTATGTTTTGAATTTGGAAAAATGTATTCAATATTAGGAATTAAATGGTATAAATTATGTAAATAGGTACCTTTTATTTTTGGAAATTATGAATCGTAACTTTAGTAATTATTTTTTATATACCACTATAAAAGGGTAAATAAGATAAATACTGGTAAAAATAATATTATAATAATATAAAAATACCATAAAACTGTCCTAATCTTATTAGATTAGTCATGGGAGACCAAAACAGTCCTTAGTATGTACCTTTGTAATTTTGGAGCCACTTGGGTGTGAAAATGACATGTTATAATAATTAATTTAAAGTAAAGGGAAATATAAAATAAACATGAATTTTTTACTAAAAAAATTTAATGGAGGGGATATATACTAGATCCCTTTGACTATACATATTCATAATAAATATAAAATGATTTCAAACATCATGGTATTATATTTATAATTATTATACAATAAATAAATAAATAAATTTATGATGCAATGATGATGGAGTGATTACTATATTAATGAAAGATAAAATAAATGATATTATAAATATTAAAATAAATGTAATTTGAATCTTTTGATGCCATAAACATATTTTATGGAATATTATAAAATTTCATATTTGATTGTATGTACTCTTTTCGACTTAATCATGTTTTTATAGCTTTAATAATAATCAAATACTCAATAGTATCAAAATTGTCAAAAATAATTTTTTAAAAAAAATATTATTTCATTAAATGATTTAATATTTGAAAAAAACTATTATTAAAGAAACTGACTTATAAAATATTATAAATGTCACTAAATATTTAATTTAGGTTCTTCTGGGCATTTTATAGTAACAATATTGACCCTATAGTGTAAAAACAATAGAAGGTATGGTAAGAGTTAATTTATTTAACTACGGGTTAAAGCCAAAAGATAAGGTCAAAAGTGTGACCTAAATTCATCTAAAACCTATTTCATGAGAGGATTTAGAAAAATCCTCATATTAGCATTAAAATTTATCACTTTTGAGGAATTATAATTTTAAAATTAATTTATAATAAAATAATATTTCAAGACATTCCTAAAGTGCCCTCCTCCATCTTATAAAAGGACACCACATCTACCCCCAAAATCACACCTCTCAAACCCCTTGTATCATCTAAATTATACTAAACTAATCTCCCAAAAAAATTTATCTTACTCTTAGATGCCACATTTTGGGAATAAATACACCCTAAAGATATCTTTTGATCAAACCAAAACGAGATACTCGAAAAAAGAGGTAATCATTTTGTCACCTCTTTCAAAATTCATTTCTTCGTCTACTTCATCTTCATACATTATTTCCATAATAAATTAATAAATAAATTATAATATATATTATTATATGTTATTGAAATTATGATATAACCTTATAAATCTTTCTATCCATCCAATGAATAACAATATCCCTATGCGTGTGTACGCACAACATACCGTCTCCACACAGTGGTGTAATTTTTTATTCAAAAATACATAATTAGGATGTGTATAATGATGAGTATATTTGATATAAATAATTAATATCACATGATAGGTATTCCTTATAATTAATATACCGTCCAATTACATTCCATTTGACCATTAAGTGAATGATATCGTCACTCGGGCATACGTACGACCTACCGCCTCCACAATGTGATGTGATTCATTCTAAATGATCCTCATTAAAATAGGATTATATACATGTATGGAATGAATAAATAGGATATATATATATATATATATGATACTAATATCATTCTGTAAATTATATAACTCTAACATAATAAGTGTAAAATGAACATATCAGACAAAACATTCAATACATAAAGCAGTTAATATCTGAATAATGAGTTACATTGAAATGTTACTAACAAATAGATGATAATATAATCATATTTGATTTCATAAAAATTATTATAATTCATTAATAAGTAAATAACATTATTTGAATCATTATAAGGGAGTTTAATATACATATAAATTATATCAGACCTAAGGTAAGAGATAATCTTACAATCTCATTATAATTCAAGATTATTTATATATAAGTATTTACTAGGGTATATTTATCATCCACGTCCATTTTTCCTAAATATACAATATTATATATATTATTATAATTTTTTTAACAATAATTTTAACAATTTTTGAATTTTTATTAAACTGTATGCAATGAATAATTCTTTTGATTTCTATATGAGGTGTTTTTTGACTTTTCCGACAAGAGTACGAGATGAATTTTTTTATTAACTTATTTTGAATGAATTATTTTTAATTATTTTTAATGAATTATTTCCATGATTCTCACTCTGAATTATTCAAATATTATTTTCAACTAAATTATTTTCTTTCAAAATTTCATGGCATTTAGAGAAAAGAAAATGTTTTTGAAAAAGAAATGAAATTTTCCTGAAGAATTATGTTCAAGTGTTTTATAAAAATTATTTCCATCTAAGATGATGATATTTAAATTGGATTATAATATAACTCTATTGTTACTATGATGTGATTTTTTTAATGATATAATGATATTTTATATAGATTATGTTATGATGAAATAATTTTTATGAAATCAATGTTATTTCTTCGGTTATGCTATGATGAATGTTTTTTGTTTTTGTGGAACATGTAAGAATGATTTAATTATGAGATGGGTGGGACCAATATATCCCTCAAATGAATTGGTTAATTATTTATATCTCATGATATAGACATGATTGGAATAAAACTAAATATAGATCAGTAATACAGGGCTAAACGACAAGTAAACCCAATTCAACAGTGGACCGTGTTCGCTTTGATAGTCTTGTCTATGAACCTTGGCTAATATAGAAATTATTTTCTATACTTATGTGTTTTCAAAAAGTTCATTTTTTATGAAAATTCTATTCTATCATGGTTAATGTTATGTTATTATTTATTCCTTACGAACTTGTAATATTTATTTCATGGCTCATTATTTTGAAATTTGAATGCTATGCTCAAGTTGTTTTTAGAGACATATGTTTATATATTGTTTGTTTACAATTACTAAAAATCTATGCACACCTTTTCATATATTTCCATCCATCATTTTATAAAGAAATAATTTATTTAGTATTAATAAAGGAGAATATCCTTATGGGAGATGTTGAAGATCTTTCAGAAGTTAGAAGAATGTATTTTATGTTTCCAAAGGCACTAAACTGTTACGGTCCTTAGGCGTGAATTTGTATATTATATTGAATATTAATCTAAAATGATTTAATATTCATATACATAATTCTTGGGTCATTATAAAAGCATTATACCTGAATAGTATTTTAGTGAGAGAGCCTTGGTGAGGTAGGCATTTTGGTTGGTATACCTTTACCAGTGCTGGTTGGATCTACTATTTCTCTCATGGGTGCATTTGTATGCTATTTTTACATAAGCATGATAGACTTTGGTTTTACTACTGATTATACCTGTATAATCACACTATAAATATAAATCTACTTTCTAAATTCCCTAAGGACTTCATATATCTTTATAGACTTTACTAGCTCAAACATTCGAATAATTGTTCTTTCACTCCTCTAGTTTTTATTTTGGGAATTTATTTTGTTTTCTTTTTATCTATATCATATTAATTCACATATTCATTTTGGTATGTTTTTTGGGTTTTACTCACACACACATATATATTTCATGGAGTTGATTGTAGTTAATTATTCATATCTTCTCATCATATTTATATTATATTGGGTAATGTCTTATATACATGATATTTTTATACCCTTAGTAATAATCGCTAGTCAGGGCCTACTGGTCATAGGACTCAGGGGTCACTATATATCTCCCCACACTATGGAATATATATAGGGATGATTTCATAACATAGTGGAAGCATAATTGATAGTATATATATTATAATTAGTTTTCAGTTAGGAACAATAAGGTATTTCATGTAATTTTATGGAATTAGTGCCAATTGACCTTGTTGTGTGACATAGGCTAGGGAGATCATATATGAAATAGGATTTTTGAGGGGGCATGAGATAGTCCATAGTCTATGAGCATAAATTATGACCACGTGATGTGGATATATTTTCATGGATGTGACTGAGTATATGTACATTCCACATGATGACATCTGTTCTTGTCTAAATTGGATTGGTTTTTAAAGGATAAAATTAACACAATAATTGTAAATTATTCATTAGAAATTCAAAGAGATAGAGCATATGAAATAATTTTTTATCTTTAAAAAATGGATCATTTCCATCCTTCATTTGAGGCTTGGGTAGTTGAGTTTCAGCAGGTTGTACATGTTGATCATTGAAGGGTTGAACTATTTGAGGACGATGATCAATGGTAGATGAAAATGCAGTATTTGCAGTTGTAGGATTTGGGAATGTATGAGGAAATTTTTTTGATGTAGAAAGAGATAGCTGGAAAGAGGAGTTGGAGATCAATTTTAGTCTGATTTGGACCTATAGAGATTGTTGGGTACCCTTGTAATATTTTCATATATGATGAAAAAATATTTAGTTGTGGAAACTATTCACTGTTGAGTGGATGGAAGCTGATGTTTCATGGGTCGAAATCTTGAAAAGGTTTCCGGCATAGTTCCTTTTATCAGCTATAATGTCCGAGAAGTGGAAAAAGATTCTCTCCCTTCAGTAAGGGAGTATATTTGAATGGGATCGTGGGGCTATGTTCAATTACCATATACAATTTTGGTTAGATAATTTCTTATATGAGGAGTCTCAAATCAGTCATATTGAAGAGCATCGTTGTCCTTCGATCTAGTTTGCAGTTAATTTTTTAGGTTTCCAATGTATCTAGAGGTTCAAAAAACATATAATCAATTAAGTAGAGTAACTCATAAAGAGGAATATCATGAGAGGGGAACATTAAGTCTTCCATGAGGAGAATAAATTTTGTCTGGTAGATCTAAGGTTCCCAGGCCATTAAATATTTGACCCACATGGAGTCAACCTCAACAGGTTCTCATCTAGCCACCTAGGGCCAATGATTTCTATATTCTTCCTTGGGTCTTGGGACCAATGTGTTCAATAATTTAGGTCTTTGGAAATCATTATCATCATTTGCTAGTGGCTACTTGAGATCAATTTTTTTGAGGTGGATAAGTTAGTTCCAACCTCAGTAGCAGTTACCTGTAAGGTTGCTTCAGCACCAGGGGTTGTAGGCTTATGATCCATCGAATGAAAAATGTTCAAAGTAGTGGTAATCCATATTATTTACATATCTATCATGGATCATGTCATGACATGGTAATATTAGAGGTCGTTATAAGATAGGGAGAGGATCTGAGAATGGTGAGTTGCACCAATTTTAGGTAGTGACACCAAAGGGACCATAGATCATTCTAGGTATGGTCAGTTTAACATGTACCACTATTTACACCTTGTTTGAGTCAGATTATTTTCACTCCTCTGTTTCATCCTCTATAGTATTTTCCTTATTACTATATTTATAGAGGCTTCTTGTTCCCTGATTGTTCAATAAATAAGTCAATGGATAGACCAACTTGATTTATTTGTTCCAAATATGTACATTGATGATGGGGTAACATCAGTAATGTGTTGATATTTTAGTACATTACATGAATCCATATGATGTTATCATCAACATTTAAGGGTTCTATTCTATGTGTGATTTAAACGAATACTTATATTAGAGATTCTTTTTCATAAATATTGATGGCCATCCACATATTTTCATTAGCAAGAGGGGTTTCAAGGTGGGAAGTTAGTGTTTGGATACCCTTATTTATATATGTCACACTCTCATCTTTTACATTATTTATTTTATCAATTTTTCTTGAGCCTTGGGTGGTTAGAGTTGAAGCCCGAGTTAAAATTTTGAAATCTTATCATAAAATGTGTGTTTTGGCCTCGACGGCGTCCAGTGCACTGCAGTCGAAGTCGTGCGGCCTCGCTTGGGTCGTCACACAACTCTGCCTGGTCACTACATGCCTTTCCGATGTTCGATTAATGAAATGAGATGAATTAATAATGGTTTTAATAATAATAATTTTATTAATGTCACTTAAAATATTATTATCGTTATCTTGAATAATAATTTAAGTGAGTATCGTTTTTATTATCATCATTTTATTAAGTAGATTATTGTATAGATTGCAATTTATTTTATTATGTTATTATTATTATTGTTGTTGTTGTTGTTTTTGTTGTTGTTGTTGTTATTATAATTATAATTATAATTATAATTATAATTATGAGTGGGTTCTGCGTCACCGGACGTATGGGCAAGGCCTGGTTTTGAGATCTGCACAGTCTGGCCGGCTTTCAAATGTGTTGAAACATAGCGGGATACTGAAAAAGAAATAAATAATGCAATAGAAATAAAATTGAAATAAGAAGTTTAGTAAACTATAAGAAATAGTTTTTTATGAAAAAAATATATTGTTTGGGGTTAATAAATACTATGGTTAATATTATGTGATATTATTGCAATTATTATTATCATACCACTTATTTATTTTATTTCTTATTTATTTATTACTATTACTATAGGTATTATTCTATTTTTATTTTTATTTTTTACTTTATTTGTTTTCTTTTAATTTTTTTTTCACTCCCTCCCCTCACTCTCTCCCGTGGGGCCCCTCCCCCATCTCCTTTCCGTTTTTTTTTCTTCTTCCCCTGGAAACCCTAGGCGCGACGCTCCTCCTCTCGCTGGACCGGCCTCCCCTTTCCCCCTTCGGTGGCGCTGTGCCCCCTCCCTCCTCACCTGCTGCCTTCCGCTCACCCAGGCTTCACGCTCTCCCTCTTCGCCTGCTATCCTACCCAGCTCCCCCTTCTACTCTTCAGTCAGCCACACCCCATCTCAGCCGCCCCCTGTTTCCTTGTCCGGAGAACCCTAGACGTCAGCCCCCCTTGCCTAGTCCGGCGAACCGCAGCGCCTCCCTTGCTCCGTCTGACGATGTCGTCCCGCTGCCCTCCTGCTCCATCCGGTGACCGCCGCCCGACTCCACCATTCTTCCCCCCTTCGTCGCGCACCTATTTGCTAGACCAGCATCACCCCTGCTCCTCGTCCAACCCCGACCCAACCGCCGTCCTCATGTTCTGTCCGACAACCACCACCACAGT
This sequence comes from Viscum album, assembly GCA_963277665.1. Taxonomy (NCBI): domain Eukaryota; kingdom Viridiplantae; phylum Streptophyta; class Magnoliopsida; order Santalales; family Viscaceae; genus Viscum; species Viscum album. The sequence goes on along the minus strand of OY728128.1, from coordinate 2,082,252,220 downwards.
GTCCCTCTGCTTCCCTAGTGTGAACTGTATTCCATGCGCTTCCCCTGGTGGGTTTTTCTTGAGAGAATTGGTAAGAAATTCTTCGTTGCAAGTGTTGGAGGCTCGTGACTATCTACTATAAATCAGTATACAATATCTTTGGCATGATAAGATTCATAGAAATTCAACCTTTGTTTGATATTATTCATGTATTTGTTGTTGTTGCAAGCTCATGAAGCAGTAATAGGGGATTACATCAATTTTGTCTTATCACGGCTGGCGCACCCCCTTCCGGCCGGTCTTCTATCCTAGCACACCTCTGGTGGCCTCTTTTAAGACCCGACCAACCTCCCGCTGCCTCACAAGTGGTGCGTACGCCCTTGTCTAGTTGTTTCATTAGTTTTGGGGGTGGTATTCCATGTTGTATGAGGTTTCATTTTTATGTTATTGGTCTGATTCATGAGTTTGAGTTCGTTCTAGGTTTCCTGAGGTGAAAACGGTGCGTGATTGATGTTTCATGCTAAAATTTGAGGATTTCACAATCAATTTTCGATGTTAGACACCGAGGTAGGTGGTTCCATGTCTTTACATCTTTTAGATAATTTAGTTTTGTTTTTTAATTAATTTAATATGTTCTATGATTTAATTGCATAATTCGATCCATGTTTATAATGTTCTGGCATGCTCGTCTGAGGAGATTGGATTTCCGAAATAGTAGGCTCTTGTTGTTTATATGTGTGTTGTCATATAAATGATTGGTTGTTCTTTAAAATATGTGCGAAATGCATTTTAAAAATTGTTTGACATGCATGCATCATGAAAATTTCACTTTCTTTAGAAATGATCATGTTTTCTTCATTTTGAACTTGTTGGGGTAAGTCCAAAAATTGTTTATCCAATTGTTTATATGGTGAAAATGTGGTTTTAGAATATTTGAATGCGGAATTGATTTTTAAAATGGTCTTTGCACGTAAAAATATGTGTTGTTTTGGTGAAATGTTTTCAAGTTGGGTTCTAGGTTATTTATGGTTGGTGTGATCTTAGTTTTTATGGGTAATTGATTTGTGTATGTCTAAATGTGGGTTTTTAATGTGTAGAGAATCATTTTAAGAGGTGAAGATGGTTCAGACAATTGTGTAGTTGGGTGAAACTAGTTTTAAAGACAATTTATTAAGTGGTTTGAACGACTCCCTTCTTTGTAATTGGGTGTGTTTATTTGTGTCGGCCCATGTTGTGTTATTAAAATAATGCTTCCTAAGTTGTGCAAATTTTTTATGTTCTTGTTTGAACGTTTTTTTAATAGGGTTTTTGCGAAATAATGAGGTAACGACATATATATTTTTGGAAAGGTATTTTTGGCGTGCGTGAGTTTTCGAAATGTTGTTTGGGTGTGAAAATAGTGACTTGTGTGTAATGTCTGGTTGGGTCTGTGATATGGGAAAAACAATATACCATGTGAATGTGAAACATTATTGAGCACAAGGGAAAACCCTGGGTATCTAGGTGGGAGGACTAGAACTAGTGCGCTAATGAGCCGGATGGGTATCGTCCCTGTCTCACGTAGCTGGATTTACGATTGCAACACTAACTAAACATGATATCTGAGGGTCGTGGCCTTCTAAGCCACGTGTTCTGAGGGTCATGGCCTTCTAAGCCACGTTTTCTGAGGGTCGTGGCCTTCTAAGCCACGTTTCACCGAGACACGAGGTTCTAGGGTCTCACTCGAACTAGATGAACCTTAGGGGATTTACCCATAGTTCTCTACTATCTTTAGTGTGGTTCCTTCCGTCGGCATATGGAGGACCACTTGGGTGTGAGTGTGTGGGTGTGTGAGTATGTGTGTGTGTGTGTGTGGGTGTGTGTGTGTGTGTGTGTGCCCATAATGAACTTTCCTCTTCCTCTTTAAAAATCGTGTCTGTGAAATGAGTTCTTTTAGTGTTTTCCTTTAGCATTTGGCTTGTAAATGTTTCCTTTAAAATTATTTTGAAAGTATAACTTGAATAATCACACTAAATTGTCCTTTTGATGTTGTGGCATGGGACCTTTTTATTGGTTGGCATCCTACTGGGCCTTTAGCTCACACCCTACATACACCCTTGGGTGTATGTAGATTCTTATTTCTTGTGTATTCCAGGTTGTGCATCGTGCTTAGTGATGGTGGTTGGTCGTTGGTGGTCTTCTAGTGCAGGTTAAAGATTGTGATGTGTGGATGTCGCACCTCTCCTGTCACTTTGAGGTTTGAGTTATAGTTTTAGTCTCTTTTGTTGTCATTTATTTTTTTTGACATTGGTTCAAGTTGTAAACCTTTAAATTTTGACTTCAGTTTTATGGTCTCTTTGGTTGTCGATTCCATGTTTTATTTTTATTATCTTTTTAGTGTTTGTTTATACCATTCCGGGTAAACCGTTCCCACAGGTTACTTTTGATACCCAGGCACTTGTGCCGGCCCGTGGGGATCGGGAACGCCCTTCGGGCCTTGCCGCGGACTGGGTCTGGCGCCGGGTCGGATGGCGACCCAGCCTAGTTCGTGAAAAAATGGTATCATATGGAGGTTTTGCTCTCTTGGGTCATGTTCTTTTGAGATAGAGTCAGTGTGGGGAAACGTTAAGGTTGTCGGGACTCGATGTCCTGTCTATGAGTAAGGTTCCTGGCCAGCACACCTCGTGGCGGGACTCGAGTTACCAAAGTGTGTTGAGGTTTGTCTGAGTTTTTGGTCCTTGCAGATGATCGTGTCTAAGGGAAATGAAAAGGGAGTAAGGTTAGTGGTCTTAGTGAGATCGCAGGGTCTGGCAAGCCTTGTGGAGCAGGGGACACTATCCTAAAATACTCTCTGTGGCCAGTGGAGTGATCGGCGTATGGCCGCCAACCATATTTTCCAATCACCCACTGTCCCTAGTTTCTTCCTGCTTTGTTTCTCATCTCTTTGTTTTGGACGTGTGGAAATTTGGTTTCTTATGTAAAAATGTTTTGGTCCTGAAAAAAAAAATGGAAAGCTTTGGTTTTTATCCATTGTGTCCTCGTGGGCCACAACATGCATGAGTGTATATGGAAATAGAAAGGGTTAATGGCATGAGCAGATGAGTGCCTGGATGGACATGGGGTGGGTGCCGGTGCGGCACGAGAACATGCATGTGTGGGGCTAATGGGACGCCAGTGGTGTTTGTGTAACCCACTGGGTTTGCTTATGTTTCAAAATGTTTTGTTAAAGGAAAAAAATGGTGTTTTAGTAAACAGTGTTTGTGTGGCATGTCCTTGTGTTTAGGAAATGTTGGTTGTGAGGCGTTTTGAGCAGAGGATCCTTTATGAATGACTTATGTCCTGAGTTTGATTTCTTATTTGTAAGACGACATGCAAGCGTGTGGTTAATAAATTCTTTTGAAGAGTACATCGGGGAGACCTTGCAGTGGTTTCCCCTGCATGTTTGGTGTTTTCTTGTGGTACATCTTGACCACTAGACCAGTTTGGTTGGGTCCATGGTTTTCTTTCTTAACGTGTGTACGCCCCCCCCATAAAGCGTTGACATGTGATTGAAGTGTGGCCACAGGAAACTCGCTTTTGTCCGACCCTCCAGTTGATCAGAGGAATCTCTTCTTGAGTTCTAGAATTGAACCCACCTTTCTTTTTTTTCAACTAAGCGTATTCTCTCATAGCGGGATGACAGATGCGATGGGAGTTGAATGGAGTTTTGGTATTTGGAGTGTCTGACTCGTCGAGTATGAAGTTTGACACTATTGTGTTTGAAGGTTCCCCTGGAAACGGTGAAGGAGATTCTAGTGGGGAAAGGTGGGAGAAGCCTAGAGTGGTCGGTGCAGGCCACTATTTGAAATGACCTTTGGTCCTTCGTGGTTTCGTTTAAGAAAAAGTCTATGATAGGCCACTAGTGTGGTAGACCCAGTCACATAAGGGATACTACGTTCGTTTGAAGGAATCACATGTTGTTCAAGACGCGGTTTAAAGTCATTCTCAACGCAATGTTTCTATCGACGACAATGATCGTGCTCGGTGATGTTTTGTGGTGTCATGTTCTCATTCAGTGCAACAAAGGGTGATGCACATACACCATTTTAGCTCTTGTGTTGGTGAATGTTTCGTGTATGATCAGCCAGATGCTGTAATGTGTCGTGTTTGTTGGTGTTGCCTCTGTTGCAGTGTGGTTTCATGTGAAACCAAAAGGAGAAGCTTCATTCAAGAGTCTTCAATGCCTGACTGCGAGGCAGGAGATGCTTCAAACATCAGGGCTCCAGCCATAGGCCTCGGAGTGAAGTTGGCGCGTGGTCAGGAACCTCGGGATTGTATAAACCTCGATTTCATTTCTTTCATCAGTGTTGAAAGTGAAAGCAGCTTAAATTGTTTCTACGGTTGTTCTTCTCCGAACGAACCATCTGGTTGCATAAGGTTTTCATGACCATGTGGAGGCATGTTCGTCTCGTTGCCTTAAAGTCTTGGGGGTTGCGTCCCACTGGATGAAATCACTTTTAGTGGTCCTTGAGAGTCTGTTCGGGAGAAATCAGTCCCAAAATTTTATAATGCTCATCCCAGGATGTGGATGTGTTGGTCAGGTCATAGGTCGTGGTTTTGACGCCCGGGTGGTTAGGCCCCTCCCTCCCCGCCCCTTGTGGGGGGGGGGGGGTGTTTGGTCACCGTTGAAAAGTTTTCAAAGTTCTATACATTCCGTTAGTTCTAATGGTGGGGAGTCCTCCTGGACCTCCCTATGTTGGTTTTATGGTCTCGCCTTGGGAATTGGTAGGTTACTAATGGTGGGGAGACCCACATTGGGTCTCGTAGGAATGTCTCTAGAATGAACTAGTGCTGGTTTTTTTTTCTTTAATGGTGGGGGTCCACTCGAACCTCCCTGTGTTGGCCTTCTAGTCCCGTTTTGAGCGCGAGTATGTTCTTAATGGTGGGGAGCCCCTCGGGCCTACCCATGTTGATCTGTATGCTTCTGTTTCTAAATACAGCTTGGTAATAAGTGAACAGAGTGATATGTGGACGTGGTTTTTCATTCAATGGTTCTTGGGATGGTTTGGCTTTTGAAGTTAGATTCAGTGGGTGTGAGGGTTTCCCTTCCTTGATCAGTTAACTGGAGGTGTTTTAGATCTTTGGGGTGGGCGACACTCATCATAAAGTCTTTTTATGCATTCTCGAGGTTGTCTTTTGAGTCACTTTCTCTATGGACGATACTTTTGCCTCCTTTTGTTTGATTTTTTTGGGGATCCCCTTTGAACCATGAGGAGGTGTCGTTCTTACTTTGACTCTCAGCCTTAGTTGTGGCTTTCTGGGGACGGAAAGCTTTATGGTGGGGAGAATTGTCACACTCGCATCTTTTACATTATTTATTTTATCAATTTTTCTTGAGCCTCGGGTGGTTAGGGTTGAAGCCCGAGTTAAAATTTTGAATTCTTATCTTAAAATGTGTGTTTTGGCCTCGACTGCGTCCAGTGCACTGCGGTCGAAGTCGTGCGGCATTGCTTGGGTCGTCACACAACTCTGCCTGGTCACTACATGCCTTTCCGATGTTCGATTAACGAAATGAGATGAATTAAGAATGGTTTTAATAATAATAATTTTATTAATTTCACTTAAAATATTATTATCATTATCTTCAATAATAATTTAAGTGAGTATCATTTTTATTATCAGCATTTTATTAAGTAGATTATTGTATAGTTTACAATTTGTTTTATTATGTTATTATTATTGTTGTTGTTGTTGTTGTTATTATTATAATTATAATTATAATTATAATTATAATTATGAGTGGGTTCTGCGTCACCGGACGTACGGGCAAGGCCTGGTTTTGAGATCCGCACGGTCTGGCAGGCTTTCAAATGTGTTGAAACATAGCAGGATACTGAAAAAGAAATAAATAATGCAATAGAAATAAAATTAAAATAAGAAGTTTAGTAAACTATAAGAAATTGTTTTTTATGAAAAAAAATATTGTATGGGGTTAATAAATACTATGGTTAATATTATGTGATATTATTGCAATTCTTATTATCATACCACTTATTTCTTTTATTTATTTTACTGATTATTTATTTATTATTATTACTATAGGTATTATTCTATTTCTATTTCATTTTTTTACTTGTTTTGTTTTGTTTTATTTTTTTTTCTCTCCCTCCCCTCACTCTCTCTAGTCGGGCCCCTCCCCCATCTCCTTTCCGTTTTTTTCTTCTTCCCCTGGAAACCCTAGGCGCGACGCTCCTCCTCTCACCGGACCAGCCTCCCCTTTCCACCTTCGGTGGCGATGCGCCCCCTCCCTCCTCACCTGCTGCCTTCCGCTCACCCAGGCCGCACCCTCTCCCTCTTCGCCTGCTATCCTGCCCACCTCCCCCTTCTCCTCTTCGGTCCGCCACACCCCATCTCAGCTGCCCCCTGTTTCCTTGTCCGGCAAACCCTAGCCGTCAGCCCCCCTTGCCTAGTCCGGCGAACCGCGGCGCCTCCCTTGCTCCGTATGACGATGTCGTCCCGCTGCCCTCCTGCTCCATCCGGTGACCGCCACCCGACTCCACCGTTCTTCCCCCCTTCGTCGCGCACCTGTTCGCTGGACCAGCCTCACCCCTGCTCCTCATCCAACCCCAACCCAACCGCCGTCCTCATGTTCTGTCTGACAACTGCCACCCCGGTGTCCCTCTGCTTCCCTAGTGTGAACTGTATTCCATGCGCTTCCCCTGCTGGATTTTTCTTGAGAGAATTGGTAAGCAATTCTTCGCTGCAAGTGTTGGAGGCTCATGACTATCTACTAGAAATCAGTATACAAAATCTTTGGCATGATAAGATTCATAGAAATTTAACCTTTGATTGATATTATTCATGTATGTGTTGTTGTTGCAAGCTCATGAAGCAGTAATAGGGGCTTACATCAATTTTGTCTTATCACGGCTGGCGCACCCCCTTCCGGCCGGTCTTCTATCCCGGCACACCTCTGGTGGCCTCTTTTAAGACCCGACTAGCCTCCCACTGCCTCACAAGTGGTGCGTACACCCTTGTCTAGTTATTTCATTAGTTTTGGGGGTGGTATTCCATGTTGTTTGAGGTTCCATTTTTATATTATTGGTCCGATTCATGAGTTTGAGTTCGTTCTAGGTTTCTTGGGGTGAAAACGGTGCGTGATTGATGTTTCATGCTAAAATTTGAGGATTTCACAATCAATTTTCGATGTTCGACACCGAGGTAGGTGGTTCCATGTCTTTACATCTTTTAGATAATTTAGTTTGGTTGTTTAATTAATTTAATATGTTCTATGATTTAATTGCATAATTCAATCCATGTTTATAATGTTCTGGCATGCTCGTCTGAGGAGATTGGATTTTCGAAATAGTAGGCTCTTGTTGTTTATATGTGTGTTGTCATATAAATGATTGGTTGTTCTTTAAAAGCTGTGCGAAAAGCATTTTAAAAATTGTTTGACATGCATGCATCATGAAAATTTCACTTTCTTTAGAAATGATCATGTTTTCTTCATTTTGAACTTGTTGGGGTAAGTCCAAAAAATGGTTATTCAATTGTTTATATGGTGCAAATGTGGTTTTAGAATATTTGAGTGTGGAATTGATTTTTTAAATGGTCTTTGCACGTAAAAATATGTGTTGTTTTGGTGCAATGTTTTCATGTTGGGTTCTAGGTGAGGTTTGGTTGGTGCGAACTTAGTTTTTATGGGTAATTGATTTGTGTATGTCTAAATGTGGGTTTGTAATGTGTAGCAAATCTTTTTAAGAGGTGCAGATGGTTTAGACAATTTTGTAGTTGGGTGAAACTAGTTTTAAGGACAATTTATTAAGCAAGTGGTTTGAACGACTCCCTTCTTTGTTATTGGGTGTGTTTATTTGTGTCGGCCCTTGTTGTGTTATTAAAATAACGCTTCCTAAGTTGTGAAAATTGTTTATGTTCTTGTTTGAACGTTTTTTTTAATATGGTTTTTGCGAAACGATTAGGTAACGACAAATATATTTTTGGAAAGGTATTTTTGGCGTGCGTGAGTTTTTGAAATGTTGTTTGGGTGTGAAAATAGTGACTTGTGTGTAATGTCTGGTTGGGTCTGTGATATGGGAAAAACAATATACCATGTGAATGTGAAACTTTATTGAGCACAAGGGAAAACCCTGGGTATCTAGGTGGGAGGACTAGAACTAGTGCGCTAATGAGCCGGATGGGTATCGTCCCTGTCTCACTTAGCTGGATTAACGATGGCAACACTAAATAAACATGATATCTGAGGGTCGTGGCCTTCTAAGCCACGTGTTCTGACGGTCGTGGCCTTCTAAGCCACGTTTTATGAGTGTCGTGGCCTTCTAAGCCACGTTTCACTGAGACACGAGGTTCTAGGGTCTCACTCGAACTAGATGAACCTTAGGGGATTTACCCATAGTGCTCTACTATCTTTATTGTGGTGCCTTCCGTCGTCATATGGAGGACCACTTGGGTGTGAGTGTGTGGGTGTGTGAGTATGTGTGTGTGTGTGTGGTTGTGTGTGTGTGTGTGTGCCCATAATGAACTTTCCTCTTCCTCTTTAAAAATCGTGTTTGTGAAATGAGTTCTTTTAGTGTTTTCCTTTAGAATTTGGCTTGTAAATGTTTCCTTTAAAAGTATTTCGAAAATATAACTTGAATAATCACACTAAATTGTCCTTTTGATGTTGTGGGATGGGACCTTTTTATTGGGTGTCATCATACTGGGCCTTTAGCTCACACCCTACATACACCCTTGGGTGTATGTAGATTCTTATTTCTTGTGTATTCCAGGTTGTGCGTCGTGGTCAGTGATGGTGGTTGGTCGTTGGTGGTCTTCTCGTGCAGGTTAACATTTGTGACATGTGGATGTCGCACCTCTCCTGTCACTTTGAGGTTTGAGTTATAGTTTTAGTCTCTTTTGTTGTCATTTATTTTTTTTGACATTGGTTCTAGTTGTAAACCTTTTTATTTTGTCTTCAGTTTTATGGTCTCTTTGGTTGTCGATTCCAAGTTTTATTTTTATTATCTTGTTAGTGTTTGTTTATACCATTCCAGGTAAACCATTCCCACAGGTTACTTTTGATACCCGGGCACTTGTTCTAGCCCGTGGGGATCGGGAACGCCCTTCGGGCCTTGCCGCAGACCGGGTCGGGCACCGGGTCGGATGGCAACCCAGCCGGGTTCATGATATTATAAGGGAAGGGTTATCAATGGAATCATTAGATACTTGTATAGTGGAGGCTCCCAATGATTTTAGGGAGTTCCTAGACATTTACCTTATGGAGGTTGTGACAATACCCCTGTAATATGAAATTGAGTCTAAGACTGACTTATTTCCTGGTATGTAACACCCCGACCCTAGTTCCTCAGAGTCGGTGCATTATTTTAATACATTGGCAAGATTACAAGTAATCATGTCCCAAAGGACCGATCAGTTTAGTAGTGTTGGAAAATAAATTACATACATCAACGTTACATTACACATTAGAAAATAAAATACAACATAAATGATCCTTTGAGAACTCTATTAATACATAATCTTAACCCTGATTAGAAATCATAATACACATCTAGGAATCCTGGGAAAATAAAACACAAGATAGGGGTGATATTAGATGTGTAGTAAGGGTAAATAATTTAGCGGAAGCTATAAAAATTTATAACAGGATTTTTAATAAAAACAACAGCCTTTTTAATCATAAACTTGGACATAATATGGAAAAAATAAATCAAACTTTACTATATAAACATGCACATGGATATTCTACTTGTCGAATAATCACATCTAATAACTAATTTCATAATGAGGGAATGCCTAATACCGGACATCATTACCACATAGTCAAGGCCTCATTCCAAGACTACAAATATACTTTTTTGTCAAGGCCTTGTTCCAAGACACTATTTTATCTCATGAGACCTACTGATCATCGAGAAGCTATAGCGGGATCCACCCATCACTTATTAAGTCCACTGCATTCCTCACATGAATAGTTGAAACGTAACATAAACATTCATATTAAAACTAGAATACGAAATGTCAGTACATTAACCATAAACCAAGAATGGTATAATAATAGAACTTCCATAGTCAAACATATCATAACTCATTCAATACAATATGGAATATTGTACTATAATAAATCAACCTCAATTAAAAATAATATCCAGTAAAGGATTGTGACATAGTTGAAATTGATGACTAAAACTTTTTGAGAGAAATATACTTTTTGTAAAATCATTTAAAAGTCACACATTTATAAAGGAAGTAATTTAAAATAGATTTTTGAATCAATGTGTCCCATACCACTTTGAAACTTTTGAAAATAATTATGATTTCAAAACATTCATGTCCACATAAATATATCCTTAAAATCATTTTGAAAACATGGACATTAATTAAAAAATTTAGAAATATAAATCATTACAAAAATTAAAATTCTAATCATGATAATGATTACCTTTTTAAAATCATTAAAATATTCATTTTGAAATCATTTTTATGAAAAATGGTAACGGATGATAAAAATGTCCAAGTAAATACTTACACATAAACAATCTCTGATTATAATGAGATTGAGGAATTAACCCTTACCAATTTGGTAACATATGAATCATACACCCCATGAAAAAAGTATCATAAAATTAATATGTAAACAAACATAAATTAATGTGTATTACAAAATGAATACAATTATGGTTAGTACATACACCACACAAAAGGTAATAGTGGCAATATGGCATGAATCTCACGGGAATAAGGAGTGAGATGAAATCCCCTTACCTTGCACTTTACTTTAGTCTAGGGTACATTTAACTTCTTGTATGAAGACTATATTATGTTATTAAATTATACCAGAACCATATTAATATTTATGATATCATACATTATTTATTTATGACATTATACTACCCATTTAACAATAATTTTCCTGTTATATTAATATTTCGGGTAATAATCGCTTTCTTTATCATACGTGTTTTAACTTGTTACTCTTGATTGTATCACTTAGATAATGATTTAATTACTTCCAGAATATAAACAACGATTTATATATCATATATATATATATAATATAAATATTTATAATAGACATATATATGAAATGGAAAACACCGTTTATAGAGACGGTAGTCCGTACGTACGCATAAACTCTATTTCCATTTTCATATAGAATTGAACGGAAGTAAGTGAAAAAGATATATGTAAATAAATAAATACTTATATATATATAAATATATATATCTGTATTAGAATTATTATTTCATATATTATATACTTATTAGTAATATATATTTTTATAATCATCGATGAATGTTGAACTTGGAAATTAATCTCATCGCGTCGGGGAGACGGTAATCCGTATGTACGCACATGCGAAAATATCACCCTTTTGATGTTAAAATGATATATAATTGGATGGTATATAATATATAAAGAGTCATTAACATGTTATATTTATTATTTATATCAAATAAACATCATTATTATACCCATCCAAATAATAATGTATTTAATAACAATTACACAACGGCGTGGAGAAAGTAATCCATACGTACGCACGTATGGTGACATGTCATTAAAAGGGTGGATAGAATAATGAATTTGGTTGTAGAATAATTATAATAACATCAAAATATATATAAGATATTGGAATTATTATTTTATAATGGAAACAACAGAGAAAAAGGAAGTGGAAGAAGAAAGGAACGTGAAAGAGGGTGGCGAAATCATTACCTCTTCTTCGGGTTCTTCGTTTTGATTTGATGAAAATATCTCATTAGGTTGGATTTATGATCAAAAAAGGAATATAGGATTAAGGGAGGATATTTGAGATGGTGTTTGGACAGGGTCTTCCCATGATAAATGGCTTAGAAGGTGTGAATTAGAGTGAAGGGGGAGTTCCCTTTTATAAGAGGGGTGAGGGGTACCTTAGGAAAAACATAAAATATTATTTTATAATAAATTAATATTTGGTTTATAATGGATAAAAATTGATTTATTTATAGGATAAGGTTGGTATGGGTCTAAATCCACTCAAAAAATAGGTTTTAGAATGTTTTCGGTCACTTTATTAACATTATCTTTTAGTTTTAACTCTTAGTTAATTAGTTTGATATTTACCATGTCCCTTTGTATTTTTGTATTATATGGTTAATAAACTCAGTATAAACTTCTAATCGACCACCAAGTGGTCCATAAATGATAAACCTATCATTATATAAGTCTTTTTTCCTATCCATAGATTTTTAGGAATATAATATCAATAAATAATATAATATTTTTTTAAAATAGTTTTATGTCATTTTTGACACTATTGGGTATTTTGTTTTCAATAAATCCATAACAACATTATTAGTGCGAAACAAATTCATATAACCAATACTAATATGTCATAGTAACCTAAACAATTATTGGAATTCACGAAAAGTCTCAAATTACATTTATTTGGGTATTTATCATATCAATTATCTTAATCATTCAATAATACGAAAATTACTGCATCATCATTGTGTCATAAATAAATTTAATTATTTAATGTCTAAAAATTATAAATAAAATACCATTATTTAGTAACTCTTTTGATATTTCTAATGAATATTTATAATAGAATTTATCTTATGTATAACCCCATATTAAAAAATTTTAGTTATTGATCTTTGATTTTAACTCTTTTAACTCTTCTTTGAATTAAGTAATAATAAATGTCCTAATTTAATCCAAGTGGACCTAAATGATAATATTTTATTCCTAAGGTGGTTTATTGTCGAGATAAACTTGTATAATAGAATTATGAAATGTTTTAGGATAATATTAATATCATTTTCACCCTTAATAACCATATTTTCTTTTAGTTGTGGTAAATAAAATTAAAAAGTTACTATTCACCAAGATTTATTTTTATCTTATTGAACAACATTTTACCCATTGATATTAACCATGCCTCTCGTAATTTCTAAATTCCTCTCACAGAAGTGGTAAAATTATGTTATTTTGAATTTTTAAATTCTTTTAGGAGATGGGTAAAAGACGGTTAAAATTTCAATAAAGCACTTATATATCTAAAATTATTATAAACTGACCCCAATGAATTAAATTGTACTTATATAAGTATTATGTATCTGTTTTGACCTAAAATAAATTTATATAAAATAAATAATTATTTAAATAAAAATTTTGTCTTAAACTATAACTTCATGTTTTTCAATATTCATCAAAAATTGAATGTTTTCAGAAAAATACCAAAATTTCACCCTAGGCTAATTTCAATATTCCAAATCTAAAAATGAAGACCATTTTAAATGATAAAATTTATATAATTTCAAAAAGTGGGTATTTCTATTGATAACGGTTAGTTTGATTGGTTGTGGTGTTTTAGAACTCGATGTTGCGTACAACACATGCTACCGTATTATTCAAAGTGAAGTGTACTGTAGAAGATTCAGGTGTAACATTCTCCCCTACTTTAATAAACTGAGTCCACCCAATTTGAAATTATTTTTCAAAAATAAAAGGTTGAAAATATAAAATTACATTGGTAAAACCTACATTGGAAATTAGGTTAATAAAATGTAGTCTTAATAAGAGGAAAAGGGAAATGAAAGGGTCACCACCAAATTATGATCTCGATTAGGTGATCATTGGTGGAAATTAGAGAGATATAATTGGAGGAAAAACATAAATATTTATAGGTAGTGATTGAGGTCATCATACAGAAACATGTTTAAAATTGAGGGCCTTAAATTAATCAATATATGATGATTTAAAATACAATTGGTTCAACAAAACATATGGTATTAGGAAAAAACGTTTTTTGTTTTCAGATCCCTTCCATAAAGTTTAATAATTAATTTATCCAAGAAATAAGAGGGATATATATATATATATATGTGTGTGTGTATATATATATATATACTTGAAAATTAAAGTTTCATCCTTCAACTAATTCCTACCCCAAACTCTTCTCTCACTCAAAAAGATTTTAAAAAATATATATTCTATTTATCCTAATCGTACAGGGTTCCAAAAATAATAAATTCATAATTAACATATCAGACCCTTTAAAAACTACATTTTTCAATCCAGGACATCACGTGGGTCAGTGATAGATGATACACCCTTCCCTCCCTTTGGTTGTGGGTTCATGTCTCGCGGCCTTGCCAGACGTGACGGGTTGCCGCCCGACCTCCAGGTTGTCTTTTTTATGGAAATCCAAAAATAACATTTACAATAGTATCCAATTTCAAACTTAATCCATTTAGAATTATCCAAAATACTTATATCCAAACTCTCAGTCCAAAGTTTCTATGGAAGATAAACATAGTGAGGATCATTTTTTCCACGTAATAACATGTGAACGCCTTCATCATGTATTTTTTTACAACACCACAACATCCTGAATTATCAAAATCAATCATATCTTATTCCAAAATCACTACCTCATTATTAGGACCATATTATGGATTACCTTTCCTACAACCATTTATTTCCCAAAAACTGTAGCTTACTATTAAGTCTCTTTTCATAGAACCATATTTTCTCAAATCCTCAATAATATAGTAATGCAGTACAATCCTTATTTATCTCTATAATTCATGTAACCAGTATTCTTTTGATACAATAATAAAATGAAATAATTCTATTATAACAACAAAAGAACACTAGTCATTCTTCTTCATCTGAGGTAGTATCATAACTTGATTATTATCCAATAACATCATTTGCAGTATACTCTTATGAATCAGACATTGATTCGTGTAGTGTCTCGATGCCTTGCAGATGAATCATTTCACATTTTAAAACTTTTCTTACCCTTGAAATCACGTACTTGGTGTCATTTTTCTCCACACTTATAACACACTCTCATTCCCATCATGAATTTAACAAGGTGATTCATTCCACATTTATCACTTATTGTAAAATCCTTCTTTCCCTTGTTCCCTTTATCCATCTTTCTTTCTACCATCCTTTTCATATGTGGATTCCCTTCAAAACCTTAGGATTCAGAGAATTATTTACTGATCTTATTAACACATGATACTATTTATTCATATGATTAAAATACACGGGAGACTATTTCCTATCTAATTTTTGGATTAATACCATGAATGATATGACCCTTCTTAATCTTTGGATCATATGTTTTTCTAGAGTTCTTATTCCTTATACTGGACACCATTTTTAAATAATGGTATAAACTAGGTCAGTTTATGAATCACAATTCATAATTCCAAACATGTAAAATACCTAACGTAAATTGAATAGTTTATGAATATAATCAAAAATCACAAAAAAAATCCTTTAGGAGGTATATACTTATAAACCCTTCATAGTGGTTTTAAAGAAAATGATAATTATCCTAAGCATATCCCCCGGGAGTGTCACAACCAAGAGTGTCAAAATGCCCATTTTCATGCAATAGATCCTGTTTGAGTCTAGATCGAAGCGGTGTTTTCGGGTTTTACCACTAGATACATCTGTGCCAGAGCCACCTCAACCTGCTCGTATCTAGATATGGATGTATTTTCTTAAAAAACTCACAAAATCTCTACATTACAAAAATTAAAGGAAGTCCTTCTATGTTAATCCTAAATGTCTATCCTAGGTCTATGTGCTTTAATCAGAGTTTTTCTAGATCTAGCTTCCAAGGTTATTTCTAAATTTTTTATGATACCAACTGTAAAGCCCCGACCCCAGTTGCCTAGTGTCAGTGCATTATTTTAATACATTGCCACGATTATATGGAATCAAGTCCCAAAGAACCGATCAGTTTAACAGTCTTGGAAAATAGATTACATACATGAACGTTACATTAAAAATTAGAAAATAAAACACAACATAAATGATCCTTTGAGAACTCCATTAATCTCCTAGCATAACCTTGCTTAGAAATCATAATAAACATCTTGCAATCCTGGGAAAATAAAACATAAGAAAATGGGGAGCTCAGATGCTCAATAAGAGTAAATAATTTAACGGAAGCTATAAAAATATATATTAGGATTTCTAATAAAAAAGCCTTTTTAAACAAAAACTTGAACATAATATTGAAAAAATAAATCAAAACATACCAAATAAACATGAACATGGATATTCTACTAGTTGAATAATCGCATGTAAAAACTAATTTCATAATGAGGGAATGCCTAATAGCGGACATCATTACCACATACTCAAGGCCTCGTGTCAAGACTACAAATAAATTTTTTTATCATGGCCTTGTGCCAAGACACTAGTTTGTCTCATGATACCTACCGATGCATAGAAGAGCTATAGCGGGCTCCACCCATCACTTACTAAGTGAACTGCATTCCTCATATGAATAGTTGAAACAAAACATAAACATTTGTATTAAAACTGGCATACGAAATGTAAATACATTATCCATAAACCATGAATGGTATAACAATAGATCATCCACAGTCAAACATATCATAAGTCATTCTATAAAATATCAGATATTGTATTATAATAAATCAACCTCAATCAAAAATAATATCTAGTAAAGGATCCTCACATATTTGAAAATGATCAGTAAAATTTTTTGAGAAAAATATCCTTTTTGTGAAATCATTTAAAAGTCACAAATTTATAAATCCAGTAATTTAAAAGAGATTTTTCAATCAAAGTGTCCCATACCACTTTGAAACTTTTGAAAAGAATTATCATTTCAAAACATTCATGTCCATATAAATAAATCATTAAAATAATTTTGAAAACATTGACATTAATTAAATAGATTTAGAAAGATAAATCATTAAAAAAATTATAATTCTGATCTTTATAAAGAGTACCTTTAAAAAATCATTAAAATCATTATTTTGAAAACATTTTTATGAAAATGGTAATGGATGATAAAAATGTTCTAGTAAATAGTTACACATAAACAATCTCTGTTAATAATTAGAATGAGGAATTAACCTTTACCAATTTGGTAACATAGGAATCATACCCCCCATGAAAAGAGTATGATACAATGAATATGTAAATACACATAAAATAATGTTTATTACAAAATGAATATAATTATGGGCAGTACATACACCACTCAAAAGGAAATAGTGGCAATATGGCATGAATCTCACCAGAATAAGGATTGAGATGAAACCCCCTTACCTTGCACTTTCCTTTATTAGAGGGACTATATTATGTTATAAAATTATACCAGACCCATATTAATATTTATGATATCATACGTTATTTATTTATGACTTTATACTACCCATTTAATAATAATTTCCATGTTATATTAATATTTCAGGTAATAATCGCTTTCTTTATCGTACATGTTTTAACTTGCTACTCTTGATTGTATCACTTAGATCATGATTTAAATACTTCCAGAATATAAAACATGACTTATATATCGTATATATTTAGAATATAAATATGTATAATAGACATATATAGGAAATGTAAAACACAATTTATGGATATGGTAGTCCTTATGTACGCATAAGTGCTGTTTTGGTTTTCATATAGTATTGAATGGAAGTAAGTGAATAAGATATATTTAAATACATAAATACTTATATATATAAATATATAGGTCTGAAATATAATTATTATTTCACATATTACATACTTATTAGTAATAAATATTTTTATAATCGTCGATGAATGGTGAACTTGGAAATGAATCTCATCGCATTGTGGAGACGGTAATCCGTACGTACGCACGAGCGAAAATATAACTCTTTTAATATTAAAAAAATATATAATTGGATGGTATATAATATATAAATATTCCTTATCATGTTATATTTATTATTTACTCAAATACACATCATTATTATACCCATCCAAATAATAATACTTTGAATAACAATTACACCACGACGTGGAGATTGTAAGCCGTACGTACGCACGTATAGTGACATGTCATTCAAAGGGTTGATAGAATAATAAATTTTGTTTTACCATAATTATAATAACAACACAATATATATAAGATACTGGAGTTATTATTTTATAATGGAAACATCAAAGTTAAAGGAAGTGGAAGAAGAAATGTACTTGAAAGAGGGTGGTGAAATCATTATCTCTTCTTCTGGTTCTTCGTTTTGATTTGATCAAAAGGGAACATTAGGATAGAATTATGATCAAACTAATGACTCTAGGTATAAGGGAGGATAGTTGAGAGGGTATTTTTTCAGGTTTTTCTTGAGAAAAATGGCTTAGAATGTGTTAATTAGAGTGAAGGGGGAGTTCCCTTTTATAAGAGGGGTGAGGGGCACCTTAGAAAAAACTTAAAATATTATTTTATAATAAATTAATATTAGGTTTATAATGGATCCAAATTGATTTATTTCTAAGATAAGGTGAGTATGGGTCAACATCCACTCAACCAATAGGTTTTAGAGAGGTTTGGGACACTTTATTAACCTTATATTTTAGTTTATCTCTTAGTTAATTAGTTTGACATTTACCAAGAATCGTTGTATTTTTATATTATATGGTTAATAAACATACTATTAACTTCCAATCGACCGTCAAGTGGTCCATTAATGATACAAATATCAGGATATAAGTCCTTTGTCCGAACCATAGATTTATAAGAATATAATATCAATTAATAATATAATATTTTAAAAAAAAACACTTTTATATCAATTTTGACACTATTGGGTATTTAGTTTTTGATAAATTCATAACCGCATTATTACTATGAAAAAAATTCATATAACCAATCCTAATATGTCATATTAACCTATAAAATTATTTTTATTCATAAAAAGTCTCAAATTACATTTATTTTGGTATTTATAATATCAATTATCTTAATCATTCATTAATATAGTAATTAAGGAATCATCATTGTGTCATAAATAAATTAAATTATTCAATATCTAAATATTTTAAATAAAATACCATTATGTAGTAACTCCTTTTATATTTCTAATTAATTTATATAATCGAGTTTATCTTTTGTATAACCATATATTAAAAATGTTTTAGTTATTAATCGTTAATTTGAACTCTTTTAACTATTCTTCGAATTAAATAATAATAAATGTCCTAATCTAATACAAGTGGATATAAATGATAATATTTTATTCTTATGGTTTTTTTGTTCGAGATATACTTGTCCAATTGAATTATGACACGTGTTAGGGTAATATAAATTTTATTTTTACCCTTAATTACCCTATTTACTTTTAACCGTGATAAATAAAAGTAAAAAGTTACTATTCACCAAAAATTATATTCATCTTATTGAACCGCATTTTACTCCTTTATATTAATCGTTTCTCTCAGATTTTCTAAATTCCACTCATAGAAGTGGTAAAATTATGTTTTATGTGAATTTTCAAATTCTTTTATGAGATAGGTAAACGACGGTGAAAAGTTCAATAATTTTTTCATATATCTAAAATTATTATAAACTAACTCTAATGAATTAGAGTGATCCTATATAAGTATTATATATCTATTTTTACCAATAAAAAATTTAAATAAAATAATTAATTATTTAAATAAAAATTCAGTTTTAAACTATAACTTAGTGTTTTTCACTATTCATCAAAAATTGAATGTTTTCTGAAAAATACCAAAATTTTACCCTGGGATAATTTCAATATTCAGAATCCAAAAATGAAGTCCATTTTAAAAGATAAAATTTAAATACTTTCAAAAAGTGGGCATTACTATGGATAACAGTTAGTTTGATTTGTTGTGGTGTGTTAGAACTCGAAGTTGAGTACAAAACATGCTACGGTATTATTCAAAGAGAAGCGTATCGCGGAAGCTTTGGGTGTTACACGGTACATAACTAATTTCAATGGATCCCTATCAATTGGATCCTTATGAGTTACGGATGATGAGGATTTAGATGAATGATCTGATTTATCAAAGATACATATGACTTAGTGTATCGCCATGGGGTGATCCAATGCACTTTGATAAGAAGGTGGATTGTTTTATGAGTTGTTTATATACTAATAGAGGTTGAATCAGTTAAATATCAATAATTGATATCATATTCTAAGGATTGATGATATTTTTTACCAGAAGGTGGAAGGTAGTTTGTTTTATAATATAGATATTTAGTCTAGATATAACTAGTTAAGGGTGAAAGAATGAGATATCATAAATTATGCCTTCAGATGTAGGTATAGGAATTTTGAGTTCATGGTCATGCCTTTAGATATTAAGAATGAACAAACTGTTATTAGGGGAATTATGAAATCATTGTTATGAATGTTCGTGGACAAGTATTTCATCATAATCACTAATGATATTATGATATATTCAAGTTAAAAAGTGGAGTATTTTTAATCATATTTGAGTTGTTATTCATGTTTGTCTTCACCATGAGATATTTGGAATTTTTATGAGGAGTTGGTTTTTGAAACAAGATCCTCCTTTCCTCAAACAAATAGTGTCCCAACATGGTGTAGTTATAGAAATGTCAATGTATGAGGCAGGGATTTCTTGGGAATCATCCATGAACGTGGTATATGTCTATTGAATCCTTATTCATTTATGATATTATCAATGGGTTTTGCATGATTTTTTTGAGTATCATCTCTATTGATAGGATTGAACCTGAAGTGTAACGCCCCGACCCCAGTTACCTAGAGTCGGTACATTATTACATAACATTGGCATGATCAAAAGAAAGATAAAATCTCGAAAGACCAATTAGTTTTATAGCCTTGGAAACACTAGATATATTCATAATGTTTTACATTATATCATAAAAATGAAAACTAACACAACATAGTTTCCATAGTCTACACTCTTATCCCCTCATACTATCCCTGCAGGTCATTCATAATTTACTTCTTCACATCCTGGGAAAAATAAAACATAGAAAAGTGGTGAGCTCAAATTCCCAGTAAGGATAACAATATAGGAGAAACTTTCATAAATAAGAATAAACATTTAAGGCAATGTATAACTAAAACACAAGACTTTTAAATTTGAACTTCAACATAGTATGGCAAAAATAAAATGAAATAATTCCATTTACTTATTCTCATGGATATCCTACTAATCAAATAATCACATGCAATATCAATAATTACTTTCATAATGATGGAATGCATAATGCCAGACTATCATAACCACATAGCCAAGGCCTCGGGCCAAGACTACATATAAGATTTTGTAAAGTCCTTGTTCCAAGACACTAGTTTGTCTCATGAGACCTACCGATGCATCGAAGAGCTATAGTGGGCTCCACCCGTCACATATTAAGTCCAATGCATTCCCATGTGAAAAGGTTTAAAGATAACATAAATATTTGTATTAAAAATAGCATATGAAATGTAAATATTTCATCCATAAACCATGAATGGAATAAAAATAACATATCCACATTCAAACAAATCACAAAACCTTCAATACAATATATAAGTTTTGTATCATAATAAATCAACTTCAAATATTCATAAAATCCATCAAAGGATATTGACATAGATGAAATCAAATATCTTTTTAGAGAAATATCTATTTCTATTTTTAAATCATTGAAGAGCCATATTTTTATAAAATAAATCATTTTGTTTGAAAATATTCTTATAATCTTGTAAGGGAAGCTTCGAAGATTTTATAACGGTGGAAAATAGCCGCGCCCGCTGTATAAGTTAAAAAAACATTCTTACCTTAATTCTGTCGAAAAGGTTAAAAAGCACGTTGTTTGGAAAACGACGGAAAGATTCTTTATAAATATCTTATAAAAAGTCAAAAAAGGGTATAAATGACTTTAAACCATATTATTGTATATTGTAAAAATGTTTTGAAAATCATTTTTAAGAAACATGGATGTGGATGATAAAGAAATCCCATCAGATTATTACGTATAAACAACCTCGGATAATGAAGAGATTGTGAAATAACCCTTACCTTGTAATTTTCCTTGGTTGGGGTAGGGTAACCTACTGTATAATGGGGAACTAATTTTTATTAAATTATAAAAGAATCATATACATTAATATGATATCATATATGATCTTTTAACATTGCTTGGTTAATAATATATTACTATTATCGTCGTTTCGGGTGTTAACTTACTCATTTTCTTTTATATGTTTTGTTATGTAAGCCATGTTTTTCATGGATAGATTGTATCTTATTTATATCCAGAATGATATCATGTCCTTAAACATTATTTTGAAATCATCAAACGAAAATTACACATGAATGGATATGATGGAGAATGAATCTCATCGCGTTCGTGGAGACGGTAGTCCGTACGTACGCACAAGCGACAATATCATTCTTTTAATATTAAAATAATATATAATTGGATGTTATATCATATATACATAATTATTATCATGTTATATTTATTATTTAAATTAATTACACATCATTATTATACCCATCCAAATAATAATTTATTGAATAACAATTACACGATGACGTGGAGACGGTAAGTCGTACGTACGCACGTATGGTGACATATTATTCGAAGGATGGATAGAATACTGAATATGGTTGTACCATATTTATAATAACATCAAAGTATATATAATATACTGGATTTATTATTTTATAATGGTAATAACAAAGAAAGAAGAAATGGAAGAAGAAAGGAACTTGAAAAGGGTGGTGAAATCATTACCTCTTCATCGGGTTCTTCCTTTTGATTTGATCAAAAGGGATCCTTAGGTTGGCTTTCTGACTATAGTAATGCCTCTAGGATGAATTGAGGGATGTTGGGAGAGTATTTGGGCAGTGTCTGGCCGAGCCAAATGGCTTTGAAGGTGTGAATTATTGAGAAGGGGGAGTTCCTTTTTATAAGAGGGGTGAGCGGCACCTTTGGAAAAGCTAGAAATATTATTTTATAATAAATTCATATTTGGTTTCTAATGGATCCAAAGTGGATTATTTAAATTTTATGGTGGGGATAGGTCGAAATCCACTCAACCAAAATAATTTAGACAGGTTTGGGTCATTATATTAACCTTAACTTTTAGTTTTAACTCTTAGTTAATTAGTTTGGCACTTACCATGTCACTTTGTATTTTTATATTATATAGTTAATAAACATACTATATACCTACAAGAGACCCCCAAGTGGTCCATTAATGATACACATATCATGATATAAGTCTCTTGGATGATCCTTATATTTTTAGGAATTTAATATCGATTAATAATATAATATTTGTTTTAAAAACTCTTTTATGTCAATTTTGACACTATTCAATAATAGATTTTTTAAAAAATTACAACATAAGGATAAATTCGGAGAAAGTTAATTAAATAAATCCTAATATGTCATATTAACCTATAAAATTTGTGTAATTCATAAAAGTCTCAAATTATATTTATTTGGGTATTTATAATATCAATTATTTTACTTTTTCACTATTATGGTAATTATTTCATCACCATTGTGTCATAAATACATTAACTTATTTAACGTATAAAATTTATAAATAGAATACTATTATGTAGTAAATCATTAAATATTTCAAATGAATATTTACAATCGAATTTATCTTATGTGTAGCCCTGTATTAAAAATGTTTTAGTAAAACTTTGATTTTAACTATTTTAAATCTTCTTTGATTTAAATAATAATAAATGTCCTAATCTAATCCAAGCTGACCTAAATGATAATATTTTATTCCTAAGGTTGTTTTTAGTCGATATACACATGTGAAATATAATTACGACATGTGTTAGGGTAATATTAATATCACTTTTACCCTTAATTACCCTATTTACTTTTAACCGTGGTAATAAAAGTAAAAAGTTAGTATTCACCAAAAATTATTTTCTTCTCATAGCACCACATTTTACTCCTTGATATTAACCGTGTCTCTTGGATTTTCGAAATTCCACTCATAGAAGTGGTAAAATTATGTTTTATGAGAAATTCAGTTTTTTTAACTACCACTTAGTGGTTTGACTATTCATCAAAACATGATGTTTTTCAGAAAAACACCAAAACTTAGGCCTAAGCAATATTTGATATTATGAATTAAAAAATTATGTATATTTTACCAAATTGAAAACTTATCAGTTTCATTAATTAATTTAAAAAATTAATTCCCGTCGTCAAAACGAATAACGTGTTTTTAAGATAAAATAACAATCAAATGATTGACACTTGTTTATGTCAGGTTTAATTGTGAAATTATGTACAATGACAAACATTGTATTAAATGGTGAAAATATATTCTGAATATACTTTAAAACCACTCATATTCATAATTTATCAATATAAATTATTTTGGTTAAAAAATTTGTTTTTAATTAAAATTTAGTAATTTTCACTGTTCATCAAAATATAAATGTTATCCGAAAAGTTCCAAAATTTCACCTTAGGCTAAATTCGATACTCTGAATACAAAAATGAAGTCCATTTTGAGAGATAAAATTTCAAAAAGTAGGTGTTACTATTCATAACAGCTAGTTTGATTGGTCGTGGTGTGTGTTAGAACTCGAAGTTGCGTACAACATACGCTACTGTATTATACAAAGGAAAGCGTATCGTGGAAGCTTGGGTTGTTTCATTGTAAATTTTTGATGTCCCCATTCTAAAAAGTAAATTTATTTAGTCAAATTGAATATATAAAATTTTAAAATATTGGATTTAAAATGGGTTCACAATTAAAAGTTTTTCAAAGTGCAATACTGAAAATGAATTTTTCTTACATTATGTCTAAGAAACTCAGAATATGGATTCTAAAATTATAAGGATTATATAAAGTTTTAAATTTAGTTAATATTATTCATAACCTCTTTTTAACGGCTTGTTTGGTAAGTCTTGGTGCGCTTGAACTCGGTGTTGCGTGTAGTGAAAGTTATTGAATTATTTTGAAGAAATAACACACTATGAAATCATGGGGTGTTACATTCTCCCCTCCTTCAATAAATTGCGTCCTCGCAATTTGAAATTTTTCTTCGAAAATAAAAGGCTGAATATATAAAATATCATTGTGGGAAAACCCACATCAGAAATTGGGTTTATAAAATTTATTCTTAATAAGAGGAAAAGAGAAATGAAAGCGTCACCACCAAATTATGATCTCTATTCGGAGAACATTGGTGGAAATTAGAGACATATAATTGGAGGAAAACATAAATATTTATAGGTAGTGATTGAGGTCATCAATCACAAACAAGTGTAAAATTTAGGGCCTTAAATTCATCAATCTATGATGATTTAAAATACCATCAGTTCAACAAAATATATAGTATTAGGATAACACATTTTTTTTGTTTTAAGATCCTTTCACTAAAGTATAAGAATTAATTTCTTCATTGAATAAGAGAAGAAGAAAAATATATACTTGACAAGTAGAGTCTCAACCTTTAACTAAGTTCTACCACAAACTCATCTTTCACTCAAAAAGATAATAGAACTTAAAAATAATATTCTATTTATCCTATTCATATAGGGTTAAAAAATGAATTTATAATTCATCTTGCAGAACCATTAAAAAATGACATTATTCAAACCCGGACATCACGTGGGTCAGTGGTAGTTGATACACCCTTGTCGCCATTCGGTTGTGGGTTCAAGTCTCGCGGCCTTGCCGGACGTGATGGGTTGCCGCTCGACTTTCGGGTTGTCCTTTTATGGCAATCCAAAATAATCCAAACTATAACTATCCAAAATAAATCAGTCCAAAATTTATAAGGAAGGTAAACACAATGAAGATCCCTTTTTTAACGCGTAATATCATGTGATCACCTTCATCATGTATTCTTTTAAAACACTGCAACATCCTGAATTACCATAAAACCTTATTGATTACAGTCATGATCCCTTATTCCTTAATGAATAATAGATATACTCCTTCAATCCAAGAATGTTGTAAACCCCAACAATGATGGTATATACAAATCATTAATCAGTTTCAAGGTAGTCAATAATATCCAATATAATTTATCAAAATCAATCATGCATTCTTCTAAAATCACTACCTCGGTATCAGAACCATATTATGGTTTATCTTTCTCTCAACCAAATATTTTCCAAAAATTTAACCTGCTATTGAGTCACTTTTCTTTGTTCCACACAATATCATGTCCTTAATGAAATAGTACTGCAGTACAATCCTTATATACTCCCTAATTATTATAACAATACATTGTTGATACAACACTCAAATGAAATAATCAACATAAGAACTCTAATCATTCCTCTTCATCTGTGGTAGTATCATAACTTGATTATTATCCAATAGCATCATTTGCGGCATAGTCTGATGACTGGGACATAGGTTCGCATAGTGTCTAAACTCCTTGCAAATGAAGCATTGTAAATTTTAAACCATTTTCAAACCCTTGCAGTCACGTAATTTGTGCCCTTTTCCTCCACACTTATAACAAACTCCCCTTTCTTTTAGGCAAGTTCCACGGTGTTTCTTTCCACAGTTTTCACATATGGGAAAATTCTTCTTTTCCCTCTTCCCATTATCCATCTTTCTCTCTTCTATCCCTTTCTTCTCTTGCTTCCCTTCAAAGCCATAGGACTCAGTAAACTCTTCACTTATGTTATCAACACATGATATTATTTCTTCATATGATGATAATACATGCGAGATTATTTCTCTAATAAATTCTGGCTTAAGACCATGAAAGATATGATCATTCTTTCTCTTTGGATCATGTGCATTGCTGGAGTTCTCATTCCTTCTACCGGGTGCCATTTCTAAACAATGGCATACACTAGATTAGTTTATGAATAACAATACCAAATCCCAAACTTGTAAAACACATAACATAAATTAAATAGTTTATGGATATAATCCATAATCATAAAAATGTCTCCTTTGAGGAAGTATATACTCATAAACCCTTCGTAATGGTTTGTAATGAAAATGAGAAATATCCTAAGCATATCCCCCAGGAGTTTCGTAACCAAGAGTGCAGTAAGGCCCGTTGTGAAGCACCAGTTCCCGTTTGAGTCTAGCTCAAAGCGGTGTTTTCGGGTTTTACCCCTAGGTACATATGTGCCAGAGCCGCCTCTACCTGCTCATATCCAGATAGGGATTTATTTCTCGGAAAACTCACAAAATTTCTACAATACCAAAATTCTAGGAAGTTCTTCTATACTAATCCTCAAAGTCTATCTTAGGTCTATGTCCTCTAATCAGAGTTTATCTAAATCTAGATTCCATGGTTTGTACTAAACTTCCTCTGATACCAACTGTAATGCTCCGACCCCAGTTACCTAGAGTTGATGCATTATTACATGACATTGGCATGATCACAAGAAAGATCAAATCTCGAAAGACCGATTAGTTTAGTAGCCTTGGAAACACTAGATATATTCATAATGTTTTACATTACATCATAAAAATGAAAACTACAACAACATAGTCTACATAGTCAACACTCTTATCCCCTCATTCTATCCCTGCAGGTCATTCATAATTTACTTCTTCACATCCAAGGAAAAATAATACATAGAAAAGGGGTGATCTCAAATGCCTAGTAAGGATAAAAATATAGCAGAAACTTTCATAAATAAGAATAAACATTGCTTTGTTAATAATATGTTAGTATTATCGTCATTTTGGGTGTTAACTTACTCGTTTTCTTTTATTTGTTTTGTTATGTAAGTCGTGTTTGTCATGGATATGTTGTATCTTATTCATATCCAGAATGATATCAATTCCTTAAAAATTATTTGGAAATCATCAAAGGATAATTTGTCATGACCCGACCCTACCTGGGCTCGAGCCGCAACTACACCAAGCCCGCCTCCATAGGGCAGGGGCTAGCGACTAGCGCCGAAGGCACAATAACTCGGGGAGGCCTTTGCCTATGTACCTGTACACACACACGCAGAAAATTCAATGCAACAATGCAGAGTAAAATTATATACAAGCAAAGAAAATGGAAAGTGCTATATATAAACCACAGTGTGCATCGACCTCTAACAGTACAAAGTACAGTGCTGAAAAGGAAAAAGGGGCAAAACATGCGCCCAACCAAAAAGTTCCACAACCCGGCAATAGGAAAACGAAAAGAAACCGCTAACAGGTCTTCCACCTGGAACCCGGCCATGACCACCACATGCAGTCCAATCTCCCAAGCTCCTACGCTCCACTGAAGTCACGCTCCACCTATCCGTCATCTGTAAGGGCACACCAAGTGCGGGCAAAGCCCAAGCAGTGGTGAGTATAAAAATACTCAGTAGGATACCCCAAAGGCTCGAGGGAGAAACAAAGGAGGTACCGAAGGGTGAGCAGTAGAGCGAACAGGAAAAGTAGAGGAGTACAACTGGAAGTGAAGTAAAGAGTCTAGTAAAAGGTCCAGCTCAACCGAACAAGAGGAAAGAAGGTAGACTCATCCAGACACAAGGAGCTAAAAATGGTGAGATGATGAACATCCCGTCAAGTCTTCACTACCTATAGCAGGAGAGTAGACTCATCCAACCACGAGAAGCTAGACACGGAAATCACGTGGCATACCCCGTGCATCTTCGCCTCTCCTGGAAAAAGAGTAGCCATAACCCAAGGAGCGGGTACTTGTAAGAAGTATATACAAGCTCATATGCTCAACAAGAAGCCATAACAAAGTCATAAGTGGATCTCTGTCCCTTAGCTCATCCCAAGAAAAGTAAGTCGCCAACAGTCCCAGAAGTAACACCATCGATGCCCAGCATCCCGCACGTCTGCCCCGAACCGCAAGCCAAGGGCTCAAACACCACACCTCGACACTGCCCCACAGTCGAGAGGTCTGCTCAAAGTCGAGAGGAGACCCCCTGCCCATCCCCGCTGGAGGATCCCTGGATGTCAACGGGTTCCCACTATAGGGATACCCGAAAAGTCGATGGGTGCCTCACTGCCCAGTCCCGTAATAGGGTAATCCACTAGAGGACGACCCTACTAAAGTCGGCGAGGGGACCACTGCCCAACCCAGCTGGAGGTAACCCGTCATCAGGTACCACTTCCTAGACCAGCTGGATGTAAGCCCGACATCGGGGACCACTGCCCAGCCGAGCTGGAGGTAAGCCCGCCATCGGGGACCACTGCCCAGCCCAGCTGGAGGTAAGCTCGGCATCGGGGACCACTACCCAGCCCAGCTAAAGGTAAGCCTGGCATTGGGGACCACTGCCTAGCCCAGCTGGAAACAACCTTAACCCTGCTTGAAACAACCACATCCCTGCTAGAACAACCTCATCCCTGCTGGAAACAACCTCAGCCCTACTGGAAACAACCTCAGCCCAGCTGGAAACAACCTCAGCCCTACTGGAAACAACCTCAGCCCTGGTGGAACAACCTCAGCCCTGCTGGAAACAATCTCATCCCTGCTGGATACAACCTCAACCCTGCTGGAAATAACCTCAGCCCTGCTGGAAACAACCTCAGCCCTGCTGGAACAACCTCCTGGGAAGAGGATTGATGCCCGCGTAAAGTGTTTGTCACACCGAAACCACAAGCCCTACCAGGGAACACAGAACAACGGGAGAAACTCCCTAGGCCTCACAAGGTGATCTCACTCCAATCCTCTGAGTCACTATCGAAGAAGACCGAGACATCTCATCCGAGAAAGTGGGGAAAACAACCACGATGTACGAACACTCGTAGTCGCAGACGGTGTCGCAGTCCGGTGAAAGGGCACAGTACCGAAACCCCTCACAGCCGAAGAAGCAGAGGAACCAAACCATCTCTGCCGGCCAAACCATTGAGAACAAGACCAGGGGGAGACTGCTCTACCCTACTGGTCAGACAAACGAACGCAGAAGGACCCTCTACGTTGAGAGAGGTCAAAGTACGTAAAGCAGATCACGGCACGCATGTGGGGCCCACACGACATGTGGCCCCAAGTCAACCCCAACTGGGCGCACAAACATCCTCAGGTATAAACAACCACATGTACCTCCAAGCGCTCCCGTATACTCCTGGTGTATACCTCATTCCAGCCTAAAGGCTATCGTGCACATAGCAACCAACATCAATACGAAGGTGTGACGTAACAACTCCACCTCAAAAGACCAGTCATGTCCAACCACATCTCGTGAACCATTTACATCACTCTCCCAAGAGTGCGTGATCACATGCCAAGGGTCCGCTACAAACAAGGTAGGACGAACCGCCACCGGAGAACCTCTTATACTCCTCATTCAAAAAGATTGCGCAAGAGGCTCCACACAACCAAATGGATCACACCGTTGCAGTCCTCTTGAAAAAACACGCGAGATCGACTACTTACTCGCCTCGAACGGATATCCGAAGGAAAAGTCACCAACACCGCCTCACGCCCGAACGGCGTCCCGTGATCCCGAGCCTCGGCCCCAAAAACAGTCGGGTGCATCGCACCATTGCGATCCCCTCGGTGAAACCCATCAAAAGCACTACTCACTTGAGTGCAACGGATATCCGGAGAAAAAGGTACATCTCGGCGCACCGCACACCAGCGGTGCGATGTGGGACCCACATCCCAGTCCTGAAACTCAACAAACGGATCGCACCGTTGCAATCCTCTCGAAAAAGTACATGAAATGGACTATTCACTTGTCCAAAACGGTCACCCGATGATAAAGCTGGAAATCACCATCAACTCCCGAAACGGCCCTCACGGGGCCCGCACCATCGTGTGGAATTACAGCGGGCAGACTGCGCCAACGCGATGCCCTCGGAAAAACACCCAACATCGATTGCTCGCACGCCCCAAATGGACATCCGAGGAAAAAATGTCTCTAAAAGCTGCACGCAGCTGAAAAGATGGGCTCTGGGGCCCACGCCTCAACTCCGGCTTCAACGCCCGGAACCGCCCTAGAAACCTCCGCCTCGACGCCAGGGTTCCAACGCCACTGACGGCACTCAGAATGGACATCGGACGCATCCGCGCCGCCCAAAACAAGATTCCCAGAAACGCAAACTCACTTAACGCACGAGTCGTGCTACCGAAGCCCCTCGTTTAGAGAATTAAAAATTCCCGAAACCATCTCCAAAAGACAGCCTCGTCGATACGGATCTACTTCCGTAGACGGCGCACGAAACCGACTCCCGGTTCATGATTTATTAAAATATAAATCATCTTATAATAATAATAATAATAATATTATTATTATTATAAACTTATTTGTTTTTCTTTTTTTTTCTTTTTTTTATTTAAAACCTGACCGGCCAAGGGGGTCGGTCTTCTTCCACCGCTGCCAGCAGGACCCGCTTCCTGTGGGTCCTCGTCTCCCAGCAGACCGGCCAGAGGGCGGGTCTTCCTCCTCTGCTCCCTCGACCACGGCGGCACGCCGGACGCCCTCAGCACCCCCCCATCGACCACGAGCCGCTGTCGCCCCAGCTCGCCCGGGCCAGCTGCCGCCTCACCCACCGGGAACCGCCTCCAACGTCCTCCTCTCGCCATCCGCAAGCCCCGGACGACACCCTCAACAGACCGAGGCCGAGCACCACCACTGCGCCTCGCTCTCCACCCGACCAATCCTACTCGCCCTGGAGCACCGCCCCCGTCCTTAGTCATGTCCGCCGTCGCCTGGAAGACCCGCGCTGCCCTCATCCGATCACCGGAGACCCCAAAACCCGGTGGAAAACATCAAAAACCGCTAATTTCGGCAGACGATTGGGAACACCCCGAAGCTCGGTTTTTCAATTCAAAATAGGCGGTGGGATGCTCAAAAAATGTGCTACGCGATTATGTGCTTTGATTGCAAATTCGACAGAGGTTTTGATACAAGAATTCAGGCTCAAAATAGATGCGGAAATGAAAATTGAAACTGCAATGATCCTACCTCATGGGCGTTGCCCGAAGTTTCACGGGTGATCCGCCGGAGCCGCGCCTTGCCGGAGAGGAGGAGGAGAGGAGAACTCCCTTTGGTTGCTACCTTCCGCCAGAGAACGAGCAAGGGAGGAAGATGGGAGGGGGTTAGGGATTTAAGTAGGAAAAATAATTAATTAAAACATTAATTAATTAAAACTCCCAAAATAACCCACATCCGAAACACTCGACACGGTTGAGGTTAAGACTCCCCTAGGGTAAAAACCACCTCCTGAGCACAACGGTGGTCTCAGAATTTTAATCCGAGACCCCATTCAAAAGTTATAAGACTAAACACCCAAAGCCGCCAAATTACGAAAATGGACCTAGGGCCATTTTTCACAAACGGCCTGCGCCCACGAAACTTACTCCCATCCTAGGGTAAACGGCACGCTCTGAACTCAACCGTGCTCTCATTTTTCCAATCCATGCCACCGTTTAAGAGAAACTCGAGTTTCACCATTAATCAAATTAATTAATTTATTTAATCCGTTTAATGTTCCAGAAGCGGGCGAGGGGTCCAAACATCCCGCACCGTCAAGTTTTATGCCGTTCCTAGGGTAAACACCCCATTCCGGACCCATCTGTACACTCGGATCTCTGATATGGAACTCCATTTAGGAGCTATCTCATTTATTTAGCGTTTCCAGTGTGAACACACTAAAAATTTAATTCCGGCCACTCCGGGGCTCAGAATCGCACACCGCCTAAAGGCACTGCACTAGAATATTATCAAGAATATTCCAATGTTTTTATAAGAAAAATACGAGTTCTTACATCATTCCCTCCTTCAATATTTTCATTCCCGAAAAGCAAAACTAGGGAGCAACACCAGGTACTAAGCCCACACCTGGCTTTCCCATACCCATAAGAACCCACGCACAACTCTGCATCACCGCACACAGACCAAAGGATTGATCCGTTCATGTGAGGTCGGCTCATGCCGACGTCGTGCACCCACTCCATACTTTGGGGTTAGGGAAAGGCGGTAGGGTACCTCGCCATCCCTTTACACGGTCTCAAACGGCCCGAAGGCCCTCAGGGGTAGCTCACCTCCCAGGTCAAACCTCTATGTCGCATGTCGCGACTAGAATCAACGCCCACCCCTGGAACAAGGCCCGATGATTCCCTCCATCAGAATATCCATATAGTGAAACACCCAAGGATATCTGGTCATGCAATGTTTCACAGTCGATGCACTCTTACACGCTCAAAAGGCGAAGGAGTCAACACCATTGACTAAAGGAAAAGTTCTCAAGCCTTTTTCCTTACCAACACAGGGTTACACCCGACGCCCTGCGTCACCCTAGTAACACCTCAAAAAAGGAGCAGGGAGAAAATCCTTTCCCATGCAGAGCCTAACAATTCTACTGCAAAAGGTAGAAGAGTCACAAGGGGTACCTCTCACCATCCCATTCTCTACAAGATCGTAGACATCCAAAGCTCGCTGCTTTTCATGGTCCCAACCGTCAGCTCCAAGAGCCTGAGGTGGACCGCCTAGTGGTGATGGGGAGATCTCGTAAAGTCATCCCCCTCGACCAGCTCCTCCTGCTCCTCTACTAGCACCTCCTCCCTGGGTACTAATCTGATCACGGTGCTGCCTCTACTGTGGTGGTGCGTCTGCTGCCTGCCCGAAGCTCCCAGCAACACGGGTCAGGCAGTCTCGTGCCAAGTGACCTCGCCCATCACAAGCATAGCACTGGCGCTCTCTAGGCTGCCCTGGCACCCTCCGGCGCCACTGTCGTGTACGACCACGGCCCGGGATCCACTCACGGAAGGGCATCCTCGGCTGAGGCCCTGCGCCTTTTCGCCACTGTGGTATACGACCACGTCTCCGAAACCGGTAGTGGTAAGGCCACCTGCATCGAGGTCATGTCCTCTAGTGCCTGCTAGCTACGACAGACGTCCCGGCTCCGTCGTGCCCACCGCCACTACCAACCACAAAACATGACAGGAAGGCCTCTGTCACCAGCGCCTGCTCTAGCACCCCAACATATGTGCAAATTCCCAAGGGTACTATTAAAGCACGAATCTCTCTACGTAGACCCTGCTAAAACTTCCGCGCTCATAAGTTGTCTTCATGGACCAAGTCTGGGTAAAAGCGTGCATGGTCTGCAAAACTAGTCGCGTACTCGGCCACCGTCATCCCTCCCTACTGAAACTGCAGGAGCTCCTGAATCCGAACGGAGCGCATGCAGGAGTGGAAAAACTCCTCACGGAGCAACAACTGAAAGTAGTCCAACGAAAGCGATGACTCATCAAGAAACAGAGTCACCAGACTCCACCAACGCAAAGATGCTCCACGAAAAAGGCTGGCTACCAAAGCCGCTCTCTGATCTGTCGACGTCTGCACAAGCCTGAAAAGGCGTACCACTGTCTCTAGCCAACCCTCTTCTGCCTGAGGGTCTGGCTCACCACTGAACCTCAGCGGTCTCTACCGCTGGAACTCACGGAACACGCTCAACCTTTTCTCAAACTCAGCATGCTATGCTGAAACTGCCTCCTGCTCAACAGGTGGGGGTGCTGCTACCGGCACACCCGGAGAAAGGGGCTCGCACGATGGGTCCTGGACTGTAGCCTCGTAGCTCATAGGGTCGTCGTCACGAACCCATGTTGGTATCCTGGCTGGCTGTCCTCGCGGAGAAATCCTGAATATTATCAAGGAGTGCCGCGGTCAAATGAGCGTATATGTATATACAAAAAACAACAACGATGGGGAGCTGACTCAAGAAGGACAGTCAAGACTCAGTCCAATGTGATGCACAAACAAATTTTCCCCCAACAAGTGTCTCATCATGCCGAGTCGACAAGCGGGTTATCAAGGTCCTTGTGAATGGATACGTCGGCCACCGCACCATCACTAGACTCCATGGCCTGAGAGCCGCTCTCGAGACACATTAACACTGTTGCCCTATATCCCAACCAATTCTTATTTTAGGGACGTCCGCACAACACCCCAAGGAACGAACCACCTATGATACCACTTTTTCACGACCTGACCCTACCCGGGCTCGAGCCGCAACTACCCCAAGCCCGCCTCCATAGGCCAGGGGCTGGAGACCTGCGCCGAAGGCACAATAACTCGGGGAGGCCTTTGCCTAAGTACCTATACACACACACGGAGCAAACTCAATGCAATAGTGCAGAGTAAAAGTAAACACAAGCAAAGAAAAGAGAAACTGCTATATATAAACCACAATGTGCATCGACCTATAACAGTACAAAGTATAGTGCTGAAGAGGAAAAAGGGGCAAAACACGCGCCCAACCAAAAATTGCCACAACCCGACAACAGGTAAATGAAAAGAAACAGGTGAAGGGTCTGCCACCTGGAACCCGGCCACGACCACCACACGCGGTCCAATCTCCCATGCTCCTACGCTCCACTGAAGTCACGCTCCACCTATCTGTCATCTTCAAGGTCACACCAAGTGCGGGAAAAGCCCAAGCAGGGGTGAGTATAAAAATACTCAGTAGGATACCCTGAAGGCTCGAGGGAGCAAGAAAGGAGGTACCGAAGGGTGAGTAGTAGAGCGAACAGGAAAAGTAGAGGAGTACAACTGGAAGTGAAGTAAAGAGTCCAGTAAAGGGTCCAGCTCAACCCAACAAGCTGAAAGAAGGTAGAATCATCCAGACACAAGGTGCTGGAAAAGGTGAGAAGATTAACTTCCCGTCGAGTCTTCTCTACCTATAGCAGGAGAGTATACTCATACAACCAAGAGAAGATAGACGCGGAAAGCACATGGAATACCCTGCGCGTCTTCGCCTCTCCAGGAAGGAGAGTAGCCAAAACCCAAGGAGCGGGTACTCATACGAAGTATATAGAAGCCCATATGCTCAACAAGATGCCCGAACAAGGTCGTAAGGGGATCTCCATCCCATAGCTCAGCCCAAGAAAAGTAATTAGCCAACAGTCCCAGAAGTAACACCATCGATGCCCAACATCCCGCACGTCTTCCCCGAACCGCAAGCCAAGGGCTCAAACACCACACCTCGACACTGCCCCGCAGTCGAGAGGTATGCTCAAAGT
Source organism: Viscum album (assembly GCA_963277665.1). NCBI lineage: Eukaryota > Viridiplantae > Streptophyta > Magnoliopsida > Santalales > Viscaceae > Viscum > Viscum album. The sequence continues at coordinate 2,082,216,562 of OY728128.1, read as the reverse complement.
CAACAGGCGAACCCCTGCCCAACCCCGCTAGAGGATCCCTGGAAGTCAATGGGTTCCCACTATAGGGATACCCAGAAAGTCGACGGGTGCCTCACTGCCTAGTCCCGTAATAGGGTAATCCACTGGAGGGCGACCTGGCTAAAGTCGGCAACGAGACCACTACCCAGCCCAACTGGAGGTAACCCGGCATCGGGGACCACTGCCCAACCCAGCTGGAGGTAAGCCCAGCATCGGGGACCACCGCCCTGCCCAGCTGGAGGTAAGCCCGGCATCGGGGACCACTGCCCAGCCCAGCTCGAAACAACCTCAGCCATGCTAGAAACAACCACAGCCATGCTGGAAACAACATCAGTCCTACTAGAAACAACCTCATCCCTGCTGAAAACAACCTCAGCCCTGCTGGAAACAACCTCAGCCCTGCTGGAACAACCTCATCCCTACTGGAAACAACCTCAGCGCTTCTGGAAACAACCTCAGCCCTGCTAGAAACAACCGCAGCCCTGCTGGAAACAACCTCAGCCCTGCTGGAACAACCTCCTGGGTAGAGGATCGGCGCCCGCGTAAAGTGTTGGTCACACCGAGACCACATGCTCTACCAGGGAACACAGAACAATGGGAGAAACTCCCCATGCCTCACAAGGTGATACCGCTCCAATTCGCCGAGTCACTGTCGAAGCGGACCGAGACATCTCATCCCAGAAAGTGGGGAAAACACCCAAGCTATATGAACACTCGTAGTCGCAGATGGTGTCACCGTCCGGTGAAAGGGCACAGTACCGAAACCCCTCACAGCTAAAGAAGTAGAGGGACCAAACCATCTCTGCCGGCCAAACCATCGAGAACAAGACCAGGGGGAGACCGCTCAACCCTACTGGTCAGAAAAACGAGCGCATAGGGACCCTCTACGTCGCGAGATGTCAAAGTACGTAATGCAGATCAAGGGACACACATGGGGCCCACACGACGTGTGGCCCCAAGTCAACCCCAACTAAGCGCACAAACATCCTCTGGTACAAACAACCACACGTACCTCCAAGAGCTCCCGTATACTCCTGGAGTATACCTCATTCCAGCCCAAAGGCTATCGTGCACATGACACCCAGCGTCAACGCGAAGGCGTGACGTAAAAACTCCACCTCAAAGGCCCAGGCATGGCCAACCACATCTCATGAACCATTTACATCACTCTCCCAAGAGTGCGCGATCACATGCCAAGGGTTCGCTCCAAACAAGGTAGGACGAACCGCCACCGGAGCACCTCTCATACTCCTCATTCAAAAAGATCGCGCAAGAGGCTCCACACAACCAAATAGATCACACTGTTGACATCCTCTCGGAAAAACACGCGATGTTATGGCCCGGACCCTCATGGCCCATTACATTGCCAAAAGTGAGGCTCCACCAAACCAGTGGCACCGTGACGGTGGCACCGTGACGGTGGAACCGTGAGGGTGGCACCGAGACGGTGGCACCTTGAGGGTGACACCGTGACGGTGGCACCGTGAGGGTGGCACTGTGTCCCCTCGCCGAGCCTTTCATTGAATTTTCCACTCCCAAAACGTAACATTCAACATAAGTTAATTATTTTACTCCTTTTAAAACAATTTAAAGCCCATAATTAATTCCTAAAAATCCCGAGAGACCTCCGTGTGTAACTACCCAGCCGTGTGGTCAAACCACGACCCCCGCGCCTTATGCGGTTACGCGTTCTCGCTTCAACCATCCGCGAGTCCTATAAACTAAAGGTTAAGCGTGGTTTTTCATTTTCCTCGATCGCGGTTTTCAAAAACAGCTTCTGGTGCATCAGGATCATTATTATCCGTAAAGTTCCGCGCCCCCGGCCTGAACTTAGATCATCTATCAACAAGTAGGGAATTTCTCCTTCGCCTCTCTCTTTTGTGTTTCATGCGGGGTGGGCGTGTTTCTGTTCTGTAGAATTGGATAAACCAGACCTAAATGAAGATAATTAACTGGATTCTATAAAGAAAGGGGGGGGGGGGCTGTGATCATTGATGCCGTTTTATATTATGATCTTCTTTCTATGTTGTGTTGGCTTACGCCTTCTGAAAATAGAGGTAGTTGGTGGTCGTTGTTTGTGCACTAATGAACCCATGTTGATGTCTTAAATGGCTTGTTTGTGGTTGTAAGCTCCTACTGTTAAAAAGGATACTGGTTAATCACGTACACCCGACTAAGTGAATTGGAAGCCCCAGGATCAATCCTTCTGTGATAACCACCGGTTAAAACACACAAAAATTGAAATCATGGAGTGTGTTAAGTCGTTTAAATCTGAAAATCCCTGACTTGTGTTGATGATGGTAGTTGGTTGTTTTCTTTTCAAGCCGATTGCTTGAAATATGGGAGGGGATGGGATCCCCTATCTTTATACTCTTGGTGGTTGTGTGAATTTGGGGATGGGATCCCCTGTTGGTATGGATTCGGTGGTTGTGAGTTTTAAGACCGGGAGGGTACTTGTTTATATCACGAATTGGGGTGGGATCCTCTGTTGTTGTGAACCGGGTGTGGGTGTTATGGTTGATGCTTGACTGTTTACTTCCCTGAACATGTGCTTATGATTTCTAGTTTCCCAGTAGTGCTTAAACTTAATTAAAAATTATCACTGAACATGAAACAAGAATGGTACAATGGGTTTTGTTAGCGTGAGTCGTGACTCGTACTTGAGTGTTGTTGTGATCTGTAGGCTGTCTGAAGAAAAACCTAGCTTGGGTGAGTGATTTTTACCTATATATATAAACTTGTAGCTTTGTGTTTCTCATTCGCGCCCCAACTACGTTGATCACTTCGTGCTGATCACCCCCATTTCATGGGGGAGGGTGTTTTTCCCAACACTATTCATAGTGGCTGGTTATTAGCTCCTTTTATGCTCCCTTTCCTGGATAGCCCAATTATCTTCGGGCAGGCTGTGATGGCCTGAGGTCCATTATAAGCCCAAGAACCTTCGGGCAGAGCAGTGTGGTGGTTGGACAGGTGTGTGTGGCAGGTGGTATCCCAAGTGTATTCGGGATGAGGCCCAGGTGTCTTCGGGTGTGGCAGTGGATTTTCTCTAGCCCAGGTGTCTTCGGGCATGGTGGTGGTTGTTCTGGCCTAGGTGTTTGCAGGCGTGGTTACATGTGACAGTTGTGGCCCAGGTGTGTGTGGGATGGATTTTGGCAGTGGGACTGCGTGTGGTTTTGGCCTAGGTGTGTGCATGCGAGTGTGGCAGTGGGACTGCGTTGAGAATGGCGGGATTGGTCCGTTGCATTGGATGTCTCAATAACCAGTGGGAATGTGGCACGGGGTACCCAAACATCGATGCGCTCTTTTTATATATATTACTTGACTTGAGTTATTTGGGGAGTGTGCCTTGGTGAGGCCTGGGGTGGATAGTTTTCCTTGTTAGGTGTTTGGTTTACTCTTTTTCTCACAGGGCTTTAGTACGATCCCCCACTTGTGCACGAGAGTCTTTGGTTTTCCCTACTGAGTGTACTTTTATGCTCACCCTACGTATATAAAATTGCATTCAGGTTTCCCGGAGGACTTTGGGGATCGAGCAGGACAGTACTAGCACAGAACATTGGGGCAGTTTCAGTTGCTGTTTTTCTTCTTTGGTACTTACCCTTGTAGTCGCCTTTTTTACTTTGTGGCTTTACTTTTGGAACATGCATGTGGGAATGGTTTATTTCTTTTGGTTTTATTTCTCTTTTACCTTGGTGTTCTTGACTTTCATCATCTCATCTATCTATCTTATAAAACAAAAAGGGGTAATACCTTCCATTTGTGAGAAGTTTCCATAACCTTGGTGCTAGTCGCCACTCCGGGACCTATTGAAGGCGGGCTTCGAGGGTCATTATCTCTCCTTCAACTTAAAGAAGGAAGGGCCTGGCAATCTGCTGACCCTTCCCTCCTTTTGGTGAAGGCGGGTCGTGACAGAATGGTATCAAAGGTGATGGTTGAGAGATAGGATGGAGTATGGAGTTAGACACAATGAGGATTGCATGGTATGGTAAGGAAACAATGTTGGGTGACCTTGGCGCGTGAATTAGTCTAGGGAAGACCGGCTAGGACACAGGATTTTAGGGCCCCCCGTGATCCGATGCAAGGACTCTGGACCTACCAAACGACCAAGTGAGGCCACACTGATTGGAGGGTAGAGACCATAGGAAAGGTACATGCATCATAATGACTTGTGTTCTTGTGTTTATGGGATGTCTTGGGAATTAACAATAAATTAAATTTTAAGAAGTTTTAAGAACGATATTCTGCACTACTTGGTCTTAGGCATTCCTTGTTTACCTTGTAGCTATGGCACCTAGAAGGCGACCACATGTGGTACAGGCGATCGAGGCCCCGGAGACTATGTTGGCCAATCGGTAGAGAGCTGATCGAGAGGAAGAGGATGACCAGTGGAAGAAGACTCTTCAAGCCTTCCAGCGACAGGCCCCCGAGAAGTACGAGGGTAGCACATACGATATGAAGACATAAGGCTTGCTAGAGGAGCTAGTTATAGCCTTCTGCCTGATTCGGGCCCCGAACGAGTACTGGGTTCTTCTGGCCGTCAACCAGATGCGGGGAGCGGCACGTTAGTGGTGGACGCTTTACCTGGGAGAGAGGAGAGAGTCTGAGGTGGATTGGGCGGATTTTGAGAGGGAGTTCCGAGTGGAATTCCTCTCCTCGACGATGAAGGCAGAAAAGAGGAAGGAACTACTCTCCCTCCAGCAGAGGAGTATGTCCATGAGGGAGCTAGGGATCAAGTTCAAGGACCTCCTACGTTTTGCTCCGGACCGCTTTCCCGAAGAAGAGTCTCGGGCAAGACGTTTAGAGTAGGCGCTCTGACCCTCCCTCCAGTATGATGTTACCCCCTTCACCCTGCCTACGTACATGGAGGTCCAGAAGAAGGCCGAAGTGGTGGAGACGATGCACGCTCTAGGAGGAGTGTCACAAGAGGGGATCCAGCTGGGACCATCGAAGGGAAAGGCCGTCAGCACCAGGCCTCCAGCGTCAGGACCCTCCAGGTTCCGACCCGCAGGGAGCAGACCGCAATAGTTTCAGTTTTGATCCCCCGACCCTCGCCCTTTTTCTTTGGGCCTGGGACCGCGTTGCTTCATCTATGGGAGCCTTGGTCATATCCGGAGTCCGTACCCCAACCGGGTACAGTACAGTAGTGGCAGTCAGCCCCAGAACCTGCCCCAGCAGCAGCTTCCAGCCAGACCTTTCCGGCAGCAGCAGTAGGGACAGCGAGCTCCCTCTCCTCCGAGGGCAGACGTCAGAGGAGGCCAACCCCAGGGCGCTCCACAGGGACCTCGACTAGGGTGTGGTTGGGTAGGTGGACAACAACCGAGGGGCATGGGAGCTGGCCGTGGACAGTTACACGCCGTAGAGGCATCAGTCCCAGCAGGGCCAGAGGTTGTTCGAGGTATGATCAGTCTGTTTACCACTCTTGCTTATGATTTGTTTGATCCCGGAGCTTCACACTCCTTTTTTGCGCCCAGTCTAGCCCGTGCCTTGGGTATAGATGCTGAGAGACTTCCAGTTCCCCTGGTGTTGAGCACACCAGTCGAAGGTCAGACCAACTTGTTGTTCGTTTGTCAGGGATGTAGACTGATGTTAGGGCCACATCAGTCGGTGAGGGATCTTCTTCTGCTACAGATTCATCCATACGATGTCATCATAGTCATCTATTGTCTATTCTTTTTGTGTGTCATCATCAACTGTTTCCAAATAAGGGTGGTGTTCTCAGACATGGACGGTCGGCGTGTTACATTCACCGGCATGCGGAGCAGTCTGAGGGGAAACAGGCGAGAGGAACCTCTCCTATCCTTGTTGACCAAGCTGACAGTGGAGTCAGTAGATTCTGAAATGGTGGAAGTGCCAAAGATCATCCATGAGTTTATGGACCTCGTCCCTGAGGAGGTGAAGACACTACCCCCTCGGCGTGATATCGAGTTTTGGATAGACCTACAGCCCGGTGCTCATCCGATCTCGATGGCTCCTTACCAGATGGCGCCTTCAGAGCTACGGGGGTTGCGGATCCAGATTGACGATCTGATGAAGAGGGGTTATGTTCGCTCGAGTGCGTCACTATGGGGTCCTCCAGTCTTGTTCTCAAAGAAGGTAGATGGTGGTCTTAGATTGTGCATATTCTACAGGATGCTGAATCTGGTGACGATCAAGAATCGCTACCCTCCTCCGAGGATAGACGATCTTTTCGGCCAGCTAAAAGGGGCAGGGTGGTTCTCAAAGATCGACCTGCGGTCTGGGTACCACCAGTTGAGAGTGAAGGAGAGCGGCATTCCGAAGACGGCCTTCAGGTGCAGGTATGGACAATTCGAGTTCGTAGTCATGCCCTTCGGTGTTACGAAGGCCCAACTGTGTTCATGGGGCTTATGAACTCCATCTTCCGGGAGTACCTGGATCAGTTTGTGGTTGTGTTCATCGACGACATCCTGGTCTACTCTTGATCAGAGGAGGACCATGCAGAGTACTTGAGGACAGTTTTGGAGGTCCTCCGACAGCACCAGCTCTATGGGAAGTTGTCAAAATGCATGTTCTGGACATGAGAAGTGCACTTCCTCGGGCACGTAATGTCTGAGCATGGGGTAGCGGTCGACCCATCAAAAGTTGAGGCGGTTGTTTCTTGGGAAACACCCAAGAATGTGGCGGATGTTCGATGTTTCCTCGGTCTGGTGGGTTACTAGCGGAGATTCATACCCAACTTCTCCCGAGTAGCATCCCCTTTGACGGCTCTGACCAAGAAGGACCAGGATTTCGTATGGAGTGAGCAGTTCCAGTCAGCCTTCAGCTATCTGAAAGAGAAGTTGGTCAGTGCCCTAGTGCTGAGACTACTAGAAGAAGGGGTGGCATATGAGGTATTCTGTGATTCTTCGGGAGAGGGCCTGGGATGCGTGTTGATGCAGCGCCAAGGGGTGATCTCTTATGGGTCCAGGCAACTATGCCCCCATGAGCGTAATTACGCCACCCACGACCTGGAGCATGCAGCAGTCGTTTTTGTGCTAAAGTTATGGCGGCACTACCTCATCGGGGAATGCTTTGTGGTCTTCAAGGATCACAAAATCTTGAGGTATATCTTCTCCCAGTGGGACTTAATCTTCCGACAGCGGAGATGGGTGGAGTAACTCCAAAATTACAACTTTGAGATCTGTTATACTGAGGGGAAGGGCAATGTGGTGGCCGATGCCTTGAGTAGGAGGACGCAGTAGGATGCGGTCTGAGATTCAGAGGACGCCTGGAAGGCAATGGAGGAGTTGGTCACCTTACACTTGGATGCGAAGATGGATAGCGGCAGAGGCTGCCTATATCAGATGACAGTGCAGTCATCCCTCTTTCAGCAAGTGGAGGAGTCTCGGTGGGGAGACCTGGAGTGCGAAGTGATGTGTGACCAAGTTGACCAGGGCAATGCTCCAGAAGGATGGATAGAGGATGGTCAGAACCAGATGCTTTTCCAGAAAAGGTTGTTTGTCTCGGAGGCGATGCGTGGAAAGGTTCTCAGTGAGTTCCACAACTCACCCCTGGCGGTACACCCAGGAGTTTCCAAGATGTAACAGGGTTTGAAGAGGTAGTTTTGGTGGCCCAGAGTTAAGCGAGCGATGTAAGAGTTTGTGGCCAAGTGCCTAGTGTGTCAGCAAGTGAAGGCTGAATACCGAGTTCCAGGCGGCCTACTACATCACCTAGATGTCCCCAAGTGGAAGTGGGATGACATCTCAATGGATTTAGTCATGGGACTACCCAAGGCCCAAGGGGGATACGACGCCATCTGGGTGGTAGTGGAAAGGTTGACGAAATCAGCTCACTTTCTGGCGATCAGGGAGTCGAGTACTATGGACTCTTTGGCACGAAAGTACATGGATGAGGTGGTGAGGTTGCATGGAGTTCCGAGGTCTATGGTCTCGAATAGGGATGCATGGTTTACCTCGCAAGTCTGGAGAGGATTGCAGCATGCATTTGTCACCTAGTTACGCCTTAGCACTACTTTCCATCCCTAGACAGATGGACAAACACAGCGCACCATCCAGACCATGGAGGATATGCTGCGAGCATGTGTTCTGGACTCAGGAGGATCTTGGGTGCGACACTTGCCCCTGGTAGAGTTCTCCTACAATAATAGCTATCACTCTACCATTAGTATGGCCCCGTTTGAAGCCTTGTACAAGAGGCCATGCTGTTCACCTATGTGTTGGGCCGAAGTAGGAGAGGCTGGCATCCTTGGACCGATGGTGGTGCAGAACACAACAGAGAAGGTTCAGCTCATACGGGAAAGGATGAAGGTGGCCCATGACTGACAGAAGTCGTATGCTGATACCAGGAGGATGCCCTTAGAGTTTGAGGTTGGGGACCACGTGTTCTTGAAGGTATCCCCTCGGCGTGGGCAGCGGAGGTTCGGAAAATGGAGTAAGCATTCCCCCAGGTTCATCGGACCCTTCGAAGTATTGCGGCGGGTCGGCGAGGTGGCTTACCGGTTAGCGTTTCCACCACCGCTACTGAGGATACATGGTGTCTTCCATGTGTCCTAGCTCCGTCTGTATCTGCATGACGATTCAAACGTCCTTGATTGGGGTGAGCTGGACATCGAGGACGACGTGACCTTTGTGGAGAGACCAGTGATGATTGAGGATCACAAGAAGAAGGTGCTTCATGGACGAACCATCCCCTTGGTTCATGTGTTGTGGAGACACGGTGGGCTTGAGGAGAGTACCTGGGAGAGGGAAGCACATATGCGTACCCAGTACCCAGAGTTGTTTTGAGTTTTTCTCCTTGTTGTACCTGTTGTGGTAGAACGTTTTGTCTTTTGGCTATAAAATTTACTGGTTTCCTTTCCTCCGATTGTGTGTGAAAAGCCCGGGCTATGGGGGAGGAGGGAACCCGACCCCTAATCAAGACACATTAAGGTGGATGCGATTAAACCCGTGCGGGCGAGTCAGTGCCACCCAAAGTGGATAATATCTTGACATGGGGGGAGGAGACTCCCCAACCCACATGCCTGGGCAGTTTGGCATGATATGTTGCTTGGTTCTTGACAGAGAAGTGTTTTAGTTAGCATGGGTTCACTTCTAAGAGGTATCTTTCGAGGTGGTTGTTCGGACCCTCTCTTTCCTTCTTGGTTTGTTTTAATTCTCGAGGGCGAGAATCGTTTAAGAGGTATCTAATGTAATGGCCCAGACCCTCCAGGACCATTACATTGCCAAAAGTGAGGCTCCACCAAAACAGTGGCACCGTGTAGGAGACAACGTGACGGTGGAACCGTGACAGTGGCACCGTGACGGTGGCACCATGAGGGTGACACCGTGTCCCCTCTCCAAGCCTTTAATTGACTTTTCCGCTCCTGCAACGCATGTTTAGACGTAATTTAATACAGTTACTCCTTTTAAAACCATTTAAAGCCCATAATTAATTCCTAAAATTCCTGAGATACCTCCGTGTGTAACTGCCCAGCCTCGTGGTCAACCCACGACCCCCGTGCCTTACGCGATTACACGTTCTCGCTTCAACCGTCCACGACTCCTATAAACTAAGGGTTAAGCGTGGTTTTTCTTTTTCCTCGATTGCGGTTTTCACAAACAGATTCTGGTGCATCGGGCGCATCGTTATCCGTAAAGTTCCGCACCCCCAGCCTAAACGTCGATCATCTATCAACAAGTAGGGAATTTCTCCTTCACCTCTCTCTTTTGTGTATCATGTGGGGTGGGTGTGTTTCTGTTCTATAGAATTGGACAAACCAGACCAAAATGAAGATAATGAACTGGATTATTTAAAGAAAGGGGGGGCTGTGATCGTTGATGCCGTTTTATATTATGATATTCTTTCTGAGTTGTGCTGGCTTACGCCTTCTGAAAATCGAGGCAGTTGGTGGTCTTGTTTGTGCACTAATTAACCCCTGCTGATGTTTTAAATGGCTTGTTTGTGGTTGTGAACTCTTGCTGTTAAAAAGGATATTGGTTAATCACGTACACCCGGCTAAGTGAATTGGAAGCCCCAGGATCAATCCTTCTGTGATAACCCCTGGTTAAAACACATGAAAATTGAAATCATGGAGTGTGTTAAGTCGTTTAAATTTGAAAATACCTGACTTGTGTTGATGGTGGTAGTTGGTTGTTTTCTTTTCGGGCCGATTGTTGGAAATATGGGAGGGTATGGGATCCACTGTGTTTATACTCTTGGTGGTTGTGTGAATTTGGGGATGGGATCCCCTGTTGGTATGGATTCGGTGGTTGGGAGTTTTAAGACCGGGTGGGTACTTTTTTATATCACGAATTGGGGTGGGATCCTCTGTTGTTGAGAATCGGGTGTGGGCGTTATGGTTGATGCTTGACTGTTTACTTCCCTGGACTTGTGCCTATGATTGATAGTTTCCCAGTAGTTCATAAACATAATTAAACATTATCGGTAAACTTGAAACAAGAATGGGACAATGGGTTTTGTTAGCGTGAGTCGTGACTCGGACTTGAGTGCTGTTGTGATCTGTAGGATGTCTGAAGAAAAACCTAGCTTGGGTGAGTTCTTGTTAGCTATATATATACACTTGTAGCTCTGTGTTACTTATTCGTGCCCCACCCAAGTTGAGCACTTCGTGCCGAACACCCCCATTTCATGGGGGAGGGTGTTTTTCCCAACACTATTCATAGTGGCTGGTTATTAGCTCCTGTTCTGCTCCCTTTCCCGGATATCCCAAGTATCATCGGGCAGGCTGTGATGGCCTGAGGTCCATTATTAGCCCAAGAACCTTCGGGCGGGGCAGTGTGGTGGTTGGCTAGATGTGTACAGTAGGTGGTCTCCCAAGTGTCTTTGGGATGATTCCTAGGTTTCTTCGGGCGTGGCAGTGGATTTTCTCTAGCCCAGGTGTCTTCGGGCGTGGTGGTGGTTGTTCTGGACTAGGTGTTTGCAGGCATGGTTACATGTGACAGTTGTGGCCCAAGTGTGTGCTGGCGGGATTTCAGCACTGGGACTGCGTGTGTTTGTGGCCCAAGTGTGTGCGGGAGGGTGTGGCAGTGGAACTGCGGTGAGAATGGCGGGATTGGTCCGATGCGTAGGATGTCTCAATAACCAGTGGAAATGTGGCGCGGGGTATCCAATCATCGATGTGCTCTTATTATATATATTACTTGACTTGTGTTATTTGGGGAGTGTGCCTTGGTGAGGCCTAGGGGGGATAGTTTTCCTTGTTAGGTTTTTGGTTTAATCTTTTTCTCACGGGACTTTAGTACGTTCCCCCACTTGTGCACGAGAGTCATTGGTTTTCCCTACTGAGTGTCCTTGTATGCTCACCCTACGTATATAAAACTGCTTTCAGGTTTCCAGGAGGACTTCGGGGATTGAGCAGGACCGTACTAGCTCAGACCATTGGGGTAGTTGCAGTTGCTGTTTTTCTTCTTTGGTACTTACCCTTGTAGTCTCCTTTTGTACTTTGTGGCTTTACTTTTGGAACATGCATGTGGGAATGGTTTATTTCTTGTGGTTTTACTTTTCTTTTACCTTGGTATTGTTGAGTTTCATCATCTCATCTTTCTATCTTATAAAACAAAAAGGGGTAATGTCTTTCATTTGTGAGAAATTTCCATACCCTTGGTGCTAGTCGCCACTCCGGGACCTATTGAAGGCGGGTTTCGGGGGTCATTATCTCTCCTTAAACTTAAAGATGGAAGGGCCTGGAAATCTGCTGACCCTTACCTCCTTTTGGTGAAGGCGGGTCATGACACGCAAGATAGAATACTTACTCGCCTCGAACAAATATCTGACGGAAAAGTTACCAACACCGCCTCACGCCCGAACGACGTCCTGTGATCCCGAGCCTTGGCCCCGAAAACAGTCGGGCGCATCAGACCATTTCGATCCCCTCGGGAAAACACGTCAAAAGCACTACTCACTTGAGTGCAACGGATATCCGGAAAAAAGGTGCATCCCGGTGCACCGCACACCAGCACTGCGACATGGGACCCACATCCCAGTCCCGAAACTCAACGAACGGATCATACAGTTGTGATCCTCTCAAAAAAGTACACGAAATGGACTATTCACTTGTCCAAAATGGTCGCCCGATGATAAAGCTGGAAATCACCGTCAACTCCCGAAACGGCCCTCACTGGGCCCGCACTATCGTGCGGAATTATAGCGGGCAGACTGCGCCAATACGATGCCCTCGAAAAAACACCCAACGTCGACTGCTCGCACGCCCCGAACAGACGTCCAAGGAAAAAAAGTCTCTAAAATCAGCACGCAGCTCAAAAGACGGGCCGTGGGGCCAATGCCTCAACTCTGGCTTCAATGCCCGGAACCGCCCAGGAAACCTCCGCCTCGACGCCCGGGTTCCAACGCCACTGACGACGCTCAAAACGGACATCGGACACGTCCGTGCCGCCCAAAACCAGATTCCCGGAAACGCTAACTCACATAATGCACGAGTCGTGCTACCGAAGCCCCTCGTTTCGGGAATTAAAAATTCCCGAAACCATCTCCAAAAGTCCACCTCGTCGATATGGATCTACTGCCGCAGACGGCGCACGAAACCGACTCCAGGTTCATGTTTTATTAAAATATAAATCATCTTATAATAATAATAATATTATTATTATTATAAACTTATTTGTTTTTCTTTGTTTTTCCTTTTTTTATTTAAAACCTGACTGGCCAAGGGGGCTGGTCTTCATCCACCGCTGCCAGCAGGACCTGCTTCCTACGGGTCCTCATCTCCCAGCAGACCGGCCAGGAGGGCCGTTCTTCCTCCTCTGCTCCCTCGACCACGGCGGCATGCCGGACGCCCTCAGCAGCCCCCCGTCGACCTCGAGTCGTCGTCGCTCCAGCTCGCCCGGGCCAGCCGCTGCCTCACCTGCCGGGAACCGCCTCCGACGTCCTCCTCTCGCCGTCTGCAAGCCCCAGCCGACACCCTCAACAGACTGAGGCCGAGCACCGCCGCTGCGCCTCTCTATGCACCCGGCCCTGCCCGCTCGCCCTGAAGCACCGCCCCCAGCCTTAGCCGTGTCTGCCGCCGCCTGGAAGACCCGCGCTGCCCTCATCCGATCGCCGGAGTCCCCAAAACCCGGTGGAAAACATCAAAAACCCGCTAATTTCGGCGGACGATTGCGAACACCCCGAAGCTCGGTTTTTCAATTCAAATTAGGCGGTGGGAATCTCACAAAATTTGCTACGCGATTATGTGCTTTGATTGCATATTCGACAGAGGTTTGATACAAGAATTTAGGCTCAAAGTAGATGCGAAAATGAAAATTGAAACCGCAATGATCCTACCTCGTGAGCGTTGCTCGAAGCTTCACAGGTGATCCGCCGGAGCCGCACCTTTCCGGAGAGGAGGAGAAGAGGAGAACTCACTTTGGTTGCTGCCTTCCGCCAGAGAATGAGCAAGGGAGGAAGATGGGAGGGGGTTAGGGCTTTAAGTAGAAAAAATAATTAATTAAAACATTAATTAATTAAAACTCCCAAGATAACCCGCATCCGAAACACCCGACGGGGTCAAGGTTAAGCCTTCCCTAGGGTAAAAACCACCTCCTGAGCACAACGATGGTCTTAGAATTTTAATCCGATACCCCATTCAAAAGTTATAAGATTGAACACCCAAAGCCGCCAAATTATGAAAACGCCCCTGGGGCCATTTTTCTCAAACGGCCCGCACCCGCGAAACTTACCCCCCTCCTAGGGTAAACAGCACGCTCCGAACTCAACGGTGCTCTCGGTTTTCCAATCTAAGCCACCGTTTAAGAGAAACTCGAGTTTCACCATTAAACGAATTAATTAATTTATTTAATCCGTTTAACGTTCTAGAAGCGGGCGAGGGGTCCAAACATCCCACGCCGACATGTTTTATGTCGTTCCTAGGGTAAAAACCCCATTCCAGACCCATCCGTACACTCGGATCTCTGATCTGGAACTCTGTTTAGGATTTATCTCTTTTATTTAGTGTTTCCAGTGTGAACGCACTGAAAATTTAATTCCGGCCACTCGAGGGCTCGGAATTGAACGCCGTCTGAATGCACTGCTCTGGAATATTATCAAGAATATTCCAATGTATTTCTCAGAAAAATCCAGGTTCTTACAGAGTTAGTTTTGAATGGATATGATGAAGAATGAATCTCATCGCATTCATGGAGACGGTAGTCCGTACATACGCACGAGCTACAATAGCATTATTTTGATATTAAAATAATATATAATTGGATGTTATATCATACAGAAAGAATCATTATCATGTTATAATTATTATTTACATGAATTACACATCATTATTATACCCATCCAAATAATAATTTATTGAATAACAATTACACCACGACGTGGAGACGGTAAGCTGTACGTACGTGCGTATGGTGACATGTTATTCAAAGGATGGATAGAATACTGAATATGGTTGTAGCATATTTATAATAAAATCAATTTATCTATAATATACTGGAGTTATTATATTATAATGGTAATAAAAAAGAAAGAAGAAGTGGAATAAAGGAACTTGAAAAAGGGTGGTGAAATCATTACTTCTTCTTCGGGTTCTTCCTTTTGATTTGATAAAAAGGGATCCTTAGGATGGCTTTATGACTAAAGGAAGGCCTCTAGGATGAAGTGAGGGAAGTTGAGAGAGTATTAGGGCAGATTTTGGCCGAGCCAAATGGCTTTCAAGGTGTGAATTAATGATAAGGGAGAGTTCCCTTTTATAAGAGGGGTGAGGGGCACCATTGGAAAAGATAGAAATATTATTTTATAATAAATTCATATTCGGTTTATAATGGCTAAAAAGTGGATTATTTAAAGGTTAAGGTGGGGATAGGTCAAAAACCACTCAACCAATATAATGTAGATAGGTTTGGGTCATTATATTAACCTTATCCTTTAGTTTTAACTCTTAGTTAATTAGTTTGATACTTACCATGTCACTTTGTATTTTTATATTATATAGTTAATAAACATACTATATACCTCCAAGCGACCCCCAAGTGGTCCATTAATGATACACATATAATGATATATGCCTCTTGGCCGAACCTTAAATTTTTAGGAATTTAATATCTATTAATAATATAATATTTGTTTTAAAAACACTTTTATGTCAATTTTGACACTATTTAATAATTGATTTTTGAAAAAATCAAAATGGAAGGATTACTTCGAACAATATTAATTAAATCAATCCTAACATGTCATATTAACCTATAAAATTATTGTAATTCATAAACTTATCAAATTATATTTATTTGGGTATTTATAATATCAATTATTTTAATTTTTCACTCTTATGGAAATTACTGCATCACCATTGTGTCATAAATAAAATAAATTATTTAATGTCTAAAATTTATAAATAAAATACCATTATGTAGTAAATAATTTTAGATTTCTAATGAATATTTACAATAGAATTTATCTTATGTGTAACCCAATATTAAAAATGTCTTAGTAAGACTTTGTTTTTAACTCTTTTAACTCTTTTTTGATTTAAAAAATAATAAATGTCCTAATCTAATCCAAGTGGACCTAAATGATAATATTTTATTCCTAATGTTGTTTTTTGGTAGAGATACACTTGTCCAATAGAATTAGGATATGTGTTTGGTTACTATTAATATCACTTTTACCCTTAATTACCCTATTTACTTTGAACCATGGTAAATAAAAATAAAAAGTTACTATTCACCAAAATTTTTCTTTCATCTCATTGAACCAAATTTTACTCCTTGATTTTAACCGTGTCTCTCAGAATCTCAAAATTCCACTCACAGAAGCGTTAATGTTATGTTTTATGAAAAATTCAGTTTTTTAACTACCACTTAGTGGTTTCACTATTCATAAAAAATGAAGTTTTTTAGAAAAACACCAAAAATTATGCCAAAGATATATTTGATATTATGAATTCAAAAATGATTTATATTTTACCAAATTCAAAACATATCAGTTTCATTAATTAATTTAAAAATTAATTGCCCTCGTCAAAACAAATAGCGTGTTTTTAAAAGATAATAACTATCAAAAGATTGACACCTGTTTATGTCCGGTTTAATTGTGAAATTATGTACAATTACCAACATTGTATTAAATGGAAAAACTTATTCTAAATATACTTTAAAACCACTCAAATTCATAATTTATCAATATAAATTATTTTTATTAAAAAAATTGTTTATAATTAAAATTTAGTAATTTTCACTATTCATCAAAATATAAATGGTATCTGAAATGTTCCAAAATTTCACCTTAGGATAAATTCAAAACTCTGAATACAAAAATGAAGTCCATTTTGAGAGAAAAAATTTATAAAATTTCAAAAAGTAGGTATTACTATTCATAACGGCAAGTTTGATTGGTTTTGGTGTGTGTTAGAACTCGAAGTTGCGTACAACACACACTATTGTATTATTCAAAGGAAAGTGTACCGTGGAATCTTGGGATGTTTCAATGTAAATTTTTGATGTCCCCATTCTAAAAAATAAATTTATTTAGTCAAATTGAATATATATAAGTTTAAAATAATGGATTTAAAAAGGGTTCACTATAAAAAGTTGGTAAAAGTGTAATACTGAAAATGATTTTGTTCTTACTTTATGTCTAAGAAACTCATAATATGGATTCTAAAATTATAAAAATTATATAATGTTTAAAATTTAGTTAATACTATTCATAACCTCTTTTAAACAGCTTGTTTGGTAAGTCATGGTGCACTTGAACTTGGTGTTGCGTGTAGTGCAAGTTATTGAATTATTCTGAAGAAATAACACACTATGAAATCTTGGGGTGTTACATGAATGAGGAAGCTTTTGTGTGGAATGATTTGTTCTAGGAAGTGTTTGATAAACTGAAGGGGTTTCTGGTCAGTGTTGTAGTGCATCACCTATATGGGGAGTGTACGATGTTGTATGTTTTCTATAACATGTCCCATATAGGCTTGGGATGCGTCTTGATGTATGGAAATTTTGGGATCTCTTATAGGTCTTGGAAGTTACACCCTCATAAGTGTAAATATTACACCCATGATATAGATATTGAATCAATTTTCTTTGAACTATAGATTTGAAAAATTACCTCATTGGGGAGTGATTTTTGGTCTTCATAATTCACAAGAATTTAATGTATGTATTTTCATATAATACTTTGAATCTATAGTAGTACATGTGGATAATGTTTCTTCAAGACTAATATTTTCTTGATCTTCACACCTTTTGAACGGGGGATTTCATGGCCAATTATTTGTGTATAACTTCATATAAGGATGTTATTTATGATTCTACGTATGTTTGTAGAGTGATGGAGTTGTTGGAATACATGAACATAGATGAATGGGAAGATGATGGAAGGAGATGTTATTAGGAAGAAGGTGAATTATTATCAGATATATCAAGTGGACGAATCTCATTGGGGACTCAATATTATAAGTGATTCAAGGTAATTTTATCCATGAATATGCTTTAGAGGAATGGTCAGATGATGGTTTTAACTAGAGAGTGGTATGAAAGAGGTTGTTTGTTCTGATAGCAATGCATGAGGGTGTCCATCAAGAGTTCCATAGATTACCCTTAGTGGTACAATAAGGATTTTTCAAGATGTATCATATCTTTAGGACAATGTTTTAGTAGAACATGATGAAATAGGGATTTGTGTAGTTTGTGGATCAATTTCTGGGTTTCTAGAAAGTAAATGCATGGAATCGTGTTCCTGGACATAATCTACCTTCTTTGGATGTTCCCGAGAAGAAATTTGATGAAATCTCAATGCATTTATTCATGGGGTAACCTTGATTTCTTGGAGTTTTTAATTATATCTGGGTAATTGTGGATAATTTTTCAAAATTAACTCACTTATTAGTAATCTACGAGTAAGAAATATATGAGTATAAAGGAAAAAACTATGTGGATGATGTGGTTAAATTTCCTAGATTTACCAGGTTCATTTTTTCAAATAGGGATGCATGACTTACCTCATCTTTCTGGATGTGATTACAGTGTGCTTTTGGAGCTCAGATACACTAAAACTCTTCCTTCCACCCTTTAAAAGATGACCAGATGGACTAGATCATCCATACACTAAAGGTTATATTATGGGTGTGTGTCTTAGACATTGGAGGAACTTAGGTATGACACATTCCCAATTATGAGATATTTTATAATAATAGATATCACTCTTCTATTGTTATGGGACTATTTGGTTATTTTTGTATAAGTTTTTTTCATTCTCCATTATTCCAGATAGTGGCTGGGGAGTTAACACTTGTTGGACAAGATGTGGTGCATAGCATGATAGAAAGGGATCAGTTTGTTCTGCTCTGGATAAATGTATCCCAAGACAGAAAAAATCATATGTTGATTGGATGAGGAGGCCCTTAGAGTTTGACATTGGGAACCATTTATTCTTGAAGGTTTCCCTAAATGTGTCCAGCATAAGATTGATTATTGGAGTAAGAACTTTCCATGATTTATTGGTCACTTCGTCGCATTGAGTGCGTTAGTTAGGTGGATTACAGATTGGTACATACACTTCATCTGGACCAGATCAATGATGTATTCCACTTCACTAAGATCTATCAATATATTCATGATGATGTCTATTTCATTAAAAATGGAGTGTTTGATATCGAAAATTATGGGAAATTCTTGGATTAGAGAGTGGAGATATACAACCATATAGAAAAGGTGTTGTGAGGGAAAACGATTCCCATGGTTTATATGATATGTAGGAATAGTTTCCTAGAAGAGGGTACATGGGATCCTGAAACATAGATGTGTACCTAGTCATTTGAGTAGTTTTTATTTTTTATTTAATATGTTTGTCTTTATGATGTGCTTCGTAGACCATAGAATTTTATGGGATTGGTTGTTACCCCTTATTGTGACATTTACTTTGTTGTGTGTGTTAATTTTCTGGCATGATAAAACTGGAGGTCCTGATTCATAATCAAGATGCAGTAACTAGAATTTTATTAAACCTATGTGGGGAGTCAGTGCTTCCCCTAATGTATAATATACTCATATAAAGTATGAAATTAACTGATTTCTATGTTTGAGGTATTATAATTTTTTGTCATATTTTGTGTGAGTTAGGGTTAGAAGGATTGGTTTTTTATATCATTTTAAAAGTATTTGGATCCTTAAGTTGTATCTTGATGGGTAGTTATACCAACCCTTTCTCTAATTCCCTCAGAGTTGGTACACAATTATAGAAGGAAATAATATTTTTAGTGGTATCTCATGTAATGTAATAGACTGTCTAGCTTATTACATTTAAATTTTTTAATTATTTAGGGTTTTGGGGTAAGTATGTGGTGTTTCTGAGACATGTCAGACATTTATGGTGGTGAGTCATT
Organism: Viscum album; assembly: GCA_963277665.1. NCBI lineage: Eukaryota > Viridiplantae > Streptophyta > Magnoliopsida > Santalales > Viscaceae > Viscum > Viscum album. The sequence continues at coordinate 2,082,197,259 of OY728128.1, read as the reverse complement.
CTTGTGGTGTTTAATTTCTGGTGGTGATTCATTCTAGTTATAGTTCATCCAGATAGTGTGCCATTTCTGGAAGTGATTTATTCTAGTGTTCTGTCATTCTATATGTGAGTAATTTATAGAATTATGTCATTCATGTTGTTGTTCATTTTAGGAGGTGACTCATTTCAAGTGGCAATCCATTCGGATGATATTTCATTCTAGAAGTGATTCATTTCTCGTGTTGATTCATTCTTGATGTAGGACATTCTAGTAGTAAGTCATATCATGTAGTGAGTCATTCTGACTATAGGTCATTTTTGCAGTGATTCACCTCTAGTGGTGATTCATTCTGGTGGTAGTCCATTCTATCTATGGGTTATTTCTAGCAGTGAGTCATTATGGAAGAAGGTCATTCTGGTGGCGATTCATTTCTAGCACTGACTAATTATGGATATAGTTATTTATAGTACTGAGTAATTTCTTTTGGTGAGTCATTATAGTGGTAGGTCATTGTTGTAGTGAGTCAATTGTGGTGGTGATTTACTTTAGTAGTAGTTCATTCTGGTGGTGATTTATTTCTAGTGATATTTTATTTTGGTGATGAGCCATTTCTGACTATGAGTAATTATGGGGGTAGATCATTTTTTTTGTGATTTATTCTAGATGTTTTTCAAACTATCAGTGATTAATTTATGGTTGTGAATAATTTTGGAGATATTTTAATCTAGTAGTGATTCATTTCTAATTTTGAGCCTTTCTAGAGGTAAGTCATTCTTGTGATGATTTATTTCTAGAAGCATGTCATTAATAACATTTCTTGATTTACATAAAAATTACAGAGTTTAAATTTTGATATATTTATGATGAAAAATTGTTTTCATTCCCTAATTAATTGGTTTTAAATACATTTCAAAATATATCAATCATATCATTATTTTCAAAAAAAGATAAAAGAACCTTTATATTATTAAAGCATTATGATTGTTGGGAACCACATCTAATGTCTAGGTAAAACCGCATCCTGTCACCCAAGTTTTTGAAATGTTCTCTCCATAAAGGATACCAATCATTATTTCCTTTAATATTACATTATATTATAATGGTATAACTTAAGTCCTTCTTATATTAGAGTCGCTGAACAAAGTTAAGGCATTTGGATCGAGTTCCCCTAAAGTGGTCTCCCCATGTATTCTCTCCCCTTGTATTGGTGGAACATTATTTGGAAAATATTATTTTTCCATGTTGGTATTTATTTGATTCTCTTTATGTGTATCATGTGGGATGATATTATTGTTATTATTATTATCTCTTTTTAATATGGTTCAACCAAAATTAATAAATATCATTTAACTAGTTTAAAATAAATAAATTTTTTGGGGAAAGTGAAGATTGATCTTACTTATTTATTGTTGTTTTATTGATATTTTCAAATGTATATGCATAATGTTGGATGAAAATAACGACTATTGGGGATCCTTTATTCTGCTTTAATTATTTTAATTGTGGAATTCATGTAATTTTATTATTAAAAACACTTAATATGTTATTGGAAAATTATTTTTAGTTCGTTAATAAATTATATGACTAAGGATAATTTTGAATTTTGTAATAAAATTTTTAACAATTGATGTGTAATTTAATTAGATCCCATTTTCTAAATAAAAAAATGGGTTGTGTTTTCATCTTTGATGTTATTTTTGGAATGTTTTTGGTTGTGTACATTGGATGATGTGATACATTGTGGATATAGTGTGATGTTTTTGGGGGAGTGGATGATGTGTAGTTTCTAGTGAGGATGTGATGGTTATTATAGTGTGGTGGTGCAATGGGGATGTGATGGAGGTCATGATGTGGTTGTTTCTATTTGGTTGTTATACGATCCTTGTTATTGTGTACTGTGTAGTGTTATCATCCAAGTTAGTAATTGATGGTGAAAATAATTATAATAATGGTCATGATTAACATATTAATTAATGAAGGGTTGTATGGATAAAGTGTTTAATGTTTATATATTGATGTTGGGTTGGAAATACTAGGAAGGGTTCTAATTTTAGTGGAAATGTATGGTATTAGAATATAATGAAAATGGCTTAATGAAATTTTAAGATTGATGTATGAACTATGTCTTGTGATTCGCTTGTATGGGGTTGTGAATTTATTTTTAGCAATAGAAGTGGAGGTTCTGGTAAATTATTTGTGCCTTTGTTTTCAACCCTTCATATGGGGACAATGTTCTATAACTATATTTATATATACCCAATATATTATTTCAATTTTTATAGGTACCCCACCTTTATTGATCATTATGTGCTGAGAACCGCATAGTCATGTGGGGGTGTATTTTCTAACTTCTCTATGGGAGTATGGATAGTTGCCAACCCCTTCTTTTCCACTCCCTCTTCCAGGTGTTGGTGATATGCACATTTTTTGATGGTTAGAAGTCAAAATTTCCATTTTCTACATGTGATGTGATAATTATTTTTTGGACAAGGTGTATTCTGGTGAGATGTTGTGAGATGTATTACAATGTGTGTAGTGCATGGTAATAAGAGGGAACATTGTTGATGTTATTCATGTTCAGAATACCCAAATACCATGTTTATGAGATGGGATGTGTTGGACATGATGTCTATGGTTTGGATGTGATGTTTTCTGTTGTTATCCAGAATAGGTTGGACAACTAGGAAATACAACATTGGGGTTTAAAAGAGGTAAGTAAATGGGAAAGTAGTTTGAAGTACACTATCATAGATATAACTCATAGTATATTGCTAAACATGAATGAATTTTTTGTGAGTGAGCATTAGTGAGATTTAGGTTCTGGTTAGAATACCTTTATTGGTGTTGTGCAGTTCTTTTTCTATTATCATGGGTGCATTAGTATTGTCTTTTCACATGGGAATGAGAGAATTTTGTTTTCTTACTGTGTATAAATGTATACTCATCCAACATATATGAAAGTATATTCATTATTCCAGGAGGACTCCATAGACAATGAAAGACTAGACTTTCACATACCATTGGATAGTTAATATATCACTACATTAGTTATTATTTTTGTAATATACATTGGAGACATTTTTTATGTATTTGTTTCATTTACACATGCATCCTAGAATGTTTTTTTATTTCATATATATATATATATCATGGATTTGATTTTTTAAATTTATATTATCCCCCAAACCTATTTATCATATAGTGGTTAATGTCTCCCATGAATGATATTTTCAAACCCTCATTACTAGTCACCATCCCGGTGACTACTGGAGGCAGGACTCAAGGGTCATTATCTCTCTCCCCTTATTGAATTATCTTTGAAGGTAGGGTTCTTGATAAAATAATCTAATAATATTTATATGATAACTTAAGACACATTCTATAATTAATTAATATCCATTTAATTAAATAATATCAATGGAGATCTTCATGGTAGGTAAAACATGCTAAATGAACTAAGGTTATAACAATAACACTTTACTAAATTTATTATCCCAATGTTAGAGAAAATATTTTTATTTAGGACTACATAAATTCTGCTAAGGACATGAATATCATTACATTTCACTTCTAGTGTTTTATTCTCATTTGAAATGAACTTCAATTATTATCTATTAGTTATTTGACCATGGAACCATTAAATGGATGACTTTAGAAAACTGAAACATAACATTATATCTCATAAAAGTGGTTATAAATATATGAAATATAACTATATTTAATAAAATATTAATGAAAAATGTTATTAAATTAGTAACTAATGAGTCTATGTTTTTTATCTAGGAAGATATGGGAAAATGTATAAGTATATTGGAACTAAGGTAATTAATCTCTCTGAACCGCCATGTTTTCATTGGGTTATGACATTTCTCACGATAACTCAATTTTTAATCTCTTTTATGTTTGGAAAATATTAATATATATATATATATATATCTTATATATGTTCCTAGATTATTCTCCATTCCATTTATGCCGCTATAGAATCTTTAAATTCATTTCTCAATTACATTCGGTAAAATATAACATAATTACAGAGATCATATCTGCCCCTTAATCAAGTTATATAACAATTTTTAAGTTCATTAATCCCTAAAATGTATTATTTAATTTAAAGAAGATTTTAAGGAATGTAATGCTGATATACCTTTTATTTTCAAAGAAAACTCCATATCAATTTTTTCTATAAAATTCAATAACCAATTCCTTAAAATGTTGTTTTCAATTTTCATTTCTATAACTAATTATCTACCATATCACACTAGTTTTTTTAAATGAATACTAAATTTGATACCTATAATTATTGTTTTAGATATGAATGTGAAAAATATTTTAATCCTTTTTATTTTTAGAATTTTTATGAAATATCCTCTTATTTTGATGTGTAGTAAGATTATGAAACCCATTTAATTCAAAGGGTACATCATATGTTTTTGTGTTATTCATGAATTCCATTTTAAGAAAATATAAATATGTACATTTTATATTGTGTGTGTCCATATAGTGATCCAATGTATTGGTTAATGTTTTTTTTTCACATTATACAACATGTCTAGGATTTTGGAGCTGTCTTAATCCATGATGGGACACTTTCCCCCACATGATGTTCTCTTGGAAGTTATCCTTGAATTATGCTTTTGTAATGTTTAATATGTCTTCAACATTATTATGTTTTCCAGATATTATTATTACATGATCTTTATGTCATTCTCCCACATTAGTATTTACGAACCTAGAATTTAATAATATCACGATGTTCCTTTTGACTCATATGTTATTATTTATCATCATGTTTATTCCCTTACATTGATTTTTAAATAACCTATTTTGTTTATCTCCCCCCAAAACTATCCTAAATATTTTTTGGAAAAAATAGAGTTATGAGAACTCATTGTGGATACTAAAATAAATATTACTATTTTATATTAATTTTGTTTTATTATGATCCTAGTTTTTCAAAAAAAATTGGATACTCAATACTCATGTTATATTTATTAGATATATTTATAAAATATCATGTTATGATATTTGTAAGATTATTGGATCACTATATTTATCCAATGTTTTAAGATGATTTTTACTATATATATACATATGAAAAAATACAAAAAATATTTTATTTATAATTATAACCATCATATAAATAACACTGAAATAAATGTTTTAAATATTATGATATACATTAGAATGAAACTTATTAAGGTCTCATATAGATCATATTTTCACATTGAGTTGGGATAAATCAATGCAACCAATTTCTACCAAATTCTATTCTTATTTGTTATTCAATATTTATATTACAAACTCATTATTAGGTATAACGTATATATGTATTCAATCCTTATTAATCCCATAATTTAATTTTTAAATAAGAATTCAATTTCATAAAATAGAATTTATGTTTTTAGGTTATTAGTTTTAGAGAATTAGTTAATAAATCTTATGTAAAAAATCAATCAATAAAACTTTTGGAATTTCAAGTCATTATCAACTTTTTTCATAATAAACTACTTTTAAAATAAATCTAATTTCCCTTCCAGAAAAATATATGTATTTTCAACATGACTTTATTGTCCTTCCAAATCATCCAAAAACCTTATGAGAAACATTTAAAAATGTTTGATGAGCACAAAAATAGTTTTAATGGAAATATAAATTGAATGAAAAAGAAATATTAATCTATATAAAACACACTGAATCATCAATGAGGTCATACGTTTAACATAATAAAATTTGAACATTAATAATCATTTACATACTAATTAAATCATATTTAATTCACAATGTTTTTCATAAAATATGTTATATATAAAAATAATGTATGTTTTTTAATCATTATGTATTAATAAAAATCATTAGAACCCATAAAATACCATCAATAACTCATATAATTATACTGAAAAAAAAATTACCTGCTCATTTTATTCAAGGATAATTCTCGAGAGAACACGACCATTAGCCAATGCATTGGGAATCTATATCAGGATCACCCTTCATAATAAATAATGACAAATAATTAAAACATGAATAAATAAAAATATCTTTATATTCCTTCATCAAACCCAGAGAAATATGCTTTTTATACCATAAGAAAAAATATTATTAGATATTGATATGTCTATTTAAATTAAAACACCTTATTCAAAATAAAAAATCCATAATTGAATGGGATGAGTTTTTTTATTTGAATACAACATGGAATGTTAAAAAATAATAAAAATATAATGACAAAGTTTCTATGGTGAGAAAATCAGTAGGTGTATAGTATAATACAATATAACATTATTTTTTTACTTTTTCATGTGAACATAAAACATTTTGTATACAATACCCACAATTAAAAATCATTAAAATAAAAAAAATGATACATAAAATATACAATATAATTTCATTATGTCAAAATAAATAAATCCATAATGGGTATTTATGAATATGAACATTTAAGAAAAATATTTACTAATGAAATCATTAAAACATTTAGAATGTGGTTTTAAGGTATAATATCTCATATCTCATGTCTGAAATATCACATATGTTATTTATATTACTATATAATAAGCTTATTTTGATTATTTTCTTTATATATAAAATTTTTCATTTTATTTATTTTCAATTAAATCACAAATATACATGTTATACCTAATTAATTAATCTGTTAAGATTATTTTTAATATTCTAATGATGTTTGGGTAATATGATCAAAATGAATTCAATAGATTTAATTTGGTGAAATGGAACCACATTATATAATTTATATATTCCTATTAATTCTATATCAATCATTTAAATAAGTTCTCAATACTTTTATAACATATTATTTAAGGTGTTTATGAAAATTTAATTATATTACAATCATCAAGATGGTATGTCGTAGATACGGATGTAAAACATTCCAATTTTCCAAATAACATGAGGTAAAGAGTATCAATATTATTTTGTATTTATAAAACTATAATTATATCATTAATATAATATTAAATATTTAAATAAATTTATATATATCATCCATGTTAGGTTGTGATAGAAGACAAATCACATCATTTTGTAGATGTGGAAATTAACGCATACACACAAAGGACGTTATCATATTTTAATGGATAGAAAGAAAATAAAATAAAAGATATATTATCATTATATAATTATATTTTTGTAATTAAAATCATATATATACTTACATTAAATCCATAATTATAAATAAATGTGTGAGTAAATGATTTAAAAATAATTACATCTTTTGGTGATGCGGTAGTCCACCATGCAAAAAAATGATGGTTTTATTTCCCATTTGATATAAGTGAATATAGCAAATGAATATTCCATAATAATAAAAAATTCCATTATATATAATAAAATTACATAATTATATTTATTTTTTAAAATAAGTTTTATGTATATGAAATATTAAATACAATAAAACACATTATTAATTTTGTTTTCCACTTCATTGGACAAACCTATTTTGGTTTAGAACTTTAACCCCATAGTATTCTAATTCTGATCAAGAAAGGGACTCTAGGATAAGAGGTGGTATTTTAGAAAAGGACCATGGTGGTTATTTTACATTATAATATGCACATTAATGGTGTATTAAAGTTCATATGATGACTAATTTCAATAGTGTCAGAGAGGACATGGTAGGAAGTTATCATAATATTGTTGTATATTAATTACATACTAAAGAGAATTAAGACTGATATGAGATATATTTTAATATTAGAAATTAATAGGTTAAAATATTTTCATTTAATAGTATTCAAAAAATTTATCATGTTTTTTTAACCGTAATTAATTTAGTTTTATCCTTTTTAGCCCATTTTATCTCTTATCGTTTTAACAGAATTGTTAGGACAATTTAAAATTCATATTGCCAAATATAAAATTTTTCACATTAATAAATAAATAAATATTTTTTTATTCCACATATGGATTCCCTTTTATCAAATTTAATTTATATAAGCTATAGAAATTATATTTAAAATAAACTCAAAATATGGGATGAAATAAAAATATTCAAAGAAATTCATTTTTAAGTATACAAATGTTTTTATACAAAATTCAAGATTAATAGTGATCAAAATTACATTTATTGTATTGGGTTCAATTAAATTTAGTTAATGAATTTTAAAATTCAATTCAAAAAAGTAGTTTTCCTTTTATGTACTTGAAAACAGTAGAATTTTTTTTAAAATTTGTTATTTTCTACTATTCACACAAAAATAATCATTTCCATAAAATTTTAAAAAAATAACAACTTGTTAGTTTTTTATTATTGATAAAAAATGGAGTAAAAATTTTCAAATTAATATTTTTAAATTTTATAATAATCATTAATTAATATCATAAACTATATGTAAAAAAAATTCTAGGAAGAAAACAATTTATTTATTACTAGAAAAATTAGTAAATATTCTCATGATGGTTATAACACTACAAAATATAATTCTGTAATATTAATAAAATAAGAATTTAATTTAATATTAACATTAAATGGGTTGTTGAATTCTTCACCCATTTTATAAAGTTTTCTTAAACATAATTTTATTCAATACAAAAAAATTTTGGGACACCTTTCCTTCATATCATTATTATATACCATTGTTACTTCTTTAATCATATGGTTTTCCGAGAAAACTATAACAAGTGGAATCACCTAATACTATAAAAACTAAACTATATTATAAAAAATATTAATAAATTGTTCCATATAATAATATTTATCTTCAAAATGAACTAATTTAGGGATCAATACATGAGATGTATCCAGTACACATTTTCGTAATAATGAAACATGAAAAAAATCACATATATAAGATAAAATCATATGAAAGGATTTATGGTCTACAAATAATAAATATTTTATATAATTTCAAATATTTTAATCTAATACATACTTAAATTTACCTTCTTAAAAAAATTCATAACACATTTCCATTGAGACAATTTAAGAAAAAATGGCATCTTAACTCGAGTGAAAGATCATTCATCTGGTTATCTTCATAACATTTCCTCCTACTACAAGCCTTAAATATTTATTATAGATTAATATTCTCATGATCAACCATTTTACCACCAGTTATAATAATACTAAAAACTATTTCACCTACATATTCTCAACAATACATAGTTTTAGATAGCTTTCAATATAATTATCCAAAAGGTGTCATATTTATACTATAATGAAAACTGGAATCATACAATAATTCTACTTGGGACAGATGGTAATCCAAAATTTCCTATATATAAATAAAAAAATATCATATAATTACTCACAATGAATTAACCATTTTCCTTATATTTTTATCATATTAAGGATGAAAAGTTGTACTGATATTTAATTCAGTATTGAATGACATCTGATAAATTTAACAAAAGATAGAGGAAAACCAGGTATCACTATAACATTTAATTGTTAGATGTACCATATATAAACTAAAAATATCATTGAGATATATTTGATAAATATTGTCTATATATTTAGTAAAATGGAATAAAATGTGAAGATTTATTAAGTCAATTAAAAACATACCAAATTTCATTATTACCTCAATATTTCCTTGTTAATCCATCCAAAAAATCTATAGATATATTTTTTTGACTTCTAATATAGAAAGGTTAATTTCTAAATAATCACATTCAATAATTTTAATTTGGATTTGACTTATTAAAAAGTTAAATATTATATTATAAAGTAAAAATGGGAATTTTGATTCCTTTCCATCAATAATTTTATAGAAGGTCTCTATATATCATAATGTTACTATAATAATCATAAAAGTGATAATTATAAGCTTAACTCAACCATTATTTGTCAAACTCTGTGTCAAACTACACACATATCCTCTTTAAAAATATGATATCACTCTCTTCTTTAATATTCATCTCTATAAACATACCCTTATAAATTGATTATATCATTTCCTATAAAATGAAATTATCTTTCTAAGATTTCCTAATTTTTTCTAACAAAGATGACAAAAAAGACACCTAAAACAAAAAAATTAGTTTTTCATGTATGTATAACTTATAAGGATATATCAATCAAACCATTTAGAAATTTGTTATGTTATAAATGTAGAATAGTTAATGGTGCATTTTATTTCTTCCAAAATGAGTGAAATACTATATTTTATTTTCCAATATGGAAATTAATCATGTAGTTATAATCCTTAATCAATTAAAGAAAAATACTTTATCTCTTGTTTAAATTGTTCTGAGTGAATTTATTCCTCTATATTTTATGATTAATATATATTTAAGGAGCTACTTAATATAAATGATTTCATATGATTTTAAAATAAAACACTAAAACATCTAATTCAAGGTCTTGTGTTGGATAAAATAGCTAATGAGATTTCAAGTGTTGTAAAACAAAGGAAATTTTTTATCACTCTACAGTACACAATGTAACAAACCAACTCAGATGGCCAATAATATTATTTCCCTAACATGACAACCTCAAACGAGAGGAGAATACCAAATCCTCCCCTTATCAAGATGAAGGCAGACATCATGTGTATCCAAGAAAACAATTAGGAACTATTTAACCCTAAAAATATGAGAAAATACAATATCCGATCAAGACATATCAGTAAAGTGGAAAAATGAAATCTAACAAAAACAATTATAATACATAATTATCCATCACTAATCTATAATATAAGAGAATAGAAACCAAAATAGAATACTATAGGGGAAAAACTGAAATTATTTAACCAGCTTAACAAACCGATGGTATGATCACCATCTCCTAATAAATATCTATTCACCTCTTTGAACTACATAAATTACTCTTTCTTTTAATACGTCACGAGACACAACATAATATTTGTTACATTAAAAGTAATCCAAAATACATGAGGACCACATACTCACAAACGTATGTATGTTGGGTGTTATTTGAAGATAGTGGGATACCTATATGAGTCTAGTTCAATCCTTTTATAAATGAAACCATATTTTATTGTTTTGTTAATGATAGTGAATATGTGTTTTCATTCTACTTAATATAATATTAGAATTTTAAAAAATGGAAAAATTAATTTAATGAAGTTGCACATTCACACAGCATTCCATAGAGTGGTTTTACCAAAAAGCATGCTAATTTCATCTCCCAAACATTCCCCATTATTAAAAAACCCACCCATTGAAAAAAAATACCACACAAGGTTTAAAAACATTTCAAAAGAATGCGACTACGATTTTTATTTGAGAAAAATTTCCCCTCATTCATTCAAAATATATTACGCATCATTCCCCAAGGTAATCAAGGAATATGGAAAACTATAAGTACTGCTTAGAAGACACAAGACACAAGGGAAATATAGACCTAACTATAAGAAAGTTGTATAATCACAACCAATTGTCAATTTATTCACTCTCATCTAGAAACATCATTGAAAAAATCACTAGATACCTTGTAACTCTTTCCTAGGGATGACTTGAAAGCATGAAAACCTAAAAATACACATTGATTCCCCACTACTTACACTAATAAATCTCAGCCTCCTAGAATAGGTAAAGTAGTGGGACATGAGAAAAGAATGTTATTATAAGATAAAAATAAATAACCATGTTCTAAAACCATATTCATGTCCTCCCAACCTCAAAAATCACTTAAAAATATCTACATCCTTTGAGAACATCATCGATTATATATCAAGAATCCATCATAAGGATTACTTGAACATTGAATGAAATCAAGGGGATGAATAAGGGAACAACCATAATCACTTAACAAGTTCAAACTGGGCATTTTTATATATTATATAAATATATTCATAACTTTATTAAAATTAATTGGAAATTAAAATAAATTCCAAAACAAATCATAATAATTAAAGAACAAATAAGATCATAGTAAACTCTATTTTATTTTATAATACAAAAACATGCATTAAAAAATTAAACCCCCTAATTTAAACACCAATGGGCAACCCAAATTAATACATAATTTTTAAAAAAGCACCAAAACAATTTCATTTCATGATGGAAGCCAATCTGACAATTTATCAACCAAAAATAATGCTTAAAATACCAATTTCATAAAAAAATTCATAGCATAATAAAATTCACCCATTTTATCCAAATAAAATGAACCACCCAAGCATGGAAAGAAAATTTACATTTGAAACTATATAACATATTAATAATTAATTTAATTCTAAAACACATTTAAATAACCATTAATAGAAATAAATCTAATATTAATGGAATTTAACCATAAACACCAACCTTACATGGTGTAACATTGTCATATTTGATGAAATCGATGAGAAATAAACTCCTACCTCAACTGACATTCATTATAAACCAAAAGACCCAATTTTATCCAACCATAACCTATAAAATAATAAAAACATGATTAATAGGGTTATAATATTTTAGTACATAAAGAGGATGTAGTAGGATTAGAGAAAATGAACTCTTACCTCTTCATATGGGGGAAAAACCAGTAAAAGAACACTCTAAATCGTTTTTTAGATGATTATTGATTATTAGAGGAGCCCTAGGGAGAACATTGGGATGAATGATATAAGTGGGGTAGGCATTGGGAGAAGGATAAAAATAAATATAAGAGGGAAAAACCAAAATAGACCAACCATGGAATGTCGCATGGTTATCTTTCAAGGTTTACCAAATTGTACACAAACCATATATGAGACCATATCTCCTGCCCCTAGGTTGAACAATTTTTAACACTTGATTTCATTAACAATGTGAAGATAATTCATTGGACATTGAATAAAAAATATATTTTGAATGATTTACCATATGTATTTGACTGTAATGATTTTATCCTTTGACACATATTATTACATGGATTTAATAATAATTTACCATGAAATACCGACCAATGTTAATAAATTGTAGTGACTTTGGAATGTTGGATACATAATGTGAAAGAGTGAAACCAAAAAAAAATATCTTTTATTTAATATCCATAAATTTATCCTAAATTAATTTTATATATTACATCTTTATAGGCTAACACTGCGAATACATGAGCAAAATGGATGAGCTAAAAACCCTAGGAATGAAATAAAAATAAAAGTAAAGCATAGAAAATGGGTTGTAATATATAACATGATGACATAAAAAGTAATGGAACATGAATAAACATAATTAATAATCATATTTACAACATGGGATCTTGTAATCATGAAATAAAAATTATTTTTAAGTGATATTCAACATGAAAAAAATCATGATTCAAGGATAACTACAGAGACCATTGCACATGGCGGAAAAATTACCATAAATGAATCGGGTGTCCTCTCTATCCCAACATGATGTATCATGAGAATAAAAACAATACATGATGCATTAGATAACCATATAGGTGGACCCATAATAACATGTTTGTGAACATGTGTTCCTCATGAAGAATCAATCATAATGGTTACCCATTGATATAATTCGGTATCATAATCACGTCACAAGGCATAACAAAAGGGGATATCCTAATGGTTTCCATGAAAAAATCGATTTAAATCACAATTGTAAATTCATAAGGGAAAAAGGAATAGATACTGAAAATATATTTCAAACTAAAGTTAAAACATGTAAAAATAGTGTCTAATAAGTATTAGAAATGAAACATTTTATTTCGATTTATTGAAAATATAAATGGGAATTTCGAGAAGAAAAGTAATATTTTATTTATTAAAAACCATAAATGATACAAGATATATTTTTATGATAAAATTATTGATATTACAGGAATAAGCGTATCCTAAAACAGACTATGGATGGTACATGAAAAGGGGAATTAGGGAGTTCCCTTTAATTATGCTTGCTTACCGAGAAGAAATGATATGCGAACATAATAGAAAAAAGTATTTCCCATAAAAATAAATAAGAATTGATCTAGGAAAATATTATTAGAACATAAAAACATAATATAGTAGGATTAAATAATAATTATCAAGAAATAAATTTGGCAAAATATATTGAAATTGTAACCCGATGTTAAAAATAGAGGTTCAGAAAAAATCTCAATCCTTATGTCCAAAACTATTATTCACATGCACTTAATTTCATGTATAATAAAACAATAACAAATAATTAATTAATTAAAAACAAATTATACTTGTATTTGGATCCATTATATATTTATTAAGTTTATTTATGATTTTTTTTATGAGTTATATGATTCAATTTCGTTGTTTTGGGGGTGTTTGTTTTATGATTTATTATGATTTGTTCTATTGAGTTTAATGATGGGAGTTCATGTCAAATTGAATAAAAAATAAAGATTTTGAATTATTTGATATTGATTATCCTAAATAATTTTAATTGTTTATATATATTATTTTTTTGTAAATTGGAATTATTTATTAGATAAAATGTTAATGATGAACTTTAGTTTATTTTGATGAATTTCAATCATCACGAACAAGTTTTTTAGAATATATTATTATGTTTATATACTGGATTTATAAAATTAATTAAGATTTAGTTTATATATTATAATAAATATAACCAAAAAAATGGTTTTATGACTAGCTGTGAAGGTTGTAATGGAAAAGAAAATCCAACATCCATGATAGCGGTAATTGACAGATCAAGGACAATGTTTTCATTTTTAGAATAAAATGATGATTGAAGAGGGTTTATAATGGATTATTCCATTTAAATAATAAAAATATAGTGTATAAAATATATTATATTTATAATTACACATTTTGATAGGGGTGATATTAGGATTAAAAAATAAATTGAAAATAAATTAAAAGAAAAAGAAATAAGATTTTACCTCTTGAACTTTCTTTCCTTGACATCCTCCTTAGGGAAATTGAGATTGGTATTTTTCTTAATACTAGAGGATGGTATAAGTGGGTGAGATAATTGGGAAGATTATTGGGTGGAATTTTTAAAATCATCAATTATTTGTTGGTGTGATGATAAGATGTGGTGAGGGGTGATTTTTATAGGGGGAGGGGCTTTTTTATGATTATATTAATTATTTTATTATTTCATATCAATACATTAAATTATATGAACTGTATTAGTAAATGTATTAACTAATGAAGTATAGATTATGAATATTGTGTTTACATCATCCATTCATCAACAATGACTTAAAAATTCATGCATTCAGGTTTTTTCATAAATATCATATTTCACTATTCAAAAAAATCAACAATATTAGAAAAATAATAAAAATTCCCCAAACATTTTATGAAATTATTAATTCACAAATGGACTCAATTATACAAAAATATTTTTATAATTTTCCAAACAAAAAATTATTTAAAATCATCATTTATTCAAAAAATAATAATTTTATTATTTTAACATGTTATATAAAACTTTTAAAAATTTATTAAGGTCTCCTAAAATTATCTTCTAATCATAATAGAATGAAATATTAATCGTTTAATTTATTTTATGAATCTATTTCATGAATATAACCATTCCCTTAAATCTTTATATTAATTATAAAATCAGAAATAAAATATTTTATTTCACAAAATACAAACAATTAATTTATGGTTTTAATACAAATTATTTTCTTATTCCATGGAATAATTATATTATAATTCTATTAATAAGATACCTAAATCTTATTCATAATTTCATATGTGATGTTACTTTTCCATTTGTTGGTTTACTATTTTAAATTTTCACACTATTATTCCAACTGTCATGTTATTATTCCATTAGTATAGGTTCCTTAATTTCTATAACATCAAATTATTTAATTATTATGCTAGGAAAATAACGTTTTTATTATTGTATCTAAGTGATTTATGTGTTTTAAACTATATAAAATAATTATAATAAGGTAAATTTTTCTGATAAATGTTTAGTTTGTTACATTCTTCCCCACATAAAACATTCTTCCCTCCAATTGTTATTTTAACAATCTATGGTCAAAAAATGTGAGGGTACTTTCCTTCATCGATTACTATGGTTCCCATGTTGCCTCTTCATACTTTTTTTTACTCCATGATACTTTGAAAATGTGAGTAGTATTTTTTTTCATAGAACAATATCTCATTGATCTATGATTTTAATTGGTTTCTCTTCATATGAGAGTTTCTTCTCTAGTTTGACCACCTCTACCTTCAGTACATGTGAGGGATATGTTATGTATGTATTCAAAAGGGATATGTGAAATGCATCATATATTTGAGACATGGTTAGTGAATGTTCAAGTGGATGTGAAATAACTCTTACAGGATCAAAAATATCGAAGAGGTGGCTATACCTGGGACCCGACATTCCATTCATCCCAAATCCCATGATACTCTTCCATAAGGATATTTTGAGGAATACCATGTCTCCGACCTTAAATTCTAGTCCCCATTGATGATTTTCTACATATCTATTCTATTGAAATTTGGCTACTCGGATGTTCTTCATGAATGGTTTTGGCCTTATATACCATTTCTTCGACCGTTTCTTGTCCCGACAGCTTTCATTTAATGAATTCATCCCAGGATGTCTATGTTCTGCATATTTTACCATAAAGAGCCTCGTTTAGAGCCATTTGGATCCTTGAGTGGAAACTATTATGGAACAAGAACATGACCAGTAGAAGATATTGGAACCATCCTCCCATGAAGTCCATAGAATATTCTCTCAACATGTATTACAGTGTTAGAAAAGTCCACTCATATTGGAAATCAGTTTATGGATGATAGGTATTACTTAAGCTTAACATAATGTTTAGATCATGTAATATACATTTCCTTAACATGTAGTAGAATCTTAGATCCCGATTGTATACATTTGATAGGGGTACTCCGGGTATCCTTACCACTTATCTAATGTATATCCATGCATGTTGATCTACTGATAAGTCTTTATGATTTGTGATAAAGTAAGTTTTTTTTTCAGGAAAATCCAAAACAACCAATATATTACAAATTTCTTTATATGTCTTTATATGTTCGCTGAAAAAGTAATAGGTGATTTTTTTATACTTCCATGTTGGTATGGGTAATTATTTCACCATCCCCTTTGAATCTTTCCTTTCATCTTTCACATCATACCAGGAACTTCAATTTATATTCAGTGGTCACCTTATTTATATTTTCCTAATAGTAGTTCTCTCAGAGATCATGATACATATTTGTGCTCTATGGGTGAATATAAAAGTTTGAGCTATGTGTATCATTCAGAACCTCTCTATCTGTCTCTTTATTGTATGGTACACATATTCAGGACCCAAATTATATATCTCCATCCACAAAATTTTATAATTCTGAGAATTAATCCAATTTGATATCATCAACTTTTTTATAAATTTCTACATCATTTGATTGACCGAACATTAATTTCTATATATGGGATGGTTGATCAATCATTTTAGAAAGTATTTATGTTGTCCCTTCCTTAATAATTTACATGTTATTCCTTTTCAAATATATGAATATTTAATCCTTCTCTATTCTAATCATTGATAATGTTTCATGATCCATTCCACTTAGAGCATCTACCAATTTATTTTCATTACTAGGATGATAGTGGATTGAGTAGTCGTAATCATTGATGAGTTATGACAATCTTCAATGGTTCATATTAAGATCCTTATGGGAGAATATATATTTTAGAATCTTATGATCTATACAAATTTCACACTTCTCACCACAGATATAATATCTCTAAATGTTCTTGTGAAGATCAAAACATCCAACTCTAGATTATTCATATGATAGTTTTTATCATGTAATTTCAACTTCCTTGAAGTGTATTCTCTCACATTATCATTTTCACTAATACACAACCTAATACCTTATTTTAAGAATATATGTATACCACAAGGAGTTCCCCACCTATTGGAATTTTGAGTACTAGTGTAGTGACAATTTTTTTTATCTCATTGAAGAAGTATTCACATTCGTTGGTCCAAATAATTTTTCCCTTGTGATTCAACATGATTAGTGGGGTTTATAATCATCATAAATTAATAATAATACTTTGGTAGATGTTGGTATGGTCGTATCTTTGATTTCATTTTTTTGGATGGGTGTGCATAAATTATTTTTTTGTTCATAAAATTCCCCAAGAATGATACTTACTCCATCTAGAAGTCCCATTTACTATACAATTCATAGATTTTCTCCATTTGGAAATCCTTTTGAATAGTATTCAAATACACCTCCTTTTTTTGGATTATATCATAATATAATTGATAATGACTACAGTAAATATTTTGAGGTAATCTCTGAAGACCCTATTCATTATGTCCATGAAATTTTCTAGAGAATTAGTGAGTATGAATGGAATTACTATGAACTAATAGTGTCCAAAACATATTTGAAAATAATTATTGGGAATATATTCCTTCTTCACCATTAATTTGTGATATCCCAACCAAAGTTTTGCCATAGAGAAATACACAAAATAACATATTTGATCAAACTAGTCATCAATCCATAGAATGGGATACTAGTTATTTATCATGATTTTTTTGAGCTCATTATAATAATTGTAGATTTTTATAGAACAATACTTCTTCCTTATGAAGATGACTAGAACACCCCATGGTGAATCACTCAGGCATATAATATGATTGTATATATTCTTTTATAACTACTTCAAAAGTTATTCAAACTTAATGGTGTAAATCTTATATGTTTTATTTGATATATAAAGATATATAAGAATAAGTTAAATTGAGAAATCAAACTATCATTTTAGAGAAAAACTAAAAAATTCATTGGGATATACAGTAGTGCAGTACCCCACTTTTGGCATGTCCTCGAGCCTGATTTTCTCGTGTGGATCCATCATTTTTTCTATATATCATTTCTCACAAGGTAATAATATCCACAATTTATATTATTATTCTAAATGAGATTAATCCTCCTCCTTAAATGTGCATATAATTGGAGGATTCATCATGATGTGAAGAGTGAAATCACTTTTCTGATAGTTGATGATGTATTTATATAGAGATATCCAATCCACGTCCCATATAGAATCTAACTTCACTAAAGGAAGTATGTCATGATTTTCTAGGAGGTTCAGTCCAAAATAACTAAAAATGGATGAGTTATATACATTGGATTTAATAATTTCCCCAAATTATATTCTCATGATAACTCATCCAATATATTATGAGATTGTGTTTGAATACATCTACTAAACATGCATGATAGAAAATCATGGAACCATACCGAAATAGAACATTCTCATTTTTGTGAATGATTAACTGACATACGTATTACCATATCATTTCTGGGTTCCACCTCAGTTGTAATGATGTCATATGCCCTTACATTTCCCCTTAGAGGTTGTTGTGGATTGACACATATAACCTTGGTCATAGGGAATTGTCTTACAATGTGCCCATGTTTCATGGAGTAGAAACACTATACTACATGCTGAATGGTGATTTGAACCTTCCATTATTTAACCACATTTTTGGGATTCTTCATACCTCTTCAATAATTTTTATCTAGATTCCCCACTCTTCCACATTTGAATCATCTCCTGGTTTCCCTTTGATTGTTCATTGGATTTTTCTTCCAACACTTGTAACACATCGTATGTTGGATTATATTTCCATTATTGTATTTATCTAATTATCCTCTCATAATTAACTATACTTTCTTTGTTTTATCACTAGACCAATGAGACTACTGAGAGTATCTAATCTCCATTTCATCTTCAAACAAACAACAAACAATCTCATCATAGATGAAAAGTGTTAGATCCCATAGTATTTTTAGAGACTCATCTTTAGTATACAAAATAATTGATCCAATTTACTTTTGGTGTTCGTGAAAAAGGTAGGGTCGTGTCATGAAATCCTTGTAATGCCTTTCTCATATGTCCTAATATAATCCTCTTCCTTCTACTTCATTCCATGGAACTCCTTTTTATCATAATATATAGTGTTTGGGGAAAATATTCTTTGAAAAATATTTTCTTGAAATGTTCACATTCTAATGAGTAAATTTTCTTCTTAGAAGTTTACTTTTTATCATCTTTTCCATCACTGATCAGCTTCCCCATAAAAACTATAGACCTCATGTACGAATTTCTCTTATTCTTAGAATTTATGAATAGGTAATATCTTTCCAATGGAGTTAATCCTTTGTACAAAGCTGATATGATTGGAATATCCACTAAATATGAGAGGCCTTTGTTGCATATAGAATTTAACCTAATCTTTCTATTTCATAAGACGAGTATGGTGTTTTATATAATTCATGTAATTATTCATAACATGATATAGTAAATAATGTTCTATGAATATGTTTTGAGTATATTTTCCAATCATTTTTGTCCTTTTACCATGGTAATTGTCACATTGACTATCACATTGATTGATGGAACATGTTCTCCTATTTATAGCCATTAAAAAATTAAAATAAATCATAATTAAGAGGGTTCAATACATAGAAAATAAAAATATAATAAGGAAACATTTATCATATAAGTATGAAATTAATAATGGAAAGTATTTAATATCTTGTAATTTATCTATGATCCAATCATGGTTATCCATGGTGATATAATTAACCCAAGGTACTAACTAATTTTTTAAAATTCTAATCTCCAAAAAAAAAATCATTCTCTATTAAAAACTTTAATGAACTTATCATTTTATGAAAATGATTTTAATAATTTAATCACAATTAACCCCCAAATACATACCATGGATCATAAAGTCTAGTGTCTGTAAAATTAGGTAAATAATAAAAAACCACGAAACCAAATTTAAAATATATTTTATTTAATCTCTATAAACTGATCTTAAAATTTTTCAGCTCTTACATCATTATAGGATAACCTGGGGAATACATGAATAAAGGGGATGATATAAAAATATTATTAAGGTAACAAACATAGAATTAAAGCACAACCAATAGGTTATAAGGTACAACGTGATGACATAGAAATAATTGGAAAAAGAATAATCCTAAGGGATAAAAACATGTAGATGATGGGATCATAAAATAATAGAATCAATAGATTGTGGTTGCATCAGACATGATGACAATAGAATTACTCAAGGATAAATTTCAAGACCACTAGAAAGGGTGAACGATGTCCCATAATGGAATCATGTTTACTCCCTATTACAACATGACATATAATGAGACTAAAACATTACCCAATGCATTATTTCCCTATCTGGGTTAACAATTCAAAACATGTTTAGGAAAATAAGTTCCACATGAAGAATCAATCAAAAGTGTTACCTATAGAATGAATTAGGTATCATAATCATGTCAAATGGAATATAAAACTGGAATATCATAATGGTGTCCCTGAGTGAATGGATTGAAGTCATACATGTGCATTCATAAATAAAAATAGTCATAGATAATGAGATGTGATGTCAAACTGACGTGAAAATAGGTAAATAGTGTTTTTAAAAATATTTTAAATGAAACATTTTTGTACGTTTTAAGGAAAATATTTAAGTTCATTTAAAGGAAAAAAAGAATAATAATTAATATAAACCCAGAAACAAAGAAATATATACTTTCCTGAATGAATTATTTATTTTAGAATTATAATGGTGGATTAAAATTGATTTTGTATAGTACTTGAAAATGGGTATGAAATTGGGAAGTTCACTTTAATCGGGCATGCTAATCAGGATGAATTCAGATGGGAACCTTATAAAAACCTATATTTCTTTATGAAAGAAGGAATAATTGAGATATGAAAATATTATTGTAAAATTAACAAAAACTTTAAGTGGTGTACATAAGAATAATTATGATTATCTTTAGTTAAAAGAGAGAAATCCTAACTTAATGTAAAAATGGAGTTTCAGAAAAAAAATCCCTTACCTTATTTCTGAAACTATTATTCACTAGAACTTAATTTTTGAGATGATCAAAATAGATATATTATGAATCAATTAGGATCATATTATACATGTATTATATGAAATGAAATTTTTTAATTTCATTTATTATCTTTTGAATGAGTTATCATACTCAATTTCTTCATTCTCGAATTGTTCAATTTTATGATTTTTATGATTGGTTACCTTGAATTTAATTGTGCGAGTTCTTTAAAAATGGATGAAAAACTCTTGAAGTGTAATTATATGATAATTATGAACCTATAAAATTTTAAATGGATTTATATATCATTTTTTTAAATAAATTATAGTTATTAATTATATAAGCTTTTTATAATGAACGATAGTTTATTTTGGTGAATTTCTGATCATCACAAACTGGTCTTGTTTAATTATTTAATATTGTAAATATATATATATATATATATATATATTTGTTGAAAAAAATTAAATAATAAGTAATTCATATATTATAATATTTTTTAACAATAAAAATTGTTTTATGTCCATACTTGATTGTGGTAAAGGAAAATGAATAAGAATTGTTTACCATTGCATGATATTGGCCCATCACGACTGATGTTTTCCTTCTTAGAATAAAAAGAATATTGAAGAGGTCCGATGATGGAATATTTCAATAAAAATTTATACTATAGAATAGAAAATATAATGGATTAAAAGATCCTCTTAGAGATATGTAAGTGAGGATATGATACAAAATGAAAAGAAAATGAAATGAAATTAAAAGAAAAAATAGGATTTTACTTGTTGAACGTTTTCTTCTTAAGAGACTCCATAGAACAATTGGGTTTTGTATTTTGTGGATAATAATGGATATTAGAAATGGGGGAGATAATTTAATATTTTATTAAGTAGAATTTTGGTAGACTTAAAACCTTATCTAGTGTGAGTAGAAGAGGTAGTGAGGTATGGTATTTATATAGGGAGGAGAGGGTTGTATTTTATAATTATATTCATTGTTTTATTATTTTTTATCATGAATTTGAATAGTTTGACCCTTATAAATAATTATATTAAATAAATAAGGAGTTATTTATATTATTGAACTGGAATAATCCATACAGTAATAATAACAAAAAATTCATGTATTTAGCTTATTTCCTAAATTATCGTATTTCAATATTCACCAAAAATTCAACTATTCTTGGAAAATAACAAAAATTCACCCAAAATTTTTGAAATGAGTATAATTCAAAAAATAGTCTCTATTTTATTATATTTTATAAATATCTTAAATTTAATTTGTAATTAAAGTTATCATTTTTTAAAAAAATACATATTTTAATATTATAACTAATTTTATAAAAATTAAAAAATTAATTAAATACTCATTGAATTATTTTATAATCATAATAAAAAGAATTATTAATTTTATAACATACATTATGAAACCATTTTATTTAAATTGTAATGTCCAAGATTTTCCACGTAATTTTTTTAATTATATGGAATTATTACGAGTCGGAGAAAATTGAAGGCATGTGATTCCATGGCCGGGTGTCCCCGAAATGAATTTCCTAAATTTATTTAAGGTATGTTCTGTAAATGTACGGAGTGGGAATTCCTAACGTTTGAGCCAGTGCATGGAATTAAAATATGAGGGCACTATTTAACTCGTAGTGTTGGGATTCCCTTAAAGGAGCCTTCACTTCGACCATGGTAGGTCAAGGGGAAGATCTGGTTTTTTGGGATTTTGTGGAGGATTTAGATAATATAATTGTTCTATTTTTATTAAATTCCATCTATCATTTTTAATTCCATGGAGGTGGGGACCACACGAGGGTGGTCGGGCATTTAATACTAGGCATTAAATGCCCGGTTACAAAATGTGTGTTACCACGAAACCCAAAATTTAATGAAATCTCAATAATGACAATTTAAAGAAACCATTATCTTAAGTTAATGAGTTAGGATACTCACATTTATCTTGGTCATTTTTTGGAATGAATTTGAATTGGGAGGATAGAACTTTTGAGAGGCTTTGGAGAACCATTGGAAGAACAAATCCACCATGAAAAAAATAAGGATCGATATTTGAGCAACCATTGATTCTTGTTGTGGAGTGACCAACATCGACCCATCATCTTAAACCACTAGTGCTCCCCAATGAAACAAGGTAAGTATTTTAACATGATTAATTTCAAGAATGGATGATTCATTCTCTTCTACCTATTTCTATCAAGCTAACAGGAAGGGCGCGGTCCAAACGACCATGGCCCTGTCCTTCTACTATCTTGATTAATTTGGGAATTCTTCATGGGTGATTTTTTTGGAGGTACATAACCAATTTTGATGGGATATAAATGAATGTGAAGTCCCGGGAAGTTCAACGACACCTTCAGAAGGAAAAACGGGCTACCAGAGCTCACCTGGTGACCCATGGAAGGCCACCGGCACGACGGTACTGGCGACTAGTGCCGGTGGGGACCAAGGCAGTATCTGGAACTGGCCTACCAAGATGGAAGGGGCGGAGCACTCGCACCGCCAGAGGAACCGTCCGCAGCTTGTCAGCCAAAGTGGTCAAAAGAGGCGGCCGACCAACTGGGCGGCCGTGGAAGAGGAGGGCAGCCTAACAAGCTTGTCGTTGGAGGATGTGGGCCACAACTCGTCAGCTGTAATGTACAAAAGGAGGCGGCTGAAACACCGGCTGATTGCAGCTAGTGGAGCGGCATACTGTCGCCCGCCCCAGGAGAAGGTGGCCGGCATCAGCCGACCACATCAGGAGTTAGGACATGCTCTAGTTAGTCTCGCATGACACCTGGCGACGCCATGTGGCAGATCCACTATGGAGGAGATAGAATGTCCCTCGCGGTCGTTTAGGAAAACTGGTGCTCAATCTACCATGTGGAGGCTAGGGTGGGTCCCGCCAAAACATGCTACATCCCCCAGCCATGGGCTACAACTCAAGCGGTCGGGCCGTGCCCCCCTTGCAAGTCGTGCCGCCCCCTTGTGGGCTGGGCTATTCCCCCTACAAGGTGGGCTGCAACATGGCTCAGTGGGCTGAGCCCGCTGCATCCTAGCCTAGATGGGTAGGGTTACCCAAGCCCGGGATGGGTCAGGTCGGTCGAAATGGGTCAGACCAGACCCAGGCCCAACCTGACCTAGAAACACATAAAGGAAAATATATTGAGAACCAGATGTCCATTTGTGGAACCGTTTGCAGTGTTGGGATCCTTGGATTAAGATGGTCTGTTTTTCATACCCCACTTGAGTTTTGGATAATGTTGCAGTAAGACCGTGTTGGATCGAACCTGAATCCCACGAGGCCCTCGACACTAAAATGATAATAACATTCAGACCGGGCGTCCGATTGATGTGTCATTTGTGGTGTTGGGACCCTAAGGACATGGCGGTCAGTTATGTTACACCTTTGTAGAGAATATTGGTGGTAGATGAATTAACAGTGACTCAAGGAGTATTTTATATAGAAGGTGAGTGCACTAGGTGCGGGGAACCATGTGGCTAGTTGTACATGAAGAACTTATATGAATCATGTGTGGGTAAACATATATGAATCCTCTATGGGTAAACCTCTATGAATACTATGTGGGTAAGATTCTACGAATCCTTCATGGGTCAGCTTATAAAACTCATGTGTGGGTCAACTTATATGAATCCTGTGTGGGTCAACAACACAGCTTCTCAATGAAGTATGATGATCTAGATATACATCTAATCATTTTTACTTCTATCCTTATGTTATTTATATTGTGAGATAATCCATTACCTTTATGGTACTTTTCATCGTTGTATTACCTTTGTGGTGTTTACTTGTGTTGTTAACTTTTTGGTACATACCCTTGAGGTGTTACCTTTATGGTGTTCCTTCCTTCATGGAACAATTGTGTTAATGGGAAAAAGGTTGGAGACTTTGTTTTATCATGAATGAGATGAGTATATTTTATAACTTGGTATATGTATGGGAAAATACCTATATAGGGTTGACTGTTTATTCATGCTTTGTGTTTTTGGTCTTGCTTTGTGGTTTATCCTTTGTGGATCTCTGAGACCTTCGTGGTCTCAGGGTCCCTTCTGAGTATTATTATACTCACCCCTGCATGGGATTTTTCCACATGTTATTGTGTCTTTTATAGATGAAGAACATTATTGATGGAGGCTAAGGGATCCAGGACTTGAGGGTGCTCAGAGGTGGACTATTTGACATGACATGTCGCAGATACGACCAATCGTGTGTTGTACCAACCCTTAAGGTAGGATCCTTGGAAGATGATCACCCGAGAAGTCATTCACTTTTACATTTAATTTTCATTTGGGCTTGTATTCTAGCCCCTTTACTTATAGTACTCACTCTTTTGCTTTAAAGTTTACTTCGTGCTTGTATTATGATGTCTGCTTGGAGTGTCTGCCTGCATGTTTAAATGAAATTATTTAAAATTTATAGGGATATGTATTTCCTATGCTAGTCACCAACCACTGGCCTATGGGAGGCTGGCATAGGATAGTCCCGGCACGTGCCCCTGGGGACAGGTCATGACAATGTTGTATCAGATGAGTCGGTTCTACCGAAGAACTGAGACTCTGATATTTTAAATTTAGCAATAATCATAAATGTTACGAGTGTGGATTTTAGTTTGGGTACATTGAATGAATGGAACGACATGCTCAGAAATACATAGGATAGAAACCTGATGGATTTTATGATGGTGGGGGTGCAGGTCATCCTCTTCAGAGGATGCACTAGGGTACTGGTGGCACTACGGGAGGAGGTGTTGAGGGAAATCGATACGTCCCCTCTGGCAGTACATCCTGGTGTTGTGAATATGTACCAGGACCTCTGGTGTTAGCACTGGTGGCTAGAGATGAAGAAAGTAGTGTCGTACTCTGTTTCATGATGCCTCACTTGTCAGCAAGTGATGGTTGAGGAATAGGTTCCAGCAGGCTTAGCGCAACCACTAGAGAAGTTGGAGTGGAACTGAGATAAAATCTCTATGAACATTGTGACAGGGCTTCCACGTATGTCTAGGGGACATGATTCCATCTAGGTGATCATTGAAAGAATCACCATTTCGGCCCAATTCCTACCAATCTGAGAGCAGGGGATAGTAGAGGGATTGGGATTCCTCTATGTACATCCGATTGGGAGACATCATGGGGTTCCATTGATGATCGTCTCTGACCGAGACGCACGTTTTAGATCCAGGTTGTGGAAGGGATTACAGGAGGCATTTGGTACTCTGCTATGTTTCAACACCACCTTTAATCCATATACGGATGGTCAGATGGAGTGGAAAATTCGGAAACTAGAGGACATGCTACGTGCATGCATCCTAGATTTTGGCCATAGTTGGGAGGATCAATTACTCTTGGTGGAGTTCTCATTCAACAACAATTATCACCCCAACATCGGTATGGAATCATTTGAGTCCTTGTATGGTCAATCATAAAGATCACCTCTATACTGAACGAACCCATGTGAGTTAGTACATATTGGTCCAGAGTTGGTACGGGCTACCACTAAGAAGGTGCAGGTCATTCGAGAGTGGATTAATACTGCACATAGTAGACAGAAGTCTTATGATGACAGGAGGAGGTGACCTTTGGATTTCAAAGAGTGAGACCATGTATTCCTACGAGTCTCACCTTGATGATGTTTAGGGAGATTTGGCTGAGGCTTCAAGTTATCACAAAGGTTTATCAAACAATTTTTAATATATTGGAGGATAGGATAGGTGGTATACTATGTGGCACTTCCACCGTAGTTGGTGAGGTTGCACGACGTCTTCCGGGTATCCCAACTAAGGAGATATGTGCGTGACCCATCCCACATCATCAACCACGGCGAGTTTGACTTTGATGATGTGAAAACATTTACAAATGTTGTAGTACATATTGAGGATTGATAGGTGAGATTCCTTCGTGGGAGGTCGATACATCTGGTGAACATTTTCCGGTAGCCCCGGAACCTCAAGGATAGGACATGGGAGTGAGAGGTTCAGATTCGTGCTCAGTACCCCCATCTATTTTCTTAGGTTATGTTGTGGCTTTCAGGAATGAAAATCCTTAATGTGGGGAGAATGTAATGAATGGAATTGTGCATGTAATTTTTTTAATTATATGTAATTAATATGATTCTGTGAAAATTGACGACGTGTGACTCTGAGGGAGGGTGTTTCGGAAATGAATTTGAAAACATTCCTTAAGGTGTATTCAGTAAACATACTGAGAAGAAATTCTAACTTTCGAACTGGTGCTCTGAATTGAAATTCCAGGATACCGTTGATCTCGCAGCACTAATATTAGATTAAACAATCCATTATTTTGACCACAGTAGGCCGAGGGGAAGATCTGGTTTTGTGGGTTTTCATGGAGGATTAAAATAAAATAATTGTTTTATTTTTATTATACTCCTTCCATAGCTTTTAATTCATTTGAGGTAGGGACCACAATATGGTGGTCAGGTATTTAATATTGGTAATTAAATACCCGATCACACAAATTGTGTAACCATGAGACCCACCATTTAATGAAATATCATTAATTAAAAGTTAAACAAACCCTTTAACATAAGTTTATGAGTAAGGATTCTCTCCTTCATATTGGTCATTCTTATAAAAGATTTGAATTTGGAGGAGATAACTTTGGAGATATGTGAGGATCCTTTGGAAGAACAATTCCACCAACCAACGAATGGAGGAATGATGTTCGTGCAACTGTTGAAGCTTGTTGCAGAGCAACAACTACTGAAACATCATCTTCAACCTAGAGCGCTCTCCAAAGAATCAAGGTATGGATTTGAACTTGTTTAATTTCAAGTAATAATGACTCAATATCATAATATTACTGTTGTAACGATAAAGTTGAGGGAGTTTCCTAAATGAACAAGGCCATGTCCCTCCGCTATATTTATTAATTTTTGTGTTCTTCGCAATAAATTTCTCAGGATGGATGGAACCCAATTTTGATGGGATAGAAGTGACGATGAAGTCCCTAGAAGATAAATGATGCCTTCAAATGAATAAAAGGGGAACCATAGATCACTAGGTGACCCATGGAAGGACGCTGGTGCGATAGTACTAGAGACCGGTGGTGGCCAACACCGACCGACCACGAGGTGGGTGGCGGTGCACCCATGCTGCTGGATGAACTAGTCATGGCTCATCAGCTGCTGCTATCGGAGGAGGTGGTCGGCACACCGGTTGGACAAAAAAGTAGAGGGTGACATGGCCAGCACTCTGCCAGAGGACACGGGCCATAGCTCGTTATTCGTGGAAGACCAAAGGAAGTGGTCGACACACTTGCTGACCATGGGTGGCAAAGCGGTGCATGGGCGCGTGCTTCTGGAGATAGCGGCCAGCATCGGCTAGCAACGACGGGAGGCAGAACCTGCTCCAGCGGGTCCCGCATGACACATGGAATTTCCACGTGGCATCGCCGCTGCAGAGGAGTCCGAACGTCCCTTGCATCCTGTCGGGAAAATTGGGGGTCACTCCCCGAGGTGGGGGCTAGGGGGGCCCTGACACAATGTGTTGCTCCACCCACCTGCGAGTCGCGCCTACGTCACGGGTTGGGCAACCCCCTTGTGGGATGGGCCGAGCCCCCTACAGGCTGGGCTGGACCACATTCTAGTGGGCCAAGCCTGTCACAACCCCTACAAGCTGGGTCGGACACGGCCCTGGTCGGGTCGGCCCAGCCTGGGATGGGTCGGGTCATTACGACCAGGTCGGACCGTACCTTGTCCCCACCTGACCCTGAAACACTTAAATGACCATATCTTGAGAACCAAATGTCCATTTGACAAATATTCTATGGATCTGGGGATCTGGGATCCTTGGACCGAGATGGTTTTTTTGATATACTCCACTTAGGTTTTGGAGAAATTATGAGTTTGGTCGGGTTGGATCGAACCTGAATCCTACCGGGACCTCAGCACTAAAAAGCTAATAACTTTCTGTACATGTATCTGATTGACGCACCGTCTATTGCGTTGGGACCCTTAAGACATGGCTGGACTATAGGATACAAAATTGTGAAGCTTAGTGGGGGTAGAGGTATGACTGATGACTCGAGGAGCAGTTTCTATGGAACATGATCACAACGGGTGTGGGGAACACCGCAGATGGGTGTATATGAAGAGATTTTACGAATCCTATGTGGGTAAACTTCTACAAATCCTATTTGGTTAAACATATATAAAGCAGTTCTGGTTCGGCTTCTATGAATCCTTTGTGGGTCAACTTATACGAATCCTGTGTGGGTCAACAACAGAGCTTCTCGATGAAGTAATATGATCTAGCGATACGTCTAATCATATGTACTTATGTACTTAAGTTATACCTGGTGATAGATGAGACCCTTCCTTTTTGGTACTTTTCTTCGTGGTGTTACCTTTGTGATGTTTACTTGTGATTTCACCTTTTCGGTACATACCCTTGAGGTGTTACCTTCGTGGTGTTCCTTCCTTCATGGAACAATTGTGATAATGACTAAAAGGTTGGAGCCTTTTGTTTCTCCATGAATGAGATGAGTATTTTTTATAACATAGGTATATGTATTGGTAAATACCTAACTTGGATTGATTATTTCATTATGCTTTGTGTTTGTGATCTTGCTTTGTGGTTTTTCCTTTGTAGATTCTGTGAGACTATTGGGGTCTTAGGGTCCCTACTGAGTATTGATATACTCACCCCTCAATGGTCTATGCCTGCACCATGCTGTTTATTATGCAGACAATAGACATCGTTGATCGAGGCTGAGGGAGCCAATACTGGAGGGTGCTCAGAGGTAGATTATTTGATGTGACGTGCCGCAGAGTTAACCAATCGTGAGATGTACCTACCCTTCATGTAGGATCCTTGGTGGATGATCATAGGAGAATTCATTCTGTTTTACTTGTAAATTTCAATTGGGATTTTATTATGGTCCCTTTACATATAGTACTCACTCATTGTCTTTATTGTTTACTTTATTCTTGTATCCTCATGTGTGCTTGGTTTGTGTTCTTGTAGGTTTATGGGAAATTTATTCCTGTTTATAGGGATATGCCTTTCTGGTGCTAGTCGCCAGCCCCTGGCATATGAGAGGTAGGCATGGGGTAGTCACGACATGGGCCCTGGGGGATGGGTCATGACATAAATAATTTATTTAAATCAATATTTTAATTATGAAATTGTAAACATATAATTACGTTTTCAAAAATACAAATACATATTTTATCAAGTTTAAAACAATTTTTATAATTTTTACATGATATTATTATATTATATTTTCATTCATAAGATACATAAATTTCATTGTTACATTAATAGGTGAGGTTACTATTCTATTTGTCAGTTTAATTTTCTTAATTATCACATTAATATCTTAACTCTCAAACTAATATACCATTTGTATAGATTCATCAATTTATATGAATATCACTTTTATCATTCTTAATTTATGAAAATAATGTTTTTATTAGGTTATCTATCTTATTTGTTTGTTTTTTTCTATATAAAATAATTCAAATAAGGGATGATTTATGGATAAAATTGTACGCTTCTACACCGACATAGTTTACAGAATGTGTAATGTAATTACACAATCTAAGAAACAAATCCCCAAAACTATTTATTCATCCCAAGACAACCCAGAATAATGGGAAAAATCATCATTTTATTAAACCAATAAAATGGCACCATAGGGTGTCACAATCTCCCCCCATGAACTTTTCATCCCACATTTTTTATCTGAAATTATATGACACGTGAGAATGTAGGACCACAAGTCTTCCAACTAGGGCTTCATTACCAACTATCCTCTAAAACCACAAAACCAAGAGCAAGTATACAAACCACCACTATGATTTTCTAGAAATTAGGAATACCAAGTCACCCACCACTGATCCCAATAGCCTCTTGAATCCAAAACAAGAACATGTGTTTCAACATAGGGAACCACCTTTAGAACATCCATAGTTAACAAAATCGTATGGCAGGACACCCAATCAAGCTGAATTCTAAGGATATATCCACAAGAATGGGGAGAAGAACATGAGGGCACAAAATATTTATCCCCACATCTATATTTATATTCAACGGTGAATCATAGAGAGACATGCTAAAAATGTTGATCATCCCTAATGGAAGACGATTCCACCTAAAATGATAACATCTCAACACCACAATATATAACACCCATGAGAAAAAAATAGAGGTCATGAGACTAGATGGAAAACCCAGTTCAATAATATATATATGGAAATAGGGAAAATTCATAGGCCTCACAACTATTTAAAATTAAATGAAAATGGTGGTTCAACCATGAATATATTTCCACAAAGTAAGAGGATGACACCCAGTGATTGTGTTTTCAAAATAACTGTATTGAACTCATGAACCTCGATAGACAAAGAATAAACCAATTGAAAACCCCTTTATTACATAAGTGATTATCATTTATAAGGATCACAAACTAGATCACTGAATCTTAAGGCATCTAAAAAGTTGAATCACCTGAACATCGTATATTCCTTATCAAGAAATGATAGGGTCCTAACCTATGGGTCTCCATTGGAATATGATGTTGTCCAAATTTACTACCCAAAACACTATTTTATGATAATACCTATAGAAACCCATATCATGGTGGATTGCACAACCCAACGAGAAAAAAATAACCACCACCACTATTTAATCCCTCACCATAGTTTCCTCCCATATAGAAACATGCTACGAAGAATTGTATAAGGTTTACACAATGTGAGGGATACTAGTATGAAATAATGAGGAAAAACCAAAAATAAATAAGATGACTGAAGGACCATATAATCCATTTTAAAATTGATGTGGATACAAAAATTATTAGATAATACCCAATACAAAAATCATGGCACCAAAATTGGAATAACGTAACTAAACACTCACCTTCCAAATCCCTCATGGAAGATAAGACACAAAACACTAGTAAGAAACAAGATAATTCTGAAACATATTCTTAATTTTATTCCTAGACATGTCAAAAAATCTCTGAATGTTTTCATAATGGACCCATATTTTGAAGCACTTTGGAGGGGATAGAAATGGATAATGAACATGCCAGAACTTCCCACATTGAAAAAAGTCTAATGGCATCAAATTTGATGAAAATAATTAAGATAGGTTGAGAACATAACTTATAATTTTCTTCCATTATATACATAAACCTATCACTACATAGATAATATATAATATTTCCAACTATATATGATGCATCATGCACTTCAGGTTATCTAACCATGATTTTCACAATGAAGATGACCTTATGTATTGCTTAGAAAAAGTGTTCTAGGAAGTATTGAAGCACTGCAGAATGTAGTAATGGATGAAGGCCTCTAACAAGGAACCATGCGTTCTTTACATAATCAGTAGGAAAATCAAGATAGAAAGGAAAAAATCTATTAGAAAACATTATATTGTATGTAACTGACTACTCACCATTGTGAATAATCAAAAACTCAATCACTTTCTCGACTCTCACTTCCTCAGGATAAAAATACTGAATTATGGTATCCTCAAAATATCCCTATGTTTTATACATGAATATATGGACATTAATATATATATATATATATATATCTTACACCAATAAAAATATAAACATTTTAAAATAGAAACAATGCAACTCACCCAAGAGGCTTCTGATTTTTATTGTGAGTTGAAAACATCTTCTACCTTGTAAAGTCACATGAATGACACAATGAATAAATGAAAACCATATAATAATAAAGGATAATGGTTAAAATACTCCCACAAATAATCCATTACATGAGAAAAGAATTTAAATACCAATCCATCACATTTTTAGGAAATGTCAGAGACCCAAATGACCATTTAGGGACCACCAAAAAACCTACCAGAGGCATTTACATCTTGGAATTCCAATTCCATTTTAAGGTCTCATTCTAAAACATCACAAAAAATTCAATCAATAAAACAACATTAAATAATATCAAAACAAGTATAACAATAAAAAATAATCCAATTTGATTTTAAATTACAAAACACCTCAATACATCCACTCTATAGAACCAGAAACACAATGAATCCAAATTGAGGTGACAATACCCATTTCAAAATACGTGGAAACATTTCAAAGCACAATAAAAAATCATTTTGATACTAACAAAACATCAAAATTTATATTCACATGGTTTTAATATATTTCATATTAATATATATACTCAATCAAAATAATTATATTATTCCATTATCTATGAACATGTGATAATTTGAATAAAAAATAACCTAATAAAATATTCAAGAATTTAAAATATTTTTACCAAAGTAACCATGGTATTAAAACTAGTGATTTCAAAAGAACAGATAGAATTAATCTAAATAAACAACTTTTTAAAAATATTAAAAATTGAAGAAATAAATTATACATCCAAAAAATCCCCATAAAACAAAAAAAAGTGGCATAAACATAAAAGGAGGGATTGAATCTTGTATTCATAAATGTATCCGTTGTACAAAATTTGGCCCCACAGTTTGGTAGACTGTGTTCCATCCATTCATTGTCCAATAATAGTTTCTATAATTGTTTGTAAAACCTATGAATGGCATGGAGTACCATGAACCTTAACCATGAAGCCCTTGAAATCCAAACATTTTTTACTCTGAAATGATGAATTTCATGGGAAATCTCTTGAAAATTCCCCGAAACATAGAGTATTTTCACTCCACAATAAAATATCTCAAGATAAAGAAATGGTAACCTAAAAAACAAAATAATACTATTAACCAACCATGGAATCTAGATATCCAACACATTAAATAATATTCTATGCACTAAATTGGGTATATCAATAGAGTTTGTATACACATATACCCTTTTCCCAACTAACACAATGGTGAGTCTCAAGAACCTTAATCCCCTAATGAAATAAGATTCCATGATAATTTTGTTTAATGAATGAACCCAAACACCCATCTAAACCGGTTCACCACATACTTGAGGATCATCCTTGACCCCCTAGTTATGAACAAGAATCAAGGGTATCCATGATAACTATATGGGAAGGTTTCACCCTCAAAATAAATAAATAAAACATTCTACGAACGAATATCAATAAATTTAAAAATATTAAAACTAACCCAAACTATTTTAATATATAATCATTCAACACATAGATTTAATGTAATAAAAGAAGAAAGAAAAATATATGACCTAAGGGACCGAACAAACATGAGCCATCCCCCTATACAATATAATTGTATGATCACTATCTCCTCATGACACTCAATTAACCACCAAAATCCCAAAAAACATTCACTATTACAGAAGATGGAACAAAAAAACCTGAATTATATGACATTGAAATACCTTCACAGAACATGAAGACTACTTACCCACTAACCAGTGTTTGTAGGGTGTCAGATGAAGGTAGTAAGATACACCGATGAGTCTAGTTCAATTGATTTAAAAAATAAAAAATGTTTTTATGTTGGAATTAATAGGGAAAATTATTTTCCATTATCATTTACAAAATATAATAATTTTTAATAATATGACATGAATTTTCATAAATCAAAACATTCAAAAAATGTTTCAAAAATAGGTTTTAAAAAAATCCAATCCAATTTTATGTGCTAATAGTTTATCATTATGAAAAAATCACTGATTAAAAAAACCACAAATTGCTTAAAAATGTTTTCGAATCATGGGACTATTATTTTTGCAAAAACATAATTCCCATAACTCCATTAATATATTTTACATGCCTTAAAGAATTTTATGAATGGAACTAGTGATGCTAAATTACAAAAATTAAAAGGTCACAAACAGTTCGAATAAAATAGAATGAAAAATACTAGTCAACAATATGACTAAACCATATAATGATCATCACATCAAAAATTTCAATCCAAATATAAGAATCACACATGAAAATATATGAAAACAACAAAAAGGAATAACATAAGATTCATATCAGGAGGCAACATTGTATGTATTACCAAGACAACACAAGACATGTGTGAAAAGTGAACATGACTGCTGAAAAGTAATTTAGTCAGACAAAACCATCAACTGAGTCATTATCGACTATCCTCATAGTGAAAAAACACAATATCCAGTGTTTAACACTCCACTATGTTCAATTTTGTATCATTAGATCCCAACTAGCCATATATTGGCCTCAGTATTTCTCACCTAACAACCTCTGTCTCCTCATCAAAAAATAAAAAATGGTGGTCCATGTGTAAACAATTTCAAGACATGAAAATAATAAATACCAATGGGATAACACCAAAATAGTGTTTTTCCATAATAAAAATCTCTTACGATGATCTCTATTTATAGATAACATCATGAATCTCATCCTTGGAATCCATCACATGAAAAAAATAAATATTAAAAAAATGGATCTCATGAATGGAACAAAAAATGTCACCTTAAAAAATCCAATATGAATTTTTTTGTATCATATACA
The DNA here is from genome assembly GCA_963277665.1 of Viscum album. Lineage (NCBI taxonomy): Eukaryota > Viridiplantae > Streptophyta > Magnoliopsida > Santalales > Viscaceae > Viscum > Viscum album. The sequence goes on along the minus strand of OY728128.1, from coordinate 2,082,161,068 downwards.
TATTAAAATCCTTTTCATAAAAATAATTTTAATAAAAAAACAATTCCAAAATAAAGCATATGAATTCATGGACCCAACCAAATAAGATCAGGGGATGTTTCATTTTTCATTATAAAACCATATCAAACACTAAAATAGGAAAACCAGCTTTTTCAAACACTAAATATTAACCAACATATGACCCTATTTGTCTAGATCACAATGATTATGTTCATTTAATGATTAATACTTATAAACTAAAATGAATTTATAAAACACCTATTTCGAACCAAATTTAACAGCACAAGACAATTAACATATTTTTACAAAGAAATATAACTATATAATCAAGGAAAACCATTGAAAATACAAACATTATATCCTATAAATAATTAATATAAATCGAAAACACATTTTAAGAAACAATCACCAATGGAAATATTAAATAAAAAATCAATGAAATAGTTGATCCTTCCAGAAGTGGTAGAATATTATCGCTCTCAATGGAAAAAATAGAAAGATACACCTACCATGGGTCAAAAATATTTCAAGACAAAATCTATAAATTATACCAACCATAAAAAAAATATCGGTTGAACATATAAAATAGCTATAAATTATTTTTATATATTGGAGGCAAAGAAGAGTAAAAGAAAAAATAGATGAACACTACCTGATCCAGATAGAGAACATAAAAAAACACTCCAAATCACTTTATATAATCTTAGCGGATCATCAAGAATCCTTAATATTTTTTCATGTAAACTAGACTAAGTGGATACTATTTGGGAAAAAACTAAAATAAAAATATGAGGAAATGGAAATAATTTCCCAACCTAGGGAGGGTAACTGGTTGATATGTGTGGTTTACCAAATCCGGTATAGATCGTGTGTCTGCCACTATCTCAAACCCCAACATCCAATATTTTTTTATTGTAGTGTTTACTAAACTATGAATAGACCATAGATCCACCACTTAATCACATGAATAATGTTCTCAATATCCACTAAGGGTTCCACACTATATGATAACAATTCTCTATAACCAGGAAACCTTGTAAAAGTTCATAAACATTAAAAAATTGTCACATGACACCCCCAAACCCAAAGGGAAAACACCCCATAGAATTCATTTTGGAATATGAAACTTTGGTGTGACACAAAACATAGTTAAGTCCCTTAAATTAAGTATAAATATATAAAAAAAGTCTCAATTTACAGATGTCATGTGTAAAATAAATCATGTACAAATATAATTTTCAATTCCTAAAAAAATTCTTAAAATTAATTCGTCTAGATGAATCAAATTATTTTTTATTATCATATTTAATTATCAAGACAAATCATTAGTGTTTATATAAAACCATTGGTAGTAACATACTAATCCAAAAAAAACTATGAATCTATGAACAAACAAATAAATCTATTGTAATAAATTTTACATTTACCAAATTTACCCTCAACAATAAGTTCCTCAAGGTTTTATGAAAAAAACTATCAATATTTTCTCATGATTTTCATAATTTTATTTATCATTTCAGGCTTTAATCCACAAAAAACCAAAAATTTATCTATAAACTCATGGAAAACATTATTCTTAAGGACTTTAAATATATATGAATATTATTTCAGCCCAATATGAAAAAGATAAACTCATAATTATCAAACCTAGTATCAAATGATTGTTCCATAATGTTTTCCTCATTCACCTTTAGTTGGTGGTATGAATAAAAGTGATCAAAACTAACAAATACTAATCACCATATATCTAATAAAATAAGACTTATAATGTGGTAATGACAACTTATTGATAAAAATGATGTTATTGTATACTATATAATTAGAAAAAAAAATTCCCAAGGATCCATATTTATTTTTAACAAACTATACAAGAGACCCTGATAGCAATGTTCTATGATGGTTGAATACTTTCTCATGAAACACATGTATCTAAATTTTTATTTTAAACTATCAACAGGATCCATTAGATAATGAGTTTTTTATTTTGGAATTTATTTACTAACTAATTCAAAAATAAATTAAATATCATGATTAGTTATAATACAAGGAAACACAACAATGAATACATCAAGGTATTCATTTACTAAAACAACATCACCAATTCAAACGACCTCCATATATTCAATAATATGTGAAAGATAATTTTTTTTCACAATTTAATCAATTTTATTTCATAATGTTATGTTATCATAGGTATGAATTCATTATTGTATACAAACTAAAATCTATTCTAAAAAACAACATACTTATCTCTAAAACATATAATATAATAATGAATAGTGATATAATATATAACTATAATAACATCAAACTAAATAAGGGAAATGAAAACATGTTTTACATGTAATGCCTTTCCACCATAAAAAATAAGAATAATATTTTAATTAATTTTTTCCATAAATCTTACCACATCTGTTTTTAAAAAAATTATATATTAATTTATTCCGGCGAAATTTAAAATTTATCTATCAATTTCCTTGAAACAGAACAATGTGTAATCAATGAATTAGGAAACACACTGACATAATTCGTATAAAAAGTAATCTATATAATTCCACATCACTAGAAGGTCTAAAATTTGATTTAGTATTTAAAATTTTTTTAGAAACACTTCTATTATTTTGATATTGATGTAACCCATTCAATAGTCCTATCTCTAGGAAAGTACTCACATAATGATCCATTTCACTATAATTGAAGCATATTACTATAATACTTTCATTATATGTATTATCATTACTAGGATCATGTTCATTTAAGTTAAAATTAAAATCTCCAAACAGACCACATTAGAATCACATCCCATATTATATAATACATGAACAATGGTGCTCTTTACCACACTTATTTCAAGATGAAAACCCAATTTTCTTCCATTCATATTTATTAAATTATTGTTTAACCATTACCATCAATATAGATCACTCTCTGTTCTTATTTTCATAGGATATATGATCATTGAAAAGAACAACTTCTATATCCTCATCACATCAGAAATTGTTTCCAAGACTTTTAAATTTAGGGGTACCTAAATTCATTCAATATCCTAGATTCAATTATTTTTAAAAACTATTAATTTTATTATCATAATATTAAATAAAATTTGGTATATACCTTGGAAATTTAGTAATTTTTGTTCATATATAGCTACTAAAAGATTTTTCCCCTACCTCAAAATGATGAACTTTTTTCCATCCATAGTCAGTCATCCTTAGGAAATTATATACAAAGGAATATATTCACAAATTAATCCCATTCCATGTCATAAGTATTTTCTAAATCCATGTTACTCTTAACCATGGACCAATAATAATCATCTTAACCATTCAAATGGTAAATATAAATAGTTTCCTTTTTTATTTTTTGTAAAACTTAACTCTTGGGATATCATTTCAAGGGTTTTAGCCCATACTTCTTCTATGACATGGTCAGATTATGCACTAATTTATGGAGGGGGATGTTTCATGAAATCCTATCCTTTAGGAATGCCTCTTTATTGTTTATATGGTTTCAAAATCATAAGTATACCACTACCATTTATATCCTTTTTTATTTGTGACATAATAACTAAAAAGTACTCACATGCAATTCCAACCATTCAAGGTTACAAGTTTGGAGATTTATCTTCCAATTTATAAATTCCAACATTATATTCCATGCTTATTCTATAGAAAAAAGTCTAAATTAATATATTTTTTATGAAGAGACATTTAAATACTCAAATTATTTAACCAGATAATAAAAAACATGGAGAATGTTAAGGTTATATACTTACATTATGCTTACCTCTAAAAATATCTAAACCTTTTCTCTAATACTAATTTTTAGGAATATGTCCTTATTTAACATATTATTTATTGGTTGAAAAAAGTATTTTCCTTATATTCCCATTAATATTTTCATATTTAGAGTATTAATGAAATAGTTCATAACTATTGTGTAAAAAACAAATGGATTATATGTTGGAAACCACAACTAAGTATCCATATTTTTTTAAATATAATACTTTTAAAATGACATTCATTTTCATTTCATGAATAATCTTTATATATTTCAACAATACTATAAAATTGTTCATAATCATACATATATCCTATGAAAAAAATCCAAAAATATGGGATGAGATTAAAATGATTTGTAAGGGAACTATAAAATAATAAATGAAATCATCAACCTATTTCAAAATGATGGGTTTATAGAAGGCTATTTGGTTTTAATATTTTAATCCTTTAGGTATAATAATTTTTTTAAATACACATGGAGATATATTTAATACCATCATTTTTTCATCAAATACTTTATAAGTTAACATAAAGTAATAAATCCTAATAAATGTGATATATTATAAGGAAAGACAACCCTTAAAAATATTTTGTTAAAAGGTTACGATTTTATTATAAAATGGAATAATAATTCCATTAAAACAAAACAACCTTTTATTTCATTATGAAATAAAAAGATTTCATTCGAAACACATTCTCAATAATAGAAAAGTGATGTATTCTCATTGCAAAATCTTCTTCATAGATCACTTATTATAGACCTTATATGACCCAAAACAAATTGATTAACCTATGAATTTAATTCCAATATAATTCCCCAATGGACGCAATCATCACCCAACACGTTGGAAATATATATCAGTCTCCCCCATTATCATAAAACATTTAAATGGACTATGTAAACAATAAAACAAATGGAATCGTTCATTTATAACTTGAATCTCAAAAAAATATACTTTTAAACCAATAAGAAAAACCCTATGAGATATTGATATATCATTTTCATTTAAAAAACATTTTTAACATTAAAATGCTCAAAATAAAGGGAAATAATAGATTTATTTGAAAAAATAAGAAATATAATAATGTGTTTTACATATCAAATTACTATTATGGTCGTAGGAAATTATGTTGGCATTACACACATTGAAATAAAACATTCTATTTTTTATTTTTTAATGAAATTCAGAATGTTCTGTAAAAATAACATATGTTTTTTTGAAAACCATTGAATGAAAACCAAAATTTACAAACAATTTCTTTTAAAATTTAATTATATTGGTATAAATACATCCATAAAAAGATTTATTAAATATTTAGATATGGGAAAATGATTTTCAAATTAAATCTTTTAAAAACTTTAATACTATTTTAAGGTAATGTGACTCATACTTTGATCTAATCATTTCAGATAAATGACTTATATTTTTGAATAATAAGATTATGTCAATTATTTACTTAAAAGATAACTATTTTTCAAGTATATTTTTAATTTTAGATTATGTATATAAATATTTTACATAATTACTCAATCCATTAATTTTACAAAAAATGTTTTAAGGTTGTTTGGTCCATAAGTCTGAGAATTTTTTTAGTTAAATTTACCCATAGGTATCATGACTATATAAATGTGATAATATTAATAATTTTATAATTACCATTATTATACATTATTAAATTTTTTAAGAATATAATGTATGGTGGTCTTTAAAAACTAATTACCTTTTAATTATGGAGATGATAGATTGAACGTACACATGAGTAACGTTTTCATTTATCAAAAAAATAAAGCGAAAGAATATAACTATTATTTTAACTTTTAAAAATGATAAATAGTTTATGAATTTTATTTTACCCCTTTAAATACACACATATATTCCATCATTTTGAGGTGATGATGAAAAACGTATCACATCTCTTCGTGGTAGTGGAAATCCACATGAACACACAAATTACATTATCATTTTTCAATGGATTGAAAGGTAAAAAAATATATTATATATTATCTTTAAATAATTATATTATTTCATTAATATCATATGTATACATTAAATCCATCATTATAATTGACAGTGAAAAGTAGTTATGGGTAAATAATTACACCTGTTCGCATGGAGAAAGTCCACTTTACATTCGAATGATGGTTTCATTACTAATTTTATATAAGTGGATATGGAAAAATATTATAACATAAATATAATAACATATCATTTTATTTTAGATACCTATTTTATTATATTTTAATTCTCAAGATAAGTTAAAACTAGTTAAAAAGAAGGAATAAAACTAAACCACATTGTTAAGAGCTCTAACTCTTATTTAGAGGGCCTCATTATGTTTGTAAATACGGAATCATAAGGATGGTATCAAAATAAAAATAAAAATATAAAAAAATTTGATGGGTTTTTGGAAATAATTTGGTATGGTATGTGAGGAAGTAATATAGATTTTAATAATGTATTAAATAGGGAAGGGGTGTCTTTTTATATATGGGAGATTGGACACACTTGAAATTTTTCAATTGATTCAAATACATTAATATTTTAGTCATGAAAAAAACTCTAAGATAAACTATTTTTTTTAATAGATAAAATAGTATTAAAATATTTCCCTTCTAATATTTATATATATATATATTATGTCATTTAAACCCTCACCATTTATGTTTTATCGTTTTTATCAATTTTTTCTACATATTATGGAAACCGAAATTTACACAGTTTAATACTCATAATAACAAAAAATGAATGTGATAACATTAAAAAAATTGAACATTTTAATTCCAAATATAGATTCCATATTATATAATCTAATTTATTTAAGTGAATGAAATTAATTTCAAAATAAACTGGTGAAATGTGATGAAAAATATTTTTTTTATTTTAAAATCATTTAATGTATAATTCGCTTATAAAAAAATTAAAATATAATTTTTATTCAAATGAAATTTCTTGTATTAGATTTACCAAAAAGGATCTAATTTTTTCTTAAAACCAATACAATAAATAATGTGACTATGTAAATTAATGAAAAGAAAATGAATTTTTCTAAAACATTAGCATTTCCTACATTTCACCAAAAATATACCATTTAGAAAATTCATAAAGAATAATTATAAGATAATATGTACAATATTATAACAAAAATGAATATTAATTTTTAAAATTAAAATTTTATAATTTTCAAATCAGGATTTTAGGTAAATCAATTTAAAATATATAAACAAATTTTGTAAGATTAAACCATTTTTTTTATTAAAAAAATTAATTAAAATTTTTATAATGAATATAAATACATAAAATATAATTCATGAATATTAATAGGTTATGTAATTGATTTAATAATAAAATCCTCATGGTTGTTACAATTTTCGATTCTTTTTATACATTCCTAATACACACTACCACATGAAAGATAAAGAATGTGTAAGAAACAATTACATTCATTAGTTTTTCCCATGCTAGACCCTTTCACAGAAATCAATTATTTATTATTTCTATGTAAACTCTAATACACATATTTTATCACTACTGTAAAATAGTTATTATAATGGGGGAGTGGGTATCATCGACAAGTCCACACTAACTAAACATGGGAAGTAATCATACATATCCCATGAAAAGGTATTAACCTTAACCCAAAAAATATCATTCCATTTGGGGATATATACTGAAATGTTTTTTATAAAAACTCCCATAAGACATCAAGGATCCTCCTTATAAATTTCTGAGAAAATATCAAATTTAATTATAAAAATCATTTCATTAACTATTGATATATTCTTAGCAACGTGTTTTCGACTACCATTCAACTATAGTATCATGGAATTTTTTATTTTACTCTTCATTGCATGAATAATCATAAAATCCTTATTATTGAACTGTATTTTTTATATATATTATTTACTTAATATCCCAAAGATCACTTTCAGGAGCCCCAATTTTCTGATGATTTTCATCTCATATATCAACTCTTATAGAACCATGGTTTCTAAAATACTCATGATTTTGAACTTCTATATTCATAATATAAATGTATAATTAAACAAATAAATTGACACCAAAATATTCTAAATATATTTTCTACAAACAATATGCTTCTCTATTCAAAAATCATTTTTCACGTAAATACCTACATGTAATTTTCTATAATGTAAATGGATTTTCAAGACTACATTTTCATGTTTTTTCCTTCCTACCATTCAATGTCACATAAATATATTCATGAATGGAATAAAATTAAAAATCATTAAGATAAAACATAGACAATAGATTTCCATAAACCTTATTAATTCACGATCAACTCACAAATGGAGAATGTATTCTCAATTTATAGGCATAATTGATCTATAAAAAAAATGGATTCTGGAAAAACTACATACATTAATACGTGAGCACCTTTTATTTTTCACAATTAATGTTCTCTATGTACATAAATTACTCAATATTCATCCTTATTTTCATGAGACTACTTCTTCTCGACCAAATTTTTCTTTAAAATGTATCCATATTTCTTTTTTTACTTATCCAATTTTGGTTTCCTAATCTTATAAAAATATAGAAATTGTAATTTTATATTATGAAACCTCATTCTTGACAGTCATGGTTTTAAATATTATAAATTATTTCATACATATCACTAGTATGATATTAACTATCACTGAAAGTCCAATAATTTTACAATTTTCAATTTTATAATCATTAACTATTTCTTACTTATGATCCTATAAGATCATATAGGTTGGCGTGTATCCCCTAAAGCATTGTAAAATCTCATGACCTATATGTACTACTATATACCAATATATATTTTTTCCTTTTATATGTTTCATTGGGAACTACATTAAGTCACTTATGTATAATCCAAGTAACCACTACATATTGACACAAAGTTTTACCCTTCAATAAATTAATATATGATCCTCAATAAACAAATTTTATACCCAATATCACATATTATAAATCATTGTTTGTCGATTCCTTTAAAATTTTCAATACCCCCTTAAATTGATTCTTACATTTTAGGAAGATAAATCATTAAATAATATTTTTAATATTTTATATTTCAATAATATTCTTTGAATAATATATTTTATATGGCTCAAATTTATTCGATGAAGTTCATATAGTCACACATATATTGGGGACGAATTAATGTAACCCATTTTTTCTTATGTATTCTAAAACAATTGTTTACCCCTTTTATGATTCCTAGAGAACTGTATAGTCTCTCTAAGTGGGGAGGCGGAAAATCAAAAGTGACCAAATTCTAAAAATTAGGTTCAACATAAAATTATTCTTCCATTAATCTGATAAACCCTATGCAATTGGTTAGGATGTGTATATATTTATAATATGTCCCTAGAAAACTAACCCTTAATATATGTGGATAAAAATATAAAATAATAAATAAGGATTTTTACATTGTTCATCATAAAATACTACTCTATATCATGTTGTTTGTATATATCACTACATGTATTCTACACTTCTACAATCTTAAGTATTACAAATCCACATAAAGTATTCGGTTCTACACATCATTAGTCGATCCACCAGTTGACCCTAGTTTTCCTCCCCAACCATCAACTCTTCTGTCATTATTTCTTATATACACACATATCATTTTCCTTGGCATCCTACCCAGGTTATACACCCCAGTACTAGAACATCTTCAATAACTGGTTATACACACCTGCTATTATCTCTTTCACTTCTGTAGGTCTATCTAGTAGTAGAATGACTAAATTTCACCTTTATGTTGATCTTCATCTATGATTTGGATATATCATGTTTCTATTTTAAATTTTCATGATCATATAAATCATGTTTTAATATGATTATAGGTCTTAGAAATTCTTCACACCATAAAAAATGGTCTTGATACACACAATACTCTGCCTTTTAGAACATTATCTCTAAATCATTTCTATTACTTATATTAAATAATGTTTTACTTTTGGTTCATCTCCTTCTATATGTTTTATCTTATGGACTCATCATAACTAATTCTATTAGTATTTTCATAATGATATCTCAATTAATTTTACTTCTACATATTTATATTCGTAATGATAATGAATAGGATAATTCATGATCTCTTACTTCACATATTCAATATATAGAAAACTCACACTACTTTGGCACGTCTTGTTCTAGACATCACAACTTCAAACCATATGATATTATGAAGGAAGAACGTGGTAAACGTTATACACTATTTTAAATTCAGAATCTATATCTTGACATTATATTTTCTATTTATTAAACTAAAATGTTTTTCTCCCATTATATAGATGATTTTCATCTGGTGTATATGGGGAATTCATATGCATAAAATTGAACATCCCATTATCAAATTTTTTTAATTAACTGCCTTCAATATTATTATAATGTAAGCAGTATTTGACTTCCCATAAGACCCAAAATAAACAATTATTAATCTAATATTAAAATATGTGATTGAATAATGTAATTTGATTGCATAAATATCTTCTATTCAACATCCATATTAGCTACATCAGAATGTACGACATTACACATTGTAAGATACCTCATGAATTTTTCCGTAAAATTTTATTCTAATATAAAAAATATACTCTTTACAGTTCTACCTTTACTTGGGATAAATATTTTAAAACCATTAAAACATAACAAAAATATTCAATAAGATACACAATGCTTCTAGTGTACTCATTTTTATGAACATTCATGTAATTAAAATTTGGACTTGAAGTTTATTCCTAACAATATCCTCACTAATCTGATTCTATTTCACCCATGTATCTACGATCAGTTAAAATATCATGATCCTTTTGATAATTCTTATTATTTATTTCACATAAGTACTTATGTGTGTCTCTTTCTAGAAAATATCACAACAACATCACATATTTTCCTTCTAAAGGGAACATCATTCCTCAAAAACATTAATTGGTTCATGATTCTAAGCACAACCATTCAAAGAGATTAATTTCTTCACGATATCCACCACAACGATTATATTATTTGATTTTTAAAAAATAACCTTTTCCAGTCAGTTTTCAGAATATTTTGAAATTTTTTAAAACACCTTAGTATTTTGGTTTCCTCAATAATCTCAACAACATCATATTCTAAAAAACATTCAACATATAAAATTCATTGTAACCTATGGCGCTGCACTTTATACACATTTCAATGTTTAGGAAATAAAGTATTTTTTAGGATGCTTTTACCATTTGACGTATATCCTTCACCAGTTCTAACAAACATATATTATTATGATTATTCATTAATATCATCAATATCTCTATCTAATATCATAATCTTCTTCTACCAAATATTATTTTGACTACCCTACATTATCCTTTACCACTATTCATGTAAAACATAATGATTGGATTTTTAATTAACTGATATTAATGATTACATTGGGATATATACATCCATGTATTTCTAATTCATCTACAAGTATCACTATCCTCAATGAATAAACATTTCTGTTGGATATATTTTTGATGTTTATCTTTTATATATAGGTATCCCTCATATGTTTTTTCATCCTTGAAAAACAAATTCTTCATATGGACTCATTCCAAAAAAGACATATGAAAATTTTTCAACTTTAATGTATTACATTTTCTATAAAATATTAGTGAAAATATAATATATTATCAATATATTTCAGTGGTAACATCAATTAAACTATTTGGATATTTTTCAAAATATACATTCTTTTTAATTAAATGGGTTTTCTCTCCTACTTATTAATATTAAACCCATTTACTGTGTTATCCCATTATTTCAAGAAATTTAATTGATATAAAACACTTATGTACCCCTGAATGTTAAAAATATGAATCTCAGACTAATAAATCATGGTGGAAGGGTGGAATAATCTTCAAAAAATTTTTTTTTCAAACTTTTCTTTTGTTTCATGAAATATAAAACTTTTCTTCTTTACATAATGATTATATCACTTTTATTAAAGTAATAATCCATATAAAAATAATTTTTTTGAATACAACAATCAATATAAAAACAAGAGTGATTAACTCGAAAAATTATGTTTTACATAAATTGTTTTACAGATTACACCATTTATAAAATCATATTTTCATAAATTTTTTGTAAAATAATCAATTTACCATCCTTAACCCAACACAAAAAGTGATCATAAATGGTAAATAAAAAATTGGGGATCTTTCTCCCCCATTATATGAGAATGTTTACACTATCATTGATAAATTATTTCCCACATTTTTCATTTAAATATTAACATTCATTTTGTTATTGGGATATTCTATAAAATATACCTCATGGATGATAGAATCTACGATTCTAGGGATATTTGTTAAAAAGAACAATATCATCATCATATATATCTTGTTCTTATGAGTAATTATACATTACTTCCGGAAAACCCCTAAAATATATCAACTTCAAATCAATTTTCAATGTATGATACATGGAAAAAATTGTAGAATATAGTGATATTTTCATTTCTCAATATATGGACCCACAGAGATGCGATATTTTTATCTAAAAACCATAATTGGTTTAGATTTGTTTTTTTATTTTGAACATACCCTTAGTTTTCCAAGAATCATGATTCTTGGATGGAATGAGCTTATTCATTAATTTAACTTTTACATTATGTCTAGATGTTATCATATCTTTTACATTCATGACATCAGAATTATCCTTTTCCTAATATTATAATTACATTACATCATCTATATACTATAGAAAAACAATCATATGAACATTTAAAATATATATATGTTTCTTCTCATACTAAGATTTTATTTTCATAACAAACATTGTACCATCTAATTTATGTTTACAATTATTCACCAAAACATATTTTCCATTAATCATTGTGAAATTGTTTTTATGAGTGCGGATTTCAAACATATAACATCACTCAACATTCCATCTTCTAGTAAGTTATGCTTTATAGGAAAATAGAGGTGATCTTAAACTTCTTCATCTAATACATCCTACACCATTCCAATCCACTTGTTTCATTCTCAAATTGGCTAATAGTTTTTCGTGAGATTCCTTCTATTAATTTTAAAATTCATTGTGTGTTTAGAACTATCAATATGGAGTAATTTTTATCCACTACAATAGAATATTTTCTTTAAACTTAAATCTTATAAATCATTCTTATTATGAGACACCCTCTTCGATACATCCATTTTTTTCACCCAATAGTATAATTATTGTTAATTTTTTTCCATCACCTTTCTTTTACCCCTTTATTTTGTTGAGGTGTGCTAGATATAATTAACCAAAAAATAACCATGATAACTTCTTCAGGAAAATCCACATCACACTTTAAGATAATACAATGTTATATATATATATATATATATTATTTTTTGATGTTTGTTATGATTAACTATGTTATACATACAATTTACTCTTTTCCTATTTAATATTTGTCTTATTTGTTCTTTATACCGGATTATATAGTATAAATATCTACTTCTATGTAAAGAAACATTCAAGAACATGAACAGTAGCCAATAAACCTTGAATTTTTCCATTTTATTGTATTTTTGCCAGTTGATACTTCTTATGAAACATGTTTATTCAAGATATTTACATTGTAATTATGTAAATCTCACGGGGAACTCCTTCCCTAATATTTTCTTATATCATCTTTTATAGAATAGGTGGGCTTCTTACTTTTCATTATCTATATTTTCATGATATTGTATCATGTACTATTTAAATTTTGGGAGTTAGTTCATAGAGTTTCATCATAATGAGTTTCTAACATGATCACAAACTCTTAGAAGACGATGCCACTAATTATTTTATATTATTACTTTCATTAGATTGATTGTTCTAATATTTAACTCTCTTTTCTTGAAACTATGAAAGCGGATAGTTTCATAAAATTGTGTAAAGATTCACTTTTAGTGCCTTCTCGGTTTTTCATCTTAATTTAAACCTCAAATCACAATAGTCTTTATGGGGTTCTAAATTTTTTTGGATGTTTAAACTTCTCTTCATTTTCAGTTTTCAACATCAGAAAAATCTCTTCATGTATCTTCTTATCATTTTATAAAATTTTGTCAACAAATCACATTCTTCGGGGTATTTACATATAATTAAGAGTTTATAGAATCTACCATTTCCATAAATGAATATAATAATTAAATAACAACATCATTTAAAACAAAATTATCATATAAACTTTCTTTAAATTATCCTTAAAATTTTCACTTCTCATGATAATGAAATACCCTTTCCTGCATTCCTTCTGTGAGTTTAGTAGTTGACTTATATCTTCAAATATTATTTCCCAATGCATTATCTAGCTCATTAAGTTTTATTTTAAATATTATATTTCCTCCTATTGTCCCTTTATATATATTTTTATAATTATAAAAAAACTATATGGTAACGATCTCATGTTTTCTATGATTTCAAATAAAAATACTCAATAGTTTACATAGAATCATATCCTTCATATATTGTGAAATATTATTTTGTAGGTTTAATGTTATCATAATGAAATGAATTATTACCACACAAATTAACATATCGTATTATTGGATCTCCTTTATTATTCACTTTATAATCTAAAAACCAGGGATTAAGAGAATCAATCATCTTTAGGTTCTTCATTATTTTGGATGATACCATCAAGTTTAAATATCATGAATATTTTCTCTTCATATCAAGATTAACATACTTGTCTTCCAGAGGAATGATTTCTTAATATTCTAAATGTTTTCATTACATTTAAAATAGATATACATAATTTTGATTATAATTCTCAATAAAAATATAGATAACCATCACTCTAATACAAATTTATATTCCCAAAGAATCATGCAGTCTCCCAATAGGCGGGGGTAAATTTGGATTAAAAAATTATATCAATTACGTTCAAAAAAATATATTTCATCTTTAATGATGATCAATACTCTGGTATTAGTTTATATTAATAAGTTATTAGAAACTCTACCTCACAAACTCTTCAATTATTATGAGTAAATAATGAAAGGAAAATAGAACATAGAAATTTTATTTGAGGTTTCACATAAAATCCTATTCATTTCAATGTCATTTTTACACCACAACATAGATTCTCCACTTCTATGATCTTCAAGATTACAATTTCACAAGTGGAAACAAATTCTACACCATATTACTCAATCCTATAGTTGACCACGTATTTACACTGCAAAAACCAACTCATTTTCCATAGTTATTTATAAACTCCAACTATTATTTATCTCCCCTTTCTATGCTGGTTATAAACACCAGTCCTTGATCCTGTTCTGAAATAATGTATATACCATAGTTATAACCACTTTATTTCTTCATATCATAACTGGTTTTATAAATTCTATTTTACTCTTTATAGTAATATTCATCCACAATCCCATAAGATTATGATTTATCAGGTATAACTTTATGATTTTCAACTATAACATTAAAAAATTATTTTTCAATTTAAACTTCTTCACTTCATATCATGAATGTTATTGTTTAACACAATAATCTAGCTTCCAAAACATTGTTTCTAAATATTTTCTAAAAAAGAATCCTCTAGAATGTTTTATTTCAGTTTCTTCTTTTATTGTTACTTCTTGTTCGTATTTTCTTGAAACATCCTTTCAAAATAATTTCTCCCAGATCTATCAATGAATTTAAATTATACATATGTAACATCAAAAAATGAAGCTTGGAATATAAAATGGTATCATATAACTAGTATTATATATTATTATAACTCACCCTTCTTTAGAACAATATGATATGGTATCTTTAACATTAAATCCTTTGTTATTCTGATTGAAGTACTCCCTCTCATGTATCAATAATTTTATATACATCACCCCTCCCCTTGAGATTCTATTTTCATTAAACATAACTAAAGTGTTCCCCATTTATATAGACTAGTTTTGTAATATATATATGTGGAAGGAACTAAAATAAAATTTAACATATTATTATCTTATATTTTGAATTGGTATCCTTTAATATCATTGTGATGATATGGATAATTAGCTACAAGAAAAACTAATCTCGAACTATTATTCAAATCATATTAATATCAATACATGAATCATGAACTTCCTTCCATTAATACCTTTATATTATCTTATAGCTTAGTATAATCCAAATGTAAGACTTTACATATTATAAATTATTTATGGAATTACTATGGAATTTTTTTCTTTTAATTTATCCCATATATACCTTCCAGTTATGGTATTTCTTCAACTAAATGTTCTACTACCTACCATTAATAAATTCTCAATATGATACATTTTTTATGGTGGACCCCATTCATTGAACATTCATTTAATTCGATCGTGGGATAAATGTTTCTTCATAATATTGTCCTCTAGTTTATCATGTTATTTATTTTATTTATCTATACTCAATACAGCTGTTATGATCCTTAAATAAAAAATTTCATTAACCACACACATATTATTCTATATTGATCCTTCTAGAAACTATTATAAAATCTTCTTACATTATACATATAAAGGAAAAATTATACTTATGAATCCTTCCGCTATTTATGTTTCATAACTTTTGTTTCTAGATACATTAAATTCTACAATATATCCCCCACACAATTTTTATTTACTGAACTATATAAATTGTTTTTCTAGACTATAATTCTATAATATTTATCACTTTAGTAGTTTAATCATCTCATCATTATCAATAGAATAATTTTTATGATCATTTGACCTATTATATTCCATGTATCATTCAGTGATATACTTTATTCTCTTTGATATATTTGAGAGATAAAATATTTCTCTAATGGATTAACATTTAGTATTATATTCAACTTGATATATTAATAATATATACCCTTCTAAATCTTCATTATGTTATTCAACCTCTCATTCTTCAAAGATTTCTTCTTAAACATAAAATGATGTTAACGAAGATTCATTTCAATTAATCACTAGTTATGAAAATAACGACAATTAGTCATGTAATTAAATGATGTTAATGTCATATTTTAGATATAATAATTTACATATATAGCTCTTTAATCCATCAATAAGACTAACCTATCTGTTATTAATTATTCTTGAAAGTATACAAAATTTAGATCTATCATCTGTAAATCCCCCCTTCAAGTGGTTCTTCTATCAAAAATATTTTCTTCTAGTAGAATTATTTTGGAAAATCCATTGGAAACTTCTTCATCATCAACTACCACATTAAATGTTCTATAATATCATAAAAAATACAATATATTATAAGCATCATTTGATGGAAGATTTTATATTTTAATATATGAACATATATATTACTTAATATGTATGGATGTCTTTATTCATTTATTAATAACATCAATACATACAATGAAATAAATATATATGAAACAACATCATGTTTATTTTTTTAAATGGTTTGCCGATAATGAATGAATTAAATCCTTATTATTTTTATATTATTATATTTATTATAACTTATCATTAATAAAACAAGTGGTTACAATTGGTTAGGTAACCTATTTTACTCAAAATCGATGTGGTAAGGTATCATCATTTATCCAAGAATTAATTAGATTAGTTACCACCAACTAAAAATGGGTCCCACTAATTTTCCAAATCTATCTTCTAATATCACTTTAACCTCTTGAATTTTATTGATATTAATATATTGGATCCCTATAGTCTTCAATGATTCTCATAAAAATCATGAAATATATATTTAGTAAACTTTATAGTTGATATGACTTACAATTTATGATATTCTTCCTCAATATAGGTCTTTTACTACTATTGAATAATTTAATCCAACCACATGCATCCTAACATTGAATTTTATATTCTCAAAATTAAACTTCCAGAACTACCTTTTCTATATGTTATTTACCTTTAAAAAATAAATAGTTTTCCAAAAAACAGTTTTCCTAATAAAAAAAAATCGATTTTCTAAAATTCAGGGACCATCTCACTAATTCATTAGAATATCTTACTTCATTTCCTCAAAATAATGACCTAAAAAATATTTAAAACATGTGACATGTCGTTTACCACTCTTATCATAGTGCTATTATCTATCATTTTCATCAGCCATGACCCATGAAAGAACTACCCCATTATCTAACCATCCTTAATCTAATAAATATGGTGAGTATGAGATCTATATTCTAAGTCATATATTAATATCAATTCTCAATCTAAAATCTTTAATACTTCTAAAAAATATTAATTTTTAAATTCCTCCTTAAAATCATAGCATAATAAATAATCAAGGCTTCCACAAACCCATTACAGAATCAGAAATTTACCTTTATGATATTTTTATATTAATTTTTAACAAATAATTATCACCGTCGAATTTGACCGTAAAAAATAATATGTGGAATATCATACATTTTCTTGTTCGTTAACATCTATAGACTCAATTTATTCTAAAATGAACTAAATTTCGCTTCACTTTTTGTATATAACATTTCCAAATGTTATTCTTTTTAAAAAAAATACTTTATTAAAATGTTTTCATAAAAATATAACCTTTTATTCAACATCAGACAATTATAATGATTGATATTTAAATCAGTCAAATTATACCGCTTTAAATATCACCAATATATAATTTTTGTATGATCCAAACATCTAGACTTCAATTAATTTGGATTTTATTTATCTTATGGATCACATATTATTTATTTTTTATTCAATAACATATTTGATTAACATTAAATGAATTTATCAATATTACTAACTACTTCAACTTATATACTTCATCATCACCCTTAAATTTAATTGCTTCAGATTTTGAACCTACCATAATGGAAAAAAATGTCCCTATATTTATTATTCCACATTTTCAAATTCCTTTTTCAATATAAGTAAATAACGTTTACATTATATTGTTCAGTTTTATTTATTACAGTGTGAACTGTCATGGAAATGTTTTTTCTTCATCCCATATATCATTTGGATACTAATTCTATTATCGAAAAAATATAAATCTTTTTTTTTAATAAATCCTGATTTACATTGAGTTATCATGATGTTTCCTAATTTAATTGATAATAATATGAACCCCTTAATTAAATTTTAAAATATTTATCTTGTTCATAATTCACCACTCTCTAAACAAGCATATATTTTGGATAAACAACATTTCAGTGATAGAACTATATCATTGTATAATGTATTATATATATATATGACACTAATATTCATCACAATACCACCTTTATTTCTTTTATGACATTACACACTATGAATATAACACAAATTTTCTATACAATATCATTAAATGAATCTTACGTATCATTTACCGTTGTTTTCATTGGACTATTTTTTCTAAAAGGTAAAATTCTTGTGATAATGTCTTCCTATTATATATAACAATGTCAACCACTATGTGAGACCATATTAATTACATGAATTAGTGAAAAAATTTCTTTAATACAATTTCTCATTTACATATTAGTTTAGATTATTTTTCAATTAGGAAAAAACATTAAATAACAAGACCCATCTCTTTTCCAACTATAGTCAATTTTGATGAGAATATAAAGAATTCCATAAAACACAAATAGTACTATATATCTCTCATATATTCAAAAAATATAATAATTTTCTATACTTTTCATAAATTTCTTATATTTATAACTTTGATAAATAAAAACAAAAGAAAGTGGTGGGAAGAATGTATCAGTTTGGGTAAACATTCACAATAACAACCAAAGACCATTAGTGAGCATAAAATAAGTATATTAGTAAAATTAGGATACATCATAAAGTGATACAATATAAATAATTTACCAAAAAACCATAAAAAATGAATGTTATAACATAATAACATATTATGGACCTTTTGTATATCAAAACCAACATGAAAAACCTTATAATTATGGGACAACCATAGGTATTAAGAAACATCACCTTCATGAGTCCCAAACTTTAACACGTTATTTTGTGATAACATAATTATACCCACATATAAATAACATTAATTAATCATAATCATTCATCAATGCTTTAAAATAAAAACAATTGAACATATCTATAAATATTTCATTAGAGTTTACCAATTAAAAAATGCATTAGAGGGTAATATTGGACCCCACCATTCATCATCCATACATTTGAGTTCCAGTAAAATAAATATTCATCACTTTATGGAAAAGAAATTAAAATTAAATGGTTTTAAAATAAATTTGAAATGGAATAATATAAAGAAAAAAAATTAAAATCCAATTAATAAACATGATAACTTTTGAAATATAAATCTAAATCCAATTTAATTAAGTAAATATCCATCTAAATATCCTTTAAATAAAAAAGACTTCAAATTTACACCTTATATATAATTGTTATAAAGTTTTGTCAAAAATATTTTCAATTAATCAATGAATTGATTCTTTGGGAACACCATTTAATCAATGTAACCAAAAATATGGTTTTCGAAGTGGAAAATAATTTGATTAAAATTTATAGTCATAAAATGAAAATTATTAGGAAGGTCAAAAGTAGTGATGGAGCATTTATATGATTGAAAATAGTATTACATAATATATCTAGATAAACAATATGAATTGAATCATTTGATAAATACCTTTTATTTACCATAAGATATTTAAATGGATAATTAATTTAATGGGAAAAATTAATGGTTTTAGAAAATTTTCATTATTGATGAGAAATATCCTTTATCTCTTGAATCAATTTTTATAATTTGTTTTATAAAACTAGGATAAAAAAATTTGGAAAAAAATGTAAAATATTGAAAACATTTCATATAAAATAAAAATTATGGTTAAATGATATGTTCATATAGGAATCCTGAAATCGATTCGTTATTAAAAAACAAACATTATGGAAAATGTTACATTGATTTCATTAAAAAATTATATAAACTAATGGTAGTTTAAAATGATATTTTTTTTTAAAATATTGTAATGTCAAAAAATTGGAGTGGTAGCTAGAATATGAGTTGTAATGAATTTAGTTTTTGTTATATTAAAAATACCTCTGTTGAAAGAATAATTATATAAAATTATAATAGATATTCTATTTTAATAAATTATATAAATGAAACAAATTTTACTATTGATAAAAAATTGGAATAAAATTACTGATATACTAGAAATAATTTCTATATAAATTCCAAATATTAGCTATCACATTATAATGATATTGATTATATAATGAGGTTCGGAATAGAAACCTCACAGTTTGACTAACATTCAAATCATACCACTTTATGGGAGAATATCATGAAACTGAACTTCATATATGATATGGAAAATATATTTCATCATATATTATAAAAAATATGAAGAATATTAAAAATATAATATTTAATGAAACACCCCAAGCTTTCACGGTACGCTTCTCTTTAAATAATATAGTAGCGTGTGTTGTATGAAACTTCAAGCTCTAACACTAACCACAACCAATCAAACTAGCTGTTATGAATAGTAGTACCCAATTTTTGAAATTTTATACCTTTTATCATTCAAAATGGACTTTATTTTTGGATTCAGAATATCAAAATTATCTTAGGGTGAATTTTTTGTACATTTATGATAATTTTTATATTTTGATGAATATTGACAGTTACTAAATTTTATTTAAAAACAAAATTTTTAATTGAATTAATTAATAGTGATAAATTATGAATTTTAGTGGTTTTAAAGTATATTTAGAATATATTTTTACCATTTAATACAATTTTTGTCATTAGACGTAATTTTACATTTAAACCAGACATAAACAAGTGTCAAACTATTGATAGTTATTATTTCATAAAAACACACTTTTTGTTTTGACAGCGGGAATTAATTTTGAATTAATTTCTGCCACATCTGTGTTTTCAATTTGAAAAATGGATTCCATATTTGGAATCAGGATGTCCAAATTATGTAAGTCGGTAACTTTTATTTTTATACATATTGAATAATTACTTCGGTAAATATTTTATTTTCCATGGTTAAAGGGTAAATTCGGTAAATAAGGGTAAAAAATAATATTATAATAATATTAAATTACCCTAAAACCTGTCCAAACCCTATTGGTTGATACCTTTCCAACCATGGACATATTTGGGTCGATTATGGGACCCCATGGATCCACCTGTAAGTGATA
The DNA here is from genome assembly GCA_963277665.1 of Viscum album. NCBI lineage: Eukaryota > Viridiplantae > Streptophyta > Magnoliopsida > Santalales > Viscaceae > Viscum > Viscum album. The sequence continues at coordinate 2,082,139,189 of OY728128.1, read as the reverse complement.
ATGACACTTTATATTAATTAAGTTAAAGTAAATACAAAAATGACATAAACATATATCTTTTAGAAAAACAATTTTTACATATGGTTATTTAATTTATATTTTCGAATATAAATATTCATTAGAAATATAAAACTATTTCCTACATAATGGTATTTTATATATAATTTTTAGATATTTAATAATTCAATTTATTTAAGACACAATAATGATGAAGTATTATTCTTATTAATAAAGGAATCAAATAATTAGTATTATAAATGTTAAAATAAACATAATTTTAAAGGTTTTATGAACTAAAATAAAATTATTGTTAAATATAACATGTTATGATTTCTTAAATGAATTTTTTTGGAATTAATAAATTTGTAAAGACTTTAAAAAAAACAATTATTGACTAGTGTCCAAATTGACATAAATGAGTTTTTAAAACTAATATTATTTTATTAATTGATATTTTATTCCTAAAAATATAATTTTCGGCCAAAGGACATATAGAATTATAGTTGTATTATTTTTTTCGCTTGGATGTTTATTATAATATTATTAAATATATAATATAAAAATACCAAGAGACATGGTAAATGTCAAACTAATTAACTAAGAGCTAAAACTACAATATAAGGTTAATAAAGTGAAAAAAAACAGGTATAAAACCGGTTTGTTGAGTTTTCTTTGACCTATACCCACCTTATACTTTAAATAATCTGCTTTGGAGCCATTAGAAACCGGATATGAATTTATTATAAAATAATATTTCTAGATTTTCCTAAGGTGCCCCTCACCCCTCTTATAAAAAGGCACTCCCCATTCTCACTAATTCACAAATTAAAATCCATTTGGCTTGGACAAACCATACCCAAATATCCTCTCAACTTCCCTCACTTCATCCTAGAGGCCCTCCTTTGGTCGCAAAGCCAACATAAGGTGACCTTTTGATCAAATCAAAAGGAAGAACTCGAAGAAGAGGTAATGATTTCACCACCCTCTTTCAGGTTCCTTTCTTCTTCCACTTGTTATTTCTTTGTTATTTCCATTCAAAAATAATAAATCCAGTATCATCTCTATACTATGATGTTATTATAAATATGGTACAACCATCTTCATTATTCTATCCATAATTTGAATGACATGTCACCATACGTGCGTACGTACGGATTTCCGTCTCCACGCCGTGGTGTAATTGTTATTCAATATATTATTATTTGGATGGGTATAATATCGACATGTAATTCATGTAAATAATAAATATAACATGACAATTATTATGTATATATTATATACCATCCAATTATATATTATTTTAATATCAAAATAATGAAATTGTCGCTCGTGTGTACGTACGTATTACCGTCTCTATGAACGTGATTAGATTCATTCCCCATCATATCCATTCAAGAATAAATTTCATTTGAGGATTAAAAATAATGTTTAGAGACAAGATATCATTCTTTATATGAATAATATACATCCCATCCATAACAAATATGGCTCACATTACAAATAATATAATGTAAAATGAATCTATTAACACCCGAAATGATGATAATACTAACATATTATTAACAAATAAATGTTAAAAGATCATATATGATATCATATTAATGTATATAATTCTTTTATAATTCAATAAAAATTATTTCACCATTATAAAGGATTTTAACCTACCCTCGACCAAGGAAAAATTAAAAAGTAAGGGGTTTCTTATGTAACTTTTAATTCTATGAGATTTCCATTATTCAATACTTATTTATTGCATGTGGTGTGTGTACTTCCCATGTATGTATTCATTGTGTAATATAATTTAATTAATTTATATTTACATCACCATTTTATGATCCTTCTTTCATGGGTGTATGTTTCGTAAGTTACCAAATCAATAAGGGAATTTGAAATTTCAATTTCCACCCATTCGGCTTTACGCTTACTTCATTGATTATTTTACTCCAAGATTATGTGTGGAATCACTATTCATTTGATTATGTCATAATTTCCACTCCCCTATATGTGGATATACTTTTGATACCCATAATCACTCCATTGATAAATTATCATGTCATTGGTATGAACTTGATAACATAATTTTTACTCAATCACGATTTGTTGAGTTAAACATCCAATTCATTGGTGTGGTTTTTACAAGAATATGTGTGAATGTCCATTGATTGTTTTACACTGAATATCCAATCATATTGACCTTACTTATATTTTTCACACATAAATATGTCGTTGATTTATCCTTAACCTATGGATACAGCCTTTATGAGAGATATCATCTTATTTTATATTCCATTGACACTCCTTTCTTGTTATACACCAAATCACTTTTATATGGTGTATATAATGTACTCTAACATAGTATATCATGAATCCCTTTATTCTCATGAAATTAAAATGTTTTTATTACATCAATTATTTGTATTCAAGTGTCTCTCTTTTGGTTAGGAACTATAACTAAAATATCATTTTAAAATGTTTTAAAGATTTATTATTCCAAATCATTCTCATTAATGTATATGTTTTAAAAATGGTTTTAAAGATTTATTTATATGGATATTAAAGTTTTCAAATCAAAATTCCTTTTAAAGGTTTCGATGTGGTATGGGAAACTTTGATTAAAAAATCTATTTTAAATGGATTTTTGACAAATTGTGTGACTTTTAAATGTTTTCAAGAAAAAGTGGGCTATTTCTCTCAATAGTTTGATGATTATTTTAATCTATGTAAATATCCTTCATTATTCTCGTTTGAGGTTAATCTGATATAATACAATCATCCATATTGTATCGAATGAGTTATGTTTGACTATGGATGTGCTATTTTTATACCATTCATGGTTTGTGGTTAAAGTATTGACATTTCGTATGCTAGGTTTAATATGAATTTTTATGTTATGTTTAAAAATTTTCATATAATGAAATGCATTGGACATAGTAAGTGACTGGTGGAGGCCAATATAGCTCTTCAAGGTATTGGTAGGTCTAATGAGACAAACTAGTATCATGGCACAACGCCTTGAAAAAATCTTATTTGTTGTCTTGGAATAAGGCCTTCACTATGTGGTTATGATAGTCTGGAACTATGCATTCCATCATTATGAAAGTAGTTGTTGATATTGCATGTGATCATTCAACTAGTAGAATATACATGTGAATAAGTAAATGGAATTATTTAATTTTATTTCTACCATATTATGCTGAATTTTAGGTTTTAAAGGCTTTTGTTTTAGTTATACATTTCCGTAAAATGTTTATGCTTATTTATGAATGTTTCTGTGATAATGTTATCCTTACTGAGCATCTAAGCTCACCCTTTCTATGTTTTATTTTTCCCAGGATGCAAAGAAGTATATTATGACTAACCTCCAGGGATAGTCTATGGGGTCTTAGTGTTGTCAATGGAGAAAATGTTGATGTAGTTTTCCATTTTATGATGAAATGTAAACTTTAGGAATTTATCTAGTGATTCCAAGGATACTAAACTAATATGACTTTCGAGACTAGATCTTTTGCGATCATGCCAATATTATGTAATAATTCACCGACTCTGGGTAACTGGGGTCGCGGTGTTACATTTAATTGGTTAATAATATGAATTATTTCTTGAGAATTAAAAATTGATACCAATAAAACCTTTCATGTAACATAATATTTTTTTCATAACAATCATTTCATAATGATGTTATAAATAAGAATTAAGTAAACCCCTAAAATAAAGATGAAATAAAATTGAAATTATTTATTGAATGGAATAAATCAGTCGAGGAAAAATATAGGTAAATAATAATGATGGTAACTCAATGGATGATATCTTATTTACAAAAACCCTTATGATATTAGAATTATTCAAATAAAACCCCAGTGAAGGATTAGATTTCAAATAAAGAATTTAATACGATTAACAATTAATGGTTCATGAAAAAATAATTTAAAATTTTAATTTGATAACCATTCCAAAGAAAAAATGGTTTATAGTAAGATGTATATCTCAAGGGATTGAAAACTATGATAAGAGTCCCATTATGTGGTCTTGATTCGATCTATTCATGCACACAACATATTGAATAATAAAATTTTATTTTTTAGATACCATCCTCGGAAAACTATTAAAATTATTATTTAATAAGTAAAATTTATTATTAAGTAATATTTATTTATTATATAGTGTTTTCTTATGCATTTTATTTTGTGTGAAAATGTTATCATTATCAGCTAATTTTGATAATTTTGGAGAAAATAAAAAGTTTTTTAAGAATGTAATAAATATATAATACAAACATCTCAAAATTATTAACAAAATTAATATTTTTTCTAATTTATTATAATAATAAAATTTATGTTCTCATTTACATACATTCTAGTGTTTTACGTAGTAGTATAGATGGATGGTTAAACCCTCTCAAACAATATCACACCATAAATCGATAAGAACGTATGGATAAGGAAGTGGATAATATAATTATAATTGAATTATAAGGATATTTATGTGGATAATTTTATTTCTGTGAATCTTATTTGAATTTGTGTGAATAATAAGATAAAATAATGTTGAGAAATGAAAAATGAATCATCATTGAGGTCATACTCCACACAATGATTGGTTAATGCTTTAATTTCTTAATGAATGAATGGGAATAAAGATGGATAATAATTATTCCATTCATAATAATTATTATTATATTATATAATAAAATTTATTTTTAAATTAATACATATAAATATCAAAGAGATGAGGTTGTAGATAAGATAACAAGTAATTTTTTGGAGGATGTAGTTCACACAAATGCATGACTGATATTAATATTTTTCATAAGTGAATGAGATGGGATAAATAATAATTATTAAATCAGTTTAATAAAATAGAAGTATAATAATGATACGTATTTCATTATATTTATATGGTTATAATATTTTTTGAATGGATCTATTATGAATGAAATGTTTAATGATTATGCAATACTCATGTTAATAATTTCAACTTCCTCTTAAATATATCTTTAGAAATTAAGGGAATACGAAAAATTATGGGAATGAGGTTATTTAGTTTATGAAATTTAATTATAGTGAAGGGAAATTTTTATATGGTTTCAATGAAATTTAAAATTGTTTTTGCAATATTGAGATCGTTGAAGTGGTCTCCTTGTTTAATTGATGAAAAGTAAACATTCATTAGATCCACTATTTTTCAATAATTAAATGACACTATTTAGGGTAAAATGGTTCCAAAAGTGATAAATAATTTATTTTAAGGGGATTTTGAACAAATCATATCCCAACAATGAATTTAAAAAAATGTTTAATATTTTTTTTCAAGTCAATTTACATTAGGTTTTTATGATTTACCATTTTTATTTTTAACCAGGTAACTAGTTTTTAACCAAGTAATTTATATTTTACTTTATATATATGATCACACATATTACCAAATTTAGTGGTGATGAACCAAAATTTATTCCCAATTTAATCTAATTAAACTTATAAATATGATAAAAGATACTTTTAAATTATAATATTAACTATATAGATATATTTCTAGAAAATATTTTTTCAGCTTAAATATTGTTATTATTATTGGGAATTGATTAACAATTAAATGATGGAAGATATTTTTTATATATTTTTAAAATTATTATAAATATTATAAAATAAAATATATTAATTAAATTTACTTTATCAAAATTATATTACATAAATAAAAAACTGTTTATAATAACACATTCTACGTTATCATAGTTATTAACATTAATCATTATAATCATAATTTTATGCCTATTTTTTTGGAATTTTTACAAAATATTAAAATTCTAATATAAATAATGAAATCGATTTTTATATTTAATTACCAATAGTGATGAATAATAATTTATAATATGAGAAAATGAAACGAGTTTTTAGAGTACAATATTACATGTGTTCCCAAAATGATAAACATATGTTTTATAATTTCAAAATAGTTTTTAAAAATTTTTTTATAAGAAATTTATTATATAAATATTGTTTCAAAAAATATTATTTCATTATTTTAATAACTTAATGTCAGAAATGTGATGGAATAGAAAATAATTATTTTTTCATTAATCACCAAAAATAAATTATTTCAGAAACATATTAACAAGTCAATCTAGGATATTATTGAAATATTTAATCCAAAAACAATTTTTTTATTCAAAATGAAATTATAATATTTATAATATTTTATTTTCAAATCATATAAAATATATAAATAAATACATAATAAATTATAAAAATAGAAATTTCTTATTTTCTGTTGTTTTAATAATATATATATAATGATAAATAAATTTATTTTGACATATTATTTTATAAATATAAATATAAAAAATTATAAAATACTATTATCTATTATGAATTTAATTTAATAACATTAATCAAAATGAATTTTCTAATTTTTCATCATATGACATGAAAAATAGTTATATGTATTTACATTAAATGATAATTATCATTAAATTTAATAATGACTATATTATTATTATAATATTAATATTTTTTGGTTTATTATAATTAGGTGTTTTGTGTGACACATTCTATTGAAGATAGAACTAATTTAAATGGTCCCAAATATCAATTTTTTAAATTATACCCCTTGAATTAATTTTTTTTCTATGAATTTTAGTTACCACTCACTCGTGAATGCATTACACAATATTATTAACATATTCATAATTCAGGATATAAATTTCAATATGAATTATACCTTACTATTTTATGAAAAATCATGTTATCTATCTTTGCACAAAAAAATTAATCTTTAGTATAATCATGTACTAGGTGTGTATATACCTTAATCATGTGTTCCCTATAACATATATTTTCCAAAACCATTTGAATATCCATGATATAAAACCATGACAAATTCAAATATTTCTCAATCAAATTACTCTTTTCGTTAACACAAAAATGTTTTAACAACTAGTTCATAATGTCACACAAAATTTAACATATATCATAGTTTAAATAATGAGATAAAAATCACAAAAAAAAATATAACGGAAAAAATTTAATTAAATAAATAAAAAATTTCATTTCTATCAATACTATCTGACACACTTTAAACAAAATAAATAAACAGTTTATTACCTCAACTTCAATAAAATATTAACTATAAAATTTTACAAAAACTCAATTATTTGTTGTCATATAATTACCCACAAGAATATTGAATTTTCATAAAATAATATTTTACGGTTATTAACACAATTTTATGTATGCTCAAAAAACCTTAAGAAAAAAATTCTTCTAAAAGATTATTCTATTTTCCACATATTCTTCCTAAATTTTAGAATATAAAAGAATATAATAATTAAATATCAACCACTAATGAATATATTCGTGATTATCATGATTTAATTTCCATCCTGATATAAACTTCACAATCATGGGTAAGAGTAAGATGCAGACCTTTTCCATTTTTTCAAAAATATATTATGATTCTCAGCCATTTTTGTATACAATGTTATTTAGTAATATGAAATATTGGATTCTAGATACATAACATTCCTATATTCAATTTTTTATCATTTTAAAATAATTATTAATTCTAAATAGGTTATGATAATATCCAAAATATGACATGAAAACTCCAATATAATGATTTCTTTTCTTATGTCAGCTGCATTATTATCAAGTGATAATATAGGTTTAACCTACAAATCTTTTTTTCAATATATAATTATCCCTGTAAATATTTCTACAAGGTTATTTAATAAATTTATTTGTATAGACCTGTAAATTTCATTTATTGTTTTCAATTATATGGTATTTTTACGAGTCTGTGAAAATTGACGGTGCGTGATTCTGAGGCTCGGTGTGCCTGGAATGAATTTCTAAACCTTTCATCGGGTACATTCAATAAACCTGCGAGTAGGGTTTTTATAAGTTTTGAACTAGTGCTCGGAAATGAAATCTGAGTATACCGTTGAACTCACTGCATTAGTATTTTCTTAAGGACACTTTTACCTTGACAATAGTTGGTTGAGGGTGAAAGTTATTTTTCGTGTTTTTCCTGGAATAACTTTTATTTTATTTTTATCATCCCATTTTGATGTTCTATGGTGGGTACCACTAGAGCCTATACGCACCAATTTTAATTCATAAAAGTTGGGGACCACCCGACCTTAAACTCCTCATTTAATAATGAGCATTAAATGAGTGCTTACACAAGAAGTGTAACCACCCATTTAATGATATTTTTGATTAGTTGATTTTAATGTCTTATGTTAAGTTCTAACTATATCTCCTCTTCTTTTGAGTCGAGTTTTGGGTTGGAAAAATAAGTTCCTGGTTGGGAGAATGTTCTCCAACAAAGAACAACATCCATCAAAGAGCTATTATTCGATGAACCGATGAATGAGCCCGGGATCATAGGCATGTTATGGGCACGATGAATGTAGACATCTTAGACATTATCCTCGTGCCAAATCCAATGAAATAATGATGTATGGTTCAATATTTGTTTTTCTTCATGAGTAATTCGTGAAAATCTTGTTGTCGATCTAAGGCAGAGGGTACGGGCCAAACGAACATGGCCAAATCCATCTGCATCTTTCCTTTTTGATGTGTTCTTCACATTGCATGGGAGATGGGCGGCGCACATCCGCACCGCCGGAAGAAGGGAAGGTCATGGCTGTCGAGCCGCATTGGTGCACCTGAAGGGATGTCGACACCTAGTCGGCCGATGTTCGAGAAGGTGGCACAACGGAGGGCGGATGGCACACTGGTCGGCTGCACGGTAGGGTGGAGGCGGTGACCGCATGGATATAGAAGGGAAAGGGGGCCAAGCGGCCATGGTGGAAACCAAACAACGGCCGACGCTTCGGTCGGCCGCGGAAGAACGGGCAGTGCGACCGCCACGTCGCCGTCATTGTGGATGGCCGCGACCCGCCTGGTTGCGGTGGAGGAAGGAAGTCGACATTCGGCTGGCTATGAAGGGGTGGCAGATGACAAGACATAGGGAGGACCAAGGGCCAGCCATTTCGACTAGCCGATCTTGACTAAGCGGGACCCGCGACTGGTCACGCGTACTGCCTGGTGACCGAATCGCTTCGGCCCTTCTGTGAGCAGTAGCAGGGGCCCGTGAATCTCGCTTTCATAGGGACAGGCCGGCCCACCACTACGGGCCGGGTCAGACTTGACCCTTAGCAACTTTGACCCATATTTTCTCTTTTGGCCATAACTTTTGAACCATCTGTCTATTTGATAAACTGTCTATGGTGCTAGAAAAATTGGAGTGATATGATACTTTTGGTATAACCCACATTAGATTTGGATAAATTCAGGGTATGGTCGGGTTGGATCGAGCATGATTCCAAATGGGCCCTCAGGACTAAAACACTATTAAATTATAGACCAGGCGTCCGATTGACACATCGTCTATTCCGAAGAGACCCATATGACATGGCGATCCATTGGGATACTTCTTCGTCAAACTTCATGGCAGTTGGAGTATCGACCTATGGCTTGAGGAGCAGAACCTCTCAGAATCAAGCGAGCCTAGTGCGGGAACCTAATAGCTGGCTATAACATGAGAAAGGGATCCTTTGTGGGTGTGTATTTGAGGATTACACATGTTTCCACACAATGAATCCATGTGGGTATACTATAATAGGATCCTGTGTGGGTATAATGATGTACTAGGATCCCTTGTGGGTCTACTGTACTAGGATCCTCTGTGGGTCTGATGATTTACTTGGATCCTGTGTTGGTCTGATGTCATACTAGGATCCTCTGTGGGTCTGACGATGTACTACGTTCCTATGTGGGTCTGATGATGATTTAGGATCCTACATGGTTCTGCAACATAGTAGAGTAAGATGATTCTGTAGTTACATCTAGTCACCTTAACTACCATACCTAAGTTATACCTGGGGTGAGCTGAGTCTTTACCTTTTTGGTATTCTTTTATGTGGCGTACTTGCGTGGTACTTTCCTTCGTGGTGTTATCCTTTTGGTATTCATCTATGTGGCATACATGTGTGGTACTTACCATCGTGTTGATCGTTCCTTCATTGAACAGTTTTACTTTGATGAAGGATTTAGGCCTTGTGTTTCTTCATGAATGTGATGGGTACTATTTGATAACTTAGGTATATGTATGGAAATATACAAAAGTAGGGTTGTCGCTGGTTTGCATGTTATGTGGTTTATCCATTGTATATTTTGTGAGACCTTGAGGTCTCGGGGTCCCTACTGAGTATCGTTATACTCACCCTTGCATGGGCTTCGCCCTCACCTTGTTGTGTTTGGTGCAGATGACGAACAATGCTGATCGAGGCTAAGGGTACAAGTACTGGACGATTCCTAGAGGTGGACCATACGTCGTGATGGTGCACATAGGAGACGGGAAGATGTGGACTACTGAGGAGGCAATCTGTACCTACCCATCTAGTAGAAACCTCATAGGATGACCCAATAGCTTTCATTCACTTTCATTAGTTGTATTTTATTTCCAGTTGTACTTGTACCTTTACTGTTGGACTTGTATTTCTGGACCCTCTTACTTTCAGCACTCTTTTTGATATATAGTTTACTTGTGTTTGTATCTTGATGTGTGATTGGTTGAGTTTGTTTACATGATATAAATGTAACTAATTCCCAGTTTTAGGTAATATTCCTTTCGGTGATAGTCGCCAGCCCCTGGCCTATGGAAGGAGGGCATTGGATAGTCACGACACGAGCACCGGGGGACGGGTCTTGAGAAATTGGTATCAGAGGATTTAGTTCTATTGTAGAACATTGGACTCTAGTCATTTATCAGGATTTGTGTTATGTGTAGTGAATGTGGTTATCAATTTTGGGAATCAAGTGTTGGTGCGGCAGTCGACGTATCCATAAACCAGGACCCAATCATCTGATTTCTGACTCAGTGCATGAAAACATCGATTGCGTGTGTGTTTTGGAGATTTTTTCTTTGTGATATCTTTGAGTCAACTCACTAGGTATAAATTATTGATTGGGTCGCACCTATTTCCTTTCCAGGATTCCTCTACGCAGACATCCAGCTAGGGTTTTGAGTATAGTACGTGATGATAGCCTAATGAGCGATGAGGCCTCTGTGCAGGGCCCTCTTACAATAGAGGCACCAGCGGAGGCACCAGCGGTACCATTCCCCATTGGCCACTGATTCCACCTGACCTAGTAGCATAGGGTGTACGCTACATGAGTGTATTTCACTAGTTCTAGCGCCACAGTCTACCCAGGTTTAGGGGAGAGACGGACCCACAGGCGGCTGAGGATTGGATGGAGGCCGTGGTGAGAGTCTTCCGACTGGTAGGGACACGAGCTGATCTCACGGTGATCCTTGTTGATAGTCTTCTACATGCAGTAGCAGGTAAATGTTGGACCATGATAATCCATGTTCAGGATGAGGTGACACTTTTCTGGGCATGCTTCAAGAGCCTATTTTGGGCAGAGTTTGTTCCAGTGACCCTTCGAACAGTGCACATTCAGGAGATTCTTCATCTACAGTAGGGCAGCATGACTGTGGACCATTACTCAGTGAGGTTCACGGAACTCTGATGTTACTCCACTGATATGGTGCGGGGCCCAATCTTTAGGGCTCGGACCTTTGAGCAGGGACTCAGGCGAGAGATCAGGGCTTCGATGATTTCTCTTAGCATCCTGACGCCGGCGGGGGTGTTAGAGAGAGACATCTTAGTGGATAGTTTTCTTGCTAAGCAGTCACCAGAAGCGAGATACCCCACCAGGGATCACTTAGAGGAATCTTCTGCTGCAGTTAGTAGACATATGTCTCAGAGGTCCAAGAGGACCAGACCCAAGGGTGGATGACCGTAGGATTCGGGGTCACTTGTGCAGGGGACCAGAGGCATAACCAATCATATGAGGAGAAGATAGTGTTTCACATGCAGCAGGAAGGGTCTCATAGAACAAGAGTGCCATAACCGTTGTACGGATGATCATCAGACGGTAAAAAGACCGCCAAGTTAGTGATAGAGGTTCGACCGAGGAGGTCCACAGGGAGTAGGCAGACATGACAGAGGAGCTAGCCGTGCAGCTGGCAGTGGGAAACGATTCGAGATGTTATAACCACCACCACCAGGAGGTCCACTCTGACCATAGGGAGGATGTGGATAGATGAAATTTCATCTCCAATAAGTTGATGCATACGACCATGGAGATCTGGAGATGATACGAGGTATGATCTGGGTCTACTCCACCTTAGCTGCAGTAATTATAGACACATGTGATAGTCAGTATTTTATTGCCACTGCCCTCGTATAGATATCATAGATTCATATGGAGCCATTGGCTCGATCCTTATGAATAGAGACTTCGATGGGAGTAGATTCAATGATTACACCCTTGTGCCAGTAGTGTGAGCATACTCTAGGAGGCAAGAGCTTCGGCTAGGATCTCTTAAGAGAGGCATCGAGGCCTTATGACGTCATCTTGGTTATGGATTGGTTATTTACATTCCATGATCAGATTGACTATATGAGGTACAATGTGTAGTGTTTCCTCATGGATGGGACTAGGTTTACCTTCACTGGTGAGAAGAGATCCTCACAACACATGATGGAATTTCTCGGATAAGGGTGAAACCGATTACAAATCAGTTGTCTTGCCTTACCCACGGAGTAGTTAACGTGGAGAGTCTGAGCTATCCTATAGTGGTGGACCAGTATGTGGATGTCTTCTTTGATGATGTTCTGGGTCTACCTCCTTGCAGAGAGGAGGAATTTTACAATGAATTTTACCCTATGATGGCACTAATATCTACACTAGAATATCAGATGCCTCTTACGGAGCTTCGTGAGGTGCATGTATAGCTGGAGGAATTCTAGGGGAGAGGATTCATCCGGTCCAGTGTTTCTCCTTAGGCATCCCCTATTTTGGTCTCCAAGAAGGTGGATGGGAGTTTGAGACTTTGTTTCGACTATTGGTGCCTGAACCAGGTGACCGTGAAGAACAAGTACCCACTCCTGACGAATGACAACCTCTTTGATCAGCTGTACAGAGCACGATGGTTCTGAAAGATAGACCTCATATCAGACTATCAGTAGATCAGAGTTCAGGATGAGGATGTGCAGAAGACAGCTATTAGATTTTGGTATAACCATTATGATTATTTTGGTCATTCCATTCAGCGTGAATAATGCTCCAGTAGTGTTCATGGGACTCATGAACATGATCTTTCATTGTACCATCATCGCTTTGTACTAGTATTGATCGACAATATTCTGATCTACTTGGCTTCTGAGGAGGAGCATGTTTGTCATTTGCAGATGGTTCTGGACACACTCTGAGAGCACCATCTTTATGGTAAGCTCTCGAAGTGCCAACTCTAGATCTGAGAGGTCCAAATTCTGGGACATTTCATCTCAGAGTCTGGGGTTGCGGTGGATCCAGCGAAGATTTAGGTGGTACTTTCTAAGGAGCCACCCATGACTGTGATAGAGGTACATATTTTATTGGGTTTGGCCGTAAACTACCAGATATTTGTGTCTGATTTCTATAGAGTTATATAACCTTTATCATTGTTAAAGGAGAGGATAAAACCCTTCATGTGGTTGGAGAGATACCAGCAGAGTTTTTAGTATCTGAGGCATATGATGACTAGCACCACCATCTTAAGGCTGCCATAGTAGGGTGTAGGGTATGTAGTATACTGTGACGCATCAGGGACCGAGCTCAAATGTGTCCAGATGTAGGAGTGAGGATTGATCGCATATGGTTCTCGATATCTGAGGTAGTATGAGAAGAACTACGCTACCCATGAAATGGAGTTACCAGTAGTGGTATTCTCTTTGAAGATGTGGCCAAATTACATGATAAGAAAGCGTTTTATAGTCTACTCAGATTACAAGAGTCCTAGGTATATCTTCTCTTAAACGGACATGAACCTGATATAGCGACGTTGGCTTCAGTTCCTCCTGGACCAAGATTTCGAGATAGTCTATACTCTTGGGAAGGGGAATGGTGTACTAGAGTCACTTTGTAATAGGTTTGGTATACAACTACTAAGTGAGGTGACAGAGCAGTTGTCCCCATTGTGGATATCCTTTTAGGATCGAGATGGTGAAGCTTTTCTTCAGTCTCTTACAGTCACTCCACCACTCCTCTAGCGAGTCAGGGAGGCGTAGTGTGGGGACACTGTTTTCGAGGCTCGAGGTGCTTAGATATCCATTGGATAGTCACCTATTGTATTTTCTTAAGGTGGGAAGCACTTCATCCTATTTAGAGACAATACCATTGTACGGGTGTCACTTCGGGAGAATGTGTTGAGGGAGTTCCACACATCCCCTATAGAGGTACTTACAAAAGTGGAGAAGATGTATCAGGATATCCATTGATAGCACTAGTGGTCGGGAATAAAGGAAGCAGTAGTAGAGTTTGTCTCTCGATGCCTCACTTATCAACAAGTGAAGGCGGATCATCAGGTACCATCAGGCATAGTTCAGATTTTAGAGTTCCCAGAGTGGAAGTGGGATGGGATATCCATGTACTTCATGATAGAACTTCCATGTACATCCAGAGGCCATGATTTTATCTCAGTGATCATCGACCGACTCATCAAGACGACACACATCCTAATAATCAGAAATCATGGGATGCCTCTTTGTGAAAGGGGTTGTGTGGCTACATGGAGTACCCTTGTTGATTGTCTTTGATCATGATGCACGTTTCACATCCCGACTATAGAAGGGGATGCGGGAGGCTTTCAGGACGCAACTTCATTTCAGAACCACCATTCATCCTCAGACAGATGGCCAGACTAAGCAGACCATTTAGACCCTTGACGGCATATTGTACGCTTGTGTCCTCGACTTCAGTCGCAGCTGGGAGGATCAATTGCCTTTGGTGGATTTTTCATAAAACAACAGCTATCACTCCTCCATTGGGATGGCACATTTTGAGGAGTTGTATGAGAGACCTTTCATATCACCATTGTGTTAAACTGACCAAGGGGAGTCGGCACTCGTTGGACCAGAGATGGTATGATCTACCACAAAGGAATTTCCGATCATCCCGGAGTAGATGAAGACTAAAAATATTATGCATAAGTCTTATGCTGATAGGATATGGAGACCTCTCGAGTTCATGGATGGTGACCACTCCTTTCTACAGGTCTCACCCCAATGGGGTTTGTAGAGATTTTTTCGGTGCGAAAAGTTATCTCTAAAGATCAATGGACCATTTCAGGTCCTCATCAGAGTTGGCGAGTTGGCTTACTGCATAGCTCTTCCACCTTAGTTGCACCAGGTGCACAACGCCTTCCACGTATCCCAACTGAGGAGATATGTGCATGACCCATCTCACATCATTGACCACAATGAGCTGGACATTGATGATGCGGAAACATTTACGGAGGTTCAAGTGGAGATTATGGATGGACATGAGCGGGTCCTTCATGGGCAGTGAATACCTCTGGTGCATGTTTGCTGGTAGCATAGGAACCTCCATGAGAGCACATGGGAGTGGGAGGCTCAGATTCTAGCTCAGTACCCCCACTTTTTTTCTAGTATTTGTGATGTGGCTTTCAGGGACGCATAACCCTGAGGTGGGGAAAATTTAATGACCTAGAAATTTCATGTAATTGTTTTTAATTATATTGGAATTTTAAGTATCAAAGAAAATTGCCGCTACGTGATTCTGAGGCTTGGTTTGCCGGAAATGAATTTCTGAATATTCCTTCGTGTACATTCAGTAAATGTGCGATTGGTTATTTTTAACTTTTTAACCAATTCTCAGAATTAAAATCCGAGGACACCATTAAACTCGCAGTGCCAGTATTACTTTAAGGAGACATTCACCTCGATGTAGTTGGTTGAGAGTTACTGTTAGTTTTTGTGTTTTATGTGGAATAAAAATAAAATATAGAATAACTTTTATTTTATTTTTATCCTACCATTTGAATGTTCTATGGTGGAGACCACCCGAGTCTAAATCTTCCTATTTGAATTCTTAAACATGGGGACCACCCAACCTTAAACTCCTCATTTAATGAGGAGCATAAAATGAGTGGTTACACAAGAAGTGTAACCTCCAATTTAATGATATTTTTGATTAGATGAATTTAATGTATAAGGTTGAGATTTTATTTTATATCCTCTTCTTTGATTTGAGTTTTGGGTTGGCAAAAAGAAGTTCCACGATGCTAGAATGTTCTCCAATGATAAAGAACCTCCATCGAAGAGTGGTTATCCAAAGAACCAATGAACGAGCCCGGGATCAGAGGCGTGTTGTGGGTGAGACTAAAGTAGACATCTTCGACTTCTTCCTCGTGACAACACCAACGAACAAACAAGATATTGGTAGATATTTTTTTCTTCTTGAATAATTAATGAAATTCATGCTATCGATCTATGGAAGAGGGTTCATGCCAAATGAACATGGCCCGATCCCTCCGCATCTTTCCTCTTTGATGTGTTCTTCACACTGTGTGGGAGAAGGGTGGCGCGCATCCGCACCGTCGGAAGAAGGGATGTTTGGGGCTGTCGAGCCACAATAGTGCACCTGAAAGGAGGATGACACATAGTTGGTCAAGGTTCGAGCCAACGACACACTAAAGGCTAGCAGGCGCACCAGCCAGCCGCACGGAAGGGCGGTGGTGCTGAACGCGCCACAACAGCAGGGAACCACGCTCATGTGGCCGCGGTGGAAACTGAACCACTGTCGGCACATCGACCTACTGTGAAAGAAAAGGCAGCCCGACCACCACGCCGCAGTGGGAGTAGATGTCCACAGCCCGCATGGCCAATGTGGGGGAAGGATGGAGACTAACCATTTTGGCCGACTGAGCTAGATCGAGCAGGACCCGCGTGCTTTCTGGTGACCGAATGGCTTCAACCGTTTGTTGAGTACAAGTAGAGGGCGCGCCACTCCCCCCCCCTATATGCCCAGGGCGGGCCACCCATGCCGAGTCGTCTAGACCGCCCAACACAGGCTGGGCCGACCTAGTGGGTTGGGCTGGGTCAGGTCGGGTCACTGGGTTGGTCCGACTGGGTCAGACAGGACCCAGACCATCTTTGACCCATATTCGCTCTTTTGGTTATAACATTGGAACCAGGCGTCCTTTTGAAAAACCGTCTATGGCCCCGGAAGCAATGGATAAGGATGGTAATTTTGGTATACCCCACTTGAGGTTTGGAAAAAGTTGGTTTATGGTCGGGTTGGATCGAGCACAAATCGAACCAGACCCTCGGAACTAAAAGGCTAATAATATACAGACTGAGCGTCTGATTGACACACCATATTTAGAATTGAGACCCCTATTACATGGTAGTCCTTTGGGATACTTCTTTATGGGAAATCGTGGCAGTTGGAGTATGGACCTGTGGAATGAAGAGCGGAACCTCCTGGAATCTAGCGAGCTTAGTGCGGGAACCCAGCAGCTGGATGTAACAAAGGGATCCTTCGTGGGTCTGTATTTGAGGATTCTACATGGATACGCTCTATAAATCCATGTGGTTCTACTGTACTAGAATATTGTGTGGGTCTGACGTTGTTCTAGGATCCTCTGTGGGTCTGCTATACCAGGATCTTATGTGAGGCTAATGATGTACTAGGATCCTCTATGGGTTTGATGCCATACTAGGATCCTGGATGGGTCTGACAATTTACAACGATCATATGTGTGTCTGATGATAATTAAATAACCTACATTGGTCTGCCTATTAATGGATTAATATGATTTAGTAGTTACATCTAGTCATCATTAATACCGTACCTAAGTTATACCTGGTGTGAGAAGAGTTATTACCTTTGTTGTATTCTTCTGTGTGGCATACCTTTGTGGTACTTACCTTCATGGTGTTACACTTGTGGTATTCTTTTGGTTGGCATACATTTGTGGTACCTACCATCGTGGTGGTCATTCATTCGTTTAACATTTGTACATTTCCTTAGGAGTTGGGCCTTATGTTTCTTCATGAATGAGATGGGTAATATTTGATAACTTATGTATATGTATGGGGATATACATAAGTAGGGTTGTAACTAGTTTGCTTGCTATGTGGTTTACTTTTTCAAGAATTTGTGAGAGCATGAGGGTATCATGGTCCCTATTGAGTATCGTTATACTCACCCCTGTATGGGCTTCACCTGCACCTTGTTGTGTTTGGTGAAAACAATGGACAGCGTTGATCAAGGCTGAGGGTACTAGGACTGGACGGTGCCCGTAGGTGGACCATATGGAATGATGGTACGTAGAGTAGATGGGGATATATGGAGTGATGTAGATGAAATCCGTACCTACCCTTCAGGTAGGAACTATGGAGGATGGCCTAGTAGCTGTCTTTTACTTTAGTTAGTTGTATTGTATTTCCAGTTGTACTTGCACATTTACTGTTGCGCTTTTATTTCGGTCCCTCATACATTCAACACTTCTTTTTCTATACAGTTTACTGGTGTTTTTATCTTGTTTTGTTCTTGGTTGAGTTTTTTTATAGGATATTAAGGCACCACATTCCCGGCTTTAGGAAATACACCTTTTGGTTCTAGTCGCCAGCCCCTGGCCTATGGATGGCAGGCCTGGGGTAGTCAGGACACAAGCCCCGAGTGATGGGTCATGACAATTTTTATAATCATACTATAATCATTCATAATGTTTTAGTATATATAATTTGAATTGACCATAGAATATCCACTGAAAATATCAATCCAATTGTACAATTAGACCAATTTTCCATACATTTGGTGAAAATTGAGTAAATACCCAAATTGAAAATCTCATGGTTTTTAACCATTGGTACATATATTTTAGATCTTTCCTATACATATTGTATCTAGATATTGATTTAATTTTATAGAAAACCTCATACGCAAGTCGTAGATAAAATTTGGAGATGATATCATACACTTAAACATACCACGTAGAATTATCCGTATGCGTTTCTCTAAATTATTCTTATTATAATACGAAATTTATATAATATTACCTCAACTAAGCTAATGGAAAATCTATTCCTTTTGAAATTGTGACAAAACACAATGTATCAACACTTAAATTATCCTCAAATGACACAATTTCCTCTAATGTAATATATAATATAATGAAATACCAACTATGGGACCCATCAAATGAGAAAGAAATAGTTAGATAACTTATGTCAAATATATCATGATAATACATTCACAATACATTTTAGGATTAGATTTTTAGATAATTAGGACAAAAAAATAACTCATAAAACCCATGTCTTCATCAATCGTATAATATTTTTCTGAATATATAAGAGAATTTTTATTTTATAAAATCTCAGTAACATCTACCAAAAATTATACACATAGGATACCCTCTAATTTTTCATACATTTCAAATATTTATAACCTCGAAAAATGGAAACATAAGAAATAGGTAACCTCAGACACTTATTAGGGTTAAATATATGTGATAATAATCATAATTCATAAGTGTAAAAATTGTTATAATATAGGTATAATTCGGACATAGAATAAACTCATTATCAACAAATAATATATTATTAATCATTTTATAAGGAATATTACAACATAATAACATATCATGGAACTAACTCATATTAACTAAATGTGGAAAATATGATATATTTAAATAAACATTGGAATAAGTAATCATCATCTTCATGAGTCACACACATATACAGATGATTATGATAAAACCTAATTGTACCCACATATACATCACCTACCTAATTCACACACTTTCTCTCATTAATTTTAGAAAAGAAATTGTGCATATGTGTATATATATACCATGAGATGTATCCTTTTATTCAATGCAATATATAATGATATAGGACCTCACATTTCATTATCTATACATTGGAGTTCATTTAAATAAATCATTATCATATCCTAAAGAGAACATGGAATGAAAATTGGTATTATATCCCTTTAAAAAGTAATCATATTAGGATAACATTTATATTTCCATAATTTAAGATGATAAAACCATGAAATATAAATGGGTATCTAAGGATATTATTTAACATTCTAGTTATATATAATTCAAGTAAGATATCATACACAATTTTGATCATAAAGGTTAATAGTAAAAATTTTACTCAATAATTTATCAAATCAACAAAAGAATATGATATAGGTTAACACTCTTCAGTAAATGAAATCTAAAATATCTTATTAGTATAGAAATGAAATTGCATAAAAATATTATACATATAAGATGATTATTCAAGATAGTGTTATTGATGAATAATTTATTTTATAAAAAATAATATTACATAATAAAACAATAGAATAAATAATTATGGTATCATTCTATTGATATCCTTGATCAAATAAATGATTTGTAAAAAAATTCTATAGATGAAAAAAAATTAGTGAAAAGGGAACTAAGAAATATCATTGATCATTAAAAGGCATTTTAAAATAAATATTTTACCAAAATAAGAGAAAAATATTTCTTTTTAATGCTTGAAAATATAGAGTGAATGTTTCATATAAAATAAAAACAGTAATAGAAAAATATATTTTCTTATATATAAAAAGAGATAATATTATTCAAAAATTACACATATGGAATAATTTAAAATAGTTATATTTTTAAACAATTATTGACAAATTAAAGGTAGTAGAAAATAAAATTTTTTATTTTTGAAATAAGAAATTATCATATCAACAAAATGTAGAGCATAATATAAAATATTAGTGAAAAAATTTCTTATTTATTATAAAAAAATATCTTTATAAAAAACATAATTTGACTAAAATGATGATTTAAAATTTATTTAAAATAAATAAAAAATTGAAACAAATTTCGCCAATGATAACTAGAGGGTAATAAAATGATTATAATTTTGAAATAAATAAAATATAAAATCCCTATATGTACTATAACATTTTAGAGAACTTGGTTTTAATATTATTTTCTGAAAAAAAATATTACATCCCGTGTATCAATCAATAATAAAACATTTATGTAAGAATATTTAGAAGCTAGACATCAAATATATTGAATAAAAGTTATTTTATGATATAATATAAAAAATCAGTAGAATATGGTGAATATAAAGATAAATAGGTTTATAAAATGAAACGTGTCTCATGAATTAGGAATTCAAGAAAAAAACCATTCAAAAAACATATGTTTTGTCATAAAATCATTTGATAAAGAGGTTATGTGGAATAATTATAAAATAATATAAAATATTGAGGAAATATAATAAAAAATTAATAATTAGGTTTAATAAATAAATATTTTAACAATAGAGTTCAAAAACATATTTTAAAACATAATGAATCAAAACTAGGTTAGAAAAAACCCTTATGACAGTATCAATGTTCAAATAAAAACACCTTCAAAGATGTGATTTCAAATGTAGAAATAAATACCATAACTAATGATAGGATAATGATACATAATATTAATGGTTTATTTGATACCCCATTATAAATAAATCATACTATATAATAATATTTATGCATTAAGGGATTAAACATTGAGATAAGAAACTAACATCATCATCATAGTTTTCTCTCTACATGAAACAGACTTTAAATAGTCACATTTTGGTTATTAAATACCTATTTAGGAACCGAATTTATAATTATTTTATTTACTAATAAGAATTTAAATCATTTTATATATTATATATTATATATTTTTTCTTATGGTTTTTATTTTTCATATCAACAAAATTGGTGCTGGATAATTTTGATAATTTTATCCATCCAAGATGATCTTTTAATAACAAGTAAAATATATAATATAAAAATATAAAAAAATTAAAAAAATAATAAATTCAAAAAAAATTATTTATTATATTTTTATTTATGTTCCCACTATCATTTGTGGTCAGTTTTTATATCATAGTTCATATAGGTGGTTAAACCGTCCAAAACAAGAATACACTATTAATCAATTAGTGTATATGGTTAAGGAAGCGTATAGTATTATTATAAATAATAATTATGATATTATTTAGATTTAATTATGTTTTGAATAATATTTTTAGTGTTTGTGTATATAATAGAAATCATATTGAAAAATATTAAATTGTTTAGGCGGTAGTTCACACAATGCAAGATTAACAATTTAATTATCTAATTATTGATAGGGAATGATGGGATAATATAACATATCTCTTAATTATTATAATTATATTATTTATGTAAAACATATTTTAAATTCCATAGTTATAACTAGCGAAGGGATTAGTTCTTGAAACACGAAAGACACCCATTCGTGGAGGTTGTAGTATGCCCAAACATACGTCTGACATACTTTTTATATATGTTTAGTGGAATGATAAAATATTTTTTGTCACCTAAATATAAAAATAATCTATTATAATAATTAGTATTAAAATTTTATTTTAATATGGTATGTATATTTTTTTATGGGAACTATTAAAAATGAAATTTTATGTATTAATTAATACTCATGTTTAGACATTTAACTGCCTCTTGAAAGTATCCTTTTAAATAAAACACTCAGGCTTACATATTGTGAATAAGTAATTGGTTAAATGTAATCAAATTATAGGATATGTGAATTTTTTATGGGTTAAATGAAGTTTATAATGCTATGTGTATCTTCAATAGGATTGAATTGATCCCCTTTTATAAGTAAAAAAATGGCCACTTTTGTAAACATTCATTATTATTTGACGATGAAATGACAATAATCATAAGTAAATTATTCCAAAATTAAAAATTAATGGGTTTTGAAGTGACATTGGGTCAAAAAATCCTTAACCATGATTTTAAACACATGTTTTAAACCTTTTATGTCAATTTTCATTAGGTTTTTACATTTTACCACAATCATTTTTACCAGTGTAACAAGTTATTTATTAAGTTGTTAGTGTTTTACTATATTTATATGATCAAACATATATACAATATTTTATGTAATGAAATAAAATTAATCTCCATTAAAAATAAAGAATTATAAAAATAATATAAAACTAACATTTAAATTAGAACATTAAATATATATATAATGTTTAGAAGAAAAGAATATGCTTTCACTTTTAAGTATTACTAATTTGTATTCTAAATAAAATAGAAACCATCTAAAAATTAAATTAGTTAATATATATTTATATAATTGTTTAAAAATCATAAAAAATTAATTATATGATGTTTATCAATTTAATTTTCTATTTAAAAATTACATATTAATATGAAATCAATTAATTGAGAATATCACTTTCACAAATATCGTTTTCATTAAAATTAATATTAGTATCAATGATTTTTTTAAATAGAATTTACCATATAAATAATATTTTCAAACTGTATTAAATTACTAAAACTTTTTTTTTGTATTTAATTCCCACAAGTGATTAAAAAAATATAATAATAGAGAATAAAAGGAGTTTTTATGCTATAATAATACTAAAGTATCCAAAATGTTAGACATGGGTCTTAAAAATTAAATACATATTATTTAATCAATTTATTTAATATATATTAATGTAAAAAAATTATTTTAGAAACCACTAATTAGTTTTTATATTATGATAATTTATGAAAATTGACAGTATTAAGAAATCATTTTTTTTCTATTTTCACCTTAAAATCAATTATTTAAAAAAATTACAAATTAAAATTTTCATTCTTAATCCAAAAATTATGCTAGTTTTTTGAAATCAAAATTAAAAAATATATAAATTTATATTCTAAATAAAAATACAATATGTAAATATTGAATATTTTAATTAATAAAAACAAAATGTTTAAATTGAAAGTGTTTTTAATCTAATATCATATAATTTTATAAATAATTTAATGTTGATATATTATAGTATTAATATATAATTATTATATTATAAGAAACTTTTAACTATGAAGATTTTAATTTATTATGTTAAAAAAAACCTATTTTTCAAATTGTTCTTTCAAAAGAAATAAAAATAATAGTATGTTATTATTTGAAATGATTATTATTTTATATCTAATAATAGTTATATTATAGATATAATTTTAATGTGTCACAGATAATGTTATTCTTGTGTTGTATGTGACACAAGATAGTAAGGATATTATCAATTTAAGGGATTTAAAATCATATGACCTTACAATCACAGTGTGGTTTTTCCATTATCCACCTTTATAATAGGCTTTCGACCATATATTTCATATATTAAAATATACCAAATTTTTATTATTATTGTTTATATCTTTGTAAGACTAAAACTATCTTCAACTAATCCAATTTTGATACTTTCAGGCCTATGTTATGATTCTTCTATTATTAATGTATCATTAGTTCCCTTGTTGTATGTTACATTTGTATAGTTTAACATTTGGATAGTCTGACTATTCAACAGTGAAAATTCAATATATATCTTCACCTAATTCAAATCCTAATGTATCTTCTATGAGTAGATAAAATATCAATATTTGTCTTCTATGAATTGTAAAAACTAAGGTTTATTCTCACATTATTCAATAATATTATATAGATTAATGTTATTTCACCAACCATCAAAATTTATCATATATTAATTTCAATTTTACACAAATAATTATCCTATATTTATGTTGAGTCTTTATAATGGGATTATATGAAAAATCATGAAATAATTTCTTCTTATAGAATAAAAACATATAGATTTAATTATTATTTAATTATATCTTATCGACACTAGGTAGACATATATTGATCTTCAATATTTAATTAAATACACGATGAATTTAATCATATACCTACAAATTTTAAATATCCATCTTGTTGTTCAACTATTCAGGTAGGAATGTAATTATGTTTAGTAAGGATCAACAAAAGGATCTATTTCAACTACTTCCTCTTACTTAACATTAATCAAAATATAAAACACGATTCCTTGAGAAAAAGATGGAACAATTTTTCATCATGAAATGAGACAAAATATAATCAACTCTAAATTTATATGGGAAGTTATCAGTGCATAAAATAAGGTTGATTAACAAAGACATAATTTTTTAAAAAAAATCTCCCATATTTTATACCAATATATAATTAAACTTTGGGGTGTTTTTTATAATATTTCCCAAATATTATAATGTATTTATCAAAAAATAATAAAAATGTCACGACCCATCCCCCAGGTCCTGTAACATTACTACCCCAAGCCCGCCCCCCATAGGCTAGGGGATGGGGACTAGCACCAAAGGCGAAAATCACTAAACCTGGAAGGAATTGCCTTCATAATAGTAAAAAACACAATAGAGTATGAAACTGGAAGTTATACGCTATGTAAAACTGTATACAAAAGAGTGTGTTGAATGTAATGGGGCCAGAAATACAAGCCCAACTGTAAAGTACAATACAAATAAAGAAAGGAATTAAAGCAGCTACAGGGTCATCCTCCGGTATTCCCACCTGAAGGGTGGGTATAAATGGCCTCCTCATCACCCAAAGTCCATATGTCCTCTCCGTGTACATCTCACCGAGTGGTCCACCTCCAGGTACCGTCCAGTTCTTCTACTCTCTGCCCCGATCAGCACTATCTGTCGTCTGCAACCAACACAATGTGGTTTGGGCATTGCCCGTGTAGGGGTGAGTATTATGATACTTAGAAGGGACCCCGAGACCCTCACAGTCTCACAAAATCTAACAAGGATAACCACAAAGTACGGAGCCAACAGATAACCCATACTAAGGTATATTACCATACATATACCTATGTTATTTAGTAACCCATCTCAATCATGAGGGAAACACGAAAATCTTTGACTCAGCTCAAACCATGATTTTAGTGAGGTATAGAAGTACATATTATCAGTCACGAAGATAGATCATCTTATTCAATCATGAGGAACTGCTTCTGACCATATGGAGTCTGACCCACATAAGAACGATATGAACTAACCCCAGCAATGACCCACACAGGATATGACCCACACAGAATCGGTATCCGCTAACCCACACAGGATCACTCAGCGCTGACCCACATAGGATCTGACCCACACAGGATCAGTATGCACTAACCCACACAGGATCACTGAGTACTGACCTCTGTATAATCTTTCTCAAACCTATGCCTCACTATCAGCCTCCAGATTCCTCGCACCTGCTGTGCTCGACCTCTGTAGAAACTGCCCATGAGATAACGGCCATACCTCGACTGCCACAAAACTCCAAAAAAGAGTAACCCAATGTACCTCCATGTCGCAAGGTTTCCAACGTAACAGGCGGTGCGTCAATTGGACGCCTGGTCTATGTGTTATTGGCATTTCTGTTCCAGGTCCCCGATTGGTATTTAGGTTAAAAATAACCTGACCATACTCCAACTATGTCCAAACCTCAACTGGGGTATGGCAAAAAAAAATCTCTATCTCAAAGATTTCTATTGCCACAAACGGTTCGTCGATCGGACACCCGTAGCGTAAGATAGGGGCGAAATGGTGTAAACGAACCAAATGGGTCCGGGTCCGGTCTGACCCAGTCAGACCCACCTGGCCCGACCTAGTATGTGGGTTCGATCTGGTCTGAGGAAGGGGCTAGGCCCGAGGGAGTGGCCCGGTCGAGGACGGCCCGGATGAGGCCGGCCTGGCCGAAGGTGGCCCGGTGGCCTGCCCTGGCTGCACCCAAGGGAGAGGTGCATGCCCCCTAGCACCCGAATGGTTGAACCGTTGGGGTGGAATCGAAACCGGTGGAAGGTGGTGCCAATCCCACACATGAAGGAACCCATGGGGTCCCGCTCCTCCCTGCTGGCCCGAGAGGCAAGCATCTCCATGCCACCGGCACGACGCACCGGCGTCGAGCCCCTCCGTCGCGGCCTGCCCTGGCCATGGCCCTCTGCTGGCCTCCGTGCGGTGTGATGGCGCCTTGCTCCTCGGTCGTGGCCCGTCATGGTTTTGGCTCTCCTTATACACGACATGGAGGTTTCACACCCTCTTGGAGACTTGGTGGCCTTGTGACGTCGGTTTCCTCGCGGTCGTCCCGATGCCGGCCACCGTTCCTCCACCTTCGCCATCAATAGAACAAGAACAACAACAAGTGTGGGGGGTTGGACTATGTTCATGCAGTCCAAGCCCTCCTCGTTAAGATGATATCAATAAGCAATAAGAATCATAACAAAACGACAGAGAACGGATGGTAAAAACTTATACATAATTCAACTCAAATCCCCCTACCTCTTATTTTTCGGTCGCTGACGGTGGAATGAGAGGATAAGCGGATGTTGATTCGTCGATGTCAGAAAGCATCTGGGGAAGAAGCTTCGTTGGCATTATTTGCGGTTGGATCTTTCTTTTTTAGCTTGGTCGAAGATCAATGAATAAGATCGTCGTTCTTCAGTGGTTGAAGAGACGTTCTTCGTTGGGAGAAATTTTTCCTCCATGTTCTTCCAAGTTCCTCCTCCTCTCCTAATGGTTCCACCAAAAGAATAACCAACCAAAAATAATGGGTTATGATAAACCATTATTTAATTCATTGGCCCAAGAATTCAAAATAATTCAAATGGGTTTTAAATAAATAATTTAAGGAGCTAAATTAATTAATAGAGGGAGGATTGTCACATTAATAGAAAGAGTTCAAGAGCCTTCCCCCACTTATGGGGAGTTCAAGGAGGTTTAAAGCTTGTGTGGGCCCCACCTAATAATATCCTCCCAAGGGAGGTTATGTGAGTGTGGGCCCCATTACCATAACCTCTCATGGAGGTTATGGTGTGGTGGCCCCCACCACTAACATCCTCTTTTGGCTTTTAACCACCACAAATATAAAAAATTTAACACTTTATTTTTATTCAATTTAATTAAAATCCCCTAAATCTAACTTCCATTCTCATCATAATGAAACTATGGTGAAGGTCTGACTAATAAATCATCGATGATGTGAGCTTAGAGGTTCCCTCAGATTTCAATTACGAGCATCAGTTCAATAGATATAAAATCCCGCTCAAATGTTTACTGAACGTACTTGAAAAAAACTTCAGAAATTGATTCCTGGCACGTCGGGACTTTGAATCATGCACCAAAAATTTTCACAGACTCCTAAATATCCCATGAATTTAAGAAATAAATTTCCACAGAATTTATGTGTCTTTACATTCTCCCGACTTCAGGGATTTACGTCCCCGTAAGCTACAACTTGAACTAAGGAAACAAATTGGTGTATTGAGCACGCATCTGATCCTCCTGCTCCCATGTGCTCTCCTTGATGTTCCCGTGCTACCAACGTACGCGTATCAGAGGTATCGAACGTCCATGTAGGACCCTATCATGTCGATCCTCAATCTTTACTGGAACTTCTGTGAAAGTCTCCCCTTCTTTGATATCTAGCTCCCTGTGGTCGAGGATGTGGGAAGGGTCATGCACGTATCTCCTCAGCTAAGATACATGGAAGACGTTTTGCACCTGGTGAAACTACAATGTAAGAGCTAAGTGGTAAGCCACCTCACATACTCTGCAGAGGACCTAGAATGGTCTGATGTATCTTGGAGATAACTTACCGCCTCGACAAAATCTCAATTGTCCTCATCGAGGTGGGGCCAATAGAAAGACGTGGTCTCCATCCTCGAACACTAGAGGCATCCGTCACCTGTCAGTATATGACTTATGAATTCTTTATGTAGTCTTCATCCACTCCTGGATGATCTACACCTTCTCTGTGGTATCCCTTACAATCTCTGGTCCCACTAGTGCTGACTCCCCTGGCTCTGTCCAGCACAGTGGTGATCTATAAGGTCGACTATAAAAGGCTTCAAAAGGTGTCATACTGATGGTGGAGTGATAGCTATTGTGATATGAAAACTCCACCAAAGGCAATTGATCCTCCCAACTGCGACAAAAGTCGATGAAACAGGTTCATATCTTGTCCTCGATGGTCTGGATGGTCTGCTCAGTTCGACCATCTATCTACGAATGGAAGGCGGTACTCAAGTGTAGTTGTGTCCCTAAAGCCTCTTGTAACCCCATCCATAGTTGTGATGTAAACCATGCATCACGGTCGGAAATAATAGAAGAATGTACTCAATGCAACCGCACAATCTCTTGTACATAGTGGTGTCCCAAGATCTCTACTGATCCCTGCTCTCTGATAGGTAGAAAGTTGGATGACTTGGTGAGTTGGTCAACGATCACCCATATCAAATCATGAATCCCAGATGTATGTGGAAGACCCATAATGAAGTCCATGGATATCCCATCCCCCTTCCACTCTGGGACCTCTAAAGGTATAACCATGTCTGATGGTACCTGGTTCTCTGCCTTTACTTGCTGGAAAGTGAGGTATCGTGAGACAACTTTGCAACTACCTTCTACATACCTGGCCACCAGTGTTGCCATATGAGGTCCTGATACATCTTCTCCACTCCTGGATTTAACACTAGAGGGGAAGTGTGGAACTCCCTCAACACTTCCTCCTGAAGTGAATCTGGTACCATGGTACATCCTCTGAAGAGGATGACATGCTCCCCACCTTTATAAAATCTATCAGGTGCATGCCCTATGGATATCTGAGCACACTGTGTCTCATAGTCAGTGTCTCCACATTATGCCTCCCTATCTCACTGAAGAAGTGGAGGAGTGACTGTGAGAGACTATAGAAATGCTACTCCATCTCTATCCACAATGGATATCTGCAAGGCAGCCAGCTGCTCGGTCGCCCCTCTTAGCAGCTGAATACCAGTCCTCCTACTGAGCACATCTACAACAACATTCGCCTTCCCAAGAGTATATAATATCTCAAAGTAATAGTCCTGGAGGAACTCAAGCCATCGTCACTGTCTCAGGTTCAGATCCTTCTGAGAGAAGATATACTTGAGACTCTTGTGATCAGAGTACATGGTAAAACGTTCACCCATCAGATAGTGCCGCCACATTTTCAAGGAGAAGACCACTGCTGCCTACTCCAGGTCCGGGGTAGTGAAGTTCTGCTCGAGTTGTCTCAACATCCGAGAACCATATGCAATCATTTCTCTTTCCTGCATCAGGACACACCCAAGTCTGTTCCCTGATGCATCACAGTAAACTATGTACCCTACGCCCTTCTCTAGAAGCCTCATGATGGGGGCACTAGTCAACCTATGCCTCATCTCCTAAAATCTCTATTGGAATCTCTCCGACCACAGAATGGGATTCCACTTCTATATCAAGGCTGAGAGTGGTGTTGTAACTCTAGAGAAGTCCGGAACGAACCTCCGATAATATCCAGCCATGACCAGGAAACTCTATACCTCCAGGACACTCATGGATGGATCCCAAGAAATTACCACCTCAATATTTTCTATATCTACTACAAATCCATCCTCCAAGATGACGTGTTCCAAGATGTGAACCTCACGAATCCAAAACTGGCAGTTCGATAAATTACCATAAAGCGGGTGCTCTCGAAGTGTGTCTGGTACTACCTGCAAATGGTAGGCATGCTCCTCCTCAGTGGTCGAGTAGATCAAAATTTCTTAGATGAAGACCGCAAAAAAGTGATCGAGGTATGGTTGGAAGATCATGTTCATGAGACACATGAATACAACTAGAGAATTGGTTATGCTGAAAATAATAACCATGAACTCGTAGTGGTCGTACCGACACCTGAAGTTCATCTTCTGCACATCCTCATCTCGAACACTAAGCTGGTGATAGCCTGATCTGAGGTCTATCATCAAGATCCATCGTGCTTGCTTGATCTGATCAATGAGTTATTCAATCCTCGGGAGTGGGTACATGTTCATTATGGTCACCTGGTTCAGGTGATGGTAGTTTACACTAATCCTCAAGCTCCCATGACCTTTCTTGACGAATAGAATTGGGGCTGCCCCAGAAGAAACACTGGGATAGATGAATCCCTTCCTTTGAAAGTCCTCTAACTATACCCACAGCTCACGAAGCTCAGCAGGAGGCATGGGATATACTGGAGTAGATATCGATGCCATCCTGGGGTACAAGTCAATGTATAATTCCACCACTCTGCGTGGAGGTAGTCCTAGAACATCGTCAGGGAAAACATCCACATACTAGTTCAATACTACAGTATTACTCGGACTCTCCACATCAACTGATCCGAGGGTAAGGCAGGCCAACTGATGAGTGATCGACTTCACCCTCCTCCGAGTTAGTATATCATATGCTACAATAGTTCCTTTATCATTGGTGAAGGTATACCAGGTCCCATCTATGTGGACACACCACAATTTGTGCCTAATACATTCAATCTGTGCATGGACTGTAGATAACTAGTCCATAATCAAGATGATTTCGTAAGGCCTCGACGACTCTACGAGAAGATCCCAGCCGAATCTATCACTTCCTAGACTAAGCTCACACTACCGGAACCAGTGCGTAATCATCGAGTATGCTCTCGTGGGAGCCTCTAGCAATAATTATTGAGCCAACTTCTTCGTCGGATTCTCCGTGCTCCGAACAAGTGTAGAGGCAATGAAAGGGTGACTGGCACCTGTGTTTATAAGAACTGCAGCTAAGTTGGAGTAGACATAGATCGTACCTCGAATCATATCTGGATCACCGTGGTCGTATGACTCAGCTGCCTGAAGCTGAGCTCTCCCCTGTCCACCTTCTCTCTGTGGTCAGGGTGGACCTCCAGGTGGTGGTGGCGATAGCACCTCGTAACCTTGTCCATCGCCAGCTACTCGACGAACTCCTTATCCACATCCTTTTGCACCCTTTGGACCGCCTCAATTGAATCCCTACCTCTGCCTCAAAGGTCCCTCAAATGTAAGCGAATCATCTGAAATTTGGGTCAGACAGTCAAGAGAAATGTGAACCTACCTACCACATGAGTAACACCGCCTTCTCCTGGAAGGTAAGTCATTGCCTCGGGTACCCTGCACAACAGATCATGAGTCATGTGTTTGTCCACCCATGGGTCTGGTCCGCTTGGACCTCTGTGTCATCTATCTACTACCAGCTGCAGAAGACTCTGCAGCATGTTGACTAGGAGTGGGTCTTGCTACTGGTGTCTACTCAGCAAGAAAAAGCTCTACTAGGAGGGCCCTCTCTAACACCCCCACCTACGTCGGGATGCTAAGGGAGATCATCGAAGCCCAGATCTCTCGCCTGATCCCCTGCTCGAAGGTCCAGGACCTGATGAATGTGTCATGTACCATAACCGTGGAGAAGTGCAAGAGGTCGGTGAACCTTGCTGAGTACTGTGCTACAGTCATGTTACACTATTGTAGATGCAGTAGCTCCTGTATATGTACTGCATGAAGGGTGGTGGGTACAAACTCTTCCTGGAACACGATTTCGATGTCTGTTCAAAAAAGTTTCGCGTCGTTGTGGACCAGAAGCATCAGGCTCCACCATCTTCCTGCATCTTCCTGAAAGAGACTCGTGTTAAGGATCACCATGAGGTTTTATGGTGTCCCTACCAGCCTGAAGACTCTCACCACAGCCTCCAGCAAATCCTCAGCCACCTGTGGGTCCGTCTCTCCATGGAACCTGGGTGGCCTATGGCACTGGAAATCATAAAACGCGCTCAAACGATGTGCATCTGTTAATGCTAGGGCGTGTGGCATCGGTGGCCCAACAAAACATGGTACATATGGTGCCTCCGATGGTAAGGGCCCTTCACCGAGGCCTCATTACTCAGTGGGCTGTCAGAGCGTATGACTCTCGGGGCTCTATCTAGTCGTCCGCAGGGAGGCATCTTGGAAGAAACAGAAGTGAAATGGTCAAGAGACTATACCTGGTGAGCCGAACTAGTTTATTTGACTTAAGAAAAATTTTGAAAACACACACGCAATCATTGTTTCATGCACTGAGTCAGAAATAAGTAGTCAGTGTCCTAGTGTATGGATATGTTGTCATCATTACCAACATTGGACTCCCTGAACTGAAAACCACACTTAGTACCCATAACACTATTGATTCACAGAAAAGAAAGATCAGAGTCCTATGTTTTGTGGTTGAACCGACTCCTCTAATACCAATTTGTCACGACCCATCCCCTATGGCCATTATCGTGACCACCCCAAGCCCGCCTACCATAGTCCAGGGGATAGGGACTAGCATCAAAAGGTGAAAATCACTATACTGGGAAGGAATTTCCTTTATAACGGTAAAAAAACAGAACAGAGTATGAATGTGGAAGTAAAAACCTAAGTAAAACTGTATACAAAAGAGTGTGCTGAAAGTAAAGGGGCCGGAAATACAAGCCCAACTGTAAAGTACAATACAAATGAAGAAAGGAATTTAAGTAGCTACTGGGCCATCCTTCGGAATTCCCATCTGATGTGTGGGTACAGATGGCCTCCTCATCACCCTAAGTCTGTCTGTCCTCTCCGTGTAGGTCTCGCCGAGTGGTCCACCTCTGGGTAACGTCCAGTTCTGCTACTCTCTGCCCCGATCAGTGCTGTCTGTCATCTACAACCAACACAATGAGGTGTGGGCATATCCTGTGTTGGGGTGAGTATAACGATACTCAGTAGGGACCTCTGGACCCCCAAGGACTCACAAAGTCCAACAAGGATAACCACAAAGTATGGAGTCAATGGATAACCCTTACTTAGGTGTATGCCTATAAATATACCTAAGTTATTTAGTAACCCATCTCAATCATGAGGAAAACCTGAAAGTCATTGAATCATCTCAAACAAGGATTTCAGTGAAGTATATTATTACATATGATTCGTCGCGAAGATAGATCATCTTAATCTGTCAAGAGGCACTACTTCTGACCATACGGAGTCTGACCCACATAGGATCGATAGGAACTAACCCCCGCAATGACCCACACAGGATCTGACCCACACAGGATCGGTATGCGTTGACCCACACAGGATCACTGAGCACTAACCCACATAGGATCTGACCGACATAGGATCCGTATGTGCTCACCCACATAGGATCGCTGAGCGGTGACCTCTTTATGATCTGTCTCCAACCTACGCCTCTCTATCAGCCTCCATATTCCTTGCACCCGGTGCACTCGAGCTCTATGGAAACATACATTGAGATATCAGTCGTACCTATACCACCAATAAACTCCACAAATAAGTATCCCAAAGCACCACTATGTCGTAAGGGTTCCAACAAGACAGACAGTGTGTCAATCAGATGCTCGGTTTGTGAGTTATTGGTATTTATGTTTTAGGGGCCCGGTTGGTTTTTAGGTTTATACCAACCCGACTATACTCCAACTGTGTCCAAACCTCAAGTGGGGTATTACAAATGAACTATCTCACTCAAAGAATTCTGTTTGCACAAACAGTTCGTCGATCGGACACCCGTAGCCCAAGAGAGGGGCGAAATGGTGTAAACTGACCAAACGGGTCCGGGTTCGGTCGGACCTAGTAGGACCGACCCATCCCGATCCGGTCCAGACTAGGGTCTGACCTAGTCCACAGGTCAGATTCGGTCTGAGGAAGTGGCCAGGACCGAGGGGGTGGCCCGATCCAAAGGGGAGGCCCGACTCGGCCGAGGGCTTCCCGGATGAAGGCAGCCCGGTGGCCTGCCCCAGATGCGCCCAAAGGGGGATGCAAGTTCCCCCAGTCCCTTGAATGGTTGAACTATTAGTGTGGAAGCTAAACAAGCGCCAGGTGGAGCCGGTCCATCACACATGGGACCTGACGTGGTCCCGCTCCTCCCGACTGGCCCGAGCGGCCAGCCGCTCCATGCCACCGGCACGCCGCGATGGTGCCACACCCCTCCACTACGGTTCACCCCGGTCGCGAAATTCCATCTCCACCGGCGCGGCGGGATGGTGTCGTGCCCCTCTGCCACGGCCCACCCGGGATGTGGCTTCCCATCTCCACCAACACAGCACAACGGCCCCGCGCCCCTCTGCCACGACCCGCCCTGGCCGCGACCCTCTACTGGCCTCCGTGCGGGGCGACGGCGTCGTGCGCCTCTGCGGCCGCCCGTTGTGGTCGTGGATCTCCTTCCACATGGAACGATGGTGCTGCACCCTCTTGGAAACCCAGCGGCCTATCCCCACTGGTTTCCTCATGGTCGGCCTGATGCCGATCACCGTTCCTCCGCCTCTTCCATCAACACAATGAGAACAACAACAAGGGAGGAGGGTCGACCCATTTTCGTGCGGTCCGAGCCGTCCTCGTTAAGATGATATCAATCGGCAACAAGAAGCACAATGAAATGATGGAGAATAGAGGGTAAAAAATCATACATATTTCAACTCAAATCCCCCTACCCTGTATTTGTTGATCGTTGATGGTGGAAGGAGAGGATACGCGGATGTCAATTCATCGACGTCAGAAAGCATCCCGAGAACAATCGTCGTCGGCGTTCTTCGTGGTCAGATCCTTATCTTTTGGCTCGGTCAATGATTGATGAAAATGTTCATTATTCTTCGGTGGTGGAAGAGACATTCTTCGTTGTGAGAATTTGTTCCTCTCTGGTCATCCATGATCTTCATTGTCTCCCAAAGGTTCCACCAAAATAATAGACAACCAAAAATAACGGGTCATGATAACCCATTATTTAATTTGTTGGACCAAGAATTCAAAAGAATTCAAATTGGTTTTAATTAATTAATTTAAGGAGCTAAATTAATTAATAGAAGGGGGATGGCACATTAATGAGGGGAGTTCAAGAGCCTTCCCCCACTTATTGGGAGTGCAAGGAGGATTAAATCTTGTGTGGGCCCCACCTAATAATATTCTCCAAAGGGAGGTCATGTGCGTGGGTGGACCACCAACAAAACCTTTCATGGGAGGTTATGGTGTGGTGGCCCTCACCACTAACCTCCTCTTGAAGCTTTTAACCACCACAAATAAAAAAATGTTATCACGTTATTTTTATTCAATTTATTTAAAAACCCCAAAATCTAACTTCCATTCTCGTCAGAACACAACTGCGGCGATGGAATCACTAAGAAATCACCGATGCTGCAAGCTCAATGGTGCCCTCGGATTTCAATTCCAAGCATTGGTTCAAAAATATTCAATGACACTCATATGTTTACTGAACGTACCTAATAAAAACATTAGAAATTGATCCCGGACACACCGGGCCTTAGAATGAAGCTCTCTAAATATTTTCAGACTCATAAATATCCCATGAATTTATGAAAAAAAATTCCATGGAGTTTCTGGGTCTTTACATAATGGCGCCAGTTTTGGTTCCACCCAAACAGTTCAACCGTTCGGGTGCCAGGGGCGCACGCCTTCCCCCCCTGGGCGCTGCAAGGGTAGGCCGTCGGGCTGCCCTCGGCCGGACAGCCCATGGCCCAGGCCACCCCCTCGGGCCTAGCTTCTTCCTCTGACCAGATCGGACCTGCAGACCGGGTCAGACCCCGGTCTGTACTAGGTCAGGCAGGGTCGGTCCTACTAGGTCGGTCCGGACCCGGACCCGTTTGGTCAGTTTACATCATTTCGCCCCTATCATGGGCTATGGGTGTCCGATCGACGAACCGTTTATGGCAACGGAAAGACTAAAGCGCGGAGGTTATTTTGGAATAACCCACATGAGGTTTGGACATAGTTGGAGTATGGTCAAGTTGGTTTGAACCTAAAAACCAAATGGGCCTCTCCAAACGGAAATGCCAATAACACACAGACCGGGTGTGCGATGGATGCACCATCTATTTCATCAGAACCCATACAACATGGAGGTTCTTTGGGTTACTCCTTTCTAGAGTTTAGTGGTGGTCGAGGTACAACTGATATCTCTAGGGCAGTTTCTACGGAGCTTTAGTGCACCGGGTGTGAGGAATCCAGAGGCTGATAGTGAGGCGGAGAATGGAGACATATCATACGGAGGTTAGCGCTCAATGATCCTATGTGGGTCATAGCATAACGATCCTGTGTGGGTCAGATCCTATGTGGGTCAGTGCTCAGCGATTCTGTGTGGGTTAGTGTATACCGATCCAGTGTGGGTTAGATCCTATGTGGGTCATTGCGGGGGTTAGTTCCTATCGATCTTCTGTGGGTCAAACTCTCTATGGTCAGAAGCAGTACCTCTTGACAGAATAAGATGATCTATCTTCATGACTAATCATATGTACTTCTATACTTCACTGAAATCCAGGTGTGATCTGAGACAATGAATTCCGTGTTTTCCTCATGATTGAGATGGGTTACTAACTAACTTAGGTATATGTATGGGCATATACCCAATTAAGGGTTATCCGTTGAATCCATACTTTGTGGTTATCCTTGTTGGAGTTTTTGAGACCTTGAGGGTATCAGGGTCCCTACTGAGTATCGTTATACTCAACCATACATGGGCTATGCCTACACCTCATTGTGTTGGTTTCAGACGATGGACAGTGCAGATCGGGGCAGAGAGTAGCAGAACAGAACGGTACCTAGAGGTGGACCACTCGGTGAGACGTATACAGAGCGGACGGATGGAAATGGGGTGCTATGGAGGCCATATTTACCCACCATTCAGGTGGGAATGTCAGAGGATGACCCAATTACTGATTTACTTCCTTTCTTTAGTTGTATTGTACCTTACATTTGTTCTTGTATTTCCAACCCCTTTACATTCAGCACACTATTTTGTATACAGTTTTTCTTAGCGTTTTACTTCCATTTGCGTATTCTGTTGTGTTTTTTACTATTATAAATGACACTCATTCCATGTTAAGGGATTTTCACCTTTGTTTCTAGTCTCCACCCCCTGGACTATGGATGGTGGGCTTGGGGTAGTCACCATACGGGCCCCGGGGGGAGGGTCGTGACAAATTAGTATCAGAGGGAAAGGCTCAGTAGAGATATTGGGACGCCTCTGATAATAAATGTAACAACTGGGCCATGGTAACATCTATCGGGGTCAGCGCATACTGATCCTGTGTGGGTCATGTGCTGTGTGGGTTATTTCAGGGGTTAGTTCCTATCGATCCTGTGCGGGTCAGACTCTGTATGGTCAGAAGGAGTACCTTTTGACAGAATAAGATGATCTAGATTCGTGACTAATAATATGTACTTCTATACTTCACTGAAATCCTGATTTGATATGAGTCAATGACTTTTGTGTTTTCCTCATGATTGATATGGGTTACTAAATAACATAGGTATATGTATGGTCATATACTGAAGTAAGGGTGCTGAGGAGGGCATATGTACCCACCATTCTGGTGGGAATGCCGGAGGATGACCCAGTAGCTGCTTTACATCCTTTCTTCAGTTGTATTGTACTTTACATTTGTGCTTGTATTTCCGGACCCTTTACTTTCAGTACACTCTTTTGTATACAGTTTTTCGTAACGTTTTACTTCCATTTACATACTCTTTTGTTTTTTTACAGTTATAAAGGCAATGTGTTCCATGTTTAGGGATTTTCTCCTTTGGTGCTAGTCGCCAGCCCCTGGCCTATGGAAGGCGGGCTTGGGGTAGTCACGATACGGGCCCCGAGGGACAGGTCGTGACAAATTGGTATCAGAGGTCAGGGCTCAGTAGAGATATTGGGACGGCTCTGATATAAAATGTGACAACTGGTCCCCGGTAACAACTGGGTGGGTTAGCGCATATCGATTCTGTGTGGGTGAGATCCTGAGTGGGTCATTACAGGGTTTAGTTCATATCGATCATGTGTGGGTCAGACTCTGTATGGTCAGAAGTAGTACCTTTTGACAGAGTAAGAGGATCAAGCTTTGAGAATAATCATATGTACTTCTATACTTCATTAAAATCCTGGTTTGATCTATGTCAATGACATTCATGTTTTTCTCATGATTGATATGGGTTACTAAATAACTTAGGTATATGTATAGGCATATACCTAAGTAAGGGTTATCTGTTGACTCCATACTTTTTGGTTATCCTTGTTGGATTTTGTGAGACCATGAGGGTCTCGGGGTCCCTATTGAGAATCGTTATACTCACCCTTGCACGGGCTATTCCTGCACCTCTTTTTTTGGGTTTTAGATGACAGACAATGCAGATTAGGGAAGAGATTAGCAGAACTGGATGGTACCTGGAGGTGGACCACTCGACGAGATGTACACGGAGCAGAAGGACGTACATGGGGTGATGAGGAGGCCATATGTACCCAACATTCAGGTGGGAATGTGGGAGGATGACCCAGTAGCTGCTTTATTTCCATTCTTCAGTTGTATTGTACTTTACGGTTGTGCTTGTATTTCCGGCCCCTTTACTTTCAGCACACTCTTTTGTATACAGTTTTTCTTAGCATTTTACTTCCATTTGCGTACTATATTGTTTAATTTTACTTTTATAAAGTCAATGAATTCCTTGTTTAGGAATTTTTTCATTTGGTGCTAGTCGCCATCCCCTGTCCTGTGGATGGTGGGCTTGGGGTAGCCACGATACGGGCCCCGGGGGACGGGTCATGACAAATTGGTATCAGAGGGCAGGGCTCAGTAGAGAGATTGGGATGACTCTGATACAAAATGTAACAACTGGGCTCCGGTGACAACACAAACACCCCCCTTAACATAGTCGCCAGGTGCTGGCCCACTAGGTACCACATGTTGTCCCGCAGACATATGGGCCCCACCTTGGGTCCCACCCATGTGCCCGAACAGGTCATCAGACTAAGGAATTTCCCCACATGCCAACACTTGTCCTTTCCATTGTGTTTTGTCCTCACTCACACACACCCAGAGAAACTTTCTAGAAGATCAACCATCCCGATCACTACTCCAGGCCAAGCACGCTTAACTGTGGAGTGCTAATCAAGTAGGCTCCTGAAAAGGTAGGTTCACCATGTTGACATGAGGCATATCATTTACTTATTTAACTGTTTATCATTTTGGGGTGTTAAAATAACCACCCCTTTAGAGAAAAACATCCTCGTTGTGGGCCCTACATATCAACCCAGGAACTGCACCACACTTAAGGCTAGGCACCACCTCTAATACCAAATGTAACAACTGGGCCCCGATGACCGCACATACACCTCGCCTTAACATGGGCGTCGGGTCTTGGCCCACCAGGTACCACCAGTTTCCCCATAGACACGTGGGCCCTACCGTGGGGCCCACCCACATGCCCAAATAGGTCATCTTACTAATGAATGTCCCCACAGGCCAACCCATTTCCTTTCCATTTTGTTTTTTCCTCACTCACAAACCCAGAGAAACTTTCCAGAAATTCACCAATCCTAATCACTACTCTAGGCCAAGCACGTTTAACTGTGGAGTTCTAATCAAGTAGACTTCTAAAAAGAACGGTGCACCATGATGACATGAGTCATATCATGTAGTCATTAAACCCTTTATAATTTTTGGGTGTTACAAAAAATATTTAAACCTAATTTAGTTTCTAACATTGAATGTTACATTTTCCATGTCAACAAATAATGAATATCACTTTATTAGTTTCAGAATTCTTTTACAATATAAGTCAAGAGAATATATTCAATTTAATTAATGAATGATATAATAATTAATTTCTATAATTTCTGTTTTCAAAATCTCATCATCATTTGTAACAAATTCATTAAAAACTCTACAATCTGAAACCATAATGTATGATATCTTCAAATTTTTTGTTGTCCGAAATTTAATTTAATTCATTTTCACTTATCGACTTTTCAAAATAACTAATTCCAACACTTATCATAATTTATTATTTTCGTTAGATATTTATTTCAAGTGTTTATTCAATATATGTATCTTTCAAGGGGTAAACTTCATCGATTATCTTCTTCATAGTTTATGTCAACTATTGTTGTCAAAAAATGAATATTCATTTCAATTATGTTAATGTATTATGTAAGGTACATCTCATTTAGTTATAATTTATTTTACTATTTTACTTTCCTATGAAAATTCTTCACAAAATTGAATCTAATTAAATTCCTTTCATAATGAAAATCAACACAACAAATATGTGAATAAGTTTATTTAATATTTTTCTTATAATATAATAAAACAAAGCTATGACATACTTCCCAACTATTAAAATACATCTAATTCATCTCTAACATTATAAGAAATATTAATTCTTGATTCCCCTTTTAATTTTTGTAATTGATAACAAATATTATGTAATTAGATATCTTTTTACATTATCTAGAAGGGCACATGAAATATTTTTCTATTCCTCCATATTAATTTCCACATTATATTTGTCTATCAAAACAATCATGGACACTTGAAGAATAAATTTAACTTTATCCTTGTTTAAATATTTCCTCAATCAATTACATTCCATAGTAAAATTATTTCATGAGGATTAAATCCTTTTATTTACAATCATATTTGAAAATTGTAGAATTTTCAGGATATTTTTAGGAGTTTTCATATCTTATTTCTATTAACTACATAGTGTTTTACATAATTTATGTTTATTTTATTTTGTAATTATTCATTAAATCCAACTTATTTATCAAATATTTATTCCACTAAAAGAATACTATATGTTCAGTCTTATATTAAATTACATTAATATTTTATAATGAATCCTTTATCCATAATAATAATGTATTTCATTCAAGTACACAAGATGTATGATTTACTTCTATAATAGAAGCATCTCTAATGCGGTGCAACATCTTCCTTTAAATTTTTACTGGAATTGTGTTTTACATCATCATTCTTACACCCTATGGTTGATCAAAATATATCTTACGCTCCGTTGTATTTGTATTTTGGGACATTATAACTTTAGTATGAACTTAATCATTCAGGTCAAGTGTGAAAAAACCCTTATAATCACATTAATTTTTTTTTACAACTCTCACATAAGTATTCAATATATCTATACTATATAAAAGTAAGTAGATTTTATTTATTCTCTTTATATTTATTGAAACCAAATGTAATTACATTAATATCCACTTTTCTCCCCTTCTTATATGCATTTTTCAATTATTTACTTGTTATTAATGCATTAAATTTCTCTGAATATAAAAATTTCACAAAATCAATAAATTCCAACAAATCATTCTTCTTTCCACTGTGAAACATTTTAAAATATATTGTCTACATGATGCTTCTATTT
The DNA here is from genome assembly GCA_963277665.1 of Viscum album. Classification (NCBI taxonomy): domain Eukaryota; kingdom Viridiplantae; phylum Streptophyta; class Magnoliopsida; order Santalales; family Viscaceae; genus Viscum; species Viscum album. The sequence continues at coordinate 2,082,097,446 of OY728128.1, read as the reverse complement.
AAGTAAGAATTATTTTTTAAAATATTTTTTGGGAACAATAATTATTTTCTTACATTAAGCTACATTTTAATAAAGTGATGGATTATCAAAATCATTTTCACCCAAATTAGTTTAGAATTTATGGTGTAAGATAAACTCTTAAAAATAATAGAATTAGAATAAATAAAATTTTTTTAAGTAAGAGTTTCCAAAGTCTTTGGGCCTACAATAAATCTATATTTATACAATTTCATTCCCTTCCTTCCACTAGAATGTTCTATCATAAATTTCATACTCTTTATTGAAACATTCATATTACCCACTTTTCATTCTCTTTAGTATTAATCATTAGTGTGATCTTCATCATGATATTTTTGTTTGACCTTAAATTCAAAACAATTTAATTCAATGGAATTTTTTTAACATTGGGGAAAATTATCCATTTATCTCATAACATATTTTTCTTCTCAAATGGATATTCATATGTCTTATTATTCCATACAAAAGAGCAATCATTCTCTTTCACACCCTCTCCCCATTCATCTCAAACATTATATACTTGACTTGAGTTATAACATTACGAGTTTATTATAGTACATGAATATTTTCTTAAAAGAAATTTTTAATAAATAAATATACAAAATATCCATATTATTTCCAATTTAACTAAATAATAATATTTCATTACAAAAAATACAGATAAATACTTATCTTTAATGAGTTTATTAATATTGTTAAAATTTTGGATCCTTATGACCAATTCATTATCCATTTTATCACATTATAATATTTCATGTGTGTTCACATCATTTAGTCCCTTGATAAATGAAAATGTGTAATTGAAACCCAAAATTTAATATTTATTTAAATAGTATTCCATATTAGATTAGATATTGTCTATTCATTCAAAAAACCCATACTATACATAAGGTGATCAAAATTCATCTAAATTATTATTCATTTTAGATTTATCAAAAAATTACATATTGAATTTTTCTTTAGTTATTTTTGAATCCAAATTATACTGATTTTAGATGATAATATAATTAACATCATAGACTCTATTTTCATCTTATTCTTCTGTCTTTTGGCCCAAAATACTATACTGAAACTAGAAATAATAACTCCATTTTTCATTGACATTGGAATCTAATAATATTCCTTAAATATTAACTTTAGGTAAAGATGTTAGATAACTGGATGAAAATATATAAATCAAATCAATGGAATCAAATATTAACTTGGATTCCACATGATGTGCCAATTAAATCATACAGTCACACTAAGTTTGGGAGTTAATTATTATAGACCAATTTTATATAATTATTCATAAAAAAATTATTCAATTTTATTATATGATTCAATTTCATTGTTAAGATGTATAGAATTATTTATTAATTTATAACTATAAGGTGAACTTGAAAATTAAGAAATAAATAAGATACCATTGAATGAAGTAATTTAATGAGGTTAAACCCAAATGTATGAATATAATATTTATTATGTTAGGAATCATTTTATGTATAATTGTTTTTCACTTATATAAAAACTTATTAAAATAAGTTATGAATTATCCCGAACATACAATGGTTGTGGGATGGTTTCAACATTTTTTCAATAATACATTATATTGGTAACCGTCTATATATAATGATTAAATGATATTCCCCCAAGGTATATCATGAAATATCTATAATATCTCATTTATATTTGTAATATTACAGTCAGTCCATCTACTCTCTAGTTTCCCTCTTAGAATACATAAACAATATCTTTTGTATGTTCTAATAAATACATATAAAAAATTGTAAGATATTTTTCCAGAATAATGGTCTTTAAGGACCATATAATAATTTACTCCAAAAACATGAACTTCATAATTTTACTCCTTCATCTTATAAATCAACTACTATAAACTCCACATTTTCAAGTATATAAATGTATAAAACAAATATATGTTACTACTGAATATTGGTCTTGATTAATAACTTCATATTTCCTAAGAAATTGAAACCACTAATTTATTATTATGAACATCTTGATCTAGATCCTCAAAGATTTAACAAAAAAAATATTTATATCGAGAAATTTATTTTCTTATACTTTTCTTTTATGGTATATTATCTCTAGTTTTCCCAAGACAAAATCCCTTAATTAATTAACACTTTATAAAATTATCCATACTTCAGTAAGTATGTTCAAAATGGGCTTAGACTTCTGACTGTTGTATCTATCTGAAATAGAATTATACCTACTCTAATCATTCAAAAAATTTATGAATTTTACTTTATCAATGATCCAAAAAATATCCAAATAATCTATCCTCATGGCTTCCAATAATTTAAGAAAAATCATGACATAAACATCAAGTTAATCATATCTTTATGTCCAGCTTGACATTTTTACAATTTATAATGAATCCACCTGAATGTTATGTTATATATGTTGGAATCAACTAATTTTTTCACTTACAAAGAGTAATTTTATTGTAACTTGAGATAAATTCTAATTTATATTCTGGCTTTTAAAAATAATATATCAATAATTAACATATTTTTAATTATTGATATAATTCTTTTTGTATAAACTAATATTATTGTGTTCTTATTCTATAGATTTATGACTATATTGAAACATGGGATTATGAAACTACTTTTTATGATTCATATATTGATAGTCATAAATTCCTAACAGCATAAACTCCAAAATACTTAGTTCCAAATATCATCAACTTATGATTGTATTACCTACTAAGCATCAAGTATTTTATAGCTTCAATGTTTCCTCATATCCTATTTCAATCATTATTAATTTTTATTACTCACTAATTTTGGGTTTACAATACCCATAATTATTGACATTACTAAATTCTTCATCTTCTGGTCATCACTATTATCCTTAATATTTATTACATCATCTTCTAACTCCACCATTCGAACACAAAAAAATCATAATAGTTCTGATTTATTTTCCAATTCTCTAGTTCACATTAAACAAATAACATTTATATAATTCTTTGTTATCCTTGTGTTTCTTTGTAATTAATCTCAACGACTTCTTAATTCATTACCCATTCTATATTTTTAATAAATGACCTTTACTCTCATAAAAACTCAATGTTATGGATTTAATATGAATAATTAGATTTATCATCAAAAAATTTACCCTAATCAATGAAAATATAATTATAAAAATATAATTTAAAACATTTAATATTCATTACACTTCACTACTCTATCTTATGTCTCATAGTTCATGTGTACTCTAGTTCGATTTTTTTTATCACCTTCTAATATGTTATTCTCTATAATGATAACATCTATATTCTGAAAAATATAACCATAAATTATTAATTAATAGATCCCACTAAAACTATAACTAAATGTGACTCTTATATGTGACTAATAGTAACACTTGGAGATTTAATTATATATTTATCTAAAAATACATTTGATTTCATTGATAGATTACCTAACATGAAACATCATGTTCAAACAGAGTGAAATATACTACTGAATAATCATTATTTTTAATTTGAGAATTATTATGTAGTTATTTTTTTGGTGGGTATGAATTGGAGAAAATAGTTTTTAAAAATGTAATATTTACATTTGAATAAAATAAAAAAAAATTATTTCATAATTTTTTTGAAATAAAAATAAATTTATTTATTGTTAAAAGTAGTTTTTCTAAAACACTACCTTCCATGGAATAATGTGTTTTTTTTCATAATATATTAATTTAATATCTTTTTTAATAATTTTTTATTATATGTATATAATAATTTCATTATAATATTTTATCATTAATCTAATCTCTTCTACGTGGAATAGAATACAGTAAAAATAAATTCTATGCCTAAAAATAATTTTAATCAAAATAGTTCGTTGTGTTTGATGGACATATTTTTTTATTTATTTATGAAAGTTAGTTAATTTTTTTCTTCTAAAATGGACTCCATATTTGGAATATAAAAACATAATATTATTTAATATGTTCAACTGTTCAATTTTTTATGAATATAAACTAAGGTAAAAACTCATTACTAAAATAAATTTTTATAGGGGTTAACGTGGTGTTTGACTAATGACATAATGGTTAAAATGACCAAAAATATATTTAAATCCAATTAGATGAATATAATTTGAATAAATATTATCATTTAATTGAACATGAGACAATATTTAGCCACTTTACAATGATATTGACTATATTATATATTATTATTTATTCTTGTAATATGTATGCCACTCCACTCTGTTATAAAAGGGAACCCCATATCATATCATATACACACCAATTGATCCATTTTGAGTAAAAAACCCTACAGATATATATTCTCATATTCTCTATATATATCCTAGGCATACTTCCATTTCTTAATAAACCATACCAACTATCTATAACATAGTTTTCATAATATGTTTATCAATGGAGAGGTATATGTTCTTACCAATCGTTTCAATTTTCATTATTCTACTACATTATCATAAAATAGTGTATTCATCATAATATAATGACTCCAATTTTATAATGACATTGATATGTTATTATGGTTATGTGGAATCATTTTCCACCATTTTTTATCAAATAGGAATGGAATTTATCGTTCATTCATATGTGTTTATTGTTTCCTCTACTTGGTTATGTGATCCATTTTTAGTGAACTTCATTAATTGGTGGTTATTAGGATTGACTAATTATTCTTATAATATATGTAGGAAATAATTATTATTCTATAATAATAGAATATTATATACCTTCTTACATTTCCATCAGTCGGAAATTGATATTATTACAACTGTGTAAGAATAGACTACTACCTCTATGAATCCATGAAAATCTTCTTTTAGAACCACAATATATGAATAATTTTTAAATTTTATATAATGAATACATATGATAGATATTTCATAGTAAATATTCTAATTATTATTAAAACATGATTAATGGTACAATTTTATCAAGGATATAAGGAATACATTGAAAATTAATTCATTACGAAGGAAGTGTTTCAGTAGGAAACTTTTATATAGGAGTTATCCTTAAATTTATAATTGAAAATAGAAAGGTAGTTCCTTGAAATAAATAATAAATGTTATGAATAGATTAATAACTATATCTAAAATTTTACCAAACATGAAATGTATTCTTCCAATTTTTTCATTCACCCAAAAAGAGAAGTTGGTTGATTTTTAGTGCCTTGAAAACAAGTATCTAAAATGAAATATCTATAAGGGAATTTGAAAGATATGAATAAATTATTTGATTTTCTCCCAAGATGTAAAAAAAATGGACCCTCATTTTTTCTATCTTTATTGGAAAAAAAATTGAAAGGTTTATTTTGTTAAAATTTTAATAATTAAACAAAAAGTGAAATAAAGTTAGTATTCTTTCGTTTTAGAAGTTTGAAATGAAGAAGAATTAAAATTATATTTTGGTGTTTGGAAACCATATTATTTGTGTCAAATAATGATTTTGGGAAATATAATTCTGATCTAATATGAAAATTCTAAATAATGAATAGAAATTTAAAAAAATAAACTTAATTTACTACCCACAATTTAATGATATAATTGTAAGATGTATGGATATTATGTAAATTAGTGCACGAATATGAGTGATAGTTACCAAATTAAGTGTTAGTTGCATATTAATACAAGAAAAAACTTGGAAATGTCATGATATCTAACTCATGTGGTTGGTGATGATAATTACGTGGTTAATTGTACACATAAAACACACTCTAAAATTGCAACTACTTTATTTTTTCTAGATCTATCCACTCTTTTATTTTTCATGAAATATACAAGTGTATAAGGTCACCAACTCAATGATTCGACATTGATATTACTTTATAAACATATAATGGTAAGATTATCACATCTCATGTTTATTTATCCTAACTAATATATGTTTTTGGGAATTGTTTTCTTGTAAATATAATAATTTCTCCACAACTTGAATTTGATATATTTTTGGGCATGGATTAAAACTATCCCTAGATTCATCCAACATCATATATTAATGAACTGAAGTATCATATGATATTAGGAGTTAACATATTATCTTCTTTTGGAGTCATGAAAAATATTAATATCCAACAGAAATTACATCAATTATATGGGTCTTACTTCTTATTCCTGAAGGATATTAACCTACAATGTTTGGGGAGAAACACAACATCAAATATATTGCTATTATTTTTTATTATTGTGATTTATTTTTTTGACTTTCCTCATCTCCCCAAATAATGAAGTACATTTTTCAATAGAACTTATACGTTGTTCTACATCAATTTGAAGAATTCTATATAAAAGGTCCCTGATTCAGTTATATTAAATGAAGAAGAAACTCCCAGAGAATCTAGAATGTTACTCAAACAACCTAGTTGTCCATTATCATGTGAACCTATTATTTTTTATGATGAATGATAGGTCAATTCATCTTTGAATTGATTATTGAAAACCTAACATGTACATTATCAAAAACATTTATTCAATAACCCATATTATTGACTTGTTTGATCATTTAGATAGAGATCAATACACTTCCAAAATGAACTTTATACGAGATATCTCTGATTGAGGCTATAAAAAGGGGATATACACAAGACATCATTTCATACAAGGTATGATTATTATGAATCTACATCAATTCTATTTTGAGATACAAGTTCCCTTTATCATTATAGTTTTATTGAATTGAAAATTTATAGATTACCTTGATCGGTTTGTGGTATTACTTGTAGATGATATTATTATATATTCATAGGCTAGGGAAGTTCTAGATATTCACTAGACGATTGTTGTTAATACACCAAGTGATGTGAATATGTATTCCAACATATAAAATTGTGGAATATTGGTTTAATGGGTTTCATTAGTGGTTTTTATGTTCTTAAGCAAGGTATTATTAGTGGATGCTATATAGATATATGTTATTGATCAATGTCCCAGACTAACCATAATAACCAAGATCTGTTGCTTTAATGGAGAATATAGATACGAATGAATATTTTTGATGGATTTCTCCTGGATTTCAAATTGATAAACAAATTTTATTTCAAAGGGATCCAATTTCCATTAGAAATATGAATGGGAGTAAAATATCAATTAGTTGAAAATAAGGTTATTAATTAAAAATATTTATAAACTACCCAATAATCGGGGTGATTGTATAATCACTATTTATGAATTGAAGATGTGAGTAGGATTCTAATTCATCTAGAACGATATGGTTACATCTGGTGTCATGCTACCATTAGAAATTCCAGGTTAAAATTACCTGACTCAGGATGATGAGTTATAAGTAGTAATTCATTCGTTGAAAATATCGAGGAATTATATTGATGATGAAATATGTGAAATTTATTCTAATTATAAATGTTTTAAGTACAGATTCACCTAGACATATTTTTTATACGCACCAAAGGATTCTGTTTGGATGATTAATTATTTTTAATTCTCAACAAACTAACACCCTAGAAAGGTGAACAAGGTGTGTGATGTTATGATTTAGAATGACCATGCTATTTTGTCAATGACAAAGACTGAATGAGATACAATATTTACTGATTTTTAAAATATTGATTTTGAATAAATATGGAATGGGGATATCGTATCTTTCTCTTGTTGACTTTCATTTATCCATCCATTTGAGGATTAAATACGTGCCAATGGATGATGTGGAACTATTGATGAATGTGATAAATGATCACATGATTAAAAATTATTTTGATGCAATGATATGATTCGATAAATATGTATTTGACATGTCAATACTGGACTTGACAAAGGAGCTATTGGAAAAATATTTTAGTTCATCATTCTATATTCATCCTGAAGTATGAATGTGTATAGATATTTGAAATAGTATTTAGAGTGGGGTAACATGAAAATGCATATTGTAGAGTATGTATCTTGTTTCGTGTTCGGTTAGTAAGTTAACTCTAGGAGACATAATTCTTAGGGGATCCTACATCCATTACCCATATCAAAATGGAAATTAAAATATATTACAATGGATTTTTTCATCAGAATCCCCAACACATATAAAGGGAACAATTCTATTTGGGTTCTAGTTGATCTACATAAGAAAATTACACATTTCATCACCATAATATATGAATGATATTTTTATTATCCTTAATATATATATATATATATATATATATATATATATATTTAAAAAGTGTAATGGTTTTATGGAGAAATACATTCTATTATATCTTATCAGGTTTTGACGTATATAATGAAGTTCAAGAGCAGTATTAAATATGAATTATATATAGAGTTTAATGTTAAAACTACATATCATCCATAAATAAATTTTTATTCTAAGAGGACAAATATATTCCTTGTGTATATGTTATGACTATAATTTATGGATTATAAATATGGTCAAGAATGACACCTTTTTTGGTACAATTTTCATATAATAATATTTTTCACATGATAAATCATATGGATCCTTTTTTATACTAAAATGGATAAAATTTTATGAAACTATTTTTATTGGATTCATTTAGTGAAATAAATCCATTGGGAGTAGATATATCAGAGGAAGTGACTGAGAGGGTTACATCTATTATGTACAACATTAGGGAATCTTGTTGTCGACTGAAATTTACTATTAAAATAATTTGTGAGATCTAGAGTATAACATTGGTGAAAAGATATTTCTATTAATATACCCCCATTGAATAGGTTTATGAGATTTAAAAAAAGGAAATCTTGGTCCTAGATGTATTAGATAATTTAAAATTATTATTCATATTATGATGGTTTCTTTTTTCATGGTGCTCCCACATAATTTCTCTCAAGGTAATTATGTCTTCCATGTATTACCCAACAGAGGTACACACCTAATCCTTCACATGTAATGGAAATTGGGGTAATAGAAATATAGAATGATATTAATTATTTGAAATTACAAGTGGATATTCCGGATCAAGGAGATAATTTTTGTTTAAAAATAACATTAACTATGTCAATGTTTTATAGTGAAACCCTAAAATTGGGGATGATATATGTGAAATCGAATATGTGATCAGGCATATGTATCCTCAGAGATTGGTTTTAGATTAGTGAATTTTACTAGGTTAATTTTTTTAGGGGATTTAAGTTACACCCTAATAATTTTTCTAATATATTTTCTTTCGATGTATTTTATTTCAATAATATATTTCCTTACACACAATAACGATTTTAAATGTTTGATATAAATTGTAGGATTATTATGATTTAATGTGACAATTATAACCAACCCATTAGAATTTAGGTTATAAAAAAGAATAAAAAAATAATGAAATGTATTGTTTTCATATTTATAAAATGTAGTTATTTGTTTTTAATTGATTATAAATAAAAATAAAAGCCTTTGATGGGAAAAATGATATGTTTTTTGAAAAAATGTTTTAATGCATATAATGAATGTCTATCTTCATACATTAAATTAATATTATTTGATGGATTATTTTTATTAAATGAGTAGATAAAATTTTAAATCAATTATTTTAATAGTCAAAATGTACATTTTATATGTAAATTAATGAATATAAAGTCAATATTATGCTTCTAATATACTTTGTTAAAGAAAATTTGTGTTTTTAAAGAAAATATGAACTAAATTTATATGACTTGTAGAAAATAGATATTTTAATAGATATTTAATATTTCTAATCATAAAAATTAATTTTATTTTATAATTTCAACTTAATTTTTGGATAATATGAATAGTAACGATGGTAAAAAAATCATTATTACACTAAATGTCAAAAAGAGATAAAGAGGGGTTAAACAAAATTGATAGTGGATAAAATGACATAAAACAAGTATAAATTCTATTATGTGATTATAGTTTTTTTATATCATTATATGTTAAAAAGGATCCAAAATTGATCCAATAACCCCTTAGTGTTGACTATATTAAAATTTATTTTTCTTAAGAATTTAAACAGTTCCACTCCCATTACTTAAAAATGGGAAGCCCCAATCCACCCTTAATCAAAATATTTTACCCATTTATCTCAACCAAAAACAATATAATTCACTTTTTCACTTCCCTATCCACATATTATAGTTTCTCCATCTATTAAAATACAATCTCAAAAGGGTCATAGATTAGATATTCAATGTTGGGTTTTAAATAAGATGTATAGAGTTTTAACAGTTTTTTGGAGATTTATTTTTCTTATATATCAAAGAAATTTATATATCTATTAAAATAATTTAAAAAATATTATCAATACACTAATATTTTATAATGATATTGGGAAAACAATTTTATACCTCCCTTCCATCAAATAATAAATTAATGTGTAGCTCGTTTGTAAGTGTAGACAACTACCTCCACTGAGTGATATAATTCAATTTACTTCATGATAATTTGTTGGTGGTAAATATGTTGGATTAAAAATTAAAAATAATATTTTTGAATAAATTATACTTATATAGTTATAATTTCTTATAAATCTTCTAAACATTCCATTTGTTGGAAAACAACAACATTGCTCTTGAATACATGTGCACTACCACCTCCACAAAGCGATGTGATTCATTTTTCATAACCAGTTTATGAAATTAATAATAAAAATATTTATTTGGGATAAATATGATATATATATCATTATTAATAATATATGGATGATGTCACCATGATCAAGTGGGAATTACTATAATTATTAAACAGACACATACATAGAAAACAGACCAGTTTTTACCTGCGTTTTACATTTAATAATGAAATAATTAATAAAAGGATAAATGAGAATTATAATGGGAATATATATAGTATGTTTTTTATATGGTTTTGTAAAATATGAATATTAAATATATATTTATATATATAATATTTGGATGCATTTGATGAATGAACACACTTGAAGAATAGATTTATTATTACCTTCTCACTTCCTCACGAATTTATATTCTAAATTAACGTCCAATGATTTTTTTTAGAAATTATAAATTGAACCCCAATAACTTTTTATCCTTTATAATTTCTAGAAATATTTTCTTATTATTAATATTTTTTTATAATAAGTTCATAAAATGACTAAGACAGTTTCTTCAATGAAGACACAACCATATTTTATATTTCTTCATCAAATGTTTTCTTCTCTTTCAAACTTCCAAAAAAATATTTTATCAAAAAAATTACCATCATTTCATTGTTTTATAATAATGAAATTTTATATTTTAATTTATTTACATTGATTTAAAAGGATTCTTTTTAAAGAAACATTTTATGGACAAGTGATTTTTTAATTTTTATACTAATATAAAATAATGATCTCTTCTTACATATAAATTATGAAATTTTTTTTATATTTTCATGAATGTCATTTTATTTTAAGGATCCTTTATATTTTAACATGGTTTTTTCAATGATAATAATTTAATCATTATTTTATAAAAATTTTGTTTAGATGTAATCAAAATATAATTTCATTCTCTCATGTTTTCAAAGAAATTTTGGAAATTTCATTTAATGTTATATTTTTTCTATGTTAACATTATTTAATGATTATTGTACTTTAATAGAGAAATTATATTATAATACCAACAAATATATTTCTCTGAATGACATTTTATAATAAGGATTTAAGGATAATTTTTGAAAACATTTTTATTTCTCATGGGTTAATAATGTTATTATGAAACCTTTATGAAACTTCTTTACTATCCCCTAGTTATGATATGAGGAAATGGTTATATTTTTATTAAACACATTTAATTTACATGTGTTATGATATGACGATATGATAAATATTTTATGATCTTTTGGTAAAAATACATTTTTTATTTATATGGATAGTGTTCCCAAAATTATATATTGTTACAATGCATTGGGTAAAGAATGATATGTCTTGAAAAAATAATTACAAGAATGGGTGGAGAACCCAATTCATTAAGGGTATCAATCCCTCAATATAATCTTTAGAGTGAACCATTACTAAGAAAGTGATATAATGTGGAATGAACCAAGTAAACTATTATTCTCATGGAAGTGATACTTGGAAAATGAATTGATTTTTAATTCTTATATATATACCAAAAACATATATCTTATCATTGTGATGTGTTATAATTGAATATGATTGATTATTAATGATTCAAAAAACTATTAACTTTTTTCAGTTTTTTAGAAATTAACTTTTTCAATGATGTGTTTTTCATGTTCGTTAACTGAATGGGTATATCAATTAAAACCAAGAATCATATTCTAATACCCTTATCACATTCTCAATTTAAATCTATAATTTATATATCTTATGCTTACCCTTACAGAAAACATGATCTCCCAATTTCATATTTTTTTCTTTCCAAGGTAACGATGAAAGGTTTTATATAGGATATGTATAAGAAGTGTATTATAATAAATAAAAAGTGAGATAGTTCAAATTTTATGAGAAATAATATGATAATAAAAATTGTTTCAAATTAAACTAATCCTTTATAGTTTTTGGGTATGAATATTTATGAGATGTGTGTAATATTATTCTAAAATTATGTAATATATATGTTAGAAATTCATGGGTCACCTTATTATGCGACTCTTACATATCAGTAAATGTTTTCTTTTATGATATATTATCTCATTAATGACCTTTAAATAAGAAATTGTTTTTCTTACTTATCCCAATAAGGATTATACCCTTACTGCATTTTCATAGTATCAAATTATGTTCAATAAAATAATATTGTGACATTTTGGTTGATTTTGAATTACTTTAACTAAATAAATTCATCTAGAATGTTTTTCTTCTAAATTAATATCATTCAGATATATTAATTATGCAATGAAATCTTCTGTACTATTGGAAACTATATCCACATATTCAATCATTCCTTTCTTACACATTTAATTTATTCATTCATTTATAATTTACCATTATCTATTGTGTACATCAATTATTGAAAATTAAACAACACTCTACCAATTATATCATGTAAAAATTTATATTACACATAAGCTACATTAGTTTTGAAATAATCTATATGAGTATCATGTTATAGTACTTCATAAAATCCAAAATGAGATATATGTATCAGATTTTTGTCCAATATATTCCCAATTATATTATTAAATGAAAAAAATAAATATATTGCATATAAAATCCATACATAATCAAATATTCTTATAAAATAATCAAAACATTAAAAGGAATATCTAATAACTCCAAAACATCATAGAAAAATATTAATATCTATATAAATTATTATAACATTCCCATATCAAATAAAATACATTTCCAAATCCCTTGATAGAATGAGTACTCAAATTTGAGTGCATAAAAATTTCTATATTTTAATATTGGATTTATTTACATTCACATTTGAATATATATATATATATATATATTTATTTATTATTACACACCCCATGATTTATCTTCTAATTATAGATTGAAAATCTTCCATATAGCTTGATTATTTCCTAAAAAAAATCCAATTCCAAACCATCACCAATTATCATTTGGAATATAGTTCAATCTTGACCCAATAGAACTAGTTATTGATTCATTACATGTTAAACTCTAATATTGAAACATCATAAATAAATTATCCTATATATATTGTTTATTTTACTATTTTTTTACAAAATATAATCTATTTGATATTAAAGGATCAGGTTATTTAATAATATTAGGAGTCTATATTTATTCACTATTCTCACATTACATCTGAAAAAATGTAATTTAATAATTATTGTGATTTTTTTTCTTTTACATCCATAAAATAAACTATATATCTCTTATTGGTATCCTTATTAAATGAAAACATAATATTGGGTGATCTTAGAAGCTTATTATGTGGAATTTTATTATAGAATATCTCATAAAGAAAATAAAACATGATTAATATGGTTAAATTAACCAATAATTTAATATAATATGAAAAAATACCTTAAAGAAGGGTAAAAATCGATTTATAACATAAAACATGACTAATAACTTGGATAATAATAACTTATTTAATAATGATAGAATTCATAAGGTTAGGCAACATAATATTTGCACAGAAGCCATTTTTCTTACACATCATTCACATATTGGTAAGGCATACCTGAAATACACAATCTAGTTTTTATCATAACTCATAATATTTGGTCAAGGTTATATAACATTCCATTCTCATCACATACTATTCCAAATTCATTTATCACTTTAAATATATAATAATAATTTAATATATAGTCCACATAAACATTATTATTGAAAATTGACTTTACAAATTGTTAATATTTTCCATAATAAATATTTATTTAATGATAATAATCCCTTCAAAAGAATTATTTATATGTTATAAAAATCGTATATCACCATTAATTCATATCATTCTAAATATTTTGTTCATATAGATGAAAATACTTTAAAAATATCACTTAATGTTTTTTTTGGAAAACACCCTGTTTATTTTTAAGTCACTTATATAAAAATTTAATTATTTATAATATTTTTGAAAAAAAAATACTCTTGAAAATAAAAATGAAATATTTTAAATGAATCCTCATTGTATAGGGTATACCTATCTTCGAAAAAATATTTTTGTGTGGTGTATATTCAAAAAAATATTTTGTTCATGCTTTCAGTAAAAAGTCCCTCATTCAGAAAACAAAAAAAATTCTTTTTAAATCATTTTATATAAATAAAAAATGGGTAAAATTTATTTAATATGGAATTATATAATAATAAAAACATTTTTTCAAGAATTTTAATGAACATATGTACATGGAAAAAAATATGCGCAGCTAAATTTAAATTTAATGCTGGTTTTCTTTAAAAATAATATTTTCATATTTTGTGTTCCCAAATATTTAAAAAGTGAACTAATACACGAAAACCATAGAAATAAAAATATTTGAAAAAAATTTTAGGGTTTTAAAAAGAATCTTTATATAAATTTTCTAATGGAAACTTAATCATAAACAATCCAGAATAAGGATGATACTATAAAATATAATAACAGCTCAGGTTCGACATTATTTCTATGTTTTTTTAAATATCATTTATAACAAACATAAATTTATAATAATTATATAATAGAAAAATATAAATACTTAAAATATAATATAGGTTTCACTTATAACAATTGAAAACTTATTTAAAAATAATTATTAATTAAAATCATCATTTCTCTTGGTTAACTATTTCATATTTTCATGTATGTGGTAGTTTGGAATTTTAAATAATTGAATATTTATCATGGTTAATTAATATATATAATTTCATACCTGATATAAATATCAAATTTATTCATTAAAACATATTTATATTAATCATTTAAAAAAAGATATAAAAATGAATCACTTCCCTTCATGGAGGTGGTACTCCTAACAATGAGATAAGAGACATTATCATTTTTAAACTGGATAAAGGGTAAAAAGGTAAATGATATTGTATCTTAATAAAGTAGTACATAAAATATAAATATAACACACACACACACAGATATATATATATATATATTAATTTTATTCATATTTGTAACCATTCATATAAAGTGGATATGTAAAATTAATTACATTGCTACGTGGATATGGTAAGTCATATGTACGCATGAGCTATGTTTTCACATTTTTTAGGGTGGAAAAGATATTGAAAATGGTTTTAACATAATCATAATAACATATATCTAAATTTATTTTATATTATATATAATTTTAATATTGGTAAAACAATTTATATCTTGATGATGCATATATAAATTTAGGGGAGTTGTAAAGATGATTAACATTCTTGGTAGCCTCTATTACTTCCATAATTATGGATCCATGGAATATACTTTTTGGAGAAAAAACGTATACAAAAATTATAGTATATTTACATGTTCATTGTGAATGGAGTCATTGGGATAGCTTGCTTAAGGTTTTGTAAAGAAGAGAGAGGATGAGTGTTCTTTTATATGTAAAGAGAGAGGTACTTTTGGAAAAAAAATTAAAATATTTTAACAAAATATGTGTGTAACATTGGTAAAATGTTTCGAAAATGATATTCAATTGAATATATGGAGATATGATCTTAAAATAATAATTTATTCATGTTTATAAAAGTTTAGATGTCATTATAAACTATATATTCAAGTTAAACACAAGTTAACCAATTTTATCTATAACCATGGTAATGACTTATTTAAAAATAATGGGTTATAATTTTAATTATAAAGTAAAAATATTATCATAAATGGATATCGAATAATTATTTCTTCAACTTATCAACCTACGTTAAGTGTAATTTTTTATGATTTTTAAATAATTTCATAAAATATAATTTTACATTAAATATCATTAATGTCAATTTTTGAATCTATTCATTTAATTTTACGTCAATGACATGAATATATTAATGGAATTAGAATATAATCCATTTCAACAATAAAAATAAATTATAATTAACTATACAATTCTTTTTTTACCATAAATCATCCTATTTATATTACTTTTAATGTTTTTAATATTATTTACTTTGAGTTATACCTTGTTTCAAGAACTTTTTCAATGTTGTATAAGAATTGTAGGTATTTATATAAAATCTAAAAATTAAAACTAAATTGAAATCATTAAAATTAATTCTATAATATAAAAATAAATATTAAAATAAATATAAAAAATATCATTATACCTACAGTAGAAAATAAAATAAATTTAAATCAAAGGGAGTGACATTTTATATTTTTCATTTCTTAAAACGTTATAGAAGTCATGTTCAAGGGAAAGTATCCCATAAAAAATTAAATATAAAAAAAATTGATAAAGGGTGGAATATATTTATTCAATAAGAAATATGAATAAAAATGGTGGCCTTATTAGATAGGTTTTTCCTAGGTTATCCTGATATACCGTTTTACCATGGTAAAAAACATAATATTTTTTAATACTCATTATGATAAGAAATTAGGTTGAGGTTGTAATGACCCAATGTTTCATTAATGTAAATCCCTCTTGATCTAATTAAATGTATTTTTATGATTATATAAAATGTCATATTATTTGGTTTTATGTTTAGAATTTTTACCGTTGCTAATATAGCCGTTGAACAGTGATCACATGATTAGTATAAAAATAGGACTTTAACAAATCCAATTTACATAGCCAAAATAAGCGATGGCCTCATCCTGTAGAATTACCCCATACGAATCCCTTTTGTCGGAGCTCAGAAAAGAGGTGGCGTCTTTGGGCTTTTCCCTTGACCAAGCCCAAGCCGAGCTTCATCATGTCAAGCTCGAATGTGACCGTCTACAGGAAAAGTGGAAGTTTATTGAAATTACCACTAGAGCGATGTTATCCTAGCTACCCCAAGAGTCTGTCACCATCGCACACCTTACCCTTAGGCATTATGTGGCTGTTTTATGGGGTAATGTAACAAATAAGTAGTACTATATGGATGTATATTATTTTTGTATATAATAATGAAAATAATTTCTAGTCATTTTTTATACATTGTAAATAGTTTTTAAAGTAAAAATAGTGTTTTTAATTATTATTTAACTAAGAAATCTATTTTATTAAATTAATGGATTTTAGAATTAAATATTATTTTAATAAAATATTATTTTTATTATTAAATTACTTTTTGTTAAATATAAATGATCTTATAATTTTATGAATGCAATTATAATTTTTAATAAGGTTTGAAAAGCCATTTCTATCAAAACCCATGAATTTTCGATAAATGGCAGTTTTTATTTTAAATGTGAAAATTAACATATTTATAAAATTATTTAGATAAAATAAATGTTATTTCTGAAATCAGGACGTCGAAATTATCCAATGGTGAATTTTAATAATTTTCTGAGACAGTCATTTTTTTGGGTAAAAATTAAATACCATTTAAATATATAATGTGTTTTATGACATCATAAGGACCCAATAGTGATGTAATAAAATACTATAATATTTATTTTCAGACAATTTATGTTTTACCATTAAAATAATGTGATTCTGGGTTTGTTTGACTGACTTTTCATAGCATTAATGGACCCCTCAAGACTTATTAAACACCTTGTCTTTTTAAATTAATTTCCATGGGAGTGTGACTCACCTCCACATAAAAAACCCCTAATATTTTAAGAAGTTCGGACTTTGGAGTTATAAAATATTTTTCTCCTCAACCCTTTTCCAAAAACCATGGGCAAAAACCATGGGATGGATTGTGGTTTGGATTAATTTAATATAAGGGGTCCCAAACCTAAATAATAAAGAATTCCCTCACCTTTCCTATATAAATCCACCCAAGCGCCCACTTCCTTTTCACTCAAAGCCCTTGGAGTTCGTCCAAACTCTGCCCTAATCTCTTTAGAATCCTCTCTAGGTGCTCCAAGCTCCCAAGAAGCCTCTCACAAGCCTCTCTCTAGCCTTTGTAAGCACATTTCCAAGTAAGGGTTTTTCTTCCATTCTCATTTTTGCCCAATTGTTTTAAGTTGTTTTGACTTTTAATTTCAATTATGAATGTTGGGGTATGGTTTCACACCTCTCTAATACATCCCTCTTATTTTTTTAATGATGGGATATCCCTTTCTCTCTCATTAAATGCCTCCCATGTACACCCGTTACTATGCCAAATTTCCGAAAGGAACTTCTCTCTCTTCTTTTACATTCAAGCAATAATTTTGTATCATGAATATAAATTCCATTACAAATGTTGGGACATGGATCTATATGACCTCCTTACTGTCCATTACATTTAAATATGACGAGGAACCACTTTCTCTCGCATCAACCATTTTTTTATGAATTCTGATGTCATGCTGTTACGCTGCCGAAATCGCACCGATTTTCTAAGCCAATGCCATTATGTAGTGGATACCATGCCCATTTCTCCATCAAGGGTATCCACCTTTATGAACCTGTAATTATTGATTAAAAAGATTCATGTATGAATTCCACATTCCTTTATCATGGAATAAATGATTATGTTTTATGAATCCATGTTTTATGATCCATGTGGCACACTTATTCATTAAATGAAATGTTTAAGAAGGGTGCACCCTTATAGTGCTCCAATGCATGGGTAAAGTATAGTATCATGATACGTCATTTCAATGAGTGACGACTCATGCTAATTCATGTGCCAGTAGGGTTTACTCATGCTTTATGTGAAATGAGTATTTACTCATGCTCCATGTGCAATGAGCCTTGGCTCATGCTAATTCCATGTTAAGTGTTGTTGCCACATTTCCATGTTATGATTATCATGATTTATCATGACTTTATGTTCGTGTTTCTCTTGTTCTCAATTGATATTCCTCATGATTAAAATGTATTTTACTCCTCATGTTATTCCATGCGTATTCCCTTACTGTGCTTTATAGCTCACCCTCTTCTTATGCATGTCCTCAGTTTATCCCATGCAATGCCAAGTACGAGGGAATGTAGTGGTCATGTAATGAATGTTTTCAATAAAGATTTTGTATTTCATGTTTTAAGTTTTTATGTAATGATCCTAATACCCTAAGACACTAAACCTCTTGATATTCTTGTTGTATCAAGTGATGTTTTATGTAATAAATCATGTTTATGTTTGTAATAAAAGAAAGGTTGTCATAGTTGGTATCATAGGATAGGTTTATTTATTTTTGGGATTAAGATTAGAAAACCCTAGTAAAGCCTTAGATACAATACTAAATACAATAAATATGTCCCTAAGTTTTGGTGAGCATTGAGTAAGTGGGTTATCAAAAAAATACATCCCTGTCTGGATACGAGCAGGTAGAGGCGGCTCTTGCACAGATGTATCCGAGGGGAAAAACCCAAAAACACCATTTTGAGCTAGACTCGAACGAGAACTGGTCCACGACAACAAGACTGGTTGCACTCTTGGTTATGACACTCCCAGGGGATATGATTTGATAAATTCACAAGCTTAGTATGAACCCTTATTAAGGGAATTAGAAGAAATTCCCCTAAGAAAATATGTTAGAAAGTAGATCATAAAAATCCTACATTGAAGCCTATAGACTCATTAGTTATGGAAATAAAAGTTTATTTATAAGTCATCAACATTTTTATTTGTATTAACCATTATGTGTTACACCTAACATTCCTTTTATTCCAGCCAATGGCTGGTAATAGGAGGACTCGGGCTAACAACCGTTGTGAAGATCAGTGTGATGACTGTACTAATGAGATGCCAAATCCAATGGGAGCGGGAATTGTGAACATTGTCACGCTTCTCTCTCATCTAACTAAAGTTTTGAATATAAACACAGGTCAAGAGGAACGTTCAAACCCCCCCCCCCCCTAAGAAATGAAAAGTCTCTATCGAGAGCTTCATGAGACAAAGGCCTCCTACTTTTAGTGGATCATCCGATCCCACGATCGCTGAACAATGGATCAACTCCATTGAAATGATATTCTCCATCCTTCAATGTTCTAAACAATATAAGGTTCTCCTGGAGGCTTATCGTATGGAGGGTGAAGCTGATCAATGGTGGAAGTTGATGAAATATACGAAGTTTGAGGAGGAGATTGAGGCATTGGAATGGAAGGATATCCGGAAGATGTTTTTCGATAAATATTTTCTGCACACCCTACGACTTAAGATGGAAAGGGACTTTCATTCCCTCAAGAAAAAAGGTCGATATTCTATTGGTGCGTACGAGGAAAACATCACAAGGATTTCACGTTACGCTTCCGGCTTTGTTGTTACCCCCGAATGCAATGTTGACCACTTCTTTGGTTGGATGAAGCCTAGCCTGCGGAAAGCATTAGTGATCCGTGACTTCGACAGCTATGAGGAAATTGTTCGATGTGCCCTCAAGGTCGAAATGGAGATTGGGGAATCACAGGGGTATCTTGGGGTCATGAAGCATAAGGTGGACTTCAATGCTGGTGGTATGATGGATAAATCCAACGGTGCTAAGAAGATCCAGCACCCCACTTTCCAAAAGTGCGGAAAGAAGCACCCTGGAAATTGCCTTAAGGGGATGAGGAAATGCTGCAGGTGTGGAAGGGAAGGTCACCTAGGTGTTAACTGTCGGCAAGAAAGACCCACGACTACGACAGAGGCGAGGAACACTCCGTTCGAACCTCAACGCATTGTTCAATGATACAAATTCAAAGAACCGGGTCATTTTGAAAATCAGTGCCCTAATCCAAGGGTTTTCGGAGGCAACCAACAACCTCCAAGACAACAAGGAAGAGCTTTTTCCATCACTTCTGCTGAATTAAACCCCGAAAAAGAATTGGTGACAAGTACGATAGTTATTCATTCATGAATAGTGAATGTACTTTTTGATTCACGTTCTATTCATTGTTTTATATCTCTAAAGTTTAGTAGAACAATCCCAACACCACCACAAATCAGGGATGTGAAGATGTCGATGATTACGGAAAATGGGGCAATCATTGTATCCCATGAGTATAAGTTCTCCGCTATTATAATCTATGGATTGAATTTCCCAGCGAACCTCGTCATACTCCCTCTAGTGGAATTTGATGCAATTCTTGGCATGGGTTGGCTTTCCTTATATAGATCCATCATAAATTTTATGGAGAGGGAAATCACACTCTATATGGAGAATTGACCCCCGATTCATTACAAGTGTAAGGAGGAAGATGTATCTCCTTTAGCTCCATCATCTCTAGAATGGATATTACTGCCTTATGAGCATGCTTATCTGGCTCAGATGATTGAGTACAAGGAAGAAACTATCCTTGAAGAAATGCATATTGTGAGGGAATTCGCTGAAGTGTTTCTCGAGGAACTGCCTGGTCTTCCTTCGAGAAGAGATGTTGAGTTCTCAATTGAACTTATACATGGGGCGCTACCAATATCGAAGAATCCATATAGAATGGCTGTTGTTGAGCTTGAAGAGAGGAATAAACAACTACAGGATAATCTAGATAAAGGGTTTATACGCCCAAGTGCTTCACCATGGGGTGCACCAGTCCGCTTCATCAAGAAGAAGGATGGGTCAATGCGACTTTGCATCGATTATCATGAACTTAACTAAATCATGATAAAGAACAAGTATCCTCTCCCAAGAATCAATGACTTGTTTGATCAGGTGCGTGGAGCACAATACTTCTCCAAGGTGGATTTGTGGTCGGGATATTATCAACTAATGGTAAAGAAGGAAGATGTCCCCAAGACTGCTTTTCGTACAAGATACGAGCACTATGAATTCATTGTAATGCCTTTCGGACTCACAAATGCTACAGAAATATTAATGGACTTGATGAATACATTCTTTAGAGATTACCTTGACATATTTGTGGTAGTCTTTATAGATGATATTCTAATATACTCCAAAACCATGGAGGATCATGAGGAGCATTTAAAAACTGTACTAGAGACATTGCTCAAGGATAAGCCCTATGAAAAGTATATCATGTGTGAGTTCTGGTTGAAGGAGGTCTCATTCTGGGGATATATCATCACAAGCAATGGGATATCTGTGGACCCCTCCAAAACAGATGCAATTGAGGGATGTCCGAGGCCAACATTGGTAACGGATATCCGTAGCTTCTTGGGGTTAGCTGGATATTATCGACGATTTGTGAGAAATTTCACACGATTGTCCACCCCTATTACCAATCTAACTCGAAAGGGAGTAATGTTTTCTTGGAGTTATGAATGCGATGAATGCTTCAAGGAGTTGAAAAGGAGGCTTATCACTGCGCCCGTGGTCACATTACCCACAAGTGGGGAACTTATTATTGTGTTCAGTGATGCTTCAAAGAAGGGATTAGGCTGTGTGATGATGCAGAATGATAAAGTTATATCATATGCATCAAGGAAGATGAAAATCAATGAGTGAAACTATCCAACACATTATCTGGAGTTGGCGGTGGTGATCTTTGCCTTGAAAATCTGGCGGCAGTATCTATATGGAGAGAAATGTGAGATATACACTAACCATAAGAGTCTTAAATATATATTCACCCAGAAAGAGAATAATATGCGCCATAGAAGATGGATAGAGCTTACAAAGTATTATGACTATTCAATACATTACCACCCTAGGAAAGCGAACAATGTGGTAGATACCCTAAGTAGAAAGGACCCAGTAATTCTATTAATGATGAGAATTGAGAAGGATCCAATCTTCGTAGACATGATGAACATGGACGTGGGAATCATAAAGAAGGGAACATAATCAATCCTTTCACAAATGATTGTTTGACCATATCTTTTGAAAAGGTTATAGGATGCTCAAAAAGATGATGTGGGAATTCAGGAAAAAGTGGATGCTATCAAAAAAGGGAAATCCTGAATGTTTAAGCTTAATGAAGAAGGAATTGTGCGGTTTGGGAAAAGACTATGTTTTCCATCAAGTCCGGCGCTGAAGAAGGAACATTTGGATGATGCACATAGATAAAATTTCTCTATTCACCCAGGGAGCACAAAGATGTATTGAGATCTCCGAGGAAACCGTTGGTGGGATAATATGAAGAAAAAGATCGCTAAATATACATCAAAGTGCCTATGTGTGCCAGCAAGTGAAGGCAGAGAGGCAGATGTCTAAGGGGATGATGCAACCATTTCCCATACCACAATGGAAATGGGAGAACATCACCATGGACTTTGTCACCCGACATCTAAGGAAATCCGAAGGCAACAATGAAATCTGGGTTGTTGTGGATCGTCTTACAAAGAATGCACACTTCATTGCTATTCGGGAGGATTTCTCTTTGGATCAAATGGAACAGATATATATCAGGGAAGTGGTAAGGTTTCATGGAGTACCACTATATATTGTGTTTGACTGAGGTCCAAGATTCACCTCTATGTTTTGGAAGAGTCTTCAACATGCTCTGAATACTGAACTGAACTTCAGTACTGCTTATCATGCTCAAACGGATGGCCAATCCGAGTGAACTATCCAAACACTTGAGGACATGTTGAGTGCGTTCTCAATGGAATTTAAAGGAGGATGGGATCAACATCTTCCTCTGGTTGAGTTCTCTTATAATAACAGTTTCCACTCAAGAATCCAAATGGCACCATATGAATCCCTGTATGGGAAAAGGTGCAGAACACCGGCATGTTGGGATGAGGTCAGTGAACGTAAGCTGCTTGGACCAGAAATGGTTGAGGAAATGGTGGAAAAGGTGAAAACCATTCAGCAGCATATCAAGGCAGCCCATAGTCTACATAAGAGTTATATAGATAATCATCGATGAGAACTTGAGTTTAACGTTGGAGACATGGTGTTTCTATGCATATCTCCATTGAAGAAGGTCATGAGGCTTGGAAGGAAAGGGAAGTAATGTCCAAGGTACATCGGCGCCTTCAAGATTCTTGATCGTGTTAGGGTTGTGGCCTATCGACTAGAACATCCACCTACCATGGCCGAAGTACATTATTTCTTTCATGTATCCCTCTTAAGGAAGTACATACCGGACCCTTCACATGTACTCTCTTCTGAGGTGGTACAATTGGAAGATGATCATTCTTATAAGGAGCAACCAGTGAAGATCATGGATCATAGAGAAAAAGTTCTACGAAATAAGACAATGCCCCTCGTAAAGGTGTTGTAGAGAAAGCACAAGTTTTAAGAAGTGACTTGGGAATTGGAGGATATGATGAATCTGAGTTACCCATGTTTGTTTTAGTGCAGGAAAAAGAAAATTTCGAGGGCAAAATTTCTTAAGGGGGGAATATTGTAACGACCCAAAGTTTCATTAATGGAAATCCCTCTTGATCTAATTAAATGTCTCTTTATATTTATATAAAATGTAAACTTCTTTGGTTTTATGTTAGAAATTTTGACCGTTGCTAATATAGTCGTTGAACAATGATCACATGATTAGTATAAAAATAGGACTTTAACAAATCCAATTTACTCAGACAAAAGAATCGATGACCTCATCCAATAGAATTACCCCATGCGAAGCCCTTTTGTTAGAGCTCAGAAAAGAGGTGGCGTCTTTGGGCTTCGCCCTTGACCAAGCCCAAGCTGAGCTTAATCATGTAAATCTCGAACGTGACCATCTACGGTAAAAGTGGAAGTTGATTGAAATTACCACTCGAGCGATGTTATCAGAGCCACCCCAAGAGTCTGTCACCATCGCACACCTTACCCTTAGTTTTTATGCGGCTATTTTAAGGGGTTATGTAACAAATAAGTAGTACTATGTTCATGTACATTTATTTTGTATATAATAATGAATATAATTTCTAGACATTTTTGATACATTGTAAATCATTTTTAAAGTACAAATAGTGTTTTTAATTATTATTTAATTAAGAAATATATTTTATTAAATTGATTTATTTTTGAATTAAATAATATTTTATTAAAATAATAATTTTATTATTAAATTATTTTTTGATAAATATATATGATCTTATAATTTTATGAATGAAATTATAATTTTTATTAAGGTTTGAAAAGCCATTTCTATCAAAACCAGTGAATTTTCGATAAATGTCGGTTTTTATTTTAAATGTGAAAATTAACATATTTATAAAATTATTTAGATAAAATAAATGTTATTTCGGGAATAAGGACGTCGAAATTATCCAATGGTGAATGTTTCATAATTTTCCGAGACAGTCAAATTTTTGGGTAAAAATTAAATACCGTTTAAATATATAATGTGTTTTATGCCATCATAATGACTCAATAGTGATGTAATAAAATAGTATAATATTTATGTTCAGCCAATATATTTTTTACCATTAAAATAATACGATTTTGGGTTTGTTTGACTTACTTTTCAAAGCATTAATGGACCCCTCACGACTTATTAAACACCTTGTATTTTTAAATTAATTTCCATGCGAGTGTGACTCACCTCCACATAAGAAATGCTAATATTTTAAGAAGATAGGACTTTGGCCTTATAAAATATTGTTCCCCTATTCCATTTTCAATATACCATGGGAAAAAACCATGGGATGGTTTGTGGTTTGGATTAATTTAATATAAGGGGTCCCAAACCTAAATAATAATGAATTCCCTCACCTTTCCTATATAAACCCACCCAAGCTCCCACTTCCTCCTCACTCAAAGCCCTTGGAGTTCGTCCATACTCTTCCCTAGTCTCTCTATAATCCTCCCATTGTGCCCCAGGATCCCAAGAAGCCTCTCACAAGACTCTCTCTAGCCTTTGGACGCACGCTTCCAAGTAAGGGTTTTTCTTCCTTTTTCATTTTTGTCCAATTTTCTTTAAGTTGTTTTGCCTTTTAATTTCAATTATGAATGTTGGGGAATGGTTTCGAATATCCCCCATCCTACAATATAATTTTTTGAATGATGGGAGACCCCTTTCTCTCCCATTAAATGCCTCCCATGTACACCCATTACTATGTCGAATTTCCGAAAGGAACTTCTCTCTCTTCTTTTGCATTCAAGCAATAATTTTGTATCATGAATCTAAATTCCATTACAACTGTTGGGACATGAATATATATGACCTCATTACTGTACATCACATGTAAAAATGATGAGGAACCCCTTTCTCTCTCATCAACCATTTTTTTTATGAATTCTTATGTCATGCCATTACGCTGCCGAAATCACACCGATTTTCTAAGCCAATGCCATTGTGTAATGGATACCATGCCCATTTCTGCATCAAGGGTATCCACCATTATGCACCTTTACTTATTGATTACAATGTTTCATGTATTGATTCCACATTACTTTATCATGGAATAAATGATTATGTTTTATGAATCCATGTTTTATGACCCATGTGGTACACTTATGCATGAAATGAAATGTTTATGAAGGGTACACCCTTATAGCGCTCCAATGCATTGGGTAAAGTATAGTATCATTATACGTCATGTGAAATGAGTGATGAATCATTCTAATTCAAGTGCAATGATGGTTTACTCGTGATTTATGGGCAATGAGGATTTACTCATGCTCCATGTGCAATGAGCCTTGGCTCATGCTAATTCAATGTTAAGGGTTGTTGACCCATTTACATGTTATGATTATCATGCTTGATCATGCCTTTATGTTCATGTTTCTCTTGTGCTCTATTGATATGTCTAATTACTAACATGTATTGTACTCCTCATTTTATTCCATGTGTATTCCCATACTAGGATTTATAGCTCACCCTTTTCTTATACATGTCCTCAGGTTATCCCATGCAATGCCAAGTACAAGGGAATATAGTGGTCATGTAAAGGAAGTATTCAATAAAGATGTTGTGTTTCATGTTTTATGTTTTTATGTAATGATCCTAATCCTCAGAGACACTAAACCTCTCGATCTTCTTATTGTATCAAGTGATGTTTTATGTAATAAATCATGTTTATGTTTGTAATAAAAGCAGGGTTGTCATAGAGGTTATAAAATAATATTAATTATTATGATTCGAAATATGGAAAACATTTTTAAAAACTAAATATTTATATGAGTATGAAATCCAATTTATTATAATTATTCAAAGTGAAATGAAAATGGTTTTATAAAGAATAAATTTTTAACACCAAAAGTATTTGTATACTAATATCATGTATGTAGAGAGATGTTTTTTTCCTTGTAATACATTGAAATATTTTTTTCAAATATTTCATTGTCTAAATACTTAGACAACATATGATTATATGGCCTAGTGGTAATGAAATTATATTTATTAAATTATTAAATATATATTATATTATGTGCTGGTAGTTTCTTAAAGAATATGAGATAAATATTATACGGGTGATCAGATTAGAAGTATGAGGCCACAGTTTAGTTGAAATTCGTTTTTTAACTTATTTATTACATAAAATATGTATTCTCGGGGTTTTATAATATATCACCCATTGGCGGTAAATTCAGTGAAATAATTAATTGTGTTAATTAATTAATTAATATGAATAACTTAGTATTTATTTCTTTTAAATATTTTGTAATGTATATTTTCGCAGGGTAAGCCTCATAACTATGGGACCATCAATCACTTCTCTTATATTTTTTCCATTGGAATAATCTCCTCAGACGATGATGAATTTATTGATCAGTGAATATCTGAGCGTAGTGAAGAAAACCAGTTCTTATGATCATTGGAATGTTCTTTATTCAAATATGAATATTCTAATCTATAGGTATGACACAACAATTTATGGATTTTGACCATTTTGGTTAAATTGATTGATCAGATCAATACCCTCTTATTATTAATGCCAAGAGTGGACTTTGTATGTGACGACATACCAATTAAAATGATTATTTGTTTCTTTTCTACCCTCAGATATCCTTTTTCATTATCATTTTCCAACAACTCTTGGAAACAATAAATAAATTTTATTTTTTATGATATCCCCCCTCAGTCATTAAAAATATATTCTTTCAGTGGCATTGTTTTTGTAAATTTATCAGGATAGCATGTTTTGTAGACTCCCTACACATCATGTAACACATTTTAGAGTGTAATATCTATGTGTTGAATCATAATTCTAGGAACACGCCATGTGCCCGAGTATATGGGCATGCCTAAAGGAATGGGGGACACCCCATGTGAAGATGCACGATGTGTACTAATGTACTCAAACTTGATATATAATACAGAAACAAGTCCAATAACATAGAAGCGACTGTGAGTGGCATGAGAACCCCATGTAGACCCCCCCCACACTCTGTGAATCTCTAAAAAGTTGGTGATCCATGTATGTCTTGGGACATGGCCATGTGATGGAGCGAGACCACATGCCAGGTGGGTCCCATAAAAAGTCATTTAACCCTAAATTATTTTTGATAAAATCATATGTATTCTATGTATCCAGTATTTGAAAATATATTGTGGCCTATGAAGAGCTTATCATGAGTACTTTTATTTTAAATTATGTTGATGCATTTAGATGAGGATTTTGGGATATGATGTGAAATGTTCAAAGAACGATACTTATTATGGCAATTTCTAATGATGGCAATGACCAGGTAGATGATAACCCAAGACACTCGAGTGGAACCCCCCCGAATCATCATGGGATCCGGTCATCATCCTACCAAGTGGAACCCCCTATCAGATAGTGCATAGGTCCTTGATGACCAGAATGGGAACCCCCATCAACTTCTGTGCCGGTCCCCTACCTACTGTGTGGTGGCCCTAATCAGATAGGGTGTGGGTCCTCGATTTCTATATCGGGTCCCCCAATAAAATGTGTTTTGGTCCTATTACAACAAATCGGAACCCTCAATTGTATAGGTTATGGGTCCTCAATGACCAGAGTGGAAACCCTCATTATCCTAGGTGCATGTATTTCAATTACCAAATAAAACCCCCAAATCAGATAGGGTGTGGGTCCTTGAGGAACATAGTTGAATCCCCTATCACACCATGGTGTGTTTCCTCTACCAAAATAGTTGAAACCAACACCACCCTAGGTTTCAATCCTATAAATATCGATTGGAACCCCCTATCGTATAGAGAAAAGTTCAATATAACACTAGAGTTGAACCCCTCACTAGCTTGTGTGAAGGTCCTCTATAAGTATATATAGAGTGGAACACCCTATCACACAAGGTAATAATTCCCACACACAATTTTTCTTCTCCATTAGATGTGAGACATATTGGAGAGGTGTGGTCTTTCTCATAGTTACTTATAATCCAATGCATGAGATGATGGGCATCATTGCTGGACTTTTTAAAATGTTAGAGAAACTTTTCTTTGGAATAGCTATGAGATCTAGATCCCCTTTTTCCCTCACTTGGATTTATTTTTATAGAGTATATCTATAGATATCCATATATTTTGGATTTTTTTACACTACATCAACATTTTTTGAAGACGGATAGGTTATGTGTCACATCCATGACTCTATTGTGAGGTATTTTTTTTCATATTTTCAGTTAAGTAATTATCCTTGGTTTTAACCATGATTTTTTGGAGAAAATGTATATTTTGGGATTGATGATATATATTTCATGGTTGGTGATCATTTTGGGGAAAATTTGTGCCCTCACCTATTAAATATTATAATCAATTTTATCTTGGATAGAAGTAACATAACATATATTTCATAATATTCCAAACCTTGTAGGATAACCATGTCAATTATTCCTATTAGAAGGAGAGGGATGCATGTTTTTTATAGAGGTTGGAAAACCATGCTGGCTAATTTTTCCAACTTTTCAAGTCATTAAAAATGGGGAATTACTCTCCTCCCCTTTATATTTAATCTCAAAATAAGCCTTAATCTTCCCAATTATGTATTTTCAGCCCTATTTTATCTCTATTCTCATCTTTGGACCACATGATTATCAATCATTGGGTGTTTTTCCCCATTTATTGATTTACTCATTAATTAAGTCTCATTTCATTTCATTTCAACTTTTTTCTAGGGTTCGTCTTCGATAGTTCTTGGGTTTTCTTTTTCTTGTGGATTATTTGACTTAATTAGTGGTCTATCATATATTTCTAGATGAAATCATGATGATTAATTTTTGATAAGTTTCATTATAGGGTCTTGTTTCTATGTAGTTATGGTTTCAATCTTGTTTCTAGATGATTCAAAGTGTGAGTTAGGTGGATCTGGGAATTTACATTATTATATTTTATTTTATTTCTTGCATGGTTATTTATATGTGGTCTATAATATAGTACTATGATGTGAAACATGTATTGAAATGTTTTTTAATATGTATGTGATGAAAGTATATTTTTCTATGGAAAATAGACATATGTCATGTGTTCCAAAATTTTGGTTCTACATTAATTTGTTTAATGATTTACATAAGGGGTGAGAAATGCATTTTCAATGGAATTTTTGGTGAGTATTCAAAAAATGTTATCTTTTCAATATAAATTGGTTTGTAGAATTTTAAATTCCATGATGTGTTTCTAAAATGTGTACTATGAATTGTGAAAATGATGTGAACCATGTTATAAAATGGATTCGGTGTGTGCATGAATTTAAAAGGGGGAACTTCCCATGGAAATGGTCGGATTTGAAATGTACACATTTGTTTCTATCAAAATGGGTTTAATGATGTATGAATGTGGTGTGAAATGTAATTCCCAATGGTTTTGGTGTGTGTGTGAAATGTTATGTGATTTATTGTTTATAAAACGGTGGTTTCCATCAGATATTTGATCATTTTTTAAATGTGAATTGTGAAATAGTGATTTACTCATGTGATCATGTGGCATGGCATATGTATGCGAAATCAATGATTTAATTGATATGTTAAATTTTATTTGAACCTAAATGTAATCTTAGGATTCTAGGTTGGTGAAATAGAACTCATAATCTAGTTTATTTTTATGAGTTTGAGGTAGATATTCTTCTACTATGGTTGATGCTATAACACTAACTAAACATGTGATAGGATTAGAGACCACTATACCATGGGATTTTATCCCTTTTAGTGGTTACTGGAAGGGAAATATAATTGTTATTACATATGATATGGATACCACAAAACCATGGGATATGTTACCCTCTAGTGGGTCGTTCGTGAGGACATTGTTAGTTTTGGATGGAGGATTTTGATCACACAGGTATGATATTTCTGGTGTCACTCTTGTGTGAGTTACCTATAGGGATTTCCCATGATTATCTCTTGTGAAATGATTCTTATGATATGTGGTTCTATTAGTTGGTATTAGACCTTGTGTAAACATTAATTTCATGACAACTTATTTGAGGAATTTGTTTTTCTAAAAGGGTGATTCTTGAGAAATATTTCATTAAAAAAGTTTCTTAGAAATGTTTCAAACTGTCTTGTGGAAATGTACATGCTGTGTTCTATTCAGATGTTACCGAATGGTATCTTTATTTTTCATGGAATCCTATTGGTATTTAGATCACACCCTATATACACCTTTTGTTGTATGTAGAGTTTGTTATGTATAAAACAGGCAATGAAAATATTTATTACAATGGTGATGGTGGATATATTTGTCAGAGTTCCATTTCTTATATGGTGTTAGTGTTTGTGCCTTGAGGATGATGACCCTCTCAGTCTTGGTGGTGGTTTTTGGGATAGTTTTGTTGTTTCTAATACATATTATGGATTTTGGGTTTTGTAATGTTGTAAACTGTAAATGTGAATATTTTCGTACCTTTTTTGGTTCTGTTTATCAGTTTTGTGATGTTTATTCTTGTTGGTTTTCTATGTTTATCTAAATTGTTGATATAATTCCCAAAGAGATTTGTTCATACCTATGAACTACTTCCCAGCCCATGGGGATCAGGAACAGCTTTCAGGACATGCCATGGACTAGGTTAGATGTAAGGTTGGATGAAACCCCATATTGGTTCCTAAAAAATTGTATCATAAATATGTTTTCCTGTTTTTATTTCAGGATATTTTTTTATAATTTTTGATAGACTATATCTATGATTATCGGGGCATGAGGTTATTGTAATGAGTGGGGTGTATGGACAACACACCTGGTGAAATAACTGGAGTCTCCATTGGTTGAGGGGATTTGGTTTAAATTCTCTTATATGTGAGATTTACATGCCACAGACTATATATGGACATTGGGTGGAGGTTGAGTGTATTGGGAAACTTTTTATTTTAATGACTTTGGATAGGTTTTTACTTATATAATTGTTTTAAATTTTTTATTATCGATAAAAATTTTCCGAAAGTTTGTTTATTATTTTATTAATGGTCATTCCATATGATTTTTGACTGTTTAGTATGTTTCATCCCCAATGACATCATATGAGACCATGTTATGAGGACATAAAGTGTTCTCCCTTATACATTTACTAGTGGTTGGTCAAAGGAGTGGTTTAGGATGTCATATATTTGGGTCAAAGAGTGGGCGCTGGTCCTACATAGGATATATGAGCTGAAATTTGACATGGAAAGTGTAGAGATCATGCGTTCATCAAGAATAATTCCCCTTCTCTGTGAGGTAACATATAAACTCAGGAAGAAGATGATTGTTTTGAGAAAATAGAAAGGATGTTTGTGTTTAGTAATACTCTTTAGGCAGTTAGAGTGAATTGTTATTTGTTGATGTTTGAAGGTCCCATCCAAAGTGGTGGGACTCATTAAAGAACGCTAGAAAGAATGAGAAAATATATTGGAAATTCATTTAGGTCATCTTCAATGATATATACTATCCTCCTATTTTGTATTTTTCTATGTCCCATTAGTTTTTGGATATTTTCCCCGGAGACCAAATTATGATTGAATAAACTAACCACCATATAGTGTTAGTTCGGTATACACCTAAGGTCATTTCCAATGAGTAGTTGAAGGCTCAAATGATTGAGATGTGGTTGCAACAAGAAATCTTATCTCATGACTTCTTGTTCAATATGAAGACTTATGATGTGGTGGTTGATTATTATATTACGATCGGAATAGATCCTAGAGGTATGTATGGTTTCTTCGGATTATTGTCAATAGTGGTAAGTGGTAGTCCATCTGAGAGGAATAGGAATTAAGACGAGTTGGGTAACAACATATGTTGTATTTAAGGCCATCATTCCCAGTGGACTTCTTTTATGGATTTCAATATAGGGACCATTATTTTGCATTAGTTCGAAATGGTATGGCACATGATATCTGTGTGTCCATCTCCACCCGTACCTTGCCACAAGTGTGGAACAATGGTACACTTAATGAGATTTTTCATAGTGACTCACCCATATCATATAGGTGCATGATATTTTTCTTCTAAGGGAATGTCAGCTTGGTCAGAACCATCTATGAATACATGCACTCAGTTTTTTGGTCATTGTGGCAGGGATAGATCATATTCTGTATAGAGTATGTTTAGGGTAGATTCATAGGCCAGCAGTAATTCGTAGAATCAAAAAAGTGATCAGGAGACATCATATTGTAGATCGAACATCATTGTAATGATATATAGATATTTTTTTAGTTTGAGGTTCTTTTCTCATTTCATCATCTTTATATGTTTTTATTTTGGTTACAAGTGCCTCTGTTTCATTTATTTCACCCCAAATTGTGGAATTTATTAAATTTCCATGGGATCTTTTGCCCCATGGAAGAGTGTTGGTGAAACCACTTAGAAATAAGTGAGAGTGGGATTTCAAGTGTCTATCTTGAGAACTCACCTTGTATGGGGTTGAGTGGGAATGGGATTATCTTATTATGGAGATGGACATCTTTGGCATGTTCCTAAGTATTAATTGGATGGTGTATTTTCATGTGTATATAGTTTTTTTCTTCCGCATGTGTGTTTCATGGAACTTGATAGGAGTTCTCTTGTTTTTAAAGGAGAATGTGATTCTTGGTTAAGAGGTGCTAAGTCTCTACATAAAGAATTGGGAAAAAATTATTATCAGATATCATTGCTCATGTTATAATATGTTGATAGGGTCTTTAAGAGATGATTTCCTCCTATGGTGGATGAGTTCCATAGATATCCTGGGATGACTTTTTAGGTTTTTCTCTAGAGAGGGATGTGGAGTTAAACATTGACCTCGCATCAAGAACATATTCATTATCTCTTACCTCATACCATATGTTTACAACCTAGTTGAGGGAATTTAATGTAAAACATTATTAAACAGAATTTCATGGATTTATTCACTCATGAATCTCACCTTGGATCACCCCAGTTCTATTTTTGAAAATTATTGATGGCTCTCTCCAGTTGTGTGTTGATTACCAGAAGCTAAATATGTTAAAAATGAAAAAAATTTATTTTCCCTAAATTGAGGTACTTTTCAATCAACATAAGTGGATAGGTGGTTTTCCAATATTGTATTACATTCTGGGTATTACCAAGTTAGTGTTAGAGTGGTGGGTGTTATAAAAACATCATTCTGAAGTAGGTATGAAATATTTTAGTATTTAGCCTAGGATTTCCTATTAAAAATTGATCAAGTGGAATTTATCATAGTCATGAACAACATGTTCAACCATTATCATGATTCCAGGGCTAATGAATGATTTGAAGAAATTTGGGTCGATTACAGGACTGAGGAGGGGTATAAATGGTATTTGAGAATTGTGTTATCCATCATTTGGGATCATCACTTATATGTGATGTTTTCAATGTGCCACTTATAGATCTTAAAGGTGAAGTTTCTAGGACATGTGATATTAGAATAAGGGGTTTTGGTCGACCCTGAGAATATCCATACAGTGATATCATGGGAACATCCAATGAAAGTGTTTTAAATCCTAATAATTTTAGGACTGACATGATATTAGATGATTTTTTTGGATTTATCTCGGATTCCTTCTTCCATGAATGTGCTTACGTAGAATGTGTTGATTTTTGAATAAATTCCAGAGTGTCAAGAGTCCTTTGATGATCCTAAGAGACAGTTGAACATAGATCTTATTTTGATCTTTCTATATTCTATAATAGGATATGATGTATATTTTGATTTCTTTGGTATGAGACTTGGGTGTGTGCTGATTCAGGATGGACAAGAGGTGGCTTATGTTTCTCTCTAAATCTAACCTCATGAATAGAATTACACAACCCATGACTGGTAGTTAAAGGTGGTGATATATTTTATAAATACATTGAACCATTATCTTTTTTGTAGAGAATATTCTATAATAGTTAGATCATAAGTGTTTAGAATTCATTTTCTCCCAAAAGAAATATGTTTGTGGAAATATAATTAGATTGTGTACCATCTAGGGTTTGATTTTTATATCATGTTTACCGTTGGAAAAGGTAATTGGGTGGATGGTGCATTGAGTAGAAATGTTTAAGTGAATAAATTTAAAGAGTCCAGTGGAGTGTGGTCTTTGAGGGGTATTTTTGTAAAGATGCACATGGAAATCCAAGAACTCAATGGAGGCATGTTTTTTGAGATTGTTTAGTTGACACCTTCCCTTCTAGAGTTTATTCAAAAAATATTAGCTGAGTGATGAGATGTCCCATCATTCTACATAGTTCTTAAATGGTGTGAGGCCCCATGTGAATGCTCATTGCCTCCTTAAGTAATTTTTTAATTAAATATCAATTTCATAGTGTCCATGTCATTAGTGATGGTGGTAATGTGTGATAGACACCGTTTTATAAGATTCATTCATCTTGGTTTCACGAAGATTCTTTTTAATGTGCATTGGCAGTTTGGGTGGTCATGTATGATGTGAGATGTATCTAACATTGTAACGTTATCTAATATATATCATCATGTTAAATTAGAGCACCCAAGTCTCTCGGGTGTGCTTCAACCAATACTAGTTCCTACCTAGATGTGTAATGGTATTCTTATGGTCATTATTTTTTTGCATTCCTAAGACACCTTAGGGATAGAATTCTATTTGAGAAGATATTGAGCGCTTGAACAACTCGGCCCATTATATTCCAATCAGGGAGTTAGTTAACTTGGATGATCCATGTCTATTGTATGGTTAGGATGCTGTTAGACTTTATGGTGTGCAGTCGATAATTGTTTTAGATAGGGACCCTAATTTTACCTTGTGATTTTGGGAAGGTCTTTAGAAGGTGATTATGTCATATATAAGGTTGAGCAAGGCATACCATCATAAAATAGATGGTCAAACGGAGCTGAGGAATAATGTTTTGGAATACATGATCTAGGAATGTGTTTTGGATTTTGGAGGCTAATCAGATAATCATATGTGATTGTTTGTGTTTTATTATATTAATAGTTTCCAAACATTGATTCGAATGGAACCTATTGAGGTTCATTATGGCGAGTCGTATTGGTCCACTCTATATTGGGATAAGGTTGGTGATACCACATTTCTGGGGGTGATCCTCATCCATGAATCTTTTGATAATTAAAATTTAATCAGGTTGTGTTTATGGATGGAAAAGATTCATCATATGTTTTTTTATCAGAGGCGCAGAAAATTAGAGTTTTCTATAGGTGATCGGGTTTTCTTGAATGTGGCACTTAACTATGTTCATTTTTGTTTGTTTTAAAAAGGGTAACCAATGATGATGTCTGTAAAACCATTTGATATTACTATGTACATCGGTATGGTGGAATAAATTTTAGCTTTTACCTCTTTATTGTTTTCAATAAATGTCATATTGAATGTCTTCTAGTTGAGAAATTATAACCCAGATCGGTCTAACGTGTTGAACTTGGAGGATTTGAAGTTAGATTCTAATTATTTTAGTTAATTGGAATCATGGTAATGTTGAGCATGATACAAGGGGGGGAAATCTTATTTATAGGAGGATTATCCATTTGTATTCTCTTATTAGACATTGGAGTGACATTTATAGGAAATAATGATATCATAGTGGGGGGAATTTCCATATCAATGATTTATTAGGTAATACTTTTTTTATCTTATTTATTTTATTTTTCAAATGGGTTAACCATGTTTTTTTGAGAAAAATGGAGAAATTGGGCTTCATTGAAGGTGGAATAAGATTGGAACGTGGTTTGGTGAATCAATGTGACCTTAACTAGAAAATAGTGAAAAATAATTCATCTTGGATAGAGGAAAACTAACATTAGTTTCATGGTTTGTTAAACCATGGAGGACAATAGTGTGGATTATTCCTTTTTGATAGAAAGGCATGCATAATTTTGATATTTTTTAGAAACTGGTTATGGATAACTCACAAACCTCAATAGTTTTAAAAAATTATTAATTACTCTTTTCCCCATTTGTATTTAATCTCCAAATAATCCCTAATTCACCCCTTTTGATAATTAAAGCCCTAGGAGAACCATATTCCTCTCCTTTGACCTCTTGAGCATCCATATTTGCGTGGTTGCAACCCTGATCCTTCAAGGAATCAAAAAGTAAGTCTCATTTCCTTCAATTTATACAATCTTCTATGGTTCTTCTTCCGTCCTTATTTGGTTTTCCCTGTATAGTAGGATGTTTAACCTAATGAGACTTTGATTTTGTTTTCTGGGTGATGTCATGAGGGTTATTGATTGATCTTACCATTATAGGGTCATATTGATGAGTGGAAGTGGTTTTGAAGTGGTTTATAGATTATTCCAAGTGTGATGTAGGTAGTTCTGTACATTTACAATATTAGATGATTTCTATTGCTTTTATGGATTCTTATATGTAAACTACGAATTCTCTGTGTGGTGAAAAACATGTTTTGAAAAGTATTTTCAGAATAATTTGATGAATGTTCATTTTCTAAAGGAAAATTCTTATGTTTCTTGTGTGTCTTATTGTGTTGCTTTATGAATGTTTTTAATGATTTAGATTAATGGAGTAAAATGTGTTTTCATATGTATTTTTGGTTCATATTCATTAAACATTGGAATTTTAAATGAAATGGTTTTTGTAGCTTGAGGTATCACTTGGACTATTTCACAAATGTGTACTATGAATTAAGAAATGGATGTGAATCATTTTATATAATGGTATTTTTGTGTCTAAATTTAAAAATGTGATTTGGTCATAGAAATTGTTTTATTTTACACCTAGTATTTTTTTTATCGAAATGGGTTTAATCAAGTTTTCAAGTTGTTTGATATGTATTTCCAAATTGGATTGGTGTGAATATGAAATGTAATGTTTTTTTGTTAATGGAATGTGGTAGTTTTCATGTGAGATTTTTCATTGGATAAATGTGAATTTTTAAAGTGTTGATTCCCTCATTTTTTCAGGATACTTTGAATGTGTTTGTGAATGTAACGATATATGTGATATGTGAAATATAATTAGAGAAAAAATATAATACATGGTTTCCAGGTGGGAGAAATAGAACTTATATGCCAACAGATTTGAATGATGCTTAGGTCCAGAATATTATAATAGTATTTATTCTACAATATAAACTAAACATCTTATATGATTTGTGATGACTATAATATGTGAGACATTTCCCTCTAGTTGCTCGTGCATAAAAATTCAACTGGTTTTGGTTGGAGGATTCGGATCACTGACGTGCGAGGTTTATTTTTTCTCGTTTGTGCTAGTTGCCTATAGGGATTTACCATGGTGTTATATTATGACATGATTCTTATGTGAAGTGGTTCAATTCATTAGTATATAGTACTAATTGAGTACACATTAATTTTAGGAAATCTTACTTGAAAAAATACTTGTCCAAAAGGAGTTTGTTGGTAAATTTTTCCTTAAAGAATTTTTTCTACAAATGTTTCTAATATTTTAAGGGAAATTTACATATTGGATTATATTTTAATGATATAAAAAGGATTATTTTTTCTATTATCCTTATGGGATTTGGATCATAGCCTAAATACACATTTGGGTGTATGTATACTTTGTTATGTATGAAAAATGTAATGGAAAGATGTATTGTGGTTGTGATTGTGGATCTATTTTCTAGTGTTCCAATTAATAGAGGAGTTTTTGGCGGTGGAATGAGGGTTATAACCCTCTTGTTACATGAAGTTTCTTGTGATGGTTTTTTTTTGTTTCCATTTAGTGGAACTAATTTTGGGTTTTGGTTAAAGTTGTTAACATTAAATCTGAAAATTTTTGTGCCTCATTTGGTTATGTTTATGTGTTATGTGATGTTTATTATTTTTGGTTTTTATTGGTTTTTAAATCTGTGAAATCATTCCCAATGTGTATTTTTGATATTCGGGAACATGTTTGAAGAACATGGTGATTTGGAATGCCCTTCGCACCATACCACAGGATGGGTCAGGTATCTAGTTCTTATAGAACCTTGGCTTACTTCATGATAGTGGGACATGTTCATTCCATGTTTATATTGTCATTGTTGTATGAGGATAGTCACCAACTATGGGTGGAAATGAATCTATGTGTAGTTCATCTACACATCTTATTGATCCCCTTTTGATTTGATGAGGTCACTCTTTCTCATACTTTGGGATGATCTTCATCCTGTTTTATATCTAAAGTATTCCCTTTCGAATTGTGGGTCTTATGGGTCCCACATTCAAATTTTAGTTCATCTTACTAGGTATGGATATAGTCAACATGGTATGGGATTTTCCTACATGTTCCACGTCTGATGAAGGCAAAAAAAAATTTGATCATGACTTCATATGTAACACCCTAGTATTTCATACTACGTTATCTCTTTAATGTATTTCAATAGCACGTGCTACACACAACACCAAGTTTGAGTGCACCACGACATACAAAACGTGACATTCTAAAAGAATTTATGAATAATATTAGCTATATTTTGAATTTTATATACTCCATAAAATTTTACCATCAATATTATGTGTTTTTAGAAATAATATAAGAACAAATTCAATTTTTCTGATAAAATAAGTATTTCTCAAAAATGAAATTTTATCAACTTTTAATGGGGATACATTTTTAAATCCAATATTTGACACTTTTATATATTAAATTTGACAAAATAAACATTTTATTTAGAATATAGACATAAAAAATTAATTTGGATACGTTTTTGGTGTTTTTCTGCTAACTTTCATATTTTGATGAATAGTGAAAGATACAAAATTTTAATTGAAACCAAATTTTTTAATTGAAATAATTTATAGTGTTAAATTTTACATTTTAATGGTTTTGATATATAATGGTATTATATTGTTATCACATAAACCAATATTGGTCATTCGATGTAATTTCACATTTAAATTTGACATAAACACATATCAATATTTTGATAGTATTTATTTTCTGAAAACCTGCCTTTTGGTTTTGAGAATGGGAATTAATATTAAATTAATTAATGTAGATCCTATGTTCTTGAATTAGGTAAAATAGACATAATTTTTGAAATTTTAATATCAAAATTATCTTTGGGTGATTTTTTTGGTATTTTTCTGAAAACATTCAATATTTGATGAATAGTAAAAGACACATCATTATTGTTTAAAATTGACTATTATTTAAAAAATTATTACTTTTACATAAATTTATAGATAAATAATATGTATATTATTCCAATGTAATTCAATGGATTCATTTTATAATAATATTATATATATATAATTTTATTGACATTTTTAATGTCTTTTACCCACCTTCTAGGCACATTTACACATTTGCATATAACATAGTTTTACCACTTCTATGAAATGAATTTTACAAATCCAAAAGACGCATTAGACATTAATAAGTATAATGTGGTTCAATTGGATGAAAATAATTTTTCATGAATAGTAAATTTTTTATATTTATTTACCATAGTTAAAAGTAAATAGGGTAATTAAATGTAAAAATGATATTATAATTACTCTAACACATGTCCTAATTCTATTGGATAAGTTTATCTCGACCTAAATCAACCTTACTAATAAAATATGATCCTATTTGATCCACTAGGATTATATGAGGACATTTATTATTATTTTATTTAAAGAGGAGTTCAATGTGTTAAATTCAATTTTTAATAACTAAACCATTTTTTATATATGGTTATACATAAGATAAATTCAACAATAATTATTCATTATAAATATTAAAATACTTCCTACATCATGGTATTTTATTTATGATTTTTAGAAATTAAATAATTATATTTATTTATGACACAATGATGATGGAGTAATTTCCTTATTAATGACTGATTAAAATAATTGATATTATAAATATCAACATAAATATACATTGACACTTTTTATGTAATCCACAATTTTTTTAGGATAATAAGACATTTTAGGAGTGATTTAATGTATTTTTTCGATGTAATCCTGGTTTTTGACTTTCAAAAAAGCAAATACTAAATACTATCATAATTGACATAAATGAGTTTTTAATACAAATACAATATTATTAATTGATATATAATTCCTAATAATATAATGTTCAGAAAAAATAATTATATACTGATATATATATATATATGACATTAATGAACCACTTGAGGTTATCTTGGAATTTTATAGTACGTTTATTCATAATGTAATATAAAAATATAAGAAGACATTGTAAAAGATAAACTAATTATCTAAGAGTTAAATCTAAATTATAAGGTTGATATGGTGACCTAAACATGTCTAAAACATATTGGATGATATAATTTAGACCCATACCAACATTAGAATATAAATAAATATTTTTGGATCCATTATAAACTGATTATGATTGTATAATAAATTAATATTTCAAGCATTTCCAAAAGTGACCCTCACCTCTCTTATAAAAGGGTACTTCCCCTTATCTAAAAATAACACCTCCAAAGGCATGTGGATCATTAAAAAGCTGCTAAAATATCCCCCCAAATACTCTCACTTCAACCTAGTGGCCTTACATTGATTAAAAAGCCAACCTACGGTGCACTATTGATCCAATCAAAATGAAGAACCTGAAGAAGAGGAAATTACTTCATCACATCTTTCAAAGTTCTTTTCTTCTTCCTCTTCCACATTCCTTGTTGTTTCCATACCAAAATAATAACTATTGTACCTCTGACATACTATGATGTTATTTGAAATATGTTACAACCATATTCATTATTCTACCCATTCTATGAATGTCAATGTCACCACATGTGCGTACGTTGGGCTTATCGTCTCCACGTCATGGTGTAGTTTGTTATTCAACATTTCATAATTTTGATGGGTATAACAATGAGTATAATCTATGTAATTAAAAAATAAAACATCTTAAGGATTCTGTATTTGTAATATAACATCCAATTACATATGATATCATCATCAATATAATGATATTGTAGTTAATGTGTACGTATAGATTACCGTCTCCACAAACGCAATGAGATTCATTCCCCATCGTAAACATGAAACATAATTTTTATTTTTATGATTTTAAATAATTTTTAAGAGCGGAATATCATTATGGATATGAATCAAATACATCCTATCCATAAAAATCATGACTTACATAACAAAAAATATAAGTGAAAATGAATCTGTTTACACCCGAAACAATGACATTAACAAAATATTATTAACAAATAAAAATTAGAAGATCATATAATAAATAATATTTATGTATGATGTTCTTGTATAATTTAATAACAATTATTTAACTATTATAAATGAGGTTAACATACCCTCAACTATGGAAAAGTAGATGTTAAGGTATAATTTGACAATATCTTTATTTATCCGAGTTTGTTTATACGTAAGTATCCAATAGGACTTATGTATCATCCACATCCCTGTTTCGTAAAAATTAATTCAAAAACATTTTTAATATTTCCTAAAATATGGGTTATGTTCATATATTCCATTTTTTGACTTTTTATAAAAAAAGTTGAAAGTAATATTTCCGGCATTTTCCAAACAAGGAACATTATGAACATTTCGACAAATTAAAGTAAGAATGTTTTTCTAACTTATACGGTGGGTGTAGCTTT
This sequence comes from Viscum album, assembly GCA_963277665.1. Lineage (NCBI taxonomy): Eukaryota > Viridiplantae > Streptophyta > Magnoliopsida > Santalales > Viscaceae > Viscum > Viscum album. The sequence continues at coordinate 2,082,054,411 of OY728128.1, read as the reverse complement.
TTTACACCATTATAACACCTTTGAAGCCTCTATTACAATCATATAATAATATTTTTAAAATAAATATTTTCTTTTATAATTACTTAAATTTTAAATGACTTCAAATTAGAAAGAGATATTTCTCTCAAATATTTTTGATTTTATCTATGTCAACATCCTTTGATGGATTTTACATTTGTTTGAAGTTGATTTTTTATGATTCGATCTTCAATATTGTATTGGTGGTTTTGAAATATTTTTGACTATGTGTGTGTTATTTTTATAAAATTCATGGTTTATGTTTAAATTATTATCTTTCATTTTATAGTTTTAATACGAATGATTATGTTATGTTTAAAACTTTTCATATGAGGAATGCATTGGACATAGTAAGTGATGGGTGGAGACTACTATATATCCTCATTGAATCGGTAGGTCTAATGAGACAAAATAGTGTCTTGGCATAAGGCGTTGACAAGGTATTATTTGTAGTCTTGGAATAAGACCTTGACTATGTGGTAATGATGTCCGAAATTATGCATTCCATAATTATGAAATTAGTTATTGATGTTACATGTGTTTATTCTACTAGTAGAATATCCATAAAAATAAGTAAATGGAATTATTTGATTTATCTTTTCCATATTATTCTGATGTTTATGATGAAAAGGCTTGTGTTTTAGTCTTATGTATTTTCTTAAATGTTTATTCTTATTTATGATAGTTTCCGCTATATTGTTATCCTTACTATGCAGTTCAGCAGACCCTTTCCTTATGTTTTATTTTTCCCTAGATGTGATAAAGTATATTATGATTACCCAACTGGAATAGGCTAAAGGATATGAGGGTGTTAAAAGGATACACAATGTTGTTGTTTTATTTCATAATATAATGTAAAACATAAATTTTTATCTAGTACTTCGAAGGATACTAAAATAATCGGTCTATCAAGATATTATCTCCTTGATCATGTCAATGTTATGTAATAATGAAACGACTCTGGGTAACTAGGGTCGGGGAATTATAGTTGGTATGATAATAAGTTTAGTACAATCCTTGAAATCTAGATTTAGAAAAAATCTAATTATAGAACATTACACTAAGATAAAATTTAAGGATTAGTGTAGAAGAACTTAAAAATATTTTGGTAGTGTAAATATTATGTGTGTTTTAAAAAGAAAATACATCCATGTTTGGATAAAAATATAGAGATGTGGATCTATCACAAATGTACCTAGGTGTGAAAACTCTGACAAGGAGTTTCGGGCTTGACCTAGAGTATGCTGGTACACGACAACGGGCCTTACTACACTCTTGGTATTGAAACTCTTAAGGGATATGCATAAGATAATTCACATTTTCATGACAAACAATTATTAAGTATTTATGAGTAAATACTTCCTCAAATAAAATAATTTTATGACTATAGATTATATGTATAACCTTAGAAACATACGTTAGGTTTTTTACATGTTTGGAATTATGCATTGTGATTCATAAACTAACCTAGTGTATTCTATTGTTAAGAAATGGTGGCTAATAGAAGGAATGAGAACTCCATAAACACACATGATCCAAAGAGTCAGAAGGATCATATATTTCATGGTCATACCAAATATTTAGAAGTGAAATAGTTTCCCATGTATTCCCATTAATAGGAGAAATAGTAACATGTGTTAATACGATAAGTAAATAATTCTCTGAGTCATATGGCTTTGAAGGGAAGCCAGAGAAGAAAAGGATGGTAGAGGGAAATATGGATAAAGGGAAGAATGGAAAAAATGATTTTCCCATATGTGATAACTATGGAAAGAATTACCTTGGTAAAAGATTTAAGGGAATGGTAGTTTGTTATAAGTGTATAGAAAAAAGACGCTATGTACGTGATTGAAAGGGTAAGAAAAAAGTTTCAAATGTAAAATGCTTCATCTGCAATGAGTTGGGACACTATGTGAATCAATGAATCAATCATCATAGTTTACCCCAAATGATTATATTGGATAATAATAAAGTAATGATACTACTGCATATGAAGATGAATAATTAGTGTTCTTATAAATTTGTTAACTAATTATGTCATTTTAGTGTTGTATCATCGATGTACTAGTTAAATTAATTATGGAAATAAATAACGATTAAGGATTTGAGATTATATGGTACTAAGAAAAGTGACTCAACAAAAAGTTAACTTTTTTTGGAAAGTACATGGTTAAAGGAAAGATAAACCTTAATTTTTCCCTGATACAGAGGATGTTATTTTGGAATAAGAGATAATTGATTTGGATAAAATATATTTGATATTATTGTATACCTTGGAACTAATTAATGGTTTGTTTCTTCCATCATTGTTGGAGTATTGAAAAATTTTTAGATATAAAGAATATATCTAGTATTAAATAAGGAATAAGGGATAATGAATGTAATCAAAAAGGTATTATGGTAATTCAGGTTGTTAATAATTTTTAATAAAATACATGATTAAGGTACTCACATGTTATTATGTGGGAAAAAGAGGTCTTCATTATGTTATGTGGACCTTCATCATAAATTTATGGACTATTAGTTTTGAAAAAATAATTTTTGATAAGTCTAAAGGTTGTAATGGATTATATTGGACATTGGATATTATTTTTTAAGGTTAAATCATTTCATAAGATTATTTTTGGATTTGTTTTATAAAAAGGACAACCCGATGGTTGGGCGACTACCCGTCGCATCCGACAAGGCCGTGAGACTTGAAACTACAACCAAAGGGTAAAAATGGTGCATCACCTACCACTATCCTAAGTGATATCCTATTTTCTATAATGTATTCTTTTTAAATTATCTGATAGATGAATTATAAATTTAATTTTTTTAAACAACTATTTTATAAGGAAAAATATAATATTTTGGAGTTCTATTATCTGTTGGAGTGAAAGATGTGTTTGTGGTAAAAATTAGTTAAAGAAAAGAACTCTACTTGTCAAGTAATATATTTTTTATAATATGAATAAATTAATTCCAAAAATTTATAGAAATGATCTTAAAATAAAAAACTATTTATCATAATACCTTATGTTTTGATGAACCAATAATATTTTACTTCATCATAGATTTATGGCTTTGAGCCATCAATTTGTTATTTATTGTTAAATTTTTTTAGTGATTGATGACCTTAATAACTCCCTATAAATACTTACGTTTTCCCTAAAATTATGTTCCTCAAATTTCCACCAATGTTCTACTATTAAAAATCCTAATTTGGTTGTGACTTTTTCATTTCCCTTTCCCTATTATTAAGACTAAATTTTATTAACCCTATTTCTGATAAGGATTTTCCACAAAAGGTATTTTCTATTTTTAAATTTTTTTTGGAAAAAAAAATTTAAATTGTGAGAATTAAATTTATTAAATTAGGGTATAATGTAACACCCTAGGATTTCATAGTACATTATCTCTTTAAAGTAATTAAAAAGATTTCATTACACGCTACACCGAGTTCGAGTGCACAATGACTTACAAAATTAACCATTCAAAAAGTAGTTATTAAAAGTATTAAATGAATTTTTAATTTAATATACACCATATAATTTAAACATCCATATTATTTGTTTCATAGACATAATATAAGAACTATTTCAATTTTTCAGATAAAATAAGTATTTTTCAAAAATGAAGTTTTACCACCGTTTAATAGAGAACCCTTTAAAATCCAATATTTGACACTTATATATTTAATTTGAAAACAATGAACTTATTCTTTATATAAGTGACATTAAATTTTATATTGGATAATTTATTGAGTTTTTATGATAATTTTTATATTTTGATGAATAGTGAAAGATACTAAATTTTAATTGAAGAAAACAAATTTAATCAAAATAATTAATAGTGTTAAATTATTAATTTGAAAGGTTTTAATGTATAATTATATTATATTTTTAACATTTAATACAATATTAGTCATTGGAAGTAATTTCATATTTAAATTGGACATAAACACATATCAATATTTCGATAGTTTTTTACTTTTAAAAAACCCACTTTCTAGTTTTGACAATGAGAATTAATTTTAAATTAATTAATAAAAATCTTATGTTTTGAATTTTGTAAAATATACTTAATTTTCTATATTGGAATATCAAAATTAGCTTTGGGATATTTTTTGGTATTATTATAAAAAAATTCTATTTTCGATGAATAATGAAAAACACAACGTTATGGTTTAAAACCAACTATTATTAAAATAATTATTACTTTAACATAAATTTATAGATACATAATACATATATTAGTCAAATTTAATTCATTGGAGTAATTTTATAATAATATTAGATATATAAAATATTATTTATATTTTTAACGTCTTTTACCCAACTTCAAGGTACATTTACAAATTTGCACAAAACATCATTTTGCCGCTTCTGTGAATTGTATTCTAAAATTTTAAGAGACAAAATAGACATCAGTAAGTAAAATTATGTTCAATATGATGAAAATAATTGTTGGTGAAGAGTGACTTTTGAAATATATTTACCAAGGTTAAAACAAAATACGGTAATTAAATGTAAAAATGATACTATATTTACCATAACATATGTCCTACTTCTATTGGACAAGTGTATTTAGACCTAAATATACTTATTAATAATATATTATACTTCTTGATCAATGTGTATTAGATTAAGACATTTATTATAACATTATTTAATGAAGAGTTAAAAGTGTTAAATTAAAAATTTAATAAATAACCCCTTTTGAATATAGGGTTATACAAAATATAAATTAAACTATATATATTAATTATAAAGATAAAAATATTTCCTAAATCATAGTATTTTATTTGTTATTTTTAGACATTAAATAATTAAATTCATTTTTTACACAAAGATGATGCAGTAATTACCTAATTAATTAACGATTGAAATAATTGATATTATAAATATCCAAATAAATGTAAATTGAGACGTTTAATGCATTACACTAATTTTTTAGGTTAATACGACATGTCATGATTGATTTTATGTATTTTTTCGATGTAATCATGTTTTTTGACTTTCATAAAAACCAAATAATCAATAGTGTCGAAATTGACAAAAATGAGTTTTTAAAACAAATACTATAGTATTAAATGATATAATATTCCTAAAAATATAACATTCAACCAAAAGACATATATAATGATATATATGTAGTAAATAACCCAATTTAGGTTCTCTTGAAATTTTATTTTATGTTTATTGACCATGTAATATAAAAATACAAGAAGACATTGATAAAAATAAACTATTTAACTAAGAGTTAAATCTAAATAATAAGGTTTTCATTGTGACCTAAACTTGTTTATAACCTATTGGTTGAGAGAATTTCAATATATCCCTACTTTATCCTCGAAAGAAATCCTTTTGGCACCATTATAAATCATAAATGATGGTATAAAGAATTAGTATTTCAAACTTTTCTGAAATTGACCCTCACCTCTCTTAAAAAATGGACTTACCCTTCTCTCAAAATCACACCTCCGAATCCATTTGGCAAGGCCAAACCCGGCTAAAATATCCTCCCAACTACTCTCAATACAACCTAGAGGCCTTACATTTATCAGAAATACAACTTAAGGATCCCTTTTAATCAAATCACAAGGAATAACCTGAAAAAGAGGTAATTACTTCATCACCTCTTTTAAATTTCATTTCTTCTACCACATCCTCTTTATTTGTTGTTTCCATACCAAAATAAAAAATCCAGTAACTTCTACATACTATTATGTTTTCATAAATATGGTACAACCACATTCATCATTCTATCAATCCAATCGATGACAAAGTCACTATATGTGTGTGCGTAAGCTTGCCGTCTCCTTGTCATGGTGTAGTTTTTTATTCAAAACATAATTATTTGTATGGGTAGAATAATGAGTATACTTGATGTAAATATAAATATAAAATGTTAATTATTCATTATATGTAATATACCATCCAATTTCATATGATTTTACCATCTATAGAATGATATTGTCGCACGTGTGTATGTATATATTACCATCTCCACGAACACAATGAGATTCATTCCCCATCGTAAACATTAATGAATAATTTTAATTTTATGATTTAAAATAATTTTTAAGAACATAATATAAATATAGATATGATTCAAATACATCCTATCCATAAAAAACACGACTTATGTATCAAAACATATAATGGAAAACGAATCAGTTAACAACCGAAACAATGATACTACTCAAATATTATTAACATGTAAATATTAGAAGTTCATATTTGAGATAAAATTTATGTATTTGGTTCTTTTATAATTTAATAACAATTGTCTAACTATTATACAAATTTTTAGTATGCCGTATACTATGTAAATGTGCAAGTTAAGGGTTAATTTTATAATTTGTGTATTAATATGAGGTTGTTTACACATAAGTATCTACTGGGAATTCCTTATCATCCACATCTATGTTTTGTAAAAATTTATTTCTATTTTTTTAATATATCCTAGAATATAGGATAAATTAATTTATACCCTTTTTTAATTTTTATAATTTTTTTTGAAAGGAATCATTTTGGCATTTTCTAAACAATGTAATTTATGAGCTTTTCAACAAACTAAGGTAAGAATGATTTTTAACTTATTCGGCGGGTGAAGCTATTTTCCACCATTATAAAACATTTGAAGCCTCCCTTAGAAGATTATAAGAATATTTTCAAAATAAATCATTTCATTTATATTTATGTTTCTGAAATTATTTAAATATATAAATATTTATTTATCTCAAATAGTTTTGATTTCATCTATGTAATCATCCTTTTATGAATTTAATTGTTGTTTGAAGTTGATTTATTATTACACAATATTCCATATTGTATTTAATGTTTTGTGAAATGTTTTACAATGGATGTGTTATTTTTATACCGTTCATGGTTTATGGTTAAAGTATTGATATTTAATTTTTTAGTTTTAATATAAATGATTATGTTATGTTTCATCTTTTTAATATGAGGAATGTAATAGAGTTAGTAAGTCATGGGTGGAGCCCGCTATAACTCCTCAATGCATTAGTAGGTCTCATTAGAAAAACAAGTGTCTTGGAACAAGGCCTTGACAAAATCTTATTTATAGTATTGAAACGAGGGTTTGACTAAGTGGATATGATGTCTGACATTATGCATTCTATCATTATAAAATTATCTATTGATATTACATGTGATTATTCGATTAGTAGAATATCCATGTAAATAAAAAATGGGATTAATTTATTTAAATTTGTGATATTATGATGAATTTTATGTTTAAAAGGCTTGTGTTTTAGTCTTATACATTGACTTAAATGTTTATGCTTATTCATGATAGTTTCTGCTATATTGTTATCATTATTGAGCTTCTGATCTCACCCATTTTTTTTGTTTCATTTTTTCCAGGATGTGAATATTTACATTACGATTAACCTGCAAGAATATAATAAGGGATATGAATGTGTTCAAAGGAGACACCATGTTGTTTTTTTTCATGATGTAATGTAAAACTTATGTATGTATATTGTAATTCCAAGGATACTAAACTAATTGGAAATTTGAGACATGTTCTCTTTGTGATCATTCCAATGATATGTAATAATTAACAGACTCTAGGTAACTAGGATCGTGGCATTACATCAGAGGAGCATAGAGATATTTGGTGATTTGGACAATATATGGTGGATGTATCTTGGAGATCAGGTGCAAATATCTCGTAGCAATTTACATTCTAGTTTATTGTTTTTGGGACATGTTTCATAGTGCACATGAATATCTCACCTTTAAATTTATGTTTTCACATTCAACCCCTTGTACACCCTTCAAGGCATACATTCTTGGTTAACAAATTTAGCTATGGAATTTTTTTTACTTTTTCCCCCTCTATACTTATGAATTGAAATGATTTTGTTTGTGAATATATATTTCTAGGAAAATTTATTCCCATGTTAGTTGTTCAATTGGTGTTGGTCTACAACCCATGGGATATAGAAGTATAATTGAGGTAGTTGGTGCTCAAGCCTCAATTAGTTTTGGGTAATTAAATATTCATATAAAAGGTTGTTCATTCCATATGATGTTGATTGTTTTTTACCCTCAAAAGGATTTGTTTGAGATTTAGGTAAATAGTGGTAGAGTATCTCAAGTGTGACTTTCAAGTTAGGGAACCTAGTCTTGGTATGGGTAGTCGATGTATCCATTCACCATGACATTGAATACCTTCTTAAAGGCATGGGAATATGAGACATTGGACGTTGGGATATATAGTATGTGCATTAAATAGGATTCATTCTTTAATTTTTTTTATTTTCTAGTCTTACCATTATTGTTATATAAATATATATCCTCATTTGACTATTGTACATCTTGATTAAATATCAAGATGCCTTTGTGGTGATAGCCAATGAGGATACCTTATCTAGATTTTGATGAAAATATGATGAGTGATGAGGGCTTAATTAAACGACTATCCCATAGGGTTATTCCACATGGTGACCCGAAAATAGCACCTCAATCTCTTTAAATGTAGATTATACAAGTAGTCAGTACTAAAGATGCCTATAATTTAACTGTACTATATGAGTCCCAGCGCCATAGGCTTATGATGTTCTATAGTGATCCATATCTTTAGATAGAAGTGGATTGGATATAGTCAGCGGTCCATGTATTTAATCTCATATAGGGACCAATAGATCATGTGTTTTTTCTAGAAGCATCCTTTTCTACAGAGTATTTGGGTGATAGTGGAGCCTTATTACATGGATATACAATGTGTCGAAACACTCATGTCCCAAAATCCAACATATTTTCTATTAGTGACACTACCCTTCCTACTAATGTTATGATTAGATTTAGGACCATTTATAAATAAATTATTAGGTGATGACATTGTTTCAGTACATATCAAAGTTTATAGAACTTAAATGGCACATTCATTATGTGATCAGGGATGTCAAATTATCATCATGAAATATTGGGCAATGAATCCACATAGTTATTTGTTCTAGCATAGTGCCCTTGTGCAACCCCACCATTTCAATGATGTTAGAGCAGACACTGGCGATTTAGAGCATCATGTCAATGGGATTCTAGGTAGCTAAAATTAGTTGTGGGCATCACTGGGTTGAGTCACCTATAGTAACTAGTAGGTGTAAGATGATGTGATCTCAATGCAGGTGTCCTTTCCATGATCAGACTCGGGCACATGATGAGGGTAATCATAGAGGTTCTTATATGAATAAAGAGGGTCCACACAATTCTTGTGATTTATGTGGTTACATGGAGTGTGATTGGCCAGCCCGATGTGCTGAGGAGTATAGGAATATAGCTGATGGACCACCATGGAAGAGTCAGTTCCATTATCAGGGATATCCCAGAAATGTCTTGGAAGGTATCCAGTGAGGCGGAGTAGGTATATGAGTATGATTCGTTGGTTTTGGGTGACGCTATGAGATCCTTCTACCACCACCACCAGGAAACCCATGTCTAGCTAAGCGATCATCCTATCTGTCATATGGATACGCATAGAATTAGGAATATTATGACCCCATGTTGCATGACATGATTATAGGTAGGATTTTTTATTAATATACAATTTATTTAGTATTATTAGACACATGTTCAACAAATTTATTTATCTCCATACTCCTAGTTTGTGAGTTGGAGATCTCAGTTGAGCTACTAGGCCAGCAGCTTCTTCATGAGTTTCTTATAGGGGACACATCTTAAGTATATTTTATCAGTAATTAGTGATATATATTACTTGGTAGAGAGGTTAACCTATGACCTTTCTTAATTATAATGGGACCCAGTGATACCATCATGGGTATAAATAAGATGTCCATGGTATGAGTCCAAATTGACTATCACTGTAGACGTGTCAGATTCCTTCGCACAGGTGGAATGACATTCTACTTTATGGGAAAAAGATCTCTCTTAGAAGGTTGAATTGGTTCTATGGGCATGAGAAAATAGTCCATAACCCATTAGATAAAAAATAGATCAACTTGTGAAGTAGTTTCCCCATGTATTTGGAATCCATTAGTTTTGTAGGATTATATGATAATCTTCCCCAAGAACATTTGGGGACTACCTCTAAAGTGGGGGATAGAGGTTTGTATCAACATGTATACTGAAAAACCTATGATATCTTCTATAACATTTGAGATGACCCCTACTGAGCTCTGAGAGATGTACGTGATGTTTGAGGGCCTTCAATAGAAGAGGTTCATCAAGTCTAGTGTGCCCCGTTGGGAGCTAAATTATTGTTCATGAAAATGGCGGATGTGAGTTTTTACATTTACATGGATTATCATCACCTGAACCAGAACATGATAATGAAAAAGTAAACCTTTCTATGTATTGATGAAATTTTGACCAGTTGAAATGTGCTAGATTGTACATGATGATAAATCTCTCATTCATATACATCGATTTGAGGTTTCACAAGTATTTTATTTCAATAGTGGAATTTCGATGTCAGTATGGGCACTATGAGTTCCTGGTGATTCCCATTGGTGTGATGAATACCCCCAATTTATTTATGAATTTTATAAACGAGGAATTCTATCCATACATGGACCAGTTTTTTCTTGTCTCCTTCTAGTAAATAATGATCTAATCATCATTGTATGAGGAACATGAAGAGAACTGGATTTTTGTTCTAGATTTTATTTAGGAGTACCAACATTATGGTAAAATATCGAAGTAAGTGTTTTGGATTCACGGGGTTCAATTTTTAGTGCATTTCATCTCTAAGAATATTTTATCTATTTGCCCAATAAAGATCGATGTATTGCATTATAAGGATCCACCCAATAGTATGAATGAGGTGTAGAATTTTTTGGCATTGAATTGAACTACATGAGTATTTTGAAAAATGTCTCCAATATTGCATCCCATTTGACCATGATAAGATGTAAAGGGTATCCATTTAATGAAACTAAGTATTTCAGAAAGGCCTTTTAGGATTTGAGGTTAAGGATGAATAGTTATCTAGTGCTGAGACAACTGGTAGAGGCTATAGTGCACATAGGGTATTTCAATGAATTAGGAGTTCGTCTCGGTTTTCTGTTGATGCAATGGTAGGAATTTATTTCAAATGAGTCAAGGTATTTGAGACCCCATTAGAATAACTATTCAACTCACATCATGGAGATGGTCGTGGTAGTCTTATCCCAAGGGATATAGAGGAACTACCATATGGGGGGAGCACTATTTGGTTTACTCCGGCCATCAGAGTCATGGGTACATCTTCACATAGAGACACATAAACCTAAGATAGTAGTTCTCTTTGGAGTTCCTAAAAGAATATGAATTATAGGAAGTCAATACACCAAGTAAGGGAAATTTGGTAGAATATGAACTTACTAGGATTTACAAGGCTCACTTTGTTCATGAGGATCTAGAGAAGTGGAATTCCATGTATATGATCATAGTAAAGAAAGAGGGAATATATTTTTTTAGTCTATTGTGTTGAATCCCCTATTTATAGAGTGTGTGAGAGATTCTATAAAGAGAGACATTGACTAAGAGGTTTTTTGTGACTAGATAACCACATGCTATTCAACATATTGTAATTATGGAAGAGGTTTTATTTTTATCATTTTCCATGAAAGATCGGTGGTCCAAATCAAGATGAGGGGGGAGGTGATGCAAGAGTTAAAAAATTCTCCCATAGATGTACATACCAACGTTGGGAAGATGAACAAAAACATTCATTAGAAGTTTTGGTGGTCCAACGTGAGATGGAGTGTTTCTGAGATCATCTCTATTTGTCTCACTTTTTAGTAGGAGAAATCATATCCCCATGTTCTTATATTGTTATAATGTCCCTTGAGATCTCAATGTGGTAGTGGAATGAAATATCCATGCACTTTTTCATATGTATTTAATGGAAGATGTTGTGATAAAACAACATCTGGGTGATATTTGACTGAATCATAATGTCCAAAAACATCCTTGATATCAAGAAGAAGAGTTTGGTGGAGGGTTAGGGGTACATGTATGTTGGAGATATCATTCTACTTCATGGTGTTCCCACAATGACTGTCCCTAATCGTGATTTATGGTTTATTTCATGGATGTGGAGAGTCCCACATGAGTAATTCGATACCCAAATGAGGATGAGTACAAAAATTCACCCATAGATGGATGGGAATATCTAGGGCACTATCCAGGTGTAGGAGTATATACTAAGGTCATTTATTTTAGAAATTTTCCAATGCTTGGATGATTTTATTACATTTTTAGAGTTTGTGTAAAACAACAACTACCACTCTACCATTAGTAATAAACCTATTTATTCCATGTATGGGAGACCCTATAGGTAAACCATGTGATCTATGGGGATTAGAGAGACATCTCTTGTGGGTCCAGATATGGTATATGTGATGATGGAGAAGGTATTGGTCAACCTTGAGCATATGAGGATGGACCATAGAAATCATAAATCTTTTGTGAATCTACATCACAGACCCTCATTGTTTTTGTAGGGAGACCACATTTTCCTTAGATTCAACCCATGATGGGGATAGTGGAGTTTCATCTAGGGATTCCCACTATCCCCAATGTTCATTAGGACAGTTGATATATTTCATAGGGTTAGCGTGGTTTCATATTGCCTTGCCCTACCCCATGGCTTGAACAGGGGAAAATTTCCTCCACAAGATTCATTTGAGGATATACGTGAATGATCCTACAAAAATCATTGGTTGCGGTGAGATGGACCTTAAATAATGATCACCTGGTAGAAATCAAGAACTGAAAGTAGAGCACCCTGCGTGGATAGACCATCCCCTTGGTTTTCATGTTGTGGAAACACTTTAATGTATAAGAGAGCTCTTGGGAGTTGGAGATGCGGATGTAGGCTTCATATCCAATGTTTTTTCTTTAGTTTTGGTTCATAAAGAAAATAACATGAAGGTGTAATTGATGAAGAGGCCATTTTTTCTTATAAGATAATGAAATATTTAGAAATACAGATTTATATCCTTGTACTATGATGACGTGTTATTCGAGCGGCCTGGTGTTCCTGGAATTTAATTTATATCAATATTAAATAAATTATATTAAGTGTGCACAATTTCATAAATATTATAGTATAAATCTAAAACAGAAGCTTGGATAAAAAACATGAGGCCACAGTTCAGTCCAAAAATAGGTTTTACCCTTGGTGTGACATAATATAAGTCGGTGTGGTGTGCTTCGATATGTCACCCCTCTGTTGTACATTCAATTAATTAATTAAATGTTTAATTAAAATAATTTAATTTAATACCAATATTTGGGTTTACATAAAATATAGCTTCATGGATATTTTCCCAGGGATATCCTTATAACCATGGGTCTATAAAGATCTCTCCTCCTCCCCATCTATTAGTGGATTGTCCTCCGATGAAGATGAAACACCTTATCAATGTAGATTAAAGTACGATGAATGAAACGGCTTCCTTCGATCATCGACATGCTTGTTCTTTGATGAAAAACCATCCAATCTCTAGGTATGAATTTTTAATTTGTTGACTACACCTAGTTTTCTTTAATTGATTGAGAAAATCAATCCAATTATTTTGTCTATGAATATGTGGGACTATGAATGTACTAATGTACAAGTTTAGTTGATTATTATTTGGTGTTAAATCGACTTTATTGTCTATTTTCCATGAATTATAGGAAATTATTGATGAACATTTTCTTTTTTCCACTTTTATTTCTTCATGATTGTCAATGGTTAGAGCCCATAGCCCTAGTTAGACATTTTCAGGTGTTACCGAGCCTAATCGTACCCCTAGAATCATGATGAATCTGTGTATGACTGACAGGTAAAATAACTAGTATTTTTTGAAGATATATTATGAGATGTTTTATTAACATTTTTATTATCATATAACAAAAATTTAATTGTAGAAAGACCATAGGATTTTGGGGCATGTGATGAACTTCCAATGATAAAAAAATACTAATTTCTGACATCTAGATGGCTAGAAACAACATATTATTACTAGATCCATCGACTGAGGATGGTGTGGAGGTGAGATCTATGTTGGAATGGATAGATTCAATGTGTTGAGTTCAGATATGTATTTTTGGAAAAAAATCATCTAAATACCATGTACCATGATGAACACCTGTCATGTAGAACTTATGCTATAACGACATGGGTTTTGAGAATTTATAAGGATGGAATGACATGTACCACTTCCTAGAGTGGATGAGCCTTGTTATAGATGAAACAACCATTCACACACCCTATGACCATGTACATGGATACATCCAGAGTCATGGGATGTACCTGATGGGAAGAGGAACCCCATGTACTAATGTAGACAGACATGGTATAGAATACGCTGACATCTCCGACAACATGGACGGGACCCCGAGTGGCATGGGGAATCCATCTTGATATGTAAACATGGCATTTATCACAGGAAGATTGGAGATCCATGTACCTATAGGGACAAAACTAGGTGATGGAGAATAACCACACACTGTGTGGATCCCCTTACATGTTGTGCACCCCTTGACTCCTTTTGAAGAAACTTCAGTCTTCCATATCTCCTTCATCTGAACTAGGAATTTTTGCATTAGAGTAGCCCATCCTGAGTTTGTTTTAGGTATAATTTTATGGTTCCCATCAATTTTGATTTTTGGGTAAAATGTGTAAAGTTTTGGGAATAAATGTTTTAGGCGACGCTCGATGATAGTAGTGATTATGAGAAGAATCACCACATACACTAGAGTATAACATCCCATCATTTTGGGCATGTATTCTCTACCTATGGAGTGGAAACCCTATTGGATAGGGGTAATGTTCTCAAATACCATAGTGGAACCCCCTTTAGCTTTGGCTTCAGTCATCAATATATCATGTGGTACTAATTATCAGATAGGGTGTAGGTCCTCGAGGACTAGAGTAACCCCCCCCCCCAACCTAACAGAATGTGCACAACTCCTCTACCATCTAAGTGGATACCCTTATCAGATAGGGAAGGGGTCCATGATGACCAGAGTGGATCCACCTGTCATCATGGATGTGGTGAATGTACATGCTGAGTGGAAACCCCTATAAAATAGTGAACAATTCCTCAATAATTATATAGGAACCCCTATCACACTAGGGTGTGGGTCCTCTACCTATAGAGTGGAACACCCATTATCTTGGCTGTGGTTCCTCTACCTACTGAGTTTAACCCCTATCAAATTGGTTGTGTATCATCAAAAAACTATATTGAAAACCACCATATTTTGATTTATGCATCCTAAATGGATATATACAGAGTGGACCCCACCTAACACACTAGGTCATGGGTCCTATACTTAGAATTTGTGTCCCACTCACCTATATGACAAAGTGATAGGGTGTGGCCCATCTCATTGTTTCTTATGGGAAGTACCGTGAGATTTTGGGCCTCATTGATGACATTTTGGAACATTGGGATACTATTTTTGAGTATGAGTTGTGGGATGTAGATCCCATTTCCCTCTCTTTTGGGTTTCTCTTGACTGATCATATATATATATTAATGTCAATACATTTGGATTTGATTACTCTTCTACCATCAGTTGTGATGATGCATGGATTATTGAACATGATTTATGCGTTTAGATTAATATGGTTGGATGGGGAAAATATTCTACTATTGGTAGAAATGACTCGACATGTTGTTCATCTACACACCGTGTTGTTCCCATTTTTCATGGATGAGGATACTATTTCTTATACATTGTGTTGATATTGGTCATATTATCTATATAATGTATTTAATTTTTAACAAGGTCTCTTACTTATTCTGATTATAGAACTTGGGGTATCATTCTGGTTATGTATATAATCCCCCTGTATGGGTTTTTCCAACATGTCTCATATGTTATGCAGGTAATGAAATGGTAGGTAGGGACATCAGATGAGGATAGGGATACTAGGTGTTGTGGAATGCATATAGTGGTCATAGCATGTAGATCAAGATATGGACTCAAAAAATAGTTTAAATTTAATTTATTTATAGGTTGGGAAATGTTTCATGATGGGGGTGTATTTTACAATTTACTTTCCCGCTAGAACTATCATACTCTTGTACAACCTAGTGGGTTTTCATGATTTGTTTAGTTTCTAGATGTTGCATATTTTTTAAACATTTTTCCTCTGCAATTATGAATAACTATGTCCATGTTTTTTATACAGGTTTCTTGGAATAGTCCTCTCTATGTTAGTTGTTCATTTATCACTGGTCTGTAGCCCTTGGCCTATAGAGGTCGACTTAGGGTAGTCGTAGTTGGAGCAACGGTTAGGGTCAGATTGTTATAATGTATAACTTGTATTCATATTGAATTAATTATATTAATTCTAACATAATGTGACTTATATTAATATAAGATCAAATTAAATAAAATATAGAATTTTTTCAATGAATGTATATTAAACATTTATAAAAAAAATCTATTTTCAATATTCACTAAAAAATATTTTTTTAGATAAATACAAAAAATTCACTATAATATAATTTTTATATAATTATTTCAAAAATGAAAATAATTTAACCAAATAAAATTTATATAATTTTAGAATTTAGGTTATATTAAAATACAAGAATTTAAATATGTGTATTGTGTTATTGTTTCTCTAGAAGAAAAAAGTACTATATTTAATACAATTAAGTTAAATTAATCTATCCATAAAAATATCATCCTTGAATATTTCATAATTTAACCATGTTAATATATTTGGCTAGTTCATAATAATAACTTCTTAAGGTTCTTAGATGACCTCTTTAATGTTCTGATTTCTCAAATGTACATTTACCATCCACGTCATATGATTTCACAGCACTAGTTTTCTAGTTTCATAAATAAGGATATGAACTTCACAATAAGATACACCATGTTTTCATTATACATCCTCATAGGATAGAAACTAAATTAGATCTAGCATGTTATTCAATAATATAAGGATATGAAACACATGTGAAATATTAGAGAGTCTAGGTTCCATTGAAAAAATGGTAAGATGATGAAACTACAAATTCAATATTTTTAAAGGGTACACTGCATTAGGGGATCATTTATCCTTTCTGACCTAATATTATAAAAATAGACATGGAGGTACTTCAAAGAAATCATGATCTCCCACTTGAAATTCTGAACCATTTTTTATTAATAAAACACTTTTATATTTATCGACTTACTTTAATATGGGTGTAAATAGTATTTAACTCCATAATTGTTAACTCCACATGTTAGGGGCCTATATGAAAACACTACCAAAATTCATCCCCACATGTTGGCATATGACGTCTCTTATCATATAATGATTTAAAATCACCATTTGAATACTTGAATAAAATCTATTATTATATGTAACTCTACCAAAGATAAATATGTATCCAAAAAAACATTAAAGTAAAGTGATAAAGAAAATAACATGTCATATAATATTTGATCTTTCATTTCATACTACCCATTAGTTTCTTGATGATTGGTGGTTCCCATGTGAATCTAGATATCGAGAGTCTTCTGAATAATTTTCCAAATTCATTATGTAAATCATAGATCACGATTACACACAATTTAATGTTATGTACCATGAAATCTTATAACCTCATTAATAAAAAACCATGCAACATTATTAAGCGGTAAATCATATCTTATAGAGATTAAATGTAATGATCTGGTAATATAGTCAACAATAACCCATATTTTATAAATTCTTCTATGATTATTTGGAAATATAGAGAAAACGTTTATACTAATTTCATCCCATTTATATATAGGAATAATTATAGGTTTATCCCATTTCTAGGATGTCACCTCACATCCTACACCAATGTAAAATAAATCAAATTGTTATATATTCTTAAATTTCCAATAAGAAATTTTCCCAAGAAAAAAACGTCATCAAATACATATATATCATCGTGACACCATGGAGTATGAAGAAATTCACATTATGAACATCAACTAATAATCCACTTTGTACCTCAGTTTTAGGTGGAACTCATATCGTCTTTCCAAATTTGTGAGTACCATCTTCATAAATGAATTTTTCCAATTTTTCATAAAGAAAAACATAAATTTTTATTTCAAAATTTTCTACATCATATAATTTCATTTATATTTTCTAATAAAATATCGTTTAGTAAGAAATTGAAAAATAAATATTTTTACCTTTCCTAATGATTCTAGTTCCCTTTTTTACATATTCTGGAAATTTTTCATCAATTTCAATCATCATCATAGTCACAACACTATGTTATTTCATACTTAATGAATCATCCACCATATTAGAAATTATTGGTGAATGTGTTTTGAGAAAACATTATATTTTTTTGATCTACCCATATTCTTTATCATA
This sequence comes from Viscum album, assembly GCA_963277665.1. Lineage (NCBI taxonomy): Eukaryota > Viridiplantae > Streptophyta > Magnoliopsida > Santalales > Viscaceae > Viscum > Viscum album. The sequence goes on along the minus strand of OY728128.1, from coordinate 2,082,036,078 downwards.
TGTTGAGAAACAGAAGTGAATATATACATTTTATACTCATATTAGAAAGGAATATCACACTTTATTCACAATATAGATAATATCTTGACATATTTAAATAAATAATCATTGTTACTGACTTAAGATCATTGTATGGATAGTTTTTATAACAACCTGGACATTTATAAATAAAATTACTTTTTATAATTGAATTAAGTGCCCTATTATGTAGTGTGGTCACATAAAATATGTACACTACTTTCATTATATTAGACCTATATTAATAATAACATATCAGATTTAAAATAATATTTACAATCATGACCATAGAAAATATAACCACTGAAAATTGATAATATTATTAGTATACAATATGTTATATTATAAATTTATATACTATACAGAAAAATAAGTGATGGCCCTGACCAGTTGGATCGTACCCTATAAAGCCCATTTATGGATGATTTCATGGGAGATAGCATCATAGGGTTTTTCTGTTCCCCAATACCATGTTGATATACAATAACTAAAGGATGACCGAAAAAATTTATAGGATATCTTCAAACATATCAAGATCACAATCAAAACCATATTTGTTGAACCACACTAGATAAATATCACAGTCGCACACCTTACTCTTAGTGTATTCCTTATGGTAATAAAGGGAAATGTATCTCAACCCTGATTGTACGAAAATGTATATTTTATTTAAAATTAAATAATATTATATTTATAATGTTTTTTTATAAATAGTAAATAAATTATTTTTAAAAAATATATATATATTAATATGATAAAACTGAACTTGTATGTTTGGGTAATGTACAATTTTAATTAATATATTCGTTTTTATTAATTCATGAATCATTGAAATAAACTATTTTAAAAAATCTTATTATTATAAAATATAACATATTAAACACCAATTAGAATATAATTTTATGATGTGAAAATGTACTTTTTATAAGGGCCAGACAATATTTTTTGTCCAAAAATAGAATTATTAAAAAAATATTTATTTTAATTTATAAAATTAATTTACCATTTGTATATTATTATTTTTGAAAAATAAATATTATTTTTTTAAATGAGTATGACCAAATTCTCTTATGATCAATTTTTTATATTATGGTTTGTTCGTCAAATTTTCATGTAAAAATTAAATACGGTATAAATATAATGTTTGTATTATGACATCATAAAGGACCAAAAGTGTGGTAATGTAGTAAATATAAGGTATATACGACCAAATATATATTAACAATATAAAATATTTTTTTGAGGTTATTTGATTATGTTTATAATACCATTTTTAATCATCTAAAACATATATTATATTTTATGGATTTAAAATATATTATTTGTAAACATGACACATTTTTACATCACGATTGGTATTTTATGATATGATAAGTACCTGAACATATAAAATATTTAAACCATACCCTATTTCTTAGAAGTATTTGGAAAAAATTGGGACAGGTTTTGGTTTTGACTGTATATTGTATAAAGTCAAAAACCTAAATTTGGGAAATATTAAAGAACACCTCACACTTTTGAAATATAAAACCACCAATCATTGAAATAAATTATTTTTTAAAAACTTATTATTCTTTAATAAATTATATTAAATACTCTTCTCCCAATATTTTGGAATCACCCTCTCATTGTTTGGGATAATACTCTCTTCTTTTTCAATTAAGAAACTTCTTTGTATTTATCATTTTGAGTCAAAATTATCAGTTTTCTAATACATTTATAAACATCCATATATATTCTAATTGATTTAATAATAATCAGACATAATTTTTCCTTTTTCATTATGACAGTTACCAAAGCTATTACCAAGACAAAAGTAAGTGATCCTCTACATCTTCTGTTTACTCCATTTCCAACTTAATGTAATGACTTTTTTCTATTAAATTCCGTTTGATGGGATATAATTTTATAAATAATTATTGATAACCTTATTTTTATATGTGATTAGTTGTCCATTTAACACACATTAATCTCTCTTAGATTTCATTAAGTACACCTATTATTCTTTCAGAATTATCCCATGGTTTTTACATTCTAAATAATTCTATTGGGAATCCCATTCTCATTTCCTCTCAAGGGTATTCCCCTATATATACCTATCCTTATTTTATTGGGAACTTACATGTATGAATTACTAAATACATAATTTTGGATTTAATGTTTTATAAATAAGATCCAATTTTTAGTGATTTATGTGACACATTGATTCATGTACATGATATGAAAGTTATGGGGGAACCTAGAATAATATAGCCCTCCAATGAAATGGGTAATGTTTACATCTCTTGAGATTTCATGTATAGGATTATAGAGTAAAACTAATCCATGATTGAACTTTTTCCATTATTTTTTTATATAATGGTTGTTAACCTTGACATATGATTATGATTTCATGTTTAATTTTCTTCCCACATTCCAATGTTTCCTTTAAAATATTATTTTGTATCATGTTTCATTACTCAGGATTATTACTCTCAATAATTTTATGTTCCATTGAAATTACTATTAAATAACAGGTAATAATGTTATCATTTTATGGATTGTTTATTCCCCTACAAGGATTTGTGGATCATCCCATTCTTATGTATGTCCCCAGGTTATCACGTGTAGTTATAAAAGCTACAATATATTAGAATCGCGTTAAATAAGTTCTCAATATTATTATTCCCATGTATCAATTTTATATTCTATGTATTTAATTCCAAAATAGACTAGAAATCATGACTATTTAAAAATTATTTTTATATACCTTCATATATCAAATCATGAAATAATGTATATTAAAGGCAAGGTTTTCTCAATTCTATTAAAGGGAAATATTGTTATTTTGGGATTAGGATATGTAAAATATAAAATAATTCTCAGTGATTATATTAAATATAAGAAAAAATATAATTTTTTGGCCAATTATTGAGTATGTGTTTCCTAATAAAATATATTTGTTTATATATACTTTAATTATATTTGGCTATGGTAGAGATGTACCTAGGTGTAATAACATAGAAACCACCAAATTGAGCTCGACTCAATTAGTAACTGGTAAATAATAATGGGCTCTTTTTAAAACCTATTTTCTTAATCATTTGGGATATTCTCTAGAAAATTAACAATCTCATTATGAAAAATTATTAAATTAACAAAACTTCACATAATATTATATGTTATAAAATGGTATATTTATAACTTATATTGAAGTTTATAAATTCATATGTTCCTAAATATACCTAAATAAAATCATATCCCATTAATATTTATGATATCCCATTTTTGTATCTAATAGACTAAATTTTTTTATCTATAAGTATATTTTGGAAACATTAAATTATTATAACTAGTATAAAATTGAAAAATTATGTCTTTCCCTAAATGTTTTTATGTAATCTTTTGTATCTCTAAAGTTTATGTGATCTCATTAAACACCAACACAAATTTTTTAATTAGAACTGTCAATGAATATAGAATTTGTTGAAATCAGTAAATATTAATTTTATAACTCACCACCTACATAAATTAAAGTGATGAACATACAATTAAACATTTTCGAAATCATTTTTGTTGAGTTTTATGAAATTATGTCTACATATTGGACTTCCTTATATAGAGACAACATAAATTGACGAGAGGAGAAAATTACGTTCTACACCAGGAATCACTCACCAATTCTATATAGTTGAAAGGAAAAGGATGAATCTTATTTAGTGAAGACATATCAGTCATGTAAATTGTCTCCTTCCGAGAAAGAATATATATGTAAATTGATTTAGTCTAATGAAAATATCTTCCTTGACAACAATCTTATTTTAAGGGAATATGTTGATCTGGTTTCGAAATAATATCATGGTATTCCTCTAACTTTAGAGGTTGAATTTTCAATTTATATTTAACATGGGAATCTTCCAATTTTTAAGAATCTATATAGATGTGTCATTTTTAAAATCATGAAGATGAATATACAACTATTATATAATCTAGATAAAGGGTTTTTAGGCCCATGTGCATCACTATGGGATGTACTGTTCCTCTTCATCAAAAAGAAGGATTGGTCAATTCAACTCTGTATTGATAATTGTGAGCTCAATAAGATTATGATGAAGAAAAAACATCATATTCTATGGATTAATGAATTATTTTATCAACAATGTGAATCCCAGTACTTATATTGTATATATATTGAGTTGGTATATTAAAAAGTAAAGGGAATGGAGGATATATCTAATATAGCTTTAGTACTTTGTACAAGAACTACTAGTTCATAGTGATTAGTTTTTGACTCACTAATTCCGCAAAAAAATTATTTATTTTAGGATTACAGTCAATAGGGATTACCAAATAAATTTTTCTAATGTATATATTAATTATATACTTATTTACTCAAAAATAAATGATGAACATGAGGATCATTTGAATACTGTACTAAGGACGTTGAGGAATGAAAATGTGAATAAAATATAAAATTAATGTCAGTTCTCGTTGGACCAAGTAAAATTCATTAGGCATGCCATCATTATGAAATGAATATATTTATATCCTTAAATAAATACATGATTGAAGGGTGGCTAAGAACAACCCATGTGATAGAAATCTATAGTTTTCATGGATTATCTGGGTATTATAATCGAAATTTGGGAAACATATAATGATTATCATTCCCCATAACCATGATATAAATTAAAGGAGTAAATTATTTATCAAATGATGAATGTGATATATGTTTTAAAAACCTAATGAATGAGATAATATATTCACATGTACTCGGATTACCCACTAATGGTTAAGGAATTATGATCTATAGGTAAGAATATAAAAATGTATTGGGTTGTGTAACCCTGAAAACTGAAATTTGGATAGTCTATGCCAATATATACCTAAATATCCATGGGAATGACTACCCAAATCATGATATAGAATTGGTTAAAGTAATCATTGAGTTAACTATAATGAGATATTATCTCTATGGGGAAAATTGAGATATATATATGAACTGTAAAATCATTAAGTATATATTCACAAAAATGCAGAGTAGTAAGAACAAATATAGGTGATCGGTGTAGATAAATGATTATAATTGGTCAATAAATAATTATCTTGAGAAAGTAAAAAATTTAGAATATCCTATGGGTAGAAAGGATCCTATAACTCTACCAATTATTTGGATTTCATGGATCCAATAATCTTGTCCAAGAAAATGAGGGAAATATAAATAATAATGGGATTTCATTGTAGCTTTATCAATGAAATTATCAACTACCTATTCTTGAGAGAATCATGGTGGCTAATAATGATGATTAATTTATACAAAATTAGGTAGAGAATATTATGGAGTTAAAAATTTCCAAGATATAGTTATAAGTATTACAATATTGTTATGTGTCCAATATAAACTAGAAATGAATATAGACCTTATGAATTATGTGCATAACTAATCCATCTCTATCCATGAATATTTAATATATGTATAGATTTCTGAAGAAAAAAAATCATCCATGCTCACATGAAGAGATATATTATAGAGGTTTTATTTTGATTCTTGTGTTTCATGAAACGAAAATAGGAATGAATGATGCATAGGTGTATTATGATACCATTTCTTATAACAGTTTGGAAATAAAAAAAATAATCATTGATTTCATCATAGGACACTACAAAACACCTGATGTAAATTACTCCACATGGGTGGTAGTCGATTGCCTTTCCATGTCAATGTATTTCATTACAATCAAGGAAAATTTTTCTATTGACCAACTCACAAAGATATACAGAGGATTAGTAGTAATACATTATTGTGTCCTAATATATATTATATATAATTAATATGTATGTATTACCTCATGGTATTGGAGAAGCCTTCTCTAATAATTTATTAAAGAAATGGGATGCATCACTTCTTATCACCAACAATAAGGATGGTCATTTTGAATGAAAAATTTAATCTCCGGAAAATATGTTCAGATCATTCTCAATTGATTCCATAGGTTGTTAGGATCAACACTATCTCTTATTGGAATTATCATATAACCACAATCTCGACTATAGTATTCAAATGGAACATAATGATGCTCTATATGAGAAGAGGTGTCATAATCTGACATTTTTGGATTAATTTAGATAAAGGAAGTATATGGGACTTGATCGTATCAAAGAGGTGATAGAAAATGTTCAAACCATTCATCCTCAAGTGAATTATGAATATAGTTGAATAAAAACCTACGTAGACAATCATAAATAAGACCTAGAATTTTTGGTCAATGATAATGTATTATATTGTATATTTCTATGGAAGAATGTCATGAATATTGGAAGTAAGTAAATGGTTAGTCCTAGACACATCATCTCATTTGACATATTTTATGAAATTGGAGCAGTGTCCTATTGACAAGAACACCCACCTAACATATTAAAATTACGTGATGTTATCCTCATATACCTTTGGAGAATGTTTATACCAGATCCATTAGATATATTTAACCCATAGGTGGCACCTATCACAACCTGTCCCTCGGGGCCCATGTTGTGACTACCCCAAGCCCACCTTCCATAAGAAAATGGCTAGCGACTAGTGCCAGAGGCTTTTTCTTCCCTGTGGAAGCCATTTTCCGTGTACGTGTACAAACACACACACAATCACAACCCCAACTTGAAATGCTTAGAAGGAAAACATGCATTCCATTAAGACAACCAACGAATGTCTAAGTACAATCTATAATTAAAAAGGGACAGAATAAAAACCTAACAAAAGAAAAGATGTAAAAAAGGGAGTATAAGGTTTCTGATAATCCATCCACCAAAAACCATACCATTAGGGTAGGTTTAGAGTAGATACAAGAATCTGTATGTTTACACCTTGACTATCCAATCTCAAAGGGAACCTCTTGGTCCCGGATCACCAAGGTCTATATTAAAGTATCAGTCATCTTCATAATACATGACACGTGTTTAAAAACCCCATTTAGGGGTGAGTATTAGAATACTCAGTAGTGTCCCCAAACCACAAAGAAATACAAAAAAGGAAAAGTACACACTAATGATTACCAGCTCACAGAGGTATATCCTAAAGTATATAAACCATGGTAAGCAGTCGTAAAGGTGACCATATTTTACTACCGAGGGACTCATCCCTAATGATCCACTGAGATTTTTTAGGACACTACGGTTTTCTCATTTGTGAGGAAACAAAGCTATGATTGGCTAATAGGCCACTGATGTTTGCTCGTCTGCCAGGCCACTAATGTCCCCTCGGCTACCAGGCCACTAAGGTTTGCTCGTCTGCTAGGCCACTGAGTTCTGCAGGGAAACTGGGCCACTGAGTTCCACTAGAAAACTAGGCCATTGAGTTCCACTCAACTACGAGGCCACTATGGTCCACTCTGTAATAAGTCCACTAAGGTATTCTCGTCACATCCTTCTAGTCACAGCAAGCCATAATATTTCTTCTCATAGAGTTCTTGATTACAAGAGAATAAACACCTCGATCCATCAGTCATAACTCAACCTCCACAGATACTAAAATGCTATATGTAAAAAAGGACCCCTCCCTATGAGGGTCCCAATATAGTAAATAGCGTTCCAATTAAATGTATAGTTTGGATGTAATATCTATTTTACTAAAAACTAGTCGGTTGGATCTAGGTTTGGCTTGATCCTGTCTGGGTCTAACAAGGCGTACTGGGCCCATGCCAGACTATATGGGCTGCAGGTTCAGCCCCTTGGGTTGTAGTGGGTTTGGCCCGCTGTGCTATTTTGTTTTTGGCACACTGAGCCACTTGGGCTCGGCCAGCTGGGTCACCCTGGGTGGCTTACCTCTACCTACATGGCCCGCTGTTTGTGGGCCATCTTTCATTGACTGAGACGTGGTGGGAACGCCGCATCTCCCTCCATGTCACGAGTAGTCATGAAGTCCTCTAACATGTGGTTTAGTGTGTATCTCTGTATCTACTCACACCATCACCACTGGTCATTGCCAGCATATAGATCCACCACTCGTGATCGATGTTGTGGGCCACCTCACTAACCCGACACCTCGTTGTCCAGCATTGTCGTACCCCCCAACAACAGTCTTTGTCTGCTACCAAATCGCTATCACCGATGGTTTATTTTGAAATTCCCATGGTACGCTTCATGGGACAGCTTTCCAGATGGAGAGTGTATTCAGGATTCTTGGATAGTTACAGTCACTATTACGGGAACAATCTTGTCTTTCTGTCAGTCCATGAGTTCGGTCATGAAGAACACAAGAACGACCACAATGGAGGGATCTAAGCTTTGTTAGTGCCGCCCCAATCCATCCACATTAGAGTTTAAAATAAGTTGGGAGTGTTTTTAATATTCTATCAAGTAACACCAAAAATAAAAAACCCCAAGATCAAGTAACCATCCCTCAAGAACAAACAACCCGCAGATCAACATGTAAGTGGGTTGATCCACATTCGTTGTTTGGAAAGAAAGAACGTGGAAACACATTCATCAAGAAAAAACACCTACCTCGATGTTAGATAATTCAATAGTGAATAATGTTTTTCTTCATTTGTCAATCCATATTCCATCATTGGTGGTCGTACATTGATCATCACTGACCAATGCCAAATCTCAAAGTGTTCATAACGGTCCTGGATCATGCCAACAATCCATCACTGGTTAAGCTATCAAAATAAGAAAACATGCTTCATCATTTTTGATACAATGAATTCAAGTGTCATTTTGTTGTTTTATTTACACTTAGGTTGCAATTAAATTATGTTGAAACAAAATTATAATTTCAAATAAAATAAAATTTACATTTTATTTTATTTCCCTTAAGAAAAATCTTTTATTTTTTTTCTTAAAAACTCCTAAAACCATATTTTTTCACGTGACCAGTGTATGTCATGATTAAGTCCATTATCAGGTAAATTTGATGTTTCTGATGCAATGGAACCTTCTAGTTTATAATATGGGAACCCGTTTATATGTTTCAATCATATTGAACACACAATTTTTTAAATAAACATAAAATAATTTTAAAACATTTTCTGGGCTCACTGGAACCTAGAATAAACTTCTTCTTCGACGTGTGGCCTTGAAATAATCAAATATAATTAAAAACAATTATATTGAATTCGGAGCCATTAAATTACCACCACCTTTATGGATTTATTTCCACGTAAGCCAAAACAAAGGCTAAAAATAGGGGTACTGAGCAGGGATTTGAGCCTCATACTCCCATGTTCTCTGCAAGAGATTTTGATGCTGCCACTAAACATACACTAGAGGGATCAAAGTTCCAAAAACTATCCACCTTTATCGATCCTTATTATATCTCATAGAATCTTTAAATTTTTTCCACCACCAATATCCAACTAACCCCAGTCGATGACGTGTGATGGATCATGCACATACCTCTTCTACTGTGATACGTAGAAGAAATTATGAACCTCTTGCATCATCGAGGGGAAGAGCTAGATGGTAAGCTACCTTGTGAACTTTGCTCAGAATCTGGAAAGGGAAGATGAATATCATAGGAAACTTTCCTCCCATGCCATATATCTGAAATACATGTCTGGGTGAGACCTGATAGAACACATTGTCTCCCTTTTCGAACACCAAGGGCCTCTGTCTATGTTCGTCATAATTTTTATTTTTTCTTTGTGCAATCCTCCTCCATTCTTAGATGACCTGTACCTTCTCGGTGGCAGCCCGTACCAACCTTAGTCCCTTGAGTGTTGTCTCTCCTAGGTCCTTCCATCATAACATTGATCTGCATGGTCTTCCATACAATTCCTCGAACGGTTCCATACCATTGGTGGAGTGACAACTGTTTTTGTATGTTAAATCCCCTAGTGGTAGGTGATCCTCTAAACTGCAACTGAATTCCATAATGCAATCATGGAACATGTCCCCTAAAAACTGAATAGTCTTCTCTATCTGACAATCTATCTGAGGGAGGAAAGATGTGCTCAAGAAAATATGAGTCGTGAATGCCTCCTGCAATCCCTTCTACAACTGGCATGTGAATCATGTTTTTTTTATTTGAGACTGTCATTGATGGGATCCCTTTGACTCAAACTATATTCTGCACATAGAGGCGTCCCAAGCTCTCTACTGAACCCAACTCCTAGATGAGTAGGAAGTGTACCAACACGGTGAGTAAGTCAACAATCTCCTAGATGGAATTGTTACCCTGAATGTGCAAGGTAAACATGACACGAGGTCCATTGAGATACCATCCCACATCCACTATGACACCTCAAGTGGTTGAGTGAATCCTTCTAGAACCTAATTCTCTAAGTGCACTTGCTAAATAGTAAGGCTCTATAAAACAAACTATGTCACTTCCTTTATCATCCCCAACCACCACTATTGACATTGGTGGTCTTGGTATATCTTTTCACCTCATGTATTTACTACCAATGTGGAGTTGTGTAACTCCCGAATAACCTCCTCACATGATGACATTGGAAAAACGATGATCCCTCTAAAAAGGATGAGGTTCTCCACAACTATTAAATATCTATCAAAGGCATGTCCTGAGGATAACTGATAATGTCAGGCCGTACAAAAAACGTCAAAAAGTAGCACCACCATAACACACTATATGTGTGGGGGACTAACAACCATAGACTAATGATGAGATACTCCATAACCATCCCTGAAGGATATCTGCATCGTGTCTAACTGCTCTGACTCCTAACTCAAAAATTGCTAACTGAATCTCTTACTGAGAACGTCCACTACCACATTCCATTTCCCATGAGTACAGGCTATCTCAAAGTCATAGTCCTTGAGGTACTCCAGCCATTCTTTCTACCTAATGTAGATGTAATTTAGGGAGAAGATATACCTCATATTGTGTGGTTGGAGTGGACGTTAAACTACACACCCCATAAGTAGAGTCGCCACATCTTCAATGAAAATACCACTACTGCTAGCTCCTACTCATGGGTTGAATAGCTTGTCTATCCTGCCTCAATAGTCATGAACCGTATAGGATTACTTATTTCCCCTAAATCAGGACATAACCCAGTCTTGTCCCTGATGTGTCATAGAATACTACATACCCAACGCCCTCCTCTAGTAGTCTCAACATGGGGGCACTCATCAGTCTCTGTCTTATCTCCTAGAAACTCTGTTGGCACTTCCATGTCCACACAAAGGGTTGTCCCTTCCATGTTAAAGCTAATAAGGAAGATACTACACTAGAAAATTCAGCCTCTAACCTCCGGTAGTACCCAGACAAACCCAAGAAACTTCACACCTAAATCATGCTTCTGGGTGGCTCCCAAGTAGAAACCGCCTCTATATTTTCTAAATCCACTGCAACTCCATCATCTAAAATGAAATGTCCTAGAAAGCGGACTTCTTGAATTTAGAACTGACACCTTGAGAGATTCCAAAAATGTTGGTGCTCTTGGAGTGTATATAGGACTATCAGCAGGTGTGTAGCGTGCTCCTCCTCATATGTCAAGTACACAAAGATGTAATCACTGAAGACTATGAAAAATTGATCAAGGTAACGATAGAATATCCTATTCATGATTCCCATGGAATTTTTTTTAATTGGTTATGAAAAAAGGAATCACCAAGAACTCATAGTGGCTATATTGACATCTAAGGATTGTCTTACATACATCATCACTCTTTACATGAAGATGATAATAACCCGGTCTGAGGTCTATCTTTGAGAACCATCTCACTCCCTTCAGCTGATTGAAGAGATTATAAATCATAAACAATGGATACTTCTTTTTCATGGTCACATGGTTCAGGAATCGGATGTCCATGCAAAGACTAAAAATCTCACATGCGTTCTTAGAAAAAAAATATTGGGGTTGCCCACGGTGAAAAACTGGGCCTCACGAATCCCTTCCACTGCAAATCCTTCATCAGTACCATTAACTCATGAAGCTCCATTAGATCCATCCAATAAGATGGTGTGGATTAAGGTGCCACCCTGAGTTACAGAAGAATGCAGAATTAAACCTCCCTATAAGGGGGGAATCCTTAAACATCCTCCGGAAATATTTCATTGCACTCATCCACCGTTATGGGATTGTGAGGAATTTTCTCCTCCACCGCACCATGTGTGAGGCTAGCCAACTGGTCAGTGATCGACTGCACCCTCCTCTATGAAAGTCCAACCTGCTCGGAAAGGGATCCCTTCTAGTCGGTGAAGGAAAAGGTGGTCACATCCATGTAGATACACCACACTCTGCACCTAATACAGTCGATCTGGGTAGGAATTATAGATAACCAGTCCACACCCAGGATGATTTTGTAAGGCCTCGATGCCAGTACTAGGATATATATTCTGAAGCTCTCATCTCCTAGAGTAAGCTCACACTACCGGCACCAGTGTGTAATCATTGAATACCCTCCCAATAAAGTCTCTAATAGTATGTAATGAGCCAACAACTCTATCAGAATATCGAAGCTCTGAACAAGATCCGAACAAGTGGTCCACCACCCTGGGGAACACCCTGATCAAACCATTTCCTCTTCCTCGGTTGTCCCAGGATTCTCTTCTGGTCATCTACCTGGATATTCGATAAATAACAATCCATGATCTAATACCTGCCGCAAGAGTAGAAGAACATGGCCCTATGATGACTCCCTCAACCCTATGGGTCTTTTATTGCTAATCCTATATCCTAGGGTCATCCCCCATGATTCTTGGACCACTTGTGCCCCTGTTTATTCTTCCTTATACACATAGCTGAAGACACCGCCACTCGGGGTCTACAGGTATCCGCTGTAAGTGGCACATGCTCTTGTGGGAAGCTCTCCCCGAGTAGGGATCGATCCAGGCCCCCAACCAGAGTAGTCATGCTAAGAAATACCATAAATACCCTGATCTCCAAGACTATTTTCTACTCAAAAATATTGAGCCATGAATAATGGTTCTTATACCTTGTCTATGGTGTAGCGAGAAAGCTCAGCGAGTCTCTCTGAGTAATCCACTACTGTCATGCCACTTGTTGTTGGTGCAATAGCTCTTATATACACACTAAGAAAAACATCACTGGAAAGAACACCTCTCTGAATAGGCACTTAAATTATTTCTATTTGAGGATTTCCCAATCATGTATATTCATTTTCAAGCCCCACCATCTCCCCACAGATACCTAATGAAGTCTTGTAGTTAAGATCTCCATCTTGTCGAGAGGCATCCTCACCCGATGGAAGACTCACGTAACTACCCCAGGCCAATCCACTAACACCTGGGGGTCAGTACCACCACTAAAACTGGGAGGTCTCTACCTCTGGTACTCATGCATATAACTGAGCCTACGTTCATCCCATATTGGTAGCACTAGTAGTAAATGTTGACCAATGGGTGGTGGCAACGCTGGTGTACCTCTCAATGGGGCCATCTATAGTACATGTCCCTATACTGATTCTCATCACAGGGAACATCATCCTTATGTTCACACACTAGAATCCTCACTCGCTATCTATGTGGTGAAATCTTGAAATAGATCAAAATGAACCACGGTAAATAGGTTATAACTAGAGAGCTGACTCAAGATAGCCATTATGGACCACTCAAAATCATATATGATGCATGCAGCCAGTGGTTTCATATACTTAGGTGAAAAGTAGAATTCAAGGTCTTGGTGTATCGATATGTCAGTTATTGCACCTATACAGGACTCCTTGAACCTAAAATTAAAACTCAAAACATTCAATGCTATTTCCCCAAAACAAAACCACATAATCTTGGTCTATAACGTGGAACTGGCCACCTATGATACCTTTGTTCCATGACCCATCCCCTGAGGCCCATGGCGTGACTACCCTAAGCCCCCCTCTCAAAGGCCAGGGGCTATCAATTATTACTGGAGGCTTTGTCCTATAAGCAGGTGGCATTTTACGAGTACCTGTACACACACACTCACCCACAATCCTCACTCAAAATGCAAAAATTGAAAACATGCATGCCACTACGACAACCATAGAATGTATATGTACAATATGTAAGTAAAATGGGAGATAATACAAACCCAAAAAATCTATAAACAAGGTACTGCTTGTTTTTTTATAATCTGTTCACCGAAACCATAAATAAGCGTAGGTGTGAGGTACCTATCAAAGTAGTAGGAGTATACCATGCCTATCTGATCTCACTGAAAATAGCCTTGTCCTAGACCACCAAGTTATCTATCAAAGCATCAGTCATCTCCACAAGACACAAAAAATGTAGGAGAATCCTGTTTAATGGTTAGTAAAACAATACTTATTAGGGACCCCAAACAACAAAGAATGAACACAAAAGAAAAGAACACACTATGAATTTTCCTCTCACAAAAGTATAAATTAATGCATTGAAAGAAATATTATTAGTCGTAAAGTTCAAAATCTTCTACTATTGAGGGACTCATCTTAGATGAGTCAATAAGGCCTTTTGAACCACTAAGGTCCTCTCGTCTGTTATGCCACTGAGGTCCGCTCAGCTACAAGGCCACTGAGGTTTGCTCATATGTCAATCAACTAAATTCTATTCAGCCCCCAAGCCATTGAGGTCCACGAATTTGTCAAGCTATCGAGGTATTCTTGGCTCTGGTCCACTATGGTCTGCTCATCTACCATTCCACTAAGTTATACTTGGCTAAAGAGCCACTAAGGTCTTCTCTTCACTTCCTTCTAATCAATGGTAAGTATATAATTTCAACTCATAACATACTTGATTCCATGAGAATATAATCTTCAATCCATCATTCCTAACTCAACCTCAACAAAAACTCACTTGGAGTATGTTAAAAGGACTGACACATCATGAGGGACAGAATACTAAAAAACATTCGTCAATTAGACGTTATATTTGGATGTTATTTACATTTTTTTGAAAAGGAAATTAGTTAGGTACAGGTCTGGTCCAACCAGGGAATAACAAACTGACCATCTGGGCTTGACCATAATCGTCTAGGCCACTGGTCGAGCCTGCTGGGTCTTTAGTCTAGCCTGCTAGACTATCAAGGGTCATGCCCGCTGGGCAGCCCTAGGCCGCCTGCCTAGACCTACCTAGGTCACTATGATTGGGATGGTTTTCTTTAGTCTAGATGCTACAGGCATGTCGTGTCTCCCTCCACCCTACATGTTTCTATAGTGTCCACCACCATGGACCATGTGGACTGCGTCCCTCTAGTTGCATGATGTGGCACAGCTTGCAGCATCCGCTCATGCTGCTGACGTCGGCCCTTACCGATGGCTAGATCCACCACCTATGGTCGATACCATGGGAACCTCTCCACAAATATGTGACACATTTTCACATAGTTGTACTCATCATGCCCCATCCCCCTACTACGATAATTTTCTATAACTACGGAATCATCACCATTGATGGTGTGACAGCGTTCTCTTCCACTGACCATCTGGTCTCTTTCGGGGGTCTGTTTTCTGATCGGTAAGCATATTTGGGAACCTCGGATCATCAATGTCAATGCTACCATCTCAAAGTTTTCTTTCCGTTGATATGGAAGTTCGGTAATGAATAACATAGGAGTGACCACAACAGTGGGATCAATGCTTTATTCGTGTAGGCCATATCCCTCCGACTTAGATTTTAAAACAGGTTGGGACTTTTTTAAGATTCTATCATGTAGAACCCTGAATCAAAAACCCTTTGATCATGTAACCCTCCTAGAAAAAGAAACGACTCATAGACCAACCTGTTAGTGGGATGACCCACGTTTTTTTATTATAAAAAGAGAAAGTGGAAACAATTTCATCACGATTAAACCCCTACATCGACATTTGATCATTTGTTGGTAAAAATTGCATTGCTGCATGCGTCCCTCCACAATCCATCATTGTAGGCCATTAATCAATCGTCACTCTCCAATTCCAAATCACCAAGGGTTTAGATAGGTCCAATATCATGATAATAATCAGTCCTCTACTAAACTATAAAAATAAAAAATGCATTTTACTATTTTTTTCACATTGTGTTGTAGTGTTGTCACAATATTTCATTAGTAAAACAAAATTTCATTTTTGCTCGGGTTAGAACACCATTACATTGCAATGAAATTAAAATATCAAATAAAATAAATTTATATGTTTTATTTTATTTCCCTTAAGAAAAATTTAGTAATTTATTTTTTTATAAAAAGTACAAAAATTAAATTTTTCCCTTATCCCACACCGTTCGATGTTAATTCCTTTATTAGGTAAAGTCTCCATTTCAAACACTACAGTGCCCTTGGATTTTTAATATGGGCACCCATTTAAGAGGTTCAAAAATTAAGCATGTGCACTATTTCAAATAAACATAATAAAATATAAAATAATTAATCCAGGCACACCGGGGCTCAGAATCATGTGTTGTCGGAGCACATGGCCTTGAAATAATCCCATGTAATTTAATAAAAATATTACATGGAATTCAGGGACATTATATTACCATTTTTAAATTTTATTTCAAAGGATGGGAATCCAATAATGTTCCTGGACAATAGGGAGAAAGATCAATCAAATAATACAAATCACCTGGTCAAATTAATGTGGCAGAACCACAAGTTTTAGGATGTGATATGGGAACTGGGTGAGGTGATGAAATGAATGTACCATAATATGTTTTAGTGTATGAAATATTAATGTAATGAGTAAAATATTAGGTTGGTGAAATTGTAATTACAGAAAATTTTATAAATTAAATTCCCATTATTATTAAATTATGTTCTCTGTTATGTAATGTGCTTATAGAAAAAATCACAAATTTTGTTATATAGGAATATTATAAGTTATATCATATTGGATCCAAATGACCTATAAGCATCAATACTATAGATAATATAGTCATTTAACATTAATCATATGATTATTATATATTAAGGTTAATGATAAAATCATTTTGACACAAAATAAAAAAATTAAGGCCTCTACCTGAAGGATTGTACCCTATGAAGACAATTTATCATATCATCCAAAGGAGATACAATCACATAGAATTTTAAATTAAATAAACCCAATAAAATATCAAAAACCTGTAGAATGAGTGAAACCATTTAAAGGAAATGTTCATTCTCATCGAGATTAAAAACTAAACTATGTTCATTGAACAACCCCAAGAAAAAATCATATTCACACACCTTTTCCTTAAGGAGTTCATTTGTGTAATAAAGTGATATGTATATAAACTCTAATAGTATGAAAATGTATAATTGATTTTCAATAAAACAATGACTATATTTAATTTTTAATTTTTTACTTTAGAAATGATTTAACAAATTATTTTGACAAAATTTACATCTGGACATGATAAAATAAAAAATGTATTTTTTGTGAAATATGAAATTACAATTCATAAATTCATTTTTATGAATTAATTATTTATTTTTTAAAAAATATATATTAATAAATTTTTATTATTATTATTAAATAGATTATATTAAATAAAAATTATAATATAAATATATGATGTGGAAAAGTATTTATAATAATCGTCAGAAAACTATTATTTTCAAAAAAAACATATATATTTTTTCAAAAGAAAAAAAATTCAATTTAAAATAATAATTTCTCATATTTAATTAATTTTTTCATTTAATAGGTATCAATTTTGGATTAATGTTATAAAAAATAAACCATAATTTGTTTTTTTAAAATATAAATTCTAATTTCTAGGTAAAAATTAAATTTGGTAGAAGTATATTGTATGTATTATCACATCATAATGACTCAAAAGTGATATAATATGTTAAATAAATTGTATCCCCAACAAAATATAAATTTAACCTTTAAAATAATGTATTTTTAGGTTATTAAATTTATTTTATAAAGCCTTAATTATTCATTAAATCGATATATAAAATCATTTAATCACTTATGTATTTTCACTCAAAATGCTTTTCTAAAAACTATACTCTTCCCATTTTTCTGTACACCCCCTTGGTTCCACTAATTTATCCAGATGCTCCAACCATGCTTTTCAAAACACACTCTTAAGGTAAGGGATTTTTGTCTATTTTTTTCAATTTAAGAAAATATTTGAAATTATACTTTTGAATTTAAATTGGTGATGTTTTAATGCCTTTATAAACATCTATGTACTATCCAATCTATGATATAATAATGAGATACCATTTATCCCATCACGTTATGTCCTATATTAAATATGTTACCCTGAAAAATGTAAGGGATAATGTTATTCTCATCTCTATTGAAGAACCTTATTTATTTAATGTCTTTTTCATTTAATTCATAATGATGTTATATTATTTTCAACATCCATATTGATAACCCTATGATTTTCATGTTATGAGATAGCCCTTTCAATACCATTAATCCCTCCCATGAATCATTAGATTCACCAATTTTGTAGCCAAAATTATCTTCTAGTTTTGTCATACCAACCCATTATATTGTGAGTACCGTTTCAATTTACCCTAGTGGTTATTCACTTATAAATAAAAATAATTACATAATTGAAAACATCTATGTATATATTACACACTCCTTAATCATGAAATTAAATGTGTGGAAATATGATCAAATGCTGAGAGATCTTGGTGGAATAGATATGCTTGTACATGATATATGCAGGACAAGGGAACCAGAAATTATATTGCACTCCAATGAATTAGGTACTTTTTTAGTCACAAGATACAAAACAAAAGAGAAACGGAGGAAACATAATCCATTACCGTAGTTTTTCCTTTATGTTATGATGTATTGGTGGTTATACATAAGATATATTTATGGTTTCATTTGTAATTTTTTCTATATTTTCCCATGTATCCTTTATTCAATCATGTTGTATCATGCTACTCTGTTCAATATTATGGTTCCCCACATTTTATGTTCCTCTGAAATTCCTATTTACTAACATGTATGAAGTGCCCAGATCAGTGTGAATCACTGAGAGGGGGAGGGGGTGAATCAGTGATCCCTTAAAACTTTTTACTAATTGATTCCTTATCAATTAAACCTCTATGGCTGGTTAAAGCCTCGATCCACTCTTCTTGTATCTATCACCTTTCCACGAATGATGCAGTAAATGTAAAGGCATTGGACACAAGGATTTACAAGGTTCTGCACCAAAGGCCTACGTCCTTGCCATGTTGGTTATACGCCCCAACATGGTTTCTCCATTATAACTTGTTAGAATTACAATGGTCGATACAGAGTCCCACTGTATCTCTCCTGAGTACCACAGGAGGGCCTTTATACTGCGTCCCACAGTGTTACCAGAGTCCCACTGGCCTGCTCCAGAATCCCACTGAAGACTTCTTCCACCCTGAGTCTCACAGGGGGCTTCTCCTGGCTGCTCGAGTCACACGAGTAGCTCTTCTTCACTTTAAGCTTCTTCAAGTATCTTCAGCAGTCTTGGATTAAGACTGCTGGCCTTGCTCTGTACCTCTTCTCACTTGTGATGAACAGGTCTTCTCGTCTTGCTCAGGATTTATCTCGTTCTTCTCAGGATAACCTGGCTTCTCTCCAACTACTGAATACTCAGACAAATGATGTCTTTAACTTCAGTCTGGTCCAGTCTCACTTCACATCAACTTCATGCACTGAGTGCATGGCATCTCTGCATCCTCATGCACTGATTGCATGGCTTCTCAAAACTCTTCACGAACTCCTGGTCTTGGACTCCTCAAATGCACACAACCAGATTTGGCTTTGTTCACGTGTGCATGTGCATGCATGCATGCATGCACTCCCCTTCTTCTCTTCTTGGTGCAGTAAACCCTCAGAGGGTGTAATTCTTTTTAGCACACACCTTCTCGAACTTCACACACTTTGTACAATTTGTTTACACACATAAATGTGTGTTCTACTTTAGTGTGAGTATTCTTTTTCTTCTCCTTCTTAGTGTGTACACACCACTTAGCACACACTAAGGTTCGGCCTTCGCTTGTTTTGAACACACAATTTGTTCCACGTTTTGCACACACAAACGCTTGGCCTTTCACTTCTTCTTGCACACACACAAAGTCTTCTTTAATTTGTTCTTCAATATGTGCACCCACTTAAGGGCTACGGCCTTCTTCTTCAAATGCACACACAAAGTGTGTTCTCCAATTTGGTATACACAAGGGCTATGACCTCCTCTTTAATTTGCAAACAAAGGTTGTGGTGGCCTACTTGTTTTCACATTGCACACACACTGCAAAGTGTGTTCTTCCATTTTCATGCACACCAAAACTAAGGTCTCGGCCTTCTCTTGCTCACACCCGAACACCAACCCAAAGAGGCATGCAAGGTTCGGCCTCTTCTCCTCTTCTTCAAAGCGTGCAAGGTATACTTGGGTGCACAAGGCAGTGCGCAAGGTCCTCGGGTGTGCAAGGTGCAACACCTCGGGCGCGCAGGGTGTCAAGCACCTCAGCCACGCAAGCTCCTCCTGCCGCGCAAGTTTGCGGGCAATGAGGGCTCCTTCTGCCGCGCGAGTACGCGGGCAGGGACCTCCTTCAGAGCCTCAGGTGGCTCTGGAACTTCAGCCGCGCAAGTGGTATTTGCGCGGTGGCTTCAAAACATCGCGAGGCACATACAGCACTCATGGGACTTCAGATTTTCAACAAAGGATCAGCAAGCAAAAACAGCGCCTCGGCCTCTCTTTATATAGGCAGAGGCGTGCCAAATCTTCCGCGTGAGATTAAACTTGATTCCCTGAAGATTTCGGGTTTTCAAGATTTTCTCCAAATCTTTATTTTCCTTTCCTGTTTCACTGCGGGTTCTCCTTTTTTTATTCCTCCTCGTGCATGCGATTTAGAACGCATGCACGGCCTCTGTTTTGGCCATCCCATGCAAAACTCGAACACCACATGGCCTCGGCACCTTCGGTTTGCCTTCGACCGAAACTCGAAAATCTTCATTTGTTGCATGCAAACTCATTTTCATACATGGTCATGTTCGGTAGGTCCAGACGAACTCAATGGAGCCTTCGGCTTCGAGAGAGACAGCCGAGAACTCAAAATCCGTCGTCGGGGAGGTGCCTAGTTTGAACAGAGCTCGCGGGTGGCAACGACCTGGCTTGAGGTTGAGGATGGACGGGGAGCCGTCAGATCGACGATTTAGACGGGTGAGATCAGAATGGGCCGTGGCGGATTAGATGTGCGGCCGAGATCTGGCGCGCGATCAATCGAGCGGCCAGGATGCGCTCCCGGTGATTTTTCCGCATCCCACATCGAATCGCCGAGCGGGTTTGCCGCGGTTTATCACCCAGCCGCTCCCAGAGATGGCCAGTTGAACTTCTCCCTCCACGGTGCCGCCCCGCACCGTGTTCTCTCTGCGGGCGCGCTCTTGCGCCCACCCCTGCTCCTCGCGGGCGTGCTATGCGCCCACTATGCATGTCACGGGCGCGCTCCTCGCGCTCACGCTGCGCGGGCTTCATCACCGCGTGGCCTCGGGGCTTATACATGGCCCTGAATTCTTCTGCCTCAGGGATATGCTACCTTGGCTTGAGGGTTCCCCATGGGCGTGGTGACCTCGAGTCCCACATGAGCCTTGGGTGATGACCCTCGGCTGGCCTTCCTTGGTGGCTATTTTTTTTGCAAAGTAAAACACTTAGGACTTTGTATAAAAACAATGTAACCAAGTGAAAATGCCAAATGCCACTTCTTCCTCTAAGCCATTCTTATTCATTAGAATTCCTCCAATTCTCTTCAACATTTATTCATCACTTAGGAATGGAATTCCTGAAGGTTCATCTTCAACCGAAGCTCCTGAATCAAATAACTCTTCAATGTTCTTCATTGATCCAATCATAGATTAAGTTGGTTCTTCTTCTAATTCACATGCACTACGAAATAGTACATGGACTTCATTAGCACCACTTCATCCACTTAGTGATTGTGGATGGATCACCTTTGATCTTTTCATGCATTGTGAAGACAATGCATGGACTTCTAATATTGTTGTGACATTGTATCCATTTGATACAAGTTCTTGGAACATTAAATATCAGCTCATCGATCACTTCATCCACTTAGAACTTATGGATGGTTCATCTTTCATCTCCTCATGCATTGTGAAGACAATGCATGGACTTCTAATATTGTTGTGACATTGTATCCATTTGATACAAGTTCTTGGAACATTAAAGACCAGCTCATCAATCGTCAGATGCCCATGGAGAATATTTCAACCACAACTTCCAATACCACTCAGTGAATCTCCTAAGTGACATGCATCTTAGTACCATGGCCATTCTCCTTCATCACCATCACCATCACATCCTTTGACATTCACATATTGAAACTCCATGACATCCATCCATTCATTCCTTGACAACAACATACTTCATTGACAACAAATTCAACACAGTGCACTTCAATGTAATAAATGTTTCATGTTTTGGCTTGTTTATTCCCTTACAATGATTTATATCTCATCCCTTTTTATGTGTGTCCCCAATTTATCATGTGTAGTTTTAAAAGCTATGGAATTTTATAACAATGTAAATGTTGTTTTAAAATTTGATATACCCATGTATAATATTACGACTCAAAGTACCTAATTCCCAATGTTACTATGATTCAAAATCTTAAAGTATTTTATTGTGTACTTTTATGTATTATGTCTTGATATAATGTGTACTACAGGAAAAGGTTTCCATAGTTTTGTTATCTTTAACTACCGTGATTCATAGGTAATAACTATATCATTATATATAAGGGAATATCCTATTCCGTTATTTGATTCTTCATTATATATTTTAAACAAATCCCCTCTTGATTGTAGTTATATCATCAACACATTGATCAAAATCATATTTAATTCTCATAAAAATTATTTATGTTCTTTTTTTCATAATAACATAACCCTCTTTATGTGTCAACATTGCTAATGAGTTCTATAATTGGGGAAATTTTTCAACAAATCCATGATTTTAGCTTGCTAATATATGGACACTATGTACCTCAGTTTTTTTGGTCAGTGCACTCCATTCATTAAATAACAGTGTCTTTTATTGATAAACTTATATTTCTTTCATGGTGACAAAATGTTCCTGAAAAAATAAATTTCATGCCATAATTAATATTTTCCTAATTTTCCATTTAACTCCCTTTCTCTATGAGTCCCAAGACTGAATTGAAAAATTATATTTATGTTTTTCATAATTTTTTTTGGTATTTCAATATATAATAAACAAATACCACAAAAATAATCCTGATTTTCCTTGAAGATTTTCGTCATCAGGTATATAAAAATAATAATTCATTATTTAATTGAAATAGAATGACTATAAACTCTTAATTTTCATTACTTATATGAAATGTTATATTTGGAATATATTCACTCCTTTGTCTCAATTATAGATTCTCCAAATACTATTAAATAATTTGAAAATATTTTGAAACTTTATGTTAATCAAACAGGAAATCAAGATGAAGAATATGATACATTTTATTCTTGAAAATGACATTAAATACATTTTAATAAATGGACCACCTCAATGCCTACATTATTATTTTTCATAAACAGAATATGATCTCTATAAGTAGAAAATATTTGGTCTATGAATCCTCTATTAAACAGCTCTTGTAGTTGTTTCTTTAACTCTAAAATATCTATGGTATCCATCATGTTGGAATCATTAGATATAGGTTTTTTTATTAAAGATGATTTCCAAATTAATCTCAACATAAAAAATAGTTGGATGTCTGAGTATTTCTTTTAGAAACTCATCAAAATAAATCTTTTACAATAAGAAAATTTTCTATCCTAGGGTTACGTTTCCCTTCAATGGATTTTTAATTTTACACATCTCCCAAAATTTCATTATGGAGTGCTCCTGGAGGTGGGTTAAAATTTTATTCAAATAATCTAGTCTCCCCTCTGAATAAAAGGGATTCCATATCTGAATAAAAATATAATCACATTATCATGGAAATATTTATTCATATTATAATATGAAATTCAATCGATACTGAATATAATGTCAATTTAAACCTTTGGTATAATAATCAACATTGAAAATATAATAAGTCTATGGGTCATAATGAAAACTAACTTACATATTCATGGGGTAGTCAGATTTCTACTAGGAGTATTTATTAATAATTTCATTATAAAGAATATAGGAAAATATATAATTTTATTATAAAACATGGGAGGTATAGAAGAGTGTGAAGATCTGGAATCAAATAAAGGATTGTTCAAATTTGAATTTATGATTAATAGAAATATTACTTCATATTTATGAACTTCATCCTTAGTTGTAGTGATCATGTAAACATGGAATTTCTCCATAGTTATTTTATAAGTAAAATTACCTTTACACCTGGTAAATTCATCTATATAGGTCCCTATCTCATTATAGTTGAGTCATTGATCATTGGAAGCTTCCTTCATTCCCTTGAAATCACATGCTTGATATCCTTTCTTTCCACACATGGGGTAAACTCAGATTTTCGATAAGCATGATCCACAATGTTTTTTCTATATTTATCACATGTTGAAAATAATATATATTAAACCATAATTTTATTAATCTAATTTCCATTCTTATAATTATATTATAAAGTATAAAAACATAAATCATATATATAACCTAATAAAAACATTATTTTTAAAATTTGACAATGAAATAAATTGTATTTATAGAATTACGAAACCTACCCTAAAAGAATAGTAACCAGATCATGAGAATAATAATATGACCATTAAAAATAGTAATTTGGGAAACTTAATAATAACATCTCAAATGAAAATATAATTAACATTTAATTATCTTATAGATAAAAATATTTTATATTTATGTCTTCTAGTATGGGAATAAATTATTTAAAAATTATATATTATGTGAAACTATTTTGGTGAAATAATAATTTTTATATAAAATATTATAATTAATGTAATAATTTAAATGATAATTTATTTTCATTAGAAAGATTCATAAATTAATATTTTTATCATAATTATTGGATAATTTTGTAGTGACTCAGTTAATTTTTCAAAGTGTCATAAAATCAGTTATAATATTAAAATCGATATTTTTAAAGTGAAGGATGATTTTAATTAAAAATAATTATTTTTATATTTAGAAAATTATTTCCATAAAATTAGTCCATTTCTGAAACAGAAATTTCAGGGAATTATTGGTTTTAATTTTCGTTTTTCTAATATAGTTGATTTTTTAAGAGCGAAATACGATAATTTATAGTGTTTTTTATTATATGTAAATAAATGGATTTTTTATTCATGAATGATGTAAGAACCCATTTTTTTCAAACTCACATAAACTACATTCTGTAGTTATTTATAGTAATAAACACTATTTATAGTTCCGATATAAAATAATAAACTCTTGAATAAAATAATAAAAAACACCCCTCTCCCCCCTTATAAATTCCACCCCTACCCAGCTCTTCTCCTCGAACCATATAAGATTTTGTTGTTTATAATATTCTATAGAATTAATCTCCAAAGTCTCTTAACCATGACTTAGACTTTAAGGTCTCACCAAAAGTCCAATTCTATGTGCCTTTATATGGTTCTCAAATATAAGGTATTCTGATGTTAAAATCCTCCATCTTTATTTTTTTAGTTTGTTTTCTTTATAATACTCTCCTAACCTCAAATATCCAAAGAGACAAGAAAACCCAATTTCCATACATATCTTATAATTTATTTGTTAATATAATATCCACAATATATTCACTTCTCTTGTAATATTATTTTAAAAATGAAAAAAGCATCTATGAGGTGTTGATGCACCACCTTTTTTGTTGATGAGTTTTAATTATTCATGTCCACCATCATAGCTGGTCATAAAATAATAAATATTATTAAAAAAGATTATAAAACATGTATTCAAACTTAATTACAATTTTTTAACCAATATATAAACATAAAATAAAATAAAAATATACTAGTATATGATCGTCATGAAAAACACTAAAATAAACTAATCATTTTTTTATTAACGTTTTATCTAAGGAATATTCATCATATAAAACATAAAATGATATATAAGACCATTTGAATTTAAATAAGTTAATTAATATCATATTATTTCACTTCATTAAAATTATTCAAATATTATTAAAAAATCTATAATTATACGAAGGAGAATAGATATTGAAATAATGAAAGAACCCTCCCATAATAATGAAAATAAACTCTATAAGTCCTTATAATTTTCATAAATGAACATAATAAAATTATAATAAATATAATAATTTTTAATATGTTTTTAATTATATTATTAAGGATTCTAATTTGATTATCGAGGTCATTAAGTGCAAGCGCAAAACACTTTCAAACATAAAAAATAGATTCGACATGAACTTCTAATATTTACTATGGTTATGCTTTCACTCTCTCTGAAAAATTTAATTCTTATTTAATATTGTGTAATAATAATACATTTTGTGTATATGAAACAAAATTATTTACCCATATCAATAAATCCTTCTTTTATTGAACAATACATATTTTAAAAGGCTCCCTTCTAAATTTTTCTTGATAAGAAACCACGATTAAAGGGAACCTCCAAAATTCTAACCCATTTTATAGTACACTCCATATTCATTTTTAATCCACCATTATATTTTTTAAATACCCCATTGAATAATGAAAATATTTATTATATAATTTCTGTTTTTTAAACAATTACACATTTTTTATTCCCTTTTATATTTTTACTGAAGCAACACAAAAGCTTCTCATTTGTAATGTTTCATAAAAACTGTTTTTATTTATTTTCACTTAATTTTGATGTTATAATTCACAAAATATTCTTACATTCCATTCTTAATTTAGATTAATGATTTGAATAAATTATTTCATGAACATTATTATGATATTATTTTCTAGTTATGTGTTATGACATTTTTATGGAACCCATTTATTTCCATGGGTAACCCTTATGTTTATTCCTTATGTTTGATTCTTCATGTGGCACACATATACATGAATATGATTTGATGGGTGTACATAGATAGCTCTACAATGAATTTTTAATGTTTAGTCTACTGATATGTCATGATGGGACAGAGAGTAAACATGATTCATTTATGGTCTTTGTCCACAATGTGATGTAATCGTTCCTTTTAGCCTTGAATCATGATTATTCCCTGATATATGTGTTTTCCACATTCATATGTATCTATGGTTATATGATCCCATATTTTACATGTTATACGTATTTTTGATTACTCATATTCTATTTCATTTAATTTCACCATTTTATGCCTTGTAACCCATGTGTTATGGATTATTTTTATGTTTATTCCCTTATCGGGATAGTTAGATCATTTCATTTTTCTCTCTTTTCAATAGGATATCCAATACATATGTATGTTCTCAGAAGAATTTAATATATAATTATGGATGATGAATATAAAAATAATTTATTCTATTTCCATATTTTTAGTTTAATGTTTCAAATCTCCCAAAAACACTAGACTTTAGAATCTTAGGTTTTTATTGTATGGTTAATTATGCATAAAATCATGTAAAATATCTGTAAAAGGCTGGGTCAATTATAGTAGGTATAACATTATGGTCTATTTATTTCTGTAGATATAGACGATAACACATCATTAGTGACACTAGGGATTATTGTATCCTCATGAAACACATATATTCAATCATAGGTAACCAAATGATAGGATATACTATTAATTTACTTATTTACCCTTCAATTTTCAATGCATTATTTCTATATTATTATTAGTTAAGTAGTAAAGACCCATGATTTTACTATCTTTTTCATAGTCAATTTTTTGAAATATGAGAACATGAGAAAAAAATTAAGTGATGGAAAATAATATTAATTAACTAATGATGTTAAAAATACGATTGGAAAGGGAGCTCAAAACATAATGACAGTACTTAGTCAACTGGTTCCTATTATGAATAATAACATGATTCATGTGGAAATCCATTCTTCTTCTAAGAAATAATTTTTTTGGATGAATACATTATGAAAAAAGACCTCCCATATTTATTGGATCTTTTAATCCAATCATCAAGGAATAATGGATTAACTCCATTTAGAATGTATTTACAGTCCTTCAATGCTTTGATGAAGAGAAATTAATACTCGTTATGAATAATTTTAATGAGGAATATTATCTATGGTGGAAACCAAAAAAACACAAATTCTAAGGATGAAATTGATTCCATTGAATGAGAATATTTCCTGAAAAATTACAATAAATATTTTCTCTAAACCCTTCACCATATTTTCAAAATGTAGTTCCATACATTGAAGAAGAAGGAGTACATGTCTCTCAGAGAATATGGGTGACACATTAATGGAAATGCATGATACAACTTTTTCATTGTCATAAACATCAGAAGAAAATTGGATCACTAATTTAGTAGGCTAAATTCATGTCTATGAAAATATGTGGGGTTTAGAGAAATTGAAAGCTATTATAATATTGTTCATTGTGACCTCATAGTTGAATGTGAGACAATAGAATCTTAGTGGTCTCATGAGATTAGGGATAGATAACATATATTAGAGCTTAATATGGGATGATCAACTTATAAATCCAATGATGGAAAGAAATACCAATATCCCACATGTCAAAAGTGTAGGAATAATCATCCTAGTAATTTCCTAAATTTAATGATATGATTATTCATATTTTGAAAATAGGAAATCATCGATAATAACTACCAAATGGATATAAAAATACCAATAATTTGAATGAATAATGGAAGGATTTAATCTACACTCATTCTATAGGGAAGGGTTAAAATAAAAAGGAACACATGAATTGTGTATGTCATTCCCCTAATCCAATTTATGTCATAGGTAATCAACAACCACCACCACGATAGAAAGAAAGGATATTAGATATCATTATAGCTGAGGTGGATCCTAAAAATGATGTGGTGGGATGTTAACCAGTTATTCATGGAAGATAAAACAATTGACTATTTTATTGTGGTTATATTCATTATTTCATATCATTAATGTTTTATATAACTATTTAAACATCACATAATAATTAGGTGGATGAGTTATCATTGAGAATTAAAAACTTTGCCTTTATTGGTTCGAAATTCAATAATTTCTCCCTACTATATATTTGTTGGATGAGCATTTTAAAAAAAATTGTATTATTTATATTTTTGGATTTAGATTCTATATTGTGCATATATTTTCTATCATTATATAAATCCAACATCAAATGTTGTGAATGAGATATTACTCTTCACATCCCCAGCCATCCTCTAGTTCTATCCATGTGTAAGGAAGAGGATGAATCTGGTTCAAAATCACTATTACAGTTGTGGATATCATTACCTTATGAAAAATAGTTTTAGTACAAATTATAGAGACAAATAAGAGAATAATGGCCAAAGACATTCCCATTGTGAGGGACTACACTGATGCATTCCTTGAATAATTTTCTAGTCATACTCCTAACTGATAGGTTGGGTTATCAATTGAACTTATTCCTAGATATCTAAATATATCAAATACACCATATTGAATTTCCACTATTGAGTTCATGGATCTGAAGAACTGATTACAATATAATCATTACAATGGTGTTATATTCCCATGTTCTTCACAATGGTATGTACGAGCCCTTTTGTCCATTAGAAGGATGTATTAACATTCCTATAAATTAGTATTGTGACATTAACTAAACAATGATAAAGTAAAAGTATCATCTTCCTTGTATAGATGAATTTTTTGATCTACTATGTGGTTCCAAGTATTTCATTATGGTAGAAATTCAGCTGGGATATCACTAATTAATGTTTAAGTAGGATGATATTCCCAGGATTTCCTTTCAAACAACGTACAGACAATATGAGTTCATATTGATTCCCACTAGACTCAATAATTCTCCATCAATATTTATGGTCATAAGGAATATTATTGTTACATATTACCTTAAAAAAAGTTTGGTAGTCTTTACTGATGATATTATAATATACACCTAGTTCTAGGATTAACACATGGAGCTTTTTAACACTATGAAAAAGTCATTTTGAAAGGATAAAATATATGAAACGTATAGAAAATGTGATTTTTTGATGGAGGATGTATCATTCTTGGGAATGATATCTCTGGTAAAGGAATACAGGTAAGCCCTTACAAGACAAAATAAATCAATGAGTGGGAAATAATAATATCTATGATGCATAACTCTAGTATTCTTGATCTACATAGGTAATACTGATGATTTGTTAAGAACTTATTATAACATTCAAAACCACTAACAAAGATAATTTGGAATGTAGTAACCTTCATTTGGGCTATTGAATGTGCTGATTTATTCAATGATTCGAAAAAGAGGCTTTTCACTACACCAGTACTCACACATAGTGCATCCATCTATATTAACCTATGATGCACAATGATGTATTGAGATATCCTTGATAACTATTTTATAGAATATATGAATAAGGATATCACTAATTATGTATACAAGTGTCTATCATGTAGGGAAGTGATGTATTAAAGGATAAAAGTTGAATGGAATGATATAAAAATTACCCATACAAACATGGAAAAAAGAAAACATAACAATGGAATTTTTTACTAGATTTCCAAATACATCTAGAGAAAATAATTTTGTGTCTAATTTTGGTTCTTCATACAAATATATAAAACTTTATCGATCTTCAAGTGTACTTATTACTCAATAAACTTGAACAGATATACATTAGTGAAGTGTTGAGGTTACATGGAGTGCCGCTATTGATTGTATGATATAGAAATCTAATATTCTCCTCTAGTTATGGAAATTTATATAACATCCTCTCAGCAATGATATGAACTTATGTATGGATTATCATCTACTAACTAATGGAAAATATCAACAGACTATTCATACACTAGAAGAAATATTATGAACATGTTCTATGGACATTTGGGGATGATAAGACCAACATATACATTTGGTCAAGTTCTCTAAAAAAATAGGTTCAACTAAAGCATCCAAATGGCCTCACATAAATCCCTATATGGGAAAAGATGCTGAAACCTAGAATGCAAGGATGATTGTGGTGAATGAAATTGGTTAGGACATGAAATGGTGTAATGCCCCGACCCCCGTTACCCCGAGTCGGTGCATTATTTTAATAAATTGGCACGATTACAATAAATTAAGTCCAAAAAGACCGATCCATTTAGCATTATTGAAAAATAGATTACATTCATGAATGTTACATTACACATTACAAAATAAAACACAACATAAATGATCTTTTGAGAATTACATGAATCCCCTAGCTTATCCCTTATTATCAATCATAATACACATCTTGTAATTATATGAAAATTTAAATATAGAAAGGGGTGAGCTCAAATGCTCAGTAAGGATAACAATATAGAGGAATCTTTCATAAATAAGCATAAAAATTTAAACCAATGTATAAGACTAAAAAACTATTTAAACTTAATATTAAGAATAATATAGCAAAGTTACAATAAAATAATTCCATTTACTTATTCACATAGATATTCTACTAGTCGAATAATCACCTGCAATATCAATAGTCACTTTCATAATGATTGAATGTATAATGCCAGACATCATAACCACATAGTCAAGTTCTTGTGCCAAGACTACAAATAAGATTTTTTCAAGGCTTTGTTCTAAGACACTAGTTTGTCTTTTGAGACATACCGATGCATCGAGGAACTATAGCGGGCTCCACCCTTCATGTACTAAGTCCAATTAATTTCTCGTATGAAATGGTTTAAACATAACATAAACATTCATATTAAAACTAGCATACGAAATGTCAATACATTATCTATAAACCATGAATGGAATAAAAATAACACATCCACAGTCAAAAATATCAAAAAACCTTCAATAAAATATGGAAGCTTTTTATCATAATAAATCAACTTCGAAACAAGTTTAAATTCCATCAAAGTATGTTGATATAGATGAAAATTATTTGTAAAAATCTTTGTGATAAATATTCCTTTTTCATAAAAACATTTAAAATTCACACAATTTAGAAAGGAATAAATTTAAAGACATTTTTTAATCAAAGTATCCCATAAAACATTGAATATTTTAATGGAATCAAAATTTAAAAACCATTAATGTCCATATAAATAAATCCTTAAATCCATATTGAAAACATGGACTTTAAAGAGAATGATTTAGAAGAATAAATATTTTAAACATTTAAAATGAAGTTTTAGTAAAAAAAAATTCCAACAAAATAATCCATTTGAAAACTCTTTTATGAAACATGGAAATGGATAATATATATGACCCAGTAGATACTTACATAAAAACAACCTCGGATAATAAAGAGATTGTGAAAATAAGCCTTACCTTGAACTTTCCTTTAGTCGAGGGTAAATTTAACCTCCTGTATGAAGACCTTATTATGTTATTAAATTATGAAAAAACCATATTAATATCTATGATATCATACATGATTCATTAATGACATTATACTACCCATTTAATAATAATTTCCATGTTAAATTAACATTTCGGTTAATAATCATTTCCTTTATCGTACGTGTTTTTACTTGTTACTCTTGATTGTATCACATAGATCCAGTTTAAATACATCCAGAATATAAAATATGATTTATATATCATATATATTTAGAATATAAACATGTATAATATACATATATATGAAACGGAAAACACTGTTTATGGAGATGGTAGTCCGTACGTACGCAAAAACGTTGTTTCTTTTTTCATATCATATTGAACGACACTAAGTGAATAAGATATATGTAAGTACATATATATATATATATATAGTAGCATTGTTATGTAATATATTACATACTTATTAATGAAATATATTTTATAATCATCGTTGAATGGTGAACGTGGAAATGAATCTCATCACGTCGTGGAGACGGTAATCCGTACGTATGCATGAGTGACAATATCACTATATTGATGGAGAAATTATATGTAAATGGATGGTATATCATATATAAAGAATAATTAACATGTTATATTTATCATTTAAATCATTAATACTGATTATTATACCAATATAAATAAGTAAGTGTTTGAATAACAATCTACACCACGATGTAGAGACTGTAATCCGTACGTACGCACGTATGGTGACTTTGTCATTTATCGGATGGATTCAATAATGAATATGGTTGTACCGTATCTATAACAACATCACAATATATAGAGGATACTGGATTTACTATTTTATAATGTAAACAACAAAGAAACATGATGTGTAATATAAAAGATCTTGAAAGATGTGATGAAATATTTACCTCTTTTTCACGTTCTTCCTATTGATATTATCAAAAGGACTTCTTAGGTTGGCTTCCTAACCAATGGAAGGCCTCTAGGATGAAAGGAAAAAATTTTGGAGGATATTGGGGTAGGGTTTGGACGAGAAAAATGGATTTGGAGGTGTGAATTTACGAGATGGGGAAGTGGCCTTTTATAAGAGAGGTGAGGGTCACTTTAGAAAATGTTTGAAATATTATTTCATAATAAAATCATTTTCAGTTTTTAATGGATCCAAAATTAATTATTAAGATTCTTAAGGTGGGTATGGGTCGAAAAACGTTCAACTAGTAGGTTTTAGACTTGTTTAGGTAACCATATAAACCTTAACTTTTAGATTTGACTCTTAATAAATAGTTTGACATTTACCATGTCTATTTTTATTTTTATATTATATGGTTAATAAACATACTATAAAATGCCAATATAACACAAATTGGTTCATTAATGTAATATATATTATTATATAAGTCTCTTTTCCGAACCTTAGATTTGTAGAACTGTTATATAAATTAATAATATAATATTTGATTTAAAAACTATTTTCTGTCAATTTTGACACAATTTTGTATTTGTTTTTTTTGGTAAACTCATAATAGCACGATTACATCAAAAAATTTAATTTAATAAACTATAAAATGTCATATTAACTAGTAAAATTAGTTTAATCAATCATAAGTCTCAAATTACATTTATTTTAGTATTTATAATATCAATTATTTTAATCGTTTATTAATAAGGTAATTACTCCATCATCATTGTTTCATAAATAAATTTAATTATTTAATGTCTAAAAATTATAAATAAAATACCATTATTTAGGAATTCATTTTTATTTCTAATGAATATTTATAGTCGAATTTATCTTATGTATAACCCTATATTAAAAATATTTTACTTATGAAAACATGAATTTAAAACATTTAACTCTTCTTTAAATTAAATATTAATAAATGTCCTAATCTAATTCAAGTGGACCTAAAGGATGATATTTTATTCCTAAGGTTTATTTGGTAGAATTACACTTATCCAATAGAATCAGGACATGTGTTAGGGTAATAATAATATCATTTTTACCCATAATTACCCTATTTAGTTTTAACCATAGTAAATAAAAGTAAAAAGTTACTATTCACCAAAAATTATTTTCATCTTATTGAACCAAATTTTACATAATGATATCAACCTTGACTCTAGGATTTTAGAAATTCAACTCACAAAAGCGGTAAAATTATGTTTTATGTAAATTTGTAAATGCTCCTAAGAGGTGGGTAAAAGACGATATAAAGTTCAATAAAATTTTTACGTATCTAAACTTATTATAAAATGACTCCAATGAATATCATTGAACACATATAGGTATTATGTATCTATTTTTACCTAAAATAAATTTTAATAAAATAAATAATTATATAAATAAAAATTCAGTTTTAAACATTAACTAAGTATTTTTCACTATTCATCAAAAATTGAATCTCTTCAAAAAATACAAAAAATTCACCCTATGATAATTTTGATATTATGAATTCAAAAATGAATTCTATTTTACCAAATTAGAAACATAGAAGTTCAATTTATTAATTTGAAATTAATTCCTGTAGTCTAATCCAAAAGGCGTATTTTTAAAAATAATAACTATCAAAAGATTGAGACTTGTTTGTGTCCACTTTCAATGTGAAATTACATACAATGACCAGAATTTGATTAAATGGTAAAAATATAATCTATTTATAATTCCAAACCATTAATACGTATAATTTAACACTATAAACTATTTTGATTAAAAAAGTTGTTTTCAGTTAAAATATAGTATTTTTCACTATTCACCAAATATGAAAGTTATCAGAAAAAACTCCAAAAATTTATTGAAACTAAATTATAATGTCTCTATTCTAAAGAAGAAGTTTATTTTGTCAAATTTAATATATAAAAGATTTGAAAATTGGATTTAACATGGTTTCACCTTTAAAAGGTGGTAAAAGTGCATTTATTTGAAAAATAATTCTTTTATCTGAATAAATTGAATTAGTTCTTATATTATGTCAAGAAAACTAATAATATAGATTATAAAATTATAAGGATAATATAAAGTTCAAAATTTATTTAATACTATTCATAACCACTTTTGATCGACTAGTTTGGTAAGTCGTTGTTTTCATGAACTCGGTGTTGCGTGCAGTGTAAGTTATTAAATTACTTTGAAGAAATAACATACTATGAAATATTGGGGTTTTACATTCTTCCATACTTCAATAAATTATTTCCTCACAATTTAAATTTTTTCTTTGAAAATAAAACGTTGAAAATTGAAAATAATTTTCTGGGAAAACCCCACATCGGAAATTTGGTAAATAAAATTTAATCTTAATAACAGGAAAAGGGAAATGGGAGGGTCACAAAAAAATTATGATATCTATTAGGAGAAAATTGGTGGAAATTATAAACACATAATTGGAGGAAAAATTTAAATATTTATAGGGATTGATTGAGGTCATCAATCACAAACCAGTGTAAAATTGAGGGCCTCAAATCCATCAATCTATGATGAATTAAAATTCCATGCATTGAAAAAAACATAAGGTATTAGGATAAAAAATTTTGGTTGTATGATCCCTTCAATAATGTTTAAGAATTAATTTTTTATAGAATAAGCGAAGAAAAAAAATATATCCTTGACGAGTAGAGTTCCATCCTTTAACTAATTAATACCACAAAAACATATTTCACTCTAAAAGATAATAGAACATAAAAAATATATTCAATTTGTCCTATTCGTATCGGGTTCAAAAAAATTAAATTTATAAATCATCTACCAGACCTTTTAAAAAAACTACATTATTAAATCCAAGATATCATGTGTACCATTGGTTGGTGATACACCCTTATCGCCCTTCGGTTGCGAGTTCAAGTCTTGTGGCCTTGCCGGACGCGACAGGTTGTCGCCCGACCTCTAGGTTGTCCTTTTTATGTCAATCCAAAAAATTCTCAAACTAGACTTATCCAAAATACATCTATCCAAAATCTCAATTCAAAATTTATAAGGAAGGTAAACACAATGAACAACCCTTTTTCCACGTAACAACATGTGAAAATCTTCATCGTGTATTATTTTAAAAGACTACATCATCCTAAATTACCATAAAAACTTATTTATTACATTCATGCTCCCTTATTCCTTATAGAATACTGGATATACACCTTCTATCCAAAAATGTTGTAAACTCCAACAATTATGGAATATACAAATCCTTAATCAATTTCATGGTATTCATGAATATCCAATAAAATTTATCCAAATCAATCATCTCTTATTCCAAAACCAATACCTCAGTATCAGAACCATATTAATGATTTCCCTTTCCTTAAACCACGTATTTTCCAAAAGGATTACCTTTCTATTGAATCACTTTTCTTAGTTCCACACAATCTAAAGTCCTTAATGAAATAGTACAACAGTACAATCCTTATATACTATATATTTATTATAACATGTACATCGTTAATATAATACTCAAATGACACAATACTTTATTAACAACATAAGATCCCTTAATCATTATTCTTTATCTTAGTTAGTATCATAAATTGATTATTATCCAATTGTAGCATTTGGGGTATACTCAGATCATTTGGACATTGATTCGCGTAGTGTCCCAACTCCTTGCAGATGAAGCATTGTACATTTAAAAAATTTTCTTACCCTTGAAATCATGTACATGGTGTCATTTTTCTCTACACTTATAACAAACTCACATTCCCTTTAAGAATTCACCAAGGAGATTCTTTCCATTGTTATCACATATGGGAAAATCCTTCTTTTCCCTCTTCCCTTTATCCACATTTCTCCCTTCCATCATTTTCTTCTCTTTCTTCCCTTCAAATCAATAGGACTCAGAGAGTTTTTTACTTATCTTATTAACGCATGATACTATTTATTCATATGTTGAGAAAATATGGGAGACTATTTCCCTTATAAATGTTGGATTAATACCGTGAAATATATGATCCTTCTTACTCTTTGGATGATACGTATTATTGGAGTTCACATTCCTTATAAAGGGCGACATTTCTATACAATGGCATACACTAGGTCTGTTTATGAATTGAAATGAATATTTCCAACCTTTTAAAATACCTAACGTAAATTGAACAGTTTATGGATATAATCCATAATCATAAAAATATTTTCTTTAAGGAGGTTTATACTCCTAAGTCTTTCATAATGATTTGTAACGAAAATGAAAATTATCCTATGCATATCCCCAGGGAGTGTCATAACCATGAGTGCAGCAAGGCCCGTTGTCGTGCACGAGTTCCCGTTCGAGTCTAGGTCAAAGCGGTGTTTTCAGGTTTTACCCATAGGTACATCTATTCCAGATCCGCCGCTACCTGCTCATATCCAAATAGAGATGTATTTTCTTGTAAAACTCACAAAAATAGCACATTACCAAAATTATAGGAAGTTTTTCTATAATAATACTCAATGTCGATCTATGGATACTTTCCTCTAATCAGAGTTTATCGAATTATATTTTCCAAGGTTATTGATAAACCTCCATTTGAAACTAACTATAATGCCCCAACCCCAGTTACCCAGAGTCAGTGCATTATTTTAATAAATTGTCCTGATTACATGGAATCAGGTACCGAAATACCGATCAGTTTAGCATTCTTGGAAAATAGATTACATACATGGATGTTACATTACACATTAGAAAACAAAACAAAACATAAATGATCCTTTGAGAATTCCATTAATCCCCTAGTGTAACCCTATTTACCAATCATAATACACTTCTTGTAATCCAGAGAAAATTAAAACATAGAAAGGGGTGAGCTCAGATTCTCAGTAAGGATAACAATATGGGGGAAACATTCATAAATAAGCATAAAAATTTAAGGCAATTTATAAGACTAACACAATATCCTTTTAAACATAATCTTCAGCATAATATGGAAGATATACAATAACGTAAATCCGTTTACTTATTCACATGGGTATTCTACTAGTCGAATAATCACGTGAAACATCAATAGCCACTTTCATAATGATGGAATGCATAATTCCAGACATCATAACCACATAGTTAAGGCCTTGTTCCCAGACTAAAAATAATATTTTGTGAAGGCTTGGTGACAATACACTAGTTTGTATCACGAGACCTACTAATGCATTTAATAGTTATAGCGGGCTCCACCCGTCAATTACTATGTCCAATGCATTCCTCATATGGAAAAGTTTTAACATAACGTAAACATTCATATTAAAACTAGCATACGAAATGTCAGTACATTATCCTTAAACTATGAATGGTATAAAAATAACACATCCACAGTCAAACATATCACAAAACCTTCAATAAAATATGGAAGATTTATATCATAACAAATCAACATCAAACAAGTTTAAAATCCATCAATGGCTATTGATATAGATGAAAATGATTTGTCAAACACACTGTGAGAAATATCCCTTTTTCATAAAAAAACTATTAAAAGTCACACAATTTAGAAATGAATAAATTTAAGTACATTTCTGAATTAATGTGTCCCTTACAACTTTGAAACTTTTTAAAGGAATCAACATTTTAAAAACGTTGATGTCCATATAAATAAATCCTTATAACCATTTTGAAAACATGGACATTAATGAGAATGATATATAAGAAAATATATTTAAAACATTTAAAATGTTGTTTTATTAAAAAAATCTGTTAATAAGAATCCATTTGAAAAAACTTTTATGAATCATGGACATGGATAAAAAATATGTCCCAGTAGATACTTACATAAAAACAACCTCAGATAATAAATGGATTGTGAAATTAACACTTACCTTGCACATTACATTAGTCGGGGGTATGTTTATCCTCTTGTATGAAGACCTTAAAATTTTATTAAATTATACCAGAACCATATTAATATTTATGATATAATTCATG
Source organism: Viscum album (assembly GCA_963277665.1). Taxonomy (NCBI): domain Eukaryota; kingdom Viridiplantae; phylum Streptophyta; class Magnoliopsida; order Santalales; family Viscaceae; genus Viscum; species Viscum album. The sequence continues at coordinate 2,081,996,972 of OY728128.1, read as the reverse complement.
ATTCATTTATGACATTATACTACACATTTAAAAATAATTTCCACATTAAATTAACATTTTGGTTAATAATCAATTTATTTATTGTACATGTTTTAACTTGTTACTCTGGATTGTATCACATAGATCAATATTTAAATAATTACAGAATATAAAACATGATTTGTATATTATATATATTTAGAATATAAATATGTACAATATACATATATATGAAATGGAAAACACCATTTATGGAGACGGTAGTCTGTACGTACGCATAAATGTTGTTTCCTTTTTCATATCATATTGAACGGAACTAAGTGAATAAGATATTTGTATGTGGGCCCCTCTACCCCATTGGGAACTAGCCTAAGCCCAATGGTTGTCCACCTTGGGCCTCGTTGGGGACGTGTGGTGCACAGGTGGGCATGCCATCCCAATACCTCGTTACCCAACAACACGTTTTATGTGGTGTATCATCGCCGATCGAGGTGTTACCCTGTGGGATGCAATGTCATCTCAGTTGGAATTTTTTCATTTCTAGGTGGGGCATCTCCGGATGATCTCTACGTGGGGAGGGGGGGTTCTTCAGTGTGGAGGGTTCGAAAAGGCCACTCTAAGGGATTCCCACATATTAGTAAATATATGTAAGTACAAACCAACAAACATATATATATATATCCCTAGTAGCATTATTATGTCATATATTACATACCTATTAATTATATATATTTTATAATAATCGTTTAATGGTGAACGTGGAAATGAATCTCATCACGTCATGGAGACGGTAATCTGTACGTACACAGGAGCGACAATATCACTATATTGATGGCGATGTCGTATGTAATTGGATGGTATATCATATATACAGAATCATTAACATGTTATATTTATTATTTACATCAGTTATACTCATTATTATACACATCCAAATAATTAAGTGTTTGAATAACAAACTACACGATGGCGTGGAGATGATACTCCGTATATACGCAAGTATGGTGACTTTATCATTTATAGTATGGATAGAATAATGAATATGTTTTTACAATTTATATAATAAAATCACATTATATAGAATATACTGGATTTATAATTTTTTAATTGAAACAACAAAGAAAGAGGAAGTGGAAGAAGAAAAGAACATGATAGATGTGATGAAATATTTTCCTTTTTTTCGAGTTCTTCCTTTTGATTTGATCAAAAGGGCTATGGAGGTTGGCATTCTGACCAATGGAAGGACTCTAAAATGAAGGGAGGAATGTTTGGATGATATTTGGGTAGGGGTTGGCCGAGCCAAATGGCTTTGGAGGTGTGAAATTATCATAAGGGGAATTTTTCTTATATAAGAGAGGAGAGAGTCACTTTAGAAAATGTTTGAAATATTATTTTATAATAAATTCATTTTCGGTTTCACATGGCTCCAAAATAAATTATTTAAAGACTACGGTGAGGATGAGTCAACAAATCTCAACCAATAGGTTATAGAAATGTTTAGGTCACCATATTAACCATAACATTTAGATTTAACTATTAGTTAAATCGTTTTATATTTACTATGTATCTTTTTATTTTTATATTATATGATTAATAAACATACTATAAAATACCAATCAAACACCACATGGTTCATTAATGTAATATATATTATTATATAAGAATTGTGGCCGAACATTAGATTTTTAAGACTATAATATCAATTAATAATATAAAATATTTTTAACAAACTATTTTACGTCAATTTTGACACTATTTGGTATTTGTTTTTTGTTAAAATCATAAAATGATGATTACTTTGAAAAAAAATGATTGAATAAACCCTAAAATGTCATATTAAACTATAAAATTAGTTTAATACATCATAAGTGCCACATAAATGACTTATTTTAAAGTTAAATTTAATTTTAATTCCATTTATCCTTTGTTTTTTTAGGTTTCTCATGCTTTTATGGTGGAATGGGTGAGTTTTCGGGAATTGGGCCAAACCGTGAGCCCAATTCCAGATTTAAAAATAAATTTTGTTTCTTTTATAACTTTATTATTTTTTAATATTTTTCACCCATTACAATTCCTAAATGGTCTACCCTGACATATTAACACCACCATTGTAGTCTGGAGCCTTTATAAATCCATAACCAAGGTGTATATGGGTTTTTATTTAGGGGATTGGGCCTTCCCGAATGCCCAATTCCAGTTTTAAAAATAAAATTTGATTAATTAATAATTTATTCATTTTTAAGGATTTTTCGGTGATTCAAAGCCTCAAACGTGCCACTTGAATCCAGCCGGGCGCCCAAACTCTCTCTCTCCACTTTGGAGCTCTTCTTCATCGAGATGAAGGTATGAAATTATTAGGGTTTCTAAAATCGGGCAGATTTGAAGAGGTAAATTAATTCCTTCATATCTCCTTCAATATTTTCTCTTTCCCCCCCATTTTAGTCCCCACATGACCTCCTCCTCATCAGTATAGGCTAACTATCAGGTTTTGCTACTTTGAGTTTCAAAATTTGGTTAGTTCGGGGTAATTGCTTCATGATGTTTCAAGGTGAGTGTTCCTCCCTTCCACTTCTTCCATTTCCTTAGGGTTTCATCCCACTTTATTGATGTTCCAAAGTATCCAGAACCTAGGGCTCGTACCTAGGGTTTAACCGTGTGTCTTTTTGATGAAAATATGTGGTCTAGGGATGCATTTATGATCCTTGTGGTGTCGGGGTGGTGTGGTTGATGTTTCGCACCATGTTTTGAGAGATTCAACAATTTCGGTAGGTGATTCTGTAGGTAACCATTTAAAGATGAGTTAGTTTGCTTGATTAATTAATTTTACATGTTCCTTATGTGTTGTGCATTATAAGAATACCATTTTTGGTAGCAATAGTAAAGCATTTGGTATTAAAGTTACATTTTTTCTTGAAGTCTGTATTTTTCAAATGTATTTCATGTGTTATCTCTTGTGGTAATTTTTAAAATGTGGAAGTGATTTATTATTTGTTGAAAGGGGCTGAAAATAATGGTTGGGTAATGATATTGTTCCATGTGGGCCTAAAAAGGGGGTGTATTTGAATGGTTTTATGTGTATAACCTTGTTATACTCTTTGAAAGTGTTTTATGGTTTTGTGTGTTCTCATGGGTATCTTTTGTGATATTGTTCAAAGTGATTATATAATATTTTAATGTGGATTATTACATGTTGATTGGGCTGCCAATTCTGTTTTGGTAGGGTCTTGGTGTGCTTTTGGTTAAAAAGAGGTTTTTGAAATGGGTTTTATGTGCAAAGTTTGGGTATACTCCTTATAATTGTTTTATGAAAGTTTTGAATGGTTTTTTGAGTTGTGTAATTGGTGAAACTATATCATCAAACTGTTTTGGTAGGATTATATTTTTAAAAGGTCCATTTAATTTGTGAAAAGGCTGTTATGTGATATGTATCATCTTGGAAATATTTTAATAAATTTTTTGAAGGAGATATTGAGGTGTGAAAGTGATGTGAAAGGATGTGGAGTGTTTTGTGCGAGTGTGATGTGAAAAATTGAATTTTTGATTCTGAAAGAAGTGTTATTTTCCATGCGTGTGGGCTGTTATATGAGTTGAAATATCTTATAATTGTTTTATAAAATTGTTTAATGGTTTTGTGGAACTTATGAAGAAATGTGAAATGGGTTGTGGGCTATTTTGGTGTGAGTCAGATTTCAAAATCATTTTGAATGAAAAATGGATTTTTGTGACTTTTTTTGGTATACATATGGGATGTTTGGTGAATTTTTGATGTGGAAATGATATTTTCATCTTCAATGTATATTTCTTGACTTGTTGAACTTGTTTGAGAACAAGGGGAAAACCTGGGTATCTAGGTGGGTGGACGTGTACTAGTATGCTAGTGAATCCGTGGGGTTTGGCCTCAGTTTCACTTAGAAAGATTGATTCTTACAACTCTAACTAAACTATTATGATGATGATTGGGGACCACTAGGTTATGGGTATGTTCCCTACTAGTGGCTCGTGCACGAGAATGGATATTTGTGATGGTTACTCTCACCGAGATACGAGGTACCTGGGACCCACAGCTAGCTAGTGCCTAGGGGTTATTTCCTATTTCTTGTGCTCATCAGTTACATTATACTTACCGTTGGCATAGGGTACATTTGTCTGGAAAATTCAGTAGCATTGGTTTTTATTTTAAAAGTGTTAACCCGTTAAAATATCCCTCTTGAAAACTGTTTTTATTCAAAGTCGCATCTTTTAGAAATTGTAACTAGCTTTTCATTTTTTTGAAAACTTGCATGCTTTTCGTCTTTAAATGTTTATCACATGGAATATCTTAGTGGTGGTATACTACTGATCATTGGATCACACCCTACATACACCCTTGGGTGTAAGTAGACTTGGTTATTTTTTTTGTCGCAGCTTGGGTACAGTTTTTAGTACCATTGGTTCCGGTTTCTAGCAGGTCCTTGGTGGTGAAGTCTTGTGGGGATGGCTTGAGGGAGGTTCTTCTTGCCATGTGGAGGATATTGGGATATATTTTCTTGGTTTTGTACCTTTTTTATGTTCTTAATACATTGTTTAAATTTGTGAAATTCAGTTCTGAATTTTAGTAAAAGATGCTTTTGTTTGAAAAATACAGTTTCGGTTTCTTGGATTCGTTTGTTGTTTTATGTTTACAAATTCAGGTAAATCGTTCCCAAACTTCATTTTATGATACATGGGCACTTGTTCCAGCCTGTGGGGATCGGAAACGCCCTTAGGGACTTGCCATGGATTGGGTCGGGTGTTGATTTTAAAGGCGACCAGATTATGTTCGTGACAAATTGGTATCAGAGGAGGTTCAGATTAACTCTTTAGGTCATGCTATTTGGGGAAGAGTTCGGATAGTCTGGAGTTAGGGTTGTTGGGAAATGGAATTCAAATTATGGGTAGTGTTCCTGATCACCACACCTCATAATGGGATTCATTTTTTCAAGAGAAGTCCGGATTTATCTAAGTCCTTTAGTTTTCTTGGTTCGATGATGATTTGGGGAAATGAAAAGAGAGTTGGGTTAATGGTCCTAGTGAGATCGCATGGCCTGGAAAGCCATATGGAGCCAAGGATATTCCCTATAACACTCTTTGTGATAGTGAAGTGATTGGAATATGTCCTCAAACCATATTTCCAAGTCACCCACTGAAACTAGTTTCCTCTCGCATTGTTTTGTGCTTAGGTTTTGAAATTTTGACACTTTGGTTTTAAGAAGTGTAATGTTTTTGTGAAATGATTTTCAAATAAAGAGGGAATGGTTTGATTTATGAAATGGTGAAAGAGAATTTTTAGAATTTTTTTGAAATGTAAAATGGTGTGCATACACCTTTTTTGAAAGAATGAACTATATTGAAGTTGGTTTTGAAAAGTGTTTCCAATAGAGTTTTCTAAACAATCAAAGGATGTTTTAATGGCATGAGATGTTTTGAAATTGATGTGAATATCTTGAAAGTGAGTTATTTTATAAATGGTTGTGTCTTTCTGAAAAGTTTTGTAATATGTGAGTTGGGATTTTGATCTTCTGGTTAGCAGTTTTGAGAAATTGGATGTTTTGAATGACTTTTGTTGGTTTTGAAATGTGGAAAGAATGTTTTTTTAACCTTTGGTATTTCCATGGGCAACCAAATGCACGGGGTTATATGGGATGATTGATGATTGATGTCATGACTGGATGAGTGTGAAGATGGATATGAGGAGGGTTCCTAGTGTGGCACAAAAAAAAGCATGTGTAAGGCCCATGGGGTACCATTGGTGGATACGCTAACCGCTGAACCGTTTGTTTTAAAGAATTGTTTTTAAAGAAAAACATGATGTCTTGATGAATTTTTTGTGACGGATTATATTACGTGTTTTTGGAAAATGTTGATGTTGTGGGAGGTTTTGAGTCCAGGAACCCCTCATGTTTGAACTGTGTTTTGGGTTTATGGTTGGTCGTTAAGATGGGTAGAAGGACCGGTTAGTAGTATCCTATGAGGTATGTTTCGGGACACCATTATGGTGGTTCCCTTCATATGTTTGGATCTGGGTTATGCCTTGTTTTGACCAATGGACAGGATTGGTTGGGTCCTTGGGTTCTCTCATTGGATAAGGTATTCCCCCATTAATGGTTAAGGCATAACTGAACTATAATCCAGATTGTTTCGCCATTGGAGAATCCTCCAGTTGACCAATATAACGAATATTTTATCAATCTTTATGGATTGAGTCTACATCCATTCCTTTATTTGATTTTTAGATCCTCTTGTAGCGGAAGAGAGCTCGTAGAAGGTTGAAAGAGTCCTTAGTTTCTTAAGTTTCCTTATTCATCGAAGCTGGAAGTGGTCTAGGGTTGTTAGTGGGGATGAGTGTCTCGATGTCGTCTAAGAGGGCCTTTGGGTTCTTCATAGTTTCTTTGAAGCATGAGTTTATGTTAAAGAACCAGTGTGAGAAATATGGTCACGACAGGATATTTTGGCCACTATCTAGAATTGTGTGTTGTTTGGGGATGTTATATAAGGCCCCTCTCCATGAATTATATATATCAGTCACAATGGTCATGTTCGGTGATGCCTTATGATGTCATGTGATCAATTGACCGTAAAAGTGAATGTTGGGAAATCATATGAGAGTCTCTGTTATGTTGGGAGAATGTCTCCCTTGGAAAAAACATAAAAAAATATTCCATTTTAGAGGAAGTTGAGTATAGGTGTTCTTTACTTCTATTGTTTCTCACTTGAAAGAAACAAGGTGTGATGTGTGTGCATCTTATAATCCCTTGTTTCAGTGAAATATCGGGTTAAGGTAAAGTGAGTTTGGAATGTGTTATTTCTTGGAAAACTTATCAGGGATTGAAGTGTAGTTGTTGGTTGCTCCGAATGAATAATTCTATTTCAGGGGGTTTCCAAAGCCTAACTGTGAGGTTGAAGATGCTTCAATCATTAGAGCTCCATCCATAGGTCGCAGAGAGAAGCTGGCTCGTAGTCAAGGGAAATCACAGGGTCGTTTAAACCCTTGTACAAATTCCTATCCTTAGTATTAAATATAGGAAGATTTTAAACCTATGGTCTCATTATCTTTTTTATGTTGTTCATGTTCAGTGGATATAGGTAAAGGGCCTTGTACCCATGTCATCACCCAATGTTATTCCACCCCCCTTTGGTTTCCATTGAGTCTTTGGAGAAAGGTTTGAAGTTTTGCTAGACTGCTTGGGAACACGATTTGCACTTGGATAGTAGTGACCATGCCCCAGAAAACCTTGTAGATAGAAGGATCCCCACCATTAGAGCGTGGTTTCCAAAATCGTGCAGACTAACCATGTGGTCGTCCCAACACTTTCAATTCTGGGGGCTTTCTGTACCGGCCCATGCTGGTCGGTTATTATGGTTGGTTCTTATGGCGGGGAGACACACTATGAGTCTTATATAAGTTCTTTTGTAAATTTATGATTGAAGTATATTTTTTGTACTGGGGATTCCATTCAGGCCTCCCCCTGTTATTTTCCTGATTCTTTCTCAGGAAAAAAATATAGGTTGTCTCTTATGGTGGGGAGGTTATTTTTGTTCCCCCATACCAGAAACTTAGACTTATCGGTGGTCGTGTCTTGGTAGTAGGTAGTCTTATTCAGAGCTATCAAGCTACATACATCTTCCTTTAGTAAACATTGGGATTGGGGAGGACCCAATGGTCTAGTTAATGTAAGGTAAGTGTAGCCTTCTTCAATGTTGTTGTTCATTTGGGTGAATTGATTGAGTCTTGTTCGGATAGTGTTTAATGAGTTTTATGTTGGGATCAATTATGAATGTGATTGATCATTTCAGGGAAGTGGTGTAAGTTTTGTTTGTGAGATTAATCCTTAATTAATTAATCACTGGAGGTGTTTTGGCCTTTGGGGGTGAAACCTGACAAAGGAGTACCTCTTGTTTTCCCAATTGGGGTTGGTTGTTGCTTTGGCCTTGATATGACTTTCCGAGGTGGAAAGTTTTCATGGTGGGGAGAACTGTCACATAAATGACTTATTTTAAAGTAAAATTTAATTTAATTTCCATTTATCCTTTGTTTTTTTGGGTTTCTCAAGCTTTTATGGTGGAATGGGTGAGTTTTTGTGAATTGGGCCAAACCGTGAGCCCAATTCCAGATTTAAAAATAAATTTTTTTTCTTTTACAACTTTTTCATTTTTTAATATTTTTCACCCATTACAATCCTAAATGGTCTACCCTGACATATTAATAACACCATTGTAGTTTTGAGCCTTTATATATCCATAACCATGGTGTATATGAGTTTTTATTTAAGGAATTGGGCCTGCCCGAAATCCCAATCCCAGTTTTAAAAATAAAATTTGATTAATTAATAACATAATAAATTTTAAGGATTTTTCAGTGATTCAAAGCCTCAAACTTGCCCCTTGAACCCATTCGCGCGCCCAAACTCTCTCTCCCCTCTTTGGAGCTCTTCTTCATCGATATTGAAGTCTGAACTTATTAGGGTTTCTAAAATCGGGAAAATTTGAAGAGGTGAATTAATTACTTCATATATCCTTCAATATTTACTCTTTTTCCCCCATTTCAGTCCCCACATGACCTCCTCCTCATCATTCGAGCCTAAATATCAGGTTTTGATGCTTTGAGTTTAAAAATTTGGTTAATTCGCAGTATTTGTTTCAAGATTTTTCAAGGTGAGTGTTCCTACCTTCCACTTCTTCCATTTCCTTAGGGTTTCATCCCTCTTTCTTGATGTTCCAAAGTATCCAGAACCTAGGGTTCGTACCTAGGGTTTATAAATGGGTATGTTTGGTGAAAATTTGTGGTCTAGGGCTGGATTTATCATCCTTGTGGTGCCAGGGTGGTGTGGTTGATGTTTCACACCATGTTTTGAGGGTTTCGACAATTTCGATAGGTGATTCTGGGGGTAACCATTTAACGATGAGTTATATTGCTTGATTAAATAATTTTACATGTTCCTTATGTGCTGTGAATTATGAGAAAAACATTTTTGGTAGCAATCGTAAAGCATTTGGTATTAAAGTTACATTTTTTCTTCAAGTGTGTATTTTTCAAATGTAATTCATGTGTTATCTCTTGAGGTAGTTTTGTAAAATGTGGATGTGATTTATTAGTTGTTGAATGGGGCTACCAATTATGGTTGGGTAATGATATAGTAACTTGTGGGCCTAAAAGGGGGTGTATTTGAATGGTTTTATGTGTATAACCTTGTTATACTCCTTGAAAGTGTTTTATGGATTTGTGTGTTCTCATGGGTATCTTTTGTGATATTGTTCAAGGTGCTTATATATCATTTGATTGTCGATTATTACATGTTGATTGGGCTTCCAATTCTATTTTGGTAGGGTTTTGGTGTGATTTTGTCTTAAAAAGATGATTTTGAAATGGTTTTTATGTGCAAAGTATTGGTATACTCCTTATAATTGTTTTATGAATGTTTTGAATGGTTTATTGAGTTTTGTAATAGGTGAAACAATATCATCAAAATGTTTTGGTAGGAGTATATTTTTAAAAGGTCCATTTCATTTGTAAAAAGGATGTTGTGTGATATGTATCATCTTAGAAATATTTTATTAAATTGTTTGAAGGAGATATTGAGGTGTGAAAATGATGTGAAAGTGATGTGGTGTGTTTTGTGTGAGTGTGATGTGAAAAATTGAATTTTTGATTATGAAAGAAGTGTTAATTTCTATGTGTGTGGGATGTTATATGAGTTGAAATATCTTATAATTGTTTTATAAATTTTTTTAAAGGTTTTGTGGAAGTTTTGATGAAATGTGAAATGTGTTGTGGGCTATTTTGGTGTGAGTTGAATTTCAAAATCATTTTGAATGAAAAATGGATTTTTGTGACTTTTGTGGTATACATATGGGCTGTTTGGTGAATTTTTGATGTGGAAATGATATTTTCTTGTTCAATGTATATTTCATGACTTGTTGAACTTGTTTGAGAACAAGGGGAAAACCTAGGTAGCTAGGTGGGTGGACGTGTACTAGTATGCTAGTGAATCCGTGGGGTTTGGCCTTAGTTTCACTTAGCAAGATTGACGCTTACAACTCTAACTAAACTATGATGATGATGATTGGGGACCACTAGGTTATGGGTATGTTCCCTACTACTGTTTTGTGCACGAGAATGTATATTTGTGATGGTTACTCTCACCAAGATACGAGGTACCTAGGACCCACAACTAGCTAGTGCCTAGGGGTTATTTCCTACTGCTTGTGCTCATCAGTTACTTTATACTTACCGTCGGCATATGGTACATTTGGCTGTAAAATTCAGTATCGTTCGTGTTTATTTTAAAAGTGTCAAACCATTAAAATATCCCACTTGAAAACTGTTTTTATTCAAAGTCGCATCTTTTAGAAATTGTAACTAGCTTTTCATGTTTTTGAAAACTTGCATGCTTTTCGTCTTTAAAAGTTTATCACATGGAATCTATTAGTGGTGGTATCCTACTGGGAATTGGATCACACCCTACTTACACCCTTGGGTGTAATTAGACTTGGTTATTTTTGTTGTCGCAGGTTGGGTACATATTTTAGTACAATTGGTTCGGGTTTCAAGCAGGTCCTTGGTGGTGAAGTCTTCTGGGGATGGCTTGAGGGAGGTGCCTCTTGCCATGTGGAGGTTCTTGGGCTATCTTTTCATGGTTTTGTACCTTTGTAATGGTCTTCATACATTGTTTAAATTTTTGAAATTCAGTTCTGAATTTTATTAAAAGATGTTTTTGTTTGAAAAATCCAGTTTTGGTTTCTTGGTTTCGTTTGTTGTTTTATGTTTACAAATTCAGGTAATCGTTCCCAAATATCATTTTATGATACCTGGGCACTTGTGCCATCCCGTGGGGATCGGGAACACCCTTCGGTTCTTGCCATGGACCAGGTCGAGTGTCGATTTTAAAGGCGACCAGATTCGGTTCGTGACAATAAGTCTCATATTACATTTATTTGGGTATTTATAATATCAATTATTTTAATCTTTTATTAATAAAGTAATAAATGAATCATCATTGTGTCATAAATAAATTCAATTATTTAATGTTCAAAAATTAAAAATAAAATACCATTATGTAGGAAATATTTTTATATTTCTAATTAATAATTATAGTTGAATTTATTTTATGTATAACCCTATATTAAAAATGTTTTAGTCATGAAAACTTGAATTTAACATTTTTATCTCTTCTTTAAATTAGATAATAATAAATGTCCTAATCTAATCCATGTGGACCTAAAGACTCATATATTTTTTCTACGGTAATTTTTTGTCGAATTACACTTATCCAATTGAATTAGGACATGTGTTATGGTAATAATAATATCATTTTTACCCTTAATTACCCTATTTACTTTTAACCGTGGTAAATAAAATTAAAAAGTTACTATTCATCACAAATTATTTTCATCTTATTGAACCACATTATACTTACTGATATCAACCATGTCTCTTAGATTTTTGAAATTCAACTCACAGATGTTGTAAAATTATGTTATATGTAAATTTTTAAATTCTCTTAGGAGGTGGTTAAAAGCCGGTAAACAGTTCAATAAAAATTTTATGTATCTAAAATTATTATAAAATGACTCCAATGAATTACATTGATCCTATATAGGTATTATATATCTATTTTTACCTAAAATAAATTTAAATAAAATAAATAATTATTTAAATAAAAAGTCGGTTTTAAACAATAACATAGTGTTTTTCACTATTCATCAAAAATTGAATGTTTTCAGAAAAATACCAAAAATTCACCCTAAGATAATTCTGATATTATGAATTCAAAAATGAAGTCTATTTTACCAAATTAGAAACATATAAGTTGAATTTATTGATCTAAAATTAATCCTTGTTGTCAAAACCAAAAGACGTATTTTTAAGAAATAATAACTATCAAAAGATTGACACTTGTTTATAACCAATTTCAAAGAGAAATAACTTACAATGAACCGAATTGGATTAAATGGTAAAAATATAATCTATGTATACTTCCAAACAATTAAAATGTAAAATTTAGCAATATAAATTATTTTGATTAAAAAAGTTGTTTTCAGTTAAAATATAGTATTATTCACTATTCACACAAATATGAAAGTTCTCAGAAAAACACCATAAATTTATTGAAACTAAATTATTATGCCCATATTCTAAAAAAAGTTTATTTTGTCAAATTGAATATATACAAGTTTCAAATATTGTATTTAACAAGTTATCACCATTAAAAGACATTAAAAGTGCTTTTTTGAAAAATACTTAATTTATATGAAAAAAATAAATTAGTTTTTATTTTATGCCTAAAAACTCAAAATATGGATTCTAAACTTATAAGGATTATATAAGGTTCAAAATTCAGTTATTACTATTCATACCTGCATTTGAACGGCTAGTTTGGTATGTCGTGGTGTGCTTGAACTCGGTGTTGCGTGTAGGGCAAGTTATTGAGTTGCTTTGAAAAAATAATGTAATATGAAATATTAGGGTGTTAAAAATGGTCTATGAAATGGTAGAAAATGAAAAAACCATTCAACATCATATTTAGGCTACCCAAAGACAATTGATGAGATATGTATACAATCATCAAATAGAACCTAGATTTTTGGTTGGAGAGATGTTATTCCTTGACATATCTCCATGGATTAGGATAATAAGATTTGGGAAGATAAGAAAGTTGTGACCCAGGTACATCTTACCCTTCAAGATTCTTGATCATGTCGGAGTTGTGTCCAATAGACTAGCACTTCCACCTACCATGTCTCAAGTACATGATATATTAAACATATCCCACTTGAGAATGTGTATATCAGATCCCACACATGTAAAAAATCTAGTTGTGGTTTAACATGGTGATGACATCTCATATGAATAAAAAGGGGAAAAGATCTTTGACCGTAGAGATAAAATTATAATCAAAAACACAACTCACCTGGTCAATGTACTATGGAGGAAACACAATTATGATGAGGCGGCAAGAGAACCAGTGGAAGCAATGAAGAGGAGTCACCCCACATGTTTTCATCATCGAATATAAAATGAAATTTCAGTGGTGAAATTTTATAAGGGGGAAAGAATGTAATGACATATAATTTTATCAATAAAATTTACCTTATTTTAATTAATTTATATAGTTTATAACACATATATAACATAGATAAACTAATAAAGACATTATTTTCATTAATTAAAAACAAAATAAGTAGTATTTCTAGAATTAATGAACCTATTTCAATGAAATAGTAACATCACCATTGGAATAGAAATATGACCATTAGGAATAAAAATATGTCCAATATACCAATAACCTCGCCTATGAAAGTAAAAATGAAATTTATGTTACTTATAGATGAAAATATTATATATTTAGACCATGAAATAAGTGAACAAATTGGTTAAAGATGATAAATTAAGAGGATTATTTTGAATGATAAATAATTATTTAAAATTTTATAATTAATTGAATGATTTAAAATAAAGAATGCATTCATAAAATAGAATAATAAATAAGTATTATTTTTTGTTATAATAATAATATAGGTTTACGATTCCATCAATAAATTTTCAATGTCTCATAAAATTTGTTATATTATTGAAATCTAGTTTTTTCAACTAAATGATGATTTTATTTTAAAAAATTTCATATATTTAGAAAATTATTTTTGTAAAATTGTTTATATTTTATAAATCAAAATATCTAATAATTGTAGAGGTGACTTTTTGATATATTTTTAAAATAATGTAATTTTTGATAAATAGTGAAATTTTGTAGTTATAGTAATTAACAATGTAAGTAAATGCATGAATTTTGAATAATTAATGATATAACACCCCATGATTCCATAACATTTTATCTCATTAATGTAAATCAATAGAGTGCGCTCCACGCAACACCGAGTTCAAACATACCAAAACATACAAAACTAGTCGTTCAAAAAGTAGTTATGAATAGTATTAACAACATTTTAAATCTTATATATTCTATATAATTTTAACACCCATATTATGTGTTTGGTAGACATAATATAAGAACTAATTCTATTTTTTAGATTAATAGAGTATTTTTTTAAAAAATACAATTTTACAGCCTACTAATTGTGAATTTTTTTTAATTGAAATATCTTACACATTTATATAAAATTTTACACAATAAATTTTTCATTTAGAAGCAGGACATAAAAATTTAGTCTTTACAAATAATTGGTACTTTTCAGATAAATTTAATATATTGATAAATAGTGAAAAATAATAGGTTTTAATTAAAAACATATTTTTTAATCGAAATAATTTATTATGTTAAATTGTGAATTTTAATGGTTTTGAATTATAATTAAATTGTATTTTTATCATTTAATACAATGTAGGTCATTATAATTAATTTCACATTTAAATTTGACGTAAAAACATGTCAATCTTTTGATAAGTTTTCCTTTTTTAAAAACCCACTTTTTGGTTTTTACAAAGGGAATTAATTTTTAATTGATAAATGAAACTTATATGTCTTTAATTTAGTAAAATGAACTGAATTTTTGAATTATAAATATCACAATTATCTTTCGGTAATTTTTTGGTAATTTTCTGAAAATTTTCTATTTTTGATGAATAGTGAAAAATAATATGATGTTGTTTAAAACCGAATTTTTATTTAAATAAATTTTTATTTAATTTAAATTTATTTTCGGTCAAAATAGATACATAATACCTATATATGTTGAATTTAATTAATTGGAGTCATTTTATAATGTGTTTAGATATAAAAAAGTTTATTGATATTTTTACCGTCTTTTACCCACCACATAGGAGCATTTTAAAATTTGCATAAACATAATTTTACCACTTCTGTGAGTTTAATTTCAAATATCTGAGAGACATGGTTGATATCAGTAAGTAATACGTGGTTTAATAAGATAAAAATAGTTTATGGTGAATAGTAACTTTTGATTTTTATTCACCATAGTTAAAAGTAAATATGGTAATTAGGGGGGGAAATGATATCATAATTATCCTAATACATGTCCTAATTCAATTGGATAAGTATAATTCGACCAAAAACAACCATTTGAATAACATATGATCCTCCTTGGTCCACATGGATTAGATTAGGAAATTTATTATTATTTTTTAATGAAGAGTTAAAAAGGGTTAAATTCAATGTTTAATAACTAAACCATTTTTAATATTGGGATACAAGAAATATAAATTCGACTCAAAATATTTATTAAAAATATAAATAGATTTCCTATATAATTTTTTTTTATAAATTTTAAACATTAAATAATTTTATTTATTTATGACACTATGATAATGCAGTAGTTATCTTATTAATGAAATAATAAAATAATTGGTATTATAAATATTAAATAAATGTAAATTAAGACTCCTACTTAATTACACTAATTTTATAGGATAATATTAAATTATAGGGCTTGTTAAATAAATTTTATTCAAATTGATAAAATTTTTATGGCTTACAGAAAAATAATATACTAAATAGTGTCAAAATAGGTATAATTGTGTTTTTAAAACAAATACTATATTATTAATTGATATAATATTCTAAAAAATTTAAGGATTGTCCAAAGGACCTATATAAGGTTATATATATTAAAAATTAACCACATGGAGTTCTCTTGTCTTATTATAGTATATTTATTAACCATATAACAAAAAAATACATGGAGACGTGGTAAATGTAAAACTGATTAACTAAGAGTTATATCTAAACGATAAGGCTAATATGCGGACCTAAACCTGTCTAAAACCCATTCTTTGAGAGGTTTTAAACCAATTCCTACATTTTCCTCCAAATAAATTCTTTTTGATCCATTAGATACCAAAAATTATTTTATTATAAAATAATATTTCAAGAATTTCCTAAAGTGACCCTCACCTCTCTTATAAATGGGAACTTCCCCTTATATAAATTTCACACCTCCGAAGCCATTTGACTTGGAAAAACCCTGCCCAAATATCATCCCAACATTCCAACCTTCATCATAGAGGCCTAAAATTAGTAAAAAATTCATTCTAAGGTTCCCTTTTGATCAAATAAAAAGGAAGAACTAGAGGAAGAGGTATATATTTCATTACAATATTCAAGTTCTTTTCTTCTTCCACTTCATCTTTCATTGTGGTTTCAATTATAAAATAATATCTCTAGTATATTATATATACTGTGTTTTTATTATAAAAATGGTACAACCATAGTCATTATTCTATCTGTTGAACCATCTGTGAGATAGTTAATTTAATAATCACAAATCATTTTTTTATATATCAATTTACTCAATTATTCAATCAGTTGTAATTGTGTTTATATAGGTTTAATCATGTCTACATATTTTTATAAATGATTATTTATGGTTTAATATTTACCTGGAAGAGTTCTGGAATAAATAGAAACATTGTGAGAATTTCATTATTTTGGCTCATTGTTAGTTATATTCTTGAGTCTCCGATAGTTAAAGGAATGATACACTGATGTGACAAACTGAAGGATGACTCACCGATAGAAGAGATGGTCTCACCGATGAAAATGGTCGCACCGATGATAACGGTCACACCGATGATACAAATATCTTGTCGATGCTGATCAAATGGCCTACCGAAGCCGATGCTGATCACATGACCAATCGAAGCCGATGCTGATCACATGACCTACCAAAACCGATGCTGATCAAATGTCCTACCGAAACCGATGATGATCACATGACCTACTGAACCTGATGCTGATCAGACGATCTACCGAAATTGATGATTATTGAATGACCTACCGAATCTGATGCTGATCACATGACCTACCGAAGACGATGCTGATCACATGACCTACCGAAACAGATGCTGATCAAATGGCCTACCTATGCCAATGCTGATTATATGACCCACCGAAACTGATGATGATCAAATGACCTACTGAAACTGGTGCTGATCAAATGGCCAACCGAATCCGATGCTGATCACATGACCTACCGATACTGATGCAAATTCAAATGACCTACCGATCTTATGACTGAACGATAGTCCTGAAAACTGTTCGAAATTTTTATAAACTCTTATTTGATTCCAACGGTCATATTTGCTTAATTTAATTCACCTTCTATTAATTAATGTTTGTTGTTGGATATCAAGGAACCATACCTTGTACCAGTCAAAAAGTAATCATTCCATTTTCCAGATCTCAATGAATAAAATGGAAGATCGTTCTGCAGTGAAATGTAGATACAAATATTCATAGAAAGAGACACACAAGATGAAGGATAGCGTACATGTGTGTGAAGGTCCAAGAAACAAAATAAGATCTTCAAGAACACCTGTGAAAATCAGAGAGCATCAAGATGATCATTCACCTAGAACAAACAATGAAGTTGAGTTGTTGTTCCTTACTGAACATCATATTCACAAGGCTGAATTACAGTATCTGGGATGAAAAATGACACTCTGTTTTGTGTCATCATCACCAGAAAGGACTCGGATAACATCTGCAAAATCCAAATGAGTCCAAAGCTCATCTGCAATCACTTATAGCATTATAATTTCATTATACATTTATTTCCTATGTAGTATACCTTTGTTTAACATTTTGAGCAGTGTCTGTGCATCTGTTTATTTAGGAACACACTGTCTTATGTGCTAAATTGAAGGAGTTATAAATCCTCACTCAATCTTTCCCTTACTCTCTATATCCCATTGTGGATAGTGGTAGAGGTCATGTGTGACAGGGATAGCCAGTGTGGTATTGTTTAGTTTTCCCACGTATAACTGTGGTAGAGGTATGAGGACCTGAAATGTAAGTGCACTGTTGTAAAACCCTGATCTAGGTTGTGGATCAAGGTTTTATCTAAACTATTTGAGAGGAATAAGTCTCACCTTAAGACTAAACCTCTTGGATAAAACTGATATGCATCTTATTTTAGTTTAAACTATTTTCAATATTCCACTTCTATTTACTTTGTAACTCATATCTGATTTAAAGTAACATTGAAATTTGAACTATCTAGTGTTTATAATTATTTTGAACCCGTAAGTTAGTTTCAAAAGCTAATTTAATCTTCAGATAATGTTAACTGAGGAACAATCAATCTTTGAGAAACTAATTTAACATTTTCAATCATTATACATTAACTACATTTTAACTTGTTTTATGAATTGGGGGGTTTTAATACAAATCTTTTAAATAGAAGTTTTAATTGGAACTCAATTCACCCCCCACCCCTCTATTGAGTATCCACTCTGACCAACATTTACTATCAAAGGGATTGATAAAAGGTTTTCAAAGCACTCTATTTGTGAAAAGTTTTCAACTATGATTTTAGTTGAATCTTGATGATATCAAAATTTCTGTTAATTCTAAATTTCTATATCCTATTATATTTGTTTAAATCATAGGTATTATGGATAACATATTAGAAGGTGGAGATACCAAAATGCCACCATTATCTAATGGTGTTAATTTTTCCCAATGGAAAATATAAATTAAATTCATTTAGAAAGTATGGGATCTGACATTTGGAGAGCCATAGAGACTCGGTATAAGATTCCAGAGACTGTTAGAACTACTTGGTATGAACCTACCAAATATGCTTAAAATAATAATTATATAACAATGAATTCATGTTATTGCGATTTAGGATATTAAAATTTTAATCGAATATCTGCTTGTAAGACTACTTATTAAATATGGGATACTCTGGCTGTTTCCCATGAGGGAACAACCAATGTTAAAGAAATGAGACTAAACACATACACTATTAAGTATGATAATTAGAAAATAAAAACTGAAGAGTATATTTCGGATATGTATCTCAGGTTGAATGAGATATTCAATAAAATGGACTCACTGGGAAAGGTTGTTCCGGTAAAGAAGAAAATAATGATGATACTCTGATACCAACCAGACATATGGAGAGGAACCTCTGTCTCTCTAATAGAATCATGTGACATTAGAATGATGCCTACAAATGGGCTGATTGGAAATTTGTTGATGTATGAATAGGAGCTGAAGTTATACAATGAAGAAGATGATGATCAAAGAAAAAAATTAGTAGCCTTTAAGACCACTGCTTCAAAAATCAAGGAAAAAGAAAAAATTCAACCTATAAGGGATTGTTCAAGTAATGAAGAGAATACATCTGACAGTGATGCTGAGATGGCTCAGATAGCTAGAAGATTTAATAAATTTTATACGAAGAAGAAGGTTATCAGAAAATAAAACTATAGGGGAATGTATGAAAAAAAGTTCATTGGATGAATGAATGGAAGAGGACTGATAAAAGTGATGACATAGTCTGCTACGAATGCTAGAGGAAAGTACATGTGAAATCTGATTTTCCGAAGTTAATGTACAAGAAGAAATATGAGTTCAAGAAAAAAAATAATAAATCCATGAAAGAAAACTGAGGTGATTCAGAAGATAGTTCAAGTGATTATGATTCCACTCAGGATGAAAAATCTCAAAAATCTAACATGTGTTTTATGAAAAACACTTCTAAAGTAACATCAGATACTCATGCTTTAAATTCTTATTACTCTAGAGACGATTCAGATTCTGAAAACATGTCTTTTGAAGAATTATTTGAATACTATAACATTTTAGAAGATACTTGCAATGAGTTGAAGGAAATGTATAAAAACCGTAATGAAGCAGCATGCATTAACTATTACTATTAAATCTGCACTTTATGTAGAAAAAGAAAAGAATGCTCAACTACTCAAAGAGAATAATAAACTGAAAATTTCTAATGAGAAACTATAGAATGATTTTTAAAATTTTAATAATTTAAATGAAACACTTACACAAATTCTAGGAAAACAAGTGGCACCAAAGTATACTACTGGTTTAGGTTATCATCCTATACAAAGACAGATTACAGAGAATAAATTTCTTCCTAAATCTGGATAGTATGCTGGTAGTTCTAGTTCTAAAAATTTATATGTGTCAACTAGATATTCACATAGTTATAGATCAAAAAAGGTTTATCTATCAAAATATATTGATTCTGTTAAGTATATGAGACACATTAGGATAATATGGGCACCGAAAGTTTTGCTTGCTAACCTGTCTGGACCTAGGAAAATCTGGGTACCAAAATCATTTTCTACCTAAAATTGTTTGGTAGGAAACTTTCTTGAAAAGATCCTATAGGAAGACATGGTATTTGGACAATGGATTTTCAAGACACATTACAAGATACTTTTCATGCTTCAAAATCATAATCAAGTTTGGATGGAGGATATTTCACCTTTGGTGATAACTCTAAAGGGAAAATTATCAACCTAGGACAAATTGGTTACAGTGATTCAATTTTAATTTATAATGTTTTATATGTAGATGGATTAATGTATAACTTGTTAAGTATTTCTCATTTATTTGATGATGGTTTTAATGTTAAATATGAAAATGATTCCTGTAATTTTTTTAGTTCAATTTTTTTAGTATTTTCTTCCTTAAGAAATGAAAGTGTATATGCTATAGACTTTAATTCTTTAGGTAAGAAGAATATTACTTATTTAAATGATTTTCATAAAGAATCTTGGCTTTGGCACAAAAGATTAGGACATTTCAATATACATTTCCTTAGAAAATTGACTAGGAAGAACTTAGTTAGAGACCTAAGTAAACATTAAATCCTAGATGATAAAGTTTGCAATCCTTGTCAAAAGGAAAAGCAACATAAAGATTTTTTTAAATCAAAGAAAGAATTTTCAACTTCTCAACCTCTCGAGTTGGTTCACATTGACTTGTTTCGATCATCAATAGTTTCTATTTTAAATGGTAAGCACTATGATTATGTTCTAGTTGACGACTTTTCTAGATATATTTGGGTATACATTTTATCTCACAAAAGTGAATCTTTCTCTTAATTTATGAAATAATCCATGTCTGTAGAAAACCATTGTGGAAAAAAGATTAAAACCTTGAGAAGTGATCATGGTCATGAGTTTGAAAATCATGAGTTTGAATCTTACTACTCACATAATGGCTATAACCATAACTTTTCTTCCCCTAGGACAGCTCAACATAATGGTATAGTAGAAAGAATAAATAGAACCCTTCATGAAATTTCAAGAACTATGCTAAGTGAATATTATTTACCTATTTATTTTTGGGCTGAAGCTATCAATATAGCATGTTATATTATAAATAGAATCTTTATTAGACATTTTATTTAGAAAACTCCTTATGATCTTTGGAATAATAGGAAACCTAAAATTAGTTGCTTCAATGTTTTTGGTTGAAAAGTCTTTATTTCTAATACTAAAGATAATCGAGACAAGTTTTCATCCAAGAGTGATGAAGGAATATTTTTAGGATATTCAATTAATAAAAAAGCCTATTGAGTTTTTAATAAGAGAACCAAATGTGAGGAAGAATCAGTTCACATCAAATTTGTTGAAACTGATCCACATGAACCTAAACCTGCGGTTGAAAATCCTAAAGAAGACTTGTCTATTCTAAATCTTAATGATAATGATAATGGACCTGTTGTAAAGACAACCAGCTCTAGAAGTACACCAGAACCTACTTCTGTTGAACCGGAACCCAGAGAAGAACCTTAAATTTCTAGTCCTCCCATTACTAGATAAACTTGGAATTTAATGAACCATCCATTATATGCAGTTCCAGGTAACCTGGATAGAGGAACACAAATAGAGCTTATCTGAGAAACCGGGCTGAACATCGAGCTTTTCATTCACATTTAGAACCTAAAAATACCAATGATGTAATAAATGATAAATTTTGGTTAATGGATATGAAAAAAAGGTTAAATCAATTTGAAAGAAACAAATTCTAGGAATTAGTAGAAAGAACTAGGGACACTTTGACCATATGTACTAAATGAGTGTTTAGGAATAAAATTTATGAATCTGGAAACATCATTAGAAACAAATATAAATTAGTTGCACAAGGTTACAATCAAGAAGAAGTAATAGACTATGAAGAAACCTTTGCACCTATAGCAAGATTAGAATCCATTAGGTTCTTACATGCTTATGCATCTCATCTGAATTTCAAGTTATATCAAATGGATGTCAAAAAGTGCCTTTCTAAATTTTTGTATAATTGAAGATGTTTTTTTGAAAAACCACCTTGATTTACAAACACCAATTTTCAAAATCATGTTTTTAAACATTCTAAAGCCTTGTATGGTTTAAAACAGGAACCAAGATCTTGGTATGATAGAATTACAAATTTTATTATTTTTAAAGGTTTTACTAAAGGAATTTATGATCCCACTCTTTTTATTAAAATAATTTCTAAATATATTTTGATTGTACAAATCAATGTTGATGATATTATCATTGGATATTCTAAAAATTATTTATGTACTAATTTTTCAAAGATTATGCAAAATTAATTTGAAATAATTTAGTGGGAGAACTCAAGTATTTTCTTGGATTTAAAATATTTCAAAATAAAGATGGTATTATTTTAAATCAAAGTAAATATACATAGGATCTTTTTAAAAGTTTTGGTTGGATAGTATTAAGGTATGTGATACACCTAGGAGTACCACCTATATGTTAGATGATTATGAAACAGGGAAACTAGTTGATAAATCCAATTATAGAGGTATGATTGGAAGCTTACATTACCTTACTCCTAGTCAACCAGATAACATGATTAGTGTATTCATGTGTGCAAGATTTCAAGATAATCCTAAAAAATTTCATTTTCATGATGTTAAATGGATTTTCAAATATCTTTAACATACTACCAATTTAGGATTGTTTTTTCCAAAAGGACAACCTTTTGACTTAATAGGTTATTTAGATGCTGACATTTCTGGTTTCAAGTTAGATAGGATGAGCACATCTGGAACATGTCATTTATTGGTAAAGTTCCTGGTATCTTGGTGTAGTAAGAAACAGAAATCTATTGAATTGTCTACTGCTGAAGTAGAATACATTTCTTATGGTAGTTGTTGAGTATAGATTCCATGGATGAAACACACTTTATTGGATAATGGATATCAATTTATACAACTGTCTATAAATTGTGATAACAGTAGTGAAATTAACATCTCTAAGAATCTTGTGTCTCACTATAGGACTAAGTACATTGATGTCAAAAATCACATTTTGAGAGATAATTATCAAAATGGGTGATATTAATCTAGAATTTATTTACTCTAAACATCAATTGGCTGATATTTTCACCAAGCCTTTACTCTCTAAAAGGTTAGATTTTATTAAACAAGAGTTAGTTATGATCGATCAATGAAATCAATCAGTATGACCAATCAGTGAAACTGATCTATGCTACCGATTAGCTTGTACAGTCTATATGAAACTGTTAGTGTTCATCAAGATGACATTGTTTTACTTAATCAATATTATATTTAATATTGTAACCCTAAATGATAAAATTAATGACCCGCAACTATTTCTATTCCTAATAATTGTTAACCCTCCATCTCCCGCCGAACTCCACATCTTCTGATTCCATAACATTGGAACCTATCAAGCTTCTTCAACCTTTAAATGGCATAGCCAAAGTGGCAAGGCAATGAATCTAAAAGCTCCTCACCTTTGAAACGCGCTCTAGGATAATCAAGTAGCATGACTCAAAAGTTTGTAAACTTGAGATTGGAAACTCGGGTGGTCACCGCAGAAAAAAAAGTATGTTCTGAATGGGTGTTATCTAGTAGGTATGTGCATTCAAAAGTGTTGGAGACACAAGGATGGAAAGACTAGTTCTGTAATAATAGCCAAGTCTACTACCAAAATATATTTCATGAGTTTTATTTGAATTTGGGTATTGCATTTGATGGAGCAGAAGCTGCAAGATTATCTTCAGTAACCAAAGGAAAAAAGATAACTTTTTCATCGAAGTAATGGGATGAGTGTTTGGGGGTACCACATAAAGGTATATATGTGTGTAAAACTGGTAATATTCTTCCTACCACTGAATATTTTTTGTATGAGTATGCTCTGGAGATGTTGACTGGAAAATCTGAATCTATTAGAGTTACAACTATTGAGTTAGATGGAGAAAGTAGAAACTTCTTTCACTTTATTTAACACAAAATCTATCTCAGAAAAAATGATTTTGTTATGTGCTATATCAATACGTTTTCTTGTTGTTTTTATTGCTATATGATGAGAATATCAACTTGTCTAGATACATTACTGTTCATACTGCAGAGATGGTAAATCCAACCAAGAAGGCTACAACCTTAAACTATTCTCAGCAAGTCTCTGTCATGCTAATGTTTTTGGGCTGTGTTGAATATGCAGATGAGTGTATCTCATCTAGTAGTGGATTCTGTATTACTGAGGATATCTACAAAAAGAATGAAAATTAATTGGAATCAATGGAAGAAGACATGGGTTGCTGATGATGACAGGTTATATGAATCCTATAATCCTTCTAACCACTCTAAGAGACCAAAGGGGATGAGAGATCCCGGTTTAAAACCTGATGATGAAATTGGTTATTCTAATGAGGAAAAATATAAAGAAGTTCATAAGGACACTGGAGAGTCCAGTAGGAAGGGAACATGGGAGGATGAAGTTTATGATGATGTCGATGATGAAAATTAACCTGAGTCACCTCCTGATGACAGGAGTGGACCTTATATAGTAAGTCCTAAAAAAATGGAATTTGGACCAGAAAGTCCACCCCTTATGTTAACTCAGTCGGAACCCCTTCTAGGTTATAAAGAAGAAGTTGACCTTGAAGTACACAATTCTGCCCAGTATGAATCCAGTAACAAAGACAGTACCTATGAGACTTCAGTTAATAATAATGGAAATAGTAATGGTGATGATGCAAGTACTCGACTAGTGGATGGTCATGATATGATTCAAGTTGTTCCACAACCACAATTAGTTGAGAAAGAAACTGTTCCTGAGGCTGAGAAGACAATACAAACTTTGATTGATGTAGATGGGGAAGACTCTCTTGCAAATTCTGGTAATGTTGATTTTGTAAATCCTAGTTATACCTCTTGTACATCTGAATGGGAAGACAACCTAGGTTTTCTGGTTCTAGGTTTGGATTATTCAGAAGAATAGAAAGAAGAAGTGAATATCACAAGAGTAATCCATCCAGTTGAGGCTGGACCAGTTGATAAGGAAATGCAAGTGACTGTAGAAAGACCTGTTTCTTCTACTTCTCAATCTGATTTGGAAAAGTCTAAAGATGATTTGATCTACGCAGTCAGAGAAACTTTGAAAGAGGAATTATCTAATGCTCCTTCTCTTGATCCTATGAATCGATCTGAGGAAACTATGAATGATATAACTCAAAGAGTGGTAAATATTATTAATATAGACAATTCAAATATTGGTGAACTAATTGGCAGACACATTTCCTCTCTGAATCAAGCGCTCAAGAATTTGAGTAGTTACATAGTATCTCTGTTAGTATAATTTAAATCATCCATCACTGGTATTATGAAACTTTTGAAAAACATGATAGATCACCTTAAGAAATCTGATTTGAGAAGATTTAAGGTAGAGATAACTCATATTGTTGCCCAGGGTATCACTTCTAAAGTTACAAAGATGACTGGACATGAAATTAATGCCTTAAGAGATGTTGTAAAAGAAAAGTTAACAGCCATTATATAGATTCTGAACATGGATTATTTAAAAAAGATGAATGAAAATAGTGATCATATTCATAAGATGGTGAAGTTGTATTCCATTGATTCTACTTAATCTAAGAAGAGAATAAATAAAAAGTGGATCACTATTTTTCTAAAATACATACCAAGCATGAGTTGAACCATCATTTTAAAGTCCTGGAAGAGAATTCGAAGATCCTCTAATCACTCAAGAAATTACGGCTCATGTCCAACAGTTGAAGGATTTTACTCCCACTCTACAGAGTTTCATCCAGAACAAAGATTATTTTGATAAGGTCATGCAATATGGTGGTGAAGTAATTCAGTATTTTATCAATCTTCTCAAACCATATAATCATGTGCATGAAAAGGAAATTGTTCTTCCTAAAAATGATCCCCTCAGTCCATCCAGTGTTTCTCCTTGTCAGCTGTTAGTCTCTCATGCTTTATCCAATATTTGGCCAGTCATTCATTAGCCACCTCCAAGAGAATCTTCTGTTCACCAGCAAGTATCCTTAGCACCCAGTCTGCTTCCGTCCAGAGTTATGTTACCTCCTCTCTCTATCCGTCTAGATCAACCTTCCACCAAACCTCCTTTTGGACCATCCATTCCTCCCTCTGATAGAAGGAAATCACCTCTACACGCCCATAAATAGTTGTCTCTGTCATTTTTGATAAGGTGTATTTTCCTATTATCTTTTCAGATGTTATTTCAATGAAACATTCCTATTTTTCTCTCTCTGCTTTCTCTTTTTCTTTTTGGTAATCCCAATGGGGGAGAATAGTATAAATATATATCTAAGGGGGAGAATAGTATATATAAGCATAAGCTTGAGGAGAACAATATATAAGCTATAAATATGATTTAAGCTCTAATGCCATGAAATAGATTATATATTGAAAAATAGGCATATAGCTCTGATTCATTCATAGCTCTAATATCATGTGTGCTAGCTCTAATGATATTTTGATATACTCTAACTTTTTTTATCATCTGATTCCATGATCTTTGACACGTTTACATTTAGAGATATATTATTTTTACATAGGGGGCGCATACTGAGTGTTATATCATCTTCCCACTTTATTTATGCCATAGATTTGTGATTATCAAAAAGGGGTAGATTTTTTACCCTTCTGTGAGATAAGTATTTTAATAATCACAAATTATTTTTTTATAAGTCAATTTAGTAAATAATTAAATCTATTCTAAATGTTTTAAAATATTTTTAATCATGTGTACCTATGTTTATCTATTATTATTTATGGTTTACTATTGACCTTTAATTGTTCTATATTAAACAAAAACTTTTTGAAAATTTTATGTTTTTGACTCACCATTAGTTATATTCTTGAGTCACCTATAGTTAAAGGAATGAGACACCGATGTGACAAACTGATGGAAGAGTCACCAATAGAAGAGATAGTCACACCAATGAAAATGGTCACACCAATGACAACAGTCACACCGATGATATAACTATCTCGCCGATCCTGATCAAATGGCCTACCGATTCTGATGCTGATCACATGACCCACCAAAGCCGATGATGATCACATGACCTACCAAAACTAATGCTGATCAAATGGCCTACCGAAGCCGATGCTGATCACATGACCTACCGAAGCTGAGGATGATCAAATGACCTACCAAAACTGATGCTGAACAAATGACCTACAGAAGCCGATGCTGATCACATGGCATACCGAAGCCGATGTTGATCACAAGATCTACCGAAATCGATGATGATAAAATGGCCTACAAAAGTCGAGGCTGATCACATGACCTACTAAAGCTCATGCTGACTTAAT
Organism: Viscum album; assembly: GCA_963277665.1. Taxonomy (NCBI): domain Eukaryota; kingdom Viridiplantae; phylum Streptophyta; class Magnoliopsida; order Santalales; family Viscaceae; genus Viscum; species Viscum album. The sequence continues at coordinate 2,081,969,615 of OY728128.1, read as the reverse complement.
GAACTACCAAAACCGGTGCGGATCAAATGGCCTACCGAAGCCGATGCTGATCACATGACCTACCAATAATGATGCAAATTCAAATGAACTAATGATCTCATGACTCAGCGATAGTCATAAAAACTGTTTGAATATTCTATTAACTCTTATTTAATTTAAACGGTCATATTTAATTAATTGAATGCACTGGCTATTAATTAATTTTGGTTGTTGGATGTCAGGGAACTGTACCTCGTACCTGTCAAAAAGTAATCATTCCCTTTTCTGGATCTCCAGGAATAAAAAGGAAGATCGATCTGAAGTGAAATGTAGATACAAATATACATAGAAAGATACACATAAGAAGATGTAGAGTGTACGTTTGTGTAATGTCCCATGAAACAAAAGAAGAACTTGAAGAACACCTTGGAAACCCAGAGAGCTTAAAGAAGATCATTCACCTGGAAAAAACACTGAAGCCGAGTTACTATGCCTTACTGAACATCATGTGCACAAGGCTAAATAACTATAGCTAGGAAGAACAATAACACTCTGTTTTGTGTCATCATCACTAGAAATTACTTGGATAACATCTACAACATCCAAATGAGTCCCGAGCTCATCTGCAATCACTCAGAGCATACTAAACTCATTATCCATTTATTTCTTTAGTAGTATACCTTTGTTTAACATTTTGAGTAGTGTGTGTGCATCTGTCTATTTATTAACAAACTATATCCTATGCTAAAATTTAGGATTTCTTAATCCTCACTATATATTTCCCTTACTCTCTATATCCCACTATGGATAGTGGTAGAGGTCAAGTGTGATCTAGACAGCCTGTGTGCTGTTGTCTAGTTTTCGCACATAGAATTGTGGTAGAGGACAGAGGACCAGGATAGTAAGTGCACTGATATAAAACCTCGATCATGGGTGTGGATCAAAGTTTTATATAAACTATTTGAGAGGACTGAGTCTCATCTTGATACTGAACCTCTTGGTTAAAACTGTTTTGCAACTTATTTTAGGTTAAACTGCTTTCAATATTCCGCTGTTATTTACATTGAAACTCAACTCTGATTTAAATAAACTTTGATAGTTGAACTAGAAAGTGTTTGTAATTATTTTGAACCAGTATATTAGTTTCAAAAGATAATTTAATATTCAGATTATGTTAACTGAGAAATAATAAATCTTTGAGAAACTAATTGAACATTTACAATCTTTATAAATTCACTACAGTTTAACATGTTTTATGAATTAAGGGATTTTAAAACAAATCTATTAAAAAGAAATTTTAATTGGAACTCAATTGACCCCCCTCTTGATTATCCACTCTTACCAACACTATCCATCACATTAATTACAATGTCACCATACATGCATACACACGACTTACCGTCTGCACGTCGTGGTGTAGTTTGTCACTTAATTATTTGGATGAGCATAATAATGAGTATAACTGATGAAAATAATAAATATAACATGATAATGATTCATTATATATTATATAGTATCCAATTATACATTATTTCACTATCAATATAATTATATTTTCTCTCATGCGTACATACAGATTACCATCTCCACGACGTGATGAGATATTTATTCCCACGTTCACCGTTCAACAATGATTATAAATATATATTATTATTAATTTGAATGTAATATATAACATAACAGTGATAATGGATATATATATATATATATATTTAAATATATCTTATTCACTTACTTCCGTTCAATAAGATATGAAAATGTAAACAATGATTTTGCGTACGTACGGCCTACCGTCTCAATAAACGGTGCCTTCCATTTCATATATTTATCTATTATAAATATTTATATTATATATATATATATATATGATATATAAATGAATTTTTAAATTCTGGAATTATTTAAATCATGACCTAAATGATACGATCAAGAATAAGAAGTTAAAACGCGTACGATAAAAAAAGCGATTATTACACAAAATGCTAATTTAACATGGAATTCATTATTAAATGGATAGTATAAAGTCATTAATGAATCATGTATGATATAATAAATAGAAATATGGTTCTGGTATAATTGAATAACATACTATGGTCATTATACAAGAGGATAAATGTACCCGTGACCAAAGGAAAGTGCAATGTATGGGTTAATTTCTCAATATCATTATTATTTGAGATTGTTTATGGGTAAGTTTTTACTCAGAAATATTTATTATCTATATTCATTTTTCCTAAAATATTTTTAAAAGGGATCATTTTTAAGGTACGTTTTTACTAAAACATCATTTTAAATATTTTAATGATTTATTAGTTTATTCCTTTCTCATTAATGTCTATGTTTTCAAAATGGTTTAAAGGATTTATTTATATGAAAATGAGTGTTTTAAAATGTTAACTCCTTTCAAAAACATCAATGTGGTATGGGAAAAATTCATTCAAACCTATATTTTTAAAATATTTCCTTTATAAATTATATTACTTTTAAATTATTTCATGAAAAATGGATATTTCTCTCAAAGATTTTTAATAATCATTTCAACTATGTCAATATCATTTACGGGATATTATTCTTGATTGAGGTTTATTTATTATAATGAAAATATATTATATTGTATTGAGTTTTTGTGATATATTAGATTGTGGATGTGTTATTTTCATACCATTCATAGTTTATGGTTAAAGTATTGAAGTTCCATATTCTTGTTCTAATATGAATGTTTTTGTTATGTTTCAATCTTTTCATATTAGGTATATATTGGACATATTGTGTGACCGGTGGAGCCCGGTATAGGTCCTTGATGCATCAGTATGTCTCATGAGATAATTAGATGTTGAATTGGCTGAGGCCTTTCCAAATAAGATATATGGTTTTGGCCGAGGCCTTAATGATTTATTGACGTCTTGGCCGAGGCCCTGACAAAATGATTTAAAATTTTTGGCATTATAAATTCCCTCATTATTAAAATATTATTGATGGTTCATGTGGTTATTTGACTAGTAGAATACCCATCAATGTATTTTATTATGTAATTATTTACTATTCTCATATTCCTACCATAAATTGTTCACGTTTATTATTTGTAAATGTATGTATTTTAAATTATTCACCATACCTAATGTTTATGTTATCTTTCGCTGTATTTCATAACCTTACTGAGCATTGGAGCTCACCCCTTTATTATGTTATATTTTCCTAGGATTCCAAGAAGTGTATTTTGATTGATATTCAGGGTTAAGCTATAAGATTAATTGAATTCTAAAATGATTAATTATGTTTTGTTTTAGTTTCTTATGTGTAATGTAATGGTTAAGTATGTTATCTATTTTACAAGAATACTAAACTGATTGGTATTTCGAGACATGATTCCATGTAATCATGCCAATGTATTAAAATAATGCACTGACACTAGGATATTAAGGTCGGGGCATTGCATTTGGTATCAGAGTAATTTTTGTACATAAGTTGGAAACTGGATTTAGAAAAACTCTGATCAGAGAACATTACTATAAGATTGTCATTTAGGATTAACATTGAATAAATTCCGTGAATTATGGAAATATAGAGATTTTTTGTATTTTACAAGAAATACACTTCTGTCTGGATACGAGCAGGTAGAGTCGGATCTAGCACAGAATTACCTAGGAGGGAAAACTCTAACAACATGTTTCGAGCATGACTCGAGGTATCCTGGTGCACGATAGCGGGCCTTGATGCACTCTTGGTTTCGACACTCTCGAGCGATATGCATTGGATAATTCACATTTTCTTTAAAAACCATTATTATGGATTTATGAGTATATAAATCCTCAAAAAAACATTTTTATGACAATGGATTATATCCATAAACTATTCAATTTATGTTAGGTATTTTAAAAGTTCGGAATTATGCATTGCGATTCACAAACTAACCTCATGTATGCCATTGTTTAGAAATGGTTCTTAGTATAATGATTTAGAACTACAACAATATGCATGATCAAAATATTAATAAGGATTCTACCTTTCACGATATTAAGGCAACAATTAAAAGGGAAATAGTCTCCCACGTATTCTCATCATATGATGAAATAGTATCATGTCTTAATAAGATAAGTAAATAATTCCCTATGTCCTATGGCTTTGAATGAAAGAAAGAGAAGAAAAGGATGGAAGAGAGAAATATGTATTATGGGAAGAGTGGAAAGATGGATTTTCCCATATGTGATAATTATGGAAAGAATCACCTTGGTAAATGCATGAAGGGAATGGGAGTTTGTTATAAGTGTGGAGAAAAAAGACACCATGTACATGATTTCAAGGGTAAGAACAAGGTTTCAAATGTACAATGATTCATCTCCAAGGAGTTGGAACACTATGCGAATCAATGTCTAAATCATCAGAGCATGCACCAAATGATGTTATTGGATAATAACCACGTTATGATACAACACCAGATGAAGATGAATAACTAGTGTTATTATTTTTTTATTAAAGAATTGTTTTATTTGAGTGTTGTATCAATGATGTAATAGTTATATGAATTATGGAAATAAATAACGATTTTACTACTGTACTATTTCATTAAGGATTTGATATTGTAAGGTACCAAGTAAAGTGACACTGTTTAAGGTTAAATTGTTTGGAAAAAACATTGTTGAAGGAAAGGTAAACCATAATATGGTCCTGGGCTAAGGTAGCGATTTTGGAATAAGACGTTTTTGATATGGATAAATTATATTGGTTACACTTGACTACGTTGGAACTGATTAATGGTTTGTTTATTCCACCATTATTGGAATATTCAATATTTTTGGATATAAGGAATATATATAGTATTCTATAAAGAATAATGGAGAATGAATGTAATCAATAAGGTTTTATGGTAATTAAGGGTGTTAAAATGTTTTAAAAGAATACATGACGAAGCTATTCATATGTTATTACGTGGAAAAAGAAATCTTCATTTTGTTTACCTTATTTATAAATTTTGGACTGTGATTTTGGATACTATTGTTAAGGTTAAATGATTTCATGAGATTATTTTTGGAATTTAATAAAAAAAACAACCCGGAGGTCGGCCAACAACCCCTCAAGTCATGAAAGGTCATGAGAATTGAACCCGCAACCGAAGGGCAACAAGGGTGCATCACCTGCCACAGGCATACATGATGTCCTGGTTTGTAAAAAGTAGTTTTTTTAAATATTCTAACAAATTAATTATGAAATAATTATTTATGGAACCCTATATGATTAGAATAAATAGAATATTCTTGAAATGTATTATCTTTTGGAGTGAAAGATGAGTTTATGTTAGGAATTAGTTTAAGGATAAAACTATAATTTTCAAGATTATAATTTTTCTCTTATTCTATATATAAATTATTTCATAAACTGTAGTGAAAAGATATTAAAACCAAAATTTTTTATCCTAATACCTTATGTTTTGTTGAACTGATTATATTTTAAATCCCCATAGATCGATGTCTTTGAAGCCCTCAATTTTACACTTTTTTTGAATGATGATCTCAATAACTCCTTGTAAATATTTACGTTTTCCTCTAATTATGGGTCTCTAATTACCACCAATGTTATCTTAATCCATAACATAATTTGGTGATAAATTTGTCATTTACATTTCCCTCTTATTAAGACTAAATTTTGTTAAACCAATTGACTATGTGGATTTTCAACAAAGTTATGTTAAAATTTTTAACCTTTTATTTTCGAAGAACATTTTCAAATTGATAGGATGAATTTTATTGATTTAGGGGAGAATTTAACACCCCAAGATATCATAGCATGTTATCTCATTAATGTAATTCAACAGCTTGTGCTACACACAACACCGAGTTCGAGGACACCACAACATACCAAATTATTCGTTCAAAAAGCTGTTATGAATAGTATTAACTGCATTTTTAATTTATATACTCTATAAAATTTTTACACCCATATTATGTATTTCATATACATTATATAAGAACAAAATCAATTTTTCATATAAATGAAGTATTTTTCAAAAATGCAATTTTACTACCTTCTATTGATGATTTTTTAAAATGAAATATCTGACACTTTTATATAAAATTTTACAAAATAAAATTATTATTTAGAATCGGGACATAATAATTTAGTTTGGAACTATTTTTGGTACTTTTCGGATAACTTTAATATTTTGATGAATAGTGAAAATACTAGGTTTTAAATGAAAACATCTTTTTTAATTTAAATGATTTATAGTGTTAAATTATGAATTTTAATGGTTTTGAACTCTAATTAGATTATATTTTTATCATTTAATACAATTTATGTCATTATAATTAATTTCACATTTAAATTTGACATAAACACATGTCAATCGTTTGATAGTGTTTACTTTTTTAAAAAACCTGTTTTTTGGTTTTAACAATGGGAATTAATTTTAAATTAATAGATAAATGTTCTATGTTTTAAATTTTTTAAAATGAACATTATTTTTGAATTCGGAATATCAAAATTATCTTAGGGTAAAGCTTTGTTATTTTTCTGAAAACTTTCAATTTTTGACGAATAGCGAAAAACATTGAGTTATTGTTTAAAACCAAATTTTTAATTAAATAATTATTTTTTATTTAAATTTATTTTAGGTAAAAATAGATACATAACACCTATATAAGTTCAATTTAATTCATTGGAGTCATTTTATAATGAATTTAGATATATAAAAATTTTGTTGAAATTTTTACCATCTTTTACCCACCTCCTAAGTGCATTTGTAAATTTCTTTAAAACATTATTTTACCGCTTCTGTGAATTTAATTTCAAAAATACTAGAGAAACGGTTGATATTAGTAAGTAATATGTGGTTAAATAAGATGAAAATAATGTTTGGAAAATAGAAACTTTTGAATTTCCTTTACCACTGTTAAAAGTAAATAGGGTAATTAATGATAAAAATGTTATCATAATTACCCTAACACAAGTCATAAATCTATTGGATAAGTATAATTCGACCAAAAACAAATATAGGAATAAAATATGATCAAATTTGGTGAACTTGGATTAGATTAGGACATTTATTATTATTTTATTTAAAGAATATTTAAATGAGTTAAATTCAATGTCTAATAACTAAACCCTTTCTAATATAGGGTTATACAAAATATAAATTCGAATATAAATATTCACTAGAAATTAAAAAATATTTCCTATATAATGGAATTTTTTTCATAATTTTTAGACATTAAATATTTTAATTTATTTATGACACAATGATGATGTAGTTGTTACCTTATTAATGAAATATTAAAACAATTGATATTATAAATATCCGAATAAATGTAAATGGAGGCTTATGAGGAATTCCACTAATTTTATAGGTCAATATAAAATGTTAGGGATGGTTAAATAAATTTTATTCTAATTTATAAATTTTTTATGGCTTAAAAAACACATACTTAATAGTGTCAAAATTTCCATATTTGATTGTTTAAAACAAATACTATATTATTAATTGATATAATATTCCAAAAATCTAAGCATCATAAAAAGGAAATAAATAAGGTTATTTGTATTAATAATTAACCACATGGGTTTCTCTTGGATTGTTATAGTATGTTTATTAACCATATAATATGAAAATACAAAGAGACATTGTAAATGTCAAACTATTTAACGTAGAGTTAAATCTAAAGGATGTGGTTAATATGATAGCCTAAACCTATATATAACCTGTTGTTTGAGATGTTTTAGGCCCATACCCACCTTATACTCTAAATAAATCATTTTTAAGTGATTATATATTGAAAATTATTTTATTATAAAATAATATTTCAAGCTTTTAATAAAGTGACCCTCACCTCTCTTATAAAAGGGAACTTCCCCTTCTCTTAATTTCACACCTCGAAATCCATTTAGATCAGCCAAAACCTGCCCAAATATACTCCCAACCTTCCTCCCTTCATCCTAGAGGCCTTAGTTTGGTCATAATTACAACCTATAGATCCCTTTTGGTCAAATCAAATGGAAAAACCTGAAGAAGAGGTAAATATTTCATCACATCTTTGTAGTTCTTTTCTTCTTCCACATCCTCTTTCATTGTTGTTTCAATTATAAAATAATAACTCCAAAATATTCTATATACATTTATGTTATTATAAAAATGGTACAACCATATTCATTATTCTATCCATCACATGAATGACAATGTCACCATATGTGCGTACGTACGGCTTACCCTCTCCATGTCGTGGTGTAGTCTGTCACTTCATTATTTGGATGAGTATAATAATGTGTATAAATGATGTAAATAAAAATTATAACATGTTAATAATTATATATATATTATATAAAATCCATTTTTATATGATTTAACCGTCAATATATTGATATTTTTTCTCGTACATACGTACGGATTGTCGTCTCCACAACGCGATGAGATATTCATTCCCACATTCACCATTCACTGATAATTATAAAAATATATATATTATTAAAAAGTATGTAATATATGAAATAATAATTCTACTAGATATATATATATATATATGTATATACTTACTTACATATTTCTTATTCACTGAATTCTGTTCAATACAATATGAAAATGGAAACAACATTTATGCGTACGTAAGACCTACCGTCACCATAAACGGTGCCTTCCATTTAATAAATATATCTATTATAAATATTTATATTCTAAATATATATGATATATAAATCAAGGTTTATATTCTGAAAGTATTTAAATCATGATATAAATGATGCGTTCAAGAATAAATAGTTAAAACTAGCACGATAAAAAAAGTCATTATTACACAAAATGTTAATTGAACATGGAAATCATTATTAAATGGGTAGTCTAAAGTAATAAATGAATCATATATGATATAATAAATATAAATATGTTTCAGCTATAATTTAAGCACATACAATGGTCAATATACAAGAGGTTAAATATACCCACAACCAAAGGAAAATATAAGGTAAAGGTGAATTCCACAATCTCATTATTATGCATGATTGTTTGTGGGTAAGTTTTTAGTGGAAAATATTTATTATCCATGTCCATTTTTCATTAAATAGTTTTCAAAGGGATTATTTTTAAGTGTATTTTTTAATAAAACATCATTTTAAATGTTTTAAAGATTTATTCTTTTAATCCTTTCTCATTAATGTCCATGTTTTCCCAATGGGATTAAAGATTTATTTATATGAACCTGAATTTTTTAAAATGTTAATTCCTTTCAAAAGTTTCAAATTGATGTGGGACACTTTTATTCGAAACTATATTTTAAAATACATCCTTTATAAATTATGTAACTTTTAAATGATTTCATGAAAAAAGGATATTTCTCTCAAATATTTTTACTGATCATTTCAACTATGTCAACTTCCTTTACAAGATATTATTCTTGATTGAGGTTTATTTATTATAATAAAAATATTCCATAATGTATTGATGATTTTGTGATATATTTGAATGTAGCTGTGTTATTTTAATAACATTTATAGTTTATGGCTAAATTGTTGACATATCGTAAGCTAGTTCTAATACGAAAGTTTACGTTTTGTTTCAACCTTTTCATATGAGGAATGTATTGGACATAGTATGTGACGGCTGGAGCCCGCTATAGCTCATCGATGCATCGGTAGGTCTAATGAGACAATTAGATGTTGAATTGGGCGAGGCCTTTCCCAATTTGATATATGGTTTTGGCTAGGGATTTAATCATTTTTAGACGTCTTGTCCATGACCTTGACAAAATGTTTCAGAATGTTTTTCATAATACATTACCTCATTATGAAAATATTTTTGATGGTTCATGTGGTTATTAGACTAGTATAATACCCAAGACTATGTTTTATTATCAAATTATTTACTCATCTAAAATTCCTTTCATAAATTTTTCATGTTTATTATTTGTAAAGGCATGTGTTTTAAATTAGTCACCATGCCTAATGTTTATGCTATCTTCCGTTGTATTTATTACCCTTACTGATCAATTGAGACCACCCCTTTCTTATGTTTTATTTTCCAAGGATTCCAAAAGTGTATTCTGATTGATAAGAAGGGTTAATCTAGGGGATTCCTGGAGTTCTCATAGTATCATTTATGTTGTGTTTTATTTTCTAATGTATAATGTAGTGTTCATGTATGTAATCTCTTTTCCAAGACTGTTAAGCCAATCAGTCTTTCGAGATTGATTCCTTGTAATCATGCCAATGTATTAAAATAATACACCGACTTTGGGATTTTGGGGTCAGGGCATTACAAATGTTGTATGAAACCATTATTTTTAACACACTTGCATTATTTAATAAACTTAGTCACAAGAATCAACAAGTTATATTCCTAATTCAAAATAACAAACTAATGAATAAAATAATCAAAAACACCCCTCTTCCCCGCTTATAAATACCAACCCTCTCCACCTATTCTACTCACACCATTTAATATTTGGATCCTACTAATATTCTACCCAATTATTATCCAATACCTATACCAAAAAATATATCTATTATGGTCTCACCAAAATACCAATTCCAAGTTCCATAATGCGTTTCTCAATGATAAGATATTCAAGAGGTAAAATTCTCATTCTTTCCCTTTTAGTTTATTTTATTTCATTATCCTATCACCACCTTCACTAACAAAAGTGAAATGATAACTCCAGTATTGTACATATAATATATTTTTATTTTGTTAATGGAATATCTGTAACTATGTTTTTTCCATTATCCTTTTACTTTAAAAATGAAAACATCATTCTTGAGGTGTCGATCCACCACCTTCGAGGGTGGTGAGTTTTTATTTTTCATTACAGCCTTCTTAGTTTGTCATAAAAAAATTTATATGATTAAAACAGATTATCATATGTTTATTAAATGTTTTTTTATTTTATAGAACCAATATATAAATATAATATTAAATTAAATGATACAAGTTCAAGATCGTTGTGAAAACCGCCAAGAAACTAATCATTTTTTCCATTAATGTTTTGTTTAATAAATTCTAAACTTGTAAACAAATAAATTGATACATGGGACTATATATATTGATATTCATTAATTAATACTATATAATATCACTTATATAGAATTATTTCTACTTTATAATAACTTATATAAATAAACAAATGAAATCAGAAAACGAAACCATGAGACGAACATTCCCTAAACAGTGAAAACAAACACTATAACTCATTGAAATATTCTTATATGAGAATAATAAAATATTAATAAATAAAATATATGTTAAAAGTTTTACTAATTAAATTATATTTGAAAATAATATTATAATCTAGAAAATTAAGTGCAAGTGTATAAAACTTTCTGACATAAGGGAAGATATTTTCTCAAACATCCAATTTTTTATTTAGGTTACGCTTTCTCTCACTTTATCCAAGTTTAATTTTTATTTCTTGTTATTTAATTCTTATAAATTATATTTATATGATAAAAAAAATATATCTACTTCAACCCATCAATATTTTATCTGGAAAAACATATTTTAAAAGGATTACCTATCAATTATTCTTGATAAGAAACCCTAATTAAAGGGAACCTTCCAAATTTATACCCATTTTCAAGTACACTTCATAATAGATTTTAATCCACTATAACTTCTCTAAAAACCCTTATTTTATCCTGATACACTATCTTAGATAATTTATGGTAACTTACAAACTATTATTCATTTACATTTTTAAACAATCTTCTATATATTCCCATTAACATTAAAATTGTGGCTCATTTTTATAGTTTCTTAGACAAACTTTTTTCATGTTTTCACATCCGTTGGACTTAAAAATTCAGGATAAATGAGCATTTAACCATATAAACATCCATTTATGAGTTAAATTCATTATTTTAAGAACAACATTATGATATTCCCTTTGGTTATCTCTTATGACATGATTATTATACCAATTTCAATCCATGGGTAACCCTAATGTTTATTCCACATGTTTGATTATTAATGTGGCACAAAATATGAATGAAAACGATATGATGGGTCAACCCATATAAATCCCTCATTCATTGGGTAATGTTTATTTTCATGGAACATCATTTTTGGATAGAGAGTAAACCCTATTATATTATGGGGCTTTTTTCCACCATGTGATATTGTCTTAGTAGATAAATATGACTCATATGTATATCATGTTATAAATTTATTCATATTATTATGTTTCCATGAGTATATAATCCCATTTTTTATATTTTTCTCTTCCATAGGACTTTTTATATTCCATTGCGTTTTACGTCGTTACGTTATACGTTCTAACTTTTGTTATTCTTTATTTCTATGTTTATTCCCTTCCTAGGATCATTAACTCATCCCTTCTGACTATGTATTCCCTAGGATTTCCTATGAAGATTGAAGATCCAAAAGGACGTAAAGATCACATTATGATAAATTTTAATAGGTTGTATTCTATTTCCATTTTTTCAGGTTTATATAGCTAGTCTTCCAATAATACTACACTTTATGATCCTAGGTTTTTATTTGATGTTTAATTATGATTAAAATAAAATAATAATATGTGTAAAATGATAAGACCATTATATTCAACCCTTACCTTCATCCCATTTTCAATATTTTCTTTTCAATAGTGCTCAAACTCAATTTTTTTATCATTCATTCAATGAAATAATTATCTTTATACCATCAAAAAACTATCAATCATTCTCTATAGATATCGTACATAGTTTGTAACATCCCAATATAATCATGTAATATTTTATTGATACATAGAAACATATTCATATTCATTTTTTCTTAGACATATGAGTTATATCAATATATCCACTCATTTATCATGAGGAAAATATTTTTTCTTTGATAGGTACCATAAATTCATTTCACTCAATGTTCATTATTTCATCCACATCCTTAGTGGTTTGAATCAACTACCACCCCTAATCTCTATCCACCCATGATATGATAATATTAAATTACATCATAATCTCATTAATTACTTCTAAAATAATGAAATACCTTCTGTAAAGAACTTATAATTCTCATAGCAGTAAAGGGTTTAGATGCCCCTCTTAATAATAGAGTTTTCTAACACGTGAAGTGGACCAAAATTATTTCACAATGTCTTAGAAAAACATGATTTAATATATGAGTAAGGTTATTTCTCATGACCAGATTCATATGAACTAATAGAGTTATAATTTCGTCATCTTTGGCTCTTGTACAATTTACATCTCATGTTTAGTTATCTTGAATAATATGGAAATGTGAATATAGATTACATGAATTGATATAATATCAATTCTATTTACTAGAAAATATTTTTAAATAACTAAATACACTATATTAGATCATAAAAAATTTGAATCATAATATATAATTTTGAATCTGGTGAAACAAATAATATAACATTCAATTTTCTTATATCATATATTGGAATCATATTATTATTTTCATTGGAAATATCATAAAATAAATAATTTATTTCAAATAAATTTTTATAAATTGTAAGAAAATTTGAATTGACCCCTAAATATTCCATGTGATTGTCAATAGAGGTTTACAGTAAGGGTCCTTCCATAGTTCTCCTGAATTATTATTGAGATATACTTGACCAACTCCTTTTAAGGATATTATCCCAAAGTGAATCTATCCAAAACCCATTTTCACATATAGTATATTGAAAATGATGTCATTATAGGAAAACAACAAAATTTCAACCATACAAAAATCATTATGATATTAATCTAATATTTTACATATCCTTATTGTTTTATATATGGTTATTTTCCCAAATCAATGTTTTCAAAAAACTATTTCCCACATTTTATATTAAAAATAATCTTAATCCACCTTTAATAACCCAAAAACCAATTTCCTATAGAGGAATGTTATTTTAATACATTTGAAAAAAATAATGGGAATCACATCATGAGGGATCATGTACTTTATTACTCTTGGGAGACTAGATAGATACATGTTTTTGTAATTACATCAAGGAAAATGAAATATAAAAAAATTATAATTATTAAAACATTGTTATTTCTTCTAGTAAATGCATATTTTCATTCATATATCCCTTATTGTTATCTAAGGTAAATGAAAACAAACTAATGGGGGATCACAAATAATCAATAAGGGAAATCATACAAAAGAATCATTCATGATGATTATAAAGAATTAATAAAATGGGTGGGAAAAAAATCAAATATTTCAAATTATTAATAGTATAAAATGGGACTAAATATATGGATTACATAACAACATAAAAAATCTCATGGATATAAATAACTTTTTTCATAATTATAGAATTCATAATATAGTACAACATAATCTTACCATTAAGCCCTTGTTCCTATAAAAAATATGTATATAGAAAAGGTATATGTCAAATACCAAAAAAAATTTCTTTGTGTCGTATAATTACTCATAAAGGGGTTATAAAATCCCCCTTACATCATATACTAAGTTAAATTAATTCATCACATTATAGTGGTTTATAATAAGTCAATAAATAATCAATGTAATAATTTATATTAAAAAACTATCATATGTAATGTTAATGTATTCCAAAAAATATAATTATAACATGAACAGAATCTATACATAGAAATATCTCATATGGTATTATATATTCCATATAAATAAAAATATTAACCAACCAATTTACATACATATGAATATTCTTTGAAAATTTCATGGTATTATTTATTAAGAAAAGTACCATTTTACTTTTAAATTTACTAGTATTAAAATATACAAATTTACATAATATTAAGTACAAAAATATACATGAAAATTAATGTGGATTATGTCAAATTTTTCTTAAATGTATTTAATAATCATAAAAATAAAAAAAATCATGTAGTGTATGTTTAAATAAATATTTTACTCACACCTTCATAAAAAATATCACATTAAGAAAACATTTACTAGAAGAATTTTAAATTAATTTAGAAAAATTATGATTAAATATTAATTTTTTTAATTAATTATTTTTTATGTGGAAAACCTTATTTAATTAATTTTTATTAAATTATAGATATATAAGAAAAATATTTTATACCTAATAGAAAAATAAGGTATGCTTTTCTTAAAAATGTTTTTGTGGTACATTTGAGCGACGAAGAAGGAAAATGGAACTAATAATTGAAATAAATATTAATAAAAATAGGATATGTGATGTTATTAGGTTTAAATTATAAAAATAATATTTTTATTATAATGAAAAAGTAATCATTATCAATTTTTAATATGGATTACATTATGAAATGTACCATAACCATAGGTTCAAGTAACTTTGTAAGTGATTTTTTTCCTTCAGTAAAATTAATTTTAAATTAATTTAATTATGTAACACAACCATATACATAATTATAATACAATATAAGATTCACTTATAAAATTTTAATACTCTTTAATTAATAATTTTTTTATTAAAATCATTTTTATGAGTGTACAATATTTAATTTCTCTTGTATCTTTGGTTTTGGAATTTTCGTTATTTTCATTCGGATATTCGTTTTATCACCTAGATAATATTATTAATGACATAAATTTCTTATTTATTAATTATATACATATTTATAATCATCTTTAAAATTAACACATAAAAAATGAATCACATCGCTTCCTGGATTTTGTAGTCTACATGTACGCACAAGCTACGTTATCAATTTTTAATTAGTGGAAGGGAATAATAGTAAATGAAATAATATATCTCAATAATTAATAAATTTAATATATTTATTCATTGTTTATTTTTTATAACAATACATGTAAATTGGTGATGAAAATGTAATTACATATCTATATAGAGACTATCAGTCATACGTATGCACAAACGTTGTTTTTGTATTTCATAAGACATAAAAGAGATTGAAAATTATTTACAAAAAATTGGAATAATATATTAGTTTATTTATGATACTATAGTTATTATTTTAGTACGGTTATATAAAAATAATAGGATGTAGAAGAAGAAATAAATCAAAAACTGTTGTAAAAATGATTACCTCTTCTCCTGTAAACCGCCTTTACAACACTTATTATGGCCCCTTAGAATTGTTTTTTAAGAAAAATAAAATCCTTACATAGAGTATATATATGTTATTGAGATTATTTTTTAGGTTCTTCTTGAGTTTAGGGGATCAAGGTGGTTTAAAGACGAAAATGTTGGAGTGTATATTCATAAGTAAGGGGTGGGACACTTTTTTAAATCCATGAAATATAATAATATGATATTTGAATAATAGTAGTAAATTTTTTCTAAAATGATATAGATTCATTGATGAGTAGTATATGATCTTAATATAATTATCTTGTCATATTTTTATGGGTGTAAATATCATTCTAAACTTTATATTTTGGTATGACCCCTTTGTTATCCAAATTTATAATTAATTATGGAAATGAATTATTCAATATATATTGGTTATAATATTTATTTATGGGAAAATATTATCATGAATTTCTAATATAGGAAATTTTAGACTAATTTACATTCTAAGTATCCTATTTTATGATTTTGGTTGTATTTTTTAATAATTTAATAAAATATGCAACACCCCGACCCTAGTTACCCAGAGTCGGTGCATTATTACATAACATTGTCATGATCACAAAAGATCAAGTCTCAAAAGGCCGATTAGTTTAGTAGCCTTTGAGTCACTAGATACATTCATAATGTTTACATTACATTATAAAATGGAAAACTACATCAACATTGTCTCCATTGACAACACTGAGATCCCATAGACTATCCCTGGAGGTCAGTCATAATATACTTCTTTTCATCCTAGGAAAATTAAAACATAGAAAGGGCTGATCTTAGATGCTCAATAAGGATAACATTATTGCGGAAACATTCATAAATAAGAATAAACATTTAAGGCAATGTATAATTAAAACAAAATCCTTTTAAACCTGAACATCAGCATAATATGGTAGAAATAAAATGAAATAATACCATATAAATATTCACATGGGTATTCTACTAGTCGAATGATTAAATTCAATATCAATAACCACTTTAATAATGATGGAATGCATAATTCTAGACTATCATAACCACATAGTCAAGGCCTCATGCCAAGACTACAAATAAGATTTTGTTAATGCCTTGTGCCAAGACACTAGATTGTCTCATGAGACCTACTAATGCATTGAGGATCTCTAGTAGGCTCCACCCATCACCTACTAGGTCCAATGCATTCCTCATATGAATAGTTTGAAACAGAACATAAATATTCATATTAAAACTAGAATACAAAATGTCAATACTTCAACCACAAACCATGAATGGTATAAAAATAGCACATCCACATTCAAACATAACTCATTCGATACAATATGTATGATTTTATTTTATCAAATTATCCTCAATTTAGAAAAATGAAGGATAATTGCATAGATTAAAATAATCATCAAACTATTGAGTGAAATATCCCCTTTTTTCTTGAAAACATTTAAACTCACACAATTTTTCAAGAAGCCATTTAAAATAGATTTTTGAATCAAAGTGTCCCAGAATAGTTTGAATCTTCTAAAATGAATTTTAATTTTAATACATTAATGTACATATAAAAAAATCCTTAAATTCATTTTTAAAACACGGACACTAATGAGAATGTTTTTGAATAATAAATCTTTAAACATTTTAGAATGATATTTTATTTAGAGTTCCTAACCAAAAAAGAGACACTTGAATACAAATAATTGAGGTAATAAAAACTTTGTAATATCATGAGAATAAAGGGATTCATGATATACTATTTCGAAGTACATTATATACACCATATATAAGTGATTTGGGGTATAACAACAAATGAGTCTCAATGGAATGTAAATTGAGATGAAATCTCTCATAAAGGCCGTATCTTTAGGTTAAGGATAAATCAACGACATAATTATATGTGAAAAATATAAATACACTCAATATGATTAGATATTTAGTGTAAAAAAATAAAAGGACATTCACACATATTCTTGTAAAAATAACACTAATGAATTGGATATTTAACTCAACAAATCGTGATTGAGTAAAAATTATCTTATCAAGTTCATACCAATGACTTGAGAATTTATAAATGGATTGATTATGTGTATCAAAAGTATATCCACAGAAAGGGGAGTGGAAATTATGACATAATCAAATGAATAGTGATTCCACACAAAATCTTGGAGTAAAATTATTTAATTTTATTAGTATTTATATAATTAGCTAAAATAAATTTTAAATACATAAAATTGGAATGTTTAAATTTTTTAAATATGCCACTTATATTTTAGGTTAATATGAATAGTAACCATGATAAAATTTATAACTTTGGGGAAAAGAATATAATGTTAATCTAAGATAAAACTAAGTTATAAGGCCATAATTATTTTAATCATAATAATTAATGTGGGAATTTAATTCCAAATTTATAACATTATTCTTGAATATGTGTTGTTTAATGAGAAAATGTTTATAAAAATGCCTTCTATATTATTTAAATAAAAATAAGTTACAAATTCTCACTATACTGGTTATATATATCATCTAACTATTTATATAGGTAAACATAGTTCTGAATGAGTCATAATAGTAATTTTTTACATAATAAAATTATATTTCTGATGGAAATTTATTTATAATTTTAACGTATCATATAGTAACCTTAAATAATTACAAAACATCAAAAATTGTTTATTCAATTAATAGATAAAATAATTGGATTTTAAAATATTAAAAGTTATATAATTTTTTAAATTTATAGTGTTACACGAATTTTATAGGTTAATATGAAAACATGGTATTTTATGAAACAGTAAAATCATAATTTCGTCTTTTTTAATGTATTTTAAGACAAATTAAATTAATAGTCTCAAAATATACAATAATGAAATTTTATCAAAATAATATTTTATTAAATTATTTAAGGTCATAAAAATATTCAAATAATACAAAATAGATATTATATTTTCTAAACTTTTGTGAGTTGTCTATTTATTGTCTAATTTTCACCATATAATTAAAAATTAAAACCCATTAATATTGATAAATTTGTTACCATTGTTAAACATAAAATTTGTTACCTATGAGATAATCAAGATGATAAAGTTTAAAATGAAACCAAAACATTTCTAAATCATTGTAGTCGATAGCGTTACATACTTATATTACCTTATATTTGAATCCATACCCATTTAGAAGCATTTTTATGGAAAATTATTTTATTATAATTTCATATTTTGAGAAATTACAAATGTTCCCCTCACCACAAATATAAATGTGCTTCTTCTCCCTCTCTAAATGACAAAAATGTATCCCTATAGATTGCACCAACAATACTATTTTCTTTAATTACCTCTTATACCCACATTATATATGGGGTTTCTTCCCAAATGTTCATCCTTAATACCCCTTTAGATGAGATCTAAATTATTCATTTCAAAGAAGTGGTAATCTCAATAAAAGATCACTTTCTTTTATACTCATCTTTACCTCATACAAATTTACATTATTTGTAAAAAATAAAAATTCATTTTATTCATTTTTTATATTTTTATTATAAATATTAAAAAACCATTATACACCATCTTTTCGATCAAAGATGAAGTGAAAGTATTTCCCGTTTGTATGTACGACTCATTATCTCCACATAAAGATACAATTCATTTTTCATCACAATATTTTATGGATGGATATAATGATGGGTTTAATATCTATTATTATACTTTTGAAATATTTATACTTTTTTTGTTATAATATTTCATCTACCTACCTACCATCCAATCCATTTGGAAAATATGACGATGTTTCTACGTACGTGTGGATTACCACCTCCACAAAGTGATGTGATTTTTTAGTTATATTTTACTGGTATGGTAATGAAGAATACTCTTATTAATATAAATGTTTCATATGTTGTAATAATGATCATAATAATGTGATTTAGTATTTACCTTTATTTTGTTCGATTTGTTGTAAAAAATTTGTATTCACGCGTACATTGGTTCTGCTATCTCTAAGAATAGTGTAATTGATTTATATATATATAAATTTTATGGAATACCCTAATTATATACATAATGAATATATGTTATATTTAAGAAATTATTTTGATTTTGGAGATAATATTCCCTATGGTAGATGCCTAGTTCTTGCATCTACAATGGTGATTTGGAGGACTTGGTTTCAAGCCTCTCCATAACCAACTACGATAGAGTTTTATTTTTTTCTTCACAAACCATGAATAATATACAAGGAATGTAAACAGTCATGTAAAATAATCAAGATAAATGAAATCTTTTACACCCAAAAATGATTATTTCAATAATTAGTTGTTGATAAAATGTGATTTATAAATTTTATAAGTGGATCATATATGATATTATAACCATGAACATGACACTAGTATAGAATTATAATAAATTCAAATCTATTACACATGTGATTATAGTTATATCAGATAAATTAAAACTCATTATCTAGGTTTTAATTTATAACATAAATTTTTATCATTTTTTTATGATGAGTTTTTTAATAATGAGTTTATGTGATCTATCTCTCAAGGTCACAATGAATTTTCTTTTCATCTAGTTGTTTTTTGAAAAATTGTGTTTTCTATTCATTTAAATCACTAAATGTACTCCAGATACTAGAAATATGTTTTATGTAAAATCAATTTCATTTTTATCTTTTATGGAAGAAAATTTCTTCCATATACGTGTTATCTACAATCATTTTAAGAAGGATTTTATAATTCTCCTTTGATCATTTAAAATTGTTTTTAATCATCCTAGATTATTGAAAATTGGCTTCAAATGAACTTTTTTTCTATTAAATTAAATTGAAACTTTTTTTAAAATTGGAGGAATGTTTTTTAACTTATACTTCATGAATGGATTTCCCAACCATAGTGGGAAATTGTTTTCAAAATATAAGTTACTTATAAATGGAAATGATATTTTGCGCAATAATTTTTTAATGACAATTTAATTGTATTTTTTTATTCAAATAAAAATCCATCAATATCACATTTGATTTACTCAGTATATGATATGAGGATACCATCATTATTATCTACCTATATAGTTTATATTTATAATGATTAGATTTTTATGAAACCAATTACTTTTCCATGGGTTATGATATAATTAAATGTTTATGATACATTAATCTTTTCAAGAATTCTAATATGATGACTATTTTATAATATTGATAAAAAATATGTATGATTTGTATTATGTCATAGGGGGTACATATGTGTCCCTCAAATAAATTGGGTAAACATTGACATATCATGAGAAAAATTGGATTGAAATGGGGACTTAACAGATATTAGTAAGGGTTTTTTCCAAATTGATATTCCCTGGAGAAAACCTTCAGGAATAAAATTGTTTGGGGAATGATCCCATTATACTATAACAGTATTAAAATATACCTTTATCCTGAAGGATATTATTTTTATTCTATTTAATTTCATAATTAAAATAATTATATCAAATATATGCTCTCATGGATCAAGTAATTTTATTCTCTTATGATTCAAATCTTCCAAAATGGCATGATACTTGACAATAATTAAAAATATAATCATTCAAAAGCTTCACATGGTTTTAAAATTTTAATATCATGTTTTTATACACTTATTTTATTGCAATTCATATATAATCATTGTTATGTTCCTTGCTAACAATTAATGGGAATTTGAACATACCCTTTTATTATATATCTTTTTACCTTGTTATTAACAATTATATTATGTATTATATGTCGATGAATGGTGTGAGTCATGAAGAATAATGTGGGAAATGATGTATATATTTTATGAACCATTTGTTTATATTTCAAATTTTCCTTAAATATTAAACACATAATATTTCAGATTTGGTTAAAATATAATGTAATGAATATCCATCTATCAATATATAATATAAATATATGAAAAGAATGGGTTTATATTGTTTGTATCAAGGAATTGTTTACTCATACATTGTAAAATATGATGAGAAAACCTTAGTAGGACCTCTAGTGATATGTATTAGTATAGGCTAAAATATTAATTTATTTTGTAAAGGTCATAAATGTACTATGATAAACATAATCTTTAATAGAATATAATGTCACAATATAAACATCCTATAAATGGTTGTCCATGATTATGTTTTTTAAACTACTATTATTATTTCTCCCAATTTTTTTTGTTTTCAAAGAATAGATGGAAGATGGATTAATTGTTTAAATCTTAAATGCGATACTGAATTAAATGATTGTACTCTTGAGGACCAGAATGTTATGGGAGATTGAATAAAAAAATTTAGTTTTTCTCCAAAAAAAATTCGTAAGCTATGAATAATGATGATCTTCCAATCAGGACACGGAGAGATCAAAATTTTATTAAGTATTTAATTAGGTATTATTGTTTTTTAGTGGTTCCACTAATCAAATAGTCACTGAGAAATTGAAAATTACTATTGAAAATATGGTTTCCATTCTTTGTCGATCTGAAATTGGGATTGATATTCCGGATGTTTATTCTTTCGATGGTTAAAAATCTTTTTAGTGTAATATTATTAAGAATATGATAGAATAAGATTAAATTGAATATATATAGTGGGGTGAATTTAAATTATTATTTCTAAACATGTTCATTCCTCTTGTTATTTGTTTGAAAATGGGTAAATAAATACATGGGAAAATGTATAATTATTATGAACTTATAGTTGCCTATTAGGCCAATTTTAAACTACCATTGAGGTACACTTCTGATATTATCATCTAAACTGAAATTATGGAATATCGATTCATTAGTAGAAAAACCCATGTCTCTGAAGATAATTTTCTATAAGGGACACTCGTAGATATGAAGAATTTTTTTTGTTGAGTTTTCATGATAGGGATTTAAATTGGAGTTACCCATCAATTTCATTGTATTGAAGAGAAAATAAAAATGGAATTTAAAGGAAATTAAAAAAAATGTGCAGAGAAGAAGAAGATATGTAACACCCGAGACTTTTATGTTATATAAATCATCAAAGGAATATTTTTCTACACAACATTTGCTTGGCTAGCTTTACACGCAATCGCGACCTTCCTCGATAGCTTGCGTCGTACGCAATACCGAGTTTCACTAAACAACAATATGCTATTAAAACTAGCCGTTATGAATAGTAATAACCACTTTTTGAAATTTTATAAATTTTATTTTTCAAAATGGACTTCATTTTTGGACTCAGAATATCGAAATTAGCCTAGGGTGAAATTTTGGTATTTTTCTGAAAACTTTAAATTTTTGATGAATAGTGAAACCACTAAGTGGTAGGTTAAAAACTGAATTTTGCATAAAACTTAATTTTACCGCTTCTGTGAATGGAATTTCAAAAATCCGAGAGACACGGTTAATATCAAGGACTAAAATGTGGTTCAATGAGATGAAAATAATTTTTTGGTGAATAGTAACTTTTTACTATTTTTACCGCGGTTAATAGTAAATAGGGTAACTAAGGGTAAATATGATATTAATATTACCCTAACACATGTCCTAATTCTATTGGAAAAGTGTAATTCGACCAAAAACAAACTTAGGAATAAAATATGACCATTTAGGCCCACTTGGATTAGATTAGGACATTTATTATTAATTTATTTAAAGAAGGGTTAAAATAGTTAAAATCAAAGTTTAATAAGTAAATAATTTTTAATATGGGGTTATACATAAGATAAATTCAATTGTAAATATTCATTAGAAAGCTAAAAAGATTTCCTACATGATGGTATTTTATTTGTAATTTTTAGACATCAAATAATTTAATTTATTTATGACACAAAGATGATGTAGTAATTATCTTATTAATGAAATATTGACAAAATTGATAATATAAATACCAAAATAAATGTAATTTGAGACTTTTTATGAATTCCACTAATTTTCTAGGTTACTATGATATATTATTGTTGATTTAATCAACTTGGTTCGAACATATAATTCTGTTATAACTTTCACAAAAATCATATATCAAATAGTGTCAAAATTGACACAAAATAGTTTTTAAATCAAATATTATATTATTAATTGTTATTTTATTCCTAAAAATCTAAGGTTCGGCCAAATGACTTAGATAAGGATATATATATTAATAATAAACAATTTGGGGTTCGTTTGTCATGTTATAGTAAGTGTATTAACCATATAGTGAAAGAAAACAAAAAGACACGGTAAAAGTTAAATTATTTAACTTAGAGTTAAATCTAATTGATAAGGTTAAAATAATAACCTAAACTTGTCTAAATCCTATTGGTTGATAGGGTTTCGACCCTTCCCCACTTTATCTTCGAAATAAGACCCTTTGGAACCATTATAAACCGATTTTGACTTTAATATAAAATAATATTTTGAGATATTCCTAAGGTGCCCCTCTCCTCCCTTATAAAAGGGCACCTCCTCCCCCTCCTCCTCACACCAAATTGAGCACTCAAGCTCGGCCAACCCCTGACATTTTCTCCTCTCCACTTCCCTAGAATAATCCTAGAGGTCCTGGTCTTCTCCAAAGACCAATCTTAGTTCCTTAGGTGGAGGATTCAAAGAGGCGTTCCAAAGAAGAGGAGCTTCGGACACGTACAAAGCAAATCGGACCTAAGGTAAGGGAAATATCACAATCTCATTTTTATCCGAGATTGTTTATTCGTAAGTATTTACTGGGGTGTATTTTATCATCCACATCCATTTTCCCTCAATATGTAATATTGTTTCCATCCACTTGAAATAGTTTAAATCCAATTTTACCCTTAGGTGAGTTTTTGGTAAAGAATATGAAAGGAATCTTTTGTCGTTTTTCCGTACGAGGTACTTTTTGACTTTTCCGACAAAAGTACGAAGAATGTTTTTTTTAACTTATACGGCATGAATGGATTTTTAAAACATTACTTCAAAGAAGCTTCCTTTACAAGTTTTCAAGTTTATTTTTAATCAACTTCTTTTATTTTAAAGTTGTATGACATGTTATGAAAGGAAAAATGTTTTTGAAGAAGAAAGGATATTTTCCTCAAGAATTCAATTCAAGTGTTTTATCAAAATTATTTTCCATCTAAGATAATAAAGGGTTCTGTTTCTATCCATATTTTTACATTGGTTTGACTATGTTGTGATGGAATTATGTTTATGAATTCCTTTATCATATATGAATTGATTTATGATGTCATGATGTTTCAAGAATCCCATTTTTGTTATATGTGTTATGCGATGATGTATGTTTTATGATTATGTGGCACACATAAGAAAGTATTCATTATAAGATGGGTGGGACCTTTATCTCCCTCCAATGCATTGGGTAATGATTTTATATCTCATGAGATAGACATGGCTGGAACGGAAGGTTATTTCGGTTCAGTGATACAGGACTGAAACGAGGAGTGAACTCGGTTCAGAAAGGGACTTTGTCCACTAAGATAGTCTTGGCAATGAGTCATGACTAACAAGAAATGATTTCCATGATTATGTGTGCATGCCACAAAGTGTCAAGTTTTATGTTATGATTATGGGGATCTCATTTTCACTTCTATGATTTATTCCATGTTAAGATATTATGATCTCTTTTGCAGGTTTTGATAAAGATATGATATGATTTTTATTTCCTTTATTTGCCCTTGCTGAGCATTTGAGCTCACCCTTTTATGTTTTCTTTTCCCCAGGTCAGGAAGATGGATATTAAGTAGAATATGCTAAAAGGGACCCTAGATATGATGAAATAAATGGGAGACACTGTAGAAGATTTATGAACCAGTTGTTTATGTTTCCCAGTTTCTAAAGACACTATACCTATACGGTCCTTTGTGG
Source organism: Viscum album (assembly GCA_963277665.1). Lineage (NCBI taxonomy): Eukaryota > Viridiplantae > Streptophyta > Magnoliopsida > Santalales > Viscaceae > Viscum > Viscum album. The sequence goes on along the minus strand of OY728128.1, from coordinate 2,081,943,869 downwards.
TTTTGTCATATGTTGTAATAAGTGTGCTTCAAATTTTAAGTATTAAAAATGTATGTAAAGTTTGGGTCGTTATAGTTGGTATCAGAGGAAAGGTATAGTCAACCTTTGGAAACTAGGATGTGAAAGCCTTAGTAAGAACCCTAAGGATAAGTCTAAGCATAGAACACAATCTTAGTGTTTTAGAAATGGCCATGAATAACCTAGGATAAGACCATAAGCATGAAAATTTTATTCTTGAATTATGTGGTTTCCTATTATAATTAGTGTTTCTCACACTATTCTTCTTGGTTTTAGTCAATGGCTGGAACCCGAAGGAACCGTGTTAATGCGGAATGCGATGGGCAATGCAATGATTGTCCCCCTGAGCAACCAAACGATATGGGAGCTGGAATGAAAAATCTTGTAGCCATGCTCACACAACTTTCTCAAGCTATGAATCATGCAGGATTTCCAAACGAGCAAAGGAGGGAGCAACATTCTGTTGAATCCTTCATGAGGCAGCGTCCACCTTCTTTCAGCGGGTCTACTGATCCATTAGTTGCTGAACAATGGATTAGTACTACTGAAAAGATATTTTCAGTTCTTCAATGTTCTGAACATGATAAAGTCATCCTAGCAGTGTACCGTTTGGAAGGAGATGTGGATCAATGGTGGAATCTTGTTAAGAATACGAGGCAAAGGGATGAAATTGAGTCTATGGAATGGGACGAGTTCAAGAACTTATTTTTCAATAAGTACTTCCCTCGTATTCTCCGAACAAAGATGGAGAAAGAGTTCCTTGAACTGAAGCAAAGGGATGATGAATCTGTTGGTACCTATGAAGCAAATTTTACAAGACTTGCAAGGTACGCTTCTGGTATTATTATCCAACCTGAGAGTAAGATCGATCGATTCTTTAGTGGCTTAAAACCAAGTCTTCGAAGGGTGTTAGCCATAAGGGACTTCAATAGCTACGAGGAAATCGTTCGATGTGCTCTCAAAGTCGAGATGGAGATTGGAGTAACCCATCAGTCACATGGGTTTGATAAGAAGAGGAAGATGGAATTCAATGAAAAATCTAAAGAGCACACGGAAAAGAAGATGATCTTTCCCTTATGCTCAAAGTGTGGAAAGAAACATGGAGGGAGTTGTCTTAAAGGGACAAGTAAATGTTTTAAATGTGGAAAGGAAGGTCATCGGGCATTTGAATGCCGTGATAATGGGAAGAAGATGTCTAGTGACGCAAACAAAGGAAGGGATACACAAAATGAACCTACAACACTTCAATGTTTCAAGTGCAAGGAGATGGGGCATTATGCCAATCAATGCCCAAATCCAAGGGTTGATGATGATGGTCGACGTCAACAAAATCTTAAGGCTAAAGAAAAAGGAAAGTCACATGCAATTTCTATCAGCGATGTGGAGTACGATAACGATGTGGTGAAAGGTACACTTACCATCCACTCTAAAGTAGCAAATGTTTTATTTGATTCTGGATCCACCCACTCTTTTATTTATGAAGACTTTTCTAAGGGTATCACCGTATTACCTCAACAATTAGATGTTGAGTTAGCCGTGACAACACCTAATGGCACATCAATCGCATCAAAAGTTTATAATTCTTCTCCAATCGAAGTTTGTGGGAAAGTGCTTCCTGCAAATCTTGTGATCCTTCCTTTAGTGGAATTTGATGTGATTCTTGGCATGGATTGGCTTTCTCTACATAGAGCTCATATCGATTGCCAAATAAGGGAAGTCACATTTCATATTCCAGATCAATCTACGATCGTCTATCAATGCAAGGATGAACATAACCTTCCAGTGGAAATTTCTTCCATCTTATGGGTATTGATTCCACTAAATGAAGGTTATTTATCTCAAATGGTTGGTGAGAAACTCACGATTAAGAATATGCCCATTGTACGGGAGTTTGATGATGTCTTTCCGGAGGAATTACCGGGTCTTCCACCAAATCGTGAAGTTGAGTTTTCAATAGAACTCGTACCGGGTGCTTTGCCTATTTCAAAGACACCTTATAGAATGGCCCCAATTGAGTTGCAGGAATTGAAGAACCAACTCCAAGAGAATCTTGATAAGGGATTCATACGCCCTTGTGCGTCACCTTGGGGAGCACCTGTTCTATTTGTTAAGAAGAAAGATGGATCAATGAGACTCTGCATTGATTATCGAGAACTTAACAAGATCACTATCAAGAACAAATATCCTCTCCCACGCATTGATGACTTATTTGACCAACTACGCGGAGCTCAATACTTTTCCAAGATTGATCTTCGTTCAGGGTATCATCAATTAAGGGTCAAAAGGGAGGATATACCAAATACGGCTTTCCGTACAAGGTATGGACACTATGAATTTATAGTGATGCCATTTGGTCTTACTAATGCCCCTGCTATCTTCATGGATCTAATGAATAGAGTCTTTAGAGACTATCTTGATCAATTTGTTGTAGTCTTTATAGACGATGTTCTTGTCTATTCAAAGAGCAAGGAAGTGCATGAAGATCACTTGAGAATTATATTGAAGACCCTGAGAAAGGAGAAGCTTTATGCCAAATTTACCAAGTGTGAATTTTGGCTTCAAAAAGTTGCATTTTTGGGTCATATAATCTCAAAAGAGGGGATATCTGTGGATCCAGCAAAAACAGAGGTTATCGAAAGATGGTCAAGACCAACAAAAGTAACTGAGATCCGAAGTTTTCTTGGTTTGGCTAGATATTATCGACGTTTTGTAAAAGATTTTTCACGATTATCTAATCCACTCACCAAGTTGACTCGGAAAAGAGTTAAGTTTGTCTGGACAGAGGAATGTGAAGAGAATTTCAAGGAGTTGAAAAGAAGGTTATCCAGTGCACCTGTGCTCACACTGCCTTGTAGTGGAGAAAGGTTTGTGATCTACAGTGATGCATCCAAGAAGGGATTGGGGTGTGTTCTTATGCAAAATGATATGGTGATAGCTTATGCCTCACGACAGTTGAAAATCCATGAGCAAAATTACCCAACACATGATTTGGAGTTGGCTGCGGTAATCTTTGCATTAAAGATTTGCAGGCATTACCTTTATGGTGAAAGGTGTGATATTTATACTGATCATAAAAGTTTAAAGTATATTTTCACACAAAAGGAGTTGAATATGCGTCAAAGAAGATGGTTGGAGCTGATTAAGGATTATGACTGCTCAATCCATTACCACCCTGGGAAAGCAAACAAGGTGGCAGATGCATTAAGTCGACAAGACCATGCTAGTTTATCCATGATGAGGATCACAAAAGATCCAATATTTATGGATTTACAAAGGATGGATCTTGGAATTATAATGGAAAGGGAAAAATCTTATCTTTCCCAAATGAATGTTCAACCATCTATACATGTGAAGATTAAAGAGGCACAGAAAGAAGATGTCGAGTTACAAAAGAAGGTGAGAAATGTTCCTGAATTCAACCTTGATTGTGATGGGATAATAAAGTTCAGGAATCGGGTTTGCGTTCCTCCCATCCCCGAATTAAAGAATGAGCTGCTGGATGAGGCTCATAGTTCATCATTCTCTATTCATCCTGGAAGCACGAAGATGTATAGGGACCTGAAAGAGTACTTCTGGTGGGATGGCATGAAAAGAGATGTTGCTGAGTATGTCTCTCGATGCTTGATTTGTCAACAAGTTAAAGCTGAGAGACAGAAGTCTAAGGGGATGTTACAACCATTACCCATACCCGAATGGAAATGGGAAAACATCACTATGGACTTTGTCACAGGACTTCCTAAAACATCCAAAGGCAATAATGCTATCTGGGTCATAGTTGATCGTCTTACAAAGTCTGCACACTTCATTGCTATTAGAGAGGATTTCTCTCTAGATCAGCTTGCCAGGATATATGTAAAGGAAGTGGTAAGATTGCATGGAGTACCACTTTCTATTATATCTGATCGAGATCCGAGATTTACCTCGAAGTTCTGGCGAAGTCTTCAGCATACTCTGGATACAGAGTTGAGTTTCAGCACTACTTATCATCCCCAGACAGACGGTCAGTCTGAGAGAACAATTCAAACCCTAGAAGATATGTTGAGAGCTTGCTCTATGGATTTCAAAGGAGGTTGGGATCAACACATACCTTTGGTGGAATTTTCTTATAATAATAGCTTTCACTCCAGTATTCAGATGGCTCCTTATGAAGCTCTCTATGGAAAGAAATGCAGGACTCCAACTTGCTGGGATGAAGTTGGGGAAAGAAAGCTATTAGGACCTGATCTCGTTGATGAAATGGCAGAAAAGGTTAGATCTATTCAACAACACATAAGAGCAGCTCAGAGTCGACAGAAAAGTTATGCCGACAACCGAAGAAAAGACCTAGAGTTTGAAGTGGGTGATAAAGTGTTCTTACGAATATCTCCCTGGAAGAGGGTTATGAGATTTGGAAAGAAGGGGAAGTTGAGCCCTAGATATATCGGTCCTTTTGAAATACTGGATCGTGTTGGGAAGGTAGCTTACCGATTGGCGCTTCCACCGAATCTCTCTCAAGTTCACGATGTGTTCCACGTATCTCTCCTGAGAAAGTACATACCAGATCCTTCACATGTACTCAGCTCAGAAGTTGTACCGCTGGAGCAAGATCTTTCTTACGAAGAACAGCCGATAGAGATTCTAGATCGTAGCGAAAAAGTCCTACGAAACAAGACCACTCGCTTGGTGAAAGTTTTATGGAGAAACCACCAACTTGATGAAGCTACATGGGAGCTTGAGGATATGATGAGGGAGAAGTATCCTCATTTGTTTGTTGCAAAGTGACGAATTTCGAGGGCGAAATTCTTTTTAAGGGGGGTAGAATGTAACACCCGAGACTTTTATGTTATATAAATCATCAAAGGAATATTTTTCTACACAACACTTGCTTGGCTTGCTTTACACGCAATCGCGACCTTCCTCGATAGCTTGCGTCGTACGCAATACCGAGTTTCACCAAACAACAATATGCTATTAAAACTAGCCGTTATGAATAGTAATAACCACTTTTTGAAATTTTATAAATTTTATTTTTCAAAATGGACTTCATTTTTGGACTCAGAATATCGAAATTAGCCTAGGGTGAAATTTTGGTATTTTTCTGAAAACTTTCAATTTTTGATGAATAGTGAAACCACTAAGTGGTAGGTTAAAAACTGAATTTTGCATAAAACTTAATTTTACCGCTTCTGTGAATGGAATTTCAAAAATCCGAGAGACACGGTTAATATCAAGGACTAAAATGTGGTTCAATGAGATGAAAATAATTTTTTGGTGAATAGTAACTTTTTACTATTTTTACCGCGGTTAATAGTAAATAGGGTAACTAAGGGTAAATATGATATTAATATTACCCTAACACATGTCCTAATTCTATTGGACAAGTGTAATTCGACCAAAAACAAACTTAGGAATAAAATATGACCATTTAGGCCCACTTGGATTAGATTAGGACATTTATTATTAATTTATTTAAAGAAGGGTTAAAATAGTTAAAATCAAAGTTTAATAAGTAAATAATTTTTAATATGGGGTTATACATAAGATAAATTCAATTGTAAATATTCATTAGAAATCTAAAAAGATTTCCTACATGATGGTATTTTATTTGTAATTTTTAGACATCAAATAATTTAATTTATTTATGACACAAAGATGATGTAGTAATTATCTTATTAATGAAATATTGACAAAATTGATAATATAAATACCAAAATAAATGTAATTTGAGACTTTTTATGAATTCCACTAATTTTCTAGGTTACTATGATATATTATTGTTGATTTAATCAACTTGGTTCGAACATATAATTCTGTTATAACTTTCACAAAAATCATATATCAAATAGTGTCAAAATTGACACAAAATAGTTCTTAAATCAAATATTATATTATTAATTGTTATTTTATTCCTAAAAATCTAAGGTTCGGCCAAATGACTTAGATAAGGATATATATATTAATAATAAACAATTTGGGGTTCGTTTGGCATGTTATAGTAAGTGTATTAACCATATAGTGAAAGAAAACAAAAAGACACGGTAAAAGTTAAATTATTTAACTTAGAGTTAAATCTAATTGATAAGGTTAAAATAATAACCTAAACTTGTCTAAATCCTATTGGTTGATAGGATTTCGACCCTTCCCCACTTTATCTTCGAAATAAGACCCTTTGGAACCATTATAAACCGATTTTTACTTTAATATAAAATAATATTTTGAGATATTCCTAAGGTGCCCCTCTCCTCCCTTATAAAAGGGCACCTCCTCCCCCTCCTCCTCACACCAAATTGAGCACTCAAGCTCGGCCAACCCCTGCCATTTTCTCCTCTCCACTTCCCTAGAATAATCCTAGAGGTCCTGGTCTTCTCCAAAGACCAATCTTAGTTCCTTAGGTGGAGGATTTAAAGAGGCGTTCCAAAGAAGAGGAGCTTCGGACACGTACAAAGCAAATCGGACCTAAGGTAAGGGAAATATCACAATCTCATTTTTATCCGAGATTGTTTATTCGTAAGTATTTACTGGGGTGTATTTTATCATCCACATCCATGTTCCCTCAATATGTAATATTGTTTCCATCCACTTGAAATAGTTTAAATCCAATTTTACCCTTAGGTGAGTTTTTGGTAAAGAATATGAAAGGAATCTTTTGTCGTTTTTCCGTACGAGGTATTTTTTGACTTTTCCGACAAAAGTACAAAGAATGTTTTTTTTAACTTATACGGCATGAATGGATTTTTAAAACATTACTTCAAAGAAGCTTCCTTTACAAGTTTTCAAGTTTATTTTTAATCAACTTCTTTTATTTTAAAGTTGTATGACATGTTATGAAAGGAAAAACGTTTTTGAAGAAGAAAGGATATTTTCCTCAAGAATTCAATTCAAGTGTTTTATCAAAATTATTTTCCATCTAAGATAATAAAGGGTTCTGTTTCTATCCATATTTTTACATTGGTTTGACTATGTTGTGATGGAATTATGTTTATGAATTCCTTTATCATATATGAATTGATTTATGATGTCATGATGTTTCAAGAATCCCATTTTTGTTATATGTGTTATGCGATGATGTATGTTTTATGATTATGTGGCACACATAAGAAAGGATTCATTATAAGATGGGTGGGACCTATATCTCCCTCCAATGCATTGGGTAATGATTTTATATCTCATGAGATAGACATGGCTGGAACGGAAGGTTATTTCGGTTCAGTGATACAGGACTGAAACGAGGAGTGAACTCGGTTCAGAAAGGGACTTTGTCCACTAAGATAGTCTTGGCAATGAGTCATGACTAACAAGAAATGATTTCCATGATTATGTGTGCATGCCACAAAGTTTCAAGTTTTATGTTATGATTATGGGGATCTCATTTTCACTTCTATGATTTATTCCATGTTAAGATATTATGATCTCTTTTGCAGGTTTTGATAAAGATATGATATGATTTTTATTTCCTTTATTTGCCTTTGCTGAGCATTTGAGCTCACCCTTTTATGTTTTCTTTTCCCCAGGTCAGGAAGATGGATATTAAGTAGAATATGCTAAAAGGGACCCTAGATATGATGAAATAAATGGGAGACACTGTAGAAGATTTATGAACCAGTTGTTTATGTTTCCCAGTTTCTAAAGACACTATACCTATACGGTCCTTTGTGGTTTTGTCATATGTTGTAATAAGTGTGCTTCAAATTTTAAGTATTAAAAATGTATGTAAAGTTTGGGTCGTTATAAGATATGTCCTTTGTGATATATGTGTAAAAGGAAACATGTGATTAGTTTTCTTAAGGGAATGGTAAATGATTCATTTTTGGAATGTATGGTCATTGGGAATAAAATTCTAAAGTGTTTGGAATAAGTTAATTAAATAATATAATTGATATAAATCTACATATAATTCAATAGCCACAGTCCACTATTTTAAATTCATGTATTATTGGAATTAGGCTAACCAATAGTAAAATATGATCATTAGTGATGATGATCAACATAAAAAACCTATTAAGCCCATGTACAAATTGAAATATCATCTGATAACTATTTCTAAAGTAGTGTATGGTAATTTCATGGTTTAATGTACACATATAATTTAGTCAATAACTCATAATATCTTATTTTATTCTAGATCTATGAACAAATTTATATCTAAAGATTATTCTATGAGTATTATAGTACAACCTAGAAATTTATATATCGAGTTATTAGTAAAAACCATTAATGGTAAAATGATCACATCCTATGAATATGATTATTCACTAGTTAATGTTTGTGTGAATTTGTTTCTTTTAAGTATATTCATTTTATATCTAGTGAAATACAATGTTATTTGGGGACTGGATAATATTTATTTATAAAAATTGTATACAAATTAAAATAGAAGGGATTTTTGATTTTATATTCCAGAGTAGCCTATAATCACATATTAGAATGACATATAAATTGAACTTCAGATGGAAATTACATTCATTTTATCAGTCTAGATTTCTATTATAAATGGCCTTTGATTTCAAATGGTTAGGGAGAAACGTAACATGAAATATATTCTCATTTTTTATATGTTTGTTAATGAAATTCATGAATATTTTTATAGGAATTAAAATATTCAGGATTTTGAATTTCAATAGAATTAAATATTATGCTACACATATTTCCCAGATTCAATATAGAATTACCCTAGATTATTTTTATTATTTGGGAATAAACTAAAGAAGAATATTTAAAATGTATTAATTCATCCATTTGTTTCCACTAAGGGTGCACCTATTCTATTTGTTAATAATAAATATGGATCAATGTGTGTTGAAATTTATTATTGATAACATAATATGATCACTATCATGAAAATTACCCTCTCACATGTATTAATGCAATTTTTGATCAACTATATATTGATTAATACTTTTCCAATATTGATGATCATTTTGGATATCATCATATAAGGGTCAATAAAGTGGATATGCCCAGTAAATCATTCTATAGAAGTTATGAAGTCTATTAATTTATAGTGATTACATTTGGTCTTATTAATCCCCCACTGTAATCATGGATTTAATTAAGATAGTCTTTACTGACTATATAGTGTATTTTGTTGACTATTTATAGATGTTATTCCTGTTTATTGAAACGTAAAGAATTAGCATGATGTTCAACTGATAATATTCCTAATGACCCATGGGAAGGATATGCCTTATCAAAATGTTACAAAGTAATAATTTTGTCTAGAAGGGTTTCATTATTTTAATATAATCTAATGTTATGGTATATAAATAGACCCTTTAAAGAAAGAAGTCAATAAAAATTATCCTAGAAAAACACTTTGGATGATATCCATTTTTTCTTGGTTTGGATGGATGTACAAAATGTTTTATTGATAATTTTTCATTAATATCTAATTCATTAACCAATTTAATGTGGATGGGTACCATGTTATTTTGTATGAATGAATGTGTGAAATTAGTTTATTGAGCTGATGATAAAACAAGTAAGCGCAATTATTCTTACAATACCCTACGATGGATAATTTTTTGTATCTATAATGATTCATCATAGAAAATATTAAGATTTTTATAATGGAGAATGATAATGTTATAGTGTATGCCTCCAAACACATGAAAATCGACTAAGAAATTTACCCAACTCATGAATTGGTGTCAATTGGGGAAATTTTTAACATTAACGGTATGATGGAATTTCCCTATTCAGATTGTTGTAAGATATATAATCACTAAAAAAATTAATGTATATTTATACTCAAATAATTTTGACCATGTGATATATAATACTGTCGGAGATGATTAAATGATTCCAATGTGCAATATATTATCCCATAAGAAAGAGAACATGGTGGATGGTGATTTTGTTCAATGGATCATGATAGCATATCTATGATGAGGATAACATAAGAATAAATATTTTTAGACATTCAATGTAATGACCATTAAATTATAAATCAATGATATTAAAATTTTCTTTATTAAATGAGTATTAAACCATCAATTCATGTGATGATTAAAAAGGAACAAAAGGAATATTTAATGTTACAAAATAAGGTGAGAAATGTTCCTATGTTTCACTTTGATGGGGATGGAATAATAAGATTTTGGAATCATGTATGTGCCACTTAATTATTATATTTGAATAAGATGATGGATGAATCTCATATGTGTTCATACATTATTCATCCTTAATGTACAAATATATATACAGATTTGAAGTAATATTTTTGGTTGGATGGAATGAAGATAGATATTTGAGAGAATATTTCTTGGTGCATGTTATATTATTAATTTAAGGTTGAGAGGTTTAATTTGATATGGATGTTAAAATAATTTCCCTTACTAGAAGGGGCATGATAAATCATAGTGATAGTTTTTTTGTTGGACTCCCCAAAACAAATAAAGGGGAATATTACATCTGGGTTGATGTCGATCTACTTATAAAGTCACCACACCGCATTTAAATTATATAATATTTCTCAAGGGATTAACGTTATAGATTTTATATCTAGGATTTGGTGTGGATACAAGGAGTACCATAATAAATTGTATCTTATTGGGATCAGATGGTTACCTTGATGTTTAATAATTGTTTTAAGTGGGCTCTAGATACAGAGTTGAGTTTTAGTATGCGATATGATCCTCATAAAAATGTTTAGTCTATGATAAAAATTAAAATCCTAGAGGATATGATGATATATTGTTCTATGGATTCCAATGGTGGTTAAGAAGAACACATTCATCTAGTTGAACATTCTTACAATAATATCTTTTACTTGAGCATTCAGAATAATACTTATTAAGTCCAATAAGGAAATAAGTGAAGAAATACAACATTATTGGATGATATTTGATAAAAAAATATGTTATATCCTATTATAGTTTTGTAAATCAAAGATAATGACATATTTAATCATCAACACTTCAAGATATCTCAAATTTGAAGGATATATTATGCGTACAATTGCCTTTCGTGGTGGAAATTTGATGTTTTTGAAATGTTTTTTATGAATTTCACCATGTATGAATGTTACAAAGGGAATGATGAGACCTAATTATATATTCCCTTTATAAGATCTTACTTTAGTTTGGGATGGTTTTTTATCTCTTTGTGCATCCACTAAACCCCTGAAGTTCAAGAAGTATTCAATGCATCTATCCTTTGGATTTGTATACTAGATCCAACCCATGTAGTAAAATCATAGGTTATACAAATAGAACAACATCTTTATTAGTATAAACTACCAATATAAATATATTAAAGCAGATATGAAATGAAATATAATAGGACTTGTTACCTATATAATGTTCCATAGAGAAATAAAAAAATTCAAGGAAGCAACATGAGAACCCAAGGATGTAATAAAACAATGAAATCCTCATTTATTTGTATCATAGTGATGAATTATGATGGAAAGTTTCATTTTAAGGGGGGTATAATGTAACGCCACCAGATATTTATAAAATATTTCTCTATAAATAATTTTATTTATTTGTTATCATTGGTTACAAACAACAACTATTATATAATAAGTGTGTAACAATTTTCAAATTTTATGTTTCCTTTATCGCCAATCCATTATATTGGTGGGTCTGAATTGTAATAACAAAATTATATAAAATATTTGGTCTATAAATTAACAAAAATAAATCATAAGTTATATAATTATTATAATTAAAAATAAAAAATTACTTTCAAATTAAAGTGATGTTTTTTTCGGAAAAATTAATTTTTGGCACTAATGTATTATAATTAATAAAGTAAATTTATCACCATTATTGAATTATTTTAATGAAATATAATTATTTTTTATTTGATCATTTTTTAAACATTCATAAATTATTTTTCTAATCATATAATAATAATATGTCATTGTTTATGCGTAAAAATGTAAATTGTTTTCTAAAAAATTGTTTGTCTTGCGTTTTTTCACATATATTAAACATATTTTCAAGGTATTAGATATGTTAAATTATATAAAAATAACTAAATATTGAGAATAATAATTATCATATTTTCTCAACAATATTATATTATTTTTGATCAATATGAATTTTAAGAAAGGTACAATTAATTGACTCGATAAAATTTAAATTGGGATAATAAAAAATATAAATAACTAATAAGACCATATATTTCATATCCAAAATGTTATTGTAAGAAGTTAATTTTACCCTTATCACATTAATCTTGAACATTATCATTTTAATGGAGACTTCTCCATGAAAATTAAATATATATTTTAAAAATTAATTTTTTTTTTAAAATGTCAATTTCTTACTTTAAAAATTAATTTTTGCGTTCACATAAAGAGAAAAATAGTTGCCGAAGGAAATTAATAGAAATTTTATGTATAATAAAATTATATATTTTATGGTAATTTAATTATAATTTTAGGGTATTATATAATACCCCAAAATGCTTACACAATGCGAAAATATTATTCATTCAAATAATGTAAATACACAATAAATGATTATGAAAATATAAAGGATATCTAATTTGAGTAATTTAAATCATTAATAGAAATTTATTGGTGAATATCTCAATTTATTGTAATGTTAAAATATTATATTATAATTAAAACATTCTTTTTATGTCTAATATGTCAAATTAAAAGAATGTTGTCAAAATAAAAAATAATAATATTTTATCAAAATAATATTTTATTTGATTATTTAAAATTGTAAACATCATAAAAAAGACAATGTGGATGTTATATGGTATTAGATATCCAAAAATGTGTATTTAGGGTACAATTTTCATCTTATATCTAAAAATTACTACCCTTTAATATTGAAATACTATTTATTGTAGGTAAAATTAAAATTGGTTAACTGAGGTTTAATAAGAATGATAGGGTTAACTATGAAAATATAACTTATAAAAATTCTATATTATTAGAGGATAAAAACCATGTCAGCACTGATCATTTATTCTAAAAAAATTATAATAAATTGTCTTGAAGAGGAATTAATTACAATTTAATCTTGTAAGAAATTTCAAAGCTATAGCTTACATTAATAATAAAATAGAACATGCACCCTCACTATATTAATAAAAATTTATCCTCCAATCAAGACCTATAACAAAATATTTATCTTATTAACTTCACTAGAATCATCTTATAGGTTTTTTTCACATCAAAATACATATAATAGATCCCCTTAGGGCATATCTAAAAGAGTTATTTTGAAGAATATGAAATCCTTTAAACTGATCACTTTATTTTATAATATATTTTAATACTTATAAATAATTTTTAATTAACATAAAATGAAGTATTAATTGTACTTAATTATATAAACAGTTACTATCAAGAATAAAAAACCATTATACACCCTTATTCTAATCAAATTTGCTGTGAATGTATCGCTCGTGCATACGTATAAATTAACATATACACATAGAAATACAATTCATATTTCATCACCATATTTTATTGATGGGTATGATGAGGATTTAATTTTTAAATATTATACTTATGAATAATTATAATTATGTAATTTTTATATCACACAATCCTACTTTAAAACAAATTCTTTAGGAATTAATAACGTTATTCATGCGTACGTGTGTAGTACCACCTCCACGAAGAGATGTGATTCAAATTATCATTTATATTGTACAAAGATGGTATTGAGGATGAATTTTATGATTATATATGATATGTATGATATTATAATTGTATAAAAAAGGTGAATTAATATTTAACTTTTATTACTTCCATCCGAGAAATAACCGATATGACGCTAATGGTTATGCATTCCTACCGTCTCCAAGATTGATGTAATTAATTTTCTGGCACTAACTATTAGGGATTACAATAAATGAATAAATATATTTATATATATAATTAATATTTATGATATTTATATACTAATTAATATTATTGACATTATGGAACCAACATATATGTAAAATTAATGAAACCACTAAACCAGAATACTCTAACCAAAAAAATTTATAACACCCTCAAATAATCATTTTAAAAAAGAAATATTGTCAAAAGGGGGTGTTAAAATTTTATAATTAAATTATATATCATATTATAAGTATGCTAATTAATCTATTGTTGATTTAGAATAATTTTAAGATTGTTATACATGTGCATTTAGGCCATTTATGTCATGGAGAACTCAATATAGGCGGTTTACATTATAATCTAATTAATTAACAATATTAAATATGATGATGTATTTAATTATAAAATATTAATATATATATCTCAAGAAACTCATGAGTTTTCTTATACTCTATATATTTATTATAGATATATATTTTCCATTCATTTTCATTACTATATGTTCCCAAGAGGTAGAAACTATTTTGATTAAGGGAAATAGAATTAACGTATCTCTCGTTTGAAAATACTATTTATTCCACATCCATGTTTTGTAAAAATGTTTTAAATAATGGTTTTACTATTCTATATAATTTTTTCATATTATTTTAACCATTTAATAAAAAATAAATAAATAATAAATGGAATCATTTATCATTTTCCATATGATTTACTTTGAAACTTCATAGAAAAAAATATTAAGGGATTACAATTTGAACTTATATGAAAGGCAGAAAAATTTCCACTATTATGACTAATTTTATCATTGGTTATTCCTTTACAGTTATAAATGTTTATTTTAAAAAATTAATTTATAATTTCATTGTTTCTGAAAATAAGTAATTTTAAAATGGAAATGATATTTTTTTCATAAATTTCTATATGATCATTAAATGGTATTTCTATGAAACATTTTCAATAACCCTTGATATAATTTATATATATATATATATATATATACAGATATAATCCAAGGATACCGTCCTAATTATTTTTCTATATGGTTTATTTTAATGGTGACAATATTTTTAGGAAACACATTTCATTTCCATGGGTTATGATATGTTGAAATTCTTATAAAAACTTTTTCTTTTCCTGAGGACTAATATAAATTATGATTAAGGGTATCATGACACACATATTTATTATTATCATCATGTGATGGGTGGGAAAAATATCTCACATCAACACTTTTGTTAATGATTTATATCTTATAAGATAAATTGTACAGTATTTGGGTTTAAACCCATTTCTGTAAGGGGCTTTGTCCACTATTACTATCTTGGGAGTAACCCTTGACTACTATAATAGTATGGGGAATTAACCAACTACCATATGATTTTATTTGAAAAGATACATGATTACTATGTAATTTTTTGTGTTTATTCTCATGCCAGATGTCAATGTAATATATCAATGTTATACCATCATGGTTCTTGTTTTTTATTCCCTTTTTTATCCATGTGTTCTAAAATACTATGGGAATTAATTTTTTATACTTATTATGATTCCAAAGATACTATAAATTTATTATTATGACATGTGTTAAAATTTATTTAATTAATATTGATCTATGAAGATATAATATCTATATTTGAAAATATTGGATTATTATATCTTACAATTATCAGATGGAGTGGTGAGAACGGATCACATGACTGCTCCCCAAGGAGGAACGCAATATTCTATTTGTGATGGTATAAGCATCTACACCAGTCCATCCCCCACCCCTAGGGGATGGACCCTCGTTGTCCTCTAAAGGAGTGAACTCCTCTTTCATCCCGTTTTATAATATCAATTTTTATTCCTCCATTCCCTCAAGTCTCACTCATACCGAAAGTCTTGAATTTGTTGGATTAGTTCCCCAACCTATAGATATTGACTTCCAAGTTCGTGAAATCTTCTAATATATTGAAGCACACATAGGTTGCATGGTTTTGTCAATGATTTCCTTCAGTAAACTCATTCGATAGGTACATCTTCAGTGCTTGGGTTTTGTTGGATAGTGTGATAGTGGTTATAATAGATAATCATAAAATTATGATCTGTTTCACCTCAAAGGTAGACCCCATCAAGGCCTAGTCAAGTGCAACTCATAGCTTCAATGGTTTCATATTTATCCATATACGGTGATCCATCGTTCTTCCTATGATGTGAGATCTTCCTTCGTTGGAAATGTGGGTAAGCTTTCACAATCTTTCCCATTCCATTATAAAATCCCTCTATTATGCATATGCTAGAGAACCTCATTAGTAGATTTATGTGTTTGTATAGTAGAATTGAAGCCCTTTTTCACCTATAAATCCATGAATCTTTGTCGAAATGGATTTGTCAAGAGTTCTGTTGAAATATGTTAGGAATTTTATTGGTGCGGTGTAACGATACAAACAATTGGTAGTCTATGAAACCTTGATGAATTTATTATCTCGATGCAAGAAACTGGGACATTCTCTAGAATACTATCGTTGGGGGTATCCACCCTCTTTGAGGAGTAGAAATTATAGAGGCAAGGGGAAAGAGACATAGAATGAGGTAGAGATTCTAGAGTATAGGCCTTATGTTTTTGAATGAATTTTCAATGAAGTAACTGAGGTAGGTTCTGGCTAGAAATCCCGATCTCAATAACCTAATTAGAATGAAGTGGTTCCATAAGACAAAATAATGATGGATAATGGTTTTAGTAGGTTGACACAGGAGCTGGCCTGTCCTTCTCTTCACTGCCTCACAATGTAAGGGGGTGGGGGTTGTTTGGTTCAGCAGGATGCAGTTTGAGGTGTAACTCATGGGAGTGTGATTAAATCTTTTTTGGTATAGATGGAGGATGGAGTTGAGGTTTTTCCTGCTGAGGTGTTTGAATCGAGTAGTGGTTTTTTGTAGAAGGAGATTCACGGGCCGGTTATGGAAGTTTCATTTAAAACCGGTGATGGAAGGAAGGTTGGTCTGATTTATTGAACTGGTCATCAATTCATTTGAGCAAAATATATGAAAATAATGCAATGGTAGACTTGATCTCTGATCATATTATTCCATTTGAGGCAGTCTAGGGATGCATGAATGTGTACAACGAAGATGAACATAGTCATTATGCTGGAAAAGCTTCAAGTAAGAAGGATAATAGAAGATATATCATGCGGAAGGGTATGAAAGATTATTCCTCCATACCATCTCCTTTGGAGACTCAATCTTCAAAGATGATAAACATCAAAACAGATGATGTTTAGGATGTGAGCCATCAATGAACATGGGTCCAGGGTGACCAAACCCTAGAATCACTGTTAATATCTAAGGAAAACGTTCTTGATTAGATCTTGTTACTTAATGATTCTAAGGACGAGGCTGCAAAAATTATGTTCAGGTCTTTAAGGGGGGGCCCTTAATGAAAAGAAATACAATTCGGTTGACAAACATGGCCCAATTCATATCGAGGGATTCAACAAATGTAAGATTATAATTCGGGAGTATATACAGTATGGGGATCATCTGGCCTCTAAGATTGAAAATCTATTGATGGAGGAATCTAGATTGCAGGTCTTATAAATATCAGGGAAATTGTTTTTGAAAACTAATTTTGTTATGTTAAAATTACTCTTCTTTGACTATGGTAGAACTAGTGAAAGATTTTTCTTGGATAGAGAGGTCTTTTGGATTAGTTTGATTTTTTTGGATCATTATTAGGTATATTTTGAAGTATAGTTTGGTGTTAGCATCCAGATTTGTACTTGGATATTCTTCATATGGGAATCAAAGAAAGAGTCATTCACCAATTCAAGCTATTTTGATTGGAAATCATAGAAGATATGTTTTTCTATAATTTTAGTGCATTTTCATCCTTACATTGGATAACTAGTTGAATGGTAATGAATTGGTGAAGGGTTTTAAACATGAGGTATTTGATGGTGTGAGGCAGATCCTCTATTTTATTTGGTTGTAATTCGGAGCTTTATGGTTTATCACTTTCCACATAAAATATTTTTTCTAATAAAATTTTTATTTTCTGTCAGTTATTAATTACAATTATGTAACTCATATAAATTGAGATAAATCCCTACAAAGCTAAGGGAAACTCATATATACCCTTACATAGCTCAAAAAAAGATAATTTTACCCTTACAAAACTTTTAAAACCCACTTTATTTAATGTATATAGGATCTTACCTTTTCATAGAACCTACTCCTTTTCATAATGGTAAACGTTATGTTAAAAGTTAATTGATGTCAATTCAAACAACTTTTAAATTAGAAAATATGTCTATAATATTCATGAAAATTAGAATATTATAATTATCCCCACAATAAAGAATTACTAAACTATAAAAAAAATTAAACAATAATAGGACAAGAATTGTTTCCCTACCATTTAATGATTCACCAATGTGGCATAAACAAGATAAAAAATATCAACCCAGAAACATTTATTAAACTAAATGATGCGACTTAGATCAATATATGATATTGAGACCTCTTATAATGGAAAATCCAAAAGACCTCAATGATTTCAAAAAGAAACAACACTCTAATTATCCATCAATGATAAATTCATCCATAAGTATGGAAGAAAACACCAATGTGTTTCTCTCCCGAGAAAGTATTTCGTGGAAAACTAGGATTTCTACACTGAGCATCATCCTTTGATGAGATCATCAAATCAAACACCATCACATTCAAATGCTTGGTTCATTAAGATTCCACATTATCTTAGATACTCTTGTATATTCATAAGGCCAATCTATGTTCAACTATAAAGTTCTAAAAACGAGAACAGGTTCACAAATAGGGTATGCCATGTTCTCAAAATTTGATATCACTGAACACATCAATGTATACCTATAAAATTAAGTCCAAAATAATTGGATACCCATGAATGATAAAAAAACATGTACACTATCCAAAAGTAAAAACGGGTATAAAAAATAAGATGAATGAAATAGAAGAGATGTCTGAAAGGAAACATACATAGATAAAAAAAGGTTCTTAGTATTAGACTTCATATTTTTCACAATATTGCAACAACTCTGTAAGGATTCAAAGACATTCAATAGGAAGGCCAATGCCTTGTAAAAAGTGAAAATCCACTTGGAGAAAAAAAATATCTCGAGAAGGAAAACTATCATCACGATCACAATCATGAACCATGAGAGATCACACAAAAAATATAAAAAATTCTACATGATCCCCAAAAACATGATTCATCAAGAAGAAATGATCCACAATTGTAAATTTTAAAAATTATCTCCTCAAAAATATTGATCATGAGGACAAACAGACACCAACATGCAATAGAAGCCCCTCCAATGCATGTATATCATCACTCCAAGGCCTATAGATGGTTCCCTATTAACATGTTTCATATACTACCCCATAGATATAATTTGATGGTCAAATAAAAAAAATTCATTTATTGTATTCCTAATTACAAATCCACTTAAGGTTCCCCAGGTGGCCTTGAAAATTATAATCTATTAGAGCATACAAAGAATTCATATTATAATGACTAGGTTCCCAATACAAAAATCATATGAGATACATCTTAATTTCACACGAAGACTATACCTTCCCAAAAAATCCTATGATTCACTGTATGGGTAATATTATTCTAAGGAGACTATAAATAGGTTACTATCTACATTCAATCATTCTTATAGTTCCATTTCCACATACATGACCCTTTTAAACACCTCTAGAAAATAGTTCAAATAGTTTGATGGTATGTTGGTTCCATAGTTTGATTGAGGACTAGTTATAAAATAGAAAACCATAATGGATTCAAAAACAATAAGATCAATTGATAAACATGGAATCATTCTGAATATGTTATAGTATTGCACAACTAATTGATCACCGCAACCAAGAACCATTGGCGAAAAATGTTATCCTTGTTCACTTACATGGGGTACTTCCACTAAATAAAGACTAACCTGAATAATTCCCAAGAAGTTCATTATTACATATGAGATGGAATCACATATTCCCACCACTATTGACCAGGTTCATAAAACATGGAGTTTATAGTATTTACATGAATAACATCATGATTCTCTAGAGAACCAATGATCCCTTTCATCTTGTTGATCTACTTCACTGGTTTATGAGAAACTCACATTAAATTTTAATTATTTAGATTAAATTCCAAGATAACCTTGGTAGAGATAGGTGAAGAAAGGTAACCGACTCTACCTCTCAATTGAAATTCTTGGTAGAGTCATCAACTCGAGACACCAATTCCAAAAAAAATTATGGAATCCTTAGAATGCCAGACTGACAGTATGGCATTATGTATCCCATAAATGAATTTAGGGATACATTTATTGATATTATGAAGTATAGGATAATCCAAAATAGTAATAAAATATTTTAAAACTTGACTACAAATAATCTAAAATCTTTCAAAAAACATAAGGTTTATGAATTTATAAAACATTAAACTTTTCTTCAAAATATGAAATCTTGGAATGAAACCCTCCTTAGATAAAAAATTTATAAAAAAAAATTTAATATCTTCCATGATTTAAAGAAATGTAATAATATTTCAAAATTAAAAAAAATATTTCATTTTAAACCAATTCTAGACCAAAATTTTCCCTCAAAACATTCCTTCATCGAATCACATTTTTTTATTTGAAAGAAATATATCCGAAAAAATATTTCCTTAATAATAGACCATTTGAAAAAATAAAAACACTTTTCAACGAACTCATTCAAAAAACATTATTTCACCAAATTGTTCTTCCAATGGATTAAATATAATAATCAAAGTGAATAAAGACAAAAAATAAGATAATGAAATATACAAAACAAAAAATGATTATTCAAAAAAAACATATAAACATTCCTCATATGAGTGAAGCTACATTAGAGAAAAATGGACAGGGAACCATGTTCGGGGTTAGGATATAATTATGCATTGCTTGGTCACATGGTATGGAAAACCACACAAAAACCTCAAAATAGCTCCACAATTAATATTCAAATCAACCACACTAATTAATCAAATTTAATAAGTTCTTGAAGGAATAATTTTAATTTTTTTCATCTTTTTATTCCATCCAAAAACACATAAAATATTCCCAAATAGTAGTTAATCTCCTCAAAAATATAAATCTAATTTTTTATTATGAAATAAATAACTCAAATCCCCAATATCTCTAGTAAATTAAGCCTTATCATGAAGAAGACATGATCAAGAACCAATTAACGAACTACATTATGAGCCCTAACACATTCATAGTTTCCAATATAATATTAATCATTAAAAATAAAATAAATTAATATATTGAAAAATATTTTATTTTTAGCAAGGTCCTCCAATTATATGAATTGTAATGAACCGAACACGAGTACCATTTGAACTAGTGTATTAAATGATTCTTCTCTAACTTGAAGGGAATTGTAGATCCCTATGAGCATGCAACAAGGGATTGTGCGTCTAGAAACCAAAATTGAAAATTATGTCACCGTAAATAAAATATAATAACAATAAATTTTATATTCTAGGAACATCATTATATAAATAAATAAATATAACCATATTAGTTAAAATGTGACAATACAAAAATAAGAATTAGAAAACACATATTATGGTGGTCCATGACCACCCACCATGACCCGTGTCACCTTCCCTTTACCAACCAACCATGAACACATAATATATGATGAAAATTATATTTAAATATGTAATAATATCATTAGTTTTATGAAAACAAAAAGTTATGAGTAGGGAATGATCTATAGATCCTAGTAGGATTTCATAAATATAGTCTATGGAGTTACTTTATAATTTAACTAAAATATTCTATAATGTAAATTATGAAAAAGTGATTTACATTTCAAAATTTGAAACACAATCTTTCAAGGTCAAATATCAACTACAATGAGTTTTGAAAAAAAAATAAACAATTTATATCATCTCTAAATATATATCTAGTAACATATGATTTCATTTTTTAAAACTTAACCCTTTTATTGAAAATATTTTAAAAACATTTCATAAGAAATAGTCTTCATTAAAAATAAAGGTCAAGGGAATGAAATTGATATCATAAATATGTACAAGAGTCAATATAATAGATCCAATAAGCATCATCACTATAATAATATCAATAAAGAATATCAAAAAATCATGCTAATCAACATTACTGAAATGTAATAACAATGAATATATTCATGAATTGAATGTCATGTATAATTATAGGATAGGTATGACCAAAATTTAAAAATGATTCTACTATAGTCAATATAATAAATATATCATGACTAATTTTCAATCTTATATCATGAATACAAGTATCTCATGAAAATAATGTACAAACACACCCACTTTCTTAGGTCCATGTTAATAGATTGATGTATTTTGTTCTGTAAAAACCAACTATACATGGTGTGAGTTACCTAGAAAAAATAAATATAGTTCATATATTAAAACTACCATTTTCCATATTAATACTCCAAATAGGATATTTAGATAATTAGTTTATGAGTATTACAATAGTAATTCTCATCAGCTTCACTATGGTATGATACCCTAAACATTCCAAAAATTATTAGTTAACATCTCAATACCTCCCTCAAACTCCCTCAAGGTGAATAAAATAATTTTTTGACACCCATAAATGGGAACTATATGAATCAATAATGTCACATTAATGGATTATCACAAGATATTATAATCATAATGTGCCAGGCAGGCCATAATGCATCTCTAATAATAAATCAGTCTTTTATTTCTAAATGTAAATTAAAAAGGCATTTTAAAATCACTTCCTTTCACAAAACAATTATTAAAATTTTAAATATACCATTAAAATAACAATTTCAATCAACGTATCCCTATATAATTAAAAATGAGGTTTAATAATTGAATGTTTTGGAAGTAATTCACAAAAAAATCTAAAACCTCATGTATAACATTAAATAAATTATTATCCTTTATTAACATCATGAAATATCATTTTAGAATATGAAAAAAGTCATAACATCAATATTTTATAAAAATTTCTTTTTAAACACTTTTAAGATATTTAAAAACCAACCAAGAATTCAAAAAAAATTAAATTGTATGAGGAACCAAGGTAATATCATTCTTGTCTTTGCCATGTTCAATTTATAGAGAAGTGGGTTGAAGAAGTACTCAAGTGGTATTTCAATGTAAAAATTTATATAAAATATATTTAAAAAAAGAATAATTTTTTAATGAAATACCTATCAATAATGATAGATAGGATGATGGTAATACAGAGAAACACCATCCTCAGAATTTTGTGGAAACTCACAGCCCTGAAAAAACTAGAGAGGGAGGGAAGTAACTTGGATGAGAGTAATGAGTCAAAGGGACCGTATCCTCTTCTATGTAAATTGTACACCCAAACCTAATTATTATATTATTCTATAAAATGATTGTACAACTGGTTTTGGTATTTTTAAATAAATACACCAGGTATAACATTATTTAAATCAAAAAATTGAACAACAATTTCATTTTTCATATTAATAAAATATTCAATATAGATTAAGTAAAGAAAATCAAAATAGTGTTTATAGTGTTTAATCAAGTTAATGAATATATTTCCATTATTTTAAAATAGTTTAAATTAATTAAAAGGAATTACAAGTTCATGCTATGGAAGAAGAAATGGAAAAGGATTTATTATTTATTTTAATCATAGAATGAGTGTTGTATAATGGTAACCTACAATTACACTTATGGGGCCAATTATTATTTCATAAGGGTACATGTATTCACTTACATAACCATTGTAAATATGGTCATACCATTACACAATAGAAGTATATATTATCTGGACCTTACAATGTTCTAACATAGCATTAAGAAAAAGGTAAATCTTTAGATTACCCTTACAAAACCATTATGAAAATAGGTTTACCCTTAAGATGTTACAAGACTACCCTTTCATTGAAAATAAATATTAGGGATTTCCCATATGTAACCAATTTGAAATTACCTCTGCCCTTAAATAACTTAATAAAACTCCTCTATATCCTTATACAACTTAGGAGAAGTGATAGTTACAGTTATGTTTCTTTTAATGTCTACCCGATGTAAAGGATGATGAAACTTTCCCTTTTGTAGACCCTACTCCATGTATTGAGCATGAAATTATATTTGAAATTATTTAATTTGAAATAAAACTAATTATAAATTAAAACTAAAATTTGAATTTAATTATATTTAAAATTTGGATTCTCCATTTTAGCATCAAAAAATTATTTTGAATCTAAATCATTAACTTATCAACCACATTGTTAATTACTTGAATGAAATTTGAAATTTTCTTAAATACATTCCATAATTCTAAAATCATATATATTTTTGATAGAAAAATTGTATCATATAAAATTAAATATGAATAGATTGAACTATATAAATCTAATACCTATGTTGATGTCTATATGATTCTTATTTAAACCCTGTAAATATTTTTGGTAAATTTCATTTCTAGAAACTAGATATGAAATAATGGAATCTGTAACTCCTTAAAACCTCATGTGGTTTACAATGACAAGGTATAACTACTAGTACCTATAGTCATGTTAATATGTATTGAATATTTAACCAGTTGTAGTTTTTTTATATTACAATAGTCAGGATATTCTATTTCACAATAATCTTCCTCCAACACATTCGGGATAGTGGAAAATCTATTATATATAACATTTAAAAAAAACTTATTTAATAATTTATATATATAAACATAGAATATATTATATTGTATGATAAACCAATATGGGAATCCACTAGACTATATAATTCATTAAAATTACAAATCATATTAAGTACAAAAGTGGGGGAAAATGTTTCTTCGGTCATCATTCACATAAAAATTTCTCTAATAAATTAAGTTAATAAATATAGGATTCTCATAAACATCTAGATATACTTCATTAGTAACATAATCATTTTGCTAATTAGGAATTGATTTCACCAACACATACATAATTTTTCTCACATAAATAAAAATATTATATTCCATTCCATTATATAAAATTAAGTATATTAAGATTTTATTTCCCTAAAATTTAGATGAATGAAAATTTAAATGACAATTATTCCATTTTTTTACAAAGAAGTATTTATTATATTATTATCATGTTAAATAATCATTCTACAAGTACATTATTTATATTTTTTTCTATTCAAATGATATAACAATTTAATTAACATGATTTTCATTAGTGAGAGATGATCCATTCTTTCACTATTATTTTTTCTAGGTTTTATATTTCCTTATTTTGTAGTAATTTAATTAAAAAAATCATGTTTATCATATCATGTATGAATATTGGATAACATAGTGGAAAACACTTTAACTAAATTATGAATTTTTATTATCTAAATATTATCCAAATGGAATCTTATCCTTTGAGTTTTCACTAATAATTAAAACCCAATGCCTATTCAAAGAAAATACACTTTGTATTTATGGGACCATAGATCAGACATCCATTATAAAAAAATATTCAGTGGAACCAATCCTTTAGGGTCACATAAAAAGAATGATTTGGGACTGTATTAGTTTTTTAAGGATTCCTTAACTTTTGGTTTCTATGTATATAAATCCCATCATATTATCATACATATTCCATTTATGTATGCATGCTTCTAATGTATCACTTTTTAATATGTTATAATTTCTACCAAATTTATATGTTCATAATATATTTACCAATATCTCCTTAAAAAACTCAATATTAGTGTAAATTATCCATATATAAAATCTTACTGTATTGAAAAATACCAAATTTATCTTATGAATGGGGTATATCAAATCCATTCATAAGTGGATTGGTATCATATGAAATTAAAATCTCTATAAGTGAAATCATGTTTTGAAATGTATGCAACCCTAACTTTTCTCAAAAGAGCCTAAGACACTATACCAATGGGAAGTCAAACCGCAATTCCCATTATTAATGGATCATAACTCAATATAATCCTCAATTTTGATACAATCCTATTAAATAATATTTTAAAAACAAATTCAACCATTTCACACCTATTCATAACCAACTAAAAAATTAGTGTAATGGTTAAATGAAACTAAATCACATATCATACCAAGCATGTAAGTCCTCAAATTCAAGTAATGTTTTTTACAATAAGATTTTTATTAATTTCAACAAAACTACATATATATGAATAATATTAAAAATACATTCATTAATAAAAATAAATAGAAAAAAATGAACTACTCATATATTTATATATAATGATAACTTTTATTTTTGTTTTTTAATTAAAAAATTATAAAAAAAATATAATTAATCATTTATTTATAGGCATTCCCTATTATATAGATATAAAATTATATTATTTATATCATAATTATAAGAATAATCATATTCTATTATTTATATAGTACATATTAGGAAATAATTTATATTTTAAGAGTTATGATATTTATAAAAAAAATTATTATTATATGAACATTTAATATTTTATATATAAAATATATAAAAACAAACTGTCACATATTAAACTTTATAAAATACATTGATTTAATCTGCAAAAAAATATTTTTCAGTTGTTTAAATAACATAATATATGGACATTAATGTATGAATTTTATAATAATTTTTAAGAAAACTTCCTAAATAATATAAATTTCATTATATTTTGTTTAATTTTAATATATATAAACTAATTATAAATTTTTAATGAATTTAAAATAATTTTAATGGAAATTCACAAATACCAAAACATTTTTGGTATGCCTTAATGTCCCCTAAGAGTTAGTTTTATCCTTGATAGCCTGCACTGGTGAAGATTTTATAGAATACATGTAAAAATATTTTTTCATAAAAATAAAAAAAAACCAAAATAATGTTTCATTAATACCATGATGATGTTTCTAATAATAAAAAAAATTCCATAATAGTACCAAAAACATTTTCATTATATTACACTATTTTTATTCAAACATATAGAATTATTACCTCTAAAAATTTGATGTGACATTATCTTATCATTGTCAAGTATTTCTTTAGGAAATCTCTTTTTGAGACAAATTTTCATTATTTTACCAATGTATAATAATAACATCCCAGTCTTGAGTGACATAGAATAGGTGTTTATTACATTGGTATAAGGTACGAGGGATCATAATATTAAGGATCAATTAGTTGATATGTCTCTGGAGTCTAGACACATACTTGATTTTTATATTAAATTGAAAAAATAAATATAGCATAAAATACTTTCCTATATCCTTGAAAATCATTCCTTGATTTATAATTCGAACACTAGCGAAATGAAAACAATTTACTACTGAGTATAGTTTCTCTATAAGAGAAAGAATAGAATAGAATAATTCAGGAGTAAATAGGGAGTAAAATATTTTTTAAGGTAAATAATATATATATATATATATGAATCATTACCAATAAGATGAAATTCAAATTATATATACAAAAAATATCCCCAATATAATCAAGAGAAAAATATTAAATAAAATTTCAATGAATAAATTTTTTACGTCGTACATCACGATCATATATTGAGTCAACATTATATTTCTTAACAGTCATGACTTAACTATCAAAATTTATATATATTGAATCAAGAATATAATTTGTAACGTTGTTGTAAAAATGAGGTTATAAATCATTTTTTAAATTCATTTAATCTTTTTAGAAAATAATAAATTTTAACATTAATATTATGAAAAAAATGATAAAATAATGAAAAATGGTTTCCATTGATGATAACTTAGAATCATGTTTATTTATATATATAAACAATTATCAAGGAGGTGGAAATAATTCACACACATTATATAGGTTATAAAGTACAATCTATTCATACATTATTCAACAATGTACAAAAATAAATTTTACGATAAAAATTAAAATAATTAAATTTAGAAAATTATAAAAAATGTAAATGTTAATATAATAATACATGTTACTAATCATTTAAAAGATTATTAAAATAACAATGGACCAATTTGATTAATATTAATTAGGAATAGAATGATTTTGTAACAAAAAATAAAAATAAGGACAGGGTTTTTAAAGAATTATTTCATTATTAGTGTACCAAAGAGAAGAATAAGTGGAAGAAAATATAGAAACTCCATAAATAAGTAGGGATGAATAAAATTTATGACGTTAAACTAGAAAATGTCCATATAAGTCTTCCAAAATGAATATAAATAATAAAAATTCCAAAAAAATTATGAGATTGTAATGTAATCCATTACATATTTTAAAAAATTATTATCTGGAAAACACATAAGAGAAAACATAATTAGAAACATCAGATGCTATTATTGAAAATAAATTCATGATATTATATTTAAAACATATAGTATAAATGAAGATCCTTTGTGATATTTTTTCTAACAATTTATTTTATTTAAAGGAATCTGACTTTTTTAAAATATTTTTTTGTGAAATATTGAGAGAAAATGCGTCAAAATATAGTTTAAAATCATCATTATATATTTTTGGTGGTAAATAAATTAAAATCTGGTTATGAAAGTGTTTTTATAAAGATAATGGATAAAAATAAAGTCAGAAGGATGAAAGGATTCTTTAACAATATTAAGTTACATTATATATAAATAAAATAATTCTTTTCTACTCAAAAAATGATTCTAACATCATGAAGAAGATCCAGATATAAGTTAAAGTTTTTATAAGGTAAAAGGATAACAATTGATATATGAAAATAACATCTGAAAAAATAATTTATGAGACATTATAAGAATTTTTTTACAAAATAAATTCAAGATAATAAGATGTACAACTGTAAGAGTTTCCATATTGTACTTTCTTATTGTATAAACTATGGGTTACTAGAAAATGTTTTGTAAATAAGGATCTGATTTTAAAATTATAATGAAATTAATTATGTTATAATTTTTACAAATTCCATGGTGTATAGTTGTGATGAGGTCAATCTAATAGACTAATAAGACAACCAAACATACAGTATCATTGGACAAACATTAAAAAAACTAACCATTCATATTTTTTTGGACTGTATGGTAGTCAATGTTTTTTGGGTTTTTATAGAGGTTGATTTTCATGAATTCATTAGATAAAAGAATACTACTCATCAGATACACATGATCAAAGATAAGGAATGAAGCAATTTTTTTGCTGAATATTTGTAGTTTAGTAAAATAAATATTCAAATAAAAAGTTCCATAAGAAATCAAATATTTTTGTATGTGTTAATTTATATTGAGAAATGAATTATGATATTTTCATGAAATATAATAGATGAATAATTTTGGATGTAAAAAAATTAATTATAAGTTGAAACATTTTATTCAACAATTATAAATAGAACAAGAACAATAGAAAAATTAATTTCTTTATTTTTAATTTTTTTGGGGGATATGTTGAGAGGTAAAAGAAATTATAGAATTAAGAAATTCATGATGTTTCCTTTCAGACGTAGTTTTAATTAATGATTTTGATTGATTATCTATGATGTTATGAAGGGTGTCGATGAATTAATTCTGTCATAATATATATTAATGAAATTACATTAGATGAATGTTTTGTTGAATAATGATTCAGGTGGTGTATAAATTCAAAGAAGAGGCAATGTGATTGGAAAGTTAACATTTATCTATCAAAAAAATTCAATCCATCGGTCAATGAATGCTTACCAAAAACATTGGTTTAAGAAATAAATTGATGAATATATAGAAAATCATATTAGGTGAATGTGTAAGATATAGTAGTAATTTTTTTCGTCAAAATGATAAGTGTTTACTAGACATTGTGTTCCATAGGAAAAAATTTATTAATTTTTTTAAAAAAAATTTATATTCAATGATCATTGAGAACAATTTCATTTAAAGATTAAATCATGGTGTTTTAAGAATATTTGATAATACTATGGAATTATTGAAAAGAATTTAGGAAATAAGTCTAAGTGGAGAAATAAAATTGAGATTCCAAATTCTTTATTTTTGGAGTAATAATAAAAAGGAGATGGAATCACATCATAATTAACACTAATCAAACCATAAAAATTCAAAAAAACTATATACTTTTTTTCAAAAGTTAATTTTTAATTGAATAACTCTTGAGTTGATGAAAAAGTACTATATAATGTCTTTAATCACTGAATCATAAATGAGATTCTGTTTAGAACACCTCATATAGAAATAAGATTCGGTTTCTACATAGAATATCTGAAGTGAATAGTTTTTTTAAATTAGAATGAATAAATGATTGAAAATGAAGATCTGGTTTATTATGGTGCATCAGACATATTTTACCCGATGAAGAAAGGAACACAAAAGAAGATATTACCATAATCCGGAAGGCTTTCATATGTATTTATTTAAGAATAATATTATTTGATACTCATGATTTTTTAAGGATAAATTTTGTCATGAAAATTTTAAAACTGATGGGAGCTAACATAATCATACAGATAGGGAGATAGAATGTGTCTAATGGGATTTTTATTAAAATTTTCATTTACATATTTCTAATAGTGATTATCATGGACCTATAAGAGTAGCCATGGTATGGATATAGGTTCTACCACTAAGTTTTAACCTTTTTTATAATTATTTCCATGATTACCTTATCATATTATCATGCTTGAGAGATTGTGATAAAATTTTAAAACTAAAATAATTCTTAAATTTTATAAATAATAAATTCTATAATGATGAAATTTTTTAAAATAATACCACTGATTAAACCCTTTATTAGTATTTTTGACAATCTTTATGATCCTTAAGTGGTATCAGATCAGGTTCCCTTGTTCAATTCTAAACATGTTAAATCACTATTCTTTAAATTTTATTTTTATTCCGATATTTGATGTAAAAAATTATAATTTATTGAAAAACAGAACTATACCATATCATATATGTATCACCCCAAACACTTCATGGTTTGTTTCTCTTAAATACATTCTAGTTATAGCCTATATTTTCTAAATCACTGAGCCTATATGGAACGAGACATGGTTACATATAGTATATATCCATATCCTATCCAATTTAACCCAATTTTTTCACTTCTATGATGTGAATTTCAAAAATATGACATACATGGTTGTGATCAGTATGTTATTTGGAGTCTGATATGGGAAAATCAATTTTTGGTGAATAATAACCTACCCTTATGAATAATAATCTACCCTTATGAACAGTAACATACCCTTATGAATAGTAATATGACTCTTATGAATGGTATCCATACCATTGAGTGTATAAATGAATTTAGGCACCTTAAAAATGAAGATGATAATTTTAAGTGTTTATATTTTCTTATTAAATAATGATTGTAATTAAATATTTAATTAATAATATTTTTTAAATTATTTTTGAAAATTGGACTTAATTTTTGGATTCTAATCTTTAAAAAATAGTTAGGATGAATTTTTGGGATTTTTCTGAAATGCTTGAATTTTTTATGAATAGTAAAATCTGATAATTCACAATAAATGCTAAATAATTGATTAAATGAGTTGTTGATGATGATATGATGATGTAAGCCCAATAGATTCAGATTCACATGATAAAATTACTATTCTTGGTCATATAAGATTCACTATTTCTTGTCTTGTGGAGAAATAACAAATTAATGATTTTTATATTGAGAAATCCCCTCTCTCCTCCACTATAAACCCCCCCCCCTTCACTCCCTCTTCACTTCACTTCTCTCAGGCCTTGTTCCTTGCCAATATTCTGCACAAATCTATCCCCATGATCCTCCCCCACGTCCAAAACCACCTAGACTCTTCAAAATACCAAAACCTCTCCCATTAAGAGGTTCTTAAAGGAAAAAGTCTCAAGATGTAAACTCCTCGTTTCAATTACTTCATTTTTTTTGTTTATTTCCTCACCTCCCTTCACCCAAATAGTATGAAAACTCTAGTAAATTACATGTAATAATTTTATTTCTAATTGTATATTTCATTATATTCTCTCCTTCCCCCCCCCCCCCCTTTATTTGGATGAAATGAAAGCACCGTTTGAGAAGTGCTAATTTAGCACGTTCAAGGACAACTGTTTATCAATTTCTATTATAATATTTAATTATGATCATTCAACAATTTTTGTTATGGTTGAATAAGATTATTATATATGTTATACCTCCTATTTTATTTTTTTAATCCTTTTTTCCAAATGGTATTAAATTATAAATCAAAACATGTTCACTGTAATCAAACCCATCGATTAACCAAAATGGTTGTCACAGATGTTATATATATATATAATAATTCAACCTCACTATAAGTAACCAAATTAAATTTAAAACCATGTAATCTTAAACATTTTCAATTCTAGAATATAACTTCATTTTTGGACAACCACTTCTATCTTTTATAATTATATGAACTTGAATATAAGTGAATCGATCTTTTAAAAACAAGTGATCAAACGAGTCCGAACAATGAAATTGAACCTTATAACTAATCAAAAAGTACATTAATTAAATAAAAAGGATTATAATAAATCATTTACAAATATAATAGGTTAGGGAATTATGAATTAATAAGCCTAAATTGTTTATTCATGTATTCAATGACAAGTCAAGAACACCTTCAAGCATAAGGTAAGGGATTGCATAACTGAATCTTCATTCATTGAGTTAAAAGTTGATTTCATTGGTTATATTTGTTCCTGAATATATGTGAATGGATTATGAATGTTTAATATTGTATATCAACTTATATTTTTTGTATTTTTTTATTTGTCACTCATAAATATTTCACTGATTTATCATCACTCTAATGACACAATCTTTGTAAGGGATCCACTCTCTCACTTTTGTTTAAGAATATATCTTATATTGTGCTCTTTTATTTTTCATTCCTAATGATGGGGTATGTTTTCTCACCACCCACATACTTCCCTTGTGACATATAAATAATTTAATACCACTTTACCTCTCATTAATCCCTCACAATAACACTCATTACCATGCTGAAATGTTTGTTAGGGGTTTCTCATCTAACTTTTTATTCTGTGAGATTTTCATTATCACCACTTATTTATTTTATGTTGTATATTTGTACTAAATTTTTTTATATAATAACATTACTCTATTTATATTAATGTTATTCGATTATTCCTTTGACAGTTTTTATGTTCTGGTCATATGATTCGACCGATAACATTGGGGTAAGAGACTTTGTCTCAACTACTACATTGTTGTGACTAACTTTATATTGTGAACCCAATAACTCTTATGTGTTGTACCTACTGCCAGTTTGAGATCACATTTCATTTTAAATTATATTTATATTAAATATCCATAATCGCATATCATTGATATGTTTTTTTCTAAATCGTATACCATTTTACATACAGTGTTTATTTGGAATGTTATTTTAATTATGGGAATATTGATGAATCTATATACTTCACTCTATATGGATATTGAAAAGAAATATTACTCTTTTATTGAATCAATATATAATGAATACATTGGATAGGTTGTGGTGTTTGGGTCCCACTATCGCCCCTCGATGCATCAGTAGGTCTAATGAGACAAATCAATTGGCGATAAACCTTTCGAGTTTGTTTCCAAAAATCTGACGGGTTTCAACCCACAGAATTAAACCGTTTTAACAGTATTATGGATTCATGTTCCAGATACATGACGTAAAACTAATAATGATTTTCTTTATTCATTATTGTTTATTATTATTATCAATGAGGTTTTCACTATGACAGAATCTTTGGATGCAGTTTCATTATCAGTTTATTAATGGCATTGGTTTTTCATTTATTCACCATGCCATATTGATTATGTCAGATTGATTATGATTCACATATCATTGTATTCATGGTTCCACCATTTTTAACCCTTAATAAGTGTTTGAACTCACCCCTTTTATTTCTTACCTTCAACAGGTGATGAAGAGAAGGCCATTTATTGAGTTCATGTGGTTGCAATTTTTAGTTTTGTTATGAACTGTATTTTGCAACATTTTTCAATGTAATTTTTGTTACATCTATATATCTAGTCTCTTCAAGACTAATAAACTAATCATTCCTTTGGGATTTTTCATTCCTTCAAACAATCCCAATATCACATATAATGCACTTTCTCCAGTCTAGAGGGGTCGGGGTGTTACATTATATCACTTTTCCTATTGGTTATTTATTCAATTATAATAAGGTTTCCACCCATAGGAAAAAATTCTCAAATGGATTTTATTTAAAGAAGAACGTTATGGTTGATAGAAATCCCAAAAATGAAAATATTATGTATTTGTTATAATATGTTTAAACAATCGTTGTGGGACTCACCGTTGCTAAATAAATTTTGGACAATATCAAAAGTATTTTCAAATTACAAACCAATTTAAATGAGTAAAATTTAAAAATATTGTGAACTATATTTGAACATGTCATTATGAGAGATTAATTAACATTTTTTAAGTACTTAACCAGAGACAATTATGTTTTCTAAAAAATCAATGGACTTGAAGGTCATAAAAAATTCAACTTCTTTCAAGAAACTAATGGGAAACTTTTCTAATAGGTTTGACTATATATTTTGATACATGAAAGATAAATATTATTTTTTCACATGATTTATTTCATATCTTTTGTTACTTTTTAAATAGAAAAGGATTTTTCATTTGAAAGAAATATAAAGGATGACGTGGATTTTTTATGTTATGATGAATTTGAAATTCTAGGATATTGAGAATTCAAATATCCTTTATTTTGGGCAATAAGGAGAATAATGAAAAGAATGAGTTTATCATATCACCTATCTCTAAAAAATGTCAAAGTGGTAGAGGAATATATCACCTAAGATGTTTGGACTATGTATGAATTTGACATGTTGTTGTGAATTTCCCGAAGAAGAAAGTTAGTTAATATAAATATTATTATGAATAAAACCATTCTGGGAGTAGTTTAAAAAACCTATTAAGAAGATAAAATGTACATCAGTGGTAAGAAAATGATCCCTAGAAATAATAACACTATATTGATAATGAAAAATTAATTTTAATCTTATGATAATAATTCTTATAACAGCACAGAATAAAAAAGGGTCTAATGAAAAAATTGTCTCATTTCAGTAATGTAAACTTTTCATTTATGGAGCATACATGATTATAAATCCACATTTAATCATGTGTGGACTGGATTAGTGATCAGGATGGCTGAATTTATGGGATGTTTTATAGGGTTTTATTGAGTTAATAAATAACACACACGAATGATTATGTGTATGCCTGTGGGGAAATTCAATAGTCAGATTACCCATTTCGGTATCTTTGTGGGCCCTATATTGGAAACCACATGTCTACGGGGAAATTGGCGGTGCATTGAGGTCTGGGAACTGACAACCATGTTAAGAAGGAATATATTTATTGTTAGAGGGGGCAGTTATTACATTGGAATTATAGTAAGAAGCCTTCCATATGTGTGTTGGAACATCCAATGTTGACATATAAGGTCCACAATGGGGATGTTGTAATATAAAGGTGTGTTGTGAATGTAACACCCCATAATGAAAAAGAGTTAAATGAAAATATTAAATGACTTGTATCAACAAATTTCACCATTCCTTTCATGATCCTACTATATTAGAAGTCCATAATTAAGCATTCTTGGCCTGAAGTAGTGATCAGGATGAGTGACATTCTGGGAATCTTTTCAGGTAGTGTGCGACAGAGAAAAAATAATTCATGAAATAACATGTGTTTTCCTAAATATACAATCATCAGTGAGATGAACTATTCGTGTACATGGGTGGTACCTTGGGTGATGATCACATGTCTACAGGGTAACTGGTGGTATCTTTTGGTTCAGGACCTGAAGACCATGTTATGGTGGGTTTTCTATGCTCTCAACATGGCTCAGTTGAAAAAATTCGTAAGTTTCAAAATGTTTTAAAATATGTATATCCTAAAAGAAAAATGTTGATAAAAATGTTATATTCCACAAAAATTGTGGAACAAGAAGAATTTGAAGAAACATAAAGATAATATCAGCTCAGATCAAATCTATTATCACGTCTTCAGAAAAATTATAAAATAAAAATTTAATTTAAATGATGATTCTTGAAAGTGTTATGAATATCAATGGAAGAGAATATTTATGAAAATATTAAGGGGATTACATCAATGATATTGAAAACATACAGTAGAAGTTTCCAAGTAGGAAATATGTTATAAGATCTCAGTAAGAAACATGAAGCTATGGATAGTGAGGTTTATAAAACTAAATCAATAGTTATAGAATTTTAAATGTCATTTTGAAAAATGAATGAATATTTCAACAAGTATTTACAGATGAATGGTCACCTATATCATGTTGAGGACAAAACTTACTCTAAAAATTTGGTGAAATCACTCTCCACGAAATGTAAAAGTGCATATGATTTTTCAAATAATGCATGTATTAGTAATTTTTTTAGGAACGATTGGATTGATATCGTATGTATGAAAACAATAACCACTATATAATATAATGAAATCATATTTATTAGATTTACCCCACACCAAAACTAACTAAATAATAAAAGATATACCCATTATCAAAAAACGGATTATAGAGAAGGATCATAATTATATCGATGAACAAGTGTCAGTTGATATTATTAGTGATGTGTTATATTTGGAAACAATGATTACAATTATTCTACACAAATTTTCACTTCATTAATGTAGTTATGAAATGTGGGAGAACAATAATAGATAAAAAAATTATCCTTCATAAGACTTGGGTTGTTAGAATGCCAATATATAAAGATTTTATAAAATTTGTAACAAAAATTGACTTTGATTTCATATAGGATACATGTAGAAGATGTTACCCAGATAGGCTATTTCTAGAATCAGTTATTGAAACACATATAGGACATGTTTCTTATACAATGAATTAAAATGTACCTGAAAATATGAAAATTGAATAAAGAACCATTTTTTAAACATAACTGAAATCAACAAAAATTAAAAAAACCTATATTCCTGATAAAGTTTTTTACTCACACATTACAGGTGATTTAAAAATATTTATTTTTTTTAAAAGCATTATGGAGTTGTTGTTACATTATAAAAGATTGTTCCTTAAAAAATAGGAATAATAAAAGTTGACATATGAATCTATGATAATAAACTCCAAATATTTTTTACAAGCCTATGGATGAAGAATATATTCCATTGTGTGATCTAAAAATGTGATAACTGAATGGGGGTATTTTTTAGGAAAGAACCATGTATCATCAGTAGTGTTGAAGCTGATACGGTCATTTCAGTGTGAGGAAGAATGAGAAAAAATTTCATTCCAATTAGATATCCTGAAAACTCATGTTTTTCAGTTTTGATGATGAAAAGAAGTTTTGGAATCTTAGGTTCAATCATCCTTTTTGGAATATTATGAACACACATTCTAAAGTAGATGCTGTTAGAAAATCTCTAATGTTGAAATGTAAATAATATTTTGTTGGTTCTTATTTAATGATTTGGATGACGATTGGTAAAATTTGTAACAATGAGAAATAGAAAATAAAAGACATATTTACTTATTAGATCTTATTTATGTTTACTAATAAGACATTAATCAATGAATTTGGAATTTTTTACATCAACACCTTTGTTTATTAGTTCACCTAGATGAAAAATATTATATTTATGAAACTTAATTATTGGTTGTAAAAATGTTCAAATCTTTTAGAAGAGATGTAGAAGCATAATTGGGTGTCTATATACTGAAACTGAGAAAAAAATGTAATGGATTACTTGAGAAATTATTCTGAATAAAATCTGATGAATCATTGAATCAAATATAATTATAGTTATTTATAAACTCCACAACAAAATGGATTAGTATAGAGGAATAAAAATTTTGGGGAATTATTATACTATTAAATTTGTTAAAAATATATCATTCTTTAACAATGTCTGTTGATAATTTTGTGGATGATTTATTAAATTTTTCCAATAAGAAATATAAAACTAATGTTGAAGGTAAAAAAAATATATGATTGAATACATGGAAGAGTCATTTGGATAAGAAGTTTAATCAAGAGGAAATTATTTTAAAAAATTTAATCCTTAGTAGAATGTTGAATCTAAAAATATCATTTCATATCATGATTCCAAAGTTCAGAAGAGAATAATTTTTAGAATTGGAAATTAGACATATCACATCATATATTCTGAACTAGAATTAGTTTTAGATGATGTTAAACAACAATATTAGGTTGAATTTATGAAACAAGAGTCGGATCAGATAGTGAAAATTTACACATATTAATATTTTCTAGGTCCATGGGTAAATAAGATTAATAGGATAATTTTTTTTGTATAGAAACAAGATGAATGGATATGGACTAATTTCGTAACAAAATATATAAATATTTTAGGTGACTCAAACAGAGAGTGTTCATAAATTATAGAGAATTAGTCCTCATTTTTATGATTGGAATGTGTCATAATGTTCTTTTCTATGGTTTCACGTAATAATAATTATAAGGACCTTACCTTTAAAATTAAATAATCTTGAAATATGTCAAGAATAAACATTGAAGATCTTTTCAGGTTTAGAGTTATTGAGAATTATGTCATAACTATTAAATAAAAACTTGAATATTAAAAGTACAAACTACTAACCAGTATCCATTTTTCATATAATATAAACTCTTAAAAAGAAACATGTCATGTTACATGTTTTAGACATTATGACTTCTCTTTTATCACATCCTTGTCCATATTCTACTTCATGTCCTATGAAAAACATTTCAAAAACTTGGGATGAGAAAAAATCTCAGTAAGGGATACACAAAGAAGGAAAACTGCTAGTTTTTCAAAAAAGAAACAAGTAAACCATGAATACTTTTCTATAAGTAATACTTTTAATCTTTATGAAGTAGTGTAACACCCCAACCCCAGTTACCCAAAGTCAGTTCATTATTACATAACATAAAAATTATCACAAATTATCATGTCTTGAAAGACCGATTAGTTTAGTATCCTTGGAATCACTAGATACATTCATAAACTTTACATTACATCATAAAATAGGAAACTACATCAACATTGTCTCCATTGAAAACACTGAGATCCCATAGACTATACCTGGAGGTCAGTCTTAATATACTTATTTGCATCCATGGAAAAATAAAACATAGAAAGGGGTGATCATAGATGCTCAGGAAGGATAACATTATCATGGAAACGTTCATAAATAAGCATAAACTTTTAAGGCAATGTATAACTAAAACAAATGCCTTTTAAACCTGAACATCAGCATAATATGGTAGAAATAAATTGAAATAATGCCATTTATTTATTCCCATTGATATTCTACTAGTCGAATGATCACATGCAATATCAATAACCACTTTCATAATGATGGAATTCATAATGAAAGACTATAATAACCACATAGTCAAGGCCCCATGCCACGACTAGAAATAATAGTTTGTTAAGGCCTTGTGCGAAGACACTAGTTTGTCTCATTAGACATACCGATGCATCGAGGAGCTATAGTGATATCCAACCATCAATTACTAAGTCCAATGCATTCCTCATATGAAATGTTTGAAACATAACATGAACATTCGTATTAAAACTAGCATATGAAATGTCAATACTTTAACTACAAACCATGAATGGTACAAAAATATCACATCCACAGTCAAACATAACTCATTCGATACAATATGGGGGATTTTATTATACCAGATTAACCTCAACCGAGAATAATGAAGGATATTGACATAGATTAAAATAATCATCAAACTATTGATAGAAATATCGCCCTTTTTCTTGAAAACATTTAAAACTCACACTATTTGTCAAGAAGCCATTTAAAATAGATTTTTGAATAAAAGTGTCCCATACCACTTTGAAACATATAAAAGGAATCTTGATTTAAAAACATTAATTTCCATATAGATAAATCCTTAAACCCATTTTTAAAATATAGACATTAATGAGAAAGAATAAGAATAATAAATCGTTAAAACATTTTAAAATGATTTTTAGTTAGAGATCATAACCAAAATAGAGACACTTGAATACAAATAATTGAGGTAATAAAAACATTGTAATATAATTATAATAAATGGATTCATGATATACTATGTCAATGTACATTATATACACCATATAAATGTTATTTGGTGTATAACAACAAAAGAGTCTCAATGGAATGTAAATTGAGATAAATCTCTCATAAAGGCCATATCCTTAGGTTAAGGATAAATCAACGACATAATTATGTGTGAAAATTTTAAATACACTCAATATTATTGGATATTAATTGTAAAACAATCAAAATACATTAACACATATTCTTGAAAAAACAACACCAATGAATTGGATGTTTAACTCAACAAATCGACATTGAGTAAAAATTATCTTATTAAGTTCATAAAGATAACTTGAGAATTTAGAAATGGAGTTATTATGTTTATCAAATGTATATACACAAAAAAGGGAGTGGAAATTATGACATAATCAAATGAGTATTGATTCCACACATAATGTTTGAGTAAAATAATCAATGATGTATGCGTAAAGCCGAATGAGTGGAAATTGAAATTTCAAATTCCCTTATTGATTTGGTAACGTAAAAAACATACACCCATGAAAGATGTATCATCAAATTATGATTTAAATATAAATGAATAAAATTATATTACACAATGAATAAAAACATGGGCAGTACACACACCACATGCAATAAATAAGTGGTGAACAATGGAAATCTCACGGAATTAAAAGTGAGATAAGAAACCCCTTACTTTGTAGTTTTTCCTTGGTCGAGGGTAGGTTAACTTCCTGTATAATGGTTAAATAATTTGTATTTAATTATAAAAGAATTATATACACTAATATGGTATCATATATGATCTTTTAACATTTATTTGTTAATAATATGTTAGTATTAGCGTCATTTCAGGTGTTAATGGATTCATTTTACTTTATATTCATTGTTATGTGAGACATATTTGTTATGGATGGGATGTATCTTATTAATATAAATAATTATATCATGTCTCTAAACTTTATTTTTAATCATCAAATGAGATTTAGTCTTGAATGGATATGATGGGGAATGAATCTCATCGCGTTCGTAGAGACGGTAATCTGTAAGTACGCACGAGCGACAATTTCATTCTTTTGATATTAAAAAAATTTACAATTGTATATTATATCATATATACAGAATCATTATCATGTTATAGTTATTATTTAAATTAATTAAATTTCTTTATAATATCCATTCAAATAACAATATATTGAATAACAATTACACCACAACGTGGAGACGGTAATATGTACGTACGCACGTATGGTGACATGCCATTCAAAGGATGGATAGAATAATGAAGATGGTTGTACCATATTTATAATAACATAACATTATATTATAATATACTCAATTTATTATTTTATAATGGAAATAACAAAGAAAGAAGAAGTGGATGAAGAAAGGAACTTGAATGAGGGTGGTGAAATCATTACCTATTTTTCGTGTTCTTCCATTTTATTTGATCAAAATGATTCCTTATGTTGGCTTTCTGACCAAAGGAGGGCCTCTAATATAAATTTAGGTATGTTTAGATGATATTTGGGAAGAGGTTAGCCGAGAAAAATGGCTTTGATGGTGTGACTTAGTGAGAAGGTGGAGTGCCCTTTCATAAGAGGGGTGAGGTTTACCTTAGGAAAAGCTAGAAATATTATTTTATAATAAATTAATATCCGGTTTATAATGGCTACAATGTTAATTATTTAAATTATAAAGTGGGGATAGGTCGAATACAACTCAACCAATCGGTTTTATACAAGTTTTTTCACTTTATTAACCTTATCTTTTAGTTTTAACTCTTAGTTAATTAATTTGAAATTTGCCATGTCTCTTTGTAATTTTATATTATATAGATAATAAACCTACTATAAACATCCAATATCCCCCCAAGTGGTCCACTACTAATACACCTATCAATATATAAGTCTTTTGGAAGATCCTTAGATTTTTAGGAATAGAATATCAATTAATAATATAATATTTGTTTTAAAAACTCATTTATGTCAATTTTGACACTATTCAATAATTGATTTTTTTTAAAGTCTTAAAAACATTATTAATTCGAAAATAATTCCTTTAATCAATGATAACAAGTTATATTAACCAATAAATTTTTTTATGTCATCAGAACTTTAAATTAGTTTTATTTTAACATTTATAATACTAATTATTTGATTCTTTCATTAATAAGGAAAATATTGCATCATTATTGTGTCATAAATAAATTTAATTATTAAATGTCTAAAAATTATAAATAAAATTCCCTTATGTATGAAATCGTTTTATGTTTCTAATTAACATTTATAGTTGAAAATATAATATAAATAACCATATGTAAAAATTGTTTTACTAAAAGATATATGCTTATGTCATTTTTTTATTTACTTTAACTTAATAATATAAAGTGTCATTATCACTTAAAAGTGGATCCATGGGGTCCCAAAATCGACCAAAATATTCCCATGGTTGGACATTTATCAAAAAATAGGGTTAGGACACGTTTTAGGGTAATTTAATATTATTATTTTATTATTTGTTTAACCTTATTTACAGAATTTACCCAATAACCAAGGTAAATAAAATATTTACCGAAATAATTATTCAATATGTATAAAAATAAAAGCTTCATATTTACACAATTTGGACATCCTGATTAAAAATATGGAATCCCTTTTTTCAAATTCAAAACATAGAAGTGGCAGAAATTAATTTCAAATTAATTCCCATTGTCAAAATAAAAAACTTGTTTTTAAGAAATAATAACTATCCAAAGATTGACACATGTTTGTGTCCGGTTTAAAGGTGAAATTACATCCAATGACCAAAATCATATTAAATGGTAAAAATATATTATAAATATACTTTAAAACCACTCAATTTCATAATTTATCACTATTAATTATTTCAATTAAAAAAGTTGTTTTTAATTAAAATTTAGTAATTTTCACTATTCATCAAAATATGAAAGTTATCATGAATGTAAAAAACAATCACCCTAAGATAATTTAGATATTACAAATATATAAATGAATTCCATTTTTAATGATAAAATGTATAAAATTTCAAAAAGTGGGTATTACTATTCATGATGGCTAGTTTGATTGGTTGTGGTTTGTGTTAGAGCTCGAAGTCACGTACAACACACACTACTGTATTATTCAAAGAGAAGCATACTGTGGAATATTGGGGTGTTACATTCTCCCCTCCTTCAATAAATTTCGTCCACACAATTTATAAAATTTGGCTTGTGAATATAATGGAAAGTCCCTCATCAGAAAAAGAGTCCATAAAACTATCTCTTTAAAAGAAAGAAAGAGAAGTACAAAGATCACCCAAGATAACCTATACCAGGATTCCATATAGAAAAACATGGATATGGAAG
This sequence comes from Viscum album, assembly GCA_963277665.1. Taxonomy (NCBI): domain Eukaryota; kingdom Viridiplantae; phylum Streptophyta; class Magnoliopsida; order Santalales; family Viscaceae; genus Viscum; species Viscum album. The sequence continues at coordinate 2,081,900,647 of OY728128.1, read as the reverse complement.
ATAAAGTAAGTGTCAAGTTCATATGAAGAGGGATAGAAAACATGTTCAGGAGAAAGTTAACAACAAGAAAACCACAAACAAGTGATGGGAAAACGGTCATTAGTCTCCCAGTAGAAAAAGTAAACAGACAACATATTTTTGTTTTAAGTTACATTACATAATGATGAGGAATTCATTTATGAGATTTAATAAGAACATAAAGAGATACACTTACTTTTTATGTAGAGTTTCATTCCTTAATAAATTTCTACTACTGATTCAATTTTTTTAAACGATGAGTATTCAAGAAGACTTGGTCCCACTGGAAAAGATAGAATAAACTTCTATAAAATCACATGATCCACAAAGGATAAGCAATATATTTACCTTTTATTAAGAGATTAATAAAAACAAAAACGGTTAGTATAATATCTTATGATCCCCCAAATGGATATTCCATTAGATAAAGAAACACTAATCTTAATTTCTAAAACTAAACCAACAATACCCCAAAGTTAAATAAATTCCATTCTATAAACAATTGTACTTAAAATCCTTCAATATAATCCAAACTAATATTGAAACCGAAAACATATAATAACTTGTTTATGTAGTCTTCCACATCAAATTGTATCTCCAAATGACATCAACTACTCATTAAAGTCACATACCTAAAATTAATTATCCTAATCACATATTTTCTATTATTGGTTAATAATTTCTATAAATAACCCAAATCACTATAAATACACAATAAAAACATCGATAAAAATCCACCATTACTCCTCAAATGAAATCACATAGTATTCTATTTTCCTTGGGCATATAGTGTTCCCAACAAAGAAAACATCTTCCAAAATAACATTTATCACTTAATCAATGAATCATTTTCCTATAATAAGGGTATACATTTTGCAGTACATAAGATCAAAAATCAACTTATTATTGATCAATAAAATAATTTAACTAAAAATAATTAGTCACACTAACTAGGGACATCACGTAGTCTAGTGGTAAGCGATAAATCCCAATCGTACATTGGTTGGGGGTTCGATTCCCATAGCTTTGTCCGACACGACAGGTTGTCACACGGTCTGCGTGTTGTCCTTTTTGAAAAACTATATTTTATAACATTACCAAAATGAGAAAAATTCCTCAAAATAAACATAACATAATTTTAACCACAAATGTTATCTCATACCTTGCATTTTCACCCCAAAATATAATAACTTTTAATTTCCTCAAACCCAAAGATCATATAAAACCAAATTGTTATTTATAACCATATCCACAAGATAAAATATAATTCTTCCTCAAATATCATTATCATATGGAAAACTGTAGGGTTACAAATACAAGAGAAAATTATTCCAAAGTAATCCCATCAACAAGGAGGACTAATAATTTAAAACATTTATCCAACCATTAATTTCGACATAGCTTCTTCTTTAACAAAGAAAATATCATATAGAATATTTAATTCACATGGGAATTGGCTAGGTCCCCTGCATTTACGGAAAATCACTGTAAATGGATTCATGGGACCATTTTTATTTTCTTCCGTAGTACTCTTAATTTTTCCTTGGTAATTCTTCACTTTATGTCCTTCTTTCCCACATGTAAATCATTTCGTTGTTATGTTGAGACACTTTCCTGGGTGTATCCTTCCACATTTCCTACATGATGGAAATTTGTGATTCTTTTCTCCACAGTCTCCAATGCTGGAGCTCTAATCATTCATCACCTTTCTCTTCTTTTTTGAGTCCGGGAGTTGGTTAATATATATGTTGTTGATCATATTTTTGGAAAACTGATTTGGCATGAACATGATTTCTTTTACGCCAATCAACATTCTATTTTGTTTCTCATGTCCACCACCGTTCTCACCTTGTACATCATTATCAAAGTTACTATGACTTCCTTGGACTACAGCCATTGACTAAAACTAGAAAGCAATGTGTGAGTAACAGTAGTCATAAAATGATTTAGAGAATATCATGTCACCATATTCGTAATTTGAAACACCTTAACATTAACCGAGGTCATTTATTCTCATCTTATATTAAAATAATTCAAATCGTTTTGGAAAGAAAATTTAAATTATTATAAACATATCTCTCGGGATTGTCGTAACCAAGAGTGCAGCAAGGCCCATTGTCGTGCACCAGTTCCCATTCGAGTCAAGCTCAAAGTAGTGTTTTCGGGTTTTACCCCTAGGTACATCTATTCCAGAGCCGCCTCTACCTGCTCGTATCTAGACATGGATGTATTTCTTGGAAAACTCACAAAATCACTACTATACCAAAATTCTAGGAAGTTTGTCTATTCTAATCTGTATTGTCTATCTTAGGGCTATGTTCTCTAACAAGGTTTTATCTAAATCTTGCATCCAAAGTTTGTACTAAACTTCCTCTGATACCAACTGTAACACCACGATCCCAGTTACCCAGTGTCAGTGAATTATTACATAACATTAGCATGATCACAAATGATCATGTCTTGAAAGACCAATTAGTTTATTAGCCTTGGAATCACTAGATTCATTAATAAAGAAAACATTACATCATAAAATGGAAAACTACATCAACATTGTATCCATTGACAACAATAAGTTTCCATAGAATATCCCTGGAGGTCAGTCATAATATACTTATTTTCTTCCTGTGAAAAATAAAACATAGAAAGGGATGAGCATAGAAGTTTAGTAAGGATAACATTATCATGGAAACATACATAATAAGCACAAACATTTAAGGCAGTGTATAACTAAAAAAAGCATTTTAATCCTAAACTTCGGCATAATATGGAAGAAATAAAACGAAATAATGCCATTTAATTATTCAAATGGATATTCTACTAGTCAAATTATCACATGTAATATCAATAACCACTTTCATAATGATAGAATGCATAATGCCAGACTATCATAACCACATAGTCAAGGCCTTATTCCAAGACTACAAATAAGATTTTGTCAAGGCCTTGTACCAAGACACTATTTAGTCTTATGAGACCTACCGATGTATCGAAGAGCTATAGCAGGCTCCACCCATCACTTACTAAGTCCAATACATTCCTCATATGAATTTTTTGAAACATAACATTAACTTTCGTATTAAAACTATTATATGAAATGTCAAGACTTTAACCACAAACCATGAATGGTCTAAAAATTGCATATACAGAGTCAAACATAACTCATTCGATAGAATATGGAAGATTGTATTATATCAGATTGACCTCAATTGAGAATAATGAAGGATATTGACCTAGATTAAAATAATCATCAAACTATTGAGAGAAATATACCCCTTTTTCTTGAAAACATTTAAAAGTCACACTAATTGTCAAGAAGCCATTTAAAATAGATTTTGGAATCATAGTGTACCATACCACATTGTAACTTTTAAAAAGAATTTTGATTTGAAAACATTAATTTCCATATAAATAAATCCTTAAAACCATTTTAAAAACATTTATATTAATGAGAAAGATTTAGAATAATAAATCATTAATACATTTTAAAATGATATTTTAGTTAGAGTTCCTAACCAAAAGAGAGACACTTGAATAAAAATAATTGAAGTTATAAAAACATTGTAATATCATGATAATAAAGGAATTAATGATATACTATGTCAAAGTACATTATATACACTATATAAAAGTGATTTGGTGTATAACAACAAAAGAGTCTCAATGGAATGTAAATTGAGATGAAATCTCCCATAAAGGCTGTATCCTTAGGTTTAGGACAAATCAAACAAATAATTATGTGTGAAAAATAAAAATACACTCAATATTATTGGATATTCAGTGTAAAACAATCAAATGAAATTCACACATATTCTTGTAAAAACAACACCAATGAATTGGATGTTTGACACAACAAATCGAGATTGAATAAAAATTATCTTATCAAGTCCATACCAATGACTTGAGAATTTATCAATGGAGTGATTATGTGTATCGAAAGTATATCCACAGAAAGGGGAGTGGAATTTATGACATAATAAAATGAATAGTGATTCCACACATAATCTTTGAGTAAAATAATCAAGGAAATATGCGTAAAGTCGAATGAGTGGAAATTGAAATTTCATATTCCCTTTTTGATTTGGAAACTTATGAAACATACACCCATGAAAGAAGGAACATTCAATTGTGATTTAAATATACATGAATTAAATTATATTACACAATTAATACAAACATGGGCAGTACACACACCAGATGAAATAAATAAGTGGTGAACAATGGAAATCTCACGGAATTAAAAGTGAGATAAGAAACCCCTTACTTTGTACTTTTTTACTTGGTATAGGGTAGGATAACCTCCTATATAATGGTTAAATAACAATAATTTAATTATAAAAGAATTATATACATTAATATGATATCATATATGATCATTTAACATTGATTTGATAATAACATGTTAGTATTATCGTCGTTTCGGGTGTAAACAGATTCATTTTCCTTTATATTCATTATTATGTGAGCCATATTTTTTATGTATGGGATGTATATTATTAATATAAATAATGATATCATGTCTCTATACATGATTTTTAATCATCAAATGAAATTTAGTCTTGAATGGATATGATGGGGAATGAATCTCATCGCGTTTGTAGAGACGGTAATCCGTACGTACGCACGAGCGACAATTTCATTTTTTGATATTAAAATAATATATAATTGGATGGTATATCATATATACAGAATCATTATCATGTTATATTTATTATTTTCATGAATTAAATGTCGTTATTATACCCATCCAAATAACAATATAAATAATAACAATTACACAACGACGTGGAGACCGTAATCCGTACGTACACACGTATGTTGACATGTAATTCAAAGGATGGATAGAATAATGAATATGGTTGTACCATATTTATAATAAAATCACAGTATATATAAGATACTGGATTTATTATTTTATAATGTAAATAACAACGAAAGAAGAATTGGAAGAAGAAAGAAACTTGAAAGAGGGTGGTGAAATCATTACCTCTTCTACGGGTTCTTCCTTTGGATTTGATCAAAAGGTCTCCTTAATATGGCATTATTACCAAAGGAGGGCCTCTAGAATAAATTTAGGGAAGTTGAGAGAATATTTGGGTAGGGTTTGGACAAGACAAATTACTTTGATGGTTTTAATAAGTGAGGAGGGGGAGTGCCCTTTTATAAGAGGGGCGAGGGGCACCTTAGGAAAAGCTAGAAATATTATTTTATAATAAATTCATATTCGATTTCTAAAAGCTAAAAACTGGATTATTTAATGTATATGGTGGGTATAGGTCGAAGATAACTCATCCAATAGGTTTTAGATAGGTTTATGTCACTTTATTAACCTTATCTTTTAGTTTTAACTCTTAGTTAATTAGTTTGACATTTACCATGTCTCTTTGTGTTTTTATATTATATAGTTAATAAGCATACTATAAACTTCCAAGAGACCCCCAAGGGATCCATTAATAATACATATATCATTATATATGTTCTTTTTCCGATCCTTAGATTTTTATGAATATAATATCAATTAGTAATACAATATTTGTTTTAAAAACTCATATATTACAATTTTGACACTATTTAATATTTGATTTTTGTTAAAATCTTAATAATTTTTTTAATTAGAAAAAAATTCATTTAAGAAATAATAACATGTTATATTAATAAATAAATTTTTTTTATGTCATCAAAACTGTCATATTATATTTATTGTAACATTTATAATACTAATTATTTGATTCTTTCATTAATCAGGAAAATAATGCATCATTATTGTGTCATAAATAAATTTAATTATTAAAAGTTTAAAAAATATAAATAAAATTAAATTTTGTAGGAAATAGTTTTATATTTATAATTAATATTAATAGTTTAAAATATAACATAAAAAAGTCTATGTAAAAATTGTTTTTCTAAAAGATATATGCTTATGTCATTTTTTGTATTTACTTTAACTTAATTAATATAAAGTGTCATTATCACTTACAAGTGGATCCATGGGGTCCCAAAATCGACCCAAAGATTCCCATGGTCGGAAATGTATCAACCAATTTGGTTAGGAAATGTTTTAGGGTAATTTAATATTATTATAATATTATTTTTACCCTTATTTGCCGAATTTACCCTTTAACCACGGTAAATAAAATATTTACCGAAGTAATTATTCAATATGTAAAAAATAAAAGTTACCTATTTACACAATTTGGAAATCCTGATTCCAAATATGGAATCCAATTTTCCAAATTCAAAACATAGAAGTGGTAGAAATTAATTTTAAATTAATTCCCACTATCAAAACAAAAAGCGTGTTTTTAAGAAATAATAACTATCATGCGATTAACACTTGATTGTGTCCGGTTTAAATGTGAAATTACATACAATAACCAAAATTGTATTAAATGGTAAAAATATATTATAAATATACTTTTAAACCACTCAAATTCATAATTTATCACTGTTTATTATTTCAATTAAAAAGTTGTTTTTAATTAAAATTTAGTACTTTTCATTATTCATCGAAATATGAAAGTTATCAGAAATGTATAAAAAATTCACCATAAGATAATTTCGTTATTCTGAATCCAAAAATGAAATCCAATTTTAATTATAAAATGTATAAAATTTCAAAATGTGGGTATTACGATTCATAATGACTAGTTTGATTGTTTGTGGTTTGTGTTAGAGCTCGAAGTCACGTACAACACACGCTACTGTATTATTCAAAGAGCAGCGTACTGTGGACGCTTGGGGTGTTACAAGTATTAAGTACTTTTCAATTAATAAAAGATCATTTCTTACCCTTTTGTGACCAAAATATTTCTATAAAACCCATATAAAGAACACATAACATATTAAGGTTACTTGGAACATAAACATACTGAAATGGAATAACCATACGGTCGACTTCCACATATATTCACTAAATGGAATAGGCATACGTATGTCTTCCATACCCAATGCATTGGAGGTTATAACATAACCACCTATCCTGGTTTATCACAGCACCACCCGCCGTTTGGTTTATCACCTAACCTCCCATCAAATGTCCAAGAACCATTATAAAATCATAACACATAAAATTATATAAATATAAACATTTAACTAATAAAATTTACACATTGAAATTAAAATATATCATTTCAAGATATTTAAATAATCAATACTTAATCAAACCATTTTCAAAACCATTTATAAAATTTTATAATGAGATTTTTGAAACAAAGTATCTCATACCACATTGAACCTTTAAAAGAAATTAAAATTTTAAAAAAATTAAACTCCATATAAGTTAATACTAAAAACCATTTTGAATACATGGACATTAATGAGAAATATTTAAAAGAATAAATTTTAAAAAGAATATTTTAGTTAAAGAGTTCCTAACAAAAAGAGATGTTCTTGAATACAAATAATTGAGGATTAAAATTAAATTCAAACATTATAATATCATGGTAATAAATAGATTCATGACATAATATTCCAAAGGACAGTATATACAATATATTAAAGTGAATTGGTGCATAACAACAATGAAGTCTCAAGGGAATGTAAATTGAGTGGAAATACCGTGTCAAGACATTATCCTTAGATTAAGGATAATTCAATTACATAATTATCTGTGACAAATATAAACACCCTCAATGTGATTAGATATTCAATGTAAATTTATCATAGGACGTTCACACATGTTATTTTTTATACAAAACCAATGGCTTAGATATTTAACTCAATGAATGGAAATTGAGTTAAAATTACTCTTATCAAGTTCATATTGATGACTTGAGAATTATTAAATGGAGTGATTATGTGTATGAAAAGTGTATCCACAAAAAGTGAAGTGGAAATAAAAACATAAATAATCAACCCGTGATTCCATACATAATCATAACATGACATAATTATGAAATTAAAGATTAATCCTAGGAATGAAATTTGGGTTAAAACATTCCCTTACCGATTTGGTAACTTACGAAACATACACCACATGAAAATAGAATCATTCAATGAAGATATAAATACCCAAAAATGAAATAATATAACACAAAGAGTAAAAATAAAGGGTAGTATGTACACCACACAAAGGAAATAGTGAAAAATATAGCATGAATCTCACTTGAAGAAAAGTGAGATAAGAAATCCCTTACCACATTGTAATCAAATGATTCTTATGAAAAAAATTTAATAACCACCAAATGAATCACATAATACAATTAATATAAATATAATCATGATAATATAAGTCAAATGTCCATAAAAAATACCCCACATTCAATAAATAAATGAAAACAATGGAAATATCATGGAATTAAAGGTGACATAAGAAACCCCTTACCTCGTGTACGTCATGACTTGTTGGTTTCTTGTTCTTCCTGAATAATAAACATAAGTCAATTTATACATGATTAAAAACATTTTTCAAGTTTATTATTATTTTTATATAACTTATTTCCAAGTTATAAACATTATGTAATCCTTTAACTTAATAATGGTAATTTTGTCGATATTTGGTATTTGAGTAAAAAATAAACTTATTATAATTAAAAGTTGTTCATGTGGTCAAAATATAATTATATACATAATTATATTCATTATTTAGATATCATATATATCATATATATCCAGTATATACATGTATTTATAATAGTACATAACATTTAGAGATAAGAAATGAAATGAACCATTCCTAGAGACGGTAAGCTGTACGTACGGATGAACGCTACTTCCATTTCTATTTCATATTGTAATGGAATGGAAAATTAATGATAAATAATTATATTATAATTCCAGTATAATATAATATATAATTTCATTAACTCTACCCTTTATATTTTCCATATAAGGCATTAACGAGTCATATCACTTTGAGGGGGTGGTAGTCTGCATTTCCTCAAATGAGATTATCATATTTACCCACTATGGAAACCAAAAAGGAATTATATAAGTGAAAAATACAGAAGAATAGAATCAATATAAATATAATATATATCATATATAAAAATAGTTCCATCATTATGGACTCCATGAGAGGCGGTTGGAGATATTTGAACAATCATCATTTCATGAGGTAGTATTTCGCCGTCCATAGAAACTATATGTTCATAACCCATTAGACAGAGGTGAGTGTAAGTGTAGTTATAATACTTATCATAAAAACAACCTAGTATATTTATGATACTAGTTATGTTATAAAATAATGTAATAAAAAGCTTTTATGGGGTTGGAGAAGTAAAATAAAACAAAATAAAAGAAAAGAATTTAAGTGAAATCGTAACCTTTAATTCGGGTAACTCTCTTTGGTTTGAACCAAAAAGAATTCTTCTAGTGAATTATGCCTATTTTAATGATTTTATGTAGAATATAGGGATCTTAGGAGATGATTTATGTAGGAGTTGGATGCACCAAGGGCTTGAGAGGTTTGAGGAATGGGTTAGAGGTGAGGGCTTTCTATAAGAAGTAGGAGGGTTTCATTAGAAATGTGTGAAAATACTATTTTATTATTTAATGATATTCTGTTTATAAAGCCCCAAAACTCATTAAGGTCTAATATAAGATATATCATTGTATAAATAAATTCATCCAATACAAACTAGATAGGTTTTGGATGTTATTTTAATATTTATATCATTATTTATTTAAATGATTTATTAATGAGGTAAACACCGCATCATTATTGTGTTATCAATTAATTAATTTATATGATGTTTAAAAATTATATAAAAACATTCATGATGTAGGAAATCTTTTTAAATTTCAAATTAATATTTATAGTCGAAATTATAACTTATATAACCCAATGTAAAAATTAATTTACTAAAAGACTTTTGTTTATGTCATTTTTGTCTTTACTTTAAATTAATTAATCTAAAGTGTCATTATCACTCCCAAGAGGCTCTATGGGGTCTCAAAATCGACCCAAGGATGACCATGGTCGGACATGACTCATATAATAAGGATAGGACAAGTGTTATGGTAAATTTGTATTATTATTATTTTCTTTTTACCTTGAATTACCGAATTTACATTAAATCGCGGTAAATAATAGTCAAAAGTTACTATTTAGAAAAAAATTTATTTTCCTATTAATGCACAAAATTTTAATTTCTAATAACAACCATGTATGTATGATTTTTAAAATTCAATTCACATATGTGGTAATTTTTCATTTAAATTAAAATGTTAGTTTTTTATTTACTACATAGTGGTTTCACTATTCATAAAAAATTGATGTTTTTCAGAAAAATATCAATGTTTCAGCCTAAGATATATTTGATATTATGAATTAAAAAATATTTATATTTTATAAAATTAAAAACATTGATGTTTCATTAATTAATATAAAATTATTACCCGTTTTCAAAATAAATAGCGTGTTTTTAAGAAACAATATCTATCAAAAGATTGACACTTGTTTATGTCCAATTGCAATGTGAAATTAATTCTAATGACAACCATAGAATTAAATGGTTTGTATATAATCTAATTAATCTTTAAAACCAATTAAAAATATAATCTATCCATATAAATAAATTATATTAAAAAGCAGATTTGAATTAAAATACAGTATTTTTCAGTATTCATAAAAATTTGAATTTTATCAGAAAAATACCAAAATTTTACCCATAGTGAATCTTGATGTTATGATTCTAAATAAGAATATTATTTTTTCTTATAAAACATATAAAAGTGACCAAAATTTATTTAAATATGGTTCTCTATCTAAAGGTGGTAAATCAACCTTTTAAAATAAAATATGCTTAAAATTTGATTAATTCACATTTAAGCCTCAAAATTTTATTAGATAAATGTAAAAACATTTAAAAAACATGTATAATCATATTGTAGTTACTTCTAATCATTCACACAAAAACAAAATCTCGGCGTTAACTATCATTTAAAATAATAGTATTATATTATTATTTTTTAGTATAACCCAACGTTGTGTACAACATCAGATTTCAATAAAAATCAATTGTTCTGTATCAGGTACGCCATAAAACATAGCATCCCCTTTAAAGAAAAATTAATAATTAATTTAAAAATATTAATAAATATGAAAATTTCATATTCTTTATTTACCTTTAATGTAATATTCTTCCCCCATTTTGGGAATTTTGTCCTCACAATTTTAAAATTGGGTTTGGAAACATCATTGAAAGTCCAAAATAGGAAAAAAAGTAAACCAAACTCTCAATTTAAAAGAATGAAATATATATACAATGGAAACTCGAGATAATAGATTCTAGGATTCCATGAAAACATGGATATAGAAGGGAAACTAACTATCATAGATTAATAGAGAGTGATAGAGAACTTGAACATAGATAGTTAACCACCACAACACCGTAAATTTGTGGTTGGGTATAAGTCTGATGATAAAAGAGTGCTTATAAATTTATTACTTTAATATCATTTTCATAGAGTTAATGAATTTTATTAATAACTAGACTAATATCTTGAGGAAATATACTTACTTTCCATATAGAGAGTCATCCTTTAATAAAATTCTACAACAATCTCATATTTTCTCCAAACGGCAGGTATTCAAGATGAATTGGCCACACCTGAAGTGCGCGAATAAACTTATATTATATCACATAATCTACAAATGATGTACTATATGTTTCCCCTATCTTTAAAAATCATCCAAAACCAAAATTGGTTATTAGAAGATCAGATATTCCCTAAAAAGGATAATCTTTTACAAAAAGAAAAACGACTCTTAATCTCCATAAGTTGTCAAACAATACCATAAGTTCAACAAAGACAATTCAATAAAAAAACTATTCATAAAATTCATCAAAGTAATCCAAACTAAGATTGAAACCCAAATCTCAGAAGTATTTAATCACATAGTCTTTCAAGATAAATCTTAACATTTATATCCAAATAACATCAGTTACTCGTAAAGTAAAAAATTCAAAATTAATTAACCTAATCACATATTCTCTAATATAAGTTAATCATTTCTATAGATAACCCAAAATCAACTTATTCTTGATTCATAAATTTATATAACTGAAAAAATTAGTCATACTAACCTGGGACATCACGTAGTCTAGTGGTAGGTGATTAATCTAAGTCCCACATTAGTCATGTGTTCGATTCCTGTAGCTTTCTCTGACAGGATTGGTTGTCACACAGTCTATATTTTGTACTTTTTCAAAAACAATATAATTTTATAAAATTACCCAAAAGTGATAAATTCATCAAAAATAATCATAATATATTTTTACCCAAAAGGATATCTAATAACATTCATTTTGCATATGCAAATTTATTAACCTGTAATTGCCTCAAATTCAATGATCATATAATCCCAAATAGTTCCTTATAGATATATCCACAAGGGGAAAGATAAATATTCCATGAATAAAATTATCATATATCAAGATTTAGGGTTACACATACTATAAAAAGCCTGCTAATGTAATCTTATCATCAAAAGATCCTTAATACTTATAAGCATTTCACCATCATAAAGTATACCATAACTATTGAATCCCTTATATGTTTACTTCTTACTCATTCAACGTTCTTCAGGATCCATTAACCATTTTTTTCCCAACTTATTCTGAAATACTTCATTCCTACAAACAAAAATCCTGAGTCAAATACTAAGATTAAATAATAATAAAACATACATTAAGAAATAATCCATGTTGTTCATTGGTAACTGTCAGTTTTTTCATCCTTAATCAGAATGGCATTAGGTTTTGATAAACAAACATTTGTATCATCCAAGTGATCCCATTCACAAAAAATTATAATGGGACATCTGTTTTTATAATGACCATGCACATCACATTTAAAACATTCAATTGATCCATCAGAATGAACTTCTTTCCCATTCCTAGAGTCAACTGGATCCTTCCTTTTTCTATGCCAGGTTCTTGTTTTATGACCTTCACTTCCACATCTATAGAATCTTCATGTCCCTTTGAAATATTCTCCTATGTTTTTCTCCATATTCTTGACACATATGTTTTTGAATGTACTTACCTTTATGATTATTACCTGAACTTTTGCGGGGATTTGTTTCTCACATATACGATGCCTTATAAAAATCACCAAGGTTGATGTGGTCAATCATGAATCTATATAGTCGGTTGAGAATCACCGTAAGTGTTCTCATTCATGTTCCCATTTCATTAAATTTCTCATTCAGAAAATTGTCACACTATTCTTCACATCCATTGTTACTTTGGTGCCCACTAGATCCATCCATTGATTAAAATCATGAAGTTCAGTGTGAGTATATCATTAAAATCATCATATATTATCTTATGAGGATGGAAAACACTAAAACAAACTTTTTCATGTTATCTTAAACACATAAGATTTATCTAAAAAAGACATGACTCTCTCCAATATGCTAACCATTATGGTTAGGTCAGTTGTCATTAAATAAGACCCTACCCTCTATAGTTATCCAAACAAGCCTCTGATTGCAACTATATGGACCCAGCCTTATACATTACATAATCTTGAATTATGTCACAAATTCACATTGATGATATTTTCAGGTTTATAGTTTTAGAGAATTAGGAAATAACTATTACATAACAACTTTAATATTACAAATAGACACTATATCCCAGTATCCGTTTTTTATAAAATATAAACTCTAAAAAATAAAAATGTCAAGTTACATGTTATAGACATCGTGACTTTTCCTGGATCACATCCTTGTCCCTATTCCACTTCATGTCCTGTGAATAACATTTAAAAACATGGGATGAGAAAAAATCTAAGAGATACACAAATAAGGAAAACTGTTAGTTTTTCAAAAAAACAAGTAATCCATGAATACTTTATCATAATTAATACTTTTCACCTTTATGAAGTAGTAAATATTATTCACTGGATAAAAGATCATTGCTTACCACTTTGTAACAAAAATATTACCATACAACCCATATAAAGAACACATAACACATAAAGGTAGCTTGGGACCTAAACATACATAAATGGAATGACCATATGGCCGACTTCCACACATATTCACTAAATGGAATATCCATACGGCCGAATTTCATACCCAGTGAAGTGGAGGTTATATCACAACCACCTATCTTTGATTTTCACTGAACCACCTATCATTTTTTTTATCATGTAACCACAAATCAAATGTCCAATTACAATTATAAAATCATACCACATAAAATATTTTAAATATAAATATTTCACTGATAACATTTCTATATTGCAATTACAACATATCATTTCAAGATATTGACATAATCAATGCTTAATCAATCTAATTTCAAAACCATTTAAAATATTTAATAAAGATATTTTTGAATCAAAGTGTCCCATACCACTTTGAATATTTTAAAGAAATTAAAATGTTTAAAAATCTAATTTACATATAAATATATACTAAAAACCATTTTTAATACATGGACATTAATGATAAATATTTAATAGAATAAGTCTTTAAAATAATATTTTAGTTAAAGAGTTCTTAACCAAAAGAGAAAAGATTGAATAAAATTAATTAAGGAATAAAATTCAATAAAAAAATTTATAATATCATCATAATAGAGGGATTAATGATATAATATTCCAAAAGACTATATATACCCCATATAAAAGTGAATTGGTGTATAACAACAATGATGTCTCAAGGGAATGTAAATTGAGATGAAATCACTTATAATGACGGTATCCTAAGATTAAGGATAAATATAATACATAATTATGAGTGAAAAATATAAATACACTCAATATGAATGTATATTCAGTGTAAATAGATTAGATTACATTCAAACCTGTTATTTTTATGACTAAACCAATGACTTGGATGTTTAACTCAATGAATGCAAATTGGGTTAAAATTACCCTTATCAAGTTCATATTGATTACTTGAGAATTTATCAATGGAGTGACCATGTGTATCAAAAGTATATCCACACAAAGGGGAGTGGAAATTAAGATTTTAATAAACAAATAGTTATTCCACACATAATCATATCATGCCATATTTATGAATCAGATGATTAACCCAAGGAATAAAATTTGGGTTAAAAAGCTCCCTCACTAATTTGGTAACTTATGAAAATACGAAAAATGAAAGAAGAATCATTAAATGATGATGTAAATAACCATAAATTAATGTATATTACACAAATAGTACAAATCATGGGCATTACGTATAGAAAAGAATGGAAACAGTGATAAATATAGCATGAATCTCACAGGAATAAAAGTGACATAAGAAACCCCTTACCAAGTTGTAATCAATCGAGTCGTATGAAGAAAAGTTAATAACCACAAAATTAATCATTTAATGCCATGACAATAAACATAATCATGATAATATATGTAAAATATAATTATAAAAAACCGAATTCATTAAATAAATGGCGAACAATGGAAATATCACTGAAATAAAAGTGAGATAAAAAACCCTTACCTCATGTCTGACTTGACATGTTTGTTTCTTGTTTTTCCTGAATAATAAACTTATGTTAATTTAAACTTTATTAATAAACTTTTTCCAATTTATTATTCAATTTATATCAATTATTACCATTATATAAACATTATGTAATCATTTAAGTTACTAATGGTCGTTTTGTCGATATTTGGTATTTGAGTCAAAAATGGACTTCTTATAATTACAAGTTGTTCATGTGGTCAAATAATTATTATATACAGATTGATATTAAGAAATAGATATCACATATATCATATATATCCATTATATAAATGTATTTATAATTGTATATAACATTTGGAGAAATAAAATGAAATTCACCGCTCATGGATACAGTAAGCCGTAAGTACGCAGGAATGATTCTTCAATTTCTATTTGTTATTGTAATGGAATGGAAAATTAATGATACATAAGTATTTTATAATTAAAGTATAATATAATATATATTTTCATTAAATATACCCTTTATACGTTCCACATAATGTATGAACGAGTCATACCTCATTGTGGGGGCGGTAGTCTGCACTTCCTCAAATGAGATTATCGTATTTATCCACTATGGAAACCATAAAGGTATTATATAAATGAAAAATACATAAGAATATAAAAAATATAAATAATATATATTTCATATATAAATATAGTTCCCTCATAATGGAAACTATGAGAGACGGTTGGAGATATTTGAACAATCATCATTTCTTGAGGCAGTAGTTCACCGTCCACAGAAACAATATGTTCCTTACCCATTAGATAGAGGAGTGTATAAATGTAGTTAGAATACATATCATAACAACAGAAAACTATATTAAGGATACATATTTTATTATAAAATAAATGAATAAAATGGGTTTATGGGTTTGTATAAATAAATGAACAAAAAAACAAAAGAATTTAAGAGAAATTGTTAACTTTAATTTGGGTAACTCCCATTTGATTAAACTAAAAGGACTTCTTGAAGTGCTTTCTGCCAAAGGTAATGCTTCAAGGTGGATGAGAGGGATATGGAGAGATTATTTGGGAAGGTGTTGGATGATACATTGGTCTTGATATGTGTGAGGAATGGGTTACAGGTGAAGGATTTTTATAAGGGGGTGGAGGGGTTCATTTGGAAAGTGTGAAAATATTATTATATTATTTAATTATATTTGGTTTCTAAAGGCCCAAATCTCATTAAGGTGGAATATAAGATGATTAATAGTCTAAATAAATTCAAAAAATAAAAATCATATATGTTTGGGATCTTATTTTAATATTTATAATCTTATTCATTTAAATGATTTATTAACGAGGTAAACACTGCATCATTATTGTGTCATAAATAGTTTAATTTATATTAGGTTTAAAAATTATAAAAGAAATTCTATGATGTAGGACGTATTTTTGGATTTTAATTTAATACTTATAGTCAAAATTATATCTTATATTACCCTATTTAAAAATTAAATTACTATAAGATATTTGTTTATCTCATTTTTGTCTTTACTTTAAATTAATTAATCTAAAGTGTCATTATCACTCCGAAGTGGCTCCATGGGGTCCCAAAATCGACCCATGGATGTCTATGGTAACAAAAACTCATTCAATAAGTATAGAAGAAGTGTTAAGGTAATTTTTTATTATTATAATATTCTTTTTTCATTGAATTACCCTATTTACCTTTAACCGCGGTAAATAAGTCAGAAGATACTATTCACCAAAAGATTATTTTTATCTTATTAAGAAAAATTTTACATAACAGTAACAACCATATATGTTGGATTTTATAAATTGAATTAACAGAAGTTGTAAAATTCCATTTAAATGAAAAATTCAGTTTTTTAACTACTGCTTTGTGGTTTCAATGTTCATCAAAAATTGATGTTTTTTACAAAAATACCAAAAATTCAGCCTAAGCTATGTTTGATATTCCAAATTAAAAAATAATTTCTATTTTAAAAAATTAAATACATTGAATTTTAATTAATTAATTTGAAATTAATTCTTGTTGTCAAAACAAATAGCGTGTTTTTTAGAAACAATATCTATCAAAATATTGGCACTTGCTTATGTCCAATTTCAAAGTGAAACAAATTCCAATGAACACAATTGGATTAAAAGAAAAAAATATAAGCTAATTAAAATTTAAAACCAATTAAAATGATAATCCATCTATATAAATAAATTAGATTATAAATTATATTTGAATTAAAATATAGCATTTTCAATATTCATCAAAAAATGATTTTATTAATAAAAATATCAAAAATTTAGCCAAATTGAATTTTGATGTCCCAATTCTAAAAAAATTATATATTGTAAAACAGAACATACAAATGTGACCAAAACTCGATCTAAAGATGGTTCTCCATCAAAAAGTGGTAAATAAACCGTCAAAAGTAATTTATGTTAAAAATTAGATTTATTCAGATTTTAATACTCTAACATTTATTGGATAAATGAAAAAATATTTTACAAACATATATAATCATATGGTAGTTAGTTCTATTCATTCCCACCAATACAAAAGTTAGGCCTTAACTACCAATGAAAATAACAATATTATATTATTATTTTTCAGTATGACCCAACATTGTGTGCAATGTAAGATTTCAAAGAAACCCGTTGTTGTGTATTGGGTAAGCCAACAAACATAGAATAAACTTTAATGTAAAATTAATCATTAATTTTAAAATATTAATAATTACGAAAATTTCATTTTCATTATTTACCTGGGATGTTTCAATAATAATTTATATCATATGGATGTAAAGTTATCTTCTATGAATGGCGAGATTAAAGAATATATTTATATTGATTCACCTTGGGTGTTTTTAAATTATGAAGATGGAACTAAAGAATTTATGTAAAATACTTCCTAGTATGAGTTGAAATTAGTGTTGTGAGCCTGAAACTCATAACATGGTAGTTTCAGGAAAAATAGGAATTTTTTAAAATTATATGGTGACATAAAATTATTTTTGAAGAACATGAACTCATGTAACTTGATAGATATATTTTTTGTTTACGACATAAATTTTAATAGGTATGGATAAATTTATTGTAATCATTTAACAATGGAAAATAATAATAACTTTAAAATGTTAATTCATGGAGAATTATCATTTTTCATGGGTTTAAATGTTCAAAAAAGGAAACATTCCTAATACCTTATAACTTTTTCAAAGGTATTATTACTAAATTCTTTCCATATAGATTCTAAATATTATTCCACACCTATTTGTATTGGGGTAATGTAATGTACAGTTGATTCTAGAAAAATTGTGAATCATGAAGACTTCTAGATGTTTTTAAGATGTTCACATTGTATCACAGTATTAAGGGAACACATTTATAAGTTGTTACTTTGTGTTCTAGATATTAGAGTGATCATAAATAATAACATATTTTTGTATAATTTGTTTTGATATATTTTAAAAGATCAACATCATATGGTATATTGTATAAAAGTGGTAGTGGTACAAAAATTCCTATTTATATTGATTCTGATTATGTTTTAGATTTTAGAGATTTATAAACAACTTTAGAGGAACATTTTTCTTCAGAGAATTTTTTGTGAGTTAGAATATTAAAAAATAGATATCAATAACTTTGAGTATAATGGATGTATAATATGTTTTATCCAAAAATTATTATATCCAACTTATTTGGATTATGTTATAGTTTAAATATTTCATAGTGAAATAATTTACACCATTAAATATTCTTTATGATATTCAAAGAGTTTCTTGTCATAAAAAAAATCTATCTTTCATTCTAGATATATTGAATATGGGTATATTATATGAACCTTTTTCTTAAATGGGAATCTAATGTAAATTACTCAAAACACTACATTATAATATGTTGATTTTAAAGGGGGTGGGAGAGGGAGTAAAAAATTGTGAGTTGATATTTTTTAAAAAAATTGAGAGAAATAATTGGGTAGTTTTTTTTATAGAGACACAAATTATCTTGTCACTGAGGGAAGGAAAAATATCAAAAATATTACTTTTTATTTCAAAAGTGTTACAACCTTTTCAACACAAAATATTTCAAAACTCATATTTTTAAATTTTTTCTAAAAGATTGAATTCAGCAAACAGAAGATCCTTACACCACACTATGAGATAATATAATTTTATTGATATAATTTTTTCACATAGTGACAATATAATTTGTGTCTTTGTTAATATAAACCCCCATTTTTTTGGCTCGATTTTTACAAATTTTCTACTCTTGAATTTTCAGTCTCTTCTTTTTATTCCCTCCCCCGTTTTTTGAAATCCATAGCCTCTGATTTATCAACACTCATATTTTTCAAATTTTATCATAATATAGAATTTCTAAAATATAATATCTTTACCCCACCCTACTAGAAAAAATAATATTTTTCCAAAAAGGGGACAAATTGTGAGGTTTTATTTTAACACAGACACATATTATCTTGTCCTTAAGGGAAGAATTTCTATTAAAAATATTACTTTATCTATTAATTTGGATAAATATCTTCTCTTATAGAAATGATATCATTTGGTAAAATTTAAAAAATAAGAGTGTTGATAAATTTTTAGTTAAAAATGTTTTATTTTTTAGAAAAATAAAAAGCTGTATATTGAAGATCCCTTATTTTTTTATCAATGATTTTAATTTTTTAATAAATTATTTTGTTAATGATTTTTTTATTAAATTTTCATGAAATATGTTTTTTAATGTTTTTTATTACACATTATAAATAATTATTTGTGGGAAATATATAGATAGTCTGTTAAGAATTTTATTGTAATAATATTTTAGCTGAATAATAAAATCAAAATAAATTAATGTTCTCATTACATTGTTAAAAATATTTCTAACTATATCATATAATTATTTGATACTTGTTGAAATTTTCTATTATCATGAAGAAGCTCATGATTCAAGTTATTGTCTTTACAAGGGAAATAAAGTACATGTTATTTCTCAAAAACCATAGTTGTAAAAACAGTATGGGAAATGAATTTATAAGAATGTGTTGTAATAAATTTCTTCTAATATTGGTGAAAGATAATCTAATAAAAAAATGTTGAAGTTTCTTATGATTAGTTTAAAAATGTAACTATGATAGGATTCAAGAAAAAAAAATCAGAAGTATGGGTAGTAAATTTTTCATGATATTTTAACTACATAAGTTTTTATAAAGGGTTTATGTAAAATTTCTGTCAATTGCAGCCCAATAGATGAAAAATAACACC
This sequence comes from Viscum album, assembly GCA_963277665.1. Classification (NCBI taxonomy): domain Eukaryota; kingdom Viridiplantae; phylum Streptophyta; class Magnoliopsida; order Santalales; family Viscaceae; genus Viscum; species Viscum album. The sequence continues at coordinate 2,081,879,989 of OY728128.1, read as the reverse complement.
AAAAATACGTTGTCATTGGGAGAACATTAAAAAAACTCACTAGTGGATGATTTTATTAGAATTTATAGTGATAAAAAATAATTGAGATTATAAACATAGGAATTTTTTATGTCGTATGATGTACCAAATTCTTATCATCTAAAAAACATGATCATTCATAAGGATTTTGTTTATCCAGATTTTGATTTTTTTATATTCTTCATAAAATGAATAAATAAATACAATGTGTCATAAAAAGTTAGATATTTATTTATATGCCAATTAAAAGGGGGAAATAAGAAATGAGAAGTTCAAGAAGTGTATGGGAAGAATAATATAAACTATGAAAAAAGATGTAGAAGCTACAAAAAATTATAGAAACATATTTTGTAGGTCAGGAAAAATAGAAAAATGAATATGTATTTTATTTTGAAAATGATCAATAAAAACCAATATAAATAAGATTAGTTTATAGGAAAATAGAATGTATAAAATCACATATCATAATTATTTTTCTTGAACTATTCTATTCAAGTTGTGAGATGTTATGAAAAATGATTCGGAAGGAGTTACATCATATAATATTTGTATGAATTTCCATCAGATAAATTTTTCTGATAATATTTATTTAATTGGAGTATAAAGCCTTGGTAGATGAAATGTTACTTAATTGAGAAATGTTGATCAATAAAAAAGAAATTATTGAATCCATAGGTTAGTGAATACTTTTCAAAAGAATCAGTTTAATAAATAGGTTGTTGATTCATTGAAATATCCTTAGGAATATTTGAGAACACTCTTTAATAATAAGAAATTATCTAATCAGTTGGTCTTAGTGGGAAAATTAATAGGAGTTCCCACCATTTCTACTTCTCAACAACATATATAAAGGATTAGGAATTAATTCTTACATTACATAGTCAAAATTATAAAAAAATTTAAAATACTGTAGAATTGGAATGAGAAGATATTTTACAACTGAATTGCATTTTGGTTGAAGAAATGTACCAGATATAGGCTTTGATCAAAGAATCAAATAGAGTTTTCTTTCAAAGAACTGAATAGATAAATTGGATGGAGTTTCTGATAATAGTTTTTAAGGAATTATGTTTTTTTAATTCACAAAAATCGTAGGATTAAAAAATAATAATAGGACCCTGGAGGTGCATCAGATGGGTTTTATAAGAAGATTACATTAAAAAAAGATAAAAAAATTGATGATAAAATCAGACTTATATTTTGGATGAAATTTTCTAAGGAATTATTTTCATAGTTTCATAATTGTTATTATTTATTGGTTTTATAATAAATAAATGTAAACATATTGGATTTAGTGTAATAAAACGTATCTTTATATAAAATGAGTCTAATAGGAGATGACTCAATAGTCATATTCACTTATTTTTAAGAGTGAACATCTATAGACCCAAATAATTTCTAGTGATAATGTTGTATATTCTTATACTGAGGTCAAGTATTTTAAATCATATCTTAAATGTTTTCTTTTACATATTTTCATGATTATGTTATTGTCATAAAATTTGATATGGAAAATAACTCTAACCTAATATGAGGGTAAAATTTAAAAAAAAAATAACCATTATTTTAACCCCCACCACATAGTGGTTCAATGACCTTTACAAGAGTAAATATACACAATATGAAAAAAATTACATTGATAATATATAATATTTCTCAAAAGAGTGCAATTAAGATGAGAAACCCCTACCATCATTTTTTTCTTAGTTAGACTTATTATATCCCCCTTAATAGTAAATTTAAATTTACTAAAAACATTATTAGAGACATATTTCACATTTATTGATTTTTATGGTTTCATTTTTTAATATTTTTATATCCATTCATTGTATTATTCTTTATTACATTAACCAATTACAGTCATTCAGTAAATTTATCCTTAATTACTTTAGTACATTTCCTATAGCAAAAAGGTATTTTGAAATAGTTACAAAATATATAAAATGTTTATTATTAATTGAATATAATTTATATTAAATATATTCAATTTTATAACCATCCATGCAAGGTGATTGTTGGAAAATATATCATATCACTCCATAGATGTGGTAATTAATAGGTGCCAATGAACAATGTTAATCATTTTATAATCAATCGATGGTTTAGAAGGATTAAGATATATTATATTTCCATAATCATAATAATATAAAAAAATATAACACACACACATATATATATTCATTAATTACATTATTTGAATCGTTTATTTAATTTAGAAAGGAAAAACTAATCAGAATGCTAAATGGATGTGGTATTCCACACATTTGCATTAGAGACACCATTATATTTTAATTTATGGGGGTTAATAACATAGATGATATATTATATTTATCGAACAATAATTATTTGATGAATATCATATATATATATATATTCCTTAATTATACCCTTATGATATTCATTGAAAATATGAAATAAAAAATTAATCACTTCACTTCATCAAAGTTGTTTCCCAAATTAACAAATGGGCAGTGTTATCTTGTACAATGGATGGGAGCTTTATAAGATAGATGGAATATTATATTTCTATATTCATAATTATATTACAAATATCATATTTTTTTTATTAATTCTATATTTATACTAATCCAAGGGATCTGGTGATGAAAATGATACACATCACTCCCTAGAGATGGTAGTCTGTATGTACCCATAATTGATGCTTTAATGTACCATTCATTCTAAAATGACTGTAAAAGGATTTATAATGTTAAAATATTAATAATTTTTTTTTAAAATAGACAATGATGTTATTATATTTGAGTGGTTAGGATTAGTTTTAAGGGGTAGAATAAGTAATAAACACGAATGAACTTGGTTTGGATTTATTTCTCTTCTTTACAAAATATATGGTGGATTACACCTTAAACATTGTGGGGATGGTATTTTTTTAAAATGATGAAATAATTTTTTTTGGAGGATTAAAGGAATTTATATGTGGGTTTTTTAGCTATAGTGTGCAATGTTTGTGAATAAGTGATGACAGGATGTACCGTTTTATAAGTGAGGTGGTTTAAAAACTAGAAAATACATAAAACAATATTATATACAATATGAAATACTCAAATATATCATCTCTATATTATGAAATTGTTGAAGATGATAATCTTATATAATAATTAAAACCCACAAATGAGATTTAATAATTATTTTTTCTTATATTCATGCATTATCCCATTATTTTAATCCATTAAACCTAGTTTACCCAATACTAAGCTAATGATTTTTTACAAAATATTATATTAATTATATTTTAAATGTATTTTTATGTAATTGTATTATATTAATAATTTTATTGAAAATATGGAATTAATTTTCTTAGATTTAATTTTAGTAAGAGGTTAAATTTACATTTTAGAAAAAATTACAAAATGTAATGGAAAATATTTTTAGAAATATTAAATTTTAAAAATGAAAAGTATTTTATACAAAATATAAGAGAATTGTTAGTTCCCATGTAATTAATTTGTTTTCTCTAAATTACAGTTGACTTATTTTATCATTATACCCAACCAAAAATAATTTTGACCTTGTGAATTCATGAATTTCTTATAATATCTCAAATGAAAAAGATAATATCTCGCATTTTTATTTTTTGAAAATAAATTTACAATGAATGAAAAATATTTTTGAATTCATTGACTTCCATGTAGATTTTACAATGACGAATATTTTTCCTCATTAGTGAAGGTATTTGTATAGTTTCATCTGAATTGTTAATGAGGAATATAATAGAATCATTAAATAAGTTATAAAATGATGATAATATAATATGGAGGCAAAAAGTTTAGTTATTGAGTATTTAGGTATTAAATCTATAATTTTGCATCTATTTAGGAAAAGAAATTGTTTTGGTGTTTTCCAAAAAAATATTTATCTCAACACTAGTAGAGTATAAATGCAGCTAGGGAAAAACATGATTAATTGACCATGTGTAAAGGTGGAATCCAAGATCGATCATAAAAGATGATACAAAGAAGTCCAGTGTAGGTAGAATATGTACTAAATGGGATATAATTTGTAGGATGGAAGACCATGGCTAACCCACCAAGAAGGGATCCCTTAATGAAATTTAATGAATATTTTTGGATTATAATGGTTAATAAACCTGGGGTAGTGAAATTGAAAAATTAATATGGGCCTCAAAGAATATCTCTAAAGATCATTATTTAAAAATCTTGGATCCAACACTAACATGAAATCTTGTATACCATCTTCTATAAGAAACCACATGATTTTATTCCACATCAGATATTCATGTGTCGTTTTTTAAACACTAAATCATGCTTTCAACAGTTGAATCATCCATATTTTGAGATCATGTTAATATTTTCTCCATAATATGTAAAAAACATGATTTATAGATGATAGGATGTGCATAATCTCATTAGAGAAAAAATGACATGTAATCATCACTACAATGTGAGAATAAGGGTAATAGAGATAATCAACGGAAGCTCATATTATGAGAATTTTAGTTAAATATAAAATATCTATATGTTTTGTTAAACTATGATAGAAGAACATACTGGTGATTGAAGTTATTAGGAAGGTGATTTTATATTGAAAAGGGGGACGAATCAATAGAAACTATTTTTTGAATATTTCTTTAATTTTATAAAAAATTAGTGACATGTTAAGATTTAATCAACTGATATAAAACGACATATCCTCATTCACATGCAAAGAATCTAAAAATACATAGAACACCTAATATTTACAATATTAAACTACTTCCTAGAAGAAAAACTCTTTACCACTATTGGTTAGCATCACCAACCATATATTCTTCACTATAAGAAAAAAAAATTAAAAATATATTCCTATAAAGAGAATTAGACCATCTATTAGAAATAGTATCGTTGAACTATGTATTATTATGCTATAATAAAATGATATTGAATCAGAATGGAATATATATATATATTCTGACCCCTAGTATCTTTAATGTCAATATATATGATAATCTATTACGAGCCTTCAATATATTAAATAATATCTTGATCACTTCATGTAGAATCTGATATAGATATACTTATTTAATATGAAATATTCCTACTATTATCTAATTTATTATGCTCAAACAAATATGATTAATATCTTATTAATATTAGTCACATTGATCTTATTTAATCACTTTGAATAATAAATTATTTATATATTCAAAAATCCCACAATCACTCACCTAAGTAGTTTTTTATATTTAGATGTCTCAAAAATATCAATATTAAATTAAATCAAAATTATAATTTCCAGCATAAAAATATAAAAAATTTATTTAATAGATATCTATAATAAGATAATTTTCATTACCAAATTCAACACTCCATAAAAATATACACCATGATCTAATAATATTCTCTGATTTTTAATAACTACATTTCACAATTATAATTTTATAATTTCCCTTATTTTAATCTTTCATGCTTAAATGGATTGAAATCTTCTTATTTTTTATTTGTCTAACAAAAAACTCTTCACGAATCAACCATTCAGTTTGAACTAAACAAATCAAGAACAAAACTAGAATCACTGAGTAATATATTTCATGTTATTCATATAACTATAAATTAGAAAAATTCATCACAATGAAATTATAAAGTGGGTTTTTAGTGTTCCTTCTTTAAAACAAATTCAAATTTCATAACTAAATGTCATAAAAATCTTATCAAAACAACCAATTTATAGAAATAATGATATACCATTTTAAATTATTTCAATTATTAATATTATATTTATTTTAAGGGTGATGTTTAAACCACTGAATATTTGATATATCATATTTGGATTTAAAATCTATAGAAAAGATTAATTCTTCAAACTCAATATTTCCACTGTACATGGTATGATATAAGTTATATAGGATTACTAAATTTTTTAAATAGGTAAAATTCATATTTGGAACCCTCAATGTATGATTTTTTAATGCAAATTCAAACAATAATAAAATTTCTTGAACTATCTTCATGCTCATACACTACGGGTTTTCAATATAATATTCAATCACCACAAAATTCATACATGACTTGATTCAATGTAATACACAAAATATAAAATCTAACATAATAAACCTCAATGTCATACCATAAAAATTCATATATGAGGAAATAATTATGGCCATATTTTTTAATTAAAAATTAAATTTATTATTTGAAATTACATTTGAGGAAAAATAGGAAACCATGCATGTTCTACATGGTGATATATTAAACACATTAAGAAATAAAAAAAAATTAATAATGAAAATAAACATATTTTAATCTCATACCTTTTAAAACCCCCAATTAAGGGTATGTACTTTTGTTTTCGAGTCATTTATGGCTAGGTTTGGAAAATGGTTAACCAACATCTCGCATGTTTATATTTATTCTATTTAATAAATATTCTTTTTTTTTTGAAGCTATGTGCTATAATTATGTCTTGTGTCTTGATCTAATTCATATGTTCTTCATTGACATTGACTTTTATTTCTCATTCTAAGATTCATTCCACCACCTCCTTTCATTCATAAATCTAGAACGACTCTATCTTAATTTCAACTTTATAATATAGAATAAGCACTATGTTATTTCATTTTCATTTTTACATCCCTTTATTTTTACCCACATCCAGCTTTCCCTCCATACCATCCTTCCCTTTTTTCAAATGTTCACTGCTCTTGGACTTTGCTTCCCATTTTTTAAGGACAAACACTTCTTGATTTCTTGATCTTGGGTCATTGTTCCTCTATTAATCACTTTGGTTGTTTGGGTACACCTTATTACCATTGTCTTTGGTAGTTGAGAATAATCCTTTAAACATTTATTTTTCCCCCAAACCATAATCCACCCCCTACACCAGAATCCCCTTCTATACTTTTTTAATTCATGGAATATGAAGACATTAACTCATGTCCCATCCACACTATAAGCTATGAATCAGATATAAATTTCATTATCAACAATGACCTCTCAATAATCACATATTGTAATATATTATGGTGAAGGAATATGCATACCCAAAATATACTAAGACTCATATTCCTCAACTAGTCATGAATACTTTTCTCTATCAAATCCCCTAAGATCCTACCCCAGACCTTCCTCTTCCAACCCTTCAAAACCATTTCTCATTATTTATAGGAAAATTACTCTATCTTGGACATTTACTACTCACTTGCCACTCCCTACCCCCTACAAAACATTTGGATCCAGGAGGGAATTTTCCTAGACCATATAGTTAGTTGAGACTCTATCAAACACAACCTAGATCAACTCATAATGAGTGGGTCTGAAATCATTACTAATAACCTCAACATGAGGTAATGACTGTGGTAAATGATAAACTAGTTCCATTGACAAAAAATCTTGGACATCCTCAACTACTTTTAAGATAGATTGTCCCTACATAATCGGCCAGATCAAGTCTCATAAAATTAAATATATCCCCCACATTTGGATTAGATATCATTGTTATTTCTTCACTATAATCAGGGTCATCCTATGTTGAACAAATTATGATCCTAGTGGAAGACATACCAACATTGGTCCTAAGATCCAAATTCATGAATGAAACATTCCCTTTAACAAATAAGCATCCTCAATGGAATGTGGATTTTAGATGCCCAAACCATTTACAATACTTGCAATAATCAGTCCAAGACTCAAAACCAATGTTATCTTCCATCAGAATTATTCCCAGCCCATGATCTAGACTTATTCCACTAGAGGACTTGAAACATCAAAAAAAATATTCCATGGGATAACGGGTGTTGAAAAAACATTTTTCTAACTTATAATACATATATAGAATCTAACCATATTTAAAAGAGTATATAGAATAGATGGATTATGTTGCAGAAGTTCTTGTTCTAGATACTGTACCCCGAATTACATAGAAGGAATATCACACTTCATGTGGCATTCATAGTTCTATCAAAAGTGGAAAATGTAGCACATGTTGATCAATTCAGGAGAAATGGACCAGTAAAGATTCATAGATTCCTCCAAATAAACCTATATCATCAAAAGGTAAGTTATATGTGATAATTCCATTACTCATTATTATGAATTTACGACCATGTTATTAAAATAAAATCCCCTTTAGCACACATATTTCTTTCACATCCATATGAATATTCCACATAAAAATATCCATAACATCATATGAATAGTTTTTTCACACTCCCCCTCTTTATAGTTAATCCATCACCCATTGATTAGTAGTTCTTACACTAGATTATTCTCCATTTATATAATATACAAAACCATGAGGGGATTTTTTTCATATTCTCAAGTGATAAGAGAGGTACTATAATGACCCAATATTTTAGATCATTTAAAATATATTTTATCATTGGAATATGTTTCTAATAAATCTATAATAATAATAATTATTGTATAATATAAATAGAAATTACCATAAGGGGATAAATAATTAATATTATTTAACAATAAAAATGTTATAAATGAAGATATTATATAAATATTGCACCTTATTTTGAAAAATTAATCAGATAATTTTAAAAATATAGATTTCAAAAATAAAAATAATTTTTAATATCCTCCCATGAAAATTTATTTCTTCTAATTTTTTTTAAAAAAATTATTTGTTCTCGAAAATTATGGGTTTTTAATAAAATATTCTTTCAATGATTTTATAACAATATGAAAATATCCTTAAAATTTACAGAACCTTTTAGGTAAAAAAATTATATTTTATTAATATTATTATTAGGGTTAATTTATTTTATTACATTATCAATACCATGTCAATCATTGTTAGAAATAATAAAAATATATGTCGTTATAAAAACAATTTTCAGTATTCTATTTTAACGGAGTATTTTCAAGGTGACATTTTGTAATAGATTTCCTTTAATGTATCACTTTAGTAATTCAATTGTTTATAAAGAAATTTATATCACTTAAATCAGTAATAATGAAAATTTTATATTATATATATTTTTAAATATAAAAGATATTTATTTTTCTAAAATATATTTTTACATGATTGCATTTTTTTATATTAAAATTAACTATTTAAAAAATTTAGAAAGTTGATATTATCTAATAATTTTTAAAATTTAAATCATAAACATAAAATTATGTAATGATGTTAATTTTAATTTTAGTTATCAAAATTAATTACTATGTTGAAAAAACAATTTCCCTAGTACATATTATTAATAGAAAATGGAATTTTACTTAGGTGAAATGGACAAAACATTTTAAAAAAATATTATAAAATAATTTTTCTATTTTATTTTCTACATTATATTTACACATATTCATTTTTCCACTCTGATCTATTGACCCATGAATAGTTTCATATCATTATTGGAAAATGATTTTTTTTTTCCAATGTTACAATTTCTCCCTTTATAAAATCGTATTACTTCTACCAATTCAAAAATTCACAAAAAAATATATTCCATTCTAAAAAAAATTCCAAATTTTTTAACACTCTCATACAAACATAATCTCCAGGTTATTCATACATATTCTTTGATAATCAACAACATGGGAACATCCAAGGAAAAATCTAGTTTGAAACATAACTATTATCACATTCTTAATCATTTCTGCTTAATCATACTCTTATAAATATTATATCACTCTAAAAATATGATGAATTTAGTATCATTATTATTATAATATTTTTTTATTTTAATTTTAATGTATGTATTTATTCATTCACACATAATTAGAATTAAATTAACCTCATTTGTGTGTTGTGTGAAATACCGTCTCCACAAGATACATCATGTGTTTTTCATTATCACCAATCACAGCTAGTATAAGTGGTGAAATTATTATATAATATTATAAATGTATTATAATGTTTTAGTTTATTTTTTGAATATAATGTAAACAAAAAACCATTTGATTAATTGAGAAATAATAAACCTCAACATTCAAACATGAGGATCACAACCACTATAATGAAATGTTTCTTATTTTTAATATACGGTTTCCAAAATCATTTAAATATCTCTAAATATGGTTAAAAATAATAAAACATCAAAAACAATATCATTGTTATACTGTTATAATGATATTATATCAAAATTACCACGTACTTTTTCCATACTCTCCTATCAAGTTTAACTGAGTTCATGTTTGGGTCAGTTTAACCACCTAAATTAAAAATTCCCTGTATTTATTTCATTGATTATTATGAAAAATTAATTTTATTTATAATATGATATAAATATTCCAATATTGATTTTTTTGTTCCCTTAATTGATATAATAATATTCTACTTTTTAACTAGTAAAACACTTCTCATAGGTTGGAAAGAACTGAAAATTAGCCAATGTCAATTTCTTTTTCTATGATATGGAATAAAGTAATTTTTAATGGAAATTGAAAACTAATAATTTTTTATAGGTCATAAAATCTAATATAGTTATTTAGCTTATGATGATGATCATTAGAGTTAAAATTAATACCAACATCGCTCATACCAAACATGTATTAATTTTCAATCCAATAAACACTCAATATAGAGAAATACGAAAAAACAAACTAATATACCAGATGCGAGTTATTATAAATGGAAATTATAAGTATTTTAATGAATTAATATATTTATAAAATAATTTATTAAAATATTTATATTTTTGTATGGGATCTTATTTTATAGTGGACTATGTTGTGAAATAAGACAAGGGGTTTCATCTCAATTTCCCTTAACTGAGACAAGTATTGTATTTATGGGAATATTTTAATTATTCAGGTGTGTATATTAAAAATTAGATATATTTTAACATCTATCCATTTTAGTTCTAGGGATATATTTTTTTCATGTTTCAACTCCCAGAGGGTTTTCATCCAAAATTTACGAAAGCAGAAATTCTTTTTCATAACACATTTTTCTTTCACTAATTTATAATTATAATTCTATCTCCCCATTATTCTATGTTGAATTATTTTTATCATAATATTATATTGAATCTTATTACAACTTTAATATCTCTACAAATACATTTCACTCCCATTAATTCCATTCAAGAGGATACTTTCATCGAATATTATAATATTAATAAGGGACTTAGTAAGTCAAACTTTTTTCTTTTTTTTATCCAATTTATTATTTAAAAAAATTCTCCAAAAAAATCCATTTTAATTGATTTTATTTTTTTTCTTCTAGAAATTTATTTTAAACATTTTAATTTACAAGAAATGTTTTGTTCACCATTTTCTAAAGAGGATAATTTTATAAAAGATACATAAAACTATGACTTTTACAACTATTAAATAATTATTTTTCCATAAATTACTTGTGGTTATTTAGTTTTCATTATCTTAAAAGGAAATCTACATCCAATATATTTATGTTTCATTTTTTACCCTATAGTATTCTATAACTATATGAATATTTATGGTGATCAATTTCATTATATTAATCGATTAAATTTATGACATTATTTGGATATTTTATGAGGCTCATATTATTTCATGGATTGCATATAAATTTTTATTGATTTAATTTTGGATATTTTCTTTGAACCATTTTTTTCATACGTTATATGTATGATCATCTAGAAATTTAATGAAACCCATTTAAATTTCTCTTGGTTATTTGACCAAGTGATGATTTTCCTACTCATGTTTCATACAAATATATGAATTATGAGAAATTTGGGACCTTTATATCCCTCCAATTAATAATATTATGTATTATATATTATGATATATAAAAATTATGTTGACATTTTGGAATGTATCTTGGATGATGTGGGTGATAGTGATTAAATTTAACACTACTCATAGTTTTATAAGTGAATGGGTTGATGTTTTTACAAGTTTACAAAGATACAAAATCATATTCCTATGATTGGGAGAAAATGTGTTTTATGTTGTGTGGACCATGTTAGGTGCTTTATTTTTTATTTTTTCTAGCCTTGCGAAAGGTGTTACAATTTGATTTATTAAGTTTATCTCTAATACTCATTGTTAACAAATGTTGTTTTATGCTAATTTAATTAAGATATTTTTTCTTATTTATTCATTTCATCAGGTTTTTCATTTATCCACTATGGAATTTGTTACATTATTCATTAATAATCATTTTATCTCAGAAATTTATAATTATTCCATTCCCCATGATATGTATATCATTTTGTTATGTGATGTAGCGCCCCAACCCAAGAATCTTGCAGATGATGATTTATTCTTTAAATTTTTGTGATTGTAAGGAATCAAATATTAATGAACCGATCATTTTAGATGTTTTTTAAAAGAAGATTACATATATGATAAAAATTTTACATTTTAAAATAAAATAATACATAATACAAAATAATGTAAAATATATTACATCCTTGAAACTCATTATAAGAATTCATCTTCATACCCTTGGGGAAGGGAACAGATAAGGGTGATCTCAAGTTATAATTATGGGTATATACAGAAGAAGTTCTAATGAATCAATTTTGATAATAAATGCAGCATGGTAAATAACAGAGCTCATGTGACATTCATATTGCTAGATAAAGAAAAAATTCTAGAATGGTAAATAACTCAAAAGGCATTCCATTCAATAAAATAATTGAGAATTAAATCCGTATTTATATAATATCACATAAAACTCTTCTGAATAAAAAATAAATTAATATTTATAAGGAAATAATTGATTGTTGGATGTAAATTTTCCTAGGTACATGGTACCTTTATGCTCAAGACCATTCACGGGACGATTTATATCATATTGTGTAAAATCCATCTGATTTGCCCAATTGATTTGTCTCCAGAGACTACTCATACATCAAGAAGATATCTATAACTTATCCCCACCCATGCCATACCATTCCATAAAATTCTTCATATATTTTTTAACCATTATATTTCATTAAAAATTTGCCTTACCAAATATCTATATGGATTAAAAGATACATATTTATCAATATTTTCTTAACTAATCCATTAACTGTCATGTATCAAATGCATGTAAAAATGGTTTTTATTATAAAAAATTATTTTAAAAATGTCATAATATTAAGGATATCTTAAATACATGTGATTCCCAATGTAAAATTTTCATAAGGAAGTGACAGTTGAAGAGAATGTTACCAATCAATAAAAAATGTGAAATTGCAATGATAACTTATACCACTGGGTAATTTTCATGTTAAAACATTTTAGATGAGATTATTCAATGTAAAAAATTTATATAACATGGAGATAAATGTATTATTGAAAAAATATATAAAAATTTATTGAAAAAACACCACAAAAAAATAAACAAGTGGTGAATTTTTCATTTATCCCACATATGTAAAAAGAGAGATGAAAATCCATGACATTACTCTTCCTTTGAGTTGAATGATTCATAACCTACTATAAAATGTTCATAAACATGTATTGAACTTACTCTATAACCATGTTAATATCTATTATATCACATACAGTCCTTTTATTGTATATGATAACCCATTACTCAAAAATCAATTTTCATATTCATCATTTTTGTTGTTAATTTCATTATTTTATTAATTATGTTTTGATTTTTAATTTTTTTTTCTTATCAATTAGATCATTATTTATTAAATCAAGAATTTAAAACAACATTTAAATATCATATATATTCTTTATATATTTATTTAAAATAATCAAAAAATTTGGAGATAGGAAATGAAATACACCGTTCATGGAAGTGGTAAGTCGTACGAACGCAAAAACGTTACTTCAATTAAATTATCAAATTAGAATAAAGATTAAGAAATGATACATATGTATAAATTGATTCTAGGATAATGTTTATTTAATATAATTTATATATTATTATTGAAAATATATTTGACACGTTCTATATATAGTGTGAATGAATAACATCGCCTTGAAGTGGCAGTAGTCCACGCATCCACAAATGAAGTAATCGTATTCTCACAAAATGGAATGCATAAATTTATGTGTTATATAAAAAATAAAGAAGAATAAATTCAACAAAAATATCATTTATATAATATATAAACCATTAATCCATCATTATTTCATATTTGAAAGGCGGTAATGGTATAATAAATGACATCGGTTTGTGAGGCGGTAGTTCACCTTACATGAGAACAATGATTGTGTATCCCATTTGATTCATATGTATGAAAGTGTAGGATGATGAAATATCATAAAAAACTAAGAATAATTAATATATTTATTTTATTATAATATCATTTTTTAAAAATATTTAAGGGGTTTAGAAGTAAATGAAACAAAAGTCATCTTTGAAGAATGTTACCTCTTATACAGGAAAATCCTTTTGGATTATACCAAAATACATCCTTGGATGGATTTATTACCAAAGTGATGATCCAAGGAGGTAGTAAGGTATTTTTTCTATTATTGAGTTATGTTATTTATGATCCGAATGGATTCATATGAGTGAATAAGTAGGGCGTTTGAGTTCCTTTTAATAATGGAGGAGAAGTGCCATTCATATAAATATAATAATGTAAACAATATTGAGAGGTCTCCCTTAGATCATGTGCCTAAAATAATGGAAAGAAATATATAAAATGGATTATATTGTCTAAATAATTCCTTTAAATATGTTTTTAAATGTTTCTTTGTCATTTTTGACCTTAAGAGTAAGGATTAATCCCTAGTTAAGATTAATTATACATTAATCACTATAATTAATTGTAACTACATTCACAAATATTTTTTACTGGAATTTTTTGTTATAATTATTATAAATTATAAATTATGATGATTATAAATATTTAATACATTTTTAAAATTCTAATCATAAAATTGAATTAAAATAATTTAATTTTAATCCCATATAAGGCATGACAACGTGGGGTTTTAAAGTAATAATGTCCAAATGTTTAGAATGTTTTGATATACAATTTCAATATAAATTATATTAAAATGTACTATATGTAATTTATTTACATGTAATTAATCACATGTGAATTTAAAATAAATTTATTCATATAATTTATTCACATCTATTAATTAGATTAAAAAGTAGTTTTCAATTAAAATTCATAATTTTCAACTATTCAAAATTAATGAAACATCTCAGAAAAATACCAAGAAAATAACCTAAAAATAATAATGATTTTTCTGTTTAGAAAATTATGATCCTTTTTTCATTTTAAATTATTAATATTTCTTAAACTTGTATTCAAAATAGGTATTAAATTAAAAGGAAATAAAAATTATTTGATAAAAATGTACATTTTATGTGTAAAATTATGCTTGTTCTTAACTTATGACTATATAAGATATTAGATGAATGTCAAAATATTCTATTGGATATAAAAAAAATATATTTTCTATACAAATTATTAAAAGTGTTATACTTTAATTTACTATTCAAAATGTTACTAAATAGTGTTTTGTTTAAACCATGTGTTGCGTGCAATTCAAGAAATCAACAAAAACAAATTAATTTTGAAATAAAAAAATTATAAATTCATGGGGTTTTACATTCCCCCCACATAAAAAATTTCATCCTTGAGAATTTATAGGTGTTATCTTCTAAAAATATCAGTGTATTTCTGCTTTATAGAATCCTCTAGTTCCCTTGTCACAAATTCTATTTTGTGCTTTCTAAAGAGTACCTTTACTAGACGAGTTGTGTGATTCCTCAATATATTATCTCTATTATAAGAAATCTGGATGGTTTACACATAGAATAAAAGGTCAAGTTCCAATACTATTTCAATATATATGAGCTTATATTTTGGGTCTTAATTGTAAATCCTTATCATATATATATATACATAGAACATGTCATGTACAATTGGGGGATTCAATGACATTATCAAAAAAAAATCAACTCTTTCAAGAATCTCGAAGAATCTGACATACCTGGGACTCAATTTCATATTCATATAAACCCTCCTGACACCCTTACATAGAGATACTTTTAATAAAACTTGATCACCTACATCGAACACTAAATCCTTTCCCTAATTATCAACAGAACTCTTTTTCATATTTTGAGCTGCACTAATAGGAGAATAAATAGCCTTTAAGTTTGTTTTTGTTTCTTAAATAATTTGGGTTCTATGAGTTTAATTTCACTAACTTCATCCCAAAAAGTTGTAGTATGACATCTTTTTCTATATAATTATTTATATGGAACCATTATAATTCTTAAATTTAATTTATCATTACACAAAAAAACTACTAAAGGTAATTACTTATCCCACATACTTTGAAATTCGAGTGAGCATAACATGAAAATGTCATGAAAATTCTTGTTTTTTCTTTAAGACTATAAATTTATTTGATGACATTAGGTAGTTCTAAAATGAATCTCTTGGTTATAATCCTTCTTAAGAATTTTCTATAATTTTTTTATATGAAGGCTCTGGAACAGAAACAATTGATAGTGGTACATCCTGAGGTTTTATGACTTCATTAATATAGATCCTTATTAGGTGATCCAGACACAAGACTTCTCTTATTTTAAGAAAATGTGCAGATTCTATTAGGTGATCATTGAAAACCCGTATTACATATTTCATTCCAGGATACTTGGATAGTTCCATGAAAAAATCTATAGTAATTTAATCCCATTTACACATAGGAATAAGAAGGTGTTGTATTACTCATTTTGGATGCTTCCCCACAACTTTCAATTGTCGAAAACCAATCATATGGTCACATATTAAAAAATTTCCCACATCGTGCTATCCCACCAAAAATTATCCTTCAATTCCCTATACATATTTATGCTCCCATGGTGTATTAGGAAATTTCATCTAAGCACATCATATAAGAGTTAAATTTTCATCATACGTAAAAATTGAACACGTAGCCTCTTTCCAAATTATAGAACAATATATTTACAAACAATGTCTGCTAATTTTTCATCTTTCATAAAATTAATTTTATTATGAAATTTCTCATCATCACATTGATAATTTTTTATATTTTATAATAGAGATGGTACTTCAAATTTTTTAAAATTTATATATATCTCTCATTCCATAGATATTCCAATATCCATAATTACTATATCTTTGATCATATGATCCTTCTCAATCCTCCATTTGAAAAGAACTACATTATCCTTCCTAATGGAGGTATATTTTACCTTATTTTATTTCCTTGGTTCACATTGTATTGAGAAATCAAATTACATGCATTTCTTGAGTCATCTCCTTTGTATAATTTTGATCCCTTTATTTTAGAATATGTATTTAATTATTTTATGGTCTGTGTATATCCCACATCATTCACCATAGAGATATTGTATATATATTTTCAAAGTGATGATTACTGTTGCTAATTCAAGATCATGTTTTAGATAGTTCAATTTGTGAGTCTTTAATTTCTTTGATACATATTAACTAACATTATCATTTTTCATTTTGACAAAACCAAATACCACCATTCATGAATAACTATATATCAATAACCCATCAAATCCATATTAATGAGTTAAAATTGGATAATTGACTAATATTTTATTTAGTATATAAAATAATTATACACATTTATTTTTCAATAAAAACATAACCCCTTTATATGTATATTTGGTTAATGGGTTATAAAATAGAGATTAATTATGAACAATCATCAATAGTAAATTACCAAGCCAATGAAACTACATACTCCAGTTATTATTTTTGGTATTGTCCATTTTATGATTGACTTTGTCTTCGGAGGATCAATATAAATTTCATCCATAGAGAAAAAATAGAAAAGAAAATAAACTTCTTGAAGAAATAAATCACACCTACTAAATTTCCCATATAATTATTCCCCTATATGAGCCTTAATAATGACCCTCAAGTGATTCTCATATTCCTTTTTGATTTAAGAATATAACACAACATCATTAATGAATATGAAAAAAATCATCAAGATATTCCTTAAATTCCATGTTTTTCAGGTTTATAAATATAAAGGGTGCATTATTTAATGGTAATGGAATTAATGTAAACTCTTAATTTTTATTCCTCTTCTGAAAATAGGTCATTATAATATCATACATAATTACTCACAATTGGTGACACCTTGAATAAAGATCAATATTATAAAAATATTTGGAATCGTGAAGTTGATCAAGAAAGTCCTTAATGATTGGTAAGGGGTATTTTATCAATATTGTAAAATCATTTATTTCATTATAATCAATACACAACCTCATGGATCAATATTTCTTCTTAATAATATGAAATTGACTACCTATAGATAAACACTGGGGAGGATAAATTCCTTATTACCAAAATCATCTTGTTATTTTTTCAACACCACTAATTCAAAAGTTTTCATACTATGGGGAGTCGTTGATATTGTCCTTTCATGGAGGATTAAATCAATGGAAAGTTTATCATCACACTCAAGTTGATATACGGGTAATTCCATATGAAAAACACCAATGTATAACTAAGACTATCATTGGATTTTTTTTTTACTTTCCTTAGAAATTCATTCAATAGATCTATTAGTGATGGATCTAAATAAGAATCATTTGAGGAATTTTCACCACTAATGATAACAAATTCTACATCTTCCTCACAAATAATAATTTCATTCCTATTTCAATATATTTTTAAATTATATTCTGAGATCAATTTCATAATGAGATATATTTAAAATTAAAACATTTTTATGATAACAATGCCACCATGTACATCATGTTTATGTGTCATAATAGGGAGAACCTCACACATCATTGTTTAAATGATATATCCCTTATAAGTTTTTATAGACAACAACCATATTGAATCAAAAGGGAAATGTCAAATATTTTTGAAAATGGTAGATTTAATAGATTTTGATGGTCCCAAATAAAATAATTTATTATACAAATTTTAATATAAGATTAATGTACATGTCACATCCACATTCGGTACTTCTACCTTAGTTGTTGTTATTGTATAAGATTTAAATCTCCCCTAAGACTCTTATGTGGCTGATCTCCTTGACTCTTGGAGAATTCATATTAGTAATACCCGATAACATTGTACTTATACCACTTAATAGTATTATATTTATTTTCCCCTTTAATTCATAATCACAGTGGCGATGTTATCCAAACATATAAAAAATAACCATTCCCTTCAGGCATTTCCTAGGGTGACTCTTTCCACAGTTCAAACATGATGGAAATTTTTTCATCTTCAATTTCCTTTTTGATGCATTCCCTTAGTCTTGGTGTTCATAAGAACTTTTATTCCCTGGGTTTCCCATATACATTTATGATCTAAATAATTCCATCAATTTTTATGGAACATAAAAACATATATTTTTTTATAAAAATTATGAGAAAACATCACCCTTTGGATATTAGGATTAGAATCTTCAAATAGGTGGTCAATATATCACTCAATGTTTCATATATAATATGTAGCTTACACGACTAACCGTGTAAATGTAGCTTCATAATCTAAATCAATATATTATTATTTTTTCCTTAAGCTATTGAAATTCAATTAATATCTATTTTTTTCATGAGGGAATTATTTTTCAAATAACATATCACTAAAAGTTATTTATTCCATAAGTTCTATTTTGTCTTCATCTATACTATTTTGGATCTAGAACCACAATTGATCAATATCATTATTATTTTAATAGACACAATGTGGAACCTTTTCCATTTCAATTCATTGTAAAGATGTAAATATCTTCTCCAATGACTTAATCCATTTCTTAGCTTCAACTGTAATAGAAGTCCCACTACACAATGGAAGATTCAATCATATAAAGTATTACAACATTTTAGATTATTATTTTGTAATGGGTTTCCCTGTGAGGGAATGTTTATTCTTCATAACATGATTATTTTTCCCTTGTATTTCCATACCTTTCTATGTTCTAGTGCTAGCTGTATTGGCTTCCTCGACAGGGAAATATCAACTTTTTGATGAGTATTGATACAATTCGTCCTTCCATGCACTATTCCTAAGAAAATGGTGCTAGATTAGCTCATAAATTGATAATTTATAATTCCAGATAGGTTATCGAACATAAAAATTATTTTGGTATTATAAATCATAGAATCATAAACATTGGTTTTATTGGGGTCAACGTTAATTTTAACTCCTTCATAATGGTTGGTAAAAAAAATGATAGTTATCCTAATATTATTACCCTAGAGTTTCAATCCATGTGTTAAATAAGGTTTTTTTTCATGTACCATATTATTATTGAGTCATGACCAATGCACCCTTTAAAATTTGTTACCCCAAGGAACATCTTTTCTATAACCACATCCACTTTTGGTATCTAGAAAGATATATATTTCTTATAAAACCACATGATCGATACCATTACAAATTTCTAGGTATTTCATCTATACATATACTCCAAGACTAACATAGGGTTATGTTACCATATATATATTCTTAAATCAAGTTCTAAGGTTTTTTCTAATTTTCTTTTGATACGAACTGTAGTGCCCCAACCCCAAAAGCATGGACATGGTCCATTACATTGTTAAAATTGCATGATTACAATTAATAAAATCCAAAAGGATTTATCAGTTTATAAATTTTGGAGAACCAAATTAGATACATAGCAGTGATTCAAGATTGGAAAATAAAAATAATACATAATACATAATAAAGAAAAATAAATAGAATCCTTAAAATTGGTTACAAGAATTCATCTTCATGTCTTTGAAAAAAGAACCAAAATAAGGGTGACCACAATTTATCATTAAGGGTTCATAAAGTAGAAGCAGTAATGGAGAAATGATCATAATTAATATGTCGAGGTAAATAACTAAGCACATAGGCCATTAATTTAACTCAATAAGGAAAAATAAACATTAGAAGGTAAATACTTGAAGTCACATCCAATTTGGTCAAATAACATAGATTAAAATTCATCCATAGGTAATATTAAGGGAAAAATAACATGGGTAAACAGTAACTATATTAAATGATGAAATTATTTATTATTAGATTACATGATTCTTATTCAAATGGTACCTTTATCTTCATGATTTTTTACAATATGATTTATAACATATCGGGTAAAAACCTATCAGATTTGGCCAATTGATTTGTCTCATGAGACTATCGATGCATAAAGGGGAAATCTATAACTACACCCCCACCAATTTTTTATCAGTCCATAGAATTGCACATATATTGATTAATAGATTTAATTCATGAACAATGTGCCTTTTCAAATAACTGTATTGAGTAAAACATACTGATTTATCAATATTTCCCCAACTAATCCAATAACAGTCAAGTACACAACATATGTAAAAATGATATATTTCTAAAGAAATAATTATCCCCATCACATAATAATATGGATATATAAAATAAATTTTATTTCTAATATAAAATTGTCACATGGAAGTGATATTTTCAAGGAAAATTTAATAATCATAAAAAATAGTGGGATTGCAAAGATATCGTTTACCGTTTGGTAATTCTCAAGTCAGAACCCATTAAATGATATAAAAATATGTAAAACATTAAATTACACGATGAGAAATTTATTAATGATAAAATATGTCTAAATATGTAGTAGAAACACCACAAATAATTATGTGGTAAATATGACATTTATCACAATAACGTAAAAAGTGAGATGAAAATCCCTTACCTTATGATTCCCTTTGGTGGAAAAATATATAACCTTTAGTATAATGGTTTTAAGAATGTTATTAAAATACAATATACCCATATTATTATATTTAATATCCTGTATTTTCATTTAGTAACATATTACAACCAATTCGTTAATAATATTTTATAATTTTCATCATTTTGGTTTTTAAGTGCCACGTTTTTTAGAGTATGTTTTGACTATTTATTTTTATTCTTGTTAATTAGATAATAATTTCATAATCTCTAGAAAGTAAACCCAGATTTAAAAATCTTATATTTTCATTAAATATGTATCTATATTAATCTATAAAATTTGGATATAGGAAATGAAATGCACCATTCCTAGAAATAATTGGTCATATGTATGCTTGAATGCTACATCAATTTATTTTTCATAGAAAACAAGGGCAATTAAATGAAATATATTAAAATTATAATTACATTATCATATTTATTTCATATATATCAAATATTATTATTAAAATAATCCTTAAAACATTCTAGGAATATATTGAATGAATCACATCGCTTTGAGGAGGCGGTAGTCCACATGTCCACAAATGAAGCATTGTATTCCCATAAAATGGAAAGAAAAATGGTGTATGTTATATAAAAATAAAATAATGTTAAGTACATTATAAATATCATATATAAAACATATAATCTAAAAATTAATAATTATTATAACCATTAATGGTGGTTATGGATAAATAAATGACATTGGTTCGCAAGAGAGTAGTGTGTTGTACATATGAATGATGATTATATATCCATTTGATGGATGTTTTTGAATGTGTAGGTTGAACTATTAGAATAAAAAATATAAGTACATTGAAAATAATGAGTTTATAATACTCTCATGAAAAAAAATTATGTGGACAATAAGTAAATGAAACCAAAGTGATTATTTAAGAACATTAACTCTTATTTGAGTATCTCCCTTTGATTTTTACAAATGAGTTCCTTGGATATATTATATCCCCACCATTGGATTCCAGGATGATATGAGGGATGTTTGGAGATTATTTTTGAAGTATTTTGTTGATATAAAAATATTTATAGCCCTGAATAAGTGGGAACCTTTTTTTTATTGTGTAGGTGGAGTGAGATTCTTGAAAAAAAATGCTAAACACAATTTAGTGGCCTCCCATACATCACGTGCCTCTAATAATAGATTAAATTAGATGAAATGGAAGATTTAGTTCAAATACATCCTAAAATAGTTGTTATATATTTTCATAGCTCATTTTGACATTACGACTAAGGTTTAGTCTCTTGTTATTCTGAATTTTATCTTAATGCATGTAATTATTTTTAACTGCATTCCCAAGTAATTTTTATGAAAAAAATGTTATGACCCTATTATAAAGTATAAAAAATATTATTCCAAATACGGAATCAATTTTTTCAAATTCATATAACTTATTTCGTATAAATTAATTTAAATTTAATCCTAAAAACGAGATGAAAATGGGTTTTAAAATAAAAAATGGTCAAATGATTGAAACATTTTTATATAAAATTTACATTTAAATTGATTCCTATGATGTAAATTGTATTAATTGATGTATAATTGACTTAATTTGAAAATATAATCTACTAAAAATCTAACTTAACCATATAAAAGAATTATATAAAAAAATATTTTCATTTAATATTCATTATTTTTCACTAATAGTCAAAAAATGAATATTTTCAAAAAATACCAACAATACACCCTAAAATAATATAGAAAAAGCATCAAACAAACCATTGAAAAAAAATTATTCATCCTCATGGAATATAAAGTGATTAAATAAATGATGGAAAAATAATAAGTTTTCTATATCTCAAAAATATGATAGAAACACCAAGGTGGTTTCTTTGAAGGGAATATAAGATGTTTTTATTGCTCTAATAGTGGAAATCAAGAATCAAAATATTAAGGGGAAATATTGAGATATACAAAAGGTTCTATGAAAATAATTTCCTTATATAATATTCAGTAATTATTCATTGATTCAAATGTGATAAATTTGGGTACTATGTGAAAAAGTGCACCAATTCAATGGATTAAAAGAAAATAATCAATAAAGGCCACATAAAATATGGGATTAAGTAAAATATTATACAATGTTTATTGATGAAGGGGTAGTGGTTATTAGGTTTCCATGGACCTACACCCAAAAATTTAGGGTGTATTCTGGTTCTATCAAAAATATGGTATATATGGGTTTTTCTAAGAACATCAAGTCACCAAACTCTGTGATATGTATTTTAAAAAATATATTTAATGGTACGATTATTATGTTTTTTAAAATAATTTTTTTAAATCATAGTATTCTCCTCTAAAATTTTACTTATAATTTTTTTAATTCAATGAGTACCTTCCCATTGACTCTTCATTAATTTATATAATAGAGAAAACATCTCAAATTAATTGTGAGAATCTATTGTTTGAAGGAAAAAATGAATTTTCAAAGAAGAAAACTAAATCCATCACATGGGATTTAATACCTAGTTATGTGAAACATTTCCATGAAATAGTTATGGAAAAAACAAGAGTTTTGTAGTATCCCTATTTTATTTGGTATCATATCTAATTAGATATAATTTACTTATCCAAATCTATCATTTGTCAATATAGAGAAATTATAACAATTAAATGATGTCTAAATCCTAAGGACGCAATTTATATAAGGGATAGAATATAAATACCTAAGATTTTGGATCATTTAATATATATGATATATTAAAAAAATTTGTTATATAAATATAAAATATAAACTAATATGGTTTACCATTAATATATATTACCTTTAAAATATGATTACTTAATATGATTAAATATTGAAAATGGTTATAATAAAATATGTTTTAATTTTATTTTACCATCTATTAATAACTAAATATAAAATTTCCAAAAAAATATTTGATACCAAAAATTAATTTTTTTCTTATCCCATGAACATTTACTTATTATTAGATTTTCATTTTTTGGAATGATTTATTATTATTAAGAAATACTTTTTGGACAAAATTGTATTTTTTCTGTCACTGTGTATGGGTGTAATATAATATTAGAAATATCTTTACAAAATAAAATTTGTATTTTAGGAATAAAATTATGCATTTTAATTTATTATTTAAGCTTATAAATACCATGTCCATAATTTATATATCTAAATGAAATACTAGTGAGTTAAAAACTATTATTGATCTTTTATTTTAATGAATTATTCTCATGTTGTGATTTAATTTTTTATTTAATTGAATATATCACATCTTTAATTATTTTTTGTATAAATGATTTTATTAAATCAACTAAGGTAATAATGATACGTTTATTTTTTATCTATATTATTAAATAGAAAATATATTTATTTTTTCTAGAAACTATTTTGTCATGATTATGTGTGTTTATTTTAAAATTAACATTTCAAACAATTTTAAATTTGTAATCATAAAATTATTTTAAAATATAAAACAAGAATTATCCTATAATGTAATGAGGTCAATATTAATTTATGTTATCAAAATTAATTAATAATTTTGAATAATAGTTACCATATAAAATTTAAAATTGGGATGAAATAACTATACTAATGTGAAATGGAAAAAATGATAAAAACCTGTTTTTATTAAAGTAATTGAGTTGATTTAAAACATCATTATCTCAAAAAATAGTTTTCATACTTTTTTTCCATTAGTCCTTGAATAGTGTCATGGCATTATCAACAAATGATGACTATTTTCAAAATTTACCTTTTCTATAGTTGTAAAAGGATATCACATACACCATTTCATTGATAAACATAACCATATAATTACTCCTTGAAACGCTACCATTTTACTCTCCCTATGAACATCTCCCATAAAAATAATCCCATATTTACTCATAGTTCACATAAGAACATTAATTTCAAGGAACATTCCATGGGAAAATCATGTGTACAAAGTAAATATCATCACATACATATGCTTTTCTTCATAAAATTATTATTAAAAACAAAATATCTACGTAAAATATGATGAATTAATTACCATTATTATATTTATATATTCTTATTGTAATATCATAGGTAAATAAAGATTAATAAATTTTCATACTTATAAATATTATTGAATTAAATATTAATTTTACTTTAAAAGGGTTTTTATTTTCGATGGCGTACCTGATATGAAACAATGGGAATCTTTGAAATCTTACGTTGTAAAAAATGTTGAGTTATACTGAAAATTATAATATAATATTATTATTTTAAATTGTCTTTAACGCATCACTGTTGTATTTGTGGGAATGAAAAAAACTAACTAAATTATGATTAAACATATTTTCTAAATGTTTTTACACATATAAAAAAAATTAAAGTCTTGAAATGTGAATGAATTCAATTTTAATCATTAATACTCTAATATTCATTAAAAGGTCGATTTCCCTCCTTTTGATGGAGAACCATTTTTAAATGCAGTTTTTTTCAATTTTATATGTTCTATTTTACAAAATAATCTTAATCTCTAGAATTAGAACATCAAAATTTACTTTGGTGACATTTTTGGTATTTTTCTGATAATGTTCATTTTTTAATGAATAGTAAAAAATACTGTATTTTAATTCAAAACTATATTTTAATCTGATTTATTTAAATTGTTAGATTATATTTTTAATTTTTTTTAAATTTTAATTATATTAGGTTTATAAAATTTAATCTAATTTTGTTCATTTGATGTAATTTCACTTTGAAATTGGACATAAACAACTATCAATATTTTGATAGTCATTATTTCTTAAAAACACGTTTTTTTGTTTCTACAATGTTTATTAATTTAAAATTAAATTTACCACTTTTGGGTTTTGAATTAAAAAAAATGGATTCCATATTTGGAATCATGAGGTCCAAATTGTGTAAATATGTATCTTTAAATTTTAGACATTATGAATATTATTTTTTTGAATAATTTATTTACCATGGTTAAAAGGAAAATCTGGTGAATAAGGGTAAGAAAATAATATTATAATAATATTCAATTACCATAAAATGTGTCATATTTGTATTGGTTTATACATGTCCAACCATGGGCATTCTAGGGTCAATTTTGGGACCCCATGGAGCCACTTCGGAGAGATAATGACATTTTATATTAATTAATTTAAATTAAAGACGAAAATGACATAAAAATATATCATTTAGTAAATAAATTATTACATGGAGTTATATGAGATATATCTTAGACTATATATATTTATTTTAAATATAAAAATATTTCCTACGTCATTATATTTTATTCATTATATTTAAACATCAAATAAAAAAATATTTATGACACAATAATGATGTAGTGTTTACCTCATTAAGGAATGATTTAAATAAATAAGATTATAATGATTCGAACAATATAAAAAACCTTCCCAATTATTATTGGATGATTTCATATTGAAAATTTGTCATCTTATATTCAACTTTAATGAGTTTTTAAAATTTTAATACTGAAAAAATGTTTATAATAAAATAATATTTTCAATCATTCCTAAAGAGCCCCTCATCTCCTTTATAAAAAGAAATCACATGTACCCCATTACTCACACCTATCAAGACCATTTTCACATCCAACCTCTACCAAATTAATCTCCCTACATTAATATCATCCTATTAGAAGCCTTACCTTAGACAAAAGGCACTTTATGGAATCATTTTGATTCAAACCAAAGGGAGATACCCAAATTATAGGTAATGTCTTCTCTTAGGTTCTATTATTTTATTTTACTTCTCCATCCCCCTAAACTATATTTATTCATTTATTTTATAGAAAAATAATTATCCTCAATATACTAGGTTGTTTTTGTGATATTATTTTATTTTACTTCTCCCTTTCTGAATTGAGTTCACTCCTCATTCCAGTCCTGTATCACTGAACCAGATTAACTTTCTGTTCCATCCATGTCTATCTAATGAGATATAAATCATTACCCAATGAATTGGAGGGAGGTATAGGTCCCACCAATCTCATAATGAAATCATTCTTACTTGTGACACAAAATAAACATAAAATTTTCATCATAACCCAAAGAATAAAATGGGTTTCATAAACATCATTCCATAATCACATATTCTATATAAAACAAATGTATATCATTTCATCATAAGAAATATCACACCATGTAAATAATAAAGGAATTATACTTGAAACATAAACAAACTAAATAATGTCATCTTAGATGGAAAATAGTTTTGATAAAAACACATGAAATGAATTCTTGAGGAAAATATCCTTTCTTCTTTAAAATCATTTTATTTTCACAAAATTCCATCAAATTTTAAAAGGAAAGGATTTTTTTGAAAATAATGATGAAATCTTGTAGAGTAATATTAATGAAAATTAGGTGTTATGAAACCGTGAAAATCTGTTCATGACGTATAAGTTAAAAAACGTTCTCTTCGTACTTTTTCCAGAAAAGTCAAAAAATTACCACATATGGTAAACAAAAGAAACATTCCTTCCATAACACAAAATCAAAGTCAAAGAGGGGTAAAATGTATTTAAAAATACATGGAAGAATATTAAACACTTTATGAAAAACATTTTATGGACATGGATGAAGAATATAAACCCAGTAATTACTTATGTTTAAGCAATCTCGGATAAAAATGAGATTGAAAAATTATCACGTACCTTATGTCCGATATGATTCATATATATCAGAACCACCTGTATAATGATTTAAATAATGTCATTGAATTATTACACAATAATATTAATTATTATGATATCATATATTGTAACACACTGATATTTTATGAGAAGTATATTTTTATGTCTTATGTTATACGCAACATCAAAGGAATCTTTCACTTCACACAACACTAGCTTGGCTTGCTTTACTTGCAATCGCGACCTTCCTCGATAGCGTGTGTAGTACCCAATACCAGGTTACACTGAACAACAATATATTTTTATAATATTATTTTGGACTAGATTTTATGAATAGTATTAACTATATTTTTAATTTTATAACATTATTATTCATCTTACATATTTTCTAGAACATGGTATGAAAACAAAATTAATTTTTCGTGTAAAATAAGTATTCTTAAAAAAAATGCAGATTTGCCTCCATTTAATGGAACAACCACATTAAATCTTTTTTTTGAAATTTCTATAAGTTCAATTTGAAAAAATAAAATTCCTTCATGGAATCAGGATATAAAAATTTAATTTGGATAAAATTTTCATATTATTCTGATAACTTTAATATTTTAATGAATAATAAAAACACGCTATATTTTAATTAAAAAAAATTTAATCGCAATAATTTATATGTATAGAATGTCCCTTTACCAGGTTTTAATGTGTAATTAGAATATACTTTTTCCATTTAATCCAATGTTGTTCATTTGAATTAATTTTACCTTGAATTTGGACATAAACAAGTGTCGATCTTTTGATAGTTATTCTTTCTTAAAAACAAGATATTTGTTTTGATAACGGGATTTAATATTAAAAGTAATTAAGGCCACTTCTATTTTTTGAATTTGGAAAAAAAGTCATCCTTTTTGAATTTAGAATATCAAATATATCTTAGGCTGAGTTTTTGGTATTTGTCTGAAAAACATCAATTTTTGATTAATAGTGAAACCAAATAGTGGTAGTCAAAAAACTGACTCTTTCATTCAAATTAAATTTTACCACTTATGTGAATTGAATTTCAAAAATCTAACATACATGGTTGTTATCAAGAAGGAAAATTTTGTTCAATAAGATGAAAATAATTTTTGGCGAATAGTAGCATTGACTTTTATTTACTATGGTTAAAGATAATAGGGAAATTCAAGGTTAAAGAATGTTATAATAATTATAAATTATCCTAAAAATTGTCCTAACCTTATTGGATGAGTAGTGGCCGACCATGGGAAACCTTGGGTCGATTTTGGGACCCCATTGATCCACTTTTCAGTGATAATGACAATTTGGATTAATTAATTTAATGTAAACACAAAATTGACATTAACAAAAATATTTTAGTAATTAATTTTTATAAGGGGTTATATAAATTATCTTTTCGACTATAAATATTCATTGGATAGATAAAATGATTTCCTACTTGGTGGTGTTTTATTTATAATTTTTAGACATCAAATAAATTAAATTATTTATGACACAATAATGATGCATTACTTACCTCATTAATAAATGAATTAAATAAATATGATTATAATGATTAAAATATTATCCCAAACATGTTCAATTATTACTGGAAGATTTTATTTCGACCATGAGTCATCTTATATTAATCGTTATTGATTTTTGGACCTTTTTAAACTGAAGATAAGTTTATAGTAAATTAATATTTTCACACTTTCCAAAGGTGCCCCTCTCCTCCCTTATAAATGGGTACCTCCTCCCTATTCTATTTACAGTACATTGAGCCTTCATGCTCTTCAAACCTCTACCCGTTACTCTTCTAAACTCCCCTAGTAATATTCTAGAGGTCCTGGTCTTCTTCAATGACCAACATTAGTTCCCTAAGAGGAGGTTTTAAAAAGGTGTGTCGAAGAAGAGGTAATATTCATTACTGATTCTTTCAAAATTATTTCTTCTTCCACTTCCTCTTATTTTGTTGTTTCATTATGAAGTAATAACATCAGTATCACTCATATACTGATATTTTATTATAAATATGAAACAACCATATTTCACCTTCTATCCATCCTACAGAAAATGAAATCATCACACGTGCGTACGTACGGAATACCGACTCCACTTCATGGTGTAATCTGTTTTCCACAACCACCATACTTGGATGGTTATAATGGTGTAAATAATAACTATATATTATTATCTCAAAGTGATATTGACTCTAAGATAGTATACATACACTTCAATACAATTCCATGATCATGGGAATGATATCATCTCTCATGTGTACGTACGGCCTACCGTCTCCACGATGTGATGCGACTCGTTCTACATGATATTCATTGAATAGTGTTGATATAAATGAATTGAATTAATATATATGATATATATTACACTAATAACATTCTACAAATGAGGTATCTATAACCTAAAGAGAAGAATTAGAATTTATTTGACAAAACATGAATAAGATCATAAAGCAGTGAAAACCTGAATAACAAGTAGCAATGAAATATTACTAATAAGAAGATAATAACATAACCATAAATGATATCATAACAATGAATATGATTCTTTAATATGTCAATGAAATTATTTAATTCATTATACAAGAGGTTCAGATACGTACGAAGCAAATCGAACCTAAAGTAAGGGAAAATCTCGCAATCTCGTTTTTATCCGAAATTGTTTATAATTCATAATTTACTGGGGAATATTTATCATCCACATCCATGTTTCCTCAATATGTAATATTATTTCTATCCTCATACAATTGTTTAAATACAATTTTACCCTTTTGTGAGTAAAAGATATGACAGGAATCTTTTTTCCTTTTTAGTACGAGGTAATTTTTGACTTTTTTGTCCAAAGTATGAGAAAAATCTATTTTCTAACATATACAGCTTGAATGGATTTTTATAACTTCATAGAACATTATTTCCATGAATCATCCTTTACAAGTTTCCAGTTTATTTTTAATCAACTTCTTTTAGTTTAAAACTGTATGACATGTTAAGAAAGGTAAAAAATTTTGGATGTAGAAAGGATATTTTCCTCAAGAATGGAGTTCAAGTGTTTTATCAAAATTATTTTCCATCTAAGATAATATAGGGTTCTGTTTGTATCCCTATTTTTACATTGATTTGATTATGTTATGATGGAATTAATTTTATGATATCCCTTTATCTTATATGGATTATGTTATGATGGCATGATGTTTAAGAATATCATTTTTATTACATGGGTTATGCTATGATTTATGATTTTGTGGCACACATAATAATGGTTTCATTATGAGATTGGCGCGACCTGTATCTCCCTCCAATTAATTGGGTAATGATTTATATCTCATGTGATAGACATGGCCGGAACGATAAGTTAATCCGGTTCAGTTATACAGGACTTGAATGAGGAGTGAACATGGTTCAGAAATGGACATAGTCCGCTAAGATAGTATTGGAAATGAGTCTTGACTAAGAAGAAATTATTTTCTATGATTATGTGTGTATGCCACAAAGTTTCATGATTTATGTTATGATTATTATGATTAAATTTCACTACTATGATTTATCCCATGTTATGATATTATGATCTCTTTTGCAAGTTATGATTTTTGAAATGAAATGTTCTTTTGAATACGATATTTCCTTCGTTTACCCTTATTGATCATTTGAGATCACCCTTTGGTATGTTTTCTTTTCCCCAGGTCAAGAAGAAAGGTATTAAGTAGGATATGCCAAAGGGATTCAAGATATGATGAAATAAACACAAGACAATGTAGATTCATTACCAGTTGTTTATATTTCCCAGTTTCTAAATACATTATACCTATATGGTCCTATCATGGTTGTGTTATATGTTTTAATAAGTATGCTTCAATTGTGAAGTAATAACCATGTATGTAAAGTATGGGTTGTTATAGTTGGTATCTGGGGAAAGGTATAGTCAACCTTTGGAAACTAGGTTTTGAAAGCCTTAGTAATAATTCTAAGGATATGTCTAAACACATACCACAATATTAGTGTTTTAGAAATGGCCATGAACAACCTATGATAAGACCTGAAGTGTAAAATTTTATTCTTGATTATGTGGTTTTCCAATTATGATTAGTGTTGCACACACTATGCTTCTTGGTTTTAGTCAATAGTCGGAACCCGAAAGAACCGTGTTAATGCTGAATGTGATGGGCAATGCAATGCTTTTCCCCCTGAGCAACCAAATATTATGGGAGCTAGAATGCAAAATCTTGTAGCCATGATCACACAACATTCTCAAGCTATGAATCATGCAGGAATTCCAAACAAGCAAAGGAAGGAAAAACATTTTGTTGAATCCTTAATGAGGCTGCGTCCACCTTCATTCAACGGGTCTTCTGATCCATTAGTGTCTAAACAATGGATTAGTACAACTAAAAAGATATTTTCAGTCCTGCAATGTTCTGAACATGATAAAGTCATCTTAGCAGTATATCGTTTGGAAGGTGAAGCTGATAAATGGTGGAATCTTATTAAGAATATGAGGCAAAGGGATGAAATTGATTCCATAGAATGGGATGAGTTCAAGAACTTATTTTTCAATACGTACTTCCCTTGTATTCCTCGAACAAAGATGGGGAAGGAGTTTCTTGAACTGAAGCAAGAGGATGATGAATCAGTTGGTACCTACGAAGAAAATTTTACAAGACTTGCAAGGTACGCTTATGGAATTATTATCCAACCTGAGAGTAAGATCGATCGATTATTTAGAGGCTTAAAACCATGTCTTCGAAGGGCGTTATCCATAAGGGACTTCAATAGCTACGAGGAAATTGATCGATGTGCTCCCAAGGTTGAGATAGAGATTGGAGTAAGCCATCCATCATAGGGGTTTGATAAGAAGAGAAAAATGGAATTCAAATGGAAATATAAAGACCACAATGAAAAGAAGATGAGTTTTCCCTTATGCTCAAAGTGTGGAAAGAAACATGGAGGGAGTTGTCATAAAGTGACATGGTAAATGTTTTAAGTGGGGAAAAGAAGGTCATCGGGCAGTTGAATATTGAAATAATTTGAAGAAGATGTCTAATGATGTGAACAAAGAAAGGGATACATAAAATTCACCTCTTACACTTCAAAGTTTCAAGTGAAATTAAATAGGGCATTATGCCAAACAATGCCCTAATCCAAGGGTTGTTGACGATGATCGACGTCAACAAACTATTAAGGCCAAAGACAAAGGATAGACACATGCAATCTCTATCGGTGATGTGGAGTACGATATCGAAGTGGTGAAAGGTACCCTTACCATCCACTCCAAAGTAGTAAATGTTTTATTTGATTCTAGATCCACCCACTCTTTTATTTCTGAAGAATTTTCTAAGGGTATCATCATACTACCACAACCATTAGATGTTAAGTTAGCTGTGACAAATCTTAATGGAACAACGGTTGCATCAAAAGATTATAATTCTTCTCCAATTGATGTGTGTGGGAATGTGCTTCCTGAAAATCATGTGATCCTTCCTATAGTGGAATTTTATGTGATTCTTGGCATGGATTTACTTTCTTTATATGGAACTCATATCAATTGCCAAAAAATGGAAATCACATTTAACATTCTCAATCAATCTACAATCATCTATCGATGCAAGGATGAATATAAACTTCCAGTGGAAATTTCTTCCATCTTATGGGTATTGATTCACATAAATGAGGGTTATTTATTTGAAATTGTTGGAGAAAAACTCATGATTAATAATAATCCCATTGTAAGAGAGTTTTATGATGTCTTTCCAGATGAATTTCCAGCACTTCCACCAAATTGTGAAGTTGAATTTTCAATATAACTCATACTGGGTGTTGTGCCCATTTCAAAGACACCTTATAGAATGGCCCCAATTGAGTTGCTGGAATTGAAGAAGCAACTCCAAGAGAATATTGATAAGGGATTCATACTCCCTAGTGCATCACCTTGGGGAGAACCTATTTTGTTTTTTAAGAAGATAGAGGGATCAATGAGACTCTTCATTGATTATCGAGAACATAACAAGATCACTATCAAGAAAAAATATCCTCTCCCACGCATTGATGACTTATTTGACCAACTACACGGAGCTCAATACTATTCCAAGATTGATCTTCATTCAGGGTTTCATCAATTAAGGGTCAAAAAATAGGATATACCAAAGACTACTTATCTTATAAGTTATAGACAATATGAATTTATAGTGATACCATTTGGTCTTACAAATTCCCTCGTTATCATCATGGATCTTATGAATAGAGTCTTTAGAGACTACCTTGATTATATTGTGGTAGTATTTATGGATGATATTCTTGTCTATTCAAAGAGAAAGGAAGAACAAGAAGATCACTTGAGAATTGTATTAAATACCCTATGAAAGGAGAAGCTTTATGACAAATTTACCATGTGTGAATTTTGTCTTCAGAAAGCTTCATTTTTTGGTCATATAATCTCAAAAGAGGTGATATCTGTGGATCAATCAAAAACAGAGGTTATCAAAAGATGGTCGAGACCAACAACAGTAACTGAGATCCGATGTTTTCATGGTTTGGATAGATATTTTTGACATTTTGTGAATGATTTTTCATGATTATCTATTCCACTCCCCAGGTTTACTCTAAAAGGAGTTATGTTCATGTGGACGGATGACTATGAAGACAATTTCAAAGAGATGAAAAGAATGTTATCCAGTGCACCTTTTCTCACACTGCCTTGTAGTGGAGAAAGGTTTTTTGATCTACAGTGATGCATCAAAGAAGGTATTAGGGTGTGTTCTCATGAAAAATGATATGGTGATAGCTTATTACTCACGATAGTTGAAAATCCATGCCCAAAATTACCCAACTCATGATTGGGAGTTAGCTACGGTAATCATTGCATTAAATATTTGGATTCATTATCTTTATGGTGAACGATGTGATATTTATACCGATCATAAAATTTTAAAGTATATTTTCACACAAAAAAAGTATAATATGCACCAAAGAAGATGGTTGGAGCTGATTAAGGATTACAACTGCTCAATTAATTACCACCATGGGAAAGAAAAAAAGGTGGCAGGGGCATTAAGTCGTCATGACCATGCTAGCAAATCAATGTTGAGGATCACAAAATATCCAATATTTATAGATTTACAAAGTATGGATCATGGAAGTATAATGGAAGGGGAAAAATATTATCTTTCTCAAATGAATGGTCAACCATCTATACATGTGAAGATTAAAGAGGCAAAGAAAGAAGATATAGGGTTACAAAAGAAGGTGAGAAATGTTCCTGAATTTCACATTGATTATGATGAAATAATAATGTTCAGAAATCGGGTTTTTTCCCTCTCATCCTAGAATAAAAGAAGGAAATATTGGATGAAGCTCATAGTTCTTAATTATCTATTCACCTTGGAATCACGAAGATGTATAGGGACCTGAAGGAGTACATCTGGTGGGATGGCATGAAAAGAGATGTTGCTGACTATATCTCTCGATGGTTGGTTTGTTAGCAAGTTAAAGCTGAGAGATAGAAGTGTAAGGGGATGTTACAACCATTACCCATACCAGAATGGAAATGGGAAAACATCACTATGGACTTTGTCACTGGACTTCCTAAAACATCCAAAGTCAATAATGCTATATGGGATATAGTTGAACATTTTACGAAGTCGGCACACTTCATTGCTATTAGATAAGATTTTTCTCCAGATCAGGTTGACAGGATATATGTGAAGGAAGTGGTAAGATTGCATGGAGTACCACTTTCCATTATATTTGATCTGGATCCGAGGTTTACCTCGATGTTCTGGCGAAGTCTTCAGCATACTTTAGATACAGAGTTGATTATCATCACTTTATATCATCCTCAGACAGACGTTCAGTCTGAGAGAACAATTCAAACTCTAGAAGATATGTTAAGAGCTTGCTCTAGGGATTTCAAAGGTGGTTGGGATCAACACCTACCTTTGGTGGAATTTTCTTATAATAATAGTTTTCACTTCAGTATTCAGATTTCTCCTTATGAAACTCTCTATGGAAAGAAATCCAGGACTCTAACTTGCGGGAATGAAGTTGGGGAACGAAAGATATGAGGACCAGATCTTGTTGATGACATTACATAAAAGGGCAGATCTATTCAACACCACATAAAAGTACCTCAGAGTCGACAAGAAAGTTATGCCGACAACCGGAGAAAAGACCTAGATATTGAAGTGGGTGATAAACTGTTCTTACGAATATCTCCTTGGAAGAGAGTAATGAGATTTGGAAAGAATGGAATGGTGAGACCTAGGTATATCAGTCCTCTTGAAATACCGGATCATGTTGGGAAGGTAGCTTACTGATTGGTGCATCCACCGAATCTCTCTCAAGTTCACGATGTGTTCTATGAATCTCTCATGATAAAGTACATACCTGATCCCTCACATGTACTATGCTGAGAAATTGTACCGCTGGAGCAGGATCATTCTTCTGAAGAATAGCCGATAGAGATTCTCGATCATAGTGAAAAAGTTCTACAGAACAGGACCACTCTCATGGTGAAATTTTTATGGAGGAACCACTTATTAGAAGAATCTACATAGGATCTTGAGGATATAATGAGGGAGAGGTATCCTCATCTATTTGTTACGAGTTGGCGAATTTTGAAGGAAAAATTCATTTTAAGGGGGGTAGAATTGTACACCCTAATATTTTATGAGCATTATATTTCTTATGTCTTAGGTTATACGCAACATCAAAGGAATCATTCACTGCACACAACAATATCTTGGCTTGCGTTACACGCAATCACAACCTTCCTCGATAGCATGTGTAGTACGCAATATCTACTTTCACTAAACAATGATAAATTGTTATAATATTATTATAGACTAGCTGTTATGAATAGTATTAACTACATTTTGAATTTTATAACATTTTTATTCATCTTACATATTTTCTAGAACATGGTTTGAGAACAAAATAAATTTTTCAAGTAAAATAAGTATTTTTCAAAAAATGTAGTTTTGCCGCCTTTTGATGGAAATACCCATATTAAAACTAGTTTTTGACATGTTTATAAGTTCAATTTAACAAAATAAATTTCTTTTTTGGAATCAGAATATAAAAATTTTATTTGGATAAATTTTTCACATTATTCTGCTAACTTTCATATTTTAATAAATAGTAAAAACGCGATATATTTTAATAAAAAAAAACTTTTTTCATCGCAATAATTTATATTGTTAGATTATCTTTTTAATTGGTTTTAAAGTGTAATTAGATTATATTCTTACCATTTAATCCAATTTTGGTCATTGGAATTAATTTCACTTTGAATTTGGACATAAAAAGTGTCGATCTTTTGATAGTTATTGTTTCTTAAAAACACGTTATTTGTGTTAATAACGAGATTTAATTTTAACAGTAATTAAGGATAATTCTATATTTTGAATTTTTGAAAAATAGAAATCATTTTTGAATTTGAAATATCAAATATATCTTAGGCTAAATTTTTGGTATTTTTCTGAAAAACTTCAATTTTTGATGAATAGTGAATCCACTTAGTGGTAGTTAAAAAACCGACTCTTTCATTTAAATGAAATTTTACCACTTCTGTAAATTGAATTTCAAAAATCTGACATAAATGGTTGTTATCAAGATGTAAATGGTTGTTCAATAAGATGAATATAATTTTTTTTTTGAATAGTAACTTTTGACTTTTATTTACTGTGGTTAAAGGTAAAAAGGGTAATTTAAGGATAAAAGAATATTATAATAATTCAAAATTTCCTTAACACTTGTCCTAACCTTATTGGATTAGTAGTGTCCAACCATGGGAATATTTAGGTCGATTTTGGGAGCCCATTGATCCACTTGGTAGTGATAATGACAATTTGGATTAATTAATTTAATGTATAGACAAAATTGACATTAACAAAAATCTTTTAGTAATTAATTTTTATAAGGGGTTATATAAACTATATTTTCGAATATAAATATTCTCTGGAAAGCTAAAATGATTTCCTACATGGTGGTGGTTTTTTTATAAATTTTAGACAGCACATAAATTAAATTATTTATGACACAATAATGATACAGCACTTACCACATTAATAAATGATTTAAATAGATAATATTATAATGATTAAAATATTATCCAAAACATGTCCAATTCTGATTGGATGATTTTATTTCGAACATGAGTCATCTTATCTTCATCTTTAATGATTTTTGGACCTTTTGAAACCAAAGATAAGTTTATAATAAAATAATATTTTCACACTTTCCAAAGGTGCCCCTCTCCTCCCTTATAAAAGGGAACCTCCTCCCTCTCCTCTTTACACAACATTGAGCCTTCATGCTCGGACAAACCCTGCCCATTACTCTTTTCAACACCCATACTAATATTCTAGTGGTCCTGGTCTTCTTCAAATACTAACATTAGTGCCGTAAGAGGAGGTTTCAATGAGGCGTGTCAAAGAAGAGGTAATATATGTTACCGATTCTTTCAAATTTATTTCTTCTTATACTTCCTCTTATTTAGTTGTTTCATTATGAAGTAATAATATCAGTTTGACTAATATAATGATATGTTATTATAAATATAAAACAACCCTATTTCACCTTCTATCCATCCTATGAAAAAAGAAATCACTGCACCTGCGTACGTACGTAATACAGTCTGAACGTCGTGGTGTAATCTATTTTGCACCACCACGTTACTTGGACGGTCATAATGGTGTAAAGAAAAAAAATATGATTATTGTAAACTGATATTGATTCTTAAGTAGTATAAATACACTTCAATACTGTTACACGATTATGGGAACGATATCATCGCTCGTGCGTACGTATGGTCTACTGTCTACACGATGTGATGCGACTCGTTCTACATGATCTTCATTGAATAATGATTATATAAATTAATTGAATAAATAAATATGATATATATTAAATTTATAACATTAAGTAAATGAGGTATCTATAATCTAAAAATATGAATAAGAATTTATTTGACAAAACATACTTAAGAACATAAAGCAATAAACACCCGAATAATAAGTTGCAATGAAATATTACTAATAAAAAGATAAGAACATTACCATATATGATATAATAACAATGAATATGATTCTGTAATAATTCAATGAAATTATTTAAATCATTATATATGATTTTTGGATACGTACGAAGCAAATCGGACCTAAGGAAAGGGAAAATCTCACAATTTCATTTTTATCCGAGACTGTTTATACTTCAAAATTTACCGCGGAATATTTATCATAAACATCCATGTTTCCACACTATGTAATATTATTTCTATTCTCCTACAATTGTTTAAATCAAATTTTACCAGTTGGTGTGTAAAATATATGAAATGAATATTTTGTCGTTTTTAGTATGAGGTACTTTTTGACTTTTCCGGCCAAAGTATGAGAAAATTCAATTTTTTAACTTATACGGCATGATTTGTTTTTTTATGATTCCATAAAAAATTATTTCCGTGAAGCTACCTTTACAAGTTTAAGGTTTATTTTTAATCAACTTCTTTTTGTTTAAAATTGTATGACATGTTAAGAAAGGTAAAATGTTTTTGATGTAGAAAGGATATTTTTCTCAAGAATGGAGTTCAAGTATTTTATCAAAATTATTTTCTATCTAAGCTAATATAGGGTTCTGTTTCTATCCCTATTTTTACATTGATTTTATTATGTTATTATGGAATTAATTTTATGATGTCCATTTTCTTATATAGATTATGTTATGATGGCATGATGTTTAAGAATCTCATTTTTATTACATGGGTTATGCTATGATTTATGATTTTGAGTAACACATAAGAATAGTTTCATTATGAGATGAGGGGATCTATATCCCCCTCCAATGAATTGGGTAATGATTTATATCTCATGAGATAGACATGTATGGAATGGAAAGTTAATCCGGTTCAGTGATACAGGACTGGAACGGGGAGTGAACTCGGTTCAGAAATGGAATTTTTCTACTAAGATAGTCTTGGAAATGAGTCTTGACTAATAATAAATGTTTTTCTATGATTATGTGTGTATACAAAAAAGTTTCATGATTTATGTTAGGATTATATTTAATACATTTCACTACTATGATTTATCCCATGTTATGATATTATGATCACTTTTGAAGGTTATGCTTTTTGAATGCTATGTTCTTTTGAATATAATATTTCCTTCGTTTACCCTTACTGAGCATTTGAGATCATAATTTTTTATTTTTTCTTTTCTCTAGGTCAGGAATAAAGTTATTAAGTAGGATATTCCAAAGGGACTCTTGATATGATGAAATAAATGAGATACAATGTATATGCTTTAGCAGTCGTTTATGTTTCGCATTTTCTAAAGACACTATACCTATACGATCAAATAATGGTTTTGTTATATGTTTTAATAAGTATTATTCAATTATGAAGTAATAACCATGTATTTAAAGTATGGGAAGTTATATATTTGGTTCACTTGTGACTTTATATTACCCGTTCTTTTGTAAATTCCATGTTAAAGCAGCGTTTTGGGTAAAATCGTTTCATTTATCGTACGTGTTTCGACTTATTGTTCTTAATAATATTACTTATATCCTGATTAACTTATTTCCAGAATGTAAATCATGACTTATATATAATATATATTCAGCATATATATATATATATATATATGATATATCGATAAATGGAAAGAAATACATCGTTCATGGAGACTGTAGGCCGTACATACGCATGAACGATGTTTTCATTTCCTTATTCAATTGAATGGAAGTATGTAAATAGCATATAAATAAGTCCAGTATAATTCATATGTCATATATTTTATTATTATTTAATATATATACTTTATAATCATTCTTGAATGGTTAAGATGGAGAATTAATCTCATCGCATCATGGAGACGGTAATTCGTACATACGCACGAGCGATGATATCGTTCCCATAATTATTGAATGGAATTAGAGTGGATGATATAATATCTCAGAATTAGTATCATGTTATAATTTCCATATATATATAGTTATTTTATGCACCATTATACCAATCCACGTATAGTGGTGGTGGAAAAATAGATTACACCACGGCATGGAGACGGTATTCTGTATGTACGCACGCGCGATGATTTCGTTTTCCGTAGGATGGATAGATGTTGAAATCGAGTTGATTCATTTTTATAATAACATATCACTATATGAGAGATACTGATGTTATTACTTTATAATGAAACAACTAAATAAGAGTAAGTAGAAGAAGGAAGAAACTTGAACGAATTGGTAGAAGAGATTACCTCTTCCTCGACATGCCTCCTTTAATCTTCCTCTTAAGGGACTAGAGATGGTCTTTTGAGAAGACGAGAACCTCTATAATATTACTAGGGAAGTCGAGAAGAGTAATGGTCAGGGTTTGGACGAGCTTGAAAGCTTAAAATTATGTAAAGAGAAGAGGGAGGAGGTTCCCTTTTATAAAAGAGTAGAGAGGCACTTTAGGAAAACTCTAAAATATTAATTTATAATAAACATAAACCCCAACTAAAAACATCCAAAATGTCCCCAATACGAATATTAGATGAGATAGGGTTGTAATATCTTCATTAAATAAGATTTAGATATGTTGGGAATTTATTTTAACCAGTATCAACTTGATTTATCCTTATTTAATCTATTTAATTTGATTTGAGGTAATAAGATTGTAAATTTTAAATTATTACAAATAATTACTTATGTGTTTTTAATTGTCCATAATTGGATAATTTATGACATTTTCGACCATATAAATTTTAATTTATTATTTTTAAATATTTTATTGATTTTTAAACAATTTTATATTGTGTTATTTTTATAAAATAACAATAATAACAATTTTGACACTATTCATTTATTTGGATTTCAATAAAATCCTCACCGAAGATATGTTGAAACTAAAAGATTTAATAGATTTATACCATATCATATGTTTCTAGAAAATTAGTATAGCACATTAAATAGTTTATATAATATTTATTTTAATATCTCTAAAACTATTTATTTGATATTTCAATCAATAAAATAATTTCAACATCACTATTGTGTAACCTTTAATGATAATTATTTAATACCTAAAAATAATAAATAAAGAAGAATGATGTGGATAATGTTTTTAGATTTCTGGACACTATTCATGTTCGATGTTTCATGAAGTTTTTGACTAAATTAAAATTATTATACTTATAAGATTTAGGGGAGTGACATATTGTCACATTCTTTGGTTTTAATAATAATTAAATTATCTTCTCGGTCAAAAGTCCATAAAATGA
The DNA here is from genome assembly GCA_963277665.1 of Viscum album. Lineage (NCBI taxonomy): Eukaryota > Viridiplantae > Streptophyta > Magnoliopsida > Santalales > Viscaceae > Viscum > Viscum album. Next base: position 2,081,837,555 of record OY728128.1, on the reverse strand, counting down.
ATATAATTCTACCCTTAGATGATATGGGTCAACTTTTATTCATCCAATAGCATTTTTTCATGTGTTAGGGTAATTTTATAATCTTAGGTTTACCCTTAATTACCTGATTTATCTTTAACTGAAGTAAATAAAAATTATCGTTGATACTATTTATAATATCAAAAAAATACAAGTAAACTATTAACATAATTGGTACCCACTGAATCCAAATATATAATCCATTTTTAAAAATTAAAAACACATAAGTTGTAGTAAATAAATTAAAATGTGTCCCGTTGTTAAGAAAACATGTTTTAAAAGTAAAAATAATTCCAAAGATTGTAATGTTTTTACCTATGAATTAAATGTAAAATTAATTGTAATGAAATACATTATATTAAATGGTTAAAATATATACTATTTATACTTAAAAACAATTCAATATTATAATTTAACCATATAAATTATTGTGATGAAAAAAGTTGTTTTTAATTAAAATATAGCATGTTTTTTACTATTCCTTAAAATATGAAAGTTATTAGAATAATATGAATAATTTATCCAAAGTATATTTTTATATCATGATTCCATAGAATAATTTTATTTTTTATATAAAACTTGTAAAAATGTCAAAAGCTAGATCTAAATTGGGTGTGCTATCAAAAGGTGGCAAAATCGCATTTTTTTAAAAAAAATATTTTACCCGAAAATATTATTTTGTTTTCATACCATGTTCTAGAAAATGTGTGTGATGAATAATAAAGTTATAAAATTCAAAATGTAGTTAATAATATTTATAATGGCTGGTCTATAATAATATTATAACAATATATCGTTGATTATTAAATCCCGGTATTGCGTACTACACACGCTATCGAGGAAGGTTGTGATTGCGTGTAATGAAAGCCAAGTCAGGGATGCATGTAGGGAAATATCATTTCGGTGTAGCATAAAACACAAAACATTATTGAAATTAAAAAGAATAATTCTCATAAAATCAAAGGTTGTTACATTCTACCCCCCCTTAAAATGATTTTTTCTCTCGATATTCGTTGGGGTTATAAATGGTTTACTACTTGAAAGTATCTTTCCTAGAAACTGACATCGTAAAAAGGAATACTAAAACATAATTTTAAATAGTTAAGTATGAAATATATCGGTTACCCAAATTAACTCATTATTTGATTCCACATAGAGGAACATAGGTGAACTTATGGATATGGAAGAGAAACCTAACCATCAAGTTCTGATGGAGAGTGGTAGAGAACATTGCTATGAAAAATCCAACAATCACAAAGCCATAAATTTTTTATAATCTAATGTACCATCTTATTCATTGGATATAATGGCACTAGGAAAACATTTTTGGTTTTCAAGATCATTTCCTTAAAGTTTAAGCATTTGAATTAGAATAAATACTTACTTAATTTCAGTATAATCCCACCATTGTTCATGCCTTGAACAATATCCACATCATCTCTTAAAAAATGAAGTTGAATATGTCATTCGTGAGGTGTTAAAAGATCATGTGATACAATGATGGTTCATTCCATACGTCTCAAACAAAAGGTTATCAAAAGTTATCAAATATTTTTAAGTCCATCTATAGTGAGATTAATCTTATATGGTTCCTAAAATGGACTTATACTTCATATATCATGACACTTAATAAATTAAAACTAATTTCTACTAGCAAAGGAATTCTTGTAGGCCAGTGTTAGGCGATAAAGGCATGTCACACTTCAGTTGTGGGTTCGATTCATTCAACCTTGTCCGATGCGACAGGTTGTTGCCCATCTTACAGGTTGCCTTTTTCTAAAACTATACTATTACAACATTCCATAAATAAAATGAAAAAAAGGTCTAGCCTTAAACAATACTAACGTATGTCCAATATAATCCATTCCAATATTTAGGCTTATCTAAAATACTTCTGTCCAATCCCATAGTATAAAGAAAACGATTACTAGAAATGTCATTAACCAAGAATGTGAATACCATCATTTATCCCCCATAAATCCTAAGATAAATCTTGTTGATCGCATTCAAAAAATTTGAATACCTTAATCATGTATTCTCATGCAACATGGATTACCATGGAACCATAGTGAAAACATGAATGCTGTCAAAAGGTAACTCTTTTCACATACCAAATTCCCAAAATTTCAATATACTCAAACCATGATATCACTTTTCCCTTATATCTGTCATGAGCTCATTAATATTATTTTCTCCTTATCGCTTCATTATACGCATATCATCTGCTTTACGAAAAGATTTCAATCACTTTTCATGGTTACAGGTACCATATAATTATTTAAAACCATAATAAACCAATACATAGATATTCCAATATTCCACAGTACTATAAATTAGATTCCACAACATTATTTTGGAATCCCGTTACATAAACACATAACCATTCCACTAAATCGTTGTCATACTCAACATCGCCAATAGTGATCGCATGTGACTTCCCTTTGTCCTTTTCCTTAAAAGGTTTCTCATGTCAATCATCATTATCCCTTGTATTAGGGCATTTATTAGCATAATTCCCCATTTCCTAGCACTCAAAGCATTGAACTGTTGGTGGAGCGTTCCCTGTAGTCTTTTCTCTATTCACGTCATTAGAAACCTGTTTTCCATTACTTCGGCACTCAGCTTCTTGATGACCTTCTTTTCTACACTTGAAACATTTTCTAGTACATTTTAGACAATCCCCACCATTCTTCTTTCCACACGTTGAGCATAAATAAACATTCACCTTCTTTTCACCATTGTTCTGAGGTTTTTCCTTGAACACCTTCTTTCATTTCTTGTCAAAACCATGAGATGGATATGTTACACCAACTTCCAGTTCTACCTTGATAGCACAACACACAATTTCATCATAGCTACTGAAGTCTATTATAGCTAATTCATTACAAATACTTGGTTTTAAGCCACTAAATAATTGATCAAAATTACTTTCAGGTTGGATGATAATGCTAGATGAATACCTTGAAAGTCTTGTAAAATTTGTTCCATATATACCAACAGATTCATCATCCTTCTACTTAAGCTCAAGGAAATAATTTTCCATCTTTGTTAGAAGAATACGAGCGAAGTACATACTGAAAAACAAGTTCTTGATCTCTTCCCATTCCAGGGATTCAATTTCATCTTGGGGCCTCGTATTCTTAATTAGATACCACCACTGGTCTGCCTCAGCTTCTAAACGGTAAACCGCCAGAATGGCTTTTTCATGTTCTGAACATCGAATTATTGAAAATATCTTTTCAATGGTACTGATCCATTGTTCAGCAACATGTGGACCAGAAGACCCATTGAAATATGGTGTATGTTGCCTTGTGAAGAACTCAATAGAATATTGTTCCCTTCTCTGATCATTTAGAAATCCAGAATGATTCATATCTTGTGTACGTATAAAAATAAGATTTTTCACTCCATATCCCATAACATTTGGTTGCTCGGGAGGGAAATCATTGCATTTTCAATTACATTGATCAACATGGTTCCATTGGGTTCTAGCCATATTCTAAAACCCAAAAAGAACAGTGTGAGAGGAAAAAATCATTCTAGGAAAACAACATAATAAAGGGTGAGTACCTTCAATATCTAACATCTTAGGTTTAATTCTAATATCGTTACCATAATTCTAGGACTATAACATATATTTACACTTAACCTTAGGGGCATCCCTAGACATACCTTATAAATATCTCTAGGGATCTCACTAATTTGCTCGTATCCTAGTTTCCAAAGGTTGACTAATCCTTTCCTCTGATACCAACTGTAGATACCCAAAATGTGACATACATAGACCTTACATTACATTTGCAGAATACATAATACAAAACAAAAATAAAAATCAAAGGACTGTAATATTTTAGTGTCTTTTGAAACTTGGAACATAATCTTTTAATCATGGTGAAAGATCATTAAAATATCCCATAAATATCTTCCCCTTTTGTTTTCTTACCTAAAACCATTATTTATATCCTGTGGAAAATAAAACATAAAAAGGGTGAGCTCAAATGCCCAGTAAGGGTAAACATAGAGAACATAAAACAATGCATAATCATTTGAATTCAAAAACTTGAACATTAAATCTAAACATCAAAATCATGAGCAATGACATAAATCTTGGAAGTACGTAAGGCATATATCATAATAGAACATCATTCATGATAAAATAGCCTGGTAAGAAAACATGTAAATATGTCAAACCATTAATCACATGATATGATTAACATAGTAGCCAAGGAATTGCTACCAAGACAATCTTAGTGGAAAAAGTCCCTTTCTGAATTGAGTTCACTCCTCATTCCAGTCATATATCACTGAACCAGATTAACATACCGTTCCAGCCATGTATATCTCATGAGATTTAAATAATTACCCAATGCGCTGGAGGGAGATATAGGTCCCACCCATCTCATAATTAAATCATTCTTACTTGTGACACAAAATAAATATAAAACATTGATCATAACCCAAAGAATAAAATGGGTTTCATAAACATCATCCCATCATCCCATAATCCATATAAAACAAATGGATATCATTTCAATATAAGAAATCAAACCATGTAAATAAGAGAGACGTTATACTTGAAACATAAACAAGCTAAATAAATTCATCTTAGATGGAAAATAGTTTTGATAAAACACTTGAAATGAATTCTTGAGGAAAATATCATTTCTTCTTCAAAATAATTTTCTTTTCGCAAAATGCCATTAAATTTTAAATTAATATGAATTTTTAAAATAATAATTAAATCTTGAATAGTAATCTTCAAGAAAATTAGGCGTTATGAAACCGTAAAAATCTATTCGTGCCGTATAAGTTAAAAAAATGTTCTCTTTGTACTTTTGCCGGAAAATTCAAAAAAGTACCAAGTATGGTAAACAAAAGAAAGATTCCTTCCATAACAAAAATTGAAAGTAAAAGAGGGGTAAAAATGAATATAATCATACATGGAAGAATATTAAACACTTTATGAAAAACATTTTATGGACATGGTTGAAAAATATAACCCCAGTAAATACTTACGTATAAGCAATCTCGGATAAAAAATGAAATTGTAAAATTATCCCTTACCTTATGTCTGATATGCTTCGTATGTATTATAACCTCCTGTATAATTATATAAATAATGTCATTGACTTATTACAGAATCATATTCATTGTTATGTTATCATATATGGTTCACTTATTACTTTATATTACCCGTTCTTTTGTAAATTCCATTTTAAAGCAGCGTTTTGGGTAAAATCGTTTCATTTATCGTACGTGTTTCGACTTGTTGTTCTTGATATTAATACTTATATCCTTATTTACTTAATTCTAGAATGTAAAACAAGATTTATATATAATATATATTCAGCATATAAATATATATATGATAGATCGATAAATGGAATGAAATACACCGTTCATGGAGACGGTAGGTCGTACGTACGCATGAATGTTGTATTCGTTACCATATTAAATTGAATGGAAGTAAGTAAATAACATATGAATAATTCAAGTATCATAAATATGTAATATATTTTATGATTATTTAATATATATTCTTTATAATCATTCATGAATGGTTAGCTTGGAGAATGAACCGCATTGCGTCGTGGAGATGGTAATCCGTACGTACGCACGAGCGATGATATCGTGCCCATAATTATTGAATAGAATTAGAGTGGATGATATAATATCTCAGAATTAGAATAATGTTAGAATTAACATATATATAGTTATTCTTTACACAATTATATCCATCCAAATAAGGTGGCGGTGGAAAAACATATTACACCACAGCGTGGAGACGATATTTTGTACGTACGCACGTGCGGTGATTTCATTTTCTATAAGATGGATAGAAGATAAAATACGGTTGTTTAAAATTTTTAATAACATTTCAGTATATGAGTGATACTGATGTTACTACTTTATAATGAAAGAACTAAATAAGAGGAAGTCGAAGAAGGAAGAAACTTGAAAGAAACGGTAGAAGAGATTACCTCTTCCTCGACGTGCCTCCTTTAAACTTCCTCTTAAGGGACTAGAGTTGGACTTTTGAGAACACTAGAACCTCCAAAATATTACTAGAGAAGATTAGAAGAGTAATTTTTAGGGTCTATCTGAGCTTGAATTCTCAAAATTGTGTAAAATAGAAGCGGGAGGAGGTGACCTTTTATAAAGGAGGAGAGGGGCACTTTTGGAATCCTCTAAAATATTAATTTATAAAAAACCTAAACCCCACATAAAAACATTTAATATGACTAAAATAAAAATATTAGAAGATATAGGGTTTTAATATCTTCATAAAATAATATTTAGACATATTGGGAATTTATTTTAAACATTATCAACTTGATTTATCTTTTTTTAATCTATTTAATTTTATTTGTGGTAATAAGATTCTAAATTTTAAATTGTTATAAATAATTACTTATGTGTTTCAAATTTTCCATAATTGGATTATTTATAAGATTTTAGACCATATAAATTTTAATTTGAAATTTTTAAATATTTTTGTGATTTTTAAACAATTTTATATTATGTTATTTTTATGAAATAATAAGTGTCAATTTTGACACTATTCATTTATTTGAATTTAAATAACATACTTAAACATATATGTTCAAAATAAAAGCATTAATAGATTAATATCATTTAATATTTATCTAGAAAATTTTTGTAGCACATTAAATAGTTCATATAATATTTATTTTAATATTTTTAAAACCATTTATTTGATATTTCAATCAATAAAATAATTTCAACATAACCATTGTGACGGATTTAATGATAGTTATTTAATCCTTAAATATTATAAATAATTACACATGATGTAGATAATTTTATTATATTTCTTTATACTATTCATGTTCGAAGTTTCATGAAGTTTATCACTAAATTAAAATTATTATACTTATAAGATTTAAGAGAGTGACATGTTGTCACTTTCTTTGGTTTTATTAATAATGAAATTATTTTCATGGTCAAAAGTCCATAAAATGAATTAAATACGACCATTATGTGATATTTTTTGACATTTAGTCATCCAATAGAGTTTTGGAATGTGTTAGGATAATCTTATAATCTTAGGTTTACCCTTAATTACCCAATTTATCTGTAACTGAAGTAAAAAAAAATTACCGTAGTTACTATTCATAATATAAAATAAATAAAACTAACTTATTAACATAATTTAGACCAAATTAATCAATATATAGAATCCATTTTTCAAAATTCAAAAAACAGAAGTTGTAATAATTATATTAAAATTTATCCCTTTGTTATGAAAATGGGTTTTAAAAGATCAAATATTGCCAATGATTGAAATGTTTTTACCTATGAATTAAATGTAAAATTTATAGTAATGACATACATTATATTAAATGGTAAAAATATATTCTATTTATAATTTAAAACCATTAAATATTATAATTTAACCATATAAATTATTGTGATGAAAAAAGTTGTTTTTAATTAAAATACAGCGTGTTTTTTTACTATTCATTAATATATGAAAGTTATAAGAATAATATGAAAAATTTATCCAAAGTAAATTATTTTATCCTGATTCCAAAGAAGAATTTTATTTTTACAAATTTAACTTAAAAACATGTCAAAAACTAGATTTAATGTGGGTGCGCCATCAGAAGGTGGCAAAACTTCATTTTTTGAAAATAACTTATTTTACCCGAAAAATTTATTTTGTTCTCATATCATGTTCTAGAAAATACGTAAGATGAATAATAATGGTATAAAATTAAAGATATAGTTAATACTATTTATAAAGGCTAGTCCATAATAATATTATAACACTATATCGTTGTTTAGTGAAACCTGGTATTGCGTACTACACACGCTATCGAGGAAGGTTGTGATTGCGTGTAATGTATCCCAAGTTAGGGATGTGTGTAGTGAAAGATCCTTTTGGTATAGCATACTACATAAGAAATCAATGAAATTAAAAATAATAATTCTCATAAAATATCGGGTTGTTACAATGTTAATGAAGTTATTTAATGTATATAAAATATGTTATTATACTGGAATTATAATATACCAATGTATCATTTGGTTTTCATTCCTTTTAAAGTGAAAAAAATGAAATTGAATTAGCGTTCATGCGTACCTACGGCTTACCGTCTCCATGTATGGTGCATTTCATTTTCATATATCCAAATGATATGGAATATTCTAAATACATATGTAGTGGATATAAATGATATATATGATATATAAATCATGAATATAATTCTATATATAATGTAATTTTGACCACATGGAAAATTTATAATTATAAAAAGTTCATTTCTAACATATGTTCTGAACATCGAAAAAATATCGGATATGAACTCAAATAATTAAATAATTTTAATAGCAAGGTAATAAGTAATATAAAAGGACTAAATACCTTGAAAAATTTTCTTAATAAATTATAAATTAACTTAAGTTTATTATTCTGTAAATTAATGAATGAACGGGTCAAGTCGGACATGAGGTAAGGGGTTTCTTATCTCACTTTTAATTTTGTGATATATCCATTGTTCGTTAATTATTTATTACTTGTGATGTATTGAATACTACAATTTTTTATATATTATCCCTATTCTATTTATATTCATGGTATTTTTTGATTTATTTGGTGGTTATTAACTTTTGGTCTTGTGACTCGATTGATTACAACATGGTATGGGGTTTTCATCTCACTTTATATTCTCATGAGATTCATACTATATTTTCCAATATTTACTTTTTTGATGTGTACATACTACCAATGTTTGTATTATTTTTGTAAAATACATTAATTTATGTGTATTTACATCTCCATTTTATACTCTTTATTTTATGGGGTGTATGTTTCATAAGTTACCAAATCGGTAATGGAACCATTCACTCTCCTCTTCTATTCAAGGGCTTCTTTATGTTATTTCTTTTAAATTTCCATTTTATTATATTGGGATATGTTCTTATTTATCCTTATTGCTCCAAATTTTATGTCCATATTTTTAGAGACACTTTTCTTTCTCATCAACTCATTTTCCAAATTTTAAAGTGACGTCATTAGCCTGTCGAATTTCGGTTAGAGAACCTCTTCACCCAATTTCCATTCTTTGGGTAAAACATCTACTTCTTGATTATGTCATGAAATGAATATGTGTAAATTATATATAATTATTTTACACTTCATATTCACTTATATTGGGTGTATTATTATTTTCCACACATAATTATGTCATTGATTTGTCCTTAATGAAAGAATATAATATTTACACGGGACATTCTCTTAATTTACATTCCATTGAGACATATTTGTTGTTATACAGAAATTCACTTTTTTATGGTGTATATACTTCCCTTTGAAATATTATATCATGAATCTATTTATTCTCATGATATTAGGAGCTTTGATTAATTTTATTCCTCAATTATTTGTATTCAACCATGTCTCATTTGGTTAGAAGCTCTGTAACTAAAATATCATTTTAAATGTTTTAAAGATCAATTATTCTATGTTGATATAAATAATGTCCAATTTTTAAAATAATATTAATGATTTATTTATATATACATGAAATTTTTTAAATTTAAATTTCATTAAAAATATTCAAAGGGGTATGGGAAACTTTGATTAAAATATCTTTATTAGATTTTATAAAAGGATATGAAAATGGTTTTTGAATTGGATTGATTTTTTCAATATCTTGAAATGATTTCTTGTGATTTTAAAAAGAAATTTTATTAGTGAAATTTTTATATTTTAAATATTTTATATGTTATGATTTTATAATATTACTTGGAAATTTGACGGGTGGTTATTTGATAAACCGAATGATAGGGGGTAACGTTGTAAACCAGGACGAGTGGTTATGTTATGACCTCCAATGAATTAGGTATGGAAGTCGACCGTATGATAATTCTATTTAGTGATATGTGTGGAATTCAATCATATGGCTATTCCATTTATCTTTGTTTATGTGCTAAGATTTCTTTATATGTTATGTGTTCTTTCTATGGGTTTCTGGTAATCTTTTAGTTACAAAAGGGTAATAAATACTCATTTATTTTGTAACGAGTATTTACTAATTCATAAAAATGAAAAGTATTAATTGTGATAACGTATTCATGGTTTACATATTATTTTGAAAAACTAATTGTTTTCCATCTTTATGTATCCCTCACTAATATTTTTAGGCTCATCATATATTTTTTTTAGGACATAATGATTAATAAGGTCAAGGATGGGATCAAAGAAAAATTCATGATATCTAAAACATGGAACTAGACATAGTTCTTTTTTAAGAGTTTTTATTTTATAAAAAAATGTAAACTGAGTAGAAGTGTATACTTTAATATTTTGTGAGATGTAAGGTAATAATTAGTACCTAATTATTTAAAACTCTAAACCTGAAAAGATCCTCAATGTGAATTATTAAATTAATTAAATATTATGTAATGTTAAGGATAGGGCCTTACAATGGGCATAATTGGTTGATTTAGATAACATTAGAGGTTAGGGTGTTATTTAATCATAAGTTATATAACCACAATGTTTATAATATTGGAAAGAGTCGTAGTTGTTTAAGATAAATTGAATGAGTTTAAGATAACATGAATACATCTATCTTAGTATTTACCATCCTCAGAGGATATTATATGGTTATTTTACTAATATACTCACGCTAACATTTTTGGTTATAGTAAATGGATGGATCTAGCATACACCAATGTGATGATGTTTGTGACAAAAATAGTGATAGTTTTCTGAATAAGAAACCGAATAATGTAGGAGATGCAATGAGAACACTTTTTTTTTCTCAACCAACTATCTAGAGTCATGATTGACCACCATAAACTTGGTGTTTTTTATAAGGCATTGTATATGTGAGAATCAAATCCCTATAGAGTTTCAGGTAATAATCAGAAAGGTAAGTATATTCAAAAACATATGTGTCAATGATGTGGAATGAAAGTGCTAGAAAAATGCATTAAATGGACTAGAAGATGTTTTAGATGTGGTAATGACTGACATAAAGTGAAAACCAGCCATGGAAAAAGGAAGCATCTAGTTGACTCTAGTAAAGGGATAGAAGTTCTCTCTGAAAGATAAATTGAATGTTTTAAATGTGGTGTTCATTGTCATTGCACTATTATATGTCCTGCGAAGAAGGTTCGAGAATGGGATCAACTTGATAATACAAATATATTTTTACCAATACCTTATGCCGTTCTAATTAAAGATGTGGAAATTGACAATGACCAATGAAATGTATGAATTATTTCTTAACTCATGTTTTGAAATTACTGATATCATAGGAATTTATGCATGAATTTTTACGGAAATATGTACAAATGAATAATATGGAAAAACATGGATAAATGATCAAGAATAATGTTCGATGATTAATATGTTTACATTTTAGGAATTGAAGTGTTATATTTGATCTGTGGATGTTGACATGTTTAAATTTATAAATGATAGAATTACTTTAGAAGATTATTTCAAGTATTTTTAAACCTTAATATTTTATATGAAAATTTTATTCAAGGAGAAATATTTTTTGTTATCTGGGTATAGTTATAAAGAACCATTTGAGTTTATATGGTCCTAAAATTTGAGGCAATTACAGGTTATTTCTTTTTGGGATGAAAATATGAGGTATGAGAAAACTTTGTGGTTAAAATATCTTATGGTTATTTTTTAAGAATTTATATCCTTTTCATAAATGTTATAAAATTATATACTGTTTAAAAAAGTGCAACACATAGACCATGTGACAACCCGTCGTGTCATACAAAGCTACAGGAATAGAACCCACAACCGAAGTGTGATTGAGATTTATCACCTACCACTGGACTACATGAAGTCCCTAGTTAGTATGACTTGTTATTTTTTGTTAAATAATTTTATAGATCAATAATATTTTGATTTTGGAAGCTTATGTGTCACCATATGGATATTCTTTTTATAGGAAAATGGTTTGGTGATTATTTAATAAAGGTTATTTTGGAAGACGTTCTCTCTTTTAGAAAAACACTAATGGTTGAAATATTATTTTAGAAGACTATATGATTTATTTTGGACATATTTATATTTGGTTTATTTATTGAAATTATTATACTATCTTCGAGAATATGTGTCTAGGTTAATTACCATTGAGTATGAGACTTTAAGAGTAACTGATGTTATTTAGAGATAAATTTTATGATTTTGGTGGAAGACTATGTGATAAAAACCATCTAAATTTTGGGTTTCAATATTTTTTTGGAATATTTTCTATAATTTTAAGGGCAAGTGTTTATTGAATGGTATTTTTTGAACTTTGGGTATTGTTTGTCAAATTCTTTAGATTAGGAGTAGTATTTATTTTTTATAAATTATTATCCTTTTTGGGGATTATCTGATCATGTACTAACTATTTTGGTTTTTGTAAATGTCTAAAGAAAAGGGAAATATATAGTTCCTCTTTTGTGGATTATGTGATTCTCTATATATTGATTCTAGTTCTTAGGTAATGACCAAGTCATCTTGAATACAAATTATTTTGAGAAAAGGTAAATTTCTGGAAGAATCTTATTAAAATATGAAACACTACTTGAAAAGTATGTATATTTCCATATTTTCTTAGTTAATCTCATAAATAAATTCTCAGAATTTAATAAATTAAACTTAAAAAAAAGTTTTCCATTTCTATTTTTTATTTGGAAACCGTAGACTTCTTAACCTATCATAGGTTTGTGGTTTTCTGGGGGTAAACTTTCTCATGATTGTGTTTTCTATCACTCTCCATGAGAACTTGAAAATTAGTTTCTCCTGCAGATCTATGTTTTCATAGAATCCTTGTATAGGTTATCATGGGTGACCTTTGTACATATCTTTCATTCTTTAAATTTGATGGTTTGATTGACTCTTTTTCCCTTGTGGGACTTTCAATGAATTTTGTGAGCCCAATTTTAAAAGTGCGAGGATGTAATTTAAAATAGGGGTAAAGATGTAACGTCATAGGTAAATAAAGATTAAGACGGTTTCAAATTTATTTATATTTGTGAATTAAATATTACTTTTAATTTAATGGGGACTCTATGTTCTATGGAATATCTAATACGCAACAATGGGTTTCTTTGAAATCTTACATTGCACAAAATGATTACTTATACTGAAAAATAATAATAAAATATTTTTATTTCAAAATGTAGTAAACACATCATTGTTGTATTGGAGGTAATTAATATAACTAACAAAAAAAATGATGAAACAGGTTAGGTAAATGATTTTACATATATCCAACAAAAGTTAGAGTCTTAAAATGTGAATGAATCAAATTTTAAGCATTAATACTATTATATTTTTTAAAAGGTCTATTTACGGCCTTTTGATGTTGAAACATTTTTAAATATAGTTTTTCCCACTTTTATATGTTATATATGAAAAAATATTATTATTTATTAGAATTTTAGCATCAATATTTAATCTGGGTAAATTTTTGGTATTTTTCTAAAAAAGTTCATTTTTTAGTTAATAGTGAAAAATATTGTATTTTAATTCAAAACTGTATTTTAATCTAATTTATTTAAATGGTTAGATTATATATTTAATTGGTTTTAAAGTTTAATTAGATTATTTTTTTACCATTTCATTCTATTTTTTTCATTGGATGTAATTTAACTTTGAAATTGGATATAAAGAGCAGTTAGTCTTTTGATACATATTATTTCCTAAAAACATGCTTTTTGTTTTGACAATGGGAATTATTTTAAATTTAATTTCTTCCAGTTATGTGTTTTGAATTTGGAAAAATTTATTCCACGTTTGGAATCTTTATATACAAATTTTTTAAATATGTAACTTTTATTTCTAGACATTATGAATATTTACATCAGTAAATATTCTATTTACCATGGTTATTTGGTAAATCTGGTGAATACAGGTAACAATATAAAATTATTATAATATTAAATTATCCTAACATGTGTCTTTTTCCAATTGGTTAATAAATTCCTAGACATGGGAATCCTTGGGCCGATTTTGGGACCCCATTGAGCCACATGGGAGGGATAATGACACTTTATATTAATTTATTGAAATTAAGGACAAAAATTACATAATCATATATATTTTAGTAAATAAATTATAATATCAGGTTATATAAGTTATATATTCTTTAATTAATATTAATTTCAAAGATATATATATTTCCTACATAATGATATTTTATTTATTATTTTTAGACATCATATAAATAAAATTATTTATGACACAATAATGATGTAGTGATTACCTCATTAATGAATGATTTATATGAATAAGATTATAAAAATTTAAACAATATTCAAAACCTTTCCCATTATTATTGGATGATTTTATTTCAAACAATATTAATTTTATATTTTACATTAATGAGTTTTGGAACTTTTCAAACCGAAAATATGTTTATAATAAAAAAATATTTTCAAAATTTTTTAAAGATCCCCGCCTCTTTCTTATAAAAATAACTCACCTCTATCCCATTACTCAAACCTCTCAAGACCCTTGTATTTTCCAATACATGCCCAATTAAGCTCCATAAATCCGTATATTTCTCATATATGCCTTACCTTAGGCCTAAAGAACTTCAAGGAAGCCTTTTGGCTCAAACAAAAGCTAGATATCCAATTTAAAGGTAACGTCTTCTCTTTAGTTATTTTATTTTATTTAACTTTTCAAACCCCCAAATATATTTTTATTCATTTATTTTGTAGAATGACAAGTATCCTCAATATAAAAAGTTGTTTTTATGAGAATTATTCTAACTACACTTCCACACACCTCCATTTAATCAATACAAACATATTGTTTCTCTGGACGACGAATTACTGCCTCACGAAACGATGATTGTGAAAATATCTCTAAACACCTCTCAAGGTGTCCATTATGATGGAAATATCTTTATATATGATATATATTATGTTTATTTTTCTCTATGATTCTTTATATTTCATTTTTATCTTACCTTTAAGGTTTCCATAATGGGTAAATACGATAATTTTATTTAAGGAGGTGCAGACAACGACCCCCTGAATGTGATCTGACTCCTTTGTACCATAATAGAACGTATAAAGGATGGTGTTAATGAAGTTAAGTAAAATATATGAAACATGATATTATAATTTAATAACAATATACCTATGTATCATTTTGGTTTTCATTCCTTTTAAAATTAAAAAAATAAAATGGAGGTAGATTTCATGTGTACGTACGGCTTACCGTCTCTATGAACGATGCATTTCATTTTCATATATCAAAATTATATAGAATATTATAAATTCATATATACAAGATATATATGATATATATGATATATAGATCATAAATTTCATTCTAGAGATAATGTAATTTTTACCACTTTGACTATTAATATTTATAACAAGGTCATTTTTAACTCATGTTCCGAACATCAACAAAATATCTTATATGAACTCAAATAATTAAATATTTATTATAGAAAGGTAATATGTGATATAAAATAAAAAATTGCATGAAAAATTTTCTTAAATTTTTTAAATTATCTTATGTTTGTTGTTCAGGACATTCATGAATGAACGGGTCAAGTCAAACACGAGGTAAGGGTTTCCTATCTCACTATTAATTCTGTGATATTTCCAGAGTTTTCCACTTCTTTATTGCATTTGAGGTATTGTGTAATGAAATTTGATATATATTATTATTATTATTATCTATATATAAATGGTATTTTGTGATTTAGTTGGCAGATATTAAATTTTGGTCTTACGACCCAATTGATTACAACGTGGTAAGGGGTTTTCACTTAACATTTTATTCCTGTGTGATTCATGCTATAATTTCCAATATTTCATTTTGTGTTGTGTGTGTACATCCCAGTATTGTATTATTTGTTAAATATAATTTTATTTATGGTTATTTACATCTTCATTTTACACTGTTTATTTCATGTGGTGTATGTTGCAAAATTTATCATATTCGTAGGGGATCATTTCTCTCTCCTCTTCTAATCAAAGACTTCTTTATGTTATGTCTTTTAAATTTCCATTTTATTATGTTGGGATATGTTCTTATATATCCTTATTTCTGTATATTTGATGTCCATGTGATGAGATACCCTTTTCTTTCTCATAAACCCATTTTCTAAATTTTAATGTGACGATGTTAGGCTCTCGAATTTCTATAAGAGAACATATTCACCCAATATCCATTATTTAGGTTAAACATCTACTTCATGATTATGTCATAATATGAATATGTGTGAATGATATCTGATTGTTTTTCACATAATATCCACTTATATTGTGTTCATTATTATTTGTTTAGCATAATTATTTCATTGATTTTTCTTTAATCTAAAGTTATTATCTTTGCAAGGGACTTTGCCACAATTTACATTTCATTGGGAATTATATGTTTTTATACACCAATTCACTTTTATATGGTGTAAATAACTCCCTTTGAGATATTATATCATGAATCTGTTTATTATGATGATATTATAAGCTTTGATTAATGTTATTACACAATTATTTGTATTCAAGAGTCTCTCATTTGGTTAGGAACTCTTTAACTAAAATAAAGATTTAAATTTTTTAAAGATTAATTATTTTAAATATTTATCATAAATTTTAATTATTTAAAAATGGTTTTAAGGATTTATTTATATGGAAATGAATTTCATGAAATTAAAATTTATTCAAAAGGATTCAAATTTGTATGGGGCACAATGATTCAAAAATCACATTATTGAATGTTTAAAATGGTTTTAAAAATGGTTTTTTGAAATGGATTGATTATTTAAAAAATTTGAAATGGTTTCTTATGATTGAAAATGAAATTTTATTACTAGAATTTTTATATATGTAGAGTTATATGTTTTATGATTTTATAATGGTACATATACAATTGACAGGTGGTTACGTGATAAACCAAATGACGGGTGGTGTCGGGATAAACCTGTACAGGTGGTTACATTATAACCTCTAGTGCATTGGGTATAGAAGTCAGCCATATGGTTTTTCCATTTAGTGATATGTGTAGAAGTAAACCATATTCTTATTCTATTTAAGTATGTAAATGTCCCAAAATACCTTTATATGTTATGTGTGGGTTTTTTTGGTAAAATGTTGGTTAAAAAATGGTAAGTAATGAACTTTTGTTTTTGTGAAGATTATTTACTGCTTCATAAAGGAGAAATGTATTATGTATGATAATGTATTCATGGTTTACTTTTTGTTTTAAAAAATAAACAGTTTTTATTCATTGTGTACCCTTTATTGAGATTTTTATGCTCATACCATGTTTTTGAAATGTTTTTTCACAGGACATAAAGATTAATATTATCAAGGATGGGATCAAGGAAGAGTAAATCTATCTAAACCATCAAACTATACATGTTTATTTTTTTTAGAGTTTTTATTTTATGAAAAAATGGAAACTAAGTAGACGTGTCCACATTGTAATTTTTTGAGATGTAATGTGATAGTTATAGGCAAATTCTCTAAAACTATAATCCTGAAAATATCCTCAATGTGAATTATTAAATTAATTTCAGATAATTTAATTTTAATGGCTAGGGTTGTACACTTATATTACTGGTATAACTCTTAATTATTCATTTCCATTTCACTTATAAAAAAATAACACAATATCGTTACAATATTTTGAAAACTATAATCTCCATGAAGCGATGTCATTTGTTCTCTACTATGGAAATTACTCATTAGTATTAATTGGGAAAATTATAAATAAATATATATAAAATAATATAAATATGATTTTATGATATCAAATTAATATATAACTTCACATCATCTCATTCATCAATAAATGGGAACACTAATATTGCAGATGTGTATCTTACCATCTCTATGATGAACCATTTTTCATTTTTCATGTACATAATCATACATTTTCTAAAATATATAAAATATAGGTCAAAATAATTAATATGAAAAAATAATTTCATTATGATATTTCTATAATGATAAAATGTCAACGAAACACCTCATTAGGAATACTCATCAATCAAGTTAAAGTGTGTTCTAGTTTGGATAGCTTAAACCACATATTAGACCAAGGATATGAAATGATATCATGGGCGATTATAAAAAAATAATTTCAAATTTAATATGAAATAATTATTTAAATAATTATTATTTAGGTTCCTGAACGGATACATTAATATTTACCTTCTTAATTAAGAATCACCCTTTGTGTGTTGAAAACAATTGAAAAATTATCTATGCCGATTCAATATTCTTGGATAAGGATTAAAGTAGACATGAAATAAAATTTAATCATTATAAATAATAATAGATCATAAACTAGAGTAAAATTAATGAACTATAAATGACAAAATTATGATGAGAAATTAATACTGTCATTTCTCTTACTAAACTTGTATAAAGGGTCAATAAAATAACACCTGATGTGGAAAAATATTCAAAAAACTATTTAATATACTTTAAAAAATATTTATAAGTGAAAATTATAATTAGTTTTAGGAATTAATAAAATTATTAAATATTTCTCAATATTTATATGTATTTAATTCATGATCTAAGAGTTTATTCTACCAAGGGGGAAATAAGAAAAATCATTCTTTCTTAGGTTCCCTTAGGTGAGAAATTTATTTTTTTATATGGTTATTTTCATATTTTATTTTTATATAGTACCAATGTTGGATATAGTGTCATAAATCCATTTAATTTCATTTTATATCAACATAAATTTCAAGTTTTAACAATAAATGGTTTATTATCTAAGGTTTACCAATGAAATAAGGATTTCCAATAACTCATTTTCTTTTCGTTGAGTTATAATTGTTATTATATATATACATTATTTTTATTTGGATTATTTTATAATTTTATTGTATTAAATTGTATTTCTATTCTCATTTATAAAGATTTACAATTCATTACCAAGTAATTATTTTCAAAGGGACATAACAAAAAATATTGTGAAATTGATACCAATCACGGTATCTCAAACTATTTTATATAAAATTAATAATTTCTTATTTGAACTTATTTTTTCCAACATATTTCACTTTAAATGATTTATTCTTTTTTAATTATGTTACAATAATTTTTTTAACCAATTCTAATTCAATTATTTCTTTTTTATTCTTATTATAAATAATACACATTTTTTAAATGATATTAATAATAATAACTTTTTAAAAAGTTAATACAAAATACCTTCAAAAACAACATTAAGTGTATTTGTTTTTATTATTTTCAAATGTGATCTACCTATAATGGATTTATGTTTCATGTCTCACCCTATGTTATTGTTTTATTATATTGTTATTTTTATGATCTGGTTTTTGGTATCAATCAATATAATTAATCACATTTTTTCATAATTTATTAAACTCTAACTTTTTCTTATGATACTCATGAAAATTGAATAATTTCCTTTTCTATATTCTATAAAAAACTTATTTCCAAATTTCATTTCATATATTATTTTAAATGTTATAGTACAAAATATTGATTTTATGGTTTATTTTATGATGTGATAACCTTTTTTCCTTAGTGGAACACAACTGTATCAATTATGAGAACTTTGGGACCAATATATCCCTTCAATTCATTTGGTATAGGATAATATCTCAATAAGAAAGAAATGTTATGTCAATTGAATAGTAAGTTTATAGGTTCCCAAATTGCGAGTTTCATGGAATATAATTCTATAAGAAATTTTACCACTGAATGGGTTTGTGGGTAACTAGGTTAATTGATATAAGAACTAATATTTTTTTGGATTATTCCATATTATTTACAAAATTATATGGTCTATTTTATTGATTTTTGTTTTATTTTTCTCATTAAATGGTAAAATTACAATATTTTTATATGTTAATTATTTCGATTAAGATCAATGTTAACCCTTATTATTTTATGATCTTTTGATAAATATATATTTTAATTTTCATTATTTTCCATGAATTTATGATGTAATAACAATGGGACATTGATTTTTATCACATAAAAATAATTTCATCTAACCCATTTCATTTTTCTCCATTCCCCAAGTTATGATGTTGGTTATATAATGTGAGATATATGGAAAAGTGTTTTTAGGATCATGGGTAAGGATAAATGTTTTCAAGTGTAGTAAAATAATATATTTATATAAATAATATCCAAGACAAATAACCTTTTAGTCTATAGGTTTTGAGAATATTTTTATATGTATTATTTAAATAAATAAATAAATTTATTATTTATAAAATATTTATCTTCATTCACATAAATGATGAAAAAAAATATTCATTTGTAACCGATAAAATATTTCTCATAGAATATATTCTGTAAATATATATATATATATATTAAGATTAATTATTAAAATATAATAGAACATTGTATATATATATATATATATTAGATACCCCCTAACATAATTAAATGATAAAAAATTTCTAGATACTTTGAGAATATATTATGTGATGGGTTTTTGGATAGATCAATAGTAATTTTGTTGAAACAAATAATACTCAGTAGCCTTTTAGTCTCAACTTTTAAATTAGAAAGCTATACCTGAAACCATAAAACCTACAAAAATTCATGGGTATCATCCACATTCTCTAACTCATCTATTCTAAGTTTCACTAAATTATACTTATTAATATACATTACTACACAAACCTCAGTAACAAATAAAGTCCCAACTGAAGTGATTCATATGTTTGGAAAATCACCAAATATATCTACATCAATGAAGATAAGAAAATAAAAATTTATACATCATCTATGTAGTGTTTGATATTCATATATCAAAACTATTTTTTATATAAGAATACATGGCTACCTTGGAAAATAAATAAATTTTATGGAATGTTTCAGAAAAAAATAAATATTAGGCCTGACTATATCAAATATATGTATAATCTAATAACTCTTAAAAAATATTCTTAATAAACCTTGGTACCATTATATTCCTCATATATTTGTTTTTTAACAAATGTTGGAGTTAAACCTTCTATTTAATCATAAATTCCAAACATTTTTGACAACTATATTTATTATTTTACTTATGATAAATAGAAGTAATAAAATATTATCTCAATATTTAATCATATTAAGTAAAAAAATTCTCCCAATGAGGATATCTAAAAATAAGTTTTCATCTTCTTGGAAAAATCCACACAATGAAATACATTACCATTTTAAAAATAATATCATCCACATACACTACGAAAATCAATATAGCAATTAATATCTCATTGACATTCATATTTATGAATTTATTCCATATTGAAAACATAATTAATATAAGGGGTAATATTTTTGTAAATACGAGGATCTGGGAAAATTTTCATTCCATGGAGATCTTTTCATATTGTATACACCGTTATTCGATTAACATCTACAATCAAACCCTCTAGTTTCCAAATAATCACTAGCTCCCTAATATCATAATTAAAAACTGTTATTTCTCATCAATATTATAAAACATATAATTTTTTTTAACAGACAATAATAAAAATAATAATTTTTTAAAACCCTACTAATATTGGAAGAGTTTTTATCAAAACTATATCATTTATTTGAGAATATCCCTTTTATGATATCCTTTAATTTATTCATGTTACAACTCAATTGTCCCTATTTCTATTTATAAAAATGAACATAGGGAAAATGAAATTTTTATAATTTATCTTTGTGAAAATATCTCATTTTTCGTTTTTCATGATTTTATTCAGATCATCAGTTGTGGCTTATACCCACAAAGCTTTCAAAATAGCTTCATCAGTGGTTATTGGTTCATCCTATCATAAAAGAGCAATTTAATTTTATATTCCTAGTCCTCAACTAATTTGGATTGGAAACTACAATATACCTATTATATTTTCTATAACAATATGATTTTTCATCTATTAATTTCTTCAAATTTAATTTGAAGTATCCCAATAATCAAAAGACTTATCAAGGTAAACATAAACTATTTTATACTAAAAACTTGTAATTTTGTAACTTACTTTTCAAAATTATTATTAGTTCTATATTGTGATAACTAATATTCACCCTCAATAAACACCTCTAATTTATACGAATTTTTAATTAGTTTAATAATAAAACATTAATCACTCTTTTGTATCCTCTCATTATAGAACATATATCCACATCTACTAGATATGTACTCCAATAAAATCCCTTCATTAAAGTTCTCATCATACCTTCCCAAATATTTATCTATGATCATTTAGAATCATACTAAAAAGATATAATTAATGTACATGAATGTTGGTATCTTCTTGTAACAAATGTTCTAAAGAGTAACATGTGTCCAAAATCTCAAAAGACATTGAATCTGAATGTTCACAATAATAAATATCGAATGTATCTCAAAATATTTTGAGATTTCATTTTTAGAAAACATTTTCCTCACCGTCTTTAAAATACTTATATTATTCATTGAGGTAACACTGCCATATTATTGAGTATATAGTGTGATAATTTTATAATAGATTTTATCTTATGAAAAGTTAATTTCAAATTCATCACATGCGTATTCCAGTCCATAATCAAATAATAATTTCTAGATTTAGAATCCCAGTACCATTTTAGATTGTCTTGTAAAATTTATTATCATATTTGAGTATTATGACTTGTACTTGAGGAATACAACACTAGTAATTAAATTTTAATAATTCAACACTAGTGATATGATGAAATGTGAATCAATTATTTTATACTTTTTCTCATGGGATCAAATAAATTAGATTGAATGCTTTTTAGTGGCCTGTTCGAAATACTTCTACTTACATTTGATGTTGATGTGTCAGATTCAATTTCAAACATGTTCAATATACATTTTAACATTATCTATTTTTTTGGGAATGTATATTACAACCACAAACATTAAAATATTTCCCATTATTGTTTGTGTGAGGTTAGTGATCCTTCTATAACATGGAATACTCACATCATTTCCATGAAAAATAATTTAATTATTTGGACCACTGATTATATAAAATGGTGGTTTTTTATTTTTCCACTCCGATATGATCCTTCCCCTAATGATATTTTTATTGAAACATGAGACCTTGAAGAAACACATACCAATCATCAAATAGCTTACTGAAACTCATTAAATTGGTCTTCATCCATTCCATATACAAAAATTTACATAATATAAGTTCACATTCATCATCTTAATCTCATTCTAAAAATAATAATTTATTGTTAATGTTTTATAAGTCATATTATTTCAATGAATAATTTAATTCAATATCCTTCACCATATCTTCATGTTCAACAGATTTTATCCTTAACTTATATATTTTATTTTCATATTCTGATTATTTCATGAAAATATCATTCTTCTCTTCAATACACATTTTGTTTTATTCAACCAGTTATTTCTTTTAATTTCATAAGTTTTATCATCATCTTCGAAAACAAAACCTTCTCCATTATTCTTATGAGTTTTCATGGAAAAATTCCTAATAATATTGACATTATCCCCTCAAACAAAAATTGTTCCATAGATCATTATCTTTCCCATATGGATTCTCTTTAAATATATTTATTTTTTTAATATTGTATATCATATTTTTTTCTAGATTAATTTAAATCATTGTACTAGATATTTTCTGGTATTTATTACTTTCTCATGTCCTTATAATTCATATAGATTACAACCTCTTTCTTCATGAATTAAATTTGTTTCATCTAATAGGATATGAGAATATTATGGAATTAATTATGTTAGAGGCATTCTCAATCTTTATAAGATGTGATATTAAGATAAAATTTATCTTTAATGATTGTCATATTATTTTAAAAAAATATATAATCATCACACATTTCATGATTTCATGGATATTTCAAAAAATTTCATTGACCTATATATAAATTTTACCATTATTTTTCATAATTATGTCTTAAAAGTGGATTCCCAAAATAAATAATACAATTTTATAGACTACATAATTTCCTAGTTTTCATCAGATAATGGATATCCCATCACATTTTAGTATACTTTTTCTCATGGTAGAATTAGAATAGAATTCAGTACATTACCACTAATAATCCCATAACTATAAAAAATGAAGGAAATTAGATTATAGTTATTAATATGTGGAAAACCAAACACCACAACATCTCTAACTTGAAATCACATAGGGGAAATATTTGAAAGCAAAACGGTCATATAATAGTGAAATATTTATCCATAAAAAGATGGAACTCCACAAGTATCAATATAATCTCAATTGTAAATAGAAATTATCTAATAGTATAAAATAGTGGTATGGTGCTTTGTTACTTGTTTATGTTCCTTTGAAGGTATTAATCTATTGGCAATGGGATGATAATACAATAAATATTGTTTCTTTGATTTAATTTCTTTTAAACAACCACTTTGACCAATGGGGATTCGATGCACAAAAATTTCAAATCTGAACATCACTGACACATATAGAAAATCAAAACACAAGAAAAATATATTCTTTAATAGGTTGGGTTGCTTCCCATAATGTCTACTCTATTACATGGTTGATTAGTCTCCATATCCATTGATCCTTCAATATAAACACAATTTTTATTTGATTACATAAATAGACATAGTATTTCACTATCCCATTTCAAAATTCATGTTGTACTATGAACCATTACACTAAATATAAAATATAAAAAACCATAATTGTAATAGTCTTTTAAGAACAATTTTTCATATAACAGTATTATATATTATATTACTCCATTATCTATTAATATTTTCAAGGAAATATTTCTATAATTAGGAACAATATAATATAGACATACCTATAAAATCTCTAATAATTATTTAATTCATTTGTCACTTTGGTTTAAACAGATGTTTATTATAGTTACTAAAAATTGGGTACCACGATATCAATTTATCTCTTTGAATAATTATTTCTTCACATATTTAGAATGAAAATAATTTATCTCATAAAATATAATTATTATATCACTTCCAAAAAATTATAAAATTAAAATTATTAAGGAAATTATATTTTTAGATTAATATTTCCAAAAAATATACTCAAAATATTATTACAGTATTATTCTATCATTATCATCAGTTGGATAAACTAAAAACTAAACACCAGTATCTGGGAATATTCTGTTCATTTAAAAACATACATGTCTAAAAAAGAATTAAAAAACTAGTCTTATGTTCATCTTTACTAATGAAAATGATAAAACTGCCCTTTTTATATTTTTAAATCACAAAATATCTCTTTATAAGTCATGATATTAGTTTTAACATCAGATACTCCATAGAATAGTTAGAAACAGTGAATAATCTATCGCAAATGATAATTGAAATTAAAAATTTATTAATAATCACTACATTAAAAAAATTAATTTCTTCTATTCCTTTAATGACTCAAATTTTCTCGGTTTTATTGTAAGAAAATTAATGGTACAATTCCTTGACCAGGGTCTGAAACTACTTGCGATTTTGAGGCCCGATGTGCCTGAAATGGTTTGAAAAAAACATTTAAAATTTTAATAGCACACATGGGTAGTTTTCCTAAACAAGTGGAATAACTTCTAAACTGGTGCCTAGATCAAAAATCCAAGGGTTCTGTTGCACTTAGAGAAGTGAACATACCCTAAAAAAGAATTACATTTGTTGACATTGTATTTCTATAGAAAATCATGAAAAGGACATAACCATAAATAAATTACATAAATAAAATTATATTATTTTATAATCCTAGTATCTCATAAATGGTAACTGTGGCTGGAAATCTGATAACACCATTGATTTTAAAATGGATGTTTTTAGTAGGTAGATCC
Source organism: Viscum album (assembly GCA_963277665.1). Taxonomy (NCBI): domain Eukaryota; kingdom Viridiplantae; phylum Streptophyta; class Magnoliopsida; order Santalales; family Viscaceae; genus Viscum; species Viscum album. Next base: position 2,081,811,764 of record OY728128.1, on the reverse strand, counting down.
AAACATCGACCAACACATGTGGACTGTGAATATAAATTTTTGGACGTTCTAATAGTAAATTAAGTTGAAAAAATTATATTACTTTTAATGTTCCAGCATAACACAAAAACACTATGATGCAGTGAATCAACGATGCTACAACTCAACAATGCGAAATGCTGAAACACTTTTAAACGATGAAATGAATTTCATGATAAATATTTTTTTTCTTCTCTAACTGTTAGTAGGAACACATGATTGAGTGAATAATCATAGAGAACTTCCCAGGGAGCATTGGATAAGACCCATGGTGAAATAATATAGTTTGAAAATGTAGGATGACGTTGAGATGACGAATTGAGGATCAATGATAGAGGATCATCGAATGATGATGACACAATCTCTCTTCATCAATGATAAAACTGAATCCATATAGGCTTTTTATTTCTATGTTATTTCAATTATCCCATTCTTTAATTCTAAATGACAAACCTATATCAACCCACTAATAGGTTTATCCATGGGTTGATCGTCAATGCAGGATGGGAGTTAACTGGTAGCGATTAAATGGGAATTAGATCCTTGTGATTATTATTTTCATTCTTCGTAGTCTTCCTAACAAGAAGAAACTATGGTAGATAGGAAAAAAAGGCCTGGATCGTTATTCGGGTGTACTTAATTTCTCATTTTTTCCCACATTCATCATGTTCTTCACGAATTTGAGATAGGGAGATTGGTGTTCCTTCAATTTATAGCACAACAACACAAAACAGGGAATCTGATGCCCAAAAAATGTCATGGATTTGAGGTGATAGGTGCGGTGTGAGAGGAGGTTGTCGATGGAGCGACTGACGACGGAACCGGCACTAGTCCGGCACCACAAATGGTCCAGGCGGACAACCACCAGAACGGAATCCAATCACGGTTGGGACCCATGGTCCAACGAGACAAGGTGTCGGGACAACCCATAGTAGGGGGTCGCAGGTGGCGGCGATGGAGGCCACTGGGTCGATGGCTAGGCAGAATTAGGAGCCCACGACCGTGCAGCAATTGGTAGCATGGCTACAAGTGGTGATGAAATCCGCACCTAGGGTGGGACGTGGTATTGTGGAATGGTGATGCAAAAGGGTGTTGCATAATCTGGCCTAAACATGGTCATGTTAACCACATGCCGGAGGAGCGGCTTGCTTATTGCTCTGAATAATTTTCATGGTGGGACGTGGCATCTGCTGCATCTGTGTATGCCAAAGCATCTCGCATATGGTGGCCCGGGATGAAGATGGTGTGCCCGGATAGTAGTGGGCCAAGCTGGTAGAATAGGTCGGGCCCAGTCAGGGTGGGCCTGGCATAGCACGTTGGGTTAGTCCAACTAGGTCAGACTGAACTCATACCCCACTATCCCCTTTTTACAAAAATTCCAGTTATGTTCAAATGGTATATCTATTTGATGACTAATCTATGGTGTTTGGGACCCTAACAATGAGGTGGTCCTTTGGAGATGTCTTGGTGTGTTATTCATTGGACCAGTAGGGACTAGTAGTGTTATGATTTTATTTCCTTTGAGATATTAGTGTAGGATCATGACACCATCATCGAGGGTGACAGTGGAGATTTATATCATACCCTTGTAATTTTCTATGACGGTTTAATTCTGGAACTCATTTTTTGTCATAGAGGATGACAAGTGCTCCAATGTGAGTTGTCTCGGTCCAGTTTTGATGGTGTTCTAATGGGTCGAAGCATGTATCACACCGAGAGGCCCGATCGATCATCAATTCCCTTCTTGGTACCTTATACATGGATTTTGGGAATGGTTAGACAAATATTTACATAGTCACCAATCCTATTTGTATGATTATGTTCTAGGTAGGGCTGGGATTTCCCCAATTGAGACCTAGAAACATGACCCCCTATCATTGTTTCGAGATCAGGTTCTTTCCTTCCTGACTTGACCTGAAAAGTATGCTTCATATTATAAGGCCCCAGCCTTAATCCTTACTTAATCTTGAGTTATTACAAGATTACACACTGAGGATATTTTCAGGTTTAGAGTTTTAGAGAATTAGATCATAAAACTTGCATTACATTCCACATTTAAACAAAGTGGTTACATAAAAGACAGTATTCATTCTTCCCATACCTCGAGTCTGACTTGACTCGATCATTATTTAATGTCATGAATAATAAACTTGAGTTAATTTCTACTTACTTAAGAACCATTTTCAAGTTCATTATTCCTTTTATATCACTTATTACAATGTCATGAACACTATGTAATTATTTAAGTTAATAACGGTCATTTTAACTATCATTGGTACTTGAGTCAAAAATAAACCCTTTATAATTACAAGTTTTTCATGTATCCATTATATACAGAATGGTATTCATGATGTAGATATCATATATGTCATATATATCTAGTAAATGCATGCATTTATAATATTACATAATTATTTAGAGGTAAGAAATGAAATGCACCGTTCATGGAGACGGTAAGTCGTACGTACGCATGAACGCTACTTTCATTTCTATTTCATATTTTATAGAATGGAATCATAATTATTTAAAGGTATATTATAATTCCTGTATAATATCATATATAATATCATAGTTCGATCCTTTATAAGTCCCACATATGGTATTTAACGAATCAACTCACTTTAAGGGGGCGGTAGTCCGCACTTCCTTAAATGAAGATATCGCGTTTACCCATAATGGAAACCATAAAGGTATACCCAAAATGAAAAATACAGAAGCTTAAGTAAAACATAAACATATTATATATCATATATAAATATAGTGACATCTTAATGGCCACCTTTGAAGGTGTTAAAAGAATGTTGAACAATCATCGTTTCGGGAGGCATAAATTCACCATCCACGGAAACAGTATGTTTGTTAACCATTAGATGTAGGTGTGTGTAAGTGTAGATCAAATCCTTAATATAACAACATACTAGTATATTGAGGACACTATATTTGTTACAAAAGAAAAGAATAAAAAGAGTTTAGGGGGTTGGAGAATCAAAATAAAACAAAAGGACTCAAAAAAAGACATTACCTTAAAATCGGGTAACTCCCTTTGGTTTGAGCTCAAAGGCTTCCTTGGGAAGACTTCTGCCCAAATTGAGGCTTCAAGGAGTAAGAGAGGGAAGTGGAGAGACAAAATGGGCAGAGGTTGGCCGAGCCAATGGCTTTGTGAGTGTGGGTAATGAGGTAGAGGTGGGGGCCTTTTATAAGAGGAGAGGAGGGGCACTCTTGGAAAGTAAAGATAAGTTACTTTATTTGAAAATGATTTTCGGATTTAAAATGTGCCACATTGATATAATTCGAGGATAAGGTTATAAGGGTTCAAAATCTACCCATCCAATAGATTTTGGACATGTGTAGGTTTTAGTTTTATTTAAATTGTTAAATAATGAGGTCATCGCTGCATCATCATGATGTCATAAATAATTTAATTTATATAAAGTTTAAAAATTATAAAAAAATTACTATGATGTAGGAAATCTTTTTAGATTTCCAACGACTATTTATAATCAAAAATCCGATCTTTATAACCCCATGTAAAAATTTTTTTCGTAAAACATATGATGTTTGTGTCATTTTTACTTTTACATTAAATAAAACGTTATTTATGTCATTTCCCAACCAAAGTGGCTCCATGGGGTCCCCAAGTTGACCCATGGCTTGTATTTGTCGGCCATGACACAACCAATGAGGGTAGGACATGTTTCATGCTCATCTAATTTTATTAAAGCATTATTTTTACCTTAAACTACACTAATTACCACTAATCGCGATTAAAAACTTCATAAGTTACTATTCACCAAAAAAATTATTTTAATCTCATTGAACCACATTTTACTTCTTAATGACAACCATGTATGTCGGATTTTTGAAATTCAAAACACAATGATGGCGAAATTTCATTTAAACGGAAAATCAGTTTTTATAAGTACCACTTAGTGGTTTCACTATTCATCAAAAATTGAGGTTTTTCAGAAAATTACCAAAAATTCACCCTAAGCTATATTTGATATTCCGAAATCAGAAATGAAGTCTATTTTACCAAATTCAAAACATATAAGTCACATTAATTAATTTAATAATTAATTCCCGCTGTCAGAGCAAATAGCGTGTTTTTATAAAACATTAAGTATCAAAAGATTGACACCAATGTAAGTCTAATTTCAAAGTGAAATTGATTTCAATGAACACCATTGGATTAAATGGTAAAAATATATTCAGATTGCACATTAAGACAAATTCAAAAGATAATATAATCATATAAATAAATTAGATTAAGAAGCAGGTTTGATGAAAAATGCAGTATTTTTCACTATTCATTAAAAAATGAACATTGTCAGAAAAATAACAAAAATTCACACAAAGTAAATTTTGATGTCCCAATCATAAAGAATAAGTTTATTTTGAAAAACATAGATTATAAAATTGTCAAAAGATAGATTTAAAAATGGTTTTCCATCAAAAGGCAGTAAAACAATCTTTTAAAAATATTAGTGTATTCCATGCTTAAGATTGTACTTATTTTCATTTTAAGCCTCTAAAACACTATCTTAATAATTAATAGAAATAGATAAAAATATCTATTACTCATTACTTACTTGGGATGTTACATCCTTCCCCCCTTTAGAAAATTACGTCCCCGCAATTTATTTACTTATCAAATAAATGGGGGTACTTATCCCTCGTTGCATTTTCAGATTCCCATGTTGCCTCTTCCATCATGTGGTTTTTCCACAAAACCTTTACCTGCTTAATCACCTTATTCCGTAACACTTTCTACCTGTGGTCAAGAATCTGGACCAGTTGTTCCTCATAAGATAGGTTCTCTTCCAGCTGAACGACCTCTGGACTCAAAACATGAGATGGATGTGGAATATACTTTCTCAACATCGAAATGTGAAAAACATTGTGTACCTGAGATAAAATCGGAGGTAAAGCCACCCGGTATGCAACTGATCCAACTCTCTCCAGAATTTCATATGGTCCAATAAACCTTGGACTCATCTTTCCTTTCTTACCAAATCTCATCACACTTTTTCAAGGAGAAACCTTGAGAAAAACATGATCACCTACCTCGAAAGATAGATCCTTCTTTCGGTTATCTGCATAACTCTTCTGCCTACTCTGAGCTGTTCTCATGTGCTTCTGAATCAGCTGAACTTTTTCTGCCAACTCTTCTACCAATTCTGGTCCCATCAACTTCCTTTCACCAACTTCATCCCAGAAAGCTGGAGTTCAACACCGCTTCCCATATGATGCCTGAAATGGTTCCATCTGTATACTGGAATGAAAACTATTATTATATGAAAATTAAACCAAAGAAATATGTTGATCCCAACTTCCCTGATAATCCATAGAGCAAGAACGTAGCATATCCTCCAAGGTCTGAATTGTTCGTTCTGACTGCCCATCTGATTGAGGATGAAAAGCTGTACTAAAATTTAATTCAGTATCCAACGACTTCTGAAGGCCTTTCCAAAAGTTAGAAGTGAACCTTGGATCACGATCAGATAAAATGGAGAGAGGAACTCCATGTAACCTGACTATCTCTTTAATATACGAACGGGAACGTTGATCAGGAGAGAAATTATCTCGTATATCAAGGAAATGAGCAGACTAAGTCAAGCGATCAACAATAACCCAGATTGCATTATTACCTCGATATGTCCTCGGTAATCCCACAACAAAGTCCATGGATATATTCTTCCATTTCCACTCTGGCACTGGTAAAGGCAGAAGCATCCCTTTTGGTAACTGCCACTCTCCTTTAACCTTCTGAGAAGTAAAACACTTCATAGTAAAGTCGGCAATATATCTTTTCATTCCATCCCACCAGTAATACTCCCGAAGATCTCTACGCATCTTAGTACTTCCTGGATGAACTGAAAACGGAGAACTATGAGCTTCACATAACAACTCCCTCTTCAACTGTGAATCACAAGGCACACACAATCTCTTCCCAAATCTCAAAACGCAATCATTATCAATGTTGAATTCAGGAAACTTACCTTTCTGAACCAGCTCTACCTTTTTCTGCAACTCACTGTCTTGCTTCTGTGCTTGCTTGATTCTATCTGATAGAGATGATCTCACTGATACATGAAACAAAACAGAAGAACTTCCTGCTCCAACAACTTCTATGCCAAAGTTCATCAAATCCTTAACCAAAGGATCATGTTCCAAACGCAACATTGCTAATGAAGCATTACTTTTTCGACTCAAAGCATTAGCCAGTTTATTTTCTTTTCCCGGATGGTTATGAATTGTACAATCATAATCCTTCATTAATTCCAGCTATCTCCTCTATCTCATGTTCATTTCTTTCTGAGTGAATAAATACTTTAAACTTTTGTGATCGGTATATATTTCACACTTTACTCCATACAAATGATGCCTCCAAATTTTTAAATCAATGACATCAGCAGCTAATTCCAAATCATGTGTAGGGTAATTTACCTCATGAGTTTTCCACTGTCGTGAAGCATAAGTAATTACCTGATCATTCTGCATTAGGACGCAACCAAGTCCTTTCAATGAAGCATCACTGTAGATAACAAACTCACCATTCATGGAAGGTAGTGCCAAAATTGGAGCATTCACCAATCTTATTTTCAATTCCTAAAAACAATCATCACATTCTTTTGTCCAGATAAACTTAACACGCTTCCGAGTTAGCTTAGTCATTGGACTAGATAACTGTGAAAAATTTCTAACAAACCTTCGGTAATAGCCTGCCAAACCAAGGAAGCTACAAATCTCAGTTACATTTGTGGGTCTTGGCCATTCTTCAACAACTTTTGTTTTTGCAGGATCAACAGTTATCCCATCTTTAGAAACAATATGACCAAGGAGAGAAATTTGTTGCAACCAAAACTCACACTTGACGAATTTCCCATACGATTTCTTTTCTTTTATGGTTTGCAAGATAACCCTTAAATGTCATTCATGATCTTCTTTACTTTTATAAAACACCAAAATATCATCAATGAAAACCACCACTTATCACCTAATTAAACTGATCCATCACTGCAGTAAACTGCTCAATTTTGATTTTGACCATCTCAGTATGCTGATTTGAAAGGTCATTTCCTTCTGCATGCCTTCCTAGAACTTCTTTCCTATTTCCTCTATGGAAAACCATTCTGAACAAACATGTCTTAGATGAAGCAACATGGTAATCTTCAAATGCTATATCATTTAAAATATATATATATATATTTTTGGATAATCATTTAATAGAATTCTAACTCCTAAAGTTATCTAAACCGACCTTTGATACCAACTATAATGCCCCAGCCTTAAACCTGACTTAATCTTGAGTTATTACAAGATTACACACTGATGATCTTTTCAGGTTTAGAGTTTTAGAGAATTGAATCATAAAACTTGCATTACATTCCACATTTAAACAAAGTGGTTACATAAAAGACAGTATTCATTCTTCCCATCAATGGAAACATATTTAAAATAAAACATGGATTTTTTCTTGACACATCCTTGACACTGTCATCACATCACGTACCTTTCCCTTGACCTGTGAAAAACATTTCAAAAACCTGGGATGAGCATAAAAAGCTCAGTAAGGGATATAAAAATATGGAAAGGAAACATGGGTACATATATACATAAGAATGAAATCATACATTACCCATAATACATATGCACTTTAACATACATCATCAAATCATGAATAAATCATAGAAATCATAAGACATAAAGGTAACTTGAGGCATTCATAACATTCTAACGTAGGGAGTAACCCTTTTGGTTACGTTTGGAATACCCATCACAGTATATTCCCTAAATCTCTTCGGAGAAACCATAACATTTCACTCCTTCGCGTTACCCGATGCATTAGAGAGCTATATCGGGCTCACCCGCCCTTATTTTATCACGGAACCACTCGTCTTCATAATAATTCCCAAGAACCTCAACATAATCGTATCACATAAAACATGCATAAAGGAAACATAACATTTACACATTTCAATCACAAGATATCAATACAACACATTGATATAAAAACATTATGGAAACCATTTTCATTACCAAAATAAAAGAAAAGTAATACATGGTATTTATTTTTCTTTTAAAAAAATGGTATGGCTTGTAGAGGAAGCCGAAACTCAAATAATGGTCACGGTGACGGAGAAGTCGTTGTCGCCACATACGTATGACAAAAACATTCCCTTTTGTAGTTTAGTAAAACGATTAGTATAAAAAATATTCCTTTTGGATAAACGTAAAAGTCAAAGGGGTTTATACACCGTATTAAATAAGGTTGTGTATAAAACAAAATATGCCTCAATGAAAGGAGATTGAGACGAAGTCCCATACCTCGAGTCTGACTTGACTCGATCATTATTTAATGTCATGAATAATAAACTTGAGTTAATTTCTACTTACTTAAGAACCATTTTCAAGTTCATTATTCCTTTTATATCACTTATTACTATGTCATGAACACTACGTAATTATTTAAGTTAATAACGGTCATTTTAACTATCATTGGTACTTGAGTCAAAAATAAACCCTTTATAATTACAAGTTGTTCATGAATCCATTATATCCAGAATGGTATTCATGATGTAGATATCATATATTTCATATATATCCATTTCATGCATGCATTTATAATATTACATAATCATTTAGAGGTAAGAAATGAAATGCACCGTTCATGGAGACGGTAAGCCGTACGTACGCATGAATGATACTTTCATTTCTATTTCATATTTTATAGAATGGAATCATAATTATTTAAAGGTATATTATAATTACAGTATAATATCATATATAATATCATAGTTCCATCCTTTATACGACCCACATATGGTATTTAACGAATCAACTCACTTTAAGGGGGTGGTAGTCCACACTTCCTTAAATGAAGATATCGCGTTTACCCATAATGGAAACCATAAAGGTATACCCAAAATGCAAAATACAGAAGCTTAAGTAAAAAAAACATATTATATATCATATATAAATATATTGACATCTTAATGTCCACCTTTGAAGGTGTTAAAAGAATGTTGAACAATCATCGTTTCAGGAGGCATAAATTCACCATCCACGGAAACAGTATGTTCGTTAACCATTAGATGTAGGTGTTTATAAGTGTAGCTCAAATAATTATTATAACAACATACTATTATATTGAGGATACATGAATTTTTACAAAAGAAAAGAATAAAAAGATTTTAGGGGGTTGGAGAAGAAAAATAAAACAAAAGGACTCAAAAGAAGACATTACCTTAAAATCGGGTAACTCCCTTTGGTTTGAGCTCAAAGGCTTCCTTGGGAAGACTTTTTCCCAAAGTGAGGATTCAAGGAGTAAGATAGGGAAGTGTAGAGACAAAATGGGCAGAGTTTGGCCGAGCCAAAGGCTTTGGGAGTGTGGGTAATGAGGTAGAGTTGGGGGCCTTTTATAAGAGGAGAGGAGGGGAACTCTTGGAAAGTAAAGATAAGTTACTTTATTTGAAAATGAGTTTCGGATTTAAAAGGTCCCACATTGATATAATTAGAGGATAAGGTGATAAGGGTTCTAAATCTACCCATCCAATAGGTTTTGGACATGTGTAGGTTTTAGTTTTATTTAAATCGTTAAATAATGAGGTCATCGCTACATCATCATGATGTCATAAATAATTTAATTTATTTAAAGTCTAAAAATTATAAAAAAACTAATATGATGTAGGAAATATTTTTATCTTTCCAATGACTATTTATAATCAAAAATCTGATGTTTATAACCCCATATAAAAATTGTTTTCGTAAAACATATGATGTTTGTGTCATTTTTACTTTTACATTAAATAAAAAGTTATTTTTGTCATTTCCCAACCAAAGTGGCTCCATGGGGACCCCAAGTTGACCCATGGCTTGTCTTGGTCGGCCATGACACAACCAATGAGGTTAGGACATGTGTCATGCTCATCTCATTTTATTAAAGCATTATTTTTACCTTAAACTACACTAATTACCACTAATCGCGATTGAAAACTTAATAAGTTACTATTCACCAAAAAAATTATTTTAATCTCATTGAACCACATTTTACTTCTTAATGACAACCATGTATGTCGGATTTTTGAAATTCAAAACACAATGACGGAAAAATTTCATTTAAACGGAAAATCAGTTTTTATAAGTACCACTTATTGGTTTCACTATTCATCAAAAATTGAAGTTTTTCAGAAAATTACCAAAAAGTCACCCTAAGCTATATTTGATATTACGAAATCAAAAATGAAGTCTATTTTACCAAATTCAAAACATATAAGTCACATTAATTAATTTAATAATTAATTCCCACTGTCAGAGCAAATAGCGTGTTTTTATAAAACAATAAGTATCAAAAGATTGACACTAGTGTAAGTCGAATTTCAAAGTGAAATTGATTCCAATGACGACCATTGGATTAAATGGTAAAAATATATTCAGATTACACATTAAGACCAATTCAAAAGATAATCTAATCATATAAATAAATTGGATTAAGAAGCAGTTTTGATGTAAAATGCAGTATATTTCACTATTCATTAAAAAATGAACATTGTCAGAAAAATACCAAAAATTCACACAAAGTAAATTTTGATGTCCTAATCATAAAGAATAAGTTTATTTTGAAAAAAATAGCTCATAAAATTTTCAAAAGATAGATTTAAAAATGGTTTTCCATCAAAAGGCAGTAAAACAATCTTTTAAAAATATTACTATATTACATGCTTAAGATTGTAATTATTTTCATTTTAAGCCTCAAAAACACTGTCTTATTCATTAATAGACATAGATAAAAATATCTATTATTCATTACTTACTTGGGATGTTACAAATATAGTTCTTATTGTTTTATATTTGGTAAAGGTCCAAATTAGTGGGACCTCATTAAGAGAGTTTCTAATGACTATATAGCTCAAGGATTTAGTTCTCTATAAACAATAATACCTTGTGAAAAATATTGTGACCAAGGATTTGTTGTGATATTGAGACTCCTTGTCCTATAGAAATGAGAATCCTCAGGGAAACTTCATGACGAACCTTGACTAGATGTTATCTCATATACTTTTGGTATACTTGTTATATGTACTTACTTTTAGATATCTCGGGGAGTGAGATCTCCTAGAATAGATAATGCTATGAGTGGAACCATATGTCTAGAAGTGGATGATATTTTGCATCTTGTAATCCCTTACATGTATACCTGGATGTTATGATTATATATGTTGTTGACATACACAATGGTTGAGATGACTATATCTTCTTGCGTTGTTTCCTTTTTGGTCTTATAATTTTGTTTTGAGGTTCCTTATTGAGTATTGTTTAACTCCTCTATTCATGGGATTATACATCACGTTCCATGTCTTATGTAGATGAAAATCACCTTGATGGATTCCTTGGTGGACTAGGGTCAGGAGGTGCTTTGAGTGACTCAATTGGGAGGTGTGCTTCTACGACTTCAGACAATTATTTTCGTACCTACCCTTTAGGTATGGTTTTCTATGAAGGGGTTCTATAGGCATGTACTATTAATTTTTATTTTTAGTTAGGATTCTATTCTGGCCCCATTTAACATTACTTTTCCACAATCATACCTTGTGTTTTTTACATAGATTATTCACTTTCCAGCCTCTTTGGTTAAGAGTGGTGTGAGTGTGTACAGGTACATAAGAGATCATTTCACTTTTTTTTTGGATATGCCTACTCTACATTAGTTTCTATCCCCTGATCTATGGGAGTTGGTCTTGTGGTATCCACGACATTGGCCTCGAGGTATGAGTCATGTCAGAGTTATATCAATGTCTGTTAGTTCTACCATAATAACGTAGAGCCTCTGAGTGTGGTTTTTGGAAATATTGTTAATTGCTTCGAGTTCATCATTCACGCTGGGTAATATAATGTTGGTGTTGCAGCTTCCATATCCATACACCAGGACCCAGACATCTTCTTTTTTAATTGGTACATGAAGTCACTAGTTGTATGGAAAAGTTCTAGTACATGCATATTATAGGAATGGGTTGTTTTTTCCATGTCCTTCAAGGGTCAGATCACCAGGTATACTATCATGATTGGGATTCATTTTTTTTGTTTGAAGATGATTACATGTAGACAGCCAACCAAGATTTCCACTCAATGGGCATGAGGATGATCCATGAGGAGATGAGTTATGGGTACAATGATTTGTGCCATAGACAATGTCTCCGGGTGGTGTACCAGCTATATCACCATCTATAGAGTTACACATGGTACTAATAGTATGAGTGGATGAGATTTTCAGGTTGAGCACACTTCAAAATATTATTTGATATAGACTCTTATGGTTCCAAGGGGATCCCAACTTTTAGGTAGCTGATGATTGGATTGAGGTGGTTAATGAGTTTTCCATCTAGTAGGGACACTAATAGATCAGATGATGGTCATAGTGAAAGCCTTATACATGTCGTATGAGGTAAATATTGTGGTTTAGATTACCCGATCTTATGTTGAGGTGATTCTTCTACGGAATGATTTTGAGAAACTTTTTCAGATAAGGATTTATCACTTTAGAAGATAAGGGCTATATGGGCCCAAGAGATTTTATATCTTTGGTTGGACGACATGTCAGTATCTGGGTATTTATTGAGGCATAAAATCATTCTCAATAACTCAATAGATATGATACACAACTAGATATTTAGGTATTATACCTTTTATAAATGTAGATACCAAAGCTTGACGTACATGGACATTACATTACTTTTGCGGAATACTTAGTACATAACAAAAACACACACACAAGGATTGTAATAGTTTAGTGTCTTTGGAAACTCGGAACGTAATCTTCTAATCCTGGTGAAATATCATCAACATCTCCCCTAAAGATCTTCCCCTTTTTTTATACCTAAAACCTATCTTTATATCCTGGGGAAAAGTAAACATAAAAGGGTGAGCTCAAATTCTCAGTAAGGGTAAACAAAAGAAATATCAATCACATCATATACATAAGCACATAACTTTTGGAAATCTTAACCTTTAAAAGAGATCATAATTTCATAAACTGGGATAACTCATGGTAGTGAAATGTAATCACAATAATCATAACATAAAAGCATTAAATTTTTTTGAATACACACATAATCATAGAGAATCATTTCTTTTTAGTCAAGACTCATTGCCAAGACTATCTTAGTGGACAAAGTCCCTTTCTGAACCGAGTCACCCTCGTTTCAGTCCTGTTTCACTGAACCGGTATAACCTACCATTCCATCCATGTCTATCCCATGAGATATAAAATCTTTACCCAATCTATTGGAGGGAGATATAGGTCCCACCCATCTCATAATGATACCATTCTTATGTGTGCCACAAAATCATAAACCATACATCATAGCATAACCCATGTAATAAAAATGGGATTCTTAAACAACATGACATCATAAAACAATTCATATAAGATAAAGTAATTCATAAAAATAATTCCATCACAACATAATCAAATCAATGTAATAATAGGGATAAAAACAGAACCCTTTATTATCTTAGATGGAAAATAATTTTGATAAAACACTTGAACTCAATTCTTGAGGAAAATATCCTTTCTTCTTAAAAAAACATTTTTCCTTTCTTAACATGTCATACAACATTAAACTAAAAGAAGATGATTAAAAATAAACTTTAAAACTTGTAAAGGAAGCTTCTTGGAAATAATGTTTTAAAAATCCATTCATGCCGTATAAGTTAAAAAAAACATTCTTCTCGTACTTTTGTCAAAAAAGTCAAAAAGTACCTCGTACGAAAAACGACAAAAGATTCCTTTCATATATTTTACTAAAAACTCACCGAACGGTAAAATTGGATTTAAAAAGTTGTAGGTGGATGGAAATAATATTACATATTGAGAAAACATGGATGTGGATGATAAAATACACCCCAGTAAATACCAAAGTATAAACAATCTCGGATAAAATGAGATTGTGATATATTCCCTTACATTAGGTCCAATTTTCATCGTAGGTGTCCGAACCTCCTGTATAATGATTTAAATAATGTCATTGACTTATTCCAGAATCATACTAATTGTTATGATATCATATATGGTTCACTTATGACTTTATTTTACCCGTTCTTTTGTAAATTCTATGTTAAAGAGCATTTTGGGTGAAATTGTTTCATTTGTCGTCAGTGTTTTGACTTGTAATTATTCATATGATTTCTTAGATCATAATTACTTAATTCCAGAATATAAAACATGATTTATATATAATATATATTCAGAATATACATATATATAATTAATTAGTAAATGGAAAGAAATACACCGTTCATGGAGACGGTAGGCCGTACGTACGCATGAACGCTGTTTTCGTTTCCTTATTGAGTTGAATGGAATTAAGTAGATGACATACATATATACATAAATACAGTAGCTTTATAATGTCATATATTTCATTATTATTTCTTATATATACTTTATAATCACTCTTGAATGGTTAACAGGGAGAATGAATCTCATCACGTCGTGGAGACGGTAGTCCGTATGTACGCACGAGCGATGATATTGTTTCCATAATTATTGAATTGGAGTGGAGTGGATGATAAAATATATAAGAATCTATATGATGTTCTAATAACTATGTATAGTTATTCTTTACACCATTATACCCATCCATGTAAGGTGGTGGTGGAAAATAGATTACACCATGGCGTGGAGACGGTATTCCATACGTACGCACGCGCGGTGATTTCTTTTTCCGTAGGATGGATAGATGGTGAAATAGGGTTTTTTCATACATATAATAACATATCAGTATATGAGTGATACTGATGTTATTACTTCATAATGAAACAACTAAAGAAGAAGAAGTGGAAGATGAAATAATGATGAAAGAATCGTTAACGGACATTACCTCTTCTTTGAAGTGCTTCTTTGAGACCTCCTCTTAGGGCACTAAAATTGGTCTTTTAGGAATACCAGAACCTCTAGGATGTTTCTAGGGAAGTGGAGAAGAGAATTGGGCAGGGGTTGGCCGAGCTTAAAGGCTCAAAGTTGGGTGAGGAAGAGAGGGAGGAGGTGCCCTTTTATAAGGGAGGAGAGGGGCACCTTTGAAATAACTAAAAATATTATTTTATTATAAAGTCAAGTTCGGTTTTAATTAGCTATAAATTGATTTATTTCGAGGCTAAGGTGAGGATGGGTCGAAATCCTCTCATCCAATATAATTTAGACAAGTTTAGGTTCCTATTTTAACATTATCATTTAGATTTAACATTAAGTTAAATAATTTTACTTTTACCGTGTCTTCTTGTGTTCTTACTCTATAAGGTTAATAAACATACTATAAGAATCCAAACGAAACCCAAATTGTTTATTATTAATATATATAACCTTATCTAAGTCATTTGGTCGAACCTTAGATTTTTGGGAATAAAATATCAATTAATAATATAATATTTGTTTTAAAAACTATTTTATGTTAATTTTGACACTATTTAGTAATTGCTTTTTGAGAAAATCATAACAGAATTATAAGTTCTAAAAAAGTTAATTAACTCAATAATAACATGTAATATTAACCTAGAAAATTAGTGGAAATCATAAAAAGTCTCAAATTAGATCTATTTGGGTATTTATAACATCAATTATGTCAATATTTCATTAATAAGATAATTACTGCATAATATTTGTGTCATAAATAAATTAAATTATTTGATGTCTAAAAATTACAAATAAAATACCATTATGTAGGAAATCGTTTTAGCTTTCTAATAAATATTTACAATCGAATTTAGCTTATGTATAACCCTATATTAAAAATGTTTTAGTAAATAAACTTTGATTTTAACTCTTTTAACTCTTCTTTAAATTAAATAATAATAAATGTCCTAATCTAATCCATGTGGGCCTAAATGGTCATATTTTATTTCTAAGCTTGTTTTTGGTCGAATTACACTTATCCAATAGAATTTGGACATGTGTTAGGGTAATAATAATATCATTTTTACCCTTAATTACCCTATTTACTTTTAACCGTGGTAAATAAAAGTAAAAAGTTACTATTCACCAAAAAATTATTTTTATCTCATTGAACCACATTTTACTTACTGACATCAACCGTGTCTCTCGGATTTTTGAAATTCCACTCACAGAAGTGGTAAAATTATGTTTTATGAAAAATTCAGTTTTTTAACTACCACTTAGTGGTTTCACTATTCATCAAAAATTGAAAGTTTTCAGAAAAATACCAAAAATTAGGCCTAAGGTATATTTGATATTATGAACTCAAAAATGATTTCTATTTTACCAAATTCAAAACATATCAGTTTCATTAACTAATTTAAAAATTAATTCCCGTCGTCAAAACAAATAGCGTGTTTTTAAGAGATAATAACTATCAAAATATTGAAACTTGTTTATAACTGGTTTAAAAGTGAAATTACATCCAATGAACAACATTGTATTAAATTGTAAAAATATATTCTAAATATACTTTAAAACTACTCAAATTAATAATTTATCACTATTAATTATTTCGATTGAAAAAGTTGTTTTTAATTAAAATTTAGTAATTTTCACTATTTATCAAAATATGAAAGTTATCCGAAAATCACCAAAATTTCATCCTAAGATAATTTCGATATTCCGAATCCATAAATGAAGTCCATTTTGAAAAATAAAATTTACAAAATTTCAAAAAGTTGTTATTACTATTCATAACGGCTAGTTTTAATAAAATCTTAATAGCATATCGTTGTTTAGCGAAACTTGGTGTTGCGTACAACACACGCTATCGTGGAAGGTCGCGATTGCGTGTAATTCATGCCAGGTCAAAGATGTGTGTTTTGAAAGATCCTTTTGGTGTAGCGTATAACACAAGACATTAATGAAATTAAAAAGAATATTTTTTATAAAATCTCGGGGTGTTACATTCTACCCCCCTTAAAAGGAATTTCGCCCTCGAAATTCGTCAGGGTTATAAATGGTTTACTATTCGAAAGTTTATTTAATAGAAACCCACATCGTAAAAAGGAATACCAAAACCAATCTTTGAAAACAAAAGTATGAAACGTAACGGTTACCCAAATAAACTAATCACTGGGTTTCCACATAGGTGAAAATATGGATATGGAAGAGAAATCTAACCATCATGTTCTGATGGAGAGTGGTAGAGAACATGGCTATGGAAAAGCTAGCAATCACAAATCCATAAATTTGTGACGATCTAAGATACCATCTGATTAATCAGATATAAGAGCACTAGGACAACATTTTTGGTTTTCAACATCGTTTCCCTAAAGTTGAAGAATTTGAATTAGAATAAATACTTACTTTATTTTGGTACAATCTCACTGTTGTTCGTGCCTTGAACAATTTCCACTTCATCTCTTAAATAAATGAAGTTGAATTTGTTATTCGTGAAGTGTTAGTATGACATGTCATTCCCTGTCTCAAACAAAAGGTTAGAAAAAGTTATTAAATATACATAAGCCATTCTTTAGTGAGATTAATCATATATGGTTCCTAAAATGGACTTATACTTCATATATCATACCGCTTAATAAAATAAAACTAGTTTCTACTAAACAGGGACTTCCTGTAGGCCAGTGGTAGGTGATAAAGGCCAGTCGCACTTCGGTTGTGGGTTCGATTCCCACAGCCTTGTCCGACGCGATGGGCTGTCTCCCGTCCTGCAGGTTGTCCTTTTCTAAAGCTATATTACTATAACATCCCATCAATAATATCGAAAAACGTTTTATCCTAACTTATGTCCAACATAATCAATTCCAATCTTTAGGCTTATCCATAATATTGCAGTCCACTCTCATTATATAGTGAAAATGATTACCAGAGACTTAATACCATCGTTGATCCCTATATATCATAAGATATGTCTTGTTGGTCACATTCCAAACATTCAAAGGCCTTAATCATGTACTCTTTTGAATACCCATTGAACCTTAGTGAAAACATGAATGCAATTAAAAGTTAACTCTTTCCAAAATCCTAAATCCTCAAAATTATCTATAATCAAACCATGATATCACATAGTCCTTATATCAATCATGAGCTCATGAATACTGTCAAACATTTCATTTTCTCTTTATCACTTCATTATGCACATATCATCCACTTTCCAAAAAATATCTGAATAACCTTTCATTGTTTCTCATACCATTCATCATAAACTTTCAAAACATAAGGAAAGACAACAGTGTAACAATCCTTAGATGTATTTTTATTCTATAGTACAACATTACACTTGATAAACATGTAATCATTCCACTACCTTCTTAAACCATTGACCGAGCTTCAACAATTATTTCATCTCACATATCATGTGTAGTCTCTTCATCATCATCAAAAAAAATACTACCCATACAACCATACCTATTCTCTTCATGGGACATTCCCTTAGGGCATTGGTTTGCATAAGGCCCATACATTCCACATTTAAAACATTTAACCATTGTTGATGTTGTAGCAATACCATTAACCTCGTCCATGGTGTTAACTGAAACTTTTCCATTTCACTTACTGGATTTGTGTCCTTATTTTCCACACCCAATGCATCTTCCAGTTCCTTTGAATCATTCTCCTTGATGCCTCTTCCCACATGATTTACATAGGGGAAATTGAACTTTCTTTCCTCTATGATCATCATGAAACTCCATCTTTCTCTTATTAGCCGAGTCAGGAAACTTACCAAATTTTACTTTATTGATCATATTATAAGATTGCTGATTTGGCAAAATAATGATGTTTGGACTTCCAAATCCCATTTCTTTTTATTGCTTATGAAGAATATCATTCCATTGTCCATCATATCCTCCATTATCGTGAATCATCTTGTTTCCAGCCATTTTCTAAAACCTAAAAAGAATAGTGTGAGATGTAAAAATCATGCTAAGGGAAAAAACATAATAAAGGGGGAGTTCCCTCAATATATAACATCTTAGGTTAAATTCTAAGATCATTAGCGCAATTATAGGACTATAACCTATACGTATACTTAACCTTAGAGATATCCCTAGACATACCTTAGAAATATCTCCAGGGATCTCACTAAAGTTCTCGCATCCTAGTTTCCAAAGGTTGACTAAACCTTTCCTCTGATATCAACTGTAGAGACCCGAATCTTGACGTACATGGACATTACATTACTTTTGCGGAATACTTAGTACATAACAAAAACACAGACACAAGGATCGTAATAGTTTAGTGTCCTTGGAAACTCGGAACGTAATCTTCTAATCTTGGTGAAAGATCTTCAACATCTCCCATAAAGATCTTCCCTTTTTTTATACCTAAAACCTTTCTTTATATCCTGGGGAAAAGTAAACATAAAAGGGTGAGCTCAAATGCTCAGTAAGGGTAAACAAAAGAAATATCAATCACATCATATACATAAGCACATAACTTTTGGAAATCTTAACCTGTAAAAGAGATCATAATTTAATAACTTGGGATAACTCATGGCAGTGAAATGTAATCACAATAATCATAACTTAAAAACATTAAACATTGTGGCATACACACATAATCATATAGAATCATTTCTTGTTAGTCAAGAATCATTGCCAAGACTATCTTAGTGGACAAAGTCCCTTTCTGAACCTAGTCACCATCGTTTCAGTCCTGTTTCACTGAACCGGTATAACCTACCATTCCAGCCATGTCTATCTCATGAGATATAAAATCATTACCCAATGCATTGGAGGGAGATATAGGTCCCACCCATCTCATAATGATACCATTCTTATGTGTTCCACAAAATCATAAACCATACATCATAGCATAACCCATGTAATAAAAATGTGATTCTTAAACAACATGACATCATAAAACAATTCATATAAGATAAACGAATTCATAAAAATAATTCCATCACAACATAATCAAATCAATGTAATAATAGTGATAAAAACAGGACCCTTTATTATCTTATATGGAAAATAATTTTGATAAAACACTTGAACTCAATTCTTGAGGAAAATATCCTTTCTTCTTAAAAAACATTTTTCCTTTCTTAACATGTCATACAACGTTAAAATGAAATAAGTTGATTAAAAATAAACATGAAAACTTGTAAAGGAAGCTTCTTTTCAATAATTTTTTAAAAATCCATTCATGTCGTATAAGTTAAAAAAAAATTCTTCTCGTACTTTTGTCGGAAAAGTCAAAAACTGCCTCGTACGAAAAACGACAAAAGATTCCTTTCATATATTTTACTAAAAACTCACCGAAGGGTAAAATTGGATTTAAAATGTTGTAGGAGGATGGAAATAATATTACATATTGAGGAAAAATGGATGTGGATGATAAAATACACCCTAGTAAATACCAAAGTATAAACAATCTCGGATAAAATGAGATTGTGATATATTCCCTTACCTTAGATCCGATTTTCTTCGTAGGTGTCTGAACCTCCTGTATAATGATTTAAATAATGTCATTTACTTATTCGAGAATCATACAAATTTTTATGATATCATATATGGTTCACTTATGACTTTATTTTACCCGTTCTTTTGTAAATTCTATGTTAAAGAGCATTTTGGGTAAAATTGTTTCATTTGTCGTCCGTGTTTTGACTTGTAATTATTCATATGATTGCTTAGATCATAATTACATAATTCCATAATATAAAACATGATTTATATATAATATATATTCAGAATATACATATATATAATAAATTAGTAAATGGAAAGAAATACATCGTTCATGGAGACGGTAGGCCGTACGTACGCATGAACGCTGTTTTCGTTTCCTTATTGAGTTGAATGGAATTAAGTAGATGAAATACATATATACATAAATCCAGTGGCTTTATAATGTCATATATTTCATTATTATTTCTTATATATGCTTTATAATCACTCTTGAATGGTTAACATGGAGAATGAATCTCATCGCGTCGTGGAGACGGTAGTCTGTACGTACGCACGAGCGATGATATCGTTTCCATAATTATTGAATTGGAGTGGAGTGGATGATACAATATATCAGAATAAATATGATGTTCTAATAACTATGTATAGTTATTCTTTACACCATTATACCCATCCATGTAAGGTGGTGGTGGAAAATAGATTACACCACGACGTGGAGACGATATTCTTTACGTACGCACGCACGGTGATTTCTTTTTCCGTAGGATGGATAGATGGTGAAATAGGGTTGTTTCATACTTATAATAACATATCAGTATATGAGTGATACTGATTTTATTACTTCACAATGAAACAACTAAAGAAGAAGAAGTGGAAGAAGAAATAAAGATTAAAGAATCGGTAACGGACATTACCTCTTCTTTGAAGTGCTTCTTTGAGACCTCCTCTTAGGGAACTAAAATTGGTCTTTTAGGAAGACCAGAACATCTAGGATTTTTCTAGGGAAGTGGATACGAGAATTGGGCAGGTTTTGGCCGAGCTTTAAGGCTCAATGTTCTGTGAGGAAGAGAGGGAGGAGGTGCCCTTTTATAAGGGAGGAGAGGGGCACCTTTGAAATAACTAAAAATATTATTTTATTATAAAGTCAAGTTCGGTTTTAAATAGCTATAAATTGATTTTTTTCGAGGCTAAGGTGAGGATGGGTCGAAATCCTCTCATCCAATAGAATTTAGACAAGTTTAGGTTCCTATTTTAACATTATCATTTAGATTTAACATTAAGTTAAATAATTTTACTTTTACCGTGTCTTCTTGTGTTCTTACACTATAAGGTTAATAAACATACTATAAGAATCCAAACGAAACCCAAATTGTTTATTATTAATATATATAACCTTATCTAAGTCATTTGGTCGAACCTTAGATTTTTGGGAATAAAATATCAATTAATAATATAATATTTGTTTTAAAAACTATTTTATGTTAATTTTGACACTATTTAGTAATTGCTTTTTGTGAAAATCATAACAGAATTATAAGTTCTAAAAAAGTTAATTAACTCAATAATAACATGTAATATTAACCTAGAAAATTAGTGGAAATCATAAAAAGTCTCAAATTAGATCTATTTGGGTATTTATAACATCAATTATGTCAATATTTCATTAATAAGATAATTACTGCATCATCTTTGTGTCATAAATAAATTAAATTATTTGATGTCTAAAAATTACAAAAAAATACCATTATTTAGGAAATATTTTTATCTTTCTAATGAATATTTACAATCGAATTTATCTTATATATAACCCTATATTAAAAATGTTTTAGTAAATAAACTTTTGATTTTAACTCTTTTAACACTTCTTTGAATTAAATAATAATAAATGTCCTAATCTAATCCAAGTGGGCCTAAATGGTCATATTTTATTCCTAAGTTTTTTTTGGTCGAATTACACTTATCCAATAAAATTTGGACATGTTTTAGGGTAATAATAATATCATTTTTACCCTTAATTACCCTATTTACTTTTAACCGTGGTAAATAAAAGTAAAAAGTTACTATTCACCAAAAAATTATTTTGAACTCGTTGAACCACATTTTACTTACTGACATCAACCGTGTCTCTCATATTTTTGAAATTCCACTCACAGAAGCGGTAAAATTATGTTTTATGAAAAATTCATTTTTTTAACTACCACTTAGTGGTTTCACTATTCATCAAAAAATGAAAGTTTTCAGAAAAAAATACCAAAAATTAGGCCTAAGCTATATTTGATATTATGAACTCAAAAATGATGTCTATTTTACCAAATTCAAAACATATCAGTTTCATTAACTAATTTAAAAATTAATTCCCGTCGTCAAAACAAATAGCGTGTTTTTAAGAGATAATAACTATCAAAAGATTGAAACCTGTTTATAACTGGTTTAAATGTGAAATTACATCCAATGACCAACATTGTATTAAATTGTAAAAATATATTCTAAATATACTTTAAAACTACTCAAATTAATAATTTATCACTATTAATTATTTGGATTGAAAAAGTTTTTTTCAATTAAAATTTAGTAATTTTCACTATTCATCAAAATATGAAAGTTATCCGAAAATCACCAAAATTTTACCCTAAGCTAATTTCGATATTCCGAATCCATAAATGAAGTCCATTTTGAAAAATAAAATTTACAAAATTTCAAAAAGTGGTTATTACTATTCATAATGGCTAGTTTTAATAATATCATAATAGCATATCGTTGTTTAGTGAAACTTGGTGTTGCGTACAACATACGCTATCGTGGAAGGTTGCGATTGCGTGTAATTCAAGCGAGGTCAGAGATGTGTGTTGTGAAAGCTCCTTTTGGTGTATCATATAACACAAGAAATTAATGAAATTAAAAAGAATATTTTTCATAAAATCTCGGGGTGTTACAATAAATGTTTTAAAATGTACATCTAAGCCATCATTATTCCTCTATGCAATCCTAATCATGATAGGGTGCTAGAGTGAACCATTGTGGTTGAAAATCCTTGGGTTGAGTGGATACCTGCATTTCATGTCAAAAATCAGAAACTAGGAGCAGAGACCTTGTAATGAGGATGTTGATGTCAGTCTTAGATACATAGACATGTGAGATATTCTAATAATAGGTCCCAAGATAGAGGATCTACAGCTTATGTCTCATAGGGTTTGTTCATACTGCCTAGAGAGAGGAAATTCTATTCATGAGATGGTAGGGGACATCTCATAATATATTGTCCCTCCCTTGGTGGTGTTGATATGAAAATGGTGGTTTGGCCCCTGAGGTAGAGACATTGATATGAAAATATGGATCTGCTGGGTGGAAAATGTGACAGAAGAGCTGAGAGAGTAGAATGATGTGATATACATTTCGACATGTTACCACCACCACCACCTCGTGGTCCCCACCAGGATTAGTGATCCATAAGATAGGAGAAGGGGTAGCTGCTGGTGTTCAAGTCTTATGTCCTGAGTTCTCTAGGAATGATTTGAGGTATGTTTTGGTTCTACACATAGCTATATTATTATTAAACATATTCTCTAATCATTCTTCCATTTCGTGGATCTTTTTAGAGAAGTAGAGTTTCTAGTTAAACCATTGAATTGAACCTTACATCTATAATTACCTATCGACGGAGACTCAATAATCACACTAGTGAAAATAGTGTGATCCTACAATTAACTTGAGAGTTTCAATTAGAATATCTTTGTGCCAACAACGAGTCCTTATGAGGTCAATCAGGGTATAAATTGTTTATCGATGGTCCAAGATTATATTGACTGTTTTAGGCAAAGGTTGTGGTATGTCTATAGTAATGGAATGGAAATTCCCTTGGTATAAAAAGTAATCCCAAGTAACACGAGATATACTCATGCATAGGAGGGTGCATCCAATCACTCTTGAGTTAGCTAGACTTTCGCATGTGGCAGTTGATGTTTTGAGTTTTCAGTTACCCGTAGTAGTGGTAGATTATGAGAGGGTCTTCCCTAATGATGTTCCAAATTTACCTCCCCATTGGGAGATAGACTTATTAATTGATCTACACCTCGATATGGCACCGATATCAACTTTAGTATATCGTATGACTCTCACATAGCAGCGGGAACTTAGGGTGAAGGAGAATGACTTTCAAAAAAGGGTCAAAGTAAGACCCAGTGTTGAAGGTTTTGTGTGGATTACCATTAAATTAACTATTTTATGTTGTAGAATGTGTATCCACTACCAAATGGTTGATGAACACATCAATTTTTTGAATGGGGTTTCCATTCATGTGGATAGAAAGGTCCCTTTATGCTTTTCAGTAGTTAAGATAGAGTTTGATGAGCACCCCAATCATGAGTTTTCCAGAGGAGTGAGTAGAGTATGTGGTGTTCGGTGATCATCAAGGACCAAACATGGTTGTGTATTAATGCGAAGGAAATCAGTGATTTCATACAGTTCACAATATTTAGTACCCCATGAGAATAACTATGTGACCCATGATTTGGAATTTGAAATAATAGTTTTTTCATTGAAGATGTGGTGACACTATTTG
Organism: Viscum album; assembly: GCA_963277665.1. Classification (NCBI taxonomy): domain Eukaryota; kingdom Viridiplantae; phylum Streptophyta; class Magnoliopsida; order Santalales; family Viscaceae; genus Viscum; species Viscum album. The sequence goes on along the minus strand of OY728128.1, from coordinate 2,081,786,824 downwards.
ATGGGTGGGTTGATTATCATCTAGTCAGACACAAGAATATAATATATATCATCTCTTAAAAGGTTCTAAACCTAAGATTGTATCTTTTTCTATATTTCCTCTGGGACTATGTCTTCAAGATAGTCTATACATTAGAGAAGGGGAACGTGGTGGCATATTTTCTTAGCCAAAGATTGAGTTCATTATGGTTGAATGAGGCTACAGAGCTGTCAGCCTCATTATATTTATCCTTCATGTATATATATGATGAAACATACATCCAATTAGTCGTCGTCACCCATCCACTCTTATAGTGAGTTAGCTAGGCACAACTCCGTGACACTGATAGTCAAACTTTACATTATCAGTTTTCTATAGGGAATTCCCCTTATGGATATTCCAATGGTGGGGAGAATATGGATCCTCTCGGAGCATGCACAGTAGTACTAGTGGATACCTAGAGTGGAGAGATGCATCAGGATATTGATTTTGGTGTCAAGGTGGACATAGGGGATAATAGAACTGGTTGATGCCGGGATTACATAATGATATAATTTTTTATTGCTTTTTTGAATCTATTTTGTGGGTTGTCAACACGCCATGATGATCCCATATGTAGGGAAGGGGTTAAACTTATATTCCTTGGGGTTATAATAAGGTAGTGAGAAAGGATATAGATGCAATTCATGAAGGTTTTATCATGTACGTCCAAGGTACATGACACCATATAGGTGATTGTTGACTGAATCACTAAGTCATCCACTTCTTAGCATTTTGAGAGAAGAGTTCACTAGATATTATTAGATTCCTCTATGTCCAGGAGATAGCTTGACTCCATGGAATCCCGAAGTTGATAGCTTATAATCGAATGAACGCTTTTCATCCTAGTCAGGGAGATCAAGAATTAGCAGGAGAGGACCCTCCAGGTGTATTTGATTCCTTTAGTGTGTGTCTCGTGGTAGCTGGACAATCTATGGAAGAGCACATGGGAGTGTGGGGATCAGGTTCGTGCTTGTACCCTCATCTTTTTTGGTATCTATTGTTTTGGATTTTAGGGATGTAAATCTTTATTGTTGGGAGAATGTAAGGGCTTAGATTTTTTGGGTTTTATATTTAGAATATTTATGAAAATATTCTAAGACAATGTTCATAGACAGTTTTTGATTTCAAGGCTCGGTGCATGGAATATGGTTAGAAAACAATTGTTAAATTTTTAATATCGGACATGAATATTTTCTCAAAAAAGTGTAATATCTTTTTAATGGGTTCATGGCTCAGAAATATAAGGGCACCATTCAGGTCAGAGCAGTGGCTTTACCCTAGGAGAAACATTACATTAAAGAGCATGTCTTATATAAAAAAATAGAAAATGACTTAATCATAAATAAAATCATTTTATTTTAAAATCCAAATAACTCATAAATGAGAACTTGGATTGGTAATATGAGACCACGGATGATTCAAAAATGGGGTGTTTTCCTTAGGCGACGCCTAACATAAACCGGCATGGGTTGATTTCAAAAGTTAATTTTTTTACATTTTAAGAATAAAATAATTTGAAAGAATTAATATATTTTTTACATTTCAATTTCACACAGTAGTGCTATGATGCATCCACTCACTGACATAGAAACTCAAAAAATGTGACAATTTTGAAATGAGTTTAATTCTAAAGCATGTTTAAATGTTGAAATGAAATTAATGTTGAATTTTTTTTCCTTCCTTAATCGTTGGAAGGGATATTATATTGGATGGATGATCATGGAGAATATCCATGTGATCAATGAAGAAGAGAATTAGTTAAATAATATAGTTGGTGAATGAATAATGATGAAAAGATGATAAATCAAGGAATGACGATTGATGATCGATGAATGATGATGATGCAATCTCTCTTCACCAATGATCAAACTGAATTCATTTAGGGGTTTTATTTATATGTGATTTCTCATTCCCTATTCTTTCATTCAAAATGACGAACGTGGATCAAACCAATAATAGGGTGATCTACAGGTCGATCATCCATACAGGATGGTAGTTGTCTTGTTAGGAATAACTCCGAATTAGACCGTTGTGATTATTATTTTATTTCCTCGTGGTCCTATTAAAAAGGAAAAACTATGGCTGACACGAACAAAGGCATGGATCATTTTTTGGGTGTTCTTGTGGTTCTCTTTTTCCCCATTCTTCATATTCTTCATGATTTTGAATTTGAGCAGTTGTTGTGCCTTCAATTCGGGGAACAAAAACCTTAAACTAGGAATCCAATGACCAAATGATTTTTTGGTGGTGTGATGGTAAGGAGGGCGGGAGACGAGGCTACCAGCGGAGCAATCGACAGCAGAAGAGGCACGGACCCAGCGGCGTAGCTAGGCCAGGTGGAAGTCCACTAGAAACCTTTTCCCTAATGGGATTATACTGGCAGAATAACCCACAGAAGGGGGACTTAGGTGTCTTTTACAGAGTTTGTCGGCTCAAAAACTGATGGATTTAGGAGCCTACGGTGGTGGGGCAACAAGCGGTTATGGGAGCCACAACCAGGGTTGGCTGTGGTGGTGTGGACCGGAAATGCGGCAGAGAGCCATTTTATTCAGCTGGAACGTGGTCTAATGGGCCATTTGTGGTTGGATAGTATGCTAGACTTCATGGTGAGGGAGGACACGACATCCGCCGCATCTGGGTGGACTGAACTGGCTCGAATTAGGCCGGTCGGGCTGGAGGTGGCAAGCCAGGCCAACAGTGGGCCATACCGGTAGAATAGGCCGAGCCCAGTGAGGGTTGGTTAGGCCTAGTGGGTTAGTTCCAGTTGGCGGTTCAGGTGGGTGGGCCTCAGGTCGAGTCAGGTCAGTCAAACCAGGTCAGGTGGGGCTCAGACCCAACCATCCCTTTTTTAATAAAATACATGTAACATTAAAATAAGAGGTATGTATGGCGATCTGTCAACCGAATTGGGGACCTAGAAATGTTATGGTCCTTTTGAGAAGTCTTGGTGCATTTTTGTTTGGACCATCAGGGGATTATAGTGTTATTTTTATCTTTCTAAAGAGGGATCGATATAGGATCCTGATCCATTCAAAGAGGGTGATAGTATAGATTGAGATCATACGCTTATTATTTCGTATAAAGGTATGATTTAGGATCATGTTCTTATCATAGAGGATGAATCATTTTTAATGTGATTTGTCTCAGCCTGACTTCGATAGTGACTCAGCGGGCTGGAGAAACTATCATACCAAGAGGCCCAATCAATCCTCACTTCTCTTCATGGAATCATAGATAGGGTTTGATTACAATGTGTCCCCATTATTTACACAGGCACAAATCCCTTATCTAGGATGATGTTTTAAGTAGGTTCGGGTTGTTCCCTAGTGATCCATGGGTGCATGACCCCATATTTGTGTATCTAGATCAGATGCATTCCTTTATGACTTGACTTGACCTGTGTGTTTCATGTAGTTCTCAGTGTGTTGTCTTTGGGTGGGGCCGAAATTATCGGGACCTATTTGCAAGGGTATCTAATTACATCCCAGCTTGATAAGTTTGTTCTCCCATAATGAGCATACCTTGAGAGGAATCCTATGACAAAGTATTAGTTTTTATATCAATTCTTTTTAACATAGCATGATTTGACATCATATGGAAACTTCATGACATATAATGACCAGATCATCTCTCAGATAGTTTTGGTAGATTTGTTCTACATGCTTAATATCAGATAGCTCAGGGACTGAGATATCCAAAAATCTAGCGCTCAACGTGTGGAACCATATGGCTAGAAGTAGATGAGACGTTTCATCATGGAATCCCTTATGAATACTTAGATGTTCTTATTATATGTTTTCTTGATATATAAATATGTTGATATTACTATCTCTTTTTTAGTGTTTTCATTGTAGTCATTCACTTAGTGTTTTAGGGTTCCCTATAGAGTATTATTTTACTCACCCCTGAATGGTATTTTACCACAGGTGTTGTGTATTTGTGTAGATGATGAACACTTTGACAGCATCCTGGGTGGATCAGGGCCACGTGGTGCTTAGAGTGACCCAACAGAATAGGTGTGTTTTAGTAGCTTCAGATAGATATTTCGGTACATAACATTTAGGTAGGGTTTTCTATAGAAGAGTTCCAGATACTTTTGCTTTTACTTTTAATTTTTTTCTTGGGCTAATATTCTTTCCCTGTTTTCTTTCAGTTTTCCACTATCATAAATGTGTTTGTTTACATAGTGTTTTCACTCTCTAGCTTATGTGCATGGAAGATGTTTTCATGTGTGTATCTTCTTATGAAAATGCATCTCATTTTTTTGGTATATGCATACTCATCCCTATTTTTCAACCCATGGCCTATAGAAGGTGGGCATGGGGGTAGTCATAGAACGACCCCGGGGGACTGGTTGTGATATTTTATTCTTCATAAAACTAAAATTAAAACATAAGTGTAAATTTTCAAACAAATTATCTCAAAAATACAACTAAAAAATAATGACAACCGTTTTTGAAATCATTCATGAGTCATCTTAAATAACATATTAAATGTGATTCACTAAAGATTGATAGTAAATTATAGCATGTCTATATTTTACGTTTTTAGAAAATTATAAATTAGGGAAATCATAAATATAACTATAAAATCTATGACCTTATGTTCATATAGGTTCTTCAATTTCTGACGTCAGAAAATGTCATAGGTGATATCCTCAAAGAATGATGATTTAACCCAATTACAAATAGTGATCCAAAGATATATGCCTTCTTCAAATTAAAATGTAGGAGAATCTAAAATCCATATGCGGTGACCAAAAAAAATTCAACTTCAATCAAGGTCATATGTATTATATAAATTATTATTTATGTACCCCCAAAGTTGCCTTAGCCAAATAAATATGTGGGGGATGTGTTATGGTCTCCATTAAAATTAATATGGCACTGCCAAATCCATATGCTACATGTGAGTTGTTGTAAGGCACTCTAAGAAATTGCAATAAGAAAATATATTTCCCATATTCTATATTAGCATGAAATTTATTATAGGAAAACTAATGCTTTCAAATCCCAACACGTAAGAGATATCCAAATTTAAACCCCTCTAGATAATTAAAGATTATATTCTAGTAATTATTGAACATCTTAAAAATTACTCAAGGATTCTCATACCATTTGAAAAACACTATACACATCTTCATAAAAATCACAATATCCTTAAGTTATCCAAAAAAATATTAACAATAAATGTAAAAAATCATCATGTCCAAGAAACTTCAGTGATGTCATATGGTTGGAAATGCTCCTAGTGTATATATGGGGGTTCATAAGGTAATTTTTTAAGCATAATATTATATACTCAAAAAACTCAAATGTTATATGTGATATCATTGTTTGATTTATTATTTAAACATCCAAAAGATTCCAAAATTAATGATTATAAGGTTTTCATAAGATAATTACATAGAGTAAAATTTTTCTAATTTAGAAGTGTTGATGAGTATTTGAAAGTGTAACTGTGAGTTTTCAGAAGTAAGATAAATTTCTATAAGGATATTGTAACATTCAAAATAGTAAATAGAAACATAAAATACTTTCCAAGATTATATGATAATGAAAAATTACGATAATATTAATACGTTAGTTCTCTATGAATAAAATCTATTTTATTATGCATTTTACTCATTCGAGAATTAAATGATTCATCACTAAATATGTATTTCCATATTGAATTATAAATTTTGTTATGAATATATTGATCCTGAAATATGGGAATAACAATTTTAGTTTTAACACATATTTTTCAAGAGAATATTTGGTATAGATATCTGAACGAATCCAAATAGATCCGTATGGGGAAACAACAGTGGTATATTAAAAGTAAATATTTAAAATTCATACATTGAAAGGATTATGAAGGATAAGGTAAAATAGGATAAAACAAGTCTTAAATATGGATTAAAATAAATTTATTTTCTAAAAGTAATTATGAAAGAATTATTAAACAATTTTTAGGGAATATAAAATGACAAATTAATAAAAATGAATGTTTATAGATATGGTTAAAAATATATGATACTGTCATAAATAAAAAAAATTATTTTTCAATAATTTGTATCAATGATAAATGTAGAAGATATATCCAATATAGAGTGGTTATAATATAGAAAGAATAGTTTTTTGGGTTAGAGTGAAGAAAATATTGTGATGTGTAATCCAACTTTCTTAGGGAAAATAATAGCTCACAACTTTAAAAGAGACGAATTTGAATAACTAAAAGTACAATCCATTCATTTATACTGTCAATAATAAGTAGTATCGTCCCTCAATATTCCAACTATTGGGAATAAAAATAATACATGTATAGTGATATGCATTCAAAAAGAATATGAACCATTCAACTATAAAATGGAACAAGAAAAAAGATACATAAAATCAACAACATGATTTCAATATAATGTTGTGAAGGACTCTTATATTGTTTCCCTAATTCGTGACATTATAATTTCTAGGATTCACTAATGTATGGGAATCACTATTCATTCTTAGGAGACACATAACCTATATTTTGGATATTATATACTAAATTTTGACTCACACAATTTTTTTAGATGGTAGTTTTTCAATGAGGTTTTTTTCAACATCAAAAGAGATTAACCATTATTTTTTAATAGTAATAATTATAAATTGACTGTCCACTTTGTGTGTGTGTGTGTGTTTATATAATAAAAATTAAGAAATAGATATATAATTTGAGATCCAGTAACAAATAAATATAGAGGAAAAAATGTTTACAAATTGAAAATTTATTAATGATACTCCAACACTAATTCACCCCCTAGATGTTGAGAATATCAAAAACCTATATTATAATATATATATATCAATGAAAATACCTAAATCTAATAAGACTCCCTATTTTTGACTTTTTTTCTCTCTTTATAATTTTATTTAATTTTATGACATTATAATGAATTATAGGTTTAGAGAAGACACTTCAATTAGAAAACATAATTGAAAACCTACTAGAACAAAGAATAAAGATATTATATGATTTTAGATGTAACCCTTATAATGCAAAAAACAAAGTGTTTTTCCACCTTGTAATAATGTTAATGAATATATATCTAACATAAAATAATAAATTGTAGTCTTTTATACGACAAAGGTAATGTAAAACATATACAATAGGAGAATCAGGGAAGTAAGATGATCATTAGGTAAGTGGAATATCTGATATAATATATCTATTAAATAAAATGAGTTTCAGTGAGGATTACGAATGATCTATAACTTCAAAAGAAATATCAATTGATACTATAAGGGATATCCAACATATCTATAATAAGGAAATAATTTTTTTATTTCATGGATTTTTAAATTCATTTGGAAGAGGTAGTCCAACATGATTTAGTGGAAGATAACATAAAGACTGATTTAAGGGAAAATTTATTCACTTTGAGGGATAATAAAAAAAATTTGGATCCATTCGATGAATACATATATAGTATGAAGCCAAATTCTATAAATATGAGAGTGAATAAATTATTAAAATTAAAGGGGATGAATAATTCAAAGGCACCATTAAATATATGTATCATTTATTTCACTCGAAACAAATATTTATTCATTGATGTTAGGAATACTCAGCTGGATTTTAGATAAAATAAAACTATTGAACATAGAAATTTTCATTAAGAAATAAATAAAATGTTATATAATGAATATCAAATAATTAATATGGACAGTGAATGTATGTAAGAGATATTGGAGAATGTTAAATCTATCCTCAATTTGAAATTTTTTGATATTGAAAATCATTTATAAAAGTACAAAAAACTTATCAATCCATATCATAATGTGAAAATAATGAAAGATGTGATGACACAGAAAAATAGCTCAAAGGATGATTATTTTCATAAAAAATAAGGACTAGTGGTAAAATAACTCTATATTATGTAATGACTGTTCTCAGGAAGAAACGAGTATAATGGAAACATCAATCCCAAAATAAATTATTTGCACTAAATATATTCCTATTTATATTTTTTGTTTATAAAATTACATAAAATGGAAGAGTATAAATGATGAGAATCATACAAACATGTCATGGGTGTATATAAGAATAAATAAAATTATAGATTCCCATAAAAATTTTCATCCATTTGAAAATAAAGGCCAAAATGGGCAATATTTCATAACTATATTGATATAACATCAAGGGATACAAAGATATTTTTGGTCATTTTTAGAGTTGTAATGGGTTTTCACATATGTAATTGGATTGTTGGTACGATAAAATAATTCAAAAAATATAATATAGTTCATATTTTAAGTGGAATAATGGAAATACTATGGAAAATAAATCGATTAATAAAAGAGATTTATCAACATATTGAATATTTGAAACACTTGCTGATATCTTTTGAATTTTCAATATCAATGGTCATAGAAATAGGTGATGATCCATTAAATATGTATAAAACAAATAAATAAATTCATGATAGAAAAATTAGGGATGGATTTATATCCTTGGGATAGAATATAAGGATATTTACAAACTAGAATATTTCTAATAATATATCAAAGGAAACTGAGTCAGCATAAAAAAATTAGAAAAAAGAAGACTTTTTTCAAGAAGGACCAAGTTGTCTTATAAGATTCTAGTTTCAAAAAAGGGGGAAATTTTTCGGAAAAGGACACATGTACTAGATTCAATAAAAAAATATTAAGGATATATGTATAAAAGGAAATAATAAAAATAAATGTGAATGATCTATACAAGAAAGAGGTTGAAGGACTGATTTGATTTCAAGTACTCCAAAGAATCCATATGAAAAGCCCAAACTGTTGACACAGTTTCCTACAAATTATTACTTATTCAGATAGATGATTTTAAATTGGAAAAGAATATAGAGAATAGAATGCTAATGGTAAGTGAATATATATATATAAAAATTATACATGAAGAGACCAAATCTCATGAGTGTTTGTCATCAAATTATAACATATTATATTAAAAACATCTATGTGTATTATGTAAAGTGATTGTACATTACACTAAGGATAAATAATTATGCTTCCAAAATATGAATAATACTTGAATAAGAATAAGAATGCATCTGGTGATCAATATTACATTTGGATTATGAGAAGAAAAGTACTCTACATAAATAAATCGAGGTTGTGAAGAATATTGTGATTCTCAAAAATATAAGACATTAAAACCATATGTGTAAGAATGATGTTTGGAATGAATTGAGTAACTCAGTGGACTAAATATTTTCAATGTTGATGTTTACATTATGGAATAAGAAGTTACACCTTATTAATATTCTATTTTTATTATCATTTTTTGTTAACAATACATTGAATTGAAGGTGAAGCTGGCTCTCAGGGGTAGAACAAAATAGGATGAGTAATCAATCAAACACTTCATAGATAATTAAAAAATATATTTTATTGGAATTAATTATAAATTTGGTATTCTAAAGAACATGTGATGAATAAGTTCTTCCTTAGTAAAAATATAAAATCTTTAAAATGTTGAAAACTTAATAAAGTGATCTATTTTAGGGTATTATAAATGTGTCTCATCCTAAAACATACCAATTTAAGAAAACAATCACTAATAATACTTTGTTATGTGTCTCTATTATGGGAAGACATGTGAATAAAATTCTAGAATATTCTAGATATTATTAAAACCATAAAATATTTTTAAAATGAAAAATTTTCCTGAATGATTTCTCTTGAGAGGAAATTAATTCATAATCTAACATTATTGGTTATTAAAATATACCATAACATTAAAGTGGGGATATTGATATTTATTTGTGATATTAATATGAGATATTCAAAAAGTTTTAGGTTTATTTCCTAATGTTTTTAAAACCTGAAAATTGTTTTTGAATGTTTTTGACCTATGTGTTGAAGTGATTATAGAAAATTCAATTAAGATATTTCATGATAATCATTATTATAATTGGTAATAAAAAGTTTTATATACCTAAAATTTTTTATAAATCTTATGATAAAGGTGGGGAGAATATATTTTTACCAACTATTATACACTATTTACAATCGACTACATTGTTGTCTAAATCTAACCCCTAATTATTCTAAACAAAAAAAAATTCACATATAAATAGAGTGGGATAGTTTATGGAACATTTTTTAGTATGAAATTATACCTTCCATTGTCATGAACCATATATTTATTATTAATAGAGAGAGAGAGAATAAAATTATATGAATATTTTATACAATTTATAAGTATATTGATATGATAATAAGTGAGAATGGAAAACAAATATTAAATTTTCATTTTCTTGAGTCTTAACTCTCAGATCCAAATTATTATTTCCAAGGATAACATTGCTATGGTTTTACTGAAATCCTTCATCAAATTCCCCATACCCACAAAATTTCAAAAACTAAAAAATACAATATTAGATCATTACCACAAAAATACTACATTTATGAACCATGTTTAATATCCAAAGAATAGAATTATATCACTTATATATATTATCTTGTTAGAAGTTATAAATTAATATTTTTATTGATTTTTTTATTTTATTTTTTATACATAAAAAGACTTTGGAAATTACAATAAGAACCCAAGAATGTTCTGCAAATGTGTTCTGAAGAATGTTTTCAATTTTTATTTTGTAAATTATGATTGGAAAACTCATCATGGAAATTTTATTATATTTTCATTTCATTTATTATAAAAACAATATAAGACCCTTAATTTGGAATTACTATAGATCCCTTAAGATTTACTAAAAATATTTCTAAAGATAATGATCTTAATAGATAATTTATTGTGATGAATATTTTTCCACTATAATGAATTTAATATAATTGATACATCCATGTAGTCCAAAAAAAGTTTAAAATAAGTTGGAATTAATTTATTAAATGAAAATAATAGATCTTACAATAATGATAATTTAATTATTTAATATTTGGGTAATAAATATTTAAATACAAATTTTTTTGAAAATTCATGCGAAGAAGAGTTATCTATGAAAAATATATCCAACCAAATACAACCTAGGAATCTTTTTAGATTGTTCATCACATGAATAGGTAGTCGAGATCAATGGTAAAATTCATCCTTGATATATTTAGAGGTGTCATTGAAGTTCTTTGTAGGTTGTCACTAGCCCTAAAATGATTAGAGAAACCGCGTGTAGTAGTGTAGAAAATTGTTCAGGGATAGAGTGTAAGGGACCAACCTAAAAATATTTATAATATAGTAACTTTAGTCTGGAATTCATTTAATTAAATACATTATTACCTTTATAGTATTGATTTTTATATAATCTTTCATAAATACTGCATAATAATCCCATTCATTACATGTTTGAGACTTCCTCAAAGTATCAATTTTTTCCAAAACATTAAAATTTTAAGTTGAATCATGTTTTAATTTCATGGAAAATCATTATGATATTTAATTATTAATATTCTTTATTCCTAATTATTTCAAAAAAATTTATTTTTTTTATAAAAATTGGATGAGACCGAAATCCCAATGATGTGCATAAAATTAAAATAAATAATGTCATTTGACCAAAGTAAATATATGGGATAATAAAAAAAATTTCTATTAAACATTGGAATCAAATGAATTTGGAATTATGAAAAAAAAATATATTTCATAACAAAAATTATTTAAAAACAAAAGTGAAAGATCATAAACATGAAGGTTTCTTAGAAAACAAGAGGACCCATGAAAACATTTTCTTAAAACCTAAATTTTCACCCTAGAGGTTATAATCCTTCCATTTAAAAGGATCATTAGGTTAAAATTTGAAATCATATAGTATCCATGAAAAATCATTAGCATGGATAAAAAATTAATGCAGGTTCCTCAAGACAGGAGCTTCATATAACTGATACAATAACTCTTAGAATATTCAATATTTATTTGGAAGAATTACAACATAATTTTTATGAGAACATAATTATGAAAAAATGGATTGGATCACTATATGGGTGCACCAATCAAATAATATATGTCAGGATATCACAACATCATGAGACATATCGGACTCACCCATAATTATAAATAATGAAAAAATATATTACCATGAATAAAACATTTTAGACTTTCACCCTTTCATTATAAACACATTTAGAAAACTTTTAAACTTGTATATAATCAACTTGGGGATATCAAAATACTATTTCAATTTAAAAACCCATTTTAAATAACAAAATAAAAAAAATAAATTGAAATATGTTTTTTATTTAAAGTAAAAAAAATCTTATAAATGAATCTAAACAAAAAATAACAGTTTCAGTAGAATTAATGACTTTTTCTGCGTTATACATTAAAATAGAACATTCCTTTTTTCCATTTTTAAATAAACTCAATCAATTCTGTACAAATATTACCTTTTGAAAAAATTTAATTAATTAAATAACAACATAAAATTTCGTTCATAATTAATTTATTTCCTTATTATAACATGAAACAAAATTCATATTTATAAGGCCCCAGCCTTAAACCATACTTAATCTTCAGTTATTACAAGATTACACATTGAGGATCTTTTCGGGTTTAGAGTTTTAGAGAATTAGATCATAAAACTTGCATTACATTCCACATATAAACAAAGTGGTTACATAAAGATAGTATTTTTCATTCCCATCAATGGAAACACATTTAAAATAAAACATGTATTATTTCATGACACATCCTTGACTCTATCATCTTATCATGTACCTTTCCCTTGACCTGTGAAAAACATTTCAAAAACTTGGGATGAGCATAAAAACTCGGTATGGGTTATAAAAAAACATGGAAAGGAAAAATGAGTTCATATATACATAAGAATGAAATCATACATTACCCATAAAACATAGTCACTTTAACATACCTCATAAAATCATGAATAAATCATAGAAATCATAAGACATAAAGGTAACTTGAGGCATTCATAACATTCTTACGTAGGGAGTAACCCTCTTGGTTACGTTTGGAATACCCATCACAATATATTCCCTAAAACCTCTTCGGAGAAACCTTAACGTTTCACTCCTTCGCGTTACCCAATGCATTGGAGAGCTATAACGGGCTCACCCACCCTTAGTTTATCACGGAACCACCCGTCTTCATAATAATGCCCAAGAACCATAACATAATCATATCACATAAAACATGCATAAAGGAAACATAAAATTTCCACATTTCAATCACGAGATATCAATACAAAACATTGATATAAAAACATTATGAAAACCATTTTCAATACCAAAATAAAAGAAAAGTAAAACATGGTATTTATTTTTCTTTTAAAAAGAAGGTATGGCTTCTAGAGGAAGCCGAAACTCAAATAACGGTCACGACGGCGGAGAAGTCATTGTCGCCGCATACATACAACAAAAACATTCCCTTTTGTCGTTTAGTAAACGCTTCATATAAAAAAGATTCCTTTTGAATAAATGTAAAAGTCAAAGGGGTTTATACACCGTATAAAAGAATGTTGTGTATAAAATAAAATATGCCTCAATGAAAGGAGATTGAGACGAAGTCCCATACCTCGTATCCGACTTGACCCGACCGTTCTTTATTCTCCTGAATAATAAACTTGAGTTAATCTCTACTTGCTTATGAATATTTTTCAAGTTCATTATTCCTTTTATACCATGTTATGAACATCATGTAATCAGTTAAGTTAATAATGTTCATTTTGTCGGTATTTGGTTCTTAAGTCAAAAATAGACTTCTTACACTTACATGTTGTTAATTTAGTCAAAGGTTCATTATATCCAGAAGGGTATTCATGATGTAGATATCATACATGTCATATATATCCAGTACATACATGCATTTATAATATTACATAATCATTTAGAGGTAAGAAATGAAATGCACCGTTCATGGAGACGGTAAGCCGTACGTGCGCATGAACGCTACTTTCATTTCTATTTCGTATTTTATAGAATGTAATCATAATGATATAAAGGTATATTATAATTCCAGTATAATATAATATATAATATCATAGTTTCATCCTTTATATGTCCCACCTATGGTATTTAACGAATCAAATCACATTGAGGGGGCGGTAGTCCGCACTTCCTAAAATAAAGATATCGTGTTTACCCATAATGGAAACCATAAAGGTATGCCCAAAATGAAAAAAACAGAAGCTTAAGGAAAACATAAACATATTATATATCATATATAAAAATAGTGACATCATAATGGCCACCTTTGAAGGTGTTAAATGAGTGTTGAACAATCATCATTTCGGGAGGCAGAATTTCGCCATCCACGAAAACCGTATGATCTTTAACCATTTTATGTAGTTGTGTGAGATTTTAGCTCAAATAAATCTTATAACAACATCCTAGTATATTTAAGATACTGGTGTTGTTACAAAAGAAGTAAATAAAAAGATTTTAGGGGGTTGGAGAAGCAAAATAAAACAAATGAACATGAGAGAATGAATTACCTTTAAAAGTGTAACTCCTTTTGATTTGATCCTAAAGGCTTCCTTTGAAAGGATTGTTCCCAAAGGGAATCCTATAGGATGAGGAGAGGTATGTGGAGAGAGTAAATGGGCAGGGGTTGGCCGAGCCAAAGGCTTGAGTAGTGTGTGAAATGAGGTAGAGGTGGGGGCCTTTTATAAGAGGAGAGGAGGGGCACTTTTGGAAAGTAAAGAAATATTACTTTATTTGAAAATGTGTTTCGGTTTCAAAAGGTCCCACATTGATATAATTCGTGGATAAGGTGATAAGGCTTTGAAATCCACTCATCCAATAATTTTTGGACATGTGTAGTTCATAGAGTTTACATTATCTTTCCATTTTATTTAAATCGTCAAATAATGATGTCATCGCTGCATCATTATTATGTCATAAATAATTTAAATTATTTAATGTCTAAAATCATAAAAAAATACAATGATGTAGGAAATCTTTTTATATTTCCAATGACTATTTATAATCAAAAATCTGATCTTTATAACCCCATGTAAAAATTGTTTTCGTAAAACATCTCTTGTTTGTGTTATTTTTACTTTAACATTTAATAAAAAGCTATTTATGTCATTTCCAAACCAAAGTGTCTCCATGGGGTCCCCAAGTTTACCCATGGCTTGTCTTGGTCGGCCATGACACAACCAATAAGTTTGGGACATGTGTCTAGGTCATTTCCTATTATTAAAGCATTATTTATACCTTAAACTACCCTAATTACCACTAATCGCGATTAAGAACATAATAAGTTACTATTCACCAAAAAATTATTATAATCTCATTGAACCACATTTTACTTCTTAATGACAACCATGTATGTCGGATTTTCAAAATTCAATACACATTAGTGGTAAACTTTCATTTAACTGAAAAATCAGTTTGCTTGATTACCACTTAGTGGTTTCACTATTCATCAAAAATTGAAGTTTTTCAGAAAATTACCAAAAAATCACCCTAATCTATATTTGATATTCCGAATTCAAAAATGAAGTCTATTTTACCAAATTCAAATCATATAAGTCACATTAATTAATTTAATAATTAATTCCCGCAGCCAGAGCAAATAGCGTGTTTTTACAAAACAATAAGTATCAAAAGATTGACACCAGTTTAAGTCTAATTTCAAAGTGAAATTGATTCCAATGACCACCATTGGATAAAATGGTAAATATATATACTAATTTCACTTCAAAACCAATTCAAAACAAAATATAATCATATAAATAAACTAGATTAAAAATCAGTTTTGATGTAAAATGCAGTATTTTTCACTATTCATTAAAAAATGAACATTGTCAGAAAAATACCAAAAATTCACACAAGGTAAATTTTGATGCCCCAATCATAAAGGATAAGTTTATTTTGACAAACATAGTTTATAAAATTGTCAAAATATAGATTCAAAAATGGTTTGCCATCAAAAGGCAGTAAAACAATCTTTTAAGAATATTAGTGTATTCCATGCATAAGATTGTATTTATTTTAATTTTAAGCCTCTATAACACTATCTTAATCATTAATAAACAAAGATAAAATATCTATTATTCATTACTTACTTGGGATGTTACATCCTTCCCCCCTTTAGAAAATTGTGTCCCCACAATTTATTTACTTATCGAATAAATGGGGGTACTTATCCCTTATTGCATTTTCAGATTCCCATGTTGCCTCTTCAATCATGTTGTTTTTCCATAAAACCTTTACCTGCTTAATCACCTTATTCCGTAACACTTGCTTCATGTGGTCAAGAATCTGGACCGGTTGTTCCTCATAAGATAGGTTCTCTTCTAGCTGAACTACCTCTGGACTCAAAACATGAGATGGATCTGGCATATACTTTCTCAACATCGAAACGTGAAAAACATTGTGTACCTGAGATAAACTCGGAGGTAAAGCCACTCGGTATGCAACTGATCCAACTCTCTCCAGAATTTCGTATGGTCCAACAATCCTTGGACTCAACTTTCCTTTCTTACCAAATCTCATCACGCTTTTCCAAGGAGAAACCTTGAGAAAAACATGATCACCTACCTCGAAAGATAGATCATTCCTCCGGTTATCCGCATAACTCTTCTGCCTGCTCTGAGCTGTTCTCATGTGTTTCTGAATCAGCTGAACTTTTTCTGCCATCTCTTCTACCAATTCTGGTCCCATCAACTTCCTTTCACCCACTTCATCCCAGAAAGCTGGAGTTCAACACCGCATCCCATATAATGCCTGAAATGGCGCCATCTGTATACTGGAATGAAAACTGTTATTATATGAAAACTCAACCAAAGAAAGATGTTGGTCCCAACTTCCCTGATAATCCATAGAACAAGCTCGTAGCATATCCTCCAATGTCTGAATTGTTCGTTCTGACTGCCCATCTGATTGAGGATGAAAAGCTGTACTAAAATTTAATTCAGTACCCAACGACTTCTGAAGGCCTTTCCGAAAGTTAGAAGTAAACCTGGGATCACGATCCGATACAATGGAGAGAGGAAATCCATGTAACCTGACTATATATTTAAGATACAAACGGGAAAGTTTATCAGGAGAGAAAGTATCTCGTATAGCAAGGAAATGAGCAGATTTGGTCAAGCGATCAACAATAACCCAGATTGCATTATTACCTCGAGATGTCTTTGGTAATCCAACAACAAAGTCCATGGATATATTCTCCCATTTCCACTCTGGCACTGGTAAAGGCTGAAGCATCCCTTTCGGTAACTGCCGCTCTGCTTTAACCTGCTGACAAGTCAAACACTTCACAGTAAAATCAGCAATATCTCTTTTCATTCCATCCCACCAGTAATACTCCCGCAGATCTCTATACATCCTAGTACTTCCCGGATGAACTGAAAACGGAGAACTATGAGCTTCACATAACAACACTCTCTTCAACTGTGAATCACAAGGCACACACAATCTCTTCCCAAATCTCAAAACGCAATCATTATCAATGTTGAATTCAGGAAACTTACCTTTCTGAACCAGCTCTACCTTTTTCTGCAACTCACTGTCTTGCTTCTGTGCTTGCTTGATTCTATCTGATAGAGAAGATCTCACTGATACCTGAAACAAAACAGAAGGACTTCCTGCACCAACAACTTCTATGCCAAAGTTCATCAAATCGTTATCCAAGTGATCACGTTCCAAACGCAACATTGTTAATGAAGCATTACTTTTTCGACTCAAAGCATCAGCCACTTTATTTGCTTTTCCCGGATGGTAATGAATTGTACAATCATAATCCTTGATTAATTCCAGCCATCTACTTTGTCTCATGTTTAACTCTTTCTGAGTGAATATATACTTTATACTTTTGTGATCGGTATATATTTCACACTTTACTCCATACAAAGGATGCCTCCAAATTTTTAAAGCAAAAACAATAGCAGCTAATTCCAAATCATGTGTAGGGTAATTTACCTCATGAGTTTTCAACTGTCGTGAAGCATACGCAATTACCTGATCATTATGCATTAGGACGCAACCAAGTCCATTCAATGAAGCATCATTGTATATAACAAACTCACCATTCCTGGAAGGTAGTGCCAAAACTGGAGCATTCACCAATCTTCTTTTCAATTCCTGAAAACAATCATCACATTATTTTGTCCAGATAAACTTTACACCCTTCCGAGTTAGCTTAGTCATTGGACTAGATAACCGTGAAAAATTTCTAACAAACCTTCGTTAATAGCCCACCAAACCAAGGAAGCTACGAATCTCAGTTACATTTGTGGGTCTTGCCCATTCTTCCACAACTTTTGTTTTTGTAGGATCAACAGTTATTCCATCTTTAGAAACAATGTGACCAAGGAAAGAAATTTGTTGCAACCAAAACTCACACTTGTTGAATTTCCCATACAATTTCTTTTCTTTTAATGTTTTCAAGATAACCCTTAAATGTCTTTCATGCTCCTCTTTACTTTTAGAAAACACCAAAATATCATCAATGAAAACCACCACAAACTTATCCAAGAACTCATGTAAAATTCTATTCATTAAGACCATGAATACAGCAGGTGCATTGGTTAGCCCAAAAGGCATTACTACAAATTCATAATGGCCATATCTCGTACGGAACACGGTCTTCGGAATATCTGCCTCCTTAACATTCAGCTGATGGTACCCCGATCTCAAGTCAATCTTTGAAAAAAACTGAGCTCCCTGGAGCTGATCAAAAAAATCATCGATATGAGGCAAAGGATATTTGTTCTTAACAGTGATATTATTCAAGGCTCTATAATCAATGCAAAGTCTCATAGAACCATCTTTCTTTTTAACAAATAAAACAGGAGCACCCCTATGGTGATGTGCTAGGTCTAATGGAACCTTTCTCTAATAAATCTTGTAATTGCTCCTTCAACTCTAAAAGTTCAATTTGTGTCATTCGATAAGGGGGTTTTGAAATTGGCTTAGCATCAGGAACAAAGTCAATAGTAAACTCAACTTCCCGATCTGGTATTATTCCAGGCAACTCATCCGGAAAAACATCAGGATACTCATTTACCACTGGCACATCATTAATCTGAACAGTTCCTTTATTTTAAACGACGTGTGCAAGGTAACATTCATTTCCATCTTTCACAAGTTTCTCGGCCTCTTGATATGTTATCAAAAGTAAGGGTTCATTCTTGTAAACAAACTAAAAGTCTTTCTGAAAAGAAACTTCTTTAGCTCTACAGTCAATCTTAGCATGGTAAATAGAGAGCCAATCCATACACAGGATAACATCAAACTCTACTAGAGGTAGAACAATAAGGTTTGCAAGTAGGTATTTTCCACAGATAAGGATAGGAAGATTCTTATAAATTCTTTTTGCCTCGACATTTCCCCCAGGTGTTTTTACCAAAAGTTCAGGATTCATTTCTTGAGATGGTATTCCCATTTTACTAGAAAAGTTTTCAGAGATGAAAGAATGTGTAGACCTCGAATCAAACAACACACTGGCATAATCTGAAAAAAAAACAAAGTACCTGATACAACTTCATTTGATGGCCCGACATCTGCTGAAGTAGTTGCAAAGGATTTCACCACCCCTTTCTGCTTGTAGTCTAACTGCTTCCCATCACTCAAGCTATTTGTCGGACACTCATTTGCATAGTGACCCATCTCATTGCACTTATAACATTTCACTAACTGTAAATCAAATTTGTTCTTACCTTCACCTTGATCCTTTTCAGTGCAATCACGACCCTTATGTCCCATCTTACCACATCGGTAGCACATCCCAGAATTCAGAAGGCATTCCCCAGCATGCCTTTTGCCACATTTATCACAAACTGGAAACTTAGTTCTCTTACCATCAGACTTTTTTGAAGAATTCTTACCTTTCTCCTACCACCTCGGTCTCTTCTTCTGTTGGTTGTTATAGAAAACTTGGTCATCGGAAAACTCCATTTCCACCTTCTCAGCACATCGAACAAGCTTTTCATAACTTTTAAACTCACGAGAATCTAATTCCCTTCGATACTTTGGCTTTAATCCTGAGTAAAAACGATTTATTTTACTATCAAGGTCCCGGATAAAATTTGGAGCATACCTTGACAATCGAGTGAACCTTTCTTCATAGGCAGCCACTGAGTCTTCCTCTTGCCTCAATTATAAGAATTTCTTTTCCATCCTAAGTCGAACAGCCTTAGGAAAATACTTCTCAAGAAACATACCTTTGAATTAATCCCAGTCAAGAGCATCAATCTCATCGGCGTCCCTGATATTTTTAACCATAGACCACCACTGATCTGCTTCACCCTCCAAACGGTAAATAGCAAGACTAACCTTTTGATTGTCTGAACACCCCATGACATCAAAAATCTTCTCCAATGATTTAATCCACCCTTCAGCTAGCACAGGGTCAGATGATCCTCTGAATGATGGTGGATGTTGCCTCATGAAATGTTCCACCACTGACATGTTCCTATGCGGTTGTTCTGGCAGATCTCGTGCATGGATACCACCGCCATTTATCGCTTGAGTCAACTGCACCATTACTGCAACAAACTATTCAGTTCCAATTCCGACCATTTCTGGATGCTGATTCGGAAGGTTATTTCCTTCTGTATTCCTTCCTAGCACTGCTTCCCTGTTTCCTCTGCGGAAAACCATTCTGAACAAACATGTCTTAGATGAAGCAACATGGTAATCTTTAAATGCTATATCATTTCAAAAAAAAAATTGGATAATCATTTAATAGAATTCTAACTCCTAAAGTTATCTAAACCGACCATTGATACCAACTATAAGGCCCCAGCCTTAAACCTTACTTAATCTTGAGTTATTACAAGATTACACATTGAGGATCTTTTCGGGTTTAGAGTTTTAGAGAATTAGATCTTAAAACTTGCATTACATTCCACATATAAACAAAGTGGTTACATAAAGATAGTATTCTTCATTCCCATCAATGGAAACACATTTAAAATAAAACATGGATTATTTCTTGACACATCCTTGACTCTATCATCTTATCATGTACCTTTCCCTTGACCTGTGAAAAACATTTCAAAAACTTGGGATGAGCATAAAAACTCAGTATGGGTTATAAAAAAACATGGAAAGGAAACATGAGTTCATATATACATAAGAATGAAATCATACTTTACCCATAAAACATAGGCACTTTAACATACCTCATAAATTAATGAATAAATCATAGAAATCATAAGACATAAAGGTAACTTGAGGCATTCATAACATTCTTACGTAGGGAGTAACCCTCTTGGTTACGTTTGGAATACCCACCACAGTATATTCCCTAAAATCTCTTCGGAGAAACCTTAACGTTTCACTCCTTCGCGTTACCCAATGCATTGGAGAGCTATAACGGGCTCACCCATCCTTAGTTTATCACGGAACCACCCGTCTTCATAATAATGCTCAAGAACCATAACATAATCATATCACATAAAACATGCATAAAGGAAACATAAAATTTCCACATTTCAATCACGAGATATCAATACAACACATTGATATAAAAACATTATGAAAACCATTTTCAATACCAAAATAAAAGAAAAATAAAACATGGTATTTATTTTTCTTTTAAAAAGAAGGCATGGCTTGTAGAGGAAGTCGAAACTCAAATAACGGTCACGACGGCGGAGAAGTCATTGTCGCCGCATACGTACAACAAAAACATTCCCTTTTGTCGTTTAGTAAACGCTTCGTATAAAAAAGATTCCTTTTGAATAAATGTAAAAGTCAATGGGGTTTATAAACCGTATAAAAGAACGTTGTGTATAAAATAAAATATGCCTCAATGAAAGGAGATTGAGACGAAGTCCCATACCTCGTATCCGACTTGACCCGACCGTTATTTATTTCCTGAATAATAAACATGAGTTAATCTCTACTTTCTTATGAATCTTTTTCAAGTTCATTATTCCTTTTATACCATGTTATGATCATCATGTAATCAGTTAAGTTAATAATGTTCATTTTGTCGGTATTTGGTTCTTAAGTCAAATATAGACTTCTTACACTTACATGTTGTTAATTTGGTCAAAGGTTCATTATATCCAGAATGGTATTCATGATGTAGATATCATACATGTCATATATATCCAGTACATACATGCATTTATAATATTACATAATCATTTAGAGGTAAGAAATGAAATGCACCGTTCATGGAGAGGGTAAGCCCTACGTACGCATGAACGCTACTTTCATTTCTATTTCGTATTTTATAGAATGGAATCATGATTATATAAAATTAAATTATAATTACAGTATAATATCATATATAATATCATATTTCCATCCTTTATATGTCCAACATATGGTATTTAACGAATCAAATCACTTTGAGGGGGCGGTAGTCCGCACTTCCTAAAATGAAGATATCGTGTTTACCCATAATGGAAACCTTAAAGGTATGCCCAAAATGAAAAAAACAGAAGCTTAAGGAAAACATAAACATATTATATATCATATATAAAAATAGTGACATCATAATGGCCACCTTTCAGGTGTTAAATGAGTGTTGAACAATCATCGTTTCGGGAGGCAAAATTTCGCCATCCACGGAAACTGTATGTTCTTTAACCATTTGATGTAGTTGTGTGAGAGTGTAGCTAAAATAAATCATATAAAAACATCCTAGTATAATTAAGATACTGGTTTTGTTACAAAAGAAGTAAATAAAAAGTGTTTAGGGGGTTGGAGAAGCAAAATAAAAGAAATGAACATGAGAGAATGAATTACCTTTAAAAGTGTAACTCCTTTTGATTTGAGCCTAAAGGCTTCCTTTGAAAGGATTATGCCCAAAGGGAATCCTATAGGATGAGGAGAGGGATGTGGAGAGAGTAAATGGGCAGGGGTTTGCCGAGCCAAAGGCTTGAGTAGAGTGTGAAATGAGGTTGAGGTGGGGGCCTTTTATAAGAGGAGAGGAGGGGCACTTTTGGAAAGTAAAGAAATATTACTTTATTTGAAAATGTGTTTCGGTTTCAAAAGGTACCACATTGATATAATTCGTGGATAAGGTGATAAGGCTTCGAAATCCACTCATCCAATAAGTTTTGGACATGTGTAGTTCATAGATTTTACATTATCTTTCCATTTTATTTAAATCGTCAAATAATGATGTCATCGCTGCATCATTATTATGTCATCAATAATTTAATTAATTTAATGTCTAAAAATCATAAAAAAATACTATGATGTAGGAAATATTTTTATCTTTCCAATGACTATTTATAATCAAAAATCGGATCTTTATAACCCCATGTAAACATTGTTTTCGTAAAACATCTCTTGTTTGTATCATTTTTACTTTAACATTTAATAAAAAGCTATTTATGTCCTTTCCAAACCAAAGTGTCTCCATGGGGTCCCCAAGTTGACACATGGCTTGTATTGGTCGGCCATGACACAACCAATAAGGTTGGGACATGTGTCTAGGTCATTTCCTATTATTAAAGCATTATTTATACCTTAAACTACCCTAATTACCACTAATCGCGATTAAGAACTTAATAAGTTACTATTCACCAAAAATTATTATAATCTCATTGAACCACATTTTACTTCTTAATGACAACCATGTATGTCGGATTTTCAAAATTCAATACACATTATTGGTAAACTGTCATTTAACTGAAAAATCAGTTTGCTTGATTACCACTTAGTGGTTTCACTATTCATCAAAAATTGAAGTTTTTCAGAAAATTACCAAAAAAATCACCCCAAGCTATATTTGATATTCAGAATTCAAAAATGCAGTCTATTTTACAAAAATAAAATCATATAAGTCACATTAATTAATTTAATAATCAATTCCCGCTGCCAGAGCAAATAGCGTGTTTTTACAAAACAATAAGTATCAAAAGATTGACACCAGTTTAAGTCTAATTTCAAAGTGAAATTGATTCCAATGAACACCATTGGATAAAATGTTAAAAATATATTCTAATTTCACTTCAAAACCAATTCAAAACATAATCTAATCATATCAATAAATTATATTAAAAAGCAGTTTTAATGTAAAATGCAGTATTTTTCACTATTCATTAAAAAATGAACATTGTCAGAAAAATACCAAAAATTCACACAAGGTAAATTTTGATGTCCCAATCATAAAGGATAAGTTTATTTTGACAAACATAGTTTATAAAATTGTCAAAATATAGATTCAAAAATGGTTTGCCATCAAAAGGCAGTAAAACAATCTTTTAAGAATATTAGTGTATTCCATGCATAAGATTGTATTTATTTTCATTTTAAGCCTCTATAACACTATCTTAATCATTAATAGACATAGATAAAAATATCTATTATTCATTACTTAGGATGTTACAATATTACAAACATGGAATAAAAGATATAGATAAATAATATAGAAAATAGTTAAAATAAAAATTTATGTTGAAATTCTTTATATGTAAAATATTTAAATAATCATTTTTAACAAAAAAATAATGAATGATAAATATGGGGAAAATTTAAATTTATAATCCATTAAAAATAAAATTAATTTTTTTTTGTAATATTTATAAGAACATGTACATGGATGAAATATAGTTTCTAGAGAAAATTTAAAAGAATATTTTTAATCAAAAGTATTTTACCTTGAGTCTAACTCATCACTTATGTTTTTTACCTTCTTAAATATTAAAAGAATTTTCATTATATACATTATTAAGAAAATTTATCATGTTTATTAATCATTTTTGCCATGTTTTAATAAATTAATTAATCATTTAATTTCACATTAGACGTTTTGATGAAATTCAATTCATATATTCCAAATTTTTTACTCATATATCACAAATGATTTCAGTAGGTTCGCTATGGTCAATGAGTTCATTGTTCCATTATATAAAAAATAACAATCCTGAATAATAATATTTTTATAAACCAATTATACGTTTAAAACCAACCATGATAAATGGTCATTAGAAATGAACTTTATTACAATCTTGAAAAGGATTGGTCATACATACGAATGAGTATGTTTTTCATTTTATAACGATCATTATAGACAGAAGTTATTTATAATGAAATTTTTATTTAAATATAATAATTTAATAAATAACATATTATTTTTAATTTTAATTTCATATATCATTCATTTCATGTGGTGATGAAAATTACTCACATCCCCACATAGAGGTGGTTGACCACATGTATGCATGAACAACGTAATAATTTTTCAATGAATGAAACAAATAGAGTATATACTAGTTATTTATAATTATTAATATTTAATAAATAACAAAGACATCAATATATATACGATAAATCAAATAGTCTAATTAGTCATGGAAGATGATGGTTGAAAATTAATTACCTTGGTTCATGATGTGGTGGTTCACTATACACAAGAATAATAGTTTTATTTCAAACTTGATGAAATTGGAGATGCATACCATATATGAAATAAACACAATAAAAAGTATGTATATATAAGATAAATTTTTTATTAATTCATTTTTTTTAATAATGATATATGGAGTTATAGGAAGAAAAAAAATGTAAACACCTAATTAAGAACTATACCCCTTCATTAGACAATCTCTTAGGGATTACACCAAATGAATATCTTTATTTTTTTTTTCAAACCAGTTCCTGTAAAACATAGTGAATAATTAAAGGAAGGTATTTGGGTAAATATTTTCTAAACTAATTTTTTTTCCAATTCACATAAAAGTGGTTAGGATGTTTCATTTTATAATATAGGGGAGTGGAACTAAGGGAATTTCTTAAAATATTAAATTAATATAATTTAATATTCCTACCCTAATGGAACCAAATTGAAACTATTCAATTTTACGATAATTATGAGTCAAAATCATAAAATCAAATAAAAATAAGAAATATTTGGTGACGTTTTGGCACTTATAAAAATTTTTAGACATGTGTTAACCCTTATGAATAATTTCCGTAGTATTAATGTATTTACACATTAGGGATCATGAATGTCCCTGTAATGAATAAATGGAAAATAAATATACCATGGTTGATAATTTAAATCATATACCTTTTACATTTCTGATTAAATTATTTCTTGAAATTTTTAATCATTTAGTATAGAATTATTTATTATAAAGTATCATTATTGTTAAATGATACAGTATTTAATTATTTTGACCTTAAAATCATGAAGGAAAATATTTAATTACAATTTAAACCTTTAACTTCCAAAAATATGTTATTATTATAAAAAAATTATCATGACATTAAAAATCACTCAAATTTTACTTCCTTTAATTTTTTCAAAATCATTAACTTATTTTTATATTAATTGAATAAATACAGTGTGTGTATTGCATAATAATTTATTATCATTATATCCCAAATGAAAATTATTAATAGATTAAGATGATATTTAAAATTTATTGTTATTTCAAATAAAAATTTATAATTGATAAAAACTTCTTTTATCCATATTCTATAAATTTAAAAAGGATTAAATAAAGAAAATAACTTTTCTACATTAATTTACATAAATTATTATAAAAGCCACAATCACTGTCATATTGTAAAAAAATACCATATATTAAATATTTTTATTATTATGAATTAAATATACTCATCCATTTAAATTAAATAAAGTATTAGGGTGACATTTTAGCCCCCATAAAATTGTATTTACCCATAATTAACCCATTTTTCCTTTAACGTGGTAATAAACATTTATTAAGATTTATATTTATAATTTAAAAAAAATTAAAATATTAAACAATTTATACCTCATAATATAAAATATTTTATAAATTTCTCAAGAATCAAAACATAGAATTGGTATATTGTAATTTAAAATTAAATATGAAATATTTGTCAAAAACTTTTCTTCAAAGAAATTCTTTTTAAATGTCAAAACAACATATACCAAATTAAAGTACAAAAATAATTTAATATAATATAATATTATTATTTAAAAAAATGGAGACCAATGAATATTTAAAAATAACCAAAAAAATCATTATAAATACTTGAAAATTTTACATTTTTAATAAAAATTAGTATTTTTCATTATAGATTGAAAACTCAATTTTTTGGAAAATTCTCAAAAAATTAATCTTTATATAATTTAGAATTATTAAGAAATAAATGATATAATTTTTTTAAAAAAATAAATTAATTAAATATTATATTTTCTCATAGAAAGAAATTATAAAAAAAATTATGAGAAAATATTTTTAACGACTAAAATTGAATTATAAAATCATGAGTGATTATTTAATTAGAATTTACGATTCAATTTATGTTGAGTTATCCCTTTATGTATATGACATAAAGTCGTTAATCCTATTCATGCCTTCAAATTTAATGGTTATGTTATTATGATCATATTTAAATACAAATATTTCATCGTTCGTTTAGGATCATCTTTTTTGTGTTGTATATGTTATCGAATTTGGTTTTATTTAAAAAAAATTACTTGGGTGATACATTATCACCATCCCCTCTCTCCTTTAATAATGTCTTCCCTTATAAAATATACATGATGTAGGTAATCAAAGGTTTTCTATCTAAAAAAATTACTATCTTTAAATCCAACATAATTAAGTGGATAAATACAACATCCACTTGAAATGATAGAAATGAAAATATGAATTTAATCTTGAATAACACAAAACTATTTCCCTAGATACTGTAAATTTATTGGGAATTGAAAATATTAACATGTAAAAAAATAGTGTCTAAATAATTATGTAAAGTAATTGAAAAAACTAAGGACAATAAACTGAGTGTTCATGATAATTTTGTTGACGACAAAAACATAAACAAAAGTGTTGTGAAAAGACAAAAAATTCATCAAAAATAAATATAACAGGCTAATATTTTTTCAATATCCTTTTTCTATAGTTAAAAATTTCCTTTAACATCTATACTATGAACATAAGGAAAATATACTTTACAAGAATATTTTTGTCCATTAATCAATTTCTTCCATAATCTCATATTTCTCTCTATACAATGAGTATTGAAGATGAATTTTTTATTCTTGATTCCCTAACACCAATATATAACATATCACATAATTCCATAAATGGATCACAATAAATTCATCCATTACTTTTGATATTATCCAATAAATGGTTATTATATGATAATATATTACCAAATTTGAATAAACCTTCATATGAAGACATTTATTATAATCTATAGAAATCCATAGTAATTACAAAAGTTCAATTTAAATTATTCTAAAATAATTATCCTTATATATAATCCAAATATTTATGACTAATAATAAAACCAAAAGATTAAAAAAAATTATTACAAATTCGTCGATGATAAATTTAACATTTATCTCCAAATAACATCAACCATTACTAAAGTCCCATACTAAAATGTATATTATTTATTTTTATAATCACCATGATATAATAATCATTTCTATAAAGGACCCGAATCACAATAAAATATAATTAAAAAATATATAACTCCAAATTATATTTCAACTTTTATCCTCTAATAAAATATCATGTTGTTATGTCTAACTAAACTATAAAATGTTCCAAAAATATATAGTGATCATTTTGTAAAATAATATTAATCAATTAATCACTAAATCACATTTAACACCAAGGTTATCTGTATGATAAAACATATTTTCTTGGAATAAACATAATAATTATATATCCAGTCATTTAAATAATTCCACACTAACAAAGGCATCACATTGGCTAGTGGTAGGTGTTTCACCCTTTTCACCATTCTATTGTAGGTTCAAGACTCACTGTATTTTCAGATGAGACATAATTTCTTTTTTTATAAAAACAATACCAATATAACTCATTTCACATTCCTAGAAATGTGATGATCACCATCCAAAATATCACTAATCCTCTTATCATATTTTCACCCCTACGGTTTTCAGAACAACTATTTTTCCAAAAAATAATTTATTCTTATTTTTCATAGTTTTAATAAAATATAGTACATATTAACCAAATAATTTATTTAACACTTTATCAGATTTACTTTAATAAGTGTCTCTAAAAATCATTATGTTTTCTTAATCCACTTTTCAAATGTAACAAATTTATATAAAATCGGTTTCCATGTTATGGAAATGAAATATAATATAGAATAATACGTAGGTGTTGAATGATTCTCGTAATATTTAAAATATATCATAATATCATTTATAAACACACCCATCATTAAACACCCTTATTAAACCTTTAACAATTATTTTTTGTAATATTCATTGATAAATTTTCCTTTCAAAATTTTAATAGGAAGTATTTACTTATGAGTAATCAAAATAAACTCAATGATATTTCAGTTATAGAATATAAGAATATAATTCATACCTTAAATTTAGACATCATGGGAATTTTTTATACTATTTAAATACATATTTCCTTTAAACATGAAATCCATATTTTTATAAAATAAATAGTCGCGTCGTTTGTAGTATTTCCATTGACCAATGATATTGATGAGTTAAAATTTTAGATATCCAATAAATTGAACAACATGATCCATATATGTCTTGGGTATTTGAAAAGTTGTTGGTTATATCAAATAGTTTAATTCTGGTGTATTTTAGGTTCAGAAAGAATCACAAACCATTTCAATATGATATAATAGTGAAAGTGAATATTAATTCTTCTAGAAGGGATAAGAAGATGTTTTGAGGTCCTTTTAAGTTTAACTTGATTAACCATATTTAATCAATATAAGATAAAATCATTAAATCCTAGAAGGAATTATTTTATTTTTAAATGAAAATTATCTTTATAAAGAAAACAGCTATATAAAATCATTAGAACATTGAACATCAAATCTTCAATAATATCAATAATAACTTCAGGAGTAAGTAATTTTTTTTTACCTTTAAGTTTATATGAAACCTCACTAGTTAAATCCCATAAATGGTAACTATATTATTCTAAAATAATATTTAATATTAAAACAAATGGTTACATATACCTATTCCCAACAAAACATCTCTAAAAATAACACTAATCACCTTAAAATCCCCTCAATAAAAACATCAAAATGGTTGTTTAACACATTGATCAAGTTATCAACCTTAAATTTATAAAACCATGATAGAATTAATAACTCGTAATTTAATATCATATGAAAATATCATTATCTCTGGCGTTATTGAAACCTTTTATCCTGTAGAAGCTATAATGATGTGGACATAAAAACTATACAATCTTGTGTTTTTAGTAAAAATTTAATTTTAGAAAATATCTAATGATTTTTAAAGGTTATGTTTTAACATAATTAGGTCCCATATATTATAAAAAAACCCATACAATACATTTTGTAAACATACCACTTATATCTATTTCTTCCACCATATAAAAATTAAAAATAAACAAGTATTATTCACATGGAAATTCACTAATATTTTCAACAGAGTTCTTATTGGTTCTTAATCATTCTTAAATACTATGAAAATAATATATAAAACAAGTATTAAGGAAAAAATTAGTAAGGTAAATAAAATAAAAAAAATTCATGTTTTTGAATTTTAAAACTATGTGATCAAAAAAGTAGTTATCCCTTAAACATTGCGCTCAAATAAAATTATCTTTACTATCCAAAATTTTTCATAAAAAAAATTAAAAAATAAAGTAAAATTATAAACATGATGGTATCTTATTAGAAATGATATCCCATGAAATTATTTTCTTAAAACGTACATTTTTACCCTAATGGAAATAATCCTTCCTTTTAAAAAGGCCATTTTCATACCTTTTGAAATCAAATAGTTTCCATGAAAACTCATTAGAAAGCATGCAAATGTCATGTAGGGTCCTCATGAAATATTATTAATAATAATATTGCAAGAACCATTATAATTTTAAAAACCATATGGTAAACTTCCAACACAATTCGTCATGTATTAAGAAAATTTAACTATCTGATGGAGTGTTATCTGATAATGCCCATCATTTAAGCTCTAATAGGCTCTCCCCACATCATGATCTATATTTGGCTCACCGATCATCATATGAAATTTTTAAATAACATATCATGAATACAAAATTATAATGTTTCGCATTTTTATTATAAAACCCTAAAAGAAACTCTTTTAAACCTATATAGGGAAAATTCTCATATCAAAATAGAATTTCCTCTTGAAACCCCTTATTTTAAACAATATACCACACAACACAGGATTGATAGGTTTTCATGGAATATAAAATTGAATATTAAAAGGGACTTGAAACAAAAATTAATTATTATGGTGGTGGTAATAAGCATATATTATATATATATATTAAAATATAAACATACATTTTTTCATTTGTAAATAATTTCAAAACATTGGGTAAAAATATTCCCTTTTGAAGCATTTTAATAAAAGTAATACATGAAATAAAATGACTTTTTTATTCATTTATCTCCATATAAAAACATATAGAAAATAATTTTAACAATATATACAGGGTTGAAAATAATTTAGAAAATAAATACTGAAAGCATTTAAAATGATGATTTGAGTTGTAGTGTCCCTTATGTAAAACTATAGAAATATTCATTTTGGTTTAGAAAAAATATATCAAGGTAGCATTGTGGTATTTTTTTGGGAGATGGTGTCTTTTAATGTGAATAACTAAGCATATTTGAGGTGTTTCAACTATATTGTTGACAAGGTATGCTGAAAAAGTTTCAAGTCAAAGGAATGTTTGCTCTAGAGGTGGTAAAAAACTGTGTACATAAGTGGATAATTTCCCCATTGTTCGAAAATTTTTGGGACCAAAAATTGGATAGTTGAGAAATGTGTTTTGGAAAAGGATATTTCCGGAAATATTTATTTTTGTTTGAAAATTTTCATAAAACATGTGTTTTTACATCACCGTATCAACGCAGTTTAATGGAAAGCAGCGCGTGAAATATTTGAATTTTCATGAAAGATGAGTTTACAGACCAATGGAATTGTTGTGCACATTTGAAAAATAGGGATGAAGTGATTCAAGTGAAGAAGATTTATTCTCTAAATATGATAAAAAAATGGTTTTATTCTCTCATGGTAGATCTTACATTTGCTGAGGATGGTGTGTAATGATTTTTTTTGCTGGTTCAACAAGGTCTATAAATAATTGGATGCCCCCTTAGTTCATTAGGTCAACCCTTAGGTAAAATTAATGATCTCAATCACATTATAGTTTCATGAAGGAGGTTTTTTTATTAAATGGAGTTTCATAAAAAGTATACAATTTCAACACAATAGGTTTTTTTGAGACAGTATGAGAAGTTGGGACTTCAGCACCTAAAATCAAATGTTTTGGGCAAAGTTTTATGCTTTCACACAAGAGAACCCAAGGATGCGAGGAAGAAAAAAGACTTCTAGTAACACATTGGTAATTGGATATTTATCATGTGTAAAAAATTGGAACATATTTATACTCTAAATTTGGTGTAAAACATAATGATTTAAGAGATTAAATTGGATTCTTTTGATGAATCAGTGAGAACACTTCAATTGAGAGAGTAGTGAACTTTCAATTTGTGATTGGTTGTAAACCAGGATATTCACTAAGTCCACTCTGAAAAATTTATTGGTTATCATCCTAGGAATAAAAGTGATCTAGCCCTAATAAATTTTTTTCAGTGAGCCTTATTATATTTTGTACTCTGGAACATTTCTTTTGTATGTCCTTGGACGTAGCCTAGTGAGGGTGAACCATGTAATATATGTGTGTTCCTACACTTGTTATACAATTTTACATTGAGGGAATCATCATTATATAAATAAGGAAAAAATAATATTATAATAGACACTTATTTGAAAATAAAGTGACCCTCATAATAATGAAGTCAGGATCCTGTGGGGCAAGATGAATTGTAAAAAGAGTGTCCATACCCTGATTCACCCCCTAGGTTTCTGGGCTGCTTTCTGACCCAATAATTTTCATAGATATTGTAATGAAATTTAATTATGTTTTTAAATAAACATTATTATGAGTTAGCTAAAAAATTATAATTATCATGAAAACACTAGAGGAACCATAATATAGAAGAATAATAGTTAGAAGAGCAAAAATTAAAAAAACAATTTAAAAGAAAGTCTCCTATTTTGAGTTTGACTCGTGATGTACATTATTTATCTTATTAAATACTAAAATTATGTTAATTATATACATTCATAAAAATATTTATAGTGTTTATTATTCCTCTTTTATATGTTATAATTAATTACACAATTATATATATTCACATTAGACATTTTTATGAAAATATTCTCATATGTCGAAAATGAATTTGGTGGGTTCACTATGGTAAAATAGGTCCTTGTTCAATTATATAATGAACCATTACATATTTTTAATTTTTATTCATTTATTATACTATGAAAACCTTCCATGATAATGGTTATAAAAAATAATTATGTTATAATTAGAGAGAAATTAGATCATATATACAAAAGAGTAACTTTCCATTTTACAATGATCGTTTTCAAAAGAAGGTATGTTTTATTTTATATTTTCATTATGATAATCACATCATAAAAAATATATTATTTTTATAAATTTACCTATATATATTATTCATGTGTTATATTAATTAAAAAAAATCACATCACTTTGTAGAAGTATTTTTCTACACATACACATGAACAAAATTATCATTTTTTATTGAATGATATTTTATAAAAATTGATGATACACTAATTAGAATAAATAATAAATATATTATTAATATCATATATATTTATACATTTAGTCCATCATTATAACCTGTCATCAGATGTATTGATGTAAAAAGTTTTACATTAATTTTTGAGGTTGTAATCAACATTCAACGTGAATGATGATTTTTTTCCTATTTGATGGAAGAGGAGATAGATATTGTTCATCATATAAACATAATAACATCTATGTATATAGATGGTCCTGAATAAATTATATCATCATTTTTGGAGAAGGTATTAAGGATGAAGAATAAGAAACAAAATGAAAAGCTGGATTTGGAATTATACCACTTCTTCGGACAACATCATAATGTTTACAATAAAATCATTACTATATTAGATTTATCATAAAACAAGTACTCATCAATGTGGGTATAGATTTAGGTAAGGTATTAGTGTATTTATTTTATGAGAAAAAAAATTATGTGTGAAGATAACATGGGGTTCCTTTTTATAAGAGAGGGGATGGGTAATCCTACAATTTCCCAAAGGTAACAATTAAATATAAATTAATTTCAGAACCATGTGGTTAAAAATTAATAGTATTATACGATATGTTATGTATTAGTAAAAATCATCTTAAAAAATAAAAAGTGGAAATTTTTAGCTGATATTTTCACACTAATATTTTAACCCCGGTTAGGTGTTTTCACAATTACTATGGTGTTAATATTTTACTGATTAAGAGTTAAGAATGTATTTAAAAAAGGGAAAACGACACATAAATAAAACATGGATAGTATTATAATATACATCTGACTCACTTCGATAAATAATAATTTTATAATAATTTAAAATCATTTAATAAATGAGTATTTAATAATAAATTCCCTAAATGTTAATTTTTACATTATTCATTTAATTTTCTATTAAAAAAATCATTAAAAAGATGGAATTCAAATATAAAACATAAAAAAATATAAAATATGTTATAATTACCAAAAAAAAAATAATGGTACACCATTTCTCTCGTAAATATTTATATATTTAATATTTATATAAACATTTACATGTTTATTATTAAATAAATATCAGGGCGACGTTGTGTATGAATTTATAGTAATTATTTCTTCAATAAAAATTATAAACATATTACCATGAAAAATAGTAATTATTTTTCATTCAAATAACCTTTTAAAAACAAGAATGCCTTTTTTATATATATGATCACAATTAAATATAATAAAATAAATAAAATGAAATTTTTTCCACTTCTTTACATAAATTGTTATAATGGTCATATTCATGGCCATATGGAAATGATAGTTCATATATTAATTTTTTTTTTAATTATGGATAAAATATAATTATAATGTAATATTTTATTAATAGTAAGGGAAAATTTTTAATCTTTATGAATTTATTTTTATAATTAATTAACTCATTTTACCTTTATAGTGGTAAGAAACATTTTCTATGACTACTATTCATAATGCAAAATATAAAACGTAACTATTATTAAATTTATACTTTATAATTCCAAATATGGATTCTCAAAAATTGATCTTAATATAGTTTTACCATAATGAATTTAGAAATTGAAAAAAAAATCAATTAAAAATTATAAAGGTTCTATAAATTAATTATAACATTTTAAGAAAAAAACAAACATTAAAACCCAATTTTTATAAAAATTTATTTTTTAAGAATAAAACGACCTTACCAAAATTTTGGTGATTATTTACTACGAAGTAATATATAAATTTATATTTAATAATAAAACTATATATATATATATGATGAATTATATAATACAATTTTTACATTCTAACTTAATGTCTAGGTTATAATTGTCATATTTAAATAGAAATATTTCATGGTTTTTAGGCCAGTGTTGTGTCTCATACGAACAATTAAACATAGATTTCCATTAAAAATATTGTGGTTTTACAAGGTGTCCCTAATAAAAAAATATATATTTTGGTGAAAAATTATTTAGAAATGGGTCGTATATCCACAAAGAAATTGATGTAGGACTCATCAAATAATGATATTGTTCATCATTTAAAAATGTATGTACCTACGCTAATATGACGCCCTGTAAACCATTTTTCTCTTATGAATACTAGAGTTCATGTTAAATAGTACTTCCATCACACTAGGAAATGGTGATTATTTACATATGATACATATTTCAAAATTTCATTAGATGATATGTGATATTAAATTGTCCCATTGAAATGAAAATAATGATACTATAGATAAATTGAATATGTTCAACTGAATGGAAAGAGTATTTCACCTAAAAAGAGTGTGATTTATTTATATGTATGATATGTAAACTCAATTGTGATCTCAAAATCTTTTAAAAGTTAATATATTACATGTTGGAGTTTATAAGCTATATTATGAAGCATTATAGAGTGCACTAAAAATCATCTTAAGTTTCATGAGAGAGCTTTATAAGTTTCATGAATAGGACTTCATTCAGCACAAAAATTTAACATTTATAAGGATGTTGTAGTAGAGATCGTATGAGTAAAATATAGTCACCTCGAAAGTGTTATCAAGAGTATAAATTTTAAACTAAATGTTTGTAAGAGAAAAAAAACTCCTTATAGTAGTTATAAAAATTTCAAATGATATAATAACTCAAATATTTTGGGTGATTTTTTGAAGAATACCAAATAGTGATGATTTCTAAAATGATATTAAAATAATTAAATCATAAAAAAGGATGGATTTTAATTCATACAAGTATTTAATTAATTAAAGAATTTAATATAGAGATACATTGAATTCAAAAATATTCTTTCAATATGTGGATGCTAAAATAAAGGAAATAACTATAATATTTTTTAGAACATTTTGAAGAGGATATTTTCCTAATATCTTTAGTAGAATTAGAAGAGAATATCATAGTGCAGTAATAGAGGGAATTTTAAATTAAGTATATTAAATTCAAATATTGGGAGGAAGAGAGAGGGTGATTTAGTTGAATTTTACCCATGTTTGAAGGATGATAAATAAATAGTCAGTTCCCATAAAGAAATTATTTAATTAATATTCACTAACACTGACTGAATATAATATGATAAAATAAAATAGAATTATGGTGTAAAAATAGTAAAAATGTGTGACTCCTATAATAAATAGAAAAATCTAATAGTCATTAATTCAATATATAATTTATTAAATAATAAAATATATTTATTGTATATAAATTTCCATAAATAAAGATAAGAATAATAATTATAATAAGTAGAAACCGTTCTATTTTTATATTTTCAAATACATTATAAAGCATGCCTCATATTTTACATTATAATGAAGAATTTTTTTTAATAGTTATATGCATGAAAAAAAGATATGTTACATCTATATATCAAAGGGATAAATAAGAATATTGACCCAACACATCAAAAGACTATTCTAGTCTAAATTTGGGAAGGAATAGCCTCTATCTACATGATATTATTGTGTGGTATGAACCATGATCTATTTGGGGATGTGTAACATGAGTTCATGATACTCTCTTCTAATTTTATGATCATTGTATTTTTTTAGTGGATAGAATGATTAGGGGTTTTCCTAATCAAGACATATATAAGACTTTTTTGAAAGGTGAACCTTGTAATATGATTGTACCATTGTGATGTTTTTTAGACATAATGGTTATGTAATGAAATATTATTTTAACACTAATATATTTTTTGATATATTTAACATTGTATAAATTTAATTTTTATTATAGATTTATTTACATGAAATATTATGTTTTAATAAACCAAAATATGATATTAAAATTTTATTAGATAATGGGACATTTAATGTATAGCCATTGAATTTGTGGGTATGAATAAGACAAACTATATTTTGATAACATATTTTCTACATATTTAAAAAAATATTTCATTATTATTAAATTGGATATAAATTAAAATTAAATCATTTTAAGGTAAGGGTGATGTTTTTCTACGAAAATTGTTTTCATGTACTCAATTAGGTTTTTTATTTATAAATTTAATTAACACCTCTTAATGGATGATTAATATTATGTTTTTCAATATATTTTTAGGGACCCAAATAATATTCATAATGGAAGGAAAATACTCCCTTAAAATCAGTGGAATAATATAACCATTTTCATTAACAATTTGGAAAAAATATGAAAAATGTTCAGAAGAAATTTTAAAGGACCTTACCAGTCTATGTACAGTTTCATCATCAGTGGTATGCGGCCAATTATGTGAAATTCCCTCCCATGAATGCTGTCATTCATGAAATGGAGGTGATGATCCTGCGTAGGCACGAACCAAATGGTTATTGAGTGATTCCAGATCTGTCGGCAGTCATGAACCACACTAGCCACGAACTAAGATGATCGGCCCCCCTCCTCGCACCACGTCTTTTGCGAAACAGACGAAAATCCCTACGTTCCCACAAGGCACCCCTGTGAATGAGTTGGTTTGTGGGAGAGGGTCATTCTATATACCATGCAAACCTCAGTTTGAATAAGTCATTTGTATGCTAGGTTTTCTGTTATGGGCCTCTCCAAAAGGTTCTGCATGACCATAGATACAACACATTCCCCCCTTTATAAAAGGACGTAAATGGGGAGAAGAAATATAATCGTCTTTCTAGAGAAGAAATTCATGGTGATCAGATGTTTGAAGGAAGGGATCATACTTTTGGATAAGGAAGAGGCTTTTGGGAGCATTGGATTTTGCCTACCGTGAAGTTCCGATTTACGAACCCGCAACAGGTATAAACTAGGGAGGAGTTGTTAATAACTGAAGAATACACAAATAAATAGGTAAACCGCGAACCTCAAATTGGTGAACCATGAATCATGTCCCCTACGCGGATTCACTCCCTCCGAAATGGGGATCCCATTCCCCTTCTTCGATCCAGCATGTCGTTTAGCACACTTTTATGTGGGTGAAGCCCTTACCGGTGCTACCCTCGGTAGCTCCCGCTCAAGTGGACTCCAGTGTCGCATACCAATTTGGTATTCAGACCAAACCCGAAGTGGCATACCACTCTAGTACGTAGGATACCCCTCCATCCACGTACCACCCTGGTACACAGACGACCTCTCCATCCACATAGCACATACCAATAAGAAGGGTGCCACTCCCCATATGGCTATGTGGTCCACAATGGACTTTGGTGTTTCTGTCCCCTGAGTCAGATAAGTCCCTTTTAATTCAGTCCAATCCTCTAGAATCCATTTAGTAACTGATCCATTAGCACCAAGCCATGGCCTCTCCCAAATCCATAAAATCGTCTTGCAAAAACCTTCAGACGCATTTTTGCTTACTCCGGAGTTCACATACCAATGGTGGGTGGAGAAAAAGGGGTTATCCCATCCCTTGAATGAACATCTAGAGCATTCCTGGGTTCACATTCCGATGATAGTCCAGAGTCTGAGCCTGGGGTCCCCTTTGTGCCTCTCTACTCTTTAGGATTGAGGGATCCCACTTTCTTTTCCATTCAATGGGTGTCAGTGGTGAGCACTTCTCCCCTCCCGTGAAAACAGTAATAGGGAATCTCTCATAGAGTAAGCCCCACACCATCCTCACTGGATAACAACAGCCTTTATCCTTCCACGAGGGAAGGTTCATTGCTCTATGCCCTCCACTGCCGTACCACCACCCTTGTAGATGTGGCTTCTACTTTCATTCCCACTTCGAAACCAGGGGGAATGAAATTATCACGTTCTCGGCCCTCTCCTTCGGTCGTCATTTTCTTCATATCCCCTTTGTAAATAAAATTTGTGTGGATTGACTAATCTATCACATTATCTTATTTCACGCACTGAGAATGACTCGTGTGGGCCTAGAAATTTGTGATGGTCATGGAATCTGTACAACGATGGTGGTATAAAGAACTACATGGGTTTTGATCCTTTCCTTCTATGAAGGGTACGTATGACACCTTCATGAGGTTCAATCACAACGCATGCCACCAACCACATGTAATCCCCAACCATACCCCAATAAGGGATGCCAATCATGATCATGATAGGAAATTATCACTTCTAAGACCCGACCTTCCATAACTACGTACACATTGATTCCCGACCAACCTAGATTAATAGAAAACCTCCCTAAGGCACATGCCAAAAATTCAATTCTGATACCCATATATCATTATCAAACTGTGTCCTCATGACCCTAGAAGTAACATACCCAGGCCTAGGAAATCATTTCCCTCGTGTCCTCTAGACCCCTTCAGTGAATGTCCTGCACCAACCTTGACTAGGCACATGACTGTAACACCCCAAGCTTCTACGGTACGCTTATCTATGAATAATGCAATAGCGTGTGTTGTACGCAACATCAAGTTCTAACACGCACCACAACCGATCAAACTAGCCGTTATGAATAGTACAACCTACTTTTTAAAATTTTAGAGATTTTCTCTGTCAAAATGGACTTCATTTTTGGATTCGGAGTGTCGAATTTATCCTAAGTTGAAATTTTGGTACTTTTCGGATAACTTTAATATTTTGATGAATAATGACAATTACTAAATTTTAATTAAAAACAACTTTTTTAATCAAAATAATTAATAGTGATAAATTGTAAATTTGACTAGTTTTAAAGTATATTTAGAATATATTATTACCATTTAATAAAATGTTGGTCATTGGACATAATTTCACAATTAAAGAGAACATAAACAAGTATCAATCTTTTGATAGTTATTATATATTAAAAACACGCTTTTTATTTTGACAGCGGGAATTAATTTTAAACTAATTTCTGCCACTTCTGTGTTTTGAATTCAGACAAAATGGATTCCATATTTGAAATCATGATGTTAAAATTGTGTAAATAAGTAACTTTTATTTTTAGACATTTTGAATAATTACTTCGGTTAATATTTTATTTAACATGGTTAAAGGGTAAATTCGGTAAATAAGGGTTAAAAAAATAATATTATAATAATACCAAATTACATTAAAACGTATCCTAAGCTTATTGGTTGATACATGTCCGTCCATGGCCATCTTTGGGTCGATTTTGGGACCCCATGGTGCCACTTGTAAGTGATAGGGACACTTTATTTTAATTAAGACAAAATGAATTCAAAAATGACACAAGCATATATCTTTTAGAAAAACAATTTTTACATAGGGTTATATATGTTGGAGTTTAGACTATAAATATTCATTAGAAAGTTAAAAACATTTACTACATAATGGTATTTTATTTATAAATTTTAGACATTATATAATTTAATTTATTTATGACACAATGGTGTGGCAGTAATTACCATAATAGTGCAAAATTAAAATGATTGATATTGTAGATACCCAAATAAATATAATTTGAGACTTTTTATGAATTACACTAATTTTCTAGGTTACAATGACATGTTTGGAATGATTTAATTAACTTTTTTAGAAGTAATCATTATGTTATTATTTTTAAAAAAATTAATTATTGAATAGTTTCAAAATTGACAAAAAAGAGTTTTTAAAACAAATATTATATTATAAATTTGATATTAAATTCATAAAAATCTATGGTTCAGCCAGGTGACTTATAACATGGTAGGATTATTGTTAATGAACCACTTGGGGGGGGGGGTCTCTTGGCTATATATAGTAAGTTTATTGACCATATAATATAAAAATACAAAGAGACATTGTAAAAGTGAAACTAATTAACTAAGAGTTAATACTTGATGATAAGGTTAATATAGTAACCCAAACCTATCTAAATTCTATTGTTTGAGTGGTATTCGACCCATCACCACCTTAAACTTTAAATAATTTACTTTGGATCCATTAGAAACTGAATATAAATTTATTATAAAATAATATTTCTAGCTTTTCCAAAGGTGCCCCTCACCCCTCTTATAAAAGGGCACTCCCCCTTATCAATAATTCACACCTTCAATTCCTTTTGGCTCGTCCAAACTCTGCCCAAATACTCTCTCAACTTCTATCACTTCATCTTAGAGGCCTTTCTTTAGTCAGAAAGCCAACCTAATATCCCTTTTGATCAAATCAAAAGGAAGAACCCGAAGAAGAGGTAATGATTTCACCACCCTTTTCTAAGTTCCTTTCTTCTTCCATTTCATCCTTCTTTGTTAATACCAGTCTAAAATAATAACTCCAGTATCTTATATATACTTTGATTTTATTATAAATATGGTACAACCATATTCAATATTCTATCCATCCTTTTAATAACATGTCACAATACGCCCGTACGTACGGCTTACCGTCTCCACGTCGTGGTGTAATTGTTATTCAATAAATTATTATTTGGATGGGTATAATAATGATGTGTAACTCATGAAAATAATAAATATAGAATGATAAAGATTCTGTATATATGATATACCATCCAATTATAAATTATTTTAATATCAAAAGAATGATATTGTCACTCGTGCATACGTATGGACTACCATCTCCAAGAACGCGATAAGATTCATTATCCATCATATCCATTCAAGTATAATTCTCATTTCATAATTAATAATTGTATCTAAGGACTTGATTTCATTGTGGATATGATTAAGATACATCCTATCCATGACAAACATATCTTACTTAACAAAACATATAAAATAAAATGAGTAAGTTAACACCTGAAACAACGATAATACTAAGATATTATTAACAAATCAATGTTAAAAGATCATATTTGATATCATATTAATATATATGATTCTTGTATAATTTAATAACAATTATTTCAACATTATATAGGAGGTAAAATACCCCAACCAAGGAAAAGTACAAGGTAAGGTTTTATTTCGTAATCTCTTCATTATCCGAGGTTGTTTATACGTAATAATCTACGGGGATCTCATTATCATACACATTTATATTTCTTAAAATTTATTTCAAAACATTTTTAATATTTACAATAATATGGGTTAAAGTCATTTATATGCTTTTTGGACTTTTTATAAGAGTTTTATAAAGAAATATTTCCGTCGTTTTCCAAACAAGGTCCTTTTTAACCTTTTCGATAGAATTAAGGTAAGAATGATTTTTTAACTTATACGGCGGGTGTAGCTATTTTCTACCATTATAAAATAATCGAAGCTTCCCTTACAATATTAAAAGAATATTTTCAAAGAAAATGTTTTATTTTATAAATAAATGACTCTTAAATGATTTCAAAATAGAAAGAGATATTTCTCTAAAAAGAGTTTTGATTTCATCTATGTCAACATCCTTTTATGGATTTTACGCTTATTTGAAGTTGATTTATTATGATACAAAACTTCTGTATTGTATTGAAGGTTTTGTGATATGTTTTACTGTGGATGTGTTATTTTTATACCATTCATAGTTTATGGATGAATTATTTAAATTTCGTATGCTATTTTTAATACGAATGTTTATGTTATGTTTAAACCTTTTCATATGGGAATGCATTGGAATTAATATGTGACAGGCGGATCCCGCTATAGCTCCTCAATGCATCGGTCGGTCTCATGAGACAAAATAGTGTCTTGGCACAAGGCCTTGGCAAAATCTTATTTTTTGTCTTGGCACAAGGCCTTGGCTATGTGGTTATGATAGTCTGACATTATGCATTCCATCATTATGAAATTGGTTATTAATATTGCATGTGAATACTCGATTAGTTGAATATCCATGTGAATAAGTAAATGGAATTATTTCATTTTATTTTTGCCATAATATGTTGAAATTCATGTTTAAAAGGCTTTTGTTTTAGTTATACATTGCCTTAAATGTTTATGCTTATTTATGAAAGTTTCTGCTATATTGTTATCCTTACTGAGCATCTGAGCTCTCCCCTTTCAATGTTTTATTTTTCCTAGGATGTGAAGAAGTAATTTATGAACGACCTGTAGGGATAGTATGTGGATATATAAGTGTGGACTATGAAGAAAATATGTTGTTGTAGTTTTCATTTTTATGATGTAATGTAAGACTTATGAATATATCTAGTGTTTACAAGGCTACTAATCTAATCAGTCTTTCAGGATTTGATCTTTCTTATGATCATGCCAATGTTATGTAATAATGCACTAACTCTGGGTAACTGGGGTCGGGGCATTATAGTTGGTATCAGAGGAAGTTTAGTACAAACCTTGGAAGCTAGATTTAGATAAACTCTGATTAGAGCACATAGACCTAAGATGGACTTTGTGGATTAGTATAGAAGAAATTCCTAGAATTTTGGAATTGTAGAGATTTTGTGAGTTTTCCGAGCAATAAATCCTGGTCTGGATATGATCAGGTAGAGGCGACTCTGGAATAGATGTACTTAGGGGTAAACCCCAAAAACACCGCTTTGATCTAGACTCGAACGGGAACTGGTGCATGACAATGGTCCTTGCTGCACTCTTGGTTACGACTCTCCCGGGGGATATGCTTAGGATAACTCTCATTTTCTTTAAAAATCATTATGAAGGGATTATGAGTATATACTTCCTCAAAGAAAACATTTTTATGATTATGGATTATATCCATAAATAGTTCAATTTATTTTAAGTGTTTTATAAGTATGGAATTATGTATTTTGATTCATAAAATGATCTAGTTTATTCCATTGTTTAGAAATGGCGCCTAGTGGAAGAAATGGAAAATGTATCAATGCACGCACTCCATATAGGGATTTCCCTCCTGCTCAAGAAAATTATAGTGGAGTTGGTGATGCAACTGGTGCCGATCAGCTAATCACCATACTCGGACAACTCACTCAGGTTATGAATAATAACCTTACCCGTATGGAGCACCCTGATCCGCAACATGGAGGATCAATGTTAGATCGATTCATGAGGCAACAACCACCAACGTTCAATGGGAGTACAAATCCCTTATTATCTGAGAAATGGATAAATTCCCTAGAGAAAATATTTCAGGCTTTGGCGAGTAGTGAAAGGGAAAAATTTATCATGGCAGTTTACCGCCTAACTGGAGATGCTGATCAATGGTGTTCATTGATTCAAAACATGAAAGAAGATGATGAAGTATCAAATATGGAATGGAGGGAGTTCAAAGATCTATTTTTAGAAAAATACTTTCCTCGTGACCATCGAGCAGATATGGAAAGGCAATTTATGAGTCTGAGACAAAAGGAGGATGAGAATGTCGTAACGTATGATGCTTACTTTACATGGTTAGCAAGGTATGCTAGAGATTATATACGTAAACCAAGAAGTATGATTGATCATTTCTTTGATGGGTTAAAACCA
Organism: Viscum album; assembly: GCA_963277665.1. Taxonomy (NCBI): domain Eukaryota; kingdom Viridiplantae; phylum Streptophyta; class Magnoliopsida; order Santalales; family Viscaceae; genus Viscum; species Viscum album. The sequence continues at coordinate 2,081,742,109 of OY728128.1, read as the reverse complement.
TTTCTCCATCGAGCATTAGTCTCACAAGCATTCTCGTCGTACGAAGACATTGTCTCATGTGCTATCAAGACAGAAAAGGAATTCTCTAATTCTTATGACTTTAAAGAAAAGCCATAGAAGAAGAGATCTGCTGATCAATCTGGGAATGGAAATAAGGGGAAGAAGGGAAAGTTTGAATATCCATCCTGTGGTAAATGTGGGAAGAAACACCCCAGTACTTTCTTGAAGGGAATGTGTGTCTGTTACAAGTGTGCTGAAAAAGGCCACAAAGCTCGTGATTGCAAAGGGAAGAACGAAGCTACCATTTTTTAGTGCTACAATTGTAGGGAGATGGGACATTATTCAAATGAATTTCCTAATCGTTAGGGGAACTTACCTCAAAAAAGGCCAAGGGATCAAGGCCAAGCTTTGGCTATCACTATTGCTGAGGTAGAAGCTCCAAAAGACGTGGTGGCAGGTAATTTAATGGTTTGCTCAAGTTTAGAAAATGCATTATTTGATTATGGATCATCAAATTGTTTCATATCATCCCAGTTTTCTAAGAAAATTAGATATTTCCAATTTCATTTAACAAGGGATTTGTCAGTTAAAACTCCTAAGGGGAGTATCATTGCCACAAAGTTTTGTGAATCAGTCCCAATTAGAGCACATAAATGTTCTTTATCTGATAATCTCATCGTCATACCTATGATTTAGTTTGATATAATCCTCGGTATGGATTGGATTTCAGACTATGATGTGATGATTTATTGTAAGAAGAATGAGGTTACGATTTTTGATGATGATGATAAGGAATACCTTATCTTTAGAGCAGAATTGTCACCACATAATTCTTATCTAGATCCACCCCCAGTAGCTCAACTAAATTCAATTATTGGGGAGGAAGAGAATGAAATGACTATGGGTGAGGAAAGGAATGTTCAAATAGAGAATGTACCTATTGTGAAATAATATGTAGATGTATTTCTAGATGATTTACCTGGACATCCTCCAGAACGAGAAGTTGAGTTTTCCATTGATTTAATTCCTGGATCAAGGACTATATTGAAGAACCCTTATAGAATGGCCACTGTAGAATTAGTTGAACTAAAGAAACAACTAGATGATTTGAGTAATAAGGGATTTATTCACCCTAGTGTTTATCCATGGGGTGCCCCTGTTCTTTTTGTTAAAAAGACAGATGAAACTATGAGGTTATTTATTGACTATAGGGAGATCAATGCTATAAAAATAAAGAAAATGTATCCTCTACCTCGCATTGATGATTTGTTTGACCAACTTCATGGAGATCAATACTTTTCAAAGATTGTACTTCGATATGGATACCATCAGTTGTGTGTAAATAAGGAAGACATTCCGAAGATAGCATTTCGAACCAGGTACGGGCATTAGAAGTTTACTGTAATGCCTTTTGGATTGACTAAGGCACCCTCTGTATTCATGAATATGATGAATAGAGTTTTCAAGGAATATCTCGATGAATTTTTGGTGGTATTTATTGATGATATCTTGGTATACCCTAAAAGCTACGAAGATCATGAAGCCCACTTGCGCATTATCCTGAAGACTCTGAGAAGATATGAATTATATGGGAAGTTTAGCAAGTGTGAATTCTGGCATCATGAGATTTATTTTCTTGGCCATATTGTCTATAATGATGTAATCTCTGTTGATCCTTCAAAGACCAAGGAAATCCAAGAATGGCCAGCACCTATGATTATAACTGAGGTACACAGTTTTATTGGATTGGCAGGTTATTATCGACTTTTCGTCCAGAATTTTGCCCAATTGGCTAACCCATTAACGAAGCTCACACGTAAAGGGGTTATTTTTTTGGAAAAAAGAGTGTGAAGAATATTTTGAAGAAATGAAGAGAAGATTAGTCAATTCTCCTATATTGACTCTACCATCGGGGAATGAAGGGTTCGTTATTTATAGTGATGCATCGAAGAAAGGACTTCGTTGTGTCCTTATGCAGAATGACAGGGTTATTTCCTTTGCATCAGGATAGTTGAAAATTCATGTGCAAAACTATCCTACTCATGATCTCGAGTTAGAAGCAGTGATATTTTCTTTGAAGATATGGAGGCACAACCTCTATGGTGAAAACTGTGAGATTTATACTGATCACAGGAGTTTGAAGTATATTTTCTCACAAAAAGAACTCAACATGGTGCAAAGGAGATGGATTGAATTACTCAAGGATTATGATTGCATGATACACTACCACCCGGGAAAGGCAAACAAGGTGGAAGATGCTTTGAGCAGAAATGACCATGGAGTATTGAACAATATGAGAATTGAAAGGGATCCAATTTTCATGGATCTACTGAAGATGGACATGGGAATAACCAGGGAAGTTGAAACATCAATTCTTTTTCAAATGGTTGCCAAACTATATTTAATAGAAAGTATTAAGAGTTCTCAGACCGATGATAAAGAATTTTAAAATAAGATTAAAGCTGTGAATGATGGGAGATTGAGAAACATTGTGTATGAAGATGGAATTTTGAAATTCAGGAAGAGAATTTGTGTTCCAGATATACCTGATCTAAAAAGAGAATTGTTGGATGATGCTCATAGTTCCAATTTCTCTATACACCCTAGGAGCACCAAAATGTATAGAGATTTGAAGGAACATTTTTGGTGGGAAAACATGAAGAGGGAGATTTCTGATTTTGTGTCAAGATGTATGTTTAGTCAACAAGTGAAAGGTGGAAGGCAACAGCCTGGAGGAGTCATGCAAACTCTTCCCATACCGGAGTGGAAATGGGACAATATTACGATGTACTTTGTCATGGGGCTACCAAAGACTCCTAGAAGGAATGATGCAATATGGGTCATTGTTGATCGTCTTACCAAGTCATCACATTTTCTTGCTATAAGAGAAGATCTACAACTGGATCGTCTAGCAAGACTATATATTGATGAAGTTGTGAGACTTCATGGAGTAACCCTATTGATTGTTTCTGATCGTGATCCCCATTTTACTTCATGATTCTGGAAAAGTCTTCAGAATGCCTTGGATATTGAACTTCATTTGAGCACTGCCTACCACCCTCAAATGGATGGACAATCAGAACTAACTATTCAAACCTTAGAAGACATGTTGAGATCCTTTTCACTTGACTTTCAGGGTATGTGAGATCAATATTTACCTCTGGTAGAATTTTCCTATAACAATAGCTTCCATTTGAGTATTCAGATGGCACAATATGAAGCATTATACGGAAAAAGAAGTCGTACACCAACCTGTTGGGATGACGTTGGTGAAAGGAAACTTTTAGGCCCAGAACTGGTGGAGGAAATGATGGAAAAGGTGAAGGTAATCCAAAATCACATCAAAGCAGCTCAAAGTAGGCAGAAGAGCTGTGATGATAATCGAAGGAAGGATTTGGAATTTCAAGTCGGTGATCATGTTTTACTGAAGGTATCTCCATGGAAGGTATTCATATGTTCAGGTATGAAAGGTAAATTGAGTCCCAGGTACATCAGACCTTTCGAAATTCTAGAACGAATTGGGGTTGTAGCTTACCGATTGGCAATGCCGCCAAGTCTGTCCAATGTTTAAAATGTGTTCCACATATCTCTATTAAGGAAATGCATGCCTAACCCAACCCATGTACTCACCTATGAGGAATTGGAACTGGAACCCGATTTATCTTATTGCGAAGAGCCCGTCAAGATTCTTAATACGAGAGAACAAGTACTGAGAAACCGGACGATGCGTCTGGTAAATGTTTTGTGGAGAAACCATAAGATGGAAGAGGCAACGTGGGAACCCGAGGAACTTATGATGAAGGACCACCTGAGTCTTTTCATGCGGTAGTATTATATAAGTTTTGAGGACAAAGTTATTTGAATGATGGGAGAATGTAACACCCCAAGCTTCTACGTGACGCTACTCTTTGAATAATGCAATAGTGTGTGTTGTACGCAACATCGAGTTCTAACACACACCACAACCGATCAAACTACTCGTTATGAATAGTAATACCTACTTTTTAAAATTTTAGATATTTTATCTCTCAAAATGGACTTCATTTTTGGATTCTTAGTATCAAATTTTTCCAAAGTTTAAATTTTGGTACTTTTCGGATAACTTTAATATTTTGATGAATAGTGAAAATTACTAAATTTTAATTAAAAACAACTTTTTTAATCAAAATGATTAATAGTGAAAAATTATGAATTTTAGTGGCTTTAAAGTATATTTAGAATATATTTTTACCATTTAATACAATTTTGGTCATTTTACATAATTTCACAATTAAATCAAACATAAACAACTATCAATCTTTTGATAGTTATTATATGTTAAAAACACGCTTTTTGTTTTGACAGCTGGAATTAATATGAAATTAATTTCTGCCACTTCTATGTTTTGAATTTAGAAAAATGGATTCCATATTTGTAATTATTATGTTCAAATTGTGTAAATAGGTAACTTTTATTTTTAGACATTTTGAATAATTACTTTGGTAAATATTTTATTTACCATGGTTAAAGGGTAAATCCGGTAAATAAGGGTTAAAAAAAATAATATTATAATAAATATAAATTACCCTAAAACGTGGCCAAAACTTATTGGTTGATACATTTCCAACCATGGGCATCTTTGGGTCGATTTTGGGACCCCATGGTGCCACATGTAAATGATAGGGACACTTTATTTTAATTAAGTTAAAATGAATACAAAAATGACACAAGCATATATCTTTTAGAAAATCAATTTTTACATAGGTTTATATATGATGGATTTTCGAATATAAATATTAATTCGAAATATAAACAGATTTCCTACATAATTTTATTTTATTTATAATTTTTAGACATCAAATAATTTAATTTATTTATGACACAATGGTGATGCAGTAATTACCATAATAGTGAAAAATTAAAATAATTGATATTGTAGATACCCAAATAAATATAATTTGACACAATTTATGAATTAAACTAGATTTCTAGGTTAATATGACATGTTAGTAATGATTTAATTAACTTTCTTAAGTAATCATTCTGTTATGATTTTATAAAAAATCAATTATTGAATAGTGTCAAAATTGACATAAAAGAGTTTTTAAAACAAATATTATATTATTAATTGATATTAAATTAATAAAATCTAAGGTTCGTCCAAGAGACTTATATCATGATAGTTGTATCATTAATGGACCACTTTTGGGTCACTTGGATGTATATAGTAAGTTTATTGACCATATAATATAAAAATACCAAGAGACATTGTAAAAGTGAAACTAATTAACTAAGAGTTAATACTTAATGACAAGGTTAATATAGTAACCCAAACCTATAAAAATTCTATTGGTTGAGTAGTTTTCGACCCATCCCCACCTTAACCTTTAAATAAACCAATTGGAGTCATTAGAAACCTAATATGAATTTATTATAAAATAATATTTGTAGCTTTTCCAAAGGTTCCCCTCACCCCTCTTATTAAAGGGCACTCCCCCTTCTCATTAATTCACACCTTCAAAGCCTTTTGGCTCAGCCAAACTCTTCCCAAATACTCTATAAACTTCTCTCACTTCATCCTAGAGGCCTTCCTTTAGTCATAAAGCCATCCTAAGAGCCCTTTTGATCAAATCAAAAGGAAAGAACCCATAGAAGAGGTAATGATTTCACCACCCTTTTCCAAGTTCCTTTCTTCTTCCACTTCTTCCTTCTTTGTTATTACCATTCTAAAATAATAACACTAGTATATTATATATAATTTGATGTTATTATAAATATGGTACAACCATATTCAGTATTCTATCCATCCTTTGAATAACATGTCACCATATGTGCGTACGTACGGCTTACCGTCTCCACGTTGTGGTGTAATTGTTATTCAATAAATTATTATTTGGATGGGTATAATAATGATGTGTAACTCATGTAAATAATAAATATAACATGATAATGATTCTGTATATATGATATACCATCCAATTATATATTATTTTAATATCAAAATAATGATATTGTCGCTCGTGCGTACGTATAGACTACCGTCTCCACGAACGCGATAAGATTCATTGTCCATCGTATCCATTCAAGTATAATTATTGTTTGATGATTAATTATAGTATATAAGGACTTGATATTATTCTGTATATGATTAAGATACAACCTATCCATGACAAACAGAGCTTACGTAACAAAACATATAAAAGAAAACGAGTAAGATAACACCCGAAACAACGATAATACTAAGATATTAATAACAAATCAATGTTAAAAGATCATATATGATGTCATATTAATGTATATGATTATTTTATAATTTAATAACAATTATTTCACCATTATACAGGATGTTAACCTACCCCAACCAAGGAAAAGTACAAGTTAAGGGTTTATTTCGCAATCTCTTCATTATCTGAGGTTGTTTATACGTAATAATCTACTGGGATCTCTTTATCATCCAAATTCATGTTTCTTAAAAATGTATTTCAAAACATTTTTACTATTTACAATAATATGGGTTAAAGTCATTTATACCCTTGTTTGACTTTTTATAAGAGTTTTATAAAGGAATCTTTCCGTTGTTTTCCAAACAAGGTGTGTTTTAAACTTTTCAACAGAATAAAGGTAAGAATGTTTTTTTAACTTATACGGTGGGTCCAGCTATTTTCCACCATTATAAAATCGTCAAAGCTTCCCTTACAATCTTACAAGAATATTTTCAAATAAAATGTATTATTTTATAAATATATGACTCTTAAATGATTTCAAAATAGAAAGAGATATTTCACTAAAAAGAGTTTTGATTTCATCTATGTCAACATCCTTTGATGGATTGTACGCTTATTTGAAGTTGATTTATTATGATACAAAACTTCTGTATTGTATTGAAGGTTTTGTGATAGGTTTGACTGTGGATGTGTTATTTTTATACCATTCATAGTTTATTGATGATGTATTTACATTTCGTATGATGGTTTTAATATGAATGTTTATGTTATGTTTAAACCTTTTCATATGGGAATGCATTGGACTTAATATGTGACGGGTGGAGCCCGCTATAGCTCCTCGATGCATCGGTAGGTCTCATGAGACAAACTAGTGTCTTGGTACAAGGCCTTGGAAAAATCGTATTTTTATTCTTGGCGTGTGGCCTTGGCTATGTGGTTATGATAGTCTGGCATTATGCGTTCCATTTTATGAAAGTGTTTATTAATATTGCATGTGATTATTTGATTAGTAGAATATCAATGTGAATAAGTAAATGGAATTATTTCATTTTATTTTTTCCAAACTATGTTTAAGTTCAAGTTTAAAAGGCTTTTGTTTTAGTTATACATTGCCTTAAATGTTTATTCTTATTTATGAAATTTTCCGCTATATTCTTATCCTTACTGAGCATTTGAGCTCACCCCTTTCAATGTTTTATTTTTCCCAGGATGTGACGAAGTAATTTATGAATGACCTGCAAGGAGATTATGTGGGGATATGAGTGTGGAAAATGATGAAAAGATGTTGTTATAGTTTTCATTTTTATGATGTAATGTAAGACTTATGAATATATCTAGTGTTTCCAAGGATACTAAACTAATCGGTCATTCAAGATTTGGACTTTCTTGTGATCATGCCAATGTTATGTAATAATGCACCAACACTAGGTAACTGGGGCCGGGGCGTTTCAAGACACCTAGATGTCCATGCCACATGATGTTAAACATTACGTTTGGGTCTTTTTCACACTACCATAGAATGTGATGTGTCCCATTAAGTGGCACCAAAACATGTGAATTATGATTTCTATCATAAGGATATGCAAGAATGCCGTATTACGGGTTCGATCCAGACACTCAAGTCACTCTTTGTCCCCGCTGGATGACAATAAATACCAAAGTGCATAAATTATATGGCTTGAGACTTGTTTTTTCTGAAAAAAATTTAACATCCCCATAATATCTAATCCAATGAGGGATGGTAAACCTTATATATAGACGGTTCTAAATCCCTGTGTATACTAGTGACATGAAACCTAGGGGGAATCTATGGATACTATGATTGAGGATAAACCAAATTTTCTCAAACCTATGAACATGTCTTAAATCTATAAGAGTGTCTCAGAATAGGTAATAATTCCCCACAAAAGGTTGTCTGGAGCATGACTTCCTATCCTCTTAATCAATGTGCGTTTTTAAGTGTTGTTGGCCATATCTCCCAAAGATCACCAAACTTTGAAATTTAGGTCCATTGATCGTAGGATACCAGAATCATTTGGAGTTTCTGGCTCCGCGAATAAACCCTTTGGAGACCAGGAGAAGCCACGAAGATAGGGAACCTGATAAAAATGATTAAACAACACTGAATCCCATTGATCAGACATAGGAACCGATCAGGTACCCTCACAATGATACCAAAATAGTGAACCTAGCATTTATCTTTAACCATCATGACTAATTTACCCTAAGCTAGAACACTCTGTAATAATAAGTTGATGATTAATATCTGATTGGCCATTTATTCTCTCCAACCAAAACAAAAATTTACCCGGCTTTTAGCCTTCTAATTTGGTGGTTATGTAATCCCATTTCGTGCTCCATTTCATCCTCAAAAAGAGGGCCAATCTAAGTAATTAATTACGCATGGGATTATGAGATGCTACGTTGACGAGATTTCGTGCTTGTATTTTCCAAATGTTTTAAAGGTACGTAGAAGTTCGTTCTTCAATCAAACGGTGTTGCAAAGGAATTCATAGGCATACACGATGATCAACACGAAGAAAGAGCCTCTCAGTCAGCAGACGAACCCATCGTCCATCCAACTTCTTCAAGTCTGGGTCTCAGATGCACTAATCTGAGAGTAACACCCGAACAGTTCTCTCTAGACTATGGAGGAGCCTATATACACCCTCTAGTTGGATAAGTCATGTCAACCACCTACCCAAAAACAATTTAGGGTGATGATATAGGTGGCCCATGTAGCCATCTTGAACCATTTTGGGATCCTATCCCCAAAATGTGTTAATGAATACCTCCCTTTTCATTTGGAGGTGGATAAGGTTGATGTTGATGGATTTATCCCCTCTGGAAGGGGGTTTCGCTATAATTCCCCCACTGGAAGACATCGCTGAAACTACGGAACAACCTCCTATCCTCACCCTGAAGAGGATACCACCCCAAGGATCCACGCCAAAGCTCCCCAAGCTCTGTCCCTTCGTAACGCCGTCCTAGGGCGGCAAACATAAAACTAGGAACATGTCATCACACTCATTTCTGAGGAATAACTTCAAAGCTCAAATATGGAGACATATAATGGGAAGGCCCATGAACATGTCGGCTCTTCCAAACCCCGCCATCCTGACATGGTGGAAACATAAGATCAGGCACGCTCCCTAATGAGCCTTGTCAGGCCCATCACCCAAACATGAAGGGACCTACCTTGCAGGAGCCTCTCCCTACATGGGATCACGAATCCCAACAACTAGTCATGGTGGCAATTCAGTGCATGAGGGCCCATCTCCTCATAGAATTTCTAGATTTCCACCATCCCGATATGGTGGCAATCAATAGGTGGGAACATGTCCCTGCCAAGAGAGTCCACCGAATCGATACGGTATGACACCAACATATGTAGGGCCAACTCCCTATGGATTCTATTAAAGTATATCATCCCGATGTGGCAGCAAACAAATAAGTAAGCTGGCATATCCTAACACAGGTGAAAGCTCACTCGATGGCCCCAACATAGGATAATCGTCAGTATCCACTGACCACAGGAGGACCAGAGTAGGAAATTCCATCTCCGATAGAGAAATGGGTCATCATACCCATTTCGTCTAAGGATGTCTCTCTACATATCATGGAAATGATGGAATGAAATGTATTGACCCCATATAATATCTTGTAAACTTTCCAGAATGTAATTGATTCGGTGGAAAAATCAAGGACTTGGTCCCATTTCCCCGTCTCCCCGGTTGAGGTGACTCATCTATCAGATGAGATAGCCACCTCGGAGCAGATCTAAATCCCTGCTTTCACTCAGGAGGGTCGTTGGCTATATCATGCAATACAAGGGCAATCATATCAAGTATATTCACTAGATCCAACATGGGACACCCATCCATAATATAGGATGCTCTAAGGAAGGCATATATCCCTTTCAAAACTCAGGATGTTCATCTGCATATCTTGATAGAATCATAGGACCCAATTAGATAGGGTCCCAGAGGTGGCTGTTGTTATAAACAACAGATGGTCCATGCTTCCCACAAGAGAAAGCCCTGGAACATGCCAAAGGAAACCAGAAAATATAGAGTGGGTCTATGACTCCACTCTGCTGAATTCTGGGGTTCTCAAATCCACCAAACATATCTCTAACAATCATAATCTTGGAAAGCCATTACCATACTATGGGAGCGGCATTAGCTGTTGTGAAGGTCCTCACCGCAATGTCGCAACCAGGGGATCTGGAGTTCCACCCAAGAGAACCAATGAGGGCCTCCCTCGTGGGAATATAATGTTTGATCATCATATTTCCTCTTTTGATGCGAGTCACAGATGCCCATAGTGTGACAAGAATATCGAGCAGCAAGTAGGTCCTCCACTTTCTATGGTCCACCATGATGGTCCTCCCCAAGGTATAGGCTACAAATACTCTCTGTGTTGTGGGACCATAGATTATGATGGTTTTCCTTTCCATTATAGTCACAACTGACGATTTCCTCCTTGAAATGACATCTCATCATGACAAGAAGGTTCTCCCCTTGTTGTGGAATGCCCCGAAGTTCTTCCCCAGGGGTTACATTGCAATGATATTTCACAAAGAAGGGAATCATATTGTGTTGGTATTCCTCACCACAATAATAGCGGAGGTCCTCCTTATAGAAAGGTCAAACAAAGAGAAGGACCTCCCCTCATCGTGGTACATTCTAAAGGAACTCTCTAGGGTGTTCCCTATAGATATTCTCTATGTGACAACTATGATGGTAGTCCTCATCATCACGACATCTATGATGGTTTTCCTCGCCATCAAGGCCGCCATTGTGAAGGTTCGACCAACAATGGCCTTAAGCAACAAGAAGGTCCTCACCTTGCAGCAGTGTGTCCTGAAGGCCCTCCCCAGGATTTACACCAAATTTCAAATCCTGATGGTCATCCTCACCATGATGGCAGTTGTTGTGAAGGACCTACCTGTAACAACACTATGTATCCAGATGGTCCCCCTTGCTGCAATTCTTAGTGAAGGTCCTCCCTATGGTACGCACTACAAATGTCCTCTATGCAGTGAGGAATCAGGTGGTAATGGTAGCCCTTGCCATTACATCCCGGATATTGGAGGTCATGCCCGGAAAGATGTCACACAATGAGAAGTAAATCCCATCATTGCAGTACATTTTGAAGGCCCTCCCCAGGGTGTACCCCACATGTTTTCTACCTACAATAGCAATGCTGGTAGTCCTCATCACAGTGAAATCCATTGTGGAGGCCATCAATGCAGTGGACTTGAACAACAAGAAGGTACTCCCCTTGCTAGATTCCACTCCGTAGGTCCTCCCTAGGGTATGCACTACGGAATTATTTTTGGTAGTCGGACATCAATCTGCAATGTTAGTCCTCGCCACTGTAGTGCCAACTATAGAGGTCCTCCCCACAGTGACATATCATATCGACAAGAAGGTCCTCCGCCTGCCAAATCATGTATATAAAATCCCTCCAATGATAAGGTACTGAGAAAGAGGTAATCGAGCATGTTAGATTCCCTATGTACTATCAACGACATCCTTCTTCAATCAAAAGACGTTCCATGACAAACGTTTATCTTCTAAGCCACCCTAAATCCTCCCACATAATGATTTGATCCCTACCATCCCTGCTAGCTCTGATCAGACTGTCAATGAGCATCTTAGCCGGGTTGATCATGTTGAGGAATCACATGCGGAGGGACATGTTGATGTGTTGCACCCAAGGAAACAGTTGGCTAGGGATGATATACCATAAATGTTTTGGCCCAAGGCCACCTATTAGTTCAACATACCTATAGAGTTTTCAGAATAAAATGTGCATGTCATACTCTCCAAAACAATGAGAAACCTTTCTATTTGAATTAAAATTCCTACCGTATAATGGGTGTGTAGATCATGTTAAGACAATAAGAGAGATCATTAGTCACATTTCCCTGGAAGCCCATCTTTCGACATGACGACCACGATGAGAGAGTTGCAAAAGGGACCTTGAATTAACCTACATATGTACACTACATAAATTATTTCACCATCTTGATAACGCTCCAATTGGAGTTCAAATCCAAGGATGGGGAGAACATGGATCTCTGAATTTCACTCCACTTCCCATCTAGTAGAACATGTTTGGTGTAAGGTCTTACAATTCCATCACTTCAAGATGACAATAAAATAAATTATCTATTCAAGAGACATGTCACACCTGATAGAAACAGGCCTTGAGTAAGTCACAAAAGCATTAGGTCCGACGAGAGAGATCCATTCACGAACTCATGAATCAAGCTACTGAAAATATTTGGCATGTTTCTCGCCTATGAAAATCTGATTAGTGATTAGTGCTTACCTCTGCAGATGGAATTAATTCACAGGTGAACTGAACACCAGGTCTACCTCACCCTTGAATGGGAGCACGTGAGATCTGGTGGGAAGTGATAGCAGCAGCGGCTCCCGCAATACGTGACCAAGACCATCCTATAGGTGTGGGGTCATTTTTAACAAAAAATTCCCCCATAAGACCAACAAATATGGGAAGAGACACAGTTCCCATGAAACAGAGCCCACCCCATCCCCCAAGGCTGGGGGAATTTTTCCTCAACAACAACCTCCCCCATGATAATTACTATTCTCTCATTTGGGGAGGATAATCAAAAGAGGATGTTTATATCCTATCTTGTCCATTGAAACATGATCCCCTCCATTATGGAGGTGTGCCATAAAGTCACACAAAGGATCCTCCAATGGCACCCTTCATAAAGAGACCCAAAAACAATCATTGGACAGAAGGGTGAAAACTAGCATTAGGCGCTGAAGGTCCCCTTACTACATCAAAGATGACACCTCCTCCACCCCATATTACACATCTATCAACATCGTGGATGTTAACCCCAAAAATGACACTAAAGACAATGATAATTTGGATGGATCAGGATAAGATGGTTCCATTCAGGTTGTGATTCATAGTGATCCAGTAGGCGTGTACACCCAAAAACAAAGGGCTTCCCTGAACCTGGATGCTCTGGTAAATCATCCTCCAATTCGCCTACAGGTTTCCAGTAGAGATAATAATAAAGGTCAGGTTTTCATCAACATGCCTCCTTCTATCAACACAAACAAGCCTCTCATGCTATAAGGGTGTTTCTCTCTAAAGGAGGAGGAAATGAAATAATTAAGGTGGATTAACGCCAAGATAATCCAGTGGGATCCTTCTACCATATATGTTCCCCAAGATGAGTCACTATACGCACCTCCAGAAAGTGTGCCTAAAAAAATGTTTTTCCCAGAAACAAATAGGGTCAGGTCTCCAACCCAGTATTTCACCTAGAACATCCAACATCTTAAACATGGATACATACGCATACCATGACTTCCGTCCAATCCGGATGCAATCGGAGCATGTACATCTAAACCCTCTAAAGGTACCCCCAATGGAATATGCGCCTCAGGTACCAGCTGAGATACCACCTTATATAGTACCCCGGGCTATACCCATTTGGGATCATGCCCAACATGATGTAAACTAGGGTCTCTCCAACACCATCGAAGCGCTGACAACATGATTGGAAGCAATGGAAGTTCGGTGCCCTCTGATAATGCCAGAGAGAAAGCCTTACCCAGAGTAGATAAGAAAGATTCCACATCCAAAAAAATTTGGGAGCCATGTATTCCATATATTCAATGGCTCAAGAGACCCGAAACGACATTTGATGCATTATGTGTCTTATTATGGCCCATTTATGGGAACTCTATAATAGCAAGAAGCATTGAAACATAGATGCTTTTCCAGAACCTTAAAAGGTTCAACCTTCATCTAGAATACAAATTTTCTACCTATTTCAATAAAAGTATGAGAGGATATTTGGTAGAGATTTCTATTCCAATTCAGCTCAACTTTTCCCATGATGATAGCTAGTGACCGCATGATTTGAAGCGGCCATTATCACACTCAATCCATTCCCCGAACCTACTCCACTGCCTAGGTCTTCATCGAATCTCCAAGGGACTCTTGTGTATCAATGATTGCCTCAACTTAGAAGAGATGATCAAATATGACCTAGGTGAAACCAATTTGAGGAACAAAGGAATATAGTTTACCCATTCCGGTATGACCAAGTCTGTGGCTATTTCACAGCCACCATGAATTGCAACTTGTTCCACATACCAGAGCCAAAAAATCCTGAAGAAGTTGTCCTCGAAAAACGATTGTATTATTTTCCCAACCATAAGATGTTTGGACAAAATATTCAAGAGTGATTCATCTTCAAAGACCTCTTACAAAGGATGGTGGACTCGAGGAAGGTCAATATATGACCGCCCCCGACACACGTAGCATATGTTTCTGCCACTGACCCAAACGATGGGGAGGAGTGGAAGAAAGTCATTAGCAATAGCGAGCATAAATTTGATGGTTGGATGATGTAGATGACGGTCAACAGAGTTCATGGAATACTCCGAGATCAATGGAAGAAACCGGTTGTGCCTTCCAATATCTTCTAATATAGCACAACCACCATCCTCGACCTCACAAACATCCACAAGCCGGTCATTTAGGTTTAATAGGAGGGGAAAGAAACATGTACAAGAGGAGCAGTCTGTGATAGGGCGAAAGCTAGCCTTGAATATTTCATATTTCATTCCCTTAGACTTGACACAATGGGAACCGACCCACAAAATGACACCATCAAATGCATCCAACCAGGCTTATCTGTCATAAAATGATGAACTAATCTCCAGTTCCATCAGTGTCGTCCATTTAATGGAAATAGTATCTGATGAATAATATGGTTATCAAACTAAGATCCCAACACCCAATAAGGGTACCGGAAGGATGAATCACAGATGCATTGTATACCATGGTAGACACAGCAATGGCCAGAACCAGCCTACGGTTATACACTAGATCAAACCGTCCATATTGTGGAAACATGCAAGAGATCCCTTCAAAAGACCCAGTAATAGTGATAATATTCCCCTACCTCCACGAGCAACCACTCTATCCCCATTATTCCACGGTACCCATCAGGGGAGGAACAAGTGTCTAGACGCCCATAACATACAAGTCAACTAAACAGGTCAAGTCCCTAGAACGGAGGAGCACCACCAACTCTTTCCCCTATGACCGGTACCTCATCATCTCATGATACACCCCCTAATGTGCATGTTAAAGTGATACTATAAATTGATATGTGCCGTACTATGGAGAAAAATTATGATATCCTAAAATAGCTGGCCTCAGTACTAGCCATGTTATAAATCCTAGATTTATGAGATTGTCAGCAGACCTCAGGTAGACACTCAAAGAATCTCTGCACAGCCCCAAGAGTTTCAAGCTGGTGTTTTTCCCTTTGAGATATATTGAACATACACTAGACTGACTAAATTTAATGTATTGATTTCTTACACTAATCAAGATGAAGAAGAAACTATGCAGGGACACATCAAACCTATATATGTGTATAACAAGATGAATGATGTTGATGCCGAGAAAGTCTTCATCAACAATTTCTCTGGAGTCAATCTTCTCCCACAGTGAACAAGTCACTCGTTGGGCCAAAATAAAGACAATCTGACACCCTCGACCACAACATGCTGGGGTTATAAGAATATTGAACAGAATCCAGTAGAAAAAATCAAGATCGGAACCCATTCGGGCGACCTTGTGCCCCACTCAAAGTTATTGGGGGTTTGGGAAAACATGTCATTCAACGCGGTGTTAGGAAGGCCATGGGTGCATCAAAACATGGTCATTCCTTCCTCCTACCACTAGTGTAACAAATATTTCATCAATGGACAAGGTGGGACATTACATGCTTATAAGGTCCCTTTAGAGCTCTCTGATTCACATTACATCAATGCTAGATTTTACACGCAAAAGGGGAAGACAAATTCAACAAATGTTATTGTATGGGTCCCCTCCCCAAATGATCTAGAAATAGCTCCTCATGACCCCCTCAAGAAGCTCGGTGAAGAATACGTGTTGCCCATCAACCATGTTGAGGGTAGGGATCTGATTTTGGATGTGTATTCAACTATTCTCATGATATCAGTCATGACAACCGATTCTGACAATGAAAAAGAAACCACTAACCCACAATATGAGGAAGAATTCTTGGGCAAGGGTGCTGACACGCCATCCTTGGAATCTCAAGATATCTCTACCGCACTCTCTGAAGCGGCAGAAGGACAAGAAACATATCACCCCCATTCTTCTTTCTCTATTGAGGTTTCCTCACAACCAATTGAGTTAGAGGAAGTTTCATCGACCACAGAGAGCCCATGCAACAAATTTCCCCTGAGCTCTTGAGAGCCCACATCAAGAGATATCTCCCAGTTAGAAGGGGAAGAGGTGTAGTAATTGGGGGAAGAAGAGGAAGATGATCTTAGAGATGCCCCTACTACATTCCAATATGGTATCTCTACCACTGTTGATGGACCCAGGGAAATAAACTTGGGTACCGAAGAAGACCCACGACCCAATATCATTAGTGAATCCATGTATTCTAAGGAACAAGAGGTATAAATCACCTTCATGAGATAACATCGATATGTTTTTTCATGGAATTACACAAAATTTCCAAGAATCGATCTCAAGGTTGTGATGCACCATATAACCATGTGAAAAGATCATCGAGGCTATAAGAAAGCAGCGAAAGAGATGCACCCTAGACATGCAGCCAAGATAGAGCCTAAAGTCGACAAACTCATCAAAGAAGACTTAATTCGGGAGATCCAATATTCCATATGGTTTTCGAACATAGTACTCATCACAAATAAGAATATACAGATCCATGACTGCATCTATTTTAGACATCTCAACTAGCACTACCCGGAACAAGATATCCTGGTCACGATCACCAAACTATTGATCAATGTGACGGCTGGATATGATGATCTCTCCTTCATGGACAATTATTTTGGATTTAATCAAATCATAATGGATAAATAATATGATAAATCTACTTTTTTCAGGTCTCCCAGGGAGTATTCTTCTACAAGGAATTTCCCTTTGGTCAAAAAAACAATGCTGTCGCATATCAACATGCCATGCATCGCATTTTCAAACCATTCCTAGGGAAGTTCGTTTAATGTTATGTTGATGACATGGTGTTCGAATAACGATAGTTCTCAAATCACCTGTCAGACATTGAAACCATCTTTACCAAGCCTTGGCAACAAAACCTACTGATAAACCCCTTGAAAATCTCCTTTGGGGTTACTTCACGGAAAATTTCTCGGCTTCCTCGTATGCCATCGTGGCATCGAAATCGACCCTCAGAAGAAAAATGTTATCATTAGTTTTACACATCCCCGCAACATCACTGAGTTGAAAGGACTCTAAGGACACTTGGCCTATATAAGGCGTTTTATATCCAACCTCATAGGACAATGACTTCCCTTTACCAGGTTGATGAAGAGGGGATTTACATACCAATGGACAGATGATTTCCAAGAGGTATTCTACAGCCTCCAGCAGTACCCATTGATTCCACCAAGTTTCATGTCGCCGGTGAAAGGATGTACACTTATCTTATATGTGACGGCTTTAGAGGGATCACTATGAGTATTTCTCACATTTTAGAATGATGCCACTAGTGAAAACCACTTTTATTATCTTAATCAAACCATGATTGATACTAAGAACTAGTATTCAAATATCGAGAAGAGTTGTTTAGATTTGGTTTTCGCGGTCTATAATTTGTGACATTATCTACAACATCATGATGTCCAAATGATATCACGCATTAATCCATTAAAGTACATACACATCTATCCAATGCTTAATGGATGCATATCCCGATGGGAATTCATCTTGAAACAATTTGAAATTTGTTTTGTGCCTTAGAATGATATCAAGGTCCAAGCATTGGATGATTTTCTAGCAGAGCATCCCTCGATAGAGACAGCCTCATCAGATGTCGAACTCCCCGATAAAGACATATTTTCTGTGAAAAAGGATTTCCGAACGTGGGATATGTACTTTGATGATGCATCTAGAAGCCATACAGGTAAAATAATGTATGACCCCATGTTTAACAATCTGGGGATGGGAATCGTACTCACATACCCAGAGAATGAAATTTTTCAATATTTCATCCTCCTATCAGAATGATTCGCACAAAAATGAGGTAGAATACTAGGCCCTCACTGATGGTATGGATCTCACACTCTAGGAGCAACACCATAATGTAAAAGTTAACTTGGAACTGGTCATCAATCAAGTCAATGGTGACTATGCTATTAAGAAGGAAGATTTGATCCCCAGTTTGACCTTGTCCAAGGGTTAATGGAGGAGTCCCCCACATACCTGACATTAACCTTATTCACCAGTCTAAGAATGCCCAAGAAGATTTGTTAGACAATGCGGCCAAAGCCCTAGCTGACCCATACCAAGATGAAATAGTTATCATTTTTGCTCACTGTCGAATGGTCTTGCCATTTGTCCAAACTAACGCGGATGAAATCGATGAAGTCGGTCCTGTCACTGAGCCGTATTCTCATTCTACCGACTAGATGACCCCCATTACAATCTACATTTAAAAGGAATAACTTCCATCGAGCAGGGAAGGAAGATAGAAAATACAGAGAAAGGCATTCAATTTTGTCTTATGTGGCGGCACGAACCAGCAGAAGGTCCTCTACAAGCGAGGCCATGATAGAGTCTTTCTCAGACAAATTGATGGACACAATATTTTTTTTTCATTAATGAAGTTCATGCCAGAGTGTTTGAAGAACATCAATCGGGATCTAATATTTCGCATCAGATTTGATAGCTTGGATACTATTGGCTAGCCCTAGCATTGGATTGTATGAACATTACTTTGAAATGTCCCTCCTTCCAACATTCATTCCAACTTCATTCATCAGCACATGGAGGTACTTCATCGTGATAAGTACTCATGGCCATTCGACATCTGGGAAATGGATATCATGAGGCCATATCCTCCTACCACGGTCAAACAATTCAAATATATTCTCACAGTGACTGACTTCTTTTCAATGTGGAATGAAGATCCACCCCTTAAGGAAGTCGAGGCCAAATGCAATGCCAGCTTCGTGAAAGACAAAATCAACACCCGATTTGGTGTCCCTCATACAATATTGACAGCCAACAACACCAAATTATACTCTAATGAATTGGAGAAACTATAATAGAAATATGGTATCAATACCAAAAGTTCATCATGCTACCATGCAATGGACAATAGACAGATAAAGGACTTCCACAAGACCATATCTAATATACTCCAGAAAATGGTGGACAATGAAAAGAATTCATGGAAAGACAAACTCATCCTTTTCTTGATGGACAATAATTCCACAACTCGCCCCACTACCCATGATAATCCGTACTCATTAGTATAAAGAATGGAAGTATTTCATCCCATTGAACTCCAATTGACGTCACTCCGTGTTTCCATTTGTGATCAACTATCCAATGATGAGAAAGTGGAAAAGGGACTTCATGAATTAGAATGACTGGATCAGAAGCGGATTCACACATTGCACCCCCTGGAAGTATATTATAACTTAATTGCACGAGCCATCAATAAAAAGGTTGGTATTCAGAATTTCCTCGAAGGATAATTTGTATTGGTCTTCCAGACCCTGATGATACCTAGAAAGAAGCCACCGATGATGGAGCCTATGAGGGAGGGACCATATTTTATACACAAGGACTACTCCCATAAAGAATATGACTTGTTATCCATGGATGGGAAGCTCACCACCGCTCCTAAAAAAGTTATATTTCTGAAGAAATATTTCATGTAACCATAAGAATGTTTTTGTCCGAGCTGCATGACGTTAAACAGCCAATCCCTAAATGTCCTTACTGTATGTCAATAAACATCATAGTAGTGTTTCCATATCACATGATTTCAAACATCATGGTACATAATCCCTACGACATGATAATCAACTGTGTCACGTTGGTCCAAACTCTATGACCCAAAACTAATGGCCAATAATCCTGGTAATATGGCCTCAAACTATCCAGGATTTCCCCCTGAGGTTCATGGAAGAGGCTCCCAGTCTCTTTCACGTCAGTTCTTCTATAAAATCACAGAATGCACCCCTGTTTGGAATTTATTACTGTAGGTATGAGCTCTATGAACCCAAACTATGAGAAATATGTCCTTACTACATGAAAATAAACTACAAAGTAAAGTGTCTGAGTTGTAGGACTTTAAAAAAAGTTCCCCTGGACTTTACTATGTGTCATTAAACTGCATGTTAATTAATCCCGACAACATGACAATAAACTGTGTCACACTGGTTCTACCTTTATGACCCTAAACTAAGAGAAAGATGTCCTGGTTTCATGACTTTAAACTGCATAACGAGAAAGTGCCTTCACATGAGAAAAAATTGATCTCCTGACATTTTTCATCTACTATTCAATGTTCAAAAAACTACATACAACATGATTCTTTCCCTTCTTGGATACGTTGAAACATCAGGATTTCTATATACTGGACCAGCCACCATGAAAAAATTAACCCCCTCCTGCGTATGAGATAGATTTGCGCATGAAGACCATTTGAATTACAAGGGATTTGAGTACTACATGTGTCTTGATTCTTTCCCACATAAGATACATAGTGACACCCATACCCTATATCATGGTCCAGCCACAACCTTTAAAAAAACCCTTTGGAACACCATTGATCATGCCACTTGGTGGGAACCCCCATCATTCCATGTTTCTCACAATGAGTATTACTCAGAAGGGCTTAAAAATTATGGCAAGGATCCCTAACATGAAGAAATTATGAGTGATACACAGAAAGATACATATGTCTTGATTCATTCCTTTCTAGGATACATACTGACACCAAGAATTCTATATCTCGGCGTAGACAACCCGAAAAAAATGCCCCTCATCCTAACTGCATGTAGCTAAACTACACGGAGCACGTCCTTACCGCAATACATTAAACTGAACAGAACCATTTTTCATGTCAATTCACCTATATCCTTACTATATGACATCAAACTACATGGAATCCCTTTGCATGTCATTTTGACACAATCCTTACTGCATCACGTTAAACTCCACAGATTTAAAAATGCTCCCTGTCCTAACCGTATGACGATAAACTACATGGAAATCATCCTTACCACACGACAGTGAATAGTATGGTACAAGTCATAATCCAATCAAGATACACTGTAAACCATGGCCAGAACACTCCTTGAATGTTTGGATTCATCCTTACCATGCATCAGACTCCATGACCCGGATGATTATGGATCTTCATAATCACCAATGGCCATCACATGTGGAAGGTAATCGACATGCAGACACCATGGCATGACTATGAGTACCATGCCCTTAGTTTCTCTGCATATTGATCAACCCTAGGCCTTCCAACAAAGGGAAGTATTCTTCAAGAGACAATCTTCCTAGCTCCATATGCTTACCATCCCCAGATCCCCCATATAACATTTCACGAACCAATAGTTTCCATAGAAATCGTTTATATTTTTGTCCCCTTCACATCCAATCGTTTCCAGGGTGCCCTGACCTAGTTATATTACGTATCCACCTTTGGTTCCTATGGTAGTTAGCATCCACAACATAAAGCCATAGCTCCGCTGCTTTAACCCAATGCACAATTGCAATAGGGTTGTTTCTTGTATACTCAGACACATGACTCCCCATCCTCCAGACTTTGTGTCATGATCAATCCCAGATATTCATAATCAATCATGGCCATCGGAAGTGGAAGGTCGTCAACCTGCAGACACCTTTGCGTGACTATGCATACCATTCCCTTAATGGATCTGCATATTGATTTATCCTAGCCCGTCTACCAAAGGAAAGTCTTCCTTAGGTGACACTCTTCCTATCTCCGTAGGCTTACCAGCCTCATAGCCCCAACACCGCATCTTCTGATTCGAGATACCCCACGATTATAGTTTACACATATTCCCCTCGGGAAATGGGGATGACCTCCTAGGTTTAAGGTTCAAAAATTCCAATCGGTTTCTAAGGGGTTTGTTCGTAGAACTTGAAACATCCAATGATTCTATATCCATTTGGACCTACTTTTCAAAGGTAGGTGCTCATTAGTTGTGGACAGATGAGGCTTAAAAATTTGCAATGGTCGAGAAGATGGGAGGTCGGACTCGTCACACATTTATGAGGGGAATTATTGTCTACTCCAGGACTCTCTTTATATATTTATTTTATGTTCGTGAATCCTAATTAAGTTAACAAGTATGAAAATGGGCTTTACATAGATCTAACAATCCATGATTGATATGTATGATATTTAGAGAATCTGTTATATGTATTTGAGGTTCTTCATCGATAGAGAATCATCTGTATTTTTTAGATATTCTTAGTCAATGGGTTCCTTCAACAAATTATATATAAATCTCTTGGTCACTATGACAACCATACTAGTTTTAAAGCCACTCATTGAGGCACTTTAAGTTTATCGTCATTAAGAAGGACATGGATTATTTCAGATTTGGGATCGTACCCCCAGATGGGCTACCTACGTATCCTTGATTAGAAAAGTAATCAGAACCCACGTAGTTCGGGAATTAAGATATAGTTTAACGTCATATGGGATAGATGAGAATTAATGGATGATAGGCTTGAACCATAGAAAGGCTTCCAATGTACTCCACTTTTATGGTAGAGATCAAAGTCCACGTAGTTCAGTTAAGAATTATGGGGCTTACGTATGATTAACGGCCTGAATAGATGTGTCATGGTTACTTTTACACTCTAAGCTCACGTGAGTCATGCTCGCTGTGAGAAACAAGAGGTATCAGTAAACCTAATGATTTGTGCCACAAAAGATTCAGTCACAAGGAATGATGTGGGGCTTACATACGTATGACTGCCTAGAAATATGATGATCGAGACTTACGTGAGGGATGATTCCTGGGAACACGGTCCATAAAGGTATATGTGCTTTATGGAGATTTGGATACATAACAAAGGACTTAATCCTGAGAAGGATGCCCAAATTAGAGGTGACTTATGATTGGGTTTGATTCCTTAGAAATAATCCTAGATCATGAGAAATTAAGACTGGTTATGAGAAATTATGACTGGGGATTATTTCTGAAAAGGAGGAACATGTTAGGGGACCTGTGATCTGGGGCTTACTCTTGAAAAGGAGGCCAAGGTAAAGGGACTTGTGATCTGGGGATTACTCTTGAAAATGAGGCCCAGGTTAGGGGACTTTTGATCTAGGGCTTAATCTTGAAAAGGATTCCCATATCAAAAGAATTTAAGACTTGGTGATTACTCCTAAGGAGAATGCCCGGATTAAGGGATCTTCTCATCTTAAAGGATGAAGTTGAATTAATTAAATATCTATCCTTAGTGACATAAATATATGTAAATCACTAGGTTTTAAGAGATTTTCAACATAATTCATTTCTGATAAGGAAGCCAACAAAGGAACCATGCCAAAAATGTCTTTGAAGGGGGTTTTGACGGCTAAATCATGAAAAGGAGAGGTGGATTTGAAGAAAAGAGATGAATAAGCAAGTGGGAGCAACCAAAAAGAGTCAGGCGTGTAGGTTTTGTTTGGGGGCATAGGTCCTGGGTGCGCAAGTGTACTTGCGCAGCACAGGTGTACCTGTCCGCTGGTCAACCCATAGGGTAATACTTGGGAGAGGCTTGGCTGAAGCCCTTAGTATTATCCCTAAAGGCTTACAAAAGGGTGGTTCCCATGTTCTATTGAAAGGATAAGGTGTCGTGCAGGTGTAACCATTTCCCTTAACGATTAGACATTTAGGCGCGCAAGTGTTGTTGAATTTCAACACTAATTCCTTGTTCCCCCTCTTTATATCTACCATTCTAGGTTAGAAATTACCTTATAAGTGTTCCGAAGACTTCAATAAGAGACTAGGGAACCAGGAGCTCAAATCTGACTTGTTTAATTTTTCCATCCCTGAAATGGGGGGCCCACAAGGGGTATTTATGGGCTGGTAAAGACCTTGGGAGAGAAATAAAATAGGGCGCATTGGTCACCTACGCGACCATATTGGAACTTGCGCAGCCCATGCTTAAAGAAATCCTTATTCATACATTTATCGATTTTTGATGTTTCTTCAAAGGATGAATCAATGTGTGTTTAAGGTATTTCCCTATTCAATAGTTCAACTCTGTGATGGAAAGGAGCTTCAAGAAAAGTCCCCCCTCAGAGTTGGATTCGAAACGAAGTTGGATTTTACTCTAAGGTAAATGAGAACACAAAGGAAGAACGACGCACAAGTTTTGAGTGCGCAGGTAGCAGCACGCAGGTGCAAGCCGTGGAGGCCTCAGAGCGCAGGGCTATGGCCTTGCCTATAAATATTCATTCCATTCTCGCGCAAAGCACCCGACTTTGAATGCATCTGAGCTCTCACAATGCAGGTTGCTCTCATCATGTAGGTTGCTGATTTTCCTCCGTTTCATTGCTTTTGTTTGTGCCGCGCTTCTGCAGAGGTAGTTTTACATGCACAGTGATACCTGGATGCCCAAACTTGCACGACCATACTAGACTTTCATGCCGAAAGAGGACTTATGCGCCTTAATGAATTTTCCATTTTTTCACTTTTCTTCAAAAAATTTATGAAAAATCAACTTACATAAGAGTTAATTATTCGACCTTTGTGCAGATTCAAATGCTCCTAGAAAAATTATAACGACCAATGGGCTGGCTAGAAAGTGGATTGATGACATGATGAGTATCTTTGGCCATGATTACTATGATATTTGTGACAACACTCTCCCAGATTTGGCCAAGTACTTGAAGAAATATCATCTTAATTTCCCACAGAGCATCTACTTGCCTCTGTATGGGCATGGTAATCTGCAAGAAGTCAATGTTTCAGAGCCAACAAACTATACCCTCAAGATGCAGATTCACTTCCATCCCTCTATTTGGGTTATTTTTTCCATTAAGAGTAGTAACAATGGTGTGAACTTTCATATTTATTTCTCCATGCCATTTATTTGCAGATTTGAAAATGGGAAACAATGGGATGATATGATTTCCACTACCGGTTTGTGGAGATAAGACTATCTTGACATTTGAGAAATATCTGAAAAGAGTACTCTCTAAATAGCTCTTTACTTCCAATGCTACATTATCAAATCCACGTATCCATCATCCAAGTCTCTTGGACTTGATCAGCAGAAAATTTTCTTAAACCGCACTCAAGAACATTCTTTTACAATTGTTCCCAGAATTACTGGTATCACTATGACTCTTATTGTATCAATTTGAATGAATGAATTATGGTTGGCTGCTGATGAATCTCGGGATTCCGTAAATCAAATTAAGAGATATGTTGATAGCCTTTTGTAATTCTTGGAAAAGATATGAGACTCCAGTCTATGGATGTCCTTCTAACTCTTGTGCATCATTGAAGAATACTTTCATCTTCAATCATTTGTGCCTGCATTTTCTAGCTACCTTATTAAAATTTTTTCCTAAACCAATTGGCCTAGTAAACATATTTTGATTTTTACTAGGATTTTAAAAATAACCCTACAAACCTTGAATCTTTTTAATTGCTAAATATTACCTAAATCATACAAAATGTATGTTTAGTGAGCTAGGACTTGACTTTTGTTCAGTGTTCCCTTTTCTTTTGTGGGCATTTTAAAGTCATGCATGGCGGACATAAAAAAGGCTAATGTTTAAGGTTGAAATAGATTTTATCGAATGGATTAAAATTGACTCAATTTTTTTATAATATATCTGATAACATATTACCACACACAAGTATGGGGGAAAACATGTAAACTATTAATGAAGAAAGTATGAATCTAAGGAATGATACAAAAAAGGGCTAAAAGGCATTAGAAGAAGTATCTCCCATGAATGAAGTTACAACTATTTAACAATCCTATTAGGGGGATGAATTATGAAGGGCCTCTTAAGGGCATTGGTTTCATAGTCAAATAATATCTTCTTTTAGCTTACAGGTTCTTTATGTATACTACAAATACATGGTCGCCTATGGGCATGTGCTGCATAGTCAGGAAAAAGAACTATCAGAAATTTACTTTTCTACTGCTAAAAAGACAGTGGATGTTTAAGGAGATTCAAATTTTCAAAAGCATAGAGTTTGTTGTATGGAGAGAGGTAGTTGAATATAGAGAGGATATTTCCAATCAAGATTTTCAAAGAATTGGAGGAATGTAACTCCTGCGAAGGTCTGACCCAAACGTAGGTGAGGGAATTATAAACCATAGACTTGAATACTTTTAGATCATGAAAACGAGTATGGGACAGATATGTTAAGGATGGATATTTTTTGAAGATCCCTACATATTGTCATTAAGACGAATAAGGACAAAAGAGGTTTTTCTCCCAAGAATGAAGTTACCATTATTTGACAAACCCGTTAGGGGGTTGAATTATGTAGGGCCACCTATGTGCATTGGCTGAAAAGTTAAATAATAAAATCTTTTGGATGATAGGTCCATTATGTAGACTACTTATTCAAGTACGCCTAAGGTAACATGCTGCATAGTCAGGCAAATGAATTCTCAGGTATCAGACAATTTGTGACCAGAAGTCAAGAAAATGGTTATTGAGATCTGGAATTATTTAATGTTTGGAGTATGACACAAAAAAATTGGAATTATTCCATGTATACAGAGATACAAAAAACAATTCTAACCATAATAATGTTGTGGTTGGGTTCTGCATTGAGGTGATGGACTTCACTATGTATCCCATAAGGATGGGAATCAAGCCATACGTAGTTCTTAAAATACAGTTTAACGTCATGTGGGATGAGAGTGTAAGAAATCAAAGTTTAGGTTCATAGAACTCAGACAATTATAAGGAATACACGGTGTGTGTTTGTTATAAAACTAATGTGAATGAAGAATAGGGTTTTCATACCACATTCATGTTTTCACAAGGGGACTTTTCAGCCAAGGGACTGAAAGTGGAATTTGGGGTTAGGCCCAAAGACTTGAGGCTGGATTTGTGGGACGCTCAAACGTTCCTACGTATCCTATAAGGATGGGAATCAAGCATCACGTAGTTCATGAAATACATAATTTACATATTTGTTTTGTACACGCGAAGGGTGAATGAGGACTTTAGTGTAATGATGGTTTGACCCAAGATAAAAGGCTCGAGCATTTCCATTAATGCACATAGTCTTTAGAATATATCCTAATTGGAGATCAATGTAAATAATGATTCCCTCTCATGTGAGGGTGTCGAAGAATTTTGTAGTTTATTTTCATACAGGACAAAAGTTTTGTACATTTTAACTTCATATAGCAAGGGAAAAGGTGAAACAATGTTAAGATATTGATTCTGGGGGCGGCTTCACGAATTAACATCGTCTGAGATAGAGGTGAAACGATGTGAGGAGATTGGTTTTGGGCTTGAACCTCGGGAGGTTGCCTACGTACCCATCCTAGAAAGCAAGGCTCAATGTCCGCGTAGTTAAATTGAAGATTAAACTGGTGATCAAGTTGTTTTTGAGAACAACGACCTAAAAATGGTGTTGGGACTTACTCATGGCTAGTGGCCAGGAGAGGGTGTTATGGTTGAAGTTTACTCTAAGCTCACGTCAGTCATACTCAGTGTGAGAAACAAGAGGTAGAAACAAACCTAATGATTCACAGTTTAATGTCATTTTGGATGTATAAGGGACTGAGCATAGATTAACTTCATGTTGGACAATGGGGGAATATGTAGTTTAATGTCATGCAGTAAGGACAAAAGAGGGGGTTGTATAGTTTGACGTCATATAGCTTGGAAAAAAGAGAAGAGTATGCGGTTTAAAGTCTTGTAGTAAGGACATTGGGTACTGTGCAGTTTAATGTCTTAGGGTAAGGACAACACAGTTTAACGTCATGATGGAAAAAAGGGGACAATACAGTTTAATGTTGTAACACCCCAAGATTTTATGAGAAATATTATTTTTAATTTTATTGATGTATTGTGTTGTATGTTACAACAAAGAAGTCTTGCACAACACGCAACCCTAACTTGGCTGCATTACATGCAATCGCGACCTTCCTCGATAGCGTGTGTAGTACGCAATACCGAGTTTCACTAAACGAGATATTATTATAATATTATTATGAACTAGCCGTTATGAATAGTAATACCATCTTATTGAAATTTTATAAATTTTATCATTCAAAATTGACTTCATTTTTGGATTTGTAATATATAAATTAGCGAAGGGTGAAATTTTGGTACTTTTCGGATAACATATATATTCTGATGAATAGTGAAAATTACTAAATTTTAATTAAAAACAACTTTTTTCATCGAAATAATTAATAGTGATAAATTATTAATTTGAGTGGCTTTAAAGAATATTTAGAATATATTTTTACAATTTAATAAAATTTTGGTCATTGGATTTAATTTCACATTTAAACCAGACATAAACAAGTGTCAATCTTTTGATAGTTATTATCTTTTAAAAACACGCTATTTGTTTTGATGACGGGAATTAATTTTTAAATTAGTTAATGTAACTGATATGTTTTGAATTTGGTAAAATAAACATCATTTTTGAATTCATAATATCAAATATATCTTAGGCCTAATTTTTGGTATTTTTCTGGAAACTTTCATTTTTTGATGAATAGTGAAACCACTAAGTGGTAGTTAAAAAAGATGAATTTTTCATAAAACATAATTTTACCGCTTCTGTGAGCAGAATTTCAAAAATCCGAGAGACACGATTAATATCAAGGACTAAAATGTGGTTCAATGAGATGAAAATAATTTTTGGTGAATAGTAACTTTTTACTTTTTTTTTATCACGGTTAAAAGTAAATAGGGTAATTAAGGGTAAAAATATTAATATTATTACCCTAACACATGTCCTAATTCTATTGGATAAGTGTAATTCGACCAAAAGCAATCTTAGGAATAAAATATGACCACTTAGGCCCACTTGGATTCGATTAGGACATCTATTATCAATTTATTTAAAGAAGGGTTAAAATAGTTAAAATCAAAGTTTAATAACTAAATCATTTTTAATATAGGGTTATACATAAGATAAATTTGATTATAAATATTCATTATAAAGATAATACTATTTCCAACATAATGGTATTTTATTTGTAATTTTTAGACATAAAATAGTTTAATTTATTTATGATACAATAATGATGGAGTAATTATCTTATTAAGGAAATATTGACATAATTGATGTTATAAATACACAAATAAATGTAATTTGGGACTTTTTATGAATTAAAATAATTTTATATGTTAATATGACATATTAGTATTGATTTAAATAAATGTTTGCGAACTAATCATTCTGTTATGATTTTTACAAAAATCAATTACCAAATAGTGTCAAAATTGACATAAATATTTTTTTAAAAACAAATTATTATTTTTAATTGTTATTATATTCCTAAAAATATACAGTTCTACCAAGATACTTATATCATGATAGGTGTATCATTAATGGACCACTTGGGGGGTCGCTTGGATGAATATGGTAATTTTATTAACTATATAATATAAAAATACAAAGTGACATGGTAAATGTCAATCTAATTAACTAAGAGTTAAAACTAAAAGATATGGTTATTATAATGACCTAAACATGCTAAATTCTATTGGATGAGAGTATATCGACCTATCCCCACCTTATCTTTGAAATAAATAAATTTGGAGCTATTAAAAACCGAATATGACTTTATAATAAAATAATAATTTTAGTTATTCCAAAGGTGCCCCTCTCCTCCCTTATAAAAGGGCACCTCCTCCCTCTCTTCCTAAACCACATTGAGCCTTCAAGTTCGTTCAAACCCTACCAAATTATCTTCTCCACTTCCCTAGAAACATCCTACAGGTCCTGGTCTTCTTCAAAAACCAATTTTAGTGCCCTAAGAGGAGGTCTCAAAGAGGCGCTTCAAAGAAGAGTTAATGTCCGTTACCGATTCTTTCACGTTTATTTCTTCTTCCACGTCTTCTTCTTAGGTTGTTTCATTATGAAGTAATAACATCAGTATCAATAATATACTGATATGTTATTATAAGTATGAAACAACCCTATTTCACCATCTATCCATCGTACGGAAAATGAAATCACCGCGCGTGCGTATGTTAGGAATAACGTCTCCACGCCGTGGTGTAATCTATTTTCCACCACCACCTTACTTGGATGGGTATAATGGTTTAAATAATAACTATATATTATTATCGTAAAGTGATATTGATTATGTAATAGTATACATACACTCCAATAAAATTTCACGATCATGGGAATGATATCTTTGCTCGTGCGTACGTACGGAATACCGTCTCCACAAAGCGATGAGATTCATTCTCCATGTTAACCATTCATGAATGATTATAAATTATATATAATAAGTAATCATGAAGTATATGACATAATAATGATACTGTATTTATGTATATATATATATTTATGTCATCCAATTAATTCCATTCAATTCAATGAGAAAATGAAAACAACTTTCATGCGTACGTATGACCTACCGTCTCCATGAACGGTGTATTTCTTTACATTTATCGATCTATTATATATATGTATATTCTGAATATATATTATATATATATCATATTTTATATTCTGGAATTATATAATCATTATTTAAGTAATCATATGAATAATTACAAGTCAGAACATGGACAACAAATGAAACGATTTTACCCAAAACGCTCTTTAACATGGAATTTACAAAAGAACGGGTAATATAAAGTCATAAGTGAACCATATATGATATCATAACAATGAATATGATTCTTTAATAAGTAGATAACATTATTTTATAATTATATAGGAGGTTTGGACACTTACGAAGCAAATCAGACCTAAGGTAAGGGATAGTTTTGAAAAACTCATTTTTATCCGAGATTGCTTATTCGTAAGTATTTACTGGGGTTATTACTATCATCCATGTCCATGTTTTATAAAAGTGTTTAAATGTATGTTTAAAGTCCTTTTTACCCATTTTTTACTTTTACTACATGGTAGGTAAGGAATTTTTCTTTTTTTTACGTTACGAGGTACTTTTTTGACTAATCCGGAAAAAGTACGAGAAGAATGTTTTTTTAACTTATACGGCACGAACGGATTTTATCAGTTTTATAAAGCCTTGTTTTCATGAATCTTCCTCCAAAATATTTCATGACTATTTTCAACAAAATATCTTTCTTTTAAAATTTCAAGACATTTTGTGAAAAGAAAATGATTTTGAAGAAAAAGGGTATTTTCATCAAGAATTCATTTCAAGTGTTTTATCAAAACCATTTTTCATCTATGATGAAATTATTTCATATGTGTATGTTTCAAGTATAATATCTCTATGATTTAAATGGTTTCACATTTCTGATTATTAAATGATATCCATTTCTTTTATGTGGATTATATTATGATGGGATGATGTTTATGAAACCCATTTTATTTATTGGGTTTTTATGAATGATGTATGTTTATTTTGTGGCACAAGTAAGAATGATTTCATTATGATATGGGTGGGACCTATATCTCCCTCCAATTAATTGGGTAAATATTTTATATCTCATGAGATATACATGGCTGGAACGGTAAGTTAATCCGGTTCAGTGTTACAGGACTGAAAAGAGGAGTGAACTCGATTCAGAATGGGTCTTTGTCCACTAAGATGGTCTTGGAAGCAATGCCTTGGCTACTATGGAAATAATTATATGTGCTTAATGGATTCCACAGTTAAATGTTTTATTTCTATGCTATTTTATCATGGTTTATGTTCCATTATGATCTATGCCTTATGTACTTCCATGTTTTATGTCGTTTCTCAAGATTTTGATGTTTAAACATTATGTTCATGTTTTTAAGTTCAAATGTATATGGTATGTTTTATTTTATCCATTATTAACCTTACTGAGCATTTGAGATCACCCTTTCTATGTTTTATTTTCCCCCAGGATCAAAAGAAAGGTTTTAGTTAATGAAACAAAATGTGGAAGATCTTTATGGGAGATGTTGAAGATCTTTCACCACGATTAGAAGATTACGTTCCAAGTTTCCAAAGACACTAAACTATTATGGTCCTTGTGTGTCTGTTTTTGTTATGTATTAAGTATTCCGAAAAAGTAATGTAATGTCCATGTACGTCAAGTTTTGGGTCTATACAATTGGTATCAGAGGAAAGGATTAGTCAACCTTTGGAAACTAGGATACGAAAACGTTAGTGAGATCCCTAGAGATATTTCTAAGGTATGTCTATGGATGTCCCTAAGGATAAGTATACGTATAGGATATAGTCCTAGAACTATGGTAACGATCATAGAATTTAACCTATGATGTTAGATATTGAGGGTACTTCCCCTTTACTATGTTGTTTTCCCTAGCATGATTTTTGCCTCTCACACTATTCTTTTTGGGTTTTAGAAAATGGCCAGAAATGGGAAGATTCACGATAATGGAGGATTAGATGGACAATGGAATGATATTCTTCATAAGAAACCAAATGGAACGGGATTTGGAAGTCCAAACATCGTTATTATGCCTAATCATCAATCTCATAATATGATCAATAATCTCATGTTTGGTAAGTTTCCCGACTCAGATAATAAGAGAAAGATGGAATTTCATGATGATCATAGAGGAAAGAAAGTTCAATTTCCCTCATGTAAATCATGTGGGAAGAGGCATCAGGGAGATTGTTTCAAAGGAACTAGAAGATGCTTTGGGTATGGAAAAGAAGGACACAAAGCCAGTAAGTGCAATGGAAAAGGTTCAGTTAACACCATGGACAAGGATAATGGTACTGCTACGACATCAACAATGATTAGATGTTTTAAATGTGGAATGTACGGGCATTATGAAAACCAATGCCCTAATGGAAAATCTCATGAAAGGAATCAGCATGGTCATATGGGTAGTATTTATGTGGATGATGATGAGGAGAATACAAATAATATATGAGCTGAAAAAAGTGTTGAAGCTCAGTCAGTTGTTTTAGAAGGTAGTGGAATGATTGTATGTTTATCGAGAGTTATGTTGTATAGTTATTGGTACTATGGAATAAAGAATAATATAAGGATTGTTACAATATTGTTTTTCTTAAAAGTATTTGAATGTATATGTTGAATGGTACCAGTAACCATGGAAGGTTATTCAAATATTTTTTTAAAGTAGATGATATGCGCATAATGAAAGAATGAGAAGATAATGAGATGTTTGATTGTATTCATGAGCTCATTATTTATATAAGGACTAAGTGATATCATGGTTTGAGTATATGGAATTTTAAGGATTTTGGTATGTGGAAACTGTTAACTTTTAACTGCATTCATTTTTCACTAAGGTTTAATGGGTATTCATTTTTCAAGATAATACATGATTAAGGCCTTCGAATGTTTGGAATGTGACCAACAAAACATATCTTAGGATATATGGGGATCAACGATGGTATTAAATCTCTGGTAATTGTTTTCACTATATTACGAGAGTGGACTGCAGTATTATGGATAAGCTTAAAGATTGTAATGGATTATGTTGGACATAATTTAGAATTGTTTAAGGATAGAATTTTTTTTGATATTATTAATGGGATGTTATAGTAATATAGTTTTAGAAAAAGGACAACCTGCAGGACATGCGACATCCCATCGCGTCAGACAAGGATGTGGGAATCGAACCCACAACTGAAGTGCGATGGGCCTTTATCGTCTACCAATGGCCTTGAGGAAGTCCATGGTCAGTAGAAACTAGTTTTATTTTATTAAGAGATATGATATATGATGTATAAGTTCATTTTTGGAACCATATACGATTAATCTAACGATAAGATGACCTTATAACTTTTGCTAACCTTTTCTTTGAAACAAATGGAATGACCCATCATTCTATCACATGATCTGCTAACACATCACGAATAACAAATTCAACTTCATTTCTTTAAGGGATGAAGTGGAAATTGTTCAATTCACGAACAATAGTGATATTGTACCAAAATCATGTAAGTATTTCTTTTAATTCATCAACTTTGGGGAAATGATCTTAAAAACCAAAAATGTTTTCCTAGTTCCCTTATATCCGATGAATCATATGGTACCTTAGATCATCACAAATCTATAGCTTTGTGATTGTTGGATTTTTTATAGCCATGTTCTCTACCACTCTCCATCAGAACTTGATGGTTATATTTTTCTTCCATATCCATATTTTCACATATGTTCTCCTACGTGGAAACCCAGTGATGATTTAATTTGGGTAACCGTTACATTTCAGACTTTAGTTTTTAAAGCCAAGTGATAGTATTTCTTTTTACGATGTGGGTTTCTATTAAAGAAACTTTTTAGTAGTAAACCATTTATAACCCCGACGAATTTCGAGGGAGAAATTCATTTTAAGGGGGGTAGAATGTAACACCCTGAGATTTTATGAGAAATATTCTTTTTAATTTTATTGATGTATTATGCTGTATGTTACAACAAAGGAGTCTTGCACAACACGCAACCCTAACATGGCCGCATTACACGCAATCACGACCTTCCTCGATAGCGTGTGTAGTACGCAATACCGAGTTTCACTAAACAATATATTATTATAATATTATTATGAACTAGCTGTTATGAATAGTAATACCCACTTTTTGAAAATTTATAAATTTTATCTTCCAAAATGGACTTCATTTTTGGATTTGGAATATCGAAATTAGCTTAGGATAAAATTTTGGTACTTTTCAGATAACATTCATATTCTCATGAATAGTGAAAATTACTAAATTTTAATTAAAAAATCTTTTTTAATCGAAATAGTTAATAGTGATAAATTATTAATTTGAGTGGTTTTAATGTATATTTAGAATATATTTTTACAATTTAATAAAATGTTGGTCATTGGATGTAATTTCACATTTAAACCAGACATAAACAAGTGTCAGTCTTTTGATAGTTATTATCTTTTAAAAACACGCTATTTGTTTTGACGACGGGAATTAATTTTTAAATTAGTTAATGTAACTGATATGTTTTTAATTTGGTAAAATAAACATTATTTTTGAATTCATAATATCAAATATATCTTAGGCCTAATTTTTGGTATTTTTCTGGAAACATGCATTTTTTGATGAATAGTGAAACCACTAAGTGGTAGTTAAAAAAACTGAATTTTTCATAAAACTTAATTTTACCGCTTATGTGAGTAGAATTTCAAAAATCCGAGAGACACGATTAATATCAAGGACTAAAATGTGGTTCAATGAGATGAAAATAATTTATGGTGAATAGTAACTTTTTCCTTTTTTACCACAGTTAAAAGTAAATAGGATAATTAAGGGTAAAAATGATATTATTATTACCCTAACACATGTCCTAATTATATTTGATAAGTGTAATTCGACCAAAAACAACCTTAGGAATAAAATATGACCATTTAGGCCCACTTGGATTAGATTAGGACATTTATTATCAATTTATTTAAAGAAGGGTTAAAATAGTTAAAATCAAATTTTAATAACTAAATCATTTTTAATATAGGGTTATACATAAGATAAATTAGACTATAAATATTCATTAGAAATATAAAACGATTTCCAACATAATGGTATTTTATTTGTAATTTTTAGACTTAAAATAATTTAATTTATTTATGATACAATGATGATGCAGTAATTATCTTATTTAAAGAAATATTGTCATAATTGATGTTATAAATACCCAAATAAATGTAATTTTAGACTTTTTAGGAATTCCAATAATTTTATATGTTAATATGACATGTTAGTATTGATTTAATTAAATTTTTTTGAACTAATCATTCTGTTATGATTTTTACAAAAATCAATTACCAAATAGTGTCAAAATTTACATAAAATTGTTTTTAAAACAAATATTATATTATTAATTGTTATTGTATTCTTAAAAATATACGGTTCGGCCAACATACTTATATCAAGATAGGTGTATCATTAATGGACTACTTGGGGGCCTCTTGGATGTATATGGTATGTTTATTAACTATATAATATAAAAATACAATGTGACATGGTAAATGTCAATCTAATTATATTATATAGTTAATAAACATACCATATACATCCAAGAGACCCCCAAGTAGTCCAATAATGATACACCTATCTTGATATAAGTATGTCAATCTAATTAACCAAGAGTTAAAACTAAAAGATTAGGTTAATATAATGACCTAAACTTGTCTAAATTATATTAGATGAGTGGATATCGACCTATCCCTACCTTAGGATCTAAATAAATTAATTTGGAGATATTAAAAAACGAATATGACTTTATAATAAAATAATATTTTTAGTTATTCCAAAGGTGCCCCTATCCTCGCTTATAAAAGTGCACCTCCTCCCTCTCTTCCTCACACCACTTTGAGCCATCAAGCTCGACCAAAACCTGCCAAATTCTATTCTCCACTTCCCTAAAAACATCCTAGAGGTCCTGGTAATCTTCAAAGACCAATTTTAGTGCCCTAAGTGGAGGTCTCAAAGAGGTGATTCAAATAAGAGGTAATGTATGTTACCGATTCTTTCACCTTTATTTCTTCTTCCACTTCTTCTTCTTAGGTTGTTTAATTATAAAGTAATAACATCAGTATCAATGATATACTGATATGTTATTATAAGTATTAAAGAACCCTATTTCACAATCTATCCATCCTATGGAAAATGAAATCACCGCGCGTGCGTACATACGGAATACCGTCTCCACGCCGTGGTGTAATCTATTTTCCGACACCACCTTACTTGGATGGGTATAATGGTGTAAATAATTAATATATATGATTATTATAAATTGATATTGATTCTGTAATAGTATACATACACTCCAATAAAATTCCACGATCATCGGAACAATATCATCGCTCGTGCGTACGTACGGAATACCGTCTCCACAATGCGATGAGATTCATTCTCCATGTTAACCATTCATAAATGATTATAAAGTATATATAATAAGTAATCATGAAATATATGACATAATAATGGTACTGGATTTATGTATATTTATATTTATGTCATCCAATTAATTCCATTCTATTCTATGTGGAAACGAAAACAACGTTCATGCGTATGTACGACCTACCGTCTCCATGAACGGTGTATTTCATTACATTTATCGATCTATTATATATATGTATATTCTGAATATATATTATATATAAATCATGTCTTATATTCTGGAATTATGTAATCATGATCTACGTTATCATATGAATAATTACAAGTCAAAACATGGACAACAAATGAAACGATTTTACCCAAAACACACTTTAACATGGAATTTACAAAAGAACAGGTAATATAAAGTCATAAGTGAACCATATATGATATCATAACAATGAATATGATTCTTTAATAAGACAATAACATTATTTAAATAATTATATAGGAAGTTCGAACACTTACAAAGCAAATCAGACCTAAGGTAAGGGATAATTTTGAAAATCTCATTTTTATCCGAGATTGCTTATTCATAAGTATTTACTGGGGTTATTGCTATCATCCATGTCCATGTTTTATAAAAGTGTCTTCATGCCGATTAAGATCACTGAAATCAATGAAAACTCTATTTTGTCTATTTTCCTTTTTCACCAGGTCAATATTAGCCAACAATTTGGGATATTGAACTTATATAAATAAGTTTTCTTTGATAAGCTTATCCACTTCAGCTTCAATTTTGGAACCATAAGTTGGGTGTGTTCTTCTTTCGGATTTCTTAAATACTCGATGTTCATCTGGAAAACCCAAATGATGAGTAGAATCATTGGGATCAAGCCCTGAAAATTCTGTATAGTTCCAAGAAAATATATCTCTATTTTTATTTATAAATGAAATATACATTTCTTGCTCTTCAAGAGTCATGGATTCACTAATTAAAGTGGGGTGTGGATCTTCTTTTGTACCTAGATTTATTTCTCTGAGTTCATCCAAAGTGCTAGAGATACCCTCTTCGAATGCTAGGGGAGTATCTCTGAGACCTTCCTCTTCTTTTTCAACACATGTTATCTCTTCTTCTTCTACATGCATAGTAGATGATAAGCAGAATTTCCATAATCAGGAGAGATGTTAAAATTTGAACATGTTGAGAAGAAGCTTCCATTTCTGACCCTATTGATGATGAAGGGTCTTCCTTGGGAAATAAATAAGAGATGATGGATTGAGAATCGACATCATCATTCACCTCTGAAATTTCTATAACTTCTTCTGTCCTGGTTGGCGTAGTATTGAGTTGTTGGATTTCAGTGGATGAAATGAAGACATCTTCATTTGAGATTTCATCATTGCTTGGTGAATCACTAATTTCTCCCATGCTATCTGGCTTGATTTCTATAATTGAAATTATGAATGTTTTTATAAGAGTATTTGGATTCGGGTCTATCCTTCCAATTTGACAGATAGGCAACACATAATCTGTACTGTGTGAATGGGTTTACTGGAATGTTTTCCAAACCATGTGGAGCATTAACTTTGGTAACCTCCCTTGTTCTGGATTTCTCCTTTCCCTCCATGTGATAGAATTCCACCTCAATGTATTGAGATTCACATGTTTTTAATGGGGCCTTATCACCATAAAATTTCCAAATTTGGCCATTGAAACAATATTTGAAACACTGATGGTATGATTAAGGGATAGCCACATGTTTATGTAGCCATGGTCTTCCAAGAAAAATATTGAACGTAGTGTCATGTCGAAAAACCATGAAATCTCAATTGGATACAAGATCTCCAAACTGAATTATGAGTGTGATCTTTCCTAGAGGTTCTTGTCCATTTTTATCATATCCTTGCAACATCAAAGTAGAAGGAGATAAATCAGATTCGGTGAGGCCCAATCTACGAAGTGTACGAATGGGGATGAGGTTGACTCCCGAACTATTATCACTGAAAGATCTTCAGATGTCTACATCATTGACCTTGATAGATAAATACAAAGGTCTAATATTTCCATGAACAACATCATTTCATCTTTATCTGTAAAAGATATCACTGCATGTAATTCTGCAGCACTATTCTCTACATGGTAGACTTCAGCAGCAGAAACTTCAGTTTTATATTTGTGAGGACATGACAATTCCTCAATGAGTATCTCCTGAAGACCCTTTGATAAATTCAAGCCATCCAAAATTGATAATGTGGCCAGTACTTGGGCCAAATGATTCAAGACATCATACTTTTTATCCAAAGGTCTGCATTTTCCAACAGGAACATACGGTTTTGTAGGTGCCTTTGAAGTTGCTTCTTTATAAGTATATGTTTCTAGTATTGGGTTAGGAGATGGAAATACTCCTGGATTTAGAAGATTAGACCAACTAGGTCTATTTACATGCTGAGAGGAAGAAAGTTTAACATCTAATCGATCCTCCAAAATAACTATACCAGGACTGAATCTGCCTTGCATGGAAGAACATACTTGTTCTTGTTGAGCTCGTTAAAGGGCTCTACCACGAGTTCCTGCTGCAAACACAATTGTAGCAGGGGTAGAATTGGAATAGTGGATTCTGAGATATCCACATCTTCCTCTGTATCCCAGAACTCTGGAACTCCCTCTAATTTCTCTATTTGATATAGGGTACCCATGCTCATCATGATCGAAGCTCTGACTGGCATATGGATCCATTAAATAAATCATATTAACAGAACCAAATATCAACTGTTTATCCTATGAAGATTCTGCCTGATTAGCCCATTTAGGCTATGCCGTTTGGTGGGGTGGTGCCCATGGCTTTGAAGTAGATGGCATAAAATCTTCCAGAGTCAATGAAAACATGGTATTTGACATGATCT
This sequence comes from Viscum album, assembly GCA_963277665.1. Classification (NCBI taxonomy): domain Eukaryota; kingdom Viridiplantae; phylum Streptophyta; class Magnoliopsida; order Santalales; family Viscaceae; genus Viscum; species Viscum album. The sequence continues at coordinate 2,081,702,171 of OY728128.1, read as the reverse complement.
CATCATCTTCTGATAGCTCATATTTGTTTGAATTCTCCCATTTCTTTGAGGATTTTCCCTATGAAGAAGGGGTCTTTGTTGTGGTACTCATTGCCGAAGACACAATTGGTTTCTTCAATTGCATTCCTAAAATGGCATGAGTTTGGTTGATCATTTTTCCGACCATCCAATCATCATATTTCTACACATTTTTTTTAACTTCTTGCCACTTGCTTTCTCCTCTAGATCTGTAGTCGTAACACATGATACCTGAGTTGAAGTACATTTTAATTTGACTTGTCTCGAGTCCACCATTTTTATAGGAGGTCATTGAAGAAAAAAAACTCCTGAATGGGATTCCCCAACATCAAATGAAATGGGAAATAGATGGGACGGTATTCATCCCCTTCCGTGTTCGGCCTTTTAGACATTGGAAAACGAATCAAATTATTTTCCAGGGCTGAATTGAAGTAACCAGGAACTTGTTCATTTCGGAAAGAATAGAATTTGTTCCTTAACTACTCAAATTGTTTCCGTCTTTGATCTCTTTGATCATCTTGACGAAAGGACCTCTGTTTTTTATGCTCAGGAGATGGAGCCCTTCGATAAGCTGGTGGTTTTTAAGTAGAAGCAGGTACAAGTTCTTGTTTAAGCATAACTGTAGTAGTCTCTGCTTTACCCATTCTCTTTCCTGGAGCTAATGAAATTACACGAATTTTATCCTTAGTCATTTTAATAGATTCTTCGATCTGCTGAACGATCAATGAAAGGTCTCGAAACCCTCTTGTGTATTTCACAGGGATCAATGGTGTGCGTAATTCATCATTAAAATTTTACACACAGTTTGGCAACAACTCTTCTTGAGGGAGTGCTAAGATTATGTAATATGTAAATCCCTTCGAGAGAGCAATGAAATCTGAAACTCTTACATTCTCCCTTTGCGTACAATTTGTAAAATCAAAAATTGTTGTCTTTGGAAAAGTTGAGCTGATGTGAAGAAGGGATTTTTGATAGAGATCCTCCCACCTGGTAATTGATAGGGATTTCAAGCTTGTGTACCAAACAAAATTTTTCCCTTATAATGATTGTACAAAACACCTGAGCTTAACTGCTTCTTGTTGCTGAGGAGTTCCCATCGTAGGATCGCAACGAGAAATAAAATGTGTTCAGTGTTGCTTTAGGTATCCCGAACCATTTAAGAATGGGAATGTGGTACTTCCAAAATTTGATTGGGAAGGAATTTCATCAACCCATTCAGGGTGAGCTCTCTTTTCTGGTTGAATTTGTGCACGCTTTCCCTCCATTGATTCCAACTGAGATTTTAATGACTCAATGGTAGTCATTACCTTTTGAGAAACATCTGGCTAAGCTTGGACCTGACTAGGTGCAATAACTGGAGCTTGGACTGGTGTGGTGGCTGGTACTACAACTGATGGTAGCACCATCGATTGTTGTTGCGCATGACCCATAGGATTAGACATATGAGGGTGTACTGGTAAGGGTGGATACTCATGACCCATCTCAGTAGCTACAACAAAATGCCTTGGATGAATGACCCCAACACGCTTAGGAGGGAGAGTACCTTGAAGTAGTTCTCCATTCAACCTCCTTAATTCCTTCATATCTTCCTCATTTTGTGTGAACCTTTTCTCTAGTGAGAGTGATTTTACTTCTCCAGAGGAAGAATGGAATGTAACCTGATTATTTCCTTTCCCATTTTTGGATGTCTTTTGGAGAGGGTGAAGTTGGTTATTTGAAGAAATACCTAGATTCTGGGTAAGCCATTGATTTCTCGTACACACACCATCTTCATTTGCATATCTGTGAACAGCCTCTTGAGTACAAACATCCTCATATGATCCCTCTGAGTGAGCCTCACGTTCTGGAGGATCAGAAACAATGGAATTGATGACATTTATTGATGCCTAACGCATTTCATCCCTTCTATCAGAATTTCGATGATATTGTATTCTTCCATGTCCCTAATGAGACACTGCCTTCTGTTGAGTTGATCCCTTAGTAACTTCTTGACGAACAGTAATTTTGAGGGAATCTCCTGAGAATTCAGCTCTTCGTTCCTCTTGGGGATTCTTCCCTAATCGATAGAAGACTGACTTTCTCTGAGGAAGAGATTGAGGATTTGAAAAACTCAGCATTCCGATGGACTGGGGCCGTTCCTACTGTTTTTTCTCAACTCCTCGAATCCTATTTGTTGATTCCGAGGGTTGGGATAAAAGAGTCCCCAGTCTATGAAGCTGGGGTGGTTCTTGAACTGCTACATATAAGACTTTCTTATAATCTATACTAATATTGCAGACTTTAGTCTAAAAATTGGCTGGATGCATCAAATGACATCCACTCAAATCACCTGGTTCAAAATACCATTAAATGATTTTTGACACATCTGTCACTTGATGATGTGCATTCTCTAAATGAGTACCCTGTTCACTATTCTCATTTTCATGATGCAAAATTAATTCAACAACTTGTTCTCTACATGCCTGATTTTGAGAAGAACTTGTTGAGGCTTGTTCTTGAGCATGTCTTTGATTATGCACAACATCAGCTAGATGTGGCCAATTATGGGAATCCACATTGCATGAGACCACATTTGATGGGCATTGTTGACTGGATAGTACAATGAAATGTAGTGCTCTATGAACACCCCATCCCCTGATATGAATACCAGATGGGGACTTGAAAATTAACTGCCGCAACCTTTTTAGTGCGCCAAGGCATGAACGCTGAAGGGCTCTCTGCTGCTTTTCAGCCTTTGGATATCAAGAAACTGAAAGAGATGCCAAAACAATTTGTCATTGTGACCCTTCTATTAACTTAACATGATTTTCATATTCATCATAAGATAATATTTTTTTTCAATTGACAAAGATATTTCCACATGTTGAGACGAATATCATGAATACAATCTTCCGTCATAATTTCTGGAATATCATACTGAGAGTCAGCCAGAGGCCAAAACATGACTAGCAGTTAAACATTCACCAGTTGTTTTCTCATATTCACCATTTCCACTTTATCATTCAGTGAAGATTCTTCTACCTGATTAGAACAGAGCTGGTGATTTCCTCTTGCTTCATCAGATTCAACAATATTGGTAGATAAATCTTTTATCAAACTGGAAGATGAATGACCTAGGGGTGGTTCAGAGAATGACCTATATCCCATGCTATCATTCAATTGGGAAAGTATTTCACCTTCTAGCAGTAAAGCATCAGACATGACTGGCTTCACATTTTCAAGCACCTCAAGATAAGAGGGATTTCTCATCACTACATTGCATATTGATTCATTTTCCAGGAAATGTGAATTACTACTGTAGAGAGAACTTTCTCAGCTAAAATTATCACCATGGGGAGGAAGACCATGGTGGGTTATAGCAAAAGATGAAACATTTTGCTCCTTGATCTTATGGCCATGCAAAGGGTTATCATGACTCTTATATAAATATGATACATCGAGATCGACCGAACTGTCATGAAGAAAGTCATCATGAGGGAGTGTTTGATGCAGACCTTTGGAATTAATGTTCCCACTATTGGTAAATGAGAGAGTATAATCTTGAGTTCCAACAGATAATTGTCTGAGGGCTTCAAGAACTCAAGCATCGAGAAAGGCCTTATTACAGATTGGATCTTGATTTATTGACTGTGTTGAGTGGGTATTTTTCTTAGATGCCATCTTACTCACTCTAGGAACCACTTGTTGATGAAATTTGTCATTATGGGAAAGTGTATGTGCCTGCTCAGGAGAAATTTTCAGGTTAGGCTGATTATTTCCATTCAAATCAGGTGTATGTGCCCGACTTGATTGTCCGTATGATATGTGGAAGTATGCCCCACAACCATCTTGGACTGGAACAGAGGTGTGTATCTGTTTCGGAGTGATCTTCTGATGTTTCACTCCACTAGTAGGGACATATTTGCATTTCTTTCCCTGTGATGTTGCTGAAGCATATATAATATTCTTCCAGGCATCCAGAATATGAGTAGAGATTTGCTTCAACTCTTTTACCATCGTCAGAATGTGCTTGGTGACATTAGCTGCCGGAATGGGAATATACCTCCATTACAAGCTTGGAGTAGGTGTGTATTATTTCTTCTGTCCTCCTTTCCCTGTTAGTGAATTCTGACAGTACTCATGTATGGGGGTAGAGAGTTGAGTCTGCTCCAATTTTGTCATCAGGTCTTTCCGACTGACTTCTCAGAGTGCTACCAAACGAGACTGTTGGTCAGCCTGATGAACATAGGCAGGTGTATGTTCATGCTATGTATTCTTTTTCATGTATGGTTGATGATTTTCCTTCAATACTGGTAGACGAGACTGCTGACAGAATTGTTGATTGTAAATAGGTGTATGTGCTTGCTTATTAGTTGCCACCATATTAGATAGGCGACCTTCTTTGTGTGAAATCAGACGAGCCTGCTGACTGGTTGATTAATTATAAATAGGCGTATATACCTGTCTATAATACTCTAATAGAATTTCCTGGCAGGATTGGTGGGTTTCATCCAGACGAGTCTGCTGGACAGCAGGATTAGAGCGGACAGGTGTATATGCCTTCTCATTGCATGCCATCAATTTGTCATGAAGAACTTCTCTGAAGGGGGTAGAGATATGAACCTGCCCCCTGTTGACCAGATATCACCTCTAGCGGTTCGTCATTCATTCTTGGGTCTGAGGAACCTATGCTGAACCCTTAAAAAAAATACTCTCATCATTTTGAGGGTGCACTGCCGCACGAGCCTGACGGTGATTGTTGATGGGAGCCCTCAGGAAGGACTCCTTCTTTCTTGAACCAAGGCCTTGAGTGACCTCTTCATTCAACTCCCTATAATATGGGAGGGACTGGTTGTTGCATTCCAGGGATAATGGTCCGAAACGGTTGGAGATAATGGTTAGCACAACCTGCTTCTTGATCGCTGGTCGTCGCTGTCCGGACAACCAGGGTGAATTATTGACTTGGTGGGCTTGTCGAGCAGCCTCTAGAGTCAGAATGGTACCATATTGACCGTATTACTTAACCAGATCATTTGATACCCAACGTTGAAGATGTTTATTAGGTGATTTATTCCTCAGAGCGGATGAAGATCCAGTAGGAGTAGCAGCAGAAGTATTCACAACAGAGGTATTCATAGGTGTGAACTTTATAGAATCCATTTCTGTTAGGAAGAAGATCTTGGAAAAGATTTCATGTTTTATATAATAGGCATGATCAAGATAAGTTCATCCACTACATCTTTTTGATGAGCACATATGTTCTTGGTTATTTTGTTGGCCCTCTCATTGAGTTTAAATAGGGGCCTAATAAATAAGTAAAACATCATTTAACTTGGTTAAGGATTCACGTCGGGTTCACCATTTTTGTTTCCCTCTAGAAATGGGGATGACCTAGTTTTTTTATGGTTCAAAAATTCCAATCAGTTTCTAATGGTATTGTTTGTAGAATTGGAATCTTCCAATGATTCTATATCCATTTGGACCTACTTTCTGAAGGTAGGCGCTCATTAGTTGTAGACCGATGAGGCTTAAGAATTTTCTTTGGTCGAGTGGATGGGAGGTTGGACTCATCACACCTTTTTAGGGGAATTATTGTCTACTCCGAGACATTATTTAAAGATTTAAGTTATGTTCGTGAATCATTATTAAATTACCAAGTATGAAAATGAGCTTTCCTTAGATCCGTCAATCAATGATTGATATGTATGAGATTTAGAGAATCTTTTATATGTATTTGAGGTTCTTCATCGATAGAGAATCATCTATATTTGTTAGATATTCTTAGTCAATGGGATCCTTCAACACATTATATAGATATATCTTGGTCATTATGATAACCATACTGGTTATAAATCCTCTCACTGGGGCACTTGAAGTTTATTGTCATTTAGAAGGACATGAATTATTTTAGAGTTGGGATCATACCTTCAGATTGTCTACGTATGTATCCTTGTTTAAAAAAGGAATCAGAACCCATGTAGTTCGAGAATTAAGATATCATTTAACGTCATATGGGACAGATGAGAATTAATGTATGATAGGATTGAACCTTAGAAAAGCATCCTGTATACTCCACTTTTAAGGTATAGATCAAAGTCCATGTAGTTCGGTTAAGAATTATGGGGCTTAAGAATGATTAACATCCCGAATAGATGTGTCAAGGTTACTTGTACACTCTCAGCTCATGTGAGTCATGCTCGGTGTGCGAAAAAAGAGGTATTAGTAAACCTAACGATTTTTTCCACAAAAGATAGAATCAGAAGGAATGATGTGGGGCTTACATACGTATGACTGCCCAAAAAGATGAAGATATGGACTTAATTCATGGAAGAAGCCTGGGAACAAGGTCCATAAAGGTATATGTGCTTTGTGGAGATTTGGATACATAACTTAGTAATTAATCATGAGAAATATTCCCAAATTATAGGGGACTTCTTATTGGGTTTTATTCTTAAGAAAGAAGCCCAGATCCAGAAAAACTAAGACTGGTTAAGAGAAATTATGACTGGGGATTATTCGTAAAAAGGAGGCCCAGGTTAGGGGACTTGTGATCTAGGGCTTACTCCTAAAAAGGAGTCCTAGGTTAGGGAACTTGTGATCTAGGGTATACTCCCAAAAATGAGGCCCATATCAAAATAATTTAAGACTTGGGGCTTACTCCTAAGGAGGATGCCCAGATTAAGGGATCTTCTCATCTTAAAGGACGAAGTTGAATGAATGAAATCTCTAACCTTAGTGACATAAAGATATGTAAGTCACTAGGTTTTAAGAGATGGACCACATAATTCTATTCAGATAAGGAATCTAACAAAGGATCCATGCCAAAAATGGCTTTGAAGAGGGTTTTGAAGGCTAAATCTTGAGGAGGAGAGGTGGATTTGAAGAAAAGAGCTGAATTGGCAAGAGGGGCACCCAAAAAGAGGTAGGCGCACAGATTGTGTTTGGGTGCATAGGTCCTAGGCGCGCAAGTGTACTTGCGAGGCACTGGTGTACCTATTCTCCAGTCAACCCATAGGGTAATACTTGGGTGAGGCTTGGACCAAGCCCTTAGTATTATCCCTAAAGGCTTACAAAAGGGTGGCGCATAGGTTCTGTTGAAAGGATAAGGTGGCCCACATGTGTGACGATTTCCCTTAAGGGTTAGATACTTAGGCACGCATGTGTTAGTGAATTTCAAAACTCAGGACTTGTTCCCCCTCTTTAGATATTCCATTCTAGGTATAAAATTACATTAGAAGTGTTCAGAAGACTTCATGAAGAGACAAGGGCGTCGGGAGCTCAAATCTAACTTGTGGAATATTTCTGTCAACAAAATGGGCAGCCCACAAAGGGTATTTATAGTCTTCTGAAGTCCTTGGGAGAAAAATCAAATAGGGCGTGCATGTCACCTACGCGCTCAAAATGTGGCACACCGGTATACCTATGCGACCATCTTGGAACTTGCACGGCCCATGCTTAAAGAAATCCATGTTCATGACATTGTCGATTTTTGATGTTTCTTCAAAGGATGAATCCTTGTGTGTTTAAGGAATTTACCTTTTTATTCATTAGACTCTGTGATGGAAAGGATCATCAAAAACACCTTCATCCCCCTTTCTGATTAGAGCACTCCAGAGCATCCTAATTTGATTATCCCAGAGGTAACCGTAGCACCAGTCAACAGTGGTCTAAACTCTATGACAGTTAAACTAAGAGAAGATCATTCTAACTGCACAATGTTAAACTTCATTGAATAAAAGTTTACCCCATGTGTAGGGTAAATCAGCACAGGGATCTTCAAGAGCATGAAAGACAACGACAACCTAACATATCCAACATGACTAGACATACCCTTTTCCGTACATCGGACTATGTGACCCAAAAAATCATAAATCCTCATAAACCTACAAGGACATCAAACTTGGAAGGTCATCGACCTATGGAAACCATTACATGACTATGCATACCATTCCTTCAGTGGCTCTACATATTGATTGCCCCTATCCAGTCTAACAAAGTCATGTCATCCTCAGGTGACACTCTTCCTTACCCCATACGCTCAATGGCCCCAATGCTCACATATAATTTCTCAGGATCCAAGAGCCCTTGAAATCACATTTTACACTATCTTCATCCTTCCCATGTCTTGGACATGTTAGGGTATTTAGACCCTGTTAGATTATAATCAAGAGTGACCTTAAAAGCAGGGTCTGAACCACATGGCGATAAACTGTATGGAGCGTGTCCTCACCACACGACGATAAACTGAAAAGTCCAAGTACCATGACATAAAAAATGTCCTCATTTACAATCATTTATATAAAAAATACCCTAGTCCTTACCGCTTGACTTTAAACTTCACGGAGCCCATCCTTACTGCATGACATTAAACTGCATTGTATCTTAAAAAATGATAACAAAAAATTATACAAAATTCCCTTTGTCCATGTCGCATGATGTTAAACTAAATGGTCGTGAAAGAACTCTTCATGAGTTTAGTCAAGAGAGGAGGCTTCCCTCTCTTCCATAGTGCACAGGTCAGACCTGCACAGATCATCATCTCACACCTACGTGAGAGGGACAAATTCACCTATTCATGGGATATGATAACCCAAAATGCCTCTCTCGTGTCAAGACACCCCCTCCTCATGAATCATAATATATAACTAGAAAGAACCGAACTCCCATAAACCACCCATGGTGGTCTTGAATCCCAACTTCCCTGTAGATTCCCAACTATCAGGAGAACACAACCATTGACCTAAGTAGTACTTTTCCTGACAATACATACCATGCCCCCAGCGGATCTTCATATTGTTTCCCATGGCCCATCATCGAAAGGCAATTTTTACATAGGAAATTATTATTTTTGAATGCAACCTGGCCTCAGATCCCTCAGATCCATCACGGGATTCAGGAACTCTCTCAGAATAAAATTTATAAAATCTTTCACAATCACGTCTGACTATGGTGTGACATTTCTAGTTAAATTCCTAATAACTAGGGAAAGTCATTCCATTTTGAAAGAATGTCTTAGAAAACTGGCTGTCAACTACATCAAGCTCTATCCATCATTCATGACAACCATGTATGTGTAGGAGTGGTCTTCTATCAATATCCATGATTGATATGAATTTCCCCAAACCCTTTAGACACCATGTTTCTATTAAGTCACCTGTGGGGGTTTCTATGTCTTTCTTTAAGCCACTCGTAGTGGTATTTATAATCCGAACATCCATGAAATTACCTGACCATCATAAATAGACAATCATTTAATTAAGGACACCTTTTTATGAATAAGCATACCATTCCCTCGGATACACTGCCTAATGAGGCCCTTGGACCATCTACTAAAGTCAGGTCTTCCTTATGTGATGCTTTTCTAAACTCTGTAGTCTCATATGGATTTTATGCCCCATGGAATGGACTGTATTCAATTAAAACATGAGTTAAAATTTCCCCCCATATACATATGAAAGGTATTAATCCATCCATAATTAGTGAAACCCTTATTAGGGGCCTTTCCCTACCACATTTGGTCAAATATGTTCGACCTAAAACATCAGTAATGATAGTGTTGTTTTTGGGACTTTAAACCACTCACAGAAATAGGTATTAAACTAGGAAAAATGAAAACCTGCAAAGGCTGTATTGTTAAAAGTCGAGTATTATCTCACCAGGCCTACACCTTGTTTGGCCTCAATAAAAAATTTAGAAATAAAAACTCAAGAGGCACAAAGCCTATTAGATTAAAACTACTTAAAGGGAAGGCTACGAAAAAGATGATTTATACTCGCTAGGACCACACTAAATGGTCTTAGGAATAGAATAGGGTGTCATTAGAAGAGACACAAAGTTTGTAGGGTTTCTTATAAAACCCTAGAAATAGTTATGCTATTCTTTTTGGATTCCTAGATCCATGAAAAAATTAGAACTCATTATTTTCATTTAAATCTGATTTTCCAAAACTATGATTAATTAAGGATTGGAAAATTTTTGTTCATACAACAATCATTTCAATTAATTCAGATCACATGATAAATCAATGGAAAATTATTGAGGAGAAAAATATTATTTCTATTACAAAAATGGTATGGAGGGACTCCACATCCTCGATCCTCTTCTGGTACGGCATGATTACTACATGGGTCTTTCAATAGACTCAAAAGGTTTTATCAATCTCTGATAAGAATCCTCGATTGATCAATAGAGACTCTGTAGGGTTTTCTTCTCGGCCTCTACACCTACCTACAATGCTTTGGACTCTTGTGTTTCCTAGGTGATCTCCCTCATATCCTCATTTATCTGCAATTGCCCCATGTCAATTGTAGCTACGACATGAGCCCGCTCTCACCTCAGCTGCTCCTTCTCTTGTGTCAGTTGTTCCATTTTTCAACTCACCTGCTCTAGTTCATGATCCAGTGCCTCGACATGAGATTTATTCCTTGGAATCTCACTCTTTAGCCTTGCGACAACCCTTTCATGATAATGAGAATCTTTCATATGATGTATTTGGCTTCCTGGTGAGATAGGCTACGACATCAATGGTAGAAAGGAAAAACTCAAGTCCACTGACTTTCTCCCAGACAGTGACCACCTATTTAATTATGTAATAGATGCCATTATAGTCAATGTTGTCGAATACCTGCCCTATGAACTGGTTGCATAGTCTTAACAATTTGGATGGAATATCATCCAGTGACATTTGAGAAATAATCCTTTAGATCTTTGTCCATTACCTCTTATGAGTAGGTCGAAGGCTAGATATGTCTCCTTGATCAGCCTCAGAATCACTCTCGGAGGATGAAATATATTCAGGGATCAATTTCACCAAAGAGGGACATGATTCTGTCTCGATAATACATTTAGATGCCTCAACAACCTCATCCCCAGCTATGGTCAAGGACGAGATTGGGGTTATTAGTACGATTTCCAATTCCTTATGTTGTGGCCCTATATCCCAGAATCAAAATGAAGCAGATAATACCACTAATTAGAGAAGGGATGAAAATGAGGCTAGTGGTAACAAGATGGAGAAGCTGACCCCCAATCCTTAAGGTGTTGCTATCCTCAAGCTCTGCACTGGTACGACCACCCAATAAAGTTGATGTTGTTTCCTCAACCCGTAAATGAGATTCATGGACCCCTGGAGGTGATCAATACTTGATGCCATGACCAAGACCAGTAGCATTCAAGGAGTTCCTCAAACGATCGCATATGAAAATTATGCTCATTTAAATTGTTCCCCCAGTAAATAGGACGATAACCTGCTCCATGTTTTTCATAGCTGGGGTAGTAGCCTTTCTCGCAATCTCTTCGTCCACTGGATCATGATCCATAGAATATGGTGTAGCCACATTCTCCAGATATGATTCTTTTATGGTGGCATGGGATGATATATTCATTTTTAAAACTTCAGTTGTTGTCAATACGGGTGGATCATCTTCCCTTGCAGCTGTGGAGACCATTTAATCAATGGAAGTCTCAACCCCTAGTTTCCCCTCCTCCATCGTATTCTCGGTTGTAGAAATCCGGATAAGGACATCCATATCACCAGATTCTTCAATATGACATTCCCCTTACCATATTCAAATGTGGAAATAGGTAATTCATCTGTTATCAAAGGGGCGAGAGCCACATTCAATTGGGTAGTTGAATCCTGATCACTATTCAGCTCTACATCGAAGTACTAAAACAGTCAACAACTGGCAATGTCAAAGCATCAAGTTTGATAATCACTGAATCAAGAAAAATTATTACCCATTATTACCAATCTGATATGTTCCGATAGTCGAAATTTCAGTTGACAATTCATTATTTTCCAAGGAGATGGCTCCCCACCCGAGACACTGGGTGGAGCCGAAGGAGGGAATACCCTTGTTGGGTCTACAATAGTTGACTCCATATTCTCATTCACCCCAGGAGATCCATCCCTAATAACCCCCATAGCCATGATTGCATGTTCACCCGCTGCAGTACACTAGGGGTGTACTCCAGGGAAGTTATCGCTTCTTGGGACTCCTCAACATCCTGTAGAAAGCAATAATATATTAGAATAATCAAAATGAAGAAGGAAAAGGTTGGGGTATATATAAGTAAGATGAACTCCTCCCCAGAATCAGATTCCTTAGAGTGTATCATCGTTAGAGACACTCGGTTAGACCCATAATGTCGGTTTTAGAGAGAGTGCAAGTATTTATCCATGTCTTTTAAGCATGCGACTACCTCACCAAGATCTTCTTTAACCAAAACATGAGGATCAAAAACTACTCTAAGGCCTGGATGCTTTAAGGGAGCCTCATGAAGTAGCTTTCAGACTTCTTCATCATATCCACTAGCCCTCAGGTCATCCCCAACCCTCCAAGATTTTAGGAATGTAGCTGTAACAGGAAAAACTAGCTTGGAGTGATCTACCTAAGGGGGTGGAGTAGCAACAGAAGCTATCAGGGGTGTCGTTTGTTGCTACTAATTCGTGGGTTCCACCACCACCCTAGAACTCTCAGAACCATCCTATTTAATGGAATCCATGTGAGATGAGGGGAATTCTCTTACCTCAGTCATGGAAAGAGGATAACTAGTATCTTCACCCTTAAAGAATGATCGTTTCTATCCTCCTCCTCATTGGTCGTCGACTATAACATGGGTCAGACCTGGTGGGTTGACATAGAGTAACCCCGACATGCATGGATGTAAACCTCAAGATCATCAAGATACTAATTTACCCTCTCTGGGTTATTGTGGTAAAAAATATGAGAATTCACAGATATATAGCCCCTTCTACCGAAAAAACACATCCCTACCCTAGAGATGTTTCCATAGATCATGGGGGTATTGACTACTGAAGGATGACTGATTTGTGAACTCATCCCATTGCCTCCAAGCCCTTGGGAAGGAAGAATCGATGGGTATGGCTGGCTGAACTGTGGTAGTAGATTCAATAGCATGCGAAGAGACACCACGATGTGTCATAACATTCCCCAGATGCATATGTCCAATTGGATTCCAAAGAACCTTTCATGACCGAGTTGGTGAAAAAACCTCCTTTCTCTATCCTATACCCTTTGATGGTTTGGAGCTCTAAATAGTGGCCAACACTATTCCCAACTAGCCATTTCAGTATGACTGTACACAGGAGTCAGTTTAGTTTTTCGAAAGGAAATCCATAGGGTGTGCAAACATGGGCTTCTTGACCTCACAACCAGTTTCCTCGTAGGTGAACATCAGCCATAACTGCACGGCTACTATTAAATGTCGATTCTCACGAGCACTGTTGAGGGAATGGGTACATAGAATTTGAACACAAAGAACATAAGGCCAAATCTACAGGGTACATACCCTTCTTAGATAAGTTCCCTACCTATGTGATCCAATAAGATACCATCTCATAGGGAAAAGAGGTAACCCTGCATGGTAAATTCCTCCGATCCAGCATTGATAATCATTCCAGTTGTGGAGGGGTAGGGATGAAAATTAATGTTGTCATAACCATTGATTCAAATTGATAGCTGGTAGTTATTCTGGATAGTTTGATGTTTCCCCTTATCATGGGCATCCCATACATTGAGCATAACCCCACTGGTCAATTGAAGATATGGTCGGTGTTTGGAATTTGAAATCTATAAGGGGATTATGAAAGTGTAGCAGTTCTTCACATACACCCCTATCCAACCCCAGAGGATTTTGAAGGGGTCAGTCACCCGATTTGGATGCTTCCCTTCAATTATTTGGTCAAGTAATCGGTAAATCTTGGGCAATATCGGAAAGGCCAAGTTGATGCATTTTTTAGTTTCCATCTCCGCCAACATAAATAAGGTGGAAATCTGTAGACCTCCATACTCATGTATAGGAAATAACCATCCACTCAGGAACATATCCAGGAAGGATGCATGTCGAAGCAACTGATCAATGTTTGAAATGAGCTCCCAGCGCCAACTTTTAAATTGGCCCTCTTATAGAATTGATTAGTAGGTTCCTCCCTTCATCTAGGCTTCCATTGAAGGAAAAGATGTGGGCCTACGTGGATTGTTCATAGAATTGGTGTATGTGGAAAAGGCTTAAATCCATCTGGTAAAGTGGTGATTTATTTTAGAGAAATATCTTTGGATAACTTCCTGGATCGATGAATGAGATGCTTCACCAAAGGAGGAGTCCCCTCTTTATCAACCTAGGAAGAAGGGGGAGGCAGGAATTAGTCATACATAACCCCGATTATAGGGACTCATGAGATCATTGAGATGTGAGAAAGGCTAATGCCAACTTCCCTATGGACTAAGTGGATCGTATTGGAATCCTGGCTCCATCAACTCAAGAGCTATTTGCAAGTTCATTAGTCTGATTGGTTTAAGTCTAGGATACCTAGATAACTTCTTACAACCTTAGAATTCTCAGTTCTACTTGGAACTCCTCGCAGCTCTAGAGAACCCAGAATGGACACACCCAATCCATCTGAAATGTGCCTCCAGCCCGAAGATCTCGATTTGGTGACCATCCATCTTGTTCATTGACCATGGAATTGTGGGAAATTTTCTGATGATAATGAATTAATCCATCTTGTTGACATTGCTCACCCACTGGGGACTCAGGAATGTGATTCATCACAGACCCATCAGATGTGTCCTTCAGAATAAGTCGTTCCCTATGTGAGATCACAACTCTAGGAATGGTACTAGATATCATCTGGGTCAAAGGGTGGTTATCATGGGAAGGTGTTGTGATCGATGTATTTGATAATAGGATGAACCAATAAGAAGGAAGACTATTGGAAAATGGGTATTATCGCTGAGTCTCGAAATGCAGGTTGGATAAGGATTGAGGCAAGGGGGTGACGTGAACATCGTCCTCAGTAGAGATTTCCATTTCTTTTTGTCATTAATCGACAACCAAATGGGGAGCAACGACATGCCCAACAGAATCTCATGGAGGAACCATATTTTCTTCCTATATAAAGAAACCATACCCAATTTTATCCCAGAGGATAATATTTAGGAAAACTCCAAATATTTGTAAATGGATCCACCAAGGGTCTGCATAGTACACCATGTGTACCGACCCTAGAGTTGGTTCACAATGCTCATATTTCATTAACCAACGGTACATGGAAGAGTTCCACGACATCCTTGCCAGCGGAGCAATGGCCAGCAGACCATATTTCAATCCCCTAAACAGGTTCTCATAATTCAAGACTTACATAATATTTGAAATGAAAATATCAATGATTGATGGATAATTCAAGTCCGTGGTCCAGTGAATCGTGTAGCGTTTTCCCTACAAGGCCCTCCGTGGCTTACATTTTAATGTTGTTAGAGTTTAGATCATGGATGCGAAATTATCTTGCAGACATGGGGGAGCGCATATAAGGATAAGTTCACAGAAGTCGAAGATGGATCGCGAACGAAGTGGTTTTTGAAGGAAGCCATGCGTAGAGGTGGTGCATAGAAACTGGAGAATCGGGATTACATTTTACCGAAGGACTCGATAAAAGAAAGGTAGCGTAGACCCCTTTATATAGGTGTGGTCCCCCATTGAGTCCATCTCTCTACTGCAAACCAATTGAGTTTCAGAACCACTCTACATCGGAATAGCCTTTTATTCATTCAGATCGGACCCCATTCTAAGTGGGGGAATTTCTATGTTCCATTAAAATCCATAGAAGGGAAGGAAAATACTCCCTTTAAATTAGTGAAAGAATCTACCCAATATTCATCAATAATTTGTGAAAAATATGAATATTGTTCCGATGAAATGGTAAAGGACCTAACCTGTCCGCGTACCAGTTCATAATCAGTGGTACCCATCCGGTTCGACGATCAACCCTCCCTAGGACAATGTCATTCGCAAAATGGAGGTGGAGCGCCTATGCGGGTGTGAACTAAATAGCCTCCGAGTGCGGTCAGACTGGTCCACAGTCATGAACGGTGCCATCCACAAACCAGGATGAACCATGCCCCCTCCACACACCACATAATTTAGGAAAACGGAGGCAGAGATCTACGCGGCCGCGAGGCACCCCCATGACCGAGTGGGATCACGGGTGAGGTGAATTCAATATACTCCATGATCCTTGGATTCACTAAGTCATCTTTAGGCTGGGTTTTCTATCATCGGCCTCCACAAAAGGGGATGCATAACCATTGATACAAACCTTTCCCCCCACTATAGAAGGACGTTATTAGGGAAAAGAAAGTGAATTGACTTTTTGAAGATCAGATTCATGGTGATTGGCTATTTGAAGGAAGGAATCAGACTTTTGGAGAAGGAAGAGGCTTTCATGAGCTTTGGATTTCGTGTACCATGATGTTCTGATTCGCAAACCAGAAATAGGTATAAACTAGGGATGAATTATTAACAATTGAAGAACACATAAATAAATTATTAAACTGAGAGCCTAAAATAGGTGAACTGTGAACCATGGCTCCAACGTTGATGTGCTCCCTACGAATCGGGGAGCGTATGCCCCCTCATCGATCCAGCGAGCTACATAGCACTCTCATATGACGGTGAAGCCCTGAACAACACTGCCCCTAGCTGCTCCTGATCGAACGGACACTAGCACCGCATACCAATTTGGTATGTGGAAAAAACCCGAAGCCGCATATCACTCAGTTACTCGGGATGCCCCTCCGTCTGTGTACCACCCTTGTACACGGATGTCCTCTCCATCCATGTAGCACTAACCTATACGATGGGTGGAACTCCTCATATGGATTTGTGGTCTATAAAGACCTTCGTTGTTTCCATCCCATGAGTCAGATAAGTCCCTACCAATTCAATCCAATCCACTAGAATCCCTTCAGTATCCAATCCATCGGCACCAAACCAAGGGATCTACCAAAGCCACTAGACCGGCATGCTGAAACCTTCAGATGTATTAGTGTGCCCCCCCCCCCGAGTTGACATACCAACGGTAGGCAGAGACAAAGGGGTTACCCAATCCCTTGAACGGACATCCAGAGCATTCTTGGCTTTACATTCCCACAGTAGTCCAGAGTCTAAACCCAAGAGCCCCTTTGTGCCTCTGCACTCTTCAGGATTGGGGGATCCTTCTTTCTTTTCCAATCAATGAGCACCAGCGGTGATGACTTCTCCCAACCTTAGAAGAGATTAATAGGGAATCCCTCCATAAGTAATCCACACACCATCCTCATCGAATGAAAATAGACTTTCCCCTTCCATTTGGGAAGGTTCATTGCTTTGTACCCTCCACCACCATACCAGAACCTCTTCCGACATGACCTATGACTTTATTACCTCCTCGACACCAAGGAGTATGAAAGTCTTGCGGTCTCAGCCCTCTCCCTCTTCCATCGTCTTCATCATCTCCCCCTATAAAGGTAAAAGTGTGTAGAATTACCAATTATTTACTTTCTCTTGTTTCTCACACTGAGAATGACTCACGTGGGCTTAGAGATTTGTGATGGTCACGTCATCCATACAACAACAACGGTCGAACGAACTACGTGGGTTTTGATCCATGCCTCTTAAGTAGGGTACGTATGACACCTACCTGATGTTCAATACTGTTTTAGGAAACCAACCACTTGTAATCCCTAACCATACCTCAACATTGTCTTCCTATCATGATCTTGATGGGAAACTATCAAATGTAAGACCTGACATTCCAGAACAATGTAAACTTTTATTCCCATCAAACCGAGATACATAGTAAACCTCCCTGATGCGTAATCCCAACATCCAATTATGATACCCATCTATCCTTATCATACTCTGTCCTCATGTCCCTATCACGACCATACCCGAGCCCATGATAACATTTCCCTTGGGTCTACTAGGCCACTTTGATGTATGTCCCACACCAACAATACTAGACACATGTCACCTAGATGTCCTTGCCACATGACGTTAAACTGTAGGGTTGGGTCCTTTTTACACGACCTTAAAATGTGATGTGTCCCATTAAGTGGCACCAAACTACATGGATTCTGATTCCTCTCACAAGGATACATAGGAAGCCCATATTACAGGTTCAATCCAGATGCTCAAGTCACTATTTTTCCCCTTTGGATGATAATAAACTCTAGAGCACCCAATTTTAAGGCTGAAGACCAGTTTTTTCTGAACAAACTAAAACTTCCTCATAATCTATAATCCAATGTTGGATTGTAAAATTCAGTTGTAGATGGTTCTGAATCCCTCTGTATACCTATGACTTTAAACCCAAGGGTAGTCCATGGATAATATTCTTGGGGATAATCCAAATATTCTCAAACATATGATCACGTCTTAAATCTATATGAGAGTCACAGAATAGGCAATAATTACCCCCAAAAGGGTGAGATGAGCCCAACATCATATCCTCTTGACCAATGTGATTTCTTAAGTGTCATTGGCCATATCACCCAATGAGTGTATGACTTTGGAAATTATCTCTATGGATAGTTTAATAAAAGAACCACTGTGCAGTTTTTGCTCCATGAATAAACCTGTTTGTGACCAGACGATGTCATGAAGATAGGGAACCTGATAGAAAGGATTAAACAACACTGAATCCATTTGATCAGACAAGGGAACAAATCACGTCCCCTCATCATGAAACAATATTATATATATTTTTTATTTCATTCATAACATATTTCTTCCATTGTACGGAATGATTTTAAAACTATTTTTATGCTTAATAATTCATTTTTTAAAAACAAGTTTTATCATTTTATGCACTTATTATAAAATGAATTTTTAAAACCAATCAAAATTGAATCCTATAGAATTAATTAGATATTTGGAATAATAAATTTTTAAATTTTTAAAAAGTTAAACATAAATTTTTTCATAATTAATATGAAAAATATTAAAACAAATTTACCATAGGTAATGTTAAAAATGATATATCGAGGGGAGCTAACCTAAGAGGATATAAAGTATATTGTATAAAAAATAATTTATTTAGTTTTATTGATCTATGTTATTTATAAATTATCCTTCATATCAATAATGATATATTATTTTTGAGACACCTAACTTGAGTAAAACCATAAATATTTTAATCTTTTATAAAATTCAAAGTTAGAGTGTGTTCTCTCCCAACCTTTATGAAGAGTAATACCTATCCTCTATTACTCATACATAATGTTCCTCATTGGTTAGTAAATAAATTCCCTAATAACAATCTTACATATCTTCCCACATCCTAGAGGGGGTTTTTATCATGAAACCATCCGATTAAGGCTTAATATGTAGT
Source organism: Viscum album (assembly GCA_963277665.1). Lineage (NCBI taxonomy): Eukaryota > Viridiplantae > Streptophyta > Magnoliopsida > Santalales > Viscaceae > Viscum > Viscum album. The sequence goes on along the minus strand of OY728128.1, from coordinate 2,081,683,000 downwards.
TTATAGCAGCTTTCTCAATAATAAGGTACAACACTTAACTGAGTAATTTAAATTTTATTTCTTATTCAACAATATTTAAAAAAATATTTATTCATGATAACATGATGGATCTAGTATCATAAATATATTTATATGTTTTTATATCTATATTTTAACCTTTATTATTCTCCTTCTTAGTTAAATGATAAGTGGTAGTATCAATTTTGTATTTGTGTGGATTTTTGATTCCACATAGCGATGTGATTAATTTTCCATAACTTCCATTCTTGGAAGGTTTTTATGCTGGATTTATTTTTTATAAATTATATTTTTTAAAAAATTATAATTCTATAATTATATGATCATCTCTACCTTCAGACCTTTCCATCCAATTGAAAATTATAATGTCGCTAGTGTTTACGTGTGGACTACAACCGCCATAGAGCAATTTGATTCATATTTATTTCCACGTTAAATAGATGATAATAAGTGTATATTTAATAAATATATATGATATTATTTATATAATTACTATTTTTAAATTTTTATATATAATTTTCCTTTCTTCTTTGTCATCCTAAAAATAGTGGGAACATCACTCTTGCATTTGTACAACCCTCCATCTCCATGAAGTGATATTATTAAATTTACTTCAATTATTTATTTTGATGGTTATAAAAGTGTATGATATGAGTAAATATGATAATAATTTCACTGTTAAGGCAATTTTGATGATGAAAATATGACCAAGGTGAAATAAAGGGAATTAGGTAACTATAACATGCATAGAAGAGAGACCAGTTTCACCTGAAAGATCTTTTATTAAAGAATTTTTTATGAAATTACAATTTGAAACATTAATAAAATGATAAATGTTTAAATATAAATTAATATGGGTTTCTAATATATTTAGGATAAATAAATATTGATTATACAAGATATTTGAATGTTTTTTTATGTAATACAGGACATGTGTTGAGGGATGAATGTTTCAATATCGTTCTTTTAAGAGTCTATGATAAATTATTTTTGAGGGAAATTATATTGATATTACACTTTAAATCCAATATATTTTACCCTCTTATAATTTTTTTATGTATTGCTAATAGTTTACTTTTTTTGAACATAAAATGATTTACAATTTGTTTTAAATAAAATACAACATTATATCCAATGTTTTAGGTGAACTTATTCTTACATCACTATATAGATCAAACATGTTTTATAAATGATCTTTAACATAATTAAAAGGTTATAAAAAGTTCATTTTTATTATAATTTAATTTATATACAATGGATTAAAAATTATTATTTCTAAATTTTTTTTTCAAACAAGTCATTTTTTAACTTTTTAAAAAGTTTTTAAAGGAATGATTTCATTTTTATGCATAGGGAATGAATGTATTTTCCAAAAACCAGTACCATTATTTGGTTTAAATCATCAATTGCAAGTATCCTTAATTATTTAATAAGATAATCATTTTTTCTAAAATCTAGTTATTTTAATTAAAAAGATATCAAAAGAAATTGTTGTTTTATAATGTTCTCAAAAAAATATTTGAATGAACATTTAAAGGTAATTTTCGTCAATTATGAATATAAATTAAATATTTTCATGCTTCAATGAGTTTATACACAATTTTTATAATCAAATTTATTTCCCTAGATGGATTTTTATATAATGGATTTGTGAATAATTCTATGAAATTCATTCATTTACCATGGTTTAATAACATAATGATGTGACCTTTATGAAAATATATTCATCTCCATAAGTTATGCTATGATGAAATGTTGATAAAACTTATTTTTTCCATGGGTTATTAGATAATGAAAAGAAGAATGTGTTATGATCATGTGGCATGCATATATATGATTTTCATTATTTTATTGTTGGGTATGGATTTATATGTCTCTCCAAACCATTATATTAAGATGGAAAAATCATTAGATAATTATGTTATATGTGAACCTAATTTAATATTCATAATAATTTTATGTAATTGGTTTAATTTCAATAATTTAGTGGTTGTACCTTGTTTCATGGGCATAAGATTAAGTGAATACCTAGTATCTTATTCATATGTTTATATGGGGACCTAATATCAGGTTTGTAATTTAATTAGTGATCAAGTTACTAAATATACATGTTTTTAATGTTATAGGATTATTGTTTTACCGCATTTTTTATGTTTATTGTGTTATCTCGTGAAACAAGATTACTTATTTATGATTCACCACAAATATGAATTTTATTGTTATAAAAAATATTTTTTCATTAATTGTGATTGAGAGTATATAATTGATTGGGTATGAAATTCTTATGTTGTGCTAATGTTCTCCAAACCAAATTATCACATATATTAATTGATTGATATATCTTATATTTATCCACACTGAGCAAATATTCTCACCCTTTATCATGTTTTCCATCCCATGGTTTTGATAGATGGTTTTATGTATGATATGTCTAGAAGGTTATAAAACAAACATAATTTTAAGAGATGTTGATTATCTTTAATTAAATAATATGATTATGTATATATCCTCTAATGAAAAAAATATATATGGTTCTATAACATGGATAATTGTGTTATATATTTTTTATTAAAAATAAATGATGAAATATTTAGGTATTTAATGCTTAGAAACACTCATTTTTTATAAGATATGAGTTTAGTTGTCTTATAAATTATGATTATAAATATTATATTAAAACCATATAGATAAGCCTATGTAAAGGATAAAATGATGAAAAATTGGTAAAGAATCAATTATTTTAATTTCCTAGAAAATGTATCTTGTCAGAATATTGGAAAGAGAATGTTGTTTGGAACTGATTCAACTATGGGTGACTAATCTAAAAGGGAATTATTGGTTATTAACATGATCATAATTTGGGAGGGATGAGTATACCTAAGACTATACACCATGTTAGACACTTCTATGGGATATGTGTGGGATAATTTATATTTTATTTCTTAACTGTTATGTTGGATTTTAATAGATTATGATCATGCATAACCTATGTTATACCCTTGGGTTCATAGACTGATAAGAAGGATTCATAATTTAGTGTATCTCGGGATTTATTTTCATGAATATATGACTATTCAGTTAGTTTTTTATATTGATTCTTACATTTTATTTCTTCTTTTAGATAATCTTTTGAACTAGAAAGAATCTTTCGAGCAACCAATGTGATGAAAATATTCATTGAACAACCTCATGATAAACTAAATAGATTAGGATCTTGAATGATATATCTTGCGACTATGATCACTCAACTCTCTCAGGTATATTTTGTTGAACTTATAAGTTTACTAAATATTTAACAACATGTCCTTGAATATTTTATTTGTAAAATTCAACCATTATTATATGGTAATTATTATACACATATTTTTGAGTAATGGATCAATCTGATGGAATTTTTTTCGTTTATCTGTCCTAAGACTATATGAAAGTTTCAAAACAAGTCTATCAATTCTAATATGAAGATGATCAGTGGTGGTATCTTATCACGAATATGAGGAAAGACAAATAAATTAAATATATTTAATTGGAATATTTTTAGATAGAAAAACTCAATAAGTATATTCCAAAAACTATTATTAACCAAATAGGGAGGGTATTTATTGAGTTTAAGAAGAAGTATGATTGATCCATTTGTACCAATAAATCAGGATTTACAATACATGTGATGTATGGATATTATTTAATCTTCATAATTAAATGGAATTATTAGTCAACTGTTTTTTGGTTTTGAAACCGTGTATATGAAAAGAAATAACTATATGGGACATTGGAATATATGAAGAAGTCATTAGAAGGTCTGTCAAAGTGAAAATTATAGATAGATAGCCTCATGGTTATAGTGATACAAAAATAAAGATGGAGCTTCATGGAATCACTTGTGGGATTTCATATAGAGGGAAGATGTTTCAACCATCTCAATGGTAAAAATGTTGGAAGGATAACTTCAGAGATTTCATAAATTGAATGAGAAATTATTCAACTATAAAAGGAATTTCCATTTAGAACAATTATGTTAATTTTATTTCAATAGTCTATCCAAAGAAATGAATAGAGAGAAAGCTTAACCAAATACATCATAGACACGTTAGTTCTTTAGATTCGTGGTGTTTTTTCATTATAAAAATCAATGGAAAAATACATGGGATAATGAGTTTAATGATCCTTAGAAATCTCAAACATCAAAAGATAATGGTAAATCTCCTGTGATCATGATTACCGAAGTTGGTTAATAAAATGATTTTTTGAAAGGTAACTTATTATCCACTCTATAACAACCAATGATTTATATGATTTTGGACTAACCAATTCATTTATGTCAAATAACATTTTTAAGATTGTCATATTACCACCTCAATGATTTTTTCTCTGATTTAGAATTGAAAATTATAATGGTATGATTATTGAGTCTCAACTCTATATCCCCTATATGATAATTTTTTGTGGGAATGTGCATCCTGAAAATCATATAATTCTCCCTCTAGTTTAATTTGATTTTATTTTTTACATTTATTGGATCTCTCTATATAGATCAAATATCAATTTATGAATAATGTATGTCGTGTTAGATATTCTAAATCAATATATGATCATAATTCAATGCAAGGATTAATATAACATAGAAATGGATGTTATTTACAATACATGAGTCTTATTGGATATTCATGAGGGTTATTTATTTTAAATTGTTTGGGAGAAAATCTATATCAAAAAAAATTAATATTTTATGGAATTATGATGATTTATTTCTAAAATACATGTTATGTATTCCACTAAATCATGACATTGTGTTTTAAATAGAACTCATACGTAGTGATACACCTATTTTGAAATAATTATATAGAATAACATTGATTGGGTTTTAGGTATTAATGAAGTAACTCTAGTTGAATATCAATAAATGATTTATACACCATGGTGTGTAACATTTTTTGAACCTATTCTTTTAGTATTGAATAATGATGGGTCAATGAAACATCAAATTGATTGTCAAGAACATGAAAATATCACTATTATAAACAAGTAACATATACCATATATCCATGATCTATTTTATCAGTTACATAGTGGTTAATATCATTCCTCTATTCAACATGGATTTGGATCTCATAAATTCATGGTTCCTGAAGATTATATACCCAAGACATCCCTTTATGTGTGGTATAGTCGTTATGATGTTATAGTAAATCTTTTTAGAATTACCAATTCTCCTACTACATTATTTGATTTAATGAATATTTCTTTAAAGATTACATTATTCAGTTTTGGAATTATTTATATATAATATTATAATATTTTCGAAGAGAAAGTGATATTATGAAGAAAATTTGGGGATTTTTGAAGACTCTAAGTATAGATAATTTTAAACATAAACTAACAAAGATTCAATTGTGAAAACCTACTATCACATTATATTTTAATATAATCTCAAGTGATGGTATATTAATGGATTCAATAAAAATATAGGTTATTGAATAATATCCTATACTATGAATGGATACTCTTTTCCATAGTTTTTTAGGATAGAAGGATACTATATATTGGTTGTGTAAAATTTCTATTGGATATAGAATCCGATTAACATGCTGACTCTAAAGTGGTCATAGTTTCATTAGAAAGATTAATATGAGGAAATATTAAAGGAGTGGAAAACAATGTTGACCATTGTACATATAAATTAACTAAAAAATAGTGGAAGTGGCTTTTAAATATTTAATGACACATTGTGGAAAGGACTGGTATAAATCCTCATGAATAAATATATATTGATATATTATTCCTCATTTCAATTGAATTCCCATGCACATAATTAACTAACCCATGCTTATGAATTGGTATTGGTGTTTTCTAAACATAAAATATCAAGGCATTTAGTTTATGGTTAACAGTGTGATATATATTGATACTAAAATTTTTACATAAATATTCACACTGAAAGAGTTTAATATGAACTAAAGGTTATTCTTAGAGTTGATAAAATATTATGAATCATCAATACACTATCACCTTTGGAAGGTGGAAAACGAGTATGATTCCCTGAGTCAGAAATACCATAATTTTTTTTTCTGTTGTGATGAATAAAATAGATCAAATATTCATGTATTTGTAGAAGATGGATTCTGAAATAATGAGTAAAGAATAAATTTTATATCTTTCTCAAATGAATGTTCACCCACCGATCCATGTGAGGATTAATGAGGAGAAGATGAAGGATGAGGAACAACAGATAATGGTGAAAAATATACCTGAGTTAGACAATGATTATAATGACATTATGGGATTCATGAATTTAGTATGTGTCCCATTAACACTATAAAATGATATAACTCTTGGAAGATGATAATAGTTCATTTTCAATTCATCATGGATTTATAATGATGTTTGGATATTTAAAAGTGTATTTATGATTTGATAACATAAGAAGGGATATTTCAAAGTATGTATACTAGTGTCTGGTGTATGATAATGTTTACGGTAAGAGACACAAGTGTGTGGGGTAGTTATAACTATTACCTATACTAGAAGGTAAATGTGAAAACATTACCACAATATTTATCTAAAAAAAACCAAAACATACAAATGGTAAAATGATATTTTCACTATAGTCAATCACATTATAAAATTATATCATTTAATTATCATCATAGAATATTCCAAAATAGATAATCTTGTTAGTATATACAACAATAAAGTCATAAGGTTTCATGGGGTACTACATTCTATTTATCTTATCAGGATCTATGGTTTACCTCATAATTATAGAGGATTCCTAAGTAGGATCATTATATCGAGTTTAGTTTTAGTATTTAATATTATCCATAGAAAAATAGCCACTCATATATAACTAATTAAACTTTATAAGACATATTCAGGCCTTTATCTTGGTATTTTAATTTTGTTTTGGAGTCACACCTTACATTCTTTGAATCTTCTTATAATAATACATTATAATCACATATATATTTGATTCCTTATGAATATTTCTATGGAAGGCGTTATAGAACTCCAACATGGTAGGATGAGGATAAATAATGTAATCTATAAATAACTAATCTTCTTGGGGGATTTTTATAGAATATTTTAGTTATTTATATCAACATAATGGAAAATAGAGTCGATAGAAAATCTATTCTGAAAATAGTTGGTGAGATTTATTTTTCAATGCAAATGATAAGGTATTCTTATGAATATATCCTAAGAATAAGGTTATGTGATTTAGAAATATAGTAAATATAATACTTATATTTATTGCTCTCTTTTAAATTATTAATCTTAACAAGTTGGTTTCTTGTCGATTAGTTCTTTCAAAAAATCACTCTAATGTTCATGATGTTTTCCATGTATCACTCTGGATGAAGTATAAAAAATTTCCATTTAAAATGTATTGAACAAATATTATATACTATTGGAGAATGATCTCTCTTATACAGAATAGCCATGGATGATTATGAATCAAAGACAAAATGTGATGAAAAACCAAACCAATATTATGGTCCAAATTTTGTAAAAAATTCATTAATTTGAGGAATCAACATGGGAACTCAAAGATTTGATTTAGTAATAGAATCCTTATAGATCTATTTTGGAGTGGGATAATTACAAGGATAAAATTATTAGAAATTGTTATATTTAAAATCCATGATATTTTATTATATATATATATCTCTCTTTTACATAAATTTAATTCCTATCATATCATTCCTTACACATAATATTCTGATTAAGTAATTGTGATATATTATTAAAATATAATTATTTAATGAGATAGTTATCACATAGTTTTTGGATATGTGGGTTGGATCATTTGTATCAAAATTAAGAAAATCTATTTTTTGCATATTTCTAAAATAAATCATTAGTTTTTAATTTACATGAAATTGAAAAAAAACATTTTAAGGTTAAGAGTGGTGTTTTTATAAATAAATTATTCTTATGTTCACAATGTGTTTTCACCATAAAAATATAAACTAATCTCATAAGATGAGTGATTTTTAGAAAATTTGTTGATAATATATTTAATCAAATATTTTAATATTCATCTAATATTTTTACATTGAAATGAATTAAGTTAAATATAATTTTATTATTAAATATACTCTTTTTTTTAAATGGTGTGCTTCGTTTTACATATTTATTTGAAAATTAATTAAATCCAATTATAGAAATTAAATATTTTAAAAAGGAATCTACATTTTGAATCCAAATAAATAATATTATATATAAATTTAAACATAAATTTTTTCATACAAAATTTTAGAGACAATAATATTATTTTAACCGAAGTTATGGCTATAACAGGTATACCTGGAGTTTATCCTAATGGGTAAAGATTAAAATTTCACAAAAAAATATCCTTATTTTGAACTATTATATTCATAAAAATTGATTCCCTTTATGCATTCCTCATTGAATTGTTGAAAGATTTTTTGGTTCTTGATGGAAATTATTGATGATATTGAGATCCATTCTTCATTGAAGGATCTATACACTAATAAATTCCTCAATAATATCACTTCTTAGGGGTAGGTTCTAAGAAATTTTAAGTTGGAATTGGATTTTATAATTTTTTTAATATGAAGTCACTAATACGGTTGCCCAGTTTAAATGGAATTTTCACCACTAAGGAGGATTATAGGTGCTTGCATGATGCCTCATTGGTGGTCCCTTCTTAGTTGTTGTAATTTCATACTGATTTTATTCCACATTCTCATTATCTTATTACATGGAGGATATAGAAATGTAGGCTCTCTCGGCAGAGGATGAATCAGTGTGTAGGGTTTTCTCCTTCCCATGGTTTTTTTTGTTTTTTCTTATTGCAGATGAAACTGCTGACCATTTGTTTGTCTTCTGTAGTTCTTCATCCAGTTTTTTCAGTTATTTTCTGGGCATTTTTAACTATTATTTGAACTTGGAGAGCTTCATGCATCTCATGTAATCTATTCATAGGGATGGATATAGTACATAAATGAAGATTCTCTTCCTTTATACTACTGCAATATAAAATTATCTTTATATAGAGGGCCCAAAACATGCTGGATTTTGAGAACAGAACCATGTTGTCGCATGTTGGCATCTGAGAGCTACTTTGTGGTGTCATGGCTACTAGAAGTGCTCATATTAGTACCATAAATAATAAAGATTAATATCTGTTGGTCTGGCTCACCCTTGGTATTTCTGGAAGAGTCAAGAAACCTATTATGATGAAATATACAATGTGGATACCTTTGATAACTCAGTGGATGAAAATAAATGTTTTTGGGGGTTGCTGTGGGTGCACCGGGACCTTTGGGTTGTGGTGGCGTGTTCCGTACTCATAGGGTATTCATTAAAGGTCATCTCGACCACTACATTGGGAATGGTGTTGCGAATGATTATGAGTTATGGGAAATGGTTAAAGAGGTTTGGTATGGTTCTTATCATGGATGGATAGTTTTATGGATGAAATATGATGCAACATTGGCAGTTTAAATTATTTGGAATCGTTCAAGAAATTTTCAATGGCAGATGTGATCGACTTCAGATGACTATCTCAAGCTTTTGGATCATCTTTTTTTTGGTTTTCACTCATGTTTATATATAGAAAAATTTCTTTGTTGATGATCCTTCCAAGAGAGCTATTGAGGAGGACAATTCATTTTGGTCCTTTGTTATAGCTACTTTTGTTGTGAGTTAGTGGATGTGGATGTGCGTCATCATGTGTACACACTTCATTGTTATTCCCCATGTTTCTCCTTTTTCATTGACTTTATTTTATTAATAATATAATTTTCCTAGGTTTGGGATTTCATACTTCATGATCCTTTGATTATATTTAATTATTTTAAAAACATTCTAGTGTATCTTATCCTACCATTGTAAAAGGATTTCACCTCTTCTCTCCTCATCTCCATTATTGATCTATATATTTCATCTAAAACCAACCCTAGTCCCTTCTTAAAATACCTACCAACATCCTAGTGTTATTTTATTACTCATAATATCATCCATTCATTTATTAATGTGTAATAAAAATGAGGATTCTCAACAAAGATTTACAACTCATAACCGAGTACTTTCATATTTATTTCATCTTCCACATTATTGAAACATATTTTATGAATCATTAAATGATTACTCAAGTATAATAATTTTTTTTATTTTATTATTTCAATATCAGAATCTTTATTTATCTAATCCTTTATTAAATGGGATGAGAAACTATCACCATTGTGTATTTCTGGAATAGCGCCTCCACATGGCTATATGATAACTTTTACATCACTATCCTCCAAGGTTGGTTATTATGATTGATTAAATGTTTATATATGATGTAATTGAAAAAATCACGCATCTTTAATTAAATAATATACTCTATGATATATTATTTATATCCATTGGAAAATTATATTATTTTTGTTGTGTTTGTGTGGTCTACCACTACCAAGAACTGATGTGATTCAATTTTAATTTCCTCTTTATATGTTCATAAATAAGGATTGACATAATTAATAAATATAATATTTATTATAGACTAATGATTCTATATATGTTAACTTTTATTTATATTTCTTTTACACTATCTATTGAATATTGGAAACCACACTCAGGTTTGTGTATGGACTATCATCTCTATGAAGAGATGTAATTCATTTTTCATTATAGATTTATATCAAATAATAAAAATAGTATATGATAAGTAAATATGAATAATATTTAATTATAATTATTTTGGAGATGATTAAAATTTCAACAATGTGCATGTACCGGAACCATCAAACCTGAACATGTAGGTAAAATTGATGAGTTTTCACCCGAATATTCTTCTAATGAAGAAATTTTTCATAAGATGATAATTGAAAATTAAAAATAAATTATTCATAGTAAGTTATATATGAATATTGTTCTATAATATTTTCATAATAAATTTTTATTTAATATACATGGCATATTGACACATATTAAGAAATATCATACCTAAGGTAAGGGATTCGTATTAAAATCTCATTTCATTTTGAGATTTTCAATGTTAAATTTCCATTTAGGGAAATTATATGATTTTTATACATTATACTAAATATATACATATATATATACATATATATATTATTATTATTTTCTAGTAATTATTATAATTCTTATGTGTTATAACCATTTTCATGACTTTGGTACTTATAGTGATCTATACTATTTTTTACATGGAATTCTACATCTTTCTTCTTTAGTTGATAAACAATTCCTTCCATGTCCAAACACATAAAAAGTTTATTATGAAGATTTGTAAATATAAATTAAATGAATTAAATAGATCCCCTTCACTATTTTTTACTTTATTTATAAAATATAAAAAAACATAATATTAAAGAAATGTTTTTTTGAAAAAAAATTATATTTTTACTTTTTCCAACGGTATGAAAGAAAGCATTTCTTTTTAAAAAATTTGACATGAATGGATTTTTCTAAATTTCTTAGCATACTTTTTTCTTGTTAATTCCATCTTAATTTTACTTTATCTATTTACAAGGAAATTTATTTTTCCAATATTTTGGTTATTTTTTGTTAAAATTTAATAAAAATAAAGGTATATTTGCTGATATTTTTTATGAATGATTCTAATGATAATTCAACTGAATTTTTCATCTATTAAAGCATACGTTATAGATTGGTATGATTCAATAGGGATTTAATATTATTATACCATCCAATTCATTTATCTATATTGAATCTGACGATTATGACTTAATTATTAATATATGAAATCCATTTCGTTCCAAAAAAGTTAATTAAGTTATTATAAATTTTTATCAACCCCTTATCATTTACACGAGTGGTGCTACGATTTTTAGATGTTTGTGAAAATAATTTTCCTTATTGTTTAATGATTTGATGATATGAAGTATGTTTTGTTATCCACTGAAACAAATGTGTTTTCTTTTCATTATCTTCTTAATGGACTTGGAATTATATGACCCCTAAAATAATTTGGTAAATATAGATATTTAATGAGATAAATATGTTACACATGAACTAGGTTTCATGTTCCCAATATTATTTTTCGACCATGTTTCATGTTCATAAGTTTATGAGTGGACCTGGTTTCATATCTATTTGTTCATGCATGGAACTGCATTCATGTCCATGTTTTTATGCAAGAACAAGATTTTATGTTTTTAATTTAATGATTTATTCTATCACTATTTATACATCTTCACTATGTTATAAGATAATTTTTTTACTCCTTTATATATTTTTGTTATTCTCTCATGGACCATTATTTATTATTTATAATTATTAACCATTATGGATTTTTTCTTAAGTTTCGACACAACATTATTCAATGACTCATGATTAAAAATAATTAATTTAATGTCTATGAAATTAATATGCCATGATCATGTTGCCATATCCTTATTCTAATGTTTGATTATTGATTCACTTATCTTATATTAAACTATATTGATCTTCTTAGAAAACCCTTTCTTATGTTTCCCATCCCAAATTTTGATAGAAGGTTTTAATTATGTCATGTAATTAATTGTATTATGATGTATAAGTTTGTGAGATATGTTGAATATCCCTTTCTAATTATTATGTTGATGTATCTTGTAACTAAAAAACCCAAACCTTAATAGTTTTAGGGTATGTATAATTGTGTTATATATATTATATTCATCTCAAATTATTAAATATTTATATATGTTATGCTTGGGTATCCATAGTGAGAGAATGAGAGATCTAGTCATATTACCACATGAAGAAAAAAATAGGGGATAAAAAATATAAAATTTATTAATAAGAACCAAAATACGATTCCCCTATACCTCTTATTGTTGAGAATATTAAAAATCACACATATAGTAAAAATTCTTGGTATATCTAAGATTCTAATTCCACAAATAATGGTATATGAATTTAAAAATATCACTCATATTCACCACATGAAAACCACACATCATATAGGGTAAATTACCAAATATATTGAAATAGGATATTAGTCAATGGTGTCTCCACTTTTTAAGATATCACATATACTTCTCCATTATGCATCAAATGACTAGCCATGTCCCAACACACCATTAACATGTGAATTATTCTAAATCATTGGAACAACACACCATCCACTCCCTCAATCACCCCCATGTGAATGACACTCCATTAATTCATAAAATTCTTCAACAATTGGGCCACATTCACTACTTATGTCAGATATTTATTACTCAATGAATCCATCATGGCATTAAATTTGTTATTTTTTATTTAATCTAAAAATAAATATTCTTAAGATAACTTTCCCACCATATATATTGAAAAATATTATTTTTCAATGAGAAAATGTATTTTTATATTATATAAATGGAGAATGCTATTAATTTTTATTTAAAATTTAATCCATTAAAATAATATATAGATTAACAATTATCCATCCCTATCATGAAATGGGTAGTCATTTTCATGGTTTCTCAACTACATTGACCCTTATACAATGATTTTATATATCTATATCAAAATTAATCATATGAACGAACTAGATGTGTCCTATACAACTTTATAAGTGATTATTGATTTATGTATATTCAAAACTAAGGCTGATGTGAGTCTATGCTACCTCTCCTGTAATTCCTCCAGACACTATTAATACATCTTGAAATTTTATGTTACCTGTTTTTAAGGTTTCATGGGGAATATAGTTTTAATATATTCATAAATTAATCAACATTGATATTCTAAAAATTTAAAATGTTATGTATATCTCAAATAAATATATATATTTATTCATTTACATAAATACGTCTTCTTTCTAAATAATAATTGAGAGTCATTTTTTAAGAAATATGAATAACGATCACTACATTATGATTCAAAAAACATTAATTATATAATTTAAAATAAATTATATTATTATGCATAATCTGTAAAACAGTGTCCCAAGGTTTCTTATAGTCTTCCTAGAACAATTAATATAAAAGTATTTCATCAAAAAATACACTTACTAAGGTAAAAAATACATATATAAAATATGGTCATCAATTTTATAATGTCTATTGGTGAATCGATAACTCTAAAAGGCATGAAAAAATACTAGTAATGGTCATGTTGAAAATTGAAATATTTTTATGAGTTTCACCCTTCATTTAACACAACTAAATATAATAAAATAGAAGAACAATATTAGAGTATGAATAATATCCCATCATTTGGCCAATCCAACAATCAATTCATTTAAAGGATACTTATTATTCATATTCACATTATTCCACTTCCATTAGTCAAAATTTATACTCAAGAAACCATTTAATTACATTAAGAATAAAATCCATACCACCCATATTACATGAGTAGACTTAACAAACCATTTATTCTCATGTTCAATAAACTATTCCATTAAATTAATGAAATATTCATGTTATAGTAAATAAAATAATAACAAAAGAATTTATTGGTGATGGAGTTTTATTATTTTATACCTTCCTCTCTATAACTCAATGCCACATCATCAAGGGTTTCCCATTTGGAATAATAATTCCAGTATTGGAAGAAAAATCTACATCACCCTAATTTACACTCCCTCATCAAATTTTTTTGATACCTATGGATTGGTAGTGTTAATTTTCTTTAGGCTCTACCCCTATTTTCCAATTCATCTCCATTTTCTATGGCTAGTATTAATCGCATCACCTTCATCCATATGTGTTAGTATTATGGTATGTATTAACTGAAAATGATTTATATATTTCATTATTGGTTCAATGGGATGTAACAAAAGGAATTTGGGGTTCTTTGTTTCTTTAGTTGTCATGACGAAACACAATGGGGCTCATGATGCAACAACCGTATTTACACCTCTATAGGTCTGGTTATGGCAACAAGCGTCAAATGTCATAACTAGTATGAGATTCATCTTTCAGATATACATGTACACATAAACCCAATCATCTCTATGAAAACGTACATAGGAATAATAACAATAGATGAATAGATTTGAGAATAAACCATGCATGTAAAACATCATAATAATACAATAGTATGATATAGTAAACTAAAAAGGAAATGTATAAACACACAACCAACCAAAATGTCGTCCCAAAATGAAAAAACTGGAAATTTAATGTGTTGAAAGATCCCAGCTCTAGATATCCACGTCATAACCACTATACATGTCCAAATGAACCTGGATATCTATATGCTCATTTTTACTCACCGCCGACCTATCATTGATCTTCATAAGACACACTGTGTTTGAAAAAGGTCCCATTATGGGTGAGTATATACAAACCAATAAAGATTCCCCAAAACTGATGGGGAATCATTTAAAGACACAATAGAAAAAGACATGGAAAGCTATGTCATGAGAGTAACAAAATCTAACAACACAAATATATATATATATATATATATATTCAATAAATTAATCCCAAGTGAGAGACAAAGGGGATCTTCATACTCATATCTAGTCCATGAAAAGTGTCTATTATTAGTTCCAAAGAAACATCTATGACTATAAGCATCTCATGCACATGTCTGAAGAATAATACAGTTCAATAGATAACTTGACATTATTCCTCACATTCAAGTGTTACAATCCATAGGTATATTAACCATGACCCAATACAATAGGAGGGTTTCACTCAATGGTAAAGGACCCATTTCCTAACTCCATTTGAGGGTGTCACTCTAATATTTGATATAGAACCCATTCCCATCCCATCAGTTATGAGCCACTCTAACGGTCAAGGATTCATTACATTTCTCATCAAGAGGGTTCCTCTCGATGGATAGTTAAAGGACCCATTCCCAAATATTAAATGAGGGTGCCACACTAATTGATGGAGAACCCATGCACTACATAAGAGAAGGATTCCACTCCAGTGGTCTAGGACCAAATCCCTAATACTTCATGAGGGTTCCAAACTAACATATAAATGACCCTTTCCCTTCCCTACTAGATGGTGCTACTCTATTAGTCATGGAACCCCACCCTAATACCATAAAAGGGTGACACTCTAATGGTTGATAGAGGACCCATGTAATGCATATCATGATGGTTCCACTCTGATCTATTTGAATATTCAACCTGATGACTATCATAAACAAATGTTGGCTACAGAAGCTTTAAGTTTGAAATATCTCACATCATATCTCATATTCAATTATAAAGGCCACCATCATGATAAATATGTAATGAAACTCCAGATATGATACTAATATTCCAAAAACAATTCCAAATGAATGGACTTATAACAGATAGATGTTTTCCTAAAAATGTGGGTACATGGTTTGTAAGGGGACCCACATGACGTGTGTTCCCACACTTCTTCTTGTTCATCTCCCTTCTAGTACATGGATCACAATCAATATAGACCAATGTAGTTTGTAAATTCAATACAATGTATGTGATATCCACATGAGTTCCTTCCTATTTATATGGTCATCTCAATGTATTCCTACCCCTATTCATGTAATCATATAATTGTTGTTTGCTCTCATATGGGGTCCCTCCCATGTTCTATCAGTTTTTTCTACTTACACTCATCGTGTGCTCGTACACTGAATGTTCCTAGACTTCCATGTGCCGGTATAATCTTGGA
This sequence comes from Viscum album, assembly GCA_963277665.1. Taxonomy (NCBI): domain Eukaryota; kingdom Viridiplantae; phylum Streptophyta; class Magnoliopsida; order Santalales; family Viscaceae; genus Viscum; species Viscum album. The sequence goes on along the minus strand of OY728128.1, from coordinate 2,081,666,423 downwards.
GTACATGATGGGTTTCTAGAACAGATTCAGGTGGTGTGTGGGTGTCCCACACAATTTGTTATATTTTACTAATGTAAGACCCTATCATCCAAATCCATGGGGCTACCCACCATGTCTTATACATACATCAAGTTGTTTATTAGTTATTTATGTTGAAATACATGTATTCTCCACATCATCTAAATACATTCTCTCATATTCAAATATCACTTCTCTACTATATAAAATTGAAGGATAGTGCTTCCATTTATTTTTTTTGGACCTTTTATGGCCCAAAATCTTTTCTAGGATGGTCCATCTAACACATGTATAAAACTGATATGTCTCTCTTATCATTACCTTATTTTTATTATATCCTAATCCATGAAACAATAACATGAATCTTGTAATTAATCCCTTGCCGTCCATAGTTTTTAATGTTGATCGTCACACTAAAATATATCCTAAATCTAGGGGTTTAATCGAGATCGTTCTTGATTTGAAATGTCATACTATTTCCCCATAGGCCTAAAATGAATAATGTGAAAAATGATTTGGGGATGAGAACAAAAACTAGGGTGAAAATATATTTTTCTAATCATTTTTATCAAACATATATAGATTTGGATGCATAAGGTGGTAAATTTTTTATAAATTGAATAAATAATTATAAATCAATAAAGGGGATCTTGAAACGTCTCATAATAAATGCAGATAAAAAACAAGTAATTGATTATACTCAATCATTTAATAATATGGGGCCAAATTCAATGAAATGTGTTGTAAACCTCTCCTTAATGATCCCAAGGTTACATGACAACCATTGAAAACCTCCATAAAAATATATTTATAATATATTTAGGAATTAGGTCAATTAAATTTAATAATTAATTGAATCACTTAGATTAATTTAAATGCACATGCTTAGAGTTTCTATATCTGAACACACTACACAAAACATCTTTTGGTCACACCTTGGGTAAACCTATCATTTCAAATTCAAATATGGCCTTACATTTTGGATTTGAGGTTTTTTATAATAATTATCCTATTTTTATTAAAAACTATTCATGTGTAAACCTAAATATATTTAATATTTTTATAAAATAAATTTATTGCACATCAGGTCTCAAAATTCCACGTCATCTCAACTCCTGGATCGGAAAATATTTATAGATATATTCAAATGTGTTAAAATTAAATAAAAGGGTCTTTAAAATATCCCCTCCAATATTTTTTACTTTAAATGTCAAAACTAAACAAAAAGGTTTGTATATATATCCCCGGTGTGGATCTCCCACTCTGAGGAGCTCTCCAGCAAGCTCATGTGCTTCCATAGTAATAGAACTAATGAAATGGTCCATCCATAAAGGATTCTATCCTTTTAATTCTTGATCACCACAGGGTGATATATAAAAGTGGATTCACCCATGATCTCTAGATCACCCTAGCCATAACATACAAATTTTCATGTATGTATATCTGTATTGGTGACACAATTTTTATGTCTTGCACCTGCTTTGATTGTGGGAGTATAGTAAGGCAGTTGGAAACCTCACTAACCCTTTGCAAGGTCAAGCATTTGAAGATGTACCTTGAGGATATTATTCCTCCCTAGCCAAATCATTTTAATCCTCATTATGAGAGACTCTTAGAAAAATATGGCCTCCTTCTACAAAATTCAAGGGCTTAAAACGTTGATATATATATGATTTATTCTTACTATTTTCTATTCTAAACCCATGATAGATAAATTGGACCTTCAATATTATCACCAGAAATGTCTATGGACAAAAACATGCTTTCTATTTGATCTCAGTATATCATTAGGGTGTCCTATAGGGTCTCCCATAATAAGCCTCAAAGGGTTCCTTACTGATAGTAGAGTGGTATCTATTATTGTAATCATACTCTCTTAATGGAAATGGATCCTCCAACCTATAGTGAAAATCTCACAAGTAATCCCTTTGAATATCTTCTAGCAACTATATAGTGTGCTCAATCCTCTCCTCTATTTTGGGGTGAAATTTTGTACTCATCCATACGTGGGTATCAAATTCCTCTTACTGGCCACTCCACATTCGGGATTTGAACAACATATCATGGTCGAAGAAAATAGTTAAGGTAAACCTATGATGGAAAATAATCACAAGTATAGAAAACTTTCCAAACTATGCACTGAACTGCACTCCCTAGTAGTATGAATATACACTGAATTACTAATTTGGTCAACTATCACACAGATGGATTTGTATCTTCTCACCATCCATGGAAGCCTGTCATGAAGCCTACTGACTAGCCATCCGATTTCTATTTTGGGATTTTAATTGTCTATAAAAAAACCAACTGAAACTGGAGCTCAATCATCACCTACTTACAGGTGAGACATTGAGAGACCAAATCATCAATTATCCCTATTATACAGTCCCAAAAAACCCACCATTGACAGTATCTATACATATTCCCCACAACAAGTTGTAATACTAAAAGAGACATATGGATCTCCCTCATCAAATCTTCTTTCATCGTCACTGGGACCACCATCCATACTTGAAAAAAGAATATTTAATTCCCTCCAGAAAAAAAATCATCTGGTGAATGTCATTTGGATATCTAAATGTATGAAATCATATTTAATGTAACCCAAAAAGGATTCTCTAACTTGTTGGAGGAGAATAGGTTTCAACACCATTTACTAAAGAAAGGTTTCTACATCTTTCTCTAATGGAGCTAGTTACACGAAAGTTAGCTAATATGATGCTTCTTTCCCCAAAGAAACCCCAAAATACCTAATAATATAATATTCCACCACATTCCCTTCCCTAGAGTATATAATGTCTTAAATTCATAGTTTTCCTGGAACTCCAACCGTTTCCTCTTTCTCTGGATCATGTCTTTATGGGTGAAGACAATCCTAAAACTCTGATGGTCTTAGTAATCAACAAATAACTCCTCTATAATATAGTTACCTCACATCCTCATAGAAAATAATATCATTTTGGTATCAATGATATTATTTCCATAATATTTCTCATGGTTTATTAGCTGCTTAGACCCATATGTGATAACTCCCTACATCTCCATAACCATGTAACTGAGTTTATCTCATTATGAATTATTATACACTACATACTCCACACACTCCTTAAAAATACTCAATAGAGAAGTAGTCTTAAACCTCAACCTCCAAACCTTGAAGGATCTATATGATTTATCATTCTAGGTAAAAGGATTCCCTTTCTATTTTAGGGAAATTGAAGGAGAAACTATCAAAGAGAAGTCAGACACAAAACTTATATAGTACCCTACCATGCCATAAAAAATCTTCTTCTCTAATATTTTATTAGGAGGATCCCAAGAAATCACTACATTGATCTTCTCTAATTCTATGTATAATACATGATAAAAAATGGAATTCCTCAAAAATTGTATCTTATTGATCCAGAACTAGAACATTGATAAATATCCATAAATATGGTTCTTTTGAAACAAATATAGGACCACATTAAAGTGCTCTTTATGATCCCCATATGACAAAGAGTATATGAGTATACCATAGATTAATACAACAAAAAATGATCCCATTTACGGATGGAATATCTTATTCCTCATTTCGATAAAACATAGTGGGGGAATTTTTCAAACTTGAGGGAATCACCAAGAATACATTTTTTCTATAGAGACATCAAAATTATAGCTATAGATTATCAGCTCTGAAAACTCTCAAATGGTGGTATTCAGACCTAATATAGATCTTTGAGAACCATCTCTTTCCTCACAACTATTCAATGAGGCTATAAATCCTTTGGATTTGGTACTTGTTATATATCATGACATGGATCTGGAAATTATAATAAACATAATATTACACTATCAAGTATTTAAATTTAACGAGAAGAATTGTATCCTCCATAGAATAAATATTTAGACTGATAAAACCCTTATCTTGAATTTCCTCCAACTAAAGACTCAGTTATCGAAGCTTGGTTTGGAAATCTGATATACCAAAAATGATATTAGAGTGATCTCATGGTGAAAGTAAATGAAAAACGCTATTACCCAACTTGAAGATTGTCCCAACACGTCACTGGGGATGATTTTAATATATTATTCAGAGAGTGAAGTAATACAAACTCATATAGATATATTATTCCAAGGTCTATACTCACCAAATAATGTGCAATGGGATGCCACATCATGCTCTCAAAACCCAGTCTCCCTTCCATGATATCTCTCTTTAACACATTAGAGAATATTGTTACATTTGTTTGAAGGCATCTAATGAATTTATGGTGACAAATAATATTGTATTTAAGAAAGGAAAACATATCCATACCCAATATGATATAAAAAGGCTTCATTAGTATGACAAGAAGGACCCACAATGAACTATCTCTACGTAGATATTGCTTGAAATACTACTATATGAATGATATAGAAGAAGCATTCCCCATTGGAATTTCATGTCAAAGCTACTGGGATACCGTCTCAATTGGGCGATCTAGCTATTTAACCAAGAATAATGATATGAAGGACAAACCCATACCTATGTACACTTATAATAATTCAAGAATACATTAAATTCAAATCATACCTTAAATAATATTTACTACTACTAAATCATATAACTCTACAACCTATAGCTGCACACGACTTCGATCTCTATCTCCCAAAGCCTAGTCTGAGTCATCTCTTTGTTATAGGGGAAGGATCTCATAATATCATCCACCACCCAAAACTCCTTCTCCAGGAGACATACCTACTCCTCTTCCAGTTATGCCTCCCTAGGGGATGCCCTCCTCTAACATGGGATATCCATGATAATGGTTTTGCCTATGTAGTTTTGGTCTACATGTTATATATATGACCTCCTCATCACGTCAAGTAGATAAATCATGTTCCATGTAACATCTCTGATAACATTCATATAACCAACCAACTCTAGGATTACCTCATCTTGTACATGATCCTTATTCTATCAGACTACATGTATGAGTCTTATACCACGAATATCTCCTGCACTGGAAGGAACCTTCTAGTCATTGTAGATGATTCATCCTTGTAATACAAAATATTGGATCCAGCTTCCTAAAACCCCTTTTATAATAAAATCCCCATTATCAATTCCTCATAAGCACTCTATTATATGTTGGATTGAATAGAGTCAATGCATTGGAACATATATATCTATGGGGACCCTGCTCAAACTTCAGTTCATAGAAGTATCCACCCAGGATCATTTTTAATGTGTATCTCTTAGGTTAGTGATAAAATACTCAAAAACTTTCATCCCTCCCTAATACATATTTATAATCTCTTGGATAAAAACTAAAAGCATGAATGGGAGGTGGTACTCCTCATGAAACATATTATGGATGTCAATCCATGAGAGTGCTCACACATCATGCATCTACATAACTTGATTCCACTAGCACCTATATACTATCTTTAAAAGACTAGATTCCATTAAAACCAATTGATCAGTCAATTTCCAGATAAGTATAAAAAAATCATTCACTATATCTTGATTTTCTTCTACTGCCTAGGGATTTAGCTCACCGTCGAATCATAACAACCTATTGAAGTGGATCTTGCAGAGGCCACTATACCTTTTCTCATTCTCAAAAATCTCTTATAGTTTTATATTCTACTCCACATGTAGGGGATTTACTATAAATCAAGATTAGTTAATGATCTAATTTGGTAGGAACTTCACTAATGCCTCACCACTCATTGGATCATCATCACTATTGAAAATTCATAACCTAGATGGTTGTCTTCGCCGAGCCACCAAGAAAATTTTATCAAGATATACAATGGTTATGTGGGTATATATATATATATATATATATATGAGGATATGAATCAAGAATGATAATCGAAATATTTAATAACATATTAGGCAAGTACCACTGATCCCTACAACCAATGTCTTAGTGTGAAGAGTTGCTACTTTGGTAATCAGAGTCCTAGTGAATTGATACATCATAATCTACATCAAAACATGGTTGTCTTTACTGAATGTCGCACTAGAAATAAATTGATGATGTTTCTCAATGTCCATAATAAAATCATTAAAAGTGGACTGATATAAAACTATCATAATTAATAAACTACTCTGATATAATTTTTTTACGACCCGACCCCATGGGGCTCAATCCAGAATTACCCCATTCCAACCTCTGTAGGCCTTGGGATGGAGACAAGCATATGAAAGAATAACTAATATGAGAGTCTTTTTCCTAATGTACATGTATGCACACATCCGACCATATTCATACAAAATAACAGAATAATAATAATAATAATATGATTCATATAGAAAATAAAGCATGAAAGTAATACCACTAGGGAATACAATAGTATGATGGTGTAAAATGAAAATAAAACGATGTGAAAAATATTGTCCTACCTAGAAAGATTTCCTAACCAAAAATAAATAGAAATTTAAATTATTAAGAGTTATTAGCTCAAGATATCCAAAAACTGACCACCATAAATGGTTAAATTAACTTGAGTATCCTATTGTTACTCTGTAATGATAATAGACCAGTCTATTGTCTACATAAGACATGAAACATGTGTGTAAAGCCAAGGAAGGGGTGAGAAAATATCTAACTCATAATATTCCTTAAAAGCATAAAATTGAGCAACAATAAACATGATAGAAAATGGTAGCTCAAACTAAATTATGAGATTAACAAAATCTACCAACAGGGATATAGTTGTATATATATATACTCAAAAATAGAATCACAAATAAGGGAGAATGGGGATATCATTCTCACATCCCAGCCCATGAAAAGTGTCTTCCATCATTTCCAAAGATAAATCTTGGATTTATTTCATCTCACACATTTATTTGATGAATAATTTTATATCAATTCACATCTTCACATTATTTTACAGAGCTGATGGGTACATTCTCTATGTATAAGACCCAATCCATAAAACAAATAGAGGGTGAAACTCAAAGGGTACAAGACCCATTCCATAACTCCAAATGATGGTGGAACTATAATAGTCAATAGAGGTACCATGTCGTCCCTATAAGGAGGATGTAACATTGATCCTCGATGTCCCATTCCCTTTATCCGATATTGGGGTCACACAATGAAAAAATATTGTACTAATTCACTGATATGATAGGGGGTGCTACTCTAATAGATAAAGGACAAATTCTCTTCAACATAGGGGGTGTCGCTCTAGTAGTAGAGGACCGATGCCCTAATACCACATGGGTGTGCCACTATGATAGATTGAGTACTCATGTATTACCTTGTTGGAGGGATAACATTAGTATATAAGGAAGCATGCCTTGACACCATTATAGGGTTCCACTCAAATGGTAGATATAAGACCCCAGAACTCTCTAGGTGGAGGGTGCCACTATAAACCCTATAATGGTCATCCTCAACCACTAAAATCATTTGGTATCACCGAAAAAGTTTAATTATCAAAAAAATCATATATTTTATCTCAAATTACACAACAAAGGTTCCTGTCATTCTATATGGAGAAAAAATCATGATAGGCTACTAATGGGAAAAATCTGAGTCCAAATGAAGGAGACATGAGAGGTGGAATTTTTACTAAAAAGGAGGGGTGCATTTCATGGAAGGTGACCCCCATAAAATTTGTTCCCAAAATATTGAAATTTAATGTCCATGGAAGTACATGGATCACTACCCGTACAGACAATCATGGGATGTAATAGAACAACACACTATGCCTTAGCCACCAAAGGTCTTTATTGTGCTCTTGGCTAAGTCTGTGTACTCTCTTATACACAACGTGTCCTCCCATACAATGTCCCACCAATATCTATCATATAATGTCTCTATACCATGGTCAATATCATGATAATAGAATTAATATAGTCATGCACATGAATTTGTACTCCCATTGTATACATTGGGTCACTAGCACTGACTCACATGGTGTGTGGGTTCCTCACATAGTGTGTGATAACTAACTCACATGAAACCCTTGTTTTCATAGTCTTAGAGATACACATTGTGTACTGTTTAAACTACAAAAAATATAGCGGGGTTTTATTTAGAAACTCATATCTACTCCACTCGATCGAAATTAGTGGGTATATCTTTGAATTACGCCTCAATGATTCCCCAAATCAAATGAAAGAGACTATGTTCATCATTTCACGCCTAATGGTGGTAGAAAATAAAATATATGATCATCAATTTGAAGCTCATATGTGCCTTATTCATCTACCTTACAATATACTTATTTTTTCCAGATCACTGATCCATGAAAAGATCACTTGCATCCCATGATTTACCCCCTTTGATCCTTATATGTCAAACCCATCCAATGAACACAAATCCATTATGAATCTAGTGGTTTGATCAAGCTTGAACACAACTGAAAATGTTGAAACATGGACCCATAGGACTTTGGAGAAAAGATGACGAAAAATAAGGGGATATGCATTGAAAAAATTCAACAATCATTAGCCAAGAATTCCTGAACAACAGATACATTTTGGATGTCTCGGGGTGAAAACATTATATAAAATGAATAAATAATTGTAAAGAGATATACCATCTCATACCAAGTCTCATAATAAATTAATATCAAATACACCTAATTGATAATTTGAAAAAATTTAGTCACATAGGGAATAGTCCACAAATTATTATACTAATCGTTATTTGGATCAATCGTTGCTGAATAACACACTCTCAAATAATGTAGGATGATCTTTCATGTTAATTGTGCCATAGTTCATTTTGTTATATAATATTGATATCATATGATCTTGATTCACCCATGATAGGTGGTTGAATTCTTTTTTAAAAGATATTAAGGATCTTTGGATACCCCTATAAATAATCCATAACAAAATATTTATATAGGATTTATTAATTATGTCATTTAAATTAAAAATTTTAATTAAAAATTTAATTTAATTTAATCACACCTGATAATGGTCTATTTTTCTAAACACCCTATTCCAAACAACTATTGGTCACTCCTAGGGTAAATTGGGTGTTAAGGATTCATTCTTGAATATACTTTATTTTTAGAAGATTTATTTTACAAGTTATCATTTTTTTTCTTAAATACCATGCATGATTAATATAAAATATATTTGATATTTTTATAAACTTATTTTCTAGCACATGAGGCATTGAAATCATGTTCCCTATCAGAACTAAGATTAACAAATGTTTCTAGGTATATTTTAAAGTCTTATAAGAAATAAACAGTCTCTACATTACTTTCTCCCTTGATGGTGTACTTGGCTCTTAGTGGTGCCCTTCCATCTCAGAGTGGCACTTGTGATTCTATCATGATCTGATGTTTCCAAATACTACTTCAATCCCTTCTAAGGGTTCTTAGTTAAATTATTTACCTAAAAAATCCATATAATTTAATCAGAAATATATTAATATCTTTTGGTTATTATTGTCACATAGATATATTGTGATCATATCATAAGCATAATGAATACGAGAGGAATATAGAATACATATTACATATTAACTGATTTCTAACTTTACCATATTCACCAAATGAATAATAAATAGACTGAAATATTTTTTAGAGATAATATAAATAACACCAGAGAGTAGATATAGTTTACACAATCCCCTAAAATAAGATAAATATTCATCATAGGAGATATTTTTCTGCAAATAGATGTTCCTCACAATCATATGTTTTTAGGGAGAAGAAAGAATTATAAGTAATTAATAGCACAATATTGGATATTACATCCTTTAATAAATCTAGACCGATTCGAGGATGCAACTATTTTTATAAATTGATTTAAAGTAGTTTAAATAATTCATTTAATGATGTAATATATATAATTGGACTAATTAAATTGTTTGATCTAATATAATTCATTAAAATTATCCACATTGGGAATAAATGTGACAATATAAGAATTTATCCCTTTTGATGTAGAACATGTTTAAAAACACAAAACCAAATTTTAAACATCATAAACAATAATGAAATAAAATGGTTAAAGAAATAATTCAGACTAGTGGAACTATCTAGATTTTGGAGAAAACAACACATATAATTTATAAAGTGTGTGTAGTTTCTTTTAAATTTCAATAATCTTAAACATTTTTAATAGAAAGCATAATTTTATTATCCATGTGAAAATGAGGATTTTCCATCTTATTTTAATTATATTGATAAAATATAAAAATGGCATCCCTTAATTAATGAATTCCATAGAATATATCATCACCCAATTTAATTTTTGAGAGTAACAATCCAATATTTTTTTGGGTTTAAAAAATAAAGAATTTTTGGCCCCCTAAAAATATATTTGTATCTAAAATTATTTTTTTGAATGGATTATTTTACCTAAAAAAGTTATATTAGTTTGAATTAATATATAAAATTAAATGAAAAATCATATATTAGTTAATTCAAGACTAGCTATCCCATTTTAAATTACTGTTATAGAGTCTTAAAGTGAGTTGATTTCAGTATCAATCCAATAAATTTATCCATTACTCTTGTACATAAACAATATTTTTAGAATCTCAAGATTCCTATCATAGATATATATATCTTCATTCTGTTGAAAAGAATCCCCAAAATCATATAAAATTTATCATTAACTAATATGATTGACCCTCTCAATATTAAACTTGAATGAAAGAGGATTCCTGGAAGATTTTTGGAATAGTTGAACTAATATTTAGTGATGACTAGAATTATATCATGGACATGTATTAGTGGGAACATAACCATAAAACTCCAATGTATATTTTTAATCAAAATAACATACTTTTTTACTATAAATTACTAAATTATTATGATTCTAACACTATATAAATTTCATCATTTTGATAATCCTCCATTAAATAAATTTTATTTGTACATTTCTTAATTCAAAAATATATATTTTAAAACATGATACAAAAAATTCAATATTAATCATCATAAATTTGAAATTACCAAGGACAATCCATGGTCCAGTAGTATAATGACTTACAATGTGAATATCATGTCATAGATATCTTCTATCATTGTACCTATTATTCACAAATAAAAAATATAAAAAATTATTTTGGATTTAAGATTAACACTTATATGGATACGCTGGGTTGTTTATTTACATGATATAAATATTCACAAAGGATTTATTTGAAAGAACACATAATGATTTTTTTTGTAATTAGAATTATTTAATCCAATTAAATTATACCAAATGATATTAAACTATTGCATTAAATATTTTCCAAATGATTCATAGGATCCTAAATTCCATTCAACTAAGGATTATGTTAATTCATATACCTTTTAATTGATACATCTTTTTCAATGATTAGTAACATCAAAAAATTATGAAAAATTAAATTAATGTTGAGCATGAATTTACTTTTTTTGTTTCTTCCACGAGCCTTATTTATTCCATAAGTAAACATTGGCCTAAAAGGTTCCTTTTTATAAATTATCTAATATTTTTTAGTAACAATAGTATATTATAATTTCTTTATTTATGAGGAGATTCCCCTTCATCCATTTTTATTCTTTGTCTCTATAATGTCTTCTCTAGATATTCTACTAGATTTTATTATTTATTATTCATTTTTTACATTCAAGACATTTTATACTATATAATAAGGTTATTAGAGTCTTTGATATCCGTATTTTTTGACATGTGATTCTATGTTTCATTAAATTGTCTTCAATCAAAATAATAGCTATTAGAAATAAAGTTATAATCATTATTTTATAGTGGTTTTCATTCACATCATTCAACCGGGACAATATTTTTAGGACTAATAGCATAAATATTCTATTTCAAAATTTAATCATCATGTATTAATTGGGAACATAAATTATAATTATTACTATTTATACCACTTCTATTGACTCCATACCAGCATTTGTGACATATAAGTGCTTATTTATATCATAACCCCCTTGCTTTACCTTTCTTTTATTACTCTTAACATGACTGACTGTATTATTTGTGGATTAAATTTTCTACACCCCCTATAAACTTCAATACATATATGTCTCTTTTCAACAACATTTATCATTACCAGATTCTAAACCACAACAAAATGAAAAATCACATGTCACATAATTTTTACAATAAGATAAATTATAAGAACATACTCATATTTGATACTAACACCAAGCTTAAAAATTAGAGAAATTAAATTAAATGATTCTAGAAGTTGTGAATCATGGATGGAATCTTATAGTTTCCCACCATTATATCAAAATTACTCTCATAATGTTTATTTGAGTATTTTTATATTAAGTCCATCACAAGATTATATATCATTGATGATTTGGTCACATCATAAAACCAACATTAATACATGAACCAAAATACAAATCTATACATTAGTTTGTTTTCACATTTCCATGCTTAATATAGTATACCATTCTAAAATCCAAAAAGTACAATTTTTCATATTGGAAATAGAAATCTCCCATACCTTATTGAAATATTCTATGTATTCAATGATAAGAAAAAAATATTCATAGAAAATTATAATCATCATATAATTTTTAATGCTCAAATACTATTTCAGTTTCATGTATTTTTTTTTCTAATCCTTCATTTAATAAAATTTATTAGTCATAAATTTTTATAAACTTATTATTGAACTTATTTATAAAATTAATCAAAAAATAATTTATAAAACTTATTTTTTTCAGAGATCATGATTGGATTAGTCCTAAAAAAACATGGTTTTGGTAGCAATCTTATATATATTGAGATTATAAATTTGTGTATTAAATTTTCATTACAAAATAAAAATTTGTTTCTAAATGGACCATTATTTTTTCTTTTTAATAAATTTGATCTCCCACAATATGAAATGATATATACCATTATAATTCATCTATTATATTTTGGATTTTCAACAATATTATATTTGTTAGTATTAATATACTAAATAATTTTTCAGGGAAATATATTATTTTATTCCAAAGACATAAACATTTCAAAATCCATTACATGAGGCTACTGAAACCTATTTAAAACCAATTAATATTGTAATGATTAATTTAATTCATAGCTGGAATCATCACAATTTTATGAATCATTTAAATCATTCACTGAGTCTTTGTATCCTGCATGTAAGATATACATATTTGATGAAAACACAATATTTATGGATATTAATTAAAATCTTAGATTGTTAGATAAATGTTATGATTTATTGAATTGATTGTTTAAAGGTTTTCAGAGGGAAAATGTTTTCCAATAAGACTGTATTAAAGCATAAAATTGGGTACACAATTTTGATCTTATTTTTAATAATATTCATGCATGTTCAAATTATTTTATATTATATTATGGTGATTATAAATCATTATTTACTTGTATAAAAATTTTAATATAGAGTTATGGTGATATTTAAGAGGTAAAACATATCTATTTCCGGTAAAACAATTTATGTACATTTTAGTTTTCCTAGATGGAAAATCTAGTTTTGTCTAACCACACCACTTATTTCGTGTTATAGAAACAATCATTATTTTTGTTAAAAAATTTAAACCACCCTTATCATAGTGATTCATGGAAATGGTTAAATTAATTGTAACTATATTTTTATATAGAACCTCATAATATCTAATATTGTTTCTCTGCATATTTTTTTCATTTTCCTGATTTTGGATGGCAATATTTTTTCCAATCTATTTTGATAACTTTAAAAAACATTCCATTTTTATGTTGTTGAAGGAACCACACACACACATATATATATATATATATATATATATATATATATATTCCAGGCCATCAATTAATGAATATAAATGTTTATTGAATATAATTTATTAATTTTTGAAAACTACGATGTAGTGATTATCTAACTATATATGATGTTGTTAAAAAAATATAATTTTACACTGAAATTAAAATTTTTATAAAACATTAGGGACATTATTGAAATGTTATATTATATGGTTTGGGAATATATGGTCGAAATCCTATATATATTATATAGGTGATAGTAAAGAATTTATGATTTTGAATGTATCAAAACAATATTTTTTGTCTATTATTCCAAATTTCATCCTATTAATTATCATTTTTTAGGAAAAAAAATAATTTTATGATTGAAAATATTGATTGAGATCGAACAAAAATAATAATCTCAAATATTTAGTGAAAAATAAATTTTATTAAATCTATTCTATTATTTTTTGACCACATGTTACCCAGTATAAAGTAAATAGTTTTGGGAAATATAAAAATTAGATAATTTGAATTATATTTATGTTTTACTATATTATAATTACTTCTTGATATGCCCAATGAAATAAGTTATTTATATTAAGAAAACAAATCTTATCATTTTTTATATTTTATTAGACACACAAATAAAAAAATAAAACCTTAAAGTCATGGTTTTATCATGACTAGATTTTCAAGAATCATAAACAAGATTAAGTTGAATTTTTCTAATTAAAAATTTAATGAATGAAAAGATATCTTATGGAATTTAAATAATAATAAAAAAGATTTTATTATTATAAGATTTTAGATTAAGGTTACAATATTTCTATAAAACATTTTTATCACAACATGTTATAAAATGGTATATTACTATGTTATGTAGACCTGATTATCTTTTCAAAATGGAAACAGTACTACATATTACTATTATAGGGACAATAAATTCGTGAATTTTAGATGGGTTGATCAAAATATTATATTTATTTCTAATAAATATATATTGAAATAACAAACAATCTTATATTAACTAAGCTACAAGAAAATATTTTGTTATATTTTTTCAATTTACAAAAAAATCAATTTTCATTTCTGATTTAATGAATCATTTAATGTTACATTTATTTCACAAATCAATATATATAGGGTCAATACACTTTTTATGGATGTCTCAATGTGAGAGATGTGTGTAAAAATTGAATGAAATATTGAGGAAAAATAATCATTTTATTGGTAAATTCATAATGTATAATTATATTGGAAACTTTTATAATTAAACAATTACTATTTTAATATAAATATGCCTTCACATATAATCATGTTGTTAAAAATATGGAAAATATACATTTATTCAGTGATAATCGATGTAAAATATTTAATTTAACAAGGTATTCTTTTGGTGAGGAAAATAAATGATGGCTTTCAGATGATGAAAAATAAAAGCCTCATTAAAATGTTTTACTTAATTCTATATAAATTTCATGATATATTCAGTTTTCTCAAATATTAAATGTTTTTTATTTGATAATATCATCAAATTATAATTACTTTTATTGAATATATGACGATCAAAAAAAAAATCAAATTTTCATATCTGTAATTAATGAATGTGGAAAAAATTATATTGGTTTCAAAGAGTTTAAGATATTTACTTTTACAACTGCACATATGTAATCAATATACCACTTATTACAATAACAATTAACATAAAATTCAAAAGTTATCTAAATATAGAAATATAATTTGGAATTGATTATATATATTTTCTATTCCTCCATATCAATTTGTAAGTCATATAATGCTAATTTGGTTAATTAATCTTTGTTTTATACAATCATATATGGTTAATGAAAAAAATTATGGTTTCTATTTGAACAGAACCAAACATGTAAAAGTTAAATTTATTTTTATGGAATATATTATGAAAAATTTATGTTATATTATATTATATTGAAATTTGTAGAGAATTTAAATTTTCCACAGTTTTAAATTGATCAATGATTTCATGTTTATCTATGATGTGATATCATATTTATTAATTATAGATGTCATCTTTGTTAAATGAGTAATTTATATTATAAAATGAAAAAAAGTATGTTTATTTGAGGAATTATTATGCTATTACTAGAAATTTAAAATATTTTTTACCTATTAAAAAAATAAAATCTCATGATTATAATTTTATTATAGATGAAAATTGTTTTGTAGAGTAGTAAAAATTGACATTTCGCAAGAGATATTAATAAAGACTTGTTTAAAGCGAAAAGATATCAATATCGATGATCAGAACATCTAGTGAAGGGTTACTGATAATAATAATTCTAATGATTTAACAATAAATGAATTATAAATAACTATACATGAATAAATGGAAGATCATTTTGAAATTAATGATTTTGAGGAAGAAGACAGAGATTATAGTGGTAAAAAAATGAAGATAAATATTAAAATTGTGTTGTTACATTCTAATAGAATAATTATGAGTATATATTAAATATTTTTTATAAATACTTATTTATTTTAAATATTTGAATATTATACAGAAAAGTAATTATATTTATTATTATATATATATATATAATTTATATATTCTATGAGTAGAATTTAAGGATCAGATATATGGATTTCATTGGGGATTAGCTACCTGGTGATAAACTTACATCATGTTATCTAATTCAGATAGTAGGGATGATAACAATACATTGTGGAATAAAGGGGTTTGGGATCCTCCATGTTAATGTTTTTTAACCATTCTCATAAGTTGTTTCCAACACTTAATTTCAATTCATTCTTGTGGAACTAATATATAATATATAATTTTTTTATAGGACTAATTTATTTCATCAGTTATTAATTTCATTATATTGTTTACTTTTATTATTTTTCACAACTATTAATTTGAAAATAATCTTGGTTTCTGAATAACTATTTTTGTACTCAATGGGTGGAAATAAATAAGTATACCAATGATATCCATCATCACATGTTCAATCAATTTATCATACATAAATAAATATTATTTTTTATTTAATTTTTTTAAATTTTTAGCTTAATGATGTTGTTTATATGAAGGTTGTATAGTATCCAATCGAGAACAAACTATTAATCTCAAGCATGGATTCATGGGACCCTTTTATGCATTATAATTTCTTAATATTTTTAGAAATCATTATGGTGAGAGTTATGGTGACCTTCCAGGACTATATTTTATGACTCTTATATACCATATTAAACCACCGTAATTAAATCCCTATATTTGTAGAAATTATATGGTTACTAGATTGATGAGAAATTAAAGAGGATATTATCTTCAAGTTGACCTAGTCACATAAGATAGTATTTAATGCACAATGTTGGGAGACATAATTCAAGTATACATCATTGGGTGATGGTAAATTAAATTAATAATATATATACAGTTTTATAATTAATTATATATATTTAATTTATATATTTTCGGATTGATACTTATTTTTTAGAGTTCAATGTCTATAATAGGATTTAAACTTATTATATTATTGGATATATTTATGGTGAGAGACAGTGAGTGAATATCGTTATTATTTTTTTAAGTGTTTTAATTTATAGAATAATAAATTGGTTTATTCACATAATATATAATTACACATCCATTTAAGATATATGAGGCAGATCCCTATCACATATGGGAGAGTCAGGATGAGACTGAGTAAAGAGATGATGATGTGGAGCATGGATGTATGTCTTTCTTTGATGAAAATTCATGCAAATATATGACTTTAACTACTATCAATAATGTATAGTTGATCGATACTAGTTGAAGATCGATACATAGTAGTTATTATGATACTAATTAATTATATCATCATATATATTGTATGATGCAATTTTTGAATCAACATCCATTTTGGATGTTTAGTATGAGTAGTGATTGATATCTTAATAAGACACTAGGGAGTGGTTAATTTTATAGAAGTAATTCTAATATAAATGGATTGGGAAAATGTTTCACTACATATGATGACACATACATGGATTATGGTTTGTTTTCCTTATTCTTTATAACTATCTTCTTATAAAAGCCCTCCTCCACCACAGTGACATAATTATTTTTTAGTTTATTATACACAATAAGGAATACATGTTTTTTTAGTTAACCAATGAATTTTTTTTTCAATTACACATGATATTTTATTTTATTTTAAATTATTATTTCAAATGAATTATTTTATCAAAAATAATTGGTATTTTTGGAATTATACATTATTAATAGTTATAAATAACCCCACCAAGATTATTTGTACTACATTTATGTTTCATATCTAATAAATTATTTTTGAATTTCTTAGTGATGTATTTTAATTTTTGTTGAAATAAATATCCTTATGAATATATGTTATGATGTTAATAGGAATATATTGTTAATTTAAAAAGTATTTTGGGTGAGGGAATACATGTGAAAAATATTATTAAAAAATACAATTTTTTTAGTAAAAATACTATTATTAGTGTATTTTTCTTAGAAAATACCATGGAATTTAATTTGGGATGTTACACTTTTGGGTGGTGAATTTGGGTGTTGTAATTTAACATTACTAATGTTATATCTAAGAAATTTTTTGATATAAATGGGTATTTTTTTTTGAAGTATCTAATGTTGACGTGGTTGAATTTGAAATTTTCATTTATTCTGAACATATAAATCAAATTCAATGTCATTTAATGTTTATTATTTTATATTAGTGGAAGATTTGGAAGTTCATATGGATAGTTTTGAATATCTATGTGAACTATAGAATACATTATGAAGTATTTAGGGTGTATAATAAATCATATCATGATTATATGTTTATTATATAAATATTTTCAACGAATATTTACTGATATTAAGTGTCCACATATAACATTATAATATATTGTGATACAACCCGATTTTTTTATATAGTTGACTATGCTTAATATACTATTTAATAAGTATGAATAAATTAAAAATTAGTGAGATCTTTATTTACATGTGTCCACACTAGTAAATATATGTAGTTTATTGTGCCATAAATGGGGGATAGGGTTTGTTGAAACAAATTTTACCAAAAACTATGATAATAAATTGCAGCATAATATATTGTTTTGATGTGTGTGGGTATTTTTTGGTCGTTATAGGAAAGTTCTTAGTAAAACAATTTCAATGAATTACATCTTCATAACATGTGTTATGATGCAAATATATTGAATTAAATGTTGGTATCAATCAAATTTGTATTTAACTATTTGGTGACTATTGTAATATGTCTCAATTAGAACAATCATATCACAATTCTTTGAAAATCCATCAAAACACATCATATTAATTATGTTCGATGATGTTTCTTGATGGGAACCACATGGGACTCATCTAATAAGACTCTAAATGGATCTAAATTATATTTATGGTATGTTGGATGTTATTACCACATGAAATTAATGTGGTATATGTTGGATGTTATTCATTTAGGTCACTATTATAATTTTGATTTCCAAATTAAATGTGGGTGATGATATTATATATTATTATGTTGTCTTCAATGAATGGGGGGGAAAAAGTTAGAAATAGAGTAATGAGAATAAAAAATATAAAAATAGAATTTAGGGACAATATTGATATTTATTAACAGATTTCTTGAAGTAGGAATACATAGAATGTTAAAATTGATGGATACATTAAAGAGGATGTTGACTAATATTGGTGTTTGTAGTATTATACTTATATCCTTCTAGTTACATAATTATCAGATATTTATATACCAATTAAAAATATCAACTATAATTAAAATATGATGTTGGTTGATGTAAGATATGTTTTTCATCAGTGATGAGTTATAGTAAAGGAAGAGGAATATCAGAATGGTTGTCCTATTAACAAATTCTTATTGATTCTTATTTGAGGATTAAGAAAGATTTATTTATACTATTTAACAATTAAATTTCATTTTTTGGGAGAAAATTATTCTTATTGCTATATATGTTTATTCATTTGAGTTTAAGGATATAACTGCAAATTATATTCATCGAAAGGTACTATTTGAAATATTTTAAATGAGTGAATATAGAGAATTCCATTACAGTTTTCATATATTATGAATGGTGAACCATGTAAATTTTCTACAACCAATACCATGTTGTTTCTGATAAATAGATGACAAATATTCATAATTTAATTTATAATCATATTAAGACAATTTTTATGACTAATAGAATTACATTATGTTATAAATGCTTATATGGACTATTAATTCACCTTAGAGATATTGTTTGATCTAACTTGATTCTGATGGTAACCTAATCACTGGTTAATCTAGTGGTGGCAAAATCCCTAGGGATCCCCAATTATAGGCTCCCAAAAACCTGGTTGTATTTTTCTCTTTTCATGTTGTTTTTTATTTCTATGTGAACCCACTTTTATTCAATATCAAACATTTGATGATGATGAAAACAACGATGATGAATCATACAATAATTTTGAAAACACTCATTCCCAACTAAAATGACCAAAATAACTTTTGATTTTGGGTGAAGGGTAGTCATTCTCATTTTTTTTCCACTAGACCTTTTGAAATTCTACAAAAAAATGAATATTTAGATATTATTTCATAGATTTGAGGGGTGAAACTCTCCATGAAGATATAATCGATTGAATGAATACCTTAGCTTTGAACTCATCTAGATTAATATTTATTTTTCATAGAACATACTGATACCTAACAAATAAATTCATGGAAATATTCTTTTTCCATTGTACCAAGTGAATAGTTAAAACCATTGTTGTTTTAGGTTGAATAAATGATAAAATTATTTAGGAGAAACATGAAGAGGCATATATACAATATTTTGTAAGCCTTATGGATCCCTATCATCAACCACTTGAGGAATAAGAATGATATTCTCAATTATGATTACCCCAATAAATACCTTATTTGGAGAAGTTGGACCATTATAGAATTCCCACACCCTATAGTGAGTTTATTGAATAACAAAAAGCGATGAAAAACTAATTTCATGTTGAAAAAACTAAATTCATACCATTAATTAGGATAAATAATCCATTCCTAGGATTAATAATGGTTCCCATATTAATAACCCTATGATATGAGGGGGTTCTAAAATATTCTACTAAAAATGTATATGATAAACAATTCCTAATCATGTACGACACCAATATTTTAAAATATTTATCCTTAGAAAAATTCATGTGTTCAGTTTATTGTTATGTACAAAAAAAATTAAGAAAACTATAATATTTTAAAAAATAGATATAAATTATGAATATAAAATATATATACAGATAAATTAACACACGATGGTGAATTGTATAACAGATATAAACACTTAATGTTTAAAAGGGTCATCATTCAACAAAAAAAAATTTTATCTTAATAATTTGAATTTTCATTTCAAATAATAAATTTCTAATTTAATAATATTTGATAAAATAAATTAACATCATTTTGTAACTCATTACGACAAAATTTTATTTGGGTGAGTTATTTGTTTTTTATAAAATAGTTGATTTTTTTTGAATTGTAATGATTGACAATTATACAAATACTACCATTTTATAATATTAATATTATATAAGAATGAATTTAACTCTTAAAAAACCATTTTATTGAAACAATGTACATTTATCTAGAAATATAAGGTATTAAGAAATATATTCTTAATCATATAATCTTATTTTTTACATTTTTTATATCTAAGTATGGTTTTTTAAGAAGCTATTTTTGTTCATATATTTTGAAAATGTAACCAAAATATACATTTTTATTATTTGTTTTTTTGAAATTACAATAATTCTAATTTCATAAAAAATTCTCTATTTTATTCCCAGGAAAAAAAATTATTCTTATTTTTAGCACATATTCATTTTTATGATTAAAAATAAATTTTTATAACATGAATTCCTTATTGTGTTTTTTTAACATACATTAAAAGTAATTTCTAAAAATTACATAAATTTAATCCTGTAATAGTTTTAAAATATTAAAAATCATAACATTGAATATTATGTGAAATTTTCAAATTAAGTTTTTACAATAGTGATAAGTTACCATGGAAAAATATTATCACCATTGTATGAGTTAAAATGTTTAATGAGGGAATTAAAATAATAAATATGGCCTAAAATACCTCTAAAATTTATCAAATTTACTTTAATGTCTGTATTTAGACCCTATATTATTATATATTTAAAATTTATTCCATTTTAATAATCATTCATTAATTATAACAATGTTTTTATAATAAAAAATTAATATAATCAAATTTCAACTGTCACTCAAATTATATTTTTTCCTCATAATGATAAGAATAAAAACTTGTGTAGATCATTTTATGATCATAATATTTATTTTGATTAAATTCAATATAATTTGGTAATTTAATTTTAATTTTATATTATAGTATAATTATCTTAAATTATGAAGTAAAGTCGACACAACTTTTGGTTGATTGTAGAAAAATTATTTAAATAATTTAAAAAAATTAATATTGAAAATATTTAGAATAAATATCACGTTCCGAGAATAATTTTGATAATTATGAAAGATAATTTATTATTTTGAGTGTTTAAATTCAAAATATACTATTATCTTGATGTTTTAAAGTCAATTCATTGGAAATTCAGGAAAATTAATGTTATAATATTTAATATTAAATATTATTATATTACATGATTTAGAAAAAAATAAAAATATATAATTAGATATGTGGAATGGGAAATAATATAAAACATCTATCATGGTCAATTTTGGATCCACTTATAATTTTAAAAATTATTTTTAAGGCACTTTAAAATAGAATTTGCGAAAACATCATTTTGATTCTCTTATAAAACTAGACTTTATAAAACATTTCATAATCCAAATGTGAGTTTCCATTCTCAAAAAATTATTCCAAAATCCAACTCTACACCTCCCATTCCATTTTAACAATTTTATTTTTATATTATATAATTTTTTCTAAAGACCTTATGTTCAATTGATAGGAGTATGTCTAAAGAAGAAGAAATCTTTTTTTTCATATTATTTGAAGATTATTAACCCTTAAACTACCTAAAAATATAATAAAACTATATAAAAAAAATAAATATGATTTTTAAAAATATAATTTTTTTATTTCAATGGTACAACCATTTTGTATCAGATTTTTCATCTAATGAAAAATGAAAGCATCGCCCAGGTGTATGTGTGAACTACCACCTTCATGAAATGTTGAAATTCATTTTTCATCATCACCTATAAATAATAGTTATATCTAATGATTTATTTAATATATAATCTATTTATAATTTAATTTTGATTATATAATGATAAATTACTATTTAACTTCCTTTATTTCCATCCATTTATAAATAAAAATATCACCGGTCTATATATATAGACTAACAAATCCACAGTGTGATGGAATTTATATTTCATCACCACTATAAATGGATTTTTATAATCATGAATATACTAAATATATAAGTTAATTATTATATTATATAAATTTTTAATCCATGAAAAATATATATGTACTAGATATTTCGAAAAAAAACCTGAATGTTAAACAGAACACGAAATACTTGAATATTAATTTTAATAGAGAATTATTAAAAAATAATTGATTACAATTTATTAGAGAATTATATATATTAAGATGAGTGAGAATATTGTTCATTTATATATGTATAACAAGAAATTATTTTTTCATTTCTTAGGTATGAATATAATATTACAACTATCCTTGATTTTTCAATGACAATCAAATTCCCATTTTTTGAAAATTTTCAGTTTTAAATATTTACCAAATGAACACGATATTATTCCTATATTTCTATGAAAATATAAACTGATTTTATAACATTAATTTTTATCTTTGTTGTCATCATTAATTATTTTTAAGATAAAATGGGTATATACACTAATCTGAGCATCCACCTTTATTTGTTTGATGGAGTGTGATGACATGTTAGGAATTTTCTTATGAAAACACTTTCTTTCCATTATATAATTAAGTTATTTTTGAATATTTAATGTCACATTCTTATATAACATATATGTTTTGATTATCATTCAATGAAAAGTAGTTTAGTTATATCCAAACACTATATTTTCTAATTGTGTTATATCTCATGATATTACTAAGGGCTACAGGTAATGATTCATGATCCAATATACATAGGGATAATGGTTATAATTTTTTTACTAATATACCAAGTGATGTTGGTAATAATTTATGGTCAATTATATTTAGTGATTGTGGTGATGATTCCTACTCCAACATTATATAGGATATATGTGATGATTATTGATCCATTTTTCTATGAGATTCTATTAGTGATTCCAGATCCTTGAAATTATGATTCAGGATTCTTATGTTTTGTCACATTCTTATATAATTCCAGATGATTATGTTTTGTGTTTCTGGGATCCTGATAATGGTTTCATTTAGATGCACATTCTTGATGACATAAATGTGTTTATGCATATCCCCTTTGTTTTTATCTATTTTATTCTTAGTATGGTCCTCTTATCTTCTAAAAATGACTGTATTTTTATACACTTATTTTCACTTTATTATCATTTATGATCTATTAGTGATATCTCCAATTTTTTTCACTTACTGAGCATAAAAAATATTTCTTTTTTAGGTTTCAATTTCCCTAAATTTTGAATTAATGTTTTTATTATTATATTTTTAAGAAGGTTACATAATTAAAAGAAATTATTTTAATAATTTGAATAATTTTTATGGAAAATGAAAACATGGGAATAATGGGAAAAGTGTCCATTGGATGAAAATTAACTGGATTTTTCTAATTAATGGGGTTTTTTAGTTATATAAATATAAAAACCGAATATTTTCTTGGAGACGTGAGCATTCCATTACTGGTTATTCATATTTCAATTATTGATGATTAAATATGGGTTTCCACTTTTGGAATCAATGTTAGTTTCTAAAGAGTGTGAATTTAGCAATAGATTTGGATGTATGTGATTTGGTCATTACTGTTGGTATCAAATAAAAGATTAATATAGATTTAGATATTATCAAAGTTATAAAACGAGTATATTTTAAGTGTTTTTATACTATATTGGTTTCATACACTTCTGTTTTATCATATGTTTAAATTCATTAATAAACTATTGATGTTTTATGTGATGGAAGTTTACAATGAATTTGGATTTTATGGGAGACATTTATTGGGTTTTATGAATAATTAAACATTGAGGTAAGTAAAAAAAATGTTTTATCATATGATTTACAATAAGGTTAATTTGGGAGGAAAGTTACAATATTAGGGATTACATCTATAAGGTAAATATAAGCATTAGTATCAATATGATTTCTGATGTTGAGGTAATTATGGTTTAGTGGGACAATGAGTTATTAAAGTTTTAGGAACATATGACTTATCACATAAATAACCATTAAACTATAAAAAATATTTGTTTAATTGTTGGTTAATGATATTTTAAAATAATTTTACTGTATTTTAAGGAAAATTAAAAGAGTTAAGGTAAATGATAATTTATTATATGATATTTGAATTTATTTCAAACTAGTTTATATGAATTAAGGTATAAATATTCAGTTAAATTATTTAATTATACAAGATTTTTTTCTTTTGATAGTGGATTATGTAATTTTAAAAAATGATTAATGTATTTTTGAAAATTATTTATTTTTTAAAATATAATTAAGTTATGTTTCAATATCAGTAATTTATTTTTTAGGGACTTATATTATGTTCAACATAGAATAATATATTAACAACTATTTCTGATTTTTGGATTTTATATTCTTTCATACATATTATAATGATTCTTGAGGCTAGTAATTTATGAAATGATTTAAGATGAACATAGGGTGTTATTTGAGAGTTTTTTTATATTAATATATGATTTATTCTTATGAATATTTTTATTTCATTACTTGTCATTGTATACTTGTGCTATGTTTTTCTTTTTGGTTTTAGTATATTTCTAGGGAAAGGGTTAGCAAATTACATCCCTTATGAAGATATAATGATATGTTAAGAGTAAATATTAGTTATTTAGTTTTAAAACTATAATAATTATACTTTGATGTCTAAAATATGAGATAAAGAGATAAAAAACAACTCCAAAAAATAAGTAGATGGAATTGAGATTATTTAATGGAAAGATATCTAGTAATTATATTTTCTCAAATTTAGTATATTTATGCTGAAATAATTCATCAACTCAAGTAAGAGAAAGATAGTTTTGTTGAGTATTTTAAAATATCGCACAAGTATCATGGTATTCTATTTGAAGATCATTCAATGTTATATTTTTTTATAATGACGCATGCATGGTTTTAGAAATATTTTACTAATAAATTATAAGATTATTTTTAGAGTATTATATTATAATTATTATTAAAAAACAACATCAAATTTTACTAATATATAATTATACACTCATAATGGTGAGATGTAATTAAGGTTATAAGATAAAAATTTGAACAATTGGGATAGAATGTAACACCCTAATTTTTTTATCATTAATAAATTTATTGTTCTTGGTAGTTTATATTTCCCACAAAGAAAGAATAAAGTGAAAAATTATATCATGAAATAATAATTAATCTTTAATAACATAGGAATAAACAATTTGAAATCAAATTAACTAATACCCAATGTTAAATAATATATGGTCAATATAGTTAGAGTTTAAAAGATAATTATTTTTTAAATAATGGGTTTTATTAAAATTTTATTTAAATTGAAAAAATAATTTTTTGAATTTAATAATTTTAAATTTTCTAAATTAATATAATTTTTCAAATAAATATGTCAAAATTAGTATATGGTGGGCTTTCATATTTTTCTGAAATAATTTATTTTTGGTTAAATAGTTAATTCAAATTTTTCAAATGTTGTCATTTTATGACATTATCTTGAAAAAAAGATCGACATGGAAGGTTATAGAATATTTTTTGAAGACCATATATTTATTTAATAATTAATATATTATATTCATAAATAGAATAATATATTTATATGTGTGTGTGTGTGTGTTTGACATATTGGGAATATACATAACATTCTTATTCAAATAAAAACTATTTCCGGTATTACACATTTAATCAAGTATTTAGAAGGTTAAAATCAGTTTTGGATTGATTTTATAGTAATAATTTTCTCTTATGATAAAAAACTAATCCAACGAATTTCATGGGAATCAACGATATACTTTTGTTTGTCGTAAAATAATTTTTATGGTTAAAAATGCATTTCTCTAAAAATAGTTATGTATTGGATTTTTTTTAACATATATGAAATGTAATTTTTAGAAATTATTGATATAAAATTCTGATAAATTTTATTATATTATCTATGAGTATAATAATTATTCATAAATAAAGAAAAAATATTTTTGCAATAATGATTAGTAACCAGAAAAAATCGTATTACAATGGTAATGGTAAAAAGGTTTAATGAGGGGGTTAAACATTGAGATAAAGACAAAAGACATCTAAAATCATCTAAATATATATTTCGGTGTTTATTTAGACTCATAGGTAGTTTATATATTAATCATAATTGAAATGGTTCCAAATTTTTTTTATGAAATTTATATTAAATTATAAAATTAATATAAACAAAAATTCCAGTCTCGCTAATTTAATATTATTTTTTGATAATGATTTGGAAAAGTAATTTATGAATGTTTAATGATAATAATATAGATTGTGAGTAAATTTAATTTATTTAGGTAATTTATTTTTAATTTTAACTGATAGAGCAATTATCTAAAATATTTATGTCGTGTCAAAATACTATATTTACAACAGTAGTAAAAACATGTAAATGAGATTAAAATTTTTATAAGTGAAAATTTGGAGTTATTACTGTTTTATGGGAAATTATTGAATATTTATTATGTATAATTAACTAAATTGGTTTTTATATTCATGCATAATTTATATATTGATGTTTTAAGAGTTTAATAATGTGAATATACATGATAATTATTATTAAGAAAGTTATTGTAATTTTTATTATTATTAAAAATTAACAAAATACTATAATATTATAGGTGGGGTATATATTTTCTTAAAACTCAATCCATGTTCAATTTTAGAGACATGTAGATTTTTTATAATTACATTCAAGACCCGTAAAGAATTATTATTTTTGAAATTACTATTAGTTTTTTCTTAAAATAATGGACATTAACAAAAATTTAAAAAGGAATATATGAGTTTATTATTCCATCATGATTATTACCAAGTTTATATGAAAACTATCAATACCATGTTATCAGGACCCTAGTGTGACCATGATCCTATATTAAAAAGGAATTGAGCATAATGAAAAATAAGATGTTAAAAGGAAAGGTAATCATATTTGCCCAATTAGGTCAACATAATTCCATCGTAAGCATCCTATAAATCATTCGTAAACATATTATAACAATGGAATAATAATATTTACTGAAATAATATTTTCTTATTTTGAGGTTAAAATAATTTATATTTCATTTTTATCTAATGAAAAATGAATGTTTTTCTCTTTTATACAAGTACACTGCAACATCCATGAAGCGATGTGATTAATTTTTTAAGAATCATAATAAACTATATTAATATAGATAAAGATAAAAATATATATGATATAAATTATATAATTATTATTTTTGAAAATTAAATTAGTTTTTATGTTCCTTTTATTCTATCTATTGATATATTAAAACATCATATGTGTGTACATACTGACTACCATATCCATGAATTTATGTTATTCATTTTTCTTAACATCCCTAAATTGATCAGTATAATAATTTTAGATATTAAATATATATTAAATTTATCACATGATAATGATTCAGTAACCATGACCATGGTTCAAGTACATGAATTGTCAAAACAAAACATGGATGGAAAACAAAATAGATAACACTCATATAATGATTGTAATAAAGAATTATTAATGAATGGGTGATTATATATTAGAATTTATTATATATAGTAAAAATACTAATATGGTTATATTTTAGATTTATAGTAATTCAAATATTATTATACAGGTGTTTATAATTTATTTGACCAAAGGAAATAATAGGTAAGGGAATTTTTATCTCAATTTTCTTTATTTGGGTTATATCAGTTACCCAATAACTATGTTATTTAATGATTATGTGTTTTCTGAGATAAGATATTTTAAATTTTATTTCCACCTATGTTATTTATATTTTCATATTTTTCATAAAATAATTCAATTATTGATTCTTATTTTAAATGATACAAATATTCATAAGGGTTTCTCGACTCAGTTTTATTTCATTTAGACATACCTCAAATTCACTAATATTTTTATATTGTGTGGTATATGTAAAAATATATGGATTTATTTATCATCATATCATGCATATATGTGGATTTAAAAAATCATCTTTTGTTTTGTCTTTCATGGGATTTCAATTTAATAGATACTAATGTTGCAAGGGATTTCTCATCTCCATTTCTCTTCATTAAGATACTCAAATATTCACAAATTTTATATTTTATGTTCCATATATAATGAAAAGTAATGCATTTTATATTAATTTTCATAAAAATTACGGGTATCTAAAAATCCATCTATGGTTCTATCATTCATGATAGTTTATTTCAATGGTAATAAAAGATGAAATGTTTTATATAACAATATTACTTTTGATCATGACTTTTTACGTTTTAATTTATATTATTAGAAATTATATGTTTATTTATTTTAAAAACTATTTATTTTTTAACTCTATTTATTTATAGGGGTTTCAAGTATTAAAACCAATTTTCTATATTTGGTACTCAAAATAGACAAAAGGATTATTTAACAAAATATGACCAAGTTTCTATTATTTTGGTTAGAAATATTTTTCCTCCATATCCATAATATATAAAAATGTGCCTTGAAAGTTTTCAGCTTTACTACTATTTTTTTAGATATCATTTATACTACCATTAACATTATTTAAAAATAATTAAAATTAATCTTTTAAATCATTTTCTTGATTATTCACATTTAAATTTTTATAAATGTATGAAAAGAATTATTTCTTTTGAAATTATATGACATGAATGAGTTTTTACCATCATCACGTAATCTATTAATATTGATAATTAAATTAAAATATTAATTGGGTTTTCAAAGAAAATATTATTCCTACTATTTTGTGATGTTTTAAAACTCAATAGTGACAAATATATAAACATATTTTCTTTGTTCTTAAATTCATTTATCCATTGTTTTTATAAATTTATTTTTCCTATATTTTAAAATACATTAAAGATTGTTATAATTAACTGGGGATATAGTCTAATGATATTATCAACCTTGTTTATTTGGATAACTTCTGATGACACGTCATAAAAGTTCTCATGAATCCATTTTTTTCTACTTGTTAATTAAGTGATGTTGGAGTCCTGAATTTTATTTTCATATAGAAAACATATATGTGGTTTATCATTACATATTTGTGGTTCCATTATATCCCCATAATTCAAAGGTTAAAGGTTTTATGATTCATTAGGTTAAGAAGGGATGCAACAAATAATTCCTGATACAATATACAAAAGAATACTGGTAATAATTACTGAGCCAATACAATGAGGGATGTGGGTTGTAATGCTTCATCAGTTATAATAAGGTGTTTTAGGGGTGATAAATGATCTATTATGATATTTTATATCGGTGAAGATTCCTGACTCATTATTTTATAGAATTATTATAGTGATCAGTGATCCAACAGTTTATTATTTAATATTCTTATGTCATTCAAAATTCTTATGATATACAGCATGGTTATGATATTTTCTGCATGTACATTTTTATTTTTTATAACCATGCATCATTTTATGACGAATTTTATTCGATGAACCTTATGTTATAATTTACGTTCATCTATGAATTATTCACATATTTTATAAACCAAATTATATTCTCACGCCATACGAGCATCTTTGTAAAACCATATGGTTTTTTAATAATAAAATGAAATTCCTGAAACATTGTTTTGTGTAGAAAATTAAAACTACCCTTTAATCATAATTTTTCATTTTATGTGATTTTAATTTTAAAAAATGGTCATCTACAATTATGATCAGTAAGATTTTTAGAGTTTGATGGAACCAACGTGATTTTTTGGTTAATAGTTACATAACCTAATGAATAGTATTATGACCCTAATGAATAGTAAATTATGTTATTATTTTATTTTTTTAAGGTTTTAAGATAATTATATCTTGATTAATTTTTCAAGCTGTTAAAAATGAGTTATAGATTTAAAATCGTTATTTTTAAATAAATTATAATTATATTTAATAATTAAATTAATAGAATTAGAAAATTATTTTTAAAAAATGGAGTTCGTTTTTTAATTATAGACATTGAAAAATAGTTAGGGTGAATTTTTAAGATTTTTCTGAAAATATTGAATATTTGATGAATAGTGAAATGTGGTAAAATACCATATATTCAAATTATTAGATAAATGCAATATTAAAGAAATCGTATGTAATGTAAGACCAATTTTTTTAAACTAACATGTTTTATTTACTAATTTTATAATATGAATATTGATTACTCATAGTTTTGGACAAAAATATTCCAATAATGAATAAATTAATGTAAAATCCCCCATCTCCTACACTATAAATACCACCCTTATTCCCCTCTTCCTCTCAAACCTCTCAAACCTTGTTCATTGCCTAAAATTTTTCAAATTCAATCCCCAAGTATCTTCCCCACTTCATAGATCTTTTGGTCTCCCTAAAAGTCCAAAACCAAAGTCTTTAAGAATGATCTCAAGGAGAAGAGATCAAGAGGTAAGACTCCTCTTCATTTTTCATGTGTTTTCTTTTCAATTGCTTCCTTTTCATATACACTATTTTCCTCTATATATCAAGGAGGTATGAAATCTCAAAAATCATATATATTCTGAATGTTATCATGCTTGTGCAAAATATTCCTCATCTTCTTTCTTCTCTTCTCCGTCTTGTTCTAAAAATAATAACACCCCCATGATGTGCCGATTTACCAAAATCTTATATGATGTGTTTCCAATTTTCATTACTAAATTCAAATATGATAATAAATTTCAATGTATTGATTAATAAGAAATAAATTTTTTTGATTTAACCTATTTCATTTTCTAGAATAAACTTCTATGCATGAAATTATATTATTTAATGTCACAAGTCAACGATTATCGAGGAACTGCAGAAAATGATCTAATCAAATATCCATAATGTTTTATCTGATGATTCGTCATCTTATAAAATTAAAAAATAATTTATTCTATCAATATATATAATGGTAACTTATTAATACTTATTTTATTCCACTTATGAAATTTCATTTCCATTCGATATGAAAATCAAACACAAACTAGCCATGGAAATCATGTAAATAACGCACCCAAAACAATGGAAGGAAAAAATACTCACAATTAAAGGGTGAAATGATGTTATATAATGATAATATATAATGTTATAAACATTAAAATGTTTTTATAAAATACTAATAACACTCTTTTAACCATTATAGAGGAGGATTAAACATTTTTAAGGTAAAAGGAAACCTGGGTATGTGAATTCTTAACCAGATTTCCATTCTTTAGGTTATATTTATACTTCATTATTTATGAGGTATTAAATTTTTTTGTGTGATGTAGGTTGTCTATATTATGATTAATTATTTTTATTTATAGTTTATATACATATTTTATCTACATTATTAAGTTTATATTCTATTATATGATATTTATAATGGACTTATCTTCTAAAAACATCTTTTAAATTTTTTTATGAAATTAATAAGAATGGTTTTTCTGAAATTTTTACAAGTGTATGATTGTGTTGTTGTTATTGGAAATTTATTATGATGAATGTTGGGACCTATATCTCCCTCCAATTCATTGGGTATATGTAAGTTGCAGTTCAGTCATATGGTTATTCCATGGGTAACTGAGATGGTTACACAAATTGTAAGGTAGTCGTGAAGGTTACATATTATATAATAGCTGAGAGGGTTACAAGATTATGTATGTAATGAACCAATATACATTTATGGTTCTATTTAGGTTCTATATGTTTTTTTGGAAATCTCTTCGAAATCTCATGTTTCACAAAGTATGCTTATATGTGTAACAATTAGGTTTTTCTAATTTATTTTAATATGTTACAAATATTCAAGGACTTCTGTCTTCTTTCCTTCTTCTAATATCCCATACTGATATTTATGTGTTTATACCATGTTATTAAATGATTTTTAAAGGTTATAAGGATGTTCAAGTTGATGAAGAAATCCATGTTAAATGTCATGATGATTTTTCAAAGAAAACATATTTTGTTTGAACTGTTTTATATTTTGAAAGAAGTGGATGTTGTTTTTGGGGTAACAAATCTATATGAATTGAGAATGTATGTATTATATCCCATTTATCAAAAAACTATAAACCGAAAAAGATTATCAATATTAAAGTAGTTCATTTCTTGACTAAAATTCCAGATTATATAATTTAATATAGTTGGGTCCTTATAGTTGGTATCAGATGATGGTTTAGATAAATTTATAGGTTAAGATGATGTAAATAGAATACAATTAATGATTTTTTACACTATGGTTAATTTGAAATTATATAGAATCTAATGATTACCATGTTTTTTCGACTAAGTTATGTTTGTTCAGATTGGTTTTCCATAGAAGAAAAATGGAAGATGAAGAGGAGAGGCATCGACTGAATGATATCATTCCAAATATGAATATAGGAATGTTATGAATTGGAACCAAGAAGTTTGTAATAGAAAAGGATCAACTAATGAATGCATTAAATGGTCGTGGAATATATGCAAGTGAACTTCTAGAGGTACCACAAAGGAACATGATGATTGTGGAACATTTTATGAGATAAAAGCCACCTTTTTTCAATGGATCTACTAACCTAATAACATATGATTGATTTATTAAGGCCCTTGAAAATATATTTTATGTCATGGGATATTAAGATAATAAACAAATAAGTATTTAAATTTATTTTTTTAAGGTAATGCTGATCAGTGGTGGTTAATGGTCAAAAATATCAGGGATAGATAGGAGATTGATTCCTTAGAGTGGGATGAATTTAAAAGTCCTCTCCTTGAAAAATATTTTCCTTAGGTGGTTCGATTTAAGATTTAGAATAAATTCCTTGACTGGAATAAAAAGGAGGATGATTCAGGGGATGTGTTCACCCAACTAGTGAGGTGTCCTTCAAATCGTATTCTGGATCATTATAGGAAAATCGATAGCATTTACATATGATTAAAGTGAACGCATAGAAAGGAATTGGCCTCCTGTGAATTCAAAAGTTATGAAAAACTTTTTTGATGTGTAGATAGGGTAGATATGGATTTGTATGATGATCACATGCACTTTTACAACAATAAGAAGAATAGATCCATATGGTAAGCTATAGGTTATAATCAACCAAATAAACCTTATAGTAAGAAATTAAGGTTTCCGGTTTGTGAAAAGTGTGGTAATAAGAAACATGGGGAATGCCTTACCAAATTTGAGAATCATTTTCTATGTTATATGTTTGGACATATAGACCAATATTAAAATGAAAATGATCCTAAGAAAAATCTTGTTAAGAAAACTAGAAAGTGTTTTAAATGTGTTGAGATGGGTCATTCTGCAAATGCTTTCCGAATGAGAGATCTAAATGATGAAAAAAACCTAGAAGATAAGCATAAGGGTGTTTTGAGATCTTTTGTGACTATGTTAGAAGAAGAAAAGCCATCCCATGAAGTTTTTTCCAGTTCCTTTTTTTTACACAGATTTTTCGAATGTTTTTGACACAGGGTCTACGCATTCTTTTATTTTTGAGAATTGTTTTGGTAAATTAGAAATATTACCTCAAAAAATGAGAAGAGAACTTATTGTTAAAACACCAGAGAAAAATATTATAGTAAATAAGATTTATAAGAATATTTTTATTGTGTTTTGTGGAAAGACAGTACCAAAAAATCTTTATGTTATTCCCTTAGTATATTTTATTGTCATTCTAGGAATGGATTGGCCTTTTATTCATAATTCTAAGATTGACTATAGATCTAAAGAAGTTATTTTTCATAATGTTTTTTAGTTTTAATACAAGAACGAACCCATACAATTGAAAATATATGAGGAAGGTGACAAACTATTGATAGAAGGAATTGAAAGTTATATTTATCATATTTTTGAAAACAGGGGAATTTCTTAAATTAAAGATATTCCAATGGTAAATGTTTACCTTAGTGTTGTTTCTAGATTAGTTACCTATTGTATTCATGGATCCTAAGAATAGAATATTCCTTGTGTTCATGGATAATTATGTGGTTGGGTTTATTGAATAAATTATTTTATTTTCTAATAATAAATTGACGCAAGAAAAACATCTAAGGGTTGTTATATAATCCTTAAAGGAAAATAAACTGTATATAAAACTCTGCATGTTTGATTTTATGGTTGCGAATTTTTTTTATTGAGAACATTGTAAATAAGGATGGAATAACTGTTGATCTTCCCAAAAAAAAGTTATGGATGAATGACCAAGACCTTAAAATATTTCTGAGATTCATAGTTTTATTGGATTATTAGGCTATTACTGATGGTTTATTAAAAAAAATTAATGGTTATCAAGATCGCTATCTAAGTTAACACAGAATGGGGTTAAATTTATTTGGATAGAATAATGTGATGTTTGATTTTAGGAACTAGAGATGATATTGGTGAATGCTTGGATTTTGGACTTGACATCCCAAAATGGTGATTCTTTCTTCTATAATGATGCTTCATTGAAGAGAAATTGTTGTAATTTGATGTAGAATGATCAGGTAATTTTTTTATACATCAAGAAAACTAAAACCCCAAGAGTTAAATTTTCCCACACATGATTTGGAAATGGAAGCATGGGTTTTTTCATTGTTTTTAGTGAAATCATTTATACACAGCCAAATTTCAAATATATATTGAAAATAAAAGTCTTAAGTATAGATTCACTCAGAATGAATTAAACATGATGTAGAGAATCTAGATTAAACTGAGAAACATTAATTATTGCACAATCAATTAACTTCTGGGAAAAGTATACAAAGTGCCAGA
This sequence comes from Viscum album, assembly GCA_963277665.1. Lineage (NCBI taxonomy): Eukaryota > Viridiplantae > Streptophyta > Magnoliopsida > Santalales > Viscaceae > Viscum > Viscum album. The sequence goes on along the minus strand of OY728128.1, from coordinate 2,081,630,613 downwards.
TTTCATGATTCGAAAACACCATTCATCATTAACAATGTTACGTTTGGAACATGATCCCTTGATTAATGATTTGATGAATTTTGGTATAGCAGTTGTGGGTGAAAAAAATACATCTGTTTTGTCTCAGGTTTCAGTTTTGTCATCATTATTAGGAAGAATCATGAAAGTTTAGAAAGAAGTCTGTGAGCTATAGAAAAAGGTATAATTTGTTATAATGGGGTTGTTTATATAATTTAACTGTGATAAAGATTTTGTTTTATGATTTGGTAAAAGGTTTTTTTTTGCCTTTTAATTCCTAGTTGAAAAACATTTTATTATGTGAGACTTATAGTTCTCCATTTCAGTTCATCCTGGCAGTACAAAGATGTACAATGAACTTTGAGAGTATTATTGGTGGGATAGAATTAAAGGATATAATACTGATTTTACCCTTAAATGTTTGACATGTAACCATGTTAAAGGATAGTGGTAGTTACCGAAGGGGATGATTCAGCCTTTTCCAATGCCATAGTGGAAATGTGAGAATATATCCACTGACTTCATGGCCGGCTTACCTAAGTCTCCTCGAGGAAACAATGTGATTTGTGTTGTTGTTTATCAGGTGACTAATTCTTTACATTTTATTTCTATTTTAGATACAATGTCATTGTATCATCTTTCATGACTATTCCTCAAAGATATTTTCAGGATACATGGAGTTCCTATTTTAATTGTATCTGATCAAGATCCTAGGTTCACTTCTAACTTTTGGAAGGGCCTTCAGAATTCCTTGTGAACAGAATTAAATTTCAATATAGATTTTCATCCTCAATCATAACGGTAGTCAGAACGAACAATTTATACATTTTAGGACATGATTTGATCTTGTTAAATTGACTACCATGGAAGTTTGAATCAAAATATATCTTTAGTTGTGTTCTCTAATAATAATATTTTTCATTCAAGTATATAGATGGCACCTTTTGTGGAATTATATGGGAAGCGATGTAGAATTCCTTATTATTGGGATTAATTTGGGGAATGAGAGGTAATGGGATCATAATTAGTAGAAGAAGTGGATGAGAAAGTGGAGATGATCTAGAAACACATGTTGATAGCTGAGAGCATGAAGAAAATTTATGTAGAAAACAAGAGGAAAAACTTTTCTTCTGTGGTGGGTGATCATATTTTTCTTAAAATATCACCATGGAAACGTTTAATACATTTTGGTAAGAAACAAAAGTTATATCCAAGGTTTATTAGACCCTATGAAATTATAGAGAATGTAGGACCAGTTTCATACCATGTAGCTTTGCCTCCATATTTATCTCAGGTACACATTTTTTTCATGTTTAGCAGATGAGAAATTATGTTTCAGAATCATCTCATGTTTTAATCGCAAAACCAATTCATTGATAGGACAACAATTCTTATGAAGAGAAACCAGTTAAGATTCTTGATTGAAGGGATAAGTATTGAGGAATGAGGTAATCCTATAGGTAATAGTTTTTGGAGAAATCACATGGTTGAGAAACAACATAGGAATCTAAAAAATGCTATGAGGGAAAGGTACCATCACTTGTTTAGTAATTAAAAAAAACTGTGAGGGTGAAATATTCAGAAGGTGGGGATAATGTAACAACCCATGATTTTGAAAAAATAAATTCCAATTCATGAATCATTGTTTTATGTAGATAATTATAACTATCCCTTAAACATAATTTTATAGCTTTTATAATTTGAATTTCAAAAAATGGTGTTCTATAATTATGATCAGTAAGATATTTGGAGTCTGATTGAACCAACTTGATTTTTCAGTGAATAGTAGCAGACCCTTATAAATAGTATTATGACCCTATTGAATAGAATGTTGTATTATAATTTTATTATCATAAGGATTTAACATATTTACATATATAACTTTTCAAGGTGTTAAAAATGAGTTATAGATTTAAAACTGTTATTTTTTTAACACATTATGATTTTACATTTAAAATAAATTAAAAATAACATGAAAATCATTTTCCAAAATTTGAGTTCATTTTTAAATTCTAAATTTCAAATAATGGTTAGGGTTAATTTTTAATGCTTTCCATAAAATCTTGAATTTTTTATGAATGGTGAAATACTGCAAAATAATGTATCTTCAAATTCTCAGTTAAATAGACTATTTATGAAAAGATAAGTTATTTAAGCTGACTTTTTTAGAACTCGCAGGATATATTTACTATCTTCATCATACAAATTAATACTATTCATTGTTTTTGACAAAACTTTTAAAATAATGTAAAATCCTTCCTCTCCCCCACTATAAATACCACCCTCATTCCCACCACCTCTCACACCTCTCATGCCTTGAGAATTATATATGTTTTTTTTCAAATTCCATACCCATGGCTCCTTCTCATGTCCTAGAGCTGCTGGACTCACCAAAGAGCCAAAACCAAAGGCCTTATAGAGGATCTCAAGGAGAAGAGATCAAGAGATAAAATTCACCTTCCTTTTCATGTGTTTTCCATTCAATTAGTTTCTTTTCTTATACTCTCTTTTTCTACCCATTTCCCAAACTCATGAAATATAAAAAATCATATATATTCATTATGTTACCATGTTCACGTAAAAGATTCAACATCTTCCTTCCTCTCTTCTCCACCTTGTTCAAAAAATAAAAACACCCCCACGATTTGTCGATTTACCAAAATCATGGACAATGTGTTTCTAATTTCCATTACATCATTAATATTTTTATCATAAAACACGTTTAATGGTTGAAAAATAATTTAAATTTTATTTATTAACCTATTTCATGTTCTGGAATGAACTTCGATGCATGAAATTATATTATTTAATGAAACAAGTTCATGAATATCGAGGAACCACCAAAATGATCTAAACAAATATACGTAATTTTTTATCTAATGATTCATCATCATATATGATTAAAAAATAATTTAGGGTATCATTATATATTATAAGATCATATTAATACTATTTTTTCCACTTCTGTAATTTTATTTCCATACAGAAAGATAATCAAACATAAACCAGTCATTGAAATCATGTAAAGAACTCAACCGAAACAATGGAAGTAACAAAATACAAACAATTAAAGGGAGAAATGATGTCCTAAAATGATCATATAAAATATTATAAACCTTAAAATGTTTCTGTAAATTACTAATAACACTCTTTTAACCATTACACATGATATTTAACAAAATTGTAAGTAAGAAAAACCCAAGGTAAGAGAATTCATAACCCGATTTCCATTAATGGCGTTAACCTTCTACTTCAATATTTATGTTGTATAAAATATTATAGCGTGACTAAATTTGTTTATATTTTGATGAAATATGTTTATGTATAGTTTATATACATATTATATCCACTTTCTTAAGTCTATCTTCAATTATATGATATTTATAAGGGACTTTCCTTTTAAAATCCTCTTTTATAATTTAATTTTTCGAAAATCAAAATAAATGTTTTTAAGAAATTATTCATATTGTATGATTGTATTTGGGTTCTTGGGAATTGATTATTATTAAGGGTGAGACCTATATCTCCTTCCAATGAATTTGGTATGTGTATTTTGGAGGTCAGTCGTATGGTTACACCAAGTGTAATAGTGATGGTTAGAGAAATTGTAAGGTAACCATGAGGGTTACCAATTACAAGGTAGATTTGAGGTTAACAAGATTATATATTTAATTCCCAAGATTAATTTATGGTTCTATTTATGTTCTATATATTTTCTATAAATTTCATGTTTTGAAGGGTATGTTTATATTGGTAACATGTATGATTTTTTTAAATGTTTTCATATATTACAAGTATTAATGGACTTCTGTTTTCATTCCTTCTTCTTATAAACATTACTTTTTTATCATCCCATGTTTTTAAATGATTTTCACAGGATTTATGTATGATTAAGACAAATAAATAATTCATGTTTAATATCATGACTATTTTTGAAATAAAACATTTTTTATTTGAATTTTTCTATATTTTGAAAGAAATGGTTAATTTTTTGGTCGTATCTACTCTCTATGAATGTGGAATGTATGTATTATATCACAATTCTCTGAAAATATAAACTTGAAAAGATCTTAAATGTGAATGGAAGTGAACTCTTGACTAAAATACAAGATTATGATCTGTAATAAGTTCGGGTCCTTATAATCTTATTCTAATTAGTGATCCTAGAGTGAAATCTCACATTTTTACCCTCCCAAAGGATCTAAGATCACCCTAGTATGTGTTTCATTTTCCTATCTCTATGAAGAATTGTTTTATGTTGTATATTTTCATGAAGGGTAGGGAGTACAAATAATATGGGGGGAGAAGTTGAAGAGTTTTTGTTGAGTAATAAAATATGGGTATGATAGGAAAATTGTCCATTTGATGAGAAAGAAGTTGTTTTTAAGTAATGTGTTTACTAATTATGAAAAAACTCAAAAACTAAAATACCTATTGAATGTATATTACTCAATATGGGTGATATATATTTTAACTTTTAGTGGTTAAATTTGTGTTCCTTTTTCTGTAAAGTCTAGTATATAAAGAGTATGCCTTTTGAACCGAATCTAGGTGTATGGGTATGTGATGTTATGTGTATACCCAATCCTATTTCCCAATTGACTATAATAACTCATATGAGAAGTAAATTATTCATAATAATACTTATAAATAAAACTAAAATTCTCATAAAATAATGAATTTAGAGTACCTATATCCAAGGTAGTACTTGAGAATATAGATTATATGAGGATGGTAACAGTTAAAATAGAGGGATAATATATATAGTCAATTATAGTTGGATACACTACTTACACACAACCTACCTCATTATGATAAGCATTTTGTAAATATCCTTCCATAAAATATTCTACATATTCTTAATTTTTGTGGATGTCTCATTGGACTCCTCAACTAGATAGTCTTAATGATGTTCGACTTCCACAAATAGTATAATAAATAGAGTGTTCCTTGGATGGATGAATGTACTGTTATTTGTTTCTTAGAATCTAAATAATTCCACACTGAAAAATACTCTATATGTGGTTTTTTATTCTTTTGAATGGCATTTCTTCTCCCAAATATTATAGTTCATCATGGGGGTTCTAGCTCATCCACACTGGGGTTAATGAATATGGGATCTATCCATGATTACAATGAAGGTGCACCACCACTATTGTTCCATTAATGGGATCCACCTCTTATCAACTCCTATATGCATCACTTATGATTTATAGGGTAGATATCATTTGGTATATAACTAGATTATGGACTACCCCCTCCAAAACATCCTTTAGAACTAGTTTTTGTAATAAGAGACTTCATAATAACATCAAATAATTCTAGCATATTGAATATTGTAACCAAGATTTTAAGATCAACCTTAATTATAATCTAAAAACACCTTACATTGAATACCATAACTCCACCCAGATATAGATAAAAATTTAGAATTTCCTTGAATGTATGATGTATTCCATACCTAACATCAATCCTTGATGAAGGTTCATGAACTCTTTTTCTTTAAAATTGTATGAGTTATATGGATTTAATTTTTTATATAATATCTCTTGAAACAATTCCCATGTGAGGCCTCTATCCATCTAGTCATTAGCCATCATTTCCCATAATTGATTTACTATCCCTTCTTGGATGAAGGTTTCTCTCTGAAATAAATATTACTAAAAAATATAGATTAATTTAATGATGTGGCATTGAGTGTTAACCCACACAGGGGACTCTTATGGAGTTATGTGACAAAAAAACATAAAAGGATAATGAAAGTAAAAATACCTCATGTTCTTTTGAGACCATAGTATCCTTTCGAAGAGAACCTTAATAATCTAATTGTTGATTTTTTGTGATCCTCTCTATAACATGACGATAGATATCGGTTTGAGATTGTGGTGCATTCTCGTTTACAACTTCCCTCTATATAGAAGGATATCATCTCAAAAGAAACCTCTATAATAAGGTTGTGAACAAAATAAACCCATATTTATCAAAAGGAAAAATCCCAAGACCCAAAAAAACTATACAGGTCTATAAAAAATTCATTCATCTCACTTTCATTGATTTACATATTTAAAATAAATTTATTTTGTACAACTAACCCAGGATTATTTGAATTCCAATAGAAAAAACGTTACTTATTGTGAATGTCTAGTTTTACAATAGATTGGTCCACTAGACAACTCGTAGTATCCCCTAAAACTCATATGGACTTTACTAAATTCTAATTGTGGGGTTTCCACTCCAAAAAATGTCATTATGGGAAAAAATTCCATTTTTTTTTAAAAAGTAGAATTTCATGCCCAAAAAAAATTGAAAAAATTTAAATTGTTCAAAGAATCATGTAAAAACCAATATTGGCATTCGTTAGATATAATTTAAACTAATATTACTATAATTATAATATAGAGATACTATCAACTAAAGAAATATATTATAAAACCATATTAATATAACTGATAACAAAAAATATTATAAAATATCATTTTGTTATTTTTTATATTTCAATTTATATCAATAGTAAACCTTTTCAAATAATGATATGACAAAAAATATATATGAAAACATAAAACATTTCATGATTTTATACCCATGCCTATCTATTTTCACGAAGAATATTGCTTTAGATTTAATATTGAGGTGATGAATAAATTAAATGATAAATTTATCTTTTTATTCCCCATGAAACAAAATATTCCACAACAATAATTAATGACACTCTTATTTATGTGTCATTCATTGAGTCTTAATAGTTTTATATTCTTGATAATCTCATGCCTCATAACTATAAGCATGTACTATGGTCTCCAATACCACTCAGTAATGACTATATCCAAAATTCCTAAATTGAAAACATTTAATGTAATTAAAACACTAAAAGTGCACCTATAAATATTTATAGGTTATAATAAATATTATTTGATAACTACTATATAAATATTGGTGGGTTTTTTCCAAATTTATAATTGTTTAATCAATCAAGGTTCATACAATGTTTTTGTATAAACCATATAAAATTACTGGTTATGATCAAAATAAGGTAAACATTAGATGACACAAAAGGAAAAACCTCTTATATACATGTAACTCCAAAAAATAGGTCCATATACATATAAAATATAATGAATACAAGTGAACCAACAATATATCTATATATAAAAACAATCTATGTAGGATAAAATAGGTATAAGACCCCAAACTGATTTTCCCATGTGTGATTTCCATCATAATAATAATCAAGTAAAATCATCATAAAACCAAAAACCCCACATAAATTTTTTTATATGAAATCAATCATGATCCCCTATTAGATGTGTGCATTTATCCAATAGTCAAGAACCTTTCCCCAGTATAGATATCATATAAAATTATCTACACACAACATTATTGGGGATAATGAATGTAAACTATGAAAGCTAAATAGGTGGTATCTAAACCACTAAAACAACTTGTTATAATAAAGAGTTTATATATAATAGGATAAAATATATATTATAATGTAAATATCAATAATAAAACATAGAAAATATTTTACCATGTTATTTTATACTGAAATGAAATAACCTATAATTAGAGGGTCCATACCTACAAACCTACCTTTAGACGTATATTTGAATCTAAGATAATATTTTTAATAATACATTATGTTATTTAATGAGGGTTCTTATAAAAATATCACCCATTTACCCATACACACCCACACATATATTTTCATGTGTGTAATGAACTCATGGTCCAAAAGATTTTTTCTAGAAGGATTTAAGCCATTATAGTAAAAAAATATTTCAACCTATCCCAGTGGGGGGGATTGTGTACAATGAGTTATATATTTTCAATATCATTAATTACCATAAATATTTATATATATACATGACCTAGGACCCATTCCAATTTTGAAATATTTATTTAATAAAGGGGATATAAAAAATACAGATGCAGTTTTACATTTATAATCTAACTAATATTGTGAATGAAAACTATTCCTCACATTATTTGTAGGTGAATTTAAAAAACCCACTAATAAAATAAATTATTAGTAAAGGATAAACTTCTAATGACTAACTTTTTGGAATGAAAGATAAATTTTCATTAAAAAAATTTGCTAAATCATAAGAATGAATAATGGTGGTCTAAGAAATGTTTTTTCCACTAATATGATTCAGCACTCTCAACTAAAATGATAAACATATCTAGAATTCCAATGGAAAAAAACTATTTAAAAAGTTATAACAAATTAGAAAAAAAATACACCCATGCCTGGGAACAAATATTATATCAATCATATGAGTTAAAAATCCATTATTAATAGAACCCCATGGATTTGAACTAGACCGTTTTTTCCAAAAATATTTTTGTAACACCTATATACTTTAAAATAACTCTACGTTTAATAGAATATACAACACACAACACTATGATTAAATGAACCATGAAACATTTTTATTTTTTAACTTTTATAACACAATCAATTGAATTAATGGGTATGAATAATATTAACCACATTATAAAATATATGTAAAGTAACCAATAAAAACAAATTTTCCAATTAATTTCACGACCCGTCCTCAGGACCCGTGTTGTGACAACCCCAAGCCCGCCTCTCATAGGCCAGGGGATGGAGACTAGCACCAAGGTGTAAATCTCGACCAAAAGGGGAAGGCATTGCCTTTATAAAGTAAACAAACACCATAGAGTAAGCAAGATGAAGTAAACACTAAGTAAAACTAGGTACAAAAAGTAGTGCGGAAAAGTAAGTGGGCCAGAATACAAACCATAAGTGAAAGTAAAGTACAACTTAAAAGTAAGTATAGCAACTGAAAGTAAAGCAGCAACTTCAAGCCGTCCACTGGAAGTCCCACCTGAAGGGTGGGTATAGATAGCCTCCTCTTCTCCTTGGGTCCAGCCGTCCGCCCCATGTACGTCCCGCCCAATGTTCCACCTCCAAGTACTGACTTACTCCACAAGCTTCAAACACGATCATCACTGTTTGTCATCTATATCCAACACAACGTAGTGCGGGCATAGCCCGTGCAGGGGTGAGTATACGCTACTTAGTAGGGACCCCGAGACCCCCGAAGGTCTCCTAGAATCCAAAAAGGATAATCCAAAAAGGAAAGATACAATCATGAAGTAACAACCCACACTACTTAGGTATAAGACCATACATATACCTAAGTCATCAATTCCCATTCGGCTCCAACATCTGAGCCCAAGTTCGATCACGTCCACCAAAGAGTACAACCCAATCCACACAGGATATCACAACCTAATCCAAATAGGAATGCAAGTCAATCATATCGAAGATATTGATTTAATTCAAGACTCAGCTCGCACAGGTATACTTCTTCGGTGATAGAGATGATCAGTTATAGCCACTGATTCATCTAAGATGGGACCCACGTAGGATAATAAACCAGCCAAGCACCCGAACCCACATAGGATTTCAGTGCAGTCTTCATTGTCGTCGAACCCACAGAGGATTTTAGTACGGTCTTCATCACTGTCGAACCCACATAGAATTTCAGTGCAGTCTTCATCGCCTCCGAACCCACGAAGGATTTCAGTACGGTCTTCATCACTGCCGAACCCACAGAGTATTTCAGTGCAGTCTTCATCGCCGCCGAACCCACGGAGGATTTCAGAACGTTCTTCATCGCTGCCAAACCCACATTGGATTTTAGTGAATTATTCATCACCGTCGAACCCACGGAGGATTTCAGTACGGTCTTCATCGCTGCCAAACCCACATAGGATTTCAGTGCAGTCTTCATCACCGTCGAACCCACATAGAATTTCAGTACGGTCTTCATCGCTGCTGAACCCACATAGGATTTCAGTCCAATTTTCATCACCGTTGAACCCAATAGCATTTCAGTACAGTCCTCATCGCTGTCGAACCCACATAAGATTTCAGTGCAGTCGCCACATTGGCAATCGCAGCCAGCTCTAGGGTTCCCACACACAGCATGCTCATTTCTGGGAGGGTCCGCTCAACGATCCATGGGGGAGATACATCAACTGACACGTAGTCCAGAGTTGATGTATCCCAAAGTTCCGTATCTACAAGAGGAACTCAACGTGACAGACGGCGCGTCAATCGGATGCCCGGTCAGAGAGTTATTGGCTTTTTCGTTCTAGAGGCCCAGTTGGTTTTTATGCCAAAACCAACCCGACCTCACTCCAATTGCATCCAAACCTCGAGCGGAGTATGTCAAAAGGTCTGTCTCACTAAGAGAAATCCAACAAAGTCGACGGCACGTCAATCGAATGTCTGGAGCTCAGTTATAAGCATTTCCGCTCCGAGGGCCCGGTTGGTTTCATGTTCGTACCAACCAGGCCATACAAAAAGTTCTCCAAAACCTTGAGTGTAATAAACTAAAATGACCGCCTCGATCCAAGGATCGCTACGCAACTGACAGTGCATCGATCAGAGGTCTGTATCACATGTAATGGGAAAAAGACCGAAAGTGGTCTGAATGTGGGGGGTCTGGGCCCTGTACGACCCGGCCCAACCCCCCCCCCCCCCCCCCCCCCCGGGTCGGCCTGAACCGGGGAGACCCGACCCGGGTCTGGGTCCGGCCCGGCGGGGCGCGGCCTGATCCTGTCCGCGTAACCTGGCCCGACTCGGCCGGGTGGCTCACTGGCTCGGCCAACGGCCGAGCATGGGGGGATGTCGTCCCCCCCTCCTTCACCAGCGGACGAGGTGAGTGCCGCGTCTACCCTAGATCTCACGCGGCCGCGGGATCTGGTCACCCCGATGTAGCCGTGGCTTCAGTCGCAGTGGTTCCTGCCGGCGGTGTGCTGGGGCGCCGCCGGCAGCGCCTTCCGCAGACCACCGCACGCGCTCCGGTGGTCCGTTTTTCCTAAAATCTGTGCCTGCGGCTCTCCCGCGACCTGTGGATTACTTCGAAGGGTTCAAAACGCCTTTGCTTCCCGCTTAGTTGTTGCCCGTCGATCCGCACATCAAGAAAAGAGAATCAGTGGGTTCGGACTTGTTCGTTGGTCCGCACCCACCGCGTTAGTGGTTCAAATGAATTCAACAATTTAAACACATGTCGAGGATTTAATCCACATAAAATAAATTAAACCAAAGCCCATACCCCATGTGTTGTTGAACGAGGGTTCGTCGTGGGAAAAAGGACGTCGCGGAAGAAGGCTCCGTAAGAGTCATTTGCATCGCGGTACATGGCGTTGCGGGGAAGAGGATCGTCGGCGTCGCGGTACATGGCGTCGCGGGGAAGAGGATCGTCGGTGTTGCGTTACTTGGTGTCGCATCGTCGATCTCCGTGGAACTAGCGTTCTTCGTCATCTTCCGTCGGAGGCCAGCATTCTTCGTCGTTCTTCACGTTCTCCAACGAAGCGGATAAAGATTTGAGAAAATCCTCTCCAATCCTTCTCGCACAACAAAACAAAACAAAATAAAATAAGGCGTTGCCGTATTTTATTACTCATGTCCTCCCTTATTTGAAAATCCAAATAAAAATTAAAACATGATTTAATTAACGTGAATTGACCCATTAATGAGGCGTTTAAAAATCCAATTAAATTCTAGAGTTGACTTTGCATTAAAGAGGGGGGGTGCGGGTGAGTTACCAAATTAAATGCACGAGGGAGGTAAAAGGAAATAAAGGGGGTGGGGCTCATGTGGGCCCCACCTCACTAATATTCTACCTAGTGGAGTTAGATATTAGCGGGTCCCACTCCAACCGCCATGCCTAGGTTATCATTACCTAGAATAAAAATAAAATTGTTGCACAAGATTTTATTTTTATTCTTTAGTTAACCCAATTAATTAATAACCTCACCCAAGCAAACACAACTCTAGAAAAGGTGTTCTTAAGAAATTATCAGCATTGTGATTCCATCGGTTCCCTCTGAATTCAATTCCGAGAACTGGTTCAAAAGTTAGGAAAACCCGCTCGTACTTTCACATAACGTACCCGAGCTAAACTTTGGAAATTGATTCCGGGCACACCGGGCCTCGGAATCAGGTGTCGTCAGAAAATTTGTTTTTTTAAAATCCCAATGAAAGTTAAGAAAAAAAATTTCCTTGAATTTTACGAGTCTTTATAATACTCCCACCTCAGGGATTTACATCCCCGTAAAGATACATCATAAACTAAGGGAACACATGTGGCTACTAAGCATGCATCTGAGTCTCCGACTCCCAAGTTCTCTCTTGGAGGTTCTCATGCTGCCATATGATGCGCACTAGAGGAATCAACCACCCATGTAGGACCTGATCCTGTCGATTCTCGATCTCCATTGGGACCTTCGCAAAAGGCGCCCCATCTTTGATGTCCATCTCCCTATGGTCGATGATATGCGTTGGGTCGTGCACGTATCTCCTCAGCTGAGATACGTGAAAGACGTCGTGAACCCAGTGCAACTGAGGTGGTAGAGCCAAGAGATAAGCCACCTCGCCTATCCTGCTGAGTACTTGAAATGGTCCGATGAAGCGCATAGACAAATTGCTGCCTCAGCCAAATCTCTGCAATCCACGTCGAGGTGAGACCCGCAAGAAGACTTGGTCACCATCCTCGAACTCTAGTGACATCTGCCTCCTGTCAGCATAAGACTTCTGCCAGCTCTGAGCTATCCTCATCCTCTCCTGGAATACCTGGACCTTCTCTGTCATGGCATGGACCATCCTTGGTCCCACAAGTGCTGACTCCCCAGGGTATGTACAGCACAGAGGTGATGTGTATGGCCAGCCGTAAAATGCCTCATATTGTGCCATCCCGATGGTGGACTGGTAGCTGTTGTTGTACGTTAATTCCACCAAGGGTAGATGGTCCTCCCAGCTGCGACTAATGTCGAGGAGACATAAATGGAGCATGTTCTCGAGAGTCTGAATGGTCCTCTCCATCTGACCATCCGTTTGAGGGTGAAAGGCGGTGCTCAGACGCAGCTATGTCCCGAATGCCTCCTGAAACCCCTTCCAAATCTGAGAAGTAAAGAGAGCATCTCGATCGGAGATGATAGGTGATGGCACACCATGAAGCCGTACAATCTCATGAATGTAGAGAAGTCCCAAGCTCTATACTGAGCCATTCTCTCTGATGGGTAAGAAGTGGGCCGACATGGTGAGTCGGTTGACTGTCACCCAAATGGATTCGTGACCTCTGGAAGTGCGTGGAAGTCCAGTCATGAAATCCATAAATATCATGTCCCACTTCCAATTCTGGACCTCCAAGGGCTGTACCAAGCCTGTTGGTACCGAGTGCTCTGCCTTCACCTGCTGGCAGGTGAGGCATCGAGAAACGAACTCTGCCAAAACATTCTTTATACCCAGCCACCAGTGATATCGTCTGATATCCTGGTACATCTTCGCCACTCCAGGATGTACCGACAAAGGGGAAGTGTGAAACTCTCTCAGCACCTCCTCCTGTAAAGCAACTGGTACCATGGTACGTCCTCTGAAAAGGACGACGTTCTATCCTCCTATAGAGAATCTTTCAGGTGCCTGTCCTGAGGATATCTGAACACACTATGTCTCACAGTCAGCATCCCCACGTTGTGCCTCTCTGACCCGCTACATTAGTGGAGGAGTGACTATGAGTGACTGAAGAAAGGCTGCTCCATCTCTATCCACGAAGGATATCTGAAAAGTGGCTAGCTGATCCGTCGCCTCACCATGTAGCTGAATGCTCATCCTCCTATTGAGGGCATCGGCTACCACGTTCCCCTTTCCAGGAGTATAGACTATTTCAAAGTCATAATCCAGGAGGAACTCAATCCATCATCGCTGTCTCAGATTCGGGTCCTTCTACGAGAAAATATACATGAGACTCTGGTGGTCAGAGTAGACTGCAAAGCGCTCTCCAATCAGATAGTGTCGCCACATCATTAGAGTGAAGACCACTGCATGTAACTCCATGTCATGGGTATCGTAGTTATGCTCATGTTTCCTCAACTGACGTGATCCATAGGAGATCACGGCCCGCTCCTGCATCAGGACACATCCGTGTCCGGTCCCTGATGCATCGCAGTAGACAACGTACCCTACTCCCTCCTCTGGTAGCCTCAAGATAGGGGTGTTGGTCAATATCTGTCTCCGATCCTTGATGCTTTGATGAAATATTTCTGACCACAAGAAGGGTTTCTCCTTCTTCGTCAAATCTGAGAGTGGTGCTGAAACTCTGTAAAAGTCTGGCACAAATCTCTGGTAGTACCCAGCTAGGCCTAAGATACTCTATACCTCCGTCACGCTCCTGGGCGGCTCCCAAGCTAGCACTACCTCGATTTTCAGAGGATCCACCGCAATTCCCGCCTCAGAGATGAAGTGTCCCATGAAGTGGACCTCACGTAACTAGAACTGACACTTCGAGAACTTTCCATAAAGCTGGTGCTCTCAGATTGTGTCTAGTACAACCCGCAAGTGATAGGTGTGCTCCTACTCAGTGGTCGAGTATATCAATATGTCATCAATAAAGACCACGAAAAATAGATTGAGGTATGGTTGAAAGATCATGTTCATGAGACCCATGAACACTGCTGGAGCATTGGTTACACCGAAAGTCATAACCAAGAACTCATAGTAGCCATACCGACATCTGAAGGCCGTTTTCTGCACGTCCCCGTCTCGAACTCTGAACTGATGATAGCCTGATCTAAGGTCTACATTTGAGAACCACCATGCTCCCTTGAGCAGATCGAAGAGGTCGTAAATCCTCGGTAGCAAATACTTGTTTGTCACGGTCACCTGGTTCAGTTGACGATATTCGACACAAAGTCGCAAGCTCCCGTCCGTCTTCTTGGCGAATAATATCGGGGAAGCCCAGGGTGAAACAGTGGGTCGAATGAATGTAGCTCTCGAAACTTAGCGGGAGCCATCCGATATGATGGAGTGGATATTCGGGCTGTGCCAGGGGACAGTTCAATATAAAAGTCTACCTCTCTGCATAGAGGTAGTCCTGGAACGTCATCAGGGAAAACGTCTGCATACTGATCCACCACTACAGGAAAACTAGGACTCTGCACATCAAATGCACCTAGGATGAGGCTAGCCAACTGGTGAGTGATGGGTTGTCCTCTCCTCCGCATGAGTCCATCCTGTGCTGCAAAGTCTCCCTTCTCGCTGGTGACGGTGAACCTGCTTCCATCGGTGCGTACGCACCGCACCTTGCGCCTAATTCAGTTGATCTGAGCATGGACTGTAGATAACCAATCCATGCACAAGATGATGTCGTAAGGCCTCGACGCCACTACAAGAAGATCCGAGCCAAATATCACACCTCCTAAAGTAATCTCACACTTCCGGAACCAGTGCGTAATCGTCAAGTCTGCTCCAGTAGGAGTCTCTAGTCGTAAGGATCGAGCCAACTGTTCCGTCGGAATCTCCAAGCTCCAAACAAGGGCAGTAGTAATAAAAGAATGACTCGCTCTTGTGTCTATAAGAACTATAGAAAGGGTGGAGTAGACACATATAGTACCTCGAAACATCTCTAGCGCGTCGTGGTCATAGGCCTCCGCTGCCTAAAGCTGAGCATGTCTCTGCCCGCCAACTCCCTGTGGTCGGGGTGGGCCTCCTGGTGGTGGTGGTGGTAAAGCCTCAAAGCATCGCCAACCACCTGCTGCTCGGCTAGCTCCCCTTCCTCGTCCGCCTGCTCTTGGCAGACTACCACGGTCGACCTTCTGCCTCTGCCTGGGTGGCCTGTCAAACGTCTACTGCTCCTCTGCATGGCGGGTCAGGCAGTCACGATCCATGTGGACATGCCCACCGCATGCGTAGCACTGCCTACTACTCGGAAGGCTGGCTCTGCGCCCTGTGCCCCGCACCTCTAAGCCAGTGTCCTGAGGTTGTCTGCCTGATGGTCCAGTCCGCTTGGACCCTTGTGACATCCTTCCACTGCCAGCTGCAGACGACTCTGCTACGTGCCGCCCTACGGTAGGTCTCGTTGTTGGCGTAGGATCGGCAAGACAACTCTCTATGAGAAGAGATTCCTCCAGTACTCCTTCTTGTGTCGGAATGCTGAGGGAGATCATCGAAGCCCTGATCTCATGACTTGGTCCCTTCTTGAAGGTCCGAGCCCGGAAGAATGGGCCATGTACCATGTTCGTCGAATAGCGCGAGAGATCGGTAAATCTCACCGAGTACAGGACGAACGTCATGCTGCCCTACCGCAGCTGTAGAAGCTCTTGGATGCGAACCGCAAAGAGGGTGGCTAGGATGAAATCTGAGTGGAAGAGGCTCTCAAAGTCCATCTAGAGGAGTGATGCCTCGTCGTGCACATAGAGCATCATGCTCCACCATCTGCCTATTTCCGCGTGCAAGAGGCTTGCTGCGAGGATCACAATGAGGTCAGCTGGTGTCCCCACCAACCAGAAAATTCGCACAACTTCCTCCAGCCAATACTCGGCTGCCTGAGGGTCTGTCTCCCAGCAGAACCTGGGCAGTCGCTGACTTTGAAACTCGTGCAGCGCACTAAGGTGACGTGCACTATCAGCGGCTAGGGCTGGTAGCATCGGTGGCTCGGCGGGTAGTGGTACCGCCGGTGCCTCCGCTAAAAAAGGGCCCTGCACCGAGGCCTCGTCGCTCGGTGGGCTGTCGGCTCACACAAAACTCAGAACCCTAGCTGGATGTCGTCATGGGGCTATCTTGAAAAGAAACAGGTGCACCACGGTCAAACAGTATACCTGGTGAACTGACACAATGTAATCACAAAGATAACTTTTGAAACACACATCAAATCAATGTTTTTGTGCATTGAGTCGGAAATCGGAACTCAGGGTCCTGGTGTACGGATACGTCGGCCGCCGCACCAACACTGGACTCCCTGGAATTATAACCATACTTAATGCCCTTAACACCATTTCTTCTCATAGAAAAAGATCAGAGTCCTGAGTTCTGCGGTAGAACTGAACTCCTATGATACTAATTTATCATGACCCGTCCTCGGGACCCGTGTCGTGACTATCCCAAGCCCGCCTCCCATAGGCTAGGGGCTGGCGACTAGCACCAAGGCGTAAATCCCAACCAAAGTGGAAGGAATTGCCTTTATAAAGTAATCAAACACCATGAGTAAGCAAGATAAAGTAAACACTAAGTAAAACTGGGTACAAAAAGTAGTGCGGAAATGTAAGGGGCCAGAATACAAACCCAAAATGAAAGTAATGTACAACTGAAAAGTAAGTACATCAACTGAAAGTAAAGCAGCAACGTCGAGCCGTACACTGGGACTCCCACCTGAAGGGTGGGTACAGATAGCCTCCTCAGCTCCTCGGGTCCATCCGTCCACTTCATGTACGTCCCGCCTAGTGGTCCACCTCCAAGTACCGAATTGCTCCACAATCTACGATGTCCGTCGTCTGCATCCAACACAACGTAGTGCGGGCATAGCCCGTGAAGGGGTGAGTATACACTACTCAGTAGTGACCCCAAGGCCCTCGAAGGTCTCCTAGAATCCACAAAGTATAATCCTTAAAGGAAAGATACAATCACAAAGTAACAACCCACACTAGTTAGGTATATGCACATACATATACCTAAGTCATCAATTCCCGTTGGGCTCCAACATCCGAGCCCAAGTTCGATCACGCGCACAAAGGAGTACAACCCAATCCACACAGGAAAACACAACCCAATCCACATAGGAAAGCAAGTCCATCATATCGAAGTTATTGATTGAAGTCAAGACTCAGATCACACAGGTATACTTCTTCGGTGATAGAGATGATCAGATATAGCCACTGATTCATCTAAGCTGGGACCCACATAGGATACTAAACCAGTCAAGCAGCCAAACCCGAATAGGATTTCAGTGCAATCTTTGTTGTCGTCAAACCCACGGAGGATTTCAGTATGGTTTTCATCACTGCCGAAACCACATAGAATTTCAGTGCAGTCTTTATCGCCACAGAACCCACGGATGATTTCAGTACGGTCTTCATCGCTGCTGAACCCACATAGGATTTCAGTGTAGTCTTCATCACCGCCGAACCCACGAAGGATTTCAGTACAGTCTTCATCGCTGTCGAACCCACATAGGATTTCAGTGCAGTCTTCATCACTGTCGAACCCACAGAGTATTTCAGTACGGTCTTCATCGCTGCCGTACCCACATAGGATTTTAGTGCAGTCTTCATCACCGTCGAACCCACATAGGATTTCAGTACGGTCTTCATCGCTACCGAACCCACATAGGATTTCAATGCAGTATTCATCACCGTCGAACCCACATTGGATTTCAGTACGGTTTTCATCGCTGCCGAACCCACATAGGATTTTAGTACAGTCGCCACAGTCAGAGTCGTATCCAGCTCTAGGGTTCCCTCACACATCATGCTCATTTCTGGGAGGGTCCACTCCACAAGCCAAGGGGTCGATAAATCAAATAACACATTGTCCGTATTTGATGTATCTCAATGTTCCATCTCGACAAGAGGAACTTAATGTGACAGACGACATGTCAATCGGACGCCTGTTCTGAGAGTTATTGGCCATTTCTTTCCAGAGGGTCGGTTGGTTTTTAAGTCAAAATCAACCCGACCGCACGCCAACTGTGCCCAATCCTCGAGCGGAGTAAGCCAAAAGGTCGGTCTCAATAAGAGGAATCCAACAAATTTGACGGCATGTCAATCGAACATCCGGAGTAAAAGTTATAAGCGTTTCTGCACTGAGGGCCCGGTTGGTTTCGTATTCGAACCAATCCGGCCATACCCAAATTTCTCCAACACATTGAGTGTAATATACCGAAACGACCTTCTCGATCCAAGGATCGCTACGCAACTAACGGTGTGTCGATCAGAGGTCCGTAGCGCACGTTATTTGCAAAAGACCGAAAGTGGGGGGTTTGGGCCCGGTCCGACCTGGCCCAACCCCCCCCCCCCCCCCCCTCGTGTCGGCCCGAACCAAGTCGACCTGACCCAGGTCCGGGTTCGGCTTGGTGGGCGCGGCCCAACGCGGCTGGGCGCGGCACGGTCTGGCCCGCGCAACCCAGCCCGGCTCGGCCGGGTGGCTCACTGGCTCGGCCAGCGGCCGAGCATGGGAGGACGCGGTCACCCCGCTGCCACCGCGGCTTCAGCCACAGCGGCGCGCCGGGGCGCCGCCGCCTCCAGGCGGCCGGTCGGTGGCGGCCGCCGCACCGGCAGCGCCTTTCGCGGACCGCCGGGCGTGCTCCGTTGGTCCGTTTTTCCAGCTGTCTGCGCCTGCGGCTCTCCTAGGACATTTGGATTACTGCGAAGGGTTCAAAATGCCTTTGTGGCCCGCTTCGTCGTCGCCCGTCGATACGCACACCAAGAACATAGAATCGGTTGGTTCAGACTAGTTCATTGGTCCGCACCCACCGCGTTAGTGGTTCAACCGTCTTCAACAATTTAAACACATGTCGAGGATTTAATCCACATAAAATAAATTAAACCAAAACCCTAACTACAGCGTTTTTGAACGAGGGTTCGTCATGGGAAAAAGGACGTCATGGAAGAAGGCTCTGTAAGCATCGTTGGAGTCACGGTACACGGCATCACGGGGAAGAGGATCGTCGACATCGTGGTACAGGGCGTCGTGGGGAATAGGATCATCGGAGTCGCGGTACACGGTGTCGTGTCGTCGATCTCCGAGGAACTAGCGTTCTTCGTCGTTCTTCACGTTCTCTAACGAAGAAGATGAAGATTTGAGAAAATCTTCTCCAATCCTTCTTGCACATCAAAACAACAAAAAAAATAAGGCGTTGCCTTATTTTATTACTAATGTCCTCCCTTATTTGAAAATAAAAAAATATTTAAAACACGATTGAATTAACGTGAGTTGACCCATTAATGAGGTGTTTAAAAATCCAATTAAACGCAAGAGTTGACTTGGCATTAAAGAGGGGGGTGCGGGTGAGTTACCAAATTAAATGCACGAGGGAGGTAAAAAGAAATAAAGGGGGTAGGGCTCGTGTGGGCCCCACCTCACTAATATCCTACCTAGTGGAGTTAGATATTAGCGGGTCCCACTCCAACTGCCATGCCTAGGTTATTTTTGCTTATAATAAAAATAAAATTGTTGCACAAGATTTTATTTTTATTCTTTAGTTAACCCAGTTAATTAATAACCTCACCCGAGCAAACACAACTCCGGAAAAGGTGTTCTTAAGCAATTTTCTGCGCTTCGATTCCATCGGTGCCCTCCGAATTTGATTCCGAGAACCAGTTCAATAGTTAGAAAAACCCGCTCGTTCGTTCACTGAACGTACCTGAGCTAATATTTGGAGATTGATTCTGGGCACATCGGGCCTCGGAATCAGGTGCCGTCAGAAACTGCGTTCTTGTAAAATCCCAAAGAAATTTAAGAAAAAAAATTTCCCTTGAATTTTACGGGCCTTTACAATTAATCCTTAGAAATCAAGTATATGATTTTTTATAATTAATTCGTATTCTTCAAAATTAGGTTTTATTTTATTTTTATATAAAATCATATAATTCATTTTTATATATATATGAAATTTATATGAAAGAAAATAAAATATGGTTTTGAATGTCAATTTTACAAAATATATTGCAGTTAATTTTCGATAATTTTCAAAATATTCTTATTTTATAATAAAAATTTACAAAACAAGGATTTTGTAGAAAATAATATTTGTTTTCAACAATTAAAAAAATATATTTTTATTTTAAAATGTTTGAAAAATATAATTTTTCTCATATATTTTGAATAATACAATTATGATTAGTTGAATATATTTTTTAGTTTATTATAAAAACAATTTATACATAAAAATTAGTTTTCATTAAAATTGTTATTTTTAATTTTGCGTTCTTATTTTAATTTAATTTCTTCAATACATGGTAATTGATTATTGAAAAATCAATTAAATAATTTTGAATGATAAGGAATAAATTTTCTAAAAAGGGCCTTTTTATTTTCATAATATTAATAGCATATTTATCAAAATTGTGTTACCATGGTAAGGGTAAAAGGGTTAATTATGGTGAAAACCATCAAATAATGTATCCAGGCCAACCAAGATGTTGACTTTATCCAATTTAATGGATTTTGTTTAACAATTTCCACCCTACGATGAATCATTATTTAGTTATTTATTTTTCAAATAAAATAAATGATTTTCTATATATTAAAAGTAATAAAATTTCATGAAAATATTTTGTTCCACAATTTTTATAAATTATTATTAAAATGTATAGTTATCTGAATGTTTTTTATTTTAATTCTATTATTTTATTTTTTTCATTAAAGTAAAATTAAATGAATATTTTTTAAATTTAAATTAATCATATTTTATTAAAAAATATATTTTATTATTAAAATATCATAAAACATGAAAGAGATAAATATAAAAAGAGGTGCTATAAAATTTCACCATTTAGCCACTTATGAGCCAATTGTCACCTTATATGTAAAATTACAACCTATTTATTTTAGACATGTTATTATCATGGTTATGGTATGATTTAGGTAACTAAGGGGTTAAGAGAAATGATATGCCTTACAAGTACTAAAACCTCTATATAAATTTTATTTGTTGATTATATTTTGACCTTATACATTTTTCATCACATATTTATTCATTTTGAATCATTTTTCTTTACAATGACTTAATTATATTTTAATTTAATTTCAAATTCCACGAGTGCCCGTCCACTATCTTATAAAATAGAAATGAATTTCATCGCTTTCTAAACAATTTTGAGCCCTCTATCACTTCTAATGCATCCTATAATATATTACAATATTAATAAAACAAATCATATAATATTTATGTTTTCCCAACTTCAATCCCTTCAAGACTTAATGTGTAAGCCAAAATAGGGTTCTCAATAAAGATTCATAACTTTTAAAATAATGATAACTATTTTATTTCTTCTTGAAACATTAATATATCCATAGAATAAAAAAATTAATTACTTAAGTATATTAAATACAATACATTTTTATTATGGTGAAGTAACAACTACTATACACCTTATTTCCATCCTTGTAAAAGAGAAAACATCCCTCAGGTGTACAAATAGCTTACCATCTCTAAGTAACATTGTAAATCATAATTCATCAAAAATTTATAGGGATATTTATAATGATGTATTTAAAATATATATATTTTAATTTATGACATTATTAGTATTTAGTGAATTTAAATTATTATTAACCCTTATTTATTTCCATCCATTGGAAAATATAAATAGGGTTCATGTGTACATATGGCCTACTATCTCCATAAATAGTTTAATTCATTTTTCAATATTTACCCAATAAGTAAAAAGTATAAATATATATATATATATAATAAATATATATAATATATATATAATGGTTAAAATTATAAATATGATTGAACCATGATCAAAATATGATGACCGAGATAGCTGAACAGAAACATGCATGAAAAACGAAGCACATATCACCCTTAACAATGATATTTATAAATAGTTATAAATAAACTAGAATATGATTAAATAGTAAAATATTATATTGTATGGTATATATGATAATGGTTTATGAATAAATTTATAAAAAATATGTACTTATTATATTTGAGTTTTGAATGATTATGATGGATAATGAGACATGATGTAAACTATTATCCTCCCAAATTTCTTTTTTTGGGAATTTTTTAATGTAATGCACAAATATTATTTTATGAGGATTTTATACAGATCCATTGATACTTATAATCATGAATTTATTTATATAAATAATATTTAATGTTTTTATGGTATTATTAAATGGGGAAATTGAGTCAACAATTACCAAAGTATTAAGAGATTTATAATTTAATCCAAATATATTTTGGACTGATTATTCTCGAATTTTAATTAATTAAATTAAATAATCCTTATTTTATTTTCCTATAATTAATTACTCATGATACCAAAATAATTGCTTTATATAAAACAAAATTTATTTCTCTCAGTAGTCAAAAATCATTTTGCCTTTCATGTCCAATATTTTATAAATGTTTTCAATAATGTTTTTAATATTATTCTCTGAAATTTAAAATTAATTTTAACTGATGAATTAAATTTAATGTAATGAATAATGTGGAATCTATGTATATTTATCAAAATAATGTCTTTTGGAATATTTTAAAAAATATTAAATGAATCATTGTATTATTGTACATGACATAAATATAGTTTCATTTTGTCAAACCCACACTAAAAATCTAAAAATAAATTACTTTATTCCAATGTTCTTTTCAACGAAATTTTTTTCATTGATAATATGGAATTTTTAACATTTTAAAATAAATTATTTCAATGTGAATAGGTTATTTTCCAGACAAAAAATCCAAGTAATTTTTAATGGAATTTTCAATATATGATGGCATCTTTTGATTTTGCCTAAACCTTACTAAAGATATTTCCTAATTACATCATATTTTTTCATTATCTATTTAGTTTATGATTATGAAGATAATAATTTTATGAAACTCATTATTCTTCCACAAGTTATGCTTTGAGTAATTGATCAAATGTTTATGAAACCCATTTCTTTTCTACAAGTTATTCCATGATTAAATATTTTTTAACGCAATTTATATCCCAGGTTTTATGATTCGATTAATATCTTATAATATCATCTAAATAATCTATATGATTTTAAATATATGATGTGTGGGATAGGAATTATACATCCCATCAATTAATTTCATACAGATAGATATGTCATGTGATAAAAAAGACAACAATGTGGAGTAAACCCAAATCAATATCAGACTTTATTCACTATGATATACTTGGTAGAGAACCCTAACTAAAATCCTATGCCAATGTTATACTCTCATGTCTCATGTTCTTTGATTTATTTTTTATTTACATCTTAATAACTACATATATTTATACTACAAAGTTTTTTATGATATAATAATTGGTAGGTATGATTTTCAAAGGACAATATTGTGTTCTCCTAACCTTATTCTCATGTCATGTTTATGTGATCATTTATATCTCCCATGATTACAACTGTAGGGATTTTAAGAACACCCTCCCTAATATTTCCATTCCTCGAGATATGAATGATTTTTGAAATTATGATATTTATAATAAGGGTTCATGTTATTGACAATTATGTGTGAAATTA
Source organism: Viscum album (assembly GCA_963277665.1). Classification (NCBI taxonomy): domain Eukaryota; kingdom Viridiplantae; phylum Streptophyta; class Magnoliopsida; order Santalales; family Viscaceae; genus Viscum; species Viscum album. Next base: position 2,081,606,579 of record OY728128.1, on the reverse strand, counting down.
TGTAGATATTATATGAACATGTTGTTTATATATCATTATCTCAAATAGAAATAGACCTATATGATTCTGGTGTATATTGTTATGGTATGTCATAAATAATCAACATATAAGATACATTTTCTATGTATGATATGTTTGGATCCCTTTTGATGGTTTTAGATAATGGCCGAGTGAAAAATTGGAAACAAGGATGATAAAACAGTATTGAAGACTAAAAGAATGTTCATTTTTATAGGATTGTGTCTTATTGTTGGATAAATAAAGGGGTGTTAGTTTCTAAGAAAAAATATATATTTATTGATACTATAGTTGGATTTGGTTTTAACATAGATTCATCTAAGGGTAAAACCCCAAAATTATTTAGTCGAGTATATTACAACCATCATTCTGAGTTATAGTGAGTATCCCCTTACTGCGTACATATTCTTACACACCTAAAAGATTTTATTGGGTTATTTAAAATGTTTAATAGGAACCATTAAGAATGATCCGAATAAATTATAAGTATGGATTTAATAGTTTAATCCAAATGTAAAATACACTAGAAATAAATTGTCAATATATTGATATTCTATAATTTTTTTAGTGATCTCTTACTATGATTATTATAACACACACTATAGTTTTCAGTTTTAGAAAATGGTTGAACCATGTGAATTGATGTTAATAGTCAATGTGATGGATAGTGAAATGATTTTCCTCAAGGCCAAATAAATAAAATAGTAATTGTAATGAAAATAATTATGATTATATCAAATCATTTATCTCTATATATAATTAAAAAAGTAAAATCTATTGGGTTTCCAAACATATCGAATAAGTGGAAGATGGAATTTTATGACAGTTCAATTGGTAATGACCAATGAGGTATGAAAGTTTAAATTAAATCATGTTAGGAATATGGGAAGGACAACCCCAAAGAATTTCACAAAAAATGTAATAAGTTTTCTATTGATAAATAATGGTAAAATAAGAATGAATTATTTAAGAATTCGGTGTATTATTTTGGGGGAACAAGGGTATTTATAATTAAATTCTCAAACGCATGAAATTAAAAATGAGACCAAGTAAGGTCTTGTGATATTCCAATCATTAAAGTGAACAGATTAATGTTTTTATGTTCTTGTAATCAAGAACTATATTTTTAGAAGTTTCATATCAATGATATTCTTGATTTAATAATATTGCAACATATGAGTATTTTTATATAGTAGTCATTAATTATGTATTTGAAATCACATATTGAATATTACTGATACACAAGAAATGTGATTTAGTGGTATGTTGGCAATGATTAGATAAATAAAAAGCTGATTTAAATTGATGGAGTAAATGGGGTATTACAGTTGAAATTTAATTTTTTTATTTATTTTATGACAATGTGAGGGTATGTGATGATTTTAGGATGCCATATTTTTTTATAATTTTATGTTGGATGATATCTTCAATGGTATACACACCCCTTTTGAGGTTTTATGTGATGGGTTTTTTAGGTGATTTGAATCTTATAATAGGTTTTATGAATAATAATATATTTCCCTTAAATATCACTTTTTATTAAGATATGATTTGTTGTTTTGTTACATATTGTCAATTAAATATCAGGATATATATAATCAGGATAACTGAAAAGTGATTAATTGGTAAGGTGATATTTTCCAATATATTTATTTGCAATCTAATGATTACCATTTATTATAGAATCTAAATATCATTCAAGATATTTTGGTGATTTAAAGTACTTTACATAATTATATAGTAACATTTCATTTTGATTAATCATATTTTTGGATATTCTTATTTGGGTTCTGGTATATGTAACACAATGTTTTACATGTAGTTTATCAAGAATTTTCTTTAGGAAGAATGAAATTAAATTTGTTAGGATGCAGGTTGAAAGGTATGATATCACCTATATATATAAAATATTCTCCAATGGTGAGGTTATTTATTCAATTTGTGATGAAGGGTTATTTTGTTTCTAGAGTGGCCTATGTTTAACCTTTGGTTTTAATTTTTAAATTTTAGACTAAAATTTATTATTTCTTTACATAAAGTTTTATATATTTTTGATATAATTTACATTATGATAACTATTATCGTATTGTTTAATTTTTAATGTTATGAGGAATGATTTTTTCCATTTTTTATAATATGTGATTCATTATAAGTTTAATTTAGTTCTTCCATATAAAAAATATATCTTGAATGATAATAATTTTTAGAAAAGTCTATATAATAATATAAATTGAATAAATGAAGAAATTATTCTTGTTGAGTAAATATATTCCCATTGATTAATAATATATATTGTAATATAATTTCGAAACTCTAGGAAAAGTATCTTAAAAAAATATTGTATCCTATTACGATCATTTCTATTAAAGCAATTTACCTTTTCACATCTCCTTGATATATGATATTAGTTAGCTTTCTCATAGATAATTAATTTTATTATGATAAGTGTTCTCTATCACAACCCATCATTTTATTGAATTTTCATTTTTCATCTATGCCATATTTTTAATTCACACTAATTTTCTCAATTTTGGAAACCTATTATGCATTATTGCAGTTTACCACTATATTCTCATTTCCCACATTTCAAGAGGAAGATTCACAAAACCTTTTTACTAAGTAGGTTTTCAAAATACGAATTTACAATTATCAAAACATTCATTACCATAAAAATGTTTTTAGGAAACCACTAATTAAACGGGGTAACATAACACCCAAATATTTTAAAATAATACTATGTTCACTAAATTATACCAGACACAACATTGAGCTTAAAAACCACAAAATATTGGCATTTAACAACCATTATAACATAGCTAATTGAATTACTATTTTAAGATATTATTAATGTAATTTTGAAATATATATGAGGTATGTACATGATAAAAATTTATTTTATAATGATCTAGAAATAATCACCTAATTATATCTAAATTCATATCATTTTTATAAAAAATTAAAAAGATTTTTATTTATTTTTATGCAAAAAATAATATAATTAATTTTTTCGTACTTTTAGAAAAGGTATTTAAAAATAAACATACATTTTAAATAGAAATTAATTTAGTATCATTAATTTAATTTTTTATACTTTAATGATATGATTTATTTTTCATTGGATAGTAAAAAAGTAGGGATTTTTATTGAAAATTGTGCTTTTATTTTAAGAATATAGAAATATTATTTTATCTTAAAATTGTTTCATTTTAAAATTAGTTCTATTATATTATTATCACTCCAATTATGTTTATTAGAATCTATAAATTCCTATTATTTAAAGGAAAGACTATGTTCGATGGTGTACAAGATATACAACATCTACCCTAAATGAAGCATTAAATATTATTATTATAAGAAGAAATTTTTAACATAGATATTAAATTGAAATGTATAAATAAGAATTCTGAAATTATAAAATATATATATAATGTCCCTACTCAATAAAAAGTTATTTATTATTTTTTTGTGTATACGAACTCAATTGTTTTGTAAAGTCATTTTATTTTTCATAAAAATGTTTTTACTTATTTTTTAAAATATATTAAATATAATTTATAACAATTTTTAAAAAAAAATGTTGATAAATTGTATGTAAATTTTTCAAATAGGTATACAGTATTATTTAAGGGTGAGTTTTTTTGGAATTTTCTGATTTGTTTTATTTCTTGTTAATATTCCAAAATTTGTGATTCTTATAAAACTGTCATTTTAATTAATTAAATTATGTTCTTTAAAAGTATCATTATGTTTAACATTTTCTTTAAAAGTATCATATGTATTATTTATTTATATATAATATAATATATTACTTTTCATTCATTTTTAAATTTGATTTTGTTATATTTTTATCTTTTTATTAAAATGTATTTTTTAAAAACTATTTTCCATTGTATTTTTCATTTTAATATTAAATTAAATTCCTCCATATCTAGAAATATTATATTGACAAATGGATTTAATATTTTTAATTAGTATTTAAAAATTATTTAAATAGTTTCTGATTATTTTTTCCATAGTGATTAGTAATATTAGTAAATTTTTTTCACCTCGGAAATGGTAAATGGGCTAATTTTTTGTAAAACTAATATGTTAAAAAAAACATTGTGATCCTAAAACCTAAATTATCTTATTTTTTGAAAATATTTAACAATTTTCCCTGAAATTTTCTAATAAATGTTTGTTTGGTTCCATTTTTATTTTATTTTGTCCTCTGTAAAATTTATATAAAAGATAAATAAATAAATGCAACTTTATTGCTTTTAATATCTATTATATTTTGTAACTGGGATATAAACATATTATGTTTATTAATAAATTATTATATTAAATAGACATTAATATTTTTTATCGTGTTAATAAATTTATAACTTTTAGTGCTAAAATAAGTACCATAAATTATTATGCATCGTCGATGCGGTAATTATTTAATTAATAAGAAAATTAAATAAATGATTTTAAAAATAATATGATTAACACAATGTGAATTAATTAATTTATTACAATAATTTTTTATAAAAGAAACGAATTTTCTAAATGTGTGAATGTATTATTTTAAATTTCATTTTCTTTCATGTTTTTTGAAAATTCACAATAAATGATGAGCTCCAAACATAACATTAAAGCTATTTTATAATAAATATTATTTTATTAAAATATTTAAAATTAAAAAACAACTATATTCATTCAATTTATGGTATATGGTTCAAAATATAAAAAATGGAATATTTATGGACCTTTTTATCTTTTTAGAGTATCTATATTGATCCTCAATGTGTAAAACACATTATTATCATAGTAATCGTCAAAATGGATAACATGGGGTTAAAAATGCTATGGGTGAAAATGTGATCTAAACATATCCCATTTTTATTGTATTTGACTAATTAAAAACATACTAATATTATATTCATATTATTTCAGTATGGATCCATTTTAAAATAAAATTATATTATATTAATTTATTATTTGCTATAATTCTTAGTGCCCCTCCACATGTAAATAGATCCTCCTACCCTCCTTTATTCACACATAACATGCCTTTTGGTTCAGTAAATACCTACCCAAATCTATTACATAAATCCCTCCCTATGTCTTACTAACCTTTGTATGATTAAGAAACTAACCAATGAATGTTTTTTGTGAAAACTATAAGAAAGAACTCTTCTTGGATTATGATATATTAAAAAATAAATATTTTTCTACACAAAACACTTATATTATCTTGTGTTACACACAACATTATGTTTGGATAGTTTTGCAAAGAATGATGCTTTCCTTCGACAATCTGTGTTACATAAAGGGCCTAATTTTACCAAACTACGAAACACTATTAATATTATTACTAAAAATATAATACAATTATCACTTATACATTAGGATATATGTTATGAATAAAAAAATATTTAAAAATTATATTTAACTAAACAATATTGCAATAAAATAAACTATTAACTATTTATAAATAAAGAAATTCAATTTCTAAGAAAACTGTATTTCTATATATAAACATAATCTTTAATAAATAACATAAATAAAATACAATGGATTATTATTTTTAAATAAAATTAAAATATTATATAATCAATAAATATTTTTGATACTCATCCCATATATTTTTTAGTTATAGGATAATAATAGATCTAATTTTATGAATATAATGATGTATCCTTTGAATACGTAATTTTACCACCTTTTAATGGTGATCCAATTTAAAATAATTTTTCTAGAAATCTTATTAATTTTATATGTCAAAATAAAATTCAAAATAAAAAAACATAAAAATCAGATCTGGGTAAATTCTTGATATTTTTCTATGAGTCTTAGTTATTTATAAATAGTGAAAAGTACTAACTTTTAATTCAAAACTGCTTTTAATCTAACTTATTTATATGGTAAAGTTAGATTTTAAATTATTTTTAAAATTTACATTGATCAATTTAACAAATTTAATAGAATTTGTGTCACTGGAGTCAATTTCACATTGAAATTCGATATAAAAACACGGAAAACATTTAAACATTTTTTACTTTAAAAACAAGCATTATCATCTCGTCTATGGGACAAATTGTAAATTAATTTTTGGAGATTTTATTAATAGAATTCGAACAAATGGATATAATATTTGAAATAATATTATTTAATAATTTATAATAAGTTATTCATAGTTTTATTTAAAAATTGTTAGTGAATGTAATCAAAATTTATTGTAGTGATTAATGTTAAATTAAGCATAATAAGTTACTAAACCTTAATGTTAATGGCCAAAAATTTCAATAAACAATTCTAAAATAAATTTTATGCCCATATATTGAAAATATAATACATTAACATTATTTTGATTCATTATTGAATCCAAATAATAAGTAAAAACGTTGTTTGAATTCCATTTTCAAATATTTAAAGAATGTCACTAATCCTCCACTATAAAATGGCACTCATCCCTCCAAATTATTCATAACTATAAATCGATTTATATTTACCAAAATATAATAAAATAATATCCCAATATTTCTCCCTTCATTATTTAAGCATCACTTTGTGAATAAATGGATCTAAAGAACTCCTTTGGTGAAAATGAAATTGAGTTACCCGAAAAATAAGTAACCTTTTTAAAACATCACATTAGTATTATTTATTTATCCAATCCTTAAATAATCCTTATTAAATTATCATAATATATATCTATTACAATAAATATATTTATTTGTTTTACTTTTTTGTTTTAGACATGTACTTACACACACTTCTATCTAATGGGTAACGAAGTTACCATTTTTGTTTACGGGTAACTACCACCTCATTACATGATATTATATCTTTCCTTCAAAACATATCATGGTTTTGAATTCTGATATAAGCTCTATTTTTATATGATATTTATGATATTTATTTTTTAATTTTTTATAGTATAATTATTATATAACAAATACCATCATTAATTACATTTTTTGTAAATATGATAATTTCGTTTGTGGAGGTGTGGAATGCCACCTGCACCAAGCGATGTATTTCGTTCACAATCTATATAGAATGTATTAAGGATGAATTTAGTTAACATATATGATTAATATGAAATAATAATTATAATATAATTATATTATATATATACATATATTTAATTTTCATTCTTTCTTTTAATGTGATAATAAAATGGAAACATCATTCCTGCATTTGTACGGTCTATCACCTCCATGAATGGTGAAGTACAATTTATATTTATATATTTTATAGATTATTATTAATCATAATATAATGTTTATGTATGATATTTATATAAATTTTGGCCTTCTATATATAATTAAATAATAATCAATTAAATAGGATCAAGAATAAGAAGCCAAAATATTTGCAAATAACAAAGGAGATATTATCAAAAAACATAATATTAACACACAATTGTTAATAAATAGGAAATATAAAGTCAAAATAAAATAACATATGTTATTAGATAAAAGAATATGTTTCTATAGAATATTTAAAAAATATTATATTTATTTTAGGATATTTTTTAATGCGTATGAATAGAGTCAAGACTAAAAGTAAAGGGATTTCATCTCACTTTTTATTTCCATGAGATACATGTCATATTCACCAATAGATTAATTTATGTGGTTTATATAATGATATATGAATTTATATGTCATTAATTTTCATTAATTATTTATATTAATATCTTTAAATTTTTTTATTCTCTCATGGGTATCATGATTCTAAAGTTACCCATGTAGTAATAGTTTTCCCATCTCACTTTTATTTTCCATGAGATACAAGTCATTTTCAGCCCATATTTATTATATGTGGTGTGTTTACTAACCATGGATGTATTATATTATTATGATAAAAAAATATGAGCATATTTAAAATATTTTTGATTGTATTTCGTTCAGGGGGTTTGGTTCAAAATTTACCAAATCGGCAAAGTAATATCGCCTTAGTTTTACTTCTTTGTGACACATGCCATGATATGAACCTGTATACATTTAGGAGGATTATATACTACCATTTTACATGTTATATCATTAAGCTCTCTCTTTTAATGATATTTTAATGATTATGTATATTCATTTTCTTACATGGGGAGTAAAATTCAATGTTACAAAGTGGTAAGACTTCATTGAAACAATCTCCTCATTTATCGATATTATTTATGATTATGCTTCCATTTATAAACTCATACGATCCATATACCTCATTATTTTTATGAACTATGTATATTCATAACATATTCATTTATTTGGACTATTTAACACTCTTTGGTACATAAGATTATTAAGAATGTGCATTTAAAAAATATGACTTTACCTCTATCTTGGGTCGGAAATCAATGTTCTTTCAAAATCAATTTTTCTAAAAATATTATCAAAACATATACATATCATTTCAATGTAGTTTATAAGAAATGGGTTTCAAACAATTTAATTCTTATTTCACATGTTTTATGGTAAACTGGATGTTTCTTAGTTTCATGGAACATGTGTTCTCGTTTAAGAGTCCCTACTTCCAAGAAGTTTCAATTGGATTTATCCATTGAACCAAAAACATCGAACAATTATTTATCCAAAACGGACCTTATTCCAAAGGCATGATTTCCATAAGATTGGTCTTTATGATACTTAATAATGTGCATTGGTCGAGAGGATTCGATGTCAGACTCATTACACCCTTTTTGGGGGAAATTATTGCCTATTTCGGGACTCACTTTATAAATTTAAAATATTTTCATGAATCCTTATTAATTAACCAAGTATAACATAATTTTTTCATAGAATTTTTAATCATTAACAATAATGTGTGGAATTTATAATCATCTTTATATAATCAAGATTTTTTATTAATGGAGATATCTATATTTAATCGAGGTATTCCATCAATGTTATCCTCTCATATTAAATTTAGAGATTATTTTAATCATCGTTATGATGATACTGGTTTTAAGCCACTTAGTGGGGAACTATAGAGTTTATTGTCATCATGGGAGACCAAGGTTTGTTTTGATATTGGGATTGTACGCATAAAATGGGCTACTTAAGTATATTTGTGAAATGAATCCGAACCCTAATAGTTGGGTGCCGCTTAATGGGACACATCATACCTTCTAAGGCCATGTGATACAGACCTATTATTATTGTTTAATGTCATTTGGTAAGTAAATATAAGTTAAATGATCTTAGTAAAAGTTTGGTTTGGGACTTATGCTGAATCATCCCTAGGAAAATGGAAAGGATATGGGTTTCTATGTAAGATTAGGCCCTGTTTGGAATATGGACATAGGAGAACAGTGTTGATTTGAAGTGTTGAGTTTGACCCTCAAAGAGGCTTCCTACATATCCCATGTGAATGGGATTGAAATATCATGTAGTTAAATGGGCGTCATAGGAGAGTATAGTCCTTGGAGAGAATTTAATTTGGGCTTACTTCCAAAAAATAATTTTTTGAAAATTTAGGGGTTTAATTTGGGGATTATTCCCATGTAGGATGCCCAAATTTTGGGAATTATGTTTGGATTCCTGAAGAGCAATATAATTTCCAATGACCTTGATCCTTTACAAGTCTTCTTATGTATCCCAATTATGATAGGAATCAGAGTTCTTGTTGTTCATTCATTGTGTTGTGGCATATTCATAAGATCTACCCATTGGAGGGGATATGATTGTGTAAACCCATTTCTAAGGAAACCCTTTTGAGCTGAGGCCATCAAGCATGCATCCTACGTATCCTAGTTTGAACACGAATCAATGTTCTCAAAGTTCATGTTCTTTTTTTAACTTTGTGATCATTAGAAATCACTAATCCCATGTGATACATGCTCGGTATGATAAACAAGAGGATGTCAACGATTCAAAAAAGTCAACCACACTTTTCCCCCTCTATTAGTGGATGATGGTGTGCCTATGGTGGCGAGGGTGGACGAGGTGGAGTCGACCTTAGAAGAGGGTGATGTGATAAGCCTTCCCTCTGTTCACTTTATATAGGACAAGGGTCCAATTCAAGGATGGAGTTAAGTTGAATGAACTTGATAGGTGAAAGAATGCAGCCTTCTACATGAAAGGTTAGGGACTTACACTAGGGTGGTTTCCCTAGTGGATCTCGGTACGGGATGGAGACTTCTCCTTTGATTGAATGGAAAAGAAAGCGTGAACTTTACCTTCTTTAGTAGAGACATGAGATTTCGTGTCTTGAAGATGAGAAGGGAAGATCAGGACCCAACCCCGAATCGTCAATATCGGGAAATTCCAAACATTGTTCCTGGGAGAAAGGAGAACATGACTGTGGATATAAAAAACCATATAAAGTCGATGAATCCTAACCCCATTGTGAAAAAAATCCGGGAATCTTATGACTATGGATAAACGAACTATAATTAGATACATGTTGATATGCCTTTTCCAAATGATTGATAAGTCATGAGGTTTTGGTGAAGGTCTCAACAGAATCTCTTTCAGAAAATGGAGGCAATGAAGAAGAATCCTTGCAATGAATGGAATTAAAATGGGCTTAATGGATTGTAGACTAAAGAGAGATTGTTAATCAAAGAGGGGCTCCCAAGTAGGTACTAGCATGTATGTATGGCCATGTAAGTAGGCTTAGGAGACCTGATGTTCATATAAGTGATGAAAAATCTAGATGTTAATAATTGGGAAAAACCTGATTGAATCCTTAATGAGTGTTCACTGGTATTCCCACAAGTGGGGAGCTCATCTTCAAATGATAGGAATAAGTGGAATGAAATTTTTCTCATTTATGGAGGTTGGTTGCTTTAGGAACACATGTGTTATGGATTTCAAACACTAAAAGGAGTTAATTCTTATGATACTCCTTCAATTCCTCCATGTTAGGTGTTCATTTACAGCCAAGAATGTTTCAGAGGACATGGGAGAATCACTAGGGTTTCCAGAGTAGTAATTAGGATTCAAAGAAATTTGTCCATACAAATGAATTCCTCTAAGGTGTATTTATAGGCAATAAATGGACCCTGGTAAAAAAGAGATTTTGGTACACAAGTATTTTGCATGACGACAGTGTTTAGCTATAAAATGGTGATCCAATGTTCATATCTTTGTAAACATATATTTTATTCATGTATTTTCTCCTTTTTTCTAAGGTATTTCCCTTTTTAATTTTTTTAGACACTATGATGGCACATAGTTTCAACAAAATCCAACCTAAAAATTTGATACGTAATGAAAATAGGATCCTATAATAACATAATGTAATGAAAAAGGAAAAAAAAATTGGACCGTGGTGCTCAAGTTTCAGTACACAAGGTGACTAGAACACAAGTTGGTAGCACAAAGGATTCTGGAATGCATGTTAACCGAGATCACTTATATATATCATATTCACTTTTCAGAAACATCTAATTCCATCATGAAATCTTACTCTTGGAACACATGTTCTATTCACTCCGACACTTTTGTTCATTCACCCTTCTATTGGTTCTTTTTTATATTCACACTAGAACCGGGGTATAATACTTGTGCTTCGGTTTTTATACATGTGTGCCTAAATTACTTTTTCTATTTTTCTAAAATTTTCATTCAAAACTTCAATAATGAAATTGTTTTAAAGAGGATATTTGACCTCTTTTGCAGGTTCAGTGGCTCCCAAAATAATTTTAACCGCTAATGAATTGGTTAGTAAGAAGATCGATGACATGATAAATAGTGTCAGTCATGACTACTTTGTCATCTGTGACACCGCACCCCCAGATGTGAAAAAATATCTGATAAAATATCTGTTCAGTTTTCCCCAGATAATTTATTTTCCATTGTATACTTATGGTCATCTGCAAGACATAAATATTTTGGACCTAATGAATTACATTCCACTTTTTCAGTTTCATGGCTATAACAACTTCCTGTCTACTAATGTTTCTGTTGAGCCTCATATGCTAATGTTGGGATATAAAATAATGCTCGCATCATGTATCATAGCCCATGTGCTCTAGATTTGAAAGCACACACACCTTATCTACAACCACAATATTATTGGTTCATCTTTCGTGATTCTCAGAGAGATAAATCTAAATCATAGAATAAACATTTGGACATCCACCTAGGAGGGAGTATAAAACCTTCATGGATGTGGGCATATTGTGTAAGAACGATGTGTTCCAAATTTACAAATGACTTAAAACAGGTTGGGATTTATGAGGAGGTATGGGTTAGAAATCCTATTTGTATAAGAATGGTGATTTTTTGCCGGAGTTACTAAGATGATGAATTATTGAAACTAACTCTTTCCATATGACACATGGATAAGTAAGATCCAATTTGTAGGATAACTACAGGATTTATGGATCTATAATCCTTATATATATGTATTATGATTTTATTCCCCCCAATGTGACATGGAATGATTTAGAGAATACACCATATTTGGTTCGTGAGTTGATGAAAATATTTTATATACTCAAGAATGAAACCACCTTGAAGTCTTACACAAGAAGGGATATTCATCTAGAAGAGTAGATAAAGAAATTCATTTTAAAGAAGAAGGAGAAATGCCCCAACTGCACTCATCCGACCAGCTATCCAAAGGTAGACAAGTGAGGTACACTAGACACCTTTTGGAAGACATTAGAGAAAGGAAAGTTTGAAAAGTGGGGATATGAAGTCAATTTCAAAATTCATTCAATGAAACTTCTAAAAGTTTTCTTTTCCATGTGGATCAGCATATATATCTTACTACTCTGTGATTCCAAAGGAATTTTGTGGCCAGGAACATATGTTATCTCGGCCAAGCTAGCTAAGAGAAGGATGGTAGGGTCGACCCGACCAATTTTGGAAATGATTCATAGGTGATTACTTTATATTTACATAAATAAGACTTTTTTAGAATACAGGGACCATTCCAGGTGTTATGGGGGTGGATCACCACTCAGTTCAAAACGTATGCTTGAAAAGTGGGGTACAAGTCTTTGGAAGGTCTTTCTAACCGTAAGTTCATGCTTTCTCTAGTATTTCACCTTCATCTGTGAATTAATTAGATATCAGGGAATGGTTGATTATTCATAATGAATTTCATCTCCTTCCTTATGGGAATCCACCTATGGGGCGATTCGTTGAGGATGGGACAACTAGTTTAGAGCTAAGGGCATACATGTTAGATTTCATAGATGGCGTGTTGGCCAACAAGATTGATAGAGAAATCATATGTGAGGCGTATGCTCCTTATTGATTCATGTTTCCATTAAAATGTCTATAACAAATTACTATATCCACCCCAATGCATGTCAAGTTATAGAAACATTCGATGGTCACCTGATAACAATGGTTTCTGACATCTGTGGAGCAGAGTGGGGTAATATTTAATTTACCTTCCATTGATTCAATAAGAAGGCTGACTATCTAGTATGCTAATGATTGGGTAGCATCTTACGCGGAATGGGTATAAATCCATTTTGTACCTTGAGTGGGTATAAAGAGAGGTAATATAAAGGAACCCCTTCATTTGGAAGGTAATTATTCATCATTAGGGGTTGAATCTCTAGAGCCAGATGGTAGAGGGGAGGAGGCTCCAAATTAATTGAAAGGACCTCATACAAGATATAATCCACATGTCAATGTTAATGATCCACCACATCGATCCCTACAGAGGTTGTACCAAGGAGATCTAATCTCCATAATTCCAAAGAGGGAAGAGTTCCATTTCATCATCCCCCATCAATGACTGTGGGAATTGGGATGAAACATTAATCCATGACTATAGGATCCTCTTCACAACCCTCTGGCATGTTCTCTGAATATATACAACAAACATCTATTCAAACATGGGAAACATTATATTGTGATGATAAAAACCATGTGGATTAAACTATTTGAAGGGATTCATATTCTTAAAATAGGGGATTTATGGGCTTCTTCTGATATTTTATTGAAGAACTATTTTGATGAAGTGGGATCTTACATCTGAGAACTGGAAATGCTCACACACGCAACCGAAGAATCAATTCCCACAACAATGTATGTGAAATAAATGATATATCGTGGTACCACCAAAGGGATTAACCATTCGTTAGATAGATAATGGTGTGATTTAGGAGATCTTAAAGATGTAAGTTTCTTTTTTATCACTTTCTATTTTGATTTTCAATTTTGATTTAGTCAAATCACTTTAACTCAGAGGAAACATCATCTTAACTTGAATTTGGATAAAGAAAAATCTACTGATGTTCCGTCACAAAGATAGATCTCTGATGGAACTCCACTTTGATATATTGGACCACCATGTAAATTAGGATAAATATCATCAGGCCAATAAGAAATAGAGAATGTGGTTGAAAGTGAATTGCTATCTCCAATACCTATTTTTGGAGATGATGATGCAATCCCTCCGGAGAAAATGAAGAAAAAAAAGCTTTGACGAAATAAGACCATGGTTTAATGATTTTTAAATAGTTTAAGCCTTCTTGATAAGATCAATTTAGATTTATTCATGGGAATGTGTTTAATCCTCTTGTAATTGTAGGAGCTTCTTTAGTTTCTTATCTCAAAGAAAATACTGATAAGATTTGAGGAACTATTGAGGGTTCTGCTGAACCAGCATAAACTCGTACTAACCTGGTGGTTCTGGAATAGGCATTAAGGCCAAAATAACCAATGTCTATTCCCAACACAGCTTGTGTTCCTTCTATAAAAAGATAAGAGGCCTATGTTGAATCAACCGTGCATTATAAGACACAAAATCTAACAACAACTAACTTCCATCTTGTGATAAATTAGGTTCATAACATGCACTAGAACATCCTATTCCAATTGATGAAGACCCAAAAACAATTAATGAGGATTGTTTTTGGGGTCAATGGTTGTCTGAGGAAGGTTGTAAAAAAACATGCTGAGTTCTCCCACAGGTGAGAGAAACCTAGGATCTGGAATATCATTGGATGTTATGATGAACCTCGGAATGTAATTTGAATATGTATTAGAACATGTTATTTTACCAAATTATTTATAAGATTATTAAGATCCTTTTATAGAATCAATTGTACATGAGTTTTCCATTTTCATCCTATTAATCTTCTTATGATTAGATTTATAACCATGATTGGTTAAAATATGTAGTTCCCTCTAATGAAACTGATGCAAAGATGATGCCTCAAGGAAGTGTTGACATTAATTTCAATCCTACCATTTTGGATAAACTGGATCAGGTGAATCATGGGAAAAAATATCTTCCTAAGATTCATTCTGAGGATCCTGAGAAAATTAAAGGGTGTATTCCCCACCCAGGGACATTAAACAAAACCATTGAAACAGAGAATGTTGGGGAGGATTATTCTCAAGTCTTCGACCTATTAATACGTAATAGGTACTAATATTGTGATTGCACTCACATTTTTTTTCCGTTGAATATAACCACAACCATAATCTAATTCACCATATAGGTATATCTACTACAATGGATAAATTCAGAGGTTAGCCTCTGCATCAGCCCAAAAAATATTATATGGTGAATTAACTGCTGTCAAGGAAGGAGTAGAACATGGATGTTTTTTAAGTGCATTAATCGCAGAATATTTCCCTATTTATGACAATGATTTTTGAAGCAGACCTAGAACTAAAAAAGACCCTTCTTCTTGCACATTTAGAGGCATGGAAAATATATGTAAGACACTATCTGTAATGATACATGAGGAACTGCCTTGAAGAATTATATGACTTTCACCTCTGTTTATCATACTGGGATTTGGCAGATTTGAATACCTTGAAATTCATAACATTGTGGAAGAAATTATTGATAGATGGAGCAACAGAAGAATATTTAGAAATACCTAACAATGAATAAACTATTGATCAATACTGATGAATTCCAAGAAGCGCTATCCAAATATATGGCCAATCATGCATCAAAGTTGAGAAAAATGAAGTATAATGTTAATGAAAAGATTGTTCAGCAGCTTCGTCTTTAACAAGAATTAGATATTATCACAGGGGAGCCTTAGAAACTTCATAACATAACAAGAAAAGTTCATAAGGATACCAAAAAGTCATTTCAAATTCTAAGGAAGAAATTTCCATACTGAAGATAATGAATTTTGTTGGCTAAATGAACATCAACTGGCAGATGATGGGGCTCAAGAGGTTATTAACCAAATGAGAAGTTATGTGGAAACCCTTTTGCGATTTCTTATAGAAGAGAGACTCCAGTTTGTGGATACTTCTCTATGAATTGTTTTTTCACAAATGATAATCATTTTACCTTTAATCATATGTGTTTTAATTAATTCTAGCATTCTTTTACTCAAGATAATGGGCCAAGTAAGAATAGTTACATTTTTACTATGGTTATACAAAAATCCCAAAATACATTATATATTTTAATTTTTTTCATTTCTCGATATTGACTTTTTTACAAGTAAAGATGATATATTAATTTCAGAATTCCTCAGTTACAAGGTCACATACCCAAGAAAGGAAATGGTTAAGCTATAGATAGATCATACAAGAAAGAACAGAAGAATCTAAATGATGCGCAACTTCATTTCCTTGTCGTTTGATGAAGGAGAAAAAGGATGATGTGAATCTTTGACTGAGAGATTGTATTTTCCTGATGAGGAATCCAAAAGAATGGAGGCCACCACCATCAAACCTGATATAATTGAGGATAGTGAGATAATTTGATTCAACGTGGATAACATCCCATCATAAATATTTAGCAAAAGTTAACCCAGCAAGGATAGCGTAGGCCTCAAAAATAGAGGGCTCCCAAAGAGTGTGGTAAGAATCATGTTTAGTTGAAAATACTTGGCCCCAGTTGTTTCAGATTTTCAATCCAATTCCAAAAAAACAATCCTTGGATATAGATGCCTTAACATTGATCGTAAGGATTCCTTCCTGGGGGACACCATCTTGTAACAGTTGTGTGAGTGTCAAAGATCCGATTATAATCAGGGTTTTCATTCCAGCCTCAATCCAAAAGTTTTCTCATTCATTCCAAAGTCCATAACTCTTTGAAGTGTGGTTAAAGATGAAGTCATTTCATCAAATCCAGATGATCCAAGCTCGGACACATAATGAAGAAACTTTATCAACATCGATTGTTGAAGACCACCTCATCTGCAGTGTTGGGTGTTCTAACACCATATCCATCAAATGTTTTATAGGATATCCCCATGAATTCCATATCTCCAATACCCCAGGGCATTAGATGATAGAATTCATGGGAGATTTTAAGATACGCAAACAAAGGGGACATTTCTTTTCATTCGTAATTTGGTAAAAACAGAGAAAGTCTAGATCAGGAAGAATATTGGTGCACACCTACCACCAGAAATAACAGATTTTTGGGGGGACCTTCATATGCCAGAGTGTTTTAAAAAATCCTTCCCTTCCCTCAAAGTGATCATCAAGAGCGATCCCATCACCTGATTTCACAATATAGGATCCAGAAAAGTCATTACACCAATAAATATAGTCTTGTCCCACGTCTATCATATAAGAGATGCTAAGAATAATTATTTTGCCCCTTTAATTGAACCATGATTTTTTTTCTAAAAACCAACCACTATGGAGTCATCAAGGAGGCAAAAGAAAATGGTATTCTCAAATCCCATAATGGCTGGGGATGTATCCATCTTGGTATTTTTATCAATTAACTATGGATCATTCCAAATGTGGACTTTCAATCCATCCTCGATCCTCCAACCCAAACCCTTATCAAGTATGTTCCAGGCTCCCAATATAAATCTCCATAGAATGTTGGGATAGGGTCCAAGAGAGTAGTTCTAGAAATCTGAGTGGGGAAAATATTTTGCATAAAGTATCTACGCACAGAGGGAAGAATGATGAATCATGAGACTCCACCCCTGTTTGGACTAAAGGACATCGTTAAAAAGACGTAGGTCCTGAAAAACCATTCCACATCCTAATTTAGTGACACAGATACATTTCAAAAAAAAATACAATTAATTTTATTCTTTCCATTATTATGGCCCCGCCACAAGTTACTGATGCAGGAGTGTATTTGGTAAATAATTTCCCCAGGATTCTTGATTAGGGACATGATTTTTAAGGGGGTAGAATGAAGAGATTCCTTGATGATAGTTTCATTACCCTATTTAGAAAAAAAATTAGAGTCCATCGTTACTTTTTTTTCTCGATTCAATCCATAGTGGATGGGAAAAATTAGTTCTTGATATGTCAAAAATTTTGGGTAGTCCAAGGTATTTTTTTATCGACCATTTGAATACTTGTAATGAGAAAATTCACTGCTCTCTTGGTCAATGGGATCCCAGTACTGATAGAAATTTCCTATTTTCCCTGATTGATTTCTTGTCATGAAGACCTTTCATAAAGGAGAATCACATTGCAAATAGCTCGCCATTCCAAAATTGTATCCCCTAAAAATAAAAGACATTCATCTCCAAAGAAAATATGTGAAATAGGTGGCCTGATCCACAATGAAAATTTCTCCATGAGTTAAATTAGAGGAAGCACATAGCATGATTATATCTGTCCATTTTGAGCAGAATCCCATTTTCGTCATAAAAACTGAAGAAAGTGACATTCCACTCTATCATAAGCCATGGCCGTATCTAGTTCTGAGACCATAGTACCTCTTTTTGCACCCGATTATTATTTCGTAGAATGAAACACCACATTGGATACAATAAAATTATATGGGATAAGCCTTTTTGTGACCAATGCACATTGATTTTCAGAAATAATAGCAGGTAACCACATGAAAAAATGATTGAACAAAATCTTGGAGAAAATATTGTAGGAGGCATTGGATAAGATGATTCTCTAGAAGTCTAAATCCAAGAGGGGATTCTTAATCATTTGAAAGAGGGTAATAATTCTCTAATTATGGAATACAAGGTTCATATCCCTAGCCAAAATACAATTTAAAAGAGAAAAAATGTCAACACCGAAAATATGCCAGTATTTCTTAAATAAAAGGGCATGGAATCCATCAAGACTTGTGGCCTTTGTGGAATGAATTGGTTTAAGCGCCCATTAAATATCATCATCGGAAAAATATTTTGTGAGTAGAAAATTCATTTCATTGGTGATAATGGGTGTGATACATGACTCAACCTTAACAGAAATGGTGGGATCCCCTATAGAATAATGGTTTTGAAAGTAACAAAAAATGAATATCATGATTACCTTCAATATCAGATATAGTTCTTCCATTAGGGTGATAGAGGATTTAACTAATTGTTTTTTGATTCCTAGATGAAGCCATCTGATGAATGTATTTGGTATTTTCTTCCCATTCATTGATATGGGTTTGAGGTGCACACATTTCCTAGAAGCCTTCTTAAATGTGAATATATATATCCTATTCTTTTTAAAGAGAACCAATTATTGAGAGAATATCATCAGTTGGAGATTGTTCATGAAGAGCGTTAGGATCTCTCACTAACGAGTTTTATTTCTTGTTGGGTTGATGAATTTTTTTCTCTACAAGAATTCAGTTTAGTAGCCACCTGATAGAGGTTAAAACTAATTTATGTGTTTCCTCCCTCCCAATAGGAACAAATAATGGATTCACATTAACAATAACTTTCCCAAAATCTTTCAATATGAAGGTTTCCTAGATCCTGAGATGAGACCAATGAGAGGGAATTTGACGACAATAGGGCAGTGGTAAGAATAATTCAACTGAAGGTAGGTGATATAGAATCTTTCGAAAATATTGGTCCATTTCGTCGATCCCAAGATTCAATATAAAAACTTGGAATTACACATGCATTCTGTTTTCCCAAGAAACCAAGTGAATGGGATACCTATAAATCCAAGTTCATCCACATCTGATCTAGAGAATGCATCCCGGAGGCCGAACATCGAGGCATAAGACTGACATTCTCCTCCATGATTTTCATTTTGAAACAACATCTCATTGAAATAACCACCAAATAGTATATGATCAGGAAACCCTCGTCCTAGTGAACAGAGAAGGTCCCACAATTTCCATTTCTCATTTTGTGGTGGCCATCCGTATAAGCCCAAAAAATTCCATGGAAGGAGTGGGAATCTTGAATGCATGAAGCTACATGATTCTAGGAGTAATAGATGACTCTGACATCAATGTTATCCTTCCAAAGAAGATGCAATCCCTAGGAGTGGCATTGGCGAGGGACTGGGAAGCATCTCTGAAAGCCACATTTGTATGCAATACCAGTGTTGTTATTGTTTTCCAATATGGTGTCAGACAAGAAAACCATATCATGGAGAAATTTAGTACAATGGTAATGAAGCATATGAGTAGTACATGGGTTTCCAATCCCACGATAGTTCCAACATAGGATTTTCATTTATCTATGCGGGGTTGGGTGATACCTTCCTCTGACTCTGTAACTTCGAAGAACTGTCAGTCACCCGCTGCATTACACCATTTTGGAAGGCTTCTAGTCATCTTGAAAACCTCTAATCTCCATTTATGATCCCCAAGAATTAGAATTAATGGGTCACCACCCATATCTCCACGATTCAGCCTTTTCCATGTATGAAGGTTTAGAGGGCATGATGACATTATCCTGGTTATATCAATTTCATCCGGAGAGGTGGTACCTGGCGCAACCGAATCTAAACTAGGGGCAGGCTCTGGTGGTTTGAGAAAAAGATGTTTCAGATCAGAGCCTAGGTCTAGTGGTTTCATGCATTTTGATTTTAGTACAACTGGTGGTATGAAACTTTACCTCAAAGAATTAGGATCCCAACTTGAGTAGGTAGCTGAGGGCATGTTCTGATTCCCAGGTTATTCTCCAGTTATGACCCCAGCCACAGCGTTGCTGAAAGGCCCTCCTTCTCCATACAGATCAATGTGATTATCCTCAAAAAATTACGATGGTCTAAGCATGATGACATTATTATGATCTGGTTTAGCCTACTTAGATAAAGCCTTCACCAATCAGGCTCTATCATTTTTTTTATCACTTCATGAATAAGCGCGAGTCCTATATTTTTTTCCCGAAGACAAGGGCCATATTACATAATTATGTTTCCTTGTTCATTCTCTTTTTCAAGTCACGACCTTTCTCTATGTGTCCAATACAGTCATAGTAAAAATAAAAATTTGGAATCTTTTAAAACTCAAATGATATCCCGGAGTTAGACTCTTCAATTGATAAGAACAGAAGCCTCATTCGTGGTTGTGTCATATTGACAAATGCCATGATCCACACCACAGGTCCCCAATGAATTGGATCCGACTAATATAATTCTAGAAATTGACCAATGCGTTCTCCAATTATCCACATAACATGATCAGTTCGACCATGAAATGGGATTACGTTGATTCGTATCCAGAAAGGTGAGAAATTTAGGTTAATTTTCTGAATATCATCCTCGATTTTAAATTTATCCACGAGAATGTGCTGGTTTTCCAAATACCATGGTGTGCCTTTGAGAACCATTTCATTATCAATATTATTAATGAATTAGCAGGCAATAAATACATCTCCCACTTCTTGTATGGCAACGCCATCCTCCAGTCACCAAAAGTTTTTTAGAGAGTTTTTAAGGGCCCCCTGATTTAATGAAAATTTTGCTAAAAATTTCCCAACCACCAAGAGCGACATGCGATGTGACAGGAAGAGGTATTTATCCTTTCATGAGGTAATCGATTATTTATATTTATCAGTCAATGACAGATTCATGCACTGATTTTCTAGGTGTGAATCCATGTAATAGAACCCTGGTTTTTTCTTCTTTCTTTTTTTTCTTCCTTCCACCACATGAATCAAAATCCAAATACAAACAAAAAAATAGCCCAACCAAAAAAATCATCTTCGTAAAAGTGATTCCCCTTTGAGAAATAGAAACTCCCTTCATGAACCAGCTCGACACAACCCCTTCTTCACGAATCAATAGCACGGTAAAATAACTTCTTCATGATCCACACCCTTCACGATGAAAAAATTGACCACCACGAACCACACCCAAGGCCATGTGTGACCCACACCATGCACAAGAGGATACTTGTGACTATAATCCTTCCCATGCAGATGCGCCCATGAACCACACTCTTCACAGATCCCAAAAAATTGTCACCAATCATCGTAATACACATGTTTCAGTCATAACAATGTCGCATGTCCCTGATACATAGCCGAAGGCCGCAAATCGAGACCATCAAATTGAAATCCCGGACTAGAAAATGTAAAAACTGAAAAATGCAGAAACCATATAGAAGCTGAGAACCGTAGATCTGAAATAATTGAAATGAAATCACGGGACTAACATATCCTAGACCCCAGATCCCAGATTGAAGCCGAAATCGCTGAACTGGAATCACCAAACCAAACTCACTAATCCGAAAAATGCAGATCGTTGATGATCACAGGTGAGCATAAAGTATTCCAAAACATGGGAAACAAAAGGACTCACATACATGCAAAGATCGGTCACAAGTCCACAAATCTCACACAAGAGATGATGCACCCACCACAGGAGCAGTGGAACACCATCGAAACCCAAAAACCCTAGGAGAAAACATATCAATAACGAGAGGACTTATGGGTAGCAAGTTGTCATTTTTCTCGATATTACCTAAACCATAAAAAATGTATGTTTAGTAAGCTAGGACTCATCTTTTTTCAAGAGTGACATTTTCAGGTTCTCATTCTGGTGAGTTCCACGACTCTTGTGGTTGGATGTTTAAATTCATTCATGTTGGACTTTAAAGGTCTAGTGTTTAAGGCTGAACATCTGTGACCATAAATTTTGAAATTAAATAAAAAAAAACTCAATGGATAAGAATTTATCTAAAATTAATTTAATATTTCCAATGGGAATCACGAATCATGATTTTTATGGTCACCAAATATAAAACATGTATTAACATAAAGAATGTATCATCCATGAATGATGTTACCATTATTTCAAAAACCGACTATGGGGCCTGCATTTTGCAAGTCCAACTAGGGAATTTGTTGCATAACCAAAGATTGGAATTTCTTTGACCGACATGCTTGTTATGTAGGAAAATTTTATTTAAGGCCTTTGGGGGCATGTACAGAATTGTCAAGAAAAAGAGCACTTAGATTTTAACATTTCTCTATTGATAAACAAGTGAAAATATTATTTGGGTGACTTAATACCATAGTGGGTGGTTTTTCCAAGGAAATGGATTTTGAGAATAAAATGTTATCTATACCACCATATTTCATTAATAGAAAAACAACATCTACACAAATATGGTGCATAAGGAATTGTTAAAATATGTCATAAAGGAGAATTTATGATATCATGTTATGTATTTTGAAGTCTTTCTATGAGGACATTATACTGTGTTGTTTTATGTCATGCATTGAGGACATTGTATTGTGCAGTTTTATGAAATGCAGTGAAGACATTGTACTATGTATTATTAAGTCAAACAGTGAGGACATTATAATTTCTAATTTTATATCATGATTTGAGGACATTGTACTGTGCAATTTTAAGTCAAGTTGTGTGGACAATGTGTGGCTCTAATAAATAGTCATTATGTTTGACCAATGGTATGGGACTCTCCCAGTTTTTTTATAATTTTTTGGAAACATACTATCATATTCATGTATAGAGGGGAATAATTGTAAACTTTGATTTAAGATTTTCTTAATTCAAAAGATGATATGGGAAAAAGGGTTAAAGGAATTAGAGGAAGTATTTTCCAAGAACAAAGTTACCATTGTTTGAAAAACCTATTATAGAGGTTGTGTTATGCAGGGATGACTAGCGCATATGATACATAGAAAAATACTAGCATAGTTGGACATAAAATCTCATTATGTAGGAAACTTTTGTATGGTGACCTAGAGGAACATACTGCATAGTCAATAAAAATAGGTTTTGGAATTTAATATTTTATATATAAAAGATGGAAAATGTTTATGGAGATTCGGAATTTTTAAAGCACAGAGTTTGGTTTATGATGAAAGGTACCTAAATATGGAGAGTGTATTTCCAATCATGATTTCCAAATAATCAGAGGAATTGGATTATACGAAGGTCTGACCCAAACGTAGGGAGTTTGGTGTTTTTAGTTGTAAGTCATACAACTAGGACCAAAAATGGATACAATATATGATATGTGGCCAAGTGATTCTTGGGTTATTTCATATTTCTTTGAACACATGGAGAGGGAAATGAGTAAACCATGGTCTTGAAGACATTCATATTGAGATAAAGGTGAAGAGACATATATACATGATTGAATATTTTAAAATATAGGTTCCTTTATATTGATATCTAATTTTTAAGGGGAAAAAAGACACATTAACCAAGAACAAAATTTCCATTATATGAAAACCCAATTCTGGGGGCTCTATTATGCATGGATGACTAGGGAATATAATGCATAGCCAAATAGGAGTATCCTTTTGTGGACAAACCTGTTATGTAGGAAACATATGCAAGGCTACCAATGGGAATGTACTGCATATTTAGGTAAAAGAGTTCTCAGATATTAGAGACTCTATCAGAAAAAAACCATAAGAAATATTATGATGATCTGACAATATTCATGACTAAGAATGTGAAATATGGAAGGGGTAATTCTAAATGCACATGATAAATATTTTAATCAATATTGGTCATGAGTTTGATGTCATTTACATAGATATAACTCACATGTAAAATGGAAACATTCATTGTTTCCTTTGAATCAGTGTTATGTAGTGTAGTTTAGAGTCATGCAGCAAGGACATGAAGTGATTATAACACATAAAGGGAATATTGTGGCTAGACCATGGAATTAAACCCAAGGGTCACAATTTATCTCATATACGTAAGAATTATGCCAAATATAGTTCTTTAAACATTCTCTATGATAGATTAACTATTACATATGGAATAAAGGTGTTTTTATATTGTGTTTGGGCCCCAGATTGTAGATCTATGGTGCTATAGATATCTCATTTGGATGATAATCAAGACAAATGTAATTCAGGAAATGTTCATTTCTCACACAAATTGTCTTTTATGTGGTAGATGAGATCTTTAAACATATTCTATAAGAATGGTTTGAATTTTAGATAAAAGATAGTATGAAAATCACATCTTGTATCTTAAAAGATCACTCTGTATAGATCTTGACCATACATAGGAGGACGAAAAGGGAAAAAAATTGGTTTCTTGCGGCTGGGCCCAAGATTGGGGATCTAGGCGTCTCTATGTTTCTCATATGAATGAGAATCAAGCCACAAATAGTTGTCGAAATGAGGCCACTATGCAGATCCGAGTCAAATATAGGGTGAAATGGAACTCATGTCCCATTAAGGATTAGAAATTATGTCAACGATGCTTTCATATAGAAGTTCATAACATCAAATAGAGAGGACATTAAACGTAAAATTTATTTTCGTGTGATGAGGACAAATGATGTAATGTAGTTTAACATTTTCTGATAGGGAAAAAAATGCTACACAGTTTATTATCATGCATCATGGATGATTATAGTTGTTATCCAGTTTAATGTCTTGTGACTAGTACCTCATGTTTTGCAGTTTAGAGTCATGTAGCTAGGAAATAAATTGCAGTTACACAAAAAATTTCTTCAACAATCAAGCATTGATTGGAGTTGTAATGAGATTTTCGTCTAATGATATTAAGTCATAAGATCCATTTAAGTAGACCCTATGTATGGAATAATGTCCTTCCCACTTTGATTCAATCATTGAAGGATTATTTCCAAATATCATTGGATTCTTCAGAACCAATACCAATTCTCCTTGAAGAAATGAACGGAGGTGAAAATTTTTGTTAAAGGCTCGTGCTATTCTATTTTGATAGAATTATAAATGATGCAAAGTATGTGATATTTTTTCTTCTAATCATACAAGATCATCAAACCATTTATGAGAATTCTCATCTGTAAACCACTAATCATATATTACATCTCTGAGCGAAGGCAATTTAATTTCAAATGGAAAAACTGCTTATGTGTTATACAGAAATGAATATGCGGTTTCCTAAGAGGTAGTATGTGCAGTAGTATGATAATACTATAAAGTATGAAAATGTTTATCTATCCATGGTTTATAATCTTTATTAATCATAATCTAGATTAAATTTGATAGGGTCTTATTGAAGGCCTCTATCTGTCCATTGGTCACTGTATGATTGCGAGATGAATAGTTGGATTTGATATTATGCTCCGGATATATCTTCTTTACTTCAAAAGATCATAAATTGGTTTTATTTTCTATCAATATAGTATGAGGGACACCAAATCTGGTGATGATGTTAGTTATGTAAAAAGTAGCAATGCTTTCGGCTCTAATTACATTAAGAGGTATTGCCTCAGCCCATTTGAAGAAGAATCCAATAGCAGAAAGAATATACTTGAACTGCTTAGCCATAGATGGAGGATAAGGCCCTACTACATCTGTTCCCCATGTTTCAAATTGCCAGAAGTATTTAGATGTATGTAGAAACTCAGAAGGAAGACGAATTAAGTTTTCATGCACTTAGAAAGGATGAAATTTCTTGGTTGAATATGTTCATTCCTACGTCATTGAAGGCATGAAGTATCAAAGCCATCAGATTTGATAAGAAATCCTATTCCTATATTAGTGAGAACCAGAAGCTAATGTATGATCTTTTTCCATGACAGGTGTAGTTTCTTCACCATCAATACACCAGATGGATCTACTCCATTTTAATAATATACCATGATATGTGTCATCTATCTAATGGTATAATCATATCGCTCAGAAATTGGGTGAATTTTAATAATTTATTCCATTCGAGTTTGAATTAAATGTGAGACCACTTGACGATGGGAAATACTAATGATTTTCTCAACCTGATTTGGATCTTCTAGGGCTATAGCTTCATTATCTAGAGTTTTATCTTTGGAGTTTTTTTATCGCAGAACAAAGAACAATTTCGGCTCTGAAGAGAATTCTTCCAATAAACTCTTACATAATCACAAAAAGGTATTAACACTTATTTCCTGATAGAATAATACCTATTGATTTATTTGATTACCAACTCTGATTCACCTTTTACTTTCAGGTGATTTACTTCTACCTGAATTCTCATTTCCAAGCCTAAAATAAGAGCTTGATATTCGGCTTCATTGATCGTACCACCTCTTTACAACAAGAAGGAATATAGAAACACTACCTTTTATATAGAGATAAGTACAATTCCAAACACAAATTTTTCGAGTTTAGGGATTTCCATTCTCTACCATGTAGGACTTCTAAAATAACCTTCAACATACATTTCCCATTTTTGGGAATAATCTTGAATAGGGAAGACCTCTTAATCAAAAACGTTAGTATTTAATGACGTATCTTTCACAGATGGATGTTCAACAAGGAATCTGGCCAAAGCATGTACATTTATTGCCATCTGAGGCACAAACTGGATATCAAATTACTGCAAAAATAACTACCCACTGTGCCAAACACCCTGTAATCATAGGATGACTGAAGATAAATTTCTATGGGTAATTTCAATACACCAATTGGACCTCATGATTTTTTAGGTAGTGCCACTATTTCTAATCTTCTAAGATAAATTATTGGTAGCACAACTTGATACTTGAATTTTGAGCCTCTATGTAGTGAATATTTTTATTGGGAAATTATAGGTTATTTTCATTCCTAGAATCATTCTTTTGGGAAATGAAGGCTACCAGTGACCGCTCTAAAGATGTCACTTATAGAATAAGTGGTCTTCCTTCAACATATTTTATTAATACAGGTATAATCTCGAGATATCTTATAATGGTAACAAATTCCTCTTGGATGTCTTAATTCCATTGGTAGGTGACTCCCTTCTTCATTAATATAGTGGAGGGAAAACATGTGCCTTCCAAATTCACGATGAAGCGCCTAATATAGGCCAAGTGACCTTGGAGTCCTTCTAATTGTTTCAAATTTCAAATATGTGACATGCCAAGGATTGGATTTTTGTCTTAGGATCATCTTCAATGCCACTATGGCATACAACGAAGCCAATATATTTTTATGAGGTTACCCCGAAAGAAAATTTCAAGGGGATCATCATAAAACTATGTTGCAGAAGTTTATTGAATATAGTCTCCAGATCATCCAAGTGATCATAATATTGTTTAGATTTAACCAAAATATCATCTACATATAATTATAAAAATTTTACCAAGAAAGGTTTGAATATATGTTGCATAGAATGTTGATACGTTGCTCCAACATTTTATAAGTCAAAGGGAATTACCCGAAATCAAAACACACTATAAGAGGATATGAAGGCTGTAAACTCTTCATCATCTAGATCCATGTAGATTTTTTTGTACCCATAGTAACCATACATGAAGGAAAGATAATCATATCCAGTTTTTGCATTAATTAAAGTCATTGTTATTGGAACTGGACATTCATCTTTATGAAAATGCGGGCTAAGATTTCTGAAAAGAATGGTAACTCTGATTTTTCATTCTTCTTTTTTACTAAGACAATATTGGCAATCCATTTTGGATATTAAACCTCTATGAAAATGTTATCCTTGATTATATTATTAAAATTACCTTCAATTTTAGAGGCATGAGTTAGGTTTGTTCTTCTTGCTGCCTGCTTGAATCCTCGTTGTTTGTTTGGAAATCCCAAAGATGAGTTGATACATCAAGATTTCAACCTAGGATTTTTATATAATTCCAAGAAAATATGTCTCTATTTTTTTATAAATGATGTATACATCCCTTTCTCTATATAATTTATGTCCTCACCAATTAGGGTGGGGCGTGGATCTTCTTCTGTACCCAATTTTATTTCTTTGAGCTCAACCATAGTTGTAAAGACGCCTTTCTCAAACGTTGCAACAGCGTCCCTGAGATATTATCCTTCTTCTTCATTATGTGTCACTTCTTCAATTTCCAAATTCATATTAGGTAATGAAGATAAACTTTAAGAGCTAGTGTAGATGTCAATATTTGAACATCCTGAAGAAGAAGCCACCATTTTTTACCTTAATAATGATGAAGGGTCTTTATAGAGAATTGAAGTGGATAAAATGACTTGGGAGTCAACACCCTTGTCTTCCTCCAGTATTTCAAAAACTTCTTCTCGTCTAATTGATGATGCTGAGACATGATAAAGTTCAACAGAGGAAATGGAGACATATCCATTTAATATTCCATTACTTCTTGGTAAATCAACGATTTCTACCTTGTTTTCTAGATCGATTTCCACAATTGACATAATGGAGGTCATTGGATGAGTGCTCAAATTACAGTTTAACCTTCAAATTTCATTGACAGGAAAAATATAACCTATACTAAAATGTTTGAATGGGTTGTCTGGGATCTTTTCCAGACCATTTGTAGCATTGATTCTAGTTACCTTCTTTTTTACGGACCTTGTTCCATTCATGTGACAATATTTTGTCTCAATGTATTGAGAATCACACGTTTTAAATGGAGCCTTGTCACCATAAAATGTACCATTTTGACCATTGAAATAGTACATCGGACATTGGTGTTATGGAGAAGGTATGGTTGCATGTTGATGTAAAAAAGACCTAACATGAATAATGTTAAAGGCTATGTCCTAACGGACAACCAAAAAATATGAATTAGACACAAGATCTCTGAATGAAGTTCTAAGTGTAATATTTCCCAATGGTTCTTTCTCATTATTATCGTAAACTTGAATCATTAATGTGGAAGGAGATAAATCATCTTCAGTGAGGTCCAATTGATGAAGTGAAATAATATGATGTGGTTGACTCCAGATCTATTATCAATGAAGGCTCGTCGGATGTCTATGTCATTAACACTTCCAGATAGATACAAGGGCTTGATATGTCAATGCACAACATCATCTTTATCAACATCTGTAAAATATATAACTGCCCAACACGTTGTAGGATCATTATCTATATGTTAAACCACAACAGCAGAAACTTCATCTTCAAACTCTTGAGGACATGACTAATCCCCAATTAGTGATTCTCGAAGATCTTTTGACAAATTCAAGGAATCCAAAATCAATGACTTGTTTGTTACATGGGATATCGATTTCAAAATATCATACTTTTGGTCTGGAAGATCGCATTTCCTTGTATGGAGATGTGGTTTTGTAGGTTCCTTGGATGTTTATTCTCCTAATGTAGATGTACCCTATGTTGGAGAAGAAGACAGAAATACTCATGGATTTTGTAGATTAGACTAACTAAATCTATCTACCATCTAAGAGAAAAACATTTATCCACTAACTGGTCCTCCAAAATAATCATGTTACGACTGAACCTGTAATGCATAGAAAAATATTCTTGTTCTTGTTGAGCTCACTAAAGGGATCTCCCATGAGTTTTTTCCACATATATGGTTCTAAGAGAGGTATAGTTAAAATAAAGACTTCTAGGATACCCATGTTGTCCCCTATATACTCTAATTTGGATCTTCCTTTAGTTCCCCATTTTGGTACACGAAACTCGAGCTCATTATAACCAGAATCGTTATACGGCTAGGGATCCATTAGGTGGATAACGTTAATAGAACAAAAGATCAATTCTTCATCTGATGAAGATTCAACTTGATAAGTCAGTCATAGTTCTGTTTTTTTGGAAGGGCGGGGATATTACTTTTGAAATAAGTGGAATGAAATCTACTCAAGATACAGAAAAATTTGGTCTTGACATGAGATCGTCTTCTTATGACATCTCTTTTTCCCTTCTGATCATGCTGCTTATTTAAGGATTGACCTTTTGATAAAGTTGGTATTACTTTGGCGGGTGTGGAAGAAGAAACAATAGGTTGTTTCAATTGTGTTAGTATAATGTCGTGAGTTTGATTGATCATTTTCCTGATCTTCTAATCATCATATTTCTACAAAATTTTACATTTTACTTCCTACCACTCACCTTATTCTTATGGATTAGTATCAGTGACAGATGATACATGGGATGATAAAATACTCAGTATCACTTGTCCGGAATCTACCATTTTTTGAAAGAGGTCTTTGAAAACAAAACACACCTGGATAGGATAACCCTACATCTAGTGAAAGGGAAAATAATTTTTAAGATCTTTATCTCCTTATTGGTTTGGTTTATTCGGTTATATAAAATGTACCAAATTATTTTCAAGAGTTGAGATGAATTAACTCGAAACATGTTCATTCTGGGAAGTAATAAACATTGTTCTTTAATTCTTCAATTTGTTTCCTCCATTTATCTCTTTGATTATCTTGAAATGGTGACCATTGCTACTGAAACTTAGGAGGCAGAGCCCTTAGATATGATGATGGTTTTTAAGTGGATGTAGGTACACGCACATTCTTGAGTGTGACTATAGAAACATCAACTTTCCTTATTCTCCTTCCCACAACTGATGGAATTACAAGAGATTTAGCTTTAGTTTCTAAAATGGAATCCTTGACCTGTTGGGAAATTGTATCAAGTTCTTGATACCCTCTTTTGTAATTCACAGGGATAAGTGGTTTACATAACACATCATGAAAATTTTCTACAAAAAATGGTAGCAACTTTTCTTAAGGGAGTGCCATATTTAAAGAATATGTTAATCCATTCCATCATGTAAAGAAATATGAGACTCTTTCATTTTCCATTTGTTTACAATTTTTAATATAAAAAATTATTATCTTTGCCAGTATTGATAAAAATTGAAGAATAAATTTCTGACAGAGATCTTCCAATCAAGTAATTGATCGATATTGTATACTCACATACCAGAACAAAGTTGGTCCTTGTAATGACTGTACAAAACACCTAAGCATTACATATTCTATTTGTTGAGGAGTCCCCATCATGGGATCACAACGAGAAATGAGATGTGTTTTTTGTTTTTATGGATCTCCCAAACCATTAATGATTGGGAATGTAGTATTTACAATGTTTGGGGGGAGGAATTAGACCCATCCATTTAGGGTAAGCTCTATGCTTTGGGTGAACTGGTACACTCCATTCATACAAAGCTTCCAATCATGTTGTTAATGCCCTAATTGTGTTCAAAATCATTTAGGGAATTTCCAGATGATCTAGGACCTCTACATGTATAGTAGCTTGAACTTGAACTGGTACAACGACCAATAAAAACACTGGTGGTGGCGCTGGTATTTTTCCTGGATAACCCAAAAGGAAAGACCTATTAAGATGTGTGTGACCCTACATTGGAGGTGTGCCCAATGGAGGAAATTTATTATCTGTATTTGTAGTAATCACAATTAAACTTTACATAGAAGATCCTATAGGATGTGAAAGTTGAGGATATATTCAGGGAGTATGTTTAGCAGAAATGCATCTCTGATGTAACTCAGCATTGATTCATTTCCACTTCTTGCTATGAAAATATTTCTTCCAGTGAAAGAGATTGACCTTATCCAGGGTAAAAGTGAGACATGATCTGAATTTTACCTTTACCCTTGTTAGATACCTTTCGAAGGTATGGGAGTTGATTTTTTGAAGGAATACCAAGATTCAGGTTAATCCTTTGATTTTGGGTACACACACCTCTTTCATTTTCTTCAGTGGGTACTGTATTATTGATAAGTACTACATCTGCTAATCCCTGGATCTAGACTCATTTTCTGGAGGATCTTCTCAAATGGTGATGATAACATTCAATGACACTTAAAGAATTGATGGCATTCTATATGTATCTTTGTATTATTTTCTCCTTCTTTACCTTCTATTAGAATCTACTCTCCTATATGATGAATTACTAGGAGCTATTTGACTAACAGTTGCCCGAAGAGTAACCATGGATGGTTTAGTTGAGTGATCTCTTTTTGGATTCTTATCTAATCGTGAGAAAACTGACTTCTGTTGAGGAGATGATTTTGGATGAGAAAAATTCCCACATCCCTGTAGGCTGGGGCTATTCATGTTCTTCTTATTCAAAAATTCAATCATTGTTTATTGGATTAAAAGGATGAAATAAGAAAGCCCCCACCCCTATAAGATGGGGTGGATCTTGAACATATATAAATGAGATCCGCACAACTACTAATCTAATTTTATGAATTTTGATTTGGACATTAGATGGGTGCATTATCCAAGAACCACTCAAATCACATTGTTTAGAAAATTATTGTCCTATTTCAGACATTATCATTATTATACGGCAGGCATCCTCAATGTGGGACGCCTACTGAAGATTAATAAATGCCTGATGTAGACGTATCTCAATAGCTTTCATTTTTTGGGCCTGGTTCTGATGAGAGATAGTTGAGGGCTATTCTTGAGCATATATTCAATTATATACAAAAACTATTGATTGTCTCTGTACTTGGTAAGTACCATTACATAAGACCAATTTTGTCGAGATTTTATAATTATGGATTGCAATAAAATGTAATGATCCATGTGCACACCGTCCTCTGATAAGAACACTATATTGGGTATCATAAATTAACTTGTGTAGCCTCTAAAATGCATTGAGGCATGCAAGCTGAAGGGTTCTTTTCTGTTTTTCAACCATGGGATATTGGGAAACTGAGAGAGAGATGCCTAGACAATTTTTTATTTCAACCCTTATTGTAACATTCCAAGTAAGTAATGAATAATAGATATTTTTATCTATGTCTATTAATGAATTAGATAGTGTTTTAGAGGCTTAAAATGAAAATAAATCCAATCTTAAGCATGGAATACACTAATATTGTTTTACTACCTTTTGATGGAAAAACATTTTAAATCAAACTTTTGACAATTTTATAAGATATATTTGTCAAAATAAACTTATTCTTTATTATTGGGACATCAAAATTTACTTTGTGTGAATTTTTGGTATTTTTTCGATAAAGTTCATATTTTAATGATTAGTGAAAAATATTTTATTTTAATTCAAAACCTCTTTTTAATCTAATTTATTTATATAATTATATTATATTTTAAATTGGTTTTGAAGTGAAATTAGAATATATTTTTACAATTTAAACCAATGGTGGTAATTGGAATCAATTTCACTTTGAAATTGGACTTAAACTAGTATCAATCTTTTGATACTTATTGTTTCATAAAAACACGCTATTTGTCATGACATCGAGAATTAATTATTAAATTAATTAATGTGACTTATATGATTTGAATTTTGTAAAATAGACATCATTTTTGAATTCTGAATATCATATATAGCTTCGGGTGACGTTTTGGTATTTTTCTGAAAAACATCAATTTTTGATGAATAGTGAAACCACTAAGTGGTAGTTAAAGAAACTGAATTTTTTGTTTAAATAAAACATTGTCACCTCTGTGTTTTGAATTTCAAAAATCCGACATACATGATTTTCATTAAGAAGTAAAATGTGGTTCAATGAGATTAAAATAATTTTTTGGTGAATAGTAACTTTTAAGTTCTTAATCGCGATTAGAGGTAATTAGTGTAGTTTAAGGTAAAAATAATGTTTTAATAATATGAGATGAGCTTGACACATGTCCTAACCTTATTGGATGTGTCATGGACGACCCAGAAAAGCCATGGGTCAACTTGGGGACCCCATGGAGCCACTTTGGTTGGGAAATGACATAAATAACTTTTTATTTAATGTTAAAGTAAAAATGAAACAAACATGAGATGTTTTACTAAACAAAATTTTAAATAGGGTTATGAAAGTCATATTTTTTACAATAAATATTTATTTGAAATCTAAATAGATTTCCTAAATCATGATATTTTTTTTCTAATTTTTACACATTTAATAAATTAAATTATTTATGACATCATGATGATGCAGAGATTACCTCATTAATAAAGGATTTAAATAAAATGAAAAGATAATGTACAATCTATGACCTACACATGTCCAAAACCTATTGGATTGGTTGATTTCGTACCGTTATCACCTTAGCCTCGAATTATATCAATGTGGGACCTTTTTAATCCGAAACTCATTTTAAAATAAAGTAACATTTCTTTACTTTCCAAGAGTGCCCCTCCTCTCCTCTTATAAAAGGCCCCCACATCTACCTCCTTACCCACACCTCTAAAGCCTTTGTCTTGGCCAAACTCTGAACATTTTGTCTCTCCACATACCTCTCATACACCTTGAAGCCTCAATTTGGGCAGAAGTCTTCTCAAGGAAGCCTTTGAGCTCAAACAAAAGCGAGTTACCCGATTTTAAGGTAATGACTTCACTTGCGTCCTTTTGTTTCATTTTACTTCTCTAACCCCCTAAAATCTTTTTATTCGCTTATTTTGTAACAACTCTAGTATCTACAATATACTAGGATGTTTTTATAAGAAGTATTCGAGCTAAACTTACACACACCTACATCTAATGGTTAAAGAACATACTGTTTCCGTGGATGGTGAATTTATGCCTCCCGAAATGATGATTGTTCAACATTCTTTTAACACCTTCAAAGGTGGCCATTAAGATGACACTATATTTATATATGATATATAATATGTTTATGTTTTCCTTAAGCTTCTGTATTTTTCATTTTCGGAATACCTTTATGGTTTCCATTATGGGTAAACGCGATATCTCCATTTAAGGAAGTGCGGACTACCGCCCCCTCAAAGTGATTTGATTCGTTAATACCATATGTGGGACATATAAAGGATGAAGTTATGATATTATATATGATATTACACTAGAATTATAATATACCTTTATATCATTATGATTCCATTTCATAAAATACGAAATAGAAATGGAAGCAGCGTTCATGCGTACGTACGGCTTACCGTCTCCATGAACGGTGTATTTCATTTCTTACCTCTAAATGTTATGTAATATTATAAATGCATGCATGTAATGTATATATATGATATATTTGATATCTACATCATTAATACCATTCTTAATATAATGGATACATGAACAAATTGTAATTATAAAGTGTTTATTTTTGACTCAAGTACCAATGATCGTTAAAACGACCGTTATTAACTTAAATGATTACATAATGTATATAACATGGAAATTAGTGATATAAAAGGAATAATGAACTTGAAAAAGGTTCTTAAACAAGTATGAATTAACTCAAGTTTATTATTCAGGAGATTAAGAACTATCAATCCATGTTGGATACGAGGTATGGGACTTCGTCTCAATCTCCTTTCATTGAGGCATATTTTTTTTATACACAACCGTCTTTTATATGGTGTATAAAACCCTTTGACATTTACATTTATCCAAAAGGAATATTTTTATACGAAGCGTTTTACTGAACGACAAAAGGGAATGTTTTTGTCGTACGTATGCGGCGACAACGACTTCTCTGCCTCTGTGACCATTATTTGAGTTTCGGCTTCCTCTACAAGCCATACCTTTTTTTAAAAGAAAAATAAATACCATGTTTTACTTTTCTTTTATTTTGGTATTGAAAATGGTTTTCATAATGTTTTATTATATCAATGTGTTTTATTGATATCTTGTGATTGAAATGTGTAAATTTTATGTTTCCTTTATGTATGTTTTATGTGATACGATTATGTTATGGTTCTTGGGCATTATTATGAAGACGAGTGGTTCCGTGATAAACTAAGGGCGGGTGAGCCCGATATAGCTCTCCAATGCATTGGGTAACGCGAAGAAGTGAAACGTTAAGGTTTTTCCAAAGAGATTTAGAGAATATACTGTGATGGGTATTCCAAACGTAACCAAGAGGGTTACTCCATACGTAAGAATGTTATGAATGCCTCAAGTTACCTTTATGTCTTATGATTTCTATGATTATTCATGATTTTATGAGGATTGTAAACGTGCTTATGTTTTATGGGTAAAGTATGATTTCATTATTATGTATATATGTACCCATGTTTCCTTTCCATATTTTTATATCCCTTTCATAGATTTTTATGCTCATCCCAAGTTTTCTAAATTTTTTCACAGGCCAAGGGAAAGGTACATGATATGATGATAGTGTCAAGGAAGTGTCAAGAAAGAATCCATGTTTTATTTTAAATATGATTCTATTGATGGGAAAAATGAATACCATATTTTATGTAACCACTTTGTTTAAATTTGGAATGTAATGCATGTTTTATGTTCTAATTCTCTAAAACTTTAAACCTGAAAAGATCCTCGAGGTGTAGTCTTGTAATAACTCAAGATTAAGTAAGGTTTAAGGCCGAGGCCTTATAGTTGGTATCAAAGGTCGGTTTAGATAACTTTAGGAGTTAGAATTCTATTAAATGATTATCTAAAAATATTTTTTTTGAAATTATATAGCATTTCAAGATTACCATGTTGCTTTATCTAAGACATGTTTGTTCAGAATGGTTTTCCGCAGAGGAAACAGGGAAGCAGTGCTAGGAAGGCATACAGAAGGAAGTTACCTTCCGAATCAGTATCCTGAGATGGTCGGAATTGGAACTGAACTGTTTGTTGCAGTAATGGCGCAGTTGACTAAAGCGATAATTGGTGGTGGTATCCATGCACGAGATCAGCCAGATCAACCGCAGAGGAACATGTTAGTGGTGGAACATTTCAGGAGGCAAAAACCCCCATCATTCAGAGGATCATCTAACCCTGTGCTATATGAAGGGTGGATTAAAGCACTGGAGAAGATTTTCAATGTCATGGGGTGTTCAGACAATCAAAAGGTTAGTCTTGCTATTTACCGTTTGGAGGGTGAAGCAGATCAGTGGTGGTCGATGGTTAAAAATATCAGGGACGCTGATGAGATTGGTTCTCTTGACTGGGAAGAATTAAAAGGTATGTTTCTTAAGAAGTATTTTCCTAAGGCTGTTCGACTTAGGATGGAAAAACAATTTTTGGAATTGAGGAAAGAGGATGACTCAGTGGCTGCCTATGAAGAAAGGTTCACTCGTTTGGCATGGTATGCTCCAAATTTATCCGAGACCTTGATAGTAAAATCAATCGTTTTTTACTCAAGGTTAAAGACAAAATATCGAAGGGAATTGGCTTCTCGTGAGTTCAAAAGTTATGAAAAGCTTGTTCGATGTGTTGAGAAGGTGGAAATGGATTTTGTCGATGATCAAGTGTTCTATAACAACCAACAGAAGAAGAGACCGATGTGGTAGGAGAAAGGAAAGAATTATTCACAAAAGTCTGATGGTAAGAAAACTAAGTTTCTAGTTTGTGATAAATGTGGTAAAATGCATGCTGGGGAATGTCTTTTGAATTCTGGAAAGTGCTACCGATGTGGTAAGATGGGACATAAGGCTCGTGATTTCACTGAAAAAGATCAAGGTGAAGGTAAGACCAAATTTGATTTACAGTTAGTGAAATGTTTTAAGTGAAATGAGTTGGGTCACTATGCAAATGAGTGTCCGACAAAGAGCTCGAGTAATGGGAAGCAGTTAGACTACAAGCATAAAGGGGTGGTGAAATATATTTCAACTACTTCAGCAGATGTCGGGCCATCAAATGAAGTTGTATCAGGTACTTTGATTGTTTTTTCAGATTATGCCAGTGTGTTGTTTGATTCGGGGTCTACACATTCTTTCATCTCTGAAACTTTTTCGAGTAAAATGGGAATACCATCTCAATAAATGACTCGTGAACTTGTGGTAAAAACACCTGGGGGAAATGTTGAGGCAAAAATAATTTATAAGAATCTTCCTATCCTTATCTGTGGAAATAACCTACTTGCAAGCCTTATTGTTCTACCTCTAGTAGAGTTTGATGTTATCCTGGGTATGGATTGGCTCTCTATTTACCATGCTAAGATTGACTGTAAAGCTAAAGAAGTTTCTTTTTAGAAAGAATTTCAGTTTATGTACAAGAATGAACCCTTACTGTTTATAACTCATCAATAGGCCGAGAAACTTGTTAAAAATGGAAATGAATGTTACCTTGCAAAGTTTGTTGAAAACAAGGGAACTGTTCAGATTAATGATGTGCCAGTGGTAAATGAGTACCCTGATGTTTTTCCTAATGAGTTTCCTGGAATAATACCAGATCGGGAAGTGGAATTTACTATTGACTTAGTTTCTGATGCTAAGCCAATTTCAAATCCCCCTTATCGAATGTCTCGAAATTAAACTTTTATAGTTGAAGGAGAAATTGAAAGATTTATTAGAGAAAGGTTTCATTCGACCTAGCACATCACCATGTGGTGCTCCTGTTTTATTTGTTAAAAAGAAAGATGGTTCTATGAGACTTTTCATTGATTATAGAGCCTTGAATAACATCAATGTTAAGAACAAGTATCATTTGCCTCATATTGATGATTTGTTTGATCAGCTCCAGGGAGCTCAGTATTTTTCAAAGATTGACCTGAGATCGGGGTACCATCAGCTGAAGTTAAAGGAAGAAGACGTTCCAATGACTGCGTTTCGTACAAGATATGGCCATTATGAATTTTTAGTAATGCCTTTTGGGCTAACCAATGCATCTGCTGTATTCATGGACTTAATGAATATAATTTTCCATGAGTTCTTGGATAAGTTTGTGGTGGTTTTCATTGATGATATTTTGGTGTTTTCTAAAAGTAAAGAGGAGCATGAAAGACATTTAAGGGTTATTTTTCAAACCTTAAATGAAAATAAATTGTATGGAAAATTCAGCAAGTGTGAGTTTTGGTGGAAACAAATTTCTTTCCTTGGTCATATTGTTTCTAAAGATGGGATAACTGTTGATCCTGCAAAAACAAAGGTTGTTGAAGAATGGCCATGACCCACAAATGTAACTGAGATTCGTATCTTCCTTGGTTTGGCAGGATATTACCGAAGGTTTGTTATAAATTTTTCACGGTTATCTAGTCCATTGACTAAGCTAACTTGGAAGGGTGTTAAGTTTATCTGGGAAAAATAATGTGATGATTGTTTTCAGGAATTGAAAAGAAGACTGGTGAATGCTCCAGTTTTGGCACTTCCTTCCAGGAATGGTGAGTTTGTTATCTACAGTGATGCTTTGTTTAAAGGACTTGGTTGTGTCCTAATACAGAATGAACAGGTAATTGCTTATGCTTCACGATAGTTGAAAACTCATGAGGTAAATTACCCTACACATGATTTGGAATTATCTGCTGTTGTTTTCGCTTTAAAAATTTGGACGCATCATTTGTATGGAGTAAAGTGTGAAATATATATTGATCA
Organism: Viscum album; assembly: GCA_963277665.1. Classification (NCBI taxonomy): domain Eukaryota; kingdom Viridiplantae; phylum Streptophyta; class Magnoliopsida; order Santalales; family Viscaceae; genus Viscum; species Viscum album. The sequence continues at coordinate 2,081,566,667 of OY728128.1, read as the reverse complement.
GAAAAGTTTAAAGTATATATTCACTCATAAAGAATTGAACATGATACAGAGGAGATGGCTAGAATTAATCAAGGATTATGATTGTACAATTCATTACCATCTGGGAAAAGAAAATAAAGTGGCTGATGCTTTGAGTCGAAAAAGTAATTCTTCATTAAAAATGTTTCATTTGGAACGTGATCCAGTGGTTAAGGATTTGATGAAATTTGGAATATAAGTTTTTGGTGCAGGATGTTATTCTGTTTTGTTTCAGGTATCAGTGAAATATTCTCTATCAGACAGAATCAAGCAAGCACAAAAGCAAGACAGTGAGTTGCAGAAAAAGGTAGAGCTGGTTCAGAAGGGTATGTTTCCTGAATTCAACATTGATAATGATTGTGTTTTGAGGTTTTGGAAGAGATTATGGGTGCCTTGTGATTCAAAGTTGAAGAGAGAGTTGTTATGTGAAGCTCATAGTTCTCCATTTTCAGTTCATCCTGGCAGTACTAAGATGTACAGAGATCTGCGAGAGTATTACTGGTGGGATGGAATGAAAAGAGATATTGATTATTTTACTGTAAAGTGTTTGACTTTTCAGCACGTTAAAGTAGAGCGGCAGATACCAAAAGGGATGCTTCAGCTTCTACCAGTGCCAGTGTGGAAATGGGAGAATACATCCATGGACATTGTTGTGGGATTACTGAAGACATCTCGAAGGAATAATACAATCTGGGTTATTGTTCATCGCTTGACTAAATCTGCTCATTTCCTTACTATTTGAGATACTTTTTCCCTAGATCAACTTTCCCGTTTGTATCTTAAAGATATTGTCAGGTTACAAGGAGTTATCCTCTCCATTGTATCTGACCGTGATCCCAGGTTTACTTCTTACTTTTGGAAGGACCTTCAAAAGTCATTGGGTACTGAATTAAATTTTAGTACAACTTTTCATCCTCAATCAGATGGGAAGTCAGAACGAACAATTCAGACATTGGAGGATATGCTACATGCTTGTTCGATGGATTATCAGGGAAGTTGGGACCAACATATTTCTTTGGTTGAGTTTTCTTATAATAACAGTTTTCATTCCAGTATACAGATGGCACCATTTGAGGCGTTATATGGGAAGAGGTGTCGAACTCCAGCTTTTTGGGATGAAGTGGGTGAAAGAAAGCTGATGGGACCAGAATTGGTAGAAGAGTTGGCAGAAAAAGTTCAACTGATACAGAAACACAAGTGAACAGCTCAGAGTAGGTAGAAGAGTTATGCGGACAATAGGAGGAAGGATCTCTCTTTTGAGGTAGGTGATCATGTTTTCTCAAGGTTTCTCCATGGAAAAGTGTGATGCGATTTGATAAGAAAGGAAAGCTATGTCCAAGGTTCATTGGACCATATAAAATTCTGGAGAGAGTTGGATCAGTTGCATACCGAGTGTCTTTACCTCCGAGTTTATCTCAGGTACACAATGTTTTTCATGTTTCAATGCTGAGAAAGTATATGCCAGATACATCTCATGTTTTGAGTCCAGAGGTAGTTCAGCTGGAAGGGAACCTATCTTCTGAGGAACAATCGGTCTAGATTCTTGACCACCGGGAGAAAGTGTTACGGAATAAGGTGTTTTATCAGGTAAAGGTTTTGTGGAAAAACCACATGATTGAAGAGGCAACATGGGAATCTGAAAATGAAATGAGGGATAAATACCCCCACTTATTCGATAAGTAAATAAATTACGGGGACGCAATTTTCCAAAGGGGGGAAGGATGTAACATCCAATGTAAGTAATGAATAATAGATATTTTTATCTATGTCTATTAATGAATTAGATAGTGTTTTAGAGTCTTAAAATGAAAATAAATCCAATCTTAAGCATGGAATACACTAATATTGTTTTACTACATTTTGATGGAAAAGCATTTTAATTCAAAATTTTGACAATTTTATAAGATCAATTTGTCAAAATAAACTTAATCTTTATGATCGGGACATCAAAATTTACTTTGTTTGAAATTTTGGTATTTTTTTGATAAAGTTCATTTTTTAATGAATAGTGAAAAATGTTGTATTTTAATTCAAAACCTCTTTTTAATCTAATTCATTTATATGACTATATTATCTTTTAAATTGGTTTTGAAGTGAAATTAGAATATATTTTTACCATTCAATCCAATGGTGGTCATTGGAATCAATTTCACTTTGACATTGGACTTAAACTAGTGTCAATCTTTTGATACTAATTATTTCAAAAAAACACGCTATTTGTCATGATAGCGGGAATTAATTATTAAATTAATTAATGTGACTTATATGATTTTAATTTTTTAAAATAGACATCATTTTTGAATTCGGAATATCAAATATAGCTTAGGGTGAAGTTTTGGTATTTTTCTGAAAAACATCAATTTTTGATGAATAGTGAAACTACTAAGTGGTAGTTAAAGAAAAGAATTTTTTGTTTAAATGAAACTTTGTCACCTCTGTGTTTTGAATTTCAAAAATCCGCCATACACGGTTGTCATTAAGATGTAAAATGTGGTTCAATGAGATTAAAATAATTTTTTGGTGAATAGTAACTTTTAAGTTCTTAATCGCGATTAGAGGTAATTAGTGTAGTTTAAGGTAAAAATAATGTTTTAATAATATGATATGAGCTTGAAACATGTCCTAACCTTATTGGATGTGTTATGGCCGACCAAGAAAAGCCATGGGTGAACTTGGGGACCCCATGGCCCCAATTTGGTTGGGAAATGACATAAATAACATTTTATTTAATGTTAAAGTAAAAATGACACAAACAAGAGATGTTTTACTAAAAAAATTTAAATATGGTTATACAAGTCATATTTTTTACTATAAATATTCATTTGAAAGCTAAGAATATTTCCTAAATAATGATAGTTTTTTATAATTTTTAGACATTAAATAAATTAACTTATTTATGACATCATGATGATGTATTGATTACCTCGTTAATAAAGGATTTAAATAAAATGAAAAGATAATGTAAAATATATTACCTACACATGTCCAAAACCTATGGTATGGGTGGATTTAGAACCCGTATCACCTAAGCCTAAAATTATATCAATGTGGGACATTTTGAATCTGAAACTCATTTTAAAATAAATTAACATTTCTTTACTTTCCAAGAGTGCCCCTCCTCTCCTCTTATAAAAGGCCCCCACCTCTGCCTCCTTAACCACACCTCTAATGCCTTTGGCTCGGCCAAACTCTACTCATTTTGTCTCTCCACATCCCTATATTACTCCTTGAAGCCTCACTTTGGGCAGAAGTCTTCCCATGGATGCCTTTGAGCTCAAACCAATGGGAGTTACCCGATTTTAAGGTAATGTCTTCACTTGAGTCCTTTTGTTTTATTTTGCTTCTCCAACCCCCTAAACTCTTTTTATTAATTTCTTTTGTAACAACTACAGTATATTCAATATACTCGGATGTTTTTATAATAAGTATTCGATCTACAATTACACACACCTACATCTAATGGTTAAAGAACATACTGTTTCCGTGGATGGTGAATTTATGCCTCCTGAAATGATGATTGTTCAACATTCTTTTAACACCTTCAAAGGTTGAAATTAAGATGAAACTATATTTATATATGATATATAATATGTTTATGTTTTCCTTAAGCTTCAGTATTTTTCATTTTGGGCATACCTTTGTGGTTTCCATTATGGGTAAACGCGATATCTTCATTTAAGGAAGTGCGGACTACCGCCCCCTCAAAGTGATTTGATTCGTTAATACCATATGTGGGACGTAGAAAGGATGAAGTTAAGATATTATATATGATATTAAACTGGAATTATAATATACCTTTATATCATTATGATTCCATTTCATAAAATATGAAATAGAAATGGAAGCAGCGTTCATGCGTACGTACGGCTTACCGTCTCCATGAACGGTGCATTTCATTTCATACCTCTAAATGTTATGTAATATTATAAATAAATGAATGTACTGGATATATATGATATATATGATATCTACATCATGAATTCAATTCTTAATATAATGGATACATGAACAACTTGTAATTATAAAGGGTTTATTTTTGACTCAAGTACCAATGGTCATTAAAACAACCGTTATTAACTTAAATGATTATATAATGATTATAACATGGCAATAAGTGATATAAAAGGAATAATAAACTTGAAAAAGGTTCTTAAACAAGTAGAAATTAACTCAATTTTATTATTCAGGAGATTAAAGAACGATCAAGTCTAGTCGGATACGGGGTATGGGACTTCGTCTCAATCTCCTTTCATTGAGGCATATTTTGTTTTATACACAACCTTCTTTTATACGGTGTATAAACCCCTTTCACCTTTAAGTTTATCCAAAAGGAATATTTTTATATGAATAGTTTTACTAAATGAAAAAAGGGAATGTCTTTGTCGTACGTATGCGGCGACAACGACTTCTCCGCCGCCGTAACCATTATTTGAGTTCCGGGTTCCTCTACAAGCCATACATTTTTTTTAAAGAAAAATAAATACCATGTTTTACTTTTTTTTATTTTGGTATTGAAAATGGTTTTCATAATTTTTTTATTATATCAATGTGTTTTATTGATATCTTGTGATTGAAATGTACAAATGTTATGTTTCCTTGATGTATATTTTATGTGATACGATTATGTTATGGTTCTTGGGCATTATTTTGAAGACGGGTGGTTCCGTGATAAACTAAGGGCGGGTGAGCCCAATATAGCTCTCCATTGCATTGGGTAACACGAAGGAGTGAAACGTTAAGGTTTCTCTGAAGAGATTTAGGGAATATACTGTGATGGGTATTCCAAAAGTAACCAAGAGGGTTACTCCCGACTTAAGAATGTTATGAATGCCTCAAGCTACCTTTATGTCTTATTATTCCTATGATTTATTCGTGATTTAATGAGGTATGTTAAAGTGCTTATGTTTAATGGGTAAAGTATGATTTCATTCTTATGTATATATGTACCCATGTTTTCTTTCCATATTTTTATATCCCTTACTGAGCTTTTTATGCTCATCCCATATTTTTGAAATGTTTTTCACAGGTCAAGGGAAAGGTACATGATATGATGATAGTGTCAAGGAAGTGTCAAGAAAGAATCCATGTTTTATTTTAAATATGTTTCCATTGTAGGAAAAATGAATACTATCTTTTATGTAACCACTTTGTTTAAATGTGGAATGTAATGCAAGTTTTATGTTCTAATTCTCTAAAACTCTAAACCTGAAAAGATCCTCGAGGTGTAATCTTGTAATAACTCAAGATTAAGTAAGGTTTAAAGGTGGGGCCTTATACATATGTTACCTTTACTTGATTTGGATGTTCATAATATGGTAATACTTATATTTCAAATGACTAAGAGTCTTCCAAAAGTTGAGGCAGACATCATGAATTCAATCTTCCGCCATCAATCCTGAACTGTTGTATTGAAAATTTTCCAAAGGCCAAAACATGACTAGTAATTCTCCATTAGCTAATTGTTTTCTCATGTTTTACATATCTTCATAATCTTACATTATAGGTTAATCCACTTGGTCTGGCCAAAGTGGACGCTTCTCGATAGTTTTATTAAAAACAATGGAATGTGTCATTTTTCCTCTACTGTACTGAAAGACAAATAACCCAAGGGGGGTTTGGATAATAAATGTTCCCTTAATATGTCTTCTAGTTGACAAAGTATTTCACCTATTAATGATGATGTATCAGACATCACTGGCCTTGTGTTGGCATGTGCCTCGAGATAAGTGGGATCTCTAATAACTTTATTTTCAATTATATAATTATCATGATAATGAAAAATTCTACTTCAGAGAGAACTTTTGAAGTGAATGCCATCATATGGAGGACCACCATGGTGGATTATAGTAAGGGATAACTCCTGTTTCCCCTTGAACTTCTAGCCACACTGAGAGTTACTGTTCTCTCATCCAGAGATAAGATCTCCGGATTGACTGAATTTTCATGACGTAACCCTTCATGAGAAAGTATCTGATGGGGAACAACATAATTACTGCCACTACTCCCATAATATGGTAATTAGATGGTAGTATCTTGAGCTATAATGGATAAATGTAATAGGTCTTCAAGAACTATATCCTTAAGAGGATCTATATTTCATCTTGGCTCTTGATTTTCCAACTGTTTTGGGAAAGGCATCTTCTTGGATACTCTCATACACTTAATAATTACCACTTGATGAGAAAAGTGGTTATCTTGGGATGGTGTATGTGCCTACCTTGGAGTGGTCGGCAGAACAGGTCGGTTACCTTGAATTGGAAAGGGTGTATATTTCTGATCCTATTGTTTATATGATATGAGGGAGTATTCCCCATAACCCTCATGGACGGGAGAATAGGTATGTATCTACTCTAGGATGGCATGAGAATGGGTCATCCCAGTTTTGAGGATAGATTTATATGTTTTTTTCCTATGGAACTATTGAAGTTGTTTTTATGATATTCTATCATGCTTCTAGAATATGGTCGTGAATATTTGTTTACCCCATCACCATTACTAATATGTGTTTGGTGACATCAGCGGTCACAATTGGCATATACGTCCATTCAGTAACATGAGTAGGTGTATGTGCCTACTTTTTTCCTTTGTTTCCTCTCAATGGGCACTGTCAGTACTCATGTATGGGGAATGATAGTGGAGTATGACCCAAATTTGTCGTCAGATTTTTCTGACGAACTTATCTGGGTGCTTCCAAATGAGACTATTGGTAGGATTGATGAATGAAGAATGGTGTATGTTCTAGCTATATATTTTTCATCAAACATGGTTTATAAAATTCTTTCAATATTGGAAAATGAGAATGCTGAATGAATTGGTGAGTGTAAGCAAGTGTATGTTCCTGTTTACTAGTCTCCATCACAATTTATTGGCATACTTCCATAAATGAAATCAATCAATCTTACATATTAGATGATAATTTGTAAAAATCCATGTATCCTTATTCACAGTACTCCACCAGATTCACCTGGCCGTATTGGTGGGTCTCTTCTTGACAAGTCTGATGGGCAGTGGAATTAGGATGGACAGGTGTATGTGTCCTCCCATTGCTTTCCATCTAGTTAGGTTAAAGGACTTATCCATAGGGGGAAGAGGTAATAAGCTGCTCCCTGTTGAAGAGATGGTGTCTCAAAAGTTATTCTTGTGTGCCAGGGTCTAAGAGACATGGGTTGAATATCCAAAGGAAACACACCCAACAAGTTGGGGGTTCATTGCCATGTGATTCTGCATGTGGTGATTGTTGGTGGGTTTCCTCGAGGATGAGGACCCAATATGATTGAAGACATAGGTTGGAATCATATTCTTTTTGACCATTAATCATTGATGACTAGATGATTGAGGGTTTTTATTAACTAGGAGAGCATATCGGGCAACCTCCGAGGTTTGTATGGTACCGTGACGATTGTATTTCGTTACTAGCACATTGGAGACCGAGTGTTGAAGATGAAAAGTGGGAGATGAAATCCTTCCCATGTATGAGGATCCAGCTTGAGTAGTGGCCAATAAATTCACAGGTTCCGTCTTAAGGATATCCATTTTGGAGTGAAGGGATTTCTATGAAAAAACTGAAAATAAAAATAAACTCTAGTAAAGCAACATCTATTAGATATATACATGATTGGATAGTTCAATAGTCTGGCCTTATTTTATCCATTAATAGGTTCGTAACATGTGGGTAACTTTTTTAACTTGGTTAAGGATTTCATGTCAGTTCACCATTTCTATTTTGTAGTTCTTTGGAACGTATATTCTAGTTTAAGAATCAATTCTTCTAGGCGACTTCCATTGGATTTATTCATGGAACAAGAAAAAAATCCAACAATTCTTTATCCAAAAGGGACCTTATTTCCAAAGGTGGGATTTTATTAATATCGATCATTATGATACATAAGAATTTTCATTTTTTCAAGATGATGGGAGGTTGAAATCATCACACCCTTTTTTGGGGGAATTATTGTCTACTCTAATACTCTATTTAAAAATTAAAGATATTTTCATGAATTCTTATTAATTCACCAAGTATAACATATGTTTCCCTTGTAATTTCAATCACTTATTAACATTACTGAAACTTAGAATCATATATATGTATTCGAGGTTATTCGTTAATGTATATATCTATATGTATTCGAGGATGGTATCCTCTTATATAGTATTTAGAGATTCTTTTAATTGTCGTTATGATGATAATGGTTTTTAAGCCACTAAGTGGGGCACTCTAGAATTTTATGTTGTCTAGGGTGAGAATGGTTTGTTTTGATATTAGGATCATACCCCTAAAATGGCCAACCTATGTATCGTCGTGAAAGGAATTAGAGCACTAATTGTTCGGTGCTACTTAATGAGACACGTCATACATTTTAAGGTAATTTGATAAGGACCTAACCATGCAATTTAATTTTAAGTGGTATGGACATCTATGAAAAATGAGCTTAGTCAATGTTTGGTGTAGGACTTAGTCCGAAGCATCCCAAGGAACATGGAAAGGATATGGGTTTCTGTGTAAGATTATAACCGATTGGTAATATAGCCCAAGGAGAAGATGTTTGATTTGATGTGTTCGGATTGAACCTCATGGAGGCTTCCTGCATATCATGGAGGCTTCCTATATATACCATGTTGATGGGAATCAAATACCATGTAGTTAAATGGGTCTTATATGAGATAATAGTATTTTGAGAGAATTGTGTTTGGGATTACATCTTGAAAATGATTCCTTGGAAATTTGGGGTTTTAATTTGGGGCATATTCCCAAGGAGGATGTGCAGATTAAAGGAATTAAGGTTGGATTCCTTAAGAGGAATAGAATTTCAAATGAGCTCAAGCCTTGGGAAGGATTTCTACGTATCCCAATTCTGATGCAAATCATAGTTCAAGAAGTTCATTCATTGTGTTAGGACTTATTAAAAGAGTTTCCCATTATAGGGGAAATGATTGGGTAAACCATTTGGGAAGGGCTCCCTTTGATCTCAGACCATCAAGTTGGCATCCTATGTTTCAGAGTTTAAATAGGAATCAGAGTTCTCATAGTTCAGGTTCTTGTACAAATGTTGTGATCATGAAAAATCTCTAAGACCATGTGAGTTGTTATCGGTGTGAGAAAAAATATTCTGTCAAAGATTCAATATAGCCTCCCACACTTTTCCTCTTCCACTGGTGGAAGAGGTCATGCCTACGACGGCGAGGGTGGATGAGGTCGAGTCAACCCGAGAAGAGGGTGAAGTGACGAGCCTTCCCTTTGTTCACTTTACATTGGGAAAGGGTCCAATGAAAGGAAGGAGTGAAGGTGAAGGATGTATAGAAGACCAAAAATTCAACATCCTACATGAATTTTTAGGGGCTTACACCAGGATGGATGCCCTAATGGATCTTCGTAGGGTTGGGAGACTTCTCATTTTCTTGAATGGAAAAGAAAGCATGAACTGTACCATCCCTAACAGAGACCTAAGGTTTCAGATCTTAGAGATGATAAGGAGAGCTCAGAACCCAAAACCTAATCCTCAAAATCAGGAACATCCTAGAACTATTCCTGGGAGAAAGGTCCATGTGAATGTGGATATAAAAACACATACACTCTTTGAATCCTAACCCCGTTGTGAAAAAAATGTGGGAGACCTATGACTTCAGATATAAAAACCCAAATAAGAAACATGATTATGTTTCCTTCCCAATGGATTTATAACTCAGGGGGTTTTAGTGAATCTCTTCCTAGAATCCCATTCAGACAAAGGAGACAATATATAAGGATCCTTACCATGAATGGATTTGAAGAGGGATTAATGGCTTGTAGACTGAAGAGAGTAGGTGAGTCAAAGAGTGGAACCCAAGTGTGTACTAGCGTGAAAGTATGGGAACACACGTAGGTGTGGGAAACTAGGTGTTCACTTATGTGATAAATAAATTGGATGATAATACATGGGAAAGACATGACTCATGCCTTCAAGAGTATTCAGGAGTATTCCCAAAAGTGGGGCGCTCAAGTACATGTGAGAGGAATAGGTGGTGCACATGTTTTTCTGATTTAGGGTGGTTGGGTGCTTTAGGCGCACAAGTTTCAGGGATTTAAATAACTAAAGGACATTATTTTTATGATCCTCCATCAAGTCCTCCCCATTATGTGTTAAATAACTATCTTGAATGTTTTGGACGACTTGGAAGAAGCACAAGGGTGACCAGAGTTGCAATTAGGCTTCAAGGAAATTCGTCTGTACAAATGATTGCATCAAAGGTCTATTTATTAGAAAAAAATGGGCCCTGGGAAAAACGAGATTTGGCCTTCAAGTAGATTGCGTTCCAATATTCAATGTGAATGTAATTTTCATGCAAACGATGCTTGGAGAGACTAAGGTATTCTAGTGTTCAATCCTATCCAAACCATGATTTTATTCATGTATTTTCTCTTATTTTTTCTAAGGTATTTCCCTTTGTCATTTTTTAGACTTTATGATGGAATGGAGTGTCAAAAATGGTTTTCAAAACATAATTAAGATTCTTTAATAATTTTTGAAGTAATATGTTTCTCGAAACCTTTTCAAATTTTAATTATAAGCTTTCAACACATATTTGAAGAAATATTATTCAAAATGTTTCTTGAATCTTTTAAAAGTTATCAGGTAAAATGGTTTTCAATCATTTTAAAGAACTCATTATATTTTTTCAAAGAAAATATTCTTATAATGTTTTCATGGTTTACTTTATAAGTCTTCAATTTTAATTTTTTGAAAATGGTTTTCCAAAGTTTTTATGTTTTTAAAAATCATTTCTAAAAGAATAATGGATAATTTACACAAGATGAGTTTTCAAAAAGATATTTCCAAATTATTTCTCATCTACGATGAATTTTGTCGGTCTTACTCATTCCTTTTTAGAAAATGATCCAAAGGTTCCATTCCTCTTTTTTCACTAAATGGTTTACATTCTGATGGAATGATTTTTATGAAACATGATTCAATTCATGGATTATTTTCTTATGTAACCTACATAATTTTACAGGTTGTGATTGGATGAAATGATTATGAAACTGGTATTTTTTCATATAATAAGATATGATTACATAGTTATGATGCCCATTTAATTTCATTGGTTATGATGTAAGAGCCCAGATTTCCTTTTCATGTATGTTTTTCCTTTTCTGGTCGTTTTTGAGGAAAATAAAAAAATCTGGAAATTTTCAGAGTACATGATATGTACATTATGATTAAATGATGTGTACTTCAATGCCACTGGAAGTCGTGTTCTGTCTATGTCAGGGCCATACACATCGCCGTGTAAGGGTGACTTGGAGTCCTCCTAATGCGGAGTATAGAAAAGGAAAGTATATGTTGTGTACTCCAAAAGTACACACCGTTTACTTTCTTTTTTTTCGTTAAATGGACCGGGGTCGCATCTAATCCTTTTTTCATGTTCTTCTTCATCAAATTCCATCCAGAGTGTTTGAGAAGACCAAATATTCTTTGATCTTACAATCTATCACCTGTTATCCGAATCGAACATCGTCGGTTGAAATAGAATTGTTGTGGTTAGTTCTTGGTTCTTCTTTGGCCATGTTTCCGGATTCTTTATCTCATGAGAGTTATCATAGGTTTAATGTTTAAGATATTTTTTTGCAGATCTACCATGTTCTAGGCCAATTCACAGGCTGTGTTTCAAGTATATCGATCTCCTAGGATCGAGGTAGGTGGTTTGTTTCCATATGTTGAATGAATTTGAATTTTTGTGCAAAAGTACAAGATTCCCACGTTTCTAGTATCTTGGGTTAGGGATTTTGGTCCTATTGTTTAACTACATCAAATTTCATGTTAGCTTAAGGTTAATTGATTGTAATATATGCTTTTTGCATGTTTGAGTATCACCCCATGGGTGTTATCCCCATTTGGATGTTTATAGCTATTTGGCATAGTTGCCTGCAAGGAAAACCCTATTACAATTGCATGTTTTCTTGTTATAACTGATTGCATGTGTTTCCTGCTGTTTTAATGATTTTGATTCATTGTAGAATTTAGCCAACGAGTTTCTAAACTTACTTAGGGATGCTGAAATTTGATTACGCCTAACTATATTGCTCAGGGCTGTGAGAACCTGGTGTAAGAGTCCAAAGAGGGAAGATACGATTAAGTGATTCTCTAGGGGGTCTATTGGCATTATTTTTTTATGCAGGACCTATTGGAATTAGAAGTTGTTTTTCCTAAGAGTGTCCTTTGTTTACGTATGTATCGATACAATAGGAGGAATTATACATTAGAGCTTCCTCGGAGAGTCTGTAGCTTTCATTGCAAGAACACATGGGAATCGATGTGAGTGCTTCCTGGAGTGTTCGTGCCATTGTATGTTTAATTTACTATAGGAGTCTGCTATTTTGATCCACCAAGAGAGTCAGTGTGAATGTGGAATTTTTTGGATGGTTTAGATGAGTCTACCAAGCCAAAACACAAGCTTGGTTCTATTGGCCTGGTTGTTTGTTTAGATAGTCTTTTGATGCCTCTTGTGTTACCTATTTACCTTGAAATAGAGATCTTTTCTAGATTCCATCGTTGTTAAATTAACTTAATGAATTAATAGTTAAATTAATCTTAATGTTAATTGGTAGGATTATTTACTTGTGTGCTCCTAGTTCATTACTACATTTACATTCATTACTCTTTCTATATTACTCACTGATATTAGGGAACATATCTTGTGGTTGTTTCCTACTGGGATTAGTCTCACACCCGGTTTGGGTCATTCTTTTAGGCCCAAATAGGTTATATGGTTGAAAATGTGGATAAGGAAGGTGGCCCTCCTAGTTCAAGTACAAGATTGCTGGTTAGAGTTGGAGAGCATAGGACTGAGCTTAGGCTTGCGATGTTGCTGGAGTTACTATTACTTTTCGTACTTTGTTTCTCAATTTTATTTCAGCACACTGGTTTGATTTCTTCTTTCCTTATATACTTGTACGTACTGCATCATTATCATAATTTCTATATATTCATTGTTTCTTTTGTTTAGATTTAGTTATTGTATGATGTTACTGCTTCCACTATTGACTGTTATTTCCTTTCCCTTGTATACGTTACCAAATGGGGGCATAGTTTCCCCAATGACTGACCAAGGCCCTCACTACTAGTCAGCAACATCTGGCGTTTTGGGAACTGCACGTGAAGTCATGTGGGGAACCGGGTATGGGGCACCTGTTGAGTGGCTCCAGATTCGGGTTGTTACGAAGTGGTATCATAGAGGGTTTCTTTTCTTTTCTATTGACTTACTATTTAACAACATTAGAAAGGGATAATAAGGAATAGGTAAATGGTAAATAGTTGTACCTGGGAGTTCTAGAACCTGTGTATAGGGAAAAATCCAGGTTACCTCGAATATTAGAAATTTCGAGTTTTGGAAATGTTAAGGTTTAATTGAATTCATAGTTGGGTAGTGAACTTGTGTTGTGTGGTACTGTTTATATGATTGTGGTTCTATTTTGTTGCAACCCGATGAGATGAGGGTATACCATCTCATGCATCATATATGCACTTGTTAGAAAATCACATGTCATGCCTTTTTCCATGCCATCTAAATTGCATTAAAAGTTGCATGCTATTGTGATTGAATTTGTGATAAACTATGCATGCTATTTTGATAGCTATTGTGATGGAATACATGATATGTTGATAAGGAATCATTTGTTTATAGCTTCTTCATCATGGACACCAAACATTGTTCATAGAGGTGTTATGGGACCTAGAGGATCGGAATTTGGTGGATCATGATTTTGTTATACTGTTTAGTTGTTATATGCATTGTTATGATGCCATGCTTTTGTTAGCGGGGAGTATGGGCCCCCACGAATGGTAATTTGGAACATAGGTGATTGTTTTTGTAACACCTTGACCCCAGATACCCAGAGTCGGTGCATTATTACATAACATTGGCTTGATCATAAAAGGTCAAGTCTCGAAAGACCGATTATTTTAGTAGCTTTGGAATCACTAGATACATTCATAAAGTTTACATTACATCATAAAATGGAAAACTACATCAACATTGTCTCAATTGACAACACTGAGATCCCATAGAATATCCCTGGAGGTTAGTCATAATATACTTCTTTGCATCTTGGGAAAAATAAAACATAGAAAGGGGTGAGCGTAGATGCTCAGTAATGATAACATTACCGCAGAAACGTTCATAAATAAGCATAAACATTTAGGGAAATGTATAACTAAAACAAAAGCCTTTTAAACCTGAAATTCAGCATAATATGGTATAAATGAAATTAAAAAATGCCATTTACATATTCACATGGATATTCTACTAGTTTCATGATCACATGAAATATCAATAACCACTTTCATAATGATGGAATGCATAATTCCATACTATCATAACCATATACTCACGGCCTCATGCCAAGAATAAAAATAAGATTTTGTCAAGGCCTTGTGCCAAGACACTAGATTGTCTCATGAGACCTACCGATGCATCGAGGAGCTATAGCGGGCTCCACCCATCACTTACTAAGTCCAATGCATTCCTTATATGAAATTTTTGAAACATAACATAAACATTCGTATTAAAACTAGCATATGAAATGTCAATACTTTAACCACAAACCATGAATGGTATAAAAATAGCACATCCACAGTCAAAAATAACTCACTCGATACAATATGGAAGATTGTATTATATCATATTAACCTCAATTGAGAATAATAATGGATATTTACATAGATTAAAATAATCATCAAACTATTGAGAGAAATATCCCCCTTTTTCTTGAAAACATTTAAAAGTCACACTATTTTTCATGAATCCATTTAAAATATATTTTTGAATCAAGTTGCCCATACCACTTTGAAACTTTTAAAAAGAATTTTGATTTGAAAACATTAATTTCCATATAAATAAATCCATAATTTTTTTTAAAATTATGGACATTAATGAGAATGATTTAGAATAATAAATCTTTAAAACATTTTAAAATGATATTTTAGTTAGTGTTCCTGACCAAAAGAGATACACATGAATACAAATAATTGAGGTAATAAAAACTTTGTAATATAATGAGAATAAATGGATTCATGATATACTATGTCAATGTACATTATATACCCTATATAAAAGTGATTTGGTGTATAACAACAATGGAGTCTTAATGGAATGTAAATTGAGATGAAATATCTCATACAGACCGTATCCTTAGGTTGAGGATAAATCAACGACATAATTAGGTGTTAAAAATATAAATACACTCAATATGATGGGAAATTAAGTGTAAAAAAATCAATGGACATTCACACATATTATTGTAAAAACAACACCAATGAATTGGATGTTTAACTCAACAAATCGAGATAGAGTAAAAATTATCTTATCAAGTTCATACCAAGGAATTGAGAATTTATCAATGGAGTGATTATGTGTATAAAAATTATATCCACCAAAAGGGGAGTGGAAATTATGACATAATCAAATGAATAGTGATTCCACACATAATCATGGAGTTAAATAATCAATGAAGTATGCGAAAAGCCGAATGAGTGGAAATTAAAATTTCAAATTACATTATTGATTTGGTATCTTATGAAACATACACCCATGAAAGAAGGATCATACAATGATGATGTTAATATACATTAATTAAAGTATATTACACAATGAATATAAACATGGGCTGTACACACACCACATGCAACAAATAAGTGGCGAACAATGGAAATCTCACAGAATTAAACGTGAGATAAGAAACCCCTTACTTTATAATTTTTCCTTTGTTGAGGGTATGTTAACCTCCTGTATAATGGTGAAATAATTGTTATTGAATTATAAAATAATTATATGCATTCATATGATTTCATATATGATCTTTTAAAATTGATTTGTTAATAATATGTTATTATTATCTTTGTTTCGGGTGTTAAAGGATTTATTTTCCTTTATATTCATTATTATGTGAGCCATATTTTTTCTGGATGGGATGTATCTTATTCATATACAGAATTATTTCATGTCTCTAAAAATTATTTTTAATCATCGAATAAAATTTAGTCTTGAATGGATATGATGGGGAATGAATCTCATCGCGTTCGTAGAGACGGTAATCCGTACCTATGCACGAGTGACAATTTCATTATTTTGATATAAAAATAATATATAATTGGATGGTATATCATATATACAGAATAATTATCATGTTATATTTATCATTTACATAAATTACATGTCGTTATTATACCCATCCAAATAATAATATATTGAATAACAATTACACCATGAGGTGGAGACGGTAATCCGTACGTACGCACGAATAGTGACATGTCATTCAAAGGATTGATAGAATAATGAATATGGTTGTACGATATTTATAATAACATCACATTATATATAAGATACTGGATTTATGATTTTAGAATGGAAATAACGAAGAAATAAGAAGTGGAAGAAGAACAGAACTTGAAAGAGGGTGGTGAAATCATTACCTCTTCTTCGGGTTCTTCCTTTTGATTTCATCAAAAGGCCTCTTTATGTTGGCTTTCTGACCAATAGAGTGCCTCTAGGATGAATTGAGGATAGTTAAGAGGATATTTGGGTTGATTTTGTCTGATCCAAATGGCATTGAAGGTCTGAATTAGTGAGAAGGGGGAGTTCCCTTTTATAAGAGGGGTGAGGGGCTCTATAGTAAAAGCTGGAAATATTATTTTATAATAAATTATTATTTGGTTTATAATGGATCCAAAGTTTATTATCTAAAGTATAAGGTGGGGATAGGTCTATGAAACTAAACTAATAGGTTTTAGACAGGTTTTTGTCAATTTATTAACCTTATCTTTTAGTTTTAACTCTTAGTTAATTAGTTTGACATTTACCAGGTCTCTTTGTATTTTTATATTATATAGTTAATAAACAAACTATAAACTTCCAAGTGTCCCCCAAGTGGCCCAATAATAATAAAAATATCATTATATATGTCCTTTGGCCGAACCATAGATTTTTTGGAATATAATATCAATTAATAATATAATATTTGTTTTAAAAACTCATTTATGTCAATTTTAACACTATTCAATAATTGATTTTTGTTAAAGTCTCAATAAATTTATTAATTCGAACATAATTCATTTAATAAATCCTAACATGTTATATTAACCAATAAAATTATTTTATGTCATAAAAATTTTCAAATTATATTTATTTTAACATTTATAATACTAAATATTGGATTCTTTCATTAATAAGGGAAATACTGCATCATTGTTGTGTCATAAATAAATTTAATTTTAAAATATCAAAAAATTATAAATAAAATTCCATTATGTAGGAAATAGTATTATCTTTCTGATTAATATTTATAGTTGAATATATAACATAAATAACCCTATGTAAAAATTGTTTTTGTAAAAGATATATGCATATGTCATTTTTGTATTTACTTTATCTTAATTAATATAAACAGTCATTATCAATTACAAGTGGATCCATGGGGTCCCAAAATCAACCCAAAGATGCCTATGGTCGGACATGTATCAACCAATAGGGTTAGGAAACGTTTTCAGGTAATTTAATAATATTATAATATTATTTTTTACCCTTATTACCGAATATACCCTTTAACCATGGTAAATAAAATATTTACCGAAATAATTATTTAACATGTATAAAAATAAAAGATATCTGTTTACACAATTTGGAATTCATGATTCCAAATATTAAATCCATTTTTCCAAATTCAAAACACATATGTGACAGAAATTAATTTAAAATTAATTCCCGCTGTCAAAACAAAAAGCGTGTTTTTAAGAAATAATAACTATCAAAAGATTGACAGTTGTTTCTATCGGGTTTAAGTGTTAAATTACGTCCAATGACAAAAATTGTATTAAGCGGTAAAAATATATTATAAATATACTTTAAAACCACTAAAATTCATAATTTATCACTATTAGTTATTTCAATTAAAAAAGTTTTTTTTAATTACAATTTAGTAATTTTCACTATTCATCAAAATATGAAAGTTATCAGAAATGTACAAAAAAATCACCCTAAGATAATTTAGGTATTCCGAATCCAAAAATGAAATCCATTTTGAATGATAAAATGTATAAAATTTGAAAAAGTGGGTATTACAATTCAAAACGGCTAGTTTGATTGGCTGTGGTTTCTGTTAGAGCTCGAAGTCACGTACAACACACACTACTGTATTATTCAAAGATAAGTGTACCGTGGAAGATTGGGGTGTTACATTCTCCTATACATTAATAAATTGCATCCTCTCAATTTTTAAAATTGGGCTTGGGAATATTATGGAAAGTACCTCATCGGAAAAAGAGTCAATAAAAATGTCACTTTAAAAGAAAGAAAGTGAAGTACAAAGGTCACCCAAGATAACAGATACTAGGATTACATGTAAATAAACATGGATATGGATGATAAAATAAGTTTCATGTTCTGATGGATAGGGATATAAAACATGACCAGGAGAAAGTTAACAACAAGAAAACCATAAAAGTATGATGAGACAAACAGTCATTAGTCTCCCAGTAGGTAAAATAAACAGACAACATTTTTTTTGTTTTAAGTTACATTACATAAAGATGAGGAATTCATTTATGAGATTGACTAACAACATAACGAGATATTCTTTCTTTTTATGTAGAGTTCCATTGTTTAATAAATTTCTACTACTGACTCATATTTTTAAACAATGAGTATTCAAGAAAACATGGCCACACTGGAAGAGCTAGAATAAACTTCTATAGAATCACATGATCCACAAAGGATACACAATATATTTACCTTGTATTAAGAGATTAATAAAAACAAAAATGGTTAGTATAATATTTGACGATCCCCCAAAAGGATATTCCATTAGAGAAAGAAACACTAATCTTAATTTCTAAAACTAAACCAACAATACCCCATAGTTAAATAAATACCATTCAATAAACAATTGTCCTCAAAATCCTTCAATATAATCCAAACTAATATTGAATCACAAAACATAGAAGAACATGGTTATGTAGTCTTCCACATTAAATTGTATCTCCAAATGACATCAACTACTCTTTAAAGTCACATACTTAAAAGTAATTAACCTAATGATGTATTCTCTATTACTGGTTAATCATTTCCATAAATAACCCAAATCTGTATAAATCATCAAAAAAAACATAGATAAAAATACACCATTACCCCTCAAATGAAATCCCATTGTATTCTATTTTCCTTGGAAATACAGTGTTCCCAACAAAGCGAACATCTTCCAAAATAACATTTATCACTTAATCACTGAATTATTTTTCTTATACTAAGGGTATTCATTTGATAAGACATAAGATCCCAAATCAACTTATTATTGATCAATAAAAAAATTTCACTAAAAATAATTAGTCACACTAACCAGGGACTTCACGTATTCCAGTGGTAGGCAATAAATCCCAATCGCACTTTGGTAGTGGGTTCGATTCCCACAGCTTTGTCCGACGCGACGGGTTGTCACACGGTCTGTGTGATGTCCTTTTTCAAAAACTATATTTTATAACATTATCAAAATAAGATAAATTATTCAAAATAACTATAACATAATTTTAACCACAAATGTTATCTCATACCTTGCATTTTTATCCCAAAATATAATAACTTTTAATTGGCTCAAGCCCAATGATCACATAAAACCAAATGGTTATTTATAAATATATCCACAGGAGAAAAGATAATTCTTCCTCAAATATCATTCCCACATGGAAAACTACAGGGTTTCAAATACAAGAGAAAATTATTCCAATGTAATCCCATCAACAAGGATCACTAATACTTTTAAACATTTTTCCAACCATTTATTTCCACATAGCTTCTTCTTCGACCAAGAAAATATCCTATAGAATAGGGCATTCACTCAAGCAATGGCTTGGTCCCCTAGATTTATGCAAAATCAATGTAAATGGATTCTTGGGACCATTTTTATTTTCTTCCATAGTACTCTTCATTTTTCCTTGGAAATTCTTTACTTTATGTCCTTTTTTCCCGCATGTAAATCATTTCATTGTTCTATTGAGACAGATTCCTGGATGTCTCCTTCCACATTTCCTACATGATGAAAATTTAGGCATTTGTTTCTCCATGGTCACCACTGCTGGAGCTTTTATCATTCATTACCTTTCTCTTCTTTGTTGAGTACGGACGATGGTTAATATATATGTTGTTGATCATATTTTTGGAAAACTTATTTTGCATGAACACGATAACTTTTACACCTATAAACATTATATTTTGTTGCTCACTTCCACCACTGTTCTCAACTTGTACATCTTTCTCAAAGTTACTATGACATTATTAGCCTCCAGCCATTGACTAAAACCAGAAAGCATTGTGTGAGTAACAGTAGTCATAAAATCATTTAGAGAATATCATGACACCATATTCTTAATTTGAAACACCTTAGTATTAACCAAGGTCATTTATTATCATCTTATATTGAAATACATTAAATTGGTTTGTAATGAAAATGTAAATTATCATAAGCATATCCCCCAGGAGTGTCGTAACCAAGAGTGCAGCAAGGCATGTTGTTGTGCACCAGTTCCCATTCGAGTCTAGCTCAATGTGGTGTTTTCTGTTTTCACCCCTAGGAAAATATGTTCCAGAGCCGCCTCTACCTATTCTTTTCCAGACAGGGATGTATTTCATGGAAAACTCACAAAATCTCTACAATACCAAAATTATAGGAATTTCTTCTATACTAATCCTCATTGTCTATCTTAGGTCTATGTGATCTAATCAGAGATTATCTAAATATAGAATCCAAGGATTGTACTAAAATTCCTCTAATATTAACTGTAAAACCCTGATCCCCAGTTACCCAGAGTCGGTGCATTATTACATAACAATAGCATGATCACAAAAGATCAAGTCTCGAAAGACCGATTAGTTTAGTAGCCTTGGAATCACTAGATACATCCATATAGTTTACATTACATCAGAAAATGGAAAACTACATCAACATTGTATCCATTGACAACACTGAGATCCCACAGACTATCCCTAGAGGTTAGTTATAATATACTTCTTTGCATCCTGGGAAAATTAAACATAGAAAGGGGTGAGCTTAGAAGCTCAGTAAGGATAATATTATCACAGAATCTTTCATAAATAACCACAAATATTTTAGGCAATGTATAACTAAAAAATCCTTTTAAACATGAACATCAGAATAATATGGTAGATATAAAATGAAATAATTCCATTTACTAATTCACATGGATATTCTCCTAGTTGAATGATCACATGAAATATTAATAAGAACATTCATAATTATGGAATGCATAATGCCAGACTATCATAAACACATAGTCAAGGCCTTGTTCCAAGACTACAAATAAGATTTTTTCATGGCCTGGTGCCAAGACACTAGTTTGTCTCATGAGACCTACCGATGCATCTAGGATCTATAGCAGGCTCCACCTATAACTTACAAAGTCTAATGCATTCCTCATATGAAAATTTTGAAACATAACTTAAACATTCGTATTAAAACTAGCATACAAAATGTCAATACTTTAACCACAAACCATGAATGGTATAAAAAGAGCACATCCACAACAAAACAAAACTCATTCGATACAATATGGATGATTGTATTATATCATATTAACCTCAATCGAGAATAATGAAGGATATTGACATACATTAAAATAATCATCAAACTATTGAGAGAAATATCCCCCTTTTTCTTGAAAACAATTAAAAGTCACACTTTTTGTCAAGAAGCCATTTAACATAGATTTTTGAATCAAAGTGTCCCATGCCACTATGAAACTTTTAAAAGGAATTTTGATTTGAAAACATTTATGTCCATATATCTAAATAATTAAAACCATTTTTAAAAAATGGACATTAATGAGAAAGATTTAGAATAATAAGTCATTAAAACATTTTAAAATGATATTTTAGTTAGAGTTCCTAACCAAAAGAGATACACTTGAATAAAAAAATTTAGGTAATAAATACATTGTAACATCATTAGAATAAAGGGATTCATGATATACTATGTCAAAGTACATTATATACACCATATAAAAGTGATTTGGTGTATAACAACAAAAAAGTCTCAATGGAATGTAAATTGAGATGAAATCTCTCATAAAGGTCGTATCCTTTGGTTAAGGATAAATAAATGACATAATTATTTGTGACAAATATAAATACACTCAACATTATTGGATATTCAGTGAAAAACAATCAAAGGACATTCACACATATTCTTGTAAAAACAACACCAATGAATTTGATGTTTAACTCAACAAATCGAGATTGAGTAAAAATTATCTTATCATGTTCATACCAATTAATTGAGAATTTATAAATGGAGTGATTATGTGTATCAAAAGTATATCCACAGAAATGGGAGTGGAAATTATGTCATAATCAAATGAATAGTTATTCCACACATAATCCTGGAGTAAAATAATCAATGAAGTATGCGTAAAGCCTAATGAGTGGAAATTGATATTTCAAATTCACTTATTGATTTGGTAACTTAAAAAACACATACCTGTGAAATAAGGATAATACAATGATGATGTCAATATACATGAATTAAATTATATTACACAATGAATACAAACATGGACAATACACACACCACATGCAATAAATAAGTGGTGAACAATGGAAATCTCACGGAATTAAAAGGGAGATAAGAAACCCCTTTCTTTGTACTTTTTCCTTGGTCGATAGTAGGTTATCCTCCTATATAAGCCATGGCCAATTTTTGAGCTAAATAATAGGATTTTGCACTGCTGGGGCTCTCCGAAATGGAAGATGGTCCATTAGGTAAAGGTTACTATCATATCCTCTTCATCTCTCAAGGTGAGCTTGATCAGGTATGGAAGATTGGAAATTTGCAGCTTAAACCTGGATATCATAGAATCTCAGATTGGGATCCTTCTTTTAACCCATACACACACACAAAAAATATGGCACAGGTATGAGTTAGAATCCATGGTCTTAATTGGTTTTATTGGCATCCAAAGATCTTAAATGATATTGCATCTTGCATAGGTTCCCCGATTAAAATAGATCAAAGAACTTTGAATGGGGATTTAGGCCTATATGCTAGAGTTATGGTTGAAATTAATTTAACTCATGAATTACCTTTTAACATTGGTTTTAATGCCCCTGATTGCATAATGGAACTCAGTATTGAGTATGAAAAAAAGCCATCATTTTGTGAAGTTTTCAAACTGGTTGGGAATAGCTTTGCCAATTGTAGGGTATCTAGGAAACAAATGGACCCTCCAATTATTAATGATTGGCAAGAGGTTAAGCATGCTAAAAAAGGGAAAACTGTCATAGATAAATCTGATCCCCCTATGAAAAAACATGATATTTGGGTTAAAAAATCTTGTCCCCCTTCCTCCTTAGAAGGAAAATCTTGGACTATTTTGGTTGAGGAATAAGAAACCATTCAAAACAATGAAAATCCCATCGGTTTAGGAGGAACAAGGGATGTTTGTGACAATGGTAGTTCAGACAAAAAGAATCCTATTACTATTTATAATTGCACTAACAATGCTTCATCCTCTGGTACTTCAATTCTAAATGAGATTCCTTGTAGGGACTTGGAGGCTCTTGTATCATCAGATCCCATGGAAAATTCCTTTGATTCTAACAAGTCACATGGTAAGTCTGGTAACACTGCAGATCCCGGTAATTCTGTGCATCTCATTTTTGATGTTAAATGTGTCTCTACTACTTCTGAAGTATCTATAATAGAGTCTCACTATGCTAATCTTGACTCTTCTGGTATTACTGCTACTCACACCTCATCACACACTATGGATTCTGACTCTATTTTAAAACTGGAATCTCCCTATGTTAACAAGGTGATGTCTAATTCCCCTTCTGACATACAGATTTCTTCTTTTTTGCAGAATAAGGTGGATAATATTTCTATTGTACTTGATGAAAATGCAGTTAATCTTGATGTTAACTCTATCTCACATACTGCGAATGCTGATTACATTCATTTGGTGCATAGTATCTCACACACCCCACTTCCTATTTCCGAAGTTTCTACTGAATCTGTTCAAACAATTGCTCCATGTTTGAAACTATCCAGTCTCTGACTGACCCTCTTTCTCATCCGAAGCTTTCCCATGACTAGGATGCTTCTTTACAGATCAATCAGGACAGTCCTTCTCTAGTTAGAGAGGTGAAACAACTCCCTTTCGATCATACTTTTACTCATGCTACTGGAAAATCTCACACACTGGACAGTACTGACCCAATGAGTATCCCAGTTTCTGTTTCTAATCTAAATACAGATCTTAAATCTGGTTCCTCTCACAGTTCTGAAATGGATGAGAGTCAAAAAAAAATTTTTTGCTTCCTTCTCAATAATTACGAGATCCCAATAGAGGAAGGGCTCTGGTAAATCAAAAAAAAGAAGGGTCAGAACCCAAAACACAATCGAAAATGAATATCCTCTATTGGAACGGCCATGGTGTTGCCAACAATGACACCTCAATTACACTTAGGATGTTTTTAAACACTCACAAACCATTTCTATTTTCCATTGCTGAACCTAAAGTTGATTTTAAAATGAATTACATTAGATTTGGCTCTCTTAATTATAGTTTTCTAGGTTCTTGTAAAAATGGTCCTCATGTTGACTCAATGTGGATCTTCTCCCACAATACCATAAATAATATTAAAAATTTTAGAGTTTCTGATTAGCAGTTCACATGTGATTGCTCTTGGAATGGACAACATATCTTTTGCACTTTGGTTTATGCCAAGAATATATACCAGGATAGGAGAACTTTATGGTTTGATCTTCTTGATATGGCTAAACTTATACAAAATCCCTGGGTTGTTTTGGGTGACTTTAATACCATTCTTTCCCCTTATGAAAAAATTGGGCCCTCACATCTCTCTATATCTTCCAGGGAATTGAAATCTACCATTGATGATTGTAACCTGTTTGAAATCTCTCTTATTGGTGAAAAATACACCTGATATAGAAAACATTACAATAAAAATGTTGCGAGTAAACATGGCAGGGCTTTTGTTAACATGAAGGCTCTTGACATCTAGGACAAAATATCTAGTGTTACTCTACCTAGACTCAACTCTGATCATCATCCTATCCTTGTTAGAATTTCCATGAATGATCGAAAGCCTTTCTTTCCTTTTAAATTTAATAATTCTTGGTCCTCGAATCCTGATTGTGTTACTATTATTTATAACACCTGGAACTCCATGAAACATCACAAAGAGTCCTTTTCTTGTTTACACAAATTGAAAATCCTTAAGAATGCTCTTAAAGGCTGGTGCAAAACCTCAAATTCCCAAATGGATCAGGATATCTCTGATCTTGAAGATGAACTCAGTCATTTCCAGATTCAAAACACTAATTCTGATTTTAATATGGATCCTCATTTGGAGTCTAATATCTCTTCTAAAAATAACTCATTGCTTTCCTTTAAAGACAATATCCGTAAAAAAATGTTTATGACAAAATGGCTTACTGATGGTGATCACAATACTAAATTTTGTAATTGTCTTCAAAGAATTAGAAAGCCCAGTCGTCCTCTCTCCTCGCTCATTCATAATGACTTGATCATTGATTCTGAGGAAGCCTTTGCAGATCATGTTACCTCGTATTTTTATAAAATATTTAATGGCCTGGATATTAATATCGATCTAAAACCTGGTATTATTCCTTTAATGGAAGATGAAAGAGACAACATGTCTCTTTTAAGTACTCATCTTGATCATGAAATTAAAGACATTGTCTTTGCTCTTAACTCAGACCGTACTCTGGGACCGGATGGATTCAATAATGGTTTTTTCCAAAATCATTGGGATATAATTCAAAATGATGTTTGTAACCTTGTTAATATCTTTTTCACTAATGGATATCTTCCTCCTGGAATAAATTCTCAATTTATAACTTTAATACCTAAGGTTGAGAATGCTTCTGAGATCCATCTATTCAGGCCTATTGATCTGATTAACACTATCTATAAAATCATCACCAAAATTATTGTAAATAGACTTGCTCCGATCTGCAATAGAATCATCTCCTGGAATAAATTTGGTTTTATTAACGGAAGGTCCATTCAGGACTGCATTTTCCTTGCTTCTGAATGTGCTAATAGTTTAAATAAAAACACTAGAGGGGGTTATGTGGCTATTAAACTGGATATTAGAAAGGCTTTTGACACCATTTAATGGAATTTTATTTTCAAAGTTCTTAAAAACATTGGCTTTTGTGATTCCTTCATTGGTAGAATTAAGACTCTTTTTCACTCAGCTAATATCTCTATTCTGATTAACGGTACCCCTAGAGGTTATTTTAAATGTTCAAAAGGAGTCAGGATGGGGGACCCGCTTTCTTCCATCCTCTTTGTTATTGCTGAAGATTACTTTAGCAGGATCCTTAATGATATGAGTGATAAAAGTATGATTAAACCTATTCACGTTTCTAGGAACTTAAATGCCCCCAACCATCTCTTATACGCTGATGATATTATTCTTTTCATGAAAGGAGACCAGAAAAATATTCATGTTATCAAGGAAGCTATATCTCACTATGAGGAAATCTCTGGTCAAGGTATCTCCTGGAGTAAATTGTACATTTATTTTGGTAAGAATTTTCCTATTATAAGGAAATATGGTATCACCACGTTTCTGGGTCTTAAGGAGGGCCACTTACCTTTCTCTTACTTGGGTGTTCCAATATTCTGGGGTCGTCCCAAGGCTATCTACTTTTCTAATGCCATATCACAAATCACAAATCAACTCTCCAGCTCGAAAGGGAAATCCCTCTCCATGGCTGGGAGAATTTGTTTAGTCAAATCGACCATTGTTTCTAAAATGGTATATTCCTTTATGATCTATAAATGGTCTGTTGGCATTCTCAAAAAAATTAATACTTATATCAAAAACATCATTTGGTCTAGAAGCATCATTGAAAAGAATCTTGTTACTATCCCTTGGAATTCATGTTGTAAACCCATTGCTAATGGTGGAATTGGCATTAAAAATTTAAAGCTTTTCAATGATGCTCTTCAAGCTCATATTACCTGGAGCCTTATTAACTCCACTAATAAAGCTTCTGAGTTTCTGAAAATCAGATTCCTCTCTATGATTTTAAAAGAGAACTTTAATTACATTAACTCTTCCATCTTACCTTCAATCCGAGACTCCTATCAAAATATCATTCATAATTCCAGATGGATTGTCAGTGCAGATTCTTCCATTAATTTTTGGTGTGAAAAATGGTGTGGTAACCCTCTAATATCATTGTTACCCCCCAATAATCATCATGATAATACTAAACAGACTATTAAGGAGGTCTTACATTCTAATCAATGTGATCTCCTTGACAATATTTTTCAAACTATTAAGAATTGTCCTTTTTCCTCTGATGGTGATTTCCTTGATTGGGAACCTTCTACTAATGGCAATCTCGATTCGAATAATTTTTATAAGCATAATTTCTCTGAACGTGAATCTATTTTTCTTTGGGTAAATCATTTTGACAAACCATTGATTAAACCTTCGAGGCTTACCCTTATTTGGCGCATTTCTCATAATAGAGTACCTATTGAAACTGGTATACAAATATTTGGCATTCAACTCTGTTCTAAGTGTCTCTTGTGTAATCAACACTGGGTGGATGCCAATTATCTTTTTCTATCTTGTGCGACGGCCTCTGCACTGTGGAATTATATTTTTGATTTATTTAATTGTAGAAAAATCTTTACTGACTCACTCTCCTTGTTCTTAAAAAACTGCACTAGACATGAAGCTTCTCTGCAAATCAAGAATCTGTTTCTTACGGAAGTGGCGGAACTTATGCATGTTATTTGGTATGTTAGAAATGATCTTATTCACAATAATCACTCTCTATATCTTAATGCAGGAAAATATCATATTCTTCTTGCGATTCAGGAAGCTACCTCAATTCAAAAAGACTGATGTGACAACTCGGTTGGTGATTTTGATATTCTACATTATCTCCATATTCCTGGCATCTTCCCAAAGCCTAAACGTTAATTTGAAGTGTTCTGGCAATCTCCAATTCCAGGATGGATCAAGGTGAACATGGATGGGGCTTCCAAAGGCAATCCAGGACCTTCCAGTTGTGGTGCTATTTTCAGAGACTCGGCTGGCCAGTGCCAAGGATGTTTCTATGTTGGCTGTGGTTACTCTTCATCTCTGGAGGAGGAAATGCTTGGGGTCATTCATGCAATTGATATCGCACTTCAAAGAGGTTGGAGAAAGCTATGGATTGAAAGTGATTAAACCACTATCATCCATGCCATCTGGAATGGCAACATCCATCAAGCCTGGTCTCTTACAGCTCGTTGGATGAACTGCCTCAACTTGCTCCATGAGATTGATTATATAGCGACTCATGCCTACCGTGAAGCAAATGCAGTTGCGGACTCTCTTGCCAACAAAGGTCTTCATCAGACCATGACTTGGATGGACTATATTCCTTCTGACTTATTATGTCTCTTTGATAGAGATTGTAAAAAAATACCTTCCTTTCGCCTCTTGTGATCCTTTTTGACATTCAATAAATTGTGCTTTGGACTTTTACCAAAGCATCACCTTTAAAAAATATTACACCACGACGTGGAGACGACAATCCATATGTACGCACGTTTGGTGACATGTCATTCAAAGGATGTATAGAATAATGAAGATGGTTGTAACATATTTATAATAACATCACAATATATAGAAGATACTAGATATATTATTTTAGAATGAAAATAACCAAGAAAGAAGAAGTGGAAGAATAAATGAAATTTAAAGAGGGTGGTGAAATCGTTACTTCTTCTTCGGGTTCTTCCATTTCATTGGATCAAAAGGTCTCCCTAAGAGGGATTTCTGACCAAAGGAGGGCCTCTTGGATGAATTGAGTGAAGTTTAGAGGATATTTTGGAAGGGGTTGTCCAGGCCAAATGGCTTTGAAGGCGTGAAATAGTGAAAAGGTGGCGTGCCCTTTTATAAGAGGGGTGATGGGCACCTTAGGAAAAGCTAGAAATATTATTTTATAATAGATTCATATTCCGTTTCTAATGAATCCAAATTGGATTATTTAAAGTCTAAGGTGAGGATAGGTCGAAGACAACTCAACCAATAGGTTTTAGATAGGTTTGTGTCACCTTATTAACCTTATCTTTTAGTTTTAACTCTTAGTTAATTAGTTTGACATTAACCATGTTTTTTTTATTTTTTTATTATATAGTTAATAAACATACAATAAACTTCCAAGCGACCCCCCAAGAGGACCATTAACAACACACCTATCATTATATATGTGCTTTGGACGAACCATAGATTTTTAGGAAGAAAATACCAATTAATAATATAATATTTGTTTTAAAAACTCATCTAAGTAAATTTTGACACTATTCAATAATTGATTTTTTTAATGTTTTAACAACATTATTAATTCGAATTTTTTTTAAGAAATCGAAACATGTTATATTAACCCATAATTTTTTTATGTCATTTAAACTTTCAAATTATATTTATTTTAACATTTATAATACTAATTATTTGATTCATTCATTAATAAGGAAAATACTGCATCATTATTGTGTCATAAATAAATTAAATTATTAAATGTCTAAAAATTATAAATAAATTCCCATTATATAGTAAATCGTTATATATTTATAAGGAATGTTTATAGTCTAAAATATAACAAAAATAACCATTTTTTAAAAAAAAAATTATAAAAGATATATGCTCATGTCATTTTTGTATTTACTTTAACTTAATTAATATAAAGTGTCATTATCACTTACAAGTGGATCCATGGGGTCCCAAAATTGACCCAAAAATGCCCATGGATAGACCTGTATCATACAATTGGGTTATGACATGTTTTAGAGTAATTTAATATTATTATAATATTATTATTTTTACCCTTATTTACCAAATTTACCCTTTAACCATGGAAAATAAATTATTTACCGAAGTGATTATTCAATATGTATAAAAATAAAAGCTACCTATTTACACAATTTGGAAATCCTAATTGAAAATATGGAATCCATATTTCCATATTTAAACCATAGAAGTGGCAGAAATTAATTTAAAATTAGTTCCGGCTGTCAAAACAAAAAGCGTGTTTTTATGAAATAATAACTATCAAAAGATTGACACTTGTGTGTGTCCGGTTTAAATGTTAAATTACATCCAATGACCAAAATTGTATTAAATGGTAAAAATATTTTCTAAATATAATTTAAAACCACTCAATTTTTTAATTTATCACTATTAATTATTTCAATTAAAAATGATGTTTTTAATTAAAATATAGTAATTTTTACAATTCATCAAAATATGAAAGTTATCAGAAATGTACAAAAAATTCACGCTAAGATAATTTTGATATTAAAAATCCTAAAATGATGTCCATTTAAAATTATAAAATGTATAAAATTTCAAAAAGTGGGTATTACTATTCATAACAGTTAGTTTGATTGGTTGTGGTTTGTGTTAGAGCTCGAAGTTGCGTACAACACACGCTTCTGTATTATTCAAAGAGAAGCATTTCGTGGAATCATGGGGTGTTACAGTTTTAGTGTTTTTTTCAGTGGAATGGGGGGTTATTTTATGTTCACTGCCTAGAAACCCAGACAACATGGCGTGTGGTCTTATGAACACAAGCCATGTGTTCTTCTGTTCAGGAAGAACTACTTTTCATGGTTACACGCCATGTAATTTCATGTACACATCTTGTACTTTCCTTTCGTGTGACCAAGACATGTAGTTGAATACACGGGTTGGGAAATCCATAGGACAACACGCCGTGTACCATGTAGACACTCCGTGTAGTAGTGGTCTGTGTACCATTCCGTGCGACTAACGACACAGACAAGGGAAAAATCTTAAGGACACGCCTTGTAGTGGACAAACACGCCATGTAGATTCATGCTAGCACAATCTGTGGGACCTAGCCATGTAGATGAATAAATGGGTTGAGAGATCTGAAGTACAACATGCCATGTACCATGTTGACACACCACGTAGTAGTAGTCCGTGTACCAGTCTGTGTGACTAATGACACGGACAGGAAAAAAATCTTAAGGACACGCTGTGTAGTGGAAAAACACGCCATTTAGTTCCTACAAGGACAGTCTATGTTCCTAGCCATGTAAGAGTTACCAGGAAGGTAGAAAAAGGGTTTGTACATGCCGTGTAGTTTGAGAACATGCTGTGTAGCCGGGTGGATTACACAGCCATGTATGGCCAAGGTACATGCCCATGGTAAAATTTTGGGAAACACACCGTGTAGTGGTACTACACGCAGTGCAGTCATGTTTCCCCCCAATTTTAGATATTTTCTCTTCTATTCTATATTACTTTTTTATGTTTCTAATGTGTTCGTCATTAATGAATGTGTGCCTGTGACCTTGCAGACTCATGCCGCCAAGACATCCTCCCGTTGCATGTTAGGAACTGGGCAGTGACCGTACGCCCGATACGACAAATCTGGGACTACCAGTAGTTCCGCCTATCATTCCAGACATGACAACTGCAGTGATTGTAGACACTGGTGCCAATGCTCAGTTCAAAAGGGTTTCATGAGATTTATGCAGACCTTTCAGGGATCCCTGCATCCTACCCCGTCTATGGTAGAGCTGATGCAAGTTTTTCAGCAACAACATCCTCCCACATCTGCAGGGGATGGAGGACCATAGGCTGCGGAGTCATGGCTAGAAGCCATGATATCAATCTTCGATCACCTGGAGATGCCTCCGGAGAGGAGAGTGAAGCTCGAGACTTACATACTGTCAGATTCCACCAAGAGATGGTGGGATGTGGTTTCGCAGGCAGGGGGCCAACAGGTTATGGCCTGGGATGAGTTTCAGCGTACATTCTACGACTAATTCTACCCAGCGATGCTCAGGGATGACAGAGCCAGAGAGTTCATGAACCTACAGCAGGTTACTCTCATAGTTATGGATTATTCCTCTCGCTTCACAGAGTTATGGTGATTTACTTCCATTTTGGGGAATGTCAAGTTGTTTTTAGCGAGGAATTTTGAGGAAGTCCTTGGACTGGACATCAGATCACATGTGAATGTCATTCAATTGACTTATATTACTCTGATAGTCAACCATGCACTTATCATGGAGAGGAACCTGAGGGAGACTGGAGTTGTGGATCAGGGCGGTTCAGCATCTAGGGCTGATTCATTTCAAATAGACAGTAGTAAGCACCACCAAGAGTCTACACGAGGTGACTCGAGGAAGTGAGGAATTTCTTCTGGTAGACGATATCTTCCTTTTGGCAACCAAGTGTTGTGCTATAAATGTGAAAAAAGCGGGCATAAAATCATTAGTTCCTAAGAGACCAAGAGGAGTGCTGATCATGCGGCAAGATGGGTTATCTGAAGTGTTTCTGTAAGGTTTCCCTTCCAGCGGCTCGAGAAGGAGGATCAGTTTTGACTACGCGTACAGGAGCAGGATTACCAGTTCCAAAGCAGACTAGGGTCTGGAGTTCTTCAGGTCGTTTAGGCCAGGGTAGAGGTCAGTGTCGCAGTTTTCAGGCTCAGGGAGGGTCAGCTATGGGATCTCAGGCAGCTATATAGGTCTATGGTGCATGTTAGACTTTTGCTGTAGAGCAGATTCAACATGATATGCATCCTGGACCTTCTATAGTTCGAGGTTCGATTTTAGTAGCCTCAGTTTTATCCTATGTACTTTTCGATATAGGAGTTTCTCATAGCTTTATTTCTATGCATACTATGTAAATACTTCTACTTACTGTTTATAATTCTAAGGATATGATGATACTAGACACTCCCTTGGGAATTAGAACTACTAGCATGCATCAGTACTTAGACTACCCCCTTGAGGTTGGTGGGTTCCATTCTTCATGAATATCTATGTTTTGGAGATGACATTCTATTATTTCATTCTCGGGATGGACTGGTTAGTTCCCTTCCAGGCCTTTGTCGATTGCTATCATCGTTGGGTGAGTTTCACATCACCAGAGGGCGGATCTTTTCTTCACAAGGGAGATTGGGATATCCTGGCAAGCAGAGCTAGACCAGATCATCATGGGTTGGATGGTGTTATGGCCTAGATTTCTAGTTTATATTTGGATGACTAGGTGACTTCTCTGATATATTTTCCTCCAATGGTTGATTTATTTCCAGATGCCTTTCGTGGAGACTTTTCAGCCTTTCCTCTGGAGCGAGAGGTAGAATTATCTATTGATCTTCTTCTAGGAGTAGCACTGTTATCCATACCTATTTATAGGATGGCTACACATGAGTTACATGAAATCAAGATGTTGTTGGAGGAGTTGCAGGAAAATGGTTTTATCCGACCAAGTACTTCTCCTTGGGGTTCGCCCGTTCTGTTTGCAATGAAGGAAGATGGTACTTTACAGCTTTTTGTGGATTATTAGAATGTAAACCAGTTGACGTTCAAGAACAGATATACATTTTCATGGATAGAAGATCTCTTTGATCATCTTCAAGGATCCATAGTGTTCTCAAAGATCGACTTGAGATTCGGCTATCATCAATTGTGTGTCAGACCATCTGATATAACTCTTACAGCCTTCCAGAGATGGTATGATCTGTATGAGTATTTGGTTATGTTGTTCGGTCTCACAAACGCGCCAACAGTTTTCATAGCACTGATGAACATAGTCTTCAATCCATACATGGATTCTTTCATGGTGGTTTTCATGGACGTTATATTTGTGTACTCCCACACTCAACATGACCATGCTACCCATCTTAAGATCATTTTGAGTACACAGAGGGAGCATCATTTATATGATAATCACTCAATGTGCCACTTTTGGATGGACGAGATTCACTTTTTGGGTCATGTAATATCATAGACAAGAGTATCAGTGGACCCAGAGAAGGTGAGAGTAGTAGTTACCTGGGAGAGGCCGTATAATTTCTTCTAGGTACGGATTTTCTTAGGGATGGCTGGTTACTACAAGCAGTTTATATAAGACTTATCACGCTTAGCAGCGCCGTTGATGAGCATGACTAAGAAAGGGGTGATGTATGCTTGTTCAGAAGCCTGCGATTCAGTATTTTAGGAGATGAAGGGGCGATTGACTTCAGTACTGATCCTAGTTTCACGGGAACTGGGCAAGAGTTATACAGTTTTCTGTGACGCATCTGGCATCGGTCTTGGAGCAGTGCTTATACAGGTGGATCGTATTGTTGCATATGGATGTCGGCAGTAGAGGACACATGAGAGGAACTATCCTACGCATGACCTGGAGTTGGAAAAAGATACTCAGGATTTGTATTGTTGGAGAAATTATCTTCTGGGAGAGCATTTTGTGGTATATACTGGCCAAAAGAGCCTCAAGTATATCTTCATGCAGTGTGAAATGAATCTGGGACAGTGGAGGTGGGTTGAGTACCAACAATACTTCGATTTCGAGCTTGCTTATATGCCTGGGAAAGGCAACGCTGTGGCAGACGCACAAAATATGAGGACACAGATTCAGGCAGTTAAGGAGGCCAGTAGTGAGTGGCAGCGTATGTATCTGTTCTCTGAAATGCATTTCGAGCTGCATGATAGAAAGGGTCAGACATTTCTTTCCTCTATAGCTATTACCTCTACCCTTCGTGACTGAGTTCGAAAGAGGAAGCTATCAGATTCTAAAGGACTAGTCCTACGAGAAAGCATGTCAGGAGAGGACCCTCTTCCCAGATGGACCATAGGTGAGGGTGAGATCTTGTGTTTCTAGGGATGTGTATGGGTGCTAGCATATATATGCAAGGAGATGATGCGAGACTTTCATTCCTCAGTTTGGACAGTTCATCCTGGCACCAACAAGATGTATCGTGATCTGCACCGCCAATATTGTTGGCCATGTATGAAGAGAGACGTTGCTGGTTTTTTTATGAGGTGTTCCACCTGTCAGCGGGTGAAGATGGAGCACCAGTGACCAGCATGTCTTTTATAGCAGCTACCCATTCACAAGCGGATGTGGAATGATGTCGCGATGGACTACGTGATAGAGTTACCAATATCGCCTCGAGGGAGTGATGGGGCATGGGTTGTCATTGACAGGCTCACGAAGGTTTCTCACTTCTTGCCAATTAAGGATACCTTCGGTGTTGATGATCTTGGATGGCAGTACATCTGTGGGATTGTACAATTTCATGGGGTTCTGAGTACTATCATTTCAGATAGGGATGCCCGCTTTTCGTCGCATTTATGGAAAGGGCTACATATGGATTTGGGTACACAGGAACTTCTAAGTACAGATTACCATCCCCAGATAGATGGCCAGTCAGAGCGCATGATTCAGGTGCTAGAGGACATGTTATAAGCATGTGTCCTTGATTTTGGAGATTCTTAGGAGAGACATATACCTCTAGTGGATTTTTCCTAAAATAATAGTTTTCAAGAAACTAATCAGATGGAACCTTATGAGGCTTTTTACTGTAGGTCATGCCGATCGCCCTTGTGTTCTATGGATGCAGTAGAGGCAGCTATGTTGGGATCTAGACTAGTTCAAGAGACCACAGAGCATGTTGAGATGATTCAAAAAAGGATGGATACTGCACAATCTCGATAGAAATCTTATTTTTATCTGAAGAGACGACCTTTGGAGTTCACGGTCGGAGAACATGTTTTCTTACGTGTTACCCCAAGGTTGGAACAAATGAGGATTAGGAGACATGTTAATCCTTCACTGAGATACGTCGGGCTGTTGGAGAGAGAGTCAGGCTAGTTGCTTAAAGGTTTCAGTTACCTCTGAGGTACCTGGCTATGCACGACGTCTTCCATGGTTCTGAGCTTCGGTGGTATTTCTCAGACTCGTCCCATGTTTTTTAACCCGAGGAGGTTGAGCTAGAATAGGATGCATCATTCGAGGAGCATCCTATCAGGATTTTTGATCGTAGTTTAAAGGTACTTCGTGGCCAGACTATTCCTCTGGTACGGGTGCTATGGAAGCACGACCGTGTATTGGATGAGACATGGGAGGGGGACGCCGATAAGTGATCACAGTGTCCATAATTGTTCGCGGTTTCTTCTTTTATGCTTTGTTAGGGATATTCAGTGATGAATTTATTTAAGGGGGGAATTTTTTCAGAACCTGGATCTTCTTTTCAGGTATGTTTTTTCTTTTCTAGTAGTTTTTGAGGAAAAGTGGAAATTCTGGAAATTTTTGGAGTACACACCGTGTACTTTATTAGTACACGCCGTGTACTTCGATGCCACTAGAAGCCATGTGCTGGACATGTCATAGAAAAAACACTACCATGTAATGGTGACTTAGAGGCCGCCCAAAAGAGGAGTACGGAAAAGGAATGTACACGCAGTGTACTCCAGAAGTACACGCCATGTACTTTTTTTCTTTAAACGGACAGGGGTCACGTCTAATCCTTTTTCCATCTTCTTCTTCGCCTAATTCCGTTTAGAGAATCCGAGGAGGTCGAATCTTCTCTGAGCCTCCAATCATTCACTGGTTATCTGAATCGAACACTTTCGGTTGAAATAGAATCACATAGGTGAGTTAGTGGTTCTTCTTTGGCCACATTTCTTGATTCTTTCTCTTATGAGAGTTACCGTAGGTTGAACATTTTAGACGTTTTTGCAGATCTACTCCATTTTAGGACGATTCATGGGGCGAATTTCAACTATATCGATCTCTTATGATCGAGGTAGGTGGTTTTTCCCTACATTGAATGTCTTTGAGTTTTTGTGCAAAAGGACCAGATTCCCATGTTTTGGGTATCCCGGGTTATGGATTTTTTCCTATTGTTTAATTTCCTAAGATTTTTTCTTAGATTATGGTTAATGGATAATAATATATGCTTGTTTTCATGTTTGAGGATCACCCCATGGGTGTTATTTTTGTTTGGATATTTATCACCGTTTGGCACAGTTGCCTGCAAGGAAAACTCTATTGCAATTGCTAGTCTGCTTGTTATAACTGATTGCGTGTGTTGCCTACTGTTTTAATTCTTTTTATGAATTATATATTTTATCCAAGTAGTTTCTAAACTTACCTAGGGCTACTGATAGTCGATTACACAAGACTAGACTACTCAGGGCTGTGAGAACCTAGTGCGTGAGACCAAAGAGGGAATAGACAATTAAGTGCTTCCTTAGGGGGTCTGTTGGAAATATTTTTGTACGCATGATCTATAGGAATTATACTTTTTTCATCCTAAGAGTGTCCTTAGTTTACACAAGTATTGAGACCACATGAGGAATTAAATGTAAGAGCTTCCTCAGAGAGTCTGTAGCTATCGTTTCAAGACCATAGGGGAATCAATGTGAGTACTTCCCAGAGTGGTTGTGACTTTGTATGTTTACTTGACTATCGGGGTATGCTTGTTTTATCCACCCAAAGAGTCAGTGTGCATGTGGACTTGTTTGGTTTGTTTAGATTAGTCTACCAAGACAAAGCACAAGCTTGGGTCTATTGGCCTGCTTGTTTGTTTAGGTAGTCTTTTGATGCCTGCTGTGTTACCTATTTACATTGGAATAGAGAGATTTTATAGATTCCTTGGTAGTTACATTAACTGAATAAATTAATTGTTAAATGAATGTGAATGGTAATTGGTAGGATTGTTTACTTGTGTACTTATAGTTCATTACTACATTTAATTTCATTTCTTCATCTAAATTACTCACTAATAGTAGGGGAAAAATCTTGTGGTGGTTGCCTCCTGGGATTAGTCTCACACCCTGTTTGGGTCCTTCTTTTTGGCCCAAACAGGTTATATAGTCGTAGGTGTGGATAGAGATGGTGGCCCTTCTACATTAGGTACATGATTGATGGTTGGAGCTGGAGAGCATGGGACCGAGCATAGGCTTGCGATGCTGCAGGAGTTATTGTTACTTTTCGTACATCATTTCATAGTTGTATTTCAGCACATTGTTGTGTTTGCTGCTTTCCATATATACTTGTACCTACTGCATCATTATCATGATTTCAATATATTCATTGTTTCCACTGTTTAATTTCAGTTTTTGTATTCTATTACTGCTTCCACTATTGACTTGTATTTCCTTTCCCTTGTATACTTTACCAAATGAGGGCTAGTTTCACCAATGGCTCCCCATGGCCCTCGCAGCTAGTCGGAAGCCTCTGGCGTTTGGGGAAATGCGCTTGAGGTCATGTGATGAACCAGGTACGGGTCTCCAGTTGAGTGGCTCTAGATTCGGGTCGTTACAAAGTGGTATCAAAGGGGGTTTCTTTTCTTTTCTATTGTCTTATTGTTTAGCGACATTATACAGGGATATGACGATATAGGTAAATGGTAAATAGTTGTGGCTAGGATTTATAGAATACGTGTACAGGGAAAAAGCTAGTTTACCTTGAATATTGAAATTTTCGAGTTTTGCAAATGTTACGGTTTAATTTACTTCACCGTTGGGTGGTGCAATTGTGTGGTGTTGTTACTGTTTATATGATTGTGGTTCTATTTTGTTGCAACCCGATGAGATGATGGTATTTCATTTAATGAATCATATAGGCACTTGTTAGAAAATCACATGTCATGCATTTTTCCATTCCATCTAAATTGCATTAGATGTTTCATGCTGTTGTGATAGAATTTGTGATAGACTATGAATGGTGTTGTGATATCTGTTGTGATAGAATACCAGCTGTGTTGATAGGGTATCATTTGATTCAATATTCGTCATCCTGGATGCTAAACTTTTGTCTTAGAGGTGTTATGGGCCCTTGAAGATCAGAATTTGTGGATCGTGAGTTTTTTATACCCTTTACTTATTATATGCATTGTTATGATGCCACGCATTGACTCACGGGGAGTATGAGCACCCAAAAATTGGAATTTGGAACATAGGTTCTTGTTTTAGTGTTTTATTTTCAGTGGTTTTTGGGGTTATTGTATGTTTACTACGCAGAAACCTAGACAACACAGCATGTGGTCTTATGAACACACGCCCTGTGTTCTTATGTTTGGGAAGAAAAACTTTTCATGGTTACGCGTCGTGTACTTTCATGTACACGAGAGGTACATTCCTTCTATGTGACCTAGAAATGTAGTTGAATACACAGGTTGGGAAATCCATAGGACAACATGCCATGTACTATGTTGAAACACCCTGTAGTAGTGGTCAGTGTACCAGTCCGTGTGACTAACGACTCAGCAAGGGGGAAAATCTTAAGGACTTGTCGTGTAGTGGAAAAACATGCCATGTTGTTTCCTGCTAGGATAGTCCATGTGACCTAGCTGTGTAGTTGAATACATGGTTTGGGAAATCTGCAGGACAACACACCGTGCACCATGTTGACAGGCCGTTTAGTAGTGTTTCGTGTACCAGTCTGTGTGACTAATGACACGGGAAGTGGAAAAATCATAAGGACACGCCATGCAGTGGACAAACACGCCATGTAGTTTCCTACTATGAAATTCTGTGTTCCTAGCCATGTAGGAGTAACGAGAAGGGAAAAAAGGGTTAGTATATGTCGTTTAGTTTTAGAACACACAGTTTAGCCGGGTGGACTACACATCCATGTATGGCCAAGGTACACGTCTAGTGTAAAATTTCAGGAAACACGCCATGTAGTGGAACCACATGCCGTGTAATCATGTTTTCCCCAAATTTTAGAGTTTTTATCTATTGTTTCGTTTTAATCTCTTAAGATGCAATTTTGTTCATCATTGATGATGTTGTGCTTATGACCTTGCAGACTCGTGCCGCCAAGACGTCCTCCTGTTGCACGTCAGGAACCGAACAGTGACCGTACACCTGATAGGGAAAATCAGGGACTACCAGTAGTTCTTCCTACCATTCTGGACATGGAACCTGTAGTGATTCCTAACACTGGTGACGACGCTCAGTTCATAGAGGGTTTCATGAGATTCATGTAGACCTTCACAGAGCTTAGCATCCTGCCCCGTCTATGGTAGAGCTGACGTGGGGTTTTCAACAAAAACATCCTCCGACATTCATAGGGGATGGAGGACCACAGGCTGCGGTGTCATGGTTCAAATCCATGATATCAATCACTGAGCACCTGGAGACACCTCTGGAGAGGAGTGTGAATCTCGCGACTTATATGCTACGAGATTCCACCAAGAGATGGTGGGATGTGGTTTCCCAGGCAAGGTTCCAACAGGCTATGGCTTGGGACGAGTTTCAGTGTATGTTCTACGAATACTTATAACCACCGACACTAAGGGATGACAGAGATAGAGAGTTCATGAACCTACAGCAGGGTACTATCATAGTTATGGATTATTCCTCTCACTTCCTAGAGTTACATTGTTTCACGCCCATCCTAGGGAATGACGAGCTGTTTTTAGCGAGGAAGTTTGAGGAAGGCCTTAGACCGGACATCAAATCACATGTGAACATCTTTCAGTTGACTTCTCTTACTATGATATTCAACAATGAACATATCATGGAGAGATATCTGAGGTATACTGGAGCTTTGGACTAGGGCGTTTCAGCATATCGTGCTGATTCATTTCAGATAAACAGCAGGAATCGCCCTTGAGAGTCTACATGAGGTGACTCGTGGAAGCGAGTTATTCCTTATAGTAGATGAGATATTCATTTTGGAAACCAAGTGGTGTGATATCTGTGTGAAAAAAGCAGTCATAAGAAGCCTCAGTGTCCGAGAGACCCAGTGGAGTGCTGATCTTGTGGCAAGATGGGTCATATGCCGCATTTCTGCAGGGTTTCTCTTCTAGGGGCTAGAGAAGGAGGATCAGTTTCGACTCCGTCTACTAGAGCAGGATTACCAGTTCTGCAACAAACTGGTGGATAGATTTCTTAAGGACATTCAAGCCATGGGAGACGTCATGGACGCAGTGGTCAAGCTCAAGGAGGGTTAGCTCATGGATCTCAAGATGTTATACAGGGTCACGGTGCATGACAGATGTTTGCGGTAGAGCAGATTCATCAGAAGAAATATCAAGGACCTTCTACATTTTTATGTACGATTGTAGTATCCTACGTTTTATCCACTGCACTTTTCGATACATGAGATTCTCAGAGCTTTATTTCTGTGCATACTATGGAAATCCTTAGACTTACTATTTATAATTCTAAGGATATGATGATGCTAGACACTCCCTTGGGAATTAGAATGGCTAGCATGCTTCAGTGCTTAGACTTCCCCCTTGAGGTTGGAGGGTGTCGTTTTTCGTGAATCTCTATGTTTTGGAGATGACAGGCTATGATGTCATTCTTGGGATGGACTGGTTAGTTCGCTTCCAGTCCTTTGTCGATTACAATCATCATAGGGTGATTTTCACATCAATGGAGGGCGGATCTTTTCATCAAAAGGGTGAATGGGATTTCCATGAAAGTATAGTTGGACCAGAGCATCATGGGTTGGATGTTGTTACGACCATGATTGCTAGTTTATGTCTAGACAACCAGGGGAATTCACTGATTGATTTTCCTCTAGTGATTGATCTCTTTCCAGATGTATTTCCATGAGAATTTTCCGGTTTGCCTCAGGAGCGAGAGGTAGTCTTCTCTATTGAGCCTATTCCAGGAGTAGCACTGGTATCCATACCTCCATATAGGATGGATACACCTAAGCTACAGGAGCTAATGAAGAATTTGGAGGAGTTGCCAGCAAAGGGTTTTATCAGACCCAGTACTTCTCTTCGGGGTTTTCCCATTCTGTTTGCAAAGAAGGCGGATGGTACTTTACATCTTTGTGGAGATTATCAAAAGATAAACCAGTTGTCAGTCAAGAAATGATATCCATTACCATGGATAGATGATATATTTGATCAGATTTTAGGAGACAGAGTGTTATCGAAGATCGACTTGAGATTCGACTATCATCTGTTGCATGTCAGACCATCTGATATACCACTTACAACCTTCTAGAGCAGGTATGGTCTGTATGAGTATTTGTTTATGCCGTTCGGTTTCACGAACACGCAAACTGTTTTCATGGTGCTAATAAACAGAGTTCTCCATCCTTACTTGGATTATTTCATGGTGGGTTTCATGAACGATATCTTTGTGTACTCTCACACTCGACATGACCATGCTACCCATATTGAGATCATTTTGAGGACACTGATGGAGCA
Source organism: Viscum album (assembly GCA_963277665.1). NCBI lineage: Eukaryota > Viridiplantae > Streptophyta > Magnoliopsida > Santalales > Viscaceae > Viscum > Viscum album. The sequence goes on along the minus strand of OY728128.1, from coordinate 2,081,524,609 downwards.
TCATTTATATGCTAAGCTCTCAAAGTGACACTTTTTTATGGATGACATTCACTTCTTGGTTCATGTAATCTCAAATATAGGAGTATCATTAGACCCAGAGAAGGTGAGAGCAGTAGTTACCTAGGAGTGGATGAAAAATTTCTACAAGGTACGAAGATTCATTGGGATGACTGGTTAGTACAGGAGGTTTATACTAGAATTCTCACGCTTAGCAATACCGTTGACAGGCTTGATTAAGAAGGTGGTGAAATATGTTTGGTCAGAAGCCTATGATTTAGATTTTCAAGAGCTGAAGGGGAGATTGACTTTACCACCTATTCTAGTTATTATGGAGTCGGGCAAGAGTTATATAGTTTTCTGTGATGCATCTGATATCGGGCTTGGAGCGGTGATTATGAAGGAGGATCGTGTTGTTGAAATTGGATATCATCAGTTGAGGCCACATGAGATGAGCTATACTATGCACAACTTGGAGTTGGCTTTATTTGGTCATGCTTTGCATTGTTGGAGACATTATCTTCTGGGAGAGAATGTTTTGGTATATAGTACCCACAAGAACCTCATGTTTATCTTCACGCATTGGGACTTTATTATGAGATAGCGGAGGTGGGATGAGTACCTACAATATTTCTATTTTGATCTTGCTTATACACCTGGGAAAGGCAACGTTGTGGCAGACGCACTGAGCAGGAGGACACAAATTCTGGCAGTTAAGGAGGCCAACAGTGAGTGGCAGCTTATGGCTCCGATCTCTGAAATGAATTTGGAGGTGCACGACAGACATGGTTGGACTTTTATTTCTTTTAAGATGTTACCTCTACCCTTCTTGACCGAGTTCGGATGAGGCAACTATCATATTTTGAAGGCCTAGTCCTACGGGAAAGTGTGTCAGGAGAGGACCTTCTTCTCAGACAGACCATAGGCGAGGTTGAGATCTTCCATTTACAGGGACGTGTATGGGTTCCAGAAGATATACACGAGGAGATTATGTGAGACTTTCATTACTTATTTTGGTAATTTCATCCTGGAATCACCATGATGTATCGTGATCTACACTGCCAGTATTGGTGGCCATGTATGAAGAGAGTTGTTGCTGGTTTTGTCATGAGGTGTTCTACCTGTCAGGAGGTGAAGGCGGAGCACCAGTGACTAGTAGAGCTTTTACAGTAGCTACCAATTCCTGAGTGGAAGTGTAAGGATGTCACGATGGACATCGTGACAGGGTTACCGAGATCTCCTAGAGGGAGTGAAATGGTATGGGTTTTCATTGACAGGCTCACGAAGGTTGCTCAATTCTTGCCGATTAAGGAGAACTTCTCTGTTAATGAGTTTGGACATCTGTACATCTGTGACATTTTACGCGTGCATGGGGTTACAAGAAAAATAATTTCAGATAGGGATGCCCACATTTCGTCGCATTTTTGGCAAGGGCTACAAAGAGCTTTTGGTACACAGGTACTTCTGAGTAGAACTTACCATCCCGAGATAGATGGCTAGTCAGAGCTTGCGATTCAGGTGCTAGAGGACATTTTATGAGCATGAGTCTTTGATTTTGGAGGTTTTTGGGAGAGACATATACCTCTAGTGGAGTTTGCCTACAATAATAGTTCCAAGAAACTATTCAGATGGCACCTTAGGAGGCCTTGTATGGTAGGTCATGCTAATCACCCTTCTGTTGGATGGAGGTAGGAGAGGAAGCAATGCTGGGACCTCTTCTTGTTCCGAAGACCACAAGAACATGTGGAGTTGATTCAGAAAAGGATTTCTACTGCACAGTCTCGACAGAAACCTTATGCTGATTAGCGGAGATGACCTTTGGAGTTCAAGGTCTGAGATCAGGTTTTCTTACGTGTTACCCTGAGGTTTGGAAACAATAGGATCAGGAGACATGGTAAGTTTTCACTGAGATACGTCAGACCGTTTGAGGTTCTGGAGAGAGTCGTGATAGTTTCATATTGGTTGAAGTTACCTCAGAGGTACCAGGATAAGCGTGACATCTTCCATGTTTCTCAGTTTCGATGATATTTCTCAGACTCATCTCATGTTTTTCATCCCAAGGAGGTTGAGCTGGAGCAGGATGCATCATTCGAGGAGTATCCTATCTGGATTGTTGATTGTAGTGTAAAGGTACTCAGTGGCCGGTATGTTCCTCTGGTATGGGTGTTATGGAAGCATGACAGTGTTCAAGATGAGACTTGGGAGAGGGAGGCCGATATGCCATCCCAGTGGCCAGAATTGTTCGAGGTTTCTTCTTATATTCCTTTTTAGAGAAATTTAGGGATGAATTTCTTTAAGGGGGGAAGTTTGTGAGAATCTAGATCTTATTTTCAGGTATGTTATTCTTTTTCTGGTTGTTTTTGAGTAAAAGTGGAAAATCTGGAAATTTTCGGAGTACACGTCGTGTAATTTATGAGTACACTTCGTGTACTTAGATGCCACTAGAAGCCTTGTGTTGTATCTATCATGGCCACACACACGACCATGTAAGGGTGACTTAGAGGTTGCTTAATGCGCATTACAGAAAAATCAAGTACATGCCATGTACTTTCTTTTTTTCGTTAAGCTGAATGGGTCATGTCTAATCCTTTTTTCCATCATCTTCATCACCTAATTCAGTCCAGAGTGTCTGAGGAGGCCAAATCATCTCCGAGATGCTGATCCATCACCGATTATCCAAATCGAACACCATTTTTTAGAATAGAATCACATCGGTGAGTTATTTTTTCTTCTTTGTCCACGTTTCCTGATTATTTCTCTGATGAGAGTTTTCAGAGGTTGAACGTTTTAGACATTTTTGTAGATCTACACCATTCTAGGCCGATTCAGGGGCCAATGTTCAATTATATTTATCTCTTAGGATCGTGGTAGGTGGTTTTTTTCCTTATGTTGAATGTCTTTGAGTTTTTGTGAAAAAGTGCGGGATTCTCATGGTTCAGGTATCCCGGGTTAGGGATTTTGGTCTTATTTTTTACATGCCTTAGATTTCTTGTTAGATTAAGGTTAATTGATAAAAATATATTGTCTTTTTCATGTTTGAGGATCACAACATGAGTGTTATCCCAGTTTGGTTGTTTATCGCCATTTGGCCCAGTTGCCTGCAAGGCAAACCCTATTGCAATTGATAGTTTGCTTGTTATAACGGATTGCATGTGTTTCCAACTGTTTTAATGATTTTTTTGCATTTTAGCTTTTATTAAAGTTGTTTCTAAACTAACTTAGGGCTGATGAAAGTCGATTACGCATGACCGGACTGCCCAGGGCTGTGAGAACCTGGTGCAGGAGACCAAAGAGGGAATAGACGATTAAGTGCTTCCCTCGGGGGTCTGTTCGAATTAGTTTTGTACGCATGACCTATGGGGATTGAACATTGTGCTTCCTAAGAGTATTATTCGTTTACACATGTATTGAGACCACGGGAGTAATTAGATGTAAGATCTTCATCATATATTCTATAGATATCATTGCAAGACCATAGGGGAATCAACGTGACTTCTTCCCAGAGTGTCTGTGACTTTGTATGTTTACATAACTATAGGGGTATGCTAGTTTGAGCCACCCAGAGAGTTAGTGTGAATGTGGATTTTTTTATTGGTTTAGATGAGTCTACCAAGACAAAACACAATATTGGGTCTATTGGCCTTCTTGTTTGTTTAGGTAGTCTTTTGATGCTGGTTGTGTTTCCTGTTTAGCTTGGAATAGAGAGCTTTGCTAGAATCATGGTTGTAAAATTAACTGGATGAATTAATTGTTAAATGAATCTGAATAGTAATTGGTAGGATTGTTTACATGTGTACTCCTATTTCATTAATACATTTACTTTCATTACTTCTGCTATATTACTCACTAACTTTAGGGAACAGATCTTGTGGTGGTTGCTTACTGGGATTAGTCTCACACCCTGTTTGGGTTATGCTTTTTGGCCCAAACAGGTTATATGGTTGCAGGTGTGGATAGAGACGGTGGCCCTTCTACATCAGGTACATGATTCCTGGTTAGAGTTTGAGAGAATATGACCGATCATAGGCTTGCGATGCTGCTAGAGTTATTGTTTCTTTTCGTACATTGTTTCTTAGTTGTATTTCAGCACGTTGTTGTGTTTTCTTCTTTTCTTAGATACTTGTACCTGCTGCATCATTATCATTATTTCTATATATTAAATGTTTCCACTATTTAGTTTCAGTTATTGTGTGCTATTACTTCTTCGGCTATTCACTGTTATTTCCTTTCCATTGTATACTTTACCAAATGAGGGCAAAGTTTCCCCAAATAATCACCAATGCCCTCACTGCTAGTCAGAAGCCTCTGGCATTTGGGGAAATGTGCCTGAGGTCATGTGGAGAACCGGGTATGGGGCACCAGTTTAGTGGCTTGAGATTTGGGTCATTACATATGATATGATGGTTGATGAGTTTTTGAACATGTATATATGATTTGATTGTGAGATATGTGGGAATAATATCTCCCTCAAATGAATTAGGTAATGAAAAATGTTATACAACCATAAGATTACAGAAGTTGTAACCTAGGTCAGAAAAAAAATGTACAATGGTTGTAGCCTAAGCATGAAAATAAAAAGGTACAAATATTATAGCCTAATCTGGAAAATAAGTAGGTACGTGGGTTATACCCCAATCCTAAAATTAAGAGGGTACATGGGTTGTATTTGAAACCTGAAAATAAGATGTTACATGGGTTGTTATCCTAATCCCAATGCAATTACATGGGTGATCATCCCAAGCCTAACATTTTATAAAGGTCTTGGTAGGATTACTTGACATAATATTTTCTATGCTTATGTTTATGTTACTAATTCCATGTCTTAATAATATTTTATTTTTTCATCACTTATGATCTTTACCCCATTATGATTCAAGTCTTATGAAATTCTGTCCTTTATGCCATGATTCATGTTTATGATATTTAGGGTATGTTCTTATATTGTAATGATCATGTTCTGAAGCCATTATTCCAATGTTTATGCTTACATATCTCCCTTCTTTACTGGGTATCTATGATTATCCCTTTTTTTGTGTCCTTCCCGAGGTTTTGAAGATATGTTTATATAAGGCCCCTGCCTTAAACCTTACTTAATCTTGAGTTATTACATGATTACAAAATTGAGGATCTTTTCAGGTTTAGAGTATTAGAGAATTACATCATTAAACTTGCATTACATTCCACATTTAAACAAAGTGGTTACATAAAAGATAGTATTCATTTTTCCCCTCAACGGAAACATATTTAAAATAAAACAAGGATTTTTTCTTGACACTTCCTTGACACAATCATCATTTCATGTACCTTTCCCTTGACTTGTGAAAAACATTTCAAAAAAACTTGGGATGAGCATACAAATCTAAGTAAGGGTTATAAAAAAAATGGAAAGGAAACATGAGTACATATATACATAATAATGAAATCATACTTTACCCATAAAACATAGGCACTTTAACATAACTCATCAAATAATGAATAAATCCTAGAAATCATAAGACATACGAGGTAACTTGAGGCATTCATAACATTCTTACATAGGGAGTAAGCCTCTTGGTTACATTTGGAAAACACACCACAGTATATTCCCTAAACCTCTTCGGATAAACCTTAACATTTCACTCCTTCGCGTTACCCAATGCATTGGAGAGCTATATCGGGCTCACCCGCCCTTAGTTTATCACGGAACCACCCATTTTCATAACAATTCACAAGAACCATAACATAAATGTATCACATAAAACATTCATAAATGAAACATAACATTTCCACATTTCAATCACAATATAACATTTTAGTATATTTAAATAATGAATCCATTCAAAAAGAAACCATTTCTATAACCATTTAAAACATTTAATAAAGATATTTTTGAATCAAATTGTCCCATCCCACCTTGAAGCTATTAAAATTTTAAACCATTAATATCCATATAAATAACTCCTTAAAAACACTATGAAAACATGGATAATAATTAAAACATTTAAAGTGATATTTTGGTTAAAGGGGTTCTACCAAAATTAGAGACACTTGAATACAATAATTGAGGAATAACATTTAGTCAGAACATTATAATATCATGAGAATAAATGGATTCATGATATAATATTACAAAGTACAGTTTATACACCATATAAGAGTGAATTGGTGCATAACAACAAAGAAGTCTCAATAGAAATATCTAATGTGATGAATTCCCTTTAAAGAAGGTATCCTTAAATTAAGGATAATTCAATCTCAAAATTATGTGTGAAAAATATAAATACACCCAATATAAGTGGATATTAAGTGTAAAACAATAAAATGTTATTCACACATATTCAAAATATGACATATTAAATAACTACATGTCGAACCCAAAGAAATCAAAATTGGGTTAAAAATTTACCTTGGTAAAATTCGACAGCCTAACGACATCACTTCAAAAAATCTAAAAATTAGTTGATGAGAGATAAAAAGGGTATCTCATAAGTTGGACATAAACTTTAAATCAATAAGGATATAAAAGAACATATCCCAACATAATAGTATGTGAATTAAAAGACATAAAAAAAGAAGTCTTTTAAAAAGAGGAGGGTGAAAGGTCCCCTTACCGAGTTGGGTAACTTTCGAAACATACACCCCATGGAAGAAGGGTCATACAATGAATATGTGAATACCCATAAATGAAATTATAATACACAAAGTGTATAATAATGGGCAGTACATTCACCACTCAAAGTAAATTGTGGCAAATGTAGCATAAATCTCACGGGAATAAAAGTGAGATGAAAAATCCCTTACAGAAACTCGGCAGCCTAACGACGCCACTTAAGACTTCCAAAATGGATTGATGAGAGGAAATAGGGTATCTCATCATATTAACATAAATCTTACAGAAAGAGGAATATAAAATAACATCCCCCAACATAACAAATAGGATCTTAAAAGAAGTGACATAAAGGAGAGTACTTAAAAAGAAAGAGAGAGGTTGGATCTCTTACGAAAAATTCGGCAGCCTAACGGCACCACTCAAAACATCCAAAATGGATTGATGAGATAGAATATGGTCTCTCATCATATGAACATAAAAATGACAGTAAGATTAATATAAAAGAATATCCCAATAACAAGAATGATTAGATTTAAAAGGAATGGCATAAAAGAGTGTACTTAAAAAGAAAGAGAGGTGTAGGATCCCTTACCTCGGGTCCGACTTGACTCGATCGTTCTTTAATCTCCTGAATAATAAAATTTGGTCAATTTATAATTTCGTAAGGACCTCCTTTAGCGATTATTATTCAGTTCATATCACATATTATAATGTTATAATAATTGTTTAATAATGTTAGTTCATATCAGACGTTTTTGCCGATGTTTGGTACATGAGTCAAAAATGTACTTGTTTAAAAAAATGATTGTCAATGTAGTTATAAGTAAATAATTTCCATAATATTATTAATGATTAAAATATCATATATATCCATTACATATTTATTTTATACTATTCCATATCATTTGGATATAAAAAATGAAAAGCACCGTTCATGGAGACGGTAGGCCGTACGTACGCATGAATGCTACTTTCATTTTTTCTTTGTCATATTAATGGAATTAAAAATAAAGGATATATATATATATTATAATTCCAGTATAATATATATGTTATATAGGTTAGATATGTTCATTAATTTCATTCTTTATACATTCCATGTATTGCATGTACGAGTCACATCACTTGAGGGGGCGGTAGTCCACACTTCCTCATATGAAATTATCGCATTTACATAAAATGAAAAGAATAAAGGTATGTTTTAAATATAAAATAAATAAGAATTTAGTAAACATAAATACCATATATATCATATATAAAATATAGTGACATCATAATGTCCACCTTTAAAGGTGTTAAAAGAATATTGAACAATCATCGTTTCGTGAGGCAGAAAATCGCCAACCACAGAAACAATATGTTATTTAACCATTTGAAGAAGGTGTGTGTAATTGTAGCTCTAATAATTATTATAAAAACATCCTAGTATATTTAAGATACTGGATTTGTTACAAAAGAAATGAATAAAAAGAGTTTAGGGGGTTGGAGAAGCAAAATAATCCAAAAGGACTCAAGTGAAGACATTACCTTAAAATCGGGTAACTCCCTTTGGTTTGAGCTCAAAGGCTTCCTTGGGAAGACTTCTGCCCAATTTGAGGATTAAAGGAGTTATAGAGGGATTTGGGGAGACAAACTGGTCAGGGGTTGGCCGATCCAATGTCTTTGGAAGTGTGGGTAAGAAGGCAGGGGTGGGGGCCTTTTACAAGAGGAGAGGAGGGGCACTCTTGGAAAGTAAGGAAATGTTACATTATTTGAGAATGTTTTTCGGATATTAATGGTCCCAAATTGATTTTTTTCGAGGTTAAGGTGATAAGGGTTCGAAATCCACCCATCCAATAGGTTTTGGACATGTCTAGGTCATAGATATTACATTATCTTTCCATTTTATTTAAATCGTTAAATAATGAGGTCATCGCTGCATCATCATGATGTCATAAATAATTTAATTTATTTAATGTTTTTAAATTATAAAAATAATACTATGATGTAGGAAATGGTTTTATCTTTCCAATTAATATTTATAGTCCAAATGATCATTTATGTAGCCAAAATTAAAAATATTTTACTTAAGTGATACATTCTTTATTACATTTAACATTTTTTAAAAATAAAAAGATAAAAAGTCACTTTCTCACAAAATTGATTCCATGGGGCCCCCATATTTGGCACAAGGCATCCCATGGTCGTCAATGAGACAACCCGTAGACTTAGGACACATTTTATGGTCATTTGTTATTATTATGATATTATCTTATTATCCTTAACTACCCGATTACTCATTAATCAAGATAATTAAAGATAATTACCGTCGTTACTATTCATAATGTCAAAAAACAAAAGAGTCTTAATTACATAATTTAGACCTTATGATTCCAAATATTTAATCCATTTTACCAAATTCCAAACACATAAATTGCTATAATTTATTTAAAAAAACTTCTTGTTGTCAAAACAAATAGCGGGTTTTTTAGAAACAATATTTATGAAAAGTTTGGCACTTGTTTATGCCTAATTCCAAAGTGAAATTAATCCCAATGACCATCATTTAATTACATGGTAAAAATATATTCTAATTAAACTTTAAAAAAAATTAAAAAGTTAATATATCCATATAATTAAATTATATGAAAAAGCAGTTTTGATGTAAAATGAAGTATTTTTCACTATTCATTGAAAAATGAACATTTTCAGAAAAATACCAAAAATTAACACAAGGTAAATTTCAATGTTCCAATCATAAATAATATGTTTATTTTGAAAAATAGAGCTTATAAAATTGTCAAAACTTGGATTTAAATGGGGTTCGCTATCAAAAGGCGGTTAATCGACCTTTTAAGGAATACTGGAATGTTTACGCATAAAGTTGGATTCCTTCGCATTTTTAATCCTATAACATTTATTGTAAGGAGTAAAAATATTTTACAAACATATATAATCATTTTTTAGTTAGTTCTGTTTTTTCCTGCCATTACAATGTCTAGGCGTTAACTACCATTTTAAATAATATTATTTTATTATTAGAGTGCAACGTAAGATTTCAAAGAAACTCATTGTTGCGTATTGGGTACGCCATCGTGCATAGCGTCCCCTTTAAAGTAATATTAATATTTTATTCACAAATATGGATAAATATGAAAATTTCATACTCTTTATTTACCTGGGGTGTTACATCCTTCCCCCCTTTTGGGAATTGCGTCGTCGCAATTTTAAAATTGATCTTGGAAAAATCCTTGAACGTCCCACATCAGAACAAGAGTCGGTAATACAATAACTTTAAAACAAAGAAAGATAAGTACAAAGGTCACCCGAGTTAACCCATACTAGGATTACAAGTATGAAAATATGGACATGGAGGAAAAAACAAAGGGTCATGTTCTGATGGAGAGTGATAGTAAACATGTATAGGAGAAAGTTAACCATAAGAAAATCATAAACTTGTGATGGGTTAAACGGCATTTGATTCCCCAGTAGGAAAAGTTAATAGACAACATTTTGTTTTAATTTAGTTTTCATTTAGGAATTTATTTTTTATCTTAAGGAAACATAATTACTTATCATGTTGACTTTCATCTTTTATTAGATTTCTTATACAAACTCATATTTTCTCCAAAAGACGAGTATTTAGGAAGACTTGTTCACATTAAGAGTACTATAATCAACTTCTAGAGAATCACCTAATCCACCAAAGAGAACTATATACTTCCCATGCCTTTAGAAATTATCCAAAACCAAAACCAAAAAGGTTAGTACAAGATTAGATAATCCAGAAAAGGATAACCCTTTAAAAAGAAAATTTATGCTTAATCTCCAAAATTTGTCCAACAAAACCCAAAGTTCAACGAGGACCATCCGATAAACAATTTGTCCATAATATTCTTCAAAGAAACCAAACTAAGATTGAAACCCAAATATTTGAAAGATTTTGTCACATAGTCTTCCAAGTTAAATCGTAACATTTATCTCCAAACAACATCAGTTCCTCTTAATGTCTCGTGTTGAAAAGTAATTAACCTAATCAAATATCCTCCATGATAGGTTAATATATTTCCATAGATAACCCAAGATCAACTTACTCTTAATTCATAAAATCATCTAACTAAAAAGAATCAGTCAAACTAACCAGGGACTTCACGTAGTCCAGTGGTAGGCGATAAATACAAGTTTCACTTTGGTTGTGGGTTCGATTCCCGCAGCTTTTTCCGACGCAATGGGTTGTGACACGGTCTGCATGTTGTCCTTTTTATAAAACTCCAAAAATAACGCTAACATTTTTTAACCCCAATAGTTTCCTTATACCTCTCATTTTCATCCAAATTAGTTACGATCTCAACATCTTAATTCTTGAAATCTTATTTCACCACCATAAGATAAAATAAAACGATTCCCAAAAAGAATAACATCATACCTTGATCATGGCATCCACTTGGTTTCATCATCATCTTGCTCACGTAGGTAGAAGTCCCTTGCATTACAACAATTATTTAGAGATCCTTCAAAATCATTTTCTTCCTCCATCCAAATACACCTTGTACAACATGGGTCATATGGGTGTTCACAGAAAAACAGTTTTGGAAAATAATCATGTATGACATATAATTCCAAAACATCTGATAAAACATGATTTCTATAAAATAGTCGGACAGAATTTGAGTTGAAACTTTCTATTATTGGTCCTTTTAAAATACCATAAGTATGTGCTGAGAGACTATATTTTAAAATCAAATATAAATAGGTTGCGCATGGGTCTCCTTCCTCAGCACCATTTTTAAAATCATAATATGCTTCAAATTCTTGTGATAAGGTAAAATATTTGAAAATACCTTGATAATATTTACCTTTCATGAAAATATGAGAATACTGTGAAAATAGTATTTGTCTAAAAACAACCCATGATCCACGATGATAACGAGGTATAGTGGAGGTGTTTCATATCTCAAGCAACTTCTGGCAAGTGAGTTCTATGCTAGAAAAAGTTTCACAATCATTAGAACATGACTTTGCAATAATTATTGCAAGCATGACATCAGGAAGAGATAGGCATGTCATTTTAGATCGTTATCCTTCCATTCGTAACCGAAATTACTTGACCTGAAAAAAAGTTATAAAACAAGGATTTAACTAAAATAATAGATATAGGGACTAATCATGTTTCTAACAAAAACTCCTAATCCCTAAACTTGCCTAAAACAACCTTTGATACCAACTATAAGGCCCCAGCCTTAAACCTTACTTAATCTTCAGTTATTACAAGATTACACAATTGAGGATCTTTTCAGGTTTAGAGTTTTAGAGAATTAGATCATAAAACATGCATTAAATCCCACATTTAAACAAAGTGTTTACATAAAAGATACTATTCATTTTTCCCGTCAACGGAAACATATTTAAAATAAAACATGGATTCATTCTTGAAACTTCCTTGACACTATCATCATTTCATGTACCTTTCCCTTGACCTGTGAAAAACATTTCAAAAAAACAAGGGATGAGCATTAAAAGATCAGTAAGGGTTATAAAAAAAATGGAAAGGAAACATGAGTTCATATATACATAAGAATGAAATCATACTTTACACATAAAACATAGGCACTTTAACATACCTCATCAAATCATGAATAAATCATAGAAATCATAAGACATAAGAGGTAACTTGAGGAATTCATAACATTATTACATAGGTAGTAACCCTCTTGGTTACATTTGGAATATCCACCACAGTATATTCCCTAAATCTCTTCGGAGAAACCATAAATTTTCACTCCTTCGTGTTACCCATTGCATTGGAGAGCTATATCGGGCTCACCCGCCCTTAGTTTATCACGGAACCACCTGTTTTCATATAAATTCCCAAGAACCATAACATAAACATATCACATAAAACATGCATAAAGGAAACATAACATTTCCACATTTAAATCACAATATAACATTTTAGTATATTGAAATAATGAATCTGTTAAAAAAGAAACCATTTCCAAAACCATTTAAAACATTTAATAAAGAGATTTCTAAATCAAAGTGTCACATACCACCTTGAAGATTTTAAAAGTTTAAACCATTAATATCCATATAAATAAATCATTAAAACCACTTTGAAAACATGGATAATAATTAAAACATTTAAAGAGATATTTTGGTGAAAGGGGTTCTACCAAAATTAGAGACACTTGAATACAATAATTGAGGAATAAAATTTAGTCAGAAGATTATAATATCATGAGAATAAATGGATTCATGATATAATATTCCAAAGGACAGTATATACACCATATAAGAGTGAATTTTTTCATAACAACTAAGAAGTCTCAATAGAAATGTCAAATGTGATGAATTCCCTTATAAAGAATGTATCCTTAAATTAAGGATAATTCAATCTCAAAATTATGTGTGACAAATATAAATACAACCAATATAAGTGGATATTAAGTGTAAAACAATAAAATTTCATTCATAAAAATTCAAAATATGACATATTCGATAACTACTTGTTGAACCCAAAGAAATCAAAATTGGGTTAAAAAGTTCCCTTGGTAAAATTCGACAGCCTAACAGCATCACTTCAAAATTCAGAAAATGAGTTGATGAGGGATAAAAAGGGCATATCATAACATGGACATAAAATTTAAATCAATAAGGATATAAAAGAACATATCCCAACATAATAGTATGTGAATTAAAATACATAACAAAAGAAGTCTTTTAAAAAGAGGAGGGTGAAAGGTCCCCTTACCGAGTTGGGTAACATTCGAAACGTACACCCCATGGAAGAAGGGTCATACAATGAAGATGTGAATAACCATAAATGAAATTATTCTACACAATGTGTATAATAATGGTCAGAACATACACCACTCAAAGGAAATTGTGGCAAATGTAGCATAAATCTCACAGGAATAAAAGTGAGATGAAAAATCCCTTACGAAAACTCGGAAGCCTAACTACGCCACTTAAGACTTCCAAAATGGATTGATGAGAGGAAATAGGGTATCTCATCATATTAACATAAAGTTTACAGAATGAGGAATATAAATTAACATCCTCCAACATAACAAAGAGGAGCTTAAAAGAAGTGACACAAAGGAGAGTACTTAAAAAGAAAGAAAGAGGTTGGATCTCTTACGAAAAATTTGGCAACCTAACGGCGCCACTCAAAACATCCAAAATGGATTGATGAGATATGATAGGGTCTCTCATCATATGAACATAAAAATTACAGTAAGGGAAATATAAAATAATATCCCAATAACAAAAATGATGAGCTTTAAAAGGAATGACATAAAAGAGTGTACTTAAAAAGAAAGAGAGGTGTAAGATCCCTTACCTCGGGTCTGACTTCACTCGACCGTTCTTTAATCTCCTGAATAATAAAATTTTGTCAATTTATAATTGCTTAAGGACCTCCTTTAGATATTATTATTCAGTTCATATCACAAATTATAATGTTATAATAATTGTTTAATAATGTTAGTTCATATCAGACGTTTTTGCCGATGTTTGGTACATGAGTCAAAAATGAACTTGTTTGAAAAAATAATTGTCCATGTAGTTATAACTAAATAATTTTCAGAATAGTATTAATGATTAAAATATCATATATATCCATTAAATATTCATTTTATACTATTCCATATCATTTGGAGATAAAAAACGAAAAGCACCATTCATGGAGACAGTATGTCGTATGTACGCATAAATGCTACTTTCATTTTTTCATTGTCATATTAATGGAATTAAAAATAAATGATAAATATATATATCTTATAATTACAGTATAATATATATTTTATATTGGTCACATATGTTCATTAATTTCATTCTTTATAGATTCCATGTATTTTATGTACATGTCACATCACTTGAGGGGGCGGTAGTCCAGACTTCCTTATATGAAATTATCGCATTTACACAACATGAAAAGAATAAAGGTATTTTTTAAATATAAAATACAGAAGAATTTAGTAAAAATAAATTCCATATATATCATATATAAAATACAGTGACATCATAATGGCCACCTTTAATGGTGTTAAAAGAATATTGAACAATCATCGTTTCGTGAGGCAGAAAATCGCCAACCACAGAAACAGTATGTTCGTTAACCATTAGACGAATGTGTGTGTAAGTGTAACTTGAATAATTCCTATAACAACATCCTAGTATATTTAAGATACTGTAGTTGTTAAAAAAGAAATGAATAAAATGAGTTTAGGGTGTTGGAGAAGCAAAATAAAACAAAAGGACTCAAGTGAAGACATTACCTTAAAATCGGGTAACTCCCTTTGGTTTGAGATCAAAGGCTTCCTTGGGAAGACTTCTTCCCAATGTGAGGATTCAAGGAGTTATAGGGGGATGTGGGGAGACAAAAGGGGCAGGGTTTGGCCGAGCCAAAGGCTTTGGAAGTGTGGGTAAGGAGGTAGGGGTGATGGCCTTTTATAAGAGGAGAGGATGGGCACTCTTGGAATGTAAGGAAATGTTACATTATTTTAGAATGTGTTTCGGATATTAATGGTCCCACATTGATGTGTTTCTAGGATAAGGTTATAAGGGAACTAAATCCACCCATAAAATAGGTTTTGGACATGTTTATGTCTTAGATATTACATTATCAATCCATTTTATTTAAATCGTTAAATAATGAGGTCATCATTGCATCATCATGATGTCATAAATAATTTAATGACTTAAAATTATAAAAAAATACTATGATGTAGGAAATCGTTTTAACATTACAATGAATATTTATAGTCCAAAATATCATTTATGTAGACAAAATTAAAAATAATTTACTTAGGTGATATATTATTTGTTACATTTAACATTCATTAAAAATAAAAAGATAAAAAGTCACTTTCTCACAAAAGTGATTCCATGGGGCCCCCAAGTTTGGCACAAGGCATCACATGGTCGGCCATGAGACAACCAGTATCCTTAGGACACATTTTGTGGTCAATTTTTTTATTATGATATTATCTTATTATCTTTAACTACCCGATTACTCATTAATCAAGATAATTAAAGATAATTACAGTTGTTACTATTCATAATGTCCAAAAACAAGAGTCTTAATTACAAAATATGTACCTTATGATTACAAATATTTAATCCATGTTACCAAATTTCAAACTCATAAATTGCAATAATTAATTTAAAAAAACTTCCCGTTGTCAAAACAAATAGCGGGTTTTTTAGAAACAATATTTATGAAAAGTCTGGCACTTATTTATGCCTGTTTCCAAAGTGAAATTAATCCCAATGACCATAATTGAATTACATGGTAAAAAAATATTCTAATTAAACATTAAAACCAATTAAAAAGATAATATAACCATATAATTAAATTATATGAAAAAGCAGTTTTGATGTAAAATGTAGTATTTTTCACTATTCATTGAAAAATGAACATTGTCAGAAAAATACCAAAAATTAACCCAAGGTAAATTTCAATGTCCCAATCATAAATAATATGTTTATTTTGAAAAAATAGAGCTTATAAAGTTGTCAAAAAGTGGATTTAAAAGGGGTTCGCCATCAAAATGCGGTTAATCGACCTTTTAAAGAATATTGGAATGTTTACGCTTAAAATTTGATTCATTCGCATTTTTAATCCTATAACATTTATTTTAAGGAGTAAAAATATTTGACAAACATATATAATCATTTTGTAGTTAGTTCTGTGCATTTCCTCCATTACAACGGCTATGCGTTAACTACCATTTAAAATAATATTATTTTATTATTAGAGTGCAACGTAAGATTTCAAAGAAACTCATTGTTGCAATTGGGTATGCCATAGTGCATAGAGTCCCCTCTAATGTAATATTAATATTTTATTCACAAATATGGATTAATATGAAAATTTCATACTCTTTATTTACCTGGGGTGTTACAGTTTATGTATGATGTGCTTAAGAGGGGATATAATCTTGGATAACCAATTGGATGATAATTTATCTCACCCATGTAGATGTTGTTACATATCAATGTTTCTGAAGTCCATAAAATAATCAATTTTTTGGGCCTATATTTGTTCAATGTTTTAACTATTCGGAGAAAATTATGCAATTTTTTTGTACCATAAGACTAATTTATAATATTCGGTATTAGAGGGAATGTTTAGTCAACCATTGGAAACTAGGATGATAAAACATTAGTGAGATCCCTAGGAATGTTTCTAAAGATGTTTTTGTGTTATCCCAAAGGATAAGTTTAAGGAAGATGAAAAGTATAGGAAAATGTGCTGTATTTTCAGTAAAGGATAGAGCAAGTGGTGTCCTAGATTTGAATCCCTATCTAGATAATATATGTGGATTTTGATCTACAATAGATGTTTATAGGGGTAATAACTCAAAAACAATTATTGGGCATGCTTCGAGTGTATCCTGATACACGAAAAAAGGGCTTTACCGCACACCTAGTTTGACACTCCCAGGGAGATTTATTTAAAAAATAACAATATTTTTATGATCCATCATGAATGATTTATGTAGTACATGACTATGAATAAAATAAGATAAAAAATATGTGATATGTATTAATTAATTAATATCCATGATTTAGATATCATATAAGTGATTTTTTATGATTATGTGGTTTCCATTACGATAAATAATTCTAACACTATGATCTATTATTTTATTCAATAATGGGAACCAAATAAAACCATGTTAGAATTGAATATGATGGAAAATTTGGTGATTATGAGAAACGAAATTGGATAATGACAAGAGATAAATATATCACAATTCTTCCAAATCAACTATCTTGAAATATGACTAACAATGAAAACTTTGGTCATATTCGTAACATATATAATAAATGGAATATTAAATTTTATAAATATTTACATAGTATGATCATGTAAGAAAGAATATTCGGCTTCTTATTTGTCAAGAAGAAGGGAAGAAAAACCTTTAGGAATACCTCAAATGGAGTGGGAGATATTATTTTTTGTGGGAAAAAGGGTCATCAAATGACTATGTTTTAGGGATTCTAGTGTCTGATATATAGAGAACACTATAATTACATAACTCAATACACCTAACTAAAAATTTACTTCCGAACCATGGGAGTGCCAATTTCTGTTCCGTAAATAAAGAGTAAGGATTAAAGTATATATGTAATTGGATTTAATAATTATGAATGGATAATTGTGTAATTACTTTTTTAGTTTATGTTTTTTACTAAGAGATTACTTGAATATGTTGAATGGAACTGATATTCTAGAAAATTAAAATAAAGTAAATGTGATATTCTGGGAAAATAAACGATTAAGTGAAATATATCCGTTAATATATTCATAATGTTGAGAAAACATTGTTTCAATTAATATGTGTTGGTTATGGATAATTAAATTGGACGGTACTGATTACCTTAAAAATGGTGATGGATTTGTTCAAAAAAGTAGTTCTTCTATCATCGATGGAGTTTACAACATTTCTGGATTTATTGAATACATCCAATAATCATTTGAATAATGAAAAGTTCATGTTTTCAATTAGGATGTATAGAAATTTAGGTTTTTATCATGTTTTAAGAGAATATTTGACAAAATTATTCACATGTTTTGAATGTTGAAACCAATAAGTGCTTTGTGATATATGTGGGATTACTATTAAATTGATTTTGTGACCATCTTTGTAATGTCTTGAAATTTCATCTTTTAGAATGGTTATCAGGTTGAAAATTTATGGAAATTTTATATTAAAAATCAAATGAATTATGTGATATTAAAGTACTATCACAGCACATGAGAACTTATTCTTGTTAGATAACCTCTTCTAACAACATTTTGTTGATGATAACTAATGACATATGGGATGGCTTATCATGGATCTCATGATATGGTAGTTCATTAAGAATGAAAAATTCTCATTCCTTTTGGAAGAATATGTGATATAGAAACTAATCAAGGATTTAAAAAAGGTGAGCTTTTCTTAACATCATGGAAAGTGAATATTTTCATGAAAATTATTCATCATCAGAAAAATGATCTTGAAATAAATTTTTGACCAAATAAATTAATTTATTTTGAACTAATTTCCTTTTAAATTATCACAGATTTATGAATTTGAGACCCTAAATATTCTATTGATCGTTCACTTATTTATTATTGCAGACCTCAATCAATATATATAAATATAAATGCTTTTTTTGGGCCCATATTTTCACATCCCACCAATGTTCTCTGTTGTGGAAACCCAGTTATGATTAACTTTGGGCATACTTCACAATTCCCACATAAATTTATTGAAGGATGTTTTAGTATTAGTTATTACAATGTGGGGTTCTTTAAAAGGAATGTTCACCTATTAATCCTTTAATAACCTAAATTAATTTCAAGGGAGAAATTATTTTTAAGGGGGTAGAACATAACACCCCAGTATATTGTGAATTATATTCTTTCAAACTAATTTAATCTTTTGATATAATTTTTATTTCACAAGACACTGAATATAGATTTTATTATATGAAATCACTATTTTGGTTTGTGTTATATGCAACACCTAATCAATATTTCACTACACATGACATTTTGATTATCTTATATTATTTACAACACTAACTTTTTCTTTTGTTACATTTAATGATGATTTATTTTGATAGTATTGTGTTATACTCAAGAACTAGTTTTTCCAAACTACAGAATATTATTAATATTATTGTGAAATTATTACTATAGTAATCACTTATCAATTAGGATAGATGTTATTAAAAAATAAATTTTAAAAATGTAAATAAAATGAACCCTCTTATCTATAATTGAATTCATGGACTATTTAGAAATTATGAAATTCATTTTCTAAGAAAAACAACTTTTTATCAAAAAACACATTTTTATACTAATAAGTTAAAAAAATTCAATTGGAGTTTTCAATAAAATTTATATATTATGTATTCAATCAATATTTTTTATATAGATCAAACATATTTGATTTGTATAAGATAATAATAAATCCAATTTTATGAATAAAAAGATGTATTCTTCTAAAAAGTAATTTTACCTCCTTTTAATGGAGAACATATTTTAAATAATTCTTTTTACAATTTTATGAATTTTATATGTAAAAATATACATCATATACGAAATTATAAAATAAAAATAATATTATTGTGATTTCATTGTATTTTTCTATGTAATACCATTTTATTGATGATTAGTTTTAAATACTGATTTTTAATTAAAAAATGTTTTTTCATCTAAATTAATTATATGGGTAAATTATATATTAAATTGATTTTAAATATTAATTAGATCAATGTTACATAAAATAATCCATTATATGTAATTGTATTCAATTTCACTAGGAAATTCGATATAAAAACATTGAAAATCTTTGGAATATGTTTAGTTTAAAAAATCACATTGTCATCCCATCTGTGAGAATAATTTAAAATTAATTTCTACAACCTTTGTGATTTGAATATAGAAAAATGGATTCTATATTTGTAATTATAATAATTTATAATTTCTATTATGGTAAAATTATTTTTTTCCAAATATATTTGAGAATGTAAATAAAATTAATTACAACTGTTAATGTAAAATTAAGTATAATAAGGGACTAAAACATAAACATAAGGACCCAAATAACAAAGACACTTGTCAGAAATTCATTGAATGGACAAATTAACAACCAGTCCTCCATTAAATATATTTTGGTACATTATGGGAGCCACATGACATGGTAAAAATGTGGGATTAATTCCATTTTCAAATATTTATATTAATTCCAATAAACCTCATATATTATAAATCACTCAACCCACATACATATTCAAAAAACTCAAGACCTTTGTCTAGACCAAAATCTGAAAAAAAAATATACATCCATACAATGGCCCGAAGGCTTCATTTTTTATTTATTTTGATAATCAATCTTTCAAGGGGTGAGGTGGAACCCTTACAAGACCCGTAAGCGTAAGTATTACATGGCTCATAGGCCTTATAGGAATTAATTTCCCGTAGGCTTCAAACATTGCATACAACCCAGACTAACTACTTAGAAATACTCCTCCCCGACATCTTAATCGTGAAATCATCTCTCCACAATAGCATGGTTGTTCGTCTAGATTATCCCATGAATGAACATGCATGTCCCGATGGCAGGTGTCATACCATCTCATTCTTGAAATCTGTGTAGCTTATGCTATGGTGAAATCTCCTTGATCGTCCTCTTATAGAGCTTATTTCCTGTAGGTTGTCAGTTTTTCATCTACACATAAGGTGGCTCGAATGCCTTAAAGGACCCGGGGACCAAATCGGGGGCCCGAAGGCCCAAATAGAGGATAATTCCTAGCTACTATAGTACCAAACAGTTCCTGCTACAATACTGCACTGTTCTGCTACAGTACTGCTATAGTACCTTCTACAATACCTACTATAGTACCCCCGAAGTTATACCTCCACCTAGATTTGATCTCGGGTGACCTAGATTCACTTAAGAGTCCTCACCAACGGGGATGAGGCTCATGTGCCGCAAAAATAATATCCCAAATCCACCCATTTATCCTAAATTCTTCAATTTTGGAGTAAATTTATCCAAGGATGTCCTTTGGTGAAAACCAAAAGTGGATTCCCAAAAAACAGGTAACCTTATTCAACGATCACATTAGTTTTATTTCATTATCCACGTATATAATTATCATTATTACATGATGATATTATAACACCAATATCATAAATATAATTATATTTTTTTATTCAAATGGAAATTCCTACACATATACAGACTTCCATCTAATTTGTAAAGAACATACCATATTTTGAACAGAAAACTGCCGCCTCATGAAATGATGTCATTTGTCTTGCCGTTACCACCTCTATTTGTTTTGAATTATAATGGATACCTTATTATTTATGATATATATTATATTTAAGATTTATTTTTTCTTATTTAATTGTTATCTAACATATACCTTCATTTTTTCTAATTTTTTAAATAAGGTAACTTCATTTGGGGAAGTGTGGACTACCGCCTTCTCAAAGCGATGTGATTAGTTCACACTATACATGGAATGTATTGATGATGGGTTTAATGAAATTATATGAAATATATGTAATAGTTTTTCAAATGGACTGATATGATATATATATATATACATATAATTTTTTTATATTCTTTTAATATGAAAATAAATGGGTTAGTACATTTTTTAGTGTGTACGGCCTACCCTCTCCATGAACAATGTATTATATTTCATATTAATAGATATATAGATTATTATAAATACATATTTAATGAATATATATAATATTTATATCATTATTTAAATAATGAAAATAATTAGATCACAATCTATGTAATATGTTAAAGAATATCAAGTCAAAACGTATATGAAAAAAACATATATTACTTAAATGATAATATTAACAGTGAGTTATTTATAAATGGGAAATATAAATTCATAATAATGTCATATATGGTATTGTATATAATAATAACATTATTTTATTAGATTTATAATAAAATTATATTTGTCAAACATTAGTTTTTAATGATAATCAATAGATACAAGACTTAAGGTAAGGGGATTTCGTCTCACATTTAATTTCTAAGAGATACATGACATATTCACCACTCTTATTCTATAAGCTATATATACATACCAATAAAAAGTTATATTAGTAATTAAATTTATATAATTTTATTAAAATATTTAAATTATTTCATTCTCTCATTGTGTTCATGATTCTAATCTTTTTAATATAGTAATATATTTCTCATCTAACTTGTGTTTTTGGAGAGGCACAAGCCATGTTCGCAACCTATTTTTTATATGTGGTGTGTTTATAAACCACAGATGTATTATATATTTGTTATACATAAATTAATTTTTATTAACATATATGTTTTAGGATCTTTCCTTCATGGGTTTAATTCTACAAAATTACCAAATTCGAAAATTAATTTAGTCTCAAGTTTCTTTCTCTAAGAAACATTCCATGTTATGGACCTATATTATATTATGAAGCTTATATAAAAAAATATTTAAATGTTATATAATGAAAATCTATATTTTCATAATATTTTATTATTCATCTAATTTTTAATTATTACATGGAGAGTTTAATTCAAAGTTACAATGTGGTAAGAGTTTATGAATCAATCTCCTCGTGTATCGATATTGTTTATGACTATATTTCAATGGATGAAATATTATGATGCATATCTCTTATGAAAATTAATCTACATTGGTTATTCATGATGTCATCATATATTGTTACCATTTTCCCACTCATTAATACAAAATATGCTTACGAAATTGATTCTATGAATGTCTAACTTTACCTCTATCTTGGATAGGAAATATCTGTTATATCAAAACCAAGTTTTCTCTATTTGGTTTAACTTATTCTCACAAATATTTAAAAATAATTTCAAAAAATTGGTTTTCAAATTTTTTTCAATATTCTTTTATAATTTTCTAATTATTTTTTTTGAAAATATTTTCAATCATTCCTTATATGTTTTATTTTTTTTAAAAGAAATGGATTTCAAAACAATTTGAAGCCTGTTTTATAAATTTTCTAGGTAAATGGTTTTAAAAAAATTTCTATGCTTTCATTATATGTTTTCAAATATATTCAATGAAATATTCTTTCAAAAAAATCAATCTTGTTTAATAAGTTTTAATGGAATTTATTAAAAAACAATTTTAAGCATACATTATGAGTCTTAAAATAAAATGTTTTTAATTTTTTTCATGGATTACTTTAAATGGATTCAAGTTTATATTCATGACAATTATTTTCAAATGGTTTTATGTTTTTTAAAAGGACTTTTTGAAACAACAATGGATAATTTCCTCACAAAATGTTTTTAATGATATATTTCCAAATTATTTCCAATCCATGATTTCATTTATTAATGTTACTCATTTATTTCTATAAAAATGAACTAAATGTTAATTTTATATTCTTTTTAAGAATGATTTATGTTCGGATGACATGATTTTTATAAAACTAATATATATTTTATTTTTTATATTCTTATGAAACCCAATTATTTTCAATGGTTATTATTTAATTAAATGAATATGAATCTCATATTTTTTTCATGATCCAATATGATTCCATTTTTATGAAACTCATTTCATTTCATGGGTTATAATATTATTGAATAAAAATTTGTGGCACATGTATGCATGATTTCATTATAAAGTTTTTGGGTCATATATCTACATACATTGAATTTGGTAATGATAAATGGTACATGATCTCGAAGGGTATGAGGGTTATATCATATTCCTCAAAATGAAAACACATATGGGTTTTAGAACAAAAAAGAAAATAAGAAGGTACATGGGTTGGAGCCCAAAACTAGAAATAAGTAGGTACACATGTTGTATCCAAATCCAGAAATTAAAAGGGTGGATGGGTTGTCTCCCAAGACCTAAATTAAGAGGGTATACATATTTATATCCCAAGGGTGAAGAAAATCCACATGTGATTATCCCAAGCCTCACATGTTATGAAGGTCTTAGCAGTAATCCTTGAACTATGATTTTATATATTTATGTTTTCACCAAAAAATCCATGTCTTACACATATGTAATTATTTAATGGATTATTATTATGAAACCATTATCATTTATATGTTATTAAATGCATACCATTATGACATGTTTCAGTATTATGATATACAAGGTATGATATTATATTGTTTTGATCATTTTATCATAACCTTATGCTCATGTTTATGCCTATGAATCTCCCTTTTTTTACCCTTATAGAACATACGAGGCATCCCCTATTAATATTTTCCATCCCTACATTTTGAAGATATATATTATGTATGATATTGAAAAGTGGATCTAGTCTTTTATAACATAATGAGATATTATTTATCTCACTCATGTACCAGTGTTAATATTTCCATGTTTCCAAAGACACTAAACTATGATGGTCTTTGTGTGAATATTTTTATAGTTTTTTAACTATACAACTTAAATGATTTTATGTCAATATAAATTGTGACTTGGTTTTTATAATTCATGTGTATGGTACACTAACTTCTCATGAACTGATGTAATTCATTTTTCAACCCCACCACTCACATGTATTTATAATTATTTTTTTAATGTATATATATGGTATTAATGAAATATTTATCATTCATAAAAGGATATATACTATTTATTTTATTATATTTCTATTAATTGAAAAATGATGTCATTATTCATGTGTAACTGTGGACTACAACCACCATCAAGCGATGTGAGTCATTTGACATCACCACATCATGTGGATGTTATATATATATATAATGAAATAATATATTATATATGAAATATTTATAATTATAGACATAAAAATAATTCTTCCATTATTTCCATAATGATTGTTCAAAAATGGAAACAATACTCAAACGGACGCCCTACCATAACCATTATATTAACGTAGTTCATTTTTCATAGAAATAATTCATGGTTAGTTTTTAATGTATAAATTATGCATAAAACAATGATTATGTCATTATTAATATATTATTGATGATGGAATTATATCTTATTTAACCATAGTTAACCTACTAATTACTTGTTTTACATAAAAACTAAATATCTTCAAAAACTCCAACAAGAACATAATTTACAATGTTAATGTATAGATTAAATTATACAATAAAAAAGGAAAAATAAACATAAAAAAGTATCATATAAAATTAAAAATTTTACATAAGTTTATTATTCATGATGGAAAGTAATATATGTGAAAATTAAATCTCAATGTAAGGGACACATTATCATATATCCTCATTTTATAATTCTTTATTATTTATTTTCAAAATATTTTTTTTATTGTCCAATTTCATAAAATTATTTTCTGAAAGTATTTATATGTACATAAATGATTTATAAATCATACATTATTTTCATTTTTTATTTATCTCAAAAGTTTTCAAAAGGAATATTTTTAAATATTTTATACATAACTTTTTTATTTATTTAATAAAACCAATGGAATAATTATTTTTAACGTATACACTGCCAATGGATTTTCTCACAACCCAAAAAATTATTTTATATTTTTTTCTTTAATAATTCTTTTTTTCTTTATAAGAAACCCTTATTTTTATTTTTTTTCTGTGTATTATTTTTTCCTGAATTTTTTTTAAAGGGATAAGGGTATTTCTATATCCATAAGTGTTTTTCATATGGGCATAAATTATTTTTTATTAAAGGGATTTATAATGAAAAGGTGAGAGAATAAAATATCTATGAATGACATGGTACTTGAATATTGTAATGAAATATATTTGATCCTGTTATAAATTATATTATTATTCAGCTCCATTTTATCTCTACAATTCATTTGGTAATGTTACATGACTTCATAAGAAATATGGTGGCTGTTAATGTAGGTGGTTTTTACTTGGATTTAATGAAGTCCTATTTTCTCTGACATGAGTTTCACAAGGGTTTTGAATATGAATATCTAATATAACTACAAGGATTTTATTTTCTATATATGGGTTTTTATGATTTATTTGGAAAAAATGTGTGTGATGTTTATAAGGTTATGATATTGTTTTCATAACAAAAAAATCTGGTGACAAATGTAAAACATTTATGTGTTTTCATATTTTCCTTGACGAGAAGATTTATTTCTTCTATGCCCCTTAATAATTTTTTCTTACTCATCCCAACTTTTTATATGTCTTTAAATATATTTAATGGACATTTATTAGTAAATAGGCAGCCAATTAATTTTATGATGACTAGTTAAAAGAATTAAATATGAATTATTTAAAAAAAAGTATATTATGAAAAAAATTATACGGATTAGAAAAGATCAATTTATAATATAATATTATTTTATATTAGATTTATAAAATAATTATTAGAAAATATAAACAATAAAGGTACTTAAAATGAAGTGAATATAATGTTTTAATATGAATTCAGTAATGAAAACTTATTTAATGATGGGTCCATCTATAATAAATTTTGTTTTTAAATATATTTTAAAAACATTCTATACATATAAAAGGGAATCTCACTGAAAAATGTTTTTTCTTATTTCTAATTGTTTTCATAAAATAATTGTTACCATTTATAGAAATTAAATCATGAAAAATTTATTCAATATTTTTATTAGGAGTTCAAAATTAGGTAAATATGTCCCTTTCATTTTTGGACATTATTAATATTGAAAATAGTATTTCTGTATTACCATTATAATGGTAAAAAATGTTTATTATTGATAAAAATATGAGATAAGGTCTCAAAATCACTTAAGCACCTTCCTTTACCCTATTGGCATAGCGGAGTTCAAAAAATTCCATAAAACTGTTGAATATATGGTCACATGGTTCCTTATTTATTATATTATGAAATTTATATTAATTTAAAAAATGTATCACATCAGAATACCACTCTCTTGAATTTTATATATAATAAATATTTGGAAAGGGTAAAATGAGGGAAATTTATGTTTCTAAATGTTTATTTGAAAGTTAAATTAATTAAATTTTCTTATTAATTTATTTACAATTTTATAATTTAAATAAATAACAGAAACTCCTATGAAACACAGACACAGTCTTTATTTAATTAATAGAATAACAAAAAAATGATTTTAAAAAAATTAAAAGTAATAAAATTTTGGAGAATGACTACATTTCCAAAATATTATAAATTAACATAATATATTAATATTTTCTAGAATGTTAAAATTATAATCTCTTGCCTTTCTCATTTCATTGAAGTCAAAATAAATGAATAGTGTTACAAATTAGATTAATTTCATTTTATGACAATTATATTTAAAAGAATCAAATAATAATAATTAATATATTGAAATATAATAGAGTTTATAAAATTTGGTATAAAATTTCATCACTTGGACATTTATGATCTATTTAAAACCTTATATGAAAAATATTAAGCCATTAATACTAATTTTTTTTTATTGTGGTCAAGGATAAAATTATTTAACCTATGTGTTAATAAAAAATATAAGGATTGAAATGACAAAAAAACCAATCCAAATTTCATTGGTTTTTATAATCTGACATTGTCATTGTATATTTTTATTCTTTTACATTTAATCGAATTTTCCTTGAGAAATCCTCTATTATATTTCAATATTTTGTAATTCCATGCATGCATATCGCCTAACATATAAAATTAAATCTCTTATCCTTACTTAATCACTATTTTTGAGACATATAAATGATACAATAATATAAATTATACTTATTTATCTTCCTTAATGACATCAGAAATATTCCAATTTTTCTAAATTATCATCCCTTCTTATATAACGGTGTAATAAAAAAGAGTTGTCACAATGAAGATATATAAATATTAAGCAAGAATATAAAATTTTATTTCATCTTTAAACTCTTCTAAATAAATGGTATAATTTCTAAAATAATTAATTAAATGCTTTTAATATAATTAATTTAAATTATTATTATATAACAACAATTATTAACCTTCATTTAATCCTATATAAAGATAAAACATCACTCATACATATATACGACATTCCATCTCCACATAGATGTGTAATTTGACATTCATCGCCACTTAACATGGATGGTGAAAAATATAGATTCAAAAAATATATATTTAATTTATGATAATATTTTTAGTTTGGAAATTTTAATGATTATTCACCTTTATTTTTTTCATCCATCGAAAAATGGATACAATATTCATTTGTATGTATTGTCTACCGTCACTATGAACTGTGTAATAATTTTTTATAGATCCCTTTTATATGAGAATCTAAATATATATATATATATATATAATGAATTTATATAATATATTAAAATCGTGGTAATCATTTTGAATATGATGTAACCATGATCAATGTATAAATATAGGGACAGTTGAATCAAAACATTCAACAACAACAAAGCAGTTATAACACAAAACACCAATTTTAATAAAGAACTATTAATAAATGGGTGATAATCTGTTATCAGAATATCATATATGATATGATATATATGAGTATTGTTTTGAAACAAATGTATAAAAAACTATAATTTAATACATTATTTTTTAACACAAATAATGAAATATGAAACTTGATGTATGGGGTTGTCATCTCAAATTCTCTCCGTTTGGAAATATATTGTGCTATCCACCTATCCTTTTTCATGATGTGTATACAATGACTGTTTTAAATGTTATATCATGAATCAATAAATTTTCAGGACATAATTTTTTTCATTTAATGGTATTATTTCATGGGGATTACTATTAAATGATACCAAATGGTTGGGGATTTATATTTAATCCCATTTTAATCGAGTTATTTCTGATTGAATTTTTGTAAAAGATATTTTATGAACCTTATCAGATAAATTGCATTTATGTTTATTATCCTATAATTATATATATATAATACATATTTTTTTTAATTTTATTATCCTCAAAATATGATAACACTAATATTTTTAAAGAAAATCAGCATTATATATCTTTATGGTAGACAATCCTATTTCATCCATATCCTTGTTTTTTGAAAAAAAAAAATCAACAGTGTTTTTGATTTCATTATATGAATACTTAAATTATTTTTTTACCTATTATTAAATTTTTTCAAAATTTTGTGAATTTTATCTTTTTGTTGTTTTATAAACAATATATTTTTAATTTTTACTAAAATTTTGAAAGGAAACATTCTTTTAACACACATGGTATATAGGGAATTTCTCTCCCTCAAGACCACTCATTGATTTGATGGTAACATTTCAATTTTCCAATGCTATTTTAATGTTTTTATTTTCTTTAATATTTGGAAATTTTATGATTTAAAATATGTTATGTTGATGTGAAAAGGATATTTTTCTCCAGAAAAGTCATAAGAGGTCTTTTAATGTAATTTTAAATATATGATGACATCCTTTTAAGTTTAATAAAATTTACTTGGTATATGATCTAATGATTTCATCGTCCTTAATTCCATATATTTTTTATAATTATGATAATAATATATTTATGAAACATGTTCCTTTTCCACAGTTCATTCTATGATGAATTGATGAAATGTTTTTAAAATCCATTTCATTTCCGTAGGTAATTAAAAAAGTGAAATGTTTATGAAATACATTCATTTTTCATGTGTTATAATATGATGAATGTTTTATGATATTAGAGAACACTTATGTATTATGGTCATATTGTTAATGGTGTCCTAGTGAATAAGACTCTGTCAAATTCATTATGTAAATATTGATATATCCTAAGATAAAAAATATAGAAATAGAGATTAAAGAGAGTTATGTAAGGTAATATATTAAATTTTATAGTCTTGAGTTCGAACCATGACTAAAATGATGGAATAAAGAGTGAATAAAATCATCAATTATAGTCATTAAAGTGATCCTTTACTACTAATGAAATGATTTTATATACATATGAGTATTCAAAAAATTTATATCTTATTCCATTTTTATTCTCTCAGGGATAACGTTCGTTGATTACATTATGACTCATGTTTTATAAACCACCAGTAATTATATTATTACTCATGTTCATGATCTATTTATTGTTGAGTGTGATCATTAATGGTTAATCTCTTGTTCTCCTACACTAATGTTCATTTTAGGTTATGTAATCATTGATATATCTCTTGTTTACCCTTAATGAGCTTCTAATCTAACCATATCTTATGTTTCCATTCCAAATAATATGAATATTGTTTTTCATTTATGATAAGTATATGAAAGGTTAAAGTTGTTAATAATTAATTGGGATATGATATAGATCTTTATGAACAATTGTTTTGATATATTCATGTTTCCAAATAAACATTACCTATACGATTCTAGTTTGGATAGTTATGTTATGTAATGACTATTCATCTAATAAAATTTATTATCTATGTATGAAATGTATGGGATACATTAGTTTCTAAGATAACAGTTAAAAAAATTGATATGTAATATTTTGATATTTACTAATTTAAATATAGACAATAATTTTGGGTTTCCTATAAGATGATGTAAAAAACTGAAATATTAAATCTATCGACTAATCACTGATTATAATTTATAATAACTTCATTGTTATATAAGGAACATAAATCAAGGAACTGAAATTGCATGCTAATCTTGGATTCACTTAAAATGAATCTACAGTTTCTTTCTATGAAAAAAATGGATATTAAAATAACCCAAAAGTACTAGAATTTGTGAGAAATATATTTCATGTAACATTATTTCCCAAAAAGTAAAAAATAAGGGGTGGAGTTGAATTAGAGTGATCTAAAATTTCTTATTTTTTAAAACTCTAATTGATCATGTCATAATATTACAAAAAAACATGGTACTAGTAACACTAGTTTCACAATAAGACTACCAAAATGATAAACAAGAGATGCACAACCACCAAGAATTTTAATTTGTTCACTTGTAGTAGGCTACAACCAATCATATCATATCAATAGTTGTTTTAGTGCTCACCTAGATTCCCTCGGGATGCTTGTTCGCCACCTGTCCATGCCTTAGGAAGAAATAGATTTCACACCATCCCATCCCCCTTTGTGGTGGAGGGTCCTCCGCTACCCCCTGTTCGAGTGTGACCGACTCCCTTCATCCCTTTCTTGAACATAGAGTACATTCCTTCATTCCTAGTGATTTCATTAAGCCATAATTTTCTCAAAGGATTTGAAGGCACTCTGCAACTCTCGATTTCAACATTGGAATTCACATATGCATCTTTTCTATTAATGCTGACTTTAATCGCGTGCTACAAAAATTGTTGTCCCGATGTGGATTTCATCAATCGTGGGATCATCAAAACATGGGGTCTGTAGGATCAAGCAGTGATTGGGTTGTTCGATCCCAGAAATATTATGATCTGGTTCTCATATGAGGAAGACACGATTCTTTTCTGGTCAAGTGTTCCTCGAATCAGTGATGAAGCTCGCTTCTTGCTATTCAGGTAGTCCTACGACTTTCATATGAAGAGGGATTCTTAAAAAATGGAGTGCTGGGTAAGAGTTTTAGGGATCCCTCTCCCATTTCAAAATCCTTCAATCCTTCATATGTTTGGTAATCTTGTAAGACAATACTTATGTTTGGATAGAAGTACGAAGGCATTAAGCCATCCGATTTCACCAAGAATTTTTATAGGAGTTGATGTTGAAAACCCACATGTTGAGTTGTTCTTGATTGTTGTGGGTGAGGAGTTCTAGTGTAGGGAAGGGGTCATATTCGGTTATTGATTTCAATTCTTCTCATTTGGTAAAAAATTGGGACACAGTGTGGAGGACTACAGACCTAGGGGGTCAAAGTTGACTGGTATTGGGAATATGGCTTGGCCTTCGACTGAGACTCAAGTTGGTGAGTTATTGAATGTGGAGAAAATTTTTTCATATGAGGTTGCAGGAGGTTCGGTTCGAAAGGGTGGCAAGAAACTGGGCAGATGTAACTTGAACACTGTAATTCGAAGGGTACTAGAAGGGGTACCACCTTCTATTCTATAGGTATTCATTTTTTTTAAATAGATTGAAACATGACATGCCTGGTCCTTCAGAACATAATGTGCAGCACAGGGATGATAGTGGCTTCATCAAGAATTTTTTTTGTAAGAGGGAGGTTTAGCTTGGTGTGTGTGGTGGGTTGTTGTATGGGTGGTATGAAATGAGGATAAAGTTACTGGTTAGGGGGTGATAGTTGGTCACTCGCTCCCAGTCAATGCTGCCTCATTTAAAGATCTTGTTAGACTGGGCAGTGGTGCCTTTATAAAGGAAGGGTTGTAGGGTATAGTCCAGGACGTGGCTATTCAAAAAGACATTTGGAATGCCAGGGTGTGCAAACCCAGTGATATAGATGCTAGTTCAAGTAAGAAATAGATTTGATGTTCTTGAAGTTGATGTATTGAACATAGTTCAACCAAAACTACCCATTGACCGGATTTGTGTGAAGGATCCTAACAGAGACAACACTAGAATTTCTACAGGCGACTATTTGATACCGAGGAGGAACAAGAGGCATAAGGGTACCAATAAACGAAAGGACTAATCTTCGTTTCCACCACTAATGGAAAGTCGATCTTTCAAGAAGAATAAAGCCAATATGATGGAGAACATGTTTGTTTCCTAGGTGAAGTCAATTAGTGTGAGTGAATAACCCTTGGACTTGCTTTTGAGTTCAGAGGAGGAAGTGGTCGAATAGGTTTTATTACTCAACGCTACTGAGGAGGAAACTACTAATATAATAGGGAGACCCATGAGGGTTCTTCTAAACAAGGAGAAATAAAATTGGATCGATAAGTAGGATCTGATTCTCATTGGGGGCTTTAATAGTGGCAACATCAGCCTAGAGGAATACGTCGAGTCCTAGGATAAGGTGGCATATGCACTTGAAAATCAGATAAGGGATGTACCAAACACTCATGTATCATCTATATCCTAGAAACTTTTTAGATATATTAAAATTTCAAGACTTTAGATTTTCTTTAATGACTCGTTTATATCCTTTTGTTGTTAAATAAATAGTTTCTCACTTGTTCTTAAAAGTGTTTGAATACTGAACGATTAACTTTCAGTTAGACATACCAACAATATTTTCATTTATTAATCACTACAACACCGGTTTGTGGTTCCAATATTGAGGGTTAACCTACTAGACACACATGTTACATATTCTATTAAAATATATTACTAACTACATTATAGGAGGGTAACATAAGTGATAGTAACAACATACTAGTTTAAATCCCATGTAAAATGATACAATAAATAAAACTAAAAAATGGGGTTTCTTAATGATGATATTATCTTTAATGTATACTATTAAAAAATATGTGCTATAGGTCCTCAAATAAAAATATTATCTCTAATATAATCAAATAATTCAATAACATTGCCTTCAATCTGAGATATTCAATATGATCCATATACCACTCTACTCTACATTATTATTCACTAATCAAAATTCTCTCTTTATTTGTAACTATTTTCCATGAACACTTCTCTAAATTTGTTTCCAACCATCTAACCTGTTTTTTAGTTATGATATTTAAACTTATAAACTAAATAAAAGAAGTTTTCTATCTTATACTACATCTATCTAAAATTCGTCACCTAGAAAATCATTAAGTAGATCATATTTGTTACACTTTGTAAAGGATGATGAGTATCACAAAATAACATCCGAATAGTTCAAAATGTTTCATCTAATAAAATGTTTTTATAATAACCATTTTTTAAAATATTTATTATTTAATATACAAAAAATATTTTTTTTTCAATCCATATATTTTTTACTACATTATGGTACAATGAATAATGTGTTAAAGAGATTATCTTAGAAAAATTCCATGGAAAAAACATCTTATATGGTCAGCATCTTAGTTCATCTTCATCAACAGAAACCTGATTATCTAAATGACTTACACAATGTTGTGGTGCTATTAAATTTTATTACATTGACTATCCTTTTATAAGTATTCCAAAAAAATAACCTTGTAGGATATGTCCACTATTTTTTTTAATCATGTACATAATATAACATGACCATTAAAACATATGTTTTAGATATCAATATATTGTAAAGGAATTTTTTCATTACAAAACACTATGTTCCACCATATTGTGTGAATAAATTGTCGAATTAAGTTAAAACACCTACCACCATTACCCACAAGAAAAATTTCATAATATATAACAATCCATTTAAATATCATCAAGTTGCCATGATTTTTAGTAAAAAACAACTTTATCAGTGTGGAATGTGTATTATAGTTTTTTAACTCCCCTTAAATATCATTAACCATAGAATGAAAAAACAATCAATTTATATGTGAAATCCCAGAACAAGATTCCATTTATGGTTCCCCGATCATGGTATGCCACATGGTCTCAATCACATCACCCCAAATAGTAGACAACCCCTACTAGAGGGAGGGCCTAGGGTGTGTTAGTGGAGATATTATAACCTCATTTCTAGAGTGTAGAACATCAGATAAGTAATATCACAATTGAAGATAAATATACGAAGAAATATAATTAATCATATGGTAGTGAAAAGAAAAAAGAATATAAATAACTGATACAACCGATATAATATATATAAATATACACCATCTAATGATGATATATGTCATGTATCAGTATAGATGGAAAATAGGAAAACAAAAAGTAGATTAGAATTGAATAAAAAATTATAAAAATGAACAGAAAATTACTCTAATAACTTAGATCTTCTTCTCTATCATCTTTTATTGGCTCCATCCTAATACAATAATCAGTCAAGTGTCCGAAGAAACATTATTCACTTTTTCAACACCAACATACATATAGTCTAGTCAGCTATGATATGAACCCAGATATAGTGTGAGATAAATCATAGTAGGACACCACAAATGGAATCTATAATATTTAATTCATGTAATATTAACTGAAACAGTGTTTTAGCATGAATATATAAAAGTAAAGTTGTAATGTAATATAAATTCCCAAGAACCTAATATATCCCTAAGATGTGGGATAAACATGTTACAAGTTGATTAAATATTTAAATTACAATTTATATATTAATATCACATGAGATATAACTATCACTGACATCGCTTCGTCATACTAGTAGTGAAGGTTTCAAGATCAAATAGCATAATCTGTAATGATATTAATAATGAAATGGATACAAGGTAATAACCATGGAAACCTAGACCTCACGGGCCGCAAACTCAGTAGTAAATACAACATGGGTAAGGGGTAAGAGTCTAATCCATGGGAAATCATCCAAGGTATTCCATAATAGTATGATCTATCCAAGTATAAGGAATATGTACAAGTTAAATCAGGATAATCTATGGCTATGCCCAATTATATAATCATGGAACCTCTTGTATAGAAAACCCCACTGATTCCAAGGAGTGTATCCAAGTCATCCTATAATAATAACTGTGGGAAACTACAATGTCATACTTTGCATCCACTGATAGAAGATGATAAAGTTCCACAGTGGGTCTTAACCAAGGAACCAACATCATTGAATTTGAATAGAATCCATGAGTTATGGAGTCCATTCCACAATAATCCAATATCTGACTCCATAGAAGACAACTTTTATAAATATATAATGTTATATATGTATATATAAATAGGTACCTCACAATTGTTTCATTTGAAA
The DNA here is from genome assembly GCA_963277665.1 of Viscum album. Taxonomy (NCBI): domain Eukaryota; kingdom Viridiplantae; phylum Streptophyta; class Magnoliopsida; order Santalales; family Viscaceae; genus Viscum; species Viscum album. Next base: position 2,081,488,921 of record OY728128.1, on the reverse strand, counting down.
ATTAAATCCATGTTATAGTCATACAATTTAAGAGTTAATAGGTTCATTCTTCTCCTTTCATCAGAATAGAAAAGCCAAGAGACATGAAATCTTTTAAGTAATTTCATATTTAATTACATAGTTCTCTCCATTACCTTTCATGAAAATACATTGTTTTTTTAATAATTAGAATCCACTAATTCATTTTTAATCAAATAGTCCATGTCATATATACACAATATAAAGACCTAACAAACCAATTAAACTTTATTAAAAACATCAATAACTTACATTAGGATGGTAATGTATGTTTCACACATGGTACATTCCATTGTCAATTCATTATTAAATTGTTGTCAAATAAGGAAAGGATTTCTATTATAATGGCCATGTTCTTGAAAAACCAAAAGTTGGCATGATGTTTTCATATCACTAAAATCTCAATTTTAGAACATCTCTCTACATGGGGAGGTTGATGTAGTGGACGTAACCAAAAATAATGATAAGAATACATGGCATGGGTCTTATAACATTGTACAAACCAATACATGCAATAAATATAAAATTAACTAATGATGCCCGATGAAATCAGCGTGATGATGCAACAATTTATAAAATGATGAAACATGCGGGATGAGTTATAGACCGCCTACCACATACTCAAACGACTCACCTCATCCAGTATCATCCACTAATTTGACATAGATTTTATGATATTTGAATAAATATCAATGTAATTAAATTGGGTGATATGATCAAGCATATAAATAGTGTCGTTGGAGGGAATAAGAATTGTGAAATATTAAAAATAAATTAAGAACATAACATCATATAACCAATTAGATGAACGACAATCAAATTAGACTCTGGATGGACAATATATATTAAAACATAGAACAATTAACTTAAGGATTCAAAAGGAAGGAAACAGAGGCTCTGTCCACTAAAAATAAGGAAGTGATGAAGGGTTTTAGTTTATTAACAATTTGAGGGAAAACCTGTCATTTCACCAAAAATTACCCTTTGAATGGTTTGAAAAAAACCATGTTCAGTCTGTGCATGGGGGACTAATAGAATGGGAACCCATATGGTTAGGTTTCATGGTTAGGGATAAATTGGTCTAACCATACGAAATAACTCTCCTAAATACTGCAAACATATCGCTTGGCATTGTGGCCCTGCATGCACTGTTATATAAAATCATATTCCCTATTCCATCCCACCATCCAGCCTTGATTTTTTATAACTAATCATACATCCTATCTCACATGGTTTTCACTACCCCATTAACATGTAATTTTTTCCCAAACGGCTAGGTTCTAGGCTCCGAACAAACCTACATCACCCATGGGACCTTCAATACCCTATAAAGAATCCACATTTGGTCCATAAAATTAAATTAGAATAAAATTTAAATTATACCTACCTATGTGAATACATGATTTCTTGTAGTCTTCCCCCCTTTGAAGAACTCATCCATGAGTTCACCTTCAAACCATAGTGAAACAATGACTGAGAACAACTTTGACCACTGGGCATCTATGTCGGCATCTTGCTCACAAGTCTCATCTTACAAATTTCTATGCTTCTATTTCACATGTACATGAGGGAAATTATAGCATTGGATATCATTCAAGATCTGGTAAACGATTCAAATTGGATACTTCTCAGAGAATGTATCAACACCCATCACAACTTACTTGGTATGAAAATATGAGATGAGTGAGCATGTTACCAGTGAAGCTGTGAAATGTGTATGTTGTCATGAATGGAACTGTACCTATGAGGTAATAGAAACTGATAGTATGTTGGCCCAACACTATCCAAAAGCTCAAATGGACCAAAAAAATCCTCACGACAACTTACCCTAAATCTATATTGCTTAATTACCTAGACTAGGAGATACTCTTTAGGAACCAAGATCCCAGACCTCAAACACTAGATATCATCAATGGAAATTAGCATACAATTTATATCTAGAATGAGTATTAGACATACTCTTTCTCACCAATTAAATATTCTCTAAATTATTTTTCATGAGATAATGACCAAGTAGTGCTATCTCACGTCCCTCTAACTAGAACATGGGCGAGAGGTGTGGCCTACCATACAAGGCCTCCAAAGCATCCATCTGAATATTCACCTAAACGATGTTATTATAGCTGATGCATTCCTATTATAAGTAATTTAAGGATATTGTCTTCACCTAAAGTGGCATAGAGGCTTACTAAGAGTGTCCTACATGGGAAGTATCGCAGTTGGTTCAATCACTAATTTTATATTCAAAAAATCTAATTCCTTTTTGATTTTATGTTATTCCTGAAAACAATGGTGTGGGTTTTTTGAGTATGTGAGATTAAAATTATTCAATGAATAATTGAAATCTAAATTCAGATGCCAATAAAATGAAATTTGGGAGAAAATGGACCTAGTCCAAGGGTTAGTTAAATGGGTTCATTTATTATTCATTTGTAGCATAAATTCAATCTGTTAAATCATTTTATGTATCCTAATGAATAAATAATTTTTGTTGTATTTATTTATTTTTTTGATTTTTGCAATTATTTTGAGTACCAAACCACTCCTCCTTCAATATTAAAATAGAATAAAACCTCGAATAAGAATTCAATTCATAAAATACCTGAATCCATAGTTTTTCATTTCATCCATTAAGGCTACACCAAATCCACCGAATGGAATTTTTTTCTAATAGAAGGGAGTGAAAAGTAATGAATCAAAGAAAAGTTATATAATTGGATGTAATTATATAGTGTAAGACTGCTATACCCATGAAATACCCTCGTATCCACCACATATAGAATAATATCATGTTTCATTAAATTGAAAAAAATTACGAATGTCGTTAATCCTCCCCGAGGGCCAAGCCTCAGGTTAGTCACATGTCATTAAAAAATGAAATGAGAACAATACAAAAAGACGGATGATAGAGATAATGAGATTAGTGTTGGAAGAAAAAAATGGGTGCCATAATGAAAATTAAATTACTTTAACTAAAATATAAATAATCATTACAAGAAAAAAAAACTTAAATAAAAATAAAATAAAAGAAAAATCCTAATGAAGTAGTCATCGTCCATAGTTTCCCCCTCCAATCAAAAATCTCTTTAATCCACCATATGATCTTATTTATATTCGTCAAAGAGGATTTGGGGTTTTCCAATGGCCCATTAATGGTCTTTGGGACATAAAGGTTCATCAATAGTTGAAAACATGGACCATGAATTTTACTTCTAAATTTGGGGCATTGTATCCCATATTTTTACAAAATCGGTGAAAATTGTATTGTAGAATGTTGTTCCACAACATATTTTTCATTATACCACAAAATTTCATCTATATACACCACATTTAGAAGATATTATATACAATTTTCTCAATATTTTTATTCTGAACAAATGATTAATAAATCATTCTTTGATGTTGAATGTCCAACGACCAGATCAATGATTGAACAACACCATGATATTTATTTTTGAAATGATTTTATGTGGTTTCCTTTATATAAACCTATAATCACCTCAAATAGATATTTTTATCCAAGGTTATTCCTCATTTTAAGAAATGGGGTCTATTTTGTTTGCTAAATTTGTTTTCAAATTTATTGTTTTTTCAGGCTTCTAGATGTTCTAATTAGCTCTTTGTCTAGAAGAGAAATTTGAAGCAAAAAAGTAATGGAATCCTGAGAATATATTAATGAAAATTGGATAAATATTTTAAATTTTATACATAAAATATGAATGTGAATAAAATGTGTAAAAATTTCAGAAATAAGAAATTTAAACATTTTATCCCAAAATAAACCATAAATACAAAACTGATGAAAATATCATCTAATTGATAAATTGGGAGAATTTCAGTAATTTATATACATATAAAAAACAATGAAATTATTATCTTTATCAATTCAAAAACATATAAATCCTGATTTTCCTCAGGGCATAAAATCTTGACAATAAAGATTTGAGGGAAGTGATTTATTATTATTCAAATTTCAAAGAAATAAAATAAAAATATAATCAATGTAAAATAAAATAATCGAATTTCACATAAACTTTTTAAGTAAATATCCAAATTTTCAAAAAAAATCATATTATTTATATTAGTTTTCCCCTTTGTAAAATTGTTCAACATCTCCTTTTATTATTTTAAGCTCCGTAATTAATTATTATTAAACATTACATATCATGATATACATTTATTTTGAATATTTTCATTCATAATTAATGATAAAATTCAAATATATTTTTTATCATATCATATGAAAATGATCATTATCCCATGGATTCAAAAGGAACTACGTTTTCCAATTTTTAAAGACAAAAGGAACATAAAATCCTGATGGATTTCAGTAAAGCTACAAATAACTCTAAGGATTATGGTTTTTAGGAGTTGATATTTTTAAAATTAAGGATCAATTAAGAGTATAATATCTTAATTAATGTTCTTTATTTAAAAAATGTGTAATTAAACTCTACGCCTTAAATTAGAAACTCACATTTACTTAAACCTCAATGAAATAGTAGTAAATAATGAAAGCATAATGAATTATGTGAATCTACTTTAATTTTTTCCTTTTTTTGTTTTTTATAATGTAGAGTTTTGTTATATTTGTATTTTTAGATATTTATGCATATAATAAAGAATTAAATCCACCACCTAACCATATATGATAGAAATCATTGTTCCGGTGAAGGTGATTTTTTATTATTCAATGTCATAACCAATTTTGTATTTTAATTTTATTTTTTCATGATGGGAAAACAATTAAGTACATTGAATGAATAAAAAACCATTCTATATTCCCATAACATCACCCATACTCTTCTTGCATACAGTGTATTTCATCCCTTCCATATTGACTCCCTTCACCCCCCAAATTTTGATTTTAAAATATCATGAAAATAATAATATGAGGGTAGGATTGGATAAAAATTGTTTGAAACCAAGCTCATTCCTATAAAGGTCATTCATGGTATCAGTGTACTAAATATGTTTTAAAGTAAATGTGTGATTTTAAAGTTATCTGGTTAATGAAAATATTCCTCAATCATTATAAATTAATTTTTTCATGGTCATATCCTTGACAAGTTCAAAAAGAAGTTTTGGTCAATTACATGTCCCAAGGTAACTCAATAAATAATCTCATGAAAAATATGAAGTACATGGTTTATAAATCCTCACGAGAATGGGAGAAAAATACACAACCATTGTGTATGGAAAACTACCACCTCTTGATCCAATGAAATTTTATTTCCTTCACTAAAACAAATGGATATTCGTAGTTGAAAGCTCCTTCAACTCACCTAATGGACATTGAAGAATTAGTGACATTATTATTTCTCATCCTACACCCCCATGACAATAAATTCAATGAATAAATGACAAGGTCTGAAAACAATTGGGTGATGATTTGACCTTTGAAAATAAGACAATCACAACTATGTATACCATTACCAACCAACCATTATATGATTCATGATAAATATGTACACAACTGAAGTAATATATAATAAAATAAACTAAACTAAATCTAATCACTATATTAGAGTACAATATAGAATCCAAAACCAATATCAGAGTTTAAAGTAGAATACACAAAAATAAAAATCAAGGCCTCTAAATATTTAAAATACAAATATCCTATGTAGATCCATGATCCAACTCCACATCCATTCTCATAGTTCCTAGATTAATCCTCACTATAATGATACACTTTTCAATTAGTTGTGTCACAGATCACAATATCTATAAACAAACTAATGTATCCAATAAGGGGGGAGTAATGAGAATCAGTAGGTTTTCCAAAATTGACTTCCCCACTCACACCACTAGGATATAACACTTTAACACATTTATATGAATAAATAATATAAGAAAATTTAAAATTATTTGTATACAGGAAAAATTATTTTCCAAACTAAATAAATTTCCATTGAAATCATGAAAAAAATTATATCATTTCTCGAATCCATCGGCATACCCATTAATTGGTCCCACAAATATACACAACCTCACATGCAGGATCAATTGAATGTTTCATTCATATGTGTGGTCTCACATAGATCTAACATGTAATCACCGGGTAACCATATCTCAAGTGCCCCAATTGAATATACCCATTCTACAGGGCCATGTCGTTTTTCCCTAATGATACACACCCCTTATTTCGGGTCACATTGATGAAATAAAATAACAGCAATCATACATTCCAAAAACACATTCCATGAAAGGTAAATAAAAAAATTATTTTAAGGAAAACACTTTCAAAATAATTATTACATGAATTTAAAACTAAACCATAATTTTAAAATTATCAATTTAAAAACATGAACCAAAACACATTCCATGAACCATCTGATAATACAATTTCACAAAACCAACAAAAAAGAGGTTTTCCACCATGAATCATACAATAATTTAACAATCAATTTTAATTAAATTTATTAAATTTAAAACCAATACTCTATGTTCTAATAAGAGTAGTCAATATTTAATCCACCTACCTCACAAACATTGGTGAAAATAAATAACAATACATAACATCAACAAAATAGGTTGAAATTCCAAAAAATAGTCTCAGATCTTGTTCCCAATCAACAAAAAACAAATCTCATCATGAATGGAATAAAAAACATGGATCTATCCCGAATGGATCAGATATATGAATCCAATTTATTTAAGAAGATAAACCACGAGGATAACTAATAAGAACAAGAAATTATAATAAAATCCATCCTTCAATGCAATAAAATTTGTAAACGGGTTTCTACAAGAACATAGGAAATGGTCTCCATATATTTTGGGGGGAGTGTATTTTATGTTATGGTCTATTTAGAGAAAAAACAAGAGTTCTAGAGTCTAATCATTATTAGAAGAAATAATTAGGATCTCATTTTTAATGTCACATGGTTTAGGTGCATGATTAGGCAATCCATGCTCAAATCATTAATGATAAACTATCTTTTAACACTGCTTTCATAGTTTCCTTGCATGGTCAGAAAAACATTTAACTATCCATGATCATCCCCTCCATTTCACTTTCAACAGTTTCACCAGGGTGGCCGCAAAGTTTTTTCAAACAATATGTCTTCCCAGTGACCACTCTTACCCATTTCACATTTTTCTAGAGGTGTTTCAAGACTTCAACTAACTGTTCTCAAACCATGTACATCCATAGAATCCCCAAAAACATTTCAAAACATATCCAAACCTCCCCAAAACTAACAAACATACATTATATAATTTAAATACATAAATAAATGGTTAATTACTTGAAACCTATATTGATATATTCTCCCCACCATTGGCCTTTCCAACACTATAATGTTGGAAACCTCCATTGACCTGAAAGTGTTCAATCTATTTCTTGACCATTTCCTTTTATCATTCCCATGATTCTTTAGAAATCCATCCATTCTAAAAAAATCCTACACTTGATCGATTCTTTCCCAATAAAAAACATTCTCTTGTTTATCCAAAATCTAGACTGGAACATGAACCAATGAGGAATCAAGATATAATTTAATTTGATCCCATCAAATCACATGGTCATGATCATGATAAAACATTTTGAACTAAGATACCTGAAACACATTATGCACTAAAACGAACCATGGTGGCGATGCCCATTGATATGCCACCTCACCATTCCATTCATGTGTCTCCAAATGCCTTATGTATCAAGAGTATAACTTTTTCTATGTTAAAAATGATGAATCCTAATACCTAGAGAGATTTTAAAGGACAAATAATTAATTTATTCAAACAAAAAGGGCCATTGATGATGATCCACATATGATTTCTGATAACTCTGATCTTTCTCCAATCTCTTCCCGATCAACTAAATAATATCTAATGTTTCTTCGAAATAGCTTGGTCCAACCAATGATGTCTAAAAAATTTCCACCCAACAATGCATAGAAGAAAAAGGAAACAAATATAGTTCTTAAAAATCTTCCATATATATAAAGGCATGATAACTATTGTTATAAGATAACTCTACTAAGGATATATGCTCCTCCCACAAGGAATGAAAATCAATTACATAAAACTAAAGAATTACTTCCAATGGTTTTCTTAATATCTTATATTTTACATCCATTTGAGGATGGCACTCTCTAGTCATAGTCAATTGAGTCCCAAGGGGTTGCTATAAGGATTTCTAGAAATGAGACATAAATATCAGATATCAATCTGATACTATTGAAACTAGTATACCATTCCACTATAATATTTCTCAAATATAGAATTTAGAATAGTATTCTACTCTATGTTATTCGATAATAGTGATTAAATGTGTTAATATTGTGAGATGATCCACCATTGGCCAAATGAAATTGTGCTTCTCATCCATCCGTATGATACTTTTCACAAAATCTATAGTTCTCTACTACAATTTCTAAACAAGAATATGTTAGACTATAGAATAATTTCTAGACTCTATGGTTCTCCTATAACCACCTAAAAAGAGATTTATTTCATCATAAACAAAACTAATATTATTATCTTTTAAACCCTCCAAAACTATGATTTTATACCCATATACATATTCATTATTTTAGGATGAATAACTCATCTTGAATGGAGGTAAACATATAGAAAGCTCTTTCCTGACAAGATATAGGCATGACCATCCGATATTGAAATAACAAAAAAACTCCCATAAGTATTTCATCCCCAAATAGTCTTCTCACCATTATGTTTTTACATCATAGTAAGGCAATCAGAATCATATTTCTATGCCTCTTTAACCATCTACACCAAATCATGAACCAATGAAACACGAAAGAAAACTGCAACACTACTTCTGTATTCACAATCCAATTTCATTTCATGTATCATCGACATCAACTACCATAAAATAGAAGCCTACTTCACCATATAATTTTATGAATTTATACTCAATCGCACAAAGTATTCAAGATTTTTAAATCCAATTATGGTAAAATGTGGTTAAAACTCTTACGAACTATAAACACTAAAAATTTCTCACTAAAGTGGTATCGACACTATGTATTCAAAGATAAAACTACAAATAATGGCCCTAAATCATGTGTTGGGTACTTCTTCTCATGAAAATATAATCATCATGAGACATGCGCAAAAACATGATCTCTCTAAAGGATAAGATAATCCAATATAGATACAGAAGCATCACAGTACACTATGTACCATTGTCTGGAATCTTGTAAAGTCGTGACTAGTGGTGATGTAAATCAAAATTTAATGTCTTAAAAAGACTTCATACATTCCGCATTCCATTTAAATAGTAAATATTTCAATTTCATAGATTCCACTGTGGAATATAGCCAAAAAAGGTCTCGAACAAAGTGTTAGCAATAACCAGACAGACCATGGAAACTATGTATCCAGTAGACAATCATTGGTGGATTCTAAGAGATCACACACTCTTTATTTTATAGATGCATTGAATCACTATTCATGGATAATACATATTTGAGAAAAGATACCTCTTTTGTCCAAATATCACAATTATATAATTTAGAATTCATATGATGAGCCCCCAAAATTTTTAACACTATCAACAAATGTTGCACATGCTCAACCCTAATCCTCTAACATAGTAATATTACATCAACAAAGTCCATCATAAAATAATCCAAATATCTCCAAAATATCAAATTCATTAACACCATAATATAGTTGATGATTTCATAATAATGAATGTCATAACCACATTTTCATAAAGTCCATATATACTCCTCAAAACTGTCTTCGGAATATCTTCACTCTCAACACGAGTTTTGTGATATCCTAATATCTAGTAAATTTTAAATAACCACTAGGGTACCCACAATTAATCAATCCAAACATAAATTTGTGGAATAGGATATCAATTCTTACCCATAACAGGGATAATCATACTATAATCGATACAAAGCATTAGATTTCAATCGTTCTTTTTTCACAAACAAAACAGGTGCTACCCATATAGACATACTAAGAGGAATGCACCTTTTTTCCTAATTATTCCAACTAAACTTTTCATTTTTTAAATTTTTTGGTTCCATAAATTATTTTGGATGTGAGATATGATTGGTGCCTGGAAATATTAAAATCATAAACAATAATTCTCTTATGGGTGGAATCCCTATGAAATTATTAAGAAAATTCATCTAAAAAATGGATCAAAAGAAGATATGAACCCACTATTATCAATATCATCGATCTATGACAAATTCAAATTTTCAAACAAGTATGAGATAGTTATAACCGCTAGTTCCAACAAGCCTTTTAAACCTGCCTTAACATATTGGTATCGATAATCATTCTTAAAACTAACCTGAATGATATAACAATATATAAGAGATTTATATATTATTAATAATTCAATAACAAATATTATTTCATAGAAATCCATCTGAATAATAGTGAAATTCCAACTTACTTGATCCCCATCAATTTTTATTGAACATGCTTTGTATATAAAGTCTCTACAGTCTCTTTGGCCAAGAATAGTTTAGAGTTTGAAAACCGAAGGCATCATGTCAATAAGAAAACCAAAAAGATAACTAGAATAAGTGGAAATAAATAAATGTGATACACTTATATCAAAAAATAATTTTATAAAGGTATAATTCAGAGTAATCTTACCTCTCACCATATATGTTATTTTTTGATCATCCAAAATCACTTTCAATGCTATATATTATAGCCTACATTCTACAATTTGTCCTTTATTACCTTATTGATATTTCTTTTTTTGAGGATTCATGGTAATACTTGAATCACCATGGATATCCCTCTTCAGCTGACATGAATTTCCGTGATTCCCTCATCCTGTTGAAGAATATGATGTCTGTGAAACATGAGATGTGTCTCGAGAACCCAACAAAGGAGCATAGTAGAAATATCAATGAAGATGTCCCATCTAGTTTCAATTGTGGGATGATCTTGGTGGAGTCCTACAATCATGTTTCATGTGATCAAAGGAACCACATTGAAAACATATATCCTTACTCTTGGGATTAGGATGAAGATTTACCAATCAAACTTGTTAATTTTGAGTCATTCCACTCGGTTGGAAATAAGTTTACCTCCTTTTCTTATTACCAAGATTATAGTTCCCACCATTTCCAATAAGAATAAATATACTCACCCACCCATAGTTCTCGTGGTGTCCTTTTCTTACACCATCTCTCTATTTACAATCTTTATATAATCAATTTTAAAAATAACAGTCATATTTGATCGAATCTTTTTCCTTAACCCCGATTCACAAATTTGTTTTTTCAAAGATGCCCCTGCAACAACATATGATCCAAAATGATCAAAATTCATAAATTTATCCCCAAACATTGTAACTTAATGTTTCTCTTATTTTATGCTTAATAAATTCTTTCTTCTAGAAATTATAAATGTGTGAGGATATAGTATTTTGTTAAACAATTCTTTGAAATCCTTAAATGAACTTCCATGGACAAATTTATCATGAACTACTATATCCCTCTAGGTAAATTTTATTTCCTTTAGAATGTAAATTACAAACTTATCCTTTAGCTCAATTGATGTTCCAAGGAGATCAAATATATGATTCATCCTATTTAGAAACATTAGTACTTTCTTTGGTTCACAACCACCACAAAATATGGGTGGATTCTTCTTTTGGAACTGGATAGAATGATCCACTATCCATGATTCATCCCTTATGTTATGCCTATACAAAACATGAAATGTCATTACAATACTTTAAAGCATATGTTGGTTCATTTGTGGGCCAGGGGAAACCACATTCTTATCATCATCTTTATATTGGTTTCTACAACACATTCCACGTTCAATTATCTACAAAAATTGAACACCATTTTGTCTCACTCTCTAGAAACTAATGTCTTTGAAATTTCAAATATTACACATTATAAATATCAAATCCATGCTTTCCAGAATCATAAATTTCTACTTTAAATACATTTTTTAACATTCCTCCATAAACTTTAAAAATCAAACCATTTTCAAAATTCCATTACCATGACTTTTCAAAATATCACATTGGAAAATAATTCCATCACTTTTCAAAAATCATATCATTTTTAGAAAATCATAATTCATTACTCAAAATTAAATATGATCTCTTAGAGTGAAGTAATTTTTATTGTTTCATGCAATGATATTATAATTTTCTAAACCAATGAATATGAGATAATATCTCTAAGAAGACTCTAAAAACACTTTTGTACACAAATCCATGGTAACATGTGGCCCAACATAAATAGGGTACATATGAATCATTATTCCCTGCATGTAATGTTTCAATGATCACACTCATTTACACCATCCCAACTCTAAGAATAAACAAGAATTATTTTTAAACTCCAAGATCAAAAAACCAATACAATTATTTTCAAAATAAAAGATAGACTAAACAAGACTGATACCATTTATAAAACTCGCCCCTCACCAATTGTCCAGGTAATAGGCGATGATGTTATTAGGCCTCATGTTATATATCCAGGACACTAAAGATTGGAATTAAAGTCCATGGGCCTAAATAAAATCGGGGGGAAATTTTTCATTTTAAAATAAAACTACCACAACTATGTAATCCATAATAAAAAACCCACTATATGATGAAAGGGATAATGTTACACATCTCAAGTAATACCAACATAGAACAAAACCAAACAACAAATAATCTGCAAATCAGATTAAAATGTGCAAACCAAAACCAAGATGAGAGTATAAATTATAAGACAAACCCAATAAAACTCAATGACTCCAAAGGCATAAAATGCACATATCTTGAACTTCTCTAAGCTAAAAATCTATAAACCATGACGAATGTGTCAACATGCATCACTAATTAAATTAGATACATTTTTTTTACATTTTACCTATATAAAATATCTATAAATTCACTGAATATCACATTCATAGGGTGAGTAATCAAACTCAATAGGTTCTCCTCAAATGAAATCCTAACCCATGATAATGTAATATAATAATTTAGAGAATTTATTTAAATAATTTGAATAATTTAATTTATAATAGTGTTAATCAGAGCCATAAATTTTGTCTAAACAAAATATATTTCCATGGATATAACAGAAATAATTCCTTTAAACCATTTTTCATATCCATTGGCATACACATTAATTGGTCCAAAAAATCCACAAAACCACACATAGATTCCAATATGAATGTTCATACACATGATAAGTCTCTTGAATATATACTAAGTATTAAAATTATAATCATATATCAAGTTCTGTAATGGCACATGCCCCTTCCACTGCGTCATATCATTGTACACCAATGGTACATTCCGATTATTTAGGGTATGGCCAATGAAATGAACTCACAAAAAACCTAAAACCAAAAAAACATCCCAAGCCATTTCAAGAAAACATTTTTTTTATATGTTAAAAAAATACATGCATTTAAAACTAAACCGTAATTTTAGAATCATCATTTTAAAATCATTAAACAAAATAATTTTCATGAACATGTCAATTTCACAATCTCAGAAAACCATCACTAAGGAGTTTTTCCCCTAGGAACCACACATCAATTTCACAAATAATTTATGTAAATTAATTAACTTTGAAATCAAGCCTTCATGTTTATATAATATGAGTCGGGATTGAAGAACCCTACCTTTCAAACTATGGTGAAAATGAATAATTACACAAAAAATTTAATAAAGTAGGTTAAAACACCAAATAAATCACCTAGGATATTAATAATTATAAACCAAAAAAGTCATATCATATCATGATTGGAATAACACAACATGGTTATTTACCAAATATATTATATCTATTAATCTATGAGCGGATTGACGAAGAAAACTAATGGAAACCAGCAAGAATGAGCACTTACCATGGAATCTTTCCCCCAAAGAAACACAATTCTATAACAGATCTCTCCCAGATCTAAAGGAAAGGACTCTACAACCTGTAAGATGAGATAATTTGAGTTACAGTTAGTATGGAAAAAAGTTGGTTCTTAGAGTCTAAATCGGATTAAATTCACAACATCCGAATCTCAATTTTAATGATGCATGGCTTAGGCTTGTGGTTATCCAAAATGTGTGCAAACCATGTCCCACTACAACCATTAAACAAACATACCATAATTTTCTATCATGATTAGATAATCTATGTTCCAACGGGCCTCAGCCCCTTTGTCCCACTTTCATGGTTTCACATGGGCGGCTTCAAGGTTTTCCCAAACCATATGCGAATAGTTTTCCTTTCCCAGTGACCTTTTTATACCCATTCACATTTTCTTAGTATTGTTGAATGGTTTTGACTAATCATTATCAAACCTTTAACCTTCATAAAATCCTAAAAAACATGAAATAAGTCCACCAAAATTATCTCAATTAATTTATATGCATAGAATACATAAATAGAGGGTTAATTACCAAAAACTGGGGGTGATACAATAATGATAGAAATAATAAATATTTCTAATACATATCACATTATATTAATTTTGTAAAATTAATATTTTATCCACTTTCATACACTTTCACCCATTAAGGGAATGATATCATCACATGTTCATACATACAGACTGACGTCTCCAAAAAGAAATGTGACTCTTTTTCAGAGTCCAGCCATCATGATTGATTCTAATTATGTATATAATGTTTAAATATTATATTTATAATAATAATGAAATTATAGATATTACAGAATAATATACTGTAGAATAGAATAGGAATATTCATGGAAAACCATGCATGAAAAAATAAGGCAATTAACATAAAAAACAATAAGTAATAATAAAATATTTCAATTTATGGGTGTTAAAGTGTTATAATAAGATCATATATGATATTGTAATCCCGAATAAGATTAAGGCATAAATTGAAAACTTTCTTAAAACTATTATAAAATATTAAAATTCATGATCATCTAAATATAAGATTGAGGTAAGAGATTTCATCTTAATTTCCATTTCATTTTGGTATTTTTATTAATATGAACATATACACTATTATGTATTCTATATACTGACCCTGTAGTGTATGTAAGAAAAATAAATCTTTATTCATGATGTTTAATGCTTTAATTTATGCTCATTATTTGTATGGTTTATAATTGGAATGTTATTAATGTGGTATGAATCTATTTTATAATATCACTTTCTTTTGGGATTTATTTTATATTTTTAAATAAATATTATAATTGATCCTACATAATATCTAATCATTTTCTCATACACTAGATATTTATGATATTTATATATTTTTTCCTTGTTTTATCTATTTTTTATTAAATAAATACCCTTAATTATTAAAATAAAAAGTAATTTTATTTCCCTTTTAAATCAGAAATATTTTTCGTCCATGAACATGTTTTCCAAAATTGTCTGACAGAAGAAAATTTATTTATAGAAATGATTCATTAATTATATTTAATTTTATCTATTAATATTAAAAATTTATTGAAGTAAATATTTCTAATATTTTCAACACAATGTCAAGATGAATATTTTTTATCAGATAAATACGTTATAGACATCCCCACCACCATAACCATTTTAAAAAATGTTTATTCTTCCACATGTTTTCAGTGGTTTCAGAGACAAAGCAATTTTATAAAATCTTATTTTAATATATCACCTATATTATTATTATTTATCCAAATAACATGCTTTTATTATAGAAAACAAAATTCTCATTAAACTAATGGGAACCTCTCATTTCATCATTAATTTGGTGATTGATGACTTCCTCTTGATACGATGAATTTAATGTTATCATTTTTCATTGGAAATAAATTTTATTTTTATTATCCATATTATATATTTTATGGATATAATTATTTACTAAAATGTATAACATTTTTATGTGTTGTTTTTTCTTTGAAATTGACTTGATTAACTAGGTAAATACTGAATATTTGTATCCATTACTCAATATTTATATTTTTCATATTTTATATTGATTTATGAATTAATGAAATCAATTGATATATGATGAATGAATTGTACATGCCATGGTGGGTAAGTATAGAGTTATATATCCCCACAATGCATTAGTTAGTCTCATGAGACAAATTATATTGTAAAATTATATTAGGATTCACCCATATTCTTACACCATCTTATGTAAGGTCTTAAAAATATTGATTTCATGTTGTATAAGATCAGGGTATCCAATATTATTCATTTAATTAAATATAAATTATGTTATTACTATCATGGTGATTTTTCCATTTATATTATCCATGGATTCATTTTTATTCTTACATTATTGAATTAAATGTCATGTGTTTTTATTTATTTATCTTTTAATATTGATTTTTCTTTACCATGTTTTTATAGTCGCATTATTAATTAAATTATACATGTGTTTTGTTAACACACTTTTTATTTTAATTATTCCTTATTTAATCTTTATATCTTCCATTATATGTAAAACTTACTAATAATGTAAGCTCAACATTTCTGTGATTTATTTTACCATGATATGGGGATGAATAATTTGAATGAGTTTCGACATCTCTATTTTTTCTCATTACCATCTTATTTCTCTTTTCCCATTTTAAAATGGGTATTATACATGTATCTTGATCTCCGAGAATAAAAAAAATTGGAACATTATAACATTACCTATAGAGACCCTATACTTTTACAAAATACATCCCATGATTATAAGAATAATTATACAACAGATTACAAGCAACTGATTGTAAATTCTAGTTTATTTGATGACTAGATACAAAAAAATGAAAACATGTAACTAAAATAGAACCTCATTATTTAATATTCATAATGAGGTCCAAAATTTGTATGAGCCCTTACATCTTCATAGGGTACCATGGGGTTCACGTGAACAGAAGGATGAGCTATGTGCCCGGTATGGGAACAATCATAGTAATAAACCATCAACACATGGTTCGGAAGGCATGACATAGTAAAAATAAAATCCATGAAACACATGGAATCATAACACATAAACATTGGATAATATAAAAATTAATTCATATTAATGTAGATGTTACATAAATAATAACTTTAGCCTGATTCATTTATTTAAAGATATATAGGATCACAATTCATGATTAACCACCAAGACTGTTGCACATGGTAGGATGAGTCACGTCAAACCACCAAGGACATTGCACATAACATCTCATGAGACTCAAAATTACCCAATGAAATGGAGCATATTCTATGAACACCCATAATAACATGTTCATGAATATTCATTACATAAAAATAATCATACATAATCAACCATAAAAAAAACATAATTGTTACTGGTAGAAAGAATTGGGTATCATAATCATGACATAAGACATCACAAATGAAAGTATCATAAAAGTGTCCGTGAAATAAATTAATTATATAATTAATGGACTATTATAGAGAAAAATAGGATTAATACTGATAAGTGATATAATCTTGATGTAATAACATTATAAAATATTTTTTTTTAACTTTATAATTTAAACATTTTCGTGCGGTTAAAGGAAAATATCAATGGTCATTTTAAACATTAAAGGGAAATGATCTTTTATATAAAGTCATAAGTGAACCAAGAAAATGTTTATAATAAAATGTGTGTTTTTATAAATACAATGGTGTCTCAAAAACATATTATATATTGTAAATTATGATGGGTAAAAATTTTAAAAATTCTCTTAAAACATGTTTTCTAATCGAGAAGTATTTAGGATGGAATCATTCAAAAACTTGTATATCACAGAAGGAGAATAAGGGAATGATATTTCAACATGATTTTCGATCATATAAACAGTATTTAATAGATTTACATAAAAATAAAATACAAATTCAATTGGATAAAAATTAATATAGAGAAATTTGAAGGAATATAGAAGGTTTGGGTAGAATACCTTACGAAATATCGGTATGGTATCAGGTGTAAATAGAAGTGATTCCTGAGAGAGAAAGGGGTTTATCATCTTTTATAAATCATGAGGAGTGTATGGGGAGGTAAAAATCATACCCCATAATTATTACTTACACATAAAATGGCATAACATAGAGTTCATTCTGGAATAAGAGTGAGATAGAGAGGATCCCTTACCTTATGTATGATGGTGTTCTTCCATTGACCTAATTGACCTGAATAACAAGATTAAGTTCATTAATTACTAATTCTAGAACCTATTTGATATTTATGTTATTTAGTACAATATTTTTTATTTCATTATTAACCTTTTTTAGTTTTTGTGAGGTCTAGTTTAATTATTTGGGTACATTTTCTTCCTTGTTAATAATGATCGGTTCACATATATTAATGTTCAGATTCACATGTATGATGAAAGTGGTTGTACATAATTTTAATAATAGGAAATATGTTACCATATAAATAATTACATGGTTATAAAATTCATTTGGTTATTTAGAGTGATGGTTAATCAATATAATAAACATTAATGATAAACTCTTGGATTAATTTGGCGATTTCTCTCATAATAAACTGGTTTTTTATTAGTTTTTTAATATTAGGTGTGAAAGTGGATAAAAGAAAAAAACATAAGATAAAATATATATTTAATAGATTAGTTCATCCCTAAAAATGGTTTCATAACATTTATTTAATATGGTAATATAAATTTATAACCCATCGTCCTTGATTGTGATAAATTACCACATCTCAGTTGGTTTAATTTCATTCATATAAAAGGATGGGAAATGAGATTTGATAATTAATTATCACATTATCTAAAAAATATTACCATAAATTTATGGTGCATGAGTTTTCATACAATTTTTATTAATAGAGTTCATGAAGGAAAATAGAACAAAGGTACCTGAAAAGAAAATAGAAAGTTACCTATAGATTTAATCTTTATTGAGGGATTATTAAGGGGAGGGGATTTGGTATTTTATGGTGACCAAGGGATACTATAAATGGGTTAGGATAGTGGGGAATTTTTTTTTAATAATTTATGGAAGGCACAAGTCTTGAGAGGATTGATAAAAATAGGGGAGTGTGGGTTGTTTTTATAGTGCATGGGTTAATGGTTTTCTTAATATTTTAATCAATGGTTTATTTTTTCTATAAGACAAGAAAATGTAATGATTATTGTGACATAAATAGTAAATATTACAAGATATTTAGAAATAATGTCCTTAAATTATACATACGTCTATTTATGACATCATAATTCATGTATTTATCATTTATCGTAAATTAACAAATTTTACTATTAAAAAAAATTGATGTATTTCAATAAATTCCAAAAAATTCAGCCTAACCATTTTTAAAACAGTAGAATAAAATAATTTTCTCCATTTTATGAAAATTATTTTCTAAATATGATTAATTTAATTTTTAATTGAAATAAAAATTTACTTTAAAAAATACAGATTCCAAAAATATAACTGGTTTTATAATGCTTTCAAAAATAATATAAGGTCCGATAAAATAGTCATAAAACTAGAAGACATAAAATTTTTATTTTTTGAACACATTTTCGGAAAATACATTTTATTTTATATTTATTAATTAATTTTATTTAATTATTTATGAATTACAAAAAATAATTATACTTTTACTATGGTCATATTATCACTTATAAGATACCTATATTTTATTTATACATTAATGGGTGGGATTACTATTCTTTTGGGTGATTTACTATCCATAAGGTTCATATTAATATTAATAAGGTAACATAACTATTCATAATGGTCAGTTACAATTCACCAAAAATTATGTTTGTCTTATCGTAGTCAAAACATTTTACTGATTCCAAATTTCTATGTAATATTTTCGAAATTTTAATCACCGAACATGAAATATTATGTTTATAGGTCACATAGAAAATAATAGTTCATTATGTTGTGATAACATGTGATTATATGACATAACTATAAGAATATAATTTCCATTGATAAAACAGTAAGTCACTACATGACCCCTCATATCGGTTCCATTATAGTAAAGTATATACAATCTCTGAGGTACTAGAGTCAGCATTGTTACAAATTTTAAATCCCTCCATTGATTTCTCTATGTAATCAATTTCAAATTCAATATCAACAAAATAGATTGGTTATTATTCCTAAAATCCACCAAACCTATCTTTTTTACCTTATATATTGAACTCTTCAATTGATCTTTCCAAATATAAATTGAGGCTATCAACTACCAGATTTGATCATCCACTTCTACACCAAATTTTATTTTCAACATTCTTGGGACCAAAAACTAGTTTCTATCTAAAAAAAACATAGTTTCAACATCTCCAAATGGATCTTCTACTATATCATATTCCTATTTACATAAAAACACATATCTTTGATACGTAATTCCACATTCATTTCCAAATAAGAAGTTCATTATACCAAAGATATTCTCTAATGGTTTTTAGTAAGTTTAGTCTAACCATCACCTATATCAAATTATTTTGGATGACCAGAAGTGATGCTTGCAGACATTCCCGAATAAAAAAATAAAATAGAATATAACTTCTGAAAACTTATTTTAATCTCCTAATGTTCCCTTCCATAAGAAATAATAAATAATCAAATTCATACCCATATACATTTTTAGTCACTCAAATCCCATTGTTCTCTTTAAATTGAATTTAGTTTACTTTTATGAATATTCGAATGATGTTTCTTGATTCTCTAGAGTTTTATATGTGAGTAGGTTATTATGTTGATTACTAGAATAAACTTCCATATGATTTACATATTAAAGTGATATAAATTTAATTTTAAAATTATTGGTAATATCGTTATGATCTTTTATACTATGTCAATATTTTCTCTCTTAGTAAAGTACCTGAATAAATCGAAAATAAATTATAATATAATTGATGTAACTATAATAAAATTAATTTTATCTATTCTTTGAATCATGAAATCTATTATAAATATCTTACATCTTTGTTTATATCAATTTTCTATAACACTAATCGATATTAGACATCTTTCTCAAAATACCCTTGGTTTTATTTTATGTAATTACATTCATATATATCTATATATAATTAGACAATACTCCATATGAGAAATTATAATAATTTGTATAATAATTTAAAAATATCCCCACTTCTTCCAAACCTAACATTTTGGAATAATCATCTATATGATTTTCATGAAATACATCCAATTAATAATATATACCATGAGATCATAAAAGATATATAATTCTATTTTTTCATACCTAATAATAATGTCCATAAAATAAATTTACTCAAATTTCATTCATAGTAATCTCCAGGATAAAAACATTTATACACTAGAACACTACATTTTTACCTTTGTATCTCATTCTATAGGATCCAAAGCTCCCACAAGACACCAAAAGTGGGCGCTGAATTAGGATGATACAACATTTATTCTTAAAAAACAATAAATGATATCTTAATAGTAATATAAAAGAATATTGATACCTATCACTATATAACACAACCACACTACCAATATTTAGAAAAAGGGATGCATGACCAAAAATAATATTACATAGTTATGCTTCATACAATTATATCCATGGATTTCATATCGTTGTTTTTTTGATATGCTTAATAACCACTACCTCACTAGTTAGTGATTATAATCATTAGAAAATTTCACTACTCATCCAATGTCTACGATCTATTCTTATCATAAGCTAATAGATTTTTTGGATAGTTAACAACGATATAGTATTGACACATATGTCGACCTCAAAAGAATAGTTATAGGATAAATAAGGATAAATAAAAACAAGTGTTATGAATGATGAAATGATCTCTAATAAATAATCATTATAAGTATGTGTAATAAATATACACATGAAACCCATATAATCAATGTAATTACATCTTGGCTCAACACACACATAAAATTAATGATTTTCAATGAAATTTGAAACCCTATCTCTTATCCTTACTTCCTCCCTAATATTAACACTCATTTTTACTCCTTTTTTTGACGAATAGTTCTTTGCAATTTTTTCTAGCCAGCTCCTTCTATTTTAAGTCAAAATATTTTAAATTCAATTTCAATTTCAAATTCCTGAAATTATATATATTTAACTAACACAATATGAAATTTATCCCTTAGATCATATTCATTTATATATACATCATCAAACCCCATTTATGATGATAATGTTTTGTACCATAATCGTCGAACAATTAAAAATGGGCCAAATCATAAAAGTTGATTGTGAGAAATAGTTTTAAAATTCCATGGGTTGAAATTAAAAAAATACAATTTTATGTTAAATATTTCACCAAATATGGCATGGTTCATAGAAAAACATAGAAAATAAATTCTCTCGAAAAAATATATTTCATAACAGTTTCCATTATCCTCAGCATTCTGCTTCTTCTTCAACTCTAGAAACCAGCTTCTTATACAATAGCCAGTAGGGTGTGGTGCTCCAATAGATGAACATTTTGACTATCTTCATGAAATTAAATCTATAATGAGATTAATATTTTATGATTATTCAACCATTTTTTATTAATTTTATATAAATTCTATCATATCCTTTCATATAGCCATTTTGGTACTTTCTTCACATGGATTTTCCCATCGCAAAACCCTATATTCGAAAGTGTGGTTTGAGTAACCAAAATTTTTAATTTCATCATTTTGACCTCAAAACAACAAAAATTAGTTAAAAATTTTACATTGATACAGTTAAATATATATTCATGTCCCCATGATTTTCTCAAAACCCAAAATTTATTGATACATTTGAAATGATGTTATTATTGTCCATTCCTTCTTCTGAGGAACAAAACACTTTGAAATGGAAATATTACCCATTTGAAACAGAAATTTTATTAGATTTTAATTCAATATAAAATAACCACATCTAATTTATACTCTATTTGTCAATGCACCATGTCATTGATACTGTCACTATTTTTTAGTGAGTTCACCGTACAAAAAAACTCTCACCAACTTTTCAAAACAATAAAAACCAACTATAGATTACATTAATTAACATTAATTGAATAAATTAATATTATATTATTTTCATATAACAATATTACCCTTTGTGATATAAAATAGAGATAAAATTAATTGGATTAGAGGGAAATTAGTACCTTACTTCACCAAAAGAGACCCAATGAAACTGATCATAACTAATAAGAAAAAAGAAAAAATTCCATTAAAAAAAATAATATTATAGGGAAAAATTATTTAGAGAGAGGGTGGTCATTGAGTTGAGAAGTATGCAATCCTAGAATAGTAGAAAAAATGGGTTTTTAGGATTTACTTTTTAAAAATTATTATTTTACAATTTAGAAGAAAAATTAGATGATTCAATAAAAAAAATTATGGACTACCACTAGGGTTCTTGTGAATGCGGTAATAGAGTCCTCCTATGTCTCGAGTAAATCCTCATAAATTGGTTATTGAAGTTTTTGGTTCTCCACACGACTATTGGTGTGATTTTTGATACTCGGTAGAACTATCATAGCTAGGTCTATCCTCCCAAAACAAACTTGGATCCCTCCCTAACTCCTTCAAGATTAAAAACAACGTCAATATACATTTATAAAAAGACTAATTATAAAATAAACTAAAATTATATCTCATTTGAGTTGGTCTTTTTATAATATGTGTATGGTTGACATATTAAAAAAACCATTTATATTTTTTCTTTTATATCCTTGTATGTGACAATTACATGTAGAACATTTTTCAACGAACATATATTTTCTATGAAGGGTCCTTTAACGATAGTATTAACTTCTTTTATATTTATATATCCAATGCTATAAAATCAATACATGGTATAATATTTTTAACTCTCATTAATAACTCTTCAATTTCTTTTACAGGGCATGTGATTTATTTTCCCATTAATTTGATATCCATTATTTATAGAAAAATTTCACCCGTTGGAAATTCATTTTTAAATACTAAGTGGATATATTAAATTATATATCCCACATAAACCAGTAATATGAAATTTATATTCCCTATAAACACATAGGGAATTTTCCATCTTCCTTGATGCATAATCTTTTTTGGGATCTTTACATGAATAAATACACTACATATTTCAGTTCACGGTAGAGTATAAAAATAATCAACAATATTTTTGATAAAAACTATGTTATTTAGGACCGAAAATTTTATTATAATCATGTGAAGTTATTATATAAATGGAATATCAGCAATAATATTTTGAAATATTTGCATAAAACACTTTAATTTTTTATTCATATGTTTGTTAATTTCTATTTATATTTCTAGAAATTGAGAAGGTGGATAAAAATCCCTAACATTACTTAGAGATAGCATGAGAATGAATAGATTTTAGGTCCTTTATTTATTTATTTTATTAACATCATTATTTTTTTCTTTTCTACTTCATTACAATCATCTATTTATATTTTAAATTGTTTTTTTTCTATTTTTTAAATTCAAAATTAGATTTTTCAACTTCTTATTTAGACATTACCTTCGATTTTCTACCTCTTTGGTTGTAATTTTCATAAAATTATCTCAATGATTTTATATAGGGGTATTGGATTGTTTTCCATTGCAACTTATTTTATTATATTTATAATATTATACCATTTTTATTTCTACATTCTAAGAAAAATCTAAGATTTTATAAATCATTGAATCTAGTGCTTAGAAGTTATTAATAGTACTCTATAAAAATTACATTCCTCTAATTTGATTCATTTATATATATTTATAAATATTCTAGGGTTCTGTCATCTCTTTTATAAATGATATTGAATCTTCAATCTTGATTCCTGAAATTTTAAATGTGGACATTTGATTTGTATTGTTGTTAACCCTTGAATTATTAAGGTACTTTTTTTTGAAGTTATCATTCTATTTCAATGAGACATTGTATAGATTCATCCGTGCATGATTATATAAAATAACAATAGTTATAGCTATATGGATTCGATGGTCATTCATTACAACTGAAATTTCATGATAAAAAGTTGTGTCGTTTAAAGAGATAGGACACATATTTGATCAATATATTACATTGGAAATTAATATAGATCTAAAAAAATAAACATTATAATTACTCCATTTATCAAACTAAAATAATATATATCCTCCTTAAATGAATCATATGCAAATATAGAAATCATATAAAGGGGGGAGCTCAGATGGTATGTAAGGGGTACCATATAACAAATGATAAATTATAATTAATAGTGTGGAAAGAATAAATATTTAAATGATATCTTAAAATTAATAACACAACCATCTAATATACTTGGATTAAATAATAAATAAAATAACATAATCATGTGGATAAAAAATAAATCTCATATTGATATAATGTGTAGTAAAAGACATCTCAACCATACTATAAAGGCTTTTTGAAAATATATCTTATATAAATTAACAGTCATACACCAAATACCTGGACTGATTTATCTCATGTGACCTAACGATGAGTTAAGCAATTACTTATTCTTGGGCCCCACTCATAACTTAACTAGTAAAATCAATCCATTATAAGAAAAGAATCAGTAAAAAACTAAAATTTGAAATTTTTTCATAAAAATTTATTATCATTATGTTTATGTAATAAATAATTATATATATAGAAATTACAAGAAAACATATTTATAATATTTCTCTAACCAAATAAATAGAATAACTTTATAGGTAAACACCAATAAATCATGATTACAAAATATAGGGTATTCACACAGTATATAGTAGAGGGTATAAGTTCATGTAATTATTAATGAACTAATATTCATATATCTATGACAATTTAGTGAATTTGATTAGCCCCAACCCACTATGACCCAAACATGGCTATCTATTACCGAAGTTTTCCACTTCATGTTATAAAGGAGGACCATTCTTCTTCGGAGCCAACTCGATTAGTAATCCATATATAAGCCTTCATAGGGTGGAACATTCATTATATTATTGAACCGGGTAAGGTCATTGTGGGTCAGTTTCGTTTATACTATATCACTAGGATTAAAAACAATATGCAAGAGAAATAAAAATATAACATCGAGAGATAGAGAGTTATTTAAAACATAATGAATGGCCATTTTAAATTTTTAACAATAGCATTATCAAAATGTGATAATATTTCTTTATAAAAATGAACCCTATATATTTTAGGAATTATACTTTCAGATAAAAATAATAAGTTAATTAATAGTTTTATTTTATTTTAAATCACGATACATAATGGTTTAAAAGGAATTTATTATATTAATAAAACATGGTCATAATATATAATAATAATTAATGATAAAAATTAAATGATAATTTATGTAAATATTAAATACCAAATAAAATATTATTTGAATATAAAAATATTAAGGAACTATTTATTTCTATCATATGTTGTCTATAAAATTATACAGGACATTAAAACTTGTAACAATAATTTTTATAGTTATATTTAATAATTATATGACTACTAAAACAACTATCAAAATTTGATAAAAATTAATTTTCAGTGGATAATTTTATATATAAATATAAAAATGAAAAATAAAAGATTTAGTATGTTTAATATACTTATCATTTAAAATTATATGTGACAAAATAATCATTAATTCATTTAAAATGATTTTATAAAAAAATTAAAAATAATATTTTTTTCATAAAATTTAGTTATGATTCTAGAATAAAAAATCTGTTTTACCATATATTAAATATAATATTAAAAATTTAAATAAATTAGTTAAATATTAACATTATTAAATGATTGTATTGATATTATAAATTAGATAAACTATTATAATTTTAGTATAAGAGATAATGAATTTTTTATTATTTATTAAAATATCTTCACTATATCATTTTTCATATATATAAATACTCACTAATTTTCTAAAAAATTGATGTCATATATTTTTATATAATTTAAGGTAATAATTTATGAAAATATGTAATGAATTTCAATGAAATTATTTTACATCTAATGTAAAATTAATCTCCTCTAACTCATTTACATCCATAATAAACATAATCACTTTTTTGGTGTAGAATTTTATTTTGGAATGTTAGAATTCATACAACGAATAGAACAATGAACAAAAAATAGATAGTCATTATATTTTTCTTTATCACACTGGTTTATTGAGTGAAACTATTTTATTCAAATTTTTATTTAGAGAGTTTTCATCATTTGGGAAAAAATATTCTTCACCAACTACTCTGTTTCCTAAAATAACCTCCATCTACGAATATTTTAAAGTTATATTGTACACATGTTGGAGGTGATTATCTATATTATGACCATCATTGAATCCTTATCCAAATCCACTAAATAATATCTCATTTTATTTAATCTAGTATATAAAAATTACATTAATATTTATCAGAATAATTTTTACCTATGGGTCTTTTCCTTATGATCCCTAAATTAAACACATCATTAAAAAAATGACTCATTATCATTATATAAAAAATTTTATCTCTGAAACCCTAAATCCAAAGTTCTTTAGGTAGGGTAATAACTTAGAATTAATGCATTGTATATGTATTCCCATTTTCTAAATAGGTTTTTAACATATTAATGTAATCAATTTCATTATTATCACTACATAGGGTTGGAAAACATATAGATCTTAACTTATCCTTAGTTATTCCAACAATTCACACAAGTTTAACAATGGTAAGGAAGTCTTCAATAAATACTAAAGAATTATTTTGTGGAATTCCATAGAATGTTTATTGTTGTTTCAAATGTTTGATTTATAGATCAAAATTATTAAAATTTGATGTGACATTATGAGATTTTAGCTCTATTATCCCAATTGAAATTTATTTATTTCTCATTTTAGAATATGAAATCACTAGTTATTCTATTTCTTTAATAATAATTCTAGGAGTTTTACCTCCATTTTATTCATTTAGGGATTCCCTACATCAATGCAAATGTATCTATATATCTTGTTTGAGTAGTATAATATCATTACTGATAGATCTTCTTCTACTCAAGAACCTACTAGAAAACAAAATGTATTTTTAATTTTACATTAAAAATAAATCAATGAAATATAACAAATATATAATAATAATTTTATTAAGTATACTAAAAACATAAAATGTATAATTAACATTTTTTTCATGTATTAATTAAATTATTTTTAAATATAATCATTTATTAGAAACATAAAAACCTCATGTAAGTGAAAATGATGTTATAGCACTGTATTAAAGAGTTAATTCATTAATTTCTTCAAGAAAGACCATGGTTCTTTTCTTTATAATGGTTTACTTGTTATGAAATAATGAAAATAATGGTTTGTATTTGTTTGTGTATTTTCATAATTATACAAGGTTTGGATCTAATAATAGTCTATTACTAGTTTGTGAGTTATGAATAAAGTATTTAATAGTTATTTTAATATGGAAGATGAGTGAATATGATAACATGAGAGATGAATTTTGGATCAATTTTAAAATAATAAGTAGTGTGGGTCTTAGGATTTAATTTTATTACATCATAATTTCTACACTTGAATCCATTGACTCCAAACAGGAACAACCACTGTGGTTCTACTTCTCTTTTGATACAACATCTGACACCTTAAGATAATAATACATCCGTAAGAGATAGTTTTTATTGTTATATTGTGGTATATTGGTTCTATTACATTTATTCAACTATTCAATTTCATCTTAGGAAACAATCATTTTATATATATATTTATTTCATCCCCTTAGTGAACCATATGGATTTAAACTAACTTTAGTATAACGAATATATATTAATCACAACCTAGGTTATCAATCAGGTGATGAAATATGAATAAAAAAGATAGATAGAACGATAACATTTTATTAAATGTCAAATTTAGTCACATATTCTATAATAATTGAAACCCACCATTGAACAATCCAATCATTATTTTAATAAAAAAACAATTAAAATTTATGAAAGAAATATTATTTACTATGATTATAGTGTGTTGATCCTCCCTTAATCGCTTATATGATTATGCTTCATATCTCATAAAGTAAATAAATCCCAAATATTTTCATGGTATATCCCATTTTTTACTTCATCTTGAATCCCCTTAGATGAGTGGTCAATATATATAGGATGTAAATATCTAGATCATTCCATAGGTACTACCCAAATAAAGTTTATCCCCTTATATTAATTAGGATATACTAACATTTAATTCTTGTATCCTCTTATCTCTATTTGGTATTTCTTTACACCAGTTTTGTTTGTAAATGTGTTACTCAATTTCATAAAATATATTTTTAGAGTGGTTCCCTTAGTCCTTGTATATTTTTAATTTTCTCATTGTGTCTTATCCACTCATTGATTTATTTCATTCTATATAAATGATTAGTTCCTTCCATTATAGGAATTGAAAATTATTCAAACATGTTATGAGATCGATAGAAATCCATTACAATCATTTTAGACATTAAACTAATAAAATAAAGTATTTTTTTAATTATAGTCATTATCAACCATTGGGTTCCAATTATATATTTGATAAGAATATACAATGCAACTAAAGTGAGGAATTTTAATAGGAATTCTGTCATACATAATGTCAGGATATTTTCAAACATTATGTGGATAAATCTCAGCAGTTGGGATTCTGATGTAGTTTGAGGATGTTGATATAGATGGTATTAATTTTTTAACTTCAATAATAATTTTGGAATTACGGTTGATTTCATATCAGTAATTGTTTCACATGAACTTTTAGTTTCTAATAAAATAAAGAATCACAATTTTTGTTAAATACTCAAATATTTTTTGTCTTATGATTCCTAGATTCATTCATTTATATTTGGGTGCTATATAAAGAAACATCACTCTGATAGTTTAATTTAATAGAACCAGAGGTTTTTTATTTATATTCAATTTGAAATGTATTTCTCTATTATTCTAAAAAAATATACAACAAAATTTTTACTTTGAATTATTTATCCCTATGTTTTTGCATGCAATGTAAAATAAATGAATCCCCCTTACGAAAATATTTTCATGTAGTGCTGAGTAACATTCACTATACTGAGAAAATATGATGGAAAGTTTAAACCTTAGCACATTCATTAGATGTTTCATAAAATACCTTGAAAATGAGAAAATGAAATGTATCTTATTGTTTATAGTAAAGTGCCTCTATTTCTATTTCCATGATTTCCTGTACAAAAAATCATTTTTTTAATTTTTTTGGATTGTTGTCTTACATATATTGAATCCTTGTGTTATCGTGATATATTTTTCTTATAATTTTTAGAATAATATCATTTTTTAAATAAATCCTAAGATACTAGCTTTAATGTATTAATTATAATCAAAATCCATCTATTAATTTATCCTTGATACCAAAGTTGATAATATTTCATGACTGAATGAATTTAAAAACTAAAATGTTCTATAATGAATTATTATTTCATTTAAATTTCTAAAATATATAAAAATTGTATTAATACTAGTTTTCACTGAAAACATGCAAAATTATACATAAAACAATGTATGAAAATATGGAGAAATTATGTAAAATAAAATTACCCAAATATTTATTTATTAAATGTCCTAAATTAATTAATCTAAAAAAGAATCACATATTATCCACTTATTTACATGTTTTCGTATCTAGAAAATGAATATTAAGTTGAAAGAATCTAGTTGTGTTTTGATTATAATGTTCAACACCTTCTATAATCCCTTTGTCCCGCAAGTTTTTTATAAACTTTTTTATTTAACAATTAACTGATTCATCATATTTTAAAAAATGTAATATAATCATCCCTATATTTATTTGAGTTCAAAATTGTCTATCAAATCCATCCAACATGATAATTAGGAATACATTTTTATTTTCTTTCTTTCCCAAGACATTATTTTCATTTGAACAATTCAATTAGTTTAGATAATTCAGAAGTAAACCTTATGAAATTATAGGTATCCAAAAATGTTATGTGTAATAAACAAGGAATTCAAATATCATAGGTTAGTGGGAACTAATTTTAAACTTAATAAGTATTTATATTTATAATTTCCCCCCGTAAATATACATTTTATAAAATTTTATGTTTGGTTCTGAACTTCACATTTAACTATAATTAATATTAATTATGAAATTATTTCTTATGATCACTCATTGGACTATTAATTTTTTATAGTAATCACTTTCAACATGATTGAATTCAAGAATCTAGTGAAACATATTATTTTAAAATTTTGTAATACCATCATAATTATACATCAAAATCCATGTTTAAAAAATTGGTTACATATTGTTTTCGATAAAAAAATGACTCCATGAGTCGATAAAATAAATTCTCTAGTGTTTCAAAGTTAATAAAGAAAGTCATACTCCCTATGATTAATTTTTATTGGGTATGATATCTATATAAAAAGATAATAATATTAAAATATTGACATCAAAATAAATTCAACTCATTATTCAATTTGAATGATCGGTAAATTAAAAAAACCATTCACTGTTAGCTCCATTAAAGAAGTGTGTGGGACCATTCATTTATAATCTATATTCTTCTTCAATTCCATCCTATAATTATAAATACAAAAACAAATTATGTTGATTTCATATAAATCCTAGGACTAAAAAACTATAAAAATATTCTTGTGCTTTCTCTAACTTCAAACAATTAATATTTTAATATCCATTCTCCTCACTTCATCATTATTTTCATACTATATGACTAATAATAGAGGATTTCTCCACATTTTTTCTTTCAAAATATTAATTTTTTTATTCAAAATAAATGTCCACCCCCATCTACAATAATCATTACTATTCCATTTGTATTAAAAAGTTTCACCTTGAATAGTCTATATTATTTTTATTTTATATTTCCTTAAAACAGATGTAGACTTTACCTAAAAAAACCTAAATGTATCCTTGAAATACTTATTATGGATCAACCTATATTTAAAAATTTTAACATTATATTCTATAATTCATTTATTTTTATTCAACTCCCTTCTTATTCCCCCCAAATCATTTAAATGAAATATCTTATTCCTATATTCACTATTGTAATTCATGTCTACTACCTTCGCATCCTAAAATATCATTATTCAGTCTAAAAAATATAAATAAAATAAATTCTCTTATAATAATATATTATTGGACATGGAAATTAGTGATTTAAATACATTTTTTCTTCCAAACTCATAAGGGCCCATACATTATTCAACAATTATTTGGTTACTATTTAGTGTTGTAGGTTTTAAGAGAAGATTTTTTGGTGCATTAAGAAATTTATAATGGAATTGGGGACATAAAGGTGATTTTATTTCAATTAGAAATGGGTTGAACCATAGGGAATTTTTCTATACCGTTTTAGGATTATATGTGGCATAGGATCCTATGAGAATGATTTTTGGAACCAAATGAAAAAATTTAATGGTTTATTCATGGAGAAAGGTTATGACATATCCTGACTCACTGTTGTTCCATGGAGTGTGGTTGTGGAATAATATAAATGACTTCTATAGTATAGAGTAGATTTTAAATTTTCATAAACCCTTAGGTAGATATATGTCAATTATGTCGATTTAAAAACCCTCGTAGTGTGGATTTGGGCTACACTATAGCCCACCACTTGAGTAATTATGTTATGCATCAAGGTGGATTAGGATGTGTTATATTACCCATTAAAATTTTATAGGATAAATATTATGGATCATGATATGGATCTCATATGTTGATTTTAATGAGGGTTTTTGGTGTCATCTCCTTTAATTTCGCCATATTCTTCCATTTTTTTAGTAATGTTTGACTATTTTAAAAGGGGTTTCATTATGGACCTATTTTAATCCACCCAACTATAAATACCCATGATACCCTTGAAAAACAAATTCTCAAACTCCATCCACGAAAATTTTTAGAACCCCAGTGTTATTATTAAATGCCTTTGAATCCCCTTTCGATGGGGATCTAGCCATGGATTCTAGATATCAATTCGTGGTGACCTAAGGAAAGTTCTTCTCCAATTCAAGTGGTTTCTCCTTCATTTTATCTCATTTTTCTCTTTTACATCTTTCCAAGCTATAGTGTTTTATATTTAAAATTATTATGGAGTTTTATTTTTCAATTTTTATGTGTTTGTTTAATTTCAACCTTCTGAGATCAATGTTTTCTTATAGGAGACATTATCAAATACACGCATTGTCCTTATGTTTCCATTTAAAGAATTTTAGAATTTTGAGGTATGGTATTCATTGATTCCCATTTAATTTATATGAAATATTTTTTTAACAAGGATTATCCATTTTTATAGAGATCTAGCTGACCTATTAATGATTAATCTATATTACTGAATAATAATTCTATATGTTTATTGTCACATGTTTTGGATTAACAATGTGATAATGATTATCCTCTTGACATTATATATACAGTGTTATCTATTTATTGTGATCTATTTTCTTTTTATTATTTGATTGAAATGAATTATTCATAAAATATAATAATGAAAATTATTCTAAAATTAATTTATTGTATTAAATACTTATTGAAATAAAAAGATGTGCTTTTGAACCATTAAATTATTTTAATATGATAGTAAATTTTTTTCTTATTTCAAGTTAAATAGTAATTTTAATACCATGTGTTAATGGGAATTTTTAAAACATTAATATGGAAGGATTATTATGTGATTATTAATATAATTCATGTTAAATGAGAAATTTTCTTCTATCAGTCTATTGAAACATTAATTAATAATAAGAGAATAATTTAATAGTTTTAATAGCATATTATATATTATTTACAATGTTAATAAGGGATGAAACCTTTTATAAGTGATTTTTTTAATTAAATATGTAATAAAAACTTGTTTTCTGATAAATATAAATTCTTCAGTCTAAGAGTGCCCAATGTTTATGAAGGATGGATTCCTTGTTTAGGGGGGTCATAAAAGTCCATTTTAATATGTAGAGAAAATTAATTATTTGTTTATAATGAATACCTATTGACAATGTTTATTACTTTATGAATTATATGATCTATAGATATGATAATTTTTATGAGATATGATGTGATCCTATAATGGATGACAAGATATGGGTGGTGAAGATCTAGGATTTGGAAATATTTGTCGCATATGGCAGTGAGATTCATTAGGTAATTCATGATTGTGTTACGGGTTTCACAAAGATGATGTAATCAGTTGAAGCTATCATTGACCATTTTTGTTTTGAAATATGGTTTCTTGATTCAAAATGAATCTCTTCAAAGATTGTATATCTATGTTTCTTAATTATATTCCTTATTTTCACCACTTCTTGAGGTATCCATATGTGCTTAGATATTCATCTCTGGATGGTATTTTATGAGTATTCTTAGATTTCATATAATTATGAAAGGAAAAAATAATAATAAACATTTTAATCTGTAGGGTTGATTATTTTTTATATAAAAAAAATCAGTCCTAAGAAACAATGGACCCTTTTTTATTATGCTTGGAGGGAATTGACTTCTCATAGGGATGAAAAATTGTGGATTAATAAATGTTAGTTGATGGTTAATGAAATTTAATTTGGAATAGAATTTATAAATAATTATTTAATTGATTAATTAATGGGAATTATAAATCGTAATAAATTAATTATTAAAGTACTTCCTTTAATTTATTGTGTCATTATAGGATATCAAGTCCTTAGTATATAAAATTGGGTGTCTGATTGAAAATACCAACAATTAAGCCAAAAAATATGTTATCCTACAGAGTGGTTGTGAGATATATTGTATCCAATATGTTTTGTTACTTCATACACTACCGCACCCATGAATGTATGGAGACAGACACCCTGTGGACTCTGGGAGGGTGTTTTTCGCAACATCCCGATAGTGAGGATGGATGGATGGATTCCCACTCTAGCCCTGATTTATTCCCTTGGAAGCATTATATTCTATTATTAATGGTGGATAATTTCTTTTATATGTGTTTATAGAGTTGTAATATATTTTTTTATTTCACACACACATATCTCTATTATAGTATCCAAATGATTGTAATAGTCATGACATGTTTAATCTATGATGGGTAGAGTTACATTACTCGATGCATCTGATATTATGGATTTAAGAATAATACCCGATCTATGATACATGTATTATGGGTTGTGGTAAATCTATACACTAATTTTTTTCTATATGGATATGTTATTTGAGATTACGAGATTATGTGATATATGGGATGCATATTTTGATACTTTATCATATAATTATTTTAATGCGATTAAATTTGGATATAGATGGATCAAGACATGAAATTGAGTAAAGTAGAAAACTAGTGGGGATTTGTTATTGGGGTACCCTTGTTTTATGAATTGAAAATATTATTTGTTATATGCACTACTTGGTGGGAGATTTCCATTGCGAGGGTATCAACTTAGTATACTTATTTAAGTGATGTGATTTCTCCACATGTTATTCATTAGTCTATAGTATGCTTACATTATCTTTTTAAAAATAGTATTATAGAGATTTAAATTATTATACTTGTTATAAATACCCAAAATGTATACATAAAATATTTTTTTAGGTTGGATTAATCATTTTTGAGATTAGGTTGGATACTACTATCACGGTTTTTTATGAGATTATTAGGCTTATATTCACTCTCGTGTTTTTATTTTTTAGAACTTTTAGTTTTCCTTTCAATTTATTTTAGTATGCGATGACATTACATGTAGGCACTTGAGATAAATTTTGTCATTATGAGTAGTAGTTATTTTTTTCTATATTTTATCTCTCTTATATAGGTTACTTTTATAGAGTAATCCTTATTGTCTGTATATTTATTATACCATCGGTGCTAAGCTTCAACTTATGGCTTTTTCAATATGGGATTCAGAAAATCACCATATCTGTTATCCCATTTCTAGAACATAATGTATACTATTTGGGAGTAGAGGGTCATGAAACACTGGAATAGAAGTTTCAGGGTAAGAGATTGGATGTATTTTGTGATAGGCTTAGGTGATACTACATGCGTAAGTAGGGAAATTGTGTTAGATAATTTTAGTAATAAATGTAATCAAGGGAGACCTACTATGACATGGGTATTCAGGGACCCATGTGATCGAATGCATGAATCATTAAGATTAATGGCCCCATAAAATGAAGTGATACTGGTCTAGGGGTACAAACCTAGGAAAATATCACACATCATTATTTTTTTGTGCCTATATTGGAATTGGGTATACCTTTGGAAAAGGTAATCCCTAAATAATTAATTACATAATTAATTAATTTGTGTTAAATATTCCATATTCTCGGTTTATGAGGTTTATATTTTTTTCATGTTATGTCTCTAGGTAGACATCTTTATCCAGTTAACACAAAATATGTTTAGTAGCATGTTTTTTTAGATCGCTAACGAGAAAAGGTTAATGAAAATGAAACATAGAAGAGGACACTCTGACTGTTTTAGTATCAAAGTTGGAAAAAGTATGAAAGAACTATTTTGAAAATTGAGATTATAAACTGATAGAAGGAGGATAATATATCTTTAATTTAAATCCCTAATTATAAGTAGTAATAGGTTTCGTTTTATGTGATGTTGTTGTGTTGAGAAATTATGTAGTTGTGGTTCATATTCCTTGCTATTCATGAGGAGGCTAAGACTTTTAGGATATGTTCTATGACAACATTAGGTTGAGTTTCCTTCTTCAACCATGAAGGAGGCCAAACTCCACTATCTACATACCCATTAATAGCGGATTTCTTGTGTGTGAGATATAGGGATTATTATTAGAACATTTATTGGATATTACAATGATAATTTTATAGTTTAGGTGTCCATCTAGATGCAATTAGAGGAGGACTTTCATCTATATATCCATCATCAAGTCAAGCTATTTATGTCTTATAAAAATTACTAACTACTAGAATGTGTATAGGATGTTGATAGGACATTGTAATGAACTAGGTCATTATGAGAGGAGAGTTTTTAGGATTCTTAAAAAAATAGAGTAGTTGTTTTGGGTTATTATTTTCCTAAAAAATAGTTTTCAAAATATCGGGTGTAGGTATCAACCCTTTTTCTCTCATTTCTCAGGGGAGTGAAACCTCTCAAGCCTATTCCAAATAAAAAAGATGCATTATTTTATTATAGATGTCTGTTAATCTATATAGAGAGTTCATGATATTTATGAGTAGTCATTGTACACCATGTGTTACACTTTAGGTTTCTCCAATAATATATTGTAACCTGATATTGTAGTAGCAATCTTTATAAGCATGTGATCAGCAGAAAAGGTTTAGGGTGGTAATAGATATCCCCATGATGTCACTTGTCATCATAGAGTAAATTGTGTCCAAGGAGGTGGGTTTCGTCAAATTTATATGGATCATAATGAAGGTTGTGGTCATCTTCATGCACTAGCATTTCCATCATTGGGCGATCCAGAAGTCATGTGGGAACCCTTTTCTTATTTTCTACATGTGTTAATTCCTTTTTTGTTTAAGGAGATAAACAATCCTTCACATAACCTACCTTTGTTAATCCTTTATTATTTGAGGTTGAGAGGCTTCATTTCCCTTGTGAATTACTATTTTTTTAGAATGATATTATATGTATGTAGTATGTGGAGACTTTGAACTAGTTCTTTGAAAGAATCTAATTTGGGAAGAATTATTATGATTATGGATACATACTCATGAGGTAATACATTCTATTAATATGTTTTATTTTGTGTAGGATTTATTGTAATTATTATGGTGGAAGGTCATGTTTACTCTTGGTGATGAAGATACTATAGCGTTCATTGGAGAATGAGACCATCAAATGGGTTAAAGGTATGATCTTTCCTTCTCTTCCATGATCAATTAATTGATTCTCATTTCATCATAGATTTATTAAATGATGTTTCCATGGGACTTGGAAGAGTACCCTAATATATTTCCTACAGGTTTTTTGGTATTACCCCATCGATGGGTGATCAAGTTTGAGAAAGAGAAGCAACCAGACATTTATCTGATCTGGACATATTTAATAGGATGAAACATTATTAATTTAGAGAGATACAAGTATAACTCAGTGATGTTTTTTAATGATTTTTTTAGTCGATTGTGTCAGCTTGAGGAGCACTGGTTTTTTCATACATAAAGATGAAAGATGTTATTATATTTTTATTGATTATCATTTATTAGACCATTAATCGTTGAATAATATATTCCGTATTCCCTATATTGGTGATTTATTAATTTATTAGATGTGTGAAATTTTATTTTTAAAGATTGATTTATAGTCAGGATATCCTCAAATGTGGTTAAATGATTATAGTATTCTATATGATAATTTATTAAGTCATCATCCGAATTATGTGTTAGTTATAGTTCCATTCAGTATGACCAATTCTCCAACTATCTTCATGTTAATTGTGAATTTAATTTTCATGGGGTTTCTAGAAAATATCATCATGATTTTCATTTAAGGAATCAGTGTGTACTCTATCTCTAATTAAGATAATGCACTGAACCTATGTTCCATTTTGGGATTTCTTCATTTTCAGCACCTATTATAAAATTTTTACATTATGAGTTCTGGGTTTGTAAATACCATTTTAGAGGGAATGTTTTCCCATCATACATTAGTTTTGGATCCTTTGAATATGGATGTCTTATTTACCATGGAATCCCCTAAGACTGTTGTAGGTTTTTGGAATTTTTTTGGTCTTACAGGTTATTAAAAAATGTTCTTTACCAATTTCGATCAGGATTCAACTCCTATAACTGCCTTGACTAAAAATTATTAGGAATTCATGTAAATATATTACTAAATGTTTTCATTTTATTATCATAATGAGAATTTGATATGTGATGAATTTAATTTTTCTCAGTACAGGGAGTTCATATTGGGGATTTTTTTATGATGAGCTTCTTTCTGTGTTGGGTTCGGATGCAGTAGAGATTAGTTGTTTATTATGGGTCTCATGACTTTTATACCGCTAAGAATAACTATGAAAACCATGATCTAGGGATAGTAGATATTGTATTTTTCGGGATGTTGTGTTTAAAAAATATCATAACAGATAATTTTTTGGTTTTTACCAATCATAAGAGCCCGAGGTTTGTCTTCTACAATTATGGATCAATGTTTTTGTAGCATTAACGGATAAAATTCATGTGTGAACCTAGATATTTTTATACAATAATAAATTAAATATTGGTGATTAATCTTGACATGGATGAGGTTGGAGTCATAGTTCTTATTTTCTAGATCGTAGTACTATCACTTTTATTACAGCAAGTTGAGGAGTCCATTCTGGGAGACTATGTGGTTGAGGTATGGAGATATAGTATTGTTTTTATTCATTTTATAGATATTTTTTATAAGGAAAATTTACACAATGTTTGGTCTTAGGGAAGGAATTTTTTCAATTTTAAAAATCATTAGATGATTCTCTACGAGATCCAGGGATCAACATTAGTGATACATCCTAGCGTCAAAATGTTGAACCAATCTCTAAGAGGATAATTTTGGTGGCATGGGTTAAGGGAAGTAGTTTCAGAGTATGTGTCTTGATTTTTTGTCTTTTATAAGGTGATGGATGAGAAAAATATTTACGGTGGTTTGTTATATCCATTTAATATTTCTTAGTGGAAGTGGGAGGGTATATAGATGAAAATCACTACCAGTCTAACTTGATTTCATGGATTATTTGATTCTATATATATTATAGGGGATAGTTTGGTGAAATAATTAAAATTTATTATGGTTTGTGAGCCTTTTTAGATGAGGTTTTTCTATGTACGTATCTAGAAGAGGATGTGAGGCTCCACAGGGTCTGTAGGAAGATCATCTCTGATCATGAACCTCATTTTACATCTTGGGTGTGGATAGGTCCTCACAATGATTTTATCTCTTATTAATTCCTATGATCTAATTTTCATCCATGGAAGGATGGGAATATAATTTGTGCCATCGAAACTCTTGAATAAATGTTGTGTTCTTATGTTCTAAATTTTTTATGTTCAAGGATCAGTCACATTCCATTGGTTATTTTTTCATGCAAAAATATTGTTCACTCAAAAATTATTGTTGAATAATTTTATTCTTGGTTTGAATGACAATAACATTTTATTTTTTGTTTTATTGTGTATGATGATGTGTTACCCAAGATTCCCAACACAAAATTCTTCTCTTGTAAAATCTCTCAAATATCATGGTATTAAAAATCAATGCTTGGTGAGGATCATAATATGTTATTTGGGACAATAATGTTAACTAAAGATTATGAACGTTTTTATTCTGATAGTCATCTACCAGAGACTTCAACAACATGGATTATCATGCATGGATAGATTGATGTTATGTAATATATGTGTAGTCTAACATGAATCTGTCTAAGGAAATACCAGAAAAATGAACTTCATTGTTCGGATGTTATGGAATAAAACCATTCCCAATGATTATAATGTTCAAAGGAATAGAATATCCTAATTATTGAATTTCATATGTTGTGTGGCCCCTAGTTTTAAAATAGTGTGACACCTTTTTTAAAATGGTATCGGGCTTAATGTATATTGGATTACACCAGTTGGTTCATGAGTTGTTTAGTGAGTAGAGAATCACTGATATTATTCTTGGAGACTTGGTTTATAATAGTTTTACATAATTTCATGAGAAACAAATCCATAAAACATTACTTTTTTCTTCATATGGGTGTTATTAGAATCGAAAAATGGTGTTATAGAAGGTGGATACTTCTCATTCAATATTATTGAAGATTGAGTGTGCTTTTTGTGACTGAAATTTCATTTATGTATCTCAAAGGGGAATATTCTTTGTATCTTAAGGGTATTATTTTATTTAATACATTTACAACAAAGACAATAGTGTTTGGTCATTTAGGGAGTTGGGTTCAGCAGATTCCCCTATCCAGTGGCCTACATCTAAATGTTGATGGATTATGTGTTGTGATAGTGATGTAAGAATGTGGTCTAGTTTGGGATGACATGGGCTTCATGGTTTTTTTGTTATTTGTGTTTTATAATTCTTGAAATTTTATTAGTGCCTAGGCTCGGGTGATGTGCAATGGGAAAACATTATGTAATTAGTATCGAATTATTTTTTCTATTTTCTAACTGAACTCTAAAATTGATGTTGATCTCATTTGTCAGAAAACAGTAACCTCCTTAGACCAATTATTCGTTATCAATAATTTCATGTTGTTCTCGGACTGTGTAATTGAGGTGAGATATACTAGGATGTAAGGAACATTGATGCAAACATCATTTCCAACAAGGAAATTCATTTAATAGACTCGATATTTATGTTTTCACAGGATATCTACCTCAAGATTATAAACTTTTTATAACTGGTGATTCACTTTTCAAGATCAATTTTCAATATCCATATGTATCTTATGTACTTCTTCTATTTCAAAATAAAATGTTAGTTTTGAATGACTATGTTTTTTAAGACTAGGGTCATATAGTCAGCAATTACAATTCAGTAACTTGTGTAGAATACAAAAAAGATGGTTTAGGTAATTTATACAAAGATAAAGGTGATGTAGAATGTTAAAATTCCTATAATAATCATAGGAGGAGAACTATGGACATTGACCTTATAAACCATACATTCATTAGTGGGACTACACATCATGGATAGTGAGGTACTTGTCATAGGAGTTACCCTTCCCCCCACAATTTTTAATCCTTTATGGTGTTTGATCGCATAGGATATGTGGCGTATTATACAGTACTTCTATCATAGATGATATAGATACATTAGTTCTTATATGTTTCAATGTTTTTCCACTATATTAATGATGAATCTAGATAAATTGATTCTAAATAGATCAATTTTGACGATGATTCAACATTTAAGGAGTGACCAATGGATATATAGAATAGTTTGGAGATTGGGATTCACATATATTTTAATACCATGGTCTATGAATTCTCATGACCTCGTTGAATTGAAAACATAACATGGGAATGTGATTCATAGAAACACACTCATTACCCCTAATCATTTTTTATCTATTATCATATTGTAAGGACAATATTGACTGTTAATCAATTAGGGTTTTAGATGGTTTTATATGTTCTTTCATATTGTTTCCTTACTCTTTTGTAGAGTTATCTCCCCTAGGAAATGTATCGCAAGGGGTGTTCATTCAGATGAACCTTTTCATTTATTCTCTTTAGGTGTGATTTTATATTCTCAAGGATAATAATTGTTTTATATGTTTATGATGAAAGGTTCTAGACATATTTATCACATTTTATTTTTTGTTTTTGGTGTTTCGAGTTGACTGGAGATGGTTCCAATATTTTCTAGGTGTTTGGAATGTAAATGTGGAGTTAAAGTGGATTCCACATCATGGGTCCTTGAGCTACACCATATTTCTCATGCCTATGGTATAAAATAATAAGTTTTGATGTAGGATCTTCATAGATGGAGTTTTTATGACACTTCAAAAAGTGGCATGGGTGCCCCTAAGAGGTAGGTTGTGGTGTATCCTTTCTAGATATTGTATTTTGGGGTGTTGTAATAGGATATGACAGATGAATTTTGTAGTGTGTTGAAGTTGGATATATCATAAAATATATTTCGTAAAAATTTGTTATTTATTCCTATATAAGCACCCCAATATCATGGAGAAGGTTTTTCCGACAACCCACCACACATGTTTCTAGGATCTAAAATGTGGTGGTATTGCCCATGTCCTAATACCCTTCCCATTTTATATGAACTAGAATAATGATCCATTCATGAATCTATAACATTCATTTGACTATGGGGTTATGGTGTGGTCTCATTCTATTACAATCTAGTCTTCATGTTTATAAATATTGTTTTAGTGTGGTTCCAGGGGCTATGTCATGGTTAACCATTATCAATCTTCATATAAATTGACCTAAAGCCCTCTAACTCAATTTCCTTCCATTCCCTCATCTAAAAACCAAGTTTCCCAAATTTATAATCGAATTTCTTTGAATCCCCATTCATTAATGATCAATTATTGGATTCTAGATGTCAATATATGGTGATTTCATGTATTTTGTTCTTTCATTCTATATGTTTATCTTCTTTTGGGCCTTATTTTCTACATTTAATTCATTCCATGTAATGAGGTTTGATCCAATTCATTATAATGGTCTTTTTTGATCATTATCTTGTTTTATGTGGCATTAACTCCATATAATAACATATTTTATTTATTGGAGAGGTGACCTGAGATCTATTTTGGAATATTGTTTCTACAATACAAATGTATGATGTTTGAGGCATGGGATTAATTTTTATACCATTTATTAACATGAAATCAAAATGTTATCATGTTTTAGATGTTTGTATGATAATGGAAATAACCTAATAATGATTAAATCATTTTAGATATTGATATTAGTTTAATTTAATAGATCTCATGTTGTGTTTTTTCTCTATGAAAATGGTTTGACTTTTTATTTAATAGATAGTGTTCTATCTATGTTTTGCATGATTGAATGTTTTGTATGATAGGATTCAAATTTTAAATTAGCAAATTGGGTTTAAATTTTTTTAAAAAGGTTAATTAATTAGATTAAGAACATAAATAATTAAAGTGGCATGTTTGAGAACTATTATATTTTTTTATATTTATAGAAATAAAATTGATTCATTTTCTGTGTTTAATGGACATTTTTATTCAATTTCTTAATAAAATTTAATAAGTAACTTAAATATAGAAATGCAGTTTATGAAAATAATAATAATAATAATAATAATAATAATAATAATTACTGTCATTTTAAATGATAATATTTTCTCAGTTTTTTTGTACTTGAATTAATGCTCAGAGTAGGATTAATTTATTAAAATGACTAGTTATAGTAAACACCTTGGTTACCCTAAATGTCACATTGGATAAATAAATTTTTCAATTAAATACGATTTAAAAATTAGTTTTCGTATAAAGATAAAACTTTGAGGCTGTGAGTTCCCATTATATATAATGGATGGATGCCTTGTGTTGGGGTCGTGAGAGCCTGTTTTCATGTTAAGGTTAAATACCTTGTTTTTGGTGACATATTTCCCTCTTAAAAGTGATTACTTCTTGCTATATTATGTGTGATATATATATATGAGCCTTTATAGGTGATGTCATGACATCCTAGGACGGATGATGAGATATTGTTAGGGAGTTCTAAGGTTTTGTTAGTATTTGACCCTTGTGATGGTGAGATGCATGGGGATATTCATGAAGGTGTTGGTGATGTAATTGGGATGATGAAGCAAATTATAGCTGGAAATACCCATATTTGTTTTATGAAATATGTATGTGTCCTTTATAATAAATCTTTTAAGTGTTATGATAGCTAGGTTTATGGTTTATATGCTTTACATTCCCAATAACACGACGCGTCTGGATATTCTTGTATATCCATCTCTTAATGGTAAATTAGGTTGTTTACATAAGATCTTATAATTTTGTAATTATAATTTAATAACAATTTTTTTAATCCTTGGGATTAGTTCATAATGGAATACAATGACATTAAATCTTGGGAAACTATGGACTTTGCTGGATTATTCCTAGAGTGGATGGACATGTTTTAAGGATAATAAAGTGTGGTTTAATCAATGTTAACAATTTTTTTTTGTGAAATGTAATTCAAAACGTTATTAATTAATTATTAATTAATTAAATAAATAATAAAATGGTAAATAGTAAAGAATACATTTTTAATTTATTTCCTTTAATTTATTAAGTTCTTATATGATATCAAGTCTTTATTAGAAGAAGCCAAGTGTCTGAGTTACAATGACTGTAATTGATAAAAGAACTAAGATATGCCCATAGAGTGGTTATGTGATGTAATATATTCGGTATTTTTTAATATTTTATATGCAAACCCACCCTTTTTGGTTGGGTGAATAACATTAAGTGGGTTTTTGGAGGTCATTTTCCCCAATATCCCTATAGTGAGAATAGATGGCTAAATGCCCGCATTGGCCCTCTCACTTTTTTTGAT
Source organism: Viscum album (assembly GCA_963277665.1). Taxonomy (NCBI): domain Eukaryota; kingdom Viridiplantae; phylum Streptophyta; class Magnoliopsida; order Santalales; family Viscaceae; genus Viscum; species Viscum album. The sequence goes on along the minus strand of OY728128.1, from coordinate 2,081,444,072 downwards.
TATATTAAGTGATGGTATTCAATGTGGGTTTTTTCTATATATTTATGTATATGGTTTTAATTAAATGTGTTTATTTCAAAAACATGTATATGCTAGTAATAATCCAAAGGATTATTATTGGTGTGACATATATTGGATGTGATGGGTTGAGGTATATTAATTGGTGTATGGACTGTGATGACTTGAGGTATAATCCCTAATATATAACACACGTCACATGGGATGTGATGAATATAAGAAATCACATGGTTACTATATATAGATGTGATACGGGGTGATTAGATAATGTGATAAATGATAATTATTTTTTTTACATTATACTTGGTGTCTTTAGGATTACTCACATTTGGAAAGAGTTGGATTAAGACATAAGATGATCAGGTAGAAAGGAAAATAGTGGGGATATTGTAGTGTTCAACCATTTTTTAAATTATATAATATGAACACTTGTATATTCTACTTAGTGTGAGATATCAATGGTGAGATTTTTAATATAGTATATATGTATTGGTGATGTGTTAGCTTCACTAGTTATTCACCTATCTTTAGCCTTCTTACATTATATTTTTATGAGATGCTTCAAAGAGGATTCAATTGAGTATATATATTATGATCACCCAATGTATATATATAAACTATTTTTTATGGAATTGGGTGAGGTTTGGGTATTGGGCTTGATATTACTAGTTCGTCGTCTTGCAGAAGTTATTGGCGATTTATAGTTGGGATTGGGTTTTCCCATTTACTATTTTTTATTTTCATTTAAATATTTAAATCTTTTATCATAATACTTGTTTTCACTTGGGATCTATTTTATAATTACTAGTAGTATTTTATTGGTATTCTTTGTTATCTATATGTACATCATGTTTCTTTAAGAGGGAAATTATTTCCATATATATATTTATTATAATTTTTTTCTAGTCACCAACTTGTTCCCTATTATAGGTGGGATTCAAGTAGTCCTCATCTACCTTCAAAAATTTTCATCATAGGTTGTGTAGTGTTGGGGTGATGTTATAATGACAAAAATATCATTCTATAATTCATATGTTCAGTCTTTTCTATTATGTCATAATTTATTCTATAGATTACCCTTCAAATTCTTATTTCAAACACTATGTTATCCACTAGAGGATGGAGTATGGGTAGTTACAATATTCTACAAACACCCATATTGATCCATTAAATTAATAAATTTTTTATTTTAAAATCAATTCCATATTCAAATATTATATATTTGGGTAAACTGTATGAGAAAAATAATTTTTTCTGAAAAATATCACCACTGAAAAACTCATATTTTCTTGAAATGCAATGTCTTAAACATGGAATAAAACATAATTTACTATTACTCATTTTCATGTGGTAATTTAAATGGACCCATAGAGTCCATTAAATATATTTTAATGATATTAACTTCTTGTATCATTGATTTTCGTATTTTCAATATTCTCCCCATGTTTACTTTTCTATAGTGATTACCATTAATTTTAACAAACCCTCATACATCCTTGAACACGTTAGAATGTAAAATCCACATTTTAGTTTCTAAATTTATTCCATTAATCCTTAATAGTATAATACACATGCCATTATATGTTCATGAATAAAAATTGAAAAAAAATCCAACTCTTCAAGAATACAACTCAGTATTATTCAATCATATCCTTATTAGTATATAAATGGTTCATATAATTGGAAGTATCTTACATCTACCTTGGATCACTTATTTTAATTTTATGTTATATCTTAAGTATTTTTTCAATTCTAATTTAGTTCAATATTTATTAATATCTTTTAATACGTTGTTTATTCAAAGAAAAACTTTGTTTAGTTATAATTTCACCATTCTTTGGATGAAAATTTCCATCATCTAATTCTTTTAACATTGATAGAGGGTCTGAAACATGTTTTTCATTATATTTCATTGATTTTATTTTAAAATAAAACTCTTTTAAACGAATCAACAATATAATAATAATTTTTTATCTTCATTAATTGTCAACAAATACATAAATATAATATGGTCAGTATATATAATAAACATGTTGAAAATGAGACCAGGTATAAATATCTTCATTACATGTAAATTTTTAATAATATCCCTTTCTATTGTGGAATAACATAACTACGATCAATTAGGGAACATAATATCATAATAAATCACTTATTAATTATTTAATTTATTGACATGGAATTGATCCCAACATAATGTAAATGAAAAAATATAAGATCTCAAATAGTAAAATCCAATTTGGTGTAATAATTTTGGATTATTAAATAAACTATTTCATCAATATTCTAATGTATTTCATGAAATACTTAATAAAAAATCATATCTTATAAGAAATATACATAATTTAATGAAAATAATTAAGTGATCCTTTATGAATTTTCAATGTAGTTTTCTATGTTTATGATAACATTTCATAGTATTTACAGCAGATTGATTTGGTACTATTATAATTTGATTGATTTTAGCTTATTCAACATCAATTATGTATCTATATCTACATTATCATGAATAATTCCATATTTTACCCAGAAGAAACATTTTTTCATTTTAATATAATCTTTGTCTCTCAAAACAATTCAAAAGACATAGAAATATTTTATAATAATTACAAAAATATTATACTATCCACTGAAAATTCTTCAATAAACACATAATGTTTTATTGACACTATTTTTGAAAATATATCAATCACACACCATTGGAAGGTGACATGAGAACCACAAAAAAATAGAATTATTCTATAAGAAAAAGTTCCACAATGATATATAAATGTTTCTTTCTCGTAATCCACTAAGTATGTTGGAATCTGATTGCATCAAGATTAAATTCTACGAAAAAGTTGGTAAAGAATTATTTTTAGACATTCCAAAATCTATAAAATAATTAATTAATGTAAAATGATATGTTTATGTTGTAGTATTTATCTTTCTTTAACCTATATAGACTGACATTTTCATTACTATTCTTATTCTAATTTTATAATTTACTCAATTCATCACAACTTTCAATCCACAATTAATCATAAAAAATGGATTAGGTTTAACTATTCACTATATAATATTGGATAAATTTATTATGAAACTAATATATTGATAAATTCATCATTCATACCCTTCTTCATGATTCTTTTCTGCATTTTCTGACACTTAATAATATGATTATCATCATTTTATCTTAGTATATGATGCATTTATATTAATAAACAAATGCATTTTATGTATAAAATATTCAGAAAATATTTATTCTTATTATCATTTATCACCGTAAGTAATGTATTCTCATTAATATGTGGTATTTAATTGTATCCCTAATAAATATATTTTATTATTAGTATCAATTCCATAAACTATAGGTTTTGTGTCTGATGAATATATAGTTTCATAGACAATCATTATCCATAGAATTTTTTCATTAATTACACAATATTATGTCTATGATGGTTCTCTTAATATCAATAATCAAGGTCACCAAATGCTTTTGGATAGTTTTTATTCAATCGATTAGTTCAAAACCCAAGGAATTTTAAATATCTAGTTGATTCTATATATTATTTAAAACATCCAAATAAATAAAAAATATTAAAATAATTTTGTACAAATTATTTGGATGATTCACTTATTGAATCATACTATTTATATCCTAGACTTTTCTATACTGGAATATGGGATTCCATTATAGAACATTGTTTAAAAAACCTACCATAATTATAAATGTTTTTTTAAGGATGAGAAGCGCATTATTGTCAGTTTCCTTTTCTATGAAAAAAATATCTAATAGTATAAGGTTCATAAATCTCACTAGTATATTATTAATTTCTATTTTCGGAATGTAATATATATATTCTCTAATCGCAAATCCACTATTGTGGACATAACTTCATCCAAAGCTGATTCCTTGAAAAATTTCAAGGGAATGAGGTCAATGTTTTCTCTAATATCATCTAATAATCTAAAAGTTTTACAGTATTTAGACTCATAGTTAAACTTATATTTTATGTATCCTTGATATTTTGTGGTAAATTCCTTTTAATAACTTTAACCAACTCATCTATTAGTCCGATAATATAAACACTTCTAAACAATTCTCATTGGAAATAACGTTTATAAAACAATTAGTGTATAATTGTATCTTATCATTTTATTTAACAAGTACATTATGAACATTAAAATATATAAAAAATCAGTAAACCACTTGAATTATGTATCCATTTGTTTATCATGTTCCCATCCACTTTCTAGAAAATAGTCTTTTGGATAAAAATATTTTCAATTACCATCATCAATCTTGAGCATGACACTTGAAAATATACCTTTTTCCTATAATTATATATATCAAATTATATAATATAATTTCAATATATATTATTTCCTTTTTTATATTAGTTATTTGTAATATAGATTTATCAATATCTTATTTATCTATTCACTTGATTGTTTTGACTCTATATATGATAATATCCATGAAACACTCTTTATATTTTTGTAGTGGTACAATATAATTTTACTTTTTCTATTTTCTAAAATAAATACTTTTTTGATTTTTAGATTATGAATACTATATTGAATTTGAATACTAATTACCCAGGTCATATAATGTTTTTATTATTTATCTAAATAATTAAAATATTCTAATTTAATTATATTTTGATATACATAATTCTTCATGTATTCTTAGGGTTTCTTTTTCAACTTGATTTAAATAGGACTCTTGATTCCAATTATTTACAATTTTCACTATAATTTGTAATCACTATGAAAATTGAATTCTAGAGGTCCAATATGTCTCAACTGAAATTGAATCCTCCATGATTTATTTTGCAAATTAGATCATCCTTGATTATATGTGTTATAAAATTAAACACCTGTTAGGTAATTCATTTATTAATTATTCATGTAACCTACTTCCCCCTTTTTTCGACTTGTTAATTTGATATTACCTTGTAAAAATATCAATTAATAAATGGAATTTTGACCAAACCGTCTATAATAATTTCATTCTTCTTTCTTACCATTGGTAACTAACACAAGACCTTGAAATTTTATATAAATTGTTATACTTTATATCATTTTAAACTATATCATCCCTCATTAAATTCTAACGTCCTCAAATACACTACTACCAAGGATTCACAATATGAATGTTTTATATATGTTTTATTTCCTTACTCTTCGTTCCCCATAATGGATTCCATCAACTGAATATAATAATTTATACACTATGTCATTCAAATACGAATAGGAAAAATATGATAACCCTGCTTTTTATTAAACAATTAATCATAATTTATCACATAAAATTCACATGATACAACATAGAAGATCGATAGTTCTAGTGTATTTGGGGATTTAAATGATTACATAACAACTTATAGCGTGAAATACAATGTATTTATTGAAAACATCCTTTACATTACCACTACATTCCCTCGTTCTTAGCATTGCATGGGATAACCTGATGACATGTATAAGAAAAGGGTAAGCTTTAAAGCCCAGTAAGGGAATAATCGTGGAAGAAGATAAAGAGTAAAATACATGTTTGAAAATAGGAATATCAATATAGCCTAAGGGAAGCATAAACATAAAGGCATGATAAATCATGATAATCAGTACATGGAAATGTGGAAACAACACTTAACATGGAATTAGAATGAGCCATGGATCATTGCATAAGGATCATGAGTAAACCCTCATTTCACAGGAAGCACATGTAAAACCTCGTTGCACTTGAATTAGCATGAATCAACACCCATTTTACATGGTGTATCATGATACTATACTTTACCCAATTTATTCGAGCACTATCAGGGTGCACCCTTCTTAAACATTTCATTTCATGCATAAGTGTGCCACATGGATCATAAAACATTGAATCATTCAACATAATCATTTATTCCATGATAAAACAATGTGTAATACATACATAAAACTATTTAAACAATAAGTAAATGTGCATAAAGTTGAATACCCTTGATAGAGAAATGGGCATGGTATTCACTACACAATGACTTTGTCTTTGAAAAGCGTAGTGCAATTTTGTCAGCATAACATCGTGACATAAGAACTCATAAAAATGATTGATGAAAGAGAAAGGGATATCTCGTCATATTTAAATAACATAAACAGTAAGGGGTCATATATATACATGTCCCAACAAATGTAATGTATTTATATACATTATACAAAAGAATTTTTTGAATGTAAATGATGAGAGAGAAATTCCTTTCGGAATTTTGGCATTGTAACGGGTGAACATGGGAGGCATTTAATGAGAGAGAAAGGGGTCTCCCATATTTCAAAAAAAAGAGAGAAGTATTAGGGATGTTATAAACCATACCCCAAGATTTATAATTGAAATTAAAATGGCATTAGAATTTAAAGAATATTGGACAAAAATGAGAAAGGAAGAAAAACCCTTACTTGGATGTGTGCTTCCAGAGGCTTCAGAGATGCTTGAGAGAGTCTTATTGGGGGCATCAGGCACCATGGGAGGATTATAGAGAGAGAAAGGCAGAGGTTGGATGAACTCTAAAGGGTTTGAGTGAAAAGGAATTGGGATCTTTGGTGGGATTATATAGGAATGGTGAGGGAATTCTTAATAATTTATGTTTGGGACACCTCATATTAAACTAATCCAAACCACAAACCATACCCTGGTTTTTTCCCATGGTTTTTGAAAAAGAGAATTGGAATACAATATTTTATAAGGCCAATGACCGAACTTATTAAAATAATGGGGTTTCATATGTGGAGGTGAGTCACACTCCCATGGAAAACAATTTAAAAATACAAAATGTTTAATAAGTCTTAAAGGGTCCACTAATGCTTTGTAAAATAAATCAAAAAAACCGAAAATCACATTATTTTAATGGTAAAAAATATATTGGTCAAACATAACGTTTATATTATTTTATTATATCAATATTGGGTCATTATGATGTCATAAAACACATTATATATTTAAATGGTATTTAATTTTTACCCAAAAATATGAGTGTCTCGGAAAATTATGAAATATTCACTATTGGATAATTTTGACGACCTGATTCCCGAAATAATATTAATTTTATGTAAATAATTTTCTAAATATTTTAATTTTCACTTTAAAATAAAAACCTACATTTATTGAAAATTCACGGGTTTTGACAAAAATGGATTTCAAACATTAAAAAAATTACAATTGCATTCATAAAATTAAATGATAATTTATATTTAATAAAAATTAATTTAACAATATTAATAATATTTTTTTAAAATATTATTTTATAAAAAAATCCATTAATTTATCAAAATAGATTTCATATTTGATCATTAACAAAAAATACTATTCATGCTTTAAAAAAATTTCCAAGGTAACAATAAAAAGATGAAAGTATATTCATTGTTATATACAAAAATAATCTACATAACCATAGTACTAGGGTCTTTTTACATAACCCCTTATAACAACTACATATTATGGAAGTGTAAGGTGTGCGATGGTGGCGGATTCTTGGGGTGGCTTGGATAATATTGATCATGTGATAATCTCTATCAACTTCCACTTATCTCTTATGTGGTCCTGCTCGATCTTAACATATTCAAGATCTTCTTGGGCTTGGTCAAGAGTGAAACCCAATGACACAACCTTCTTTCCAGGTTCTGAAAAATTGGCATCGTATGGGGAACGTCTACTGGATGAGGTCATGGATTCCTTTTTCTGAGTAAATTGGATTTGTTAATGACCTATATTTATAGTAATAATTTTATCACTATCCAATGACTATATTAGAAAATGTAAAAATTCATAATAGTATTATAAAATCCAAAAACATAAAACCAAATAATTTGACATTTTATATAAATATTTTACATAAATAGATATTTAATTAGATCAAGAGGGATATCCATTAATGAATGTCTGGGTCGTTATAATATTCCCCCCTTAAGAAATTTCACCCCCCCAAAATTTTCATTTTCTATACTAAAATAGATGTGGGTAACTCTTCTTAATCATTTCCTCGGATTCCCACATCGCTTCTTCAAACTTGTGGTATCACCATAATACCCTGATGAGGGGCATTGTCTTATTTTGAAGAACTATTTCTATATGATATAAGATCTTCACTGGTAGCTCCTCATAAGAATTATCATCCTCTAACTGTACCACCTTTGAAGAGATTACATGTGAAGGGTCCAGTAAGTACTTCCTTAAGAGGGATACATGAAAGACATCATGTACATTGGCCATTGTAGGTGGAAGTGCTGGTCGATAGGCCACAACCCTGAAACGATCAAGAATCTCAAAGGGGACGATGCACCTTGGACATAACATCCCTTTCTTTACAAAACCCATGTTCTTATTACACAGAGAAATGCATAGAAATACCATGTCTCCAAATTTAAACTCAGGGTCTCGTCTACAGTTATCTGCAATACACATCTGCCGACTATGGGATACCTTGATATGCTGCTGAATAGTTTTCACCTTCTCCACCATTTCATCGACTGTTTATGGTCCAAGCAACTTACGCTCACCGACCTCATCCCTTCATGACGGTGTTCTACATCTTTTCCCATAAAGGTCTTTATATAGTGCCATTTGGATGCTCAAGTGGAAATTGTTATTATAAGAGAACTCAACCAGAGGAAGATGTTTATCCCATCTTCTTTTAAAGTCCATTGAGAATGCTCTCAACATGTCCTCAAGTGTTTGTATAGTCTAATAGGATTGGACATCCTTTTGAGGATGATAGGCCATACTGGATTTCAGTTCATTATTCCGAGCATATTGAAGAAACTTCCAAAACAGAGAGGTGAATCTTGGATCTCGATCAGACAAAATAGATAGTGGTAACCCATGAAGACTTACCACTTCCCCGATATATATTTGTGCCAGTTGATCCAATGATAAATTCTCCAGAATAGTAATGAAGTGTGCTTCTTTTTTAAGGTGATCCACAACAATCTAAATTGCATTGTTTCCTTTGGATGTCTTCGGAAGTCTAGTGATAAAGTCTATGGTCATTTTCTCCCATTTCCATTCTAGTATGGGAAATAGTTGTATCATCCCATTAGACTTTTGTCTCTCTTAATTCACTTACTGACACACCAGGCACTTTGATGTATATTCAGAGATCTCTTTCTTCATATTTTCCCACCAATAATTCTCTCAGAGATCTCGATACATCTTTTTGTTTCCTGGGTGAATAGAGAAATTTGAACTGTGTGCATTATCCAAAAGTTCATTCTTCAGCTCCAAACATTATGGAACACATAGTCCTTTGTCAAATCTCACAATTCGTTCTTCATTAACATTAAACTCTAAAGATTTGCCTCTTTCGATAGCTTCCACTTTTTCCTAAATTCCCACATCATCCTTTTGTGCATCCTTTAACCTTTCATAAAGTTGTGTTTGAGAAATCATTTGTGAAACGATTGATGATGTTCCCTTATTTATGATTCCCATGTCCATATTCATCATATCTAAGATGATTTTATCCATTTAAATTTTCATCAATGATAGAATCGATGGGTACTTTTTACTTAGGGAATCCATCACCTTGTTTGATTTCATAGGGTTGTAATGGATTGAGAATTCATAGTCTTTGATCAACTCTAACCATCTACATTGGCGCATGTTAAACTCTTTATCTATGATTATATACTTGTGGCTTTTTTTCTCCATTTATATTACACACTTCTCCCCAATGAGGTAATGCCACCGAATTTTCAAAGCGAATATCACTACAGCAAACACGAGGTCATGTTTTGGATATTTCTATTCATTAACTTTCAATTTCCTTGAATCATAGGCAATGACTTTATAATTTTCCATCAACACACATCCCATACCCTTTTTCGAAGCATCACTGAATACCACAAATAGTTATCTACTTGTGGGTAAAGTGTGCACGGGCGCAGTGATAAGCCGATTTTCCACTCTTAAAAGCTTTCTTCACATTCATCACTCCAAAAAAAATCTTACTCCCTTCTGAGTTAGCTTAGTAAGAGGGTTGAACCATTGTAATAATTTTCCCAAAAAACATCGATAATATCCAACTAACCCCAAGAAGCCTTGGATATCTATTACCGATGTTGGCCTCAATCTTCCCTAAATGGAATCTATTTTAGAGGGATCCATAGATATCCGATTTCTTGTGATGATATGGCCCAAGAATGAGACCTCCTTAAACCAGGACTCTCACTTGATGTACTTTTCATCGAGCTTCTCCTTCCACAAGGTCTCAAATATAGTTCTTAGATGGTCCTCATGATCCACCTTGGTTTTCGAGTATATTAGAATATTATCTTTAAGACTACCTAAAATTTGTCAAGGTAATCTCTAAATTATCTATTCATAAATTCCATGAAGATTATTGGAGTATTAGTGAGTCTAAAAGTTATTATTATGAATTCATAGTGCCCATATCTTGTACGAAAAGCAGTCTTCTAGATATCTTCCTTCTTCACCCTTACTTGATAATATCCCGACTGTGAATCCACAATAGAGAAGTATTGTGCTCCACGCAGCTGATCAAACAAGTCATAAATTCATGGGAGGGGATACTTTTTATTTATCGTGATTTTGTTAAGATCAAGATAATTAATGCAAAGGCGCATTGACCCATCCTTCTCATGGATGAAGAGAACTAGTGTACCCCATAGTGATGCACTTGGGCGTATAATCCCTTTATCCAGATTCTCCTGTAGTTGTTTCTTCATCCCCTTAATCTCCCCAACATCCATTCTATACGGATTCTTTGATATTGGAAATTCCCCAGGTATAAGATCAATTGATAATTCAACATCTCCTCTAGGAGGATAACCACGAAATTCCTCAGGAAACACTTAAGCGAATTCCCTCACAATAGGCATGTCTTCTAGGATGGTTTCCTCCTTAGACTCAATCATCTAATCTAGATACGCATGCTCAAAGGGTAGTAATATCCACGCTTGATATGATGGAGCTATAGAAAGTTCATCTTCCTCCTTGCACATGTAATGAATCGGTGGTCGATTCTCCACATGGAGAGTGATTTACCTCTCACAACAATTTATGTTGGCTCTATTTAGGGAAAGACAATCAATGCCAATAATTGCATCAAATTCCACCACAGGGAGTATGATGAAGTTTTCTAGGAATATTAATTCATGTATTATGACAAGTGAGGAGTTATATTCATGCGATGCAATGATTGCCACATTTTTCGTACTCCCTGACATCTTGACATCCATGATTTGTGGTGGTTCTAGGATTGTTCTACTAATCTTTCGAGATTTAAAATAACACGTAGAATCTGAATAAAATATTATGTTCACTATTCATGAATGAATAACTAGTGTTCCGATCACCACATCATTGTCAAGGTTTACTTCAGTTGCAGTGATGGAAAAATCTCACCCTTGCTGCCTTGGAAGTTGTTTGTTCCCTCCGAAAACCCATGGCTTATGGAACTGATTTGCAAGATGCCCTAGTTATTTGTAGTTGTAGAAATGAACCATGAGTTGAGGATTGAACGGAGAGTCCCTCTCCTCTGTTGTAGTTGCGGGTATTTCTTGTCGATGGTTAATAGCCATCCGCCCTTCTCTTCCACACCTAAAGCATTTCCTCGTCCCCTTTAGGAAATTTCTAGGGTGCTTCTTTCCTCACCTTTAGCAAGTGCGGTGTTGGATCTTCTTAGCACCATTGGATTTTTCCATCGAACCACCAGAATTGAATTCCACCATACACTTATTATCCCCATGATACCCCTGAGATTCTCCAATCTCCATTTCAACCTTGAGGGAACATCAAACAATTTACTCATAGCTATCGAAGTCACAGATCGCCAGTGCTTTCCGTAGGCTCAATTTTAACCCACCAAAGAAGAGTTCAACCTTGCATTTGGGGGTAACAACAAAGCTAGAGGCGTATCGTGCAAGCCTTGTGATGTTTTCCTCATACGCTCTGACAGATTCTTCATCTTTTTTCGTGAGGTAAAGAAGGTACCTTTCCATATTATTCCAGAGGGTATGCAGAAAATATTTTTCAAAAAATATATTCTGGAAATCCTTCCATTCCAACACCTCAATCTCCTCCTTAGGCTTCGTATTTTTGATCAACGTCCACCATTGATCAGCTTCACCCTCCATATGATAAGTATCAAGGAGAACCTTCTATTTTTCATAACATTGATGGATAGAGAAGATCTTTTCAATGGAGTTGATCCATTGTTCAACGATTGAGGGATCAAGTGATCCATTACAAGTAGGAGGCCTTTGTCTCATGAAACTCTTGATAGCGACTATTGATTTATTGGGGGGGTTGAATGTTCCTCTAGACCCATTATTTTGTTCAAACCATGATTTAACTAAGAGAGAAGTGTGACAAAGTTAGTGATTCCCTCTCCCATCGGATTGGGCATCTCATTAGAACAATCATCACATTGATCTTCACATCAATTTTTAGCCCATGTCCTTTTATTACCAGCCATTTGCTGGAATAAATGGAATGTTATTGGAAACACATAAAGGGTAATCCAATGAAAAAACTAATGACTTATAAATTACTTTTATTTCCTTAACATATGAATATATTGTCTTCAGTCAATGTTATCCATGATCTAATTTCTAACATATATTTTTATGGAAGTTTTTGTCCCTTAATAGTAGTTCATACTGTGCTTTTAAATTTACTAAAGCATATCCCCGAGGAGTGTCATAACCAAGAGTGTATCAAGGACCGTTGTCATGAACTAGTTCACATTTGATTCTAGCTCTAAGCGATGTTTTTGGGTTTTACCCCTAGGTTACATCTGTGCCAGAGATGCCTCTAACTACACGTATCCAGACAGGGATGTATTTTCTTGATAAACCACTTACTCAACACTGAAAAAAAAATTCGGATGTTTTTATTATACATAGTCTTGTCTCTAATAGAATTACTGGGTTTTTATAATCATAATACCAAAATTAACTAAACCTATCCTCTGATACCAACTATGACAACCTGCTTTTTATTACACAATAAAACATAATTTAATACATAAACATGACTTGATACGACATAGAAGATCAAGAGGTATGATGTATTTGGGTCTTATGATCATTACATAACAACATAAAACATGAAATGAAACATCTTTATTGAAAAATTCTTTAACATGACCTCTGCATTCCCTCGTACTTAGCATTGCATGAGATAACCTGAGGACATGCATAAGAAAAGGGTGATATATAAAGCCCAGCAAGGGAATAATCATTGAATAACATGAGGATTACAATACATATTAGATAATAGGAATATCAATAGAGAACACTATAAGCATAAACATAAAGTCATGATAAATCATGATAATCAAAACATGGAAATGTGGAAATAACACATAGCATGGAATTAGCATGAGCTGAGGCTTATTGCACAGGTTACATGAGTAAACCCTCATTACACATGAATCTTGAGTAAACCCTCATTTCACATGAATTATCATTAGTCAACACCCATTGCACATGATTTATCATGATACTATACTTTACCCAATGCATTGGAGTGCTATCAGGGATCACCCTTTGTAAACATTTCATTTCATGCATAACTGTGCCACATGGATAAAAAAATTGAATCATTCAACATAATATTATATTCCATGATAAACAAATGTGTAATACATACATGAAACACTTTAAACAAAAAATTAAATTTGTATAAAGGTGAATACCCTTGATATCTAAATGGGAATGGTATTCACTACACAATGACTTTGGCTTGGAAAAGTGAGGTAAAATTTTGGCAACATAACAGCGTGACATAAGATCTCATAAAAATGGTTGATGAGAGAGAAAGGGGTGTCTCATAATTTTTACATGGCATGGATAGTAAGGGGGTCATATAGATACATGTCCCAAAAATTGTAATGGAATTTATCTTCATGATACAAAATAATTACTTGAATGTAAATGAGGAGAGAGAAATTCCATTTGGAATTTCAGTATAGTAACAGGTGTTCATGGGAGTCATTTAATGAGAGGGAGATGGGTCTCCCATAATTAAAACATAAAGAGGAAAGTACTGAGGAGGTGAAAAACCATACCCCGACATTTATAATTGATATTAAAAGGTAATAGAAATTTAAATAATATTGGACATAAATGAGAAAGGAAGAAAGACCCCTACTTGGAAGTGTGCTTCCAAAGGCTTGAGAGATGCTTGAGAGAGGCTTATTGAAAGCTTGGGTCACCTTCGGAGGATTATTGAGAGAGGAGGGAAGAGTTTGGATGAACTCCAAAGGATTTTAGTGAGGATAAAGTGGGAGATTGGGTAGGTTTATATAGGAAAGGTGAGAGAATTCCTTATTATTTAGTTTTGGGACACATCACATTAAACTAATCCAAACAACAAACCATCCCATGGTTTTTGCCCGTGGTTTTTAATAAAAGGAAATTATAAAACAATATTTTATAAGGCAGAAGTCCTAACATCTTAAAATAAGGGGGTTTCTTATATGGAGGTGGGCCACACTCTCTAGGAAAACAATTTAAAAAGACAAAATGTTTAATAAGCCTTGAAGGGTCCATAATGCTTTGTAAATTAAACCAAACAAACCCAAATTCACATTATATAAATGGTAGAACATATATTTGCTGAACATTAAGTTTATATTATTTTATTATATCACTATTGGGTCATTATGGTGTCATAAAACATATTATATATTTAAACGGTATTTAATTTTTAACTAAAAATTTGACTCACTCAGAAAATTAGGAAAAATTCACTATTGAATAATTTCAATGTCCTAATTACATATATAATATTAATTTTATATAAATAATTTTCTAAATATGGTAATTTTCACTTTTAAAAAACCAACATTTATCCAAAATTTATGGGTTTTGACAAAAATTGCTTTCAAACATTAATAAAAATTCCAATTGCATTCATAAAATTATACGATCATTTTTATTAAATCAAAATTAATTTAATAATAATAATAATATTTTTATAAAATATTATTTAATTAAAAAATCCATTAATTCATCAAAATAGATTTCTTAGTTGAACATTAACTAAAAATATTATTTGTACTTTAAAAAAATTACATGGTAACAATAATAAAATGAAAGTATATTCATTATTATACACAAAAATAATGTACATAACCATAGTACTAGGGTCTTGTTACATAACCCCTTATAAAAACCACATAATACCGAAGAGTAAGGTGTGTGATGGTGACAAAATCTTGGGGAGGCTCGGATAACATTGCACGGGTGGTAATCTCTATCAACTTCCACTTCTCACGTAGGCGGTCTTTCTCAAGCTTTACATATTATTTCTTGGCTTGGGATTGGTCAAGAGTGAATCCCAAATACACAACCTCCCTTCCGAGAACTATCAAATGGGATTTGTATGGGGAACGTCTACTGGATGAGGCCATCACTTCCTTTTTCTGAGTAAATTGGATTTGATAAAGCTCTATATTTATACTAATCATGTGATCACTGTTTGACGACTATATTAGAAATGGTCACAATTATTAAAATTATTTTAAATCCAAAAACATAAAACCAAATAAGTTTAAATTTTATATAAACATTTTACAAAAAGAGCCATTTAATTAGATCAAGAGGGATTTCTATTAATGAATGTTTGGGTCGTTACGAAAAAATACATTAAATTTGATAGAGTGAATTGACGGTGAGGTACCTATTAAAAGTAATCAATAAATATATTCCATGATTTATGAAATAAATTGTCATATTTAAAAACAAATATTGACATCCTAGTTCTCAAATATATTATTCCTTGTATAGAGTAGAATAACTTTGTAAACTAAATGTATTTTTCTTCCCGTGTATAAAAATAGATCCCTTCGTACATAAGTAACCAATTCATTTCATTCCCATTTATATTGTAATGGAATAATCTAAGACTTATCCCATCCTTTATTATTAAATTTAGTGGAATATAATAAAAAATGGTAATGAAATAGTTGATGACTAATAATGTTTTATCTGATGAAATCCTATTGAATATATGTATGTAATAAATAATGGATCTTCAAAAAATAGTATTTATAATATAGTGTGAATCTAACACATGGTGGGTAACCAAATACTCTAGAAGCTAAAATTTACCTATACCTTGGTAAAATATGTTCATTTTTCACAATATCATCTACAAAATATCATTCTCTCTTTATTGTGGCATCTTCTATTGTCTGTGACTTTACGTGTCTTAAATTTTTCTTTACCTATATCTCTAAATATATTTTTATGTATATTTAATGAGTGGAAGAATATCATATTTGGGAAATCCCATTGTTTTCATGAACCTATAAGACTATTAATTGTATCATAAAATGAAATATAGTGATAAATCAATGAATTTTATTACTTTTACTTTTTTCTATATGAATTATTAACATAAAATTTTAATATTAATTATTTTCCTCAGAAACGATAAAAAAGATTATTAGTTTTCAATTGTGTATAGTCATCTAAACAACCTAATTATCGAATACAAGGGCATTTTAATTCATTAATTCACAGTTCCCCATGTTATTTCTTAAGGAAAAACCTCACAAATTTTTAATGATTTATCTCACTTATAATTAAAAAAAGAAAATAATGGTGTGTGTGTGTGAGAGACTATTAAAAATTTATAAGGGCTAAAAATTCAAAACAAGAACACCTAGTGCATCAGTTTTGGAATCACTAAGTCACTATGAAATGAAATGGAAAAAAGGAATACGAGAACACTAGTAATGAATTGTTTTGAGTGTTCTAATTAGAAAAATGGGGAATGTTTGGATTAGTTTTATTTGTTTAAAATTTTCTAGACATGAATTCATTGACTCTTTAAAAAAACAAAAACATTATCCTTCAAGAAATATTCTTTATAAAATCATAATCCTTAAGATAACCATAAGTCCCCATAAGGTTTTCAATAATAACTATAAAAATGTAGTTTAGTTATATGATTAAAGTGTACCATAACAACATTGTAAAATATCATTGGTTAGAGAAAATACTCATATCTATAGTTATTAGGATGGATTTTAGTTTTTATTATAGTATATATACCTCTATATTTATTTACTAGGCGATAAACTACTGATGTATTATAATGAAATGAGACAGATATCAAGATATTAATATATTCCAAATTAAAATTAATAAATAAATATAAATATCTTGAAACCCACATTAAAACTAGACACTCATCCTAAAACTGGATTGAAAAAAAATAATATTAAAGAAAGAAGGACTCATTATGATGATCCTTGGGTGTATCTCTTCTAATGGAAGAACTGTTTCTTTTTCTTCTCTCCCAAAAAATAATTCCCCTCTCTATTAATGGAGTATCTCTTTTCTTACATCATCTAGAATATGCTTATACTGTATGATCACTCAACGTTATAAATATTTTTCAATATCATTGCATATGTACTACGGATAAATAATTTCTCTACTTACCTCCATCGAGCTCCACTAGCATTAACTACTTGTTTCTTCCCCTCTCATTGGGATTTTATTCCTTTGGTATTGACTATAAATGATTAACTTTATTTATGAAGATATTTTTTTTGGGATTCCACATGTCACCAAAGGTTATGTATCTTCTCTACGTATCTAATCCACTCATGTACAACTATCCTTACTCAAAAACTATTGTATCCTTCAATATTATAAATTTATAATTATTTAAAACTTATAATTGATGAAACTAAATTTGATAAAAGAATTTTGGAATTATAAATGATCAAATTTATGTATTTGTGTATTTCAATACCATACTCGCCAGCTCATTCTAGTTCTATGTGCGGTGAGTAAACAAAATGTAATATAAAATTGGATTTATGAAATGAATTCCCACATATAAATATTTGTAAAATATTCACAACCATAATGGGTTTATTTTTTGTATGTTATTGTATATTGTGTTTATCTTATCATAGCCTTATGTTTTTTTGAGTTTATATCCCTTGTAGGTCAACCTGATTTTTAAATTTTTTGGAAAATAGAAAATATCAAGGCTCAATGTGACTCTAATTTTCTCTATCCTATTTCCCCATACAATTTCCATTGGCTTTTTATGATGTCAAAACAAATATTGATTTTAGAATTAGATGAAATATATATTTCATTATATTAATACAATTTGGATGTATTTATAATTGGATTTATTATCAATTCTAATAACATATTCTTTATAACATTTAATTTTTATTTTGATTAATTATGTTGATGTATAGAGAGTTATACAAAATAATCTCACATAATAAAATATTTCATTTTAATCTTGTGATGGATTCATTGTATTGAAATGAGGTATTAGGAAAATATTACCCATGGAAAACTATTTGAATTATTCACGAACTACTTTATTATGGTGACAATTCCTTTATATGTATCTCATATAACATATCACTTTTATCATTTTTCCATGAGTTCTGATATTGATTGTGGATTATTGTCTTCAAATGATTAGTATATATAAGAGCATACTTTTTCAATCAGGTAAGGAGCCTTCAAATTTCAGCCTAAATCTTTACTTTGGACCCACTATGGATTCCTAATGTGTTAGAAAAGGTCTTAGGGGTTTTTATCTTATATTTGAAGATTAGCAACCTTCGTTTTCGTGGGAAACCTTCCAAGTCTCACTGTTAGCACACAGTTGGATCATGGTTTGCCTAACTATGAAGATGTGGTTATTCTGGTCAAAGTTACATCGCAAGGGTGGTGAATGTCTATGTGACCTAACCAAGGAAGTAACCCTTCTACCTTGGTATCCTGGAATAGTTTATACACGGTTTTTCAAACTGTGTGGAGAAACTATGCACAAGCCATTTTTCCGAGTAATTTTACCAATTTTTATTAATGATATATTTAGATCCATCATTATTCTATATACGTATAATCAATATTACTAACCTAATATCCTCCCATTTTAGAGTTTTTTGAATAATTAAGGTAGGAATCAAGATATATCCTTCATATGGGATCTGTTCAAGCTTGTGTTCATCACATTGGATTCAAAACGGTTATTCCTCGAGTCTGTTTAAGCCTTTCCTCTTCTCTAATCCTATTGACCATGTTATCAGGGTATGACTGTATTACATTTTTCTTAGATATACTTGTATCTAAGTCGAATCAAGGTCCAATACCAGATGTGGGGAGTCGTACAACCCTAAGATGGGTGGTCTATAACTCATCCCTCAAGTTTGTTGATTTTGAAATTATTATGTGGGGCTCCCCGATTTCATTTTTCATTATTTACAGATATTATATTCCATGATTATATTCCTTATAATCATATCATTATGACATTTCCATATATGAGAAAAATTATTGGTCGTTATTCCCACAACTTTTTTCACCCCGTGTAGGATGTTATTCCATAATTTTTATTTTAGTGTTTTGACATGTTTGAGACACAATTTGGGTGTTCCATAGCTTGACCTTACTAAGGGTAAACTTTTATATATTAAATAGAATTTATATAATCAAAATCGAATAATGTAATGTACCATGTATGATCACCAGCTGACCAAACCTGTAGTAAGTGCTTCAATTTGAAAATAAAATGTGAAATGTGAATGGGAAAGTATAATAAGTATATGAATTTCTATTAAATGTAAATGAATTTTAGGTTGAATATCTATAGTACCCATTACCATATTAATGGAAGGTTGAATAATGAACATTGAATATGGAATTTTCTTTAAATGGATTAAATTAATGGTTTCATGCTACTTGGCCATATCACAGTAATTAAATTATATATTAAACATATTTACTTGATTAAAAGGTTTCGTGGTACTTGAACTTATCACACTAATGAAATTCGAGGCATGAACCAAATTAAATATTAAATTAATTAATAATAGAAGAATAATTTCAGGAATTGATCTCACCTTATATTATTATAGGAGAATTATTGGAGCACTCAGGAACCAAATTCAGATTCAATGATACAACATTCTTAGGTTCAGACCCACCTAGATCATGATCACTGTCAATTATATAGATGTCCAGTATGACAATTTGTGATACATTCAATATCATTACAAGACTCCTTGGATACACTCTTTTTATCTAACATTGTCATGTAGGATCCATGGTTACAGCTCATCTTGACCAGTCATTGGTTAGACACATTTTTCCTTAAAAGAACACTTTGGAATCTGTATGAATCTAATTGTGGAATGATCTGGAATATGCTCCTTATATTAAACTCCTACCTGATCCCAAGCTATAGTTACTACTAAGTTGGTGACCATTGAGGTTTATGACAACATTTTTATTTATTGGGTGTATCACTATTAAATATCATTACAGGTTTCCATGTTACACATGGGACCCTTGCGATTACTAACATGTGACTTATTTATAAACTGGTAAAAATAAAATAATGAATTGTTTATATGTTAAGACACTAGCTTAGGGTTGAAGCAGGTTCTTAGGTATTTAGTTATATTGTATTAACTTACATTATATATACATGTTTTAACACTATTACATTTCCATTAAAAGGGCCTAATGTTATAGAAATCATTGGTGGTTTCCCACTAACATTTATCTCACACCCTCTAAAAGAGCATTTTGGTACTCATAGTGGATTACATGGTTGTAGGTTTTGAAAAAGGAAAAAATATGGCTTCAAGCACTTGATTTCCTGATGTTCAGTATGGACCTTGATAGGAGATAACTGATTCAGATCCTAGGATTCATGGTATAGTCTTTGATTTCCTTAAAAAAATTGAAACATGGTTTTCCAACATTCTTGTATCCATGTTTTATATTATTTTTGTGAAATTACATATCATTAGTTTTTGAAATATATTCTAGTTGTTTTAGTTACTGTTACTTTTGTCTCTAATTTCTATTGTAAAATATGTTTACATATATTGGTTATGATATTTACCTATGTCTACATTCATCGGTTACAGTAGACTTTTGTAATCAGTGAATAGTCTCCCCCACAAAAACACCCTAGGCCTCACCGCTAGTTGGCAGCCTCTGGAATTTGGGGATATGTTTTTTAGGCAATGTGGCCCACTAGGCTTGGGGAACCCATTAAGTGGAATTTGGGCCAGTTATGTCACAATGCACTATCATAAGATGTTTCTTTTCATAATTTACTATTGGAATACAATATATTGGATATTAGGAATTCTTGGGACCTTGGTCATAATCATTTCATGGGCACCATGAACCCATGTTTGGTGAAAAACCATGTTTCCTAAATTATAATTTTCATTCTACATTTTATGTTACAGTTGATATTATTTCACCATTGGGTGATGCACATGTTGTGTGGTGTAGTAGATTATTACCTTATTTGAGAATTTTCTTCTATCCTTGGTCAAATTATATGAGGGTATGGGACATTATTGCAAGAATAATTATAGGAACCTAGAATTTTATTATCACCCACATTATCATTCAGTACAGGTGGTTTTCACTACTATAAATAGCTTGATATGCTTGTGATTATAGAGTGATGTTTTGATCGTCGTCTTATGCTTGTATTACTCTTTGTTGTGATTAAGTGACTTACACTATCAATTCAAGAGGTGTATCGGCCTCCATGGGTTGGGATTAGTAATTTACCAAGTCAAGTAATTATGAAATAAATAAATGGGCATCATTTATATTGATAAGTGTATTGGAACTGATTTTCCAAAATTCATATCCATTATAAAGTGAATCATAAAATCAGAATGAATTAGTTTCACATCCTTATTCTGCATTGTCATTTTTATGATGGGTAATGGAGTAAACCTAAATATTAATTGGAAAATTAAATGAAACATATACTTGAGAAAATTTTGATACATTTCAATCTATTCGGGTAGTTTGGGTTGTAGGCCATGGGTAGTGTGTTTTATTACATTCACCTTTAACTAGTGATTTTATCCTTCTGTTTAATATTTTTTTGAGCAGTTTACTTGGGATATTTAGAACAATGATGCCATAAATTCCTCTTATAATAATCCATGAGTGTGTTGGCGACCATGTAATAGACGTGCTGGTCCATGAGCCACTAGTATTACCTCCATGATTGTAACATGATTCACTGCCTTTTGTACATGATTTGGGAACTGAAACCCATCTTTGTGTTAGTTTCTTATATCTAATGAAGTCCATGAATGGTTCTCTACATCTTCCACCAATGATGGATGATCTGACTAGTGAGTTCTAGCAGCAGGTGCATGCATCCTTTTCAAAGGATGGTGGTATTCAGGATATTGAACCTTCACTAGAGTCCACCATATCTATCTTTGATCATCTGGGAACACCACCAGATCATAGAGTTAAGCTTTCTAGATACATACTTCATGATTCACCCAAGCGTTGGGGGGATTAAATTTCCCTGGATGGTCATCATAAGGTCATTTATGTGTTTATTTACTTACTACCTTATACGATCAGTTATTTCCTCATACAGTAAAAGCTAATAGAGCTAGATATTTTACGCACCTCAATCACATTTATATGTTAGGTATGGATAAATAAACATGTTTTATGGAGTTTCAGTGTGTTTCACCACTTCTAACTAGTGATTAGATTTTTTGTGTTGACCATTTTGAGGATGGCCTTTAATAAACCTTTTGTATGAAGGTGAATGTCATTCACCTTCCTACTTTTTCTTTGATAGAATATCAAGATCTTATCAGTGATTGAATCCTAAGGGACGAAAATAGTACCACGTATAGAGGATTAGTTCCATGTTATGGAAGTAGTTCTTTTGGTGACATGATTTGTTCCCTCAAGGTTTCTCGTCATGGTATTGATAACCAGAGTTCCTATTTCAATAACTATAAAGTGTTCCATCAATGTTGATGATGGGGGAATTCAAAGCCTCAGTGTGATAAAAGATCCATTGGATTTCTAGGATTGGGGCTATATGATGAATCTCCAACATTTCTACAGGACCTTTCCACCAGATTCGAATGGAAATGGATCCGCACCAGCTCCACCTTCGGGGGTGAGTTATTTTACACCCTGTCAAGAGGGTAGTTGGAATAACAATTCTTGGTTTGGATGAGTAGGATGTTATGGATGTGGTATCTAGACCCCAAATCAACAGAAGCACTAGTAGAGTAGTTATGTTTGTGGTAATATATTTATTGCACAGGGTTTTGGATCAGGCCAGTTGAATACACTACAGTCGATACCTAAGGAATAGTCTGTGGGACTATCTAAAGTACAAGGTACAATTCTTGTGGCATTTACTATTGAATTTTATTTATTTGATATAGATTCTTGAAGCATTTTTATCTCTTTTGTTGAGTCAAAAGTCCTCTTTTGACTTTTATATCTTGTTTTGAAAATCACAAATGTCCTTTTTCATGTTTATCGTATCGTACTGACCGTACTGATCATGCTGATCGTACTGACCGTAATGATCGTACTGATCATGCTGATCGTGCTAACCATCCTAATCGTACTAATCATGCTGATCGTACTGACCATGACAATCGTACAATGCTGATCGTACTGACCATGCCAATCGTACAATGTAGATCGTACTGAATATGGAAACTGCATTGACTCTGCTACTCATATCTTTCATTACATACATGTTTTGGTACTTAGTCAAAAACACATGTTTAATATAAATCATACTCCTGATTATCTTGTTCATATATCTTGTTTTAACCAATACGATGTCATTAAGTTAGTTACAAACTAATCAAAACAATGTCGTTCTTTCTGTTTCAATATGACTGTTATGATGCCAGGTGTCCAAGTCCCTCTGAGTTTTTCAGAGAAATATGACCGTTGGAGGAGATGTGAATGTTGGAACCTGAGGCCTATAAATAGGAGGTCATTTTGAAGCTGAGAGTACAACAGACAACTGAGAACAAGCATGAACGTTTGTGTACAATTGAGATACCTTGTTTCTGCAAGTTCTAGAGAGAGACGTTGTGACTTATCTCATGCATTGTGCCTTGTGCGTCCGGTCATCGTATTGAGGGATTTGAAGTAATTGAATGACAGAGGTGTCGATTACCTACAAAATAGAGGGCTGCCGGAGATATGTAGACGAACCTGCCGATGATCGTATCGAGGGATTTCAAGTAATTGAAAGACAGAGGTGCTAATTACCTACAAAATCGAGGGCTGTCGGGGATAGGCAGACAAACATGCCGATCATCGTATCGAGGGCTTCCTAGGATAGGCAGACAGACGAACCGATCATCGTATCAAGGGCTTACCAAGGTGGTTGTAAGACATACCTCTTATCCTAGGTGAAAGGATAACCCTTCTCTTTGGGTCAAACGAATTGTAATATGTTTACATTTCCACTTCTCTTTGTATTAGAAAGGAATTTGAATTGTTTCCTTTCTTCATTGTACTTTCAATTGTAATTGTCTCAATTAAAATCATTCTATTACATATTGTATTGATTGATTCTATATGATTTAATGTAGAATCATTCATCTTTATATTACTCTGATTATTGTGTTCATCTCGAATACAATTGTTTTACATATCATTAGTATTACATTACTTCATACCATTTATTCTCAATACAATTGTGGGTGTTTGTATTTGTATTAGTTTAAGATCTTTTAAACTAAATCTCTTAAGTGTTTAAACACAAAGTCTTTAAACCTACAATTCACCCCCTCCCTTTATTGTTCCATCTAATATACATATACATCAATATGTTTGATCCAAAAATTGGTATCAGAGGGGGTTTCCACTGATTTGTATTACTTGTTCTATTTTTACTTACTACACTAACGTGTGGAGTGGAAAAGATTTATGTTTTATTAGATGGTAGGAATGAATATTGGGTCAATAGACAATCTAAATCCTTCTAGACCACCTGTCTTTAATGGGAATGAATATGAGTACTGGAGAGATCGTATGAAGACTTTTGTGATCAATACTGGCGTTGACAATTTTATTATACTTACTGGAGGTTACAAAATTCAGGAAAAAGAAGTCAGTACTTTCACTAAACATGAAAAGAAAGAATATCAACTGAATTATATTGTACGCACTACATTATTATGCTCTATGACCAGGAATATATACAGTCAGATATCTTCATGTGAAGCAGCCAACTGTATTTGGATGAAATTAGAAGTCACTCATTTTGGTACATCCAAGGTTATAGAAACAAGAAGAGAAATGCTTCGAGCAGAGTATCATGGATTTTTTTTCCTTATAGAGAGCCAGTATGTAAAGTGCAACAAAGGTTTATGACAATTGTCAACAGTCTACAATCCATGGGTGAAAAAGGCCTTGATGTTGAAGCTCTTGTAGATAAAATTATAGATATAATGCCAAATGAATGGGAGTCAAAAAGGACATCTATTGATGAAAATAGAAAAGTTTCCCAAATTACTCTTGATGAACTATTTGGAACACTTCGACAGCACGAGACAAGAATGAAAAGAGATGCTGATTTCAATAAGAAGAAGAATGGGGATGGAAGTGTAGCCTTTACATCTAATGCTAAAACACCTGAAAGGCTTACAAGATCCAAAGCCAAGAAAGTTGTTATATCTGATTCAAGTGATTGTGATCTTTCGGATAATGAGGTAGCCAATCTTGCTCAAAGTATGAACAAGATTGAGGGAAAGAAAGACTTCCAATATAGATTAAAAATGAAAGATAGGAAGGACAAGAAAGATTCATAGGTAAATTGTTATGAATGTAAGAAAGTAGGACATATAAGGCCTGATTTTCCTTTACTAAAGAGAAATAACAGAAAGGAGAAACATTCTGAAAGAAACAATAAAAAGTTTTACAGGACAAAGGCAATGAAATTCATGAAGGCAAATGATACTTGGAGTGCAAGTGGTAGTGATTCACAGACATTTCTTTAGAATATGAGTCCTCAGGACGAAGGAATATTGGACTTATAGCCAGATTACCAATTGAAGATCATTGTCACATGGCTAAGGTACATAATGCAGAAGCTATTACAAATGTCTCTTTAAATTCAAATTATATTGATGATAAATATTATGAATCTTCAAATGGTGAATCTTCAACATCAAAAGATGATACATTACCTTCATTTGAAGAAGTATCTAGATTTTCTAAATTACTTGAAAATGAAAATTCTAAACTAAAGAAGAAGCTTGAGAAAGAAAAATCAAGAATTTCAATTTTGACCAAAAAGTATCGAATCTTTCTAATGATCCTGATTTGAAAACTTCTGATTTTGAAATTATTTTAAAAACCCTTGAGAAAGTCAAATCTGATAAGGAGAAACTTTCTAAGGACCTAGAAACCGTGTTTTCAAAGAAAAATATTTAAGAACCTAACTCTAGTTCAAAATCAAATGTTTTCGAAAATAAAAACAAAGTTTTAAAACTAAAGTCAGATATTTTTTCCTTAAAGAAATTTTTGTCAAACTTTACTCATGGAAAGGAAAACTTTGCCAAGATGTATTCTCAAATTAGACCTTTGAGAAATCATTTTGGTCTTGGTTATACTCATTTCAAACCTGTTTTTAGTAATAAATATTTTGTTCCACAAGAAACCTTTTTTTGTTCTATGTGACAATGTGGTGGACACTGGAGAAGAGAGTGTTCTCTCAATAAAACTCAATCTTTAGGATTTCATAAAGCTCATTTTGTAAAACAAATGTGGATTCCTAAATTTTTTTTATCTAACCATTCTGTATCCAAACAAGTTTGGATTCCAAAAAACTAATTGTTTATTTTTCAGGAAAATGAGAAGTGTACCAATAAGAATATTTGGTACATGAATAGTGGTTCTTCTCGACACATGACCAGAAACAAAGATATCTTTGAAATGGTTATCAAAACAAAAGGTGGAAAAGTTACCATCAGAGATAATGCTCAAGGAATGATTGTTGGTATAGGTAATATTATTTTTCTTGGAAAAGTTATTATCTCAAATGTTTTGTTTGTTAATGGTCTTAGGCACAATCTCATCAGCATAAGTCAATTATGTGATGAAGGTTACCTTGTGAATTTTATATATGATAAGTGTGTAGTTCACAATTCCAAGGATGAGTTCATTCTATCTGCTCATAGGCAAGATAATGTTTACACAATTAACTTAGAATACCTTAGGAGCCAAAACATACCCTCCTAAAGTACAATAGAAGACCATTCATGGCTATGGCATAGAAGATTAGGACATAGTAATCTAAGAAACGTTTGTAAACTCTCAAAGAAAAGACTTGTAAAAGGATTACCAGACCATAGATATGATTCTTTAAAAGTCTGTGATCCTTATCAATTTGGAACAAAACATAAAACTAGCTTTAAATCAATTAATGAAGTTTCAACTTCTAATGCATTACAACTAGTGCATATGGATCTTTTTGGTCCCACACAAACTGGAAGCATTGGAGTAAAATACTATGTATTTGTTTTAGTTGATGACTTTACAAGATTTACATTGGTCTATTTTCTAACAAAGAAATTTGAAGACTTTTCCTATTTCAAAACATTTAGATCCCAAGTTAAAAATTAGAAAAACCTACCATTGATAGCTATTCACAGTGATCATGGTGGTGAATTTCAAAATTCTGAATTTGAATCTTTTTGTAGTAAGAAAGGTTTTACTCACAATTTCTCAGCTCCAAGAACTCCTCAGCAAAATGGAGTTGTTTAAAGAAGAAATCGTATTCTTCAGGAAATGTCTAGAACCATGTTGAGTGAATACTCAATTGCTAAGCACTTTTGGGATGAAGATGTTAGTATTGCCTGTTATTCTATAAATTGTGTTTTAACTAGACCTTTTATTAATAAAACCCCTTATGAGTTATGGACTGGACAAAAACCTAAAGTTTCATACTTCAACGTTTTTGGGTGAAAAATATTCATTCTGAATACAAAAGATAATCTACACAAATTCACACCAAAAACTGATGAAGGGATCTTTCTAGGATACTCCACAACTTCTAAGGCGTATAGAGTATTTAATAAGAACACTTGTACTATTGAAGAAATAGTACATGTGACATTTGATGAAACTGATCCTTTTGTTTTCAACCAACTCAAACCTACATCCTTGGTTGTGTTTTATAAAAATGTTTATGAACTGTTATTAGAAGATCATTCTGATAAGGAAAATATTCAAGAAGATACTTCTGAAGCATTTCCCACAGAAGATTTTCTACCATATGTTGATGAACATGTTTTACAAAACCTAGATCAATTGTTTCTTAGAAATCATCCCAGTGATAACATCATTGGTGACGTAAATCAACATGTAAGGACCAGCAATTCCTTAAGAAATAAAATAGAACATCTTGCTTTTCTTTCCAAATTTGAACCTACAAGTCTAAGTGAGGCCTTATGTGATAAATATTGGATCAAAGCAATGCAATATGAACTAAATGAATTTGAAATGAATCAATTCTGGACTTTAGTTGATAGACCTAAAGAAACAACTGTAATTGGTGTAAAATGGGTTTTCAAAAACAAAGGTGATGAAAATGGAATCAGTGTAAGGAATGAAGCAAGACATGTTTCTAATGGCTATAATCAACAAGAGGGAATAGACTATGAAAAAACATATGATCTTATAGCTAGACTTTAATCTATTCATATTCTATTAGCCTTTGCATCATACTTTAATTTAAAACTATTTCAAATGGATGTAAAATGTTCTTTTCTAAATGGTTTTGTTCAAGAATAAGTTTTTGTTAAACAACCTCTAGGTTTTCTATACCCAAAACATCCTGATCATGTTTTTAAACATACCAAGGCTCTATGTGGTCTTAAACAAGCCCCTAAAGCATGGTATGATAAAAGTACAAGATTTATTTTACAAAACAATTATACAAAAGGTACAGCAGATCCAACCCTTTTTATAAAAATGGAAAATAAAGATGTCTTGATTGTTCAAATCTATGTTGATGACATCATATTCGGATCAACTCAGAAATATTTAACTGACTCTTTTTCTAATTTAATGAAATATGGGGTTGAAATAAGTATGATGGGTGAGTTAAAATTCTTTTTAGGTTTTCAAATTTCTCAAAAACTAGAAGGAACATATATATCCCAATATAAGTATATTAAAGACTTACTCAAAAAGTATGGATATGACAAAACTAAAAGAATTATCACTCCAATTGATACCTCAAATACACTTGATCTTGATGAAACTGGGAAATCAATAGATCAAACAATCTTTAGAGGTATGATAGGAAGTTTGTTATACTTAACAGCTAGTCGACCAGACATAATGTTTTCTGTATGCTTATGTGCAAGATATCAATCTAATCCAAAAGAGTCTCATTTAAAAGAAGTAAAGAGAATATTTTGGTATTTAAGAGGAACTATGGATCTTGGTCTCTTTTATTCTTCGGTAGATGATTTTTTTAAAAAGATTTTCAGATGCTGACATTGGTGGTTTTAGAATGGATAGAAAAAGTACATCTAGAACATGTAATTTCTTAGGTGGTTCTCTGGTTTCTGGTTCCTGTAAGAAACAACACTCAGTAGCATTATCCACTACTGAAGCTGAATATGTAGCAACTGGAAGTTGTTGTGCTCAAGTATTGTGGATGCAACACACACTCAATGACTATGGATTGAGATTCTCCAAAACTCAAATTCTATGTGATAATACTAGTGCCATAGGTCTTATTAAGAACCCAGCACATCACTCTCGTGAAAAACACATAGATGTTAGGCATCACTTTCTTAGGGATCACACAGAAAAATGAGATATTATTCTACAATTTATCGGAATGCAAGAACAACTTGCTGACATTTTTACAAAACCATTACCTTCTGATTGGTTTGACTTTATAAAATAGAAGCTAGGAATGATTACATTAATATAATCATTCATATCCACTTCCTGTTTTACTTTTATCCTTACAGCAAATAACTCCCTTTGAAAGGGGGAGGACATCTCTTACCATGTTTTTTTCTTCTTCTTACTATGTTTCTTTTTATCTTATGATCTTTAATTATTTACTCTCCTGGTATGTGTTTTTCTTTTTCTGTTTATCGTATTTATAGTTTTATCGTATCATTTACTTTTCCATCACATTGACTGATCATGGTAAAGAATTTATTTTCCATCGTATTGACTGATCATGGTAATGAATTTCTTTTCCATCGTATCATCCGATCATGGAAATGAATTTTTTTTCTATCGTATCGACCGATCATGGAAATGAATTTCTTTTTCCTCGTATCTTTCCATCATGGTAGTGAATGTTTTTTCCATCGTATCGTCCGATCATGGTAATGAATTTCTTTTTCATCGTATCGACCGATCATGGTAATGAATTTCTTTTTCATCGTATCGACCAATCATGGTAAAAAATTGGTTTTCCATCGGCTTGTTAGATCATGGTAATGAGATTGTTTTCCATCGGCTTTTCAGCTCATGGTAACAAGATTGTTTTCCATCATCTTGTCAGTTCATGGTAATGAGATTGTTTTCCATCGTCTTGTCAGTTCATGGTAAAAAGAATGTTTTCCATTGGCTTGTCAGCTCATGGTAACAAGATTGTTTTCCATCATATTGTTAGTTCATGGTAATGAGATTGTTTTCCATCGGCTAGTCAGTTCATGGTAATGAGATTGTTTTCCATCGGATTTTCAATTCATGGTAACGAGATTGTTTTCCATCGTCTTGTCAGTTCATGATAAAAAGATTGTTTTCCATCGGCTTGTCAGCTCATGGTAACAAGATTTTTTTCCACCGGCTAGTCATTTCATGGTAATGAGATTGTTTTCTATCATACTATCAGTTCATGGTAATGAGATTGTTTTCCATCGGCTTTTCAGTTCATGGTAAGGAGGTTGTTTTCCATCGGCTTGTCAGTTCATGGTAACTAGATTGTTTTCCATCGGCTTGTCAGTTCATGATAACAAGATTGTTTTTCATCGGCTTGTCAGCTCATGGTAATAAGATTGTTTTCCATTGTCTTGTTAGTTCATGGTAATGAGATTTTTTTCCATCGTATTGTCAATTCATGGTAATGAGATTGTTTTCCATCGGCTTGTCAGTTCATGGTAATGAGATTTTTTTCCATCGTATTGTCTGTTCATGGTAATGAGATTGTTTTCCATCGGCTTGTTAGTTAATGGTAACAACTTTTTTTCCATCGGTATGACGATTTTTTTTTCGTACGATAGTTTTTTATTTTTTTCTCTACCAAAACCAAAAATTACCTTACCAGAGGAAGTTGGTACGTTTAATAGAGAAAGTGCTGATAAGTCTTTGTTTGTTATAAATGAAGAGAAGAGAAAAGTGGCTCATCTTTCTCCGGACAATCGGTTTGTGACTTTATGGAGGCAAGGTTTTCTTATCCCAAGGAAAGGGGATATAGAAACTCTAAAAGTTGCTGATATTTTTATGCTTTACTATCTTGTAAATATGAGAAAAGTGAATCTCATGGGGTATGTTTTTGAAACCATTATGAATGTCAAAATAGGAGGGATTAAGTCCCAAATGATTATGTATCCATCCATCCTTACAAAGTTTATTCTCAAGAGTATGAAGTTTTGCAACATTCCTTTAAAAGGAAAGCTGATAGATTTGAAGCCCTCCTGGATTAGCAAAAGTAATTTGAAGAAGTTGAATGTTTATTTTGATCAGAATTCAAAACTTTTTGTTAAGCATGTAGAAGTTGAATCTCCTCAGAATCAATCGGCACCTATACCAGCCAAAGACTTTCAATCTACTGGTATTACTCAAATGTCTGGTCCGAAAACCAGCTCAAAGCCTAATAAGAAGACAAAGTACAGTAAAGAACTTGTAGCCAAATGGAGAAAGGATAAGGAACAAAGAAAGGATGGTGATCCAATGTTTGGACTTGATCCAACCGAAGAGTTGGCTGAAATAATTAGTGTAGAAGAAACCCTTAAAGCTGAAAAGAAAAAGAAAACTATTTTGAAAAGAAAGGCTCAAGACTTTAATATCTCTAAAGTCTTGAAAATGGTTGAGGATGCAAGTGCTCAACTAACGGAAGAAGTGCATCAAGAACCCATCATACAGAGCCTTCCTGAGAAGGAAAAAGGAAAACAATTGTTAAAACAGATACAAGAAGTTGAAGAAGAGGATGGATATTTTCTTTTAGAATTCCTTCAGAGATCGAGGAAGAGTATAGAGGAATTATTTCAAAAGAAAAGTGAAGGTATTCAACAAGTTCCTCATTACGATCAAGCATGTTTTCAATCTTCTGAAACTCCAGATAAAACACCCCCTCAAGTAAAGCAAGGTGCTCAATCTTCTCATACTAAAAAAGTTATTGTCATCAGTGACAAATTAGAAGAAAGAAAGGAGAAAGAAAAAGAAAAAGGAAAATAGCAAGTTGTTGACTCAAGCCGATCAAATGAACTGGCTTCGTATGATGAAGATACTGATTCAGAACACACAATCTCTCTCAAGAAGAGTGATTACATTGTCCATGTTTTTGAGAAGGGTTGAGAAGACCATTCCATATTTCCCTAGGCTAGAAGGGAAGATTGATTTTATTACTGACAATCAGAAAAAGAAGCTTGGTTCTGTAAAAGAATTAAGAAAGAAGGTTTTGTCAGTCGAAGCCGATTTGAATGTTCTTTCAGAAAGTTTGGCTGCCCATAAGAAGGCATGCAACAAGATGAACAAGTGGTCATACAAAACAGATAGCTCAGTCAATGATCATGAGATAGAAATTGAAGATATAAGAAGGTTGTAAAATGATCATGCAATTGCTTTCAATAAGATTGACAGAGAAACGGTTGAAAGGTTGAATCTTTTGTCTTCCCAACAAGCCAATTTTCCTTCAGTAAAAGACTCGAAGGAGAGAATGAATGCCTTTCTGGATGAGTTTTCAAAGGTTTCATCTTTCAAAGATGAAATATTTCTCTTGAAGAAACAAAACTATGGGTTATCCAAAGATAACAAAAATTTTCAATACACAATTGATACTCTTGAAGAAGTAATCAGAGTTCAGGATGAGACAATCAGAAATCAAGATCAAATCTTTGCCGATCAACAAGACCTTCTCAGATCTCAGGGTGATGCTATTTCTGAAGACAAGATGGAGATCAAAAACATGAAGGCAGTTCTTCATGAGTTGTTCAAAAAGGTGAAGGAAAGAGAAAACAAGTGACTTGTATTTGTTCTCAAGTTTAGCGTTGATTGTTATCATAATGAAATTACTTTTATCCATTGTCTTGTATTTATTTTCTAACTCTTTCAGACAATTCATGTTTACCCCTTTATTTTTGTAAATCACAAAGGGGGAGAATGTTTATAAAGGGGAGAATGTTTATAAAGGGGGAGAATGTGTATAAAGGGGGAGAATGTTTTATAAAGGGGGAGAATTCTTTACAACACATAAAGGAAAATCTACGAATACAATCCTTAGGAAAGTCCATTCCTCTGGGGGAGTTAGTTGTATTCAGTTTCTTATTCAAAAGAGTTTCCAATAACTCAGAGGGAGATAAGTATTTCTTTTAGTTTTTATTTTGTGATTTGTTCTTTCCAAAAAGGGGGAGATTGTTCAGTCAAAAGTCCTCTTTTGAATTTTATATCTTGTTTTGAAAATCACAAATGTCCTTTTTCATGTTTATCATATCGTACTGACCGTACTGATTATACTGATCATGTTGATCGTACTGACCATAATTATCGTACTGATCATGCTGATCGTACTGACCCTGCTGATCGTACTGATCATGCTGATCGTACTGACCATGATAATCGTACAATGATGATCGTACTGACCATGCCAATCGTAAAATGCTGATCGTACTGAATATAGAAATTGCATTGACTTTACTACTCATATCTTTTATTACATACTTGTTTGGTACTTAGTCAAAAACACATGTTTCATATAAATCGTACTCATGATTATCTTGTTCATATATATGGTTTTAACCAATATGATTTCATTGAGTTAGTTACAAACTAATCAAACGATGTCATTCTTTCTATTTCAATATGACCGTTATGATGCCAGGTGTCCAAGTCCCTCTGAGTTTTTCGGAGAAATATGACCGTTGGAGTAGATGTGACCGTTGGAACCCGAGGCCTATAAATAGGAGGTCATTTGATGCTGAGAGTACAATAGACAACTGAGAACAAGCGTGAACGTGTGTGTACAATTGAGAAACTTTTTTTCAGTCAAGTTCTAGAGAGAGACGTTGTGACTTCCCTCATGCATTGTGCCTTGTGCATCCGATCATCTTATCGAGGGCTTTCATGTAATTGAAAGGAAGAGGTGACGATTACCTAAAAAATCTAGGGCTGCCGGGGATAGGCAGATAGACGTGCCGATCATCGTATCGAGGGATTTCAAGTAATTTAAAGACAGAGGTGCTGATTACCTACAAAATCGAGGTCTGCCGGGGATAGGCAGATAGATGTGCCGATCATTGTATAGAGGGCTGCCGGGGATAGGCAGACGGACGAACTGATCATCGTATCGAGGGATTACCAATGTGGTGGTAAGACAGACCTCTTATCCTAGGTGAAAGGATATCCCTTATCTTTGGGTCAAAAGAATTGTAATACTTTTACATTTCCTCCGCTTTTTGTATTAGAAAG
The DNA here is from genome assembly GCA_963277665.1 of Viscum album. Lineage (NCBI taxonomy): Eukaryota > Viridiplantae > Streptophyta > Magnoliopsida > Santalales > Viscaceae > Viscum > Viscum album. The sequence goes on along the minus strand of OY728128.1, from coordinate 2,081,409,575 downwards.
CAATTTGTATTGTTTCCTTTCTTCATTATACTTTCAATTGTAATTGTCTCAATTACAATAATTCTATTACATATTGTATTGATTGATTCTATATGTTTTAAGGTAGAATCATTCATCTTTATATTACTCTGATTATTGTGTTCATCTCGAAAACAATTGTTTTACATTTCATTAGTATTACATTACTTCATACCATTTATTCTCAATACAATTGTGGGTGTTTGTATTTGTATTATTTTAAGATATTTTAAAATAAATCTCTTATGTGTTTAAACACAATGTTTTTAAACCTACAATTCACCCCCCCCCCTCTTGTATTATTCCATCTAATATACATATACATCTACATATTCGATCCAACATCTTTATCTATTAAGGAAAGTCTTGGACTATATATATAGTGTAAGTATGGTGTAATGACCCTAGATATGTCATTAGATGTAAGAAAATAGGGCATACACCAATATAGGGACTATCCCCTTGAGGTATCTAGTTACCCTTTCTTATGAAACCTCTTTTTTATTGAGATAAAAAACTTCTATGTGTTACACGAGAGTGACTGGTTGGTTCACTATCATGATTTTGTAGACTTATATCAACAGAGGGTTTTGATTACATCACTAGATGTTAGTAGTTATATTTACAATGGTGAGTGGGATGTCATGAATAATAGAGATAGACTAGAGCATCATGTGATAGGTGGTGTGGCCACCTATATTTAAAATCTATTCATATAGAATAGGGGTTTTTGACAATTCAATTCCCTCCAGTAGTAGATTGTTTTATGGATGTCTTTCCTGACAATTTTTCTAGATTTATTCTTGAGAGAGAGGTAAAGTTCACAAAACGATATTGTCCTAAGATCAGATATTGTGTCCATTCCTTCAAAAAAGATGGAACCTATAGTGTTTCATGATCTCAAGTGATAGTTAGAGGATTTGGAGGCCAAAGGCATAATATTTCCTAGTACATCCTCTAGGTGTTTGACTATTCTCTTATCCAAAAAAGATGATGGAACCTTGCATCTATATGTGTATTACATAAGGTTTAACCATCTTATAGTCAATAACCATTACCCACTTACTCGAATCAATGATCTCTTCGACTATATCCATAGAACAAAGGCCTTCTGTAAGATTGACCATAGATCGGGTTATCATCATGTACATGTCAGACCATCTAACATACCATGTATTTCTTTCTATAGTATGTATGGTCAATAAGATTACCTAGTTTTTTTGTTCGGTCATATGAATGTCCCGGTCGTTTACATGGATATAATGAATAGGGTGTTCTACCCCTATTTGGACTCTTTTGATGTGGTGTTTGGAGATGACATCTTGGTGTATTATCACACTCATAGATATCAATCCAAACACCTTGAGAACATTCTGAGTGCACTGATATAGAATCATCATTATAAATAAAATGCAAAGTTCCACATTTGGATTGACAATGTTCACTTATTAGGTCATATTATCCCATAATCAGATGTATATTTTGACCGAGAAAAGTTTAGTGATGCAGTGACTGAGGAGAATCCCAATAAAGTGGCTGATATACAAAGATTCAGGTGGCTATCTTGATATTACATGCATTTCATACAATAATTTTCTTGTATTTATTCACATATTATTTGTCTTCAAAGGAAGGGTGCCAGGTTCCTTTAGTCAGATTATTAGGATAAATACTTTTAGGGGAATAAAGGGAGTCTTTTATTAGAACCTATTTGGACTCTTCACGCGCTAGGCATAGATTATAACCTCTTATCTGATGCATCAGGGTTCATCGTAGAAGAAGTATCAAAGAAGGAAGATAGATTTAGTGTGTACATATATTCATAGTTATGTCTCTATGAGATAAATTATCCAACAAATGATGTAAAGCTATAAGGAGTTTTCCATGACTTATGTTGCTGGAGACACTATTTCATGGGTGAGTACTTTATGGTGAACACATACCATAAGTGCCTAAAATTTATATTTTCATAGTGTGAATTGAACCTCAAAGAGTGGAGATGGGTTTAATTTCAAAAATAATTTGATTTTGTGCTTTCCTATATGCTTGGGAAGGGAAATGTGGTTGGATAAACACTATGTCTAAAAACATGGGCATAGGTCATATGGAAATCCAGTGATGAATGAATGTTAATGACCATATTTTCTGTCATGCATCAAGAGTATCATGATAGCCACAATAAGTCTTAGCTCTCATCCTTAATAGTTACCTCTTCCCTCCTCGACACAGTGATGAGAATACAATTTTTAGTTAAAGATGTATTGGTTCTCCATGAGTGTATATCCGGAGATAAACCACCTCCAAACTGGTCTTTAGATGAAGAGGATATCCTACATATTCATCGATGTGTCTGGTCCCAGCATATATGATAGAGGTGTTGTTGAAAGAGTCTCATGCCCCTCAGTGGGTTGTTCATCCAGAAATCTTGAATATGTATCGCTACATGTAACATCAGTATTGGTGGCCTGGGATGAAACGTCAGATAGTAGGCTTTATCACTAGGTGTTCCACCTATCAGCAGGTGACAGTGGAGCACTAGAGACCTGCTGGATTATTATAGATGCTTCAAGTCACAAAATGGAAGTTGTAAGATGTTGATATGGACTTTGAAGTTGGTTTTTCTAGGTTTATTATAGGTTTGTACAATGTATGGTTTTTCATTGATTTACTGATAAAAGTATCCCACTTCATTAATATTCGGGGGACATTTTCATTTGATTAGCGTGGAGGAATCTATGTCTATGAGATCGTTCATCTACATGGTGTTCCTCGTAATGTCATTTAGAATTGGGATTCTCATTTTACTTAGTGGTTTTGGAAGGGTTTAAAGAAATTTATGGGAACATAGGTGCTTCGAAGAACATCATTTCACCCTCATAGTAATGGAAAATTGGAAGAGACAATAATGGTTCCAGATTATATGATCCGAACGTGGCTCCTAGATTTTAGTATATTATGGGAAAAGCATATACTTATTGTTAATGTTTCCTATAATAACATATTTTAGGTGAAAATTTATTTGGATCATTTTCTGGTCTTATATGGTAGGTCATTTAGTTAACCCATATTATGGATTTATATAGGTGAGGCACCCCTACGAAGTCATTAACTTGTGCAGGAGACATCAGAGCTGGTTCAGCTAATCATGAAGCGTATGAATACTACTCATTAGATACAAAAGAATTTATGTCAATCGTCATCAATGGCCTCTTGAGATAGTGGTTAGGGATCATGTTTTTCTTCAGGTATTTCCCATTCTAGGGAAGAGAGATCTACATAAGTAGGTAATGTTTTCACCTCATTACATAGGACCATTTGTAATTTTGGATAGATTAGGTCTAGTATCCTATTAGTTGCTACTACCTTAGAGGTAGCATTCCTTGAACACTGTTTTCAATATATCATAGATTCAGCAGTATCATTCCAACCCATCTCATACCATTTTTCTAGAAGAAGATGAGTTATATTATGACACTACCTTTGAGGAGTATGTAGTAAACATCGCCGAATGAAGCATAAAAGCTCTCACTAGATAGAAATTTCTTCTATTTAGGGTGTTGTTGAAGCATGGATGCATGCTAGAAAAGGCTTAGGAGTGATAGAATGACATACAAGCTCTGTGGCCAGAATTTTTCCCACACAATGTTTCTAAACTCTTGGACAGTAAACTCAGGGATGTGGTCTTTTAGGGGAGGAAGACTATAAGAACCATGTTTCTCACTCAGTTATGGATCCTTTAAATTTTAATCTAAATATTTAAACATGGCCTATTATGGATTCCTAATGAGTTGAAAATGTTCTCAGGGGTGTCTGTGGAATTTTTGGATCCCAAAACCCTTCTATTTGGGGAAAATGTCTAAGTTGCACATTTTGTGCACAGTTGGAGCACGGTTTTCCAAACTATATAGATGGTGTTTTCTCTAACCGATCCATCTTGCATGGTTAGTACACAGCTATGTATCCTAGCTGTGAAAATGTCCATTTTACTAAGGTAAACATACCCGGTTTACACATCGGTTGTCAAGCCCTATGGACAAACGACACACATAAAATTTTTTTGGGTAATATTACAAATTTCCCTTAAATGATCTAATTAGATCCCTCCATCTACCCTAATACTATAACCATTAGGATAAACCTAATTACATCATGTTTTAGAGATTTTTTAATAACTAAGGTATTAATAAATATATCCACTTCATCCAAGATTCGTTCGAGCTTCTATTCCTCATGTTGGATGTGTCATAGCAAGTACTCGAGTTTTTAAGAATTTCCTCTTCATTCTTTTTCTCGACCAAGTTATTGGGGGGTATGATCATGTTTTCATTTTTCGTTGATCTACTAAAATCCAACCCAAATCAGGGGCCAATACCATAAGAGGAGAGGCATAAAACCATATGGTGGGTTGTTTATAACTCATTCCTCAATTTTGTTGATTTCGGAATTTTCCTGTAGGGCCCTCTAATTTCATCAGTTTCCATTTATTGAAATTATATTACATGATAATCCTTAGAATAGTATCATTATTATCTTTCCATATATAAGATTAATTTTTTGTGGATACTCTAATAACTCCATTAACCCCATGTAGGTTGTTAGTCATATTTGTGGTATTAATGTTTTGATAAGTTTGACCCACCGTTCAGGTTTTCCTTGTCATAACCTACTTATAGGAATGTATTTCTATATTAAATTGATTTTTTAATGTGATAATTTGATAATGTAAATTACCATGTATTCTCACCAGTTGATCCACCTCATGTAAGTGATTTAATTTGAAAATAAATTGTGAAATGTGAACTGGCATTTATAATAAGTATATGAATTGGTCTTAAATGTAAATCAATAATAGGTTAAATATCAATATAAACCCATTCCATATTAATGGAAAGAAGTAGAATGAACCATCAATATTTAATATGACTTAAATGGATTAAATGAAGGGTTTCATGCTACTTTTCCTCGCCACACTAATGAGTGGAATGGGTTAAACAAAATGACTTGATTAAAATGTTGTATACTAATTGAACGTATCACAATAATGAAAGGAAATTATTAACCCAAATTAAATATTACATTACTTCATTATCAAATAGGAAGGGCCTAACTCAAGTTCAACATGGATTTTGATTGTATAATTCCATGAGAACACAGGAACACCATTATGATTAAGGGATACTTCTTACTTAGGTTGAGACCCACCTTGATCCTGATACTTTTATGATCTTTGGTTTCATAGTATGAGATCGTATGATCATTTAAATATCATTATACAATTCCTTGGATAAACTCCTTGGATCCATCATTGACAAGTATATTCCATGGTGAAATCCCATCATTCCAAGTCATTTTTAACGCAGTTTTACCTTGGATTAACTCTTTATACATGGTAGGAATCTCATTTTGGGATTGATTAGACAATGATCCTTGGATTACACTCTTACCCCATTACATGATACAGATACTATTGAGTTAGTGACCCTTGAGGTCTACATCACCATGGTAATTTCCTTGGGACTTCACTATTAAATATCAATACTGGTTTCCTTATTACAACTTCGCACCTTTCTGATTGATATCATTTAACATAATTATTAACTGGTAATAATCAAATAATGAATTTCTTTATATTCAGACACCAGTTGAGGGTGAAAGTAGGTACAAGTGTATTTAGTTACATTGTACTGCTATACATTATATATAAATAATTTCACACTTTTATATTTCCATAAGATGGATTGGATGTTATAGACACTATTAGTGGTTTCCCATAGAGATTTATCTCATAGCCTCTCTGAGTTCCGTTTGGTACCTAGAGTATATTACCTGGTTGCAGGTGTTGACAATGAGAATCACACGGATTTAAAAACATGATTGCGTACTGTTTAGTATAGAACTTGATAGTAGATGACCGAGTTGGAGCTCAAAATTCATGGGATAGAATTTTGTTTCATTTTTACTTATGTGGAACATGTTATTCATGATATTGGTATCCATGTATTCCAATATTCAAGTGAAAATGACATTTTATTAGTTATTGAATGTTATTCCTATTTTTTCAGTTACTATAACTATTGTCTATATTTTCCGTTGTGCCTTCTATTTACATTTATTTCTTCCACTGTATACATATTTTTACGTTCATCTACTTCACAAAACATTGGTAATCAGGACATGGTATCCCCACAGACACACTCTACGCCCTCACTACTAGTCATAAGCCCTTGGCGTTTAGGGAGATTCGGTTGAGGCCATCTATCCAACCAGGCTCGGGGCACCCATTAAGTTGAATATAGGACTAGGATGTCACGGTATATGATAAAAATATCATATAAATTATTTATCTATCATTATTACTTTTAAATTTTATATTAAACCATTTGACTTCTTTAATGAATCACTATGTGTGGGTACCTTACATAATTTATCATCAAAATATTTGGAAAAAAGTTTCATTTAAATATTAATTGAAAATATTACATGATAGAATGAATTTTTCTACATAAATGTTTTATAATCCATTAATATTTTAGAGACGTTATAAAATCATACAAGGACCATATTATTAGTAATTTTCAGCAGAATTAAAAAAAATTACATAGAAAGCAATTTAAAAACAATAAAGAATTTATTTATATCACATTCTCCCACAGATCAGTGATTACTTTTCTTCAAGAAATTACTCTCAATAAGATTCAAAATTGTACTCTTCATCCCATGTTGGAGTCCTAGGTTAGTTAATTATGGTGAAATGATATTATATTTCTGATGACAGTAAAAAAAATCCATCTTAACCAAATTTATCACTCTAAAGTTCCATATTTTCAATAATTTTACAATCCCTTAATTAATCATTTAAAATAAATTAATACTTTAGCTACCCCTAGTCTATTTTATTACATAATTCTTACATTTATCAATCTCCCTCAATAAATAGGTACACAATTTTTTTTTGTTTTTTTCATTATATTATTTTCATTTGGCGTATTTAGTGACATAAAATAATTTATAACTAAACCATACAAAAGAGAGGACTTCTTAAATAGGTAAGGGTAATAATCTTGGCATAAAAAAAATGATGCATTACTATATTTAAAAATAATACTAACTTCATTTTGTGTCCACACCTTATTATATCACACAAAACAGACAAAATCCACATGAGAAACATCATTTCTTCTTTCTGAATACTCATTTTACTCGTGATAAAATATCAATACAAATATCAATTTAAATTGGAACCCTAAACTATAAATTTTTATAACAAACAAATTACCCATGATTGAGTTCATATATTTAGTGTAAAATTTCATAATATGGTCCACATAAATCATTTTAAATTAATATTCAAAACCAAATTCATGGAGCAAGAGAAATATTTAATTCCATTAAAATTGTATCCTTCAGTTTAAGGATAGAATTATCATGTTTTTATTAATAATCACAAACAACCAATCTCTATGGATATCATTTTTTATATGTATGACACTTATGTTCTTACAGATAATGATTCAAGGAATGATATTACAAAATATTATGATATATAATAATTTTAATGACCTGTAATATTTCATAATACGATTCTTCATTAGTAAAATTAATGAAATGTGTGCATCCTTTCAATTTCAATATAAAATTTTCATCTTCTATAATCATGAAAATTTCATGTAATGTATTCAATATGTTGAATTTATTTTTACTCAATAACAAAAATATAAATATTGGTTCTTGGGTTTTCTCCGTAGATAAGTTTTCTTCAATCCATCAACCTAAATTCTATAGAATAACCACACTTTCTTCCCCATGAGGGTGGATTTCTCAATCATTATCAATTAAATTAATGGAATAAATATATTACTATTTTAAATGAATAGTTCTCATACTTCCTAAATATCCTTACTAAACAATTGGAATTAACATCTATAACCATGAATTGTTTAGACTAGATCACCATTTTCTTCCCAAGAAAAAATTAATTCTTTAGTTAATTAATAAATCAAGGTATACATCCATAAAATCCTTCTAATAGATAAACATAACATGAACCAACTTATCATTATACATTATAATACATTCATTTTATTATGATTATTCCATCATTAATTATAATTATTGTAAATTGTATCACAACTCACATATTTTATCTACAATTACCCATGTATCATACTCAAAATTTTAGGGTGATTAATTTTTTATTGGTAGGTCAAATGGATACAATTAATGGAACTGGGTCCAAAAATTCATCACTAATTTCATTGTATAATGTTAATTTTAGTTTGTAACATAACACATATATCATTTATAGATGCTATAAGAATCATACATTGAAGTTTATATGGTCCAACCTCACCACCTCAAGGTGTAGACATAACCACATGAAGCTTTCCAGCCCAACAACCCTAATCCCCCATCTGAGTGCCCAACTCTGCCCTGCCCTACAAGTGTGGACCACCTCTCCCTAGAGTTACACTTCCACAACCCCAACTGGCACATCCCATAGAACTCCAACTACCTACCTAATATGGTGTATGTATCCCCTTTCATGCACTCATAATCTTCATCTGACCTCCAACTATTCCCTGATGATGAGTGTTCCTACAAAACCTCTACATGCACCCAATTCTTCTGTATAACTGGAACTCAACTGGTGGTCCGGGGCACTGAATATGCATGTAAACCAGCCTACCATACTAGTAATAGAATTGATTAACTCTATCCTGAGAGTCTGACACTATCTTATGACATCTTTATATAAATCAACTCTTCTAGAAACTCCCTAAACGACTCTTTCTACCATCGAAGGTATCACCACTCATCCTTATATCTAGTACATTAAGTCAAAAATCTAAAGATCACTTCATGTTCTCATATAATATATTGACAAAATCCATTACATTTGTACAAAAGTTCACGGAAAAAATATTCACCGTGGACCAAATCTCATGCCTAATCCCATCCTAGAATCTTTTTTCAACAACTGACTTATCTCTCTATAACATTAGAATAAAACATCACAAGTAGATTAAATGAATAACATAATATATCATTATCAGGGACCCTTAGGTAAAACCCATAAAATTCAAAGCCTTCTCCTACCTTAAGGTATCTAGATATAAATTATCTGGAAACTTTCTATAGAAATCCCTACATAACATTCCTTCAACATGCTCGGTATGCACCATGATGTCCCACCAGTGCTTTTCCTAACCTCAAAACATATAATCCCCCATCTTGAGTCACTTCTCTAAAGATGACTCCAAATATTGAAGAATCATCTAGATTTCACCTATCCGTAACTCATATTCCTCTAGTTCACCATCTCTAGAAAGTGTCAAAGGGTGTTGTATCTGCAATTCTTTGAAAAAATCAAACATTCTAGGTACAACCTTCCACAGGTCCCATTACATAATTTGTATAATGTGATAAAGGTTCCCATTGTACTGATATTCCATATTATATATATCATTGTATTTTCTTTCTCTACTACTGGAGAATCATTTTCAGCAACATACAATTGTCTTCTAACCAACACCCATCTTTCTTGGGGAATTTCTCTACAATAACAAATAAGAGATTTAAAACACAAAATATAAATCATTCACATTTCGTATAAAGGAAGTCTCTCTATTGGCAATTGATAACCCATTTCATACATTGTCCCCAATGGATTCCATTCAATCCCAAACACTACCCTTGACCATCTATATCGAGGGACATGGAGTACACAGGTAAACCAACCTATATTGTTACAAATCATACCTTAGACACCTTTTCAATAAAAAAATGGTTATACCTACAAAGTTAGCATTTCCACCTGGCCACGTTTCAAATTATAAAATTCATTACAATAAACATTTTAAATCACCTAAAACCCTTTATTAGAAAAAATTCATAAAACATTACTCAAAATTTTTCTTTCAATTTTACCCATTTGATTCATTTTGTGAGACACCATTTTATTCAATATCACGAAGATTAAGTGCATTCTACACCTTTTTATTCCACACATCTATCCTGTGTATTTACCTACCATGATGCATGTCACCTATATATTTAAGTTCCTATAATTATTCATGAATGCACAACCCCATCCTATTTCTTCCAACAGAAAATGTCATGAAACAATCACATCACACAACAAGTGAATCACCCAATGATGAAATATCATCAACTGTAACAACAAAAAGAAGAAGAAGAAAAAAACTTCCCCCCCCCCCCTGGTGAATTTGGTTTTCCCTCATACATTGTTTATCTACTCCTAGGAACAAGATCAATACCAAGTCCTAACACATTAATAACATCCCGTCTATCATCCCCCAAAATTAATTCATAGAAAAATCCTTATCTGATACTACTTAGTAAAGTATGTGGCCCAGGAGTCACTAAACCGGTTCCCCAAGCCGAGTCAGCACAGGACCATAATCTTGCCTCCTCATATTCAAGAGATTTTTGAATAGAAAGGATGGTATATAAGGTCATATGGGGAGACTATACCTTCTTTTCCATTGTATTCTACTATAGAAAATAAATAACACTCTGGAAACAACATATAATAACCAATGAACATGCACAAATAAATATCTCCTGAAGCTGGGTAAAAAACATAACTAATAAAAAATATGTTATGTTAAATAGTGTTGAGTGAAAAAAACCTAAAACAAAAATAAATATAAGAATCACGAAAATGTTCCAAACTCCATGACTAGAACCTCGTCCATGTACTTCCCAAGCACAAGGACATTTCCCTAATCACGACCTGCAATCATGATGTATTTTTGGTTACCCATGGAGGCCAAAGCAGGGTGTGATTACGACTCATTAAGACACCACCAATAGTATCTAAAAAATATCCATTCAATATATACTGCCTACAAGAAATGAATAAAGTAAAAGTAAACAAAAGATAGTCCAGGTTCCCTTAGTTAACAAGATTCACATAATCCATTCCTGGAATTATTTAGTATTTCCATCATTATACTATCTTTATTACACAATTTACATTAATAATGTGTTTAGTTTATTAGGAATATTCATTAATCTCAATGTATAATGTAAAATAAGTCAAGTTTCCTATCTCACTACGAATAAACAAAACATCACAAAAAAATGCATTCACCTTGCTGCCTTGTTGCAGGTGGTCTCAATGAATTTAGCCAGTAGGGGAATAGAAATCAGTCCACTTACTTATCAAATTCATTTTTGTTGGGGGAGTTTGAGTCTCAATCTAACTTGACCCATCGTGGGTGTAGAACCTCTTATCAAAACACCACTCTACAAACCAATGTGTGCATTTTTATTTTTTCTATTCACCATAAACATATCACACCACAACCAACCATTGAAAACAGCAATAGAAAACATAAAAAATAACAATCAACGTGAGAATTCACATTACCCCATAACCCATTAACAAAATTTTTATTTACCTTACATAGTCTGTTATCCCAGCTATCCATTCGTAGGCCTAAAAAACTAATAATAATAACTAATTCCCCTATATTAACCCATTTAAAAAATTTCACAATTATCTCATGTTAATTCAATTAACCCATTTATCATTTCTCGTGAATTATCCCACTTATACTTTTCATGTACACATCCCATTCCATCAACACATTCAAATTAATCACATTTACTATTTTAATAAAAAAAATAATCTCTTGGACATTATCCACCTATAAAGAACAATCCATATTCCCCATTTAATCCAAAAATTAACAATTATACATGTTTATCATGGTATCTATCTAATCTCAAGTCAATTTCACCCTTAATGTTTTTGTTAACCATGTTTGGTTTGGTCGATGAACCTTTTCAGTGGCCCAAAATCGGTTAGGTCAACCTCCATGAAACCCACATGCATCATGAGGGGTTCAAATTTCCATTTAGATACCCATAATACCAAGACACACTAATGAAACAAAGAACAAAAAATGGGAAATCAATAATATTCGATTACTTTCACAAAATCATATAAAAAATATTGTATATGACATAGAAACCACCTACCTAAAACCTGTTGTTGAAGTTACTCCTAATTGAACACTTAGATCCCCATCCAAACCCCCTCTGAAGCCTCAACCTAGATTCCACTGGAGGAAATAATTTTTAAGGATTCATAAGATGATTGTCCAAGATACAATCCCAAAACCCAAAAATAGAAGAAAGGAGGGGATTAGACATACCAATATATTTGATCCATAACCAATAGTTCTCCAAATGGAAAATAAATAAGGTAGATCTATCATTGAAAGCTCATGAAGGTTATAGTTATTCCCTATGGTTTCAAGAGAGGAAATTATGGATAGAATTGGTTAAGGATTTAAAATCCCATAATGAATAAAATGATAAATATTTTAACATTTAATGGGGTTCACAATTTACCCTAAGGGTTTTCTCAACTATGTACAAACCATGTGGAATCCACATTCCATAGATATTTAGGTCGCATGGTTACCAGGGAAGGCGACGTGTTTTTTTAAAATTTTCCCCAACTATGTGATATGATAATTTCCATTGTTGTGTGGTTTTTGTGGGAAGGATTAATGGTTTACATAAGATTATGTCTTTCAAAGGTTGGCTAGATTGTCTTTTTTGAAACCATGAACTCCTGAAAAACCTTTATTCCCCTCATACTCCATAGAATCGTTTCGTTAACCAAAAAAGAGATTAAAAACAAAATTAAACAAGGATAATTCTCTTCAAAGTCAGTGATATTACACAACAGTTCTTAAGATCCTTTATATGATATTGGAGTCTCCTCTTGAGGTATAAAAATTCATTTATGTTAATTTGATGAATTTATACGATTACAAATAGAAGTAAAATTAAAATTTATAATCTAGTTATACATAGATATATATAGTTTTTATATTGAATCATATCTTATAAAATTTTTAAATCATATAGAGTCAAGGCGTCAACATGGTTATTTTTTGAAATGTGGGTTTTTTCCAACTGAGTATTTCATTATGATATTCTATAGTGTTATTTTCATAGAAGGACGATCATATATTTTGATTGAGTAAAAACAATAAATAGATAAATTATGTAATGGTGGGAAACTATTTTATATAACCGTGAATTAAATAATTATTTAGTAAATTTTGAGGAGCAACATGGTTTTGAAATATTGACATATTATCTTACGATATGATAGTAAATAATGAATATATTCTCAAGTAATAACTTATTTTGTATTATTAATATATATAATTTATTTTTGATTAAACATAGACAAATGAATACACTATTTTCAATGTTAGTACTTATACATTTGTTATTTCATCCATATCATCACATGTTTATTATAGTATTATTTGATGATATTCTTGTTTATTCGATGATATATAATGAAAATTTGAAGCACCTAAAGATAGTCTTGGAAACATAATAATGGTATAAAATGTATATGAAGATGATATGTGATATATTGAGATAAATTATGTATATTTATATGGCCATGTTATTTTTAAATGAACAATCACTATTAAACTTTCTAAAATCTAGGGGGTATTATTTTTTTATATTCATATGAATGTATTTAATGTGTGATGAATAAAAGGATTTTTCAGATATATCTTTGGCCTCTGATTTAATTTTCCTATGTTGAAACATCATTATAGTTTTGAACAATATGGGTCACACTTTTGAATAGACAAAGTAGTAAAGTGTATCATTAAAAACTAGAAATACCAATTGATATGTATAGTTATTATTTGGTTACTAAAAGATGTCAACTTATTTTAGGATTATTTTGATACATATCATTAATGTAGGGGTTAAATTCAGATATATGTGAATGTTTTTACTAAATATATATATATTGGTATTCCAATTCTCATGATCAAAACTATGTTGTCTATTATTTTTTGTAGTTTTTGTCAATAAATTTTAGCTAAAGATACACAACCCAGTTGAAGATTCATTTTTTCTCCATAGAAATCATAAATCTTGAATTATATTCTCTTAAAAAAAATTTCGTTAAAAAAATATAATATTAATAATTAATTTAGTTCTATAATTATTAAAACACATATACCCTTGGGAAGGATACTGTCATCAATGATATTTATCCTTAATGTCTTATGGAGATTTTTAACAAGTGAAATGTAATGAATGAAATATAATAAATTAAAATGTAGCTTTAACATATGGAGATAGAAGTGGAATAAAATGAAGCATGTTTATATTATTTGATGATACAATCATCTTGTATTCTAAGATTAATTTACAATCTCAATGTTTTTTTACTAACGTATGGTGAAAATTTATTATTTAGGTACAAACTCTAAAAGGTTTTATAGTAGGTGAATAACAAAAATTATGGTAGATTTTATGTTTCATATAGTTTATGTGAGGAACCTCTGTTAGAGTTTTATTACTTTTATTTTCTTATATAACCTACTATATCAAATACATATCATTAATTAATGAATAATTTATAGATTCCTAAAATAAGAAAGTGGTATTTGAATTTTTTGTATAATGTATGTATGTATTTATGTAATGGTTAGGAATTTGGTTCCCCTCTTATTTATTACAATGATTAGTTATTCCACGATGGAATTAAGAAAATACATTGATGGAATTCATAATAATATTACATCATACAAATATATATTATGGTTTTATTGAAGATATTTTGTTATAATTAAATAATTCAAATAAACTATTCTTAAAAATATATTAGAAATTGATGAAAATCATTTCAAAAATTATTTTAGGTGAATTGATGAGTTTTCATGTAAGACCAACACTATTTTATTTAATCATATAAGTCATCTTACTTTAAATATATAGAAATGATTAGAATATAAATTTTATACTTATTTTATTTTGAATAAAACATTACATCCTTAGAAGGATTATCAAACTGAGAGGAAAATTGAGACCATAGAGAACATGTTGAAAGAATATTTGATCAAATATGTGGTATTTTACATTAACAAAGTTTGTTTATAATATAATCTAGGAATCATCTATTCGAATAGGATGATATAAAATGAAATATTCTTACCATTTTACTTCACCATTATATTGGGTAAATAATTTTTAATCATGTATTATTATGACAAAATATAAAACCAATAACACAAAAATATGTGAAAATAATCTCTGTGTATATCTTTACTAGGGGGTTATATAGAAATTATATATATATTGGATGTATATATCATTAAATTACATGGTGGGTGATTGTGTATTCTTATGAGTTTCATTGAGGAAGTGAAAACATATATATGGGAGGTTATGAAAATTTTCAAAATATTAAATTTTTTTAGATAAGAAATATCTATAATTTAGTTTATTATAACTTCTCAAATTCATCATAATGATGAATAATTCTAGATGGATTCCATCCGTCATTAGATCATAAGTAAAACCCCAAGTGATAAAAATGTAAAAAATTAATGTGTTCCATGTATTGAATAAAAATAATTTTTTCTGTAAAACCTATGGAGATTCAAGATTGATAGGATTCTTTTTTATAATGATGTGTTATTTCATTACTACATTTTCTTTAGAGACATAGATATTTGGGGGAAAATACTTTGTAAGTAGAATCTCAAATAAAATTTCAACTCATTTAGATGGTCTAAATTTAAAATTATTATACATGAAATTTATAAATTTCCCCAATGTGTCTTGATAGTCTATTCAATTATCAGAGGTTGAATAAATTTTCTTTTTTATGAAATCATTATGTTTCATGAGAGAGAAAATTTTTAAAGGGGATTTAAATGTAGTGACTTCTGTTTTTTATTCCCAATATTTGTGAATATAATTGTGTGTATCATGGTCATTTGACATTTAAAATGGTACTTTGATAATTTTCAAGTTAAAAGAAAAATGTTCTAACTATACTACATATTTTAGAGTATGAGTTTTCTAGTTTGAAAATTTCGTAATAAATGGAGTCCAAATAATTTATAGTGAAATATTAAAGGATTAAATTATCTATTGACTTAATATTTTATTGAAAAATGTTATATAACTATTTCTATGTTATTTTACTTTGTGTTGTTGTGAAATAAAAATGATTAATAGTTTTATGGTGTGATATTGGTCTTATATTGTAATTTTGTTGAATTAAATATTGAATGTAAAATGATTAAATTATATATTACAAATATGAATAATATATATATACTATATGAATATGGATGTTATAATGTAAAAAAGTAATAATTATATTATTATTATTATTATTTATTGTGGTGATTGATATGTTCAAAAAGTCATTTTGAAGTGATATAATTATTTAATGGATGAATATGTATCACATATTAGTATTCAAGAAATATAATTTATATATTTAAATTGAAATGTTTTTCATGGAATGATTTATGTCATATAAATTAATATACATTCCATGGTTTGAGGAAGAGATATTAATGTTATTATAAATTAGTTAATTGAAATATATTATAGTTTATGTTATATAAGTTTGGAAATTATTATGAAAAAAAAAAATTTCGTGTAAACCCCCTTTTAATTAAAATGTTCATGATAACTAATGGTGATTGAAGAATAATGGTAAATGAGATGATCGATTAGTGGATATGAATTATAATCATCAAATTATTGTATATTAATGTTGATCCTAACATTTTCAGTATCAATGAATCTAGTATATTCTTGTTAATACTAGATTAATGGTGAAATCATGTTAATATGAAAATGATGAATTAGATGATCAAAATTACAACAAATGGTTGTGTTAATGTTTCTGAAAAAGATAAATTGAATTTTCAGAATTTATTTAACAATGAAATGAATTATGTTCTTTAGATTTAATGGTTAATTAAAATTAATTCTTATTAAAATTGAATATGATGAGATTAATGGTAAATTAATGATGATGTTGATTTATTATTAAGTATTTATATTTTGTTTGATATCATAAATTTTCAAAAATGAACATGTGATTAATGTAATAGATAATATGTTTCATATTATTTGATGGTGTGATTACTGCATATTAATTAATTTGATGGAAAAGTGATAGTATATATCAATTTTGTTGCAAATACATATTATTTTATGATTTTTAGGGGGAGTTCCAATTTAGTATGGTTGCATACCAGACTATTAAATTAACCAAATATAGATATTTTTTACATGGGATGAAATTGTATCCCATAAAATCTCATCTAAACTCACTAGTAGAATGTATTTTAATATATAATAGTATATATGAGTTATTATTATATGTCATGAGGTCATTCCAAATTTTAACAAACTCATGTTGTATTTATCATGGGAACTATAACACAATGTATCTTCTTATTACTTCATAAATAAGTCATATGGTAGTGTTAATCCTTAAAGGTGTCATATTTTTTTTGTAAACATTAGTTACTATTTTATTGGAAAGTGATTCTAAAATTTAATACTATTAATGATGATTTTTTATTTAATTATGAACATTGAATATAATGTGAAATGATGGTTATGAATAAGGGTGAGGCGGGTATAAATAATTTTTTGACATTCTAATTATAAGTGGATATTATTTAAATAATTATTTGTAATAATAGGAATGTTGTGATTAATCAATTATTTTATAATTTCATGAAATCAAAAAGTTATATTGATTTTTTTATCATGTTGATATTTTTGGGTAATAAAAAATCTATTATCATTACTTAGGGTGTAAATAAAGAAATAATTTTAACACCTTGAGATTATTTGATATATTTCTCTTCTAATAAATTTAATTTCATCAATATTTTATGGTACTGAAAACCCGAAGTATAATGAAATGTAATATAATATAACATGTTATTATAGTAATTGAATTTTATTAGTGAATAGTAATAACCAATTAAAAAAATTACAAAAATTTTCGGCTGAGAAAATTTATTTATAAGTAATTAATCAATTATTAGTAAAGTCGTTATATTATTTAAACATAAACTTTCCTAAAAAATGATTTTTTTTGTTTTTTTAAAGTGAAAATCATATAAAAAAATTCTTCCAATTTTATAAAACATATTTTAAGAACATAACTCTAGTTTCTAAATCAGAATATCAAAATTAACTTACAGTTAATGTTATATATTTTACTAAATTAGTTGAATTTTCATTGAAAAGTCAAAAATACATATTTTTCATTCATTTTCATTTATTTTCATTATATCATCTAGGGGAAATCCAAATTATATTTTTTTTAATTTAAAATTATTTTTATTTAATTATATCATGTGATTCAATTTGAATAATTAATATTCATGATTTTAATATAAGTTAATATTTAAGAATAATACAAGAATTTTTTAAAACTATTTTAATTGGGTTTTATGAATTAATATTAAACATATTTAAATCCTTATATATATATATATATATTTAATATTGGAAAATTAATACAATATTTGGAATCATGAGGTTAAAATTACTTATATATCACCCATTTATTTGTTGGTCATTATTAATATTAATTGTTTTAAATGTTTATTACCACGGTATAGGTAAAATGGGAAAAACATGGTTCAAACCATTACATAAGGTCTCAAAATAAATACAATAGTGTCTTATATTTACTTTTACAGAATAAATTATTCTATATGAATCCAAAAGTAAAATATATGTATTTGTGGTTTCATTTACCCTATATAATGAAATTTATATAATTTCAAGTAAATAAAATTACATAATGTCACTCTTGAATTTGAAATCTCTAAATTTTTTAGATAAGGATAAAAAGGATAATTTTGGTTTCTAAATATTAATTTTAAGTAGGAAATATTTTTTTATCATGTTAATTTATTGTTAATTTTTAATGATAAAATTATTACCATAAATTCTTACATAATGACCACATAGTGCATGTGGAAGAATTAGAAAACTCATTAAAATGTTTTTGAATATTTATATATTTAGTATTTTTTTGGTGAATAATATGTCCATGTGATTTTAATATATTAAAATAAAATATTGTTTTTGTTTTAAATGTTTATATTAAAATTACATTACAATCTTGACGTTTTAAAAATTCATTTCAAAAAATTGTGTCAAAATTTATATTAATGATATTTTTGAACAATATTATATTATTAGATTAGTTAAACGATATAAATATAATTCAAGAGATAAATTATGATATGATATGTTTTAAAAGGTTTAAACTTTTCTATTTCTAATCCAATTTTAACTTATAAGTAAGATTATGACACTTCATTTTGGCAATTATTGTTACAATGGTTAATGTTAGAAAGGGTTAACGAAGCGTTTAACCAATTACATATAATTTAAAATGGAACCAAAACATGTAAAAATCTAGTTTAATTTTGATATTTCAATTTTAGTACCTTTAAAATTTAATTAATGTCTATTTGGAAGCATTATACTTGATAAATATTTAATTTAAAATTTTATTTGTTCATGTCCATGCATACCCATTCCCTTGGTTATAAAAGGATACCCTTTATCTCTCTTCCTTACTCAACATTGAACCATAAATTTCAACCAAAACGTACCTAATTTACTATTAAAATTAACTATTCATTATATAGTGGTTATTGTATTCTTTAATTACCAATCCAAGGGTCCTTGATAAAAGATATAAAGGAGGAATTTTGAAGAATAGTTTATCATATAAACTGACCACTTTAAATATATTTATTCTTTTACCACATATTAATATGTGTTACTTATCATTAATTTAACGCCCCGACCCCAGTTACCCAGAGTCGGTGCATTAATACATAATATTGGTATTATCACAAAATATCATGTCTCGAAATGCTGATTAGTTTAGTAGCCTTGGAATAACTAGATACATTCATAAAGTTTACATTACATCATAATGTGAAAACTACTACAAAAACATCTTGTCTTTATATCCCCACATACTATCCCTGTAGGTCATTCATAAATTACTTTTTCAAATCCTGGGAAAATTAAAACATCGAAAGGGGTGAGCTCAGATGCCTAGAAAGGATAACAATATAGGGAAAACTTTCATAAATAAACATAAACATTTAAGGCAATGTATAAGTAAAACAAAAGCCTTTTAAACATTAACTTCATCAAAATATGGAAAATATAAAATGAAATATTACCATTTAGTTATTAACATGGATATTATACTAGTCGAATGATCACATTCAATATTAATAACCACTTTCATAATGATGGAATGCATAATGCGAGACTATCATAACCACATAGCCAAGGCCTCGTGCCAAGACTACAAATAAGATTTATTCAAGGCCTTGTGCCAAGACACTAGTTTGTCTCATTAGACCAACTGATGCATTGAGGAGCTATAGAGGGCTCCACCTGTCACTTATTATGTCCAATGCATTTCTCATATGAACAGGTTTAAACATAACATAAACATTCGTATTAAAACTAGCATACGAAATTTCAATACTTTCTCCATAAACCATGAATGGTATAAAAATAAAACATCCTCAGTAACAAATATCCCAAAACCTTAAATACAATATGGATGTTCTATATCATAATAAATAAACTTCAAATAAACTTAAAATCCATAAAAGGATGTTGACATAGATGAAATCAAAACTATTTGAGAGAAATATCTCTTTTTTTGAAATAATTTCAAAGTCATATAATTATAAAAGAAAACATTTACTTTGAAAATATTATTATAATATCTTAAGGGAAGCTTCAACAATTTTATAACGGCGGAAAATAGCCGCACCCACCGTATCAGTTAAAAAAAGACATTCATACCTTAATTTTGTCGAAAAGGTTAAAAGTACCTTATTTGGAAAACGGCAGAAATATTCCTTTATAAATTTCATATAAAAATTCATCAAGGGTATAAATGACTTTAAACCATAGTCTGTAAAATAGTAAGAATGATTTGAAATACATTTTTAAGAAACATAAATGTGTATGATAAAGAGGTCGGAGAAGATAATTACATATAAACAACCTCGGATAATGAAGAGATTGTGAAATAAACCTTTACCTTGTGATTTTCCTTATTCGATGGTTTTTTAACCTCCTGAATAATATTTTAAACATTGTTATTAAATTATAAAAGAACCATATACATATTTATGATATCATATATGAACTTCTAATAATGATTTGTTAACAATACTTTAGTATTACCATCGTTTCAGGTGTTAACGGATTCATCATTATTTATATTCTTTGTTATGTGAGAAATATTTGTTATGTATGGGATGTTTATTATTCATATCCATAATTATATCAAGTCCTTAAACATTATTTTTAATCATCAAATTATAATTAGACTTGAATGGATACGATGGGGAATGAATCTCATCGCGTTCGTAGAGACGGTAGTCCGTACGTACGCACGAGTGACACTATCATTCTTTTGATATTAAAATAATATATAATTGGATGATATATAATATATAAAGAATCATTATCATGTTATATTTTTTATTTACATGAATTACACATCATTATTATACCCAACCAAATAATAATATATTGAATAACAATTACACCATGACGTGGAGATGGTAAGCCGTACGTACGCCTGTATGGTGACATGTCATTCAATGGATGGATAGAATATTGAATATGGTTGTACCATATTTATAATAACAACACAGTATATAGAAGATACTGGAGTTATTATTTTAGAGTGTAAATAACAAAGAAAGAAGAAGTTGAAGAAGAAAAGAACTTGAAAGAGGGTGGTGAAAACATTACCTCTTTTTTGGGTTTTTCCTTTTGATTTGATCAAAAGGGCTCTTAGGATGACTTTATGACTAAAGTAAGGAATATAGGATGAAGGGATTATATTTGAGAGGGTATTTTGGAAGAGGTTGGCTGAGCCAAAAGGCATTTAAGGTGTAAATTAGAGATAAAGGGGAGTGCCCTTTTATAAGAGGGGTGAGGGGCACCTTTGGAAAAGCTAGAAATATTATTTTATAATAAATTCATATTCGGTTTATAATGGCTTCAAAGTGTATTATTTAAATTTTGAGGTGGGTATAGGTCTAAATCCCTTCAACCAATAGGTTTTAGACAGGTTTCGATCTCTATATTAACCTTATCATTTAGTTTTAACTCTTAGTTAATTAGTTTGACATTTACAATGTCTATCTTTATTTTTATATTATATAGTTAATAAATGTACTATATACTTTCAAGAGACCCCAAAGTGGTCCATTAATGATACACATATCATTATATAAGTCCTTTTTCTTAACCTTATATTTTTTGGAATAGAATATCAATATATAATATAATATTTGTTTTAAAAACTCTTTAATTTCAATTTTCACACTATTCGGTATAATGTTTTTGATAATTTTATAACATCATTATTACTTTGAAAAAAATTTATATAATCAATCCTAAAATGTCATATTAATATATAAAATTATTGGAATTCATTAAATGTCTCAAATTACATTTATTTTGATATTTATAATATCAATTATTTTAATATTACATTTATTAGGTAATTACTGCATCACCATTATGTCATAAATAAATTAAATTATTTAAGGTCTAAAATTATAAATAAAATACCATTATGTAGGAAATCCTTTTAGATTTATAATGAATATTTATAATAGAATTTATCTTATGCATACCACTATATTAAATTTTTTTATTAAATAAACATTGATTTTAACTCTTTTAACTCTTCTTTGAATTAAATAATAATAAATGTCCTAATCTAATCCAAGTGGACCTAAATGATAAAATTTTATTCCTAAGGTTGTTTTTGGTCGAGATACACATGTACAATATAATTAGGACATGTTTTAGCGTAATATTAATATCATTTTTCCCTTAATTACCCTATTTACTTTTAATCGTGGTAAATAAAAGTACAAAGTTACTATTCAACAAAAATTACTTTTATCTTATTGAACCATATTTTACTCCTTGATATTAACTATGTCTCTCAGATTTTCAAAATTCCGCTCACAGAATCAGTGAAATTATGTTTTATGTGAACTTCAAATTCTCCGTGGATGTTGGTAAAAGACAGTGAGAAGTTCAATAAAATTTTTATATGTCTAAAATTATTATAAACTGACTCCAATGAATTAAATTGAACTTATATAGGTATTATACTTTGACCTAAAATAAATTTAAATAAAATAAATAATTATTTAAATAAAAAGTCAGTTTTACCCAATAACTGGGTCTTTTCACTATTCATCAAAAATAGAAAGTTTTCAGAAAAATACCAAAAATTCACCCTTGGCTAATTTCGATATTCTGAATCCAAAAATGAAGTTCATTTTGAAGGATAAAATTTATAAAATTTAAAAAATTTGATATTACTATTCATAATGGCTAGTTTGATTGGTTGTGGTGTGTATTAGAACTCGAAGTTGCGTACAACACACGCTGCTATATTATTAAAAGAGAAGTATACCATGGAAGCTTGGGGTGTTACATTCTCCCCTCCAAATAATTTCATTATCTAAATTTTTAGTATACTACCGCAATAAAATTCTCAGGTGATTCTTCATCATAAGTTCCTCGGGTTCCCACATTGCCTCTTCCATCTTATGGTTTCTCCATATAAATTTTACCAGACGAGTCGTCCTGTTTCTCAGCACTTGTTCTCTTTTATCAAGAATCCTGATGGGATCTTCGCAATAAGAAAGATCGGGTTCTAGTTCTAATTCCTCATAAGTGAGTACATGTGTTGGGTCATGAATGTATTTTCTCAACAGTGATACGTGGAACAGATCGAGAACTTTGGAGAGACATGGAGGCATTGCCAAATGGTAAGCTACAACCCCAATTCGTTCTAGAATATTGAAAGTTCCGACGTACATGGGAATCAATGTACCCTTCTTACTGAAATGTATAACTCCCTTCCATAGAGTTACCTTCATGAAAACACGATCTCATATCTGAAATTACAAATCCTTCTTTCGGTTATCGGCATAGCACTTCTTCCTACTTTGAGATGCTTTGATGTGGTTTTAGATTACCTTTACCATTTCCATTGTTTCCTCCACCAGTTCTTGGCCTACAAGTTTTCTTTCAGCAACGTCATCCCAACAGGTTGGTGTGCGACATCTCTTTCCATATAATGCTTCTTATGGTTCCATATGAAAACTTGAATGGAATCTATTTTTATTGGAAAATTCAACCAGAGGTAAATATTCATCTCACATACCCTGAATGTCAAGTGAGAAAGATCTCAACATGTCTTCTAAGGATTGAATAGTCCGTTTTGATTGTCCATCTGTTTGAGGGTGGTGGGAAGTGATCAAATAAAGTTTAGTATCCTAGGCCTTCTAACGACTCTTCTATAATCATGAAGTAAAACAGGGATCATGATCAGAAGCAATCGATAGGGGTACTCCATGAAGTCTCACAAAACCATTAATATATAGTCATGCTAGACTTTTTTGTGGTTGATCTTCTCTTATTGCAATAAAATGTGATGACTTGTTAAGACGATCAACAATAACCTATATTTCATCGTTCCTTCTAGTAGTCTTTGGTAGCCCCATGAAAAAGTTCATCATAATATTGTTCCATTTCCACTCCGGTATGGGAAGAGGTTGCATGACTCCTCCAGGCTGATGCCTTCCAACTTTCCCTTATTGAAAAACCATACATCTTGACACAAAATCAGCCATCTCCCTCTTAATTTTGTCCCAGAAAAAGTGTTCCTTCAAATATCTATACATTTTGGTGCTCCCAGAGTGTATAGAGAAATTGGAGCTATGAGAATCATCTAACAATCCCACTTTTAGATCAGGTATATCGGGAACACAAAGTCTCTTCCCAAATTTTAAAATTCTTTCTTCATACACAATGTATCTCAGTCTCCCATCATTCACAGCATTAATCTTCTTTTGAAAATCATCATCATCAGTCTGAGAACTCTTAATCCTTTCTATTAAAGATGGTTTTCCAACCATTTGAAAAAGCATTGATGTTTCACCTTCCATGGTTATTGTCATGTCCATATTCACTAGATCCATGAAAATTAGATCCCTTTCAATTCTCATATTGTTCAAAACTCCATGATCATTTCTACTCAAATCATCTGCCACCTTATTTTCCTTCTCTATGTGGTAGATTATCATGCAATCATAATCCTTGAGTAATTCAAGCCATCTCTTTTTCCTCATGTTGAGTTCTTTTTGTGAGAAAATATACTTCAAACTATTGTGATCAGAATAAATCTCACATTTTTCACTATAGAGATAGTCTCTCTATATCCTCAATGCAAAGATCACAACTGCTAACTCGAGATCATGAGTAGGATAGTTTTTCTCATGAATTTTTAACTGTCGTGATGCATAGGGAATAACCCTATCAATCTACATAAGGACACAACCAAGTCCTTTATTTGATGCGTCACTATAAATAATGAACCCATCATTCCCTGATGGTAGAATCAATATAGGAGAATTGACTAATATTCTCTTTAGTTATTCGAAACATTATACACACTCTTTTGTAAAAACAAATTTAACCCCATTATGTGTGAGCTTCGTTAATGGGTTAGCCAATCGGGCAAAATTCTGGACGAAACATTGATAATAACCTACTAAACTAATAAAAATGTGTACATCAGTTATACTCGTTGGTGCTGGCCATTCTTGGATTTCCTTGGTCATATAAGGATCAATAGAGATTCCATCCTTAGAGACAATATGTCCACGAAAAGAAATATCATGAAGACAGAATTCACACTTTCTAAACTTCCCATATAATTTATGTCTTCTCAGAGTCTTCAATATAATGAGCAACAAATTTTCATGATCTTCATAGATTTTGGAATATACCAAGATATCATCAATAAATACAACCACAATATCATCGAGATATTCCTTGAAAACTCTATTCATTAGATCGATGAATACAAAGGGTGCATTTGTCAGCCCAAAAGGCATTACTGTAAACTCGTAATGCCCATACCTGGTTCAAAACACTGTCTTCAAAATGTCTTCCTTCTTCACACACAACTGATGGTATCCAGATCGAAGCTCAATCTTAGAAAGGTATTTAGCTCCATGAATTTGGTCAAATAAATCATCAATGCGAGGTAGGGGATACTTGTTCTTTATTTTTATAGCACTTATCTCCCTGTAGTCGATGCATAACCTCATAGACCCATCTTTCATTTTAACAAAAAGAATAGGGGTCCCCATGGAGAAACACTGGGGAGAATAAATCCCTTATTACTCACTTCTTCTAGTTGTTTCTTTAGTTAAACAAATTCTATGGTGTCCATTCTATATGGAGTCTTCGATATAGGCCTTGATCCAGGAATTAAATCAATGGAAAACCCAACTTCTCGTTCTGGAGGATGTCCAAGTTAATCTTCCGGAATCACATCTACATATTCTTTCACAATTGGTACATCCTCTATTTCAATATTCCTTTCCTCACCCACAGTCATTTCATTCTCTTGATCCCCAATAATTGAATTTAGTAGAGCTACGGGGGGTGGATCTCGGTAAGAATAAGTTGGTGACAATTCTGATATAAAGATAATGTGTTCTTTATCATCATCATGAAAAATTGTAACCTCCTTATTATTACAATAAATCTTCGCATCGTGGTCTGAAAGCCAATCCATACCGAGGATTATATCAAATTCAATCATAGGTATGATGATAAGATCCGCAGATAAAGAACATTTCTATTCTCTAATGGGGACTAATTCACAAAACATTTTTGCAATGATACTTCCCTTAGGAGTTTTAACTGACATCTCCCTTTTTAAATAAAATTGAAAATATATAATTTTCTTAGAGAACTGGGAAGATATGAAACAATTCTTTGATCCAAAATCAAATAATTCATTCACTAAACTTGAGGAAAACATTAAATTACCAGCCACCATGTCTTTTGGAGCTTCTACCTCAGTAGAAGTGATATAATAAGCATGGACTTGATCCCTTGTCCTTTTATAAGGTAAGTTCCCCTGACGCTTAGGAAATTCATTTTAATAATGTCCCATCTCCCTCCAGTTTTAGCATTGGACATCGGTAGCTTACTTATTCCCCTTACAATCACAAGCTTGGTGGCCTTTTTTACCACACCTGTAACATACTCCCATTTCCTTCAAGCAAGTACCAGGGTGTTTCTTCCCACATTTACTGCAGGATAGGTATTCCACTTTTTCCTTCTTCCACTTATTTCTATTCCCAGATTTATCAGTAGATCTATTCTTCTCTTTCTTTTCTTTAAAGTCATAAGACTTATAGAATTCATTTTCTGTCTTGGTAGAACATGAGAAAATGTCTTTGTATGATGAGAAGGATTGTGAGACAAATACTCACTGGAGAAATGGTTTTAACCCATCAAATAAACGATCAATCTTACTTCTTGGTTTACACATATATTCTCTCTCATACCTTGCTAATCTTGTAAAGTTATCCTCATACATTGTGACATTCTCATCCTCCTTTAGTCTTAGTCACAGAAATTGCCTTTTCGTATCTGCTCGATGGTCATGAGGAAATTATTTTTCTATGAGAAGTTCTTCTAACTCCCTCCATTACATATTTGATACTTCCTCTTCATCCTTTGTGTTTTGAATCAAGGACCACCATTGATCATCATCTCCCGTGAGGAGGTAAACTGCCATGATAACTTTTTCCCTTTCACTACACCCAAAAGCCTGAAATATTTTCTCTAGGGAATTTATCGATTGCTCAGCTACTATGGGATTTGTACTCCCATTTAATATTGGTGGTTGTTTCCTCATGAAGCGATCTATCATTGATCCTCCACGTTGTCGATAATGGTGCGCTATAAGGGTAATGTTATTATTCATAACCTGAGTGAGTTAACCCAGTATGGTAATTAGCTGATCAACACCAGTTGTATCACCAGCTCCATTATAATTATCTTGAACAGGAGGGAAATTCCTACATGGAGTGCCTACATTGATATGGTTTCCATTCTTTCCACATGGATCTATTTATAAACAATGGTATAATCTTGATTAGTTTATGAATCAAAATACATTATTCCATACTTGTAAAACACTTAACATAAATTGAACTATTTATGGATATAATCCATAATCATAAAAAGGTTTTCTTTGAGGAAGTATATACTCATAATCCCTTCAAAATGGTTTGTAAATAAAATGTGAATTATCCTAAGCATATCCCCCGGGAGTGTCGTAACCAAGAGTGCAGCAAGGCCCATTGTCGTGCACTAGTTCCCGTTCGAGTCTAGCTCAAAGCGGTGTTTTCGGGTTTTACCACTAGGTACATCTGTGCAAGAGCTGCCTCTACCTACTCGTATCTAGACAAGGATGTATTGCTCGGAAAAATCACAAAATCTCTACAATACCAAAATTCTAGGAACTTCTTCTATACTAATCCTCAATGTTCAACTTAGGTCTGTATGCTCTAATCAGAGTTTATCTAAATCTAGCTTCCAAGGTTTGTACTAAACTTCCTCTGATACCAACTGTAACGCCCCATACCCAGTTACCCAGAGTCGATCCATTATTACATAATATTGGCATGATCACCAAAGATCAATTCTCGAAAGACTGATTAGTTTAGTAGCCTTGGAATAACTAGATACATTCATAAAGTTTGCATTACATCATTAAGTGAAAACTACTACAATAATATCTTGTATTCATATTTCCTTAGACTATCCCTGCAGGTCAATCATAAATTACATCTTCACATCCTAGGAAAAATAAAACATTGACAGGGGTGAGATCAAATGCTCAGTAAGGATAACAATATTGTAGAAACATTCATAAATAAACATAATCATTTAAGGCAATGTATTAATAAAACAAAGGCCTTTTAAACTTGAAATTAAGAATAATATGGAAAAGATAAAATGAAATAATGCAATTTACTTATTCACATGGATATTATATTAGTCGAATAATCACATGCAATATTAATAACCACTTTCATAATGATGGAATGCATAATGCCACACTATCATAACCACATAACCAAAGCCTCATTCTAAGACAACAAATAAGATTTTTTCAAGGCCTCGTTCCAAGACACTAGTTTGTCGCATGATACATACCAATGCATCGAGGAGCGATAGTGGTCTCCACCCGTCACTTATTATGTCCAATGCATTCCTCGTATAAA
This sequence comes from Viscum album, assembly GCA_963277665.1. Classification (NCBI taxonomy): domain Eukaryota; kingdom Viridiplantae; phylum Streptophyta; class Magnoliopsida; order Santalales; family Viscaceae; genus Viscum; species Viscum album. The sequence continues at coordinate 2,081,380,506 of OY728128.1, read as the reverse complement.
CAGGTTTAAACATAACATAAATATTCGTATTAAAACTAGCATACAAAATGTCAATACTTTCTCCATAAACCATGAATGGTATAAAAATAACCCATCCACAATAAAACATATCACAAAACCTTCAATACAAAATGGAAGTTTTTTATAATAATAAATCAACTTCAAATAAACATAAAATCCCTCAAAGGATGTTGACATAGTTGAAATCAAAACTATTTGAGGGAAATATCTCTTTTTTTGAAACCATTTAAATTTAAAAAAATTATATAAGAAAACATTTAATTTTAAAATATTCCTATAATCTTGTAAGGGATGCTTCGATGATTTTATAATGGTGGAAAATAGCCGTACCCACCGTATATGTTAAAAAAAGACATTCTTACCTTAATTGTGTCAAAAATGTTAAAAGTAACTTGTTTGGAAAATGACAAGAAAGATTCATTTATAAACTTTTTATAAAAAGTAAAAATGGGTATAAATGACTTTAACCCATAGTCTATAAATTTGTAAGAATGATTTGAAATACATTTTTAAGAAACATGGATTTGGATGATAAAGAGGTCCTAGAAGATAATTACGTATAAACAACTCGAACAATGAAGAGATTGTGAAATAAACCCTTACCTTGTACTTTTCCATAGTTTATGGTATGTTAACCTCTTGTATAATAGTTAAAACATTGTTATTAAATTATGCAATAACCATATACATAATTATGATATCATATATGATCTTCTAATAATGCTTTGTTAATAATATTTTAGTATTATCATTGCTTCTGGTGTTAACGGATTCGTCATTAATTATATTCTTTGTTATGTGAGCCATATTTTTTTTGGATGGGATGTATTTTATTCATATCCAGAATTATATCAAGTCATTAAACATTATTTTTAATCATCAAATGATATTATACTTGAATGGATACGATGGGGAATGAATGTCATCGCGTTCGTGGAGACGGTAGTCCGTACGTACGCACGAGTGACAATATCATTCTTTTGATATTAAAATAATATATAATTGGATGATATATCATATATACAGAATCATTAACATGTTATATTTTTTATTTAAATGAATTACACATCATTATTATACCCATGCAAATAATAATTTATTGAATCACAATAACACACCACGATGTGGAGACGGTAAGCAGTATGTAGCCATGTATGGTGACATATCATTCAAATGATGGATAGAATACTGAATATGGTTATACCATATTTATAATAATATCACAGTATATAGAAGATTCTGGATTTATTATTTTAGAATGGAAATAACAAAGAAAGAATATGTTGAAGAAGAAAGAAACATGAAAGAGGGTGGTGAAAACATTACATCTTCTTCATGTTCTTCCTTTTGATTTGATCAAAAGGGCTCGATAGGATGGCTTTATGACTAATGGAAGGCATCTAAGATGAAGGGAGGATATTTGAGAGGGTATTTGGGGAGATTTTGGCCGAGCCAAAAGCGTTTGAAGGTGTAAATTAGAGAGAAGGTGGAGTTCCATTTTATAAGAGGGGTGAGGGGCACCTTTGGAAAAGCAAGAAAAATTATTCTATACTAAATATATATTCGGTTTCTAATGTCTCCAAAGTTTATTATTTAAATGTTAATGTGTTTATAGGTCTAAAACTATTCAACTAGTAGGATTTTGACTGGGTTGGGTCACTATATTAACTGTATCTTTTAGTTTTAACTCTTAGTTAATTAGTTTGACATTTACAATGTCGCTTTGTATTTTTATATTATATTGTTAATAAAAATATTATATACTTCTAAGATACCCCCAATAGGTCCATTAATGATACAACTATAATTATATAAGTCCTTTGTCTGATCCTTAGATTTTTAGGAATATAATATCAATGAGTAATATAATATTAGTTTTAAAAACACTTTTATGTCAATTTTGACACTATTGGGTATTTTGTTTTTGATATTTTTATAACAGAATTATTACTTCGAAAACAATTTATATAACCAATCATAATATGACATATTAACCTTGAAAATTATTGGAATTCATAAAAAGTCTCAAATTACATTTATTTTGATATTTATAATATCAATTGTTTAATTTTCATTAATTAGGTAATTACTACATCACCATTGTATCATAAATAAATTAAATTATTTAATGTCTAAAAATTATAAATAAAATACCATTATGTATGAAATCTTTTTATATTTATAATGAATTTTTCTAATAGAATTTTTCTTATTCATAACCCTATATTAAATTTTTTTTAGTAAATACAATTTGATTTTTACTATTTTAACTCTTCTTTAAATTAAATAATAATAAATGTCATAATCTAATCCATGTGGACATAAATGAAATTATTTTATTCCTATGGTTGTTTTTGGTCGAGATATACTTTTCTAATAGAATTATGACATGTGTTACGGAAATATTAATATCATTTTTACCCTTAATTACCCTATTTTACTTTTAACCGTGGTAAATAAAAGTAAAAAGTTATTATTCACGAAAAATTATTTTTATCTTATTGAACAAAATTTTACTCATTGATATTAACCATGTTTCTCGGATTTTTGAAATTCCACTCACAGAAGCTGTAAAATTAAGATTTATGTGAATTTTCAAATTCTCTTAGGAGGTGGGTAAAAAACAGTGAAAAGTTCACTAAAATTTTTATATGTCTAAAATTATTATAAACTGACTCCAATGAATTATATTGAACTTATATAGGTATTATGTATCTATTTTGACCTAAATTAAATTTAAATAAAATAAATAATTATTTAAATAAAAAGTCGGTTTTAACCAATAACTAAGCGTTTTCACTATTCATAAAAAATTGAATGTTTTCAGAAAAATACAAAAAATTCACCCTAAGATAATTTAAATATTCTGAATCCAAAAATGAAGTCCATTTTGAAAGATAAAATTTATAAAATTTCAGAAAGTGGGTATTACTATTCAAAATGGCTAGTTTGATTGGTTGTGGTGTGTGGTAGAACTCGAAGTTGCGTACAACACACGCTACTGTATTATTCAAAGAGAAGCATACCATGGAAGATTGGGGTGTTACAATTAATTAATAACTTAAATATATTAAATAATTTAAAATGATATTATGTTTGTTAAACCATCATTATCTACCATTGTTTCTATGAAATAGGATGTGATTGTATCACTCATGTGTATGTGTGGACTACCACATCAACATCTTGATACCATTAATTTCCCAACATTGTCATTAATGGATGGATATTACAATAATAGTGTAGACCATGGGACATCATCCCATATTTATTAATGGATGGATATTATAATTCTTTTGAAGTTTATATATATATTTATTCAAATATTTTGATTATTTAATAAAAATATCTTATCTACCTTCTTACCTTATCATCCTTTGGAAAAAAGATAAATTCGCTCAAGTGCACGTGTGGATTACCACTTACACAAAGAGATGTGATTAATTATTCATTTCTCCTTTACATATAAGGTAATAATTACGGATTCAATAAATATATATGATACATATTATATAATAATGAATATGGAAATGATAATTATCATTTACCTTTCATTATTTTCTTCTATGAAAATGTCAAAACATCATTCATGTATACGTAAAACCTAACATCTCCTTGAACAATGTAATGCATATTTCTATATATATAAATTTATCCTTTATGGATGAATCAAAATAAATATATAAATAATTTATAGGATGTGTATATGAATTTTTTAAATTATGTAACTGTTGATATAATCATAAATACTTGAAATACCAAAACAAAATGTTCATGAATAACATGAAAATTTTAATGCCCAAAAACAATTATTTTAATGTGTAATCAAAAAATGGTTGTATAAATGTAATAATTGGATCACATATGATATTATGAGTATGTAAATAACATTGTTATTAATATATTAAAAAATCAATTTAATATAAATTCTGTTGATGGTATTTTGATATATGTTAAACTCAAGGTAAGGTATTTATGTGTAAATCAATTTTTAATCAGGATGGCTAATTATAGAATTTATATTAAAAGAAAATTATATAATACTTTTTTTATGGATAACATTAATTTTATTATCCAGTTTTATTTTCTTGATAATATATGTTTTGTTTTCATTTCACTCACTTTAAGTACTCTATATACCAAAAGAATATTTTTAATGAAAATAAATTTTATTTCTCTCACGAGTCACAAATAATTTTTCTTCCATGTCCATGTTTTATAAAAAAATTAATTATTTTTACTATTCACTGGGTTTTTTAAATTCATTTTCACCCATGATATTATTTTACCAAATAGTTTAAAATGAATCAATTTTCATTTCCTAATGAGGTATTTTTATCATTTTTACTAAAAATGTGAATGAAAATTTTATTTTAACATACATGACATGAACAAAATTTCCTTCTATCGTGATAGTACAATTATTTGAACCTTCATGGGAAATTTTCCATGGTCATTTTCCAAGAAAATTATTTCCTTAATATTTGTGAAATTTATAGATTTAAATATGTTATTTAAAAATGAAAAGTGTATTTTCATTAAGAAATATACCATTGATTTTTTAACATATTTTTTAAACTATGATAACTTACATTATTGTTAAATATTATTTAATAGATATATGATCCAATTATAGCACCTTTATTCTTTCAAAATATTTTTTATGGTTATAATGATGAAATATCATAGAAACCATTTTTATTATGAAGGGTTTAGGTTATGATGAATGTATTTATGATCATACGTATATGGCCCCAACCTTAAAAATTACTTAATCTTGAGTTAAATAATTAATTCACATTGAGGATATTTTTAGGCTTATAGAATTAGAGAAATAGGCCATAACAGTTAAATTACATATCAAAAATTAAAAAGTATACACTTCTACTTAGTTTCAATTTTTTTCATAAAATAAAACCTCTTAAAAATATGACTACATACATGTTTTAGTCAACATCACTTTACTTTTATCCCATCTTTGACCCTATTTATATTTAATTCCTATGAAAAACATTTCGAAACTAGGGATGAGCATAAAATCATAGTAAGGTTTATAAAATAAGGAATGAAAACATTATCTGATCAATAAATACAAATCAATGAAACCGGTCTGTTCAGTCACAACATACCATATAAAATCATAAGATTTATGAATAACACACAAAAATCATAAATCATAAAGGTAACTTCTGGAATACATAACATACTTACATTGTAGCTTTCACAGAAACATAGTGAGTTACGTTTGGAATACACATCATAGTATACTCCTTAAATATCATAGGAGAAACATTAATGTTATCCTCTGTTATGTTACCCAATGTATTGGAGAGATTTCTTGGGCTCACCCACACTATGTTTATCACGGAACCACCCATATACGTTTAAAATTCCCAATAACCATAACATATTCCTAACACAAGATACATGCATAAATTAGAGATAACATTTCCATCATGAAATCACAATATATCATATCATGATATAGATATAATCAATTCTTTATGAAACAATTTTCAAAACCTTTTAAAACATTTAATAAAGAGATTTTTGAATCAAATTGTCACATACCACTATGAAACCTTTCCAAGGAATTTTAATTTGAAACATTCGTATCCATATTAATAAATCCTTAAATCATTTTTTAAAATATGGATATTAATGAGAAATATTTAGAATATAAAATCTTTAAAACAATACTTTTAGTTAAGGAGTTCTTAACCCAATGGGAGACGCTTGAATACCAATAATTGAGAAAAAACATTAATCAAAGCATATAATATCATGATAATAAAGATATTCATGATATAATATGTCAAAGGGCATTATATACCCCGTATAAAAGTGAGTTAATGTATAACAACAAATAAGTCTCAATGGAATCTAAATTGAGACAAAGTACCTTACAATGATCATATTCTTATATTATGGAAATATCAATTACGTAATTATGTGTGAAAAATAATACTACACCTTATATAATTGGAAATTATTTGTGAAAAAATCAAATTTCATTCACACATATTCATAGAATGACATAATAAAGAAGAAAAATAATAACCCAGTGAATTGAAATTGGGTTAAGAAGTTCTCTTATAAAAATTCAATAGCCTAACGACGTCACTTTAAAATTAAAAAAATGAGTTGATGAAAGAGAAAAGGGTATCTTATCACATGGACATTAAATTTATAGAAATAAGGATATATAATAACATATCCCAACATAATAAAATGGAAATTTAAAAGACATAACATAAAAAATGCCTTTTATTTGAAGAGCAGAGTGAAAGTCTCCCTTACCAATTTGGTAACTTACCAATTATACACCCCATGAAAGAAAGATCATTTATTTAAGATGTGAATTCCTATAAATTAATTTATATTACACAATAAAAACAATCATGGTAAGTAAATAAACCACACACAAAAATTGTGGAAAATATAGCATGAATCTCATGGGAATAAAAAGTGAGATGAAAACCCCTTACAACGTTGTAATCAATAGAGTCGTAAGACCAACGGATAATAACCAAAAAATGATTAATAGAATAATATTAATGTAAATACAATCATGATAATATTTGTATCAAATTTAAGTACAAAATACACCATAATAAGAAATAAGTTGTGTACAATAGAAATCTCATGATATTAAGAGTCAGATAAAAAACCCCTTACATCGAGTCTGACTTGACTTGTTCATTATTTAATATACTTAATAATAAACTAAAGCAAATTTCTTCATTCATGATAAATTTTTTAGATTTTATTATTATTTTTATATCACTTTTTATCTTTCAATAACAATTAGTTAATTATTTGAGTTCATATCGTACATTTTATCGATGATCGAAACTTGAGTTAAAAATGATCTTGCTAAAATTATAAATTGTCCATGTTGTAAAAATTACATATTATCTAGAATGATATTCATGATTTATATATCTTATATATCATATATACCTTGTATATATTCTTTATAATAGTCCATATATTTAGGATATATGAAAATGAAATGCACCGTTAAAGGAGACGGTAAGTTATATGTATGCATGAACGCTAATTTCATTTATATTTCGTATTATAAAAGGAATGAAAACCAAATGATATATAAGTATAATATTATTCCAGTATAATATAATATTTAATATACATTACATGATTTCATTAACACCATCTTTTATATGTTCCATAAATGGTATGAACGAGTCATATCAATTTGAGTGGCGGTAGTTTGCACTTCCTCAAATAAACTGTCACGTTAAACCATTATGAAAACCATAAAGGTGTAATATAAATTAAAAAATTAATAGGAATAGAGGAAATATAAATATAATTTATATCATATATAAATACATTTTTATTTTAATGGACACAATGAGAGGCGTTGTAGATATTTGTACAACCATTGTTTCGTGAGGAATTCGTTCCTCTCCCACTGAAACAGTATTTTTGTATCCATTAGATGGAGGTGTGTGGATTTTTAGTTCAAATAATTCTCATAAAAACAACCTAGTATATTATGGATACTGGTTCTGTTATAAAAGAAACAATAAAAATGGATTATTGGGTTGGAGATGTAAAATAAAAGTAAATAACTTCAGATAAGATGTTACCTTTAAATCAGGTATCTCCCTTTGGATTGAACCAAAAGTTTACTTGAATTTAATTCATCCTAGGGAAAGGATTCTATGAGAAATAGAGTGATGTATAGATCCTAAATGGGTATAGTTTTGACCATAAATGGGGATCTAGAGGTGTGATTAATGGGTTAGAGGTGATTTATTTTTATAAGGGGGGGAGGGGCTCTTTAGGAATTTTTGAAATCATTATTTTATTATAAACTTATTTTTGGTTTCAAAATTTCCCAAATTAATTAAATTAGAAGATCAGATGAATCTTATTCCAAATAAAATCATCCAATAAGAATTGGACTGGTTTTGGGTAGTTTTTTAAATTGTATAATCTCATTTATTTAAACCATTTATTAATAAGGTAATCACTACATCATCATTGTGTAATAAATATTTTTATATGATGTCTAAAAATTATAAAGATAATACCATGATATAGGAAATATTCTTAGCATTAGAATTAATATTTATAGTCAAAGAGATAACTTATATAACCCCATGTAAAAATTTATTTACTAAAATATATATGATTATGTAAATTTTGTCTTTACATTAAATTAATTAATAGAAACTATCATTATAAATTCTATTTGGCTCAATGGGTCCCAAAATCGACCTAAGGATTCCCATGGTAATAAATGTTTCATTAAATAGTATTAGGACACCTGTTAGGTTAATTTAATAATATTATAATAATATTTACCCTTATTTACCATATTTACCTTTTAACCATGATAAATAAATCATTTACTGAAGTAAATATTCGTGATGCCTAAAAATAAAGGTTACATATTAATACTTATGTTTATGTTTTCTTTATACTTCTGTATTATTGTATATATACCAATCCTTTATGGTTTTCATTATGTGTAAACAAGATAATTTCATTTGAGTAAGTGCTGAATACAGCCCCCTCAAAGTGATATGACTCGTTCATACCATATGTGGTAAATATAAAGGATAGGTTTAATGATATTATATATGATAAAATACTGTAATTATAATATAGCTATGCATCATTATGTTTTAATTCCATTGAATATGAAATAGAAATGGAAGTAGCATTCATGCATACGTACGACTTACAATCTCCATGAATGGTGCATTCCATTTCTCACCTCTAAATGTTATGTACTATTATAAAAAAATTTATATGATAGAAATATAATATATATGATATCCAAATTATTAATATCATTCTGGATATAATGAACCATTTACCATATGAACAACATGTAATTACAAAAAGTCAATTTTGGACTAGTACAAAAAATCGATAAAACAAAAGTTATTAACATAAATAATTACACAATGTTTATTAGATGGAAATAAGTGATATAAAAGGAATAATAAACTTGAAAAATATTCTTAAGAAAGTAGAAACTAACATTACTTTATTATTCATGAAATTAAAGAATGGTTGATTCATGTCATACACGAGGTAAGGGACATCATCTCAATCTCCTTTCATTGAGGCATATTTTGTTTTAATACGAGAAAATATTTTATATGATGTATAAACACCTTTGAAATTTCATTTAATTCAAAGGGAATTTTTTTATATGAAGTGTTTTACTAAACGACAAAAAGGAATGTTTCCATTAACATACGCGGTGACATCGACCTTTCTGCCGCCGCCAGTATTATTTTATCTTTGGCTTCCTCAACAAGCCGTAGTTTTTTTAAAAGAAAATAAATACCATATACTCTATTATGTATTTCGGCATTAAAAATGGATTTGATAATGGATATTTAAAATAAATATATTTAAGTGATATATTATGATTGAAACGTGGAAATGTTTTTCTTTCCTTTATTTTGGTTATTTTTCTTAGGATTTTATAATGGTACTTGGACATTTAATGGCTGGTTACCTGATAAACCAAATGACGGGTGGTGACATGAATACCAGGATGGGTGGTTACATTATACCCTCCAATACATTGGGTATGGAAGTTGACCGTAAAGATATTCCATTTAGTGACATGTGTGGAAGTCGACCGTATAGTTATTCAATTTAAGTATGTTTATGTTCCAAGTTACCTTTATCTGATATGTGTTCTTTATATGGGTAATATTTTGGTTACAAAAGGGTAATTAGTGACCTTTTATTCAGTGAAGATTATTTAATACTTCATAAAAGTGAAAATTATTACTTATGTTAAAGTATTCATGGTTTACTTGTTGTTTTGAAAAACTAATAGTTTCATTCTCTGTGTATTCCTTACTGAGCTTTTTATGCTCATCCCAAGTTTTTGAAATGTTTTTTATAGGACATAATGTAGAATATGGTCATGGATGGGATCCAGGAAAGTCATTCTATCTAAAATATGGAACTGGACATGACTCTTTTTTTCAAGAGTTTTTATTTTATGAACGAAATGGAAACTGAGTAGAAGTGCCTACATTGTAGCTTTTCAGATGTAATAGTTATGGACTAATTATCTATAACTCTAATCTTGAAAAGATCCTCAATTTGAATTATTCATTTAATTCAAGATTATGTAATGATTTAAGGCTGGTTACTTATATTTAAGTTCAAAAAGTGTGTTTTACACTAGGAACGACATAATCTATGTCTGTGTGGTCGATTTTTGAAAATTTATTATGATCATAATTAAATTAAATATGTTAAATTAAATTAATTAATTTATTAATTTATTTATTATTGACAAAGAAACTTAAATATAAAATAATTATAATGTAATCTATATTTTATAGCAGTTGTCAGAAACACCCTAGAAACCTAGGAACTATTGGTTGAGGTCTTTCTTAGTGAGCAATGTTGAATCAGGATTGGATCATGGATCGTTGCACCAATAGAGTTCACGGATCTCATAAATTAAAACATTTAATAGATAATCATCATGAATCAATAAAATTATTGTTATGAGTTTTGTATTTATGATTTCAATCTAGTTCTTTACTCTAAATCAAAAAAATATCAATTCCCTGAACAGATTTGATATGCACATCATCGGTAGATTTTATTTGAATGAAATGTTTTTTATTTTCGAATATTTCTTCACTATACATCCTCTAATACAACAATGGATTAAAGAAAAATTAACAACCTCTAAGGATCATTCTTCACTTTTAATATTCTATGTATTTTTACCCAAGTTCTTTTTTCAATCATCATTTTTATTTCTTTTGGCTAGTAGATTGACAAATAACCAGTTTCTAATTGTTGTGCTCCCGTTATTCGATGTTATGGATCAAAACCACACGCACAGAATGTGATGGGTGTTGTAAATCATGGATTGATGATGATGGGGGGACCATTGAGGTAAAATGACACAAAATCAAGGGTTCTTCATCTTCCCAAAAGGTAAACGTCAAAAAGACATTGATGGCCAAAGGGCGCATTGTGTACTTGGAGACATACATGTCTTGGCATTCATGGGTTGGTACACAAACACTACCACCATAAAAGTATATTTATATGAAAAAAGGCAGGATTTCATGTCTCTCTAAACACTATTTACATATTCTAAACACTATGAATATGGATAAAGACTTTTCAGGTGAGGTTATTCTACACTGGAGGGCAGGACGATAATTGGAGACGTCGTGTACCCATTGGGACATTCCATGAACCCCCTTTAAGATTTTTTGTAACTATTTATTTTATATATTAAACCAGTGTATGTTTAGTGAGTTACCATTGTCCTTATCATAATGTGCATAATGTGACATTACATTCACATCACAGTATTCTGATCACCTTTAGAGGCTGAGTCTCATATTGAAATATAGTGTCCCTCCATGAGGCTATGTGTGGTCCTATATCATCTTCATTCCCTAGGTGGAATTTTTTGAATTGGAATGACCCCCCTGAGTAGGTTATCAATCCTAAAATATATAATTCCATATCTATAGGGTTTGTGGAATGGTTGTCATATTATCTTCTATGTAGGGGGTTTATCAAAATTTGGTTTGTGGTGTCCCCGAGTAGTTTTGCGCAAGGCCCCCAATATATGTATGAGGTTCTTATACTAGTGAAATTTCATGGTCATCTCCCAATGATATAGACCTCTATTTCAACTGTATTAAATGATATCATGGCTAGTAGAGTGGTTTCTCATAGAATGAGTATTGCTTTTGGATGAATCATGTGGATGACAGTTTTTTAGGACTTCTTGGTGACGTAGTGTCTTTTTGGTGTTTATCGAGGAGTTTTTATTACAAATCTGTTATTATATCTTGTAAGGATCTCACTATACATGGTGATTCATGTTTTTTGTTTTGGGGATATCCTACTAGGTATTTTACACTCACCCCTACTTGGGGTTTTTCCACGTGTGTCGCGTCTTTTGCAGATCATGACCCTTTTGATGGTTTACATGGAGGATATGGAGAGGGTGGAGAATAACTATATCTTATTATACAAAGATTTTTACCATGAGTTTTCAGTTTAGATAATCCTCTCCATTGGAGAAAGTTGGACTCTTTACAGTTTTTTTGGGATTGTTTTTTCCCCTTAATCTTCTTTTAGTACTTTTACTATCATACTCTGTTGTGGGATATTAGATGCATGCATGTGATGTTTCAATAGTTTCCAATTTCAGTATTTTGAGGGAGTAAAGATGTGTGTGTGTGTAAAGGTACATTAGGCTAATGCCTCCCATTTGTGGGATATGCCTACCTAGCACTAGTTTCTAGCCTATGGCCAATTATAGGTAGCCTTGGGTATACATGGTTCAGACAATGGTTGATCGGGTCATGAAAGAGTTGTATTAGAACAATTTATTTTACCATTGTATTAGAGGTAGTGAGATTGTTTTGGGATAATAATTTTAGTTTTTTATGTTTGGATTACAGTCCAAGGATTCCAATGTTGGTATGGTGCCCAACGTATCCATACACTGTCACTCTAATCAACTTCCTTTCAACTTGGTACGTGTAAACATTTGTTGTAGGGAAAATATTTGGTACATGCATGATATTGGAATGGTTGCCTTTTCCATTTCCTTCTTTAGTCCACTCCCTAGATTTATTCTTTGACCATGGTACATCTTATTTTATATTGGTATGGATCTACATAAACAAACAGTGAGGTATCCACTATGTATTCACAATAATGATATATATAGTGAGGATTCATACAATCGAGATGGTAGTCCTCAATAAGGTTCATCTTTATGGTTCTGCTAGGTCATGGTGGATCGTGGTGACTAAGTCACACGATGTGTTAACTACGTACTGGAATTAACTAGGGAATCTCTTCTTGTAAGAGTTCAATATGTCTCTGTTGTGATTAGTACGCATATAAGAGATTCTATATCTACAGTAGGGAATTATGACTGTGGGATAGAACTTTGTGAGGTTTACTGATATCTCACGTTACTCCTCATATTTGATGTGAGATCTGTTCTATATATCTAGGACCCTTGATAAGGGATTTCATCATGGAATAAGGATTTCATTGCCATCCTTTTTCATTCCCACTAATATTGGGGTTCCTAAAAAATATTTATTGGTGGATAGTTTTTTTGTAGAGTAGACAATGTTAGTGGGAGCTAGTAGTGGGAACCCAGTAGCTAAGACCTCGGCAACAGGTAGTTGAAGGTTTTCACAAAGATCATAGTATGTCATACACTTCAGGAGGCAATCCTATTTTTCCGTGATAGTGGTATAAGGCTATTAGTGTGGCTCGAATCAGCTGAGGTATATGTTGTTTTTCATCATTGGTGGTTAGGGAAATATGGATCAGGATTGTCCAATCAACCACATAGATGATAGTGAGACAGTTGAGGGATTTCCGAGGATGATCCAGAGGCTAGGGATGGGTGGTCTATATGGAAGAAGACATGGAAAAGTTCCATTCATGGTTTCATGAGGTAGTCCTAGGTTTTACCTACTACCACTATAAACCTTAGGTTTTCTATTGAATTCTTGAGATTTGTTTTGATAGGAACAAGGCCTGATATAAGGTATGGAGGCCGATGACCCTGAGGATCCAAGGATGATACTAGGTATGATATATGTATTTTATACGTTATCTATAGTATTGATAGACACATGTGCTATCAATTACTTCTTTTCCACTTCTCTATTTCATGACATAGATATTTTAGTTGAACCATGGGTTCGACCCTAATGGTTGGTGACTCTAACAAGAGGTGTCTTAGGGATTACATACTTGGTTCGATGGTGCAATATAAAACATGGAGATGAGATTATTTTATGGGATTTATTTTTAGCATCAATGATGTATTACGAAATAATATTTGGTGTGAACTGGCTATGAACAGATTATTCATAGATTGACTATTTTATATAGTGGATGTGGTGTGGCTGCATTAACGGAATGAGGTTTTTCATTGGGGGTGAAAAGGAAACATTATTAGAGATTCATGACATTGGGTATAGGATAGTTCATCCAATTACCTACAAGTCATCTCACATGACTCTTGGTGTAGTGGATGCTATAATCTATTAGTTTCCTATGGTGGTGGTGGTGTATGAGGACACCATTCCGAAGGATGTACAATGTTTACCTCGTTACGGAGAGATAGACTTCTACATTGACTTGCATCATGAAATGACACCATTATCTATGCCATCAAATTCTATTTATCATGAATATATTAGGGATATGAGGATGATATTTTCAAACTTTTAAGATATGGGACTTGTATCTCCCAACATTTCCCCCCAGGCATCCCCAGTGTTGATCACTAAGAAGGTGGCGTAAAGCGAGAGGTTATGTGTAAATTAATATAACATGAAATAGTTGACAGTGTAGAAAATGAATCCTCTACTGAAGATCGATGACATATTTGATCAGTTGGGAGGGTGTGATGGTTCTTTAATATTGGCCTCGAATTAGGCTATCACAAGTAGTGATTACTATATGAGGATACAATAAAGAGACCATTCCAATGTCTATATGTTCACTATGAGCATTGGTGATGTCATTAAGCATGAAACATTCTCCTTCATTATTCATGGGACTCTTGACCTGGATATTTCAGCCTTTATTTAACCCTTTCATGCTGGTATTCATCGATTACATCCTAGTGTATTCAGAGACTAAGATGGAGCACTTGAGACAGTTGAGGATGGTCCTGGACACACTGTGATAGCACAAGATTAATGGAAATCACTCAATGTATAATGTTTTTGGTCGATAGGTACACATTCAAGGACACACAATCTTATATTCTAATATAGTAATGGACCTAGAAATTTTTTTGGCAATGATTTCTTTAGAGCCACCAAAGAGTGTTACCAAAGTACAGAGTTTTATTGTATTGATAGAGTACTATTAGAGGCTTTTACCAAACGTCTTCAAAGTAGAAACACCCTTAATAGTTTTTGATTTGAAGGGGAATACTTTTTTATAGATTTAATGGAGCCAACACAGTTTTAAAGAGCTGAAGAAATGGACAATGAGTGCTCCCATCCTGAGATTACCAGAAGAGGGTGTCAAGTATATAGTGTTCTGGAATGCCTCAGAGACAGAAAATGGTTATGTTAAGATGCAGATATAGGAGGTAATATCATATCGTTCATGTTAGTTGAGACCATATAAGCATAACTCTGTGACCCACCATCATGAGTTACCAGTGGTTGTTTTTTGAATGAAGATGTAGTGATGCCACATATTGGGTGAGTAGTTTATTGGTTACTCATACCATAGGAGTCTCAATTATATATCTCAGAAAATGATCTAAACATGAGATAAAGGTAATGGCTTGTGATCCTCAGGGACTATGAATTTGAGATTTTCTATATTTTTATGAATAAGAATGTGGTGGCAGACACTCAGAGTAGGAGATCATGTTCTTAGTTGTTTGTCCCAACATTGGAGCATCTAGAGTCATTGTAGATGTCATCTATGGATGGGGAAAATGATTTATATCATTATTCTATGGTTTTCCCCACCCCTTATGCAACATGTCACGAATGATCTATGTGTAGATTCTGACATTGAGATATTACATACTCATATATCTACTAGACATGTTCATAATGGATGTTATGAAGGTTGGAAGCATGTTATTCTTTATATATTAATGATGATGGTGTTGGAGTTGGTTCTTGAGAAACCAAATTCTTTTTACTTTATGATAAACCTGTATTCTCTGGATGAATATTAATAAATTACTCATCATGTCATGATTGTTCTTCTGGGTTACATTGTATGTGACAATATCCTAAGAATAGTTGTTGCATTAAAACGTAATAGTAGATCCCTTCTATGATGAGAACTCAGAAGTTCCATGATACTATTCTAAATTATATGTTCTATGGTCGGATGATATCATTTTAGGGGACACAAAAGATACAAGATATTAGGAAGGACTTTTTAATCTTTTTGGAACCTTCTCATGGTGTGCGCCCTTGGTAATATCTAGGAGGATATTATAAGAACAAGAACCTCTAGTAAGGAATCCACATTCATACGAGTCATTGGATGTTTCATTCTAAGAACATGTTTAATGTTCCTAAGCCATTAATTTTTTTTAATGGCTATTATGACTCACACACTTAATGTATTGATGAAAACCGCAATGAAAGATTCCTGTAAAATGTTAGGATCTGTTGGGTGAGTCATAAGTAATACTACATTAGTGAATAACGTGAGAAATGATTTTTCACTTTTATAGATGTATATACTTCAGTCCATTTGATGGAAATGATACAGCCTAACTAAATCCATTGCAATGGTAATGTCTAGGTATGTTCAATTCCAGGAAGTCAAAGTATGGGAAATCAAGCACCTGTGTTGATGGCACTTGCATGAAACCCTCTTGATTAGAGAAATTAGGAAAAAGGGATTCTATTACACAGTAAGTATTTGAATGAGGTGACATGTCATTATGACATTATATTCTTTCTCTTAGGTTCCTAGACTTATTCCAATATAGTAATCTTGGATTTTACACAAGTCTTACTAATAAAAATGAGAATGAGGCCTAGTGGAAACACACTATGAGTTTCCAATATATGAGTTAAATAATTTCCTTATTTAACAAGTTGGATAAATATTATTCTCATTTGGGGTTTAATAATTATCTGATTATGCCAGATCACATTTATTTAATCTCTAGTTATTTGATAGAATATATTGTAGATGAAATATTTATTTTTAATAAATAAAGAAGTTATTTTTATTTAATAAATAAATTGAAATTATTCAAGGCCCGGTAAATATTGTTGAGGATAGGCAGACCATGTTATGGGTCCGGTGAGAAATAATATAAAATATTATTTGATTAAATAATATTTAAATATAACATGAAAGTTAATCACATGTCATTCAAATAATAGAATTTCTATTATTATTTAACATGGGGTCTCATAGGGAATAATAAATTATGTAAATAGACATATGCTAAATATTTATTATTCCTTTTAAATTAAATTCCCCATTATATTTTTATTCTCTATATTGTCCAACAGGTCATTCAACCTTCTAACTAATTGGTGTGTGAACAACATCGTTGGAGAAAATCTCTTGAGTCTAGAAAAATATTCCATCCCCAAAAACATTCTCACAAATGAGAGAGATCCTCCACCACCAGATTAAGGAGATATCTTTGGAATCGATTCTCAAGGAGATCAAAGGCGGACATCATAAGTGAAATGATCTTCTATGCTAGCACCTGGATACTCCTTCAGCAATATCTGGAGATACATGGAGCACATGTGGATCACCACTATAGAATTCCTATCATTGGACTCTACATTGCAATGAAGCCACACCTCCGACCCATTGTTATATGCATCAACGAAGAAAGAATAAACTTGGAGGTAATTCCATAATTTAATTGAATTACTTATAAACATAAATTTTCAATCCCTTGTTCATGGTTTTCGGTTCTCTCCATGGTATTTTATCATTGATTAAATTCAATTGATGTCGTTTTTCATCATCATATTGATCCATGATTAATCATCGATTATGGAAATTTTCAAATTTCGGTACATTCCTATCCTATGCATATGCTATGACCATAACCTAAAAGTGTTTTCATAGTAGCATTATATTTTCTTTTATAATTATATAAACAATTTGTTGATTAATAATGCTGTAACAATTTAGTTTTTAAATTCAGGTTTAATCATTATTGTAATGTGAATTTTGAGATCTATTTATCCCTTATCATTTCTCATATATCTAACAAAAAAATAATATATTGAATAAAATTAAATTGAAGATTTCATCAGGAGGCGCTGATGGTTCTATCCAGATAATATAATAATACACTTCATGCAGTCAGATCTACATGTCATGTATTTGGATTCGATGCATGGGGTGTAAATGAACAATTACTCAAGGTCTGTGCATTAATGACACGTGGTGTATTTAATTCTTACACCATGTGTTAACTCAGACAAAATGGAATACATTAAGCTGGACTACTTGCTATGTGGCATACTAGACACTACGTGTGGTCCCATTGGGTCAGGGTTGAGTTGTGTATCCTATACAAGGATTTTCAAGTTATTGACCATGTAACACGGAGTCTACATGGCCTGTGAACCACTAGACCTGCCATGTACTTTGATTATTTTTGAATTAAACCTCACACACCATTTCGCTAGGTGTGTACTTTAGATGGATGGTGGGGAGGGTATACGCCATGTAGTTAGATGTAAAGGTCTTGTACTATTTCCAGATTATGAAGATTTAAAAATTTATTATTATATTATGTAAACCTTGAGATATGTACCCTCATGTGACCATAATTTTGGGACACAATATGTGATAGGTTTTTAATATATATATATATATATATATATATATGTTTGTGTGTGTGTGTTTAATTAACATTTGTGTAATGTTCCTATATCTACACATATTGTGTGAGTTTTATTAAAATTATAATTCTGCGTACATGCTACATGTCACAAAGAATAAAGGCTATAAAAGTATAAATACATGATTGGTAGTTTTGGATAGGTATTCCCCAGGTTTCTTCAATGGTTCAAGTTATGTACAAGGTGATGGATGAGAAACTCATGAAAATTCATAAATGGATTAAGATAAATAGGATTGATTAATAAAATATAGTGATTAATCAATTCGAGCATAATTTATATTAATAAGAATGATTGATGAATTGAATTCTAGTTTTATTAAATGTATCATTCATTGTATTTTTTTGGATGATCTTGAACTAGACCAGACCTTTGTATGTGATTGGTTCCCTTTTAATGTATTTATTAAATTAAAATTGTTGGCTGATGTTCCTTCTCAACATTAATATGCCGGGCCTTTATACCTATTGTTTCTTTTATGTAAACCACATTTTACCCCACACATGTGTGTGATTTAAATTCCAATGTGATGGATGGATCTCCCAAGCTAGAGGAGGCGGTTTAAGTTATGAACCGAGGTGAAAGCAATCCAAGGAGATACAAAGGTGGAAAGGTGGAATGATGTAAAATTGACCTGTAAATGGATCAAGTTATTTCTCCCCTAAGTCAAGATTAGTTTATCAACCTTTATAGAATCAAATGAATAGTAAATCTTGTGATCATATGATTTTTTTTTCAGTTTTATGGTTATTAATTATGGATTTTTGAGGTGATCACATAATTAATGATCAAAAAAGAATACAGTATAGAACTATAATAAAAACAACTTCTACGTAAATATTATCTATATGGTTATTCAATTAAGTATATCCCACTCAACATTTAAATGAATTTGGAAAGATAATAAGTTTAAATTTCAGCATAACGGATAAAATCCCTCAATTAAATATTAAGTCGGTATAGCCTTCCATTACTTCGGTTAGAATCAAACCCCAGTTTAAATTCATTAACCAACCCTAGTTAGGGTACCTTCACTTATAGAATAATTATAATTTGATTTTTTGGGTTGACATGACATAGTTAACATTAAGGGTTGACTACCCTAGCAGGACTTGGTGGAACTAAGAGGAAAAGGTTGAGGAAGTCCAAAATTAAGGATTTTAGGATTGGGGAGTCCACTCAATAGACCAATGATCCATGACATAATAAAAATGCCTACATAAAACCAATTAAGTTGCATGAAAAGCCCATATTGGGATAATATGAAGGGAAATATAGATCCTTTCCCCTAAAATTTCTAAGAAACAAGATGCTTTGAAGCTAATGGAGAGGGGTATTAGATTTCAAAAAAAATGTGGAAGATTGATAGATATTAATTTATTTATTTGTATATATTTATCCAAATATAGTAATAAAACTAAGTTCATATTAATTTGTAGAAATAGCAATCAAAATGACATAAAACATATCATTATGATCCATACTTGAGAAGGAAAACCTTCTCACCAGCACTAATTTCCATGAGGGATAATGGCACCTTTATGTTATTCTTCTCCATGAGAGGAAAATCTATGTTATGGAAGAGCCTTTACCAGTTTAACATTGAAATGAGAAGAGTGATGAGGAACTCTATGTGTAGGAGAAACATCTAAAAGACTCTATGGATGTTTAGTGCCTTATGCTATCATCCATGACCAATGAGATCTTGAAGAAACATGAGGAAATGGATTCTTATAGCATGATGTCTCACTTTCAAAATCTCAATAAAGAGAAGGTGATACATGAGAGGTATGGGATCTCCATTTCATTGTTCACTACTAATCTTGGAGAGTCTGTGACAGCTAGGCCATATGAAGTCAAGCTTATTGGCTACATTGAGTGTGTAGACATTATAGGGATTAAATTACCAAATGAGATGTGTATAGTTCTCTTTTTATAATTGATGTTTAAGATCTTCTCTAGTTTTATTGTGAATTATAATATGAGAAATAATGAGAAGAGTCTATCAAAGATTCTTACTCCGATTATCTATGTTGATAAGGGCATGGGGTGAGAAAACCACACAATACTTATATTTAAGAGGAAGTGGAAGGAAAAGGTAAAGGGGCTTAAGATTTATAAACATTCTAAAGCCTATGAGCACTATCTGAAAACGAAGAAGAAGATATAAAGGAAGGGAAATGAAATGGAAGCAGCATGCTTTGCATGTGGCAAGTCAGACCACTGGAAGAGGAACATCACCCAAAGGTAATGGGAAGCCAAATATGTGTTCATTATCGAGTGAAATATTTCCATTTATACACATTGGGTATTAGATATAGCTTTTGGGGATCACATCTGTATTCAAATTAAGGATCCAATTATATTCTATAAAATTTCCAAAGGATAGGGGGATTTGAGAGCAGACAATAGTGCAAGGCTGGATGATCATCCCATTGGTGACTACCACCTCACATTTCCAACGAGAATTATTTTTGTTTTAAATGGATTTTATTGTGTACCATGTGTTACCAAAAACATAATTTTTGTATCACATTTAGATACAATTGTATTTATTTTCATATTCAAAAATAAATTTTCTTATTTTTACGAGAAAACATATGATGTGGTATGGTGAATTTAAATAAAGTTATATATATATATAATTACGAGAACCATGTGTTGGAAATTGATAACGAACCAAGTTTACAAGACTCATACAACACCATATTCTGGAATCACCACCTTGGTCATGTAAACAAGAAGAGACTGACAAAGCTCTATCAAGATGGTTATTTAGATTCTTCTGAGATAAACAACTTAATAGATGTCACACTTGTTTACAAGGGAAAATGACCAAACCACCATTTTTTGGATAGGTTGAAAGATCAAATGAGCATTTAGGATTGGTACACACTAATGTGTATGTGCCATTTCTAGTAGAATCTACAGGTATAAATTCTTACTTTATTAATTTTCCTGATGACTTTTATAGATATGGATATGTCAACATAATGAGGTATAAGTCTAATTATTTTGAGAAATTCAAGTATTTCATGAATGAATAATAGAATAATCTTTGTAAGAAGACAAATATGTTTCAATTATATTTAGGTGGAGAATATCATTACCCAGAGTTCATTGAATTTTTATAGGAGTCTGGGATTCTATATCAACTGACTCAACCTTATACACCACAGAGGAATGGTGTTAGTGAAAGGGGGAGTCGTACCTTATTGGACATGGTATGGTTGATGATGAGTTGTGTCGATCTTCCATTGTTTTTTTGGGATATGAAATAAGAAATACATTATTCACGTAAACCAAGTACCAACTAAGGTGGAAAATGGGATTCCCTTGGAGCTATGGAGTGAACAGAATCCCACATTGTTCCATGAATATGTAAGGGGATGTGGGAAATTTTTTAAGGAATTACCAATCAACAAACTAGAACCCCAGGGAATGAAGTTTCTATTTATAGGTTATCCCAAACAAACAAAGGGATATTACATATACAATCCCTCATAAAAGAAAGTGATCGTTGGCCGACAGGCTATCTTTTTTGAGAGGGAGAACATCCTAAAAAAGCATAGTGGGAGAAATATTGAATTTGATGAAGTTTATGTTCAAGATACACAAGAGTTACTACATGAACAAGTTCCATAGGTCCCTGTTGCAATGGTCCTTCCGGAAACACAAGTACTACGTTGGACCACATGAGAGGTAAGGGAACCAGAGAGATATGGTTTCATTATCACCAAGGATGGTGACCCATTATTATTGGACAATGAGGAACCACTCTCCTTCATGGTGGAAGTAGAGATTTGGGAAGCATCATGATGGTTATAAGTTATGATTTCTGAAATGGATTCCATGTATCTGAACCACGTATGGGTTCTGATGGATAAGCTAGTTGATGTAAATCTTATTTGTTGTAAATGGGTATTCAAGAAAAAACTGGACATGGAAGGTCAATTTATTACCTATAAAACAAGGATAACGGCTAAGTGTATTAAATAGTGTCAAGGAATTGACTATTATAAAACGTTTTCTAAATTTTCCATGATAAAATACATAATTATCATACTTTACGTAGTAGCTTTCCAGGACTATGATAATTGGAAATGGATGTCAAAACAGCATTCTTTAATGGGAACCTTTATAAAGATATCTATATGATACGACCAGAAGATTTTGTGACGCCAATTGATGCTAAAATGGTATTCTAGTTTCAATGATTAATTTGTGGATTAAATCTAGCATCCAGGTTAGAAAACATTCGATTCGATGAATCCATAAAATAATTTATTTTTGTTAAGAATGAATTTGATACATGTGTTTATAAGGGGTGTAATGGGAATGGATTCATTGTAACAGTAGTGTATGTTGATGAAATATTGATTTTTGGAAATGACATAGTAGTATTGAAGTTAGTCAAGGATTTTTTGAACAAGTGCACCTCCATGAAGGACTTTGGAAAAGTAGCCTACAATCTAGGGATCATGATCATTTAAAAATATATCCAAGAGGCTTCTAGGACTATGTTTAATTAAATACATTGAATATATACTAAATATATTTAGTATGGAACAATAAAAGAGGGTATTGGTTTCAGTGTCACATAATATACATCTTTCCAATAAAATGTCTCTTTAATAATAATATGAGAAAGATAGGATGAGTATGATTCTATAAGTTCCAGTGATAGGATATATCATGTATTCCTTATTATGTACAAAACATTATTTTTCCTGGGCACTGATAATGGTAGGTAGATATCAAGAAGATCTAGGAGAACAATAATGGACCACTTTCCAGCCTATACTTACATATCCGAGAAGAACTAAGGATATATTCCTAGTTTATGAAGGAGACGATGAGCTTTTCATCGGAGTGTGGGTTGATGCTAGTTTTTAGACAGATCAGAATGATCTCATGTCACAATCAAGATATGTTTCTATCTCAAAGGAGGATTTTGGAGCTTGATGAGTTTAAAAAAGAAATTTTTCACTGATTCTATAGAAAAGTCCAAATATATAGTGTCTTATGTTGTATCTAAGGATGAAATCTAGATTCGAGACTTTATCTAGGTTTCTAATGTGGTTCCTAGAAGAAGAGATTTAATTACTTTTTGTTGTGATCATACTGCACTGGTGGATCTTTCAAACGATCTAAGGTCACATCAATGGAAAAAGAACATACTCTAAAAGTATCACCTCTTAAATAATTTCTATCAATGGGGTAATGTTATAGTAATCAGATATTATATGGATGAAAATGCAGAAACCCCCTTTATTAAAGTACTATCTCTACATAAGCATGAACGTCATGTGAGATCTAGTGGAACAATGGATGTTACCAGTTGGGTTTAGTGAAAGGGGGTGTCTGTTGTACTTGGTTCCCTAGAAACCAACTTGGTTTTACTTTATGATAAACATGTATTCATTGGATAAATATTAATAAACTACTTATCAAATCATGATTTTTCTTCTACATGAAATAGTATTTGATAATGTTCTAAGAATAACAGTCGCATTAAATGGTCAAAATAGATCCATACTATGATGAGAACTAAGAATTTCTCTGAAACAATTCTTGAATAAATGTTCTATGGTTGGATGATATCATTTTAAAGGACACAAAATTATATAGTCTATCAGTGGTGGGGACTCATGACACTTTAAGGAACATTATCATGGTGTTCCCCCTTGGAAATATCCAAGAGGATATTATGAGAACAAGACCCTCGAGTAGGAAATCTACATTAATAAGTGTCATTTGATGTTCATATCCAAAGACTTGTGTATTGGACCATAGTCATTTAAATTATTATAAATGCGTACTATGAATCATTCACTTAGATGTATTGACAAAATTTTTGATGATAAATGTTAACAGTGAGGTAGGATATGTTTGGGGTGTCACGAGTAATACTAAATTAATGAATAATGTGAGAAACAATTTGTCACTTCTATAAAAGTATATATCTCATGACCTTTTATGGAAATGATTGAGCATAACTAAATCCATGACCATGGTGTTCTTTATGAATGTTCAATTCTGTGAAGTCAAAGAATGAGAAATCAATCACCAGGTTTGATCGCACTTTAATGCAACTTTCTTGATTGTAGATATTGGTCCAATGGAATTATATTACATAGAATTAATTCCTATTAGGTTATACAATGTTGTAAAATCAACTTCTTTATCTTGAGTTCCTTAGACAATTTCTCGACTGCAATCTTGGTCTTGAGGACAACCCGCCTAATTCCAATGAGAAAGAGACCTAGAGGGTGACACACTAAGTGTATCCAGTATCTCAGTTAACTAATTTGTTTATTTAACAATTTAAATAAACATTATTCTTGAATGCGGTTTAATAATTAATCATTTATGCCTAATCAGATTAATTTTGTCGCTACTTATTCAAGAGAATATACTGCAGATAAAATATTTAATTATCAGCAAATAATGGAGTTATATTTATTTAATAAATAAATAGTCATTATTCCTAGATCAGTAAACATTGAGGTGGATTGGAAGACGAAGTTATGTGTCCGGTGAGAAATAATATTAAATATTATTTGGTTAAATAATATTTAAATATAACATGCATGTTAATCATATGTTATGGAAATAATAGACTTTCTATTATTATTTGACATGGGTTTTCATATGTAATAATAAATTATGTATCAAAACCTATGCTAATTATTTGTTATTACCTTGTGAATTAAATTCCCCATTTTTTATTAATATCTATATTAACCAAGGGGTCATTCGACCAGCTAACCAATCAGTGTGTGCACAATATACTCGGAGAAAAGCTCTCAAACTCGGAGGACTCTTCCATCTCCTTGAAATATCTAATGAAAAGAAGAAATCCTCCTCTACCAGATCAAGGAGAATGCATTGGAAGTGATTATCAAGGCAATCGAAGTAAGACATCACAAGTGCAATGATCTTATAAGCTAGCACCCATAGATTCCTTCAGTGATGCCCATAGATATGTGGAGCACATGTGGATCACCACTATAGGATTCCTATCATTGGATACTAAATCGCAATGAAGTCACACCTCTTCCCTATGGTCAGATGCGTCAACAAAGAAAGAATCACCTTTCATGTAATTCTATAATTTGATTAATTTAATTATAAACATAATATTTCGATTATCTCTTGTTTGTTATAGGATCTCTCCTTTGTATTTTATCATTGATTAAATTCTATGGATACCGGTGTTCATCATCATATTGATATCAAATTAATCCTTGATTATAAAAATTTCCAAAGTAAGATACATTCCCATCTGGCGTATCCGCTACACCTAAACCCTACAGATGGTACCTGTGACATTATGAGAGAATAATTTATAGTAGTTTCATACATCCCCATTGGTGGTATATCCATGTGTGGGAAAGATTTACTAGGACCACCAACATTAGTTTTAGTGCATAGGTATGAAAAAGGGAGTTGTAGAATTTGTCTCTCGATGCCATGCTAAACAGCACGTAATGGCAGAGCACTAGGTTCCAATAGGTATAGATTATCCCCATGTGATGCCAGAGTGGAAGTGGTATAGGTATTTCATGGACATCGTAATGTTCTTACCAAGTAATTCTAGGGGGCAAGATTCAATATAGGTGAGTGTATAACAACTCATCATGTTGGCCCACTTTCTAGCTATTTGATAAAAGAATATAGTATAGAGCTTGGGTGTCCTCTACATTAAAGAGATTTTATAAATCCATTGGGATCCCTTGATGATCGTATATGAATATGATGATCGCTTTAAATATCATATATGATGGGAATTGAAGGAGGAATTTGGGACTATGTTTCACTTATTCATTGGGTTCCACCCCCAAACTGATATCCATACAAAGTGGATCATTCTGGTTCAGGAGGACCTGCTATGAGATTTCATGTTGGACATTATTTTTAGTTCGGTAGATCACTTACCCATGCTCTAGATTGCGTAAGAAAATAGATATCATTCCACCAATGGTCTGGACCGTTTTGAGGATTTGTACAAAAGAACCATTAGGACACCAATCTATTGGACTGATCCTTGGTAGTCTTCACTCTTGGGAACATAGATGATGTGAGATAGTATAGAGACGATTAAGATCATCCATGATTGGATGAGGTCTACAAGAAAGATGTTATAAGTCTTATGTAGACTGGTTATGAAGACCTATAGAGTTCACGGTGTGATACCATGTGTTCCTAATGGTCTCCCCTTAACATGGATTGATGAAATTTAGCCACATAAGAAAGTAATATCTAAGGACAATTGGTCCATTATATATACTATATGGGTTTTGTGGGGTGTTCTGCCACTTAGATCTACCATCATAGTGGGACAAGGTTCACAATTTCATCCATGTGTTGTAGTTGGAGAGATTAATGCATGACCCATCTCAAGTTATCAAATGGGGTGAGATAGACAACGATGATGGAGCTACATTTTCCGATTGCCTATTAGAAATTGAGAATCAGTTCAAGAATATCTATTTTGTGTGATCGATTACCCTAGGTAATGTTTGGTGGCTACATGGGAATATGCATAAGCAAACAATGGAGTCGGAGAACCAGATATGGGCCCAGTGACCTCTTTTCATTGAGTATTTTCATCTCTTTTTGTGATGAAGATCCCTAATGCGTGGAGATTGAAAAGTCTCATATTTCCATGTAATATATTTGGATATTATATTAATTATGTTTGATACTATATGAATAGATGAGGAGAAATTCTGAGTCCCAGTGTGCCCAAAATAATTTTTTAAAATTTATTAACTATATAAAAAATCACATGCATGTATTTTTCCTAAAATATTGTAATTACACCCAAATGAGGGGCCTGGATCCAATATATAACGGAACTATTGAGTTGGGAACCAGGTTTTTACCCAAAGAGAGACATTATATTTTTGGATGTGGGTCATTTGTGCAATGGTTATCATGGTCATAATTAAATTAAATATTTTATCTATTTTATTTTATTTTTCACGTAGTTGATGAATACACCTTTAAGTATAAAATTATGTAAATTGTCTCAAGGATTGACGCAAAACCATGGAGACGTATGAGCTGTTTGAGAAGAGACTTAATAGTGAACAATGATGGATTAGGATTAGATCATGGATTGTTGCACAAATAGAGTTCGTGGATATCATCAATGATGGAAAAATAACTATTTTTATTCAATGATCAATCTGAACTCTAGGTAGGGGTTTTTCTTTGTGATCTCGATCCCATTCTATATTCCTATACAAATGCAAATCAATTGCATAAACATGATTAATATGTGCATCTCCAGTAGATTTTATTTGATGGAATTATTTTCTTCATTTTGATTATTTACTATTCATTCATCCTCTTTTACAAAAATTGATCAAGGACAAACAAAAAACGTCCAAGGTTCATTTCTCACTTTATAGGGATTACATATTGACCCCCAATTTATTTATTTGATCATCGTTGGTATTCATTTGGGTGAAAAGTTTGACAAATACATGTTTTTTGATCATCGCATGACCATTCTACAATGAAACATATCGAAAACATGGGCACAAAATAGGACGGCAGTTGCAGATCAAGGACTTTTGATGATGGTGGCTAGATCATGGGAAAATCAAACTACATCGACAGTTATAATTATTTTCGGGTAGTATATAGAAAATATACTTTGATGGAGGTGTTTTTCAAATATGTTTTAAGGTTGGATTTTGGAGAATGCTCAATAGAAAGACTGAAAAAACCTAGATATGAGATCTATGTTAATATTTCTGGTGAGAAATATGGAGAAAGTGGTGCAGGAGGAATAGTAGAGGAGAAAATCACGATTTAAAAAAATACTAAGAGACATGGCATGTAACTTGGGATTACATGCCTAGTAGGCAATGTCCAGTAGTAGATAGTGTTTTGGTGTGAAGATAAGGATTACATGGCATGTAACCATTATCATGCGAGCTATGGAAACTTATGTGAAACTCGGTATTTACATCGGAAAGTTTATAGAAATTGGAAAAGTTCACATCCAATGGGCACACCATGTACCTGGACAAGGGCATGTCTTAGAACACACATTCTAGTACATGAACATTTCCACTATGTATGGACACATCTTGGAGACATGGGAAGGACACCTTGTGTCTCTATACATCATTTACTTCTTCTATAGGACATGTATATGTAGATTTAGTTTCTATTTGAGTATTTTTCTTTATTGGTATGCATGGAGATTTCGAGACATGACGTGCACACCATGTGATTGGTCATGTACCACCTTCTAGAGGGTTTGGTATCTCTTTTATTAGTTATATTGGACTAGTTTATGTTGAGTGTGTACCATTGTTCCTTTTCCTTAAAGGGACATTGTGACGTTACATCCAAATCATAGAATTGTGATCCCCTCTAGGGGCTGAATCTTAGATAGAGTTCTACTGTCCCTTCATGAGACTTGAGTGTGATCCACTATAATCATAGTTCCTAGGTGGGGTTTATTGGAATTGGTGTAACCTCCTTATGTAGAGTCTTGATAATCCATCTATAATTATGTATTAGTACGGTTTTTGGAAACTTTAGCATATAATCCCCTACGTAGAGGGTTGATCTATATTGGGTTCTTGGTATCCTCCATCAGTTCTGCGCGTTACCCCCATAAATGAAACATGGTCTTCTTAGACTAGTCAGCATTCTTTGGTGGTTCCCAATGAGCTCAAACTCTTATTTTAGTATCACTAATGATAGGAGGTCTCATGGAGTGGATTATCCCATAACATGAACTTCTTAAAGTACAATACTATGGATGGTAGTTTGTTATTTCTGCCTGGTGGTGTGGTGTCTTTCTTAAGTATATATGGGTTTTTCTATTATACATTGACTAATATATCTTGTATTGATATGATTCTACTTTTTTATTTGTTTTTATTGTTTTCACGGTGTACTAACGAGTATTGTGACACACACTCTTGTATGGGATTTTCCCACATGTGTCATGTATTATGTAGATGATGTCCCTTTTCATGTTGTCGTTGGAGGATATGGAGATGGTGGAGCATAGGTAGAGCCTATCAGACCGATTTTTTATCAGGGCTTTAATTTTACATAGTCATCATCCTCGGAGTAAGTTGTACTCCTTAATGTTTTTGTTAAGTATTGTATTTATCCCCTTACTCTAGTTTCAATACATTTCTTTCCACACTCTGTTGTGGAATCTTGTATGTATGCGTGCATTGTTTTTTGTTTTTTTCATTACGACATTATGTGGTCTTTGAGATGTGTGTGTGTGTGTGTGTGTTTGTGTGTGTGTGTGTGTGTATGGTACTTTGGAAAATGCCTTCCATTTTTAGGATATACCTTCTTGGTGTTTGTCACCAGCCCACGAAATATTGGAGGTGAGCTTGGGGTAGTCATAGATTAGGCCAAAACGAGTCGAGTCATGATATATAACTATCTATTAATGATACAGAACATTAGATCAATTACATCATTAATAGAGATGGTAGACCATATGAACACATGAATAATAATCTTATTTTTTACGAAATGAAGGAAAGAAGGATAATTAATATTTTTTCAATATATAATTATTATTATTTCAAAATTATATGCTTAATCCATCATTTTATCGAACAATTGGAGGTAGTGATAGAAAATGAATCATATCCCTACGTGGATGTTATAGTCCACACCTACACACAAGCGATAATTTCAATTTCCACATGATGTAAGGGATTTGTAAAATGGTTCTACCATAATAATAATATCATATATGTATATTTATGATCATTTATTTTTTATGATAGGATAGATACAATAGATATATTGTAATAAATGAAGAAATAAACGTTGAATGATTCTGGTAAGATGATTACTCTTGTTTGAGAGACCTCTATTGCATTACCCCTTAATCATTCATTGGTTGGTCTTTGGGGAAGACCTGATGGTATAAGATAAATTAAATGAAGATAGTATGGTATTATGGTAGGTCTTGGTAAATATATAGTCCTCAACCTTAATTAATAAATGATATGAAGTGGTTTAACTTTTTAAGTGAGGTAAGGGACAAACGTGGAATGACATTAACTATTCACGTATAATATAAATGATATTAATGTAATGAAATACTCTGCAGCCATAAATAGAATATATGATGTGATATGATGAAAATAAAAAAAATAAATCAAATTTATACATGTTTCATATACATTTAATACGTATCCTTTTATTAAGAAACGTTAAACCTATTTCATCCTTAACCGTGATTACATAACTTCTTCCATGATAACATAATTATATAGGAACAAATTCAAGGATAATTAAAGTAAATTTTAATAAATGATAAAAAACTATTTTTTGAATATTTTAATGATAATAAATGAAATAATTTTTTCACATTGTTCTAAATATATTAATTTATGAAATATTTCTGAATAGATCATTCATTTGAAAATTTGATGAAAATTTTAGTTTTACCCATTTAAATTTCACTGTAGTATTTCACACATAAATATTTTAGTATGACTTATTTGAACTTATAATTTTGTATCATTTTTCCAAACATAATATTTTACAACTTTTATGTAGGACATTAAAGATAAGGAGTTCATTTTTAATGGAGTACATTGGCCATTAAGTCAGTGGTGGGATGGACTCGCCAGAATGGACATGGGTTTTGTATTTGGACCATAACTTCTTCATCCGTACTTGGATTAGGCCCAATTGTTACCTAGACTCTCATACACTCTATAAATTAGAGTTTATATCATTTTGAGGGGTTGGGACATGGATTAGGAGATTGAAGGCGGAGGATAATTGGTTTCACCCCAAATTCTCCAACCTTTGTAAGAGGTGTAGCTCTTGAAGCAAGGATCCCCCCATCGAAGCCATCTTCTCTTCATCATGTTGTAATGTTTTAATTTGTGTAATAATCTTTATTGTTATTTAATTATTTATTCTATAATAAGATGTTTTGTTCAAATTTATTCTTCTCTTAATCTTCCTAAATGGGTTGGAATCAAGAGTAGAGACGAGATTGGGTTCTACCCTTTCAATCCTTTGCTCATGCAAAATGTCTCCACGATGACCACACCGCCCATGGAAGAGTAGTTTTCTAGTGATGTATCTATATTCTAACATCTTAATTTAATTATTATGAATTATTGAGCTACTTTAATTCATCTAATATGATCAATGAATTTTTTCCAAAATTTATAAGAAACTAAAAATGCAAGAGAACAAATGACACAAAACACATGAGATCGAGGTTTTGTTTAAATTTTGAGGGCGCAAACTTGATCGGTAAAACAAGACCACATTAGATAAGTTTGTAGAGGTCAAATATATCTCATAAAACAATTAATCATCATTCTCCTGAATGGAAATGTGCCTTAATTTTCCACTGAACATAACTTATCCTTAGAAAATCAATCAAAGCAGGGTGCTACTACTGCATGCTCCGAAGTTAGCCTTGGGTTAAATTCACTTCATCATTGTGGTAAAGTCAATTCTCATACGGTTCGCTATTTAAAAAATAAATGGATAATAATTAAGTAATGATAATTTATATGATAATGATAAATAGTCAAGTGAATAGGTTGAGTTAGATCGATTACATCTTTTAAATATTTTTAAAAAAAACTTCTTATTGTGTGTTTTTAATCGAACTTCATTTCAATAACAAAAACAACTAATATTATACAATATTCTTCCATCAAACTTCATATAGATTTATGAACTGTAAAAACCCCCCAAATAATTTCACGTAGAGTTTTTATTCTCTTTTTTAGAATACCTTTAAGAAGTTGTTTTAATTTTCTTCCTCTTTTGATAGATGACCTTGGTGAGCCACTCTGTTGCACCTATGTAACCTGAAACAAAATATCATTTGAAAGCTCCCATGAAAGCGCCTTTCAAATTGGCACTATTTCCAGGGAGGCAAGTAATTATTTATACTAATTAAAGGTATTTATTTTATTTCACATTTTATTTTCTTCCTCTCTTATTTCTTCCATTATTACCCTGTCTGAATTTTTTCTTCTTATTTTATTTTCTTCTACTTATTTCTGGACCATCAACTCAAACAACTAATTTATTTAATATGTTACACTTCCCTTCTTTTGATTTTTATTTAATTTATGACATGAACCAAACCCAAATATCTCTTAGATATTGACCATGAGACTGAACTCAACCTTAGAGATCGAATCAGAAATTTTCAGTCTGAGGGATGTATCAACATTCAAGAAGTTGGAGAATTTCCCCACTCTAATAACATTGAAATTGTAAACACTTCTAATTATAACATAAAACAAGAACCAATGGCTGAAAGTAATAAAAATTAACTTAATAAAACTATTTATGAATTGGATGCACCTAAAATTAACTATCAACCAATTTTTATTGCATACGTGAATCTCAAATCAGAATTTGAACTAAAATCTTAGTTAATTCATCTTCTTCCAAAGTTTCATGGATTATTTGGAGAGGATCCAAACAAACATTTTAAAGAATTTATTATGGTTTTAACAACCCTTAATCCCATAAATGTTTCTGAAGATCAAATAATATAAGAGCATTCCCATTCTCAATTGATGGAGCTGCGAAATATTTGATGTATTATTTACAACCTAAATATGTAACTTATTGGAATTATTTGAAACGTCTTTTATTATGGAGATTTTTTCTAGAATCAAGGACCACTTCCATTAATAAAGAGATCTTTGGGATCCAGAAATCCCAAGGGGAGTCAATGTATGAGTACTGGGAACGATTCAAAAGTTGTGCGCAAGATGCCCACATCACCAAATCAGTGAGCAACTCCTCATCCAATACTTCTACGAAGGACTCACTCCTATGGAGAGGAGCATAGTGGATTTTGTAGCGAGAGGAGCATTGGTGGACAAGAAACCTAT
This sequence comes from Viscum album, assembly GCA_963277665.1. Taxonomy (NCBI): domain Eukaryota; kingdom Viridiplantae; phylum Streptophyta; class Magnoliopsida; order Santalales; family Viscaceae; genus Viscum; species Viscum album. The sequence goes on along the minus strand of OY728128.1, from coordinate 2,081,347,175 downwards.
AGTTTCACGTGCATTGATCAACAAAATTGACCAAAACTCCCATCAACTTGGTGATCAAGGTACAGAGCCTGTCAGGGGAGTACATCAGGTAAGTCCATCTTCTCTTGATATTCATTTAATTAACATTAAGTTATAAGAATTGACCACTATGGTGAGGAATATTTCTTTAGAACAAAAGACATCCCAACCCCCTCCTTCATGGGATTGTGGAATGTGCACTAAGCCATGACATCCAATTGATTGTTTCCCACAACTACAAGAGACAGAGTATTGCGCAACAGTATTCCCAGGGAGACCATATCAACAACAAAAACAACCATATCCTAAAAAGAAGCTTCATTCCTTTGAAACATCATAAAACCAAGGGTGGAAAGATCAATTTGACATGAGGTAAAGCTCTGGACAACAACAAAGGCCCCCTTTTCAACAAACATCAAGCAGCCTACGCCTTACTAGCAGGGTTTCCAACTACCCAAAGGAGATTAGAATCCCAAGCATCAACAAGCCAGCAACACATGAATTCCCCACCCAAGGTATATTCTAACACTGGTGATCTTTTGAATCAAATTGTTCTTAATCAACCGAATGAGCTGAAGAGTCAAGGTTCAGTGATGGCGGAGTTGAAGACGCAAATGATCCATATTTCTACTGCTCTCCATGAACTAGTATGTAAGAATTCTGGATATCTACCATCCCAGCCAACTCCAAATACCCAGGGGAATGTTAGTGTCATCACATTGAGAAGTGGGAAGAAATCTATTGATACATATGCACCTACTATTCCACTAGGATTCACTTCAAATTCGTAGAAGCCTCATTCCATACCAACTGAAGAGCAATCCGAGGGAAATGATAAAGGTAAGAAAAAGATTAATGATGTCCCTCCTAAACCCATTCCTTTTCCAAACAGGGTTGTACAAACAAAGAAACCAGACGAGGAGGCGATGAAAAAAGTGGTTTTAGACTCATTCAAGCGTGTGTAGATCAATATCCCTTTACATGAAGCCATTAAACAAATACTAAGGCATTTTAAATTCATAAAAGAACTTTGTACCAATAGAAGAGGGAACAAGGGAAATAAGAGGATAAATCATGGATGGAATTTGTCAACACTCATTACACCAACTATAGAATTTCCAACAAAGTGTATAGATCTAGGGACATTCATCATACCAAGCGCCATAGGGGAGTTGCACTTTTTTTATGCTCTTTGTGATTTGGGAGCTTCAATAAATGTGATGACTCACTATGTATTATCCTCTTTGCAGGTTGGTTAGTTGAAGCCCACAAGAGTAATGGTGTAGTTGGTGAATAGAGCTATGGAATATCCAGTGGGAGTTCTTGAGGATATACATCTCTGGGTAAGATACATGATCTTTCCAGAATATTTTTACATGCGTAACATGGAGGAAGAGCAAGTATGTTCTCATTCTCCCATTATATTAGGTAGTCCCTTCCTCAAAAATGCAAAAAATATCATAAACGTCAATGAGGGTATACATTCCATGGAGTTTGGAGATGATGTTGTAATATTTTATGTTATGGACTCCATGAAGTACACCTCCAAGGACCATTCTGCATTTATTATCTCCCATTTTGAACCACAAAATAAAAACCCCATGGAATTTGATTATCCTATGCTTAGGGAGATTATGAGTATTGGTTCTAGTTTGATGCCTAAGAGTACTTCCACACCTCTTTCTAATTCCCAAGACTCTCTAGATTTTATTTTGAAATGGAATCATATTATGATCATTTGAACACAGATTATGATAGGGCTATTGAGTACGCTAATGGATTTGATGGTTTCTTCTCTTTTTTGATGATGTATATTCTGATATTGATTCTCTTTGTGCACATATTTCAGTTCCTTCTATGTCTCCATCCATAAAACACCCCGTACATTGGAACTAAAGCCATTGCCACCAAATCTCAAATACTCATATGTGTTGAGTGGAGGGAAATTACCTATTATCGTTGATAACAATCTCCTTTTAAACATGAATAAAAACTTGGGAATCTTTTGAGGGAGAACATCAGGGAAATCAGGTGGACCTTGGCTGACATATCGGGTATTAGCCCCTCCATTTGAATGCATAGAATTATTTTAGAGTATGGTGCTAATCCAGCGAGGAATCCAGAAAAGAGACTCAATCCATCCCTTCTATATGTGGTTAAAAAATGGTGGAAAATTTTCTCAAGGGAGGTATAATCTATCCCATATCAGATTCGCAGTGGGTGAGTCGTATTCAGGTTGTGCCAAAACAAATTGGTGATATTGTTGTAAAAAATTAGAAATATGAGTTAGTTCCAATGAGGATACAAAACAGTTGGCATGTGTGTTTTGATTATAAAAAACAAAATCAGTCCACCCGCAATGACCATTTCCCCCTCCCATTTATTGGCAAAATGCTTGAGAGACTATTAGGGAAAATAAACTATTGTTTCCTGGATGGATTTTCTGAAAATTTTCATGTTTCCATTGCTATGGAGGATCAAGAGAAAACAAAATTTACTTTTTCATTCGGTAGGTTCACCTACTGAAGGATTCCATTTGGACATTGCAATGCCCCAGGTACCTTCCAGAGATGCATGGTGAGTATTTTTTCTGAATTTATTGATACCTGCATGGACGGTATTTATGGATGATTTTAGAGTGTATGGGTCTTCATTTAATGATTTTATATCTAGTGTGGGATGTTTTTGAATTGTTTTATTGAGAAGAATCTGGTCTTGATCATTGAAAAGTGTCATTTCATGGTAGAGCATGGAATTGTCTTAGGTCATGTAGTGTCAAAATATGGGATAGAAGTTGATGGATCTAAGGTAGATATTATTTCATCTGTACCATATCCCTCACGTGTTCATGATGTTAGATATTTCCTAGAGAATGCAACATTTTATCGGCCCTTCATCAAGGATTTTAGTCTGATTGCTCTTCCAGTGTCATGATTACTTTAAAAGGATTTGGATTTTGTGTTTAAATATTCGTGCAAGACATCTATTGATGATATAAAGAAGTGTCTGACCACTCCATCGATCATACATCCCATATGGTGGGAGATTCATTTTAAGCTTATGTGTGACGCATTTAACTTCAATGTTGGAGAGGTCTTATCTAAGAGGGTGGAGGGATGTTCACATGTGATTTCCTATGCATCGAGGACACTTGATTCAGCCTAATAAAAACACAAAATGACTGAAAAAGTGTTTCTTGATATTATATTTTCATTAGATAAATTCCGTTCATATTTATTGGAACCTAAAGTAGTTGTTTTTTCTGACCATGCAGCTCTATAGTACATATTGAAGAAGTCAGATGAAAATCCCAGACTAATTCGATTGATGCTCCTTCTTCTGGATTTTTATATTGAGATAATGAAAAACAAGGGGACAAAAAACATAGTGGTGGACCAGATGAGTAGGCTTACCCACACACTTGAGGATGACATCTTGGACTAGGTAACACTTTGGGACACTTTCCCTGATGGGAATCTTTATTCCATCTCAGGTAGGCATCCTTGGTATGAAGATTTAGTAAACTAAATTTTTCCCTCTGAAATCCATGAAAAGATAAAGAAACATCAAGTCCAAAAATTAAAGAGTGTGTTAGGATATTATGTTTGTGATTATTCATACTTATAGAGCATGTATAGTAACCATGTTATTAGGAGATGTGTTCCTGGTCAGGACTTTGAGTCTGTTCTACAATTCTATCATACACTTGTTTATGGTGCACACTTTGGACCCCAATTAATAGCTAAGAAATTTTAGGACTCTGGATTTTATTGGCGTATTTTATTCCATGATGCTCATGTGTTTTGTAATTCATGCTCTTGTCGCCAACACAATGGTAATATTTCTAGGAGAAACGAGATTCCTCAACAACCCATACTATTCTGTGAATTATTTGATGTATGGGGAATAGATTTTATGGGTCCTTTTCCTAGTTCATTTGGATTCCTATATATTTTTGTTTTCATTGATTATGTGATAAAATGTGTAGAGGCTAAGGCCAACATGACCGATGATTTTAATGTTGTTGTAGACTTTGTCAAAGCGTAGATTTTTTGAGGATTAGAGTACATAAGGCTATCATTAGTGACAAAGGGACACACTTCTGCAATATGAATTTTTCATCCCCACTTCGGAATTGTGGGATGACACACAAAACATCAACACCATACCACCCTCAAACAAAAGGTTAGGCTGAGGTTTGAAAAAGGGAGTTGAAACAAATTTTGGAGAAACCCATGAATCCCAATAGATAGGATTGGAGCAAGTGCTTAGATGATGCATTGTGGGATTATAATATAGCATACAAGACTCCCATTGGTATGTCCTCATTTCAGATTGTCTTTTTGAAGGCTTTTCATCTCCTCGTGGAAGTTGAGCATCATGCTTATTGGGCTATAAATAAATGCAACATGGATTGGGCCCAAGATGGAATCCAAAGGAAGATTTGAAATCAAGAGTATGAAGAGAATATATTATCTTCATATACTAACTCAAAGATCTGCAAGGAAGGATCAAAATTATATCATGATAGAATGATCCAACAAAGGGAGATTCATGTTGGAGAGAAAGTTCTTCTCTAAAGTTCATCGTTGAAGTTGATGCCTGGTAAGTTGCGTTCCAAATGTTTAGGTCCTTATGTTGTGACTAATGTTTTTCCATATGGTGTAGTAGAGATTACACAAGAGGAAAAAAGGAGGATCTTTATAGTCAATGGGAAACAATTGAATAAATACATTGAGGGGCTTCTAACTGATGTAGTATATTTCATCATACTGCATGACCCCATCATCACTTGAGCATATCAGGCTATTCCTAACCCTTTCACTTTTTTATTCTTTGTCCAATTTAAAATTATAAATTTCATGTGAATATATCATCTCATGGGATCACATTCAGTAAAATGTAATATTTTTATTTTGCTGGAGGGAACCATTTAGGTTAGTAATTTCAATTGTTTTCCAATTTATTCAATGATTAAAAAAAACAAACAACAAAACAAATTGTGTGTTTTACAAATTTTGTGTGTTTATTATTCAATTTTTTTGTGTGTTTTTGAAACATCTAAGATAAAATGATTCTCATAAAGAATTTTAAATTCATATCAATAAGTTAAACAATTTATCTCATGAAACCAAGCTTAAATGAATGTTGAAAATAACATTGTTTCAAGTTCAAATCATTGTAAATTTCATGGAACGTACTCTGAATTTTGAATCTCATGCCACATCTCATTGTATTTATATTTGATATCACCTCATTGTGAGGATTATGAACCATTATTTTATTATACTTCAAATTTCCCTCACTTCTAGAGTAAACCAAACAATTCTTGATTTAACCGGAATTTGATTTATTCCTATCAAAACATGAGGGTTTGAGGTACTTATGTTTAAATTATTGAGGAATTTGTTTTGTATTAAAGCCCCTATTTCCAAAAATAATTTTCTATAATGGACTACCATGAACAATTAATCATTTTATCTATTATAATCTATGAACATCCTGTTAGGTTAGCCAAATTATAGGCCAATTTTCCCTATCCAACCAACTCTTGAAGTGAAATTGCGTAATCTAGTTAGACTTAAGTGTGGGGGGAACTGTCTTGTGTTGTGCTACAACATTTTGAGATACTTTGGGTGGAAAATTAAATTATAAAGATTTGTTTTTCTTTATAAATAAAATCATTAAAATGAAAGTTGTTCCTTTTTTGGAGAATTCATGATAACTGAAGCTATGCCTTTCTGGATCTTCTAGTAGAGGAATAAAGTTGTGTCTATATAGAGGTTTCAACGAAATCATTCATGAGAAGATTGAAATTTTTAATGTAGAAATTTTGATTGGTGTTAACATTCATTTATTTTTTATAATGATGAACATGAATTGATACTATGGGGGTTGAGGAGGAGACCATATTTAATTGAAAATTAGATTAATGCAATTTTCATTCAAAAAGAGTCAAGCCCCCCTGATTCAGCATCAAAAACTTTCACATCTTAATCCTACCAACCGAAATCCACATAACAACCCTGAAAAGTCCTAAGGAGAAACATATATTGTTGACTCATATTGGGTGGCGATGAAGGAATTTATCAAGCCTATGGTGACCCTTGTATGAGTTTGGATAAGAAATACATTGCTATAAAATTGACATTTGTGTGATGAGAGAAAATTCAAGTGAGGTAAGTGTTTTTTGAATGGGAGGATAAATGAAGTGGAAATATATTAAATAATATAAATATAGAACTTTAAATAATGTTTTTTATGAGGCATGATATCTTTTGATTCTTGGTGTGGAATTGTTGGATCTCAAGGATATGTGTTTTAATTTTTTTTGATTTGATATTGATGTTTACTTGCTATGAGGTTTTTCCCAAGAGTGAAAGATGGTAAGTGTGGGGGAGTTGATGAATAAATATTTTATTCAATATATTATTTGTAATAAATGACACAATTTCCTCAAATTGTTTTAAATATATTCATTTAATAAATATTTGGGATTAAATAATTCATTACAAAATTTGATCAAAATTACAGTTTTAACCATTTAAATTGCACTGTAGTATTTGGAAAATAAATATTTTCATATGACTTATTTGAACATTAATTTTTCTAAAAGTGTTTCTAACGTGATTTTATACAACTTTTATTCAGGCCACTAGAGCTAAAGTGTGAATTTTAATGGAGTAAATGGGCCATAAATAAATGGTGGGATGTACTCGCAAGAATGGACAAGGGTTCTGTATTTGAGTCATAAATTATTCATCTAGGCTTGGATGAGGCCAAAATTTTGAGATGAGATCAAGGATTTAATTACACACAAATAATCATTATCATAGGAGAGATTATGAACATGTTTTGGTGGTGCAATTTGTGGTATATTTAAATTAAAATATTTGGCCGAATTTCCCCATTCAAACTTGAAACCACTTGTTACCAAAACTCCCCTTCACTCTATAATTTTTTTTCTCATTTTGAGGGGTTGGGACGTGCATTATGATATTTAAGTAAGAGGGGAATTTGTTTCACCCCAAATTATCCAACTATTGTAAGATGGGTAGCTCTTGAAGAAAGGATCCCCTCATCAAACCTTCTTCTCCTCATCATGTTGTAATGTTTTCATTTGTGTAATAAACATCTGTGTTAATCTTTTATTTCTTCTATTTTCATATGTTTTGTTCAACATTATTCTTCCATTAATCACCCCAATTAGGTTTGAATCGTGAGTGGATATGATATTGGGTTCTTCCCTTTCAATCTGTTTGTAATGGAAAACGTCTCCACAATGACCACACTTCTCATAGATGAGTAGTTTTCTTGTGATCGATCTATCTTATACCATCTTCATTTAATTATTTTGAATCATTCAGATACTGGAATTCACATAATATGATCCATGAATTTTTTTCTTAAATTATAATAAACTAATAAAGAAAATTATTATTAATAAAAAAACATGCAAGGTCTAGTTTTTGTTTAAATTGTGAGAGCACAAACATAATCGGTAATACAAGACAACACATGATATGTTTTTAGAGTTAAATTATATTCCATAAATAAAATTCATTGTCATTCTCCATAATTTAAATGTTCCTTAATTTACCACTAAACATAAGATAACATTAGAACATCAATCAAAGCATGGTGTTGCGATTGCATGTTCCAAAGTTTTCCTAGGGTAAAATTCACTTCAACATTGTGTTAAAGTAAATTCTGTAGGGTTCAGGATTTAATTAATTAAGGTATCATAATTAAGTGAATGTTAATTTAAATGATAATGATAAATAATTGATTGAATAGGTATATTTAGATCAATTATGACTTTTAAATATTGTCTAAAAAATATATTATTGTTGTGTCTTTTTAATCGAACATCATTTCAAAAACAAAAACAAAAAAATATTATAGGATATTATTCCAGAAAATTTATTATAGTTTTATGAACGGTAAATAACCCACACATCCTTTAATGTAGAGTTTTTATACTCTTTTATTTTATTTTTTTAAATACCTTTAAGAAGTATTTTTTAATTTGCTTCTTCAATTGGGAGACGACCTTGGTCAGCCACTCTGCTGCACCAATGTATTCTGAAACCGAACATCATTTTAAAGTGCCCATGACTTTTATTTTCAATAAATCATATTATAAATTTTAAATATCATTTTTAGATTCGATTATTATAGTTTTAGAAACATATTTTAATATAATAGAATGAAATGCATGAAAAATTGTTTTACGGAATATACCTATTTTATGCATTAAAAACATTTGACATTGAAATCAAGTAAAAATATTATTTATGAATTTATTTATTTAAAAATAAAATGAGTTTTTTCCGATTATAGTTAAATATAAAATATAAAGGAACCCTCGAACCATATCTTTTAAATTTAATGATCCAAAAATTCTTTTTAACATGAGTAAATATTACTTATATTCATCAATGTCAATTTTGGTTTTCTAAATTAATTAAAAAATCAAAATAATAATTCTACTCAATAAGGATATTTTCATTTGATCCAACAGTTTTAAAATTTATTATTTCATTCTTTAATCATGATAATGTAATAAAGATATCATTTTTAGAAACACTCATATTTTTCATTATTCAATCAAAATTAAATAATTTTATAGAAATCCAATTTGTTTATCCTAATCCAATCGTTAAATGATTAATTAAAAATGATATCCAATTATTAAGATATTTTTTTTAATGTGGCATAATTTAATGTTAATATTCACTCACAAAATGAAACCAAAACTATTTTTAAAGAAAATGTATTTTTATAGAATAAAATATTAATATTCTTATTCCTTTCATAATTAAAAAAATTAAATGATTGCTACTATATTTTATTGAATATATTATATGAAAACTTAATTAAAATAATACATTAATTTATAATAAATAAATTTATTAAGACAATGATACAGTATGCATATAAGAACAAATTTTCCAGAAAACAACTATTTTAACCATCAAATGAGCTTTTTTATTTTCTAGAAAATTGATACCCAATGGATTCATTTTTACATGTGTAAATAATAAATATTCATAATTTAGTTATTCATATTCATAAAAACCAATTTAAATTATTTGTAATTACTTTTAGATTAAATTATAATATTTTTATAATATTTCAAGATTCTCTTAATGCAAGATTTTTAAAGTTAAGAAAACTAATAAACACTTAGAAAAAATTAACGAAATATATATTTATATTGAAATATTGGGGTGTTATATAATTCCCCATTATTATTATTTACCAGTATAAATTCCATATCTCTAATACAAATAGTAAAAGATAAGTGTGCCTAATCACATCCCTGGGTGCCTAGTTAGCTACCTCAAATTTTTGTGTTCTCCAAAAATCATGGACAAGGTGAGTGGAATAATTTTGAAAAAAAATCTCTACAATCCCAGATTTAGACAAATTTTTCTTCATATTAAATTTCATTCTTTATAAATACAACCTTAAATTTAATATCTTAAAGGGATCAGGTATAAAAATTCTTAAAATAGATACATGGAACACATCAATAACTTTAGATAGATTCGGTGGAAGCACAAAATGATGGGTTATAATCCTAACTCAATCAATAATCATGAGGGTTCCAATATTCATATGGCTTTAAATTCCCTTCCTTTCAAGTCACATAAACTTATTCTATTGAAGTATTTTTAAGAATAACTTCCAATAAAATATTAATTTCAAATTTCAATGATGATTGTGATCATAAATCCTTTCTCTACTATGATATTTATTTCACCTAATTTTGAATGGATCATAAATTCTATTTCATTTATTAATTAATATCATGACCCAATACATTTTTTCTAAAAAAAATACTCACCATGTTGGTGTTGTGAACTTTTTTTATCAAATGGATTCATACAGAGCCATATTAATTCTTGACTAATATCTATTTTATAATGTGAGTTCAATAAGAGGATAGTGTTGATCCCATCAACCATTGAAATCTATCGGAAAATATCTTATAATACCTTCCAAGGATTGAATTTTATCTTTAACTAACAATCTAAATGACAGTGATAATGAGTACTAAAACAATACAAATTTTCAAGATTTTATAGATGAATTATCCGGAACATAGATTTAAACCTATGATCTTAATTATATACAATATAATTTTTAATCACTACAACCATACCATATATTAATATATATATCTATGAAATGTGATCAAGTGAAAAATCATATTTTATATAAATAAAATTTTCTATCTTCATAAGGAAATATTTTATGAACAAAAGAAAATTATAGCATTTTTATGTCTTCGGGAGTCCAATGATAAATTTTTTTCTAATGTTTTAAAATTTCCGTTAAGGTACAGGTAATGTTTTCAACATAAAATTAGACTTCGGCTGCTCAACCTTAACTTTTTGGCATACTAACCACATAGACACATACTATACAATGTCTCTTTTCTTATTGCACCACCAAAAATCCTCATTATGTTCTCTAAGAATAATCTTTCTTATAGGATAAAGATATAATGATGAGTTGTTATATTTATTCAATCACTCATTGAATTATGGTACAATACGTAAACATATTCTATTCATGAAATATATCATTCCATCATCATAAAGGATGAACTAATAACATTTATCAACTTCTTTTAGAGGTCTACATCTTCATTATATTCCACTTTAATAATCACATGGATAGATAGTATAATGATCATTTGAAAAAGTAATATTTCTCTACTTCCTTCAAAAATTCAAGGTCCATGATTTGAAAATATAAAAATATTGGATCATTTTAAATACTCATAACACATAATCTAGCAAGATTTTTTATTTTCAAAGCATCTTCAACCTTCTTAGACATCCTAGGGTGGTAATTTATTAAAAATACATAATATTTAATCAACACCAACTTTTCACCTGGAAGATATTCAAATTTTTTGGTGTGAATATAAATAATAATTTTTTTATCAGTATATAGGTCCCATATTTCCTAGAAAAGATAATTTATCCATATCTTTATGGTAATGTTTCCCTCAAATAATCCCATGTCAGGAGTCAATAAATACTATTTATGAAACATAAATTGATGAATGAAATAATAAATCACCATGTCATTATATATAATATCATGTCTCATTATTTTCTTATATGCATTAGTGAAGATCACAAACCCATATCCACTGTAGGGTAATGAGAGTATGGGTAAACTTACCAACCTTCTCATCGGTTCCTTGAAATTTTCTTCAAATCAAAAAGTCTAAAGGAAAGTGACACTATTCCATGTTAACGTTTTGAGTGTATTATAAATCCTTGAAAACTTCTTCATCGGGTCTCAATTAGATCTAACTAATCTAATAAAGTAATTGTTCTGAGCCATAATTATAGGTAAAATCCAATGTTAAATGTATTCTTTATTAGAAGGATTCATTGATATACCCTCACATGATATTACATAATAAAATAATAAACCACTATACGGCCATAATTCATACTTTTAAAAATTTGGATTATAAATTCTCTTTACTTAGGGATTTTAATAAAATACCCCAACTATCTTCATGCTCTTCATTTTTCATAGAATATATAATAATATCATTAATAAGACTACCAAAAGTTGATATAGTTAATCTCTATAGACCATATTCATTAATTCAATGAAGATAGTGGGGGAATTAGTAAGTCCAAAATTTCACCACTATATGTTAATAGTTACTATACCTTGTATAGAATGTAATCTTGGGTATTTCATTCTTCTTGAACCTCATATGATTATATATAAAATAAAGGTTTCTGATAAAAAGGTATTAATCTCTACATAGTTTATCGAAAATGTATGAAATATGGGATAGATGATACTTTTCTCTATAGATTTCTTATTATGTTCCTAATAATCGATGAAAATATGCATTGACCCATATTTCAACATAACTAGTTGAACAGGTGCACCATATAGTGACACACTAGAGTGTATATATCCCATTTGAAGATATTATCTTAGTAGTTATTATTCGATTCTTTTAAATTAATTAGGGCTATTCTATATGGATTATTTGAAAGTTTTAAAGTAATAGGCATGACATTAATTAAAATATCAACTCCACGATTCAAAGGAATACATGGATAATATTCTAAGAATACATTAAAAACACTAGTAAAATAGTAATATCATCAATTTTGAGTTTCTACCAAACAATATGAGATAAATAGTAATTATGAATTGAAACTAATTCACATAAAATGGATGTATTTTCAATTTTATGGTAGTATTCATCTTTGAACCAAAAAATTTTCACAGGTTCATTCAGAAAAAATGTAACTTCCTTTTACATAGAAATGTATATATGATATTTATATAGAGATACAATACATTCTCAAAGTCACATCATGTAAAACTAAATATAGAATGAAAAAAAATTTAGGAATAAAATTCTTTCAAACCTCAATCATAGATGAATTAGATACATTATATGTTATCATCATAAATTTAATATTTTTCACTTCAAATTCAATATCAAATCATTGAGGTTGAAATTTTATAACCTTATTAAATTGATTTTATATAACAGAGCATTTAGAAACAGAATTATATAATATATTATTATTTATATATTGGATGGTATTTGTGCCTTTCATAACATCATTATCATAACCCAAATAGATAATACTTGGTCATATGTAATTTTCAATTTTTTTTGGGAAAAATAGGTTATTGGAATCGATCATTACCACTAACCCTAGAATTTGATAATTGTTTAACATAATATTCACTCATTTCATTTGGAACATAGGAGTTAGAGTGAGGGATTATGTGAAGATTTATCTATATGAATATTGTACACATTCATCTTCTCATCGCTTCAATATATCATTAAATGGTGACCTTCCATTACACACATTAATTATTTATGTATAACCTTAATACAATTTCCTCTATGTTTAACTATATAATTCTAGAATAAAAAAATAATAATCCTTTTCTATCCATTGTTTTTTTATTATAATACCCTTTGAATAATATATTATTTTTTTACCAAAATGATGGTATTCATGGGAGAATCAGATCTATATTGAAACCTTGAGAGGACATTGAATGAATTATTTATACCTAATTATCTATCTTAGGGATAAATTACTTTGTAAACATATTTTTCATCCAATGAATAATTTATCAACCTTAATTTTATAATCAATGATGGTAATAAAAGAATAAAACATAAATCTAGTAAAACTGTACATATATGGACTAATGGATTCATCTTCCATCTGCTTTAGCAAAAGAAATTTCTTCTCAGTTTTTGTTCTCATCATCCAAAAAAATTATCACAAGGAATTACTTATTATTTTTATATGAATAATATGATTAATTTACATATTTTAAAAAACTCTAAATATCCCCCACTCCAAAGAGAAAATTTATTCATATAGTCATGTGTTCTTGATATGAGTATTCCATTAATCTACTTATACTTCTAAATGATAGACATATAAAACAAAATTTTCATAATCTATGAACTATAAAATAGAGAATATATTTTCAGTGTTTTTAAGGCATTTTTTAGAAACTGTTGGTTTAGTATACCCAAAAAAATAATTTTTCCCCTCCTAAAAGACTCAACATTACAACGTTCCCTAATATTCTCATTTGGATTCGCATCATGATTTATGAATTGGAACATTTATCTTATAGTAGTCAAAATATTTTTCCTTTCAATTCAATTAATATTAAATTACTAAGGAGTAAAATCATTACATTGTATATCGTATTTATCCTTAACATTATTTCCTCTTAGTTATAGACAATGACTAAAACAAAATAATATTATGTTAGAAATATTAATCATTTTGAGTAATTATATAATAATGATAATTATTCATAGGATATGTAAATCATGAAACACTATATCTATGACATGTTAGGATTAACCATGTACATACTAGGTAATTATCCAATAAAATCATTCATACTTTTTTACTAAGAAAATTCAATTTTACCCAGGTTTATCCCCTGGAACTGTATCTCCAGGTGTGAATTCCTAGTTGCACTAATAATGAACCGGTGAAGAACAGGTTAATAATTAATCCAAATATTTTAAAATTGTACCCCATAGTGAAATTTGACACATCATGGGTGACAAAAAATATCTAGATAGACATGTATATTGATAGGAGACCAAACTCCAATCCTTACCATAACATATGTTTGTCTCCTATACATAGGTATACCCAAATGGGTCTCACTATATATTTCATAGCATAGTTTTGAAAAATATATAAACTATTATTGGATAAAACTAAGGTGAACTAAACATTACATACATAAATAATAAATAATTTTAGAACAATATTATAAAAGTATAATAATTATACATTCCATATAACCATAATGTATTTCTGTCTTTAGAGACTTGATATATAAAAAACATTTTCCATGAAATATCTTATAAATTACTTGTCACATAGAAAAATTCTTAGTAATACCCTACTTAAAACCTATCTTCATGAATAGGGAAAATGAAACAAATTAACTGGTGAGATCAAATGATCAAAAAGTGTAATCTTGGGTGATATCAATAAATAATAAAATATAATAATATCCAGGGGATAAGGGCCTGACAACATGAGATAAAAATTCTAAAATCATACCCAACCACTCATAGATCATAATCACTACATAATTATTTAGAAGATCATAAGATATGAATCATAAAATAATTAGAGATCATGAACCATGAGGTCATAATATAATTATAATAATATTTCATTGATAGTTCTATTAAATTTGTTTCATAACTATAATCATACAAATGATATTATAAGGACACCCACCGTAACATTCATCGCTTTTTTTGGGCTAACCAATCTTTTACTTGCTTTGGTCATGGGATAACAAATCTTATACTTGATTTGATATCAGCTAACCAATAATGTACTTGATTAGGGCTTGGGATAACCTACAATGTTGAATATTTTGGGATTTAGATAACCGTAGATATGCCCTATTTATATCTTGGGGTAACCATACATATACCCTTTGATCTCACAAAAATGAATCATTACCTAATGTATTGGAGGGATATAATGGCCCCACACATTAAATAATCGAATACATTCAATTGTGTGGCACAAGATAATGAAAACATTAATCATTTCATTCTATATTTAACCATTGGAAATAATTTGGGTTATATAAATATCTCATCATCATAATAATAAACCATCCATATAATGAATAAATATCATATCAGTGGATCATATCACTAGTGATGTATATGTAACAACAACAAATGTTTTCAAATATGAAAATAACATTAAAATATCACTCGAATATTCATAATGAAAATTACCATTTAATTTCACAATAAAACAATTAAAATATAAAAAAATTTATAATATTGAAAAAATATTTTCCCAAAAAATAATCATGGAAAAATGTAATTGAACTTCAATAGATATATTACTAATGCCAGTCGAAACATTCCTTCATGTAGTATATATAAAAATGTACCTCATTTATAAAATTAAAATATAACTTCATTTAAACATTTTTATATAATGAAGAAAATGAATAAAAATAAATTCAATCTATCATTAGGGATTCAAAATGAAAAACAGAAAAAAAAACTTCACTTGTAAGAAAAATGCTCCCAACCAAATAGAAAATAGTATTTTTTTTCCTTAAAAACCATTGTTTCATACTTTTGAGTACTTAAAGATAGGAAAATGAAAATAAATTTGTAATTTATACAAATAAGTATAGTCTAAAAAACAAAAAAAAAACTATTTGATAGATGGATTATATAATTTCATTATTGGAAATATGAAAACAAATTATCCCAGTAAAAGTGATAGTGTAACATAAAACCATTACATCTTTGATAACTTTTGAAACATAATGCCAAATTAATAAATAGAATAAAATTATACATTAAATAAAATTTATATAAATGTATCCATGATATATCATATCAAATGGATTGTGTATACATCTCTTTAACAAAATAAGTGGTTAATATAGTATATGTCTCATAGAAACAAAAACGAGATAATAAACTCTTGTCTCAAGCTCAACATTCATTGTATGTACTCAAACGTCATGTATAATAAATTTATATTTTTAATAGTTCTATAATAGAACAATATTCGTACTCATAATAAAATTCATTTCTTTCTTATAACATCTTATCACATGTTCTTTAATAATTCCTTATTAAAATCATTATTATGGTATATAACTATTTTAGTTCTCATGTATGTTTTGAATCAACTTTTATAGTTCTCAAATCGTGATCATGGATGAAAAATATATAAAATGTTAATAAATATGTATATTTCATATATATTTATTATATATATTTATAAAAATACATAAATCTGATATATAAAAAAATGTATTACAACACTCGTGGAGACTGTAGTCCATACATACGCATGAATATTGTTTTCATTTTCTAATGAAAAATGAAAACAATATCTATAATTTCTTATCAATAAAAATAATTATGATATAATAAATATATTATATATTAATTATATCATTCATTATATCCATTAATGATATGCAGTAAGGGAAAATTATTTGTATTACTATGTGGAGGTGGTAGTATACACGTACGAATGAGAGATACATTCAATTCCAATTTAATGGGAGAGAGGTGGAAAATATTTTTTCCATATTATTTATAAAATTATTCTATATAGATTATACATGATTAATTATATTAGGATTCGTATAAAATATGTTTATTAATTTGAAGAAGAAGTTTACTTTGAATGATCAAGGTAAGACAATTTCTTATTTTAAAAGAGACCATGTGTGTCCTAGAGCATAAACGTAATTGGTATGATCATAGGGGGAAAATATAATATATAGAAAATGATTATTAGAATATATTAAGGTAGAGATTGTCTAGATATAGTGCTCAAAATTTGGGAATAAATGAGGAGAGTTAGTTCCCTTTCATAACTGAGGAAAAGGACACACATGGAATTACGAATTTTTTTAAAATATAATATATTGCATGGTAAGGTAAATTGGAACAAAAAACCCCATATTAGAATATATTATGTGATAGGGTCTAAATAAACTCATAAAATCACATTTAGACAAGTTATCCAGACTTTTCTTTTATTATAACCTAGATAAACAACATTTTAACCATTTTAACCTTAACCATGACAACAGAAATTTTTACCATGATTACTTATTAATATTATAAAAATAAAATAATCAATTTAAAAAATGACATGATTGTCAAAAAAATTAAAATTTTTATCACATTCTATTTATGTTGTTATAGGAAATTATATTCATTATAATATCACAAAACACAATAAAAGTAGTTTCATGAAAATACCTGATTTAATAATAATAGTATTATTATAGTAAAATAAAGCTAAAATTAACATGAATTTTTAGGAAATTTATATTAAAGGAAGAATTTATAATTTTTTTATTGTAACATCCCAGGGAAATATATAATATTAATTTTTCATATTTTTTAATATTTGTGAAATAAATATTAATTTTATGTTGCACACAACTTTTAGTTATACCGAAAAATAAGATAATAATATTATTATTTTAAATGGTAATTAAATCCTATCCATTTTATTTGATGGAGTGAAAAAAATAACTAAAATATGATTACACATGTTTATTATATGTTTTTACTTTTATCCAATATGTTTTACAAAATTAAAATAAGAATGAATATGTTTTTAAGCCTGAAATACTTTAATGTTCTTTAAAAGGTCGATTAACCACCTTTTGATGGAAAAACCTTTTTAAATCTAGTTTTTTTATCATTTATTTGTTTTAATTGAAAAAATAGACCTCTTAATTAAAATTTTACCATTAAAATATACATTGGATAAATTTTTGGTATTTTTCGGACAATTTTCATTTTATAATGAATAGTGAAAAATAATGCATTTTAATTCAAAACTACATTTTCATATAATTTATTTATATAGTAATATAGTTATTTTAATTGGTTTTAAAGTGTAATTGGAATATAGTTTCACCATTTAATCCAATTTTGTTCATTAGAAGTGTTTTCTCTTTGAAATTGGACATAAACAAATGTAAATCTTTTGATAGTTATTATTTCAAAAAAAACACGATGATTTGTTTTGACAACGAGAATTAAATTTAAATTAATTTCTAAAACATCTATGTTTTGAATTTAAAAAAATTAATTCCATTTTTTGAATCAGGAGTTCCAAATTGAATAAATAGGTAACTTTTATTTTTATTCATTATGAATAGTAACTTCAATAAACATTTTATTTAGCATGGTTAAAAGGGAAATCTGGTGAATATGGGTAAAAAAATAATATTATAATAATATTAAATTCCCCTAACATGTGTCTTAATTCTATTAGATGATAAATTTCCTACCATGAGCATAATTGGGTCTATTTTGGGACCCCATGGAGCCACTTGTAAGTGAAAATGACACTATAAAAATTAATTTAATGTTAAGGAAAATGTAACATTAACATATATCTTTTAGCAAAACTAATTATATTAGGTTATATAAGTGATAGTTTAAACAATAAATATTCATTATAAATCTAAATCAATTTATGATAACATGGTATTTTATTTATAATTTTGGAACAACATATAAATAAATTTATTTGTGACACAATGGTGATGTAATGGTTACCTTTTAATGAATTTTTTAAATAAATGAGATTATAAATATTAAAATAAATTTATTTTGAAACAATTTATGACATCCACAAATTTTATAGATTATTATGACTATATTTATTTTAATTAATGATTTTTTTTCTAAGGAATCATGGTTTTATGGATTTTTAAAAATCATCATATGAATAGTAGAAAATTTTACAAATTGAGTTCTTAAATCAATTAATATTTTATTAAATGATAAAATAGTTATAAAAATTTATGAATTGTAAAAATGACATATATGATGGTACAAATTTCATTAATGCTATATTTTGGGTCTCTTGAAATTTTATTATAAATATATTAACCATATTGTTTGAATATACAAGAAGACATAGTAAACACTAAATAAGTTAACAAAGGTTTAAATAAAATAGATATGGATTATAAAATATCCAAAACTCGTCCAATTCTTATTTTATTATTTAATTCAGACTAATATTCATCTTATCATTGAATTTATAGATTTTTGGACCTTTTGAAACTGAAAACCATTTTATATAAAAATAATATTTTAAAACGTTTCTAAACAGCCCCACCTCCCACTTATAGAAGGTCCCCACCTCTTGCCCATTACTCACACCTATAAATATCTTTGGATTGTACAACCTATAATAAAATAATCTCCAAAAAACCATATATTTCACCTATAATCCTTACTTTGGGTAGAATAGAAATCAATAAATCCATTTAGGTCAAACTAAAGAGAGTTACCATATTTAAAGGTAATGTCTTATCTCAAGTTCATTTCTTTTATTTTTATTATCTATACTATGTGATATTATTATTCTTTTTCTAAAAGACAAAAATATTATCCTCAATATACTAGGTTTTTGTTATGTTAATTATTCTGACTACACTAACAAACACCTACATATAATGGATACTAACATAATGTTTCTGTGGACGGCGAACTACTGCCTCAGGAAATGATGATTGTTCCATCTTCTCCTACCACCTATCACAGTGTCCATTATGATGGAAAAATAATTATATATGATATTTATGATATATTTTTTACTATATTATTCTATAATTATCATTTATAATATTCATTTATGCTTTTAATGTTGTATAAATACGATAATTGCATTTCAGGAAGTGTAGACTACCGCCCCCTCAAAGTGATATGACTTGTTAATACCATACATGGATCGAATAAAGGATACTGTTAATGAACTTACATAATGTATATAAAATATGATACTATATTTGAATAATAATATACCTATGTATAATTTGGTTTTCATTCCATTAAAAATTAGAAAAATTAAAATAAAGTAGCGCTCATTTGTACGTATGGCTTACCGTCTCCGTGAACGGTGCATTTCATTTTCATATATCCAGATGATATGAAAAATTAGAAATAAATATATATTATATATGTGATATTTAAATCATAAATACAAATATGTGATAATTGACTTTTGACCACATGGAAAATTTGTAATTATGACAAGTTCATTTTTTACTAAAGTTCTAATCATCCACAAAATGTCTGATATGAACTCAAATAATTATATAATTGTTATTGGAAGGTAAAAAGTGATATAAAAGTAATAATAAACTTGAAAATTTTTCTGAATAAGCTATAAATTTACTTAAGTTTATTATTCAAGAAATTAAACAAAGAACGTGTCAAGTCGGACACAAGGTAAGTGAACTTCTTAACTCAATTTCCATTCTTTTGGGTTAAACTTATACTTCTGGTTTATGCCATGCTATGATTATGTATGAAATGAATTTTCATATAATATATTGTATTTATACATTATTTATTTTTACTTATAGTGAATCCACACAATTGATCTATTTTATTAAAAAAATGATCTTTGTAAGGGAACTTCATAACCCAATTTTTATTCTTTGGGTTAATATACTAATTATTGATCATGTCATGATATGATTATGAAGGAAATAACTTTTTATGTCATATATTTTATTTATAATTAATTTATGTGTACTTATAGTGAATACATAGAATCGTTCATTCTATTTACAAAATGATTTTTGTAAGGAAACCTTTCACCCTCGTGTTTTAGTGAATGGATTATTTTGGTTATGCCTTTTAATTTCAATTTTCTTATGATAGAATATGTTATTCTATATCCTTACTGATTTACATTTTATATACATTTGTTGAGATTCTATTTTCTCTCTCATAAATTCATTTTCTTAATTTTTATGTGACGTCGTGTGGCTGTCGAATTTTCATGAAGGAATTTCTAAACTCAATTTCCTAAATCTGTGTTTTACATAGAGTTCCTTGATTATATTATGCCAACATTATATGTAAAATCACTAGTTTTTTATTTATGTTGTAATTTAGGCTTATTTTTGTGTGGATATACTATTTCAACACATAATCACCCCATTGGTAAATGCTTACGTCATTGATACAATCATGGTAAGAGACTACGTCTCATTCTCAATTCATTGAGGCATATCCTAATATTTTGCTCCTTTGTTGACCTATAAGGTGTATATACATACCTTTTACATATTATATCATGAATATCCTTATTCTCATGATATTATAAGTTTCATTTAATTTTATTCTTTAATTATTATTTTTTGAGTATTTTTTTAAGTGGTATGGGACTCATTAACTAAAACAGAGTTATAAATGTTCTAACGATTTAATCTCTTAAATCATTCTCATTATTGTCCATGTTTTCAAAATGGTTTTAAGTATTTATTTATATAGACTTTAAATATTTAAAATGTTAACTCCTTTAAAGTTATCAAATAGTTATGGGACACTAGGATTCCAAAATGACATTATTAAATGTTTTAAATGGTTTTGGAAATGGATTTAATATTTTAGTATCTTGAAATATTATATTGTGATTAGAATGTGGAAATGTTATCTTTCATTTATTCTTGTTCACGTGTTATGATTAAGTTATGGTTCTTAGTTATTTTATATGTATATGGGTGGTTCCGTGATAAACTAAGTGTGTGTGATCCTGAGATATCTCTCTAATGCATTGGGTAACTTGAAAGAGGTAAAGGTTAATGTTTATCCTAAGATATTTAGGTAATATACCATGATGCGTATTCCCAATATAACTTCCTACATATCTATGAAAGATACAATGAGATTAAGTTATGTATTCCACTAGTTATCTTTATGATTTATTATTTCTATTTGTTATTCATGGACCTTATAATTTCATGAGGTATGTTAAAGAGGTTATGTTTTTAATGTATTGATCGAGTAATGTTTTCATTATTTATTTTATAACCATTACCGATCTTTTTATGCTCATCCCTTGTTTTTTAAATTTTTTCAAAGGGTATAAGGAAGGGTAAGAGAAAGGAATAATTCAATAAGATTTATATCAAGAAAAAAATTCGTGTTTTTCTTTTAAGTGTTTTTATTTTATAAAAATGGATACTTTGTAGAAGTGTCTACTTTGTAATATTTGAGATGTAATGAAACAGTTATGGACTATTTCTCTAAATTCTAAACCTGAAAAGATCCTCAATGTGAATTATTAAAATAATTCAAGTTTATGTAATACTTAAGGTTGCAGATTTATAGTTGGTATCCGAGGACAGTTTAGAAGACATTAGGGATTATGAGTTTTTTGTTAGAGACATGGTTAGTATTTATGTCTAATACTTTAGTAAAATCCTTTTTTTATCCTTTTCATATCAAGAAATTTTTGTGTCAACTAGAAGTAGGAGGATCCCAAACAACAATCTTATCTATTCCTGATGACTTATTTGCAATAATTTTACAAAGTCATGTCCATAAGATTCTGAAACATTTTGTAGTAGACAACTCAGTTTAAAGTAATTGTTTGAGATATCAAACACCTCCTCTATACCTCGATTCCATCGTGGATCATGAGTTGTATTTAATCAAATCCTATTTTCTCAGTATTTTTCGTATTTTCAATATAGGTAAATATTATTAAGGAATTTTCAAATGTTTTACCATATAACAATATTTTGAAGCACATTATTATTTTATTAAAGGTGCTTTAGAAGGATACCCTTGTGCAACCGATTTATATATTATTTTAAACTATATTCATTCACCACAAACTTTTGGTATTTTAAAAGGACTTTTGATTTAATTATTTATCTCAAAATTGGTTTGACTATTTTAAAAAAATCATGTTTTATCAGTTTGTTTGAAATTATATGTCATACATTATTAATTTCCAAAATTATTTTTCTTTTAACACCCATATGACCCAAGTTGTACTAGGTGTATTTGGATAAAGGAAAAATATGATTTTTAAGGATCTCAAAATCATTTTTTCACTGGATGTACCATATATCTACATGAATAAGATGGTGATGAAACCAGGTGGGCCCCATGATCAAGGAACAATGCTCTTTCTTTTGAAATAGTGTTATTTTTTGGAGGTTAAAAATGTCAATATATATATCACTTCATGAATTAAGATATTGAGGCCATTATAAGTTTGAATGAAAATGAGAGGTATAAGACGAGAATTAAGGTTAAATAACATTAAGGTTATTTTTGATTTCTATAAAAAGGGACAAAATGAAAGATGGGTGACAACCCGTCGTGTCTAGCGTGGTCGCAGAAATAGATCCCAAAACCAAAGGGTGATTAAGATGCATCGCCTACCACTGGCCTACGTGACATCCCTGGTTAGTATATATTATTATTTTTAGTGAAATTATTTTATAGATGAATAATAAGTTGATTTTCTGAACTTATGTTTTATCAAATGGATATCCTTATTGTAAGAAAATGATTAGGTGATTAAGTGATAAAGCTTATTTTGGAAGATGTTATCTCTTTTAGGGAAACACTATATGCCTAAAAATAGAATACTATTGGATTTCATTTCTGGAGTAATGGTGGAAATTTTATTTTTGAATAATCTATGTTTTTATTGTGGACATATAAAGATTTGGGTAATTTTTCGATATTATTATCCTATCATTGAGAATATGTGATTAGGTTAATTATTTTTCAGTATGAGACTTCAAGAGTAGCTAATGTTATATGGAGATAAATTTTAATATTTTTTGTTGAAGACTCTATGATTAAATACTTATTTTTTTTTTGGGTTTCAATGTTATTTTGGATTATATGGAAGTATTTTAAGTAAAATTTCTTATTAACATTTCTTTTTTTAACTTTGTGTATTGTTTGTTCAATTTTAGAGGTTAAGAGTAGTATTTATTTTTATAATGGAATATCCTTTTTGGGGATTATCAGATCTCGTACTAAATATTTTGGTTTTGGAGAATGTCTAAAGACAAGGAATTATATTGTTCTTATTTTTTGGATCACTTTATTTTCTAGAAGTTAATTCTAGGGCTTCAGGTGTGACCAAGTCATCTTGAATAGTCATTATTTGGAGAAATGATGATTTTTTTGGAAGAAGATTATTAATGGATGAAAATCAAGTTGAAAAGTAAGTATATTTCTTTATGTCCTAAGTCAATATCATAAATAAATTCTCCTACTTTATAAAATGGAACATAAAACAAAAACATTATCTGTTTTCTTTTCATACAGGGAAACCAATTAACGTTTAATCCAACACAATTTTGTGGTTATCTTGTTGTTAACTTTCCCCTAATATTTTTTTCCTATCACTCTCCTTCAGAACTTGACACATATTTTCTCCTCTATATACATTTTTTTCATACACAAAATCCTAGTATGCATTATCTTTGGTGACCTTTCTACTTCTCATTCTTTCTTTTAAAGTGAATTTTTATTAACTCTTTTCCTGATGTGGGACTTTTAATAATGTTTCTGATCTCGATTTTAAAATTACAAGGTGGGAAGGATGTAACATCCCAGGTAAATAAAGAATATTACATTTTAAGATTTATTAATATTTGTGAATTAAATATTAATATTAATTTTAATTGGAGACTATTTCAGATAGCGTACTCAACCTGCAACAACAGGTTTGTTGGAAATCTTATGTTGTACACAACTTTTATTTATGCAGAAAAAATAATCTAATAATATTATTATTTTAAATGGTTGTTAACACTTTGCCATTGTATTTGTAAGAATGAATAGAACTAACTAAACTATTATTACGTATATTTGTTAAATGATTTTACTTTTATTCAAATACTTTTAGAGGCTTAAAATATGAATGAATATGTTTTTAAGCCGAAAATACATTAATATTCTTTAAAAGCCTGATTTACCACCTTTTGATAGAGGACCATATTTAAATCTAGTTGTTGTCACTTTTATATGATTCATTTGAAAAAATAAAAATTTAATTTTTAAAAGGAACATAAAAATATAATTTGGCTAATTTTTTGGTTTTTTTCTGACAAAGGTCATTTTTTTATGAACAGTGAATAATACTAAATTTTAATTCAAAAATTCACTTTAATATAATTTATTTATATTGTTAAATATTTATTTTAAATATTTTTAAAGTTTAATTGGATTATACTTCTACCATTTAAACCAATTTTTTTCATTGGAAGTACTTTAACTTTGATATTGGACATAAACAAATGTCAATATTTTGATAGTTATTATTTCGTAAAATCACGCAGTTCGGTTTTGACAACAAGAATTAATTTTAAATTAATTTCTTAAAATTATGTGTTTTGAGTTTGGAAAAATGTATTACATATTTATAGTCTGTAGTTACAAAAATTTTAAATAGGTAACTATTATTTCTAGACATTATGAATAGCAACTTCAGTAAATATTTTATTTACCATGCTTAAAGGGTAAATCTTGTAAATAATTGTAAAAAAGTAATATTATTATAATATTAAATTACCATAACCCATGTCTTAACCCTATTTGATGATAAATTTCCTAATATGGTTATCCTTGGGACTATTTTGGGACCTCGTGGAGCCACTTGTAAGTGAAAATGACACTTTATAAAAATTAATTTAAAGTTAAGGAAAATGTAACATAAACATATAACTTTTTGCAAAACTATTTTTATATAGGATTATATAAATGATATTTTTGTCTATAAATATTCATTAAAAATATAAAAATATTTCATACATCATGGTATTTTATTTATAATTTTTATAGATAATATAAATAAATTTATTTATGACACAATGGTGATGTATTGATTACCTCATTAATCAATGTCTCAATGAAATGAGATTATAAATATAAAACTAAATTTATTTTGAAACTTTTTATGATATAAAGTACTTTTATAGATTAGTAAGACATTTTATATTTTAATTAATGAATTATTTTTAAAATAATCATGTTTTCATGGAATTTTAAAAAGTAATGATATGAATAGCATAAAAATTGACAAAAATGAGTTTTTAAATCAATTATTATTTTATTAAATGATAAAATAGTCCTAAAAATATAAAATTCAGTGAAATTACAAATATGATGTTAAAAATGTAATTAATTATGCATTTTGGGTCTCTTGTAATTTTAGTGTACATATATAAACAATATAGTATGAATATACAAGAAGACGTGGTAAAAGATAAATAAGTTAACAAAGGGTTAAATAAAACAAATAAAGATTAAAAAAATATCAGAAACCTATACAAGTATTATTGAATGATTTTATTTTAACATATATTCATATAATATTCTAATTTAATTATTTTTGGACCATTCAAAACTGAAAATAATTATATAATAAAATATTACATTCAAACATTCATAAAGATCCCCTCATCCCCCTTATAAAAGGCCACCACCTCTAACCCATTACTCACACCTCTCAAGCAACTTGGCTCGTCCAAAATATAATCCAATAATCTCCCAGAATCTCCCTATATCACCTATAATCCTTACTTTTTTCAGAATGAAATTCAATAAATCCATTTAGTTTAAACTGAAAGGAGTTACCCGATTTATAGGTATTGTCTTCTCTCAAATTCTTTTCTTCTATATTCCTTCTCCAGACCCAATGATATTCTTATTATTTTTTAACATAAAAATACCTGTATCTGAAATAGAATTTTTTTTTTGTTTTTATAAGGATTCGAACTACACATACACTCACCTCTATCTAATATATAGGAACAAACAGTTTCTGTGGATGGGGAACTACTGCCTCACAAAATGATCAATGTTCAATCTTCTCCTACCATATATGTTGGTGGCCATTATGATGTAACTATAATTGTATATGATATATATTATATTTATGTTATTCATATGATTATATAATTATAATTTAGAAAATACCTTTATGCTCTTCATGTTGTATAAATACGATAACTTCATTTGAGGTAGTGCGGACTACAACCCCCTCAATGTGATATGACTAATTCATACCATACATGGAATGTATAAAGTGTAGTGTTAATGAACTTATGTGATGTAAAAAATATTATATTATACTTGAATAATAATATACCTATTTATCATATTATTTTAATTCCTTTATAAATGAAAAAAATGAAATGAAATTTTCATTCATGCGTATGTATGGATTATCATCTCCACAAACGATGAATTTCATTTTATACATACAAGTGAAATGGAATATTATAAATACATATATACTGAATATATATGATATATAAGATATTTAAATAATGAATACAAATCCGGGATTGTTTAATTTTTACCACATGGAAAATTTCTTATTATAACAAGTTCATCTCTGACTCAAGTTCTGAACATCAACAAAATGTCCGATATGAAATAAAAAATTGACTAATTGTTATTTGATGGAAATAAGTGATATAAAAGGAATAATAAAATTGAAAAAGGTTCTGAAAAAATTAGATATTAATTATTTTTTTATTCAGGAAATCAAAGAACGAACAAGTCAAGTTTGACACAAGGTAAGGGAACTTCTTAACCCAATTTACATTCTTTGGGTTAAACTTCTACTTCTTGATTATGCCATGATATGATTATGTGAGAAATTAATTTTGATATAATATATTTTATTTATACATTATTTTTGTGTAATTATACTTAATACACATAATTTATATATTTTATTAACAAAATGTTCTTTGTAAGGGAACTTCTTAACCAAATTTTCATTCTTTGGGTTAATATTTTCATTATTGATTAGATCATGATATGAATATGTAATGAATAACTTTTGATGTCTAATAATTTATTTATATGTCCGTTATGTGTAATTATAGTGAATACACATAATCTATTTTATTATTTAAAAAAATTGTAAGGGAACCTTTCACCCTCATCTTTTAGTCAAAGACTTATTTATGTTATGTCTTTTAATTTCCATTTTCTTATGTTAGGATATATTCTTTTATATCCTTATTGTTGTACATTTTATTTCCATGTGATCAGGGACCCTTTTTTCTCTCATCAATTCATTTTCTTAATTTTCATATGACATCGTTAGGCTGTTGAATTTTCCTATAGGAATTTCTAAACTCAATTTCCATACTTTGGGTTTTATGCATAGTTTTTTTATAATATTCTACCAAGATTATGTGTGGAATCACTGTTTTCATATTTATGTTGTAATTTCCACTTCTTTCTGTGTGGATATTTTGTTTCTAGACATAATCACATCATTTATTAATTGTTAGGTCATTGATACAATAATTTTAAGGGACTACGTCTCAATATCCTTTCATTGAGGCATATCTTAACATTATGCACCTTTATCATCCTATAGGGTGTATATACTACCATTTTACATATTATATCATTATTCTCATTATTTTCATGATATTATAGATTTATTTTAAGGTTATTCTTTAATTATTTTTATTCATGTATTTTCTAATGTTGTAAGGGAATATTTAACTAAAACATTGTTTTAAATGTTCTAAAGATTAAATCTCATATATATTTCTCATTATTTTCCATTTTATCAAAATGGTTTTTTGAGTTTATTTATATGGACATTAAATATTTAAAATGTTAATTCCTTTAATGTTTTAACGTTGTATGGGACACTTTGATTCAAAAATTTCTTTATTAAATGTTTTAAATAGTATTGGAAAGGGATTGACAATTTCTGAATCTTGAAATGTTATATTGTAATTGTGATGTGGAAATGTTATCTTTCCTTTCTGCTTATTCATTTGTTATGATTATGTTATAGATATTGGGAATTTTTTATATATAAGGGTGGTTCCATGATAAACCTGGGGAAGGTGAGCTCATGATATCTCTTCAATGCCTCGAGTAATGTAACAGTGGTAAATGTTAGTGTTTCTCTTAAGAGATTTTGGGAATATAATGTGATGGGTATTCCAAACATAACTCCCTATTTAGCTATGAAATTTACATTGTAAGTATGTTATGGATTTCACAAGATACCTTTTCGAGTTATGATTTCTATGTGTTATTCATAAATCTTATAATTTTACAAGGTATGTTAAAGAGCTTATGTTTGGTATGTATTGATGAACTAATATTTTCATTCATTATTTTATATCCCTTACTAAAATTTTTATGCTCATCCGATGTTTTTGAAATGTTTTTCATTGGGTAAAAGGAAGGGTAAGATAAAGGAAGAATTCATGAATATTTGTATTAATAATATAATTTTAGTTTTCCTTTAATAGTTTTTATTTTATAAAAAAAGCGCTAATGGGTAAAAGTGTATACCTTGTAATATTTGAGTTGTAATGTAATTATTATGGCCTAATTATCTAAAACTCTTAACCTGAAAACATACCCAATGAAAAATATTAACTTAAATCCAAATTATGTAATGTTTAAGTCTAGGGCCATATATTTATAATCAAAATCTGAAAAGAACCTTTCAACTATATCAATAAATTGAAATACCAAAAAATATTTTGTAATATGAATAAAATAAAACTTATGTTAACAAAATATTATCTTCGGTTATCAAATATTAAATAACAATTTAAAAACATAATTTAACTCCATAAACATATATTTGGTCAATACAAAGGTTTTATAATTTATTAAGTTATTAACACAAAAATAATAATTCCATAAAAGTAAATATTTTCTAAAAAATCAGAATTTTTTCCTATTCATCAAAAAATCAATCTTTTTAAAAAAATCAAAACAATTCTTCTCAATCTGGTTATAAAATGATTATTTCAAAACTTATATTCATTTTATCAAATAAAATTTATAATATTTCACAATATATTTCTAATATCCACACAAAAATTCAATAGAAACATTGTTTGAAAAAATAGTACTTCTTAAGCCTAAAATAACATAATTTCAATCCCTTCCAAAAAAACCAAAATTTAAGGAATGTTAACATATTTTAATGAATATATTATCAAAAAATTACTTTTAATTTTTTTTATCAATAGTGATAAAATTTATTTATTGAGATAATGATACATTGCGTGTATAAAAATATTTTTTTGGAAAACATTCTCTTTTAACACGATTTTTTTTTTCTAACTAACTTATAAACAATGAATTAATTTTGAACATGGATATAAAAATTTTATTTGGTTATATTTATGCTCTTCAATTTAAAAATTAGAAAATAACTATCTTATTAAATAATAAAATTTATTATTTTATCATTGTTGTCTTAAATATTGATGATTCATGCTTAGAAAGAAGTTGAACAAATAGAATTTATTTAAAGGTAAATATTTCACATAATATCTGGTTGTTATTGGTGTAGTGAGTAATAATTCTTGCAGTTTATGTAAATTTTCAACATTATATATATATATATATATATTGTGATAGTGATTTTGGTGAGTGTTCAGTAGACTCGATATAGATTGGTTGGGTATTATATTTAAATCAATTCCATTGAAGGATTAATGGGTATGATAAATTCATGTTAATACATAATGATTTAGTGAATTAAATTTTTTAACATGTTCATACTCATCAATACTATATATAATCCATTTATAAATGAATATTATTTTATTATAGTAATTTTTTGGGTGATGTTATCTTAAATTTCTAGAGTCTTACAAGAGTTGGTTTTGGTGTGTAGTTGCATTTCTATTAAGTTTGGGGAATATCGGAGACATTCATTTTGGTTGTTTTGAGTCTATTTGGATTTTGTATGTTCTATTATATTTCATCATTAATTAATTATACTTTATTCATGATCTTTAAAACACCTTGAGACTTTAAAATAAAAACATTGTATTTGATACCATTTATGACATGAAACACCAAGATTAATAAACTACGGAAATGTATTAATTTAAATTCAGTCTCTTTGATAGATTGTGAAACATGAAACTGTAAGCCTAATTTAAATGTAATATATTATACCATTATAAGATAGAAATTAATTGTTATATATTAATTTTAATAAATAAATTATAAAAAAAATATAATTATCTATTGATTATAAATAAAAAAAATAATTTTTTTTGTAAATTTGTATTTATAAAAAATGGTTTATTGGCACATTATGCCCAAATTTTAAAAAAATATCAATTTTTATAAAATTTAATTTAAAAGAACTAAATTATGTTTTTGAACTAAACATATCTATATTTTAATAGGGTGAATTTTTAGATTTATTTGAAATTATTCATTTTTCAATTAATATTGAAAAATATAGATTTTTATTGAAAAATGCCTTTTGTTAAATAATTTACATTGTAAAATTAAATTATACATTTTCATTAAAGTTATAGTAGTTCAATTATATTAATATTTAACCAATATAGTTCATTGAAATCATGTTTACAATTAATTGTGAAATTAAATCTTTCTACATTTATAAGAATTGTATCTTTTGAAGCCCTATTTTTTGTCACATATGAGGGTATAATTTCTAATTTGATACTTATGATTTTGTCGATTCATTTTGTGAAAATTCATTCTATATTTGTAATTACCATCATTTATTTATCTAATAATTAAAAATTAATTTTTTTACCGTTATGAATAGTAAAATAAAAGAAATTTATCATCATAGATGAGGTAAAACGTGATTAACTGTGGGTGGTTAAACGAAGAATATAAGTGATATAATGACATAAAAACCTATAAATAACACATTTTATAGCTATATTTATACCTTTTTACCTCAAAGGGTCAAATTTGACCCATTTTGAGGCCTTTTGCGTGATCAGAATATGTGTGTAATTGAATATTGTGAAACATTCCATGTGTGTCTTCTCCCCCACATATAAAATTCCACCCCAAATCTTCTCCACTGTAGAATTTAAAATCTATTTTTTCAGCTAAGATATGAAAAAATAAAATCCTTACTCCCATCCCACCATCTCAATTCTATTATTTATTCATAAATCCATCCTAGTTTGTAATTTGGATAAAACCTACATAAGTTGTTTGTATGAGAGGATACATTCTTAAAAGAGTGTTTTTATTTTATTTCTTATTACACATGATTAAAATAATTTTTAACCATGAACATTTATAATATCATTATATTTTATATAATGAGAATTTATTATCTTTTGGTAATGATATATATATTTCTCATCATTCATAAAATGCAAAATAAAATTATTGATCGTATGTACGGAGGACTACCGCCTCGCAGGCTGATGAATTTTTTTTCCATCTCCACCTTTAAAACATGGATATAATAATGAATTTAACACAATAATATGAAAATTAAATATTATTATAATTGTATAATTTTAATATACTATATACCTATTTTTGTTCTGCTCTATCTTAAATATGATAACTTAGCTCATATATTCGGTGGAATACCACCTCGCGACGATATGTGATTTGTTTTTCATATAAACATTACATGAAATTTAATAAAGATAAAATTAAGTAATATATATGATATATGTGATATTATATTAATTATTTAATATAAATATATCACCAAATTTATTACCCTTTCACTCATTTAAGGAATGATATCATCTCTCAAGAGTATATAAAACCTACCGTCTCAATGAAGTGATGTGATTCATTTTCTATTTTCAATATTAAAAATATATTATAAAAAAACTATAATGAAAAAAATTATATTTATAAATTTAATATAATTATATATAAGTTTTATGTAGTAATATGTGTAATAACTATAATTTTCATGGATAACCGTGCATGAGAAAACATGGTAATTAACACCTGAAATAATGAAAATAATAAAATATTATTTAAAAAAGGATGTAAAATTTTTTAAAGGGGCCGTATATGATATTATGAATATGGATTGTAAACCCTGACACCAAAAGTATTTCATTTAAAAGATATATTTGAATCAACGTTTCCCACACCAATTTGACAATTTTTAATGGAATTAACATTTTAAAACAATTATTTCTATATAAATAAATCCTTAAAACCATTTAGAAAACAGTGAAATTAATGAGAAATATTTAGGAAAATAAATATTTAAAATGTTTAAAATGATGTTTTGGTTAAATAGTACCTTAAAGGAGTAATTTGAAAATGTATTTCATGAAACATGGACTTGGAAAATAAATATTTCCTTGAAAACACTTACCCATAAACAATCTCGGATAATAATGAGATTGAAGAATTTACCATTACCTTGGACTTTCCTTTGGTCGAGGGTACATTTAACCTCATGTATAATGACCCTTGTATGTTATTAAACTATACCAGAACCATATTAATATTATTTATATCATACATGATTCATTTATGACTTTATAATAACCATTTAATAATGATTTCCATGTTAAATTAACATTTCGAGTAATAATCAGTTTCTTTATCGTAAGTGTTTTAACTTATTATTCTTGATCGTATCATTTAGATCATGATTTAAAAACATCATGAATATAAAACATGATTTATATATAATATATATTTAGAATATAAATATGTATAATTGTTAGATATATGAAATGGAAAACACCATTTATGGAGATGGTAGGTCGTACGTACGCATAAACGTTGTTCTATATTCATATCGTATTGAACAAAAGTAAGTGAATAAGATATATGTAAGTAAAGACACACACAAACACAGAGATATATATATATATATATTTCTAGTAGAATTATTATTCCATATATTACATACTTATTAATACTATATATTTTTATAATCAACGTTGAATAGTGATCATGGAAATGAATCTCATCACGCCGTGGAGACAGTAAGCCGTACGTACACACAAGCATCGATATAATTTCATCAATGATTAAAACGGCTAGAATTGGACGGTATATTAATTTTACATAGAAATTAGAAAAAAAATCATTATTTATATATATATTCCTCATCATTATATCTATCCAAATAACATAGTAATGAATAACAAATTACCATATGGCTTGGAGACGGTAGGTCGTATGTATGCATGCATCGGGACGTTATCATTCATAGGATGGAAAAATAATGATTATGGTTGTACCATAGTTATCATAAAATCATAGTATGTATAAAGTTCTGGAGTTATTATTTTGGTATGGAAATAGCAATTAAAGAGAAAGTGGATGAAGAAAAGAACTTTGAAAGCAGTGATAAAATAATTACCTCTTCTTTGGGTGTTTCTTCTAGATTAGAACAAAAGCGGTCCATAGGTTGGATTTGTAATAAAGGGAAGGCCTCTAGGTTTAATAGAGGGAAGCTGAGAGGAGATTTGGGTATGGTTTGGCCGATTCAAATGGATTTGGATATGTGATTTTGAGATAAGGGGAAGTACCAATTTATAAGAGAGGTGAGGTCACTTTAGGGAAAACATGAAATATTATATTATTATAAAAAAATTTCTGTTAATAATGGCTCCAAAATGATTTATTTATAGTATATGGTTTGGTTGGGTCTAAATCTTCTCAAAAAATTGGTTTCAGAAAAGTTCCGGTCACTATAGTGACCTTATCTTTTAGATTTAACTCTTAGTTAAATAGTTTAGCTTTTACCATGTCCTCTTGTGTTATTATAGTAAATAGTTAATAAACATACTATAAAAATCCAAGTGAACCCCAAGTAGTTCATTATTTATATATATATTTATTTATTTATTTTCTTTGGCCCAACCATTGATTTTTATAAATATTATATCAATTAATAATATAGTATTTGTTTTAAAAACTCATTTATGTAAATTTTGACATTATTTGGTATTTTGTTTCTGTTAAAGTTATAACAACTTTATCACTTAAAAATAAATTTAATTAATCGACCATTTCATGTTATATTATCCTATAAAATTCGTGGATATGATGAAAATCCTCAAATTACAATTATTTTTATATTTATAATATCAATTATTTTAATCTTTCATAGATAATGTAATTACTT
Organism: Viscum album; assembly: GCA_963277665.1. Taxonomy (NCBI): domain Eukaryota; kingdom Viridiplantae; phylum Streptophyta; class Magnoliopsida; order Santalales; family Viscaceae; genus Viscum; species Viscum album. The sequence goes on along the minus strand of OY728128.1, from coordinate 2,081,312,352 downwards.
CATCATCACTGTGTCATAAATAAATTTAATTATTTAATCTATAAAAATTATACAAAAAATCCATAATTTATAAATTTGTTTTAAATTTATAATGTATATTTATAGAATAATTTTTCTTATGTATAACCCCATATTAAAAATGGGTTAGTTATTAAACATTGAATTTAACACTTTTAACTCTTCTTTAAATAAAATAATAATAAAAGTCTTAATAAAATAGATATTGGACAAAAGAATCATATTTTATTCTTAAAATTGGTTTCGGTCGAGATACACTTATCCTATAGAATTTGTACACAAGACTAGGGTAATTAAAATATCATTTTTACATTTAATTTTCCTATTTACTTTTAACCGTGGTAAATAAAAGTCAAAGGTTACGATTCATCAAAACTATTTTCATCTTATTGGACCACAGTTTTCTTATTGATGTCAATAGTTTCTCTTGGAATTTTAAAATTTAATACCCAAAAGTGGTAAAATTACGTTTAATGAAAATTTTCAAATGTTCCTAGATGGTGGGTAAAAGACGTTAAAAAGTTCAATAAAATTTTACACATCCAAATTTATTAAAAAATGACTCCAGTGAATTAAATTGAACTTTTATAGGTATTATATATCTTTTTTTTCCTAAAATTAATTTAAATCAAATAAATAATTCTTTAAATAAAATGTCGGTTTCAATCAATAACCTAGTGTTTTTCACTATTCATTAAAAATTGACCGTTTTTTGAAAAATACCAAAACATCACCCCAAAATAATTGTGATATTAATAATTAAAAATTTCATTCTATTTTACTAAATTCAAAACATATAATTTTAATTTATTAATTAAAAATTAGTTCCCACTGTCAAAAACAAAAAGCGGGGTTTTAAAAAGTAAAAACTATAAAAAGATTGACCTGGGTTTATGTCAAATTTAAATTTGAAATTACGTATAATGACCTACACTATATTAAATGATAAAAATATAATCTAATTATACTAAAAACCAATTAAAATTCATAATTTAAAACTATTAATTATTTTTATTAAACAAAATTTCAATTAAAATATAGTATTTTTCACTATTCATCAATATATGAAAGTTATCAGTAAAGTACCAAAAATTTATCCAAACTAAATTTTTCTGTCTAGATTAAAAAGAAAATTTTAATTTAATTTAATTATATATATATATATATAAGTGTCAAAAATGGGTTTTAAAATGGGTTCTCCATTACAAGGTGGTAAAATTAAATTTTCTAAAAAATATTAATTTTATCTGCTAAAAATGAATTTGTTCTTATATTATGTATAAGAAACACATAATAAAGATTCTAAAATTATATTGAGTATATAAAATTCAAAATTTATTTAATATTATTCATAAGCTCTTTTTGAACGGCTAGTTTGATAATTCATGATGCGCTCGAATTCGGTGTTGCGTGTAGTGCAAGTTATTGAATTACTTTGAAGAGATAACGTACTATGAAATCATGGGGTGTTACGTTCTACACTCCTTAAATATATTGTGTTCTAACAATTTGAATTTTTTTTCAAAAAAAGATGGTTAAAAATAGAAAAGTACCTTTGTGGAAAACCCAAATCAGAAATTGGGTTAATAAAATTTAGTCTTAAAAAGAGGGAAATGGTAATGAAAAAGTCACCCCCAAATTATGATATCAATTATGAGAACATTGGTGGAAATTAGAGACACATAAATGGATAAAAAATGTAAATATTTATAAGGAGTGATTGAGGACATCAATTACAAATAATTGTAAAATTCAGGGCCTCAAAGCCATCAATATATGACGACATAAAATATCATCAGTTCAACATAACATAATATATTAATATAATACATTTTTGGTTTTAATATATCTTCCCTAAATTTTAAGAATTAATTTATTCATAGAATAGGAGGAAAAATATATATTTTACAAGTAGATTTTCATCCTTCAACTAATTGCTACCACAAACTCGTATTTCACTCCAAAAGATAATAGAATTCAAAAATATTATATTTATCTTAATTGTATGGGGCTCAAAAAATCATGAATTTATAAATCATTTTTCAAAATATTGAATAAAAATAAATTATAAAAACGAAGACATCATGTAGCTCAGTGGTAGGTGATTCACCTTTGTCGCCCTTTGGTTGCGGGTTCAATTCTCACGGCCTTGTAAGACACGATGAGTTGTCGCCCATCCTCCAAGTTGTCCTTTTTATAATAATCCATAAATAATATTAAAAAATTCTTTAAACTTAATAATAGTATCCAATGTCAATCATAATCCATTCTAAAATTCAGAGTCATCCAAAATACTTATGTCCAAACTCAGAGTCCAAAATTTATATTGAATGTAAACATAATGAAGATATTTTTTGGCCACGTAATAACATGTCAATATCATCAACATGTATTCTTTTAAAACACATTAACACCCTAAATTACCATAAAACCTGATTGATTACATCCATGATTCCTTTTTCCTTATATAATATAGGATATACTACTTATATCAAAAAAAATTTAAACTCCAACGATTATGGAATAAACCAACTATTAATTAGTTTCAGAGTTGTCAAGAATATATAATATAATTTATCAAAATAAATCATATCTTATTCCAGAATCACTACCTCAGTATCAGAACCATATTAAGGTTTATCATTCCTGCAAACATATATTTTCCAAAATGGTTAACTTGCTATTGAGACACTTTTCATAGAACCATATAATCTTAAATCTTCAATGAAATAGTATTGTAGTATAAACATTATTTATTTCCATAAATCATATAACCAGTACATCATTGATACACAACTCATATGCAATAATTATTTAATAACAACATAAGAACACTAGTATTCCCTCTTCATCTGTTGTAGTATCATAAATTGTTTATTATCAAATATCATCATTTGGGGCATACTCTGATGATTTGGACATTGATTCGTGTAGTGTCAAAACCCCTTGTAGATGAAGCATTGTACATTTTAAAACTTTTTCTTAACATTTCAATCACAAATTTGGTGTCCTTTTTCACCACACTTATAATAAACTCTCATTCCCTTCAAGAATTTACCAATGTGATTCTTTCTACAGTTATCACATATGGGAAAATCTTTCGTCTCCTTCTTCCATTTATCCATCATTCTCTCTACAATCCTTTTCTTCTCATGCATACATTAAAATACATAAGACTCAGATAATTTTTTACATGTCTTATTAGCACATGATATTATGTATTAATATTATGTCAACACATAGAATACTATTTTCACTTCTAAATGATGGATTAATACCTTTAAATATATGATCCTTATTACTATTTGGATCATGTGTATTACTGGAGTTCTCTTTTCATCTACTGGGCATCATCTCTAAACAATGGCATACACTAGGTTTGTTTAGGAATTGCACTGCATAATTCCAAACTTGTAAAATACCTAACGTTAATTGTAAAGATTATGCATATAATATATAATACTAGAAACAATTTATTTTAGGAATTATTTACTCTTAAATAATTCATAATGGCTTATAATGAAAATCTAAATTATCCTAAGAATATCCCCCAAGAGTGTCGTAACCAAGAGTGCAGCAAAGACCTTTTTCATGTACCAGGATACCTCATGTCAAACCTGAAACTCCTTTTCAGAGTTTACACTCTTATTTAAATCTATGTCAGAGCCACTTATACCTTCTTGTATCCAGACTAGTATGTATTTCTTGGAAAATACACAAAATCACTACAATACCAAAATTCTAGGAATTCTTATATAATAATAATCAAAGTCAATCTTAGGTTAATGTTCTCTAATTAATGTTTTTCTAAATATAGTTTCCTCGGATTGTACTAAACATTCTCAAATACCAACTATAATTCCCTGACCCCAAAAACCCATAGCTGGTGCATTGTTTTAATACATTGGCATGATTACAAGGACCCAAGTCCCGATGGACCGATCAGTTCAATAGTCTTCGAAAATTGATTATATAAATGAATGTTACATTAAAATTTATAACATACAACCTAAAATAAATAATACTTTGAGAACGCCAGTATTACCTTTGCTTAAACTTTCATATCAATCATAATACACTTCTTGAAATCCTGGGAAAATAAAATATAAGGAAGGGGTGAGCTCAGATGCTCAGAAGGGTAAATAATTTAGTGAAAGCTATAAACAATTAAGGAAAGACGTTTAACAAAAATGACAGCCTTTTAAACATAAACATGAACATAACATTGAAAAAAATAAATCAAACACTACCATATAAACATGAACGTGGATATTCTACTAGTCAAATATTCACATGTAATTATTAATTTCATAATGAGGGAATGTATATCATCAGACATCATTACCACATAGTCAAGGCCTCATTCCAGGACTACAAATAATTTTTTTTCAAGGACTTGTGCCAAGACAATAGTTTGTCTCATGAGAACTACCGATTTATCAAGGAGCTATAGTGGGCCCCATCTGTCACTTATAATGTTTAATGCATTGCTAATATGAAAATGCTGAAACATAACATTAATATTCATATTAAAACTATCGTACGAAATGTCAATACATCAACCATAAACAATGAAGGGAATAGAAATAGCACATCCACAGACAAACATATCATAACTCTTTCGATATAATATGGAAGATTGAATTATAATAAATCAACCATAGTAGAGAAGAATATCTAGCAAATAATGTTGATATGGTTGAATATTTTCTTTAAATTTTTTTGAGAACAATATTTTTTTTTGTGAAAACATTTAAAAGTCATACATTTATAAAGGAAGTAATTTAATATATATATTTTAATCAAAGTGCCCCATACCACTTTGAATCTTTTTTAATGAATTAACATTTTATAACATTCATGTCCATATAATTAAATCCTTAAAACCATTTAGAAAACATTGACATTAATGAGAAAGGTTTAGAAAAATAAATATTAAAACATTTAAAATGATAATTTAGTTAAATAGTACCTTAGAAGACTCATTTTCAAATGTCTTTTATGAAACATGGACATTGATAATAAATATTTCTTAGAAAATACTTACACATAAACAATCTTGAATGATATTGAGATTGAGGAATTAACCCATACCTTGCACATTCCTTTGGTCGAGGGTACGTTTAACCTTCTATGTAATGACCATAGTATGTTATTAAATTATACCAAAAACATATTCATATTTATTATATCATACATGATTCATTTATGATTTTATACTACCCATTTAATAATGGTTTTCATTTTAAATCAACTTTTTTGGTAATAATCGTTATCCTTATCGTATGTGGTTTAACTTATTAGTCATGGTTGTATCATTTAGACCATGATTTAAATACCTCTATAATATAAAACATGATTTAAATATGATATTATATAGAATATAAATATGTATAATTGATAGATATATGAAATGGAAAACACCGTTTATGGAGATGAAAAGTCATCCGTATGCAGAAACGTTGTTTACGTTTTCATATCATATTGAACGGAAGTAAGTGAATAAAATATATGTAAGTAAATAAATAAATATATATATATATATCCAGTATATTTATTATTCAATATATTACATACTTGTTAATAATATATATTTTTATAATCATCGTTGAATGGTGAACCTGGAAATGATTCTCACCGCGTTGTGGAGACGACAATCCGTATGTACACACGAGCGACGATATCATTTCCATAATGATTAAAAGATGTGGAATTGGATGGAATATTAATTTTAAATTGAAATTATCTTTTTATTTTCATTATTTATAAACATATTATTCATCATTAAATTCAACCCAATAACATAGTGTTGAATAACAAATTACCCCATGACATGGAGACGGTAAGCCGTACGTACACACACATAGGGACATTATATTTCCGAGTATGGATAGTGAAAGAACATGGATTTTCATTTCAGGTATGTTTTTCTTTTTTCTGGTGTTTTTTAGAAAATATGAGTTTGTAGAAATTTTTGAAGTACACGTCATGTACTTTATGAGTACACTCTGTGTACTCGGTTACCACAGGTAGCCGTTTGCTGGATGTGTAGCGGCCTTGCACACGACCATGTGGGGTGACCTGGAGGCCACCAAAAGCAGAGTACGGAAAAGAAGATTACACGCCATGTAGTCCAAAAGTACACGCCGTGTGTTTTTTTTTGTTTTCATTAAACCCACTGAGGTCGCAGCTGATAGATATAACCAACTTCTTCTAGGTCTAGTTCGTCTGAGACCGAGGGTACGACCGAGGATCTTCGACGAGCCCTCGAGACACCATCCGTCCTCAGAATCGAATACCGTCAGTTTCATTTAAATCGTATCGGTGAGTCCTCTCTTCAGTTGGATCCTAATTTTATGATTCCTCTTATTTTCCATTTTATCATCGGTTGAATGTTGTAGACGTTTTTGTAGATCTTCGACGTTATACAGAAATTCAAGAGTTGAGGTTCATGTATATCGATCACCTAATGCCACGGTAGGTGTTTTGTGCCTTTTTGTTCAAATTCTTTTACTATTATATGAAATTTCTCCCAATACCCACTACTGGAAAAATACCCTATACCAATGGTTTATTACCGTTGGTATAGGTTATACCAATGGTTTGGAGAATTGTTTCCAAGTAAGCCATGAGGATAGGTCAATACCAATGGTTTTTAAAACCATTGGAATAAGTAATATGAACATCTATACCAATGGTTTCATAAACCTTTTGTATATGTAATTCAGAAAATAATCATCTGGTTGGTTTTGATCCCAGCACCTCCTGTTTGTGATTGAACAACCTAACAACAAACCTAACATACTATTGATAACATAATTTCATAAATATATATATATATATATATATATGTATATGTATTATCATATGTATTTTAAATTTTTATTTACTTAATGTCCGCTGTAAGAAGATTCCATTAAAAATAATGTACATATACCATCGGTTCTCAAAGATGTTGGTATAGACCTATACTAGTGGTTTTGACAACCGTTGGAATAAGTTAATTGATTTTGGGACCTATACCAATGGTTTTGGACAAACCATTGGTATAGGGGGGGGGGGGCTATACCAACGTTTTGGCCAAACCGTTGGTATAGGGTCTCTATAATCAACATAAACCATCAGTTTTGGCCAAACCATTGGTATAGGTCCAAATTAGTGAAACTATACCAACGGTTTGGCCGAACTGTTGGTATAAGTCCCCCCTATACCAATGATTTGTCCAAAACCATTGGTATAGGTCCATAAAAGTGACCTATACCAACAGTTTTGGCCAAACCGTTGGTATAGAACTAAATTAGTGAACTACACCAACGATTTTCCCAAAACTGATGGTATAGATCATATTTTTAGTAGTGACCCTTGAACGGGGTATTGCATGTTTACTATTTTACTCCTGTTGTTTTCCTTCCATGCTTGTATTCTTGTGTAGAGGTAATTTGGATATGGATAGGGTTGATTTCTATGATTTGGACGTGTTTTTCCCATGCATGTTCTGTTTTTGACCCTTTGGTCATGTTATCTAGTTTGGCTACTTTTCCTGTTTTCCATACCTGTTGCTTCAGGATAGAGAGTTTGAATCCTGACATACTTGATATGTTGTAGACTATTTATCCAAGTAGTTCTGTAAGTTTTCTTTGTCCATATTAAATTTCTATCCTATTATCCTATATATGACCGGGAGAAATGGGTGTAGTAGAATATAAAGGTAATTGACTGAGTGAGATTTCTCAGAGAGTTTTGGAGCATTAAGCTATATGGGGATATACTATGTGAGCTTCCTCAGAGATCCAAGGATTACATTAGTCTATAAATATATTGATTGTGTGAGCTTCCTCAAAGAATCCTTGACATCATAAACTATAAGGGGATAGACCGTGTGAGCTTCCTCATAGAGTCTTTATTTTACTTTGAATTGATGTGCTTACCTTAGACTATAAGAAGAATTGATTGTGTGAGATTTCTTAGAGAGTCTTTGAATGACCTGTTCTATAAGGGTAATTTATAGAGTGTGCTTCCTTAGAGAGCCCTTGACCTTGGGGCTATAATGGGAATTGACTGAGTGAGCTTCCTTAGAGAGACCCTGACTACCTTAGACTATAAGGGGAATTGACCGAGTGAGCTTCCTCAGAGAGTCTAAAATTTTCGTATGACCAAACCAGAGAGGTTAAGCTGAGTGTACTTCCAAGAGGGTTATAGGTACTTGTTAGGTAGGATCAGAGGATATGGTTGTGAGTACTTCTAAGAGGGTTACGGTTTGTGCATAGATTCTTGTTAGATGTTTCTTGAAATTGGAACTCTGGATTGTTTACTATTCAGCATGTTCCTGTTTAATGCTTTTTGTACTTTTACCTTCCATATATTCACGGACTATTAGGAACAGATCTTCAGGGGATTTCTTACTATGATTTAGTCTCACAACCTGTTTGGATCATTCTTTTTGGGCCCAAAACGATATATTGTTGTCAGTATAGATAAGGGAAAGTGCCCTTCTACTTCAAGTACTTGACGTGCTATAGAGCTGGAGAGCCTTCGACCGATCATATGCTTGCGATGACGAGGAGCTATTTATCTTTTATTTTGTACTTTGGTTTAGTTCTATTTTTTTCCAGAATTGTGACTAGTTTGGCTACTTTCCTAGAAATATGTATCATGAAACATTTATTATGCATTTATCTAGTTGTTTATTATCTCAGTCTCCCGCTGTTTACTGTTGTTCGATATTTATTGCTTCTGCAATTGTATTTTTGTTTAATTCCATTGTGTACTCCGCCAATGATGGCATATTTTCCCCACTATCACACCCAAGGCCCTCAGTACTAGTTGGAAGCCTCTGGAATTTGGGGAAACGCACTTGAGGCCATGTGACCAATCGGGTATGGGGTGCCTCTGGGTTGCATTTTGAACAGGGATGTTACCAAGTGGTATCAGAGGAATTCTTTTCTCTTGACTTACTGTTTGGAGCCTATATCTAGTGATATAACAGAATGGGTACTTGGTAATAATTTGTGCCCAGGAGTAGCTAACCTGTGTATAGAGAAAAGCCAATCTACCTCGTTTATTGAAATTTTTCTGAATTTGAAATTTTACAATTGATTTGATTTTAATTGTTGGGTGACTCACATGTATTTTGATGTTACTGTTGATGATATTGAGGTTCTATTTCTGTCACAACCCAATGAGTTGAGGTTATGCCATCTCATGCATCATATAGGTACATGCTAGAAATCACATGTCATGCATTATTTCCATGCCATCTAAGATGCATCAGTGATTTCATGATATTGTGATAGATGTTGTGTAGAATATGTATGATGTTGTGATAGATACCTGGATAAAATACATGTTTTTTGATATGGTATTTTTTGTGTAATGATTTTTCTGAATAAATGCACAACTTTGGTTCTTGAAGTGTTATGGGCCCTCATGGACCAGAATTTGGTGGATCATCGCCTTGTTGTCTTGTTATAACATGTATAATATGCCAAGATTTGATTTTCAGTGAGTATGGGCCCTCATGGAACTGATTTTGGAACTTTTAATGATTGTTCTAGTGTTTTTCTGGGCTCCAGAGTAGTTTCTAAGGCTTACTGTCCAGAAAAACCTAGAATACACACTGTGTAGTACTGAAAACATGCCATGTGTTCTTCTATTCAAGAAGAAATTTTTTTTCATAATTACACTCTGTGTACCGTAGGTACAAGCCGTATAATCTCTAACTGTTTCATAGGATGTGTGACAGAGACATAGGATGGGGAATACCTTATAGGAACACGCTGTGTACCAGTTCAAAATGTCATGTATTCTGACTCTTGTACCTTTTCGTGTCATGAACAACACGGGTCAGAGTTATCTTTTCACATACACATCATGTTAGGACTGTACACGCCGTGTAGTCTGACCTAAGTACTCGACTGTGTCATGAACTACAAGGGCCAGTGTTATCCTTTCACAAACACACCATGTCCATCTGGAACATGTCGTATTGTGTCAGTCGTGAACCAGGTCGTGTCACTAACAACACGGGCCAGGTGAGGCTTGTTTAGTACACAACAGGTCTTCTTTGAACATGTCATGTAGTCTTGTCTTAGGAGAGCCGTGTGACCTAACCGTGTAGAAGAACTCGGGCATGGAAAGGGGATTCAGGTACACTCCATGTTCTAGGACAACATGGCATGTGTCTTGGGGTGTTACAAGACCAGTTTTGGTGGGAGTAGACTCCCATGTGAATGACTTAGGGGAACATGTACTGTAGTTATTGTGCACGTCCTGTAGTCATGTTTTTTAAAACATGAATTCTATCTTTCTCCTATTCCCTTATTTAAACCCTTATTTTTAGTCCTTGATAATATGGAATTTAAGTGGGCGTTTGACCTTGGAGAGTCATGCCACCTAGATTTATTCCAGTTGACCACCAGTTTGTAGGGAAGTGATCAGATGCCTGATATGGCGCATCAAGGACTTCCTGTAAATCCTCCTATTATGCCAGCCTTGGAACCAGCAGTTATACCAGTTGCAGGAGCCAATGAGTTGATTAGGGAGGGTTTTTTGAGGTTGATGCAGATATTCTAGGGAGCGCGGCCTCCTGCCCTGTTGATGGCAGACTTGATGATGGTTTTCTAGCAGCAGCATTGTCCCACCTTCTTAGGGGAAGGAGGACCATAGGCTACAGATTTGTGGCTCGAAGCCACACTGACGATCTTCAATCGTCTTGAGGTACCACCAGAGAGGAGGGTAAATCTCACGACCTACATTCTCTAAGACTCCACCAAGAGATGGTGGGATGTGATCTCTCAGGTAGTACGCCACTAGAATATGGCTTGGGAGTAGTTCTATCGTAACTTTTACGATTACATCTACCCAGAGACCTTAAGGGCTGATTGAGCCCAGGAGTTCATGAGCCTGGAGCATGGTACTCTTTCTATGATGGAGTATTCCTCTCGCTTCATGAAGCTATAGTGTTTCCTGCCTATTCCAACAGGTGATGAGTTGTTCATGTCTAGAAAGTTTGAGGATGGTCTTAGACAGGTGATTCATTCCAAGGTGAACATCTTTAGGTTGACTACGATTTACATTATCATCAACCAGGAACTGATTTCTGAGCAAAATATGAGGTATTATTTAGGTGTGAGATAGGGAGGTTTGGCATCCATTGTTAGTATTCCCCAAGCTGATAGCCGGAAGCACCGTAGGGAGACTGCACATGGAGATCAAAGTAGGAGAGATTCACCTTCTGGTAGCCATGTGGTGTGCTACCACTGTGGGAGGAGCAGGCATACGAGGTCATGTTGCTCGAGAGAACCTATGGAGTGACGATCATGAAAAAAGATAGTCCATCTCCAGTGTTTTTGTTAGTTTTTATCTCCAGCAGCTGGAGACATGGGTTCCTCTATGACCCCACATTCGAGAGAATCACCACCAGTTTCTCATCAGTCAGGGAACTAGAGTTTTTCTGGCTATTCAGGCTGAGGATGAGGTCATGGCCGGGGTATTCAGTCGTCGTTCCTTCAGCGACAGCAGGGTGGATCAGCTCAGAGAAATCAGGCAGGGTCACAGGGCCATGGAGAAGGCGAGACGTTTGCAGTATATCAGACCCAACAGGAGGAGGATCCCAGACCCTCTACAGTTTGAGGTATGATCTTATTAGCCTCAATTTTATCTTCTCCATTTTTTGATAGAGGCACTTCCCATAGATTTATATCTGTTGGTGTTGTGGAGAGCCTTGGGCTCTGTATCTTTTCGTATTTTGGTATGTTGATTCTTAATACCCCGTTGGGGATGAGAACATCTAATGTACGTCAGTGATAGGAGTGGACTCTAGAGGTTGGTGGATGTCACTTCTTATGGGACCTCTATGTTCTAGAGATGACGAGCTATGATGTCATTCTCATAATGGACTGGCTAGTTCCTTTCGGGATAGTAGTCGACCATTATTTCCTTAGGGTTTGTTTCATATCACCAGAGGGTGGATATTTCTTCATAAGGGCGAGTGGGATGTCCAGGCGAGCAGAGTGGGACCAAAGAATCATGGGTTAGGAGGAGTTATGGAACAGATTGCTAGCGTATATCTAGATGATCAGGGAACTTCACAATTAGTATTTCCACCAATGGTGTATCGTTTCAGGGATGGATTTCTAGAGGACTTTTTAGTTTTTCCTCTAGATCATGAGGTAGACCATTCTATTGAGCTTGTTCCAGGAATGGAATCAGTGTCCATTCCTCCTTATAGGATGGCCACACCTGAGTTTCAGGAGCTCTAGAAGAAGTTGGAGGAGTTGCAGGCAAAGGGTTTCATCTAACCCAGTACATCTCCTTGGGGTTTTCATGTCCTATTTGTGAAGAAGGCAGACAGAACCCTCAGGATTTGTGTGGACTATCTGAAGTTTAACCAGTTGACGGTCATGAACCGATATCCCTTGTCGAGTATTGATGATCTCTCTGATCTGCTTTGAGGATCTCGGCTATTCTCAAAGATTGACTTGAGATCCTGTTATCATCAGTTGCGTGTTATACCATTTGATATACCTCTTACAGCCTTACGGAGTAGGCATGGTCTATACGATTATATGTTTATTTTGTTCGGTCTCACGAACGCACTTACTGTTTTCATGGCACTGATGAACTGATTGTTCCATCCATACTTGGATTCCTTCATGGTTGTCTTTATAAACGATATCTTGGTATACACTCACACTCAACGTGACCATGCCACACATCATGATATTGTTTTGATTACACTGAGGGAGCATCAGTTATATGTTATTCTCTCAAAGTCCCACTTTTGGATGGAATGCATTCACTTCTTGTGTCATGTAATCTCAGAGATAGGTGTATCAATAGACCCAAATGAAGTGAGAGTTGAAGTTTCTTGGGAGCAGCCGAAGAAAGTCATTGACGGTCAGAGTTTTATAGGGCTGGATGGATATTACAGATGTTTCATATAGAACTTTTCACGCTTAGCAGCACCGCTGACAGGTCTGACTAAGAAGGGTGAGAAGTTCTCATGTTCAAATTCACGTGTGCCATCTTTTCAAGAGCTGAAAGGGTTGTTTACACCTGCACTGATACTAGCCTTTCCGGAGCCGGGAAAGATCTATATTGTTTACTGTGATGCATCAGTTATTGGGTTGGAGCTGTGCTTATGAATGGAGATGTAGTGGTTTCATACGGGTCTTGGCAGTTGAGACCACACGAGAGGAACTACCTGATGCATGATCTGGAGTTGGCTGCAGTTGTTCGTGCCTTACATTGATAGAGACATTACCTTCTAGGGGAGCATTGTGTGGTTTTTTGTAACCACAAAATTCTCAAGTACATTTTCACTCAGAGTGATATAAATTTGAGACAGCGAAGGTGGGTCTAGTACCTACAATCCTTTCATTTAGATCTTGCCTCTACGCATGAGAAATTCAACATAGTGGCTGATGCATTGAGCAAAAGGACTCAGGTACAAGGAGTTCAAGAGGCTAGCAGTGAGTGGTAGATTTTGGCTCAGTTCTCTAAGATTCATTTGGAGGTGCAAGACAGTCAGGGGTAGACATTTCATTCTTCTGTAGTTGATTCCTCTACTCTTCTTGATCGAGTTCAAATGAGGTAGCTATCAGATTTTGAAGGCCTAGTCCTAAGAGAGATTCTCTCAGGAGAGGATATTATTCCTGGAAGGACTATAGGTGAGGATGAGATCATGCGTTTCCATTGGCACGTATGGGTTCCAGTAGATATACACGTGGACCTGATGTGTGATTTGCATTCCTCAGTATGTGCGGTTCATCCTGGTGTCACCAAGATGTATCATGATCTACACCGTCATTATTGGTGGCCAGGTATGAAGAGGGATGTTTTTGGGTTTTTCATGAGGTGTTCCACTTGTTAGCAGGTCAAGTTGGGGCATCAGTGACCAACAGGGCATTAACAATAGTTAACCATTCCCGAGTGGAAGTGGAAGGAATTTGTGATGGATTTCATGATCGGGATGCCGAGGATTCTTTGAGGGAATGACACAGTCTGGGTTGTCATAGACAGACTTAAGAAGTCCGCTCACTTCTTTCCGATCAAGGAGACCTTTAGTGTTGATGAGCCAGGATGGTTTTACATCCGAGAGATTGTATTTATATAAAGAGTTCCACACTCCATTGTTTCAGACAGGGTTTCACGTTTTACTTCTCGGGTCTAGAAGGGGCTTCAGAATGCTTTAGGTACACGGGTGATTTTGAGTACAGCATACCACCCCCAGAAAGATGGCCAGTATGATCATATGATTCAGGTTCTTGAGGAAATACTCCGAGCATGAATTGTAGATTTTGGAGGTTCTTGGGACAAGCATATACATCTTGTAGAGTTTTCCTACTACAATAGTTTTCAAACAACTATTCAGATAGCACCTTATGTGGCTTTGTACGGTAGGCCATGCCGATCACCTTTATGATTTTTGGAGGCAGGAGTGGTAGCTTTGCTGGGACCACGTCTTGTTCAGGAGACTAAAGATCGGATAGAGTTGATTCATAATAGGATGTCTATTGCACAGCCTCATCAGACGACTTATGCTGATCAGCAGAGAGGACCTCTGGAGTTCGAGGTCGGGTATCATGTTTTCCTACGTGTCACACCAAGGTTGGGACAAAAAGGGATTAGGAGACCGGTTAAGATTTCTCCAAGGAACATTGGTCTGTTTGAGGTGTTGGAGAGAGTTGGTTCAGCGGCCTATTGGTTTCAGTTACCTCAGAGGTACCGGGATATGCATGATGTTTTCCACATTTCTAAGCTTCGACGTTACTTTTCAGACCCTTATCATGTTTTCCAACCATAGGTTGTTGAGTTGGAAGTGGATGCATCCTTTGAGAAGCATCCTATCCCGATTGTTGATCGTAGTAAGAAGGTTCTCCATGGTCGGTCTATTCCTCTGGTACGGGTGCTTTGGTAGCACGGGCGAGTACAGGACGAGACTTGGGAGAGGGAGGCCGATGTATGATCGCAATGGCGAGATTTTTTCAGGGTTTCTTCTTCTATGCCGCCCTTCTAGGGAAATTCAGGGATGAATTTCTTTAAGGGGGAATTTTGTCCGAACCCAGATCTTTTTTTCATGTATGTTTTCCTTTTTTCTAGAGTTTTTGAGAAAAGGGGAGTTTCTGAAATTTTTTGAAGTGCATTCCATGTAAATTATGAGTACATGTCGTGTAATCGGTTTCCATGGGTATTCGTGTGCTGTCCGTGTAGCGGCCTTGCACACGACCATGTGGGGTGACCTAGAGGCCACTTAAAGAAGAGCACGGAAAGGGAAAGTACACGCCATGTACTCCAAAAGTACACACCATGTATTTTTTTTCCATTAAATGCACTGGGATCACATGTGATGGACAGAACCTACTTCTTTAAGGTATGGTTTATCCAAGAGAGAGGTTACGGCTGCTGATCTTCAACAAACCCCTGATTCTTCGTCCATCCTATGAATCGAACACCATCGGCTGTGTTGGAATCACATCGGTGAGTCCTCTATTCTGTTGAAGCCTCATTTTAGGATTCATATTCTTCTACATGTTATAGTGGGTTGAAATTTTTCGACACTTTTGTAGATCTTCGATGTTATAATGAGATTCAATCATTGAGGTTAAAGTATATCGATAACCTAATTCCAAGGTAGGTGGTTTGTAACTTTCCATTCAATGTCTTTGAGTATTATGTTCAATTTCCACCAATACCCTTCATTGGGGTATTGTGTGTTTACAATTTTACCTCTGTTGTTTTCCTTCCATGCTTGTATGAATTTGTAGAGGTAATTTGGGTAATAATAGGATTGATTGCTATGCTTTGGACATATTTTTCCCATGCATGTCTTGTTTACGAATGTTTGGTCATGTTATCTAGTTTGGATACTTTTCCTGTTTTCCATACCTATTTCTATAGGATAGAGAGATTGAATCCTGACATGCTTGATATGCTATAGATTTTTTAGAAAAGTAGTTTTGTCGGTTTTCATTGTCCATATTGCATTTCTAGGACGTTATCCAACATACGACCATGAGAACTGGGTGTAGTATACTATACAGAGAATTGGCCGAGTGAGCTTTCTCAGAGAGTCTTTTAGGGTTAGGCTATAGGGGGATAGACTGTGTGAGATTCCCCAGAGAGCCTAGGATTACATTGGGCTATAAGGGGATTTACTGTGTGAGCTTACTCAAAGAGTCCTATAATTCTTAGAAAACAATGTGATAGACCGTGTGAGCTTCCTCAGCGAGTCCTTGTTTTACATTGAATTACCATACTTACCTTTGACTATAAGAGGAATTGACTATGTTTGATTCCTCAGAGAGTCATTGAATGACTTGGGCTATAAGCGGAATTGACTGAGTGAGATTCCTTGGAGAGTCTGTGACCTTGGGGTTATAGGGGTAATTGACTGAGTGAACTTCCACAAAGAGTCCCTTACTACCTTAGACTATAAGAAGAATTGACCGAGGGAGCTTCCTTAGAGAGTCTTAAATTATTGTATGACCAACCCAGAGAGGTTAGGCTGACTGTACTGCCTAGAGGGTTGTTGGTACTTGTTAGGTAGGATTAGAGGGGATGGCTATGAGTACGTCCATGTTGGTTACCTATTTGTGCATAATTGCTTGTTAGCTATTTCTTGACATTGGAACTGTGGATTGTTTATTGTTCAACATGTTCATGTTTGTTGCTTTATGTACTTTTACCTTACATATATTCATTGACTATTGGGAACATATCTTTAGGTAATTTCATACTAGGATTTAGTATCACACCCTCTTTGGGTCATGATTTTGGGCCCAAACAGATTATATTACTACATGTATAGATAAGGGCTAGCGCCCTTCTACTTTAGGTACTCGACTTGTTGTGCAACTGGAGAGCATGGGGCCAGGCATATGCTTGTGATGCTGAGGAGATTTTTATATTTTATTTTGTAATTTGGTTTAGTACCATCTATATTTTGGAATTATGACTTTTTTGGATGCTTTCATAGATATATGTATCATGCATCATTTATTATGAATTGCTCTAGTTGTTTATTATCTTATTCTTCCGCTATTTACTGTTGTTGGATATTTACTTCTTCCGCTATTGCATGTTTTTATTACACCCTTTGTGTACTCTATCAATGGAGGCATACTTTCCCCACTATCACACCGAAGGCCCTCACTGCTACTCGATAGCCTCTGGCATTTTGGGGAATGATCTTGAGGCCATTTGACCAACCGAGTACGGGGCACCTTTGGGTGGCTTCCAGAACCGGGACGTTACAAATAGAATAATGAGTATAGTTGTAACATAATTATAATCACATCATAGTATGTAGAAGGTACTTGAGTTTTTATTTTTTTATAGAAATAATAATGAAAGGGAAAGTGGAAGAAGAAGAAGATAACATTGAAAGATGTGATAAAATAATTACCGCTTCTTTGGGAGTTTCCTTTTGATTTGGACAAAAGGGGTCCTTAGGATGGATTTTTTCTCAAGGGAAGGCCTCTAGGTAGAAGAGAGAAAAGTTATGAGGAGATTTGGGTAGGGTTTAGCCCTGTCAAATGGATTTGGAGATGTGATTTTAAGAGAGGGGGAAGTACCCTTTCATAAGAGAGGTGTGGGTCACTTTAAGAAAAGCTTGAAATATTATTTTATTATAAAAACCTTTTTAGTTTATAATGGATAAAAATAGAATTATTTCGAGTAAACAGAGGGGGAGAATATAAATCCTCTAAAACAATATGTTTTAGATATTTTTAGGACACCATATTAACAATATCTTTTAGATTTAACTCTTAGTTAAATAGTTTAACTTTTATCATATCCTATTGTATTATTATAATAAATTGTTAATAAACATACTATAAAAATCCAAGAGTGCCCTATGTGCTTCATTATTGATATATATAAACTTATCTAAATCCTTTGGCCCAAACATTGATATTTAGAAATATTATATCAATTAATAATATAGTATTTGTTTTAAAAACACATTTATGTCAATTTTGACACAATTTGATATTTTGTTTTTTTAAGTCATAACAACTTTATCAATTCAAAAAAAATTATTTAATCAACCATAACATGTCATTTTAAACTTGAAAATTCATTTATGTAATCAAAATCCTCATTTTACATTTATTTTTAAATTTATAATATCAATTATTTGAATCATTCATTGAAAATATTATTACTGCATCATCATTGTGTCATAAATAAATTGAACTATTTAACATATAAAAATTATAAATTAAATACCAAAATTTATATAATAATTTTATATTTATAATTAATATTTATAGTAGAATTTATCTTATGTATAACCCTATATTAACAATTGTTTAATTTTTAAACATTGGATTCAACACTTTTAACTCTTTTTGATAAAATAATAATAAATGTATTAATTTAATCCAATCAGACCTAAAGAAACATATTTTATTCATAAGGTTGGTTTTGGTCTAAATTCACTTTACTAATAGAATTAGAACATGTGTTAGGATAATTATAATTACATTTTATGCATTAATTACCCTATTTACTTTTAACTGTGGTAAATAAAAGTCAAAAATTTACTATTCACCAAAATTTTATTTTCATCTTATTGAAAAAAAATTTACATACTGATATAATTTGTTCAGATCATATTTTTGAAACTGAATTCACAGAAATGGTAAAATTACAGTTTATGCAATTTTGGAAATGTTCCTAGAAGGTGGGTAAAAGACGTTAAAAAGTTCAATAAAATTTTGTATATCGAATTTTATTATAAAATGGCTCCGATTAATTACATTGAACATGTATAGGTATTATATATCTATTTTGTCTTAAAATAAATTAAAATAAAATAAATGATAATTTAAATAAAAAGTCGGTTTTAAACAATAACGCATGGTTTTTCAGTATTCATCAAAAATTGAATGTTTTCAGAAAAATACCAAAAATTCCCCATATGATAATTTTGGTATTTTAAATTAAAAATTAAATAATATTTTACCACATTTAAAACATAGAAGTTTCATTGATTAATTTAAAATTAATTCCCATTGTTGAACCCAAAAATTAAGGTTTTTAAAAAGTGAAAACTATCAAAAAATTGACATGTGTTTATGTCAAATTTAATTGTGAAATTGCTTATAATGACATACATTGTATTAAAAGATGAATGAATAATATAATTAGACTTCTAAATCATTCAAATTAATAATTAAACACTATAAATTATCTGGATTAAAAAAATTGTTTTCAATTAAAATTTATTATTTTTCACTATTCATCAAAATATGAAAGTTATCAGAAAAATAAAAACAAAACTATCCAAACTAAATTTTTATGTCATACTTCTAAATAAGAATTTAATTTCCTTAAATTTAATATATAAAAGTGTCAAATATTTGTTTTTAAATGTGTTCTCCTTTGAAAGGAGGTAAAATTGCATTTTTTTGAAAATACTTCTTTCCTCTGAAAAAAATGAATTGTTTCTTATAAAATGTATAAAAACACATAATATGAATTCTATAATTATATAGAGTATTTAAAATTCAAAATTCAGTTAATAATATTCATAACATCTTTTTGAACGGTTAGTTTGGTTAGTCGTGGTGTGCTCTAACTTGGTGTTGTGTGTAGCGCAAATTATTGAATTACTTTGAAGAGATAACATTCTATGAAATATTTCGGTGTTATATTGATATAGTAATAATTTAAATTAATAACATTCTTAAAACCATTATATAGGAGGTTAAAAAATATTTAATCCAAATAAGTGCTAAGTAAGAGGCTTTGTCACAATTTCTCTTCATTGAGGAATGTTGAAATGTTATGCACATAATTTAATTATATGGTGTATATAATTCCCATTTTAAATTTTATATAATTATTCATTAATAATTCATCATATTTGAATTTTCATTTTGAATTATTTCATAAAAGTATATTTTAATTTAATGTTACGTAGTTGTAAATAATTGTATAGCTCAAATTAAATTTATTGGGTAATATTACCTATTTATTATCTTTCATATTATATAATTATGCATGTATTAATTTTTACTATATTAGTTTATATATACACTTGTATTATATGTATTTAATTATTATACACATAATCAATTCATTGTATAATTATCACATCAACCTTATGACCATTGAAAGGTTTTATTTAAAATATTATTTTAATCGAGATTATTTATGATTAAATTTACATCTAATGGAATTATTTGATCATTGTTTAATAAAACCATTTCATTTTAATATCCCATTTTTATTCTGGAATTTCTATTACAATATTACAATTTCTTTTCGCTTTTATATTTAAAATTCTTGATAAATTCTTTTTAACAAAATCCGATTGCATTTCTTTCTTCACTAGAAAAATCGTTTTTCTTCCAAAACCATGTTTAAAAAAATGTTTTTAACTTTTGAAAAATGGTTTATTAAATAAAAAGTTACTCATTTATGAATTATTATGAATTTTCATCAAAGTAATATTCAAGTTTTTTTTTCAAAATAAGGATCATTTAATATTTATAGAAAATGTGAAAGGAATCATTGATTTAATTTGTAATGCATGTACAGAATTCCCTTCCATAATGACCACTCAATGTTTTAAAGATTAAATTATTATTTTAAAATATTAATTTCATTGAAAATTGATTTAAAAATATTTTATGGGATTTTAGTTTTAATATAATTATTTTCAAAGTGAAAAATATATTCTCCTCAAGAGTGTTTTTTAACATCTTTTTGTGGTATTTCTATTCATCAATGAAAAAATTTAATTTTTTTACTTATACCCCATTGGGATATGTTTTATTGATACTGTAATTATTATTTATAAGGATGGTTCAGGATAATTTTGGTCTAGTAATGTAATAATATTTACTTTCCTAATTTATTTTTTTGTCAAAAACATTCCCGTGAAATTTTCACTTTTCTGTGTTAATTTTACATTAAATATCCCCTAGATATCCATATTATTTATGGTGGATATAATTATTTCATAAAATTTATATCATTTCTACATATGGTGTTAGAAATTCTATTTCATTTTTATCTCAATAAATATTTAGAAATATGTATTATTTACTCCATATTAATATTTGAGGATAATACATGTGGTTGATGAATTGACTCAATAATAATATATATATAAGGAATGTTTTGGACATATAGGGAAGGTTGGGTCCTATAATTATATAGAACCTTGATGTATTGGTTGTCTAATTAGGTGAATTAGTAATCTATCATATAATAGGGATTTTCTTATAGTGTTAAACTGCCTTTTAAAAGTACTTGATAGTTGATGTTTTATAATTACTGAGATTGTGACATCCAATAATTACGAATTTTATTCCTTAAGAATTCAGTTATCATAATCCATTATTTTTTTACAATGATATTGTGATTAAATTCATTCTATACATAGTTATTGGTTAAATGTAATGTGTTTTATTTTATTTACCATTCCTAGTTGATTATTCTTTATTTAATTATCAATGATATTTTCTCAATGATATTATCTCTGAATGAATTTTATTCACAAATTAATTATTTAAATTTCATGTGATTCCAGTTATTTACCTTTCTATATTTATTAATCCTAATAAAATTATGGTATTCTTGTTATTTAATAAATGTAATTTGTGTTAAAATACTTATAATATCATATTGATTATGGAATATGTATTATTATCTATTTACTCCTAATAGATTCTTATTTATGTAAAATTTAAGAATAATTTGATCTCACCCATCTTTTTTTTCTTTCCCATGAATCTGGTGTGTTTACTATGAATGATATGCAAGGATATAATTGAGGTAATAATTACATTTTAAAAAATGTAATTTATATATTAAAATATAATATGATAATCATTCATGTATTTTGGTTAAAAATAATTCTAGATATTCATTAATTTAGGATATGATTACTTGAATCTTATCCTAAGGTAAAAAGGTTCACACTGCCGCCTAATTACGGGAATCGAAGTTATTTCAATCCTTAAAGAGATACTCTTTTGTTATATACTTGTACAAAATGGAATAATTAGAATATTAAATGAATGTGTAGAGTATAAAATGTGAGACTATAAACAGTTGTTATTAATTATCTACCCAAACATATCAATGTAATGATTGGGGTGTCTCCCTGCATTTTATAAACATATTAAGAGGAGGCTCTATGAGGTCATGTAAGGAAACAATGATTTTCATAAACTAAGGATTTAAATAAGCCGAACACTGTATATTGTAATCCAATTATATTAATTATGATCATATTGGGAATATTTTATGTTTCATTTATCAAAATACTTCTATGGAAATGGGTCAATTATGGGTGTTATATTATCATTATCCACATTTTTTCATCCTAATGACTCAAAAATTTATGGTTTTATATGTCATTAATAGTCACTTAAATATGGTATTTATGCTAATGTAATGCACCTAAATCATAGTGGCCAAATTAAAATGTTATAAATCCCTAAAAAATAAAATTGATGACTCTGAAGACCCAAACTAACCCCAATATCCTCCCATATAGAAGTGTTATCAGTATTATATGAATTTTGGTTGAAATTATCTTTTTTGAAAACTATAAAATGTCATGAATGAATTTAAATGTAATTTTATGTGAAAAAAATGTTCTCATTCAACTTTTTTCATGGTGGTATGAATGTAATATTAATTTATAGGGGAAATTATTTCTAGGAATCCTAAAAATATATACATATATTTTTACTTATTCAAAACCTTCTATATTAAAAATTCAGTCATAAATGATAATTTACAAAAATTTGTGCATTGATTATATAATCGTATTTATGTATTTTCATGGATTTTAAGAAATTATATTCTTTTTATCCACACCTATGTATATATTACTCAAAAAAATGTTAGTGGTCTAAATATTATTTTCTTAAAAAGATAACTCACCTACCAATTCATTTATAATTTTAGTCATTGAATTAACTTTCACAACATCGACCTCTATAAAAAATATACTCAAATATAGGATGCATTATTTTCCCTTTAATGGGTCAAACCATATAAAAATTCAATGTTATATTTGACAAAAAATCGCTCAAAATATCTCTTATGAAATAATATCAATTTTCATATTTTCTAGATGAAAAATTGATATAATAAATTTTAAATTAAATGGAAAATGTGATAAAGAATATATTCCCATAATAATATTCTCACGTAATTATATAGAAGAGTATCCAAAATCTCTTCTATCAATATTCATTTAATATAAATTTATTAAAATCACAAATAGATTTAATTAACACTACCATGGGAAAAATCATCATTATAGGCTATTTTCCCATGGAAATAGAATATGACCATGTCTATTCTTATTATGGATTATATTCCCACGGAAATAATGAATTATTTATGGACATTATCATTTTACTATAGCAGTGGTGCCTTCCCATGGTCAGATCTATGTATTTCCATATGAATTCATCTATATCCATATACACTACCTTTAAAACTAGGTATGTATTTCCCTCACTAAATTCCAATGTATATATATTTGTCCCTATATATCCTATTTCCATGGTAATTGAACCAAAAAATAGGGGAAATTTCAATGGGCATCTCCCCATAGAAATAGCATAGTATATTTCTACCATGGGAGATCTTCATGTGGTTACAACAAAAAATGAAAAACAAAAAAATCACAGAATTCAAACCGATTACACTTTGTTATAATTTTATGACTTGAACACTTTGATAATTGATTTTATTGTAAATATTAATGTATAATAATTACAAAATGGATATTATAATTATTATAAAAATTAATAGGGGATCTATGTGGGAATTTATTTCCATGGGGACCATAATATTGAAGGGGTAGGTTGTCAACACATGACTTTCTTTCCTTGGGAACACATTCCCATAATGTTTGGTGGTTAGTGAGGGACACTAATATTATAATAATGCATGTTTTTAGTGTTAGTATATCCACAAAATTCTCTATCTCCACTAGCGCAAATTCTTATATTGTTAAGTTATCCATACAACACTCTATGTAAACTAGAAAACATACTTTGAGTGGTATGTGGTCAATAAAAGACTCTAATTACAATATTCATATAACTAATTAAGGAATGTAAGAGATACTACCATGCTATAACATTCCTATATTAGTAAGGATTATTGTTACCTTCAATACGCACGATACATGATTCGTGTATTACCATACTACAAAAAAACCATTATATGTGGTGGTAGGGACGTCTTCTAAGCAATCAATTACCATGGGACAAATTCTCATACCAATATTGTATCTAATATAAATGGAAAGAATTTATTGTGGCTATGTATTATGTTATTCCCATGGTCCTGTCGATCGTAGAAATATGAGAGTGGGAATAGACCATTTTCCAAGTAGTGAATATTAGATTGATACTTATGTAATTGATTGAATGGTCAAATAATATTTACCATTAAATATTCTATGTCAAAAAACGATTAAAATATCAAAATATTTAATTATAGAGTTAATAAAAAATATAAAAAATTATAGTTTTTTTATAACAAATTCTCATTCCAATTTTAAGGAAAAATATATGATTATTTAAAAAATGAAACAATATAAAAATAAAAAAGATATGATTAATGGAGCATGTGTTATATAATAATAAAAATAAACAAAAAAAGATTATACTAAAAAATTTATTTTTTATGTAATAGAGGAAAATGAAATTTTCAGAAATATATGTTAGAAAATGTAAACTTGATATGTGTTTTAAATTTTAAAAATATAGAAAATAAAAATTTTATCAAAATATTTTTAGTAAATAAAAGTATAACACGTGTATGTCTATAATTTTTTTTAAAAGTAATAACTTTTAATTAGAAAATAATAAATCATAAATATCATCAAAATTAAAAATAGAATTTGAAAATTATTATATTTGGAAAAAACCAATAATACGTTATAAAAATATATAAACAATTATGGAAACTAAAATAAATTTAATATTATTATATGAAATGGGGTAAAATCTATTTCTCAACCAAGGATCTATTGAGAAGATTCAGAAAATCAGCTGGAGAACTAGTGGAGGTATAATAATGGTAAACATTATTAATAAAAATGATAAATAATAGATTGGTGGTATTAAGTGGAGGTTGATTAAATCAATGATCTGATATAATTTGGAAGTATATTTATAGTTCTCAAAGTATCATCAGGGAATTCAATACAACTGGTTAATGTTTTAACTGAAGATAAATGATTTTTCTTGTAATATTTGTTTTATATAGATAATGGTGATTGATTAGCTGATTGAATTTATTTCAATAAATACCTATTCCCCGTGAGATAATGGAAACATACAGATTATTATATTTCTTATTAAATATATTTGATCACCTCTAACATCAATTTTCCATATTCTCCCTCTGATAGTGTATTTTTTCTCTTTCTCTAAGGATATTGGATAATCTTGTTTTTACCTCTCCTTATATTATTTTATTATTAAAAAATTAATTTATATACACATTTCTAGTTTGATGATATGGTTCTTTGTCTATTTCATAGATACACTATTACTATATGGATTTAAAATATCAGGCATCTGTTATATTACTAAATTTAAATGTATCGTTACTTTATTTTGACATAAAAGTTTTGGAACAAGGATTGGGGTTTAATTTCTTAGTCACAATTTGTGTTACCATATATTAAAGTTTTCCAATCGCTATGTTTCTATTTTTGAAAGATGTTATGTTCAATAGTAAATGTTTTTGTTTTTTCGTTCACATAAGAAGTTATATTTTGGTTGTTTAGTTTCGATGTTCTGGCGTTGGATAAAATAATATGAAGATTTTTTCAATATACACATTTAAAAAAGGATAATTATTTGAGACACACTCAAATGAAAATATTTTATATGAAGATAAAAGGGTGTCATATTCGATGAACTAGAAACATGTGGGATGTTCATGAACTAGTTAATTTCCCATATACCTATGAGGGATTTACATTAAAATTTCTCTCTAATAATGTGATGTGGTTATTATAATGTCACATGGGGAGTAGGTTGTGAATTTCATCTACTATTAGGGAAAACATTACTCCCATCACATTTTAATAATTTTGATATACTTTATAAAAACTTTGGACATAGAGAATATCTATCATAGGTAAACCATATATCCAATAGTTTATCTCTCTGCAATGAATTCATTTTTTCATCTTAGGGAGAAAAAACGTAGTGGTGGATTAATATTTACTATCATTTGATCTTGGTAGGTGTTTTTTTAATTTGGATCAATTTTTTCCTGGACGATATCATGTTAACATTTCTTAAGTTTATAGCCTCATGCACTACATCAGGCACCCTACTCTACACACCATTTTTTCACGTACACTATTGTATCACACAAACAAAACCATATATTCCTTTATTCCATACACCATGATGAACCCATATGTGACTGAGACCGTACAATGATTCTAGAATTATTTACTAGTGTTAATGTATCATTTATGAGCACTAGATCTAGTGATTTCCTATAAAAGTACCTCTCACCCTCCATTCTCGAAATAGATGTGACACAAGAAGTTCATATGTGTAGGGAGTACAATCCATTCCCAAACCTTCCATAGACACTATTAGGTCAATTCATATACAAAAAATATTTGAATGGGATATAATATAAGAGATAAATACCATGAAACCATGGATAAATTCATTTATAATTATACCAAGACCTTCAATTACCTCAATTATGATAATAAGTTAAATATATATAACATCTCAATGTGGAGGTTTTCTTAAAAAAATTGTTGTGAAGATTCAATAAGTTCCTCCCAATGTAGAGACACACCTTACTCTTCTAAAAGTGGGGTCATTAATATTTAATCCCTTGGATCCCTACATAGTATGTGGAACCATGAAAGGATATCTCATCGATTCGATCCCTATGATCTTGGATTATTTGGGCACCAAACCACCCAGGACAACTAACAGGGTGCCCACTTTCCGAGTACACAAACCTAGGAGCCCACTATCCAAGATCACATACCTATTTTCCCATTCCCCTAAGTCTTGGGGCATCGTACTAATAACTCTTCATACTTAAAAACCCCCATGAATAAATTAGAGTAGAACCAAAACCATTTCATTTTTGTCCAGACATTATTTTTGTTGTGATATATATAACACCAACAATGATCCCCTAGTATGCCTTAGGATAAGTTACTCATCCTAGTTTCTTAATATACATTATATTAAGTTTAAACTTTTGGTTTCCTCGCATTATTTTAGTCAAGACTCTTATATTAGTTTCCTGAAATTTCAAGGAAGTGAACTTAGATTTGGATAAGATTAAATAATATTTTTTTATTTTATGATAGTAAATATTTATTTGAAAATCCCCATATTAAAATGGGAAATGGAAATCCGTGATGTTTATATACATTACGAAGACCTAGTTAGATAGATTTTAAGTTATAGTTGTCACATCATATGATGGAATTTTATGCTACTAAGGATAATTAGAAACAAAATAATAAATTCGTAAAATATGTTTCAATAAAAGTAAATATTTTTAGGTTGTAGAAGGGAAAAAGAAAATTTTTTACCATATAATGTACATCTTGAAAAATGGTTATAGAAATTTAAAAGTGGGTTCAAATTCATTTGATAAGTAACCCAAAATTATGGATTAAATATCCTTTTAATACTAATAGTTTTACAATATACTATTTTTTAGAAAATTATCCTTTGAGGGGTGTTTTAGGGGTCTCAAATTTTTTAGTTGGGGATAACAAATTGAAAATACAATATCTGGAGTATTTATAATGTTTCAAATTATTAGAAAAATATTAAAGGAATATAAAATTAATATAATAGTTTCTTATATTATTTTGAGATATGATGAAGTGATTTTATATGTGTGAGAATACAAAAATATGATCCAAAAAAATTTAGAACTCCATTAAATAATCTCTATATGTACTATGCTATATTTTGAAAAATTGAAAAGGTACTTTTCTTACAGATAATGGAATTCATCATCACATATATAATTCTCTAAAACTTGTGAGACATTTGAGATTTATATGAGAATATTGTGTTAATTAATCCATTATATGATAATTTATGACTCTCATATATAACTTTTGTGTGGTGAAATTTAACAATGGACAATTCATATGGACTATTACAGTTTGGCACTCCATAAAAGATTTATCACATACATTAGATATTTTAACCACACATAGGATATTTTTGTTGGTACTAATACATATAGACATATATGATGTTTAAGAATTCTATAAGACATTTTATCTAACTATAAAATATTTGAGATGGTGTACACCATTTGAGTTTTCTATATTTTGAAAAAGGATGACCCTGAAAGGTATTTGTTAGATACAAAATAGAAAGTTTATTTACACATAAGTGAATTGAGATACACTAAAGATATTTTGGGACATTTCATGGTTTTTTTCCTCATATTATATTTAGGAAATCCATTAATGTTCTTCCAGAATGGTAAATATTTTTTAGAGCTGATAAGATATTTTACTTGGTAAAAAATTGAGATTTAATAAATTTTGATATTCTGAAGAATCTTAAATATGTATATGTTGGAGCTAAAGGTAAGTGATATTAAAATCAAGAAGATATGACTATCCATAATTCAACCATTGGAATATATGTTTTATATTATATATAGAATACGATAAAAGGGTTTGAGAAAGTAGTTATACCTAAAAAACTTATATGACAATATTATATTTTAAGGATTACTGTAGATGTTGAAGATTCAAATATCAACTTGTTCCTCAAAGCTAAAATAATTTATTAAGTAATATATTTGATATAAAATTAAAAGGTAGAGTCTTTACATGGTGTTTTCATATATAATATCATCCCATGTTTTGTACATGATTTTATTTTAAGATCTTATAATGCCAAATTCGATCCACGATTCAAGCGGCTCTGATGTATAATTTTATACATACATTGATATTCATTTGAAGATTATAAAATAGTATATTTTTATAAAGATAAAACTTATCCTATAAAAGATAACAGTAAATATCACTTCATGAATGAGTTGTGCATTTATTAAAAACTTTTTTGAAATACCCTTTGAATAAAAAAAAATTAGTCTACAGAAAATCATTAGATTCTAAAAATAAATATTATGTGGTAAATATTTTTGGTTTGAAGCTAATTTTTTTAAAGTTAATTAGTATTTAAAAAATTATTAATTTAATATAGCCTCTCATACATATGTGTTTAAAAATATCAATGATGAAATTAAAGAAATTGAAATGAGTCAGGGATTGTGTGTAATGTTGTTGAGAAACCGGGAGGATATATAAGACACTCAAATTTTGCAAGAAGAAGAAGTATAATTAGTTGAGATTGAATCAATATGTAATAATGAATATATAATAATATTATGCTATATGATCCTAGTATGATATTCGAGGTTTTAATGAAGTAAATATAAATAAGTGACTGTGTCTACCATGATCTAGAGTTGATACCGCTAAAGAATAAGCGGAAATAGAAAGAAAATACCAACTAGACTTATTAAGCTAAATATATAAAGAATATAATACCTCTATGTTTCTGTGTATATCACCGTGAATAATTTTATTGAAATATTTTTTACAAAGTATAAAATATAGTTAAGGATGTTCTATAATGTATTCGTTGGTTTTTATTATATGAAGCCAGTAAAAAATTATGAAGAAAAACCCTGAATATTTGTATTGAATAGAGGCCATATTTGTAAAAACCCATGATTTTAATAAATATATATCAAATTGTTTTTATAATGACATAATATTTATGTATCAATACATGTTAACATTTTTATAGAATACTTAATACAACACACAACAAACTCCTAAATATCATCTTAGTTTAGTGTCTTTCAAAACATCGAAACACAAACCCTGGTATATGAGTGAGATGAATTATCTCCCACTAGGTTATCCAATACTAGAACACATCTTAGGAATATCTTACATGAAATATATCCTCATAAATTTTGGATGGAAATAATGAAATTAGTGATCTTAGATGCTTAGTAAGTGTAAAATCGGAGATACTAGGGAAAATTAGCCAAGCGATAACCCCCTGACCATTTATTAAAATAAAATAGCAAGAAAGTAAGAAAGTAACACAAGTCAAGAGATACAATTACATATCATCAAAACCATACATGTCTCTACATCCCTTATAGAAAGCTTCCTCCACAGTGGCTGATTCCTATTCTAAACATTAATAATGCTTCAGAACCATTACATACCTCCATCGTAGATTCATCTGTTCTAATGATTAAAGCTCAGACTTTCCAACGAAATACCGGGTGGGAATCGGCTTTGGAAAGTGTGAGTAGTCCTTCCTTTACCTACATCACAATGGAGAAGTCAGGACTTCTTGAGTCATGGTCATCTTCATCCTCCCAATCTGAACCACATCACTAAAATAATGCATAGCCATACCACCATCATTCTCTTTTCACTCTTAGAGAAATCACCCCATTTACCAGTGATAATAACCTCCTGATATCTATCTTTCTCTCATTTTCCCTTCTGGGGTTGGCCATTAGTGTCAATTACGGAAAGACAGCCTGACTGTTCCATAGACGCATAACTAACCATTTCCCACTGGTGTAATGAATTTATTCCAGTGCCATGCACCATGGAAGGAGGCCTTAGCTGCCCACCAACATCTTCAGTCATTGGAATTCCCTCTTCCACTATCTCCAACTCCAGCTCTTGAAAACGATTTTCAGTAACAATTGTGAAACCAACATCCCCATAACTAACAGTCCTCCCTTTCACCCCCTTGATAGCTTCCACCACCTCCAAAAGACCACAGTCCCATCCAGCATCATCTTATTTTTCTTCAATGACATGAATTGATCCTTAAGGCACAATACCCTCCAACTGTGTGTCCTTTACAAATACATTGACACTTGAAGGGCCTCCAATGTCTCTAGCACTTGTATTATCTTATTTCACTCTCTCCCCCAACTATAGATCATGTCGAAGCCTATCAAACACTGCAGCATCAACTGGATTCGGGGACACCCCTTCATGTTCCAATGGTACTGCCTTCCAATTCTCCACACCAGCTACATACCTAGAGACCACACCTGCAACAGACAATTGGCTCACACAAGAGGACTTGCCTACAGTCTCCATGACATCTGAATTTCCAGAGACCAAACCTGTAGTAGGAAACAATCTCGGACTAGTGTTTTTTCTTACACACTCCACGCCATATTCATTTCCAGAGACCACACCTATAACAGACAAAATACATGGACCAGAGGACTTTCCTAACCTCTCCCTTGAGACTCTTCTGTTCATCACCTCACATTTTCATATCGATTCCATATGTCCCTATTGAAAACATTTGTTGTAGTATTACACCCACGATTCAAAGATGATATCATGCCTCTATCTGAACTCTTAACCAATAGATATCCATACCCAATCTACTGAGGTCCTTGCAACATCATCCTCAACGCATTGGTGGGGATTAATCGGATGACTTACAGTAGAAGTTCTAACATCCTAGTAGTGAAACTAACTCACCATATTACAAATCATATGATGGATTGCCAAATTTTGGAAAGGTAATGGAAGCTGAAAGAGACTAACCCATGTTGCTATGGTGGATGGATATCGATTCATACGCAAATCAAACAACCAACGATAGAGGATGAACCAGAAGTTTTTTCTTCGATGAGGGGCACTGGACCAGGCCTGGATAAAATCATCATCCGAAGAAAACCAAATTATGAAGTGGCACTTTTTAAGAAGACCAATAACTACGCGGTATTGCAAATCCCACTTACCAAAGATGAAACGGTCGAGTTCATCTACAAATGGCATTCGAGGATTGAAATGTGCCACCAATGTCAACTCCAGATGGATCCAAACTTCGTAGAACTCCGTCGATGAAATCGATAACTGGGGAGAACCCAGATGAATATCATGAACTTTTGGGTATAATGAAATCTTTGGGAATTCCGGGAGGAAGCTAGGGTTTGAGAAAGCATAAACCTGAACATAAGGGTATGAGAATGTTCTCATAATATTTGAATATCTTACATATTTGTATCAATTATCATAAACATGAATCATGGATTATAGATCAATAGTTTATAAGACATGAATCATAATGGAAATGATAGAATTATCCTTGAATTCATAAACATGGAATATGACATTAAATTATGGCATGCACATAAACATGTAATATCATTCTATATAAGTCGCGACACATTTCTGGAACATATTATAGAACATCATGGGGACTAAACCTACTTATAGGGATACACTATCATGCCAAGTCATAGAAATTTCCTTAAAAATGGATCGGTTATCCTAATCATCCCATAGTGGATAGTGTTTCCCTATCTCCCCAAAGTGGATCAGGTTATCCCATCATCCCATAGTGGATGCAGTTTTATCAGCTTCCCATAGTGGATCATGTTTCCCCATATTACCATCGTGGATTAAGAATTTCATCTTTATTCACAGAATTATCTCATAATGTATAAATCATTACACAATTAATTGGAGGGAGATATAGGTCCCACCCATCTCATTATAAAATCATACATACATGTTATAGTGGAACATAAACAATCATGTCATAACCCAGGAAATGGAATGGGGGTCATAAACATGTAATTATTTCACTACGTATTGAAGAAAAACAGTTTTTATAATCACTTCAACAAATCATAACACATGAAAGGAAGTGGGATTCATAAACATATAATGTGTGAAACACAAACATGTTTCATAAATATATAACCTATAAAAGAGAAATGGGTTTCATAAACAAATGAACTATGAAAGGAAATACATTCTGTAGACATATAACATATCAATTAGAAGCATGTTTCATTGACATAATGACATAAAAACATAAAACATTCAAGGAAATAATATTAATGGAACCTTTGGAGCATTTATCAGAAAGGCATGACTAACACAAAAGGATGTCATCTTATATAAAACATAATTTCAAAAGATACTTTTAAAAAAACATTCTATGGTAAATAACCCTTCTTCTTTAATTTTTTTTAAAACATATAACCTTTTGAAAAACTTTTTCAATAAATAAAAACTAGAAAAATTATAATTTAATATTTAAAACATTTTTAAATCATTATTCTTTGAAAAAAAAGAAACTTGAAAACATTTTAAAATCCTTTTTCCTTGAAAAATATAAAAGAAGCATGAAATAATTTTGTAAACCCTTTTCCGTGAAAGCATATTGAAAACAAATAAATAAATCAGGAAAAACGTTTTCATTGAAAACACATTAAATCATATAAATAAATCTCAAAACCTTTTTATTCGAAAACACTTTGAAACATTATAATGAAATATTAAAAACCCATTTAAAATATTTTTATTTGAAATTTATATGAATATTTATAAAGAAATGTTGAATTTTTTTAAAAAAAACTCTTTTAAAGCATAAATCATTTTTAAATTAATTTAATAAATTATTAATCTAAAAGAAATCATATTTTAGACCAAAGATGGAGGTAATGTAAAAAATTATTAGAAAACACTTTAGTAAATATCTTATGCACCAATGATTGAAAAATTGGATCAATATATGAGGATATAATGAATAACCAATGGATAGAAAAATAAATTAATGTTCATGAGATATGGAACATACTATTTCATTAATGGAATCATAATCATAAGCAATATTAATAAATTATGATATTTTTTCAACAAACTCTTACAACTTGGTAACATTGAATTTTACTCCCCCATTAAGATAATAAATTTTAATGATGATTAAAATGACATTAAATTAATTTTCCTCATGATAAAAAAATTCATATGGAAATATATACACTGTATAAATGAATATAGGTGCATAACATCACATTTGTCTCAAAGAAGGAAAATTGAGACAAAATTACTTGACTGATTTGGTATCTTTTGATACATAAACTCTATGAAATAAATATCATCAAAAGACTATGTAAATACTCATAAATTTATGTATATGAATCAAATAACACATATTTGGTCCTTAAAAAATAACGTATAAGAATTTGGTTGTGAACATAGGTTCTGTCTCATGGTAAATAAATGTGAGACGAGAAAATCCTTACCATAAGTTTTTAATCTCATCATATTCACTAAAAACTCTAATAAAATAAAAATATGATTATTATAAATCTAAAAAGGAATCATATTATTATATATAATAACACATATTATTTTATTAGGACTTTATATAAACCATTTATTAAAAACTAAATGTTAATGTTACGTTTAGGTTAATAATCTCTTTGTTTTTCTCTTATGTTTGGATTTGTTATATTTTTGGCCCACATAGTTATATCATGACCCCCAGAATATAAAATATTATAGGAATATAATATATATTTATTATTTAAGTATATATATTAATCTCTAAAATATACTAATACTAAAATAACTGCACAGTTCATTTAGACTGTAGGTCGTATGTACGTAAGAATATTGTTTCTGTTTTACTGTCATATGGAATGAAAGTAAGTAAATAAAATAGTTGTATATATATAATATCATAAATATATAAATATTTTGTTATATATATCATATATATTTACTAACCCCTTAATTAATAAATTATATGTAATTTTTGAATGAATCACGTCACTTTTAGGAGGCGTTTGTCCACACTTCTACAAATAACGATATCATATTACAGAAAATGTAAGGAATGAAGGTTTGTTTTATATATTAATTAAAAAATCATAAATACAACATAAATATTATATATATATATATATAATATAAAAAGAGTGTACATCATAATTTAAAACCATGACAGGTGGTAAAGGAAAAATGAACTACATCATTTCGTTGGGTGGTAGTTCTTCATACACAAGAACGGTATGTTTGTTAGCCATTAAGCGGATGTGTGTGTAAGTGTAGTTATATATCGTAGAATAAAAAAATATTTATGTTTAGGATATATAGTATATTATATAAACATGTAATAGTATATTTTAGGGGTTGGATAATGAATATTAAACAAAGGAGCTTGACGAAGGATGTGACCTCTTCTTTAGGTAACTTCTCTTGGTTTTCACCAAAGTGATTACTTGTACGGATTTCTCCCTAAAGGAAGGATTATTGAATGAAGTAATGATTTTTTAATATTATTTGATCATTTATTGTGTTATAAAAAATTCTTTAGAGTTATGAATAAGTGTGAGGGGTGAGTGCCTTTTTATAGTGCAGGAGGAGTGGCATTCTTGAAAAAAATTTAAAAGGGAATTTTTTCCGTGTTCTTTCCATGAAAAGTGGCTCAAATAATGACAAATATTATATAATAGAGTTTATATTATATAAATATTTCTATAAAATGTATTATAAAAATTTTATAGGTGGTTGTTTCCCTTAATTTTATGGTTTTTTCAATTGTTATACTTGATTTTACCATAATCACTTTAATTAATTTCAATTTTATTCCTAATTAATTTTTTTTAAATATTTTAATATAATTAGTAATTATAAAAAATGATTATTAAAAATAAAGAATCCATTTTTTCATATTAAAATCACATAATTGGAAGAAATTAATTTCTGTTTAATCTCTTGGGTGGGATAAAAATGCAGGTTTTTAAAGTAAAAACATTTAAAAATTTACTATGTTTTTATATCTAATTTCAAAGAGGAATTGATTACAACAAAATTTATTTTATTAAATGTAATATAATTGATATATTTAAACATTAAAACTAATCCAAAATATCATTTAACCTTATTAATTTACTATAATAATTAATAGTTCTAATATCCAATTATGTGTTCTTCACTATTTATAAAAAATAAAACTTCTCAAAAAAAAATTCAAAAGAATCACCCAAAGTAAATTTACATTTTAAAATTAAAAAAATGATGCTTATTTTTTCAAATAAAAATTATAAATGTGTCAATAATCATATTTAAAATGAGTTCTCAATTAAAATTCAACAAAATTAAATTTTTGAAAAATACTTATTTTTCATCATAAAATTGTATTTATTCGGATCTTAAATATATCCAATAAATTGTATGACTATAAAAAAATTAATTGAATATATAATATATTATATAAATTCATAAATAGAGGTTTGTCTAATTTATTGTGATAAAATTGGGTTTTTACATAAAAAGTCATTTTCATAGAAAGGGAAATTATATATTTTTAAATAGTTCATACATTTATTTCTAGCTAAAATGTTTTAGTTTATTCACATGTTTAAGTTATATTTTATTAATAACTTATAAACTAATGTATTGGTGAAAAATATAATAAAATATTAACCATTACATTAATAGTATGATGTAGTTTGGTAAAACTAAGTCTTTCATGTAACACAAGATATTAAATGACATTGGTATTGCGTGTAACATAAGACACGCAATATGTTGTGTGTAGTGAAAGATTCACTTGGTGTTTCATGAATCACAAGAACAAACTTATGGAATTCAAATAACACAAGGTATATTCCCTATTGTTTGAATTGAAAAATACCTAAATGATTAAATTAAATCACTAAGAAATATTTCACAAAATCTGAAGTTGTTACATTCTACCCCCCTTAAATTGAGTTTCAAAAAACAAACGTCTGGGTTCTTGATGTTTTAATACTTGAAAGTTACTTTAATATAATTCCACATTATAAAAATTAATACCAAAACATCCTGTTAATAATAAAATATTGTTACATAATGTCTACCCAGAGTGACACAAAACTATTTTTCTACATA
Source organism: Viscum album (assembly GCA_963277665.1). Lineage (NCBI taxonomy): Eukaryota > Viridiplantae > Streptophyta > Magnoliopsida > Santalales > Viscaceae > Viscum > Viscum album. Next base: position 2,081,275,559 of record OY728128.1, on the reverse strand, counting down.
TTTTAACATTAATGGAAACTGAAAATTTGGACTTGGAGGAAAATATATAATAGTTATGTGGGTATTTAGGTACATCAATCACAAAAACTGTAATATTATTATAAATTTGAGGGACTCAATGTCATAAATCTATTATTATTTACAAGGCCATCAAATTAAAAAATGTATTAAGATAACATTTTATTTCTATATAATTTTCTAATAGTTTAAGAATATTCATTAAAAGATAATCTTTCATGTTTCCAAGACACCACACCCTTTTTTGTTCCTTGATCAATTTCAACATCATCTCTTATTTTATGAAATGAAGGTTAGTTTTTTATTCCTAATGCAATATAAAATCATGTAATCTATAAATAGATTGTTGATTCATTACATATATCACAAAAAAATTATCAAAATTTATACAATATACATAAATTTACATATGGTAAGATAATAATTAAATCTCAAAAACCTCATCTAAATTTTGACCTAAGTTATTCTGTAAATGGTTATCCTTATAAACCTTCTATATGATAAAAATAAAATAATATAGAAATAAGGTCATTAAATTGACATAACATTAATCCCCCGTATATCACAATGTATATCTTGGTTTTCACTTTCCAATCATGTGAATAACCTCATCATATATTCCCTTGAAACATGGTAATAACCTGAATTTCAATAAATCCATTCAGAAAAAATGCATGATTTCTTATTCTAATGATTACTAGATATATTCCTTAAATACAAGAAGTTTTAAACTTCATAAATGATATTGTATATAATTTTTTCAACAAATACTTAATTAGTTATAGGGTTATTTATACCATCTAACTTACATTATCCAAATCAATCATCTCATTATCCAATATAAACATAATTCTCTCACCATCTCGAATACATTAGGGGTTAACTACATTTAATAAAAAATTCATTTTTCGACATCTTCATCACCATTCAAAATATCCATATAAATCATTGTTGAAAAAATTTAGACTGAAAATACTTAAATATTTCATGATTTGTATAACACAATCATTGAATTTCAAAAGATAAATACTTCATTAACCCACTTCATTCTCAAATAATTAATTTATATTTTTCATCTTATTTCCTAATAAAACATTCCTAAAATATGAAATTAGAATCTTTTATCAACATTTATCATACCCAAGATAATAGTGTTCATCTAAATATTATCAAAACATCAGATATCTTTCATCTGTTGTTTGTGGTCTCTTCATCATCAATGGAATAAAAATTACATGTAAAACCTTTATTATTTACTTCATGAGCCTTCCAAACAAGACATCAACTTTAATAATGAATATTCATTCAAAAATTAAATCGTTTAACCTTTGATAATGGATTAGGGAGGCTAATATTCCCATCTTTTGTGTTAGACAAACACTTTATTTTTCTTTTGCAGCTACGTACATTGTGTATTTCTCTTCCACAGTCAAAACATAATTTTATTACTCTAAAACGTTAAAATAGATTATTCATTCCATATTCCTCAATAAAAGTAAATTTTATCTTCTTTCCTTCATGTTCTCCATTAACCAAACTCTTATTGAACTCATTCCCTCTTTTTTTTTGTGAGTTCGAGAGTTGGTTGAGGTACACATTGTGAATAATGTTTTGTGAAAACTGATAAAGAATGATCAAGACATCCATTACTCTAGGGATCATCCCATATGACTAGTCATTAGAAAATTTTCCATCAAATTCATAATATATCCAATTTTGTATGGTTTCTACCTTTGAAAAAAACAAGATATCAAAGTGTGGTAAATATTCATCATAATGTAAAACCAATTATCCTGAAAAAAACACACTTATATGATGTCTAAATCATGGCCCATACTATATTAATATATTAAACATAATTTTTATCCTATTTTATTCATAGTAATATTTTACTTAAATCATTCATTATGGTTCTTAAATAGTTTGTGAATTCCAAAACCATATCCCCTGGGAGTGTCAAACTAGGTGTGCAGCAAGGCTAATTGTCTTGTACCAAGTTATTCTCAAGTTATGAATCACACAATGATTCATAGTTATTTCCCCTAGTTATATCTATTACAAATATACATCCACTTGTATTGTATAGATAGGGATGTGATTCTAGGAAGCCGCTCGCTCTATCATTTTCCAAAAATCCATTGAATTTTTCTTAACCATTAACTCATCCTTATATGTATCCATGGACACACCCTTAGACATATTCTTTGAAATATCCCTACGAATCTTACTAATTTTTTCTCATCCATGTTTCCAAATGTTGACTAAAACATCACTATTTTACCAACTATAATGGAACATATTTAACATACATATACATTTTATCATTTTTGTGTAATACTCAATACATTATACCACATATTCCTAGAGACCGTCTTAGTTTAGTAACATTAGAATGATGGAAACATTTTCATTGGTGCGTAAGTGAGCTATAATATGCCCCTAATAGGTTATCCATGACTATCACCCCTCTTATACATATCATGGATAAAATATATATTCATAGCCTGGTGAAGGAAAAAATATAAGGGGAGAGATCAAATTCTCAAGTAGGATAAAAATATAGATATGTAAGAAAAACATGAGCATAAGAGAATGCGAAAGTGATCATAACATTCGAAGATAATACAATTCATATGAGAGATCATAAACATGAATCATGGAATAATTATTATCAGTTCATAAGACATGAATCATAAGCAAAACAATAACATAAATAATGAATGTATAACAGATGAATATGATATGGAATTTTTGAAAACACATAAACATGTAATATCATTCCCTATAAGTGAAGACACATTACTAGAATATATTAGGTCACATCATGGGGACTACACCTTCTGGGAAGGACACATAACCATCCCCAACCATTATGCTTCCCTTGTAATGGAATAGGTTTTCCCATCATCCTATAGAGTATAGGGATTCCTAATCATCTCGTAATGGAATAGGTTTCCTCATATTCCCATAGTTGATCAGGGTTCCCTATCTTCCTATAGTGGATCATCTATCCCCATCATATTATCATGGTTAGAACCAATCGACTAGATTCACATCATCATCTCACTTAGTATAAATCTTTAGCGAATTTATTAGTGGGAGATATAGGTCCCACAAATCTCATAATGAAATCATACATACGTGTTCCACAATATCATAAATAATCATATTATAACACTGGAAATGAAATAGGGTCATAAACATGTAATCATGTAATTTCATATAGAGAAATGATAAGTTAAATGGTATTATCATCAATGCCTACCCCATGAAATGATGCAATTTTTATAAACATATAACCCGTGAAAGAGAAATGTGTTTCAAAAACAAATAACTTGTAAAAGATAAATGGTTTTCATAAACATATAACCCATGATAGAGAAATGGGTTCCATTCACATATAGCCCATGAAAGAGATAAAGGTTTAATAAAACACATTCCATAATTACATAACAAATTTATAGAACGAATATTAGTGGAACCTTTAGATCATTTCCCATAAATTCATTAGTAACACTAACAAATGTCATCTTAGATAATTTTGAAATTTTCTTTTAAAAACATTTCTTGAGGAAAAAATTTTCCATTCTTTGAAAATGGTTTTTTTATAAATCAAATCCATTTTAATCCCATTTTATTGGGAAAATGGCTTGAGACCTATAATGTAATCATGAAAACATTTTGGAAACCTTTTACCTTGAAATATAATAAAAGAAACTTGAAAACATTTTGAAATTATTTTTCCATGAAACCATATTAAAGAAACCGTGAAAAAAAAATTTAAACCATTTCCCTCAAAAAACCTTGAAAATTTATACATAAAGACAAGAAACTTTTTAAAACCATTTTCATTTTAAAAACATTGATAATATATAAATAAATTAGGAAATATTTTGTCTTGGAAGACACTTTGAAATCATATAATTAGATATTAAAAACCATTGTCTTTGAAAAATCATTGAAGACTTATAAAGAATGATTCAAATCAATTTTTAAACATATATAATTTTTTAAAACCTTTTAATAAAACATTGTTTTAGAAAAACAAATTTTGAACAAAGAAATTGGTAATGCCAGACTTTCAAAAAAACACATTCATAATTAATTTATGGATTAATGTGTAAAAATGTTTCTGAAACATTATGATATCATGAATAACCATAGGTAAAGAAACTTAATGATAGTTCTTGAGGTATGGATCATATGATTTCATCATGGTAATAATAATCATGATAGTTATTGATAATCATTGTTCTTGATAAACAATGAGATCATTTCAATACACTTTTAACACTGTGTATCATTGAATTATACTCCCCAAATAAGAAAATTATTTTAAATTAAGCTTAAGATACCATGAAAATAATTTTTCCTCTGATATAACAATTCAAATAGAATTATATACACCTTTTAAATGAATATAGTTGTATAACATACCCTGTGTCTCAAAAAAGTAAAATTGATATAAAATTACTTTACCGATTTGGTTAATTTTGAATCATAAATCCCATGGAATAATGATTAAATAAGGACATATAAATACCTATAAATTTAATTATAATAATCATATAATACATTCATTTGTATTAAACATGCCACATTTATGAAATAATTAGTGAACATAGATGGTACTTCATGGAATGTAAAAGTGTAAAGAGAATACCCTTAAATTATGTATTGAATCTCTTTATAGTCATTAAAACTGATGTTAAAATTAATATAAGTTTATTATCACAACCCGTCCCCTAGGTCCTGTTCTGTGACATACCCAAAGACCACCTCCCAAAGGCCAGGGGTTGGTGACGAGCGCCGAAGGCATCAACCTGCAAGTGGGAGGCATTTTTCTGAGTACATGTATGCATGCACAGATATTCATGTCCCAAAGTTGGTAAGTAAACATGCATGAAACTAAACAACTACTGAGTAAAAGTACAAATTGTAGGTCAAATGGTCTAGAATAAAAACACAACAAAATAGAAATTGAAAATAGGAAATTTCAAGGAAAACAATGAAAGTCTCCTATTGGAATCCCCTCTTGATGTGTAAGTTAATCGTAACTACTAGAAGTAGTAGATGTACACATCACCTTTCTTCTATCATTGGGAACCACTGGGTCCCAGGCCACCAAGTCCTCCATCAATGTGGCGGTCTTCTGCACTAGGCACAACATGTGTGGGTAAAGCCCGTATAGGGGTGAGAAAAAAAATACTCCATAGAGACCCCAAAAAACAATGAAAGACCAAAAATAAATCCCAAAACAAACCACTAAGAATGATCATAAAGAATTATCACTAGGAAAGATAGCTCACACTAGGTATACTCTTTAGTATGAATGTAGGACCATCCTTTATATCATTAAACACCTTGGGCTACTGAACAACAGCTCCTCATTGAGTATAATGGGCCTATCGGGTCACATATAAGTCACTTACCACTTACCTTGGGATGTTTTTGAACTCATCCATGATTAGTACTATGGGTATTCTGAGTCACAGAGAATCCACTTTCTATAAATGGCATCCTGGGACACATAGAAGGTGTTTCCCAACTTGGCCATATTGAGGTAATACTACTACCGAGTAACATGGGTTTTTTGGGTCAAACAAGAGATGCTTCCCACTATCTGCCTACTAGATCACATAGAAGTAACTTCCCATTGGGCCATCATTGCTGATCGAAAAAGGGTCTCTTGTCAGCAGTCTTTAGGTCTCAGCCAACCATAGGGTTTCCGCACATAGTGCACTTGATTCTGGGAAATCTTCTACTCAAGCCATTCTTTGAACATTAAATTCCATTCAAACCTCCATATTGAATGAAAAAAGATCATCCATTTTGTGAGGGTACCAACTCCATAAATGGATCATCAATCAGATGCATGGTTTAAAAATATTATTTTTTTTCAAAAAAGGGGTAGGTTGGGTCTAGGTCCAATCTGACCTAGTCGGACCGACCTGACCAGACATGACCCGGGGTCCACAGACCCCACCCATGTCCACCAACCCCACCCAGATCTGGGCCAGCCTGTGTATGTCTTATTAGGTTATGTGTTTGGCCAGACTCAATGGGGCGGGTCGAGCCCATTGGGGTAGCCCATGCCCTACCCGGTCTTTCATAGGCAGACCAAATCCACCTAGCTGGGATGTGTCTTGATGCTGCGTTTGGATATCCCTTTCCTTGCGGGTCATCTGTGGGGCCAGTTAATCCACTGTGTTCGGTTGACTGCAGACCTCCACGTGTGATGCGACACAGTGTCGTATCATTGGGTCACTGACACGGCTAGGTGGCCTCGTCCACCTATTGACTGACGTTGCCAAAGATGACAGCGGCTCTTGTCACACCACTGCAGCCCAAGCCAGCAATACTACATCTTCTAGCGCACCATCATGGCACACCGCCGACAGGTTCTTTTGCAGAACACATGGTCCATTCTGGTAGTCCTTTCTCGACACTTCTTGCACCTCTAGCCTTTGTGGGGTTTCACCCACACTATGATATCCTCAAATATTACATCCCAAAAATATGAATTCTCTTACATGAAAAACACACAAAGCAGTGGGGATTGGTCCTTATTTGAGTCATCTCATGCCCTATATGATAGAATTTTAAAAATAGGAGAGTCATGGGGTCATAGTTTTATCATATAATCATCAATCCTGGTGAAAAAATCCCATGGAAAACACCCTCCTACTAGAATACACGATCCGCAGACCAAACTATTCTTGGGATGATCCACTGTCATTTTTTTATAATAATAATGGTAAAAACATAAAACAATTAAACCCCTACCTCGATATAGTTCGACATTGAATAGGTCCACCCGTGAAGATTCAATATGTCCAGGGAATTTGTAACTCATCGATCCCATTATTTGAGATTGGTCGAAGTTGTTATTGATATGCTGGAATTTTTTATTCATTTTTGGAGAGAGTTCTCGCTATAAGTGTTTTAAGAGAAATTTCGACCCATTTATTCTCAACTCTCTAATGTGTTAACCCATTCAAATAAAACACATCGCAGTGTTTCTGTAACGCTATGACGTAGTGTCATTACACTATTTTATTTATGAAAAAAGTGTATCTATTACACTTCATTTAATGCATTGTTACACTGTACAAGAATGAGCCATTAATGAGCCTCACATAATGTACCTCTTCATCTCACCACAATGTTGTTTTCCTCCACTAAATGGTTTTAAAAATTAAAATAAAATATCTTCTGTGTAATTTTAATTTTTTCCTAAATTTATGAAAACTAACTTTTCCTATCGATGATTATCCACTGATGTTAAATCCTTTCTAGGTGAATCCCAGTGTTTGAAGGTCAAAAGTTCCCTTAGATTTTTCACCCAAGCACCATTTTTCATGTTATAAAAACATGCATGCATGATTTCATAAATGAAATTAAAAAAGATCAAAATTATATTCTAGGATCAATGGCCCTCGGTATCAAGTTCTTTCATAGCACCTATTCCCGAAATAATTCTATATAATTTTTAAAAAAATTCCGGGAAATTACGGGACCTTACATTACTCCCCCCATTTTGGGATTCACATCCTCGTAATCCAAAACAAGGCTAAAAAACTAGGTGTACCAAACACGAATATGATCCTCCCACTCCCATGTACTCTCTTAATGATTCTCATGCTTCCAACGAACACACACCAGAGGAATCAGCAATCCATGAAGGACTTGATCCTTTCTATCTTATATCTCCCCTAAAAACATTGCAAACATCTCCCAATCATCAATGTTTAGATCTCCCCAGTCGATGACATGCGATAGATAATGCACGTACCACCTCAGTTGCGACATGTGAAAACCATTGGGCACCCAGTTCATTTGTGGTGGAAGTGCTAGGCAGTACACCACCTCACAAACACTGTTAAGAATTTTAAAAGGTATGATGAAGCTCATAGATAACTTTCCCCTGGCCATATCCCCACAAACCCCATCAGGGTGAGACCCAAAGAAAAACATAGTCTCCCTCCTCGAACTACAAGGGTATCCGTCTCCAGTGAGCATAAGATTTATTCATAATCAATGATGTCTTTCTATGCTCTGATATGATCTACACCTTCTTAGTGGTATCCCATACCAACACTGGACTTATGAGTGCTGACACCCCTGGGGCTTTCCAGCATAGAGGTGATCTGCATGGCTGCCCATAAAAGGCCTCCAATGGGGCCTTGAAAATGGTAGAGTGATAGATATTTTTGTATGAAAACTCCACCAATGGTAGTTGATCAGACAAAATGTGACCAAAATCAAGGAATCAAGCATGGATCATGTCCTTCAAGTTTTGTATGGTCCGCTCTATCTGAACATCTATCTATGGGTAAAAGGTGGTGCTCAAGTGCAGTTAAGTCCTACATGCCTCCTACAATCCCTTTCACAACCAGGATGTAAAGAATGCATCACGGTATGAAACAATCGTCTAAGGCACCCCGGGAAGTCCCACTATCTACGAAACTTTGAGGAATCCCAAGACATCCAATGATCCCTACTTTCAAATGCGTAGGAAGTGAGCTGACATGGCGATTTAGTGAATGATCACCTAGATAAAATCATGACCTCTGAATGTGGGTGGTAATCCCATCATGAGGTCCATCGAGATACCAATCCATTTACACTTTTGCACCTCATGTGGTTATTCCAAGATTACTAGAACCTGATTCTCATCCTTCACGTTCTAACAAATGAGGCCCTGTTAAACGAAATCTACCAACGCTTTCTTCATCCCCGGCCACCAGTATTGATGTTGGAGGTCCTGATGTGTCTTTTCCACACTAGGATGTACCACTGAAGGGGATGTATAGTACTCCCTTGAAAACTTCTCCCGCAACGTCACTAGTACTACATTTCATCCTATGAAAAGGATAATGTCTTTTTACCTATTGAAACTTTATTAGGAGATTGTCTTGAGGATAACATGGAACTTCATGCCTCACAATCAACATACCCATGTTTTACCACCATGACACATTGTATGAGTGGAGGAGTGATAGTCATAGACTAAATGTAAGATACTTCATCATCATCCATGATGGTTATATTTATCACGTCTAACTACTCTATCCCTTCACTCAGCTATTGTAGACCATAACTCTTGTTGATCGTGTCTTCCACCTTATTCCCCTTCCCAAGAGTATAGAGTATCTCAAAGTTATAGTCCTAGAGGAACTCCATCCATCATTATTGTCTCATGTTTAGGTCCTTTTATGAGAAAATATAAATGAGTCTTTTTTGGTCAGCTTAGATGGTAAACTGGTCACCTATCAATTAGTGCTACCACATTTTCAAGGCAAAGACAACTACTAGAAACTCTAGGTCATGGGTTGTGTAGTTCTTCTCATTATGCCTTAATTTTTTTGAGTTGTAGGTGATCACTACTCGCTCCTTCATCAGGACATATCCTAGTCTGGTCCCTGATGCATCCCAGAAAACTACATACCCAATGCCCTCTTCTAGTAGTATGATGATGGGGGAACTTTTCAATCTCCACCTCATCTCCTATAAACTCTACTAGCACATCTATATCCATAATAAGTGCAATAATTAATATTCCAAGGCCTTTAAAGGTGCTTCTACTTAATAAATGTTTTGAATGAACCTATAGTAGTATCCATCCAACCCCAAGAAATTTTTCACCTTAGTCGCGCTCTGGGATGGCTCCCAAGAAATAACTGCTTCTATCTTGGCAGAATACACTAAAACTCCAGCCTCCAATATGATGTGTCATAGAATGCAGAACTCTCAAATCTAGAACTAGAGCATCAAGGGATTAACATAAATCTAGTTCTATCCAAGTGTATCTAGAACTATCTGTTGGTGTGTAGCATGCTCTTCCTCCGATGACGAGTACACCAAGATGTCATCAATAAAGACCACATAAAACGATTGAGTTAACGCAGGAAGATCCTATTCATGATTCCTATGATAACTATTATATCATTGATCATGCCAAAAAGCATCACCAAAAACCCATAGTGGCCATACCAGCATCTAATTTTTTTCTTTGGTACGTCCTCATGTTGTACCTGAAGCTAATGGTAGCCTGATATATGGCCAATCTTCAAGAACCACCTCACACCCTTCATCAGATCGAAGAGGTAATAAATTTTTGGTAGTGGATACATGTTCTTCACGATCACCTATTTCATTTGTCGGATGACCATGAATATCCTCAAGCTCTTGTCTTATTTAATGTAAAAAAAAATTGGGTTGCCCATGGTGAAATGCTAGACCTCACGAATCCCTTTTCATGTATGTCTTCCAACTGTACCCCCAATTCATGAATCCCATAAGGGGCCATCCGATATGCTGTTGTGGATATCAGTGTCATCCCAGAGTACATGTCAATACTTAAGTCATCCATCCGGGCAAGAGGTAGTCCCGAAACAACCTCAGCAAAGATATTCTCTTAATCTTCCAACACTATAAGAAATCCTGGTTTCCACTCTTCTATCTCACCTAGTGTGATGCTGGAAAAGTGTTGATTGTTCAGCTACACCCTCTTCTGGGAAAGTTTGTCCTGTGTTGAAAAAGGTCCCTTATCATCGGTGAAATAAAAAATGGTTCTATCCTCCCAGACACACAGTACTTTGCACCTAACAGAGTTGATCTGGGCATGGACTGTGGATAACCAGTCCATACCCATGATGACGTTGTAAGGCCTCAACACCACTCCTCGGATATCCTTGAAAAAATGCTCGCCTCTTATAGTAAGATCACACTACTAGAACCAGTGTCTAATTCTCAAATCCTCTCCCGTAGGAGACTCTAATTGTAAGGGTCGAGCTAATGGCTGCACCAAAATCTCAGAACCAAGAAATATGTCATTGGAATGGAAAGTGTGACTGGAACCATTGTCTATAAGAACTATACCTATGAGGTATAATTCTTTGATCGTATCTCTAATAGTCTTTAGAGCACTGTGGTCATAGGTATCCATCACCTAAAGATGGCATCACCCCTATCCGTCAGCTCCCTAGCCCTGTGGTGGACCACCTGGTGGTGGTGGTGGTAGTACCTCGAACTATTGTCCACCACCTGCCACTCGGACAGATCCCCTTCCACATTCGCCACCCTACAAAACTCCTTGCTCGAACCTCTACCTCTGCCTTGGAAGTCCATCAACCATCTGATGATTGTCTGTGTTGTCAGTTGGGCAGTCACGAGGCATTTGTCCTTGTCTGCCACACAAGAAGCATATCCTGGTTTCCAACTAACTCCCACTACACTATGGGCCCCTAACTAATGATCGTGAGTCATGGGGTTGTCCCATGAACGTTATGACCTGATTGGATCCCCTCTTCAGCTTCCTGCCACCCACCACTAAATATTATTCCACCTGATGTCTACTGGTGGCTCAGGGTGTTGGCGCTTGCTCTACTAGGAAGCTCTCTATAAGAAGGGATCTCCCTATAATCCCAATATCCAGAAAGTTATTAGTGAGCAGATGATTTTTCTCTCCCATGAACCTAATAGGTCTATATATCTGGATCTTATGCAAGGCACAGAACCTACGTGCGTCCTCTACAGGCAATGCCAGTAGTAACTGCTGATCAACCAGTGGTGGTAACCCTGGAGTTCCACCCGTTGGGGCCATCTCAAGCACTGGTCCCTAAACTGATACCTCATCTCTTGGCGGGATATCCACACGGTCATGCATCAGAATCACAGTTGGTCGTCCATTTTGAGGCATCTTGATATGGATCAAGATGTATCACGGTTAATAGATTACACCTAGATAGTTGAATCTTATACAATAAGAACATAATGAAACACTAAATTCCTATATGATTCATGCAACCAATGTTTTTATGTATAGAGTCATGAAACTGAATTCATGGTCTTGGAGTATGGATACATTGACCGCCATTCCAACACTTGACTCTCGGAATCTAAAAGTAGAACTCGAAAAATTTAACACTGTTACCAAAACACAAAACACTAGACTCTTAGTATTTGATATAGAAAAAAAATATCTGATACCACTTAGTCATGACGCATCCCCTAGGGCCTATTTCGTGACATACCCCAATCCTACCTCACAAATTCCAAGGTTTGGCAACTAGTGCTAAATTTGTCAACCTGCAAGTGGGATGAATTTTCCAGGCTACCTGTACTCACAAACACACAACCAAATCCGATGTTTTGAAAATTAAACATGCATTCCACTAAACAAACACTATGTAAAAGTATAAACTATAGTCCAAATGGGCTAGAATACCAATCCAACAAAAGGTAAAATGAAAAAAATAAAGTACAATGAAAACACTGAATGTTGTCCACTAGAAACCCCACATGATGGATAATTGTAGATTAACTACTAGAATTAGTAGATGTATGCACCATCTTCCTGGTCCTACTAAGAAACACCAGGTCCTGGGACACCAAGTCCTCCATCTAGGTGGCAGTTTTCTGCACCATACACAACACGTGTCAGTGATAACTGTGCAGGGGTGAGTAAAAAATACCATGTAGGGACCCCATTCAAACAAGGAAATACCACAAATAATTCCACAAAAAAAACAAAAAATCATGATCATGAAACATGACGATGAAGCATGATAGCTCACAATATATATATTCTAGAAGAGGAAAGTATAATCATCAGTCATATCATCAAACAACTTGGGCTTCTAGAGGATTCCTCCTCAATGAGTACGATGGGTCTTTCAGGTCAAACATAAGTCACTTCCCACTAACCATGGATTGATGTGGCACTCATTATTGATGAGTATCATGGGAATGTTGGGTCACCCAAATGTTTCTCCCCATTGGGGGAATGTCAGTTCACAGAAAAGTTGCTTCCCACCTTGTCCATACTGAGGTAGTGTTCCTGTTGAGTGTTATGGGTCTGCTAAGTCACACAAAAGTTGATTGCCACTGTGGTCCTGCCAGGTCACAAAGAACTACTTCTCATTGGTCTATCATAGATTATACACACATGGTCATTTATCAATAGTCTTTAGGTCTCAGCCAACCGAAGGGTTTCTGTATGCAGTGCACAAGATTTTGGAGGAATTTCTCTTCATTCCATTTGTTGAATTTAATATTCTATAAAAACCTACATTGAGTATTCCAAAATCACTTCGTTGTTTTTAGGGTCCCAATTACACAAATAGCTCTTCAGTTGGATGCTTGGTTAAAAATATATTAGTGTTTTTTCAACAAGGGGACAGTTAGGTCCGTGTCTTATCTTACCCAGTCGGACTGACCTGACCCGACCACACCTGAGTTAACCCAACCCATCCTCGGTCAGCCGAACTAACCCAAAACTAGTATAGCCTATGTTCGATCATATCCAGTCCATTGGCCACAAGCCCATTCGACTACGGTTCCGGCCCTGCCCAATGGGGCAGCCCACTCCTTCCTTGTCTGCGAAAGGCAGACCGATTCCACCTAGCTGAGACGCTGCTGGAAGGTGTGTATGGATCCCCCTTTCCCCACAGTTCTTCTGTGGGGCCAGTGCCTCTTCCATAGTCCATTGGCCAGAGCCTTCTACATGCGATGCGGCGCGGTGTTGTGTCTGCGGTGCACCGATGTGGCTGGGTGGCCACGTCCTCCCACCACCTTCCACCAGCATGGAGACTAGTAGCTCTTGTTGTACCAATGTGGATCGATCCATACAAGGAGAATCTTCCGGCACACTACCTCCCTCACGCACCCTCTGCCAGTAGGATCTTCTATAGACCACCGGGTCCGCTCCTGTGGTCCATTCTTCATGACACATACCCCTTCGTCCTCTATGGGGTGTCTCCTTCCCAGTGAATTCCTCAAATTTTCATTGCCTCAATTTTGAATGCCCGACAATGAATAATGAACAAGGAAGAAGAGAATGGTCCATGTTCGTGTCTGCTCGTGGACTCAAAATTTGATGTTTAAAAACATGTGGGGATCGGGATCAGTGTTCTATTAGATAATCATCAATCCCAGTACAAAAACCCCAAGGAAAACTCCATCCCCCAACAACACATCATCTGCAGATCAACCTATTCAGGGGTTGATCCGTGTTCATTTTTTTAGGACAAGAATGGTGAAAACATAAAAAAATCAAACCCCTACCTCTAAGTAGTTCTACATTGATGTGGTATTCATATGAGGATTCAAGAGGTGGAAGGAATTGGTCACTCAACATTCCCACTCATCGAGATTTCTGGAAATCATTAATGATCCGCCCGAATTTGTCATTCATCATTTGAGAGAGTTCTCACCGTTAGTTTATCAGAGTAATTTTTACACTTTGATTCTCAACTCTCCAACACATTAACCCATTAAATGAAAACACATAGTAATGTTTTTGTATTCTCTAATGTCACGTCATTACGTTGTATCATTTATGAAACATAGTATCTGTTATGCTTAATTTAATGTGTCATTACGCTTCACAAAAAATGATCCAGGAATGACCTTCACATAACGCACCTAATCACCATACAGTCGCATGATTTTCTACTACACAACGGTTTCCAAATAGTAAAATATCTTTATAGGTTATTTAATTTTTTTTCAAAAAGTCATAAACTAACTTTTTCGGTCGAACCTTTCCAGCCGAAGTTAGGTTCTTTCTAGGAAAATACAGGCATTCTAAGTTCAATGGTACCTTCATATTTTTAATTAGAGATTCATTTTAAATGTTAGAAAAACCCACATGCACGATTAAATAAATGAGCATAAAAATGTTCAAAATTATTTTTCGGGATCACTGTGCCTCAGAATCAAGTTCCATCAGAGCGCCTTGTCTTTAAATAATTTAATATAATTTAATATTAATATACAAATAAATACAATGACATTACATTTATTATAATTATAAAACAAACCAATATTATTATATCTAATAACATATATTATTTTATTATGACTTTATATTACGTATTTACTAATAACTCAATCTTAATGTTACGTTTCAGGTAAAAATCACTAGGTTTTTCTCCTGTGTTTTGATTTTTTATTTTTTTATCAACATATATATATCAATATAACAATAATTTAAAACGTGATATAAATATCATATATATTTAGTAAATAATAATTTATGGTAATCTATAAAATAAACAAATATTCAATGAAAAACATCGTTAAGGGATAAGGTAGGTCATACGTACACATGAACGATGTTTCTTTTTACATTCGTTTTGAACAAAAGTATGTAAATGTATTATATATATATAATATCATTAAAATATAATTATTATTCATATATAACATAAAAATTTACTAAACCAATCCTTAATATATTCCATGTGTTTTTTGAATGATTCACATCGCTTCAATTAGGCGGTAGTCCACACTTCCACAAAAAAATTTATTGAATTTACAAAAAATGGAATTCATGAATATATGTGTTATATAATTATTCATTCAGAAAAAAGACATCATATATATAATATATATCATATAAAAGCATGCATTCCATTATAATGACCATCCATGATAGGTGGTAAATGAAAAATTAACAACATTGTTTTTTGATGTTCTAGTTCTCCATAAATAAGAACATTAAGTTCATTAGCAATTAGATGGATCTGTGTGTAAGTGTATGTATAAACCATAGAATAAAAAAATTAATCATGTTGTGGATACATTGGATTTTATGTAACAATTGAATAAGAATATTTTATGTGTTGCATGATGAAAATAAAATAATGGATCTTGAATGATGATGTGACCTATTCTTTGGGTAACTCCCCTTCATTTCCACCAAAGGGATTCCTTCGATGAATTTATTACAAAATTGGGGATTCTAGGATGAAGGTAGGGATTTTTTGTAGATTATTTGACAATATTTTGGGAAATATGAATGGGTATGGAGGTGTGAATTAGTGGGAGGGTTGAGTTCCTTTTGATAGTAGAGGAGTAGTAGCATTCTTGTAATGTTCTGAAAAGGGAGTTCCAAAAATGTTTTTCCAATGTAATGTGGATCCAATAATGGAACCAAATTTATAAAATGGAGGATATAGTGCAAATAGGGACATAAAAGGGAATTTTTTATAAGTTTATAGGTCATTTGGCCATTAAGATTAAGGGTTAGTCATTATTAAGATTAATTTTACCTTAATTGATATAATTAATTTTAATTACATTCACAAATAAATTTGGTCAAGAACATAGTTGGCCAAATTATATATTATAAAATATTAAGAATTTAAATAATGAATCCATTTTTTCAAATTCAAATCCTAAATGTGGATGATGTTAATTTAAAATTAATCCCACAAACAAAATGGTAATGCATGTTTTTATTGTAAAAAACGTTTAAAAGTTTAGTATCTTTATATTCAATTTCAAAGTGGAATTGATTAAAATGACTGAATTTGGAATAAATTTTTATAATTTATATAATTATACATTAAAACCAATCAAAATTATAAATTATCCTTATATCTAAATTAGATGAAAATGCAGTTTTGAATAAAAATTTTGTGTTCTACAATATTAATAAAAAATGAACGTTCTAAAAAAAATCCAATGTTTCACCCAATGTAAATTTTTAAATTTTTTTACAAAATAATTTTATTTTTTCAAATAAAAATTATAAATGTGTCAAAAATAATTTTTAAAATGGGTTCACCATTAAAAAGATGTAAAATTTATTATTTTAAAAAACATATTTTTATTCATAAAAAATTATTTGTTATTATCTTATGACTAAAAAATTTATTGGATTATTTTAAAAATATTTTATTGAATATATACTATATTAAAAAAATAAAAAGTTTTTTGTTTAGTTTTTTGAGATAAATTTTTTTTGACATTGAAAAGTAGTATTCTTATAAAAGGAATTATTTAATTTCATATAGTTGTTACTTAAATTTCTAGCTAAGAGGGATCATTTAATTCACATGTTTGAATAATATTTTTTCAGAACATCCATCCTAATGGATAGGTGAAAACTATAATAATATTTTATCAATAAAATTAATATTACGTTTTAGTTTGGAAAAACTAAGTCGTGCATGTAATGCATGTTATCGAAGGAAATCAACATTGTGTGTGACACATTCCAAACATTGTGTTGCATGTAGTACAACATTTATATGGTGATTCATGAAACTCAATCAAAAAATAATTATTTCATATAAAACTGTATTTATCTAGAGTTCTGTAAAATGAAAAATATAAAAAAATTTAAATTAATGTGAAAAAATATTTCACAAAATCACATAGTATTACATTTTTTATTAATATTCATTAAATTACACAATCAAATTCCAAGTGATCATAATAGTATAATGCCTTTGTAAGCATGGAAACATAAATAGTTGGTTCATGGGTGAACTATATCATCTCCCCCAAATTTATACACAAGTGTCACCCTTCATAAAGAAGCCATATATACTAGATTTTTTCATAACCTAGGGAAATGAAACATAAGATAGAGTGAGATCATATTCTTACTAAGGCTAAACAAGCGAGATACATAAACATAATATGAGAAGAATGGTATAAGAACGTGATCATAAAATTTGAAACCCATACCTAGAAAATCAAATATCATAATATTGGGTCAGGGAATAAATATTTAAATTTCATGATACATGAATAATTTTGGAATCATAGAACCTCATCCATGAGAGCCTAAAAATGGAAAAATGAATGGAATTTTTCCATTCACATAATTATATAATATCATTTCCATAGTACTAATTAATCATTTTCCAAGTCCATCATTGTTTAGTGGGTTTACTCCCCAAACAATAGTAGTGGCTAAGGTTCACTCCCAAGACTATCATACATGAGAAAGTAACATATTAAACAAGGTTGACTCCCCATTCTAGTCCTATTTATCTCAAGATATATAAATATTTAAAAACTCATTGGAGGGATATATAGGTGACACCCATCACTTGATGAAAATCATACATATGTGTTCCAAAAGATCATGAACAATTCATCATATTAGAACCCATGAAATTAAATGGGATTCACGAATTATTGATCAAATCAAAAACCCGAAAAATAAATGGGTTTAATAGACATTTCATCAAGGAATAACATATAGAAAAAATTCTTATTCCCAAATATTTAAAAATTTTATCCTAGCATGACCCACTTAAATGTATTTGTTTTTATAATTAACATGTCATCATAAACATAGATCGTAAAGAGAAATAATAGGTTTGAAATCATTTTATCATATAATGTGTAATTTTTAAGTAACATTAAAGTATTTCATCTTTTATGGAAAATGATTTTGAATAATAACTTGGCATAATTTTTGGGGAAGATAACCTTTCATAAAAAACCAACATTGTATAAATTCTTAAAATATTTTGGGAATACTTTTGTTTTAAAGTATCCATAGAAACATATAAATAAAGCCTTAAAAATAATTAAAAACAATTCTGGAAGAAATCATCATTTCATCTTTCTAAAAAAATAAAACATCAAACATTTTAAAAATTATTATCATTGAAAATAATAATTTAAAATTAAAAAACAATGTTTTTAACATTTATTCTTCATGATGGTTATAAATTATGTTTATACTAAATATGTAAACAAATATTCCATTAACATTTCGGTAAAATCCAAACATAACTTGTTCAGAAAATGATAAGACCATTCGTTTTAAAACACATTGAAAAAATATAAAAAAGGTAAATTTTTTCATTGATAATTATTTTTATGAATTTTAATATATTTTTTGAAATTATTTATAGAAAAAATTTATATGGAAGGAAAAGGGTTTATTAATTGTAGAGGAAAATAAATATGTTTTTTCTTAAAAACATTATTCCTGTTTCACTAATACTTCAAGAGAATAAAATGAATGAAAATAATGTATTATAAAAATATAACAAGAATAGATGAAAAATAATGATTTTATGGAGTTATATATCATAATATTTTATTATTGTAAGCATAATAAAAAATCGTAATAAATGATGATATTGCAACATAAAACCTTTAACAATTTGGTATCATTGCATTAGAAGACCATAAAAGAATAAAATTAATTGAAAAATATAACAGAATGATAAAAGTTAAATTAATGATTTTTCATATCAATGGGGATTTATAATAACCTCCTAAAATGAGATATTTTCATAACATAACGAATGTCCCAAAAAAGAAAAATTGAGACAAAAATCTCATACATTAAGTCTTGACTTCTTTTATACAGTTTAGAAACCTATGTATAATAAATATAATTTTATTATACATCCATTATTTAACCAAAATAAAATTTATCATAACATATATTATTTAATTATTACATTTTATTACATGTTTGTGGATAATACATTCATTAAATTACTTTTTGGGTAATAACTTCTTCCTCTTCATGAATGTTTTGGTTTTTTATTGTTGATCCTTTTAATTTGATCCTGGATCCATAATATCAATAATTTTATCTATTATATAAATATAACATAAATTAATCATTTATTTATTTACATTTATCCATTAAATTTTGAGATTTAAAGTGAAATATAATTTCTATTGAGATGGTAGGTCGTACGTATGCATGAAAATTGTTTCCATATTGTAACAGATGAAATAAAAGAAAGATAAATAATGTATTATCACTAAATAATAGTCATTATTTCATATATATCACATTAATTTATTGATTTTACCCTTATTACCTCTCATTAAATGTGTTAGTGAAAAAATTAATTACATCACTTTGTGAGGCTGTAGTCTGCCATACACACAAATGATTTTATTGTATTCTCTATGGATTGGAGTTCAACAAGTTATATAGGATATTGGAATTATAAAAGTATTATTATATCATAAATATTATATATAAATGTTATATACATCAATATATCCTTATTTTATAAATGGTTATAGAAAAATAATGTCATCGGTTCGTGAGGTGGTAGTCTGTTAAACACACGATCAATGGTTCTGTTTCCCATTTGAGAGAGGAGGAGATTGTTGTAGTTAATTACATTAAAATCACAAAATATATGTATATTTAGTATTTTATGGTAATTATATAATTATGGTATACTATTATCTTAATCATTTGGATGAATAAATAAAATAAAATGCTTGGTTAATGTTGTTACCTCTTCATTGGACCATTTCATTTTTGTTTGCACTAAAATCTTTATTAGGTTGGATTTCTAACCAATACAAGGATTATAGTATATAGAAATGGTATTATTTAAGGGAATATGGTAGTTGTTTTAAAAAAAAGTGTTTTTATGCGTGAAAAGAATAGGAGAGGGTGTGTCTATTAATAAGAGGGGCAGAGGAAACATAAGGATTTTTTGAAAACAAAAAATTACAACCATGTTTTTATCATGTAAAGATGGAACCAAATTGGACCATTTGGAAATAATAGAATATAAAATTTCTAAATATTACCTTCTAGTATGAACTAAAAACATTTGTGTCATTTTCCCCTTATCATTTTAGTCCCCCTTGGTAAACCCATTTCAACCTTAACTATGGTAATTAATTTGTACTATTTTTAATAATCATTTTGGTCAAAAAATTAGATGAAATTATTATATAATTTTAATTATTATTATTAAAAATATGCACTTATTTTTTTTAATTCCTTAAATATGAGTGAAAATTGTTTAATTAAAAATGAAACCCCCTAAAGTGATGAAAATTCATTTTTCTGTAGAGAAAAGTTTCAAAATTCAAAAAAGTTTTAATACAAAAATTAATTATGAAATTGATTCAGTTGACCTATATTAGTTTAATTATAATATAAAAACAAATATTACATTCATAACCATTTTAAAACAAAATATAACCCAATAAATTTAGTAAAAAGATGTTCTCAATAAAACCAGTTTTTTTCACTATTCATTGAATAATTAATCTCTTCATTAAAATCCAATAAATTAAACCTAAGATAATATTGGTATTTCGAATCAAAAAATGAATTTAATTTTTTCAAATAAATATTATAAATGTTTTTAAAATAACTCTTTATTATTTTTTCACAAAAATAAATAAAATAAATTTTTTATAGAATATTATTTTCAAAACATATAACGTGTTTACCAAATATTAAGTATTTTATATCTATATATTTTACTTATATAAAAAAATAATACATAATAGTGAAAATTTGGTTATTAATATATATACTTCCAATTTTATCAACTATTTCTTAATAATAAAGATAAATAGTAAAATAAATAATATATTGTTATTCGATAGAAATTAGTGTTGTGTACAGCATAAAATATCAAATTGTTATTAATGTTGATTGAAAAAATATTCCACAAATATTAGGGTGTTACATTATATCCTCATTAAAATGAATTTAACAATTAAAATTATATCCAATTGGTATAAATAACTGAGAATACTTTGGCATCATTAATTCCTTTGGATCCCATGTAACTTCCTAAAACTGGAGGTCTCACCACAAAACATTTACCAGGTGAGTGGTATTAATGCATAGAACATTCTCTATATGGTACAAAATCTACACTAGTTGTTCCTAAAAAGAATGATCATGATCTAATGGCATAACCTCTGAATTTATTACATGTTAAGGGTCCGATATATACTTCTGTATATGTGATACATGGATCACTTCATTGACTTGAGATTGGTTTTGTGGAAGCACCAAATGATATGCTATTATCTAGATAAAATCAATAATTATAATGGAACTGATATACCTTGGTATTAGTATCCCAATATTCCCAAATCTCGTAACCATATTCCATGTATAAATTCTTCGACACACATATTCAATAACATTATATTCCAGATCATGTCGTTGATTATCATCATAACATTTCAGTTGATTTTGTTCTATTTTCAGGTGTTGTTGAATGGATCTGAAATTCTCTTTCATTTCTTCAATGATATCAAGTACCAGTTTCTTTCATTATCCAACTTAATTCCATCATGATGGAGCACTACAATTTTTTCCATGTAGGTCTTCAAAAATAGCAATATGAATACTCATTTGAATGTTATTTTTGTATGAATACTAAATTAGAGGATGGTGTTGATACCATCAACATTTGAAATCCTAAGAAATTTATATCAACATATCCTCTTAGGTTAGGATTATCCTCATAGATTGAACATTTGTCTAAGGATAATATGTAGTGATAAAAATCTAATCATTATCATGATCATGCTAGAGTTTTCACTAGAACTTAGATGAATACCTTGTATACCGATCATATATAATAAAATGTGGTACACCATGAAATATTATAAATTTATTAATATATACCTTATAAATTTCATCAAAAGGGAAATATTATCTTATATTAGTGGTGTGTGCTATCTGTTTATGTTATTCAACTACAACACTTGTGGATTTTTTCTCTTTATATGTTTTGTGCCATTTGATAAAAAAATACACAGTGATGTTTTCCCATTACATTATAGTATATTTAATGTAAGTAGAATCACCTTAAACTTTTTTCTCATATCATTAACTTTCGTACATACCAAACATCGAGATACGGACTCTTCAACTTCTCTATTCCTGACACCCCACATGAAATAATCTTTCAAATCTCTATAAATCTTTATTCTTCCTGGATAAATAGGGAATGAATAACTATGAGCCTCTTCTATAGTATACTTCTTCAAATATTGTATTGGTGGAACACATATATGGTTCCTGAACTATATAATCACATCACAATCAATGTTAAACATAGAAACATTTTTCACCTTCTTTTACAGCTCTATATTGACCTTATATGCCACTTAGATCTTCACATAGATAGATGGTTGAACATTTAGTGGAAGAAATTATTTAATATGGGATAGAGGATATATGTTCTTATTATTATCTTTTTAAGCACACAATAATCAATGAAAATCAAGAAAATTATATTTATTTTTGATAAAGATAACATGTTCACCCCAAGGTGGCATGTATGGCCAAATGAATCCCTTGTCAAGATTCTCTATGAGTTTCTTCTTCAATTCTTGCTACTCAATCGAGGCCATTCTATAATGATTTTTTGAAATAAGTTTTTTATCAGGTATGATTTCTATGGAAAATTCAACGTCGCGTTTTGGTGGAAGACTAAGAAACTCTTCCAGAATTGCAGAAAAAAACTCCTAAAAAACATTCATATCATTGATGTAGATTTTATTCTTATAAATCATGATAAAAAAATGTGAGATCTATTCCATGAAAATTGATGTGGTATTGATGTAGGGATATACAATCTATTCCTAATATAAAATAAAATTCAAGTATAGGAATAATGATATGATTTTCAGTAAGTACATTCCAACAATCATTAATCAGATATAAATCCTATACTAGAGATTTGATCATCATAATATTATAAGTTTTCATTTATAATTATTCACATAACTATGTGGGTAGAATCTTTATACCCTTATAAAATCCCTATAATATAAAAGAAGCAGTATATCCAGAGTCAAATAAGTTAGTATCGGTTTTAGAGTGGATTGTACA
Source organism: Viscum album (assembly GCA_963277665.1). Taxonomy (NCBI): domain Eukaryota; kingdom Viridiplantae; phylum Streptophyta; class Magnoliopsida; order Santalales; family Viscaceae; genus Viscum; species Viscum album. The sequence goes on along the minus strand of OY728128.1, from coordinate 2,081,252,143 downwards.
TATACCATTCACCACATCATTATAACGCCCATTATCTAAAATAGTATTTTCATGATATTTTACCTTAACCCATAGATTAATAGGATTTTTATATCAATCATCATCACTAACATTCAGATTTGGGAACTGGTTAGCATAGTGGCCATACTTCATTCATTTGAAACATTGGAGTGGTAGTGGTAAATTCTTTAAATCATTCTCTATATTCACATCATTAGTTAACTTCTTCCCATCACCTTGGAATTTTATTTACTAATGTCCTTCCTTTCCACACTTAAAAAACTTTCCATACCACTTTAGATGATATATAGTGATATATTTACATCCATTGATGTCCCTAAAGTCTATCACCCTTAAAAGACTTGGTTTAATTCCACTAATAAATTGATAATCCAAACTTTTGTGTTAGATGATAATTCTGAAAGTGTACCTCACAAGACTTGAAAAAGTTTCCTAACAGGTGCCAACTGATTCATAATTTTTTTACTTTATATAATGTAATTCCATCCAAATTTTCATTCAATGAATTCAATTAAGCTAGTTATTTAAAAGAAGCTTGGAATCTCTTCCCCATCCATGGAATTAATTTCATCCTGTTTCCTCCTATTCTTAATGAGATTACAACATTGATCTTCTTTTCCTTATAAATGATTGAAATCAAAAATTACATTTTCATGTTATGAACCCTTGATACTAGAAAATATCCTCCCATTTTTATTAATATATTTCTTAACAGTTATAAGATTAGTGGACCAATTGAATTATGGTTTATGTTTCTTCATGAGAGGCTCAAAATAATGTTGTTACCCTTTTTATATTTTTATTTTTTCCTGATTCATAGTTAGAGAATATTTTGTTAGCATAACGATGAGATTTATCCTTCCAGGTCCCAAGACATTTGGTTTCCTGGGAGGGAGTTCATTTTATTTTTCATTTCATTAAGCATTAAAATATTTCATTCATCTCCCAACCATGTAATAAAATATAAAATCATAGTTTGAGAAACAATAATAATACTGGGAAAACACACGGTTGTGAAAAATCATTTACAGAATTTCTAAATTAAGAAAACTTATTTTAAATCCCTGACACCCTTGGTTTGACCAAGACTATTCTTGTTCATAAACTAATTATATCCATCAAGATAGTCCGTAATGAAAATTTAAATTAACCAAATCATATCACTATAGTTTTTCAACCCATGTATAGAGTAAGGCTTAATGTTCTGTACAATGAAACACTCTAATAATGTCTGATGTTCCTTTTTTAGAGTTTTTTAATTTTATGTATATTCTATAACCAAATACACCTATAGTATCTAGTTAGGGATACATTTCTAAGTTGACCACATAATCTCCTCCTTACAAAAATATAGGATGTTACCATATACATAGTCTTATCATAATGATTTTTTCACATGTTTTCTAATCCTAGTTTCTAAAGGATAACTAAACCTATCCTTTCATTCCAAATATAAATACCGAAGAATTGTATACATAGATATTACATGTTTTTTTAAGAATATTCATTACATTAAAAACATAACTAATTTTCATAAATTATAGTACATTTGGAATCTTGGAATCATTAATAACTTGTTCAAAGGTGAACCAAATCATCTCCTAATAAGTTCTTCACAACAAGCACCCTTATTAAAAAAAATTCATACATAATACATTTCTTTGTAATCACAGGAAAAAAATAGAGGGTGAGCTCATATGATGAGTAAGTCTATGAAATAAAGATATGTAAATAGAACTTGTCTATAAGAATATGAGATCATGCTCATAGCATTTCGAAACTATACCCAATATATATGTGTTTGTAGTATTAGGCTATGTCCTAAAGATCGATAATTCATAAGACATGAATCATTTGGGAATCAAATTTCATGGTCCATAATAGAAAAAAACTAGAAAAAGAGACGTAATTTTGGGATATACCTAATTATATAAAATCATTTCCATTGTAATGAAATCTCATTTCTAAGCCAATGGCTATGTAATGGGTTCACTTCCCAAACCATCCTAGTATTCATGGTTTTATAACAAGACTATAATAGTGGAAAAAGATTTATATTAAACAAGATTCAATCCACATTTCAATCATGTTTATCTCATGAGATATCAATATTTACCCAATATATTGGAGGAAGATATATTTTCCCACCAATCACATTTTGAGAACCATATATTTCTGTTCCACACGAACAAAAAACATTCATCATATAAGAACCCATAAAAAGGTGTGTGATTCATAAAAAATCATCATATTAGACCAAATGAAATGAAATAGGTCTCATAAACATGTCATCATATCTTAACCCATATAAAAAATTGGATTCATAAACATTTCATCATTCCATCAAAGAATATGTAACTCTGCTACTTTTTTGAATTTTATTGAATAAATTGTAATTTTTTAACGGATTTTATTATACGCTACACCAAGTTAGTATTTATTTATGTGAAACATCATGTAAATAATTTTATACATTAAACACCAATTTTATCTTCTGCTACACAAAATACTATATTTCTTTTTTATAACACATGATTCCTGGTTTAGCTTTCACTAGATGCAACATCGAGTTTAAAGAAAACAAGAAATAAAATTATTATGATTGGAATTGACTAGTTTTTTAATTAATGATATGAATATAATTAATTAAATTATAAAAATATGGATTTAAAATGTTTATATAATGAATTATTTGATGACCAATTAATTATAATAAAAAATAAATTGAAATCATCTACCAAAAAACTATTTGTATATGTACCCATGTCTTTTATATTAATAAATTAACTAAATTAATTTTGATTAATGATTTTAATGAAATTAATATATTATATCCAATGAATTCATTTTACATTACTCTTATATATTATTTATAAAATATGTAAGAATAAATACAATCTTACACTTAAAAACTATATTTTTCTAAAGAGTTGTTTATTCACCTTTTATCACGACACTCATTTTAAAACTATTTTTTTAATATTTTAGAAAATAAATTTATTAATTTATTATTAAAATTATCAAGTATAATATAAAAATTATCATTGGATTTATTTTTGGGGATCTTTCATAAAATTACCATTTTTTTGAAAAGTTGAAAATATTGAAAATGATATTTTGACTTCATTTATATAATAATTTAAATACTATATTAATTTTTTAGAGAAAAATTTGATCCGTATATATATTTTAATTCAATTTATTTCATTCTAAATAATTTATAAATTAATTTTTTTATAAAAAAATTCAAACTTTGATATTTTGTCCTTAAATATCAGTTTTCTCATCGCATCTACATATTTAATTTTAGAATAAATATTTCCAATTATATGTATTTAATTCGAAAAAATGGATTGAAATTATTTAATAATTGTAATTTATAATTTCAATTATTATCAAATTACATTCTTTATAGAAAATATTATGGAAATAAATTAAAATTAATTATAGTGATTAAGAGAAAATTGAGTTTACCATGGGACTAAACTTTATTCATAAGGTGGGATGGACTAAAAACATGTAAAACACATTATATAGATGTATTTAAATGGTTCCACTTTAGTAACCTGTATTATTAGTTATTGCTTCCACATGGAACAATGAAAACGTGTGTGGAATTCCCTTATTAAAAAATGTACAAGTTTTCCCCTCACCCCACTTATAAGAGGCCTCCACCTCTCCTCCCCTCTTCACACTGCTCAATCCATTTGGATTGGAATGTAACTTAACATATAAATTCTATAATTCCATAATCTCATCCAAAATTCATTACATTGGTCATAAATCCACCAATGGAAGTCCTTGGATGCAAACCCAATAGAGATACCTGAAGAAGAGGTAACATTTATCAACAAACATTTTTAGATTATATATTCCTAAAACTCCGCAATTTATTTTTATGAAACAATTATATAATATATTAAGTGTCTTAAATATAATTAATTTTTTATGTAATGAATGTTACCTACAAAAAGACACACTTCAATAAAATGGGCTATAAAATCATCGTTCGTGTGTGTAGCGGACTACCACCTCATGAACTGATGTCATTTGTTTCTTCATTTCTAACACTCAAGGATGGTCATAATTATAGAGAAAAATTTTACATAAAATTTTTATTACATAATTGAAGTCTTTATTCTTTTATATAAATCATATATCAAAAACTGTAATGGTTTCTATTTTTTCAGAGTATGATATCATCATTCATGTGTACGGTAGACTATTGCCTCGTGTAGCGATATTACCCCTTTCACGCATTACACGAAATTTAATAAATATGTGTTTAATGAAAACATGTCACATATATTTCATAATAGGTATAATTTAAGGATAATATATTCATATATATCATTTAATTTAATTCATTCAGCATGAAAAAACTTTAATAATGTTCATGTTTACGTACGGTCGACCATCTCCGTGAAAATTGTATTAAATTTCTTGTCATGAAATATTACTATTTAATATAAATATATAAATAATTTATACCATGTTTTACATTCTTAAAATAATTAAATATTGATCAATGTAAATGGAAGAGAAATAACAAGTAAGATCTTATATGAAAAACAAAGCATTTATTACCTAAAACGCTACTTTAACATTAGATTATTAATAAACAGATAATATGAAGTCAAAAGAAAATAAATTATTGTATAATATATATGAGTATTATTCAATTATATGTTTTTAATAAACAGATATTTTTTATTTAGTTAGTTTGAACATGTACAAAGGAAATTAATACATTAGGAAATGGATTTTCATCTCCCCTTTATTTTCTGTGAGACGCAAGCCATATTCACTTCTTATTTCTTATTTGTGGGGAATATACTGACCACAAACACAATACATGATCATTCTACTAAAAATAATAAACTTTTAAAAATCTATTTGAGGATTTATTTTTCAAGGGGTTATCATTTCAAAGATACCAAAATAGTAAGTGAATTATGTCTTAATTTTCTTTCTTGGAGACCCATACTATGCACCTATATTATTTTAAGGATGTGTGTACTTCCCCTTTAAAATTTGTATAATGAATATAATTATTTTCTTATAATTTTATGCTTCATGTATTTTTTTCTTTCATGGTGATTTTGAATCATATTGCCAATGGGGTAATGTTTTTTTTACAATATCGTTATTTATTGGTATTATTTATGGTCATTATTCCATTGATGAAATCATATAATCTGTCTCTTAGTAATTACCATTAATTTTATTCTTTTTATTCAACATCCAATTAATGGAACCATATTTCTAGCATTTTTTACTTTATATAATTAAGAAAAAAATTTAATAAGATCAGACTTTATTTATCCATTTGCTCAGAAATATATGTTCTTTCAAAATCATGTTTTCCAAAAATGATTCACAGATGTATTAAATAATTTTTTAATCAAATATTCATGTAAATGAGTTTTAAAAATAAATAAAATTAAATTATTTTTAAATTTTATTTTATATGTTTTAAAATCTATTTTCGATGAAAAATGTCTTCAAAATGTTTTATGTTTTAAAAATAATTATTCAAATCAAAAATGATATTTCCCTAATGAATTTTTTTGAATGATCTGTAAAGTATTTATTTATATGTTTTCATAGTGGTTTTGAATGAAAATTATTTTCAAAATGTTTAATGTTCTAAAAAACTATTTTTTTAGAAAGGTTATTTTCCTTAAGAATTTTTCCGATTGATCTCTCAAAATCCTTCACCATATAAGATATAAAAAATGATATAGATTAATCTTTACTAGAATATGACACTTGGACACCATTCTTATTCATTCATTGAGTGGTTTGTTTTTTTATATAAAATTTTGTTTTAAAAAACTACTTCTATTCCATGGGTTGTAGCATGGTAAAATGGTTATGAAAACTACTTCATTTCGTGGGTTATTCTATGATGAAATTATTATGAAAGAAGTCTCTTTTCCAAAAGTTCAGATATGCTAAAATTATTAAGATACCAATTCCATTTCATGGGAATGAAATGACAATGTTAATGAATTTGGGACACACATGAATACATTTTTTTTGTAAAATGATGGGTGGGACAAATATCTCCTTCCAACGCATTGGGAAATGATAAATATTCTCTAAAATAAAATGGAACATGAGTGGTTTTCCCATTCCAAAAATAAGAGGAAACATAAGATTTCATCCCAATCCCATAACAAGAGAGTATATGGGAGGTCATCCCAAGCCCGCAAAATGATGGTACATAATATTTCATCCCAAGCCCACAAAAGGAGAGTACACGAGAGGTTATCGCAAGCCCCTAATAATAGGGTACATGGGAGGACATCCTAAGCCCGTAATAGGAAAGTGCGTTGGAGTTTATTCAAATCCAAAAACAATATGGAACATTGGAGGTCATAATAAGCCCAAATTAGGAACATGATTGATTATCCAAAATGTAACATGCTATGAATTAATTGGTATGTATGACTCTTATCTTATGAACAATCAATATTTATTTCGTGATTCAATATTATGATATTCGATATTAAGGGTATTATTTTCAAATGTTATGATCACGATCTCATACCATTATGCTCATTTTATGATGACATATCTCCCTTGTTTTCCCTTAGTGGGTATTTGACCTCACCCATTATTATGTTTTCTCTCCACACGTTATGAAGAAAGGATTTAAGTTTGGGTAATAGAGGGGAAGTTTTTTATGGAAGATGTAATAGACCATTTACCAAATTAATATAATGTGTTCAATGATTCTAAAGGAAATAATTTATTACCATCCTCATGTGTGTGTTTATATAATTCAATGAATATTCATGAAAAAAATATTTAATATCCAGGTGTGTTTATCCTCTGTTACTATAGTTGGTATCAAAGTAATGGTTTAGATAACATTTGGAAACTGGGATGAGAAAACATTAGTGAGATCCCTATGAATATTCATAAGGATATCTATGGATTTCTATAAGAATAATTCTATACACGAGTCAATGTATAGGAAAATTCCACAGAATTTTGGTCAATAAAGGAGCGTTTAGTTTCCTAGAAATGAATCCATTTCTAGATACTAAAAATTATTTGGCTCTAGAAAATATTTTTATATGGGTAACAACCCCAAATAAATATATTGAGATAGAATCGATCTGGAGTGGGAGCACAACAATAGGCCTTGCTTGACCCCTAGTTGGATAGTACTAGTGGATATGCATTAAAAATTCCTAAACACATTATGAACTACCATAAAGGATTTAAATAAAAGTTAATTGTAAATAACATATGATAATCCTAAGGTATTTTTTATTAATGAATAATGTGTTATGATTTAGACATCAACTATGTTATTTTTCATGATTCTGTGGTTCCCCACAATGATTACTGTTTCTCACACAATGATTATGGTTTTATAAAATGGTCGGAACATGAAGGAACCTCATTTATTCTATGTGAAATTTAAAATGAAATTATTTTCTTTCTAATAAACCAAATTATATGGGGACTGGAATGAAAAATCGTGCTAATATTCGTATACAACATTCTTATGATATGAATTTTATTGAACATAAAAATGAAAAAATAAGCATATAATTATTTTTGGATTCCTTAATGAGATAATTCTCACGTTCTTTTAGTGAATATATTGATATACTAGTTATTGAAAACTGAATTAGTACCACTAAAAATATATTTTCCATTATACAACTTTTGGAGAATGAAAATTTGATTTTGGTTGTTTATCATTTTAATAGAAAATCAGGTCAATGGTGGACTATTATTATGAACATGATGTAATAAGGACTGATTGAAACAATTGAATGGGAATATTTAAGGGGAAATTTTTTATTTACTGATTATAACGGGTTATATGAAAAATATGGATAACGAAATAATTGAGCTTAAGCAAAAGGATGATAAATATATTTATACCTATGAATCCAATATTAAAATACATTCAAGGTATGATTTTAGGTTAATAATCATCACATAAAGTAATATTGTTCAATTATTTAGTGGAATTAAAACTAAAATTTAAAAGGTCTTGAATATAAGAGAGTTGTGTAACTAGATGAATTTGTTTTATGTGTACCGAAGGTTAAAACAAAAATTTGATATTCCCAACATTGCATTGGTTTTGATAATAAAATTAATATTGAGTCTCATGAGAACTTAAATGGTGGAAATAAATTTTAGGCATCCATATGCCAGAAATGTGGGAAGAAGCACTCATGGGATTTCCTAAAAGGGAAAGGATAGTGTTACATGTTGAAAATGAAGGTCATTGAAGGGATAAATGCCAATGTGATGAGAATAAGATAAATAATAATGTGAATAGTGATAAATATTCATAAAATATAACTCCCACACGTCAGTATTTCAAAATTAAGGAGTTTATCAATTATACTAAGAAGTACCCTAATCCAATGTCTAATGTGGTTGATAATCCATAAAAACTGGTGAAGAAATAGAATAAGGGAGATCTTATGATATCATAATGGATGAAGGGAATAATAATAATAATGGAATAATTATTCTCCTCTCTATAGTTGTAAATGTCAGGTTTTAATTTGTATGAATGAACCCGATGAAAATATTATTTTTCATCCTTTAGTGAAATTTCTCAGGATTATCTACTTAGATTAAGGAATAATGAAAACAAATATTTTGTTCATATAATGATAAACCCATTATTAAAGTTAATTTTTTTGTATAAGATAAGATCTTATATAAAGAATGAAAAATAATTCTTTTTTCAATATGGTTTAATGCTAAATGTAGATAATACCATGTTTCCAGATAATACAAGATGAAGGTATTCGCATGTTTGGTATATGGAAATAAAGATGTACTTTATAACATATGTGGTGTCAATGTTATGATGGTTTTAAGAAATTTAGTGACCTTATTTCTCAATTTTTTATATTTATATCATTCAAATGGGTCAAAAGAGTTAACCATTTATGAAATTATTTATGTTGAACTTGGAATGGGTTTTTAAATATTAATTTTTTACAATATGAAGATTATACATATTAGATAACATGTGAAAACCATTTTTTGTGATGATAAATAAATATATAAGGAATAAATTTTCATTTTATTTATGTATCTCAAAACACCTTAGTGCTACAGACACAAACAAATTACCAAGGATCAAACGATGTGTGATTGTCCATGATTCCTTAGTACTTCAGACATAAAAATTTCCCTTTACTTCATAGAGTAATATATGATGTGAAAATGATCAAGGGCGAACTTTTGTGTGTGATTATTCTTAGTAAATATAATGAAATAAATTAAGTATATCTTTTTGGGAAAGTTATTCATCAATAGGAAGATGATCTTGGAACATATATTTATATGTACCTTTTTTTATGATCAATAAAATGGTCAAATATAACATCATAGATTTATTGTTTTGTGATCCTTATCATTATCCAGATCCCCAATTTTTTTTAGTGATCTCTATCACTATATATAATTATTTATAGTTTTCTTCCAGGTATAAAAATTTACTTCCCACCTTTGTTCTCCTATGTTTAATCCTAGTTATGAGTTTTTTTAATAATTGTTTGGTCTTCAACATTTATTTTTTGAATGGAAGTTTTAGTATTCTTTTTTATGATTTGTATTTATATTAATTAAACATTGATGTAATGAAACTCATATGACCCAGATTAATTTTTAGGGATGAACTCATTTTAATGGGGTGGAATGGAACACCCTACGTTTTTATGAATTTTGTTTCAATTAAATTTATATTCGTTGATGTATTGTATTACACACTACACCAAGTTAATATATCTCTATATGTAAATCCAATTCAATATTACACAACATTAAACACTAAGTTTAGATTTTTTTACATGAAATACTATGTTTGGATTCTATTACACCTAATTTCGAGTTTATCTTGTACTGCACACAACACCGAGTATAAACGAAACATGCCTTACTATTATTATCATGTTGTTAACTAGCCTTTATAATTTAAATAATGAAAAGGATTAACTGAAATATGAAAATATAGTTAATTTTTTTTATCGATTTAATTCTTTGGTGATAAATTATTTATAAATGAAGATAAAATCATTTTGGAAATAAATGGAAATATTTCGAAGAAAAAAACAATTTTTATGCTCATGAGTGTGTTTTATATTAATAAAATAACCAAATCACATTATATTAATTATTATTATGAAATTTTTGTATTATATTTAAATAATTATCATTCAAATTATATTTTTTAGAAATGATATAAGAATTAATCCAATTGTAATCTTAAAAATATATTTTTCCAAAAAGGATTTTGGTCATCTATTGTTAGCGCATTCATTTTATAACCAGTTATTTAAAATTTTAGAAAATAAAAATAACAAATAAAACATAATTTTTTAAATGGTAATATAAAACCACTTTTAGGATAATGTTTGGCGTATTTTAGGAAAATTTTCTTTTTTTGCGAACTATGAAAAAATTGAATTTTAATTGAAAACTGACATTATGATTCATTAATTTATAAAGATAACATAAATTTAAAATTACTTTTAAATTATAATTATATCGATTATACAAAAGTTAATTTACATTAGGTTATATGAATCAATGTCATGTTGAAATTTGATATAATAACATTTCAAACTTTTGAAAATTTCTCTTCAAAAGCATGTTTTCTCATCGCATATAAGAAATTAATTTTAAATTAATATCTACCCTTTCTATAAATAAAATTTGAAAAAATTTATTAAATATTTTAAATCATAATTTATTTAAATTTCTAGTTTGGTCAGCTTATTTGTTTTCAAAAAATTATCATTGATAGAAATTTAATATAATTATCGAGAGAGAAACAAGTTTACTTAGGGAATAGACATTAAACATAAGGTAAACTTAGCTACACACTTATAAAAAGAAAATTGGATGGATATATTCGTCATTAAACCATATAGGATATATTTTGGTGCATTATTTGATCAACATAAAAAATAAATACTTGAGTTTAGTTTCCACTTTCAAAAATTTATAATTTTTCAACTCACCCGACTTTTAAAAGGCATTCCCCTCTCCTCCCCTTTTGGTAAAACTCACTCCCATTGACTCAGACAATCCATACCCAATTAACATAATAAATTATATCATATAATCATATAATAATTAATTTTATCAAAAATCAAATAAAGTAATTCCTTTGGTGAAAACCAAAATGATGTACTCAAATTAGATGTAATGTTTATTAACGTGTGTTTCTATTTTATTTCTAACAAATACCACTTAATTTATTTTTTCAACATTATTATATTATAAAATTAGTATATTAAATATACCAATACTTAGTTATGTTAATTTTATTACCTATAAAAACATATACTTTCATCAACTGGGCTATGAAATAATCGTTCTTGTGTACATCAGACGACCACATCGCGAACAGATTTCAGTCGTTTTTCCATTACCTTCTAACAAGGATGGACATATTGATGGATGTGAAATTTATATGACATATGTAAAATATTCATTATATACTTATTCGTATTTATTTATTATATAACATATACCTTCATGATTCTCATTTTTTGGAATATAAAAACATCGTTCGTATGTATGGAAGATTATTGCCTCGCGAAACAATATGACTCATTCACACATTACATGGATTGTATTATGGATTTTGTTAATAAAAATATATAAAATATATTATATAATAGTTATAATTTAATAATATATATACACATATATATATATATCATTTTAATTACTTATTTCAATAAAATAAGAGAATAGAGTCAATGTTCATGCGTACGTACGACCTACTGTCTCTATGAATGGTGTATTTTGTTTCCTTGCAAAAAAAAATGGGACACTATAAATTCATATATAATGAATATATATGATATTTATATCATGTTTCACATTATGTTAATGTAAAATCAGTATTAAATTATGTGGACTACGAATTACAAGTCGTAACTTATACAAAAAACAATGTAGTTATTACCTGAAACGTAACTTTAACATTTGATCATTAACAATCGAGTTATATAGAGTAATAAAAAATAATATATGGCATTATATATATATTAATATATATTTTTTCATATTTATAATAAACATATATTTATTATAAATTTGTTTTTAATGTGTATGGAGAAAGTCAAGACTTAAGTTAAAATATTTTTGTCTCACCGTTTTTTCAATGAGAGACAAGCCATGATCACCGCATTTTTATTATTTCTGCTATGTATACATCACATGGAATTATTTTATTATTCTTATAATAACTTTCATTGGAGTTTAAAATTCCACATTAGGATATCTTTTTCATGGGATTATGGTTTCATATCACCAAAATAGTTAGGGAATGTTGCATCAATTTTCTTTATTTAAGACACATGTTATTGAAATATATTCTATTGTGAGGTGTATATACTACCCCATGGAAATGTTATGTCATCAATATATTTATTTTAATTATATATTAATATTTATTTCATGTTATTAATTTATTAGTATTATTCCTCTTGTTACCATAATTGTAAGAGTATATTATTATAGTCTCATTGTTTATCAGTTTTGATTATGGTCATTCTTCCATTGAAAAAATATCATGATCCATATATAACTAATTATAATGAATATTATTTTCTTTTGTCTATTAGTTTTATATCAATTTAATGGTAAAGTTTTTTTCTATCTTTGGTAATTAATATAATTAATAGAAAAATTTAAGAAGACTTGACTTTCTTTCTCTCTTCGGTCGAAAATCTATTTTATTTAGAAATAATTTTTTCTAAAAATGGACAAAAAATGTTTTAGAATATATTTCTCACTAATTTTAATGGGAAGGTATATTTAACAAATTTTATGTTTTAAAAAATTAAATTCTTTTTAAATATTACTTTATATGTTTTCAAATATATTTTCAATGGAAAAGTGTTTCAAAATGTTTTACATTTTAAAATTAGTTTTTCAGAGAGGAAATTGTATTTTTAATGAATTTTTTTATTATTTTTCAATATTAATTTATAACTTTCTAATTTGGTTTTCAAATAAAATTATTTTGAAATTTTTTTAGTTGTAAAAAAGTGATTTACAAATAAATGTTATTTTCTTAATAAATTTTTTAAGTGGTTATTAAAAATTATTCTCTATCTAAGATTAAATCCTTTGATATTGGTTATGATTTTGTAGGATTTGATCCAATAGAAATATTTATATTCATTGATTTAATGGTTTTGGTTTGAGATAACAATTTTTTTCGAAACATGTTTTTAAACCATGATTTATACCATGATAAAATTATTCTGAAATCTTAGTATTTTCATATGTTATTCTCTGATAAATGATTATGAAACCTCTCTCTTTTCCATAGGTCATCATATTACGAAATTTTTAAGATACCCATTTCGTTTCTCGGGGTTTTAATCTGATGAGTGATTATGATCTTATGGAATATAAAGAATTGGTTTTTATTATGTGGTGGGTGGGACCTATATCCCCCTCCAATGAATTTGGAAATAAAAACTATTTTATAATCTCAAAGAGCACACAAGCGTTCATTCTAAACAAAAAAAAAAGATATTACATAAGAGGTCATACTAAAACCACTATAATAGGTCACATTGGAGGCCATCCCAAGATCAAAACAAGAGGGAACATTGGAGGTCATCCCATTCCCACAAAAAAAAGGCTACACGTGAAGCCATCCTAAGCCTATAATAAAATGGTACACATGACGTCATCTGAGGACTTCAACAAGATGTCATATTAGAAATCATATAAATATCAAAATAAGAGGGTATAAGGGAGGTAATACAATGACAAAATCATGTACATGGTTGATTATCCCAAGCCTCGCATGTTTTAATTATTTATTAGGTATCCTTAACATATAATTTTCTATGATTATGTTTATACAAAAAAATCAATGTCTTATTCCATTTTTATACTCTCATTGATCGTGTTCTTCTCTTTAATTGTGATTCTTACCTAATTAATTCAAATAATTATTTTATGATTCAATATTATGATATTTTATATACAATGTATGCTTTTAAAAAGTTATGATCATTCTCACATACCCTTATTCATGTGTTATGCTCACCTATCTCTCTTCTTTACCATTACTGAGCATTTGAGTTCACCATTTTTAATGTTTTCATTCCCCAGTTTATGAAGAAAGGTTTTATTATGTTTTTTATAGGGGAAGATATTTATGGGATATTTTGAATGTCATTTAAAAATTTAGAATTGTTTTCCATGTATCCAAAGGTACTAAAATTTTATGTTCCTCAAGGGTGTGTTTATATAATATACTGAATATTATTCCAAAAATATGTAATTTCCATGCATTTTTAGTCTAGTTTACTATATAATAACCTATATAGAAGGAACAGGTTTTATAAAAACCAATTAATCATAAACAAAAAACATCCAGAGAGGGAATAAGGAATACATCATTGAATCATATTTCTAGTAATGATATATAACATTGAAGAATGTTATCTTAGAAGTAATATTATTTTGAATGATCACATGGAACATTTTTATTGAAAATAACATTTTATTGAAAACACCTTTTTAAAAATATAAATTCAATAAATATTATCAAAATAATATTCTATAAAAAATTCATTAGATTCTTAAAATAGAATTTATAAAAAAAAACATTTAAGACATTTCAGGAGGAAAATAACCAATCCAATTTGAAAAATATTTTCTGAAACATAAAATTTTTTTAAAAAACAATTTTAACTAAAAAAAACTATATACATTATTCTAAAAATAATAATTTTTCGTAATTATGGGAGATTATGTTCATCCCGTACATGTTAAAACATATATCCCCTTCACATGTTTAATAAAATTTAATGGGACCTTATTTAGAAAACTACCTGAAGTTTTCTTTTAGAACACATTTAAAAATATAAAACATTGGTAAAAATATTCATTCATAATTTTCCTAATGTTAAGAAATTTTAAAAACTATTTTATAAAACATGTATAAGGAAGAAAAGTACTTATTTTCCAAAGTGAGAAATAAAATAGATTTTTCTTAATACCCTTATTTTGGTTACTTTAATCTTTTAAGAAATGAAATTGAAATGAAATAATGTATTCTCCAAAAATAAACATAATATATGAAAATAAATGGTCATAATTACATATAGATCATAATGTTTCTTCATAGTTATAAGAATCATAAATAATCCCAATAAATGATGAGATTGTATCATTAAACCCTTGGCACTTTGGTAAAGTTGAATCATAATTCACTAAAAGAATGACATTACCTGAAACATATAATATCATGAGAACAAATTAATTCATGAAATTACATGTCAATGGGGATTTATATAAATATTATAAATTCATATAGATGCATAACATACTGTATTTCCCAAAGAAGACAAATCGATATAAAAATCCATTACCTGAAGTCTTGTATTCCTTCATAAACATTTGAACCACCTAAATAATAAAAATAAGTTTATTATAAATATATTATAGAACCATAATAATAAATATATTACCATATATTATTTAATTAATACATTTTATTTCCTTTCTTTGAAATCCATTGTTAAAATCACATTTTAAGTAATACCTCATTTATTTTTCATTTTTGTTTGGATGTGGAATTTTCGATCCTTTTACTTTTTTGTTGGTTTATCATCTCAAAAATGTTAACTATGATATATATATATTATATATTAAGTATAAAAGAATGTTTAACAATCCCTAAAGTTGATATATATATAATTAAATACACCATACATGGAGACGGTAGGTCGTATGTACACTTAAATGTTATTTCAATATTTTAACAGATGAAACAATATAAAGATAAATTTTAGATTAACAATAAATATTCATTTTTTTTTCATATATAAAAAATATACTTATAAATATTATCTTCATTACCTTAAATGAAAATAGTTAGTGAAAAAACAAGTCCCAAAATTTTGTGAGGTGGTAGGCCCCCATACACATGAATGCCATTATCGTATTCTATAAAGAATTGAAACCAAGAAGGTATATATGATATAATAATCCCATAAGTTTTATTATATCATAAATATATAATATAAAGATTATATCTATCATTATATCTATCTATGACAATATGTGATAGAATATAAATAAGATTAGTTCGTAAGGAGGTAGTCCACCACACACACGATCAATAGTTTCATTTCTCATTTGATAAAGGATGAGATGGTTGTAGGTAATTACCTTCACATAAATATGTTAGTATATTTATGATACTTAGGATATTATATCATCATTTTTAATATTATTTTAATTAATTGGGGGAATAAATAATTTAAAATGTTCGGTTAACGATGTTACCTCTTCGTCATGAAACTTCTTTTGGTTTTGACCAAAATCATTCATATGTTTGATTTGTGAACCAAAAAATGATTATAGAATGACTAAAGGTAATTATGGAATTTATTTATGTATTTAAGTGTTTATCCAATGTGTTTAATAGTTTTTTAAAGGATAGGAGAGGGTGTTTCCTTTTAAAATTGGGGGAGAGAACACAAATGAATTTTTTACAAAGAATGAATTTCACCCACATTTTTATCACGTGATAGGGCTCCAAAATGGACCATTATTAAAACATAGAAGAAATAGGGCCTGAATAAGACTGATGAATAGTAATTATATAAGTTTTAAGTCATTATTATCCCTTATTAGTTTAGTTTAACCCTGTATAAAATTGTCTTTACCTTAACCGTGGAAAATAATATTTATTGTAATTACTATTAATTATGGTAAAAAATTAAATTTTAAATTAATAGATAGTATATATTGTTCTTATTCAAAATATAGAATTAGTTTTTTTAAATTAATTTCATATAAGTGGAAAATTTTTAATTTAATATTAAACCTTGAGACAGGATGAAAAAACAGGTTTCTAATGAGATAAGATTAAAAATATTAAAAAGTTTTCATTTCAAAATTTAAAGTAAAATAAATTCCAATGATTAATATATGTTTAAGTTAAATAATAATTATGTATTTTCTCTTTTAAAACCAAATTAAAAAATAAATCATTTCATTAAAATTATTTAAATGAAAATGAGGATTTCAATAGAAACTAGTTTTCTCAACTATTCGCCAAAAAATTACACTTTTCAAAAAAAATACAGAAAATGAAGCCTTAGATATTTTTTACATGTAATTTCCAAAAGTGAAGTTGATTTTTTAAAAAAAATTTCTTAATTCTTTAAAACATACTTCTATTATTCATTCAGAAATAAAATTAATATTATTTTTTTCAAAATTACTATTTTCAAAACATATAATTACTTTTCTAAAAAATATATACCTTTTGATAAATATGTTTCCATTATATAAAACCATTGTAAATAATATTTTAAATGTTTTTATACCTATTAATTCTTTTAGGTTTAACATATATGACATAACTTCCAAATTAAATAGTAATAAAAATAGTATATTGTGGTTCATTAGAACTCGGTGTTGTCTGTCGTGCAAGATATCGAAAAAATTAAATTTAATAAACAGTATATTTAAGAAAATATCATGGTGTTACAAAGTTGTAGGTTTGGTTTTTTAATAAATTAAAGAATTTTAAATCAATATATTTTAAGTAATTATTTATAATTTTTTGGTATGATATATTTCTGGAGAGCTTTTGACCTACTTCAAGAGGATAAAAACCTAACAAATTGAACTAGTGGGATGTTAGTATTTAAAAAGAGTTTTGTGATATTATATTGATCAGTTTTGTAATAAAATGTCTCAAATATTATTAATAGGTTTTTCTTTGATTCAATATGATTCTTGGTTAACACCACACGTATTGATAATAAAAATTTTATTTGATAATATTTGCCTCAATGTGAGTTGATCATGAAGTGGAGTAGAAATTTATGTATAATCCATATAAATACCCATGATATTCTTTAATTTATTTATTTTACTATGTAGGTGATAAATATCTAGTTAAAAAAAATTAGTACTATAAGTATTAACCATCTATATAGGTTTAAAACTAATGGTTCATTAATCATTTCATGAATAGTTGTTTTGGTAAAAGATTTTGACCACAACTAATTGACCCCTCCGCCTTCCAAGGTGTGTATGGAATGGTCCTTTGGGTATAAAAATTGATATCAGAGGTCATGTTCACTATGATTTTATTTATCATTCTATCAGAACTTATATAAAATAAAAGTACAGATTTATTGGTTCTAAAAAATCAATTGTTTTACTCGATATAAATGAAGTGTATATTTGAGTTTAAAGATCCATAGATGGAAAATTCAGATTCCACCCCTATAAAAATATATTTTTATGTCCGCGACTAAACATTTTAAATTTGAATCAATAAATAGTGTGTGAATCTAACAATGTATCATGTAAAAATTAGGAACAATCACTAGTTAAATGTAGTTATATGAGTATGGATGATGATAAATCTGTTTAAATTTTTCCATCTTGTGGTAACGGTATAATCTAAGTTCAGATGAATAAAACTAATGAATTAGTATATTTTATTTTAAAATTAAAAATTAAATTAACATTTCCCCTTATAAATATGTTATATATATGTTCTCATATATCCAGTATGTAGCTAGTGAAATAAAATATCTCAAAAATTTGTTGATCGCCTAGAAAAGAATTGAAAAAGAGTATGAGTTTCTTCAAAACTCTAATAAATCATGTATAAGTCAAGAAGAACCTGAATTTATATTTAGTATATGATTATTTATAGTATTTTTATAATTTAATATAAATTTATGTGAGAATAAATATTTTAAAATGGTTGCAAGGAATTTATTTGTTATTTTGTAAAAAATCATAGCCTCATTAAATGTTAGAACTTCTCATATTGAAATCAAAGAAAATATGGTTAAATGGATTAAAAATTGGTTAATGTGGCCACAGAAAATAATAATTATTAGTTCATGATTATGAATAAATATTATATAGAATGTTTTATAACAACTAAATACCAAGAATACACTCTTGGTATGAAGTGTCTTGAGTTAGAAGTAAATATGTGGAATATGAAAACCACCTTATTTGGTACTTCACAGCCTATCAAAAAAAGGGAAAAATTCTTAAGTGAGTCTTATATAAAATAATATTCCAAATTTCATATCAAATATATTGATTTTGATTATATAATATTCCACATCTTTCTTCTAGAAAAATTCAGTCCATAATTTATCAGGATTTTATTATAAGAAAAATTTATTACTTCCAGGTGCATATTTCAAATATGAAATATATAAATACATTTTTTTTGGAAAAAAATTATTTAAAACCCTTAAAATGGTCAATGGGGAATTAATAAAATCTAGAAAAATCATATACCCATCCCGATTCCAAAATACTGATGCAAAAGTATGAAAAACATCAAGGTATGAAATCTGAAAATTCTAGACAAATTGCACTTAGTGAGAGAAAAATGAAGAATTTTGGAATATTTTTATATTGATTTACATTTTAGATAAGTTAAATTTATTAATTTTGTACTGTTTTATAATGAAAAATTTATAGAGTCCCAAAATAAGGTGGGGTTAGAGCGGGATAAAAATGAAACCACCTGTAAAAAATGTGACCACACATAAGTATAGAAATTTTTTATCTATATACATATTGAGTTCTTTAATAATTTATGTGTTATGAAAAATAATAGTACTCACTACTATGCTTAATGAATGTGAAACCCTTATATGTAACATTTGTACATTAAATATAAAGCAGAAACACCAAAAATATAGATTCTTGTTAATAAATAGAGAATATATTTCTTGGGGATATAACAATAAGAAATTGTTGAAAATAAATACATAAAAGAAAAAATTGAATAAAGATAACCATGTTATTAAACATATATCAAAGAGGTAATTCTATATTTTAAATAGATTCCAAAACATATAACATTTCAATATAAAAATAAAACTCAAGAAGAAAGTCAGAAATCTAAAATAAATAATAGATTCAATTCAAGAGAGGGATAATAAAATTGTCTTGGTGGTTTACACTCTTAGTGATGAGTATGATAAGCTTTTGATAAGGGAAATTAATTTCTAATAAAGAGGAGTGTATATAGTGAAATATGAAAATACATGTGGTTGTAATACTTAGCGTTTTTTTACCCAATGATTTTAAGAACATATGGATCCTAATTAAAAAATATTATTTATAAATAAATTGACCTTATTGCGGAACGTGGTGAGACATGGGAAAATGGAACGTTTGGACAGAGGAAAAATTTGTTGGAAGAGGCTTGGAAACAAGATTAATATGAAAAAAAATAAAATATTTCTACTTTTAAAAGGGTAAAAGGCCATTAAATATATAAATATAGATAAAAATAATAGGAAGACCATGCTATCTATGAACGTTCATAGTTACAAATTCAATTGAGGATGCAACATAAATATTTCTAAAATTATTCTCTCTACAAAAAAGCATATTTATAGATTGAGAAAAAAATCTCATATAAAATGTTTTATCTAATAAAATTCATATGACTAACCTTATTTTGAATTCAATTATACTAGTTGTCAACTTATGGTAATTGATGGTGATGAATTCTGTTCAGCATCCCTTGAAGGGAAGCTATCAAAAGAGATAATGATTCTTGATATTTATAATTTCTAATTGTCATGAAATTATTAATAGGTGCTTAAAAATCATAAGGATACAAAATTATTTTCATTCTACTTAAAATCTTTTAACTAGTATATATTATGTTTATCAAGGGGGTTATTGTCTAAAAATGGCTATGAAATAACATGTACATTAATGTTTTTGATGTGTTTATTCGCGTGAAGGAAGGTTCTTTAGAATTATATAAAAAATATTTTAGAATCCCTGATGTGTTATAAGGATAATACAGTTCCCCATTGAGGATAATTAATGGATACGTTTTTCTAAAATAATCAGCCTTGTTATCTAAATATGGCTAGATGATGTGGACTTAGAGTTGGTTTGTTGACGGAACATGGATAATGAAAAATTTGATAGATTTCTTCTTTGTGTCAAAATGAAGTTTTTCACATAATAGTTTTGGGAATTTCATAAGGCATTACTTCTATCTATGTGATACTTTAGTTGGAATATAACATTTTAGTTTTCAACATCTCGACAAAGATTGACCTCATAAGACATTTTTATGTTCCTTGTAAGATATTTAATCAATGCGAATCTGAATTCTGCTACCTAGAATCATTTTTAGTCCAACAGGTATAATTATTTCCCCAAGTTAAATTTGTCACATCTATTGTTTTTTTTATTTTATATATTATTTTCATCAAATACAAAAATTTTCATGGTAAAAAAGTTGGATTTCCAGAATTTTAATATTTTGTAGAATGTTAAATATTAATAAGTTGGATTTGTTCTTATAGGTAATTAAAAACATGAATAAAGGACTATACATGATTCATGATTGAGCATGTGATCCTCAATAAAAGTGATAAGAAGGTCAATTTTTGTAGGAATTTATTCATATTTAAATGAAATGAAATGAATATATTGTATTTTCAAGAATAATATTGATGTTGATGAGTTGAAGAGAGACCTATGCATCAAAGCATAATATTTTTTTAAAATTAGTTCTTGGATAATAAGGATGAAGTAAAAGTATGGATTTCCCACTTCTATGTAAATACTCTAACATGTTTTTGTACATAACATCATTTTATGATACCATGTAACAATCTATGTTCAACATGAGAGGCTGTTGTGCTTTATATTTTTAAATTTTTGGAGATTAATATGAATATTTCATTGTGGTATATTTTTATAAAAGAAAAAGTCAATAATTAAAAAAGAATAAAAAATATTTACACATCATTTTAGGGTATATTAATCACGGTTACTATTGGAATATCCTATGAGTTGAAAAATATTAACAAGGAAAATAATTGTATTTGCCAATGGTTGTTTTATAATATTAGTTTAGGGATTATGGATACTTTATTAAATATTAATGGGTAATGAAAACTAAATAATCAATTAAATATGTCCATTCATGGATGTAATTATGAGAATATTATCAGAGGAAAAAAATATAAATGACTCACTACTTGTGTACAAAGTAGTTGAGAAATATAGGGGAGACCAGATGGATTAAAGAAAAAGGGGAATTATAAGGAGAAGTATATGAGTCTGATATAAGTTATAGTGAATAAGATATAAGAATTTGATACATTATAATCCTGATAAAATAATCTCAGTCTCAAATAAAAAGAAAATTGGATGATGTAAGAGACCCATTATAGATGAAGAGTTTCTTGAACTAAATAAGATCCTGAA
Source organism: Viscum album (assembly GCA_963277665.1). Lineage (NCBI taxonomy): Eukaryota > Viridiplantae > Streptophyta > Magnoliopsida > Santalales > Viscaceae > Viscum > Viscum album. The sequence continues at coordinate 2,081,229,832 of OY728128.1, read as the reverse complement.
AGCAGTGCGGTGAATGTTTCTTGGGTTTAAGGTGTAGTCATTAAAGGAAAAACATTGTTGAAAACACTCATAGTAGACGTATTGACCCAAAAATTCATTAATGAAAATTATTCTTGGTGTATTTAAATGTCTTTTTATGGTTAAGTAAAATTTATGCACTTATTTGGTTTTATGTTTTGGTTTTTAAAATACTTTTATGAATTGTGACCTTTTCTTATATAGTCATTGAATAATGATCATATGATTAGTATAAATATAAGGCTTTAATGAAGTCAATTTATTGAGACAAAGGAAGTGATGTGGTCAACCAGTAGGCTTGACCCGTATAAAGCCCATTTGTCGGAGCATGGAATTGAGGTGGCGTCATTGGGCTTCACTCTTAACCAATTCCAAGATAAGATTTAATATTTTATTCTTGAGGAAAACTGCCTATGGGAGATGTGGAAGTTGATTGAGATTACCACTCGAAAAATGTTATCTGAGCCACCCCAAGAGTCGATCACCATTTCACACCTTATCCTAAGGTCTTATGCAGGTTTTTTATGGGTTTATATAACAAGACCCTGGCATTATGATTATGTATAATATTTTGGTATATAATAAAAAATAAAATTTTATTTTATTATTGTTACTTTGTAAATATTTTTTAAAGAAAAATAGTATTTTTTTTGTTAATGTTAGACTAAAGAATCTATTTTGATAAATTAATAGAATTTTTAATTAAATAGTATTTTAATAATATATTATTATTAGTAAATTATTTTTTATTAAGTATAAATAATCATATAATGTTTATGCATGAAAATGTTAATTTTTATTATGGTTTGAATGCTATTTTTTTCAAAACAGATGAATTTTCAATAAATGTTAGTTTTTATTTTTAAAATCAAAATTAAAATATTTATAAAATTATTTTTATTAAATGAATATTATTTTTGTAATTAGAATTTTGAAATTATCTAATAGTGAATTTTTCAAAATTTTCTGAGACTGTCGAATTGTTTGATAAAAATTAAATATCGTTTAAATATATAATGTGTTTTGTGAAATCATAATGACCGAATTGTGATGTAATAAAATACTATAAACCTTATGTTTAGATAAAATATGTTATACCATTAAAATTATCTGATTTTAGGTTTTTTGATTTATTTTAAAAAGATTTAGTGGACCCTTCAAGACTTATAAATCATTTTTTCTTTTTAAATTGATTTCCATGAGAGTGTGACTCACCTTCACATAAGCAAGCCTACTATTTTAAAACATTCGGCCATTGAATTTATAATATATTTTATTCCACTCCTCCTTTTAAAAAATCATGGGCAAAACCCAACAGTTGGTTTGTGGTTTTGATTAGTTTTATGTGTGGTCTCTGAAACATAAATAATAAAGAACTCCCTCTCCTTTCCTATATAAACCCACCCAAGATCCCACTTCTTCTTCACTCAATTCCTTTGATGTTATTCCATAATCTACACTCCTCTCTCTATAATCCTCCCAAGGAACTCCATGCTCCCAATAAGCCTCTCTAAATCCCCTTCCAAGCCTTTGGGATCACACTTCCAAGTAATGGATTCATTCCATTCTGATTTTATCCATGTTTCTTAATATTGTTATGCCCTTTTATTTTCAATTATAACTGTTCTGGTATGATTTCTCACCTCCCCTATATTGTCCTCTTTATTTTTTAATTATTAGATACCCCTTTCCCTCTTATCAGTTCCTTCCATGTATACCTGTCACCATGCCAAAATTCCGTAAGGAATTTCTCTCACCTCAATTATATTCAAGAAATTATTTTCTATTATGAATCTAAATAAAATTAACTATGTTGGTACATGTATCAATATGACCCCTTTACATTCCATTTCATGTAAATAGGATAAGACCCCCCTTTCTCTCTCATTAACCATTTTTATGAAGTCTTGTCTCATGTCGTCATGCTGCCGAAATTATACCACAATTTTCTATGTAAAAATAATTGTGTAGTGAATACCTTTCCCATTTCACTATCAAGGGTATTCATCGTAGTGAAAATTTACTTGTTGATTATATAGTTTAATGTATGAACTATACACTCTATTATCATGGAATAAATGGTGATGAATCCATGTTTTATGATCCATGTGAAACACTTATGCAGAAAATAAAATGTTTAATAAGGGTGCACCCTGATAGCGCTCTAATGCAATGGGTAAAGTATAGAATAATGATACGTCAAGTGAAATGGGTTTTCAATCAAGCTAATTCAAGTGAAATGAGGGTTTACTCATGCTTCATGTTCAATGAGGTTTTACTCATCTTCCATGTGCAATGAGATTTGGTAATGCTAATTCCATGTTAAGTGTTGTTGCCACATCTCCATGTTATGATTATCATGATTTATCATTTCTTTATGTTCAGGTTTCTTTTTTGATCCATTGATATTACTATTGTTTAACATGTATTATATTCCTCATGTTATTCCATGTTTGTTCCCTTAGTGTGATTTATAGCTCACCCCTTTCTAATGTATGTCCTAAGGTTATCCCATTCAATGTTAAGTACGAAGGAATGTTGTGGTCATGTAAAGGAATTTCTCAATAAAGTTGTTGTAATTAATTTTTAACGTTGTTATGTAATGATCTTAATCCCTAAATCCACTATACCTCTCGATCTTTTATGTTGTATTAATTGAAATTTCATCTAATAAATTATGTTTAAGTGTTAAATAAAAGCAGGGTTGTTATAGTTCGTATCAGAGGTGTTACCTAGCCTTAACTGTGTTGCACAGCCTGGGTTTAGATATAGGGCCCACAACAAGGATGTTGGGCTATAAGGGGGGTGATAGTTACTCCCCCTTATGATAAAGGCTTAAATTAATAAATGATATGACTCATGTCAACATGGTGCACCATCCTTTTTGGGAGCCTACCTGATTACAACTCAACAATTAAACGTGCTTGGGCTAGAGTAGTGATCCGGATGTGTGACCTTCTGAGAAGATTCCCAAGGTGTGTGTGAGTGAGGAAAAAGCACACTGGAAAGGACATGTGTTGTCCTGTGGGGACAATCTTTAGTTAGATGGCCAGTTCAACCATGTGGGTGGGCCCCAGGGTGGGGACCACGTGACTACGGGGCAACCGGTGGTACCTGGTGGGACAGGACCCGATGACCATGTTAAGGTGGGTTGTTTGTGCTGTCACCGACACCCAATTTTCACATTTGGTATCAGAGGATCGGTTTTTTTATTTTTGGTATTAATATTAGATATATCTAGTGAAGACATAGAGACTATAATAAGTATAATAAAAAAATATCCCTATGTTTTGGTGAGTATTGACTAAGTGGTTTATCAAGAATATGCATCCCTGTCGGGATACGAGCAGGTAGAGTCCGCTCCGGTACAGATGTACCTATGTGTGAAAACTCCTACAAGGAGTTCCGGGCATGACCTAGGGTATCCTTGTACATGACAACGGTTCTTTCTGCACTGTTGGATACAATAGTCTCATGATATATGCTTTGGTAACTTTAAAAGCATAGTATGAACCATTGTTAAGGGAATTAAAAAATCCCCTAAGAGTATATGTTAGAATGTATATCATGGATAACATATATTGAAGCTTATAGATTCATAAGTTAAGGATATAAAAGTAATTTATAACAAATCCAGTTTTGTCTTTGGATTACCCTTTATGTTTTACCCCTAAATTTCCATTTCTTCCTGCCAATGGATGGTAATATAAGGACTCTAGCTAACAACCCATGTGATGACTGTTCTAATGAGATCCCCAATCCATTGAGAGTAAATATTGTGATCTTTTTCATGATACTCTATCACTTAACTCAAGCATTAAATAGAAATATGGATCAAGAGGAACGTTCAACACCCCCCCCCCAAGAAAGAACATGTCACTATCAAGAGCTTCATGGGATAGAGGACTCCTACTTTTAGTGGATCATCTGATCCCTCAATTGCTGAAAAATGGATCAACTCTCCTGAAAAGATATTTTCCATCCTTCAATGTTCTGAACAAGAGAAGGTTCTTATGGTTTCTTATTGTATAGAGGGCAAAGTTGATAAATGGTGTACATTGATCAAAAATACAAAGCATGTGGGCGGAGATTGAGTCACTAGAATAGAAGAATTTCCAAAATATGATTTTTGATAAATATTTCTTTTTCACCCACAGGCTGAAGATGGAAATCGACTTCCTTAACCTCAAAAAATTACGAACAATCCATCAAATTGTATGAGTAAATCTTCACACGGATTGCACGATACGCCTTCGGCTTTTTCATTACCCCAAAATGCAAGGCCAACCACTACATTGGTGGGACAGAACTTAGCTTGTGGAAATCCCTAGTGGTCCATGACATCAACATATATGACGAAATTTTTTTATGTTCCCTCATGGTTGAAATGGGGATCATTGAATCATAGGGGTATCATGGGGATAAAAAGTGTTAATTGGACTTTAATTCGGGCAGTCTGATGGATAAATCTAATGAGGATAAGAAAATCCAGCACCCTAGTTGCCAAAGGTGTGGAAAGAAGAACCCCAGAAATTTCTTGAAGGGGATGAGGAAATGATTTATGTGTGGAAGAGAAGAGCACCTAGAAGTTAACAGCCGAAAACAAAAACCTTCGAATACAATAGAGGAGAGAAATTCTTTGTTCGAATGTCAAGACATTTTTCATTGCTAAACTACAAAAAACTGGGTCACCATGAAAATTAGTGCCCTATACTAAAGGTTTTTTGAGGCAACCAACAACCTCCAAGGTAGTAAAGGTGAGGTTTTTTCATCACCACCACAGAAGTGAACCCCGAAAATGAAGTGGTGAAAGGTACGCTAGTTATTCATTCATGAATAGTGAAAATTATTTTTATTATTTTTATATGCATTATTTTATATTCTGAATGTTTAGTACAACAATCCCAACACCACGACAAATCATGGAAGTAAATATATCGGTGAGTAGGGTACCAGGGGAAATAATTGCATCCCATGAATAAAACTCCTCCCCAGTCATAATCGGTGGATTGAATATATCATAGAACCTCATCCGACTCCCTCTAGTAGAATTTGATGCAATTTATAGCATGGATGGATTTCTCTATATATAGCCAACATAAATTTCCAAGAGAGCGAAATCACTCTCCATGATGAGAATCGACCCCCGATTCTATACAAGTGCAAGGAGGAAGATGAATCTTCGTTATCACTATCATCTCATGCATGTATATTACTTCCTTATGAGAACACATATTTTTTCTCAGATGATTGAGTTTAAGGAGGAAACCATCCTTGAAGACAATCCTATTATGAGGAAATTTTCTGAAGTGTTTCCCAAGGAATTGTCTGGTCTTCATCCTAGAAGAGATGTTGAATTCTCAATTGATCATATAAATTGGTATTGTTAATTTCCAAGACATCTTATAGAATGGATGTTAAGGAGCTTGAGAATATGAATAAACAATTATAGTAGAATATGGATAAAGGTTTTATACGCCAAGTGCTTCACCATGGGGTGCACCAGTTCTCTTCATCAAGAAGAAAGATGGGTCAATGCGCCTTCACGTCGATTATCGTGAGATTAAAAAAATCAGGATAAATAACAAGTATCCCCTACCATGAATTAATGACTTGTTTGATCAACTATAGGGAGACCATTACTTCCCTAATGAGGATTTGTGATCAAGATATTATCAAGTAAGGGTGAAGAAGGAAGACATCCCCAAGATAGCATTTCATACAAGATACGGGCACTATTAATTCTTATTAATTCCTTTCGAACTCAATAATGATATAGTATCATTTGTGGACATTATGAATAAAGTCTTTAGATACAACCTTGATAAATTTTTGGTAGTCTTTATAGATGATATTTTAATATAATAAAAAACAAATGAGGATAATGAAGAGAATCTAATAACTTTACAAGAGACCTTGCGAAAGGAGGAGCTCTAGGAAAAGTATAGACAGTGTGAGTTCTTGTTGAATGAGGTCTCATTCTTGGGTCATATCGTCACAAGCCATGGGATATCTATGGATCCCTTAAATATAGATGAAATAGAGGGATGGATGAGGCCAACATCACTAATGGATATCCATAGCTTCTTGGGGTTAGAGAATGATAATCACCAATTTGTGAGAAATTTCTCATGATTGTTATACCCTATTACCAAGCTAACTAAAAAGGGAGTCGTGTTTTCTTGGAGTGATAAATGTGAAGAGAGCATCAATGAGTTGAAAAGGAGGCTTATCAGTACACTTTTACTCACTTTACCAACTATTGGAGACCTTTTTGTGGTATTTAGTGATGCTTCAAAGAAGGTCATGGTTTGTGTGTTGATCCAAAATGATAATGTGATAGCCTACACCACAAGGCAGCTGAAAATCCATGAGCAAAACTATCCCACACATAATCTGGAGTTAGCGGCTGTGATCTTGACATTGAAAATCTGGAGACTTTATATCTATGGGAAGAAGTCTAAGATATATAATGATCAAAAGAGACTAAAATAAATATCCAAACAAAAAGAGATTAATATGCGCCAATGAATATGGATAGAACACATCAAGTATTATGACTGCCCAATCCACTACATTCTCTGTAAGGCAAACAAGGTGGTGGATTCTCTAAGTAGAAAGAATCTTGTATCTTTATCAATGATGAGAATTTAAGAGGTTCCAATCATCATAGATTTTATGAGGATGGGCATGGTGAGAATTAAGGGATAAAAATCATAAATCCTTTCCCAAATGATTGCTCAACCATCCCACATGGAGAAAATATAGGATGATCTAAGAAAGGATGTGGAAATTCTAAAAAGGGTTAAATCTATCAGAAATGAGTAATAATCAGAGTTCGTGGTTAAAAAGGATGGAATTGTAAGATTTGGGTCCCGATTAGGTATACCATCTGATCTATAGATAATGAAGGATCTTCTGAATGATGCACATAGATCAACCTTCTTTATTAACCCAGAGAGCACAAAGTTGTATCTAAATCTCTGAGAACACTTTTGGTGGGATAACATGATGAAGGAGATTGATGAGTATAAATCAACATGCCTTGTGTGTCGGAAAGTGAAGGCTGAGATTCATAATTCTAAGGGGATGTTGCAACTCTTACCCATACCATCATGGAAATGGGAGAACATCACCATGGAATTTGTCACTAGACTTCCAAAGACAACCAAAGGAAAAAATTCTATCAGGATTGTTGTGGATCATCCTACAAAGTTTATAAACTTCATTTATATTCAGGAGGATTTCTCATTGGATCAACTTTCATAGATATATATCAAGGATGTGGTATGGTTGCATAGATTACCACTATCTATTGTATCTGATCGAGATCCAAGATTCACCTCTATGTTTTGGAACATTCTTCAACATGCTCTGGATACTAAGCTAAAATTTAGCATATCTTATCTTCCTCAAACTAATGGACTATCTGAGAAGACTATCCAAATAATTAAGGACATGTTAAGAGCATTTTAAATTGACTTCAAAGGAGGATGGGATCAACACCTTCCTCTTGTTGAGTTGTCATACAATAAAAGTTTTCACTCAATCATTCAAGTTGCTCCTTCTGAAGACCATTAAAGGAAAAAGATGCAGAACACTGGTGTGTTGGGTTGAAGTCAGTGAGTGTTAGAAGCTAGGACCTAAAATAGTCAATGAAATGGTGGGGATGGTCAAAACCATTCAAAATCATATCAAGGTAGCCAAAAGTCGATAAAAATGTAATGTAGATAACCATCGATGAAAACATGAGTTCAGAGTTGGAGGCATGGTGTTTCTATGCATATATCCAAGGGAAAAGATCAAAGGGTTTTGACATAAGGGGAAGTTAAGTCCTAGGTACATCAGCCCCTTTGAGTTACTTGATCTTGTTGGGGTTGTGGCCTATCGACTAGCACTTCCACCTATCATGGCCAATGTACATGATTTCTATCATGCATCACTCTTATAGAAGTAAATATTGAACCCTTAACATGTACTCTCTTCATAGTTAGCACAACTAGATGATGATATTTCTTAAGTAAAGAAGAGAGTGAAGATCATAGATCACATAGAAAAAGTTCTACGAAATAAGGCAATACCCCTCATCATGGTGTTGTGGGAAAACAAGTTTGAAGAAGCAATGTGGGAATCAGAAGAAGTGATGATGCAGAGTTACCCAAATCTATTTTAGTGTGGGAAAAGTAAATTTATAGGGTGAAATTTCTTAACAGGGGAAGATTGTAATGAACCAAATATTCATTAATGAAATATTTTTTTGGCTATTTAAATGTCCTGTTTGTATTATGTAAAATGTATAAATTTATTCAGTTTTATGTTTCGGTTTTTAACATACCATTATGAATTGTGTCTATTTCTAATATAGTCATTGAATGGTGATCACATGATTAGTATAAATATAGGGATTTAACAAATAAAATTTACTCATCCAAAGGAAGTGATGGCCTTATCCAGTAGACTTTCCACGTATGCAGTCCATTTGTTAGAGCTCATAAAAGAGGTGGTGTCATAGGGAATTGTTCTTGACCAAGCCCAAGTGGAGCTTGAAAACATTAAGATTGAGTGGAACTGTCTACAGGAGAAGTGGTAGTCGATAGAGATTACCAATGAGAGATGTTATCCGAGCCACCCCAATAGTCTATCACATTCGTGCACCTTACCCTATGGTATTATGCGGGTGTTTTAAGGGGTTATATTAAAAGAACCTAGTATTATAATTATCTACATTATTTTTTAAAATAATAAAAAATATACTTTCATTTTCTTATTGTTACTTTCTAAATAGTTATTAAAGCACAAATAGTATTTTTTTGTTAATTTTTAACTAAGGAATCTATTTTGACAAATTAATGTATTTTTAAATTAAATTGTATTTTAATAAAATATTATTATTATTAAATTAATTTTTATTAATTATAAATGATCGTAGAAATTTTATGAATACAATTGTAATTTTTATTACTGTTTGAAAGCTATTTTTGTCAAAACAAATGATTTTTTTTAAAATGTCATTTTTATTATAAAAGTGAAAATTCACATATTTATAAAATTATTTGCATAAAATGAATATTATTTTTGGAATCAAGTTGTCAAACTTATCTAACAATTAATTTATCAAAATTTTCTGAGATAGTCGAATTTTTAGGTAAAAAATAAATATTGTTTAAATATATAATGTGTGATTATGACATCATAATGACCCAATAGTGTTTTAATAAAATAAGATAAACATTATTTTCGGCCAATATAAGTTTTTATATTAAAATAATGTGATTTTAGGTTTGTTTGATTTATTTTACAAAGCTTCAGTGGACCATTCAAGACTTATAAAACATTTTTTTTAAATGATTTCCTTGAGAGTGTGACTCACCTCTACATAATAAACCCTATTATTTTAAGATTTTAATCCATATGACCTATAAAATATTGTTATATACTCCCATTTTAAAAAAACATTGGAAAAAACCATGGGATGTTTTGTTGTTTTGATTAGTTGAATGGGTGGTGTCCCAAACCTAAATAATAAAGAATTCCCTATCTTTTTCTATATAAACCCACCCATGCTACGAAATACTCTTCACTCAAAGCCTTTAGAGTTCATCAATATTTTTTCCTCCTATCTCTAGAATCCTCCCAAGGTACCTTATACTCCCACGAAGCCTCTCTCAATCCCTTCCCAAGCCGTTGTGATCACACTTCCAAGTAAGGGATTCCTTCTTTCTCATTTTATCCAAGTTTCTTAATATTGTTATTCCAATTTATCTTCAATTATAAATGTTGGGGTATGATTTCTCACCTCCCCTATAATTTCCTTATTATTTTTGAATGATTATAGACCCCTTTCTCTCTAATCGATGCCTTCTATGTATACAACTTACCATGCCAAAACTCCGTAAGGAATTTCTCTTTCCTCATTTACATTCAAGAAATTCTATTGTATTCTGAATCTAAATTCCATTACATATGTTGGGACATGTATCTATATAAACCCCTTAATTTCCATTTCATGTAAATATGATGATACTCCCCTTTCTCTCTCATCAACCATTTTTATGAAGTCTTATATCACACCACTATCCTGCCGAAATTACACCGCAATTTTCCAAGAAAAAATCATTATGTAGTGAATACCATTTCCCTTTATCCATCAAAAGTATTAAACTTTATTCACATTTAATTATTGATTATATAGTTTAATTTATGAATTTTACATTATTTTATAGTGGAATAAATTATGTTGAATCCATGTTTTATGATCCATGTGGTACACTTATGCATGAAATGAAATGTTTAAGAAGGGTGTGCCCGGATAGCACTAATATGCATGGGGTAAAGTATAGTGTCATGGTAAGTAATGTGAAATGGGTGTTAAATCATGCTAATTCAAGTGCAATTATGGTTTACTAATTCTTCATGTGCAATGAGGGTTTACTCATGCTCCATGTGTAATGAGCCTTGAATCATGCTAATCCCAAGTTAAGTGTCATTGCCACATCTCTATGTTATGATTATCATGCTTTATCATGCCTTTATTTTCATTTTTCTCTTGTGATCAATTGATATGCATATTTTCTAACATGTAACATGTTCCTCATTTTATTCCTTGTTTATTCCCATGCAAGGATTTATAGCTCACCCCTTTTTTATATATGCCCACAGGTTATCCCATGAAATGTTTAGTACGAAGGAATGTTGTGGTCATGTAAAGGATGATTTCAATAAAGATTTTTTATTTCATGTTTTAAGTTGTTTTGTAACGATCCTAAGCCAAAAAGACACTAGAACTATCGATATTATATGTTTTATTAAGTGAAATTTCATGTAATAAATTATGTTTCAGTGTGAAATAAAAGCAGGGTTGATATACTGGATGGAAAATATAGTTTTTTTGGGATTTAAGACATCAATGGATATCATGTGTTCCACTTAATTATTTTATGGATGAGAATAAAAGTATCTATGGGGATGGAAGTATAAATAGTTGTAGTGGGATTCAATATTGATTAGTTGTGTAATATAGTGATATAAAAACTGAGTGGTTCAGTTTCCAGTATTTCAGGATGATAAAGAGACAATAAAAGTTTTTAAAAAAAATATTAGTCAAGAATATAGGTCACAAATATATTTTAAAACAATAAGGATTATGTATTCAACTCCAACCCATGTAAATATCATGCAGTATCTTTACTTTCATTATTTTACCACATGTGGTTTTTCATGTTATGTTAAAAAAATATAAATGAATTATTATTAACTAGATACAATATTTGAAGACCAATGGGGGTTAAGTTATTTAATGAAGAATATGTTTTGGGAAAAATAATTTTACCACACCTGATTCACCCCACCTTCTCAGATGTGTCATCACAGGTCCACAATGTATAGCATCCTTGACATAAAATATTAGTCTTTATTTCCTTATATATCTTGTATCAATATTAACCTCTAGGGATCTATATATAATTTTTTTATATTCTACTTTTAGTTTCTCAAATAAAATACATTGATATACTCTATATAGTTCCTTAAACTCATTCATATGACTCATATGTTGGGTCAATCTAGAAAGGATAACACATGATTAGGTCTCACACCATACCTTTCCAAGATTCCTTTCACAAAGTATTCCTCTATTCGTGAGTTAATAAATATTATAAATTTCCATGGATTTATGAAATTATAAGGATCCAATATGTTCCTAGTCACATTACCTCAAGAGGCATAGTATTCCTCGTTTAATGGTAATAAAATAAATTTTTTCTAATTCCCTTCATAAGAATATATAGGAATCCTATATAATATGATATATACCTATATAAAAACACTTCATACCTCCATTAATAGAATCTCGGTACCTCATAAGATAGTGAAAAATTCCAAAGTATGCTCTTATATATTTTTGAACTGGAGATACTAAATATTTGAATCATATGAGAGAAAATATATTTCCCTAATTTAGTATCTACTAAAATAGAAATTGTTAGTAAATAAATTCCCCCAAAGGGTAACTAGTATTTTTATTGGAAAGAATTTCAATAAGGTGTCTTAAATATATAATTGATTCACAAAATTTTCAACATAAACTCCTAGGGGATGAGTAGAACATATAACATATCATCCAATTGACTTTGTCATGGTCAACCGCCCTGGTGAGCGAAATGTCTCACTCCATTGGGTTGTAGGAGAGCCATGGGGGACTCAAAACAATAAAAGAATTCCTTTGAAAAGGTAAATTCAAAAAACAATTTCAGATTAATAAAACATAACTAGTAAATCAGAAATCGTATAATATATTCCCTGGGAAGAAAAAATGTATGATAATTATATAAATATAAATTAATAATTTAAATCCCCATATAAGTCTAGGGATAATTTTTTAAAAAATATTTGTCTGATGAAAAAATAATTATTTAGAATTGATTTCAGTCACCCCCATTCCCATGCTTGCAAGTACACATGCAAAATTTGTGAAAATGAAAGACAAGGATTCACTTAGAATATGTTTTATTAAAATCTATTAACATTTTATAACACTTTGATACATTAGAAAATATTTTCATTTGAATAAAAACTATGTATGATATCATGTACCGAGATCCACACCGAAAAAACATGGACCATGATATACAATTTAAATTTGATTATTTAAAATGACTATTATATCCTTTTTGTTGGATTGGGTGGTAGGAATATGTGTAAACACATTTTGAGATATATTTTGAAAACTTCTAAAAATAAATTTATTTATTATTACTTTGGAAATATCTACTAAATTTTGAAAGATAAAAATGAAATCATATAAGGGTTGGAATAGTTGAAGTTAAAAATGTTCATTTCCCTATAATGGTTTTTTTTGATATTATAAATTTTTATTTTATTGATACATTTATAAATTTTAGAAATTTAATTTGAAAACCAATATTACTTCATTTTTTGTATTCATCGAATAAAAATTTTCTATGTGTGATTATTTTATATATATTTTTTATTTTTTTAATTCATTGTTTTATATTTTTGAAATCTATGTAATGGTTTTATACAATTAAACATTATTTTTGGTACCTCTATTTTAAATAAATTTCAAAAGTATTAATTTTAATTTTATGTTGATTTAAATTAATATGGGACTAGTTTTACATATAATAGAAAAAATTATTCCATTCAAAACAAAATTATGCATGATTTTGGTATAAAATTATTTTTATGATTAAAAGAGGAATTTTTTAGAAAATGGTTTATTTTTGTGTTATGTAAACTTTTATTAAATTTTTTTTTTAAAAATACTCAAAATTCAATCTCAAAAAATGTATTCCAAATTTGGTATCAGTAGGTACTTACATTGTAATGAGGTTTATTTATTTTAATTCATAATAAATCATAATCATGGTAAAATTTTATCACCTTGGTAAACGATAAAATATTATAACTATTGTTAAAACTATGGGATAAGGACTGAAAATTTCTCAAAAACATATATTTATTTAGTTTTATGAGTTTATTTTAACTAAAAAAATATTATATTTAAAAAATATTTAAATTTGATTACATTTTCCAATGATACTGAGCTATAAATTATTTTATTTAAAGATTAATTAAAATATGTCACTCTAATTATTGTAATATATGTAATATTTTTTGATAGAAAAAAAAAGAAAATAAATTGTTATAAACGGTTATTTTTCATATTAATAAATATGTTTTATAGTATTTTATTATAACATATTTTCTAATTTTATAATTTTCTAAAATAATTATGTGTCGCTAATGAAGTGCTTGTTTATGTAGGTATGAAATCAAAATAAAATATTCAAATATAAAAATTTAATTTTTTTGATAATTTAATAAATTTCACCATTTTATGGATCAAAACAATTTATGTATTTTATTAAATATTCAAATTAAAAATATGTGATAATATTCACATTTAAAAAGTCAAATTATATGAATAGTACAAAAAATGACTTTACAAAAATGTTATAGTATACAATATTCATTAATTATTTTAAAAATCATAAAAATATTATTTTTGTTTCTAGTGAATGGGAAATTGTCAATAATTGTAACCATTTTCCACTAATAATCAACTTTCTCTATCATAATGATATTATTGACCCAAAAAAACAAGGTATATTGTTACCATAGTATGGGATTAAAAGGGTTATAAGGGGGGTTTTTCTTGAAGATATGGTTTGAAATAAAACACAAAATATCTAAATTTTATAGATTGAACATATTTCAAACTCATTACATGCTTCTTTTGAAATTTAGCTACTTTTTAGCCACTTGTCCTTGAAAGGGATATATATTATTTTAATGTTTCAAATAATTTCAATTGTGCCACTACCCTGACATATAAAAGGGAAAATAACATCATTTATTTGAATTTATTAGGTTATTTGGGGTAAAATTACATTAAACACATTCACACCACACACACAAGATGAAAAGGCATGCTATATCCCCTTAGGGATATCCCACCCATTGAGCCTTATTTATTCAATACATGGATTGGAGGTTTAGTGGTCAAGAATCCCATGACATGGCCCAAAGGTCCACAATATGGCCTAATGACATACTATTGTGTCATGCTTGAATCGTGCTTATATCATCATCATCCTTCATCATTCCCACCTCACCACATTCCAGTATCACTGCCTTCTAGTAGAAATTGACTCTCACCAAGATTTAAACTCGGTTCTGATGTAGAATCATGAGACACCTATAGCATTTAGACACACCCCAACATCAACTAACATTCATTATTGTTCACTTAATCATGATCCACTTATCTCAGCCATACCCTATATTACCTTCATATAATCTTTGTTAAATATGTTCTAGAGGTGATTATCTTTTTGAAATACCATCCTAAGGGTCCTTAAGAAGATACCTAAAAAAGGTTTCTCAAAGCTGTTGTAATAATCCTTTCAAAATATTTTATGTTTATTTCTTCTCATACATCCTCCAAATATTATTTAACCATATTATCATAGTTACATCATTACAATTATCTTAACAAAATTATATTATTTTAAAAGAATAACCATTATCTATTTATCCTATATCTCCACAACCGATGAATTTTCTTTTTCATTAACACCCCTTGAGGACGGTTAAATATATAGTTTTAATGAATATATATTATTTTTATATAATTATTATGATTATTTAAATATGAAATAGTATCCCCCTTATGACCCCTTATCCATTGTAACTTGACAACGTCACTCGTGCATACATGTGGACTACCACTTCAAAGAATTGATGTTATTTATTTACCATTTATTATTTATTTGGATAGTCATAAGGATATATTTAATGAATATATATGATACATATAGTACAATTATTATTCTATAATGGTGAATTATTATTTACCTTTCACTTATTCTACCTATAAAAATGTGAAAACTTTACTCATCTGTACTTGTAAATTATCTCCTACATGAACTGATATAATTCATTTTCAAATTTAAACTTATATGAATGGTCATAAAATTGTATATAATTTATAAATATTATATTAATTCCATAATTATTATTTTCTAGATTATGAGATAGTGAAAAAGGTACATTTACAAGAACTAATGAACTGAAATATGTATGTCAAATAGAAGAGTGAACACTCTAATTATTAAAATTAATGTATAACAATTAATAGTTAAATAATTTAAAATAATAATTAAATAATATATGGTAATATAATTATGAATATAATTCTATTATAAATTTATAATTAATATAAAATATTAAATATGTGGGTAAAAACTTGAATGAAGAAAGTCGATAGAAAAAATCATACCCTAGTTAACCCATAAATACATGATATAAAACAAGGGTTGTACATTCTTACAATTCTAGTATCGCTTAGGTTTATAGTTTTATATTTTGATAAACAAATTACAGGAAATATTTAAATATCCGAAAAATATTTTTTTTTTCAAAAAACAATTCTTTAGAAATAGTTGCTTTCTTCGTTCAATTTAACATTCCTATATGAAACTCTGAAATTATTATTGAATCTACTCATCCTTAAAACCTATAAAAATTCATTTGAATATTTTGGAGTATTAAAAAAATATTTGTAACATAAATATAATAAAAAATTATGTTAGTCTATATATAAACATAAAAAAACAATTATAAATACTTCGTTTTTAAAATAAACATTGGAAAACATATATTTGTTTACATATCTATGAGAATGGACTCAATTATTAAAAACATAGTAAAATATTTAATATAAAATCACAAAGATAAATAATAATCCTAAGGGTTTCTTGGAAAAAATAAGAACTCATTTATTTTCACAACTTGAACCACTAGGGGCAGCCAACAAATGGTAAACTGAAAATGATACCCCAATCATACCTAAAATAGAAAATAGGCAGGAAACTAGCACTGAGTAGGAATATCATGCACATAGAGGTCCATAGACTAATGTAATTGCCCACAAACACACAAAAACATCTCCATAGTCTGGTAAAATGTAGAAAAGATATAAAATTGATACAATAGATACATGTATAAAAATTATCCCACATCATAGTAAAGCCTTTACTACTACATAAGTAAAAAATGGAGATATATAAGCCCCAAAAAAAATTAAGAGATCCCAACTAGATGAAATCAAGGGATTGTTACCCAGAAGTTACTCCTATATCCATTTGATTTATATTTAGCCTAAATAAACCCCAACAATGCTCCACCAAATATAGTCTACCTAGGACTATAATGAAAGGTCATTCACCTATACAATATAAATGATGTATAGGTGGAGCCCTTCCCTAGTTGAGTATAAACATATATAGTATCACACCCTCAAATCACTAAACTCAAATCATCAAATATATAGTTTTTATAACATATCCAAATTGGATTATCAAATATAATATGACACAACTTTCCAAATAATTACCCATATAAGAACCACAAGAATCCCAAATAAAGAGAAAAAAGGGATCCATATCCCTGAAACCCAATTAAGAATGAATAGTCTCCTTGCATCTCTAATGGTAACTATCTGATTCCAAGTACCAAAATAAACTGTTCAAGGATCTTTGTGAAGTTTCCCACTCCACACTAGTACACTTGATATCCAAGAGAGAACAAACTCCAATGGTCCAATCACATCTATTTAAAAATCCTCATAACCACATAAGACACATACTAGAGAGATCACTCGTCACTACTCTGTATCAAAGATGAGGGATCAGAAATAACTACCCAAAAATTTTATATAACCTTATAATAATTTTGATTTCATGAACCTCACTGTTACACTACATAGTTGATGGGGAAATACTCCAATAGAGGACACTCCCACCTTTCGATCTTAGTTATGGGGAGTCCACTCCACAAATAGAGGTCATTCCCTCTATAGAATAGGGTGAGCACCATATCAACATGAAAAATGGAAATAGGGTGACCAAACCCTTGATAAATATAGTTCATAACTGAACAGGGTAACACTATGTTAATCTTACCTGATTACTATCACCAGATAGGCATCACTAGAAGAAGAGTCACACTCGTAACACCTTGTGTCATATGTCTGAAGGCATAATGATGGTAACTATTACATTCTATGTAGAAAACATCTCAGGATATACTACACGAAATCCGAAATATGAGCCCAAAAGGAGGTTATATGCTAGGTAAATGATAAAAGTATTGAACATTATCAAAATAGAGTAAATGGTTTGTCACATATACTGCACTGAGTGTCTCTATAGGTATGGAACTACCTGTGGCTCACTTTTTCAAATTCAATGTCTTCCTATTGTTACGTGAAATGTCTACTAAGGGTACATGACATGTCTATTTATGTATTTAACTCAATGTGACTTCCTCTATATCATATTTACAATGGTGCATTCTAAATTACTCATGGTGTTCCCATGTACATTGGTCATGTATGAGTATCTTCTAACATATATTGGGCATACATCACATCACATCGAATGTAGGGGTTGGGCCATCACTCGGTATATTTAATAATCCCAATACCATGGTCTTTATAAAGTACATTCTGTGCGTCCGAACACAATGTGTGTGGAGTCACATGGTCACCCAAACATGTAGTCTATGAAGATTATGGGTCGACTGCTAAGGTTTACACTGCGTGTGATGAGATAAAAAAATCATGTAGCTCTACATGTCTTGTTGGGTGTGTAATCCATATACACGTTGATCTATTCAGCTATGATTTACAAGGAATGTGGGACAACCACAAGGGATGTGATATTTAACTCCTCATAAATATGCAATCCACCACACATATATGACTATATAGATTGTGGTTTCAGAAATACACATCATGCGGTTTATAATTTTTTAGACATTTTCGAAAGAATCAATCATTTCTCTCCATGCCACTACTTCAAATTGTTCCACTACTAAATCCACTAATAAACACGGATCTATGCTTGATCGTTTTATCCTTAACTAGTTACTATATTTTTTCCATCCAACCCACTAATGAATAATTTATCATCGCTTTGCATCTCTAAAATTAAAATCCTTTAGGATAACCTTCTTTGATATATCCTTATATCATCCATTATCATTTTTAAACCTCAATAAAACCATCCATCAAAATCAAGATCCTTTGGAATTGATTTATTATTCTATTTATTGGTTATGAAATAATTAATCATCAGTTATTTATCAAACCAAAGGAAGAAAATGAAATATCTTCGATGGTCATACAAATAATGGTGGGAGAAATACACCAAGAAAAATTAGAGTAATAAACCTCATCCATTTTTTGGGATGACCTCAATCAATTAATATTATAATGATAAATGATGAAAAATAATCATTTATTATTAATCATTATCAATTCTTAATCCGAGGAATATAATTAATAATTGAAAATCCACACATCGAACCTAAAATTAAGAAACTAAAATTCATTTGACGTTCGAGTGTGGATAATCAAAAAGTTTTATTAATAAAAATAAAAACTCTCTACCGTGATTTCTAATCGATCTCTAATAAATAATGATTCAATGTCTCTATCATTCAAGATATCCAAAAACTTCTCTAGTGAATCAAAGAACCATTGATCCAATCATAGATCCACTATCTGGTCTTCATTCATCCAAACTCTCCTCCATAAAATCTCTCTCTCAAAATTCCTAGGGTTCTGGGGATAACCCTAGGATTTCCCATAATATGGTTTTAATAGATATTTTTTAGGTCATTAAAAATAATATCTAATAAATTAATAAAATTAATTAATTTAATTACCATCCACACATGATGTTTCATAAGACAAACACCCAATTTTCACTACAGCTATGTAACGCCTAGGGTAAAAACGCATTCTATATTAAGTGGAGGTATCATATTTCCATTCTAAAAATCTATTTTGGATTTATTCCATTTTTTTAATAATTTTGTGTTTGTGTGGATGATATAATATTTTTAGTTTTTTTACATATCTATACTAGGGATCTCTTATCCCCAAAATACCAAGATGAATCCATTCACAACTCCAAAAATATGATTTGAAATTTTAAATTGTGTTCCATGTAAATTTAAATGCCATTATATTCTCCCCACATTCAATTATTTTCATCTTGAAAAGTGATAACTAATTAATATATGAGTCTAATGAACTCACATCTAGATAAAACACTCCAATAATCTCTCTTAGAGGTTTCTATGATACCCACCAAGGCACAATGAAGGGAAACATATTCCCCTTAAGGGTCTTATACTGCATATTTTTCAAACACAAATGCGCTAATTGAAATGATAACTCTGACCTCACATTCCATCTTATCATGGATGACATTATGAAATTTTATTTTCACATTTCTCCTCAAATAAGATATTTGAAAAACACCATGGGGTTTGTCTTAAAATGAGTGTTAGGTCAAGTGGAAGTAGACCTCACCAACCCAACATAATGACTAGAAAAATGACCTATGAAATGCATATAAAGCCTGTAATCCTATAAAAATAATCATAAACCTTGCTGAGGTCAGATCCCTTAGAACACATGATTTCCATGTTGATCTCAAAAGGCCTCCATCATCGAGTCAAAAAGGGCTTATACCATATTCGTATAGTCATAATCTAACCATAGATGAATTTAACCATCCCTACCATCTTAAGAACCAACCTTAAGCCCACATGTTTTGTTTCCCACTAGATCTAAAAATTTTAGTGGTGACCTACATAGTCTCCCATATATGGACTTGAATGGTCATATAATGATGGTGGAGTGGTAACTATTGTGATATATAAAATCCATTGATGGTAGACGATCCACTTAAATTTTTCACAAAACTAACATGAAATCCTTAATCATGTTCTCTAAAACCTAAATGGTCCACTTTTAACTTTTTATTCTATCTGGGGAGAAACACTATGCTCAACCAGAACTGAGTCCCAAATCCTTCTGCATCCCCTCCATTATAGTAATGTGATGTCAGAACCATGGTTAGATATAATCATCGAGGTTATAACATGAAACCATACAACCTTCTAAATGCATAATAATCTCAAACTCTCAACTAAGTTTCAATCTTGGGTTCTTATGAAGTTAAAAAAATGATGAGTCAGTGAATTATCACTCATATAACATTGTGATATCACATTGATTGTGGAAGACCCGCAATGAAAATAACAAAGATGCCATCCCATTTTCACTTCCATATGAGAACCTCAACCTCCGCCTGTTGGTAGTTCATACATATATAGATAAACTAAAAAAAATTCTACACAATATTTGGACACCAAACCTCATTCCAAATGATCTTGATATATCCCCACCTCTCCTCGATGTACTATTAAGGGAAACGATGAGAAATCCTCAACAAATCCGCTCAAAGAATGATTGGGGTCATCGCATATCATTGAACTAGTATGATGTAATACCCACTATCACAATATCCATTATGGGAATTTCCAATGGATATATGGTCATAAAGGATATCGCAATCAATATCCTCAAGTTGTGGCTTTCTAACTTTTTGAAGAGGAGGTGGGATCACCACCCTAAACTGAAGGTGCATTGCACCATCCATGTCCTTAATGTTTAATTCCAATGAGGTAAACTGCCTCGTTACCTATGTCAAAAAACAAAATATAGAAAATCTTGTATTGATTATCTTATACTGCCTCAACACTCTCGAGTGGCTCCTATGATGGAACTATGTAAAACTATCCTTGGAACATTGTCACTCGCATTCCCAAGAAGACATATCCTATAAAGTGGACCTCATTAATTCAAAACCAACACATTGAGATATTCTCGTAAATAAAATACACTCATTTAATTTATAGAACCATTCTTATGTGTCACAAGGAATCAACCTCTAATTTTATGAAAAAAGGGTCTCACTGATTGATATTACCATGAACCCATCTAAGATGGGCATGTAGAACTGGTCTATAAGTCTAAAATATTTGTTGTGTCATCCAAAACATTGAATGGTTTCCCAATGAACTCAAATAAATCATAGTCTCATTAGAAATCAACCATTTCGATATCCTCTCGATAAATATAGAGTTATTGATAACTCAACCTAACTTCAAACTCTGAAAACCACACCTCTCCTAACCACTAGTTAAAGAATTCATTATTTCTCTGGGTGTGACACTACTTCATGAGTCATCTTGTTCATGTGACATTAATCTAAACCTATCATCAAGAGCACTTCCTCCTATAAGTGAATGACACTATAACTATGAGGGGAACACACTAAGATAGGAAAATTTACTTTATCTATGAATTTATACAACTAGAACATCAAATCTCATAGTTATATAGGGTCATTTGATATGAAAATGTAGATATTGGGTTATCCCTAGGAGTAGGCCTATGATGATATCAAACAATTTATTGAGAGATAGGCCTATTACATACTTAGGGAAAAACTTATAATACCACTCTGCCACCAAAAAATTTAATTCTCAAAGAATCTAATTCTCCATGGATCATACTGTACATATAATATGTAATCCATTGTATCCTCTTGCAAAAAATCTCATCATACTTTCCCAATGATTTATTATCAACAAACGAGGAGAATTTCATCTACCAATGCTGTTAAACTATAACCCTCACTAGTAACATTTGTGATAGGAATAGAAATAAGATAACTAGTATATAATGGGGGGAAACATAGGTCCTCACTTCCACTATAGAAATATTCCATGTCAGGATTTATCACTTCCATGAGTCAACTCATGTAGTCAGCAGAAGTGTATGATCATTAGTTGTTCTCTACAGCGGCCTCCAAACATAAGGATTAAAAAAGGGCTTCGATGGAATCACTATGTATCTAACAGGGGATATGTTTAGCGAAATTTGTCTTTTAACCTCGTTCAAAACTGAAAAAGGTGTATAGAATACACAAGTCATGCCTCAAAACACACTTGAACCCTCTGGCCCAAAATTTCCTACCACCAGAGACAATCATTTCTCATTAATATATGTTCTCAAAAACTGAGGATTTCTCCAACACATGATCACATCAAAATGACCTTAAACATACTGTTCAGTAAAACTCATACTCCAAAACACAACACTATATTCTTTGGGTGATAGTTACTCACCCACAAATATTTGAATCATGTCTCCAAAATACATCACCGCAGAGTAAGTATCCATTTTATATGTTTTTATGAAGAGACATAAAACATAACCAACATATATAAATACATATACCCTATACCAAACAGGATAAGTCTCATCACTAGGAACACCATTAACATGATTTCTAATCAAGTTGGATTTTTCACCATAATCTTGTGCCACTCCTCTACCAACGGTGAAGAGGGATCTGGTTCAGTATGAAACCTAGGTGATATATATCTTTGAAACTCATGAAAAACATATATAATATATATTATATTTTTTAGTACCACTAAAAGATACTACTTCTCCGTATATAATAAAATTTTTTACAAAAATAGAATGATTGTTTTGGGTTCAAACAAGCAGGAAAACCTAGACCACTACCTTAATCCAATCCTTCACTACTTGAGATTTTGTATCTCCAAAAAAACAGAGTGATTTATACAAAAAGATCTCCCACAACACTCTATCCCTTAATGCACAATAATTGTATCCTACTAAAGTCATTAAATATTCCAAAATATGGATTATTATCCACCTAGACCATAGTAGGTGGATCCATGCATTACACATTGGGTCTTAGCACTGCCCTATGTCTTCCTAAAGAAAACCCATTAGTTGTGGGACCCCAAAGAAAGGACTCATCCCTCAAATATATTTTTTCATAGCGTAATATTGAAATCACAACTGGATATCATTAAGGAGGAAATACAAAAATTATCTATACATACCATGGTCAAAGATCATATCGTGGGAGATGACTCAAGAAGGACACTGAAACAAAAACCCAATACTAAATTATTCATTTAAAAATATTTTTCATACAAATAGGGACTACATGTGTGGAGTCGTCAATAATGTTATTAGATTCATGATGAATTATCTACTACACCAACATTGTATTCCTTGATCTAAGAGCTGATCTCAATTCCATTAAACATTGTTTCCCTAGTTCCCAAACCAAAACCCCATAGATTGAAAAATATTCCAAATATAGTCCTATGATAATATCTTTTGATACAACTCTATCATGACCCGTACCACTGAGGCCCTCCTGGGTAGTTGTATGTTGGGAAATATAGCCAAGTACCACCCCTAATAGGGCAAGGGCTAGTGACTAGCACCGATTCGACATATCACAAATATGTGAGTTCTTATACTGAAGTACATGTATACACACAAAAAGATCTATATATACTAGTCTAATGTGGAAAGGATAAAAAAAGATAAAATATTTGGGTACATAACAAATATACTACATGAGTGTACAATAAATATTAAAAAAAATAATATGGAAAAAATATAAGGGGGCCAAAACTAAAAAATAACCCAACCATCTGATAGTTAGGGGAAGATACCCAAAATTAACTCATGGATCCACCTCTGCTCTATCTAGATTACATAATCTCCATCAAATCTTTGATACTTATACTCCACCTAGGACTCTATAAAATGGTCTATAATCTACATAAGGTTTACCATGTGTAAGGAGATTCTATGCATGCATGAGTACAAACAAAACTAGCAGGGAACCAAAAAATCATCAAACATGATGCACCAATGAAAGAGTACTCATATCATCCCCATGTTTGAATTTAAATAATAATAAGGTACAAAAACTATAATAATTATCCAAATAAGATAAAAAATAATCCAATGTGAAGAGGGAAATGGTATCTCTATGTCCACCACCCATATAGGAAAGAAGAGTGTGGTTGCGGTCCTAAGGGTCTATCTCTGATGCCCAATACTAGTTGAACCATTACAAGGATTTGAGTGAAGGGTCCCACTCCATGATACTATTCCCCACATCTTATGGAGAACTAATTCCCAAGGTCCAATCACAGATATCAAGAAACCTCTATAATCATATGAGAAATGGAGTAGTGATATAACTCCTTTATAATGTGTATCCTACCAAAGGGAGAACTACCTCATACCCATGAATCTCTGATAACATATATAGAATATCAATGTCTGATACCTCAACACTATATAGCAAAATAGATGGAGAACTAAACCCATGGAATAACAACAAACCACCAGAGATCAGTGATGGGAAGTTCACTCCACAAATAGTGGACCCATTCCCTCTATACTTTGGGGGAAGAACCATATCTAACAATATAAATTATATAGGAGACCTACATCCTAGAGAGATATAGTGCAGTATCAACCCTCATAACACTCTAATGATCACAACTGATCTCTATTGTTAGATATTCATTTCTGGAACAACAATATCGCTCAAAACACGTCATTTCATTTATCTGGTTCCATAATGAAGGCCAACATAATGTTTTATTTGAAAAAAATCTTAGGAAAGGCTTCTCATGAAACCAAATCCACGACCCATAGAATGATATCTTCAAGGTATAATATCAAAGGCTCTAACATTCCCTAGAATTATTATACAATATTTTATATTGGGAATATAATGTTCTCTCGTAGTATGTAAATACTTGTGCCTAACTACGTTGTATGGTATGTCTTCTTCAAGATTCATGGTGTGTCCACTAGGGGAAAAATGGGTATATTTCAGTCTATTCCATGTATTGTGGTATATTCCTATGCCTTGAGGGTTATCCCTTGTATGCTTTACATGTACGGGTACTTTAAAAAGTAAAAATAGTTTTATTCACATCACATGGCATGTAGTGAATGGGTTGTCACACCACATGTATTATTTGTAATCTATATAATGTTTGTGGTCACATGGAAATGTTGATGTGTGTTCCTAGTACATGTCTAGACATCTATCAGTATGTACATAACATGTGATTAGATATGCACAAAACATTTCTCTACATGCCTTACTTGGAATGTCCTCCCTAAACATGATGAGTTAGTTAGCTAAAGGTCGTGTGGAATATAGTCCAACCACGTTGTATTTGATATTTAACACTATAAAGAAAACCGTAGTTTTCACATAGAGGGTCTACACAATGTGTGTTCCTTTGAAATGTATGGAATGTAGTTTAAAATCTTATATAAACTCTTCAAATACTCATGTGTTTCTTTTCATGTTCCCACACCATTTATTCCACAAAAAACTATAGATAAAGGAATACATGGCCTTCTTTGAATATATCCTTAATTTGATTTATATATTCTGGCCAGCCAAACTATTCAAGAATCATCTCTCTTCTCTTTGAATCTGAAAAAAACTAATCCCATGTTTCATCCTTCTATAATTCATTAACAAATCATCTTTCATCATCATCAGACCAAAATAAAACCATAAGTCTTGGACCTGAACCCATGATATTGATCCATTGAACTAAATAATGGTTGGTTAATGATCGATCATCGAGAATTTTTCAAACCACACACTAAAAAAATACCCCTAATGAATGTGAAAAGATTAATGAGAGAAATTCACAATTAAAAAAAAGAGGGACAAACCTCATCTATTGAATGGGATGGAAATAAATTACATTCTAATGGAGAAAAAAAATAATAATCAATGATAAATAATCATTATTAATTCCCAAACTCTAGAATATATGTACCAATTTTAAATCCAAACATCAACTAGTAAATTAGTCTGATAATGATTCAATTATCATTTGATTAGGGATAATAAAAAATGTGATTAATCTAAAAAACCAAGCATCCTCATGTTTGGATCAATTTATGTTTAATAATATTTTATGTCAATATCATTGGAAAGATCCATGAACTACTTTGGTGAATACTAACTCCTCAGCATCGATCATTGACCCTCGATTCAGACATAATTTTTTAAATCTTGATTACATGCTCTCTCTAAAATCCATAGGTTTATGTGGAAACCCTTAATATTTTTCTATAATTGGGTTTAAATAGATATGGGGTTTGGGTCATGTAAATTAATAAATAATAAATTCATTTATTTATTTTTCGTATTCAAACGATTGCACCTGATCCAAACATCTAACACGCATAAGTTTTATGTCGCTCCTTAGGTAAAACAAATATTATGGATTTAATGGAAGTCTTATTATTAAAATTTTATACTTTGTTTGGGGATCATTAAATTATTTAAGAGAAATTGTAATTGTGTGTTATAGTATTTTTAATATATCTGCAAGGAGGCTCTATGGGCCCAAAAATTACACGATGGATTTTTGAAAAACTCTATAAATATTCATATAAATTTTTCAATGTTTTAAAAAAAATTGGAGTCATTTTATGTATATTTTCCCTTCTCGATTAGTCCTCTCGCATTTATTTCAAATAGAAGGTCATAAACATTACTCAAAAAAATTACCTCATTTTTGTAGCTTAAAATGTTTAAAGATTTACTTTATAAACCATTGAAAGAATATCATATAATTATTTTGGTAAATTATACTTACATTCATCCTTACAATAATCCTAATGATGGAATCACTTTATAGGAAAATCCCATATATATTAGGAGAAACCAATCACTGGTAAACATCATCACTTTTCATAATGCATTGGAGAGTTATAACAGGCTCACCCATTATAAGAGTTATATCGGAATCACCCATAATTCATATAAAATATAAAAGAAACATATCTTTAATAAAACAAATTTATATTTCATTTTAATCATTAAACACATCTGAATTGGTATTAAATCCTATAATCTATAACACATTCAATTAACTCAATATAAGAAGAAATAATTTATGTAACCTTAAAAAATTAAATTAAAAAATACTATAATTTTAATAGAAATATTATATTTGAAACTAAAAATTTAAAAAATTTATACTAATAATTCAAATTAATAAATTAAATGACTTTATGATAGGGTCATGAAGCCATATATGTTAAAAACAATCTTTTTCAGATTTTTAAAAAGATGAAAATAAATCACACAAAAATATTAAAAAGATTCCATTTTAATCCACTGTAAATGAAGTAAAAAATAATTTAAAATGAATTTTATTAAACATTTAATCATAATTAAATACAGTCTAGAAACATTTAATTCAACCTCTATATGTAATACAATGATTTAGAGGGAAGATTTATGGTTTTTTAAAATAATGTATCCCACCTTAGGTATCATCTATCTTCTTGTCCTCTTAAACTCATGAATAAAAGAACTACATTAGCATTATTAAATTATCAATGTACATTTTATTTTTCATTTAATAATTATTAGTCCATTTATTTAATTTCTTATTATGAATTATTTAATTATTAAAATGGTAAAATTCATGTTTGGTGTTTTTGGTCGTTCAGTTTATACAATCAAATCAAAATCTGTGTATTGACTGTGGTCAAAGTAATTAATGTAAATTGAATCTAAAAATATTATATATGTTATATTTATCTTATTTAGAAATTAAATAAACTTTCAAAAACAACCATGTATGGTGGTCCGGAAAAATGAATCATGTTCTTTAATGAAGACTTTTGTCCGTACGTATGCGTGAACCACATTTTCATCATTCTACTATGTAGAGATAAATAATGTAAATAAAATATTACTTTTACATATTCCTAAAAATTTAATAAATTTTATATTTTTTCTAGTATTTTCATTCTAATGAATAACTATTCGAGGAAATAATAACAAATAAATCACATATCATCATGGAGGGGGTATTTCACACATACACATCATCGACCTGATCAATTTCTAATGGTCAAGAAGTCTGAAAAGGTATGTAATATATTATATTTATAAATTAACAAAAAATTTATAATCCTATTATATATTCACTAACACTGTATTTATAATCTGTTGTGTGAGTCGGTGTTGGGAGATGAATCACATCACTTCGTGGATGTGGTGGTCAAAACATTCATGCATGTGACATTTCCATTCCTTATAGCATGGAAAAGAGATATAAATGAGTTGTTACATCAGAATAATAACATTTTATTTTATATTTAAAACATATTTTACTATGTTATACTAGTTATAACTGATTTTAAGGAAGTACAAAAAGACATAAACTTGAAACATATCGGTTGGGACTTATACATTATCCCCGGATTTTTATCTTTTTCTTACACTTAATCCATATTGGATTCGTTTTTTAATAATAAAATGACTTCTGAGACATAGGTTCGGATTTTGGGAATGTATTTTGGTAGTTATTGGTTGAGATCAAGTGGAAGAAAAACAGTTTTTCAAGTCAAAACGAGGGTATGAGAGAGTGTTTTTTGTTTAAAATATCAATTATTTTATCATTTAGGCCTAAAAAATTGGAGTGATGATTACTTATAACTTTTAGATTATTATTAAAAAAATAAAGTTATTTTATATTTTTTTCTTTCTAAAACCGAGTTTCATCCTTGAACAACCATATTAAAAATAAATAAATAAATAAATAAATAAAATATAACTTAGGATTCATGATATAAAACATAGTATTATAAATTCAAACTAATACTGATAAGTTTATTATTATTTTTTAGTAAATAAATATTAAGCCAAGAAGTTTTTTTAATATTTTTTTATTTCTTCTAACATCATAATGATTTCTTAAAAGTTGTGGTATGCAAAGAATGGTATTTTCACTATTCGCAAAAAAAAATAATCTTTTTTATAAAAATCAAAAAATGTCCATAATATAATTTATGATATGATAATATAAAAAATCAATTAAATTTAATAAAATTCAATTCTATAAATTTATAAAATTACGTTTTAAACCAATCCATATAATTCATTAAAACAATTTGGTTAAAAAATATTCCGATTTCCATTGCAAAAAAGAATATATTATGTATTGTAAATATGAATCTATAAAATATAATTATTTGCATTTGTAAGGAATGGAAACTTTTTATTATTAAAATTACATAGGTTTTCATATTCTATCCCCCTTTAATAAATTACATCCTCATAATTTAATTCATTACTTAGCAAGTGAGTGAATTTCTCCCTCATAGTATTTTTTAATTCCCATTTTCCATTCATAATAATGTAATTATTCCATAAAACTTTCTCATAGTGAATCATCTTATTTCCTAGTATAGGTTCTATATGATTCATAATATAAAGATACTTTTATGGGAAATTAATATTCTCTTTTCACCATAACACTTCAGGGATCAAGACTTGAGTTGCGTCAAGTACATTCATCTAGAAGAAGTAAATGTGAAACCCATGATGCACCTAATATAAACATGGATTTAAGAAAAATTAGATTTTAATTAATCCATAATTTTCTATATTTTTATAGATACCAATAATCAATGGATTTTATATTCATAGTCATCCAAAACACACACAAAAATATCTATAGTGATACATTTAGAATAGACATGATCACCTACCACAAATTAAAGGCCTTTTATCCTATTATCTACACAACTCTATTTCATTTACAGTATTTTACTCATGTTATCTTTAATTGTATTTACATTATCAACCATATCCTCTACTATTTTCAAATCCAGAAACGTCGTTTCACTGACTTATTCATAGTATATTTTTGTCTAACACCATTTTACATGTAATTCCTCAAAATGATTCATCTATATACATGAATGGAAACTGTTATTATAAGAAAATTCAACTAAGGAGAGATATTTATATAGAAATACATGATAATATAATGATAAATATATAAAAATATCTTCTAATTTATGAATTGAACCGTTTCATTGTCTATCTTATTGAGGATGAAAAGTTATAGTGAAAATTAATTCAGTACCAATCAAATTTTGATGTCATTTCTAAAATATTTAGTTAAACCTAGGCTCATGAATAGATATAATGGAGAGGGGAAATGCATATAACCCAACTATATTCTTAATAAAATGTCCTAAAATATTAAATAAAATAAAAATATCTCAAAAAGGAATAAAATTAATGGGCTTATTTGATTGATCAACAATAATCTAATTCACATTATTATATTGATATGTATTTTCTCATACCACCACAAAATCTATGGACATACTACCCTATTTCTATTCATTCATTTAAAAAGGCTAAATCATCCCCTTTGTTAGTCATGTTTCTTCTTTAACTTTCTAAATGTCCAATCAATCCACGAAAAAATTAGATATATATTTCTTCATACCTTCCAACTAATAAAATCCTAAAAGATATTTGTACATCATAGTGCTTCCAAAATAAACATAAAATTAAGAATTGTGATATTTACATAGAAATTCCATCATCAACTGAGAATCACTCAAAACACATAACCTCTTTCTAAGTCTATTAATACCATATTAATTTATGTAAAATTTAGGAAACATACTATTACTGATCAATTGTATATTTTCTTTCTAACCCTGCTCTTCATTCTTAACACTTACAATTTCGTCTGAGAAAGAGTAATATAGTTATACATTATTCAAAAGAGTATTTTCTATAAAAAATATTATATAACAAAATTTATTAAATTATTTACTATAGGACCTTTTTATAGAGGTAATATATATAACGATGCATTATCTTTTTGACTCAACGCATAAAAAACCCCTTTTTTACCTACTTAACAATGAATTGTGAAATCATATTCCGTAATTAGTTTAAAAAATATTATTTTCCTAATGATAAATTCTTTTTGTGTACATATATATTTTTCACTTTTTTTATTAGTATAAATTTTACATTTATCCCCACATAAATGGCACCTTCATATTTTTAAATCAAAAACTATTGTAGCAATCTCAAAATATTTTTTCACATAATTCTACTCATGTGGTTTCATGTAGAGACTTTCATACATTTTTTCCAATAATTTTGTTTCAAGACATAACCATGGACCTTTAAAGAAGCATCACTATAAATTGAAAATATACCATTTCTTATTAGAACGGAGAAAATGGTATTATAAAACCAATATTTTTATTATTATTAGTATTATTCATCACAATATATAGTCTAGATTAATTTTACACCTTTTTTATTAAACATATTTAGTTTGAAATATATGTGCAAACATTTACATAAAAGTTTCTATATTAACCCAGTAATTTAGCATAACTTTTAATCACAATAAAAATTTTAGGCTTTTGTAACTCTTCCACCACCTTATTTTTAATAAAATAAATTGATATATCATCTTTATAAACAATATACTAAAAGAATGAATTATGTTGTAATAAAAATACATATCAACTAAATTATCTATAGAAATCATTTTATTTTAATTTTTGTAGACCAATCCTTAGATGTTTGTCATGATAGTCATTTATTTTAGAGTATATAATAATTTCAATGATAAAATAACTGGAATTTTATTAAAAAATCATAGAACATTATATTCATTAGATACAAAAATAGATTGGGTGTGTTCTTTAAAATAAAAGGAATAAAATCACATATTTCTCATAACATGTCCTAAACGTCATCATTAAAAATGTGCCTTTATCTCACATTTAATTGATGGTAACCAGACCTGGGAATAATCCTTGAAAAATAATGTGCTTCATATAACTAATAAAACAAGTCATCGATATGTAGAAAATGATACTTGTTCATAACAATGATGTTATTAATTACTTTATAACAAATTCATATTCTTATGTTCCCATATATATTTAAAAAAATGGGAGTATCCCACATTGAAGTACTAGGGAATATGAAACTCTAGTCAAGAAAAATATGTTACTAAATTTTCAATTATAAAAACTGAACTGAAACTGTTGAAAATGAGTTTTAAAAATACAATTACAAACAAGGAACTAATTCAGTAGTAAATTCAACTTCTTAATTAGGAATAACACTAATAATATCATTTTTAAATATGTCGATATATTCATATACCATTTGAGCATCAATAATTTCATCAATTAGTTTTTTAAATAACATGTGAATGAAAAACATCACTTCCATCTTTTATTAGCTTCTCATCTTTTTGATATGTTATCAATCATATGAAATCATTCTTATATATGATTTGAAACATACTTTAAAATTTGAATATGAATTATTTATCCCTGAAATCTATCTTTTCATGATAAACTATAACACACCCCAAAACCAAATCCATATCAGACTCTACAATGAAAAATACAACAAGGTGTGTAGAAAACACTATTCCACATATGATACTAGGAATATTTTTTAAATTTTTTCCCTTTTATACAACCCAAAAGTGTTTTTACCAAGAATTATATATTCATTTATTCAGAAGATATTTCCATTTTACATTCTAATTTATGTAATATAAAATAATGGTTGGATTATGAATCCAAAAATACATTAGAGTAGTGTGAATAAATTAATAATGTTCATAAACCACTTCATTTAATGGTCTGAAATCTTCTGTAGTAGTATACAATTCGTTTTTGAACATTTATTTTTAGATATTGATAATTCTTACCTTAAGTAACTAACATCATACAAGAATTAAAAGAATGTCTAAAATATTTACAATTAAAATAACTCCCTACCTATTTTTTATTACTATTCTATCCATTTTCATTGACACTTTCATTACATTCGTGATCCATATATCTATGATTTCAACATCATCAGTAGTTCCTAGATATCATAATAAATTTTTTAGAACCCTTATTTACACACTAATCAAAATAAGGTAATTTAGTTTTCTTAAATCTATGTTTCTTCGATGAATTCCTCCCAATTATCAATCATTTAGATCGCTTCTTATCCTTATTTTTGTAAAATTATACAAACTCTATCTCGACATTATCCTCAGACCATATAATTTCTTTTTAACATCCAAAATCATGCGTAACAAAATCCCTTCATAATTTGGGCATCTATAGCGAGTAAAATCGATCTATTTTACTATCAAGATTAGGAATTAAATTATGTGTATATTATCCTAATATTGAATAATTATCTTTGTAGGAGGAAATATATTCCCATAATATTTTTTCAGAACTATGAATTTTCTTTCAATTCTATATTGAATTACTTTTAATAATACTTTTCATGGAAGGTATCTTTAAATACCATTCCTTACATTGAATTAATTTCATTCATTTTTTTCTTATTAAAAATCCATCCTTCATTAGATTCAGATTTAAAATTATATTTCAAAATTATTACATTCTAAAGTACTGGACATCCCACAACATCAAAAATATTCTCCAAAGCCTTAACACATTCTTCATCGTTCACTGGGTATTAGGATCCACTAAATGTTTTAGGGTGTTGTTTCATGAAATGAGAAGTTATAGGCATATTAACTTATAGAGAAGTTTTTTTCTCTATATCATGGGTTCCAACATTAATATCCTATATTTAATTATTTAACACTTCCACACACCTCTCTATTCCAACTAATCAAGGTTTCTTGTTTGAAGGATATTATCCTTTTGATACCTATTAAACATAGCTTCCATATTTCCTCTAAAAAATTACCATTCTGAGAAAACATATATTAGATGAAGAAACTGGTAAATTTTCAAAATATATCTCAAGATAATTTAACCATATCTTATAATCTCTTTAAGGATCCGTTTAGTATTCTGGAAAACACTAATGTTAGAAAAACCATTATAATAATACTATCAATAACAATTCCTACCGTATTCAGCAAATATATACATAATTTATTTAATGGGTTGTGCATTCATAAAATTCTATGATCTTTTGGGTGTATATTTTTAGATAAAAGGAAAATAATTACATAAAAATGAATATATTTTTTTTCACATTATCCATTTTCCAGACAAAATATGTTCTTCATTAAGATTCACTTTTTTTATGGTGACTCCCATATCTGAAACATTGACTTTATTAACATTTATACCCATCCATAACCGTATGAAAAAACATTTGAAAAGATGGAATGAGAAAAAATCACTAAGTAAAATAACTTAATATTATTCTATTTTTCAAAATATAAACCTGAAGAATCCATAATAATGTTTTTATATTTCACAATAAACATTTCACCTGAAATATTCTTTTAATTTTCCTAGAAAATAACTTATTTTATTAAAAAAAATAATAAAAAGATTCATAATAAATCATAAATATGAAATCCTAATCCCTGGGGTTTCATTGAAAACATGAAAACTCATGTATACCCTTCATTGAAAATCAGTCCATTCATAATTATTTTTTAGAAATGGTCATAAAAAATCCTTATAAAAGAATCTAATTTTATTACCTATTTAAATCAAAATATTTCCATTATAAAAATTTGGAATTATATAATGTAGATAAGTTAGCTCATTGTCATTACATTATTCATTAAAATACCCACTACAATGTAATCACCTAATCAGATAATTCTCATATCTATTAAGAGTGACATATCACCAGTAAAGTCAACAACATTATTAATACATTGGAGAACTATTTCAAGATTACCCATCATATGAGTTGTATACAGTTCTCCCATCATTAATAATAATATTAAAAGAACCATATCATTAATAAAATACATATACATGTCACTTTAATCATCAAACCAATTTGAATCAACATTCAATTCAATATGCAATAATACATTCAATTATCCCATAAGGATGACAATATGTTTTTATTACCATAGAAAATATTTTTTAAAACTAACTATTAAAAAGTAATTATAGAAATATTTTATTAAAAAATCATGATTATATACATTATAAGAATCATGATAATAGAAAATTTATATGAAGGCATGAATGGGAAGTCAATATGTATACATTAAAAACCTTCTCTTTTTACTTTTAAAAATAGTAAAAATTAACCCGTATTCAAAATGGGGAATGGATTCCCCCTTAACACTATGTAAAAAATGTTAAAAATAATTAAAATGGGAATTTTAAAACATAAAAGAAAAATTAGTAACATTATTTAAACATTTAAAATAACCCCTTTATAGAATAAATATATTAATAATTAATGTTTTATGATTTTTTAATGAAATTCACTTACCTTAATTCTCATCTAGCTTCGTAGTATCTATAAATCATGAATAACAAAATTTTATTAACTTTAAATTTTCTTAATAAAATTTAAATGTTAATTTAATTTATATATTATCCTTTATTTAATTTATTACTATGACTTATTTAGTTACTAAAATGGATATGTTGACATTGGATGCTTTTGGGTTGTTCAGTTTATAACCTCACACACAACATCTATCCATTAATCATGGTCAAACTTTTTGGTTACTTTTTATATATAATCATAAATATATTATAATTATAACATTTTTATGTTATAAAAATATTTTAAAACATCCATGTTGAGTGGTCATTAAAATTAATATTATCACTTCATGGACACCGCTGTTCATACAGACGCATGAACAGGGTTTTCCTTTTTCTACTAAGGGGATAAAAAATAATGAAGATAATGTTTAAAATATAAAGAATCATTTATATTTTATAAAATTAATATTTATTAATTTTTTAAATCCTTAATAGAAACCATGTGAAGAGGTAATGAAAAATGAATCACATTATTTCCCAGAGGTGGTGTTCCCCACAAACAAATGAGAAACGCTGTCAATTTACAATAAATAGATAGGGTAATAGGGTATGTAATATATTATGTTTAAAACTAATATAAATATAATAAAAAATTTATATATTCATTAATTTTATATTTATAATAATATACATGATGTGGTGATGTAAAAAAATCGCATCGATTCGTGGAGGAGGTAGTCAAAATGTATACATATGGGATTTTTTCATCTCCCATAGGATGGAAAATAGATAGAAAATAATTATTAGATAAATATAATACAATTTTTATATACATAAAATTATTACTGCGTTATTCTATATTGGTTATAATATATTTCACTATGGTTTAAGGAGAAAAAAATTTGAAATAGTTACGTAATAACTTATACCATCTCTTCAGATATCTCCCATTATCCTAAGCCATACACATTATGGGATTGTTATTTTGAGAATTCAATGACCTATAGGATGTAGAAAGGGATCCTGAAAATGTGTTTGGGGAGGTCTTGGTTAATTTAATGTAAATGTTAAATGGTTTCCCAATTCAAAATAGAAGGTGTGTTTATACTTCAGAAGTAGGGTTTCAGAGTAAAAATATTGATTATTTAATCGTAGAGGCCTATGAATTTTTTGGATAAATTAAAAATTATGTTTTTTTTATATTATTAAAAAAATGTAATTTTACATTAAAACCATTATAAAACATAATGAGATCATTTACCCACCTTATTAAATTTAAATAGAAAAATATTTGAACAAATTATAACTCTTCCTTCATAATTTCAAACATAGGATTACAAATTCAACTTAATACTCTTAAATTAATTACTTTTTTCATAAATAAATATTTGGTTTAGAGAAAACACTATATTTTTTTAATCCATTATAACATCATAATGACTCATAGATCTTGTAGTATCTATAAAATTGAAATTCTTTCGATTCACAATAAAAATCATCTTTTTCAAAAGAATTTAGAATAAATAATTATAAGATAATTTTGGTCTAATTATTTGAAAAATTTATCCCATTTTATTAAATTTAATTCCTTAAATTTAGAAATCTAACTTTTCAATAAAACTATATAATTCATAAAAACAATTAGGTCAATAAACTATATTTTTTTTTACTAAACAAATTTCTCAAAATTAGTATAGTGAAAATGACTTCATAATATATAATCATTAATATTAATAATACATGAAATTGGTTTATTTTTATAATTTCATGGGTTATAATTTTTTAGACCTATGGAATGTTCTTCTCCTATAATATTTATTTTAGTGATACATATTCAATATTCATAACTTGAATCTTTTTAGTGTTGTATATATAACCAGTGAATGTATTTGATGATTATATTTATATATAAGTTTTGTATTTTTAATCCATCTATTGTTCTGTCTTTTATGAGGATTTGATTTAGATATTACTAATGTTTTTTTGGTTCTTCATCTAACTATAGTTCACTGAGATATATTTCATTTTAAACTGCTATTTTTTTTATATGGTGTAAATGATACCATAGGATATTTTTTATCATGATCCTATAAACATTCATTTTATTTAAATATTTTTATTATATTATAAATTTTATGGGGCTATTATTTAAAATTTACCAAGGAAGTAAGGTTTCTTATCAAATTCTCATTTCTTTTCAGGATTTCCTTTGTTAAATTTAAATTAGTGGAAATTATATGATACTTATGATTTAAATCCCATATATTTTCATCAATAATATTTATATCTATAATTTTTATCCATTAAGACTATTTTATTCTCTTTTTACATAAAATTATTTAAAAAAAATTTAAGAAAAGACACCCTTATTTATTTGTTTTCAAGAATCTCTTTTATCTGTATTCATGTTCTTCATAATGATTATATAGATTATTTTATGTATATATAAATGTTTGGTAAAACAATATATTTAATACATTTGAATTTATTTACAATTTATTAAGAGAAATATTTATAAATGTTTGGTGTATGAATCTGTGTTTAATTTTTACATTTCTATGAAAAAATGTTCTATTTTTATGTATAGAACATGCACATATTTTCCGATCAACGTGATTGTTATTTTCATCAAATTTTCCATTAAAATTTTATATGGAAACTTTTACATAAAATATGCTTCTCTATATTTTGGGAATTTCTATATTTTAAAAATACGAAAAGAAAAGGATTTTTTCCTTACTTTCAATGATATATTCAAAATATTTTTAAAATTTATTTTCCATCAATGTCAACATTGTTAATAGATTATTATGATTCACTAGGGATCTGATATTTTTAAAACCATACAATTTATTTCGCAAGATAGATTTTGGTGACGATGATTCATGTATTATTTATAAAACTCATTAATTTCCCATAGGTTAGTTTAGTTATGATAAAATATTTATGAAACCCATTTAATTTCTATGGGATATGATATGATGAAATGACGAATTTTTATATGATATTATAGACCATTTATGTATGGTTTTCATTATGTGATGGGTGGTATAGAAATTATATATCACATCAATCCATTGAGAAAACAATGATATATCAAAATTAAATGATGGAATTATGGGTAAACCAGATCCACTATTAATGTATTGGACTTCATCCATGACTATTAAAATTATATTATATAATTATGTTTAAACAAAAGTATCATGTCTTATAAATATAGTATGTTCTCATATCATGATTTATTATTGCGGACTCAAAACTCTTACTAATTATGAGATTTATTATGTCAAATCCTTAGGTTGTGACCCATGATGAATAGTATTTAACTTATTAGTTATGAATTTTATGAGCTATTATTTTTTCTAGAACCCTTATTCTATTCTTATAATCACGTATGTCCTTTAATTGATATCTAAAAAGTTTACCCTTACATAGCATAACTGCTCTCCCTTTCTTAGTTTTCTATATACTGGGTTCAGAATAATTGTATTATGTAAGATATTTATAAAAGGGTATTGTTTAGTGAGAATTATGTTAATGATTTTGAAGTATACTTATGGGAAACTAAAATATAAGGATAATCTTAAAAATACCTAATTAATGAGTATGAAATAAGGATTTTTTATACGGTGTTTTTTCTTAATTTTTTTATGAATCAAAACCTAAAAGGTATAGGGTGTTTAATATAATAAATTTTAAAAATTTATATTGTAAGAATGGTTGGTTAAAATTTGGTTATTTATGTTGGTATCAAATTTACCATGTAAAGAATATGTTTTTAGCACTGGATATAAGGGTATGTGTCTTGGGATATATCATAATAAAAAAATTAAAAGGTATTCTACCACATGAATATTCATGGGACATCGATAAAAGTAATTTGATGATCTAATTCATGGATATAAATGTAAATAAAGTTTTGTTGAAATAGATAATTTCTATTTGATAAGATCGTTCAGAATATTCTTCGACTACAACATAGAAGACTAATGGACCATGGATTCAGTTAATTCATGAACCCTTCAAAGAGAAGTGATTTTATAATATGGTTACGATACTAATAATTTTATAAAATATGTAAGGGAATATTGGTATTACTATGGATCTACCAAAAAATCTATTTTTGAAACTTGGGGAAATCACAAAACTACCCATGGAAAATTATAGCACATTGAAGAAGGAGAAATAGAGCAGAGGGTGTATAGGCTTTCTAAGGAATAATTTTTGGAAATAAAACTTATTAAAGGCATAATTTTTATTAGGATATATAATACCAAATATACCATTTTTTATTTTTTAAAAAACATCATCCCAATAAAAAATCATAATTATTGTGGGTATCTAGTAGACATTCATATTCAAAAAAAGTTACACTAGATTCCCATTAGTGAGCCACCAAATTTTTTTTTCTGTTGCCACATAAAAATCCGATTTAAGTACTTCCACATTCCCCCTTAACTCCCACTTTAATTTCCTATTCCATAAAAAATAAATTATAATATTTGATAATAAACTGACCATGAAATATAATTTATAACTCACTCAAATGATAAATGTCATTAAAAAAATAAAAATGTTGTTTTTATCGTATTTATGAAATTACGTGCTTTTATTGATGAATAAAATTAAACCACTAAACAGTTTATTCAACCTTCCATCCAAAGGTTTCATCTAGAAACCCCAAGGTATCCATTTATGAAGAACTAGATGAATAATATTCCCTTTTATAACATGTCGCAATTGATCAATGAAATATATAGTTTGTTTCACATAATAAATATTTCTGTATATCATAATATCATATAATAGGATTACATTCCTTCGATCAGGTATGTATCTACTCAAATTTGAATATTAAAATTCATTATGAACAACACTAAATTTCAAAGGTAATGTAATCTTGTATGTTTTCTCGCCAACATAATTCAAGATATTGAATTGTGCGAATAATCCTAGAGTTAGTTTCCCAATTTATCTTATATAATAATCATCTATGCTTTTAGAAACACTAATAAAAAAGATTATATCCATTCTAGATATTTAATTTTTATACTATATATCAACATTTAACATCTATCAACTAATAGTGATTATTATCCATTTTCAAATAAACATTACAAACTCATTCATCATATAAAAAGTGTTATGACCATTAAAATAGGGTTCAATGAACATTATACATAATAATGTATAATGTGATGACCAATTATATAAATTCTCATTAGTATCCATCTTAATTGAATTCTAAAACTATTTTTATAATAAAACTCTAGTATATGTAGGTGATCAAACCATTGTCCCTTGTTTTTAATATTGAACTTTCGAAGCTTTTATTTAAGAAAAATAATTTATTCTTGGATGGGATATCGGTTTGTTCATGATAACGATCACTTGATATTAAAAAAATATTAACATCCAACTATAACCCTTTATAAAACTAAGATATGAACCTAGTTTCCTAATAAAAATAATTCTCTTGAACAACTCATGGAAATTTAAAAAATATATAGGGTATAACATTCCTATTTGTCCAATATAATAAGAATGTTGTATGGGTAATAAGTGAGAATTTATAGTTAACAGGTTCATTTTATTCCATACTTAATGTTATCCCCTTGATGATCTTAGTATACTGGTTGTTAAATTATCTGTGGTCTAATCTGATTTTTATACATATATTAAAATGGGATATAACATTCATATTGTTCATGGGTCTCTTTTTCACGTATTAAGAAGGAAATGATCATTTAATAGAATTGTTGGTCTCCATATCTATTCTAGTCCATCAAAATATCTTATGATGGATGCATTACAGTTTAATTTACCCTGGATAAAGATCCCACTTACAATTGTTATATTCCTTTATCACTTCCTCATTCAGACTTAACGTAAAAATTACTCATCCAAACAATCATGATCATATATCTAGGAGTCCTCAAATATATCAATAATTTATGATGTAATCAAAATATAGAATATATTTATCTCATCATGACCCTCATAAACATCCAGATGAATGAGATCCATTAATTCCAACATCCTCTACTCTACCTTTACCTATTTTACCTTATTAGGTTTATATTTCCCTCTACGGTCATAATTGATAATTTACCCCAATCCAAGTGTATATAATAAATAATATTTGATTTATAGAAGGTATTTAATCAACTTATGTTACCTTATATTTAAATGTCATTAAAAATACATTCTTAAGGATCCTTGATTTTAATATATCTTGAACATGTCACTAAATAGATAGTGCCTTCAGTACGTTAACGAATCAAAATAGCATCCAATTCAATGTAATATGTTTCATAGACCTTATCATGAAACCAGATCTACTGATATACATAAGCAACCACTCACTAATCCTTCATGAGTACACAATAATAAACCATTACACTTATTTTATAATTATCCTTAAACCCATATTACAATGGAGATAAGGACATAATAGAATCATGTTCAATCCTTGTAGTTTTTATATGTTCTTTAAATAACTATATTGAAAATAGAAATCCATATTTTTATTTTCCTTTAGTGTCACTCAATGATGCTGATAACTAAAAATCACAATAAAATTTGTAAACAACATGACCCTATTCTTTTGATCAAATCGAACATCGATTCTAAGAAATAGGTTTTGGATATTAAAGTTAACTTAATTTGATAACTGGTATCATATTCATTATTTTATACTCTTATCAGCATTCTCGGTAAAAAAATGGTGTCCCAAGTAGATGTATTGTGTTTTATAATCACTTTTTCATGAATCTATTCTAGTTGAATTTTTAAAAAGATTATCTCAATGTGACCCATATGATAAAGAAAAATTAAAATTATATAAATTCTAGGTAACTACTCAAAAAAAATTTATTTAGTTTTTATCATTCCAAAATAATAATATTTTTAAATAGATATACCATGATGTGTAAAAAATTTATA
The DNA here is from genome assembly GCA_963277665.1 of Viscum album. Classification (NCBI taxonomy): domain Eukaryota; kingdom Viridiplantae; phylum Streptophyta; class Magnoliopsida; order Santalales; family Viscaceae; genus Viscum; species Viscum album. Next base: position 2,081,187,489 of record OY728128.1, on the reverse strand, counting down.
CCTTAATATCGATCGCACTCAGGGAAGAAACTCTATTTATGTGGTAATAGATTCCACATTCCCGTGATATGGTCCTACTGAATCAACTTAGAATTAGAACACATTGATAGGTTTATATATTTTTTCTAAATGTTGATGAGAAATACGCCGACCATCGATATTAATCAACATGTCCTCTCAACTCAATTTACAAATCCTTGAATGAAATAAAATGAATATACATTGTGTTGATGAAAAATAAATCCCATATTTGTCAGAAAGTAATTGATGTAATAAAATAAGATGATTCACTATTAGTCGTCAAAACTCTCTTTCCCATAGAAGTGTCAATTCTAATAAATTTCAAGGATGGTTACACTTTTAATCATAAAATTGATTACATTTTATTTGAAATAAGGTGGTTAGTGATCATATGTCTGAAATACCACAAATCAATATATATATATATATATGATTTTAGAATATTATCTATAATAATTAATCGGCCATTATCACTATTAGTAGTCAACCACTCCATTGTATATACCATGTATGTTCCCTCAATAAAACCGTAAGACTATAAATCATATGCATGTGAAGGTGTAGTTCACTACTATCTTTTCCTACAATACCTACCCTCACATGGTATACATTTGTTGAAGTTTCTCTAACTATTATCTATTTTATAACTATTTTGGTATGTGTCATTTGGATTTACTAGTGTCATAAGCCACCACTCTCCATGGGATAAATCCATATAAATCTTTATATATATAATCAAATTGCACAATCAGTGTCACTAATTTTAATTAAATGTTAAATATACCTTAGTGTGACCATGTAGCATATTCAGTTAACATTATAATGTAGTTCTCTCAACATTGAGAGATTAATGAACACTTCCACTCTGAAAATCATGGAGAGACCCACCCATACTACACTCCTACAAATATGACTTCCCCATTCAGTCAGATCCCTCACATGTTCTTCAGTTAGGTAGATATCTATTTTCCCTTGAACAACTCTTTCAAAACAGCTCATCTAAAACATCATTATTTACAACTTTAGGGAATGTAAAAAATATTAAACATCAACATATATACCTCAAAGGGTTCTCTCTTAACTCCATTTAGAAGTTTCAAGCATTAAATTTTCTTCCCACCTCAAATAAGGTGTCATGTTACAACCTACACATTATAAATGAATTTTTTTATTGAAATAAATGTTTGTTATGTTATATTGTATTATAAACAATCAAAACAATTAGAAACCAAAAAAATAATTAAGAAAAAACATTACATTAATTAATGGCTAAAGTAGTTGAAATAACTAAAATTACATCGAAAAAAAATAAAAAATTGAAACGCAATAATAGGAAAATATGGATCGCCTGAATTTTCAAGAATCCTCCCCCCCCCCCCCCGAAGGAAAACACTATAGAAATAAAAAAAACATATTAAACCAATAGAATTTATAGAAAATTAAATTATAGAATCTTGAGAGGAATAAAATAAAATAATTAATGAATTAATTAATAGGTATTTATAGGAGATAATATGACCATTTTAATAGTAATGTTACTATTGGAATATTAACCTGACTGTTGTAATTAGTAACCATGCTGTTGGGAATAGTAACATACCCATTGGAATAATATTTTATCCCCAAAATAATAAAATTTATTAAAAATATTATTTATCATGATTAATTTAAATAAATAAATATGTTAAAATTTAATATAATAAATATCAAGACTAAAAATCTCATTGAAATTGTAAGCATATTTTTACTAAACATTATTTTATAGAATTTCATAAAAAATCAAATTTATTATATTAAAAATTATTTAAGCTATATTAGAAAAAAAATTATAAAATTAATTCCATTTTAAAAATCATCATATTAGAATTATCAAAGGGATGTTTTTCATTAATTTACTAAAATATATTATTATTTAGGTGAGTAGTACAAACACACATTTTATATAACTGATGTATCTTGAATTGAATCATTCATAGTGTAGTAATTACCTAATAATTTCTAGAACATGATTCTCAAAAGAAAATAATTAATTTATAAAAGTTTTATTTAAACATAATACACATAATTTCTAAACGTAAGAATCACATTCCTGATACTAAAGCAAAAAAGTATTATTTAAGAAACAATTTTCACATTATCCCACATTCCATTTTATTAAATTTTTAAATTAGTCATTTAAAGGGGTTTTGATCCCTTAAATAATTATATTATATTTATATATGATTCATTATACCAAAAATATCACTATTATTAGATTTACATTGGATATAATACTTTCATAAATATTTTCATCTAAAAAAATCCACCTCACCTCAGGTAAAAATAAATCCTATCCCACCCCTTAGAAAAGAGATCCTCCATCACATACCAATGCCCAATAACTGAAAAACATACTCTCTATTAATTCATTATCAAACTTTGGTATGTTACTTATTAAAAAAACCACTCTTCATTAAGGAATTATTATACAATATAAGAGAAAGAATATTAAGAAAAAAGTATGTTTTTATCAACTATTAATTAATTTTCCTCCTATATTCTATTTCCTAAATTACAATAAAAAAATATTATTATACTAATTATGAAGTATTTTAATATCATATTTAATGTTTCTAAAAATCTGAAAAAATTTATTTTGGGAGTATTTATATTTTATATCTCATTTTCTCCTCCATTGGACAACTTTCCTGATAACAGTCGATTAACTGCCCACAACGAAGTTTCCAAGTATTCTCTTATCACTAAAATTATATTTGGTTATGATAAATTATTTATGATATTAAAATTTATAAATATATTTATTTTAAAATTATCTTTTTAACTCTGATTATTTATAAATTACCTTGAAAAATAGATTGTGAATCAGAAAGGGAAATTTATTGATGAAAACATGATATCGAAACAATATGACTTTTAGAATTTTAAATAAGGAATATAATCCATTGATTGTAATTAATAAACAATGAAAAAATTGAAAATAACTCACATCTATTTAAAGGTTTCAATAAACAAATGTTTATTATTCATAAGGATTAAAAGTGATGAAATAATGTCGGATTTAATGTAATGGGATTCTCAGACCCAAACTCTTTTTTTTAGTTATATCAAATTTTACATTATTTCAGTATAAATATTACATTAATATTTAGAATATATTCTTCTAATATTCATTCTCTTTTCATTCAAGGATATATATTTTTATACCCTTCCAATAAATTATTATCTATATTTAATGCTTATTCAAAAAGGATTCAATTTCCATTATATCTCTTTTATCCTCTTGTGTCATTCTGCCTTCCAAATATGTAAATAATCTTTTATTCCAAAATATGATCACACTTATTCATTTTTTTAATCTTAAATTTCATTTCATGATGTATGATATTTGAAATATTTTAGAAATGATATTCTTTTCCATGGGTTATTCCATGACTATTATCATTATAGTTACAAGTGGTATACATGATTATGAGCATTTTATAATGTGACAGGTGAGCATGAAATGATATATCCCTTAAATTAATTTTATAATGTGATATGCCTCCTGATATAATTTATATTATTAATTATAATGATATTATCTTTGTCCATAATGACAACATTATGATTTATTAACACTTGTTATGTGTGTACATGATGCTAGATTTGTTCACAACTATGTGTGGTATTTGACCATTGTGAAATGATGTTCCATTATTATATGTGACACACATTCCATAAATTTTTCAAAAATTTCATCATGATTATGATTATGATCATATTATTATAATATTATGATTATGATTATGATCATCCATGTTTTATTGATTCTTGTCTCTTATTCTTCCCCTTAATGGGTTTTTAAATGACCCCTTTTATTGATTTATATCCATATGTGATTAAATTTACAAAATATAATGAAATAATTTATAACGACAAATATGAAGGATTTAAATATATATTTTGGAACATGTGAAAGTGTTTTATGATCCTAATTCCTCTAATACACTAAACCCTTAAAGCATGTATTGTGTTTTTATTATTTGTTTTTATCATAAAAATGATCTGATAGACATCTAAGAAACCAACCGGGCCTACGATCGACGAACCGTCAGCGGCAACGCGATCCTTGGATCGAGACGGTCGTTTCGGTATATCGCACTCAAGGTTTCGGGTTACTTTAAGTTCGGCCGGGATGGTTCGTTCACGAAACCAACCGGGCCTTCGGAGCGGAAACGCTCATATCTTGAGCTACGCACGTCCAATTGATGTGCCGTCAGTCGCGTAGTGTTCCTCTTAGTGAGACAGATCTTTTGGCATACTCCGCCCGAGGTTTGGACGCAGGTGGAGTACGGTCAGGTTGGTTTTTCCTTAAGAACCAACCGGGCCCCGGAGACGAAAATGCCAATAACTCTCAGACCGGGCGTCCGATCGACGCGCCGTCTGTTGCGTTGAGTTCCTGTTGACGATACAGAACTTTTGGATACATCAACTCTGGTCTTTGTGACAGTTGATGTATCAGCCTCTCGGCTCGTGGAGCGGACCCTCCGTACGAGCTTGCTGTGTGAGCTGAATCCTGTTGCTTTCCTGTGTGGATTGTGTTGTGCAATCCTGTGTGGATTATGTTTTGCTTTCCTATGTGTAATACGTATACTTTCCTGCGTGGACTGAGTGGTACTTGGGCTCGGAGGTTGGAGCGTATTTTAATTGATGACTTAGGTATATGTATGGGCATATACCTAAGCAGTGTCGGTTGTTACTTCGTGATTGTACTTTTCTTCGTGGTTTATCCTTTGTGGATTTGAGAGACCTTCAGGGGTCTCGGGGTCCCTACTGAGTAGCTATACTCACCCTTGCACGGGCTTCGCCCGCACTACGTTGTGTTGGTTGCAGACGACGGACAGCGTTGACTTAGCTGAGGCTTGTAGAGCGGGACGGTACCCGGAGGTGGACCACTGGGCGGGACGTGCACGGAGCGGACGGCGGGACCCGTGGAGCAGAGGAGCTATCTGTACCCACCCTTCAGGTGGGATTTCCGGTGGACAGCTCGGAGGAGCGGCTTTTACTTTACAGTTGTTGTTTTTCCCTTTTCGAGTTGTACTTTACTTTCAGTTTGGGTTTGTATTCTGGCCCATTTACTTTTCCGCACTTTCAGTTGTACTCTGCTTGCATAGTGTTTACTTTCCGCTTGTTTACTCTGTGGTGTGTGTTTACTTTTCAAAGGCAATGCCTTCCCTTTTCTGGGATTTACGCCTCGGTGCTAGTCGCCAGCCCCTGGCCTATGGAAGGCGGGCTTGGGGTAGTCACGGCACGGAGTCCTGGTTTTCCTGCAGTGGTGGATCAGTTTGCGGACGTTTTTCCCGACGACGTTCCAGGGCTACCTCCTCGCAGAGAGGTAGACTTTTATATTGACTTGTACCCCGGGACAGCCCCGATATCCACTCCAGCATATCGGATGGCCCCTGCCGAGCTTCGAGAGCTACGGGTACAGTTGGAGGACTTGCAGGGCAAGGGGTTCATCCGACCCAGTGTTTCACCCTGGGCTTCCCCGATATTGTTCGCCAAGAAGGCGGACGGGAGCTTGCGACTTTGTGTTGACTATCATCGTCTGAACTAGGTGACAGTGAGGAACAAGTATCCGCTACCGAGGATTGATGACCTCTTTGATCAGCTCAAGGGAGCACGGTGGTTCTCGAAGATAGACCTCAGGTCAGGCTATCATCAGCTCAGAGTCAGAGACGAGGATGTGCAGAAGACGGCCTTCAGATGTCGGTATGGCCACTATGAGTTCTTGGTTATGCCTTTCGGTGTAACCAATGATCCAACAGTGTTCATGGCTCTCATGAACAGGATCTTTCAGCCATACCTCGATCAGTTTGTCGTGGTCTTCATCGACGACATTCTGATTTACTCTACGACAGAGGAGGAGCACGCCTATCACTTGAGAGTTGTTCTTGACACACTCCGAGAGCACCAGCTTTATGGTAAGCTCTCGAAGTGCCAGTTCTGGATACGTGAGGTCCACTTTTTGGGACACGTTATCTATGAGGCGGGAGTTGCAGTGGATCCCGCGAAGATTGAGGCTGTGTTAGCATGGGAGCCACCCAGGAGCGTGACTGAGGTTCAGAGTTTCTTGGGACTAGCTGGATACTATCGGAGATTTGTGCCGAACTTCTCCAGAGTTGCGGCATCACTCACAGCTTTGACGAAGAAGGGGAAACCCTTCGTGTGGTCAGACAGATGTCAGCAGAGCTTCCAGGAGCTGAGACAGAGATTGACTAGCGCACCTATCTTGAGGTTGCCTGAGGAGGGACTAGGGTACGTAGTCTACTGCGATGCATCAGGGACCGGACTCGGATGTGTTCTGATGCAGGAGCGGGCCGTGATCGCCTATGGATCACGACAGTTGAGGCCGCATGAGCAGAACTACGCTACCCATGACCTGGAGTTAGCAGCAGTGGTCTTCGCTCTGAAGACATGGCGACACTATCTGATGGGCGAGCGCTTTACAGTCTTTTCCGATCATCAGAGTCTCAGGTATATCTTCTCGCAGAAGGACCTGAACCTGAGACAGCGACGATGGCTCGAGTTCCTCCAGGACTATGACTTTGAGATAGTCTATACTCCTGGGAAGGGGAACGTAGTAGCCGATGCCCTCAGCAGGAGGACGGGCATTCAGCTACTTGAGGAGGGGACGGAGCAGCTAGCCTCTTTGCAGATATCCTTCGTGGATAGAGATGGAGCAGCCTTTCTTCAGTCTCTCACAGTCACTCCTCCACTACTGCAGCGGGTCAGAGAGGCACAGCGTGGGGACGCTGACTGTGAGACACGGTGTGCACAGATATCCTCGGGACAGGCACCTGATGGTTTTCTCCCTTGGAGCAGAGCACGACATCCTTTTCAGAGGACGTACCATGGTACCAGTCGCATTGCGAGAGGAAGTGCTGAGAGAGTTTCACACTTCTCCTTTGGCGGTACATCCAGGAGTGGGGAAGATGTACCAGGACCTCAGACGACAGCATTGGTGGCCGGGCATGAAGAAGGCAGTAGGAGAGTTCGTTTCTCGATGCCTCACCTGCCAGCATGTGAAGGCTGAGCATCAGGTACCAGCAGGCTTGGTACAACCCTTGGAGGTTCCGGAGTGGAAGTGGGACGGCATATCTATGGACTTCGTGACTGGACTTCCACGCACTTCCAGAGGTCATGACTCCATCTGGGTGATTGTTGACCGACTCACCAAGTCGGCACACTTCTTACCCATCAGAGAGCAGGGCTCGGTGGAGAGCTTGGGATGTCTCTACGTTCAGGAGATTGTGCGGCTCCACGGCGTGCCATCATCTATCGTTTCCGATCGAGATGCCCGCTTTACTTCCCGGCTTTGTAAGGGGATACAGGAGGCGTTCGGTACGCAGCTACGTCTTAGCACAGCTTTTCACCCTCAGACGGATGGTCAGACGGAGAGGACCATTCAGACTCTCGAGGACATGCTCCGCGCATGTGTCCTCGACTTTGGTCGTAGCTGGGAGGACCACCTACCCTTGGTGGAGTTCGCATAGAACAACAGCTACCACTCCACCATCGGGATGGCACCGTACGAGGCGTTGTACGGCCGACCATGTAGATCTCATTTGTGCTGGACAGACCCTGGGGAGTCAGCACTGGTGGGACCGGAGATGGTCCAGGCCACGACAGAGAAGGTCCAGGTCATCCAGGAGCGGATGAGGACAGCTCAGAGCCGGCAGAAGTCATACGCTGACAGGAGGTGGAGGCCACTGGAGTTCGAGGATGGCGACCACATCTTCTTGCGGGTCTCACCTCGACGTGGTATTCAGAGATTTGGCCGAGGCGGCAAGTTATCTCCGCGCTTCATCGGACCTTTCCAGATTCTCAGCAGGATTGGTGAGGTGGCTTATCGCCTGGCTCTACCACCTCAGTTGCACCGGGTGCACGACGTCTTCCACGTATCCCAGCTGAGGAGATACGTGCACGACCCGACGCACATCATTGATCATGGGGAGCTTGACGTTGACGATGGGGCGACTTTTACGGAGATCCCGGTGGAGATAGAGGATCGACAGGAGCGGGTCCTGCGTGGGCGATCGATTCCTCTTGTGCACATCAGATGGCAGCACGGGAATCTCCAGGAGAGCACATGGGAGCGGGAGGGTCAGATGCGTGCTCAGTACCCTCATTTGTTTCCCAAGTTTTTGTTGTATCTTTACGGGGACGTAAAGCCCTGAGGTGGGAGTAATGTAAAGACCCGTAAAATTCAAGGGAAATTTTTTCTTAATTTTCTTTATAATTTTACAAGAGCGCGGTTTCAGACGGCACCTGATTCCGAGGCCCGGAGTGCCCGGAATTAATTTCCGAAGTTTGGCTCGGGTACGTTCAGTGAACGAACGAGCGGGAATTCCTAACTTTTGATCCGGTGCTCGGAATTGAAATCCGAGGGCACAGATGAACTCGCAACGCCGATATTCGCTTAAAGAGACCTTTTCGGGAGTTGCGTTTGTTGCGGGTTGTAAGTTAAGTTTTGGGGTTTTCAGTTGAGTTAAATAAAATTTGTGTAAGACAAATTTTACTTTTAGTTTGTTAAAATCCTACCAAAGGGGGTTGGAAGTGGGACCCACACCCACTTAACCTCCCTTGGGAGGATTAAGTGTGGTGGGGTCCACACGAACCCCTAGACTTTTCAAGTTCCCTTAACCCCCCTCTTAATTGGCTTAAGTTACTCTTAATTAATTATGGGAGTTAAGCCTTTTTGAATTTCAAACATTTGAAATTCTTTTGTGTTATGTGTTAATAAGATAAGATGTAGTCTTATTTTATTTGGAGTTCTTGGTTTGTCTTCTTGAGAGATTTTGGAGAGCTTCTTCTTCATCTTCAAGCTCTGACGAAGAACGAAGAACGCTCAAACTCCGACGAAGAACGACGCCTCTCTTCTTCATCCTCGGTGTCAACAAGAGAGAACGCCGCTTCCTCCTCGGACCTTCTTCGTCGGCAAACGAAGATCCGCCAACGACGTGTCTCTTCGGGCATATCTCTTCGTCAAAGGATTTGACGAACGACGACCGCGACGCCCGACCTCCGCGACGCCGTCTTTCACGGAACGTAGACGAATCTTCAAATCTTAAACCCGAGGTGGGGGTTGTTGATTTCATTTTGGTTTCCTTATTCCTTTCCTTGATCGTGGATCGCATGTCTACGTGAGGCATTTAAATATTTTATTTAAGTGTTATAGTTAACGCGAGGGGGGCCGGACCGCACGAACACGGCCGAACCCCCCCCCCTCCATCGTTCTTGTTTAATTCTTGCGGTGGAAGCAAAGTGGCGTGGTGCCGTCGCACCACGCGGATTACCGTACGTTTATTTTACGCGGCGCCGTCGCGCCACGCCGAGGTAGAAACTTCAAGAACGCGACGCCGTCGCGCCGCGTTGAAAAGAATCAAAGTACGGCGAAGGGGCGCGGTGCCGTCGCACCACGCCGGATGACGAACGTCGCGGCCGGTTCCGGGCCGCGGCGGGACGAGGAGACCGCGGCCGGTTCCGGGCCGCGGCGGGACGAGAAGACCGCGGCCGGTTCCGGGCCGCGGCGGAAGAGGAGACCGGCGGTCGGGCCGCCGGCGTCGGAAGTCGAAGGCGGGACCGGAATTTCCGGTCCCGTTGGTAAAAACCGGCCGGCCAGCTGGCCGGCCGGATGACATAAAACCGGGGGAATTAAATCCCCCGGCCGGTTCAATAAAACCCCCCTCTTAATGAGGGGGGGCGGTTCTTGAGGGAAGGGGGCAGCCGGCCCCCTTGGTTCAGCGCCAGCAGGCCCCCCCCCCCCCCCACGTGGGGGGGGGGGGGGGGGGGGCGGTTTTAAATGAAACCGGCGCGGCACAAAGGCCGCGCCGCCCCTCAAAACGCGGGGGTTTGTCACCCCGCGTGCCACCCTCGTGCGGCGCCAGCGCCAGCCGCCGCGTCCCGCCGCCGCGCCGCCCCAGGGGGGGGGTCGGGCCGGGTCGGCCCGGACCTGGACCCCCCCGTTTCGAACCAGATTTGGTTTTTCGCTCATAACTTGAGCCTCGGACCTCCGATCGACGAACCGTCAGCGGCAACGCGATCCTTGGATCGAGACGGTCGTTTCGGTATATCGCACTCAAGGTTTCGGGTTACTTTGTGTTCGGCCGGGTTGGTTCGTTCACGAAACCAACCGGGCCTTCGGAGCGGAAACGCTCATATCTTGAGCTACGAACGTCCGATTGACGTGTCGTCAGTCGCGTTGTGTTCCTCTTAGTGAGACGGATCTTTTGGCATACTCCGCCTGAGGTTTGGACGCAGGTGGAGTACGGTCGGGTTGGTTTTGCCTTAAAAACCACCCGGGCCCCGGAGACGAAAATGCCAATAACTCTCAGACCGGGCGTCCGATTGACGCGCCGTCTGTTGCATTGAGTTCCTGTTGGCGATACGGAACTTTTGGATACATCAACTCTGGTCTTTGTGACAGTTGATGTATCAGCCTCTCGGCTCGTGGAGCGGACCCTCCGAACGAGCTTGCTATGTGCGGGAACCCTAGTGCTGGCTGCGACTGTTCTACTGCTACGACTGCTACTGTGACTGCGACGAAGACAGTACAGAGATCCTGTGTGGATTCGACGACGACAGTACAGAGATCCTGTGTGGATTCGACGACGACGACTACAGCACTCAGCGATCCTTCGTGGATCAGTGCTACAGGTCCTGTGTGGGCCCGATCCTGTGTGGGTCCTTGCGCTCAGCGGTTCTGTGTGAGCCAGCGCCTACAGGTCCTGTGTGGGCCCGATCCTGTGTGGGTCTTTGCGGGGGTTAGTTACCTATCGATCCTTCGTGGGTCCGACGACTTAGATGGATCAGTGATCATCTTTATCGTCCTTGAAGAAGTATACCTGTGTGAGCTGAATCCTGTTGCTTTCCTGTGTGGATTGTGTTGTGCAATCCTGTGTGGGTTATGTTTTGCTTTCCTATGTGGAATACGTATACTTTCCTGCGTGGACTGAGTTGTACTTGGGCTCGGAGGTTGGAGCGTATTTTAATTGATGACATAGGTATATGTATGGGCATATACCTAAGCAGTGTCGGTTGTTACTTCGTGATTGTACTTTTCTTCGTGGTTTATCCTTTGTGGATTTGAGAGACCTTCAAGGGTCTCGGGGTCCCTACTGAGTAGCTTATACTCACCCATGCACGGGCTTCGCCCGCACTACGTTGTGTTGGTTGCAGACGACGGACAGCGTTGACCTTAGCTGAGGCTTGTAGAGTGGGACGGTACCCGGAGGTGGACCACTGGGCGGGACGTGCACGGAGCGGACGGCGGGACCCGTGGAGCAGAGGAGCTATCTGTACCCACCCTTCAGGTGGGATTTCCAGTGGACAGCTCGGAGTAGCGGCTTTTACTTTTTAGTTGCTGTTTTTCCCTTTTCGAGTTGTACTTTACTTTCAGTTTGGGTTTGTATACTGGCCCATTTACTTTTCCGCACTTTCAGTTGTACTCTGTTTTGTTTAGTTTTTACTTTCCGCTTGCTTACTCTGTGGTGATGTTTACTTTTCAAAGGCAATGCCTTCCCAATTTACTGGGATTTACGCCTTGGTGCTAGTCGCCAGCCCCTGGCCAATGGAAGGTGGGCTTGGGGTAGTCACGGCACGGATGTGGGGTTTAAAATATTATTGATATTCTTACACATTTTTCTTAGGATATGAATAATAATATGAACTATGTGGGATGTCTATCATCACCCAAGAATAAGTAACTATCCATTGAATCATTTATACAATAATGACCACCAATTCTTAGAGGATCATTTGTTCCACCTATCACTGAAGAGTTGGTTAAATCAATAGAAAAGAACTTTTCTAGGGTCCAATATTCATATAAGTATAAGGTGAATATATCCATATTTTATTTCGAGAAAAAGACTATCAATGGTGGGCATTGAAAATTAACTCCAAGAGAAAAGTACGAAATAGAAGAGATAGTATGGAAAAACCTTAAGAAAATATTAATAAATAATTACTTTCCTAAAAATAATTGAACAAATATGGATATAGAATTCTTAGATATGAATAAAAAGGGAGGTTAATCAATTTTGTTTCTGAGGAAAACTTTACAAGTATTGAAATAAATACCTTGGATTTTATTGTTATCAATGATATAAAAATAGAAATATTTTTTTATTGGTTTAAAATTGCACATTCAAAAGGCTCTAGATATCTGAGAATTTGGGAGTTATGATGAAGTACTTCAATATTCCATATATTTAGAGATGGGTCTTGTTGTGTAACACCCCGAACCCAGTTACCCAGAGTCGGTTCATTATTACATAACATTGGCATGATCACAAAAAATCAAGTCTTGATAGACCGATTTGTTTAGTATCCTTAAAATCACTAGATACCTTCATAAAGTTTACATTACATCATAAAATGGAAAACCACATCAAAATTGTCTCCATTGACAACACTAAGAGCCTATAGACTATCCCTGGAGGTCAATTATAATATACTTCTTTGCATCCCCAGAAAAATAATACATAGAAAGGGGTGAGCTTAGATGCTCAGTAAGGATAAAATTATCGTGGAAACTTTCATAAATAAGCATAAACAATTAAGGAAATATATAACTAAAAATCCTTTTAAACCTGAACTTCGGCATAATATGGTAGAAATAAAATTAAATAATTCCATTTACTTATTCACATGGATATTCTACTAGTCGAATGATCACATGCAATATCAATAAACACATTCATAATGATGGAATGCATAATTCCAGAGTATCATAACCACATAGTCAAGGCCTCGTGCCAAGACAACAAATAATATTTTGTCACGGCCTTGTGCCAAGACACTAGTTTGTCTCATGGGACATACCGATTCATCGAGGAGCAATATTGGGGTCCACCCATCACACACTAAGTCCAATGCATTCCTCATATGAAAAGTTTGAAACATAACATAAACATTCGTATTAAATCTAGCATATGAAATGTCAATACTTTAACCACAAACCATGAATGGTATAAAAATAGAACATCCACAGTCAAACATAACTCATTCGATACAATATCGAAGATTTTATAATATCATATTAACCTAAATTGAGAAAAATGAAGGATATTGACATAGATTAAAATAATCATCAAACTATTGAGAGAAATATCCCGCTTTTTCTTGAAAACATTTAAAAGTCACACTATTTTTCAAGAAGCCATTTAAAATAGATTTTTGAATCAAAGATTCCCATACCACATTGAAAATTTTAAAAGTAATTTTTATTTGAAAACATTAATGTCCATATAAATAAATCCTTAAAACCATTTTTAAAACATGTACAGTAATGAGAATGATTTAGAATAATAAATCAATAAAACATTTTAAAATGATATTTTAGTTAGAGATCCTAACCAAAAAAAAGACAGTTGAATACAAATAATTGAGGTAATAAAAACATTTTATTGTCATGAGAATAAAGGGATTCATGATATACAATGTCAAAGTAAATTATATACACCATATAAAAGTTATTTGGTGTATAATAACAAAGGAGTCTCAATGGAATGTAAATTGAGATGAAATCTCTCATAAAGGCTGTATCCTTAGGTTAAGGATAAATAAACATCATAATTATGTGTGAGAAATATAAATACACTCAATATTATTGGATATTCAGTGTAAAACAATCAAATGACACTCACACATATTCTTGGAAAAACAACACCAATGAATTGGATGTTTAACTCAACAAATCGAGATTGAGTACAAATTATCTTATCAAGTTCATTCCAATGACTTTAGAATTTTTCAATGGAGTTATTATGTGTATCAAAAGTATATCCACAGAAATGGATGTGGAAATTATGGCATAATCAAATGAATAGTGATTCCACACATAATCTTGGAGTAAAATAATAAATGAAGTATGCGTAAAGCCGAATGAGTGGAAATTGAAATTTCAAATTCCCTTAATGATTTGTAACTTACAAAACATACACCCATGAAATAAGGATCATGCAATGATGATTTAAATATACATGAATTAAGGTATATTACACAATGAATACAAACATGGGAAGTATACACACCACATGCAATAAATAAGTGGTGAATAATGGAAATCTCACGGAATTAAAAGTGAGATAAGAAACCCCTTACATTGTACTTTTTCCTTGGTTGAGGATAGGTTAACCTCTAGTATAATGGTGAAATAATTTTTATTTAATTATAAAATAATTATATACATTAATATGATATCATATATGATCTTTTAACTTTGATTTATTAATAATATGTTAATATTATCGTCAGTTCGGGTGTTAACGGATTCATTTTCCTTTTTATTATTTGTTATGTGAGCCATATTTGTTATGGATGGGATGTGTATTATACATTTTAATAATGATATCATGTCTCTAAACATTATTTTTAATCATGATATGATATTTATTCTTGAATGGATATGATGGGGAATGAATCTTATCGCATTCGTAGAGATGGTAATCCGTACGTACACACGAGTGAAAATTTCATTCTTTTAAAATTATAATAATATATAATTGGATGGTATATCATATATAAAAAATCATTATCATGTAATATTTATTATTTACAGGTATTACATGTCGTTATTATACCCATCCAAATAATAATATATTGAATAACAATTACACCACGATGTGGAGACGGTAATCCGTACGTACGCACATATGGTGACATGTCATTCAAAGGATGGATAGAATAATGAAGATGGTTGTACCATATTTATAATAACATCACAGTATATAGAAGATAATGGATTTATTATTTTAGAATGTAAATAACAAATAAAGAAGAAGTGGAAGAAGAAAGGAACTTGACAGAGGGTGGTGAAATCATTACCTCTTTTTCGGGTTCTTCCTTTTGATTTGATCAAAAGGTCTCCATAAGTTGGATTTCGGACAAAAGGAGGGCCTCTAGGATGAATTGAGGGAAGTTGAGAGGATATTTGGTCAGGTTTTGGCCAAGCCAAATGGATTTTAAGGTGTGAATTAGTGAGAAGTGGGAGTTCCCTTTTATAAGAGGGGAGATGGGCACCTTAGTAAAAGCTAGAAATATTATTTTATAATAAATTCATATTCTGTTTCTAATGGCTAAAAAGTAAAATAATTAAAGTATAAGGTGGGTATAGGTCGAAGAAAACTCAAAAAATAGGATTTAGACAGGTTTGTGTCAGTTTATTAACCTCACCTTTTAGTTTTAACTCTTAGTTAATTAGTTTGACATTTACCATGTCTCTTTGTATTTTTATATTGTATAGTTAATAAACATACTATAAACTTCCAAGATACCCCCAAGTAGTCCATTAATAATACACCTATCATTATATAAGTCCATTGTCCGAACCTTAGAATTTTTGGAAAATAATATCAATTAATAATATAATATTTGTTTTAAGAACTCATTTATGTCAATTTTGACACTATTCAATAATTGATTTTTTTATTCTTAAAAACTTTATTAATTCGAAAAAAATTCATTTAATCAATATTAACATGTTATATTAACCAATAAAATTTTTAGATGTCATAAAATCTTTTAAAATATATTTATTTTAACATTTATAATACAAATTATTTGACTCTTTCATTAATAAGTAAAATATTGCATCATTATTGTGTCATAAATAAATTTAATTATTAAATGTCTAAAAATTATAAATAAAATACCATTCTTTAGTAAATAGTTTTATCTTTCTAATGAATATTTATAGTCTAAAATATAACATAAAAAAATATGTAAAAAAATTGATAAAAGATACATGCTTATGCAATTTTTTGTATTTACTTTAACTTAATTATTATAAAGTATCATTATCACTTACAAGTGGATCCATGGGTTCCCAAAATCGACCCAAAGATGACCATGGTCATACAAGTATCAATAAAAATGTTTGGACACGTTTTAGTGTAATTTAATATTATTATAATATTATTGTTTTACCCTTATTTACCGAATTTACCTTTTAACCATGATCAATAAAATATCTACCAAAGTAATTATTCAATATGTATAAAAATAGAAGTTACCTATTTACATAATTTGGACATCATGATTCCAAATATGGAATCTATTTTTCCAAATTCAAAACACATAAGTGGCAGAAATTTATTTAAAATTAATTCCCACTGTAAAACCAAAAAGCGTGTTTTTAAGAAATAATAACTATCAAAAGATTGACACTTGTTTGTGTCCGGTTTAAATGTGAAATTAGGTCCAATTACCATCATTGTATTAAATGGTAAAAATGGATTCTAAATATACTTCAAAACCAATCAATCTCAGAATTTATCACTATTAATTATTTCAATTAAAAATGTTTTTTAATTAAAATTTATATATTTTCACTATTCATCAAAATATGAAAGTTATCAGAAATGTACAAAAAATCACCCTATAATAATTTTGATATTCCGAATCAAAAAATGAAGTCCATTTTGAATGATAAAATTTAAAAAATTCATAAAGTGGGTATTACTATTCATAACGGCTAGTTTGATTGGTTGTGGTTTGTGTTAGAGCTCAATGTCGGGTACAACACACGCTACTGTATTATTAAAAGAGAAGCCTACCATGGATAATTGGGGTGTTACATTCTCCCATCCTTCAATAAATTGTGTCCTCACAATTTTTAAAATTGGGCTTGGGAATATAACAGAAGGTCCCTCATCAGAAAAATAGTCAATAAAACTATCACTTTAAAAGAATGAAAGAGAAGTACAAAGGTCGCCCAAGATAACCTATACTAGGATTACATGTAGAAAAACATGGTTATGGATGATAAAATAATTGTCAAGTTATGATGGAGAGGGATATAAAACATGATCAGGAGAAATTTAACAACAAGGAAACCACAAACATGTGACGGGACAAACGGTCATTAGTCTCCCAGTAGGAAAAGTAAAAGGACAAAAAAATTTTGTTTTATGTTTCATTACATAAAGATAAGGAATTAATTTATAAGATTGACTAAGAAAATAATGAGATATACTTACTTTTTATGTAGATTTTCATTCTTTAATTAATTTCTACTACTGACTCATTTTTTTAAACGATGAGTATTCAAGAAGACTTGGCCACACTAGAAGAGATAGAATAAACTTCTATAGAATCACATGATCCACAAAGAATAAACAATATATTTACCTTGTATTAAGTGATTAATAATAACCAAATGGTTAGTATATTATCTGATGATCCCCCAAAAGGATATTCCATTAGAGACAGAAACACTAATCTTAATTTATAAAACTAAACCAACAATACCCCAAAGTTAAAAAAATACCATTCAATAAACAATTGACTTTAAAATTCTTCAATATAATCCAAACTAATATTGAAACCCAAAACATAGAAGAACTTGGTTAGGTAGTCTTCCCCATTAAATTGTATCCCCAAATGACATCAACTACTCTTTAAAGTAACATACTTAAAAGTAATTAACCTAATCACATATTCTCTATTATTGGTTAATCATTTCCATAAATAACCCAAATCACTATAAATCCACAATAAAAACATTGATAAAAATCCACCATTACTCCTCAAACAAAATCCCATAGTATTCTATTTTCATTGGGCATCTAGTGTTCCCAACAAATCGAACATCTTCCAAAATAACCCTTATCACTTAATCACTGAATAATTTTCCTATACTAACGGTATTCATATGATAAGACATAAGATCCCAAATCCACTTATTATTGATCAATAAAATCATTTAACTAAAAATAATAAGTCACACTAACTAGGGACTTCACTTAGTCCAGTGGTAGGTGATAAATCCCAATCTGACTTTGGTTGTGGGTTCGATTCCCACAGTTTTTTCCGATGCAACGGGTTGTCACACGGTCTACGTGTTGTCATTTTTCAAAAACTATATTTTATATCATTGCCAAAAAGAGGTAAATTCTTCAAAATGACAATAAAATAATCTTAACAGCAAATGTTATCTCATACCTTGCATTTTCATCCCAAAATATAATAAATTTTAATTTCCTCAATCCCAATGATCATATAAAACCAAATGGTTATTTATAATTATATCCACAAGAGAAAAGATAATTCTTCCTCCAATATCATTCTCACATGGAAAACTACAGGGTTACAAATATAAGAGAAAATTATTACAAAGTAATCCCATCAACAAGGAGCACTAATACTTTTAAACATTTCTCCAACCATTTATTTCCACATAGCTTCTTCTTTGACCATGAAAATTTCCTATAGAATATGGAATTCACTCGGGAAATGGCCAGGTCCCTTACATTTACGGAAAATCACTGTAAATGTATGCATGGGACCATTTTTATTGTATTCCATAGTACTCTTCATTTTCCCTTGGCAATTGTTCACTTTATGTCCTTCTTTCCTGCTCATAAATCATTTCTTTGTTCCGTTGAGATACATTCCTGGGTGTCTCTTTCCACATTTCCTGCATGATGGAAATTTAGGATTCTTTTCTCCATGGTCTCTACTACTGGAGCTCTAATAATTCATTACCTTTCTCTTCTTTGTTGAATCCGGGACTTGGTTAATATATATGATGTTGATCATATTGTTGGAAAAATTATTTGGCATGAACACAATATCTTTTACGCCTATCAACAATCTATTTTTTTCTCATTTCCACCATTGTTCTCCCCTTGTACATTATTCTCAAAGTTATTATTACATCCTTGGACTCCATCCATTGACTAAAACCAGAAAGCATTGTGTGAGTAACAATACTCATAAAATCATTTAGAGAATATCATGACATCATATTCTTAATTTGAAACACCTTAGGATTTACCAAGGCTATTTATTCTCATCTTATATTAAAATACATCAAATCGGTTTGTAAAGAAAACTTAAATTATCCTAAACATATCCCTCGGGAGTGTCATAACCAAGAGTGTAGGAAGGCCTGTTGTCGTGCACCAGTTCCCATTAGAGTATAGCTCAAAGTGGTGTTTTCTGGTTTTACCCCTAGGTACATTTGTGTCAGAGCCGCAACTACCGGATCATATCCAAACATGGATTTATTTCTTGGAAAACTCACAAAATCTCTACAATACTAAAATTCTAGGAAGTTTGTCTATACTAATCCTCAATGTCTATCTTAGGGATATGTGATCTAATCAGAGTTTATCTAAATCTAGCATCCAAGGTTTTTACTAAACTTCCACTGATACCAACTATAACACTCCGACCCCAGTTACCCAGATTCGGTGCATTATTAATAACATTGTCATGATCACAAAAGATCAATTCTCGAATGACCGATTAGTTAAGTAGCCTTGGAATCACTAGATACATTCATAAAGTTTACATTACATCATAAAATGGAAAACTACATCAACATTGTCTCCATTGAAAACACTACGATCCCATAGACTATCCTTGGAGGTCAGTCATAATATACTTCTTTGCATCCTGGGAAAAAATAAAAAATAGATAGGGGTGAGCTTAGATGCTCAGTAAGGATAAAATTATCGCGGAAACATTCATAAATAAGCATAAACATTTAAGAAAATGTATAACTAAAACTAAATCCTTTTAAACCTAAACTTCAACATAATATGGTAGAAATAAAATGAAATAATTCCATTTACTTATTCACATGGATATTTACTGGTCTAATGATCACATGAAATATCAATAACCACTTTCATAATGATGGAATGCATAATGCCAGACTATCATAACCACATAGTCAAGGCCTCATGCCAAGACTACAAATAAGATTTTGTCAAGGGCTTGGGCCAAGACACTAGTTTGTCTCATGAGACCTACTGATGCATTGAGGAGCTATAGAGGGCTCCACACGTCACTTACTACGTCCAATGCATTCTTCATATGAAAAGTTTGAATCATAACATAAACATATGTATTAAAACTAGCATTCGAAATGTCAATACTTTAACCACAAGTCATGAATGGTATAAAAATAGCACATCCACAGTCAAACATAACTCATTCGATACAAAATGGAAGATTTTATTATATCATATTAACCTAAGTCTATAATAATGAAGGATATTGACATCGTTTAAAATAATCATCAAACTATTGAGGAAAATATCCCCTTTTTTCTTGAAAACATTAAAAATTCACACTATTTTTCAAGATTCCATTTAAAATATATTTTTGAATCAAAGTGTAAAAATACAACATTGAAACTTTTAAAAGCAATTTTCATTTGAAACTTTAATGTCCATATAAATAAATCGTTAAAACCATTTACAAAACAGGGACATTAATGAGAATATTTTAGAATAATAAATCTTTAAAACATTATAAAATGATATTTTAGTTAAAGTTCCTAACCAAAATAGAGACACTTGAATACAAATAATTGAGGTAATAAAAACTTTGTAATATCATGAGAATAAAGTTATTCATGATATACTATGTCAAAGTACATTATATACACCATATAAAATTGATTTGGTGTATAACAACAAAGGAGTCTCAATGGAATGTAAATTGAGATGAAATCTCTCATAAAGGTCATATCCTTAGTTTAAGGATAAATAAACTTCATAATTATGTGTGACAAATATAAATACACTCAATATGATTGGATATTCAGTGTAAAACAACCAAAGGACATTCACACATATTCTTGTAAAAACAACACCAATGAATTGGATGTTTAACTCAACAAATCGAGATTGAATAAACATTATCTTATCAAGTTCATACCGATGATTTGAGAATTTATCAATGGAGTTATTATGTGTATCAAAAGTATATCCACTGATAGGGGAGTGGAAATTATGACATAATAAAATGAATAGTGATTCCACACATAATCTTGGAGTAAAATAATCAATGAAGTATGTATAAAGCCGAATGAGTGGAAATTGAAATTTCAAATTCCCTTATTGATTTGGTAACATACAAAACATAGACCCATGAAAGAAGGATCATAAAATGATTATGTAAATATAAAAGAATTAAATTATATTACACAATGAATAGAAACATGGGCAATACACACACCACATGCAATAAATAAGTGGTGAACAATGGAAATCTCACAGAATTAAAACTGAGATAAGAAACCCCTTACTTTGTACTTTTCCCTTAGTCATGGGTAGGTTAACCTCCTGTATAATGGTGGAATAATTGTTATTGAATTATAGAAGAATTATATACATTAATATGATATCATATATGATCTTTTTACATTGATTTGTTAATAATATGTTAGTATTATCATCATTTTGGGTGTTAATGAATTAATTTTACTTTATATTCTTTGTTATGTGAGCCATATTTGTTATGGATGGGATGTATCTTATTCATATATAGAATGATATCATGTCTCTAAATATTATTTTTAATCCTCAAATGAAATTTAGTCTTGAATGGATATGATGGGGAATTAATCTCATCGCGTTCGTAGAGACGGTAATCTGTACGTACGCACGAGCGACAATTTCATTTTATGATATTAAAATATTATATAATTAGATGTTATATCATATACACAAAATCATCATCAAGTTATATTTATTATTTATATGAATTACATGTCTTTATTATACCCATCCCAATAATAATATATTGAATAACAATTACACAATGTTGTGGAGACGGTAATCTGTACGTACGCACGTATGGTGACATGTCATTCAAAGGATGGATAGAATATTGAAGATGGTTGTACCATATTTATAATAAAATAATATTATATAGAAGATACGGGATTTATTATTTTAGAATGGAAATAACAAAGAATGAAGAAGTGGAAGAAGAAGGGAACATGAAAGAGGGTGGTGAAATCATTACCTCTTCTTCGAGTTCTTCCTTTTGATTTGATCAAAAGGTCTCGTTAAGATGAATTTCTGACCAAAGGAGGCCCTCTAATATAAATTTAGGGAAGTTGAGAGGATATTTGGGTTGGTTTTGGTTGATCCAAATGGCTTTGAAGGTGTGAATTAGTGAGAAGGGGTAGTTCCCTTTTATAAGAGGGGTGAGGGGCCCCTTAGGAAAAGCTAGAAATATTATTTTATAATAACTTCATATTCGGTTTCTAATGGCTCAAAAGTGGATTAGTTAAAGTCTATGGTGGTTATAGGTCGACGGCAACTTAACCAATAGGTTATAGACAAGTTTTTGTCATTTTATTAACCTTATCTTTTAGTTTTAACTCTTAGTTAATTACTTTGACATTTACCATGTCTCATTGTATTTTTATATTATATAGTTAATAAACGTACTATAAACTTCAAAGAGACCTCCAAGTGGTCCATTAATAATACACCTATAATTATATAAGTCCTTTGGTATAACCTTATATTTTTACGAATAGAATATAGATTAATAATATATATTTGTTTTAAAAACTCATTTATGTCAATTTTGACACTATTCAATAATTGATTTTTGTTAAAGTCTTAAAAAATTTATTAATTCGGAAAAAAAAAATTATTTAAGAAATCATAACATGTTTTATTAAGCAATAAATTTTTTGGATGCCATCAAAACGTTCAAATTATAATTATTTTATCTTTTATAATACTAATTATTTGATTCTTTCATTAATAAGGAAAATGTGACATCATTATTGTGTCAAAAAATAAATTTAATTATTAAATGTCTAAAATTTATAAATAAAATACGATAATGTAGGAAATCGTTTTATAATTTTAATGAATATTTATATTAGAAAATATAACATAAATAACACTATGTAAAAATTGTTTTACTAAAAGATATATGTTTATATCATTTTTGTATTTACTTTAACTTATTTAATATAAAGTGTCATTATCACTTACAAGTGGATCCATGGGGTCCGAAAATAGACCCAAAGATTCCTATGGTCGGACATGTATCAATCAACAGGGTTAGGACACGTTTTAGAGTAATTTAATATTATTATAATATTATTTTGTTTACCCTTATTTATAGAATTTACCCTTTAACAATGGTAAATAAAATATTTACCGAAGTAATTATTCAACATGTATAAAAATAAATGTTAACTATTTAAAAAATTTGGACATATTGATTCCAAATATGGAATCCATTTTACCAAATTCAAAACAAAGAAGTGGTAGAAATTAATTTAAAATTAATTCCCATTGTCAAATAAAAAGCATGTTTTTAAGAAATAATAATTATCAAAATATTGACACTTGTTTGTATCCGGTTTAAATGTGAAATTAAGTCCAATGACCAAAATTGTATTAAATTTTAAAAATATATTCTAAATATACTTTAAAACCACTCAAATTTATAATTTATCCCTATTAATTATTTCAATTAAAAAATAGTTTTTTATTAAAATTTAGTAACTCTCACTATTCATAAAAATATGAAAGTTATCAGAAATGTACAAAAAATTCACTATAAGATAATTTTGATATTAAAAATCCAAAATGAAGTCCATTTTGAATTATAAAATGTATAAAATTTCAAAAAGTGGGTATTACTATTCCAAATGGCTAGTTTGATTGGTTGTGGTTTGTGTTAGAGCTCGAAGTCGCGTACAAAACATGCTACTGTATTATTCAAAGAGAAGCGTACCATGGAAGCTTGAGGTGTTACATGTTTAATGTTCACATTTGTATGAAGATAAGAATATAATAGTAGATCTTCAAGAGAGAATATCAAATGAAGAAGGAGGAAATCATATACAACCACCCACATATAAAAAATGTTGGAAAAAGCATCTTAAGAATTTTATCAAAGTGATAGGTAAATTCTTTATGTGATAATGAGGTTTCCACCAAGCCCATAAAAATATAATATACATGAATAATTCATCCAAAATTACAGTGGAATGGAAGGCACCTATTAATGTACCACCCGAGGTATAATGCTTCAATTATAGGGACAAAGGGCACTATGCAAGCAAATGCACTAAACAATGGGTCCTTAAGGGTAATATACATCATCAATATCCAAATATAAAGGATAAATGGAATACTTATTCCATTAAATCTACTTATGTGGATAATTAAAACTATGTTTTATAAGTTACACTTACTATTCACTCAAAAATGGAAAAAAATTTATTTGATTCTAGTTCTATGAATTCTATTATATCCTGTATGTTTTCTACAACCTTCCAATCAAAGTCACAATACCTTGAAGTGGATATATATAAAAAACATATTGGTGAAAAAATATTACCCCAAGAGTTTTAATCTTCTTCTATTAGAATTTGGGGGAAGAATCTTCCAGTAAATCTCTTAATATTTTCCTTGTTGGAATTTGATGATATACTAGGGATGGATTGGCTCTATTTATATAGAAGACACATCAAATTTCAAGAAAATAATATATATATATATATATATATATATTAAGAGACATAAAATGATGTTATAAAAATTTAATAATTATCATGAATCTAATTTGGATAATACCTCAATGGTGTGGGTGTTGGAACACTTTGAGTAAGATTACCTTTCCTAAAAGGAGGAGTTAAAGAAAAGTGCCAACATTGAGGAAATTCCCATTGTTAAAAATTTAACTATCATATTCCATAGTTAATTTCTTAGAAATGAACTAGATATTTATGTTGAATTATCAATATAACTTATACCTAGATCCACTCATATCTAAAAATTACCCTATGAGATGGCCCATATTGAACTATCAGAGTAAATGAAGAAAATGCAAGATCATTTATAAAAATGGTTCATTCACATTAGTTCATCACCTTGGGATGTTACAATGCTTCGTTTAATGAAAAATAATGGATCAATGTATTAGTGTATATATTTCTTGGAAATAAAAAATAACACTATAAAGATCAGGTATCCCCTTCCAAGGACTGATGACTTGTTCAATCAACTATTAGTAGCTTTGTGTTTCTCAAAGGTGTGTCTTAATTTTGGATATCATCAGATGAAGGTAAAAAAGGAATTTATCCCGAATAAAACATTACAAACAAGGCATGGACATAGTTATTTTATTTTTATTCCCTTTATTACTTATTATTTCCCTTTAGAACATCATAGATTTTAGGAATATAGTCATTAGAGGATACCCTGAAAATTTGTTGTAGTCATCATCAATGATATTCTCATTTACTTCAAGATAAAGGAGAAAAAAAGAATTATATATGTACTAGGTTGTTTATATTAATAAAATTTAAAAACTTACAATGTTTATAAACTATGAAATTGGGATATATAAATTCACGGTCGTGGGGAAAATTATCAAAAATAAGAGAATGTATTTGGACCCTACACGAACAAATTCAATTGAGAAAGGGAAAATACCTAATATCTTCATTGAAATACATACCTTTCATGTCATTTTAGGGTACTAATAACATTTTATTATAAAATTTTCATGATTTTCAGTACCACTATCTAGGTTAAATGAAAATGAATAATGTGTGTATAAAAATAGAATTTTCAGAAATCATTAAGGTGTTGAATATAAGGATAATAAGTAGACATGTACTCACACTACGAGAATGTAAAAAATGTTTTTTGATATATAGTGATGCTTAAAAAAATTATAGGGTTTTGTGCAAATAAATATTGAAAAATAAATAGCATCAAACTTACGATAATTGAAGATCCATGAGAAAAGCTACCAGATGAATGGTTTAAATTCACCAATTTTGGCCTTTTCAATGATGATTTGGAAGAACTACCTTTACTATTAGAAGTGTGACATATATAGAGATCAAAAGATTATAAAACATATATTCCCACAAAAATATCTCAAAATTCATCAAAGGATATTTTTTATCTAGTCAGGTTCTACAATTTCTCTTTTCACTAACGTCATGTAAAGGTGAACAAGGTCTGTGATTATTTTGGAAAAAATATTCTACTACACTATCGATGAGATTAATTTCGAAATACCATTTCATTATTTGGTATGTAATGGATGTATATGAAAATAATAATTTTAGGGAATACACTCTACCTTTACCGAATGATTACCCAACCATCTATCTGATAGAATATCAATGCCTTAAAAAGGGATGCTCAGGAGCTTCAAAAGAGGGAGAATTCAGTAATGGAAATAATAATAATGAATTACATATAAATGATGATAATTTTATTCAGATTAGAACTAGGGAATGTTTACATTCATCACTTTATATAGATAAGTATCTATTACATAATGTGTATATCTTTTATTTCTCTATTCATCATAGAACCACAAATATTTATTGTGATCAATACAAGAACTTATGGTGGGGAAAACAGAAATAAAAATGACTAAGTACATATAAATTTTATCATATTTTAGAAAAATAATGTAGAGATAAAATAATCAGAGTGGATGTTGTACCCATTAGCCATACCCAGATAAAAATAGGATAACATCGCTGGGGAATTTTTCATTTTCCATCTGAATACATCTAAAATAAATAATGTGATATGGGTTGTCGTATATCGACTTAGTAGGAATTACCACATTATCACAATTTAGGACGAGTTGTATCTTAATTTATATTCAAATATATATATGTTAACTATGTGTTTAGGTTTCATGAAGATCCAATTTTGATCATTGCTGATCATTATCCAAGGTTCACTTCTCAAATATAAAGAAATATTCAACATTCATTGAATACTAAATTGAATTTCAGCTTGGCATATCACCTCCAAAATGATGAAAAATTTCAATAGTCTATTTAGATACTTGGGGATATGATGGGATCCTACTCAATAAAATTTAATGGAATATGGCTTCAACATGCCCCATTAGTTGAGTTGTCATATAACAATATCTTCCACTCAAGTATTCAACGTATCCATATAATGATATCTTTGATAATCAATGTAGAAATAATAATTTTTGGGATGTATTTAGTGACTAATATATACTTGGACCAGATCTTATATAAGAGATGACTGATAAGGTTTAATCCATACAACAAAATATAAATGTAACTCAGATTCCGAAATGAGTTATGCTAAAAACGTTATAGGGAAACAGAGCATAAAGTTGGGGACATCATTTTCCACTAAATATCAACATGGAATATATTCAGGAATTTTGGAAAGAAATTGAATATTAGAATTGTGTACATTGGACCATTTGTGTTCACTGATCTTATAAGAGAAGTGGCCTGCCATCTTGCACTTGACCTAAATATCTCTAAATTTCATGATTCATTCCTCAAATCTCTCCTAAGGAAATATATACCTGATCACTCACATGTACTGAATCTGGAGGTGGTACAACTATAGAATGACCTCTCTTATAGGGAGAAGTCTCTAAATATATTACACCACATATATAAAGATCTACACAAGGATAGAATTCTACTTATCAATGGGTTCTAGAGAAACCACAAATATGAACAGGTGATGTAAGAATCAGAGAAAATAATGAAACGGAAGTACCCTCACCTATTCACATGAAATAATATGAGTTAATATATTAGGAATGAAATTTATAAAGGGGGATTAATTTAAGACCCTAATATTTGTAAGTGAATTTTTTTCATGGAATAAATATATCTTATATTATATAGTATTATACACCTACAATACATAAAGAAACAAAAAAAAATCATTAATTAAAATCATTAAATTAATCCATGAATAAACCCATTAAAATGAAAAATATTACAAGGGAAAAATAAAATTTATAAAAACTACAATGGAAAAATATGGATTTCACCAATCTTCAAGAATCATTTTTCCCCTGAAAATACTATAAAAAGGAAAAAAAATATTAGTAAACCAATAAATGTTTTAAAAATATTGAAATTTGAAACATTGAATGTACTAGAGGTAAATAATTAAAAAAGCGATGAAGAGGTATTTATATGAAGTAATATGGCCATTGACATAGTAACAATTCGATTAGAAAAGTAATATAACCCTTTGGAATCATAACATAACTATTGGTAATATGAACATGACTATTCGGAATTATAACCTAACAATTCAAATATTAATTTATCCTCCAAATAATAAAATTAAATATAAATAAATTTTTTCCTAAAAAAATTATTTTCATATCAATATTATAATTTCATTAATAAATATCATGTTTAAAAAACTGAATGAAATTATAAGAACGCGTTTAATAATAAATAAATTACCATATTTCATAAAAAACATAATTATTAATGGAAATTAAGGCAAAATATATTATAATATTATTATAAACAAAACTCATTTCATTTCTGAGTCACCATGCAGAAAATTTTCAAAAGTTATCTTTTAGTAAATTTCAAAAATACATTAATTTTTAGGTGAATAGTAAAAATACAGTTTATTTCTATAATTGATGTATCTTGAATTACAACATTTGTGACGTAATAATTACATAAGTTTTTATATAATTATAGGTTCAAACATGAATTATTTATTTTTTAATGAGTTAATAAAATAAAATAAAAATTATTTCAAAACCTAAAAATTACTTTCCAAAGTTTCAAATTTATTACCTTTTAATTTTCCTTTTTCTACAGTCATTTTTAATTAACAATTGAATTAGAATGATAAATGGGTTCTAAGTCCTAAAATACTTCTATTATACTTATAGATGTTTCTTAATGTCAAAAATATAACTACTACATGGTTTTTCTGGGATATAATGTGGTATTTAATGTTTTTATCTAAAAAATACACCTCTCCTCGTGTATAAGAAATTCCCCTCCCTCCAATTGTAAAAACACTCCTCCATGTCTTTAAAATTACCAATATATAAAAAAATCAACTGTATTAATCCCTTATCGACATTAGGTATGTTTTGCAGAAAAATAACACCATTCACCATGGATTTATAGTGTCGTACTAGTGACGTAACATCGAGAAAAGAGAAATTTTTTATCAACTCTTCTCTCACTTTCCTCCTCTCTTCTATTATCTGCCCTTTTTTTAAAAAAAATTATTACATGATTAATTTGGTAGTATTTTAAAATTATGTTCATAAAATTAAACTAATATAAATGTTATTGCTTTTATGTATTTATATATTATACCTCTACTTCTCTACTTTTGGACAAAGTTCACGATGACGGTCTGTTAACTACCAATAAGTATGTGTCCAATTTTATTCATATTACAGACCATAGTCTGGTTATAATAAATTATTCATGATTTCTAAATTCTAAAATATATGTATTTTAATCTTTTAAGAATAATTCAACTTAAATATACATTACCTTGAATAAAAATTGATAAATCAAAAAAATGATAATTTTTATGAAAACATAATCTCAATATTGTTAACTTTTATTTGTATGAATTATGAAATTTAATCCAATGATTACAATTTATATATAGTTAAAAAAATGATAAAAATTAACTTTTTTTTCAATTTTTTAATAAACCTATGTTTATTATTCATGAGGCGTAAAAGAGGTGAAACAAAGTGGAAATTAAGTTAAGCGATTCTCAAACCCAGACTCTTAATTTTTGTTTATTTCTTATTTAATATTGATTATAGTATGAATATTCCTTTAATATATAATAATATTTATTTTCTATATTCATTCTCTTCTCTTTTTGGTATATATTTGTGTCTACCCTCCCAAAATGTATTAAATCAGTTTATAATTATTTTTTCAAAAAGTATTCAATTTCAAACACATCTCTTGAACCCCCTTGTTTTGTATCTTATTTTAGAGAAGGTAATGATGTTTTATGAACAAGTATTATCTCCCATATAAATTTGTAAATCATAAGGATCATTTAAGGACGTATGATATGTGAAATATTTTATAAAACCCATTCAGTTCCATGTGATAGTTGATGACTATAATTTTTATCCGCCCATGTGGCATCTTTGATCGTGAGAATTTTAGGACATGACTGGTGGTCCCGGAATAATATATCACCTAAATTAATTGGTTAATGTAATATATCTCATTATATAATGTTAATTATGATTGAATATGATGTTGTATTTGTTCACATTGATGATGTTGTGATTTATGAATATATGTTTTGCATGGATATGATGCCAGATTTGTTCACAAATATGTGTAGTACTTGACCACTATGAAATAAAGTTTCATTTTTATGCATATTCCACATTACATTCCATTATCAAATTATTAGTTCTTGATTATTATTACGATCATATCATTGGGATATGGTGGTGATGATTATGTTCACGCATGTTCTATATATTAATTTCATTTATTCATCCCCTTACTTAGACTTTAGCTCACCCCTATCATAGATATATATCCTTTGGGGAGTTAATTTACTAATTAGAATTATATAGTTTAGAATAATAAATAATAATTATTAAAAGAAATTTTTGTTTTTTATTTTCTAAAAGGGTTGTATGTTCTTGATTTTCCTAAGACACTATGCCATGTATCCCGAATTGTTTCCCAATTTTGGTTTTTTATCATTAAAGTAATTTAACAGTCATTTTATAATAAGTTATATAATTATATTTGGCATGGTTAATGTTATTAATTTTAGTCACATATTCCACAACTAGAATGTTATATTATTTTATCCTGTATATTCCCAATATCTCACTTATTAAATACTTTCAAGATATAATTTCCTAATGAATAACTCAGGTAAAAAACTTCAAAGTCTAATTTTAATCCTTCTAAAATTCTATCCTGAAATCCCACCAATGGGCATTAATAAATTCTATCATAAATGTTCTCAATTAGACCATATAGAAATCTAAATTATTATATAAACACTATATTTATGTTTATAACTATATTTTAATCCTCTTCAAGTGTTAATTAGGTTATAAAAATATATAGTCAATACATATGATATTAGGTTTAAAATCCTTCCCCTCTCTTATTTTTTCCATTTTTATTAATTGTTGTAAATTTTATAGAATGAAAGAATAAAATTATAATCCTATAATAATAATCTTGATAGTCAAATAAATAATGATAATAATAAGTAATTTTTAAACAAGTTGAATTAATAAGAACATTAGATTAACATAATATACACAAATAAATAATTAAGGAAACAATGCTTTATTATTATATTATTCTATATAATATAAGTCTCTAATTGATTCAAATAATAAATTATACAAATATAAATAAGAATATGATATATCATGTACCCCTATAGTTCCTTTCTAGAGATATACACACATGGTTTTACTAACGTGAACAAATATGTCTGAATAAAAAGAATCCAAAATCCAACCTAGACTACCCATGTTAACTAAATTTTAAACTTTAATTATGGCGATTTATTATATTTATGTGTTCTTATTGAGTCTCTAAAATCAAGTCTCATAGATAATATCAAATCCAACATCTCTAAGTGGGATATAATACTATTCTATAATGATCGAACCTAGATCACTCATTGATAAATTCAAGGTAGCCACAACACCTTAGTAACACATCAAAATCAATAGAGGATATCATAAATGATGAATATTGAGTTATAAAATAATGTTATGTTTTTTACCCACAATATAATATAATTATGTCCTGGGAAAATCCTATGATTAAACTATCTCATCTCATTCGAACATTTAATCATCCAATGATAAAAGTAAATTTCATGGTGGAAGAAACCCATATGTCAAGGGAACCTATTTTATCAATAAATTAATATAAATGTTTTTACTATATACATGAATAGTTAAAAATACTCATAAAAAACAACAACAACATTTAATAGGCCATCAAAAACATATAGAGGTCCATGACATAAAATAAACCAAAGTGTTCAAAACATATCCTCACAGATGAGGTATCCAAAAAATTAAAACTGGGTAAAGACCATAATATCCTCCATCTTTCAATCCAAAAAAACTCAATAAGGTCCAATATCACACCAAACACCAAACCCAATGAAATATCTAGTACTAGTTTTTTTCATTACCTGTATTATGTAGAATAAGATTTGAATGTATCTATAGGTGAGTCGTGTAGATCATGAATACATCATACAAATTATATGGTCACCAATTGATTATTATATATCCATTATAAGTTTTTTTATGTAGAATACACACCAACCAAGTAAAAAATTGAACCATAAAAAAAGTTTTATAAAATTACTAAACATCTATAAAGATACTCTTACGATGGTTCGAGTTTCATCTTTCTATCTAATTTAGAATGGAATGGACCATGTCTTCATTGAGCATGGATCAAAATATATAATTATGCCCCATGAAAATAACGGAACTTTTATAACCATTCAGTGAAAAAGGGATTTGTGAATCAAATATGGGCACTATAAAGCCCATCCCCTTGGAAAGGGTAATCACTAATAGAGATTGTGGAATCATTTTCACTAACTTTTATCGGTGGTAAAAACTAACTAATAATGGGGTTAAATTTATTAGTACTAGAATAACATTTATAAATGTAACATTTATCAGTACAAATTAAACTTTTATAAAACGGTACCCTTTGTTTCAGTTTTTTATCACTTTTAAAGGTACGACTTTACTAGTTCTTTTTAGCATAGATAAAATATTCACATTTAAAATCTAAAATATTTTTTCTTAATGGTCATAATGACTACTTCAACTTATATAAACATATTTATATATGGTTAAATAATATCAGTATTACAAAATGATTACAAATGTAAATATAATATATCAATATTATATATTTAGCATTTAATAAAAATTTATTATTGATTATATATTTATATGGGTGTATGTGTATGTGTCTATGTGTCAATGTATGTGTGTATTTTATGTGTATTCGTTTGTTGTGTTGTGTGTGTGTATTTTTTTCATGTGAATATTTGTGTGTGTACATGTATGTATGTGTCTATGTGTGTGAGCATATATGTGTATTTATGTGTCTGTGTGGATGTGCATGCACGTGTATGTGTATGTGTATGTGTATGGGTATGGGTATGCGTATGTGTATGTGTATGTGTATGTGTATGTGTATGTGTATGTGTATGTGTATGTGTATGTGTATGTGTATGTGTATGTGTATGTGTTTGTGTTTGTGTTTGTGTATGTGTATGTGTATGTGTATGTGTAAGTGTATGTGTCTGTGTATATGTGTATGTGTTTGTGTATGTGTATGTGTATGTGTATGTGTATGTGTATGTGTATGTGTATGTGTATGTGTATGTGTATGTGTATGTGTATGTGTATGTGTATGTGTATGTGTATGTGTATTTGTATGTGTATGTGTATGTGAATGTGTATGTGTGTGTGTATGTGTATGTGTATGTGTGTGTGTATGTGTATGTGTATGTGTATGTGTATGTGTATGTGTATGTGTCTGTGTATGTGTATGTGTCTCTGTATTTGTATGTGTATGTGTATGTGAATGTGTATGTGTGTGTGTCTGTGTATGTGTATGTGTATGTGTATGTGTATGTGTATGTGTATGTGTATGTGTATGTGTATGTGTATGTGTATGTGTATGTGTAGGTGTATGTGTATGTGTATGTGTATGTGTATGTGTCTGTGTATGTGTATGTGTCTGTGTATGTGTATGTGTATGTGTATGTGTATGTGTATGTGTACGTGTATGTGTCTGTGTATGTGTATGTGTATGTTTATGTGTATGTGTATCTCTATGTGTATGAGTATGTGTATGAGTATGTTTATGAGTATTTGTATTTGTATCTTTAGGTGTATGTGTATGTGTATGTGTATGTGTATGTGTATGTGTATGTGTATGTGTATGTGTATGTGTATGTGTATGTGTATGTGTATGTGTATGTGTATGTGTATGTGTATGTGTATGTGTATGTGTATGTGTATGTGTATGTGTATGTGTATGTGTATGGGTATGTGTATGTGTATGTGTATGTGTATGTGTGTGTGTGTGTGTGTGTGTGTGTGTATGTGTATGTGTATGTGTATGTGTATGTGTATGTGTATGTGTGTGTGTATGTGTATGTGTATGTGTATGTGTATGTGTATGTGTCTGTGTATGTGTATGTGTCTGTGTATGTGTATGTGTATGTGTATGTGTATGTGTCTGTGTATGTGTATGTGTATGTGTATGTGTATGTGTATGTGTATGTGTATGTGTATGTGTATGGGTATGTGTATGTTTATGTGTATGTGTATGTGTATGTGTATGTGTATGTGCATGTGTATGTGTATGTGTATGTGTATGTGTATGTGTATGTGTATGTGTATGTGTATGTGTATGTGGATGTGTATGTGCAAGTGCATGTGTATGTGTGTGCTTTTGTATGTGTATGTGAATGTGCAAGTGTATTTTTCTTTGTATGTGTATGTGTAGGTATTAGTGTGTGTATGTGTAAGTGTATGTTTAGTTATGTATTGCCTGTAGGTGTCAATATGTATATATGTGTATGTATGGGCATACACCAGTATGTGATTATTTGAATGTGTATGCGTATACATGTGTGTATGTGTATGTATATTTATTTGAATGTGTATCAGAATGTGTATGTGCATATCTATGTGTGGATGTGGATGCATATATGGGTGTGTGTATATGCATGCACTTGTTATATGTAGGTTAATTAGTATGACAGTGTGTATGTGTATGTGTATGTGTATGTATATATGTGTACGTGTATGTGCATGTATTTGTACATATGTATGTTTTTTCATGTGTGCGTGTATGGGGGGTCTGTATGTCTACTTGTTTGTGTATGTGTGTATATGTTTATATGTGTGCATGTATGTATATGTGTTTGTATGAGTATATGTTTATATGTATGTATATGTCTGTGCAATAATGTTTATGTAATTGTATGCATGTATATGTGTATACATACAAGTATGTGTTTGTATATGCATGTACACATGTATGTGTCTGTGTAGGTGTATGTGTATGTATATGTGAATATGTTTGGGTATGTTTATGTGTACATGAATGTATATATGTGTATATGGACATGTATGTATATGTTCATGTTTGTCAATGTGTATGTTTGTGTGTACCCAATAGTTTGTTTCTAGATTTAATTATATTTAATAATTTTTAATATTTCCCCATTTGTAGTATTTTCTGCAATTTATTCTTTTTTATTATTCATATATTTTTAAAATATATTCATTAATATTTTTTAGTATATTCAATTTTGATATTTATTTTTAAATTTTTAAGTATTTATAATTTTAAGTAAATAATAAAACTTTTAATTATTATTCCAAATTATTATGTTTAATAATTATATAATATTTTTATTTAAAATCCATACAGTACGTACATCAATAATTAGAAAACAAATATTATTCATTTATTCATATTTATGTGTTCTCAAATCATGTAATTAATGTTCGGTATTTTCTTTTTTAAAATTATTTTTAAAATTTATTTAAATGTATTTATTCATTTTTAAGATTAGATCATTTAATAATGTTTTTTCAATTTTATGATATTTAGTAAGTTTTTATATATTTAGAATTTAATCATTTTGTAAAATTTAAACATATTTATTTAATAAGTTTACGTATTATAAATATGATTGTAAATTATTTGATTCATATTTAAACATATTTATTTATTATGTGTAACATCTTGGGATTTCCATGTATTATTTTTAAATATTATAGGGAATTATTTCGAGACAGGTCACTGAGACATAATGCAATTCTGAGGTCTAGTGTGGCCGGAACAATTTTTTGAAAAATGTTAAACTTTTAATAGCACGAGCGAGCGATTTCCCTAAAAAAGTGAAAAATTCTCCAAATGGGTGCCTGGATAAAATATCTGGGGGCACCGTTGCGTTCAGAGTGACGAGTTTACCTAAAAAGAGTCCTAACATCGATCGACGTAGGTCGGCCACAAAAGTTAGATTTTGTACATATCAGTAATTATATATTTACTAAAAATATTTTATTTCGATGCATCAAATTGTTTTCCTCTTTTTATAGTTTTTCCAAAATCCGGGTTCATCGCTATAACCCTTGAATTCCCCTGAGAGAAGGAGAGTGAAGTTCTCTCAATGGAAACGATAGATTGGAGATCGGAACGTGGATCAACAGTCGGTGATGCACCTCACATTTGAATGATCTCGCCCACGATGACAACATGATGACCAATATTTATCAATGAGTGGTACAAATATAGGTAGAGAATTGTGTTTTATGTTACTTCTTTCCCCATTCAGAGAACCAAGGATGAACACAGACCAAACAACGAACAAGATGACCCGTGGTTTGATCATTCTTGCAGGATAGGCTTGGTTTTTTAGGATTTTATGGAATTGAATTTAAGTGATTATTCATTCAACGTTTATCCTTATAATAAGAATAAATCCACGCCGACATGAACAAAGGTATAGATTCATCTTTTGGGTTTTATTGGTTCTATTTTCTCTTCCCTGTTCTTCGGGCTTTCACAGTTAGACGCCTGTGGTCATAGCTCGACGTTGCTGGGTGACCCCAAGTATGGTCGGACCCCAAAATTCAAGGCGAATAAATATCAGAATTTGGATCAGTAAAGATCGAGTCCTGATAAAATAATATATTCAATCGTTTCAAAATCCGGGAACCATAGGTAGCCCAGTAGTCTGTGGAAGGGACGGCTGGTGTGGGTATGGTGAGGTGAAGAGACAGTGGGACCGAAGCCGGAGGTGGCTTGTGGCGGCGTGAAGCGGCGACCAGAGGCAACGACGGATGGAGTTGGTAGGAGTCTGCATCAGAAACTAGAGAGGAGGGGACATGGAGGCCAGATTATAGTCGTGTGGGAGCCTGTGGTGGCGGTAGGTGGGACCATGAGGGGGGATGTTGTGAGGGGGCCACAAACACGGTATGGCGGCCATGTAGAGCCCACGGTAGTGGTGATGTCGTAGTGCATTTGGAAATGGCGGGAAGGCCATGTGGTATGTGTCAGGGAACAACGTTGATAGCGGATACATGGAGTTGGGTTGAACCTCATGTGGCATAGTAGGCCGGCCCGCATGAATGTGGGCCAAGCTGGTGTGGGTAGAACTGGACATGACTGAGTTGGACCTTTTCACTAAAACGACCATAATATTCAAAACATTTGTCCTTTTGATGATCCGTTTGAGGTTTCAGGACCCTTTAAAATGAATATGTCCTTTTGAATTACTCTAAGTGAGTTTTTAGAAAGTATGAAACGACATAATGGCTTGAGCATTTAGTTCTTCTAGAATGAGCGTGCTACAAATGGAATCATGTGGATGGTTGTGACCATGAGACTATATGAATTTTTGAGACTAGGTGACTTATCAAGACTATGTGTCTCATCGGGACAGAGTGACTCATCGGGAATGATTGTCTCATCGGTACTGAGTGTCTCATCAGGATTGAGTGTCTCATGGGACTCAGTGTCTCATATATACTGAATTTCTCATCAGGAGTGAGTGTTTTATTAGGACTACATGCCTCATAGAGACTGCATGCCTTATTGATACTGGGTGGTTTGGGGATTACATCAGATAATACTATTTTGCGTACTATATATCATTACCCATGTGAGATGACTATATTTTTTATGGTATACTTTGTTTATTTATTTTTGGTATACATGGTGTATTTATTTATGGTATACATCCTTTATTTCTTGGTGGTATTCTTTTGTGGTTTCAGGGTGTCCTACTGAGTATTGTTTTACTCACCCCTACACAGGGTTTTCCGGCACATGTCATGTCTTGTGCAGATGATCAATGCATTGATGGAGTCCTATGTTGATCAGGACCATATGCTGCTTAATGTGGCCTGACATTTGAGGTGTGCTCCTACAACTTTAGATAGATATCCATGTACCTACCCTTTAGGTTGGGTTTTATCTGGATGAGTTTCATAACATGTTCGTTATCTTCACCAGAAGCCCTTTTTGGGTGGGCTTATATTCTAGTCCAATTTTCTTTCTATTTTTCTATAGTTGTACTATGTTTTTGGTATCTTAGTGGTATGCATTCTTTCTTACTTAGTGTTTTACATGTCATTATTTTGGGCTTGGAGATGTGTGCATGTATGGGTACATAGGAAAATGCCTCTCATTTTGTGGGATATACCTACTCAGTGCTAGTTAACAATCTCTGTCTGATTGGATGCGGGCATAGGGTAGTCAAGAAATGGACCCCTATAGGTTGAGTCATGACAGAGTGGTATCACAGTGGGTTTGGTTCTACCTAAAGGACCAAAATATAGTGACATTGGGTTGGGGAAACAATGTTAGGTGTTTTGAGTTCTAATTTAAGGATAGAGAATCCAGTGTTTATGCAGCGGTTGACGTATCCATACACTTTGACTCTAGAATATTCATTTCTACTCACTACATAATAACACTAGTTGAAGGGAAAATAATGTTACATGCATCCTATAGGGTTTGGATGTGTTCTCATATCCTTCTTAAGTCAGCTCACTAGGTATGCTCTATTTATCATGGTACATATTGTTCTATTTCAGGATGAATCCACATAAATAGCCATCCAAAAATCTATTGCATGATCATGAGGATAATCCTGCTCATGAAGAGGCATCAGTACATTGGAATGTACTAGAGATAGAACCTCTATGTGGTTTACTAGCGGTACGATCACCCGTTTAGTAGCAGTTACTACTAGCATTACCTCTTGAGGATGCACACAGGCTGAGTGTGTGGCATGAGTTCTAGAGGCAATTATCTTCAATATTTCATGGTGAGATAGACCCATAGGTAGCTATGTATTTGATGGATGTAGTTACACATGTATTTCCCCTTATGGGGATGCCTTCTGACTAAATGGAATTCCTAGTTGTGAGTCTTGTTTAGGGATTAGTGTGGTGATGGTGGAGCTTAGTGACCCAGAAACATAATGAGATGACCATTTCATGGGAAGACATCAAGAGTCTCTTCAAAGAGATGTTTTTTTGCTACGTTATGGTTAGTGTGTATACATGAGCTCATGCATCTATAGTAGTTAATTCAAACAGTATAAGAGTACTAAGCGAGATTTGATGATCTTTCTCACTACTCCACATATATGGTGTGAGACCCATTCTTCATAGAACTAACCTTAACGTGGTGCTTGCACTGGGAGCTCAGGGTATCCGTGATATCCATTATAATTCCTACATATTTTGGAGCACTAGATCCAGCTATTCTAGTAGAGAGATTTCTCGAAGAGAAAACACCAGCATTTGGAGAAAACAATAGGCACCATGTAGCTGAGACTTTGGTGGTGGGTAGACTACAACAGTCGTAGGGACATATGCAGTTCATGAACTTCATGGAAGTACCCCATGACACAGGACCAGTGGTGTGTGTCTCCCTTAGAAGATCGAGTCTCCATAAGTATAGGTTGTGTTATTCGTGTGACTGTCATTGACATCTAGAATGAGAATGCATTACCCACCATATGGATGATTAGAAGATGGTGAAGAGACTGTCGAGACAGAGGTGGAGGTAGGAGAAGGGTGGTCAGAAGGGTGGAATATGTGGCTGAAGAGCGGGAAGGGTAGTAGGAGGTGGTCGATCCTTTGATGTATTACCACCACTAACCCCTGGTGGAACACGATAGGCTCAAAGAGTTGGTGTACATGGGCGAGTAAAGCTTCAAGTGATGGAGTCTTATGAACATGAGTCTCTAGGTATGATTAGTGGTATGATCTATTTCTTTAACACATTAACTTCATTTTTTGATAGACATAGGTTCTAGTCATTCTTTATTTCCATGAACCTTGTTCATGACTCCGGGATTTTGGTGGAACGATTGACTCAAACCTTACATTTAGAGACTCCTATGAGAGGGTGGGGATTCTATGTTCATGGACTAGTGAAAATAGGATGAACATACACTTAGAGGTGATATTTTTGGTTGGGATCTCTTGGTAGTATCATTGAGGCCTTACGACGTCATTTTCGGTCTGGATAGGTTATATATAGTCCATGCTCAAATAGAATATTTTAGGTGCAGACTGTGGTGAGTCTCTTGTGACGGAACCAGTGTGTCCTTTATTGGTCAAAAGGAAAAATATTCAACATAG
Organism: Viscum album; assembly: GCA_963277665.1. NCBI lineage: Eukaryota > Viridiplantae > Streptophyta > Magnoliopsida > Santalales > Viscaceae > Viscum > Viscum album. Next base: position 2,081,147,646 of record OY728128.1, on the reverse strand, counting down.
TATAGACTCAAACAAAATATGGTGAATTTGATCACACATTAGTTAGATATCCCAACCCTCGATGCAGTGGATGATATGATTACCCAGTTTCTTGTAGTTGTGGAGGAATACGATGACATATTTCCTTAGTATGTTCTTGGATTACCTCCTCACAAAGAGTTAGACATGTTCATTGATCTATAAACTAGGACTACACTGATATCTACACTGGAATATTGGATGGCTCCAAAAGAGCTTTGTGATCTGAGGGTATAGTTGGAGGACTCACAGAGGAAGGGGTTTGTGAGACCTCGTGTTTCACCATGTGGTGTAACAGTTTTGTTTTGCTAGAAGGCAGATGGTATATTGAGGTTATGTGTGGACCATTGGTCCCTAAACCAGGTTAATATGTATAAAACTTTTCCACTACCAAGTATTGATGAACTCTTTGATCTGTTGAAAGGGGTTCGATTATTCTCGAAGATGTTGCTCAGATCTGGTTATCACCATATTTGTGTACAGGATGAGAGTATAATGAAGACAGATTTCAGATTTCTTTATAGACACTATCATTACTTAGTGATTCTATTTGGTTTGATGAATTCCATTGAAGTGTTCATGAGACTCATTAATTAGTTCTTTCATCCATACATAGACTGGTTTGTGGTGGTATTCATTAATGAAAATCTAGTGTACTCGGTATCCATGGAGGATCACATGATACACTTGAGGATGGTCCTAGACATACTATGGGAGAACCATCATTATAGGAATCTCTTAAAGTGTTTGTTTTGGATATGAGAGGTCCCTCTTCAAGGACACATCATTTCAAAGGCTTCAGTTGTGGTGGATCTAGTGAATATTGAGGTAGTTATTTCTTAGGAACCAACCAAGAGTGTTACCGAGGTGTGGAGTTTCCTTATTTTGGTTCGGTACTATTGGATGTTTGTACTCAACTTTTCCAAACTATAAGAACTTTATATTATTTTGACATAAAATGGGAAGCCTTTCATGTGGATGGAGAAATTATAGGAGGGTTTTCAATTGCATAGGTAGAGATTGACGAGTGCTCATATCTTGAGATTGTCAAAGGAGGGTGTCGAGTAGGTTGTATTCTATGATGCAACAAGAATCAGTATTGGTTGTGTCCTGATGTATGGGAAGGTGGTGATTTCATATGGTTCACCCTAGTTGAGACAACATGATCTGAAATAACTTACCCATGATATAGAGTTGGTTTTGGTAGTCTTCGCGTAGAAGATGTGGCAAACCTACCTTATGGGTGAGCAGTTTATCTACTCTGACCAAAAGAGTCTATAGTATATATTATCTCATATGTATTTGAACATAATATTGAGGTGATGGATAGAGTTCTTCTAGGAATATGACTTTTATATTTTCTATACTCTTGGGAAGGGAAACGTGGAGGCATATTCTCTCATCAAGATATCGAGTTTACAGTTGATGAACAAGCTGTTAGAGTAGTCAACCTCATTACACATATTTTTTGTGGATAGAGATGAAACAAATTACCTCCAATATATGGTTTCCCCCACTTTGCTCTTATAGAGAGTCAAGAAAGAACATATTAAGGATACCAACTGTGAGTCTTTATGTGCTCATATGTCCATAGTGTATGCCCATGGTGGATATTCGAAAGGTGGGTAGAACATCGTTCTTTTCAGAGGATGCGCAGTGGAATCAGGGGTGTTATAGGATTAGTTCTTGAAAGAGTCACAGACATCTCCTTTGGTAGTATGTCCAAGTTTGGTGAAGAGGTAACAGTACCTATGACGTTAGATCTGGTGGTCGGGGATAAAGAAGGCAGTGGAATAGTTCATTTCTAGGTGCCATACTTATCAGTAAGTGATGGTTGGGGACCAGGTTACAATGGGTTTGACTCAACCCCTTGAGGTACAATATTAGAGGTTGAAGTGATACAAATGGTATTAATGATAGGGTTGTCATATATATCTGAGGGATGCAATACCATTTGGGTGATCATTAACCAACTCAGCACATCTTTACACTTCCTAATGATTCGGGAGCGGAGTTTAGTCGAGAGGTTGAAGAGCCTCTATGTGAAGGTGATATTTCAACTACATGGAGTCCCATAGAAGATAGTATTATTACATTATTGTTTCTTTAAATCATAGTTTTGGAAGATATTATAGGAGGTGTTTGGGAATTAGCTGTACATGACCACATATTTTCACCAACTGACGGCCGACTAGGAATAACATACTATACAGGTTCTAGAGGACAAGCTATATTCTTGAATCCTAGATTTTAGCCATATTTGGGAGGATCAACAACCTAATGTGGAGTTTTTGTACAATAATAGATTCCATTCCACCATCGGTATGGCACAATTCGAGGCCTTGTATAGGTGACCTTATAGGCCACCACTTTGCTGGACAAAACGAGGTGAATCAGCACTCACATACCCAGAGATTGGGAACGAGACATTAAATAGGGTGCATGTCAACCAAGATCATATGAAGAACTCATAGAACCATCATAATTCATATGGTGATATATGACAGAGTACTTTGGAATTCGATTAGGGAGACCATGGGTTCCATCGGGTCCCTCCTCGATGTGAGATATATAGATTTCATTGGGGTGGCAAGATATCTCTGAGGTTCACTGGGCCTTTCAAAATAATACGAATATTTAGAGAGGTGGCATAAAACATAGCTCTACCACTATAGTTAGATAGGGTTTATGAATTCTTCCATGTGTCAAAACTGAGGATAAATGTGCATAATCCAATGCACGTCATTGAATGGGGTGAGATGGACATTGTCGACGGGGAAACTTTTGTGGAGTACCCGGTTTAGACAGTGGATCTATAGAAGAGTATCATTCATGGGCTATCAATTCCTTTGGTTCTCGTATAGTGGTAGCATGGGAATCTTCAAGAGAGAACATGAGAGCGAGAGGCTCAGTTTCATGCTCAGAACACCTGTTTGTTTGTACAACCTTTATTTTGGATTTCAAGGACATAAATCCCAAACTTGGGTAGAGTGTAATATCTAGAAATTTCCATGTATTGTTTTTAAATATTATATGGAATTATTCTGAGACTATTCATTGAGATGTAATATGATTATGAGGCTCGTTGTGCCCAAAACAATTTTTTGAAAAATGTTAAAATTTAAATTGCACAAGAGTGCGGTTTCCCTAAAAAGTGGGAAATCATTCAAATGGGTTCCCATGTCCAAAATTCTAGGGCACCATTGGGTTTTGATCTAGGATTTAACCTTATCCATGTCCTAACATTGAAAGTAATGGTTCGGGTATGAAAGTTAGTATTTTGATGTATCTCTAATGAAATATTTAATAAGAATATTTTATTTCTACATAGTTACTCATTTTCTTTTTATTAGTTTTTGTTAAGAATAAATAGTAATCAAAATAACCTATTAATTCCCTTGAGATAAGGGGAATGATGTTATCTCAAAGGTGATGATGGATTGGAGATTATAATGTGGATCGACGATCGGAGACACACCTCAGATTCACAGGATCATGCCAATGACGATGACATGATGAAAGATCTTCATCAGTAAGATGTCTAAATTTAGATAGGTTTTTTTTTGTTTTATGTTATTTATTTCTTCAATCATATAACCAATGATAAACAGGGCTAATTAAATGAACAGTTTGACCCTCGGTTTGATCATTCTTGCGGGATAGGCTTGATTTGCATTGGTTAATGGGACATGAATATGTGTGATAATCAATTCTCCATTTATCCTTATAATAAGGTATAATTAAGGATGACATGAATGAAGTATGATATTTATACATTAGGAATTGTTCTTTCTTTTTCCTCTTCCTTGTTATTTGCATGTTCGTCATTGGACCCTTCTGGTCGAGGCTTGATGATTTCGGGGGGCTCCAAGTAAAATCTGACCCTTAGATCCAAGGTGAATCGATATCAAAATTTATATAGGTGAAGATAGGGGCCCGAAAAACCAGTAACATCAACCATTCTGAAATTTTTGCATTGAAGGTGAACCGGTATTCATGAAAGAGACCTTCGACATAGGTCGGACATGACATTCTGATGAGGCAAACTGAGGACGGTGCTATGACCAGAGGTGGCATGTGGCTTTGTGGAGTGGGGCTGAAGGCGTTGGCTGCCAGAGGTAGTGTTGGTAACTGGATCAGTGGGGATGTGGAGGCCAGAGTAGAGTAGTGTGAGAGACCGTAACAACGGTAGGTGAGAATGTGAGGGGGGGTGATCTGGTCACGTATGCGGCAGTGTGGTCGGGAGGATCCTGAAGTGGTGGAAATGTCATGGGACTGATGGAAGTGGTGGTGTATCCATGGGGAATGTATAATGGAACTGACTTGATTGTGGGGCAAGCGGTTGTGGGGAACAGCGTGCTGTGCAGCATGCCGACCCGCTTGCATGTTGGTCAGACCTGAAGAATTGGGCCACTCCAACAGCCCTAGGAGCCAATCCTAGAAAGCTGGGCTGATTTATCCTAAGACAGTTTAGGATGGACCGAATCAAGTTGGTTTGGGTTGATCGGATCGGGTCGAGTCTGCTAGCGGGTTGGGTCGGGTCAGTCTAAGGACCGAACTTTGCAAAAAAAAACAACCATAACATTCAAACTGTGTGTCTGTTTGACATATTGTTTGTGGAGTTGGGACTATGTATAAGAGAATGTAATTTTTGGATACTATAAATGAGTTTTTATGGAGGTATGAAAATGACCTAATGGATTGAGTAGGGATTTCTCCCAAAACACGTGTGTTATTAGTGTAATCTTATGTCTGGTTGTGACCTTTAGGCAACGAGACATTCTACAACTACATGGTATAATGAGAATACATGTCTCATCAAAACTAAGTTTCTCATAATGATTGAATGCCTCATTTGTACTGATTGTCTCATCGGGACTTAGTGTCTCTTCGAGACTGAGTGTCTCATCCGGACTGGGTGTCTTAAAGTGACTATGTGTCTTATCGATACACGGTGTTTCAGGGATTATGTCACATAATCCTATTTTGCATACTATAGACCTATAGTTTTGTGAGATAACTATATATGTTTATTATGGTATACTTTGTGCAGTTATATGTGGTAAACTTCATGTATTTATTTGTGGTATACTTTATGTATTTATTTGTGGTATTTCATTATGGTTTCAGGGTGTCCTACTGAGTATTGTTTTACTCACCCATGTTCATGATTTTCCTACATGTGTCGTGTATTGTGTATACCATTGATGCTTTGATGGGATCCTATGTATACTTGGACTAGGTGGTACTTAAAGAGACTAGATAGTTGAGGTTTGATCCTACGACTTTAGATAACTCTCCCAGTACCTACCATTTAAGTAGTATTTTCTGGGGATGAGTTTTAGGAACTTGTGAATTTACTTTTCAAGAGTCCCTTTTTGGATGGGTTTGTATGCTAGAACCATTTTCATTCTAGTTTTTATAATATCATACTCTATTGATAGTATCTTACTGGCATGAATTCTTGTTTAATTAGTGTTTACATTTCATCATTTTGGGCTTGGAGATGTGTGCATGTCTATATGTACTTATAAAAATGCTTCTTATTTTTAAGATATGCCAACATGGTGCTATTTTCCAGCCCTTTTTCTATTGGTGTCGGGCTTGGGGTAGTCATGAAATAGTCTCCTCTAGTAATGGTCTTGAAAATATGTTTTAATATTTTTTATTTTTATATATTTATATAATTTATTCCTATAATACCAACACTAACCCACACCATTTTGGCATGAAAACACTACTTTACTATTAAAATGATCTCTAATGTATGCTTATATAACATTTTTCAGCCATACATGACATTATTTTACCCTTGAATATCATTTATCTACTCAAACATGAATTAATTTTACCCAAAATAAATTTTTTTACCATCCCCTAACTTTTTTACCCTTAAATAACTTTATTTTACCCATAAATTACTTTTTCTTACCAATACCTAACAGTTTTTCCCTTAAAAAACCTGTACATTTTTATGTGTACTATTATATAACATTTTTTCACACTTAATTTCCATTAACCCTTATATAACATATGTTTACCTTTATATATCTTTGTTTTACACTTACATAACTTTTTTTACCCTTACATAAATTTAGTTTACCCTTAACGTCTTTACCCTTACTAAACATTAGTTAACCCTTACTAAATATATAATTGTTTATATTTACTTTTACAAAAATATGATATTACACTACATAACTTATTTTTACCCTTTGAGAATTTTAGTTTACCCTTACATATCATTGTATCTCCTTTACATAACATCTATTGACCAATACATAACATTATTTTACACTTAAATAACTTTCTTTCAACCTTAATTAAATTCTATTTATATTTACACAACCTATAAATTTTTTTCTTTACCCTTAGAAAACTTTTTCTACCCTTACATAAATTATGTTTACCCTTACATAACTTTAGCTTAACCTTTCATAACGTCGTTTTACCCTTAAATTACTTATGTTTTCCATTATCTAACTTTAGTTTACACATAATTAACATTATATTACCCCTAATAAAATTTATTTTAACTTTACCTAACATGTACCTGTTTGTTTTTACACATACATAACATTATTTTACCCTTCCTTAACTTATGTTTAACCTTAAATAAATTTTATATTCCCTTTCCTAGATTTTTTATATGGCATCATTTTATCACTATTTTTCGCATCAATTTTCATATATTAAATGTATTCATTATGAAAAATGACTTTATAATGGAGAATTCTTGAATCTAGGACTAAATTGGTTCCATTTTATGCTTTATTGAACTTTATAAGCCATTTTTCTATTTTTGGGTGATTACTTGATTAAAATTTGTTGTGTTTATTTTGTTTGCATGTGAATAACTTTCTGCTTCTAAATTAGAGTTTTAATGATAATTTTTCTCTACATTTTTAGATGGCGTAGTAAAAATCAGGTAGTCCCTTGGAGAGACAATTTTTACAAAAGGTTCTACTTTTAGGTTTCCCAATTATGAAAATGATTTACATTGATCATTGGAGAAAAATTGATGGAAAACATAAATGTCTTTAAATGAATTGAAAAAAAATATTAAGACATATGCATTCCTTGTTCAATGAAGGTTATCTGGATCATGTGTGTGATAGAATTGGCCCAAGAACATTTCAATGCCAAATACCATTCCAATCCTATAGTGGGATGTTTGGACACAACCCCCTCCACCAGTTCAGAGTTTAATGTTTTGGTTTCTGAGATAATCATGAAGGACTGGATGAGGGTGTATAGGGTGAATCATTTATTGGCTCTATCAAAATGGGATTAGGAACATAAAGAATGTTGTAAACTGAACAAAGACTCAAGAATATAAATCTGATGTCACTCGAAGTATCCAAATCCTAGGATATTGATTTCAGTTGGGAAATTCAAAGTCTAGACTCAATATTAATGTAACTCAAGCTGAAATGCCGAATAATATACATCCACATTTGTAGCTGATGTTCGATGTTGATCCTCACATGATCTTTGTATACCATTTTTAATGATTAGTGGATATTTTTTTATAAATGAATGATGAAAATAATTTTCCCATTCCTTGGATAATAAAATCAACTCGAGAGAGTATATTTACCATCCATGTGTTCCTGGATTACTCAATGGTTTGAATTAGGTGGTGGGATGGGTTTGGAATTAGATAGAAGGGTTAAATAGGATATTTTAGCCAATAGGTTATGTCACTCAATTATATGGGTTAAACAGTTACCTAAGAAAAATTTCTATATGGAAAATTTTATATGTATAAAAAAATTATACATGAAAGGATTCAACTACATGGACTATCACAATCTGATCCAATCCTAGGAATGAGACACAAATACCCCAATTCAGCCATCATAGGCTAGGGGTAGAGACAATTTTCAAAGGAATAACTAACTCAGGGAGGCCTTTTACTAATTAAAATTACACACACACATTCAACTTAATGAAAAAGTGCTGAAAGAAAGAATAAATTATGAAACCCTACTATAAATAAACCAAACATGCATGGAACACTAAATAGTACAAAAGTATGGTAGTTTAAACTAAAAATAAAAGGGGAAATACACTCCCAACTAGAATTGTGTCACAACTTGATAGAAAAAATTGAAATGTAAACTAGATAAGAGATATCATCTCTTGATTCCCATTATATGGCCACTATAAGCATTCCAAGAACCTCATATCCCTACTCTCCTCTGATGAAACAATCAACTTTTTTTCATCAACATAATCCAGGACATGTATGGGAGAACACCATATACGGGTAGTTATAAATAGACCAAATTGGACACCTTGAAAACTAATGGGGGAGTGGTAAGATATACAATAGAAGTGGGAGACAACAGTTACAAAATGTATTTTGAAAGAGTAAAGCTCAAACCTACAAGACATAAAGTAATCAAATCAATGTAAAACATGCTAAACATGATGAGTAAATGAACTACCCATTGAGGATTCTCAACCCATAGCAGGACATAAGACTCATCCAACCATGACAAGCTAGACACAGAAAGTGTATCTCAAACCCAACATGTATTCACCTCTTTTTGAAGGAGAGTAACCAAACCCCAAGGAGTGGGTATTGAATAAGGATATATATGCTCTCAATCAAATAATACCAAATTAGAGTGTAAGGGGATCTATATATCATAGATCATCCCAAGAAGAAGAGTATAAAATAGTTCCAAAGGTCCATTAATGATTCCCAACATCTCACGTGTCTTCTCTAAACACACAATTATATGGAACTCAACTACCAAACCATAACACTATATGCTTTCGGTGGTAATGACTCACCTGTGCATTTACGTCGCATCAGAAAAATGTTTCTCACTGCAAACATTTCCCCTACTACTAGTGATTCCAATTCTATGTCAAAACAAATCTCATCACTCAACCTTACTATCGAGGGGACTCAATTTTTGATAGAATACCCATGCACTCAAACCATAAAAGGGTTCCATTCTGGTGGGAAATTAGGAACTCCACTTCCTAGCCCCACTAGAGGGGAACACATAGAAATTTCCTCAGTGAACTCCACTTCCCAGCACCGCTGGAGGGAAACTCCTGAAAGAAGTCTTTGGGGAACTCCACTACCCTACCCCACTAGAGGGTAATGCCCAAAAATCGCTAATGATCCTGTATGATTTTCTTCCATCATTAGGTGTCACATAAGTGTATTCCATGATTATAAAATTTCACAAAACATCTCAAAGTCCATTACTGAGGTCACTATTTCATTTTATGTGGTGAAACACTCAAGATATGCTCCTCATGGGCCAATATTTGAGTCCAAACAAATGATATAAGAGAGGATTAAGATTCATAAAGGTGTATGTGGAATGTAAGGAACCCACATGGCATCTGGTTCCACTCTATTGTCAATTCATGTCCTATCCTGCTCATATACTGCTTCTTTTTTAGTATCGCATGTTGTGTAAGGGTCATACTCAACATGTCACATCAAAAATCCTAAAATACACATGAGTATCATTGTCGTTCTAGATTAAAAAATGTAACTTCATCAATATTCATTAATAAATGGCCCTGAATGGCCAAACTGATTACATAGTTGCAATCCTTATGGAAAATTCTTGAGATAGGCTATTCCCCTACCTCAATCAGAAACCCAGTGAAAAAGTCACATTTTACTACATCACACATGAATAGTGCTTCATGGGCCTCATATATAAGTATGAATAAAACTTCAAAAATTGGTCTTGAAATACGATCAATAATTTTAGGTTTTCAACATCGTAGGAGGTTCATCATTATGACACCTAATTAGGGAGATATTTCAAATACAATATTCCAGAATAATTATAATTTTATTAGTATTGGGTGTTTCATTGACCCAAGGAACGAGTATGAAGAATGTATCCAAAATGGGTATTAAATTGAAATTTCTAATTTTAGGGTCATGACGCCTTTTATGGTTCTTCAATATGACATCGTAAGAAGAATATACGATTGGATTAAGGTTTTTCTAACAAAATAAATAATATAAATATTTTATTTTTAATATTTTTTAACCCTCAAAAAGGAATGTCCATTATTGGGGACTCCATGAAGGATGTAGGCATGCATCCTTTTCCCCCAATGGTTCCTTTAACCCCCACCCCAAAATTTAATTCTTTCTTTAATTACGATAAATTAATTGTGAAATTTAAAACACAACTCCTCCTCAACATCCATCTCACGCCACCTCATTCAAGGAACCTTAGGATATATTCATCACTTTCCTATATTATTAATATAATTAATAATATTCATAATAATACAACAATGAATAAATTAAATAAATTAAAATAAAATGGGTTTCTCTTTATTAAAAAAATATTTACTAAACCATTTTATTTCACATTTATTATTATCAATTATTAAAAATTTAAATCTCATTTAAATTATAATATGCAAATATTCGAAATTTATATCTCGATTTAATTTTATAATCCAATCACAGATTTCATGATAACATTATTATAATTATTTAATATAATAATAATGAAAAATCCCCATTTGAAATTGATTAAATCATCACCATTAATAATAATAATAATAATAATAATAATAATTCCCATAGTGTTAAATCAATATAACCACCTACTCAAAGATCTGATCCCATCCACCATCACATTCACACTGAGTAGCCTCTTCCATGAGAATCCACACACATCCTCCACGCAGAATTGACCTCATCACACCACACATCATCACCACATGCCAACAGAGAAATTATGTATTATCGAATCGATCACAAACCACCTCAGATCACAAACACACACCATCATTTCCAATCTAATCTGTTCACTGAACACCATCCTTCCTTTTTATCACTCCCTCCCCCAAAAATCGATCAGCATGTCATTCGTGAAACCACAATGAATCGTGGGTTTTCATCAAACTCTAACTCAGCCTAGTAATGTCAAATCATGACCCTGTGGTCTAAGGATGAAAAATATGAAGCATGGTGGGGTAAAATCACTGATAAAAAAGTGATAAATGTTTATCTCCAAGAATTCTTGGACAATGATTTCATAGTGGGGAAACCATTGTGCGAAACATGTAACAGAGAAAAAATAAATTGAAAGAATAATTCATTTCAATACATGAGCTCATGTAAATGATCAAATTAATGCTGATCAAATAGAGAGAATTGATCATGGTGAATCTTTTAATTATATGGTATCAAACCACATATAAATATTCCTACCTTGATTATGGATCGGTCCTTGGTGAAGAATGCATCCTCTTGTGATTAATGTGGTTTGATGCATCTGTTCCCTAAAGATTCACCTTGATTTGATCACTAGCCATCATCAAGACTAAATAAACCAACCAATAAAAGTTAGAAATCCCTCTCAAGGATCCTAGGGTTATCCAGCTAACCCAGGTGATTTTTCATAGTAGTAAATTTATAATGGAAGGAATTTTAGGTCTTTTAATTCCAAATAAATAAATAATTTTTTTATCTTATATAAACTCTGCCACCAATAGCTTCCTTTAATGGGAATCTTATGATGACCAACATTAGGTCATGTCTTGGGTAAATACCACATTCAAAACTCAATGGTGGTCTCTTATTTCCCTAATTAATCTATGTTTGTGAGTTATTTTGGTTAGAGTTATTAAATTAATTAATTAAAATAATTATTTTATCCAATTCATCCATAAATGGTCACCCATTCTTAAAGTCACACACTAACCAACATTAGGTTGCAGCATGGGTAAAATCAGTATTTTGGATTCAATCGTGGCCTCATACTTCTAATCAGATACTTTGTTCAAGAGAAATTATACTTTTTTATAAAAAAAAATCGAGCAATAATATATATTTTATATATTTATTAAATTAATTCTGGCCGCATCGGGCCTCATAATTGCATGTCGTCTTAGCGCATAACTCTGAAAAATATTCCTAAGAATATTCCAAAGACTTACATGGGAAACTAGATTCTCTATATTATTCTCTTCCCCAAATATTTTCATCTTTGAAAAGCACAACTAAGCATAAATTTGGGGATACTGAGTCTGTATATAGAATTTTCATACATCTTCCCAATATAGAGATGCACAATAAAAGGTGAAGTGTGAAACTCTCTCATCGCCTCATCTCTTAACATGACTAATCATAGTTCATCACTTAAAAGGTATGATGTGATTACCTTCTATAATATTTTTATGGTGAAACTTCTAAGGATATCTAGTCATATAAGATCTCATAGTCGATGTCCACTAGAGTGAAACTACAAAGTATATTTGGCCATGAAAATTCTCATTGTCGATGTCGCCTATAAGATAGTGGCTCCACATACTCAAGAATAAAAGTAATGCTATGAGGTATAGGTAATGGGTCACATTGTTTTTTTATTAGGTCTCAACTGCCTCAACCCATAGGTCATAATTGTTCTTCATTGCATCAAGGATGGCATCGAGCACGTAGAGGTACCAATGAACAAGGCAAGTGAGTAGACCCATCCGACCACGATAATATAGACATGGAAAGAATGTGACATACCCTATGTGTCTTCAAAATAATTTTATAGGGAGTAACCCCAAACAAGAGACTCTTCCACACCCACTAGTTCCATACCAAGCAAAAGGGTTAATCAAAAAAACTTCACCGGCAATGCCAGGACCTTTTCTGACCCCCCATCACACAACCTCTCCTTGAATTCCCAAGTTAGAGGGACTCATCCACCATACATAAATACTATCTTATTTAGGTGGAATTGAATTTTCCTAATAGTTTTTATCACATCTGAAAAATGTGTCTTAGTGGGGGAAGAACCCATCTTCCTCATGTATTCGAAGATACGTCGAACAACACTGAAATAAGGTTACATAAACTCCACATGTCACCCTAGTTTAAACCTCAAGCAATAAGAAAAATGAAAACACTACCTCACACAGTTTCTATCAATTAAATATACATAAAGTAGAAGAGACACAATATGTACCTCTTATCATCCCATGTAATACATGATGAGGGGAATCCAAGGCATGTAACAGTTCGTGGTCATGACCACCAACTCCCTAAGCCCATCGCAGGCTTCATGGTTGTGGTGGTGGTAGGATATCATGACATTTTCTACCACCCATAGCTCTTCCAACTCCCCTTCCCAGTCTGCCTTCATAGGGATTAACACATCCCCATCTGGGAGATCCCTAGTCATGGCGATTTCTCTACTATGGTTGTCCATCAAATATCTTTCTGGGCTACATGGCCTGCCTGAATGGGAAGTATTATTCCTTGTGACCTTTCTTTTCACAATTAAAAAAATTCCCCTTTCTAGGTTTCCATATCTCTCTACACTACCTCATCCCCATATGACTACTTTCTTGAGCCTTCTTCTGAATGACTCTCCTTCTCAGAAATCCTATTGATAGGCACAACCACGTTTTTGTAGATGACTCATCTTTGTTATTCCCTCTACAAGATCAAGCACTCTAGAATCCCTATGAAATGAATATATCTTTCATGAGTTTTAACTCCAACACGCCGATATATGTAGGGATTCCAAATGGCAAAACACTAGATTGAAAACCTCTACGGAGTACCGACTCAAAAATTCCATACTCATAGGCAGCCATCTCGGATCTTATAAAGGGAGTATCGCCTAATATTTGTAAATCTCACTGTGTACTAAGAAACCATCATCCCTCCCAATTTAATCTCCAGAAGATCCTGGATATGGAATGAGTGTAATAATGAGGGGCAGTACTCCTTGTAGAATAGTTGCAGGATGTCGTCCCATGAGAGTGTCAACTCATCGTGCATCTGCGTAATGGGGATACCCTAATGACCGAATAATCCTAGGAAAAGTTTGGATTCTAGTTCCACCACCCGATCTTTCAGTGTCCAAATATGTCTAAAGATATAGACAACTGAATCTGACCAGTCCTCTAATTTCTAAGGGTCGGGCTCATCGTAGAACCTCAACAGTCTCTGACGTTATAACTTGCGAAGTGCACTAAGATTTTACACATCCTCGGACTACTCTATGGGTATGTTCTACTTCTTAGACGATTTAGGTGATGCTACCTACATAGCTAGAGTAAGGGGGTCTCTGGATAGGCCTTGAACTGAGTTCTTATCACTCAAAGGGTCTCCATCATAAACAAGAGTTGGTATCCTAGCTGGATGTCATCGTAGAGGTATCTTGAAAGTTATCAAGGTTTACCTCTGTCGGATGAGAATATATATATATATATATATATATATATATTGATAATAATTTGAAGTTGACTCAAGAAGGACAATCAAAGACTAAATCCTATATAATGCATATACCATTTACACCTGCAACAAATATCTTTGAATTTGGAGTCAAAAAGAATAAATTCAAGTTTCAGGTGAATAGATACATCGGCCACCCATACCATCACTGGAATCCCTAGTCTAGGAACTGTACTCGAGACACATTGACATTGTTTCCATAAACCCAACCAAATCACCTTAAGAGGAGACGTCCAAACAACATTCCAATTATTAAAGTTGAATTGATACTAATATTCCATGACAATTCCCAATTCGGGGCTCGAGGAGTAACCACCCCATGCCTTCCTCCATAGGCTATCGGGTGGCGATAAGCACTCAAGGAAAAACTAGCTTGGGGAGGCCTTTTCCTAATTACATGTACACACATACAAATAAATCAATGAAAAAGTACAAAGATAAATAATAAAAGATGCAACACTGATATAAATATACCAAACATGCATGAATCTATAAACAGTGCAAAATTACGGTACTATGAACTGAAAAGGAATGTTCCAAAAGACACAACCAATTGGAAATGTATCCCAATGTGACAGAAAATTTGGAAAAGAAAAATAAATGATAGAGCCCAACTCCAGAATCCCAGGCTATGACCATCACATGTGTTAAAAGAACCTTGTATCCCAAAGCTCATCTGCAGTCACAATCAACACGTCTTCCTTCTTTGTAGTAAACAACAAGTGCAGGAAATGGACATGTAGATGTGAGTATAAAATTACCCCGTATGATGATCTAAAATCATAAGGGGGAGTGGTAAGAGAAACAATAGAAGAGTAATATAGCTAATACACAAGGTTTAAAGATTATAACTCAACACAACAATAGTAAATATTATCTTCTTTAAGAACAAGGGGGGAAACATTGTGATTAGATGAACTACCTGTCAAGCATACTCTTCCTATAGCAAGACAATAGACTCATCCACCAATGCGATTCTAGACATAGAATGAGTGGGGAGTACCCCATACGTCTTGACTTCTCATAGAAGGAGAGTAACCAACCCCAATGAGTAGGTACAGAAGAAGGATCTAATATATATATGTGTGTGTGTGTGTGTGTGTGTGTTTAGTCAAAGAATCCCAAATGAGAGAGTAAGTTGATCTCTATCCCATAGGTCAGACTAAGAAAAAGAGTATCCAATAGTTCCAAAAGTCCATAAGTGATAGAAAACATCTCACACATCTACTCTAAACTCACAAGTCCAAGGAAATCGATCTCCACACATCGATAGTTTCTTTCTTTGGTGGAATTGACTCACGATCATGGTTTTAGGTCATGTTACAAAAATGTTTCTCAGTGGAAAAAGAGTCCCTCTTCCTCATGTGTCCAAATCTGCATCAAAAAAGGTCTCATCTGTATTCTATATATTTGATGCCCCATAATTTTTGGATATAGGACCCATGCCCGAGTACAACTAGAGGGTTCCACACTGGAATTCCTCAGGGAACTCCACTACCTAGCCCTGCTGGAGTGTAATTCCAAGACGAAGTCATCGAGGAACTCCACTACCCAACCCCAAAAAAGGGTAATGCCTTGAAATCCCTGGTGATCATGCATGATTGATTCAACTATGAGGTGTCACCACAATTCATTCCAAGCCTATAATATTTCACATCATATCTTGAAATCCACAATTGATGGCACCATCATGTTCTACATGAAAAAAAACTCAAGTAAGGTAACTCGTGGGCCAAAACCCAATCCCAAAGAAAGGATATATGATAGAATAAAGATTCATAAAAGAGTATATTGAATTCAAGGGATCCACATGATGTGTTTTCTCACTCTACTGTCATCCCATGTCCTTTCCAGCATTCGGCTAGCTGGCTATGTTGTACTACACATTGTGTCTGGCCACTAAATGACATGTCTCTGCCAAAAGACTAAAAACATGAGGTTCATCATCATTATAAAGGTAAAAACAAAATTTTAATCACATGAATATTCAAATGGATCTAAAAGGCCTAACAGATAATACTATTGTGATCCTCATGGAAAACTGCTCGATATAGGCTATTCACTTTTCTCAATCAGACACCAGGTGAAAATTCACAATTCACTACTTCAAACATGAATGGTTCTTGGTGGGCTTGAGCAACGAGTATAAATAAAATACATGAAGTTTGTATTCAGAAATCCACTGTAATTTTAGGGTTGTATAAACACAGACGACTTTTCATTCTGACTACATATGGGAGAGATATGTTGGATACATGATTCCGCAGTAATAATAATAATAATATTATTGGGTGATTCATTGACATAAGGCATGAGTCCGAAAAATGTATCAAACATCAATAATGAAATGATTATCTCAATTTTAGGATCACTATTTAACTAACAGTTCTTCAATAAGACATTATATGAATAATATACAGTCAGAATTCAATTTTCTAACAAAATTAATAATATTAGTATTTTATTATTAAATGTTTTTTAGACCCATAAACAAAAATGGAGGGGAACACATAGGGACTCCAAGCTTGTTTCAAGTTCACCTCTTTTGCCTCCAATGTGTCCATGTCCCCCAATTTGTTTTAAAAATAATTCTTCTATTAATTACCATTAATTAATAATCATATTGAAAAACCAGATCCCCTTCAACCTCCAGCTCGCTCCCCTCCCCCACCCTCTTTTTTAAGGTTCCTCAAGTCATATTCAACACATTCATGTATTATTAATATTGCTAATAAAAATATTACATTGAATACATTAAATCCATTAAATTAAAACATGTTTATCTATATTAAAATAAAATCATTTAATCAACTCTTTTATTTCACAATTATTGTTATCAATCATTTAAAATTTACATCTCAATTACATTTTATTAACAAAAAATTAAAATTTAAATCTCATTTAAATTTTATTTTCCAATCACACTTTTCCTTCCAACATTATTATTATTATTTAATATAATAATTGTTATAAATACCAATTTAAAATATATTAACTCACCACCATTAATAATTATAATATTATTATTAACACCCACCACATTGACTCCATCAGGCCACCTCATTGGAGATTCGAGCTTGGCCACTATCCTCTTCACACTAGGTAGCCTCCTTCATGAGACTTCTTCCATGGACTCCACTCAGAACCAACCATGCCGCACCACACATCATCTCCATACACCAAATGGGAAAACAAGGACTATTAAACTAATAACTAACCACCTCCAATCACAAACACTCACCTGTAGTGCCAATCCAATCCATTTACCAAAAACCATACCACTCATTTATCAATATGTCCCCTAAACATCAAACTGCATGCTTTTCTTTTTACTATAATGAATCTAGGGGTTTGATCACACTCGAAACATCCCCAACAATTTCAAATGGTGACTCCAATGTCTAATGATGAATAACATAAAGAACTGTGGTAGAAGGCACCAATAAATAATAATATTCACTATTGGCCAGGTTTTCATGACCAATGGTTTCATATAGGGAATACTAAGTTGAGAAACATTCTATATAGAAGAAATAAATTTAAATAATAATTTATTTCAATACTTGAGCTCATGTAAAAATACAAATTAACATTGATTAAAGAGAGATAATTGATCATGGTTAATGTTATAATAATAAGGGAGGAAACCCACATATAATGATTCCTGCCTTGGTTATGGATTGATCATTTGTGAATAATGTATCCTATAGAGATGAATATGATCTGTTGAATATACTAAAGGCGGATTTATATTCATATGATCATCATTCATCGTCTCATCTCACTCTGCCAAAGATGAAAGAGTGGAAGCTACTCTCAATGATCATAGGGTTATGTGGATAACCCTGACATTTTTTCATAGATTATCATTTAGAGAGGAATGTGGGTTAGGTCATTTAATTCAAAATAATTAATTTTTTATTTATTTTAATTAGACACACCCACAAACTGTTGCATTTACCAGGTGTCCTGTAATGACAAACATTATTTCACGCCTAGGCTAAACATTGTATTTTGAACTCCATGGTGGTATAATATATGCCATCCAAGTCTCCTTATGTGAGTTATTTTTGTTATATCTAGTAACTAAATAATTTAATTTAATTTATTTATCCAATGCACCCACCAACAGATGACATATCTGAATTTCCTTCATCGACCAACATTAGGACGTGCATAGGGTAAAATCCATGTTCCAGATTCAACAGTGGCCTCAAATTTCCAATCAAGGACTCTATTCTTGAGATATTCCACATTCATAAAAAAACTTCACACTTAATAAAAATATATTTAATATTTTTATAAAATTAATTTCAGTCTCACTAGACCTCATAATCACACGCCATATTTATGGCTGGTTCTGAATATATTTCGAGGAATATTCCAATGTCTTACATGAAAAAACCAGAGTCTCCACAAGGATAATTACGAATATTGGAAAAAACAATTACCAAGGAAATTTTCTAAAATTAATAAATTAACTTCATCAATAATAGGTAATTTAGTTTCAAATGCCGATACTGATATTTGTCTTTGTGAATGTTTTCATCTATGTCATGAAATCTTCTATATGGAAAATTAAACTACATGAATAAAAATGGATTACATAGTTATTTCAATATTATGTATAATTTCCTAGAAATATGGAATTCTGACTTTCTACACCCATAAAGCTCTACCAGGATATAAATTTCATGATTAAAAAAGGGGTACAGATTTGATGCACTTCTTTCAAGAAAATGGTTTTTCCAGAGAGATTATTTTTTCAGAAAGCAGCCTTCAAGGATTTGATTTTCATATTTATTGTTGGAGGGACACACACACATTGGGGAGGTAGATAACACTTTTGAGATAGAGTGTAGACACAACCATAGAGAATGGATAAGAACTAATGTAGAACTATGATGCCTGGTCGAACAATCACAGAAGACGTTTTAGTGGCCCTCATTTGGGGTCTTCCAATTTTCAGTTTTATTTTCATTACCCTATTTTTTAATCACTTCTTGGACGTATTGAATACTTTTATTTTACCTTTTTTAGAAAAATAAACTAGGTAATGAGTTATAGTTACCTAGGATTTATACACCATTCAGTCATAAAGTGTGGTTTGAATGTACCCTTTCTTTACTAAGGGGGTAATATATCTCCTTCAACTCTCATATATTATAGAGAGAGGTTCAAGGTGTATTAGTATATATTAACTCTTTATCATTAATTTCATATAAAACAAGGAAATTCTGTTCAAGGGTATTTCTTCTGGTATCATCATTGAATATATTAGTTGAATATTTAGTAGAGAAACCAGATATTCTATTTATCTTCATGTGTGCCACTCAAGATAAACAACACACATCTTTTCACGATATCTATCCACACATGTCCTCAAATAAAGGTAGTAAAATAATATATATATATATATATAAACTCCAAAAATGAAAACTACCCAATAGAATTCCCACTATCCCTCTTATAATTCAGGTTCCCCACTCTATGAACATTCACTTTGTTTGTCATCTGCTCCCAAATCCTCACTTCGTCATCTTATTCACCACCCTTTCACTCACCACCCCACACTTCTTGGTTTTTATTATTGTTTTTTATTTTCACTTGATCTTGGTATCATTTAACACACCTTCTACTAAATTCCATCCAGATGGATCAACACCTACTCACTATTTCACTATTGATAAGTAAGGTTTATAAATATTTAATTTGTCATGAAACTATTGATGATATTGGAAATGAAAAAAATTTAGTATTGTTTCGAGGGATGGAACTCATGTGACCAAGCAAAAAAGAACTAAAAACAACATAATAATATTTTTGAAAAGGAAGTGAATAAAAAATAAGACATCATTTTAAACTATATAGGACTTCATTTATAATCTCAAAAAACACTTGATTTCTTAAAGAATCATGATGATGATTTAAATGGAAGATTTTGAGGAAGATTCATACCATCAAAAAAATAAAAACATCATTTGAGTTGAAAATATCCATCCCAAAAAACCTAGAAATGAGAAGATAGATAGAATAAGTCTTAGGGAATTCCTGGTTCCTACCATATGAAATAACCTATTAGGAATTAGGTTGTCTCTTTGTATTAAAAACCATTTGATTTATCCATCCCATCTATATATTGTACAATATTATCATGGATTCCCTAATGAATTATAACGGTATTTCATTAGTGGATTTTATGGTATAGTATAGTAACTATCACTTAGATGATTGAGTGAGGAATAATTAAAACTGAGTGTTTTCCCTCTTTTTATGAAATAAAATAGAACAATTTGTTCGAAAAAATAGTTGAATAATATATTTATTCATGGGACCAGTTGTACTATTCTATTATGGTGAAAGTTTACTTGACGAGATTGATTTCTGAAGTTAAGAAAAAAATAACTGGAATTGTACAAGATAAGGGAGAATTGTTCCAATAATATTTGGGGATATTACAAGGGGATCATAGGAAGTTTCCAATTAAACAGTGCACAAAAAAATCATGGATATTCTATAATATGCTCAGACCATACCATCAGTCTTTGCATAACTATTCCTTTAGAGAAGAATTATCTAATAAAAATGTTGATGATATCAAGAAAATTATCAAAATGAGGAAAAAATTCAGAGAACAAATGATCTAGATAGAGAACCGTCGTTATCAAATAAAATACACCCACTCCCTATGTTAAATCATAATATTCTATATTTTACATTGAAAATGAACAACATACTCTCTAAAAAAAGTGGCACCAATGTGGGATGTTTAGACATTCATAATGTTGTTTTCCAAACTTCTACATTCCTACCCAAGTCATTGAAAATGATAATTTTTATTGTTATGGTCCTAGAGTGACACTGATATATGAATCCTTCTCAAAAACCAATAACAAAGGATACTGGAACCACCTCAACCTTTCATAGACAGAGAAGGCTGTGATGACACCTGCCACTCCCCTAATTTTAAAGAGAATTGTCAGTATTTACAACCTTATCTAAGGGATAATCCTAATAGATGTTAATATGTATACTAAGAAATGTTAAAACTGATTATAGGTTGGATCAATGAGAAATAAAAAAATTCTATGAAGATTGAAAAGATGATGGGTTTAAAACTCTAGAGTTACAAGTGTGAAATTTAGTTAGAAATGTAGAAGTTAGGGATAATGGAAAACTACTTGGTACAATTGAATAAAATAACAGGGATAATTCAATGGTATTCAAAACTAAAAGTTTTTTCTACAATCATGAGTAGTTCTAGAAGGATGTCAAATCTTCCCCCAAATAATGTTTTTTACAAAACAGAAAATCATAATCTCGAAACTGACAAATCTATAAAGTTTTACATCCCCAATGAAAGTTTTCCACAACCAAATTGTCATATTTAAAATCATAGATATGAAACCTAAAAATCTTGGATAGTAAAGGAATAATATATTGTAAATGAATTATTTGGGGTGTATAGTTATGAATAATTTTCTTCATTCCTTCCCATTCAAAGAAATCACGAAGGAAAATGAGGATTCTGAACTATTCAAATTTATAAAAGTTATTAATAAACAAAACATTGATATTACCTTCCTTAAGGTCCTTATTTATGTACCTATACTTCTTAAATCACATAAAATGATATATTTGAACATTAAATCCTTAGAATAATTTTATACTTATAACCTTACAAAGGATTGTAGTGATTTTATTGAAAATATTATTCCTCTAAAACTCCATATTCATGATCTTTGTAGTTCTGTGTACCCTTGGTGATAGTGTTGGGAAATTAATATACCATTATATTCTTGGAGCATGAATAATTTTTATCCCATTATCCTTGATCCAACACTTGATACTAAAATTTTCCCAATATAATATAATAGTTTTACAACGTGAACATCATTATATTACCAACCTAGTTGGTAGGGTGAATCACTTGTTAGTTAGAGTATGTATGTACTTCTTTTCCACCAATTATCTAATTTTGGATAAGGATTGTGACCAATAGAACCATATTGTTTGTGGAAGTCCCTTTCTCATAGTAAGGGGAATTTTATTGGTTTCTCATTAGAGAATTTGATTTTTAACCATGGTTTACAAATAAAGAAGTCAATATTTTTTTAAAATGTTTAAAGAAACCACCCAATATCACTCATTTCAATGTGATGAGATGTTATATGTGGAAGTCTCTATTTATGATAATGAATTGTAATTTTTAAAAATCATAGAAGAAACAAATCTTACACTTGAGTTGCCTACAAATAAGGGCATGAGGATTTTTCTATCCAATGATAAGGATCCTTTAGACCAATTTGACGTTTAATTACTGGATCAGTAAGATTAATTTACTATAGTACTTATTTTTACTCTGCTTAAGTAATATGGTTTTGAGGGGTTTTAATGATTTATTATAATTGATCCATAAAAAATTTCTTTATTTAGAGGAAACATGAGGACCATCGACACCACAGACCCAAGTGTCTTCCCTCAATCCAAGTTACTCCTACCATGTAGCACAATACACTTCCAATTCATGTGGAATATATAGTTTTATTAGAAAACATAAATTTACCTATCATTATCCCATCCAATTTATCCAAAATAAAATCGGGTATACTTTTTGGGGGTTTTAGAAATTTAAGTATATTATATGCTGGTGTATTGCTGATATCCATGTTTTTAGTCCCTCTTTCTACATTTATAAAATCCCCATGGAATATGACATTAATCCAATATTGGAGCCTCAATGAAGACTTCACCCAAATATTAAGGTGTTAGTCTGAGAAGAAGTGATTTTATTAATTGTTTCTTGTATAATATTTCCCATTTGAAGTAGTCCATTGGTAAGACCTTTTTAGGTAATCCCTAATAAGAGTTGAGTAACTATGACCACTAATGAAAATAATTAAAAAATTCACACCTAAACATTGAAAAGAGGAGTTTCCTTATAGGATATAGGAAACATAATTTTTTTACATGAAAAGATCAATTTATAATTCCTATACAAGATTAGATTTTAGAAAGGTTAGATGTGAATGAATTCATAGGATTTTTTATGGTTTTTGAGGATTCGATCATATTACATTATATCATCTTGAGTAACAAAAACTCACTTTCACCTATCAATTTGTGGAATTTTAATATATAATAATTTTCTTTGGTTTATGTGGTTCTCTTTCCACCTTAAAAGGAGTATTATGGTATTTTTTATAATATTTTGGATAGTTTTTATGTGTTCATGGATAAATTTTCCATAATAGGTGATGACTTTGGTAGTGGTCACAAAAATTTGGATTCATAATTCCAAAATTGTAAAGATAAATATCTTATATTAAATTTAAAAACTTTTCTTTCATGGTTACAGATAGAAAATTATTAGGACATAATTTTTCAAAGAATGGATTAGAGGTTGATACTATTAAAATTTTCGTAATCAAAAATATTCTTCAACAATAAAATTTTAGGGGAATTTGATGTTATTTTTGAAATGATAGATTTTATAGGAGATTCATCGTGAATTTTTCTAATATAAATAATCCCTTGTGTTATCTTAATATTATGGACATTCCAATTTTTGGTTGACTAGAAGTTTTTATAATCCCTTAATTTCAATAAGTTAATTATGACTTCTTTAACCATTATTCATTCCACGGCCTAGGAACTTACTTTTAAAATAATTTTTGAGGCTAGTGTAATTGATATGGGAGATATGTTAGTCAAAGGAACATATATAATTCTATCTATAATATATTATGCAATTATAATTCTTGATGAGGATCAAAAAAAATTTATTCGATTTTGAAAAAAAATACTTCCTTTAGAATACCCAATGTAATATCACTATATAGGTAGATGTTTGAAAAGTATTTTTACACACCTATAGAGTTGTAATATAAGTCTTTTTGTGCATTAAATCATTTAAATTATGATTTTAAATCTTATAGGGAACAATGGTTTCTTGAATTGACTTTACTAGATGAAATCAAGAAAACAATTTAAAACAATTTGAGGATATATATAGAATATACAAAAACATTAATGATTTTATGACTCAAAATAGACACTTTTGTGTAGGATAGAAGGTGCGTATTTTCAATTATTGGTTGATGTTGTTTCCAAGTAAACATAGATCCAGATAGTTATGTACATTCATAATTTTCATGGTATTGGTAAATACAGATGTGGAATTAGTTGAACATGATAACATAACATTTTTGGTCAATGGGAAATGAATTAATCATTACATTAAGTGACAAAAATGGTTTTAATTTTTCTCTTCCTCCTTTAGTGATGGACTATTTTTAATTTCTGAATGAAGACTGTAAAATCATGGTTTCATGGGAGACAATCCCGGGTTTACTATTTTCCATAGTTTGTTTTCTATTGGATTTTCTTTATTTTTTCCTTTTTTTCATGCATTTATATTTGTCCTCTAATATTTTTTCAATTTATGAATTAAGTCATGATTTTAAATATAAATAAAACATTTTATGGTGGGAAATTTGAAATCATTGTGTCTTTCCAATGGAATAATGATTTTAGTCATTTGAATTATTTTATTGATCCTGAATTTATGATGAATGAGTGATATTTAAGTTATGTTTTCAACTATATTTATAAGAATAATAGTTGAAAACTAGTAAAAGGATATTTGATAGGTCAGATTCTGGTTGAATTGGACTATAATTTGAGGAGTTATACTTGAACCGAGCTACTTATAATTGGTAACATGGAACACCTTTGTGAGACAAATCATTTGATAGTATTATAAATCCTTTAAATCTAGAGTAAAATTTGAAATTCATTCCCATTGTGAGTTTTTATAAAAATGGTACTCAGTTCATTTCTATATGTAAAGTCTGAATTAATAAGATCACTAAACCTTTATTTTCCAAAATTAGTGACAGTGAAAAATAAAAATAATTCTTCCTTATCAAAAAATGATCTCATGAAATTTTGGGGAATATAGAACCCAAATGAACGGGGGGAAAATTGATTAATTAGGAACTATTTTGAGTTTTTACAAAAAATGGGAGGTCAAACATTTTCTTCAAGAACCTAGGGTATAGTGAATATTTTGGTTCTTCTTTTTATAGTCTTGAATCCACTTATTCCAATCTTTCTATTACTATTTGAGCATGAATTTTAACTTTCATTGAAATTGGAAAGTGTGAAAATCTCATATTATTGGTATGCCTTTGGTTATAATGGTTGATTTTATAATTTTATTTTATTTGGGTGCATATTGTTTAACATTGTCGGTATTTCCATCAATATGTCATTTAAATACTTGTTAATAAATTTATAAATAAGTTGAATTTCCAATGAGGAAAATGGATTAACTATGGCGGAGTTTGATGTACAATTATTTTATCACTCTTTTCCAAATATGTTTTGATATTTTAAATGTTTTTCTTATAAAAATTCATTTTTAATGTAGAATCAATGAATTAGTAACCAATTTGGATGAATTTTTAGGTTCTATGATTTATATCAGAAATTTTTCTGTTTTTTATACTTAATTTATTAAAAATCTATGGGGTTTTTTACTGATTACCTTCTTTATGTTTATGATTGACTGTTTTAGTTACAATTTTTCTCTATATTTTTAGATCTTTTAGTGAAAAGATGGTTGAACATTGAAGTGAAATTTTTACAAAAGTATTGAATTTTCATGGACTAGTGCTACAAAATAATTGAATTGATCATTTGGTAATAAATTAAGGGAAGAAAAAACATTGATATATAAAATAATAAAAAAATAGAGAAAAAAAATTCATTCCTTGTTCAATTTTAATCATCCGGATTAAATGTTCATTGGAACTCTCCCATGAACATTTAAAATCTGACCACGATTAGTAGTTACCAATGTCGAAACCTCCTCTTGTTTATATTTCAATGTGCTGGTTTTCATGGTCGTTCATAAAGGAAATGCTATGGCTGAACATGGGGAAGCCTTTACTACCTTTGTAAACATAGTATTCCCCACTAAAAGAAGGATAAAACTGAAAAGACCCCCAAGATGATGAATCTGATGCTGCTACATGTACCTAAATCCTTAACCATAGATTCTAATTGATAAATTCAAACACTACACTCAATAGTATGGA
Organism: Viscum album; assembly: GCA_963277665.1. Lineage (NCBI taxonomy): Eukaryota > Viridiplantae > Streptophyta > Magnoliopsida > Santalales > Viscaceae > Viscum > Viscum album. The sequence continues at coordinate 2,081,121,276 of OY728128.1, read as the reverse complement.
ATCTCAAGCTCAACCATTACGGATGAATATGTATCCACTATTGCATATAAAGCTTGATGATTATTCTAATATGATTTTTGGAAACAATGTTTTACTATTTTTTAGGTAGTTTTCATGAAATGATGGGGAGGATGTGTTTTATTTTCCTGATCTAATAAAAATACTTGAAAATACATCTTACTTAGTCCATCTGTTCCTCTAGTGATCAATGGTCCGAATTTAGTGGAAGGATCAGTTGGGAAACATAACTAATGATCCAATAATCTATTTTATTCAATATTATATGTTAGTCAATGGTACAGTTCAACATAGTTACGTGAAAAAATCGTCCACATAGAAAATATCATAAATTTAAAAAATGGTTATGTGAAAGTATTCATCTACATGAATAATTTCATACATTGACCAAATAGTTACACACAAAATTTTCTATGTGAATTCAATTGGATATGTGGTTTCAAACACCTATGTTGGTATTCATCAATATGAACGGTTTTATTAACATGAAGGTATTTAGTTACATCATCCAATAAGATATGTGGTAAAACTAGTTACATGAATAAAAATTGTTACATTGTTTTTTCAGGTGGACATACATTGCACTGAAAATATAGAATTCATCCTTTATGAAAATTAATGTTTTGGCAACCTAAAAAGATCCACTAAGATGAATATTTCATGAATTAAGAAGGGGTAAATAGTTGGTTCACTTTTATCTAGGAGTAATTGTTTCTAAAGAGAATTATTTTTTAGGAATCTTATAGAAGGGTTTTGATTTCTATATTTTTTTAGAGGGGGATGCATGCACAGAAGGGGGTTAAGATGGCCCTTTTTCAGCTATGTAGCGACTCAACCAAAGATGAGAAATATAGAGTACTATATTACCGATTAGTATGGGATATAATTTTCATAATAAATATTAGAGTCCCTCATTTGGGGTTATCCTATATTCATATTTGTTTTTATTCCACTATTGTTTGATCAATTTTTGGATAAATTGAATAATTTTATTTCAGTTATTGGATTAACTACAACTGGAGAATGAGATTCATCCAGTGAGGATATTTACTTCATTCAAGTGTTAAGTGTGGTCGGAATCTACCCTTATCTCCCTGCGTGAGTAATATATGTTCTTTAACCACTCGAACTCAGCAACAATAGGTATAAATTTAATTTTCTATTTTAACATTTTATTTTGAAGTCTATCTGAGAATAAAAAATTCCAAGAAAGGGTAGGTTATTTGACTTATTCATTGACTAGGTCAGTGGAATCTTTAGTTGCGAAATTAAGAATCCTTTTAGCTGTATGTCTGTAACTCAAAGTAACTAGCCTTCATCTTTTCACCAGATCTAGCTGCACTTATCCATGAATTAGTGTAGAAAATAAAATATATATATATAATTTGAAAAATATAACCAAACAATAAAATTTCCCATATCCCTCTCTAAGTCAACTCCCCTCAGGAATGGGTTCCTACTATTTGCACTCACACATTTTCTATCATCTTCTCCCCAACCGTCACTATTTTATCTTCTTCACACCCTTTTCACTCACTTACACACCCCTTGTTAATTATTTCAGTTTTTTGTGTTATTCATTTTCTATTTTTCTCGGTATCATTCAAACCACCATATAAGTGTGTCCTTCTTTATGGATAAACCCCTAGTGACTGATACACTAGTCATATATAGGGTTTATAAATATTTAATTTCTCTTTGAACTAGTGAAAACTAAGGACCTGACCATTATACCAAAACATAACTTCTATTTACAATTATATAACATTATATTTCCTTTACATAACATTATTTTACCCTTACTTAGATTTTTTACCCTTACTTAGATTTTTTACCCTTATATAACCTGTTCAAGTTTCTCTTTTTCCATACTTAACATTTATTTTATATTTAATTATCCAATGTTTACCCATAAATAACATTATTTTAACCATACATAACTATGTTTTACCCTTACATAACTTCTTTTTACACTAATATAACTTTACTTTACCTTTACTTTCCTTTTAATTACCCTTACATAACATTAGTTTACCCTTAACATATACATGTTTCGGTTTACATATACATAACTTTTTATACCATGACTTGACTTCTATATACCATTATATACTCTTAGTTTACCATTAAATTTCACTTTTTACCATTAATTAACTTCTTTTTTCCCTTACATAACATCAGTTTACCCATAAAATTTTTCTTTTTCCCTTACTTAACTTTGGATTACCATTATTTAACATTTAAAATTTCAGATTTACCCTATTATTGTAAGATCCCTGGAAAATAAAGGATATTAAATTTTTAAATTTTTAATTTTTTTTGAATTAAATATTAATTTTTTTTAAAGGGGATTCTCTATTCAATGGAGTACCAGACATGCAACAATGGGTTTCTCCAAAGTCTTTTTTTGCACACAATGTTGAGTCATACTGAAAAATAATAATATATAACTATTTTAAATGGTAGTTAATGCCTAGTCATTGTAATAGTTGTAATGAATAGAACTAACTACAATATGATTATACATGTTTGTATTTTTTTTACATTTATCCAATAAAAGTTAGAATCTTAAAAAGTGAATGAATCTAATTTTAATCAAAAATACTCTAATATTCTTTAAAAGGTCGATTTATCACCTTTTGATGGAGAACCATATTTAAATCTATTTTTGGTAAGTTTAATAAATTCGATTTGAAAAAAATAAAATTAATCTTTAGAATCAGGACAACAAAATTTACTTTGGGTAAATGTTTAGTATTTTTTCTAATAAAATTTATTTTTTAAATAAATAAGTGAAAAATACTGTATTTTAATTCAAAACTACCTTTTAATATAAATTATTTATATGGTCAGATTTTCTTTTTTATTGGATTTAAAGTGTATTTAGATCATACTTTTACCATTTAATCTAATGGTTGTTATTTTAAGTAATTTCCCTTTCATAATTGGACATAAACAAGTGTCCATCTTTTGATAGTGATTATTTCTAAAAAAGACACTTTTTGTTTTGACATTGGGAATTAATTTTTAATTAATTAATGAATCTTATATGTTTTGAATTTGGTAAAATATACATCATTTTTAAATTTTTAATAAAAAAATATATCAAAGGCATAAATTTTGGAATTTTTCTAAAATATATCAATTGTTTATGAATAGTGAAAACATTGAGTAGTAGATAAAAAACCCGAATATTTCATTTAAATGAAATTTTACTGCTTCTGTGAATTAAATTTCAAAAATCAGACATAAATGGTTGTTAGAAGTATGTAAAATATGGTTCAATATGAAGAAAACAAAATTTGGTGTACAGTAACTTTATACTTTTATTTAACGCGGTTAAATATAAATAGGATAATTCAGGGTAAACATGTAATAATAATATTTAATTAACCTAAAATGTATCCTAATATTATAGGTTGATAAATTCATGAAAATGGTCATCCTTGGGTCTATTTTGGGACCCCATGGAGCCACTTAATAGTGATAATGACACTTTATATTAATTAATTTAAAGTAAACACAAAAATGCCATAAATAAATATTTTTGGTAAATCAATTTTTACATGGGGTAATATATGTAATCTCTTCAACTATAAACATTCATTTTAAATCTAAAATGATTTCCTACATCATGGTATTTTTTTTTATAATTTTTAGAAATTATATAAATAAAATTATTTATGACACAATAATCACGTAGTGTTTACCACATTAATGAATGATTTAAATAAATAATTTTATAAAAATTAAAACAATATCCAAAACCTGTACAATTATTATTGCGTGAATTTAATTAGAACATTATTCAAATTATATTATACTTTAATGAGTTTTGTATCTTTAAAAATCAAATATCATTATATAATAATATAATAATTTCAATCTTTCTTAAAGATCCCATCCTCCCCCTTAAAAAAATCCATCACATCTATCCCATTACTCACACCTCTCATGCCGCTTGGTTCATCCGAAACCTACCAAATCAATATCTCCACATTCCTCTATTCCACCATTATGCCTTACCTTAGGTAGAAGGAAATTCAAGAAATCCATTTGGTTCAAACCAGAAGGAGTTTCCTGATTTAAAGGTAATGTCTTCTCTTAAGTTCATTTATTTTATTTTACTTCTCCAACCCCCTAAACTCTTTTTATTCCTTTCTTTTATAACAAAAAAAGTATACTCAATAAACTAGAATGTTTTTATGAGATTTATTCTTACTACAATTCCACATATATTCATCTAATTTGTAAGGAACATACTGTTTCTGTGGACGGTGAACTACTGCCTCACGAAACGATGATTGTTCAATCTTATCCTACAACCACTCAAGGTGGTCATTATAATGCAACTATATTTATATATGATATATATTATTTTTATATTTTCTATATTCTTCTATTATTTTTTATTTTACAAACATACCTTTATGCTTTCAAATATGTGTAAACACAATAATTTCATTTGAAGAAGTGCGGACTACCTCCCCTTTAATGTGATATGATTCATTCATGACATACATGGTACGTATAAAGGATGAAGTAATGAAAGTATTTAACCTATCTATATTATTATATTATACTGAAATTATAATATAACTATGTATCATTTATTTCTCATTCCATTAAATATAAACAAGAAATCCAAGCAGTGTTCATTCGTACGTACAACTTACCGTCTCAATGAACGGTGCATTTCATTTCCTATCTCAATATGTTATGTAATATTTTAAATACATATATATAATAGATATATATGATATATTGGATATCAAACTCATGAATATTATTCTATAGATAATTAAATTTTGACCACATGGAAAATGATGGGATCAAGGAAAAGTCACAAGGTCTACAACATGGAACTAGACATGTTTCTTTTTAAGAGTTTATAATTTAAGAAAATTGGATACTGAGTAGTAGTGGATACATTTCATCATCATAAATATATTTTTATTAAAGAAATATGAACAAGGGTTACAAGAGAACAAGCCTCATGGATGTCTGAAGTGGTTCAAACCGAGGGCATCCCGTCAGATCAAGTTGACCCCTTCGTGTTTCAAGGACATCACATTTTGGAGAACCATAGGGTTAGGGCCAGTAACATTTAAGGAAGAAAGGAAGTATGTGACTTGGTTTCCCTCTCTCCATGTGTGAATCACTCTAGTATTGTTAGTAAGTAGGACCAAACACTTTCTGATAGTGTAAAGGATCGACCAGGTAGAGGGGTTACGGGCCAACAAAGCATCATGCAGTATTTTGGAGTTGGTTTCCACTATGGATAACTCTATGTTATTATGATGGCACATGTTTGTACCCTAGAGCAGAGGCAAGGCCTATGATTAAAGGGAAGAGACTCGGCCATGTTGGGAGGAGAAAGAAATAATCACATACCACTTATTTTCTCAGGCCATGCCTCCACCGTGAAGGACCCCCGTGCAGCAGGAACCATTAGTGTTTAGTTTGAGACCCCTATAGGGGGGAATCCATCAAACCTAGTGGCCTATGATGGCGTTTGATTCTTGTGGGGTTCCGTGGGAATTCCTTTGAAGGAAAAGAATATATGGAACTTCCTGAAATTTTTTAAAAATACAAGAAAAATCCAGCAGATGGTTTTTGGATAATGATAATGGTTCTATCTGATGAGGAATCCCATGCATTCCTTGCATTGTTTTGTGTGTTCCCAATACACCAGAACCCTACATGTAGAATGGTGGTACACACCTCCCTCTCTGGACCCCTGTCTCCCATGTTTTGGAACTACCACTCCAAAAATGGTGTGTTATCCATTCTAGGGACACTAATGGCTTTGAATTCTCCAAGGGTTCTCCAAATGATCCATGCCCAGTCACCCTAGAAGAAGAGGTGGTCCGTAATTTCTTCTTTGCTGATTTTACAGCAATGGCACCAAGAAACCATAGGTATCCCACAACGTTTGATGTTGTCATCCATCAGGATTGCTCTTTTTCTGATACACCATGATTGGAAGTTGTATTTCAAGGTAATAACCTTGGCCATAGGGTTTCAACACCAAGGATTATTCCATCTTGAGGGGATAGAGAGCTGTAGAAGTCCTAGGAGGAGAAGGACCCCAAAGTTGGAGTGAAGATACAGTGGTCAGGTTCTGGGCAGAGATTTTTGAGATTAAAGGTGTCCTATTTCATGTCTCCCTGCACCGCTTTCGTGAAAGCAGGGTAGAATTTCACTTCCCTAAATTAAATTTATCTCTTGGGTTTTGAACCCAAGATCGGTTCCATATAGCGCGCACCACCAAACTCTACATGTAATATTCAAGATGATTTTAATAGTTTTGTTCTAATTATCTACAAATCTAAATATAAAATTATTATCATTGTTAATTCTTTATTTAACTCAAGATTATGTAATGTTTAAGGTCGGGACCTTATAAATATCGCATTTTTTCATTAGATAACATTTTTCACTTTCAAAATTTTTTTACCCTTATTTAACTTTTTTTACACTTATATACCTTCTTTTTACACTTAAAAAACATGGTTTTAACCATATATAACTTTTTAAACCCCTACATGACTTATGTTTACCCTTTCAAACCATTAGATTACCCATAAATGACATTTTACCTTTACTTTTCTTTTGTTTATCAATACATATTTTCTTTTTTAATTCAATTTATTTTTTCATTTTTAATTGAAGGTTATTAGGAATTGAGATATTTTATTTAATATAATTTTATATTACTAAACTATGATATCACATTTAATTTAATTAAATAATTATTTATTTATTTATTTAATTATTTTATATTATTAATTGCATTTTTTATATATGAAATGTAAATCTAATTTAACTAATTGTCCATGCATTGTAATTAATTATTAAAATCATGTAATTAAATTTATATTAATTTATTATATCTGAATATATGTTTCTGTTTTTATAATTTAATTTAATTTTATTTAATTACTAATTTGTTTTTATATTCAATAAAATTCTATTTAAATAATTTCATTTATTTATATAACTAATATTATCTATTGGTTCTTTTTTTTTTGTGTTTCACATAATTAAAGTTATTAATTCTATATTATATATATATATATAATTTCATCCATTTTATTTATTCATTTTTATATTATATTATTTAATATTATTCATTCATTTTTAATATTTATTTCTTTTTAATATTCCAAGAACATATTAATTTTCTAATATTTATTTATAAATAACTATTTACTATGTTTTATTATTCTTAATATGTTTTCAATTTATATGTTTAATATTTATTCTATTTTACTTATTAATTTGCAATATTTTTAAAATTTTTGAAATTTATTTAAATGTGTTTCACAATATTTTATTCATTTTTGTAAGTGTTTTCAATTCATGTAATTAATCGTATGATATAATTTTATAACTTTTTAATTTACCAGATAAATTTTCTTGATCTCTTTAAATATTATTTCAGTTAATATTATTTACTAATTCATAATATTTATTTTTTAAATATTTTTTGGAATTTAATAAATTTATAATATTTATTAAAAAATATTAGTTAACTATGTTTTAATATTTTCAATATGCTTTTTATTTTAAGGATAATATATATTAATTTTTGATTATTTATTTTAAACATTTTAAATGTTTATGAAATTTAGGTAATTAATGGATTTATATGTTTTATATTTTTGTAATTTTATTCATATTTAATATTTATTTGTACATGTTAATTCGTTGTCGGCTTATTTGTTTAATGTGGTGTGTTTAATTTAAATAATTAATATGCATTCATTTTCATCTTAACATATATTCACTATGAATTTCTAATGATCTATATAATTAATAAAACATATTTATTTTTTAATATTTCTTAATCTTTTTTATTTTTTTAATTATTATATTTTTATTTTTTAAAAATCACACATTATTATTATTTTTTTACATATAGTGTTCATTATTTCTTACTTTTTTGTAATCTATTGATTTTTAATATTTATTTGTACATACAAATCCATTAACATTTAATGTTTTCAATATGGTTTTAATGTAAAATTTTTACAAGTACTCATATTCAATTTAATATATATTCATTTTAATTTTATATAATTAATATAATTAATAAAACATATCCATATTTTCATATATATTTTTGGTATATTCATACTTAATTAATCAGTTTCACTTATTTTTAAGATCCATTTATTTTAGATTATGTGTCCCTTAATAATGTCAATTAATGTATATATTTTTTTTAAATCATTCATTTTTATTATATATTTGATTAATACTTTTTAAATTTGTTTTAAACAATTCCTATTGGCTCTTAAAAAAGTGTTGATAAATATATTTTTTTACCAGTGCGGGAATTATAAGTGCTAATAATATCTATTGTTATAGGTCCTAAAAATTAAGCACTTATAAAGAAAGGTTGTAAACAATGATTTTTTAGAAATGATAACGATATGTTATATCAATGCCTACTTTTTTATTTTCGATAAATACTTTCCAATTTTATAAAATCAACCCTTTAAAAACCTAAACGCTTCATGTCTTTAAATATCTCAAGAAATTCAACCTCTAACACCACTCCCTCTTGAACATCTCAACCAATTCGACCCTCTCAAAACCTACGGTTTGTCACTCTTTCTACTACTGTTTTTTCAATCTTGCATTATTTTACCATTTTTAGTTCTTCATTCCATGGGTACCATACCTCCCCATTCTTCTTCTTTAGTGGATTGACCTACAAAATATGATCCAGACCTTGAGGTTTTCAATTAACTAGGTCTAATGCAGTGAAATAATTTATGTTTCTTTATTTATCTTTGATTTTAAAAGGGTTTGGATACCTATGTTTGGGTGTTTTTAATTTTTCATGTATTATAGTGTATGGTTTTTTATTCACAAATGTTGTCCTTCAGGGTTTGGATATTCATTTTTATGATCATGTTATTTTCTAATTCATATTTTTTTATAAAATAATTTTATATGAATAACATGGTCATTACAGATGGAAGTCTACTGCCCAAAGAAATTTTCATATAATTAACTATTCATCCTAAAAATGATGATGTTCTCCAAGAATTTTGAAACCAAAAAATAATCAATGTATAATTCATCTCAAATGGATTATATAATTTTTTTATATCTAATATGTTCTTCACACTTCACTAAGATGACATCACATAGTGTTTATTATAAATTTTAATTCATTATAGTAATCAAAAAATAATTCGGATGGTTATAGTCTTCAAGTATTGGATTACCTATAAATAAAATAACTTTTTAACACATGTAATTTTTACGGTTGCTCACTAAAAACATCATTATCCCTCACAATTTCATCCTATCTGATAACCATGAATAAATTGTTGGGTGAAAATAGTTATATTTTTGTTTTAGAATAGAAGAAAATAAAATTAGATCATTTGTATATTTATAAATATCACACATTCCCTTTCTATGTTTTTGTTTATTTTTTTAAATATGAATATTACAAAATCAAATAGGATTGATATGAGTTTAAAATGGATGGAAGTTAATCATTTGGAAAAAGTGTATAAGGATGGGTTAAAATATTTCATCATGTTGTTTAAATATCCTGAATATGAACCTTATTAATTCCTTTATCTATGTCTACATTATAGTTTTACAACAGTTATTAGTCTACTGAATTCAAAGAACCATTGACCGGTCATGGAATACATCATTGTTATAAATTTTGGACTAAACACGGGGAAGAACTGAATACAGCTAGTTCTTGTGATAACATTGTTTTTTATGGAGCATCTGATATGATTATAACTATGAATACAGATGAATACTATAATGAGGATTTGATTACAGCTTCAAATGATGATGGAGATCATATTGAGTAAATGATAATGACAGTTGAAGTTGATATTTTTGATTTTCCAAAACTATTTCATAAGTAAAATAATTGTTCCATGATGTCATTATATGATGTTTCTACTTAATATATAGAACTTTCAACCATACTGAACCTATATAATATAAAATCAAGAAATGGATGGAGTGAAACCATTATTAACAAAGTACATAATCTATTAAATGATATACTACAAGGAGATAATAATGTTCCTTTCCTAACATTTTAATCTAAACAAATGAAATGTTCATTGGGTATGATCTCTAAAAGAGTACATGGATTTTTGAATGAATGTATACTATTTTTCAAGTACCATGTATCAGTTATAATTTCAAAAATTGATGTTTTTTTCAATTTTTGAGCATTGAACCAAATTCTCTAAATTTTTTATGGTACTTTTCAGTAATTCCATGGTTTATGAACCTCTATAGAAGTGAAGATACTACAAGGAAATGGATGTGGCATACTGATACATGTAATAAAGAAGGGAAACATCGTCACCCAGTATAGTCTCCTAAATAGAATAAAATTTATCATGGGTATCCTAAATATAAAGCAAGATAACCAAACAAAATCTTGTGTTACCTAAAAATAGAGTGAATCCTTTTTGTATACAATGCAGCAGTATCACTGCAAGGAATGTTATGTTATTAAATTATATCTTCCCATTATGGTTATACATGAATCCATAATTCTAAATGTTTTATCTTCTTATATCATGGAAAAAAATTGCGTAATGATATTGTTGTTTATTTTCCTCCTTTGATCTAAGATTTGAAATTAATGTGGAATTTAGGTGTTATATTAAATGATGTTTTTTGAAATGGTTATTACACATCAAGATCCAAGTTTTATGGGATAATAAATGAATTTACTACATATGGAATTTTTTTAAGATAGATTGTTAAAGGAACATAAGGGTGTCCCATTTTTGAAAAAGGTACACATTCATTTAGGTTTAAACATTAATTGAATATTATGATTCAAGTACATCACATATTTCTACCCTAATAACATAAATACTAATCATGAATGACATCTTGTGATTGGAATTCAGACGATGTTACAACACCCACTCTACTTACATGTGGTCAACTATTTGGGAAAGTATATAAGAACACCTCATTTGGTAGAAGTTATTAATAATTAATTATGAAAACTAGTTGCAAAAAGGGATTTGTTTTTTAATTACTATACTATAATATTTTTATATCAGGAATTTTATTCATTTATTGCATTTGGAAAATATATACATGATAGTGTAATTGAAATGTCAATAAATATACCTTAAAACATAAAGTATGGCATTAAGGCTAGTTTTCACATCATTTACAAAGGGATATGGGAAGAGTTGGAACTAGTAAAGGGTAAAATATAGACTTTAATTCCTACATCTTCTTATACACTTTCCTTAAAATATAGATATTAGTTATCAAACTTCTTGAATGGTGTAAAGGTTCTAGAGGTTGATCATAAAATATACATACTATCATGAAAAGGATTGATCTAATGATAAAAGTACTAAAATTAAAATACTAGCATGTTTTGATTAAAGATAATATGCAAGTATATTTACATTTTATTTTTCCAAATAATGATCATCATTCATTAACCAATATCTACTTCTTTCTCAAAGTTTTATGATGGAAAGTTATAAACCCACTGTAATTTCCAACTATTGAAAATGAAAAGGCTATAATATTATGTGAATTGGATATGTTTTCCATCATCCATATTTGATATGATGGTTCACTTGATGTTTCAATTTCTTAAAGTGATACTTCTATGTGGTCTTATACATTATGGATAGATGCATCCCATTTAATGGTAAATGAAAATTTAACTTTTTCTATAAAAAATTGACAATAAGGCTGTATTTAAGAGATATATATCATTGATTAAGTAATTAAATTATATACTAAATACGTTTTTAATGTGTAATTATTTTTAACAAAATCTCATCATTATGGGTGACTTTTGGGATATAAAATTTATAGAATATACCTCTCAATGTAGTTTTTTTATTTTACTAATATTCACTTTTTGGTTTCGGTTAATAGGGAACAAATATAAATAATATAAGCATAATAATATTCTATAAGCGGCCACATATAAAATTTAACGTTCAGTTCAATTTTACAAAAAAAATATAATGAAACAAACTATAACCCATGGGATGGGTTTAGTGGGAAAGGCGAGGAGAAAAAATCCAAAGGTGGTAATAGTTCGACAATAATAATTCTAATCCTACATGAGATACCTCATTTTAGGAAATAAGATTCATTGATAGAAAAACCATGATGTCCATGAGTAGTGATTATGAACATTATTCATCTTCTTTCCTCATCTATTATTCGTTCCATGAAAATGATAAAAAAAATTATACAACCACTCCAACAAATAGTTATAATAATTCACTCACAATACAATGATGAATTTACATCTTACCCAAAAATCCCTCTTTTTACATGAATTCAAAATGATAGATTTATGAAAAAATTAACCACCAGGACAATACAATCAAAAGGTATGATGATATAGGTGAAACAAACACATACATCATATTTGATGATAAATAGGTTTTCAACCCTTGTTCAACCTCAATTATGAAAATGATTCCTTCAGTAAGTGTTTTGTGAATATTTCTGCAACTTGTTCTGATGTTGGAACATACTCTAGCTTCAATTAATTCTTCTCCACATTCCTATTGATGAAGTGATATCTGATATCAATATGTTTTTAATGGTAATATTTAACATCATTCTTGGTAAGATGGATTGTTCTTTGATCTTCACAACCCGAGATAGAGGGTAAATTCACTTCAACAAGTAAAAAATTCATTTGAGTTTTCATCCACATAAGTTGAGTAGTGGAATGAGTGGAAGAAAAATAATTTGATTTTTTCATACTGAGAGTTAATGGATTTTATTTGTTTGAGTTCCAACTAACATAATTCTTTCCTAGAAGTAATACTCCACCAGATGTTGATATTTTATCATCAACTTTTTCTACTCAATCAGCATCTGAATACCTAAACCAGTCAACATGATCTGAGATGTCATACCCAATTCTAAATTATTTTCTGTCTTTTAAATATCTTATAATTATTTTTATAAAAAGTAAATGTGGTTATTTTGGAGCACTATTAAATCCTTCATATAATATAATAACATAAATAATGAGTGGTCTTGAGGAAGTCAAATATAATAAACATCCAATCAACTTTAAAAATTATTTCTCATCAATTTATTTTCCTTCTCCATAATTTAAAAAATCTATTCTCACTAATAGTGGTGTGAGAATAGTTTTTTAATTTTCCATTCCAAACCTGTTAATAAATTTTTTAGAATAATTTTCTAGAGAAATAATATTATGTTGCATCTTTTCCAAATTTTGTAACCTAAGAATATGTTTCATTTTCCCCAACATAGAAATTTCAAAATCCTTTTTAATTTATTCAAAAAATCATTCACAACCTATTTCATCATTCCCAAAAAATATAACATCATCAAAATAAACAATTAAATGAGGAAATACTTCTTACTTTCTCTAATGTAAAAATTTCTATCTACTCTTCCTTTCTTGAAACTCATTTTCCTTAAGTAAGTATCTAATTTCAAATACCATGCCCTCAGAGCTTGTTTTAAAACATATAATGCCTTTTCAAATGTTCACACATAAATTTCATCTTTACCAAAAATAAAGAGACATGGGTTTTCAATACAAATTATTTCTTCAAGATCTACATTTAGAAATGTGGATTTAACAACCATTGGAATGATCTTGTAGACTAATTTTGAAGTAATAACATGGAAGACTCTATTTGTTTCAATTCTTCCCACTAGAGCAAAGGATTCATAAAACTAAATACCTTGATGTTGTTAGTACCCTTTCACTACTATGAAATATGATTTTAATAGCACTAAAATCAGTGTGTGTCAGTACTAGAGAAGCTTCGATGACCTTATCATAATTAATAGTCCATGAATCTTATCAATGCTAAAAACACTAATAAACAGGAGACTTAGTAGTGCATATAAAATCACTGATAAATGTAATATTTAGCAACACATTTCAATGTACTGGTAAAAGAACCCATTTTCATTGCTTTCATGTAGCACTAATATAGATAACCTTTGTATGTTATTTAAAAATGCTGATAAAAGTACAATTTATCATCGCATTTATTGGAAATGATTTGATTTTTCAAAAAATTTAATGAACTAATATAGAAAGAAATTATTATAAAATTTATAATAACTAATAATGGAATGATTTATTAGCACAATTAATAGCACTAGTAAAGGTGAAACCTATATTGCGATGTAGCAGCACACTGCATCACCCAAAATAGGTGCAGTGTGCTACCACAACACACCACATCAACCGAAATAACAACACAAATTACCCAAAAAATATAAAAATAATAATTTAAAATGAAATAAAATTTATAATCCAAATACATGAAAAATAAAACACTATTATAGAGCTTTTTAGTAGTTTTTTTATAAATTGAATTTCACTTTTAAATAAAAATGATGTACTTTGAGTCACAATAGCCACAACGTGTGTCAAACTGTGGTGTGGTTAATCCCTGCATATCAAAAATTATATATGAATCATTGTACTGAAGTACGAAAAAAATATGAATGTGTTTTACCAGTTTTTAGTATGTCAGTTTTTTATTACCATTAATATATGTTTTGAATAAAAAATATTCTCTTGGAGTCATATAGGTCACACCGTGCATCAGATAGAGGTGAGTTTGAATGTTGTATGTCCAAAATGTCTCCTAAATCATTAATATAAAGTATCGAAACAATTGGAATTAATTTACACATTAATGATTATATCAGTTGTATTTTGGATTAAAATTAATGTTATTTTTGAATAAAAAGACACACTTGGAGTCATATCGGTCAAATCGTGCGTCATATTGAGGTGTGGATAAAACCTAGATGTAAAAAATGATTTATGGATCGTTTTCCTTATGTAACAGAATAATATAAATTAATTTTATTTCATTTGAGTATGCTAATAGTTTTTTATTAAAATGAATGTAAACATTGAATAAAAAAAGACCAACTTGGAGTCATACCAGTCACGTCTTGTATCGAATTGAGGTACAGATGAATTCTACAAATCGCAAAAGAATAATGAATCATTTTCCCAATGAATCAATAAAATTGGAATTCATTTTCTATTTTTTGAGTATGTTAGTTGGGTTTTTGTTAAAATAAAAGTTCTTTTTGAATAAATAAGCACACTTAGAGTCATAATAGTCACATCGTGTGTCGGATTGAGGTTTAGATGATCCCTACACATCACAAAAGATTAATGTATCATTTTTTTGAAGTAAAAAAACAATCTGAATTCATTTTCTCAGTTTTAATTATGTTAGTTGTTTTTTTATTTAAATGAATTTTAGTTTTTAATAAAAAGTAAGAAACACTTTCAGTCATTCCAGTTACACCGTGTGTTATTTTGAAGTGAGGCTGAATGATACACGTTGAAAATACTGTTTTCATAAATTTCCTAAATTATCCAAACTTATAGAATTCATTTTCTCTGTTTGAAGTACGTCATTTGATTTTTATTTAAATTAATATCAGTTTTAAATAAAAAGATGCACATAGATTCATACCAGTCACACTGTGCATTGTATTGTTGTGTGGTCGATCCCAACACTTAAAAAATTCCATATAGATCGTTTTACTAAAGTACTAAAACAAAATGAATTTTTTTCATTGGTTTTCAGTACGTAAGTGGTTTTTTTGATTAAAATAAATGTCAATTTTGAATAAAAAAGGTGCAATTATAGTCATACCTATCACACCATGCATTATATTGAGGTGATTTTTAAGGATACATGTCCCAAATTAATAATGGATAATTATTCTAAAGTATCAAAACCATCTGAATGTGCTTTCATTGTTTTGAGTATGTCTGTTTTTTATTAAAATGAATGTAACTTTTGAATAAAAATGTTGTACATTGAGTCATGCCGGTCACAATGTGCATCAGATTGAGGTGTGTTTGATCACTACATGTCAAAAATGATATATGGATCATTTTTCAAAATTTCCAAAAAAAATAAATGTGGTTTCTTTGTTTTGAGAATGTTAGTTGTTTTTTATTAACATTAATGTTAGTTTTGAATAAAAAAGATGCACTTGGAGTCATATCTATCACACCATGCATTGTATTGAGGTGAAGCTGAGTGATACATGCCCCAAATCACCCATTCATCATTTTCCTAATGTATCAAAATAATTGGAATATTTTTTCCCAATTTTGAGTTTTTCAATTGTTTTTTTAATAAAATTAATGTCACTTTTGAATAAAAAGATGAAATTTGAGACATACCAATCACACCGTGTAGTGGATTGAGGTAAGGTTGATCCCAACACATCACAAATGATGTATGGATCATTTTATTAAAGTACCATAACAATATGAATGCGTTTTCTCAGTGTTGTGTATGACAGATGTTTTTTTATTAAAATGAATGTCAGATTTGAATAAAAACACACACTTGGAGTCATGTGGGTCACACAATGCATAGTATTGTGGTGAGGATTAATTATACCCATCCCAAATGTCCTATGGATCATTTTCCTAATGTATAAAAACAACTCGAAAGTGTTTTATTGGTTTTGAGAATGTCAGTTGTTTTTTGATTAAAATGAATGCCACCTTTGAATAAAAAGATGCACTTAGAGTCATATCAGTCACACCATGCCTCATATTGAGGTTAGGTTGATCCCTACATGTCACAAAGGATGTATGGAATGTTTTCCTAAAGTACCAAATAATATTAATGTGTTTTCTCAGTATTGAGTATGTCAATTTTTTTTCTAGTTACATTAATGTCAGTTTTGAATAAAAAAGTCGCAATTAGAGTTATACTGGTCACACCATTGGTCGGATTGAGGTGAGGATAAATGATACACATGAAAAATGAATCACATATCATTTTACTAATGTATTGAAATAATCAGAATGAATTTTCTCAATTTTGAGTTTGTCAGTTGTTCTTTTGATTAATATTAATGCCAGTTTTCAATAAAAATATGCACTTGGAGTCATACTGGTCACATCATGCATCGGATTGAGGTGTTACGGAATTATTAATGTCCCAAATTACTCATGGATCATTTTCCTAATGTATCAAAACAATTGGAATGTTTTTACTATGTTTTTAAATTTCCATGTGTGTTTTTTTACAAAAAATACATTTTAAATTGTAATGATAAACAATGGATATTATATTAAATGAAAAGTTTTGTTTTCACTTTTAAGAAAAATTCTCACACAAAATGATCATATGATCCTTATTATAATTAATTTCCCAATAATTGTATTATTTTTATGCCAGTGCTTCTTATACTCCTCTCCCTCGGTCCCCACCTTGGTCTTCACCTCTACCTCCTCCACCATGTTGGTCTCTGACTCTTACTTTGACTCTAACGTCGCCTCCACCTCCTCTTCCTCCATCACATCTGCATCCACCACCACCTCCTCATATTTCCCAAAAATTTATTATTTTTTTGTCAGAGCTTCTAAAAAAATTGATTTCTTTCATTAATATTATCCTTGAGAAAGAGATGAAGAATAATATATAAACATTTTGACACTAATTATTCAAAATCAAATTATTTTTTGATGTTTATATCTCATAATAGATCCAAACATATAATTTAATGACCCAAATTTGTTATTAGCATACATTCTGAAAAAAATTACACTACCCACTCATCCCTAAACAAATTGAATTCTTCTTTTGAATAAATCTTTTGTCATTAATCTTGGTAGTAAAAAATAAAATATAAAGGAACAAATGATTAAGAAATACATTTAATGAAATTTTAAATGTTATTGGAATTTACATAAAAGGGAGGATAGTTTTTCCATGTTTTATGATTTCTCTCATAGACTTGAAAACATAACATTTAGAATTTATTTCATTATCTTATTTCAATCACTGCAGAAATATTTTCCAAAATAACTAACTTGTTTTGATGTATTTTTATAGTTAAATATTTCTACATATACATTAATTTTTTTCCATTTGTATTAATGAATATGATTTAGCTTTTCAGACGCCAGCCTCATGCCAGGATTTAGCATGTATTTAGTGACCTCCCTATCATAACAAAATTCCCATTAAAACACATAGTGAACATATAATTTTATGTTTATCTCTAATATATTGATTTTAGTGTATTACATATTCACAATTCACATCATATTTGGTCAGTTGGTTGAAATTTCATGCATTTAATTAAAAAAATAAATAGTCAGGGGGTCTATGTTGACTCCTATTTTCATCCAATTCTTCCTAGAAAACAAAAAAATTAAGTAATTTAAAAATTAAAAATATATTTTATGTTATTAGATCGTAGAGTTTTACCGTTTCATTGTAGGAATAAAAAATAGTTTATCATCTGATACGTTTTTATTAAACTCTTGGAGTAACTCATCTATTTTCTTATCTATTTCTTCCATATCTAAATTAATTTCTTCTATAGAAATGATTTATAAATTAATGATTCTAGATCGTGCTCCATGCAATTTTACGTTTATATAATTATAATATAAATGACTCAAAAAAATATGAATATCTATTAACATTAACAAACATATTTACATCACTATTTATATATAAATATTATTAAAATTCATCCTATGCATGTATTCAAAATTGTGATTCCTTCCCATGCTTGCTTGAGAATCTCATTTAGAGTCTTGAGGCCAATTCCATCAATAATAGAAACACCGGATCTTTCTTCTTCATAGTAAATGTAAGACATAGTTTTATCTATAAAAATGGTTTCTACATGAAGATGTAATGTTAATGAATGTTTCCCCAGAAATGGTAGAAAGGAGGTACTCTTAGATGTTTGTTTTGTTTTCGTGGTCGAGTCATCATATTTTCTTGATTAGACAATTCATTTCTCTACCGCTTTATCCATATGAAATATCATTACTCACTTCACTCCTTTTATCATCAACTATTAAATGTTTTTCATATGAAGAAATATGGTAAAGATGTACCACATGTATCTTTATAAAGTTATACATCCAGGATATCAAAGCACTAATATTATCTTGGACCATTTTAATATCTGTATCATCAGGTGGAAGATTCAACTCGGCAGTAGGCTCATAAGTTACCTAAATCCCCACATTCATGTGATATTTTGAGAGAGGATGATTCTATATCTAGTATCCCATTATATTATACATTTACCCCTCAACGAACAATGGTACGAGGGTAATGACAGATAAAAATCACAAGCAACTACACCATATAGAATTATAGTAATATAACATTTTCAGAAATCATATGATTCACATTTAGGATAAAGAGAAATAAAAAAATTTATTACCCAAGTTAAGGTTTGGGGAGAATGACTAGACTTAAATATAGTGGGATTATTTGGATCATGTACAAATATTTTCTCCACCACAGGTTCTCTTTGATATTTTCGTATACATTGGTCTTCCAAACTAGACCGCAAAATAATATCATACAATGATTCTCTTTTTCTCTACATTCGTTTTATTATTTTATATGTTTATATATGTGGTTTTATATTTTCAAAATATGTTTTAGGTGGGACTCTAAAACCTAATCCTCTAAGGCAACCATATTGTTCCAACCGCTTCAATTCTATTGAAATTTACTTTTCTTCTCATACTGTCATTGCTGATTCTTGTGTCTAATCTATATAAAAAATATGAAAATATTTATTTTATATAATATTGTTATAAATCATAACTAATTACAATTATGTAATAATTAAAAATGCTCCCCACACTACTTTTATGTTTTCATCGACTAAAATACCATCCTTATTTACAGGAGCCTCCCTCTACAACACATGATGCGGGATAAAAGTGGCTTCAGATTTTGATTCATCAATATGCATATCAATAATTGAAAATATGTGGATTCATATGACATAATTAAAATTTTATTGTTTTTTTAAAATACATACTAATTTATTCTCTAATTAAGCGTACCCCATCCTTCCATTTCAATAGGTGTATAATGGTTTTGATACAAGATCTTTATTTTCAGCACTCTTTTTTTTGTTTTATAAACAAACAATTTTGTATCATGTTTGATAAAATAAATAATTTCCAATAATATATTATCGACCAAAATTCACCTTAAATGATTTATCATTGTTATGATTACTGAAATAAGTCCTTTTTTCATATATTATATTGTGTGAATAATAATGTGGTGGGTGGGGATTTATTTTCCCCTAAGCGTACCTAATATGTATCTTCATCAGAAGATTCCATAAGTCTTTATGAGATTTTATAATAGCTATTAATAAATTTTTTATATTAAAATCTTCTAAAACAAATGATGTCTTCCATGAATAATGAAAACTAGATCAATTTTTCATTATATAATTTTTCAGTAAAATAGGAAAAGTATATTGTAACATTACCATTATATATTTCTAAAAAATTTCATTTGTAAGAGGTTTGACGTGTTTCCATGATTAAAACTAAATCAATACATTCATTCTCGTAGTGAAGCTAACATAACTGATGAATGTTAACTTGTTAGGGTAAATTGGTTTGTCACTTTGATTCCAACAAACCATGAATTTTATACCCTGTCTTCTTTCCTTGATAATTTCATTCAAAACAATGATGTTGTTTCATTCTTTTTTTTTCTTTATCAACATTTTGTTTATCCCAAAAATAATTATTTAGTTTATTCATCAATAGTGTGTTCTTTCTCCGGATTTAAAACATCATCATGTTCATAACACATCATCTACATGAGTAGTTAAACTTTGAATTTCTCTTGAATAACAATAATACAATACACTCATGCATAAAATATCCCAATTTCGTCCCTATTTCATGAAAATTATCACTAATTTGAACAAAGATATAATACTTCAATACTACAGCACAACTAACATAATGGCCTTTATTTAATCTATCCTCGGATTATTGATTATTTTACAACTCTTGATGATTGATTTGAGGCTACTCATTTTCTCTTTCTAACTAGCCTTCATGCCAAAACTATTCGGGAGGAATGTCATCAATGAACATTGGAACCACAATTATGGGAGGAAATATAGTTTGAAAGATTGATTCCAATCCATCATCGTGATATGGAAGACCATAAAATGTTTATGTATTAAAGTGTCAAATGAACCTACACTAACTGAATCACTCAATAATTATCTTCAATGGAAGAATAATTGGAATAACTCCACTATAATTTTCTTACAGAAATGAATCTCACCCAACCGACATTGAAAATTGCTTCTTTCTACTCAAGTATTATTCACCTTTTAATTTTGGATATTTTTTAATCCACTATAAGATATTTATATTAACATTCCTCCCTTTAATGGTTGAATTTTACAACTTATTCTCGGTATTAATCTAGAATTTTGTACTCTTATAAATTAAATTAATCTATTTAAATGAAATAATAAATTTATAATTATGATATATTACCATAAAATCATTGAGAGGAACTATATATACTTCATGTCATTGAACATCATACACCATAGCTTGAAGTATATCTACAACTACCTCTATGAACATCCTAAATTATGACTAATAATGATATTATCAGTTGTAAATTATAATATTGGAGAGAGGTATCCCCTCAAATCAATCATATACTATGATGAAAGTTTAATTATATTCCATAAATGGTAGAAGATTAATAATAATCATGAATTAATTAAAAAAACAAAATCTCACAGCAAGCATCGATAAAAATTTTTTGGAACATGAATAATTAATTCAATAATTTTTTGAATTCAATAATAAAATATTCAACAAAATCATAAATCTAGATAATCCATTTCATGATTTAACAATTTATATGAATATAAAAAATAAAAAAACATGTTTTAGTGATTTTTACACATAGCTTGATCCCTATATGTTCACCACCCATAAATGAGGGCCATAACATGGTATCCCCTATTCCTTAAAACCCCTCATAAGTAAGACATTAGAATCTATAATCTAGTATATGAGATTAATTAAATTTTTAAAACTACAATGATTTTGGAACCCTATGTTATTAAAATAAATAGAAAACCAAGGGGGTGAGGGTTCTACTTGTTCATGTCGATAGTAGAGTAAACCATCTATGTGTGTCTCTATGGAAAAATGGGTTGGACACTCAAATAAATATGAATGGAAAAGATAAAATAGAACCTCACTCATTGGCTTTCAGTAGATTCGAGAAGATATGTATGGATATTCATGTTTAAGAACTTCATAAAAACATACATTTCTAAATACAAAAACATCAAACAACGATAGAGGAAGATTAGGAAATAACATAAAATGGATTCTAGAATTGATTAATCTAAGAGAAAATAGAGGAGTTTCACCAGAAGAAGATGAGTTCCAAGAGAGCATGAGAATATCGAGTGACTGAGTCATGGTCGGGGTTTTCTTAAATAGATAGGTGACACTTTTAATAGTGCTTTCAGAATAGAATTGATAAAGATCCCTTTAATCATCACTAAATTTATTAACCGAGTTCAAAGTTTTGTAATTAGAGTTATTTAAATAACTTTACTATAATTTTATACATATTTAAATATATGTAATTATTAATTTATAATTATACAAATAATTATTTAAAAATAAAAATTATTTATTTATAACAATTATTCATTTATTATAAGTATTAATATAGTAAATATACATTTATAGATATATTTATTAACAAATAGTTTTTTAACATTGTCAATGGATATATAATTTTAAATTTATGCATTTTAAAAATGAGTAAAATTGAGTAATTCAAAAATGTGTACAATTTTAAAATATTGAAAAATATAGATAAGTTTTAATAATTAAATATAATTTATTAATATATATATTGAAGTGGATGAATACACTATAGAAATATTAAAAAATAGTAAATAAATATAAATAAATATATATATATAAATAAATAATAAAAATTATCAAATTCAAAAATTAAATATAATATAAAAATCCTTAAAAATAAATACACTAACATTAATAAATTAATAAAAATCAACCTATAAAAAACATAATATATATTAAATGTATCGTGTTATATTTACATTCTAAAATATTATAAAATTTGAATAAGCTATATAAATATTAAGTGTATGTGTTTCTATATATTGCGTAATATATTTGTGTATGTGTTTCTGTATAAAAATCCATTAACATATGTGTGTGTGTGTGTGGAATAAATAAAACACACGATGTTTAATATAGTTTAAATTGAAAATCAACCAACATTAAAAATTAATAATACATTAATATGTCTTTAATTAAAATTTTATATATATTATACTTATACATCTTATATATCTACATTCAAAATATATATTATTTATTAATATTTATAATAAATAAATATGTATATGAAATTTAATCATTTTTATCAATCATTATTTAATTAATAAAATCATCCATATATTTCGTAATTTACTCATTTTATTTTTTTATTTAATTATTCATATTATTATGGAGCTTATCAGTGCTAAAAAGTAATAATGAATGGAAACATTTATAAGTACTAAAGAAGCACTGATAAAGGATACCTTTTATCAATTCCATAAATAAAACGCTGAAATAGGTTTCCCTTATCAACGATAAAAAAAAGTACTAATTAAGGGTACCTTTTATCAGTGCTATAAAAGAATTATTGATAATGGGTGCAGTTTATCAGTGTTTTTTATTGTTGATAAAGAAAAACATTATCAGAAATTTTTTATAGGCTAATAAATTCCAACACTGTTATAGTTGGGTTTCGTAGAAGGGTTTCCACACCAATCTTTCTCTGTTTCTTATCATTTCACCTTCTTTAATCATTTTTTTCAGGAAAAACTACATTGTTCCGATAATGTTTTTTAGGATTGGGTAAGAGTTTACCTATATCATTCTTTTAATTTTGATCCCACTCTTCATTCATGGCCAGAACCCATTCTGAATTCACAAAAGCTTTATTCACATCATTCGGAACCACCTTTGAATATAAAGAAGTATGTGTAATAGCATGTGTTTTTCCTCTTGTTTGAACCATCCGATGATGATAACTAGTTATATTATGAGATTTCCCATGTTTCTCAACATAGGATGGTATTTTCTAGTATCATCATCATCATCATCACTAGAAGTAGCTGAGTCTGATTCTTCTTCTTGATTAGGAATACAATTGTCTGTATCCTTATCAAAATTCTTTTCAAAACATTCTTTCTCAACCTTATCATATACCATAGTACATCTATATTTTTCTACCTTTTCAGTCAATTTCACATCAATTGAATCAAACTTTCTTCCAGATTATTTGTTCAAAAAACAATATCCACTTCCTCATAAATCACATCCAAGAACGATTCCATACTCACCATTCTACTCAAACAGTCCAAAGTTTACACCTTTATTCTTTATAACACAAGGACTCTGGAAAACTCTTAAGTGTTTCAGAGACGGTGTTTTACCATTAAAAAATTGGTTTGGATTCAAACCGGATTATGGCCTATAGAAACATCAATTTTAAATATAAATAGTAGTACTCATGGCGTGCCTCCAAAAGTAATGAGAAACACTATGTTCAAGCAACATAGTTCTTCCCATTTTCACCAAACTTTTGTACTTTATTTAAAAAACCCCATTTTTTAGGAATGTATGAGGAACTATACTCATCCAAATTCTATGCTTCTCAAGAAAACATTTGAATTCTTCACTTATGTCTTCACCACCATTCTTTATTCTCAACTACTTCACTGAATACTAAAATTCATTCTCAGCCTTCCTTCTGGAACATTTAATCATTTTCAATTCATTTGATTTATATTTAGTATATGTAAAACCAGTAATGAGAGTAAAATAATCAATTAAAGTGATTAAGTACTTATCTTTAATTTTTTATTCTATTCTTGTCATCCCAAAAATATCAAAATGAATCAACTTCATGGGTTGTTTTGGACAAATATCATCCTTCTTATAAAATATGGAATTTCTCAAACACTACCGCTTTTCGAAAACATTATTGTATTTCTTTGACACATGTGTCCCATCATTTTGTGCCCTAATTTATTTTCACCAACCATACTCATGGAATAATATTTTTTTATTTTACCAACTTAAATCATGTTTACTTTTGTATGGTGGCCTTTTATAACAGTATTTCAAAATTCTTCACTTCTCACAACAAATATATCATTTTGGAAATCTACTCTGTTACCATCACCACACAATTTTGAAACACTTAGAAAATTGATTTTCATCCCATCAACATAAAAAGTTGTCTTTGATTTCATATTTTCTTTCCCAATAATGGCAGATCCAACTCCTTTAATTTCCAAGGATTCATCATTTCAAAATTTCACTGTGCATTCATTCAAATATTTTACATTATTAAACAAATATAAATATTTTTTCATAGGGGAATAACACCCACTATTCAGAATCCAATGTCATTCTCTTCATATATCATTCAATGTAGTTTCAACAATAAGAGCTTTTTCTTCTTCATTTTCTTTATTTATCTTCGGATTCTGAGACATGTTAAGATTTTTTTATTGGTAACAAAACAATACATCCTATTAATAGATTTATAGGTTGTTCACACCCTTCATAAATGGTTTCCATGGTTTGGAACAACTTTCTAATTATTATTTCTACTGTTTTAGGTTTCTTCACAACAATATTCTATGAATTCTTCTTTTTAGGGAATTTCATCCCTCGCAAAACATGTCATTCTTAACCTGTGGAATTATAGTAATATTTTAGCTAAAAAACACATATTTTTAATTTTTATGAATCCACCCTAATACCTGCAATATCCATAAAATTAGTATATTCTACTAAAACATCAAGACAATCCGTAATTGTGAATATGTTTCTCATCTTCCCCCTTCTCTTTCTATTCTGATCCACAAACCATTATATGATCAATCAGAGTATTATTTTTCATTTATACTTTATCCTAACCATGAGTTTTTGAAAAAATTAGATTCATAGTTTTTCAAAACATTTTCATACTTAGGGTTCCTTGAGACTTCTATATTCCCAATTTTTTTGTCTTTCCCACATACATAACTTTTCCAGAATAGTTTATTTCAGAAACAATTCATTATTTCTTATCACCCTTTGAAAATAAATTTTGTTAAACCTTCTATGGTTTCTCATTTCAATAACCTTCACCAACCTCAGTATTTGTGTTTTTTAATATTTTATTTCTCAATTAATCTTTAGAATGTTTTTGTTGGACATCCTCCAACCCCTCATCTTTTTCCTTTATCTTCACTTCCAGATGCATATTATAATTATATTCATCCTCATGAGATTGTGTCATGTCATTAATCTCTTTTACTAGCCTTACATTCACTACAACAAGACACTCTTGATTTCTTATTAAAGAACTTTCATGTTCTATTTTTTTTATTTTCAGTACTTCTAATCTATTTAAGACATTGTTTCAAATCAACTTTAAAATGATGGTAATGTTGAGTTTCTTCTTCATTAAAACTACAACTTCTAAATTCATCATCATTTAAAGTATCAATAAAAGTATTTTTAATACCATAATCAACTTATTTCTCAGATTCGACATTACTACCTTCTCCTTCTTCATCATTATAAATAAAACGTATTATTTTGGATTTGATGAATTTTTTTCTTTCCTTATGGAATTCAATTTTCCTATATATCCCTATTACTTAAATAATCATTTTGTATTTCTTTCTTTGTTATCACTATCCTCTTCTTTCGTTAAGGATAATTAATTGTAAAGTTACCAATGCCTCTACAATCAAAACAATTCCAGGGATGTTTCCATTTATATTTCACTGTGTCTCTTTTAACATTTTTAGAAATCACAGATAAAATATCATAAATATTTTCACATACCTCATCTTTAGATACAGAATCACAAACTTCATCTTTAATAATAATCTTCTTTAAATTTTATTTCTTAGCATCCATGAATGACATTTCGTTACAATCCATATTTTCATAACTTTCTATATTATCATTTCAAAAGTGATGAGGCTTCTATGAAAATCATTAATAGATAATGTTTTAGGATCTATATCTTCTAGTTAAGAATATTTTTCATAAAACTTGTCAACAAATATTCTCAATATCATTTAAAAAATTTTAGAATCATCTAAATTTTCACCAATACAACTAATAGTACTTACAATGTCATCTACTCTAGTAAAAAAGTCCCCAAAAATTTTGTATTCCCTTAAACTCATGTCTTCATACTTTAATCTCTATATTTGAAGTTTTTTCCTCTTTAAATTTTTATGGACTTCTTATATTTTTTTCAATATATCCCATATACGTTTGGTTGTGTAAAAATCATCACCCTTAAGAATTCAGGTTTAGAACGGGATTATTATATATTATTATTTGTCCTTTCCATCATTCTCTAAATTCAACATTTTCAATAGATGTGAGAGGAGTTTTAAAAACGATTTGAGGAAACCCATCTGCTTTAGCTTCTATAACAACGTATACAATAAGCATAAGATAATGAAATATTCTATATTTGTAGATATGATAATTCTTACCATCGAATACTAAATTAAAATTATTTTTTACATAATTCAAATTCTCTATCAGTAAATAATAAGTAATGGTAACCTACGCTCTGATACTAGTTGAACGTGCCCAGTTAGCATGATTGTATCACTGATATAGGAAGGGTGTGAAATATTGATACTTTTTATTGTATGCTTCCTACAAACAAACTTAACCTAATATTAAATATTCAATTTCTTGATGAAAACAATTCAACCACACATCCAAATCAACAAAAGAATTTATAAGGTTAACTATTCAATAAGAATATATACATCCTTGGTATGGTTATAAACTAATAAAATACCGCATAAACCACTAGAAATGAATCCTTGGAATACAGTGAGTATGATATACCCTTTCACTCATGTAGCACTAAGTAAAAAAATTCCAATAGTGTGTGAACCCCCTTAATGAAAATGGGGTATCGTAAATTTTGTGTACCAACTCATGTTACATGTGCTTATTTTTCGATTCAAAAAATGTATTCAATTGAAATATATTATTCAATTTATTACCATGAATATGGTAACAACTCTGAAAAATTTTAATATAGAATTCAAGTCCAATTTTTGAGTCTGATTGGCATACTACGATTATAAAGATCTAATTTCCCACTCTGATATTCCCACTTAGATTTTCATATATGATTTCCCAAAACGATAGATGTATCTTTGTCAGAATTCAATCAAGTCAATTTAGAACACTTCTTTACTCAGTCCGTAAATCCAAATAACGGAATCCATGATCTGATTATCCATCCCAATACAACGATCCACTGAATATGAATGAAAAAATGAATACAATAATCAACTAAATATGACAATCACTAAATATGATTATCATGTGAATATAACATTGCATAATTTTCACTTCTCCTTTAAATTATTTCATTGAAAATTATTCATAAAATGGTCAATACAAAAAATTATTTATCTCCCTATAAATATGGACTATCTCTCTCATCATAGAACAATACAACCATCAGATAATGTGCAAATTATTCTTTACTAATTATAGGAGACCCAAGATATGTTTTGGAAGAAATCCCCAAAACATTCATGATCACCCAAATTTCATGAATTTGAATGTTTACTAAAATTTTGGGTGAATCATGACATCATAAAATATTCTCAATCCTTCTTGAATATTCTATTAACTTCAGCTCTTCCTTGAACATTCATTACAAACACCAGTCTGATTCCAATTTTAGAATCTGATTTTCTCAATCTGATTTTGTTTCTCCATTCGGTTTTTTAAATTTGAATCTTTGTACCAATTACAAGTATTATTAATGTTTCAATAACCCCCTCAATATCACGTTCAATAATCTTCTTCAGTTATTCTCTTGAACAATTTTACGCCTTCTCTAAACAACAAAATTCAACCCCTAAATCGATGACTACATTATTGATCACATACTTTTATTTTCCAAAAAAATATTTCCTTGAATATGATTGCATCCTGGATCTGTTAAAAAATCATTCCCTGATAATATTATTCCACTTATGAAAATTCTTTCTAATAAATTCATTCTCTTAAGATTTTGTTCTCTTTGTTTTTGGTCTGAATGAAGACTACTACCTTTGGTCTCTCTAATTTTTCACAAACATCTTCATCCTTTATGAATCTAGTGATCACATGGCAACCACTTTTTGAATACGATGAATATTAGACACTATATTGTCGACATTCTTTTAGAAACATTATTCATTCCTTCCTAGCCAGAATATGACTACTCAGAATACCATTGCCCCGAATCCAATCAGGAAGAGTACAATTTCC
Organism: Viscum album; assembly: GCA_963277665.1. Lineage (NCBI taxonomy): Eukaryota > Viridiplantae > Streptophyta > Magnoliopsida > Santalales > Viscaceae > Viscum > Viscum album. The sequence continues at coordinate 2,081,092,013 of OY728128.1, read as the reverse complement.
ATCACACTTTTCTTTTTTCCAATGGACTCTCATTAATCTTTATATGGTTAGTAGTATTTATTTCATTCATCTAGATTTCATTAGTCAGAATGAATCCAATAGAATCGCATTCACTTCCCTTTCTTTCATTAAGATTTCACCAAAAGTTTCATAATTTACTTGTGATATATGAGAACTAAAAGATAATAAAATAATCATCAAATTTAATTTATCATATTAATGAAGACTATGAGTCTCCCATTTAAACAACCAATCCATCTATATCAAATCTAGAGTAAATTTGATAACCTGTTTACTTCTAACAGGATGTTTTCTCTTTCATTCCAGACCCAAGATTAGTCTGATTAGAAACATACAACTCCTTCTTCTCATTACGATGGAATTTCATAGTGTCTCTGAGTTTTCTTAAAATGTGAGTCTAAATATTTTGAAAAAAAATCCCGATTGTTTTGATATTAAAGGTCAATAAAATTTACCACAAATAAAGAGTGAGGTGATTTTATTTCTTTAGAAAAACATTCCTTGACAACAAAACACAACACTTGAAAATAATCACCTTCATCACCATATTAGTCCAAACACATTTTAGGGCTACCCATCCAAAAGAAAAACATGTTTTTGATGATTAAGTTGGTGATATGGTATAATGTGAATAACCTATGTCCCGAAAAATATGATCATTTTATCACGATAATGATAACCAAAATTGTTATGTTCATCAAATTTAAAATCAAATTTGAGGTTGGATGGAATGCATATGCCAAAATTATTAACACTGAAAATTCAATTCTCATTAGTTACATTATTATAACCACATGAATGCATTTTTCGATTGATATAGATACATCATTTACGATTAAGGCACTAATTTTGGAAGATATTTGGGTTAATTTTTGAAATATTTTCATTATATTTCTTAAAAAAATAATGAAACATTTAATTAATCTTCATTGTAACAATCAAAGTGAATTTATAATATATGAATTTGGGATGAAATTTTCATTAATTGTATCTAAAAATTCTAATTGTGGATTTTTAACAATTATTATAAAAGATCATGTGAGGTTTTCTTTGGGGAATGTATACTTTCACCAACCATAGATGTATACCCATATGATAAACCAAGAAACGTGGAATGCATTTATTGGTCATCATAAGGGGGCATATTTTATTTTGCTTTGTGATTGTTGATAAACTGTATTAAAATATGTGTAATAATCACTTTTAGTACGAATTTTTAATTTATCAAATACAAAAATACTACTGAAAATATTAAGTGAGAATAAAAATCAAAGTAACCTTATCATAATTCTAGGATGGGGTACGCTTCACCTGAAAAAATGGTATATATTTAAAATCTATATTTTTAATCATAGTTGACATTAATGAGCAAAATAATTTCGTTCCTTTGTTTATTTATAAATTAATGAATCAAGATAAAAATACACTTCAATCACAAATATTGTTCTATGGATGGAGGATCGGGTAAATAAATTTAGAATACTAACAGATGAAAAATCACAAAAACTATGCCTAACATGTGTATGTAAAAAATAAGAAAAAAAACCTTCAATAATAATTACATAATAATCATTATTTATTTTTCTATATTTTTATCCTATATAGACTCAGTAATCATCATCATATGTATCCAATGAACAAATACTTTGAGTGGACATAAATCAGCTATAAAAATATGTCTAATCAATGGTTCATGTTTTGGAGTGTCCCCTTGCACATATTTTGATAAAAGAAATGAAAATGGGTTTAAGGATAAGAAAATAGATGAGATGAATAAATGAATATATTCTCTTGAAAAAAACAAAATTGGCTATCTGAGTTGTTAAAGAAATCTATTGGAAGGTATAAAAGATAATAAAACCCCCAAAAAACCCCTAGATAATTATCCCCCCATCTTTGTTATATGCCACCCCCTAGAAAGGTTTTCCTTTTGAGAGTTTATCAATTTTTTCATAAATGTCTCTATGAAATTTGATCTGAAATACATAGATATATTTCTTATACATAAATTATATATGGTGAAAAAAACTTTTATTTATATCTATGACCACCCACCCATCTACTTGTTATGAGGGGTATAGTGTAAAATATATATAGGTTTAACTTGTATATTTTCTAATATTAAATGTTCATGCAAATAAAACATTAAAAATAGTGAGGCAACAATAATTTATTTTTGAATAACCAATGTATGGAGAGTCCATTATAGACTTTCTTGGTTATGTGAATAAAGATGAAATACCTCATAATGAATTCTAAGGAGTCAAAGTTGTAAACATAAACATGAGTTTTTTCATAATTTTTTTGTCTAATAGATGATCTAATTTGTTAAATATAGTTAAATGAAATTCATATTTTTGGCTGGAATTTATATTAAAAATATTTTCTCAGGTAAAACCTTTGAACAAAAAATTAGACTCACTAGTCCTCACATCACTTTTACATAGAAAATCTAATTTTAAAAAGAATAGTGTTCATTAATAGTTTATAAACTAGTTGTAATGTATTAAAACAAACTAAAAAAGGACATGGTTTTTTTAATACTCATAATGTCGTGGTAAAAATCAACAATTAAATCAAATCAAATATATATTCATTCTGTTAATTATATATTCTTTTTTTCCTGAGGTAGTATTTTTTTTCCTTTCTAGTCAATTTTGATAATCTAAATATTTATTTTTTAGATTAAATTCATTGATACCCAACATCTCGACCACACATAATAACCATTATCAAATTTTAATACATGAAATAAAACATTTTACATAAAAACTTCTACATTCAAATTTTATATTATATTTTATTGAAAATTTTATTTTTAGAGGGTTGTTTTTAAATATAATTAAAATCCTGAAAAAATGGCATTCCATAAGAACAAGAAGCCAACCGACTTCTTCAAGTGGATAAGTATTATGGTACATATAATAAGATCTCACCAAAAAACATATATCAAAACAAATTACATATTTTTTAAATGATTATATACTTTATAAAACAAGATAATTGAAATGATTTTGGTTATTATGTTTTCAATCTTATAAAATATATCATACTTTCAATGAATGAGCATCCCTGAATAGGTATTTCTGATGATAATTAAAATTCTATTTAAAATGTTTATTAGTTCTTTATATATATATTTCCAAAACTACTAAGAATATCAATAATCCTCATCTTCAAGAGAGGAAATTGAAATGTTTATAAATGAGTAGGCATAATTCATGGTGTTAGAAGGTATATATGCATCATGAAGATATGAAATATTATTACTTATTTAGTTAATTTTCTCGTCATTTTATAATCTTTTTATTTAAATTCCTTACATTTTTTATTTTATAATTATTTTATTTATTTTCATAGATATCATGGAGAAATTAATAAATTGATAATTTCATTTTATCCAACTATTTTGTTTCTTATTATAAGAACAAAATTGTTGGAGAAAAATAAATTCTTGATAAAGGATTCTTTAAGGATAATGCACTTATATATTTTCCTTTAATATGGTAATTCATTCTTAATTTTATCTATTTATGTTAATTAGAAATTATTTTTTGTTTAAAATGACTCAAAGTTTGTTTTTTATTTTAAATTGAAATTTTAGTTAAATATATGTGAGACATACTCAAATCCAATTAAAAACATTCATATTATTTTGACACTTTAGGAAAATGATTCATATGTCCTTTGTGATGTTTAAAAATCATTAATACGTGAATCTAATAAAAATGAAAGACCATTATGACTTTAAATAATTTTATTAGTTTATCAATTTTATTTTAGTAAAAAATATGTGCCACTCAAGGGAAAAAAACAAACACACTTGATTCTTATTGATTCTTTTTGAAAAATATCCATATTTCAATTGTGGTATATAGAAATCAGTTGCATATAATTCAAAAATATGGTGTGATCAACAATACTAAAAGTTTTTATTTTCAGTTTAAAAAGACATGTGGGTTATAATTTCATCTAAAATACTCAAAACATACAAAATAGATCCATATTGTTTTGACACTTTGAAAACAATTCCATAGTTTTTCTGATTTTTAGGAATAAACTGCACATCAATCCAACACATGAAGTAACCAGTATGAATTGAAATGGGAGTTTTTATTTAAAAATTAAAATTTAGTGAAAAAGAAACATGTCATATAAAAACATGTGAAAATTCATTCATAATTTTCTAATACATTAGTAAAATGATACATAAATTCTTTTTGACTTTTAGGAAATATCCATGCAGCAATGTGTCAAATTTTATGCCATGTATACCCCAATATGTGTACAATAAGTTATAAAGGGATATTTTAGTTAAAAGTATGTGTCAGTCACTGAAAGATAAGAAAACAATAATGTATTGTCTAGTTACCTTAGTAAAATTAACTTATATAATTTTTTATGTGTCAAAATCATCCCTACATCAATCCTACACAGCAATTTTACCAGTATGACTCAAAGTGAGTGTTTTTATTTTTAAATTATATATTAGAAACAAATTGTCATGGAAGATTCAAAATCTAGAAAACACTTTCATATTTATTTAATACTTTAGTACAATAATCCATCTGTATTTTTACATTTGTATGTATCAACCACACTTCAATTTGAAACATTGTGTGGCCAAAATGAATAAATGTATGTGTTTTTATGTAAAGATGAAATTTTAGTTAAAGAGGCGTGTGATGCACCAAAAACCCAAGAGAATACATTAAAGTTGATTTTATTCTTTAATAAAGCAATCAATATATAAGGCCATAGCCTTAAACATTACTTAATCTTGAGTTTTTTCAAGAATACAAGTTGAGGATATTTTCAGGTTTAGAGTTTTAGAGAATTAGATCATAAATCATGCATTTCATTCCACATTTAAACAAAGTGGTTACATAAAATATAGGACACATTTTTTCCATTAACGGAAACATATTTAAAATAAAACATAGATTATTTCTTGACACTTCCTTGACACTATCATCACATCATGAACCTTTCCCTTGACCTGTGGAAAACATTTCAAAAACATGGGATGAGCATAAAAAGCTCAGTAAGGGATATAAAAGTACGAAATGAAAACATTATTCCATGTATGAAGTCATACATTACTCATAGAACATAATCATTTTAACATACCTCATCAAATCATGAATAAATCAAATAAATCATAAGACATAAAGGTAACTTGAGGCATTCATAACATTCTTATGTAGGGAGTAACTCTCATGGTTACGTTTGGAATACCCATCACAGTATATTCAATAATTCTCTTCAGATAAACCTTAACGTTTAACCCCTTCACGTTACCCATTGCATTGGAGAGCTATATCGGGCTCACCTGTCCTTATTTTTTTACAGAACCACCCGTATTCATAAACAATGCCCAAGAACCATAACATAATCATAGAACATAACTTAAGAATAATGGAAATATAACATTCCCACATTGTAATAACAATATAAAATTTTAAGATATTGAAATAAGGAATCCATTCTAAAAACCATTTTCAAAACCATTTAAAACATTTAATAAAGAGATTTTTGAATCAAAGTGTCCCATACCACTTTGATGATTTTAACATTTTAAACCATTAATATCCATAGAAATAATTCATTAAATCTATTTTGAAAACATGTATATTAATGAGAAATATTTATAAGAATAAATCATTAAAACATTTGAAACGATATTTTAGTTAAATTGTTTGTAACAAATTGAGAGACACTTGAATACAATAATTGAGGAATAACATTTAATCAGAACTTTATAATATCATGAGAATAAATGGATTCATGATATAATATTCCCAAGGACAATATATACACCATATAATAGTAAATTGATGAATAACAACAATGAAGTCTCAATAGAAATGTAAAATGAGATGAAATCCCTTATAAAGAAGGTATCCTTAAATAAAGGATAAATAAATCTCATAATTATGTGTGAAAAATATAAATAAACCAAATATAAGTTGATATTAAGTGTAAAACAATAAATTTTCATTCACACATATTCAAAGGATCACATATTCAATAACTACATGGTTAACCCAAAGAAATCGAAATTAGGTTAAGGAGTTCCCTTCGTGAAATTCGACACCATAACAACGTCACTTTAAAATTCATAAAATTAGGTGATGAGAGATAAAATGGTATCTCATCATTTGTACATAAAAATAACATCAATAAGGATATATAATAACATATCCAAACATAAAATGATGTAAATTAAAAGACATAACAAAATAAGTCTTTTAAAAAGAGGAGGGTGAAAGGTTCCCTTACCGATTTGGGTAACATTCGAAACGTACACCCCATGAAATAAAGACTATAAAAATTGATTTAAATACTCATAAATGAAATTATATTACACAAAGATTATAATATTTGTCATTACATATACCACTCAAAGGAAATGGTGGCAAATGTAGCATAAATCTCACGGGAATAAAAGTTAGATGAAAAACCCCTTACGAAAACTCCGCAGCCTAACGACACCACTTAAAACTTCCAAAAAAATGGATTGATGAAATCAAATAGGGTCTCTCATCATATGAAAATTTAAAGTACAGTAATATAAATATAAATAAAATCCACCAACTAAGAAAGATAATCTTAAAAGAAATGACATAAAAGAGAGTACTTAAAAAGAAAGAGAGAGGTATGATCCCTTACCTCAAGTCTGACTTGTCTTGTTCGTTTCTTTATATTCCTGAATAATAAACTTTTGTAAATTTATAATTTATTAAGGACCTACTTTAATGTTTATTATTAAATTCATATCACATATTATAATGTTATAATAATTAGTTAATTATGTGAGTTCATATCAGATTTTTTTGTCGATGTTTGGTACATGAGTCAAAAACAAACTTGTTTGAAAAGAATTGTCCATGTAGTTATAAGTAAATAATATACAGAATAGTATTAATGATTAGAATATCATATATATCTAGTACATATTCATTTTATACTATTCCAAAACATTTGGAGATAAAAAGAAATGAAATGCACCGTTCATGGAGATGGTAGTTCGTACGTACGCATGAATGCTACTTTCATTTCTTTGTCATATTAATTGAATTAAAAATAATTGGGGGATATATATATTATAATTAAAGTATAATATATATGTTATATAGGTCACATAAGTTCATTAATTTCATTCTTTATACATTTCATGTATTGCATGAACGAGTCACATCACTTGAGTGGGCGGTAGTCCACACTTCCTCATATGAAATTATCGCATTTTCACAATAAGAAAAGAATAAAGGTATGTTTTAAATATAAAATAAAGAAGCATATAGAAAACATAAATACCATATATATCATATATAAAATACAGTGAAATCATAATGTCCACCTTTAATGGTGTTAAAATAATATTGAACAATCATCGTTTCGTGTGGCAGTAATTTGCCATCCACCGAAATAGTATGTTCTTTAACCATTACATGGATTTGTGTGTAAGTGTAGCTATAATACATCTTATAGAAACATCCTATTATATTTAATATAATTTTTTGTTACAAAATAGGGGTTTAAAAAGAGTTTAGGGGGTTGGAGAAGAAAAATAAAACAAAATAACATAAGAGAAGACATTACCTTTAAATCGGGTAACTCCCTTTGGTTTGACCCAAAGGGGTTTCTTGAAGATCATTATGCCTAAGGTGAGTCTTAAATTATGAAGAGAGGGATTTGGAGAGATGAAATGGTCAGGTTTTGGCAGAGAAAATGGCATGAGAGGTGTGGGTAAGGAGGTAGAAGTGGGGGGGCCTTTTATTAGAGGGAGGAGGGGCACTCTTGGAAAGTCAAGAAATGATACTTTATTTTCAAATGAATTTTGGATTTTAATGGTCCCACATTGATAAATTTTGAGGATAAGGTGATAAGAGTTATAAATATACTCATACAATAGGTTTTTTACAAGTGTAATTCTTAGATTTTTCATTATCTTTTCATTTTATTTATATCGTTCATTAATGTGGTAATCACTGCATCATCATGGTGTCAGAAATAAATTAATTTATTTAATGTCTAAAAATTATAAAAAAATACAATGATGTTGGAAATATTATATCTTTACAATGAATTTTTATAGTCTAAGATACCATTTATATAGACAAAACAAAATATGTTTTACTTGGGTGATACATTCTTTAGTGATATTCTCCTTTCTTTAAAACTAAAATGATAAAGTGTCACTTTCACCCAAAAGTGATTCCATGGGCTTCCAATGTCTGGAAAAAGGCATCCCATGGTCTTCCATCACACCACCAGTAGCATTAAGACACATTTTGGGATTATTGTTTATTATAATTCTATAATTTTATAATCCTTAACTACCTTATTACTAATTAATCACGATAATTAAAGATAATTTCTGTCGTTACTATTCATAATGTCCAAAAAAAGAGTCTTAATTACATAATTTGGACCTTCTAATTCCAAATATGGAATCCATTTTACAAAATTCTAAACACATAAATTGCAATAATTAATTTAAAAATAATTCCCGTTGTCAAAACCAATAGCGGGTTTTTTGAAGCAATATCTATAAAAAGATTGGAAATTTTTTATGTCCATTTTCGAAGTGAAATTAATTCTAATTACCATCATTGAATTAAATTTTAACAATATATTATAATTAAACTTTAAAACCAATTAAAAAGATAATCTATCTAAATATTTAAATTAGATGAAAATGCATTTTTTATGTAAAATGCAGTATTTTTCACTATTCATTAAAAAATGAACATTGTCAGAAAAATACCAAAAAATTAACCAAAGTAAATTTAAATGTCACATTCATAAATAATATGTTTATTTTGACAAATAGTTCTTATAAAATTGTCAAAATTTGGATTAAAAAAGGTTCTCCATCAAAAGGCAGGAAAAGAATCTTTTAAAAATATTTGAGTATTTATTCTTAAAATTGGATTCATTTGAATTTTAAGCCTCTAGAATTTATTGGATGAATATAAAAATATTTAAAAAACATATGTAATAATTTTATAGTTATTTATGTTCATTCCCACCATTACAAAGGCAAGTCATTAACTATTATAATATTATTATATTATTTGTGTGTAACGTAAGATTTCAAAGAAACTCGTTGTTTCGTATTGGGTAAGCCATCAAGAATAACATTCCATTTAAAGTAATATTAAAATTTTATTCACAAATATTGATAAAAATTAGAATGTAATATTATTTATTTACCTGGGATGTTACATCCATCTCTCCTTTTGGGAACTGCATCCTCACAATTTCAAAATTGGGCTTGGAAACTTCATTGAAAGTCCCATATCGGAACAAGAGTCAGTAAAACTGTCACTTTAAAAGAAAGGGAGAGAAGTACAAAGGTCACCCGAGATAACCCATACTAGAATTAAAAGTAGGAAAATATGGATATGGAAGACAAATCAAAGGGTCATATTCTGATGGAGACTGATAGTAAACGTGTCTAGGAGAAGGTTAACCACAAAAAATCACAAACTTGTTATGGGTTAAATGGTATTAGATTCCCCAATAGGAAAAGTTAACAGACAACATTTTTGTTTTAAGTTACTTTTCATTGAAGATTTTATTTTTGAGATTAAATAAATCATAAGGAAACATACTTACTTGTCATGTATACTTTCAACTATTACTTGATTCATTACTCAAACCCATATTTTCTCCAAAAGACGAGTATTTAGGAAGACTTGTTCGCATTAAGAGTACTATTATCAACTTCGTGAGAAACTCATAATCAACAAAAGAGAACTATATATTTCTTATGTATTTAGACATTAACCAATACCAAACCAAAAAATTTTAGTACAAGATCAGATAATACCCATAAAGGATAATTTGTTTTACAAAAAGAAAAACTACTCATAATCTCCAAAATTTGTCAAAGAAAACCGAATGTTCAACAAAGACCATTAAATAAACATCTATCCAAAAAATTCTTCAAAGTAAACCAAACTAAGATTGAAACCCAAATATCTAAAGGATTTAATCACATGGTCTCCTAAGATAAATCTTAACATTTTTCTCCAAAACAACATCAGTTACTCTTAAAGTCTCATACTGAAAAGTAATTAACCTAAACACATATCTTCCATGATAGGATAATATTTTCCATAGATAACAAAAAATAAACTTTCTCTTGATTCATAAAATCATCTAACTAAGAAGAATCATTAAAACTAACCAAGGAATTCATGTAGTCTAGTTGTAGGTGATAAATACCAGTTGCACTTTGGTAGTGGGTTCGATTCCAGCAGCTTCGTTCGACGCGACAGGTTATCACACGGTCTGCATGTTGTCCTTTTTCCAAAACTATATAATTCGTAAAACATTCCCCAAAAGAGATAAAATCTTCAAAAATAACCATGACATATTTTAAACACAAAGGTTATCTAATAACTTTCATTTTGCAACCCAAAATGTATTAACCAGTAATTGCCTCAAATTCAAGGATCATATAAACCCAAATGGTTTTATTAACTATATTTACAAAAGTACGGATAATTATTCCTTGAATAAAATTATCATATATCAAACATCAAGGTTACATATACTATAAAAAGTCTTCTAATATAACCACATCATTAAAAGAGACTTAATACATTTAAGAGTTTCACCATCCTAAATTCTACCACAACTCTTGAATCCCTTATATATTAAATTCTTACTCATTCAAAATTCTTCATGATCCATTAACCATTCCTTTTCAACTTATTTTGAAATACTTTTTTACTACAAACAAAATCATGAATCATATCCTACGATTCCAATAATAGGAAAACATATGTTAAAAAAATAATCTATACCTTTCATTGGTCATTGTCAGTTTCTTCATCATCAATCGAAATGGCATTAGGTATTCATAAACAAATATTTGTACGATCTTGGTGACCCAATTCCTGAAACTTGTTCGTAGGAAAAGTGTTTTCATAATGAACATGCACACCACATTTGAAACATTCAATTGATCCTTATGAAAGTACTTCTTTCCCTTTCCTAGAGTCAACTAGATGATTCCTTTTTCCATGGCAGGTTCTTGCTTTATGACCTTCATTTCCATATCTATAGAATCTTTCTGTCCCTTTGAAACATTTTCCTATGTGTTTCTTTCCACATCTTTGACACATAGGTTTTTGAACGTACATACCTTTATGATTATTACCTGAACTTCCATTGGGATTTGTTTCTCGCAAATAAGATGCCTTATAAAAATCACTATGGTTCAGGTGGTCAATCATGACTCCAGATAGTTGGTAGAGGATAACCACAAGAGTTCTCATTGCAGCTCCCATATCATTCAGTTGTTCTTTCATAAAACCATCACAGTTTTCTTCAAATCCACTATTACTTTGGTGCCTACTTGATCCAGCCATTTACTAAAACCAAAAAGTTCAGTGTGAGTATATCAGTAAAATCATCATATAATAATGAGGAAGATAAACACCAAGATATACTTCTCAAAGTTATCTCTAACTCATTCTAACTTTCAAAAAATAAATGACTCCATCTAATATACTACCCTTTGTGGTTATACAAAACTTGTCACTTTTTCTTAAACAACACTCTAACCTTTAATGTTATCTAAACCAACCTTTGATACCAACCATAAGTCCCCAGCCTTAATCATTACATAATATTGAGTTATTTCAAGAATACACATTGATGATGTTTTTAGGTTTAGAGTTTTTGGGAATTAGATCATAAATCATGCATTACATTCCACATTTAAACAAAGGGGTTACATATAAGATAGTACTCATTTTTTCCATTAACGGAAACATATTTAAAATAAAACATGGATTCTTTCTTGACACTTTCATAACACTATCATCACATCATGTACATTTCCCTTGACCTGTGAATAACATTTCAAAAACATCGGATGAGCATAAAAAGCTCAGTATGGGATATAAAAGTATGAAATGAACACATTAGTCCATGTATTAAATCATACATTATTCATAGAACATAAGCATTTTAACATACCTCATCAAATCATGAATAAATCATAGAAATCATAAGACATAAAGGTAACGTGAGGGATTCATAACATTCTTATGTAGGGAGTAACCCTTATGGTTACGTTTGGAATACCCATCACAATATATTCCCCAAATCTCTTCGGATAACCTTAACTTTTAACCCCTTTGTGTTACCCAATTCATTGGAGAGTTATATCGGGCTCACCGGCCCTTAGTTTATCACGGAACCACCCATCTTCATAAACAATGCCCAAGAACCATAACATAATCATAGAACATAACATAAGAATAAAGGAAAGATAACATTCCCACATTTCAATAATAATATAACATTTTAAGATATTGAAATAATGAATCCATTCTAAAACCCATTTTCAAAACCATTTAAAACATTTAATAAAGAGATTCTTGAATCATAGTGTCCCATACCACTTTGAAGCTTTTAACATTTCAAAACATCAGTATCCAAATAAATAAATACTTAAAACCATTTTGAAAACATGGATATTGATGAGAAATATTTATAATAATAAATCATTAAAACATTTAAAATGATATTTTAGTTAGAGAGTTTTTAACAAAATGAGAGACACTTGAATACAATAATTGAGGAATAACATTTAATCAGAACTTTATAATATAATGAGAATAAAGGTATTCATGATATAATATTCAAAAGGATAGTATATACACTATATAAGAGTGAATTGGTGCATAACAACAATGAAGTCTCAATAGAAATGTAAAATGAGATGAAATCCCTTATAAAGAATGTATCCTTAAATTAAGGATAAATCAATCTCATAATTATGTGTCCAAAAATATAAATACACCCAATATAAGTGGATATTAAGGGTAAAACAATAAAAGTTCATTCAAACATATTCAAGTGATGACATATTAAATAACAACATGTTGAACCCAAAGAAATCGAAATTGGTTTAAGAAGTTCCCTTGGTAAAATTCGACAGCCTAACAGTGTCAATTTAAAATTCATAAAATTAGTTGATGAGAGAAAAAATGGTATCGCATCACATGGAAATAAAATTTACATCAATAAGGATATATAAGAACATATCCCAACATAAAAATATGTAAATTGAAAGACATAACAAAATAAGTCTTTTAAAAATAGGAGGGTGAAAGGTTCCCTTACGGATTTGGGTAACTTTTGAAACGTACACCCCATGAAAGAAGGAATATACAACATTGATGTAAATACTCATAAACGAAATTATATTACACAATGTTTAGAATAATGGGAAGTATATATTCCACTCAAAGGAAATGGTGGCAAATGGAGCATAAGTCTCACAGGAATAAATGTGAGATGAAAACCCCCTTACGAAAACGCAGCAGCCTAACGACACCACTTAAAACATCCAAAACAATGGATTGATGAAATAAAATAGGTTCTCTCAACATATTAACATAGAAATTACAGTAATAGGAATATAAAACAACATCCGCCAACTATGAATGAGGATCTTAAAAGAAACGACATAAAAGAGAGTACTTAAAAAGAAAGAGAGAGGTAGGATCCCTTACCTCAAGTCCGACATGTCTTGTTCATTTCATTAAATTCCAGAATAATAAACTTTTTTCAATTTATAATTTCTTAAGTAAATCCTATAAATTTTATTATTCATTTCATATCACATATTATAATGTTATTATAATTAGTTAATTATGTGAATTCATATCAGATGTTTTTGTCGATGTTTGGTACATGAGTCAAAAATGAACTTGTTTGAAAAGAATTTTCCATGTAGTTATAAGTAAATAATCTCCAGAATAGTATTGATGATTTATATATAATATATTTCTATTAAATATTCATTTTATACTATTCCATAACATTTGGATAAAAAAAGAAATGGAATGCACCGTTCATGGAGACGGTAGGCTGTACGTACGCATGAACGCTACATTCATTTCTTTGTCATATTAATGAAATTAAAAACAATTGATAGATATATATATTATAATTAAAGTATAATATATATTTTATATAGGTCACACAAGTTCATTAATTTCATTCTTTATACATTCCATGTATTTCATGAACGAGTCACATCATTTGAGGGGGCGGTAGTCCACACTTCCTCATATGAAATTATCGCATTTGCACAACATGAAAAGAATAAAGGTATGTTTTAAATATAAAATACAGAAGAATATAGAAAACATAAATACCATATATATCATATATAAAATACAGTGACATCATAATGGCCTACTTTAAAGCTGTTTAAAAAATATTGAACAATCATCGTTTCGTGAGGCAGTAATTCTCCATCCACAGAAACAAAATTCTCTTTAACCATTAGACGGATGTGTGTGTTTGTTTATCTCCAATACATCCTATAAAAACATCCTAGTATATTGAATACACTGGTTTTGTTACAAAAAAAAATAAATAAAAAGAGTTTAGGGTGTTGTAGAAGCAAAATAAAACAAAAGAACATAAGAGAAGACATTACCTTTAAATCGGGTAACTCCCTTTGGTTTGAACCAAAAGAGTTTCTTGAAGAGATTTCTACCTAAGGTGAGGCTTCATTGATTAAGAGAGGGATGTGTAGAGATTAAATGGGCAGGGGTTAGCCGAGCCAATTGCTTGAGAGTTGTGGGTAAGGAGGTAGAGGTGGGGGCCTTTTATAAGAGGTAGGAGGGGCACTCTTGGAAAGTCAACAAATGTTACTTTATTTTAAAATGAGTTTCGGATTTTGAAGGACCCACATTGATATATTTCAAGGATAAGGTGATAAGGGTTATAAATAAACTCATACAATATGTTTTTTCAAGTGTAAGTCTTATATTTTACATTATCTTTTCATTTTATTTAAATCGTTCATTAATGAGGTAATCGCTGCATCATCATGGTGTCATAAATAAAGTAATTTATTTAATGTCTAAAGATTATAAAAAATACTATGATGTAGGAAATATTTTTAGATTTTCAATGAATATTTATATTCTAATAGATCGTTTACGTAGAAAAAATAATTTTTTTTTATTAGGGTGATACATTCTTTACTGATATTCTCCTTTCTTTAAAAATAAAATGATAAAGTGTCACATTCACCCAAAAGTGATTCCATGTGTAGAGACCAGAAGCTTAACGTACATGGACATTACATTACTTTTGTGGAATACTTAGTACATTACAAAAACACACACACAAGGACCGTAATAGTTTAGTGTCTTTGGAAACTCGGAATATAATCTTCTAATCGTGGTGAAAGATCTTCAACATCTCCAATAAAGATCTTCCTTTTTATTATACCTTAAACCTTTATTTATATCCTGGGGAAAAGAAAACATAAAAGGGTGATCTCAAATGCTCAGTAAGGGTAAACAAAAGAAATATCATATACATAATCACATAACTTTTGGAAATCTTAACCTGTAAAAGAGATCATAATTTCATAACCTGGGATAATTCATTGCAGTGAAATGTAATCACAATAATCATAACATAAAAACATTAAACTTTGTGGCATACCCACATAATCATAGAGAATCATTTCTTGTTAGTCAAGACTCATTGCCAAGACTATCTTAGTGGACAAAGTCCCTTTCTGAACCGATTCACCCTCGTTTCAGTCCTCTTTCATTGAACCGGTATAACCTACCATTCCAGCCATGTCTATCTCATGAGATATAAAATCTTTACCCAATGCATTGGAGGGAGATATAGGTCCCACCCATCTCATAATGATACCATTCTTATGTGTGCCACAAAATCATAAACCATACATCATAGAATAACCCATGTAATAAAAATGGGATTCTTAAACAACATGACATCATAAAACAATTCATATAAGATAAAGGAATTCATAAAAATAATTCCATCACAACATAATCAAATCAATGTAATAATAGGGATAAAAACAGAACCCTTTATTATCTTAGATGGAAAATAATTTTGATAAAACACTTGAACTCAATTCTTGAGGAAAAATATCCTTTCTTCTTAAAAAAACATTTTTCCTTTCTTAACATGTCATACAACTTTAAACTAAAATAATTTGATTAAAAATAAACTTGAAAAATTGTAAAGGAATCTTCTTGGAAATAATGTTTTAAAAATCCATTCATGCCGTATAAGTTAAAAAAACATTCTTCGTAATTTTGTCGGAAAAGTCAAAAAGTACCTCGTACGAAAAACGACAAAAGATTCCTTTCATATCATTTACTAAAAACTAACTTAAGGGTAAAATTGGACTTAAACAATTGTAGGTGGATGGAAATAATATTACATATTGAGGAAACATGGATGTGGATGATAAAATACACCCCAGTAAATACCAAAGTATAAACAATCTCGGATAAAAATGAGATTGTGATATTTTCCCTTAGCTTTGGTCAGATTTTCTTCGTAGGCGTCCGAACCTCCTGTATAATGATTTAAATAATGTCATTGACTTATTCCAGAATCATACTAATTGTTATGATATCATATATGGTTCACTTATGACTTTATTTTACCCGTTCTTTTGTAAATTCTATGTTAAAGAGCATTTTGGGTAAAATTGTTTCATTTCTCGTCTGTGTTTTGACTTGTAATTATTCATATGATTGCTTAGATAATAATTAATTAATTCTAGAATATAAAACCTGATTTATATATAATATATATTCATAATATACATATATATGATAAATTAGTACATGGAAAGAAATACATCGTTCATGGAGACGGTAGGTCGTACGTACGCATGAACACTGTTTTCGTTTCCTTATTGAGTTGAATGGAATTAAGTAGATGACATACATATATACATAAATCCAGTAGCTTTATAATGTCATATATTTAATTATTATTTATTATATATACTTTATAATCACTCTTGAATGGTTAACATGGAGAATGAATCTCATCGCGTCGTGGAGACGGTAGTCCATACGTACGCACGAGCGATTATATCGTTTCCATAATTATTGCGTTGAATTGGAGTGGATGATACAATATATCAGAATAAATATGATGTTATAATAACTATGTATAGTTAATAATTACACCATTATACCCATCCATGTAAGGTGGTGGTGGAAAATAGATTACACCACGGCGTGGAGACGGTATTCGGTACGTACACACGCGCAGTGATTTCATTTTCCGTAGGATGGACAGATGGTGAAATAGGATTGTTTCATACTTATAATAAAATATCAGTATATTAGTGATACTGATGTTATTACTTCATAATGATACAACCTAATAAGAAGAAGTGGAAGAAGAAATAAAGGTGAAAGAATCGGTAACGGAAATTACCTCTTCTTTGAAGCGCCTCTTTGAGACATCCTCTTAGGGAACTAAAATTGGTCTTTGAGGAAGACCAGAACCACTAGGATGTTGATAGGGAAGTGGAGAATATAATTTGGCAGGGGTTGGCCGAGCTTTAAGGCTCAATGTTGTGTGAGGAAGAGAGGGAGGAGGTGCCCTTTTATAAGGGAGGAGATGGGCACCTTTATAATAACTAGAAATATTATTTTATTATAATGTCATGTTCGGTTTTAAATAGCTCCAAATTGATTTATTTAGAGTCTATGGTGGGGATGGGTCGAAATCCTCTCATCCAATAGAATTTAGACATGTTTAGGTTCCTATTTTAACCTTATCATTTAGATTTAACATTAAGTTAAATAATATTACTTTTACCGTGTCTTCTTGTGTTCTTACACTATAAGGTTAATAAACATACTATAAGAAGACAAAATAACCCCAAATTGTTTATTATTAATATATATAACCTTATCTAAGTCATTTTGCCGAACCGTAGATTTTTAGGAATAAAATATCAATTAATAATATAATATTTGTTTTAAAAACTATTTTATGTTAATTTTGACACTATTTAGTAATTGATTTTTGTGAAAATCATAACAGAATGATAAGTTCGAAAAAGGTTAATTAAATCAATACTAACATGTCATATTAACCTATAAAATTAGTTTAATTCCTAAAAAGTCTCAAATTATATCTATTTGGGTATTTATAACATCAATTATGTCGATATTTCATTAATAAGATAATTACTGCATCATCTTTGTGTCATAAATAAATTAAATTATTTGATGTCTAAAAATTACAAATAAAATACCATTACGTATTAAAGATTTTTATCTTTCTAATGACTATTTACAATCGAATTTATCTTATGTATAACCCTATATTAAAAATGTTTTAGTAAATAAACTTTGATTTTAACTCTTTTAACTCTTCTTTGAATTAAATAATAATAAATGTCCTAATCTAATCCAAGTGGGCCTAAATGGTCATATTTTATTCCTAAGCTTGTTTTTGGTCGAATTACACTTATCCAATAGAATTTTTACATGTGTTAGGGTAATAATTATATCATTTTTACCCTTAATTACCCTATTTACTTTTAACCGTGGTAAATAAAAGTAAAAAGTTACTATTCACCAAAAAATTATTTCTATCTCATTGAACCACATTTTACTTACTGAAATCAACCGTGTCTCTCGGATTTTTGAAATTACACTCACAAAAGCGGTAAAATTATGTTTTATGAAAAATTCAGTTTTTTTACTACCACTTAGTGGTTTATCTATTCATCAAAAATTGAAAGTTTTCAGAAAAATACCAAGAATTAGGCCTAAGCTATATTTGATATTATGAACTAAAAAATGATGTCTATTTTACCAAATTCGAAACATATCAGTTTCATTAACTAATTTAAAAATTAATTCCCGTCATCAAAACAAATAGCGTGTTTTTAAGAGATAATAACTATCAAAAGATTGAAACTTGTTTATAACTGGTTTAAATGTAAAATTACATCCAATGACCAACATTGTATTAAATTGTAAACATAAATTATAAATATACTTTAAAACCACTCAAATTAATAATTTATCACTATTAATTATTTCGATTGAAAAAGTTGTTTTTAATTAAAATTTAGTAATTTTCACTATTCATCAAAATATGAAAGTTATCCGAAAATCACCAAAATTTCACCCTAAGCTAATTTCGATATTCCGAATCCATAAATGAAGTCCATTTTGAAAAATAAAATTTACAAAATTTCAAAAAGTGTTTATTACTATTCATAACGGCTAGTTTTAATAATATCTTAATAGCATATCGTTGTTTAGCGAAACTTGGTGTTGCGTACAACACACGCTATCATGGAAGGTCGCGATTGCGTGTAATTCAAGCTAGGTCAGAGATTTGTGTTGTGAAAGCTCCTTTTGGTGTAGCGTATAACACAAGACATTAATGAAATTAAAAAGAATATTTTTCATAAAATCTCGGGGTGTTACATTCTACCCCCCTTAAAATGAATTTCGCCCTCGAAATTCGTCGGGGTTATAAATGGTTTACTATTCTAATGTTTTTTTAATAGAAACCCACATCGTAAAAAGGAGTACCAAAACCAATCTTTAAAAACAAAAGTATGAAACGTAACGGTTTCCCAAATAAACTAATCACTGGGTTTCCACATAGGTGAAAATATGGATATGGAAGAGAAATCTAACCATCATGTTCTGATGGAGAGTGGTATAGAACATGGCTATGGAAAAGCTATCAATCACAAATCCATAAATTTGTGATGATCTAAGGTACCATCTGATTAATCAGATATAAGAGCACTAGGACAACATTTTTGGTTTTCAATATTGTTTCCCTAAAGTTGAAGAATTTGAATTAGAATAAATACTTACTTTATTTTGGTACAATATCACTGTTGTTCGTGCCTTGAACAACTTCCACTTCATCTCTTAAATAAATGAAGTTGAATTTGTTATTCGTGAAGTGTTAGCATATCATGTGATAGAATGACGAGTCTTTCCATCTCAAACAAAAGGTTAGCAAAAGTTATTAAATATAAGTCATTATATACTGAGATTAATCATATATGGTTCCTAAAATGGACTTATACTTCATATATCATACTGCTTAATATAATAAAACCAGTTTCTACTAAAAAGGGACTTCCTGTAAGCCAGTGGTAGGCGATAAAGGCCAGTCGCACTTCGGTTGTGGGTTCGATTCCCACAGCCTTGTCCGACACGATGGGTTGTCGCCCGTCATGCATGTTGTCCTTTTTCTAAAACTATATTACTATAACATTCCATCAATAATACTAACATATGTCCAACATAATCCATTCCAATCTTTAGGCATATCCATAATACTGTCGTCCACTCTTAGAGATTTAATACCATCATTGATCCCCATATATCATAAGATATATCTTGTTGGTCACATTCCAAACATTCAAAGTCCTTAATCATGTATTCTCTTGAATACCCATTGAACCTTAGTGAAAACATGAATGCAGTTAAACGTTAACACTTTCCACATACCAAAATTCTCAAAATTCTATATACTCAAACCATGATATCACTTAGTCCTTTTATCAATCATGAGCTCATGAATACTGTCAAACATTTCATTTTCTCTTTATCACTTCATTATGCGCATATCATCCACTTTCCAAAAAAATATCTGAATAACCTTTCATTGTTACTCATACCATTCATCATAAACTTTAAAAACTTAAGGAAAGACAACAGTGTAACAATCCTTAGATGTCTTTTTATTCTATAGTACAACATTACCCTTGATAAACATGTAATCATTCCACTACCTTCTTAAACCATTGACCGAGCTTCAACAATTCTTTCACCTCACAGATCATTTGTAGTCTCTTCATCATCATCAACAAAAATACTACCCATACGACCATACTAATTCTCTTCATGAGACATTCCCTTAGGGAATTGGTTTGCATAATGCACGTACATTCCACATTTAAAACATTTAACCATTGTTGATGTCGTAGCAATACCATTAACATCATCCATGGTGTTAACTGAAACATTTCCATTGCACTTACTGGATTTGTGTCCATCTTTTCCACACCCAAAGCATCTTCCAGTTCCTTTGAAACATTCTCCTTGATGCCTCTTCCCACATGATTTACATAGGGGAAATTGAACTTTCTTTCCTCTATGATCATCATTAAACTCCATCTTTCTCTTATTAGCCGAGTCAGGAAACTTACCAAATTTTACTTTATTGATCATATTATGAGATTGCTGATTCGGCATAATAATGATGTTTGGACTTCCAAATCCCATTTCATTTTATTTCTTATGAAGAATATCATTCCATTGTCCATCATATCCTCCATTATCGTGAATCATCTTGTTTCCAGCCATTTTCTAAAACCCAAAAAGAATAGTGTGAGATGCAAAAATCATAATAAAGGGGCAGTAACTTCAATATCTAACAGCTTAGCTTAAATTCTATGATCGTTACCGTAGTGCTAGGACTATATCCTATAAGTATACCTATCCTTAGGGACATCCCTAGACATACCTTAGAAATATCTCTAGGGATCTCACTAACGTTTTCGCGTCCTAGTTTCCAAAGGTTGACTAAACCTTTCCTCTGATACCAACTGTAGAGACCCGAATCCTGACGTACATTGA
The DNA here is from genome assembly GCA_963277665.1 of Viscum album. Classification (NCBI taxonomy): domain Eukaryota; kingdom Viridiplantae; phylum Streptophyta; class Magnoliopsida; order Santalales; family Viscaceae; genus Viscum; species Viscum album. Next base: position 2,081,070,516 of record OY728128.1, on the reverse strand, counting down.
CATTACATTACTTTTGCATAATACTTAGTACATTACAAAAACACACACACAAGGACCATAATAGTTTAGTGTCTTTGGAAACTCGGAATATAATCTTCTAATCGTGTTGAAAGATCTTCAACATCTCCCATAAAGATCTTCATTTTTATTATACCTAAAACCTTTCTTTATATCCTGGGGAAAAGAAAACATAAAAGGGTGAGCTCAAATGCTCAGTAAGGGTAAACAAAAGAAATATCATATACATAAGCACATAACTTTTAGAAATCTTAACCTGTAAAAGAGATCATAATTTCATAACCTGGGATAACTCATGGCAGTGAAATGTAATCACAATAATCATAACTTAAAAACATTAAACTTTGTGGAATAAACACATAATCATAGAGAGTCATTTCTTATTAGTCAAGACTCATTTCCAAGACTATCTTAGTGGACAAAGTCCCTTTCTGAACCGAGTCACCCTCGTTTCAGTCCTGTTTCACTGAACCGGTATAACCTACCATTCCAGCCATGTCTATCTCATGAGATATAAAATCTTTACCCAATGCAATGGAGGGAGATATAGGTCCCACCCATCTCATAATTATACCATTCTTATGTGTGCCACAAAATCATAAACCATACATCATAGCATAACCCATGTAATAAAAATGGGATTCTTAAACAACATGACATCATAAAACAATTCATATAAGATAAAGGAATTCATAAAAATAATTCCATCACAACATAATCAAATCAATGTAATAATAGGGATAAAAACAGAACCCTTTATTATCTTAGATGGAAAATAATTTTGATAAAACACTTGAACTCAATTCTTGAGGAAAATATCCTTTCTTCTTAAAAAAACATTTTTCCTTTCTTAACATGTCATACAACTTTAAACTAAAAGAAGTTGATTAAAAATAAACTTGAAAACTTGTAAAGGAAGCTTCTTGGAAATAATGTTTAAAAATCCATCCATGTCGTATAAGTTAAAAAACATTCTTCGTACTTTTGTCAGAAAAGTCAAAAAGTACCTCGTACGAAAAACGACAAAAGATTCCTTTCATAACTTTTACTAAAAACTCACCGAAGGGTAATATTGGACTTAAAAAATTGTAGGTGGATGGAAATAATATTACATATTGAGGAATCATGTATGTGGATGATAAAATACACCCCAGTAAGTACCAAAGTATAAACAATCTCGGATAAAAATGATATTGTGATATTTTCCCTTACCTTAGGTCCGATTTTCTTCGTAGGTGTCCGAACCTACTGTATAATGATTTAATTAATGTCATTGACTTATTCCAGAATCATACTAATTGTTATGATATCACATATGGTTCACTTATGACTTTATTTTACCCGTTCTTTTGTAAATTCTATGTTAAAGAGCATTTTGGGTAAAATTGTTTCATTTGTCATCCGTGTTTTGACTTGTAATTATTCATATGATTGCTTAGATCATAATTACTTAATTCCAGAATATAAAACATGATTTATATATAATATATATTCAGAATATACATATATATAATAAATTAGTAAATGGAAAGAAATACACCATTCATGAAGATGGTAGGTCGTACGTACGCAGGAACGCTGTTTTCGTTTCCTTATTGAGTTGAATGGAATTAAGTAGATGAAATACATATATACATAAATCCAGTATCTTTATAATGTCATATATTTCATTATTATTTCTTATATATACTTTATAATTACTCTTGAATGGTTAACATGGAGAATGAATCTCATCGCGTCGTGGAGACGGTAGTCCGTACGTACGCACGAGCGATGATATCGTTTCCATAATTATTGAATTGAATTGGAGTGGATGATACAATATATCAGAATCAATATTATGTTCTAATAACTATTTATAGTTATTCTTTACACCATTATACCCATCCATGGAAGGTGGTGGTGGAAAATAGATTACACCACGGCGTGGAGACGGTATTCCGTACGTACGCACGCACGGTGATTTCGTTTTCCGTAGGATGGATAGATGGTGAAATAGGATTGTTTCATACTTATAATAACATATAAGTATATGAGTGATACTGATGTTATTAATTCATAATGAAACAACCTAATAAGAATAAGTGGAAGAAGAAATAAAGGTGAAAGAATCGTTAACAGAAATTACCTCTTCTTTGAAGCGCCTCTTTGAGACCTCTTATTGGGGCACTAAAATTGGTCTTTGAGGAAGACCAGAACCTCTAGGATGTTTCTGGGGAAGTGTAGAAGAGAATTTGGCAGGGGTTGTCCGAGCTTGAAGGCTCAAAGTTGTGTGAGGAAGAGAGGGAGGAGGTTCCCTTTTATAAGGGAGGAGAGGGGAACCTTTGGAATAACTAGAAATATTATTTTATTATAAAGTCAAGTTCGGTTTTAAATAGCTCCAAATTGATTTATTTCGAGGCTAAGGTGGGGATGGGTCGAAATACTCTCACCCAATAGAATTTAGACAAGTTTAGGTTCCTATTTTAACCTTATCATTTAGATTTAACATTAAGTTAAATAATTTTACTTTTGCCGTGTCTTCTTGTGTTCTTACACTATATGGTTAACAAACATACTATAAGAAGCCAAACGAACCCCAAATTGTTTATTATTAATATATATAACCGTATCTAAGTCATTTGGCCGAACCTTAGATTTTTAGGAATAAAATATCAATTAATAATATAATATTTGTTTTAAAAACTATTTTATGTTAATTTTGACACTATTTAGTAATTGATTTTTGTGAAAATCATAACATAATGATAACTTCTAAAAAAAGTTAATTAACTCAATACTAACATGTCATATTAACCTATAAAATTATTGGAATCCATAAAAAGTCTAAAATTAGATCTATTTGGGTATTTATAACATCAATTATGTCAATATTTCATTAATAAGATAATTACGGCATCATCTTTGTGTCATAAATAAATTAAATTATTTGATGTCTAAAAATTACAAATAAAATACCATTTTGTATTAAATCGTTTTATCTTTCTAATGAATATTTACAATCGAATTTATCTTATGTATAACCCTATATTAAAAATGTTTTAGTAAATAAACTTTGATTTTAACTCTTTTAACTCTTCTTTGAATTAAATAATAATAAATGTCCTAATCTAATCCAAGTGGGCCTAAATGGTCATATTTTATTCCTAATCTTATTTTTGGTCGAATTAAACTTATCCAATAGAATTTGGACATGTGTTAGGGTAATAATAATATCATTTTTACCCTTAATTACCCTATTTACTTTTAACCGTGGTAAATAAAAGTAAAAAGTTACTATTCACCAAAAAATTATTTTTATCTCCTTGAATCACATTTACTTACTGAAATCAACCGCGTCTCTCGGATTTTTGAAATTCCACTCACAGAATCGGTAAAATTAAGTTTTATGAAAAATTCAGTTTTTTAACTACCACTTAGTGGTTTCACTATTCATCAAAAATTGAAAGTTTTCAGAAAAATACCAAAAATTAGGCCTAAGCTATATTTGATATTATGAACTCAAAAATGATGTCCATTTTACAAAATTCAAAACATATCAGTTGCATTTACTAATTTAAAAATTAATTCCCGTCGTCAAAACAAATACCGTGTTTTTAAGAGATAATAACTATCAAAAGATTGAAACTTGTTTATAACTGGTTTAAATGTGAAATTACATCCAATGACCAAAATTGTATTAAATTGTAAAAATATATTCTAAATATACTTTAAAACCACTCAAATTAATAATTTATCACTATTAATTATTTCGATTGAAAATGTTGTTTTTAATTAAAATTTAGTAATTTTCACTATTCATCAAAATATGAAAGTTATCCGAAAATCACCAAAATTTCACCCTACGCTAATTTCAATATTCCGAATCCATAAATTAAGTCCATTTTGAAAAATAAAGTTTACAAAATTTCAAAAAGTGGTTATTAATATTCATAACGGCTAGTTTTAATAATATCTTAATAGCATATCGTTGTTTAGCGAAACTTGGTGTTGCGTACAACACACACTATCGTGGAAGGTCGCGATTGCGTGTAATTCAAGCCAGGTCAGAGATGTGTGTTGTGAAAGCTCCTTTTGGTTTAGCGTATAACACAAGACATTAATGAAATTAAAAAGAATATTTTTCATAAAATCCCGGGGTGTTACACCATAGGGTCCCAAAGTTTGGAAAAAGGAATGGACGGGTCGTTTAAGACACAACCAGTAGAATTAGTACACATTTTGGGGTCATTTGTTATTATTATGATATTATTTTATTATCCTTAACTACCCGATTACTAATTAATCACGATAATTAAAGATAATTACCATCGTTACTATTCATAATGTCCAAAAAAAGTCTAAATTGCATAATTTGGACCTTATGATTCCAAATATGGAATCCATTTTACCAAATTCCAAACACAAGAAATTGAAATAATTAATTTAAAAATATTTCCCGTTGTCAAAACAAATAGCGGGTTTTTTTGAAGCAATATCTATAAAAAGTTTAGCACTTGTTTATGTCCATTTTCAAAGTGAAATTAATTATAATGACCACCATTGAATTAAATGGTAAAAAATATATTCTAATTAAACTTTAAAACTAATTAAAAAGATAATCTAACCATATATTTAAATTATATGAAAAACCTGTTTTGATGTAAAATGCAGTATTTTTCACTATTCATTATAAAAAGAACATTGTCCGAAAAATACCAAAAATTTAACCAAAGAAAATTTCAATGTCCCAATCATAAATAATAAGTTTATTTTTAAAAAATAGAGCTTATAAAATTGTCAAAAGATATATTTAAAAAAGGTTCGCCATCAAAAGGCGGTAAAACAATCTTTTAAAAATATTAGAGTATTTATTCTTAAAATTAGATTCATTTGAATTTTAGGCCTCTAACATTTATTGGATAAATCTAAAAATATTTAACCAACATATGTAATCATTTTGTAGTTATTTATGTTCATTCCTTCCATTACAATGGCTAGGTGTTAACTATTATAATATTAATATATTATTAGTGTGCAACCTAAGATTTCAAAGAAACATGTTGTTGCGTATTGGGTATGCCGTCAAGCATAGAATTCCTTTTAAAGTAATATTATCCTTATATTCACAAATATTGATAAACATTAGAATGTAATATTATTTATTTACCTGGGATGTTACACAATATGTCATTTTTATATGTAGGATTTAGCTACACCTCAACCAGATACATGGTGTGACTCCTACGACTATAAATGCATGGTTTCATTTTAAAATGGATCTTAAGTCAAAAAACATGATCTCACTCATTGAAAATCCTGAAAACATTCATAGTGATTCTTAACACATTAATAAAAATATCTATAAGTAATTGTTTATGTATAAGAGTTATCTACATTTCAATCCAACTCACGGTAATGCCAGTATGACACAAAGTGCATGTTTTTAGTTTAAAAATTAATTATAAATTAAAAGGGTTTGTTTTCCACTAAACACCTTTAAACACACTCAGATTATATTGGTACATTATTACAATGATCCTTAACAAATTTTTATGTTGAGTAATCAACCGTACATAAATCCAATGTACAATGTGATAGGTTGGACTCAAATTGCCTATTTTTATTTAAAATATATATTTTAGTTAAAGGCACACATTATATTTTCAATAGTAAGAAAAAAAAATTTATATTGTTGTGATAATTTACCAAAATGATCTTTTTGTCATTTTTATCATGTCCAAATCATACGCACCTTAATATGATACATAGTGTGACTAGAATGACATGAAATGTTTGGTAACTATTTAAAACTAACATTTTAGTTAAAATAGTGTGTCACTCACTAAAAACTAATTAAACGAACTCTTTCTGTCTTGATACTTTCTTAAAATGATCTATAATAAATTTATAATGTATTATAGTCATCCACATATCAATATGGCGTATGGTGGGACTATTATGACCCAATGTGTGTGTTTTTAGTTAAAAAATACATTATATTTAATAAATGTGTTAGTCATTGAAAAAATTTAAAACAAACTCATATTTTCATGAAATGTTATGAAAAAAAATACTTAAGTCATTTATGACATATCAGAATTAATTGTACATTATTCAAACACATTGTGTGATTAGTATGACTCCAAGTGTGTGTTTCTAGTTTAAAATGACATTTTCATTAGAATGATGTTTGACCAACTAAAAACTTAGAAAATATATTCATATTGTTTTGATACATTACTACAATAATATTTAAGTCGTCCTTTAGGTGAATGAATAAATTTCACTTCAATATGAAACACGGTCTGACAAGTATTACTCAAAGTTTGTGTTTTTATTTATAAAAGGAATTTTAGTTAAAAAGATATGTGATATAAAAATGGATAAAACACTTTAATATTATCTTCATATATTTTTAAAATTATTCATAAATTATTTCTAATGTGCATGAAATAGTCACAGATCAAACTGATACACATTCTGGCTGGTATGGCTCGAAATGTTTTGTTTTAGTTTAAAAAAGAAATTTTAGTATAAATTTTTGTCACTCACTAAAAAACATTAAAATGATTTTATATAGACTTTATACATTAGTCAAATGATATATAGTTAATTTATATAATATAAGTCTAAATATCATGTCAATCTAACACACGGTGTTATTGGTATGACTTAATGTGTCCGTTTTTTATTTAAAAATGACATTTTAGTTAAAATCATGCATCACCATCCTACAACCTATAAAACACACTCAGGTTGTCTTTATATTTTATTAATACAATCCTTATTACATTTTTGTCTTTTAATAATCAACTACTCAACATTCAAACACATGGTGTTACTAGTATTACTCAATGTCTGTGTTCATATATTTAAAGGAAATTTTTTTTAAAGATACATATCATATTCAAAACTGAAAAAAACATGCTTTTTTGTTTTGATATTTTAGGAATATATTATAAAATTTATTTTTATGTGTATTATTCAGTCACACTTCAATATGAAATAGGGTGTCATAGGTGTGACTCGAAGTGTTTTTTTATTTAAAATTTAAATTTTAGTTAAAATGATGTGTCACATACTAAAAAATTAGAAAACACATTTATATTGTTTTGATACAATTGTAAAATTATCCGTAATTATTTTTTTATGTATTTGAATTGGATTCTACTAAATATGAAACATAGTGTAACATATATGACTTGAAAATTATGGTTTATATTATAAATGGCATTTTTTAAAGCATGTTTTTCTCAAGAAAAATTGATCAAACACCATCATATCATAATTATATTTAAGAAACATTATCCATAAGTCATACAGGACATGGAGATGTCATCCTCACAACAATCCAACACATGGTGTGATTTTTATGACTCAAAGTGTTTGTTTTCAATTTAAAATATAATTTTAGCTAATATTGATTTTCCCTCATTGAAAACATTGAAAACAAACTTTTATTGTCTTAATACTATGGGAAAATGACCATTAAGACATTTTTTACATGTAATAATAAACCACCAATCATTCTAAAACATTTAGTGACCGGTGTTACTCAAAGAGTGTATTTTCAGTTTAAAAATGTCATTTTAGTTCCAAAACATTCTGCATAATAAAATCGTGAAAAAAAATTTGATTAAGTTGATACATTAAGAAAAAAATAAACAAGTTATTTCTGAAATTTAAGAATCAGTATCACCATAATTTGATTCATGGTGAGGTTTATATTACTTGACATGTGTGGTTTATTTTTAAAAATTAAATTTTAATTATAAATATGTGTCACTCATTTAAAACTGATAGAAAAACTCAAAATGTCTTTATAATTTATAAAAATAATCTATAATTAATTTTTTATGTGTAGAAGTGATCCAGAGATCAATCAAGCACACCATTTGACCTGTGTGACTCAATGTTCATGTATTCATTTTAAAATTACATTTTGGAAGAAAAAAATGTGTCACTCAGTGAAAACCTAGAGAACACATTTAGAGTGACATAATTCCTTTTTAAAATGATCTTTATTTCATTTTTGAGGTGTAGTAATCAACCACACATCAATCTAATTCATGGTATTACTAGTATGACATGAAGGTCTTGTTTTCGATTTAAAATTAAATTTTAGTTAAAAATACTCATTATATACAGAAATTTTGAAAAACAATTCATATTATATTTAAAATTTCTGAAAAAAATTCATTAAGTCATTCATGTCTTCTATCAATCAGCCACACATCAACCTAACACACAATAAAAACCAGCATGACTCAAGATTTTTTTATTTAAAAATAAAATTTTATTTAAAAATAAATGTGACATATCCAAAACCATGCATATGAGTTTGGTTTTTTATACTTTAAGATAATGGTCCATATTCATCTTTGACATGTAGGAATTTTCTGCACCGTATTCTAATACATGGTGTGACAGGTAGGATTCAAAAGGTTTTATTTTAGTTTAAAATGAAATTTTAGTTAACAAGATGTTTTACTCATAAGAAATTGATAAATTTTACTAAAATTGTCTTTATAGATTATGGAAAAGATCCAAATGTCATTTTTGAGGAGAATGACTCTTCTCATATTAATCATACACATTGTGTGATTAGTAAAAGTTGAAGTGTGTGGTTTTAGGGTAAAAATGACATTAAAGTTGAAAGCATGTGTCACACACTGAAAATATAAAAAAACATTCTTGAATTGTCTTGTGACATTACGATAAAAATTCGTATGTCTTTTTTGACATTTAAAAATAAATAACATGTCAATATGATGTACATTGTGCCCAGTATGACTGAAACTATCTATTTTTTTTTAATATTGACATTTTATTTCAAAACAAAAGTAATATAATCACAACCAAGCAAAAACATTCATATTGTTTTGATACTTTACAAAAATTATTCCAAAATCATTTGTGAAGTGTAGTAATTATTTATACCTCATTCTGATACATGATGTGAATGGAATGACTCAAAATATGCATTTTTAGTTTCAAAATGACATTTTCATTTAAAACATGTGTTGTTCAATAATAAATAAGAAAACAAACATATATTGTCTCAATAAACTAGAAAATATACCCATATATAATTTTTGAGGTGTAGGAATCATTCACACATCAATCTAAAACTCAATTTTGTTGGTATGACATAGAATTTGTTTTTAAAATTAAAAATTGAAATTTTTGATAAAAACATGTGTCACTCTCTAAAAACCAAGAAAACACTGTAAAATATTCTTGATAATTCATGAAAATTGTTCTAAGGTAATTTTTCATGTATAGGAATCAACTGCACATTAATCTGACACATGGTGTGACCGATATGACTCAAATTTTTTATTTTTATATAAAATTGAAATTTTAGTTCAAAAGACGTGTGACGTACTCAAAACTAAAAAAACACATTTATATAGTTTTATACTTTTGAAAAATGAGCCATAAATCATTTGTGACATATAATAATTAGTCTCACCTAAATTTTATCCATTTCAATACTAGTATCACTCAAAATGCATGGTCTCAATATCAAAATTACATTTTACATAAAAAAAGGCAATACATACTCAATATAGATCCAACACATTTATAGTATTTTGATACATTATTAAAACAATCCATACGTAAATTATGATGTATAGTAATCATTCATATGTCAATTTGATACACGGTGTAACTGAAATGACTCAAAACGTGTTTTTTATTTTAAAAAATTACATTTTAGTTAAAAAAATGTTTCACTCAATGAAGACCAATAAAAAAACTTTGGTTTTCTTGATACTTTTCATAAATGATACATAAGTAATTTATAGCATATATGAATTATCCTCACATCAATCTAACACCTGGTGTGACTTGTATGACTTAAAGTGCATGATTTCACATCAAAAATGATATTTTAGTCCAAAACATTTGTCACTAACAAAAAACATAGAAAATAAACTTTAATTGTATTTATATATTAAAAATATTTAAGTCATTTTTTACATGTACGAATCAAACTCGCATCAATCTGTAAAATGGTTTGACTAGTATGACTCAAATATTGTATTTTTATTTAAAATTTACATTTTATTTTATAACACAAGTCACATAGTTGAAACCAATAAAATGCACTCATAATTTTATAATAAATTAGGAATATAATCCATAAAAAATAATATTTAGGAATACACCACATATTATTATGGAATAAAATGTTCCCAATATGACTCAAAGTTTATGTTTTTAGTTTAAAATTTACACTTCAGTTCAAAACATTCATTAAATAATAAAAAATAGTTGATTTTTTTATTTTATTGATGAATTAGGACAACGATTCATAAATAAGTTGTGATGTGCTAAAAAATAGTTGATTTTTTTATTCTATCTCTTTTGAGAGTGGGTAGAGGTCTAGAGATATCATAACATTATTCTTTTTGAATTTTTTAATATTTGTGACAAATTTAATGTACAAATGTATTTTTAAAAACCAATATTTCATGTACTTATCATATAATATTTTTTCTTTTATTTTTTTGAAAATTTAATTTCTACTAAATTGTTTATTTTCAACTACATTGTACAGTAATTTTACTTGCACAATACTCAACAAGTATTTGATCCAGGATATTTCTAGTTCTAGTAATATGGCTCCTAACAGACACTAAAAACCAAATAGATGAACATCGCCCTTTATCAATTCTAAACTAGCACTGATAAAGGACCCCACCCCCTGATCAACACTTTTTTTTGTAATGCTAAAGGGCCCCATCATTATTACTATTTTAAGCACTAATAAAAATCACCAAATCATAGAGGATATTATGAATTAAGTGGTTTTTATCATTAATGAAGGCCTTTTCTAGCACTATTAATGTCTAGATCAATAGTAGTGAACGAAAAAAATTCATGGAACCTAATTACTGGGAATGTGTGAATTCTACTTTAGTTGTTGGAAGTTAGACAACCGAAATGACTGGTTACATAATATAGTAAGTTTCGTTAATTAGTGGTAGTGGTGGGGATTTCCTCTATAATTTTGGAATGCGGTTTCTGGAAGGAGGTTGTTCATAATGAGGTTATTTTGATTTTCTCAGCTCCAGGAAGCCTTGTTTTAGAATTTTTGTTCATACATCCAACATATGGTAGATGCCTAGTGTGTTTTATAGAGGTATTCAGTTTACCTAACCTGGTGTTCACACTGAGGGTTGCTTCTGGAGATCTTCAGTGATAATAAGGGAATTAATGTTCTCATGAAACTCTAAGAAGTCAGTGAAACTGGATAACTGGATGATACTCTCTATATGTTGGAGGTTTCATCCACCTATGTATCATATTGAAATGCAATGTGAATAAATTTTTTAGTGAACTATGTGACTCATTTTTTAAAAATCTATAATCTCTCCTTTCTAGATATATGAAAGAATATAATTTCTCCCTTATGGATATAGGACTTTATGTCCTGGCCTTGTAAAAATAAAGTGTTCATTTATTTTTTACATTTAAATTTATTTCATTAATTATTTGTTTCTTTCTACGTGAATTGGGGAGATTTTGTTCTGACTTGGTGTGGTGATTAGGTAACCATTATTTCCTCTCTATTCTTAAACACTGTGTTTTAGATAGCTCCTTCTAGAATCGGTTTCCGGTTAGTGTTTTATATAGAATCCTTCTTATTATTTTTTGGAAGGATGGGGAGGGAGAGATTATCAAAAGGAGTTATCAAAGGTTTTGGCATACCTGAAGCCTAGTTTCCTATGGATAGTTCATGTAACATTTTAATTCTCAGATGTTTTGGAATTTCTATGGGAGTCATTGTTATTTTATAAGGAAGGAATCAAATAATGTAAAGATCAAGTTCAAGAAATTCAATTGAATAGATTTCAATTTTTATACGATTCCAATAGAATCCTATTTATTTTATGTCTATGTGGATCTTCCAAAGAATTGTTTCAAACTAGAATCATTAGAGAACGTGAAACTGTAAATGCTTGATCATAATTTACTTGGTGTGACTAAAAATTCCTTTAGTATGTAATGTGGATTTGATCATTTAGGAGAGGAAAAATAGTAGTGTTGACAAAATTACTTATGAGTATGTATGAGATAACTATGTCACTAAATAAAGTGTGCTTTATTTAGAGGATATTGTGAATGAGGTTATCAGGAGGAAGATTTGAATATGGTATATTAACTGGTTTAAGAACAATGTGGATACAACTAGTGTATGTGAAGGTAACATTTATAGATGATGTTTTAGTGATCCTTTTTCATATTTATCAGAATCATGGGATCCCATGGAGATAGATATCAGATGTTCAAATGGAAATAGTGATTGGGTGTTCACTGGTGTTCATAACATGATTATAAATGAGGATCACCAAAGTGAAGAGTGTTTATATTCTTTCGATTATATATTGAATAGATAAGGGGATGATCACATCATTAGAAGAATGAAAATCAATTAGGTTTGAAATCAAGGGAGATGATCGTAGGTAAGTATTCCAAAAGTGTACTTGTTTGTTGTCATTTAGAAAATAGAGGTCACCCCCTGAAATATTTTAATGTTATAATTACATCATTTAAATGGATTTCATATAGATAACTTATTGTAGTGGTATAGAGTAGCGTAAATACACTTTCGACTATTTCTACTCAAATATATTCTTGAATCATAGATTTTATAGCTCATTCATTTCTACTGGATAAAAAGTATTCATGACAAATTATGTATCAATAAATTTTGGGAGAGTATGTAAATATAATGATGAGTATCTTGACCTTGGGAAAAAGGAATAAGATAATTTTTAGTTGAATAATAGATATTTTCTTGCATTGAACAAGGAAATACATGTTGTGGATCACTGTAAAAACATTTTTTGAATTAGTTAGTAGGATAAACTAGGTTTGAAATAGTTTTTGTGAAAGGAGTATGGAAGATTAACTGGGGATCTTATGTCCTAGATAGAGGTCTAAAATATGAATCACAATATCTATCTAGATGGAAAGTGGGTGTTATACATCTATAAAAGGATCATGTGAAAGTTCTAGACCATGGAATACTATCTTCCAGTCCCTCGATGAGAAAGGGATAGAGTTTCTATAGAAAAGTTCATACTGAATTGAGATTATTTAAATATTGTAAGATGTGATAGTGGTATACTCAGGATGTAGTTGAAGGTGAATTTAAATCTATTTATAAAAACACCAATATTCCATATGCTTGAGTTAGTTCATATAGGTACTTGAGAGATTATCCCGTTTCACTCTCATGGAATATCTTGGTATTTTAATGCCTGTATTGATAATTACAAAAGATAAGTATGTTTTTACTTTATAAAACATTATAGTGACATATTTAAAATCATTATTAAATTGAATTCTATTTTTTAAAGAAATCCCAAGAGTTAGACAAGATATATGAGGTTAGATAATGGTTGTGAGTAGATAAAAATAATTTTCCATAATTATTATAGGCATATAAAGGTTATTCATGAGAATATTACATTAGGAAGACATAATCAAATTGTTTTGTTGGAATAGAATTGGGGAAAACAATTTAAATAATCCACAAATATCCATCGACACAAGTAATACAGTACTTACCAGAAGAACTATAGTTAATAAATATTATAGATGTTTATCTTCTCATAGATTTTTAAAGTTTATCTTTCAATAATGTGGATGAAAAATATAGAGATAATCCTTAATAAAAATATCAATCATTATTATTAATATGATATAGAGATGAAGACTTTGGATTTAATCAATCAGATAAAGAATTGATGAGTTTTTTCAGAAGCATAAATGTGTAGTTTAACAAGAAGTTCTTGTGGAATAATCAGAATTTAAAGGAGGAGGTTGGGAAAAAACATTCTTTTTTATTTAAAGTTTATCTTAATGGTATTTATAAAAGAATATAAATTTTAAAAACATAAAATGTCACAAAATCTATTTGAAGTTCACATATTTCATATGTAAATTTAAACAGTAGTGTGTAAAATTTAGATGTTTGGTCAGAAGAAATAATATCTAAAATATCATAAAATAGGGAAGATCTATCTATAGTTCCAAAATATAGAGATATATAAGTTGTAGTTCTAGAAGAAGTTAAATTTTTGATTAATATATGAGGGTCTTCGAGGATTATATAGTTAAATAAGATTTATGGATTCATTCTTAGTTTCATACATTTAACATATGTAAGAGAATAAGACAAACACAAAGAATTTTCTACTTTGGGTGATTCTGGAAAGTGGGAGTTAATAATATTTGACGAATTAGATTAAATAAGGGTGAATAAAACCTGGAAGATAATTAAATTACTATTGGAAAACCAAGTACCTAAAAAAATGGGCATTCATGTTGTAATAATAACTTTATAGAAATAAGAGTTATAACGAAGGGCTATTTGTAAAAGGATTTAAATATAAGGAAGTTATTGATTTCAATGAGTTTTTTTCTGTAGTTTTTAAATGTACTACAACATGTAATGTTCCAATCTTGGATTATTCTCAAAATATTTTCTCTGAAAAATTGATAAGAACATGTATTTTCTTCCAAATATTAGAGAAAGAAATATATAAGAATAAATAGTTGGTTTCTTGGATAATCATAATTAGGGCGTTGTGTAAAACCTCAAAATATATTTTATGGTTTAAAATAAGTTATGAGATGTTATAACTAGATGTTTGACTCATTCATGGAAGTAAAAGGATTCAAATGAAGTAAACCTAATAATTTTTGTTACCAGAAGGAGTTCAATGGAAATTAAATGTTTATCTTACTTTTGAATGTGGATGATATACTTTTTTTTATCTGATTATTAATCTATTTTAAATATATAAATGTGTACATATCTAGAATGTTTGAAATGAAATGGCTTTGGGAAAAAAGGAATATTTGGGGAATGGGGATTGAATTGGATAGGAACACTGATATCTGGGTTTAATCACAAAAAGATTATATTTGAATGATAATTTAGAGATTCATAATAAGGGGATATAAATTGGTTTCAACTATAATAAATAGTCATTTTAATCTTCCAAATGATTAAGAACCATGAATATAATAATACAAGAAGTAAATTGAAAAAAATTATGTTTTAATGATAAGAAGTTTTATGTATCCTATGGTGTCTACTAGTTCATTGATTTATCATGATGTGGGAATGGTTATTTGGTTTATATAAAATCTATGGAAATACCATTAATAATATGTAATTTTGGATATTTAGTGTCTAAAAGTAATGTAAGGTGAATCTATTTTTAATGATTAATATCTATTATTTGGGATTTAAGATACAAACATCAGGGTTAATTTAAATTGTAAGAAAATGAAATCTATATATGTTTATACATTTGGTGAAACAGTCGTCACTTTGATTTCAATGTTATAATTGTGGATTTAAATTTCTAAAATTGAAGAATATTATGTGCGTGTTAGGGAATAATGTAATAAGATAGTGTGGTTGATGTTTTTAGTTGAAAAATATACTTCCGGTTAGGAGAAAATATTGGTGTAATGTGAATGTCATATTGAAATTAATTTGTCTAAGAATCAAGTGTTTTATTCAGGAATAAATCACAGTGATCTGATGTACCATTATATTCATAAGAGGTTGGAAAATGTGGAGTTATAGTTATGGAGGAATGGTGGAAAATTTCCTCTAATAAACATTGTTTATAGAATTTTGGGTTTAAAATTACATAGGAAAGATCAATTCCTAGTCTGGATTAGGTGAATGGAAGGGGGTATATAATTTTTCACATCGAAAGTTAAAGGTGGTGTCATTTTTTTTACAACATAAGTATTAAATTGGGATATTTTTTGGAATGTGTGAAGTATACCTCTATTTTTTAAATTCTATAAAGAATAAAAAGTGGTTCTAGAAGATCTTTAGTTTATTAAAGTAGTGGTAGAGGAAATGATTTACTTCAGCATTTGAAAATAAGTTTTACCAAATTAGATTATTTAGATTGAATTTCTTCGGATGTCCTCATATTCAAGAAGTATTGTTTGAATGTACAACTGAACATTCCATAATATAGTGTATCGTTAGAATTTTATTGAGATGTTGACAATTTAACAGATGTGGAATTCACACAAAGTATCACAATAGTATATTAGTAGTGATAATATTGGAATGGGTTTACTCCTGAATAACTTAATGATTTGTGTTACCAGATAATACTCTCTATATATTCTAGTGTGGGGAAGTCATTATTTATCAATGGACTGTAATTTTTTTACATATTGTAGTAATATGTAGGACTCATTAGTCACAACATTTTAATCTTTTTATTGTACAGAAATTATATACTATAATGTTTCTCTAATGGATATAAAACATTAATTTTGAACCATACAGAACCAAAATATTCATTTTTATCTAACATTTATTTTTATTGAATGGACTTTTTTCATCTATTGGAGGGAATAAGGATCATGTTAGCTGGAATTATTTTTTTTATTTGGATGACCTTATTTTCATCTATGTTATGAAACACTTAGTTTTATAGGGTTCTTTATTGAATTCATTCCCACTGGGGGTTTTGGAATTGAATACGTCTAATTTTTTTTCAAAAGGATTGTTGTGTAGGGAGTCTCAACACAAATACCCATCCCATATTCCTCAATATAAATATTCTTCATATTTAGAATCTATCTCACTCATCCCTAAACTGTTATTATCCAACATATTATATAAATGTGGGAGAGATAAAGGGTTCACCTATCATATGTTATGTCGAACCCAATTACAAAATCAAAGGATAAAATGGTGTTCTTCCTCATAAATATTAAAGGGGACTAACTAAATTTAATTTAAGGATTAAATTTATTTCCTATAGATTTAATATAATTCTTATGTAAAGGATAATAATCTTACTAGGACATTATCATTAATATGATTCCCCAACCCCTTGGAGGATGAGAGATATAAATTTCTCACCGACTTTTTAATATGCATTAGAGACAAAATTAATTGATTTGATTATTACAGTAGTGATTAAATAAAATATATAGAGGAATGATGGTATGGACTTTATTTTTTAAAATAATTAAATATAAAACATGATTTAAATATCTAATCAACCATAGAGAGATGAGTCACTTGAATGAATAAGATGTATATGAGAGGATGAAAATAGAGTCCAAAATTAAATTTCATGAATTAAACCACATATAAAATTTTATTTAGATTTGGATTCAAAATACCAAGAAATAAATGTTTTCCCTAAAATAAATTACATGAAACCAATGGATCATTTATGGGTATCCAATCATCTTCTTAGGGATATAAAAGTGACATTAGGTTCCCCATGGGTATTTATTAGGTTTTTTGTGCCCTTTCTGCATCATAATGTCAATTTAGTCATACCATTATCCTCACATATCTCACTTATACTTGAATTAAAAACTTATTTATACCCCAAATTTCATAATTTCGTATTTAAATAACATAAAAAAATTATTTCTCAAATGACGAGGGTCATTATAGAAGGGGATGATTTTAGTGAAATCTAATATCTGGTGGTGAATAAAATTATAAAGAATGCTATATATAGAGTGGTTACCTTCAATGGTTTATACCATGACTAATTAGATGTGAATATTTAATTCCATCTTGATGATTTTAGATGAGGAAATTTTTATAGATCTATCAATAGGTTTCATGAAAATTTAAAAGGATTATCAATTTGTGGACTGAAAAAACATTTTTTATGGGATAAAATAGACACCAAAATAATGAAACAAGTGGTGTGATACATTTATATTAGGGTATCTTATGATATTATTTTCATCACACATGAAATTTCTATGGCTTATATGATATTGGTAGTTCTAATGGTGGAATGAATAGCCGGTCTATAGTTTGAGATTTTTGCAAGGATTGAGACAAGATATATTGAAATAATAAATACTATATATGGGATATGGAATAGTAAAGTCTTGAATATGGTAAGTGTGATGTTGTCTCAGTTTGATTATTTATTAACGAATTTATAAAGCATCGAATGTTTTGGATCAAATCCAATAACACACCCATTGAATTGTATATGAAGATTAAATAAATATATGGTTCCAATAATTGATGATGTGGTGGGGTACCTGGTGATTGCTTCATATGTTTTGGTGATTGAAACTATGTTGTATGATATGGTTTGTAATATTGATGATATTTATATTGAAGTGGTAATTTTCAATAAGAACATGCCAAATATTGGAATGAAACACTGCGAAGCTATAAATTAGATACTCTAGTTTCATAAAGAGAATATAAAATTATTTATGTGTTATGGAACACATATATAATTATAGGGATATATTGATTTAGACTATGGAGGAGATTAAAATAGTAAAATAATTACAATGGGATATATGATATCATGTGAATGAATGGTGGTGATCAAGATATACTAAATACAACTTGTAGTTTCATTATCGACATAGAAGAATAGTATGTTCCAAAAATAGAGGTTCTGAAGGAGTAGTTATTTCTGGATGGTTTATTAGAAAAAAAGAAGCAATGCAATATAATGTTATTCTATGAAATTCAGTTTTGAATGCAAATTTATAATAATCTAGTATTTCATTTTAAAGATTAACTATGTTAAACCTAAATATTAATCCATAAAAAATAGTTTTTCAAGATATAATACTTGAAATGTGGAATGTTAGTGGGAGTGAAAATATATCAGAAAATTAAAAAAGGTTTATAGTTTAAGAAATTCCATGGTAGTTTTGTGCCTCAGCGAGGGTTGGATGATTGGATGGTGATCGAATATCGCTACAGTAGAAAAATTATAGGGAAAATGTATTTGAATTTGAATAAATGAATGACATTAAATACCTTTATTGTGGGGTTTATTTTAGGTTGGAATCATGTTTTGTAAATAGGTTATTATTATCTAGCATTAATAAATCAGATAGATCATTAATGGATCAATCAATATAGTGATCCATAGAAATTTTAAGATCAATAGATATGTGTTTTTGGGTATTCATGGATTATAAGATAAATGGATTAATACATTTGGTTGTTGCCTTGTAATTTCCACGGTATCCACTTGGAATCCAATTATATTAGTTAAACAATAAACAAGTGATAATGTAATTATAAATAAAAATATCATCCAATTGTTAGATGGTGATTGGTCATAGGTCCTAAGTATTTTATATAAATAAGATCCCCCTAGTATATTGTAATAATATAAAATTATTATCATTCTCTTTTAGTAGTTCTTATCACATATAATTCCATAGTATGTCACTTATCTCACTTTTATAGAATTTTTATTATTTTTATATTAATATTGGAATTTCTCAAACCATGTTAGATCCATTTATTGGTATATCTATATATGTTTGAGATATTGTATTGTAGTTTTTTCATCCATTGGTTGATTTCTAGAGTCTTTTATGGGTTTTGATATTATGTTTCATATCATTCTCAAATACTATATTACTATGTGCCTTTCAAATATCCACCATCTTTTTTGTGTTTTATGTCTAGAGTGTGATATATTTTTATAGATCATTATGTTTTGTATTTTAGCATAGTGTGGGAACTATAGGAAACAACATCATAAGTTATCACAAAATATCAATATATATCTGTAAGAATAAAAAAAATCTAGGTAAATTTTAATTGTTTAAATAATTATTAATATAAAATAAATATATTAATTCCAGTTTCAAAATGAAAAAAACTAAAATATTGAATTATACATATATTTTAATCATACAAAACAATTTAATGAAACATTATAATTTATAATTATTAAAAATATCATAATATTTAAATAATAAATTTTAAATCATAAATCATAATTTAATGAAAAATTAGAAAATAGAAGTATAAAAATACTATCTCTTATGTAATTTCACAATTAGTGGAAGAAGAGTCCAACATATTGGGATCAAGAAGTATGATACATAGATATAGTGGGATGTAATTTTTTCAGATCAACTATGGTGATATTGGGAAATGGATATCCTAGGTATGATGGTGTTCGATCAAGGTCATGTTATAGGAATGTCGATGAAAGAGCTCTGAAAATAGGTTAGTAAGGATATTGGTAACAATGGAGGAGTAATATATGTGAATTGGGTAGTGTGGTGAGAGTTGTAAATTGGATAGTGAATAGAGTTGAGGGGTGATGATGACTCTAAAGGAGTGGGAAGTAGTGGGGGACTCAATGTGGTTGTGACGTTAAGGGGTTCAAGAGTAGATGATGTAGGCATGAATGGGGTAGGTGTGGATAAAGACTAAGATAGGGGAAATTAATTTAAAAATGAGAATAATTTTAGCAACCACCATTAGTGGCTATCTATTTTCATAAATGTAGTGATTATCTTATCTTTTTTTAGTGTATTTCTCAATGATATATTAAAAGAGTGCAAAGAAAATTCATTGAAAAAAATCACTTGTAGATTTATTAACAACCAATGATTTGTGGTTTTTCCATATAAAATACCAAATTTCAAGGTAGTTTCAAAAGGATGAATCATATTTATATGATTTATGTTGTCAATAGAAAAATTGAACCAAAAAGAGTTGGGTTTTCTAGAGTATGATAACATGCTCGTTTATCTCTTCATGATATTGAACTTTTTTCTCCTGGACTGCTTGTTTTACTAATTGGACTCCTTTATAGTCAATATCTAATGAAAACTTTATTTTTAAAAAATTTGGAAAATATATTTTAAATAATAATTGAACCATTATTAATCAAAATCACCTTTATCCTTTTATTCAGATAATTAATCATCATATTATTTTTTTCAGAAAATTGAATATATAATATTAATTTTTATTTATTTATAGTAGCACATTCATAGAATAATTATCTATTATTTTTAAGTAATTATATCCTCTTCCATGCGAATTTATCCTTACTAGACCCCATATGTCTAAATAGACATACTATAACTGATGGGTGATCCTTGGAATAAACCTATTGAAACAAACCTACTTTAAATCCCCATTGACACAATCTTGATACAATATATGATCGATGTGATGAATTTCATTTGATACAATTTTATAAATAATTATTATAACTTATTTGAACTATTTTTTTCTAATATACTATATGAAAAGATATTATAACAATAATTTCTTCTTCCACACTCCCTATATGTGTCCAATTGGCCCTAACATAAATACCATTAAATAAATTATTATTTATAATAATGATGAATCCCTTTTAAATCATAAATACACATAACCAAACCCAAAAAAATATTATAAACACTCAGAAATCATTTTCAAATTATACTATATTGATTCAGAAATACATTTCATGTATCTCTCAATTTTTATAATCCTAATGTTAATCTCAAATTAAAATATGTATATACCAATATAATTATATTATTATTATTATCTATATTAAAATAATCACCCTCATTGTTTAATGGTTTTTTAAAAAACTGTATATAAAGAATCATGTTGAGTATAAAATTCATGACTAAAACCAATTCATAATCCATATAATAACTAGTAAAATTATGAATTTCAATAGTCTAATAATAATTAACTTATTATATAGTATGATCATTACCTCTAATATTAATAAAATATTTCTTATTAAATATATATATCTTAATATAGCTAACTTTATTATAAATGAAACACTTAATGGTCATACCTTTAGACTTATACCAACTCTTACTCTGATTATTATTATCTTCTCTTTTAGATTATTCCCACCCCCAATAACCAATAAATTAAAATATTTACACTCATTATTAATCCAAATATTTAAATTTAAATATATAGAATGAAAAATAAATTTCAACAAATATATTGTAAAAACATAATTGTAACACATTATAAATTCTCTAATACTACTCTATGAAGAATATAAATATGATAAAAGTAGAATTCCATGATTTTTCCCTTCACTGTAACATTAGTATTAATAAAATTTGAAATATATATTATTCATCTAAATATTCACATATTTTTTTTATTTGTTTTAATGGAATATAGTTATGCCATTTCAAATAGTCCTCTAATTATTGACTTACTCTTATAGCAGTGTTCATGTTATAGCAAAATAGGGGTTTTAGTGGTCTTAATATAACCATTATGAAGTACTTTCCTAAAAATAATATAAATCAATGAGGCTATAGGATTTATCGATAATATGATAGTGGTAATCAATATAAATTTGGATATTCGATTTACCATCATTGGTTAGAGTAGTTTTATTTTGTTTTTTTCATACAGATCGTCAAAAATTATCAAAAAAAATGATATGATGTTTGAATTTACTGAACCGTTAAATCCTTATCATCAAAAGTCTTAGTCTCAAACATTAAAATCAATATAGTTTGAGTCGTATTATTTCTTATGAAAATTTTATAGTTAATGGATAAGGAACCAGAAACCATATCCCAAAAAAATTTCTTATAGATAATTTTATATTATTGATATGGTTTAAAATAAAAAAAGAAAATTATTTAAAAAATATAAAATTGAGTTACACATAAAATATAAATACTATAATATAAAATAGCATAAATTTAAATCTTAACACAAATGTTTATATTCTTGATTTTATTTAGATCTATCTACAAGATAGGATCACCAATATCAAATTATTTATTATGAAGGAAGAAATAATATACGCGGAACCAAAATAACCATCCAAGGAAAATATTAGTTCAAGACTAAGAGCTAGTTAATATATATACAACTCAAGTATATGATATTCATTATTGGTAAGACAGACACTTATCGAAAATATAAATAAGTAAAATATTATTAATGATAAGAAAAAATTTCATAGAAATATTTTTTTTATAATATTGATTTTATAACTATGCAAGGTTGACTATTATTATATCATAAAAAAGTATTCATATCAACGCACTAAAAATAAAATCACTATATGAGAATTCTTGTATCCATGCATAATGAGACATAAAAAACTAACTTATCTAAGAAATTTATAAAAAAATTAGTATTTTAAAATCTGTTTTTTAATTCACTAGGGTTAATTTATAATAAGGTGGAACACGGTAAGACCATTAGTCATGTCATGGATGTAATAATAAAAGAACTCAACACACTGGCTAGTTTTTTTGGAAGTTATTGATAATCCGATGTGAAAATAAATTTATTATATATCCACTACTATATAGTATATATGGGATTAGTTATATCGATGAAGTATATTAATATTCCACTAGTTGTAGTGGTTGAGTTGTTGCTGGCTTAAAAATAACAGTGAATACAATAGAGGGATGATAGCGTTTCTTAGATAGAGGTGGAACCTATTTAACTTGATGTGAATATCTATAAAAGATAATTGAGACCATGTTTTGTATTAATTTTATTTACTTTGTCTTGAAGTGTGATCAATGGATCCTTTTCTACTATGATCATTTTCATTTCTATAGTATAATGTTCTAACTATTTTAATTAATGGACAAAGGATGAAACTCTAAACCACATAAATTATTTTAAATCCTTTTTCCCCAATTTTTTCCTTTCATAGATGTCAAAATGAGAGTTAATATGAATATTGTGTGTGGGTACCACTACATTATTATATGTTATTGTGGGGAAGGATACATAATTTTGGAAATCTATGAATTGGTAAAATTAGTCGGTTCAATACCATAGCTTATAACCATCTGGTTTTTAAATTTTATGGGGAACTCAAAGCTCTATAATCTAGTAATTATATTTATTTTTACACCAAAAAATAGTGGTATTAAATTATTTTCCTTCACACTCTGTAGCATAAGAAATATTCTCCCGGTCCAAAAATAATTTTATTTTGTTTTTACTTTTAATAGAATATATGATGTCAGAAAAGGAAAAATTATCAAATTTACTTGTTGGATATAAGTGACATTGGTTTCTAGAAGACAAATATATAGGTCTATCTCGCGCAAAAGTATCAAGATGTTCTGTTTAATGGAGTCAATATGAACAAGATGGATAAGGGTGAATGGGAAACGTTGGATAGGAATGAATTTGTATTAGTGAGGTCTTCATCGGATGAAAATGTAGCCTTCAATAGCTAGTAGTAGAATAAAATAGATAACTGATGGAGTCCCATTTAGATATTTATGGGAAACTAGCGGTATTTAAAAATATTTGTTTCAATGTGAAACTTTTTTGGAATGAGGTTATTAAAAGAGAGTTTAGTCGAAGTTCATGTGAATGAATTCAACATTATTTATATCTAGATTAAGTTAGTAAAAATCTCCTATATAGATAATTTGTAGGAAATTATACTCCAATAATCTATAAAATAATTTTGGGATGGTATGAATACCAATGATATTAATTCATACGAAAAGAAATATTTTGTGTTTGATTTTGTAAAAAATTATCTTAAAATAGGAACTCTTGAGCAGGTAGGTCTAAGTACCTTTCATTAATGACCTGAATGTACATATAAGGGTATTCTCACCGTATAGTATAAATTTTCAATGATAGAAAGATAATTCAAAAGTAAAAATGTCTTGTAATGTTTACTTTTTAAAATTCTCAATTATGTGCATTGTGGGAAGAATCAATTTCCCTAAATGAATTTTAGATATAATAAGAAATTCACTAATTATACCATTATCGAAAGTTGAAATTTTATAAACCCAATATAATGAGACAATAACATACTAATAAATATTCATATTCTAGTGAAATCACGGGTGGTTGAATCTGCAGCTTCCTTTTCTTAAATTGTTTATTTTAGGTTCTTCATCAACTATGTACATGAAATATTAAAGAAAAGATAATCTAGGGGATGATAAATATTTGGATGTGATCAAACATGATATATTAACATCAACATATATATAGGATGTTTTAACCTTTTAAATTAAGTGAGGCACATTCTTGGTCTTCAGAAGAATTTTATCTCTATAGTGTAGATAAATAATATACGTTATTTGAAAAAATCACCAATGGATTCTATAAAATTACGTGATAGTAGATGGTCGTGGTGTAATAAGTAAAGGGTACATGTGGCTTGATCACATGGATAATCCCGTTACTTAATCATGTTTATTGATGATTCAATGTAGATAGAATTAGGGTATATCCTTAAACCAATGTATTACATTTTAAATTTCTTTTTTAAGTGAAAAGATATGGTTGAATTGGAAAGTGGTTGGATGTTAAATTGATTCATATTAGATAATGGTGGAGAGTATGATAGTAGTTAATATTTAAGCTTCTATAGAGTGTAAGGAACCATTAACAAAATGATATTATATAAGACACAAAGAAAATATAGTTTGGTAGATACAATGAAATATAATTTCATTGAGAAGGCAGGATGCATGTTTGTGCACTCTAGAATTCATAATTCAATTTGACTGGAATCTATAAACATAATATATTAAATAAAAAATAAAAGTATATACTACAGTGGGATAGATTCTAACAAAATATCTATGGTCCGGTAGGCTATCTTAATTTAAGGACTTGAATGTATTTATAAGTTTAACTAATGATTTACTTGTTGTAAGGAACATAGATAAAATTTATAAAAAGCATAAATCCAATTTTATTATTGGATGTTGGAATGAATAATTTGGTTTTAATCAATGAGATAATGATAATAATCATGTTATAATATGTTAGATATATCTCATCAATGAGAAGAACATAGGGAAGGACTATAACATAGAAGAGTCATAGGTCAAGGAAAAGAGGCCAACCAATTAAGTTCAAGTTGATCTGGATGAAACCATCAAATTATCACATGTTTTGGAGGTACCATATGCCAATAAAAATAAATTAGATGTATGAATAGTGCAAGTCATTATTTAATTATTAGGGTTTTATAAATCCTGAAGGAATTCTTCATAGGATGTTTATCCATTATTTAGTCCACCGTAATTTAGTTTACATAAAATTACTTAATGAAAAAAGGCTTGATTATTAAACAAATTTGAGTAGATTTTATAGAGTTAAGTTACCAATAAATAATTATAAACCTAATATATTACTTATAATTTTGGTTTGGGAAACAAAATTCCCAAAATATATAGTGATTCCCTATGACTCAATGCATTAGTATTCAACTATAAAATAAGAATTGAATTATTTGATGTTCAACATAACCTGGATTTTGGATGAACTTCTAGAATGAAAGTGAGTACTAGAGAACATAAGGGTTCTATTTTTGAATGTAGAAGGTAATTGATCTAGTGAATGAAAGGTATTCCCGGGGGTGAAAGTATTCCAATAGAAGGAATGAAGTTATTTCCATGAAGTAATATCACTTGTATTTAATTATACTACCATACAGATGGTTCTGAACAAAATTGATTTTTATGATCTATATTTAGAGATAGTTGATATCAAGAGTACCTTTGTTCATGGAAACATGGAGTATGATATTTAGATGTGGTATCCAAATGGATTTTAAGATCATAAAAATGATTTCATTTTTTTAAGATGAATTGAATCCACTATGGATTGAAACCTGATCATAAATAGTAGAACCAAAAGATTAACACTTCATTAATATAGAATATTTCAGGTTGTGTGAATATGATCATCACTACTATTGAAATTCATTGGATAATGGGACTTGTTTCATACTAAAAATCTTTGTGGGTGGTGTGTTTATTCTTGGTTCAAAGAGTTAATCAATTTACGAGATTAAATTTGAGCTATAAAAAATATTTTAGTCCATGTAAATAAATTAATGTGGATGAGGATATAAAGGGATAGATTATATAGTACTCTGGTATAATCCTATAAATAATACATCCATAATTTCATCGATAAGATTGTTATAAATGGATGAAAACCTCTCTCAACCCCTATTGTTGGATACTTCATGTTATCCAAGACATAGACACTGACATCAAAATATAAGGCCAAGTACTTGGTGAAGCTAATATATGCACAGATTTTTGGATGCGTGATGGACACAATAAATGGTATGCAGCCATAAATTTATTTTACAAGGGGTTTAGTATTAAGTTATAAGTCAAAAACCATAATAGATCACTCGAAAGATGTGTAGTGGGTCATTGGATACATAAAATGATTGACACATATAGTTATGGGCTTGTGGTAAGATGCTTATTTATAGGTATTCACAATTGAAGATCTTTCTAGGATGAAATATTTCCAAAATATCATGATTAATTTTATTTTTATGTTTAGAGAAATAATGATCAATTTGAGTTCTCAGATATATATTGCGGTAACATTTTCAAAAATATTAGAAGGATATATACGAAACTATATAAACTGGGAGGGAGTTATTTTTAATAAACCACATGTTGCTGAATCATTGAAATTCATCAAAAAGTGGAATTTAATTATTTGATAGTTAGATTTAAATACACCATGCCTAGAATATATATATTCATTTAATAACGAAACACATTAAATTAATATTCAATTTTTTTAGAATATTCGTGAATAAAATGTGTAATAAATGTGAAGATAGGTGGGAAAAATAATATCGATGAAAAAATGTTAGTACAGGGGAGGCTGATTTGTCACATTACCTAATTTGGAATTGGGTGAATGGGAGATCATAGAGAGAACTACATTCCGATATAAGAAGTGTTATTTTTTCCTCAGTGAAACAGTATGTAAAATAGAGAGTGATCATTGAATTAGTATTCCAGTGGGAGATTTTTAGGGATTATGAATCCTTCTATTGAAGTCACTATAATCAATTTAATGGAAAGGGAAGTGATGTTAAGACTTCACCCTGTTCACGGTAGAGGCAGTTTTAGACTTCAACACACTGATGGATTTTCCAAAAGATAATAATATTTTTATGGGTTAAGAAATACTGTTTTAAACCACCAAGATTTGGGTTATATTGGATCATTCATTTGGATTGGGATTGTGACCATTCCACTGGATGTAGCGGTTGAGTAGGCTCTAAATATATATGGGTGATGAATCTAATAGAGGGATGACCAAATTTTCCGGATGGTAGTGCAACCTATTAAACAGGTTATGAATCGAAACAAATTAGAGGTGGTATGGTGATCTTTATTACATCTTTGAAAATAAATTTTAATTGTGATATATGTATCCTTAGTTATATTTATCCTCATAATTATGATTATATATATATTTGGAGGCGTTCTCCCATGGAAATAATAAGAAATACTAAACTAAGTTAATCTGTATGCATAGTCTTTTATTTTCCTATTATTTTCATTCTTGGAATTTTTTGTGAGAGTTAATCTAAATATTAGATGAGATTTGTTTCTTATTAGTTGGGATTTTGTATAATAAACATCCCGACATTGGTATTTTAATATACTATATGTTTTGGTGGTTCAATTTTATAATGAAAAACTGCTAGTGTGTGTGATCATCTAGTGAGATAATAGCTCTACAGTTTAGTAATAATACAAATATATACTTCAAAAAAATATGTTTCCACATGTATATGAAACAAAATCACTATATAATACCTTATACATATGAGGATTATGAAACACAAATTATAAGTACCCAACCTTATTACATCACTTAATCATGATTTCATCCATGAAATCACTTCCTTTTAGATTGAGTATCTTTTAAAGTTTAGAGCTTTAGATAATTGGGACATAAAACATTCATAAAATTACACATTATTAATGAGTGGATACCATAATAATAGTATTCATTTCATCCAAAATATTAAACTTTTCACATAAAACATGATTTATTTGACAAATATTCAAACATTTAACATGTCTTACTTTATTTTCCAACACATCCTTATAACCTGTGAAAATAATTTAAGAACATGGGATTAGAACAAGAATCTCAGTAAGGGATATAAAAAGAAGGAAAGAATACATTAGTCAATGAAGACTTTTAACTTATGAAATCATTTTTAGAAGACATGATTTTAACCCATATATACTTACTTTGTGAAACATGAGGTTTACACAAGATCTAAACAAAACATGAGAACATAAATATAATCATAAAGGTGTCTTGGGGCATCAGTTAAATAATCTTGTAACCCCCTCGGCTACCATATCATTTGTAACCCTCATAGCTACATAATAGTTTCTATAACCATCACAGTTACACTTTGAGTAACCACACATCCAACCTCCAACTTACACATACCCAATGAATTGGAGGGAGATATAGGTCCCACCCTTTGTAATAAAAACTTCCCAAGAACCAGAACATAATCCCACAACATGAATAATTGCATGAAAATATTTTTTTTGAATTTCATAAAACAGAATTTTAATAGATGATTTTAAAAGAAAATCCTCTTCATAAATCATATAATTGAATGGATACTTAATAGAGTGGGTTAAATATGTATAAAAACTATAAATACACATAATTAAACATATTATCTAAAAAACCCATCACACAACCAATTATAATACCTCATAAATAATGAAGTAGAATGTTAACCCAAATAATGGAAATCATGTTAAGAATTCCCTTACCTCGGGTTTTTCATACCTAAAACATGTTTAGACCTCATGTATAATGGTTAAAAGAGTGTTATTAATATCTTAAAAAAACATATACATATTTATAATACCTTATATGATCATTTCATTACATTATTTCACCATTTAATTGTTAGTATTTTGTTCCATGCACTATTTTTGCGGAGTTGTTTACAAGATTTCCATGATTAGTTCTTCATGAATGTTCATGTCAATTAGGATTGAGACTCTATAATTAGAATGGAGTGGTATTTACGTATTTCCAAAATCCATAAATTATACCATTTCTCATTTCGAATTCCTACATGAGTATGATTTATAAGATAAAGCGTTAATGATGTTTGTTTAGATCATTTTAGTGGTTCTTTAATAATAACAACCTCATTTTATTTAATAATTTAAAACCATGTGTAAAAAATAATTACAAAACCACGGATGAGACATAATACATATATTATAACCTCTTGTAACCATGAAAATGGTTTTATGAGCATACTTGAAGGAATTAAAGCATATTAAAATCACATCATTGACAATGTCGATACTTCGACACATCATGGACAATGTTTTTAATTCCTTGAATAAGTGGGGTAGAAGAATTAAAGAAAGGAACTCAAAATAAATGAAAATTTGAGAAATTACATCCAAAAATTTGGCATCTTAATAACATCGTTTAATTTTTCATAAAATAATTTAATGCGATAAAATGGGTCTCTCATAATTATTAAATAATATGGGTAGTACGAGGGATATGGAATGAAATGTACCAACATAAGACAAAGGTAATGAAATATAATTACATAAAATCAATGTAAATAAATAAAATTAAAGAGGATGTTTACCCCTTGATCTCTTCTCCTTGAGAAATTTCTTAAGGCCTTTTCTTTTGGCCTTTTGGTGAGACCACCAGCTCTAAAACATGTGGAAGAGCCTTTGGAGGAATATTGGGCAGAACCTGGGTAAGGCTCAAGGTTTCAGAGGTGTGAGAGGAAGAGGGGAATGAGAGTGGTATTTATAGTGGAGGAGAAGGGGTATTTTTCATTAATTTAGTCATTATTAAAATATTGTTTCTCAAGAATATGAATAATATGAATTCATGTGACCCAAAATAGTAATAATGGATTGTTAGTTCGAACCAAGTGGGCTTACATCATCCTTATGTCACCTATGATGCATTAAATCAAGTATTTAGTATTTATAATATTTTACTATTCATAAAAAATTCTAGAATTTCATAAAATTTCAAAAATTCACCCATAACATTTATCGATGTGTTGATTTCAAAAATAAATTTCAATTTTTTAAATTAATTTTCTATATTTAATTTATTTAATTTTTAAATAAAATTATACTTAATTTGAAAATTAATAAGTTAAAAACTAAAAGTTCTTTTATATCACATTGAAAAATTAACCAAGATGTCATTATCATAAATCCTTAATAAAATAATATAATAACATAATCTACTATTCATTAGCGTCATATTACTATTCATATTCTATTCATGAGGGTATGTTATTATTCACTAAAAATCCATTTGGTTCTATTAGACTCTATATATCATACTGAACACAATTATATATGACCATTATTCAAAAATCATCCAATAGAAGTGTAAAATTTATTTTTAAAGGCTAGTTATAAATATCTACTTAAAAAATGTTTCATGAATTTCCATTTATTTTTGAAAAAACATGGGTTGTTCGATTATCCCCACCTTCTAAAAATTGTATCCTCACAATTTTTTTACTTTCTTAAAAAGTGAGTGTGCCTTTCTCTCATAGAGTATTCAGACTCCCATGTTGCTTCTTCTACCATGTGGTTTCTCCAGAAAAAAGGTATCTAATCACATTGTAAGGGTCCTTATAGTTGGTATCATATCAAGGTATTCATTTACAACTGGAACATTATAGATATGTTATCAGTTGTAATGGTTCTTTCTTGTATTCAAACTAAAATTATTTTTCAAAAAACATCTTCTTTAGATCTACAGACAATCTTTTCATGATAAACAGAAATCCAATCTATTCCCAGAATAACATTAAACTTCACTTAGTGTAAAACAACATGGTTTGCAGGTAATGTATTTAAACAGACCAAAATATAAAGATTCTTATAATTCCTATTTGAAATAATATTTCCCCTAGTGTTTTAACGTCATTTTCTGGTCTCGTTTTTTGAGGTGATATTTCTAATTTATAAAAAAAATATCATAAATGAAGGAATGTGTAGACATCGTATCGAACAAAACGTCAAAAAAATATGAGTAGGTGAATAGAGTACCCGATAATTCTTTGTTGGATGGACCTATAACTACTGACGTAGTCACAATGGATCTCACTACACCAATCTGCTTATAGTCTGGCAGCTTTGCATCATTTGGATATCTCTTAGGATAGTTATTTGAATAATGACCCATATCACCACAATTAAAACACTTAACAGTTTTATTACCAGAATTAGCCTTAGGATCATTTTCATTACAATCTTGGGCTATATGTCCAAAAATACCACATTTAATGCACTTCTCTATTTTTCTAAGACATTCCCCAGGGTTCTTCTTACCACACTGTTCATAAACTAGAAACTAGATTTTCTTACCATCAGATTTCTTTTATTGATTCTTATCCATTGCTTTCCATATGTGCCTCTTGATCTCTCTATTTCCAAAATGTACGTGATCTTCAGAAATCTCCATATCTACCCTTTCAACAAATCAGACATGTTTCTTATAACTTTTGAATTCATAGGAGGCCAACGCCCTTCGATACCTTGGCTTCAGTCCTGAGTAAAAGTGGTTTATTTTTCTATCAAGATCTTGAATAAAATTTAGAGCATACCTTGCCAGTGGGGTGAAGTTCGCTTCATACCCAACCACTGAATCATTCTCCTTTTTCTCAAATTCAAGAAATTTCTTCTCTATCCTAAGTCGCACCACCATAGGAAAATATTGTTCAAGGAAAAGACTTTTAAATTCATCCCACTAAAAGGAATCAAAATCTTCCCTATCCCTTATATTTCTTACCATTGACCACCACTGATCAGCTTCACCTACATAAGGATAAATGAAAACACTTACCTTTTGATTATCTGAGAATACCATAACATTGAATATCTTTTCAAGGGCATTAATCCATCCTTTAACTACTACTGGGTTAGCTGATCCATTGAAATTAAGAGGGTGTTGTCTCATAAAATGTACCACTATCGTCATGTTCCATTATGGTACCTATAGTTGTTCTATTTCAAGGATTCCCTCTCCATTTATTTCCTATGTTAGCTGATACATTACTATCACAAACATCTTATTACCAATCCCAACCATTCTGGGCTGCAGATTTGGAAGGATATCATTCTGTCAGTTCCTCTCCTCTTCAGCTTCCATGTTTCTTCTACAGAAAACCATTCTGAAAAAACATATCTTAGATGAAGCAACATGGTAATATTTAAATTCCATAAAATTTCAAATTAATCATAGAGTTAAAATCATTTATTATATTCTTTTATCATCATCCTAACCCCTAAATATATCTAAACCATCATATGATACCAACTATAAGGACCCAACCTTATTACCTTACATAATTTTTATATTATCCAAGAAATAACATCCTTTTACATTGAGGCTCTTTTCAATTTTAGAGATTTTGAGAATTTGGACATAAAACATTCATAAAATTACCCTTTATTACAGATTTGATACTATAAAAATAGTATTCCTTTCTTTCAAAATATAAAACTGTTCACATAAAACATGATTTCTTTGACTAATCTAAAAACATTTAACATGGATTCTTTCATTGTCAAACACATCTCTATAACCTGTGAAAGTAATTTAAAAACATGGTAAGAGCACAAAATGCTCAGTAAGGGATATAAAAATAAAGAAAGAACACATTAGTCCACGAACACTTGTAACGTATGAAATTATTTTCAGAATACATGTTTTTCACCCATATATACTTACTCTATGAAACATGAGATATACCTAAGATCCACACCAATCATGAGAAAATAAATATAATAAAAATTTTATCTTAGGTAATTAACTACATAATCATTTAACCCTCTCTGAAACCTTATCATTTGTAACCCTCACAGCTACCTTACAGTTTGTGTAACCGTCACAGTTACACGAGGAGTAACCAAATAGTTGACCTCCTTCTTACACATGCCAAATGCATTGGAGGGAGATATAGGTCCAACCCTTCATTATAAAAAATTCCAAATACCCATACCATAATCATACAACATGAATAATTTCCTAAAAACATTCCTTTTGAATTTTGAAAAATAGAATTTCAAAAAAGGATATTAAAAGAAAAGCTCCTTTAATAAATCATATAATTGAAAAGAGACTTAATAGAGTTGATGTAATATGTATAAAAACTATAACTAGAAATAATTAAACATATTATATAAAAACCCCTTCACACAAAAAATTTTAATACCACATAAATAATGAAGTAGAATGTTAACCCATAAAACTGGAAATCGAGTTAAGAATTCCCTTACCTCAGGTTTTTCTTACTTTAAACTTGTTTAAACATATTGTGTTATTGTTAAAGGAGTGTTATTTATAGCTTACAGAAACATATAAATATTCATAATACCATATATAATCATTTAATTACATCATTTCACCCTAAAAGTATTAGTATTTTGTTCCTTGCACAATTTCTGGGTGAGTTCTTTACATTATCTCCACAATTGGTTCATGATGGATGTTCTTGTCGATTGAGAGTGAAAATTCAGAATTTTAATGGAGTGGTATTTACATATTTCCAGAATCCATAAATTATACCATTTATCATTTTTAATTCTTACCTGAGGATGATTCATAAGTTAAAACATTAATGATGTTCGTTTAGATCATTTATGTGGTTCTTTGATAATAACGACATCATTTTGTTTTATAATTTAAAACTATGTGTAAAAAATAATTCCAGATACATGGGTGATACATAATACATATATTATAACCTGGTTAAACCATAAAAATTGTTTTAGGACAAGGGTTTAAAGAAATAAAAAAAATTGAAATCACATCATCCATGATGTCGGTAATTCAACACATCACAGACAATGTTTTTTATTCCTCAAATAAGTGCGAAAGGAAGCGAATATTGATGGTAAATATTCCATAAAATTGATAAAATTAATAATATACAATATTCAAGATCTTTCATTCCTCTTGGATAAGAGGAAGTGAGGAAAGAATAAGAAACTAAAGCAACTCAAAATAAAATAAAATTTGTGAAATCCCTTACAAAAATTAGGAAGCCTAACAACGCCGTTTAAATTTTCATAAAATAATGTGATGATAGAAAATGGGTGTCTCATAATTATTATATAATATAGATAGTAAGGGGGATGTGGAATTAAATATCTCAACATAATCCAAAGGGAATGGAAAATAATAACATAAAATGAATGAAAAAAAAAGAAAAAAAAGATTATATTTTTCCTCATGATCTCTTCTCCTTGAGATCCCTCTTAAGGCCTTTGGTTTTCCCCTTTTCGTGAGACCAGCAGCTCTAGAACATGGGGAAGAGCCTTGGGAGTAGTATTTGGCAGAACGTAGGTAGGGCTCAAGGCTGGAGAGGTGTGGGAGGAAGAGGGGAATGATGGTGGTATTTCTAGTGGAGGAGAGGGGGTATTATTCATTATTTTAATCATTATTTTAATATTTTTGCTCCATACTTTGAATAATCTTAATTCATGTGACTATAAATTGTAATAATATAATGTGAGTTCAAACCAAGTGCTAATACATCATCCTTTCATTACTTATAATCCCCTAAATCAAGTACTTAGCATTTATCATATATTATCATATTTTACTGTTTATCAAAAATTATAGAATTTTAGAAAATTCCCCAAAATTCAACATTACCATTTCTCGATGCGTTGAATTCAAAAATGAAGTCCATTTTTGAAAATAATTTTTTTTATATTATTAATTTAATTTTTATTTATAATCATACTTAATTCCAAACTTAATAATTTAAAAACTATAACTACTTTTATATCACATTGAACAATTATCCAATATGTCATTATCATAATGGCTTAAGAAAATAAAATAATAACACAATTTACTATTAATTAGGTTCATATTACTATTCATATTACTATTCATATGGGTATTTTACTATTCACCAAAAAAACATGTTGGTTCCACTAGACTCCAAATATTATACTGAACACAATTTACTCTTAAATGTATGTTTTAAGTCAATAAATTTCACCAAGGGGTAACCCTCATTGCTTCTAAGAAGGATTTCACAAACATGATGTAATTATAAAAGAGAGTCATAGAGTAGGTAACAAAAAACCACCTAGTATGAGTATATATCTCATCCTATTATCCAATTAGAGTATTAACCATCCCCACCAGAGGTGTAATGTACATATATTTAAAAAAAATACTATATTCAATAATGTACTAGATACACAACACCGATATTAAATGAACAAGGAAACATTATTATCTAAATTTGACCACTATAACATAGATGTCAAATTGGTTTGTATGAATAGGAATAAATTATTTATGACATATATATTAATTTCTTATTAAATATAAATATACTGGTAAATTATTAAAGTAATAAACACTTAATTTTTAGTTAAGTAATTTTATTCTTTAAAAGAAATTCTTAAAAACAGATTTTCATTAATTTTATGAGTAAACATTATAATTAATTTATAAATAATTTTAGAAAATTAACTTCATTATTTAATTCAAAACTTTAAATTTATCTTTATATTAATTTTTTATAATTTTCTAAAAATATTATTTTTTAATCAAAAGAAAAAAATATTGATTTCTATTGAAAATGGTGTTTCATTCATAGAGTAAACTTGTCATTTTGAATTAAATTTTAAATTTAATTAATTTATTTTTATTTAAAATAATTAAATTCTTTTAAATTAGTTTTATAATTGAATTTAGTATGAAAAATATTTTATATTTTAAAATGAAAGTTTTCGGAAAAACTATTTTCGTTGTGTTTTTCCATTGTAATTTTAAAATAAACTCTATACCTTTTTTTATAAAATTTTAAAAATGGATTAAATATTTGAAATAAATGGGTCCAAATTTAATAAATTAGTCCATTTTATTTGTTTCCAATAAGAATATTAATGTTATTTATTTTTATTACCAATGTAAAGGGTAAATCACTTAATTAAAGTTAAAAATAAAATGATAAGGAAGAAAATGACCTAAAAATGACTTAATTTTATTTAATGATTCCATTTTTTCATAATCTTTCATGATTAATGTATATATACTTTTTCTTTTGGATGACATTATGACCTTTATAATATTTTACTTGAATATAAGTCAGAAATGGTACACTCGTGTTTTTAATGATTAAAAGGATTTTATCATAGTGTTAACCAGAAGATATGTTCAGTAATATATAAAAATTTAAAATTTAAAATATTTTTATTCATCATGGTAATTTATTTTTAATTTTTAGTGAAGAAAATATTTCCTTAAAATCTTTCACAATGGTGGCACTATAATTATTTAATTAATGAAAAAATAAAATAATTGAAAATATAAATGTTAAAAGTAATATAATTTGATTTAATTAATGTTATCCATAAATTTAATAGATTATAATGACATTTTTGGGATGTTATAAAATAATATGTTTTAATTTTAAAATTTTTAATTAAATAATTAACGTCAAAGAAATGAATAATTATAAAAGTTTTCATTATTGATATTTTAAAATAAATAATATTTTATTAAATGACATAAATTTCATATCAATATTATCTTCTTTTAAGTGAGTTTGATATGATTAATAATTTAAACCATGTTCTATTTATGGTCCTTTTTCCATTTATAGTAATTATATTGACCCCCAAATATTAGAAACCATTATTGTCATAGTATTCTAAGAAAAAGTTAATGAGGGGTTAAAACCAAAATATATGGGTAAAAAATATTATAAACCTTTATATTTTCTATTTTATGTTTATATTTAGACCCTTCCTCATCTAACATTTTAAATATATCCATTTTTATCCATTTTTAAATGAAAATTATTTTGTGTTAATTTAATATTTTTGAGCAATTCCAAGTGTGCACCTCTACTCTCTTATAAGAGGGAATATCATCTTCTCATTTATTCACACTTTAAAGTACTTTTAATTAAAATAATACCTAATTAAATCCCTTCTTATAATCATTACCCTCATTCTATAGATATTTTTTAGGAATAATACCAACATTATTAATCTTAATGTGTTAATAAAATGAGATTTTCCAAAGAATAGGTAAAGAATTTAATGACATGTTTTTTTATTTTACTTCTTCTTCCAGCTCCTAAAAATATTATTCAATAATTATAAAATAATAATGATAATACTCTACATATAATTATAATTTATTATGTTAATTTATGACCAATATCTATCTCATATTCTATCAAATGTGATACAAACTCATCGTTCATGTGTATGACGGACTACCACCTCACGAACTGATTTAATTATTTTTCCAAATCCATCCATAAATAATTTTTATAATGAGATAATTAATGGTTATATATTAATTTAATAAAATTTTATCATTCTTAAAATATAATATAATGTTGACATTATAACCATTCTATTCACTAAAAAATGATAATGTTATTTGTGCGTACGTGTGAACTACCACATCCATGAAATGATGTTATTAATTTTTCATCACCACATCACATTGATTATATATGTTGGTATATTTAAATAATTAATATGTTATTATTATATCATTATCATTTATTGAAGGTATAATTATACTTAACTTCCAAAATTATCACTGAAAAATGGAAATGTTAGACATGCATACGTATGGTCTACTCTCTCTTTAATTGTAACATAGTTGACTTTTCCAAACCATATATAATGGTTGTATTTAAATGTATAATATATGTGTCTGGGTTACAATTATATCATGATTAATATTTTCCATATGATGGAATAATGACCTATTTGACCACAGTGTGCTTACCAAATCCATTTGGGTCTTAAGAAATTAATATCATCAAATCATCTAACATAAATCTAAATCATAAAAACATTAAATATAAAAATTTCAAAGATAAAATAAAATTAATAACTAACTATTAACTAGTTCATAATCAAGTAAATAATTAACACAATGTTATTATTCAGGATGATAAATAACGTATGTGATGAGTCAGACTCGATGTAAGAGACATTCTTATAAAAATTATGAATAATATTTTCATTTTTTCAACCATTATAGGTTTATAATCCACTTTTAAAATAATATTATTTCCTTTCTAATTTCATAGTTTTTTGAATAAGTTAATTTAAAATGGAAAGGTTATTTTCCTCAACAAATTATTTTGTGATGGGGGATTTTATTTATCATGTTATTGTTCTTGTTAATTGTTTGTGATGATCTATGATTCCATCACAAAACATAGTCATATGCTTTAATGATATCCCACAAATGAATTTGGGATTTAATTCGACTATATGGTTATTAAAAATATTTTAAAGTGTTAAATAATTAAATTTCTCTAAAGAGATAATGATAATATACTACAATGGTTGTTCAAAATTTAACTGTGATGGTTAATCCAAGATTTTTTCGGATAGTTGCTTTAATATAATATATTTAATATAACTATAAAGGTATTATATGAGTAGATGTGATGGTTAACCCATATTTAACTATGATGGTTATTCCATTTAAAAGAGTGAAAAGTATAGAATTCTGAAAACATTTTCACGTGATTTTCAATTTTTAAAAGGAAAAATTATGATTTTTTCCTTAAAAATTTATAATGAAATGTTTTATCGAACATGTTATACTAAGAAAATGATTTCTATAGTATGAAAAGGTCATATTTTGAGTTTTTATATTTAGAAAAAGAAATTTTTTTTATAAGAATCCATGGACTAATCATTTCTTTTATTCATTGGATATACCTTACAAAGTTTTTTATGATTATACCATGTTTTTGTATAATCACATGTATTAAGGATTGTTAATCGAAAATAATAATATAATTTTACAATCATGAAGGTTATTCATAAAAAACAAATTTTATTTTAATGATTTTATATTTTGGAAAAAATTCATACTAAGTAAATATGCCCACCTTGTAATTTATGGGTTGGTTATGTATGAATTATGGCTTTATTATATAAAACACTAAACCTGAATGATCTTTACGATGTAAATAAAGTGTGTTTTAATCTAAAGAAACATGTGTATATGATTTTTAACTATCATTCCTTAATGTTAGAATATGATAAATGTTTAGAAAAATTTATTGATTAGGTTCTTTTTATGTGAGTTTGTATTATGAGTTAAAGATACTATTATATGTTTAAATATTTAAGGTTGATTATAATTTCAAAGTCTTAAAAACCCATTTTGGGGTTTAAAGTGATTAATTAGTAAAATGTTAACGATATTTTTGGATATTGTATTTATATGGGAAGTTATCTTAGGTATAATTAACTTGAAGGTTAAATTATTATGGAGTTCCTATGGGTATTATCTTTAAAAGAAACATTTTTATTTTAATATGAAAAAAATAATTTAATGTTTCAATGATTTTATTTTATAAAAATTAAATATATTTAATCAATATTAAATGTAAATTATTTCACACAATCTTCTTATCCATACTACATGATTTAGTCATCACCATCATGAAAAAGCTTTTTCAAATGATTTTGAATGATTTTTGAACATCCAAATCACCTACAAGAAACTATTTGATCTTCTAAAAACCTTATCATTTCTCCCAAACATTTATGGATCATATAGTTTTTTTATATTATTTCCAAATTTAAATGTATCCAACTGATTTGATAAGAGAAATACCAACAAGTACTTGACTATTTCATATCTATAAGACAATGGAGATATCAATAGCATAATAGAAGACACAGATATCCGGATTTAGGGTATGAATTATTTTTTTTTACTCTGCATATGAATCATTTGGGGTTTATATTGATGAATAAAATATATATATTTGATATAGTTTATTTATGTAAATAATGTATTAATGAATAAGATAGAAGATGGTGGTTAAAGGGTTAAAAAAGAACCAGAGTAAAGGATGTGTTTGTCCCTCATATTATGATATAATCTAAATATCATGAGAATAATGAAACTAATAAAGGATATTCTATAAGTGGATATATTTTCAAATTTTGGAAATATATGTAAGATTGAATCAAAGCCTTTAAAAAGTGGTGTTGTGAAATGTGATAATATTTTGGCGATATTTATTTTGTTTTGAAAAATGTTTACGGTACATGTAACCAATATGTTTAACAGGTGAAGAAATTTATTTGATGAATAATACTTTTAATTTTTGTGTATATATGTTTAATGTTATGGATAACCTTTAAGAGTCATAAAATCATTTATTTTTAGGTAATTATGTGTTAATACATTTTTTTGGATGAAAGATGAAGAGTATGAGATAACATTTGATGTTAAAAAAATATTTCATTATGCATAAATTAATGTTATTTTTTAGAATGTT
Organism: Viscum album; assembly: GCA_963277665.1. Taxonomy (NCBI): domain Eukaryota; kingdom Viridiplantae; phylum Streptophyta; class Magnoliopsida; order Santalales; family Viscaceae; genus Viscum; species Viscum album. Next base: position 2,081,029,558 of record OY728128.1, on the reverse strand, counting down.
TCATAAATTTTTGGGAATTTTGTAAGGATTATATTAATGTAGTTTTATAAAAAGGACAAACCATAGTCTAGGAAAAAACATATCTTATCTGAAAATGTCATGATTCATGAACCCACAATCAAAGGCTAAAAAGGGTGCATCACCTACCACTTTCCTATGTGATTTCTTGGTTAGTATGAAATTATTTTTCATTATTTATATGATCTAACAGATAATGGTTATTTAGATTTTTGAATTCAATGTTATATCATATAGACAACCATGGTATTAGATATTGATTAGGGTATTATGAGATTATTTACATTTCTGAAGAAGATCATTATACTTTTGGGGAGAATTTCAGGATTAATGTTAATAGAATACAATGTGATCTTATTTGAGAAATACATTATGAATTATCTTTTAGAAGAATATATGATTTTATAATGTATTTTTGGTTATTTCAGTTATTTATAGAAATTTTTGACATATCTTAGAGTTTATGTGATTATGGAAATTTTATTTTTAGTATGAGACACTAAGATTGATAGATTTATTGGAATAAAATTATTAAAATTATCTTGGAAGACAATATGATCAAATCCTTTGGACATTTGGGGTTCAATTTTAGTTTGGAATATTTTATGGAATTTTAAGGATTGTTATTTATTTATCTATGTTGAACATTGTGTATTACTATTGAAATTTTGACATTAAAGTTATTTTTGTAGAATTAACAGATTATTTATTTTGGTAATTATCTTACCTTTTTTAACCATTTTGGTATTTGATAATTTCAAAATAGAAGAATATTTTTCTAGGTAGTAAAATAATTCTTAAAATTTATGAAATGTATTTTGAAACAAAAAAATTTATCAGTTTACATTTCATGCCACTAAATCAGTATCCTTTTAACCTCTGAAAAAATTATGATTTTGTGGTGGTCAAATTTCTCTAGAACATGTTCTCTATCATGCTCTATCAGTTATTGGGAGTTATTTTTTCTTTCATATCAATTTCTTTCACTTCTGAATTATGTTCTCCTACTTGGAAACCTATTATATATTATTCAAGAAGACCTTCAAACTTACCTCTCTCACTTTTCAAGATGATATCTTATTAATCCTATTTATGATGTGGGATTTCAAAAAATATATTTGGAAAAGTTAAACCCTGGTTTTCTATCATGATATCAAAATTATAGGATGAAATTTCTTATATGGGGATTATGTAATATTCTAAAATTTCAAAAGAAATACATTATTCAATAGTGTACAATATAAGCAACACAATCCTCAAACGAACACTAAAATATTATTATTTAAATGTGTGTGTTATAGAATAGCCATTAAATTTGAGAATATGAACAAGAATAACTGATATGTGAAATAAATATAAATGTCTTATAAATAAAAATTTATATGTAAATTATTATAAAATAAAAACTAAATTCATAGTAAGGTCATTTTATTTTTTAAATATAGTTTTTCTTAAAAAAGGATTTTCCTTCTTTTTATGAGTAAATATAATAATTCATTTCTAGAAAATGTCTACAAATTTATTTAAAAAAATTAATTTCATTTATTAATTAGTAATCTAAAAGTTATCTTAAGATGAATTTTCTGATTTTATGAATATGTTGACTCTCAAGGAATAGTTAAAAGTAAGGAATTTTATTGAAAATTATATTTTATTTAAACAGAAAAAATTTATTTTGGGTCAGTTGTAAAATTTCATTAGTTTATTTTTATCTTAAAAAATTCAATTTTATTTTTAAAAAATAATTTTATTCTTGAATTTTGTATAAAACATATTATATTTCAAAAACATATTTTCTAAAATTCCATTTTTTTCTATTTCATTTTTTGTAAATTCTTCCATTTATATGTTCAGTAATTCATAAAAGAGCCAATATTTTAAATAATTGAGTCTAAATTTATTAATTAGGTCCCTATTATTTTTTTCTAATATGAATAGTAACCTTGGTAGTTTGTAAAACCATAGTAAACTTTAAATCGAGTAATTAATGTTAAAAATAAAATAATATAGACTATAAAATGACCATAAAACATGAATTATTTTAATTCTATATATTCATTTCATCCATAATAATCCAATATTATATTATATTCCATTTTACTCCATTTTAGTGAGATAGTAACCATTAATATATTTAATTAAAAGAGAACTAAAAAATGTTGCACTCTTTGTATTAATAAATATAATATTTTACAATAGGGTTAACCAGAACATATTTTTAGTAACAAATATTAAATTTAAAGATTAAATATGTATATTAAACATTTTAATTGGTTTCAAATTTCAAGAGATGAAATAATTACCTTAAAGTTTATCATAATGACGACATGGTAATTATTTAATTAAAGTAAAAAATCAAATAAATGATATCAAAAATATTATAATTATTATACTTTTATATAATTAATGAGATCCTTGAATTTTCTATACTACCATTACATTCTTGGGGATCTTTTAAAATCTTTTTCTAGTTATAAATTTTTTATTTATATTATTACTATTAATGTGATGAATACTTTTAATATTTTACTTTAATGCTATTTTAAAATAAATAATATTTTATTAAACGATATCAAATTACAGTAAATATTATATTTATAAAATGGATTGGGTTATGGTGTATTATATCTACAATGTTCCATTTGGGGTCATGTTTTCTATTTATAGAAACTATATTTACCCTCAAAAATTCAAAATTCATGTTGTCATGTTATGTTTAAAATAGGTTTATGAGGGTTTATTTTAAATGATATGTATAAAAACATATTTCAAAATTGAATAATTTTTTTTGGAATTGAGTATTTAGACCCATAGTAATATTACATTATAAATAAATCATTTTACCCATTTGAATTTTAATTTAATATATATTAATTTAATATTTTGAGGAATTCCAAGAGTGATCCTCCCTTATCATATAAATGGGCTTCTCTTGTTCTCAATAATTCACACTTAAAAACCATTTTTCATCCATGAAATATTTTAATAGATTCCTATAATACATAAATTAATTATATATGTCTTTTTTTATTAATAACACCAACATTTTAAGACTTACTGTTTTATGAAAATGTGGGCTTTTAAAGAAGATCTGTAGTTTTTTACAACATGATTTTCTTATATTAACTCTTTCACCTCCTTAAAATATTATAAAACCATGATAAAATAATAAAAAAACTATCATATAAATACTTATATATTAATATGTCAATGGTGTTACCGATATCCATTTCCTCTTCAATCAAATTGAAAAAAACAACCATTCTTCTATAGGAGGAATAACAGCCTCACGAATCGACGTAATTCGTTTTACATAACAATCTCTAAAGACTTGTTATAATGACTCAATTAATATTTATATATGAAATTCTAGAGATACTTATAATTATTAAGTGAAAATATTTTATTTAATGACATACATTTTCGTTTATTGAAAAATGATAACGTCATCTGAACGTACGTGTGGACTTCCTCCTCCATGAAGCAATGTGATTCATTTTTATCACCACGTCACATAAATTATATATATAAGTATATTTATATAAATTATAATATATTTATGATATTATTAAACAAATTAAAGATAAAATAAAACTTTCCTTCTTTACATAAGGATCGTTGAAAAATGGAAACGTTACTCATTTCTTGGTATGACCTACAGTCTCTAATATTGTAATGTAGTTCATTTTTCCTAACCATACATAATGGTCGGATTTAAAATCATAATTTATGTATAAAATTGATAATTATTTTATGATTATTATTTTGTAGATTATTTCATAAATATGATTTACCATAGTCGACTTACCAAATCCAATTTGGACTTATTAAACAGATATCATCATAATGTACGACATGAATGTAAATAATTAATTAATTTAATATCTAATGGTAAAAGGTAAAATAAAATTAATAACAAAAATTAAAAGTGTTATTAATAAATTATATATTTAACGTAATTTTATTATTTTGAAATACAATGAAATTATGTGTTGAGTCATTTTCAAGGTGTTGGACTTTATTTTAAAAATTATCTTTTACAGTTTCCCTTAATAATCGATTTTTCTTCCATGTCTATATTTTCTAAAAAAAATTAGATAAGTTTTTTTATATTCTCTTATCATTTTTTAAATGAATTTTTTTTCATTTTCACTTCTTACAAATGAAATTGAAAAAAATCAATTTTTTTCATTTTCCAGGCGAGGTACTTTGAGACTTTTCCAAACAAAAGTATGGAATGAAAGATTCTATGCTTATATTTCATGAGCAACCATTATTATGGTCATGAATAATATTTAAAATCAATATTAATTTAATTTTTTCCCATTATCATTTCAAGGAATATGTTTTCCTTTATAAATATGATGATTTTTAATTAAGTAATTTTAAAACAGAAAATTTATTTCTCTCACGAATTTTTTCAATAATGTATAATTTTATGTATCATGTTATGGTTCTTGGAAATTGATTATGATTATGGATGTTATATTATAATCCAAATTAGAATTGGTCTAAGATATCCCTCTAATGTGTTGGTTGTGGAATTCGACTTTATGGTCATTCGAGATTTAGGGAAAACATAATTGATTAGGTATCTCCTAAGAGAGAATTGGAGTATTCTATGATTATTATTCCAAGATTAATCATGATGATATTTCATGATTATATGTGATAGTAACACCAAATTTTACTGTGAGGGTTATTACATATGTAAGAATGAAAATTTTAAATTTGTGAAAAAAAATTCATGTGATTTAAAAATTCGCAAAGAAACATTTATGAGTATATTTTTCTCTAAATATTTCTAATTAAAAGTTTTATGAAATTTTTTGGATAGTGTATATTATTTATTGAATAAGAAATGGTTTTATTTTCAGCCAAAAACTTATTTTTTAAAGGAATATTTTTATAATTATTCATGGACTGATAGTTCTTATCTTTATTTGTATGTCTCTTACAGATTTTTTTATGCTCATCCCAGGTTTTTAGAAAAAATAACAAGGTTTAAGGATTGGTAAGTGAAAATAATAATACAAGATGAAAGTCGAAAATAATGTTCATAAAAGTAAAACATGTTTTATTTTATATGTATTATTTTGTGGAGAAAAATGAATACTGGTTAGATGTGTACAACTTGTAATATATTGGTTAGTAATGTAAGAATTATGACCAAATTCTATAAAAATATTAACCTAAATGATCCATAGGAATAAAATAATGTGATTTATAGTCAAAAGACACTAGATTATGTGAGGTTGCAGGTCATTCCTTACATTAGTTGATTGAGAGACCTCCAACCCTTGGTAAGAAAGAGAGATGTATGAGACGCAAATTAACTAAAATGGGCCCATGAGAAGTAAGCGTTGAAAATAGTACTGATGATTCTATGAAAAATATGAATGGTGTAAATCATGTGAGGATTAATAAATATTGGATGAATAAAGACCATGTCATGTAAAATAAGTGAATGGATTTCAATATCGCCTCTATGAATTTTCTAAAATCCTTAGACCACTTTTTTGAAACAATGATCTAAATATTTTATTCTAAATTGGTTTATATATTTTAATAATTGAGGTAATATAATTTCTTTCTTATACTATTTTTTATTGAGGATTTATGTCTTAAAATAACATTTAATTTTAAATTCTTATCCCTCCTTCCAAATTGTAATGAATTTTGGGTTGTTCCTATATATATCAAAAATAATATTTTATGTTTATTTTATAGCTCACGATTAAAAAAATGAAATATCATTATTGATGTCTTTTCCCTCCATATAATATGTAGTTCGATTTTTAAACTCAAACGTGGGTGAGTTAGATAGTTATATGATAGTAGACATATAATAATTATATCCATGATAATATACAAACACATTTATTTTAAATCCCATACATTTTGGGTTTTATCTTTCTACAATTTTATTTCCATAGATTTAATCCCTCCAACCACCACATAGCTTTTTATTCCACTAACACTAAAAATTAAAATCCTTTAGAGAGAGAGAGATGGAATGATAGAAAATAAATAAATTATGAGGAATTAATACAATATAATGGATCATACACAACCAAAATTCTAAAGGAAGATCAAATAGACCTCAATAAAAAGTCATCCAAATAAAATATCTTTTCAGAAATGTGGACATTTCTTATACTAAGTATATCTATCCAATTTTCCAAATATAATTGAACTTCATTATGTGTATATGTGATGGTTGATATATAAAAATTATGTTGTATTTTTTAAAAGAGATCAAAAATCACAAATCATTTCAATAGATGATCTAAAAGACATTGTTTCATTGATATATGTTGATCCCACTTAAATATCACTATATGAAATAGTATTTAATATGTAAGAATAATTATGATGGAAAAAAATATCTGATGAAAATAATGTCATTAATGAATGATTAGAGATATGGTAAAAAATATGTTGCGAAAAAATAATATAAGATATTTATTTTGGTAGATAATAAATTTATCCCTATTAGTTTTAGTGTTCTTGCATACACTATGGTGCATCATAGTTTCTTTGGGATGGAATTTCCCTCGGTTATCACAATATATTAGTAATTACAATGAATGGGTTAATCCATCAAAATAAAATAAGGAATTTTAAATTTAACTGAGGGTAAAATATAACTATAACTGATAAATGCATTGTGATTATGTTTCCCAAAAAATCAAAAAAGTTAAAAGTGGTTCTAGATATTTATGATAGATAGCATGTCCATTACAAATACACATCAACAAAAACTGATTCTATCACTAATAAAAACTATAAATTTCCATTGAAACAGTGATAACTGATATATATGCATTAAATGAGACTAACCAATTATGAAAAAAATATCTCTTTCCAGATTTCCTTTATAAAATTATATGATAAATATCCATACAAACAATCCCCCTTTTGAAAATTTAAATTTTCTTCTATATTTTTTACAATATAATGTGTTGGGTATCGAGATCTAGAGTTAAAGATCGAAATATAATAATTTTTTTCCCATCCAGAAGGTGATATTCTGATAAATTATTTTAATGAGTTATTAGTGAGCTATTTTGGTTTATTATATTATGAAATACATTTCTTTATTGATTATGTTTTAAAATAGTTAATTCTTATTAATTGAATTGTTTTTACTTTTTGATTTATTTAGTTTGATTAAATTATTAGTTTTATTAGTTTATTATATATCAAAAAATAAAAATAAAACTACTCCTATAAAATATTAAATAAAAAATTAATTAATTATATTTAGAAAAAAATAATAAAATCTTAGAATATTAAGAATTACTAAAATAATTAATATATTACAAAAAAACAAAAATAATAAAATTCAACTATTATTCTAATAAAAATAATAACAAATAAATATTAAATATTATTATAAAATTATAAAACATATAAAAAATAATTATTTTTAGGGAATTATGATTATTAAAAATAATAATAATAAATTATTTAAAATTAATAAACTAAAAAATAATTCAAAAATAATAAAATTTTAGTTTTCATTTATTTTAAAAAAATTAGATAATGTTATTTTAAATTAATTAAATAATTTAAATTTTTAAATATTATTTTATATATTTATCTGAATAAAAATATTAGTAGAAATTAATAAAATTAAAAATAAAAAAATAAAAAATATTTATGAAGACTACTAAAATTATAAATTAAGAATAAAATATAAAAATGAATAAAAATTATAAGATATTTAAAAAAATATCTATAATTAAAACCAAATATTTATTGAAAAGTAATGAATATTTAAATAAATTATTAAAAATTTACAAATTATTAAATTCGAAAAAAAATTATTATTGATTATAATTATAGTAATAATTAAAAAATAATAAAATAATAAAATATATTAGTAAAATTTGTAAAAAATTAGTGAAAAATTAAATTATCTAAAAATATTATTTATTTAAAAAATGTGTACTATTTAATTAAAATTAACTATATTATATAAAAATTATTTATTTATTTATTTAATTTAAAAAATAAAATTCTTATAAAACAAAAAATAAAAAACAATTAATAATTAAATATAACCATAAAAAATATAAAATAATAAATTTGTAAAAATTAGTAAAATGATTGAAATGCATTGGGGTCAAGCCATTTTATAAAATAAATACACCTTTTTAACTCTGCTGAGAGGGAACCCTAATGTGGCCAATAAGCCTAAAATATATATAGCATAAAGGCCTAATAGAATAGAGGAAACTAAACATGGATGGTTCATAGACCATAAAATTTGATGGCCTCTTGGACCTATGGCCTAAAAGTCTTTTTTCTTGGCTCGGTGGCCTATTGTTTGACCTAATGTCCCCTTTTGTGAATAGGTCAACTATTTTACCTACTTTTCATAGAGTGACTGCTAATGTACTCACTATCATTGGAGTGTTTGTTATATTATCCTATTTTTTTACAATGTTGATGATACTAAAGTGTTTTCACTGCTACAATCTTACTACAGTACCCTATAACAAGAGAGGGGAGTGAATTTAGATTGAATTGGTCTAATACGTTATGTTAGATGATCAACCATATTTATTATTTTAATTATTGTTAATATTATATGGTCAATGTTTTATTATTATTATTATATATATAATACAAATAAAAAAATATCAAATAGTTTGATCTATTTCCAGCTTTTGGATGGCCTAATATGCTATAAAAGCCAAACTTTTGTCGACCCGACCCAAGATAGAGCTTAAACTACAAGTACCCCATGCTCTCCCCCATAGTCAAGGGGTGGAGACAAGGGTCAAAGGAAAAAAACTAACATGGGGAGACATTTCCAAAGTACATCTACGCACACACACATCCATCTCAGTGAAAAACTGTCGAGGGAGTAAAAGTAAAAGAAATAGAAATCTAAGGGAATAACAATGCATGAGAAATCACTTAGACAGTACAATACTATAGTGGTGTAAACTAAAAATAGAGGTTGAAAATACACACCCAACTAGAAATACATTCCAACATTGAAAAACATGAAAACTAAACTACGGAGAGAGACATCACTTTATTTATAAGTTGTGACCACTATATATGGTCTAATGTTCCATGAATACATATGGACATATGATTTCACTATCTATATATGTTTCATATTCATAAGACATGACACATGTGATAAAATACCATGTCTGGGTGAGTATATAAATACCCAATACGATGCCCTGAAAGCTGAAAGGGGAGTATAAAGAGATAAAATAGGAAAGATAGACAGTAGATAGTACACAGGATACAAGATAAAGTGAAAGAAGACATCTCAACAAAAACCAATAGAGGGTAACCTAATCCATAAATGGGGGGTCAACATGGTGAGTATATAAACTATGCATCGAGTCATCACCACCCATAGCATGAGAGTAGACTCATTCAAGCATGACCAGCTAAACGTAGAAAGAATGTGACATACCCTACATGTTTTTGCATCTCATGGAAAGAGAGTAACCAAATACTATGTTACGGATACAAAAGAATATGTGTGTGTGTGTGTGTGCATTCTCAGTCAATAAAGCTCAAATGAGAGATTAATGAAATATTCTTCTAACAACTCAGCCAAATAGGAAGAGTCTCTAACAAATCCAAAATCCCATATATGATCTCGTCATCACACAAGTCTACCCATAATTAACTTTTAAAGACAATCCATGCATCATAATTATGCCACTTAGTCCAGTGGATACAATTTCTAGGTGGAAGAACCATACCCTAGTAAACCAGGTGGGTTCCACTCTGATTTTTGGTGGAGGACCCACTAACTAGCCCTATAGGATGGAACCACTATTATAGTCATTCAGGACCCGCTGCCTGGCTCTACTAGAAGGTACCAATCGATAGTCATCGAGGATCCACCTCCCAGTTCAACTACAAGGCACTTCTTGGTTTTTGTTGAGGACCCACTTCCCAGATCTGCTAGAGGGTAACACTCATTAGTCTTTAAGGACCAAATTTAGACTATAATAGAGTGGATCACTCAACGGACATCAAGGACCCACTTCCCATCCCTACAAGGGACACCACTAAGTAGTGGTCTTGGACCCAGTGCCTAGCTCTACTTGATGGTACTACTCGGAAAGTCTTTGGTGATCCGATGTGACCACTCCCATTATCAATCATTTCCTAGCCAAGCATCATTCCCTAAACATTCCATATCATATCTCAAAATCAAAAATACATTAATACAACACATTTTACATTGAGAAACACTCCAGATAGGATACTCATGGGACAAAATCCATTTTTTAACAAAGTAGATACATAACCATGATGTTTCATATTAACATTCCAGGGGTACATGGCTTCTTAGGAGACCCCACATGGAACGTGGTACCTCTCCACTGCCTAGCCATGTCCCCTGATGGAACATCTCTTGCAAACCATATAGTATTACATGATGTTTTGGTGGACTATACCGTTTGTCAAATCTATCTAGGACTCGGTCGTTTTCTCTGGTCATGTCTCTGTACAGGACTATGTGTCCATGTACATCAGTACACTTTTTTGTGCCTAACTTTGTACACCCACATGGTATTTTTCCTCTCTGATCCATCACACGGGTTTCCTACCAATGGATGAGGTAAATAATGTGTAAGATGGATACACATCTTTCCATCCTTATGCTTTTCTAAAACCCTAGCTATCACACCCACAGGGCTACACATCATGTGTTAATACTGGTACATGACTTGAATTCTCGTTTTTCATTGATTCTTAGATCCACTTTCAATGATTCAATTCAAGATTTTCTTTCACAGATCATGCCTTGATTCTATAGTAAAATCATATATCTTGTTGTGGATCATGGATACATTATTCTATTCATTGGAAATTAAAATTTGGTGGTCCCCAGTGGTTTTGTTTTTAAAACATACACACTATTCCATTTTTATGATGATTTGGTCTCTGATCCCTGAAAATATGTTTCATAGCTCAGAAATATCCCAGATATACCCCTGTCTCACTGATCCTCACTTCTCACACAATTTTTTCATGATACTAGGGATCTGATTGGGTTTAGTAAAACCTAAAATTGTCGAAACAAGACCACATGATCCATTCGGTGAATAACATGAATAAAATGAGGGAGAAAAGATAAAGAAAAAAGTTTTATTTACCATTTCCATGTGTTCTTAGCCAAATATCAAGAATGGGGAATCAGAGGTTAGGAATAATTGTAACAGCTAAATTAATCAGAACCCTATAACATGAAAAAGATGTAATTAGTGAAGATCAATAGAAGGGTTTTATCTCTTCAAATAATTTTATCAAAGAGGGAATAATCTACATATTGAAATGTCTTATAAGATAAAATATGGCTCTCTAAATCATTCCCTTGTTCCATATTCAACTCAAGATACTAAAACTACATATGTATCTCCCACTCCTAAGAACACCCTTGAATGTTTATGTGCTACAATAGCATGTGAACTAAATAGATGGTTTGTCCATGCATGCTCTTCTACTATAAATCCTTAATCACCACCAGGTGCTTCAAAAAGATAGTTCCATACTTTATTTCCTGCTCACCCCAGCCGATGACATACTTGGGGTCATGCACGTATCTCCTTAGTTTTGAAATGTGGATTTTTTTATGAACTCACCCAAATTGAGGGGTTAGGGAGAGGTGGAAAGAAATCTCTCCAACCATCTACATGGTCTCGAACATCCCAATGAACCTCAAGGATATCTTTGATTGTCAGCTAAAACATTGAAATCCCTGTCATGGGGAGACTCTAAAGAAAATTTATCCTCCTTTATCGAAATTCAAGAGCTTTCGAGAAAAATCTATGTACGATTTTTGTCTTTTCATGGCCATCAAAAACTACTCTCAGATGACCTATAAAATTCTTTGTCATCACTTATACTAGCTCTTTTCCCACTAGAGATGTCTCATAAATCATTGTCTAGCGGAAATGTGACCATCAGGGTCTCTCTCACAGGGACAAAAAAGGATTTATACAATTGGTAGAGTTTTTTTTGTTGTTTTTCACAAACTCTATCAATGGAAAGTGATCCTATAATCTCAGGATGAAGTTTGACATGAAATACCTCAACATATCCTCCAACACCTGGATTGTACATTCTGTCTACCCATCGATCTAGGGGTGAAGGGTTGTTCTTTTCGACATTACGATCTCGAATTCCTTCTTCAGTCCACTCTATAATCATGACATAAACGGTGTGTCACAATTGGAGAAAATCATAGAGCGTACCCCATGAAGAAAAACGATATCTCAAATGTTAAACTACCCAAAACTCTCCACCAAACTATGGTCCTTAATGAGAATAAATTTTATGGAATTTTGAGTCAGTTAACTATCAAATAGATTATTCCACATCCCTTCTCAATGTGTGGAATTCTTTTCACAAAGTCCATAGATATGTCATCCCAATTCTACTTTGGAATCTCAAGGGGCTGTGACAAACCATCCAAAACATGGTTCTCACCCTTCACCTACTGAGAAGTGAGGCACTGAAAGATGAACTCAGTTATGATTAATCTAATACATGACCACAAAACTACCATTTAATGTCTATATAAATCTTCCTCATCCCAATATATAAATATAGTGGATATGTGTGAAACTCTCACATCACCTTATCCTTCATCATGACTAAAACCACCATCCGTCCCTCAAAAAATATAATTTGATTAAATACTTCATAATATACATATATTGAATTCCCCACAGGTATCTAATAAGTTAAGACCTCACTGATGATGTTTACTAGATAGAACTCTATCACACTCTCGATAAGTGGAAGAGTCCACACCATCGACTATAGGAAAGCGGTACACTCTTTCTCTATTAGGGTTAGTTTCAGAGAATCCAACTCCTCCAAATCCGGATGCCCAAAGTGAGCATGGGGATTCCTTCTAAGTAAATATAATAATATTCTACCCTTCTTCTAAGTATATAAAATCTCGAATTCATAGGTCTATAGGAACTCCAACCAATTTTGTTGTCTCAAGTCTAAGTCTCTTTTCTTAAAAACGTGCATAACACTATGATGGTCTGAGTAAACAATAAATAACTCCCCCTAAAGTTAATGCCTTCACATCCTCAACTAGAAGGATACCACAACTATATCTAGGTTGTGAGTAACATAGTTCTTCTAGTGGGGTCTCAACTGGCTTGACTCGTCTAGGGTAATTACATGCTGTTGCAAAAACATGCATCGGATCCCAGCTCCTGAGGAATCACAATACACTACAAACTCAATTCCATCCTTTGGAAGTCTAAACATTGGATCACTCAGATTAATCAGCCTAAAATCATTTAATTCCTTCTAGTATTACTCATTCAAGGTAAATAGCTAACCTTCCTACATCATGGAGTTCAAATGTGATGCAGCTCTAGTGAATTATGCCCCAAACATCATGCAATACCCCTATAATCCTATTACTCTATGCACCTATAACATGATCTTGGGTGGATCCCAAGAAATAAATTCATCAATAATCATTGGGAATATGGCCAAACAATACTCAGAGTTGACATTTTTGAAGAATTGAACCTCATGAATCCAAAACTGGCACTTCGAGAGATTCCAGTAAAGGTTGTGTGCTTGAAGAAAATCTTGAACCATCATCAAGTTATCTATATGTTCCAACTCCGATGAAGAGTATATGAGTATCACATCGATGAATATAACAAAAAACTAGTCCATGTATGGATGGAATACCTAGTTTTTTAAATCCGTAAACATGGTGGGGGAAGTTATCACACCAAAGGGAATCACTAGGAATTCATATTGTCTACAGAAACATTGGAATGCCATCGTTGGAATTCGATCATATTGAACCCTCAACTGGTAGTTGTAGAACCTGATATCTTGATAGTGTCCATATGATATTATTTTAATATATTAGAGAAGTAATTTGATGAATCTCAATCTTGAACTTCATCTCATTCCTTAAAGGTAGTCTGAGAACATCCTCGGAGAAGACGTCCATATAATCCTCCACCACTAAAGTATTTCCTAAGACTAAAGTAACTAGTATTCTAAGGGTTATAATTTCCAACTGATGGGTGATGGGATTTCACCTCCTACTCACAGAGCCAATTTATCCCACCATGATTTCTTTCTATCCCAAAAAGAAATCTATTGTACCATCATTTTGTAGGAATCTAACCTATATAAGGTGATAATTAATTAGGGATTGGAACATGTACAACCAATCCATTACCAATATGATGTCATATGGTTCCATAATAAGGAACAAAATTTTCTAGGTTAACCTCTCACATCTATGTAATACCACGCACAAACGATGGATAAAACACAAAATATAGTTTTTCCCTGTAAGAACCTCAAGATTATGCTACAAGACTAGATCCTCAACAAGGATACCCAACTCTCGCACCAAGAGTATATAGATGAAGGAATGACTGGAATATATTTCTACTAATAGTAAATAAAAAGTATAAAATACACATATAATACCTCTACTAATCTAATGCCCTGCGTTGTCATAAGTATAAAAAGACAACAGATGTCTGCATCCCTAAGGGACAAATCCCTAAGCCTGATATGGGATGCCTGATGGTGGTGGTGGAATGATATTATATCATCTTCTACCACCCATATATTCACCTACTCTATTTTTAGCTTGGCCTCCCTGGGGATCACCTAGTCCTTGCATAAGAGATCCTTGATCAGGTTGCGACATCTACCGTGGCGATCCATCAACCACATTTCTGCAAAACACTGCATATTGGGTGTGGTAGTCATGCACTATTTCGCTTCACCCAAAATAATAATTTCATTGAATATCTCTGAGATTTTATAGTGCCTTTTTCATTTTTATTTCCATGTACCACAAGACCAGGCTCCTAAGGCTGACCATGAAAGAGCCATGTGCGCCAAGATCCTAATGGTCGGTGCCTACTAACTGAGATAGATGACTCAGCTCTGTGATGCCCACTAGTAGATCTAGATAATTGAAATCCCTCGGACATATTAATCTCTATAACTACTACTCTCTCCAACACCATTTCATAGGTGGGGATGCACAAGCATACAACACTAGCACAAATCTATCAACGGAGTCCTTGCACAAACTTCTGTGCTCAGAAGTAGCCATCACTGATCATGTCATGGGAGTATTAGGTAACATCTATAAATATCATTTCTGATACATCCACCATCATCCCTCTTTGCTATATCTCTGTAATATCATGAATCTAGAATGATCACAAGTAGGATGGGTAATACCTCTCACAGAAAGGCCCCTAGAAGTTAGGCCACAAGAGTGTGGACTCATCAGACATCTAGGTAAGAAACCTCCACAAGTGCCCATCTGATAGGTGGAAAAGGCTAGATGCCAGTGATACCACCTAATATTCCAGTGTCTAAATGATCCTGAAGATATATACCACCAAATCTAGCCAATCCTCTGCTACTTGAGAATCTGGATCACCATAGAAGCTCAATAGCCTCTGGAATTGGTACTCATAAAGTACGCTAACCCTACATGAATCATTATTTTGTTATGATGGAATGATATGTTACTCGATAGGTGGATGTTCTTCAACCTTCCCACCTAGAGGAATGGGTTTGTATTATAGGCCTTGAACTGAGGCCTCGTCACTCATCGGATCATCATCATGATCCAAAACAAGTTTCTTGCATGTCTATCATCATTGAGGAATCCTAAAATTTATCAATACGTACATGGTATAATGGTCATATATATGTAAGGAAAATGTGTATATGAATCAAGAATGATATTCAATGTCTCACTCATTTATGATGCATGTACCATACAACCCCACAACCAGTGTCTTGGTATGCGGAGTTAATAAGAAGGTAGTAGAGGTCCTGGTGAATATAAATGTCGGTCACCCACACCATCACTGGGCTCCCTAGACTAAGATCCACACTCTAGACACTCTATAAATATTTCCCTAAACCCTAACCAAATTCTCATAAGGGGACTACTATAAGCAACATCTAAAGGAATGAGCATGCTCTAATACCAATCTGTCATGAACTGACCCAATCTGTTGCTCGAGCCGTAACTACCCCAAGCCCATTTCTATAAGGTACTGGGTTGAAACAAGCACTGAGGGAATAAATAAATATGGTAGTGATTTTACTATGTATTTTACGCACTGAAAAAATCTCGATGCAAATTTGTAGAGGGAGTAAAAGTAAGAAATCAAGAAGCTAAGGGAGCAACCATGCATGACAAATCTCTTAGAAAGTAACATAGTATAGTAGTATAAACAAAAAAATTAAGGGTAAAAATACATGACTAAATAGAAATATGTACCAAATTGATAAAAATAGAAAATTAAACCACTAAGATATCTACGATTCTGATCTCTAAATTCCTACCACCATACGCAGAACAAAGTTCCAAGTATCGCTAAGATCCTTTGAATTCACTATAGACCTATCCATCATCTAAAAAAGACAACACACAAGTGAAAAAATACTATGAAGGATTGAGTATATAAAAACCCATCTGAATTCCTCAAAACTTAAAGGGGGATCAGTAATAGATACTATATGAAAGAAATAAAGTATATAGAACATAATATACTAGATAGAATGTAAGAAACCACCTAAACCCAAATCAAGAGAGAGTAACCTCATCCGAGCATAGTGGGATCTACATGGAGAGTTACTAAACTAAAATTCATGTATTTTCCACACATATTATGAGAGTAGACTTATCCGACCATGAGAATATAAACCCAGAAAACATGTGTCATTCATCATGCATCTTTACCTCCCATGGAAAGAGAGTAACCAAATACAAAGTATGGATATAGATAAATGTATATATATATATATGTATATTCTCTATCAATGAATCCAAAATGAGGGAGTAAGGGTATCTCAATCTCACAGATCAGTTCAGGTATAAGTGTCTCCACCATTTCTAAAATCCCATCAACGATGACCATCTTCTCACACTCTTTCCAGAAGTGACCATCCAATTCAATACATGCCTCATCACAATAATGCATATTTTATGGGAAAAATATTATATGTGGAGGGATCATGACTTGGTAAAATAGGATGGTTTCACTTTGATAGTTTATGGAGGACTAATTTTCCATCACCACATGAGGGTACCCATATGATAAACATCGTGGACCCACTACCCATCTCTAATAGAGGGTGCCACACGACAGTTGTCAAGGACCCACTGCCTAGCTCTACTTGAGGGTATAACTCAATAGTGTCAAGGACCCATTGCTAAGTGATACTGGAGGGTACCAATCTATAGTCATCAAGGACACACAACCAAGCTCTACTATAGTGTACGACTCGGTAGTCATCAAGGACCCACTACCAAGCTCTACTAGAGAGTACCACTCTATAGTGGTTGTGGACCGACTACCTAGATCAACTAGAGGTTACCCCTCAGTATTATTTGAGGGATAATTTCCTAGATCTATTGGTGGGTACCATTTTGAATGTATCTAGTGATCTTGCATGATAACGATCATCATCGTGAGACACCAAACCAAGTGTTGTGCCAGAAAATTACACACCATATCCCTAAATCCACAACATGGGGAACCACTGTGTTCTATGTAGAAACCGAATTGGGATAGGCTACTCCTGGTCCAAATTCCATTTTCAAACAATGAAAATATGTAACCTTTAAATTTCTCTGAATGTGGCTAAGGAGTAGGCACCGTGTGTGGGGACCCAAAACGTGTGTAGTCCCGCTCCACCACTTGGTCGTGTCCCCAGTCAGAATATAGCTCCAAACTCATGTTGTATTAAATGTCGTGTTTGTGGAATACATAACTTTTTCAATATATTAGATACTAGGATATTTTCTCTACTCATTTTTGTGTACATGGCATTGTGTCTATGTAAATCAGTACATGGCTGTGTGTCGGGTCATGTACTCCCACATTGAATTCCACCCGTGTGATCTATCACATGACTCGTCTATCTGGGAATGAGGTATGATGCATGTATGGGGGATATATTCGATTCCATCCTTATGATTTCCCAAAACTTATTCACCAAACTCAAGTTACTATAAATCATGTGTTCATCCTTGTACACAGAGTGTATTTGGGATTTTTATTGATTATCATATCCTCTTTACATTCTTCGATTCAATCCTTTTTTTATATATCCCACCTTTATTCCACCCAAAACTTATTTATCAAGCCATAGATCATGAATTAAATCCAAATTTCATCAAAAATCGACTTCTGAGTGTCCTCATGGGTTGCATTATTTAACCCGTAAACACTGCACCTTTAGTAGATAAGGATTCGATTGTTGATATTTGAAAAATAATTCATAGATCTCAAAAATCCTAGATATACCTCTTCATCAATGATTTTATCCTTTAATGTTATTGTTTCATGATTTCAGGGGTTCGTTCAAGCTTGGAACAACTCATCAATGTCGAACTAGTACCGCAGGAACCAACCGGTGAAAATGAGAAGAAAAAATGTATAAAAGAACAAAAAACATTAAGAATCATTTCTGAGTGTTTATGGACAATGATAAATAATGAGGAATATGGGGTTACAAAAAAATGAAATAATCATATTATTTGGTACATGGGTTCATTGAAAGGGTTCAATTATCACATATCAATAAAAGGGATTGATCTACTCAAACTATTTAATCAATGATAGCGTAAAATAAAAATTGAAGAGTCCTGCTTTGAGATTGTATCATTCTACATAAAATTGCATTCCATTCAAGGATCGAAGGAATTATTTTCATTAATTATGTCCAGATATTCTGTAATCCATAGTTTAATCGTTGTCCGATATGATTTGAAAACTTAAGGAGGAAGGAAAGCTCTGGAATTATCCAATGGGTTTATGCTGCTAATCTAGGAGAATTCACTCTGGCAGTACTCTTATAAAACATTTATTTAGGTAAAAATGATTGGATGATTGAATTAATTAATTAATTAATCCATTAAACGTACCAAAAATTAATGAGATATCTGATCACCCCATACGAACCATTTTTTTGGCGCACCTAGGGTACAAAAATGTTTTGAACTCAACTATAGTTTATGATTTTTTATTTGATCTTCTATTTAAGGGTTATCTCTTATTATTTAATAAGTTTCACATGTGCAATATAAAATATATTTAATAATTTTATAAAATTATTGCTAGGAACTCCATGCCTTTAACTCACACACTATCTTCATTCCTAGCTCAAGAAATATATATATAAACATTTTAATGACTTATAAAGAAAAAAACTGAGTCTCTACCAAAATTGATTAAAAAAAATACCAAACCAAAATTCCAACCAAATAGTGGTCGTAGCAGTTCTATCCTAGTTTTAAAATAGTAATTCTAACAAAACAAATAATTAATTAATAACAAATATTATTATTATTATTTAAAAAAACACTACAATTATAAAAATTAGAAATTTATAAAATATAAATTTTTAGTAAATTAATAAAATAATGAAAAGATTCTAATAACTATATTTCCATAGTTATCTATAACTGAGATTCCATACAAATCGTTTATAATTCTATTATACCAAAAAATGAATTAAATTTAACACTTTTTTCTATTCCATTTGCTTCAAAATAGATATCATTCATTCAAAACACTTTTGAGTTGAAGTAATTAAGATATTTCATTCATTGTGCATACAACTTATATGATATATGAGTTGAATAATTTCATAAATCTTGAATAATGAATATAGATGATCATCAAATCCCAAAGATTCTCTATCCTTGTTGCACTGTGATTCAAACTAATATAATAACATAGTGCATCTCTACCTATAGAGAAAATTATAATTCATAATATTATTAGAAAATTATAATTACATCATAATATTTATTTTTTAGGTCATCACCACAAATCAAAAATATTAGATTTCATTTCAACATACTATATGTATTAATCTTTTTTTGACCTAATGGGTATTTTTACCAAAAAAATAACACAACACCATAATAAGATTTATAATAACCTACAATCCAAACATGTTTCCAACATGATAAATGAGGCAATGAGTTATCTTCATATCATATATACATTATGTTTAAATAATTAATATTATAAAAATGATAATACATATTAGTATATATGGAAAATTTACTTACATTATAAAAAAGATTATTCGAATAATTCAAAAAGAGTTAGAGAAACTTTTTTGATGATTATAGAGAAAAATTTGTAACTTTTTGTGAGGTTGATATTTTAGTTCAGTGTTTCGAAAAATATTTCATGCCTATGAAAAGTTGTTATTTAATTTACAACATGTCACATAGAATATTATATAAGTAAAACTCAATAGATAAATATTATAAATTATAATATGATCCATCACTATAAGTGTTATAAAAAATGAAAAATGAAAATAGCATAATACCAAACATTTGAAAACATAACTTAGTGTGGATTTTATTGTATATAATTTTCTGATAATAAAATTACTTAAATATTTATCTATGAATTTTGGAGGTTTTTAAGGTACTTCACATATTTGACCAATTTACCACTTTTAAAAAAGAATAAAATCTTACTTGTAATAATTTGAATTCATAAATACTTCATTCTTATGTTTTAATCATGAAGAACAAAGACATGACCACTTATTATCTTCCAAAACTAGTAGAAATTCATTATGATAATTGACTATATTATCATCGATATAAAACATAATGATAGTGATAGATTCTTGGAATTAGAAATAATTATAAGGATTTAAATTTTATTGTGGTTTATCTAGAATCAAATGGAGAATTTGACATATTCAAACATCCTTGAATGAAGCATGATTATATTATATGCTTCTCTCTTATTAGGGAATATTAATTAATTCGTGTAAAGAGTATTTATTATCTTAATCCTCTTAACATGTCAACATATTAAAAATGATCAACAATGTTTTCAATGATGGAGTTCCACATATATTGTTCTTGGAGAGAATCCTTAAACTACCTCAAATTTTCAGTACACATAAATCCATCCATGAATAGTTTGCTGTAAATTTTCAAAGTCTTATAAACTATATTTCATTCTACAATATTACCAATATAAATAAATTTATTAATAAAACTCATAATAATCTTGATCAAATCCATAATCGATCTACTAAATATAAAGGAATAAACTAACATACATGTAATAAATTCATTTACAAGGATAAATTTTATATCCATCAAGATGGGTTTTCCATTAAATATTGGAAATTATGTTCTAATATAATAAAAAAATATCAGTCAAATAACCAAATAGGGATCTCAACTAAAATAAAGGAACTTCATAATAATTGAATAGAATAAATCCTTCCTTAATATTGAGAGTGTTTATGATACTCATTTTCTTTCAGTGTGTGTATCCTTTTCCTATATAGATATGAAAATTTCTCTACATAACATCCTCCCCCCAAATACCTTTATAAAAATAAAAAAAACACTTCAATATTTTGGTGTTATTTTTTCATGTTAATATAATATGATTATATCAAAAAATATTAAATATTAAAAGGATCAATAAGAACTATTCCATCTTGAAATACAATTAACATTCCTACATTGACCGATTTAAGAAAATATATACTCAAATTATAATCAATGATGCTAAAAAATAATAACTGAGTGCATATCACTATTTCCCAGTTCCGTTGAACAAATAAAATATCATTTAGGGGAGCCAATCCAAAAGCTGTTTTCACCCCTTGAATTTTTATTGAGGAGATTATCACATTATTAGGCATTAATAAGAAAATTTCGAATATTCTTTCCAATAGTAAGTAAAAAAAATCAAAGAATCCTTTTTATTTTTAAATGAATCTAACCTATTAGAAACAATCTTTTTAATGATATCATATATATAATTAGTAATCTAATATGACTAAACTGATGAAATTATTTGGAATTTCCCACTTTGAGAATCAAGGTGAGAATTTGAGAGTTTGAAACTATTAGAAGTAATCCATTTTGAAAAAAAACCTTAATAAAATTTTCTAGATCATGGTGAATAATATCAAAAAAAATTTAAAGAAACTGTAACATTCCCATCCCATTTCACCCCCATCATGACCAAAACAGAGTGTTATGTATCAATAGCATGCCACCTAGTGTTCCAATTTTTTCTAACATGTGGTGAGGGTTATTGTGCAATCACGGAGAGACTATACCCTCTTATATGGATAACAATCAATATTAGGGAAAGTAATACTAATAATGTTCATCATAATATAAGTACTATAAATCCAATCATAGTAATATTCTAGTAATAATAAAAATTCTTACACATTATATAATAATATAAACAACTAATCATTCCATACATGTCATATGGACATAATAAATACCATATATAGATAGGTAACATAAAATAAATAAAAAGTACATAAATATAAGAAACTTTACATAATCACAAAACTGGTCTCAAGATATATCTCAATCCCATCTCCCAACCCTTACTTAATTACCTAACTAAATCATTAACCAGAAGGCACTTGACCTTATCTACTCTTAAAAACATAGATTCTTCCTAGGTACCCATGATGCTGTGATAGAGTGTGGATACAATGAAATAGGCCAGCACTAATGGTTTCTCAAAATAGAAAAAGTGCATAAATGTTTCCACTAATGTGATATGATTTACATGGTAAAGTTATACAAAAATAAAACACCATTGATCCTTATATTCTATGGTGACACCAAGGAATGGTCTTATCTTATTTGTGAAGTATGACTGTTGAGTATAAACATGTCACATATCATGCCCATTGGTGAATATCATACACTCCCAAAATACTGTCTCATGAAGTATAGATAGAACACTTACTGAGACTCACATCAAGTCTGATAAGAATCTCTCACTCAGTTTTCGTGGCACCAAACCAGACCATTCATCTAGTGATAATTGGTATGAAACACAAATAATTTCTTTCACACCACCAACAACTATTATGCTCACAAAATCTATATAAAATGATCTTCATAATTGGAATATCACCCCATCTATCCCATAAGTCCATCTCATCACAAAACCCACATCTATGGTTTGTATTGTCTCCCATCCTATTCTACATATTCCATCCTGTATCATTAAGAACTAAATTTTTTTACATAATTTCTGAATCCAAAATAAATAAATCATTAAATATTACCTCACACCTATATGGTTCGCATGATCATCATACATAAGAAATGTAACCCATTCCATCACGTTCTGTATTGTCATGGTTCAAATTATTGGCCAACCCAATATCCAATTACATATCAGAACATGGCTAGAATGACGACCCAACCCATAACTGTATAACTAACATATTATAAGTTGGATATCAATAAAAAAAGATATAAGTTAAATTTCCATAATTAATAATAATCTATATATAATATTTACAACAACATAAAAGTATTTAAGTTATAAAATAATTGGTAATGTGTCCAATACCACATAAAACAATTATCTCATTTCATCCTTGTTTAAGTACACCACCATGTTATCTCTACCTTAATGTAAAACGATTACCCTTAATAGGGATTTATAACTCTATATTTGGAATAGGAAGCCATATGTATTCATTTATGCGATCAAGAAATAAATTTTAGTGCATCCATACATCAAATTTATATGTAATAAAACATAGACCATAGTTATAATCAATGTTATAACTATCTCATGATTAAACAATCCTTTTCATTGAGTACCACTGGTTAATTATAGAATCAAAAGTTGAAATCAAGGTGTCATAGGAATGCCCAGAAATTAGACATATAAGATTATATATGACATATGATGATAAAAAATAAAAAATATGTATGTTTGTAAGAGGATGTATAGAATCACTAATGAAAACCTCGTGAAATGAATGTTACTCTGATCGGTTGATAAATAGAGGGGAACTCTTTTAAATAAGTGACAAATATGGTAGGAATGGGTGGGGATGTATATTCATTGGTGGGGTAAACAATGTAACTATTCAAAAATTAATTTTAAAACTAATTATAAAATTAATTTAAATAAAACATTATTAGAATCTAGAATATGGAAATTCGGTTCTTACCCAGCCACTATTGATGAACAATCATCAAAATTGAATCTCTTGGACAACAATTAATTAACACTATGAAAAGAAATTTTATTTCATCTCTTAGACCACAATTGATAAAAAAAAATCTAAAAATTGATCTAGAAACAATTCTATTTTAATGCTAAAGTATATGACCTTTCTACGTTCCCATGGAGCGTCACCATAATTAGAGACTGGTCAAAGTAGACCATAGGAAGACAAATGTAAGAGAAGATTATAATTATCTCATTTCTATTAAGGTATGTAAAGTGTATATCTAATTTGAAGGAATTTTTTATATTGAAAATATATCTTAATTAGTTAAATCATTACCTTTAAATCAGATTTACGTTATAAAATAGCAGTTAATTAACATTAAACATCAATATTAACATCCCAAATTTTATTAGTACACAATTGTTTAGAGGTTTGAGAATACTGTAAAAATACCTAAGAATGACCCACATGACATTATTATATGAAGGAATATAATAGATTACATTCCAACCCACATTCCTTATGGTATAAAAATTATGAGCATTGAAAAAGGTAATAAAATATTTATAAATAAAAAATTATAATAAAATAGTAATATGTTACTGCCCCATCATAAATATAGAGGGTTTGATTTCATCATTATGAAATTCACAAAATTTTTCCACATCATATATCCTACAATTATTCAAATAAAATTCAAGACAATTTAAAATATAATTAAAGATATTAGAATTTCGAATTTGAATAATATTTTTAGAAGTTCCACCAAGACTAGTATTTTTTCTTATAATGAAGAGATTGAGGGATTCTAGGAAACCATTGTTACTCGTCCTCTAGAAAGGACCAATGGAAGAAAATAATATTAAATATAGAATTTCCCATGTTATGACACTATTAATAATGTCTGTGGTGTTTTTTCATTTATCCGTAATTTCTTTTGAGATATAGTCACATTTTTTATACACATAGACATGATGTTGGTTTTCTGAGAGGGGGGAATATGAATCAATGAAAACTATATCATGTTCCTGTTTATGATTTCTAAAAATAATGAACCTATATACCTTGTTATACTAAATGATCTCACTACTCTCACACACTAAGGGGAGTATAAAAAAATGAACACCCGGTGTATAAGGTTTGCCACTAAAAATGACTAGCTAATCCTTTGAATTATCTGGAATTTACCAAGATCATACATTTAAATTGAATCATAATAGTTTATATAAGAAGAATAGTATATCCAATATTCTTAAAATAATAATTTAGACAATGTTGTCTCTATAAAAGTCCTCTATAATTTTCATTGTTCTCTTGTAATTTGATAACGTAAGGACTATCCTTATTCCTTATATTTTATTTTCAGTTGACAATTTTTATTTTTTTGTACTCATTTAGAAAGTATAATATGCCTGGATTCATTCTTCCTTAATAAAAATGGAATGTCTGATGAACTCACACAAACTATTCATATACTATTATTCTAATTTTTAAATTTCTTTGAAAAATTTTATACACACTCTCTTATTATGTATCCCCTATAAATGTCACCCTTGATTAATAATACAAAATAAAATATTCACTTTTTTCTTACATATCAAAAGAATATTCTTCAAAAAGAAATTTTAATTTTAATTTCTATTTCAAACCACTAAATTGCATCAAATACACATGAAATTCCTCAATATTTCGATCTAACATGGTGTGATCTGACATAAATCACATAATGACTATATATATTAAAATATGATAAACCTGTGTTATTTCCTTCTAGGACCAATTCTCCTATTATGATATGAAAAACTTCATCACACTATAATAATTATCTTCTTTTATTAAGGTATTCATGATTGCGAATTGATATCATCTTTATAGTGTTGGGTTTTTTCTCAAATTTTTTGTATTCGGATTTGTCTTCAATATATTTATTCCATAATATATTAGATTGAAAATATTAATTTTTAATTTCACATAATAGTAAATTATATTATGCAACAAATAAAATCATTTTGTTAGAGGATTGTTTATCTATGAAAAACCTATTATTTAGTCCTTCATAAACTCTCATTCCTTAATTACTTCTCAAAAATTCTTTTAATATTATTTATACTCTTTTTGGGGGATTTTACATTGATAGTATCCCATGGTTGATGTCGTAGCCATGATTTGACCAAGGGGGACTAGATGTATGCTTCAGTTTCAAGTCAACCAAATCTACCTGTTTTATATGATTGTATGATATATTACATGGGGGAAAAAATTACCTCGAGTTTTTATAAATTATATTCCATGTAAATGTCATGGGATTTGGTGTTTGTACCTGATGAATATGGATTCTGAATACACTTAGGATTCATCTGTCATATAGTATGAGAATGGATTCCTTGTACACCTAGGATTCAATTTTTAATCCTAATGATTATAGATTCCTAGAATGTATGGGATCCAAATATTACACTACTTGACTATAGATTCCTTGAATGAATCATGGGATATAGCCATGATTTAGAAGTTATTTTTTAATGTTTAGGATTATATCATAAGATTTGGTGGTTATTCCTAGTGTATAATGATATTCTTTTTATTACTTCATAGTATCTGGATTCTGAGCATGGTATTATGATATTCTTAGGATACTCCATAGGATATGGTCAAGAGCCTACTTTTAGGTAGGAGTCAACATTTATTTCCTTAGATATAGTGGTTTCACATAATATAACATGAGATATTGGGTTAATAATTAAATCACCATGAGGATATGAATCACTCTCAAATATATCATGCACTATCCAAAGTAGGTAAAGTTCTTCTCGGGTATCGCCTTAGACCCTGAGGATCTACGATGGTTATTATTTATTCTTCTGTACTATTTTTAATTTTCTATACATATGATATGTGAATAATATATATTTATAGGTTGTGTTAGGGTCTCATTGAGGGTTCCCTAAAGATATAAAATTTCACTCTACATTGTCATCAAGGAACAAGGGTGCCAGAGATGACCTCAATTTTTGTAGATACAGGTAGGTTAAAGGATCAATATTATATAATCTAGTAGAAGAATCTCATTTATGATTTCAAGATTTTGATTTCATGTAGATCAGGGATGGTAGTTTATTCTTCATGTATTTTATTATTGTTTATTTTGAATATGTGGCAAGCCTAGTGGGAGAATAATCATTATATACGAGTATTTGATTTTGGATTTGTTTTGATATAGTATGGTTATGTTTTAGTTCTTAAGTATTATTTTATTTGTTGTGATAGATTTTTATTGGATATTTTTTCTTATATTTCATAATATGGTATGATGACATAGTCTCTCTATGATAATAACCTAAACCCTCAATTTTATTTGGTATTCCTTTCCAAGCAATGAGTCACATTTTTATTTCAATGAGCGACCACCAGTTTAAAATTATATGAGTTTCCTAAGGTATGGAGTCTTTCCAAATTGGTATGAGAGAGAATTTTCTTTGTCTTACTATTTTGGATATGCTAAATAGGGACTATGTATGTGTAAGAGGCTATGATTTATCTAGAACCAGTTCATTTCTAATAACATTTTTTAATGGTAATTCTAGTTTACCTAGAATAGGGGATTATTATTATTTACATTCACTATTTTGATTGAGATATTGATTCAAATATGATGTGTATGTCAAGATTCATAATCATTGGATTTTATATTTTTCCTTTATAAATACTTTTATGCACATGCATTATTCTTTTAGCATTATAATCACATAACATTTAGATGAATGTGTGGGATTGATATCACGGTAGTTTAGGGTTTATTTCTTTAAATTTTCAAAAAAACATATATATATTTTTCGAAAATATTCTATGGTTGAACATAAAATAAACTAAACCAAAGTAAATTTTATTTTAATGGAATGTTAGTTGGGTATTATGAAGGGATCAAACATGATGATGATTATACAGTCCCTTAATGTTAGGGATTTATTGTGACCCATAATGGGATTGTATATTAAATTGACGTATTGATTCTAGTTCCAAAATAAAAACGGGATTGGTTTATTAATGTGTCAAATATATATATATATACACATATATATATATATCTATAAATTCCTATATATCTTCTTCATTCAATTTTACTTAATAATACAATATGACTATGTCTTACTCAGCTTGGGTCATTATGGAACAATGCCATTATATATATGTATATTATATTGTGGTTATTAAGGGGGTAGTCTCATATACAGATTCCTAATTTTGATTAGTTTCCTTGAATAGGATGGTGACATGGCATGTGATTCATGATATGTATATGTATATGATAACCCTGAGTGGGTGTTTTTTAATGTGATTTTCTTTGATAAATTAGAAAGTGGGGTAGGATTTTTCCCCATGAGTAGATGCTTATGTGATATGTAATTTCATTTCTAGGTGGGAGAGACTATTTCCTTTATAATGTGGGTAACGATAGTGGTGAGTTGAGTGATATATTCATGGGTGACTTGAGAGTGGGGTTTTCCATTACTTGTATGTGAAAATAATGATGAATATCATAGGTTGATGCAATCTGTTATGAGATTGATTCACTGTATATACTACTAGGTGTAGGATATAAAAATAGTGATTCCTTATATAATATGATGGTAACATCATGGGTGGTGTTATCTGTAATTCAATATATGAATATATTATTCCTTCTTATTTCCAGACATGAAACACATGATGTACTTTTGTATCGATGTTTAGGTTTTGATCAATATGAAGCTAGAAATGGTTTATTATGGATGAAATTTATTTGTTTGATAAGTGTGTGAATAGTTTCATTGTGTTTTGAAAATTAATATTGGGATGGTGGGAAATCCTTTGAATATCATTGGCATTAGTGAAATGCCTTGGATTGATGGAAAATTAAACAATAGTGATTCTAATTTGATGATACTGACAGAATGAGATTTTGGATTGTGATTTATGCATTCAATATTAGGTTTAAGGATGTGAAACTCATGGAAATATATGTTGGGGTATGTGATCAAGTGTAATTAGGGCATACATCCATTAGTTTGGGATGATATCAATGTAGTATTCACTATGGTAATCACGATTCACATTTGATTTGTGATTTGTTTGTTGTTTGGCATGGGATGTCAACTTATGGATATGATAAAATTCTTATATGTTTGATTTCATGGGGATATAATTATAATTAGAGGTGTCCCTATATTTTTATAAGTTATGTTGTAAATATATCCGTCTATCATGGTATGACCAATCAGGGATTGTTCCTTAGGAAAACATTCAGTGGTTATTAGGGAGTTAGAATCATGGCTTGGGAAGTTTGATACGCATGAGATGATGGAAGCTATTATGGTTTCACATGAGGTTGTGTATATAGATAAAAAATTGTGGGAACTCACCATTTCATGTTGGATGGTGCGACTTGTTTTGGATGTAAATTTGGTGACTGTTGAGGATGACATTCCTGGTGAATAGGGAATCGTAACGATTATTTTTACATGTTATCACTTAGATATGAGTGGGAATCCATATCATATGAATATATGTGTTAATTTATAATTAATACTATTTGATTATCCATGGTTTGTTCAATGAAGTTATTATATGGATACTTCTATAGAGAATAGTGTTATTTAGATCATAGAGGTACAACCTTCATCTGGAAAGGGTCATGGATGCAATATTAGATGAATTATGTGTATTTTCATTAGGTTAGGGATGGTTTTGGACTGTATCTGAGGATGATTCATATTGATGGTTCACCAAAATGAGACGGTAGAGTTTGATATGAGATTTAGTTATTTTAGGACCCAATATTGAAATTACTCGTAATTATAAGATTAAACATTGTTGTGGCTATTTAGACGACCGTGTGGTGAATTAAAGTTCATGGTTTTTGGATTGGAAAATTAGGTAGCATGTTAATAAGTTTGGATTAGAATTTTATGGAATGTTTGGCCAAAATAGAAGTGATCACTATTTTCAAGTGAATTTATTTGAGATATAAAATAAATCATGTGTTTCGTTAAACCACTACTAATCCATTTTTTATAGTTGATTAATGATGGGAAGTAAAATTCCATTGGATCAGCATTATTAGTTTAGTGTTTTTGTGTGGAGCACTGTAATATCATGGATAAATTGGTTGATGTAACCATTGTTTTTTAATATATACATGAGTGGGTAATAATAATCAAATTTATTTATTTATGGTGAGGAGAAGTAGCTCATTTCATTGATTAAAAGTTCTCATTGTGAGTGGATTTGTATAGAAAGGGATTATTAGACATTTGGGGATAGTGTATGAAGATTTTACCATTAATTTAAGATAATGGTGGGATTTGAATTCTTATTTAAATACTATCAAGGATTTTCTAGGATTAGAATTGTTCTAGTGGGGAGATTTTAAAAACCCAGGATTTGTTGGGCTGGAATTGAGGCAGGATTTAACATTTTTTATTTTTATAGATTGGGATGATTTGAGAATATGTATATGGATGGTAATTACATGTTTTTCATTAGTATGAAGAGTTTTTATGTAAATATAGTTCTAGGACTTATTTTTGGTTCATTTTTTGAATATTGAGGCTTTCTGGTAAAATTTTTAAACTTTGGAAGGTGTTTTTATTGGGTTCAATGTTACCACATGGTTTGGGGAAACCATTTGGGGAAACTGTACATGTTAGTTTTTCCTATGGGTGTGGTTCATGGTTGACTTTTTATTACATAAAATTTTTCAAAAACATCAATTATTGTTTTTAGAGGTGTCTTCATGATTGTTGTATGGTGTTAAAATCCACATAACCAAACCATGTAAAATCTATACATTTGAAACATGATTCGGAAAATAATGTGAAAAAAATCTTGAATATGAAAATATTTTTTAAAAATTGAACGAATTACAATTTTAACCATTATATATTTAAATCCCCATCTTCCTCTATCCTCTTACCTCTTATATGTAAAGACATGAATGTCCCCATATCATTAATCTTTTATTCCACCTCAGTTTGGAGATAATCTCAGTGTGTTCAAATAGAAATTTGTATTGCGGTTTTCCTCTATCCCTTCAATTTATACCTATCCTAATTCCTTGTCAAATTTTAGATGTTATAGTTTACTAATTTGAGTAATTATTCCACCAAATCATGGAGGAATCATCTCATTATAATGATTCTTCCACTCCTTATGAATAGTGGGTGCTCGATAGGATATATGAACACCATTTCCTTGAAGGTATATTTCATAGTAAATTTTTATAGGGTTTAACTAAAATTAAATTATATTTAAGAAGGAGTTTATGTTGAGTGTTATGTATTTCTATAGGGATGGTGTTTGAAGTATTCTAAAAACTTTTTATCTTTGGTTGGTCTTGGTTTTAGTGAGACTGGATGACCAGATGTGATATTATACATTAATTTCTATTTGAAATAAATTATATAATTAATTATAATTGCTTATAATTAACTGTATTGATGTTTTCACAATGGTTGGGTCCTTTCGTGGTCTGTTGAAGACTTGTTAGACATGGATTAGAGTCACTAAGTTATAATTAAAGGGAAATGGATTTGGATGTGGTAGGTGATCCATGGACATGCACTGGTGTAAGTACACATCTGTATAAGCATGTGATATGTGGTATCGCCACAATGGGTGAAAATTTTAATTAATTTAGCTATTTATTTAAAATGTAATTTTCTGTATATACACAAGTGTTAAAGAATATGATAGACACTTGAACATTTGATGGGAATTGTGGAATTCATTATAAAAGTGTATTACAAGAGATAGATGGAGAAATATGGTTATAAATTAAATAAATGAGTTTTCCAAGTATCCTTGGTGTATTTTCCCTTAGGCACATCCTAATAAGGGATATTTTTGGGTAGATATGTTTCGCCTGATTATGACATAACAGAATAGAGTGATGCCTTATAGCCTTGTGACTAGATAACCAAAGAGTACAGTGATGACTCCTCCACATCATACACAAGAGTAACCAATTATTTATTCACTAGGAAAGATTATGGATGGGTTATGTTAGTGGACCAACAAAGGATGACTCTGGAAGTGAGATAGTATTTTATCCATCTCATTAGTGTGACGTCCATATAGGTTTTTCTATAAGGTCTACGTGTTTTTAACATGACTATTTCAATAATGAGGTATGTTATCCCCTCTATGTTGAAGAAATTCCTAAGAGATTCGGATAGGGTAATTGAGCCCATGTTGGAAGTCCAAACCATGATGTTACCATGGGGACCTCGGTGGTTAACCTTATTCCATGTTGATCCAATACATGGTTAGTGAATAGTGGTATATGCAGTTTAATTTAGGTGTCACCATATAACCTAAAGGTATATGTTGTAAGATGATATAACTATAATTATAATGATGGATTGTGTACTCTATAGGATCATGTAACTCCTTCAATATAAAATAACACTTAATTTTATAATTTATTAAAGGTGAAACACTTTGTTACATTTTAATGATATTTTCAGTTCATAGTTAATGAGAAGTAAAAAAATTATTATATATCAAAGCTTTAGAATAAAATGTGGAAACTTATAATCAATGTATATTATATTCCATAAAAAGGGATTCTTAAATTGAAAATCATGTTTCATTCAAAATAATAATTCTATTAAAAAACTTATAATTTCTTCTACTATATCACTAAAATCATTCATATATCCCTTCTCGGTGTCATGAGGAAAGGTAAACCAAAAAATCTATGAGCTCAGATTCTCAATAAGGTAAATCATAAAAAGAAATCTATAATATAACTAATAAAGCATAAATAATAATAATAAGATAAATTATAATCAAATATTCAATATCACTGACAAAATAGAAGTTAAATATATAAATAGATGAAAAATCAATATAAATAATCAAAGGTATAACAATAATTTATTTCAGAATGATGGAATACATATTTCCAAACATCATAATCTTACCATCAAGGACTTTTTTAAAGTCATCATAAATATATCATCAAGGCCATATTTCAAGACATCATCAATATTTGGGAAAGAATACACCAAATATTTAGGATTTTTTGACTCATGAGGCACATTGATGAATTAAGAGACTATAATAGGTCCTGACTATCACATGCTAAGTCCAATTAATTCATTATAATATAGGGGTGAAAAATCAATACAATATATATCCAATATAAATATCTATGTTTAAAAACTAATATATAAATGTCCATATTTTCCCAAAATCAAAAATATAAAATCATGATAATAAGCTATCCAGAGTAATATGATGCGTGGTGTCATAAATTTATATCCATAAAATCATAATACTCATCAAAGGATACTAAAATAGTGGAATTTTCATTTATAATAACATTTTAATCAATATTAAAACCATGTGAAAAAAATAATTTTCTTTTGATAGCATCTTTTTTTAAATTTTTTTAAATATTGAGAAAAAACATTTATTTGAAAATAATATTGCAATCCTATGAAGAAATAATAAATTAAAATAATGGTAAATATGGTGTGAAAACCTTTCATTATTAACAAATAAAAATGGTACATTATTTTCACACTTTTTTAAAGAGTAAAAAGTGTTTTTTATAGAAACCATTTGAAAATATTACTTTTAATAATTTGTAAATAATTTCAAAAGTAGTTAAAAATTATCATTGATAAACATTTAGACATGAGTAAGAATAATCTTGAAAAATTTGATGAACATTTAAATAGGTAATAAATTGTCTAATGGATAACAATAAAATAATATTTCAAATAGTAAACTCTTTCCACTTTGTGACATTTAAATGAAAAATTCATTGAAAAAGATAAATTTAAAAGAACATTTAAGCCAAATTAATTTAACTAAATGAATAATAAATATAATCTGTATTAAGTTACACAGACCACATGTATGAAACATGTGGTGAAAATGGTATAAATCTCAAAGAAATTAAATTGAGATAAGAAATCCATAACAAATATCATAAAATGTAAGTGAGATTTTAAAAATGAAGTTATAATTTATAACCAATATAAATCCACATAAAGAAAGTGTAAATAAAAAATAAAACATTCATTCGTTATTTCACACATAATCTTAGCATAACTTTGTCAATGAATAAGAGATATAACCCAATGAAATGGATATAGTTTAGAAATTCCTTACCTAGTGTCTAGACTTATATGATCTCTAACTCCTAAATAATAAAATTCTGTTATTTTTATATATTATTAATAACATTTTAAAATTTCATTACATTATCAATATTTATTTTAGTTTTTTTATTACAATGAATTATTTAATTATGAAATTAGATATGTTAAAGTTATACGTTTTGAGGATGTACATTTCATAATCTCCAAAAAACTTCGGTAGGTTGGCCATAGTCAAATGATTCATTACTCAATCATCTCTAGAATATTGATAATAAAAAAATTTCAGGTTTCTAAATTAAATACACTTATATAATCCACCATGAATGGAATACGTGAAAAATGAATCACTTCACCGTGTGGAATTTTTAGTCCACACGTATGCACGAGCTATATTATCACTTATTAAGGAGTGGAAGGGTAAGAAGGTAAGCAATATATTACAATTAAATAATCATAATTAATACATTAATATAATATATACTCTTTAAATACACCATAGTAACCATCCTTGGGAGTTGGTGATGAAAATTGAAACACATCTCTTCGTGGAGGTGGTCATCCACTAGTATGTATAAGGAAAGTTTTCTTTTACCATAGTATGGAAAAGGAGTTCATAAAAAATTCCATAATCAGAAAAAAAAAATTGTATTTTTAATATTATAATTTTTTTATATCTTCATGGTTATTATTGAATTTATTTATTTAAAAGAATAGATAAAATTAATGAACTTGGTTAGGTGTTATACCTCTTCTTTAGGAATCCTACTTTGGCTTAAAGATTAACACTTTGTAGTTGGTTTTTTTGGGGACTAGGGACTCTAGTTTATAAGGAGGATTTTTTATTGTATTTGGGAAAATTTGGTCAAGATAAATTTCTCAAAATTTGTGATGATGATAGGAGTGGGGGTTCCCTTTTATAGGTGAGGGGAGTGATACAATTGTAAATAATAAGAAATTTGAATTATAATAAATATCAAATTAATTTCAAATTGATATAAATAGTCATAATTTAAAATGATGTAAATAATAATTTCTAAATACCATCATCTAATACAATTTATATATGTTTATGTTTCATTTTAATATATATCAGTTTTTTATCACCTCGTTATCCTTTTTTAATCTCAATCAGGTTAACACGATTTTAACTCATTAAGAATAATAAATTAACATATAAAGTGAAATATGGGTAAAAATGGCCACTGGATTTAATTTTATATGATTTACCTTCCCAAATTTCTTATTTAAATATATTTATTCTATTTTTAATTCATTTAGTATAATATTTTTTCATAAATTATCATTAATGTAATTTTGGAGTATTTATTTAATTTAACATTAAAGACATAATTTCAATGATGGAATTAGAATATAAATACATTTAATATTAATTATAATTTATAAATACCTATTAAATTTCTTGGAATACTTTAATTGATCTAGAAAATGCTAATTTTATTGTTTATATAATTATTTACCTTGATTTTTCTACCTCATGCACAAGCAATACATTGATGTTCCATAAGTATTCAAGGTAATTATATGGTCTATAATAATTAAAAATTAATGAAATATATAATAAATTAATCAATTTTATTATCTATACATTTTAATTTATTATTTTTATCTATATCTATGTTATGACAAAAATATTAAGTAAAGAGAGTGATATTTTTTAATTACTCTTTACATAAAATACTATAAAGGCCATAATCATTTGAAAATTTAATATAATTGACATGTTTTAAAATATATGATAATATTGTTCTAATTAAACTATTAAAATGAAAAAAAATCATTTTTATGGAGTTTTGTTGGTCTTATACCACAGTTTTCACCCAGTTATACCTATTTTATCCTTACTGAGGTGAGAAATAATTATCTCGCTTACTATTCATAATGAAAAAAAATAAAAGGCACCAATTTATCAAAATTAAACATCATTATTCCAAATATGGAATCAATTTTTCACTATTCATTATATATAATGCTAATATATTAATATTAATATAAATTCGTATAATATAATGAATAATAGTTTTTCAAAAATATTTGTTTTTAAGCTAGAAAATGAACATATACAAAAATAATATATAATGTTGATTATTGTATGATTAATTAGTTTATTTATAATTAAATTATTATTATTTTAATTAAATATCACATCTAGATCATAATCATATATCAAAATTACTTGATTTATAGAAATGATGGTTGTATAAAAATTAACAATTTTCACCATTCACTCAAAAATTAACCTTTTCTAAAGAATATAAAAAAATAACACTAATCCTTTTATGACATGATGATTCTAACAATGATTTAAACTTTTAAGAAAAAAATTACAAATTTCATTGAAATTAACTATAATTTTCTTACACAATATTCAACTGAAAACATTTTTGAAGATATTATATTTTTAGTGAATAAAAAGTATTTATTCACATTAACTTCATAATAAACATAATTAAATGATATTTTATCCAATTTATTGGATGTATTATCAACAAATTTAATTGTTATAATTTATAAATTATGATTAATTAAGTATATTTATATAAAAAAGTAAATAGTGTACATAATAATTGTTTTATAAAAAATATATTTTTACCTACACAAGAATTTCTCTTCATTTATAGCCATATAAAAATAAATCTATCATTAGTTATTTGTTTAATTAGGTAAAAATATTATTTATGTGTTTCATAATATGGTTACTCATATTCATACATGCTAAACCAATTGCTAGGTTATGATTGTCATTTTTACATAACAATATTTCTATAGTATATTGCAATTTATTAAAACTTTCTGTTGTATGTACCCAATTCTATTGAATGTATTAAATAAATAAAATATATTCTAAAATCATTGGGTGTTAAAATTTACCCCTTATAAAAATCTAATCCTCTGAATTGTATCTTATTCCTGATAAAAGTAGGATTAAATATATATATATTTAAATCATTTCTTGGGAGTGGAAAATAAAATACATGATCATGAAAGGAGAAAAAACCATAATATATGAAAATAAATTTTTTTACACCCCACATTATTAAAAGATATAATAAAAAATCATTTTATAAATAGGTAAATGAAAATTATTATGTCACATGGAATGACACACAATTAGGTTCCCAAATATGGATAATATTAGAGGGAATTGAAAATATGGTCATCGAGGAGAAAATTAATGCCCAATAAATAATAGAGTTATAGAGAATAATATTATGATAAATTTAATGACTAAAAGTCCATATTTTAGTAAGGCATTAATAACCCCTTAAATTATTCCCAAATGCTGCTTAAAGGATGACATTTATTTCATGACCATTTTCCAAGAGTTCTGTGATTTTTTTACCATTATGATTGAGTAAAAGATAAAATATACAAATGTGATTTCTTCCTTTCAATCTACACAATTTCATCCTTTTAATATGATTCAATATTCATTTTCACTTTTATATCATCCCATTATCTAAAAAATGAATTCGTAATTTTTCATTCAAAAATAACTAAAATTAACTTTCATCAAATCATAATATACAAAAAAAGATGAAAGATTATTTCTCCAATTTATATCCATTAATCAAAACAAAAATGATTACAAAAAATTATGACAATATATAATATGAATAAATAATAAATTAATGTATAAATTTTCAACAATAACACCAAAATCTCAACTTAAAACATTCTATAAGTAACAAACCTTAAAAATCATTAAAAATATTATATACCAAGTTGAAATCCAAAAAATCTGAATGATTTGATAACATATTATTCTAAGTTCAATATAAAATTTTTCTATAAATAAATTAATAACTCATATAGTCATATAAAAAAATCAATATATCTTATTCAAATAATCTCTAAAATATATTAATCTTTCCCATAAATAACCAGATTCACCATAAATCCACAACAAAATCAAATAAGCTACTGATAGATAACTCAATATTTATTATTCAAATAAAATCCCAACTTATCCAAAAAAATTTCCACCTACCTTAATCAAATAATTTTTCTAATAAAGTTAAGTTCTTAAAAATAACATTAATCTCTTCATCAACTAATAACTTTTCAATCCCATGGTTTTTTATAAGATAAATCATATGTTCCCAAAATAGAATAACAATTTTATCAAAATAACCAACAACATTATAGATCTTAAAAACATTAATAGTTTTTAATACTTTGTTTATTTAAAATATAAAATCATTATTAATAAAAAAACGTTTTTTCTAAAATATATACAAACTTAAGGGTTGTATTCCTATAAATTTCTCCCTTTATATTCTTAATCATCTAAAAATTCCATCACATAAACCCACAAAAGGGTTATCAATGGATTAAAAATTATGGTAAAATGTTTAATTATCAAAATGTTATGGTATTTATAACTCTTAAAATATCCAAATCTAAATCATCCTAATCAATAAAGTTATCTAAACCATTCCATTGTTACCAAATGTAATGCACTGTAACAAATAGAACCCATAATTAATAGATTTTTAATATCGGTTTCACATTCAATTATTTCAAGGATCTTTTTGATTTATAGTTTTATGGACATAGGATGGACACATTCATATAAAACCCTTACAATATAATGTGAATAGTTACACTTAATACCCATTTTATTCTAGAAAAAAATATTAAATAAAACTCATGATTCATTTAAAAAATGAATTCTAGTGAAAATAATTATTATTTATTCTAAAATATCTAGTTAATAATTCATAGATAATTTATTAGTATCCTAGGTAATATAAAATATAATAACATTTGATCACAGAAACTCAGTAAGAAAATGCATTCAATAGAAGCTATCATAGAATAAACAAACAAAAAAACACATGGCAGCGATAAAAAATTATCAAATGTGTTGTATAACTAATATCATAAAAGTGTAATAAATCCATATATGAAATAAAAACATTAATCATAGCATAGATAATAAAATATTATTTCATAATGATGTAATTTATGATGTTAGACATCATAATCATATCATTAATCCCTTGTGTCAAGACATCATTAACATGTCACCAATCCATTGTGCTATGATATCTTAAATATTTTTTGTAGACATACACTAAATAACTTGCCAAGCTTGTCTAATAAGACCTACTAATTAGTTTAGAGACTATAACAGGTCTCATCTATCTCTTACTTAGCCCAATCCATTCATTGTATGAAATGGGTGAATAATCAACACAATAAATAATCAATATTCATATTCATATTTTAAATTAGATATAAATAATGTCAATATTTTTCCCCAATTAAAACAAATAATTATCATAAGATAGTGCGAGTAATATGATGGATGGAATCATTATATTATATCCCCATCAAATTCACAAGTTATTAAAAATATGTTGAAATAGTGGAAAATACGTTTAAAATACTATTTGAATTATTCTTTGAAAACATGAGAAAAATACCATCCTCTTTTAATAACATGTTAAATAAAAATTTCCAATGAATTGAGAAAACAAATTTCCATGAAAATAATAATTGAGAATTATAAAGTAATATTAAAATAAAAAAATATCTATTATGTATGAAAAATACATTCATGCCATATCAATTAAAAGATAACTTTCTTTTCACACTTTCATATAATGTCAAAATTGATTCTTATAGAATAAATTTGTAAATATTCATTCTATTAATTTATAAATAATATTAAAAACAGTTGAAAATGAACTTTAAAAATATTTCTTACCTAAATAAGAATATTCTTCAAAAATTTGATTAATATGGTCTTAGAGAATAAATATTTTTGAAAGAAAAATGTTAAAATAAGTTTTCAAATAAAAATCAAATACCTATTTGGTTACATTTAAGTCAAAAGAAAATTGAAAAATATTACATTAAAAGAATTTTAAAACCTCATAAATATTATTAAATAAATTATAAATATATTTCAAATATGTAAAGACATAGAAATTTCAAGGGAAATTTATTTTCTTAAATTCTTTAGAATTTTACGAGTTCATGGTTTCTGACGGCGCCTGATTCTAAGGCCCGGTGTGCCCATAATCAATTTCTGAAGTTTTGTTCAGGAACATTCAGTAAAAGAGCGCGCGGATTTTTTTATCTTTTGAGCTGGTGCTCAGAATTGAAAATCGAGGACACTGATGAACTCGCAGCACCGGTATTCTCTTAAGGAAACCTGTACCGTAGTTGTGTTTGGTCGAGAGTGGAAGTTGTAAATTAGGGTTTCTTTTTAAAATTAAAGATAACATAAAAATGTGTGTGTAACACATTTTTATTTGAAGGCGGTTAAAGTTTTGGGTGATAGTTATTTTCTCTAATGGGAAGTTAGAGGAGGGTCACAACCCCACATAACCTCCCATGGGAGGATATTATGTGGTGGGGCTCACATGTGCTTCTAACCCTTCAACTTCTCTTAAACTCCTTAAACCCCTCTCTT
The DNA here is from genome assembly GCA_963277665.1 of Viscum album. NCBI lineage: Eukaryota > Viridiplantae > Streptophyta > Magnoliopsida > Santalales > Viscaceae > Viscum > Viscum album. The sequence goes on along the minus strand of OY728128.1, from coordinate 2,080,988,890 downwards.
AACTTTTGAACTCCCACATTATGGTGGAGCCTTTCCACTTTCCCCTCATAATGTTGACAACTCGTGATTAATTAATGTCTTTATTAATTATTTTGAGGTGTCATGAATCCATTTGAATTAATTTTAAATTCATGGTAATATTATCATATTCGGGGGGCTTTTATTTTATTTTCCTTGGTAAATATTTGTGGGGAGACTTTGGGAGAACTAAGGAGAAGAGGAGGATCATTCATCCAACGAGGAATGTGAATAAAATGAATAATGACTTTCTCTGCATGAATAACTTCTTCCTTCCTCTTCCTATGCATCAAGAGAGAGGACACCACCTGGGAAGAACATCGCCAACAACGACGCTTCCTCCTCGGATGCACCCCGATGCCAACGAATCGACGCCATCGATGAAAAACGAACCTTGAATTGAGGTAGGAGGGATTTTGGATTATTAATTTTATACATGTGATTGTACCCTCATACTTTGATGATTATATGTTGGATTATTGTTTGAGCCCCTAACGCAGAGGGCACGGGCTAACGAAAATGTCCGGACCCTCCGCCAATTCGTTCTTGATGTGCGTACTGTTGGGCGATGGGTGAATGGAAGGGAATCCTTGATTTGAGGTTGTCACAGTGAAGATCTGGACTCGAGGAGGCAGAAGGCACATATGAGAGGCAAAACAGACCACCAGAATGACTCCAGTGTCCCACAAATGAGCGCGGCAGTTCCCCTCACGTGTGGCCGGTGGAAGGCCACCGCGACACCATCCGTGGTGGTGGAGCGAAACCTGCTTCATGGGTTCCAGGGGGAACGGGCGGCACCAGCTGGCGTCGTCGTTACAGAAGGTCTCCCCCCCACCCCTTGATCCATTCGGGCAGGGCCGCCTACCGCGCGGGCTGGGACACCCTTGCGTGGGCTGGGCCACAGCCGACGGGCTGTGCTGCACCCTACCGGGCCAGACCCGGATCCAGATCGGGTCGCCCCGGTTCGGGACGACCCAGGGAGTGTTGGACAGGGTCGGACCGGGCCCAGACCCCCCTCTTCAAACTAATTTTGGTTTTTCTCCCACAACATGAGCTACGGACCTCCGATCGACACAACATATATTGTGTGGGATTCCTTGTATCGAGATGGTCATTTTGGTATATCACACTCAAGTTTTTAATGAAGTTTGAGTATGGTTGGGTTGGTTCGAACCCAAAACCAACCAGGACCTCAGAGCAAAAACGCTTATAACTTAAGGACTGGACATCCGATTGTCCTGCCATCAACTACGTTGATTCCTTTTGAAAAGATGGTTCTTTTGGAATACTTCACAAAGTTTTATAATGATGTTTGAGTGTAGACAGATTGAATTGTAACCGAAATCTATCATGGCCCCTAGAACAGAAAATCCAATAACTCTCAGACTGGGAATCTGATTGACATGCCAACTATTGCGTTGGGATTCTGTTGATATGAAGGAACTTCAGGATACATCAACTCAGGACATTGTGATAGTTGATTTATCGACCCCTTTGCTCGAGGAACGGACACTTCCGGAATCGAGCATGCTGTGTGCCGGAACCCTAGAGCTGGCTGTGTTTGAGATGACGGAATCCTACGTGGGTTTGACAGTGACGTCTTCTATACTAGGATCCTCTGTGGGTTCAACAACAGTGACATATATACTAGGATCTTGCTTGGGTTCGATAGAGATATTTACTATACCGGAATCCTATATGGGTTCGACAGTGACGACTTCTGTACGAGGATACTCCATGCGTTCGACAGCAGCGACTTCCGTACCAGGATCCTACGTGGGTTCGACAATGACGACATCTGTGTCGGGATTCTCCGTGGGTTCAATAGCATCGACTTCTGTACTAGGATCCGACATGGGTTCGACAGCAATGAATACTATTCCAGAATCCTATGTGTGTTCAACAGTGAAAACTTCTATGTCATGATCCTACCTGGGTTCGACAGCGCTAATATTGTTCTAGGATCCTACGTGGGTTCAACAGAAGAGATGATTCAGAGGCTAATTATAATCATCTCTACCCCTCTTCGTGAGTTGTATACCTGTGTGAGTTGAGTCCTGTCTTTTAACCAATATCAACGTGGTGACTAACTTACATATTTTGAGGAATGGTTTGTGCTTGGGCTCGAGAGTTGGAGTCGGACTGTGATTGATAACTTAGGTACATGTATGGGAATGTACCTAAGTAGTTTGGTTGATACTTCGTGTTTGTATCCTTCTTCTATGGTTTATCATTTGTGGTTTTTGTGAGACCTTGAGGGTCTCAGGATCTCTACTGAGTATCGTTATACTCACCACTGGACGGGCTATGCCCGCACCTCATTGTGTTGGATGCAGCTGACAGACAGTGCTGACCGAGGTGGAGTGTAAGAGGATTGGACGGTACCCGGAGGTGGACCTCGCGACGAGTCAGTACCCGGAGGAGACAGACATGCGTGGAGCACTGAGGAGGAAATCTGCACCTACCGTTTAGGTAGGATCTGTGGTGGACGATCAAGGAGCTCCTAGGAACCTTCCAGCTGTTTGTCTTTTAGTTATACTTGTTTTTCCTTTCCATGTACTTTACTACTGGGCTTGTATTTCTCGCCCTTTTACTTTCCATCACTTCTTTTGTATTCAGTTTTTACTTATTGTTTAATTTTAGTTGCATACTCTGTTGTATTTGTTTACTTACTAAAGGAAATACATTCCCTTATTATCGGGATTTACGCCTTTGGTGCTAGTTTCCGGCCCCTGGACTATGGAAGGTGGGCTTGGGGTAGTCATGACACGGGCCCTAAGGATGCGTCATGAAAAATTGGTATTAGAGGAGTCGGTTCTACAGCAAAACTCAGGACTCTGATCAATATTTCCTGTGAAGAAATATTGTTAAGAGTATTGAGTGTGGTTTTTAGTCCAGGGAGCCCAGTGTTGGTCCGGCTGCTGACATATCCATACACCAGGACCCTGACCTTTGATTTACGACTCAGTGCACGAAGACATTGATTTCATGCTTGTTTCCTTCGAGAAAGTTTTCTTTTTTGATTTCACTGTGTCAGCTCACCAGGTAAACTATTTTAACCATGGTGAACCTGTTTCTTTTTAGGATGTCCCCACCAAGGCAGCTAGCTAGGGTTTTCAGTTTAGAACGGGATGGTAGCCCACCAAGCGATGAGGCCTCAGTTCGGGGCCCCATCACAGCAGATGTACCAACGGTACCACTACCTGCAGGGCCACCAATACCACTGGATCAAGAAGCAGAGAGTGCACGCCGCCTGAGGGAGTTTCAAGAGTTCTAGAATCAGAGCCCATCCAGGTTTCGGAGACAGACGGACCCACGGGCAGTTGAGGATTGGATGGAGGCCATCGTCAGAGTTTTCATATTGGTAGGGACACCAGCCGACCTCATGGTGATCCTCGCCGCGAGTCTCCTATATGCAGCAGCTGGCAGATGGTGGATCCTGATGCTCCAGGTGCATGATGTGGCCTCACTACTCTGGACAGACTTCGAGAGCCTGTTCTGGGTAGATATTGTACCAGCCACCCTTCGTGCGGTGCAGATTCAAGAGTTACTTCATCTATAGCAGGGAAGCACTAGAGTAGCTCAGTACTCAGCAAGGTTCACTGAACACTCGCGCTACTCCATAGATATGGTACGGGACCCATTCTTCAGGGCTTGGACATTTGAGCAGGGAATCAGTCATGAGAATAGGGCTTCGATGATCTCCCTCAACATTCCGATGCAGACAGGGGTATTGGAGCGAGCCCTCCTAGTTGATAGTTTCCTTGCTGAGCAAACTCCAGCAGCGAGATCCAACACTAGTCAACACGCACCAGAGTCTTCTGTAGATGGATGTAGACAGATGACATAGGGGTCCAAGAGGACCAGACCCACAGGTGGTCAACTGCATGACTCAGGTTCGGTTGTGTGGGTCACACGAGACATAGGTAGCCATATGAGGAGCAGGCAGTGTAATGTATGCGGCAGGCAGGGTCACATGGCTTGAGACATCCCAACCCGCCCTTCAGATGAGTAGCAGGAAGTAAAGGGACCTCATATGAAGAGGTAGAGGTTTGACTGTGGTGGTCCGCCGGGAGAAAGAGGACGTGGAAGAGGAGATGGCCGAGCAGTAGGTGGTGGATGACGTTTTGAGGCCCTACCACCACCACCACCAGGAGGTCCACCCCGACCGAAGGGAACGAGTGGACAGGGGAGAGCTCAGCTTCAGGCAGCTGAGGCCTACAACCATAGTGCTCCGGGAGCAGGTGGACAGGAGCGGGACTAGCTCCGGGCGTAGATACCTTTGTTCATGATGCTTCTAGCTTTTTTAATGTCATTTTATGTAGTTGATTTGTGTCTTTGTACTTTGAGCTGCAGTAATAAAAGACACTTGTCTATGTGGCGTTTTCTTTCCTACCATTTTTTTGTGGTTGATACTGAGAGGTTCCAGTAAAAACCGTTGGTTGGACCCTCACATTCGAGATTCCTACTGGAGGAGAACTAGTGACCACACACTACTGCCGGCAGTGTGGCTTACCCTTGGAGGTGAGAGTAACGGTTGGATCTATTGGTAGTGACGTTGAGGCCTTACGCCGTCATCCATGGCGTGAAATAGTACCGTTCATGTCAGGATTGACTGTATTGCAAAGGACATGTTTCATCCATGGGATGAGACCGGATTTCTCTTTTCGGAAAAAGAGAAATATTAGTAGCTCTTGTAGGATGTAAGCGAAGAAGGGTGTAGTTGAGTTCTTTATAATTGTCTTGTCACACCCATAGTTCGTTGAGCAAATGGTTTATGGTTTACTCTAATCTCAAAATTCTCAGGTGTGTTTTCTTGTAGAAGGACCTGGACCTGAGATAGTGACGTTGGCTTCAGTTCCTCCAGGACTATGACTTCGAGATATTATATACTTCTGGAAAGCGGAACATTATAGCTGATGCTCTTAGAAGGAGATCAAGAATTCAGTTGTTTGGATAGGTGATGGAACAGCTGGACGAGTTGCAGATATCCATTGGGGATAGAGATGGAGCAGCCTTTCTGCAGTCTCTCACAGTCACTCCTCCACTTCTTCAATGAGTTAGGGAGGCACAGTGTGGGTATGTTGACTGTGAGATGTGATGTGCTTAGATATCCACAGGGCAAGCACCTGATGTATTTTCTGAAGGTGGGGAGCACATCATTCTCTTCAAAGGACTATTCAGACTCTCGAGGACATGCTTTGCGCATGCATCCTCAACTTTGGTCGCAGTTGGGAGGATCACATACCTTGGTGGAGTTTGTGTATAACAACAGCTAGAACTCCACCATCGCGATGGAACCTTACGAGGCACTTTACGGATGACCTTACAGATTACCTCTATGCAGGACAGACCCAAGGGAGTCAGCGTTTGAAGGACCATAGATGGTGTAGGCTATGATGGAGAATATTCATATCATCCAGGAGTGGATGAATACTGCACAAAGTAGTCAGATGTCTTATGCTGATAGGAGGCGGAGACCACTGGAGTTCGAGGATAGCGACCACATCTTTCTATGGGTATCACCTCAACGAGGTCTATGAAGATTTGGCCGAGGCGGAAAGTTATCTCTGCAATTTTTTAGTCTGTTCTAGGTCCTCAGTAGAGTAGGAGAGCTGGCATACCACATGGACCTTCCACCAAAGTTGCATCGGTTGCATTACATCTTCCACGGAGGTTCCAGTGGAGATTGAGGATCAACATATGTGGGTCCTGCGTGGACGGTGGATTCCTCTGGTGTGCGTTCACTGGCAGCACGGGAACCTCCAGGAGAGCACGTGGGAGCAGGAGGCTCTGATGTGTGCACAGTACCCCCATTTGTTTCTTTAGTGTGCATTCTAGCTTTACGAGGACGTAAATTCCTGAGGTGTGGGTAATTTAAAGACCTGGAAATTTCAAGGAATTTCTTTCGTAATTCTATGGAATTTTACGAGTCCGCAGTTCCTGACGGTGCCTGATTCTGAGGCCCAGTTTGCCCGGAATCAATTTCTGAAGTTTTTTTGGGTACGTTCAGTAAATGTATGTGCGGATTTTCCTATCTTTTGAACCAGTGCTCGGAATTGAAAACTGATGAACTCACAGATCTAGTATTCGCTTAAGGAGACATCTACCGTAGTTGCGTTTGGTTGAGAGTGGAAGTTGTAAGTTGGGGTTTCTTTTTATAATTAAAGATTAAATAAAAATTTGTATCTAACACATTTTTATTTGAAGGTGGTTAAAGTATTGGGTGGTAGTTTTTTTCTACAATGGGGATTTGGTGGGGGGGCCCACCCTGATATAACCTCCCATGGGAGGATATTATGTTGATGGGACCACAAGTTCATCTAACCCTTCAACTTCTCTTAAACTCATTCAACCCCTCTCTTAACTTTAGAACTCCCACATTATGGTGGAGCCTTTCCACATTCCCCTCATAATATTTCCATCTCAAGATTAATTAATTCCTTTATTAATTATTTTGAGGTGTCATGAATTGATTGGAATTAATTTTAAATGCATGGAAATATTATAATATTGGGGGCCCTTTTATTTTGTTTGCCTTGGAAAATATTTGTGGGGAGACTTCGGGAGAACTAAGGAGAAGAGGAGTATCGTTTATCCAAGAGGAACATGAAGAACGACATTCTCTCCATTAATAAATTCTTCCTTCCTCTTCCTCCGCGTCAAGGGAGAAGACGCCACCCGCGAAGAATGTTGTCAACAACAACGCTTCATCCTCGGATGCACCCCAATGCCAACAAATCGACTCCATCAACGACGAACGAACCTTGAATCGAGTTATAGAGGTTTTTGGATTATTAATTTTATACATATGATTGTACCCCCGTACTTTGATGATTATATGTTGGATTATTGTTTGAGCCTCTAACACTGAGGGAATGGGCTAAAGAACAAGTCTGGACCCTCCGCCAATTCTTTCTTGATGCGTGGATTATTGGGAGACGAGTGAACAGAAGGGAAACCTTGATTCGAGCTCGTCGCAGGAAATAGCTAGACTCCAGGAGGACGAAGTCACAAATGGGAGGCAAAACGGTCCACCGGAACGACTCTAGGGGACCGCAAAAGAGCGCAGCAGCACGGGTCGCCGGCGCGGCGGCACCGGCGACCGGCACCGGTCGGCCCCCTGGGAGTAGCGGCACCCCTCGCGTGCCACTAGCGGATGGTCGTCGCGGCACCAGCACCGACAGTGGAGCAGAACCAGCTTCGCGGGTTCCAGGTAGAACGGGAGGTGCCACCAGGCGCCACCGTTACAGAAGACCGGGGGGTCGTGCCCCCCCCCCCCCCGCTCCGCGCTCAGGAAATTGGCCAGGCTGCCTACCATGTGGGCCAGATTACCCTTGCGTGGGTCGGACCACCCTCGCACAGTCTAGGTCGGTCCCAGATCTGGAACGGGTTTCCGGGTTCGGGCCGACCCAAGGTAGGTTGGACCAGGTCGGACCGGGTCCGGACCCCCCTCTTCGGACTACTTTTGGTTTTTATCCCATAACATGAGCTAAGAACCTCTAATCGACACACCGTCAGTTGTGTAGGATTCCGTGGATCTATACGATCGTTTTGGTATATCACAATCAAGGTTTAGGCTAAGTTTTCGTACGTCCAGGTTGGTTCGAACCCGAAACCAACTGGGCCCTCGGAGCAGAAACGCTTAAAACATAGGGACCGGACATCCGATTGACCTACCTTCAACTATGTTGGATTCATTTTGAAGATATGGTTCTTTTGGAATACTCCTCATAGGATTTGGATGAGTTTGGAGTATGGCCGGGTTAGATTGTACTCGAAATCCAATCGGGCCCCTAGAAAAGAAAAGCCATTAACTCTCAGACCGGGCGTCTGATTGACGCGTCGTCTGTCGCGCTGAGTTTATTTTGATATGATGGAAATTCGTGATACATAAACTCATTACATGGTGATAGTTAACGTATCGACCCATTTTCTCTAGGATTGGACCCTCTCAGAATCGAGCGTGCTGTGTGTGGGAACCCAAGAGTTGGATGCGTTTGAGATGAAGGAATCCTATATGGGATCAACAGTGAAGACTTCTATACCAGGATCCTCTGTGGGTTCGACAGCAGTGACAACTGTACCAGGATCCTATGTGGGTTCAACAACGATGACTATTGTACCAGAATCCTACGAGGGTTCGACAGTGATGACTTCTGTACCATGATCCTCCCTGGGTTTGATAGAAGCGACTTCTTTACTAGGATCCTACGTGTGTTCGACAATGATGAATAATATTCTGGAATCCTACGTGGGTTTGATAGTAACGACATCTGTGCCAGGATCCTCTGTGGGTTCGACAATAGAAACTTCTGTACCAGGATCCGACGTGGGTTCGACAGTGATGAATATTGTTCCGGAATCCTACGTGGGTTCGACAGTGACAACTTCTGTGCCAGGTTCCTACGTGGGTTCGACAGCACTGATATTCTTCTATAATCTTATGTTGGTTCGACAGAAGAGATGATTCAGAGGCTACATATAATCATCTCTACCCCTCTTCGTGAGCTTTATACCTGTGTGAGCTGAGTCCTGTCTTTTAACCAATATCAACGTGGTGATTGACTTACTTCCTTTGAGGAATGGTTTGTGCTTGGGCTTGATAGTTGGAGTCGGACTATGATTGATAACTTAGGTATATGTATGGGAATATACCTAAGCAGGTTGGTTGATACTTTTTGTTTGTATCTTTCTTCATTGGTTTATCCTTTGTGGATTTTGTGAGACCTTGAGGGTCTCATGATCTCTACTGAGTATCGTTATACTCACCCCTGCATGGGATATGCCTGCACCTCATTGTGTTGGATGTAGACTATGGACAATGCTGACCAAGGTGGAGTGTACAAGGACTGGACGGTACCCAGAGGTGGACCTCACAAAAATTCATTACCCGAAGGAGGCAGATGGACGTGGAGCACTGAGGAGGTTATATGTACATACCCTTCAGGTTGGATCTTTAGTGGACGATCTAGGAGCTGCTAGGAACCTTCCAGCTATTTGTCTTTTAGTTGAACCTATTTGTCCTTTCCTTGTACTTTGCTGTTGGGATTGTATTTCTGGACCTTTTACCTTCTAGCACTTCTTCTGTATTCAGTTTTTACTTAGTGTTTACTTTCAGTTATGTACTCTGTTGTATTTGTTTACTTACTAAAGGCAATGCCTTCCCTATTTATCAATATTTATGCCTTTGGTGCTAGTCGCCAGCCCCTGGCCTATGGAAGGTAGGCTTGGGGTAGTCATGGCACGGACCCTAAGGACGGGTCTTGAAAAAATATTATTATATAAACCACACCATAGAAACTTACAGTGAAAATGGCATAAGACTTAAAGAAAAGAAATTTAGATGAGAAATCCCTTATATAGATTGTAACCTAGAAGTGAGATTTAATAAATGAATTGATAATTTATCATAAATGCAATTACACATAAAACAATATTAAAAACAATATAAAAATCCCATGAAATTTAATACATAATCTTGTCTTAACATAGTCAATGGATAAGTGATATAATCCAATAAAAGAAAATTTAGTTAAGAAACCCTCTTCCATGAATGTTGTCCCTTACGTTCTCTAACTTCTATGTAATAAAACTATATTTGTTTTATAATTTCTTACTAACCTTTCAATTTTTGATTCTATTATCATTATTCCTTTTATTTAATTAATTTCCTAGACATATACAATTACTAAATTAGTTATGTTTATGTTGGATATTTTGTGTAGGTTCATATCATAATCACAATACAACTTTGGAAGGATATCCATGGTAAAGGATTAGGGTTCATTCATATCTAGAATATTAATTAATATTTTGAAAATAATTTTTTTTAAATAGAATCTTATATGTAATATTATCATGAATAATTAATCACATCACCACATTAAATTGGTAGTCCGCATGAACGCACGAGTGACGTTATCACTTTTAATACATTGGAGGTTAAGAAGGTAAAAAATATATTATCTATACAAAATCATATTTATTTAATCAAAAAATATATATATTATTTGAGTCCATAATAATAACCATCCTTATGAGGTGGTGATGAAAAATGAAACATATCACTTCATGGAGGTGGTTGTCTACACATATAGGTGATTGATGCCTTCATTTCCAATGGGATGGGAAAGAATATGATAAAGGACTATTCCATCATCATAATAAAATTTAATTATATTTTATATTATTATTTAATAACATCATCATTGTCAGTATATAATTAAAGGGGGTAAAAAAATAAAATGAAAGAACATGGTCAGGAGTTATTCCTCTTCTTTAGAAAACATCCTTTGGTATTCATATATGGCCTTCTAGGTTGATATTTTTATTAGAATAAAGATTATAGGTCATGGGGATGATTTCTTTAAATTAATTTGATAGATAGTGGTTGTGATAAATATTTCAAAAGGTATGACTAATAAAGGATAAGTGGTTCTCTTTTATATGGAAGACAAGTTGAACACTTGTAAATATCAAGAACATTACATTATAATAAAAATAATAATCATTGAAATTTAATACAACTAGACATAACTATAATGTTATTAAAATATAAGGTCAAAATATATTAAAAAACTATAGAGGTATATGTTTCATTTTATACCTTATTTTTTGGTTTAACCCCTTTGATCCTATTTATCCATAATTGTGGAAAGACATATTAAACTCTTTTATGATTTTGTATTTACCTATAAGATGAAACTGGATCACAAATGGTTTTTGGTTTAAACTCCCAACCTTTTCTCATCCCACTTAACATTTCTATTATTATTTTTAAATCATTTAATAAAATATTGGTTCTCATAAAATAACATAAAAATAATTTTTGTGTCAATTCATTTATTATAAATTTAATGAAATCAAAGAAACTATGGAATTTGAATATAAAAAAAATTACCATTAATTATACTTTATAATTACCAATTAAATTCATGGAATACCATAATTGATTTATATTCAAATACCATAGTCTCTTTGGGCAATTATGGTATTCCATGAATTTAATTGGTTATTATAAAGTATAATTAATGGTAATTTTTTTTATATTCAAATTAAATAGTTTCATTGATTTCATTGAATTTATAATAAATTAATAGACAGAAAAATTATTTACAATTGATGAATAGGATTCCTAGTATACCTAGAATATGGATATGATGCTAGATGGATATAGATAACTAAAATGATACTAAAAATCTGGTGATGATCAAGGTGATATTATGGGATGTTTGGGATTAACTACTAGGATTTGGAAGATACGCTAGATGTTTTATGAGATTCCTAAGGTTACTTAATTTTATTTCTCTTCAAATAATAATATGATTATATTCATAGGATACTCCTTATGATGTAACCTTTAGCCTACTACTATATAGGATTATAATGATACATCCTAGGATCTAGAGTTTTCAAAAAATTATGACATGCGATCTAGGGGTAGGACTTGTATCCATATGAGTATGGATTATTTACTCAAGGAAATCTATCATGGGTCAAAGCAGGAATGGTTAATCTTAGGTGTTTCTATAGAACCCATGGATCGATGGTTATCATTTTATTGTGATCTTGTACTGTGTTTTTTTTCTGACAAATGGGGTCCAAATATAATTGATGAAATATTGTTTATTTATCTGATTATATCTCATGTGCATAAAGTATATTTATTTTTTATGTTAATACCTCATTAGTGGGGCCCTGTTGAGTTGTACTCACACCATTATTTGGTGTCCATGGAACTTGGGTACCCAATAAGACCTCATTTATCATAGTTTTAGGTAGGGTAATGGCCCAGTATTTCATGATATGGATAGAATAGATTGTCATGAGTTTATAGATTAGTATGTAATGAGTCTTGAGGATGGTATAAGAGATACCATATATTTTAGTATTATTTATTTTTTTGGTCTGCTAAGCCCTATGCGGGGGAAATCAGAATGTGTGACTATATTCTTTAAATTTTAATTTGATATAGCATAGTTATTTTTTATTTCTTTTTCATACTCTAATTAATTTTTATGGAGGTTTCGTAATTATTTTTTCTTCTATTTTTCACTCTCATATGAGGGTATAGTCTCACTTGGTAAAAAATAACCTATCCATTATAGTTGGAAGCCTCTAGAATATGAGGAGGTGGGCCTAGGTTCATGTTGTGATCATTGTTCCAGACACCGTTAAATAGTTCTTGGTGGTAATGTATTACAAATTTAATGTTAACGTTTCAGCAACCACCTATATTTTTCTCCCATATAGATTCTTAGTGGAATTGTACTAAACTATCATGGGGATATGATTCATGGTATTATAATGTAATTGAATCCTATGTGTGTATGATTTGTGTGATACATGACCTTAATATGGGTAGGTGGGGTCATGAGGCTCGATGAAATGGGACATTGGTGCATTAGGGATGTCTAAGGGATAGTGTAATTCCCTTAAAATTACATATTTCTCAATTTCTCATATCTATGTTTTTATTTTTGTATTGAACATGGAATTTTTTATTTAGAAAGATACAAACTAGATTTCCTATATTGTAACATCATGATGTTAGAGTTGTGGTGTTGTCAATGAATTCATCATATGAGGCCTCTAAGGGTGGAGAGGAGAATACACCAGATGTAGATGTTCATTGGAATGTAAGTGAACAACCAAGCCTATAATAGTTTTGGAAATGGTAAAATTATATGATAATAGAGATATTAGTGAAAACTATTTAGAGTATTAATAGATAATCTCAATGAGATGATCCCCCTAAGGCATACATTACATAGGAGTTCTAGTAGTAGAATCATCCTTTATTTCATAAAGAGGTTAGACACTTGGGATTATAGTATTATATAGAGTCCATGAAAATTATTTTGGATGATATAGAGATATCACATAGGATGAAGTTGTATAGATGATCTCTGATCAGATAGAGACACCACTATGGTGGAGGGTGAAGTTGTCCATGTATATGATTACGGAACCATTGAAATATTGGAGTGATATATAGTTCTATGTGATTAAACACTTGGGGATTCCATGAATATTTATTGAGGTGGTATTATATAACTATTCATTTCTTAAAAAAATTGACAGAGAACTCCTAAGAGTTTATGAAACTTTTATAAGGAGATAAATTTTTCATGGATTATTCAATTGGATTTATATACTTTTTATGATTTTCAATGACATTGATATGTGATGATATTTATATACTTTTTAGATTATTTCCCAAGAAACACCAAGATAATATTTCATTGCACACAACACAATGTTTGTCTTTTGTTACACACAATGCTAATTTCCTTCCATAGTTGGTGTTACATGCAATACCTAATTATACCGAACTACAACATATTACTAATTTTATTTTTAATGTGTTATTATATTAATCAATTATATATTAAGATATAAATATGAATAAAATATGGTTTAAACATGCAAATAAAATGAACTCTTTACCAAGAAATGAAGGTAAAGAACTATTTGAAAATAATGAAATTCCTTTTCTTAGAATAGTACTTTTTCTATGTAAAAACACAATTTCATCTTAATAAATTAAAAAAACACTATTAATGAATCTTTAATAATATAATATATATTCAATCAAATATATTTACACTCATCCAATAGATTTTACAAGTATAATAGTATAAAAATCAAATTTTATGAATAAAAAATGTATTTTTAAAAAATATAATTTTAGGACCTTTTAATGTCGAATGAATTTTAAATATTCTTTTTGAAAATTTTATAACATTTATTAGACAAACAAAACTTGAATTTTAAAACTGGAATATAAAAATTTACTTTTTGTGATTTTTTTTTGTGATGTTTTATTTTTTGATAAACACCAAGTACACAAATTTCTTATTCAAAAGTGCTTTTATCATGTAATTAATTTATAAGGTTAAATTATATATTTTATTAGATTTTGTGTTTAATTAAATATATTATACCACAATTAATCTAATTTATTTCATTACAATAATTTCCACATGTAAATTTGAAATAAAAGCTTAGAAAAAGTTTGAATGTTTTTAATTTAAAAACTCGTATTGTAATCCCATCTATGGGATTAAATTTAAATTAATTTCTACAAAAAATCTGTTATTGTAATATAGAAAACTATATTTAATTTTTTAAATCATAATAATTTATAATATCAAAATAGATAAACATAGTTTTTTACCTTACATATTCGATAATGTAATAAAAATTAATTACAGTGACTATGGTAAAATTAAGAATAACAAGCGACAAAACCTTAATCATAAGGGCAAAATGACTTAGAAAATTGTCCAAAGGACATTTTTTGGCCATATAAATACAAAATTATATCTTGGATCGAATTGGGTCAATTATTGGTTCCACCTTATATGGAAAAAAACATGGTTGTAATTCTATTTTCAAAAATTAATAAGAATTTCACTACTATGCCACTATAAAAAAGCATTCACCCCTTCAACTTATTTAAACCTATCAAGCCCTATGGGTCACCCGACCTCTAATAAATTATGAAAATAATACATTACTTCATATTATAATCCGGCCTTTTTTTAGGAAGATATCCATGGATTCCCTTTAGTGAAAACCAAGAGGAGTTACCCAAATAAGAGTTAACGTCCTTTATCAAGCTATATTATTTTATTTTCGTTACCCACCCCCTAAAAGCTTCTTATTACATTATTTTATAATGACATTGAGGTATTAAATATGATTAATTTTTTTATTCAATGGTTTATACCTAACCGTACACAAACATCTATTTAATGTGTAAATAACTTACTATTCTTGTGTACGGTGAACATCTGCCTCATAAAATGATGTTGATCATTTCTCCTTTTACACCTATCATGGTTGGGAATTATGATGAAAAATATGATTTTACATGTAAATATGATATTTAATATGTCTTTATTCTTATTTAATTTTTGTATAAAACATACCTTCATTCTTTTCATTTAGTGTAAATACAATAACTACCATTCTGGAATTATGGACTACCACCTTTTCAAAGTGATGTTATTCATTCACACATTAAGTGGAATGTATTAAGTATGTGTTTAGTAAATTTATATGATATATATGAAATAATAATTCTATTTTAATGATATTATATATATATATATATATCACTTACTATCATTCTTTCAATACGACAGTAAAATAGAAACATTGTTCATACGTACGTACGACCTACCACCTCCATGAATTGTGTATTTATTTTAACAATTATATCATTTATAGTTTGATATAAATACTAATATAATAAATAAATATTATTTTTATATCATGTTTTAAATTCTTGATATCATGATATAATTATGAAGCTAGAAAATAAAACTAATCAATACACAAGAGGAAAACCAAGAGATTATTACCCAAAACGTAATATTAACATTATGTTGTTAATAAATAGAAAATATAAAGTAATAATAAAAAAATATGGTATTAGATATAATAGTATGGTTTTTTGGTATATATATGATAAACTTATATTTATTATACATGATTTTTTAATGAGTATGAAGATATTCAAGACTCAAGGTGAGGGTTTTCTCGTCTAACTTTTATTTTTCATGAGACACAAGCTATGTTCACCACCTTTTTATTATATATGGTGTGTTTACTACCCATGGATGTATTTTTTGTTTATTATAATAAAATTTATGTGTATAGACATATCCATTTTATTATATATATTTCATACGGTTTGTGTTTCAAAAGTTACCAAATTGGTAATGTATTTTTGTCTCAATTTTCATTCTTTGAGACACATTCCATGTTATATTACAAAGAGTATATAATTAAATTTCACGTGATATATCAAGAAAAAAATTTTACTGATATTTTAAGCTTGATGTAATTTCATTTTCTTACATGGTTAATATATTTCAAATATAGCGATTGGTAAGAGTTCATTGAAACAATCTTATTATTTATCGAGATTGTTTATGATTATGCTTCCATTGATGAAATATTATAATCCATATTCCAATAACCCTCATTAATGTAATTATATTATATTTATTCATGATATCGTCATGTATTCAGACCATTTTTATACTCTTTGGTATATTATATAATAAATAATTAGATTTTAAGATTTTCCAATATTATCTCCTCTTCTATCGGAAATCTATGTTCTTCCAAAAACATGTTTTTCAAAATGTTTTTCCACGGTGTTTTATTTTTAAAAATTCGTTTTAAGATTTTCTCAATAATTATTCATAAGTTTTAAAATTGTTTTCAAATCTACAGTTTTTCAAAAAAATCAAAATTTCATTAGATGTTTTCAAAGTGTCTTAAAATAAAAAGGTTTTAAAAAGGTTATAAAGATTTCTTTATAAATTTTCTATGTTTGTTCATAAAAAACATTTTTAAAGGGTCTTCAAGATTTATATATATGTTTTTCAATGTTTTTTGAAGGAAAACGGTTTTCAAAATGGTTTAATAATATTTTAAATGTTTTAAAGGAAATTTTTTCCCAAAATGTTTGAAATGATCATTTATAAGTTTTCAAGTTATTCTCAAAGAAAATGGGTTTCAAAAGGTTTTTATGTTTTAAAAAAAATTTATCAATGAATAAAAGAAATTTTTATAAAGAAATGTTTTTTAAAAAAATTAAAATTATTTTCCATCTAAGATACATCTTTATGTGTTACTCATGCCTTTAATGGAAGTGATCCAAATCTCACATTCTTATTCTTTCTATGAATGGTTTATATATTTATGGAATGATTTTTTAAAAAACATGTTTCTCTTAAATAGTTTTTATGTTTATGAAACGTGTTTATCTTCCATAAGTTATAAGTTTATAAAACATGTTTCTCTTTTAGGGGTTATATTTTTATGGAACCCCTTTATTTTTCACGGGTTAAATGTTTATGAAACCCAATTCTTTTCACAGGCTATGATTTGATGGAATGATTATGAAACCTATCCCTTTTACATAGTTAATGGCAAAATGACATGTTTGTGACACCTGTTTCATTTCATGGGTTATGATATGATTTTTTATGATCATGTGGCACATGCATGTATGATTCTATTATGATATGTGTGGGACCTATTTCTCTATTCAATATGTCAAGTTATGATTTATATCGTACTAGATAATGATGGGAATAATGTCATTGACCTTGATCCACAATAGAAAGATTGGGAAACTTGATTCACTATTGGATGATGGGGAAACCCAATCCACTATGAGAAGATGGGGAAACCTGGTCCAACATGAGAAGATTGGAATACCTTCTCCCTTATAAGGAAAGGACTGAGACTGGGGATGGTGTTGTTTCCCTAAAATTTGTTACAGTCCCAATGAAGTTCCCTAATAAGTTCTAGAAAGGTGTATTGACTTATAGGGAATGATATTACATGTTTATGGGTATTCCATAATTCCATGTATTATTCTTATGTTTTTCTTCCATGGATTATTCTATTTTTTCCCTTTTGATTCATCTATTATGAACTACTTATCTTTATTTCTGGATTCATGTTTATGATCTTTGATATATTTGGTATGATCTTTGAATTCGATGATCACACTATCATCCTTGTTTACACTTGCTAAGAAGTTAATCTCCTACCTGTTATTTTTTAAATCCCTAGGTTATGAAGATATATGTTCTGTATGTTATGACTAAAGGGGTGTTATTAGTTGAGAACCTACTGGTAGATAATATATCCCACTCATGTCCCATTTTTTAAATTTACATGTTTCCAAATTCACTAAACTAATGCGGTTTTTGAGCGTCTGTTGTGTTATGTATTAGGTATTCTACAAAAATGATGAAATATATGTTTATGTTAATATTGGTTCATTAAAATTGGTATTATAGTAGAGGTTTTTTCAATCCTCAGAAACATGTATGAGAAAAATTTATTAATAGCCATATGGATATTTTTAAGGATATGTTTAAGGGTGTCTCGATGGATAAGCATGAGGATGAGTTAATTTCTAAAAAACTATCCTATAATTTAGGTAAAGGATAGAGTGAGTGGCTTCCAAGAATTACATCGCTGCGTATATACTATAATTGGATGTGGGTTAGGCACATATATTCCTAGGGGTAACAACTTTGAAAAGGTATCTTTTCCCAAACTGACTGAAATAGATTTTTTATTTTTCAATCACATTTAAGGAAAAAGTGATAATCCATCCCTGAATTCAAAGACGAAAAACATTCCAATCACCATGGTACAAATTTTTAAGAAAAAACAACTCATTTAAGTATACACATAAGAGCTCCACCCAGCATCATAAACATTAAATTAATTTCTCCTAATCATCGTTTCACGACAAGCGGTGTCAGGCATGAATTCACAGGAATGGAAATGATTGAAAATCTATACCCTCTAATACATCAAAATCTAAACACATCAACCAGAATAAATTTTTTTTCTAAACCCCATACAAAATCATTTTGTAAGAGAATATAGTTGTGTTGACTCTCAAACCTCAAACCACATGCCTCTGAAAATCAAACCATGAATCGAAAAACTCCATCCATGCACCAAATCACACTATTAGAAACTAAAAAACCCCAAAAATAATCGCTTCACCAAACTCAATAAAAAAATTCTGCAACATAGAAGAAACCATCAAATTGACCAGCAATTAGAACCAATATAAATCGACATAAAAGATCCACCCATCAATATCCACCCATAGAAAAATAAAAACCAAAAATAGCTAATGAGGAGCAAGATTCACAAACCATCACTAGATTGAGGTCCTTCCAAATCTCACAAGAAGATGTCCTCTCTGAAGCTAGAGCTACAGATCCCATAAACACCTTCAAACCCGCACATAGAGATCAGGCCCTCCAACACACGCACAGCCGACTCGAAGTGTGGCGGCAACCTCGAGGCCATTACAACTGAAGCACAAACTCCAAACTAACACCACTCCACCAAGAAAACCCTGACAAGATTTAAGTAATTTCAAGAAGAATACATCAAACAATGGGATCCCTGAGAGTCATGGACTCACATGATTTATTTATACTATAAATGATTTGTTCATGATTATGTAGTTTTTCATTATAATAAATATTTATCACACTATGGTTTTTTTAGTCAATGGTGGGAAACATATAGAGAAGAAGGAAACAATGAAAGTAGTTGTAAAGGAAATATGTAGAGTTTTGTTAATAAAATGGATGGAAATATTGGAATCTGCAAGATATCATCAAAGGCAAAATGTTTTAAGTGTGGGAAGAATGATCATTATGCGAATAAATGTCCTATGTGGAAGGCTCGTGAAGAGAATCAGTAGGGTGGTACATGTAATGGTTTTTATACTGATGATGAAGAGACAAAGAATGGCACATAAAACATATGTTCTATTCTAATAGTATTTTTATTACCATAATTAAATTGAGTTTGATAAATATTGAGAAATTATTAGTATTTCATATTTTAGGAAATGTGTATTAAGAAATTTTATGATGAATATTAGTTAATTTTATGATAAGGAATTCATATTAATGATGTAATTATGTTTTGGAATTCCAAAATTATGTAAAACCAATCCTGAAATATAGACGTACTTTTAGTATATGCATTTCAGTAAGGATAGACTAGGATATGTTTAATAGTGATGAATAATTAGAAAATTGATATTTTGATTAATGTATGTTAACCCTTAATGTATTCAAAATGTTGATAAAATTTTGTTTAGATTGGATAAAGGTATGATTGTTTTGGAAAATGTAACATGGATAGTAACAATAACATTAGAAGTAATTATGGTTTTTTTGAAAACGTTGTGTATGTTATCATGAGTAAAGCTTAAAACATCTTGGATTTAAGGAATTTATCCTATAATTTTTAGAAATAGGAATAATTAATGTTTTTCAATGTTATTTATGGTAATTAATGTTATTACCATGTTTTAAGAGAATATACAATGAGGGAATTCACGTGTTTAAAATGTTACAACCAAGAGATACTTTTTTATAAAGTGTGATCAATTTTATACCAATTTCGTGATCTTATTTCTAATGTTTTTTACTTTCATCCTATAGAAGGGTTATATGGTTAAACAATTATGGAATGGTTTATTTTAAACATCATATGATATTTTAGATATTAATTTATTATCTCTCCAAATGTCGATTTATGCATATTGGATAACTTCTGGTAACTTTTTTATCGTGATAGATGGAATGTCCCATTGTTCTATTTATCGATATCATGATCTATTAATTACTTGGGAATGAAAAATTAACCTTGATTTATTAAAATAATAGATGAAGTGGAAATTGATCAAGGAATAACAAAGGGTGGGTTTGTTCTAAAATCATGAAAGTATATCTTTTCATGAAAATTATTCAACATTAGGAAAATAATCCTGAAGTAAAATGTTATCTTAACACATAAATTTTTATAGAACCAATGTCCTTTTAAATCATCACATATTAATAACATAACGGTTGTCAAATTCCATTGATGATTCACATGTTTGTTATCGATGTTCTCAATCACTCCCTATAAATATTTACGATTTTCCTCTATGTCCATAATTTCACTTGCCACTAATTTCCACCTATGTGGAAAACTAGTTATGTGTTACTCTACGTGGCCACTATGTTTCCATATTTTATTTTTAAAAGGATGGTTTATAAATTATTTTTATGATTTGGGTTTCTATAAACGTAAATTTCATGTGTGAAAACATTAATAACCATGATGAATTTCTAGAGAGAAAATTATTTTATATGGGTAGAATTTAATACCCTAGGATTTTGTGAAATAATTTTTTCAATTTAATTTTATCTTTTTTATATTTTTAATTTCACATAAAAATTGAATATATCTTTTTTTATATGAAATCAAAATGTTTTTCATGTTTTTCACACAAAATCATGTTAATCTTGCAATATACACCACACAACGTTCGGGTTGTGTTACAGGAAAATTCATTTTCCTTTGACAATGCTATATGAAAGACTAGGTTTTACCAAACCAGAACATAATATTAATCCTATTTGGAAAATATTATTATAGTTTTAATATATCCATTAGTATAGAATTTTTGGATAAAATATGATTTAATCATGTGAATAAAATTAACCCTTTTAGTTAGACATTAAAGTAAGAACTACATAAAAATAAAGAAAATATTTTTCTATGAAAACTAGTATTCTATATAAAAACAAAATTTTATCTCAGTGAACAAAACACCTAATATTGATGAATTTTTTTTAATATATTATATAATAAATCAAATATTTTTACCCTTAATTAAATATGTGATAAGTACAGTACACTGAAAAAATCAAATTTTATGAATAAAATGTTGTAATTTTTTCCAAGGAAATTTTATTTCTTTTTAATGAAGAATCCATATTAAATATTATTTTTGAAATTTTTTTAAAAATAATATAATTCATTTTTCAATTAAAAATATCATAATTTACATTGGTTGAATTTCTAGTATTCTTTTAAGAAGTTCCATTTTTTAAGAATAGTGAAGAAAGTGACATTTTAATTCATATTTACGTTTACATATAATTTATTTATAAGTTTAAATTATATTATTGATTGTTTTTGGTTTCCAATTAGATCAATTAAACAAAAATTTATCCAATTTAGGTCATTGGAATCAATTCAACTTCAAAATTTGATATAAAAACATAGAAAAAATTTGATTTTTTTTACTTTAAAAATATGCATTGTCGTCCCATATGCGGCGCTAAATTTAAATTAATATCTACCAATTATGTGATAGGAATTTAAATTAATGGACTCCATATTTGTAATCTTCATAATTTATAATGTATAATGGGGTAAATTAAGCTTAATATGGGACCAAACCTTAATCATAAAGGCCAAATGATGTATAAATTTGACAAAACATAATTGTATGGAAATATTTCGACGCTATCCTTCAATTTATATAATCGTTTTCCTTATGGGAGACAATTTACCTAAGAAAAATGTGGATGGAATACACTTTTCAAAAATTTAAAAGAATTCCACTCATCCTCTACTATAGAAATGCACTCCCACCTCCTATTTATGAACACATATTAATAAAATTTTATCACCAAAACTCTAAAAAAATAATCTCCCAACATCCCTGCCTTCATACAAGAATCCTATCATTGGAAGAAAACCATCTGAGGAATCCCTTTGGTGTGAACCAATGATATTTACACAAAGAAGAGGTAACATACTTCCTCAAGCTATTTTCTTTCATATTCATTCTCCACCCCAAAAAATATTAGTATTACATGATTATAAAATAACCTAAGTATCCTAAATATTATTATATATTTTTATTCTATGTTGTTTCCTAAACTTACACACACACCCATCTAATGGGTAACTAACTTACCATTATTGTGTTGGGCGAACTATTACCGCATGAAAATATGTAGTTTTTTTCCTTATATGCATGTCATGGTTTGGAATTATGATGGAAACTAAATTTTTATATAATATAAATTATATTTATGATGTCTTTATGCTTATTTAATATTTATATAAAACATACCTTAATTATTTCTATTATTTAAAATATGATAACTTTTTTTGTGGAAGAGTTGACTAACGCCTCTTCAAAATGGTGGGATTCATTCCAACATTACATGGAATGTATTATGGATGATTTTAGTAAATTTTTATTATATATATGACATAATAATTCTCATGTAATTATATTATATATATATATTTTTTTTTCATTTACATTCATTCTTTTAATATGATAGAAAGAAAGGAAAAAATCATCATGCATACATACGACCTATTATCTCCAGGAATGGTAAATTTTATTTAATATTTTTGTTTTTAATATATTAAAATAAATAATTATATAATATATATATATAATATTTATATAAGGTTTTAAATTTTAGATAACATGATGTTACTATGAGGACCAAAAATATAACTAATCAAAACACAAGATAAAAAACAAAGTGATTATTACTCCAGACGTAATATTAACATTGAGTTTTTAATAAATAGGTAATATAAATTCATAATAAAATCATACATGGTATTATATATAATAGTATGTTTCAATGGTATATTTATAATAATTATATATTTATTATATCAGGGTTTTGAATGAGGATAAAGATGGTCAAGATATAAGGTAAGGGTTTCCTCACTATACTTCTATTTTCAGTGAAACATAAGCTATGTTCATGAATAATTTCATATAAGTGTTTGTTTACTGAAAATGGATGTATTTTATTATTTTTATACATAAATTTATGGGTATTTATATATCTGTTTGATGATTTTTATTTAATGGGATTTTTGTTTTAAAATTTAACAAATTTGTAAACCAATTTTGTCTCAATTTTCCTTCTTTGAGGCACATTCCATGTTATGTGACTATATTATTTTAAAATGTTCATATATATCCAATTGAAATGTTATATCATGAACCAAGTTATTTTAATGATATGATAATCTTTAATTAATTTAATTTTTGACATTGGGAGTATTATTCTAAGTTACCAAGTGGAAAGAGTTTATTTAAATGATCTCACCGTTTATCGAGATTGTTTATGATTAGGCCTCCATTGAAAAAATCTTATGACCCTTCTCTCAGAAATCAAAAATAATTTTATTCTCTTATGGTAATTAACTATATATTCATGTATTGGTAAAATTTCTCTACTATTTATTACAAAATATAATTAAGAAATATTTTTTAAGAATGTTTGACTTTACAGTTATTCAGTCAAAAATCTGCGTTCTTTCAAGCCCATGTTTTCAAAAAATGGTTTCAAAATAATTTTATGTTTAAAAAATTGTTTTCAATTTTTTAATCTTTAATTATAAGTTTTTAAATTGATTTCATTGAAAAAAAATCAATTTTTTAACATTTCTTTATATGTATTCAAATTGTTTTTAGAGAAAATGGTTTTCAAAATGTTTTTGAGATTTCATTATAAGTACTAAATATATTTTCAAAGAAAATGATTTTTAATATTTATTTATATGTTTTTATTTTTTATAATAAAAATTGTTTTCAAAATGTTCTTATGATTTTTTTATATGATTTCAAAGGAAAAAAATTTTCAAAATATTTTCCAGTTTCTTTTTAAAATTTTCAAGAAAAATATTTTTCATACAAAAATTAATCATCCGTTATATGTTTTCAATAATAATTTCTAATAAAATGGGTTTCAAAGGTTTTTATGTTTTAAAAAAGCATTTTTCTAATAACAATTGATCTTCTCCTCAATAAATATTTTTAAATAACATTTCCAAATAATTTTATATCTAAGATGACATCTATGGGTGTTAATCATACATTTTTATTAAATGATACAAAGGTTTCATTAAAATTTATTCTATGAATGGTTTATGTATTTATAGAATAATATTTATAAGTAATTTTTATATTTCATGGGTTATATGTTTATTAATCTTTTTTCCCTTTCATTGGTTACATGTTTAGGAAACATGTTTCTATTTCCTAGGATATATGTTTATGAAACTTATTTCTCTTTCATGGGTTATATGTTTATAAAATTGGTTGCTTTTCATGGATTATGATTTGATGAAATGATTATGAAACATGTATCTATTCCACTATTAATGACATTATTACATGTTTATGATGCCAATTTCACTTCATGGGTTATGATATGATTGTTTATGACCTTATAGCACATGTATATATGATTTAATTATGAAATCAGTGGGAATAATATCTCCCTCCAATGCATTAGGTAATGATTTATACCTCATGAGATAATTATTAGAATCATGATAATGGGCTTGATCCACCATTAGAAGATGAGGAAACCAAATCCACTATGGGAAGATGGGGAAATCCAGTCCTTAATAAAGAAAAGAATGCATCTTGGGATGATGGTTCATCATTCCCAATATTTGTGGTACCCATGAAGTGCCTTTAATATTTATAGTATTTTTTTGACTTATAGGGAATTATATAACATATTTATGTGTATGTTAAATTCCATGTCTTATTCCTATGTTATGATTTCATGTCTTATGATATTTTTTCTATTATGATTCATGTCTTATAAACTAATAATCATTATGCCATGATTCATGTTTATGATCATTGATATGTAGGGTATAATATTATAATTTTATTATCACATTCACATACCCTTATAGTCATGTTTATTTTTATATATCATTATTTTTTACCCTTACTTAGTATCTAAGCTCACCCGTTTCATTTTTTCCTTCCCTAGGTTGTGAATATATATTTCATGTATGATATGTATAATAGGGGTTCTAGTGTTGGAGAACCTAGAGGGAGAAAATTTAGCTCACTCATATACCATCATTTACATTTCCTTGTTTCCAAAGGCACAAAAATAATATGGACTTTGGGCATATTTTGTTTAATGTATTATGAATTTTGAAAAAAATATGAAATTTCTATATACATTGTGTTTGGGTAGTTATAAATAAGATTCTATAATATTGATGAAAACCATGTTGGGAAGTGGGGACATGCAAGATTAGTAGTGGAGATCAGAGTATTCATAAGTTGTTTCATGATGAGACCAAGTCGGGTAGTCAAAATAAAACCTTAATTATGCCACTATAGAGTGGATCATTGGTGATTTTTTTTAGTGTTGAAAGACATTTCATGTTTGGGAATGGTGTGTTAAAATGTTGAAAGATTTAAATACATGTGATAATATGGGACATCAATAATGGTTTTATAAAAATACATCATAATAATCTGTGGTTCACATATCAATATCAACTTAGAAATTCATGTTAGAACTGTGATTAGTACCCGATTATGGTATCTGGTATTTTAATATATGTGTGAAATGTGCTAGTATATGGGAAAAATTATAGTGGGGATAGTGGATGATATTGAAAATGATTCTTTATGGAGGATAGACATCAAGTACATGGGCTCTGGGACTATTGTATATAAACAGGTGGTTATATTTAGAGTAGTTCAACAAGCTGTTAACTACTAGAGATATTCCATGGTCATGTGCATATATTTTTGTGTAATTGAAATAGATACATAATGTATGTATGTGACTATTGAATTAACTCGGTGTTGGTTAACATGTGGGCACTAGATGTTGTTCATGAAAAATGATGGATGCGTTGGAATTGATTATTAAGTGGGAATTGTGAGTGATGTGTGATAAATGTGTTCATCAATGTAATGGGGGATAACATTCGACATTAGGGATGACGTATAATGAACATTTTTATCACTTAAATGAGGGATAAAATTGGTCATTTTTATGATATAGGAGAAAAGTGGGCATCATAGAGATGCATGAAAATAGTTGGTGTCATTGTGGTGCAGGATGATTAGGGGATTTGGGTATCATGTAAAATGGAATGTGTGATGGTTGGAACATGTATGTTTTCTTATATAATGGATGACTTAATACCATAATTATATCATGTATTGTTTTTAAAATTTGATTGGGTAGACCAAAAAAGTCACCTAATTTGACCCCATACAAGGCCTTAAGTGTGCCTCCCTGAATGATGGTGTTTTTTGGCCTATAGTAAGGGTCTAAAATATGTGACAGAGAGACTATTACCTCTCATAATAGTTTAAAAATAGTGGAAAATAATCAAACTCGTACAAAAGGAAAAACATTAGAGTACTCATAATAAATAACTGAAATAGAATCATGTTATAATAAATAGAATTCAACATATTGTCTTATAAGATTGATCAGGCACAATATGCAAAAACCAGCCGACTACTAGGTCGACCACACGTAAAAAAAAATGTAAATAAATACATTATTCTATACTAAAAACATTGATACAAAGCATACCTAGCCTCCATGACACAAGCGTTTCACCAACCCACTTTAGAGACTCCACCCAGGAAACTTTTCTTGATCAAGAAAAAATATACCTCAACCCCATACTTCACCAAATCTATTATCCTACCTAAAATATGAGAGTTGTTAAACATGAACATTGAGGTTCATGTGTAGGGGTGATAGATAAATCTTAGTAAGCCTCTCCATTGGTGATCTCATACTCCTC
The DNA here is from genome assembly GCA_963277665.1 of Viscum album. Lineage (NCBI taxonomy): Eukaryota > Viridiplantae > Streptophyta > Magnoliopsida > Santalales > Viscaceae > Viscum > Viscum album. The sequence goes on along the minus strand of OY728128.1, from coordinate 2,080,961,878 downwards.
TATCATAACAAGTTAATGGACATGTGATATGTCCAGCCTTTCCAAACATACTTAATAGGTATCACAAAAATACCAAGATCATAAAATATGGGAAAATAATAATCAAAACAGCACAATATGCATTCTAGAATCACAACCAATTCAAATAAACCCACACTCGATACCCCCACCATAGGATTTAAATCTCATGGATCACCCAGACATTTGAATACTAGAACATTATCTAGATATAAATAAGAGATATAAGATACCTAAACACAATACACGTGAATTTGTTAACCTAGGATCTCATCCTACGGATCTAAACAGTAAATATAATCTACATGGATCTAGTAATCTGAGGAAACTATCAAACTAGAAACATTTCTCCACTCCACATGTCTAAGTAACCATCATGTCTTGAAATTTCGGTAGAACAATTAGACTCTAAACAAGGTCATGACTATAAAAACCATCCCAGCGAAACAAATTTTTATATGTTCTAGATAGATATACTATCCCAATGGATAATTTGTATCCACAAACAAAATAGGTACACTAACCTAAGGATGCACTTAAGAACTATGATCCCACTGTAACCATGGTATAAAACCTATACCCATGGAGAAAACTCAACTAGTGGGTTGAAATAATCAATATATTCTATTATTTCCCTAATACATTCTAATGATATCTTTCCAACAAGGGATATAACCGAAATAAAAATTAGTGCCTCACTCGATCCAAGGAATCCCAAGGGTCACATACTTAAACTATTTCCTTGAAAAGTAATTGTCTCAAAAATCATGGAAAATGGATAACCAAACGTTGTATGATCGAAACTCAAACGCACCATACAAAACATAGAATTAGTAGCACTTATCAAATCTCATACAACTAATAACAGTGAACTTTATTCACCTAGGATCTCTACATCAAACAAATAACCACCATTTTCCATCAATAACAAACTTCAAATATAAACAAAAACATGGGGATCCCAGAGTCTCTAGGGTCATATCAAAAATTTTACATCCAACTAGTGACTCCCATGTTACTACCAAGATCTTAGTATATACCTAAAAAACATCCTTAAACATTCCTCATTAGACTATATTTTGTTCTAAATAAAAAACTCCCAGAGGGGAATCTAAATGAAAATGGCATCCAATAGGGGAATTAATAACGGTCCTTATGACCACCTTAAAGGAAGGACCTTCCAAAATGTATCCTAAAAATATAAAAAACCTTTTGTAAAACCTACATTGGAGAATCATACGAAATATTTCCCATTAATAAACCATCAATGCGTACCCACTAGCCTATAATTGCTTCCAATGAAACATCATTCCACTTGGGAATTATCAACCACCAAATATAGAAACAACTGATCACATGATCAAAAACAAGACCAAAAGGGAATCCCATAGATTCCATAATAATAATTGGAATATCTCAATATCACCTAGATATAACTATCATCCGACAACATTAACCCAGTCTAAAGCCTCCAGTAGTTATGTTCCTCAAACACATGGTTTAAACATAAACTCCTCTAACCTTGAGAAATTGGTCCTATCACATAGAAAAACCCTGATTTCTCCTAATACGTACCACTATATCTCATATTATAAAATTATTCTGAAGGAACTTTAAACAACATTGTCCTGGTATCTAGAAGACAAGGATAACGAATGATCTCACAATCTTCACCTAGGCCTCACATATCTCATCTCAAACCCCATGTTAATTAAGAAAACAAACCTCATGGAAATCCTACAATTGAAATTTCTTTGTCCAAAATATAATCAAGATGGCCTATAAATAATTAATGCCTTCCACCTTCATGATCTACACATAAATCTATCTAAATGGACTAATCACATGTCCAATTCAGACACCAGGGTGAAAAACAGACAAAATGCACCACGAAATAAAAATTATATGGTGTGTATATAGGGTACATAGTGTGTGTCCCCAATGTTCCACCCAGGACATGTTCTTTATTACACTAATTGTGTTATTTCCCCAAGTATAGGGCACATTCCTCTAGTTATATGGCTTGTAACCCTACATGGGAACCTAACAATGTGCCTCACCCCCACTCAACATGTACACTGATGAACTACACAACAGGTATTGATCTGTACATAGAATCTACCTCACATGGGGTACTTATACATATACCAAGCCATGTTACCCCATAATGGGTTTATCCAAACATAGTACATGATCACTGGTTATGTAGATTGCTTCCATTCTAATCATATACCATACACAAACATGTGCCCCTCGACACACCACAAGACGCCAATACAAGGAATGTACCCCTAGATACATGATGTGTAGTCCCAAAAACATCATATTCTCTAAACAAGAATAACTCATTGTGTGTAGTCTCTAGACTATATGTCATGTACATGGGTTTTGCAAAACGAAAATCCTCTAAAACTGCCCGAATAAATCCATGGATCGACCCACACGGGGTGACAAAAACCCATATAAGGCATTATAACACATGAAATATTAAAAAATGGGTATTTATATTGAAAAACATAAAATGATCCTACCTATGAGAAGAAATCATTAAAGCTTCACACTGGATCCACACTATTCACCATATCGAGACTCAATCTACCTCCGGACGAGCTCTTGGGTAGTGCCTCCCCATCCCTCTACCTCTCCTCTTCCTCTCCCTCTATCAGCTAAATACCCTAAGGGGGTCCCCATGAGAGTGCATGAAAATTAAAAAGATAAAAGGAAAATGATAAAAAAATAAAAAGGAGAAAATAAATAAGAGAAGAAACAAAAAAGGGGGACTGAGCCGATCCCTAATTCCCAACATAGGGTTACACCTTGCATAGGTAAGCACCTGTATTCCTAAATCAACCATGGGGATGGAAAATCAAATAGATTTCGTATTTAAAATATATCAATAAATGAAAACACACAAATAAATTGATAATTAATTAATTACTAAATATTATATGAAAATTTTAATGACTCAAATTTTCACCAAACACCAGTATAAGGGTAAAAACCCTTTTCTTGGTCCATCATTGTAGATATAAAAATTATCAATGATCATATTATAGAGAAAATTGCCATGTTACCACTAAAAACTCCATGAAAAAAAAGTTCAAATTTCCCCTAATTTTCAAAAATCTTTTTTATGAAGATCATCATAAAATCCCCACTATAAATGATTCTCAACCCTAAGAAGCAATGATCAAAACTACCTTCCATGATATCCCCCAAAAATTGGCATCAGTAAAACGATCTTGATCGTCCAATGAATATTCTTACAGCATCCACAACTCTCTTCCAATATGAGTGAGGTTTAATATCGGCTGATCTAATTCTACACACTACATAATTATCCTAATCTTTTCCCAATTACCCATTAGAAAACCATACATCCCATTCAACATTCATCACCCAACAAAATGGATAGAAGATGAAAAAATACTCACACCTAAGAACAAACATAAATTCTTACAATAATTGAAACTCAAAAACCCACGTAAACAAGGATCATAACCTCTAGTAGCATTTGGTGCACTTCACACCATATTGGATTTCCTTAAAAAAATTCATTAAAGAGAAACTGGAATCAAGTTCACACGTTCCAAACCCCAAAAAACATGGATAATGCACTTAAATTCTTTAACCATGCTCTTCATGTTGGTAAGTTCTGATAAACCAGTGCACCCTCGGGACTCCTCTTTAAAAATGAGGCATCACCCATATTCCTTGATCAAGCGCATAACCACCCCCACTCAGGCATTGCTCAAAAACCACAAGCATCCAACCATTCTCCCACTATAATTACCAAGGTGAAACCAACAAATAATAGTTCCATGGGTCAACACACACATTCCCTCTCAATCCATACATGAGAGAGTAATAACGACCAATTATTTACTTATAAAACACCAAGACTATTCATGACCATCATGATCTTGGTGATAGAAAACCTCAATGACCCCACCAAGGAAGAACAACCACACACACCCAAGACATTAGTGATAGCATGCACATAGATCCCACCATATGACCTATCAAACAAATCATTTTAAAAAGAGATACCTCCCAAGGAACTCAAACATGGATTGTTTGGGAAGTCACAACCTCAGGGAAACTTGATCCCAATACAGAGATCCTTTGGGTGTTCTTACCCTCATTAGGTCAACAACAAGGCTTGTAGAACACATTATTTACCCATAATGGTTTCTATGCATCCCTTGATCAAGATACTGCATCTCCAACAATGTTAAACATTCGAACATCTGATCCACTTGTCCTGTCATTAGAAGAAAATATACACAAGTGGTTCAGTTGAGTGGAATTAAACATGTGCACATATGAGAAAATGTCATTTGGGGTATTGATGACTCTTTAAACAACATAACATTTTCAATCATTAAAAACACCATAGAAAGACATATTTCACATAAATACTACATGATTAGGATTATATATGAACACTAGCCTCTTTCACAGATGCCAATATACAAAAACTAGGACGAACCATAAATCCAAAAACCCATGTTCATCATGCTAGGTGAAATCACGCAACTATAAAATCTAAATTTGAGAACCAAAATTGCATACCATATAAACACATAATTCATATTGAAAAAGGTGTTCAAAAAACACCAGTCTAACATCCCTGAAAATCTCTAACACATTCATATACCACCAATCCACCAACTCACTAAAACATAAATACAACATACTATGATAATGTTTTATAATGAACTATCCCGAGTCGACATAATATTTCATGTGATCTAGACCACCACAAGGCCTCAAGAATGAATTCTCAAATATCATAGACTGTAAACCGATGGGGACAATCTAAAACATACAATTGGGAGACTATACCCTCTAGTTAGTATCAAATAGTATTGGAAAATAACAAAACTCATACATAAGGATATTCAACAAAGTATTCTTAACAAATAACTGAAACATAATGAATTTGTAATAAATGGAATACAATATACAATCATATATATTCAGAGTGTGAAAAAAAATAAAACAATTGGCCGTCCATTAGGCCAACCACACATACAAGATTAATGAAATGAATATAAATAAAACATGATATTCTACCAAAATCGATTCAAACCATATACTCAATCTTCAGGATGATCTAGCTTCACTAGACCACTCTATAGATTCCACATTAGAGGCTCTTCTTGATCAACCAACACTGTTTCCAAACCCTCATCCATCATCTAACTTGTTATCCAAAATGATAGATAAAATGTAGCATAAATTCACAATGAGTTTCACATATAGGGGGGAATAAATCTTAGTATTCCAACCCCAATGGAAAACCTATAATTTATCAAACTAATAATTCCATGCCCACATGATATGACTGACTAAGTAGAAAACTATAAACAACTAGAATAAAAGAACAAATAAAAATAGGGAAAACAATATATGAAAACATTCAATGGTGGGTTCTAGATTGACACTCGAGGTAAATCTACAACCACATTGGCCCCTTCGGAAGGATTTATATCATGTGGATCACCTAGCCACACAACAACTGGTACATCCCCCAGATATACATAGGAGCTCCAAGACATCTAAATGCATCTTGCTTGAATCATAGATCCAAATATATCATCCTGGACATATAAACTTTAAATCACATATATCAATCCCTTAAACTCAAAATTCATGATCGTTCTAGCGATAAATCTCCACTCCACATGTTTGAAAAACATTTATGTCTCGAAAATCCAAAAGAAAAAAAACATACTCTAAATTATGGAATGATGGTATAAACTATCATGGGGTAACAACTCCGAATATAGGGCCAATAGATGTACTATTTCTGGGGACTTCTTCCATCCATGGTCCTAATAGACACGCTTTCTAGGGACCCACTCATGAACTATGATCCCACTCCATCTAGAACATAATTACAGTATCCATGGTGAATATTTAACTATAGGTATCTACACATCCAGATCATCCATTAGCTTCCTAATCCCTCCTAAAAATAGTGATCCAATAGAGTAGAGAACCATATCAACACTTAGGTCCTAACTCAATCAAATATATTGAATAGATTTCCTCTTGAAACCAAATTCTTGAGTATAAACTGCCTCAAACCTCATAAACAATGGCCAACCAAATGTGTGATGACCGAACCTCAAAACCACCATCTAAAAAATTGATCTAGAAGCACCAATAAAATCTCATACCACATATAATGGGGTCCATCTCAGCACCATAGATATCAACATCCAACAAACATCCACTATAGGCTCTCAATGACCCACCTCATGGCCAAAATAATACTTAGGGCTCTCACAAACCCATAGGTCACTACCAAAAGGTGATATGCAACTAGGAAATCCTGCACTACACACATTCTGTTGGTCTATGCCCAAAAAACATCATAAAATTTCCCTCAATTAAATCCAATGAAACCTCGTTCAATAAATACCAAAGATTAATCCAAAAGAACAAGCTCGTCAAAAGGGGAATTCACAAAAATCCTCATGACTACCTCAAAGGAAACACTCCCCACATGGGATACATGATAGAAGACAAACCTCAAGGAAAATATCAATAAAGAGAAACCACATATAACATTCTAGGAAACAACCCATATATTAGTACCAAATTCCGTATAAGATAGTAAAAATAAAAAGAATTCCACTTAGGCATTCTAACTGATGAACTATAAAAACAACTGATTAATTGATGAATAATTGGCAGAGAAGGGCTTCCTCAAGATCCTCTCAAACTCATCTGAATATATCAGTGACAACCAACCATAACCACCATCTCATTGCATCAACCCATCCCAAAGTCTCAATGAACTATTTTCATCAACATATAGGCTAACCCTAAACTACAAAAACCTTGAGAAACTGGTCCTATACTATAAGGATAAACCAAGATCTCCACAGAGAAACTACTTGATTGTACCTTTTGGGTTCTTCTTGAAAATCCATGAACAACACTGACATGGTATCCATATTTCAAAGACAATTTACAAACTCGAATCCCTCACCTGATCTTCACATTTCAAAACCCAACCCCTAAAGGATTTAGAAACCAATCCTCAAGGAAATGCTCATTTTGAAATCTCAAAATCCAAAAAAAAATCCCAAAATCCTTTATATTCCAAAATCATTCCACCATTTTAATATATGAGTAAAACCCCCCAAAATTCATTATTCAAAAGCCCAATTATGCCACAAGGGTGAAAAAAAATTCTAGGGAAGGAAAAGTAAAATATGAGTTATTAGGGTGCACAATGTCTAACTACAAAGGCAATCCCCATCAATTTGTATTAGTTCACTTTATGTTTACATTCCCAATATACATGGTGTCTGACTCTTGGTACATGTATCCCCATGTGGGTACATTCTCGTGTACCTCTACCCCACTAAGCATGTAAACTATAAGACTACATGGCATGTACCACCCTATACACAACATGTACCTCACATGGGGAACCCACCTATGTAGCTGAGTAGGTAGCACTATAGGGTTTCTAGCCAAGAACCACACATATTCACTATTTATGTAGTACACACTAGTTCTGACCGTGTACCCTATATAAGTATGTCCTCCCCAGCACACCTTGAGTCCATAGTACCCATCATGTGTAGCTATGATATGGAGTTTAGTACCCAAAAAATCAACTTCCCAGAACTGGAAGGACACATGATGTATTCTCTATGGACCACATGCCATGTAAATGGATGTCCTCAAATGGAAAACCCCCAAAATGGCGTAAAACACATGATTTATCCCCTAAAGTGATGGATCAAACCACAAGGGGTCCCCAAAACCCCATATAAGGCATTAAAACATAAAATACATAAAATAACATGATTTATGGTGCAAAAATAAAACCACATACCTCTTGTCAGAAACTATTGAAGCTTCACACTAGATCCACACCACACACCCGTCGATCCTCGATGTACCTTCGGATGAGCTCTAAGGGTGATGACTCATAATAAATATCCCTCTTCCCACCCTTTATCTATATCTCTCAGGAAAAGACCTAGAGTGGGGAGATCCCAACAAGAATGCATGGAAACACATTGGAAAAATGAAAATAAAAAATTAAAGAAAATATAAAGAAAAAAAATAAAGGAAAAGAATATAGGGGCCCTGCCAAGCCCTATTTCATGACTCGAGGTTATGAATAATAGAGAATAAAATCCCCATATAAGAATAAATTGAAGAGAGTTAGTCTCAATATAATTATCTATTTAACATATATCACTGAATGAACATTCATATAATAAGTTAATATTTTATTAATTAAATATTAAATATTTTTCAAATAATAAAACTTTTTATAATTCCTCCAAACTTATGTCCAAGGGGAAAACCCTATTCTTGGACTAATGGAGTGGTTGAAAAAATTATATGTGATCATTATACATGATAATTTTCTATTTTCCCCTGAACACTCTTGGGGAAAAAAATTCAAATTTCTCCTCATTTTCACAACCTATTATGATGAACGCCATCAAAAATTACCCATGGAAGGGACTACGTTATTAAAAATATGTAACCAGAGTATCTTGAAATGACATTAATATACTTGGTAATGTATTGATGATTGGGTAATTCTTGGAGTGGGATTATCTAGTTTTGTTAAGAGCCAGTTAGTATTTGGAAGAGATAGATAGAGGATGATCTATCTTATAACGGAACGATTATAAGGTTCCAAGAATTTGAGAATAATAATTCATGAAGGAAATTTATTTTTATGAGTGAATTTTTAACACTTTTTTTTGTGTTATGGGAGTAGATAGAGTCTAGAGAATGAATCTTCATGTTTTTTCTAGACTTGGGAAAAGGTTTCTATTATACTTTATCTAGAGTTATATTTAGAGAAAGTATACTAAGTATGAAATAAATTAAAAAAAATTTAATTATTTTTTGTATTTTAAAAAGTTTTATTAAATTTCTAAAAATTTTAAAATACATGAAATTAAAAGGAAATGTTATAGTGACTAATATATACACTGGGATGTTAGTTAAAAACTAGAAATGGAAAAAAACATTAGAGTAACTTTTCAAAAATATAATGTTATCATTTATAAAATATAAGGGTATTTTATTAATGATTAAGGTTTCTAGTGTTTGTAAAATTATAAATATAATATATTTTTTCATTATTTTTTAACAAATGAAAAAATTAACTATTAAAAGAGAAACATGATTATAAATGGGGAAACTACGTATTTCAACTAGAATAATATGTGGATTCTAGATTCTAACTTTCCATTTATTCATATTTCCTTCATGAATGATATTATTATATTATTTTTCAAATACCATGTGTTCTAAAAAGGATATTATCCACATATAAATATAAATTCCTTTATAAGATACTTCTTAGTTTTTCACACTATATTTTCTGTTTTGTTGGTTGTTCCCTAAAATATAATTTTTTTCAGATTTTTTATCAATATTCTCATCAATGTAGAATTGTTTAGTGTTTCGTTCAAAGTAGATTCATTCAAATTCTATATATTTGTTTCCTAACTATCGTGTTTTTTATACATGTTATACGTAATGTGTAAAAAATAGGCATCAATATTGTTTTATATGTGTGACTAGGAATAGAACCACTTGGTTTTTTTGTTTCATGTAAGAGATACCACTGAGTAGTATCACATAGAAAATGGTGGATATGATCTAGTATCACATTATTTCTAGAATTGGGGGTTAAATCCATGATGGAATTGATGTTTTATTTTGTAAAGTGGAAGTCCTGGTGTTGTGATGATTGATGTGGCTACACGGAAACATGCTAGATGTGTCATATATAATGGTAGGTGGTGTAGATATCTAGATATAGATGATAATATTTCTTTATGATATTCCTTTAACATTAGATATTTCCATGGGTAGTGAAGAAGGTTCATTGTTTTGTGGCCATGGGAGGTTAAGGATGCAGTTTTCCAAGAGGGTTGAGGATATTGGGGTCATTTTCACACTAGAATGTTTCAATGAGGTATTTTGGTGCACTTGTTGTTAGTGGGGACCTCCATAGATTAAAAGGAATGTAAGGATTTATTTTAACATCTATATATAGGTGGATTATGCTGATTTTTTCAATATTATATTGAATTTGAGACACCATATAGTTGGGTAATTTTCACCATTTATGTTGGGTTTCATGAGATTTTCATGGTATGGATAGATGTAGTTTTACCATAGGTTTTCCACGATATTGATTAGTTGTGTGAAAAAAGTTGAAAATACAATGGGATTTTTTATAAGATTTATATTTTTGTTGTTTGGAAATTAGGTTCTATATGAAAATGTGACACAAAGTTCCATGAGATGGTCTATAAGGCTAAGAGAACTTCTATTATGACATATTCTAGATGTATCGTTACACTATAAAATTGGTTTAAGAATGTCAAGTCTCACTCAGAGTTGGTTGAGAATGTGTGGAGTGAGTAATGTAACTTATTTTGTTATTGTTAATTGTAGTAATAGATATTAGATAGGGACAACATTGGTGGTGGAATTTTGAGTTATTACTCCCACCCAATATAGACCCTCTAGTAAGCATCTTGACATGATGTATCTTAGAATTGGAATAGGTAAAGGTTCTTCATTGGGTGCTTAATAGTGAATGGAGATGAAAATACTTCATGATTAGGATAATTGAGAGGACTATCAATGTTGGGGGTAAGTTAATTTAGTTAATTTTTTACATGTACATATGTGATCATCCTAGGAGTTCTATTGCTCACTCTTTCATAACTCACATTACCTGGTAGATGTTTTATTAGTTAACTGAATATATATGTTGGATTATTTGTTATAGTCTATTCTGTTATGTTAAGTTGATATTATTATTATTTATATTTAGAGCGTATAATATTGCAACTATCACCCAACAAAAAATCATTTTTTACTTCATATCATTTTTTGTATGGGGAAACATACCTTTGATTAATTTTCACATTGTTCTAGTTATTGTGGAGAGATCCAAGATAATTTTTTATAACTATCATCTAAATTTGTTTCCACCCTATCATCTATTTCAGAGAAATATAAATAATATTCCAAAATTAGAATTAAAAATGTTAAACCCCCAATAATGCTTTTAGTTTTTCATGTTAAAACTATCAGGGCATCATTATATTCTCTTATTTTTTCAAAAACTATAAACTTGTAGAAAATATGTTCTTTTGGGATAATCGTAACATGATAAGAAAACTATTTTTTAAGGATTTTCCACATTAGTATAATTTTAGGGATTGTTACATGATATATGTAATTTATAATAATAATAAATACTTTAATAAAATATTTTATATTATGTTATACACACCAATAAAGAATAAGGACACCACAATGACAGGGTTATATCTTTCAAAAATTTTTAGAGAACATGAACTTGTGATATTAAAAACTAAAAAATCACAAAATTTAATGAATCCAAATAAATATTATGAAATTTTAAAGGAAAATAATTTCTTATTCTATCACTAGATTATAAATTTCATTTTATAAAAATTTTATATTTTTATTTAGCATTTAATTTATAAAATGTTCATATTTCTAGGTTATAAATTCAAGATTTTCATTTTTTATGAAAAAACTATTTCCTTTTAGTCTTTTTGTGCTATTGAATTCATAAATTTCGAATATGATTGTCAAAATATAATATTTTTCTAAGACATAATATTCATAACATCATACTATGATATATTTAATAAGTTGAAATATGATATTATTGTTAGTATATATAAATTAGAAAAGATACTTCCAACGGATTTTTTTTGATTCAATGATATATAAAAAATTAAATTCATTGCAAGATGAAAAATATAGAGGGATAATATTGTTTTTATGGTTATTACTATTTGAGAGATGTGTGTTAAAATTGAAGAAAATGTATGTAATAAATAGTGATTTTATGGGTAAATTTATAAGGCCTACATTTAGGATGAAATTTCAAATTTATATTTTTACTATTTTAAACACGAATATACCTAAAAACGTAATAATATTTATAAATATAATAAAAATATATATAAAGACATTGATAATTGATACTTAATAAACCTAGAAATGGAAAGGGTGTAATACATGAACAATCTATTTTAGAAGTAGAACAATAATAAGATCATACATATTTTTTTCTTAATTGTAAATTAATTTCTAGATTAATTCCGTAATTTAAAATATTTTTTATTTTTTCTTTCCCAATTTCTTCAAATAAAATTATTCATTATAGTTATATATTTATCATATCAAAAAATAACACAAATTTTCATGGTTTGTTTTGAAGAAATTCGACAATAAAATTTACAATTGGAGTTCAAATAATTGTATGATAAATTTTTTTATTTATAAATTTAAAATCCAAATTCAACTTTTTATAATAAACATTTATATAAATTTTTTTGGTATTTTAATATGGAAATATAATTGATAGTCAAATATTTTTTTGATTACACTTTCATCAAAATTGGTGAAATAAAACGACTCTTATATTGTTAATGGATTTTTATTTCATAAAAGCACATGTGGTGAGTAAAAAAAAATTGTGTTATTTATTTATAAGTATCCCGACATATAGAAAGTAAAATTGACTTTAATTTAATGTTTTATGGAATAACACTACTACAAAAAATACTAATATCTATAGACCTATATCCACTGTCAGTACTAGTGGTGGATATGTGTAACCTATATCCATGGTTAATAAATGTGTGTGAATCTATCTATACCTACAGAGATATGGTAAAATTTTATTAATGTTGTTAGATAATGGGAAATATTATATGCCCAATGTAAAAAATGGATCATGTCTATTGGGAGCAACATTTTTGTATTATAGCCACACTTCATCTTAAATATGGTTATAATGTGTGTCTGGGGATGGGGTGGTATAGCTATGTGTGGGATGGAATGTGGTTATAGAGTGTGTGGGTGATGGATTATAGACATGATCCATACTAACCATTGTTATATGGAGTGGGCATAGAAAGTTATAATCACTTTCATGCCCGACTATGGTAATAGGGTCCGGGTTTGTAGTTATTGTCGTAGTTCATCCAAACCATGTCAATAGGGTGAACATTGAGATGACATTATCATTAATATAATAATAATTATGATATATAAATCTAATATTTACATATATGTATTTATATTTATTAATATATAATTAATTTGTTTCATAGGGGAGTGGTAAATAGCATTTTATCTAAAACTGATAGATATGGGTTTGAAACCCCTCATTTTATTTCATTCCTATATTCCTGAGCACCATGCCCATGACTATGAGTTCCATGTTCGTAGCCTATAGCCACAATAATGTTTAAGACTGACTATGAATATAGGGTACCTATAGCTATGGGCATGGTTTCCATTGGTATAGGTTAATTACCCAGCCAATTGCTATATGTTATTCACATCTTTGTAGCCTTGTGGGAAATAACCACACCAATAGAACCCACTTATTTCTTTTCCATTGAAATACACTAAAACTATGGGTATGGACCATGAAAGTAATCCCTTTTTATAGTTTTTTGTTTGAGTTATCTTATCAAAGAATAAAATAAATCATAATATTAAAATATTAATAGTTTTATATTGATTAAGGTTTTTACATTTATATGTAGTATTAATTAATATATATTATGTAGAAAAGTTATCTTATTTAAAATGAGGAAATTATATAGACACACCAAGCATATCACGTTTATTTCAAAGGATATTATTCTTATATAAGATTTTTAAACTATATGTGGATTGTGATAAAAATAGAACCTCGTCATAAATGGTTTTTTAAAAATGATAATGGTTCTACTGATATATAAAATATTAAAAAAAATCAAGACACATCACTGAATACATTTCTTAATCTAAGATATATAGATATTTCTGATCAGTCCATCTATATAAGGGTTTATAGTGATGAATATTTCAATGGTGTATCTACTAATGAATATAAATCAATGGGATATAATGAAATTAATTATCTTATGGAAATTGACGATATCAGATATTCTAATGGTGAGTAAAAAGAATGGTATATGGGAAAAAAGAAAAATATAGTGAATATGAAGTTAAAAATTTCACATAAGAGAGGATTCAATATTTTTGTTCATCAACACATATCATAAATTGAGAATATGTAGAAGCTGAAGATTTAATTCTTACATCGAAGTAGCTAGTGATAGATATTGGTTGTGTAGTGTTTTTTTTTTTGAATTTCTTATTATTATTTTATATTAAAATATTTATATTGTAATTAAAAAAATAAATAGAAATTTAATAATGATATTATATGATCAAATAGATGTATTTATTCACTAATTAGTTTTTTGATATTAAAGTATAAGAGTGTAATTGGTATTTTTTTTACTGTGACAAGGAGATTATTATTTGTGGTTAAAGACACTATCAATTGTACAATTTCTTAATTACCTATTATATGTGTATGAGAACATAATTCCCACAATGTTCAAGGTAAAAAGAACATTATATCTATTAAAAAATTTTAATTGACCTAATGTAAATTAATGATACCATTGAATAACATGGATGTATCCATTATTTTAATGCTTAAACCTTAATATCCTTGCATTTATTTTTCTTATGTTGATAAATAAAATCTATTTCCAAATTCAATTGTAAAACAATATAAAATTATATATTTAAGAAAAAAGTTTTAAAATGGATTCATTATCATTTAACCAAAAAAATAAATATTTTTGGGTTATGAATAAATCATAAAAGAAATATATTCATCGACTCACCCCTTATAAATAAATAAATTTTGAACCTCCTTACAGCTACCTCTATTTATTTTTTCCAAAATTATTATGAAAGAAACTAAAATATTTTAAATTTTCTTAAATACTAAAAACACAATGCATAGTGGATTTTAGTTGTTACACTTGTAATAGTTGATTTCCAATGAGTATACAACTATAGTGTGTCGATTTACACAAATTTAATAAGAATTTTTCCTAAAAATGTTCAGGGAAAAATCATTTTCCATTATTGTTAGAAACCAATCAAAGGATAAAATTTCACAAATCTCTTACAATAATGTATCATTTTCAGAATAAGTGAATACTTTATTCTAAAATTTTAAATAGAAAATGGTATACCATTTTTGGTGTAGAGAAAATCTCTATATTCATCAGGTAAATGGTGTCATGTTTCTCATTGTTTCCTCCTCTACTTTTGTTTATAAATGAGAGCCAATTATCCATCTATCTTCCAGAAGTTTTTTTATACAATCTCTTATCACCAATATTTTTATATTTCTTTAATTCCCAATTTTTTTTCTACCAAAATAAATATAAAACATCTTTCATAATATTTGAAACCTAACCTCATAAATTAATTATGGTAATCGCCGTCCATAAATCATTTTAAAACTGATTGAATACCACCCAAAAAATAATATATATCTTTCCACATTTGAAGATATTCTAAAATATAAAAAATGTTTAAAAAATCACATAACCACAATATAGAACATAAAAACCATGGTGTTCATTCATTATCTAATTCTTTAAATAAAAAAAATTAAATTTAACATATTTCATTATAACAAAAACTATTATCATTTAATTATTTTTAATTTCATATCCTCTATGAATCATTATATTATTTCCTTCATACTATGATGTTGTATTATCTTAATTGAAAACTAATAAACTAATCCCGAAACCAAAATTTTCTATTACTTTTTTTAGGACCATAATGAGAACCATGATGTGGTTTACCTCATTACGGAGGCCTATGGAATTAATTATTTTTAGTCAAATTCCATATCAACATTATTTTTTAAACTATAAATATTTTTATATTTTTTGGAAAACATACTCAAACCACAACCATTTTTCATTCATACATCATTTCAACTAAATAATTAAAAAACAAGATCTGAAACTACATATACTAGTGTTTGTTTTTCTCATCCTTTCCCAATATTCAATCTTATAGAAACACCATGGAATCAACCACCACTTATTTTGAATTCGTGGTGGATAGTATTCTCATCAAACTACTCTAAAAACCACCAATTAATCAAAAAATAATTTTTATAACATGGGATAAATCCATGAGGTATAATTTACCACCATATTATGTTTATTGGTTCTCTAAATTAATTCCATAAATCTTCTTCTAAACACCATAAAACTTTATATGATTGATCCTATAATATAATAAAAGTTTTTTAAATATTTTCTATCACTATTTTTAGAAAAAATACCACCTATAAAATACTTATTTTTTTTCTTAAAAAAATACACAATTATGTTATTGAAAAATTAATTATTCATAAACTATAATGTACTTCATTAACCAAATTTTATAAATATCTAAAGGAAAATTAGTATCCTATTTAGAGTTTGTTCAATGTTTTGAAAGTCATTCTCTCTAAACCCACATGATTCATTCCCCGCATTATTAAGAAGTGTTAAATAAAATTTTTATACCTGAATTATTTATCTAACTGAATAGATTTATAGTATATATATATATATTCCCATAACCAATTAATGAAAACCCAAAACTCATATAAAACATCTACCTAAAGATAAATAGATAAAATATAAAAAAAATAAATTATATCTAATTTTCTATGTAGAATCATCTATAATAGTGAGTTTGGTAGAGATCCCTTTTTAGAAACAAATTTTTTTCCACAACCAATGGTATTCACTAACCATTGGAATCACCAAACACTTCGGTAAGATACTTTCTCCTTTAAAGGTATGAGAGTATCATATTTATAATGGAAAATTATTGGAATAGAATGATAAAGAGAATCATAATTTAAATTAATCTCTAATGTTGTGTGGCCACATGTAATATATGTTAAATTCATTTATAAAACTCCATTATTGATTGAATCATATTCTTCGAGTTACACTATTTCTTATATTATTGAACTACTAACTCTATTGTACCACTATTGAAACATATCTAAGAGATTCTAATTTTTTATGATTAAAAAATTCATTTAACATACAATGATCTAATTATACATCATCACCTGGTGTTTCCTAAGTGGAATAGAAAAAGTTAATCAATTTAGTAGGTTCATATAAATGATATCCAATATTATTCATGGGATAAACCATGATTCTGTTTTAATAATGGTAAGATAACCAAAATAATGGTATGGTAACTCTTACTACATAATGGTTTATGATATTGTAAATATTACTAATGTGATGATATTTCAAAAACCTTTCAAACATCATATATTTAATGTAATCTCTATCTTTTTAATAAAATCATGAAATCTCTTTTAAAATGTTATCTTTTGAGTGATGAGGCCATGAAATGGTTTTTAGATAAAAAACATGAGAATATAAATATATCTCTTCCCCTAATCATGATAGTTACTTATAAAGAAAAAACTAATTTATTCCACTATCCACCTTTGTCAAAAATCCAAAAATAACTTCTTTGTGGTTTGTATAGGGAATCAATAACATACAGAATTTGTATATGTGATGAATATAACCTTTCACAATCCATCATATAGGGATAGAATCCAAGACCTAGAAATCCCTAATGGCTAATCCATCATGATCCCTATTATCATATGAAATTTTAAGAGACTCACATCCATAGTGAAATGATAATTTTTCTCTACTAAGTAAAGACAATCTAAGGTCTCATTAAATGGTATTCTGGAGAAAAAGAAAATAGTGAACTCTATCTGTGAGTTCTCATCAACGTTACATGTTACAAAATTATTTCAGGAATGCCTGAATAACAATAATATTTGGGTTTTCTAGAAATAAAATATATCAATGGAACATGTTTACTCATCCTTGAAACACATTACCATAAAGGTAACATTTCTTTATCGACCAATTTAAATAACCATCATTTATTTAAAATATGATGTAGTTGATAGAGAATATATTTGGAAAACCCTCTATACAATAAATCTAGGTTCTCATGCTTGGTATATTTATGTGGATTTAAATTGCATTATTTAATAGTCTTTGAAAGAAGGGGTTTTGGTTATTCTAGTTATTCCATGTATGAATTATATGAGTTTATTTTAGATAATAGCTTATAATACACCAGATAATTAGGTGATAAGTATACCTAGTGAAACAAAAATTCAAGGTCGACTAAGGATATTGAGTCTTCTTGAAATATACCTCATAAATATTAAGGGTATATCCCATTTCTCTGAAACCTCTATCACCCAAAAAACTTGGTGTTTGTCATCTCATTAACCACAATTTCTATGGTTGTAAATATCTAGTATTGACACCCCTCAGATTAAATTCTAATTTGTTTGGCCTTAGGAAGATAAATTCATTAACAAAATTCAAACATCTTAGGAATGCCCCATGAAAGTGAAATCATTGGATATCCTATGAAAAAACTAAAATGATTAAAATAAAATCTTTGAATATCATTTAAGTATTAATCTTATTCACATTAATCTAGAGATATAGAGACTAAAATCAGGAATCTTGATATAATGATACATGGAAACTGGGATTATGATATCATTTATTTTAATTTCTGATGAATAAAAAAATAATTCGATGATTTAAGAATAAATAGTGACTTAATAATGATATGTTATGTTTTTGGAAAATGAGTAAGGTACAAAAATATCTAATTTTTATGCCATCTTCAATGAGAAAAATTTTGTTGATAACCTTAATTTATAGATTCATAATGGTTCCCACACAAGTGATATTAACATTACTAGTTCTCATGATATCAAGAATTTCTATATGTTACTTAATTAATACTGGACTTTTTTAGGGGGGTAAACCATAGCGGGGATGGACTTTAATATTTTCAATTTTATTACACTTTCATATAATGATTAAATATATATACACATTAAAATCATTACCAATGAGGGAGATATATTAGTGGTATAAAAAATTAAAAACCAGAATAGTTTCCCAACCCCTGATTTCCTTCCAAGATATTTTAATATAGATATCTAGAATCAATTTAATAAAGAGATCAAAATAGTAGAAAAATATTATTTCATGAGTGCTTCTTTACTGAGAGAATCATGTGTGATGTATCTCATCCTCAATCATATAGTAAAACAACATATATTCTTTAACAATTTTTAGTACATAAATATGTAAAAAATATCTTAAAAATACCTTACAAAAATTATCATTTATATATAAACCAAATTTTTTACCATCCTAGTTCTAAACAGAAGAAATTATTTAACTAAAAATAAAACTGTCTGTGATTCCATCAGGATAGATCAGAACATAATGTATGAAAAAAGTAACATAGTTTTATGTGTCAATATCTTGATGGATTATGACATGGATAAAGTATATGAAAAATTTTAATAGATCTTTATTCTAAAGGTAATATAATAAAAAAAATTATTTTAGGGGGCTTTTGTTACCTATGTTTTTGTTTCTTCAGCTCATTATGGTTCTAAATCTAGCTAATTGAAAAAAATGGTTTTTTAGGTCCACCCATGTCCTTTGAAAAGGTGGTCCTCTATATTTTTTAATATTCATCTTATAACCGTATATATTAAAACATAACCATAAAAATTATACCTCTTATGAAGTTGTACCACATCTACGAGATTATAATGATCTCTTAGAATCCCCTGCTTATTTTTCACGGAATATATGCTCTGCTTCTTTACAAATATACACAAATCCTTCATGGGTTTAAGAATGATATTGAGTATATATGTCATATGGAGTGTGATCATGTGAGGCCTATAAAAAGAAGTCATTATATATCTACTAATTTCTTGGATAGGCAGTATTAACTGAATAAGAGGTGGCTCAACAAATATAGGAAAATAATTACCACAGTATATCATAGAGATCAATTTTAAACAAAAAGGATCAAGATCCTTCACTTTTATGGACTTGTTAATAAGTTCAAATGGTATGTCACCAATTGGAAACTTATTATTCGTTCCTCAGTAGGTAAGATGGCACTCATTAAAGGCGTCAAACCCTCAATAAATATGAACATTGTATCAATTATTAAAGTTCCCAACACCATATTAAATAGAAAAAAAATATCCTCAAAAAATTATTTTTGAATTCTCAAGATGATGTAAAATTAAAATAATCTAGAAATAGATGTTTCATAAAACCCATTGAAAACAGATTTATCAACTTGGGAATCCTTTAGGGGTCTACAAAATCTTTGCAGACCAATATTTATTGGGATGTTATCTTGTAAAATTCATTATAGGTGATGTATGTCAAAAAATTTATGGGAAGGAACATGATGAAATTTAGCATGTAAACTAAATAAAACCCTAATTGTTGAATAATATATAATGGTACCTCAATATAATTTTTTGATCATTCTCAATGTAAAATTATAATAGTATAGGTTTCTTTCTATAAAGAAAACCATATGTGTAACTTACTTTTCATCTTAATATGCCAAACATCTAATATGGGATTTTGTGTGGAAAAAGACCACAAGAAACTACCCAATACCATACTTGATAGTGGCCACAAGAAATTATTTAAAAACATAAAACATATATAATATCCTGATTATTATATCTTCAACCCTATGGGATCAGGTTACTTTTCCATGAATGATTTTTGTAACCTAAATAATGGTCAATAAGTTTTGGATACTTAAGGAAAATATTTTTAGGGTATTGTATCCCTTTTAAATATATATTCTTGGTATTTTATTCTTAATATATATCTCTAAAAATTAAAAAAAATCCAATTGGAACGTATTCATCTTCTATCCAAATGTATTTGTTACTCTTTACCCACAAACAGAAGATAAAGTAATTTCTTTTTCTAGTATGGTGTTGGGAATTCACAATCAATCACTTTCATGGGAAATTCCAGGTAATCATCTATAACATAAACCCTTTTTATTAACTCTTATAGAATTTATTACCTAATATTGGAGTCTCTTATATAGAATAATTTATTAATAGTGTGTCATTTATTATATATTTTTAATCTATATTAATGGCTTTCAATGTTCATAGATCCATTAATTCCTGATTATCTCTTCTTTCGTAAAAGTTATAAACCATTAAATGATCAATGGATTAAATTTGATTATAAATGAGAAATAACTATCCCAAACTTTATTGTATCTAACATAGCTATTCCACATACTCAAAACGACATTGGAAATAGTATAGATAAACTTTGGGATCATTGGATCTAGATTCCAATTAAAATAACAACACTAATAAGACCTTTATAAATGTAATTACTTAAGATGGGGGAATTATTCATTATGGAAGAGACTTTTTGATTATTTCTTACATCACATACTATGGTGGGGGATCCAATCACTTAAGAGAATCTTAAGGATTTCTCGGTCAAATCACTATTTTATAATAAAATATAATTTCATTATTCAATGTCTAATCTAACTCAACATTTCTTGTTAAATACATGTTATCATTGTCACTTACCCACTAGTATATTATTTTTCTCATTCAAAAAAAATATGAGTTTCAATTATATAGGTTTTAAATTTAAATATAATTGGAAAATTGGGAACAAGGAAGACGACATTTGGGACTCTACAGAAGAAAAAACAACATTAATTAAAATTTTCCATATCATAGTTGCTCCACCCCGGGTTTCAAGGACACTATGTTTGGGTATTCCCTTATCCAACACTAATTTAGAACCCATATAGTGATTTTAATTTTTTTGTTCAAATTGTTTCTTAGTAAAAAAAATAATTTTTAGAGAATATCACTTCTTAAAAAACTTAGTATGGAGAAACCATTTAGAAGAGTGGCAATATTTCTCTAACCTATCAAGCATATTGAGATGATGGAATTCCAAGAGCAAACTAATGCTTCTTAAAACTCTCCTTATGTCATTCCATTGTCTTGATATATGAATCATGATCTTGAGTTGTCACATACTTTAATTTATCCATCCATTGATAAAATTTATCCATGATAAAGTAATTAATGAACTCAATGGTATTTTTTCTCTGATGGTGCACTGGAGTTTTTTTAGGATTTATAACACTCATGTTGAAACATTTAATATATATATAGGATAATGGAATAAATATCAATGTCTCAAAGATATTGTTTCATACATAAAAAATTTGTAACATATTATGTACTGACAATATATTCAACTTCTACAATGCTTAATGATATAAAATATTTTTTCCTGGCCAACCAAAAAAAATTACTAAGATAAAATACATCACTAAAACATTAATTTTTATCATATATGAAACCCTACTAATCATGTTTATGTGTCTCAGAAACTCCTACTACTATATTAATTTATACGAAAAAACAAAAAATAATATTACTTTGATATAGAGAAGTTTCCTTTTCACCTCAATCATGTGGTGTTGTTTATGTTTACTTTAATATTGTGTCATTTGACATATGTTAAGAAAATTGTCAGTTCAGGTTGTTGTCATATAAAATAGGATTCTAATAAATTTACTATACTTCATAATAGCTTCCATATTTATATCATAACCCTTTTATAACTTAATCTTGGTACAAACTAGTGTTGCCATATTCTCTTTATATCTTCAATGAAAAATATTTTCAATTCATCCTTCAAATATTTAGATTATGAAATGAATATTGGATTCTTTTCTTATGTAAAATATATTAAAAACAATTCACCAATCACGAATATTAAAAAAATTAACTTCATGAATTTTTTGAATTCCATATATTGGAATTAATTTAGGCCTATAAATATGATATTTATTTGGAAAGTAAATTTCATAATCCTTTGACCGCAATTCATGAAAAAGTGATTATGATAAATTATTCTCTTTTAGAATCAATAATTTTTTAAAATATATCAATCCTATAATTCTAAACTATTGGTGCTTATTACAACCCATAGGGTGAAATACTTAATTGGAAAAAAATTTCTCATATTCGTGTATGTGAAATACATTAATATATGATATGTTGTGGTATAATTAAACTCCATCATATTGATGAGTCGTCATCATTACTAGTTTTATCTTAATAAGGTCATTCATAAATATAACACGATACCATTTCCCATCACAAAAACTTGTCTTGATTAGAAATCCACATGTACCAATTAAATAAATCTGTTAAACTTTAGGTCCTTCATTTTGTTTAAATTATAAATGATAATTACCACTTATTAAACATAAAATTTATTAATTTGATTATAATTTAAAATCTGAAATATAATATAAACCTTCTATTTCATTGATGACACCAATTATTTTTTTCTAATTGACTAATTCATTTATACCAAAAATTATTTTTTCCTCATTTTCAGAAAATCAGGAGTACTCTTCTCTACTCACAAGGTAGATATTATGTTTCAACTTCTTCCATAGAATCATGATAACAAAATACCTACCATTGAAATTAAAAATCATTTTAGTAAAGTATATAACTTTTTCATAGACAGATTATTTACATACACTAAAAAATTTGTAACTAATAACTTTAGAAACCAAGATATGAATCTTACAAATATCTTCACCCTATTTTTTGGATTTTTCAAAGGAACCTATCTTTAGTAATTCATTATTTAAAAATATTATGTTTCTTTCCCTATTGAATTCAATTTAATTTAAGATATTATTATTTATAATCATGTGTAATACAAGTAAAATATTGATAATCCAATCATTATATTGATACATTTATTTTAAATCAATATTTGACAGTAAAACAGATGCCTCTTATGCCTAGAACCTTTTGTATCACCTGAGATAGATCATCAAAAGCCCGGAGTGAACATTATAATATATCACAATTTTAAAAATAGAAACATATTACTAATGATAATTATCGGGAACTCCATACCATTAGTATCATGGCATAAAACAAGAGACAAAAAATAATCAATGAATAGAAAATAACATCAAAAAGTATAATCATATTTTAATAGAAGGCTTACCATGATACAAAAAAAAATTATAATATAATAATTCAAAGGACCCATGATGTTAAAAAGTCATAGATAAAAAAAATAATTTAATATATTAATCATGAGAATAAAATATAATAAATTAAATAAATAATAGGATACATAACTACAAAGACCTAGGTATTACTTGAGTCCTTTATTTACATACCTATTAACTAATATAACTACAGTAACTATACTACCAAACTCTCATTTCAATCATAGGATATTCAAATCCACTAGCATAAATATGCATAGTGACTGAACACAAATCAGTATGCCACTATTAAAAGTGTCCCTAATATAATCTATTAGATATATGTGTCTAAATTATTAAAAAAATATATAAATAATATGAAAAAAAATAATAAAACCAAATAACATAACTAAAACATCTATATAATACAACTAAAAAATTAAACATCCATTTATACAATATTTCGCAAAAAAAATACATTCATGTGGTGTTCATTTCCCCATGTAAACCATTCCACTATGGAAAATAACAATAGCTTCTTTGATTCAAGATTGAAATACAAAATGAGGTATTATATCATCTTGGAAAAAAAGATTGAAATTGAAATTTCATTTAGTTAAAAGGAGGACATATTCAATGTAATTAGTTTTAATCCCATTTAGAGTTAGTTGGGGTGGGAACAATACTCAAGGTGATATTTTCTATACCATTATGATTCTATAAGATTAAGGGAATAAGTTCACATACCATTATACATACACACACACACACACACACACACATATATATATATATATATATTAGCTCATGTAACCATACTCATGTATATCATGTGACACATATCAACCTAAATTTTTTACATTACTTTTGTTTATGTTAAATATAAGGTGAGAGATCAATAACATATCTAGTAATACATCTCTACCTTAAAAATAATATTTATCTATTAGTTCATTGGATGGTATTTCAACAGTATTTCTCACCTGACTAAGAAAAATGTATTGCATTTCTATTCTAGTATGGTCATGTATATGTTTAAAAACATATTATAAAATAATAATATATTGTATTTAATGGTTTTGGGTGACTAGTTTACCAGAAATAATAATAAACAAAAAATTAATAAATCTAGATCCTACTAGACAAGTGTCTTCATAATCTTCATGGGATTTCGTACATTATAAACACATTAATCACTATATGGTCAGGTCATTATAATATCAATTTATTATTTTGATCCATTTATAAGGATATGGTAAAACTAAATTGGTTTTTCTTCACTAAGATATGGATTTATATTGAGGAAATTAGAAAATAGGTCCAACTATCTTGGAATGTGTGACAACACTCAGGTCACTCTTATGTCTAATTTTTAGAGTTATTTATCTCTGGTTTTATGTTTGGAGTTATTAGGTGTTGATGGTTATAAATTGGAGTTTTTTGGGAGATAGAAAAATCTTAATTGTTGTCTTTTGTTTTTTAGAATCATACAGCTAATCGTGAAAGTTGTGCTAGGTTTTAAGAAGATAAATTTTATATTTTCTGAGCATAGTTTTTTAAATAGTTTGATCCCATTTTTTAACCATGTGACCTATTTTTGAGGGAGGAATTATCTCCCAAATGGTTTTTCATGGTTTTACAAACCACTTGGCTTGTCCATCTCATTAAAAATGATAGTTTTTACCAAAATGAACCTTTAAATTTTTAATCCCTTTTCCTGTTTTCTTCTCCCATTCATGCACAACACTTATTCCTTTACATATAGGTTTCCCACTTCTTATGTAGTGGATTATCAATGTTATATTGGTGTTTTGGATTGAGGATATTCTATATATATGTATTTTCTTCTTTTTCCACCTTATCATACATATTGATTTGTTTTTAATGATTTTTGGAACCCTAGATTGTAGAGGTTGAAGAACACAAGTTTTTAATGGATGATTTGGTTTTTCCTTATAGATTAGTTGTATGAGGACTTTTATTAACTATTTTTGGTTGTAATCATTTATGAAAATGATCATGGACTTAATTATGAGGTAGGTGTCTTTATTTAAGGGTTTTTACAATTTCTTGCCTCTAAATTCTAAATCGCCTTTGGTTTATGTTAGTTTGACTTCCAATTGAATGATTTTTGGTTGATGTTTATACCAATTTCAATTTGATCAATGTTTTTACTTGATTATTGGGTGTTTAAAGTGATTTTCAAAAATAGGTGGAATGAATGGACTCTTAATGTTTTCAAAAAATGATTAAAAAATCTTTAGGGTTTTAAATATATTTCTAAAGTGATCTTGAAAATGGGGTTACCTTGAAAATGGTGTTTTAATAAAATCAGAATATTTGGTTTTGAAATTTATTTTTGAATGGATTATATTTCATAGCTCTTGTGATGTGGTGGTTTTTACATTGAGTTACACATGGGTAGACTAGGGTTTGTGTGTCTCATTCCAAAGACTCGTGAGATAATTTGATTAGGATTACCATGGTATATTGCATTTTTTTCAAGAAACCAAGAGATATATTGGGTAATAAGACCATGGGAGCTTCCATTTATTTATAAAGAGTCCATTAGAGCCCTTGGATTTGGCCCTTTGGAAGACTATGAGGGATTCCACCCTGTTTATTCAGCTAGCATACTTTTTCTCGACTTACTCACATTAGACCCATTTGGTTAGATCACTATGAGAACTTAATCATGTTAGGTTGA
The DNA here is from genome assembly GCA_963277665.1 of Viscum album. Classification (NCBI taxonomy): domain Eukaryota; kingdom Viridiplantae; phylum Streptophyta; class Magnoliopsida; order Santalales; family Viscaceae; genus Viscum; species Viscum album. Next base: position 2,080,935,279 of record OY728128.1, on the reverse strand, counting down.
TCATTATTACATTGTGCATTATATTATGACCATGTAGATATTTATGTGATATCATGAGTTTTTATTGTTTACATTTATATAGTTATATGGTTATATTTGTACTCACCATTACCATAGCTTGTTGGGTATGTTAGGAATTTTGTACCCATTGGACATGTTTTATTATTTGATCCATATTGGGAATTAATTACAAAAAAAATTACTTTGATTGAAATGAAAAACCAAACCTATTCGAAATGATTGTTTAGAAGCTGAATTTTTCAAATTAGTACAGTTATGGAATTATTTTTCAAACGAGTTTATCGATTTTCATGGGTAAAAACATTAAATTGATTTATAGTGTTATACCTTAAGGATTTGTGCCTCATGACAAATATATTCCTTGGGATGTATATAGAATCTATTTATAAGTAAATATGTAACGTAAAGATCAAAATGAATGTTGGTAGATTTTAATGATTTCCAATATCCATTGAATTTTTCGTGGAGACATGGGCATGTAGGGATTGGATCATATGGAGTCATTCTTGATTTTTTAATATGGGGTGTATGTATAGGACATGTTTGGTCTTGTCATTATTGTTTTTATTATTAGTATTTGGAGTTGATATGACCTATTAATATCCTTTTATGAGTTGTTATATATATAATGTATGTTATTTCTTGTGGTATTTGTTGGTCATGGACGTTTTACACAAGATGTTGTGTTTCATTTTGTTGACACTAATGTTTTTCATGTGAACATCCCACTTCCTAGATAGAACACAATGGTTTTCCATGGGTGAAACCATTAATAAGAGATTTTTTATTTTTCCTAGTGTTTATCATCAGCCTATGGTGATCAGGAACCTTCTTTGGGACTTATTGTGGGCCATCTCGCGGGATGAGTTGGGTTGAACCAGGTTGATTAGTTATAAAATGATACCAGGTAATGTTTTATGGATGATAATTTATTTATATTTTAAATCCTTTTCATTTCATGTTTCTTTTCGTGATTATAATACTTATTTATAAACATGATTAGGGTTTCTTTTGGATTGTTTTGTTTGGATTCGGGTTGAATTAGATATATATTGAGCTAAATTTTTGTGTCTTGTAGACAGTGCCTCCTAGAAAGACCTCATCCAGGCTCAAAGTTATATATGTGGATAATAACCCTTAAGAAAAACCCCATCTTAATAAATATCTCATGTATTCAGGGATTCATACAATCCAATCCATGGTTTATATGGGTGGTCATGATCAAATATGGATGGTGAAAATACTCAAGAGTTTTTATGAAAAATCAATCGATGTTTTGTGGTGAAGATGGACACAGTGATCCTGAGGAGTTGGTGGATTTTATCAAGTGGTTATTTATGTTTCTAAAAATCATTGTGACCTATAAAGTGGGATTCACTATTTATGTGTTGCAAGACCTGAAGAGGAATTGGTGGGAGTCTATAGTGACGTGACATTTTTTACATGACTATTAAATTATTTTTAAGACTAACAAAATAATAGTGATAAAATATTGAATCCAAATATTTAGTGTATTTGAAAAATAATGGTGATACATAAATTATACATAAGAAACATAAACATTATTTAAATTATTATTCTTTATCTTTATAAAGTTCTCATGATATCTTAAGTACAAGTAGTTACATCAGGACATACATAAAAGATAGGGGTGAGATAAAATCCATTTAAGGGGATGAAAAAGGGGCATGAATCAATATTACACGGGTGAGCGTAATCAATATAATCATTCCATAATCATAAGATCATAATAAAATTCATGAGTGAAAAAATTTAATAATTTTTGGAATGCATCATATATATAAAAATGAAACATCATGTCATAGTGGACAAATTCAACACATAGTTATGAAAACACCTAGAATCTTATCCAAGAATTACATATGTGTATAAATAATAACATGAACACTGTAAATAAATATTGAATCATGTTCATGTATTATATAAATAATATCATGATATATATCACATTACCTAATGCACTGAAGTGTTATATAATTTTCAGCCTACCCCACACATCATAAATTCTTATAATCATGCATTCCACATAGAACATATAACAATCATAGTCATGAAATAACTCATTGAAAGAAATGGGTTTCATTAGTATTTCATAAATAATCATTTAATGAAGAAAAAATGGGATTCCTAAATGAATTAGGTAAAACATATCAGGATTAAACATCATCATTATTGAGAAAATAAGAAACCACTCAATATGAGTCCAAGAAGTGTTGTGGAGACTAAATTTGTTTTGGAAAATACTTTTATTTCGATTAAAAATAATTTTAGAAAGGAGGAACACATATATGTTCTCAAAATTAAAATTGACAAATAGTGAAATAATATTTAAGGAATATTATTGGAATATCCTTACTAAATTTAATGAGAAATTTGGATAACCTAAAGAAAAATGAGTTGGGTTCAAGAATCAACTTATGTTAATTCTCGATTAATTTCATCACTTTTTTGCCTCCAAAATAATAAATATACGTTTATTAAAACATTGAACCTAAAGTGAATTATTTCAATTTTCACTATTTAGACATTATTATCATTGGATTATATTTTTAATTCTCTCATTTAAATGGAAAATGATTTGATGTCTTGTTTTTCTATAAAATTTCATTTTTTATTGGATTTTTAATTTTTTTTTCAATGTATTTTATTAATTCCAAAAGCCGAAAAAAATATATTTACAATTTTAAATATCGTAATTAATTTATTATAAATATTCCCAAGGTTTATGATGAGTAAATAAATTGGGTACGTTCTTGTTGTTGGGTAACTCACTGTTATCGGGAATGTTTTCCAGAGGAGAACAAAGAGAGGTATAAAATATAAATAATTCAAAAATATATTTTTTATAGTATTTTATAATCATTAATATAATTCTCAAAATACCATATAATTAATCTTATAATATTTGTTTGAAATAAATTGAGTAAAAAAGAGTATAGTGGATAAAAATAGAAGCATGGTTGATAAAAACATACTCTTTTTTCATTATTACTTCTCTAAAATGGAACTATAATTAATTGATGAATGTATTTAATTTTAACAATAACATCCATATAGTTTATATGGGATTAATAGAGAGAATTTTTAAGAAATTTTTCTTTGGTAACTGAGGTATGGTTTGTTTTTCAAAGAGAGGGAGAGGGGTTATTTATACTTGAGGAGGGTGGTATTTTTGACATAAAATATTTATTAAAATCATATATCTACGGTAAACCTTGTAATAGTGATATTTTTTATATAATTAATAATAATTAAATAATATATATTTGATTTAGGACTTCAAACCCATTTATAATTCAAATTCAATAGTTTTTTAGGAAGGAAAGTGGAAGAGTTGGAAATTTTTTTAAAGAAATAATTTTGACTTTAGACTTTATAATTTAGTTTTTAGGTATAGAAATCATGTTTATTGTGTTTTTATAACTCAATTATCAAATTAAATATTCTTTTTTCGAACCTCAAGTTATATAAATGATTGATAAATTTTTACCTGACGAATGATGTGACTTAGGATGCATCAGTTATGAAAACACTATGTTTTTACTATTATCATGAAAATTGAATTATTTCATTAAATTTAAATAAACCCTTGGAAAATTTTGATGTGATGATTTAGAAAATGAAAATTATTTTGTGAAAAATAATTTTATAATGTAGGATATTTTAATTTTTTATATAAAAAATATGATTTTTATAAAATACCATAAAATACAGTTTAATAAAAAATTTCTTATATTTTAATTGATATTTTAATCATTACAATTATTTTATGAAATTTTAATATTTATATTTACTTAAATTAACAAGATAAATATTACTCATATTGAATTTTATTATTTTGGGGTGAAATTACTATTTCAATGGTCATATTCTTTTTCTCATCTGTTAGGTTACTATTTACAATGATCAGGTTACTATACTAATACTCACATTACTATTCTAACTCTCACATTACCTCCTATAAATTCTAATTTATTCTTTCATTAATTATTCAACCTAATTTCTATCGAGGTTATATATTTCCTTTTTCTAAAATATTTATTATTTCAATAATATTTTTTTTATTTCTATAATGTTAATCATGGGAGTGATGATTCTAGAAGATTGGGGAGATACATATTTTCCCACTATATTTTTTCTATTTTATATTTCTTGTCCCCTTATAATATTTGAAATTTTTAGGGGTTTAATTACTGACTAATACAACATTTTTCAATATTTAAATAAATAGTTCTTGTTTTCTCTCTATGTTTTATCTTCATAATACTATATAATATAATATAAAACACATTTATTTAAAGAAACAAGCATCATTTACAATCACTAGGATGTTAAATTCATCCCCCATTTAGAAATTTCATCTTTAAACATTAAACTCATTTTCTCAATAGAGAATAAGTAAAGGTACATTTGTTTCAGTACATCATATAGTTCCCAAATCACCTCTTCATACATTAGGTTTCTCTATAGCACATTGACAAGGTTAGTTATCTTATTCTATAAGAATTTGTATCAAAAGTTGAAGATTTTCACGGGCTACTCCTCATAATAGAGTTCATTCTCTAGTTGTAACACCATCTTATTCTGTACATGTGATGGATCATTTCTGAAATCCTTGGGAGATACACATGGAAAAAATCATGAACCTGATCTATATTTTGTTGAAGTGAAAGATGATAAGACACTACCCCTATACAATCAAGGATCTCAATGTGGCCAATGTACTTAGGTCAAAGCTTTCCTTTCTTTATAAACCATGTGACTCTCTTCCATGTTGATATTCTAAGTAAAAAAAAATTCCCCCAAATTCATACTCAAATTCAATTTAACAATTAGTAGTATAGATATTTTTACAACTTTGAGTAGATTTTATATTTTTTTGGACATCTTAAACATTATCTATTTTCTCTTATACAAGATAGTTTCAAAGTATCTTTCATTTTTAAACTTCATCCTAATAATTAGTAGTTCTATATCCATTCCCATACATAGAATTATATAGATCCATTTTAATAATTAAGTGGAAGTTTTTCATATATGAGAACTCAACTAACAGGGGATGTTGATCACATCCTCCTTTAAATTCCATTGAATGGGATATCAGTATTTCCTCATGTATCTAAACATTCCTTTCATATTTCTCATAATTTTGGGGTTTATTATCCTTATTTAAATTATATTCAGTAATAAAATTATGGTGAATAGGTCTCTAGAATCTGGATTTAAACCTTGTATTAAGATCCAAGATGATTGAAAGTGGTTCCCCATATATCCTCACAACTTCCTTTATATATATCCTACAAATTTATTCCATTTATAAATCTTCTTTAATAGAGATTATGTGGTCATTCTTTGTGATTTGATCCAAAACAGCCCATAACCCATCTTTTCATTTGCATGTATTCAGGAGAATAGTGACAAAGTACATAGTTATGTTCTCTTATTTTCAAATATATATATATATATATATATTATATGGTCAAATCAATCAATTAGAATTATTTTATAAATTACATTGAGATATAATCAGAAATATCCTTCTTCTTTTTGTCCCACAAAAAGATCTCTTGAAGATCATGGTAAATTATGCTACTTCCAAGATGGATAGAGAAAGATGGTCTATGTGAATTATACAATAGCTCTTTCTTTATCTCATGTGATAAATTCACACAAAGCCTAGTTCCAAACCAAATCCCACCATAATGATCAATATGTAATTCATGAAGCATCCTTTCCTATATAGCTTCCATAATTTTTAAAGCTCTAGATAATCCCTTTACGCCTCCTTGATCTTCCCATGGATAGATGGTTGAGAAATCATTTGGTAAAGGTATGATGTTTTCTTTACCATTATGATTTCCATATCCATCTTTTTAATATCAACAAAGATATGGTATTTCTCAATCTTCATCATGGATAATTTTTCATGTTATTGTTTACTAAGAGCATCAGCTAACTCGTTCTTCCCTCATGGATGGTAGTTAATGGGGAAATAATATTCCGTGATTATCTATACCCATATTCAATGACACAAGATGATCACCTTCTGTGTGAATATATACGATATACTCTTATGATAAGTATATATGAAAAAATCCTCTCTACAAAGGTAATGATGCAAAATCTTCAAGGTAAAGATCATATAATCTAAATCTATATCATGCTTTAGTTAATTCTTCTCCTGAATACTCTATTTTTGGGATGTTTAGGCACTACCAGAATATTGGGCTTTGAAGCCCCCTAACAGGAGTGACCGCCAAAGGCAGTCGCTGCCTTTTGTAAAAAAAATTAAGGGCTCCCCCCCCCCCCTCGTCGCCCTGGATCACCCCCCCCCCCCCCATTGCTGCCCTCCCCGCGTGTCGTCCCCCGCCACCCTACCTCGCCCTTCGGGCGCCATTTCCCACTGTCCCCATTGCCTCCCTCCACCATCTGACCGTGTCGGCCTCCACCCTCTACCCGCATCGGCCTCTGCCCTCCGTGCGCCATCCGCCCTCCAGCCATCCTCCGCTCCCCTCCGGCGTCCCTCCGCCCTCTGGGCTCTGCTTTCCAGCCTCCACCCTCCGGCCTCTGCCCCCTCCGTCTCCCACCCCTCGGCCCTCTAGCCTCTTCTCTCCGCCCTCCTCCCCCTCGTCCCCCCCACCCCGGAAAACACCCCCTTGCACCCCCGGACAACCCCCGCACCTCGGACAGCCTCCCCACACCCCGAACCCCCCCCCCCCCCGCACCCTGGACAGCCCCTCGCACACCGGACAGCCCCCCCGCACACCGGACAACACACCCCCCCCCCCCCATACCCCGGACACCCCCCCCCCCTCACTGCCCGTCCCCCGTCCCCTCACCGCCTCCTATCCTCTGGCTCCCTGCCGCCGCCGCTGCCCATCCCCTCCCTCGCCGCACTGCCTTTGGCTCCAGCTCCCCTTCGCTGCCTCTCCTCTCCCTCGCAGCACCGCCTTCGGCTCCCCTCCAGGCCAGGTTTGTAGTGCAATCAGGTATGACATGGGCTTTGACTTACATTATTATTTTATCAATGGTTCATAAACAAATGATTAGTAGTTATTTTAAATATAGTTGATTTGAAAAATGCAAATGTAATAAGTATTGTGTAAATTTTTTTTATACAGATATTATAATGGATAAGAGTTGGATTGATCTTCCAAATCGAACGTCTAGAGAATATTTCAATGGCATTATGCAGTTTATTGACTTCACTAGAGAATTTGTAAGTGACTATATTAGTTTTCCATGTACAAAATTTGCTAATAGATATCAATTCACACGATATACTATGAGGGAGAACCTATTCTTTAATGGATTTCTGAGACATTATAAGAGTTAGCCTCATCATGGAGAAGAATATGTTTGTTTTCAAAATACGGATGCAGCTCAGATGGATGTTGATGCAACGATGAATGATCTAATGCATTAAATGCTTACTGAAATGGTACGTGGGTTTGATCCTGAAGGAATTGACATCCAGAATCTTGAGACCGGTGAGATAAATCTTCGCTCTGGTGAAGATCGTGATTCGAGGAGGTTTTATGAAGCACTTGATGATGCGAAAACAGAATTATATCCTAGATGTACTTCTTACAATAAATTGTCGTTTATCATGGAGTTGTTTCATTTTAAGACTTTGAATAATTGGGCAGACACATCATTCGACATGATTTTGGTGTTATTGAAAACGGTTCTTCCTGTCAATGCTAAGATTCCCGAGTCGTATTACCATGCTCGTAAGATGACAGATAACTTAGGTTATACATATGAGACCATAGATTCATGTGCAAACAACTGTATGTTGTCTAGAAGGGAAACTTCCCATTTAGATATTTTTATGGTTTGTGGTGCTTCCAGCTGGAAAGAGAATAGGGGAAATGAGACTCATCAAAGGCAGATTGCGATACAGGGGAAACTGATTTTTCATAAAGAAAATGTGTTACTTTCCCCATTAACCGAGGTTGAAAAGATTTTTTATGTCATCTAATGTTTCTAATTTAATGAGATGGCATGCAGAAAGAGTTTATGAAAGTGATATGTTAACCCACCTGGTAGACTCCCATGCATGGAAGGATTTTGATAAGAGACATCCCGACATTGCTAAAGATGTCCGTAATGTTCGATTGGGATTGGTAGCAGATGGTTTCAATCCATTCAAGTCTATGGTTGGTGCATCTCATAGCACATGGCCCGTGGTGTTGGTTCCATATAATCTTCCTACGTGGCTTTGTATGAAGCAACAATTTATATTACTTTCCACTCTTATCGATGGACCTAAATGTCCGGGGGATAATATTGATGTTTACCTTCAGCCATTGATTGATGAGTTGAATGAATTTTGGGGCAATGGTGTGATGACTTATTACTGTGAAACGAATGAAATATTCAAACTACATGCTACTTTATTGTGGACAGTCAATGACTTCCCATCTTATGCAAATTTTTCAGGTTGATGTATGAAAGGGGAATTTGTTTTCCCTTATTGCAACAAAAGTAAAAAATCGGTATGGGTTAAGAATTCCAAAAAATGGGCATACATGGGTCACAGACATTTCCCCCCACCCCCCCTCAGCATAGGTTCAGAAAGGACAGAGTGGAATTTAATGGTTCTAGAGAGTTCAGCCCAGCACCAAAGACCATGATAGGAGTCGAAATGTTATCGCAGATTGAGGAAGAAAACATCCACATGATATATGAAATTCAGGATTTGGTGGCTCCTCCGGTACGTAATATTCAAGCTGCGGGTAGGCAGCACAGTCACAATTGGAAAAAGAAAAGTATTTTTTATAGTCTTCCGTATTGGAAAACTAACATGCTGAGGCATAATTTGGATTTCATGCACATTGAAAAAAAAATTTGATAACATATTGTGGACCATTTTAGGTGTCAGTGGAAAATCAAAGGACCATGTGAATGCATGCCGTGATTTGGAAGAAATGTGTTTAAGGAAACAGTTTCATTTACAGTAATCTGAGGGAAACAAGGCATATATGCCTGCTTCATAGTATAAAATGAGTACAAAGGAGAAATAGACATTTCTTTCCATTTTGAAGATTCTCAAGGTTCCTGATGGTTACTCTTCTAATATTTCAAAGTGTGTGAATCTGACAAGAAAGACATTGCAAGGGTTGAAAAGTCATGAAAATCACATACTACTTTAGCAGTTGAATCCAATCAAATTTTTTAATTGTTTATCCCCCAATGTTGTTCATCCGTTTATTGAGATGAGTAATTTTTTAGAGAGATTTGTTTAAGAAATCAACGAATGAGTGATTTAAAAAGTTTACAGGACCGAATTGTACTTACTCTTTTTCACTTTGAGAAACTATTTCCCCCCTCATTTTTAGATATTATGGTCCGCTTAATAGTGCACCTAACTGATGAAGTAATGTCTATTGGTCTAGAGCAATTCAGGTGGATGTATCCTATTGAGCGGTATTTGAGTACATTGAAATGATTTGTACGTAACAGAGCTCGTCTGGAGGTATCAATAGCCAATGGTTATTTGATGGATGAGTGTTCTACTTTTTTTGCAGAATATCTTATGGATGTTGAAACAAAATTAAATAAGCCCTCTCAGATTCAGGATGGTCCAGTTGGGGAAGGAACCACATTTGATATGGACAACATCGAGTGGATACAAGCGCATCGATATATCTTGTTCAATACTCCATCAGTTGCACCATTAATGCATTAAGTATATTATCACTTTTATTGTTTAACTTTTACATGTTTTGTTTGCATAAGTTGATCATTTAAACATCGCGTTATCATTTTCAGGAAACACATTAATGAGATAAAAGAAGAGATGTATCATGCGACTGAGTTGCAAATTCAACAGTCTCATTATGCGTCATTTCATGATTGGTTCAAGGATTATGTACGTATAAATTGATTTTCATTATGAGTGAAGTATTATACTAATTTCTTTCTTTATATATCATTATTGAATTCTATGAATTATGTAGGTTCATAAGATGAGGAATTTAGGGGACCCCACGCTAACTGAAGAATTTATCCAACTGGCTGAGGGTCCATCTATAACGGCTCGTCGTTATAAATCTATAGATTCTAATGGTTTTCGATTTCGCATTAAAGATGTTGACGACAAAAGAGAAACACAAAACAGTGGCATCGGTTGTGCATTTGTCGATTCTGGTTATTACTATGGTCAATTGATAGACATCATTGAAGTTGTATACACACATGGGTTGAAGTACATATTGTTAAAGTTTAACTGGGTTGAACCAGTGCGTGGATGTAAAGTCAATCAATATCAGTTTTCATTGGTGAATTTAAACTATATGTTATATAGAAATGAATGAGTTGATAATGAACCTTTAATTTTGACATCACAAGCATAACAAGTAGTCTTCGTTACTTTGCCTTCGAATCCTAGTTGGCAAGTTGTTGTAAAAATGTCTCAGCGAGGAGTGTTTGTATTTGAAAAAGATGAACCTGACACTGTTCCTTTTGTTTCCCAACAGCTTGATCAACATACTGTAGTTCAACGTGAAGAAGATAATTATTGGGTCAAAGTGGCTGTTGAAGGAGAAACGGGCGATTTTAATGCTTAATGAAAGGAATAATTTTTTTCCCGCTATTCAGCCTAAGATATCATATATTATCTAAACATTTTATAAATCCTTGTAAGTTTTAATCCTCACATTTGGAAGTTTATTCAGTTCTAAATATTTAGGGTGATTTAACTCATGTTATATTGATGTTATTGTCAGTGTATCTTTCCATTGAGGTATTCTTCATTTGGTTCATGTGCTGCTTGAATTTTTATTAATTCAATTTGAAATTTTGATATGCATTGATTGGTTTTGTACATAATTTGTATATCTGTTTTGCGAACTTTTTGATTTTTTAAAATTCATTCACAACTAATTATTCAATCCCTTTTTGTTTGATTAACAACTGTACAAGTTTGATTTTTTTTAAAAACAATCCAATTTATCATTTGGACACTTTGGATAGTCCCCTTACTAATGTTTTCCATGACTACAGGCATGTTAGGGGAAGAGGCAGAAGATCCACATCATCCATCTGAGGCATCTACGTCTTAGGGTCGAGGTATGCTAGAATGTCATTGTCTCTATTTTTTATGTAATTAATAAACATATATATATATATATATATATATATATATTTATAACATCTCTCAGTTTGTATATAAAATTGTTTTCAACAGGATCAGACTCGACTGCTTCTTCCTCTCGCAGGAGAGGCCCTGGTCGTGGCATATTATCATGGAATTCTGACACGACTTTTGTTGTTTCGTTTGATGAGTTATTTTATCCTATGGGATGGAATGCCCCTACATTTATTCGTCAGCTGGGTTATATCATACGTGATCGACATCGATTTCCATTGACCACGTGTGACTGGGCTTCTATCCCTCAGGACACATTAGATCGTCTTTGGAGGGAGGTTCAGGTAAGAAGACCATTTTACTTTATTCCCTATGTATAACCAACAATAACATATGTGATTTTTTTCTTTAATAGAAAAATTTGAAAGTATGTCCCGATGAGTTTCGGCCAATGTGTATGATCAAATTCTATAAGATGTGGAAAGACTATAAAGGCAAAGTCAAGAGGGACTACTGGGTACCAAATGTGGGTGCCCTAGACATTCTGGAAAAAGTCCCGAGAGGTGTCCTCCCAGCTCAGTGGCGTGATTTAGTTTCATATTGGTCTACTGAGGGTGTTGCGGTTTGTATATTTATTTTGGTATATATATTTTCAAGAATGTGTGATTTGTTTGAAATTTGATGGAATTGAATGTAGGAGGTGTCAACACGCCATTCTGAGAATCGAGCATTGTAGGGACCACCTCATAGGATCAGGACTCGCCACGTGTCTCAGCTCTGACATGAGGTATTTATTATTCATTTTTTAATTTTTTTAATTAATACAGTTTTGTGTTTATATTATACTCATATACAGTTGCGGGAGAAAGGTGCACCAACTGATAAAATGTCGGTGTGGATGAGGACTTGTGATCGCAATGATCCAGAGGTTGCAGCATTGATAGTAAGTGCTTGTACTCATTACCAATACTTATATAAAATCTATATATTAATATATTTATATATATTTAAATATTTCACAGGCTCAATTTGAAGCTGAATTAAAACATCTTCCAGAGGACTAGCGATAGCTTCCCATTCGAAGGGATGAGATCTTTCATCGCATTATTGGTCGGGACGGGAATGGATATAGTTTGATCTATAGAACAGGGGTTCCTCGTTCTGTAGTTTCACGCGTTGCGGTTGTCAGCCGTACTATTGCTCATATGACACAACGGTTGTCAGATTTCGAGGCAGGGTTGCACGCTTCCGAGGAGGTAAATGCGCAGTTGATCGTTGAGGTTAGAGCACTGCGGCAATATGTGTGTCCAGGTGATGGTGCAGGGGATCAGGCGACGCATGTCTATACAGTATTTATTTATTTAATTTATATTATTTTTGTTATGAAAATATTCATAATGTTTTTTTATTGTAGGCCCCTGACCCACCAGATGGAGGTAGTAGTCATGACCACGCATGACGCATCATATTCACGAGGTGTGTTTCTGTATTTAATGGTGGGGCTGTTATTGATATTTATGTTGGGTTTCTAGTGAGTTTTTTTGTGATTTGGGGGTATCATGTGTGTTTTGGCCTCATTCAATGTTTTTGTGCATGAATTGAGAAGTAACCATGAAACTGATTAATGATTTGGATATTTTTTGTTCATTTAATTTTCAATGATTAGAATTGCATGTTCTGTAATATTTTTGAAAAAAAACATGTGATTCCTAATATAAACCATTAAACTTGTTTTTGATGAATGAGCTGAGTTCACTATTTGTAGTCCCCGGCCTACCCCAGACAGCCCTCCCCGCACTCCAGACAGCCCTCCCCGCACCCCGGACATCCCCCCCCCCCCCCCGCACCACGGACAGCCCTCCCCCCACTCCAGACAGCTCCCCCCCCCCTCCGCACTCCGGACAGCCCTCCCCGCACTCCGAACAGCCCTCCCCACACCCCGGACAGCCCTCCCGCACCCCAGACAGCCCTCCCCGCACTCTGGACAGCCCTCCCCCCACCACGGACAGCCCTCCCGCACCCCGAACAGGCCCCCCGCACTCCGGACAGTCCTCCCCGCACCCCAGACAGGCCCCGCGCACCCCGAACAGGCCTCCCCGCACCCCGGACAGGCCTCCCCGCACGCCAGACAACCCTCCCCACACGCCGGACAGCCCCCCCCCCCCCCCCACTACCACAAAAACAGTTTTTCGCAGTGCCCCCCTTTATCAGCGCTTGTTTCGTAGCACTGATAAAGGGGGCCTTTATCAGCGCTTTTTTTAGAGCTGATAAAGGGTCGGCTTCAAAAAAAACTAAAAATATATTAATATATTAATATAGAAATATAGTTATATTTTTATATAAATATAATATATAATTTTTAAATATATTTTAGATATGTATAAATGTACATTTACAATTATTATACTTAATATATAAGATATTTAGTGAAAATGACTTCTTAAAAAATTAAAAAAATATTTTTAATTAATAATTTGATAATAATTATGGAGTAATAGTCATTTAATAACAATTTGAGGACTAAAAAAATTAAAAAAAGATCCAAAATATGTTGAAAACGAAACTCAAACTTCAAACGGCCATAACTTTTGATCCGGGTGTTCGTTTGAGCTCTACCACATATCAAATCGAAGCCTGCGACGAGATATACGTCGTTGTGACTGGGGAAACCCTGATCATGCATTTTTTGAGGCCAAAAGAGGCCCAGAATGCCTCCAAAACTGAGTCTTTTGTCGGGGTACCCAGATTTTTTAACATTTTGTGGATTTTCAAACTCGTTTAAGGGGGTATTATTGGCTTTTCATGGCAGGGACTGAATTTATTCCAAGGTATTACATTCATATTGATATTATGTCTTTGAAATTTCATCCTTTTTTATAATGAACTGCTATTTATAATCAAATATATAACTATATGTACATATTTTTTATATATTCGCACCTAAAAATTAAATTTTTTAAATAATTAATTATACATATTTACATATAAAATATATTAGCTTTATCTAAATAATAACTAATATCCATTTTATTTAAAATACCAATATATGAATATTTAAATACCTATATATTAATCTAACTATATATATATATATTAATCTAACTATATATATATATATATTAATCTAACTATATATATATGAATCTAATAACTATATATATATTAATATAACTACATATATATATATTAGTATTACTATATATATATATATATTAATATCACCATAAATATATATATTAATATCACTATATATATATTAATATAACTATATATATGTTAATATAACTATATATATGTTAATATAACTATATATAAGTTAATATAACTATATATATGTTAATATAACTATATATATGTTAATATAACTATATATATATATATTAATATAAATATATATTACTATACAAATAAATATAACTATATATATATATATATTAATACCACTATATATATATATTAATATTACTATATATATTATAATATAACTATATATATATATTATAATATAACGATATATATATTAATATAAATATATATTACTCTACGAATAAATATAACTAAATATATAAATATATATATAGAGAGATATCATGAATTGGAAAGCAAATCAAAATAGAGTAGTGGTAAGGGCTTAGGCGCGCAGGGGGGAGGTCTCGAGTTCAAATCCTGGTGCAGGCAGGGGTGCGCGTGCATGGGGAATATTGGAGCAAGCGCTGTTAAAGGGTGGAGGGGGTGCGTGGGGTGCGTGGGGTGTTGTATAGGGGTCGAAAAGCGCTGTAAAAGGGGGGGGGGGGTCAAGCGCTATAAATTCCCCCCCCCCGATTGGTAGTATTTTTTAATTTTTTTTAATTTTTTTTTAAATTTTTTTAAATTTTTTAACTTTTATCAGTGCTTTTTTAAAAGTGCTGATAAACGGGGTCCTTTATCAGCGCTAAAAACGAAAGCGCTGATAAGGAAGCGCTGATATAGGAAGCGCTGATATAGGACCCCTTTATCAGCGCTAAAAAAAGCGCTGATAAAGGGGTCCTATATCAGCGCTTTTCAGAGCGCTGATAAAGGGGACCCCCCCCCCACCCCCCATTTATCAACGCTGGCTTTATCAGCGCTTTTCTTGCACTGATAAAGGCCATTTTTAGCGCCCTCCCTGCACCCCGTACAGGCCTCCCTGCACCCCGTACAGGCACCCCCGCACCCCGGACAGGACCCCCACACCCCGGACAGCCCCCCCGCACCCCAGACAGCCCTCCCCGCAACGCGGACAACCCTCCCGCACCCCGGAAAGCCCTCCCCCACTCCGGACAGCCCACGTCGCACCCCGGACAACCCTCCCGCACCCCGGACAGGCCCCCCGCACTCCGGACAGTCCCCCCGCACCCCGGACAGCCCTCTCGCACGTTGGGGGGTAAAAACCACCCGAACGACCTCGTAATTCCATGAAACCGTACGAAAATAGCCGTTGTGTGATTTTTGAATGGTCCGGCAGACGGCACGGTCAATCGGAGGTGTTGTTTGACCGCGGTGACCGGAAACGTGTTTCTGGTGTCATAAAACCCCAAAAACGGCGTGAGACGGACGAATTCAGAGAAAACATGCTCTGAATGACCTGAAACCGCACCAAAACATTAGTAATATTATTTGTGACATGTATGAGGAGATGGCAGGGCCATCGGACGTGTGGTGCGTGCGGTACGACCGATTGTGTCACTTTCAGCAGCTCGGCGCGCGCTAAAATGCCACGTTGAGGGGTCAAAACCGCCCGAAAAACCTCGTAATTCCATGAAACCATACGACAACATCCGTTGTACGATTTGTGAAATTCTCGTGCAGACGACACGTCAATCGGACCTGTCATTTGACCGTGGTGACCGGAAACAGCGTTTCTGGTGTCATAAAACACCAAAAACGGCGTGAGACGGTTGAATTTGGAGAAAAAATGCTCTGAATGACCTAAAACCACATTAAAACATTAGGAATATTATTCGTGACATGTAGGAGGAGACGGAAGGCCCATCGGATTTGCGGTGCGCGCGGTACGGTTGATTGTGTCGTTTTCAGCAGCTCGGCGAACGCTAAAATGGTGCGTTGGGGGTCAAACCACTCGAATGACCTCAGAATGCCATGAAACTGTACTACAATAGTCGTTGTGTGATTTTTGAAATGGTCGGGTAGACGCACGTCAATCGGCAGTGTCGTTTGACCGCGGTGACCGGAAACACGTTTTCGGTGTCATAAAACACCAAAAACGGGCGTGAGATGGTCGAATTCAGAGAAAACGTGATCCGAATGACCTAAAACCACACGAAACCATTAGGAATATTATTCGTGATTTGTAGGATGAGACGGTAGGACCATCAGACGTGCGGTGCGTGCGATACGGCCGATTGTTTCATTTTCAGCAGCTCGGCGCGCGCTAAAATGGCGCGTTGGGGGGGTCAAAATCACCCGAACGACCTCGGAATGCTATGAAACCATACGAAAACAGACGTTGTGTGATTTTTGAAATGTTCAGGCAGACGACATGTCAATCGGAGGTGTTGTTTGACCGCGGTGACCAGAAACGCGTTTCTGGTGTCAAAAAACACCAGAAACGGCGTGAGATGGTTGCATTCGGAGAAAACGTGCTCCGAATGACCTGAAACCACACTAAAACCTTAGGAATACTATTCATGACGTGTAGGAGGAGACGGAAGGCCCCTCGGACATGCGGTGCGCACGGTACGGCCGATTGTGTCATATTCAGCAGCTCGGCGCGCGCTAAAATGGCGCGTTGGGGGGTCAAAACCACAGGAACAACCTCATAATTCCATTAAACCGTACTAAAACAGTCGTTGTGTGATTTGTGAAATGTTCAGGTAGTAGGCATGTCAATTGGAGGTGTCGTTTGACCGCGGTGACCCGAAACGCGTTTCCGGTGTTATAAAACACCGGAAACGGCGTGAGACGGTTGAATTCAGAGTAAACGTGCTCTGAATGACCTGAAACCACACGAAAACATTAGAAATATTATTCTTCACGTGTAGAAGGAGATGGAAGGCCCATCGGACATGCGGGGCACGCGGTACGGCCGATTGTGTCGTTTTCAGCAGCTCGGCGCGCGCTAAAATGGCGTGTCGGGGGGTCAAAACCACCCAAACTACCTCAGAATGTAATGAAACCGTACGCCAAGAGCCTTTGTGTGATTTGTGAAATGGTCGGGTTGATGACACGTCAATCAGAGGTTTCGTTTGACCGCGGTGACCGGAAACGCGTTTCTAGTGTCACAAAACACCCGAAACGGCATGAGACGGTCGAATTCGGAGCAAACGTACTCCTAATGACCTGAAACCACACGAAAACATTAGGAATATGATTCGTGACGTGTAGGAGGAGACGGAAGGCCCCTCAGTTGTGCGGTACGTGTGGTACGGCCGATTGTGTCATTTTCAGCAGCTCGGCGCGCGCTAAAATGGCGTGTTGGGGGGGGGGGTCAAAACCACTCGAACGACCTCGGAATGCCATGAAATCGTACAACAACAGACATTGTGTGATTTGTGAAATGGTCGGGTAGACGACATGTCAATCAGAGGTGTTGTTTGACCGCGGTGACCGGAAACCCATTTCTGGTGTCACAAAACACCAAAAACAGCGTGAGACAGTCGAATTTGGAGCAAACGTGCTCTGAATGACCTGAAACCACACGAAAACATTAGGAATATTATTTGTGATTGTAGGAGGAGACGGTAGGCCCATCGGACGTGCGGTGCGCGCGGTACGACCGATTGTGTCGTTTTTAGCAGCTCGGCGCGCGCTAAAATGGCGTGTTGGGGTGTCAAAACCACCAGAACAACCAAGGAATGCCATGAAACTGTACGACAACAGCCGTTGTCTGATTTTTGAAATGTTCGGGTAGACGGCACGTCAATCGTAGGGGTTGTTTGACCGCGATGAATGGAAACGCGTTTCTAGTGTCATAAAACACCAGAAACGGCGTGAGACAGTCGTATTCGGATCAAACGTGCTCTGAATGAACTTAAACCACACGAAAACATTAGGAATACTATTCAGGATGTGTAGGAGTAGACGGCAGGCCCATCGGACGTGCGGTGCGCGCGGTATGGCAGATTGTGTCGTTTTTAGCAGCTCGAAGCGCTCTAAAATGGCGCGTTGGGGGGTCAAAACCACCCTAACGTTCTCAGAATTCCAAGGAACCGTACGACAACAGCCGCTGTGTGATTTTTGAAATGGTCGGGCAGACGACACATCAATCGGAGTTGTTTTTTTACCGCGGTGACCAGAATCGTGTTTTCAGTGTCATAAAACACCAAAAACGGCGTGAGACGGTCGAATTCGGAGAAAACATGCTCCGAATAACCTAAAACCACACGAAAACATTAGGAATATTATTTGTGATGTGTAGGAGGATATGGAAGGCCCATCGGACGTGCGTTGTGCGCAGTACAACCGATTGTGTCGTTTTCAGCAGCTCGGTGCGCGCTAAAATGGTGCGTTGGGGGTCAAAACCACTCGAACGACCTCGGAATGCCATAAAACCGTACGACAACAGCCGCTGTGTAATTTTAAATTGGTCGGGAAGACGGCACGTCAATCGAAGGTGTCGTTTGACTGCGGTGACTGGAAACGTGTTTCTGGTGTCATAAAACACCAAAAATGGCGTGAGACGGTCGAATTCGGAGCAAATGTGCTCCGAATGACCTGAAACCACACAAAAACATTATGAATATTATTCGTGACGTGTAGGAGGAGACGGCAAGCCCATCGGACATCCGGTACGTGCGGTACGGCCGATTGTGTCGTTTACCGCAGCTCGGTGCGCGCTCAAATGGCGTGTTTGGGGGTCAAAACCACCTGAACGACCTCGGAATGCCATGAAACCGTACGACAACAGTCGTTCTATGATTTTTAAAATGGTCGGATAGACGGCGTGTCAATTAGAGGTGTCGTTTGACCGCGGTGACCAGAAATGCATTTCCGGTGTCACAAAACACCAAAAACGGCGTGAGACGGTCGAATTCGGAGCAAACGTGCTTCGAATGACCTGAAACCACACTATAACATTAGGAATATTATTCGTGATGTGTAGTAGGAGACGGCAGGCCCATAGAACAAGTGGTACGCGTGGTACAGCCGATTGTGTCATTTTCAGCAGCTCGGCGCGCGCTAAAATGGCGCGTTGGGGGGGCAAAACCACCCGAACGACCTCATAATTCCATTAAACCATACGAGAATAGCCGTTGTGCGATTTTTGAAATTTTTGGGTAGACGGTACATCAATTGGAGGTGTCATTTGACCGCGGTGACCGGAAACAGGTTTCTGGTGTCATAAAACACCAAAAACGGCGTGAGACGGTCGAATTAGGAGAAAACATGCTCCGAATGACCTGAAACCACATGAAAACATTAGGAATATTATTCATGACGTGTAGGAGGAGACGGAAGGCCCATCGGACGTGCGGTGCGGGCGGTACGGCCAATTGTGTCATTTTCAGCAGGTTGGCGCGCGCTAAAATGGCGTGTTGTGGCGTCAAAACCACCGGAACGACCTCAGAATGCCATGAAACCGTACGGCAACAGCCTTTGTGCGATTTGTAAAATGTTCAGGCAGATGTCACATCAATCGGAGGTGTTGTTTGACCACGGTGACCAGAAACGCATTTCCGGTGTCATAAAACACCAAAAACAGCGTGAGACGATCGAATTTGGTGCAAACGTGCTCCGAATGACCTGAAACCACACGAAAACATTAGGAATATTATTCGTTATGTGTATGAGGAGACACTAGGCCCATAGGACGTGTGGTGCCCACGGTACGACCGATTGAGTCGTTTTCAGCAGTTCGGTGCGCGCTAAAATGGTGTGTTGGGGGGTCAAAACCACCCGAAAGACCTCAGAATTCCATGAAACCGTTCGAAAAAAGACATTGTGTGATTTGTGAAATGGTCTGACAGACGTAACGTCAATCGAATGTGTTGTTTGACCGCGTTGACTGGAAACGCGTTTTCAGTGTCATAAAACACCAAAAACGGCGTGAGATGGTCGAATTCGGAAAAACGTGCTCCGAATGACCTGAAACCACACGAAAACATTAGTAATATTATTTTTGTTGTGTAGGAGGAGACGGCAGACCCATCATACATGCGGTGGGCACGGTACGGCCGATTGTGCTGTTTTCAGCAGCTCGGTGCGCGCTAAAATGGCGCATTGGGGGGTCAAAACCACCCAAATGACCTCAGAATGCCATGAAACCGTTCAAAAACAGCCGTTGTGTGATTTGAAAAATGGTTGGGCAGAAGGCACATCAATCGGAGGTGTCGTTTGACCGCGGTGACCAGAAACGTGTTTCTGGTGTCTTAAAACACCAAAAACGGCGTGAGACGGTCGAATTCGGATAAAACGTGCTCCGAATGACCTGAAACCACACGAAAACATTAGGAATATTATTTGTGACATATATGAGGAGACAGAAGGCCCATTTGACGTGCAGTGCGCGCGGTACGGCCGATTGTGTCGTTTTCAGCAGCTCGGCGCGCGCTAAAATGACGCGTTGGGGGGGTCGAAACCACCCGAACGACCTTAGAATTCCATGAAACCATACGACAACATCCATTGTATTATTTAGGAAATGTTCGGGTAGACGGAACGTCAATCGGAGTTGTCGTTTGACCGCGGTGACCGGAAACGCGTTTCTGGTGTCATAAAACACCAAAAACGGCCTAAGACGGTCGATTTCGGAGAAAACGTGCTCCGAATGACCTGAAACCACACGAAAACATTAGAAATATTATTCTTGATGTGTAGGAGGAGACGGAAGGCCCATAAAACATGCGGTGCGCGTGGTACGGCCGATTGTGTCGTTTTCAGCAGCTCGGCGCGCGCTCAAATGTCGCGTTTGGGGGGTCAAGACCACCCGAACGACCTCAGAATGCCATGAAACCGTACGACAACAGCCGTTGTGTGATTTGTTAAATGGTCGGGCAGACGACATGTCAATCAGAGGTGTCCTTTGACTGCAGTGACCAGAAACGCGTTTCGGGTGTCATAAAACACCAAAAACGGCGTGAGACGGTCGAATTCAGAGAAAACATTCTCCGAATGACCTGAAACCACACAAAAATATTAGGAATATTATTCGTTATGTTTAGGAGGAGACAGAAGGCCCATCGGACATGCGGTTCGCGCGGTACGGCCGATTGTGTCGTTTTCAGCAGCTAGGCGCGTGCTAAAATGGCACGTTGGGGGGTCAAAACCACCCGAACGACCTCAGAATGCCATAACACCATACGACAATAGCCTTTATGTGATTTTTGAAATGGTCAGGTAGACGGCACGTCAATCGGAGGTGTCGTTTGACCGCGGTGATCGGAAACGCGTTTCGGGTGTCATAAAACACCAAAAACGACGTGAGACGGTCGAATTCAGAGAAAACGTGCTCCGAATGACCTGAAGCCACACGAAAACATTAGAAATATTATTCATGACGTTTAGTAGGATAAGGAAGGCCCATCGGATGTGCGGTGCGCGCGGTACGGCCGATTGTGTCATTTTTAGCAGCTCGACGCACGGTAAAATGGCGCGTTGAGGGGTCAAAACCACACGAACGACCTCGGAATGCCATTAAATCATACTACAATAGATGCTATGTGATTTTTGAAATGTTCGGGCAGACGACATGCCAATAAGAGCGGTCGTTTGACTGCAGTGGCCGGAAACGCGTTTCCGGTGTCATAAAACACCAAAAACAGCGTGAGACGGTCGAATTCGGAGCAAACATGCTTCAAATGACCTGAAACCCCACGAAAAAATTATGAATATTATTCTTGACATGTAGGAGGAGACGGCAGGCCTATCGGACGTGCGGTGCACGTGGTACGGCCGATTGTGTCGTTTTCAGCAGCTCGGCGCGTGCTAAAATGGCGCTTTGGGGGGTCAAACCCACCCGAACGACCTCAAAAATCCATGAAACCGTACGAAAACAGCCGTTGTGTGATTTGTGAAATTTTCGGGTTGACGACACGTCAATCGGAGGTTTTGTTTGACTGCGGTGACCGGAAATGTGTTTATGGTGTCATAAAACACCAGAAACGGCATGAGACGGTCGAATTCGGAGAAAACGTGCTCCGAATGACCTGAAACCACACAAAAACTTTAGGAATATTATTCGTGATGTGTAGGAGGAGATGGCAGGCCCATCGGAAGTGCGGTGCGCGCGGTACGGCCGATTGTGTCATTTTCAACAGCTCGACGCGCGCTAAAATGGCGCATTGGGGGGTCAAAACCACCTAAACGACCTTATAATTCTATGAAACCATACGAAAATAGATGTTGCGTGATTTGTGAAATGGTCGGGTAGACGGCACATCAATCGGAGGTGTTGTTTGACCGCGGTGACCGGAAACGCGTTTCAGGTGTCATAAAACACAAAAAACTGCGTGAGATTGTCGAATTCGTAGCAACCGTGATCCGAATGACCTAAAACCACACGAAAACATTAGGAATATTATTTTTGACATGTAGGAGGAGACGGAAGGCCCATCAGATGTGTGGTGCACGCGGTACGGCCGATTGTGTCGTTTTTAGTAGCTCGGCGCGCGCTAAAATGGCGCGTTGGGGGGTCAAAACCACCTGAAAAACCTCGGAATGCCATGAAACCGTACGAAAAAATCTGTTGTGTAATTTTTGATATTTTTGGGCAGACGGCACGTCAATCAGAGGTGTTGTTTGACCGCGGTGACTAGAAACGCGTTTCCAGTATCAAAAAACACCAGAAACGTTGTGAGATGGTCGAATTCGGAGCAAACGTGCTTCGAATGACCTGAATCCACATAAAAACATTAGGAATATTATTCTTGACGTGTGGGAGGAGACGGAAGGCCCACCGGACGTGCGGTGCGCGCGGTACGACCGATTGTGTCGTTTTCAGCAGCTCGGCGCTCTCTAAAATGTCGTGTTGGGGGGTCAAAACCACCCGAACGTCCTCAGAATGCCATGAAACCTTACAAAAACAGCCGTTGTGTGATTTTTGAAATGTTCAGGCAGACTGCCCATCAATCGGAGGTGTCGTTTGACCGCAGTGACCGGAAACGCGTTTTCGGTGTCATAAAACACCAAAAACGGCGTGAGACGGTCTATTTCAGAGCAAACGTGCTCCGAATGACCTGAAACCGTAGCATTTCTTAAATTGGGTGTTTTAAATTATTATAGCACCATGATTTGATGTCATATTTAATTTTATTATATGTATATAATAACTGAATAATTATGTCCAATTTACGTTTGTTTTGTTTTGTTGTTTTTTTTGTCTTATGGTAGGTTTATTAAAGTAGAAGATTGAAATGGATGGACCTGCTCGGATCGTTGAAGCACATTTATCATTTATTGTTTATAACGATCTTGATGTTTATGCTGTTTGAAACTGTTTTCCATTTTTTATGATTTTTACCTTGTTTTATCTTTGATTTTGCACCGTGAAGAAAAAAAACACAATTCGTACATTTCATTAAAAAAATGAAAAATATTTTATTTAATATTATATATATATATTTTTTAAAAATATATATATATATATATATATTAAAATATTTAAATCATAATATATATATATTTAAAATATTTTATTTAATAATATATATATATTTTTTTCTTTAATATATATATATATATATATATATTTTATTTAATAAATATATATATATATTTTTTGAGTAGGAATTTTTTTTAAAAAACATTTTCCCAGGGTAGCGACCGCCAAAGGCGGTCGCTATAGGGTGCCTGCCGGGCAACATTAGCGACCGCCAGTGGTGGTTGATGTAGGCCACCTACAGCGACCGCCAATGGCGGTCGCTAATGGTGCCGGGCAGGCTGCCTATAGCGACCGCCAAGCGGTCTCTTAAGGCCGGCATTTCGGCCACCTATAGAGACCGCCATTGGCGGTCGCTCTTGGCCTACAACGATGAAGCTGAAGCGACCACCAATGGCGGTAGCTGGGCGGTCTCTATAGGACTATAGCGACCGCCAATGGCGGTCGCTAATGCCAGATTTTTTAGTAGTGAGGCTATCAATTTTTCATTAAACATGAGTAAAAAACCCAATCCATTCTTGTAAGAATCGCTTTATAACACTAAACATATTCCACTTGATGGTAGTGTGAGTACTTGCACAATGAATAGCCTCTTTTGAGCTTCTTTAAGATTTTATCACATTCTAATATCCCAACATACTTTACACTCTCCGTGTTAATGTAGTATTTGGTCAATAAAATCATGAGACATTTCTCACCAAAATTTTTTGCACCCAACTAATCCGTGAAGACTCTATGTGGTTGTGACACTTGATGTTCTAGTTCATTCTTCAATTGATTTTGCCTTTCAAGGGTTCAAATAAATTCCCTCACTTGTGGTCACATTCTCCAATAATGGACTTCCTTCATCCAAAATTCACATGTCCAAAACATAGTATACATTTTTTTCCTTTCTTAATGTCTCAATCACTATCCCTAGATTCTCTTCATGTTCCTCCATTCTCATTGAGTAAATGTTAATATCATGAATAAATATTATAATTTTTTTTAGGATGTCCCTAAATACTGTATTCAACATATCCATAAATATATTAGGGGCATTAATAAGTCTGAAGGGAATCACTATTAACTCATAGTGCCTATATATTATATGGAAATTAGTCTTGTAAATATTTCCCTTCTTCACCTTTAAGTGATTATATCCAGAATAAAGATTTACCATTGAAGAGTATTGAGATCCTTGTAGTTGATCACAAAAATAATAAATCCATAGAAAGGGGAAACTTTTAGGCTAGGGTGATATTTTTTATCCCCCGGTTGTAACACCCCAAGCTTCAATGATACGTTTCTCTTTGAATAATACAATTTCATGCGAAGTATGCAACGCCGAGTTCAAGTGCACCACAACCTATCAAAATAGTCATTTAAAAATCAGTTATGAATATTAATAACCAAATTTTAAATTCTATATACGCTATATAATTTTAATATCCATATTATGTGTTTCTCATACATAATATTAGAACAGATTCAATTTTTCAGATAAAAGAAGTATTTTTTTAAAAATGAAACTTTACCACCTTTTAATGGAGAACCCTTTTCGAATCCAATATTTGACACTTTTATATATTCAATTTTACAAAATAAACTTCTTCTTTAGAAGCGGGACATAAAACTTTAGTTTGGAAAAATTGTCAGTGCTTTTCTGATAACTCTAATATTTTAAAAAATAGTAAAAAATACAAAATTTAAATTGCAAAAAAAAATTAATCAAAATAAATTATATTGATAAATTATAAATTTGAATGGTTTTGATGTATAATTAAGTTATATTTTTATCATTTAATACAATGATGGTCATTGGAAATAATTTTACATTTAAATGGGACATAAACACATATCAATATTTTGATAGTTTTGACTTCTTAAAAACCCACATTCTGGTTTTGACAATAGGAATATTTTTTTAAATTAATTATTACAACTTATATGTTCTTAATTTAATAAAATTGACATCATTTATGAATTTGAAATATCAAAATTATCTTTGTGTGAATAATTGGTTTTTATCTAAAACATTCATTTTTTGATTAATAGTGAAAAACACTACGTTATTGTTTAAAGATGACATTTTATTTAAATAAATATATTTTAGTGTAAATTTTATTTTAATGTAAAAATAGATACATACAACCTATATTGGTCTAATTTAATTCAATGAAGTCATTTTATAATAATATTAGATATAAAAAAATTTATTGAACTTTTTATCGTCTTTTACTCACCTTCTAGGCACATTTGTAAATTTTCATAAAACATAATTTTACCTCTTCTGTGAATTAAATTTTAAAAATCTGACATACCCTGTTGACATCAGTAATTAAAATGTGGTTTAATATGGTGAAAATAATTTTTGGTGAATAGTAACTTTTGAATTTTATTTACCATGATTAAAAGTAAATATGGTAATTAAAGGTAAAAATGATATTATAATTTCCAAAAAACATGTCCTAATTCTATTGGATAAGTGTATTTTGATCAAAATAAACCTTAGGTATAATATATGATCCTTCTGGTCCAATTGGATTAGATTAGGATATTTATTATTATTTTATTTAAAGAAGAGTTAAAAGTGTTAAATTCAATGTTTAATAACTAAACCATTTTTAATATAGGTTATACATAAGAGAAATTAGACTATAAATATTCATTAGAAATATACTAAGATTTCCTACATAATGGTATTATTTTTATAATTTTTAGACAATAAATAATTAAATTTATTTATGACACAAGGATGATGCAATAATTACCTTATTATTGAAAGATTAAAATAATTGATATTATAAATATTAATATAATTTAAAATTGATACTTTGGTGTATTCCATGAATTTTCAAGGTTAATATAAAATTTTGGGGTTTATTAAATTAATTTTTTTCAGAGTTATAAAGTTCTTATGACCTTCACAAAAACAAAATACCAAATAGTGTCAAAATTGACAAAAATGTGTTTTTAAAACAAATACTTTATTATTAATTGATATAATATTCTAAAAAATATAAGGTTTAGGAAAAGAGCATTAATAAAATTATATATATCAATAATTAACCACTTGGGGTTCTGTTGACTTTTTATAGTAATTTTATTAAGCATTTATTATAATAATACAACAATACATGGTAAAAGTTAAACTTTTTAACTAAGAGTTAAATCTATACAATAAGGTTAATATGGTGACCTAAACCTGTCTAAAATCTATTGGTTGATAGGGTTTCGACCCATCCCCACCTTATCCTCAAAATAAATCATTTTAAGCATTTATAAACAAAATATGGTTGTATAATAAAATAATATTTCAAACATTTCCTAAAGTGACCCTCACCTATCTTATAAAATGGTACTTCCCCTTCTCTCAAAATCATAGCTCCAAAGCCATTTGGATTGGCCAAAAGCTACTCAAATATCCTCCCAAAAAACCTCAACTCATCATGTAGGCCTTACTTTGATAATGAACCGACCAAATGAGCTGTTTTGATAAAATCAAAAAGAAAGTACCTGAAGAAGAGGTAATAATTTAATCACCTCTTTTAAGGTTCTTTTCTTCTTCAACTTCCTATTTATTTGTTGTTTCCAAAAAAAATAATAAATATAGTACCTTCTAAATAATATGATGTTATTATAAATATGTTAAAACAATATTCAGTGTTCTGTTAATCTTATGAATGAAAAAGTCACCATACGTGCGTACGTACAGCTTACCATCTCCACGTCGTGGTGTAGTTTGTTATTAAACACTTCATCATTTGGATGGGTATAATAATGAGTATAATTGATCTAAATAATAAATATATCATGTTAATGATTCTTTATATATAATATACCATCAAATTACATATGATTTCCCCACTAATATAATGATAATGTCGCGCGTGCATGCGTATGGCTTACCTCTCCACGACGCGATGAGATTTTGTTCCCCATCATAACTATTCAAGAATATTTTTATTTCATTATAAAAAATAATTTTTAAGAACTTAATATCATTCTGGATATGAATCAAATACATCCTATCCATAACAAACATGACTAACACAATAAAACATATAAACGAAAACAAATCAGTTAACACCCAAAACAATGATACTACTGAAATATCATTAACAACCCAATATTAGAAGATCATATATGATATCATATTTATGTATTTTATTCTTGTATAATTTAAAAACAATGATTTTACCATTATATAGGATGTTAAAATACCCTCTACTAAGGAAAAATACAAGTTAAGCGATTTTCATCTCACTTCTTATTCCCATGAGATTCATGCTATATTGACACTATTTTCTTTTGTGTGGTGTATGTATTTCCCATTATTGTATTAATTGTCTAATATATGTTATTTTATGGGTATTTAAATTGTCATTTTATGATAGTTATTTCATGGGTTGTATGTTTCGTAAGTTACCAAATCGGTAACGGAATTTCTAATTTCGACTTCCACTCATTTTGTTTTACACAAACTTCATTGATTATTTTACTCCATCATTATATGTGAAATCAATAAATATTTATTTATGTAGTAATTTCCACTCCCCTTTGTGTGGATAAACTTTTGATACACATAATCACTCCACTGATTAATTCTCAAGTCATCGGTATGAACATTATAAGAGTAATCTTAACTCAATTTCCATTCATTGAGTTAAACATCCAAGTCGTTGTTGTTGTTTTTACAAGAATAAGTGTGAATGTCCTACGATTGATTTATACTTAATATCCAATAATATTGAGTGTATTTATATTTTTCAAACATAAATCTTTCATTGATCTATCCTTAACCTAATTATACGGTCTTTATAAAGGATTTCATCTCAATTTACATTCCATTGATATTTCATTGTTGTTATGCGCCAATTAAATTTCATATGGTGTACATATTGTACATTGACATAGTATATCATGATTCCCTTTATTCTCATGAAATTATAATTTTTTTATTACCTCAATTATATGTATTCAAGCGTCTCTCGTTTGGTTAGGAAATCTAACTAAAATAACATTTTAAATGCTTTATAGATTTATTATGCTAAATATTTCTCATTAATGTTTATGTTTTAAAAATGGTGTTAAGGATTAAATTATTTGGACACGATTTTTTTAAAATTAGAATTAATTTTAAATGTTGAAAAGTGGTATGGGACACTTTGATTCAAAAATCTATTTTTAACAGCTTCTTGATAAATATTGAAACTTATAAATGTTTTCAAGAAAAAGGGGACATTTCTCTCAAATAGTTTTACTGATTATTTTCATCTATGTCAATATCCTTCGTTATTCTTGATTGAGGTTGGTTTATTATAACAAAATATTTTCAATTTTATTGAATGAGTTATGTTTTGACTATGTATGTGCTATTTTTATACCATTCATGGTTTGTGGTTAAAATATTGATATTTCTTATGTGTGTTTCAATACAAATGTTTAGATAATGTTTCAACCTTTTCATATGAGGAATGCATTACACATAGTAAGTGACAAGTAGAGCCCTCTACAGCTCCTCGATGCATCAGTAGGTCTCATAAGACCAACTAGTGTCTTGGCATAGGGCCTTGACAAAATCTTATTTGTAGTCTTGGCATGAGTCTTTGACTATAGGGTTATGATGTCTGGAATTATGCATTCCATCATTATGAAATTAGATATTGAAAATAAATGTGATTATTTTACTAGTAGAATATCCATGTGAATAAGTAAATGGAATTATTTGATTTATATTTTCCATATTATACTGAAAGATAAATTTAAAAGCCTTTTGTTTTAGTCTTATACATTCCCTTTAAATTCTTATGCTTATTTATGAAAGTTTCATCTATATTGTTATACTTACTGAGCATCAGAGCTCACCCCTTTCTGTGTTTAATATTTTCTAGGATGCGAAAAATTATATTATGACTGACATGAAGGTATAATCTAAATGATATGAGTGGGTTCAAAGGAGATACAACATTTTTGTTTTTTATTTCATAATGTATTTTAAAACTTATATATGTATCTAGTACTATGAAGGCAACTAAATTGATCAGTATTTCTGGATTTAAACCCCTGCGATCAAGATAATGTTATGTAATAATGAACCAGCTCTGGGTAACTAGGGTCGGGGTGTTACACTTGGTTTCAGATGATGTTTTGTACAAACCTTGGAAGCTAGATTTAGAGAAACTCTAATTAGAGAACATTACCCTAAGATAGACTTTGAGGATTAGTATAGAAGAGCTTACTAGAATTTTGGTAATGTAGAGATTTTATGTATTTTACAAGCAATACATCCTTGTTTGGATACGAGCAGGTAGAGGCAGCTCTAGAACAAATGTACCTAAGAGTGAAAACTCCGACAAGGAGTTTCGTTCTTGACCTAGGGTATCCTGGTACATGACAATGGGCCTTGTTACACTCTTCGTAACGATACTACAAGGGGATATGATTAGGATATTTCACATTTTCTTTAGAAACCGATTTTATGGATTTTAATATAATATCATAATAAATAATCTTGATTAATCCTATGGTGTTTTATATTGGAAATAAGGTTTCATGATATTAGCCAAACGATTTTATGACTATTTCTACTCACACTCTATTTTCTTGTTCTAGTGAGTGGCTCGATTCCAAGTAAGTCATAGTAACATTGAACATGATGTACAAGGTGGGAATGGTGGTGGAAATGAGAAACAAAATGGAATATTGATAGACATTAAATATATCGTGTTTATGCCAAATCAATTTTCTAAAAAAATGATCAACAACAAATACATTAACCAACTCCCAAACTCAACAAAGAAGAGAAAGGCGGAGAATTATATGAGCTCCAGTAGTGGATACCATGGAGAAAATAGAGCTCATTCTCCGTCATGTAAGAAATTTGGAAGGAGACACCCGTGAAAGTGTCTCAATAGAACAATAAAAATATTTATGTGTGGGAAAGAAAGACATAAAGTAAGGAATAGTCGAGGAAAAATGAAGAGTACTATAGAAGAAAATAAAAATGATCCTAATAATCCATTTACAATCATTTGTCATAAATGTAGGGGACATGGGCATTACTTGAGTCAATTTCCTATTTTATAGGATAACCTCTATGTAAAATAAGAACCTATGTGGAAATAAATGAATGGAGAAAAGTTTAAAAGTATTAATTCTCTTTGTTTATGGGATTACATTGGAAGGATTTTCTATTGTATGTGTAACCTTATAGTTTGTTATGTGAAAATTCTATTTGAGGAAGAATAAACTTTTCTTTTGTGGATATAGTTATAACCATTTGGGTTTATATGATCCTTGAATTTGTGTCAATTACATGTTATTGCATTTAGGAAAAAAGTACTAGGTATGAGATAACATTTTTGGTTAAAATATTTTATGGTTATTTTTGATGAATTTATCTCATTTTGGGAAATGTTATAAACTTATATAGTTTTTTAAAAAATAAAACAAACAGTCCTTGTGACAAACATTCACGTCAGAAAAAGCTGTGGGAATCGAACCCACAACCAATGTCCGACTGGGATTTGTCATCTACCACTAGACTACGTGAAGTCCCAAGTTAGTATGACTAATTCGTTTAAGTTAAATGATTTTATGGATCAAGAATATGTGGATTTTGGGTACTTTTTTTTAATCTTTAGTATAAGAAAATGATTTGGTGATTCAGTGGTAAATGTTATTTTGGAAGACATTCACACTTTTGGGAACACTATATGACTAAAGATAATCAAATACTATGGGATTTCATTTGAGGAGTAACAATGGATTTTTATTTTGGAAGAATATAAGTTTTTTGTGGACTTATAGAGATTTGGGTTTTTTATGAAAAATTATTAACATGTCATAGAGAATATTTGATTTGGTTAATTACTTTTAAGTATATGAATTTAAGAGTAGTCGATGTTATTTGGAGATAAATGTTAAGATTTATCATAGAAGACTATGTGATCAAATACTTCTGAATTTTTGGATTCAAACTCAGTTTGCAATATTTTTAAGAATTTGAAGGAGATTTTTTTAGAATTGACTTACATTGAACTTTTGGTATTGTATATTTAATTTTGGAGATTAAGAGTAGTATTTATTAAAATAAAGGATTATCCTTTTTATGGATCATTTGATCTTGTACTATCCATTTTGGTTTTGGTAAATTTCTAAAGACAAGGTAAATATATAGTTCATCTTTTTTGGATTATGTGATTCTCTAGAAGTTGATTCTATAACTTTAGGTGTGACCCAGTCATCCTGAATACTTATCTTTTGAGTGAAAGATTAGTTTGTGGTAGAAATTAGTTACAGTATGGAACTCTACTTGTCAAGTATTATTTTTCTTATTCTATGAATAAAATAACTCTTAAAATTTTGTGAAAGGATCTTAAAACCAAAAATGTGTTATCCTGACACCTTATGTTTTTTTGAACTGATGATATTTTATATCAACATAGATTTATGATATTTAGACCCTCAAATTTTCATTCCCTTGTTTTGGAATGATGACCTCAATCACTTCCTATAAATTTTTAAATTTTTATTCCAATTATTATTTCCACCAAAGTTCTACTATTACAAATCATAATTTGGTGGTGACTATTTAATTTCTCATTCCCTCTTATTAAGACTAAATTTTATTAACCCTATTTCTGATGTGGGTTTTCCACAAAGGTATCTTCTATTTTTAAAAATTTCCTTTCCAAAGAACAATTTCAATTTTATAGGATGCAATTTATTGAAGGAGGTAAAAATGTAACACCCCAAACATCCGTAGCACGTTTCTCTTTAAATAATATGATAGCGTGCGAAGTACGCAACACTGACTTTAAGCTCACCATGACCTATAAAACTAGCCATTTAAAAAGCAGTTATGAATATTAATTAACAAATTTTTAATTTTATATACTCTATATAATTTTAACATTCATATTATGTGTTATTTAGACATAGTATTAAAACAAATTTAATTTTTCAGATAAAAGAAGTATTTTTCAAAAAATACAATTTCACTGCCTTTTAATGGAGAACCATTTTTAAATTAAATATTTGATAGTTTTATATATTCAATTTGACAAAATAAACTTCTTCTTTACAATCGAGACATAAAAATTCATTTTGGATAAAGTTTTGGTGCTTTTCTGATAACTTTCATATTTTGATGAATATTGAAAATACTAAATTTTAATTGAAAACCAATTTTTTAATCTAAATAATTTATAGTGTTAAATTATAAATTTTACTCGTTTTGAAGTGTAATTATATTATATTTATATCATTTAATCCAATATTGGACATTGGAAGTAATTTTACATATAAGTCGGACATAAACACCTATCAATTTTTTGATAATTTTTACTTCTCAAAAACCCACTCCCTGGTTTTGACAACGGAAATATACTTTTTTAAATTAATTAATACAACTTCTATGTTTTGAATTTTGTAAAATGGAAATCATTATTTAATTTTGGAATATCGTAATTATCTTTGGGTGAATTTTTGCTATTTTCTAAAAACATTTAATTTTTTAGGAATAGTGAAAAACATTGCATTCTGGTTTAAAATTGACTTTTTATTTAAATAATTATTTTCAATTAAAATTTATTTTAAAGTAAAAAATGGATAAATAATACCTATATTATTATTATGTAATTCATTGAATTAATTTAATAATAATATTAGATGTATAAAAATTTATTGAACTTTTTACCGTTTTTTACTCACCTTTTAGGGACATTTACAAATTTGCATAAAACATAATTTTACTGCTTCTGTGAATTGAATTTCAAAAATCATAGAGACATGGTTGACATAAGTATGTAAAATGTGGTTCAATGGGATGAAAATATTTTTGGTGAATAGTAACTTTTGAATTTTATTTACCACAGTTAAAAGTAAATTGGGTAATTAAAGGTAAAAATGATATTATAATTAACTTAAAACATGTCCTAATTATATTAGATAAGTGTATTTAGACCAAAACTATCCTTAGGAAAAAAATGATCCTTTTGGTCCACTTGGATTATATTAGGACATTTATTGTTTTTTTATTTAATGAAGGGTTAAAAGTGTTAAATTCAATATTTAAAAACTAAACCACTATTAATATAGGGTTATACATAAGATAAATTCGACTATAAATATTCATTAGTAAGCTAAAAATATTTCCTACATAATGGTATTTTATTTATAATTTTTAGACATTAAATAATTAAATTTACTTATGACATAATGATGATTCAGTAATTACCATATTATTGAATGATTAAAATAATTGATATTATAAATATTAATATACCTTTAAATTGAGACTTTGGGTGTATTTCCCAAATTTTCTAGGTTAGTATGAAATGTTAGAGTTGATTAAATAAATAGTAAATTGTAACTTGTAAATAATAAATAATAAATACTAAATACTAAATATATAATATATATAATATAAAATGGATAATACATGATATATAATATATAATACATAATACATAATATCTAATATCTAATCTATAATATATAATATATAATATATAATGTATAATACATAGTATATAATATATAATATATATTACATAATACATAATACATAATACATAATATATAACAGATAATATATAATATATAACACACAATACACAATACATAATATATAATACATAATATATAATGTATAACATATAACATATAATATATAATATATAATACATAATACATAATAAAGTGTAAATAATACATAATATATAATATATAATATATAAGACATATCATATAATATATAATATCTAACATATAACTTATAACATATAATATATAATATATAATATATAATATATAATATATAATATATAATATATAATATATAATACCTAATACATAATACCTAATATATAATATATAATATATAATATATAATATATAATATATAATATATAATATATATAATATATAAT
The DNA here is from genome assembly GCA_963277665.1 of Viscum album. NCBI lineage: Eukaryota > Viridiplantae > Streptophyta > Magnoliopsida > Santalales > Viscaceae > Viscum > Viscum album. The sequence continues at coordinate 2,080,900,649 of OY728128.1, read as the reverse complement.
ACATAATACATAATACATAATTTATAATATATAATACATAATATATAATACATAATATATAATATGTTATATATTATATATTATATATAATATATTATGTATAATACACAATACATAATATATAAATACAATACATAATACATAATATATAATCTATAATATATAATATATAACATATAATATATAAGTAATGTATAAATAAAAAATTAATTATAAAATAATTTAATATAGGATAAATAAATAATTAATAAGTAATTAATCATTAATCATTAGTCATTAGTCATTAATAATTAAATATAACTGATCATTAATAATTGATCATTAAGAATCAATAAGTCATAATTAATAATTAATATTTAAAAATTTATAAATAATCAACATATTATTAATAAATAAATTATAAATGATTAAAAAATAATGAATATTGAATGAATATATAATAATTAAATAAATTAATAAAAAATGAATGATAAACTAATAATAAATTAATATTTTTTAAATTACAAATGAATTAATAAATAATAAATAATAAATAATAAATATATATATAAATATATAAATATATAAATAATAATTAATAATTAATAATAACTAATAGTTCATAATTCATAATTATTAATTAATAATTAAATTTCAAAATTTAATACTTAAAAATTAATTAATAATTAATTAATAATGATTGAATAATTAATAATTAATTAATAAAAATTAAATAAATAATAAATAAATAATAAACGAATAATAAAATAAATATTATTATTTAATTAATAATTAATTAATAATTTAATTATTAATTAATAATGAATGTGTACATAATAACTAAATAATAAATAAATAAATACATATTAAATATTAAATACATTTATTTATTTATCAATAAGTAAATTGATAAATAAATAAATAATATATAATATATAAATAAAAAATAATTAATTCATTAATTATTTAAAAATTTACAAATAAATAAATATTAAATAAATAAATAAAAAATAATAATTAATTAATTAATTATATTAATCATAAAACGTCAAGAACTAATAAAAACACTAAAAACACTAAAATAACCCAAAATTTGGATTCATGACTCCTTTTTCTGTGTCACAACCTATCAAATCGAAGATCGTGAAATGAGAGTCGATATGATATATGGTACATGTTGAACGGAAACTTAGATCGAAGGTTATAACTGTTTAAAATTCTTTAGAGATCGGGGTCTGCAACTAAAACCTCTGTTTTGGAGAACTTCTCGAACATTATTGTGGAATAAAAAGGAGTAAAATACCCAAAGATTTGGTACTAGATCGAAATGGTGTAGAGATTGTTGTCGGCTTCAATTTAACATGTGGTAGTTCCAAAACGGACTCCTGGATTAAACTTTATGACTGTTTGAAGTTCAAGTTCGATTTTTGACTTTTGAAATTTGAATATATTTGTTTCCTTTCATTTTTGCATGATTAAAATCCCACATGGTTTTAGATCATATGATAATCTTTGATTTGACTGGTTATGGAGCTAAAATGGACTCCCAAATTAGAAGTTACAATTATTTGATGTCGAAGTGAGTTTTTTAACTTATAGAAGATTTTTTTTTCAATTTAAAAATATTATTCACTAATAAATATAAATATTTACTAATTGACACATTATAAATAATTTAAATTATAAATAATAAAACATATTTTATTGTAAATAATGAATAATTAATAATTAATAATTAAATTATTTTTAATAATAATTTTCATCAATTTTGTAGCTGTTTTCAACAAAACCATCGTTAAAAAAGTTTAAAATTTTTCTGAAGAAATTTTAAAAAATATTTTCAAAAGATTTAGGGGTGGTTTTTTCATAGTGGTTTTAAACCCACTGCTAAATTTTATTGTTGATTGAAATGTGAATCCAAATTGATTTCAAAGGCTTGTATAAAAGTGTAATATATTTAAAGTGTTTTTAATGGTTTTTCAAATAATTTTATTTCTTTGCATGGGTAAAACCCTTTAATAGATTCAAGGTTCTATCCGACTGGGATTTGTGCCTCACACATTATATATGTCTTTTTTCATATGTAGCCTTTGATTTTTAGGAAATAGGTAAAGGAAACATAATTATGTATCTAGGTGGCTCTACTTGATTTCCTGAATCAATTTTCTAGGTGTCATTTTCTACAAGGGATTGGCTCGTATAGAGTCATTTTGATTTTTATAGCAGCATATGTATGTGTAGGGAATTTTTATCCTATTACCATCCTTTTTAGTTTGGAGGTATTTACTTGAGAAGCCATGTTTATGTCTTATTATGACATGTTATCTATATGACGTATGTCATTAGTTTTGGTATCTATTAGTTAGTGTAGTGTTACTATAGTTATTGTGTTTTCTTTTTTAACTCCGATGTCATTAGAGTGGTTGTCTTGGTTTATAGATGGGTTACACCATTTTTTCTTGTGTGAAACCATTTTCAATTGGATTTTTTTTCTTCTTGGAGATTATCGCCAACTCGTAGTGTTTGGGGATGCACATAGTTCCCTGTTGCGGGCAGGATTGGGTGACGGGTTGGGTCGACTAGTTTCTTTTGTTATAGTGTAGTCCCACTCAAAAACTACCTTGGGATATACTCTATTAGAAACTCAAACAGATAAGAAAAAACCATCGATAATGGATTAATATTCACAAATCCTATCACCTAGGCATTGAAGACATGGATCATGAAATTGAACGTCTTGATGATAGTCTATAAGACTTGTGGAATTTTGATATCTTTGTTTCTCTTACGACCAAGAAAAGGGAATTAGTAGACAAAATCATCAAGGTGGAAAGTAAATCCTATGAAAGGTACCTAAATATAATGAATCAGAGCAGGGTATAAAGAATCTAACTTCTTTTTTTTTATTAAATATGGTAGGTTTATTAACATTATCATTTAGAAACAGGATGGGACCATTACTGGTGATGTCAGTATCTATATCCATCTACCTACTAACCATTATATGTACTACTCATAGGGACCATCCAAGATATATTGTGTGGCTAACCCATAGAGGGTTTCAATGAGGCCTTCATTAATATGATTCCATATTCCATTAATGATGCTTTCAATGTTCATCTTGAATTTATTCTAGATTTCAATGAAATTTATGGTGCTTCTGTTAGTTTTAACATGTATAGTTCCCTAAGCTCGAATGGTTTCCTAAGTTATTTTGATATAGAATAATGTGAAACTGTTATGAATGATCTCACAAGCATAGTTAAAAGTTACCTCAAAAGAATCCATCTACCTAGAATCACATACACCACTTCTTGTGTCATCATATCGATTATGTAACATCTCAATTACTTCAATAAATTTTTTCCCTATAAGTATGTTCAATTTATCCAATAGATATATGGATAAAAATATCAATGGTATGATGATACCACTCCTATACCTTCTAAAATCTAAATATTTTCTTAACTTTATGAAAAAATGAACATTCTGTGTTCCATCGAGCTATACCAGGAATTAAACTAAGCCACCAATAGGAAGGTGTATAGTATATTCAATATATATTAGTTAAAAATGGAAAAAGACTATGATATATTTGATTAAAAATTCATTATAAAGGTTACATGATTGAAAGGATTCTACGAGTGGCTTTGTGATCTGAGAATCTGTTGTTTCTTCCATCCATTGTTCTCAATCTCACTAATGGGGTGAAAATATGGTTTTTAAATACTACAGAGTTCTCTATTAAGGAACTATAATCTATCTTACCGTACTCTTACTCACACAAAACTCTCTTTAAAGAAAAATATCTTGTGTAATTTCCTGTGATATAATCATCACCTTCAATGGAAGATATTGTTCACCAAGACTCTCCCACTTATTTTTGTTGATGATATGATATTTTTTCTTAATTTTAATAACAAATCAATCATGGGAATCATAAAAACATAGATAAAGTATAGTAAATGGAGTGGATAATGGGTTACCATTTCCAAGTGTTGTTTCTAAATATATTGTAGGTTCTCATCTACTTAGGCTCACCATATCAAATTTCTTCATGGATTTTCTAAAATAATTTCCAATTTACTATCTTGGAGGACCAATGTCTCCAGTAAGAATTTAAAACTATCATTTTAATGACCTATTTATAAAATCATGGGATACATCAAAAACTAGAAATTCCAACTCCTCTCTTTTGTAGTATGTTTAACACTATCTAATATTTTTTGAAATTTAATTTACATCCATGTTATTAAAATCATCAAAATTATTAAAGGAGTTGTTTAAAACACTAAAATAATTATCATTTTCCTACATTGAGACATTTTTAAGAGTTTTAGTATCGTTTGGACTTGTATAGTCACCTATAGAAACTCATAGAAAAATAGTGTATCGATTTAAGTAATATTTATGAGTTTATAGAAGATACACAAGTTAAACATGTCTAGGAAATTATCATGGGAAACACTCTATGGGATGGATTAATTAGGGAAAATTATTGTAAAGATCCAAATATTATCTTTCATATTCCTTATTTGTTGTCCTCTGTATGTTGTAGCCTCCATGGAACCCTTTAAATCATCATTTAATACTAAAAATAGATTATTAGACATGGGAAGGCCCTATTTTAAAAATATATGTTGGTAATGAATACTCTCTTTTTTCCTTTTAATCTGGTACTGGACATTAGATTTAAAAAAATGAATGATTTTTCAAACATCACCAAAACCACTCTCATTGAGGAATAGAGATTCATTTTTAATATCATACATCTGGATAAGGTGAAGGATCAATGATGTTTCACCCAGTTAGTATCAAGATCATTTATTATGAGGGGTAACCATTTTCTCTTAAATACCCATCAAGGGGGTGATCTATACAACAAAGATTACTTATATGGGGTAATAAATACTAATTACATATTTTTGATTTGTTGAACTCATCAAAATTCAATTCATTTGGAATTTATTATCTAGTGTATTGGTGTTCACCATGTATCTAAATATCATTATTTCACCCAACCATAGGTTTCGACATTCAAGCATTTATTCTTTGATTGGGGATTGGGATTTATTTATCTGATTTATCTTTAGGGAGCATGTTGGAAGCTACCCCATACTAAAATCTGTTGATAATTTCCTAGTTTCATAGTTCAATGACATAGGGAATCCAACTAATAAAGAGATAACTCCCAAAGTGATCCTTAATATGGGATTTTTGGATATCTGAGACCACTATAATTTCACTAAACACTATTTACAGCATGATACCTATCCCCAGATTGAACATTACAACTCCAAGTGGATAAAAATCAAGGGTATATATTTGATTCATGAAGCAGAACACATATATAATTATAATTCCTTGATATCCTCCAATTATAATAGGAACTTTGGAATACTTGGTTCTTGATAAAACTAGTAATATTAGTTCTAAATTTTGGGTTAAATGGATCCCTCATATTTAAGGTTACAAACTACACTCGAACGATGCATGTATGAATAAAATTATGCATGGAGGGGTTATTATTAATGGTAATCATTTCTGAAAGATTTCGAATGACAATACATAAATAAGTGAAGGTAATCTGCACCTATTAATTTCTAGATCACATAATATTTTTATTTATTTATTTAAGTACATGAATATCCCACCCTTGGTAATAGAGTCTAATTCTACATTGATTATCAATTATATGCATGGTATCTTTATGGATAATTATTTTTTTCTTATTCTATTTGAGTTTATAGGAATTTTCATAACTAGGGAATGTTGATTAAATATACCCAACTTGTGGGAAATAAGCTAGTGGATATTCTATCTATAAAATGGGTGAATCTATGACCATTAATGTTTTCTATACTTTAGGATCTTTACCCATGGATTATAGGATTATTTGGAATGAGGATTCTTCTAGTCTATTTTACTTTATGTTGCCTCAAAATATTATACTGTAATTTCATAGCCCTTATACTGAATAAAAAATTTTCTTCTTATCTAACATACTTGGTGTATACATACCTACTCATTCTTAAAATTGTTGAAGAACTCTCTATCAAGAATCTACCCAAATAATCTATATTATACACATAAAAATACTAAAAATTATTATTAATAATAAATTTACCAAATATGAATAAAAATATATGCACATAGGCACCATTATTAACTATTTTAAAAATCAATATATACATTCTATAAAAAATACCGCCAGATATAACAATTTTTAAAGTATTCAGAAATCCACACTATAATAGAAAAAATGATATAAAAAATATAAGTAATTATAATAACCCGTATACTGAATTAATAAATCATATCATAGAAGAATAACAAACAAAATATTAAATAACATAATTTTTATTTAATCAATTTAAAAATAGTTTTAAATAATGAGGTAGAAATGGAAAATTCCATTCTAATTTATATTGCTCACTTTTTCATGACACATTTTACTTATACACCATCAAGAAAATGATATATAATAGGTATCCCTCCCTTGATGGGTTATCATTTAAGATTATATAGTCACCATACTTGATTTAAATAAATGAATACAAATTTTATCTGTAAGACTAATTCCACAATTATAAGTCCGTCAAAACCCACCACTGCCATTCCGAAATCAAAAATCACAAGGAAAACCCCACACTAGTTCCCAACAACCCAACTTATCCATACTAAGTTCATAATTAAGGGTGAAAATCACTATAATAATTCTCTATTACAAACCATATCACTAAAAAACACACACATCATCACTAATAAAATCACTTTAATCAGAGGTCACCAATCTCTCCAAGCCCACTATTTATGGATGAATAAACTCTTTTTATTAGGTTTCCAAAAAATACATGTTATAATCTCAAATGTTTATAAAATATATATATCAATCTCATATACCCTTATTTTGTTCCAATCTATGTATAAATAGTATTCCAATATAGTTATAACTATTAAATTGTGCTAATTACATTATACACCACACATAGAGAATCCAAGGTAGTCTTAACTAGAATTACTTGAACTCACTAAATACATTAATACCTTTCAGTTCCATTATAGGTTACATGAATCTAATTTCCCAATCTCATCATTAAACCATGAAGGAAAAGACATATAAATCTATGGAAAAGTAATAGTAATTACCCAATAGTTAGGGGTGAAAACCCATTCACAATCCTTGGTTGATTCACACTCAAAAAACAAAATTTAAATAAAACACCAATATTAAGGATTTAGTGTGATAAAATGAAGGTAATGAGAGAAACCAATAAAACATAAAATGTAACACTCCTAGAATCCATGGTATGTTTCTCTTGGAATAATATGAAAGTGCACAAAGTACACAACACCAAGTTCAAGCACAACACGACCTATCAAACTAGCCGTTTAAAAAGATGTTTGGAATACTAATAAACAAAATATGAAATTTATATACTCCAGGTAAGTTTAACATACATATTATGTGTTTTTTATACATAATATAAGAACAAATTCAATTTTTTAGATAAAATAAGTATTTTTCAAAAAATGCAACTTTTCTACCTTTTAATGATGTACACCTGTTAAATACAATATTTGAAACCTTTATATTTTAAATTGGACAAAATAAACTTCTTATTTATAATCGGGACATAAAAATTTAGTTTGTATAAATTTTCGGTGCTTTTCTGATAACATTCACATTTTGATGAATAGTGAAAAATACTAAATTTTAATTGAAAACAGCTTTTTTAATGAAAATATTTTATAGTGTTAATTTATAAATTTGAATTGTTTTGAAGTATAATTAGATTATATTTATATCATTTAATCCAATGATGGTTATTGGAAGTAATTTTACTTTTAAATTGGACATAAACACATATCAATCTTTTGATAGTTTTTACTTCTCAAAAACCCACTTTCTGGTTCTGACAATGGGAATATATTTTTAAATTAATTAATAAAACTTATATGCTTTTAATTTGGTAAAATAGATATCATTTTTGAATTTTTAATATCAAAATTATCTTTGGGTTAATGTTTGGTATTTTTCTAAAAACATTCAATTTTTGAAGAATAGTGAAAAACACTATGTTATTGTCTAAAGCATAATTTTTATTTAAAAAATTATTTCCCATTTAAATTTATTTTAAAGTCAAAATAGATACATAATAACTATATTAGTCCAATTTAATTCATTTAAGTCTTTTTATAATAATATTAAATATATAATATTTTATTGAAATTTCTACCCTCTTTTACTCACTTTCTAGGCACATTTGCAATTTTGCATAAAACATAATTTTACCACTTCTGTGAATCAAATATAAAAAATTCTAGAGACACGGTTGAAATTTGTAAGTAAAATTTGGTTCAATAGGATGAAAATAATTATTGTTGAATAGTAACTTTTGAATTTTATTTACCACGGTTAAAAGTAAAGAGGGTAATTAAAGGTAAAAATGATATTATAATGTCCCTAACACATGTCCCAATTCTATTGGATAAGTTTATTTTGACCAAAATGAACCTTAGGAATAAAATATGATCCTTTTGGTCCATTTGGATTAGATTATTATATTTATTATTATTTCATTTAAAGAAGAGTTAAAAGTGTAAAATTCAATGTTTAATAACAAAAATATTTTTAATATAGCTTTATTCATAAGATAAATTCTACTATAAATATTCATTAGAAAGATAAAAATATTTCCTAAATAATGGTATTTTATTTATAATTTTTATACATTATGAAATTAAATTTATTTATGACACGGTGAAGATGCAGTAATTACCTTATTATTAAAAGATTAGAATAATTGATATTATAAATATTAATATAATTCTAAATTTAGTCTTTTGTAGTATTCCATGAATTTTATATATTAATATGAAATTTTAGGGTTTGTTAAATAATATTTCTTGAATTGAAAAATTTGTTATGAAATTCACTAAAATCAAACACTAAATTGTGTCAAAATTAACATAATTTTTTTAAAACAAATACTATATTATTAATTGATATAATATTCCTCAAAATCTAAGGTTTAGCCAAAGAACATAGATAAGTCTGGATATAACAATACTTAACCACTGGGGGTTTTCTTGTCATTTTATAGTATGTTTATTAACCATTTATTATAATAATACAAGAATACATGGTAAAAGATGAACTATTTAACTAAGAGTTAAATCTAAAAGATAAGGTTCATATAGAGACCTAGACCAGTCTAAAACCAATTGTTTGAGAGGTTTTTAACCCCTCCCCACCTTATCTTAGAAATAAATTCTTTTGGGGCCTTCATAAACCGAATATTATTTTATAATAAAATAATATTTCAAGTTATTCCTAAAGTGACCCTCACATCTCTTATAAAAGGGTACTTAGCCTTCTCTCAAAAATCACACCTCCAAAGACATTTTTCTCAGAGAAACACTGCTTAAATATCCTCCCAACTACCCTCAAATCAACCTATAGGTCATACTTTCATCATAATATAAGCTAAGGATCCCTTTTGATCAAATAAAAATGAAGCACCAGGCGAAGAGGTAATAATTTCATCACCTCTTTCACAGTTCTTTTCTTCTTCCACTTCCTATTTATTTGTTTTTTTTCATACCTAAATAATAACTTCAGTACCTTCTACATACTGTGATGTTATTATAAATATGGTACAACCATATAAATCATTCAATCTATCCTATGAATGACAATGTCACCATACGTGTGTACGTACCTGCCGTCTCCACGCTGTGGTGTAGGTTTTTATTCAACACATCATCATTTGTATGGGTATAATAATGATTATAATTGATTTAAATAATAAATATAACATGTTAATTATTATTTATATTAATATAACATCCAATTATATACTATTTCACCAGTAATAGTATCATATTGTCGCTCGTGCGTACGTATAGCTTACCGTCTCCACGACATGATGAGATTTCATTCTCCATCAATACTTTTCAAGAATAATTTTCATTTTATGAATAAAAATAATGTTTAAGTACATCATATCTTTAATTAAGTGAATTAAATACATTATATTCCTAACAAACTTGACTTATGTAACAAAATATATAAAGGAAAACGAATCGGTTAACACCCAAAATAATGATGCTACTGAAATATCATTAACAAACCAATATTAGAAGATCATATATGATATCAAATTTATGTATATAGTTCTTGAATAATTTAATAACAATTATTTTACCATTATATAGGTGGTTATATTACCCTATACTAATGAAAAATAAAAGGTAAGGGGTTTTCATCTCATTTTTTATTCCAATGAGATTCATGATATATTTTACACTATTTCATTTTGTGTGGTGTATGTGCTGCCCATGATTCTATAATTTGTGTAATATATATTAATTTATGGTTATTTACATATTCATTGTAGGATCCTTCTTTCATGGGGTTTATGTATCATATGTTACCAAATGGGTAAGATAATTTCTAATTTCAATTTCCATTCATTTGGTTTTACGCAGACTTCATTGATTATTTTTTTTCAAGATTATGTGTGAAATCACTATTTTTTATTTATGTTGTAATTTCCAATCCCCTTTGTTTGGATATACTTTTTATACACATAATCATGCCATTTATAAATTTGCATGTCATCTATATGATCTTGATAAGAGTAATCTTAACTCAAATTCCATTCATTGAGTTAAACATCCAAGTCATTGGTGCTGTTTTTATAAGACTATGTGTGAATGTCCTATGATGGATTTACACTGAATATACAATAATATTCAATTTATTTATATTTTTCACACATAATTATGTCATTTATTTATCCTTAACCTAAATATACAGTTTTTATAAGGGATTTCATCTCAATTTACATTGCATTGATACTTTTTTATTATTATGCACCAATTCACTTTTATATGGTGTATATATTGTACTTGGATATAGTATATCATGAATCCATTTATTCTCATGATATTTTAATGTTTTTATTACCTAAATTATTTTTATTCAATCAACTCTCATTTGGTTAGGATCTGTAACTAAAATATCATTTTAAATTATTCAATGATTTGTTCTTCTAAATCTTTCTCATTAATGTCCATGTTTAAAAAATGGTTTTAAGGATTTATTTATATGGACATGAATTTTTTAAAGATAAAATTTATTTTAAAATATTCAATGTGGTATGGGTCTCTTTTATTCAAAAATCTATTATTAATATCTTCTTGATAAATTTTGAAACTTATAATTGTTTTCAAGAAAAAGGGGATGTTTCTCTCAAATAGTTTTACTACTAATTTTCATCTATGTCAATATACTTCATTATTCTTGATTGAGATTTATTTATTATAATAAAATCCTTCATATTGTATTGAATGAGTTTTTTTACTATGGATGTGGTATTTTTATACCATTCATGGTTTGTGGTTAAAATATTGACATTTCGTATGCTAGTTTCAATATGAATGTTTAGATTATGTTTCAACCTTTTCATATGAGAAATACATTCATCTTAGTAAATGATAGGTGGAGCCCTATATAGCTCCTATATTAATTGATAAGTCTCATGAGACAAACTTGTGTCTTGGAAAAAGGCCTGGAAAAAGATTTATTTGTAGTCTTGGCCCTAGGCCTTGACTATGTGGTTATGATGTCTGGCATTATGAATTCCATCATTATTAAATTTTCTATTGATATTACATGTGATTATTAGACTAGTAGAATATTAATGTGTATAAGTAAAGGGAAATATTTGATTTATATTTTCCATATTAAAATTAAGGTTAAATTTAAAAAGATAGTGTTTTAGTCTTATACATTGCCTTAAATTTTTATCCATGTTTATGAAAGATTCCTCTCTATTGTTATTTTTACTGAACAACTAAGCTCACCCATTTCTATGTTTTATATTTCCTTATATGTGAAGAAGTATATTATGACTAAATTTCAAGGATAAGATAAGGTATATGGGTGTGTTCAAAATAGAAACAACGTTGTTGTTTTTTATTTCAAAATGTAATGTAAAATTTTGTATGTATCTAGTACTTCCTAGGCTACTAAAAAGATTGGTATTTTGGGATTTTATCCCTTGTGATCATGAAAATTTTATGTAACAATGCACTGACTCTGGGTTACTATGGTCAGGGAATTATAGTCAGTATCAGAGGAAGTTTAGTACAATCCTTGGAAACTATATTTATAAAAACTCAGATTACAGAACATTACCCTAAGATAGACATTGCATATTAGTATAGAAGAACTTCCTAGAATTTTGGTAATGTAAGGATTTTATGTATTTTACAAGTAATACAACCATGTCTGGATAGGAGAAGGTAGAGGAAGCTCTAGCACAGATGAACCTATGAGTGAATACTCTGAAAAAAAGTTTCGGGCTTGACCCGAGGTATCCTGGTACACGACAATAGCCTTGTTGCACTCTTGGTCAAGAAACACCCGGGGGATATTCTTAGGATAATTCACATTTTCCTTACAAAGAAATGTGACAGAATTTAATATAACATCAGAATAAATAACCTTGATTAATCCACTGGTGTTTTAGATTGAAAATAAGGTGCCATGGTATTCTATAAATGATTTTATGACTATTGTTACTCACTCTCTTTTTTCAGGTTGTAGTCAATGGATCGATTCCAAAGGATTCATTGTAACATTGCACAGGTTGTACAAGGTGGGAGTGGTGGTGTAACTGATCAAAAAAATTGAATGTTTATAGGCATAAAAGATATCATGTTCATGCTGAATCAATTTTCAAAAAATATGATCAACAAAATATACATTAACCAACTCCTAAACTCAACAACGAAGTGAAAGGGAGAGAATGATAAGAGCTCCAAAATTGGAGAGCATAGAGAAAACAAATCATTTTCCATCATGTGGGAAATAAGGAAGGAGACACCCAAGAAATTGTCTCAATGGAACAAAGAAATAATTTATGTGTGGGAAAAAAGGATATAAAGTAAATAATTGTCGAGGAAAATGAAGAGTACTATGGAAGAAAAAAAGATCCTATAAATCTATTTACCATCATTTTTTATAAATTTAGGGGATATAGGCATTACCCGAGTCAATGTCTTGTTCTATAGGATGACCTCTAAGTCAAGGAAGAACTTATGTGGAAATAAATGGATGTAGAAATGTTTAAAAGTATTAATGTTCATTGTTTATGGGATTACTTTAAAAAAAATCTCTTGTATGTGAAAACCTGCAGTTTGTTATGTGAAAATGTTTTTTGAGGAAGAATTATCTTTTCATTAATGTATATAGTAATAAAGAACCATTTGAGTTAATATAATCCTTGAATTTGAGTCAATTATAAATTATTATTTTTTTGGGAAGAAAATGCAAGGTGGGAGATAACATTTCTGGTTAAAATATGTTATGGTTATTTTTGAAGAATTTATCTCATTTTTGGGAATGTTATAAAATTATATAGTTTTTGAAAATGGATAACACGCAGACCTTGTGACAACCTGTCGCGTCAGACAAAGATGTGGGAATCAAACCCACAACCAAAGTGTGATGAGGATTTTTCATCTATCACTGGACTACATGAAGTCCCTGGTTAGTATGACTAACTCTTTTTAGTTTAATGATTTTATGGATCAAGAATATGTTTATTTTGGGAACATATTATTTATACATAGTATAGTAAAATGATTTGGTGATTAAGTGATAAATGTTATTTTGGAAGACGTTTTCACTTTTGGGAACACTGTATGCCTAAGGAAAATAGCATTCTATGGGATTTCATTTTAGGAGTAATGGTGGATTTTTATTTTGGGGGAATTTAAGTTTTTTTTTACTTATATAGATTTGGGTTATTTATGAAAAATGACTAACCTATTATAGAGAATATGTGATGAGGTTAATTTATTTTAAGTAAGTGACTTTAAGAGTAGTTGATGTTATTTGGAGATAAATGTTATGATTTATCGTAGAAGACAATGTGATCAAATCCTCCTAAATTTTGGGTTTCAAACTTTGTTTGGTTTATTTTGTATAATTTTAAGGACAATTGTTTTTTCTGGAATGGTCTTTGTTGAACTTTGGTTATTGTTTGTTTAATTTTGGAGATTAAGAGTAGTATTTATTTCTATAATGGATTATCCTTTTTAGGGATCATCTGATCTTGTACTAACCATTTTGGTTTTGGTTAATGTATAACGACAAGGGAAATATATTGTTCATATTTTTTGGATTATGTGATTCTCTACAAGTTGATTCTAGCATTTCAGGTGTGACCAAGTCATCTTGAATACTTATCATTTGGAGTGAAAGATGCATTTGTGGTAGAAATTAGTTAAAGGGTGGAACTATAATTGTCAAGTATTATTTTTCGTATACTATGAATAAATTAATTTTTAATATTAAGGGAAAAAATATTAAAACCAAAAATTTGTTATCCTAATACCTTATGTTTTATTGAACTGATGATATTTTAAATCATCATATATTTATGGTTTTGAGACCCTCAATTTTCCATTCACTTGATTGTGATTGATGACCTCAATCAATCCCTATAAATATTTATGTTTATCCTCTAATTATAACTACCCCCAATGTTCTCATATTCAAAATCCTAACTTGGTGGTGACTTCTTCATTTACCTTCCCCTCTTATTAAGACTAAATTTTGTTAACCCCATTTCTGATGTGGTTTCTCTACAAAGGTATCTTATATTTTTTAACCTTTTATTTCTGAAGAACACTTTCAAATTTAGAGGATGCGATTTATTGAAGGATGTAATAAGGTGACACCCCATGCTTACATGGTACATTTCTCTTTGAATAATATGATAGTGTTCGAAGTATGAAACGCCGAGTTCAAGCACACCATGACCTATCAAAATATCGATTTAAAAAGCAATTATGAATATTAATAACAAAATATTGATTTTTATATACTTAATATAATTTTAGCATCCATATTATGTGTCTTTTTTAGATAATGAAAGAAAAAATTTAATTTTTCTGATAAGAGAAGTATTTTTCAAAAAAATGCAATTTTACCACCTTTTAATGGAGAACCCTTTTTAAATCCCATATTTGGAACTTTTATATATTAAATTTGACAAAATATGATTCTTATTTAGAAGTGGGACATAAAAATTTAATTTGGATAAAATATCGTTGTGTTTTGGATAACTTTCATATTTTGATGAATACTGAAAATACTAAATTTTAATTCAAAACAGCTTTTTTAATCGAAAAAATTTATAGAGTTAAAGTATAAATTTTAATGGTTTTTCATTATAATTAGAATATATTTTTAACATTTAATCCAATTTTGTTCATTGGAAGTAATTGTATATTTAAATTGGACATTAAAACATATCAATCTCTTCATAGTTTTTACTTCTCAAAAACCCGCTTTCTGTTTTTGACAATGGGAATATTTTTTAAATTAAATAATACCACTTCTATGTTTTTGAATTCTATAAAATAGACATCATTTTTTAATTTGAAATTTCAAATTTATCTTTAGGTAAATTTTTGGTATTTTTCTAAAAACTTCCAATTTTGATGAATAGTGAAAAACATTGTGTTATTGCTTAAAGTTGGCTTTTTATTTAAACAATTATATTTTATTTAAATATATTTTAAAGTAAAAATAGGTTCATAATACCTATATTAGTCCAATTTAATTTATTTAATCCTTTTTATAATAATATTAGATATACAAATGTTTTTTGAACTTTTTACTGTCTGTTACTCACCTTCTAAGCATAATTCAAATTTGCATAAAACATAATTTTACCGCTACTATGAATTGAATTTAAAAAATCAGAGGGACATGGTTAACATCAGTAATTAAAATATGGATTAATAGGATGTAAATAATTTTTGGTGAACATTATCTTTTGAATTTTATTTACCACTATTAAAATTAAATAGGGAAATTAAAGGTAAAAATGATATTATAATTAACCTAACACATGTCCTAATTCTATGGGATAATTTTATTTCGACCAAAATCAATCTTGGGAATAAAATATGATCCTTTTTGTCTACTTGGATTAGATTATGACATTTATTACTATTTTATTTAAAGAATAGTTAAAAGTGTTAAATTCAAAGTTTGATAACTAAATTATTTTTAATATTGAGTTATAGATAAGATAAATTCAACTATAAATATTAATTAAAAAGATAAAAATATTTCCTACATAATGGTATTTTATTTATTAAATTTATGCATTAAATATTTAAATTTATTTATGACATAATGATGATGAAGTAATTACGTTATTATTTTTTAGATTAAAATAATTGATATTATAAATATTAATAAAATTGTAAATTGAGACTTTTTATGTATTCCACGGATATTATAGATTAATATGAAATTTTAAAGTTGATTATATAAATTTATTCAGATTGAATTTTTTTTTATGAAATTCACAAAAACAAAATACTAAATAGTTTCAAAATTAACCTAAATGTGTTTTTAAAACAAATACTATATTATTACTTGATATAATATTCTTAATAAATCTAAGGTTCCTCCAAATGAATTCAATAAGGCTATATATATCAATAATGAACCACTTTGGCTTCTCTTGGATTTTTATAGTATGTTTATTCACCGTTTACTATAATAATACAAGAATACATGGTAAAAGTAAAACTATTTAACAAATAGTTATATAAAAAATATGTGGTTAATATGGTAACAAAAACTTGTATATAACCTATTTTTTGAGAGTTTTTAGACTCAACCCCACCTTATAATCGAAATAAATCCATTTGGGGCCTTTATAAAGTGAATATTATTGTATAATAAAATAACATTTCAAGCTTTTCCTAAAGAGACCCTCACCTATCTTATAAAAGGATACATCCCCTTCTCTCAAAATCACACAACCAAATTCATTTGGCTCAGCCAAAACGTACTCAAATATCATCCAAACTACTATCACTTAACCCTAGAGTCCATATGTTGATCAGAAGCCAACTTATGGATCCCTTTTGATAAAATCAAAAGGAAGCACCCAAAGAAGGGATAACAATTTCATCACCTCTTTAAAAGTTCTTTTCTTCTTCCTCTTCCTCTTTATTTGTTGTTTCCATAAAAAAATAATAACTCCAGTACCTTCTAAATTCTGTGATGTAATTATAAATATGGTACAAACATATTCATTATTCTATCCATCTTATGAATGAAAAATTCACCATACATGTGTACGTGCGGCTTAGCGACTCCACATCGTGGTGCAGTTTTTTATTCAACACTTCAACATTTGTATGGGTATAATAATGAGTATAATTGATTTAAATAATAAATATAACATGTTAATTATTTTATATATATAATATATCATCCAATTATATACTATTTCACCACTAATAGAATGATATTGTCACTCGTATGTACATGCGGCTTACCGTCTCTGCGACGTGATGAGATTTTGTTCCCCATCATAACCACTCAAGAATAATTTTCATTTGATTATTAAAAATATTGTTTAAGAACAAAATATCATTCTAGATATGAATCAAATAAATCTTATCCATCACGAACATGACTTACGTAACAAAACATATAAAGGAAAATGAACCAGTTAACACACAAAATAATGATACTACTAAAATATCATTCACAAACAAATATTAGAAGATCATATATGAAATAATATATATGTATGTGGTTCATTTATAATTTAATAAAAAATATTTTACTATTATTCAAAAGGTTAACTTACCCTATACTAAGGAAAAATACTAGGTAAGGGGTTTTCATCTCACTTTTTATTCCTGTAAGATTCGTGCTATATTTTCAACTATTTCATTTTGTGTGGTGTATGTGCTTCCCATGATTGTATTATTTGTGTAATATACTTTCAGATATGTTTATTTGAATCTTCATTGTATGATCCTTCTTTCATGTGGTGTACATTTCATAAGTTACTAAATCGGTAAGGAAATTTCTAATTTCGATTTCCACTCATTGAGTTTTACACAAACTTCAATGATAAATTTACTCCAAGTTTATGAGTGAAATCACTATTTTTTATTTATGTAGTAATTTACACTCCCCTTTGTGTGGATATACTTTTTATACACATAATCACAAAATTTATAAATTCTCAAATAATTTATATGAACTTGATAAGAGTAATCTTAACTCGATGTCCATTCAATGATTTAAACATACAAGTCATTTGTATTGTTTTAACAAGAATATGTGTGAATGTACTCTTATTTATTTACACTGAATATCCAATCGTATTGAATGTATTTATATTTTCACACAGAATTATTTCATTTATTTACCATTAACCTAAGGATAAAGTCTTTATAAAGGATTTCATTTGAATTTACATTCAATTGATACTTCTTTGTTATTATGTTCCAATTCACTTTTATATGAGGAATATATTGTACTATGGCATAGTATATCAGAAATACCTTTATTATCATGATATTAAAATGTTTCTATAACCTCAGTTATTTGTATTCAACCATCTCTCATTTGTTTTTGGACCCTAACTAAAATATCATTTTAAATGTTTTAAAGATTTGTTCTTCTAAATCTTTCTCATTAATGTACATGTTTTAAAAATGGTGTTAAGGATTTATTTATATGGACGTGAATGTTTTAAAATTAACATTCCATTTAAAGTTTCATAGTGGTATGGGAAAAATTGATTCAAAAATATATTTTTAAGTTCTTCTTGCTAAATAGTGAAACTTATAAATGTATTCAAGAAAAATGGAATATTTTTCTCGAATAGTTTTACTGATTATTTTAATCTATGTCAATATCCCTCATTATTCTTGATTGAGGTTGATTTATTATTATATAATCTTCCATATTATATTGAATTAGTTATGTTTGATTGTGGATGGGCTATTTTTATACCATTCATGGTTTGTCGTTAAAATATTGACATTTTATATGCTAGTTTTAATAGAAATGTTTAGATTATATTTCAACCTTTTCATACAAGGAATTCATTGGACTTAGTAAGTGACAGGTAGAGCCTGCTATATATCCTTGATGCATCGGTAGGTCTCATGATAAAAACTAGTGTCTTGGCATAAGGCCTTGATAAAATCTTATTTGCAGTCATGGAACGAGGCCTTGACTATGTGGTTATAATGTCCGCCATTATGCATTCCATCATTATGAAAGTTGCTAATTATATTACATGTGATTATTCGACTAGTAGAATATTAATTTGAATAATTAAATGGAATTATTTGATTTATATTTTCCATATTATATTGAAGGTTAAATTTAAAAGGCTTGTGTTTTAGTCTTATACATTTCCTTAAATGTTTATGCTTATTTATGAATGTTTCCTTTATATTTTTATCATTACTGACCATCTTAGCTCACCCATTTCATTGTTTTATTTTTTCCAGGATGCGAAGAAGTATATTATTATTGACGTTTTGGGATAATCAAAGGGATATGAGTGTGATAAAATAAGACACAATGTTTTTGTTTTTCATTTCGTCATGTAATATAAAACTAATGTATGTATCCAGTACTTCCAAGGCTACTAAACTGATTGGTATTTAGGGATTTGATCCCTTATGATCATGCCAATATTATGTAATAATTCATCAACATTGGGTAACTAGGGTGGGGGCATTACTACAAAAATAAGGTATTCCTTATAATTTAGAAAATCCTTTCACTTATGGATCATTGATCGGATAACACATGGATGTTATAGATCAAGAAGAATACATCAGGTAAGAAGGGAATCAAGATCAAGTATTCTAGGTTGTTAGAGTGAGGAATGGGTGTTAGTGGTGTTTTTATAAGTTGCATAAAAAATAATTTAATTAAAAACATATAAAATACGCTCATTGAGCTACTAGGTACCTAGTACCCCACAATCAGATGTCAGATGGCCTTTGGGAGACAAACCCCAACTAATAGTTCAATTAATAAGAACCTAATAGATCACCACTAGGTTATTTGTGGTAATTAGTAGATATTATAGAATAACCTACTAGCATATCGAGTATCAGGTATACCACTACTTGATACATGGCGGTTCTTTTATCCCTGTTCTATAATACCAATATCCTCTAACCTTAAGCTGAACCTCTAATTAGCCCCTTAAAACATTGAATTTATTTTAAATATTTCTTAATTAAAACCATCATATTTCAAAAACATGTTTTGATATAAAAAAATATCACATATATTTAAATAAAATCAATCCTAATTTTTTTATTCCACTGAAAAACCTAGATGTGGGTGGTTAAAACTCCCTACCATATATCATCATATACTAAATAAGTAACCTTGATATTTTTATTAATATAACTCATTCACTTGAGTCTAATTTCATATCATATTTTCAATCATGAAATAATATAGGCAGGTCACATACATTATCCTATAAAATACAACCACATTGAACCTATTATCCATCAATCATATCTCAAATAACACATATGAAAATAAACTCATTTCCTGATGACAAAAAACATGTGATAAGATTCAATCGATACTCATCCTCATTGGTTTCACCACAATAAACTAGAAACCTAAACATAGAAATTTCAGTTCATTCTAATTAGTGTCATTAATAATTAATAGAACCCAACAACACTCATAAAACCCAATCAATTATGTTAAACTTATACCATTAAACATCCTAGATCTGACCTTTATAACAACTCATTAGAGATTCAATAGGATAACTACTGACAATCTTCACCTGATTATGAACTTATTTCTAAGAGTAAATTAATAGGATGTTTCACTAATACCAAAATATTTATAGCATCCCTATCCTTTTACACATATTATTCCATTATTTTAAGAATAATTAACCACCAAATACAAACCATGTATCGCAATGTCTTGATTCTTTGGAAGATTAGGAACATAAAACTAAAAACATAGAAATAAAATTAAAAAACAACTTTATATTAATCAACCATAATGAGATCCTAAGTTAAATTTATCATTTACATCTTTATAGGATAACTTTGGGAATACATAGACAAAAGGGATGAGATAAAAATCCTAGTAAGATTATAAATATAGAAATAAATCATAGCACACTGGTTAGGAGGCATAACATGATGACATAAAAAGTCATGGAACATGAATAAACATATGAAAACATAACATATAGAACATGGGATCATGTAATCATGATTTCATAAGAATTTTTAGGCAATATATAATAGTAAATAAACATGATTCAAGGCTAAAAATGAAGACGATATCACATGGCGGACAAAGGATAATAAAAGAATTAGGTTTACTCATTATCCCAACATGACATCTCATAAGAGTTGACATTACCCAATGCATTGGAGCACTATTTGGTTACACCCATAATAACATGTTCATAAATATGTGTTCTACATGAATAATCAAACATAATAAATAAACAATAAGGAAACCCATTAAAGTAAATGGATATTGTAATCATGTCACAAGGAATAAGAAATGGTTGTATCATAAAAGTGTCCATGAAGAAATTGATTTAAATAATCAATGAACATTAATAAATGGAAATAAGCATATATCATGATAAATTTTATCCAAATGAAGTGAAATCATGTAAAAATTGTTTTTATGATACTTTAGAAATGATTCACATCAATGCGGTTTAAGGGAAAATATTAAACAGTCTCTAAGAAGACAAAGGAATAATTGTTTGTATAAAACCAGAAATGAAAAAAGATAGTTTTTCATGATAAAATCATTTATTTTAGAAAATTAATGTTTGAATTAAATAAAAAATTATTGGTACTTCAAAATGTGTATGAAATTGGGGAGTTTCCTTTAATTGGTCTTGCTTATCTAGAGGAGTTGAAAAGGAAACCTTATAAAACATATATTTTCCCAAAAAAATATAGAAAAATTTAGATAGCTACAAATGATTTTAACATATTCATAAGATTAAAGATAATATCAAAACATGGATTAAGAATTAAATTGGGTTAAAAAGATAGAAACTATAACCCAAAGGAATAAATTGGGGTTCAGAAAGAATTTTACCTTATGTCCAAAAGATTCCTTCACTTGTACTTAATATCCAGTATATTAAAATGAAATCCATTAATTATTTAATTCATAACCCATTATAAATTTATTTAATTTATTACAAAAAACTTAGGTTTATTTATGGACATTACTTTGACTTATAGTGTTTAATTTTGTTGTTTTGGGAGTGTTCTTTTTATTATTTTAATATCGGTTCCCTTGAGTTTTATTCTGAGAGTTCTTGTAAAAGGGATGAAAAACATCAGAAGTTGAATTATATTATATTTATACATCTCCATAATTTTAAATGATCCCATATATGAATTTCTAGATATGAGAATTATTAATTAGATAACATGCTAATGATGAAGGTTAGTTTATTTTTGTGAAATTTCGATTATCAAGAACTATTTTTATTTTATTGTATAATATTATGTATATATATTACATCCATAACATAAAAAAAATATACATTTCGTAAAGGGTATTTTGAGATAATGATTCTTACATCATCCATACATCAATAATTACTCTAAAAATCATGTATTTATCTTATATCTTAAATTATCAAATTTCACTATACACAAAAAATTAAACTTTTTTTAAAAAAATCCAAAAAATTAACCCTATTTTTTTAAGGATTTATTATTCAAAAATGGATCCCATTTTATGAAAATAATTTTTGAAATGTAATATTTAATCAAAATCATCATTTATTTAAAAAATACCAATTTTAATATTATAACCGATTTTATGACACTTTGAAAAATTAATTAAGGTGTCATAAAATTATATTATATTCATAAGACAAAAAAATATTATTTTATTAACATATTTTATAAACAAATTTTTTTTAAATTATTATATTAATTATAAAATTTTAAAAAAAAATTATGACTTTTAAAAATTTCAACACTTAATTTATCATTTTTAATCAGTTATTTACTTATTCCATGGTATAAATATATATTATTTTTATTTATAAGATGCAAAAATTTTATTTATACTTTTATAGTTGGAGTTACTATTATATTGTCCATGTCACAATTCTTAATGGTCATATTACTATTCCAATAGTCGGGTTATTATTCTATTTTTATAGGTTCATTAATTTTTATAAATACCACTTATTTAATTCTTAATATATGAAAATAATGTCTTTGTTAGGTTCTCTATGTGATTTTTGAGCTTTATATTATATGAAATAATTATAAGAATGGAAATTTGATTGATAAAATTTTGGGTTGTTATTATATTAATGTCAGAAATCAAAAACATTTACTAATATTCTCTATCCATGCTTCACAATAATAATTTTTTTGAATTACATACTATTTAATCACAAAACACTTTGGATTTCCATATAGAATCACAAAAAAAATGAAATTTATTATTATTATTAAGGAATACTGAATTACATAAATAATATGATATAATACATTACTAACTATAAAATTCTACCACTAGAAGGTATCACTGGATTCATTGTGACCTCAAAGTCTATGTAAAACCACAATTACCATTAAAATGAATTATCTTGAAATGTTTCCCACAACATTAAACAAACAATACCCCATGAAAAAATTGCATTACAGTAATTGATGGTGTTCTCCCAAACATATTATTAATATTATTTCATGTTCCTCAAGAACTATTAAATAAGGTTTTTAGACACCCTTAAGAAAAATCAACCATTATACAGGTTCATAATAACTTTATTCACCCCTTCAAGATGACTTACATGATATTATTGGGACTTCATGGAATTTAATATATCCAATACTTGATGATATATATCAACTATTTCTAGTAATCACTGATCCTATATAGCTTCTAGACACAACATACATCTACGGATAGAGATGTGATGATATATCTCTGGACCTCTATAAACTTCTCTATAAATATTATTATATATTCCAATAATTTAATAGAAGTGAAATTCCTATAGTTTTTTATAGTGTAATAGCAGTACATGTTTCATCTTTTAGTACTAAAAGAACATAAAAGGAAATTAATTTCAGTAAAATAGAAAGGTACCCACTTTAAGGGTGGGTATAATAATTATTATCATATATAATTTAACATTTTTAGGACTTATTTGTATACATCATGTCAAATTCTATAGTATGAAGAGGTGAATAGAACACTACCATCACTGAAAAATACATCATTATTTTCTTGAAGTAGGTGTTATGGAAAAAGTGTGTGATGTGTGCTTGTAACAAATAATTAACCCGTTTTTAAAAACATATCCCCTAGAATATTCTTCCTTTAAAAGTAATAAATAAGTAGAATGCTCTTTTCAAAATAAAATATAATATTTTCATCGATAAGAAAAGATGAAAAATATTCAAGAATTTTCAAAACATTCCTGAATTCAATGTCACTTGATAGAACACCTCAAAAATGTGAAAATTTATCCAAGATGATCATCCACTACTGCATCCTTACTATATATCTTATTTTATTCACATGTTTTACTTTATGTTTCAAAGGCATTTAGTGATTTACGTAGCTTATTTGGTTGACTAGTTCATCTGACAATGAATTTGACACTATAAATCAAATTTTAGTGTTATAAGATCATAATATGACAATAAAAGTTTGTCAAGATAACTCCTTGTAATAATATATAACTTAGTTTATCTTTTATACATTCAACGATACATCATCTAAGTCTCAAAAAAATCAATGTACTCTTGCTATAAAAGTTACATACACTGTATTAAAAAAATTCAAAATCCATTGGTCGATTATTATACAATTACCTTAAACCATGATTATTGTATCTCCCTTAAAGAAAAAAATGTAAGAGTTGGAAAACTACCCACATAACTTATATTAGAATGATTATTACGACACATAACTCATATTCACTCACTAAATTAAACATGCTAGATATTCCAACAAATTACCTTTCCATGCACTAACAATCTATCATAATTACTCTTTATACTTTCAACCCATACATATTTATAAAATTTTACATGAGTGAGAATATGCAACACCCCAAGATTACATAGTACATTATTTCTTCAAATTAATTCAATAACATGCACTACACGCAACACCGAGATCAAGTGCACCACGACTTACCAAACTAGTCGTTCAAAAGCAGTTATGAAAAGTATTAACTGAATTTTGAACATTATGTATTCCTTATAATTTTAGAATCCATATTATGAGTTTTTTGACATAATGTATGAACTAATTCATTTTTTCAGATAAAAGAAGTATTTTTCAAAAAGAAAAATGCACTTTTACCACCTTATAATGGTGAACACTTATTAAATCTTATATTTGAAACATTTATATATTAAATTTGACAAAATAAACTTCTTCTTTAGAATCAGGACATAAGAATTTAGTTTCAATAAATATTTTGTGTTATTCTGATAACTTTCATAATTGGGTGAATAGTAAAAAATACTATATTTTAACTGATAAATAATTTTTTAATCAAAATAACTTATAGTGTTAAATTATACATTTTAATGGTTTGGAAGTAAAAATAGATTATATTTTTACCATTTAATCCAATGTTAGTCGTTGTATGTAATTTCACATTGAAATTGGACACAAACAAGCGTCAATCTATTGATAATTATTATTTCTTAAAAATACGCCTTTTGGTTTTGACAACTGGAATTAATTTTAAATTAATAAATGAAACTTCTATGTTTTTAATTTGGTAAAATGGACTTCATTTTTGAATTCTGAATTTCAAAATTAGTTTTGGGTGAATTTTTGGTATTTTTCTGAAAACATTCAATTTTTGATGAATAGTGAAAAACACTTAGTTATTGTTTAAAACTGATTTTTTATTTAAAAAATTATTTATTTTATTTACATGTATTTTAGGTAAAAATATATACATAATAACTATATAAATTCAATATAATTCATTGGAGTCATTTTATAATATGTTTAGATATATAAAAATTTTATTGAACATTTTACCCCCGTTTACCCACCTCTTAGCAGCATTTGCAAATTTGCATAAAACTTAATTTTAATGCTTCTGTGAGTTGAATTTCAAAAAT
This sequence comes from Viscum album, assembly GCA_963277665.1. Taxonomy (NCBI): domain Eukaryota; kingdom Viridiplantae; phylum Streptophyta; class Magnoliopsida; order Santalales; family Viscaceae; genus Viscum; species Viscum album. Next base: position 2,080,874,654 of record OY728128.1, on the reverse strand, counting down.
CCTAAAGACACTGTTAATATTAGTAAGTAAAATGTGGTGCAATAAGATGAAAAAAATTGTTAATAGTAACTTTTTATTTTTATTTACCACTGTTAAAAGTAAATAAGGTAATTAAGGGTAAAAATGATATTATTATTACCATAATATGTGTCTTAATTATATTGGATAAGTTTAATTCGACCAAACACAACTTTAAGAAAAAAATATGATCCTTTATGTCCACTTGGAATAGATTAGAAAATTTATTATTATTTAATTTAAAGAAGAGTTAAAAGTGTTAAATTCATGATTTCATAACTAAATCATTTTTAATATAGGGTTATACATTAGATAAATTAGACTATAAATATTCATTAGAAATATAAAACGATTTCTTACATAATAGTATTTTATTTATAATTTTTAAACATTAAATAATTAAATTTATTTATGACTCAATGATGATGCAATAATACCTTATTAATAAAAGATTAAAGTAATTGATATTATAAATACCCAAATAAAGGTAATTTGAGACTTATGATGAATTAAACTAATTTTATAGGTTAATATGACATGTTCAGGTTAATTAAATAAATTTTTTTCGAAGTAATCATGCTGTTATGAGTTTAACAAAAAACATATACCAAATACTTTCAAAATTGACATAAAATTGTTTTTAAAAAAATATTATATTATTAATTGATATAGCAGTCCTAATAATATATGGTTCTTAAAAAAGACTTATATAATAATAAATATGATATTAATGAACCAATTTTGGTTATAATAGAATTTTATAGTATGTTTATTAACCATATAATATAAAAATACAAAGAGACATGGTAAATGTCAAACACTTAACTAAGAGTTAAATCTAAACGTTAAGCTTAATATGGTGAACTAAACCTGTATAAAACCTATTGTTTGAGTGTTTTTCTTCCCATCCCCACCTTATTATTTAAATAATTTATTTTGGAGTCATTAGAAACCGAAAATTATTTTATTATAAAATATTATTTCAAACTTTTCCTAAAGTGATCCTCACCTCTCTTATGAAAGGGAACTTTGCCTTCTCATACTTTCACACCTCCAACACCATTTTTCTTGGCCAAACCCTTCCCAAATATCCTCCAAGCATTCCTCCCTTCATCCTAGAGTCCTTAATTTTGTCAGAAATTCAACCTATGGAGCCCTTTTGATCAAATCAAAAGGAAGAACCCGAAAAAGAGATAAATATTTCATCACACCTTTCAAGTTCTTTTCTTCTTCCACTTACTCTTTATTTTTTGTTTCCATTCTAAAATAATAAATCCAGTATATTCTATATACTATTATATTATTATATAAATGGTACAACCATGTTCATTATTATATCCATCCTATAAATGACACAGTCACCATACGTGCGTATGTACGAATTACCGTCTCCAAGTCATGGTGTAGTTTGTTATTCAAACTCTTCATTATTTGGATGGGTATAATAATGATTATAACTGATGCAAATAATAAATATAATATTTTAATTATTTTTTATATATGATATACCATCCAATTACATATGATTCTGCCATCAATATAATGATATTGTCTCTTGTGCGTAGGTACGGATTACCGTCTCCACGACATCATGAGATTCATTTCCACGTTCACCATTCAAAGATGATTATAAAATATATATCATTAATAATTATGTAATATATGAAATAATAATTATACTATAGATATATATATGATTGTTTGTGTGTACTTACATATATATTATTCAGTTAGTTCTGTTCAATACGATATGAAAACGATAACATCGTTTATCCGTTCGTACAGACTACCGTCTCCATAAACGGTGTTTTCCATTTCATATATATGCCTATTATACATATTTATATTCTAAATATAAATGATATATAAATCATGTTTTATATTCTGGAATTATTTAAATCCTGATCTATGTGATACAATTAAGAGTAAAAAGTTAAAAAACGTATGATAAAGAAAGCGATTTTTACCTGAAATGTTAATTTAACATGGAAATTATTATTAAATGGGTAGTATAAAGTCATAAATGAATCATGTATGATATCATAAATATTAATATGATTCTGTTATAATTTAATAACATACTATAGTCTTTATAGAAGATGTTAAACGTACCCTCGACTAAATGAAAAGTACAAGGTTAGGGTTAATTTCACAATCTCTTTGTTATCTGAGGTTGTTTTTTTGTAAGTATCTACTGGTACATATTTATTATCCATGTCCATGTTTCATAAAATATTTTACAAAGGCATTTTTTTAAGGGAAATTGTTTTTACTTAAACATCACTTTAAATGTTTTAAATATTTATTCTTCTAAATCATTCTCATTAATGTCCATGTTTTCAAAATGGCTTTTTAGGATTTATTTATATGGAAATGAATGTTTTTAAAATGTTAATTCGTTTAAAAAGATTCAAAGTGGTATATGACAATTTGATTCAAAAATGTCTTTAAATGTTTTCCTTTCTAAATTGTGTGAATTTTAAATGTTTTCATGAAATATAGATATTTCTCTAAAAGAGTTTTACAAATCATCTTCATCTATGTCAACATCCTTTGATGGACTTTAAACTTGTTGGAAGTTGATTTATTATGATACAAATATTCCATATTGCATTGAAGGTTTTGTTATATGTTTGAATGTGGATGTTTTATTTTAATACCATACATGGTTTATGGATAAATTATTGACATTTCGTATTCTAGTTTTAATACGAACGTTTATGTTATGTTTAAACCTTTTCATATGAAGAATGAATTGGACTTAGTAAGTGACGGGTAGAGACCCCTATAGATCCTTGATGCATCGGTATGTATCATGAGACAAACTAATGTCTTGGCACAAGGCCTTGACAAAATCTTATTTGTGGTCTTGGCACAAGGCCTTGATTATGTGGTTATGATGTCTGGCATTATGAATTCCATAATTATGAAAGTGGTTATTGATATTGCATGTGATTATTATACTAGTAGAATATCCATGTGAGTAAGTAAATGGCATTATTTTGATTTATATTTTCCATATTATGATGATGATTATTTTGAAAAGGATTTTGTTTTAGTTTTACATATTTCTGTAAATATTTATGATTATTTAAGAATGTTTCCACTGTATTTTTATCCTTACTGTGAATCTGAGCTTACCCCTTTATATGTTTTAGTTTTTCCCAGGATTCAAGGAAGTGTACTGTGATTGATATTCAGGATTAAGCTAACAGAATAATGGAATTCATAAAGGATTATTTATGTTGTGTTGTATGTTATAATGTGTAATGTAACATTCATGTGTGTAATATATTTTCCAAGACTACTAAACCGATCATTCCTTCAGGACTTGATTCCTTGTAATCATACCAATATTTTAAAATAATGCACTGACTCTAGGTAACTAGGGTCGGGGCTTTATAGAATAACCCATTGAAACTACAACAAACCCAAACCTGTCACAACACAAACACTAAAACACATTATTTGAATTTATAATATATCTCAAACTAATCTCACACATATCACAATGATAATGGACCATTATTCAAAATAAATGGCTCTAACTCATTTAGATATCTCAAAAATACCTTTATCAATTTATAAAATCACTCAAATAAACAAAATGTTTTTAATTATTTAATAAAATAATAACAACTATCTAGGAGAAAAATAATTTTTTCATTATTAATATGTTAATTAAACAAAACACTTTCAATTTATTTGAAAAACAACTATTTATTAATATATTCCTTAAAAATTTTCAAGAAACCAGGTTTAGTTAAACAAGGAGACACAATTAAATTATTTATAAACCTATAATTAATTTCTTGTAAGTACTTTAAATGAATAAAACCCAATTTTATTAATTCTTTATCAAAACCATTCTGAAATATTTTATTGAAATTTATTTTTGAACACTTATTTACAAATTACACATAACAATACACACAAAATATAATCCCACATATTGAATATGATGCATGTTAACACACCTATGAGAATATGTGTAAAATAATAAAGTATATCTCACAATATCTTAATTTTTTAGTCATATAATAGTTACACTTAAAAAACATGAAGCATAGTCCCATCTCGATAACATTGATTTCCATGTGACAAGTGCTTACTAATCTGGAGTTCATTTTTTGTTCTACATCCCAACAATAATATATTCTAAAATATTTTAAAAATTAATTAAAATAATAAAAAATGAAATAATAATCTAATACCACATGACATCCACTACTCTAAACTGTCTATATAGCTCTTGTCGTGTCCTAACATACCTCGAGATTGTATATCCTAGATGATATCAACTATCAGTCAGTGGTCAATGATAGTAAGGTGAGATTCTATAACCATAATATGAGACATAAAATAATAGATAAATTAATAAAATAATATAATAAATAATAATTTTATATTATAAGGAGAAATTACAATAGAAGGAAAACCATGATACAAAAATAATCATAATGGAATAACATAATAGACTCATGATTTCACAAATGAATACATTATAAAAAGGTTACTAAATAGGTTGATCATCCATTAAATATATAAAAAACAACAAAATAATAGGATAACCCTCTATTATGACCTCATAATCTTTTGATTCCTTTATATTCATCCCCATTGAGTTAATACGTCACATTCAATTGTATTACGTAACTTTTATTCTAAAAAATGGATATATATATATATATATATATATATATATGTAGGGGTGTATATATAGGGTGTTATTAAAAACTCAGTACTGTATACATAGTATCTATAACATAATCCATTGTATATATGTGTGTATACATGACCTGAAATGTTATACATAAATAGAAAAAAAATAGATAATCAAATAACATCAATAAATTATCGACATGCTACTACTAATATAATTAAACTTACAACTATAAAATTATTCTAAAAAGTTATCTAACTTATACATATAGTGTTGTTTTACTAGGTTCCATCCAAGATAATATATAAGACAACAAAAACTCCTTTTAGGTATGTTTATAATCTTAAAGTAGGGACTATATATTCTTAATCATGCTAAGAGAAAAAATTTAATTTAATTTAGTGAAATCGAAAACATATTCATAGAGATTAGTGGTCATCCTATTTAGATTCCGGGGAAGGTAAATAAGAATAAGATTTGGGGTACACATTCTTGTCCCATTATTAATAAATTACAGTAAAATAACAAGTCCACATCCCATCATACTCACACACACAAACAATATATATAATTTTAATACGGTACAAACTTTCCAATTTATAGCTTGTGTACGCAAACCAACCAACAGTCACCATATCAAAATACATATATATTAAGTTCCTTATCTCTAATTCTATATCATATGCATTATAGTAACAATAATAACTACTATGTAAAAATTTACATAGTAGGAATTACCGCATAGCCAAAGAGGAACCATTTTAGATGGTTTCAGGAACATATATTCACAATTTATAATATCTACAACATTATAAAATTCCTTTATAATCTTAATAAAAACTAATAATAGAAATAATATTGATATATAATCATGGAATGAATAAAAGAAATTCACATCCAACTAAATAATCAAATCATGGAATCATACTACTCAAAGTATAAAATAAAATAGTTTTCATTTTATAAATTTCAAAAAAAAATTAAAAAACAATGTGGCTTAAAATATAAATAAATTTTGTATTTATATCTCACATAATTTAATGTATTTAACCATATATACATTAAAAATCATGAGATGGGAAAGTAGAACACCCCCCCCCCCACCCACCCACCCACACACACACAATAGATCATCACTCAAGAATATCTAAAGATCATCCCCGCTTATGGTAAATGAAAACCATGAAATCTATGGAAATTATTCAATGATAAAAACGTGTTTACATTATAAAAATGTCTTTACCAAATCAAAAATACTTAATAAAACGTATCAATGATAAAAAAAAATAACCTATTTTACACATAATAATTTAACACTCAAGGTTGAAATGGCCACTTGATACAACTCTTACCAACTATATCCCTAAAAACACAACATCCCTCACTATCATACTCACTTTCATCATAGGGATTCAATCTAACAAAGTACACTATAAATGTAATATTTGAACCTCTTGATATAGTTTAAAAAAACAATCTTTCCTATCTGAAATAAATATAAAAGAATCAAATCAACGTTTAATACCCTTATTGGGTTCCAATTATTGTTATAAATAATGTCTCTATATAGACATAACTACTAGAAAGTTATAATGACATGATGCAGCACATGTTTCACATTCTTAAAGGATTTAAGAGGCTTTACCTATGATTACAAAAATAATATCATCTGTATCAACTCCATCACTGGACACATAAACATTATTAACCACTATTTTCATCACACCATGAATTAAAAATCATTTAAATTTTTTTAAAATGCATGGAACCTCCTACCCTGTACTAGAAGTTGAAAACTCATCAACAACCACTAGTATATCAACACTTAAATGCCTAAAATTATGGAAAAAATAACCACCATCCCTAAATTTTAGTTATTTAATTTGATATAGAAAATATAATACAAGAAACAAATAAATAATGGGTGTCAAAAGGAAATCCTTACCTCTAAGAAACTCTATTAATTAGATGAATCATTGTTTGGATGAGTAGCATAGGATATAGAAAACGATAAAGTGAGGTTGTAAAAAGAGTGTTGAGGTCCCTATTTCTATGTTTGTAGAGTAAAATATGAGAGTTATTGGTTTTTATTTAGGGTTTATAAATTAATGAAACACCCAACAGGAAACTGAGTATCCAGTTACTAACCACAAGGTAAACCATACTCGACCACCAGAAACCTAATTATATTCCCATGAACAACCCTATTCTCTTTAGAAACTAACTATTACTTGGTACATAACCATCAATTACCCAATGATATGCTATAGAAATTTCAAAACAACATATAATCTCATTGAGTACTCATTGTCTTGGTATCAGGTACCCTGTGGTACTTGTTTTACTTCTCAATAATACTACCATACTTTTCCCTTAACTATGCCTCTAAGTGACCCCCAAAAAACCAAAAATATATAAAACCACACCCAATTATGTCTTGTATCATTTAAATTCAAGTATAATCCTTAAAACTAAAAACAAACCCAAATTATAAATTATCTCAAGACAAATTTTCTTTAATTCAACTAACACACTGAAACACAGGTCATTAAAAAAGCCTTTTTATCCATTTTCTTATTTTTCCAAGAATATTTATTTATATAAGATTATAATGGATAATATTTTTCTACTAATCTATATGATTGATCATCCACATCGTTTAAAATTTGAAAAATATTTTTAATATTCAATTTCCATGATGGAACCTTTAGTTGCCTCTTTATACCATTGTACTTCACTCTTGGAATATTTTGTTATCCTCATGATAATTAATAAAATTTTATTTTTATACCCTTCATTCCAAAAAAAACGTATCTGTAGAATACATAAAAATATTAATAATTTTTTCACATATATCTTTATTTATCTTATTCCTTAAATTCTGTATTATTTATATAATACGTATTTCGTGTGTATCCCATAACTATAAAAAATAACACCTACATTGAGGTGTATTCTGTTTTTTTCATTAGTTCTCTAGAGGTTTTTTGGTTTACCCAAATCAATATTCTTCCTTAAATTGGTTTATTTTTTCCTTACTTAAAACATAAATGTATTAATTTTTCTTATATCAAGTCTCAATCATTCTATCCCTTTATGATCAATTCATAATTATTGAATTCATTCCTCATTATACTTTAAGTCATGTCAAAAATAATTCTTCACCTTTTCATTACCCAATGTAACCTTAATACCTGATGAAATCCCATGATTTATAGTCTATTATTGTTCATCATATTTATGCCTCATGTTTACAATTTCCCCAGTAAGTTCATTTGGACCTAATTTTTACTATGTTCATTAGAGAATATATAGTTTTAGATTATTATTCTACCTTTATTCTTAGTTTAAAAATGTCTCTGAATCTTTTAGATTTTTAAATTTGATATTTTTATTTTATACATAAGATTTTATTTATCCTCTTCTTTCTAATACAAATTATGTTTTCAATCATGTACCACCACATTATCTTTCTTTATTTTATATATCCAAATATCTATTTTCTCATGTGTAGACTCCAAATCAAATATTATGTCAATAACACCATCAAATTCAGATTCATTTCATTCACTTTCCTCAAACATTTATGGTTATTAAATGGTATACATAAGATAAACATCACTATAGTCTTTTAAATCATTAATTTATTCCACTTCTAAATCCTAGTAGATATCACCTACCTATGAAATGTGGTTTTTTATTATGAAGAAATTCAATTTCATGCTCATATATTCTTTCACAACAATAGAGGTTGACTATATTATTTGATTATCCTACTCATTATATCATAATTTCTAAGGGAATATAGTAACCAGATGACCAACAATTCCACATTAAAGGATACGAAGTGAAAATTTCCCATTGGTTTTTCATTCCCATTTTTTCGGATTGAGGAAATGAATGGAGTCATTTCATTGAAAACCTACCCATTTAGATCATCTTAAATTTTGATATTTATTTCCACATCCCTACACATCTCTTTATCCATATGATTATCCTTTTCATTAGCATATTATATTTGAAAATATTAATTTTTATATCATTAAATGAGACTAAAATTATATTTTTTCCCTAAATTTCCAAAAACATTTGATTATGGTGTGGGGTATCATTAAATCGTCATAATTTTTTAAAATTACAATAATCATAGATTATTTTACCTATGTGTTTCATTTTATGTTTTTTAATGTTTCCCTCATATAATTAAATTACTTAAACAACATTACCTTCATGTAAATAATGTTTCAAGAAAACCCTAAAACCTCACTTACTTTAGGGATGGTATCCATTTCATTACAATATATTTCCATGAGTGATCCACCTTCTGTATTTATTATAATTCCAAGTGTGGAATTTATATATTATTTTATTACATGTGATTCAAAATGGTACTATGTCACATTTTTTATGGAACTATTTCCCATCAAATATTGTAATGTTTTTGTGATTAACGACCATATTCATATTAACTGAAAAGAGAGAAAAAACATTTAAAAATAAGCATTATATTTTATACCATTTTCAATTTCCATCCAAGGATATAAAACCACTCTTTAGTACCATCCAACTATAATAACCTAAGGGTGGAGTGAATCAAGTTATTTTTGGTATATATGTGTACTAAAGACAAGATTGTGACATAATGAGAGTCACAATGTCATGGTGTTATAAATCACCATGCATGTTATGTGACAAAAAGATAGATTCTTTTAATCATATATCCACTATCAATCATGAATGGTTATTTATAATTTATAAATTATATTGATGAGTATTTAAATTTGATATATATTTTTAAATAGTAAACAAGTTTAACAGAGAATCAAATTAAATTTCACTACAAGTCTAATGGTTGGAGAATTTTTATAAAATATTCATTATTATGATGAACATTTTGAGTTTCTTTGATGCATAAGTATATGGTTTTGATTCATTTTACAATAATATAAGACCCCCCTTAAAAATACTCAATGATTTAATTAATTTTATATATTTCTCTCATATCTTTAAATAATGTTGGATAAAACCACGTTAAGGATTGATATCCTTCCCAAGAATCAGGAGATTCATGGAATCTATAGAATCCCAATATAGAAGTATGTTATTCATTTCTAATGAACAAACTACATCCAACACATGTTTGAAGATCAGATAAATTGGTTAAAGTTACACCATTATTTATTTATTTTATAAATAGTTCATAATTTATAGATAAATCCATTATTATAGAGTTACTGGAGTTGTTTTAAGAAAAATTTTTTATGATAGTAATCCTTTTGAAATTTTCTAGTGGTATCAGATCAGTTTTTATCAATGTGTGGATTTATTTAATTTTTAAGGAAGAAGTTATGAAAACAATTTTTCTAAGAACCATGACATATCCCAGCTCAAAAATAAATTTTTTTGTTAATTTTTTTAGACCACAAAATAAATGGATATTAAAATTGATTTCATCTAATAAAAATTAAGAAACCACACCATAGTTCAAGTGAAACAGTTGTAGAAGAATATCACAAAATAAAATAGTGAATCATTTTTTGACTCAATTAATAAAAGGATTATAGATCATTATGAACAAGTTGTCTACCCCACAATGATTGTCCATAACATAGTTGATTTTACCCATCTATTTTTTAACTTCTTATGTTTAGCTCAATGTTTATTAGCAAGAAGAAAATTGATTCTACACAAAATATCTTGGTTAACATGAAAACAAATCCCTAAAATATGATTTTTTATGGTAGGTTAATAGTAATAAAATGACATATATCTTTTTATGTTACTAATATATGGTGTTTTTAATTTTAAAGAACAATTATTTTTGGTTAAATTATTAAGAACATTAACAGTGTGAGACCACTCTAAATCTGAGGTTGGGGATTTAAATCAAACCATAAATGTTTTATTTACGGTGATCTTAGTTTAAAGTTAATTTTCTTGGTTAAAATAAATTTAAATATTTAATTTTTTATATTAATTTATGATTAGAAAATAAATTTAAATATAAAAAGTTTTTATTATAAAAATTATTTGAAAATGTGTGATTTTTATAAATATATAGCTAAATTAGGAAATATTAGTTATTTAATAATAAACTGAATTTATAAATGTCAAAATTTTCTAAAACATAAATTATCTCACGTTTAGATCATATAAATGATAACATTAAAGTTAAAATTAGATAAAAGTGTAATTTTTTATGTTTATTCCTCCCTATATTATAATGTTTTTATAATTTGTTTTTGAATTATTCTTAAATGTTTATCTCTTATTAATTTTTTAAAATTTTTCCTTAATTTTATATTAATTTTTTTTATTCATGAATATAATTTTAATTCTATAAATATGTTTATATATTAGAATTATATAATTAAACTACTTCTTTGGACTCTCACACGTGTATTTAATGATATTCCTGCTTAGTATGATAATTTGTTTAATTTTCATCAACTATGATTTTGGCCTATATTGGGTAGTGATATTTAATTAAGAAGTTAAATTTACTTTATATATATAATTTTATTATAATTATGATGAAACTAAGAACTCTCTTTAGTAATGAACAATGGGTAGAGGGACTTTATGTCGAATAACTCACTGTCCTGAGATGTAAATCTCTATTTAGAAATGTGGGGGTTAGTTAAATGTCCCAACATTATTACTCTTCTGGGGAAAATTGATATTATATCATTCTAAGACTTTTCATAAATGGATTTTCGATAACATAAGAATATGATGCATTGGGATATGTATAGATATATATTTTTAAAATTTAGGTTATCAACACAAGTTATAAGTTGGGTAAAGAGTTACAAATCAATATGTTTTGCACATATTTATTTTCGGTTGATGAATTTGGATTCAAAACTAAATAATCATAAATAGGAAAACATATATTTAGAGTAAAATGAGATAATATTGGGAAATTAAATCCCTTTAAAAAAATTAAGTGTCATATCCCTTATAAAGAAAACAATTAAAAAAATCTCAATCATTCAATCTATTAGATTATTCCAAAGTATTATGAAGATGAATTCTCTTATGTAATGAAAAAAAGTAACTAGGGCCCTAGAGAGGATTTTATAATAATTAGTGTGGTTGTAATTAGGTTTCACATGGATGGTAAACCTCTGATATGGATCATAAAATAATAGTGTTCAGTTTATCTATATGATTGACTGGTAAAAGTGATATGTGATATGATTGACATGATGGTATACATAAATATATATGTGATGGGTTAAACTCTAAAGTGACCCAATTATTAATAAAATATAGATTCTATACTTCTAATGGATATGATTTAATTTAAAAGGGTTTATCATTTTAGTGGGAGCATATTTAATAAAATTCCTTATTACATAAATAAAAAACATGATATCCATTTGATAAAAGAATCTATTATAAATAATATTGAATCATCTTAATTGAACATAATTATGAGATCAATATTGGTGGAATAAAATATTAAAAGAATAAACTTCTTATAATGGTATAGAAATATAATAATTATTCTTAAATTAGAAGTAACCTTATATGTGTTTTAAAGAAAACTCTTTGAGAATCCACCTATGAAAGAAGATAATCATGAAATGAAATATTATTATAATAATAATGGTAAATATTCACTTGGTTTCTCTATATTGATGCTTCTTTTGATTGATTCCAAGATAAAAATAACATTAGAATATATATAAATTTTGGATTATATACAGCCTAAAAAGGTTCTATCAAGAATAATATATATGTGATATATATGATGATTCAAACTGCTAAATTGGTGTAAGATAGTTGAGGGTATTTCTATATAAACTCATGTAATCGATATTATTGGGTTTGTAAATGACTTGGATAGACTATAGTCACCTCTCTGAATTTATCTTTCTAAATAATTCATTTTTAAATATCATCTACAAATTTCTATCCTAATTATTATTAATCACTATAATAATGTGTTCAAAAAAAGTTTACACAATCTCATCACTATGTTGAGGACTGCTGATCCAGAAATGGAAAATTGATTCTAAAGTTCTATGATGATGGTATAAGAAGTAAAATATAAATGTTTGGTCTAAAAGGAGAAGAGGCGTTTTGGAGAGTCCACAATAACATATAAGTTGTGAAAATGAGTTTCTATGGAAGATAGGTGTTTGAACAATCGTAAAACTAGAAACCGAATATAGAATTATCCAGAATACCTAAAGTGGTTAAAGAAACTCCATGGAGATTCTATATGAGGTATTAAAGTTAAAAATATCAATTATTATATTTGGGAGGGTGTGAAATATTCAGTATACATTAAAAATTTCAATAAATATGTGTATAAGTTCAAAATTGTAATGGGGTGGCTGATTAGATAATAAAGAATCTGTTTGGGAAATGGATAAATGGGTTTCCATATAAAGTAATTTTGTGAAATGGATTAATATAATACTGGGATAAAAATTAATTAAAATATGGGTATCTGAATTCCCATTTTTGTCTTATATAATAATAGATTCTTGTAAAAAATGGTTTTTTATAAATAAATTTATGAGTTTTTGATACAAATGGTTTATAATTCATTAGATTATATAAAAAAATTACAAAATAAGATAATTTTAAAAAATATTTTGGTTTCCTTGTCCATAATATTAGTTAAAAGTTGCGGGAAATGGGTTCCTACACCATTAGTGGAATATTTTTAGAAATAAAATCTTTTGGTAACAATGATCTAGACATATATAATTTCTTATTAAAAATTATTTATACTAGAATATTTATTAATACTATCACAAAGAGTAGATATATTTTATTTCTTATAAAAAATGAGTTTGTATATCTTATCATTATATTTTAAAAGGAATATAGTTTCTATAGAGATTTTTAGATAATTTTTGGGCCGAGATAGGTTTAAATATTACATTATTCTAGTAAAAATTTAATGTGAATATTACATAAAATAAAAATATAATTTTTCAAATATAAGTAAATAAAAAAATAATGGGTTATATTTAGTTACCATGATTAAGTGACTGTAATTTTATATCCAAATATAGTTTGGAATTTGTTAGTAAAGAAATGATATGTGTTTAAAGTCTTCCATTTTGTTTCAAAATGATCACAAGGATAAAATTCTAATGAAAATTGTCAATGGTGAGGATGATGAAATTATAAAGATATTGAAATAGACTCTTGAAGTTATTAACATCAAAAAATTATATTTAGTGAAGTAATGATTTTTCAATACTATGTTCAATGAGTTGAATATATGGAATATGATTTATAAGCCTCACCATTATTCAAAGAAACTATCTTCTTAAATGTAACTCACTAAAGGAGTTTAGTGGGGGGTATCAAAATGGTGATATAAAAATATTAAAATAATTCCATAGAGAAGTAATGAGTTTAAAAAACCTTAAAATTGTACCCATAAAAGAAATCTCTGATAGTCTATCATATGATATATCATATTATTTTATCATCAAAATATGAGAAATCACCCTTAGAGTGGGGGTGAATAAGTGTGGTACACATGAACCAATTAATCCTCTATCTTTTTACCTCTACCCATACTAGGTCAATGGATATGAAAATCTCATCTCCCCTTTAGTTTTCAGGCATCTAATATAGGTAAGAACATAGAAGAACAAAGGAAACGAAAAATTTATGTCGTTTAAATATAAAATGTTATATTTTAATCAGTGTATATTGGTTTCCATCATACACACACACATGACTAATATTTTATTATAAAAAATGAACAAGGGAAAGGTGATAAAATTTAACTCCTTATCTTAAAACAAACCAAGTTACACATCATTACACCAAACATCAATATAAATATCTCTCATTCTTTAAACTTATTACCATTACTAACCTATCATGATATTATCAATACTATATTTTTCCAGCACCTCCATGGAGTGTGATATCTAGTGTAGGCATGTTTAACTTTTGGATAACTAGTTCTGGTTTCCCTCCTCAGTTGCGTTGATCATATTCCTTAGTATTTCTGTAATAAAGTTGTTTCCTCTTACACATCACTGACTTTGGGATGTCTCACAATGTGGAATTATCAAAAATATTCCTTAGTTCTTATTTAAATAGAAATCATCAAGGATATATTACATATTAATCATTATCTTCCTCGTGTATGGTCTTCAATATATAAAAAAATTTCAGTACTTCTCTATCTATTTTATTATTATTATTATTCAATGTACACAAGATTATATAATATATGTATTAGGTCTCCCTTTTGTTTAACTTGTCAAATATTCAAAAATGGGATTGTTCAATCACTCTTACTCAATCCCTTCTATTCAAATTGTCTTCTTCCTTATATTTAAACAAAAATAAAATAAATAATGTTCCCATAATTCAAATATCTATAATATGTAAACTTTAATGAAATTATGGAATTATTATATCCACATTTAAACCTCTATAATTTTCAATATTTAATTTTCATTATATCTCATAGAATATATTTTTAACCAATATTTAATATATGTAAAAACTATAAGAGAATTATCGAAAAGGTAATTGTTTATAGTTATTCTATTAAAAAAAATCACAACTATAGAAAAATAAACAATATCATCAACTTTGAAATTAAATTTTACAACTTTTACATTAAAATAATGGTATCCTATTAACAACTTTTTTCATTACTCAGATAAAAAATATTCAATTATCCTCATTTATTTCCCTAAAAGAAGCACAAAATTGTTTTTTGAATTACTAAAAAACCCACAAACCTTTATTCTCCATGAAAGAATGTCCACAGTAAAAAATAGTTTTGTTCTAGAGTTCATTACGAGTGAAAACTTATCATTTAAATCATAGAAATAAATTATGGCCCAAATTAGGGATTTTAAATAGCATCATGATATTTAAATCATTGAGAAATTTTATGAATACATAGTTTAGTTTTAAGCTTTATGATTCATTTTTAGGGTTATTTAAATATTAAATATTCCTTAGATGTATCTTATGTATCTTTATATTTATCTTAAAAATTATTCAAAAAAAGTATTCGTCCCTTTAACATTACATTTCTTATTACATGTCATAAACTGGATCTTACATATCACAGTACAATTATAATTCTTCATAGTGTGATCTTACCTATGTTTTAAAAAACGTAATGTATCACTTGGTAGATCTTATATATCATCAAATAAATGTTACATATCATAATGAAGTCTTTTACTTTTCCATATCCTAGTACTATAAAATATATTAAATGTCATAAAGTAAACCCTACATACTATCTGTGATATGTTAAATATCAATGTGAAATACTCCCACTAGTTTTCCAATTAATTATCTATGGGTTACCCACAATTACTTTTCCATTTATCTAGAAACTCATATATGTTATATATGATATCAGGAAATCATAAATTAAACTTAGGCCTATAGATTTCATCTCCATGTTTCCCAACACTACTCCATCCAACCTCCTACATATCAATTATTCTCAAAATAATTCAAATGATAAATAATTTATGAAATTGTCACAAATATTTTAAACATAATTCTTAAAGAATTTAGAAAATGTGTAAATTTTACTAAACTCAAAACCTCATTGAAAATAGTTTCCAATCAACAAAATTCCAATTTTTAGCTTCAATTAATTTTATTTAATATATCATTTTCTAAGAGATATATTCATATAAAAATTAGCCTTCAAGGTGGGTGTTAAAAAATATGACTCCTAAAATATAGATTCTATTAACTTTTATAAAGATATATTATTCAACAGGAATGACACTCCTTAAAAAATATCACATTAGTTTTCTATTTCTTATAACTCAAAACCATAAAATATAAATATGGAACTATAACTATAGTTACCAATAAATATTAAAATAATAACATCTAGGTGATATTATCATTGTTAGAAACGCATTATTCTTAATTTACATCATATAAATAATAATAAATCATCTTTTCCCCTTTACTGCTATTTATATTTCAGCATGACAATTAAAACATAAAGATAATTCAAAAATATAGTCTACAAAGGGTTATTCAATCATCCCCAATATGAAAAATCAATATATATATATATATGGACACCTTTCTTATGTAGTTTCCACTTCATTTACTCAACACATATTCTTGGGTACATCACTGATCCTCCTAGACTCTCTTATCAAGACATATTTAAATAATATATTATTGAGAACAAGTATAAAATTGCACTAATGGGGTTAATAATTGAAAACATTAGATATTTTTTCAATACCCATAGGAAAAATATATCTCAATATATTCACCATAATTTTCTTGTCTCTATCCCTTATTAAAAATAAATAAAAATAATAAAACCATTTTTTTTGTATTGGCAATTAATCAACTCTATATATACCTAATCAATGATTTCCATAGAAAAAAAGGGTCTAAAAATCCTCCCAACACATTAAATTCTTAGCCAATAATTTCTCATATTATTCTCATTTTTCTTATCATTTATTAAGATAATTTAACCCCCCCCCCATTAAATTATAATTGATATAATAACAATTAGGATGGGAGAATGAAATAAATATATCCTTTTAATGAAATATTTTATCACTTTATAGAATATATATATTCATATAAAACAATATATTTTGGTATCATTATTATACATTTACAATCTATATCCCCATGAGGCATAAAATCTAAAAAAAGATCATGGATAATCCCTTAATAAATTAATCTTTAAAATATCATTTTTTATATCATGAAAAAGATTGATAGTTCTTATAAGTATAATAATTTTATATAATTACCATAAATTTAGCTTTACCTTCTCATTAATCACCTTTAATACCCTAAGTAGAATGATAAAACTATATATCTTAATATTTTGGTTCTCAATAGCTAATTTTTCTTAGAACAATAACTTTGGGATTAGCTTATATACTAATAAAATCCTTTATTTTTAGATACATTGTTGATATAACTCTTTATTCTATATCTATTCAATATCAAATTAGTAATATTCTTGAAAAGTATGTTTTTTTTTTGAACAGTTTCATTGTGTGGAACTACCTTCTTTTCTTCAAAAATTTAGGATAGTAAACTTCTTGGTGAAACTATAATTTTTACATCTCCTATTGAGATAATTACATAATCATAAAATCCTTTTTAGATATGATCATATACATTAACCATCTATATAGAATATCCAGAATGTTTGGGTGATCATTTATTAAAACCTATAATGAAATTTGATTTCATATTTAGGTTGAATTTATTGTTTCTCTATCACACTTTTATTTTATTATACATATTTTATTTCTCATTACACTAATAGTTAATCTATCCTAATAGTCACAAATTTCTTAGGAACATGTTCAACTTACTTGGATTTCCCATCTAGGTTTTCAGGAATCATTTAGTCTCTATTGTTTTGTGAATACTAATAAGATTCAAATTATTTTTCATAGATGTATTCCAGAAAATTGATCCGATTTTTTATTTCATAGATTGATTCATTTGTTTTTGATTTAGTTTTTTTCTATTAAAACCAACATCCATGGGTAGTTTTCAATAATACATTATGTGTTTTCTTCTCCTATAATATAATTATATCCTTATTCTTTTTTTATTACATCTTCCAATGCCTTCTTGGGATTTAATTTTCCTCTATTAAAACCTTCATCCATTGCTTATTTTCAATAATATATGGAATACTAACTTCTCCGATAATAGAATAAAATCTTCATTATTATTTATATTGTATAATTCCTTCTCATATTTGGAATAATTTTCTCAACATTTTATTCTTTTCACAAAATAGAATCAGTTCCAAAATTGGTTTCTATATATAATCATTCCTTTCCCTTATACAAACTTTTTATCACCACTTTCTCTCTTTTCTCCAAAAAATAGAATTTGAATATCATTGTTTTTATATAGAATCCTTCCTTTCCTAATTAGGCCTATTTTCCTCTAAAAAAATCTTCTCAACCAAGGAAACTCTAATAATTTTTTAACTTCTCTTTTCCCATAGTTTTACACCATTAAAACATAAAATCATGACTTGAATGAAAAAAACCATGGTATTTTCTTTTCAGGAAAAGTAGAATATATACATATTATTTTATCTAGTTATAGAAGTTGGTTTTATTTATCTCATTAAAAATTATTTTTAAGAATATTTTATAGGGAAAATTTTCAACACATTATTCTCTCCACAATTAATATAGTGAGCGATTGCTCAAATTTTTTCTCAGCTCACATTTTTTTCATTTTTTATATTGTAATTTAAAATTTCCCTAATAATAACAATAGTGAAAACTAGTTTGTCTAAAATAATAGTCCATTTTTGTTTAATCCAACATAATATTTCACTTTGGATGATCCAAAAGCTATATTTCTATAATATAGAGGTATATTAGAATAATTATCTCTCTTATAAGTGTATATGGGATTAGTTTTATTCTCATAATATTGTGAAGACTTGGTATATGTCAATTTTAGATTTTCCAATTTTAATTCAAGCTCATGATACATCATGTTCTGGGTGTTCTTGTCATTAGAACCTAATATTATGTCTCAATGGGTCACATGTAATAACTTGGTTTACTTCCCACTACACCATAAGATATTAAAAATAGGGGTCACTTATCAGATTAATTAAATCCACTATAGGCCAACACATCTTCCTTTAGTGTGATTTATCCTCATTCACACACACCCTTATAAAATTACAAAGAGTTCACCCATACAGACACTTCTCCATTCTAACCTCACATAAATGTGGAATTCTATTCAGGTGGGCTCCAAAAAATAGAGGTACAACTTCTTGACATGGGTAGTACATTTATCCATTTATTTATCACTTCTCTAGGGGTGTTATAATCTCCTCTTTAAAAGTTCATCACCTTCATTGTGGATCCCAAACCATAAACCTAGACAATGCCTCTACACTTATAGCTGGGGATTGGATTTGATACCATTTTTTATGACCTATCCTCCTTGGTCAATGGTCCTAGTTAAAAAACCCCATGTGTTTCTTGTAATATCTCTATAGTCTTCCCAAAACACCATAGTATTTTAGCCACCAATGTCAATTATCATACTAATGGTTCTCCCCATAAGTCAAAAAATGTTCTTTTTGTGTACTTTTTCTTCCCTCACACATATCCTATAAAACATCGTAGGTGGTAGAGTAACACCCCTGAAAAAGTTATAAATAAATTTTTTAATAATATTACCCACATAAAAAAGGTTCATATTGCTTTTTGGGACCCTACCAAATTATAAATCTATAGTTAAGTGTGTTTGGCCTAGAGTAGTTCAAGGATGGATGACCTCCTAGGAAGTTTTTGAGGGTGTCTGTGACTGAGTAAAAATCATTCAGAATGAATATGTGTGGTAATATTGGGATATTAATTAGTCTCATAAGTGACCTTGATGGGTAATAGTATATTTTGTTCTCTAAAGGCAACCAATTTGTTAAATAATACCCATGGGGTAAGATGACTAGGTTCTGGGCCCAAGGATTTCAGGTTGTAACGGTTCTTCTCATATTATTTATACTTCACTCTATCATAAAAATATCTTTTTATCCTCTCAATATTACTTAAATATTTATTTTTTCTTATCTATTAATTAATTATCACAATAAATTATCCTATTAAATTTAATTTCTATTTTAAAATCCTTGGCAATAATTATTTCTTTCAGTCCATGGATCTTCTCCTTAAGTCCTTTTCGAAATTCATATTTCTATTGAATTTATTTAAATAATTCATTCTCAAATTTAGATTATAAATATAGAATAATTAAATATGTATAACTTTGGTAATGAACTTTATTAGTGAGATTTATACAAACTAATATTTTTTGGTATAGTGTTTTCTTTATTATTTCAATATATTCTTCTTGTTTAGAAACCTCCTCTTACATGTTTCAAAATAATCCACCAGTAAAAGATACTATTTATTTGGTTAAATTTTGTAGGGATTTTTCAAAACCATATAGAAATGATGTTATAAATCCCTTGGTTCATGATCTTATCCACATGTTCAGGGTTTATTAAAAGTAAATTCTTAAAAGAATCTTTAGTTTACTTTTCTTCATTTAAATATTGGGAATTATCCAATGTATAATGGCTGTATATATTATTTCTAGTTTATTTTTTACCTATTATTTTTTAGTCATGTTATGTCTAATTTATACATGATTAAATCATGTAGAAATAATGTTTTTACCCTATTTGAACATGAGGGATGTTTTATCATCACTAGTTTATTTAAGGAAAAATCACTAATATATATAATATAAATATTTCTTCTTATAATTCCTTAAAGTATTAGAATCCTATATAAATTATTTCTTTGATGTGGAATTATGAATTTTTTTACTTCTCTTATATTCTTATATTTTAAGATATAAAAGATGGTTCTTCCTTTGGAGCTTTGATAGGGAGCACAGAGGATTATACAAATCTATAATTAATAATGAACTTGGGTGAAAAACTCATAATAGAAAAAAAAATATTTAGTGCTGATTAACTAATCATAGGATGAACCTACAGATCAGATAACAATTATAGTTCCACAAGGATCAACATAACCACACTCAATGGGAGGCTAAATCAGTGTTGCATAATTTTACTAAGTAAAACTATTTATCTTTTCCAGCAACTCTTATTAGGGTTTGTGGATTTAACACTCTTATCTCGCCTTCAATTTTACTTTATGTAATATAAGTTGGAACACACAATAAAAATGGAATATAAAGATTTTTGAGGTTCACAAGTAGGGTCTAAGCTAGTCCTTGTTGTATATTGGTTTTTATTATTCACACTCATGACTGATATTTTATTATCATGATTCAACCAAGGGAATGTGAATGTCCCCCAAACCTTTATATTGGCACCAACTAGGTTACAATTATTAGAACCAACTAATAGTAGTAAGTACTAAAAAACATTCTTCTTTAGTACTGACATTAACTAGTACCAGTCTTCTAAATACAATATTTGGATTTCTTATCTTTGATATGTGACCAATAGTATTGGCTTGTGAATATTATATAAAGAAGGGTTTTGATGTCTGTTAATAGTTTTATGGATCTTTTTACTCCACAGTTCAACAATCAAGTTATTACTACTTTCATTGAAATCTCCTCATGAAGTCACACAATAAAGAAATCAAAAACGGTTATCTCTCATATTCTTTACATAGAAACGATAAAGGTTGTCCCAATTATTTTTAACATGCCAACATGATCTTCAAATAATAGTAATCATTCCATTATCTCTATCACTACCTCCCTTTCTCTCTCACTGTTAATCTTCATCTATTTATTTTTCTAATTTAATTTATAATGTATTTTTTAATTGTATTGTTTTATCCCTTTTTCATTAACTCAAAAATTATTCAATATTGATACACATCGTTCTCCATATATCTATCTATTATCTTCAAATTATCTTCAGTGTTATATTATCAAAATAATAATGTTAGTATTTTTTATTTAATTCAAATATTTTTAATATGGAAACCTCAATGAAATATTTATATTGTGTCCACATCATTCAAACCTGTACAATTATCAGTCCAAAATTATACTTTTAACTCATAAAATATATTTTTATTAAATATTAAATACATAGAATTACTATATGTAATTTTTCCAAAATTTCTTCCATGATATTTCACTAATTAAATAATGGATCATGGTTATATAATAATAAAAAATATCATATTCTCTAAAAAGAAATAATAAGTTTTTTATTTTTTAATAATTTTAATAACTTTTCAAATTTTTTCTTTCAATAACAAATTATTTAAAATTATACTCATTTTTTATCCAAAATTCTTAATCAATTATACTTTTAAATTCCACAATGTATATAAAACATTATTCTTCGTGAAATCATGTCCATATAGATAAATAGTATAAGTGAAAGGCATTATTAAAAGCATAATTTTCTCATTTAAATATTATAAATAAATCAGGGTCTGAATCATGGTTTGAAGACAACATCATGATATTTGAATCATTAAAAGTTATGTGAATTCATTATCTTTTTAGGATTTTTGATTGACATGGAGGCTTATTTTAATATTACTTATATTCATATTTCCCTAAAATTTTCATTAGAGATATCTTTTATATTTATTGAACATATTTTTTTATTTATACATACCATCCAAAAGATTATACATATCATAGTACATAGCGAATTTGGTTATATATGATCTTTTGTATGATTTAGAAAATAAAAAATCTCACTAGGTAGAAAATACTCATTATCAATTAGATGTTATGTATTATATATAATGCATTTCCTTTATTGAATCTCAGTACTTGGGGACATATTACATATCAATAAGTAAACCATACATACCATTAATTATATAATACATATCACATCACAAAAACTTCAATTAATTTTTTGATTATTTCTCGAAGATATATTATCAAGGCCAATTTTTTTTCATAAAACTCATAAATGTTACGTATGAGCTCCAAACTTCATTAAATCACCTTATAACATTCATATTTCATCTATAGATCCCTCAACACACTGTAACCAACCTCATCCTCTTCAATTACCTTAAAAATAATATAAATGACTTATGTATTTTTAAAAAATTTATAAATATTTTGAGTTCAATTTACAAATCATTTAGATTATATAAAAACATAAATAATGTCAAAAATTAATCAAAAAAATATTTCAAATTAGTGATAAAAAATTTTCATCTTCAATTCTGTTTCGTTAATATGATGTTTTCCAAGATATACATCTTTATAAACAGTATCCTTTATGCATTATATTCAAATAGATGGTTCTATAAAAGGGTATTCTGTGAATCTCTGTAGATATATATTGTTTAACTGAAATGATAATCCCTAGAAATCCACTTCTTACTTTTATCTTTCTCAAACATTATAATCAAGCATCCAGGAAAATTAACTCTAATTACCCTACCAATCAATAATTAAATAAAAGCCTTTATAAAATATGATCATTTAGAGAAACACATTCATCTTCTTATATAATATATAAATAATAAAAAACTCATATTTTCACGTTTATTGACATTTATCCTTTATAATAATAATCTCAAATAGAGGGGAATACAAGACTCCATGATTTATAATGATTTTAATTTTTTTATTAATATGCACAACTTAACAAATTTTGAAACCTTTGTTTTATTTTTTTCTCTTCATCTACTTAGCAAATATGTTTTGTAACTTCACTATTCATCCTATATAATTTTTAAAATATATATTAATAAAAAAATTATTTATTAAATATAAAACCTAAAACTAATGGGTTCAACAATTTAACCATTTTTATTTGTTCTGAAAACACATATATAAAATATATGTCAATGTGTTATATATAATTTTCTTCACTCTCACCCTAATTTAAAATAAATACAATGATTGATACCAAATTTTTAAGTTATAAATTAATCAATATAATTATACGTGATTAATACTCCTTATATAAAACCCTAGGAAATAATAAAATTACTAATACATGAAATTAATCTCCATCTATTCTTTAGATTCTTCTATCTTTTATTGCCATTTATTAATAAAATTTATCCTTGTTTACATTATAATTAATATAATAAAAACTATGATAGAAAAGTGAAATGAATAAAAATATTCTAGGAAATTTTCTAATATATTTAAAAATTCCAAATTCAAATAAAATGATATATTTTTGAATCATTCTCAAACTTCTTCAATATATCTCCCACTCGAGTTTATAATCCAATGACTTCTTTATCAAGGATAATACATTCCTTAAGTAAGATTCAAAATGTAAACTGTTAGGATCACTTATAAGATAGAAAATCCTTCTTTTTATTACATCTTTATCATAATTTTAGCTCTCCCATTACATGCGTCAACTTTAATTACCTACACAAAAACCACAAAATGTTTGAGAAAAATGTGGTTCTCTAATGATCATCATGGAGAAAAAAATTACAGTTTTTTCTCAACCAAGAAACTCATTTACTTTCATCTCCATTAATTATTGAAACATTTATCCTTTATCCATTGGTTTTAAATAACAAATATTCTTAAGAATAATAGTTTATTTACTTTGAATAATTTTCTTATGTGTAATTCTTTTTATTACCATAGAAATTAAGGTATGTGTGCCTCTTAGTATGAGATTAATTTTCTTCAGATACTAAACATGATATGGTCGGATAATCATATACTCCTTTGGTATATTACCACCTTTATTGAAACAATTATAGATCTTATTATGAATTTTTTTCCACCATTTCTCAAAAACCACTCATGAAAATTGATTTATTCTTCGCAAGGAATTTTTTTCCCTATAACACTTTCATTTTATTTTTCTCATTTTATCTTTATTTCCCATTTTAGATGAATTTATAAAACACTCATACAGTATATAAGAGCATGTTTAGGTAAGTTATATTTTACACATATTTTCCCATCAATATTTAATTCACTATTTTTTGGAATCTTCTTAGGAGACTCAATTTATTTTTTCGAAAATTTCTTCCACAGAAATCATCATCTAATTTTTTTAATGGATTGAATCATTTATATTATTTATTTAACTTTCCTCCATAAAAATATAAATCCATGCCATATTTAAACAAATAAATGGTATTTAATAATTTCCCACAATAAAATTTGTTTCTCTTTGTTTTTTGTTTAGCATCCTTTTTGACCTTCATGGTAGTATTTTTCTCAAAAAAATATTTTTATTATAGAAAAATAGTAACTCATCATCTTTCTTTGATTTATTTTTTTAATATTCAGCGTATTTATTCCCTCAAATGAATTTGTAATATCTTTATTGATTTGAACCAATATTCAATTTAACAATAGCCACTTTTATTGAAACACATAATGATATTCTCTAAGAATCCTAGTTTATTAGAGTTAAATATATTATTACATTTCATCCCAATAAATTACATCAACTGATATTTTTTTCCTTTATATAGGATATATTATCATTTCATGGATTTATATATTAAAAAAAATTCAATTACCTTGGGTTTAAATATTTTACAACATCAACACTAGCCAAAAAAAATTTATTTTTTGAAAATCATTATCAGAAAATTTTGAATACTATTTTCTTTATATCATTTCACATTATTTTTGGGAATATTTTCTGGAAAAAATAAATTCTAAACTAGATTTAATCTACCACTAATGTTGTGTTGCATTTTTCATATTTTGATCTCAGCCCATATTTTTTTCATTTTCAATTGTAATATAAAATTTATTTGAAAATAAACATAGGTAAAACAAGTTTTTCTATAAATAATGGTACCTTATGCTTTGAGTTAGCTTGGATTTTATTTTATTCCATCCCAAAATATATTTTCTATAATATAGTTAAATTTTTTAAAAAAATGTACTCTTTATAAGTATGTATAGAAACAATTATAATCTTATCTTATTGTAATGACATGGATTGTTTCAATTCATGATTTTTCAATTTAACTTCATGTTCCAAAATATCAACTTATCCTATTAGAATTATATTCATGTATCATGTTGTTCTCTCCTAAATAATTATCAAGTTCCTTTTTCATATTGAATTTGACTTCTAATTGAAAACCCATGACCATAATTATTACTTCTAGTGAATTAATATTCTCTTTAATCCATTTATTAGATTAATAATTTTAATGAATTACTTTGAGGATTTCCTTTCTAGTTTTGGAAGAAAAATCTAAAATAATTACATTTATATCACTTATTATGTCATGTTTTTTGGTGAAATTTATACATGGTAATATATTTTTATCCAGTTATTTCATTATTATTTCATAAGCTACTTCAATTTGTGTGATCTCCCCCAATATGTTTATAACGGTTTTACACACACAAAGTAATAATTTCCTTTGGAAAATTTTAGAGTGTTCAACTCAAAATCATATAAAAATCACCATATAAATTCTTTTGTGCATGATCTTCCCATAATTATTTTTTAATGAAAAGTAAATTATTAAAAATAATTTTCATCTACCACTTCATCATGCAATTATTGTTAACCATCTAAGTTAAAAGTGTTATTTACCTTTTTACAAGTGTATTTTATATCCTTATATTATCAATTCAAGATGGATCGTATTTCTCCATGATTACAGCATGTGGAAACAATAATTTTAACCTTTTTATAAATGAGGGATATATTCTCATAAAAAGTTTATTTAAGAGAAAAATTGGGAATATATATAACAAAATTATTTCCACATTAATTACCTTTATGTAGTAGGTAATTCTATACATATTTTTTCCTCGATGAGGTCATCGTAGTTTTCAATACTTCTCAATTTTTTCTATTCATCAATTTCTTTGATGAAATTTCATATATAGTTTCTTTGATAGGAAACTCATGGGATTCTAAAAATATATACATCATAATTCCCTTATGAGATAAACTCAAAAAATAAAATATAAAATCTTTAGTATTAAGAATATAATCAGAGTTGGAACCTAGAGCTCTGATACTAATTAATTTTTACTTATGTTAGTGAAAGTAAACTAGAAGGAGGGGTTATTTAGTGTGTTCATATTTTATTAATAAAAATATTATCTTTTCAAAGATAATCATGTTACAATGATTTGATCTCACACTCTCATCTCACCTTAAGTTTTCATGTATATAATATAATTAGAAACATATTAGAATAAGAGAACCTAAAGATCTATGAGGTTTGACAATAATGTGTGAGATATTTACTAGTTTATAGTGGTTGTTATCATATACATGTTCTTGATATTTTTATTTTCAGGAATAAACCAAGGGAAAAGGGATGGACTTGAACATGTCATCTTGACTCCAATCAGGTTACACAATGTGGAACCAACCAGTAATAGCCAGCAGTAAATTTCTTTCTTGGTAGTTATTATCACCAACCAATCATACTATTATTAATAGTAGATTTGGTTGGATAATCTAATAAATGTGACAAGTTTTGTCGGCTTATATCAATTCTAGATAAACTTTTTTTATCTCCTTACATGGTTATGTTGATCTCCTTCTTCAATAGTGAAACCATCAAGCTGTTTCTCTTATATAATAATATTCATGGGTTGTCTCGGTATGAAGAAATAATAAATAAATCCCTTTGGTATTCTTTGAATATAAATTACCATGGATGCCTTATGCCTTTTGTTTTGTCTTTTAGGATCGTTATTATATAGTAATCTTTTTTGTTTCTCCCTATATCTATATATTTCTTCTTCTTCTTAAGTTTTCCTTCTTTGAAAAAATATTCTATATTAAAATTATTGATTATATTTTTTATTTAACATAAATTATATTCAATAATTCAACAATTTGGTCTCTCTAACTCAATCCCTTCCCTTCAATATATCTTCTCGATTATATTCTCAAAATAATCACTAGAATATTATATCTATAATTAAAATATTATGAATATGTAAACCATAATAAAATATCAACATCATAATATCCGTACTAAAACCGCTATAATTCTTACTCATAAATTCTCATTCCAGCTCATAATAAATATATTTATCTACTATTAAATGCACATAATAACAACTTGGTATATGTCAATCAATTTTTTTGGGAATGTCATCAAATTAAATAATCAATCAGAGCTATAAAAATAAAAAAATCACACAATTTGAAAATATATATAACTTTAATTTTTCCAATGATTTTCACATCTTCTAAACTTATTTCATTTCTTAAGTAAATCACTAAAAGTATCCTAAATTATTTCTCCAAAATTCTTTTCAACTTTTTTGAATTTTCACAAAACCCACAACTTTTGTTCTTAATGAATACATGTTTTCATGAAAATAATGTTTTAATTCAATACTTTATTCAACATGTAATCTTATCATTTAAATATTTACAAAAAATCAAGTAATGAATCATGTATTGAAAATAGCATCATGAAAGTTGAATCTTTGAAATAATAGTGAATTCATGGTTTGGTTTGAGGATTTATGATTCACCTAGAGGTTTATTTTCATCTAAAAGTTTCCTCTGATGTGTCGTATATATATTCAGATTTAGCTTATGTGTGTTCAATAAAAATATCTTATATCCCTTGAAAATTCAAATACCTTCTAATACATAATTTAAAGTATATTTCATATTGTAGTAATTTTAAAAAACATACATGTCACGACTTATCCCCCGGGGCCCATGTCTTGACTACCTCAAGCCCACCTTCCATAGACCAGGGGATGGCAACTAGCATCGAAAGGAATATTTTCTAAAACTGGGAAGGCATTGCCTTTATAACCTATAAACTCACGTAACCAATCACATAGCAAGATACGAACACAACAAAACTATATAACCAGACGAATACTGAAAGTAAAAGGGTCCGGAATATAATCCCAACAGTAAAGGTACAAGTATTACTGAAATACAATACAACTGAAGAAAGAGAAATACATCTATTGGATCATCCTAAGAGGTTCATACCTGAAGGGTAGGTACAAATAGCCTCCTCCGCACTCCACTTATACCCCTCTCCTCTGCGTACCGATACGCCGTATGGTCCACCTCTGAGTACCGTCCAGTCCTGGTACTTTCAGCCTCAGTCAGCGTTGTTTGTCGTCTACATCCAACATAACAAGGTGCACGAATATCTTTTTAGGGGTGAGT
This sequence comes from Viscum album, assembly GCA_963277665.1. Taxonomy (NCBI): domain Eukaryota; kingdom Viridiplantae; phylum Streptophyta; class Magnoliopsida; order Santalales; family Viscaceae; genus Viscum; species Viscum album. The sequence continues at coordinate 2,080,845,351 of OY728128.1, read as the reverse complement.
ATAACGATACTCAATAGGGACCCCGAGACCCTCAAGGTCTCAAAAAGTCCACCAAGGATAAACCAAAAATTATGAAATCATCAAATAACCCTACTTAGGTATATGCCCATACATATACCAGAGTTTTCAAAGAATATATTTCAATCATGAGGAAAACACAGAGCTACTGACTCAGATCACACCAGGTATATATTTACGTATGGTAGTAGATATGATTAGTTATAAATACTAAATCATCTTATTATGTTAAGAATCTCTCCTGTTGACCTGCAGAGAATTGCTAGGAGCAGACCCACACAGGATCGCTAAGAGCTTACCCACATAGGATCACTGGAATTGTCCCACACAGGATTGCTAAGAGCTGACCCACATAGGATCACTATAGCTAACCCACATATGATCTCTAGGAGATAACCCACACATGAACGCAAGTAGTTGACCCATAGAGTATTGATAGGAGGTGACCCACACAGGATCGCTGGAGCTGACCCACACAGGATCGTCGGGAGCTATCCCACACAGGACCGTCAGAGCTGACCCACACAGGATCGTAAGAAGCTGACCCACACAGGGTCGCTAGGAGCTGACCCACAAAGGATCGCTAGAAGCTCACCCACATAGGATTGCTATCAGCTCACCCGCATAGTATCGCAAAGATCTGGCCCGCACAAGATCGCTAGGAGCACTTTTTTCATCACATCTAGCTACTGGGTTTCTGCACTAGTCTTGCTCATCTCCGGGAGAGTCTGCTCCCCAAGCCACTGGTCGATTCTCCATCTACCACAATGTACCAAGAAGATGTATCTCAAAGGTTCACCATGTCATAGGGTTCTTAACATAAAAAATGGCGCGTCAATCAGACACTTGGTCTATAAGTTATTAGCCTTTTAGTCATAGGGGACCGGTTGGATTTGTGCTTGATCCAACCTAACCATAAGTAATCCTAAACCAAATCTCTAGTGGGGTATACCCAAAGGGACTGTCTCTCTCGAATATTTCCATCACCGCTGATGGTTCGTCAAACGGACATCTGGTGGAGAAGTTATGGTCAAAAGCTTGTAAATGGGTCGTAGTGGGCCTGAGTCTGGTCCGATTCGGTTGAACCGACATGGCCCGACCTACTGGGTCCAGCCCGGTAGGCCTTGAGGGGCCTAGGAGGACCGTTGGGGGCCGCAAAGGTGCGAGGCCACGTGGAGGCTCAGCCGGGACTGATCGGCTAGAAGGGCGATGGCTCGGCCCGGACGACAGCGGCGGCTTGGACGGTGGCTCGGCTCAGCGGCGGCGACTCGGCCTGGACGGTGGATGTGTCTTAGCGTGGATGGAGATGGAGTCTTGGACAGTGGCGGTGACTCGGCCTAGATAGAGGCAGCGTCTTGGATAGTGGCGGCAGCTCGGATGGCGGCGGTGGCTCGGCCCGGTGGTGGCGGCTCGGACAGTGGCGGCGGTACAACCCAGCAGTGGCGGCGACTCGGGTCGGGTCGGTTGCTGATGGTGCAGAGCGACGGAGGCTACGGGGTGGCGGTGGATGAGAGGCGGCGGTGGTTTTGAACAGCGGAGCGCCATGGGGCACGAAGGGCCCGGGGTGGTTGAGCGTCGATCCTTCGTCAGCAGTTCCCGAGTCCCACTGGTGGAAACTGCTGGCACTGGTCACCATCACCAAAGTTGTCTTCCTCCATCGTGAATGATGCACCATTCAAGAAGAACGTCGGAGGGGTCGCTCCATGTTTTGTTAGCCGACACCCTCCATGTTAGAGCTGTAGAAAGAGTCTCAACAAGAACAAGAATGTTCATGGAAGATATTTAAGAACTTCAATCCCCATAACCTTTGTCAATCACTAATCCCATTCCTACAAAACAAACATACAAGGGAAGACCTTGGGAATAAAACCACTACCTCCTTTTATTTGATGATGGAGATCGCAAGGGATAAGATAACGTCTTTTGGGGAGGGGAATGTGATCGTCTATTAATGATGCCCCGCATTGGAGGATGTCCCAATGAAGAAAGTTAAAGATGATGTCGGCATTCATTGTTGGAATTCTTCGTTGGAGAGATTTCTCCCATGTTCTCCAATGCTTTCTCTTTTTCCATGCCTTTTCTCTAATTCCACTAAAATGAAAAGTTCTCCCAAGATAATAGATTATGATATCTTTTATTTACTTTGTTGGAACAAATTACAAATAACATAATTTTATTAAATTGAGTTGGCATAATAAAGTATGGTTTGGGAAAAATTAATGTAGAGGAAGCTCAAGAGGCTCATTCACATTAAAGAGGGAGTTAAGAGGTTTCTCCCTCATTAAGAGGGGAGATCAAATGTTTTAAGCCTCGGGTGGTCCCCACCACCATAACCACTCTTGGGAGGTTAGGCGCGGGTGGTCCCCACCACCATAACCTCTCATGGGAGGTTAATTCAGGTGGTCCCAACCTGTGAAACTTCCACATGGTAGTTTTAGAACCAAATAAAATAAATTGTTACACACTTAATTTTATTTTATTCTTTTCACGAAAAACCCAAAAAAATTTAACTTTCACCCTTGACCAACTTTCATCGAGGTGAAATGCCTCTTAAAATAATATCAGCACAGTGAGTTCAACTGTGCCCTCGTATTTTAATTTCGAGCACCGGTTTAAAAATTACAAAAACCCGCTAGCACGTTTACTGAACGTACCTGAAATAAAGTTAAGAAATTCATTATGGACACTCCGGGCCTTGGAATTATGCGCCGTCAATTTTTGAAGACTCATAAAATTCCCATTTATTTAAAAAAAATTACATGGAAATTATGGGTCTTTGTATTCTCTCTACCTTAGGGATTTACGTCCCCGTAAACCACAACTCAAACTAATGGAACAAGTGGGGGTACTGAGCACGCATCTGAGTCTCCCGCTTCCATGTGCTCTCTCGGAGGTTCTCGTGCTGCCAGTGAATTCACACCAGAGGTATCGACCATCCACAAGGGACCTACTTCTGTCGATCCTCAATCTCAACTAGAACCTCTGTAAAAGTCTCCACATCGATGATGTCCAGCTCGCCATGGTTGATGATGTTGGAAGGTTCGTGCACGTATCTCCACATCTGGGATACGTGGAAGATGTCATGTGCCCAGTGCAACTGAGGTGGAATAGCTAAGTGGTAATCCACCTCATAAACTCTATTGAGGACATGGAAGGGTCCAATTAATCTCTGAGATAACTTGTTTCCTCGGCCAAATCTCCGTAAACCTCAACATGGTGAGACCCGTAGAAAGACGTGGTCTCCATCCTCGAACTCGAGAGGTCTCTGTCTCCTGTCGGCATAGGACTTCTGTCTATGCTGTGCAGTCTTCATCCACTCCTGTATGATCTGCACCTTTTCTGTGGTATCCCGTACCATCTCTAATACCACCAGTGATGAATCCCTTGGGTCAGTCCAGCACGAAGGTGATCTGCAAGGTCGCCCGTACAATTTCTCAAAAGGTGCCATCCCAATGGTGGAGTGATAGCGGTTGTTGTATGCAAACTCCACCAAAGGAATGAGATCCTCCCTATTGCGACTGAACTCAAGGACACAAGTATGCAACATGTCCTTCAGAATCTGAATGGTCTGCTCAGTCAGCCATCCTTTTGAGGATGGAAGGTAGTGTTCAAATGAAGCTACGTCCCAAAAGCCTACTATAACCCCTTCCATAGCCAGGAAGTAAAACGTACATCACTATCGAATACAATCATCAAAGTTATTCCATATAGCCACACAATCTCCTACACATAGAGGCATCCCATTTTCTCTATTGAACCCTGCTCTCAGATCGGTATGAAGTGGGCTTACTTTGTGAGTCAGTCGACGATCACCCAAATCAAGTCATCACCCTTGGATGTACGTGGAAGTCCTGTCACGAAGTCCATGGTATCCCATCCCACTTCCACTCTGGGGCCTCTAAAGGCTGAACCAAGACTTCTGGTACCTGATGCTCTGCCTTCACTTTCTAACAAGTGAGGAAACGAGAAACAAACTCTTCTACTTCTTTCCTCGTTCTCGGTCACCAGTGCTGTCATCGGAGATCCTGGTACATCTTCACCACTCATGGATGTACCACTAGAGAGGATGTGTGGAACTACCTCATAATTTCTTCCCTAAGTGACACAGGTACCATGGTACATCCTCTGAAAAGGTTGGCATGCTCCCCACCTTCAGAAAATTCATCAGGTGCATGTCGTGTGGATATCTGAGCATGTCGTGCCTCGCAGTCAACATCCCGAAGTTGCACCTCCCTAACTCGCTGAAGAAGTTGGGGAGTGAATGTCAGTGACTGAAGTAAAGCTGCTTCATATCTATCCACAAAGGATATCTGCAAAGCATCCAGTTGCTCTGTCGCCTCACCTAGTACCTGTAAACCAGACCTATTTCTGAGTGCATCTGCAAAAACTTTTCCCTTCCAAAGAGTATAGACTATCTTGAATTCATAGTCCTAGAGAAACTCAATTCAACGTTATTGTCTCATGTTCAGGTCCTTCTGAGAGAAGATATACTTGAGACTCTTGGGATCAGAGTACACTGTAAAACGTTCACCCATCAGATAATGTCACCACATCTTCAAGGCAAATAACACTATTACTAACTCCAGGTCATGGGTAGAATATTTTTTCTCATGTTGTCTCATATTTCGAGAACCATATGATATCACTACTCGCTCCTACATCTGGAAACATCCGAGTCCAGTCCTTAATGGTTCGTAGTAGACTACGTACCCTACGCCCTCTTTTGGAAGCCTCAATATGGGGGAACTAGTCAGCCTCTGCCTCAACTCCTGAAAACTTTACTGGCATCTCTTAGATCACTTGAAGGGTTGCCCCACATTTGTCAATGTTGATAGTGTTGCAACATCTCTGGAGAAATATGTCACAAATACCTGGTTGTTTCCAGCCAACACCATGAAACTATGTACCTCCATCACACTTCTCGGTGGATCCCAAGAAATTACCGCCTCAATCTTCACTAGATCCACTACAACTCCAGCCTCTAAAATGATGTGTCCCAGAAAGTAAACCTCTTGGATCCAAAACTGGAACTTAATGAGCTTACCAAAAAGATGTTGCTCTCGGAGTGTGTAAAGTACTACCTGAAAATGGTATCCATGCTCCTCCTCGGTAGCTGGGTAAATCAGAATGTCGTCGATGAATACTACTACAAAGCGATCAAGGTATGGCTGAAAGATCTTGTTCCTGAGTCCCATGAACGCTGTTGGGGCATTGGTTACACTGAATGGCATAACAGAGAACTCTTAATGGCTATACTAACATTTGAAATCCATGTTCTGCACATCCTCGTCTCGCACTCTGAGCTCGTGATAGCCTGATCTGAGGTCTATATTTGAGAACCATCGTGCTCCCTTCAACTGATCAAAGAGGTTATCAATCCTTGGGAGTGGGTACTTGTTATACACGGTCACCTAGTTCAGGCACTGATAGTCAACATAAATCCTCAAGATCCCATCCACCATCTTGGAGAACATAATCAGGGCTTCCTATGGAGAAACATTGGGCCGAATGAATCTCTTCCCCTACAAGTCCTCCTGTACCTGCAGCTCACGAAGCTCCGTGGGAGCCATCTGATATGCTGGTGTAGATATTAGTGTCGTTCTAGGGTACATTTCAATGTAACAGTCCACCTCTTTGTGAGGAGATAGACCCAAGACATCATCAGGGAAGACATCTTCATACTGGTCCACCACAACCGGATAATTCGGACTCTCCACATCAACCACTCTAACGGTAAGGCTAGCCAACTGATGTGTAATCGGTTGCACCCTCCTCCATGTAGGTCAATCCTATGCTGCAAAGGCTCCCTTTTTGTCAGTGAAGGTAAACCTGGTCCAATCCATGTGGACACACTGCACTTTGCGCCTAATCTAGTCAATCTGATCATGGACTGTAGATAACCAGTCAATACCAAAGATGATGTCGTAGGGCCTCAATTCTGCTACTAGGAGATCCCAGCTGATGCTCTCTCCTCCTAGAGTAATCTCACACTGTCGGAAATAGTTCTTAATCATCAAATCTGCTTTCGTAGGAGTCTCTAGCCGTAAGGATCGAGCCAACAGCTCTGTCGGAATCTCTGAGCTCCAAACGAGGGAAGTGGCAATAAAAGAATGACTGGAACCTGTGTCTATAAGTACTGCAGCTATGGGGGATTAGACATAGATCATACCTCGTATCATCTATGGAGTGTCTTGATCATAGGCTTTACCATCCTAGAGCTGAGCTCTCCCATGTCCACCTGCTTCCTGCGGTCGGGGTGGACCACTTGGTGGTGGTGTCGGTAGCATCTCGAATCGTCCCCCACCGCAAATTGCACGACCAACTCCTCTTCCATGTCCTCTTGCTCCCTATGGACCACCTCAGTTGAATATCTATCTCTGGTTGTGCGGTCCTTTGACTATCTTATGATCATCCATACAGATGGTCGGACAGTCACAATCCATTTGACCCTGCCCACCGCATGTGTAACACTGCCCGCTCCTAGTATGACTGGCTCCACCTCGGGTGCCCCACAAAACCAACCCTGAATCATGTGGTCGTCCACCTATAGGTCTAGTCCTCTTAGACCTATACATAATATGTCTGCTTCCAGCTACATAAGACTCCGCTACGTGGCAACTGGTGGTGGGTCTTGTTGCTGGTGACTTCTCAGCAAGGAAACTCTCCACCAAGAGGGTTGTCTCTAACACCTCGGCCTACGTCGGGATTCTGAGTGATATCATGGAAGCCCTGATCTCCCATCTGAGTCCCTTATCAAAGGATAGGGACCTGAATAATGGGTCATGCACCATAAAAGTGGAGTAACGTGAGTGGTCAGTGATCCTCACTGAGTACTATGCTACAGTCATTCTTCCCTGCTGTAGATGAAGAAGCTCCTATATGCGCACTGCGCGAAGAGTCGTTGGGACAATGCTCTACCCGAAACAGGCACTCAAAGTCTGCGCAGAGAAGCATCACCTTGTTGTGAACCTAGAGAATCAAGCTCCACCATTAGCCTTCTACTGCCTGTAGATAGCTGGCGGCAAGGATCACCATGAGATCGGCTGGTGTCCTTACCAGTCTGACGACTCTCACTAAAGCCTCCAACCAATCCTCACCTACCTGTGGGCCTGTCTCACCCATGAACCTTGTTGTCCTCTAGCACTGGAACTCATGCAACACGCTCAAGTGGCATGCACCATATTCTGCTAGGTTTGGTGGAATCGGTGGCCCAATGGGTAATGGTACCGTTGGTGCCTTCGTTGGTGCCTCTACTGGAAAAGGGCCATACACCGAGGCCTCATCGCTGGGGGGGATATCAGTGCGTACAACTCTTTAAACCCTAGCTGGTTGTCTGCATAGAGACATCCGAAAAAAAAAGATGCGCCATAGATAGTAAGTTATACCTGGTGAGCTGACTCGAAACGTCACAAAGAAAACTCTTCAAAACACACACGCAATCAGTGTTTTTGTGCACTAATTCAGAAATCAGAAGTCTAGGTCCTGGTGTATGGATATATCGGCCGCCGCACCAAAACTGAATTCCTTAAACTGATAACCACACTCACTACACTTAACACTATTTTTGTTAAAAAGAAATATCAATGTCTTATTTTATACAGTGGAACCGACTCCTCTAATACCAATTTGTCACAACTCGTCCCCCGGTGCCTGTGCCGCACCTACACCAAGCCCGCCTTCCATAGGCCAGAGGGTGGCGACTAGCACCAAAAGTCATATTCCCTAAAATTGGGAAGTCATTTCCTTTATAACCTATATACTCTCGTAACCAACCACACAACAATATACAAACCCAAGAAAATTGTATAACCAAAAGAGTGCTGACAGTTAAAGGGGCCAGAATACAAGCCCAACCGTAAAGGTACAAGTAAAACTGAAATACAAAACAACAGAAGAAATTGAAAGACAGCTACAGGATCATCCTATGAGGTTCCTACCTGAAGGGTAGGTACATATTGCCTCTTCATCAATCTACATCCACCCATCTCTTATTCATACCCACACACCGTATGGTCCACCTCCGGGTACCGTCTATTCCTGGTACTTTGAGCCAGAGTCAGCGTTCTTCGTCGTCTACATCCAACACAACAAGGTGTGGGCATAGACCGTGCAAGGGTGAGTATAACGATACTCATTAGGGACCTCGAGACCCTCAAGGTCTCAAAAAATCCACCCAGGATAAACCACAAAGTATGAAATCAACAGATAACCCTACTTAGGTATATGCCCATACATATACCAGAGTTTTCAAGTAATCCGTCTCAATCCCAAGGAAAACACAAAGGTTATGACTCAGCTCAGACCAGGTATATATTTAGGTATGGTAGTAGATATGAATAGTTATAAATACTGAATCATCTTATTCCATTAAGAGTCTTTGCTTCAGACCTGCACAGAATCGCTAGGAGCTGACCCACACAGGATCGCTAGGAGCTGACCCACACAGGATCGCTGGAGCTGACCCACATAAGATCTCTAGGAGCTGACCCACACCGGATCACTAGAGCTAAACCACACAGAGTCACGAGGAGCTGAACCACATAGGATCGCTAGGAGATGACCCACATAGGATCACTAGGAGCTGACCCACAGAGGATCGTTGGAGCTGACCCACATAGGATCGCTCGAAGTTGACCCACACTGGATTGCTGGAAATGAACCACACAGGATCTCTAGGAGCTAACACACAAAGGATCTCTAGGGAATAACCAACATAGGAACACTAGGTTCTGACCCGCATAGGATCACTAGGCGTTGACCCACACAGGATTGCTAGGAGCACTCTTCTCGTCACATCCATCTACTGGGTTTCCAAACCAGGCTTGCTTGTCTCTAGGAGAGTATGTTCCCCAAGACACGGGTTGATTATCCAACTACCATAATGTCCCACGAAGAAGAATCTAAACGGTTCTCCATGTCATAGGGGTCTCAACGCAACAGGTAGTGCGTCAATCGGATTCTGGGTCTGTTATTTATTAGAATTTTAGTCGTGGGGGCCGGTTAGATTTGTGCCTGATCCAACCAGACCATTCCCCATATTAACCCAAATCTCTAGTGGGGTATACTCAAATGGACCATCTCGCTCTAAGATTTTCATCGTCGTTGATGGTTCCTCAAACGGACATCTGGTGCCAAAGTTATGGGTAAAAGAATATAAATGGGTTGTAGTGGGCCCGGGTCCAGTCCGATCTGGTCGAACCGACCCGGCCCCACCCGACCTGGGACGACCTAGTTCGGGACGACCCGACTAGAACTTCTATGTCCATCTTAGCCCGTTAGGTTTGGCACTGCTTGCTAGGCGGCCGGCCCGTTGGGACCAGCCCAGCAGGCTGCGAGGGGCCGCGGAGGGCAGCAGGTGGCCTCAAGGGGCCGCGGAGGGCGGAGGGTGGCCGCGATGGGGTGAGGTCGAGGGGCGGCTTGGCCGGGGTGGTTCGGCCAGAAGGGTAACAATGGCTCGAGCAGCGGATCGACCCAGACGGCAGCGGTGTCTCATCCTAGATGGTGGCAGTGGCTCAAACAGCGGCGATGACACGGCCCGATAGCGGGGATCGGACAGCGGTTGCAGCTCGGCCCGACGGTGGCGGCTCGGACGGCGGGTGGCGACTCAGGTCGGCTTGGCGACAGACGGCACAGAGTGGCAGAGGCTGCGGGGCGGCGGGAGCCATGGGGCAGCGGGGGTCATGGATGGTGGAGTTTCGTGGGGCGAGGAAGCCGTGGGGCAGCCACCGCTGCAGACGGCAGAGCGCCGTAAGGAGCAGAGGTCGCGGGGCAATGGGGCGGCGGGGCATCGTGCCTTCGTCGGCCGTTCTCAAGTCCCACCGGTACCAACCGCCGGCACCGATCGTCGTCGCCATAGTTTCCTTCCTCTATCACGAAGGATACACAATTCAAGAAGAATGGCGGAGGGTTCGGGCCATGTTTGTTTGTCCCACACCCTCCGCAATAGAGCGGTAGCAAGCGGCTCAACAAGAACAAGAATGTGCACAAAATATATTTCAGAACTTCAATCCCCACAACCTTCATCAATCACTAATCCCATTCCGGAAAAAAAACATAGAAGGGAAGAGCATGGGAATAAAACCCCCAGCTTGTTTTATTCATCAACGGAGATCTCTAGGGACAAGACGACGTCATTGGGGAGGGGGAAGACGATCGTCGATTAAAGATGTCCCATGTTGGAGGATGTCCTGAGGAAGAAAGTCGAAGTCAAGTTCGACATTCTTCATTGGTGGTCTTCTTTGGAGAGGTTTCTCCCAAGTTCTCCAACGCTCTCTCTTTTTCCAAGCCTTTTCTTCAATTCCACCAAAAGGAAAATGTAGCCCAAGTTAATAGATTAAGGTATCTATTATTTAGTTCGTTGACACAAATTCAAAATAACATAATTTAATTAAATTGAGTTGTCATAATAAAGTATGGTGTTGGCACAATTAATGTGGAGGAAGCTAAAGAGGATCCTCCACGTTACAGAGGGAGTTTAGAGGTTTCTCTCTTATTAAGAGGGGAGTTCAAGAGGTTTAAGCCTCAGGTGTACCCCACCACCATAACCTCTCATGGGAGGTTAGGCTCGAGTGGTCCCCACCACCATAACCTCTCATGGGTGGTTAATTAAGGTGGTCCCCACCTATGAAACTTCAACATGGGAGTTTTAGAAGAAAAATATAAAATGTTACACACTTAATTTTATTGTATTCTTTTCCCAAAAAAACCAAAAAATTAACTTTCACCCTCGACCAACTGCCATCAAAGTGAATGTATTCTTAAGAGAATATCAGCGTTGTGAGTTCAAAGGTACCCTCGTATTTCAATTCTGAGAACTAGTTTAAAATTTAGAAAAACTCACTCATACGTTTACTGAACATACCTCAAATAATGTTCATAAATTTATTCTGGGCACTCCGGGCCTCAGAATTATGCACCGTCAATTTTCATGGACTCGTAAAATTCCTATTTATTTAAAAAGTTACATGGAAATTCTGAGTCTTTACATTACAAGTGGGATATTATGTATGATTTAGAAAAAATTACGTATCACTTGGTAGATCTTACATGTCATCAAATAGACATTACCAATCATAGTGAATGTTTTGAATTTACCACATCTTAGTACATAAGAAAAATTATTATCATCAAGTAAAACATACATACCACCAATGAAATATAATTTAACATAGAAAAAAATCACAATGAATTTAAAATTATTTATCTAAGTGCTTTTTTAATTTATTTTCCTATTTTCTAAAAACAAAATTATGTTTTATATGAGATAAATACTTCTTAAAATTACCGTATGACTTCTAGATATAATCTCCTAACATATTTTCATGTATCCAACCAACCTCAGAAACTACAATTTCTCTAAAAATACTTTAAAATAATTTTCAAATTAATCATTACTTTATAAATATTTTATTTGTTCAATTTACAAAATAAATTAGAACAAGTATATATTTATGGATGAATATTATTCAAAAAAACAAAACTCAATGGAACTTCACTTCTTCTCATTCGCTTAATCAAAATTGATAATGAATAAATAAAAATCTAGAACTCCAGCTATATTTTTCAATCAAAAATAAAATAATAACCTCCATAAAGGTAGATCATTCGAATTAACTCATCCATTTTCGTTTGCAATATATAAATGAGGATATAAAATAATATTATCACCCTTATTGAAATTTAACCATTATCCTGATAGTTACAACTAGAGGGTACTTCAAAATAAAAAACATCAAGATATTCTTCAATCTTCATCCAATGTGAACAACTCAACATATATTAACACTTTTATTGGGTACTTTTCTCTTCATCAACTCAACACATATTCTTGGGTACCTCACTCTTCTTAAAAGTTTCTCTTCTATAAGAATGTAAATATCAATCCTTATTAGTAAAAATTAAAAAATCACGCCAATGGGTTTAATACATATGATTGAATTTTATGTATTTTTTTATTAGAATTCCTAAAAGTGTTTAATAATATTAAATATATTATCAAATATATAAGGTATTATCTTCATTATTTTTCTTTCATGTTGGTTGCATATATATATTTAAGGATGTAATATGATAATTTAACTCTTAATGTGGGAATTTTTGTTCTCCTTAAACTATGTTCATCATGTAGTATTATAGGTTGTTATAAAATGGTAATGTTATCATGGGTAAGATTTCATATAGGGATATGGAATAAACTCATGGGATAAAAAAGTGTTTTTGTATGCTAGATTACCCACCAAGTATACCATATGGAATTTCACACACTATATATTTGGTATAACAGTGGTGTGTGTTTTATATTAAAGTCCCATACCTATGGTATTAAAGACACTTAGTATTATAGATTTCATAATTTTATACCTTGATTTCATGATTTTTAATCATTAGATAATATGGGGTGTTTTATATGTGCTTAATCACATCACCAATTGAGTCTTAAACAAGATGATATTTTCCTAATCATGTGAATAGTATGGAATTTAGTACCTCGATTGATGAATATTAGAGATGAGTAAGGAAATACAATGATAAGGTTCATGGTATGTTATTATCTATTTGGGTGACGGGTATGTGATGTTATAATCTACTTAGGTGAATGACATGTGATATGTCAATCTATCAGTTAAGTATATAATTATATTATTATATTATTATAAACATATGAGTTGGCTATATGGTATTGACATGATATATGTCTCATTGTAACTTGTTGTCTTTGAAAAATGTATTATATTATTATGTATACTAGTATACGATATAGTCGATTGACAGAAATATATATATACATTTTATTTATATAGATCAAACTATATCCCTTTGTAACTTTAGTGGAAATAAAACTTTACTATAAGTTTATCCTCACTTATAGTAAATAGCTAAAAAATTCATTGTTTTTTTTAAATAATGGCTTTTGGGTTCACACTTTTTTGTGTGAGAATGAGGATCATTTTTGCAAAACATTAGATGATACCCCAAAAAGTGGTTTGGTGGATATCCAATTTTTTAGATTTATTTTCATAATTTCTTATATATGATCCAATATGTACTGAAAATAAATGTTATCATTTCCAAAATAATATTTAGAAGTTATCTAAAAAATTGGATATGACTTTACATGTTACTATATATATTTTTAGTTAAAGTGGATATCTGATAAGTTTATAAGGCTTTAGTGTAAGTGAGATGTTATTAGAAATTTTCACTAATGTTATTACATTTTATATTGAAAGTCATCATATCATGTTGTTGTGCTTAACTGTTCACATTATCTGATGACACAATGGATTCATTATATTATTTCCCCACTAGCGATCAAGATCGGGCTTTCATCATTTGATGATAATTATGAAGAGTTTTAAAATTTCTTATATTAATTTAAATATTAAGATGAATAAATAGATAATAAATCTATATTTTTTAAGATTTAAAATGTTATAGGATTTTTATGAAACATTTATTAATAAGATATAAATTTTTGAGTTCCTTAGATTCCTATGTATTTTTTTATTCTTAGAACATATATATGGAATCCCTAATAGTACTCCTCAAAGAGAAAAATAATTACCTCTCTTTCAAACATAAATTTCAAAAGGGTTTTAGAACCATAAGGTGAGGAGGTATATCTTTCCCTTGTGTTGGGATATTTTTGTAGCATTTAGATACTTTGGGATGATGGAAATTATTGGTTAACTAATAGTAATCAACATTAAACACTTATTTAAAATAATGGATCAACTACTAAAATGTAACTATTAATTTTTAATTTTATAATTTAATACAAACATATAGATCAATCTTATAGTTTATAGGGATTAGATTAGTTTTTTTTATATTATTTTTATGATAGTTATCCCCCCATAATATTATAGTATTAATTTCACATTACTCACTCTTATTTTATTTTATTATGATTATTAGAAACCCATCATCTTCCGTTTAGTGAAATAAAATATAAAAAATCATAAGAGATAATAAATTTTAATTAGTTAACTTATATCAGGCTACGTACAACGTGCGTACAATGGTGATGTATTGAAGTGAAAATAATCGATAAGAATTATACTTCAATAAGGTTTCGATTGAACACATTACCTCTATTGGTTTACATATGATTACTGTTTAAAATATCACTAGTCACTTTCAAAATAATGGCACCCAATAAAAATAAGTAAAAATTTATATACTCATTAATAAAAAAATAATAGATTATACTAAAATTTTTGTAGTGATAAGTGCTATATTCATTCCGTATATGACATCCTCATTTGTGTTTTCTTCTGTATTAGTTTTATATGTCAATGAGATCTAATTATCCTTCAACTTTCCCAAAGATATTCTTTCCATAATCTCTTCCCATATATATGATAATCTCCCTTTGATCTCAAATGTTTAACTTCAAATTAAAGAGATATTGAATATCATTTTGAATTTTAAAATTGTTTTTCCTTAATTAATGATAGTAAAATCCATCCATAATTTTAAAAACAAAGAGGGTATGTATAAAAAGAATATATATCTTCCCACTTTTGAAGATATTTTAAAATCGAAAAATTGTGCAAAAATCTTCTAAACCAAGACATGGAAATCCATCCATGGCATGTTTTCATATGAAAATTATTTAATACTAACAACCATGGTTCCTATATATTCATATATCAAAAAATAATATCATTTCTTTTATTTTGATATCATAATAAAAATATGAAAATGTATGGTCCTATAAAACATAATAATGTTTTTTCTTTATATAAAATTTATAGGAACCATACAAGAAACCATGATCTCCACCTCATTTTCTCCAAGAACATAATGAGACCCGCAATACGGTTTACCTATTCATAGTGACTAGTAACTATAATTGGTTTAGTTAGAACCGTGATTATTAGTATCATTATATTGAAAAATATTTTTAAACCATAATAATTTTTATTTCACACATCATTTTAAACAAAAATTTCACAAAACAAATAATCATTCATATTATATACTATAGAGTGTTATACTAATCCTTCCCTATTTATCACTCTCATAAATACCATATGATCAAAAACCATGTTATTTAATTTTGTAATGGGAGGTAGGTTATTCAAAACTTTTCTAATAACTTCCACCAGATCAACAGAAGATTTTTCAAGCTATAGAGTGAAACCATGAAATATAATGTACAACTATGGAATAATTTTTGGCTCTATAAGGGAAAATAATTCAAAGGTAATCTTAACACCTCACTCCTTCATAAAACTAATTCTCCAATGAAATATAAGTCTTTACAGAGAGTTTCTATCATTCTCTGTTAAAAATCAGAGTATACTTACATGGTTTTTAAATAATAATAAAATATTTAATTTCTTTAATATAGTTTTATCTAACAATAGAAATATGAAAACTAGTGTAAAATTATATACTATAAAAAGATAAAAAAAATCAAAAATAAACAATGAAATAACAAAATAAGATATCTAATTTTAATACCTCATCAAACCAATGGGTAATTACAACTACTGTCTTGATGTGCTGACAATCTATCCTAACTAGATGAACTCCAATTATTATTATAGAAATATATGACTCAGGGAACCCAAAAAAATATTGGAAAATTGTTGGATCTTATAGTACTCAACTAAAAAACTAGAGTTTTGTCTTTTCATGCAAACAAATAGTGTTCTATTTCTCTTCAATTTGATCCATAAAAATATAAGAGAATTTATTTCTCAATCATGATCACAAAATGTAAAATAATATGAAAATCCTCATAAAAAATGGTAAAATTCAAGTTGAAATTTCAAACCCACGTAAAAATCAACAAGTCTAACAGTGTTTTCCCTAGATAGAATGATCGATCAAAGAAAATGGTTGAGAAAAATAGTAATATTTTCATGTGTAGATCCTATATATCGGTAAATATCATATGTTTGATATGATTACTCAAATAATAGATCTAATAATTTCTTGTAGAACAAATTGAGTGACTTTTGAGACATTTTTATGTCCCATAAGATAATAAAATGGAACAACGATAATGTCAGTAAAAATAAAAAAAGGCAATATATATCCAAGTACATGGGAAGTTATAGGATGTCATGAAATAAATGGTCAAAATAGATGTATGGGGGGGTAAATAAAGATGAATATAAATATATAGAATACTTTTTTATTCACCTTATCTAGGTATAATCATACAAATTCACAAAATAAATTTTCATAACACCACAATTGATCCCCCACCCCATTATTCCAAAAACAATTGACTAGAAAAGAGATTCTAAGTCAAACATGTGGTGATTATGAGCCCAAGATAACACCTTATGTTTATTACCAAATATACTGAAAATATTTTATGACCCATATGTACATAAAACATATCAAACTACAGGAATAAATAGTATATCTAATAAAAGTTTTTTCATTTTCTAATGTCTCAAAATAAAAAAAATAGACTAAATTTTTCATATATAAAAAAGTGTATTGGTATGATAGTACATAAAAAACTAATAAAAAATAAGAAACATAATGTTCCTAGAGAATATGAAAACATTTAAAATATAAATTGAAAATTAAAATAGTCTTAATTATAACACTAGTATCAAAAAAAATTTGGACGGTTGATGTCCACAACACTCTTAATATAAATCCATGTTAAGACTATAATTTTCAAATAAAACTGTAATGAAATATAAATTCAATAATCATACATCATAAGTAATGTCATGTATAGAGGTATGTGTGAATCAAACAACCCAATGAGTTTCCCCCAATATCTTTAACATACTATGTTTTAGTGATTATGTGGATACGTGTGTAAGTATATGGTGTGTTTCCCTAAAAATATTTAAAATATAAATTTAAAGAACAAAAAAATAAACCATTGTCATACAAAATTTCCATAATGTATTAGAATACACATCCTCATCGGTCTCATACTATGAATACCTTACCAAAATATCCTAAAAAAGTTTATGTATAACCTAATTATTACCAAGGATATACTATTTTTCATCCTATAATAAGATACTATAAATATCTACTCTAATATTATTGTAGTTTTCAAGAGGTATCAACTCATTCCCACACCAGCTAACTCGCTCAGCTCATCTACATCCTGTCGAACCTATTGATCATCTAATTATAACACAATTAAGATCTATTCTATAACTCATTGATGGTATCATATCCCCAATTCTCCTTAGTTCAATCAACATAATATTATCACTAGATAAGTAACTACTATATCCCATGCGTAATGATGAATTCTGAGTGACAAGTATCAGTGAAATTAAGTAGAGTGGCAATTATATGCTATGATACTTTATATTCACTCGTCACATTGTAATCAATTAGAAGTATCATATATTAGTCCTAAAAGAGAATAGTTGTTCCTTTGGTGCTTGAGTCTAAATGGATCTATTTGACTGTATGTCATGGTTCCCCGTTCATGGATCATAATAGGCCCATGTATGATCTCAATTGATATACTTTTACTAAGTCACCATATATGTGATTGGACATCAAAAATAATCCTCATAACTATTAAAGAAAAACAAGAATTTGATCTTATAATAACAGTCTTGGTAGAAAACTAACATGTTTTTATATGAATCCTAGAATGGTTCTAAAAATCATGAGTATAATGTATATATTTGTTCCTCTAGAATAAATCTTCAGACAGTAGGTCAACCTACACTCACCCATCCCCTAAAATAACCCCTAAAATTAGGTTTGACATGTAGATTTCTATCCCTATGATATCATCCTCGAGATTGTGATATGGAAATATATGATTAATACCTTAGAAATTCGTCTAAATAGTAGTCCTGGTTTAATCTTTTTTTTTCTGGTGGGTTCATTCAATTTTTCACATCAAAAAAGTACATTACAGTAAAAACTAAATATGCATAGAATTAAACATGTAGAAACTCATATCATCATCTAACAGTATAATTCCATGAATAATGCTTCCAAATATACCTAGAACCAATGTCAACCATCTCATAGGATCTCTCTAGTAGATGGAATAAACCATCATAACTAAGGACGTAACCCACAACTCTTCTGACCCTTGTTATAGTATGATACAATAAAACATGAAGGTACCCACTCATATATTATACCAAAATCATTAGAATGATTCCCCATAATTTAGATAGACCCACTCAACTAATAAAAATATGATCTAAAATCAACCACATATCTTAACATTGTTGGGACTGAATCCTTGATAGAAACATCCATCATAAGGGAAAATCATGTCGACAATATCTCTCACCTCACTAATTAATCTATATTAGAAGGGATCTCCCACTCAAAACTATTGAGTCTATTTTGAGGTTTTACTAAATTGGATCTTCTCAAAAGAGTGTGAAAAAACATTATAGTAAGGATGATAGTAAACTCCCACACCCATCACTTAGTCAATGTGATGTGACTCACAACTTTATATGGGTCATCACATACCCCATTGACACCTCATTTATAACTTCCCATTAAAGTTTCACTAGAACCCCATGAAATATAAATATATATGAAGTTGGAAATGACAAAGAGTTATAATCTCCATGAAAACCTCACAAGAACCTCTCAAGGAACAGTGATCATACATCAATCATGGTTTTTGATAAACATACAAACTTAGTCTAGAAATTATAATATAAAAGGTTTTTAATCTAATCCATCATACTTAATAATTCATTAAAATACAAACTTAAAACACATAAAATTCCATTTACATTAGCATTACATAAATAGAATATATTGGTACATAATTATTTCAAAATAGAGAATCACCCACATGAATTCAATCAGACCAAACCATTTATTGGAATAAATAGTTTTTGTATCATATTAAATAATGGATTTAAATCTTCCACTAAAACCCATAAAAAAGGCATATCATGTCATCTTTACACATTTAAGGCCCAAAGAATAAAATCTATTTAAGGATATATTTTCATTTAAAATATTATTTCAAGGGAATTTGTTTAAAACCAATTTTCATTTAGAATGAAATATAATTTAAAATATATTAATCTCTTTTAAAAAAATTATTTTCATAATTTCAACCAATTAATTACAAAAAACAATTATGTAAAATGTAATCACATGTCCCGTGAAATGTATTACAAGGTCCAATAACACTTGATCAACTAAGACACTAAAAATGAACTAATTGTCCTAGAAATATGATCATTTGGTGAGTATAAATCTAAAATTATGTCAACCCATTTTATGGAGTCATAAGATGTCGCAAAACCATGTTTAAAATAATAATATCCATACATAAACATAATATAAGTAGCATGCATGCAATCACAAGTCACAGTAGTCAATATAATTTATGTTTAAACGACACCTACCTCACCAGATGTTTTATTTATTTATAAATGCTCATGTAGGAATTCCTTGACACTAATGAGTTCCTACTATATAAAAAATACCAATTTATCATTCATTAAAGAATTCATAACAATTTCAAAAAAACCTAAACATGGAAAAAATCAAAAAATAACTAACTTTCACAAAAATGGTGAGAAATTAGAAGAAATCATCCCTCCCAAGATATCTTTTTCCACTTTATATAGAATTCATGTAATTATAGAGTGATATGACTATTATCCAGTAAAATGAAATCTTCAATCCCAAGCTAAGAATCAAAAAAAATAAGGATAAAGAATAAATAAATGGAATGGTGAGATTTTATTTTCTTTTTAGGGATACAAATGGATTTATAGCTGTCAATAACTGAGGGGAGGGTGTTCCCTTTAATAATTTAGGAGGAGTGGCCTTTTTGTAAATACCTAAAACTATTCAATAGTGGGGTGTCATTCTCACACATTATTTCTCCAAAATTAATATATAATATTTTTTAGGGAATTTATGTTGTATCCACAACTCCATAATAAAAAATTAATCATGTTTTAAAAATATTTCTCACTTATCCTCTATGTTTACATACTTTTACCATATTAATTTTCACCACGACGACTAGTTTCATAACCTAGGAAATTAATAATTTAATAATAAGATAAAATGATAAATATTATGTAATTTAGTTATAATTATTCTAAATATGAAAATAAATTTATCAAATAAAAATTATTCGGGTTTTGAATAGTACTTTTAACCAAAAAACATGTAAAGCGCAAAACATCATTTTAACCTTAACCGCTTTAATTAAGTTTTACAATTTTTACTAATCATTATCAACAAAAATTAATTTTATATTATTAAATAATATTTATTGTTTTTATTCTAACTTTTTAAAACATTTCTTCAAACATAAGCTTCATAATTTGTTTTACTAACAAACCCTCAAATTTCATCGAAAATGGGTTTTCAATAAATGAATTTTTCAAACAAAAGATAGTCTTATATTAACTGTATTACTATTAATTATATTTAGATGGATTTAAATTCATACATTAATATATATAATATATAATATTTGTAAAAATAATCCATCCTTAAATACTATTTAAATTAATTAAAATGGGTAGATATGTTTTTTAAAATAAAAATCATTTTCAAAAAAATAGTTTTTTTAAAATTACATGTTTTTATTTCCAAATGAAATTATATTTATTTATAAATAAAACAATGGTAATAAATTTTTAGTCATATATTTTGTTAAACATTATTATAAATAAATTGATAGTGTAGTACCCCTGGTTTCTGGTATTTAACCCTTTCTTGATGATTTTCATGGTTTTAAAGTCAATGGTGTTGAATGGGAGAGTCGGGAGAACATGGAATCATGTTGGGAGGCAAAGGGGAAGTCACACGGACGGTGCATGGTTTATCTAACCATGAGGCCAGACCGTGTGTATTGGTTCTTTGAGGCAGTGGCATCAGCACGTTCGGCGCACGGTTTGTCTAAATTGTGTGTGAAGGATGGCTGAGGTAGAAGTTAACGCATGGTTAGCACACAGTTTTTCAAACCGTGCGGACTAACCGTGCGGTCACTTAAAGTTAGATCCTAAAATTGTGGATCTAACTCGTTTCGCCTTTAATTGCCTTGTTTAAACCTCCTAAGCAGCCCTAACTCGGGATTAATCTCCCATGAAGGTTGGAAGACTTCTCCCAAGCATTCCGGAGGTGATCCGAATGCTTCTCTTGGCGAATCGAAGCTGGATTCTTAAGGTATGTTGTCTTTCTTTATCGGTTTCTTAGATCTACTTAGATTTACTTCTCCTCTTCTCTCATTTTATTAGATCTATGCTCGTGATGGGTAGATCTAAGGGTGTGGATGGAAAATATGACAAGATTTGGTCTTGGATGTGTTAGGAGAATAGTTCTAATGAGGGTTTTGGAGTTTTGACCCGGTGTTCTTGAGCGTTCTTCGTCCGTGGCTTGGTTTCACCCAATTTGTTGAGGTAGGTGGCTTCAATCTCAATTCCACTTTCCTAGAACTTGAAGGCATAGTTTCAAATTGTTTTCCTTGATTGAAATGGTTTTTTTATCTGTTATGATAGAATGGTTGAAACCCCTTTTTAGTAACGGGTGATGAAATTTGTGGGTTTTTTGAAAGTGGTTGTGGAAGTAAATTGAA
The DNA here is from genome assembly GCA_963277665.1 of Viscum album. Classification (NCBI taxonomy): domain Eukaryota; kingdom Viridiplantae; phylum Streptophyta; class Magnoliopsida; order Santalales; family Viscaceae; genus Viscum; species Viscum album. The sequence continues at coordinate 2,080,823,792 of OY728128.1, read as the reverse complement.
AACGGTGATTTTAAATTGGATATGGTTTCACTGTTTGAATGAAATGGTTTTCAATAAAAGAGTAATTATTTATTGAATGGTTTTTAACACACTTGGTTTTGGGCATGAATTGTATGGGTCGTGGTGTGTGTTCTTATGCATTGGGATGGATAAGGGAGAGAATTCCCCCCATCAATAGGTTGGGATGGATAAGGTTGTGAAGTAACCCCATCAATAGGTTGGGATGGATAAGGTCGTGAAGTACCCCCGTCATGGTAGTCCACTAAGTGACGACTTAGTGGAAGGATAAATCATAACTCGCGAGTATAGAGATGTCCAAGTTGCATGCATGGTTGGTTGTGTGGATTTCTGAAATGGAATGATTGTGCCAAAATGGAAATGTGAACATGACTGGAATCTTTGCTTGGTTGATTTTCCTAAGAAAGATGGGTTTTATTGGAAAATGTTTTTGACATGGAACTTGATTTATTGTGAACTGTTTTGGAATTGTTTTATATAAATTGTTTAATGTAAATGTGCTAACATGTTTTATCCTAGAGGCATGAGTTGAGAAGTCAACGGGGAAAACCTACTGAGGTTTATTACTCACCCCCTGCTTTGGCACGTTGGTGCTTTTGAAGATTTCATATACCAGGATGTTGGCAAAGGTAAAGTGTCACATGATTAGAGCACTGCTTCGTGATACATGGGCTGGTTCGTGATGTTGTATCTTGGAGCTTGTTGAGCATGGAGTTGGTTTGTTGTCTTGTAGTCTTTGAATTGTCTTTCCGCTGTTTACTCTGATGTTTTAGTGTTGGTTTCTACTGTGGTACTCTTGGTTGTTTTTGATAAAAAAAATTTGAGTTGTTTTGGTTCTAAATCATTCATCATATAGTGGTTACTTGGAGATTTTTATCTGGTTTTCTTTTTTGTTGGTTGTTTTATGTTAAAGGGTAAATCATCCCCCATGTTTTCTTTGAAACCCTTCGGTATTTATTTCTAGCCATTGGCGCCTTGGGAATGTTGCTTAAGGCTAAGTAATGAAACGTTGTACTCTCAAGACAATGAGAATTGGTGGGTCATTACAAATGGTATCGGCTTGTTTGGTCCTTTCCTAACAAGTGGTCATCGATGTTCTTGGTCCTGGAGTTGAAATTCCTTCTTGTCTTTTCCTTGGGTGATCATCTTAGACAGAAGTAGGATTGTCGTAACTTGAAATGTATAGCATAAAAGGATGTAGCTAACCTGTTTATGATGAAACTCGAGTGACCAGGGTGTTGGGTACATAAGTGTTTTGGATACACTTCTAGAATGTTACAAATCTCATTGTCATGGCTTTAGCCAATGAGATGAGCATGTCATGCATTAGAAGTATGACTTCCCACTAGGATGGCATATCTCATTGTGAAGAATGATTTATGATTTTGTGCAAAGTGAATTTTTTTTAAAAAGGCATAAATTGATTTTTCAAATGAAAAATATTGAAAACATGATGTTTAGTATATTTTGAAAAGGGGTGGATTTTCAAAAATTATGTGGGATGTTTTCAAAAATGGTTGAACATATCGATACGTTGGATGGTTGGAAAACAGTGATTTGATAGTTGATGTGATAGAAATTGAAATTCTAATCCTTTAGTTGCTATGAAGTGAGACAAACAGCGTGCAATGTTTGTATATAAAATGGCACCTATTAGGTGTCGTAGAAACCAACCCGAAGAATCTGTGGAAAATATGTTAGCACCTAAACCACGTGTTAACCAGGAGCTAGTTCAGAGTATCATTCAAGCGTTCTAGGCTGTGGACACAGGGAATTAGAGGGATGAGTCAAGGAATGTATATCATTCTGTCCAGTTCCAGAAGCAGAATCCACCCATCTTTCGGGGTGATTCTGAACCAGAACGAGCGGAGGTGTGGCTGAGTAGGATGAATCATATCTTCAATTTCATCTACACACCAGTAGAGTTGAAAGTAAATATGGCGATGTATATGCTCAAGTATCTTGCACGTCAATGGTGGGATTTAGCGGTGCAGGATAAATTGGATGAAGGCCTTACATGGGAAGATTTTGAAGAATTGTTTAAAAAAAATTCTATCCTCACACATTCAAGATCCAGAAAATGACGGACTTCTTCAGCTTGAAATAGGAGAGCCTCTCTGTCACAGAGTATCCAGATAATTTCATGAATTTAGTCTGTATTTCCCCAGAGGTTGCATCAAGTTCTTCTTTGAAGGAACACATCTTCGAATCAGGGATAAGGTAGGAGATTCAATCAAATATTGCATTGCTATGTATTACGGATTATACAGAGATGGTGAACAGAGCAATGGTTACTGAACGTGATATATGGGGATCGATAGAAGGAAGAATGATGATACCCACGGAAATGGGTGGGAACTTTAATGCTGGAAACAAGAGGAAGAGGGACACCTACTTCCAAGGTCGGAGTGTGAATCAAACCAGACAGCGGGATCAGTCAGCCTTCCTCCATGACCCCAGAGCAATGCAAGTTTCTTTCAATGTGGTTCGACTGATCACATCAAACGAGAATGTACAGCACCACTGAGAGCTTTCCACAATTGCAAGCATATGTAGAATCTTCAGAAATATTGTCGCAGTGCTCCACGGTCAGGTGTTCGTGACACTTCTCAAGTGTCGCAAGCATCTTATGCTTCGACCAGGAAAGGATAGAAAAATCAGTCTCGCCAAAAAACAGAGCTAGTTATGGTGATTCTAGTAATTCCATGACCCCTCAACCAGGGTAATCTCAGCAAGGAAAAAAGGAATGTAGCACAAAAACGAAGCAATTGTATGGAGCTAAGCAAGTTATGGTCAATGATCAGGTTGGACCATCTACGGTGACAGGTACAATTATTTTGAATTCTACCCTCATGAATGTGTTTTTTGATACTAGTGCATCACATTCCTTCATTTCTTCTCGTGTTGTTGACTTTCTATGTTTAAAAATGGAAATGATGCCTTCTATCTTGAAACTACAAACTCCTCTTGGTGAAAGATAATGTCAGGCCTTCGTGTGTAGAGAATGTGCTATAACTGTTGATGGATATGAGCTGAAATGGGATTTCTCTATGCTGGAGATGGATGTCTATGATATAATCTAGGGTATGGATTGGTTGAAAAGGTTTAAGGCTCACATCGACTTTTATGGGAGAACGGTTAGTTTCACTACTGAGGAAGGCATGGAGCATCTCTTCAGAGGAGAGAGGATGGTAAAGAAAGGCGCAAAGAGCTTGTTAGAACCAATGGTGGGAACGATCTCTTACCAATTGGCAGCATTGACTTTGGCATCATTGGAAGATATCACCGAAAATAGTTTTCCAACTGTGGTGGATCAATTTCATGATGTTTTTCCTGAAAAATTATCAGGGTTACCACCTGTAAGAGAAGTGGAGTATACGATTGATCTCCTTCCTGGGACCAGTCCTATCTCACTTCCATCTTATAGGATGGCACCAACGGATTTAAAGGAACTGAAGGTGCAGTTATATGATCTGGAAAGCCAAGGCTTTATTCGGCCAAGCGTGTCTATGTGGGCAGCACCAGTTTTGTTTGTAAAGAAAGGAGATGGAACTTTGAGGCTATGTGTGGATTATCGTAAACTTAACAAAGTTACGATAAAGAATAGATATCCACTTCCACGCATTGATGTCCTGTTAGATCAATTAAGGGGAGCTCAGTGGTTCTCCGAGATTGACTTGCGGTCAGGATATCACCAGTAGCGAGTTCGGAAGGAGGATATTCCGAAGACAGCCTTCAGAAGTAGATATGGCCACTACGAATATGTAGTCATTACTTTTGGTCTAACGAATGCACCAGCGGTCTTCATGGATTTGATGAATTGGATATTCCAGCCATATCTGGATTCTTTTGTTGTGGTGTTTGTGGATGACATATTGGTGTATTCAAGAACAAGGGCTGAGCATGAGCAACACTTAGCGATAGTGTTGGAAATCGTGTGGAACCATCAATTGTATGCCAAATTGTCAAAGTAAGATTTTTGGATACAAGAGGTATGTTTTCTGGGCCATGTTGTTTCTGAGAATGGTGTTTCAGTGGATCTAGAAAATATATAATGTGTTATTTTTTGGCAACCGCCGAAGAATTTCTTTGAAATACGAAGTTTTCTTGGTCTATCTGGTTATTACCAACGCTTTTTGCGTGAGTTCTCATGACTAGCTTCGCCTATGATAGCATTGAAAAAGAAAAACAGCGCGTTTAAATGGGATGAAGAATGTCAGAGATATTTTCAAGAGTTGAATGTTCTCCTTACATCAGCACCCATATTAATTTTTTCAGAATCAGGACAGGGGTATGCAGTGTATTATGATGCTTTGGGAATAGGGTTGGGTTGTGTTCTCATGCAAGGAGACCATGTTGTTGCTTATGGCTCAAGGCAGTTGAGTGTGCAAGAGAAAAATTACCCAACACATGATTCGGAGCTAGTTGTAGTCGTCCATGCTTTGAAAACATGGAGACATTATCTCTTTGGTGAGAAATTTACTATGTTTACAGATCAAAAAAGCTTGAAACACATTTTCTCACTGCGGGATTTCAATCTGAGGCAGAGAAGATGAATGGAGCATCTTCAAATGTTCGACATTGACTTAATGTATACCCCGGGTAAGGTCAATTCGTTGGCCGGTGCATTAAGAAGGAAGTCGTATGTTTAGTTGGAAAAGGAAGCTTCAGATGAATGGCAGTTGATGTCGGTCATAGCCGACATGCATGTGGAATGTGAAAACCGAGGTAATGTTGCTGTTTTCTTTTCGGCTACACTTGTTCTTGATTAGGTGGAGATAGTAAAGGACGCGCAGGCATCCGATGTAGACTGTGTTGCAATGAGTTAAAAACTCAATGGTGGGGAGACCATTGAGGGATGGAAGCTGGATGGAAGTTCAGTTTTGTGTTTCAGAGATCGGATGGTTATACCTATGGGTTTTCAACAACAACTCCTTCATTCTTACCACCATTCGAGATGGGTTGTACATCCGGGGACACAGAACATGTATATGGCACTAAAGGTGCAATTTTGGTGGAGCGGCATGAAAATGAAGGTGGCCAAGTTCATCTCGCGATGCTTAACTTGTCAGCAGGTTAAAGTAGATCATTAGAGACCAGCTGGTATGTTACAATCTTTACCTATCCCAGTGTGGAAATGGGAGCAGATAGAAATGGATTTTGTTATAGGTCTTCCAAGAACAGTCCAGAAACATGATTCCATTTGGGTGATAGTGGATCGTCTAACCAAGTCAACCTATTTCATCCTGATTATTGAAACTCATATGGTGGAAGATCATTCAAAAATATATATCCAAGAAGTGGTCAAGTGGCATGGGGTACCAGTGTCTATCGTCTCAGATAGAGATCCGAGGTTCACATCTCGTTTCTGGAAATAATTACAGCAAGCCCTGGGGACTGATTTGACGATGAGTACGACATATCATCCTCAGACAGATGGGAAATCTGAGCAGATGATAAAAACATTAGAATACCTGGTTTGGGCTTGTGTAATGGACTTTAGTGTCTCATTGGAAGAGCATATACCCTAAGTGGATTTCTCATACAATAATAGTTGTCGGGCCTCGATACACATGGCTCTATTTAAAGCATTGTAAGGGAATCCTTGTCGTTCTCCACTATACTGGGTGGAAACTGCAGAAACTTCACTAGTTGGGCCGAGCCTTGTCCATGAAACAACGGAGAAGATTCAGTTGATTATAAAGAGGATTGAGATGGCTCAGAGTCATCAGAAATATTATGCGGATCATTGTCGAAGACCGTTTTCGTTTGCGGTGAGTGATCATGCCTTTTTTAGAATCTCTCCAAGGATTGGACATTGTCATTTTGGTGAGAAGGGAAAATTATCTCCTTGATATATATGGCCTTTTGAGATATTGTAATGGGTTGGAGAGGTGGCATTTCAGTTGTTATTACCACCATGGTTCAGTTCGGTGCACAATGTGTTCCATGTATCTCAGTTAAAGAAGTATCAACCCAATCCTAACCATGTGATCAGATGGGATCATGTTGACCTAGAGCCGGATGCTTCGTTGGTACATATCCCGGTGCGGATTGTGGATTGGTAGGAAAAAGTCTTGCATGGAAAAAGAATCAGCCTAGTGCAGGTTTTGTGGAAACATGGTCAAATTCAGGAAGAGACTTGGGAATGCGAGAAAGAAATGAGAGAGCAGTGGCCAGAACTCTTTCCCTCAAGCGATGGTTTTCTACATTTCAAGGATGGAAAGGCCAATGGTGGGATGAATGTAGTACCCCTCGGTTTCTAGTATGTAACCCTTTCTTGATGTGTTTCATGGTTTTAAAGTGAAGGGTGTTGAATGGGAGAGTCAGGAGAACTTGGAATGATGTTGGGAGGAAAAGGGGAAGTCGCACGGACGACGCACGGTTTGTCTAACCATGCGGCCAAACCGTGCGCAGTAGTTCTTGGAGGTAGTGGATTCCGAACGGTCGGTTCACTGTTTGTCTAAACCGTGTGGCCAAACTATGTGTGAAGGATGGTTGAGGCAGAAGCTAATGCACGGTTAGCACGAGGTTTGTCAAACCGTGAAGACTAACCATGTGGTCACTTAAAGTTAGATCCTAAAATTGTGGATCTAACTCGTTTTGCTTTTAATTTCCTTGTTTAAACCTCCTAAGGGTCCCTAACTCGGGATTACTCTCCCTTGAAGGTTGGAAGACTCCTCCCAAGTGTTCCAGAGGTGATCTGAAGGCTTCTCTTGGCGAATCGAAGCCGGATTCTTAAGGTATGTTTTCGTTCTTGATCGCTTTCTTAGATCTTCTTAGATATAATTCTCCTCTTCTCTCATTTTCTTAGATCTATGCCCATGATGGGTAGAACTAAGGGTGTGGATTCCAAATATGACAAAAAAATTTCTAGTTTGTGTTAGGAGAAGAGATCTAAGGAGGGTTTTGGAGTTTTGACCCGGTGTTCTAGAGAGTTCTTCATCTGTGGCTTGGTTTCGCCCAATTTGTTGAGGTAGGTGGCTTCAATATCTATTCCTCTTTCCTAGAACTTGAAGTTTTAGTTTCAAATTTTTTTTCCTTGATTGAAATGGATTGGTTGTCTGTTATGAAAGAATGGTTAAAACCCATTTTTAGTAATGGGTGATGAAATTTGTGGGCTTTTGGAAAGTGGTTGTTGAAGTAAATATAAAATGGTGATTTTAAATTGGCTATGGTTTCGCTAATTGAATGAAATGGTTTTCAATAAAATAGTATTTCTTTATTGAAAGGTTTTGAACACACTTGGTTTTGGGCATGGATTGCATGGGTCGTGGTGTGTGTTCATATGCATTGGTATGGATAAGGGCGAAAAGTCCCCCCATCAATAGGTTGGGATGGATAAGGTCGTGAAGTACCCACATCAATAGGTTGGGACGTATAAGGTCGTGAAGTACCCCTGTCAAGGTAATAAACTAAGTGATGACTTAGTGGAAGGATAACTCACCACTCGCGAGTATAGGGAGGTACAAGTTGCATGCATGGTTGGTTGTGTGGATTTGTGAAAACGAATGATTGTGCCAAAATGGAAATGAGAACTTGACTGGAAGCTTTGCTTGGTTTTTTTTCTTGAGAACGATGGGTTTTATTGGAAAAGGTTTTGACATGTAACTTGTTTTATTGTGAACTATTTTGGAATTGTTTTATATAAATTGTTTTATGTAAATGTGATAACATGTTTTATCTTAGAGGCATGGGTTGGGAAGTCATCAGGGAAAACTTACTGAGTTTCATTACTCACCCCCTGCTTGGGCACATTGGTGCTTTTGCAGATGTCATATATCGGGACGTTGGAAATGGTAAAGTGTCACATGTTTAGAGCACTGCTTCATGATACTTGGGTTTGTTCGTGATGTTGGAGCTTAGAGCTTGTGGAGCATGGAGTTGGGTTGTTGCCTTGTAGTCTTTGAGTTTTATTTACGTTATTTACTCTGATGTTTTAGTGTTGGTTTCTACTATAGTACTCTTGGTTTTTTTTGATAAAAAAATGGTTGAGTTGTTTTGGTTCTAAATCATTCATCATATAGTGGCTACTTGGAGATGTTTATCTAGTTTGCTTGTTTGCTTGTTGTTTTCAGTTAAAGGGTAAATCGTCCCCCATGTTTTCTTTGAAACCCTTCGGCATTTATTGCCAGCCTTTGGCGCCTTGGGGATGTCACTTAAGGCCAAGTAATGAATCGTTGATCTCTCAAGCCAATGAGAATTGGCGGGTCATTATAGATAGTATTTAAATAATACATTTGTTTTCCAAAAACTATTATACCTAAGGGAAAATTTATAAATTTCATTCTAGACTTGTTTTGACCAAGTTCAAAACTGATATTCATCCTATAAAATTATTATTTTTGACCTCAAATATTAATATTTTAATTGTATTAAAGTTTTATTAAAATATAAAATTCACCTACTATAATTGAGGATTGAGTGTTTCATTCTTCCATCCTATCAAAAAAATTTCCTCTAAATTTTATGGGTGTTACCCTCTAAAAAATGAGGGTGGTTATAATTTAGAACATCCCCTAGTTCCCATGTTTCTTTCCCCATTTTATGATTTTTTTTAAATTATCTTTACTAGTTTATTCACCATATTCCAAAATAATTTCTTTCTAGTACAAGAATGAAGATATTTTCTTCATATTAAGTTATATCATGCTCCAATTCAATTTGTTCAGAGGTGAGAACATGTGTTGGGACTGGAATGTAATTCCTTAAAAATGAATTATAGAAAACATCTTGTAATTTAGAGAGACTTGGTGGAATTTCCAAATGATAAGACACATATCTAACTTTTCATATAATTTAAAATTGTCTTATCCACCTAGGGATCAATTTTCACTTCTCAAAGAACCTTGTGACACCCTTCCACAGATATACTCTCAGAAAATGTGGCCTCCCACTTAAAATCAAAAATCATTATAATGATTGATATAATAACCATTTATAATTTATTGAGTTTACTTAATATAATATTGAATATCCTTTACCTTTTTATTTTTCTCCTAAACATTCTCTGGGTATAAAATTTTCCTTCCTCCAACTTCAACCCAAAATGTTGAAGTACAAAATTTCATTCCATATAATGTTTCACATGGTTCAATTTGAGTACTTGAATTGAAACTATTATTATAGGAAAAATATACCAATGTTAAATACAAAACCTACTTACTTTGAAATTCAAGTGATCATGAACTCGAAATGTATTCCAATGTTTGAATGGTTCTTTCAGACTGTCTGTCATTTTGAGGATTGTAGGTGGAGCTCAAATATAGCCTAATATCAAGACCCTTAGGAATAATTTTGAAATATTGATATAAAATGAGGATCATGGTTATACAAAAGAAAAATAGGTGTTACCTTAAGTATTTTCAAATCATTAATATAAATACTTGTGAGGTTCTCAAGAGGTAAATCTTCTCTTATAGTGAAGAAATGAGGATACTTTTTAAGGAGATCAATAATAACCCATATTGCACTATTACTTCTAGATGTATTAGGAAATCCTATGAAAAATTCCATATTGATTTCATCTATTTACACATAATAATAAGAAGATATTGACTTACCCTTCTAGGATGGTTTCTATTAGTCTGTTCTTATTGGATAACCAAGAATCTTGATACAAAATATGAAATTTTCTACTTCATGTTATCCCACCAAAAATGTTCCATCAAATCCCTATACATCTTGGTACTACCAGGGTATATTTAGAAATTAGAGTTGTGAGCAGAATATAATAATTTCATCCTCATATCAGGTATATATGAAATATATAATATCTTTCCAAATTTTAAGGTCTTATCTCCACAAAAAAATTCTTTCAACTTCCCATCACTCATGGATTTAATTTTCTTCTAAAAACAATCATCGTCAGATTAATAACATTTTATATTTTCACAAATTTTTGATAATAATTAATTTTTACCCTTTATTAATAACTCTCATATTCATATTTACTATATCCATGGAAATAAGATCCATTTTAATCATCATTGGGTCAAAAATCCATGATATTTCTTACTCGATGCATCATTTTAACTTATTTTATTTCCCTGGGTGGTTGTATATTGATAAATAAAAATAATTAACTTTATAGAACCACCTCATTTTCATCATATTGGTAAATATTTGTGAAAATATGTATTTTAGGATCTTATGGTCTATCTATATCTCAAATATTTCACAATAAAGATAATGTCTTCATATCTTTAAAGTAATGATTATATATACTAACTCAATATCATGGGTTTAATAGTTCTATTAGTGAGTCTTTAACTTCATTGATGAATATAAAATAACATTATAATTATTAATAAGAACACAACCCATTCAATTTTTTAATGCATCACTATATATCACAAAACCATCATTTCCATATGGAAGAGTCAAAATTGAATCACTAAACAATACCATCTTTAATTTTTCAAAAAAATTATTCACATTAATTTATACATATGTACTAAAACCATTCACATGAAATCTTGGTTAATGGGTTAGATAATAACAAAAAATTATGAATTAGTCACCAATCATAACCACTCAAACCGATGAAACTACATATCTCAATTATATTTGTTGGTGTAGGAAATTATTTTTCTACCTTTTTTTCGTAAGATCAATTGAGATACCATCCTTGGAGACAATATGGCCATTAAAAAAAACTTACTAAATCTATAATTCACACTTTATAAATTTAATACATAACTCTTTTCTTATAAGAGTCTCAATTATGGTCTGAAATTTATTTTCATGGTCCTAATAGCTCTTCTATTATACCATGATATCATTAATGAATTCCTAAAAAATGATCAAAATATTCCTTCAATAAAATTTGTATTAGATAAATAAAAACTAATAGTTTATTAGTCAATACAAATGGAATTAGTGTAAACTCATATTGAATATACCTCATTCTAAATGAAATATTCATATTATATTCCTTCTTAACTCATAATTGTTGATACCCACAGAGAATATCAATCATTAAAAAATATTTATCACCATAAATTTTATTGAAAGCTAATCAATGTGGGAAAAAATATACTTGTTATTTATCATAATAGAATTTATTTACCAATAATAAATTCATATCCTCATGGTTAAATCATTATTCTTAACAAATAGAATAGGGGATCACCATGGTGAAACACTATGGTGAATAAATCCCTTACCACCCAACTCCTCCATTTTTTATTAATATAACGGCCATCTATTTTATAAATAATATTCATTTTATTTTAATGTATTATAAAAAATACATGCTTTCTTTTTTATTCTTTTTATTATTATTGGGTTTAAATTTTCATTAAGTATCATTATCGTTGATAATATAATCGTCGAGCACTAATCACACAACTAATATAAATATAAGGTATTTAAAAAGAATCCTTTCAAAACAGACGAAGGATAGGAAAACCCCATACAGTAGACTCGGGCCATATGAAGCTCATTTGTCAAATCTCGGAAAGGAGGTAGAGTGAATGGGCTTATCTCTTGACCAATCCCTAGAAGAGCATCAACATGTTAATCTAGAATATAATCCACTATGGAAGAATTTCAAGTTCATATAGATTACCACTCAGATGATGTTATCTGAGCCGCCCTAAGAGTTTATCACCATCACACACCTTACCATTAGGTCTTATGTGTGTTTTATAAGGGGTTATGTAATAAGTTATTAGTTACTTATTGTGTAATCCATCTTTATAAATGAAATTTGTTTTCCATCAATTCATTTATGAGAATAGTCTTTCATAAAAAATGATGACTTTGATAAATTGACTCTTCGAGTAAAAATGGTACTTTTTAGAAATATATATATTATTATATTAAAATATGGTTTTGTTAATAATGTTACACTAATAGTTTTATAATAAAACTCTTTTTCATTATAATTGATGATAATATTTATTTCTTATTCTTGTTTACTCTATAAAGGATTACGTATTTAGTTTGATAAGAATTAAATTTTTATGTGATATAACTGAAATCAGATTTTTAATTAAAAAATTATTTTGATGAATTAATTATTTTTGGAATAAATAATATTTTAATAAAATATTATTATTATATAGTTTTTATTAAATATAACTTATCATATAATTTTTATGAAGTCAAATTTAACTTTTATTAATGTTTGGAAACAGTTTTCGTCAAAACCCACCCATTTTCAATAAATAACAGTTTTTATTTTAAAAGTGAATATTCACATATTTATAAAATTATTTATATAAAATTAATATTATTTTTGGACTCAGGACATTGAAATTATCCGTTGTTATATTTGTCATAATTTTCAAACACAATCGAATTTTTAGGTAAAAATTAAATACCGTATAAATATATAATGTGTTTTATGACATCATAATGAAAAAAAATGATGTAATAAATACTAAAATAGTTATTTTATGCCCAATATAAGTTTTAACATTAAAATAATGTGCTTTAATATTTTTTTAATTATTTTATAAAGCCTTAGTGAATCCTCTAAAATGTAAAATATACTTTATGATCTCAAATTCATTTTATTAATAATGTTACTAAACTTCACACAAAAAAGTATAAACATTTGAAAATTTTGGACATTGTCCATATAAAATAATTTTTTCCACTCCACTTTCACAAAAACCATGAGCATAAACCATTAGAAGTTTTTTGGTTATGTATAATTAATTATATAGATTCCAAAACCTAATTGTGTGAAATATTAAATAATTCCTCTATCTTCTTCTATATAAACCCATATAAGATCAAACTTACCTCCAATAAAAATTCCTATAGAATGTCCATACTCTGAACTCCTTTCTCTAGAATCATCCCAAGGTTCTATATGTTCTCAATAATCCCCTCTTCAAGCACTTGAATTCCCACACTCAAGTAAGGGATTCCTTCCTTCCCATTTTTATCCAAGTTTATTTATGTTGTAATAACCATTTATTTTCAATTTAAAATGTTGGGTTATGATTTCTCACCTCCCCCATTCATTATTAATTATGTTTTAATGATAATATACCACTTTCCCTCTCATTAATTCCTTCCGTGTACACCTATTACTATGCTGAAATTTCATAAGGGATTCATCTCTTCTTATTTCCATTCAAATATTTCTCCCATATTATTCATGTAAATTAAATTTAATATGTTGTTATATTATTTTACATGATCCCCTTACTATATATTTCGTGTATAAATTATTATATACCATTTTCTGTCTCATCAACCCAACTTATGAATTTCTATATGACGATGTTATGCTAACGAAATTGCACTGCAATTTTCCAAGCCAAAATCCTCACATAGTGAATACGATAACCATTTCTATATAAAGGGTATTCACATTTATGAACATATAAATATTTAAAGGTACAAAAATTTATGTATTCCATATTTTTTAATCATGTAATAACTTATGATGTTGAATGATTTCATGTTATATGATCAATGTGGCACACTTTTGCATGAAATGAAATGTTTATAAAGGGTGTGCCCTGATAGAACTTCAATGCATTGGATAATGTTAGTATCATGATAATATATGTGCAATTAGGGTTTAATAATGATAATCCATGTGAAATGAGGGTTTACTAATGATAATACATGTTCAATGAGGGATTACTCATGCTAATTCATGTGAAATGAGGGTTTAATGATGCTAATCTATTTCCAATGAGGCTTGGATCATGCTAATATCATGGTATATATCACTACCACATTTCCATTATTTGATTATAATTTTATATCATTCTATATTAATGTTTCTCTTATTCTCCATTGATATTCCAATTTCCTAACTTGTATTGTATTCTTCATGTTATGCCTTGTTTACTACCTTACTGGGCTTTATATCTCACCCCTTTCTTATGCATGTCCTCTGGTTATCCCATGAAAAGTTAAGTATGAAGGAATGAGTGTTTCATGTCAAATAAGTTTGAAATAAAGATGTTGTATTTCATGTTTTATGTTAATATGTAATGTTTCTAATTCCCAAAGACACTAGACCTCTTGATCCTCAGAGTTGTCATATGAACAAGTTTATGTAATAAATCATGTTTAAGTGTGTAATAAAGAATACGGTTGTTATAATTTAACTCTACTAAATCCATAGTGTCCATTATATATAGTGTTTTTGATATTTTTCTTTCATCATGGATTAAATCAATGGAAATATCAACTTCATGATCTAGTGGTCATTGTTCTATTACATTAAGACATCTAACATTGTATAATCCAATTGTGGAAAACACTTTTCTCTATTATAGAAGTTTTATTTCTTATAACATTATTTAGCTTCCCTATTATATCTGTGATCTGCTCAGTTCTAATACCAACTATATTGGCTTTATCAAAAGGTAAATATCTATATTGGCCACTACTATAAATACCCATATTTCTTCCAGGTGTAATTTCTAAACAATGTAATATATTATATTAGATCATGAAATTATTAATATTAAATCATAATGTATAATTCATGTTTTTGTATAATACATATAATAAATTGAAAAAAAACATTTTCAATATCATAACCATAAATATTGTTTCTTTTGTGACATCATTAATTTTTATTAATTTCTAATTTTTTTTTAAAACCCAATTATTTACCTAATGGTTTCAAACCAAGTTCATAGTAAGACTTGTTTTCATACAATAGATGATGATAATGTCAAATCCCAATGCACCCTTTTCAGAGTTATTACTGCTAAGTAAAGCTATTCCCAAACCATATCCACTTGTAATATCCATACATGGATTCATTTCTAAGAAAAACCACATAATATCATCCTAACCATAACATTGGGATGTTATTCTATACATATCCTCAAGGAATGCCATAATATTATATTACCAAATATGAGTTTTATAAAATCTAGTCCCTAATGCTTCTAGAAAGCATCCTCAAATACTAACTGTTACAACATTATCCCAAGTATCTAGGAGCCAGTGGTTACATTATTATATTTGCATAAATATAAAAGTATAAATAAAAAATGGTCGATTAGTTTAGAAGTTTGAAGATTAAAATTTATACATGATACCAATTTTACATTGTGAATAAAATATAAAACCTAGTAATGTGAAAAATATAGCATCCCTAAACTCATTCAACGAACTCTTTTATTATCCTAGTGAAATGAAACAAAATAAATATGATCTAAAATTCCCAATAAGGGTTAATTATAATGTAATATATCACGAATCAATAAGGTATAATCAATATGCAAAGGTATGTAACTGAATAAACCTTCCATTTAATTAATAACTTGGATATCAAGATTTAATAAGGCAAAGTAAATATGTAAAGAAAAATTATTGAATACATATTTCATATAATTAATATCTTGAGAAAAAAAATTAATACTTGGATAATATTAATTCAAAAATATCATGGATAGAAATAATGTAATTACCAATGATTTATATGATTAATTATGGATTTCATGATCACAAAAATCATGATATCTATATTTTTAATACATTTCATAAGAAATTTTAAAACTATGGGTAAAAACCAATTTTATTTGGCCAACTAATTTGTCCCATGAGATATACCAATGCATCGAGGGGATATATAATTTTAGGCCCCACCCGTAGCATTGTGTCTAAATAATTCTTCATATATAAAATGATTTACTTAATTAATAAAAAAATTACTTATCACTAAATATCTGTATTGACTAAAGAATATGGATTTAACAATATTTTCCCAATTAATGAAAAAAAAATCAATATACAAAAAATCATATCTAAAAATTGTATATGGTTTAAGAAATAATAATATCCATGATAAAATGAATATGTATATTTAAACTAAATATAATTTATAATGAAAACTGATCATGAGAACGTGATTTGGTAAATAGAAAGTTAGCAATCAAACAATTAATCAAGAAATGATAGTGACCATTAGAACATTGAGAATGTAGGTTTTTTATATAAAATTGTCTATTTTGGAATAATATAGGGAATAAAAGTTAAATATTTAAATAATATTTCATAAAAGTGATTTATATGTAAAACATTTAAAACATATATAAGAAGCTAAATTTCATAAAATGTTTATGATGGTGGGGAAGTCGATTATTACCATATACATTAAAAATCGTTTTTATTTTTTGTTAAAATGGTTCCTTTTGATAAATGTAAGAAATATTACTTTAAAACCTTTTTTTAAAAAAACCAATAATAACATAAAATTTACTTAATATATCATTTGAGTAATTAAAAATAGTTTTCTAAAAGAATTTTGAAAAATATGGACATGGAAGAAAAATATATATGATTTAAAGAGAAATAAAATCATTATTTCCCTTAAACATTATTTTTATTTATTCACATACCAATGATCGGAAAAGTTTTATTAAAATATGTAAGTTCCTTAAATATCCTAAGGATAATAAAATGATTTGATATTACGAAGGAAAAATGATAAGATTCCTTCAACGATTTTAAAAGCAATCCCAATAAAAAGTGATATTGTAAAATATTTTCTTACCACTTTGGAAACATTCAAATTGTAACCTTTTAAAAGAATAAACACGAATTGATACATTAAAAATCATGAATAAATATTTATTTATTTTAAATACATCAATATTTCAATATATAGAACACATAAGATTTAAGAGGTCTGTTTTTACAAATATCACACTACTGGAAACTTAAGATATAGGAATGGTTTCAAACCGTTAGTATAGGCCAGAAATCCATTGGTATAGATTATAACAATGGTTTTACAAACTTTTGGATGTCCAGTTGTGGGGATAGACCTATACCAATAGTTATTTAATAATCGTTGGTATATGACAATGAAAATTTCAATATCCAAAGGATTTGTACAAAACCGTTGGAAAATATATTTTCCAATGGTTTTATACCATTGGTATACTTATAGTTTTGGAATATATGTAAATGGTTTATAAACCATTTGTATAGTGTTTTACCAATGGTTTAATAAGAACTTTTGATATAGAAATAGTTTTCAAAACTATACCAATGGTTTATAATCTATTGGTATAAAGTACTCTAAATCCACAAAATAGAATACAACAGCCTCCCCTCCACAATTGCAGTGCATACAGAAACCTCCCCTCTGTAATTACAGTACAAAAATATATATAATAAGTAATAATACAAAAAACACTCATGGAAACAATATACAATATTAAATGAGTAATACAAAATCTAAAAATACATAATTCAAAAAAAAACACTCATGCGACATACATGGAAATTGAATCATATATGGAAAGTGAATCATTCATTTGAAAATTTGGAATAGTATATTGAGATTTAGGGATTTAATGGAGAATTTTTTTGAGGATGGGTTGTATTCATAAAGTAATAAAGGGGTAAATTTGGATGCTTAGAAAATGGATTTTATGGATGTGTAGTGATTTATTTGGGAAGAGAAATACGCAAAAGAGGTGGAAGAATGTATTCCCTTTTTCTCCTCTAGGTGTGAGTGAATACTATTATAGATGATTTTGGTGCACTAATTAATGGAGTGAAGTACACTTCTCAATTATGAAGGTTACTACTAAAGAATTTCAGTAATATGGAATATAATCTAGGTATACCAGATAAATGGTTAAATGGGAGACCACCAAATATGGGGATGAAATTACATGTGGATGTAACATGAATGTCTTGGGATATGAGAGGGGAGTTAATATTATCATTAAATAGGGTATTAGTGATCCTATATTTTAGTTCCTTCTATATTCTAAGTAATTATCTTGGATTATTATCAAGAACCATGGTTACTGATATCATGTTTTTCAGGATTTATAATATTCTAATTGTTGAAGTAGAATTTATATCTTCTGTGATAGTAATGTTTATTCACAGAAGTATTTTCCACCATGGAGGTTGAGTTATAATGTTAGAAACATAAATTTTTTCAACCTAGGAATTCAAGTTGTCACACATGGAGTAAGGAAATTATATGGTTGATGCCTTCACTATAAAATGGATCTAAGCATATGAAAATATCATATACACTGGTTTGGGGTCCTTTCCAAATAACTGTATGCTCAAGGTAAAGGGTGATTCCCTTGGCCTCCCTAATTTATGGATCCTATGTATTTTCGGTGAGGGGACTTTTTATTTTGGTTCATAACAAATAAATAGTTAATTTCTAGTCAATTTTGAGACCTCCATCATTTATACCACAATAGTTTAAATATTATTCACTGGTTAATTGATAAATCCCAACCTAGCATGAATATCTGAAGGTGGGGTATACATTGGGTGTTTAATTGTAACATCCCAAGTAAGTAATGAATAATAGAAATTTTTATCTATGTATATTAATGAATTATATAGTGTTTTAGAGGCTTAAAATGAGAATAAATCCAATCTTAAGCACGGAATACACTAATATTTTTAAAAGATTGTTTTACTGCCTTTTGATGGAAAACCATTATTAAATCAATCTTTTGACAATTTTATAAGCTCTATTTGTCAAAATAAACTTATTCTTTATGATTGGGACATTGAAATTTATTTTGGTTAAATTTTTGGTATTTTTCCGACAATGTTCATTTTTTTAATGAATAGTGAAAAATACTGCATTTTACATCAAAACTTCTTTTTCATCTAATTTAATTATATGGTTAGATTATCTTTTTAATTGGTTTTAAAGTGTACATAGAATATATTTTTACCATTTAATCCAATGGTGGTCATTGGAATCAATTTCACTTTGAAATTGGACTTAAACTAGTGTCAATCTTTTGATACTTATTGTTTCATAAAAACTCGCTATTTATCATGACAGTGAGAATTATTTATTAAATTAATTAATTTAACTTATATGATTTTAATTTTGTAAAATAGAAATCATTTTTGAATTCATAATATCAAATATATCTTAGGGTGAAGTTTTGGTATTTTTCTGAAATACATCAATTTTTTGATGAATAGTGAAACCACTAAGTGGTAATTAAAGAAACTGATTTTTCGTTTAAACGAAACTTTGCCACTTATGTGATTTGATTTTCAAAAAACCGACATACATGGTTGTCATTAAGAAGTAAAATGTGGCTCAATGAGATTAAAATAATTTTTTGGTGAATAGTAACTTTTAAGTTCATAATCGCGATTAGAGGTAATTAGTGTAGTTTAAGGTAAAAATAATGTTTTAATAATTTGATATGAACTTTACACGTGTCCTAACCTTATTGGATGTGTCATGGACGACCAATAAAATCCATGGGTCAACTTGGGGACCCCATGGAGCCACTTTGGTTGGGAAATGACATAAATAACCTTTTATTTAATGTAAAAGTAAAAATGACACAAACATGAGTTGTTTTATTAAAAAACATTTACATGGGGTCATATAAGTCGGATTTTTTACTATAAATAGTAAATGGAAATCTAAAAAGATTTCCTACATCATAGTAGTTTTTTCATAATTTTTAGACATTAAATAAAGTAACTTATTTATGACATCATGACGATGCAGCGTTTACCTCCTTATTTAACGACTTAAATAAAATGAAATGATAATGTAAAATATTAGACCTACACTTGTCAAAAACCTATTGTTTGGGTATATTTAGACCCCTTATCACCTTATCCTCTAATTGTATCAATGTGGGAACTTTTGAATCCGAAACTCATTTTAAAATAAAGTAACATTTCTTTACTTTCCAAGAGTGCCCCTCCTCTCCTCTTATAAAAGGCCCCAACCTCTACCTCTTTACCCACACTTCCAAAGAATTTGGCTCGGCCAAACCCTGCCCATTTTGTCTCTCCAAATCCCTCTCTAACTCTTAGATGCCTCACTTTGGGCAGAAGTCTTCCCAAGGAAGCCTTTGAGCTCAAACCAAAGAGAGTTACCCGATTTTAAGGTAATGTCTTCACTTGAGTCCTTTTGTTTTATTTTGCTTCTCCAACCCCCTAAACTCTTTTTATTCATTTATTTTGTAACAAATCAAGTATCTTCAATATACTAAGATGTTTTAATAAGAAGAATTCGAGCTACAATTACACACACCTACATCTAATGGTTAAAGAACATACTGTTTCCGTGGATGGTGAATTTCTGCCTCACGAAACGATGATTGTTCAATACTCATATAACACCTTCAAAGGTGGCCATTAATATGTCACTATATTTATATATAATATATATAATATTTTTATGTTTCCTTAAGCATCTGTATTTTTTATTTATGTCATACCTTTATGTTTTCCATTATGGGTAAACGCGATATCCTCATTTAAGGAAGTGCAGACTACCGCCCCCTCAAAGTGATTTGATTCGTTAATACCATATGTGGTACGTATAAAGGATAGATTTAATGATATTATATATGATAAAATACTGGAACTATAATACTATTATGTATCATTATGTTTTAATTCCATTAAATACGAAATAGAAATGAAAGTAGCGTTCGTGGGTACGTACGGCTAACCGTATCCATGAACGGTGCATTTCATTTCTTACATCTAAAAATTATTTAATATTATAAATGAATGTATATACTGGATATATATGATATATATGATATCTACATCATGAGTATAACTCTGGATATAATGGATACATGAAAAACTTGTAATTATAAAGAGTTTATTTTTGACTCAAGTACCAATGATCATTAAAACAACTGTTAATAACTTAAATAATTACATAGTGTTCATGACATGGTAATAAGTGATATAAAAGGAATAATTAACTTGAAAAAGGTTCTTAATCAAGTATAAATTAACTCATGTTTATTATTCAGGAGTTTAAAGAACGATCGAGTCAAGTCGGACCCGAGGTATGGGACTTCGTCTCAATCTCCTTTCATTGAGGCATATTTTGTTTTATACACAACCTTCTTTTATACGGTGTATAAACCCCTTTGACTTTAAAGTTTATTTAAAAGGAATATTTTTTATATGAAGCGTTTAATAAATGAAAAAAGGAAATGTTTTTGTCGTACATATGCGGCGACAACGACTTCTCCGCCGCCGTGACCATTATTTGAGTTTCGGCTTCCTCTACAAGCCATACCGTTTTTTTAAAATAAAAATAAATACCATTTTTACTTTTCTTTTATTTTTGTATTGAAAATGGTTTTCATTATTTTTTTATTATATCAATGTGTTTTATTGATATCTTGTGATTGAAATGTGGAAATGTTATGTTTCCTTTATGTGTGTTTTATGTGATACGACTATGTTATGGTTCATGGGAATTATTATGAAGATGGGTGGTTCCATGATAAACTAAGGGTGGGTGAGCCCGATATAGCTCTCCAATGCATTGGGTAACGCGGAGGAGGGAAACGTTAAGGTTTCTCTAAAGAGATTTAGGGAATATACTGTGATGGGTATTCCAAACGTAACCAAGAGGGTTACTCCCTACGTAAGAATGTTATGAATGCCTAAAGTTACCTTTATGTCTTATGATTTCTATGATTTATTCATGATTTGATGAGGTATGTTAAAGTGCCTATGTTTTATGGGTAAAGTATGATTTTATTCTTATGTATATATGAACTCATGTTTCCTTTCCATATTTTTATAACCCTTACTGAGCTTTTTATGCTCATCCCAAGTTTTTGAAATGTTTTTCACATGTCAAGGGAAAGGTACATGATAAGATGATAGTTTCGAGGAAGTGTCAAGAAAGAATCCATGTTTTATTTTCAATATGTTTCTGTTGATGGGAAAAATGAATACTATCTTTTATTGTAACCAATTTGTTTAAATGTTGGATGTAATGGATGTTTTATGGTCTAATTATATAAAACTCTAAACCTGAAAAGATCCTCAATATGTAATCTTGTAATAACTCAAGATTAAGTAAGGTTTAAGGTTGGGGCCTTATAGTTGGTATCAGAGGTCAGTTTAGATAACATTAGGAGTTAGAAAATTGTTAAATTATAAATTTATTTATGGTATGATTGAAATGATATAGCATTTACAGATTACCATGTTGCTTCACCTAAGATATTTCTGTGTTAAGAATGGTTTTTCATAGAGGAAACAGAACAGCTTTTCTAGGAAGGCATACAGAGGGAAATGACCTTTCAAATTAGTATCCTGAGATGGTCAGAATCAGAACTAAACAGTTTTTTGCAGTGATGGCTCAGTTTACTCAGGTGAAAAATGTTGGTTATTTTTATTGATGATATTTTGGTGTTTTCTGAAAGTAAAGAGGAGCATGAAATACATTTAAGGGTTATTTTGAAAACCTTAAAAAAAATAAACTGTATGGGAAGTTCTGCAAGTGTGAGTTTTGGTTGCAACAAATTTCTTTCCTTGGTCATATTGCTTCTAAAGATGGGACAACTGTTGATCCGACAAAAACAAAGGTTGTTGAAGAATGGCCCAGACCCACAAATGTAACTAAGATTCGTAGCTTCCTTGGTTTGGCAGGCTATTACCGAAGGATTGTTAGAAATTTTCATGGTTATCTAGTCCAATGACTAAGCTAACTCGGAAGGGTGTTATGTTTATCTGGAAAACGAATGTGATGATTGTTTTCAAGAATTGAAAATAAGATTGGTGAATGCTCCAGTTTTGGCACTACCTTACAGGAATAGTGAGTTTTTGTCTACAGTGATGCTTCATTGAAAGGACTTGGTTGTGTCCTAATGAAGAATTATCACGTAATTGCTTATACTTCATGACAGTTGAAAAATCATGGGGTAAATTACCCTACACATGATTTGGAATTAGCTGCTGTAGTTTTCACTTTAAAAATTTGGAGGCATCATTTGTATGGAGTAAAGTGTGAAATATATACCGATCACAAAAGTTTAAAGTATATATTCACTCAGAAAGAATTAAACATGAGATAGAGGAGATGGCTAGAATTAATCAAGGATTATGATTGTACAATTCATTACCATCCGGGGAAATCAAACAAAGTGTCTAATGCTTTGAGTAGAAAAAGTAATGCTTCATTAACGATGTTACATTTGGAATGTGATCCTTTGGTTAAGGATTTGATGAAATTTGGCATATAAGTTTTTGTTGCAGGATGTTCTTCTGTTTTGTTTCAGGTATCAGTGAAATATTCTCTATCAGACAGAATCAAGCAAGCACAGAAGCAGGACAGTGAGTTGCAGAAAAAGGTATAGTTGGTTCAGAAGGGTAAGTTGCCTGAATTCATCATTGATAATGATTGTGTTTTGAGATTTGGGAAGTGATTGTGTGTGCCTTGTGATTCATAGTTGAAGAGAGATTTGTTATGTGAAGCTCATAATTATCTGTTTTCAGTTCATCCTGGCAGTACTAAGATGTACAGAGATCTGTGGGAGTATTACTGGTGGGATGGAATGAAAAGATATATTGATGATTTTACTGTGAACTGTTTGACTTTTCAACAGGTTAAAGAAGAGTGGAAGTTACCGAAAGGGATGCTTCAGCATTTACCAGTACCAGAATGGAAATGGGGAAATATATTCATGGACTTCGTTGTGGGATTGCCGAAGACACCTCGAGGTAATAATGAAATCTGGGTTTTTGTTGATCGCTTGACTAAATCTGCTCATTTCCTTTCTATACGAGATACTTTTTCCCAAGAACAACTTTCCCATTTGTATCTTAAATAGATATTCAGGTTACATGGAGTTCCTCTCTCTATTGTATCTGACCGTGATCCCAGGTTCACTTCTAACTTTTGGAAAGGCCTTCAGAAGTTGTTGGGAACTGAATTAATTTTTAGTACAGTTTTTCATCCTCAATCAGATGGGCAGTCAGAACGAACAATTCAGAATTTGGACTATATGCTACGTGCTTGTTCAATGGATTATCAGGTAAGTCGGGACCAACATATTTCTTTGGTTGAGTTTTCATATAATAACAATTTTCATTCCAGTATACAGATGGCACCATTTGAGGTGTTATATGGTAAGCGGTGTCGAACTCCAACTTTCTGGGATGAAGTGGGTGAAAGGAATTTGATGAGACCGGAAGTGGTAGAAGAGTTTCCAGAAAATGTTCAGCTGATACAGAAACACATGAGAACAGCTCAGAGCAGGCAAAAGAGTTATGCGGACAACAGGAGGAAGGTTGTCTCTTTTGAGGTAGGTGATCATGTTTTCTCAAAGTATCACCATGGAAAAGTGTGATGCAATTTGGTAAAAAGGAAAGATGAGTCTAAGGTTCATTGGACCATGTGAAATTCTGGAAAGAGTTGGATCAGTTGTATACCGAGTGGCTTTACCTCTGAGTTTATCTCAGGTACACAATATTTTTCATGTTTCGATGCTGAGAAAGTACATTCCAGATCCATCTCATGTTTTGATTCCAGAGGTAGTTCAGCTGGAAGAGAACCTATCTTATGAGGAACAACCGGTCCAGATTCTTGACCACAGGAGGAAATTGTTACAGAATAAGGTGATTCATTAGGTAAAGGTTTTGTGGAAAAACCACATGATTGAAGAGGTAACATGGGAATCTGAAAATGCAATGAGGGATAAATACCCCCACTTATTCGATAAGTAAATAAATTGTGGGGATGCAATTTTATAAAGGGGGGAAGGATGTAACATCCCAAGTAAGTAATGAATAATAGATATTTTTATCTATGTCTATTAATAAATTAGATAGTGTTTTATAGGCTTAAAATGAGAATAAATCCAGTCTTAAGCATGGAATACACTAATATTTTTTAAAGATTGTTTTACTGCCTTTTGATGGAAAACCATTTTTAAATAAAAATTTTGACAATTTTATAAGCTCTATTTGTCAAAATAAACTTATTCTTTATGATTGGGACATTGAAATTTACTTTGGGTAATTTTTTTGGTATTTTTCCGACAATGTTCATTTTTTTAATGAATAGTGAAAAATACTGCATTTTACATCAAAACTGCTTTTTCATCTAATTTAATAATATTGTTAGATTATCTTTTTAATTGGTTTTAAAGTGTACATAGATTATATTTTTACCATTTAGTCCAATGGTGGTAATTGGCATCAATTTCACTTTGAAATTGGATTTAAACTAGTGTCAATCTTTTGATACTTATTATTTCATAAAAACACGCTATTTGTCATGACAGCGGGAATTAATTATTAAATTAATTAATGTAACTTATATGACTTGAATTTTGTAAAATAGACATCATTTTTTAATTCATAATATAAAATATATCTTAGGGTGAAGTTTTGGTATTTGTCTGGAAAACTTCAATTTTTGATGAATAGTGAAACCACTAAGTGGCAGTTCAAGAAACAGATGTTTTGTTTAAATGAAACTTTGCCACTTCTGTGATTTGATTTTCAAAAATATGACATACATGGCTGTCATTAAGAAGTAAAATGTGGTTCAATGAGATTAAAATAATTTTTTGGTGAATAGTAACTTTTACGTTCTTAATCGTGATTAGAGGTAATTAGTGTAGTTTAAGATAAAAATAATGTTTTAATAATATGAGATGAGCTTTAAACATGTCCTAGCCTTATTGTATGTGTCATGGACGACCAAGAAAATCCATGGGTCAACTTGGGGACCCCATGGAGCCACTTTGGTTGGGAAATGACATAAATAACTTTTTATTTAATGTAAAATTAAAAATGACACAAACATGAGTTGTTTTATTAAAACAATTTTTACATGGGGTAATACAAGTCAGGATTTTCACTATAAATAGTCATTGGAAATCTAAAACGATTTCCTACATCATAGTATTTTTTTCATAATTTTTAGACAATAAATAAATTAAATTATTTATGACATCATGATGATGCAGCGTTTACATCTTTATTTAACGATTTAAATAAAATGAAATGATAATGTAAAATCTTAGACCTACACTTGTCAAAAACTTATTGGTTGGGTATATTTAGAACCCTTATCACCTTATCCTCTAATTATATCAATGTGGGACCTTTTGAATCCGAAAATCATTTTAAAATAAAGTAACATTTCTTTACTTTCCAAGAGTGCCCCTCCTCTCCTCTTACAAAAGGCCCCCACCTCTACCTCTTTACCAACACTTCCAAAGCCTTTGGCTCGGCCAAACCCTGCCCATTTTGTCTCTACACAACCCTCTCTAACTCTTAGAAGCCTCACTTTGGGCAGAATTCTTCCCAAGGAATCCTTTGAGCTCAAACCAAAGGGAGTTACCCGATTTTAAGGTAATGTCTTCACTTGAGTCCTTTTGTTTTATTTTTCTTCTCCAACCCACTAAACTCTTTTTATTAATTTCTTTTGTAAAAACACCAGTATCTTCAATATAATAGGATTTTTTCATAATAAGGATTCGATCTACAATTACACACACCTACATCTAATGGTTAAATAACATACTGTTTCCATGGATGGCGAATTTCTGCCTCACGAAACGATGATTGTTCAACACTCATATAACACCTTCAACGGTGGCCATTAAGATGTCAATATATTTTTATATGATATATAATATGTTTATGTTTTCCTTAAACTTCTTTATTTGTCAGTTATGTCATACCTTTATGATTTCCATTATGGTTAACGCGATATCTTCATTTAAGGAAGTGCGGACTACCGCCCCCTCAAAGTGATTTGATTCATTAATACCATATGTGGTACGTATAAAAGATATATTGAATGATATTATATATGATAAGATTCTTGAATTATAATACTATTATGTATCATTATGTTTTTATTCCATTAAATACGAAATAGAAATGAAAGTAGCGTTCATGCGTACGTACGGCTTACCGTCTCCATGAACGATGCATTTCATTTCTTACCTCTAAATGTTATGTAATATTATAAATGCATGTATATACTGGATATATATGATATATATGATATCTACATCATGAGTATAACAATGGATATAATGGATACATGAAAAAATTGTAATTATAAAGAGTTTATTTTTGACTCAAGTACCAATGATCATTAAAACGACCGTTAATAACTTAAATAATTACATAGTGTTCATGACATGGTAATAAGTGATATAAAAGGAATAATGAACTTTAAAAGGGTTCTTGAGAAAGTAGAAATTAACTCAAGTTTATTATTCAGGAGGTTAAAGAACGATCGAGTCAAGTCGGACCCGAGGTATGGGACTTCGTCTCAATCTCCTTTCATTGAGGCATATTTTGTTTTATACACAACCTTCTTTTATACGGTGTATAAACCCCTTTGAATTTAACGTTTATTTAAAAGGAATCCTTTTTATACGAAGCGTTTAATAAATGACAAAAGGAAATTTTTTTGTCATACATATGCGGCGACAACGACTTCTCCACCGCCGTGACCATTATTTGAGTTTTGGCTTCCTCTATAAGCCATACAGTTTTTTTAAAAGAAAAATAAATACCCTTTTGACTTTTCTTTTATTTTGGTATTGAAAATGGTTTTCATTATTTTTTTATTATATCAATGTGTTTTATTGATATCTTGTGATAGAAATGTGGAAATGTTATGTTTCCTTTATGTGTGTTTTATGTGATACGACTATGTTATGGTTCATGGGCATTATTATGAAGATGGGTGGTTCCATGATAAACTAAGGGTGGGTGAGCCCGATATAGCTCTCCAATGCATTGGGTAACGCGAAGGAGGGAAACGTTAAGGTTTATCTAAAGAGATTTAGGGAATATACTATGATGGGTATTCCAAACGTAACTAAGAGGGTTACTCCCTACGTAAGAATGTTATGAATGCATAAAGTTACTTTTATGTCTTATGATTTCTATGATTTATTCATGATTTGATGAGGTATGTTAAAGTGCCTATGTTTTATGGGTAAAGTATGATTTCATTCTTATGTATATATGAACTCATGTTTCCTTTCTATATTTTTATAACCCTTACTGAGCTTTTTATTCTCATCCCAAGTTTTTGAAATGTTTTTCACATGTCAAGGGAAAGGTAAATGATAAGATGATAGTTTCAAGGAAGTGTCAAGAAAGAATCCATGTTTTATTTTCAATATGTTTCTGTTGATGGGAAAAATGAATACTATCTTTTATTGTAACCACTTTGTTTAAATGTGGGATGTAATGCATGTTTTATGGTCTAATTCTCTAAAACTCTAAACCTGAAAAGATTCTCAATGTGTAATCTTGTAATAACTCAAGATTAAGTAAGGTTTAAGGTTGGGGCCTTATAGTTGGTATCAGAGGTCGGTTTAGATAACATTAGGAGTTAGAAAATTGTTAAATTATAAATTAATTTATGGTATGATTGAAATGATATAGCATTTACAGATTACCATGTTTCTTCGCCTAAGATATTTCTGTGTTAAGAATGGTTTTTCATAGAGGAAACAGAACAGCTTTTCCAGGAAGGCATACAGAGGGAAATGACCTTTCAAATTAGTATCCTGAGATGGTCAGAATCAGAACTAAATAGTTTGTTTCAGTGATGGATCAGTTGACTCAGGTGAAAAATGTTGGTTATTTTTTTTGATGATATTTTGGTGTTTTCTAAAAGTAAAGAGGAGCATGAAATACATTTAAGAGTTATTTTGAAAACCTTAAAAGAAAATAAACTGTATGGGAAGTTCTGAAAGTGTGAGTTTTGGTTGCAACAAATTTCTTTCCTTGGTCATATTGTTTCTAAATATGGGATAACTGTTGATCCGACAAAAACAAAGGTTGTTGAAGAATGGCCGAGACCCACAAATGTAACTGAGATTCGTAGCTTCCTTGGTTTGGCAGGCTATTACCGAAGGATTGTTAGAAATTTTCATGGTTGTCTAGTCCAATGACTAAGCTAACTCAGAAGGGTGTTAAGTTTATCTGGCAAATTAATGTGATGATTGTTTTCAGGAATTGAAAAGAAGATTGGTGAATGCTCCAGTTTTGGCACTACCTTACAGAAATGGTGAGTTTTTATCTACAGTGATGCTTCATTGAAAGGACTTGGTTGTGTCTTAATGAAGAATTATCACGTAATTGCTTATACTTCATGATAGTTGAAAAATCATGGGGTAAATTACCCTACACATGATTTGGAATTAGCTGCTGTAGTTTTCACTTTAAAAAATTGGAGGCATCATTTGTATGGAGTAAAGTGTGAAATATATACCGATCACAAAAGTTTAAAGTATATATTCACTCAGAAAGAATTAAACATGAGATATAGGAGATGGCTATAATTAATCAAGGATTATGATTGTACAATTCATTACTATCCGGGGAAAGCAAACAAAGTGGCTAATGCTTTGAGTCGAAAAAGTAATGCTTCATTAACGATGTTACATTTGGAACATGATCTTTTGGTTAAGGATTTGATGAAATTTGGCATAGAAGTTTTTGGTGCAGGATGTTCTTCTGTTTTGTTTCAGGTATCAGTGAAATCTTCTCTATCAGACAGAATCAAGAAAGCACAGAAGCAAGACAGTGAGTTGCAGAAAAAGGTAGAGTTGGTTCAGAAGGGTAAGTTGCCTGAATTCATCATTGATAATGATTGTTTTTTGAGATTTGGGAAGTGATTGTGTGTGCATTGTGATTCATAGTTGAAGAGAGATTTGTTATGTGAAGCTCATAATTATCTGTTTTCAATTCATCCTGGAAGTACTAAGATGTACAGAGATCTGTGGGAGTATTACTGGTGGGATGGAATGAAAAGAGATATTGATGATTTTACTGTGAACTGTTTGACTTGTCAACATGTTAAAGAAGAGCGGAAGTTACCGAAAGGGATGCTTCAGCCTTTACCAGTACCAGAATGGAAATGGGGAAATATATCCATGGACTTCGTTGTGGGATTGCCGAAGACACCTCGAGGTAATAATGAAATCTGGGTTGTTGTTGATCACTTGACTAAATCTGCTCATTTCCTTGCTATACGATATACTTTTTCCCAAGAACAACTTTCCCATTTGTATCTTAAATAGATAGTCAGGTTACATGGAGTTCCTCTCTCTATTGTATCTGACCGTGATCCCAGGTTCACTTCTAACTTTTGGAAAGGCCTTCAGAAGTTGTTGGGTACTGAATTAATTTTTAGTATAGCATTTCATCCTCAATCAGATGGGCAGTCAGAACGAACAATTCAGACTTTGGAGTATATGCTACGTGCTTGTTCGATGGATTATTAGGTAAGTTGGGACCAACATATTTCTTTGGTTGAGTTTTCATATAATAACAATTTTCATTCCAGTATACAGATGGCACCATTTGAGGTGTTATATGGTAAGCGGTGTCGAACTCCAAATTTCTAGGATGAAGTGGGTGAAAGGAAGTTGATGGGACCAGAAGTGGTAGAAGAGTTGCCAGAAAAAGTTCAGCTGATACAGAAACACATGAGAACAGCTCAGAGTAGGCAAAAGAGTTATGCAGACAACAGGAGGAAGGTTGTCTCTTTTTAGGTAGGTGATCATGTTTTCTCAAAGTATCACCATGGAAAAGTGTGATGCGATTTGGTAAAAAGGAATGATGAGTCTAAGGTTCATTGGACCATGTGAAATTATGGAAAGAGTTGGATCAGTTGCATACTGAGGTTCTTTACCTCCGAGTTTATCTCAGGTACACAATATTTTTCATGTTTCGATGCTGAGAAAGTACATTCCAGATCCATCTTATGTTTTGATTCCAGAGGTAGTTCAGCTAGAAGAGAACCTATCTTATGAGTAACAACCGGTCCAGATTCTTGACCATAGGAGGAAATTGTTACGGAATAAGGTGATTCATCAGGTAAAGGTTTTGTGAAAAAACCACATGATTGAAAAGGCAACATGGGAATCTAAAAATGCAATGAGGGATAAATACCCCCACTTATTCGATAAGTAAATAAATTGCGGGGAGGAAAATTTCTAAAGGGGGGAAGGATGTAACATCCCATGTAAGTAATGAATAATATATATTTTTATCTATGTCTATTAATAAATTAGATAGTGTTTTATAGGCTTAAAATGAGAACAAATCCAATCTTAAGCATTGAATACACTAATATTTTTTAAAGATTGTTTTACTGCCTTTTGATGGAAAACCATTTTTAAATAAATCTTTTGACAATTTTATAAGCTCTATTTGTCAAAATAAACTTATTCTTTATGATTGGGACATTGAAATTTACTTTGGGTAAATTTTTTGGTATTTTTCCGACAATGTTCATTTTTTAATGAATAGTGAAAAATACTGCATTTTACATCAAAACTGCTTTTTCATCTAATTTAATAATATTGTTAGATTATCTTTTTAATTGGTTTTAAAGTGTACATAGATTATATTTTTACCATTTAGTCCAATGGTGGTAATTGGAATCAATTTCACTTTGAAATTGGACTTAAACTAGTGTCAATCTTTTGATACTTATTGTTTCATAAAAACACGCTATTAGTCATGACAGCGGGAATTAACTATTAAATTAATTAATGTAACTTATATGATTTGAATTTTTTAAAATAGACATCATTTTTTAATTCAGAATATCAAATATATCTTAGGGTGAAGTTTTGGTATTTTTCGGGAAAACGTCAATTTTTGATGAATAGTTAAACCACTAAGTGGCAGTTAAAGAAACACATGTTTTGTTTAAATGAAACTTTGCCACTTCTGTGATTTGATTTTCAAAAATATGACATACATGGTTGTCATTAAGAAGTAAAATATGGTTCAATGAGATTAAAATAATTTTTTGGTGAATAGTAACTTTTAAGTTCTTAATCGTGATTAGAGGTAATTAGTGTAGTTTAAGGTAAAAATAATGTTTTAATAATTTGAGATGAGCTTGAAACATGTCCTACCCTTATTTTATGTGTCATGGCCAACCAAGACAATCCATGGGTCAACTTGGGGACCCCATGGAGTCACTTTTGTTGTGAAATGACATAAATAACTTTTTATTTAATGTAAAAGTAAATATGACACAAACATGAGTTGTTTTATTAAATCAATTTTTACATGGGGTTATACAAGTCTGGATTTTCACTATAAATAGTCATTGGAAATCTAAAAAGATTTCCTACATCATAGTATTTTTTCATAATTTTTAGACAATAAATAAATTAAATTATTTATGACATCATGATGATGCAGCGTTTACCTTTTTATTAAACGATTTAAATAAAATGAAAAGATAATGTAAAATATTAGACCTACACTTGTCAAAAACTTATTGGTTGGGTATATTTATAACCCTTATAACCTTATCCTCTAATTATATCAATGTGGGACCTTTTTAATCCGAAAATCATTTTAAAATAAAGTAACATTTCATTACTTTCCAAGAGTGCCCCTCCTCTCCTCTTATAAAAGGCCCCCATCTCTACCTCTTTACCAACACTTCCAAAGCCTTTGGCTCGGACAAACCCTGCCCATTTTGTCTCTACACATTCCTCTAAAACTCTTAGAAGCCTCACTTTGGGCATAATTCTTCCCAAGGAATCCTTTGAGCTCAAACCAAAGGGAGTTACCCGATTTTTAAGGTAATGTCTTCACTTGAGTCCTTTTGTTTTATTTTGCTTCTCCAACCCCCTAAACTCTTTTTATTAATTTCTTTTGTAAAAACTCAAGTATCTTCAATATACTAGGATTTTTTCATAAGAATTATTCGATCTACAATTACACACACCTACATCTAATGGTTAAATAACATACTGTTTCCATGGATGGCGAATTTCGGCCTCACGAAACGATGATTGTTCAACACTCATATAACACCTTCAACGGTGGCCATTAAGATGTCAATATATTTTTATATGATATATAATATGTTTATGTTTTCCTTAAACGTCTGTATTTGTCATTTATGTCATATCTTTATGATTTCCATTATGGTTAAACGCGATATCTTCATTTAAGGAAGTGCAGACTACCGCCCCCTCAAAGTGATTTGATTCGTTAATACCATATGTGGTACGTATAAAGGATATATTGAATGATATTATATATGATAAGATACTGGAATTATAATACTATTATGTATCATTATGTTTTTATTCCATTAAATACGAAATAGAAATGAAAGTAGCGTTCATGCATACGTACGGCTTACCGTCTCCATGAACGGTGCATTTCATTTCTTACCTCTAAACGTTATGTAATATTATAAATGCATGTATATACTGGATATATATGATATATATGATATCTAAATCATGAGTATAACTCTGGATATAATGGATACATGAACAAATTGTAATTATAAAGAGTATATTTTTGACTCAAGTACCAATGATCATTAAAACGACCGTTAATAACTTAAATAATTACATAGCGTTCATGACATGGTAATAAGTGATCCAAAAGGAATAATGAAATTTAATAGGGTTCTTGAGAGAGTAGAAATTAACTCAGGTTTATTATTCAGGAGGTTAAAGAATGATCGAGTCAAGTCGGACGCGAGGTATGGGACTTCGTCTCAATCTCCTTTCATTGAGGCATATTTTGTTTTATACACAACCTTCTTTTATACGGTGTATAAACCCCTTTGACTTTAACGTTTATTCAAAAGGAATATTTTCTATACGAAGTGTTTACTAGACGACAAAAGGGAATGTTTTTGTCGTACGTATGTGGCGAAAACAACTTCTTCGCTGTCGTGACCATTATTTGAGTTTCGACTTCCTCTACGAACCATACCGTTTTTTTAAAAGAAAAATAAATACCCCTTTTAATTTTATTTTATTTTGGTATTGAAAATGGTTTTCATAATGTTTTTATTATATCAATGTGTTTTATTGATATCTTGTGATTGAAATGTGTAAATGTTATGTTTCATTTATGTATGTTTTATGTGATACGATTATGTTATGGTTCTTGGGCATTATTATGAAGACAGGTGGTTCCGTGATAAACTAAGGGTGGGTGAGCCCGATATAGCTCTCCAATGCATTGGGTAACGCGAAGGAGTGAAATGTTAAGGTTTCTCCGAAGAGATTTAGGGAATATACTGTGATGGGTATTCCAATCGTAACCAAGAGGGTTACTCCCTACGTAAGAATGTTATGAATGCCTCAAGTTACCTTTATGTCTTATGATTTATATGATTTATTCATGATTTGAAGAGGTATGTTAAAGTGCCTATGTTTTATGGGTAAAGTATGATTTCATTATTATGTATATATTAACTCATGTTTCTTTTCCATATTTTTATAACCCCTACTGAGCTTTTTTTGCTCATCCTAAGTTTTTGAAATGTTTTTCATAGGTCAAGGGAAAGGTACATGATAAGATGATAGTGTCAAGTAAGTGTCAAGAAAGAATCCATGTTTTATTTTCAATATGTTTCTGTTGATGGAAAAAATGAATACTATCTTTTATTGTAACCACTTTGTTTAAATTTGGGATGTAATGCATGTTTTATGGTCTAATTCTCTAAAACTATAAACCTGAAAAGATCCCCAATGTGTAATCTTGTAATAACTCAAGATTAAGTAAGATTTAAGGATGGGGACTTATATTAATTGTATCCCTCATAATTTTTAATAAAGTACTATAGGTATTGTGACATGAAATTTCATAGTCCCTTGTTATGTTTTCAATCGTGGATCCACATTTCATAACATTTCTAAAAGGAAATATATTGTAAATCCTAATGCATAAAAAACATATTTGATCAGTGTATGGTCTTGAAAATAATTCACATTATTCTTATATAAATTTTATGTAAGATACACACATATAAAAAGAAAAACCATTACTTTTTTAGAAACCCTTATGTCTACAATCTAATTCTCAAATAACACAGTACCTGAAGCACATGCTCATAATAAGGAATGAAATTTAATAAATTATATTATTGTAGATGACTTAATAGTGTTTAAGAAAGATAATATAACACAAGTATATGGAAATTTTTATCACAATATCCACCACCATGATCATAAAATCCTCAATTTTCATGGATCTGCATGCTGCTTTCATATCAAGAAAATATCATAAGAAGATGGGCACAAACCACAGTCAATTTGCATGGAATCTTCTGAGGATGGACTCATAATGTGGAACTAATGAAAATGTAACATAAAAAACAACATATATAGAATAAAACATAATTTAAATCCCAACTAATAAATCTTTCAACACCTATCAAGTTTTTATGACAATACCTTGAATAAGGAAAGCCATGGTGAGAGGGTAGGAGAGGATGGATTGAGCCACTGAAGTGATATCCTCTATGTCACCTCTTCCTATGCCTTAAAAAACATATCTAGTGGTTTCCTATAATAAATACATACAAATTTGAGTGATTCATCTTGATATTTGGATTCATTCCCAGTCATAATTCTAAAACATACCTCTCCCTATAAGTTAAAATTTGTCTCCCAATATCCTCTTGTATGATTATCTTCCAGAGCGTGTCAAACTATGATCACAAACAAATCATTGAATATAACATTCCACTTCACAAATAGTTAAAACATACCCTTGAATCCATATTCATGGATATAGTAGACAGTGTGACCTTTTTGGCACGATTCAGCTCAACCTTAGTCAAACGCATCCCACCAATCTATGTCAATGTCATGTATTTCCTCAAAACAAGATGATTGAATGTCAAAAAAAACTAATTGAACCTTCTCTGAGGGTTGGGATGAGGATGAGATCATTTTCTACAATACTGAAAAATCATGAAACAATATCGCTTCTCTATGCCCAAAAACATGAAACATGGCCACTAGATTAGAAAAACTATTTGAAATGGTAGCAATACAAAAGTGATTGTTGAATGTAATGATTTTTGGGTTCATGATAATCATAATGGTCATCATCTCAACTTCATCTGTGACTTATAAATGCATCCATACAGTGGTTTAATAAATTCCAAATACTTTTATGGTGTTATAGAGGTTGTTGAATGCGGAAAGGATTGGATCTCTTAGTGAAAATTCAATAAATAGAGATGTGTACCCAGAGGATAAAAAAGATAAGAAACAACTCCCTGTCAAAATCCCAAAAAAGGAAAAGAATATAACATAAAATTAGTCCAATTATATTTGCAGAATATGGAGATAAAAATGAGAGTGAATCCTTGAGGATAGTTTTGTCTCATAATTATTAAAAATAGAATTCGTAGAATCCACACCTCCATGTCAGGTAAAGGTATATTATTTATAGATAAATAAATAAAGATACAACTAAAACCCTTAACCTAATAATTCCTTGGAATATTAAATCATATATTAGATATCCAAATACACTAATTACTTTATCAAAAAATATTACAATACATTAGTAAAAGGTGTTGTGTTTAAAACTATATAGTATTTAGGCTACCCAAGTCAACCATAATGTAACCTAGCTAATCACACATATATTCCATCACAGAAAATCATCAAACATAAAATGTTAGTAATATAAGTCTTAAATTTAATATATCAATTGTTTCCTTATCACAATCACTATCATTACCATCATCATCAGCCTCATCCTCATCCTCATATATATCACCATCCTCATTCTTGTCCTCATCCTCAGCCTCATCCCCTCCCTCATCCTCTGCCTCAGCCTCTACCTCAGCATCTTCCCCACCATTTTCATTTCCATGAATGACATCATCTCAACAACCACTAATACTTCCACCTAATAATATATATAATGAATGATTTGACGACATATATTCATCGCAAGTTATACTGTTCTCTAGGGAAAGTGATGGAAAAAAACTTTCATCAGTTTTATAAATTAAGTGTTTTCCCTTTCAACACATTATTCCACCTGTGTGTCCCTTTTTCAACATTTTCTACCCATGCCTTAACATTTTCCAAATATTGGGTAATATAACTAGTACCTGAAGAGGTAAAATACATCATTGAGACTATACTCTTCCTAGGTCAGCAGCATACTCTTCCATGGTGCTCGTCTCCCAACACCTAATGTATGTGATCATTTGGCCCAAAATTGATTGGTTCATGTGCTTAAAGGGACTATAAAGAATCATGTTAAAAATATAAATAGATTGTTAAGTTATAAAATAGATATTAAAATTTGGAATAAATAAAATAAAACTTACAACTTGCTGTTGTATTTTTTCGTTAACCGCACTTCTATATTTTTTCTTTCTACTTGAGAAAAACAATATTTCTTGAGGCATGTGTCCTTTAATATTCAATATCTACCTCTAAAATGAAATTGAATGTAGAAAAACATAATTGAAAATATGTTACCAATAATTAATTACATAACTAAAATTATATTAAAACATTAGAAATAAAATTAATTTTAGAGGAAACAATATAAAGTGAAAGTCCTAAAGGAAAATTAGAAAACAAATCACATACCTGCTTCCTCTCACTGTTTTCCATCATAGTACACCCCAAAGTGTAAAGGTATTTTTTTAGAATCAATTTATTTTTATTCTAGATGATTAGTAAATAAATTTAAATAATATAAAAGATAGTATTAATAAAAAACATGAAATTTTTCATTTAAAATCCTCAAATGTGATTAATACCTTAAACATGGTCGTCATACAATGAGTAATCATTGGTCATTAATGTTCTATTATACAATCAACCATTATAGGTACTACCACTAAGTCTATGCCAACTCTATTACACCTTCAAATATAAAACTAGTGTTTATATGCTCTTCAAAACTCACCTAATTCCTTTGGATGTGCTGGTTGTGCACCCTCACCATCGAGAAAATCAATACGAAACTAACACCAAAATATTAATTCATATAAATACAAAAATAATATTAAATATAATAAAACATAATTTTTTACTAATATTTGTGCCCAAGAATTATTCTTGGCTTTTTTCGAAACTGTCTTCATGAGAGCGGGCTAACGGGAATGGTGTCAGAGTATTTGGAAAGTGTTGCGAAAATATTCTGACATTGTTGTCCTATTTTTTCAATTATTTGGCTATCATTATTGTAGTCCACCATCAACTACATATATCACTTCCACACTACACACATTCATGTACTCCCCCTATGCCTATTCATAGATGTATCTATTATAAAATAAAAAATAAATATTATATTAATGCATGTGATAATGAAAATAAATTATGGTAAAAATTTTGTTAGGGTTCTAAAATATACCTATGGCAGTCAGATCAATAGGCATCACTGTATCTGTAGCCACTAAAGGAACATCACCCTGTGCAAGTGGAGTGGGTCCTAGTGTGTGTTCCTTATGCAAAAACTATGTCAGAGCAGGAGTCTAAGAAGAAATTTAGAATCTCGGAGAGAAATAAGTAGATCGTAAATAACATGGAATGGATGCCTAGACAAATGAATTATATGTATGAGTGGGAATCGTCATCAGATATGGTAAATATGGGTGAGTAGTCATAGATGTAAAGGCTAGTGAAAACATGGGTGGCCAAAATATATCGTGTGTCCCTAATAACATAGTGGGATCAGAATGTGTGGAATATGATACACTAGTGGGAGGGGTAGGGTCTAATCAGGGACACTGGCTAGAGGGCCGAGATCTCATACCACCCCCCTTGTACCACCATCCTAAGTACTAGGACCACTACTAGGCTGGTCATCGAGTAAATGGCACCTAGGTGGTGGATCCTTCATAAAAGATTAAACAAAATTAATTGCATGAAATTATATGTTATTGATGTATATATATATATATATATATATATATTTGAATAAAAATACTCACAAATTGCACTAATGAAGTAATTCCCATCTTGGTCATTCGATTATTTTTTATGCCGTCCTTTTTCTTTACTGCTCCTCAATAGGTTTTGTTTCCTTCATTTGAAAACAAATATGGAAGTAAAGGATATACTGGGTCAATGTTGGGTAAATTCCACCCCAATTGGGTTGTGTATACTTGGACATGAATTTGGAAAAGTCATGAATTATTACAAATTTCCTCACACAAGTCACTTCTTCCAAGTGCATTCCACTAGTCACTTCACCAACAGGCCTCACACTGGTCACTTATCCTGTGTTACTTGCACATATCACTTCACCCAAATTTCTTTTTAAATGTTCTTTCCATTATGTAATCAGTCATTTGAATTCATATATAAAGGATTCATTGAAGATTTATGATAATAATGGATTTACATCCCCCAAAATAGTGCAACAATTGGTTGTGACCATCGAGTATACATCACAATTTATAAACATGCTAGTAACCCATGGGTCAAACATACATTGATAAACATAAATCTAAACAAGTGAGAAAATACACACAGTAGAAGTAATATTGTTAATATGAAACCAAATAAAGGGAATTAATGATATTTCTAAATATGTGGTAACCAATGAAAATGAAAATGAAAAATGTGTGTCAAGACATTCCCAAAAGTTCAAGTGGTATTAATACATTAATAATAATTTTCCTTTAATAACATTTTACACATTTTTATGTCATACATGCCTCACTATATAAGAATAAATACAATGTTATTAGTAAAAAATTTATTTTCCATTAATCTCTTAAAAACCGAACCATTGCATAAAAATTTCAATAAGTAATTGTTGGAACCCCTTTTTCAAAGAAAGGAATTAGTTTAAATGGTAAAATAATTCAAAATATTAATGTGAACATGACCAAAGGGGGGAAATATAGTTCCCCTGAAACACTAGTAACATGTGTTGAAAAATTAGAGATAGTGGTAGTGTTTCAAGAAGGGAAATTTATTCTCAATGTGTGGGATGAAGTATTTGTAACATGCCAATTTCGTATTCAAGATTAATAAAATGAAAATCCTAAAGGATAGAGATTACTTGACGATGGGGAAATAAACTAAAAATGGTATATAAAAATCCAAAATAAATGTATCTAGAAAATATAACTCGACATCACCAATTTGAAGTGGACGAAACTAAACGATTTAAACTATGATGGATCGCATGTGAGGATGATTTTTCATCAGCTGGGAAGTGCAGTGTTGCTGTATGGGAAAACATAATCAAATATGGAATGGGGAGGGGGGATTGATGAATATTGGGGATCCTATCCCAATGGTTTTTAAAAAATATTTAGATATATGTTCTATACCAACCGTTATTAAATACTGTTGGAATAGAATTCCATTAGATACCCTTTCCCAACAGTTTCTGAAAAATGTTGAAAAAACAAAGTTTACAACAACTTATACCAATATTTGTCTCAAAATTGTTGGTATAGAGGCCCTGTCCCAATGGTTTCTTAAAACCTATAGAATAGGGGCATTGGTATAGCTCAACATTCTAGTAGTTTAACCCAGTCTCATAGAAATGGAGATGAAATCTCTTACCTTGCACCTCCCTTTAGTTGACTATTCCATAACATTGTGTATAATGGTTTTAAATTTTTTATTAATATATAATATGACTATATTGATATTTATAATATCATACATTATCCTTTAATAACATCTTACCAACTGGTAATATTATTTCATTGTTTTCATTGTTTCGGGTATTAATACCCTTATTTTCTCATGCATGTTTTGTCATGAATGTTCTTGTTATTGAGTATAATATATAGATAAATCATATCCAGAATTATATTAATGTTATAAATATAATATTTAATCATTAAATACATTTTTATAACCATTATTGAATGTTGTACATAGATAATGATGCACATCGGTGTGTGGATACGAAAGGTCATACATATACACA
The DNA here is from genome assembly GCA_963277665.1 of Viscum album. Classification (NCBI taxonomy): domain Eukaryota; kingdom Viridiplantae; phylum Streptophyta; class Magnoliopsida; order Santalales; family Viscaceae; genus Viscum; species Viscum album. The sequence goes on along the minus strand of OY728128.1, from coordinate 2,080,783,328 downwards.
AGTGATGATATCATTCCTTTAATGGGTGAAAGGGTTAGAAAGTGGATAAAATATTAATTTCAAATAATAGATATCATTTAATAGTTGTTATATATATTCATTATATCCATCATTATTACTATAAATTTTAGTCAATTATGGAAATAAATTACATTGGTTCACGATGTGGTAGTCTGTCGTACACACGAGTGATAGATTTTTTTCCATTTGATGGAAAAAATGATGGATAAATATTATTCCATCAACATAATAAATCTAATTGTAAGGTATATATTTTAGTAATTGTATTACAATATTTAAGACATGATTTCATGTTTTAAACGACGATATAAAATGAAAGATCTTTGTTAAGATGATTGCCATCTCTTAAAGAAATCTCATTTAGATCTCTTCTTAATGATCGTAGGGTTGGACTTTCTGGAAGACTAGAATCTCTAGAAAGTAGATATGGATTATATATATATATATTTTTCGATTTTTTTCAATCCCAATGAATTTAGAGGTGTTAATAAGTGAGGTGATGGAGTTTCCTTTTTTAATTGAGGGGGTGAAATTTTGGTAAGTACCGAAAAACTATTCAATAATGGGAAGTCACGCTCACCCCATGTTCCTCAAAAAGTGTTAAATAATTGATTTGATGGGATTTAAGCTCCATAAACATCACAAAAACATAAATAAAAACGTATTTTAAACATTTTACTCCCTAATCCTCAAATTTTACAAACTTTTAACATTTTGGTTTTCACCAAGTTAACAAGTATTTTAACCCTAGTAATTAATGCATGAATACTAAAATGAAATGATAATTATTAGATAATTGGGAACTAATATTTTCAAATGTTAAAGTAAGTTTATCAAATAATAATTCTATGTATCTAGAAAATTTATTTTAACACAAGATCAATAAATGCGCAAAACATCATTTTAAACATAACAGTGTTAATTAATTTGTTCTACTTTTACTAATAATTATGATGAAAAAATAAGTTTATTGTTTTATATCATATAAATAATTCTGATTAAAAATATGGAATCTATTTTATTAAATATAATTCATGTAATTGGTATAATTTAGCTTAAAATATACTTGCAAATCATGTCAAAAAATAGTTTTTCAACAAATGCATTTTTCAAGCATAAGATGATATTATATTAACTATATGACTAGTGATAATAATTAGATGGATTTTGATTAATATATTTATATATATATAATTTTCATTAAAAACATTCATAATTAATGTAGGATCCAAAACTTCTTTTGAGGTATGTCCTTGATTAGGTTTTGGATTAAATCCCCTTAAGTTGGTTGATTAAATGTTTCCCTAGTTTGTGAGGAGGATTAGGGGTTAGGGAAACGAAATAAGGTTTAATGAAGCCATATAAAACATGTTCCATAGCTGTAAAATTAATTGTAGTAACTTTGAACTATAATCGTGATTTCTTAGAGAGGCGGAGCATAGTTGGTAAAACTGTGCATGAGAAGAAGCCAGCCTATGTGGGATTGGGCATAGCGTCCTCCACAATTACTGAAAATTTTGAAAAATCCTTGGGGATCCCAAATAATAAATTCATCATGGTCCCATATTTTAAAAATGGCGAGTCATGGTTGGTGCATGGTTTATCCAATTATCCGGCCAAACTACAGTCCCCATTAAAATTTTTTAATTTTAAAATTTTTTCTACATGGGATTTATGTTTATTCACCCGATTGTTTTCTCCATTTATCCGATAGTAGCTAGGGTGATGAACAATTCATCCAAATCATCCCAAGGATTGATATAATTTATTTCTATACTATTGGGAGTGTCTTTTGGTGCATATTTAAGCTCTTGGTGAGTCAAACATTCATCTTCCTTTCTGTTTCCAGATTCAGTCTTGTGTAGTTTTTATTCTTCGTATGAGTCCCTAAAACACTCTGTGTACAATGGATATTAGGTTTGGTATTCAAATTATTTTTAAATAAAAATCAAATTATTAGGTTAAGTGATTGTTCCTCTTCATAATAGAGATCGATGGTCTTCAATTTATATCCCACAATCTTGATGTTGATTTATGAATATTTGGTTGTGCATGAGTATCTTTTTATTTTATGATTCGTTTTACATTTCATAATGATAAATAATTTGAGTAATTAATAGAATATCTCATGATCCATAGGGTATGTATTAATGCTAATTTTACTAGGTTATGGTCTACCCATGGGGTGAGCCCCTCTGTAAACATGAAAATTGAAATGATAAGTGTAAAATCCAATTATATTGACATATATACCTTAATAAATGTGTTGACATGTTATCTTGGGTTATGAAATGAAGCAAATGTTATTTTTCTATTTATTAACATGGGATAAGGGGTCATTTGGTATAATTTTACGGGGTTAAATGATTTATATATTGTAAAAGATAATTTTTTAGATAAGCTAAGGAATTTAAATGATAAATGGGATAATGAGGTTAAGACATATAAATGAGAATGTGTAAAAATGGGTTAAGACATGATGATGGTTTATGTGTTCATTGAACTATTGTTCTAAATGATTAATGTGGATAATGGTTATGTTAATGTATGATAAATGTTTTATGGTTAAATAATCATGTGAACATGGCATTGTGGTATGTGTGGTGTATTTGGATTGAGGATCTATGCCCACGGGTCAGGTTAGACAGAGGCTCCCAACCCCATACCTAGAATGCATGGGTTAAGGAATCATATCGAGGCTATATGCCCCTAATTATTATTTATTTTATTTTCCTACCTAGACCGACGCTTCTAGGTAAGTGTGATGTAATTTTTTGTGAAATTTTTTTCCTATAAATATATGGAACTTGACTGACCCCCATATGTATATTAGTTTACTGGAATAGGTTTTAGTTTAATTGATGAAAATGAAGAACTAATAGGACAAATGATGAAAATGGTTTAAGTGAATATTGTTAACTAATAGAGCCTAATTTATATCTTATTTACCATTTCATTCATATAGTACATGCATAAAATATCTATTTAGTCTGGATATTTTGTAGACACCACTGGTAGTGGCCTAATGAGTTATACTCACACCCGGCCTAGACCGACATTGGGTACCCGAGTAGATTTCATGGTTTCCATGTTGGTAATGAGTAAGGGAACTATGCTAAATGGTTTAGTCGTGCATTGTATTTATATATAGGATGGTACTAGAATTGGTGACATGACCTATTTTTTTGATTCTTCATCTTGTTCTTATTTTGGGTTTTCCTTACACATGGAATTGTATGAAATGGTATAGCATATTTACTATTTGGTTGTGGGATTGTACATAATTTTTTGAAGTGGTTTGTAATGCCTATTTATTGTTTATAATTTTATTTATTTCATTCTTTATTTGTTGGGTATTACTCTGATAAAGAGGATATAGTCTACCCACATGATCTTTTAGACCCTCACTATTAGTCAACAGCTTTTGGTGTATTGGGAGGCGTGTCTAAGGTCATGTGGTGACCAAGATCGGGGAACTAGTTTAGATTCTTCTGGTTGGGGATGTTACAAATTTATATCATATAAGGATTTTTTTGTATTTCCTTACAATATGAAGATGGTAAAAGGGTTTCTAGGATGTTTCAGGCCCTAGAAATGAGCTCTTTTATGGGAATTGATAACTCATGTATGAGGGAAAACCCAAGTACCTAGGGTCAGATTCTTATTCTTGATTTGTGTTATTATAGTTGAGTGATATTTCACTATTGGGTGTTTCACTTTTTGTGTGATGTAACTATCTTATCATATTTTTGTCATGGCTAAAATGGTAATAGTTTGTGCATTCATGTATCGTTTTGTGAACCAAGGGATATGGTTTTCACGAATCATGGTAGGCACACAAGGGGTAAACATTTGGGATATAAGGGATATAATGCATTCAAATTATTTTAAATTGGAATAAAATATAGTCTAATAAGGATGATGAAAATGGGTAAATAGGAGTAATGTTAGAGAATGGTTAAATAATAGAGCCAAATGACGATTTCTGAACGGGTTAAAAAATTGGTTATGATGAGAAATAAAAATAAAAATGTTCCTTAATGAGAAGAATTGTTTTTTGAAGTTTAAATGGTTAAAAATTATTTCTAATTAAATATGTGTGACTATGTGAGTTGTTTTACCCAATGTTTACCTTAGCCCAATGTAGGGATAGTTGAGGGTAGTGATAGAGATGTGAATGTATCAGTTAACATAGGGTATGTGAAATGTGTTTTTTATGTCTATTGAAGATCCTTATTTTGTTCAACTATGTATGTTTTATGTTATGTGTTCTAAGATATTTGTTTTTTATTGTAGATAAATTCCACCACAAGTACATATAAAAATTAAGATGCGTGAGGATATCAACGAAAATGATCCTCTAATAGTAGAGCAAGAAACCCCATTGGTACATGGTAATAGAAGGGAGGAGTAGTTCCATAAGAAATTTTCTCATTTTTTGTATATAGTGAAATGGGTACTGGGTTAGTAACTTTGAGTTGGTTTAATTTGATGAGAGAGTTTCAGTTGAATCACCCTCTAAAATTTGCTGGAGAGGGTTAAATTGATTGCCTAACAATCATCCATAGGGAACATGAAGAGACATAAAAGAATGTATCCCTAGTTTTGTTGTCATACCTTGTGAATGGGTGGTTTGGGCATTGGCAGTTCCTTAGTTTGGGGGCCATAATGAATTTATAAGTTCTGGATAGAGGATTTCTTCCTAATGTAGTTTTGTTTAGGATATGGCCTTGAGGTTGATAGGTACAATCCAATGGAGGAGATATGGTAACCCATGTGGGTTTTGATCATGTGGGTTGAATTGGTGTTTTGGAATGGATTTCACGGTTCATAGTTTTTTTAGTGATGGTTGTTGTTACTATGGTCTTGGAACCTATGGTAAATTATTTATTTAGTTTGTTGGATGGAGTGTGTTTCAGAATGGGGGAAGGAGTTCCACTCGTGAGTTATGACTTATTATATGTTTGGTTTATTTTTCCTAGAATAAGATCTTAATGAATTTTTACCCCTAACCTTACCAGGTGGAGTTAGTATTATTCAATCTTTTATGGAGACCAATGATATGTGTCAGTCATGTTGTGATTCCTCTTAGGTGCATAAGTTATAGGTGGATGTTTTTGATTGGGAATGTGGTGAACATATAGTGTTTTCTAGTGTGGGTATTGAATAGAATTCTATATGGGGAATTCAATTTACTAAGATATTAAATCATGTCATAGAAATGAGTGTAAAGTATTGGGAACATTGAGGGTGACCTCAAGGGAGGTTATCCCAGTGTTTCAGGTTCCCTCGGATATAAAGCATGGGAGATGATTCAATTATTGAATCAATGGATGGCATGTTCCATTGCGTTTTAGTGAAAGAGGGAATTTTTTTCCTTGGTTACTCACTTAAAGTGGAACTTGATCATTTTAGGTTAGCTGTAAGGTTAATTTGAAGGTGCTACATCATTATAGTGCCTAAAACGGTGGTCAATAATGTTTGATGTGGAGAATTGGGTTGAATTCAGTGGATGATACAATAATGTATGGGACATGGATGGACACGTTTGATATGGGAGTGACACATGTAGTAGGCATTGGTCATGTTGTCGGGCTTAGTGTGTGAAATGTGTGTTGTTTAATGGGTAAATTGTGAATGAATCAAGTCCTATGAGTCTTTCGGACCAAGATTCATGGTTAGTTATGTAAGTGTCTGTTTGGGTTTGGTGATGTATGACACATGAAGATTAGATAAGAGTTTAGTGTGTGGTCATAGTAAAGTGGGAGACCATGAGGGATCTGATAAGGTCTATATGTGGGGATGTAATGGAAAATCATGATTTTGTTTTGGATAGGTGAACACATGGCTTGGGAAATTCACCAATCAATTTCTATGAAACCAATGTTGGAATCAAGGTTATGCAACTGGCCATTTATTTTTTATTGATTTTTTGGTTTGTAGAGTTTCTATTCTGAAATGTCTAGTTAAAGTGGGAGGAACATGAGAGGTGTGGTATTGGTACTTCCACATGATGTGTTGGTTCATAGCTTCTTAGTAGAGTGTCATAACATAATGGGGAGTTTTTGTTGGAAATATCCTCCTAAATTAGTTGTGGTAGATGAGTGTTATTTAGATGTTGAGGGGTATGGAAGCCTACGGTCATTGGCCGGTCTCATTTTCCCCATAGTAGAGTTGATATTGGGAATGGATAACTTGTGATGGTATTCATTGATGACTTCTTACTATACTTATAGTTAGTGACGATCATGCCTAATATATTGACATTTTCTTGGATATAAAACAGAGAGGTCGGGCTTTATGCCAAGCCTCCTTTATGGGTTTCTATTGGATATGGGTCCTCTTGATAGTTATGCTCAAGGAATAGTATATTTGGATCTCAAGGGTGAGAAGTACACCATCGACCAGTTCTAGTGTGGTCATCAAAATGGACCATATTTTGATTAATTCCAAGTGTTCGATTGCCATAAACTGGGAATGGGTAGTAGTTGATGATGTTTTTTATTATAGTGGAAATTGGAGGATCACATAAAATATTTGGGCTTCATATTGGTATTCAAGATTGTTTTTTGGTGATTAAAATTTACTTACGAGAATGGTGATAATGAAACACTTAAGGTGGGTAGAGGTATGTTAGTCCTGGATGTGTGGATTCAACCATAGAGTGGATGTTGTGGCATTAATAGTCCAATAAGTAACCTTTGGAGGAGGTTCTTGGATCCATTAAGAAAGGTCAGGTGGACCTTTTATATGGAATTATATCATTCTAAGTGTTGTCCTTGGGCTCAGGGTGGTTCTAAAAGAAATATGAGATGTCTGTGTTAGAGTCATTGATGGGTGTGATATGGCATGGAAACAGATCTTGGAAATGATGGTTTGGTGCTAAAACCTCCTTGGATGTTAGTCATGGAATCTGGTAGGTGACTTTGTGTGACCATGGAATGACTGTAAGTGTGAAGGAACCTTGGTCTTATGATGTAGTGTTGTTCCAAAAATGAAAATGGACATTCTAGAATGATTCGGTTGGGGATGGATTGACTCGATTAAAAATATGTTCAAAAGTGGTGAGTTGTAAACCACCTTTGGTAGGTTTTTTGGAATGAAAATCTTATTTCTACATTGAAAATAAGTTTTAAATAATATCTTTATTGACTTTATTCATTTTATATATAGAGTATGTTCTTGTGTTAGGAACATTAATGGGTGTGGAGGAGTATGATGATGATGTGGAAAGTATTGGATGCCTTGAAGACATAGTTTTCCAGATCTTGGGAAATGACACTAGTAGGTGCATTGAATGATGGTGGTATGAATTATGTGAGGGTATTCCATGGACAGGTGTAGGTAGTATCATTTCAATAGTGGAAAAGGGTTTTTTTAGATAATCCTTTCAAAAATGGTCTCACGGAATAAGTAAAGGTATGAGAAGTAGTAAGTTATAAGCCACCATAGGCATGATGTTTTATAGAAATTGAATTCTTAAATAAAGAAAAAATTTAGGGAGGTCAAATATTTTTTGGTCTGGAAAGGATGGCAAATAAATATCCATTCCTAGTGGCCTTTAAATCATGGATGGATTCCAATGTGGTTTTTAGTTCCCATGGATGTTAGGGAATGGTGAGTTGGGAAATGTATTAGGTATGTCTTGAAATCTGGAGGGAGGTCTTGGTAGGAATTTCAAGGGTGGAAGTGACTAACACAAAAAGATAGTGGTGGTGAGATAAATTATATGGTGCATATCACCATAGAGGTAAGTGATTAGTGTTGATGACATAACAAGTGTTTTAGGTTGGATGGGATTGGGTAAGTTCCACCTTGGTGTTTTGGTTTTGGTGATGAGTGTTGATTTGGTTTTTGACTAGTTGAGTGCCTTGGGTTGAAGATTTTTCTTGAGTTTCATTTTGGGTAATCAGATGTGTATCAAGGAAGTTAAAACAAGTTTTTAGACCAATATAGGTTCGTAAATGTGTTTATAAAATTGTATGATCCTTGGGTGATGCTAAGTTTGGGTCATGATATATTTTTAAAGGGGGTAAGATGGTACCAAGTGATTTCGGCCATGACAACTGGAGAGGATTAGGCCAGTAGAGTGCCTATTAGATCATCCCCAATGGTATGATGATATTCATGATGTTTCCTTATGTCATAATTTAAGAAATGTGGCCTTACCTTCTTTATGAGGTCCTGGTGGTTGATATTGGGATAGAGAAATTCATCCCTTCAGAAGCAATGTGGTCTGATTTTTTATCTTTTTTAGAATGTTTTATGAGGTAAATTCATTATGTTAGTCCGAGTGTTTTGGGAGCATGGTTACATTCAAGGAGGATATTGGGAGACGGACACTGATATAAGGGCATAATGGCTATATATTTTTACCTCAGATACCTAGTGATACTTGGAAGGGATCCTCGAGGATGACTCATTATAGGGTGGGGAGGTTGAATGATCTCAAACTTTTTTAGAGGTATGCCCTTGTTTAAGTTTTGTTTTAAAAACCCTAATGTTATTTAATGAAGTGTTTCCTGAGTTTGTGAGGATTCAAGGTGTTTGGGAAATGAATTAAGGGACAATGAGGGAATCTAGTGCATTTTTCAGGGTAGATGCATGGCTAGTAGTAATTGTGCACTTTAATCATGCTTTCCTGGACAGGTGGAGCATGATTAGAAAAACTATGCAAGGTAAGGTGCCAAGTCATTTGGGATTGGAAAGATACATCCATCATGATTATTGTACATTTTTATAAACAATGAAATCTCCCCATTAATTTGTGTGGCCTTCATTTCTCTTGGACTAAGGGCGGTGCACTATTGGCACACAGTTGGTGTACAGTTTGGAAAACCATGTGGACAAACTATTAACCCCATAAAAAAATGTTTTATTTTACCATTTTCCCCATCAATATTTATGTTTCTTCCAAAAAAATTATCTCTATTTATCTTATAGTAGGAAAGGGTCATGAACCGCTCTTCAAAAACGTCCCAATGATTGATTTCCTTCATCTATAAGTTGTTTGGAGCATCATTTACTACATATTAGAGATTTGAGTCAATATAACACTCCTCTTCCATTATTTTTCTAGATTATGCCTTTTTTAGTTTTTCTTATTCTTATGAATCCATAAAACACTCTTTTCCAGTGTATAATAGGTTGGGTATTTTAAGAGTGTTCAAATATGAATCAAATCGTAAGGTTATGTGAGCGTTCATCTTCAGAAGTGAGGTAAGTGGCCTACATGTCAAATCTCACAGTCATGATGTTGGTTTATGAGTATGTGGTTGTGCATGAGTGTTTTTGTGTTTTATATTTGGTTTTTATTTGTATAAATGATAAATATTTTGGGAAAACATTCAATTTAAAACCTCATGATCCCCATGGTATGTGTTGAGGTGAATTTGTCTAGGTAATGGGCCACCCATGGGTTGAGAAACTCCTTGAAAATGGAAATTGAAATAGTAAGTGTAAACCTGAATTGTATGGATAGAAATCTAGGGATAAATGTGTTGACATGTTAGCTCGGGTTATGTAATGAAATAAATGGTAATATTTCCTATTTTTTTAACATGGTATAATCGGTTATTTGGAATAATTTTAATGGGTTAAATGAATTATTGATTATAAAGAATTATTTTTTTGATTGGAGAAAGAATATAAATGATAAATTGGATAATGGGGTTAAAATATATAAATGAGAATGTGTAAATAGGTTAAAGTACGATAATGGTATACGGGTTCGTTAAAATATTGTTGTAAATGATGAATGTGAATAATGGTTAGAGTTATGTATGATAAATTTGTTATATTTAAAGAAGAATGTGCACTTGTGTTGGTGGTGTGGGGTATTGGACTTGAGGATCTACTCCCACAGTTCTATTTGGACTAAGGATCCAAACCCCAATCATAGGAAGTCAGACTGAGGCTATATTCCCCTAATGGTTTCTTTTTGTGATACTACATGGACTGAAGTTCCAAGGTAAGTGTGATGTAATTGCTTGTGTAATTTTTTCACTAATGTGATAGGTAACTTGACTCACCCCCTTATTCATAGTATTTGACTCGCATAGGTCGTAGTTGTTAGGATGGTATGACTCTGATTATAATATACTCTATAATACCAAATGTAGGATCGAAATAAGAATGAGATTCTCTGATACAAGAGGGTGGTGAATTGTACATTTAAAAATTCCCTTAGGAAATTTTTAGGATGGTTATGTTTAACAAGGTTAAACAAGATAATTCACAAGACCTCTATAAGTTCTAAATACTGGATTGATTCCGGAAAAGTGATTCTGGAAATGAAACTTAACAAAAGTTACAAAGATTAAGATTCTACCTTAAAGCGTATATAATCTAACTAAATCAGAGTACAAGTAAGGAAGTATAATAATGTTATACTTTCCTTACCAATACAAATTACACAATGGAAAACAAAGTAGTAACACTACAAGTAACAAACAATAACTCTTTTAACCCCAAGAGAAGGGTATCCAACAACCTTGGATAAAGGTCCCTTGATTTATACTTTCAATAAAGTCTATCTTACCCACACCAGGGTAAGCCCCCGATATGAAGATCGAAGTCTGTCTTGTTATCCCCGCTAGCCATCAACTATCAGGTAGTCAACACCTCTATCTTCCTCAGTAAGGAAGACCTCAACTTCAAGGTGTTGGAACCCTTGTCTTCCTATCCTCGGAAGCCCTCGATTGTACATAGCAACAATCGGAGTTGCACGAAGTGAATCTACACAAGGAAAAGTTTGAACAATTTGTTCAAACTTTTTGCACTAAGCTTGAGAGTTGGTAAGAGACTCTCTCTCTCTAGAAATCACTTCAGGATGTTTTGATCATCAAAATTCCAAAAGTTGTAGCTTCTTTTCAAATGAGCTCTTATTTATAGGCGAAGCTCCAACGGTTGGCTCCCTCCTCCAATGGCCATATTTCTCCTTGAATTTCGTAGGGACCTATACACATGCCACTCAACCAACGGTTAGTCAATAACCTAAAGCACGACATCATTTTATAATGAAACAAGTGTAAGAATAAGTAAAACTGAAGTTCATAATGTAAGAAAATAAAAGTTTGGAGTCTAATCAAAATGGAATTCAGAGTCTATAATAAAAAGATATTCAGATTCTATTTTGTAGGAATTCAGAACCTGAATTCTGTAGAAATCCAGAGTCTAAATTTCAAGGAAATTCGGAGTCTGCTTTCACCAATATTCAGAACCTGAACATAAAGAGTTCGGAGTCAAACTCATCGAAGTTTGGAGTCGAACTCATAGAAGTTCAGAGTCAAACTCATCGAAGTTTTGAGTCGAACTCATCGAAGTTCAGAGTCCAAAATTTGGAGTCGAACTTACATGAGAGTTCGTATCCAGAATTCGGAATGGAACTTCATTAGAGATCGTATCCAGAATTTGGAATGGAACTTCATTAGAGTTCTTATCCAGAATTCGGAATGGAACTTCATTAGAGTTCGTATCCAGAATTCAGATCTTAAAACAGAATGCTTCATATCTAAGTGTTATTTGATTCTGAGGTTTTAGATATAAATATTATTTTTATACTTTATGAAAAATATTGATATGAACAATGAAAACATGGTACGGGTGAATTCCTTTGGGAAGGAAATTTTCCTTATAGAAGTAAAATATATATCTTCTTAAGTATAAGGTGTTTGTGATTTTCAAAACAAGAAGGAATAGAAAAGTCATAAGGAAAACCTTATTGACTCAACAATCTCCCCCCTTTTTGTAAAGCACAAACAACCTTTCGGAAAAGAATATAAGGACTTAGAAAAAAAATTTATACTTTGAAATTAAAAATTATCTCCCTTTGTTCATAGATGATGGTGAATAAAAATAATTCCCCCTTAGGCTTTGGAACTTCAAGGATTGTATTATGGATTTCTGGAATGGATATTTCATTATCATGGGAATGAAAAACTTCATAATGAGAAAACCCCCCTTACAAAAAGATAGTTCTTTAACATAGAAATTTTTCTTCTCCCCCTTTTGAGTAGTTCTTTTTCCTTCTCCCCCTATGTGATTGTCAAAAAGAATTTAAGGGAATGGAAAAGAAATAATGTACCTGAAACATTAGTACATAATAACAAAAGATACAAACAACCAGATATTTCATTATAATTCAAAGAATTTTTATAAGTAAATACATTACAAAAAAATCAGATTGGCCTATTTGTCTTCCTTTTCCTTGGGGATTAACTTTTTCAACATGGTTTTTAGCTTCTTCAAGTGTTTCTGGTCCTTCTTAGCTTGTTTTTATAAGGCATTAATCCTATCATCATGAGCCTTCAGAGCCTCAGACTGTTCTTTAATAATTTCATCCTGCTTCACAAGCTTCTCTTCGATCTCAATCTAGAGATATCTTTCCCCTTTCCAGTTTTGAGCAACCGAGCTAAGCTTCCCATTTAGATCCATCACCTGTTGATTCCAAGAATTTTCCTCAAGGGTCAGCTTATCCTGAAGATTCTTTATTTTGGCATCCTTAGTGTCAAAATCTTCTTTAAAATCATTCTAAAATTGTTCAAGCTCTGCCATGTCATCATCAATTTTCTTTGACCATAGAGTGGATTTGCTGCATGATTTCCTGTGAACATCATAATTGATAAGAAAATTTCTATGCTCAGCCTCAATCTTCACACACTTATCCATCACCAAGGATATGGATTCTGATTTCTGATTTAGACTGTGTTGAAGCATCTAGAATCTGGAGTCTATGGTGGGAAATATCATAATTGTATCCACCTATTTCTTCAAATATTTAACAACAAAATCATGTCCAAGTGCTGATGATTCCGAATCAGACGTCTTTCTTAGGGATTGTTCTTCTTCAATTTCCACCAACTTTATTCTTGAAGAGCCACAAACTTCCTTATTATTTATTATATCTTTTGTTGGGATGTCCATAAGAACTTTCTTACACTTATCAACTTTTGGAATGGGTTCTTTATCGGGAGATTCTTCCTCACTTTCAGATAGTTGAACTATCTTGTCTTCATCAGGTTTCTCTTTTTTTTCTCCTTCTTCAAGAAAGTGCTTCTCATAGCTTTCTTCCTCAGATAATTCATTCTCTTTATCTTCCTCCTTATCTTCATCTTCTTTACCTTCTTCCTCACCTCCCTTTCTCATAGTGACAATTTTTGAGGACTCGGCCTCAGATGTTCGGAGTAGTAGATTTTTTGATGGGTTTTCATTCTCTTGATATTGCTCAACTTGTTTAATCAAGTCATCTAGATTATCACTTTATTCTTAAACCTCTTCTTCTTCTTCTACTTCCTCCTCTTCTTCTACTCTTTCAACAACTTATTTCTATTTATGTTTTTTCGGAGAGAAGTAGTTCTTTCCAGGGGTCTCTGGTAATAATTGAACAACAAAAGTTTCCGGTAATGGAATCTTCTCAGAAGCTACTTCTGTGTCTCTCAAAAGAGATTGTACAGCTTCAGCTTCAGACTTCTTCTTCATCATCTTCTTTTCTTTTTCTACCTTCTCAATGTATTCAGCAGTCTTCTCCCTTAAGGATTTAGCTTTAGTAGGGTCCAATCCAAACTGAGGTTCCCCTTCTTTCCTTTTCTCCTTTACTTCCCTCCATTTAGCAACTACCTCATCTGGATATGCATTCTGTTTCTCTGGCTTGGGAGGTGCAGATTGGGTTTCCTTAGCTTTAGGGGTCTTGTCTTCAGCCACCACTTCCTTCATATTCCTCTTCTTCCCCACCTTCTTAGATGGTTCTGCTTTCTCTACATTTTCTGGAACGGCTTCTGCCTCCTCCTCTAGCAGATCATAAAACCCACTTGACTATTTTCAAAAAATGACTTTCATCCTTTTTAAGGTTTCATCACTAATCAGCATTACCTTACAATTCCTCACCTTGTATGTGCAAGAAACCTTGAATTAATCAAGACACTGAATAATAAGCCTGAGAGAAGAGTAGGATACATAATAATTTGAGCTTTTAAATTCCCATTCTTGATGTTCTGAACTGTAATAAGAATGTGCCTCATCAGATTGATCTTTCATAGATTTACCAAGAAATCCAAGATTTAAATATCACTTTTCTTTAGGTTATCCTTATCACCTCTTCTTGGAATGAAAAATTCTTGAACCCACAACTGCATAATCCGGTTGTTGGTGGAGAGATGGGAAATCTTTGTTGTTTTGTTATGTTTGGGTCCAAGGCATTCCATTGCCTTCACTTTGATGAAACTTCCTTGCACATTAGGTAACTTATGTGAACAAAATTCGGCTTCACCATCGTATGATAAGCCCACCAAACTAGTAACCTTGGTGTATGAAAGCTTGTAAGTCTTTCCATAGCTCTTAAAGGAGAATTTCTCTCTGCCATCTTCTTCATAGAATGAAACAGACTCATTAAATTCTACAAAAAAATCCTTATAAACAACATCCTTATCCTTTGTCTTTGATATAAAGAAATCTTCCCACCCATTTAGCTTGATATTCTTAGAAATAAAAGAATAATACTTAATAAAAAAGTTTGGATGGACCAACCTTTCAATGTAGACTAACAAACTTGATATTTGTTTGATGGCAGACATTTCTTGTGAAGTGGCTTCTAAAGACATTTGGAATAGAGGAGCACTGAAAGATTCAGAACGGCCTTTATGAAGTGAGGCTGAGTTTCAGCACGCGAGAGCTTAAAATCAATGTGGGATAGCATTAGGGGTACCCTTTTTGTAGGCAATGGTGGTGACCTTTCACCTTCCAAGACCAATATGACGGTTAAAAAACTCTGTGATCCGATCTGACGGTTGAAAACATACCCGCTAGGAAATCTTGAATCCGATCTTTTGAGGTTTTAAAAACATTCTTATTTAAGAAGAAATGAATCTGAAAAAATTTAAAAAAAGGAAACTAACAGAAAGTAATAGTGACTAAGAAAACTTAAGTAAGGAAATCATACCTTTCGGATTGGCTAGGAAAATTATTCTTAATATGTGATATTATTATTGAATAAAATATGACAATGAAAAACTCATTACGAACACGTTTTATTAAAAAATCTTGGAGTAAAAAATCTCTAGTAAAAAAATATGAGTACGAAAATTACCATTACGAAAATTATCATTACGAAAATTTCATTACGAAAATTTCCAGTACGAAAACTTCATTACGAAAATTTTCAGTATGAAAACTTTATTACAAAAATTTCCAATACGAAAACTTCATTACGAAAATTTCCAGTAGAAAAACATCATTATGAAAAGTTTTAGTATGAAAACTTCATTACAAAAATTTCGATTCCGAAAAATTTCATTACGAAAAAAACTTCATTACGAAAAATTTGATAAACATCATAACAGATGTACCCCCCTTATGAAAAAAAGTTCATTACTGTAAGGAGAATGGTTAAACAAGATGTTAATGAAGGAAGATTACCTCATGGTTATAATCCCTAACTTCTGTTTGATGTAATCAAATCTATCAAAGGGTAATGATTTTGTGAAAATATCAGCAAGTTGATCTTGTGTTACGATAAACTGAAGAATGATATCTCCTTTTAGTGTGTGATCACTAATAAAGTGATGCCTAATGTATTTGTTCTTTTCATGGGAGTGATGTGTAGGGTTTTTACTAAGGTAAATAGCACTTGTGTTATCACATAAAATTTGATTCTTAGTGAAACTCAATCCATAATCTGTGAGTGTCTGTTGCATTCACAACACTTGAGCACAACAACTTCAAGTTGCTACATATTCAGCTTTAGCAGTGGATAGTGCTATAGAATTTTGCTTCTTGCAAGACCAAGAAACTATTGAATCTCCTAATAAATGAAATGTTCCAGATGTACTCTTTCTATCCATTATATATCCACCAAAGTCAGCATCCAAAAAACATTTTAAAACAAAATCATTTCCATAAGTATAAAAGAGTCCTACATCCATGGTTCCCTTTATGTAGCAAAAAATTATTTTCACTGCATTTAAATGAGATTCCTAAGGATTTTATTGATATCTTTCACATAAGAATACTGAAAACATCAAGTCTGGTTGACTAGATATCACGTAACGTAGACTTCCTATCATACCTCTAAAAGATGCTTGATCGACTGGTTTCCTAGCTTCATCAAGATCGAGTGTGTTTCAGGTACCAATAGGAGTACTTATACTCTTAGCATTGTAATATCCATACATTTTAAGAATATCTTTAATATACTTATGTTGAGATATATAGATTCCTTTTAGTTTTTGAGAAATTTGAAAACCAAGGAAAAATGTTAACTCACCCATAATACTCATTTCAAACTCAGATTTCATTAGATCCACAAAGGAATCAGTTAGAGATTGCTGATTTGAACCAAATATAATGGAATTAACATAAATTTGAACAACCAAAACATTTTTCTTATCTTTCTTTATAAAAATAATTGGATCTGCATTTCCCTCAACATAGTTATTTTGAAGAAAAATCCTATAAGTCTACCATATCAAGCTTGTGGGGCTTGTTTAAGGCCATACAATGCTTTGGTATGTCTAAAAACATGATTAGGATTTTTTGTATCTTCAAAGACAGGAAGTTGTTCAACAAAAAAATCCTCTTGAACATAACCATTAAGAAAAGCACATTTTACATCCATTTGAAAAAGCTTGAAATTGAAGAATGTTGCAAATGCAAGTAAAATATGAATAGATTCAAGTCTGGCTACTGGAGCATAGGTTTCTACATAGTCCATTCCTTCTTGTTGATTATATCATTTAGAAAAAAATATAGCTTTATTTATTACGATGATTTCATTTTCATCACACTTATTTCTGAAGACCTATTTTACTCCAATAATAGAAGTTTCCTTAGGTCTTTCAACCAAGTTCTAGAATTTATTCTTTTAGAATTCATTTAGTTCTTCTTGCATGGCTTTAATCCAATCATCATCACCTAAATCTTCATCAGTTATTTTTTGTTCTAATTGGGAAAGGAATGCTAGATGATCTAATTTATTTCTTAAGGAACTTCTAGTCCTTACCGGTTTATTCACATAACCAATGATACTATCACTAGGATGATTCATAAGAAATGACTGGTTTGGGTTTTGTAAAACTTGTTCATCCACATAGGGTAGGAAATATTATGGGGTAAATGTTTCAGAAGTACCTTCTTGTACATTTTCCTTATCAGAAAGATTTTCTATCAAAGGTTGATAATAAATTTTATAAAACACTTCCGAGGATGTACATTGGGGTTGTTTGATAACAAAAGGATCAGTTTCATCAAATTTGACATGTAATGTCTCTTCAATAGTACATGATTTTTTGATAAAAACTCTATAAGACTTAGATGTTTTGGAATAGCCTAAGAAAATTCCATCATCAGATTTTGGTGCAAATTTGTGTAAGTTATCTTTAGTATTCAGAATGAATACCTTGCATCCAAAAACCTTAAAGTAGGAAAGTATAGGTTTTATACCATTCCATAACTCATAAGAAGTTTTATTAAGAAAAGGTCTAATTAAAACTTGATTTATAGTATAACAGGTAGTACTTACAGCTTTAGCCCAAAAATGTTTGGCAAAAGAATACTCACTCAACATGGTTCTTGTTATCTCTTAAAGAAATCTATTTCTTCTTTCAACAACACCATTTTGTTGAGGTGTTCTGGGTGCTGTGAAGTTTTGAGTAATACCTTTTCTACTACAAAAAGTCTCAAAATCAGAATTTTGAAATTCCCCTCCATTATCACTATGAATAGTTTTGAATGGAAGGTTTTTCTCATTTTTTACTTAGGCTCTAAAAATTGTGAAATAATAAAAATCTTCAAACTCTTTTGCTGGGAAATAGACCCACATAAATACAGTGTAATCATCAATCAAAACAAATACATAGTACTTGCCTCCAATGCTTCTAGCTTGTGTTTGACCAAAAAGATCCATGTGCACTAACTATAGTGCATTAGATGTTTAGAATTAACCGATTGATTTAAAAATTGATTTATGTGGCTTGCCATATTGAAAAGGGTCGCAAAATTTTGAAGAATCAAATCTAAGATCTGGTAGATCCTTAACTAAACCTTTCTTAGAGTGTTTGCACAAGTTTCTAAGGTTGCAATGTCCCAACCTTCTATGCCACAACCAAGAATGATCTTCCATTGAACTAAGGCAAGGTAAGTATTGGCTCCTAAGGTCTTCTAAGTTTAGTGTGTAAACATTCTCTTGCCTATGGGCAGAAAGAAAAAATTCTTCCTTGGAATTTTGTACTAAGCACTTATCATTCCTAAAATTCACAAGGTAGCCTTCATCACATAATTAACTTATGCTGATGAGGTTTTACATAATACCCTTAACAAACAAAACATTTGAAATTATAGTTTTACCAAGAAGAACAATGTTACATATACCAATAATTTCTCCCTGATCATTGTCTCTAAAAGTTACTTTTATACCTTTGGTCTTGATAATCTTTTCAAAATAGTTTTTGTTACCAATCATATACCAGGAACATCCACTATCCATGTACCATGTATTACTGTTGGTATTTTTCCTATTTTCCGGAAAATAAGAAAAAATTTATGTTTTTGGAATCCAGACATTCTTGGATCCGGAAATCTCAGAAAGCAAAATTTGGGGTACCCACATCTTCTTATAAAAATAAGCCTTATGAAATCCTAAAGATTGGGTTTTGTTTAAGGAACAATTCTTTGCCCAGTGACCACCACACTGACACTTTTTTCAGAATGTGGCACTTTGAGGAACAATGTAGTTGTTACTAAAAATTGGTTTAGAAATTATGTAACCAAAACCAGAAGTATTCCTTTGAGATCGGATTTGTGAATACATTTTATCCACATTTTCTTTACCAAGGGTAAAGTTTTACAAACAATTACTCAAAGAAAATATTTTGGATTTGAGTTTTATAACAATGTTCTTATCTTCAAAAACATCTAATTTTGGGCTAGATCTAGGCTCAAAAAAAATTCTTAGAAATTATGTTTTCTAGATCTTTAAAATGTTTATTCTTCTCTGCACTTACTTCGTCAAGATTTTTTGAAGTACTTTCAAAATTAGCATTTTTCTTATCAATATCTTTAGAAAGATCTGATATTTCCTTAGTAATAATAATATTCCTCCAATTTTCCTTATCAAGTTTCTTCATGAGTTTTTAATTCCCATTTTCAAGAAGTTTGGCGAACCTAGAAACTTCTTCATAGGTAGGTATAGAATTATCTCCATCAAAAGAGGATTCTTCATCCAAAGAGTTATAATATTTACTATCATTAGAATTCAAAGAAACATTGGTCAATGATTCATCATTGTGTACCTTAGCCATAAAACAATGATTATCAATATGTACCATGTCTATAAGACCATGATTCTTCTATCCAGAAGATTCATAATCCAAAGATTCATCAAAAGAGTCTCCACCACTGGCACTCCATGTGTCATTGGCTTTCAACACATTCATAGCTTTGGACTTGTAATAATTCTTTATATTCCTTTCAGAATTCCTCTCTTTTCTTTCTTTTCTCTAGAGCATAGGGAAATCAGGTCTTATGTGTCCATCTCTCTTGCATTCATAGCATGTGACCTCTAAATCTTTCTTATCTTTCTATTCCTTCTTCTTGTACTTGGATTAGAAATTTCTCTGTCCAGCTATCTTGTTCATCCTAAGAGAAAGATTAGCTAACTCATTTTTTGAGGACTCACTTCCACTAGATTCGGAATGAATAACAACTTTATTAGATTTGGATCTAGTAACTCTCTCAGGAGTCTTATCTTTCATATGATTGGAAGTTGTAGTAAAAGCTACACTGCCATTCCCATTCTTCTTCTTCAAAATATCATCATCTCTCTTCATTCTAGTCTCATGCGGAATAAGAGTTCCAAATAGCTTATCAAGGGTAATTTGAGTAACCTTTCTATTCTCATCAATTTCATTCCTTTTAGATTCCCACTCATTTGGCATGATGTCGATGATCTTGTCAACAAGGGCTTCAAAATCAAGACCTTTCTCTTCTATTTATTGTAAACTATTCACTATAGTCATGAATCTCTATTGTACTTTGCATATGGGTTCACCATAAGGAAAACTAAAACCATGATATTAAGCTCTAAGCATGGCTCTTCTTGTCTCAATTAATTTGGATGTAACAAAATTAGTAACTTCTAGTTTCTTCCATATAGAACTTTCTGCTTCACAAGAAGAAATTTGACTATATATATTTCTAGTCATTAAACAAAGTAAAGTATTGTGTAACTTATAGTTTAGTTGGTATTCATGCTTTTCTTGATTTGTAAAGCCACTTACTTCTTTATCAGGGATCTTGTATCCACCAATAAGCATAACAAAATTTTTAACCCCAGTGTTGATAATGAAAGTCCTCATGCAATCTCTCCAATATTCGTTATCATTACCATCAAAGATTTGTGGTCTGGTTGGATTTAGGTTGTCTATAGAACCACAGTTTAAGCCTACCATCCTTAATAAAAACTTTGGCACACAAACTTGTTAGAAGAAAAAGTTTGTAAACAAAATATATATTCTAAGCAAGGGAAAAAATTGTATCTCTATGAAAAAAGTGAATATGAACTATGATTCTGAAATGTTGATTCTGAAAAATATTAACCCGAAAATATGAATTTTGAGAATGCTCTTCTGAATCTAATTGTGAGATTAATTCAGATGGAGCCAAATCCTCTAATACCAATTGTTTGGATAGTATGACTCTGAGTATAATATACTCTATAATACAAAATGTAGGATCAAAATAAGAATGATATTCTCATATACAAGAGGGGGTGAATTGTACCTTTTAAAAATTCCCTTAGGAAATTTTTAGGATGGTTATGTCTAACAAGATTAAACAAGATAATTCACAAGACCTCTATAGGTTCTAAAGACTTGCTTGATTCTAGAAAAGTGATTCCAGAAATGAAACTTAACAAAATTTACAATGATTAAGATTATACCTTAAATCATATTGAATCTAAATAAATCAGAGTACAAGTAAAGAAGTATAAGAAAGTTATACATTCATTAACAATACAAAATGCACAGTGGAAAACAAAGTAGTAACACTACAAGTAACAAACAATAACTCTTTTAACCCAAAGGGAAGGGTATCCAACAACCTTGGATAAAGTTACCTTGTTTATACTTTCAAGAAAGTCTATCTTTCAAACACCAGGGTAAGCCCTTGATACGAAGATCGGACTATGTCTTGCTATCCCCGCAATCCCTCAACTATCAGGTAGTCAGCACCTATGTCTTCCTCAGCAAGGAATCCCTCAAATTCAAGGTGTTGGAACCTCTATCTTCCTATCCCCGGAAGCCCTCGATTGTACACATCAACAATTGAAGTCGCACAAAGAAAATGTTCACAAGGAAAAGTTTGAACAAGTCATTAAAACTTTTTGCACGAAGCTTGGGAGTTGATAAGAGCCTCTCTCTCTCTAGAAATCACTTCAGGAAGTTCTGATCATCAGAATTCCAAAAGTTGTACCTTCATTTCAAATGAGTTCCTATTTATTGGTGAAGCTCCAATGGTCGGCTCCCTCCTCCAACGATCATATTTCTCCTTGAATTTCAGAGGGACCTGTAGACGTGTCACTCAACCAACAGTTAGTCAATAACTGAAAGCAGGACATCATTTTGTAATGAAACAAGTGTAAGCATAAGTAAAACTGATGTTCGAAATATAAGAAAATAAAAGTTCGGAGTCTATCCAAAATGGAATTCGGAGTCTATAATAAAGAGATATTCGGATTCTATTTTGTAGGAATTCGGAACTTGAATTTTGTAGAAACATGGAGTCTGAATTTCAAGTAAATTCAGAGTCTGGTCTCACCAGTATTCAGAACCTGAACTTAAAGAGTTCGAAGTCAAACACATAGAAGTTCAGAGTCAAACTCGTAGATGTTCGGAGTCGAAATCAAAGAAGTTCGGAGTCAAACTCATAGAAGTTCGGAGTCAAACTCATAGAAGTTCGGAGTTCAAAATTTGGAGTCGAACTTATATGAGGGTTCGTATCCCGAATTCGGAGTCGGACTACATGACAGTTCGTATCCAGAATTCAAAGTGGAACTTCATGAGAGTTTGTATCCAGAATTCGGAATGGAACTTCATGAGAGTTTGTATCCAAAATTAGGAATGGAACTTCATTAGAGTTCATATCTAGAATTCAGAATAGAACTTCATTAGAGTTCGTATCCAGAATTCAGATCCGAAAATAGAATTCTTCATATCTAAGTATTATTTTATTCCAAGGTTTTAGATATGAATCCGATTTTTATAATTTAAGAAAAATATTGATATGAACAATGAAAACATGGTAGGGGTAAATTCATTTGGGAAGTAAATTTTCCTTATAGAAGTAAAATATAGATTATCTTAAGTATAAGGTGTTTGTGATTTTCAAAACAAGAAGGAATGGAAAACTCATATGGAAAACCTTATTGACTCAACAGTAGTGTAATTGAAGAAAATGCCTAACCCATATAATGAATGATAAAAATGATTTAAGTGGATATTGTTAAATAATGGTACTTCTTTTACCTCTTTTTTATATTATTATTAATATTTTACAATTATACACCATCTGTTTCAGATGGATATTTTTTAGAAGCTATTGGTGTTGTCCTACTGGGTTATACTCACACCTATCTGAGGCCTCTATTACGTGCTCGAGAATATTTCATGGTTGTAGGTCAGGGAAAGGGAAAGGGACCTATGTTATATGGTAGAGTTGGGAATGGGATGTACATGGACTAAGGGACCATACTTGGTGTTAGGAATAATTTTTGGGGATTCTTTAGTTTGTTCTTATTTTCAGTTTTCCTTATACATGGCACTATATAACACGGCATATCATATTTACTATTTGGTTATGGTCTTTTACCATGTTTTGGGAAGTTGTTAGTAATGCATTTTTATAGTTTATTGTTTAATGTTTCCTTTAGTTCATACTTTTTCTTCATTGTCTTGCTTTAATAAATATAGTATAGACTCAACACATGATCTATTCGAACCTCACTACTAGTCCGAATCCATTATCATAAGGTAATGCATTCCTGAGGTCATGTGGTGACATATCTCGGGAAACCAATTTAGTGGATTCTGGGTTGGGGACATTAAAAATAATTATTATTTTTAGATGAGGTTTAATAATTACTCATGTATTCTTGATCGCATTTATTCTGTCACCAGTTATTCGAGAGAATATAATGTGAGAGGAATATTTAATAAATATTTATTTTCTATTTTTTGAATGTAATGTTTATTTATTATTTAAATAATAATGCGGTGATATTTATTTAATAAATAAATAGTTATTATTCCAGGCCCGATAAATATGGAGAAATGGAGGACCAAGTTTTTAATGTCTAGTGAGAAAATAATAAACATTGAATATTATTTTATTAAGTAAAATTTAATTTTAATTCCTAAGTTAAGAACATGTCAAGAAATAATTTTATTATTATTATTTGACATGGATTTTCTATAGGATAATATCAATAATTAAGGGCACTTATTCAAATATTTAATTTCAACCGAGGTGATATACAAACCTAGTTATGTAATTTTCTCAATAATCGAATTCATTTGTTTTTTTGGTGCACAACAGATTTGGAGAGTTCTCTCAAGAACTATAGAGATCCCTTCTCCATGAACACTTCTAAGAACATAGAGGATTCCTCCTCCTGGGATCAAGGAGAATGCTTTGGAAGTGGATTTTAAAGTGATCAGAGGTGGAGGGAATATGTGTAAGAATCATTTTTGTTAGAACACATAGATTCCTTTAGAGACCTCAAGAGATTCATGGAACAAATGTGGATCACCACTAGAGGGAATATGCACTTTATTCCTACAAAAAATGTATTTCTATTGTAAGATTCATCAATCAAGAAATAATTCCAACATAGGAAATTGTTTAATTAATTAAATTAAATATAAATAATATGTAATGACCCTCCCTCTTGTTCTGGATTAATTTATGTTATCTAATTCATTGATTAAATTCTATTGATCATGAAATTAAATGTTGTTTTAAATCTGGGATAAATCATAGATCTTGGAAAAAAGAAAAGTTAGGAACCACCCATCACACACTTCTTTTTGACCCAAAACCTACATTTGGTATCATATGAAGGTTAAATAATTATTTATAATTATTTGAAGATCATTAGTGATTTATGAATTTTAATTTATTTTTTTAATTCAATTTTAATTGTTATTTTAATAAAAAATAATGAGATCTGGTTTCTCCTCCTTCGTTTATCATAGATCTAATAAAGATGATTAATTTTATGAATAAAAGAAAATTGACTAACTCATTCAAAGGTGTTGTGGATACTATCTGAATAATGTAATATTACACATCGTGTATTCCAAATTATATTCCATGTAATTGTGTTCAATACACTATGAGTTAATTCAGATATTAATCAAACTATGTGCATTGATTACACAAGGTGTAGTTATTTCTTCCACTACATGTTGATCATCCATCCAAGCACACATTCATCTGGATTACATGTTTTTTATCCCACATACATGAAATTTAGTGCCTTTGAGTCACATATGAGCTATGTATTACAATACACATCCTACATGACCGGTGACCATGTAACTCGGGGAGTAGAGGGAATGTACCCCATTAGACACTTCGTGTACTCCATTTTTGAGTTACGATTTACACACCGATTCTTTAGACATGTTCCTCGGATATATGGTGTGATATGTACACATCCTATAGATCACTTATACACGTCATCTACTAATACCAAATTATGAAAAAATAAAATTTATTTATTCTATTATGTAAACCTTGAAAAATGTTCTTGATTTTTTTCATTAAGTCGATAGGACATGCCAGGTGATGGGTTTAAATACTTAAATATATAAATTTTTAATTAATATGTATGTACTTTTATGATCTTCAGATCATGGATGAGTCATATTACAGTTTTTACTCAACGTACAATGAATCATGAAACTTCATAGAAAAATCATGTAATTCGTGTAATTATTAAGTTGATACTACACTTAAATAATTTATGTGATAATTCATGCATTCCATATGTCACAAGAGTAAAAAAGTATATGAGTATAAAACATATTGGGAAGATTTGGATGGGTATTCATAGTGTTCCCTCTATAGTAAATTTATATAAACAATTAATTTTAAATGAATTTATTTAATTTGTTAAAATTATAATGGATGAGAATCTCAAGGAAATTAAGATGATAATTAAGATAAAATATTTGATTAGTTAGAGATAATTATTAGATAATTTTTGAATGATTTATCATAAATAATAATGATTAAAATTTGAGTTTTAGTTTTATTAAATGCATAATTAGTTGCATTCATGTGGATGATCATGAGAATAAGACCATACCTTTGTATGAGATTAGTTTCCACTTAATTTATTATTAAATTAAATTGTTGTAAAGCATGCATTATCTCTTATTATTATGTAGGGATTGTGTGCCCATGGTTTCTTTTATGTAAATCCATTTCCCCTCGTCTTTGTGAGAAATATAATATGAAATGTATAGAGATCCTAATCTAGTTAAGGCAGTTTAAATTTCGAGTTGAGGCCAAAAAAATCCAAGAGAGATACATTGGTGGACAGATGGAAAGGTTTAACACAAACTTTAAATGCTTCAAGGTGTTTTTTCCCAAGTTCAATGGTTAGTTTATCAATGGCCGGATAAGCTAACCACTAGTAAAACCTCATGATCATGCTAATTTATCATTTTACTTATGTTGGTTTTAGGGTTACTTCATTATGGATGTTTTTTCATGATCACATAATTTAATGAAATTAATAAGCATGCAATATAGAACTAAAATAAAATGGCTTATGTGTAAATATTATCTAATACATAGTTAATCACTTAATTAAATCCACTTAATATTAACATGAATTTGATTAAGATAATAATTGTAATGTTATTCATAAAGGATAAAATCCCTCAACTATATATATTATGTATTTATAGCCTTACACTTCATTATAGTCCAAGGTGCTTGATCATTCAAATTTGGGGTGCTTTCAATTATCAAGGAATTATGACATGAGGGTTTGGGTTGAATTAACTTAGTTCACTTCAAGGGTTTACTACCAAAGTAGGACTTGTTGTAATTGAGACGCAAAGGTTGAGGAAATACAATTTAAGGATTTTAGGATTGGGGAGTTCTAATTGTAGATCAAGGAATTATGAGTTAATGCAGTTGGCATTTGGAATGACTACCTAAAACTATTCAAGTTTCTTGGCCAACCAAATTTGGGGTAATTATAAGAGGAATATGGATCATTGCCACTATAATTTCCAATAAACAGGATATTCTGAAACCAATGGTGAGGGCAATTGGGTTTTGGTAAAATAGTGGGAGACTAATAAATATAATATTTATTTATTTGTCTAAATTTATCAAATAAGGTAGTAAAAATATCTTATCTTATTTTATAGAAAAAGAATTAAAATGAAATAAAACATATCATTGTGATCCATACATGAGAAGGATAACATTCCCACCAGCACAAATTTCCTTGAATGGAAAAGGCACCTAAGTTTCATCCTTCACCATGAAAAAAAAAATTATATGCAGGAAGAAATTTTCCAATTGTACACAGTAATGAGGCAAGTTAGGAAAAGTATTCTCTCTATGAGAAACATCTGAATGATGGTTAAACTGATCAATACTTTTTCTATCATTCATGTCCAATAAGAATTTGATGAAATATAAGTGCATGGATTCATATATCATGATATATCACCTTTGGGGTCTCTATCAAGAGAAGGTGAGAAAAGAGAGGTATGATATATTCAATGCTTTATTTAAACTAAACTTATAGATTCTGTGCCAGTTAGGCCTCATGTAGTCATGCTTATTGGATACACTGAATGATTAGACATCTTAAGAATTAAATTCTTGAATGAGTTGTGTAATGATCTCATACTTTCATCACTTCTAAAGACCTTATCCAATTTTTTATTAATTATAATATGAGTAACAATGAGAAGAGACTTTTGGAACTTCTTTATTTAATTTTCCAAGAGGATAAGGACATGGGGAGGGAAAAACTCATGGTCTTTGTGGATAATAATAAAATGAAGAACAAGGAAAAGGGGCCCAAGACCTATAAATATTCTAAATCTCATAAGCATGATTCTTCTAATAAGAGGAAGATCCAGAGGTAGGATAAGAAAAGAGAGGCAATATGTTTTGCATGTGGCAAGCAAATCCACTTGAACATGAACTACACTAAGAATCTAGGGGAAGCAAAAGGTGTGATCATTATCAAGTGTAATCTTTCAATATCTACACATTGAATATTAAATATAGGTTTTGGTGGTCGCATCTATATCCAAATGTTGGAACCAAGTTGATTCCAAAAGATTTCTAAAGGGTTGGTGGAATTGAGAGATACTAATGGTTTTTTTGGCTACCCTAGTCATTGGTGACTACCACATTTCATTACCAAAGGGAATGATTTTGGTTTTAAAAGATTTTTTTTATCTACGTACAGTTACCAAGAACATAATTGTTGTATCATGTCTAGATGTATATTGGTTTATTTTCATGTTTGGAAAGTAAATTCATTTCTTTTATATGGACAACATATGTTATAGCCTGGCACATTTAAATAAATATCTTTATGTATTAAATTAAAAAAACCAATTATTTTAAATTGAAAATGAATAATGTATACATGACTCATATAACACTCATATTTAACTAAGATTTTATTTACTTCTTAAAGGGGTTTGAGATTCTATCTCAACTCACTCCACCTTATACAACAATGAAGAATGGTATTAGTGAAAGGAGGAACCGTACCTTGTTATATATGGTAGGGTCGATGATGAATCCTATAGAACTTATATTATCCTTTCAAGGATAGGAATCACAAACTATGGCATACACATTAAATTGGGTACCAACTAATGCATAAAATTGAATTGTGTATAAGTTATGGAGTGGAAAGAATCCCGGTTTTTTTTCATACATGTGCATGGGGTTGTGGTTCATTTGTTAAGGCCTTCTCAAATAACGAACTATCAACCTGGGGAACAAAGTGTATCTTTATAAGGTATCCCAAGAAATCAAAGGGATAATACCTATAAAACCCCTCATAAAATAAATTGACTATTGCCATACAAGGAGTCTTTCTTGAGAGGGATAACATCCCAAAAAAGAATATTGGGGGAAAGATTGACTTTGATGAAGTTGGTGATCTAAATACAAAAGATTTGGTACTGTAACAAATTACATAGTTTGATGTGGAAAAATTAGCTCTTGATGTAAAAGAACTACATAGGAGTGTAAGTGAGGTATAAGAACCAGAGAGATATGGTTTTCAAGACATTGAGGATGCTAACTCATTATTGGTTTACAATGATGAACCTATCACCTATAAAGAGTTATAAAAGAGCTCAAAAGCTAAAATATAGAAAGAATCCATGAATTTTTTGATGGTTTACATATATTAGAACCATTTTTGGGATCCATTAAATGCACTAGTTGATTTAAAACTCATTGGATGAAAATGGGTATTCAAGAGAAAAATGGACATGGAAGGAAAAGTAAATACCTATAAAGAAAGGCAATTAACATAAGGTTTTTAACAGTGTAAAGTAATTGACTATGATGAAACCTTTTCACTAGTTCCCATGTTTAAATCCCTTATAATTCTACTTTTTATAACAGATTACCAAGAATATGAGATTTGGATGATGGATTTAAAAACTGAATTTTTTAATGGTAACCTTTAAGAAGATTTCAATATGAGACAACTAGAAGGGTTTGTGACTCCAGATAATGAAAAATGGCATTTAAAGTTGTAGAGATCCATTTATGGATTAAATAAATAATTTGGTTCATGGAACATTCTATTTGATAAATCCATAAAATAATTTGATTTCATTAAGAACAAATGTGATTACTATGTTTATAAGAGGTTTATTGGGAATGCAGTCACCAGCCTTTTAGTGTATATTGTTGACATGTTACTTATTGGAAACAACATACTAGTCCAATGATATAATAAGGACTAGTTAAAAAAGTGTTTATCTATTAAGGACTTAGGTATATAATCCTATATTCTAGGAATTGAGATCATTCATGATAGATCTCAGAGGCTACTCAAACAAAGTCAAAGTACATATGCTGACAAGATACTAAAGATATTTCGTATAGAAATATACTAGATGGGATAAGTTTCAGTGTCACATGGTTTACATATTTCTAAGAAAATTTTCCTCCTACAAAACATGAGAAAGAGAGAATGAGTAACATCTCATACACATCATTGATAGGATCAATCATGTATTCCATGTAATGTACTAGACTTGATGTTTCCTAAGAATTGAGCATG
The DNA here is from genome assembly GCA_963277665.1 of Viscum album. Taxonomy (NCBI): domain Eukaryota; kingdom Viridiplantae; phylum Streptophyta; class Magnoliopsida; order Santalales; family Viscaceae; genus Viscum; species Viscum album. The sequence continues at coordinate 2,080,753,960 of OY728128.1, read as the reverse complement.
GTAGGAAGATATTAAGAAGATACAGAAAAATAGTATTGGACTACTGTAAAGACTACCCTTAAGTGTCTGAGAATAACTAAGGATATGTTCCTTGTGTAGGGAGAAGATGAGGAGTTAGTCATCCTGGGTTATACTGATGCTACTTTTAAAATAAATCAGAATTATCTAAAATTGAAATCAGGTTATTTTGCATGACTCCAAGGAGGAGTTGTGAGCTAGAATAGTTCAAAGCAGCCAGTTGTTATTGATTTTACAATGGAGTCTGAGTATATAGTGGATTCAGATGCATCCAAGGAATCCATTTGTATTTAGAATCTTTTTTAGGATCTTGATTAAGAACCAATTAGTAAATACGATATAACATTGTATTGTGATAACACTAAAATGATGGTTCTTGAAAAAGATCCAAGGTCACACTAATGGAAAAAGAATATACTCTAAGAGTATCAACTCCTGGTGGATTTGTATCAAAGGGGTAAATTTTTAGTAATCCGAGAACCCATGGAAGAGAGTGTTTTGGACCCCTTTATTAAAGGATTATCTCAAAAGAAGCATGAATATCATGTGAGATTTAGCGTACTAAAGGTCGTTTGTAGCTGTCTCTAGTGAAGGTGAGAGTCTATTGTAGTTGGATCCCTAAAACCAAATTATTTGTAATTTATGATAAATTATATTCATACTTTTGGATACTAATAAACTTCCTTTCACATAATTATTGTTCTTCTAGGTAACATAATACGTGATAAAGTCCCTAGAGTAGTTTTCACCCTAAAAGGACATCGTAGTTCCCTACTATGATGAGAACACAAAAGTGCTATGACTCTATTCTTAATGTTATGTTATATATCTGGATCATATCATTTGAGGGACACATATGATATAGGATATCTAGGTTTGAGACTCATAATACTTTGAGGAACCTTCTCATGGTGTACACCCTTGGTAATATCTAGTAGGGGGTTATGAGAATGGGACATGGTAGTAGGAAATCCACATTTATATGTTTCATTGGAAGTTCCAATCTAAGGAGGTGTGTATTGGTCCTTAGAATTTATTATTATTATTATTGATTATTATGTGTTGTGTACATTGATGTATTGACAAAAACGATGACAAAAGTTATTTTCGGTGACGTAGGATATGTTGTGTGTGTCACGAGTAATATTGTATTAATGAATAATGCGAGAAAAGATTTTTCCCATATATTTTTTAACGGAAGATGATAACTCATTCCCTTTAGTGAAAATGATATATCCTAAATAAATCCATGGTCATGGTGTTCTTTTGGAAAGTTTTATTTTCATAAATTCAAAGAAAGAGACATTGAACACGTACTTTCATGGAACCGACATGCAACTTAATTGATTTTACATATCATGATAATAGGATTATATTATATAGTATGTTTTTATATGAGGTAACATTTTTTATGGCCTTAACTTTATCCTCTATGGGTGCCTTGGTGTGTTTCTAGATGCTAACCATGGAATTTATGCTACTTCACCTAATGCCACTGAGTAAGAGGCCTCAAGGGTCACACACTAAGTGTATCTAGAGTCTCAGATTAATTATTATTATTACTTATTATTAAACGGGTTAAAAAAAATATTATTCCCAAACTTGGTTTAATACTTATTCATGTATAACTAATCAAATTTATTCCGTCACTAGTTATTTGAGAGAATATAATGTGAGTGCAGTATTTAATTAATATTTATTTTATATTTAGTGAATAAAATATATATTTATTTATTTTGAATGATGAATTGATATTTATTTAATAAATAAATAGTCATTCTTAACACCTGATAAATATGGAGGAATGGAGGTCCATGTTTCTAAGTCCTGTGAGATAGTAATAAATAATAAATATTATTTTATTAAATAATATTTAATTTTAATATACAATCTAAGAACATGCCAAGAAATAATAATATTATTATTATTATTTATCATGGAGTTTTCACTAGGATTAAAAAAATAATCAAGGGTTCTTGTGAAATAATTTTATTCTCACCCTAGCGATATAAAAACCTAGATATGTTATTTTCAAAATAATTCAATTCAAATTTTTTGGTTGTGTACAATGGATTTGGAGAATTCCATCAATATTTAAAGATCTCAATTATCCAAGAACTCTCCCAAAAATGAAGAGCAATCTTCCTCCACCTGAACAAGGAAAATTCTTTGAAAGTAGTTAATGAAGGGATCAATGGAGGATGATGCAAGCACAAAGATCTGTCATGCTAGCACTCAAATATTTCTTCATCGATGACTAGAGATTCATGGAACACGTGTGGATAACCACTAGAGGGAATCTGTACTTGATTCTTACAAAGTATTACGGATCTATTTCCAGATTCATCAACGAAGAAATAATTCCTAAAAAGTTAATTATTTAATTAATTTAATTAATTATAAATAATATTTGATGATCCTCCCTCTAGTTCCAGCATAATTTCTATTATCAGATTCTTTAATTTAATTACATCGATCACAGTGTTCAATGTTGTGTAAAATCAAGGATTAATCATCGATCATGGAAAAAATAAAAGTCAGTAACCTCACATCGCATGCTTCCATTTTTTCCAGAACCTATAGATGGTTCCTAAAATGGAATTCCACAAAAACCTAGGAATACCTTCTCATACACCAATGGCTTTCAGCAAGTTGTGATGGATTATATTAATTATTCGATGATTATACACAAAATATGACCTAGTCATTCTATTCCTAGATTAACTATAAATGTATGGTCTATCTATATATATGATGCACAAACCTATTGGAATAGAATAAGAATCTAATAGAATTTTCCTACATTCTAGTATCTCAAAATGAATATTAGGCTATATGATTTATATATATAACTATGTACTAATAAAATATTACATTATAATGAAATAGTAAACAAATAAATAATCCAAATCCATGGTTGATAAAAATAAATAAAAAATAGAAAATAAATTTCACTAACCTCTAACCCAACATAAACACTACTATATATAGATAAATCATCATCCTCCATGATACTTATCATTATGATCCATGATCTAACTCCATGTTAGTAGCTAATCCTAATATACAACATAAAATATACACATTTATACTGAAACAAGTGACATGTATGTGCATGGGGGTTATAGAAATGACTTAGTAGGTAACCCCTATTATGCCCCAGTGGATATAAGTACAAGTATATGGAGAGTGAAACATAAACAAAATGAAGTATATCATTCAAGAAAACACATTAAATTATATTATTTGAAATAAATATCATCATAGTGTACAAGAAACATGCACAGAAATCCTATACTTAGAACACCTCATTAAACTATCTGAATAAAATTAATATACAACCTTCTTGTAACTTAGGATAAATTAGTCTAAATGTTACCTGCAGATATAATAAGTACATACTCAAAATATATTCCATTCATTAAGATGAAAAATATTCCCAGTATATTTCGTACTTCCAATGAATTATTAGAGTTTAAAAATTATAAGACCAATCCTTTTCCAGACTACTAATCCATGTGATAGTACAAGTTTGAGGTTCTTCCCATGAGTAAAATAAATTAACATAAATTTTTTAATCTAAAATTTATTATTAACCTATAAGATTTTAAATTAATAATTATTGAATGCAGAAAAACTAGATTCTATAGTTATTATATATAATTATTTAAAATACACATGAGATATCATTTTCAAAGTACATTTTTTCAATGAAAATTAACTCATTCATTTATGAATAATTTGAATAAATTGGTTATAATATTATCCAAAATTAGTTAAATTTTTTATGATCAAATTGGATGATTATACATAATGTAATATGATTCTCTTAACAAAATAAATGAATCAAACATAGGGTATTAAATTCAATATTATAAGATAAATATGAATCAGACACATTGTTCATTGTTTAATCCATTTTTTCACTATGAAAATCCTTCATGAATAATTCAATTTTCTAAAGATATATTATGTAGTGATATAATGAATTTATTCTCCAAGTGATTCATAATTAAAATAGATTTTCATAAATGAATTTTATAGTTAAATTAATCACCCCACCTTTTAAATCTTGATTCCTCACCCCTTAAGTGGCATAGCCACTCATCATTAAAGAAGTTGAAATCATGTTTCAGTTGTTCATCCTAAGAAGTAGGTAATACAGTAAAGAGAATAGAAGTATAATTTCAAAGCTAAAATGATATTAAAAAAAATCAAACATACTTGAAGTAATAATTAACTCAAAAAATATTGGAATGAAAATATGTAAAAAATAACATGACATAACAAATGAAATTAAAAAATATATATTATGGGAACCTAATATTTATAATCTAAATCCACCATTGTAAAACCAATCACCTCGGGAAACACATTCTTACTTTAAAATACATAACTACCATTATTAAAAAATACTTATTAGTTAATCAAAAGAAATAACTTGAGTAGAAATTAAGTCATATGAGATATTAATCAAACCATAAAATCATTAATTATTTATAATGAAATAATTTAAGAAACTTACATGTATCCATGTATAACATACCATAATTTATTGCATCAATTAAAAGTACATAAATGAAAATGGGATAGTAACTAATAGTATATTTAAAAAAAGGAGATCCCATGTATTATATTCACCCTTTAGAATTAGCATTAGTAAAACTAAACCAATATTTAAAAATAAAATCATAAAGGGGGTAGTACTGTGAAAAATCATTAATCAAGAATGAGGAGTGTAACATAATAATTGAGAATAAAATTAATTTACAGGGAGTAAGAGTGGTAACATAACATTTGTAAAGAGAAATATGGTCCATAGAAATATAGTAATTGAAAATATGGTCATTGGATATACATGTATCTGAAAATTATACTTAATTGGTGAATTTTTAATTATAATTTAAAAAATAAATATAGAAGAAAAAATATAATATATGATTAAAATATATATTTTAAAAAAACTATTTTTTACATATTATTATTATTAATGTATGATATAATGTATTTATAAAAGTAAAGGAAATATTTTAATTTATATAGATTTATAAAATTAAAATTTTAGTATATAAAAATTTATTTTTTAAGATTTTCCGGTGACGATTTTTTTATATATAAGTGGTATTTTTCATGGAACTAGCTTTAATAAAATTGTTGTGTATTTTTATCTTAAAAAAATAAATCACTACTAAATTAATTTTTTATTGAAATATATATAGGGGAATAAATTAAAATTCCATTAATATTTTTTATTATGATATTAATAAGAATAAATACATTTTATGTTTAAAATATATATTTTTCATAAAATTGTCTGTAATATTTACGCATGCTTGTATGATAATTATTCCATGAAAACTAAAAATCAAGTGTAATAAAATGGTTTTCATGTTTTTAACAATAATATAAAAAAAAATTATAATTTTTTTTCATTTTTAATATAAAAATATAACTAGCCTAATTAAATATTAGTTACCATGATAAAACAGTTATTTCTCAAATATATATTTTAATACATGTTCTGTAATTATTATATAAATAAATTAAATTTAACCATTTTAATTTGATAAATATAATATAATATTTAAATATATAATACATATTTTAACTCTCATTTAATTATTATTTTTTTATAAATAAGAATAAGAACACTTAGTTTATAAAAATACATTTTTCTAAAAAAAATTCCCTTATCTTATGTTTTAATTTAAAATTTATTTTTATCATATTTAGGAATTAGATTAAATTAGATGGATTCAAAATTAATATTCATAATTTTTTTGATTTTATAATAGGGTTCATGTTATATTTTTAGTAAAAAATATCCATCATGGTAAGTAGGGGTTTCGGCTGAATTTCCTTTCATTGAGACATGATTGCATATTTTCCATATGTTTTTATTATATAATAAGTATATACTTCCCATTATATATTATAATTTTTAGAAGAGTTTATTTATGAGAGTTACATGTTTTTTCTTGTATCTTGCCTTCATATTTGTTTTATTCAATTATTAAAAACTTCGTAAGGGTTTTCTCCTATTGATTTTATTTTTTTGAGACATATGTGAAATTCACCTATTTTTGTTATTGTATATAATTTACTATGGTAGATTTTAATCATACCATTCATGTAATTTAATCTTTTTTCGAATCCATCACATGTTTTCTTTTTCAAGGTATTTTTACTCAGGTGTTACTAATATCATAACAGAGATTGTTAAGTCAAATCTCATTTGTTTGAGATGTAATGTTTCCTCTTCAACAACTTTATTATATGTTTGGTTTTAAAAACCCTAATAATTTATCATTATAAACATTATATTTATCACTTTTGAACCTATTATTTTTATTTCAAGTATTTTTCCTTATTAAATTTCTTAACGTTATGGATATTAATTCAAACTATATCCAGTAAGCTCTTTATCTTCCATGTCCATATAATTTATTTCCCAAAAAATAATTTATTATTTTGAAATAAAAATATCCATTATCTCTTATAATATTCATATTCATATTTATCCCTTTTTAAATGGATGTTTTCTTATCCTTTTTACAATGTGAGTTTCGAGAAAGGTATTCTTTAAAAATAGAAAAATAGGATTTTTCTTTCATTATCATACCTTTTATCTTCCACCCCAAATTTCCATTATATGATTTCTGAAAATTTTAATGTATCTTTATTGATATTTAATTGTAACTAATTTTTGAGAAAAATCATGTAAAAATTCAAAAAAAATATATCTTTTCAAAAGTGACCCATAACAACATCTCAATATGAAAATTTTGAAAAATGTTTTTAAGACTCTTTTTAATCTTCACTAATATTTTTCTATTTAAATAAGAAAATTTATTTCTCCTATGGAGATATTTTTTATGAACCACACACTATAAATTCCATTAAAAAATATTTTTTATGGGTGATTGAATTTTTGGTATCATCTAACCTAATTCTTTGAGGAATTTTGTGTGATACCATTTGGAAATGTTAAGAAACACATTTTATTTATAAGGGTTTTTAAGGACATGATATATGATTGATTTAATATGGTAAAAATATGTATGTATGATGATATTTTAGGTAATATATATCCATAGATTTCATTATTTATGGTTTTATATCTCATGTGGTAATAATTTTGTGCATGGACATGATTTTTGTATAGCTTTTTCCATATCACAGTGCATGGAAAAGATCTTCTTTTTCTTTGTTCACAGGGTTATACAAGGACATGATCGTGTTTTTATTTGTTCACAAGGTTGTGTTTAAGAAAGATCGCATTTCTCTTTTTAAACACTGTTGTTCATAGACATGATCATGTTTTTATTAATTCACAAGGCTGGATGTGTACATGAATTTGTTTTCTGTACTCACAAGATTGTGTATGTACATGATGTCTCTTATATATTTTTTACAATATCATGATTTCCTAAGCCTATTTTTATGCTACATTTCTATATTATATTCTTATGATATTCTCACCATGTAATGATTATTGTATCATATTTTCACACACTTTTTCCATGGTATAAGCTTGATAATTTATAATTATATATCCAACTATTATGGTTTAGAGACAAAACTTATTGGTACATGTTCTTTTTAATTATATATTTGTCCCATGATCATGTTTAATTAGATTATTATGATTTAAACCATGAGGGATTGTTCATAAGTTTTTCTCATACTAAATATCTGATCTAGCCCATTCTTTTTTCATTTCCCTGGGGAAATCTATGTTGGACTATATTTAGAAACATGTATTATGAAGATATGATTTTTAAGAGATGATGAATGAATTATGTGAATTTGTTTATATACAAAACGTCCAAAGAAACTAAATATTTTGGTTCTAGGGATGTATAATGATTTTTGCGATGTAATATTAATATTATGAAAATATATGTATGTTTGGATAGTGTCATTTCACTTGGGTACAAAACTGGTATACAAAGAATATTTTATAGCACCAGAATAAAGAATGTTGGTTTTAGAATATCAGTTGGTATCAGAGTAGTGTTAAGTTATTTTTATAAATTATTGTAGTAATTTTGGGGACTATAACTAGATAAAATTAGTGAAATCCCAATGGATAATCCTAAATATATTAAAACTTCATAAAATTTTTGTAAATTATATCATGATTCATTCCCTAAAAATAACATATCTATATTGATAGAAACAAGTAAATTTAGTATCTATAATAGTTGTACCTAGGGTTAATAACCCTAAAAAGGTTGGTTGGGCATTAAATAATATTTACTCAATGCAAAAAAAGTGGACCTAACTGCACAACTTGTTTGACACTCCCATGGGATATTATTTAGTGATTCACATACTATTTATGAACCATTATAAGTAATTTATAAATATTTTAATTTTATGATGATTTAGTCAGAGAATATAATATGAAAATGAGTGTGGGAATCCTAGGTTAAACTAAAGTATTTATGTGTTGATCAAATTATATCATATTTGAACAAAGAGTATTATAGGTTGAAATAAATGTATTGGAGAAAAAATATTAATATTGAGTTATCGTATTCATATAATCATTTACCCAAATCTTATTGAATATTATAATAGCCATTGTTTTTTTAGTATTTTTATTTTGAAATTGGATCATGATAAAAAAAGATTTCTAAGGTATGTTTCTAAGAAATACTAAGAATTATATGCATATAAGGAGTAATAATGTGAAAAAATAACTAAGAATTCCAATATATTATTTTAATGAGGGAATGAGTGAGTTTTATATTATTTCATAAGATAATAAGGTAGATAAATTAGTATAGGTTATATATTATGTTTTTCCTTTTTTACAGATACCCTTAACCAATTTCATTAGTCAATGTTAATTAAAATATTCAGGAAAAAATATATTTAAGGTAGAAATTGCAACACCTCTGCTATTAAAAAACGCTTTCTTCCATTAAAATTAATTACTATAATTCATAAAAATGTTTTATTAATTGATAAAAAGAACTTAAATGAGTAGAAAATAAGTCATATGAGATATGAATAAATATAATAACACTTTACTGATTTATAATGGATCATTAAAACAAGATTACAAAAAACCATGTATTCCATAACATGGTTGATTACATCCATCAAAAGTGCATAAATTAAAAGTGGATAATAAATTCAAATGAATAATACCTTTATAACTAGAATATCCATTGAATCATCTTAACCATTGAGAATCACCAGTAGTGTAACTAGACCAAAAAATGAGAAACAAAATAAACAAAAGAGAAATCACTTTTAAATATTATTAATAAGGAATTAGAAAATTGACATAATAAGTGAGATTTGAAGGAGTTTACAGGGTGAAAGGGTGGAAATATAGTCATTACAATGGGAAATATGGTTATTAGAAATATGGTCATTTCATTTACATGTATATGTAAATTCTAAAAAATTGGTGTATATTTAGTAACAAATTTAAAATAATATAATTTTTAAATACTAAATAAAGAATTAAAAAAATATTATATAATTTAAGTATTAGATTTTTAAAAAATATTATGTTTGATATTATTTTTATTAATGTATGATATAATTTTTTATAAAATTAAAAGAATTATTTTAATATCAATGGATTGATAAAATTAAATATTTAGAATACAAATATTTCACTCTTAATGTATTTAGTGAAGATTATTTAATATTGAAGTGATAATTTTCACAGAACATGTTCTTTTAAGATTTTTCATATTCATATCTTAGTAAAATAAATCACCGCTAAAAGAATATTTTAATGAAATAAATACAATAAATAAATTAAAATTAATATAAAATTTATTACTAGGAAATTCATAATAATAAATTCTCTACTTCCCTATAGACCCCTAGGGTTATTTATCATCCCTCCCTTAACGGAATTATTCTTTCCATTAATGGAGAACTCATAATCACTTTTGAACTTGAGATTGATGGAATCATTCTCTATTTATCATATACTTACGCTAAAAATATGTATCAAGGTAGAAGGGATCTATTGTCTTATATGGATACTCTTATTTGTTTTATTAATAATCCTTGGGTTTTCTTAGGTGATTTCAATACTATTATAAGTTTAGATAAAAATATTGAGGATACTCACTGTCCTATTTCTTTAAAAGAATTTAAGTCTTGTGTTGATAGAAATGACTTTACAAAAGTATACCTCCTGGGATTTATGTTTGATTGTTACTAAATATATTCCACCTTGAAGAGTTCTAGTAAGCTTGATTGTGCCATCAATAATGATAAAACATTAAAAAATGGGACACACTTTCCTGCATCTTTCTTCTAAAGATAAACTCTAACCATCACCCATTTCTTCCCTGCCTTATAAAAAGGGATTAAAAATTTCCACTCCCCTTTATATTTAACAATTCTTGTCCTCCTCGTCCTGACTAATCCAACCTTAGTTTAGATTATTGGAACTCACTTTATAGTTTTAATGATGACTTTTTATATGTCATGAAGCTCATGTTCCTTGAGAAAAAAGCTATAATTGTGTATCAAGGACACTTTAAAATCCTTATATAAGGATATTAAGACTCTATAATCTTACATGAATAAAAATCTAGATATCACCACTAATAGTGAATTTTGTATTAATTTTAGAAAGGAAATGAAACTCACCTCTAATCTCAAGTTTTTTATTATTATCAAAGAGAGTATCCAAAGGGATTCCTTTAAAGAAAAATTTTATTAAATAAGGAGAAAGAAAGAAAAAAGTTACAAATTACTCCAAATATTTAAAAAATCTAATATAGATCCCTTAATTATTAATGATGTTGATTCTATCATCACCAACACAAAAATATTATTATATATCCTTGTGTAATACTTTCAAATCCTCTTTAATTGTCATAATTATATTGAAGACATTATAGAAAAAACCAATCATACTTTTTTTAGTCTATAACACAATGGAATTCTCTCTGAAATCGCTCATAATTTTGAAATTAGGGAGGAAATATTCAATTTGAACCCTAGGAGTGCTCCTAGAGTAGGTGGTTTCTATAAATTGTTTTCAACTATAATAGGATTGATTCAAACACATGTTTTAATAATTGTTATTTTTTTTTCAAAAATCCCTTCCCTAGGGAGATAAATCCAATTATCATTCACTGATGCCTAATATGGAGAATTCTTGTAAATTTAATCTTTTCATACAAATTTATATTGTTAACACACTATTTATGATGATCACTAAGATACTGGACAATATAATTAGTCTTATTTCGAGAAACATATTTTATTAGCATAAATTCTATTTTATTAATCATATATAAAACTAATAATGTCTTTATATATCCTTTTAATGTGTCAATATCACTACTAAACCCTCAGGTGGTGGTTCTATAGCTATAAAGGTTGATGTGATAATGGATTTTGATACCATAGACTAGAATTTTCTCTTTAATGTTTTGAATAATTTTTAGATTACGGAAACCTTCATCAACTAAGTTAAAATATTTTCAAATCCTCTAATATTTATTTACTACTAAATGGATACACATTCCTTCTCAAGGGGGTCCGATAGGGGGGCCCTTATGTATAATTATCTTCTTTATTAGAAAATATTATCTTAGTAGGCTCATCTCCAAACTAGGGAATCAGGGTGACCTCAAGACCATGCAAGTAAGAAGAGGTATCCCTGCCCCTATCACCTCTTATTCACTGATGATATCGTTTTAATTATTATGGGAGAAAAAAGGAACATATTGATCTTGAAAAACACTCATTTACACTATGAAATATTTTAGGTCCAGTTCATCTATTGGGATAAATCCATTTTTTACTTTGGGAAACAATTCTCTCGACATAGAAAATAGATATCTTAAATTAATTGGATATTAGATCAGGAGCCATTAAATTTTAATATCTTAGTGTCCCCATGATTTTTGAAGGCCCAAGGCCTGATACTTAAATGAAACTCTTTGATTTTTCAAATATAAATTGTCTACATGGAAGGGGAAATCATTTTCTTGGGATAGAAGGGTGGGAATTAAAAAATATACCATAGTATCTAAACTGGATAATTCATTCATTGTATATAGCTCTCTGTAATACCTTATCAAATGTATAAATACATGAATTAAAAAAATGGATAGCGAACATATCATAAAGAATTATAGTCATTATCCCACAGGTGAAATGTTTTTAACCCATCAAACATGGTGGTTTGTGTATTAAAAACATGAACTATTTAAATGAGTCATTGGAGATAAACTTTATACACAGGTTTATCTTTGATAATACTAAATCACATCCCTTATTCAAGTCCAAATTCTTATAAAAACTTAGGAATTCCAATCTCAACTACATGAATTCATCATTATGGATAAAATTCAAAGCTTCATTATCCACTGTCCTATCAACCACCATAAAGATACCTAAAAGGGACTCTCATTCAATGTTTTAGCTAGATAACTGGACACGTGTGCCTTTAATCATTCCATTCATATCAAAAACCAACCTTATAATCCCCAGGTCTTTATTAAGATCTTTATGGATAGACCTAAACTTAATTCAAATGAAGATATCGATAGAATCATCTATGAGTTTTCCTTTTCCCCCAAGATGATTTTCGTTCATGGGATACCACAATATATGATCATCTTAATGAAATTATTTTTATCTTTTTAAATATGTAAATCAGGCTCAAATATATCATGGATTCACAAGTTCAAAAATCCCTAGATTAAGCCATAAAGATTCACCCTTATATAGAGGCTTTCCCATGGAAGAATTCCTAGAGAAGTTTATCTTCAGAACTATAGACTTTCATTATGTTCCAAATTCTCTCTTTGTATTGAACATAAGGAAGGACCAAACCATATCTTCTTTAGATGTATTATTATTTCTACCCTTTGGATAGATATTTTTGATTTCTCTAATATCAGAAAAATATAATGACTCTTCTATTGATGAACTTTTTTCAAATTCACCTACAGATGACTAAACAACTATTATAAATTTTCTAGGTTGTTATATAAAATTTAATTCATATAATCTAGAGATCTCATAATTCCATAATTCATAGTAATTAAAGCTTCAACCTTCAATATATTATGGAAAACACCGTCTTCTATATCAGGGATGCCAAAACCACCAAATTTGGCTACTATAGTAACTATATACATGATTTTATTATCCTAAAATTCTTCATTATTGCTAGACATTAATAGACTCCCATTTGAAAATTTGAGTTTTTTTGGATGCCTCTATTCTCAGGTTGGGTTAAAGTTAATATGTATAGAGCATCTAAATATTACCATGGGACCTTAGGGTGTGGTTTTTTCCTTCATAAACTACATCAGGTATGTATATGGTTTCATTTTTAGTGATTCTTCTACTAAAGTTTATATTGAAGATGATATTTTTGGATTCATCAAGATGATGAATATTTATAAGAAAATAGTTTGGTCAAAGGTATAGTTAGAGAGAAACTCAATGATTATAGTCCATGAAATCTGAAAAACAAAAAACACACATAAAGCACCTCTCATTGTGATTTATGGCTCAGTGGATGGAGTTCTTTGATTTCTTATATTCCATTGACTTTATTATCGCTCATGTACATTTTGATTCATACATGGTTGTAGAGAGGTTTACCAATTAAAGACTAGGAAGCCATGACCTCGTCTGGATAGATTCACTTCCCCCTGACCTATTTCATCTCCCTGAAGGATATAGTCATAAAACAACCAACTTTAAACACTTTTAATCATTTTTTATTTTCAATAATTGGGTCTTTTATTTTCCTAATTTCTTTCCTTTTAAAAAAATATTAGTTATTGTGGTAAAATAGTTATTTTTTAAATAATTTTTTTTATAAACATTTTGTGATATGTATCAAAATAAATTAAATTAATGTATTCTAATTGATGAATCTTTTATGATATTTAGACATATAGATAAATTTTTAACACATATTTAAACATTATTGAATAGGGAATAAAAATAAAATGGCTTATTATATAAAAATACATTAAAAAAATTACTTCTCTATAAACTATTTTCCTTTATAATGTAATTTTATCGTATTTAGAAGTTCAATTAGATTAAATGAATTATAAATTTATATTTATCTTTATGAAATTTTTAAGTGGTTCATCCTATATTTTTAGTAAAAAATTAATAACTATGGTAAATATTTAATCAAGGTAAATTGGGGTTTCATTCCAATTTCCATTTATTGAGGCATTTTTTCATATTATACGATCATTCTTCTTTTATATTGTCTATATACACAAACATTTGATTCTATTATTATTACTATAGTATCTTTTATGTATATAATAATTATTTTGAGGAATCCATCATTCATATTTTTTTATTCAATTATTACTAAAATCTTGAGGGTTTTTATCATCTTAATTTTTTTCCTTTAAGACATATTATATATCCACCAATTTTTTATTTTTATATTAAATATACTTTCATATGGATGATTTTTATCATACCTTTCATGAAATTTATGTAATTTAAAAATACATTACAATTTCTATTTTTCAATGGTTTTTCGATTCAAGTGTTCTTAAATCCATAAAAAATTCTATTTACTGAAATATATTTTCCAAAATTTATCATGTTTCCTCTTGAAATAATTTCTTATATGAATATTTTATTACACACTAAGACTTTATTATATGTTAATTTTTGTTTCTCTCATGGTAAAATTAAATTATTAAATCAATTATTCCTCATTGATGAATTTCATTCTCATAAAAGTATAATATTTTTTAGAATAATTAACATCCCATATAATATGCTCTTTATCTTCCATGTCCATATTATTCATTTCCAAAAATTATTTTTCTTTATTATTTTAAAATAAAAATATGTAGTGTCTCTTTTAATATTAATATTTTTCTTAACTCTTTTATATATGGTTGTTTTTTATACTTTTTATTATAGGGGTCTTAATAAAGGTAATTTTTAAAAATAAATAATGGTTTTTCTAGTCATAATCATACATTTTATTTTCCACTCTATATTTACATATGATATCCTCTATGTATTTTTAAGGATCCTTTATTTATATTTATTTATAAATAATTTTTTAAAATTTATTAATTTCAACTTCTCTAAAAAATATTCATTTTAATGGTGACTCATAACTTCATCTCTATATGGTAGTTTTAATAATTGTTTTATAAATACATTATTTAATCTTAGCTTCTATTTTCCTATAACTCAAAAATATATATCTTTTATGGAGTTATATTTTTTTAATGATGCTCTAAATTATTTTATTATATTGTTATTTTATGGGATTAAAGTTTTGTTATCACTTGATATAATTCTTGATGTCATTTTATGTGATACCATTTGAAAATGTAATAAAATCCATTTTCTTTATATGTTTTTTCATTATATTATATATGACTAATTTCATTAGGAACGAATATATATATATTATGATGGTCGGGGTCCTATATCACACTTTAAGGTATTAGTTAATGTTTTATAACCCATGAAAAAAGGATGTTGTGTGAGAAAATGATTGTTGTATATATTTTTTCATAAGATTGTGCATGGA
Source organism: Viscum album (assembly GCA_963277665.1). Classification (NCBI taxonomy): domain Eukaryota; kingdom Viridiplantae; phylum Streptophyta; class Magnoliopsida; order Santalales; family Viscaceae; genus Viscum; species Viscum album. The sequence continues at coordinate 2,080,738,395 of OY728128.1, read as the reverse complement.
ATGGATCAAGTTTTTAATTATTCACTAGATTTTATAAGGACATGATCAAATTTTTATTTTTTAAAAAGTTTTTTCATGGACATGATCATTTTTATCTTTATTAACTAGGTTCTTCATAGACATAATCATGTTTTATTATGTTTATAATGTTATCCATTGACATGACCATGTTTTTATTCATTCACAAGATTATGTATGGACATTATGTCTATTAGATTTGTTAACACTATTAGGATTTATTATGAATATGATTACCCCATATTTCTAAGTTATATACCTAGGATATACACTGTGGAATTAGATTATTAAAAAATGATTCCTCACTTATATTTCAAGGTATATGTTTGATCATTTAAAATTGCATTTCATTCTATTATTCCTCATAGATAAAAATTTGGTGGCACCAGAAAATGCATCCACAACATATTAAAAACTGTTATATACATGATCTAAGAGCGTAGCCCATTTTTTGAGATTCTATTTGACTGGTCGTAGATCCCGAATGGATTTACAGATTATGAGTTATGGACATTCGATGTTTGGGTGGAAAACTGGTTCGTGGAGCTCCCTCCATGATCACAGAGTAGATGAACTTGATCGGAGCCTCCACGAGCACCGTAAAGGCCCTGAAAAAAGCCTTTGCGAGTCCAAGGAACTTGAACAGAGTCTATGTGAGCACCACAAAGGTCATGATGGTATCCTCTATGACTCCAAGAAACTTGAAGGAACTTCTACTGATTGCGGAGCATGATTTCCTTCGCCGCATCCTTTTCTCTTTGTGGTGCACATTTGTTCACTACGGTGAGTTTCAGCGACCTCCATCACCTATAAATTTTTAGATCACACCCCTTAATAATGATTATTATGCCTCCCCTTTAGTGGCCAATCTCCCATTTCACAGTTCTCCAGAGCACTGTGGAGTAATTCCCATCATCAAGGCCTCTGCCCTTTACAAACAAGGGAGCCCCATTCGGGTTTCTCAAGACTCCAAGAAGCATTAAGCCTTCATAGAGCACTATACTAATAATACACATTATTTGAAGGTGATTCCATGCTCCAAAAAGACCCTTCCTTCGTGAAACAACTTTGCGTGACCATGACCTCCGCGAAGCTGATTTGTGAGACCCTCACCTTCATGAAGCCCCGTGCTCCGCGAGACCCTAAGTTTTTTGAGCCCCATTCTCCATGACATACTGAGCTCTGTTAAGGCCCATGCATCATGAGATCCTTAGCTTTGAAAATCTTCATTCTTTGTAAGAACCTAATCTCTATGAACCCCATTCCTTTACGAATTCATATCCTTCACGAAGCTCCTACCTTCAGGCCCACTAGTCCATACCATAGGGGCTGCACCCTCGAACCCCCCCCCCTATTCGGGGTCAGCATCGGGCTATTGTATAGGCCATATAGGATGATCCCTTCACTACTATCACTTCCCCCCATGAGAAATTTAGATTCAAACTAGTAAATTTCCAATAGGGACGTCGTCATTTTCAATTATGTGTTTGTGCGCACCCACCTTTAAGCGCATCACGACTTACCAAACATATCATTCAAAAAGAGGTTATGAATATTATTAACTACATTTAGAATTTTATATTCTCAATATAATTTTAACATCTATATTTTGTGTTTCTATGACAAAAAATAAGAACAAATTGTATTTTTTAGATAAAAGAAGTTTTTTCCAAAAATTGAAATTTTACCGCCTTTTAATGGAGAACCATTTTTAAATCCAATATTTTACTCATTTATATATTAAAATTGACAAAATACAATTCTTATTTAGAATAGTGACATAAAAATTTTCATTGGATAAATTTTTTGTGCTTTTTCGATAACATTCAAATTTTGATGAATAGTGAAAAATACTAAATTTTAATTGAAAATTACTTTTTTAATCATAATAATATATAGTGTTAAATTGTAAATTTAATGGTTTTAAAGTATAATTAGAATATATTTTTATTATTTAATCCAATTTTGGTCATTGGAAGTAATTTTACATTTAAATTGGACCTAAACACACATCATTCTTTTGATAGTTTTACTTCTCAAAAACCTGCTTTCTGGTTTTGACAATGGGAATATTTTTTATATTAATTAATACCAATTCTATGTTTTTAATTTGGTAAAATATATATCATTTTTGAATTTGGAATATCAAAATTATCTTGGGGTTATTTTTTGGTATTTTTCTAAAAACTTCCAATTTTTAATGAATAGTGAAAAACATTGCGTTATTGTTTAAAGCCAACCTTTGATTTAAATAAATATTTTTACTTTAAATTTATTATAAAGTCATAATATATACATAATACCAATATTATTCCAATTTAATTCATTGAAGATATTTTATAATAATATTAGATATATAAAAGTTTATTGAACTTTTACCATCTTTTACACACCTTCTAGGCACAATTGGAAACCTACATAAAACATAATTTTACCGCTTCAGTGAATTGAATTTCAAAAATATGAAAGACACGGTTGAAATCAATAAGTAAAATTTGTTTTAATAAGATGACAATAATTTTCGGTGAATAGTAACTTTTAAATTTTATTTACCATGGTTAAAAGTAAATAGTGTAATGAAAAGGTCACAATGATATTATAATTACCCTAACACATTTCCTAATTCTATTGGATAAGTGTATTTCGACCCAAATATGACTTAAGACCAAAATATGGTCCTTTTTTATTCACTTGGATTATATTAGGACATTTATTATATTTCATTTAAAGAAGAGTTAAAAGTGTTAAATTCAAATATTAATAACTAAAAAAAATTAATATAAGGTTACAGATAAGATAAATTAAACTATAAAAATTAATTATAAATATAAAAATATTTCTAAATCAGTGTATTTTATTTATAATTTTTAGATATTAAATAATTAAATTTATTCATAACACAATGATGATGCAGTAATAACCATATTAATGAAAGACTAAAATAATTGATGTTTTAAAGTTAATATAAATGTAAACTAAGAAATTTAATGCATTAGACAAATTTTATAGGTTAATATGACATGTTTGGGAAATTAAATTTAATTGTTTCTAAGAAATATTATTTTCCTGACTTTCACAAAAATCAAATACTAAATAGTGTCAAAATTGACATAAATGAGTTTTTAAAATAAATACTATTTTAATAAATTATATAATAGTTCTAAAAATCTATGGTTCGGAAAAGGAACTTTTATAATGATATATATGTCATTAATAAACCACGTAATGTTCTATTGGAATTTCATAGTAAGTTGTTTAACCATTTAATATAAAAATACAACAAAACGTGTTAAATGTTTTACTATTTAACTAAGAGTTAAATCTAAATGATAAGGTTAATATAGTGAAATAAACTAGTCTGAAACATATTGTTTGAGATTTTTTCGATCCATCCCTACCTTATTCTAGAAATAAATTTATTTTAAGCTATTATAAACTGAAAATTAATTTATAATAAAATAATATTTCAAGCTTTCTCTAAAATGACCCTCACCTCTATTATAAAAGGGAACTTCACCTTCTCTTGATTTCACACATCCAAAGACTTTTGGATCATCCATACCCAGATCAAATAACCTCCCAACTACCTTCACTTCATTGTAGAGGCCTTACTTTGATCATAAATTCAATATAAGGAGCCCTTTTGTTCAAATCAAAAGGAAGAACCCAAAGAAGGGGTAATTACTTAATCACAACCTTCAATGTTCTCTTCTTCTTCCACATCATCTTTTGTTGTTATTTAAATACTCAAATAATAACTTGAGTACCTTAAAATACTTATATGTTATTATGGTACAACCATATTCATTATTTTATCCATCCTATATATGAAAAAGTCACCATACGTGCGTAAGTATGACTTACAGTCTCCACATCGTGGTGTAGTTTGTTATTCAACACTTCATTATTTGGATGGGTATAATAATGATTATAACATATTTAAATAATAAATTTAACATTTAAATGATTCTTTATATATAATATACCATCCAATTACATATTATTTTACCACAAATAGAATGATATTGTCGCTCGTGCGTACGTATGGCTTATTGTCTCCACGATGTGATGAGATTTCATTTACCATCGTAACCATTCAAAAATAATTTTTATTTTATGATTAAAAATAACTTTTAATATCTTAATATCATTCTGTATATGAATAAAATACATCCTATCCATAAAAAACATTACTCACGTAACAAAACATATAAAGTAAAATGAATCAGTTAACACCCAGAAGAATGCTACTACTAAAATATCATTAACATATCAATAATATAAGATAATATATGATATCATATTTATGTATGTGGTTCTTTTATAATTCAATAACAACAATTTCACCATTATATAGGAGGTTAACCTACCCTCTAATAAAGAAAAGTATAGGGTAAGGGTTTTCATCTCACTTTTTATTCCCGTGAGATTCATGCTATATTTTCAACTATTTCCTTTTGTGTGGTATTTGTACATACAATGATTGTATTCATTATGTAATATAATTTAATTAATGGGAATTTATATCTTTATTTTATGATACTTCTTTAACGGGGTTTTTGTTTCGTAAGTTACCAAATTGTTAATGGAATTTTAAATTTCAAGTTCCACTCGTTGGGTTTTATGCATACTTCATTGATTATTTTACTCCAAGATTATGTGTGGAATCACTATTTATTTATTTATTAAGTAATTTACACTCACCTTTGTGTGTATATACTTTTGATATACATAATCACTCTATTGATAAATTCTCAAGTCATATATATGAACTTCATAATGGTAATCTTAACTTAATTTCCATTCATTGAGTTAAACATCCAAGTCATTGGTTTTGTTTTTACAAGAATATGTGTGAATTTCCTATGATTGATTTAAAAGTAATATCCAATCATAATGAGTGTATTTATATTTTTCACACATAATTATGTCATTAATTTATCCTTAACCTTAGGATACAGTCTTTATAATAGATTCCATCTCAATTTACATTCCATTGAGACTTATTGGTTATTATTCCCCAATTCACTTTTATATGGTGTACATACTACACTTTGACATAGTATATCCTGACTCAATTTATTCTCATGATATTATAAAGTTTTTATTACCTCAATTATTTTTATTCAATCGTCTCTCATTTGGTTAGTAACTCTAACTAAAATATCATTTTAAATGTTTTAAAGATTTATTGTTCTAAATATTTTCCATTAATGTACATGATTTAATAATGGTGTTAATAATTTATTTATAAGTACATAAATGTTTTAAAATTAAAATTCTTTTTAAAATTTTCAAAGTGGTATGGGTCACTTTGATTCTAAAATATATTTTTAATAGCTTCTTGAAAAATAGTGAGACTTTTAAATGTTTTCCAGAAAAAGTGGATATTTCTCACAAATAGTTTTACTAATTATTTTCATATATGTCAATATCCTTCATTATTCTTGATTTAGGTTGATTTTTTATAATACAATATTCTATATTGTATTTAATTAGTTATGATTGACTTTGGTTGTTCTATTTTTATACCATTCATGGTTTGGGGTTAAAATATTGACATTTCGTATGCTAGTATTAATATGAAGGTTTAGATTATGTTTAAACATTTTCATATGAGGAATGCATTAGACATAGTAAGTGATGGGTGCAGCCCACTATAGCTCCTCAACGCATCCGTAGGTCTCGTGAGACAAACTAGTGTCTTGGCACAGGGCCTTGACAAAATCTTATTTATAGTATTGGCACGACACCTTGAATATGTGGTTATAATATCCGGGATTATGCATTACATCATTATAAAATTAGCTATTGATATTTCATGTAATAATTTGACTAGTAGAATATCCATGTGAATAAGTAAATGGAATTATTTGATTTATCTTTTTAATATTATACGGATATTTATGATTACAAGTCTTGTGTTTTAGTCTTATACATTGCCTTAAATGTTTTTGTTTTCTTAGGATAGTTTCAACTATATTTTTATCCTTACTGAGCATCTGAGTTCACCCCTTTCTTATGTTTTATTTTTTTCAAGAAGCGATGAAGTATATTATGATTGACCTGCAGAAATAGGCTAAAGGATATGATTGTGGTAAAAGGAGACAAAATTTTGTAGTTTTTCAATTTCATAATGTAATGTAAAACGTATGTATGTATCTAGTACCTATAAGGCTACTAAACTAATCAGTATTTCAAGGCATGATCTCTTGTGATCAGGCCAATGTTATGTAATAATGCACCGAATCTGGCTAACTAGGTTCGGGGTGTAACAGTTGGCATTAGAGAAAGTTTGGTACAAACCTTGGAAACTATAATTAGAAATACATTGATTATATAACATTAACCTAAGATATACATTGAGTATTAGTGGAGAAGAACATCCTAGAATTTGGGTAATGTAGAGATTTTGTGAATTTTCCAAGAAATACATCCCTATATAGATATGAGTAGGTAGAGGCGGCTCTAAAATAGATGTATCTAAGGGTAAAACCCAAAAACACTTATTTGAGCAGGACTCAAACAAGAACGGGAGCATGAAAATGGGCCTTGCTGCACTCTTGGTTATGAAACTCCCAAGAGATATACTTAGGATAATTCGCATTTTTTTTTACAAACTGATTTGAAAGATTTTAATATAATATGATAATAGATATCCTTGGATAATCCTAAGGGGTTTTATATTGAAAATAAGGTGTCATGATATTCTCGAAATGATTTTATGACTATTATTACTCACACTATGCTTTCTTCTTTTAGTTAATGGATAGATTCCAAATAAGTCATAATAACATTGAACATTATGTACATGGTGGGAATGATGGTGGAAATGAGAAACTAAATGGAATGTTGATAGGCGTAAAATATATCATATTCATGCCAAAGTAGGTTTCCAAAAATATGATCAACAACATATACATTAAACAACTCCCAAACTCAAAAATAAAGAGAAACATGGAGAATGATAATCGCTCCAGTAGTGGAGACCGTGGAGAAAAGAAAGATCAATTCTGGTCATGTAGGAAATCTGGAAGGAGACCCCCAGAAAAGTGCCTTAATAGAACAAAGAAATACTTTATGGGTGGTAAATAAGGACATAATGTAAATAATTTCCTACAAAAAATGAATATTTCTATGGAAGAAAATAAAAATGATCATAAAAATCCATTTATATTCATTTTCTATAAATGTAGGGGATCTGGGAATTATATGATCCAATTCCCTATTCTATAGGATAACCACTAGGTCAAGGGATAACCTATGGAGAAATAAATGGACAGAGTAATGTTTAAAAGTATTAATGCCCTTTGTTGATGGGATTACATTGGAAAAATTTCTCATGTATGTGTAACCCTATAGTTTGTTATGTGAAAATTCTATTTGAAGAATAATTGTATTTTCTTTTGTGGTAATATATATAAAGAACCATTTGGGTTTATATGATCCTTGAATTTGAGGAAATTACAGGTTATTAATTTTTGGAATGAAAATGAAAGGTATGAGATAACATTTGTGGTTAAATTATGTTATAGTTATTTTGATGAATTTTTCTCATTTTGGGAATGTTATAAAATATAGTTTTTGAAAAAGGACAACACATAGACCATGTGGAAACCTGTTGCATCGGACAAAGCTGCGATAATTGAACCCACAACCAATGTGCGGTTGGGATTTATCTTCTACCACTGGACTACATAAAGTCCCTGGTTAGTGTGAATAATTGTTTTTAGTTAAATGATTTTATTGATCAATAATAAGTTTATTGGGGAACTTATGTTTTATCAAATGCATATCCTTAGTATAGGAAAATGAATTGGTTATTAAGTGATCAATGTTATTTAGGAAGATGTTTACTCTGTTGGAAACACTATATTATTAAGGAAAATAGAATACTATGGGATTTTATTTGAGAATTAATGGTGGATTTTTATTTTGGGAGAATCAATTTTTTATAGTGATGCAGGTTATTAATTTAATGATTTACCTATCATAGGGAATATGTGATTTGGTTTATTACACTTTAGTATAAAACTTTAAGAGTAGTTGATTTTATTTGGAGATAAATGTTATGATTTACTATGAAAGATAATGTGATTAAATTCTTCTGCCTTTTGGGTTTCAATCTTAGTTTGGATAATATTTAAGGATTTTAAGGACAATTGTTTATTTAATAGTATTTATTAAACTTTGGGTATTGTTTGTTTAATTTAGGAAATTAAGATTAGTATTTCTTTCTATATAGGATTATCCATTTTGGGGATCCTCTGATTTTGTACTTACCAATTTGTTTTTGGTAATTCTATAAGGACAATGGAAATATATAGTTCATCCTTTGGGGATTATATGGTTCTCTAGATGTTTATTCTAGCACTTCAAGTGTTGGCCAAGTCATCTTGAGTACTCATCATTTGGAGAAAAGATGAGTTAGTGGTAGATATTTATTAAAGGATGAAACTATTCTTAAAAATTAATTATATCTCCTATTGTTCTTAGTCAATCTCATAAAAAAATTCCTCAACTTTGTGAAATAAAACTTAAAACAAAATTGTAGTCCGTTTACTTTTCTTACTAGGAAACTAATGACCATTTAAACAATCACAGGTTTGTGGTTTTCAAGTTGTTAACTTTCTCCTGATAATGTTTTCTATCACTCTCCATCATAACTTGACACTTATTTTATCTTCTATATCCATGTTTTCCTACAACGAATCCTAGTATGGGTTATCTCGGGTGACCTCTGTACCTCTTTTTTTAGTGATAGTTTAAGTGACACTTTTTCTGATGTGGGACTTTCAATACAGTTCTCAAGCCTAATTTTAAAATTTTTAGGATGCAATTTCCAAAATAGGGGAAGAATGTAACACCCCATTATGTCACATTAATATATTTTCATTAAAGTAATTCAATAGTTTGCGCTACATGCAACACCGAGATTGAGTGGACCCTGACTTACCAAACTAGCCATTCAAAAAGCAATTATGAATAGTATTAACTGAATTTTTTATTTTATATACTCCATATAATTTTAACATCTATATTATATGTTGCTTATACATAATATAATAACAAATTCAATTTTTCAGAAAAAAGATGTATTTTTCATAAAATTAAATTTTACCACCTTTTAATGGTGAATCCTTTTAAAATCCCATATTTTAGACTTTTATATATTTAATTTGAAAAAATAAACTTCTTAATTATAATTGAGACATAAAAATTTAGTCTTCCTAAATTTTCGGTGTTTTCTGATAAATTTCATAATTTGATGAATACTGAAAAATACAAAATTTTAATTGAAAAAAACTTTTTTAATAAAAATAATTTATAGTGTTAAATTATAAATTCGAATGGTTTTGAAGTATAATTAGAATATATTTTTATCATTTAATCCAAATTTGGTTTTTGAAAGTAATTTTACATTTAAATTGGAAATAAACACATATCAATCTTTTGATAGTTTTTACTTCTCAAAAACCCACTTTCTGGTTTTGACAACCGGAATATTTTTTAAATTAGTTAATACAACTTCTATTTTTTTAATTTGGTAAAATAAACATAATTTTTTAATTTGGAATATCAAAATTAGAAGGGGTGAATTTTTTGTATTTTTCTAAAAACATTCAATTTTTGATGAATAGTGAAACATATTGTGTTATTATTTAAAGCCGGATTTTTTTATAATTAATTATTTTTAATTTAAATTTATTTTAAAGTAAAAATAGATACATAATACCTATATTAGTCCAATTTAATTAATTTAATTCATTTTATAATATTATTAGATATATAAAATTTTATTGAACTTTTACCCTCTTTTACTCACATTCTAGGCACATTTGAAAATTTGCATAAAACATAATTTTACCACTTCTATGATTTTAACATAAAAAATATGATAAACTTGGTTGAAATTAGTAAGTAAAATTTTGTTCAATAAGATGAAAATACATTTTGGTGAATAGTATCTTTGGAATTTTATTTACCATAGTTAAAAGTAAATAGGGTAATTAAAGGTAAAAATGATATTATATTAACCCTAACACATGTCCTAATTCTATTGGATAAATTTATTTCGACCAAAATCATCCTTAGTACAAAACTATGATCCTTTTTGATCCACTTGGATTTTATTAGGACATTTATTATATTTTATTTAAAGAAGAGTTAAAAGTGTTAAATTCAACTTTTAATAACTAAAACATTTTTAATATAGGGTTAAACATAAGATAAATTCGACTATAAATATTCATAAGAAATATAAAAATATTTCCTACATCATGGTATTTTATTTATAATTTTTATACATTAAATAATTAAATTTATTTATGACGCAATGATGATGTAATAATTACCTTATTAATGAGAGATGAAAATAATTAGTGTTATAATTATTAAAATACTTGTAAATTGATACTTTTGATGAATTAAAAAAAATTATAGGTTAACATGATATTTTATGTTGATTCAATGTATTTTATACTAAGAAATAATATTTTTATGACTTTAAAAAAAACCAAATACTAAATAGTGTCAAAATTGACATAAATGAGTTTTTAAAAGAAATACTATTTAATTAAATTATATAATAGTCCTAATTATATTAGGTTCATCCAAAGGACTAATATAATGATATATATGTCATTAATGAACCTCTTATGGTTCTCTTTCCATTTTATAGTAAGTTTATTAACCATGTAATATAAAAATAAAAGAAGACATGTTAAATGTTTAACTATTTAACAAAGAGTTAAATCTAAAATATAAGGTTAATATGGTGACCTAAACTTGTCTAAGACCTATTGGTTGGAAAATTTTATACACATACCCACATTAGACTTGAAATAAATTCGTTTGGAGATATTAGAAAAGGAAAATGATTTTATAATAAAATAATATTTCAATCTTTTCCTAAAGTGACTCTCACCTCTTTTGTAAAAGGGTACTTACCCTGCTCTTAATTTCACACCTCCAATGAATTTTAGCTCAGCCAATACCTAATCCAATATCCTCCCAACTACCCTCATATTAACCTAGATTATTTAATTTAATCATAAATCCATCCTAAGGATTACTTTTGTTCAAATCAAAAGGAAGAACCAGAAAAATAGGTAATTACTTCATCACATCATTCAAAGTTCTCTTCTTCATCCTCTTCCTCTTTATTTTTTTCCATACTAAAATAATAACTTTAGTACCTTCTAAATATAGTGATTTTATTATGGTACAATCATATTCATTATTCTATTCATCCTATGAATGAAAAATTCACCATACGTGCGTACGTACGGCTTACCGTCTCCACGTCATGGTGTAGTTTGTTATTCAACACTTCATTATTTCGATGGGTACAATAATGAGTATGGATGATGTAAATAAAAAATATGACATGTAAATTATTCATTATATAAAATATACCATCCAATTACAAACAATTTCACCACTAATAGAATGATATTGCCACTAGGGCGTCTGTACGGCTTACCGTCTCCACGACACGATGATATTTCATTTACCATCGTAACCATTCAAAAATAATTTTCATTAAATGATTAAAAATAATTTTTAATAACTTAATATCATTATACATATGAATAAATTATAGCCTATCTATAATAAACATGACTTACATAACAAAACATATAAAGAAAAACGAATTAGTTTACACCCAAAATAATGACACTATTGAAATATCATTAACAAAGAAATATTAGAAGATCATATATGATGTCATATTAATGTATGTGGTTCCTGTATAATTTAAAAAAAATTATTTCATTATTATACAATATTTTAATCTACCCTCGACTAAGGATAACTGCAATGTAATGGTTTTTCATCTCACTTTTTATTCCCATGAGATTCATGCTATATTTGCAACTCTTTCATTTTGTGTTGTGTATGTACTTCCCATGATTGTATTAATATTGTAATATAATTTAATTAATGGGTATTTAAATCTTCATTGTATGATCCATCTTTCATAGGTTTTATGTTTCTTAAGTTACCAAATCAGAAATGGAATTTCTAATTTCAATTTCCACTCATTGGGGTTTACACGTAATTCATTGATTATTTTTCTCCAAGATTATGTGTGGAATCACAGTTTATTTATTTATGTAATAATTTCCACTCCCCTTTCTATGGATATACTTTTGATACATATTATCACTCCATTGATAAATTCTCAAGTCATTGATATGAAGTTGATAAGGTTGATCGTAACTCAATTTCCATTCATTGAGTTAAACATCCAAGTCATTGATTTTTTTACAAGAATTTGTGTGAATGTCCTATAATTGATTTAAAATGAATATTCAATCATATTTAGTGTATTTGTATTTTTCACACATAATTATATCATTGATTTATCCTTAACTAAAGGATACAGTCTTTATAATGGATTTCATCTCAATTTACATTCTATTGAGACGTATTTGTTGTTCTGTGTCAGTTCACTTTTATAAGGTGTATATACTACAATTTGACATAGTATTTCATGAATCACTTTATTCTCATGATTTTATAATGTTTTTTTACCTCAATTATTTTTGTTCAAGCATCTCTCATTTGGTTAGGAACTCAAACTAAAATATTATTTTAAATGTTTTAGAGATTTATTCTTCTAAATCATTTTCATTAATGTCCATGTTTTAAAAATGGTGTTAAGGATTTATTTATCTATACATGAATTTTTTAAAATTAAAATTCCTTTTAAAAGTTCCAAATTGGTATGGGATACTTGGATTCAAAAATCTATTTTAAATAGCTTCTTGAAAAATAGTGATACTCTTAAATGTTTTCAAGAAAAATGGGATATCTCTCTCAAATATTTTTACTGATTATTTTTATCTATGTCAATATCATTCATTATTCTTGATTTAGGTTGATTTATTGTAATACACTATTGAATATTGTATTTAATTTTTTATGATTGATTATGGTTGTGCTATTATTATACCATTAATTGTTTGTGGTTAAAATATTGACATTTTGTATGCTAGTTTTAATACAAATGTTTAGATTATGTTTCAAACTTCTCATATGAGGAATGCATTGTACTTAGTAAGTGATTGGTGGTTCCCACTATATCTCCTCAATTCATCGGTAGGCCTCATAAGAAAAACAAGTATCTTGGCACAAGGACTTGACCAAAATCTTATTTGTATTCTTGGAACAAGGCCTTCACTATGTGGTTATGATGTCCAGTATTATGCATTTCAACATTATGAAATTGCCTATTAATATTACATGTGATTATCCAACTAGTATAATATCAATGGGAATAAGTAAATGGAATTATTTGATTTATATTCTCCATATTATGCTGATGTTTAATTTTTAAGGGATTGTGTTTTAGTCTTATACATTGCCATAAATGTTTATGTTTTATTATGATAGTTTCCAATGTATTTTTATCCTTACTGAGCATCTGAGATCACCCCTTTCTTATTTTTTATTATTTCTGGGAAGTGAAGAAGTATATTATAATTGACCTGTAGAAATAGACTAAAGGATATGATTGTGTTCAAAAGAGATACAATGTGGTAGTATTTTCCTTTAATAATGTAATGTAAAATGTATGTATGTATCTAGTACCTCTAAGGATACTAAACTAATCGGTCTTTCAATACATGATCCCTTGTGATCATGGAAATGTTATTTAATAAAGAACTGACTCTGGGTAACTAGGGTCGGGGTGTTACATTGATCACCTTGAGTCAAACGATTCTCTAAGGATTTACTCCAAACCCCATCACCTAGTTCTTATATTGGGTTCAACCAAATAAATATGCTCTAGAATATGTCCCAACACCAGCCCTTTCTAGGCACCTTATGCCTAACAGTCATCTCTACATGGCTTTAAAATATAATACACCAAATACAAAAACATAGGATTCCTCTTGTTCTAAATAAGAGATGCCTTATACACCAAGAATAATGTGCCAAGTGTCCTCTCTACATGACTATAAACTATAGTACCCTCTATACAACAAACATAGGATCCCTCTTGTTCTGAATAAGAGATGATTTATGCGCCAAGAATAATATGTCAACATTCCTCTCTAAATGACTATAAAATTTAGTACACCCTATATGACAAACATAGGATTCATCTTGTTTCGAATAAGAGATACCATATGCACCAAGCATAATATGCCAATAGTCCTCTCTACATGACAATAAACTGTATTACTCCCTATACGACAAACATAGGATGCATCTTGTTCTGAATATCAGATTCCTTATGCACTAATCATAACATGCCAATATTACTCTCCACATGACTATAAACTATTGTACACCTTATATGAAAAACATAGGGAGCCTCTTATTGTGAAAAAGAGATGCATTATGTTCCAAGCATAATATTCCAACAGTCCTCTCTATATGAATATAAACTGTAGTACACCCTATATGAAAAACATAGGATGCCTCTTCCTCCAAACAAAGGATTCCTTATGTTCCATGAATAACATGCCAAGCATCTTATCTATATGGCTTTAAAATGTATTACTCCCTATTTGAAAACCAAAGGATGCCTCTTGCTCCAAACAGGATATACCTTATGCTTCAAGTATAATATTCCAATAGTCCAATCTATATGACTATAAACTATAGTACACCCTATCTGAAAAACATTGGATGCCTCTTTCTCTAAACAAGAGATGCCTTATGCCCCAAGCATAAGATTCTAATAGTCCTATCTACATGACTAAAATTGTAGTACACCTTATGTGAAAAACATATGATGCATCTTCCTCCAAACTTGGGATGCCTTATACACCAAGAATAAGATGCCAATAGTCCTCACTACATGACTATAAACTATAGTATGACCTTTTGTTCAATAATAGGATTTCTCTAGTTCCAAATAAGATATGTCTTGTGTATAACCATAAATTTCCTCATGCCATGATTATAGTGGCGTAATTTCAAGATCATTGGAATCCATTTGATCATTCCATCACTTCGCATCATGCTTTTTGTGTCATTCATTTGTACATTTATCATCATTCATGTCTTAAGGAACCACATAATGGCCTAGTCTCATGCCACCATATATCACCTACTGTTCTAGGCTAACACCCTAGATGACTTTGGATGACACTTCGAGTTTAGCCCCATGTTTTGAATACGGTTAGTGGTTGGACATCATTTTTTTTATATTAGGCTAATGCGATGTGGATGCTATGATTTGAATATCATCAGCAGTTATCTCCCTTCATCATGCTGCCCCCATTGGGTTCTAAATGTTGGGCATATGATTCACACTTTTCATATCCCTTTGTTTGGATAGATTTTAATGCCCTTGGAATTATCCCGTTTGTGAACTAGTGAATATG
This sequence comes from Viscum album, assembly GCA_963277665.1. NCBI lineage: Eukaryota > Viridiplantae > Streptophyta > Magnoliopsida > Santalales > Viscaceae > Viscum > Viscum album. The sequence continues at coordinate 2,080,723,030 of OY728128.1, read as the reverse complement.
TGTAGGCCTCAATTATATTCCTCAACCCAGCAGTGATTTGGGAATCCTTCATGGCCAGACATCAGGAAGACATTACAGGCAGCTTCCATTCATAAGCCCCATTCACCATTTCTACTCCATAGCGGGATCCGTGATACTTCTATGAGTATGCCCCCATCCACCATTGTCCCTCCTTAGCAGCATCCATGATGCTTTCTTGCATAAGCCCCATCCACCATTTCCACACCATAGTGGCTCCTAGGAAGCTTCCATGCATTATCCCCATCCACTATTACCGCTCCTTAATGGCACTCGGGTAGCTTCCATTCGTATGACCCATCCACTATTTCTTCCCCTTAGCGGTATCCGGGAAGCTTCCATGCATAATCCCCATCCACCATTGCTTCCCCTTAGCATAACCCCAGTAGCTTCAATGCCTAAACTACGTCCATCATTTCCACTATTTAGCAGCACCCGGTCTGCTTCCATGCGTAAGCCCCATCCACTATTTTCGCAATTTTGTGGAACCCAAGAAGCTTCTATCCGTAATACTCATCCACTGTTTCTAATCTATAGTGTCTTATAGGAATCTTCCATGTGTATGACCCATCAACCATTTCCACTCCTTATCTGTACCCAGGCAGCATCCATGCGTAAGCTCTATCCTCCATTTCTGATCCATAGCGGCACCTGAGTAGCTTCCATACATATGCCCCATACACCATTTCTTCTCTTTAGTGTCACCCATGAATATTCCATGCATAAGCCTCATCCACCATTTCCACTCCTTGGCAGATCCCAATAAGATTCCATGATTATACCCTATCTACAATTGCCTCTCCATAGCGATACCCTGAATATTCCAAGTGTAAGGCCCATTCCCCACCCTTTCTGGCCACACCTTTTCACCATGATCTTCTGGTCTTTTATTGCCTCTTTTTTCTCACACCGAGCATGACTCACATGGGCTTAGAGTAAACAGTGACCATGACATCCTCTTTGGGTTGTTAACCATACATAAGCCCCATCCCCTCTCTTCCAAACTACATGGACTTTGATCCTTTCCCTTTTCAAGGAAGATACAAAGGAGTCCTTCCAAAGGTTCGATCCCATCACCCATCGGTACTGACCACATCGCATCGGTTCACCCTCTTCCTGAATGAAATTAAACAGTCTTCCCTTTTCATCTTGCATGATGTTAAATGGTATGCTTTCAAACTACATGAGTTTTGATCTCTGTCTCCAAGAAAGGGTATATAGAAAGCCTCCCTGAAGATTAACCACAAAAACTGGTAAACATTGGCGTCCAATTTGTTAGGACCCACATGCTTTGTCTGCCCCTTAGTGGTGTTAAACTAGTTCTTGGGTATCTAACCATGCATAGGCCCCGCACTCAATCCATACTCCTCCAACCAAAAGTGTCCCTTTAGTGATAGTCCACTAACCACGCGTAATCCCATGCATTTATTTGGGTCTTTGTCCTATGTGTACACCCCAATTCTATGCTCTATCCTGAACTACATAGACTTTTATTCACTTCCATGGGGATACATAGGAAGCATCCCTTAGGTTCAATCCCATCACTCATGTCTCATCCTAGTCTATCTCTTTATCCTTCGTGTTTCTGGAATATCATTCCCTTGCTTGAAGGTTCTAATTCCCTTAAAGTGCTCATCAATGCACTCTATTCTAACAGGCCACCTTCCCAGGTGTCCCGTCTCCCCACCAAACTATCTAGCCAATGATTCCTCCTCCATAGGGATATGTAGAAATCCAAACTAAGGTTCAAACCCAATATCATCGGCATCTTCATGTCGGTTCCATCCCTTTCCTCCCATCCATTTAGTGCAACCATCCATCATCCATCCTGATTCTTTCCTGAGCAACCACATACCAATGGGATCACACTATTATCTTGTGATGTTAATCATGCTTAAGCCCCACACAATCCATAACCATCCAACCAATAGTGTCCCTCTTGTGATGGGTTGTTCTCCATGCATAAGCCCTGCCATGTCTCCAGGTCTTTATCATTTTTTTACACCATGATTCCATGTCTCACCCCTCGAACAATGTGGGTTTTGATCCCTACCTCCAAGATATGGTATGTTGGAAGCCCATATAAGGTTCAAACTCATCCAATGGTAAACCTTGGGGTCCCATTTTCGAGACCTGATTAGAAACTAAATTAGGATAATATTAATTGTTAATATATATATTATTCATGTTCTTTATTATTCATAAACACCATTTTAGTGCATTTTACACTTTCAACATCATTTCACATTATGATTGTAATACCTTCTTAAAATGAACTATTATGTGGTACATTTTTCAACATCATTTGAAGTACCCAATGATTCATCTGATTTTATGGAATATAATTATAAATATTTTAATTTTATATTTTTTTAAATTGATCTACACTTCAATATGAACATGTTTTATTCATGGATCAATGGAGAATGCATGGAAGAATATGGGGATATTTTGTGATGAAAGAAAACAATTCTGGAGAAATCAGGTTGGACACCATCCCACTGATGAGACTATGGGGCCCAACTTACAGGCCCAATGAATCCCAAATGTCGTTGTATTCTATAATACATGTAGAGGAACAAATCACTCTTCAGGATAAAATGATAATTCTGCCTCCATGGTTTCTATTTAGGCATCCCAATTTAGAGCTAAAATTCGGGGCCAGGTTTTGAGGTCTAGAAAAATAGTCCACTAATCTAATCATATCTCCGAATAAACAACTCCAAATGGGCACGAATTTTATGGGCGGGTAGGATACATCCGAGGCTCCATTTTATTCTTCTATGGACCACTATGATTCGGTCATCTAAAAGGTCATCCATGCATGTTTGTTCGGTGGAACCAAGTTGGCTGCCACCTCGGGTCAAGGGTGGAAAAGTCTCCTCTCCCTTACTTTCCACCACCCTAGGCCTACCATACTCAAGTGGGATCTTTTGTAATGTTGGAGTCTCAACCCAAGGCTCCCAAAATGACTATTTAAGGTAGTGGTGGTGATGGATTTTTTCATCTTTGATCTTTGTTTTCATCTTAATGTTATGCTACCAATTTCTCTTTGTAACGTTTTTCCTTCACATGAAAGTTGTTTTAATTCATTCTAGTTTCTTAATGAAAGTTCTTCTTCTACTCTTATTCTATTGTTCAACATATCACGTTGATACTGTTGGTTTAAGGTGTGAATTTATTCACACCATACTTTGTGATATTTATCACACAACGGTGGAGTGATCGATTTTTGTTGTTGTTTTTTTTTCTTCTTCAATTCCACCCTCGTAAGCCTACTTCCCGCTTCTGTTGAAGACAAGTCATCAATGGGGGGATAACTCTTTTATGGGTTGATCCAAGGGAGTATCAAGGGGCTGTATTGGATGTTATTTCTCACTCTATTAATGGATAATCACATCTTTTAAATGATATTTTTATTTAATGATTTTAAAACATCTTCATCCTTATTGAATTTAAGGTCACACATTTCAAGTGCTAATATGAACCTTTACCTTGGAGTGATCAATGATTTGATCCTTCAAATGTATGGGTAATTTTTATTATGGTGTTTAGGTGTTAAACCATTAAGTTATGATTATGTTTGATCTTCTTAAATGAACCCATCTTAATTATAAGAAAATGAAATCATTAAAAAAAGAAATACGTCCAATCCACCCCGAGCGATAACCTAGGATCAACTCATTACCTTAATTTGAATTAACTTAAAACTATTAGTGATAATTTAAACACATATAAAATCAACACAATTTTTCCACTTCATATCCAAAAACATTCCATAGAATGTGTGTGTCTATAGGTTACTTCTTAGGTCTCTGTGGATTCGACAACCCAAGCTAGACTACAATGACTGTTCTACCTTCATCTCTTGGGTAAATTTGAGCGTGAATCAAATTTTGGTGCCATTTCTAGGGACCCAATTAAGTCATATAAACACCCATTATATTCTACCCAATTTCTTCTTTTCTCATCCAAATTCTCTTATCTTGTCCCTTTCTCGTTTTTTTTTCTTTTGGCGCATGTCCGCCTACACCCGCGATCAATCAAACTGTCTAGTTACAGTAGATAGTCCTGGGGTTGGGGAGTCAAGTACACCAAGGGAACTCTTTCCATTAGATCCTAATCTTCCTAATACTCCAGAGTCAAAAATTAATCCCATTTCAATGGAAGGTCTTCAAAGAAACCAACTCATAAACCCAAGTGGAAACCAAAATGGAAACCCAAATGAGGCAGCCCCAAACTTGGGGAATGCAGTTGATCAAACCATGAATGACTACCTCACACCATCCTGGACCAATGCCCCCTAATGAATTATACACAACTCCCTAGGAGATGCCAATTACATATTTAAACCCCATGTCCTAAACCACCTTCCCACATTCCATGGAATGGATTCCGTGATGCCCTACCTTCACATTAAGGAGTTCAATGACATTGTAGAAACCATGTGTCCCCCACATCAACTAGAATCAGCAAAGATGACGCTATTTCGTTTTTCTTTAATGGATCGATCTAAAAATTGGCTAAACAATTTGATACCATCATCCATAAACTCTTGGGAACAACTACAAAGAGTATTCTACAAAAAATACTTTCCCCACCACAAAACAATTGCACTTAAAAAGAGTATCAGAAACTTTTTTGAAAAAGAGGGAGAGTCATTCTATGAAATAGGGGAGAGTTTTAAAGACACTCTAAACATGGTTCCAATCCATGGTTTTTCTATACCTGAACAAGTGATAATTTTATATGAAGGGTTGGGTCCAGGGAACAAACAATTCATTGACATGATGTGTAATGGAACCTTTAAAAACAAAGCCCCAAATGATGCTTACGAGTATCTAGAAAGCCTTTCTGAACAAAACCAAACATGGAGAAATTCACCTTATTCTGAAAAGCCACAAATAAATACTGGAATTCATACACTTAGAGAAGACGAAAGCCTTAGGGCTAAACTCGCATCACTCTCTAGGAAGGTTGAAGAGATAGACCTTACGAAAGTCCATGAAATCCAAACTGTTGACCTTGTTTGCACAATTTTTGATAGACATGACCATAAGACAGACAACTGCCCAACCATTCCATCCATCAAGGATGTTCTTTTAGGAGGACCCCCAATAGAAGCAAATGCTTTAAAATTTCAAAAGCCTCAATAAAAAAACAACTTCAACCCAAGGTATAATGACCACCTAGGCTTCCACTGGAAAGATAACCAACAACCTAGACAACCACAGGGAGAAAATCCTTAACCCCATTAGAACTACCAAACCCATAACCAGTTACAAACCCAACCTATACAATACCAACATCCACCGGTCCATTTTCAACAAACCATCCCACCTCCAAAAATATCCCCCTGGGATAAACGAATCTTCTCAAGCACCAACCCAAACTGTTCCACAAATCCAACTAGAAAAACTGTGCAAACAAATGGAGATGATGAACTCAGAAGTCTCTTCCCTAAAACAAGAATTTCAAACCATCAAAACTGGAAAGGCACCCATTCTTACTGAGGCGTTTCTATCCTCAACTTCAAGGGGAGAGTCAAGTTGTAATCAAACAACTCATGAACAACTAAAGGCTGTGACTATTTTAAGAAGTGGGAAATCAATTGAGAAACCTGAAATACTAATTCAGAACCCACCTGGAGATTCAAACTTGGATGAAAATTCAAATGAACTAAATGATCAAACTGAGGAAACTGAAACAACTCTTCAACAAACAACCCCACAACCTACACCATTTCATCAATGCATGAGGGGGAAAACCAAGCCTGAATTGAGTGAAACATTGAGGGAAATCTTCTCACAAGTCAAGTTGAACATTCCCCTTCTCAATGCAATCCAAACCATACCTGCCTACTCAAAGTACCTTAAGGACTTGTGCACCTTTAAAAGAAAATTTTCACATAAAAACCAAGTCCTTTTGGCTGCTAATGTGAGTACCACCATTCAAGGGACCATTCCTCCTAAGTTTAAAGACCTGGGTTTCCCTTACATCAATGTTGAACTAGGAGAGAGAAAAGTTGTCAAGGCCTTGTGTGACCTAGGTGCTAGTGTCAATCTCATCCCATATGTTGTCTACTGCGAGTTAGGCCTAGAATAACTCCAACCCACGTCTATCACACTTCAATTTTCTGATCATAGAATTAGGGTTCCAAATGGGATTTTAAAAGACATTCTAGTAAAGGTTGAAAACTTCATCTACCCTGCTAACTTCATTGTCCTTGACAACCATCCAAACTTAGGAAATAAGGAAAAAATCTCAAACATCCTTGGTCATCCTTTCCTTGCAACAATCAACTCTGTTATCTGAGTCCGAAATGGGAACATGACCATAACCTTTGGAAACATGAGTCTAGACTTGAACATATATAATGAAAGCTCTCAAATAGGGGATGATGAGGAAATTCATGAAGTAAACATGATAGAAAGCATTGATAATGAATCCATAGAACATCAAGGAATATTTGATGAATGTTTAAGTCGGGATGAGATTGATTTCCTTTGTTCATATGAAGGAAGTTTATCTCCTTGGCTTGAATCATTTTCAAATTGCTCTTATGATGAAGTCTTAGGTCCAAAAATCAGTGAAACCTTTCAAGAAACCACTTTCATGGAGACCACTCCAACTTCGATCCCTAAATCTGATCAAGCCAATCTAGTAGCTGAAACTTCTACATGTGGGGAATCAATACTATCTAAAACTTTAGGAAATAAAATTGATCTTGATCCAATGTCCCAATCTTCTGCTGAAATTATGAGCTGACCTAAACTTGAATTGAAGGAACTTCTTGCTGCACTAAAGTATGCCTTCTTAGGGGACAATCAAACACATCTTATTGTCATTTACTCTTCTCTTGAAACCAATCATGAGATGATGATTCTACATGTCCTTAGGAAATATAAGAAATCCATTGGTTGGACCCTGTCTGATATTCATGGGATTAGACCACTTATCGGGACTCGTAGGATTGTTCTAGAATCTGATTCAAAGTCATGTCATCAACCTCAATGGAAACTCAATCCTAATCTCATGGAGGTAGTAAGGAAGGAACTTATAAAATTGTTAAAAGTTGGTATCATCTATCCCATAGCTGAGAGTGAATGGGTGACCCCAATCCAAGTGGTTCCAAAAAAGGCTGGAATCACAGTGATAACCAATGAGGATGGAGAGATTCTTCCAACAAGGGTGAGTAGTGGATGGAGGGTCTGAATTGACTATAAGATGCTAAACTCATTCACCAAGAAGGACCATTTACCCTTACCATTCATTGACCAAGTCCTTGAGAGAGTGGTAGGTCATGCCTTCTACTGTTTCTTAGATGGGTACTCGGGGTATAATCAAATTGATGTATCCCTAGAGGATCAAGGGAAGACTACATTCACATGTTCATTCGGAACCTTTTCTTTCAAATGCATAACCTTCGGGTTATGCAATGCCCCTGGAACCTTCCAACGGTGCATGATGGGAATCTTCTCAGACGTGGTAGGGGGGTTTTTAGAGGTTTTCATGGATGAATTATCTGTTTTTGGGGATACATTTGAGGGATTTCTACAGAATGTAGAGAGAGTCTTGTCAATGTGTGAAGAAGGGAATCTGGTCCTAAACTGGGAAAAATTCCATTTCATGGTTAAAGAGGGACTAGTACTAGGACATCTTGTCTCAGTTAGGGGTATTGAAGTTGATAATGGCAAGGTTGACATCATTATTCACCTTATATCACCCAAAACTATCAACGAAGTGAGGTCTTTATTAGAAAATTCTGGTTTCTATAGAAGATTCATCAAGGAATTTGGTTCAATCTCCCGTCCCCTTTGTTCTCTCTTAGAAAAGGATGCTCCATTTGTTTGGACAGAAATCTGTGAGGGTTCATTATCAACCCTCAAATCCTCTCTCACCTCTCCTCCCATTATGAAATCTCCAAATTGGAACCTTCCTTTCGAACTTATGTGTGATTCCAGTGACTTTCCTGTAGGAGCTGTGTTAGGACAACGTTGTGATAAAACTCCTTATGTCATTCCTTATGCAAGAAAATCCTTAAATGATTCCCAAATCAACTACTCCACTACTGAAAAGGAGTTACTTGATGTTGTGTTTTCCTTAGAAAATTTTAGGTCCTACCTCTTAGGATCCCCCATCACTGTGTTAACTGACCATTCTGTACTAAAATACCTCTCCCAAAAGCAAGATGCTAAGGCTAGACTGATTAGGTGGGTCATTCTATTACAAGAATTTGACCTCACAATCAAGGATAAAAAGGCTGTTGAAAATGTTGTAGTTGATCACCTCTCTAGGATGGAATTCAAAGACAACTCAAATCACATTTCTGTGTCTGATTCATTTCATGATGAACACCTATACTCTGTGAGTGACTGCCCTTGGTATGCTGACATAGCCAACTTCTTAGTAATGGGAGTAATTCCAAAATTCTTAGGGACTCAAGCTCGAAGGAAATTCCTTTCTGATGTTAGGCACTATGTGTTTGATTATCCATACCTCTATAAGTTCCTCCATGACCTAGTCATTAGGAGGTGTGTCCCAGAATCTGAAAAAGAGTCCATCCATAAATTTTGTCATAGTGAGGCATGTAGAGGTCACTTTTCCTCTAAAAAACACTTGATAAGGTTCTTTAGTGTGGTCTATTCAGGCCCACCCTCTCAAGGGACTCTTACACATTTTTTCAAAGTTGTCTTAGGTGTCAACAAGTAGGGTCCTTCACAAAAAGGAATCAAATGCCACTCACTCCCATATTAGTGGTTGAAATATTTGACTATTGGGGAATTGATTTCATGGGTCCCTTACCAAACTCTAGGGGATACCTCTACAAACTCTTAGCTATTGATTATGTCTCAAAATGGGTTAAGGCCATACCCACTAAGTCCAATGATCATCAAGTTGTGATTCGATTTCTGAAAGAGAATATATTTTCTCGGTTTGGAATTCCTAGGGCTATAATCAGTGATCGAGGAACCCATTTCTGCAACTACCCATTCTCTTAACTCATGTCTAAGTATGGTATTTCTCATAAAGTGTATACTGCATACCATCCTCAAACCAATGGTCAAGCTGAGTTAGCCAATCATGAAATAAAACAAATTCTTGAGAAAACTGTTAATCCTTCTGGGAAAGATTGGTCCGATAAACTCTTGGATACTCTTTGGGAATATCGTACAGTATTCAAAACCATCCTAAGAATGTCACCATATAGGTTGGTTTATGGAAAATCATACCATTTACCTGTTGAAATTGAGCATAAGGCCTTTTGGGCAATTAAGAAAATGGATTATGACCTCTCATTGGCTGCAACAAAAAGGAAATTAGATCTCAATAAACTGGAGGAACTTAGGATGGAGGCTTATGATAATTCCAGGATAAATAAAGATAGAGTTCAAGCCAACCAATCTTGGAATATCAAAGTCAAACATTTTGAACCGAGAAAATTTGTTCTCTTATATAGTTCAAAACATCATTTGGACCCGGGAAAGTTAAGGTCTAGATGGTCAGGTCCTTTCATAGTGCATCATGTGTACCCCCATGGGGTAGTAGAGATTCAAGATCCCACTTGTGGTCACATTTTCAAGGTCAATGGTCATAGGTTAAAACCATTCATTGAATCATTCAACAAACAGGAAATAGAGGTTGATTTAACTAAGCCAACCTATGAACCGAAAAAAAATCTATAGAATTAGGATCCATGTCGGGCTAACAACGTTAAACAAAAGTGTTGCACAGGAGGCAAACTACGATTTTCATGTTTCTAATCTTTCTGAATCATATTTATTTTTCAAATAAGATTAATCATTCATTTTTATATTTTAAAAAACTAAAATAAATTAAAAATAATAATAATAATAAATAGACTTTTGACATGTTCTTCTATTATGAGTATGGATGAGAACAAAAGGGGAGCACCATATTCATCCGTGTCACATGGTGTGATCCTTGAGTAATACCTTACAAATAAATTTAAACAGAAGACAATGTACCATCAGTTTATTTTATTTTATATATATACTTATATTTTACTTTTTTTATTATATAAATATATATATATATATATTGTTTTGTTTTGTTTGTTTGTTTTGTATTTTTCTGCTAGGGAACTCTGCAAGTGACATGGATATCAAGGACTAAAAGGGAGCAGCAAGAATTTCAACTTCAACCACAAGGTGACTTCATTCCATGATCCTCATTTTCAATTTCCTTTTTGAACTTCCATTATCTGCATCTACTCCTAAATTTTCATTTCTTCAAACACTAGGGACAATGTTTTTTTATGTTGGGGGGAGTTGAAATTAAAAAAAATTTGCTTTTGTGAAAAAAAATGAATGATTTGAAAAAAAATGTGTTTAAATGGAAGGAAACATTCCTTTAACTTTGAACATGTTAATACACATTACCCACATTGAACCTGAATATAAAATAATTTAGCATTCCCTAATTCTGATTTTAATCCTTGTATAATTTCATTAGCATAGATTTTGGAAAGTGTGGCTGTCCAATGTGATATTACATCATTTATATTTTCATCCAAATAAAAAAAGATCACAATGCACGTCATTTGGATAGTGGGGTATTAGTTTGAGTTCATGGGGTCCCCCAAATAAATAGCATAGGTTTGGTGATCATTTTAGTTTAATATGAGTATTCAATAAAAAAATAAAAATAATAATAAATTTTCGCGTAGAGCAATGAAATGACCTAATGTGTGGCTTTTGGCACTTGGGGATCGGGGCTCCATGGTTTTCTGGCCTAGAGTTAGTAATCTTATCTCTATTTTATGTAATTTGAATTTTTTTTGACTGAGTTAACTAGAGATGATTCTTGAGTATGTGGGATACACATGGTGCCCTAAGGTCACTGAGCCTGGGAGTCATCGGCAAAGTCTCACTACATGGGTTGTCTCTTTTGAGTGGAACTTCAATTACCATGGAAAATTTTCAAAAAAAAAACAAAAAAAATAATAATACAATAAAAAAATGAATAATCATCTTAATATTGGAATGTGATTCCACCAAGCGCTTCCATCATTTACCCCTTGAATAAAGATGAACCCCCATATCTATTGTGATACACAACACATCCTCAAACTTAATTGATATTGGATGAAATGTGGTAATGAATTTGAATAAAGGAATGGACTCGGGATTAGGATCTTCTTATGAAACTATCTTGTGTTAAAATATTTTGAGGTTTTTCATGATTGTTTGGTATAAGGGTTTTTGGTGATCATTGTGTATTAAAATGTTTTTGGAAAAGGTAATTCGAATTTCATATTATTGAGATATATTTTTCTTGGGACTAGCAAATCTCAAGTTGGGGGTGTGATTATCCACTAAATGAGGCTAATATTCATTGTTAATATATATAATATTCATGCTATTTATTATTCAAAAACGACATTTTAGTTCATTTTATACTTTGAACATCATTTCACATTATGATTGTAATACCTTCTTAAAATTCACTATTATGTGGTACATTTTTGAACAAAATTTGAAGTACCCAATGATTCATCTAATTTTAAGGATTATAATTATACATATTTTAATTTTATATTTTTGGAAATTGATATACATTTCAATATGATCATGTTTGATTCAGATATCAATGGATAATTCATGGAAGAAGATGGGGATATTTTGTGATGAAAGAAAACAATTCTGGAGAAGTCAGATTGGACACCATCCCACTGATGAGACTGTGGGGCCCAACATACAATCCCAATGATTCCCAAATTTCGTGGGATTCTATAAGATATGTATAGGAATAAATCACTCTTTAGAATCCAATTCTAATCCGGCCTTCATGGTGTCCATTTAGGCGGCCCAAGTTAGAGATGAAATTATGGGCCAGATTCTGTGGCCCAGAAAAATAGTCCACTAATCTAATCATATCAATTTCTGGATATAAAAATCATGCCCATATGGGTTGGTATTGTCAGAAGAATTTCTCATTTCTATTTTTTAGTGCTTATGATGGTTTAAATATCAATTTTACTTAATAAAATGGTCTTTGAAAAAGAATTGATGGTTTTATTTATCCTAGGAAGGGGTTTTTACCCTTGGGATGTACTTTGGTGTAATTATGAGTTGGTTGAATTTATCCAAATATTTTATTCATAATTATATAAATATTAAATCATTTCACACACCCAAAAATTAATATATCCTAGATAAAGTCATGATTGAAATTTTTTTCTTCAAATAAGTTCAAAATGTAAAATTTTAACAATATTAGGTATAAACTTAATTTGGGTTTCGGGTCCTGTATTGGAACCTTAAATAAATATTTTCTTTTTCAATTGTTTTGTTTGGTTTTTTATTTTATTCTTCCCATACCACACATTATTTTATTGTATGCAAATAGGAAGTCAACCTCACTTATCACATAACAACTTTACAAGAGAGTATAATATAGAAAAGGAGATATTGATTTCATCCACAATTTCTAATCAAATATATATCGGGAAACATCTTCCATTGGGAAGGGATCTAAAATAAAATCTTCAGTGATTTCTCCTTGAGAAAGTCCAAATTTTATTTTTCATAATTTTTCTATAATACTAGATATTTTTAATTTTTTTTATGTGATATATGTACTTTTCATGAAGTATTTTGGCCTTATGAGGGTTCATTTGGGGTGAAACATGTGTTTTGGGTGTTTTTAAAGGGGTTTTTATTCAGAAAAATTAATCAAAATATTTGTGGTTCAAAAACACATGCAGTGTGTTTTTCGGTGCTCTGAAATATTAGAGATGAGGTCACATGGAGTGTAGGTTATATGTACATGTAGTGTGACTCCATTTTTACATTAATCATATTTTGACAAAGTAAAAGGATAGACAACCCGTGTAGGATACTTAATGTGTATCAATATATAGAGAGATCTAATATGATATACTTGAGTTGTATACGTACAAGACATGTATGGTTATAGGAAATGGGCTGTGATAGGGTACAAAGGTTAGTACTTCATGTAGCTTGGATACCATGTATTTTTTCTGACATGTTGTGTACCATTATTTTATATACTAGGATGGGATGAGGTGAATGCCCATAGTAGGTATTTGAGAGTATATAATATACTCAGAGGTTCACATCATGTATTATACCCTTGTGGGGTGTTTTATATCTTTTTATTCCCTGGAGATGGAATTGGACATGGGAAGAGTCTTACGACTATTAGGGGAAATTTGTGAGATGATACATAGCTTAATAGATATGTTAAATAGTATTTTCATATAGGTGGTAGATTGAGAGATCTTTTAAAGGAGACATGCAATGAGACCTAGGTGTGGGTTATAAGAATGACTGTATGGCATGGGTTAGGGCTTCCAATGTTATTAGTATGAGATAGATCAAACAATACCTTGTAATAAGGATCAGGTTATGATGGGAGTTTGAATGAGATTTTGTACCAGACTTCTAAGGCTTTGGTAGAATACAACCTTTGTTTGAGAGAATACCTTGGATGTTGGTTATACAGTGGTATCAATGTGATGAGATTGGAATAGGTTATAATGGACCTATTAGATGACCTTGTGGGTGATACACAGATGTCAGGGGATACAAGATGATGATTTTATACCACTAAGATGGTTTTGAGAAGATAATCCTAAGTGGTTAGATGGATGTTGGGTTGTGGCTTAAGATACAGGGCATGGTAGCAAGTTACTAACAACATAGTGATGAGCTGATGAGTTTGGGGGATAAATCGTGGTGTTTTATTTTAGTTTTATGCATATACCTAATAATGTATATAGGATGACGATATGGATAATGGAACACCCTAGAGTGAGATTATTGGGTTTCAATATAATGGTGTATGACCTCCCTAGAGAGGGGTTGGTTTGGATAATTGTGTGGGGAATTAATTCCCAAAAAGATATATATGTTTCAAGGAAGATGAGTGCTAATCCCTGATTTTCTAGTGATATTTCAACATCAAATTTAAATGGGTGGTAATTATTAAACTTGAATACACTATAAATGGTGTTCCATGTTTTTTATAGAATATGGTGATTTCTATTAATGATTTAAAGGATTTATAGGATATTTCTTAGGATATGATCGTTACAAATAATGTTATACCAAATTAATATTATGTTTTCTATGATCCAATGATTACACCTAATATTATATGGGATTATTGGAATGATTCCTAGGATACATTGATTACACAAAATAATATATTGGATACCTAGGGTGTATCCTAAGATCTGGAGATTACACATAACACTATAAAAGATGCCTATAATGGTTCCTTGGATCATGTGTATTATAGTCGATATGTGTAGAGTATAATATGAGATCATCTAAGTGTGATGTTATACCCCATGAGTAATTACATATACTTTGATGATACTCTGGGTTGGAATTTAATCGACCCTTTTCATGGTTATTCCATGCATTCATAGATTCTCAAGAACTGGTTGAAGTGGGTCTGGTCAGCCTTCAGTATCACCTTAGAACTTAAGGTTTCATGACGATTAATTTATTTTTTTATTCAATTTATTATTCATATATGTTAGGAATATCACATTAACATTCACATTTTTATGATTGAAATTGTTAGGGAAGTTTATGGGGCTTGACAACTAAGATTTTCATTCTCACCACTAGCACATGAACCCTGGTGCACAAGCAGATGTCAATTCTAGTTTTAGGTGGATCATGAGAGTTGAAATGGATAGGGAAGAAGCCTAGTGGTTTCTAATCCGGCTAGTTTAGTTTACCAATGATCTAGATACTACAATTGTGGTACATCTTATAGTTAAAAATATATTCTTTTTATATTGTTTTACTTCTATTTATAGTATATGTGGTCGATCTAGAGGGTGATTAGTTATTTTATGGTTGTATGAAAGTATTTTATTTTGTAATATCATGGTTTTTTATGTATACTTTATACTATAAATATTTTTTATGGATTTTTTGGGGTCATTTTTAATTTTTTCACACTGATATGAGAGAAAAGTATCCCCACGGTAACACCTTGGATCCTTGCTTCTAGTCAGTAGCATCCATAATATAGGGAGGCACCCTTGAGGTCATGCAACTCCCCCATCGTAAATAGTGGTTAGTCATAAAAGTATATTAGGGTGTTGTAATGTGGTATCAATGAATCATTTTCTTTCTCATACTATTTGGGTATATGGTAGAAAGAGAATAGGGAAGTTTTGGGGATAATGATAGACCTCATACTAGCACATGATGAATGAATTTTTTAATGGTGGCGTTTATGTTACTAGGGATAGGTGGTTGTTTTTTATAGTTTTAAATGTCACAATAAAAATATTTATTCAATATGATGGGTGAGTTAAGATATTATTGCACAACACTGGACCTATACTCTTGGATCTGATGTGAATTACAAATACTTTACATTCTATCTTTCATACCAACTATAGATTATCAGATATAATTATCCCATTATTATATAAATTAAAGAAAATATTTCATTACAAATGTTTTCCATACATTTTCTACTTATATATTTAAAGAATTTTTAAAAAATAAACTAATAAATATCATGTCTTTCTCATATAGATGAATTTTTTTCCACTATAAGAAACTACTTAATCCATAAAAATAATTCTATATCTTCTACAATATATCCTGTAAGATATATCATGTTTAATAATTGTCTTCATTACCAAGGGAAAATGATATATAATAAGGGGTGAGAACAAATTCTCAGTAAGGGAAAACATAAAACTGAGGAAATTATTTCCTAAACATGCCTATATATTATGATAGGAATAAGTAATCATCGTAATTTTATAATAAATTGAAATTTAGAGAAAAATATATACCTTAATAATAGTGAGAATAAATTGATAACATGGATAATAATAACTAAATATATGCAGATGGAATTCATAATTTTTAATATATTGATCTTACCATCAAGACCTCTTCCAATACATTATCCATGTCATCAAGTTTGTAGCCAAGACATCTTTTTCTTTCAAGACCATAGTCAATAAATCATGTTGAATTGGGAAAGTATACACCTAAAACATAAACATGTTTGTCTCATGAGACCGACCAATGCATAAAGGGGATATATAATATTGGGCCCCACCCATAAATTGTTTAATCATAATTCATTCATCATATGATATAATGATTAAAATATACATAATCAAATTTTCCATTAATATTCTTGTGTTAGAATAACAACATATAGAACTCTGATACATTTTACCATGTTAATAAAATAGATAACATGATCATAACTCATCTAGTTAAATAATTTGGATTCTTAAACAATATGTAGTAAAATTTCATATGTAATTAAAAATCATTCATTTCATAATAATAAAATATATACATTTTAAATAGTTCCACAAGAAATTAGTGAACTAGCTTTCTATACAAGCATCACTAAAGAAAAAACTGTATAGAATAATGGTATATGATTGATTCAATAATTTAATAATTAAATAAATGTATGGAATCTATGATAAAATTGTTTAACCCCATTATTTTACCATATTTATATTTTATAATAAATTTAATTTTGTCTATAGCTTACAAAACATGCAATACCGAGTCACCTTGCACAACACAAACACTTGATTTAAAGAGAACACTATTAAGTCACGTTTTGCAACATAAATTAAATTATAACAATTTTAGAGAATTTATAGAGTAAATTTATTTTATAAATGTAAAATAAAATATTTATACATTTATCCAATATATTTGATAGAAATAAGATTAGAACAAACTCAGTATTACACATAAAAACCAATATTTTTATAAAATCATTTTGTCACCTTTTAATAGAGGACCTATTTTAAATATAAATTCTCAACCTCATATAAATTTAATATGGAAAAATAAACTTCATTTTTGAAAATAAACATAGAAATTATTTTAGGGGAACTTTTGTTATTTTTCTGATAATTGTTTTTTTATCAATAGTGAAAATACTGAATTTTAATTCAAAACATATTTTTCATCTAATTTAATTATAAGGTTAAATTAACATTTTCATTAGATTTAATTATTAATTATATAAATTGTACATAAATTATTCCAATATAGGTCTTTTTTACAAATTTCACTTCGAAATTTGATATTAAAAATTAGAAAACTTTTGAATGGTTTTACTTTAAAAACTTTCATTGTCATCCTGTCTGCGGGATTAATTTTAAAGTAATTTAGGAAACTTTTGTGATTGGAATTTGTAAAGATATAATCCATATTTATAATAATCATAATTTCTAATTTATAATATGTTAAACTTTGTTTTTTACCAAAAATAATAGTGAAATTGATTAAAATTAATTACAACAATTAAGAGAAAAATTAGTTTAACGAATGACAAATCCTTAAAATTAAGGACCCAAATGACATAGAAACTTGTTTAAAATACATTTTATATTATTATTTCGACCCTAAACTACATTTTATCATGTTATTATCATTATTGGAGTCAGATGACCAAGAAGGAAATGGGTGTGGAATTCCTTTTTCAAAAATTTACAAGAATGTCACTCCTCTACTATAAAAAATCACTCAACCGTCCCACTTACTTAAACTTATAAATATATTTATCTCACCCAAATTTTTCCCAAAATAATCTCCCAAAATCCCTATCCCAATTCTATAATCCACCCTTTTTTAATAAACCCATCCAAGTAAGTCTTTTGGTATAAACGAAAAGGTGTTACCCGAAAAAAAAAGTAACATTCTTCAACGATCACTTTCATTTTATTTATTTCTCAAACCATTAAATTAATATTATTAAATTAATATAAAATAACCTCATTATATTAAATATATTTTTATATTTTTATGATAATATTTTAACCGACAATTTTACACACATCTGTCATATAGGATACACAATCATCATCTGTGAGTTCGGAGGACTCCTGCCTCCTGAACCAATATCATTTGTTCTTCCATTAAAACCTTTTAAGGTTAGAAATAATTATGGATTTATAGTTTATATATGATATATATGATATTTATAATTTCTTTATACTTCTTTAATTATTATATAACTCATACCTTTATGCTTTCCATTTTATTGAAATATGATAACATCGTATGTGGACGTGTGGACTACCACCTCCTCAAAGTGATCTGATTCATTCACGATATACATGGAATGTATTAAAGATGATTTTAATAAAAATATGTGAAATATATTAAATATATATTATAAATTAATTATAATATACATATATATCATTTTATTTTCATTCTTTTATTACTGTAATGAAATGAAAATAGAGTTTAAGCGTACTTACGGCCTACCATCCCCAAGAACGGTGCATTTCATTTCCTATATCCAAATTTTCAGGATTATTATAAATTTATATATAATGAATAAATATTATATTTAAATAATATTTTAAATTATATATATTATGATATTATTATCTAATTAATAGGAATAATAAGTAATAAGACAAAGCATACACAAAAGCTGGGCAATTAACACCCCAAATAGTGAAAATAATGAAAGATTATTAATGAATGGATAATAAGATATTATAAGAATATAGTATAAGATATTATAAATATTATTATTGTTCTAGTATAATTTAGTGACATATTTAATACCATTATATATGAGGTTAATGTATGTTCACCCAAAAGGAAACACAGGGTAAGGGATTTCGTCTCAGTCTACAATCCATTAATACTTATTCATTATTACAAACCAATTCACTTAAATGTGGTGTATATACTATGCCTTAACCATTTAATGTTTTTATTCAATCATAATTCATTGTTTTTTACATTCACATTGAATTATCTCACCCTAGGGGATTATCTTGAAAATTTACAAGCAGTAAAAGCTATCTTTACAACATCACTATATTTATTGATTATTAACTTTCTCTTGAAAAAATCATTTTATTGTAATAATTTTTCATTGTAAATTTCCTAAAATATACACATTAATGGGTGATGGATATTATTAATCCCTATAATTTATAACATTTTTACTTATGGTGTTTACTTTAAAAATTATTTTATTTTCTAGGGAAATATTGATAAATTTGTATTCTTTATTTAATATAGATATTTGATCAGGTGTATTGTTTATTAGTCAAATAAATTACTTGTTATAAGTAATACATTGGAAATGCAGTGAAGGGTGGAACCCAGACTTTATATATCCCCTCGATGCATTGATATGTTCTCATGAGATATATCAGTTGGACAAATTAAATAGGTTTCAACTTATAGTTTTAAAATATCTGAAGGATAAATCTTAATAGTAAAGTTTATCATGTTCCTAAGACATGAGGTCCAATAATTAATTATTTCCTTCATTTTTTGTTATCATTTTTATCCATGATATTCTCACTATGATGAAATTTATGGATGCACTTCAATATCATTTTACTAATTAAATGGAATGTATTTCATTTATTTACCTTTCCTTATTGATTATGTCTTATCGAGTTATTTAAATGGCATGTGTTCTTAGTTATTTACCATTCCATGTTGATTTATTCTTATTGATTCATTATTGCTTCCACTTTACTTACCCTTTTTGATCATTTTATATCATACTTATTATGTTTCCTTTCCCCAATTTATAACTAATAATCCTTTTAATGGGATTCAATGATGCTAATATTTTACTCATGTTTTATTCAATTTTATTTTACCAATGTGTTATGGGTATCATATATGTAATATGGTTTTCCAAAAATGATAAAAAAATTCCTTCTGGATTTGATTCCTTGTAATCATGCCAATATAACAAAATAATGCATCATCTCCAGGATTCTAGGGTTAGGGAATTATAATTGGTATCAAATGTGGTTTTGATCAATAGTGGTCCGTGTTCCATAATAATAGAGAGTAAGAAGAAACAGAACACATGGAATTGAGAACATTTAAGGATAATTTCATTGATAAATAATTCCCTCACGATCAAAAAATTGAGATGAATAGAAAGTTTCATAGCTTAAAGAAAAAGTAATAATAAATTGTTTAAAAGTATGATGATACCTTTAAAAGGTCAGCCAGGTATATGATATAGACTATATAAACAACAAAATGTTCAGGATCGACCACTAATTTAAAAGTTTTAATCCAAATCCCCTTAGGCCATTGGTTTCATATACTTATTTGTAATATGAAGAAATAGTTTTTTTGTGAAATTAAAATTGAAAAGTAATTTTCCTGAATCAATATATTCAAGGGAATCAAACAGAATAAAAGGCCATTTCAGAATCATGAAAAAACGAATAAGTCCAAGAAGAATAAGAAAACTCAATATTTTTTACCTTTGTAAATCTTTGGAAAAAATTACATAAGAAAATGTTTAAATTTACTATGAGTTTTTTATAAGTTTGGGGATAGGGTTTGTCATCTCATGATTTAAAATGGAATAAATAAAACATTTCTCATTAATGTTTCAACAATTGGGAGATTGGGCACTATGAAAATAAATTCCCTAAGCATTAATGGAATCTACCACAGTAGAGTCCAAGGGGATATGTAAAAGATTATGTGATCACTATACAAGAGGTAGAAGTACCGAATGATGTGGTGGAAGGTACATTAATCCTCTAATAAAATTTAGCCAATGATTTATTTTATTGTAGATTATCACACTCTTTGGTATCTTCCCAATTTTCCAAAAAACTACACTTTTCCTTTTTTATTTAATAAGATATTTTTCTATCAAACATCCAAAGAGAAGTCTTATTGAAAAAAATATGTATCAAGAAGACATAATTATGCCCATAAATGTTCTTTACTGGCTGACTATTTTATCATGCCTATGGTTGACTTTGATATAATACTGAATATGGACTCTCTCTCAAAATATGATGAAAACTTTTATTTCAAGAAGAAATAGATTATGATTTGCGAGGAAGATGTAGAATTACTTATCATTTGAGTAGAAGCTTCCTCACTTGATTCTAATCTAGATCCACACCCAGTAGCTCTACTGAATGATTTTCTTGTGGAATAATAGAAAAATAACAACTAGTGATAATGAAGTTAATATTAAAAAAAATATAACTATTGTCCAAGAATAAACTGGTGTATTTCATGAGTAATAACCTGGATATACCCTCGAGCGGGAATTCAAATTTTCCATTGATTTAATTCCTGCTGTATTTCCAATATCAAATACTCCATATAGAATGGTCATTATGAAATTAGTAGAGTTAAAGAAACCACAAGGGGATTTGGGTAATAAGAGATTTATTCTCCCTATTGTTTCACTATAGGGCTCCCATTTTCTCTTTGTTAAGAAAAAAGATAGATCTGTGAGGTTGTGCATTGATTATAGGGAAATCAATGTTATTATAATAAATAACAAGTATCTTTTACCTTGAATTTATGGCACGTTTGATCAATGTCATGGACCTAAATATATTTTAAAGATTGATCTTTTTTCTGGGTATCACCAAATACAAGTAAAGAAGGAATACATTTAAAAAAAGATTTTAGAAGATATGTGGACATTACGAGTTTACAGTAATTCCATTTGGATTGATTAATGTGACCCCTATTTTTATTAACCTAATAAATAGAGTATTCAAGGAACATATTGATGATTTTATTGTGTAATTCATTGATGATATTCTGATGTATTCTAAAATCAATTAGAACCATGGGAATAATTTGTGTATCATTCTTAAGACTCTAAAAAGTAAAGAGACATTATTTAAATTTATTAAGTAAAATTTTTGGATTCAAGAAGTTTATTTTCTTGGATATATTGTATATAAGGATGAAATATAAATTAATCCAGCAAAGAATTATTTAGTTAGATAATTTCTTAAACCAACAAACATAATTCTGATATGTATTTTTATTGGTTTTTCAGGCTACTATTACTAATTCATTCATAATTTTTCAAGATTGGATAACCCATTAGCCAACATTACAAATAAAGGGGTTATGTTTTTTTAGAAAAATGAATGTGAATAATTCTTTGATGAACTGAAGACAAGATTAGTCAAATCACTGATTTTAAATCTACCATCTAAAATTCATGGTTTATTTTTATATAGTGATGCATCGAAGAAGGGACTTGGTTGTGTCCTGATATAAAATTATAAAGTTTTTTCACATGCATCAAGAAAATTTAAGACATAACGAATAAACTATTTAACCCATGATCTTGATTTAGAGGGTATATTTCTCTCTTTGAAAATATAGATAAATTATATCTATAGTGAAAAATGTGAGATATACATGGATCATAAATGCCTGAAGTATATATTTTCAAAAAAAGTGCTCAATATGAGACACAGGATATGGCTCTATATACTAAAGGATTATGATTTCTCAGTACACTACCACCCAGGGAAATAAAATAAGGTAGATGGTGCATTGAGTAGAAAAGATCATGTAGTTATAACCCAAATGATGATTGATAAGGATACTGTATTCATGGATATAGTAATGATGCATATTAAAATTTATAAGGAATGGTATACATAAATCATTTTTTAAGTGATTTAAACCCCATTTTTATTAGAGAAGATAAATGATTCTTAATCCGATGACTAGAACCTTTTGAAGAAAATTAAATGTGTGAATGAAGGAAAATTAATAGACTTTATTTGTGAATATGGTGTTTTTAAATTTGGAAATAGGCTATGTGTATCATCTATACCTGATCTAAAAAGAAAACTGTTAGATGATTTCCACAGCTCAAATTTCTATATATACCCTAGAATCACAAATATAAAAAGGGACTTGAAGGAACATTTTTTGTGGGATAACATGAAGTGGAAATTTGAATATTTTGTGTCCAGATGTTTCGTTTTTAAACATGATAATGTTGTGAGGAAGCATCCTAAAGGAGTCCTACAACCTATTCCTATTACTATATAAAAATGGGATGAAATTTTTATGGTATTTTTCAAGAGACTACAAAATACTACTAGATATAATGGTGCAAAATGGTTTATCGTTGATCACCTAACCAAATTTGCATAGTTCCTTACTATAAGAGATTATCTTCCTTTTAATCACCTTGAAAGGCTCTATAATAATGAAGTTCTAAGATCTCATGGACCACCTATATCAATAGGTTCTAATTGAGATCCCCAAATTACATTAAAATTATGGAAATTCCTTTAGAAGGATATTGACACTAAGCTTCATTTGAGCACTACCTACAATCCCCAAACTGATGGATAGTCTGAAAGGACAATTGAAACAATAGAAGACACATTTATGTAATTTTCAATTTACTTTAAAGGAATATGGGGTCATTACATACCTTAGGTAGAGTTTTCCTATAATAATAGTTTCTATTCAAGTATTCAAATAGCTCTGTATGAAGCATTACATGGTAAGATATGTCACACTCCAACTTGTTGAGATGAAGTTGATGAAAGGAAACCTATAGTACAAAAACTTTATGATGAGAAGATAACTAAGGTAATGTTTATCCAAGCTCATATTAAAGTATCTCAAATGTGGAAAATAGTTATGCCGATAATCGTAGGAATGGTTTGGAGTTATAAGTGGGAGATCAGGTTTTCTTGAAAGTATCTCTACAAAAAGGTCTTATAAGGTTTAGTAGATAAGGGAAAATGAGCCACAGGTACATTGGACCCTTCATTATTTTTGAGATAGTTTGATCTTTTCATATCATTTGGAAATTCTTCCAAATTGTTGAACGTTACATGATGGGTTCCATATATCTATGTTATAAAAGTACATGACAGACCTAATACATGTTATTATCTCTGATGAAATAGAGTTGGAACCTGACCCTTCACACTGTAAAGAACCCATCCAGATTTTTTATAACATAAAGAAATTATTGATAAATCGAATGACTTGTCTGGTAAAGTCACTCTATATAAATAAAAAAATGATGAAGGAACATGGGAACTAGAGGATTCTATGAAGAAGAACTACCCACATCTTTTTAGAATGTAATACCCCTAAAATTTCAAGGTTGAAATTTTTGTTGGAGGTAAGAATGTAACAACATAATAATTTACCATATTTTCCTTTTAGAATAAATTTAATTTTTCCGATATCTTGCAAAACATGCAATACTGTGTTAGTTTTCAATGCATGCGACACCTAATTTAAATAGAACACTATTTAGTCATGTTTCTCACAGTCAATTAAATTATAAAACTTTTAGAAAAATTTTATATTAAAGTTATATTTTATATATCCAATAAAATATTTTTATGTTCATATAATATATTTTATAGGCATAAGATAAGAAAAATATAATATTAGACATAAACCACTATATTATTATAAACGTGGTTTTACTACCTTTTAATAGTGCACATATTTTAAATATAAATTTTAAATATTTTATAAATGTAATATGAAAAAAAACTTTATAGTTAAAATAAAAATATCAAAATTAGGATAGAGTAAATGTTTATTATTTTTTGAGAATTTTTATTTTTTGATGAATAGTGAAGAAATACTGAAATTTAATTCAAAAAATACTTTTTCATATAATTTATTTATGAATTTAAATGAAATTTTCAATAGGTTTTAAATATTCATTAGATAAATTTTACATATATTAATCAAATTTAGACCATTTTAAACAATTTTAATTTTAAATTTGATATAAAAACCTTAAAAACGTTTGAACATTTTTAATTTTAAAACACGCATTGTCCTCCCATCTTAAAGATTAATTTTAAATTATTTCTTGCCAATTATGTGATCTTAATTTATTAAAATGGATTCCCTGTTTGGAATCAGAATATTTTATAATTCATAATAATTTCAAATTGTTTTTTTATAAAAATAAGTAGTGGAAGTGACTGAAATTAATTACCTCAATTAAGATAAAAATTTGATTAACGAAGGAATAAAGCTTATAATTAAGCCCCAAATGACCTATATAGTTTTAAAAAATCCATTTTTTCATATTTTTACCCTATTCTTACTTTTATATCATTGTGTTAATTTTTTTATTCACTTGACATGGGAAAATTGTAAGTGGAATTCTCATTTCAAAAATTTAAAAAATGCCTCTACCCCTACATTATAAAAATAAACTTACCCCTCCCACTTATCCACACATCTAAATACCTTTAGCTCACCCAAACTCATCCATAATAATCTATAAAAATTCCTCCAATCCTCCTAAAATCATCACCTTGGGAATAAATCCAACTAAGTATGTGTTTTGGTATAAAGAAAAAAGAGTTACCCAAAAACATGGTATCATTCTTCAAGGATCACTTTCATTTTATTTATTTTCCAAACCATTATTTTATTCTTATTCCATGAATATATAATAAAATAAGTATATTAAATATACTGATATTTTTTACACTAATATTTATACCTACACTTTCACCCATATCCATCAAATGGGATACACTATCCTAATTCGTGTGTACAACAAACTACAGCCTCGTGAACCAATGTTATTCGTTCTTCCATTTACCACCATTCAAGGTTAGAAATAATGATTTATTTATATTTGATATATTATATATATGATATTTATAATCTATATATGATTATTAAATTCTTATATGACTCATACCTTCACGATATTCATTTTGTGGGAATACAATAAATTCGTTTGTGGACGTGTGGACTACAACCTCCTCAAAGTGATATGATTTCTTCACTCTATACATGGAATGTAGTAAAGATGATTTTAAAAACCATATATGACATATATAAAAAAATATATTATACTATATTTATAATGTATATATATTTCATTTTTTCATTCTTTTAATATGGAAAAAAGTGAAAGTATCGTTCATGCGTACGTACGGCATACCGTCTCCATAAACGATGCATTTCATTTCCTATCTCTAAATTTAAGGAATTATCCTAAATAAATATATAAGTAATATACATGATATTTAAATCATGTTTTACATTCTTTAGATGATGAAATCATGATCTAATTAACAGGGAAAACTTGTAACATGTCAAAACATACTTGAAAAACTAGGCAATTAACATGAGAAATAGTTAAAATAATGAAATATTATTAACAAACGAGAAATAAGATATTATAGAAAGATAATATATGATATTATCTTTCTTTTATGGTCTTGTAATAAGTTATTGAAATACTTAAAACCATTATATATGATTTTAAACTACATTTAACAAAAACTAAAAACAGGTTAAGGGATTTCATCTCAATTTAGATTTTATTGAGACTTATTCATTTTTATGCACCAATTCACATTAATTTGGTGTATATACTACCGATTTTCCTTTTAATATCATGATTCACTCAAAATTTATGCAATTATTAGTTTCAATTTGTATTTTCTCACCTAAGTGTATTATCTTGAAAATTACCAAGTGGTAAAAGTTATATTTGAAATATCACTTTATTTTTTGATTGTTAACATTATCTTGAAAAAATCACTATATTGTAATCATTTCAAATTGGAAATTTTTATAAATATCTAGATTATTGGGTGATTGATATTGTTATTTCCTAAACTGTTTATCATTTTTATTTTGGTGTTTACTTTGATAACTATTTAATAATCTAGGGAAATATTCATAAATCTATTTTCTTTATTCAATATAGATATTTAATAAGGAATAATGTGTGTTTAATTAATTTATTACTCGATAAGAGTAATGGTTTGTACATGCATTGATAGGTGGGTTAAGAACTCTATACTTCCCCTAGATGCATTGATAGGCTCTCATGAGACAAATCAATTGTCCGAATTAAACAGGTTTCTACCTTTATTATTTAATTATCTAGAGGATAGAACTTCATAGTAGAGGTTTTCATGTCCCTAAGACATGAAATATGATAATTAATAATTACTTTAATTTTCACCTATCATTTTTATCAATGATATTTTAACTATGATACAATCTTTGGATTCAATTCAATCTCATTTTATTTACTAAATGGCATGTGTTTTAGTTGTTTACCTTGACATATTGATAATTCTTTATCATGTTATTTAAATGGAATATGTTATTAGGTATTTTCCTTTCCATGTTGATTTATTATTATTGATTTATTATCATTTCTACTTTACTTACCCTTACATTGAATTTATGTTCACCCTTGTTATGTTTTCTTTCCCCATTTTATGAATATGAATCCCTTGAATGATTTTCAAGGATGATGAGTTTTTACTCGTGTAATTATTTATTTTCATTTCCCAATGTATTATTAGTATCATGTATGTAATATGGTTTTCTAAAACATCTAAACTATTTTTTCCTTTGATATTTGATTCCTTGTAATCATTCCAATCTAATAAAGTAGTGCACTCAATTCAGAATTCTAGGTTTGGGGTGTTACAAAAACTCTTCAATCAAAGGAATGTAAAAAAGGTTTTTCACAAAGTAAAGGAATTGGAATAAAATCTATGCTTATTCATGACATATGGTTAGGAAATAAAAATACACTGATAGATTATATCATTTATAGAAAAAGAATATTACATAAGACATAATTAGAAAAAATTTGAATTTTCCAAAATAATATATCCTCGATGTAACAAAGGAAACTCATAAGGTTGTTGACGTAGATGAAAAATATCTCGATAAAATAATGTGTCTAATAGTATAACATAAGAAGGGGTCAATAATTTAATTGTTTGATACCATGATTTTAATACCAAAAATTATAAATATATATATATATATATATATATGTTAGAGGATAAATCAAGTAACAAAAATCCCATGATTTTATAACCTTTTTAATATGGAAATGAAAATTGAGAATAAATCAAAAAATATATTTTAGAAACCATTTTAATATTGATGTAAAAAAAACATAGATGTCAATTTAAAAAGTAAGTTTCAAAATATTTAAGTAAAAAATTTTGAAAAAAATATATTTAAAAGGAACCTCTAATAATGGATACTTGAAAATGAAATTTAGTATTTTATTGGAAATGTGGATCTAAATATGAAATCATTGATAATGAAGGGAAATAAAAAAATATTAATTCTTTAAAAATAAAAGATTTGAAAACAAAAAATTTAAATCGTTATTATTTATTATAAATTAATTTCACAAAATATGAATAGAAAATATTATATATTAAAATACTAGGGTATAAGAACCCAAAAACAATTTGAAGATGAAATATTATAACTTCATGACTGACAATTGAGTGACTAAAAAAACATACTACTGGGGTAATAATTGAATAAATAAATATTTAAATAAGAGAATTTAAATTTTCTATGTATATTCCTTGAATTATAATAAATAATTACAAGAATTCATCCATTGTAACTAAATACAACATATAAGGAAAAAATGTTTCACAAAATGTATTATGTCTAAAATAATCAGAATTGAGACCATAAAAACCCATATATCCATAGAAACATTTGTGTCAAAACTCTTTGAAGGATATAATTTATAATAAAAACACAAAATATCATGAATTATGAGGGAATGTGGGTGTAAAATATTAAATGGGTAGTGGTTACACCATTCTACATGAATCATGGGGTAATATAAGAAGTATGTCTCAAGGAATCCAAAATTGTGATAAGAAGCCCTTATGGAATGATAAAAATTTTAATCAAACCCCTTGAGAGATAGTATTGTGTCTCATTATATTCATACAATGATACTAAATATTATTATATGAATATTCAATACCTAACATTAGAATCGATTCAAAATCATATATTTCTATGGTATTAAAAAACATAGATTTATAAACTACTTTTTACTAAGAGATATAACCTCCCACTATGTTCTTCATTTTTAGAACAATTATTGTACATATCATACATAAATACTTTGTTAATAACCTAGGTAAAGGAAATATAAGAAAGGGTGAGCTCATTTTTTTAGTAATGTTCATCAAGGGAGATATCAATGATAAATTAAAAATAACATAAGAATAAGGGTATGAGAACATGATCGTAACATTTTAAAACCATACCCAGCTTGTTGTAGTTCATAATAGTGAGTCGTGGAATAAATATTGGCATTTATTAATAAATAAATCATAAAATAATCAAGGAACAAGCGATGTGGAAGCATACCATTGGCACAATACATAATTTTTTTCATACATATAAGAAGAGAAAATAAATTCCTTAGTTATACTCACTCACAAATCTATCATAGGGGATTGGGTTCACTTTCCACTATATCATATCCTTAGTCAAGTTTCACTCCCAAGACGATCATAATAGATAGATTCACTAACTAAACTGGGTCCACTCACCATTCTAGTTCTTATTAACTCATAAGATATCCATCTTTACCTGATGCATTAGAGGGATATATAATTTCAGGACAACCCTTCAAATAATAATAATAAATTTATATGTGTTCCAAAAGATCATAAATCATTCATCATATATCATAACCCATGTAAAGGAAATGTGTTTCATAAAAATTTCAACATTTCATCAGAGCATAACCAATGGAAAATAAATATGCTTCAAAAACATCTCCAAATCTTAATTATAAACCACCCAGATAATGGATTGGGATAGTATCATCGGATTAAAGCCCCAATAAAACATATATAACATTCAATATTTTCATGATAGAAGAAAATTCTATTAAAAGTTCCCTGGAATAGTTTTTGAAGAAACTACCCCTATCATTTTGAAATAACTTCTTTAAAATATAAACATTTACAAAATATTATGGAAAATGTTTTATTTGAAATAAAACATGGAAAAATTTAATGTATACTTCAAAACATTGATCAGATATTTGAATAGTAAATTCATTTCTTTTTGTGTACATTAAAGTAAATATTCTTTTCAAAATTTCTATAAAGAGTCAAAATTACCTCATTTTGAAAATGGAAATAATATTAATTTTAAAAAATTGTAAAAATAAAATCATGGGTTATTATACCTTTAAAAAATAATATTAGAATATTAAAAACATTATTGAAAACATTTTTAGAAAATATGAACATGGAACAAAATTGATTTTTGACCAAAGAGAGAAATAAAGGTGGTTTCATTAAAATTATTCTATCAATCTCTTGAGTTAGTAATGTGAGGAAATTTTAAAAAAATTAAAATCTGTAAATTAATATAGGTGAATAAAATTCATGGGATTCTTGATATATATCTTATAAAATTTCATCATTTGTAACTTAATCATAAACTATCCTGATAAGCAATGAGATTGTAATATAAATCAATTACCTAAATTAAAATTTCTTCATAATCCTTATAACATCTACTATAATAAATTTAAATTTATTTTAATCATATTATAGATTAATTTACATACATATAATATTTTATATTACCCCTTTATAATATTTTAACACCCATTACTAAGAATTCCTTATTAAAATCATCGTTTATGTGTGTTAATTGATTCATTTTTCAAGAGAAATTTGGTTAGAGAGTTTCTACACATGTAATATGATCAGGGTTACATCCTATCAATAATTTTAAAAATAATATAAATATCATATATATATATTCATTATATATATATTTAGATTCATATATAAAATTTATATACAGATAAATGAATTACACATTTCATAGAGACGGTACATTGTACATTCGAATGAACATTGTTTTCAAATTTTAATGGATGGAACAAAGGAAAGGTAAATAATAATTAAAATATCCATAATTATTATTCTATAATATATATATATATAATAAATATTCATTAAATCTTTACTGATTTTTATCCATGTAAATCAGAAATGAAAAAAAAATCACATCACTTTGTGGAGGTTGTAATTCGTACCTACGCATGAACGATGTTATCATTTTCAAATGGATGGGAATATGATTTAAAAGTTATGATATTAAAATTAAATAAAAATATTTTTCTAATTTATAAACATTAAAACCATTATAATTACCATCCATTAAATATGGTTTTTCAAAATGATTTGTTTAACTATGTGGAGGTGGTACTCTACACGTACGCACGAGCGATAATTTCACTTCCCATTTTATGGAATAGAGGGTGAATAATAGTGGTTCCATAATCATAATAAGATTTTAGAATATTTAATAATAAATAAGTTAATATTTTATTATAAATACAATAGACTCATAGAATTTATAACAATAAATAATTTGAAAGTGGTCTGGTAGGATGGTTACCTTTCCTTCGGATTTCCTCTATTATATCCTTTATCAAGGACTCGTGGTATGGTATTTTTAGAAGAAAAAAACTTATACATCATGAATAGGTAAGTATATAAGATAATTAACTGGGGTTTATTGGATATTTGGGGATCAAAGTGGTTTAAAAAAAATAAAT
Source organism: Viscum album (assembly GCA_963277665.1). Taxonomy (NCBI): domain Eukaryota; kingdom Viridiplantae; phylum Streptophyta; class Magnoliopsida; order Santalales; family Viscaceae; genus Viscum; species Viscum album. Next base: position 2,080,691,812 of record OY728128.1, on the reverse strand, counting down.
TTTGGTTTTCCATTTATAAGGGGGGATAAGACGCAATTGGAAATTCTTAAAATATTAAGATTTAAAAATATCATACTAAAGTCATATGCTACCAATTAGATAGAGAGTAAAAGGTTTTATAGGATGCGGTAAAAATATGGAAAATAAATATTATTTAAAAAATTATAGGAAAACATACCCTTACCACTTGGCTTAACTCCCCACCCTAGTAACTCTATTTTAAGCATTGTCGTAGTAAACAATTTGTACTACTTTTACTATTCATTGTAACCAAAAATTAAAGTCACCGCATTAAAAAATTTGAACATGGAAAATCAAAATTTGGAATAAATTTTATCAAATTCAATTCACATAAGTTTCTAAATTTAATTTAAAATTAAACCCTCAAAATATGATGAAAAGAAGTTTTCCTAAAAAATATTTTCTTAAGTGTAAATGTTTCTTATACAAAAATACAATATAAAATTTATTTAGTTGATCATAATTGTGTTATTATAGTATATATGAACTAATTTTACATTTTAATTTTTTTAAATGTAACTATGTAAATTCCTTAAATTAAAAGATGACTTTCAAAAAAATAATTTTTTTCATTATTCATTAAAAATAAATATTTTTATAAAATTTAAAAAGACTCACTCTAAGATATTTTTTACACGATAATTTAAAACACAAAACACATATTTTCAATTGAATTTAAAAAAATTATCTTAAATTTATTATTTTTTTCACACAAAAATTAATAAATACCATTATTAATGGAAATTGTATTTTTGAATCATATAATGACTTCACTAAAAATTTGAGTACTTATGGATATATTTTCTTTATCTGAAACATTTATAGATATTATTAAATAATTTTATATTCCTATTAAGAATAACAATTTAATGTTTATTTTATAATATTATACTTTATTATGGTTTTTATGTACTCAAGTTTGTGTGTATTATAAGCTATCGAATAAATTAATTTTTTTTAAATAATAATATATCAAAAAATATAGGGGTGTAAGATTTTATCCCACTTATGATGAAAGATTCTCTTGAAATTAAATAACTTCAACATAGATAAGTGAGGATATATTTTTTTTATCACATCCTCTGGCTCTCAAGTAGCTTATTCAAATTTTTTATTCCACTAGAGAACTTTAACCGGGTGAGTAGTCCAGTTCCATAGTAATTTATCTTTATGATCAAATATTTATAATGGCTATTACTCATAGTAAATATCATGATTTATTAGTATAACCTATGATTTTAGTACATGTGATGGATTAGGTATGTAAATATTTAGAAGAGATACATGGAACACAACATGAACTTGAGAGAGGTTTGGTGGAAGCTCCAAACGATAATCTATTGTCCCTACTCGATCAAGAATCTCAATGGGACCAACATAACTAGAGCTATTATTTCCCTTATTTTTGAATCACATAACCTTATTTCAAGGATGAATTCATTGAAAAAACTTGTCACCAATATTTAATTTCATTATTCACTAACTATTGTTATCCAATTTTTTACGTAGACTCTAATATCCCTTGATATGATGTTAAATGGATCTAGATTTCTTAGTTCTTTACTCAGATATCATAGGCCTCAATAGATATCCTTCTCCAATTTCATCAAAAACTTATCAATGTTCTATATTTATTTCTATATAGGGATTTATAAGGATCCATCTAAATTCTTGAGTAATACATGTTGTTATATTAAACTCAATAAGATGAATGTATTGATCCCTACGACCATTTAAATCCATAAAACAGGACTTTAGAATATCCAACTGGGATTTAATTGTTCTATTAGACTACAAATCTGTCTAATGAGGAATATAAGTACTAAAACATAAATCTTAATCTAAATATTGTTGAATACTTCTCTACAAATTTGAGGTAAACCGTGGATCTCAAACTGATACAATAGAATATAGTACTCCATGAAAACTTACCACTTTCTTAGTGTATATTATGGAAATTAAATCAAGATATAAATATTGTCAGATATTAATAAATTTTTATAACATAATTGACTATGACCCAAATAAAATTATAGCCTTTAGAAATTTTTTGGATTTCAAAGAAAAAATATATGGTGATGTTTTCCCATTTCCACTTTGTAATGGGTAATGGTTGTAACATCCACTTTGAATTTTATCTCTCATACTTAACTTTATGACACACCAATCACTGAGATACATACTATATAATATCTATATTAATGTTATAAATAATGATGAGCTATGATCTTCATCCAATATCTCCTTGTTAATAGAGAATGATGAACTATGATCTTCATCCAACATCTCCTTATTGAAATATATTTTAGATGGGACACCTACATGGTTCCTAAACCTTATCATTCTATTAAAATATAAGTATTACTTCAGAACATTTCTCATCTTATTTTGATAACTTTTTTATGAAATATAAAATTTATCCCATTCCTTCAATATTTACAAAACTATCATTTTTTTAATTTAAAAATTTATGATTTCCTATGATCCTTCTCAGAGATAAACTAGCATGATCTTTTTGAATATGAGTATATTCTACCTTTTTCACTTTCCCAGGATAGTAATTTATTGAACATTTATAATCTTAAATCACCTCTAACCATTTTCTCTAGTTCATATTCTTCTCTTTCTGGGTGAATATATACTTTAAAATTTTATGATAAGTGTATATATCACACATTTCTCTATAGAAATGATTAATATATATATTTAAAGTAAACAATATCACAACTAACTCTAAATCATGAGTTGGGTAATTTTTATCATGAACCATCATTTGGTGTGAGGTATATTCTATCACCATATCATTCTACATAAGGATTCATTCCATTTACCTCTTTGATACATCATTATAGATATCAAAACCCTTCTTCACTATATAATAGCATAAGAAAAGGTGTGTTGACTAACCTTCTCTTTTATTCCTTAAAATGTTTATCACATTCATTTTTTCAAATGAATTTGTTTCCCTTGTGAGTTAACTTTGTTATTGGATTATATGTCCCTGATAAAGTCTCCACAATGCGTCAATAATATCCATCTAAACTAAGAAAACTATGTATGTTAGTCATAGTTTTTAGTCTATGTGAATGATCAATAACATTTATCATTGAGGGATGAATAGATATATCCTCACTTGAGATTATATGATCCAAAAATGAAACCTTTTTTAGCCAAAATTCATACTCGATAAATCTTTCATACATATTTCCTTTCATTAGGGTATTAAATATAATTCTCATTTGGTATTCATAATCATCCTTACTTTTTGAATATATAAAAATATCATCTATAAATACTACCACATACTAGTCAAATTAATCTTTAAAGACTCTATTCATTAAATACATGAAGATAGTGGGAAAATTAGTAAGTCTAAATGGAATCACTATAAATTCAGTTTAAAAACATCATATGGAAGGTTGTCTTATGTATGTCTTCACTTTTTAACCAATGATAATTGTATCTAGCCCAAATATGGATCTTGGAAAAATATTTATCTCATTTTAATTGATATAAAAACTCATCAGTACAGGGATGAGGATTCTTATTATTTATTGTGTTCTTGTTCAGCTCTTGATAATAAATTAAGAGTCACATTGATCCATCATTATTCCTAACAAAAAGAAAAGGTGCACCCCATGGTGATTCACTTGAATGAATGAATATCTTCTCAATATTTTCATCGAGTCTCTTTTTTAATTATTATAACTTAATTATAGTCATCCAATAATCATTTTTTAAAATCTGTGTTACCTTAGATTTGAGTTCTATTGAAAAATAAACATCAAGACTTAGAGGAAGATGAGGAATTTATTCGAAAAAGTCATTAACAAACATCTATACAATTGGTATATCTTCGGTATTGAATTTCCTCCAAACTATCTAAGATAAAAACCACTTTGGAATAGGAATTCGGTCCCATAAAATGGATTTAATTTTCATTAGAAGTTCATATTTATCATTGCACAGATTGATGATCATGGGTTGGTTTGGAATACCAAATGTGACTTCCCTTAAATGGAAATTAATTTAGGATTTATATAATTAAATTCATTCCGTTTATAAAATAACATCACATTTAACTATTTGGAGAATAATTATTTTTATAGGATGTATATTCCAATAAAATTCAATAGAATAATAATAAAATACTTAAGATGAGATCATAGTACCATTAAGGGTTTTTACTACTAATTAAATATCTAATCATTGAGTTTGTACTCCGATACCCTTAAAAAATTATTAATATATAAAAGAGTGGGTTGATCTAGAATCTAATAAGACATTAGCAGTTTTAGATTTTATTCTCTATGTACCTTTTAACACATTGTTGACATACCCCACATTAGTAATAGTGATACCTTGATATTTCTCATTGACTCTAGGCATACGAGTTTTCTAACATAGATCTTTATCATTAAGAATTATATTTGATCATTGTTTAGTTTAATTTATATAATACATATATTTCAAACAATGGGTTATCAGTGGTTCTTTTTTTGGTTGTTTTTCTCCATCATTAACTAACTTTTTATTCCCATCACTTCCTTATTTTATTTCCCTATGACCTTATTTTCCGTATTAAAAACATTTAACAGACACGTTAAGAAAATTTCTTCTATGTTTCCTTCCACACTTTGATTATAAAGTAAATCCCAACTTATTCTCCCCATGATTTCTATTATTTGAATTTCCTTATAATATTATCCCTCTTTTCTTATCAAAACCATGATATTTTTGGGTAACTAAGATCTCCATATCCACCTTAAGAGGATATAGAATGATTAATTCATATATACTGAAGTATATCATGGTTATTTGCCTTTGCATACTTGGTTTTAATCTATTAAAGAATTGATAAATCTTACTATCATGTTGGATGATAATATGAGAATCATACCAAGAATGTATTGTAAAATTTTTCTCATAGGTATTAATGTATTCTTCATCCTTGTACTTATTACCATGTAATTACTTCTCTATTTTCATGAAAAAAAATAAAAGGAAATTGCTTATTAAAAAATAAGCTCTTTAACTCATCTCACTAATTCAAGTCAATTTTTTCCCGTTGCCTCATATTATTGATAAGATTATACCATTGATCTAATTTTCCTTCCAAATTGTAGATAGATAAAATAACTTTTTCACATTTCAAACACTTGAGAACTAAAACTTTCTTTTTAGTGTTATTGATTCCTTTCTCAGTAACAATTTGGTCACCATACCCTCTAAAAGAAGGTCGATTTTTCCTCATAACTGACTCAATATAATTTTATTCCATATTTTTATTATTTGAAAGCTTATTATGAATTATATCTTGAGAAAGTTGTGTAATCAAATGAAAAATATTTTTCGTTACAGATCCCATAACATTTGGTATCTCAAGAGGATAGTTATTTCATTATATAGAACATTAATCATTAAAATTATTCCTTTAGGTTCCATACATTGACTAAAACCAAAAAATATATACTATTAGCAATAATAATCATAGTTTGAAATGATAAAATCATGAAAAAATTTAAATTAGAATTCTAAATCATGGCACATTTTTTTCAATCTATAAAAACTTAGGTTTAACATAGATAATCCATGATCTCCATTTATTCAAATAATTCATTACAGTTCATAAATAAAATGTGAATTAACCCAATAATATATCTCAGGAGTGTCAAACTAGGTTCATAGTAAGGGAACACTCACTATGCACCTGAAATATAGATGAGATATACTCGACCAACTATATTTGGGATCATTACTCCTAGATGCATAAGTGATGAAACTACATTCACATATAATATCCAAACAAGACTGTTTTACTTGGAAAAATATAATCCTTTATTTACCATAAAATAGTAAATTCTTCTATACATATGATTATCCTAATGGTTCTCACTAAATTATTTTCATCCTAGTTACCAAAGGTAATTAAACTTTTCTATGATACAAATTGTAGCAACCCATATTTATATATATATATATATAACAAATTATTATTTTATAATTCAATAAATATTATTAAAATTCATAACATAATCATATAGGTTTTGATTCAAATGAAATTTGGTTACATAAACGACTTGTTCCTAAAATAAATATGGAATCTCATACTAACTTATTCATATTTATCACCCTCATTAGACCTATCGAACATGTAACATTTATTCATAACCTAGGGAAATAAAACATAATAAAAAGTAAGCTTATATTATTAGTAAGGTTAAACAAGATATATATTAGTGATCACTTAAGTATAAGATGAGTATAGGTATATGATAACACGGTATTGAAAATTTAAAACCATACCCAATATATCATATTTCACAATCATAAATCTTGGAATAAATCTTAGGAGTTAATAAGACATGAATCCTAAAGTAATGACCTAAAATTATCTATTATATCATAACATTGGTATAAGACATATGTGTGTTTCATACACATAATCATATAATCAATTCCTTATTAAAGGCTCACTATTAATATTATATTAGTGGATTTGGTTCACTCCCTCTTACATCATATCGTTAATCAATGTTCACTCCCAATACTATCATAGTGGAAAAAATATCTTACTAAACTGGGATTACTCCCCAATCCAATCTTTAAAATTTTATGATTCATATTCAAACTTTTTATTAAATGGTTATGCTATAAACATCTACTATATTATGGTTCATTTAAACTCAACTTTGTGTGTGTCACAATATATCGAATAGATTAAATTTTTTGAAGATTAACATGCCATAATATCTTAGGGTGTCTCATATAGTGATCATAATTATACTTAAAATATCAGTATTAAAATTAGTTCATGATATTATATATAAATAAGGTAGTATTTTCACCTTATAAATAAATTAGGCGCATAATAAAAACATCTTTTAAATGACGAAATTTGATATGAAAAACCCTTACCCTATTCCATATTTTTTATGTGCATACCTTACTCCCTGGATAATAAAACTAAGTTTATTAGATAAATTATAAGTTTCCTTATTAATTTATATTTAATTTAATAGAGAATATTTAATATAATATGCAATTTTTTTATTATTTATTTTTTCTTATATTTTCGTGAAAATTAAATCGGTGTCGGCTTATTTTGGAAATTTTTTGGACCCATGTTTATATTTTAATAATAAGTTAAATACTTAATATTATCCTTACAAAACCAAAAAACAATATTTAAATGATTATTAACTTATAATAACATTAAATTTTAATATTTCATATTCATATATGATATATTTTAATAGCATTGTTCTAGTTGGTGATAAAACTATCCCTAAACAAGAACACGCTCTATCTCGATAGGTGAGTATGGTTATTGAAGTGTATAATATCATTATAAAATATGAATAATTAAATTATTTGGTTGTTTAATTTTTTTTAATTATTTTTTAATTGTTTTGGATAAAGATATAAATTTGATACGAAAAATGAAAAATTTCACTTTCTAGAGGCAGTAGTCCACAAAACGCATGGTTAACATCCTTTTGTTTTTCTAAATGAATGGAGAAGAATAAATAAATTTTTTCATTGAAATAATAAAATACAAGTAAAATTATTATATTGATGTTATAATATTACTATATTAATGATATTTTTGGAATAAAAATATTAAGAAGTAAATTTTAAGGATTAAGTAATACTCACTTTAGGACTTTGAATGATCTCTTGAAAGTATCCTTGGAAAAGAAGTGATTAAGAAAACTAATTGAGACTAGTGTCTGGTTAAATTGATATAGTATTTTATTATAATAAAAATGTATGTGTTTTAGTAAGTAATTATATGTAATGGCTGTGTAATTAAGGGTTTTAAGTGTCCACATTTATAAGTGAAGAAAAGAGAACTTTTCAGAATACCCTTTACTTTTCAATGATATTATTACATTATTCAATTTTCAATGACTTAAAAATGTATAAATAATTGATTTTTGAGTGTCCTTTGGACTATAATGCTTCCAAAAAAATTTCTTATACAATTTTTAAACATTTTTAATCCCCATTAGCACTTTATTTTTTACATTTTACCATTTTAGTTTTCACCTTGGTAACTAGTTTTTACCCAAGTAGTTTATATTTTAACAAAAATATAAGGTAAACCATATAAAAAAGTTTTGTATTTATAGGCCAAAAGTTGGGATCCATATATTTCAATTTTTTATATATAATAGACAATTAACTTTTAAATTATAACAAATTAATACATAGAAACATTGTTTTGTAAAAAAAATGGTGTTTTCGACATTAACTGCTCTTAATATTTTTTTAGTAACAATTTCCTCTTTAATGAGTGATATTTTATTTAAATATTGGATTAAAATTATTTTAAATTAATTTTTTATAATATATTATTTTATTTTATTTGATAAAAATTAAACAATACGAATAAAATAATTTTTTGAAAATAAAATTATTTCCATTATAATGGAAATTAACTTTAATCATAGTAATCATAATTTTGTGACCAAAAAATAAAATAATCCATATTAAATAATATGATAATATCTATATAAAATATTAATTACATTTTAAAAGATTAAATTTCTATAGGTGACGAAAATTAATTATTAATATAAGTGAATGAAAATGGCTATTTTGAAAAAAATATTACTTTTGTTTCCAAAATGATCTACATGGGTTTAATAAAAAAACATAGTAATTTTAAATGATTTATTTTTCTTATAAATATATATATTTATATATGGAAAAAAAATTCAAAACATTTAAGTCATTCTATTTTTATGATAATGTCATGAAATTTTAAAAAAAATATCAAAAGCGGTATTTTTTAACAACTCACCTAAAAATAATTATTTTTGAAAAAAATATCAAAATTTTAACTTAGGATTATAAGGTTATTCTAAATAAAAAAATGATTTTCATTTTTTCAAATTCAAATTAAAAAATATATTCATTTAATATTATAATAAAATCATAAAATTTTAGAAAAAACTATTTTTATTGGAGAGTGAAATTTTTAAATATTAAATTTTATTATTATTATTTATTATCATTTAGCAACTAAATTTGTGTTAAAAATTTATTAATATTAGACATAATTTACCATCATTAATCATATTTTTCTTGAAGTAAAAATTCATATCACATAAATTTCACTTATTAAAAAAATAATTTTCTAAACAATAAATGATCTTGTTGTCCATTTTAGGGAAAAAATTGAATTTCACTCACATTAAAAGTATCCTTGATTTTATTTATAAATAAATTTCAGAAATTTTTTAATCATATACATTGATAATAATTCAACATCATGGTTTTAGCTATTATAGTTAATATTTTTATTTTATATTAATATATCATGGTTTCTTTTTTGTTTGATGTTTCATGTAGAGCAAGCTATAACACACGTTTACCAATTTAAAGGTAATAATGTGTTAAAATAGTAGGGTTTTATATATATTGTAATCTTGGAACTTAGACTATTGGGAATTGGTCAGTTTAGATGCCTCGTATTTGGCATATAGGTCTCACATGACAATAGTATGCTTATGTGTTATTGTTATAACTTATAATAGATAGTTTAATAGTGTAATGTATCTAAAAACTTATATAATTTTTACCAATATAACTTTTTGTTTGGATTATACTCAGTTTAGCAATATTATTTCCTTCTAATGATAGGTCGTGTGGTTCTTATGTAGGGATTCTCCGTAACTATGACTATGTATTCCCTCTCTGTAGGGGGGTGTGCATTGTTACCTAATTCATCAGTTCTTGCATTGGATATCCACGTGAAGAAAACCTAGTGGGTGATTTTCATATAGTTTTTTTATTTAAAGTTTTAAAAAACCAATATATTGTTTTTCAACATTGAGCCTTGGGGTCATTATAATTAATCAAACCATTTAACTATGGTTTTAACCAATACAAATGAACATAAAAGGATGGAATCATATGCTGGTGGATGAGATCATGGTCCTCAGGTGGGTAGTTTGGTATGAAAATTCATTATTTGGTTTAGTGCCTTAGATTTTTATTATGACATGAAATGTGATTCATTCTATGTATATGTATGTGAGAACGCTATAGTGTGTGTTTTGGCATGTGTTTTATTAGGTGATAATTCATACGGGGGCATAGTCGTGCCATGTGAGATGTGATTTTTGTGTCACATGATTTATGGGATAAGAGGGAGACCCTAATTCCTTTCAAATTTGTCTTAGAATATTGGTGATATAAGTGATATGATTTATTATCAAGGGATTTTCTTGTTGTGGTCGAGATTAGTTGTGATATAAGAGGGTAACCCAAGATAGGGTTTAACCTGGGATTGAGAGTGGAATTTAAAAAAAGAAGCATGGTTATATACTTTTAATTTAATATTGATTCATGGGTGGTTCTCTCAGATGTTTGGTATAGGAATGGAGATTCCTTGGCCCTTTGATCTATATAACAGTTATAGTTCTTTGGGATTTGGCATGTATTTTGAAGATATGATCACAGGGTGCTTGGTGTATTTTGGATTTATTCCTAAGTGGAACTAAAAAATAATATAAATATTCTTCATGGCTAGGAGATAATACCTCAGTTTTAGATTATCCTATGTTAGACCTTGGTATGAAATAAATACTTTATTCTTGTTGTAATAGATCATTGAGTATGCATCTAGCCAGATGAGATTAACATGCAAGTGGGGCTCATTTAGTTGTCCAATCACATGATCCTAGGTTTAATGGCATGTGACTCATGGGCATATGAGATGTTATATGCATCCAAGTTATGTTGTAATTTACACCCATTATTTATAAATGACATAAAGTTATTATGTGCATTAGTTATAAGTAGTTCTGGTTGGTTTATGGGTTGATGAGCAGTAATTTACAGTCTAAGGACTGATGGATTTTTTAAAATTATTTTGGTCATAGTTTTATAAGGTTTGGGTGAGTATGGGTGGTGTGTAATTTTTAATAGATAGTGACCCTCATGGAAGTTCTATATTTGGGGTTGATGGGTGGATAAGTTTCACTCGGAAGGAGTGACACACATATTATAAGGGAACCTTATGCCCAATGAGCGGTATAAGGGAATTCATATTGTGGGGATCATGCCATTTTCTTTTGTAAAGTGTGACCCTAATTATAGATTGAGTTTTTGTGCATGTCTAGGGTATAATTCGTGATAAATTGAGATTTATTTTTGATTTTTGTTTCATATTGGCACTCAAGTATTAGTGAGATAACATGTGTCGTCCTTTTGTGAGGTAATGGGAGGAACATTGGTCATGGAGATAAGAGTTTGGTTTAGTGGATCAATATGATTTGGAGTTCTGTAGACTTTTAAATGATCATTTCATGATACTCTGATTTCTTAAGAGATATTTTTGTGGTTAATCATATTCTTTATATTGGTGATGGAGACTGGTAGCTTAGTTCTTGATGCGAAGTGCAACTTGTGTTTAGAGTTTCATGGTGGAAACTTATTTGGGATTCTAGAGTTGAACATATTGATTTGATTATTAATTAATGGCTAAGTTGGGTCTAGTTTGATGGATAAGGACCATTGAGACTTCATGGTTATTCTAAGTTCTATGGTGGTGAGATTTTAAAATCCAAGATTCATATGGGTTAGTAAAGTTATAGTAAATTATTATTTTTTCATCTAGTGCTTATGAAATGAAAATGATAATTTTACCCAAGAAAACAATATTAGAATAATTTTATTATTGTTCTATTTATCTCGGTATGGGGTGTGTACCCTTTGGGTTGAATTTTTTAAACATATGAGAATATTTTAGTTTACAAAGTTTTTAAATATTTTGAAAATATATATTAAATAATTTAATATACACAAATATAAGATTTGATGTTTTTCTATGAGGTATGGACCTTTTAAATTTTAATTTGAACCATCCTTTTTATCATTATAAACATGTTTATTCATATAAGGAATTAATCATGAGTGTCTGTGGTTTTTTTGGATCCTAGATATATGAGTTATGAAGGGAAGGGTTAGGTGAACAGTTTGGTCAAACCATGAATAGGTGGCTACATTGTTTGGAAAAACCGTACGGGGTGCTTCGCGGCTCTAAAGAGGGTATTGTACAGGATGAACATAGTTTGTCTAATCGGGTGTTATGGGCCATGTGAAATGTGCACCATGGGAAGAGGGGGTGCAGTGGTATAACATTTTCAGATAAACCATGATCCCCCAACTGTGTGGGACACTATTATTGGATAGAAAACCCGAGTTTGAAGAAAAATGTATAGACCACCTGCCTTATTCCCATATTATATGCATCAACCATGCACTTATTCCTTAGTCTTTGAAGGATCTTCATCATCCAAGATCTGATAGGAGTGTCATTCATCTCATTGGATCTCCTCCAACAAGTGCTTCGATCCACTACCTTCCTTTGATTGTTTCTCTCATCATCTATTGTATGATCCTCATGCAATAACTTTTTCCCTAATTTTAGTGAATTTTTTTGTTCTTTCCTTTTCTTTTGATCTCAGCCGAACTGAGGTCTGACACAATTTGAGGCATATATTTTGGGAATAAGGAAGGTGGTCTATACATTTTCCCTCAAAGTCAGTCTGTCTATAACATGTTGTCATTGTGCTACACACCAGACCTTCTGAGAGTTGCTTCCTAAATTATTAAAACCCTAAATCAAATGTTAAATACTTCTTTATGATATTAAATGAAACCCTTATTCTATATTACCGATAGTTTACTCAACCCAAATAATCCATTGGGAGGGTTCTTCCTTTTTCTATCAAGATTTCAACCTTGGGGTGGTTTGAGGTCACTTTTCTTTACTAATGTTGGATATGAGGAAAGAGTAAGTTTTTAAAGGATATGAGAACCATAAAACCCCTTTTCATTTTTATATGAGTGGAATGAAATAGAGAATCAATTGGATTTTGTATGATTATGAAATGTTTTATGAAATGGTTGTAATGATTTAAATGATAAAGTGAATAGACATTGATATGGCCCCTTGTTTCTTTATTTGAATCATGTTGATGATGGATGGCATAGTATGACACAAATGTAGGATACACATTTTGGATCCAATATGGGTAACATGGTGAGGCATCGATGTGGGGACTCATGGTATTTTACTAGTTAGGGGGGTTCATAGTATGGAAGCGACAACCAACTTGGATTCATTAGTTTTCAAACCATAGATATAGCTTTCTAGGACCAACATAGACATGATCCTTGGGAACACCCAAGTCATTATTGAGTAATATATGGATTAACTCCATAGAATCAAAGAGGATACCTTAGTTATTGGCCTTGGTTCATAGACCATGTAGGTCTGATACATGATTATTCTTCATATCCCACTAATAATGTTTTACCTTTCTTTACAGTTGGCCCTAATTTATGGTTTCTTGATCACAGTGAGTTTTGTTAGACAAGACTGTATAACTTTAAATTTTATCACTTTTATTCCTATTATATCTAGACACAAATTTATTTTACATATATAGACTAGACATGATATATACATCATTGTTGGTGGCCTACTGAGTGTTATCTCACACCCAATTTAGGCAACTTTTCAGTATCTTGATAGACTTCATGGATAAAGTTAGGGATAGGGTTATGAACTTACTTGACAGTTCTTAATTTATTGAGTCATAAAAATAAGGTAGAACGGGACCTAGCTGTGGATTGTGATGGTATCTATATATAGTCTTTTTAGTTTGTTTTATACTTTTGATACATGTATTCTATAAGATGGTTATTTTTATGTATTACTAGTCTTTTTTATTGTTCTATGAAATAATTTTCATTTTTTATATGATAATGACCTTGGATCTGATTATTATTAATATTTTATGGTTGTTTTATCTACTATTGACTGAAATTTTTATTTTCTTATTTAAAAAAAACTCTTTTAGGATGATTGGTAACCACAGTGGGATCAAAAGTTAAAAAAAAAGATATGAAATATCCGTAATTTGGTTTTTTCTTTACATGGTTTAACTACTCTGAGGCACAACTCATTTCAAATCTCGGCTCCTTCTTAGTATCCTATCTACTAATCCTGAATAGAAATATAAATAGAAAATAAACCCCCCTCTGATAAAACTTTTTAACATCCTCACTTGGAAGCCAATAAATGGTTCCCCAAGATGCAGGTTCATATGGTCTCAAGCATGCCACCCCATATTCCAGTGGCTTCTGAATGGAAGTGAGGGTCTATGATGATATGGTTGGGCGATGCACGTGTCATGTGGTGTTGATTGTGGTTTTAATTTTCCCCTTGTCTTGGTATGGGAAGGATATTTTGGTCTCATGCATCATGTTAGGAAAGTAATAAATTCATATGTCATGCATATTCTATTCTATCTTGGATGCATTTCTTGACTCATGACATTTATTATATGTTCCTTATGAGATATGATTTTTATTCGACTAACATTTATTTCTGGGGATTGAGAAACATAATTGGTAGCTTAATGTTCCTATATATATCTATTATTGTTTTCCTACATTGATTTATGTTGACACCTTATGTATTCAATTATGGAACATTGATCCAGGGACCATTGGTTACATGTGATGAAATATGTTTATTGTTTTGATTAAATAGATGCCATAGTTAAATTTATGAAGTTAATGGTCATTCATAAATTGAAAATGATAATTTATTTAATTCAACAATTTAAAAATTCTTGAAATATAAATAAATAATAAACATAAAAAAATATAAATGTTGAAATTAAAAGGATGAAGCTAAATGAGGATTCCAATTGCAACTTAAAGTGTGTTTCCCCTATAATGTGAAATTTGCACTCTCTATACCAGGAATGATGGTTTATAGTAGAGAAATGGAATCTAACATGATCATAGTATTTATAATTAGGTACTATCTCATGTGTTCTTATGATATTTATGATGCTCATACCCAATTATTGAAGAAGAAAATGTGTTTGGCTTTTTTATAGGAAATATTGCACATTTCATGTTTGTATATCTATGATCTTTTGGTTACCATGTATTTTTTGAGGCATGTTCTTGGAATTGGTGGATATATTCTACAACAAAAGCCTCCAATTTTTCACCAAGAGGGCGGAGACAACCATGAACTAGAGTTAGTGATCCCTGGGACACTTGTAGAATTTCTGGTAAAATGACATATAACAAATATAGATATACATGATGTGGGTTTTGATTCCCAGTTTTGAGAGGGTTTCCTATTTATTATACAGACTATTCAAAGAATCCCTTATCTATATTCATATATATAAGAGATTATGTGTGAGTTCCAGCTGTAGCATCAACCCACTTTCTCAGGGGATAGTGGATCTTATGCTGTTGAGTTTTGGCTTGAGACTATCTTATATATCTTTGAGAACCTATAGAAACCTCCATAGAGGAGGTCCAAGATTGGGACATATATGATTTGGGGATCCTCAGAGCATTGTTGGGTTGTTTTGAATGAATTGAATAGGCATTATTATATGGTTTGGAGGTACTTCCAATCTGATTTTTATGAATACATTTTCTCTAATACTTTGAGGAATGAGCGGGCTAGATATTTTATAAAGCTATAGTAAGGTTCTATATTAATTATGGAAAACTCATCTCACTTTATATAGATCTAGTTCTTTGAACCTATCTTTCTTGTTGATGATCCATATAAAGAGAGATTCTTTGAGAACGGTCTCTAGAATATCATTTGATCTTGGTTGAACATTTCTCAATTAGATTCCTTATCTGAAATAGTAAATCATGTTTATATTACTGAACATAATATGAAGGAAGCTAGAGGAAAATAGTAAGGTTGTTTGGATTCACAACCTAATGAAACAATGTTAGGTGGTAGCAAGTGACACATTGATACCTCTTGTGAGGGGAATTCCATCCTGAGCATTCCTGATGCTAGTCTGTTTTCTATCATCGGTGTGGGATTCAACAAAACATGAGGAGGTAGTGTGATATAAAAATAGTTGAGTTTCGATCTTATGGTAGGATGGCCCATATATAGTTGGTTTTCAAGACCTTCCCCCCAATAGTCAGTGAGAGATGGTCAACACTAACTCAAGGTAATGGGAGTAGGATTCACAACTTCACATCAGGCTAAGAGATGGAATACTTATGGTCACTCAAGCAAAGGATGTGGTTGTGGTTAAGGGATTCAGACACAAGTTTCACTATGAAAGCATAGTGAGATTTCTCATGATAGTCAAATTGTTTCTCTGGGTAATGAAATGGTTCAGATGTATTCACCATAGCCTATACCTGAGGAGCATAATGTCAAGCCATCTATAATGCGAGGTATATTTTTAGTAGAATTTACACTAGTATATTCTCTTTATGATATGGGTTCCTCTCATTATTTAATTTCTATGGATGATATGGGAGCCTTTGGATTGAGATTCATTGTTTTAGTGGTATAATGACTTTGGATACTATTTGGGAGTACCATCAGAAATCACAATACAATGAAATAATTTCCCATTAATAAATTTTGGTTATTATTTTCTATGGGATCTCCTTATTATCAAGATAATAGGATTCAATGTTATACTTAGAATGGAATGGTCGGTTCCTTACTATTCCCATTTATATTACTATCATCATAGGGTAATTTTTAAATCACTAAAGGGTGGTAGATGTGTCTAAATAGAAGAATGATATGTATAGGAGATTCAAGATAGACCCCAAAATCATGGGCTAGTGAAGATAAAACACAAGTTTCCTCTTGTGCTCACAGTGTTCCATCAATCAATAGGTGAAGACAGAACACCAGCATGGATTTTATGGTAGTTTCCCATTCCAAAATGAATATGGGGTTATCTTTTCATGGATTTTGTGAATGGTTTTTCGTGGTCACCCCAATGTAGTGATGTTGTATGAGTCATTATGTATAGGCTAACAAAGGCCACCTATTTCCTTCCTATTAGGGAGACATTCGTAGTAGATGATCTTGGTAGACTATACGACGATGATATTTTTTAACTTCAATGGGTTTCTAAAACTGTTGTATCAAATAGGGTCGTATGGTTCACATCTCTGTTTTGCAAATGGTTATAGAGGCCATTAAGTTCATAGTTTATTTTTAGCATGGAATACCACCCTCAAATTTATGGGAAGTCGATACACACAATATATGTTCTATAGGACAGTCTCTAAGCATGTGTCCTTAATTTTGGGGGTTCTTGGGAGAGACATATACACCTAGTTGAGTTCACCTATAAAAATAGTTATCAAGAGACTATTCAGATGGAACCCTATGAGGACTTGTACAATAGGTCATTCAAATCACAATTGTGCTTATTAGAGGCCGGTGAGGAATTACTGCTCATACCTTTCCACATTCAAGAGATCTATAGCAATTTCATCTGATCATAAAATATATTGATACTAATAATTCTTTACAGATATTATATTTCAATCTTCATTAATGGTATCTAGAGTAATGGGATGGGGATCATGTTTTTATATGAGTATCCCCTAGGCTTAGTCCAAGACAAGTAAATAGGAAAGGTAAGTCGTCACCTCATTTTTTCTGACCTTCTGATATCTTGGATAGATTTGGGTAGGTAGCCTATCAGTTGATTTTACCTCATAGGTACCATAACATGTACGATGTCTTCTATGCTTCATAGATTCACAATTTCCTTGTCAACCAATCTCATAATTTTGATCCAAATTATGTTGAATTGGGTGATGATTCTAACTTCTATGAGTATCCCATTCATATATGTTGAGACACATTTTTCACCTTGTAAAACTTTAAAATATTTTTACATATAATTATAGGGATACTTGTTGAGAAGGCATGCAATTCTGAGGCCCGGTGTGTCTGGAAAAAATTATACAAATAAAATAAGTGTTTTTTATACTATGAATGTAAAGGAAAAGGGATATCTCTTAAACAATAGCTCGGATCATAAATATAAGGCCACATTTGAGTCTATAACGTGGAGTTTAACCTAGGAAGGGTATAATTTTTGTCAGTGCGAGACTTCTGTAAGAAAAGTCACTCAACAAAAAGGTCATAAATAATTTAATTAAATTTAATTATTTTATCTCAAAAATAGATTCAAATAAATTTCTAACTAGTAATCGGATTGAAAATATAAGACCATCGATGAGTTCATAATGGGGTGTTTATCCTAGTCACGATATAAAATGAGAGGGTGCGGTGGATTCGGATTTCGTGCTGAGCAGGATCCCTATAAATAGAGGTTCAAGGTGACAAATTAGGGTTATATCATAATTCCCCCCTCTATCTCTCTCTAAAACCCTCTCCCTCCCTCTCTCTCTCTTCTCTACAATTATTCTTCAATGACTTGAGCAAAGATCTTCACCGAAACCTCGGCGACTCAAGGTGGGAGCGTGACAATTGCATCGGTAGTGATAAACGGATAGAATCAAGGTAGGATTTATCTCATTTTTAAGTTCTGATTAAGTTTCTATATTCATTATCTATTTCATTTCCTTTTTCATCATATTTATATTGTCAAATCATCAACGAACACAAGAACATGACTATTGATTTCTATTTGGGACCCTGTTCTTTTCCAGTTCTTTGTAGACACCCACTATCAATTTTTGAATGTATCAACAGACCATCGGATCATCGATCAGAGGTTGGTGTTGGGAAGGTCTCATCATAGGGATTGTATATATGTTCTTGGATCAAGAATTGGGTAGTCGTCCAAGTCATATTGGTCCATATAAGGGACCATCGAAGAAAGGTCGGTCGGCGACGGTGGTGCGCAGTTGTCGTGGAGGGCGGTAGAGCGGGGCGGCTGAGCATCGTTGTGGGGCACTAGGATGAGGAGCCAAGGATAGTGGGGGTACAATGACTGGCGTGTGATTCAAGGTAGATGGTTGGCAGTGCGACCGAGGAAGAGTGGGGGGGAAAGACCCGCGCGATGTGGTGTCGCGTTAACGCGGTGCAGCGGAAGAAGATCGGTCTCTCGTTCTATTGGTGTTGTCGGGTGGGCCATGGGCCACACAGGCAGGTCATTCCATGGCAAAATAGGATGAACCTTTAGCTAGGCCATAGGCTGGCGATCCAAACCAAGCCAGCCCAGGAGGAGGGGTCAGTCCTGTTTAGATTGAGATCCTTTAAATGGTCGCTTCTTCTAAACTACACGTCTGTTTGACGTTCCGTCTGCGGCCACGCACCCCTCTAATCGAGGTGGATATTTTAATATTGGTTAGTAAATTTTAGGTCTTAAATTATTTGTTCGGTTTAATGAGATACTAATATTTAATAATAATAATTTAATTATTATTATTTATAAATCTTTTATCAGACCTAACTTTAACACGGAACACATGTTTAATGCGCCGTTAGTGGGGGTGCGGCCCTGGAAGTTTTGTAAACTCTTTAAGACCACTTTAGAGTTTTTAAACCAAATTCGAGCTATGGGATCCATGAGGTCCGGTTCACATCTTTTATGGTGAAATGAAACCTTTTCACTGGGTATGTATTTTGGACAAATGAGTAGTCCATCTCATGTGTTTTTCTGTGAGGATCACAATGGAGCGATCTAAATAATTTATTTCAGGATCGAGGCATGGGACCCAAGAGATGCCCTTCAAACATACTATAGTGTTATACAACTTTTCTATAGGAATTCCATTTATGGTGAATGAATAGTCTATCTTGCATGTTTTTTCACAAGGATCACAATGGTGTGATCTGTTTAAACTTACAGAACCTTGTTCATGATATCATTAAATTTGCAAGCCTAAAATGAATATCCAGGGAATATACTTTTAACGTGTTTGAAGCCAACTTGAATCTTGGTCCAGCTTCAAATCTTGTGAGGGTAGAGAATATGTATGAAGGGATTCATTTTAATTTTATGGAGCATTTTGAGGAGGTGTGCCAGCATAATTATGCTTTTGTCTCTCTGAATCAATGATGAGCATCGTGCACTCATTGTCCTATTGAATAGGCGTGTCAAGTACATTAAGAGTAAGCTGTCATGCCTCGGGTTACATGTTCAAGGTTTAGTACCTGAGAATGGATAGGTACACGTCTAGGCGATGAGGAGGGTTAACACTTCATGTCCGCCCCACGCACACCATGTATTACTTTACCAATATTCGATCTCTTGCATCTATTTCTTTTGGACTTGGATTTGGAACCCGTGTAGCTTATCTTGAGTATTGTTTCACATAGAATGTGATGGTGCCCTATATAGTGGTTAATGATTTGCGATGTGATATGTATCGGGTCTAATATCTATCTTGGGAACACCTGATGAATACAGTTGTGTTTCTTTTCAAAAAGGTACCATCTAGAATGGATGGTTAGTGGGTAGCCTCTGTGACCTCTATCAAAGAGGAATCCCCCTAATGTATCCGGGCATGGATATCCTCTAAAACTTATATCAGTGTTGAATCCTCCTGACACATCAGGGCGTGGGTAGCCTTTTTGACTTCTATCAGAGTAAAATACCCCTGATGTATCAGGGCAAGGGTAGCATCTGTGAATTCTATCAGAGTGGAATCCCTCTAATGTATCAAGGTGTGGTTATCTTATATTACTACTATAAGAACGGAATCCCTCTAATGTACAAGGGCATGGGTATCCAATACTTTAGGTTTATACCTCGGTTGTGCGGCATAGTGACGAGATCTGTTTGATGTACTTTTGGACTCTCAAGAAAGAGGGACACTTTTCCCACAGAGACGCATCCCTATGACACAAACTACAACCGTGTGGGTGAGATAGACCTACCAAAAGCAGATAGTATCAAGGTTCGGTGATTGAGTCCCTTTGATTTGTAGTTCTAGGCAGATGTGTGGGATGCTAGGCTTAAATGGCTACTTCTAGGAGTTTTGTATACTTGTTTTTGGGTTGATCTGTGATATGGTGATCCCCTTACTCTCTCATTTGGGATTATCTACTGAGTATATATATTCTATTTCCAGTACCCACTCCTTGTGTTTTTAGTTACTCTCCTTCTAGGAGAGGTGAATATGCACGGGGTACGCCACAAACATTCTATGTCAAGCTTCTCGTGGTTGGATGAGTCTACTATCCCGCTATAGGTAGTGAATAATTGATGAGAAGTTCATATTCTCACCATTTCTATCTTCTTATGTTTGGATGATCTTACTTCACTCTCTTGTCGGGTTGAGTGGCACTCTTTTTCTATACTCTTTTATTGTACCTCGTTCTATCTATTTCTCCCCTCTTTGGTATATCTTTTGATGCTCCCTTGAGCCTTTGGGGCATCCTACAAAGTATTTTTATACTCACCCCTGATTGGGTTTTCCCCACACTTGCTACTCCCTTGTAGATGACGTACATGTTTATTGTGACTTCAAAAGAGCTTAGGGATTTGGGAGCTTGGACCGCATGCAATGGTTGTAGCTTGGGATTCAAGAGATGGACTCTCCCAGTTATTTTATTTTTTCACATATTGCTGGGTTATGGCACTCTTATATTTGGGAGTGTATTTGTTACCCTTTCCCTTTTAGTTTACTTTTCTGTACATATATTTTTTAGAGGTTGATCTATATATGTTTGGTTTGCTTTTTATAGTATTTTGGTATCTTGTTTTCCTTTCCCGTTGCACTTTTTTATTGAGTGGGTTGTGTGTGTGTGAACATATTCATAGTCATAGGCCTCCTTAAGTTTGTTTTTCCTTTGTCACTTGTCGCCACCCCTAGCCTATGGAGGTGGGTTGGGGAAGTTGTGGCTCGAGCCCCGACATGTGTTGGGTTATGACAAAGTGGTATGAGGGAGAGGTTCGACCCTTGGGACGTTGTTTAAAAGTTTCCCTAAAAGTTTCTTGGTTGGGTTTAGAGAAACAATGTTTAATTATCTCGAGAGAAACTCATGGGATAGGGATTCCAGTGATGGTATGGACGACCGACTCATCCATTCACCAGGACCTAGATTACCCACTTGTTGACTTGGCACCCTGAGAAACTTTTTGTATGGAAAAATGGTACATGTATCATATAGGATTGATTATTTGACTATCTTTCCTGAGTCATCTCCCCATTATTGTTGTTTATATATATATATATATTCTCATCTGACTATGGTGCTCCTTTATAATATTTAGAATGTCTCCACTATTATAGCGAACTAGGATACTATATTCAGTTCGTGATGATGATTCTATGAGCAATGAGGCCTTAGTCGAGAACCCATAATGTGATCACTTTCCTCTAGTTGGGAAAGTAGAAACACCCCCACCTATAGAGAAGTACACTTCCCTAGCAGAGAGGACTGAGGACGTGTGAAAGATGAGCGCACTTCATGAGTTCCAATGCTATAGATCATTGAGGTTCAACGGTGAGCCAGACCCTCATACAAAATTGGTTTGTCTAAATTATATGGTCTGCTTCTTCAAGCTTTTATGAACATGAGGAGATTAGATTGTGGCTTTGGAATCCATCCTTTTCCACAGACCAACTAGGCATTGGTGAAGACTAGTTACTCAGACAAACGATGAGTCGTCACTCTCATGGGTGACTCCCAACAACTGTTTCATGAAAAGTATGACTCGTCATTCTATCACTTCATCCATCTTCAGTAGGTTCTTCAGTTTGATTGTGGAGGGATGACGGGGACAGAGTACCTGACTAGGTTCACAGACCTTTCACACTACTCTCGAGACATGATCCATGACAGCTACTTCCAATCACATCTGTTTGATCAGGAACTCTATAAGGAGATTCATGTTACCAGAGTACCCCGGTGCATCCCCACCTATGTCGGGATTTTGGATAAAGCGCTACTAATAGAGTGATTTTTTTCAGAGGGATGTCATACCGTTGGTTGGGGAAGTGAGTGAAACCGATCTGAGATGCTTGTTGTAGCTAGAAGATTCCCTATGATAAGATCTCAATGCAGCAGGCCTCCCCATAATCATCCTCAGGAATATAGACATATGGGGAAGAGATAGTGTAGAGTACAGAGACATCATGGGGAGTAACAGTGTTATGCTTGTGACGGGATAGGTCTCATGGAATGAGACTTTCAGAATAGACATGCAGACATTACCAGGAAGTAAGTAGGTGGACCAACACAATAGAGACAGCTATGTGATCAAGGTGGTCCCCAGGGAGGTGTTTTTAGCAGAAGAGTATGAGAAGAAGTAGGTGGGGGATGACATGATGAGGTCTTTCCACCATCTCCAAGTGTCCCATGTTAGGCCCAAGAAACTGTTAGTTGGGACCATGGACATCCATAATCTTTGAATGTCTACAATCCTATAGAACATAAGATGATAAGAAGTACACCATATTCTTTTTCTACTTTTTGTGGGAGAACTTGTCATACACTGTGTGAAGTACTCTTTTCTCTCTTCTCCTTGATTTAGGATTTATTGGGGTGATGTAGGGTGTCAGTGTAACCCTATGTTGGTGTTGTTCAACATAGAATTAATTGCATGAGAAAGAGGTGGTCTCCCCCACTGAGATGCTTTTTTGTGACACGAGAAAAACCGTGAGGTCATGTCAATGCTACCCAAAGTGTATAGTATAAAGGTGTGGTAGAAGAGTCCCTTTGACTTGTGTGTTCATTTCAGAGTTGTGAAGTGGAGTGTTGAAGATGGTCCTGGAATTACCATTGGAGTTTTTTTGGTTGACCTCATTTTGCGGGGAATAACACTAGTGGGATATAAAGAGTGCTTTTTTGGGGGATTACTCTCCTTCCAAGAGGGGAAAAGACACACAAGGTATTCCCCATGATTTCCATGTATATTTTCTAATGGTTGGATGAGTTTAATCACCTGACTTATTCATTGGTACCTTGTGTGCTCAACATCATGTCTTGATACTATAGTTTTCATGTACATGTTTAGGTGATAGAGAAACCATGAACATAACAACATGAATCACTATCTGGTATAGATTGTGGTAGTCCTCTCTATCATAATGTGGAGATTCTATCTTTCTATGACAGCTCTTGGTGGTTTGGTCAGACCACCATAATCTTGACTACATATTTACCTAGAGAGACTCGAACATGAGATATTGATGCTGGTTGGAAATTCCTAGAGGGTTATAATTTCGAGATGTTCTATACTATAGGAAAGGGAAATGTTGTAGTATATTCCCTTAGTAGTAAGTCCCAAGAATTCCTGGTGTAGGAAGTTTTACAGTAGTTACCTCCCCTGCAGCTGACCCTGGAGGAGCAGAAGGGTACATTTTTATTCAGTTGATAGTGATGAATCCTTTACTTCCTAAATGTGTAAGATAGCCTCATTTGAGATGCATTGAATATGAAATATTGTATGACCATATGTCCTTGGTTGTTTCCCCATATGTGTATTTTAATGGATGGAATCACATGACATTGTTCTAGGGACAAACAGTAATTCTAGATGCGATACAGGATGTAGAGGTTTGGTTGGGGAGCCAAATTTTGCATCGGGTTTCCATAGGCCATTTAGAACCATTCAAAGAGATGGCAAGGTTGCATACCACCTAACCCAACCCTAATAGCTGGTTTGGGCATAGGATGTCTCCCACATGATGTAGGTGAGGAGATACGTGTGTCTTCCTACACAAGTCATCTCTAGGAGTAGTCCTTATAAGGATGGACCATCCCTTTGGTTTGTGTGTTGTGCTAGAATGGAAATGTGATGGTTTTCCAAGGAGAAGGAGAGCCAAGTGTGAATTATGTATCCTGAGTTATTTCCCTAATCTTGATTTTTGGGGATAAAAATCATGATGGATGGAATGATTCAGAGACCAATTTTTACCTTGTAAGACATTGAATTATTTGTACAAATAATTCTAAAGCTGGGCACTGAGACGGGGTGCAATTCCAAGGTTCGGTGTGTCCGGAATAAATTATAAAAATATAATAAGTGTTTTTATACTATAAAAATGATAAAAATGGGGTATATATTAAACAAAAGCTCAGATCAGAAATAAAAGTCCATGGTTGAGTCTAGAATGTGGCGTTTACCCTAGATAGGGTATAACTTTTGTTGGTGCGGGACATTTGTGAGAAAAGTCGCCCAGGGGAAAGTTGTAAATAAATTGATTAAATTTAATTATTTTGTCTAAAATTATGAGTCAAATAAATTTTGAACGATGAATTGGATTGGAAATCTGAGACCGCCACTGATTTTGGATTGGGGTTTTTTTCCTAGGCATGATATAAAATGAGAGGGCGTGGCAGATTCGGATTCCACGCTGAGTAGGATCCCTACAAATAGAGGTTTATTGAGATAGAGTAGGGTTGGATCCTAATTATTCTCTATCTCTATCTCTCTAAAATCCTCCCCCTCTATCTCAATACCCTTCAACTATTATTTGTCAGCTCGAGGAATGATCTTCACCGAAACCTCATCAAATCAAGGTGGGAGTGTGACGATCGCATCAACAGCAATAAACGGAAATGTCAAGGTAGGATTTATCTTATTTTTAAGTTCCAATTCAGTTTCTATTTTTATTATACATTTTATTTCCTTTTTCATCATCTTTATATTATAAAATCATCGATGTTCTCATGAACACAGCCATCGATTTCTATTTGGGACCATGTTCTTTGTCTATTCTTCACAGATACCCACTATCAATATTCGGATATATCAACCAATTGTCAGATCATCAATCAGAGGTAAGTGTTGTGAAGGTATCATTATAGGTATCATAAATATGTTCTCATATCACGAATCAGGTAGCTGATCAAGTCACGGTGGTCCTCAGATTGGACCACCGGAGCAAGGCCGACTAGCAGCAGCATGCGGCGGCTGCGGAGGGTGGCACGATGGTGCAGCCAGGTGTTTTGGATGTGCACAAGGCTAAGGGGTTGTGGAAGGAAGAGGTATGATGGCTAGAGTGTTAGCCGAGGTGAATGGATGTTGTTCTAGCAATGGGATCAAGGTAGAGGGGGGTATGACCCATGCAATGCAGTGCCGCGTTGTCACGGTGCAGCAGAGGAAGACTGGTCGGTCGTTGTCGACAGGCAGACCAGGCCGCGGCAGGTGGGCTAGGCCGTAGAAAAATGGGTCATACCTGGGGCTAGGTCACCGACCAGCGATCCAGAATGGGCTATCCCAAAAGGAGGGGGTAGGGCTAGTTGGATCGGACCAGTCCAGTTTAGACCGAGATCCTTTAAGTGTTCATTTCTTTTAAATCGTGAATCTGTTTGACACATTGTATGCAGTCATGCATCCATCTAATTGAAGAAGATATATTAAGATTGGTTTGGAAATTTTATGTCTTATTTTGATTGTTTATTTACATGAAATTATTATATTTAATAATAATAATTTAATTATTATTATATAAAAATCTTGTATCGAAAATAAATTTTAAACTGAATGTTTGTTTGACATGACAACAGTGGTGGTGTGACCCTAGTCTTTGTGTGAAATTTTCAAGAAACTTTGGGTTTTTAAACCAAAGTCGAGGTATGGGACCCAAAAGGGACGGTGCGCACATGTTGCGGTGAAACAAAACTTTTTCACCCAGTATCTATTTTGGATGAATGAGTTGTCCATCTCATGTGTTTTTTCATGAGGATTGCAATAGCGTGATCCATATAATTTGTTTTTGGATCAAGGCATGGCCCCATGAGATTCCCTTCAAGCATAATACAGTGGTATATGACTTTTCCATCAGAAGTCTATTTGGGTTGGATGAATAGTCAATATTACGTTTTTTTCTTCAAGTATTGAAACATTGTGATCTATTTGAACTTATGTAACCTTGTTAATGATCTCATTAAATGTGGAAACATGAAAGGAATGTTGATGGAAGATCCTTTTGATGTGTTTTAATATAACCCATGGATTAGGTAATCTTTGAATCTTGTAAGAGTGGATAAGATATATGAAGGGATGCATTCAAATGTTCTGGAGTCTTTTGAGGAGGTTCACTAGTGTAATTACCCTTTTGGCCCTCTGAGTCAAAGATGAGCGTCGTGTGCTTGTCAGCCTTTTGAAAAGGGGTGTCAAGTAATCTGGGAGTAATCTTGCATGTTAGGGGTACTTGTTCGAAGTTTACTACCGGATAATGGTTAGGAACATGGTCGAGTGATGAGGTGAGGTCACACGTCATGTAGGCCCCACATGCGTCGTGTACTACTTTACAAATCTTATGTCTATCCCATAACTTTATTTTGCACATGGACTTTGGAATGTGTGTATCCTATACTAAGATTTTTTATGTGTATAATGTGATGGATCCCTCTAAAGTGGTTTATGAGTTATGATGCGTGATGTACCGGGTATGGTTCCTATCTGGGCCAGCACCCGATGAATGCAGTGGTGTTTCTTTTCTAAGAGATACCATCCAATAGGCATGGTCAGTGGGTAGCCTTTGTGACTTATATCAGAGTGGAATCCCCCTAATGTATTATTGTGTGGGTACCCTCTATGACTCCTATCATAGTGGAATCCCCCTAACACATTAGGGCATGGGTAGCCTCTATAAATTAAATCATAGTGGAATCCCTCTTATGTATCAGGGAGTGGGTATCCTCTGTGACTTCTATCATAGTAGAATCCCCCTGATGTATTAGGGTGTGGGTAGCCTATACGACTACTATGAGATTGTAATCCAACCAACATACTTGGGTTTGGGTATCATATACTTTGGGTTTACACCTCAGTTGTGTGGAACAGTGACGAAATGTGGTTAACATACCATTGGACTCTCAAGAAGTAGGGATGCTTTTATCACCAAGACGCATCGCTGTGACACGGCCTAAAACTATATGGGTGAGACAGACCCACCCAAAGTGGATAGTATCAAGGTGCAATGATTGAGTCCCTTTTACTTGCAGTTCAGGGAAGATGTGTGGGATGTTAGGCATCGATGGTTACATTGGGGAAATTTGGATACTCTTTCTTGGGATGATCTATGTGATAGAGATACCCTTTCTCTCTTGTTTTGGTTTCTCCGGTGACAATATATATTCTATCTCTAGTACCCACTCCTTCGGTTTTTGTCTACTCTTCATCTACGAGAGGCAAATACGGGTGGGGTATGCCATGTACATTCTGTGTCTAGCATCTCATGGTTGGGCAAGTATACAATCCTACTATAGGTAGATAAGACTCGATGAGAAGTTCATATTCTCACTGTTTCTATCTCCTTGTGGTTGGACAAGATAACTTTACTCTCTTTTCTGGTTGACCTGCACTCCTTCTTCTATACTATTTTATTTTACCTTGTTCTATCTACTTCTCCCCTCTTTGGTATATCTTTTGTTTCTCCCTTGAGACTTCAGTTCATCCTACTGAGTAATTTTGTACTCACCCCGGATTGAGCTTTACCCACACTTGGTGTGACCTTAGAGATGACGTACATGTTGACTGTGACTTTGGATTATCTTAGGTATACGGGAGCTTAGATTGCATGCGATGGTTGTAGCTTGGGATTCAGGAGAAGGACGCTCCCATATGTTTTAATTTTTCACCTGTTTCCAGGTTGTGGCACTTTTCTAGTTGGTTGTTTATTTTTTCCCTTTCCTTTTTAGTTTATTTTTCTGTAGTTTTACTATTTAAAGTTTGATGCATATATGTTTGGTTTCCTTTTTAAAATAGTTATGTATCTCATTTTCCTTTCCCTCATCACTCTTTTATTGAGTGGGATACGTGTGTGTACAGGTTCCTAGGCACAGGAATCACTAGGAGGTGTAAAACTTTTCTAAATTTATCATAAGAAGGAAGAAATGAAGATACGCTTCACCGTGATAAAAAACATCCACGAGATCTATTACTTGTTAAAATGATCTTCCACTTTTTATAAAAAAGAGTAAAATACACTTTATCCTTGTGGTATTATGATATAAAATCAACCGAATCAAAAAATTCTATTACGATTTTAATATAATGTAAGTTGAACTCCTTATCTAGTTTTTCAACACAAACATTATTCTATTTTTGAAAAGCAATAAATTTTTAATAATTTAATCATAATTTTCATACCATTTTCTTTCAATAAGTCTTTCTCTAAAAGCTTACCTCTATGAAAAATATTTTTTTTGTCCATCATATCGAGTCCTGGATTGGCGATTAGAAAAAAAAAGATCAGACGGAGCACTGAAAGGGGTAACGAGAGTCTGTGTATAAATATCTGAAATATGATGTTGGATACTTGGCAACCCACATATATATAGGCATGAGAAGCATTGGAATATATTCTAGAAATCATTTGATGGCTCAGATTGAAAATCTTTTGAATCTGAAAATAGAGATTTATTCCAAGATTTTTTTGAAAAACAACTTTGAACTCTTAATTTTTTTAAGAAAAAATTTATCAGAGTGAGGTTCATTCAGATTAGAAAACTTTTATGTTTGAAATATAATTTTTCAAAACTGAAAAAACATATACAACAGCATTCATTACCAGAAATTGGATTATTTACGACATTGTCCCATCGTAAATGACTCGTTACAGTAAAGGGAGTAACAATTAGTTTCCCCAAGATTATTTTAAAAATAGTATTTTTGATTGGCCGTCGCAAAAGGGCAAGTCGCAAATATCTTAAAAAAATAAAAATAATAAAGTTGAATAAAATAATATTATTAATTAAAATAAAATAATATTATAAAATCATAATAATAATATTAGAAAATAATAATAATAATATTATTATTATTATTATTAATATTATTAATATTAATGAAATAAAAATATTAATATTAGTAAAATAAAAAAATTATAAAAAATAAAAAAATATTAATAATATTAATATTAATATAATAATAATAATATAATACAAATAATATAATAATATTATTATTATTAATGAAATAATAATATTAATATTAGTAAAAAAATAATAAATAAAATATTATTATTATTATTATTATTAATATAATAATAATACTAAAATAATATTACTAATATAATATTGTTATTAATAAAATAATAATATTAATATTAGTAAAATAATAATAAAAATTATAAAATAATAAAAACCTCAATATTCATAAAAATATAAAAAACAAAATAATAATAAATAATAAATAATAATAATAATAAAATTAAATAAAATAATAAAATAATAAACAATTAAATAAATTATAAAAAATGCAATATTCGCAATAATATAAAAAATACACTATATTGAAATGTTAATAGATAAAATTATAAAACAATTGTATTTGAATGTTTTATCATAAAAAACAAATATATCACTGAGGGGGGGTCCTCTGGAGGAGCTAGAGGAGATGGTGGAGGGAACTTCATCCCTAAACCATGAGTCAGACGCCACATGTACTTTGTCTGCTCGTGTTGCTGCAGCTGCCATCGATGCATCTCTTCTTCTTCCTCCTCCTCCTACTATTGTCAAAGCTCTTCCTACCGCCTCTGCTTCCATTGCTGCATCTCCTTCTACTTCCATTTATGCTTCTCATCCTAATCCCTATGCATACTCTCTATAAGCTCACTCTGAGCTCATAGCTGCTCCTGATATTCTGTAGTAGATGATGATGACTCTCTATAAGATCCTCTCGAGTTAGATGCCGACATCACATTGGTAACATAATATCTATCAGGAATCAATCGAGAGTCGATACCAATAATTCGTCTTTTCCCGAAGGCATACTAGGTCACCTGCATCCATGTTGCCTCATTAAATCGGTGCGCATAGGTCTGACCCTTGTTCTTGGCCTGACTCTCAATCTGCGTCTGAGATGTCATGTCCTTATATGACACATTCAATTGTAATTTAATATTAAAATAGTTAAAATATTATTTTCAGTTAATCTTAGAACCCAAAAAAGAAATTATACTAACCACAATCTGATGTTTGTGATCACCTCTAATCTCTCCAGTGACTGGATCATTATACGTCCTTCTATAAACATCGAACTCTATAACATTGGGTTGTTCAACTACATATTTGAATATAAAATAAACCATTAAATTTAATGTTATATATGTTATTTAAAAAAAGTACTTACCATATGTTCCTTGTGCATACTGAATGTATGACTACCGGCTTAATGTGTCACCTACTGTCTCCCCCTATTTTTTGACCTACTAATGATCTCATATGAAAATTTCCACCCAACCAGTGTGAAAATTTACCATCCTAAACGTGATATAAAATTTAATCAATTCGTTGATTGTAACAATACTCATCAAACTCTTTCAATTTAGATTTCATCACTGCTTTATTTCTCAAATTGTGAAAAAACTAATGGAAATGCTCATGAATAAACCCCTCCCATGCCTTACAGATAGAGTCACACATGTTCTCATTAGTGGGATACCATAAATTCGACAAATAATTTATAATATCAAGTTATTAATTAAATAAATTTCAAACAAAAAATTTTTATTTACATATTAGCCAATGATAGAACATTTGGTGATGAACATCAATGAGAATCTCATCCCATGAGACCCAAACATCATAAAAATAATTACACAATGTAGTGATCCCCTATCTAATAGCTATATAAAAAATTATTTTAAAAAAATAACATATAATAAAACAATTAGTATATAAATAATTTAATGAAAGAAAATTAAAATACACAGGCAAGCATACCTCTATATGCGTGGATCAAAGCCAAGATGTGGATGTCGCTTCGGGATAAGGTCAAGAATCATCAATTGCGTAAGACCTCACCCCCTACAAGTACTCTCGCGACTACCAGAAGTATGAGGGATAGATAATCTAACATCATACTCATCCAAAGGTAGATTAGCCTCCTGTAACTGACGAATCAAATCCCCTTCCATCTGAAACATGAAATGACAATTATTAGAAAACAGTTGAAATAAACTATTATATATAGATATATATTATATATAGATATATATTATATATTATTATAATCTATATTTAATTGTTTTAATTTTCACCTTCATCCTCATCTTTATATATAATGATGTCAATGTCTTCATATTTCTCCTCAATATCACCAATTTACATATGAGTTTTAGTTTCATCATCTCTTGTCATTTCAAATTCATTTGTAACATAATTAACATCATTATCACCCTAAACCCTTAATTGTGGGCTGTCATTGACAATATTCATGTCTCTTCATGAAAATAATGGATTTGGAGCTGTATTTTGAAAATTTTCAATTCCTTGCACTTCAGTGGAACCACATTCAAATTGAGTAAGCTAATTTTCCAAAGATTTAATTTTTATTATGCTCCACCAATCAACCAACTCTTTTGAAGTAGCATAGTAATTTTCATTATAACATTGATGTGTCGGATGATCCAATGAAAATGGTTTATTTACTGCAATAAGACTTTTATATTTAATATCAACAATTTCATGGGTTAGAAGAACACACAGGCCTCTCTCAGTATCCAACCACTGAAATTAAAACATCGTTACATAATTCTATCCCGGATAACACAATTCAATAATTTCTTACAACATATTATAAAATTAAACTTTAGTTTCTCTATGATGAGATCCTCTGAAGTAGACACCAATATTCATTGTTTTATTATTCCCTATATTCACGTGTATAGAATCAAAAACCATTAATGAGATATGTATTATAATATTTAACCATTTTGGATGGTGGGTTACACAAGACACACAATATATTATCAATTTTATCAGCATGTTCAGATACCTGAAAATTTGTACAAAAATTATCAATTTAACAAGTAATAAATTGATTCTATATGTTAAAACGCAAACAATTTTTGTTACCTGCTTTTGAAACTAGTAGGAAAAATTATTCTGCCAATGTTCTTCAAGAGCAGCTGCTGTAATTTGTGGAAGTTGTTTTTTGATATGATTATCATATAAACTAATAAAAACAAACATAATTTACTTTAACAAATATTATATAATTAGTGAAATTATCACTCAGAGTACAAATGGGGTCATTTATTCACAGTTGAGCAGACCGTATGTATGAGCTCTGTGGTGTCCATCATCTGAAATCCGTTATTCATGAACTCCACCAAAACCAAGTTCAAGATGATTAAAAACTAATAATTGTATTCTCATTTCAACATCAACATTTTCCTCATTGAAGCCCATGTGTTTGTGTTTTGAGGTATATTTATATTCAAAATAATTATAGTAGAAAAAAATAAATTCCCTCTTATAGATAATCTTCTTTAAATGATCCTTCAACTGATGATTTGTTACATACTTTTTTCTTCAATTTTTGGATGCACCTCTCGAGTGGGTACATCCATCATAACTGTACCATACCTCCACATTTTTCTTCATGAAAAAAATGTAATATCAATTATTCCATTGAGTAAAAAAATTCATGGGAAGATTTTTTCCAGTTTACATAAAATTAAAAAAAAAAATCTTCTTACAGTCTGTTTAGTTCATTTTAGTTTGTTGTCACCATGAAAATGTCTTAGAAAAAATATGATATGCGTTTTATCTCATCCTAAATTATATAATTCAAAAAATATCTTATTATAATCATTATAATTCTTTCCATTATAACATGAACTTCGTAAAATTTTAATCTGATAATATGGTCATTTCTAACACATCTTACCAAATTGGAAGCATAACCATCTTGAAGTATCAAATATAAAATCCACTGACAAAATAATAATCAATTTTCTTTGGAAAGTGTATAACCTACTTTTGGTATCATTTACTTCTATGATCTGACATTTTTAAACAGTTTAAGTTCTGGTCGCCTGCAAATTTGGGCAATATCTAATCATAACTTTACATTATCGTTAGTTTTACCTAGTGTGTCCAAAACTATATGAAATAAATTACCAAAACAATTCTTCTCAATATTCATGACATCCAACATGTGATGGACCAAAAAATTAGACAAATATGGAAGATCCCAAAAAATACTCCATTTTATCCTATTGTGTTGTTTCCCAAAGACACAGATTTTCTATTGGTTTATTGTTAGTCTATGTGTGATGGAAGGTAATGAAGAGACAGTTGATGTTGCCTCTATACCTGATATCATTGTTATAGGTTCATCACTTTTAATTGATAGTTTCTGAAATGATATTTGTTCCTCCAAATATGATGATTGGTTTGAAGGAATCAACGATAATTGTTGAATAAATAATGTTTTTTCAATTGATGAGCATAAACACTTTTTTGTCTCTCATGCAGAGTGGACATGATTTTAGACTATGTGTACTCCATCCATATTAGATTCCATATGTTGGGAAGTCACTAATTTTCCACATTAATGCAGCTTTCAGTAGAAAATTTTATTTTTTAGCAACATCATATATACTGACACCATTACTCCATAATGAATTTTACTCATCAGTCAATGGTTTATAACAAACATCAATATTATTTTTTAGATATCTTGGAATTAATAAGTTCAAAAATATAGATGGATCCTTCATCAACATCCAAGGAGGTAAATTCAATGGAGTTTTAAAGATAGAACAACATGAATAATGACTATTATAAGAACCAAATGGATATAAACTATCTATAGAAAGACTCAATCACACTTTTTAGGATTCTAATAAAAAAAATATGGATTCAATTTTTCAAAATGTTTCCATGAATCACAATCAGAGGGATGATTTAATCTTTTACCAGTTTAAATATTGGTTTTTTGCCATGACGTCAATACTGTTGTGTTCTGAGACATAAATAAACACTATAATCTGGGTGTAAGTGGAAAATATCTCAACTGTTTTACAAGAATCAATCCAAACTTCCCTAGTTGACCCTCATTATACCTCGATTGTCCATATGTGGTACAACTATCCAATGACTCATTTTTACCATAATATGATATGAAATCATTTGAACATGCGTGAATTTTTTGATAACCAAGAACTGGATTATGGACAAGTATTTTACTCTCATAGAAATTTTTAGGCAACACATTTTTATCATGTAACAATGTTTTAACCAAAAATAATATCTGATCAAAACAGTTATTTGATGTTCCATTATCTGATTTAATATCCATAAATTTTTCAACCAATTCAAATTTGATTATCTTGTATCCAATATATAAGTCTTCCTCAGCAGAGCTCAATAACTCATAAAATTGAGTTGGTTCCAACTCAAGAGTTAAATCGATATCATCATGAGTTTTAGTTTATTGAAAATATGGACCTGCAAAATCATGTACTAAATTTTGAAACCATGGTAGATCCAGAACCAAATTATTAGTATCTTCTCTAGAACTTCATTCACAATGCTGATACCAAAAAACATAATCTGGTCAAAAATCAAAATGCTATAAATGACCTCCAACATTGTCAAATGTTTCAAACGTCCTCATAGCACATTTTTTACTAAGACTGTTAATTGTCCCTTCTGAAAAAATATTTGGTTTTGATGATGCAAATGATAAGAAAACTTTAACACCCTCAATATATAGAGGATTTAAAATATAATTGTTTGGATTCCTACGTTGATTTATCCAAGAGCGTTCATCTAATAAGGATTTTTTTCAACTTCCTTATTCTATATTTCTCTAAAAATAAAAAAATAATTAGATTTTTGAATAACTTGATATAACACAAATACTATCCAAAAAAGTGAATAAATTTAAATTAACTTTTCTATAAATTTATAATAATTACTATTATTTCATAGTTATTTATCATATTTTTTAAAAATATATATATATACTAATATACACTAATTTATAATTATTTATGCTAATTACCTCTAATTATTAATAATTACAACTCATTTATACTAATTATTAATAATTACAAGCAACATAATTTCTAGTGGATTGGAGAAATCTCTTTTCCCCGATGGCTCATCTCCATGAAACATTATTTGACTGAAATCACTATGAAAAATTTGTTCCAACGTTTAAATATCCATTTTCGTATGCATGAGAATAGAGATCAGGAAGGGCTTTTCATGCTTCTCTCCATTCTCGTGCGTACGAAAATTGATATTTGTACGTCATAGATGATTCTTCAAAATAAATTTTGTCGGAGAAAGTTGCAAGAAGTTGACTCATTAGGAAAAAGAGCCTCTTTTTCCTGATTGGTCGTCTCCTTATAAATTTCTCTCATAGAAATTAGTATGAAAAACATGCTCCATCATACGCATATCAATTCTCATGGATATAAAAATGGATATCCATACGTTGAAGAAAATTTCTCATAGTGATTTTAGTGAGATAAAGTTGTAAGGAGATGAGCCATCGAGCAAAAGGAATGTCGACAATCTATTAGAAATTGTGCCAATTTATTATGAATTATATTGAATTATTAAAAATTAATACGATTTATTTCTAATTATTTCTAATTATTACTAATTATTACTAATTACTGCCAACTATTTCTAATTATTTATAATTATTACTAATTATTGCTAATTATTGTTAATTATAGCTAAATATTTCTAATTATTATTGATTATTGTTATTTAATCCCAATTATTACTAATTATGGCTACTTATTCCTAATTATTCTAAAATATTACTAATTATTACTAATTAATTATAATTATTACAAATTAATCATAATTATTAATAATTAATCGTAATTATTATTATTTATTACTAATTAATTCTAATTAATCCTAATTATTACTAATTATTTCTAATTACAACTATTTATAACAATTTTTTACTAATTATTACTATTCATTACTAATTGTTGCAAATTAATCCTAATTATTACTAATTCATTTTAATTAATAATCATTATTACTAATTCATCGTAATTATTACCAATTATTACTTATTGTTACTATTTATTGCTGTTTATTATAAATTATTACTATTTATTACTAATTATCACTATTTGTCACTATTTATTACTAATTATTACCAACTATTACTAATTAATCTTAATTATTACTAATTATTACTAATTATTACTAATTATTACTAATTAACCCTAATTATTACTAATTAATCCTAATTATTACTATTTATTACTAATTACTAGTAATTATTACTAATTGTTACTTATTATTACTTTTTATTACTAATTATTACTAATTATTACTAATTATTACTAATTATTTATAATTATTTATATTTATTACTAATTAATTCTAATTATTAAGATTTATTACTATTTATTACTATTTATTACTATTTATTACAAATTATTACTAATTATTACTAATTATTAATAATTATTACTAACTACTACTAAAAATTACAAATTATTACTAATTAATTCTAACTATTACTAATTTTTTCTAATTAATACTAATTATTACTAACTATAACTAACTTTAACGCCCCGACCCCCATTACCCAGAGTCGGTGCATTATTACATAATATTGGCATGATCGCAAAAGATCAAGTCTCGAAAGACTAGTTAGTTTAGTAGCCATGGAATAACTAGATACATTCATAAAGTTTACATTACATAAAAAAGTGAAAACTACTACGACAACAACTTGTCTTCATATCCCCTTATACTATCCCTGCAGGTCATTCATAAATCACTTCTTCACATCCTGGGAAAAATAAAACATTGAAAGGGGTGAGCTCAGATGCTCAGTAAGGATAACAATATAGCAAAAACATTCATAAATAAACATAAATATTTAAGTCAATGTATAACAAAAACAAAATCCTTTTAAACTTCAAATTCAGCATAATATGGCAA
Organism: Viscum album; assembly: GCA_963277665.1. Lineage (NCBI taxonomy): Eukaryota > Viridiplantae > Streptophyta > Magnoliopsida > Santalales > Viscaceae > Viscum > Viscum album. The sequence continues at coordinate 2,080,654,347 of OY728128.1, read as the reverse complement.
AGATAAAATGAAATAATTCCATTTACTTATTCACATGGATATTCTACTAGTCGAATAATCACATTCAATATTAATAACCACTTTCATAATGATGGAATGCATAATGCCAGACTATCATAACCACATAGCCAAGGCCTGGTGCCAAGACTACAAATAAGATTTTGTCAAGTCCTTGTGCCAAGACACTAGTTTGTCTCATGAGACCTACCGATGCATCGAGGAGCTATAGCGGGCTCCACCCGTCACTTATTAAGTCCAATGCATTCCTCATATGAACAGGTTTAAACATAACATAAACATTCGTATTAAAAATAGCATACGAAATGTCAATACTTTCTCCATAAACCATGAATGGTATAAAAATAACACATCCACAGTAAAACATATCACAAAACCTTCAATACAATATGTAAGTTTGGTATCATAATAAATCAACTTGAAATAAACTTAAAATCCATCAAAGGATGTTGACATAGATGAAATCAAAACTATTTGAGAGAAACATCACTTTTTTTGAAATCATTTAAAAGTCACATAATTATAAAAGAAAACTTTTACTTTGAAAATATTCTTATAATCTTGTAAGGAAAGCTTCAACGATTTTATAACGATGGAAAATAGTCGCACCCGCCGTATAAGTTAAAAAAAAGGCATTCTTACATTAATTTTGTCGAAAATTTTAAAAGTACCTTGTTTGGAAAATGACAGAAAGATTCATTTATAAACTTCTAATAAAAAGTCAACAAGGGTATAAATTAATTTAACCCATAGTCTGTAAAATAGTAAGAATGGTTTGAAATACATTTTTAAGAAACATGGATGTGGATGATAAAGAGGTCCCAAAAGATAATTACGTATAAACAACCTCGGATAATGAAGAGATTGTGAAGTAAACCCTTACCTTGTACTTTTCCTTATTTCATTGTAAGTTAAACTCCTGTATAATAGTTAAAACATTGTTATTAAATTATACAAGAACCATATACATAATTATGATATCATATATTATCTTCTAATAATGCTTTGTTAATAATATTTTAGTATTATCATCATTTTGGGTGTTAACGGATTCATCTTTCTTTATATTATTTGTTATATGAGCCAAATTTGTTATGGATAGGATGTATATTATTCATATCCATAATGATATCAAGTCCATAAACATTATTTTTAATCATCAAATGAGAATTAGACTTGAATGTATACGATGGGGAATGAATCTCATCGCGTTCGTGGAGACAGTAGTCCGTACGTACGCACGAGCGACAATATCATTATTTTGATATTAAAATAATATATAATTAGAACATATATCATATATACAGAATCATTATCATGTTATATTTATTATTTACATTAATTACACAACAATATTATACCCATAGAAATAATAATATATTGAATAATAATTACACCACGACGTGGAGACGGTAAGCCGTACATACGCATGTATGGTGACATGTCATTCAAAGGATGGATAGAATACTGAATATGGTAGTACCATATTTATAATAATACCACAATATATATAAGATACTGGAGTTATTATTTTATAATTGAAATAACAAAGAAAGAATAATTTGAAGAAGAAAGGAACTTGAAAGAGGGTAGTGAAAACAATACATCTTCTTTGGGTTCTTCCTTTTGATTTGATCAAAAGGGATCCTTAGGTTGGCATTATGACTAAATGAAGGCCTCTAGGATGAAGGGAGGATATTTTAGAGGGTATTTTGGCAGAGTTTGGCTGAGCCAAGAGGCATTGAAGGTGTGAATTAGAGAGAAGGGGGAGTTCCCTTTTATAAGAGGGGTGAGGGGCACCTTTGGAAAATCTAGAAATATTATTTTATAATAAATTCATATTCAGTTTATAATGGCTCCAACGTGAATTATTTAAATTTTAAGGTGGTTATAGGTCGAAAACCATTCAACCAATATGTTTTAGACAGGTTTGGGTCACTATATTAACCTTATCTTTTAGTTTTAACTCTTAGTTAATTAATTTGACATTTACAATGTCTCTTTGTATTTTTATATTATTTAGTTAATAAACATACTATATACTTCCACGCGACCCCCAAGTGGTCCATTAATGATACACCTATCATTATATAAGTCTTCTGGCTGAACCTTATATTTTTAGGAATAGAATATCAATTAATAATATAATATTTGTTTCAAAAACTCTTTTATGTCAATTTTGACACTATTGGGTATTTTGTTTTTGATAATTTAATAACAGCATTATTACTTCAAAAAAAATTATATAACCAATCCTAATATGTCATATTAACCTAGAAAATTAGTTTAATTCATAAAAAGTCTCAAATTACATTTATTTTGATATTTATAATATCAATTATTTTAATATTTCATTAATTAGGTAATTACTGAATCACCATTGTGTCATAAATAAATTAAATTATTTAATGTCTAAAAAGTATAATTAAAATACCATCATATAGGAAATATTTTTATCTTTCTAATTAATATTTATAATATAATTTATCTTATGTATAACCCTATATTAAAAATGTTTTAGTAAATAAACTTTGATTTTAACTCTTTTAACTCTTCTTTGAATTAAATAATAATAAATGTCCTAATCTAATCCAAGTGGACCTGAATGATAATATTTTATTCCTAAGGTTGTTTTTGGTCGAGATACAATTGTACAATATAATTAGGACATGTGTTAGGGTAATATTAATGTCATTTTTACCCTTAATTACCCTGTTTACTTTTAACCGTGGTAAATAAAAGTAAAAAGTTACTATTCAGCAAAATTATTTTTATCTCATTGAACAAAATTTTACTCCTTCATATTAACCAGTTCTCTTGGAGTTTCGAAATTCCACTCACAGAATCTTTAAAATTAAGTTTTATGTGAATTTCCAAATTCTCCTAGGATGTGGGTAAAAGACGGTGAAAAGTTCAATAAACTTTTAATATGTCTAAAATTATTATAAAATGACTCCAATGAATTACATTGAATTTATATAGATATTATGTATCTATTTTGAACAAAAATAAATTCAAATAAAATAAATAATTATTTAAATAAAAAGTCGGTTTTAACCAATAACTGGGTGTTTTTCACTATTCATCAAAAATTGAATGTTTTCAAAAAAATACCAAAAATTCACCCTAGGATAATTTCAATATTCTGAATCCAAAAATGAAGTCTATTTTGAAAGATAAAATTTATAAAATTTCAAAAATTGGGTATTACTATTCATAACGGCTTGTTTGATTGGTTGTGGGGTGTGTTAGAACTCGAAATGTGGGTATTACTATTCAATCGTATGCTCGCGATGTTTTTGTTGTTATCGATGAATCTCCTACTACTATTGTTGCTGCTCTAATCGGAGCTCTTTATTATCCCTGCACATAATATCTATATTCTCACCTTGTGCTCGCAGCTGCTCCCTATACTGTGCATCAGATGATGATGACTCTCCATGAGCTCCTATCGAGTTGCACGACAATATTAGAGAAGTACTATAATTTATAACAATTTTTATATATTTTTTAATAATTAATGCTAATCTTTAATAAATTTTTTTATTTATCACTAATTTTTACTAATTACTAGTAATTAATACTAATTGACATTATTATTTACTAATTACCATTATTTTTTATTAATTACCATTATTTTTTACTAATTACCACAAATTTTTACTAATTAGAGATAATTTTTACTAATTACATCTAATTTTTACTAATTACTCATAATTATTACTAATTATCACTAATTTTTACTAATTACTTCTAGTTACCACTTATTATTACTAATTATATTAGTTTAAAACAATTTTTGCTAATGGCTGCTAATTTTTACTAATTACTGCTAATTATAACTAATTGTCACTAATTGTTACCAATTATTGTTAAATACCACTTATTATTAGTGGTTTTTATTAGTTTATAATATTTTTTACTAATTATCACTAGTTTTTAATAATTATATTGATTTATCGCTAATTTTTACTAACTACCACTAATTAATACAAATTACAACTAATTATAACTAATTAACTATAATTATAGCCAATTACTGCTAATTTTTACTAATTACCATTAATTTTATTAATTACTGCTAAATAGGACAAATTATTTCAAACTTTCATTAGTTTATTACAATTTTTACTAATTACTACCAAATTATTGCAATTTTTTCAAATTTAATGCTAATTATAGCTAATTATATATGATTTTTATTAATTAATGTTATTTATTAACAATTAGAGTTTTTTATTACTAATTACCATTATTTATTACAAGTTGTCGTTATTTATTACTATTTACTGTTATTTATTCCGATTTACTGCTATTTATTCTTTATTATTTCTAACTATTACTAATTATTACTAACTATTACTATTTGTTCCTAATTATTACTAATTATTACTAATTATTACTTATTATTACTATTTATTACTATTTATTACTATTTATTACTATTTATTACAATTTATTACTAATAATTATTGTTTATTACAATTTATTATTATTTATTAAAATTTTGTTCCTTATTATTACAAATTTTTCCTAATTATAACAATTATATTCTTGATTATTCCTAATTATTCCTAATTATTCCTAATTATTAATAATTATTACTAATTATTACTATTTAGGACTAATTGTTACTAATTATTACTAATTATTACTATTTATTACTAATTATTAAAAATTATTACTCATTATTAATAATTATTACTATTAACCACTATTTAAAACTAATTATTACTAGTTATTACTGTTTATCACTAAATATTACAAACTTTTAGTAATTATTAGTAATTAATACTAATTAATATTAATTATTATTATTTATTACTAATTATTACTAATTATATCTAATTATTACTAACTAATACTAATCAATACTAATTGATATTAATTACTAGTAACTACCACTAATTAATACTAATTACACGTAATTATTATTAATTAATGATAATTGAACCAAATTATTATAAACTAATACTCTTTACTTTTAAATAATAACATTAAATCTTAATGAAACAACATATTTCTAAAAATTAATAATAGAAAATAAAACTATCAATTTCTAATTTCATTAAATTACCGCTAATTAATAATAATTATTACTAATATAAAATAAAATGAATTAACTAAAAAATAAAAGCAACAAAGAAATACCTTAAAACTGAATTTTCTTTGCATGCAAGCCTTGATAATTGCTCCTTTGTAAAATTTAAAACTTTGAAAAAATTTAAAAGAAAAATATGAGAGTAGTGAAGGAGAGAGGAGTTGAGAGAATAGTGAAGTGGAAAAAAAATTGGATGGGGTATATATAGGTTAGATCATTTGCGACGAGGGTATTTGCGATAAGACTCATCGTAAATGCTAACCCCCCCAATTAATTACAGGTGGTGGTTAAAAAGGTATTTGCGATGAGACCAGTCGCAAATACCTTCATGCTGACATATTATTTTTGACGGGGGCTATCCCTAGCCGCAAATATTAAAAACCACTAGATAATATTTTCAACGGTAGATTTCTCCCATCACAAATACGCTTCCCATGGTATGACGGGCACTGCGTGCCAAAGACTTTTATGATGAGATACGTGTTCCCATCGCAAATATGTTCTTACAGCAAACTATTTGTGATTTGAATAGAGTCTTGTGCAGATAATAGCTCCCTATGGACTATTTGGGATGGGAGCCTACCACGTCGTAAATAACTCACCACAAATACTGCATCTTTCCATAGTGGTTGTGAAGGAATTAGCTCCTAACTCTTCAAATGACATGCTATCTATAGGAAATCTCTAAACGATCATATTTCTGAGTTAGTTATAATGGCCTCAGATGAATTTTACTTTAATAGCTCATAATGATCTCGATCTTGAACTTGACACTTAACCATTTCATAGTTTGATGTCATTTATTTTAGCACCATTATAATGTTATTTTGTATTCTGGCTGATAGAAATAAATCCATATACTCTGATTATAAAGATTAGATAGTCTGATAAACTTTTCATATTATTCTTCAAACTGAATACCTGATCAAAGGTGAGTACAATACCTTGATACTAGTGTCAGTCTAATGGTCATGAATTTTGTCAATCTAATAGAAAAGGCACAAGTTTAACCACTAGTCATAACATTATTTGTTTTGATGTATCGAACTCACCTTTAGTCTAATTGTTCAGATTGGGTAATAAAATTCTACATTCATTTGAAATTAGTATTATTTCATCAATTTTTATAAAATATTTTTTTCTATAAAAACATACTAAAACACTTGGGAAGTATAAAATTAGTGATATAGTGTTTTAAAAATGTGTTTGTGATTTCAAAAACTAAGGAAATGAAAATTAGAAAGTAAAAATTTTGAATCAATAAGACAATAAGGAAAAATTGATATTGAGGGTTGGCTACAATATAGTGAATGAAATTTTGGATTGATGAAACTCTTTTCCTCCACATCATGTGGGAAACTGATCATTTTTTGGGTCATTTTATTGTACTAGATTACAGTTTAGATGGATGGAGTTATTTGGATTTTTTGGAAGTGGAAAATTGAGTTGGAAATGGGCACATCTGGTAGGCATTTTGGTGAGGCATATAGCATAGTTTGTAAGTCTAAACTAATATGGATCGAGAAATGGGATATGACATGCCATATTGGTATAGAAATAGGATAATATAAGTGGCTATGACACAGAGGACATCATGGTTCTGTTAAATAATCCTCGGAGGCTATGGTTAATTATATCTACGACATGGTGATCCTTGGGTATGGATTTGTGGTTCTGGACTAATTAAAACAGTGTGTGGGAAATGGGTCTAGTGGAAGGTGTTACAGTACGTTGAAGGGGAAATCGATTAGGGGTATATGGGTGGATTGGGATGCACATGGAGGCTCTTCTATGAGGTTTTTCACTAAAATGGGTTCCTGAGCTTCCCCATATTATAAATGAACTCATAGTGGAGTGTTGAATATCAAAACAGCTATAGTGTCATTGGTTATGGGAATTTCCATCTCGAATGAAGTTTTATCTAGGATATTTCAAGGTCATGAGTGCACCATTACATAGTGAACTCCTTTAAAAATTACATAATGATCCACTTTATCTAGTTTCTTCAAATATTTCTCCTTATTGGAATTTTTATCAATTGAGTACAGTTTTATGATTTTTTACCCAAGAATTTTCCAATGATGCTTTCCTGAAAATTTTCTGACAAAAAATCACAAAATCCTAACAAATAATTAAATAAATGAAATATTTTTAGGATTTTGAAAAAAAAACTTGTGTTTAATCCAAGTAAAAGTTTTATTCAAAGTCAAAATCTAGATAAACCACTCTTTATTCTGTCAAAATTTAGGTATAGAATCCATCCCTCTAGGAAAGTGTCCATGTAAATCTTCCACGATTTCCCATTAACCATTAATGAAGGTTCTTGATCCCTTTATAACTCAATGTCTCCATATATCTAAACATTAATCACCATAAATATTCTTAATCAACGTGACTTCAATTTATATAGAAACAATTTCATTCATGAGTTAAACAAAATAACCTTATCTCTCATAATGAATGTTCGTTAGTTGATGTGTCAAACATGAAACTTCTTGGTCTAATTGTTATATATTGTTTCATCATTATAATAATTTCTATGAATTTATTTCAATTCAACTAACTACAATAATTATTTCTTCACATCTTTTTTATTGGTCTACGTTGTCCTTTATCATAACCTAATAAGACCAAAGTTTGAGATCCACCAATAAGTGACATTGTTTCCCATATATAAGCCCAAATGGGGTTATACCAACTGGTGCTTCAATTTTTTTTTATACACCAATAATTTATAATCAAAATTTATTCTCTAATCCTTCTAGATGAAACTCGTGACTTTGTATATAATTTTAATGATCACTTGGTTGGATAGCTCCACTAATGCACGAGTTTATAGGTGATATGGGGTATTGGTGTTGCATTAAACTCTAAAATAATCTTTTAATTGCCTTATTATTTGTTTTTTGAATTGAATATCATGATCACTTATGAGTGAATAAGGGATTCCAAAGCAATAAATGACATTTTTCCTTAAAAACATGCTTACCATAGTTGATGTGTTCTTTGATGTTCCTTTGGATTTCATATATTTTAACACATAATCCACACAGACAAGTATATATTTTTTGTTGAAGGAGTTCAAGAAGGTTCCCATAAAATCAATTATATGCATATTTAACACTTTTACATTAAGAATTTAGTGTTACGAAATATCAATTTTCTTTCTAATTATTCTAGTTATTTGGCATTGATCACATCTTTTCATGAACTAATTTTTATCATTGGGAAGATTATTTCAAAAGAATCCAGTTTGAACGGCCATAGACACCATTTTTTATGGTCCATAGTTTCTACTAAAAGGTGATTAATGATATAATTCATGTATTTTATTTACCTTATATATAGGCACATGTCACAAAATGAGTCCAACTCAACACTTCTTAAATAATAAGTGATCATCTCAAATATAATGTTTTACATTAGGAAAAAATATTATCCTCTTTTTATAAGTAAATCTCAGAGATATTATCTAATTTTATACATAATATTTAATAATATTAAACCATAAAAGAGTTTTAAGATTAGTATAGAAAAGTTTCTCCTCTGGAAACTCATCATCGATGTCTATTTCTTCCCCTTCCTCTATATTCTTCAATTTCGTCCTTGATAAATGATCAGACACCACATTATCTAATCCATTTTTCTATACAATGTTTATATAAAACTATTTAATTAGCATAATACATTAAATTAATAGCGTCCCTACATTCTATTTATTCAACATGTATCTCAAAGTGGCGTGATTATTAAAAACGACCACTTTGGATAGCACCAAGATCTAAACTTTTCCAATGTTAATAACAGTAAATGTGTTTCTTTATACATATTATTTTAATTTTTTTATGTGTCATTGAGTGTGATCTTAGCATGATAGATAGGTCAAAAGATACGATAAACCCACTTTCCTAGATAATCTCCCACAAAAAAATCACTTTCATCAAAAATTATCTAAAAAGAATTCTCTTAATTTGGACAGATAATTTTTAGGGCATCCACAAAATTATTTTTCAAAGCAAAAAAGTTTTACTTACATTATTCATCCAATTTAAATTGATAATCCTCTAAGAATTAATTCATGATTAACCTAACTATCCAAAAATAATCCTTTACACATCGGTCACAGAATCCTTCATTTCTATGAATATGATGAATTCTATTTGTTGTAATGGACTTAAAAATCTCTTGAATTTGATTAATTTTATCTGGATCAATATTTATTTATTACTTATATTTCATATTAATAATAATTATTCCCTCACTAACCATGAAATTTAAAATGACTCTATTGAGAAATAAACATTTTTTCTCATATATTATGATTACCAAATCAATATTGTGAAGTTATATGTTAAGGAATATACCATAATCTAAGAAACTATCCATAAAATTTTCAATAAATTTCTCTTCAAATTTATGAAAAAATATATATCATAAAATATTCATTTAAAAATCCAAAATACATAGTACGATAGGTGAAGGTTCTATATGGAAAGTAAATTTTTATTTGTCTTATTCAACTAAATCAATTAGTATTCTATTGTAATCAGACTATATATCCAAGAAATAATTAGGGTTATTATTAGCTAGCCTTTCAAGAATATTATCCATAATGGAAGTGTAAATTGGCCATACATTTTATTATATTTGTCTTTTAATAGTATACATATATTTTCCATCCTATAATAGTACTTGGGGTTATTAAATCATAGTTTTCATTTTTTATCACTATCATTCCTCCCTTCATTGGACGACACGTAGTCGATTCACCTATTAACTATCCAAAATTAAAAAATTGATTACCACACCAAGGAGTTTCTAAATTTTTTTTTTCACATCTTTATCAGTGGTGTGAGTATCCATTATGGTTGTCTACCCTATTTAATTCATTATTACAGTAGTACCAAATGTGTTTGAATAGTTAGAGTAATGAATTAGATGTCATAAATATATCAAGTGATTACTTTCTTACCTTTCATTAAAAAAATATAAAAACATTTACTATAACCCCTTTGTTAGTTACACATTTATTATCACTGGAAAAGTATGTTTTACTCCCAATAATGGGTACCATATTATTTTTGATATCATGTTAAAATAAATTTAAATTCTTGGAATGTTTTTTCTTTTATGTAAAACCATATATCAATCAATTCCTTATGAATATCTAATTTGTGATATTTTTTTGTAAAAACTTATGAGATTTTTGGAGGCTATTCGGAATTTTGGAGCCTTATTAGATCAATATAGGCTACACCACTGTCATGGTACAATCCATGGGCATACCTAGAGAGTCCCTACGAAAAACATACAGACCTAAACGAGAGATTCCATAGGCATGGATCATTGGGGATCCTTTAGTTTACCATGGACATAGTGACCTCCCCACACACTTAGTTGTGGCCATGGTGTAGGAAAATGGGAAATAAAATTGGTAACAAGTCATAGGAATTGGTTTTATTGGGATGGTATGATCAAATCCACCATGACATAGTGAAGGTTTTGGTGGAGGTCATGGTGGTGGTCATCTAGAATTCACATGGCCAAAAAGACCACTCTTCTCTATGGATCTAGAGTGCTTCAGAGTAAAAAATATTTTCGTTCCTTATAATGGATCTTAAATTCTTTATTAATTAATTACGTACTCTATTAATCAATTCATATCTACTTTATTGATCATTCCTTCAATAAAAACTTATTCGGATGAACCTTGGGTGAGCTTTTTCGACCCTTATTGTCACACACGGTTTTTTTTCTGTCTTTGTATTGATCCGACCCATTAAAAATCCCGATCCTTTTCATGGGTATTTTATGAGATTAATCTTGAGTTTTTAAGTTTCATATATGTATAACAACCATAATTTGGGATCCCCATTGTTTGTTTAGGGGTTTTTGAAGAAAAGGTGGTTACTTCATGATTTGTGCCAACCGTGAGACAATTCCCAGTTTTAAAAACTAAAATTGTTTCTTTTATAACTCTTTTGTTTTTCATCCTTTTTCACCCATTAAACTTACCACTTGTCATATACTGATATATTAAAATTTATTTATCCTTTTGGACCCATTATAAATTCATAAGCCGGGTGAATTTGGGTTAATTATTTAGGTATTGGGCCAGCCCATGGGCCCATTTCCTGTTTTAAAAAATAATTTGTTTCATTCATATCTTTTTCGTTTTTTACTCTTTTCCGGTGATTTCACCTCCCCCTAGAAGACAATAACCCTATATTAGCCCTCATAATCGATTGTACCTATTTGGATCTCATATGTGTCGCTTATTAGGGAGATTGGTCTCTAGTTTCCTCAAAACGTCCAGAATTGATAAGGTAAATTGTTTCACACATAACTCATTCAATTCGTACTCTTTTAGCCCCCAATATTCTTCCCCTGCTTCTTCCTGACCTTAGGAGTCTCTCCAAGAATTTTCAAGCCATTACCTTTTCTCTAGGGATTCAGATCTAGTGGAAGATGAAGAGTTTTCTAGGATGAAAGGTGAGATTCCTTCTCCTTTCTTCTTCCTCTTCCCCCTCCTTTCATTTTTTCTTGGTTTTATATTGTACTCTAGTCTTGATCGACCTAGGGTTTTGTTATACCATGTTTTTTGATGGGTTTTATGTTTGTTTAGATATGATCTTTATAGTTTTATGGTTTATAAACCCGCAGCGGGTGATTTCGGGTGTGCGTTTCAATTACGCCAAAGATTTGAGGTAGGATACCCCTTGCACATGACTTTATTTTTTAAGATTCATCATTTTATTACTTTTAACACCTGATATATATGTTTATTATTTTTTTTCATCCTTTGGATAATTTTCTTGGTGTTCAAAGTGTTTGTTTAATCATTGGTTTGTGAACGGTAGTGTTGTTTTGTCATGAAAGTGCTCAACAAGTGTTTGTTTAAATGTTCCGTTATCTTTTGCAAATATTTTGTGAGGTTTATAATCTGGTCTATGGTATTTTTAACATGTAACAGTATCTTTAATGAAAATATGGCTTTCAATTGGTGTTTTATTCCTTTTCATGTACTTAAAATAAATTGTTTTGTTTAAAAAGGGCATCTCATGTGTTCGGTAAATTGCCCGGTTGGCTTTTATGTGTGATGTGTGATTTAAAAGTTATTTGTTTGGATTTATAAAGGAATTGGAATAATGATAAATGGTATTTTTGGGTACTTATATGGATTTCCTATTTGTATTCATTTTTACAATCAAGTGGGTTTTGATTTACAACATATTTTGGCCCGAGTTGCCCAAAAATGGACTGTTTCACATCTTTATGAAAATGGTTGTGTTTTGAATATGTAACCTGAGTATTATAAGAGATTTATGAATGTGGTTTTCTACTGTAAATTGTGTTTATAAAGATCCTTAATAGAATTAAAATTCATACCTTCATTAAAGGATAGTTTTGAGAAAATAATTAAAGGCCCGTTTGGCATTTCCTAGAAATGAAGGAGTGCTTTACTTGTATATAACAATTTGTGCAATTGGGATTGTTTTATGGTCCATTAAATGATTTTATTAAATGTTTATTGGGATGCCAAATATGATTTGGTTTGGTTATGATGTGTTATTATAATTTAAAGAGTGTTTTTGAAAGAGTTTTATGTGTAAAGCCTCAATACACTTCATGAAATTGTTTTACCAAAATATTTAGCGGTTTGTTGATTAGTGTAAGAAATGTGAAGAATGATTATGGGATGTTTTTGTTTATATGGTTTTTTAATGGAATGGGGAAGTGAAATATGTATTTGATAATATGTGTAGCTTGATTGAGCACTGAAGGGAATCCCAGGTATCTAGGTGGGCGGACGTGTACTAGTATGCTAGTGATTCTGTGGGGGTTGGCCCCTGTTTCACGTAGCCAGTTTGACGATGAAAACACTAACTAAACTATGATGATGATGATGTTTGGGGACCACTAGGTTATGGGTATATTCCCTACTAGTGTCTCGTGCACGAGAATGGATATTTATTATGGTTACTTTCACCGAGATACGAGGTACCTGGGGCTCACAACTAACTAGTGCCTAGGGGTATTCCTGTGACTAGTGCTCATTGGCTATTTTGTATTCACCATCGGCATACGGTGTATTTGGTTGGTAAATTCAGTAGTATGTGTTATTTATTTGAATTTTAAAATTCTTTAAAGCAGCCCTCTTGAAAACTATTTTCATTTTGAAGTTTCACCTCTTTGAAAATATCTTGTTGGTGTCTTGGTTTTGGAAAATTTTCATTGGGTTTCTAAAGATGTGTTTGATGTTGTGATGTGGCCAGGGATAATTCTCCGTTTGAAATATTTCCTCCTGATCAACCTAAGGATTCATTTCAAATGTTAAATCCACCTCTTTTGATGATTCCTCAACCTGTTTTTTGTAATAGAGAGTAGTTTGGGATCAATTAAAAGTGCATCTAGGTCATGATAATTCTTTTGGACAGAGCAGTTGTGTTCGGTGATGTTGATGTTTTTCGTCGTATTCCTTCTCCATTCTGCCCCTCGTTTAGAGTGAGATAGAATTTTGATATGTATCTATGAGTTCCTATTTAGATTAAGGTTTTTGTTTGGTGATCAAGTGTGGTTTTTTTGAGTGGTGTGATCCTTATCACCTGACTGCGGTGCAGCAAATGCTTCAAGAATCAGGGCTCCATCCATAGGCCTCAGAGTGAAGCTTTTCACGCAGTCAGAAAATCGACAGAGGTGTGGAGTGCTCGATTATGACCCTTACTCCTCTTTTTTGTTAAGTTATTTTTTATGTCAATGTTTTGGTTCTTCATTTCTATGAATTTCACTTTGTCGCAACAAACGTGGTGGACTTAACCCCTCACAAAGTGTCTATGGTTATTCCTTCATGGATGTGGGTTTTCAATCAATGTCCCTGTGTAGACCGCCTATAAAAATCAGGTGCAGTCTTGGTGTTACCTATTCATAGGGGGAGATTTTTGGGTAGTTTCTTTGTTTCTTTTGTTGTTTCAGTGGCCAAATTATTGGGTCCCCTTCCCTCCCATCCCCACGTGACGGGGGTCCAGAATTGTGCTGAATGTGTCGACCAAGTTATTGTCTCATCCATTCGGGAGTGGGTGGTTTATATTTTCAGGTTGTAACTCTATTAACTTGGTATAGTAGGTTTTTGTAGGAGGTTTTTTTTTGCGCTTGTGTGAGTGAGTCCCAACTCTAGCTCATGTTCAATTCTTGTCTATTCTTTGCTAGTTGGTTTCTAATGGTGGGGAGACCCACCATGGGTCTCCTGGATTTTCACCCTAAGAACATTTCTAGGGATAGTTGATTATTAATGGTGGGGAGTACATTCTGGAATCCTTAGGGGTTGTTTTTTTTTCAGCTGAAAAGTGTTATGGCTTTCCGGGGGCGGAAAGCTTTAATGGTGGGGAGAATTGTCACACACGGTTTTTTTTCTGTCTTTGTATTGATCCGGCCCATTAGAAATCCCGATCCTTTTCCTGGGTATTTTATGAGATAAATCTTGAGTTTTTAAGTTTCATATATGTCTAACCACCATAATTTGGGATCCCCATTGTTTGTTTAGGAGTTTTTGAAGAAAGGGTGGTTACTTCATGATTTGGGCCAACCGTGAGACAATTCCCACTTTTAAAAACTGAATTTGTTTCTTTTATAACTATTGTTTTTCATCCTTTTTCACCCATTCAACTTATCACTTGTAATATAATGATATATTAAAATTTATTTATCCTTTTGGACCCATTAGAAATTCATAATCCGGGTGAATTTGGGTTAATTATTTAGGTATTGGGCCAGCCCATGGGCCCATTTCCTGTTTTAAAAAATAATTTGTTTCATTCATATCTTTTTCTTTTTTTACTCTTTTTCGGTTATTTAACCTCCCCCTCGAAGCCAATAACCCTATATTAGCCTGCATAATCGATTTTACCTATTTGGAGCTCATATGGGTCGCGTATTAGGGAGATTTGGCTCTGGTTTCCTCAAAACGTCCAGAATTGATAAGGTAAATTTTTTCACCCATAACTCATTCAATTCGTACTCTTTTAGCCCCCAATCTTCTTCCCCTGCTTCTTCCAGACCTTAGGAGTCTCTCCAAGAATTTTCAAGCCATTCCATTTTCTCTAGGGATTCAGATCTAATGGAATATGGAGAGTTTTCTAGGATGAAAGGTGAGATTCCTTCTCCTTTCTTCTTCCTCTTCCCCCTCCTTTCATTATTTCTTGGTTTTATATTGTACCCTCAACTTGATCGACCTAGGGTTTTGTTATACCATGTTTTTTTATGGGGTTTCTGTTTGTTTAGGTCTGATCTTTATATTTTTATGGTTTATAAACCCGCAGCGGTTGATTTCGGGTGTGCGTTTCAATTACGCCAAAGATTTGAGGTAGGATACCCCTTGCACATGACTTTATTTTTTAAGATTCATCGTTTTATTATTTTTAACACCTGATATATATGTTTATAATTGTTTTTCATCCTTTGGATAATTTTCTTGGTGTTCAAAGTGGTTGTTTAATCATTGGTTTGTGAACGGTAGTGTTGTTTTGTCATGAAAGTGCTCAACAAGTGTTTGTTTAAATGTTCTGTTATCTTTTGCAAAGATTTTGTGAGGTTTATAATCTGGTCTATGGTATTTTTAACATATAAAAGTATCTCGAATGAAAATATGGCTTTCAATTGGTGTTTTATTCCTTTTCATGTACTTAAAATAAATTGTTTTGTTTAAAAAGGCCATGTCATGTGTTCGGTAAATTACCCGGTTGGCTTTTATGTGTGATGTGTGATTTAAAAGTTATTTGTTTGGATTTATAAAGGAATTGTAATAATGATAAATGTTATTTTTGGGTACTTATATGGATTTCCTATTTGTATTCGTTTTTACAATCAAGTGGGTTTTGATTTACAACATATTTTGGCCCGAGTTGCCCAAAAATGGACTGTTTCACATCTTTATGAAAATGGTTGTGTTTTGAATATGTAACCTGAGTATTATAAGAGATTTATGAATGTGGTTTTCTACTGTAAATTGTTTTTATACAGATACTTAATAGAATTAAAATTCATACCTTCTTCAAAGGATAGTTTTGAGAAAATAATTAAAGGCCCGTTTGGCATTTCCTAGAAATGAAGGAGTGTTTTACGTGTATATAACAATTTGTGCAATTGGGATTGTTTTATGGTCCATTAAATGATTTTATTAAATGTTTATTGGGCTGAAAAATATGATTTGGTTTGGTTATGATGTGTGTTTATAATTTAAAGAATGTTTTTGAAAGAGTTTTATGTGAAAAGCCTCAATACACTTCATGAAATTGTTTTACCAAAATATTTAGCGGTTTGTTGATTATTGTAAGAAATGTGAAGAATGATTATGGGATGTTTGTGTTTATATGTTTTTTTAATGGAATGGGGATGTGAAATGTGTATTTGATAATATGTGTAACTTGATTGAGCACTAAAGGGAATCCCGGGTATCTAGGTGGGCGGACGTGTACTAGTATGCGAGTGATTCTGTGGGGGTTGTTCCCTGTTTCACGTAGCCAGTTTGACGATGACAACACTTAATAAACTATGATGATGATGATGATTGGGGACCACTAGGTTATGGGTATATTCCCTACTAGTGGCTCGTGCACGAGAATGGATATTTATTATGGTTACTTTCACCGAGATACGAGGTACCTGTGGCTCACAACTAACTAGTGCCTAGGGGTATTCCTGTGACTAGTGCTCATTGGCTATTTTGTACTCACCGTCGGCATACGGTGTATTTGGTTGGTAAATTCCGTAGTATGTGTTATTTATTTGAATGTTAAAATTCTTTAAAGAAGCCCTCTTGAATACTATTTTCATTTTGAAGTTTCACCTCTTTGAAAATATCTTGTTGGTGTCTTGGTTTTGGAGAAATTTTCATTGGGTTTCTAAAGATGTGTTTGATGTTGTGATGTGGCCAGGGATAATTCTCCGTTGGAAATATTTCCTGCTGATCAACCTAAGGATTCATTTCAAATGTTAAATCCACCTCTTTTGATGATTCCTCAACCTGTTTGTTGGAATAGAGAGTAGTTTGGGATCTATTAAAAGTGCATCTAGGTCATGATAATTCTTTTGGACAGAGCAGTTGTGTTCGGTGATGTTGATGTGTTTCGTCGTATTCCTTGTCCATTCTGCCCCTCGTTTGGAGTGAGATAGAATTTTGATACGTATCTATGAGTTCCTATTTAGATTAAGGTTTTTGTTTGGTGATCAAGTGTGGTTTTTTTGAGTGGTGTGATCCTTATCACCTGACTGCGGTGCAGCAAATGCTTCAAGAATCAGGGCTCCAGCCATAGGCCTCGGAGTGAAGCTTTTCACGCAGTCAGAAAATTGACAGAGGTGTGGAGTGCTTGATTATGACCCTTACTCCTCTGTTTTGTTAAGTTATTTTCTATGTCAATGTTTTGGTTCTTCATTTCTATGAATTTCCCTTTGTCGCAACAAACGTGGTGGACTTAACCCCTCACAAAGTGTCTATGGTTATTCCTTCATGGATGTGGGTTTTCAATCAATGTACCTGTGTAGACCGCCTATAAAAATCAGGTGTAGTCTTGGTGTTACCTATTCATAGGGGGAGATTTTTGGGTAGTTTGTTTGTTTCTTTTGTTGTTTCACTGGCCAACTTATTGGGTCCCCTTCCCTCCCATTCCCAAATGACGGGGGTCCAGAATTGTGCTGAATGTGTCGACCAAGTTATTGTCCCATCCATTCGGGAGTGGGTGGTTTATATTTTCAGGTTGTAACTCTATTAACTTGGTATAGTAGGTTTTTGTAGGAGGGTTTTTTTTGGGCTTGTGTGAGTGAGTCCCAACTCTAGCTCATGTTCAATTCTTGTCTATTCTTTGCTAGTTGGTTTCTAATGGTAGGGAGACCCACCATGGGTCTCCTGGATTTTCACCCTAAGAACATTTCTAGGGATAGTTGATTCTTAATGGTGGGGAGTACATTCTGAAATCCTTAGGGGTTGTTATTTTTTCAGCTGGAAAGTGTTATGGCTTTCCGGGGGCGGAAAGCTTTAATGGTGGGGAGAATTGTCACACACGGTTTTTTTTCTGTCTTTGTATTGATCTGGCCCATTAGAAATCCCGATCCTTTTCATGGGTATTTTATGAGATGAATATTGAGTTTTTAAGTTTCATATATTTCTAACCACCATAATTTGGGATCCCCATTGTTTGTTTAGGAGTTTTTGAAGAAAGGGTGGTTACTTCATGATTTGGGCCAACCGTGAGACAATTCCCAGTTTTAAAAACTGAATTTGTTTCTTTTATAACTCTTTTGTTTTTCATCCTTTTTCACCCATTCAACTTACCACTTGTCATATACTGATATATTTAAATTTATTTATCCTTTGGGACCCATTAGAAATTCATAAGCCGGGTGAATTTTGGTTAATTATTTAGGTATTGGGCCAGCCCATGGGCCCATTTCCTGTTTTAAAAAATAATTTGTTTCATTCATATCATTTTCGTTTTTTACTCATTTTCAGTGATTTCACCTCCCCATCGAATCCAATAACCGTATCGTAGACCTCATAATCGATTTTACCTATTTGGAGCTCAAATGGGTCGCGTATTAGGGAGATTGTTCTCTGGTTTCCTCAAAACGTCCAGAATTGACAAGGTAAATTGTTTCACCCATAACTCATTCAATTAGTACTCTTTTATCCCCCAATCTTCTTCCCCTGCTTCTTCCAGACCTTTGGAGTCTCTCCAAGAATTTTCAAGCCATTCCCCTTTCTCTAGGGATTCAGATCTAATGGAAGATGAAGAGTTTTCTAGGATGAAAGGTGAGATTCCTTCTCCTTTCTTCTTCCTCTTCCCCCTCCTTTCATTATTTCTTGGTTTTATATTGTACCCTCATCTTGATCGACCTAGGGTTTTGTTATACCATGTTTTTTTATGGGGTTTCTGTTTTTTTAGGTCTGATCTTTATAGTTTTATGGTTTATAAACCCGCAGCGGGTGATTTCGGGTGTGCGTTTCAATTACGCCAAAGATTTGAGGTAGGATACCCCATGCACATGAATTTATTTTTTAAGATTCATCATTTTATTATTTTTAACACCTGATATATATGTTTATTATTGTTTTTAATCCTTTGGATAATTTTCTTGGTGTTCAAAATGGTTGTTTAATCATTGGTTTGTGAACGGTAGTGTTGTTTTGTCATGAAAGTGCTCAACAAGTGTTTGTTTAAATGTTCCGTTATCTTTTGCAAAGATTTTGTGAGGTTTATAATCTGTTCTATGGTATTTTTAACATGTAACAGTATCTTGAATGAAAATATGGCTTTCAATTGGTGTTTTATTCCTTTTCATGTACTTAAAATAAATTGTTTTGTTTAAAAACGGCATGTCATGTGTTTGGTAAATTGCCCGGTTGGCTTTTATGTGTGATGTGTGATTTAAAAGTTATTTGTTTGGATTTATAAAGGAATTGGAATAATGATAAATGGTATTTTTGGGTACTTATATGGATTTCCTATTTTTATTCGTTTTTACAATCAAGTGGGTTTTGATTTACAACATATTTTGGCCCGAGTTGCCCAAAAATGGATTGTTTCACATCTTTATGAAAATGGTTGTGTTTTGAATATGTAACCTGAGTATTATAAGAGATTTATGAATGTGGTTTTCTAGTGTAAATTGTGTTTATACAGATCCTTAATAGAATTAAAATTCAAACCTTCGTCAAAGGATAGTTTTGAGAAAATAATTAAAGGCCCGTTTGGCATTTCCTAGAAATGAAGGAGTGTTTTACTTGTATATAACAATTTGTGCAATTGGGATTGTTTTATGGTCCATAAAATGATTTTATTAAATGTTTATTGGGCTGACAAATATTATTTGGTTTGGTTATGATGTGTGTTTATAATTTAAAGAATGTTTTTGAAAGAGTTTTATGTGCAAAGCCTCAATACACTTCATGAATTTGTTTTACCAAAATATTTAGCGGTTTGTTGATTAGTGTAAGAAATGTGAAGAATGATTATGGGATGTTTGTGTTTATATGGTTTTGTAATAGAATGGGGATGTGAATTGTGTATTTGATAATATGTGTAACTTGATTTATCACTAAAGGGAATCCCGGGTATCTAGGTGGGCGGACGTGTACTAGTATGCGAGTGATTCTGTGGGGGTTGGCCCCTGTTTCACGTAACCAGTTTGACGATGACAACACTAACTAAACTATGATGATGATGATGATTGGTGACCACTAGGTTATAGGTATATTCCCTACTAGTGGATCGTGCACGAGAACAGATATTTATTATGGTTACTTTCACTGAGATATGAGGTACCTGTGGCTCACAACTAACTAGTGCCTAGGGGTATTCCTGTGACTAGTGCTCATTGGCTATTTTGTACTCATCGTCGTCATACGGTGTATTTGGTTGGTAAATTCAGTAGTATGTGTTATTTATTTGAATGTTAAAATTCTTTAAGCAAGCCCTCTTGAAAACTATTTTCATTTTGAAGTTTCAGCTCTTTGAAAATATCTTGTTGGTGTCTTGGTTTTGAAGAAATTTTCATTGGGTTTCTAAAGATGTGTTTGATGTTGTGATGTGGCCAGGTATAATTCTCCGTTGGAAATATTTCCTGCTGATCAACCTAAGGATTCATTTCAAATGTTAAATCCACCTCTTTTGATGATTCCTCAACCTGTTTGTTGGAATAGAGAGTAGTTTGGGATCTATTAAAAGTGCATCTAGGTCATGATAATTCTTTTGGACAGAGCAGTTGTGTTCGGTGATGTTGATGTGTTTCGTCGTATTCCTTGTCCATTATTCCCCTCGTTTGGAGTGAGATAGAATTTTGATATGTATCTATGAGTTTTTATTTAGATTAAGGTTTTTGTTTGGTGATCAAGTGTGGTTTTTTTGAGTGGTGTGATCCTTATCACCTGACTGCGGTTCAGCAAATGCTTCAAGAATCAGGGCTCCAGCCATAGGCCTCGGAGTGAAGCTTTTCACGCAGTCAAAAAATTGGCAGAGGTGTGGAGTGCTCGATTATGACCCTTACTCCTCTGTTTTGTTAAGTTGTTTTCTATGTCAATGTTTTGGTTCTTCATTTCTATGAATTTCCCTTTGTCGCAACAAACGTGGTGGACTTAACCCCTCACAAAGTGTCTATGGTTATTCCTTCATAGATGTGGGTTTTCAATCAATGTCCCTGTGTAGACCACCTATAAAAATCAGGTGCAGTATTGGTGTTACCTATTCATAGGGGGAGATTTTTGGGTAGTTTATTTGTTTCTTTTGTTGTTTCAGTGGCCAAATTATTGGGTCCCCTTCCCTCCCATCCCCAAGTGACGGGGGTCCAGAATTGTGCTGAATGTGTCGACCAAGTTATTGTCTCATCCATTCGGGAGTGGGTGGTTTATATTATCAGGTTGTAACTCTATTAACTTGGTATAATAGGTTTTTGTAGGAGGGGTTTTTTTGGGCTTGTGTGAGTGAGTCCCAACTCTAGCTCATGTTCAATTCATGTCTATTCTTTGCTAGTTGGTTTCTAATGGTGGGGAGACCCACCATGGGTCTCCTGGATTTTCACCATAAGAACATTTCTAGGGATAGTTGATTCTTAATAGTGGGGAGTACATTCTGGAATCCTTAGGGGTTGTTTTTTTTCAGCTGGAAAGTGTTATGGCTTCCGGGGGCGGAAAGCTTTAATGGTGGGGAGAATTGTCACACACGGTTTTTTTCTGTCTTTGTATTGATCCGGCCCATTAGAAATCCCGATCCTTTTCATGGGTATTTTATGAGATGAATCTTGAGTTTTTAAGTTTCATATATGTCTAACCACCATAATTTGGGATCCCCATTGTTTGTTTAGGAGTTTTTGAAGAAAGGGTGGTTACTTCATGATTTGGGCCAACCGTGAGACAATTCCCAGTTTTAAAAACTGAATTTGTTTCTTTTATAACTCTTTTGTTTTTCATCCTTTTTCACCCATTAAACTTACCACTTGTCATATACTGATATATTAAAATTTATTTATCCTTTTGGACCCATTAGAAATTCATAAGCCGGGTGAATTTGGGTTAATTATTTAGGTATTGGGCCAGCCCATGGGCCCATTTCCTGTTTTAAAAAATAATTTGTTTCATTCATATCTTTTTCGTTTTTTACTCTTGTTCGGTGATTTCACCTCCCCCTCGAATCCAATATCCCTATCTTAGCCCTCATAATATATTTTACCTATGTGGAGCTCATATGGGTCGCGTATTAGGGAGATTGTTCTCTGGTTTCCTCAAAACGTCCAGAATTGATAAGGTAAATTTTTTCACCCATAACGCATTCAATTCGTACTCTTTTAGCCCCCAATCTTCTTCCCCTGCTTCTTCCAGACCTTAGGAGTCTCTCAAAGAATTTTCAAGCCATTCCCTTTTCTCTTGGGATTCATATCTAATGGAAGATGAAGAGTTTTCTAGGATGAAAGGTGAGATTCCTTCTCCTTTCTTCTTCCTCTTCCCCCTCCTTTCATTATTTCTTGGTTTTATATTGTACCCTCATCTTGATCGAACTAGGGTTTTGTTATACCATGTTTTTTTATGGGGTTTCTGTTTGTTTAGGTCTGATATTTATAGTTTTATGGTTTATAAACCCGCAGCGGGTGATTTCGGGTGTGCGTTTCAATTACGCCAAAGATTTGAGGTAGGATACCCCTTGCACATGACTTTATTTTTTAAGATTCATCATTTTATTATTTTTAACACCTGATATATATTTTTATTATTGTTTTTCATCCTTTGGATAATTTTCTTGGTGTTCAAAGTGGTTGTTTAATCATTGGTTTGTGAACGGTAGTGTTGTTTTGTCATGAAAGTGCTCAACAAGTGTTTGTTTAAATGTTCCATTATCTTTTGCAAAGATTTTGTGAGGTTTATAATCTAGTCTATGGTATTTTTAACATGTAATAGTATCTTTAATGAAAATATGGATTTAAATTGGTGTTTTATTCCTTTTCATGTACTTAAAATAAATTGTTTTGTTTAAAAAGGGCATCTCATGTGTTCGGTAAAATTGCCCGGTTGGCTTTTATGTGTGATGTGTGATTTAAAAGTTATTTGTTTGGATTTATAAAGGAATTGGAATAATGATAAATGGTATTTTTGGGTACTTATATGGATTTACTATTTGTATTCATTTTTACAATCAAGTGGGTTTTGATTTACAACATATTTTGGCCCGAGTTGCCCAAAAATGGACTGTTTCACATCTTTATGAAAATGGTTGTGTTTTGAATTTGTAACCTGAGTATTATAAGATATTTAGGAATGTGGTTTTCTACTGTAAATTGTGTTTATACAGATCCTTAATAGAATTAAAATTCATACCTTCTTCAAAGGATAGTTTTGAGAAAATAATTAAAGGCCCGTTTGGCATTTCCTAGAAATGAAGGAGTGTTTTACTTGTATATAACAACTTGTGCAATTGGGATTGTTTTATGGTACATTAAATGATTTTATTAAATGTTTGCTGGGCTGAAAAATATGATTTGGTTTGGTTATGATGTCTGTTTATAATTTAAAGAATGTTTTTGAAAGAGTTTTATGTGCAAAGCCTCAATACACTTCATGAAATTGTTTTACCAAAATATTTAGTGGTTTGTTGATTAGTGTAAGAAATGTGAAGAATGATTATGGGATGTTTGTGTTTATATGGTTTTGTAATGGAATGGGGATTCTAAATGTGTATTTGATAATATGTGTAACTTGATTGAGCACTCAAGGGAATCCCGGGTATCTAGGTGGGCGGACGTGTACTAGTATGCGAGTGATTCTGTGGGGCTTGGCCCCTGTTTCACGAAGCCAGTTTGACGACGACAACACTAACTAAACTATGATGATGATGATGATTGGGGACCACTAGGTTATGGGTATATTCTCTACTAGTGGCTCGTGCACGAGAACAGATATTTATTATGGTTACTTTCACCGAGATACGAGGTACCTGGGGCTCACAACTAACTAGTGCCTAGGGGTATTCCTGTGACTAGTGCTCATTGGCTATTTTGTACTCACCGTCGGCATACGGTGTATTTGGTTGGTAAATTCAGTAGTATGTGTTATTTATTTGAATGTTAAAATTCTTTAAAGCATCCCTCTTGAAAACTATTTTCATTTTGAAGTTTCACCTCTTTGAAAATATCTTGTTGGTGTCTTGGTTTTAGAGAAATTTTCATTGGGTTTCTAAAGATGTGTTTGATGTTGTGATGTGGCCAGGGATAATTCTCCGATGGAAATATTTCCTGCTGATCAACCTAAGGATTCATTTCAAATGTTAAGTCCACCTCTTTTGATGATGCCTCAACCTGTTTGTTGGAATAGAGAGTAGTTTGGGATCTATTAAAAGTGCATCTAGGTCATGATAATTCTTTTGGATAGAGCATTTTTGTTCGGTGATGTTGATGTGTTTCGTCGTATTCCTTTTCCATTCTGCCCCTCGTTTGGAGTGAGATAGAATTTTGATATGTATCTATGAGTTCCTATTTAGATTAAGGTTTTTGTTTGGTGATCATGTGTGGTTTTTTTGAGTGGTGTGATCCTTATCACCTGACTGCGGTGCAGCAAATGCTTCAAGAATCAGGGCTCCAGCAATAGGCCTCGGAGTGAAGCTTTTCACGCAGTCAGAAAATCGACAGAGGTGTGGAGTGCTCGATTATTACCCTTACTCCTCTGTTTTGTTAAGTTATTTTCTATGTCAATGTTTTGGTTCTTTATTTCTATGAATTTCCCTTTGTCGCAACAAACGTGGTGGACTTAACTCCTCACAAAGTGTCTATGGTTATTCCTTCATGGATGTGGGTTTTCAATCAATGTCCCTGTGTAGACCGCCTATAAAAATCAGGTGCAGTCTTGGTGTTACCCATTCATAGGGGGAGATTTTTGGGTAGTTTCTTTGTTTCTTTTGTTGTTTCAGTGGCCAAATTATTGGGTCCCCTTCCCTCCCTTTCCCAAGTGGCGGGGGTCCAGAATTGTGCTGAATGTGTCGACCAAGATATTGTCCCATCCATTCGGGAGTGGGTGGTTTATATTTTCAGGTTGTAACTCTATTAACTTGGTATAGTAGGTTTTTGTAGGAGGGTTTTTTTTGGGCTTGTGTGAGTGAGTCCCAACTCTAGCTCATGTTCAATTCTTGTCTATTCTTTTCTAGTTGGTTTCTAATGGTAGGGAGACCCACCATGGGTCTCCTGGATTTTCACCCTAAGAACATTTATAGGGATAGTTTATTCTTAATGGTGGGGAGTACATTCTGGAATCCTTAGGGGTTGTTTTTTTTCAGCTGGAAATTGTTATGGCTTTCCGGGGGCGGAAAGCTTTAATGGTGGGGAGAATTGTCACACACGGTTTTTTTTCTGTCTTTGTATTGATCCATCCCATTAGAAATCCCGATCCTTTTCATGGGTATTTTATGAGATTAATCTTGAGTTTTTAAGTTTCATATATGTCTAACCACCATAATTTGGGATCCCCATTGTTTGTTTTGGAGTTTTTGAAGAAAGGGTGGTTACTTCATGATTTGGGCCAACCGTGAGACAATTCCCAGTTTTAAAAACTGAATTTGTTTCTTTTATAACTCTTTTGTTTTTCATCCTTTTTCACCCATTAAACTTACTACATGTCATATACTGATATATTTAAATTTATTTATCCTTTTGGACCCATTAGAAATTCATAAGCCGGGTGAATTTGGGTTAATTATTTAGGTATTGGGCCAGCCCATGGGTCCATTTCCTGTTTTAAAAAATAAATTGTTTCATTCATATCTTTTTCTTTTTTTACTCTTTTTCGGTGATTTCACCTCCCCATAGAATCCAATAACCCTATTGTAGACCTCATAATCGATTTTACCTATTTGGAGCTCAAATGGGTCGCGTATTAGGGAGAGTGTTATCTGGTTTCCTCAAAACGTCCAGAATTGATAAGGTAAATTGTTTCACCCATAACTCATTCAATTCGTACTCTTTTATCCCCCAATCTTCTTCCCCTGCTTCTTCCAGACCTTAGGAGTCTCTCCAAGAATTTTCAAGACATTCCCTTTTCTCTAGGGATTCAGATCTAATGGAAGATGAAGAGTTTTCTAGGATGAAAGGTGAGATTCCTTCTCCTTTCTTCTTCCTCTTCCCCCTCCTTTCATTATTTCTTGGTTTTATATTGTACCCTCATCTTGATCGACCTAGGGTTTTGTTATAACATGTTTTTTATGGGGTTTATGTTTGTTTAGGTATGATCTTTATAGTTTTATGGTTTATAAACCCGCAGCGGGTGATTTCGGGTGTGCGTTTCAATTACGCCAAAGATTTGAGGTAGGATACACCTTGCACATGACTTTATTTTTTAAGATTCATCATTTTATTATTTTTAACACCTTATATATATGTTTATTATTGTTTTTCATCCTTTGGATAATTTTCTTGGTGTTCAAAGTGGTTGTTTAATTATTGGTTTGTGAACGGTAGTGTTGTTTTGTCATGAAAGTGCTCAACAAGTGTTTGTTTAAATGTTCCGTTATCTTTTGCAAAGATTTTGTGAGGTTTATAATCTGTTCTATGGTATTTTTAACATGTAACAGTATCTTGAATGAAAATATGGCTTTCAATTGGTGTTTTATTCCTTTTCATGTACTTAAAATAAATTGTTTTTTTAAAAAGGGCATGTCATGTGTTCGGTAAATTGCCCGGTTGGATTTTATGTGTGATGTGTGATTTAAAAGTTATTTGTTTGGATTTATAAAGGAATTGGAATAATGATAAATGGTATTTTTGGGTACTTATATGGATTTCCTATTTGTATTCGTTTTTACAATCAAGTGGGTTTTGATTTACAACATATTTTGGCCCGAGTTGCCCAAAAATGGATTGTTTCACATCTTTATGAAAATGGTTGTGTTTTGAATATGTAACCTGAGTATTATAAGAGATTTATGAATGTGGTTTTCTACTGTAAATTGTGTTTATAAAGATCCTTAATAGAATTAAAATTCATACCTTCGTCAAAGTATAGTTTTGAGAAAATAATTAAAGGCCCGTTTGGCATTTCCTAGAAATGAAGGAGTGTTTTACTTGTATATAACAATTTGTGCAATTGGGATTGTTTTATGGTCCATTAAATGATTTTATTAAATGTTTATTGGGCTTCCAAATATTATTTGGTTTGTTTATGATGTGTGTTTATAATTTAAAGAATGTTTTTGAAAGAGTTTTATGTGCAAAGCCTCAATACACTTCATGAAATTGTTTTACTAAAATATTTAGCGGTTTATTGATTAGTGTAAGAAATGTGAAGAATGATTATGGGATGTTTGTGTTTATATGGTTTTGTAATGGAATGGGGATGTGAAATGTGTATTTGATAATATGTGTAACTTGATTGATCACTAAAGGGAATCCCGGGTATCTAGGTGGGCGGACGTGTACTAGTATGCGAGTGATTCTGTGGGGGTTGGCCCCTGTTTCACGTAGCCAGTTTGACGATGAAAACACTAACTAAACTATGATGATGATGATGATTGGGGACCACTAGGTTATGGGTATATTCCCTACTAGTGGATCGTGCACGAGAACGGATATTTATTATGGTTACGTTCACCGAGATACGAGGTACCTGGGGCTCACAACTAACTAGTGCCTAGGGGTATTCCTGTAACTAGTGCTCATTGGCTATTTTGTACTCACCATCGGCATACGGTGTATTTGGTTGGTAAATTCAGTAGTATGTGTTATTTATTTGAATTTTAAAATTCTTTAAAGCAGCCCTCTTGAAAACTATTTTCATTTTGAAGTTTCACCTCTTTGAAAATATCTTGTTGGTGTCTTGGTTTTGAAGAAATTTTCATTGGGTTTCTAAAGATGTGTTTGATGTTGTGATGTGGCCAGGGATAATTCTCCGTTGGAAATATTTCCTGCTGATCAACCTAAGGATTCATTTAAAATGTTAAATCCACCTCTTTTGATGATGCCTCAACCTGTTTGTTGGAATAGAGAGTAGTTTGGGATCTATTAAAAGTGCATCTAGGTCATGATAATTGTTTTGGACAGAGCAGTTGTGTTCGGTGATGTTGATGTGTTTCGTCGTATTCCTTGTCCATTCTGCCCCTCGTTTGGAGTGAGATAGAATTTTGATATGTATCTATGAGTTCCTATTTAGATTAAGGTTTTTGTTTGGTGATCAAGTGTGGTTTTTTTGAGTGGTGTGATCCTTATCACCTGACTGCGGTGCAGCAAATGCTTCAAGAATCAGGGCTCCAGCCATTGGCCTCGGAGTGAAGCTTTTCACACAGTCAGAAAATCGACAGAGGTGTGGAGTGCTCGATTATGACCCTTACTCCTCTGTTTTGTTAAGTTATTTTCTATGTCAATGTTTTGGTTCGTCATTTCTATGAATTTCCCTTTGTCGCAACAAACGTGGTGGACTTAACCCCTCACAAAGTGTCTATGGTTATTCCTTCATGGATGTGGGTTTTCAATCAATGTCCCTGTGTAGACCGCCTATAAAAATCAGGTGCAGTATTGGTGTTACCTATTCATAGGGGGAGATTTTTGGGTAGTTTCTTTGTTTCTTTTGTTGTTTCAGTGGCCAAATTATTGGGTCCCCTTCCCTCCCATCCCCAAGTGACGGGGGTCCAGAATTGTGCTGAATGTGTCGACCAAGTTATTGTCCCATCCATTCGGGAGTGGGTGGTTTATATTTTCAGGTTGTAACTCTATTAACTTGGTATAGTAGGTTTTTGTAGGAGGGTTGTTTTTGGGCTTGTGTGAGTGAGACCCAACTCTAGCTCATGTTCAATTCTTGTCTATTCTTTGCTAGTTGGTTTCTAATGGTGGGGAGACCCACCATGGATCTCCTGGATTTTCACCCTAAGAAAATTTATAGGGATAGTTGATTATTAATGGTGTGGAGTACATTCTGGAATCCTTAGGGGTTGTTTTTTTTCAGCTGGAAAGTGTTATGGCTTTCCGGGGGCGGAAAGCTTTAATAGTGGGGAGAATTGTCACACACGGTTTTTTTCTGTCTTTTTATTGATCAAGCCCATTAGAAATCCCGATCCTTTTCATTGGTATTTTATGAGATGAATCTTGAGTTTTTAAGTTTCATATATGTCTAACCACCATAATTTGGGATCCCCATTGTTTGTTTAGGAGTTTTTTAAGAAAGGGTGGTTACTTCATGATTTGGGCCAACCGTGAGACAATTCCCAGTTTTAAAAACTGAATTTGTTTCTTTTATAACTCTTTTTTTCATCCTTTTTCACCCATTCAACTTACCAATTGTCATATACTAATATATTAAAATTTATTTATCCTTTTGGACCCATTATAAATTCATAAGCCGGGTGAATTTGGGTTAATTATTTAGGTATTGGGCCAGCCCATGGGCTCATTTCCTGTTTTAAAAAATAATTTGTTTCATTCATATCTTTTTCGTGTTTTACTCCTTTTCGCTGATTTCACCTCCCCCTCGAAGCCAATAACCCTATCTTAGCCCTCATAATCGATTTTACCTATTTGGAGCTCATATGGGTCGCGTATTAGGGAGATGTTGCTCTGGTTTCCTCAAAACATCCAGAATTGATAAGGTAAATTGTTTCACCCATAACTCATTCAATTCGTACTCTTTTAGCCCCAAATCTTCTTCCCCTGCTTCTTCCAGACCTTAGGAGTCTCTCAAAGAATTTTCAAGCCATTCCATTTTCTCTAGGGATTCATATCTAATGGAAGATGAAGAGTTTTCTAGGATGAAAGGTGAGATTCCTTCTCCTTTCTTCTTCCTCTTCCCCCTCCTTTCATTATTTCTTGGTTTTATATTGTACCCTCGTCTTGATCGACCTAGGGTTTTGTTATACCATGTTTTTGGATGGGTTTTATGTTTGTTTAGGTCTGATATTTATAGTTTTATTGTTTATAAACCCGCAGCAGGTGATTTCGGGTGTGCGTTTCAATTACGCCAAAGATTTGAGGTAGGATACCCCTTGCACATGACTTTATTTTTTAAGATTCATCATTTTATTATTTTTAACACCTGATATATATTTTTATTATTTTTTTCATCCTTTGGATAACTTTCTTGGTGTTCAAAGTGGTTGTTTAATCATTGGTTTGTGAACGGTAGTGTTGTTTTGTCATGAAAGTGCTCAACAAGTCTTTGTTTAAATGTTCTGTTATCTTTTGCAAAGATTTTGTGAGGTTTATAATCTGGTATATGGTATTTTTAACATGTAACAGTATATTGAATGAAAATATGGCTTTCAATTGGTGTTTTATTCCTTTTCATGTACTTAAAATAAATTGTGTTGTTTAAAAAGGGCATGTCATTTGTTCGGTAAATTGCCCGGTTGGCTTTTATGTGTGATGTGTGATTTAAAAGTTATTTGTTTGGATTTATAAAGGAATTGGAATAATGATAAATGGTATTTTGGGTACTTATATGGATTTCCTATTTGTATTCGTTTTTACAATCAAGTGGGTTTTGATTTACAACATATTTTGGCCCGAGTTGCCCAAAACTGGACTGTTTCACATCTTTATGAAAATGGTTGTGTTTTGAATATGTAACCTGAGTATTATAAGAGATTTATGAATGTGGTTTTATACTGTAAATTGTGTTTATACATATCCTTAATGGAATTAAAATTCATACCTTCGTCAAAGGATAGTTTTGAGAAAATAATTAATGGCCTGTTTGGCATTTCCTAGAAATGAAGGAGTGTTTTACTTGTATATAACAATTTGTTCAATTGGGATTGTTTTATGGCCCATTAAATGATTTTATTAAATTTTTATTGGGATGAAAAATATTATTTGGTTTGGTTATGATGTGTGTTTATAATTTAAAGAGTGTTTTTGAAAGATTTTTATGTGCAAAGCCTCAATACACTTCATGAAATTGTTTTACCAAAATATTTAGCGGTTTGTTGATTAGTGTAAG
Source organism: Viscum album (assembly GCA_963277665.1). NCBI lineage: Eukaryota > Viridiplantae > Streptophyta > Magnoliopsida > Santalales > Viscaceae > Viscum > Viscum album. The sequence continues at coordinate 2,080,623,286 of OY728128.1, read as the reverse complement.
AAATGTGAAGAATGATTATGGGATGTTTGTGTTTATATGGTTTTGTAATGGAATGGGGATGTGAAATGTGTATTTGATAATATGTGTAACTTTATTGAGCACTAAAGGGAATCTCGGGTATATAGGTGGGCGGACGTGTACTAGTATGCTAGTGATTCTGTGGGGGTTGGCCCCTATTTCACGTAGCCAGTTTGATGATGACAACACTAACTAAACTATGATGATGATGATGATTTGGGACCACTAGGTTATGGGTATATTCCCTACTAGTGGCTCGTGCATGAGAATAGATATTTATTATGGTTACTTTCACCGAGATACGAGGTACCTGGGGCTCACAACTAACTAGTGCCTAGGGGTATTCCTGTGACTAGTGCTCATTGGCTATTTTGTACTCACCATTGGCATACAGTGTATTTGGTTGGTAAATTCACTAGTATGTGTTATTTATTTGAATGTTAAAATTCTTTAAAGAAGCCCTCTTGAAAACTATTTTCATTTTGAAGTTTCACCTCTTTGAAAATAATTGTTACTTGCATTTTTGTTTATTAAACATGCATGTTTTTGTCTGATAATTATTATAGCATGGATCCTCATTTGAAAACCACACTTTCAAATATTGAATTTAAAACTATAAATTGATGTTTCTTTTATTTTAAAGTAATGTGCATTGGGAATAGAATACCGGGCTAACCTACTGAGTTTTAATACTCACGCCTATAGTCTTCTTCTTTTTTTAGCCCTTGTGCAGGTTTCATCTTTAGTTCGATCACCTTGGTAGACTTTTTATCATTGTGTTGGAGAGTGAACAGAAGTGTCACATGGTGTTAGTTGGTCATTGGGATTGTTCATTTGAGTTTTTGTTTTTGTTCTACCTTTAGTTTCTTGTATAAAAAATATTTTGTTCAATTTTTATATAAATTCATTTTGGGTTGTCCGTTTATTTCCGCTGTTTGTTTGATTGTCTATATATGGGCTAAATCGTTACCTTGTGTACTCTATTGATGCCCTTGGTGCTTGTCACCATCCCGGGAGGATCGGGAACGCCTGTCGGGACTTGTCGCGGGCTGGCCTGGGTGACCGGTTCAGGGTCGACTCAGGCTGGTTCGTGACACTTATTGCATTCAGGTTTCTTCCTTAAATGACCTTATTTTCCTTGACCCTCATATCTCAATATTTTTGGACAAATCAAACCATGAAAGATAAATTATACTATTTATAAATTATAACTATGGTATCCTCTCTTCTTTTATTTGTCCTTTCATTCTAGGAGCAATGGATTTATTCTTACTCAACCAAAATAAAATTCTCTCATCGATGGTGTTGAATTTTGGGTAAGTATTAGTTTATACTTGGATTATTCCATTCATGAGTCACATTATAGAACCTTTTTCCCTTTTTGGAATTGGTTCTAATATTTATTAGAATTAAATCTTGTTCAAGTTAGTATGTTAATGTGGTTTGAGTGACGAATTCCTTTATGAACCTTAACGTTGACATCGATACACTTTATGTAGGAAGTTCCATACCATGTAGAGGTCATGTATATGACTGTTAGCATGATATGATTATTTTTATTTTTGTTCATTAGTATATTATTGAGTTTTATTTATTGTGTGTGTGTGTGGCCTGTGAGACCATATTTGATGTTTGATCACATGTGTCTGTGTGTGTAGCCTGTGAGACAATGATTTGTGTTTGATCACATTTGTGTTCTTGTGTATGAAATGATACAATATTTAAATCTGATTGCATGTGTGTTTATGGAAACATTACCCATGATTTTTATGCAAAAACTATGGATATGTTACTTATATGATGACGTTGTATCCATGTGATGTAATTGTTATATTATATATTGTTGTTCAATGCATGGCAACAGAGTGAATGGTGAACCCATCATGGATTACTAACCCTAGAGGGGGAGTGTTTTCAGATAATACAAGTGATATGGTGACAATAATTAGATATATGATGGGGAACTATAACCTTTCGTGATCTTCCCAAAAAAGTAGTAGTATAGAATGATAGTCTTTAGTGACTTTACCTAGGACACAATGTTAATATAAAACACCCTTGTAGCCTAACCCATGATAGTTTCAGGAAACAATGGCCTTGTGGACATACCTAAGACTCATTATCCTTTTGGCTATTATGGGGAATATGTAGTGAACTTATGGTCAAATATAGTTTATTACTTCTATTAGGACTATGTTTCTAGCATTGAATCTAAGTAGGTATGGTCAGGGTTTGTGCTATATTGGTCAGGGCATCACTATTTGGTATATGGTTTCATGCTATTTTTTTGTGAGATTGTCTATTATCATGAAATCCACTCTTATGCATGTGAAATTGTGTTACGGACGAATTGTTGGTGTCCTGCTATTTTTATACTCACACCATGCATGGGAATCTTGATGTTTATATAGACATCATGATCAGGTATATTATGAAGGGTAAGGCCCCAGTGATAGGGAGCTAAGATAAAAATCATGGTTCTTGGAGGCAGTACTGAGATGGACTCTGGAGTTATATTGTGTTATTTTATTTACTTACCTATATTTTGAACACTCTATTTTTACCAACCATAATGAGGGTCCTTGGTTTATTTTATATATTACTTGAGATACTTAACATCCCATTTTTATATCATTTCTTATTTTTTCCATTATTTTGTTCAATGTTATTATTTTTTCTTGTGTTTATCAATACTATGGGTATAATTTTCCCATTGATCTCATTCAGACCCTCAATGCTTGTTGTTAGCTTCCTATGTACGAGGAGGTGTGCATGAGTCCTTGTGGCACTCTGGTTTGGACCTAGTGGTTCGAAATAGGGAATTAAAGTGGTATCAAAGGTTATTTTCATTATTATTTCTTCTTGACTATGTTTTGGGGAATGGTTGAAAGGAATTATGTTGTGTGGGACTTAGTAAGGGGAGTTATGAGTGTGCATTCCATTCACATGTGTAATGGACCTCTGATTTACCATTGTTGGGATTGCTGTTACAGTTATGGTTTTACAGCTTTATGTTGATCTTGAGTTTATACTATTATTATTAATTTATGAGATTTTGGTAAAATCATGCATCATGAATAAGAACTTATGATAACATAATATATATATATATATATATATATAAATTTTGAGTGTTTCATGGTAGTTCTTAATTAAATGACTTGATATGTTCTTTCTATTTGCTCATAAATTTATTTTTCCTTATTTCTGATATACTTGTGCTAGAATTTATTATTTTAACTTGAACATGATTGTTGTTATATATATGAATGTAATTATTATGTCGGTATAGAAGACTTAGCTTGAACCTTGAGTAGTACTAAGAGGTCTATGTTTTATTATTACCAATGAACTCCTAGGATAGGTAATTTATAATCCCCTATGTATTCCCATGAACTAATTAGGTTTTTAACTAGGTAAGATGTTATTGGTGTTTAAGTATACATTTTGGAATTTTATCCAATGTCATATCGATGTCATATTATGAGACCACATAGAGAAGCAGAGTAAGATTCTTCTCCAAGGGAGGAAATCTCAGTTCTACCACTTTTTTATAGAAGAATGTAGTTGATCATTCCACCACACCTCCTCCAATGGTTTAGGTATAAGGGACACCTCAGCTAGGATTCTTATACATAGTTCATGTTCAAGTCAAAGAAGTTTCCAAGATCATAGTGGATTAATATTTGGAATTTTAGCTCTAGCACCTATCATCATTCCAGGGAGCCAGAAGCCCTAAGGATGTAGAGGACTGGATTGATGTCATTGAGGGAATCATTGATCACATAGAGACCCCATAGGATCGACATGTATACTTCATTGCCTTCATACTTTAGGGACCCATGAGGAGTTGGTGGTGTGTCATGAACTAGTTTAGGAGACAAGAAGCTATTAATTGGAATACCCTCAATGACCTTTTATTTCAGGAGTTCTTTCTGAGTATACTAAATCTGGACTATGATTATAAGTTTATACAACTTCAGTAGGTCTTGGTGATAGTATCTTCTTACTCTATGTATTTCTAAGAGTTTCTACTCTTTTCACATCTCTTGGATATGAACAAGGCACAGAAGCCTAGGATGTTCGAGATCATCCTTCAACTACAAGTGATTCATCAGTTCCATATCATTGACCTTAAAATATATACATAGGTGTTTCGAAAGGCCTTGATGATTGATAAGGGTACAAAGAGATACAAGGTTATAGGTATCATTTTTTTCATTCAGTGTAATTGTTAGTGATATTTCTATTAGAAGGAACAGAATGGTAAATGATATATTCTAGAGTTATGGAACACAACCAATGATGAGTATGGGGTTTTCAATAACATATATTGGATAAGGACATCCTTAGTATTTTAACTATGGATCTAGTGGGAATTATCATAATTTTTTCCATAGTCATAGATCAGGTGTCATCGGTGTGACAATGCACGACATATACGATGTTTCTACTTGAAGGAATCGTGAATTAGGTATCATGGGGGTTTCAGTTATATCCACACATAAATTTATGGGATTTAATGTGGTCCTTAGTAGTAGGTTCATACCCCTCATAAGATGATGGCTCAGGTGAGTCATGCTTATCAGGGATAGGTTCATGTAGTAGAGGTAGGTTGCATGTATGTAATGGAATAGGTTTTGGATAATTATAGAGAGGGTACATTAATCATTCATGGAATGGTCTTGATCACCTCTACTATTTATACCACTCTATTTGATATGGGTATGTCCCATACATTTGTATCTGTGAAAATTATTTATATTATTTATTTATTAGTCAAGTTGTCTTCTGAGTTGATGTATCTTGATACACCCTTGGTAATGAAAGTGGATAATCTTCATAGATATTTAGGGTGTTCTATATTAGTCACTATCTATGTAAATCTATTGACTTTCTTTATCCATGAGATAAATACCTTTGATATGATCTTTGGGATGGACTTGATGATAAGCAATCATCCCCACATCGATTGATACCAAAGATGGGTCTCTTTTATTTCATATAATGATGAAAATTTTATGGTAATAGATGAGTGAGATGTAGATTCTAGAAGAGTGGGACCATATTTGATCTATATCAGGGTTGTTATAATGCAAGTATCTAGCACTGTTCTTGGAGTGGAGTCTGTATTAGCCTCTTCATTCCCTCCTATTATGGACCAGTTCTTAGATTTCTTCCCTAAATACATTTATGTAATTCCTCTTAAAATAGGGTTTAACATTGAGATTAAACTCAAGCTAGGTATAAAACCTATATCAATTTCCCCATATCATGTGGTGTCAACTATGACTTAAAAACTCAAGAAAAAAATAGAGGATTTAGAGGTGAAGGGATTTATCAAACTGAGCATATCTCCTTGGAGTGATCTAGAATTTTTTTCAAGACGATATATGGTAGTCTATGAATATATATTTACTATAAAGAGATTAATTAGGTGATGGTGAAGAACAAGTACCCTTTACCCAATATTTATGATCTTTTTGATCAATTATGAGGAGCATGGTGGTTTCCTAAGACTGGTCTTTGTTTATGTTACCATTAATTTTAGGTCAAAGAGGATGATATTCTAAAGATAATATTTGGTAGTAGATATAGACTATATGATTAAATTTCATTCCTATTGGGTTAAAAAATTCCCTAACAGTGTTCATGGCCCTCATGAACAAGATTTTTCATCCATATCTTGAATCTTTCATCACTGTATTCATGTATGATATCCTAAAATTTTACAAGATATAAATATCTAGGATAGTAACATTGAAATTATATTGGGTAAACATTTACCACATTGTATTTATGTAAAGATATATAAGTTTTCCATTTGGATTCAAAAGGTATGGTTTCCCCGACAAGTGATTTCCAGGGAGGGAACTTCTTTGGTCCCAAAGAGGGTAAAGGTCATAATGTCTTGGGAAAATCCTAGGAACATGTTTGAGATCATAATTTTCCTTGGGATTTGGGATATTATCAATTATTCATCCAATAAATATCTCATTTTGTAGCACTAATGAAATAGCTGACAAAAAAGGGGAATAAGTGTGTGTGTTCTGATCAGTAGGAAGAGGTATTTCTTGAGTTTAGGGTAAGATTGAAAACAAACCCTATTATGAAATTTCCATAGTTTGGGATTGGATATATAGATTTCTTTAATACATCAAGTTTTGGTTTGGAAGATTTTATAATTCATAGAGATCAGGTAGTTTTTTATGGGTCAATTCAACTATGGCCCCACGATTGAAACTACCGAACACATGACTTAGAGTTGGCAGTTGTGGTATATGATTTGAAATGTTGGCCAAATTATCTCTTTAATGAGAGTCTTTCCATCTAAATAGATAATAACTGAAAATTATATATCCTCTATTAGTGGGATATCAGTATGAGGAAGAGATGTTGGGTGAAGTATCTGCAAGAATTTGACATTGATATAGCTTATTCTCTAGTTAAAGGTAAATCTGTTATAGATTATCTTAGAAATAAAACAATAAAGGCACAGGATATTAGTGAGTATCCATTTCTAGAGGAATGAAATATAATGAGTTGATGGAATAATGGATTTTAGATACATAATATTATAATGGTGTGATAAAATATTCATCTCTTGTGATCACATCTTCTTTAGTGTACTATGTGAAAATAATCCAAGAGTATTACCCCGAGTGTGTGGTGAATCAAGAATTATTTTCAGGGGATGGCTCAGTTTTAGGGTGGTCTTGAGATGATGAAGATGTGATCTATGTTCATGGGAAAGTATTTATGCCAAATTCTTTGAGGGATGAGATGATGGGAGCCTCCCATGATTCGAAATGGGTAGTGAATTAAGGTTCGACAATGAAGTATCATGATATATGAGGTTAGTTGTTTTGGCCATATATGAAGAGAGATATCAACAGTTTTGTTTTGTTGTATCTTAACTACCAAAGGATAATGTTTGAACATCAGTTTCTGGGTGGGTTACTCTAAAAAATTCTATTGCTGATGTGGATGTTGGATTACAAGACTATAGACATTATTATGGGATTACTAAGAACCCAAAGTATTCATTATTAAATTTTAAGGATAATTTATTGGTTGATTAAATTTTCTCATTTCTTACTGATTCGAGAGAGCCTTTCATTTTATGAGTTGGAAAAATATATCTAAAAGATATTGTACAGAGGTATGAAGCACCTTACAGTATCATGTTAGACATGGATACATGTTTTAAACTACTATTTTGTAAAGTCTTACTAAATGATATAGAGGCTTAGTTGATGTTGAGTATAATGTATCATCCATAGACTGATATAAAGATGATTATTGTGATTTAGTTCCTTGAATATATTCTTAGGGAATGCATCTTGATCCTTTGTGGAGAATGGGATGATCTCCAAACCTCATTAGATTTCATATGCATAAATAGTTTTCACTCTTATATTTAGATGTAACCTTTATAGAATCACTATGGATGGTTGTTACATTCATCATTGTGTTGAGAAAAGAAGGTTGAGGTAGCTTTTGTTGGGTAGATTATGGTATATGAGATCTTATAGGGAGTGTGGTTGATCAGGAAGTGGTTGGTTACCACTCATTGTATGAAATTATTTTATGTTGATCATAGGATATGGCCTTTGTATTTCAATGTTTGTGACCATATTTTATTATGAGTATCACCTCGGTTAGGGAAACATAGTTTGTGGGTTCAAGGGAAGTTTTTTCCATGATTTTTTGGACTGTTGTAGATCATAAAATATATCGAAGAAGTGGCTTACCTAATTGACCTCCTTCATATTATAGAGGCACGCATGATATGTTCTATGTTTATTAACTTAAATGGTTCAAGATCGATCCTGCACAGATGTTCAACTATGAGAGCATTGAGTTGGAATCAAATGCATCTTTTATAGAGAACTTGGTGAATATTATAGACTACAGAGAGAAGTTATTATAAGGGAATACAATGCCACTTTTTCCTATCTTATGGAAGATTATATATAACTAATGGGACATATGGGAGTGAGAGTCAAATGTTCAAGCTTGGTGGGATGAGTTGTTCATGATGCAGTGATAAAGACACTTCTTGAGGAGGTTATACCTAGAAGTGGATATTTTAAATTCAATTAATTGGTGTTCTTGTATATAAAATGATGTATCTATCTTTTCCTTATGCTTATCTATATTTTTCTAAGTTTGGGTAAATCCATAGGAGCTTTTGAGATGCTCTAGGGTGTTTTGAAGTATTTTATTTAAACATCGGATACACCATAACTATGGAGGTCCCTAGTGAGGCTCTATGAAAAATGGGGAAAAGGGAATGGCCATAAAAATGGAGCACTGGGGGTTATTCAGTGCACCAAATCCCATGTGACGTAGACTTTCCAATAATGGAGTCCATGGTGATGGAAAATGGATAATGTTTTGGTAACATGATTTTGGTTCTTGCCATGTTGGGATGGCATGCTAAAATCCACCATAGCATAGTGGGGGACATGGTATAGGTTGTAATAATGTTTATTTAGAATTAAAGTGTCCTACCAAACCACACTTCGTCATGGGTATTGATAATTTTAAAGTTAAAATGAATGCGATCATTATGAGGGGTCTTAAATGCATTATTAATCGATTCCTTTATCAATTAATTGAATTTTCCTTCCTCTATTTATCTTTTCCTTCAATACAAGTGTTCTTTGAACAGACCTAATTTGATTTTTTTTCAAACCTCCTTGATTAATGTTGTTATAAGAATAAAACAGTAAAATAAAAATGTTTTCCTCGCTAAATTAGAACTATGGGAGCAACTTCACTTCTCCTTTGTCTGTTAGTCACTGAGCGATGAATTTTTCCTTCCTCAAATAGACTCGAATTATAACATCAATGGTGTTAAACAATGGGTAACTGTTATTTATACCCTTGGATTGTTTTCCTCTTAAGTTTCATTATAGAATATTTTTTATGCCTTGTTCAAATTTGTTCTAGGTGTTCTTAGCATGAAATGTTGTTCTTGTTGGTGTTAGAAAATGGTTTAGGAGATGCAAAGATTAAATAATCATGAAATTGATGTTGAGACAATTGAGTTAGGATGTTAGTTACCATGTAGAGGCTAGGAATATGATTTTTATCATGATATGATGTTTTGAGCATATGTTATTTAGTCCATGCTTGAGTTTGATCACATGTGCTTTCATGTGTAACCTTTGAAACCATGTTCTGTGTTTGATCATATGTGTCTTCATGTGTATCATATGATATCATGTTTGAAATTTGATCACATGTGTGCATGTGTAGCCCATGATACCATGTTTGAGTTTGATAACATGTGTGTGTTTGGATACTATTACCCATGCATGTAGTGGTATGACTATGGATATCTAACTAATATGATGACATTATTACCTAATGATGTATTTGGTAAATTATATATTATTTTTCTATAAATGGTACCAATTTGATATGTGAACTCATCATGGATTAGGGGCCCTATATGGTGAGTGTGTTTAGACATAGGATGTGACATGATAATAGGACAGAGTTAGGCAGTAGGGCATGACGGTCTTATATGATCTGACCCAAAAGGAAACAATTGGTTATGATAGTCTTTGGTAACATAAAACAAGACATGGTATCATGATATAGTGTCCTCATGGCTTGGCCTATGTTATTGTAAGGATAATACAACCTTATGGACTAACCCATGAGAGAGATGTTTCTTGACATCCTTGTTGCATTACCTGTGACTCATAAGAATCACGGATACTATTGGGAATATATGGTGACCTTGTAGTTGAGTCTTTTTCATGACTTCTATTATTACTACAGTTTTTACATGGAACCAAATCAGGTACGATGAGGGGTTATCGAATCTTGGTCAGTGCACAATCGCTCAATATATTATTATATGTTTTTAGATTCTATTTTTATTTGTTATCATGATAAACACACTTATTCACATTAACTTATGTTATGGATACCTTGTTGGTTTCCTAATAATTTTATACACACACCCTATATGGGAATCTTGATTCACATATATGCCTAGTGATCATGCATATAGGAAAGGGTAAGGCCCTGATGATAGGGAACTTGGAGAATGAATCATGGTGAAAGAAGGTGGTATTGGGAAGCATTATAGAGTTAGGTCAAAGTATTTTATTTACATAAATATCCTGATCACACTCTTTTTTGACGTTTTTACATTGGAGGTCCTTGGTTTTTTTATATTACATGAGATAAATTACCTTCCATTTATTATATCAATGCTTATTTATTCTGTTTTTTTTTTTGTTTTTTATTATTATTTATTCTTCTCTTTGTTGACATTGAGTGTATTGTCTCCCCACTAATGAAATTTATACCCTCACTACTAATTAGAATCCCATCACATATAGGGAGGCATACATGAGTCCATGTGGTACTCTGGATTGGATGTGATGATTCAGGGTAGGGTGTTACATCAATCATTGGTAGCATATTAATTTAATTCAAAAAATACTAGTAGTAATCCCACGAAAAATGTTTCATACAATAAATAACTTCATAACCTTCCTTATATCCTAAATGTGTTTTCTCTTCCTTGTTATCTGCAAATTAATCAATGAGTTGAAGCTTGTTTTCCTCCTCTTATTATTAGAAACTCTTGATGGAGGGATATTATTAAATCATAAAAATAAAATGGAAGTGATTTGATTTGGTTCCATGATTCATGACCTTCATGATATAAAATAGGACTTGTTCACTTCCAATCAAGAAAATATGTCTTCATTGATTCACATAATCAAATATTTCTCAATTTATAGGATTGATCTCCCAAGGATAATGGTAATAACACCTTATCAATCCATATTGGGGATAAAAAAGATGTTGGGGAAGATACATTTTCCCACATAGAAAAGAAAATATTCAATAATTCATCGAGGATATTTTATTAAAAAAATCAGTGTGTTGGAGTGCTACTCCTAGCGCTTTTGTCTCATCCAAAACCAATTTTCAAAACATGCTTAAGGGAATAATATTAATAGTTGTTCCTATATTATAATGTTTTTCCAAAAGTTTCATGATTAAAGGGTACATATAATGAAAATTATGCCAATATTTTTTTCTTTTAATGGATATTTCATTAATAATATCTAAACAAAATCACTCAAGGACATTACTCTTAGATCCCCCTATTTACTCTTGTTCTATAAAAACACAATAATAAATTTATTATACACAACAATTTGAGAATGTAATTTAGTGAATGTTATGTGGATATAGTGTTTTTTTATAATTATAAAAAAATATTTTATTTAATTTTAACACTTCCTTACATAAACCCCTCTACGAATTGTATAGGGGGGCTATATGGTTTTAGATTCTTGTATTCCACCTTCTCTAATTCGTTTACAGATCTTTCTCCATTGTCACTCTTGTTCTTATATTAAATTTTTATATCCTTTTTCTCATCATATTTTCCTTATCTATTTTCTTTTTTCGCCTATTTTCTATCCTCCTTTTATTTTTTCCCAGTAGATTTATTCCAATGTAAATTGACATAGCCTTCTTCCCCATGTCTCAATTTCCCTCCATATTACCTAATAATGTGCCAAACAAACACTATGATAATGTTTTATCAATTTTTAATAACTATTACTTGAGATTTTATAGGGTTTATTTTTTTATTCATCAAGGATTTTTTTGTTTTTAATCCACTAATATGAATTTTGGATAAAGAAATTGAGTATATCCTCATGTGATTTTTTGGGGGAATAAAATAGTGATTATAGATAGATTATTATGGAGACATCTTGGTTTTAGGTTGAGGGTGTGGATATGGTTGGAATAATATCGGGGTTTATAGTTGAGGATAATATATTATTTAACCTTGGATTTAGTTGAAATTTTCACTAACATACCAATGGTTCTAGTAGATATTTTTGTAACGTCCCTGACCTAGGAGCCACTAACCGGTACCCCAAGCCAAGCCACCACATGTCCTTAAGCACTCCTCCCCATACACCAAAGATTTTCAACTAGAATAAAGGGAATAATAAATTATGGGGGGATACCATACCCTATTTACTAGATTAATCCACAATAGATAACATATGAAATAAAGGGAAGAAAAATAAATAAATCGTTAACATGAATTACCAACCATTTCCTAAACATGGTACAAGACACAACCAAACAATAAATATGTCATGTCATGCTAGAAATTAAAAAGAGAATAAAACCCAAAATAAATACAACTGAATTTACAAAACAGACCATGAATCCATTTTTGGATCATCATCCATGCATATCCCAAGCCTATCTCAGCTCCCTAGAACTGAACCTTTTCCCGTATCCAAACCTATAAAAATGAAGTCTGATTGAGAACCTAGTGGTGGCCCTAGAATGGTATAAGTATAACTCAGTAGGCCACCACTAATGTTTTTTATAAAATTCCTTGTCTAAACATATAGTGTATGAAAATATCGAACAAAAGACAAGGTAAACCATAGGACAACTTGGGTTCCATTAGTGAAAAATGTACACTTTAACCATTTCAATAATTATTAATATTTTCATCACATATACCAGATTTATTACTAAATCCATTTTCATCATGTGTTCTAGGGTTTAGGCGTTAAAATCATTTACATAATGGTATAAGGAATTCAATCACTATGAATAAAAGAATAAGTCAGGTTCTTATCTCACTAGGGGTAAACACACAACAAAAAATACATTACACTCATCCTGAAGCCTTGGTATGGGTGGTCTCATCGAATGAATCGTTATGGTAATAGATCCTCCATCCTCTTTCTTAACTCATTCATTTTTTGGTTGAGTTTAGAGATAAAATATAACTCAACCCATGGGTATATACCCTTAATTCAATACCCCACACTACTAATCCATGGGATCATGATTACTTATCCAATCACCACACACATACTATATCACAAACCAGAATCAAAAAATACACACAAAAATCAAAATACATAACAATAAACATGGAAATTAATATTATTCCATAGCCCAATAACACACTTACCATTTACATTACATATCCCATTTATCCCAATTCCTATTATCATGCCCCTAACCATTACTAATTTTCAATAATTACATTTATATCAACCCATTTAACATAATCATTAAATCCCTTATGAAATACCATTTAACATATCCCCCAATTCCCAAGATATTACCCATTTAACAAGTTCACAATGTCATATGAACTATCCCTCTTAGGCATTTCAAACACAATTCATAAGTCATTTGACACAATCTCAATTAACCCAATCAACAAATTTTTATGTTGTACCAAAAAACCCCTTATAAAATTATCAACCATAGGAACAACTATCATAATTCCATTTTCTACTCAGCCAAACATTTTGAGGTTTTCTTCTTGGGCTCTATGTTATCACATGTCAACTCTACACCTAACCTTATCAATTTATATTTTTGGGAATTTCGGCGCACCCCATGGGTGGACCTAAATCAGTCCAATCATCCTCAACATAGCCCAAGGGGATCATGAGGGGTTCATTCCATCATATAGTGGACTATTATACCAAGCCACACCAAAGGCATAAAATGTAAAAAAATATAGGAAGCAACATCACTACCACACATGCCCAAATCGATAATAAAACTATGGTATATAACTTGTATAACACCTAAATTAAATCCAATGATGAAATAACCATTAAACATATCCATATATATGAATTAAAACACCCTACAAAGCCTCAACCTATGATCCACTAGAAAAAAGGGGTATATTACTTCATAAGAAGAAGAGAAAATTTACAAACCCTAATCTGGAAAAGAGAAGAAATACAATGATTAGACTTACCCAGAACATTGATTTGAAACCAAAGACACTTCAAAAATCCTAGAATCAAAGGATATTAATCCTTGTAAATCATTGGAGGGTTTTTTTATCACTAGGGTTGAGATTATAATAAAGGCTGAAGAAATTGGGTAAGAGATTTAAAACCCCAAGGGACAATTTAGTAAACATGAAATTTTTAATGGGGTGCGTGGTTTGTTTGCACGGTTTTCCAAATGATCCAATAATTGTGCTCCAGCCACTATCCAAGGGGAGTGAGTTCGTACTGTTACCTGGGGAGCTCTACACAGTTTTACAAACCATGCTCCAACCATGCAGAATTCCATTATCCAAGGCCACATGGTTTGGATCTCTCCATTGCTCGGTTTACCTAATCATACACCTCCTCTTCCTCATTAGTATGTTTTTGGTGCATGGTTTACACTAATCATGATAAAACCATAAAAATGAACAAAATGGCCATTTTCATTTTTTTTAATTCCCTGACCCCCCCCCCTGGAACACCCCCAAGCTTCCTCACACACCCGATAAACATTTAATTAACCAAATTTAGGGGATTTAAACCAAAATTTAAATAAGAAAATACCTCTATGAAAGATAGGATCTTACAATATACCAACCTTATAATGGTTCATACTTTATCTTCACTTCCAAGAATAACTAACCTTCTGAAGAAAAGAGATCAGGCCACTGGGCCCACATGTCTGACTCCCTTTCCCAATTTCTTCCTGAACATTACTACACAACCACAAATCCTAAACCAATGGCATAGTATTCCCCCACAATACTTTACAAATAAGATCCATAATAAAAACTAGATACTTCTTAAAGGATGCATCTACCCCAAGATAAACATCCTAAACATCAACCATGTGAGATGGGATAGCTTGATAATGTTGAAGCTTTGACACATGAAAAACATTATGCATACCACTATAATGTTGTAGAATATCCAACTGCTATGCCTCCAGTCAGATCCTCTCTACAATCTCAAATGGCCCCACGTACAAGGGTGCTAACTTACCCTGTTTCCGAATCTAATGGTGACCCAACCTTGGAGACACCTAAAGAAACATGCGATCACCCACAAAAAAACCGAAGAGGTCTATGATGCCTATCTACGTATGACTTATTCATACTTTGAATCATTTCCATCCACTTTCAGATCAACTGGACATTCTCTAATATCTCAATAATGAGAGTCATTCCCAACAACTCCAATTATAGTTTTTTATTAGGTATATTTTATTATCAAATCACCCTCAACTTTTCTTGATGTAGGAGTGATTATTTTTTGACTTTCTTTAGTATATAAAATCCTAGTTTTGGTCTTAGAATATGTATTATAAGATGAAGAAAATTTAGTTTCACTAGAACAAGTATATAATGTACCTTATTCTTTAGGATAGATTTCACAACATCATGGAATGAGTTGACCTGAATATACATAACATTATCGAAATTTCATATCATCATATTTATGGTGTTTTAAATATTAAGACACTTGGATTTTGTCTCCCTCAACTTTTTTATTTTACTATAATATATACATCATGATATTTTAATATTTTATTTTATTTATAACTTTCACATAATTATTCTTGGTTTATTTAATATACTAATCTCCCTTATAACTTCTATCTCCTCTTTTTTTCAATCATTTTAATTTTTTATTTATCTTGGTGTTTTTTCTCAAGATATTATAAGATATTGTCTTTTAAAATATGTTTTTTATACCTCTCTTCTTCCCCATTATCACTATTATATGTAACTTCATGATTTATATCACAAGCCTTAAAGGTTCTATGTTTTTTTAAAATTTTGGGATTGAAGTGTCAATTTATTATTGAAGCGAAGAAAAAACCCCTTTTGGGGTAGAGGGATACCCATTACATAGCCCAAAGTCCTGGGGGAATGAAAGCCCATTTTTATCCCAAATAGAACTCTAGTGAATAGTACTACTATAGTACCAGGGATGCTACAATACCTGCTACAATACTTTTGTTTCTATAGTTCCTCTGCAGCTACAATGAAACCACTACTATAGTTACCCCACTATTATAGTACTACTATAGTTCCATACTAAAATGATGTTATAGTACTCAAAAATTTTATCCCTACCCGAAATTGATCCTAGGTCTTTTGGATGCCAAGCAGGAGCATTTACCACTTGGGTACAGGTTCATTGGCCTATGTTTTTAACTGATTCCTTTATCTTATGAATCGATTCTATAAAGTTATTCTTCATTTCCTTTTTTTTTACATGATATTAATTCTATGAAAAACTATATTCCAAAAACTCTCATTCTAGTTTTTCACAAATTATTTTTAGTAAAATCATTATCTTCTTCATGATGATTAATTGTAACATTTTTAATCATTTGAAAATAAAATACAAAATGTATAATTATTTAAAAACTAATTCACTTTATAGTAATGATAAATTTTGTATTTTCATCTTCATTTTTGAGTTTTCTTTTAAATTAAGAGACATGATTCTCTCATGGACTTCATCTATTTCTACATTATTCCATAAATCTGAAGATGACGCATCCCTCTTATTTTTAAAATTATAAACTTTTATATATTTAAATATAATCTCTTATTTGATAATATTCTTGAAAATAATATCTTCTCCATGTCATAAGAAATATATATATTATGAAATTAATTAAGGTATAAATTTTCTCTATCTTCTAGTGTATAAACATTAGCAACAATTTTTTCTTGAATGTTTCTCATTAGAATATTGAGAATGGTTGATTCCGCCATGGAATTTAATAAACCTATGATATTACAAAAAATTTCACTTACCCTTGTGAAGTATTCATCAATTATACTATTATCATTTATTCTAATATCTTCTAACATTTCCCTCCAACTATTTAGTTTATCTTCCTTCACCTTGGCATTCCCTTAAAAATTAATCATCATCTTATCCCAAATTTATTTAGTAGTTTTGAGTCATATATCTATGGTATAAACCATGTTAGATAAGAACATATAGAATTTAATTCATTTATTTTAAATCAACCTTCATATTACGTTTATCTAAAAAATTTATAAGAGAACCTTCCTCAAGTAGAGAAAAAACCTACTAAAATGAAATCCTTTATTTCTAGTCCTTGTGAAAGAAGATAAAGAATCATATTATTCTTCAAACCATGGTATTTACATCCATAAAATATATTAACACCTCTAACATTGATAGGATATGAAATACTCATTTTAGACATTAATCAATATTGAATCTTTTATTGGAAACTTGGTTAGTTATAATACCACTTCAAGTTCCCATTTATTGTTGGTGTACAGCTGAGAGAGGGGTGAGTTAATGATAATTTATTTTGGAATTTATTATCTTAATAATTAACCTATATAATGTTTATATAATTGATCCACTCTTTATTCAATTCTCACCCTTACCCATATGCAATCAAATGAAATAAAAACGAATCTCACTTGAATTTTTACAAGGTTTGGTCCCAATGTGGGTGTTGAATCCTTTCTACATTTGAGTTAAGAGAGATATGAAAATTTTCACTATATAAAAAAATTTATTCCAACATATACTATGACTAAAAAATCTTAAACATGGGTGAATATAGTTCTTATTATCTCTCAAGAATCCTGAATAGTCTCCTAAATATATTTCAATCTCCTAAAAAGTTTATTTATACTTGACCTCTCCAGTCTTCCTTGGTTATTCCAATAATATTGTGGGAAATAGATTGTCATTTCATGCATTGAAGTATTTATATAAAATTAAAATATTCATATTAAATATTAGGTATTTCAAAACCAAAATATTCTCAACAACATAGTATTAATGATGGTCTTCTCTAGAAGCTTTCAAAGTGATCAAAATATGCATGAGAGCAAGCACACACATGTCGTCCTATTCATTATCAATAGAAATACTTCATCATATAATAATTTTTGTATTAATCTATATGTTAATCATTTTTTCCTAAATAATCTAAATAATATTATATAATATTAGTATATTGAAGGACTACTACTTCTTCATCATCAAATTCTACGAATAGGTTCCTCTCCAATTGAAGGTCATTGAATCCTCTCTTTGATACACTGGATGTTATTTGGAATAGGTTATCAGTTCTCAATACATTCACCGCATCTCATATCCTTATTATTCCAAATATTTTCTACCTATATAAATATTTCATTGATGTATTTTCTATATTTTAATATGAAAACCTTATTGATTAACAGTATAGAATCATCTCCTCCGTTATTAATTTAAAATTGGTCAACAATATCCTCTAATATTTATCATATTCTTATCAATTCAAGTCTTCCAAGAAACATGAGATTTAATTATCTCATAATTTCTATAAAAACCACAAGAATTTCATATTTCACTTTATAATGGAACATATTATCACTTGAAAAAAACTTCATGTTGTAATGCATCCTTCACGATGTGAGTGGGATCTCACATTTCTATTCATCAAGATATTTGTAGTATGGCACCTCATATAATGGTGTGACAATAACCTATGATCCTCATTAAATAGAATACTATAGTGTGGAAAAATCCATGCGATGTGGTTATTAATCAATCATCAAACCATATTTAACTGATTTTTCATTTTTACACTTCTTAATTTCAAGTAATTTATCACGATGTGGAAATCAACTTCTCAAATTAAATCAAAATACACTTTTTTAATCAGTGTGATTTTTAATTATAAAATTATAACTTTTTAATAAAATGGTTTAATTTATGAATATATCTCTTGGGGAATATCACCTTTATATTTCAAAAAATAAAAGATATTTTTTGTATCACCTTATTAAAATTTATATAAGAAATGTTACACTTGAACATTATAGTATAGGTATGTTACATTTCCCAAATTTCTAGTTAGAAACCTTTATGAAAGATTATATCAATATACCTCTCTACATTTTTTAAAATTTTATATTGCTCACTAAATTACCCATATGCATATATTATGAGGAATATTAAATATTGAGTGAGTTACTCTTATAAATCAAAGAGCACTAAGTACTTTGTTAATTATCTATTTTGAGTTACCGTTATGCGTGAAATTTATTTTCCAAATTTCTACTATATCCTATTGGAATAATTATTACATATTTATGGAGTCTCCAATACTTTTCAAATCCTTTAGTTCTTAGGTATATTTACTTTTACATAATCTATAAATGACACTTATACAACTCATTCCATTTTTATATTAAAATATTTATCTCATAAGTACTCATAAATATCTCAAGATGAACTCTCAAGGAATTTGTCACAAACGAACCCAAGTTAACCTAAAATGAGACAAAAGTCAACTTGTGGAAAGGCCTAATGAATGTTCATGACCACTTTAGTCTGGTAACTAGTGTCAAAGTTCCAAGTATGACTATATGGGAATTTTTTTACACTCCAAATATCATTTACTATACTATAAAAAATTTCAAAAAATCTAACATGGTGTGCCCATAAGTTAGACTACCAAGAAACATAAAATAAATAGTTACAATTTAAATATGAACCAAAGATGGAATAATCATTATAAATAATGAAAATTGCTTTTATATATTTAAAAAACATTATTAGCATAGTATCATGAGCTTTTCAGTCACAAATATTACATCTTTTTAAACAAATATTCAATTCATAAAATTTTTATCCATGACAAAATCGTAAACGTTTAGATTCATTGGGGACAAGATATATGAAATTATTATTTCACAAAAAAACTTTAACATATACCATAAAGATCATCCCATATAGTAATATTCCTATGAATACTCTAATTTAAACTTTCATCATAACCTGGGGAAGGAAAACCTAAGAAAGGGTAACACTAAATGCTCAGTAAGGGTAAGTATGGGTGATATTAATTGATGATCATACTAAAGAATAACATAATCATAAGGGTATAATATCATGATCATAACTTATAATGTTCATAACAAATCTTAAGAATATAAAAATCATTATTTATGGAATAAAACATTATCATTTTTTAAGATAATATTTATATGAATGATAAATCATCATAACTCACTCATGAACCATATTTTCTTATCAAAAATGTATGGAACCATTATAAGTATAAAGACCATTTAATATGATAATTTTAACTACTAAGACCATCAGATCTATAATCAACACCATTTTACCATGTTGGATCAAGAAAATTGACTTATTTCCCATAACAGATCAAGCACTTTAACTTGTTTCCCATAACAAATAAAGCACTTCCACTTGTTTTCTAAAACTATATCACGAGATATAATACTTAAAAAAATTAATTGGAGGAAGATGTATGTCTCACCCATTATATAATTTAAAACATATATATTTTTTCCAAAATATCATAAAACATTCATCATATCATCCTATCATAACCCATGTAAATAAAACGGGTTTTATATTTCATTAAATCATAGCATAGCACATGAAAATGGGTTTCATAAATAATACATCATCACAAAGATAAACCATACAAAGAAATAAAAATGATTCTATCATTGGATAATATCCCTAGTATAATATAATAAATACCAAAGGTTTTTTTTAATGATTAATAGAAATTCTATTAAATAATCATAAAAAATATTCTTAAGGAAAATATACTTTTCATTTTAAAATCACTTTTCAAAAACTATAAACACTTCAAAAGATTATGTAAAAAAATTATTTGAAAAATATTATTGGAAACAAGTAAAGTACAATTCAAAGTATTGAGTAGTTATGATGGTGGAAAATTTCATTCATTTTTTATTAGTAAACAAAGAAAACATTCCTTTTATATTTTGGTAAAAAAATAAATAAAAATACCTTGTTCTAAAAATAACAATAAGATTCATTGTAAATTTATTTGTAAAAATTAAACCAAGGGTAAAAATGAATTTAAAAAAACATATTATAATTTTAAAATAATTTATGAAAACATTTTTAGAAAATATTTATATGGAATAAAAAGGATTTAGATCAAAGAGATAAATAAAGTCAATTTTCTTTAAAAACACTCTTTTAATATCTTAAATAATTAAAGTGGTAAAAATGAAAGGAAAACATATATATTAAATAAATAAAAATAGGATAATAAAATTAAATATATTAATTATATAAGTATCATTTAATTTCCTTAGTGTATATTCATGTATAAAAAATCATGATTAAAATAGGATTGAAATGTAAATCTCATACCTCATGTCTTTCCTTTCCTCATTCGCATTCAAACCACTTATATAATAAATACAGATTAATTATATATTTAATCTAGAACCATATTCATGTATATATATATCATAACATTTATTATTTATTTATAATATATTATCACCCATTTATTAATAATTTGTTATTAAAATCACTGTTCTAGATGATAAGAGCTTTGTATTCCAAGATTATTTCAGTTTTGCAATCCCAGACCTTATAAATTGATCATAGTTCCATAATTTAAATAATTTTAATCCTATTATAAAAATCATATATATTAATTATTTACATATTTATAATCTGAAATAAAAATTATATATAAAAAAATTAGTTAAATTATTCATGGAGACGGTAATTCGTACGTACGCATTAACATTGTTTTCATTTTTTAAAAAATGTAATAAAAGAAAGGTGAATACTAATTAATATTCATAGGATCATAATTAGATCATGCATATCATATAAATATGTTAAATCTATCTGTATTATCATACAATTATAATATAAATGAAAAAAAATCATATCGCTTTATGGAGGTGGTAGTATAGACGTACGCATTAGTGAAATTATCATTTTCCAATAGTTCGGAAGGTAAGAAAGTAGATGTGATATTATGATTCCAGAATTATAATTATGTCATAAATATCATATATAAACATAATACCCATCATAATTACCTTTAATGTAATATGGTCATGTAAAATTAATTGCATCGCTACGTGGAGTGGCGTACAGACGCATGAGTAATACTTTCACATTCCATTTGGTGGGAAAGTTGGTGGATAATAGTGAATTAATAATAATAATAACACTTTAGTATATTTATAATAATTTATTTTTTTTATTTTAAATACCATGGATTTATTGGAGGTAAATAAGAAGTAAAAAAAATAAAGTGATCGGTTAAGGCGATTACATCTTCTTTGAAAGAACTCATCTAGATCTCCTATTAAGGATCCTAGGGTTGGTTTTTTGGGAAGAACAAAACCTATATAATTTGGGTAAGGAAGTTGAAAAATTATTTTGTTATGGGATTTTTAATCTATAATTCTCAATTTTTTGTACATATGTAAGGGAGGAGGTGGCCTTTTTTAATTGAGGTGGCGGGCACTTTTGGAATTTTTTAAAAGGTTAAATTATAATAAATTCATTACCTAGCCCAAATGTCTCAAAAATGTCAGGTATTCGAATATAAGGTAGTACATGGTTTTAATACCATATTCCAATAAAATATGAAGACATTTTGATTTCATTTTAAACATTATCTTTTTTATTAACCACTTGTTTAACCAATTTTAACTTTAATTGTGATCACATATTTTTCACCATTAAAGTGTTAAAATTTTACATATAAGGTGAAAATTGGATCATAAATGGATAAGGGATTAAATTTTAAACCATACCTTATCTTCATTGTCTTATTTTATGTTTCCCAATATTTTTAGGTAATTTAATAAAATATTACTTTAATAAAATATTTTTTTAATAAAATATTATTTTAATAAAATATTATTAATGTCTATTTTGAAACTAATCATTTTATTTGACTTAAAATACATATAAAAGTTTCAATTACATTATAATCCTTAAAAAACATTATTTTGTCATATTAATCTATAAAATTCATAAAATTCATTACCTTAGTCAAATTATATCACTCTTAAAAATTTTAATATCATTTATTTTATTTTTCCATTAATTAAATAAATGTTGTTTTGACATTGTGTAAGAATTTAAAGTAATTATACAATACCTAAAAATTAAAAATTAATTAAAAAGATGAAAAATATGTTTTTTATGATAAAAATATAAATTTTGATTCATTCATAGATAAATTGTCTCCCCATCTAGACACATAATAGATACGTAAAACTAAGAGAGTGACATTTTGTAACTTTCTTTGATTTAAATAATATATTTGTAATTTTCATGGACAAGTGTCCATTAAACAAATAAAATTAGTCTATAATGTGATAAGGGTGTAATTAACATAATCAGAAAAAAATTCGGAAGAAATTATAGCCTTATCACATTTTTTAACATAGATTTACTCGATTTACCCTTTACCGAGGTGATAAATTTTACCATGATTATTGTTCATATTAATCAAAAATAAAAGGAACTATATACCAATTGTAAGAAACATGATTATTAATATAGAATAAATATTATCAAATTTAATATATATAATTAGCATGATTTAATTTTAAAATATGTTTGAAAAACATGATAAGAACTGATTTTTTGAAAAAGATAGTTTTTAAGCATAAAACTTAGTTTATTATTATCCCACGCCTATAAAAATATTAAATGAATGTTAAAAAATATTATTGAATATATAATATATAAATTTAATTAATATTATTCACCACCAGTAATTAGTTTAATTTAAGAAAATACATTATCTGCATAAAATAATTTTTCATATAAAACATCACTTTTATTTTCAAAGATTTTTTATTTTCAATTCTAATTATTTGATAACCAATTAATTCATATTATAAATGTATAGAACATTTATTTTTAATAATTTTTTATTACTATTCATACCCTCTAATCTAGTTTCAAGCTGATAACCTTTACATAATAATATTTTAATAGTATATCGTGGTTCATTTAAAATCGGTGTTACATGTAATGCTAGCTATCATGGAAATAAAATTATTTAATAAGAAATATTTTTTCCAAGAATTTCAGGGTGTTAAAATAATAATATATAAAAAGTAAAATAGAAACCAAAATTAAGAGTATAAATAAAATGTTATGTTCATAAATAACCAAAACAAACCATAATACCAAGCCAGAGCATGATCAAATCTATATGATGTTTAGTCGCCTCTTTATCCCAAAAAAATCTAAATGGTACCAACATGAGATCAAAACATGAGAACCTACATGGAGAAATAAAATCTACAAACACACCAAGCTGTGTATATAGGTTGTGTGCTAAACAATCCAAGGGGGATCCCACTAAATAATTTATTATTATTTTTATAATTTCATACATAAATGCTAGTTTGAAATACATTTTATTAATTTAATACCATTTTAGTGTTTGAGTAAAACCAAAAATATAAGTATGTTCCATTTTTTAATTCTAAATCATGTTATTAAAATAAGATAAATTGGTTACTGGCAAGTCACATAAAACCTATTATTAAATAAGGTGTTTAAATACATTTAAACCCATGATAGATTTATAAATGAGTTTAAATCCTTTATTTAAAAATTAACTATAAAATAAATTTTGATAACTTGATTTTAAAATAGTAATATGATGAAGGAAACGAAATACATAAAAAGTACATGTATGAGAAATCCGATTTTTTTAGAAATATGTAAATCATTCCATAATTAAATAAATACCCAATGAAAACAATGATAAACAATAATATAATTCACTCAAATCAATAAAAGATTAAAAAAATAATAGAATCAACTCATATTAAATAAAGAAAACCAAAAAAAATAGAATCCTCTAATGTAAATGAAAGATAAAAAAACTAAATTGCAATATCAACTGCTCATATAAAGGGAGGATAACTAAAAGTAAACAATAATATCATCAACTCATATTAATTAAAGATAACCAAAAGTAAAGAGTAATTGTATCCACTCATATAAATGAAAGATAGCCTAAAATCATTGTAGAATACCTAGTGAAGTATAGTTACTATATATTAGTATCTTCATACATTCTAAGGATAAAATACAACACTTCACATTGTGTGCAAGCCACTAGGAAGAGTTACATAAATGCCTAATGGTAAAGTGTCATGTAAAAAACTAAGGAGAGCAATGTCAATGCCTAGTGGGTAGAACAACACACATATAAGTGTGTCCCCATAACTAATAGTGTGATCCATTTTATGTTATTATTTTATTAAGTAGTGAGGTAGGAGTCACAATACAAGGATAGGTATAGTCTCATAAATTCATAGTTTTACTTGTTCTAGGTCCTTACCAAAGTACATGATGTTACCATGATCAACCAAATGGAGTTTTTTAATATAGAATATGAAATAAATCACATAAAAATCAATTAAATATAAAAATATGCCTCATTCCAACTCATTTACCCCTTTAATAATTTTCCCCATAAAATATACATAATCATTAAACCAAAATCAATTTCATCTCGCAATATACACCAAATCATATAAAGAATAATCAGGTGGGGTTAAATCCAAGGGTGAAGCATTTTTTATGAAAAAACATTAACACAGGTTTCCAAATAGGACTTTTGTTTTAATTTAACCATAAAAATCAAGAAATTGTTTTTTTAAAACCACTTTGAATCCATGTTTTGATTAGGATTATCAATTACCTCAAAAAAAAAGAATAAATTTTGATTAATCAAAACCAAAATGTATAATTAGTAATTACATATTAATTAAAAAATATAAAAATAAGATGAACCTAAGTTAATAGTCATATTTAACATAACAATGTGTCAAGGAAATATAACAAACTCAATAAAAAATATATTTCAACTTAAAAAATACTGAAACCACATAATTATTATTAAATATATAAAATATCACATGTGAAAAAATTTATAAATCTTATCAAATTCCAAAACCTCACTTAAATTGGTAATTCTTTTTAAAAAAATCCTCTTAGGCATTTTCCAGAGACATAAATTGCACAAAAGTTCACTCTAGGTGTATATAAGTTGGTATTCCATGAAAAATCACATTTTGTATCAATATTGAAAATACCAATGCATGAAAACCAATATAACCTCATAGAATTAGGAATTTATAAGTATAATTTAATCAAAGTATCAGTTTAGAAAAATCAAGCACCTATGGAATTCCAAATAAATAGGATTTTTTAAAAACACCTACTGGTTGCAAATTAAATTTTTTTTAAAGAAAGGGTAGATGAGTAAAATAGATCAAGTGGGCCAAAACTAGTGAATCCTGAGGGAACCACCTCTCACAATGGAATGGTATCCAAGAAGGATAGATTCAAAACTATTAAAACAAGTACAAGAAAAATCTGAACTAATTGGTGAAGCCCAAAAATATGCTTCCCAGCTCCCTTAATGCCATGTATGGAGAAAAATAGTGTGATATTTAATGAGGACATTACATTTTTTAATGTGATAAATTATAGACCATTCCATCTTGATCTGAACCTACATTCAGAGAAATATTATCTCTGAATTAATCTCCATGAATGATAAGCAGATGTTGTTGTTGCTACACATCTCCAACCCATCACTCAATGCAATAGCCTCCACCATTAAAGAATTACCAGGACCATAAGATGAACTATAAAAAAATGAATGATCCAGAAGGATCACGAACCAGACTTCCTCCACAAATATAAATAGAAAAAAATTAACCATCAATGTTTGACTTGAAACCACTAGAGGGAGGGAACTAATGAACCCAATGTCCCTAGGAAGACACACCATGCATACTAAAGAATTCACGAAGACCTGTATGAGAAACCTGAGTGAGGGATCCTAATCCCTTCATTTAACTAGTGGAGTCAGTTCAAATACCAAGAAACATGACCTGGAAACCATATTCCTCCATGACGAAATGACCCCCTCACATCTGGATTTGTTCTTCACCTTCAATATACACCAGCAACAAGCCCCCAAAATGAGCACCCTCGCCCTTCTTTTAGGATATTCCACTTTAACACCATTAAACCTAATATAAATGAGGTCCTAGCTACTCTATTCAAGGTGAGTGAGACAAGAAAAGTTACCAAGCATGCACCACATAGGGTTATCCCATTCACCTTTAAAAAAATAAGAAACAATGATTATTTGTGGGGGTTTTTACAATATGTGCACTTCATACAAGGTAAACCCTCTTATGTTTGATCGGATCATCTATGGGAAAGCCCAACTTTTGTAGCCTCCATACTATAAAGTTATATTTATAAGGTAGGTATTTGAACTAAACTGTTGATCCCCATTCATTTTGAGTAGTGTTGTTATGCACAAAAATATGATAGCCATTAGGAGAAAAAACATCAGACGTAGGTGTCGTGAACACACATATATCTCACAACTTGTTCATGTAGATATTTTGAAATATAGAATGATGTTAATTGTTAATAAACATATTGAAACACATAGGATAAGATCAAGCATGACTGAAAGAAAAATTCAGGATAGGGAACCCCAAGAATCTAAGCAAACCACCCACCAAATTTTGGATATGTAAGTTGATCTCCCCTCGACCAATGATCTAATGTGAGTTGGCCTAGATAACCATAATATGACCTGATATATAAATCAAAAATCTAGAATCCTTACCCATTATATTTCTCAATTCCTTCCTATATTTATTATTGATTAAGATTCCCCAAATATTCTGACCTTCAACGACTTACCATGTCAACCTGAATTGAATGTTTTACATCATACTTAATACTTTCTAAATATTTATACCACCTTCTACGTAGGACCTAGAAAGCCTACCCCAAGAGTCCCAATGAAATATTCATCAAAGTGGGTATCCCAAATGAAGAATAAAATATGATTCTCAATCTCCTTGATCACCATTTTTGGTGCCTTGAATGTAGATATCATGTGCATAAGAATTGAGGATAAGATGTGATTAAGTGATCTTCCCACCAAAGTAGAAGAATAGGTTTCTAAAATTATTATTATGATTATAAATATTATTGAATAACCCCCCATAAATATGGATATGAATCATCCCATGTGAGATAAGAGATCCAAGATAGTCCATTGGAATGATTATCCTATGGATACCCAAGCATTCTTCAATCAGCGATTCACATCTTGAGAAGATGGAAGAAAGGAGTAAAACACTAATTTTATCACAAATAATATGTTGGACACTCCATTTACAAAACTCCTTAATAATCTTGTTAAACTCCTAGAGGGACCTCATATTACCGTTCCCAAAAAAATAGCATGTTATTTGTGAAAATAATACCAGAAAGAACAATATAGGCACCCATTCTATGAAAAGGTCATATATTACCAGTGAGAATACTTTGATTTAAATACATTCTTAAGGAATCCCGAGCCAAAATAAAAATAATGTGAGAAAGAATTTCTCATTGACTTAACACTCTAACCATATTCAAGAATTATTACTTCTTGTCCATGAAGAACCTGGTTAACCATGAAAAGATAAAGCACCTAAAAAAAGATCAGACACCCAATGGAAAGATCCCATATAGCTCATAACTTTGAAGCGGAAATTTCATTCTAGTCTATCTTAAGATTTGTACATATCTATTTTGAAGATAATGTTGGATACTGGGGACTTAACATTAATGTCCCTATCCATTTCTAAACAAAGGCCTATGGCACCCTTAACGAACCGACCCTTACAAAGACATGTTGTTCTTTAGAGATCCACTTCAAAAAGAAAGAATACAACCTTCTCTTGAGAATTATGACCAAGAAATTTTAAGTGAAGTTTCACATACGGATGGGATGAAACTTATTGATATTTGATAGATACTTAACCTTCGAAATGAGGACTAAGGTGGTGGAACATTCCACACGAGGAAAATTCCCTCCATGGAATAAGTCTAAGATGGCCTCAATGAGTTCATTCTTGACCAGGCCCCCAAAAGAGACATAGAATACCCCAAGAAAACCATCCAGGATAGGGTATCTTTTTGGGTTGAGATATTTAACATCATGATATATTTCACACTCTTTTGGAACATCACCCTATATACCATTTTTGAGATCATTGAGTAACCTTGTAATGGTGTCAAAAAATCCAGTGTGACCACATGGATAGTCATTATATATCCATGGATTAACATAGACTAGAAGAGACTTAAAAAATTCATGGACATAGTTCCAATGATTGTAGGATCTTTAATATATGATTCATCATCCCAAAGAATATTCGGACTGGTGGTACACTGATTCTCCTTGATACAAGCATGAAAGAAGGTTGTGTTAGGATCACCATATTAAAGACATGTATCCATTGATAGTGCTCTATCTTCCCTCTCCTATTTTAGTAACAACTCTGATAGTTTAAAATTCTTGTGAATCAGAGCTTCAAAAATAACTTCATCCCATTCTTCTTTAATATGAGACTCCAATAGTGCACAGTCCCTCGAGATATGATCCATACCTTACTAGTGAGAGGGTATCCTATTATTCCATGTATGTAGATATCCCTTCATGTGATGAAGATTTTTGTGCAACTAAACCCATGGGTAGAATAATAGAAAGGGGATAATAAGATTAAGGGGAAGATTTATCTTAAGAATACATGAATAAATCCACCCTATAAAAATTGATAGGAGGTGGATATTAGACAATAAGACCCTCATGCATCCCATTCGAAGAGGGGAAGGAAAGGGTAACCCTCTACTAACAGGAACATGAAAAGACATAAATATAAACTTTATATTAGGATAAATTATTTTCCCACCTATATTACCAAACTATATAGATTCCAATATATTTGAACTTTATCAAACTTTATCCCTTCACCTTATTAGTTTACAAAACCATTCAGAAACCATGCGGCCAAGAAAACATTCCCAAAAATTAAAACATTTATAACTAAACACCTCAAAATTAAGGTAAAATATTATATAATAATTATAAACACTTAAAAAGGACCTTGTCATGTGAAAATCCTTCCCACCATACCACATTATACCCAAATAAATTCATTAGAGAAATTAGAGGAAAAAAATAAACTCAAGAAATAAATACTCAAAAGTATCAATGAAAGAGAGATTCAGGATATTTTAATGTAACGAAAATATAAAATAAAATCTATTAGATAACCAATATGATTTTTTTTCATAAGATTCATTATTGAAATTTGAAAAACGATTCACAAAATAGTCTGTTTCATGATAAATATTGTATACCATGTCAAAGAAGAAAATTGAATTTCTACCTAGGGATTCACACTCAACCCATGACACATAAAAAAACAACTATTAGTTTATTTCCAAGTAAACAAGGTGTGGTACCTACTATAGCTCTCCTAAACATGAAAGGTTTTACCTTAAAATGGTGATACATATAAGACCATGCAACCAATGGAGTCATTTTAAGGAAGGAAAATTTTTACCAAATCTACACCCAAAACAATCCAAGAGAGAGATTAATGATTCCCAAAGAGCACAAAATATAGAATCATGCATAGGGAAATTGATACTATGTCATTTGACTTACCCATGGTTGGATGAAAAACCAAAGGAAGATTTAATAACTGGTTATTCATATGATAACATTCTAAAAAACCTCTATAATTAATCACATGGGAACAAAGTCATTAGATCATACCTAAAATGGAATTAGAGGACCCAAATTTACTTTAATGAATGTGGGTGAGGGTCTAATTTCCCATTTGATAAGAGATAATAGAATATGGATTCTAAATTGAATTTCCCCACTTACACTAGATTGAGTAGGAAACTACTCAACAATGGATAATATATTGAGGAAAACATCATCAAAACATCCCTATTAAGTACTCCTCAATTAAAATCCAGTCTAAACAAGGGAACCTCTAAATTAGTATTTAGTAAAAGAATCATTTAAAGAGATTATGTTTCCAAATGATCCCTTAATGTCTAGGTTAAGAGAAAGACATTGGGACACAAAGTAGGTTTTCTCAACTACTCTATTCTATGTTTGGGTCAATTAAATAATTGTGAAGGTCATATTTGAATTATAAGAACCACCACGCTAGAAGGAACTTTTGATAAGAACTCCCCACACTCCTATGAATGCTTCTTGGGGACACAATATAAATAAAAAAACAGAAAACTCAAGAATGAACATCTCAAGATTAAGAAAACATGATAAAATTACAATCCAAAAAGATAAAATTCAAAAAAAAATCCCATCTCAAGAGAGAATGTACATAACATAGGAAAAAACCTTTTTAAAACATTAAAAAAGTAATATAACATTATTCCAAATAAAAATAAATTAGATTCAAGTATATTACATTTAATTTAGTAAAATCCTTCCAATTTTCCCTTTCAAAACTCTAATAAGACTTACCCACTTCTCTTAATTTCAAAATTATTTTATATAATCCCCTTTCCCATATAAAATTAATCCTTCATAGCATGAAACTAAGAAATAAAAAACTCCAACTTAATTTTAAAAAAACATCATCAAAATAAAACCAAAACTTATTTTAATTCTATTTAAATAGATATAAAACAAATTATAAACAACTCATAATCCCATGAAGTACAAAATGAGAATTTAGGAGGGATACAGAACTATGTAGGGTTTTACCACACTATTTAGAGAGCATTATGAAAAGATCTATAAAATTCCTAGAACCATGAACATGGGATCTATATGGTTTTCTAGACTATGTGATATAATCATGCACCTCGGATTATCATTTTATTTTAAGCTCACAACTAGTAAAACCTCAAAATAACCCTCATATTTTCTTTATAGAATTAAATACCATATATTCAAATCAAAATATATTATAAATAATCACAAACAAAACCAAATTTCAAGCATGACATCCAAAATTTCAGTGGAAACTCAGGTCACATAATGTAAGGTGGTGATAAGGAACCTATTAATAACCTACCTCTTGAGTACTGAAAATTCTATCTCTTATCATCCAAAATTCCCAAACTAAAAATTTGGTGCTCTGATACCATTTTATCATGAAACAACATGAGATATCCTAATATGTAACCAGAGTTATCCAATTAGAGGATCTGAGTTGTGTACTCGATTGTAATGATCTTGAAACTAGTGCAAGGGTTCCAATTATGACCATGTGGGGATGATTTCACCCTATCAATAACTTTTACTAAAACATAGTATTTTTACAATGAAAATATAGCATAGTGTTCCCATGAGTTGCACTATTATGAAACATAAAATAAATAGTTATAATTTAAACACAAAAAAAATTGGTTATAATATCTATATAGAAAAAAACTCTCATTTATATATATACATAACATGATAATAATACATATAAAGTATAATAGAAACCAAAATTAAGAGTTGGGTTTAAGTGACCAATACAAAAATAACCCAAATGAACCATAAACCTGAGCTAAGACATGATCAAATCTATATAACCCATGGTCACATCTAAATACCTAAAACATTCAAGAGATAACATCATGAGATCACAACCTGAGCACCTACATTGAGACAAAACGGCAATATTCACACCATGTAGTGTATGTAGTGTGTGATCTAGACATACATTGGAGGATATCACCCAAGATTTTATGCAATAATTTTATTATTCATTCCACAAATTCTAGTCTGAAAAACATTTTATGAATTTAATACCATTTTATCATATGATTAAACAAAAACATATAAGAAATTATTTGTTTTAAACCAAACCATATTATTAGAAGAAGATAGATTAATTCCATCAACTTTACTTAAAACCAATTTTAAAGAATGTATGAAAATGTCTTTAAGACCCTGATAGATTTATAATTGAGTTTAAACAGTTCGTTTACAAGTTCACAACCTTAATGAATTTGATATCTTAATTTTAAAATGATAACAAGAGGAAGGAAACTAATGAAATAAAATGTGAATTAATGAGAAATACCATAGGTAAAAAATATGAAAACCATTCCATAAGAAAACAACTTCCCTATAAATACGAAGGTGAACCATAATAAAATTCACTCAAATAGAGAAAAAATATCCCAAAGTAAATTAAAATAGAATAAATTCATATAAAAGAATGATAAAAAATAGTAAATAAAAATAGAATCCACTCATATAAATTAAGGATAAACAAAAGTAAATAGCAATATAATCCAATAATATAATGAAAACATAACGAGAACTAAATAGATATAGCATTCAATCGTAAAAAATAATGATAACCAAAAGTAACCAAAAATATAATCCACTCATATAAATGAACTATAACCCAAAATCATGGGAGAAACCCTTGGGAACTAAGGTAATGGTACACCAGTATCCTAATAAATTCTCATAATAAAAATCTATCACATCACCTTACATGAAATCTAGGAGGGAGAGCTATGAAAATGAATCATTGTAATGATTTCTCTAAGATTCTAGGGAGAGTAATTTCAATTCCTAGTGGTATAAAATGAAACCCAAATCCGTTTTTCCCATTATTAATAATGTGATATATATCATAGTAGTGGTTTAGTTAGTAGTGTCTTTATTATCATGATCCACAGCTAAGGGGAGTGCCATAAATGCCTAATAGTACTTATACTTTGTCTTTAACTAAGTACCCATGGTTCCCATGACCAATAAAATGAAGGTTAGTAATCTCAATCATGAAATAAATCACAAAAAACATAAATTATATATAAAAAAATCCATCAATATTCTTTTCATAACCCTTTAATAAAAATCTCTTTAATATTCACATAATTAATAAACCATAATCAACTTTATATCATGGTTTAAAAAACTCATATAAAGTTTTATAACATAGGCATAAAACCAAGGGTGACATATTTGTAATGAAAAATAATTAATAACCAATTCTAAATGGTAATTTTTTTTCATTCAACCTTGTAAATCTTTGAAACTTATTTTGAAAACCACTTTGAAACTATGTCTTGATTAGAAATAGCAATTAACTCAAAATAGAGAATAAATATTAATTAAATTCAATATAAGATGTGTTAATATGAATTAAATTTTAATTAAACTATATAAAAACAAAATTAACATAATTTAATACACACATGTAACATGAAAACATGTCAAGGAATTACAATAAGCTTAATAACAAATACACATCCACATAAACTACTCCACAAAACTGCTGAATTTTTTTAAATTATTAAATCTTCTAAGAAGAGCCTCTTATGAATTCTTTTAAACAAGTGAATTGAAATAAAGTTCATTCTAGGTGTCTATAACTTGGTATCCAATGAAAACCCCCTTTTATACCAATCTTACAAACTCTGATTTAAAAACCCAAAATAAATTCAAAAGTATAAGAATTTATACGTAAAATTTAATTAAAATATGATTTTATAAAACTCAATCACCTATGGCATAAAAAATAAATGGAATTTCATAAAAATATATACCTTAACGCAAAAGAATATTTAATCCATCAATGTTAAAAGCTATATTAGGCCCTAAAAGGAGGTTTAAAATACCTAAACATCAAAACTCTCATGTTTAGTTCAATCCAATTCATGTATTTCATCCACCGTGTCCACTAGGGAAATAAGAAGAAAATGGAAAATATATAGAAGAAGGAAAAAGGAAAAGAGAAGAATAAGATTAAGAAGAAAATTTACCATAAAAAGTAAACAACAAATCCACCCTAAAACCAATGGGAGGAGGTGTATCTTAGCCAAGAATCCCCTCATATATCTTATTCAAAGAGGGTATAGAAAAGTGAAATCTCCTATTAAAAGATATCGAAAATAAAAAATATCAACTTGTGATAAGGTTTCACAATTTACTCACAAGGTTTACCAAATCATGTTAAATCCATATGGTCACCACTAGATTTAAACCTTCTTGAACTCACACGCCTTACCTTCATGGTATAAAAAACCATTCATAAATGATGTTTCCTTTAAAAACTATCCAAATAAAAAATTTCATCCCTAAACACCTCGCCCTCAAGGGAACATGTTATATAATAAATATACACACATAAAAGTAATTTTTTGGTTTCATAATTTTCCCCACCATACCACAACATAGCCCAAGAAATTCATCCATGAAATTAAAGGAACAAAAACCTAGACTCGAGAAAGAAATAATAAAAAGGATCAATGGAAGAGAGTTACTGGATGTTTTTATGTTAATAAAATTCATAATAAAATCTATTAGATAACCAAACAATAATGTTTCATCTGATTTATAATTTAAATCAGAAAAAATATTAAATGAACTATTCTATTTCAATATAGATATATTTTACCGTGTTAATAGATAGAATGAAACTACTTTCAATGGATTCACACTTAACCCATTCAACATAAGGAATAAATTAGTAATTTATTACCAAAAAAGGGTGGTGAAACTATCTATAGGTCTCACTACCCTGAAATTCTTCACCTTAATAAGATAAAACATATATGGCCACACTACCAAGGGAGAATCATTTTAAAGAAGACCAAATTTTACCAAATCAATAGAAAAAACCATCGAAAACAAAGATTAGTGAATCAAAAAAACACAAAATATAAAATATTCCCTAGAGAAAATGATATCAATCCATCTAGATTACCCATAGTTATAGGAAAAACCAAATGGAGTTACAAGAACTAGTGATTCATATGGCAGTCAACATGGTCACAACTCAAATCAACCACAAAGTAACAAAGTCATTCAAACATTCTTAGAATGGTCATAGAGGTCCCAAATTAACCATAATGAATATTGGTGATAGTTTACTTCTCTATTTGATAATAAATAATAGAATGAGGATACTGACTTGAAATACCTCACTTATAATAGATGGAACGAAGAAATAATCAATATAATATACCCTATTGGTGACAAATTTATCACCACAACCCTATTAAGTACTCCTCTATTAAAATATAGGCCAAACAGGGATACTTTTAAATAAAGGTATGTTCAAAGACTCTTTTTAGGGGTCTTATTTTCCCAATTATCACTTAATTTCATGCTCTAGATAAATACACTAGAAGAGAAAGATATTTTACTCAACCAGTTTATTCTATGTTTGGGAAGAGTCAATAATTATAAAGGTCAAACTTAGACGACATTAAGAACCATGTAACACCCAAATATTATAAAATTTATTTTCTTAAATATTATGTTTTATATCTTATTATAAACAAATAATAAAACTAAAACGAACAGTGACACTTTTATTGAAATAAAATATTTCAATGAATGATAAACATCAATACATTTTGAGGTTCCTATATGAAACAACATGAATAGAATTAAAAGTTGTGTAAATAAGCATATATATATACACCAAAAAACATAAAATATTTACCCTTAGATATTTTCATGAATAGTCTGAACCCGACTACAACTATAGATTTATGGAAAATAATATTGAATTCAATAGACATGATGAGTTAGGATTAAATGAATGAATTTTAGGGAACCATGTATGGATATATATATAGGAATATAATATGTTTATTATATATATATATTCATTGGAAATATATCCATTATATATATTTATATCCATTATATATATATAGTGGTAAATTATATACAAATTTAATTGGTTGGAAGTAAATATAAAATCATTTTAAGATAAAAGATATATTTTTTTATAAAAATGCTTTTGTTTGCAATGTATTTTTATTTTAAAAGATTTAATTAATCAAAATTTATGAATAATTAAAATTAAATAATTAGGTTATATATTCAATTTGATTAACTAAAATTCATTTAATTATGGTTATTAGTAATAGAATGAGAATAAAGTCATTTTATGCTTAAATAATTCTTTTTCTTCAAAACTTGTTTTTGTTGAATTTTTTAGATGTATATTATAAATAAATTTTAATAATTTTATAAATTTCATTTTATAAAAATGGTATTTCTTTTTGAAATAATCATATCAAATTTATCTTAGGGTGAAATATTTGGACTTTTTTGAAAAGAAAATATTTTTAGTGAATGGTAAAAAAAATATTTTCATATAATAATTCCATTTCTATTCGGGTATTTAAGAAATCAAAATTTTTGAATTGATTTTAAATTTTAATTACTATTTTTTGATTAAAAATAATCCAACTAATGTCATTATACTCTGCATTAAGTTTTATTTTGGTATACAACATTTTTATACTTAAAAATGTATTTTTCTAGAAAACTATTTCTTGACTCGTTTATTTGGGTTTATTTTAAAAGAATTTTCTTCCAATTATAGGGATTGAATTTGATAAAATAGATTAAATATTTGGAATAATCAGGTAAAATATTATAAATAGTTCAACCTTATTTTTGGTCTTTATGAATAGAAATTTGGTAAATATTTGTCTCCTTGGAAATGTATATCACGTAATAATAGTTAAAAATAATGTCATAAGGCTTTAAAAACATAATTAAAACCTTAATTATTTCTATTTGATGAGTTTATTTCATCCATAATAAACCAATATTTTAAAATATTTAAACTTGGTTCCATTTTTATTTGATAATTACCATAATATTATTTTTTGTAAAGAATGAACCCAAAATGCTACTCTCTTTGTTTTAATAACTCTAATATTACTTCATAGGGATAAAAGGAGGTTATGTTTTGTTATAAATGGTTATTTAAAAGATTAAACAATTTTCTTATCATGTTAATTTACTTTTAATTATTAATGATTCAATAATTACTTTAAATTTTAACCCCAATCCAATATGGTACATGTTCAAGCAGTATAAAAATCAAGTAAATGATTATAAAAATAAACAAAGTAATATTTTTTTGTGATTTATGGTGCTACAAGAATTTTCTAGATAAATATAGTGTATTGTTAATTTTTTAAATGTTTGTATTTTAACTATAGTACTTTATTTTTATTTTTTAAAATCTAATTATGTGTATAGTCTTAAAAGAGTCTTTAATGGTATTTTGTGCTAAATAATATATTATTAAATGATTTAAATTCTATAAAAAAAACTTATCTTTGTGAAATTTAATGAGACATGGTTTATAATTTCAACCATATTAAAATTATTTGTATCTTTTACTTTTATTGTAACTTACCTTTCCCCTAAAGAGTAAAATACTTTGATATTGTGGTAATCATCAAATGTGTTAATGGGGGGTTAAAACTAAGAGATAATGGTTAAACCAACAGCTGAACTTGTATAAATTTTATTAAATGATATTATTTCTAATTATATTAATAATATATTATTTCAGAACTTATATTGACCAATCCTTGCCAAAATCTATTATTAAATTTCTTAGATACTTTCTAGATATTTTTTTATTCTTAAAAGACCATCCCAAAGGTTTTTAAGGAGAGATACAATAGAGGTACTTCATCGATGAGGTATTCATATTCACTAATCGTTTTAATTTTACTTTTTATTATACCTATATAAATTCTTTCAAAAAAATTAAAATATAATATAATAAGTGTTTATTATATAAATAGACGTTATTATGTTATTTTCATAACCTTAATTATCTCATTTTTTCATTAAATGGGAAATAAAATTATCACTCATGTGTACAAGTGGACCCCCACCTCCACGAACCGATAAGATTTATTTTCCATCACCACCTCACATTAATGTTTATAATGATTAATTTAATACATATATATAATTTTTATGATGTAGATATGATTATTTAATGAAAAAATATTATTTATCTTTCTTTTCTTATTTTCTATAGAAAATGAAAATAATGTTCATGTGTACATACTGACAACAATATTCATGAATGATGTAATTCATTTTCTATATCTAAATTTTATGGATGGTTAGAAATATTTATATAATGAATATATATGATACGTATATCATTGTTAATATTATATAAATTATTTAACAATGATCAAGATATAAGAACTGAAATTGTTGAAGTGAGACTAACATGAAAAAATGAAATAGTTGACACCCAGAAATGATGATTTTAATAAATAAATATGAATAAATAAGTGTTGAAATGTTATAATTGAATCGTATATAATATTATAATTTTGTATATTGTTTTGTTAAATAATTATAATAAATTTAAATTCATTATACAGAAGGTTATATCTCCTACGAAGCAAGTCGGATGTGAGGTAAGGGTTCTTCATCTCAATATTGTTTCGTTGATACCTACTTTATGTTATTGACCTATTTATATTTATAAGGTTTATATGATTCTTATTTCACACACTATATCATGTATCAATCTTAATTTAACATATTTAAATTTATATTTGATATTATTACATCCATGTGGTTTTTATTCAGAAGTTACCAATGTGGGAAGGGTTTCTCATCTCACTTTTCTCTATGTGAGACATATATAATATTCTCCAATTTTTTCATTAATGTAGTGTATATACTTACTTTTTTATATTTTATATCATGAATATATTAATATTTATGGCATTTAAAGTTTCATTTGAAGTTATTTCTTTTATTGGGGTTATGATTCAAAAGTTACCAAAGTGATAAGTGTTTATGTTACAATCTCATTTCTTTTCCAGATTATTTATTATAAATTTATATTGAAAGAAATTATATAGATATTATCCATTAAACTCCATAAAGTTTCTTCTAATATAATTATTTCTTTAATTTTTATGTGTTAGTAACATTTTCCTCTTTTTGGTATATAAAATGATCGAGGAATTCTTTTTAAAGAGAATCGGACCTTATTTCCTCTTTGGCTGATGAAATTATATTTCCATACTCTTAAAAATTATTTTATGAAAGTTATTATTTATATTATGGATATTTTAAATTGGAAATTTTCTCTAAATTTTAATTTTTTAACAAATTTATAAAAATTAATATTTCTAAATGTTTTCTGAACAAGTTGTAATTGAATTTTTTCAAAAAGTGTAAAAAGGAAGTTTTATTTTAACATATACACCATAAAAATATTTTTTACCATCAAGAAAATTATTTTACTTTAATATTCTATTGAAATTTTCTATAGTTATTTTCAATTAAAATGATTTTCTTAATATTCTGAGAATTTTTAGTTTTTAATGTATCAAAATAAAAGGATATTTTCCTTATTTTCAAAGAGATATTTTAAATGTTATTTTGAAGTAATTTTTCATATAAATAAGAATCATTTGATTTTTATAATGAACCACTGGGGATATTTTCTTATGATACCATCTATTTTCTTTTTCTAGATGGTTTATGATAATATAAGAATTAACAAGAAACCCTTTTTCAAACCACAATTTAATTAAACCACGATGAATGATGTTATCAATATGATGATAAAATATCAATGAAACTAATTTTATTTTACATGAGTTCTGATATGATGATATTATTAATGTTTTATGGTATTATGAAATAGATATGAATTTATTAAGATTATTTTATGGGTGTGCCTAAAATTATATAGCCCAATAATGCATTGGGTAATGATGATAGAATTAACTAGGTGGAAGTTACTACAAAGAGAATATTGGAATTTAATGGGAAGGCTATTATATAAATATTTTTTGTCCAATAAGAAATTATATTATTCTAGGTGACACTTGACATATAATTTCTATGAAAGTGATTATGCCACTATTTTATGTAATGATTATATGCTTACAGTATGTTCTCATTGTTTAGGAACTTTTACTATCTTATTATTCTTATATTTTGAACCGCCAACCTTTATTCCATGACTCATGATTATGATCACTATACTATTAGGTATGATTTTATATTGCTATTATTCTTTTCTCATACCCTTATTCTCATTTTATTATTTTAAATGATCATTGAATGGTATCTCCCATGTTTACCTTTACTGATCATATGATCTCACCCTTTCTTATGTTTTCTATTATTCTGGTTATAAATAATAATATTATATAAGATCAATATATAAGGGTATAATGTGTTGATAATTTTATAGTATATGTTAAAATATTTTTATGGAATAAGAAAGTCTAGGTATAATAGAAAATATGACCATTTGAGGATAATTTTATGGGTTTTTTTAGACATAGGTTTTTTATAATTCTCTAAAACTCTAAACCAATAAGGTATTTCATATATAATTGACTCAATTTTAGCTCTGGATATTAAAATTATGAATGCTTAAAATTGGGTTATTTTTATCGGTATCAAATTTGTAAAGTTAAATATTATTTTTTAGCTTTGAATCTAGAAGTGTGGGTTTAGGTCTATTATAGTTGGTATCAGATCCCGGTTTAGATAACATTAGTGGTTAATAAGTTTTTATATGATTATATTTTAATATTTAAGGAAACCATTATGTGTTTATAAGTATAAATATCATCATATGTTTAAAGACATAGATACCTTTTTGAGGTTTTATGTTCTGGTATTTTAAAGTTGACAAATGATATTTTGGGAGATATTAATTTTATTTTAATAGCTCAGTGAAATATATATAACCATTGAGTTTAATATTTTATTTAATGTGTTTTTTTCAAAAATAATGTTATTTGGAACAATATTTGATTACATTGAAGATAAAATGAAGGATAGTATGCGAATTTATTTTAAGAATTAATGTTGAATAACAT
Source organism: Viscum album (assembly GCA_963277665.1). Taxonomy (NCBI): domain Eukaryota; kingdom Viridiplantae; phylum Streptophyta; class Magnoliopsida; order Santalales; family Viscaceae; genus Viscum; species Viscum album. The sequence continues at coordinate 2,080,582,112 of OY728128.1, read as the reverse complement.
TTTATAAGTATATATGGTTTTATTGTAACATTATGGTAGTTTAGGTTGGTTTGAGAAATGATTAGTGAATTTTGGAGAATATTTTATTAGGGCATAAAAATTTTTGTTATGTGACTATATGAGTTATTACTATTATTTAGGGATAAAGGTTATGTTGATCTTGGAAAAATAAGTGGTCAAATATTTTTTATTTTTTGGGATTTGAATCTTTTTGGGAATATTTTCAAGAGTTTTATGGTTATCTATTTATGGAATGACTTAGGTTAGGTTTTGGGGGTTATTAATGATGTGTTAAATAATAGTGTAATATTTTTTCAAATAAAATTTTATTCATATTAAGTATTATCTTACCTTGTGCAAGCCATTTTTATTTTAGTAAATATATATCAACATTAGCGATAACTTTTTGTTCACTTATAGATCTTATGGTCCATTAAACCTAAATTTTAGTGCTTCGAGCAAAGAAATTTCATCTTAAATATTTATTTATTTGAGTAATAGATGAGATAGAGGTGGAAATTGATCTAAGTAAAACAAAAGATTAAAATTAAACTTAGGAAATGGAAATAAATCATGTAATTATATTTTCTCATTTTCTCCAACTTTTGAGTAAAATAATTCCTCAAACTCAAGAAAGAGGAAGATAAATCTATTAAGTCCTATGTAGAATATATATCTTAGATATAAAGGTATTTATTTTTTAGACCTATCCATAATTATGTGTTTTATAATACATACATAGTTTAAGAAACATTGAAGAAATGGTATATGTTTAGTCTTAACATAAACATTAAAGACACTTTAAAAAGGAAATATTATTTATTCATATTAAAAATTATTTATTTCCACTTAGTTATTATTATCTTCCACTCCATTTAAATGATTTTGAAATTTTTTTTAAACCCTTTTTATAGATAGGTAAATAAAATTATAGGGAACAATTTCATTAAGGGGTGGAAAGTAATACCCAAGATTTTGGAATTTATTTTCATGAATATTGTCTTTGAAATATTTTGAAACACACAACATAAAACTAAAATGAATAATGGTTATTTTATTAAAATAAAATATTTTAATGAATGAAAAACACTAATCCATTATGAGGTTACAATATCAATCAACTTGTAGAAAAGTACAAGTGTTGTAAATTAATATCTACATTATGATACCAAAAATATAAAATCTTTATCCTTGTAGTCCACCATGAATATTTTTACCCATAATTGAATATTGGAAATAAGGCAAAGAATGTGAAATACATTAGACATGGTGAGAGAGAAGTAAATGAATATATTTTTTTGAATCATGTTAGGCTATGTATATAATTGAAATGTGATAGTTACATAGTATTTTGACACCTATTAATTTCATATATATATATATATATCCATTTGATATTTAGTCATTAGATATATCTAAATTCAATTGGTTTGAAATAATGATAATATATTTTGAAGATAAAAGAGATTTTATTTTACAAAAACCATATGGTATAAACTATTTTTATCTTTATAGATTAAATTAATCACTATTTATAAATAATTATAATGAAATAAATATATTATATATTAAATTTAAATAATTTTCAATCATTTAATTATGGTTATTAGTAATGGAATGAGATAATGCAATTTTATTCTTTAAGAATAATTTTTCTTTGAAGATATTTTTTACTACATTTTGTTCTCTAATATTATAATTAATTTATAAAAAAATTATAAATTTAATTTTATAAAAAGGATATAATTTTTGAAATCATCATATCAAAATTATATTAGGGTAAAATATTATAATTTTTCTGAAAAGGTTAATTTTTGTATGAATAGTAAATAGATAACGAATTTATAGAAAACTGTCTTTTCCATTAAAGTATTTACAATGTCAAATTATTTTTTGAATTGATTTTAAAATTTCATTACTACCTTTTTATTAAAAATAATACAATTAATTTCATTGTAATTGATATTATTCTTATTTTTGGTATCAAAACATTTTTATACCTAAAAATGCATTCCTCCAGAAAATCATTTTTCTTCATGTTTTTACAGGATTATTTTAAATGTAATTTTTCCCACATATAGGGACTGAATTTGATAATAATAATTCAATATTTAGAATCATCATTTATAACTTTTATAAATATTTTAAATTTATTTATAGTCATTATGAATAATAACCGTGGTAAATATTTTTCACTTTGATAACGGAAAATTGGGTAATTAACGTTAAAAAATGTGATATAGGTTTAAAAATATATATAACCCTTACCTTATTTTTTTATATGTTTATTAAAGACATCATCATACAATATTATAATAAATGGAAACTTTCTATCATTTTTACTTTTCCTCCAAATCATTTTTTTAATTTTCAAAAAATAACTATTAGGGTAAAAGTGGGAATTCGTCGATCCACAAACCACACCTAATTCAGCATCACAAAAACTTCAGTGGTAAACTTTGAAATTCAAAAACCAACAACAAAAATTCAAAATAGGTGTCGTAAGAAGATCATGTCAACCCACAAATCCCATGAGTGGCCCGAGGATCCCTGCTTCGAGGTAAGACACGTCAAGTCCACACGTTGTTTCCATCATCACATCGTTGTTTCACCAAATGTTGTCTTCAAGTCCATCATCGGTCATCAAGCAGATCTGACCTCACACAAAATCCCAATCGAGAAAGAATGAACCTTCGTGAAATCGCTAGTAAAGAAACACCATAACCGTCGCAGACAATGCCGACGACCGCCATCAGAACCAGAAGAAAAGAACACCCAAAACAAGACCAAAAAAGATCACCAAAAAAACTAGAACAGGAAAAAATTCCACATAAATAAGCCCATCACATCCAAGATGTTCCCTAAATCAATCTCAGAACACAGACATCAATGCAGGACTCGCTCCTGTAAAACCTGCAGCCGCCGAACCACACACCTAAAACCTCTATGTGACCACTGCTCGTGATCCTACTTGGAGAGTCGCAGTGGACTAGGAGGTCAGAGTAGGGAATGAGAAGCTGAGGGCTCCAAATGACTGCAGCGCCGATGAGGTAGAAGATAGCCACCAGAACAAGAACAAGCCAATCCATGAAGCGCATTGAAGACCTTCAACCGCCGAACCGCAAAACATAAAACCCTTAGAAACCACCACACCTTTTCCAACTTGGAGAGGCACAGAGGAGACGGGAGGTCAGAACCAGGATCTGAGCGGTTAAGGGTTTCAACCGTGACCAACCTTCATCGGAACCCCAAACATCCCTTGAACGAAATTGTCATCGTCGTTAGAATAATAGAAGCACCGTCTCTCGAGCGGACCTCAACCATCGTCAAACCATCATCCCGACACAAAATCATCACCGGTACGAAATCCCGAGCCAACAGAACCATCGGAGAGAGATTAGAAGCCAAAAGATGGAGGGGGAAGGCGTCGAAGAGGTACGAGATCCTCCCCCCTCCAAATTGCCGCTGATGAAATCCTAAGAATGGGAAGGGGAATGGGAAGCTCAAAAGAGACAATTCCTGGGAATGGAAATATTACTTTTCAATTACCTGGATATTTTTTCTATGTAAATAATAAATCTAAAAAGTCACTCTCTATGGAGAAAAGGATAGAGTTGATTCAAATTTTAGATAACCTCAACCCAAAATAAGTGATGACAATTTAATGTATGGATCAAAAGAATAAAAAAATTGTGGAAAAGAGTTTATTGATTACTTAAATTAAGTAAATTGGAGTTACTATTTATGAATTCAGTACTATCATAGATAGGTTTTCTCCAATACAAACTCATGGGATGATGAGTGTTGTCCACACTTCTTTTTAGTCACAAGTGGATTAAACATCTAATGAAAGGAATATTCCTTAAATATATTATATTTGTGTGATATATATAAGAATATGATGTATATTAGTTTTTATGATATAAAAATTGTAACACCTATAATTAGCCTCTATTATATGTGATGTAATATAGTATACTATTTTATATGACTCTTGAGGAAATTTCGATTCATGGAAAAAGATTCTATACTAATTACTATGGTTATATCATATTGTAAAATTTTAGAAATTATATGGAATATCATGAAATTATATTTTATTCCAGTTTCATAATATTACCTCCTCAGTCATATAAGTGAAAAAGTATGAATCATTGGTAAAATCCATGAACATAGAGCTAGATCAAGTAGAGAAGAATCAAATATATAAGCTTGTGAAGAGGTAAAATGATCACAACATCATTGGAACAAATCTTTCATCTAAACATAGACATTATGAGAAAGGTAATGTGAACTAAAATAAATCTATATTGGTACAAAAAGGATGTTCTTAAATTGAAGGTATGGATGTAGAATAAATGTTTACATGACTTGATTCAGTCCAAATATTCTTTGAATTTTCAGAAAAAAAGATGATATAAAATATATATAATGAATAATAAGATTTTATTCTTAAATAGAGTGATTAAATAGTAATTACATATTAAATAGCCGGTGGTTGTTCAAATTGGTGAAAATAAAGCAATGGTGTGTCAATTATAGAATGTTTTATATGTCTTTAAGAAAGCATGATGAACATGGTTTGCATGTTTGAAATATATTTTTAAGGAATATGGAATTAAAAGGATGGTTTTCTGATCAAAAATTATGTAAAATCATTGAAGGAAAATAAATTTATGGTACTCTTTTATGTTATGATATCATCTTTAGTGGAATAAAGATAGAATAGATGAAAATATTTACTAAATTGATATGGTCATAGGTAAAAATCTCAATAAAATATGAGATTACTTTCTCATGTTTCAAGTTAATCAAAGAAATGAGTAAACATTTAATTATCAATAAAAGTATGAAAGTTATAATTTGAATAAGTTTTACATTCATGAATTAAAGATTGTCACTAATACAATAAAAGTTTGAAGTGAACTAAAAAATAATTAATATAGAAATTCTTTTAATCTAACATTATATCAGATAATGGTTATAAACTTTTTACTCTTGAAAAATGGTTGAATTTATACATAAATATTTTTTTATTGGGGGTTTAGGTACAACATAGGGATAGAGATACTAGTAATATTAGTAGAAAGTTTTAACAAAAATAATTAAAAAAAATTGGAGTAAAGTGATAGGTTAGGAGAAAAGTGGATAGATAGAAAGGAAACAAACCAACCAAAAGTTAAAAACTAAGTGTTTTACCTTCACTAGAGTTGAAAATCAATTCAAATGGAGGAATTAAATTAATCAAATTACCAATGCCTGACTATTAGACATGAAATGGTAAAGATAACTAACTGTTTATTACCAATATATACTTGAATACAAATGGTATCCAAGCCTCCCGAATGAGAATTTTGCTCCCTATAAGTTTTCCTAACCCTTCTCACTGTGATAAATGAGTTTTTAGTTATATGGTGTTTTTCTAACACAACCTATCTTGGTTTGGGCTCAGTATGGGTTTCTTAAGCCCTTTTATTATGGTTTTCAATCAAAAGTGTATGGGTGTCACTCCCTACACAGGACTCACTATGGCCAAAAATGTTATACTTAATGTTCTTAGAATTTTTTGAACTCTCATATTTACTAGATTTATAGGTAAAATTAATTAAAAATAGCCCCATATATTCATTAATAAAATCCCAATACACACTCAATAAAATATTGAAAAACAATTCAAGGGTGAATAAATTTCAGAAATTGTGTATAAATCTTTCCAGCTGGCCTAACTGATGATTTCCACCTACATCTTAGATCACTCATATAAATATCCTCTTGTATGATCTGTCCTCATATTGTTGTTATGATCTTCAATCATACAAGGTTGATCCTTGGCTCTATTTTTTCCACTTATTTATATAATAATTATCCCCACGCATTCTTCCTTGGGCTCATGGATTCACTAGTACAATAAAATAATTCATGCTTATATTTTAAGGTCACTTATTAAATAAGAAACATTAAAAATATTTTAACATACATTGTTTATATAATTGTTGTTAAAACCCACCATAAGAGTGGTTTTAACATTGGTTATATATTACATGATATAAAAACTAAAATTTTACATTGTGCTCTAGTGATATTTAAATTTGGTTATAGTGTTCCCATTGAATTTACAACTTACCACCTACAAAACATTATATCACAAGAACAATTTTTCAAGTAACATATATAACTTTTCATTATCTCTCTTTCTATATTATTAATCTACTCCTAATTTTATATAGATATTTATCCTTACACTACTTCTTCATTCTATGGTATTTATAATTATGATATCATTATTTGCATTTTTTATGATTTTTTTTTCATAAATGTATTCGGTGATGATATTTTTATGATGAAAATGACTTCTTATGATTGAGTAGAAATGATAAATCTTTTGCATGTGATTTTATATTTGAATAATAAAATTTATTACCAGTCATAGTTTTAATATTTCATGATATCTAACTTCAAAACAAAAATGAATATCAATAAATTATATTTATATTCAAAGGATTCCACCATAAGTGAGAAAAATAAGTTGAATCATTAACTATATTTTTCTAGTTTTTATTTGGTTAATGTAATTTTATAGATCTTATATCTTGTATTTATTTCCAAGGGAGATATTTGTATTGAAATATTTAAAAAAATAAGACACATTCCATGTCAATTATTTTCATAACCAACTTTAAAAGTAACTTATAACATCAGATAATTGTATATTTGATGTTATAGGTGACTTTTTTACATCCGTTATCAAAATAATCTTTGTTGAAATTCCTTATATTTTATCTTTTGACATAGATTATCAAAATAACTAACATCAAAAGATTAAATTAAATGGATTTTAATGTCTTTAATTTTCATAATCAGTGGTAAATGTCACATAAAACACCATCAATAAAATTTAAAGAAGTTATAACTTACATTCCATTTCAGTTATCAAAATAATTTACATGAAATGACTTTTTATTTTATCAAAATAAATATTTTCACATCACTTTTGTAACACATCAGGTAAATAAAGAATATGACATTTTCATATTTATCCATATTTGTGAATAAAATATTAGTATGACTTTAAAGGGGACGCTATGCTCGATGGCGTACCCAACACGCAACAACGAGTTTCTTGGGAATCTTACGTTGTACTCTAATAATAAAATAATATTATTTTAAATGGTAGTTAACATGTAGCCGTTGTATTGGTAGGAATGGATAGAAATAACTAAAATATGATTATATATGTTTTTAAATGTTTTTACATTTATCCAATAAAAGATAAAGGCTTAAAATACGGAAAGAATTCAATTTTAGGCGTATATGCCCTAGTTTTCACTAAAGGTTCACTTATCGCCTTTTGATGGCGAACCGTCATTAAATATAGTTTTTTTCACTCTTATACATTCTATTGGATCAAATAAAACTCTTCTTAAGAATTGGGACATCAAAATTTACTTTGTGTAAATTTTTGGTATCTTTCCGATAAAGTTCATTTTTTAATGAATAGTTTAAAATGTTGTATTTTAATTCAAAACATCTTTTTAATCTAATTTATTTATATGATTATATTATCTTTTGAATTGGTTTTAAAGTGAAATTAGAATATATTTTTACCATTAAATCCAATAGTGGTCGTTGGAATTAACTTCACTTTGAAATCAGACTTACACTAGTGTCAATCTTTTGATACTTATTGTTTCATAGAAACACGATATTTTCTCTGACAGTGGGAATTAATTATTAAATTAATTTATGTGACTTATATGTTTTAAATTTTGTAAAATAGACTTCATTTTTGAATTCGGAATATCAAATATAGCTTAGGGTGAATTTTTTGGATTTTTCTGAAAAACATCAATTTTTGATGAATAGTGAAACCACTAAGTGGTACTTATAAAAACTGAATTTTCCGTTTAAATGAAATTTTTCCATCTTTGTGTTTTGAATTTCAAAAATCTGACATACATGGTTGTCATTAAAAATTAAAATGTGGTTCAATGGGATAAAAATAATTTTTTGGTAAATAGTAACTTATTAAGTTTTTTATCGCGATTAGAGGTAATTAGTGTAGTTTATGGTATGAATAATGTTTTAATAAAATGAAATGACCTAGACACATGTCCAACCCTCATTGGATGTGTCATGGCCGACCAAGTCAATCCATGGGTCAACTTGGGGACCCCATGGAGCCACTTTGGTTGGGAAATGATAAAAATATCTTTTTATTTAATGTTAAAGTAAAAATGACACAAACATGAAATATTTTACTAAAACAATTTTTACATGGGGTTATACAAGTCATATTTTTGACTATAAATAGTAATTGGAAATATAAAACGATTTCCTACATCATAGTATTTTTTTTATAATTTTTAGACATTAAATAAATTAAATTATTTATGAAATCATGATGATGCAGCGATGACCTCATTATTTAACGATTTAAATAAAATGGAAACATAATGTATTATCTAAGACCTACACATGTCCAAAACATATTGTATGAGTTGATTTCGAACCCTTATCATCTTATCCTTTAAATTAATCAATTTGGGACCTTTAAAATCCGAAACTCTTTTGAAAATAAAGTAACATTTTGTAACTTTACAAGAGTGTCCCTCCTCTCCTCTTATAAAAGGCCCCCACCCCTACCTCCTTACCCACACTCCCGAAGCCTTTGGATCGGCCAACCCCTGCCCATTTTGTCTCTACACTTCACTCTCTTACTCCTTGAAGCCTCACTTTGGACAGAAGTCTTCCCAAGGAAGCCTTTGAGCTCAAACCAAAGGGAGTTACCCGATTTTAAGGTAATGTCTTCACTTGTGTCCTTTTGTTTTATTTTGCTTCTCCAACCCCCTATACTCTTTTTATTCATTTATTTTGTAACAAATCCAGTATCTTCAATATACTAGGATGTTGTTTTAATAAGGATTCGAGCTACACTTACACACACCTACATCTAATGGTTAAAGAACATACTATTTCCGTGGATGGTGAATTTCTGCCTACCGAAACGATGATTGTTAAACATTCTTCTAACACCTTCAAAGGTGGAAATTAATATGAAACTATATTTATATATGATATTTAATATGTTTATGTTTTACTTAAGCTTATTTATTTTTCATTTATGGAGTACCTTTATGGTTTCGATTATGGGTAAACGCGATATCTTCATTTAAGGAAGTGCGGACTACCGCCCCCTCAAAGTGATTTGATTCGTTAATACCATATGTGGTATGTATAAAGGATATATTTAATGATATTATATATGATACCATACTGTAATTAAAATACTATTATCTATGATTTTGTTTTAATTCCATTAATATGACAAAAAAATGAAAGTAGCGTTCATGCGTACGTACGGCATACCGTCTCCGTGAACGGTGATTTTCGTTTTTTTATCTCCAAATGATATGGAATAGTATAAAATGAATATTTACTAGATATATATGATATTTTAATAATTAATACTATTTTGGAAATTATTTACTTATAACTACATGGGAAATATTTTTTTCAAACAAGTTCATTTTTGACTCATGTACCAAACATCGACAAAAACGTCTGATATGAACTAACATTATTAAACAATTATTATAACATTATAATATGTGATATGAACTGAATAATAATCTCTAAAAAAGGTACTTATGCAATTATTAATTGACCAAAGTTTATTATTCAGGAATATAAAGAAACGAACAAGACAAGTTGGACTTGAGGTAAGGGATCCTACTCCTCTCTTTCTTTTTAAGTACACTCTTTTATGTCATTCCTTCTAAGATCACCTTTCTTGTGATTGGGATGTTCTTTTATATTACTATTACTGTAATTTTTATGTTAATATGATGAGAGACCCTATTCTCTCTCATCAATCCATTTTGGAAGTTTTGAGTGGCGCCGTTAGGCTGCCGAATTTTCGTAAGAGGTCTAACCTCTCTCTTTCTCTTTAAGTACTCTCCTTTATGTCACTTCTTTTAAGCTCCTCTTTTTTTATGATGGGGGATGTTATTTTATATTCCTCTTGCTGTAAATTTTATTTTAATGTGATGAGCTAGCCTATTTGATCTCATCAATCCATTTTTGTAAGTTTTAAGTGGCGTCGTTAGGTTGCCGAGTTTTCGTAAGGGATATTTCATCTCACTTTTATTCCTGTGAGATTTATGCTACATTTTCCACAATTTCCTTTGAGTGGTTTTTGTACAGACCATTATTTTACTCATTGTGTAATATTCTTTCATTTATGAGTATTTACATCAATGTTGTATTGTCCTTCTTTCACGGGGTGTATGTTTCGAAAGATACCCATGTCGGTAAGGGAACCTTTCACCCTCCTATTTTTAAAGGACTTATTTTGTTGGGTCTTTTAATTTATATATTGTTATGTGGGGATATGTTCTCATATATCCTTATTGATGTAAATTTTATGTCCAAGTTATGAGATACCCTTTTTTTGATGTGACGTTGTTAGGCTGTCAAGGGAACTTCTAAACCCAATTTCGATTTCTTTGGGTTCAACATATAGTTATTGAATATGTCATCCTTTGAATATGTGTGAATGACCTTTGATTATTTTACACTTAATATCCACTTATATTTGGTGTATTCGTTTGTCACACATAATTATGTAATTGATTTATCCTTAAACCAAGGATACCGTCTTTGTAAGGGACTTCGTCTCAATATCCTTTCATTGAGGCATATTCTGTTTTATACACAACCTTCTTTTATACGGTGTATAAACCCCTTTGACTTTTACATTTATTCAAAAGGAATCTTTTTTATACGAAGTGTTTATTAAACGGAAAAAGGGAATGTTTTTGCCGTACATATGCGGCGACAACGACTTCTCCGCCGCCGTGACCATTATTTGAGTTTCGGCTTCCTCTACAAGACATACCATCTTTTTAAAAGAAAAATAAATACCATGTTTTACTTTTCTTTTATTTTGGTATTGAAAATGTTTTTCATAATGTATTTATATCAATGTGTTGTATTGATATATTTTTATTGAAAGATGGAAATGTTATGTTTCCTTTATGCATGTTTTATGTGATAAGATTATGTTATGGTTCTTGGGAATTGTTATGAAGACGGGTGGTTCCATGATAAACTAAGGGTAGGTGAGCCTGATATAGCTCTCCAATGCATTGGGTAACGCGAAGGAGTGAAACTCTATGGTTTCTCCGAAGAGATTTAGGGAATATACTGTGGTGGGTATTCCAAACGTAATCAAGAGGGTTACTCCCTATGTAAGAATGTTATGAATGCCTCAAGTTACCTTTTATGTCTTATGATTTCTATGATTTATTCATGATTTTATGAGGTATGTTAAAGTGCTTATGTTTTATGGGTAAAGTATGATTTCATTCTTATGTATACATGTACTCATGTTTCCTTTCCATATTTTTATAACCGTTACTGAGCTTTTTATGCTCATCCCAAGTTTTTGAAATGTTTTTCACAGGTCAAGGGAAAGGTACATGATGTGATGATAGTGTCAAGGATGTGTCAAGAAAGAATCCATGTTTTATTTTAAATATTTTTCCGTTGATGGGAAGAATGAATACTGTCTTTTATGTAACCACTTTGTTTAAATGTGGAATGTAATGCAAGTTTCATGATCTAATTCTCCAAAACTCTAAACCTGAAAAGATCCTCAATGTGTAATCTTGTAATAACTCAACATTAAGTAAGGTTTAAGGCTGGGGCCCTATAGTTGGTATCAGAGGTCGGTTTAGATAACTTTAGAGGTTATGGTATTCTCTAAGCACAAGTGACATTACCATAATGGTTAGGATTTTAGAAAGATTCCTAGTTTTAGATAAAGTGAATGAGTAAGTATATCTTAGTGTTTATCTTCCTCATTAGTACATTATGGTTATGTTGATATACTCACACTAACCTTTTTGGTTTTAGTAAATGGATGGATCTAGCAGGCACCAAAGTAATAGTGGATGTGAAGGAAATTGTGAGTATTTTTTGAGCAAGCAACTGAATGATATGGGAGATGCAATGAGAACTCTTATGATTACCCTCAACCAAATATCTGGAGTCATGATTGACCACCTAAACCTTAGTTATTTCTCTAAGGAATCATATATGCGAGAAACAAATCCCTACAGAAGTACAGGTAATAATCATAAAGGTAAGTGTGTTCAAAAACCTATGTGTCAAATATGTGGAAAGAGACACCTAGGAAAATGTTTCAAAGGGACAGAAATATACTATAGATGTGGAAATGATGGTCATAAAGCAAGAACCTGCCATGGAAAAAGGAAGCATCCAGTTTGCTCTAGGAAAGGGAAAGAAGTTCTTTCTGAGGGATCAGTTGAATGTTTTAAATGTGGTGTGCATGGTCATTATGCAAACACATGTCCTATGAAGAAGTTTCGTGAATGGGATCACCAAGAGCGTACAAATTTTCGTTTACCAATACCTAATGCCATTCTGATTGAGGATGAAGAAACTGACAATGACCAATCAAAGGTATGTATTATTTCATGACTATTGTTTTCCTATTTTGGAATCTTCGGATATGATTCATGATTTTGTTTGTAGGAAATAGGTATTTTGGAATAAGTTGGAAAGGAATGGTTAATGGGTCATGAAGAATGTTGAATTTGTAAGAAGTCAACATATAAGGGCTTCAAGAGTTGTGGTGAAATTCTTAAGAGTATTAAGTATCTTTTGATAATGGGGTTACATTAGAAGACTTTTTATAGTATGTGTAACCCTGATATTTAATATATGAAAATTTTACTCAAGGAATAGTTATCTGTTATTTTGTGGACATAGTTATAAAGAACCATTTGGGTTTATATGATCCTTACTTTTGAGGTAATTATGGGTTACTATATGTTATGATGGAAGTGAAAGGAATGAGATTAAATTTTGGTTAAATTATGTTATGGTTATTTTTGATGATTTTATCTCTTTTTGGGAATGTTTTAAGAATTATATAGTTTTTGAAAAAGGACAACACACAGACCGTGTGACAACCCGTCGCGTCGGACAAAGCTGCAGGAATCGAACCCACAACCAAAGTGTGACTGGTATTTATCGCCTACCACTGGACTACGTGAAGTCCCTTGTTAGTTTAACTAATTATTTTTAGTTATATGATTTTATGAATTAAGAGTAAGTTGATTTTGGGTTATTTATGAAAATGATTAACCTATCATGGAGGATATGTGATTAGGTTAATTACTTTTCAATACGAGACTTTAGGAGCAACTGATGTTGTTTGGAGATAAATGTTACGATTTAACTTGGAAGACTATGTGACTAAATCCTTCAAATATTTGGGTTTCAATCTTAGTTTGGTTTACTTTGAAGAATTTTATGGACAAATTGATTATAGAATGGTCCTCGTTGAACTTTGGGTTTTGTTGGACAAATTTTGGAGATTAAGAATAGATTTTCTTTTTATAAAGGGTTATCCTTTTCTGGATTATCTGATCTTGTACTAACCTTTTTTGTTTTGGTTTTGGTTAAAGTCTAAAGACATGGGAATTATATAGATCTCTTTTGTGGATTAGGGGACTCTCTAGAAGTTGATTATAGTACTCTTAATGAGAACAGGTCTCCCTAAATACTCGTCTTTTGGAAAAAATATGAGTTTGATTAAGGAATCTAGTAAAAGTTGAAAGTCAACATGATAAGCGATTATGTTTCCTTATGAATAAATTCCTCAATAAAAAGTGACTTAAAACAAAAATGTTGTCTATTAACTTTTCCCACTGGGGAATCGAATACCGTTTAACCCATCACAAGTTTGTGATTTTTTTATGGTTAACTTTCTCCTAGACATGTTTAATATCACTCTCCCTGAAGAACATGACCATTTGCTTTTTCTTCCATGTCCATGTTTTTCTACATGGAATCCTAGTATGGGTTAACTCGGGTGACCTCTGTACTTATCTTCCTTTATTTTAAGGTGATTGTTTTACCGACTCTTGTTCTGATGTGGGACTTTCAAAGATGTTTCCAAGCTCAATTTTAAAAATTGCGAGGACACAATTCCCAAAAGGGGGGAAGGATGTAACACCCCAGGTAAATAAAGAATATGAAATTTTCATATTTATCCATATTTGTGAATAAAATAGTAATATGACTTTTAAGGGGATGCTATTCTCGAGGGCATACCCAACACGCAACAACGAGTTTCTTGGGAATCTTACGTTGCACTCTAATAATAAAATATTATTATTTTAAATGGTAGTTAACATGTAGCCGTTGTATTGGCGGGAATGGATAGAAATAACTAAAATATGATTATATATGTTTTTAAATGTTTTTAAATTTATCCAATAAAAGATAAAGGCTTAAAATACGGAAAGAATTCAATTTTAGGTGTATATGCCCTAGTTTTCACTAAAGGTTCACTTATCGCCTTTTGATGGTGAAACATCATTAAATATAGTTTTTTTCACTCTTATACATTCTATTGGACCAAATAAAACTCTTCTTAATAATTGGGACATCAAAATTTACTTTGTGTAAATTTTTGGTATCTTTCCGATAAAGTTCATTTTTTAATGAATAGTGTAAAATGTTGTATTTTAATTCAAAACAACTTTTTAATCTAATTTATTTATATGATTAGATTATATTTTGAATTGGTTTTAAAGTGAAATTAGAATATATTTTTACCATTAAATCCAATAGTGGTCGTTGGAATTAATTTTACTTTGAAATCAGACTTAAACTAGTGTCAATCTTTTGATACTTATTTTTTCATAAAAACACGTTATTTGCTCTGACAGCGGGAATTAATTATTAAATTAATTTATGTGACTTATATGTTTTGGATTTTTTAAAATAGACTTCATTTTTGAATTCGGAATATCAAATATATCTTAGGGTGAATATTTGGGATTTTTCTGAAAAACATCAATTTTTTGATGAATAGTGAAACCACTAAGTGGTACTTATAAAAACTGAATTTTCCGTTTAAATGAAATTTTTTCATATTTGTGTTTTTAATTTCAAAAATCCGACATAAATGGTTTTCATTAAGAAGTAAAATGTGGTTCAATGGGATAAAAATAATTTTTTGGTGAATAGTAACTTATTAAGTTTTTAATCGCGATTAGAGGTAATTAGTGTAGTTTATGGTATGAATAATGTTTTAATAAAATGAACTGACCTAGACACATTTCCTACCCTCATTGGATGTGTCATGGCCAACCAATAAAATCCATTGGTCAACTTGGGGACCCCATGGAGCCACTTTGGTTGGGAAATGACATAAATATCTTTTTATTTAATGTTAAAGTAAAAATGACACAAACATGAGATATTTTACTAAAACAATTGTTACATGGGGTTATACAAGTCATATTTTTGACTATAAATATTCATTGGAAATATACAAATATTTCCTACATCATAGTATTTTTTTATAATTTTTAGACATTAAATGAATTAAATTATTTATGACATCATGATGATGCAGTGATGACCTCATTATTTAACGATTTAAATAAAATGGAAATATAATGTAATATCTAAGACCTACACATGTCCAAAACCTATTGTATGAGTTGATTTATAACCCTTATCATCTTATCCTCGGAATACATCAATGTGGGACCTTTAAAATCCGAAACTCTTTTGAAAATAAAGTAACATTTTATAACATTACAAGAGTGCCCCTCCTCTCCTCTTATAAAAGGCCCCAACCTCTACCTCCTTACCCACACTCCCAAAGCCTTTGGCTCGGCCAACCCCTGCCCATTTTGTCTCTCCACTTCCCTATATTACTCCTTGAAGCCTCACTTTGGGCAGAAGTCTTCCCAAAGAATCCTTTGAGCTCAAACCAAAGGGAGTTACCCGATTTTAAGGTAATGTATTCACTTGTGTCCTTTTGTTTTGTTTTGCTTCTCCAACCCCCTAAACTCTTTTTATTCATTTATTTTGTAACAAATACAGTATCTTAAATATACTATGATGTTGTTATAATAAGGATTCGAGCTACACTTACACACACCTACATCTAATGGTTAAAGAACATACTGTTTCCGTGGATGGCGAATTTCTGCCTCCCGAAACGATGATTGTTCAACATTATTCTAACACCTTCAAAGGTGGCTATTAAGATGACACTATATTTATATATTATATTTAATATGTTTGTTTTTTACTTAACCTTCTGTATTTTTCATTTATGGCATACTTTTATGCTTTCCATTATGGGTAAACGCGATATCTTCATTTAAGGAAGTGCGCACTACCGCCCCCTCAAAGTGATTTGATTCGTTAATACCATATGTGGTACGTATAAAGGATATATTTAATGATATTATATATGATACCATACTGTAATTAAAATACTATTATCTATCATTTTGTTTTAATTCCATTAATATGACAAAAAAATGAAAGTAGCGTTCATGCGTACGTACGGCCTACCGTCTCCATGAACGGTGCTTTTCGTTTTTTTATCTCCAAATGATATGGAATAGTATAAAATGAATATTTACTGGATATATATGATATTTTAATAATTAATACTATTCTAGAAATTATTTACTTATAACTACATGGGCAATCTTTTTTTCAAACAAGTTCATTTTTGACTCATGTACCAAACATCGACAAAAACGTCTGATATGAACTAACATTATTAAACAATTATTATAACATTATAATATGTGATATGAACTGAATAATAATCTCTAAAGGAGGTACTTAGGCAATTATTAATTGACCAAAGTTTATTATTCAGGAATATAAAGAAACGAACAAGACAAGTTGGACTTGAGGTAAGGGATCCTACTCCTCTCTTTCTTCCTAAGTACACTCTTTTATGTCATTCCATCTAAGCTCGTCTTTCTTATGATTGGGATGTTCTTTTATATTACTCTTACTGTAATTTTTATGTTCATATGATGAGAGACCCTATTCTCTCTCATCAATCCATTTTGGATGTTTTGAGTGGCGCCGTTAAGCTGCCGAATTTTCGTAAGAGTTCTAACCTCTCTCTTTCTCTTTAAGTACTCTCCTTTATGTCACTTATTTTAAGCTCCTCTTTTTTTAAGATGGGGGGTGTTATTTTATATTCCTCTTGCTGTACATTTTATTTTAATGTCATGAGATACCCTATTTGATCTCATCAATCCATTTTTGTAAGTTTTAAGTGGCGTCGTTAGGCTGCTGAGTTTTCGTAAGGGATATTTCATCTCACTTTTATTCCTGTGAGATTTATGCTACATTTGCCACAATTTCCTTTGAGTGGTGTATGTACTGACCATTATTTTACTCATTGTGTAATATTATTTCATTTATGAGTATTTACATCAATGTTGTATTGTCCTTCTTTCACGGGGTGTATGTTTCGAAAGATACCCATGTCAGTAAGGGAACCTTTCACCCACCTATTTTTAAAGGACTTATTTTGTTGGGTCTTTTAATTTATATATTGTTATATGGGTATATGTTCTCATATATCCTTATTGATGTAAATTTTATGTCCAAGTGATGAGATACCCTTTTTTTGATGTGACGTCGTTAGGCTGTCAAGGGAACTTCTTAACCCAATTTCGATTTCTTTGGGTTCAACATGTAGTTATTGAATATGTCATCCTTTGAATATGTGTGAATGACCTTTGATTATTTTACACTTAATATCCACTTATATTTGGTGTATTCGTTTGTCACACATAATTATGTAATTGATTTATCCTTAAACCAAGGATACCATCTTGGTAAGGGACTTCGTCTCAATCTCCTTTCATTGAGGAATTTTCTATTTTATACACAACCTTCTTTTATATGGTGTATAAAACCCTTTGACTTTTACGTTTATTCAAAAGGAATCGTTTTCATACGAAGTGTTTATTAAACGACAAAAGGGAATTTTTTTCTCGTACGTATGCGGCGACAACGACTTCTCCGCCGTTGTGACCATTATTTGAGTTCCGGCTTCATCTACAAGCCATACAATCTTTTTAAAAGAAAAATAAATACCATGTTTTACTTTTCTTTTATTTTGGTATTGAAAATGGTTTTCATAATGTATTTATATCAATGTGTTGTATTGATATCTTGTTATTGAAAGGTGGAAATGTTATGTTTCCTTTATGCATGTTTTATGTGATAAGATTATGTTATGGTTCTTCGGCATTGTTATGAAGACGGGTGGTTCCGTGATAAACTAAGGGCGGGTGAGCCCGATATAGCTCTACAATGCATTGGGTAACGCGATGGAGTGAAACTTTAAGGTTTCTCCGAAGAGATTTAGGAAATATGCTGTGGTGGGTATTCCAAATGTAACCAATAGGGTTACTCCCTACGTAAGAATGTTATGAATGCCTCAAGTTACCTTTTATGTCTTATGATTTCTATGATTTATTCATGATTTTATGAGGTATATTAAAGTTCTTATGTTTTATGGGTAAAGTATGATTTCATTCTTATGTATACATGTACTCATGTTTCCTTTCCATATTTTTATAACCCTTACTGAGCTTTTTATGCTCATCCCAAGTTTTTGAAATGTTTTTCACAGGTCAAGGGAAAGGTACATGATGTGATGATAGTGTCAAGGATGTGTCAAGAAAGAATCCATATTTTATTTTAAATATGTTTCCGTTGATGGGAATAATGAATAGTTTCTTTTATGCAACCACATTGTTTAAATGTGGAATGTAATGCAAGTTTCATGATCTAATTCTCTAAAACTCTAAACCTGAAAAGATCCTCAATGTGTAATCTTGTAATAACTCAAGATTAAGTAAGGTTTAAGGCTGGGGCCTTATAACTTTATATAACAAATATTGAAAAATATATATTTAAAATGTTGGTTGTATTTACTTCATCTGCAAATGTGATGTTAAAACACAAAAAAACAATGTTAAAAAGAATTTTTATAATTGTGATTACTAAAAGATGGAATCAGAGTATTCATGATATCCTTCCACATGAAAAATGTAATTCCCATTCTTTTATTTCAAATCCAATCTTTTTAATCTCATTATTCTTCTGCTTTCCTAGTTCTATTAACAGGTGGCTAGTTTTTTGGGGCCAATCCCAATTTGGGTTGGAAATTAAAGGGGATATACTTTTAGTGCCTAATATATTATTCATGAAATACTTCTGTAAACTATTCATCATCAACAACCAAGGGTCATATTCCCCCTTCAATTTCTTGGATCCATCTTCTTTAATGGTATTATCCCATGAAGAATACTTATAATAGTATTTGAGAGTCATTTATGGTTGTTTTATAATTTTAAATAGATTTACTGATAAATGTAGACTACATTGATTAGATTATATTATATCAGACCTAGATGCAGCACTGTATTGAGTGACTAATGACGTATGAATATTTAACATAAGGAAATTGTGTCTTTAGATGAGGGATAGTGTCGAGTTTTAAAGATATATTGGTAGTTGGATATATTTTTAGGGTCATGCTTTAGGTTACGTCGGTGATTCCCAAGATATAGTATCAACCATATAAGTACAAAATATAATATGTTAGTCCAAATAATAAACAATAAAATAATTAATATAATAAAAAAATTAATTATCATAAATTTCATATGATATAGAATCAAAATTATAATAAAATTTATTTGATTATGGAATGATTAAGTTCATGAATTTTGTTCTAAGTATGTACCAAAAATAACCTGAATTAGACATTAAAGTGTTTGTTTTAAAAAATCAATATGAAAAAACTCCAAATTTATGAAAAAAAATGTTTTCATGGGATTTAAGAATGGAATAAATTCAAATTGAACTAAAATAATAGGAAAATTTAGAGATACTTTATAGTTATGCATCCCTCAACACTTAAACTATGTTAGTCCTCAAGTATAAATTTCAACATTATCACTAAGGATTTCATATTATCATAATACTAAACATAAATATTGTTTTTATTTTAAAAAAATATAATTTTATAATATTATTATGGAAATATTTAATGACATTATTTGGATCCACACCTTCAGAAATAAATTCAAAAATGTAATTGCAGGTTAGTTCACTCAAAATTTCTATATTTACATATTAAATAGATATATAGGCTTACAATTAGTTATTTATAAATGAAACCCACTTTCCCTTAATTATGTAATATAGTCGAGCACACACACCACACTATTTTTTTATTTTTATTTTTCTATCCATTTTGTGAAATGCACTTATTAAGACTGGGCTACCTAATTTGGACTAATAAATTCCAACAACAGGCACCCCCCATGGATATTTATGATAGTAAATGCATGAAAAAAACATTGTAAAGTCATATATCATACATATTTTGGACTCTTATTGATGGATTTTTATTAAAAAAACTTTTTATTACAAACATAGTTCTTCCATATTTAAAAACTTCAAAATGTTTTGTAACAAGTCTAAACTAATACAAGTAATACTCATATTTATTTAAAATTAAAAATTTTGTTATGAAATGTTTCACGTATAAAAAATCATCAATATACCCATGTTAATGTTTCTAAATCTAATATATTAATTTTAAATGAATAATTTACTCATAATCGTTGAATTTCACTCCCTTATAATAAGTCATTTAATTCAAGGGATCATACTTATCCTAAGAAAATGTTTACAAAAAATGTTTTTTATAAATATTAATTTGGTGGCCATTATTAAAATATTACCCCAACTCATATCCTATGAAAAATTTGTAATAAAATTTTTAAATTGGGGAAACCAAGTTATTCATAATGAATTTACTATCATGTAAGTTAAAAAAAGGAAAAGTCATCTACACCGCTTGTGTGAGTGCAGCTCCACCTCTAGCAGTGGGTTTGTTTCTTCTCTTATTAAAATCTATGGATGTTCTATGTACCATAAAAATAAAACATAGGGTTATAAAATAAGAGGTATATTTATTAAATTAAACTAACTAAAAACTTGAAAAAATAATTAGATAGAAAACTCCCTAAATTTTCCTTGGATTGCCTCCCACAATCACTTGAATTTAAATGAATTTAGCTAGGATTTATTATAGATCTAACCCTAGTGTGTTGGGGTTTGGTTTACTTAGTATGAAACACTATATTTAGGATTATACTAGGATCCTCTTTATCAAAATAATAACACTTTCACATTGAGGCTCTATGGTAGAAACTGTCAATCCATATACTAAAAAATTCCTATGGATATCCCATTTTCTATTAAAGTATAGTAGGAATCCCACTTCCTCTAAATTTAATTTCATCCATTTCATGTTATTTCTAATAATATTTAACCATTATTTTTTCTAGGATCAAACTTTTTCTTGTTCATCATGAATTTAAATTTTTTTATCAATTTTAATAGTAATTCATTATTCTATTTTTTCATAGATGATGTGAGTAGGTTCTATCAGTTGTTCCTCCCCTCTAACTTTGTTCCCTTTAATTTATTTAATTCATTATATGATCAAAATCATATTTTTTTATTCAATTTCATTGTGTTCCTCCTATAATGGTGTGATTTTCATATTCCTTAATCCATTGTAAATCCAGAATGGATGTTTAGAGAGCCCAAAAATGTCACATGGAATATCCTTTTGATCTCTCCACCCCAAACTATTAGTTTTTTTCTTCCTAAAAGATATGTGAGTAATTATAATTGAGTGATATTGAATCAATGAATATATAAGAAATTATAACTACCTAAAGTATTTCTTTCAATGGATATAATAGTGACGTTCTTCTATATTTTTTTGTTTTCTAAGATGTTATTATTCTTATAGTTTTGTGGGTTTCAATATATTTTTTCTGTTTCTTCATTAAAAATACTATAAATCCATATACCTTTCAATAATGAAAATTTGTTTCTGAAAAATATTTGAGCGTAAATAAAATTTTACTAGATGAATTTTGAACACATGGATAGGGATTCTAGTAATATGTGTTGAATTTTTTAATAGAAAAAAATTAAAAACACTAGTGTAAAGTGATTTTTGTGGAGATAAGTGGATAAGAAGAAAGAAAATAATCCTTCAAAGAGATGAAAACCAAGAAATTCATCTTCAATGTAGTATAAAATCACTTATATGGGTAGAATTAAATCAACTAAATTATAAATTCATACCTACTAAACATGCATTTATAAAGAGAAACCACCATTGACTACCTAGATACATGTGAATAGAGATATTCTATAAGCCTGCCTAATGCGGATGCATGTCCTTATGATATTTCCTGACACTTAACACTAAGAGTAATTAATTTTAATTTCCATGCTATTTTGATTCCACTACCTCTTATAGTTTGGGCTTAGCATGGGTTTGGAATAACCTTTATATTGTGGTTTTTAATCAAAAGTGTGTGGGTGTCACTCCAAATACTACCCATATTTTGGTCAAAAATGTTCTTATTAGTGTTATTAGAATATGTTTAACTATCATACTTACCCTGCACTTCACCAAAATCTACCTAGTAGTATTTGAAAGATATGGAATTTAGATTACAGGTTTCCACTCTTTCTACTTAACTCACACTCACATAATACCCATGAAATCTCTATCTATATAGGCTTATAGAATTAGAAAAACAAAATCACACAATAATACACTCATAAAAGATTAAAAGGTAAAAAATATGAAAACAAATCCATGTATTCATTAAGAAAATCCTAGGACACACTCAGTCATGTATAGAAATACAAAATGAGGGAGAATAAGTATCAGTAATCAATTATAGACTCAAACCAACTCCCTTGACTATTGATGTGATTTTTAACTTTGATATCTCACAGAAATATCATTGGGTGTGATTAGTTCTTCTCTTTACTATATGATCTTAAATATACTAAGGTTTGATCCTTAGCTATGTTTATTCTTACTCTTAATTTAGGTATTCCCATCATGCATTATTCATTGGGATCATAGATTAATACCACATTTAATTATCATATACATGAGATTATTCCATGTAAAAAGTGTCATTTCCCATAATTTATTTTATTTCTTGTCTCTATGATTTCTATATATCTGATATTTCATTATTATATTTACATGTGGATTTATTGAGGCCCATCCTAATTTTTTTAGATATTTTGAGGGAATATGGTTTGGTCTCCCATAGCTTGTGCATAAAAGCCACATGTGAAGTGTTCTTCAGCAATACCCTAGGAGTCATCCTCCTCTTCCATGGATCAGATCCATATTATCTAATGTTATTATCCCTTATATAATAATCATAACAAGCTTAAGGAGCCATTTTTTATGATTCTAGAATTGTGAGAAGATCTCTTAATCGATTTGAACTTCCTATATCATCCAATGTAATATTAGGACAAGATTAAATATTGTTTTGAGTGTTTGATGACATGTGGATATTTAATGTGATACATTATTGGAATGAGAATTCAGAAATATTGAGTATTAAGGATACATTGGAAATCATACACAATGTTGGGGTCATGCTTGTGGTTACACTGGCATTTCTCAAGATATGTCATTATGATAAATTAAATTCCCTAAACACAATGCCTCATAACATGGATAACCACTCTATAAAATATGCAATTTAAAGGTCATTATTTTTCATTAGGTTCCAAAGATGTGTTGGTTTTGTAATGTAGCATGAGGTTCCTCCACTAGGTAATAATTGTTTTTAAATGTAATTTAAGCAACATCATAGAGAAACATTGATGTGTTCATGTAATTTCAAGGTTGTATTGAAGTAGTGAGTTAATCTTACATGTGATCCCTTGTAAATTTATCATATCTAAGTTACTTTTTCCTAATATTATTACATAAATTATGTGAGATATCATTCTCCCCTTAACGTATTCTTTTTAGTCTCTACCAAGATAAGTTAGTGTGGTAATGACCTATCAAAAATTTGTGTGAGACTACATTATCAATGGAACATGGTATTGAGTGTATCTATAAGACTATGTTGGTCCCTATAATAGTGTTAACCCAAAAAATATAGAAATAATATATTATTCCAAATTAATTATAAATAAAATAATGAAACAAGTTATTTAATAAATTAATTATTTTTCATAAAATACATATAATACATTATCAGAATTATAATTAAATTTTTTTGATACATGTGATGATTATATTTAACAATGGTGTTCCAAATATATACCAAAAGAAGACCCAAATTATTCATTAAAGTTATTGTTTCAAAATTTCAACATGGAAACCCAAAAATTGTGTGAAACCTAGTGTGTGTATTGAATTTTAGAATGAAATCTACTAAAATTATACTAAAATAATAGGAAAAATATGTGATAATTTTAAGTTATGAAATAGTAATAAGATCTGATATTATTTATACTACTTGTTTAATAGTGACATTTCAGAGTAATCCAAACGAATAATATAAAATTATTATGAAGAGAGTAAATATTTATATATAAATATCACTTTATACTATATTGATGATTAATGTAAGAAAATATTAATATTTAATATCATATTCATATTTTAATTGTCCAGAGATGTTGTGGGGGAAAAATTTACAAGTGGGAGTGCATTCTTTGTTAGAAACAAGTATGTTTATTGAATTATTTAGAGCCATCATAGTACATATCCTAGTATAATTAAAGGTGAATGTATTTTATTAATGATGTTTGGTAATATTTTTATATGGATGAAACAAAAAATCGGGAATCTTATCAAGAAAGTTACACTACCTATGGTGATTCATTATGATAAAAAAATGTTTCCTAATTAATGAAGAATTGATACAAAACTCACATACAAAACACATTGAATTCTAGTATCATTTTATCAAGTAAAAAATGAGTAAGGAGTTTTTAACGTGGGTCATATTTGAATACATTAATAAGTGGATTATATATTTACAACACTATTAGTGAGAATATTTCTTAAGAAACAATGGTTGAGTTTTAGAGTGTAACCACCACCCTTAACTTGAGGAGGTTTGGAAGTTCCCCTCTACCCATATTAATTTTATACTTAAATTACTTTTTCATGATTTTTATTAAATAATATGGTGGGTTTTTTATCAAAGGTTAAGAAATAATAAAGTTGGTAAAGTATTTAAAAATATGATAAGTTAGTCAAAAATTCATAAATTGGTAAAATTCTATGATTTTAAGTGTTTTGAAGTGTAAAAATATGAATTGGAGTATATTGATCCCCATTCAATAACTATAACTGGAACAATAATAGAGAGGGAATAATATAATCATTAGGAGGAGTTTATAGTATGATAGATAGGGGATGTGTGTTCAATGGGTATGTTCAAGATTATTTTAAGGTATACGTTGTGTCAATTTGATTATTTATAAGTTATCGATTATATTTGAAGGTTTAAGGTATGCATTAAATCCGACAATTTACTCTTTAACTCTCATTTTCTACATCGATCATTGCTCACATAGACTTAGAGTAATGGATTGGTTATTCTATAGATATTTTGTTTTTAAAAAAGCATAAGGAGTTTAAAATTTGACATTGGATACATAGGATACTTAGGAATTTTAAAAAATCCAAAGGGGAGAATTTTAGAACCTAGGTCGTGGTGAGTGTTGGAACTAAAGTTATTAAAGAGGAGAACTATAATATAAGAGATGATTTTGTTGAATCATTAATATAATTGGTTTTATTTACTTAAAATACATCATATTGGATGAGTTATATCATATTAATGATTATATTATTTTTATTAAGTCTTCATACATATTTGGATAAAATTTAGTAATGGAAGAATAAACCATGCTGTAAAATTTGATGGTGATTTTTGGTGAATTATGGAATAAATAAAACATTATGAGACTATATTTTCATGTTGTAATGGTCATCAAGTAATGTTTAAATAAGATGAGTGTTTCACTAATATATATTATAGATAATATATAATTTAATGTAATAGTGTAATAAGGAATGAATTATTGTTGAAGACAAATCACACTAGACACTTTGTATATTATGTCATGATTCACTAATGGTTAGAAATGTCGTGTTGGGATGGTCAATATGGCATGGTGTTCATGTTGAAATGGCAGTAATTAGAGGAAAATGGTTTGGGTTATGCCTTATAGATCATAGGATGAACTATAATTGGATGACATAATATGGAGATATTAGGGTTGTCCCACCATAATGAACTTCATTGAGAAATATCTGAAGATATCAACCCCAAGATTTTTGAGTTCAAAAACTCAAATAAAGAAAATGGTTTTCTGAGGATCCAAGACATGGAGATGTTAAACTATAATAGATTAAATCACTCCATGATTTTAATAATTATAGAATAATTTATAAGTTTAAATACTTTTATAATCTAGATAAATTAACATTTTTTTAATTAATTTAATTAAACCATGGAGTACGGTTTAAAAGACCAATGTGGTGCTGACGCTTATCATTTAATGGAGTATAATTTTGGAAGATTTATTTAAGAGATATTAGGGTAATTTTTTAGGATAAAATATGTATAGGATATTTTTAGTGGAAGAAAGGATTTTTCACATTTTGATATTTGTTAATATTTACTTCTATTGAAATATTATTCTTTGATGATTCGGAAATATTCAAGTTGGATGGAGCTCAAGGAAAACACCCTTGTTATTATGGTGTGTTTATTACTATTTTTATCCATTGTCATAAACCTTCACATATACTATTATTATCTCTCTATTGAAATAGTTAAATGATATATAGAAAGAGAGATTATATCGTAGAACGATATTTCTCATTACCTAAATTGTGTAATCACACATATCATGTAGTGGTCTTTGGTACACTACAATATCACCATATGTATTCTCCTTGGATGCATCCTTTTTTAATGAACCAATTAAAATCATTATATCATCACTTTTATTCCTTTTATGTTATTTTTCTGCATGTGTGGTTGTTTGAGATATATTTGAATTACTCTTTCAAAAGTGGTAATGATATCCGTTTGATATTGAGAAACAAATGACACCCTAATTCACCCCCCCCCCCCCATCATAAAGAGTCTTGGGTACTATAGTTGCAACACACACACACACGTGAATTTGTGTCACTTTCAATACATTTCATGTATGTACACAAAAAATATAATTTACTATTATAATAATTTTATTTATTTATTTTTACACACAACATTATGCCATTATGGTAACACATTCTCTATAAATTTTGTTTAGTTATTTACTTATGTGCTAAAATAAAATGTCATAGATTCTATAATAGAGGAACCCAAATGATCTAAATATGAATTTAGTTTATTTTTATCATTATTAAGACTCTATCAAATATGAATAATTTTCTAATTGTTAGAAATCTTATTTAACCAACACTTACATTTCTACACATTCCTAAAAGGGATTAATGTAGTCAATTATTATGATTAACTTATTGGAACTGATGTCTTCAATGAGGTGAGTATTCAAGGTAGAATAAAGGGTATCTATGAACAAGTATTCTCCAGTCATTTTGATTTTCTCTATATGAATCTTGATATGATTTATTTGGTTTTCAGATTTGAACTCACTTTACAAAGATTCCATGTAAAATATAACCTTATAATTTTTAAAGTAAGAATTTTATCTTCAAGGGTTAGACTTAGTATTAACTGATATGGTATCTTCGATTTCTTTTGAAAATATTTTGGTCAGTTGCCCAATTTACTACTCTAATACTTGAAAATATGAATCAATATTTCTATTAATTTCTCCATGTTTGTGGATATATTCTTGATTATTTTCCAAGAATTTATATGACACTTTATTCATAGATAATTGGGATGGTTCGTGTTTTGGGCATAATTTTCTATTGTTCATCAAGGTTTCTCATACCCTTAGAAAAAATATCATTTTTCCTGATTTTCCTCCGACCATGTTAATATGTTTCAACAATATTTTTAAAATATAAGTTTTTATTTCCCATAAGTATTTTTTCAAGTTTTGGATCAAACTATTCAAGAGGTGATGGTTACTCTAGTTGAGTCCTTAAAAGAGGTTAATATAAAACAATTCACCAGAATTTCCATAGAAATTTAAATAGATAAATGAATAAAATAAATAAATAATAATAAATTCTATGAGTAATTATTATTTTAAATAAATATAATTTTGATGATAAAAAATATATCACTAAAAATCATATATTCCCCAAAAAATGAGTTAAACATTTGATGTGAACTTTACGAAGGTGGAATTAATTATCCAATATTGTTAAATTGAGAAATTTATATAGTTTACCCTTTTACCATGAATTATCCTAATAAAATAGTATATTAGTGAGATATGAATCAATCCATATGAAATATATGTGTGAGTAGTTTTCTTTAAAACGTAAAATTGGTGAAGGTTTAAAGTAATTGATTTCTTTTGGAAAATGGGCACCATGGTGAGTTTCTATAAAATAATAATATAAAAACCATCACAAGATTTTATATATTAACAATTTTATTATTAAAATGTAATTTTTTAATTAATTTAATTAATTCGGAATAACTGTAACACCCCTCATTTTTATTCTGTGAATGAGTTGAACAGATTTTAAAACATTCAACTCAATACTAAAAAAATGTTGTATTTTATTTAAATAAAATATTAAAAATACATGATAAACATTGAAACATTGTGAGAATGAAAAATGATGAATCATAATGAAAATAAAATGATTAATAAAACAACTTGTAAATAAAAGTCCCATGAACATTAAATCTTCATCCTCATGGTTTTTCTTGAAGATCATACCATTTATTATAAATATAAAAATAAGGAAATACATTAGAAATAGAATAGAAATTTTAAGATATATGTAAATGAATATGGTAAGTGAAATTTAGTGAAGTATATAATGTAATATATTGGAATGTAATATACCTATCATATATATCCATTGGATATATGGTCGTTGCATATATGGTAATTGGATATATGGTCATTAGATATGTGGCCATTAGGTGTATATGTATCTAAAAATTATATTATTTATTTTATGGTTAGAAGTAAATAATATGTTTCGCATAAAATATTTGACATGTAATTAGCATAAAATAAATATTTTTGTTATAAAATAAGAAATATACTAACACATTTTTGAAAAAATATATTATTTCAATGAAAACAAATTCACATATAATTTATTTTCATTTAAATTAATTTCGGTTAAAGAATAATGTTAATCATATAGACTTAATAAATTTAAGTTTTTATTGGTAAAATAAGTAAACATCCAATAAATAATTAAGTATTTTTAAGAAATTATAATTTAATTATACATGATCAATGGATAATTTTTTATTTAAAAACATTTATTTATTATATATTATAAATTTTAATTTAAAAGATACAATTCTCATATTTGGAGTATAAAATTTAATTTATTTATTGTTTATATGTACAAAAAATTTATTAACATTCAACTAATTTCTATTACTTGTTAAAGAATAATAATAATTTTACTTTTAATCTTAAAATATAATATTCTGAAAATTGTATTTATGTTTTTTTCATGTTTGATTTATAATTAATTTTAATAATTTTTAGAAATTTAATTCAATAAAAATGGAATTAATTTTTTGAATTAGGGTATTTAAATGAGGTAGGAGGGTCAATTTCAATTTTTGGAAAAAAAATAATCAAGGTAAAAATTGAGTTACTATAATGAGGGTAAAACGAGCTAAATGGAATTAAATTAAGGGTAAAATTCCTAAAATATCTCAAAAATTATCTATAAAATGATTTCATGAGTCTATTCATGACCCATATTAATTATTCGGCTACTATGGATCCATGTTACATTATAAATTACATCCCTTATTCATCTAGAGATTGGTATTTTTGGAAATGTCACTCAAACTCACATAAAAAATTAGGCATCCTATGCCAAATTCAAAACATTATTTTCCTTTTATTTTATTTTATATTGAATCACTACCCAAATTTCCTAAAATAAAACATTCTAACATGTTTAGTAACTATTGTTATTTATAATTAGGGAAAAATATTTCACTCAAGAGGAACTCATTTCTAAGAGTGGATTTATCAAAGAAAGTATATATTTATTCAACATATTTATACTCTTACTCATTCATTAGTATAGTATGTTCTTGTTTGGGTCGGTTCAACCACTTACATAAATAAAGAAAAACTATATTAACCATTACCAGCATAAATGAGTATCAAGATGTTAATACTTGTAATAAATGGTATTAAATAGTAATTTATTTCATGAATATGGTTCCAGAAGGGTGGCATAAAAATGATTGGTCATTATAAAATAACTTTTTGTTATAGATAAATTAAAAAAAACATTATCATTATAAATTCCATTATCATTAACCATACCCATACATTTCATAAAATTATCTTAATAATGTATAAATAATTTCAAAAAATTATTCCATTGCCCATAATAATATTGTAAGGATTAAATATTTATCAAACAACAATGATCAACATCGTTGTCACAAATATTTTATGAAACAATTAGAATTACTAACATATGATAATGAAAATTAAAAATAACTAACTTATATATGTTTAATAAATTATTATAGTTAATTACATCAAGGATAAAAATTAGGAATAAGGTTTTAAAATAATTTTTTAAGATATTTGTGTTTATTATATATGAGGTTAATGTTATTTCATGAGAGTTAAGAGAAAAAGTAAGGGTTTCTCATCCAAATTTTTTTCATTAAGATATGTTCCCAAGTTCACTATTTATGTTCTTTTATATGGTTTATATACAACCTCATGTATGTATCTTATCATAACTTCCATGTAATTTATGGTATTTAAAAACCCACCACACAATCAATATTTTAATTTCTTTTGATTCAAACATTACCAAGACCATAAGGGTGTAATTTACAATCTCACATTCAAATAAATATCATCTAGGTCTAAATTTCTATTGGGACTCTCTATTTCTATATAAAACCCCATTTATTTTCTTCTCCTATTGTTATTTTTGGAGTTTAAATTTCTTTTTTCAATTTTCCTTCCCATTTGTTTACCTGGAATGATGCTTATAGGTTGAAATGACCTTATATCTTCTTTTCAATTAGGAATATTTTTCTTTCATGTTAATTTATTTCATTTTTTTATGTCCTTATCTATTATTATATAATTTATTAAGGTCATTTTTTATTGAATTTGAATTTATTTTACAAATTTTTCAAAGGGATAATTTAACTCTCTTCCATAATGATTTATGAATGGTTATTTTCTATTGGAGTGGGTTCCTTGGAACCAACTACTATGTACATTCAAATACCATAATATTTAGTATTGAACGCTAATTAATATCTTATCACATAATAATTTTTCATCTATGTGACTTCTATTTTATAATTTCATAAGGGTAATTACCTCACCAAAAGTTCATAAATTCGACCCTCCATGATGTTAACCTTTTAAATACTATGACAATATTCTTAAATACATTTCATATGTTTAGATTAAATCATCTTATAGGACACATATGATACAAGATATCAACAGAAGGGGATTATTAGGCATTGAGACTTCATCTCATGAATTTATTCCTTGGTAATATATAAGATAATTAGGTTAGGAGAAACTGACCCGCCATTAAGAAATCCAAATTTATATATTCCATTGAATATTCCTATATATGGATATATGTAATGGTCCTTAGACATTATGATTATTATTAATGTGTATCATGAGTCACAAACTTTTATGTATTATCATAAACCATAATGACATATGTTCCTATCAAGGTTGGGTACGTTGGGTGTTTCATGACTGATATCGCATTAATGACTAATGTGGGGAAGGATTTTTCAATTCATGTATTTAATGGAAGTTAATATATATCCCTTTGAAAAGAATGGAACTACCTAATTAAGTCCATGTCTATAGAGATCTACTGACAAGTTCATTTCTAAAAATAATAGAAAGATACATTGAGAAAATAGGTTGATGACATCAGTATGCAACCTACTTGATTAGAAATAACTCAATAAAAGGATTACATTTTACAGTGTGAATTCGTATGTGGTCATTATCATTTTGGGGTTTAAATTCTTTCTCTATGGGTACCTTGGCATATTTCCAACATTAATCTTGTACTTTATGAAGATATAAATAATTCCATATAGAAAGGGGCCTATAAGATCACACACTAAGTGTATCTAGAACCTTAAATTTTATATGAATTTAGCATGTTGAATAAATATTATTCTCATAGGTGGTTTGATAATTATTCATGTTTGGTTGGTTAAATATATCCAATCACCATTCATTTGAGCATTATGTGATTTGAATATTAAATAAATATTTATTCATCATCTAATTATTTATTTAATTGTATGAATATAAAATTGTGTATTATCTCTAGTTTATTCGCGAGGTAACAATTATTTATTTATTTGGTTACATGAATATTTAATAAATAGTTATTCACTAGTTTAGTGAATATAATATTTATTTATTTATCATAAAATAATGTAGTTACATTAATTTATTTAAATAAATAGAAAAAATTTAAACACTAATAAATATTTAGGAGAATTGGAGGACCATGATTAACGGTCTAGTGAGAATTCACATATTAAAAATTATTTGAATAAATATTAATTCATTTATTCAAGGAAATAAGATTTATATATTATTTAGTTTAAATATTTTCAAATAAATAATATTAATATTACTATTTATACATGGGGTTCACTGAGGATTATGAGAATAATAAATACCCCTAAGAAATTATTGATTCTCTAAAATGAGGTATAAAAATACCAAGTGATATTATTCGATAACTTACCCAGACCCGACCACTATTTTTGTAACATATCATCGCCTTCTTATAGTCCCTTCTTGACCCCTGTATTTTGTTGTACTTTAATTAGGCTTCATTTTGTGTTGTTCTTGGTGAAATTTGTAAAAATTTGGAGGTTTAAGGGGTTGTGCACGGTTGTTGCATGTTTAGAGAAAACTATACAGTTCAGCACAGGAAACCATGTTTCCAAGGATGTGCCACTGTAAGGGGCTACACAGCTTTTCCAAATTCTGCGACCTCTCCCTCAAACCATGTGTCTTTGAAAAGTGGGGTTTTCATGGTTGGTGCACGGTTAAAGTAGCCATGTGTAAAATTTAGTCACCCTAAAAATAATTCACGGAGGGTGTATGATTAGGGTGCACAGTTACTGCAAACATTGTGGCATATGCAAAAAAATAAGCACAAGGTTTTTAATCCCCTAAAAATTAATATACAAATATTGAGACCCCCGGTTTGACCACTAATTGACCCCTCTTAACCCTAAATCATTTTTTTGGTATTGAATCCTCTCAAGAAGCAGTCTTA
This sequence comes from Viscum album, assembly GCA_963277665.1. Classification (NCBI taxonomy): domain Eukaryota; kingdom Viridiplantae; phylum Streptophyta; class Magnoliopsida; order Santalales; family Viscaceae; genus Viscum; species Viscum album. Next base: position 2,080,548,877 of record OY728128.1, on the reverse strand, counting down.
TCTCTTAAACCCCCTTCTCTTTGTAGATCAAAGAAGGATTTATCTCATTTCATCTACTTCAGATAAGTAGATATCCTCTCATGTGGTTTTATTCTAATATCCTCTTCTCTCCTCCTTAGGGATTGATAGATCATCCTGATATTGATGAATATAAACTCTGATTTGATGGATCTTTATTCTATGTTTTTTTTCTTGATCACCTTCACCTCATTCTTCATTGGATATCTCATTGCATGTGTTGTATTTGACCATGTGATTAAAGGTAGGTGGTTCCATAAAGCATTACCCAAATGTTTAATACTTAAATTTTTTCATTAAATTGATATGAGTTTTTAAATAATTTTAAAAACTTTTATGTGGGATTATTGGAATTTGATTTTTAGATTGACATGGAATTTATGAAAAACCCCCAATTAAAATATAATTGAAATTGTTGGGAGAATTTTAGAAAATTTATGGATCGATTTGAAAAAAAAAATTGATGAAATTGATTTGATGTTGACCATTGAGGGAAATGGATTAAACTAAAAGATGATTTGAAAGGGCATGAATTTTATGAAAATCGTGATTTGGTTTTGAAATAAAAAAGGCATGTTGAAAACAGAAATTTGGCAATTGTATTTTGAATTGATTTGAAATGTCTGATTTTCCCATGATTGATTGGAATTTGGACTTCCCATAATGGGCTCCCCTAATGGAGTGTAGATTAAGTACCTGATATGGGCTTCCCTAATGAAGTGTAGATTGACTACTCGATATGGGCACCACTAATGGGGCTAGATTAACTACCAAATATGGGATCCCCTAATGGGTAGTTGTTTGATTGCCCGAAATGGGATCCCCTAATAGGGAGTAGTTTGATTGCCTGAAATGGGATCCCCTAATGGGGTATTGATATGAGTAAACACAAATATGTATTTTGAGTCTCGATCTTGGATTATAGAATTTTTTATGCTTTCCAACTATTTTATATAAACTATTTTTTATGTACAGTTTATTTAAGCCTATTTTTGAGATATCTACCTTCATTTTCATTGAAAGTAAGTTTTGTTGAAAATGTGAAAATGGTTTTCCATTCATTTTCTGTTGAAATTGATTGCATAATTGGTTTATTGTGAAGGTATTGTTTATGGAACAATTGCACTACGGGAAAAATGGATATTTGCGACGGGTTAAGGGCCCATCGCAAATAACCCGTTGAAAAGGGTTATTTGCGACGTGCTCTTACCACTCGTCGCAAAAGGTTTGGCGTGAAATATGCGCCAAACTGCAGGTAAGGATATTTGCGAAGGGTTTTTAATTCCATCTTAAATAACCGGCGGTGGTTTTTAGTATTCGCGACGGGATACTCACCTCGTCGCAAATGTTTTGTCGGCATGTAGTATTTGTGACGGGACCCGTCACAAATGACTTTTAAACGGTCCACCGTAATTAATGTGGTTAAAGTTAATTGCGACGAGCCCCATCACAAATACCCTCATCGCAAATAATCTAACCTATATATACCATCATCGGGTTTTCCTCTCATTTCACTCTTTACTCAATTTCTGTGTGTATCTCTATTGAAAAATTTTCTTCTAAATTTTTTCTTAATTTAAACTTTCAAATCAGAGAATTATTTGGGACTTTGATGCTCCGAAAGCTTCAATTTCAAGTTATTTATCTATTTTTCTTATTGTTTAGTCCATTTATTTTATTTTAAATTATTTATAATTTTTCTTAATTAGATGTAAATTAATTAAATTAGAATTAGATATTTATTTTTTAGTATTTATTTTTATGAATAGTTTTATGTAAGTGTTAATTAACAATAAATTGTAATAATTAGTAATAATTTTAAATAATTTGTAGTTATTTTAAATAATTTATAATAATCATTAACAACTAGTATTAATTAGTAATAACTAGTAATAAATTGTATTAATTAGTAATAATTAGAAATGATTATAAATAATTATAAAAAATATTTAATAATTAAAAAAATTGTAATAACTAGAAATAATTTGAAAAAATTGAAAATAATAATAAATAATTATGAATAATTAGTAATAAATTGTAGTAATTAGTAATAGTTAGTAATAATTTGGATTAATTAGTAATAATTAGGATTAATTAGTAATAATTACAATTCATTAGTAATAATTATGATTAATTAGTAATAATTAGGATTAATTGGTAATAATTAGGATTAATTAGTAATAATTAAAATTAATTCATAATAATTAGTAATAAATTTTAATAATTAGAAATAAATTGTAATAATGATTAATAATTAGTAATAATTAAAGATAAATTGTAATAAATTCTAATAAATTGTAATAAATTCTAATAAATTGTAATAAATTGTAATAAGTTGTAATAGATTGTAATAAATTCTAATAAATTGTAATAAATTGTAATAAATTGTAATAAATTTTAATAAATTGCAATAAATTGTAATAATTAGTAATACATTTTATTAATTAGTAATAATTAGGATTAACTAGTAATAATTAGGATTAATTAGTAATAATTAGTAATAAATTGTAATAATTAGTAATAATTATTAATAATTAGTAAGAAATTTTTATAATTAGTAATAATTAGAGATAAATTGTAATAAATTGTAATAAGTTGTAATAAATTGTAATAAATTGTAATAAATTGAAATAAATTGTAATAAATTGTAATAAATTGTAATAAATTGTAATAAATTGTAATAAATGGTAATAAATTGTAATAAATTGTAATAAATTGTAATAAATTGTAGTAAATAGTAATAAATTGTAATAAATTGTAATAAATTGTAATAAATATTAATAAATATTAATAAATAGTAATAATCAGTGATAATTAGTAATAATTAGTAATAATTTGTAATAATTTGTAATAATTAGTAATAAACAGTAATAAATAAGAATAAATATGAATAAATAGTAATAAATCATAATAAATTCGAATAAATAGTAATAAATCATAATAATTAGTAATAATTAGGAATAAATCATAATAATTAGTAATAATTAGAAATAAATCATAGTAATTAGTAATAATTAGAAATAAATCATAATAATTAGTACCAATTAGTAATGATTAGTAATAATTAGTAATAATTAATAATAATTAGGAATAAATAGTAATAATTAGTAATAATTAGAAATAAATAGTTATAATTAGTAATAATTAGTAATAAATAGTAATAATTTGGAATAGATAGTAATAATTTCGAGTAAATAGTAATAATTAGGAATAAATAGTAATAAATAGTAAAAATTATAATAACTAGTAATAATTAGTAAAAAAAAGTAAAAATTAGTAAAAATTAGTAATAAATAGTAACAAATAGTAATTATTAGTGATTTCTAGTAATAATTAGTAATAATTAGTAATAATTAGTAATAATTAGTAATAATTAGTAATAATTAGTAATAATTAGTAATAATTAGTAATGAATAGTAATAATTAGTAATAATTATGAATAAATAGGAATAATTAGGAATAATTAGGAATAATTAGGAATAATAAGTAATAATTAGTAGTAATTAGTAACAGATAGTATAATTAGTAACAAATAGTAACAAATAGTATAATTAGAAAAAAATAGTATAATTAGTAACAAATAGTAACAAATAGTAATAATTAGTAATAAATAGTAATAATTAGGAATAAATAGTAATTATTCATAATAATTAGTAACAATTAGAAAAAATTAATTATAAATAGTAACAATTAGTAATAATTAGTAATAATTAGTAACAATTAGTAATAAATAGAAATAAATAATAATAATTAGTAATAATTACTAATAATTACTAATAAATAGTAATAACTTTTAATAATTAGTAATAATTTGTAATAATTTGTAATAATTATGAATAAATAGAAATAATTAAGAATAATCAGTAATAAATAGTAATAATTTGTAATAATTTGGAATAAATCACAGTAATTAGTAATAATTTTGAATAATTAATAATTATTATTAATAATTAGCAATAATTCATAATAATTACTAATATTTAGGAATAACTCATAATAATTGGTAATAATTATGAATAATTAGTAATAATTAGTAATAAATAGGAATAAATAGTAATAATTAAGAATAATTAAGAATAATTTGTACTCATTAGTAATAGTTGGTAATAAATAGTAATAATGAAGAATAAATCATAATAAATTCGTGTATATTGATAAACTGGCATAATTTCCAATGGATTGGAGGAATTCCTTTTGATCGACGCCTCCTCTCCTTGCAACTTTCTTCCACTGTAATCAATATGAAAAATATGCTCGAACATACATCAGAAGAGATTTTTCATATTGATTTAATTCGGAGAAAGTTGCAAGGTGGTGATTCATCGGAAAAAAGAGGGTCTTTTGCTAGAATACTCATCCCCTTACAAATTTCTATGACTAAAATCACTATGAATAGTCTGATGTTGGGTACAAATATTCATTTTCATATGCATGAGAGCATAGAGATCTGCACGGCGAGTCCTCCCTGCTCTCTATTCTCATGTATATAAAAATAGATATCCGTACATCGTAGCATACTTTTCAATATGTTTTTAGTCGTAGAAAGTAGCAAGGGGATTAGTCATCAGGCAAAATATCTACCACCAAACCGTTTGAAACTGTGCCACTAGTAATTAAGAATAATTATAAAAAAATACCTAAAATTAAAAATAATTAGTGGTAATTAGTATAAAGTTTTATAAATGAGTGTAGAAAGTATAAAAGCTTAAAAAAGTATAAATAACTATAAAATAATAGAAATTATAATAAATTTAAATAAAAGAGATTTTAATTGTATTATCTTTTTTTGGATGGTGTTTATCTTATATTTAATTATACAAAATAAATAATTATTTAATATTTTTTAGAAAAATATGGAATGAGGAAGTTGACAATAGTCATTATTAGATGATCATGCTTGGATTACTCAGCACAAAAATTTAAATGGTTATGGATTAAATCCTGTATAAATTGGGGGTGTTCAGGATTTCTTATCATTTACATCATCGAAACAAAAATTTGTTTGAGAAGGGATAATTAAGTGTCCTTGTAAAAAATGTGCTCTGAGGATGTATGACACATTTCACAATGTTGGAGGTTATTTATTTCATTTTGGTTTTCAACCAGATTATTTTTTTGGTATCAACATGGTGAACACATTTCTAGAGAAGATATTAATAATTTAGTTCCAAATCCAGCACGTTCTCAAAATTTAGTACATGATGTGGCAAGTCCTTCTATTCAAAAAACTGAATCTTGAGATGATATTGATTTAACTCCTAAGTTGGAACCATCTCATTTATATGAGTTGTTGACGTCCACTGAGGATGCTTTATATCCTAGTTGCAAGATAAGAAATTTTGAAGGAGTTGCTAAATTTATGGCCATTAAATAAGATAATGGAATGTCAAATATTTGTTTTGATAAAATATTCTCTTTTTTAAAAGCATTGATCGATGGAGTAAATGTGTTGCCTGAAAATTTTAATGAGAGTAATAGGCTGGTTAGTAATCTGTATCTTGGTTATCAGAAGATTCATGCATATTCAAATGACTGCATCTTATATCTTGCTATAAATTAGTTATTGGATATTTTTCCTACATGTGCATAATCAAGGTATAAATAAGCTTTACCAGGAAAGTGTAGATTTTTTCCTATAAAAAAATTGAGATATTTCACACTCACACCCAGATTGCAACATTTATTTACGTCTCAAAACACAACATCATTGATGTCATTGCAAAAACCCAACATTTCAACCAGTAAAAGCTTAAATAATCCCTCTAATGGTGATTGCTAGAAATTTTTTGACCAAGTGTATCTGTCATTTTCTTTAGAATCCCAAAACTTTTGATTGGGTCTTTCTACTGAGGGTTTATGTCTATTTGGTTCTTATCGTAGTCAGTATTCTTGCTGGCCTATCTTTATAACTCTGTATAGTTTACATCCATAGATGTTGATGAAGGATCCGTATATCTTTTTGAACTTATTAATTCAAGGTCATCTAAAAAAATTTATGTTTATTTGAAACCATTGATTGATGAGTTGAATTCGCTGTGGAGTAATGGTATCAGTATATATGATGTTGCTATGAAACAAAAATTTCTATTGAAATTAGCATTGATATAAACAATTAGTGACCTCTCAACATATGGAATATTATCTGGTTGAAGTACATATGGTCCAAAGTCTTGTCCATACTGTATGAGATACACCAAATCATTTTTGCTTGTCAATGGAAAAAACCTTGTTTTTTTACTGTCATCGCAGATTTCTGCCAACCGATCATCGTTTTAGAAGAAACAAATATCATTTCAGAAAATAAATAGTTGAAAAATATGGTCCTCCAACAATGATTTCAGGTACAGAGTTGAAATCAATTATATCTTCATTACCTCCGTCACATTTGGACCAACAATAAACTAAAAGAAAATTGATGTGTTTGGAAAATAGCACAATTGGATAAAATAAAGCATTTGTGGGGATTTTCTATATCGGTATATCACATGTTGGATGTGATGTATACTGAGAAGAAATGTTTTTATAATTTTTTCATGTAGTTTTGGATACTCCATGAAAGGACAGAGATAATGTGAATGCACAATTAGATCTTGCCAAAATTTCAAAGCGCCCAGAACATAAACTGTTTAAAATGTCAGATCACAGAAGTTAATGAAGACAAAAGTAGCTTATACACTGTCCAAAGAGAGTTGCCTATTATTTTTTCAGTGGATTTCATATTTGATATTTCTAGATCGTTATGCTTCCAATTTTGGAAGATGTGTCAGAAATGGTCATATTTAAGGATTGAAAAGTTATGACTGTCATGTTTTAATTGAAATAATTTCTTAAATTGAATTAAGAGGATTGTTAAATCCTAGTATTTGGGATTCACTTACAGATATATCATATTTTTTTAGAGACATTTGTGCGTCAGCAACAGACTATTATGTCGTAAGAAAACTGCTAGAATATATCATTTTAATTTTATGTAAATTGGAAAAAATATTCTCATCAGGTTTGTTTGACTCAATGGAACATTTGATATTACTTTTCCTCATGAAACAAAATGTGGAGGTTTGGTACAGTTCTGATGGATGTTCCCATTTGAGAGATTCATGCAGAAATTGAAAAAAAAAGTACGAAACAAGGCATTAGTTGAAGGCTCAATGGAAAAATATTATTTACCACAGGAAATTTCGTTTTTCTGCTCTCATTACTTTCGATCTGAATATCCTTCAAAACAAAACTTCATGAGCCGAAACATGAAAATTTTGATGAAGACATGAGCAATCAATTATCAGTTTTTCAATTAGCCTGAACTTGGCTTTAGTGGATTTCATGAATGATGGGTTTTAGATGATGAACATCATAGAGTTTGTACATATATTATGCTCAAATGTAATGAAATTAAATCATTTGTACTGTAAGTTCTCATATCATTTATTCAATAATTTTTATAACAATACATTAATCATATTTTATTTGTATGTTATATGATAATCATATCAAGAAAAAGTTTCCACAAATTATAGCATCTTCTATTGAAGAATGGAATCAAAAAAAATTCCAAATGGTATCAAAAATTGGTAACATAAATTATTTTTCATTTCAAATAAAAAATAAATTTAATGCTTGTTATAGTGATAATTATTTTACAACTTTTCAGGTATCTCAACATGATGATAAACATGATAATCGATTTTCTGTATTGAGTAACCCACCATCTAAAATGGTTAAATATTATAATGAATATGTGATGAATGGTTTTAGATTTTATACAAATGCATATGGGGAATCAAAAAACAATGAATATAGGTGTTTTCTTGAGAGGATCACATCCTAGAGAAACCGAAGTTGAATTTTACAGTATGTTGGGGGAAATCATTGAACTGTGTTATCTGGTTCAACATTATGTAATGATGTTTAAATGTAAGTGGTTGGATATTGAGAGATTCTTGCATATTCATCTGATCCATCGAATCATTGATATTAAATATAAAATTATTCTTGTAGTAAATGAACCATTTTTATTGGATCATCAGGCACATCACATTTATTATGCAAATTACTGTGTTATTTCAAGGGAGTTGGGTGATTGGTGGAGCATAATAAAAATTAAATATAAATAGAATAAGTTTAATGAAATTGAATTTGGTTATGCTAAAGTGCAAGTAATTTAAATATTTCAAGAGATTTCTCAGAATCCATATTTTTCAAGAACAGACACGAATATCATTGATGACACCCCAAAGCTAAGGGTAATTAGTGATACTGATGTTAATGATGTTACAACGGAATTTTAAATGGAAAGAGATGATGAAACTGAAACTAATATGGAAATTGATGATGTTGAGGAGGAAGATGAAGACATTGACATCAACAGCTATGAAGATGAGGATGAAGATGGACATTAACAAAGTAAAATTTTGGCTATATCATATATAATATATATCTATATATAATAGTTGTTTTCAACTATTTACTAACAATAATCATTTCATGTTTTAGATGGATGAGGATATGTATCGTATGTTATAGGAGGTTGATCTACCTTTAGACATGGAGGTTAGATTAGCTGACCCTCAGACTGTTGGCAGTTTAGGAGGCACCCGGAGGGGGCATGGTCTTTCCCGAATGATGATTCCCGACCCTATACTCGAGCGACATCCACATATTGGGTTTGATCCATGCAAGCAGATATATATTTACCTGTGAATTTTAGTTAGTTTTCATTAATTTATTTATATTCTAATTGTTTGATTAATTATTCTTTTTTTATAGCATTACGCATATAGCAGTTGGACAGGGGTTCTATATATTAAGCAATTATTTTTCTGATGTGTGGATATCATGTAATCAGATTATCATTGATGTTTAGTAGCGCATGTTTGAGAATTGGCTCGTACATAAATATATAATATTTATTTTGAAATTAATTTAATTAATAAATTTTATATAATAAATTATTTTTAGGGTTTATGGTATCTTATTGAGGAGAAAATGTGTGAGGCTATTTGGAAGGCATGGCAGGGGGCTATGTGCCTGTGTTGCACTCAGTTTTTGCATAATTTGAAAATGAAATCAATAGAGAAAGCATGAGTGCATGATTTTTATGATACATGTCACGTCCACCGACCTGATTATATTTCATCTCAGGTTTGGGATGAGTTTTGTACACAATGTTTGAGTAGGCAGTTTCAGATTAGATCATTAGTAGCTCGGTAAAATTGTGGGAGACAGGAGGTGACACATCGAGCTAGTAGTCATATGTTCAGTATCCATGGGGAGAATATGGTAAGTACATTTTTCTTAAATATTGTATATAACATTAAATGTAAAGAGTTTATTTTATATTCAGATAGGCAGTCGCACAACCCGATATTACTGAGTAGGATGTTTATAAGAGGATGTATAGTGATCCAGCCATTGGGGATATTATAGGTGCTTTGTAGCATCAGATTGTGGTCAGTATAAGTTTTTTTGAGTTTTAAATTAAACTATAAATAATATTTTAACTGTTTTAATTTTAAATTTCAATTGAAGGAGTCATATGAGGTTACGGCGTATCAGACAGATGTTGAGAGTGAGGCTGAGACTGGTGATCAGACTAGTACCCCCCCCCCCCAATTTGATAAGGCACCATGGATGAAAGGGACCCAGTATGGCTTCGAGAAATTTTGAATTTTTGGTATCGGCTCTCGAGTGACCCTTGGGGGTTTTATAGAACCTATGCAATGTCAGCATCCAGCTTGAGAGGAGCTCGCAGAGAGTCATCGTCATCTTATGCAAAGTATTAGGAGAAACTACGATCTCATAGTGATCTTATATGGACAATTCGTAAGGAGTAGGAGGAGATTTGTCAGTGGAAGTAGCAGTAGGAGGAAGACTTTCTCTGGCAGTAGCAGTAGCAGCAGATGCAAGATAAGATGCATCGATGGCAGCATGAGCAGAAGATGAATTACATGTGACGTCTGACTCGCAATTTAGGGATGGAGTTTCTTCCACCTGCTTCTCCAGATGACCATCCCCCTTATTGATATATATTTCTATTTTATTAAGAAACATTTTAATGTATTTTTTTTTAATATTAATTATTTATTGTTTTAAATAGTGTGTGTTTTATAGTGTCTCAAAAATTACAGTTTTTTATTATTTATTTAACATTTTTATTGGATTTATTATATTATTAATTAATATATTACTATATTTTTGTGAATACTCTGGTTTTTATGGTCACGACCCATCCCCCGGGGCCCGTATCATGACTACCCCAAGCCCTCCTTCCATAGGCCAGGGGCTGGCGACTAGCACCAAATGCGTAAATCCCTAAACTGGGAAGGCATTGCCTTTATAAATTGAAACACACACAACAGAGTATGCAACTGGAAGTAAAACACTAAGTAAAACTGTATAAAAAAGAGAGTGTTGGAAGGTAAAGGGGCCGGAAATACAATCCCAACAGGAAAGTACAAGTACAACTGAAAGCAAGTCCAATTGAAGAGAAGTAAAGTAGCTACTAGGTCGTCCTCCGGGATTCCTACCTGAAGGGTAGGTACATATGGCCTCCTCAGTACTCCACTTCCATTCGTCCGCTCCATGTACCATCACGCCAAGTGGTCCACCTCCGGGTACCGTCCAGTCCTGATACTCTTCGCCTCAGTCAGCGTTGTCCATCATCTGCAACCAACACAACGAGGTGCGGGCATTTCCCGTGTAGGGGTGAGTATAACGATAGTCAATAGGGACCCTGAGACCCTCAAGGTCTCAAAAAATCCAACAAGGAAAAACCAAAAGGTATGAAATCAATTAATACCCATTACTTAGGTATATACCCATATATATACATATGTTATCTAGTAACCCATCTCAATCGTGAGGAAAACACTAAGGTAATTGACTCAGCTCAAACCAGGATTTTATTCTAGGGGGTAGTGTCAAGTAACATGCCCAGTCACACTGTCAGAACCTTAGCTGATGGTTTACTCCTCTATCGAGTACAGTGGGCCTTCCACGTCACACAGAGTCGCTTACCACTATCCTTGACTGGTGTGGTACTCCTCCTGTCGAGTACTATGGATATGATGCGCTCACACAGAGGCGCTTCCCACAGTGGGTCTTCCGCGCTCACACAGAGGCAGTCCCCCTCATAGCCTGCTGAGGTACTCCTCCTATCGAGTACCATGGGTTTTCTACATCACACAGAGGCGCTCTCCATTGTGGTTCTACTGGATCACACAGAGGCGCTCCCCACTGGGCTAGTTAAAACACTCCGTGTCGAAAGGTCAGCAGTCGTTAGGTCTCAGCTAGCTACTAGGTCTTCGTACTCTACTTGCTCATCTCTGGGAGGATCCGCTCCCTGAACTACAGGTCGATTATCCAACTATCACGAAGTCCCACTCAAAATTATCTCAAAGGTCTGCCTCATCATAGGGGTTTCAACTCAATAGACGGTGCGTCAATCGGACGCCTGGTCTGTGAGTTATTGGCATTTCTATTCCAGGGGCCCGATTGGTTTTTAGGTTCAAACCAACCCTACAATATCCCAACTATGTCCAAGCCTCAAGTGGGGTTTTCCAAAAGAACTGTCTCTCTCTAAAATTTTCATCGTCGCAGACGGTTTGTCGATCGGACACCCTTATCCCATGATATGGGAGAAAATGTGAATTGGGTCAAAACTGGGTTCAAACTGGGGTCCGACCCGGTCCGTGGGTCTGACCCGGCCCGATAGGGTGGCCCGATCCGAGAGCGACCCGGACCGTGGGAGAAGACCAGCCCAAGAGTGGCCCGGCCCGAGAGAAGTCCATCTCGAGGGGGCGTCCCGACCCGAGGGGGCGGCCCGGCCCGAGGGTAGCCTGGCCCGAGGGGGCAGCCCGCGTGGCCTGCTGGCAGCCTGCGTGGCCTGCTGGCGGCCCACGTGGCCTGGCCGTCCAGTGGCTGGCAGCGCCATACGAGGCCCACCCTAGCTGCGAGTGGGGTGGGGTGGGGGGGTTTGGCGCCCCCCTGACTTCCGAACAGAACTGGCACTAGGCTCCGGTTCAGTATCTCGTGGGACCGGGGGGTACCGCCTTGTCCAGCTGGCCGAGCGGCCAGCCCGTTTCTGCACCGCCAAGGGCCAGCCCAATGCTGGCCATCCCGGCTCCTCCACTGTGGCCCGACGGCGCCATGGTTCTGCTCATCTGCGCGGCGCGACGGCGCCTGGCCCTTCTATCGCGGCCCGCCTTAGCCGCAACCTTCCTCCTCTGCACGGTGTGACGGCGTCGTTCCCCTTCCGCCACGGCCCACCCTGGCCATGCCTTTCCTTTTGCGCTGCACGACGGTGTTGCGCCCTTTTGGTGAACTAGCGGCCTTGCGCCGCCGGTTTTCTTCACGGCCGGCCCGACCCCAACCACCGATGTTCCACCTTCATCATCAACAAACGAGAACAATCAAAGGGGGAGGGTCGGGTGGTGTTCGTGCGGTTCGAGCCCTCCACGTTATGTTGATATCAATCGGCATAACATATTCCAAAATTTGAATGATATAGAATAAGAACAAAATCAACTCAACCCCTACCTCAGGTTCGTTGATTGTTGATGGTGGAAGGGGAGTTCAGAGAAGACGAAGACAAAGACGACGTCATCAGTGTTCCTCAAGGGCAACGGTTTCATTCCTCGATCGAAGGTTCCTCATTGGCGGAAAAGGAATTCTTCGTTTGGAGGATAAATCCCCAAGTTCTTCCAATATCTTCCAAATATCCCCAAATGAATAGATGCCAACCAAAATGAAATAATAGATTTATATATTATTTAATTTTTTTCATTAATTCAAAATATTTCAAATTTAATTAATTAATGTTCCATTAATTATTTCTAGTGGGTGGCACTTTAATGAGGGGAGTTCAAGAGTTTTCCCCCACTTATGGGGAGTTCAAGGAGTTAAGAAGCTTGGGTGGTCCCCACCTTAATTATCCTTCAAAGGGAGGTCATTCTCAGGTGGGCCCCACCACCATAACCTCCCATGGGAGGTTTGAGTGTGGTGGCCCCCACCTCTAACCTCCCCTTTGAGATTTAAACCGCCAAAATAAAAATAAGCTACACTTAATTTTATTTAACTTTATTCTTAAAAACTCCAAAAAATAACTTCCATTCTCGACCATATGCCATCGAGGAGAAAGCTTTCTCAAGCGAATACCGGCGATGTGAGTTCAACGGTGCCCTCATATTTCAATTCTGAGAACTGGTTCAAAAGTTATAAAATCCCGCTCGTACGTTTACTAAACGTACCCAAAAAAACTTCAAAAATTGATTTCGGGCACACCAGTCCTCAGAATCAAGCTCTGTAAATTTTTGTGGAATCGTAAAATTAACATGTATTTAAGAAAAATAATTCCATGGAAATTCTAGGTCTTTACATTGTCCCCACCTCAAGGCTTTACATCCCCGTAAGCTACAACTTGAAATAAGGGAACGAATGGGGGTACTGAGCACGCATCTGAGCCTCCCACTCTCATGCGCTCTGCTAGAGGTTCCCATGCTGCCAGCGAATGTGGACTAGAGGTATTGACCATCCACGAAGGACCCGATCTTGTCGATCCTCAATCTCCACTGGATCCTCCATGAAAGTATCCCCATCATCGATGTCCAGCTCTCCATGGTTGATGATGTTGGAAGGGTCATGCACGTATCTCCTTAGCTGAGATACGTGGAAGACGTTGTGCACCCGGTGCAACTGAGGTGGAAGAGCTAAGCAGTAAACCACCTCGCCTACTTTGTTGAGGACCTGGAAAGTTCTGATGAACCACAGAGATAACTTTTCACCCCAGCCAAATCTCCGTAGACCTTGTCGAGGTGAGACCCGTATAAAGACGTAGTATCCATCCTCAAACTCTAGAGGCCTCCGTCTCCTGTCATCATACGACTTCTGCCTACTCTGTTCAGTCTTTATCCGCTCCTGTATGATATGCCCCTTCTCAGTGGTAACACGCACCGTCTCTGGTCCCACCAGTGCTGACTCCCCAGTGTCTATCTAGCACAAAGGTGATCTGAAAGGTCGCCCGTACAAGGCCTCAAAAGGTTCCATACCGATGGTGGAGTGATAGTTGTTGTTGTAGGTGAACTCCACCAAAGGTATGCGTTCATCTCAACTGCGACCGAAGTCGAGGACACAAGCACGAAGCATGTCCTTGAGGGTCTGAATGGTCCACTCAGTCTAACCATCCATCTGAGGATAGAAGGTTGTGCTCAAGAGAATTTGTGTCCCGAAAGCCTCCTGCAACCCTTTCCATACATGGGAAGTAAACCGTGCATCATGGTCAGAGATAACAAAAGAAGTTACTCTATGAAAATGCACAATGTACTGCACATAGAGGCATCCCAAGCTCTCTACTGAACCCTGCTTTCTGATCAGTAGAAAGTGGGATGACTTGGTGAGTCGGTCAACGATCACCCAAATCGAGTCGTGACCTCTGGATGTACGTGGAAGATATGTCACGAAGTCCATGGATACCCCATACCTCTTCCACTCTGGGACCTCTAAGGGCTGAACCAAGCCTACTGGTACCTGTTTCTATGACTTCACTTGCTGAAAAGTGAGGCACTGTGAGACAAACTCAGCTACCAACTTCTTCATATCTGGCCACCAGTGCTGTCGTCGAAGGTCCTAGTACATCTTCGCCACTCCTAGATGTACCGATAAAGGGGAAGTGTGGAACTCCCTCAACACTTCCTCCTGAAGTGCTACGGGAACCATAGTACATCCTCTGAAGAGGACAACGTGCTACCCACCTTCATAAAATCTATCAGGTGTTTGTGTTAAGTCAATAAGGTTTTCCTTATGACTTTTTCCATTCCTTCTTGTTTTGAAAATCACAAACACCCTATTCATAAGAAAATATACATTTTACTTATATAAGGAGAATTTCCTTCTCAAAGGAGTTTACCCATACCATGTTTTCATTTTTCATATCAATGTTTTTCTTAAGTATAAAAATCGGATTCATATAAAAAACCTCAGAATCATATAATACTTAGATATGAAGCATTCTGTTTTAGGATCCAAATTCTTGATATGAACTGTAATGAAGTTCCACTCCGAATTCGCGACATGAACTGTAATGAAGTTCCACTCCGAATTCTGGATATGAACTGTAATGAAGTTTCACTCCGAATTCTGGATACGAACTCTAATGAAGTTCCACTCCTAAATCTGGATACGAACTCTAATAAAGTTCCACTCCAAATTCAAGATAAAAAATCTAATAAAGTTCCATTCCGAATTCTGGATAAGAACTCTAACAAAGTTCAACTTCGAATTCTGGACTCCGAACTTCTATAAGTTCAAATCTGAAATTCTATAAGTTCGACTCCGAACTTCTATAAGTTCAACACCAAACTTCTATGAGTTCGACTCCAAACTTTCACTAGTTCAACTCTGAACTTCTACAAGTTAGACTCTGAACTCTGTAAGTTCATATTTTGAATTCTGCGGAAACCAGATTCCAAATTTCCTTAGAAATTCAGACTATGGATTTCTATAGAATTCAGGTTCTGAATTCCTATAAAACTGAATCCGAATATCTCTTTATTATAGACTCCAAATTCCTTTTCGGTTAGACTCCGAACTTTTATTTGAATACATTCCAAACATCAGTTTTTCTTATACATACACTCGTTTCATTATAAAATGATGTTGTGCCTTCATTTACACATGTTTTGTTATAAAATGAGGGCGTCCATTATGTTTCAAACTAACCGTTGTTTGAGTGACACATGTACAGGTCCCTATGAATTTTAAGCAAAATATGACAATTGGAGGAGGGATCTGAACTTTTCCACTGAGCCTAGAAATAAGAGCTCATTTGAAAGAGCTCCACACAAAAACAATGAAGAAGTTGATCACTCTAGAGATCACATGCTTTTAAGGTGATTTCGAGAGAGAGAATATTTTCATGTCTTGTGCGTACTGAAATGATCGTTCAGATTGCTTCGTGAGACTCCGAATGTTGGTGATTACATTTTATGGCTTCCGGGGATAGGAAGAAAGAGGTTCCAACTACCTTGAAGTTCGAGGGCTTCCTTGCTGAGGAAGACAGAGGTTCCAACTACCTTGAAGTTGATGGCTTACGGGGATAGCAAGACAGATACTATGATCTTCATATCGAGGTCTTACCCTGGTGTGGGTAAGACAGAGTTGCTTGAAAGTATAAATCAAGGGACCTTTATCCAAGGTTGTTGGATACCCTTCTCTTTGGGTTAAAAGATTTATATCTTGTTACTTGTAGTTTTACTACTTGTTTTTCTGCTACATTTTGTATTGTAAGGAAAGTATAATCTTTTTATATTTTTTTATACATGTACTCTGATTAATTTAGATTCTATATGCTTTAAGGTAGAATCTCATATTGTAAACTTTGGTTAAGTTTCAATTTCTGGATCCATATTTCCAAAACCAGTTATTCGGAATCACTTTCTAGATTTAAGCAAGTGTATAGAGATAGAAGTTTGTAACTTCATACTTTGTCCTAATCTTTCAATTGGTGTTAGAGTTGTTTTGAATTTGCTTATTTTAACTTTTTTAAACTTAGATCTTTCCCTGTTTAAGGAAATTTTTAATGTGTACAATTCACCCCCCCCCCTCTTGTATATTGAGCATCTACGTCGTTATTTCATTCCTAAAATTGGTATGAAAGGAGTTCTTTGAAATACATATACTCACATATAATTTTTTCCTTGATTAGTTTGTTTTGGTTATATATTTTTCTTGCTTAGTTCCTTGAATCCGAACTTTTGTTATTAACAAGTTTTTGTGTAGAAATTTTTTTAGGATGGTAGGTTTAAATGTAGGTTCCATCGACAACCTAAATCCCACAAGACCACTAATTTTAGATGGAAATGATTATGAGTATTGGAGAGATCGTATGAAGACTTTCTTTATCAATACTGGAGTAGAAAAGTTTTTTATGCTTACTGGAGGTTATCAAATTCCTGATAAGTAAGTAAGTGATTTCGCAAACCAAGAAAAGCATGATTATCAATTAAACTATAAGGTACGCAATACTCTTCTATGTTCAACAACTAGGAACATATATAGCCAAATTTATTGTTGTGAAACAGCTCACTGTATATGGAATAAACTTGAAGTTACACATTTTGGTAAATCTAAAGTGATTGAGACAAGAAGAGCTATGTTGAGAGAAAAATACCATGGTTTTAATTTTCCTTATGGAGAACCCATTTGTAAGGTGCAACAAAGATTTATGACTATCGTGAATATCTTACAATATATGAGAGATAAAGTTCAGGAAGATGAAGCTCTTCTGGATATGATCATTGATATTATGCCCAATGAGTGGGAATCAAAGAGAACAACTATTGATGAGAACGGGAAGGTCACTCAAATTTCCTTAGATGAGATGTTTGGAACTCTTCTCCAACATGAAACAAGGATGAAGAGAGATGTTGAAAACATCAAAAAGAAGAATGGGAATAGTAGTGTTTCTTTTACTAAAACTTCAAATCACATGAAAGCTAAGATTCCTGAGAGAGTAACTAGATCCAAGTCTAAGAAAGTTATTATCCAATCCGAATCTAGTGAGAGTGAAGTCTTAGAGAATGATTTAGAAAATATTGCTCGAAGAATGAACAAGATAGTCGGTCAAAGAAATTTCCAATCAAGGTATAAGAATAAGGAAAGGAAAGATAAGAAAGATTTAGAGTTCACATGCTATGAATTCAAGATAAGTGGACACATACGACCGGATTTTCCTATGCTTAAAAAGAAAGAAAGAAAAGAGCGGCATTCTGAAAGGAACAAGAATAAGTTTTACAAAGCTAAAGCTAAGATAAGTCTGAATGCTAATACTACTTGGAGTGCTAGCTGTGGAGACTCTTCAGAAAGTGAATCTTCAGAATATGATTCATCAGCTCATAAGAATATGGGATTCATTTCTAATACTTTTTTTCCACATACATGTCTTATGGCCAAAGTACACTCTGTCGTGGCTTTAACAAATCTATCTCTTGATAAGAATTACTATTCCAAAAATGGTACTTCTAATAAAGATACTTCATCCTAAGAAAATGAAAACCCTTCATATGAAGATGTGTCAAGATTTTCCAAGTTACTTGAAGAAAAAATTGTAAAATTTCTAAGAAATTAGAAAGGGAAAATACTAGGGAATAAATTCTTACAGAAGAGATTTCAGACATTTCTTCAGATCTTAAAGATAAAGAAGCGCTTTTAGATAAACTTTATAAAGACCTTGAGAAAGAAAATTATGATAAGAAAGAACTTTTTAAAGATCTTAAGAATTCTATTTTAAAGATGAAAATTTTTGAGGAAAAATATAACTCTAAGGAAATGATTCCTGAGGATAGGAATTTAGTCATTAGACTAAAATCTGAAATTTTTTCTCTTAAGAAGCTCCTTGCAAAATTTTCCTCTGGAAAGGAAAATTTTGACAATATGTATTCTCAAATTAAACCTCACGGAAACACTAATGGAGTAGGTTATACTCACCAAAAACCAGTTTTCAAAAACAACTATTTTGTTCCTTCTAAAGCCCCTTTTTGCACTAAGTGTCAAAGTGGTGGGCATTGTAAGAAAAATTGTTCTTTGAATAGAGTTAAATATCTTTGGTTTCATAAATCATATTTCTCTAAAAAAATGTGGATACCCAAAATTTTGTTATATGAAAATCTCACATCCAAAAAAGTTTGGATTCCAAAAGTCTAATTCATTTTTTATTTTCAAGAAGATACAGGAAGTACCAACTACAATACATGGTACATGGATAGTAGATGTTCTCGGCACATGACTGGTAACAAAATCTATTTTGAAAAATTATAAAGACAAAAGGAGGAAAAGTAACTTTCGGAGATAATGCTCAGGGAGAACTTATTGGTATAGGTAACATTGTTCTTCTTGGAAAAACTTTGATTTCGAATGTTTTTTTTGTTAAGGGTCTTAAGAACAATCTCATTAGCATAAGTCAATTATGTGTTGAAGGTTACCTTATGAATTTTAGGAATGATAAATTCTTAGTACACAATTCCAAGGAAGAGTTTATTCTCTCTGCCAACAGGAAAGAGAATGTCTATACATTGAACATAGAAGACCTTAGGAGCCAAGACTTACCTTTCCTTAGTGCAATGGAAGATCATTCTTGGTTATGGCATAGGATACTAGGTCACTGTAACCTTATAAACTTATGTAAACTTTCTAAGAAGAAACTAGTTAAGGATCTACCGGAGTTTAGATTTGATTCTTTTAAAGTTTGTGATCCTTGTCAATATGGAAAGAAACATAAATCATGTTTTAAATCAATTGGTGAAGTCTCAACAACTGATGGATTATAGTTGGTGCACATGGATCTTTTTGGTCCAACACAAATTGGAAGAACTGGGGGAAAGTATTATGTATTTGTCTTAGTTGATGATTGCACTATATTTACATGGGTCTATTTTCTATAAAAGAAGTCTGAATATTTTTCTTATTTCAAAAGTTTTAGAGACCAAGTTAAAAATGTGAAAAACCATCCACTGAAAACTATTCATAGTGATCATGGAGGAGAATTTAAAAATACTAATTTTGAAACTTTTTGTAGTAAAAAAGGTATTACTCACAACTTTTCAGCACCCAGAACACCTAAAAAAAATGGTGTGGTTGAAAGAAGAAATAGAATTCTTCAAGAGATAACTAGAACCATGTTGAGTGAATATTCTATAGCTAGACATTTTTGGGCTGAAGCTGTAAGTACTGCTTTCTATACTATAAATCGAGTTTTTATTAGACCTTTTCTTAATAAAACTCCTTATGAGTTATGGAATGGTAGAAAACCTTGACTTTCCTACTTCAAGGTTTTTGGTTTCAAGGTATTCATCCTGAATACTAATGATAATCTACACAAATTTGCACCAAAATCTGATGAAGGAATTTTCTTAGGTTACTCCACAACTTCTAAGGCTTATAGAGTTTTTAAAAAAACCCTTGTACTGTTGAGGAAACAGTACTTGTAAAATTTGATGAGACTCATCCTTTTGTTTTTGAACCATCTCAACCTACATCCTCGGATGTGTTTTCAAAAACTGACTATCAACCTTTGTTAGAAGATCCTTCTGATAAGGAAAATTTTCAAGAAAATATTTCTGAAACATTTACCCCAGAAGACTTTCTACCCTATGTTGATGAACTGGTTTTACAAAACCTAAGTCAGGTGTTTCTTAAGAATCATCCCAGTGATAGTATCATTGGTGATGTGAATCAACCTATAAGGACTAGAAGTTCCTTATGAAATGAATTAGAACATCTAGAATTTCTTTCCCAATTGGAACCAAAAATCACTGATGATGCTCTAGGTGATGATGATTAGATAAAAGCCATGCAAGATGAGCTAAATGAATTCGAAAGGAATAAAGTATGGACCTTGGTTGAAAGACCTAAGGAAACCTTTGGTTATTGGAGTAAAGTGGGTATTCAGAAATAAGTGTGATGAAAATGGATTGATTGTTAGAAATAAAGCTAGACTAGTTGCTAAATGCCACAATCAGCAAGAGGAAATAGACTATGAAGAAACATATGCTCCAGTAGCTAGACTTGAATCTATTCGTATCTTACTTGAATTTGAAACATTATTCAAATTTAAACTTTTTCAAATGGATGTGAAATGTTCTTTTCTTAACGTTTATGTTCAAGAGGAATTTTTTATTGAACAACCTCTTGAATTTTAAGAAACAAAACATCCTGATGATGTTTTTAGACTTACCAAAGATTTGTATAGCCTTAAACAAGCCCCACGAGCTTGGTATGATAGACTTACAAGATTTTTGCTTCAAAATAACTATGTTAAGGTAAATGCAGATCCAACCCTTTTTATAAATAAATACAAGAAAAATGTTTTTATTGTTCAAATATATGTTGATGACATCATATTTGGTTCAACCCGGCAATCTATAAATGATTCTTTTGCAAGTCTAATGAAATCTGAGTTTGAAATGAGTATGATGGGTGAGTTAACATTTTTCCTTGGTTTTCAAATTTCTCAAAAACTAGAAGGAACCTATATATATCAACATAAGTATATTCAAGATATTTTTAAAAAGTATGGGTATGAAAACACTAAGAGTATAAGTACTCTTATTGGTACCTCAAACACACTTGATCTTAATGAAGATGGAAAACTAGTACATCAAACATCTTTTAGAGGTATGATAGGAAGTCTACTTTACTTGACAGCTAGTCGACCAGATGTGATGTTTTTAGTATGCTTATGTGCCAGATATCAATCCAATCATATGGAATCTCATTTAAAGGCAGTGAAAAGAATTTTCCGCTACTTAAAGGGAACCATGGATCTTCGACTATTTTATAATTCTGGAAATGATTTTGTTTTAAAGATCTTTTTAGATGATGACTTTGGTGGATGTAGAATGGATAAGAAGAGTACATCTGAAACTTGTCATTTCTTAGGAGATTCATTATTTTCTTGGTCATGCAAGAAGCAACATTCTGTAGCACTCTCCACTGCTGAAGCTGAATATATAGCAGTTGGGAGTTATTGTGCTCAAGTGTTGTGGATGCAACCCACACTCACAGATTATAGCTTGAGTTTTACTAAGACTCAAATTTTGTGTGATAACACAAGTTCCATTTCCCTTAGCAAAAACCATGCACATCACTCTCATTCAAAGCACATGGATATTATGCATCACTTTCTTAGGGATCACACACAAAAAGGAGATATCATTCTTTAGTTTATCAGAACGTAAGATCCACTTGCTGACATTTTCACAAAATCATTACCTTCCGAAAGATTTGAATACATTAAACAGAAGTTAGGAATGATAACCATGAGGTAATCCTTCTTCATTAACTTCTTGTTGAACAATTATCCTTACAGTAATAAACTCCTTTTCATAGGGGGGATACATTTTCTTGTTAGTATAATCAAAATTTTCGTAGTCAGTTTCTTTAAGGATTTTGAAATCAAAATTTACGTAGTCAGTTTTTCAAACTTTTGTAACTAAAATTTTTGTAATGAAGTTTTCGGAACTGAAATTTTCGTAATGGAAATTTTTGGAACTGGAACTTTCATAATGAGAATTTTCGTACTCAGAATTTTCGTACTGAATTTTTCGTACTCATACTTTTCGTACAGAATTTTTTTTTGTACTCGAGCTTTTCATACTAGAATTTTTCATACTCATACTTTTCATATTGGAGCTCTGATGCTCAAAGTCTTTTCAACTTTAAGTTTTTCGTAGTTAGTTTTTCGTAGTCAAATTTTTCTTCAAGAAGAATATCACCTATTATGAATAAACTTCTTGGCCAATCCGAAAGGTATGATTTCCTTAAGTTTTCATAGTCATATTTTTCTTGCCGGTATTTTCCTATAAGTTTTAAAATTTCTCGGATTCTAGTTTTCTTAAATCCGATTGTTTTTCTTAAAACCTCAAAAGATCGGATTCAAGATTTCCATGTAGATTTGATTTCAACCGTCAGATCATATCAGAGAAATTATCAACTGCTATATTTCTTTTGGAAGATGAAAGGTCATCTCCATAGCCTATATAAAGGGAACCCCCATTGGTTGTCCCACATCGATTTCAAGATCTTTCGTGTCGAAGCTCTACATCAGTTGTTAAAGGTCATTCTGAATCTTCCAGAGCCCTTCATTCCGAATGTCTGCTGAAGCTACTTCTCAGGATATGTCAACTGCGAATCCAATATCAAAATGGTTAGTTTATAGGGAAAGGTTGTTGCATCCAAGTTTCTACAAGTATGATTCTCTTATATCTAAGAATATCAGATTCAATGGCGGAGAATATTTTTTCTTATCAAAGCCAGCGAATCAGGATCCGGTTTATACATATTTTCTTGTTGGGTTTTATGAGTCTGTTTCCTTCCTTAAGAAAGATGGAAGAGAGAAGTTTTCGTTCAAGTCTTATGGGAAGACTTGTATGCTTTATTACACCGAGGCTGCAAGCTTTGTGGGTCTATCTTATGAAGTTGAAGCTGAGTTTTGTTCACATAAGCTTCCACATGAGCAAGGAAGTTTCAACAAAGTGAAGGCATTGAAATGCCTTGGACTTAAAGATACCAAGACTGTTAATATTTCTCATCACTTTCCAAATAATCGGATTCTACAGTTGTGGTTACAATACTTTTTAGTACCGAGAAGGTGTGATAAGGATAATCTCAAGAAGAGTGATATATACATCTTAGATTTTTTGGTAAATATAAGGAAGCTGAATTTGATGAGGCATGTTTTGATTATAGTTAAGAATATTAAAGAAGGGAATCTAAAATCTCGGATCATAATGTATTCTACCTTGCTATCTAAGCTTATTATCAGATTTCTTGATTCATTTAAAGTTGCTTTCACTTGAAAGAAAATAAATTGCAAGGTAATTCTGGTTAGTGATGACACATTAAAGAGGATAAAGATGGGTTTTTTTGTTGAATCCGGAGAATTCTACCCTTTACCAGAGGAAGAGGCTGAGGCAGCTCAGAAAGATCAACAAACTCCAGAACCATCTAAAAAGGCAGCGAAGAAGAGAATGTTGAAAGGAGTGGTGGCTGAAGATAAGACCCAGAAAGTGAAGGAAACTCAATATGCCCGCCCAAGCCAAAGAAACAAAAAACCTACCCAGATGAAGTGGCTGCTAAGTGGAGGGAAGACAAGGAGAAGATAAAAGAAGGGAACCTCAATTCAAATTAGATCTTGCTGAGGCTAAGGCCTTAAAATAGAAATATTATGATGAGTTGGAAAGACAAGTAAAAGAAAAGAAATTGAAGAAGAAGATGTCAGAAGAATAGATTGTTCAATCTCTTTTGAAAGCAATAGAGATAGATTCTGAGCATATTTCGATTCCATAAACTTTCCTTATTGAACCATTACCAGAAACCCTAGGGAAAAAGTAATTCACTCTAGAAACGTCCAAAGGGAAAGAGGTTGTCGAAGAAGTAGAGAAAACAGCTAGTGAAGAAGTATAAGAAGAGGTTGTTGAAGAAGAATAAGAAGTAGAATAAGGAAGTGATGATCTGGATGACTTGATCAAACAAGTATAATATTATCAAGAAAATGTTAAATCTGAAAAACATGTCACTCCAGGAAAGGTAGATGACAAAGAAGGTAAGAGAGATGAAGTTGAGGAAGAAGAGAAAGATAATGAATTATCTGATGAGGAATTAAGCTATGAGAAGCATTATCTTGAAGAAGGAACAGAGAAGGAGAAAATAGATAGAGACAAGATTGTTCAACTATCAGAGAGTGAGGAAGAATCTCCATATGATCAACCCATTCCGAAAACTGATAAAGGTAAGCAAGTTCTCATGGATACACCAGCAAAAGATATCTTTAGGAATAAAGAAGTTGGTGGTTCTTCTAAAAGTAAGCTGGTGCAAATTGAATAAGAACAATCCCCAAGCAAAGTTTCTGATTCGGAGTCATCAGCATAAGGTCATGACTTTTTTGTCGAGTCTTTGAAAAATTTGGTGGACACCATTACGATATTTCACACTATAGACTCCAGATGCCAGATGATGCAACATAGCTTGAATCAGAAGTCAAAATCCTTATCTATGGTGATGGATAAGTGTGTGAAGATTGAATCCGACCATATAAATTCCCTTATCAATTATGATATACACAAGAAATCATGCAGCAAAATGACTTTGTGGTCTAAGAAAGTTTAAGAAGACTTGGCTGAGTTCGATCATTTTCAGAATGATGTTAAAGATGATTTTGACACCGAAGACTCCAAGATTAAGAATCTTTAAGAGATGTTAATCCATGAGAAAAATTCTCTAAATCAAAATGTGAAGGAAATGAATGATAAGGTTTACTCTCTTGCTCAAAATTTTAAATGGGATTGAGATCTCTAGATTGAGCTCGAAGAAAAGCTTGTAAAGCAAGATGAGTTAGTGAAGATGCAGGAAGAGGCCATGAAGGCTCAGGAAGAGGTGCTCAAAGCTCAACAAGAAAGGGTCGCAGCATTGGATAAGAAAGATGAGGAGGATCAAAAAGATTTGAAGAAGCTGAAAACCTTGTTGAAGAAGCTAATACTGAAGGAAAAGGAAGACAAATAGACTCAATATGATCTTTTGTTGTATTTGTCTTTCCTTGTAAAAAAAAATTCAACTCTAATGAAATTCTTGGTTGGTTTTATCTTGTGTTACTATTTACTAATGTTTCAGGTACTCTATTTCTTTTCCATTCCCTTAAATTCTTTTTTAAAATCACAAAGGGGTATAAGGAAAAAGAACTACTCAAAAGGGGAGAAGGAAAATTTTAAAATGGATAAGGAAAAATTTCAAAGTGAAGATATCCTTAAAGTAAGGGGGTGTTTCTTATTAGGAGGTTTTTCATTCCCATGATAATGAAAACTCCATTATAGAAATCCAAAATACAATCCTTAGAGTTTCAATGCCTAAGGGGGAGTTAGTTGTATTCATTATCATCCATGAACAAAGGAAGATAAGTTCTAATTTCAAAGTCAAATGAAATTTTTCAAAGTCCTTATATTCTTTTTCATTAGGCTGTTTGTGCTTTCCAAAAAGGGGGAGATTTTTAAGTCAATAAGGTTTTCCTTATGACTTTTTCCATTACTTCTTGGTTTGAAAATCACAAACACCCGATACTTAAGCAAATCTATATTTTACTTATATAAGGAAAATTTCCTTCTCAAAGTAATTTACCCCTACCATGTTTTCATTGTTCATTTCAATATTTTTCTTAAGTATAAAATTGGATTCATATCAAAAACCTCTGAATCATATAATACTTAAATATGAAGCATTCTGTTATAGGATCCGAATTCTAGATATGAACTATAATGAAGTTCCACTCCGAATTCTGGATATGAAATATAATGAAGTTCCACTCCGAATACTGGATATGAACTATAATGAAGTTACACTCTGAATTCTGGATATGAACTGTAATGAAGTTCCATTACGAATTCTGGATATGAACTCTAATAAAGTTCCACTCTGAATTCTAGATACGAACTCGAATAAAGTTCCACACTGAATTCAGGATACAAACTCTAATAAAGTTCCATTCTGAATTCTAGATACGAACTCTAACAAAGTTCAACTCTGAATTCTAGACTCCGAACTTCTATAAGTTCAACTCCAAACTTCTATAAGTTCGACTCCGAACTTGTATAAGTTCGACTCATAAATTCTATGAGTTCGACTCCGAACTTTTACTTGTTCGACTCCGAACTTCTATAAGTTCAACTCCGAACTCTGTAAGTTCAGATTCTGAATTTTGGTGAAACCATATTCTGAATTTCCTTAGAAATTCAGACTCGGGATTTCTACAGAATTCAGGTTCCGAATTCCTATAAAACAGAATCTGAATATCTCTTTATTATAGACTCTGAATTACTTTTTCGTTAGACTCAAAACTTTTATTTTATTACATTCCGAACATCACTTTTTCTTATGCTTACACTCGTTTCATTATTAAACGATGTCATACCTTCAGTTACACATGTTTTTTTATAAAACAATTTCATCCATTCTGTTTCTAACAAACTGTTGTTTGAGTGACATGTGTACATGTCCCTCCTAATTTTAAAGAAAATATGACCGTTGGAGTAGGGAGCTGACCGTTTCCACTGAGCCTATAAATAGGAGCTCATTTGAAAGAGCTCCACACAAAAACAATGAAGAAGTTGATCACTCTAGAGACCACACGCTGTTAAGGTGATTTCTAGAGAGAGAATATTTTCATGCCTTTTGCATATTGAACTGGTCGTTCAGATTGCTTCGTGCGACTTCAAATGTTGGTGATTTCATTTGAGGGATTCCGGGGATAGGAGTATAGAGGTTACAACTACCTTGAAGTTCGAGGGCTTCCTTGCTGAGGAAGACAGAGATTCCAACTACCTTAAAGTTGAGGTATTGCGGGGATAGTAAGACAGAGACTCTGATCCTCATATCGAGGGCTTACCCTGGTGTGGGTAAGACAGACTTTCTTGAAAGTATAAATCAAGGGACCTTTATCCAAGGTTCTTGGATACCCTTCTCTTTGCGTTAAAAGATTTATATCTTGTTACTTGTAGTTTTACTACTTGTTTTTCGGCTGCATTTTGTATTGTAAGGAATGTATAATCTTCTTTTATTTCCTTACACTTGTACTCTGATTAATTTAGATTCTATACACTTTAAGGTAGAATATCATATTGTAAACTTTGGTTAAGTTTCAATTTCCAGATCCATATTTCCGGAACAAGTTTTTCAGAATCACTTTCCAGATTTAAGAAAGTGTATAGAGCTAGAAGTTTGTATCTTCATACTTTTTACCAATATTTCAATTGGTGTTAGAGGTGCTGTGAATTTTCTTAGTTTAACTTTGTTAAACTTAGATCCTTCCTTTTATAAGGAAATTTTTAAAGTGTACAATTCACCCCCCCCCCCTCTTGTATATTGAGAATCTACATAGTTATTTCAATCCTACAGTTTTCCCTGTGGATATATGGGCACGTTGTGTCTTATAGTCAGCATCTCCACACTTCACCTCCATGACGCATTGAAGAAGTAGAGGAGTGACTGTAAGAGACTGTAGAAAGGCAGCTCCATCCCTATCCACAAAGGATATCTGTAAGGCGGCCAGCTACTCTGTCGCCTCTCCTAGAAACTGTATACTAGATATCCTACTGAGAGCATCTGCAACAACGTTTCCCTCCCCAGAAGTATAGACTATCTTGAATTCATAGTCCTGGATGAACTCAAGCCATCGCTACTGCCTCCGGTTCAGGTCCTTCTGAGAGAACATATACCTGAGACTCTTGTGATCAGAGTACACGGTAAAACGTTCACCCATCATATAGTGCCTCCACATCTTCAAGGCGAAAACCACTGCTACTAAGTCTAGGTCATGGGTGGAATAGTTCTACTCATTTTGTCTCTGCTGCCGAGAACCATATGTGATCACTGCTAGCTCCTACATCAGGACACACCCAAGACTGGTCCCTAATTCATCATAGTAAACTAAGTACCCTATGCCCTCCTCTAGAAGCCTCAATATGGGGGCACTAGTCAGCCTCTGTGTCATCTCCTAAAAACTCTGCTGGCATCTCTCCGACCACACAAAGGGTTTCCCCATCTTCTTCAAGGCTGATAGTGGTGATACAACTCAGTAGAATTCTGGAACAAATATCCAGTAATATCCATCCAAGCCCAAGAAACTTCATACCTCCATCACACTCCTGGATGGCTCCCAATCAAGTACCGCCTCAATCTTCACTGGATCCACTGCAACTCTAGCCTCTGAGATGACATGTCCCAAGAAGTGAACCTCTCGAATCCAAAACTAGCACTTCGAGAGCATACTATAAATATGGTGCTCTTAGAGTGTGTCCAGTACTACCTACAAATGGTAGGTATGCTCCTCCTCAGTAGCCAAGTAGATAAGTATGTCGACGATGAAGACTACGACAAAGAGATCGAGGTATGGCTGGAAAATAATCTTCATGAGACACATGAACACTTCTGGAGCATTGGTTACGCCGAAGGGCATAACCAAGAACTCGTAGTGGTCATACTGACACCTGAAGGTCGTCTTCTGCACATCCTCATCTCGAACTCTGAGCTGGTCATAGCCTGATCTGAGGTCCATCTTTGAGAACCATCATGCTACCTTCAACTAATCAAAGAGGTCATCAATCCTCGAGAGTCGGTACTGGTTCTTCACAGTCACCTGTTTCAGGCAACGGTAGTCAACATAAAGTCGCAAGCTCCCATATACCTTCTTGGTGAATAGAATCGGAGATGCCTAGGTAGAAACACTAGGCTGGATGAATCCCTTCCCCTGCATGTCCTCAAGTTGTACCCTCAGCTCGTGAAGCTCAGTGGGAGACATCCGATATGATGGAGTAGATATCGGTGTCCTCATGGGGTACAGGCCAAGGTAGAATTCCACCTCTCTATGAGGAGGTAGTCCTGGAACATCGTCAGGGAAAACATCCGCGTACTTTTCCACCACTATAGGATAAGTCGGACTCTCCACATCAACTGCTCCGAGGGTAAGGCAAGCCAACAGGTGAGTGATCGGCTGCACCCTCCTCCGAGTAAGTTCGTCTTGTGCTATAATGGTCTCATTCTCACCGTTGAATGTGAACTTAGTCCCATCCATGCGAACACACCACACTTTGTGCCTAATATAGTCAATCTGAGCATGGATTATAGATAACCAGTCCATACCCAAGATGATGTCATAAGGCCTCGATGCCGCTACGACGAGATCTCAACTAAAGATCTCACCTCCTAGAGTAATCTCACACTGCTGGCACCAATGTGTAATCATAGAGTCTTCTCCTGTGGGAGTATCTAGCTATAAGGATCGATCCAACGGCTCCGTCTAAATCTCTGAGCTCTGAATGAGGGAAGTGGTAATGAAAGAGTGAATGGAACTTGTGTCTATAAGAACTGTAGCTAAGGTAAAGTAGACATTTATAGTACCTCGAATCATCTCTGTAGTGCCATGGTCATAGGCCTAAGCTGTCTAAATCTGAGCTCTCCCATGTCCACATGCTCCCTGTGGTCGGGGTGGACCTCCTAGTGGTAGTGGCGGTAGCACCTCATAACGTCGTCCACCACCAGCTGTACGACCATCTCCTCTGCCACAACCACCTGTTCCCTGTGGACCGCCTAGATCGAACCGGTGCCTCTGCCTGGGAGGTCCCTCAAATTTCTGTTGATCATCAGAATGGTGGGTTGAAAAGTCATGAGCCATGTGACCCTGCCCGCTGCACGAGTAACACTACCTGCTCCTCGCAGGTAAGTCACTACCCCAGGTGCCCCACACAAGAGATCCTGAGTCCTGCGGTCGTCCTCCCGTGGGTCTGGTCCTCTTGGACCTCTGCGTCATCTATCTACTTCATGCTGCAGAAGACTCTGCTACATGTCTACAAGTAGTGGGTCTCGCTGCTGGTGACTACTCAGCTAGGAAACTCTCTACTATGAGGGTTCTCTCTAACACCCCCACCTGCTTCGGGATGCTGAGTGAGATCATCGAATCCCTGATCTCTCGCCTAATCCCATGCTCGAAGGTTCAGGCCCAGAAGAATGGGTCATGTACCATATCTATGGAGTATCTCGAGAGGTCGGTTAACCTCGTTGATTACTGATCTACCGTCATGATACCCTACTGTAGATGCAGTATCTCCTGTATTCGCACTGCTCGTACAGTCGTTGGAACAAACTCTGCCCGAAACAGGCTCTCAAAGTCTACCCAGAGAAGTGATGCATCATCATGCACCTGGAGCATCAGGCTCCACCATCTGCCTGTTGTTTCCTGAAGGAGGCTGGTAGCAAGGATCACTATGTAGTCTGCTGGTGTCCCTACTAGCCTGAAGACTCTCACCATAGCCTCCAGCCAATCCCCAGACGCTGGTGGGTCCATCTCCCCTAGGAACCTGGGTGGCCTCTGGTGCTGGAACTCATGAAATGTGCTCATGTGACGTGTATCATCTACTGCTGGGGTTGGTGGCATTGGTGCCCCAACGGGAAGTGGTAACATTGGTGCCTCCACTGGTAAAGGGCCCTACACTGAAGCCTAGTCTCTCGGTGGGCTGTCAGAGTGTACGACCCTCGGGACTCTGTGGGGAGGCGTACTGAAAGAAACATTTGTGACACAGTCAAAAGATTATACCTGGTGAGCTGACCTAGTTGAGCCTACTTAAGGAATCATTTAAAGATACGCACGTAATTAGTGTTTTCATGAACTAATTTAGAAATCAGTAGTCAGGGTCCTGGTGTATGGATACATCAGCCACCCACACCAACACTGGAATCCCTAAACTGAAGATCACATTTAGTACCCTTAATACTATTGTTTCACAGAAAAGAAATATCAAACTCCTAATTTATGTGGTAGAACTGACTCCTTTGATACTAATTTGTCATGATCCGTCCCCCGGGGCCCATATCGTGACTTCCCCAAACCCTTCTTCCATAGGCCATGGGTTGGCGACTAGCACCAAATGCGTAAATCCCTAAACTGGGAAGGCATTTCCTTTATAAACTGATACACACATAACAGAGAATGCAAATATAAGTAAAACACTATGTAAAACTGTATACAAAAGAGAGTGTTGGAAGGTAAAGGGGCTGGAAATACAAGCCCAATAGGAAAGTACAAGTACAACTGAAAGAAAGTACTACTAAAGAAAAGTAAACCAGCTACTGGGTCATCCTATGGGGTTCCTACCTGATGGGTAGTTACAGATGGCTTCCTCAGCACTCCACGTCCTTCCGTCCGCTCTGTGTATCATCACGCTTAGTGATCCACCTCTGGGTACTGTCTAGTCCTGCTACACTCCACCTCAGTCAGCACTGTATGTGGTCTGCAACCAACACAATGAGGTGTGGGTATAGCCCGTGTTGGGGTGAGTATAACGATACTCAGTAGGGACCCCGAGACCCTCAACGTCTCACAAAATCCAACAAGGATAAACCACAAGATATGAAATCAACGAATAACCATTACTTTGGTATATACCCATATATATACTTAAGTTATCTAGTAACCCATCTCAATCATGAGGAAAACACTAACGTCATTGAATCAGCTCAAACCAGGATTTTATTCTAGGGGTAGTGTAAGTAACATCCCCAGTCACACTGTCGGAAACCTCGGCTAGTGGTGTACTCCTCCTCTATCGAGTACAGTGGGTCTTCCGCGTCACACAGAGGCACTTCCCACTATCCTGGACTACTGTGGTACTCTTCCTGTCGAGTACCGTGGATCTTATGCACTCACACAGAGGCGCTCCCCACTGTGGGTATGTCACGCTCACACAGAGGCGCTCCCCCTCGTAGCTTACTGATGTACTCTTCGTGTTGAGTACCGTTTTTCTGCTGCGTCACACAGAGGTGCTCCCCACTGTGGGTCTGTTGTGTCACACATAGGCTCTCTCCACTAGGCTAGTCAAAACACTCTAAGTCGAATGGTCAGCAGTCGTCAGGTCTTACCCAGCTATTAGGTCTTCGTACTCCGCTTGCTCATCTCTAGGAGGATCCGCTCCACAAACTACAGGTCGATTCTCCAACTGTCATGAATTCCCACACAAAAGCATCTCAAAGGTCCGCCTCGACATAGGGGTCTCAACGCAACAGACGGCGCGTCAATCAGACGCCTGGTCTGTGATTTATTGACATTTCTGTTCCAGGGACCCGGTTGGTTTTTAGGTTCAAACCAACCTGACCATATCCCAATAGTGGCCAAAACTCAATTGGCGTATTCCAAAAGAACTATCTCTCTCTAAGATTTTCTTCACCGCAGACGGTTCGTCGACCGGAAACCCGTAGCCCAAGATATGGGTGCAAATGTGAATTGGGTCAAAAATGGGTTCGAATTGGCATCTGAATCGGTCCGCGGGTCTGACCCGGCCCAAGAGGGAGGCCCGGCTTGAGAGTGGCCTGGCCCAAGGGGACGGCCCGGCCCGAGGGCGTCCCAGCTCAAGGGCTGCCCGGCCTGAGGGGGCAGCCCGCGTCGCTTGCTAGCGGCCCACGTGGCCCGCTGGCGGCCCGCGTGGCCTGCTGGCAGCCCGTGTGGCCTGGCTGACCAGCGACTGGCGGCGCCATATGGGGCCCACCCTAGCTGTGGTGGGGGAGTTCCGTGCCCCCTGACTTTTGAACAAAACTGGTTATAGGCATCGGTTTAGTATCCCACGGGACCCAAGGGTCCCGCCTTGCCCGGCTGGCCGAGCGGCCAGCCGGTTTCTGAACCTCCAGTGGTCGGCCCAACATCGGCCGTCTCGGCTCCTCCACTGCGGCACGGCGGTGCCGCGGTTCTTCTCCTCCACATGGCGTGATGGCACAACGCCCTTCCGTCGTGGCCCGCCCTGGCTACAGCCTTCCTCCTCTGTGCGGCGCGATGGGGTCGTGCCCCTTAAGTCACGGCACTCCTTGGCCGCGGCTTTCCTTCCGCGTGCCACGGCGATACTGCGCCCTTTTGACAACCCAGTGTCCTTGTGCTGCCATTTTTCTTTACGGATGTCCCGACACTGGCCTCTGTTGTTCCTCCTCCGTCGTCAACAAACAATAACAATCAAAGGGGGAGGTTTGGTCCGTGTTTGTGCGGTCCGAGCCCTCTACATTATGTTTATATCAATCGACATAACATATTCCAAAAATTTAAAGACATAAAAGAGGAACAAAAACAACTCAAACCCCTACCTCAGGTTCGTTGATCGTTGACGGTAGAAGGAGAGTTCGGAGAAGATGAAGTCGAAGACAACGTCGTCAGCGTTTCTCAAGGGCGACGGTTTCGTTCCTCAATCGAAGGATCCTCGTTGGCAGAGAAGGCATTCTTCGTTGAGTGGATAAATCACCAAGTTCTTCCAAGATCTTCCAAAGCTCCCCAAATGAATAGATGCTAACCAAAATGAAATAATATATTTGTCTATTATTTAATTGTTGGCATGAATTGAAAATATTTCAAAATAATTAATTAATGTTCCATTAATTAATTCAAGTGGGTGGCACTTTAATGAGGGGAGTTCAAGATTTTTCCCCCACTTATGGGGAGTTCAAGGAGTAAAGAAGCTCAGGTGGTCCCCACCTTAATTATCCTCTAAAGGGAGGTTATACTCGGGTGGGCCCCACCACCTAACCTCCCAGGTTAGGGTGTGGTGGCCCCCAACTCCAACCTTCCCTTGGAGATTTTAACCGCTAAAATAAAAATAAACTACACTAATTTTTATTTAACTTTATTCTTAAAAACTCCAAAAACTAACATCCATTCTCGACCATTTGTCGTCAAGACGAAAGCCTTCTTAAGCGATTACCGACGTTGCGAGTTCAACGGTGCGCTCAGAATCAAGCGCCGTAAATTTTCGCGGACTCGTAAAATTCCCATGTATTTAAGAAAAAAAAATCTATGGAAATTCTGGGTCTTTACATTTATTATATTACTAATATATTATTTCATTAATATTAATAATAATTTTATTATATTAATTAATTATTTTATAATTAATTTTATTTGACGAATATTAATATTATTATTTATTTATATTTATATTATATTATATTTATTATATTATAAATAATTTTATTCTACTAATATTAATATTATATTATTATTAATATTATTTTATTTTTTAACTTTTTTTAAAAAAATTTAACTAATTGCGATAGCCATCAAAAATACTATTTATGATGGTCTATTGCAAAAAACTATTATTTATTTAATATTTTGATGAATAATTGTGACGGTCTGTCACAGTTAGTAATTGTGACAGACCGTCCCAAAAGAGTAAAAATTGGGAAACTATTTTTAACGGGTCGCTGGTCCATAACAAATAGTTTCTTAAAAAAATCATTGAATATTTTTTGTGACGAGTCTACTAATTTTCAAAAATAATAAGTTTTTACGATATACAATTGAAAAAATTAATATTTGTGAATCTGTTTTCCACAACGGATCATTTGCGATGGGATGCTGTCGCAAATGACCCATCACAATAATCCATTTTTTCAGTAGTGCGGGGGATACCCAACTGGGTCATTTATCTCACACCCTACTTTTTCCTTTAGTTATTTTTAGATTACCTTTATCTGGGTCTTAGAAAATGGAATGTGCCACTTGGATATGGTGTATGTTGCTAACCCTTGGGACCCAAAGTGATAGAGGTGGCTGGTAGAGATTCCATCCACTTATTTCATGTGTTTTTTGAGATTTTATATTGAATGATATTGGGTACTTTAATTATGTTCTATTTTGGGTTTGTTTTACCCATTTATTTCTTGTATGTTCTCTTTGAATAGTATTTATCTTACCAACATGTATATATTTTTGTGGAAAAATCATTCCCTCATATTTCTTTTATAACTCCAGGTTCTAGTTGGAAACCCATGGGTACCATGAAAACTCATTGGTCCATGTCAATGATTGCTTGGGTATCATGGTACTAGGGTATATAGGTTGGTTTAGGAAAAATGGTATCAGATGTGTGAGGTTGTGTATCTTTTTTGATATTGGAATACAGTTAGGATATCCTGGTAGATAGAAGATAGAATTATTGGGAATTATAAGGGAGTTGTGAGCGAGTGTTTAGCCATCTCTCATCGTCGCGAGCCTTAAGTCACTATGGATATTTGGGAAAAGAATCTTGAGGAATGTTTTGATATGATTCTAGTCTTTTCTCTACCTTTTATTTTAGTTTGTTAAAATATCAATCTTGAATTATGTTTAATGGAATTGGTATTCCTATATATTTTATCTGTGTATCCTTGATCTATGTAATCTTGCTGATGATTCCAGTGTTTCTTTTTGATGTTGTGTAATATCATGCCTCTGAGAAGGAATTTGAATAGGCCCTAGAAAAAATCTATTGGTGATATATAGTGAGTAAATTATCTAGTGGACTAGAATCTAGTTGATATAGTATCACATGTTGTCTATGCTCTGGGATAGACATCAGTACTCATTCCCTTTTAGGATCCAGTTGTGGAACCTCAAAGGGGTGAATCTCGAAATCATGGTCAAGAGTTTATTCACTATAAGACACCTACTTTACACAGATCTAGTGATCCTCAAGATGATTATTATTGGTTGAAAATGATCAATGTTCTTTTTGAGCTCTTGGAAACACTTGATCTGATTAATTTAAAGTGATTTACCTTCATGTAGGATGGACCTAGACGGACATGGTGGGATTAGATGGTGATAGTGAAGACGTATGAGGTCTTGCAGTGGAATGACATAATAGATATTTTCACTGATTAGTTATATATAGATTTTATGGTCTTAGAAAATTCTATAGAGTTACTCAACCTCTAGTTGGGTGATAAGATTGTTACACAGTATACAGATCTTTTTCTGAGCTTGTACAGTTCTCTCTTGAGGTAGTGACAAAAGACAAATTGAAGGTTCAGATATTTGATATGGATATTCATGTTAACATATGACCTCAAGTCTTCATGATGAATCTCATTTCATATACCGATGTACTGGATAGAGAGTTAAAGGATGAGCTAGACCTAGACTGTATTTCAGAGTTGAAAAGAGTTCACTTTTCTCCTAGTGGAAGTTTAGTGAGTTCCTTTAAGGGAAAGATAAAGTGGGATGAGCCTCATTGTGGATCTAGATAGCAGGTGTCTTACAGACCTCTTATAATATGTGGAAGACTCCCTATGACTTTCTTTTAGTATGGAAAGATCATGCATCCGAAACATATTTTCACTGAGGTACCCAATAATTGCAGTTTGGGCGGTCATTCAGGAAACCTATAGAAGGTTCGTCTATATGTTTTCTACTCCATATAGTGTAACATGATCATCATTACCTAAAAAATATGTGGTTCAATTAATTACTTCATGATCTATGGGATTCCATCCATAGACATCTCAAATAATGCTTCTTCTTGTAATAGAAGAGTCTCCATAGAAAGCGGATGCGAGTCCAGCGACTGTGAGAGGTACTATCACTATATCTTCATCTTTAGTGACTTCTTTATTTGATATTGGTACATATCACTTGTTTTTATCAACACATGTTGATAAATTGATAAATATTCTTATGTATATTTTATCTTATGTGATGTATATTACTACACCCCTCATAATGAAGAGAGGGAAGGTTCTTTGATGTCTTGCTTGTTTTTTATTCATATCAGATTTTGAACATAACTGGGATTTTCTAGTTCTCAATATGAAACCTCTTGACATAATCCATGGGATGGATTGTATGATCGTTAATATATCCTGAACTTATTATTATCTTTAACGGGTCTCCTTTAATGCACCTGATGGGGTGTGCCATGTCTTTTAGAGAGAAGGGGATCCAAGGTTGAGTAAATTTGGACCGTCTTTTCCATAGTTAGGTAGGGTAATATCGGTTTATTCTTTTAAGTTATAAAGAGAGTATTTGATTGGTGATATCCCTCGAGTAATTATAAAGTTTCCTATAATTTTTAATTCTAATTTCTATTCTCTTCCACTGGTAAGATAGGTGTAGTTATCTATTGATTTAGTATCTGGTACTCAGCAGGTATCTATTCCTTCTTACCTTGTAACACTAGAAGAGTTTAAAGAGTTAATGACTTAGTTGGGTGATCTATTATAAAAATTATTTTTATGACCAAGCGTGTCACATTGGGTGGAACCTATGAAGAAAGATTATGGAACACACCACCATAATGTTAATTAACAAAAACTCAATTGATTTACAGTAAAGAAAAATTATTGGTTACCATGGATTGATGATCTTTTAGACTAGTTGAAAAGGGAAAAGTGGTTATTGAATTACGATATTCAATCATGTTTTTACCAATTAAGAATTAAATAATATGATATTAAAAATAATAATTTTTTGAGAAGGTATAGTCACTTTTAGTATCTTTTTATTCCCTTTAGCCTGACTAGTTCACCTATAGTATTTATGGATTTGATGAATAGAAAATTCCATGAGTACCTCAATTTTTTGTGGTGGTATTTGTGGATGATATTTTTATTTATTCAAAAACTTATGAGGATCAGGTGTTTCATATTAGATTATTCCTCTAAATATAGATAGATTATAAACTATACGTGAATCTTTCAAAAGGTCGTTTTTCAATATGGGAAGTGAAGTTTTTGGGACATGTGGTCTCAAAAAATGGTATCTCATTAGATCCTGAGAAGGTGAAAGCTGTTATGATATGGAACCAACCACATAATTGTTTTTGAGATACAGAGCTTCTTGTGCTTGGTGGGTATTACCTTAGGATTGTTAAAGATTTCTTGAATCTGGATTCTCTAATGAACACCCACACTCGAAAGGAAGTGAAGTTCTTATGGAATGAAAATTCTAGAGAAATTTTGATGAGCTGAAATGTATTTTGGATTTTTTACCAGTTTTGAATCCTCTAGAGGTTGGGTAGGGTTATAATGTCTTCTATGATGCATCAGGTTTTGTTTTGGGCTATGTTCTTATATATGGTGACCATGTGGTATCCTATGGCTCCAAATAAATTACCCCACAAAAGAATTATTATATGACCCAAGATCATGAACTTTCAGTTGTGATGAAGGATCTTAAGATTTAGTGGAATTAACTTTTCATAGAAGGATTTAACATTTATTCTCTCCAAAAAATCATGATTTATATCTTCTCTCAAAAATATTTGAACCACCGAAAAAGGTGTTGGTTGGAGTACCTACAGTCTTTTGATTTTTACATTTCTTATATCATAGGTAAGGGGGATGTCATTACTAACAATTTTATCATAAAACATCCAACCCACACCATGAGGGAATCATCTAAATATTAGATTATGATGGATTTATCTTCTTAGTTTCAGTTGGGAGTCTAGGATGAAGAGGATGAGGTTGTATTGGTGAGTGTTCGGTTGAACTTTTCGCTCCTCAATATGATTCTTCATGAAAAGTAGCTTGATGATGAATTATATAACATTAGGGAATCTCTATATAGTGGGGAGACTATTGGAGAGTGTAAATTATCCTCTAATTTAATTCTATATTTCTAGAACCAGTTTGTTGTGACTTTTCATAAGAGAAAGGTTGGGATGGGGGCTTGGCATAACACCTTGTGGGAGGTGCACTCAGTTACCAAAAATATGTTCTATGATATGTTGTGATGACTCTAGGGGATATGTAAGAGATGAAATTTCATTGAATTTTTTTTCTGATTGTTCCACCTACCAATAAGTCAAAGTCGAGCACTAGACACCTTCGGGTCTTTTTCATCCACTTCCAGTGCCAACTTGGAAGTGGGATGATATCTATATAGACTTTGTGGTTGGGTTTCTATGTACCCCTCATGTAAATAGTTCAATATGGGTTTTGATCAATAGGATGAAAAAATCAGCTCACATTATACCCAGTCAAGATACAAACAAAGTTGAGGACTTGGGACAGATATATCTGTGGGATATTTTCAGATTGTGTGGAGTAACTTTTTTTATAGTCTCTGATAGGGATATCTACTTTTATTTACTCTTTTGGAAGGGCCTCCAAGAGGAATTGGTATCTCATTTGTGTTTTAGCGTAGCATATCATCTGCAAAAGGATGGACATATAGAATAATCTAAATAGATCCTTGAAAACATGTTATGTCCTTGGGTTCTCAAATTTATTGGATCTTGGGACATCCATTTGTGACTGGTTCAATTTTATTATAATAATAGTTACAAGTCTATAATTAGGATGGTTCCTTTTGAGGCCTTGTATGGTTGACCATGTAAATCTATGTTGTGATTGTAATCTATTAGTTAATCTTTCTTGGTTCGATCTAGTTCGGTCTAAGAGATTATGGTGAATATTTAGTTGATTCATCATAGAATAGTTATGACACAGAGATGGTATAAATCCTATGTTGATCATCATCGATGACCAGTGGGTTTTCCAGTTACTGATAGGGTGTTCTTGAGAGTTTCACCTTGGTTGGTTCACCGATATCTTGGGAAATAGATAATTTTTGTAATGCATTTTTTGGTCCATTTTGATATTTTTAGAGCTCAAGGAAAGTGGATTAACATTTATAAAATCCACATAAATTTACTTAGAACCAAAATATGATTCATGAATCAGAACTCTGGAAGTATCTTTTTGACCCTTCTCATATTATGATCTAGGATTATCTTGATTTTGATCCTTATTTATCCACGACTGCGAATCTAGTTAGGATTATTGATTTTGATACAAAGGAACTTTATGGAAAGATGATAGCTTTAGTTAGTGTGCTATGGAATCATGATTCTAATTCTCATGATACATGGGAGAACAAGGCACTGATGAGAGAGTTATAGTATCACATATTTGATATGAAATCTTCTAGAAAAGCATTATAGGGATAAAAACTATTTATGGTAGGGAGGATATAATATCTCATTACCTTTTTAATCTTTCTTATTAAACATTTTTTCATTTTACATTAGTTTGGGTTTATTTTAGGTGGATTCAAATGAAATTTGTAAAAATTTGGAGATATAAGGGGTTGTTCATGGTTGGCATATAGTTAGGGTAAACATGTTGTTTGGACTAGGAAACTATGTGTCCATAGATGTGATGTTGTAAGGTGGTGCATGGTTTATCCGAATTGTGTGAACTCTACCTAAAATAGAGTGGATTCGAACAATGGTGTTTTTAATGGTTGGAACAAGTTTAAAGTAACTA
This sequence comes from Viscum album, assembly GCA_963277665.1. Taxonomy (NCBI): domain Eukaryota; kingdom Viridiplantae; phylum Streptophyta; class Magnoliopsida; order Santalales; family Viscaceae; genus Viscum; species Viscum album. The sequence goes on along the minus strand of OY728128.1, from coordinate 2,080,508,767 downwards.
TGTGGCCAAATAATTCTCCCCAAATAGAATCTAATAGAGGGAACACTGTTAGGGATCATGGTTACTATTAACCATGTGGCTCAAGCATTCAACCATGTTCATAGGTTTTTAATACCCAAAAAAAATTCAAAATCCCAGGATCCATTATTTAACCCCTAATCTTCAACTCTCTACCCTAAATTGATTTCTTTATACTTTAAGGCTCTCAAGAATAACTTTTGGCTCCTAAAACCCCTTCTGTGGGAGGATCAAAACGTAGTTGATCTCATTTGATCTCCTTCAGTAAAATAGATCTTCTCTCATGTGGCTTTATTATGATCTCTTCTTCTCGCGTTTTTATAGATTGATAGATCATCATGATATTAATGTATCTAATCTCCATTTTGATTTGTCTTGAATCTAGTTTGTGTTTCTTAATCTCATTTTCTTTCTTATTCATCAGTGATTCTATTTCGGGGATGGTTTTTTATCATGTCACTAAAGGTAGGTGGTTCCATAAAGCTTTACACTTCAATTAAAACCTTTAATTTCTTGATTAAATTAAAATGAGTTTTTAAATGGTTTTAAAAACCTTCATCTGATATGATTGTCATTTTATCTTGATATTATCATGGAATTTATGAAAACACATCAATTTTAATGAAATTTCAATTATTGGTAAAATATAAGAAAATTAATGGCTTGATTGGAAAAATAATTTGATGAAATCAATTTGATGTTGATCCTTGAGGAAAATGATATAAATTGAAATATGATTTTTAAGGGAATAAATTGGATAAAACCTTCATTTAGATTTGAAATTAAAATTGAATGTTGAAAACTAAAATTGGGAAATTTTATTTTTAATTGATTTTTAATGTTTGATTTGGCCATGATTGATCGGTAGTTTGACTTCCCATAATGGGATCCACTAATGGGGTGTAGATTGACTACTCGATATGAGATACCCTAATGGGGAGTAGATTGACTGCCTAATATGGGCTCCCTAAAGGGGGTATAGATTGACTTCCTGATATGGGCTCACATAAAGGGGTATAGTTTGATTACCCAAAACGGGATTCCTTAATGGGGATTAGATATGAGTACACACATATATGTATTTTGAGATGTTATATTTTATTATAAAATTATTTTATTATAGAAAACTATTTTATATAAAATTTTTATATAAACTATTCATTTAAGCCTATTTTTGATATATCATTCATCATTTTCTTTGAATTCATGTTTTGTCAAAAATATGAAAATTATTTTTCTATGCCTTATTTTATTGAAATTGATAGAATAATTGGTTTATTATCATGGTATTGTTTATGGAACACTTTTTAACACATCACCCATCCTCATTGTCTTAAGTAAAGGAATAATTGCTACTAGTCCTTTGGTGCCTTCCCAAGACTCCAAAGACTAGAAATAAATGTCAAGAGATTCAATACAATTGAGGGATGATTTTCCCTTCAAAATTAAAACAACCACAACCAATATACCATAACCAAAAACCATTATATGATGCTTGATAACAATGTAGTGAAAAAATACTATAATACCAAACAATACCACAACCCATATTAGATTACAATGTGAAAACCAAAAAACAATATTAGAGTATAAAGCGAAAGACCAAACCAACAAAACCCAAGACTCAAAATGCACTAAGCCACAGTTCCTGATATGATCCACTCTATAACTCCAAAATAAATGATAAAAATATCATGATGTATCACTAAATAATTTATATACCTTACCATTACCTACTTATTGATAAACAATATCTGAAAAATCATTGATGTTCCAAAGTAGGGGGTGAGTAATGAAACTCATTAGATTTTACCCAAATGAATTCCCTACTCACACCACTAGGACAGAACAAGCTGGCACATTTCTTTAAAACAATTTACAAAAAACAATTTAAAATAATTTATATTAAAATATAAAACAATTACCATACCAAAATAGTTTTCCCAAACCAAATCCATTTATAAGTAAAGAAACCAAAAAATTATTTAAAATCATTTCAAAGGATTCATTTTGGAATCAGTCATTCCATTCCACATATCCACACATACAATTATGCATGAAACTCTGGACCTCTCTATACTCATGAGTTATGAGTCATCCTTTGAAAAAACCATCACTTGGTGAACCATTTTGATGGGGGAAAGTTCATACCCTTATCCATCTCATTAATGATGGGGGAAACTTTAAACCCTCATCTATTCGAGTGTAGATGTAATCCATTATTCCAAAACCAATTCTAAACCAATTATTCCAAAAAATCAATTAAAAAATATTTTTATTTAAAACCTTTCCAAAAATCCATTTTCCATAAATCAAACAAAACATCAATTTTAAAATCATCATTTTAAAATCATTAATAATTCAATTTTCACAACAATTCCACAATTCTAAAAACCAACACTAAAGAGGGTTTCCACTAAGATTTGCACAAAAATTTCACAATCAATGTAAATAAATACACTCAATTTGAAATCTAAACTTCAAGTTCTAAAAATATAAGGTTATATTAAATCCACCTACCTGATAAAATATAGAGAAAATGAAGAATTACACAAATTCTTCAACAAAACCAGTTTAAATCTCCAAAAACCAACCATAGATCTTGTTCTCTAACATCAAAACAACCATATATCATCATTATTACCATTAAATATCATAGATATATCCCCAATGGACTAGATATATGAATCTGATAGAAGGAAGAAGAATTGATCTAAGGAATAACACCAATAATTGTGACTTAACAAGAAATTTGGCCTTCAATGCACCAAGATATTTCAATAGATCACTCCTAGATTGAAGGGAAGAGTCTCCACAACCTTTGGGATGAGTGAAAACCAAGTTAGAGATGTAATAAAAGAAAAATAGTGTTTTATTAGAAATCATGAGTGAGATCCACTTTTTTAGGATCTAATTTTAAACCGAGCATGGTTAGGTCACACGATTAGAAAAACAGTGTCCAAACTATGCACCATCCACAGCCTCCAAACACCCTTAGCACGGTTGGCTTGCAAGGTTATAAAAAACTTGCACCATATGTGTTTTTACTCTATTCAAAAAATAATAGTTACTCTTAGTTTTCCACATGGTTTGGCCAAACTGTTCACCTAACTAGTATATATTGTTTCATTTTTCATGGTTTCCTAGAGGTGTTTCATAGTTTCTATTAACTGTTCAAAAACATTTTACCTCTAGAAAATCCCAAAATACATTCTAAAATTCCTCCAAACCCTCCCAAACATAACCTAAACATTTTACATACATAAATGAATGGGTTATTACTTGAAACTAGGGTGCTACACACTTGGTGGGACCCTACTAGGTTGTTTATATCACACCCTACATTTACCTTTAGCTATTTATAGACCATATTTTTTCAGGTATGATTAAAGGAAAAGAGCCACTTTCGGGTGGTAAATGTTCTTGATCCTTATGACTTGGAGGGATGGTGATGGCAGTTGGAGATGATATCCACTTGTTTCATGGGTTATTTTAGATTTTATCTTGGATGATGTTGGGTACTTTGATGATTTAATGTTTTGGATTTATTTTACCTATTTTTTCTAGTATTTTCTCATTGAGTAGTGTTGGTCATACAGACCTGTATTCTTTATATTCCACTGTTTTGTGGAAAAATTATTCCCTTTAATTTCTTGTATAATATCCGATTTTATTCACCAACTCTTGGGGATTGGGAACACCCTTCAGGCCATGTCAAAGTCGGCTTGGGTATTAAGGTAAAATGGTATCTAGGATGGTTCATGACAGTTGTGCATGAAAATTTCTAGATAAAATATTATCAAGACCTAAATATATATTCCTATTGAATGATTTCATGAATGGAGAGAAATTATCCCCCTCCACTAGAGTAATTCCTTCTCAGTATGAAAGATTTTATTTTTATCAAAAATGATCAATGTAAGTGTTATAACCATTTGTGTTAGCACCCAAAAAATTCTACAGTGGTTATCGGAGATTCATGGAGCACATGTGAATCACCCCTAAAGGAAATATACCCTTGATCACTCTAACGTGATGATGTTGTGAGAAGAGTACTCAATCAAATCATCAATGTAGAAATAATTCCAAATAATGGAAACTATTTATATTAACTCAAATTAATTATAACTTATATGTGATGATTATGTATCATGGATTTTGGTGTTTCAATTCATCTAGTTGTGAGGTTTAATATGGATAATTTGATGAATTCGCATTGTTGGTCTTGGGATCGACCACTTCCACTGTGACCTAGGTCCTTCTAGTGGTGTTAGATCATTCACATTATATATATATATACATATATATATATATATTTTATTTGATTGATATGCATCTTTTTTATTAGTATTTCAATTATGTTAATTTGTTGTTTTAATCAAAAATTCTATATTATGAATTTGTTTACCTTCATATGATTAATAAAAAATGAAGAATGGTCAGAGATTTTGTTGGTTGGTATTAATGGTTTCAGATAGATTAAATAGTAACAGGGTGTGTGACTGAAAAGTAGATGTCATGTAATAAGGTTCACGGCATCTCAATGATCTGTAGGAATCACAGCTCACCAAATAGAAGTCAGTATGCATAGTAATTAACACATTATGTATTGACTGGCTAGACTATAAATTATTTTGAAGGACTATATGTTGTGTAATTTTTTTACTTTTCATATAGTCTTACATAGTTTTCCTAGTGATTTTTACAGAAACCATGCGAATAACATACACTCCACACAACTTATAAATACATAAAATCATTTAGTCCATAATTAATGATATTGTTCACTATATATCCTATGTACACGTCATTTAACTCATTAATTTCAAAAAGGTGTAAAAGTATAGCTCCCCGAGCATGTGTTGCGGTTACATGGAATGTGATATACATGGCGTGTAGCTCACTAGTATATTTTGTGTAATTATTTAGTAATTAGCTATGTTAAATCATGAAAAAAATAATCAATTATAGTATAGAACCAAACTTCATATTTAGATGTTTGTGTGCTACTATGTAACAATGTTTTAAGAGTATATAAATTCTCGATTAATATCACATAATTAATTCACTATAATGGTTAATTCATTTACTATAAGAACTTAAAGTAGTACATGACACATGGGTTAATGCATATAAAATTATTATAAATTCTACATTTGTTAGATGATATTATGAAATACGTAATTTCATGTGTTTTAACTATGTGATTTTTCATTTACACCAACATTCCATGTGATTATTTAACACATGACTAAATGGTGAAGTTGGTTACATATTATGTTTCCTCCAAGTAAACACTATGTAATTATTTTATTTTAAATATAATTAACATATTTAATTTTTTTAAATTTAAATAATGTAATTTCTAGGATTATTTCTGACATTATAAAATTAATTAATTAATTAATTAATAAGATAATTAATTTAATTAATTCTATGTGATTTTATCTTAAACTAATATAAAACTGAATTGAATGACATCAATTATAAAAATATATATTCATTTTATGCATGGATGGTATTGAGTTTAGAATGACCAATTTATGAGATTGGTTTAATTTAATTTAATTATTATTGAATGGGTTTTGTGATAATTATTTTATTAAATTAAATTGATTGCATGAAAATCATCCCTTCATTTATTATGTAAGGGCTTGCGTGTATGATATTTTTTTAGGTAATACCACCTAACAAATCCTTTCATCCCTCTAACTTTTGTGTAATAAAAATATTATGTAATAGATGGAGCTCTCAAGTGAGTGGTAGTGGTTCAAGTTCGAAACCGAGGTGAAACCAACCTAAGAGTTACGTTGGACTATAGGTGGGATACTAAAACTCAAACCAAGTTATGGTTCAAGAAGTTTTTCCCTAGGTTGAGAGTTGAGTTTATCATTCTCTAGATAAATTAACAATTAGATAATATCATGATCATACTAATTTATTATATTATTTCTATTAGTTTCATGATTAATTATTTATGTATGATTTATCCCTATCACAAAATAAAAGAAATAAAAATCATTCAAGGTGAAATTAAAATAAATTATATTATTCGTAAACTTCATTTATACATGGTTAATCACTTAATTAAAACCCACTTAATATTAACTAACATGTAACAAAATAAAATGGGAAAATTATGCATGAAGAAAAAATCACTCATTTAAAATATCAATTTAGTATATCCATTTATAACTTGATTTAGAATGGAACTACTATATTAGAGTGTTTTCATGAACCTATTCTTGACACTTCCATTTAATATAGAGTTTTAAAGAAAGTATTAGGTTGGATTAACTAAATTTGTATTGGGTGTAATGAAATTCTCATATCCATTGAAAATTTTGAGGCAAGTGTTAAAGAAATCCAATTTTATGATTTTTGTTTTGGGATTCCACTCAAAAAAATCAAGTAATTTCATGTTAATAAAGTTGGAAAAGCCTTCCAAATTAATCAAGTTTTAATAACTTTTCAATCCCACATATGGGTTTTGAGAAGGTAAATATAGACCCTTTATACTAGAATATCCACACAATTGGATATTTCAAAACCAATTGTGTTGGTTATTAGGATTCAATAAAATATTGTAATACTAATAAATAAAATTCATTAAACTATATATTTTGGTAATCAAGATGAAAATTTAAATCTAATTTTAATTAATATAGATTATGCTAAGAGAAATCATTTTAATACTGTAATCTTTCAAGACATAGACCATGTCCTCACCAATTATTAATTCAAAGGGTGGTGCAATTTTTTCCTACACTATGAAACTATATGAATTTTATACTATATAATATACTTCCGTGTACCTATTAATATACCTCACAAAGAAAGTGAATGTTGTAGGAATTACTATAGGAGGTGCATGGAGATTCTATAACTTTCTATTGCCTCATGATATTATCTATTTAAAAGGAACTAATAATGAAACATAACAACATGGATTAATATACCAATAATTATCACCAATTGTCTCTTAAAAAAGAGAAAGAGAGTCTTTAGATAAATTATTTTGTCACTATACTAGTGAAAATTGAAAGTAGGTACTTAAATATTGCTCTTGTATTCAATATATGGAAGTATATTGATCAATTAGAAAGGTGTGGGCTTTCATATAGATAATAAATTATCTATTAATACCATACTATCATTATTACCTTCTGGCTTCCCATTATTCATCTAGATTATGAGATGAACAGTGTAAATGAACTAATAAGGAATATGTGAACTATGATTTACTATATAAATAGGAGTTGTGGGGAACTTGATTTCATAACCCTTATAGCGAATGAGATTAAAGTTAAAGGTTAAAAATATCGTGTTCAGCTCTATATCAATTGTGGATTTACAATGTATTTGAAAGAGACAAAACATTCAATGGTAATGTAATGAATCGTTGGCTATTTTCTTCCTATATAGATATAAAGGTAATGATAAAAGAAACCGTAATGAATTGATGAATATTCAATAAATTAAATATACATAAATAATATATTTATCATAGTATATAATGTTTATATCAAACTTTTTGGGTATTTAATACATTCATATTTTAATACAAGAACTAAATAAGTAAGGTGTGTTCTTTATATGGCTGAGAAAGGGGTATTTCTATATCAGTAATGTGAAGCACATAGAAAAATTATAAGAATTTAGTTATGTTCTCTCAGTGGCTGAGAAAGGGTGATTCGTGTGTATGAATTGAGAAACACATGACATCTTAAGTAATATTTTTTCTTCTAGTGGTTGAGATTGGGTTATTCATGTGTCAACAATGAGAAACAAATGAATTATTATTTCCTATTTGATTAATTGTAATTTAATTTTTATTTACGTTATGTTCTACCAAAAATTTATTCAGTATTCTATTGAACATAAAGAAATAATATTTATTTTAAAATTAATGTTTTTATGGTAAAATACACTTAATTAATAGTTCAATAAAATTTGAATCATAAATATCTGACGTTGGAAATAAATGATGAATATGATAATAAGAATCATACCTATTTGTTGTAAGATTGTTCTTAGTTAAGTAAAACTATAAGTTATCATGTTTATACATAGTATAATGTTTAGACTATTTAGTACTAAAACTCTTAGTTATATGAAATAGTTATTTTATATAACAAGAAACCTTTATATATATAGGTAATCCATAATTCTTCTAGATTTGGTACGATCTTAATGGCCTGAACTATTCCAAGGAAAATATTGAGGTAAATCCATGAAATCATTGAGATTTTTTCAATAAATTTTAGGAATTATTAGTGAATTGATGAATGAACTTGGTAAATGAAGTATTATATAGTGATCCAAATTTTTCTTACAGTACTATTACATCATTTTTAAGATAAGTAACATAATATTAAAACATTCAAGGATTTAAAGGTATAGTGTATGGGGAAAATTAGGTTCATACATCACTTGTACATAATAAAAAATAATCATTTCTAACCTTCCCCATTACATTCTAAAACCTTTCATATTATCCTTAGTGTAAGTGTTCTTCTAATGATATATATCAAATAAATGGGTTAAATAAAATCTTAATAAGGAGAGGGATCACATATAATAAATAAGAGAAATGAATCAATAGTACATGTGTGAGCATAATCATCATCATTATATCATAATCATGGGATCACTATCATAATAATGAGGGAATAATTTGAAAAAATTTAATGTAATTTTGTATATGGTTAATAATAAAATATTATAACATAGTGTTCAAATATAAAATATACATTTGAAAAAATCTAGCATCATCTTCATGTAACATATGTGCATAAATCATAACATTATAACTGTTAAAAAATATTGTATCTTGTTCATTCGTAATGAACATAATATCATGATATATATCGAATTTCCTAATACATTAGGGATAGATATAATTTTGAGTCCACCCATCCAATATAAACTAATCATAATCATGCATGCCACATATAAAGAGAAAATATAATAATTGTAGTTGTAAAATAAACCCATAGAAAGGAATGGGTTTTATAGAGATATCATAAAACATAAATTATTTAATAAAATTTTGAGATCCCAAATTAATTTGGGAGATTATATTATAGAATAAAATATTATCATTCATGAGTGGATAAGAACAGGTTAAGAGGAGTCAATGTGATTTTTTAGAAAATAAGTACATTGTAAAACAACTTTGAAATTTCCTTAGAAATAATTTTAACAAGGTAAAAATATGTATATCCCTAGAAATAGAATAGTAAGGTATATTTAAAGGACATTGTATGTCCATTCTAGTAATATACATACTGAAAATAATTTTAATTAGGTGATAACCCAAAAAGAAAGAGTTGGGTTTGAGAATCCCCTAACCATAAATCTTGTTATGTTTCATATATTTTATAAATTCATTATACTAAACTTATTCTTTTAAACATGTGAATCCATAAGTTAATTATATTAATTTATATCACTATTTATCAATTATAATACTCTTTATTAAATGTGAATTGTTTTGATGTCATGCATTCAAAAAATTATCATTCCTTATTTTGATTTCTCTATTCTTATCCAAGGTCGTTTATAAAAAAGTAAAATTAATTATAGAATTTTAATATAAATATAATTTCATATTTTTATATTATATATAATTAATACTATCTATCCATGAGGGAGGTGGTAATAAAATAGTATTAAAGTTTATCATAACCGGTTAACCGACCGTTGACGAGTCATTATCAAAAGAGGAGGAAGAGAATAATGACATACAATATGCCGTAAATATAATTATATTATTATGTTAAAATAATAAATATAATTTTAAAATATTACTCAATTAATTATATAACAGTTGTGTTTGAAAGGAATAGATAAAATGGGTAAGGGAAGAGGAAAATGAGAAGAAAGGTCGATAAAACCTTATCCTCTTCTTAGTGCTGCTTCTTTTCTACAAAACTAAAATCCTTGAATTTTTAGTGTTGGGTGACTCCAGAACATCACTAACTACATTAAGGGTAATAATATAAGGAATTTGGGTAGATTTTTTCATTTATATAGTAAGAGATATATAGTTTTTCAAGAGGATAAATAGGGGTATTTATACTTGTGAAGAAGGGTATTTTTTAGTCAAAATATAGAATAAAATATAATTTCCACGGTAAACATTTTAATAGTGATATTCATGAATTTTTTGTCATATTTAAATAAAATAAAGTTATTTTTGGTATTTTAATGAATTCCATTTCCAAATAAATTAGCTTATTAAAATGGAAATTTGAAAATTGAAAAATTGTTATTTTAATTGATTAATTTATCATTTTAGACTTTCAAAAATAGTTTTTTGTTTTTGAATTTTAATTTCCGAAATTAATTAACTTATTAAACATTTTTATATTAAATTATATAATTATTGAATTGATTAGTTCATTATTAAATCATGAATTATATAATTTAAAACATACAAGTTATTAAAAACTTTATTTTTATTATTCACCTAAAAATTTAAATTTTCTCATAAAATTACCAAAAATCAACCTTGGAAAATTTATAAATGATAATTCTAAAAAAAATATTCATTTTTTCAAAATAATTTTCTAATATTATTAATTTTAAATAAAATAAATTTCTAAAATAGTTAATTTTAATTAATAACAAACAAAATATGAGTTTTATGAAATACATTAAAATAGTTTTTTTAAATGCTAATAATTTTTTATAGTTTTTAATATTGGTATTTATTTTATGGAATTAATATATTTATATTTTCGTAAATAAATCATGATAAATATTATTTATATTACATTTTATTATTTTGAGGTCAAAGTACTATTCCAACGGTTCGTTCACTATTCTAATCAATCGGGTTACTATTCCTAACAGTCAAGTTACTAGTCCAACGATCACATTAATATTTCAACCATCATATTAACTCCTATAAATATCCTTTAATTCCTTAACTCAACATTTACCTAAAATCTTCTCAAGTTTGTACTCTTTTCTTTTCTAAAATATCGATTGGATTAATAATGTTTTATATATTTCTACATTATTACTCATCCCTATGATGATTCGAAGTGATCAATATGATCTAAATTTTTCTATTCTTGTAAAAAAAATTCTATATTTATTTAAAAATTGTAATATTTTAAGATCTTATGGATAAATTTATTATTTAAACATAATTTTCACACTTACTGAAATAAATTATTATGTGTTTCATATGTATAAACTATATTTTATACCTAATTATGACAATTATTATTCATTTGAAAAAAAAATCAATATATATATAAGTTTATATTGTTAAATTCTTCCCCCATTTTTAAATTTCATCCTTGAAGTTTCAACCCAAATCCTGAACTAAGAATATATTAGGGTACTTTTGTTTCATTCCTCCTCCGGTACTCGTGTTACTTATTAACACTTGTGATATTTTAAATCAATTTAACAATGTGTGTTTTCTTATTGTGAAGAAATTTGTGGCTATGATCAAAAAAATTCACCAAATACTCCTAATATGAAATTTGATGTTTCAATTATACCCCAACTAGGTTCATTACATGTGATGGATCAGGTATGTACTTTATCGGGAGAGAAATGTGGAATACATTATAAACTTGATCCAAGTTTAGTGTAAGATATAGATGATAGTACAAATCTCTTATATGATAAAGGATCCAAAAGGGGCCAATATACCTAGGGATGATATTTCCCTTCTTTTTAAACTGCATGACTCTCTTCCGTGGTGATATTATAAAGAGCGCTTTTTCTCCAACTACAAAATCTAGGTTTATTCACTGGTTGTCAACATATATCTTCTGCTAAATAGGAGTATATTTTATATGTTTCTGAATGGATTGAAATTTATCTATCAATTATTACACAAGATCTTGTCCAAGTAACTTCTATTCACCAACTACATTTGAATATATAGTATTTCTATCTCTCTTTCCATATAAAGCTTTGTATGGGTCCATTTGATTACTTGAGTGAAATATGTTGTCTTATAAGAACTCAAATAGTTGGCGATATTGATATCATAATCATTTCAATTTTATTTATATAGATATCAACATTTCCTTGAGTGTATGAATCATCCTTTCTAATTAGCCTTCAGTTTGGGGTGATAGGTCATACTGATGTTCAATTTAGTATTCAGATCATGTTAGAGACTTCTCCATAATTCAGATGTAAACCTTGGATCATGATCAGTGTTGATAAAAACTGTAAAACGATGCATCCTCTCCACATAATTTATGTATATTTTTTAATTTTTTTCAAGAGATAAATATTCATGAGTAGTGATGAAGTAGATTGTCTTGGTGATTCCATCCACTACAACCCATATCACATTGCTTTATTTAAATGTATTTAGAAGACCAATGAAAAAGTCCATGATGATTTTCTCCCATTTATATGTGGGTATGGTCAATGGTTTCATCATCCCCTTGTAATTTTTTCACTCTTCCTTAACTTACTAACAAACTGAGCATATTGAGGTGTAGTCCACAATCTCCTTCTTCATGTTGTCCCACCTAAAGTGCTATCTAAAATCATGGTACATATTAGTAATTATAGGGTGGATAGAGAAAGATAAGGAATTATCATATCCCATATCACTTTCTTTATCTCAAGTTGTTAAAGCACATGACGTCTTGTTCCAAGAAGAATTAAATCATCTTCATCGATGTGTAATTCATCAAGATTTACTTCATTTACTACTTCAACCTTTTTTTAAACCTCCAAATCATCCCTATGTTCCTCCTTGATCTAATATTGGATAGATGGTTGTGAAATAGTTTTGTAATGGTGGGATTTATTCCCTTATATTATGATTTCCACATATATCCTTTTTAGATCCATGAAGATATGGTCTTTCACAATCTGTATCATGGATAATTTATCATGTTTTTTTCTAATAAGAGTATCAGCTACCTTATTCTCAATTATAGAATTGTAGTGAGTAGATTTATCATGGTCCTTTATCATCTCTAATCATATTCCTTGATGCATGTTTATCTCTTTATATGTGAATATATACTTTAGACTCTTATGATGTTAACTTCTCACCATAGTGGTAGTGCATCCAAATCTTCAAATCAAATATCAAAACTACTAACTCTATATCATTCATTGGTAAGTTCATATCATGTATTTTTAACTATTATGAGGCATATGATATCAAACTATAATTATACATTAGTATGCAACCTAATCCTTTCTATGAATCATCATTATATATCGAACACCATTCCCCAAGAATTGGACTTGATACATTCATAATTAAAACTGAACTTATCATACATCTTATCCTTTATTAATACTTCCATAAAAACCCTTATATTCTATTTATGTTTCTCTTTACTCTTGGAGTAAATGATAATATCATCGATAAATAATACCACATTTTTTTCAAGAAAGTATTTAAAGACTCTATTCATAAAATCCATAAATAATGTTGGGTTGTTAGTATATCTGAATGTCATAACTATGAAATCATTGTTTCCATATATTGTATATAAGGATGTCTAATGAATATACTACTTCTTCAACTTTAGCTAATGATATCAATAATCAATATCAACTATTGAGAATTACTGAGTTCCAAGAAGTTGATCAAAAAAGTCATAAATCCTGGGAAGGGGACACTTTTTCTTTATGGTGATATTATTGATATCTCATTAATATTTTCATAGCCACATTGATCCATATTTTTCTTTTCAAATAGTAATGTTTCACCCCTGAGGTGATTCACTAAGACATATTAACCCTTTGTCTAAATTCTCTTATGTGTGCTTTTTTACTTCTCTAGTTCTATCAGCGATATCCTATAGGGTCATTTGGAAATAAGAGTGGATCTATTATAAGATATATTGAGAAATATACCTCATGAACTAGGAAAACTATAGGAAAATCTTCTGAAAATACATCAGTATATTCCCTTGCAATAGTCATATCATCAAGGTCGATAATTTCCTTCAACTCAACCATTTGGGAAAGATATGGTTCTTCATTGGGTATCATCAACAACGGTATTGAAGGATTATATATACAAGATTCATGATATTCCTTTAATTTATAATGGATCATGGTATATTTTGGAAAACATAAAGATATTTCCATTGATGTGAGCTCTATATAACAGGTTCCAATATAGTCCCTATATAGCGTCAAATTCCACTAAGGTAAGGATTATGCGATTCATAAGAAGAATCTTCCCATATATGCTAAAAGTATAAGATTCCAATACTTGGTTTGAAATGAATGGACCACTAGGTGTTTTTATAGATACCTCTACTTTAAGGTATCAAGTATGTGATTCAATAGTTCTAGAAAACTTACAAGTTATAAAAGAATGTGTTAAACAAGTATCAAATAAAAAATTACATTATTGATTGAATAGGAGGTGAAATTGGTACAAATTCATTTTCATGCTTCACTTTAGTAGTGGAGATGCCATAAAATTTCACTTAATACATTATATTTTGTGGTTTTCAACATTTATTACACTTTATAACCCATATTTTTGTGCACTAGCATGCATGGTGCCATTTATTCTTATAGTTCAATAATTGAACCATGGGTGGTGCATTGGGAGGTGTCTTCCTTTCCTCTATAATATTGGATGGATTCATCATGTCACATTGATATTAAGGATCTTGGTAGAATATTCTAATGCACTTAGAGTATCTTCGTGTCCTTTTGAGAAATTTCCATGGTTATTCATACCATATCTTTGACATGTGGGAAGTTGGATTTTCTTTAATCATTTTTCATTTCATCTACCATCTTGAAAACACATTCTTATATTCTTATCTCCATATATATGGGAACATTAAACAAACTTCATATTTACATTTATATCACATCTAAATACATCTTCATATCTCCCAATGTCTCTAAAAGATATATCCTTTTTTAGATTTAGTTTTAAACCAATAAATAATCTATCTATATTTCAATTATTGTCGATAGTAAAATCTGAGGTGTATCTTTAATGACTTGTGAAATTTTCCCCATAATTCATGTTAGATCTATTATTATTTTTCTTAATCTATAGAAATTATCTCTCCATATTTTTTGAAAATTTTAAGTAATATTATTGTCATGAAATATTTTATTAAATTTTTACCACCCCATTTCATCCATTTCATCATTCAACTATATATTCTATATAAATTCCCAGTATTGACCAACCTCTTCATGTAAAGGATAAATGTCCAGATAAGCTTTATCCTTCTCATAATATTAGAGAACATAAAAGATATTTTTTATTGAGTTAACTCACTATTCGGTGACAAGTGGAGTAGAAGTCCTACTAAACATCGATGGTCAATGGTGCATAAAGTATTTGATTCCCAGTTTCTCCTTCATGGGTAAAGGTTTACATTATACATGGTTTATGGTATTCTTCATAGCATGAGATAGATGGGTAATAATCACCATAAAGTTTTGAACTCGACCTCTTTTTTCATTTGAAATGTCATTCAAATAATAACTGTATTTTTCCTCACATAAGTTGTTGGTCTAATTTCTCTTGGTTCCCATTATTTTCTAAAATAGAATTTTTTTAACAAAGTATTACTCAATAAATCATGAATAAATAATTTATTATCATGTGAAAGTAAATTCTAATGTTATATAATATGGGATCCTAGAGTTTAGATAATCCTTCTTCTAAAATGATACTTTTTTATAATGTACTTTAATCATATTCTTAGTTTAAGTGGAATAATTACATTGGAAACATATCCTTTATAATGGTTTGTATTGAACTTGTGATTAAACCAATAATAACAATCAATAGTTCCAAACTAGGGGTACAACAAGGTCTCTTTGTCTTGAACCAAGTATAAGTCGGGTAAATACCAAAAAAGACCTTTTTGGGGTTATTACCCCAAGGTACATTAGTTAAAAATCCACATCATCTTATAGTATCAAGACCTAGATTTCATTGTTTAGAAACCACATTCTTTTATGTATTACCAAAACTTCATGATGTTTCCCCTAAAAATATTACTTATCCCTAGGGTTTTCACTAACATTTTCTATTCCTAATGTAATGCCCCAACCCTAGATACCCAGAGTCGGTGCATTATTATATAACATTGGCATGATCACAAGAAAGATCAAGTCTCGAAAGACCGATTAGTTTAGTAGCCTTGGAAACACTAGATATATTCATAAAGTTTACATTACATCAATAAGTGAAAAACTACAACAACATATTGTCTTCATATCCCTTCATACAATCCATGCAGGTCATTCATAAAATACTTCTTCACATCCTGGGAATAATAAAACATTGAAAGGGGTGAGCTGAGATTCTCAATAAGGATAACAATATAGAGGAAACTTTCATAAATAAACATAAAAATTTACGGCAATGTATAACTAAAACAAAAGCCTTTTAAACTTGAACTTCAGCATACTATGGAAAGGATAAAATGAAATGATTCCATTTACTTATTCACATGGATATTATACTAGTAAAATAATCACATGAAACTATTAATAACCACTTTCATAATGACGGAATGCATAATGCCAGACTATCATAACTACGTAGCCAAGGCCTCGTACCAAGACTACAAATAAGATTTTGTCAAGGCCTCGTGCCAAGACACTAGTTTGTCTCATGAGACCTACCGGTGCATCGAGGAGTTGTAGCGGGCTCCACCCTTCACTTACTAAGTCCAATGCATTCCTCATATGAACAAGTTTAAACATAACATAAACATTCGTATTAAAACTAGCATACGAAATGTCAATACTTTAACCACAAACCATGAATGGTATAAAAATTGCACATCCACAGTCAAACATAACTCATTCGATACAATATGGAAGATTGTATTGTATTAGATTACCCTCAATCATGAATAATGAATTATATTGACATAGATGGAAATAATCATCAAAACTATTAGAGAGAAATATCCCCTTTTTTCTTGAAATCATTTAAAATCCACACTATTTGTCAAGAAGCCATTTAAAAATAGCTTTTTGAATCAAAGTGTCCCATACCACTTTGAAACTTTTAAAATTAATTTTGATTTGAAAAATTTAATGTCCATATATATAAAACCTTAAACCATTTTTAAAACATAGACAATAATCAGAAAGATTTAGAATGATAAATCTTTAAAACATTTTAAAATGATATTTTAGTTAGAGTTACTAACCAAAAGAGAGACACTTGAATACAAATAATTGAGGTAATAAAACTTTGTAATATCATGAGAATAAAGGGATTCATGATATACTATGTCAAAGTACATTATATACACCATATAAAAGTGATTTGGTGTATAACAACAAAGAAGTCTCAATGGAATGTAAATTGAGATGAATTCTCTTATAAAGACTATATCCTTCAGTTAAGGATAAATCAACGACATAATTATGTGTGAAAAATTTAAATACACTAAATATTATTGGATATTCAGTTTAAATCAATCAGAGGAAATTCACAAATATTCTTGTAAAAACAACACCAATGAATTGGATATTTAACTCAACAAATGGATACTGAGTTAAAATTACACTCCTCAAGTTCAAATCGATGAATTGAGAATTTATCAATGGAGTGATTATGTGTACCAAAATTATATCCATAGAAAGGGGAGTGGAGATTATGAAAAAATCAAATGAATAGTGATTCCACACATAATCTTGGAGTAAAATAATCAATGAAATATGCGTAAAGCCAAATGAGTGAAAATTGAAATTTCAAATTCCCTTATCGATTAGGTAACTTACGAAACATACAAACATGAAAGAAGAATCATAAAATGATGATGTAAATACCAAAAAATTAAATTATATTACACAATGAATACAATTATGGGAAGTACACATACACCACATGCAATAAATAAGTGGTGAACAATGGAATTCTCATGAAATTAAGAGTGAGATAAGAAACCCCTTACTTTGTACTTTTTACTTGGTCGATGGTAAGTTAACCTCCTGTATAATGGTGAAATAATTGTTATTGAATTATACAAGATCATTTTCATTAATATGATATCATATATGATCTTTTAAAATTGATTTGTTAATAATATCTTAGTATTATCGTCATTTTGGGTGTTAACTTACTCGTTTTCCTTTATATTCTTTGTTACGTAAGCCCAATTTGTTATGGATATGTTGTATCTTATTCATATAAATAATTATATCAAGTCCTTAAAAATTATTTTTAATCATAAAATGATAATTATACTTGAATGGAGGCGATGGAGAATGAATCTCATCGCGTTCGTGGAGACGGTAGTCCGTACGTACGCACGAGCGACAATATCATTCTTTTGATGTTAAAATAATATATAATTGGATGTTATATCATATATACAGAATAATTATCATGTTATATTTATTATTTACATGAATTAAACATCATTATTATACCCATCAATATAATAATTTATTGAATGACAATTACACCACGACGTGGAGACGGTAAGCCGTACGTACGCACGTATGGTGACATGCCATTCAAAGGATGGATAGAATACTGAATATGGTCATACCATATTTATAATAACATCACAGTATGTATAAGACACTAGAGTTATTATTTTAGAATAGAAATAACAAATAAATAAGAAGTTGAAGAAGAAAGTAACTTGAAAGAGGGTGGTGAAAACATTACCTCTTCTTCGGGTTCTTCCTTTTGATTTGATCAAAAGGGATCCTTAGGTTGGATTTCTGATCAAACTAAGGCCTATAGGTTGTATTTATGGAAGTTTAGAGAGTATGTGGGTAGGTTTTGGCCAAGAAAAAAGGCTTTGAATGTGTGAATTAGTGAGAAAGGGGAGTTCCCTTTTATAAGAGGGGTGAGGGGCACCTTTGGAAAAGCTAAAAATATTATTTTATAATAAATTCATATTCGGTTTATAATAGATCCAAAGTGTATTATTTAAATTTTAAGGTGGGTATGGGTTGGAAAACACTCAACCAATATAATTTAGATAGGTTTGGGTCATTATATTAACCTTATCTTTAAGTATTAACTCTTTGTTAATTAGTTTCACTTTTACAATGTCTCTTTGTATTTTTATATTATATGGTTAATAAACTTACTATATACATCCAAGAGACCCCCAAGTGGTACATTAATGATACACCTATCATTATATAAGTATCTTGGACGAACCTTAGATTTTTAGGAATTGAATATAAATTAATAATATAATATTTTTATTAAAAACTCCTTTGTGTCAATTTTGACACTATTGGGTATTTTGTTTTTGATAAATTCATAACAGCATTATTACTTCAAACAAAATTTATATAATCAATCATAATATGTTATATTAACCTATAAAATTAGTGGAATTCGGTCGCAAATTATATTTATTTGGGTATTTATAATATCAATTATTTTAATTTGTCACTATTATGGTAATTACGGCATCATCTCTGTGTCATAAATAAATTAAATAAATTATTGTCTAAAAATTATAAATAAAATATAATTATGTATTAAATCACTTTAGATTTCTAATGAATATTTACAATCGAATTTACCTTATGTATAACCCTATATTAAAATTTTTTTAGTAAATAAACTTTGATTTTAACTCTTTTTAACTCTTCTTTGAATTAAATAATAATAAATGTCCTAATCTAATCCAAGTGGACCTAATTGATAATATTTTACTCCTGAGGTTGTTTTTGGTCGAGATACACTTGTCCAATAGAATTATGACATGTGTTAGGGTAATATTAATATCATTTTTACCCTTAATTACCCTATTTACTTTTAACCGTGGTAAATAAAAGTAAAAAGTTACTATTCACCAAATATTATTTTCATCTTATTGAACCACATTTTACTCCTCGATATTAACCATGTCTCTCGGATTTTTGAAATTCC
Organism: Viscum album; assembly: GCA_963277665.1. Lineage (NCBI taxonomy): Eukaryota > Viridiplantae > Streptophyta > Magnoliopsida > Santalales > Viscaceae > Viscum > Viscum album. Next base: position 2,080,488,885 of record OY728128.1, on the reverse strand, counting down.
ACTCACAGAAGCGGTAAAATTCAATTTTATGAAAAATTCAGTTTTTTAACTACCACTTAGTGGTTTCACTATTCATCAAAAAATGAAAGTTTCCAGAAAAATACCAAAAATTAGGACTAATCTATATTTGATATTATGAATTCAAAAATTATGTCTATTTTACCAAATTCAAAACATATCAGTTGAATTAATTAATTTAAAAATTAATTCACGTCGTCAAAACAAATAGCGTGTTTTTAAGAGATAATAACTATCAAAATATTGACACTAGTTTATGTCTGGTTTAAATGTGAAATTACATCCAATGACCAACATTGTATTAAATGGTAAAATTATATTCTAAATATACTTTAAAACCACTCAAATTAATAATTTATCACAATTAATTATTTCGATTAAAAATGTTGTTTTTAATTAAAATTTAGTAATTTTCACTACTCATCAAAATATGAAAGTTATCCGAAAAATACCAAAATTTTACCCTAAGATAATTTCGATATTATGAATCCAAAAATGAAGTCCATTTTGAAAAAAAAAATTTATAAAATTTCAAAAAGTAAGTATTACTATTCATAACGGCTAGTTTGATTGGTTGTGGTGTGTTAGAATCTCGAAGTTGCGTACAATGCACGTCATTCCATTATTCAAAGGGAAACGTACCGTGGAAACTTGGGGTGTTGCACCTAATTCCAAAATTAACCAAACCAGACTACTTATACCAACTATATCAACCCGATTTTCTCTTACATGTTTATTACAACATTTTTAAGATAAATAAAAAAAATTAATACATTAAAGGATAGAAAGGATTATTTACATGGACAAATTACCTTCATTAATCACTTGTACATAATCAAATATAAACATTATTTTAATCCTTACTCATAGTAATTCTAAAGGATTTCATGTTCTCGTTAGTACGTGTATTAACCTGATGATATATATCAAAGAAATGGGTGATTTAAAATCCTAGTAAGGGGAGTGATAACATTGAAGGAATTAGAGACATGAATCAATAGTATATGGGTGAGTATAATCATAATCATTATATCATAAGCATTAGATCATCATCATAATCATAAGGGAATAATTTTCAAAAGGGGCATGGAATTTTTCATCAATATAATAATGAAACATTGTTACATAGTTGTCAAATACCACACATAGTTGTGAATAATGATAAGATCATGTTCACACTTAACATATGTGTATAAATTTTATAAACATAATTGTGAACAAATATAGAATTATGTTCACGCATATCACATAAAATATCATGAGATATATATCATTTACTAATTAATTGGATGTAATTATAATTTTGGGGTCACCCATTATATCATAAAATGCTTATAATCATGCATGCCACATATAATGAGAACACATAGCAATTTTATTCCATAAATAAACCCATGAATAAGAAAGGGTTTCACAGAGATATCATAAAAAATAAATTAATGAATAAAATTTGGGGTTACAAAATGAATATATAAGGTCATATTTTGGTATAAAACATCATTATTCATTAGTTTATATGAAATAGATCAAGAGGAATCAATGTGATGTTTTTAAAAATGAATCCATTTTAAAAAAACTTTGAATTTCCTTAGAAATTATTTAGACAAGGTTGGAAAATATATATCCATAGAAATAAAAGGTAAAGAATAATGAAAATAAATTTCAAATACATTATAAGAATATCAATACAAAAAAAAATTTGAAATATAAGATAACCAAAAAGAAAGGGTTGCGTTCGATAATCCCCTTGCCTTAAATCTTGTTATGTTTCGTCTCATTTATGTAGTATCAAAATATTATGTAGATGCTCAAAATACAAGAGGGGTGAATTGTATACTTTAAAAATTCCTTTTGAACTTTTAAAGATGGTATAAAACTTTCAATTTTTTAATAATGTTAAACAAGTTAAATTCACAAGACCTCTTAGTTCTACAAACTTGCTAGATTTCAAAAATATGGTTCCAAAAATAAAACTTAAAAGAAGTTTACAAGAACAAAGATTATACCTTAAAGCATATAGAATCATACTAATCAGAGTATACAAGTATAAGAAATTATAAGAGTTATAATTTCCTTAATAATCAAAATGTTGTAGAAAACAAACTTGAAACAATACAAGTAACAAGTATGAAATCTTTTAACCCAAAGATTAGGGTATCCAAAAACCTTGGATAAAGGTCCCTTGATTTATAAATTCAAGAAATTCTATCTTACCCACACTAGGGTAAGCCCTCGATAGAAATATCTTAGTATATCTTGCTATCCCCGCAATCCCTCAAACTTCAAGGTAGTCGGCACCTATGCCTTCTTTATCATGGAATTCCTCAAACATTAAGGTAGTCGCCACCTCTATCTTCTTATCACTGGAATCCCTCAATTGTACACAGAAACCATCAGAGTTGCATGAAGTAAGCTGAACAAGATGTTCAGTACGCACAAAGCATGATAGTATCTCTCTCTATAAATCACTTTAGTAGCATGTAATCAATAGAGTTGTAGAATAGTCATCAAAAGTTATGAGCTCGTTCAAATGAGATCTTATTTATAGACATTTTCCCAACCGTCGGCTCCCTCCTCCAATGGTCATATTTTTCCTTGAATCTCAGAGGGACCTGTACACATCTCACTCAAACAATGGTTGGTTAGAAATATAATATATGACACTGTTTCATAATTTTGACAAGGATAAGCAAAAATATTGTTGCTTAAACAAAACCATTTTTTCGAGTGTAAGAAAAAAACAAAGTTTAGAGTTTAAGCAATTAAACATTCAGATTCTATATTGTATGAATATTTGGATTCTATTTATCAAGGTATTTGAAGTCATAATTCTATAGACTTCATAGTCTGAATTCTGAGGAATTCGGAGTCTGAATTCTGAGGAATTTTGGATACTGAATTCTGAGGAATTCGGAGTCTGAATTCTATAGAATTTGGAGTCTAAATTCTAAGGAATTTGGAGTCCTAATTCTAAAGAGTTAGGAATCTAAATTCATATTACTTCGAAGTTTTAATTTAGAGGAATTTAGAGTCTAAATTTCAGCGAATTTGGAACCTCAATTTCAGAGAATTCAGAACCTGAATTTCAGATAATTTGGAGTCTGAATTTCAGAGAATTAGGAACCTAAATTTCAGAGAAATAAAATTCTAAATTTCAGAGAATTCTGAGTCTGAATTTCAAGGAATTCGAAAACTGGATTTCATAGAATTAGTATTCTGAATTTCATGGAATTCATATTCTGAATTTCATAGAATTCGGAACCTGAATTTCAGAGAATTCCGAACCCGAATTTCAGAGAATTTGGAACCAGAATTTCAGATAATTTGGAACCTGAATTCGGATACTGAAAATTGAATCCTCTGTATCTAAGTATTTATATAGTTTCGAGGTTTTATATGTGAAACTTAATTTTCACTTAGGAATAAAAATGGTTAGATTTATAGAAACTAAAATATGAACAATGAAAAATAGTTAAGGATAAATTTTCCTTGGGGAAGAAAAATTTTCTTTATTAAAAAAATCTGAGTAAAAATAGAATTTCCTTAAGGAAGGAAAATATTCCTTATTAAAATAAATATTAGGGAAAATAAAATTTGCCTTGAGATGAAGTGTTTTTTATTTTCAAAAAATAAAGGAATGGAAAAGTCATAAGGAAACCTTATTGACTCAACAATCTCCCTTTTTTGGAAAGCACAAACATCCTTACTAAAATGAATATAAGAACTTTAAAATTTTTATGTACTTGAATATAAAAACGTATCTCCCTTTAATTATGTATCATAATGAATACGACTAACTCCCCCTTAGGCTTTTATATCCCTAAGGATCGTATTCTTGATTTCCTGAATGAGATTTTACATTTTCTTACATATAAAAATCTTAATGAAAAAAACTTTCCCTTAGATGAACTCCCCCTTACTTAGAGAAATTTATTCTTTACATAGTATTCTTTTTCTGAAATTCCTTTCTCCCCCTTTGTGATTTTCAAAAAGGAATAAAGGGAATGGAAAAGAAAATATGGTACCTAAAATATTAGTACTAAACAACAGAAAATATGAAGTTCAAAAAATATTCATTAAGATTGAAAGAATTTGTACAACAGGGAAATACAACAAAAGATTGGATTTGAGAAAGATTATCCTTATTTCTCCTTCTATAATAATTTCTTCACAATAGTCTTCAGATTTTAGAGTTCATTGTGATAATCTTACACATGCTTTAGAAACTGATCCTGATCTTCACTTTTCTTCTTTAACGCTTTAATTTTTTCTTTATAAGACTTAGGCATATAAGCATGAGCCTTCAAGGATTATTTTTGTTTAGTAAGTTTTTACTCAAGTTAGATTCTAAGATCCCTTTCCCTCTTCTAACTTTGAGCAACTGGTTATAATTTCCCATTCAAATCTTTCACTTCTTTCTTCTGAGTAGTTTCTTCAAGAGATAGATTTTACTCAAAAGACTTAGTGAGATATTTTAACTTACCATATTCAGTTTCAAAAGAACCCTTGACATTATCTTGAAACTCATCGATAATTCTCATCTTTTCAAAAAATTTCCTTGACTAAATAGTCATCTTCTTGCAAGATATTTTATGGCCTTCATAATTAATGAAAAATGTTTAGAAATCAATCTCAAGTTTGACACACTTATCCATCACCATGGACACTGAATTTATTTTTTGATTTAAGGAATGCTGAATCATCTGACATCTTGGGTTTATACTCAAAAATAAAGGAATAGAACCAACCAGCTTCTTCAAAGACCGAACAAAAAATTCATGGCCAAGATGAGTTGATTCTGAATTTGAATACTTTGTTGATGAGGATTCCTTTTCAAGCACATAATCTTTCCTCTTTGATGAAGCACCAACATCTTCCTTACTAACTAAAGACTTGGTATGAGTATATACTATCACCTTCCTTCCTTTATCGGTTCTCGAAATGATTTCTCCTTATTTAGGTGATTCATGTTCACTATTTGATAGCTGAACAATCTTATCTTCAGCAACTTATTCCTTCTCATCTCCTGCATCAACATCCTTTGGCTGTATGAAAACATGATTTATACTTTCTTCTTCAGACAATTTATTTACTTCTTCCTCACCCTTCTTATCTTTTCTTAGGGTAGTAAGTTTTGAAGACTCAGCTTCAGAAGTTCAGATTGATAACTTCTCATAATGACTCTCCTTATCATGATAATCTTCAACTTGCTTTATCATATCATCGGTATCTTCAGTCTCTTCTTATTCTTCTTCCACTTATTCTTCTTGCATTATTTCTTCTTCTTGATCTCGTTGCAGAATCACAAATTCTTTCCTGGAGTCTCTAGAAGTGATTCAATTAAAAAAGATTATGGTACTAGAATTTTCTCAGAAGATTTCTCAGCATCCTTAAGAATATATTGTAGTATCTCAGCCTCAAACATCTTCTTCTTTAGCTTCTTCTCTCTTTTTTTGCTTCTCAAGCTCTTCAGCATCCTTTTATTTTAACACTTTTTCCTCAGTAGGGTCTAATCTAAAATTTGGATCCCCTTCTTTGTTTTTTTCTTATCCTCTCTCCATTTTGCAACTACTTCCTTAAGATAATATTTTTTCGTCTTTGAATTTTGTGGGGCTGATTGAATTTTTTTAGACATATGATTTTTTTCTATCTCTTCAATTTCATTCACATTTCTCTTCCTTCCACCTTTCTTGGAGGTTTTTGATAAAACATGTTTCTTTGATAAAGCCTCAAATTCTCCATTTGATAAATCATAAAACTCTATGGATTCACCAAAAATCCGATTTTCATATTCATTAGAGTGTCATCACTTAGCAACATTACCTTTTAATTTCTCGACTTTAACTTGAAGGAAATTTTCATTGATTCTAAACAAGAAACAATGATATTTGATAGAATTCTCGGATATATGATAATCTAAGACTTCATATTCCCATTATTGATATTCTAAATAGTAACAAAAATATAATTAACTAGATTCAGCCTCTGGAGGTTCACTAAGAAATCCAAAACATATATATCTCTTTTATTTAGCATATATTTATCTTCTTTCCTCTGAATGATAAATCCTTGAACCCAAAGATCAAGAATCCAGAAATTTGATGAAAGATAAAGAATATTTGGAGTCTTAACTCTAGAAAAACCAAGACATTGTATGGACTTTTACGTATCAAAACTTCTTATAACATCAGGAAACTTATGTGAACAAAATTCAGCTTATCCTTCGTAAGGTATTCTAATCAGACTGGCTACCTTATAATAAGAAAGATAATAAGTCTTATCATAACTCTCGAAAGAAAATTTCTCTTTGCCTCCTTGATTGAAAAAAGATACAGATTCATAGAACTCCACTAGAAACTCTGAAATCTTTAGATCCTCTCTCTTGGGTTTAGATATAGCTATACTCTCCCAACCATTTAACATGATGTTCTTTGAGATGATTAAATCATACTTATTAAACAATTCCATGTGTACCAACCTTTCATGATAAATCTTCCATTCCGAGATTTCTTTTTTGGTTGAAATTTATTTCTGGGGAGAGGATTATTTAGCAATTCAGGACAAATGAAACTTAAAATATCTGGAATGGCCTTAAAAATAGAGATAGAACTTCACCACACAAAGGAATGAGAACCGATGTGGGACAAGCATTGAAGAGGCTTTATATAGGATATTGAGGCGATGATTCAACTTCCAAACTTAATCTAATGATTGAAAACCATCTGATCAAATATGATGGTTGATATGATAACTGAAGAAGGATTTTGATAGGTTCCAATATTTTGAGGTTTTTTAAGATATACATTCGGATTTAAGAAAAAGTGAATCTGAAAAAGTTTCTTAAACAAGATAAAAACAAAAACAAGTAAAAAGATGATTAAGAAAACTTAGGAAAGAAAGCATACATTCCAGATTTCTAGGAATATTATTCGTAACGAGGTAAAAACCTTGAATAACATTAGATTCCAATAATTTTGATTGAAAAAATAAATTTAGACTATGGAAAAAAATTTAATTACGAAAAAATTTGAATAATAAGTAAATATACTCCCCCTATGAAAAAGAGTTTCTTACTACAAGGAGATAGGTTTCAACAAGAAGTTAATATGGATGATTACCTTATGGTTATGATTCCTAACTTCTGTTTAATGTATTAAAATCCATCAGAGGGTAAGGATTTTGTGAAAATATTAGCAAGTTGATCTTGCATTTTAATAAATTGAAGAATGATATCTCATTTTTGTGTGTGATCCCTAAGAAAGTGATGCCTAATATCTATGTGTTTTTCACGATAGTGATGTGCAGGGTTTTTACTTAAGGCAATGGAACTAGTATTATCACACAATATTTTTGTTTTTCTAAAACTCATACCATTGTATGTGAGTTTGTGTTCCATCTATAATACTTGAGCACAACAACTTCCAGCTGCTACATATTCAGCTTCAGTAGTGGAAAGTGCTACTGAGAGTTTCTTTTTTCATGACCAAAAAACTAATGCATCTCCTAAGAAAATACAAGTTCTGGATGTGCTTTTCCTATTCATTCTATATCCACCAATGTCAGGATCCGAAAAACATTTAAAAAACTCATTTCAAGAAGTATTGAAGAGACCTAAATCTATGGTTCCCTTTAAGTAGAAAAAAATTCTTTTCACTACCTTTAAATGAGATTACATAGGATTGGATTGATATCTTACACACAAGCATATCGAAAACATTAAGTTTGGATGACTAGCTGTCAAGTAAAGTAGACTTTCTATCATACCTCTAAATGATGTTTGATCTACTGGTTTCCCAACTTCATCAAGATCAAGTGAATTTGAGATACCAATGGGAGTACTTATACTCTTAGTGTTGTCATATCCATAATTTTTAAGAAGATATCTAATATAATTATGTTGGGATATATAGATTTTTTCTTGTTTTTGAGAAATTTGAAAACCAAGGAAAAATGTTAACTCACCCATCATACTCATTTCAAACTCATATTTCATTAGATTCGCAAAGGAATTAGTTAAAGATTGCTGAGTTGAACCAAATATAATGTCATCAACATAAATTTGAACAATAAAAACATTTTTTGTATCTTTATTTATAAAAAGGGTTGGATCATCATTTCCCTTAACATAATTGTTTTGTAACAACAACCCTATAAGCCTATAATACCAATAACTAGGGGCTTGTTTAAGTCCATATAAAGCATTTGTAAGTTTGAAAACATTTTTAGGATGTTTTGAATCTTGAAAACTAGGAGGTTGTTCAATAAAAACATCCTCTTGAACATAACCATTATGGAAAGCATGTTTAACATCCATTTGAAAAAGTTTGAAGTTGAAGAATTATGCAAAGGAAAGTAGAATACGAATGGATTCAAGTCTAGCTACTGGATTATAGGTTTATTCATAGTTTATTCATTCTTGTTGATTATATCCTTTAGTAATCAATCTACCTTTATTTCTTACAATGATTCCATTTTCATCACACTTATTTCTGAAAACTCATTTTACTCCAATAATAGAAGTTTCCTTAGGTCTATCAACCAAGGTCCAGACTTTATTCCTTTCGAATTCATTTAGCTCATCTTGCATAGATTTTATCAAATAATCATCACCTAAAGCTTCATCAGTGCTTTTTGGATCTAATTGGGAAAGTAAAGCTAGATGTTCTATATCATTTCTCAAGGAACTTTTAGTCCTTACAGGTTGATTTACATCACCAATGATACTATCACTAGGATGGTTCTTAAGAAACAAATTATTTGGGTATTGTAAATCCTATTCTTCAACATATGGTAGGAAAAATTCTGGGGTAAGTGCTTCAAAAACATTTTTTTGGACATTTTCTTTATTATAAGGATCTTCTATCAAGGGTTGATAATTAGTTTTTGAAAACACATTCGAAGATGTAGGTTGAGGTTGTTTAAAAACAAAAGGATGAGTTTCATCAAATTTAACGTGAATTGTTTCATCAATAGTATAAGTATTTTTATTGAAAACTCTATAAGCCTTAGAAGTTGTGGAGTATCCCAAGAAAATTCCTTCATCGGATTTTGGTGTGAATTTGTGTAGATTATCTTTAGTAATTAGAATGAATACCTTGAAACCAAAAACCTTGAAGTAGGAAAGCCTATGTTTTATACCATTCTACAACTAATAAGGAGTTTTATCAAGAAAAGGTCTAATCAAAACATGATTTATAGTATAACAAGCAGTAATTATACCTTCAGCCCAAAATGTTTGGCTACCGAATATTCACTCAACATGGTTATTGTTATCTCTTGAATAATTTTTTTCTTCATTCAACAACACCATTTTTTAGGAGTTCTTGGTGCGGAGAAGTTATGAGTAATGCCTTTTCTACTAAAAAAATTTTCAAAATCAAAATTTTGAAATTCTCCTTCATGATCACTATGAATAGTTATCAATGGAATATTTTTCTCATTTTTAACTTGTGCTCTAAAACTTTTGAAATAATAAATAGCTTCAGATTTATTTTCAAGAAAATAGACCCATATAAATATATTGTAATCATCAACTAAGAAAAATACATAATATTTGAATCCAATGCTTCCTGTTTTTGTAGGAACAAAAAGATCCATATGCACCAACTATAATGCACAGTGGTTGAGACTTCACTGACTTGTTTAAAACTTGATTTATGTTGCTTTCCATATTGACAAGGATCACGAACTTTTGAAGAATCAAATCTATACTCTGGTAAATCCTTAACTAGTCTTTTCATAGAGAGTTTTCATAAGTTCCTAAGGTTACAGTGTCATAACCTTCTATTCCATAACCAAGAATGATCTTCTATTACACTAAGACAAGGTAGATCTTGGATTCTAAGGTCTTATAAGTTTAGAGTGTAAGAATCCTCTTGCCTATGGTCAGAGAGAATAAACTCTTCCTTTTAATTATGTACTAAACACTTACATTACTAAAGTTCAAAAGGTAACCTTCATCACGTAATTGACTTATGATGATAAGGTTGGGCCTATGACCCTTAATGAATAAAACATTTGAAATCAATGTTTTTTCAAGAAACCAATATTAGCTATACCAATAATTTCTTTCTGACCATTATCTCTGATAGTTAATTTTCCTCATTTTGTCTTGATAATATTTTCAAAGACGTTTTTGTTACCAGTCATGTAATGGGAACATACACTATCCATGTACCATGTATTTTTTTGGGTATTATCTTTACTTTCCTAAAAATAAGACTGTTAGACATTTGGAACCTAAAATTTCTTAGATCTAGAGACATCAAAAATCAAAATTTTGGGAATCCACATTTTCTTTGAAAAATAAGCTTTATGAAAACCTAAATACTGAGTTTTGTTTAAGGAACAATTTTTTACCCAATGCCCACCACACTAACACTTAGGGGAGAATGGATCACTTTGAGGTACAAAATAATCGTTACTAAAAATCGGTTTTGAATGAGTATAGACAAATCCATAATTATTCCTTAGAGGTTGAATTTGGGAATACATCTTATCAAAACATTTCTTACCTAAGGTAACGTTTGAAAAACACTTCCTTAAGGAAAATATTTCTGACTTCAGTCTAATAACTAAGTATTTATCCTCAAAAACATATGTTTTAGTACTGGAGTTAGGCTTTAAAACATTTTTCTCATAAATTACTTTTTCTAGATCCTTGGAAAGTTTATGCTTTTCAAAATTAATTTCCTCAAGGGTTTTTGAAATACTTTCAAAATAATAAATTTTATTATCAAGATCTTTAGAAAGATATGATACTAATTTAGCAAGAAAAGAAATTCTAGAATTTTCCTTATTAATATTTTTCATGAATTTAGATTTTTCATTCTCAAGGAGCTTAGCAAACCTAGACACTTCTTTATAAGTAGGTAAAGTATTATCTTTATTAAAAGAAGATTATTCATCTGAGGATTCATAATATTTACTATCACAATAATTAGTGTTCAAGGATACATTGGTTATGGATTCATCATTGTGTACCTTGGCCATTAAATAATGATTTTCAATAGCTAACTTAGAAAGTAAACCAAGATTCTTCTAACCAGAAAATTCATAGTCTGAGGATTTATCAAAAGAGTCTCCACCACTGGAACTCCAGGTGTCATTATCTTTTAAATATTTCTTGTATTTATCTTTGTAGTATTTATTTCTATTCCTCTCATAATGCTTTTCTTTTATATCCTTTTTTTAAGCATAAGACAATCTATCCTTATATACCCTTCTCTTTTTCACTCATAACAAGTGACTTCTGAGACTTTATTGTACTTTATGTATTTATTCTTATATCTATACTAAAAGTATTTATTCCCAACTATCTTGTTCATCCTTCAAGAAAGATTAGCTAGTTCATTCTTGGAATGTTCACTTTCACTTGATTCAGATAAAACAGTGACCATATTCGACTTGAATCTAGTAACCCTTTCAGGAGTCTTGGCTTTCATATGATTTGAAGTAGTTGTAAAAGAAACACTTACATTTCCATTCTTCTTCTTATTTATATCAATATATCTTTTCATTCTTGTCTCATGTTGAATAATAGTTCAAAAAATCTCATCAAGAGTAATCTGTGATACTTTCCTATTCTCATCAATTGTTGTTCTATTTGATTCCCACTAATTAGGCATGATATCTATAACCTTTTCCACAAGTGCCTCAACATATTAACCTTTTTCACCCATGGATTGTAAATTATTAACAATAGTCATAAACCTCTATTGTACCTTTCACAGTGGTTCTCCAAAAGGAAATATAAATCCATGATATTCTGCTCTAAGCATAGCTCTTCTAGTTTCAATAACTTTGGAAGTTCCAAAATGAGTAACCTCCAATTTCTTCCAAATACAATTTTCAGCTTCACAAGAAGAAATCTGGCTATATATATTCCTTGTCCTCGAACACAACAAAGTATAGCATACCTTGTATTTTAGTTGATATTATAACTTTTATTGACTAGTAAAAGTTCTAACTTCATTATCAGGAATCTTGTAATCTCCAGTAAGCATAACAAATTTTTCCACTCCAGTGTTAATAAAAAAATTCTTCATACGATCTCTCCAATATTCATAATCATTCCCATAAAATATAGGTGGTCTATTAGGATTAAGATTTCCAATCGAACCAACATTCATCCTGGCCATCTAAAAGAAAATATATTTCCACAGAATCTTGTTAGTAATAAACGTTTGTAAACAAGGATAAAAATCCTAAGTAAGGAAAATATATAACAAAGTAAACTTGAGAAAGAAACTTATATGTGAATATAATTATTTCTGAAACCTCCTCTAATACCAATTATAGGATCGAAATATGATGTTGATGCTCAAAATACAAGATGGTGGTGAATTGTATAATTTAAAAAGTCCTTTGGAACTTTCAAAGATGGTATAAAACTTTCTATTGTTTAACAATGTTAAACAAGGTAAATTCACAATACCTCTTAGTTCCGCAAACTTGCTAGATTCCAGAAATATGGTTCTGGAAATAAAACCTAAGAGAAGTTTACAAGAACAAAGATTCTACCTTAAAGCGTATAGAATCTTACTAATCAGATTATACAAGTATAAGAAAGTATTAGAGTTATACTTTCCATAATAAACAAAATGTAGCGGAAAACAAACATGAAATAATACAAGTAAAATGTATGAAATCTTTTAAACCAAAGAGTAGGGTATCCAAAAACCTAAGATAATGGTCCCTTGACTTATACTTTCAAGAAAGTCTGTCTTACCCACACCAGGGTAAGCCCTCGATAGGAATATCAGAGTCTCTCTTACTATCCCCGCAAGCCCTCGAACTTCAAGGTAGTCATCACCTCTGTCTTCCTTATCAAGGAAGTCCTTGAACTTTAAGGTAGTTGTCACATCTATCTTCCTATCCCTAGAAGCCTTTGCTTATACACAACAACAATCAGAGTCGATGAAGCAAGCTGAACACGATGTTCAGTATGCACAAAGAATGAGAGTCTCTCTCTTGAAATCACTTTAGTAGCATGTAATCTCTAGAGTTGTAGAACAATTAACAAAATATATGATCTTGTTCAAATGATCTCCTATTTATAGGAATTTTCTCAACGATCGACTCCCTCCTCTAACAATCATATTTTTCCATGAATCTCGGAGGGACTTATACATGTGTCACTCAAACAACGATTGGTTAGAAACTGAATGTACGACATCGTTTAATAATTTTCACTAGGATAAGAAAAAATATGGTTTCTTAACCAAAACCATTTTTCAGAGTTTAAGAAAAAAATAAAGTTCATATTTTAAGAAAATAAAAATTCGGATTCTATATTGCATGGATATTCAGATTCTGTTTATCAAGGAATTTAGAGTTGGAATTCTATAGGCTTCGGGGTCTAAATTTTGAGGAATTCAAAGTTTGAGTTCTGAGGAATTTGGAGTCTGAATTCTAAGGAATTCAAAGTCTGAATTCTAAGGAATTAGGATTTTGAATTCTGAATAATTTGGAATCCTAATTCAAAGGAATTTGGAGTCAGGATTCAGAGGAATTCAGAGTCTGAATTTCAGAGAATACGGAACCTCTATTTCAGAGAATTCGGATCCTGAATTTCACAGGATTCAAAGTCTGAATTTATAAGAATTCGGAACCTGAATTTCATAGAAATTAGATTCTTAATTTTATAGAATTCGGAGTTTGAATTTCAGAGAATTCAGAGTCTGAATTTCAGAGAATTCAGAACCTAAATTTTAGAGAATTCAGATTTTGTATTTCAGAGAATTTGGAGTCTAAATTTCAATGAATTCAAAACCTGAATTTCAGAGAATTTGGAACCTGAATTATGATACTAAAAACAGAATACTCCATATCTAAGTATTTATATAATCCCAAGGTTTTAAATGTGAAACCAAATTTTTCACTTAGGAATAAAGAGAGATAGATTTAGAGAAACTAAAATATGAACAATGGAAAATAGGTAAGGATAAATTTTCCCTGGGGAATAAAATTTTTCCTTATTAAGGAATATCATAGTAAAAAGATAATTTTATTGAGGAAGTAAAATATTCCTTATTAAAATAAATCTTAGGGAAAATAAAATTTTCCTTGAGATAGAGTGTTGGTGATTTTCAAAAAATAAAGGAATAGAAAAGTCAAAAGGAAACCTTATTGACTCAATAATTTATACCTATGGTATAATAAAATTATTTTTTAAAAACATTAAACCATAATTAAATTATATTCAATTAATTCACTATTTATCCATTATAATAATTTTATACTACATTATAATACTCTTTTTCAAACATTAATTGTTTTGATATCATTTTTTCATTAAATAATCTCACCTTATTTTGATTTTTCTATTTTCATTTAAGTAAATGTATACATAAGTAAAATTAATTCCATAACATTAAAATAAGTTTAATTATATATTTATATCTTATATATAATTCATACTATTAATCTATGAAGGTTTTGATATGTAGAGGGTTGGTAATTTCCACATAGGTGGTTAGCAGACTATTGACATGACATTGTCAAAAGAAGAGAAAGAGAAGTATAACATACAATATTTCTTAAATATAATTATTAAACAAGTTTAAAATCATTATTTTAATTTTAACATAATTATTAATTAATATTATATGTTTTTTAAAACCAATATAAAAAAGTAGTAAGGGAATAGGAAAATTTGAAGAAACCTTACCCTTTTCTCAGTGTTTATTTTTTCTAAAGAACTAAACTCCTTGAATTATTGGACTTGGATGACTCCATAGTGTCAATAAGGATTTTAATGGAGTTAATAGAGTGAATTTTGGTAGCTTTGTCACTTTGGTAAGTGATATAGAAGTGGTTTTCCAATGGGAGAGAGAGGAGGTATTTATACCTAAAGAGAGGTGTAATATTGATTTAAAATATTGAATAAAATATAATTTTCAGGTAATATTTTTTGTAGTAATATAATTGAAACATAAATTAATATTTGAATAAAATAAAAGTATTTTTTTTCTTTCAAATATTTCCAAAACCGAATCCACTAGTTTCTTAAAAAAGAATGTGAAAAAAATGAAAAATTATTGTTTTAATGGAATACTCTATCATTTTAGACATTGAAAATACTTTTTAGATTTAGAATTTTGTTTTAATTAATTATATAAATTATTATACCTTTTTTTAATCCTAAAATTATAGAATTTATTATGTCATTATTAGATTATTAATTATGTAATTTAAAACATACCTGTTACGAAAAAAACTGTATTTTTACAATTCAACTAAAGAATTGAAGTTTTTCAGAAAATTACCAAATAATAAAACATAAAGAAATTAGAAATTATAATTATAAAAAATGAAAATAATTTTATCAAAATACTTTTCTATACTAAGAAATTTTAATTATTAACTTAAAAAATATGATTTTTATGAAATATA
Source organism: Viscum album (assembly GCA_963277665.1). Classification (NCBI taxonomy): domain Eukaryota; kingdom Viridiplantae; phylum Streptophyta; class Magnoliopsida; order Santalales; family Viscaceae; genus Viscum; species Viscum album. The sequence continues at coordinate 2,080,473,471 of OY728128.1, read as the reverse complement.
ATAAAATACAATTTATTAAAATAATTCTTATAATTTATTTCAGTTTATAAACTTAGTATTTATTTTATGGAAATAAAATATTTATTTTTTATTAAATTAATCATGATAAATATTATTTATATTATTTTTTATTATTTTTATATTAAATTACTATTCTAACAATTAGGTTGTTATTCTCAACGATCGGGTTACTATTCCTAATGGTCAGGTAACTATTCCAACAGTCAGATTACTATTCCAACAATCATATTACCTCCTATAAATACCCTTTTATTATTTTATTCATTATTTATATCAAATCATATAAAGTTTATATATTTTTCATTTCAAAAATTTCGATTAGATTACTATTGTTCTGTATTTTTATAGTATTTCTCATCACTCTGATGATTCTAGGGGATCAAGATGATCCAAATTCTCAAATTATTGTATTATTATTTTCCTATATTTATTTACCCAAAATAATATGTTAAATTATTTTTGTTATATTTATTCTGTAAACATAATTTTCTCATTTAATGAAATAAATTAGTATGTTTTTAATGTTTTTAAGATATCTTATATTCCTAATTATAAAAAGTATTATTCATTCTGAAGGAAAATTCAATACATATAAAATTTTGGGATGTTACATAGGATCCACTAAGATGGTTTGTTGGAGTATATATTAACCAATTATTCATTATTTACTTAATAAATAATGAGTTCTTTCATATAATCACATTACCTTATTAATATCTTAGAGATAAGGTAGATCAATAAGGAGTCTTATCTATTTATTTTTGTCTTTCATGATTCATCTCTAGATATCCTTTGGAAATAAATAGCCTAAAAACAAACCATATTGCAACTATATTAATGATTACACTTTATATAAGTTACAATTTAAAGAAATTATATTATGTCATGAGCTACATTGTTTTTAATTGGTTCAATTTATAAGGTTGGTGAAAGATTCAAATATAGATCATGAAAAATACAAGGTGCATCATAGTAAATGGTCCTATAACTAATAAGGATATTAAAATCCATAATATAGAAAATTTATTAATCATTAAAAATTTATTTATATGAGAAAATTAAATATATTTTGATAATGTGGGTGTAATAAATCCTTCAGTTGAATCTTGGATTCACATGCACAAGTTGACGTAGGATCATTAAACTCCACAATTATTACGGGGAGGAATTTTTCTAGAGACACACACAACATAGGATGGTCAAATCTATAGTAGAAGATTTATATTTTTACCACAGTGGGTGATATATTATTTAATTAGAATAATAAATCTTGTATAGATAAGTAAATTGCAACCAGATATAATTGAAAAGTTTATATGAATTAAAAATATAATTCTTGTAACAAGTTTCATTTAGTTTTGGTGGTTGATTTAATGTCATTCGTGGGTATTCAATAGAAACTATACATGGATATTAAAATTGATTTGCGAATGAATCATAACTGGTTATAGAGAACTATCATATTAAAATTCATCTTGAATTATAATTTTCATAGATACTGTGATCATTATATTAGGAATTTGATTTCAAGGCCACCTCCCTTGGAGGTAACTTTATAAATCATGTATATATTGCATGGATAAAAAGGTTCAAAACTGAAAATAATTTTAATATTGAATGGAAATTTCAAGTATAAACTTATAGGTAAAAACTTTTATAGTAACCAAAATATATTTTTTGAATTAAAATTTTCCATGTGTATATATGAGGTTAGTGGTAATGTTATAGTTTTCAAAGACATATATGTTTGATAACAAATAAAAATGGGTAATATGAAATATATTATGAATATGATTAATTTCTCAAAAATATGACTTCTGAAGTAACCCTATATCTAGTTAATATTATATAATATCATAAATCAAGGGTTTTTTTATCCAATCCATATTACACAGCTGAAATGGTATTGAAAAACTCAAAATGGAATAATTTTCCAAATCTGTTTCCAATGTCAAATAGTATTATTGTGATGTATATACTATATATTCCTAAGAGTACTTTTAAAATATATATCACATGGAATGATATGTATACAAGTTTTATCTTTCTTATTCATAAATTATATAATGAAAATATCAAATGATAAAAAAAAGAGTAGCCCTAGAGGAGGATTTAGAGCAGGTGCACTCACCAGAGAAAAACCAATTAATTTTGAAGAATGAGAGGGTGTGGCTACGCCATAGAAACCAGCCTGTACTTGCATTAAACGATTATCCATACGTACATGAGAATTTGGAGAGCTACCATCACGATATAGATGCTGGGGAGGGGAAGTTCCTTATAGTTATAGTCTGGTTGAATTTTCTAAGACCTTCGGGTCATGTAATGTCTCTAAAGCCTATGGGCCATGTAATCATTAAGCCTACAGGACTTCTAAGGGTTCCTCCTTATCCCTTGAAAGGGGGGTTATCAAATATCAATATAAAATAAATCCCTTTGGGCCATTCGGGTAAAATATAAAAAGAGACCATAGGGATTGTATTGACTGGAAGTTAAAACAATCTAACAATGCTTAATGAATAAAAATTGGTTGAGTTTGTCGTAATTAGAGAAATGGGAACACTAGTTTCTCAAGGGATATAAAACTCGTCTTCTTTAGATCACTTTTATATGGAATCGTGATAAGTATAAGGTAATATACAAGAGTAAATTTTATTATATCTAGTATTTTTTATATTTTCATTCAATCGAATACGTTGCAGCTTATTATATAGCTTAAGAAGAAAATTTAGCAACAGTTTATTCCAAATTTTGGAATTATACCCAGATAGTAAAACTTTAATCATATCATAGTGAATTTTAAATATGGTATTATCAAATATTTTAGGGATAATATAAGAAAAAAGGTATATATTGAGTGATATTATCTTGTGAGTGATTTTCTCGAAGATATGATGTTGTAGTAAGTAGAACAAGCATGGGTAGTATAGTGGGATAAATATCTATCACCATATCTTATAAAAATAATGTTTATCATGTGAGACTAAATATTTTTGTTGTTTGAAATTGGATATAGTGAAAGTGGGAGTCTTTTGGATCTTATTCCCTAAAACAAACTACTATTTACATTTGATTTCCAAAAATATTCATAGTGTTGAATATTAATAAATATCTTACCACATGAGGATTTTTCTTTGATATGATTTCTATATGATAATGTATTAAGGGTATTTATATAACTAAAAGGTCATGAAATTTACCCACCATGATGAGAACCTTTATGTTCTATGAAAATAATCTCAAATATGTGATCTATGTATAGATTCCATCATAGGATAGGGAGAATATGATACTAGTTATTAGGGGTAGGGGGATCATAAAAAAATGAGACTTATTCTCATGAATTTCCTCTTTATTAATCTCCAAGGGAAGAAGTTTATGATAACATTACTTTATAGTAATAAATCTACATTTATATGTTTCATTGTATATTCCTATTTCAAAACGTGTGTAATGGTCATTAGACTTTAAGATTGTTATTGATGGATATAATGAGTCCCATAATATGATGTATTTTCATAAACCATTACAACATATGTTCATGGTGAAGTTGGGTGTGTTGGGTGTGTCATGACTAATATTTCATTAATGAATAATGAGAGGAAGTATTTTCCCTTCTATTCCTTAATGGAGGTAATATATATCAAGCCATTTTATGGGAATCAAACTATCTAATTAAACCCATGTCTATTATAGAGGCCCATACTTTTCATGCCCATATACTATATCTTAATAAATGAATATTAATTATATTAAATTATGATCTATTCTAGAATCATATATGTCTAGATACTTTAAATAATTGGATACATAAACAACTGGTTAAAAATATATCTACATAATATCCCACTAAGTTATTCATACCAACCACACTTCTTATACATATCATACTTAAAACCTTTCTTCATAACCAAGGGAAAGTAAACATAATAAAGGGTGAGATCAGATGCTTAGTAAGGGTAAATAATTGAGATATCAACAATCACATTAACTTAACATGATCATATTGGTATGAGAATATAAGAATAACATTTGAAAACTATACACTACATATCAATTATCATAATCTTAATTAATGGCACAAAGATTGGTTTTCATAATACATGAATCATACATGAATTAAAGAACATGATCCATGAGAGAATAACATTAGCATAAGACATAAGTTTTTTCATGAACATAAGCATGGAAAATCATTTATTTAGTCAAGGATCACTACTAAGACTATTATAGTGGATAAGGTTCACTCCTCGTTCTATCATATCCTTAGTCAAGGTTCTCTCCCAAGGCTATTATAATAGAAAGACTCCCTTACTGAACTTGGTTCACTCCCTGTTCTGATCCTTATAACCTAATGAGATATCTATCATTACCCAATTCATTGGAGGAATATAAAATTTTGGGCACACCCAACACATAATCTATTCATTTGTGTTCCATAAGATCATAAATAATTTATCATTTATCATAACCTATATAAATAAAATATTTTTCATAAACATATTAACATTTAAACATAGCATAACCCATGTCAATGAATTGGGTTTCATAAAGGATTCATAAAAAGTTAATAACCCCAAGGAAAAAAATAAGTTTCATAGAATCATCCTAAAATCATAATAATCATAAGATATCCAAATAATGAAATTGGTTGGAATCATTTGATAATTTACCTTGTAAAGTATAATTAAAGGCCTTCGGGCCACAGGGCCTTCGGGCCACCGGTTTGGGCCTACGGGTCTCAGGGCCTTCAGGCCATCAAAGGCCTTCGATCCATAGGGCCTTCGGGCCATTGAAGACCATGAAGTAGCCCATTTCACACAGAGCAGGCCCCATATGAGGATCAGAGCACGAGTAGCAATAACCAGAAGCAGAGCTAACCGGATTGGAAGAATGAGAGGGTATGGCAACCGCCATCGGGACCAGGCACCATGCAGCTTTGTACGGGGCAATGATAGTCGATCAGCAATGTAGGTGGGGAGCTAAAAGAAAAATAAATGATGTAGAAGATGGGGAGGGGAAGTTCTAGTGGGATGGGCCTACGGTTCATGTATTGGGCATGATATGCCTCTAGGCCTTCGAGTAATGTACTACGGGTCATGTCGGGCCTTGTGCCTTGGGCCTATGGGTCATGTACGGGTTCCCCTTCAACCCTTAAAAGGGGGATTGTCTATAAAAAAAGGCCTTCGGGCTATTCGGGCCACAAATAAATATAGGATAATAAAATTCATGGGATTATTAAGAGATATTTCATAAAGTTTCATCATCAGAAACTTGATCGTAAACAATTCTGATAAACATTGTGATTATAACATAAACGAATTACCTCATGTTTTACTTACTCATAAATAGACACAACCTCCTATATATTGAATTTAAATATATTATAAACATATAAAAAAATTAATTTAAATACTTATAATATCATTTATGATCTTATTATAATATTTGAACACCCATTTTTTAATAATTCCTTATTAATATCATTATTTACGGGTGTTAACTGTTTTGTTTTTCAGGATAATTTCAGTTTTTTGTTTCCAATCCGTGTACTTAAATAATGGTTAAATAATATAAAGAATATTAATAATTATATAAATATAATATATATTCATTATATATAAATTTATATTCATCCATAAAATGTAGATATATAAAATTAAATTACACCATTCAAGGGGATGGTAAGATGTACGTATGCATGAACATTGTTTTCACTTTTAAAAGGATGGAATGAAATAAAGGTGAATAATAATTCACTATTAAAGAATTATTATATAATTTATATTCATAAAATATATCCGTATTAAAATCGATATAAATTATAATAAAAAAATTTATCACATCACATTGTGGAGGCAACAACTGACAGATACACATGAGTGGCATTATCCTTTCCCAACAGATTTAAAGGTAACAAAATAGATTTGATATTATGACTAAATAAGAATAATTATGTTTTAAATATATTTTTTAAACATTAAAACCATAATAAAAATCATTCATTAAATATGGTGATGGAAAATTAATTTTATCACTATGTAGAGACAGTATCCCACATATACTCATGAGCGATACTTTCACTTCCCATTTTATAGAATAGAAGGTGGATATTGGTGGTTACATAATCATAATAATATTTTAGTTTATTTTGGATAAATAAATTATTATATTATTATGAATTCAATATAATTATAGGATGTATGATAAGAAATAAATTGAAATACTTTGGGTAAGACAATTCCCTCTTCTTCTGAAGGTCTCCTTTAGATCCTTTATGAGGACCCTTGGAATGGTATTTTAATAAAAAAATAACCCCTAATTCTTGGATTGGGAATCTTATAAGATTATTTGGTAAGTTTTTTTAAGATATACGGCTCAATTTTTGTGAATAAGAGAAAGGAGGATGTCTATTTATAAGTGGGGAAGAGGACACACTTGAAATTTCTTAAAATATTAAAATATAATAAATCCATAGCCATGAAATTTGATTCCAAATTCCTATATATTAAAAGTTATAATTTAATAATATATAAATATGGACCTCAAGTCTAATTTATATAAGTTTAATTATCAATATTACCCTTTTCTCTTGGTTTAACCCCCACTGGTGAACCCATTTTAACCTTAACCGTGGTAATAAATTTCTACCTCATTTGTTATTTATTATAAAACAAAATTAAGTTAATATTATTATATAATGTTAATTATGATTAATCAAAATATTTAATCCATTTTATAAAATTCAATTCATATAAGTGGTGGAATATATATTAAAATTAAACCCATAAAACAGAATGAAAATTAATTTTCCAAAGAAAAATATTTCTTAAGTATAAAACGTTTTTATAAAAAAATTAAAAAAATGATTAAAATGATGTAAATTATATTATTAATAACATATTTTAACTAATTATACTTTTAAAACGATTTTAAAATAAAAATATAACTTTTTAAATGCTTCAAATAAAAGGGAGTTTTAAAAAAACAATTCTCACTATTCATCAAAAAATTAATATTTTTATAAAATTCTAAGATATTCACTCAAAGATAAATTTAATATGATGGTTTCAAAAATTATGTTCATTTTTCCAAAAAACTAAATCTTTCAAAAATTAATTATATTATTTTCTCACTAAAAAACCAAAAAACCATTTTTTGAGGAAAAATATATTTTTAAAACATATTATGACTTTACCAAAAATTGAGTACCTATTTATAAATAAATTATATTTATATAAAACATTTATAAATAATTTTTTAATTTTGTATATTCATTTCCATTCCACCAATTTATTGTCTAGGTTATAATGGTATACCATATTATGGTTCATTTAGACTTAATGTTGCATGTATCACAAGCTATCTACTAAATTAAACTTATTTAAAGAGAAATAAATTATAAAATATCAGTTAGCTGCATCATAAAACTTGAAATTGTGTCACTTAAAAATAAAAAAATGAGTATATTTTTGTTTCATCGCATCCACATGTTCCCATATAGCTTCTTTGAGTTTCTGATTCCTCCAGAAAACTTTAACTAGGTGAGTAGTCATGTTCCATATCCCTTAATCTTTATGATCCAGCATATCTACTGATTCTTCTTAAAAGGAAATATGATACTATAAAAATATAACCTCTTATTATAAAGATTAGGTGTGTACTTACTCAAGAAAGATACATGGAATACATCACAAACTTGATAGTGGTTTGATGGAAGTGCTAACAAATATGCTACAATCCCTACTCAGTAAAGAATCTAGAAGGGGACAATATACCTAGGGATTAAATTTATCTTATTCTTTAGTATCATAAACTTAATAAATGGATAAATTCATTTTAATACCTTTTTAGTAATATCAAATTCTATATTTCACTTATGATTGTCAGTATAACTTTTTTGTAGACTTTGAGATGCCTTGATGTGCTGCTGAATTACTCTAGGTTTATCTTCTATTTTATCATCTTTCTTAGTTTCCAATAGATTTATTTCTCTAACATCATCCCATTATATTATATTTATACAATTACTTCCATATAGATATTTATATGGAGAAATATTAATTCTTGAGTGAAAGATATTTTTTAAGAAAACTAAACTTGAGGAAGGTGTTGATCCAAAACACCTTTGAAATCCATAGAAAAAAGACCTTTGTATATCTTCTAGGGTTTGAATGGTTCTATCAAATTAGACATATGTATCAGGATAAAACGTAGTACTAAAACAAAACTCTGAACCCATATATTGAATAATACTTCACCAAAACATCAAGGTAAACTTTAGATTCCAATCATATACAATAGAATTTGGTACTCCAAACAACCTTACCACTTTCATAATGTATATTCTAGAAAGATGATAAAGAGATAAATATTTGATAGGATTGAAGAGTTCTAACTTCATAAGGTGATCAAATTCATCCCAAATATCATTATGGGCTTTTGATGTTTTGGGGAGTCCGATAAGAAAATCCATGGTGATGTTTTACCATTTTTATCATGGTATGGGTAATGGTTATATCATCCTCTTAGACTTTTCTCTCTCAGAATTAAATTTATAACATTCTAAGAACTGAGATATATAATTCTAAATATCCCCCTTTATGTTGCCCCACCAAAAATATTATTTCTTATATCTATAAATCTTCTTACTTCTAGTATGAATAGAGAAAGATGAACTATGAGCTTTATCCAACAGATCATACTTCAAGTCTAGTATTTATGGGACACATAAATGGTTCCTAAACCTTATCATTTCCTCAAAATCAAGGATAACCTCAAGAAAATTTCTCACTTTAGTTTTCAACTCTACATATTCCTTACACACCTATTTAATCCTCACTTGGATATATGGTTGAACACTCATTTTAGAAAGATAATATTTCTCTCCTTCCTTAAGGATTTCCAAATATATCCTTCGAAAATTAAGAAATGTTGTTTCCTTTTTTATCCTCATCAGAGATTAGCTAGAATTATCCTTTATAATCAAATAATCATCCACCTTGTTTGCTTTCCTAGGGTGGTAATGTATCGAACAGTCATAATATTTAATCAACTCTAACCATATTCTCTAGCATATATTAAAATCTTTCTAAGTGAATATATACCTTAAATTTTTATGATCAGTATATTTATCACACCTTTCTTTATCAAGATAATACCTCTATATATTTAATTCAAAGAATACTATATGTAAGTCCAAATTATGATTTAGGTAATTTTTCTCATGAACCTTTAATTTCCATGTGGCATAAGATTTAACCATATCACTATACATGAGTACACATCCAAGTCCCTTATTTTATGTATCAATATAAATCACAAACCCTTTTCCACTATTGGGTATTGTAATCATAGGTGTGATGACTAACCGTCTCTTCATTTCCTTGAACTTTTTCTCACATTAATATATCAAAAAGAACGTTGATCCCTTCTAAGTTAACATGGAAAGTGGATTAGAAAAACATGAAATATTTTCCAAAATGAATCTATAATATCAATCCAAACAAAGCAAACTATGGATCTCAATCACCATGTATGGTCTAGGATAATATTCAATAACTTCAATTTTTAATGGATCCACAGATATACCCTTCTTTGAGATTATATGACCTAGAAAATGGATCTTTTTTATATCCAAAATTCACACTTGTTAAATTTTTAAAATAGATTTTCCGTCTTGAGTTTCTTAAGTATAATAATCAAGTTATCTTCATGGTCTTACATTCTATTTAAATATATAAGATTACCATCTATAAAGATCACCACAAATTGATCAATTTAATCTCTAAATAAAATTTTCATTAAATCCGTGAAGATAGTGGGGTAATTATAAGGACCAAATTGAATCACTATGAAGTTATAGTGTCTATACCTTGTAAAAAATGCTATCTTGGGTATATACTCCTTTATAAACCTAAATTGATGATATCCAGAATGAAGGAAAATCTAGGGAAAGTATTGAGTTCCGTGTGGTTAATAAAACAAGTCATAAATACATGTAGAGGACACTTATTCTTGACTGTGATCTTGTTAAGTTCCTGATAATCAATACAGAGTCTCATTGATCCATATTTCTTCTTAAAAAATAATCGGTTAACCATAAGGTGATGCACTTGGCCAAATGAATCAATTTTCAATATTCGCCTTGAGTTTCTTCTTCAATTATTTCAACTCAATAAGTTCCATTCTATATAGATTCATTGAAATGGGAGTAGTTTTAGGGATGCGTTCTATTAAAAATACAACATCATGATTCAGTAGAATACTAGGAAACTCTTCTATAAATTCATCAATGAACTAGTAAATAATTTCCATATCATTAATTTTGAGTTTCTCCCCAGGTGTGTGGAAAGGGAACACTCACCATGCACCAGAATGATAGTTTATATATAATTGATCAAATATTTTTGTGGTTATTAACCCAAGATTATCTATACGAAAACCATGTCCACTGTAACACCCCGAGCTTCCACGATACGCTTCTCATTCAATAATGCAATAGCTTGCATTGTACGCAACTTTAAGTTCTAAAACACCGCGACTAATCAAAGTAGTCGTTATGAATAGTAATAACCACTTTTTAAAATTATAGAAATTTTATATTTCAAAATGGACTTCATTTTTGGATTCGGAATATCGAAATTAGCCTATGTTGAATTTTTGGTATTTTTCTGAGAACTTCTAATTTTTTATGAATAGTTAAAAATACTTAAAAACAACTTTTTTAATAAAAATAATTTATAGTGATAAATTATACTATTTAGTGGTTTTAAAGTATAATTAGAATATATTTTTACCATTTTATCCAATGGTGTTCATTAGAATGAATTTCACTTTGAAATTGGACATAAACAATTGTTAATCTTTTGATATATATTGTTTCTTAAAAACACGCTAATTGTTGTGACAGAGGGAATTAATTATAAAATTAATTAATGAAACTTATATGTTTGGAATTTTGTAAAATAGAAATCATTTTTGAATTCGGAATATCAATTAAAGCTTAGGGTGAAATTTTGGCATTGTTCTGAAAAACTTCAATTTTTGATGAATAGTGAAACCACTAAGTGGTAGTTAAATAACTGATTTTTCATTTAAATGAAATATTACCACTTCTGTGTTTTGATTTTCAAAAATCCGACATACATGGTTGTCATTAAGAAGTAAAATGTGGTTCAACGAGATTAAAATAATTTTTGGTGAATAGTAACTTTTAAGTTCATAATCACGATTAGAGGTAATTAGTGTAGTTTAAGGTAAAAATAATGTTTTAATAATATGATATGAGCTTGACACATGTCCTAACCTCATTGGATGTGTCATGGCCGACCAAGACAATCCATGGGTCAACTTGGGGACCCCATGGAGCCACTTTAGTTGGAAAATGACATAAATACCTTTTATTTAATGTTAAAGTAAAAAAATGACACAAACATGAAATGTTTTACTAAAGCAATTTTTACATGGGGTTATACAAGTCCTATTTTTTACTATAAATAGTCATTTAAAAGATAAAAAGATTTCCTACATCATAGTATTTTTTTTATAATTTTTAGACATTAAATAAATTAAATTATTTATTACATCATTATGATGCAGTGATGACCTCATTATTTAACGATTTTAATAAAATGAAAATATAATGTACAATCCAAAGTTTACACTTGTCCAAAGACTATTGTATGGGTATATTTCGAACCCTTATCACCTTATCCACGAATTATATTAGTGTGGGACCTTTAGAATCCGAAAAGCATTGTATAATAATGTAAAATTCCATTACTTTCCAAGAGTGCCCCTCCTCTCCTCTTATAAAAGGCCCCCACCTCTACCACCTCATTCACACTTTCAAGCCATTTGGGTCGGCCAACCTCTACCCAAATACCCTCCCAACTTCCCTCCCTTACTCCTAGAAGCCTCTCTTTGGGAAGAATTCTTCCCAAGGAAGCCTTTGGCTCAAATAAAAAAGAGTCACCCGATTTTTAGGTAATGTCTTCTCTAATGTTGTTTTGTTTTATTTAGATTCTCCAACCCCTTAAACTCTTTTTATTCATTTCTTTTGTAACAAAACCAGTATCCTCAATATACTAGGATGTTGTTATAAGAAGTATTAGAGATAAACGTACACACACCTACATCTAATGGTTAAAGAACATACTGTTTCTGTGGATGGCGAATTTCTGCCTCACGAAACGATGATTGTTCAACACTCATATAACACCTTCAAAGGTGGCCATTAAGATGTCACTATATTTATATATGATATATAATATGTTTATGTTTTACTTATGCTTCTGTATTTCTCATTTATGGCATACTTTATGATTTCCATTATGGGTAAACGCGATAATTTCATTTTAGGAAGTGCGGACTACCGCCCCCTCAAAGTGATTTGAATCGTTAATCCCATATGTGGGATGTATAAAGGATGGAGTAAAATTATAAACTATATTATACTGGAATTATATTATACATTTATATCATTATGATTTCATTCCATTAAATACGGAATAGAAATGAAAGTAGCGTTCATGCGTACGTACGGCTTACCGTCTCCATGAACGGTGCATTTCATTTCTTACCTCTAAATGTTATGTAATATTATAAATGAATGTATAAACTGTATATATATGATATATATGATATCTACATAATGAATATAATTCTGTATATAATGGATAGTTCACCACATGAACAACTTGTAATTATAAGAAGTTTATTTTTGACTCAAGTACCAAAGATCGACAAAACGACCGTTATTAACTTAAATAATTACATAATGTTCATAACATGGTAATAAGTGATATAAAAGGAATAATGAACATGAAAAAGGTTCTTAAGTAAATAGAAATTAACTCTAGTTTATTATTCAGGAGGTTAAAGAACGGTCGAGTCAGGGCAAGACGCAAGGTAAGGGAATTTCTTAACCCAAATTCCATTCTTTGGGTTAATCTCCTACTTTCAAATTATGTCATGATTTTATTATGTCCTATCTTGTATTTGTAATTTCTTTATGTGTACCTATAGTGAATACACATAATAGATCTATTTTATTTTAAAAATGATCTTTTTAAGGACTTCGTCCCAATCTCCTTTCATTGAGACATATTTGGCTTTATACACAACTTTCTTTTACATGGTGTATAAACCCCTTTGACTTTTACATTTATTCAAAAGGAATCTTGTTTATACGAAGCATTTTACTAAACGACAAAAAGGGAATGTTTTTTTTTCATACATATGCTGCGACAACGACTTCTCCGCCGCCGTGACCATTATTTGAGTTTCGGCTTCCTCTACAAGCCATCACTTTTTTTTAATGAAAAATAAATACAAAGTTTTAACATTATTTTATTCTGGTATTGAAAATGGTTTTGAAAGCATTTTTACTATATTAATGTGTTGTATTGATATCTTGTGATTGAAGTGTGGAAATTTTATGTTTCCTTTATGCATGTTTTATGTGATACGATTATGTTATGGTTTATGATATGTTTAAACCTATTCATATGAGGAATTCATTGGACTTAATAAGTGACGGGTGGAGCCCTCTATAGCTCCTCGATGCATCGGCAGGTCTCATGAGACAAACTAGTGTCTTGGCACGAGGCCTTGTCAAAATCTTATTTTTTCTCTTGGCACGAGGCCTTGGCTATGTGGTTATGATAGTCTGGAATTATGCATTCCATCATTATGAAAGTGGTTATTGATATTGCATGTGATTATTCGACCAGTAGAATATCCATGTGAATAAGTAAATGGCATTATCTCATTTTACTTTTGCCATATTATGCTGAATTTCAAGTTTAAAAAGGCTTTTGTTTTAGTTATACATTGCCTTAAATGTTAATGTTTATTTATGAAAGCTTCCGCAATATTGTTATCCTTACTGGGCATCTGAGCTCACCCCTGTCAATGTTTTAATATTTTCCAGGATGTGAAGAAGTATTTTATGAATGACCTGCAGGGATAGTCAGAAGAGGATATGAGTGTGGACTATGAATACTTTGTTATTAGTTTTTCACTTTATGATGTAATGTAACATTTATGAATGTATCTAGTGTTTCCAAGGCTACTAAACTAATCGGTCTTTCGAGAATTGATCTTTTATGATCATGCCAATGTTACGAAGTAATGCACCGACTCTGGGTAGCTGGGGTCGGGGCGTTACAGTTGGTATCAAAGGCAGTTTAGTACTAACCTTGGAAGCTAGATTTAGATAAACTCTGATTAGAGCACATAGCCCGAAGATAGACTTTGAGGATTAGTATAGAAGAACTTCGTAGAATTTTGGTATTGTAGAGATTTTGTGAGTTTTCCGAGCAATACATCCATGTCTGGATACGAGCAGGTAGGGGCGGATCTGGCACAGATGTACCTAGGGGTAAAACCCGAAAACACCGCTTTGAGCTAGACTCGAACGGGAACTGGTGCACGACAACGGGCCTTGTTGCACTCTTGGTTACGACACTCCCGGGGGATATGCTTTGGATAATTATCATTTTCTTTATAAACCACTATGAAGGGTTATGAGTATATACTTCCTCAAAGAAAACATTTTTATGGATTATATCCATAAATAGTTCAATTTATGTTAAGTATCTTACAAGTATGGAATTGTGTATTTTGATTCATAAACTTATATAGTTTATGCCATTGTTTAGAAATGGCGCCTAGTGGAAGGAATGGAAACTGTATCAATGCACGCACTCCGTGTAGGGATTGCCCTCCTTCTCAAGATAATTATTGTGGATCTGGAGATACAACTGGTGCTGATCAACTTATTACCCTACTGGGACAACTCACTCAAGTTATGAATAATAACCTTACTCGTATGGATCACCCTGATCCACAACATGGAGGATCAATGTTAGACCGCTTCATGAGGCAACAACCGCCAACATTTAATGGGGGTACAAATCCATTAGTAGCTGAGCAGTGGATAAACTCTTTAGAGAAAATATTCCATGCCTTGGGGAGTAGCGAAAGGGAGAAGGTTGTCATGGCAGTTTACCGCCTCACTGAAGATGTCGATCAGTGGTGGTCGCTGATTCAAAACACAAAGGAAGATGATGACGTATCAAATATGGAATGGGGGGAGTTCAAAGATCTTTTCCTAGAAAAATACTTTCCTCATGACCATAGAGCAGATATGGAAAGGCAATTTCTGATTCTGAAACAAAAGGAGGATGAGAATGTCGCAAAGTATGAGGCCAACTTTACAAGGTTAGCGAGGTATGCTGCAGATTATATACGTTACCCAAGAGGTAAGATTGATCATTTATTTGATGGGTTAAAACCTTTTCTCCATCTAGCTTTAGTATCACAATCTTTCTCAACATACGAGGATATAGTCTCATTTGCTATCAAGACAGAAAAGGAATTCTCTAAGTCTTATGAAAACAAAGTAAAGCAAGAGAAGAAGAGAACGGTGGAACAAGAGACAGATAAAAGGAAAAAGGGAAAGAATGATTTTCCATTATGTGATAATTGTGGGAAGAATCACCCTGGTACTTGCCTAAAAGGAATGGGAGTTTGTTACAAATGTGGAGAAAAAGGTCACCAGGCGCGTGATTGCAAGGGAAATAAAGAGGCTATCAATGTTGAATGCTACAATTGTAGGGAAATGGGTCATTATGCAAATGAATGTCCTAAGCGTCAGGGAAACTTACCTCAAAAAAGGCCAAGGGATCAAGGGAAATCTTATGTTGTTACTATAGTTGAAGCAGAATAACTAATGTATTGGTGATTTTGGACTCATGGATTATATTCTGGTTATTAGAATAATGTGATATATATAGAAGGATTGTACTGCAGTACTTTTTGATTTCAGTAAGGTTTTAATATGATGAAGATAATTATATTTTTAGTATGTGACAATAAGAGAAACTTTACTTTGTTTGTGGAATCTGATAAATTGATTTTGGAATTAAGAGACCTTTTAGAGAAAGTCTAGACAGAGGTATTTTGGATAACTATAAAGGTTGGAGTAGATTAAGTTGATCTTTGGATAGTTTTGTTTAAGGTTAAAAAATTTATGAAGATTATTTTTGGAATATTATAATACTATAGTTTTAGGAAAAGGACAACCTATAGGGTGGGGCATAACCCGTCGCGTCGGACAAAGCTGCAGGAATCGAACCCACAACCATAGTGCGACAGGCCTTTATTTCCTACCACTAGCCTACAGGAAGTCCCTGGTTATTACAAAATAATTTTACTAATCTAAATGGTATGTGTTAACATTTGGAACCTTATACAATTAGGATAAGTATAATATTTTTGAGTTCTATTATTTTTTTGAGTGAAAGATGAGTTGAAGGTTGAAACTCTAATTGTCAAGCATAAATATATATATACCTATCTCTTATTCAATGAATAAATTAATTCTTAAACTTTAGTAAAGGGATATTAAAACAAAAAATGTGTTATCCTAATACCTTATGTCTTGTTGAACTGATGATATTTTAAATCAACATAGATTAAAGGCTTTGAGGCCCTCAATTTGGCAGTTGATTGTAATTGATGACCTCAATCACTCCCTACAAATATTTACGTTTTTCCTCCAATTATATGTCTCTAATTGCCACCAATATTCTCCTAATCGAGATCATAATTGGGTGGTGACTTTTTCATTTCCCTTTCCCTCTTATTAAGGCTAAATTTTAGTAATCTTATTTCTGATGTGGGTTTTCCACAAAGGTATTTTCTCTTTTCAACCTTTTATTTTCAAAGAAAAATTTCAAATTGTGAGGACGCAATTTATTGAAGGAGGGTAGAATGTAACACCCCGAGCTTCCACGATATGCTTCTCATTCAATACTGCAATTGCTTGCATTGTACGCAACTTCGAGTTCTAAAACACCGCGACTAATCAAAGTAGTTGTTATGAATAGTAATAACCACTTTTTAAAATTATAGAAATTTTATATTTCAAAATGGACTTCATTTTTGGATTTGGAATATCGAAATTAGCCTATGTTGAATTTTTGGTATTTTTCTGAGAACTTCTAATTTTTTATGAATAGTGAAAAATACTTAAAAACAACTTTTTTAATCAAAATAATTTATAGTGATAAATTATACTATTTAGTGGTTTTAATGTATAATTAGAATATATTTTTACCATTTTATCCAATGGTGTTCATTATAATTAATTTCACTTTGAAATTGGACATAAACAATTGTTAATCTTTTGATATATATTGTTTCTTAAAAACACGCTATTTGTTGTGACGGCGGGAATTAATTATAAAATTAATTAATGAAACTTATATGTTTGGAATTTTGTAAAATAGACATCATTTTTGAATTCGGAATATCAATTATAGCTTAGGGTGAAATTTTGGCATTGTTCTGAAAAACATCAATTTTTTATGAATAGTGAAACCACTCAGTGGTAGTTAAATAACTGATTTTTCATTTAAATGAAATATTACCACTTCTGTGTTTTGATTTTCAAAAATCCTACATACATCGTTGTCATTAAGAAGTATAATGTGGTTCAATGAGATTAAAATAATTTTTGGCGAATAGTAACTTTTAAGTTCTTAATCGCGATTAGAGGTAATTAGTGTAGTTTAAGGTAAAAATAATGTTTTAATAATATGAGATGAGCTTGACACATGTCCTACCCTCATTGGATGTTCCATGTCCGACCAAGACAATCCATGGGTCAACTTGGGGACTCCATGGAGCCACTTTAGTTTGAAAATGACATAAATACCTTTTATTTAATGTTAAAGTAAAAAAATGACACAAACATGAAATGTTTTACTAAAACAATTTTTACTTGGGGTTATACAAGTCATATTATTGACTATAAATAGTAATTTTAAAGATAAAAATATTTCCTACATCATAGTATTTTTTTATAATTTTTAGACATTAAATAAATTAAATTATTTATGACATCATTATGATGCAGCGATGACCTCATTATTTAACGATTTTAATAAAATGAAAAGATAATGTACAATACAAGGCTTACACTTGTCCAAAGACTATTGGATGGGTAGATTTCAAATCCTTATCACCTTATCCACGAATTATATAAGTGTGGGACCTTTAGAATCCGAAAAGCATTGTATAATAATGTAAAATTCCCTTACTTTCCAAGAGTGCCCCTCCTCTCCTCTTATAAAAGGCCCCAACCTCTATCACCTCATTCACACTTTCAAGCCATTTGGCTCAGCCAACCTCTGCCCAAATACCCTCCCAACTTCCCTCCCTTACTCCTAGAAGCCTCACTTTTGGCATAATTCTTCCCAAGGAAGCCTTTGGCTCAAATCAAAAAGAGTTACCCGATTTTTAGCTAATGTCTTCTCTAATGTTGTTTTGTTTTATTCATCTTCTCCAACCCCTTAAACTCTTTTTATTAATTTATTTTGTAACAACACCAGTATCCTTAATATACTAGGATTTTTTTATAAGAAGGATTTGATCTACACTTACACACACCTACATCTAATGGTTAAAGAACATACTGTTTCTGTGGATGGCGAATTTCTGCCTCACGAAACGATGATTGTTCAACACTCATACAACACCTTCAAAGGTGGACATTTAGATGTCACTATATTTATATATGATATATAGTATGTTTATGTTTTACTTATGCTTCTGTATTTCTCATTTATGGCATACTTTATGATTTCCATTATGGGTAAACGCGATAATTTCATTTTAGGAAGTGCGGACTACCACCCCCTCAAAGTGATTTGAATCGTTAATGCCATATGTGGGATGTATAAAGGATGGAGTAAAATTATACACTATATTATACTAGAATTATATTATACATTTATATCATTATGATTTCATTCCATTAAATACGAAATAGAAATGAAAGTAGTGTTCATGTGTACGTACGGCTTACCATCTCCATGAACGGTGCATTTCATTTCTTACCTCTAAATGTTATGTAATATTATAAATGAATGTATATACTATATATATATGATATATATGATATATAAATCCTTAATATAATTCTGGATATAATGGATAGTTCACCACATGAACAACTTGTAATTATAAGAAGTTTATTTTTGACTCAAGTACCAAAGATCGACAAAACGACCGTTATTAACTTAAATAATTACATAATGTTCATAACATGGTAATAAGTGATATAAAAGGAATAATGAACATGAAAAAGGTTCTTAAGTAAATAGAAATTAACTCTAGTTTATTATTCATGAGGTTAAAGAACGGTTGAGTCCGGACAAGACGCAAGGTAAGGGAATTTCTTAACCCAACATCCATTCTTTGGGTTAATATACTACTTTCACATTATGTCATGATTTTATTATGTCCTATCTTGTATTTGTACTTTCTTTATGTGTACCTATAGTGAATACACATAATAGATCTATTTTATTTTAAAAAAGATCTTTTTAAGGACTTTGTCTCAATCTCCTTTCATTGAGGCATATTTGGTTTTATACACAACTTTCTTTTATACGGTGTATAAACCCCTTAGACTTTTACGTTTATTCAAAAGGAATCTTTTTTATACGAAGCGTTTTACTAAACGAAAAAAAGGGAATGTTTTTATTTCCGTACATATGCGGCGACAACGACTTCTCCGCCGCCGTGACCATTATTTGAGTTTCGGCTTCCTCTACAAGCCATCACTTTTTTTTAATGAAAAATAAATACAAAGTTTTAGCATTCTTTTATTCTGGTATTGAAAATGGTTTTGAAAGTGTTTTTACTATATCAATGTGTTGTATTGATATCTTGTGATTGAAGTGTGGAAATTTTATGTTTCCTTTATGCATGTGTTATGTGATACGATTATGTTATGGTTTATGATATGTTTAAACCTATTCATATGAGGAATGCATTGGACTTAATAAGTGATGGGTGGAGCCCACTATAGCTCCTCGATGCATCGGCAGGTCTCATGAGACAAACTAGTGTCTTGGCACGAGGCCTTGACAAAATCTTATTTGTGGTCTTGGCACGAGGCCTTGGCTACGTGGTTATGATAGTCTGGCATTATGCATTCCATCATTATGAAAGTGGTTATTGATATTGCATGTGATTATTCAACCAGTAGAATATCCATGTGAATAAGTAAATGGCATTATCTCATTTTACTTTTGTCATATTATGCTGAAGTTCAAGTTTAAAAAGGCTTTTGTTTTATTTATACATTGCTTTAAATGTTAATGTTTATTTATGAAAGCTTCCGCAATATTGTTATCCTTACTGAGCATCTGAGCTCACCCCTTTCAATGTTTTAATATTTTCCAGGATGTGAAGAAGTATTTTATGAATGACCTATAGGGATAGTCAGAAGAGGATATGAGTGTGGACTATGAAGACTTTGTTATTAGTTTTTCACTTTATGATGTAATGTAACATTTATGAATGTATCTAGTGTTTCCAAGGCTACTAAACTAATCGGTCTTTTGAGACTTGATCTTTTGTGATCATGCCAATGTTACAAAGTAATGCACCGACTTTGGGTAGCTGGGGTCGGGGCGTTACATCCACTCTCAGTATCCAAACAAGTATGTTTTTCTGGGAATACCACACTTCATTCTTTACTATAACTTATAGAGTTATTATATACATATAATTATCCTAAGAT
Organism: Viscum album; assembly: GCA_963277665.1. Taxonomy (NCBI): domain Eukaryota; kingdom Viridiplantae; phylum Streptophyta; class Magnoliopsida; order Santalales; family Viscaceae; genus Viscum; species Viscum album. The sequence goes on along the minus strand of OY728128.1, from coordinate 2,080,452,845 downwards.
TTCTCACTAAATTTTTATCATCCTAGTTTCCAAAGGTAACTAAAGCTTTCTTTGATAAAAACTATAGTGACCCATATTTTTCATACAAATATATTATATCTTAATAGATGAATATTCATTACATAACATTATTATCCATGAGATAATTGTATATTTTTAGTTTATTTGAAATATTGGATACATAAACAACCGTTTCATAAGATATTTACATCATCTCCTCCTATGTTCTTCATAACTATCACTATTTATAGAAATGTACCACTTAACACCTTTATTTATTACTTGGGGAAATGAAAAATAATATATGGTGATATTATATTCTTAATAAGGGTAAAAATAGAGATATCAATGATCACTTAAACATAAAATGAGAATAATCGTAAGAGAATAGAAGCTTAACATTTGAAAACCATACCCTATGTATCAAAGATCATGATATTGATTCATGGAATATAGGATGGTAGTTTATAAGAGATGAATCATAATAGAATCAAATAACATAATCCATTATAGAATAACATTGGAATAATACATAAGTTTTTGGCATACAAAAGAGCATGGAAATTCATTTCTTTACTTAAGGATCACTACTAAGACTATTATAGTGGATTTTGGGTTCACTCCCCATTCCATTATATCCTTAGTCAAGTTTTATTCACAATACTATAATGGAGGATAGATTCACTTACTAAACTATGTTCACTCCCCATTCTAATCCTTATTATCTCATGAGATATCCATCTTTAACCAATGTGTTGGAGGGCTATATAATTCTGGGCCCACCAATAATGTAATCATAATCAATTATATGTGTGTCACAAGATCATAAATAATTTATCATATATCATAAACCACTAAAATTAAATGGGTTTAATAAAAAATTTAATATTTAATAATATCATTAGCCATTGAAAAAATCAGTTTCATAAAGGTTTCATCATAACTTATTTAAATTGTGGGAAAGAAATGTGCTTCATAGAATCATCTTGAAATAATCATCATAATAAGTTATCCAAACAATTAAATCCAATGGTATAATTGGATCATTTACCCAATAAATCATAAGTAATATCAATTTATATTATCATATATTAAAAATTCATTTTAAGGATCACATGAAAATTTATTGAAGAAAATACCCTTTTACTTCTAAATAACTTGTTTAAAATATAAAAAATTATTAAATATTAAGGGAAAATATCATTTAAAATAACTTTAGAATACATAAAATAATCTTCAAATCATTAATCATTCATGTTGGTGGAAAATTATCTTCATTCTCTCTTCATTAAAACAAATATTTATTTCACATTTTCAGTAAAAATCCAAAAATACCCCATTCAGAAAATGATAAGAAGAATAATTTTAAACCATTTTTTAAAATTAAATCATGGGTAAAAACTAAATTAATTAATTATTTTAAAATATCAAAAACATTAATTAAAATACTTTTAAAAACATGGATATGGAAGAAAAAATATTTTTCACCGAAGTGAGAAATAATGTCAGTTTTCCTAAAAAACATTCCTTCGGTCTCTTGAATTCATAAAGAGAAGAAAGTGGAAGAAAAATATTTAATATAAAAAATAATCTCATTAGAATAAAATTCAGTGTATTCTTAATTTATAGGTCAAAAACTTTCATTATCGGAAACATGATCATAAACAATCCTTAGAGACAAGGAGATTGTGACTAAAATATCTTGCCTCATGTTTGACTTGATTTGAAAGTGCTCTGGCCACCTATATAAAAAGTTTAAATTTATTATATTTATATAGAAAAATAATTTACATACTTAAAATATCATATATGGTTCACTTATGAAATTCCAACACCCATTTATTAATATTTACTTATTAAAATCATCATTTTGAGGTGTTAACTGTTTCATTTTTCATGAGAATTATAGTTCAGTAGTTATGGTCCATCTAATTTAATCATGGTTACATCATATAAAAAAGTATAATAATGATATAAATATCATATTTATTCATTATATATATATTTATTTATTTATTTGTATTCATCCATAAAAGGTAGGGATAGAAAAAAGAATTACATCGTTCATAGAGATGGTAGGTCGTACGTATGCATGAACAAGGTTTTTAATTTTTAATAGATGAAATGAAAAAAATATAACTAATAATTTACATTTAAAGAATCATTATTATATAATATATATATCATATATAAACATTAAATCTATATTTATTACCATCCATTTACATCGGAATTGAAAAATGAATCACATCCATTTGTGGAGGTGGTAGTCCACACGTACACACTAGCATCATTGTCATTTTCCAAAGGATTAGATTATAAGATGGTAGATTTTATATTATAATTATAGAAGAAAAATTATATCATAAATATAATTAATAAACATTAAACCCATCATAAAAACCATCCATGAATGATAGTGATGGAAACTGAATTGTGTCACTATGTGGCGACGGTAGTCCACACGTATGCATGAAGGTTACTTTAACTTTTTATTTGATGGAATAGAGGGTGGATATTGGTGGTTCCAAATTATTAATAGAATTTTATTATATTTAATATAATTATTTAATTATTTTATGGTGAATATCACAAATATTTTGAGGTATAATAAGAGATAAATTAAAATAGGTCAGGTAAGATGATTAGCTCATCTTTGGTAAGCCTCCATTATATTATTTCTTAAATACCCTTGTAATGGTATTTTAAGAATAAAATAGCCTCTAATTATAGGGTAGGAAAGTTAAGAAAATATTTTTTTTATGTTTTTTTGAGCTAGTTGGCTAAAAGAGGTGATAAGAAGAGGAAGGAAGGGTTTTATTTTATAAGTGGGGGAGAGAACACACTTGGAATGTCTTAAAAGATTAAAATATAATAAATTCATACCCATTCCAAGTGCTTGTAAATGGAAAGATATTATATTATAAGATAGGATAAGGTATAAATATGGTCATAAAATTGGATTTAGAAAATTATAACTGGAAAATGAACTTATATTTAGGTTTACCCTCCCCCACCTTGGTAAACCTATTTTAACCTTTACCATGGTAATGAATTTTTACCTCAGATGTTATTCCTGATGAAAAAAATGGTTTGAAATTATTATATAATATTAATTTTTATGATAAAAATATACAATAAATTTTACCAAATTCAATTAATAAAAGTGGAAGAATTTAATTTAGAATAAATCCCTCAAAACACGATGAAAAGTGGTTTTCCAAAGAAAATGTTTTCTTAAGTATAAAATGTTTTTACATCAAAAATAAAAATAAAATTGATTCCAATTACCAAAATTAGATTATTAATAATATAATTAAACTAATTATACGTTTATAACCATTTTAAAATAATATTCACCATTTTAAATGCTTCAAATGAAAAGGTAGTTTTTAATAAAAATCAGTATTTTTCACTATTCATCAAAAAAATTAAGAAAATTATTAAAAAATAACTATAAGTTAATTTTTACATGATGACTTAAAAAATTAATTTTATTTTTTAGATACATTTTCTATAAGTGGAATAAATTAATTATATTATTTTCTCACCAAAAGAAATAAAATCATTTTTGAGGGAAAATGTATTTTTAAATTATATAATGAATTTACGAAAAATTATGTACTTATTTATCAATATATTTTATTTTCCTAAAACAAGTATAAATAATTTTCAAAAATATTATTCCAATTTATTCTATAAATTTAATGGTTATTTTGTAGTGGTATGTTATATTATAGTTCATTTAGACTCGAGGTTTTGTGTATCACAAACTATTAAAGAAATTGAATTTATGTGAAGAGAAATGCATCATAGAATCTTGGGGTGTTATAGATATAGAATTATTTTTGAATTTTTATTCCCAAAGCTTTAATTAAAGATTCATTAAACACATAGTTTGATGTGATCAATGTGCGTCATTCTTGATTATGTATGTCATGATAAATGGAGTATATTACATAATGTAATATTTTATGTGTTTGTTATCATTAAATCATTGAAATTATTTCTATATGGGTTTCTTAGAATGTTCCTAGAATATAACCTTGGATATTAGGTAGTTATACCTAATTCCACTTGAAAAGGGTCCAATAGAATCACACACTAAGTGTATTGAGCACCTCAGTTAAATTATATATGAATTTAACATGTTGAATAAATATTATTCCCATGCTTGATTTAATAAGTATTCATGTTTGGTTGATCAAATATATTCAGTAAGTGGTCATTAAATAGAATAATATGTGACATGAATATTAAATAAACATTTATTAATCTTGTAATTATTTATTTAATTTTTCAATAAACAAAGGTTTATTTATCTTTGGTTTATTTTCAAGGAAACAAATATTTATTAATTTTGTTACATGAATACTTAATAAGTATTTATTCACTAGTTTAGTGAATATGATATTTATTTATTTATCACTAAATAATGCAGTGAAATTTTTTTATTTAAATAAATAGATATTATTCATATTCTGAGAAATATTTAGGAGGATTGGTAGAACATGTTTAATAGTTCATTGAGAAATGACATTAAATATTATTTAAATATATAGTAATTTTTTATTCAAGGAAATAATATTTATTTATCTATAAGTTTATCAAATGTCAAGTAATTATTATTACTATTATTATTCTTATTATTATTTATACATGGGGTTCATCAAGGATTAAGATAATAATAAAGGCCCATGTGTAATTATTTATTCTCTAATCATGGGTCTTTAAATACCCAATTATATTTTTCTCTAACCTATCCAAGCCTAGACACTGTATTTCACAACACATTTAAGAGATAATTCTCTCAATACATAGATATATCTTTCTCTCCTCCACCAGAGTGATTCCTTCTCACCACGAAGGATTCTATTTTAATCAATGATGGTCGAAACAAGTGTTAGATCCATCCATCCTAGCACTCAAAAAATTATATAGTGATGATCATAGGTTTGTGTAATTCACGTGGATCATCATTATAAGTAATATTCCATTGACTCCTTTGACATCATTATGGTACAACAAGAGGTATTAATCATCTCATCGACAAATAAATAATTCTAATGGGAGGTAACTCTTTATCTTGATTCAAATTAATTATAAATTATATGTGTTGATCTTATCTTCTGAATTATAGGGATGAAATTCATCTAGGTCTAAGGATAAATATAAAGACCTTTACGAATTTAAATTATGGTTCATGGGCTTGAACACTTTTTATATGCCCCAGAACCTTTACTTTCTCTCACGGTTTTCTTTGTCTTTCATTACAGATCCTTATTTCTACATTTTAATGGTTTTTCAAAGTAATTTTTTTGTACTTTATCCTTAATTTTATAAAACCATTAATTTCTATATTATTTCATTCTAAAATAAAATTTATCAAAAATATAAATGATATTTATTACTATTTCCCAATTAATTTTTGAATGTTATCTAAAGTTTTTTTCATATATGCTGATACCTTTAAATATTTCTCCTAATTCACTAGGGATATTTGTTTACGAAGTCTTCCACTTTATCTATCTGGATTATTTATGCCTTGTGTAAATTTTATGAAATCATTTTCCATATCATGAGTCATTTATGATATGGTTTATTTGTTAATGTGATCAAGTTCATATGGAACACACACCATCCTAAATTCCATCAATTTTTATTTTATTATCTTGATAATCCGTATTTTTATTTATGTTGGGAGGGAGAAATTATATGAAAAAAGGTTCCATATGAACATTTTCCTTTGAATACTACATGTCCTAAAGGCCTAGAGGTATACAGGAATTTGACAATTTGCCCAAAGACCCACACTAGAATAGCCCCTCCCTCAATTTCCAGCCTCCTAACTCCAAAAGATCACCCTGAATTTGTGTTGGTGGTCCACTATCACCTCCCTACATAGGGGTATTGATCGTTCTGAGCTCATCCAAACCAAATATAATATTTCATATCCAACTGTTTATATTTTTGACCACCCTTTCACGTATTTCACTCTATCTATATTGACTCTGTTCTCATATATTTCTCAAAGATCTGCCATAGATGGGCCGAAGTCCCTATTACACAGACCAAAATTCATATTTTTATGAGTACTAATATTAAAATAGTTCCCCAATATAATACCTGTTACAAAAACCATACTTCTAAAACAATAAACTACTATTTGAAAACCATATATGTTCTTCCAAATCCCAAATTTTAACTCGAATATGATATAAAATTATGAGGATACCTTACCATTTATGTAATCACCCAACTTCTCATATAGAACACATATTTATAATTTATAATTCTATAATGGGTTGGATTAGATTTATATGTCCCTAAAATTCATTGAGATATATCTAATGATATGTTATGTTAATGGACATAGGTGGTTAACCTGGTCGATTATATTATGGGATAAGGGTACTTATCCTAGTTCACTATGATATGAATGTCTTGGTTATTAACCTTAACACAAGTTATGATTTTATAAACTTATCATAGAAACTTAGGAGACCCTAATAGGGAGGTCAATCAGGTTGAAAGAAGATTTAATGTTTTATCATAAATCTTTTTCCTTTAAGATCTTATTCCATTGTTTTAATTAACACCATTCAACCTTTAATATCCTACCTCTATTTTACATTCAATCGCATTATATTTGAGGCATAGTCTTATAATGTAAAACATGTAATAAAATCAAAATTTTATTATTTATCCTATTATAAGGAAAATTAAAGGAAAACATATCAATAATATGTTGAAATTCCCTATTACCCACTACTTCACTAGCATGAGGTTACAATTTTAAGAAGAGCTCACTGCTTCACAAAGGTATGTGGCCTCTTTCCCTATTTTACTTATTACTTTCAATATAGTTAAAATATAAATTTATATAATTCTAGGTATATTATCTATTTATTTACATTAAGTTCTCTTAAATATTAGTATAAGGAATTGGAAATCCTTGTATCTTCATTTTGAAATAGATTCTCTAATATGTTCTAACTGTTTCTTCAAAATCCATTATCAGATATGTCTTACTCCTTCTAATAAGAGTTGTAACTTTCATCTAAAATTAAATTTCACAAAGTATCAATACAATAAATATAATTATTCCAAAAAATGTAATTATCCTTCCATGTACTTTTCTCACTTCAATTCATGATCCAAATGTATCTCTGGAAATCAACTAATCTAATCTTTCAATATTTTCATAACAACTTCATTTTCCAAGATAAATCTTCAATACACTTCCATCAAGCAGAAAATCTATCTTATAAAATCATATGTTCAATATAATTATATTTTTCTATCACCCTCCTCTTAGCATCACATAGTTTCAATTCTATATATATTCTCTTCTTCCTCTATATATTCTATATCTATTAATTCTATACAATAGAATAAAAAATATCCAAAAATGATTTGAATGTTAAATTTGAAATTCAAATCTCAAATAAAATTATAATTTCTCCTACTTAAATTCCAATTATTGGATTAACACCAAAATATATCTCCATTAATGAGTTAAAATTTAGTGGTGTGTGTTGTCTAACTATCCATAAAACCTTCATGTTAAAAGTCACATTATCATTATTGTTCAGATTTTGCAGAATATATATCTCTCAATGTATCATAACCCTTTAATGGTTGAAGAAAATGTATTTACTTACCCATTTTCAACATCAATTTATGTTTTGGTGTGTAGAAAGACTCCATGGCACAAAACCCTGTTGAGTTAGTAACCTAATATTTCATTGATGTTCTCAATTTACTATCTCCATGGAATATTCGATGTACTATGGTGTAATACTTCTTTCATTTCAATTAGTTTGTGGTGTGGTATATCTCTATGGCAATGGGGTCTCTAAATTTACAGGACTATTAAAATTATGATGATCACATTTACAGTATGGCCTCCTTCTCTATAACATGTAACAAGACCTTCCTTATGGAATCAAAACATTGTATTCTTTGTTGGGGTTACATAGCTTTCATTATCTTCTACTTTAGTTGAAATCCACATTAAAAAATTTTTTGGATACCACTTATTTATTAATTTTAGTACTCTATATAATGTTTATAAACTCTCGTAATGTCACCCCACACTAAGAATATTTTCACATGGTCATACCTTATGTTTTAGTCCTTACAAAGCATTGTAATGTGTTTCCTATGATCCACTCAACCTAGAACCAACCCATTCTAATAAATATACTCCTATAATACCCATATTTTTCTGTATTTTATCTAAGATATACCTTATATTGGTGTTGTTCCATTACAGTACTATAAGTGTTAGGCTATTTTTTCAATCTCCAAACACCACTATAGAATAGTCAATTATTATATGCTCTGTTGTTTCCTTGGATTTTAAAATGTAACATAATGATTATATTTAAAATCCAATCTTGTTTAATACACCCAAAAATACTTTTAAACAAATCTAATGGGGAAAAAATATTGACAAAATAATTAAAGAATTCCTTTAACAAAAAATCAAAATTTCATATGATATAAATTTTCCCAACATAAACGATTGTTAAATGATACACTCTTTAACATCATTCATATCTAAATCCATAATGTATAGATACACTAAGATATCTCCTTCTCAAACCATTCATCATCCAAGGATTTCTTCATCATGTAGACTTATTTATTCTTGTTCAAGCCTATTCCAAAGTAATGTCTTCCCATGAGTACCTCTACTCAAAATATTCTATGAACTTCAATCATCACTACTTAGTATTCAAAGTGAATACAATTCCATAAATTCCCTAATTTATTTATATTAACTAAATACACATCCATTTCTTATATTTTCAAAATATATAAATCAGAAATCAATTCAATACAAAATATACTTTCCTATTATCAATAAATATAATAAAACTTATTTATTGCAACATTTTACCCTTTGAATTTTGTCAACAACACAACTATATCATTAATCTTTATTCATCTAAATTAATTGTTCATTTTACTCCTTATACAACCATACAATGAATCCTTATTTATCTAGATTTATGGTACATTAAAATATTTATACTAAAATACCATAAATACTTCTTTATTGGGGTTAATAGTGTATTTAACTCCTTTCCCACCATTATCGTCAAAATAAAAAGTACCTTCCCACCTTAAATTTTATCTTAAAGTTTTCTCTCCCTTTGGGTATCACCAAATTTTTCTTCATAATATCTCCCACAATATAATTTAATTCTATTATGGTAATATACATTATCTCTTACTCCCCGTTGATCAAGAAAATTCTTATAATAGATTCTTAAGAGAAAAAATTATCTTCCCATGCCTCCAATAATTACAGATTAAGAGAGGAAATACTTTTTATTTATGTATAATTTCTATGATCTTCTCACATCACTTATAAAAATATTATCAAATCCTTTTATAATACGTCATAACACTTATAAAAATATCAAAAAAACATTTCACTATACTCTACTAGCTCTTTTAAACTTCAAACCCACTTTTATTAATATCTTTATTCTTTACAACAGAATTCTAGTGGGTGTTTTATCTCTTTGAAATGAGTCATCAACAAATCCTCTTATCCAACTGAATTAGAACTCATTGTAGGAAAAAATAATATTTTTTAATAACATCATTGATATATATATCACTCAATAATTCCCATATGAGTACTTGAAACATAAAGAGGTATGTTCCTTTAATAATAAAATACCAGTGATCTCAACCACATTCACACACAAAAATTAGTGCATTAGCAGTTCAGAACTAGAGTGTGAGATATAAAAAAAATTAGAAATAATTAATACCAATTGTAATAAATTCATACAACTTGAATTTTTTTATCTTCATTTCTTCATAGGACTTCTCAATTCTCAGATGAGGCTTGTATAACCTTTATATTCTCATCACCAATATCCCTTTGATTCTATAGTTCTAAACATAATATTTTTTCATAAAAAATAACACATATAAATTGATTATAGATAATAATATATTCTTCTTATATTCTTTCATAACCTGAAAATATAATTAGATTATATTACATTATTAGTTCATAAAAAATAAAACTAAAATACCTCCATGAATCTTTATATAGTTTCATCCAGATGTCCATATACTCTAATGTCTTGATGCCACAACATTCACAACCTAATATCACATGTAAATATTTATTGGTGACTTGATCCCACAAAAAAATGTAATGTACATATTATAGACCTATTTCATTTTAAATTAGGCTTTGTTCCATAAGTTCTTTATCATCTCAACATGTAAATCCAGATTTAGCATTAATTATATATGGTAACTAATTTCCATCATTACTGATAAAACATGCAAACCGGTGTTAATATAAACACACCTTTAATTTCTTTATCATACTAGTGAAACCACTTGTAAAAGCATATTTATGCCTTTTCATATAGTAAAACTTAATTTAATGCACACATGGTGTGAATTTAACTTCTATCAATGAAAATATACTCTCACCATGCATTAATATCCTTTAAATTAATATATCACATGGATCATATATCCACCTTAATCCTATATCAATAAGAAAGTTATATACCTCATAGAGATAGGTTACCTACAATATTCTCAAGTTGAGAATAGCGGTTGGTCTTGAAAAGCCAACCCTTTTATTTTATTTTTCTTCCAAGGCTTCACAGTGATTGACAATTGTTTTTTACCACCTATACAAACATCCTTTAAATTGGAAAATTTTGAATCATACAACTAGTTAAACTGAGTTAACTTATTCAAAAGTGTGACTAATCTCACTAATGCATTTTTCTTCACAAATAAGTTTTACCTTACTTTATTTCTTCTCCATCTTAAAATATATTAATCATGTTTTAATTTTTCATTGATTACACTTGTGTGTGCTTTTTTTTCATAAAAATAAATCCTTCACCAGTGCTACAATTTTTTTTTGATTTATCATTTTAAATAAAAAATTTTAATTGCATTCTCTTTCCTCACCATGAGTATATATTCCAATTTATTCTAGGTTTTCCAATGTTTCATTTTTTATTCTATAATTTTTTTGTACAATAATAGCCTTTTAATTATGAAAAAAATTCTTTGATATTATTTTCTAATATTTCTCTAAACGCCTGAATATTTTATTTAATGTAATAGATTATATTTTCAAACAAACTCAACTTTTACTAGATATAGGTGAAAATGTGTTCCTTAAAATTCATTCTCTTATTTTAATATCACAATATCTTGAAATATATCCTTTTTAACCATATTCATAACATATTCTCATGTAATTATCATAGATTCTTATTCTCTTCCATGTATTTGAGCCCAAAAATACCATTCTGCATTTAATCATCATGTTTCCTTGCTAAAAAATAATAATAAATTCATTAAAAGGTATAATTTTAATTTCTTTGTTAAGGAATAACGGTTATACCTAATTTTTATTTATCAATACCCCTTGTGATTCCCCATAAGGATAGAACACTTAGAGGGGTGTTAATTAGTGGTTTTATTTTGTGAATTATTCTATTTAATTCAACCATTTGGACTAATTAAAGTTCTGATCCACTCAATATTTTCTCTTAACCTCACCTCATATATTTTAGAATGTAAATAAGGTACAAAAACAATGATTTAAAATGTTTGGTGTAAAATCCTTCTCCATCACCTTATTGGTTTATCACCCCAATAATTGATTCTCTATTATTAGCATAAGTTATTAAAACCAAGGATAGTCTCACTCTTATCCACAATGAGATCCACAATTTTTTAGAATCTACAATCCCACTAAAAGAAAAAAATGTTCTATAAAATATATGATAAAAAAAATAAAGATATCATAATACTATAGGATTATTCTATACCTCTTAATGTAGATATCCCCCCATGAACATGCTTGATCAATGGGTGTGTAAATGTGCATCATTAATTTTATACACCTTGATATACTTCAGAATAAGGATGCCTGGATTTATTATCTTTCTAGATATTTACATGATATGGTTATTCTCAACACTTCAAATACTCAGGCACATTAGGTATCCTTCTTCTTCAATGATTCCCAGCTTTGATCTCTTCTTATCTCTTAAATATAGTGAAGTATCAGGATATTATTTCATTATAATTCTTACAATATTTATTTTATACTTATCAAAATATTATGATACACTTATTTCTTATTTTATGTACATATATATTCAAAAAAAATATCATGAACAATATTTTTAAAATGGAATTTTGGAAACATCCTTTATCTTTAGTAATATTAGTGATCTTATTTCATAAAATAAAAGATATTTTCCTTCTTTAAATTATAATTTAAATTTCTTAAAAATTCAGTCAAGTCGTCCCATTAAAATTCTTAGAAAATGTGGTCAAATTTACTTCCTCTTATCCTTCCATGAAATATTTTTTATTAAACTCCTTAAAAATATCTATCAATATATACATGAACAAATGCATTATGGAATTGAATCTGTAGCTTGCAGCATGGAAATATTATCAACCCTCCATTGTGAATATTCATCACATTCAGTTTGATTTTGAATTCCTAGATTGAATTATAATCATCATAAATAGATTATGATATTTAAATCATGAAAATCATAACATCGTATTTTATTAACACAAATCATTCAGAAGTTCTTAACAAACCTGTCATTTCATTATCATAAAGTTGTTTAAAACTTAAATGGTCTATCTAAACCACATGATGACATGTCTCCACCTTAATGGTTATTTTATAAACCTTAATAAAAGTTTGTATCAAATTTACAAGTACATGCAACGCTTTTCACAACCTTATCCATAGCTTGTCTGGTCTGTATCAACCTTACAAAGACTCAGATCAACTTTATGATCTGCATGAATATAACTTACGACAAGGTAATATCAATTGTATTCCCATCCTTTCTTAAACATATTGTGTTGTTTGTCTCAAATTTATGATATCTATACATAGTTATACTTTTAAACTAGAATAGCAGCACTTATACCAACTTGAAATGAACTCCGTGCCTCATCCAAGGTATCTTCCTTCAATGGAGGGTCTCTCAACTTTCTTTAAGATCTACCTAATAAATAATAACATACAATTATAAATACTTTACTATCTATTAGATTCTGACCTCCGTTAACTATTGTACATAGTTCTTCTTTAAGAACCAATACCCTCATTTTATTTCCATAAAAAACAACACATCAATAATCACAATCAAACTATTACTTTCTCTTGAATTTTTCCAGGTAATATTTTAAAGTTATAGCCTCAACTATAATTTTACATGTAACATGGAAGAACCTATATAAAATTTAAAAATTCTCTAAACACATATTGATATCATCAAAAAAAATATTCCTTATTGAAAATAAATTCAGTTAAATCCAATGGGAACAACACAAACTACTAACACTGTAATCAAATGGATAATAATCAATAAAATAGGAATTGTGCATTCTTTATTATTTCATGAATGAATTTGATCTTATATTCCATTAACAATCCAAAATAAATCTAATTTCATCTTTATAAAAGCTTAATTTATGACCTAGAATCTAATAATAAAAACAAATATGGTCATACTTCTCTATTTCTATCTACTTGTTTGATTCAATCACTTTCTTTGTCTTCAAACATGACTCTCTTGATCCACCTTTGTAAACATCACTTATTTCCCATTAAAAATCAGAATATAATTCATAATTTCTTTATATGATGATATATCCATCTTCAAACCTACATCACCCATAATAGTTGATCTCTAAACTTCAATAGATTCATCTTTCCTTCTAAATGACTTAGAGTATCTATACTAGCCTTTATTATTTGTTGACACTATGTCTGAAAAATTATTTAACATTACCCCCTAACTGAAGCACTTCAAATTGAGTATATATATTTCATTGAAAAAATATCTTACATTGTATTCATATTATATTTTGATAATCCTCACTTGATTTTAATTACCTTATTATAAATATAATAAATAACTCTTAAGTTATTTAATTATTTTTCCTTTTACATATAATTTTGAATTATTTACAAGTATTTATAGATTTTAATACAAATCCTATTTATTTTAAATATTCTAAAAATAAAAATAGAACATCCATATTTACCAATTTTATTATCTATCTTTGACTGATCATGGAAACATATTCCTTTAACTTATTTCTCAATGAGATTCTTATAAATTCATGTTATAGTAGCATAAAATTATTCCAATAGTTTCTTTAGGGATTCAATCTTTCTTAAGATATTATTAATTTCCTAATGCTACAACCTTAGTTATCTATTATTCATCAGTACTGTCATCATATTCACATGACTCATATTCACAAATAAATTCTACAAAAATTTTACTTTCAAATAAATCCTCATCTGAGGAATCCACAAAATTATTATTATTGAATAAAATAGTTTTTTACTTAGGAGATAAAATTGTCTCATTTATCTCTTCAATAGAAGCACCTATCCTTTAAATAACCTTGGATTTTACATCAACCTTTTTATTAAAAACACTACCTGGTTTTTATTCTTTATGAGTTGTATCCTGGTCTTCAATAACTTGTTCATGGTGAGTAATTTTGGCCTCAAGTTGTTCCACATATTCATATGAATTTTTAAATAGTTCTCCAATATTCAAGTTATTATTTATTTGAATATATAATTCTTCAAAAGTTCCCTCAAGATATCCTTTAATATAAATAACTCCATTTTTTTCATTATCATATTTATAATTTGGTTCCGTGATAAACTAATAATAGGACCTCAAGATAAAACTTCCAAAACTGAAACAGAATTTTCAGATTAGATAAAAAATATTCTTCAACTAAAAAAAATATGTTAATTGCACAAAATAACCTATTGTCTTGAATTCTAGTAATAGAAACTCAAAATAACCTAGGAGGGGGTTAATTAGGTTGAAGTAAGATTTAAACTTTTCTCCTTAATATATTTTCCTACAAATCTTGTTCCCATGTTAGAAGTAACGCCATTATAACTTTAATTGTTACCTATTATTTAAATTCATGCACATTAGATATCATACATAAATATATAAATTTAAAAAATATACGAACATTGAAATATTACTCGGTTCTTCTATAAAAAGGAAAATATAAGGAGAATATATCAATTTGTGTTGATATACCTAATTAACCACTACTTCAATAGTATGGGGTTACAACTTTTTAAAAATTTCACTGCTCAAATAAGGTCCAAGGACACTTCCTCTCTTTCACTCAATACGTCAAAGAGTTTTATAAATATAATTTTATATACTTAAAGTTTTATTATAATTTGATTTAAATGAATTCCACTTCAATATCAGTATAAGGAATTGACAGGCCTTACATCTCTATTTTCAAATAGATGCTCTTATAAGTTCCAAGTGCTTCTTTTAAATCCACCACCAGATAAGTCTAAATCCTTATAATGGGAGTTTTGAATTTTATATTCAATCAATCTACATATAGAGTAAATACTCTAGATATAATAATTACCTAAATTAAATTATCCTACAATATATTCGATTCACTTCACTTTATAATCCATATGTATCTGTTGAATCTCATTGTTATTTTTTTAATAATCACAAACACTCAAATGATTTTCTAACTTGTTTTAAGTGTTATTTTAATTATGTTATTGAATTATAGTGACAATAAGTCAACCATACAAAATAGGTATTCAAATTGGGATAAATAAAGAATTTCCCAGTTTAATACAGAAGTAAAACACTGGTCATCCACTAGGAGTGCACCAATCAATTTGAAAAATGAACAGAGTAACCTATAACTTACATCACACTATTGGATACCTGGTTATATTGCACCGACTAATTATTAGAGATACAAAAACACATATTATGTTTCCTTTCACACCACCTTTTTAGTGATATCAGGTGACTAGATGGTGGCTCCATTCCAAATCATTATAAGGTGACTATAATGATGGTTAAAAAGTATTTTTCCTGAATCGTTAAATCTAAGGATCAACCTTGGACTACACCATCTACCTAGAAGTATATAAATAAATATATTGGGATGGATGAATCATTATCTAATTAAATTATTAATTCAGTGAAATGTTTTCCAATCATAAATGATAAAGAATTCCTCTCCAATCATTAAAGAGACTCATTATTAAAACTTATCTCATCTATTTCATAAGAAGATAAAAGCGGTCATCGATTATGGTAATTTATAACATTAATGGTAAATATTTAAAGTTATGAACTTCATATACAATAAAAAAGTTTAAAAAATCTTCGTTAATATATATTTCTTTGTGATTTATTTATTATTATTATTTGGAGACTTTTACCTTCTTCTTCTAACCCCTAGCTCTATTCATTGTATTCTCTCTCTATCTCTCTCATATTTCTTTCATATTATTATCTTTTAGTGATATTTGATATCATATTGTGATGGGTTTTCTAAAATGAAAACCATATCTTTTCTTCCCCAATATCTTAATTGGTTTCTTTCTTATTCTCTTCAAAGGTAAGGTTTTGTTTTTTTATTGTATTTTTGTTAAAACAAATGGTTCTCTTAGTAAATTAATTCTCTATAAAAAAATAAAGGGTCTATATCCTTTTGGTTCTTAGATCTCTATTAAAACTAAAGTTTTAAATATATCACTCTCAAGATTTCATGAGGTGAGGAGACATAGGTTCACTTTTTGTGTTATTTTCTAACTCGTTATCAATGTCTCCCTTATCATTTTACTTTCATATATTTAATTTTTTCTATGTTTTCAAAATTACTTTCAAATTATTGTATGATATCACTATATATTTTATAAAAAAACAATTTATTTATATTTTTTTAAGAGAAATTCACCCCACCCTACCCCACACCCCTTCCATTATTTCTTTGACCAACACTTAGTATCAAAGGATATCTTATTATTTTTATTAAAAAAATATTTCCAAAATTAGTTTTATTTGTCAAAATATTTATATATTTAAATGTTTGATATCTTATAATGGCTTCTAACTCTTATTTACATGCTCCTCTTTTTGATGGCATGGATTATTCTTATTAAAAAAATAAAATGTCAACTTTAGATAATAGTATAAGTTATCTAGTATAAAAATGGATATACATGAATATATTCCACTAAATAACTTAAAGATAAATGGAATTACAAAGATATTTATGCCTTTTAACATAATGGAAAATCTGTGAATGTTATTCATCACAGGCTTGATCGAAATTAATTTAATTTCATATCAACTTACAAAACTACCCGTAAAATAGGGAAATTTCATGACATCTCTCATAAAAAAACTAAAAATGTTAAATATATTATACATGACATGTATTGGAATGATTTTGAACGATTTTTAGTGCATTAAAATGGATCTATTACCAGTATTTTTATCCAGTTTTCTAACATTTTCAATGGTCCAATGTCTCTTGGTGATTATTTATCAATATAAAATTTAGTGAAAATGATACTATGGGTCTTAATGGAAAATTGGGTACCCAAATTCAAGACCATAAAAAAATAAAAATACATAAATAAAATGGAGGTTGAAGAGCTTATCAGATCTCTCATGAAATATAAAATCACTATAAAGAGACAAGTTGATAAAGAATCTAATGAAGTAAGGGGATCCAAAGAAGAAAAAATAATAATTTCATTCAACTACTTTGGTGATGAAGATTCAAATGATATTTAAGATTGAATTATTGATCAAGAGATTAAAAAATTGAACAAAAATAAGAAGGGTTTTTGTCACGGTAAAAAGAAATATCAAATTAAAGCATCATAAGTAACATGTTATAAATACAACAAGAAGGGTCATATTAGACTAGAATTTACCATCTATAAAAATAATTTGAAAGAGAATAACAAAGGTAAGAAAGATCTTAAAGGCACAACCTGGATTGTACGTAATAACTCCATGAAATCAACCTCCTCAAGATACTCAATTCCTAAATTCCTTATATCACATATAGAGGTATATGATGAGGTTAGTTCTCTTATTTCTCACTCTCCTTATAATTCCTCTTCTTACTCTTATTCAACCTATTTTTATTTATCTTTCTATTAACAAGATAAAATTGATAATTTTTATAATGAAATAATTAATAAATATGAAGAACTTATAAATAAATATAAATTATTTATTAATAATAAAAATAAACTTTATAATGGAAATTTTATTCTTTCTAAAGAAAAATAAGATTTGGATTTTAAATTATAAGAATAACTAAATATTGAGAACTTATAATCACCAATATAAGATATCAAAAAAATATTTCTCAATTTTCCCATAGTGATCAATATCTTTATATGATTATAGGTTCTCAACATCCTATAAGAAATTCCCATGGTTTTTATTTTTTTAAATAAAGTCAGTTCTATGAAAAAATAAAATCATTATAAATGGGGTTTCTCAAAATTAATTTTGAATATATTTTTAAAAATATGGGAATCTTATATATGAGTGTGATTGAAAAATATTCAAGTTATGGAAGACCTAAAAGTATCCGTATGTAAAAATATAAAAATATTTGGGTCCCAGAATTATCACTTTCCAATATTTGTGGACCTAAATTTGTTTCAACACCCAAATAATTTATTTCTAACACTATTGGTCCGAAAATATGGGTACCAAAAGGAACTCAAATTTGAAATAATATAGGGATATTAGATATATATTAAAAATCATATCATATGGTTTTTATTAAATAAAGGAAACAAAATGGATGATACAATACTAAAGTAGTTATTAAATATAAAATCCATGGAGTTGGGAATGTTATAAAATCTGGGAAGTATGTTTTTTATAATCTATTTGTTTTATATAGTGGGTTTTTTAATGATCTTTTTTTACTTCCTTGTCTAAGAATGTTTTTAATGATTTATATTTTCTAATCATGTGATATCTTAAAAATATTTAGTTCAAAAATAGAATGTTTTAAATGAATATCTAATAGTAATATAATTTTAATTATTTTAAAACCTTTTATAATTATTTTAATGTATTTATACATGTTTCAAGGATTATTGTTTTAAATTTTTTATTTGAATTTTGTTGTTTTTATCACTTTATATAGTGAAACATTATAGTTCGAGAATAACCTCACTTTAATATGTTTTTTATTTTATTAGGGGTGGGTTAGATAATATTTTTCATGTTATATTTTAAGTTTGTTTTGAAATTATCTTTAATATCTTCATTGAGATTATTTTCATCAAAGTTTATCCTATTATTTACATCTTATTTCTATAACCCTTTTACTTTTTAAGTTTATTTTTTATGATCACAAAGGGGGAGAAGTTTTTTAGATAAAGGTAAAAATATAAAAGAATATAGGGAAGTTTAAATAGTGTTTCATTAAGCGGGATAGGTTTGTTTCAAACTTTTTACATCAAAATGGGATAAAATATCAAATTTTCATAAAGGGGATAATTGCATTATAAAAAGAGAGACTTGGTTTCATGAGAATTTGGTAACTCCTTCCCTTTTATCTTTTCCCTCTTACTTATCTTAATTTTTATATAAATTACTTGTTAAAATTAAAAGGGTGGATATTATTGACTCTCATAGTTTTTTTAATGATCACAAACACTCTAATGTATTTCTAACTTGTTTTAATTATGTTTATAGTTATTTTGTTTAGTTACAATGACATAAAGGAAATAATACAAAATAATTATTCAAATTAGGCTAAAATTACCATTTCTTATTCCAATATAGCAGTGAAGCATCGGCCACCCACTATGAGTAAACCAACTAGCAGATAAATAAAACAAAGTGACCTACAGCCTACAGAACACCACCGTCTACCTGATGGAAGTACATATGCTACCCGCTTGAGATTTCCTAACAATTGTGATAATTTTTTACACACTAGATATCTAGTGTCATTATAAATCTAGCTAGTGTAACTCTTCCAAAACCATCCAAGGTGCATTTAATAATGGTTAAAATGGCTGGGGTCAGTTCTTTAAAGACTTGTCTAACCATTGACCACCCCAGTATCCTATAAGGATATAATATATATTAATAGGAATATATTGTCATTTGATAAAATTATGAATCTAATAAAATTATTTCCAATCATAAAAAATTAAGGATTCCTAACTAATATTCAAATAGATTCAAAGTTCAAAACTTTCTCATCTATTTCCCAATAAGATCAAAGTGATATGAATCAATAGAAATTGATAACATCGGTGAGCACCATTAAAAGGCATAAACTTCATCAATGATCGTAAATCACTAACATGCTTCATAAATCTATATTTATTTGTTTCCTTTTTATTCTTATTCTCTTAAGCCTTTGTACCTTCTCTTTATAAACCCTTGGATATCTTCATTGTATTCTTTCTCCCACATACATTATTTTATCTCTTTATCATTTAGTGGGAGTAGATATCAGATTATAATTGGTTTACTAAAATGAAACCATCTCTTTTATTCCTTCTTATCTTAATTTTTTTATTTCTGTTTTTGTTCAAAAAAAAAGGGCTCAATCGGTTCTTGGATTTCCATTAAAACCCAGGGTACTATAGGTTTATTAATTCTTTGTATAAAGATAAAGGGACTCTTTTATTTGGTTCTTGGATCTCAATTAAAACCAAGAGGTTAAATATAAACCTCTCAATCATTCTTATAGGGAGGATATATAGGTGAACTGCGTGTTCTATTATCAAACTCCTTTATCAAATTTTCCATTATATTTTTACTTTTACACATTTAATTTCCACTATACTATTCTTTGATATTTTTAAATACTTATATGATAGAGTTGTGTATTTTATAGAATTAATTATATTTATTGTTTTATTTTTTAAATTTAAATTCACCCCCTTCCATTATTTCTCTGGCCAACAATGTCTATGAAAATCCAATAATCCAATCTTCCCAAATTTTAACAACAAATAACTCTACCAAAACTGATCATTAATACACTTAGATAAAATAATAACATTATCTTATGAAATAAAATATTCAATATAATTCTATATTGTTTTAACCTTCCTCATAGGAATATATAGTTCCTCTTCTCTCTATATTCACTCCTTTAATTTCATATTCTTTGTATCACAATTTTACATAGCATATTATCAAATACATTGGAATTATTTGAATTTCAAATTTGAAATTCAAATATAAAATTAGATTCTAATTTATTTCACATAAATTTAAACACTTTGATTAATACACTGATATATCTCCACCAATATAATAAAATTTGGATGTTTAGTTTGTTGTACTAACCATAAAACCTCAAAGGTAAATCCACAACATCATTCTTGTTTGGATTATGAAGAAACTATATCTCGTGGAAAATGATAACCCTTTTTTGAATTATAAGACATTTTTTATTAACCATATTTCTATAGACATGTTGGTTTTGTTATGTAGTAAGACTCCATGGTGCATAACCCTATTGAATTAGTAAATTGAGATCTATTTTATCTATCCAATTTAACAAATTCATGGAATAGTTAACACACTATGGTCTGGTCCTTATTTAATTATATATATACTATTATATTGTATTTCTCTATGGCATGGGGGTCTCTAAATTTATAATTCTAATGAAAGTATGTTGAGAGCATTTATAGTGTGGCCTTTATGTCTATGATGTGTAATAGGGTCTACCTTTTGAAATTGAACCTATGTATTCTACAACATAGTCACAGGGCTTGATAAATATCTTATTTCATCTAAATCCCAGATAAAACTTTTATTTGGGTTTCTTATCCTATATTAATCTTATCACTCAATCCATGGCTCATAAATTCCCATGATGCTACCTCACACTATAACCACTTGTACATGGTTATTTATTTTTTTTATAGCCCTACCTAAGTGTCATTATACTCCTCTTATGTTCCAATTAGACTAGATCTAACCAGAACTTGGATATCTTCTCCTTTTTTGTTCTTCATGGCATTACGGTTGAGCTTGGTGCTGCCACATTGTGGTGACTTGGTCCTGTGGTGTTGTAAGGGTTTCCCCCTTTTTTCAAATTTTAAACAAAATTATATTGTGGTACATTCCCTTACACCATGGTGAATTCTTAGTTTTTTAAATGTAACACATAATTTACATCTCCAAGACACTTTACAAAACTTCTAAAAAACTCCTATGTGGAAAAAATATTGATTAAAAATCCAATTATCAAATACCATTGAAAACAAATATTATATCTAGATGATACACTTTCTCATTACTTTATTTATTTTCAATCAATATAATATTCAACATATTTCATAACCACAACCTTGATATATAGATTCAAAAATATATATCCTTTTGAAACCATTATTTATCAAAGTATTTCTTTATCAAGAATCATTGTTTAAGATTTTTGAAACCACTTTTATAATAATGTCTTTCTATAAGCACCTATACTCAAAATAATTTTTAAATATCCATCATCACTATTAAGTCTTCAATATAGATACAATTCCACTACATCTTTAATGTCTTTGAATTATTTTATTATATTTCCATTTCATCTGTAATTAATAAATATAGATCATTCATAAATTCATCAGACAACATCCTTATCTATTGTGGACAAATCTAACATAACCTCTTCGGTTGTAACACTTTTCTTTGTTCCTTATTCCCAAGTTATGTATTAATGGATCAGGATTATTGTCTTGTGATCCCATAAAATTATTTTAGGCCAAATATTTATGATTAATGTTATTTTTTTACTCTTTTAGGAATAATTTCATGATTATGTTTTCATGTTTATATGGTCTTTTTATACTTACTCATTTTTTATCATATTTATGATTAACTATGCTAACTTGATTGATATATCTTATGTATTACCCCATGATGAGCATCTAATCTCACCCTTTTCTTATTTTTTTCAATTACTCGAGTTATAAAGAGGGTTAATATATATAATATTTCTAGAAATATATCATGTGTGGTGAAATTTGATGGAAATTTGAAGCCTTGTTTTAAAATAATAATTTTATGTGGCTAATCTCAAATAACACTAAACTTATAGTTTCTAGGGGTTTTATTTATTATGAGAATGTAATATTTAATCAAAAAAATATGTAATATATATGTGTTATGGTTGTGTCATATTATTTTGTATTCGAGTGGGGTTTAGTTATTTTTGGGGCTATTTTAAAAATACTGAGATGATAGAGCATAAAGCAACCTAGGTTGAACTGAAAGAGTTATAAGTTGTACAAAAATTGATATAGGTTGAACCTAAGTGCCATAAATTAAAATGAATGTGTCATAAGATATAACATGTAAGGATTTATTTTTTTATCATGTGATTGTTTACTATGGTTATTATTGTTTAATACTCATACTAACAATTTTAGTTTTAGTAAATTTTTAGAGTCAAAATGAAATAGATATATGCACATTGATTCATAAACATAAAATATATTATTTGATTATATTTACACCAAATTAATCTTATTTTTAATGGTTTATAGATTCATTAATTTTCAACCCCAATGATTGTATATTGAATTATCTTTTAAATTACTTGATGGTTCCATGATTGCATCCCAAATCTACAACTCTTCTCAGATTGAAATTCATGGTAATGTGCATCATACAAATCTTTTTATTCTCCCTTTCGTAAAATTTAATGTGATTTTTAGAATGATATGGATATATCTACATAGATACCATATCAATTATCATGATAGGAAAATCACATGTCATATCCAAAATTAACCCATGACCATCTATCAGTGCAAGTCAGACTATGAACCCCCTTTGGGAATCACTTCCCTCATATAGGTCATAATACTGAATCATGATAGTTTTTTTTTCTCAAATGGTTTATAAGAAACACAATATTGAAATTATTCCAATTATATGGTAATATTCTGGTGTAATTACCAAAGAGTTCCTTGATCATACCATATATCATGAGGTTGAGTTTTCAAAAGAACTTATACCTGGTGTTATTCCGATTTTAAAGATTTTATCTAGAATGATTCCTATTGAATTTGAATAATTTAATAAGGAATTATAATATAATATATAAAATAATTTAATATACCCAAGTGATTCATCAAGTGGTGCATTAGTACTCTTTGGTAATAATAAGGATGGATCAATGAATCTTTGCATTGATTATCATGAACTTAATAATATCACAATCAAAGACCATATCATACACCCTATATTGATGAATTGTTTGTTAAGATATGTGGGGATTAATACTTATAAAATATTTAACTTTGATTTTAATATCATAAATTAAGGTTGAAATAGAGGATATGCCTTAGACAACCTCTCATACCAGATTCAGACACTATGAGTTCATAGTGATTCCTTTCATACTTAAAAATTCTTTGGTTATCTTCATAGATTTTATTAATATAGTAATTTTAGATTATATTGACCAATTTTTATAGTATTTATAGATGATATTCTCATATATTCTAAGACTGTGAAAAGAATTTTAGCATTGTCTTAAATACCTTTAGAAAATATAAATTGTATGCAAAATTTAGAAAGGGTAAATTATAGCTATAAAAAGTATCATTCTTAAGTCATATAATCACAAGTGAGGTTATATTATTTGAGACTTAAAATAATATACTAGAATAAAATATCTAATATAGATCCATAGTTTTCTTGTATGGGTTGGATACACTATGTGTTCTGTTAGAAATTTATCATTATTTTCAAATGTACTAACCTTGTTAACTCATAAGTGATTCAAGTTCTTATGGACAAATAAATGTGAAAATAGTATCAAGATCTTAATAGTAGTTGGTCACTAAACCTATAATCACACTAACCTACAGTAGATAAGGGTTTATGATATATAGTGATGCATAAAAGAAGGATTTAGGGTTCCTCCTTATGAACAATTACATGGTGGTAGCTTATGCTTCAAGTCAATTAAAGGTTTTTGAGAAAAACTACACAAATCATGGTCAAGAGATAGTAGTGGGGATATTTTCATCAAATATATATAATCAATATATATACGATGATAAGTTTGAAATGTATATATATCACAAGTGCTTAAAGTATATTCACACAGAAAGAATTAAACATGCACCAAAGGAGATAGTTAAAGTTGATCATGTACTATAGATGGCCAATACATTACCACCCAATAAAGATAAGCAATATAACTAATGATCTAGTTAGGAAGGATCATTATACATTATCCATTATGAGGATTAAAAAGGACATAATACACATGAATTTGAAAAGTATGGATGTGGAAATAATATATAAAGGGGATAGATACTATATTTCCTAAGTGATTTCTCAACCATCAATCTATATGAAGATCAGTATAACACCCCAAACCAAGAAACCCTAAGTAAGATTTTATTTTTCTATATTAGAATATAATTCAATGGATAAAATCCTGAAGTATTTAATTGTTTATTTGTCCTAGTAGACTAGATACATACATTATTCTCACATTACATCTAAAAACATGAAATACAACTTGAAAAGTATAGTGAGTGCTTTATTATTTCTTTTACAAAACCTTGAAAATCATTCATAGATCCCTTCTCAGTATCCTGGGGAAAGGAAAATATAATAAAGGGTGAGATAAAATTCTTATTAAGGGATAGTGTGTTAGAAAATATATCATATAATAAATAAAAAATTAATAATACATAAGTGATAAATAATAATAAAATATGTCATATAACTAATATTATAAAAGTGGAATAAATACATGGATGGAATAGAAACATAAATAATCACATGGATAAAAAAACTAGTTGCATGATGACATAACACATAATTTCTAACATCATAATATTATCATCAAGGACTTATTCCAAGACATCATACATAAATTAGTAAGTTTTACCCTAAATACATAAAATATTTTTCCTCAAGAAACCTACCAATGCAGCATGGGGATATAATGGTCCCCGCACATCACATACTATGATCAATACATTAATCATATAAAAAAAGTGAATAACAATTTATTACACAATAAAAATAAAAATTCACGGTTCAAAGAATCATTAAAATATTTCCACTTGATTATCATATTTTATCCAAAATCATTATCTCTATAAATCATTAACAAGACCAATTGAATGCTTCATCACTAAAGTGGCACCTAGTATGTAGTAGACAAATATTAAGGTCTTATATGGTGTCCTTGTTGGGTATGAGTATATATATACTTAGTAATAAACCACCAATTTCTCTCAACCTAGTATTTAAAAACTATGAGTAACTATTGACATTTCTAACCATTCAAATAAATATAAATAATTAAAATTAAAAAATCAACATTAAAAAAACATGGAAATGATATAGACATGTGACCACTATATTAATCATAGATTGTATTATGTAAAATTAAATAATGGGAGGATCTATACCTGAAGTCAGATAACCATAATTTTGTGTGGAATTTCATATATCAATATCAAGTTGCTGGTTAGTTATCTTTCTTTCCATCCCATTTAGGCTAGGGATTGGGTTGTCTTGCAGCCCATACCACCCAAGTGAAATTCTAGAGTAAGTCCAGAAGCAAGTTGCATGGAAAGGGGAAATTGTATATAAAATCAGGGCAAGAAACCATCTTTTATAATATAGTAATGTGAATACCCAATTAAGGGATTAAAAAACTATCCCATATAATGTACATGTATTTTAATATTTAACTAATCTACATTAATAGTTTATAATAGCAAGAATGGATACAGGCATACCCCTTATATGTTTCTCATGACATATTAATTAATTATCATGCTTCAAGTATAAATCTAGTATACCAATCAGAATTCTCATCAACATAAAAATGTGGACATTCATCTTAATGTTATACTAGATATCATATCAATATGGCATAAATCATGAACATTTTTATAATTCTATAACATAAATTCTAAAAAAATATAATATCTACATGTTAAGCATGGAAAGGAATATAAATTACCAGGGAGTTACAAATACCAAACATAATATAGATAATTTGATCATCATTCAATGTTAAATTTTATGTTTTATAAACAATAATATGGGTATATCAATAAGGTTCTATGTTCTCACTAAGGATAACTATGATACTCAATGTCTATTCAAAAATGATCATGAATTTGAGGAGGGAGTGACACACCATCACTAATAAATCATTTAATTAGATAATCTTCATTTTACTGCTACTCTCCTATATATTCCACTACACAACCGGGATTTACAAACATCCACCACTTTGTGCATCTAAATACCTCAAGAGTGGTATTGTAATTTTTCTACAAAACAATTATTGTTAATTCCATCATAATGACCAAATAAATGTATGTATCTTGAAATGAATTAAACATTAAGTCCAGGAAAATATAGATAATGTAAATCAAGGAAACATCACTCATCAATATCATTCAATCTATATGTTTGATCATCAGGTTCTTGGTTTTGGAGGATTTATTTCTTCACAATATAATCATATGGATGTTATTTGTAAAATAATTCAAACTTATTTGAATTTATACACACATTTATAAGAAATGGCATCAAAACATATCTCAAAATAATAACTAAAACCATTATTAATATTTTTGGTAAGATTATATCATTATAATAATATTGATACATAGAAACAGGTTATATTTACCTTCTATCAAAAAATTCATTTTTTAAACTTTAAATCATAGTTAGATGTTTGTAACTTTTGAACTAAATTATAATAACCTTAATCTATATCTTATATTTATTTCATTCCAATTTCATCATACTAATAATTTTTAACTAACTAATATATATAAATTTAATGAAATATCACAAATCATAGTGAAAAATATAAGAGGTGGATTATTAGGTAATGACATATTGTATAACATGAGTGTAAGATCAATGAACCATATCTACTTATCTATTGAATCCAATAACATGGAAGAATTATTAATATTTCATGGCATCCATATTTTATAAAATTATAAATATCTAAAATCATGATTAAAAAATTAAAACAAATTTAATAATACATTGATAAAAAGTAAATTCATATTCAACTTTAGAAAATGATAAAAAAAATAATCGAACAGTTCGGTCGAATACATTAAAAGAGGAACTGTTCTATTATGTAATTAACTCTATGTGAATATCAAATGAATACTTGATGATGTATTTTAATAATAAACATGATATTTTTAGATCCCATTCATATTCACTTAAAAAATATTATAATCTTCGGGTAAATCATATTAGTCGTATGTCCTAATTCTCTCATGCAGCAATCATTTTCCTCTATCTACCTTCTGAAAAACATTTTTATAAGACATTATTATCTAAAATTGGAAGAATTAATTTGAAACATAATTCATATTTTAAAAAACATAAATTAACTAAAGATTATGAAGGGAGATTATTTTTCTATATCATTAATAGATGTTTCTAAAAGGAAAATTACATTTGAATTAAGGGAACATAAAGTGCGGAATATTTTATTCTAGGTCACTAAATAATAATTAATAATTGATTTATAATTAAATATGAATTTCATCTATGATTTGGACATAAAAAATATGTCAATAATTTTGAATCTAGAAGATTTTAAAAAGATAGTTTATTTTAATGAGTTGAATTTCAATAAAATAATATTAATGAATAAAAAATGAGAATTGAAAACACCATTATATGGAATTTATTAAGTCACATAGAAATTTCATTGGTTTCAATTTATTCAAGAATAAATAACAATCCATTAAACTTCCTTTAAATATGATTGTTTATAATTTAAAAACACCTTACCTAGGAAAATGAAAAAATAGAAAATAAAAAGAATAAATACTGTTATTATTTTTAAAACCAAACAAAACATATCTAACATTTTTTATATTTTAAAAAATGTATAATTAATCAAGTAGCATACATGCACTGAATCTTAATGGATTAATAAGTTAAACCTCTCATAGAGGAATTATTGTTATATATAATTAAAACAATGAACTTATATTTATAAGAGTTGTGAGTATATAGAGTGTGTTTGGTTATCTAACTCAAAGAGGATAGGAATACTCTTATGGTATAGACCCATAGCTACTCTAAAATCATAAGGATTAAATAATCTGTTAAACTGGATGAAAATAAAATATAATTATAAATATACAATGTTTAAGACCCTCATAATTAAAAAACATGTTGGAACAAAAGAGTTAAAATAAAATTACTCAAATGATAATTTTAAAATTTGGGTCAACTGGTGATCGATACTTGAATTTTGGTTTCCAATAAAAGATCTTGTTACTTAATTATAAAAAGGTCATGTTATCTAATTAATCAAGTAAAAATGTTTAAATATATTGGAATAATATAATAAAAAATAATATAATTAATTTCAGAATTATGTTAATGCATATTTCATTATTAAATAATTTCATATAATTAACAAACTATGAAATATGGAAGGAAAATTAATTAACATCAGAACATACATAAATCATATTTTGTTATAGATACATTTTAGAATTTATAATAATAATAATAATTGATGGAAACAAAATTAAAGGAAACCCAGTGGACTGAGCACAAATATATTTTCTCAAGAACCTATCATAACACTAAGAATATTTATTATAATATAAAATAACAATGTAATAATATTTTAATATGAAAAGAATACATTATTCCATTTTTTATTTATGATTCGATGAACCGTTATACAAAAAAATAGATAATATGAATCGATATATGGAAATAATTTTTTTATTAAATGGAAATTGAAATGGAATTATTTTTAAAAACACAAAATAAAAATATGTTTCCATTTTTAGATAAAATTAAGTTTAAATATGAATTAAATCACATTACTTTTTTCTTCCTCTAATATCCAAAGTATTTTTGTATCCGCAACCTTGAACCCCAAACAATGGCATAAAAATGAGCAAGTTTCCAAAATTCTCATAACTAGTGTTTTGCATTAATTTACCTTCATTCTAAATTCAAAATCATCATAGTAGATAAAATTAAAAAAGAGAGAGAGGGAGAAACAGAAATACCGTATTCTAACTATTATTGAGGAATTCATTTACTATAATTGTATTATGATCATACATCAATGGTTACCTTTAGTAACTCTAATTACATAATTTCAAGATATTATCTGCATGCAGAGCATCTTTGAGGTAAAACCAAAGATTTTAATCATTTTGTCTATAGTGTTAACCAGAATCATAATACTTCTTGGAAAGAGAAAAAAACTTTGTAACTTAAGGAATTTTAATAAGAAATGATTATGATTTTATCTCATTTATCTATATTTATTCTAAAATCACCCTATTTTTTAGGTGATTTGATAAAGATTTTTTGAGAGAACTATTTCATGTATATTATCTAAACCAATTTTAGATAAATTAAAAAAAGGATAATAAATTAGTATTCTATTTCCTATTTCCATATCAAATCACCCTATCAAATTGAATTAAGGTACTTTGAAAGGATAATTCCACCCAAGGAAACATGAATGAGGATTAAAAATATCTCAAATGTATTACAAGTCCTATACCACTAGACAGGATAAATCCACCTAATGAAACAAGTTAGAGGATTGAAAATGACCTAAATGTGTTTGCAATTATCATGTTTTTAAAAACTAATGCAAAAAAACTAAAAATTATAGAAACCATTTGTTTCACAACCACAAGTAAAAGAGGCTCCTTAAATAACCTATAATAAATGAAATACATAATTTTAAGCAATTATAAAAACAAAAAAAATACATTATATAAAGAAGGGTGAAAAATCAAATCAATATTACCTTCAAATATATAGATTGAATCCAGTGACATTATAATTCATCAAAACCCACACAAAAACTTCCACAAATGTGATACATGATATTGAAAATCCACAAGGGAATGGAATATTTCCATGCAGGAAAGAAGAAGAGGTCACTTTGTTTACATAACATAGAATGATTCTAAATGTTTAGGGTAGATCTTAGAAATTATATTAAACAATATAATCATCACACCAAACTAGTAGCATAGAAAAATTTCTAATTCATGGAAGCATCTAACTTCCATATCTATTTTGCAGGTAGTGGAAACAAACATCCCCTAGTGGACACAAATATCCCCCAGTGAATATACCTTAATCAAGAAGCGGCCCTCCTCTCTATCAATTTACAGTATCCACTATGGATCTAGCCTCCCTCTAGATTATCCTCTAGAGTATAATGAGCTCTACTTCCAGGTTAAATAGTGGTAAATGACCATAATGCTTGAACCTGCAAAGCCCCTGGCTCCTAGAGGTGTAGCACATGCCCTGCCCACTATTTCAGTTCGATGTTTCTATAAATCTTGAAACAATTACTCCAAGATCCACTCCATGTGTAGGAATCCTAACTTCCATCATTCGTGGGGTAGGATTATAGCCATTTTTATCTTTTCCTCTCCCTCGATCCACTAGAATAAAATTGAAAAATTGAACAATCAGGAAAAAATCAATTAATAAAGAGAACATGGATTATTACAGTCATGCATATGATTAATTATCACATTAAAAAATCATAGATATAGTGAGAAGTCCAACCTAAGGGTCTTGAGTAAATTATCTCTCCACCTCGTTTCATCTAGAATAATTACAACCACCATTTATTAACTCTTTTAGTAAACCCATTCCATAAAAAATCTAAATAAGTTTGATCTAGTGATCATTCCTCATCTATAAATATAATGGAGGATTTTTAAATTATGTTTTCAATAAATCAGATTGGAAGAGTACCTATTGAAAAGGAGTGACCTTAAGGAGGTCTTCTGGAATAATATTAGGAGTTGGTGTCACTGGCATTGTATATCAGATAGATAAACTAGAGAACCTAGGTTTCCATGGCTAGAAATCATGAAACGTATATTGAGGAAAGGTTCTTGGCATGATGAAATCCTATGGGAGATCTGTCAGAGGAGTAAGAGCATATATCAAGTGTGTCATATATTGTAGGGTGTAGTTGATAAGGTTAAATGGTGTGGAAATAGATGTGGGAGGTGGAGAGACCGCATTAAATCTGTATTGGTAGGGAGGTGGGGATATTGTGTCGAAGTCACATCAGCGAGGAGGTGGCCTAATTGTGTCAAAGTAGTAGGATCGTCGGGGGAGATATGCAAAGATTGGGGTTTGAAGGGGAATAAGGGAGCCATGGGAGGAAGGGAACCATGGGAGTAAGGGAAGTATTTTCATTAAGTTGGATGAGGGATCAAGGTTATTACCATGATTTTAATAAATCTATGGTTTTATATTAGTTAACACCAGTGTTTTCCTAAACTGTGGCCATATATATATATGGAAATAAGGTATTTTTATAGTTTTGACCCCTTAACCAATCCTTTTTCCCCTCACCTGCATGTGAGTTATAAAAATTATTTAATAAAATAAGTATCCCAAGTTACATGGAGGCAGTTCAAGATATAACTAATATGAAACCAACTTGAGAGTTACATAGGTGTATAGGTGGAATGATGAAACCCATTCTTAGAATGGCATAAGGAGTTTTTTACCTAGGGTTATTGGTTGATTTATTTTTCTATCAATAAATCAATCATTATGTAAGCTCATGATCAAATAATTTATTTGTTTGTTTATTTTATTTCTTTTATATGCATGCTTTATTTTATGGATTCAATTCTATGGTCAAATAAATAAATGAATTAATATACAAATATGGAATTAAAATATATCGATTATGTGTAAATGTTTTATCATAACATGGTTAATCCTTTAAGTAAAATCCACTTAATATCAACAATACATGTAAAATAAAAATAAAAAATATATAAAAATATATATTAAATAAAATACCTAAAATTAATATTAAGTATTTAAGCCTTTCATCATCTAAATTAAGATGAACCCATAGTTAATGTGTTGGTTCTGCCTTCGTTGGGGGAATTTTTAATTATTAGTAAGTCTTAACTAAGATATTGTATAAACTTAACTAAATCTATATTGGTTTTAACAGCCTCCACCTATCCAATAAAAATTTGGATATATGTTTTGAGGAAATATGAAATGATATTTATCGATTGGGGAGTCCACGAATCGGTTCACTAAGATTCTAGTTTATAGTTATAAAGACCAACTACCAAAATACATTCTTATAATTTTAATGGCCTTTATCTATATTATAAGAAGAGAAATATGAATCCTTACCAAAATAATATTCATATGATATGACATTCCAATTTCAATGGTGAGGGATGTTGCGACTTCATAAAATACTAGGAGTCTTAATAAAATCAAAATTATTATTTCTCATATAATTTATAATCAAGAAAAATAATAATAATCTACTCTTTTATTATTATAAAATAATGACATGTTCTTCAACCAAATTATACATGTGATCAATTCTAGAAGAAAATCATCTCTAAACTCATTGTAACTTCTAAGAATGATTCTGATGCCTAATGGTAGTATTACCCCATGAACATTAGTCTTACATGATAGAATCCATAATTATAAATATACCTGTAAAGAAGGAGAGTGATGAGTATTTATTTTTCTATGATAAACACCAAAGAAATGTGGTTGGTGTTCAGTGTTTAATGATTTCATCGATTTCTAACGAACTTAATAAGTCACATGAAAATATGGATGCCTATATATTGCTCTAATATCTCCATGATCTTTATCAAGAGCGAGTAAGAAGGAAATGGTTTGATATATTCAAGGCACTTTTCATGAGAACCCATAAAGAAGGTATGTCAATGAGGCCTCACATAGTCAAACTCAGTGGCAACATTGATTGCCAAGAGGTGCTGGGGTTTAAAATTTCTGAAGAACTACTAATCTCATTCTTTCATCACTCCCTCAAAGATTCTATATATTTTTTGTAAATTTCAATGTGGAAACACAGAGAATCCTCTCACACATCTTTTCTCACTAATTTTCTAATTTGAAAATGATTTTAAGTTTGAAAAAACTTCTATCCTTATGGTGAATAAAAGGAAAGTATGGGATAATAGATCCAAGACTAACTCTAAGTCTAAATATTCTTCACAGAACAATTACAAGTGAATAATAATCAAGTGAAAAAAAGGGAGCATAATTCTATCTATTTTCATATAGTAATAAGGTATAATTGAATAAAAACTACACCCAGACAAAGAATAAATAGGGAGCTTTAGGTTCATTTGTTATTGAGTGCAATTTATCGATTTTTACTAATTGGGTTTTTTTACAACATGGGGTTCTCACATATGTATTCTAATAATGAACCAAGTAGATTATAGAATATTTCCAAAGGTAAAGTATATTTATAAGTAGAAAATGGATCCATACTTGTTGTGGATATTGGGAGATACCACATCATGTTGTTAATGAGAATGTTCTTAGTTTTAAAATATTGTTATTATGTTCCTTCAATCACCAAAAAAAATTATTTTTCTATCCAAACTTGATATAGATGTATTTATATTCAAATTTTGGAATAATTGTTTTTTATTTTATAAAGAAATCATCATTTAGTAAGGAATATTTAAATAATATTATTTATGTTCTGGATTACACAAAACAAGTAATGATAATCGATAATGAAAATAGTACACCTGATTCATACCACACCCAACTATGGTATCACTATCTAGTCCATTTAAATGAAAAATGCTTAACCATATTACAGTAATATGAAAATTTTGATTCTTTTGAACTAAAACCACTTGGTATATGTCATGTATTTTTAACTAGGAAAATGATCAAAGATCCATTTAGTGAAAAAGGTAAAACAGACATTGATCTTATGGATTTGATTTATATTGATGTGTGTATATGATTTTCAGTTGAAGCCAGGGGTTGCTAATCATACTTCATAACTATTACTGATGAATTTAGTAGATATGTATATTAATAATTATTGAGGTGTAAGTAAGATTCAATTGAGATATTCATGGAATATAAAAATTAATTTTAGATTTATATTGGTAAGAATATTAAGAAGCTCCACTCATACCATGGTAGAGAATATCTCAATCAAGGCTTTATTGATTATTTATGAGAGTTTGGGATCTATACCAACTCAATCCTCCTTATAAACCGTAATAGAATGGTGTAAGTGAAAGGAGGAATTACACCTTATTGAACATGTTGAGATCAATGATGAGTCATGTGAGTCTTCCATTATCCTTTTGGGGTTACTCATTACAGAAAGAGGCACACATTCTAAACATAGTTCCAACAAAAGTATCAAATAGTATTCTATATGAACTTTGGTATGGAAATAAAATCATGTTGTCATATGTACCATTATTGTCCTATGAAGAGTTTTTTAAGACTATTTATGAAAAAAAAAACTTTCACCTTGAAGCATTAAGTGTATACTTATAGGATATCCCAAGTAAAAAAACGGATATTACCTATATAACCCACTCAAAAAACAATATTGTGGTTGATAGATGTCCCACATTTCTTTAGCAGGATTATAACTCTAAAATAGATAGTTGGAGTGAAATATACTTTGATGAATTCATGGGTCAATATATGCAAGAGTTATCATAAGAACAAATTCAAAAAGGCCCCATGGAAGAGGATTTTTTGAAGACACAAGTAATATATAGGATTATGAGAGAGGTTAAGGAATTATAATGATATAGTTTTTTACTTTCCAAGTATGGTGACTCATTATTAGGTTATAATAATGATCCTATAACCTAAATGGAAGTATTAATTGGAAAAAAATATACTAAATGGTAAGAAGGTATAAATTTTAAAATAGATTCCATATACTAGAACCAAGTGTGAGTTTTATTATATCCTCCAGTGTATGTAAATATCAATGGTTGTAAATATATATTCAATAAGAAAAAATAAATGGTTGTACATTTCAGTACCTATAAGGAATGATTGGTTGAAAAAGGGATCAAACAACATCAACGCATAGACTGTGATGAAACATTTTCACCAGTTTCTATATTAAAATCAATCATAATTTTACCTTCCATAGAATCTTACCATTACTTTTAGATTTAACATGTGGATGTAAAAATAGATTTCCTTAATGGGAACCTTTATGAAGATGTCTATATGACATAACTTGAAGGGTTTGTGACTCTAAAAGATGTCAAAAATGTATGAAAGTTATAGAGATCCATTTATGGATTAAAGAAATCATACTGGTCATAGAACATTTAGTTTAATAAATCTATGATGGAATTTAGTTTTATAAAGAATTAATGTGATCCTTGTATCTATAATCGGTTTAGTGGGAGTTCGGCCATTTTTTTAATAGTTTAGGTCGATGACATACTACTCCTTGGAAATGAAATAATAGTCTTACATTCTATAAAAGACTATTTGAACACATGATTCTCTATGAAGGATTTAAGTGAAATTGTAAATATTATTAGGATAAATATTCATAATGATAGATCAAAGAGGATAATTAGACTAAGTCGGAGTACATATATTGAAAAGTTACAGAAAATATTTGGGCGGAACAATCCAAGAGGGGATTATTTCTGGTGTCACATGGCATTAATCTTTCCAATAAAATGTTCCCTTAAACATGTGAAATGTTATAGAAGTTGTAAATGATTTCAAAAAAGTCATTAATTGGATTAGTCATCAATGATATACTATTTACTAGGCTAGATTTCATCTACACCTTAAGAAAATTGTGAAGAAATCAAGATGACTCTGGTGACCACCATTGGATGGTAGTCAAGACTATATTTAAGTATCTAAGTGGAACCAAGAATGTGTTCTTGGTCTATAATGGAGATAAGAAGCTCAACATCGGGGGATAAGAAGATGATAGTTTCCAAACAGATCAAGATTATCTGAAAACATATTTTGGATATATATTCACTCTCAATGGAGTTTTTGTGAGATAAAATATCTTAAAGTGGGCTATGGTCAAAAAAAATACAATAGATACTGAGTGTATTGAATCTTATGAGGAAGATTAATAAGAAGTTTGGATATGAAACTTAATCCAAATATTGATTTGATTATAATTATTAAATATCATATCACACTTTATTTTAAAAATACTTCAATGATTACTCTTGTAAAAGATCCAAGATCCCATCAGTGGGTGAAGAAAATACTTCAAAAATATCATCTCTTAGGGTTTTTTTCAAATAGGTGAATTAATAGTGATAAAATTATTTATGTAAGAAAACATATTAGAGCACCTAAATAAATACTTAACTCATCATAAATATGATCATCATGTGAGATCTAGCATACTAAACTTTTTTGGTAGTTGGATCTATCCTATTTGGGAGTCTATTGGATTTGGTGTCTGATAGCCCTACGAGCATCGTTAATTCCTACCGGGTTACCAAATTTAGAAATTTAGAACATAAAATAAACAAACCACTAAACTAAAAGGTATTATAGGACATGGAATTCTGAGGCCGAACCCACATAGATAGGGTTGGAGAAAATACAAATTAAATAAAATATACCTAAACTAATTTTGAATTTAAATAAATTGAATCTAAGATAGAGAGCATGTGATTGATTTAGAAAGTGGGAGAATAAAATATAAAAACGGTTTTGGGCAGTAATGATTCTAGGTTCATGAATGATGAGGCATTAAATAATTAATTATAAATCATACAGTCGTAGTAATAGGGTCCTTGAGAGTTCAATGGTTGTGATAAACACACTCCATCCCAAACTCACCTTTTCTCACGGTCAGGTACTTCATATTTTAAATAATGGGTGACCCGAAACCTTATTTAAACACAACGAAGAAACAAACCCAATTTTCATGGTGTAATTCTATACCCTAGATCACATATTAAACAAA
This sequence comes from Viscum album, assembly GCA_963277665.1. NCBI lineage: Eukaryota > Viridiplantae > Streptophyta > Magnoliopsida > Santalales > Viscaceae > Viscum > Viscum album. The sequence goes on along the minus strand of OY728128.1, from coordinate 2,080,415,144 downwards.
TTAATTCAATCAATATTTTAAATAGTCATCCACAAAGATAGAATGAAATAAAATCAATCCCTAAACCTGCTCACAACGGTCATGTAAGAAGAAATTAAGAAAATGATATAATTTAAGAACAAATATGAAATCCCAACATTAATTGCATTAAAAAAATAATACCTCATACATTAAATTCCCCTCAATCATGCATGCCTTAGAACAAATAAATCACCCACACATACTAACCAAGAGTGGGTGTAGAAAAATAAATAAATAAAAATCCTAAATAATGTGGTAAAGTAGGACTCTACAGGGGTGTACATCCCAAGTGGTGGCTCCTCATCGAGCTCTCAAATTCTTCTAATGGTGCACTGATGGTCTCTATTTATAGGCTTCAAATGGGTTCTACCTAACCCAATTCATGATGTGTAATGTGTTTACACATCGTGTAATCCTGATCTGCTATTTCCTTTGTGATTTTTGAATTCACATGAATCTCATATACAGTTTTGAATCTTTGACTCTGTTCATGATGTGTACTGGGGACTCATGTAATGTAATCAATTTTCACAACATGTCTTCAAGTCATGACTTTTATGGGCGTCCCAATTTTCTTTTGAACATGTCACAACTTGTAATGGTAGTACACAGTGTGTAATCATTTTGTTCCATTTTTCAGCTCCTCTTTTCCTTCAAAAATCCATTGTCTCTTTTTTATTTTCTTTTTAAAAGATTCATCATTTCCTGCTATAAAACCTAAAACAACTCAAATTGATACAAAATTGGAATGATTGATCAATTAAACACAAAATCAACATACTAAAACAATCTAAGTTATATGCATGAAATACAATGATTAGTGTCCTAGACCCGAATTTGTGTACGTTGGATTGAATTTATATTAAAATAAGTTAATGTTAATTAAAATATATGTTTTCATATCATTTATATTTAATCATGACTTTAATATAATAATTTATCAGAGTATTTGTCGCATTAAAAATGGAATAGTAGTTCCCACTCTGATGAGAACCTTAAAATGTCATAATGACATTCTTAAACCTTATTCAATGGTCAGATAATATTCTATGATAGGGAACATAGTATATTGATCATCATGTGTGAGTACTCATATGAAGATGCCTTTATCTCATGAAGTTCTCACTTGGTGATCTCTAATATGGGATATTATGAGAACAGACCCACTAGTAAGACTTCCACATGTTTATGTATTATTGGATATTCTTATCTTCAACCATGTGTAATGGTCCTTAAACTTTAACATTACTATTAATTCATATATGGACTCATGAACTTAGATGTATTTTTGTAAACCATGATGAAAATAGTTCATGGTGATGATAGGTATGTTGGGTGCATCACGAATGAAGTTTTATTAATGAATAATTTGAGGAATGATTTATCCCTTCCATATTTATAGAAGTTGGTATCTCACCCATTTTATTGAAATAAAAATCGCTCATTGAATTTCATGTTTATGGTGTAATGATGATTTTATTCTAGATAGTTGAAGAAATGTGTATCAAGCGTATAGTTTGATGAAACAAGTGTGCATCATGTTTGATAATATATCATGAGAAACTAATTATATTACATAGTCATATGTGGTTTTCAATGTTGTGACATTAACATATTTATTTTGGTTTCCTAGAAGCATTTTTAGATAGTACTCTAGGACTTTAGGCAATCCCGCCTGTTGCCAATTAGAAATAAGCCTAGAGCACCACACACAATGTGATTCCATTAATCTCAATTAAATTCTCTTTGAATTTAATTATTAGAATAAATATTATTCTCATGTATGAAGTGTAGAGACCCATAGCTTGATGTACAGAGACATTACATTACTTTTGTGTAATACTTAATACATGACAAAAACAGATGCCCAAAGACCATATTAGTTTAGTCTCTTTGGAAACTCAGAACATACTATTCTAATTATTGTGAAATATCTTCAACATCTCCCATAAAGATCTCCACCTTTTGTTTTCTTACCTAAAACCTTTATTTATATCCTGGGGAAAAGAAAACATATAAAGGGTGATCTCAAATTTTCAGTAAGGGTAAGCATGTATAAAATAAAACAGACCATATACATTTGAATTTAAAAACATGAACATAATGTTTAAACATCAAAATCTTGACCAATGACATAAAACATGGCAGTACGTAAGGCATAGATCATAATGGAACATCAATCATTCTAAAATAGAATGAGAAATAAAACATTTAATTATGGCAAACCATTAAGCACATGATATGATTTCCATAGTAGCCAAGGTATTGCTGCCAAGACCATCACAGTGGACAAAGTCCCTTACTGAATCGAGTTCACTCCTCGTTCCAGTCCTATATCACTGAACTGGATTAACATACCATTTCAGACATGTCTATATCATAAGATATAAATCTTTACCCAATGTATTGGAGGGATATATAGGTCCCACCCATGTAACACCCCAAGCTTCCACTGTACGTTTCCCTTCGAATAATGCAATAGCGTGTGTTGTACGCAACCTCGAGCTCTAACACACACCACAACTAACTAAACTAGCTGTTGTGAATAGTAATACCTACTTTTTGAAATTTTATAAATTTTATTTATCAAAATGGACTTCATTTTTGGATTCGGAATATTGAAATTAGCCTATGTTGAATTTTTGGTATTTTTCTGAGAACTTCTAAATTTTTATGAATAGTGAAAAATACTTAAAAACAACTTTTTTAATCAAAATAATTTATAGTGATAAATTATAATATTTAGTGGTTTTAAAGTATAATTAGAATATATTTTTAACATTTTATCCAATGGTGGTCATTAGAATTAATTTAACATTGAAATTGGACATAAACAATTGCCAATCTTTTGATATAAATTGTTTCTTAAAAACACGCTATTTGTTGTAACAGCGGGAATTAATTATAAAATTAATTAATACAACTTATATGTTTGTAATTTTTTAAAATAGACATCATTTTTGAATTCGGAATATCAATTATATCTTAGGGTGAAATTTTGGCCTTGTTCTGAAAAACTTCAATTTTTGATGAATAGTGAAACCACTAAGTGGTAGTTAAATAACTGATTTTTCGTTTAAATGAAATATTACCACTTCTGTGATTTGATTTTCAAAAATCCGACATACATGGTTGTCATTAAGAAGTAAAATGTGGTTCAATAAGATTAAAATAATTTTTTTGGTGAATAGTAACTTTTAAGTTCTTAATCGCGATTAGAGGTAATTAGTGTAGTTTAAGGTACAAATAATGTTTTAATAATATGAGATGAGCATGACACTTGTCCTACTCCTATTGGATGAGTCATGGCCGAACAAGACAACCCATGGGTCAACTTGGGGACCCCATGGAGCCACTTTAGTTGGAAAATGACATTAATATATATTTATTTAATGTTAAAATTAAATTGACACAAACATGAGTTATTTTACTAAAACAGTTTTTAAGTGGGGTTACACAAGTCCAAATTTTTACTATAAATATTCATTAGAAAGCTAAAAAGATTTCCTACATCATAGTATTTTTTTTATAATTTTTAGACATTAAATAAATTAAATTATTTATGACATCATTATGATGCAGCGATGACCTCATTATTTAACGACTTAAATAAAATGAGAAGATAATGAAAAATCCAAGGCTTACACTTGTCCAAAGCCTATTGGATGAGGATATTTCGAAACCTTATCACCTTAGCCTCGAATTATATAAGTGTGGGACCTTTAGAATCCGAAAAGCATTGTGAAATAACATAACATTTCAATCTTTCCAAAAGTGTCCCTCCTCTCCACTTATAAAAGGCCCCCACCTCTCCCACCTAATTTACACTTTCAAGCCATTTGGCTCGGCCAACCTCTGCCCAAATACTCTCCCAACTTCCCCCTCTTACTCCTAGAAGACTTACTTTGGGCAGAACTCTTCCCAAGGAAGCCTTTGGCTCAAATCAAAAAGAGTTACCCGATTTTGAGGTAATGTCTTCTCTAATGTTGTTTTGTTTTATTTTTCTTCTCCAACCCCCTAAACTCTTTTTATTCATTTCTTTTGTAACAACACAAGTATACTCAATATACTAGGATGTTGTTATAATAAGTATTCGAGCTACACTTACACACACATACATCTAATGGTTAAAGAACATACGGTTTCTGTGGATGGCGAATTTCTGCCTCACGAAACGATGATTGTTCAACACTCATATAACACCTTAAAAGGTGTCCATTAAGATGTAACTATTTTTATATATGATATATAATATGTTTATGTTTTACTTATGCTTCTGTATTTCTCATTTAATGCATACTTTATGATTTCCATTATGGGTAAAACGCGATAATTTCATTTTAGGAAGTGTGGACTACCGCCCCCTCAAAGTGATTTGAATCGTTAATGCCATATGTGGGATGTATAAAGGATGGAGTAAATGGTATTATACAATATATTATAATGGAATTATATTATACATTTATATCATTATGATTTAGTTCCATTAAATATGAAATTGAAATGAAAGTAGCGTTCATGCGTACGTACGGCTTACCGTCTCCATGAACGGTGCATTTCATTTCTTACCTCTAAATGTTACGTAATATTATAAATGAATGTATATACTGGATATATAAGATATATATGACATCTAAATCATGAATATAATTCTGGATATAATGGATATTCTACCACATGAACAACTTGTAATTATAAGAAGTTTATTGTTGACTCAAGTTACCAAAGATCGACAAAACGACCGTTATTAACTTAAATAATTACATAATGTTCATAACATTGTAATAAGTGATATAAAAAGGATAATGAAATTGAAAATGGTTTTTAATAAGGTAGATATTAACTCTAGTTTATTATTCAGGAGGTTAAAGAACGGTTGAGTCAAGTCGGACACAAGGTAAGGGAATTTCTTAACCCAATTTTCATTCTTTGGGTTAATCTCCTACTTTCAAATTATGTCATGATATTATTATGTCCTATATTGTATTTGTACATTATTTATGTGTACTTATAGTGAATACACATTATAGATTTACTTTATTTAAAAAATGATCTTTTTAAGGACTTCGTCTCAATCCCCTTTCATTGAGGCATATTTTGTTTTATACAAAACTTTCTTTTATACGGTGTATAAACCCCTTTGACTTTTACGTTTACTCAAAAGGAATCTTTTTTATACAAAGCGTTTTGCTAAATGACAAAAGAGAATGTTTTTCTTTCTGTACTTATGCGGTGACAACGACTTCTCCGCCGCCGTGACCATTATTTGAGTTTCGGCTTCCTCTACAAGCCATCATTTTTTTTATTGAAAAATAAATAAAAAGTTTTAACTTTCTTTTATTTTGGTATTGAAAATGGTTTTGAAAGCGTTTTTATTATATCAATGTGTTGTATTGATATCTTGTGATTGAAATGTGGAAATTTTATGTTTCCTTTATGCATGTTTTATGTGATACGATTATGTTATGGTTTATGATATGTTTAAACCTATTCATATGAGGAATGTATTGGACTTAATAAGTGACGGGTGGAGCCCGCTATAGCTCCTCGATGCATCGGTAGGTCTCATGAGACAACTAGACGTGGAATTGGTCGAGGCCCTTTCCCAATTTGATTTATGGTTTTGGCCGAGGCCTTAATCATTTTAGACGTCTTGGCTGAGGCCTTGACAAAATGTTTCAGAATGTCTGGCATTATACATTCCCTCATTATGAAAGTGGTTATTGATATTTCATGTGATTATTCGACCAGTAGAATATCCATGTGAAGAAGTGAATGGAATTATCTCATTTTACTTTTTCCATATTATGTTGATGTTCAAGTTTAAAAGGCGTTTGTTTTAGTTATACATTACCTTAAATTTTTATGTTTATTTATGAAAGCTTCCACAATATTGTTATCCTTACTGAGCATCTGAGCTCACCCCTTTCAATGTTTTAATATTTTCCAGGATGTGAAGAAGTATTTTATGAATGACCTGTAGGGATTGTGAGAAGAGGATATGAGTGTGGACTATGGAGACTTTGTTATTGTAGTTTTTCACTTTATGATGTAATGTAACGTTTACGAATGTATCTAGTGTTTCCAAGGCTACTAAACTAATCGGTCTTTCGAGACTTGATCTTTTGTGATCATGACAATGTTACGAAGTAATGCACCAGCTCTGGGTAGCTGGGGTCGGGGCGTTACAACCCATCTCATAATAAAATAATTCTTTCTTGTGCCATAAAATAAACTGACATCATTCAAAATAACCCAACGAATAAAATGGGTTTCATAAACATCATCCCATCATAACATAATCCATATAAAAGAAATGGATATCATTTCATCATAAGAAAAACAAAAACATTTAAATAATAGAGACATTATATATGAAACATAAACATACTAAATAATTTCATCTTAGATGGAAAATAATTTTAATAAAACACTTGAAATGAATTCTTGAGGAAAATATCCTTTCTTCTTCAAAATCATTTTTTTTCTCAAAATACCATGCAATTATAAAAGTAAATGATTTTTTTGAAAATAATCATCAAATTATGTAGAGTAATCTTCATTGAAATAAGTCCTTAAGAAACTGTAAATATCCATTCACTTCGTATAAGTTAAAAAACATTCTTCTCATACTTTTGCTGGAGAAGTCAAAAAAGTACCTTATGTGGTAACCAGAGGAAATATTCCTTCCATACAATGTGGTAAAAAGTCAAAAAAGGTTAAAAATGAATTTAAAAATACATGGAAGAATAGTAAAAATTTTATGAAAACATTTTTAGAAAACATGGACATGGATGATAAACATAACCCCAGTATATACTTACGTATAAGCAGTCTCGGATAAAAATGAGATTTGCAAAATTATCCCTTACCTTATGTCCAATTTATTCTATATGTGTATGAGACTCTTTTATAGTGGGTTTAAACATATTATTAACTCGTAACAGAACCATAAAAATATTTATGATATCATACATTATTCACTTATGACTTTATATTACCCATTCTTTTGTCAATTCCATGTTAAAGAATCATTTTGGGTAAAATGGTATCATTTATCGTACATGTTTTGACTTATAATTATTCATATGATCACTTAGATCATGATTAATTACATCTATAATGTAAAACATGATTTATATATAAAATATATTCAGAATATACAAATATATAATAGATTGATAAATGGAATGAAATACACCGTTCATGAAGACGGTAGGTCAAACGTACGCATGAACACAGTTTTTGTTTCCTTATTAAATTGAATGGAAGTAAGTAAATAAAATATACATAAATCCCATATCATTATTATTTCATATTTTTCATGATTATTTATTATATATAGTTTATATTCATTCTATAATGAATAATCATGGAGAATGAATCTCATCGTGTCGCGGAGACGATAATCCGTATGTATTCACGAGCGATGATATCGTTCCCGTAATTATTGAATGGGATTAGAGTGGATCATATAATATATCAGAATTAGTATCATGTTATAATAACCATATATATTTATTATTTACATCATTATACCCATCCATGTAAGGTGGTGGTGGAAAAACAGATTACACAACGGCGTGGAGATGGTATTCCGTACGTACGCACTCTCAGTGATTTTGATTTCCGTAGGATGGATAGAAGGTGAAATAGGGTTCGTTCATATTTTTAATAACATATAATTATATTAGTGATAGTGATGTTATTACTTTATTATGAAACAACAAGATAATAGGAAGTATAAGAAGAAATGAACTTGAAAGAATCGGTGAAGGATATTACCTCTTCTTCGACGCGTCTCTTCTAAACCTCCTCTTAGGGCACTAAAGTTGGTCGTTGAAGAAGACCAGGACCTATAGTATGTTTCAAGGGAAGTTTAGAAGATAAATTGGTAGGGTATTTCTGAGCTTGAAGGCTCAAAATGGTGTGAGGAGGAGTGGGAGGAGGTGCCCTTTTATAAGAGAGGAGAGGGGCACTTTTGGAAACCTCTAAAATATTAATTTATAATAAACCCAAAACCCACTTAAAAACTTAAAAAGTGACTAAAATTAGGATATTAGATAATATAGGGTTGTAATATCATCAACCAATTAAATTTATACATGTTTTGATTTTATTTTAAACCTTATCATTTTGATTTATCCTTATTTAATCTATTTAATTTTATTTGTGGTAATAATGTTATAAATTTTATATGGTTATAAATACTTACTTATGTGTTGTTAATTATACATAATTTTATACTTTAGGAAATTTTAGATCATATAAATTTTAATTTGTAATTTAAATATTTCTGTGATTTTTAAACAATTTAATAATATGAAATATCAATAGTGTCAATTTTGAAACAATTCATTTATTTGAATTTACATAAACTCCAAAGAGAATATATTTTCAAAAAAACCTATATAGTAGATTACTAACAAGTCATATTAATCTATAAAATTAATTTATCATATTAATTAGTTCATATAATATTTATTTTAATACTTTTGAAATCGTTTATTTGATATTTCTCTTAATAAAATAATTAACACAACATTTTTGTATAATTATTTAATATACTTATTTGTTGTATAAAAATTAAAAATAAAATAATTTTATGAATATAAATATAATATATTTCATAATAATACTTTTAGTCTAATTTATCTTCTAAAACAACCAACTTTTAAAATTTTATCTTTATTAACGTATGAAGGTGACAACTTTGACATCATTTAAAATAAAATAATATAAATGTCCTAATATGTTTTATAAGGCTCCAAATGGTCCATAATTAGACCCTTGGATGATTAGGGTATAGATATACTCGACCAATAATGTTTGGTCAAGTTTCTGGTCCTTTTGATGGGTATTATTATTGTAATAAAAACTATATTATTGATTGTTTTACTAAATAAATAATTTTTGCATCATTAGTGTATAAGATATTAATGCAATTAAATATCTCTTAAAGATTAAAAATATATTACCATAACAAATAAAAACATTTTAGATTTCAAATGATTATTTATAATCCAATTTATATTCTGTATAACCTTATATTAAAAATACTTTAATTATTAAAGTTTGAGTAAGACATATTTCACTTTCTTTAAAATAAAATAAATTAAAGGTCTTAATCACATCCAAGTGGGTTCCAGTAGATTCCATTTCGACCCAAATATGCCTTAGGACAAAATATAATCATCCAATTATATTAAGAAAAGTGTTAGGGTAATTTTATAATATCATATTTACCCTTAATTACCCGATTTACCTTTAACTACGGTAAATAAAATTTACCGTAGTTACTATTCATGGAGCCAAAAAATAAAAGGTTGCCTATTAACATAATTTGGACCTAATTATTCTAAATATGGAATCAATTTTTTCAAATTCAAATCACATAAGTTGCAGAAATTAATTTAAAATGAATCTCGTTGTTAAGAAAACGAGTTTTAAAAGTTAAAACATTGCAAAAGATTGAAATGATTTTACTTATGAATTCAATTTAAAATCAATTATAATGACATAAATTATATTAAATGGTAAAAATATATTATATTTATACTTTAAACCCATTAAATTTTATAATTTAACCATATAAAGTATTACTACGAAAAAAGTTATTTTTAATTAAAATATAGCGTGTTTTTACTATTCATTAAAACATGAAAGTTATCAAAATAATATGAAAAATTTATCCAAAGTAAATTTGTATATCCTAATTCCAAAGAAGAATTTTATTTTGTCAAATTGAACTTATAAACATGTCAAAAACTATATTTAAAGTGGGTGCGCCATTAAAAGGCGGCAAAACTACATTTTTTGAAAAATACACATTTTACCCAAAACATTTATTTTGTTCTCATACCATGTTCTAGAAAATGTTTAAGATGAATAATAATGTTATAAAATTCAAAATGTAGTTAATACTATTCATAATGGCTAGTTCATAATAATATTATAACAATATATTGTTGTTTAGTGAAACCCGGTATTGCGTACTACACACGCTATCGAGGAAGGTCATGATTGCGTGTAATGCAAGCCAAGTTAGGGATGCGTGTAGTAAAAGATCCCTTTGTTGTTGCGTATAACATAATCAAAATGTATTTCATTTATACATTAAACAAAATATATACTTAATGTTTCCTAGAATAATTTCTACAAAATAAACTTGAAAATGTGTGTAACACGAGCCAAGAATAGGGTTACGTATACTAAAAGATAATACGGTGTTGTGTATATTACAAGATAATATTGGTGTAGTGTACAATAGAAGATATAAAATAAATTAAAAATAATATATCTCATAAAATATTTGGGTGTTACATTCTACCCCCCTTAAAATGAATGTTGCCCTCTAAATTCGTCGGGGTTATAAATCGTTTACTACTTGAAAGTTTCTTTCATAGAAACCCACATTGTAAAAAACGAATAATTAAACTTAATTTTAATAACTAAAGTATGAAATGTAATAGTTACCCAAATTAACTCATCACTAGGTTTCCACATAGGAGAACATAGGTGAAAATATGGACATGGAAGAGAAATTTAACAATCAATTTCTGATGGAGAGTGGTAGAGAACATAGCTATGAAAAAGCCAACAATCACAAAGCCACTAATTTGTGATGATATAAGGTACCATTTGATTCATCGGATATGAGAGTACTAGGACAACATTTTTGGTTTTCAAGATCATTTCCTTAACGTTGATGAATTTTTACATAAGGAGAAATACTTACTTGATTTCAGTGTAATATCATCATTGGTCATTCCATGAACAATTTACACTTCATCTCTTATTTAATGAAATGAAGTTGAATTTTTCATTCTTGAAGTATTAGAAGATCATTTGATAGAATGATAGTTCATTCCATCTGTCTCAAACATAAGGTTAGCAAAAGTTATTAAATATACATAAGTCCATCTATGGTTAGATTAATCGTATATGGTTCCAAAAATGGACTTATACATCATCTATCATACCACTTAATAAAATAAAAATAATTTCTACTAACCAGGGACTTCCTGTAGGCCAGTGGTAGGCCATAAAGGCATGTCGCACTTCGGTTGTGGGTTCGATTCCTGTAACCTTGTCCGATGCGACGGGTTGTCGCCCATCCTATAGATTGTCCATTTTCTAAAACTACACTGTTATAACATTACAGAAATAATATCAAAAAAAAAGTTCTAGCCTTAAAGAATACTACCTGATGTACGAGATAATCCATTCCAATCTTTAGACTTATCCAAAATACACCTATCCAATCTCATAGTATAAAGAAAATGATTACTGGAAAGGTCATATAACAAGAACGTGAATACCATCATTTATCCCCCATATATCATAAGATATATCTTATTGATTTCATTCTAAATATTTGAATACCTTAATCATGTATTCTCTTGAAACAAAAATTAGCATAGAACCTTAGTGAAAACATGAATGATGTCAAAAGTTAACTCTTTCCACATACCAAAATCCCAAAAATTCTATATACTCAAACCATGATATCAATTTGTCCTTATATCAGTCATGAGCTCATTAATACTATCAAACATTTCATTATCTCCTTATACCTTATTTATGCGCATATTAGGTGCTTTCCAAAAATATCTGAATAACCTTTCATGGTTACCGGTACCATTCAACGTATACTTTCAAATACTCAAGGAAAAAAATAGTGTAAAAATCCTTAGATTTTTCTTTATTCCATAGTAACATTAAATTACCTATACAACATTACTCTTGATAAACATAAAATAATTCCACTACCTTCTTCAACCATCGACTGAGCTTGATCATTTTATTGCTCAACACTTCTTTCATCTTATATATCATTTGTAGTCTCTTCATCATCAACAACATAAATACTACCCATACGACCATACTGATTCTCTTCATTAGATTTTCCCTTAGGGCATTGGTTTGCATAATGCTCGTACATTCCACATTTAAAACATTTAACCTTGGTTGATGTTTTAGCAATACCATTATCCTTGTCCATTGTGTTAATTGAACCTTTTCCTTTGCAATTACTGGCTTTGTGTCCTTCTTTTCCACACCCAAAGCATCTTCCATTTCATTTGAAACATTCACCTTGATTAAAATTCCTACATGATTTACATGAGGTAAATTTAACTTTATTTCCTCTATGATAATCATGAAGCTCCACCTTTATCTTATTAGCCAAGTTAGGAAACTTACCAAAGTTGATATTATTGATCATATTATGAGATTGCGGATTAGGCATAATAATGATGTTTCGCCTTCCAAATCCCATTTCATTTGGATTCTTAGGAAGAAAATCATTCCATTGTCCATCATATTCTCCATTAACATGAATATTCTTCTTTCTAGCCATTTTCTAAAACCCAAAAAGAATAGTGTGAGAGGTAAAAATCATGCTAGGAAAATAACATAATAAAGGGGAGTACTTTTAATCTCTAACATCTTAGGTTTAATTCTATGATCGTTACCATAATTCTAGGTCTATAACCTATACTTATACTTAACCTTAGGAACAACCCTAGACATACATTAGAAATATCTCTAGGGATCTAAAGTTTTCGCATCCTAGTTTCCAAAGGTTAACTAAACCTTCGCTCTGATACCAACTGTAGCGGTCTGGAATTAATTCCAGTGGACTAGAATTGATACATATCAGAGCACTCCATGGGTGGCTACACCCCCTGGGTGGGACACACCACCATCCCCAGTGGCATCCATTTCCTCAGGAAGCCCTTGGGCGGAGATCCATGATTCGTCCAACGCACACACGTGAGAGTTTCCAAGGATCTGATTCATTCCTACCTCCATTTCTCTGATACCAACTGTAGATAACCATAGCTTGATGTACATAGAAATTACATTACTTTTTCAGAATACTTAATACATTACAAAAATATATGCCCAAAGACCGTATTAGTTTAGTGTCTTTGGAAACTCGGAACATAATCTTCTAATCATGGTGAATGATCTTCAACATCTCCCATAAAGATCTTCCCCTTTTGTTTTCTTACCTAAAACCTTTCTTTATATCCTAGGGAAAAGAAAACATATAAAGGTTGAGCTCAAATGATCAGTAAGGGTAAGCATGGAGAAAATAAAAAAAACCATATACATTTGAATTTAAAAACATGAACATAACGTTTAAACATCAAAATCTTGAGCAATGACATAAAACATGACAGTACGTAAGGTATAGATCATAATGGAACACCAATCATGCTAAAATCGCATCGGGAATAAAACATGTAATTGTGGAAAACCATTAATCACATGATATGATTTCTATAGTAGCCAACGCATTGCTGCCAAGACCATCATAGTGGACAAAGTCCCTTACTAAATCGAGTTCACTCCTCATTCCAGTCCTGTATCACTGAACCAGATTAACTTGTTGTTTCATCCATGTCAATATCATGAGATATAAATCTTTACCCAATGCATTTTAGGGAGATATATGTTGCACCCATCTCATAATGAAATCATTATTTCTTATGCCACAAAATAAACATACATCATTCATAATAACCCAACGAATAAAATGGGTTTCATAAACATCATCCCATCATAACATAATCCATATAAAATAAATGGATATCATTTCATAATAAGAAAAATAAAACCATGTAAATAATAGATACATTATACTTGAAATATAAACATACTAAATAATGTCATCTTATATGGAAAATAGTTTTGATAAAACACTTGAAATGAATTCTTGAGGAAAACATCTTTTCTTGTTCAAAATCATTTTCTTTTCTCAAAATGCCATGAAATTATAAAAGAAAAGGATTTTTTTGAAAATAATCATGAAATTTTGTAGAGTAAGATTCATTGAAATAAGTCTTTCTGAAACTGTAAAAATCCATTCACACCGTATAAGTTAAAAAAAACATTATTCTCATACTTTTGCCAAAAAATTCAAAAAGTTCCTTATATGGTAACCAAAGGAAAGATTCCTTCCATACAATGTGGTAAAAAGTAAAAAAAGGATAAAAATGACTTTAAACATACATGGAAGAATGGTAACCATTTTATGAAAACATTTTTAGAAAACATGGACATGGATGATAAAAATAACCCCAGTATATACTTACGTACAAGCAATCTCGGATAAAAATGAGATTTGCAAAATCATCCCTTACCTTATGTACAATTTATTCTATATGTGTCCGAGACTCCTGTATAGTGGGTTTAAACATATTATTAACTTATAAGAGAACCATAACAATATTTATGATATCATACATGATTCACTTACGACTTTATATTACCCGTTCTTTTGTCAATTCCATGTTAAAGCAGTGTTTTGGGTAAAATTGTATCATTTATCGTACATTTTTTGACTTGTAATTCTTCATATGATTTCTTAGATCATGATTAATTACTTCCAGAATGTAAAACATGATTTATATATAAAATATATTCAGAATATGCATATATATAATAGATCGATCAATGGAATGAAATACATCATTCATGGAGACGGTAGGGCATACGTACGCATGAACGATGTTTTCGTTTCCTTATTAAATTGAATGGAAGTAAGTAAATAACATATAAATAAATCCAGTATCATTATTATGTCATATTTTTCATGATTATTTATTATATATACTTTATAGTCATTCTTGAATGGTTAATCATGGATAATGAATCTCATCGCATTGTGGAGATGGTAATCGGTACGTATTCACGAGCGATGATATCATTCCCGTAATTATTGAATGGGATTAGAGTGGATCATATAATATATCATAATTAGTATCATTTTATAATAACCATATATATTTATTCTTTACACCATTATACCAATCCAAGTAAGGTGGTGGTGGAAAAACATATTACACCACGGCGTGGAGACGGTATTACGTACGTACGCACGCGCGGTGATTTCATTTTCAGTAGGATGGATAGAAGGTGAAATAGTTTTGTTTGATATTTATAATAACATATCAGTATATGAGTGATAATTATGTTGTTACTTTATTATGAAACAATAAAATAAGAGGAAGTAGATGATGAAATGAACTTGAAAGAATCGGTAAAGGATATTACCTCTTCTTCGACGCGCCTCTTCTAAACCTCCTCTTAGGGCACTAAATATGGTCTTTAAAGAATACTAGGACCTATAGTATGTTTCTAGTTAAGTTCAGAAGATAAATTGGCAGGGGTTGTCCGAGCTTGAAGGCTCAAAATGGTGTAAGGAGGAGAGGGAGGAGGTGCCCTTTTATAAGAGAGGAGAGGGGCACTTTTGAAAACCTCTAACATATTTGTTTATAATAAACCCAAACCCCACTTAAAAACTTCCAAAGTGACTAAAATTATGATATTAGATAATATAGGGTTGTAATCTCTTCAACTAATTAAATTTGGACATGTTTTTATTTTATTTTAAACCTTATTATTTTTATTTATCCTTATTTAATCTATTTAATTTTATTTGTGGTAATAATGTTATAAATTTTATATGGTTATAAATACTTACTTATGTGTTGTTAATTATAAAAAATTTGATACCTTATGACATGTTAGATCATATAAATTTTAATTTTTATTTTGAATATTTTTGTGATTTTTAAACAATTTAATAATATAAAATATCAACAGTGTCAATTTTGATAAAATTCATTTATTTGAATTTAAATAAAACCCACAGAGAATATATTTTCTAAAAAAACCTATTTAATATATTAATAACAAGTTATATTATTCTATAAAATTCGTGTAGAATATTAATTAGTTCATATAATATTTATTTTAATACTTTTAAAATCATTTATTTGATATTTCTCTTAATAAAATAATTAATAAAACATTATTGTATAATTATTTAATATACTTATTTGTATTATAAAAATTACAAATAAAATACTCGGATGAAGATAAATATGATATATTTCATAATAATACTTGTAGTCAAATTTATCTTCTAAAACATCCAACTTTTAAAATTTTATCTTTATTAAAGTATGAAGGTGACAACTTTGACATCATTTGAAATAAAATAATATAAATGTCCTAATCTAATTTATAAGGCTCAAAATAGTCCATAATTAGACCCTTGGATGATTAGGGTATATATATACTCGACCAATAACGTTTGGTCAAGTTTCTGGTCCTCTTTATGGGTATTATTATTGTAATAAAAACTTTATTATTGATTTTATTACTAAATAAATAATTTCTGCATCATTAGTGTATAAGCTATTAAGGTAATTAAAAATCTCTTAAAAATTACAAATAAATTACCATAACAAAGAAAAATATTTTATCTTTAAAATGATTATTTATAACCGAATTTATATTATGTATAACCTTATATTAAAATTACTTTAATTATTAAAGATTGAGTGATACATATTTCACTTTCTTTAAAATAAAATAAATTAAAGGTCTTAATCACATCCAAGTGGGTTAAAATGGATTAAAATTCGACCCAAATATGTCTTAGGATGAAATATAATCATCCCATGATATTACGACAAGTTTTAGGGTAATTTTATATTATTATATTTACCCTTAATTACCTAATTTACCTTTAACTATGGTAAAACAAATTTACCATAGTTACTATTCATAGTGCCCAAAAATAAAAAGTAGCCTATTAATATAATTTGGACCTAATGATTCCAAATATTAAATCCATTTTTTCATATTCAAATCACAGAAGTTTCAGAAATTAATTTAAAATTAATCCTGTTGTTAAGAAAATGAGTTTTAAAAGTTAAAACATTGCAAAAGATTGAAATGATTTTACCTATGAATTCAATGTAAAATCAATGATAATGACAAAAATTATATTAAATGGTAAAAATAGATTCTATTTATACTTTAAAACCATTAAATATTATAATTTAACCATATAAATTATTACGATGAAAAAAGTTGTTTTTAATTAAAATATAGTGTATTTTTACTATTCATTAAAATATGAAAGTTATCAGAATAATATGAAAACTTTATCCAAAGTAAATTTTTATATCCTGATTCCAAAGAAGAATTTTATTTTTTCAAATTTAACTTATAAACATTTCAAAAACTAGATTTAAAGTGGGTGCGCTATCAAAATGCGGAAAAACTGCATTTTTTGAAAAATAATCAATTTACCCGAAAAAATTATTTTGTTCTCATACCATGTTCTAGAAAATTTGTAAGATGAATAATAATGTTATAAAATTCAAAATTTAGTTAATACTATTCATAACGGCTAGTTCATAATAATATTATAACAATATATCATTGTTTAGTGAAACCCGGTATTGTGTACTACACACGCTATCGACAAAGGTCACAATTGCGTGTAATGCAAGCCAAGTCAGGGATGCGTGTAGTGAAAGATCCCTTTGGTTTTGCGTATAACATAATCAAAAATTATTTCATTTATACATTAAATAAAACCTATACTTAATGTTGCATAGAATAATTTCTACAAAACGAACTTGAAATTGTGTGTAACACAAGCCAAGAATAGTGTTGCGTATACTGCAAGCTAATACGGTGTTGCGTATAGTACAAGCTAATCTTGGTTTAGTGTACAATATAAGACATCAAAGAAATTAAAAGAAATATATCTCATCAAATCTCAGGGTGTTACATGAAGGATAATGTTTTTTAGGATTTATTGATTATATAAATTAAATAAATATTTATTCTCAAGATGACTATTTAATTACATGAATATATAAAATTTATTTATTGAATTAATAAATGTTTATTTAGGTATTTGATAAATTTTGAGCAGGATTATAGGACAAGTATTTTGTCTAATGATAAATATTAATTTCCAAGCTGGTAAAATAATATTTATCATTTATCTAGTTAGAGAAATCCATGAGAAAATAATATTAGTATTTATATTACATGGTATGGGGTCATATAAGTTTTAATATTTTATTTTAGGGAAATTTTGAAAATAAATAATATTTTAACACTAACCCTACCTCTATAAATAGACAACTATGTATATTGTGTAGAGATTTATTGAAATATGGAATTTTTGTGCATAATGAAATCTATATCATTTTCTCAAGATTGATTAATTCTTTAGATATTCTCCTTACTCCTCCATAATATCATGAATGAGAGTGTGAGGATCATTCTTTAATCCAAAAGGAATCATCATAGTGATCAAGATGAACACTGTAAGATGATCAATATGTCATGATAGAACCTGGAAATTCATCATTATTTTTTGAAGATCATAGGGACAGGTGTGGATCAACACTATAGAGATTCTATGCTTGGATCCTACAAGAGAAACCAAATTTAACTAAAAAGTGTTTTAGAAAATCAATAGCTTTATCAAAGAAAGATCTCAAAATTGAGATATTCTTTCTTCTGGTTTATTTTAAAAAATTATAAATTTAATGTAAAAAATATCTTATCTTGGTTCTTTTGACCTTCTTTGTTGATATTCTATGGAAAAAAAAATTGGTCGTGATGTTTACTTCTTAAATTTTTTTGAATGATCCATCCAATCCAAAAAATATTGAGTTAGGCTCGGCCCCGATTAGTGCTTCCTCTATGCTCGAAACCATAAATTTCTAGGAATTTTCATTATTTTAATGGTAATTTAAATAATGGAAAAAAATTCATAAACATCCATAGAGGTAGATAGTAATGGATCAAAATAACTATCCATATGTTATAATTTGTACTTAGAGTCCCAAATGTTTTAAATCCATTCATACACAATCCTAAACGCATATTTGTAATATCTGATGAGGAATTTGGATATAAATAATCAAAGGGTTTCCATGCCTTCTAATATCATAGATTTCATACAAACTCATCATTGTTATGTTATATAGCATGTCACTTTATTTTTTTTGTCATGTTAGAAGACATGAAAAATCTTGACAATCATGGTTTTAATGGAAAGTAATGTAAAACCTTTGAATTAATTTTTTTTATACCTGAATGGCCCAAAGGCCTTGAATTTTTATTTATTTTGGATAATACTATTTTTAAATTGGATAAGATGGAACCATTACATAACCCATAGGCCCAGTGGCATAAGACCCAGTACATGACCCAAATGCCTAAAGGCACAATTCCCAATACCTGACCCAAAGTCCCAACCAAACTATACTATAATTTACCCTCCCCAATATCTGCATCATTGAAGTCTCCTAGCTTCCCACCTTTTATTGTTGATTTGCAAGCATTTCCCTATACATAACTACACGGTTCATGTCATGACCCCCTCCCCACAAAGTGTACCCCTCCTGGGTCGGCAATGTGAAAAGGGAGATAATGACCCCCGAGTCCCACCTCCAGTAGGCCCCGGGTTGGCAACTAGTACTAAGGGTATAATAAACACACAAATGGGAGGCATTACCCTCTAAGAGAGCACATGCGGAAGAGAGAGATAAGATAGACACCAACCAACTCCAACTCAGAATTGGAATATAAAAGAAAACCCAAGGTCACATATGAAATGTCGTGAAAAAGTACTACAACTAGAAGGGAAAAACAGAAAGTACCCAAAAGAAGAATAAACAGAAACAACCACAAGCCCGAACAGCTCCTGCAACCCCAACCTAGTAGAAACCAAGTTGATCTCCAACCTGATCCAAGTGACCTGAAAATAGTTTATACATACATAGGGTGAGTATAATAGTATACTCAGTAGGATCCTCCCCGAATCATCTCGTGCAAAAGTAAAGAGAGCATGCTAAAGCACAGTGAGCAGCAAGTGAAACTAACTCGTTACCTAAGTAGGTATAATAAGTTCCCAACATCACCGTGGCTACTCTCACCAAGTAATTCATACAAGAATACAGCATATAATAAAGAATATCAATGGTACCCCGCTACTACTTCCCCACTGGTTTGCTGCTTTGCCCCAACGCCGCACGTCTTGAGCATATCTCTCTAAAAAGGCTTGCCCACACACACCTGGGTGAAGCACCATAATGTGCACCTCGTGAAACACGAAGGATTTCTCGCAGACACCTAGGTGAAGTACTACACCATCCTCAGAACCAAAATTAACCAGGTATTTTCCGGGAGCCGCCACAGCTTGCATAACGTGTATCATACGTCGGGTATTATACCTCAAGCCATTATAACCCATACACCGAGTAGGGATCCTCAAGCCATCACATCCTATGCACGTTACACCTATAGTAGTCCATAGGATACTATATCCAGAATATATGTGTGTGAATAATCACAAGCCATTACAGCCATCTACACACATACATGGGGAAAACTAACCGATGTGCCTACCAGCACAAGTATCTACCAAGAGAAGAGAGCGGGGCCAAAGGGGTTAGTCAGCCATTCTTCCTCCCACCGGAATGTTAGGGAAAACACACCCTAGGGCTCAGAATACTCGTGGTGTTAGTTTCCCTTACTGACAGGGTGGAGTAGCGTATAGAAACACAAAAAGTACCAAATATATTATATCTCACAACCACACTATGGGCATAACCTAGTCTTAGACTCAACTGCATCTAACATCTCTCGGACTCCGGGCTGCCACTTCTAAGTCTAGGTATCCTATAATCATAAAACCATTTAAATAACTTTATTAGATTACGCATTCCCTTTTTATCAGTTCCAATTTATGTTAATTAATTAATTAAACATTAATTAACCATGAACCATTCCACATTAGACTTCATTAGAATCACACCCAAAGTCCATTGTCCCTTTAAAATTACAACCCCATTATTTTGTTCCAGCGAACTCTAACCCCATGGGTTAACACCATTTGTTCAAATATTCATTATAGAATTACATTCCCAGATTCCCATGCATTCTAGAAAAGCATTCTATGCTACTAACACAAGGGGGATCAACACGGTGAGTAGATGTACTACCCGTCGAGTCTTTTTTGCCTATTGCAAGTGTAGACCCGTCCTCCCTGGAGAAGCTAAACACGGAAAGCACATGGAATACCCCGTGCATCTTCTCCTCTTTTGGAATAAGGGTAAGAAAGACCAACTGCCTTGAGCAGTGGGGAAATGTAAAGCAGATAAACAACCAAAGAACCAGCAAGCATCCAACAATCACATTCATCCCACTCCATCATCCTTGGTGTCCTCCCTGACACCCACAAGCATAAACTGATTCATCTCTCCACGCTAGGCGTCATCTGCTGCCACAACCAAAAGGCCTCCATTCCCCCACATATCACAACACCCATCCAGGATCATGTCTCAACACAAGCAGCCGGAAAAAAAACATCACATCACTTCGGCTATTGGCCATTTAACAATCAAGAAGGTAACTCAAAACCCTTCAAGGAAGTATCAAACAATCAATTCTTTAATCCATCTTGAATTAACAGATTTTTAATTCGTTGGTTCCAAAATCGTGAAACCTAACTATTAAGATATCACAAATGATTAAACATGCTTTCTACACCAATTTGATTAACATCAAATTACAAAAATAACCAGATTCATTCACATGCCTCTTTATCTTTAGAAAAAAAATATCAATTAATCTCGGTTTACGTTCGTTATCAATTTTCATCAGGAACAAGCATAGATATCACACTATTTATCAAAACAAGAGGAAACAACATACGATCGATATCAGTTTATTTATCCGGTTCAAAAATTTATTATGTCAATTTGTTTATCATCCAGTGGGATAAAACATTCTAACATTACAATTTCACATAAAAGAAATAGAAGTAATGAATCCCCTACCTCAAAGGTTTTTTACGGAAACCACAACGGTCAAAGAACACTCAAGAAAACCGGGCCGATTTACCAAGGATCCTACCTAGATCTCTTCTCCTAACACTAACAAGACCAAATATCATCATATTTTTCATCCACACACTTATATATACCCATAATGGGCGTAGATCTAAGAAACCGAGAGAAGAGGTGAAGTGGATCTAAGTGGATCTAAGAAACCGATCAAGAACGAAGAAGAACGAAGAAGAACGATCACATACCTCAAGAAATCATCTTCGATTCACCAATAGAAGCCTTCGGATTTCCTTCAAACTATTTGGGAGAGGTTCTCCTACCTTTAAGGGAGGGTAATCCTGAGTTATGGCCACTTAGGAGCTTAAACGATCAAGTTACAGGCAAAACGGTTGAGATCCACAATTTTAGGATCTAGTTTAAGTGGTCTCACGGTTAGTTCGCATGGTTTAACAAACTATGCGCTAACTGTGCATTAGATACTGCCTTGGCCACCCCTCTCGCATGGTTTGGCTGCACGGTTAGACAAACTGTGTGCCTCCCATGTGGAAACTACTGCCTCCAAGACCAACTACACACGGTTAGGCCCCATGGTTTAGACAAACCATGCGCTGCCCGTGTGAAAGCTATTTACCTTTAGTTTTCCACAAAATTCCACCCAAATGCACCCCCAATTAACTACTCCAAAACATGGGTAGTTAGAAATATCAAAAGTACATGAAAATTTAACGTGATGTTATATTTCACAATTTTTCACCGTTGAAATGGTTCATCGAAATAGAAGATTTTGGAAAATTATTGGGGATAAGTTACCTTGACCTCCCAGAACACCTCTAACACCACATTTTCACAAAGTAATGGACTGGAGAGGTCTGTTCCATTACATCATATACCTCTTAAAACATTCTCGTCCTCGAGAATCCAAAACCCACCTAAAGTGAAAATGAAACAGGGTCTGAACAACCACCCATTGAGATACCTATCAAAATAGAGCAAGACACAAAAGCAACAAAGGGATCCATCTCATAAACATGAAATTTTCATAACCACATAAGTTACATCGATGCATGAAAAGAGTTAAACATCAAAAAACCCTGGGTACTGAGCATGTATATGTGACTCACGTTCTCAGGTACTCTCCTCCAAGACACCGTGTCTCCACAAGACATGAACCAAATGAATAGAACCCCCACGCAACACCTTATCCTTACGGTCTTAGATCTCCACAGGTCACTCCTCAAAGGTTTCATCATCATCAACATCGATCTCTCCCCAATTGATGATTTGAGAGTCATTATGAAGATAACAATGGAGCTGTGATACATGGAAAACATCATTTATCTAACTCATATATGGGGGAAGTGCTACTCGATATGCCACCGCTCCAACATGAGATAACACCTCAAAAGGACCAACAAACTAGGGAGAAAGCTTACTTCCACGACCAAACCTTCACTCCCTACGACGAGGAGTCACCTTCAAAAACACAAGATCCCCAATATTAAACTCTAAGGGTCTTTTTCTTTGATCAGCATATGATTTCTGTTGATCTTGTGTTGTCTTCATCCTCTCACAAATCACCTGAACCATCTCTGTTGTATTCTGCACTAGTTCCGGTCTGAGAATTGCTAACTCTCTGACCATAGTCCATCACAACGGAGAACGGAAAGGCCGGACATACAAGGCTTTTAACAGCGCTATACCGATGGTGGAGTGAAAACTATTATTGTAAGTGAACTCCACCAAGGGTAAGTTCCTCATCCATGAACCTCCAAAATCAAGAACACAAGAGAGTAACATGTCTTCAAGAGTCTGGATAGTTCACTCTGTCTGACTATCCATTTGAGGATGAAAAGCAGTGTAAAGGAAAAGTTGAGAACCGAAAACATGTTGGAGACCTCTCTACACCCTGGAGGTAAAATGATGATATTTATAAGAAATGATCATCCTAGGTACTCCATGAAGTCTCACCACCTCCTCTAGATACTCCCTCGACAAAACTTCCACGGAGTTTGACTCCTTGATTGCTATGAAGTGGGCCAATTTTGTTAAATGATCCACTACCACCCAAATAGCATCATGTCCTCCCAGATCTCATGGTAGACCAGTAACAAAGTCCATTGAGATGTCCTCCCACTTCCACTGAGGAATCTATAATGGCTGGAGAAGACCACTAGGAACACGGTGTTCGGCCTTCACCTTCTGGCAAACTAAACATCAAGAAACAAACTATGCAGCCGCACGCTTCAGCCCAGGCCACCAAAACTGACTCCTCAAGGATCAGTACATCTTTTTAACGCTAGGATTTACTGCTAAAGGTGAACTATGTAAATCTCTCAGAACCATCTCGCGCATCGTCAAAGGAACAAAAAGCCTCCCATGAAACAACACTTGGTGTTGTTCATCCTCAGACCAACCATCAGGGGCCTCACCACAAACAACTCGGTCTCTCCAGACCTCCACCTCTAGATCTCCCAACTGGGACTCTTCCACATTCTGCATCAGCTATGACTGTACCATCATATGAAAAAGATAGCCTCTACCCCCAACTTCTCCCATATCAAGATGTAATGCTGACAGTTCTTCCATTACTCTCCAGAAATCACCGGATTCACGCACAGCATCACTATGTGACTTTCGGCTCAGCGCATCAGCTACAACATTACCTTTACCAGGTTTATATGATATTTCGAAGTCGTATTCCTATAAGAACTCCATCCACCGACGCTGTCGTAAGTTCAGGTCACGCTAGGAGAAAACATACCTCAAACTCTTATGATCGCTGAAAACCACAAAGCGCTCACCAATGAGGTAATGTCTCCACAACTTTAGATAAAACACCACGACAACTAACTAACGATCATGGGTGGAATAGTTGCATTCATGGGGAAATAACTACCGAAAACCATAAGAAACAACTGACCTCTACTGTATGAGAACAAAGCCTAACCCCAGATGTGAAGCATCGCAGAAAATATCAAACTGAACTCCCTCAACTAGAAGACAAAGGACTTGAGCACTTACTAACTTCTCCTTTAGATACTCGAAAGTTTCCTAACACTGATCAGTCCATATGAATGACTGATATTTCCTAGTCAAAGCTTTCAACGGAGTCTCAAATTGTGTGAAATTGGCTACGAACCTTCTGTGGTAGCATGCAAGACCAAGGAAACTTTGCACCTCTGACAATGTCATGGGGGCTACCCAAGATACAACTGCTTCTATATCCAATGGATCCACATCTACTCCCTGTTGGGACACAACATGCCCCAAGAAAAGGACTTATCAAGCCCAAAACTCACACTTAGACAACTTCCCAAATAGCTGATGCTGACGAAGGACTCCCAAAACGGTGTGTAGATGCTCTTCTTGCTCCTCCTCAGACATGGAGTACACAAGGATGTCGTTGATGAAAACTACCACAAACATGTCCAGTAACTCATGGAACACAACATTAATCAATCCCATGAATACAGCTGGATCATTTGTCACGCCAAATGGCATTACCACGAACTCACAATTCCCATGACGACAACGGAAAGCAGTCTTCGGGATATCCTCATCCTTCACATGCATATGATGATATCTTGACTGCAAGTTGATATTTGAGAACCAGCCTACACCCTTCAGTTGACCAAAAAAATCATCAATCCACGAAATAGGATAACAATTCTTTATTTTCACTTTGTTTAAGAGACGATAATCGACACACAACCACAAACTGTTATCAGCCTTCTTCATGAACAAAACTGGTGCACCCCACAGTGACACACTTGGCCAAACAAAACCGCACTTTAAAAGACCATCAAGTTCTATACGTAGCTCTCATAACTCAAAAGGGTCCATCCTATACGGAGACATAGATATAGGAGACACTCCTGGATTTAGCTCAATCTCAAACTTGATCTCTTGTCAAGGGGGTAATGCTACAACCTCTTCTGGAAAGACATCAGGGTACTCCTCTACGACCCTAGGAAACGCCAACTGCTGAACCTCTGAAGAACTCAGCATCATCTCAGCCACCATGGATGATAAGGATGGAACGCACCTATGACCCATCTGAGGATCCCGCTCACCAACAAACACCATTGGCTCTCCATCCCACACCAAAGAAAACGACCTTCTTCCTAAGGCAATTCACGATAGCCTACACCAAATATAACCAATCCATGTTGAGGATGATATCATATGGTTGTATTAGTAAACATAGAAAATATCCCCAAGAGCGGTGTTGCCTCAACACTAGCTCACAGTCTCTACATACTTCAAATAAGTCAGCTCGACCTCCAATTGGCATAGTCAATGCCAAGGGCACTGGAAGCCTCTCTACCTCAAGTCTCAAAGCATGGAAAAGGGTAGGTGATATGAAAGAGTGTGTCACTCCTGAATCAAACAAGCCATACACCAAGTTAGAAAATAGGAAAAGGGTACCTTGAACAACATCTCACTCGCCTGGAGCTGGCAACGCTAGAGCATGAAGCTGACCACGACCTCCTCCACGGCCTCTCTGACCCTGATGATGACAACCACCACAGTCGCGCTCTTCTCTCTGAGAATGGGGAGTCCCATGGGGTTGTCCTCTGCCTACCCCATCTACCCTCTAGTGATCTAAAGCTGGTGTAACCTACTGCTGCTGCTACCTCGGCTGGAACTGCCAAAAAGGAGGAACCTAGAGCGTAGTTCCTGGTGCACGATGACTGTCCTAAAAGGTTGGGCACTCCCACTGCTGATGACCACGACCACCACAAGAAAAACAAGCACCTTATCCCTTGGAATGGTCTTGAGAGTTGCTACCTCCGGAGAAACGAGATGTGAAGGGTTGGGGCCAACCCCCAGCTAAACGAAAACTCTTCTGCCCTGAAAACCGAGAACCACGGACCCCCGCTCTACTTCATGAGGAATCATGGAGATTCCTCTCTCATGGTGATCCGGTCCTGGCCAAAGTCCTCTCAACAACCTCTGCCCTCACTAGCACCTCAAGATATGTCTTTAGCATAAATGGGGTGACCTGACACTAGATATCTGGATGAAAATCCTCCTCAAAATGCCTCGTCCGGGCCTCCTCATCGGGTAACAGGTCTAAAGAATATCGTAAAAGGTTCCTAAAATGGTCTCCAAACTCTCGAATAATAGATCTCCCCTGTTGAAGGGTAAGAAGCTCCTGGCAACTGGACACCTTCGCAGTCGAAGAAAGAAAATCAACTCTAAACTTGTCTCGGAACTCCTCCCATGAGATTGTTGACTCCTCATGATCCCCGAGAAACAAGAACCACCACTTCCTTTTTTCTCCATGTAGAATCATCACAAATAATGACACCCAGTGCACTTTCTGAGCACGGATCGAACTGAAGCCTATCTCTACCTCCTATAACCAGTCTTCTGTGACTACATCTGAAACAGAGCCCCCATACTTTTGCAGACTCTGGTGCTGAAACTCTTGGAGTGTCTTCCTCAAAGTGTCATCGTCGTCAACCTCTACCATGCAGCGACTTGCTGGAACATCCTGCTGGACATTTTCTGTGCAATCCTGATGAGGACGTCGACCTGGAGACATACCTATAAAATAACAAACCATTAGAGCTCCTAAACCTGGAATATGGAAGAATCAACATTAATTAATTAATCATTTTCTTTTATTCATTTTAGGTTAACCAATCCCAAGGTCTACCCATTCAAACATAGGCGCAAAGAAGAATGATGCATGATCCTTTCCTAGGTCTCTACCCTATAACTAGCATCAACTTGTTTAGTAGTCATTGTATACTTAAAGGTCTGTACATCAGATCATAGGGGGGCCTAAACGCTTATGTATCAGCCGGTCTCCAGTGTTTACCTCACTTGCTAAACATGAATGACATTGTTGCCCTACTAACCCATGCAACCTTACTTGTGCCTAACTCCAAACACCATCCTATCCATCAACCTCCCTCTAATACCACTCTGTCACAACCCCCTCCCCACAAAGTGTACCCATCCTGGGTCGGCAATGTGAAAAGGGAGATAATGACCCCTGAGTACCACCTCCAGTAGGCCCCAGGTAGGCGACTAGCACCGAGGGTATAATAAACACACAGATGGGAGGTATTACCATCTAATAGAAAACATGCGTAAGAGAGAGATAAGATAGACACCAACCAAATCCAACTCAGAACTGGAATATAAAAGAAAACCCAAGTGCACATATGAAATTTCATGAAAGAGTACTACAACTAGAAGGGAAAAATAGCAAGTACCCAAAAGAAGAATAAACAGAAACAACCACAAGCCTGAACAGCTCCTGCAACCCCAAGCTAGTAGAAACCAGCTTGATCTCCAACCTGCTCCAAGTGACCTGAAAAATAGTTTATACATACATAGGGTGATTATTACATTATACTCATTAGGTTCCTCCCTGAAGGCTCTCGTGCAGAAGTAAAGAGATAATTCTAATGCCTAGTGAGAAACAAGTAAAACTAACTTGTTACCTAAGCAGGTATACTAAGTTCCCAACCTCACCGTGGCTACTCTCACCAAGTAACGCATACAATAATATAGCATATAATAAATAATATCAAGGGTACCCCGCTACTACTTCCCAACAGGTTTTCCACTTTCCCCCAACATCGCATGTCTTGAGCATATCTCTCCAAAAAGGCTTTCCTACAGACACCTGGGTGAAGCACCACAATATGCACCTCGTGCAACACAAAGTCTAGCCCACAGACACCTGGGAGAATCACTACACCATCCTCACAACCAAAAGTAACCAGGTAGTTTCCGGGATCCACCAAAGCTCACATAACGTGTATCATACGTCGGGTATTTTACCTCAAGCCATTACAGCCCATACACCGAGTAAGGATCCTCAATCCATCATAGCCTATACAGGTTACACCTATAGTATTCCATAGGATACTATATCCAGAATATATTTGTGTGAATAACCACAATCCATTACATCCCTCTACACACATACATGGGGAAAACTAATTTTTGTGCCTACCTACACAAGTATATACCAAGAGAAGAGAGCAGGGCCAAAGGTGGTAGTCATCCATTCTTCCTCCCACTGGAATGTTGCGGAAAATACCCCCCCAAGGGTCAGAATCCCCGGGGTGTCAGTTTCCCTTACTAACAGGGTGGAGTAGTGTATAAAAACACAAAAAGTATAGAATATACTATATCTCACAACCACACTGTGGACATAACGTAGTCTTAGACTCAACTGTAGCTAACATCTCTTGGACTCCGGGTTTCAACTTCTAAGTCTAGGTATCCTATTAGAATACAACCATTTAAAGAAATTTATTAGATTACTCATTCCATTTTTATCAGTTCCACTTTATGTTAATTAATTCATTAAATATTAATTAACCATGAACCATTCCACATTAGACTTCATTAGCATCACACCCAAAATCCACCGTCCCTTTAAAATTACAACCTCATCATTCTGTTCCAGTGAACTCCAACCCCATGGGTTAACACCATTTGTTCAAATATTCATTATAGAATTACTTTCCCATATTCCCAGGCATTCTAGAAAATCATTCTATGTTACTAACACAAGGTGGATCAACAAGGTGAGTAGATTTACTACCCGTCGAGTCTTTTCTTCCTATAGCAAGAGCGTAGACCCATCCTCCCTCGAGAAGCTAAACATGGAAAGCATGTGGCATACCCCGCGCATCTTCGCCTCTTTCAGAAGAAGGGTAAGAAAGACCAATTTCCTTGAGTAGTGGGGAAAAGTAAAGAAAATAAAAAACCAAAGAACCAGAAAGCATCCAACAATCACATTCATCCCACTCCATTATCCCTGGTGTCCTCCCTAACACCCACATGCATAAACCGATGTATCTCGCCACTCTAGGTGGCATCTGATGCCACAACCAAAAGGCCTCCATTCCCCCACATATCACAACACCCATCCAGGATCACGTCTCCACACAAGCAGCAGGAAAAACAAACATCACATCACTTGGGCTATTGGCCCTTTTACAATCAATAGGGTAACTCAAAACCCTTCAAGGAAGTATCAAAAAATCAATTCTTTAATCCATCTTTAATTAACATATTTATAATTTGTTGGTTCCAAAATCGGGAAACCTAACCAATAAGCTATCACAAATGATTAAACATTCTTACTACGCCAATTTGATTATAATCAAATCCCAACAAGAACCAGATTCATTCACATGCCTCTTTATCTTTATCCAAACAAATATCAATTAATCTTGGTTTACATTCTTTACTGATTTTCATCAGGAAAAATCATAGATATCACACTGTCTATCAAAACAAGAGGCAACAATGTACGGTCGATATCAATTTATTTATCTGGATCAAATATTTATTATGTCAATTCCATTGTCATCTAGTGGGATAAAACATGCTAACATTATAATTGCACGTAAAATAAAGAGAAGCAATGAATCCCCTACCTCCAAGGTTTTTGACGAAAACCACAACGGTCGAAGAACGCTCAAGAAAACCGGGTCAATTCACTAAGGATCATCCATAGATCTCTTCTCCTAACAAATCCAGCACCAAATCTTGTCATATTTGGAATTCACACACTTAGATCTACCCATAATAGGCGTATATCTAAGAAACCGAGAGAAGAGGGGAAGTAGATCCAAGTGGATCTAAGAAACCGATCAAGAACGAAGAAAAATGAAGAAGAACGATCACAAACCTCAAGAAATCGGCTTCAATTTTCCAAGAGAAGCCTTTGTATTTCCTCCAAAACGTTTGGGAGAGGTTCTCCTACCATTAAGGGAGGGTAATCTTGAGTTATGGCCACTTAGGAGCTTAAACAAGCAAGTTAGAAGAAAAACGGTTGAGATCCACAATTTTAGGATCTAGTTTAAGTGGTCGCACGGTTAGTTTGCATGGTTTAACAAACTGTGTGCTAAATGTGCGTTAGCTACTACCTTGTCCACCACTATCACACAGTTTGTCCGCACGATTAGACAAACCATTCCCCTCATGTGCGGAAGCTACTACCTCCAAGACCAACTACGCACGGTTTGGCCGCACGGTTTAGACAAACTGTGCGCTACCCATGCAAAAGCTATTACCCTTTAGTTTTCCTTAAAAGTCCACCCAAACGCACCCCCAAGTCACTATTACAAAACAAGGGTAGTTAGAAACATCAAAAGTACCTAAAAACGTAATGTGATGTTACAGTTCACAATTTTCCACCGTTGAAACAGTTCATCGTAATGAAAGATTTTGGAAAAGCGTTGGGGATAAGTTACCTTGACCTCCCAAAACACCTCTAACACCACATTTTCACAAAGTAATGGACTGAAGAGGTTCGGGCCATTATAGTTCCTGGTACCAATGGTTATTTCCATACCCTCTTATTCATCCAATCTAGTTAGCTCTACTCTAGTGGCTACAACTTACTCTGGGTTCTCTTCTGTGACTTAGTCTATGTAGTCTTCCTAGGCTACTCCATGGTATTTGAGGCCAAAAATATCACTTCCTCAAGGCCTGAGGTGGGCCAAATCCCATGTGGCCTAAAATTACAGTGGCTTGTAGGCCCAACATGGTGGCCTGAAGGCCCAAATGAATTAATAGTTATAGATACTACAGTACCACTATAGTACCTTCTATAGTAATACTAGAGTTATTCTATATTAACCTAGAAATATTCCTCTACCATGATTTGATCTTGGGTTTCATGCAGAGTTATGGGGTGTGTTAACCACTCGGCTACCACCCCAACTACCATTATTTTTGTTTCTCTTCTTCATCATAATACATTCTTTCACACTTTCATCATGATTCACTAATTTCCATATATAAGTTTAACATATTTTACATTCTTCTCTATATTGATCTTCCCCCTAATATGAAATTCATTCACTAATACATGCATGTATCTTTGTATAATTGAGATCGGGTTTATTAACAACATTTTTCATATCATAAAATGATTGAGGTATCTTAGCTTTAATAAATTTATCATATAGAAACTCCAATATCATCACCATTTCTTTATTGGTAATTCCACATAAACACTTGATATAGTACATCTTGAGTAAAAGGGGAAATTTTTTATGTTTGTTATGTCCTTCATATAGATCCTGATATCCATCATCCACTAATTCATAAAACTCATTTCATTTATCAGTTATATTTTTTATATTATAAATATCTATAAATGTAGAAAGATACTCTACTGATATGTTACAATTTCCATCATGTTGTGATGTAGTTACAAAACAATTATTGATCAAGTTATAAATTTCGTTATCCACTATCAGGTTAGTAGGATTTTCATTTTGTTTATTATCACACATCAAACTTTTTTCAATGTACAATTCCTCATTTCAAATCCATCTCACATATCCAGAAGGAAATTATTTCAATATCAACTACTCATAAACTTTATATCTTTTAAACAATCATTTTAAATTGTAATCAAGACATTGATATTTTATTATTACTTCTACATATTTATTTGCAATTGAAAAATCAGAAAACACATCCAACCCCTTAATATATTGAGTTATATTCTAAGGTAAAATAATCTACCTTGTATCCATTTGTTTCCTATTGAAAATATCTATATAAAAAACATAATGTACATTAGTTAAGTAAAATAATGTTGAAAATAATATATAAGATTTATGAAATAACACAACACTAATATCAAATAGAATATTATCATTTATAAAATTTTACTGAGAAATAATCATCATATACAATACAATTATAATCAATTGATATTATGATTTCATATTTTATGATATAAATATATCATATAACATAGAGAAAAAAAACAATCATAAAAACTAAAACTACATATATTTTTTTGAAATATTATCTAATTTTTTTATTAAATCATAAATGCATATTTATTCTAGGTTGTTTCCATTTTTCTTTTATACTTTAATTTTTTGAATTGGATATATTTCATTTTAAATAATATATTTATCAACAAATATTGAATATTAAAAACAAAACATAATCATATAATATGTGATAACTATAAATATTAAATTGAAAAGACTATAAGATTAAATGAACAATAAATCAATAAAAAAATTCATGAGTGATCTTATTTAATAACATAATCAATAAAAAATAATTGGATATAAAAAAAATAACATTTTTATCTATATAAAATCAATATAAAAACCCATAACTATTATAACTACAATAAAAAAATGAATATGAAATATTAAAAAATGATTACTTTGTAATATATTAATAAATAAATCCAAAAACTAAATTGAAAATAGAATTATTGAACGCATCAAAAAAATATTTGAAAAAAAACTAACCCAAAAAAAATTTCATTAACGATAAACTAAAAATTAAAAACATATTATATAATCAATCAAATTAATAATAAATTAAAAACATAAACACATTACTAAATTATCAAATTCATACCATTATTATCATCATAGTTATACTACAGAGGGTGACAAGGTAAAGGGAGGTTGGACATTAAGTCCCTAAAAAAAATTCAATAAGGTGGTTTTACCTGATGATCCAATATCATGACAAAACCAATATTTTATAGATCAAAAAAATTTCCTAAACATACAATTTTAAATACATATGTAAATCTCATAGAGTCCATTGCAATCATAGAATAATAAGGATAATAGAAGAGTAGAGCTTTTAAGAACTTATCTTACAACCAGAAGAAACCAGCATGATGATATGATGAAAAGATGGACCGAAAAGAAAATCAGGAAGGAAAGGGGAAATAGGTTCATGTTATAGATAGAGAATATGAAAAAAAAGATAAGGATAAAGTAAATCGTAAATCTTATTGTAATAATATGTTTTAACTATTTATAATTTTTAAACCACTTATAATCTTTATAATAGTGGTGATTATTTAAAAAAACACTACTAATATTTCTTCACATGGAAATTATATTTAATCATCACTAATAAAGTATGATAAATTGTTAGGAAACCTAGGATTCATAATTAGTGTCAGTTTTTTGTAATCACCGCTAATAAAATATAACAAAGTATTATTTTTATAATATTGCCTCAAACTTTTAGAGAAATCTAAAATAATAATTGAATACAGTGTTGAAATTTGGGATTTATTATCATGCTTAGAATGATTTTCAATCTAAAAGGACCATTCAAACTCTAGAAGATATGTACAGATCATGATCGATGGATTTAAAAGGATTCTTATATCAACATATTTCTTTAATTGTGTTCTCATATAATAATATGTTTCATTCTAGCATTCAAATGGCATATGATTCTTTGTATAGGAAGAGGTGTAAAACTCTATGTTTTGGGGATTAAGTAAGAGAGATGAAGTAGTTGGGACCCAGTCAATATCTAGAAATTTCATACAAAATTCAAATCATTCAGTGACATCTCAAAGTTGTAAAAATTTGATAAAATATTTACATTTATATTCATTAGTTACATTTATAGTTTGATGTCAGGGGAAAGTAATTCATCCAAATATCACCATGAAAGAGGGTTTTGAGATTATGAAAGAAGGGTAAATTGAGCTCAAGATTCATCATCCCTTTAAATATCCTTTATCATAATGGGACTATAGCTTATCACCTTGAACTTCCACCAAACCTCTCACAAGTGTATGATGTCTTCCATTTATCACTTTTTAGGAAAGACATACCATATCCACAACATGTACTAAACTTATAGGTTGTACAACTAGAATCTGATTTATCTTATGAGGAATAACAAGATGAGATATTGGAACATAGTGATTAATTGATATTAAAAAAGACCACTCACTTGGTCAAATTTCTCTATAGGAATAATAAGAGGATCAATTTCATTTTTAGGAAAAAAATTAAGAAACCACCATAGGGGTGAAATTAGGTAAAATGGGTTAAATTAAATGGAAAATGACTAAAATATCTCTAACCTTATCTCTAAATTGAGTGAATGAGTTGGTGAATGATCTATTTCCATTATATTTCTACTTTGGGTCCACTTTTAATGAGAAATTATATTCTTTATTCATTAAGGAATGAGTATTTGTATAAATTCCAAGAAAACTCACCTATAAAAAAACCCCTACTCTACCAACTTCAAACCAAACTTTTCATTTGGTTTTCACTTTAATACCTACCAAAATTATGCCTCATAAAGTATTCTTACATGTTTGGTATATTTTAATCACAATAATTAGGGAAAATTTTTTTATTTTAAAGGAATCGGTTTTGTGAATGAGTGAATTCATCAAAGTACATATATAGTTCTTCATAATTTTTTCAAATACCTTCTCATGTACACTTTTTTTAAGTATCATTCACAAATTTAATTATGTCATATTAAAATCATTATGATTCTATAAAAATGATATTACTATAGTATATCTTCTATATAAATGATATTACTATAATATAACTATAAATTATTACTCATTCATTAATACAACATGTTCTTGTTTGGCTCGATTCAAACACCTACATAAAAAATGTTATATTATATTCACTATTTACAACATGAATGAGTATAAATACAATGATACTGGTAATATCTAATGTAGTACACCTAGTTTTGGGTACATAACCCCTTTCCTCAATTTTTTCTAATTTGAGTGTCTTTAATAGAGAGTTTCCATAAAATAGATAGTTTCCATAAAGTCGGGTGTTTTCATAATTTTGGGTGTTTCCATAAAGTTGGTTGTTTCTATAAAGTGGGGTGTTTCCATAAAGTGGGTTGTTTCCATAAAGTGTAGTGTTTCCATAAAGTGGGATGTTTCAATAAAAAATGTGTTTCCATAAAAAGGGAAAAGGTGAAGGATGGGAGAGTTTGGGGTTTTTATAAGGATTATTGAGACCAAAAGGAAGGTCGCATGACCATACACGATTGGCCCAAACCGTGTGGTTAAACTTTGCACAGAGGTCAAATCTAGATCCTATTTTCTAGGAGCTTACTCGTTTTTTCTCTATATATTACATTTTGGCTTTAAAACGACCCTATTTCGAGATTACTCTCCCTAAAAGGCTGTAGAAACCTCCCCACACGAGTTGGATCCAACCCAGAGCCTTCCCTTGGTGATTTTGAGTCCGATTCTTGAGGTATGTCACCATTCTTTTTAGATTTGTCATGTTTTCTTAGATCTACTTCTCCGATCTCCATTAATTCTCAGATATTAACCTATAGTGGGTAGATCTATGTGTTTGGATTCCAAATAATTCAATTTTGAGTCGTGATCCTTCTAGGATAATAGAACTAAGGCCATTCTTGGAGAATTGACCCACTTTCTTGTGCGTTCTTCGTCTGTAGTCAAAGATTCATCAAAACCTTTGAGGTAGATGGCTTTACTCTCATCTCCTCTTTCTATAATTGATTGGATTAGATTAAAATTGGTTTATTGATTGTGAAATTCATGAAAAAATATCCATTTGTGATGATTTATGGTTTTTTTGTGAAATGGCATGATCTTGGTGAATAGTTGTGTAAACGGGGGTTTAGTTTCATGAATTTAAATTAATGATTTTAAAATATGGATTTTGTGGAATTGCTAAATGGTTTATGGAAAATATATTTTCAATAGAAATGGTTTTCAATAAAAATGGAGTTTTATTGAAATGGTTTTGAATTTAAATGGTTTGGCATTGAAATGGTTTTGACAGAAATGGTTTTCAATAAAAAGATGTTTTTATTGAAAGGGTTGTTTTAACATGATCGTTGGGAATATGTGGTGTGTGTTCATATTGCATATATGAGGCTTGGTTAAAATATGAACTTGTGCTCGGTTCCAAAGGTTTAATGGCACATGGGAATTTCATACATGGGGATTGGTTGAAATATGACCTTGTGCTCGGTTCCAAAGGGTTAATGGAACATGGGAAACAATTACATTGTGACGACTTGGTAGATCGACGAGAAACTGCTCATGAGCATGGAACTGTCATAACGTAGCATGCATTGTTGGTTGCATGGGTTTGAGGAATGGTTGGGTATGCTGATAAAAGGATATTGTGAAATGGTTGGAATGATTTTTTAGTTATATTTCTAGAAAAATATCTTGCTGGGAAAATTGGTTTCAATTTCACTTGTATGTTTTTGGTAATGAATGGTTCTGGAATCTTGTTTATATTTAGTTATAAAATATTTTTGAGAAATTATTTTATATTAAATCTTTTATATAATTTTTTTCTAACTCTTCTATCCTAATGTCGTGAGTAGGGAAGTCATTAGGGAAAACATACTGGGTTTTATACTCACCCCTACTTTGGCACTTTTGTTCTTTTGAAGATGTTATCTTCCGAGACAAGGGCAAAGGTAATGTTTCACACGTGTTTAGAACTACCTTGTGATGTCTGGGTTGTTCATAGAATCTGGAGCTTGGAGCTTATAGAGCATGGAGTCTTGAGTTATTTGAAGAGTCGCGTGTATTCTATCCACTATATACTTTGATTCTTGGTTATTCTTCTGTTGTTTCTTACTTTGTTGTGATTTTGAGATATATGAAGTTGTTGAGTTGTCTTCCATTAGTTCATGCATCATATAGTGAATGTTTGGTTATAGTTGGTAGGTTTATTGGGTTATTTATTCAAGGGTAAATCATCCCCCATGTGTATTTGAAACCCTTTGGCATTTATTTCTAGCCTTTGGGGTCTTGGGGATGTCACTTAAGGTATAGTAATGACTTGTTGTACTCTCAAGACAATGAGAATTGGTGGGTCATTACCGATGGTATCAGCTTATTCGGTCCTTGCCTAACAAGTAGTCATCAATATTCCTATTTTTGGAGATGAAATCCCTTCTAGTCTATTCCTTGGGTGGGAATATTAGAAAAGAGTAGGATTGTCGGAACTTGAAATGTATAGCATAAAAGGATATAGATAACCCTTTTATGTTGAACTTCAAGTTACCAGGGAGTTGGGTAAATAAGTGTTTGGAGACACTTCTAGAATTTTTAAATCTCATTGTCATGGGTTTATCCAATGAGATGAGCATGACATGCATTGTAGAGGAATGACTTCCCCCTAGGAGTGCATACATTATTTTGAATAATGGTTCATGTTGTGAAAAAAAGTGTTAGTTTTTTTAAAATAAGGGAATTGGTTTTCAATTGAAAGATTTTGAAAAGGAAATTGTTTATCGTATTTTGAAAATGGTTTAATTTTCAAAAGCGTGTGAAGTGTTTTAAAAAATGGTTGAACATGGGAAAAATTTGGTTTTGGAATACAATTTTGTGATAGTTGATGTGATATAATTTCAAATACTAAGCCAATAGTTGCTAGATAGTGATATTAACGGATTTTGTTGTTAGTTTAGAAAATGAAACCTGGTAGACATCATCGAAACCAACCTGAAGAAGCTGCGGAAAATGTAGTTACACCTGAGCCACGTGTGAACCAAGACCTGGTTTAGAGTATTGTCCAAGATTTTCAAGCTGTGGACACGAGGAACCAGAGGAATGATCCACGACATGTGGATCATACCATCTGGTTCATGAAGCAAAATCCACCTAATTTTCGGGGTGATATTGAACCTGAGAAGGCGGAGGTGTGTCCATGTTGGATGAATCGTATCTTCAACTTCATCGGCACACCGGTAGAGCTAAAGGTCAAACTGGAGATGTATATGTTCGAGGATCTTGCACGTTAGTGGTGGGATTTAGCGGTGCATGCTAAATTGGATGAAGGACTTACATGGGAGGATTTTGAGGAATTTTTCAAAAAATAATTATATCCTCACACGTTAAAGATCCAGAAAATGATGGACTTCTTCAACCTAAAACAAGAGAGCCTCTCTATCATAGAGTATGTGGATAATTTCATGAAATTAGTACTCTTTTCACCAGAAGTTGCAGCAAGTGCCTCTTTGAAGGAACACATCTTTGAATTAGGGCTATGATAGGAGATTCGATCAAAGATTGCCGAACTTTATATTAAAGATTATACAGAGATGGTGAACAGAGAAACTGTGGTTGAACATGATATCATGGGATATATGGGAGGAGGCATGATGATACCTATAAGAAACGGTGGGAACTCAACCACTGGGAACAAGTGGAAAAGGGAAACATATTTCCAAGGTGCAAGTGGAAATCAGAACCAGACGGTTGGATCACTAAACCTTCCTCTACAACCCCGGAGCAAAGAAGGTTGTTTTAAATGTGGTTCGCTTGACCACATAATTTGAGATTGTATAACACAACTAGAGAATGTCATAATTGCACCAAGATGGGACATCTTCAGTGCTATTTTCGCAGTGCTCCAAGGTCAGGTGCTCAAGACACTTCTCTGGTGTAGCAAGCATCGTATGCTTCGACTAGACGAGGACAGCAGAATCAGTCTCATCTGTAGATCATAGTTATCCATGGTGATTCTAGAAATACCATGACTCCTCAACTAGGGAAACCTCAGCAAGGAAACAAGGATAACATTGTAGTGAAGAAACAATTGTATGGAGCTGAGCAGATGATTGTTGATGATCAGGTTGAACCATCTACAGTGAGAGGTATGATTATTTTGAATTCTACCTTTGTTCAAATGTTGTTTGATACTGGTACATCACATTCCTTTCTTTCTTCTTATGTCGTTGACCTACTATGTTTAAAACTAAAAATGATGCCTTCTGTTTTGAAACTGCAAACTTTTCTCGGTGAAAGAGAATGTCAAGCCTTTGTGTGTAAGGCATTTTCTATAACTGTTGATTGATTTGAGCTAAAATGGGACTTCTTGAGGTTGTATATGTATGTATATGATTTAATCCTATGTATGTATTGTATAACAACGTTCAAGGCTCAAATTTACTATTATAGGAGAATATTTAGTTTCATGACTGAGGACGGCATCGAGCATCTCTTTAGAGGAGAGAGGATTGTAAAGAAGGGTCCAAAGAGCTTGTTAGCACCAATGGTGGGAACGATCTCTTACCAATTGGCAGTGTTGACTTTGGAATCAATAGAAGAGATCGAGGAATATAGTTTTCCAGCTATTGTGGATCAATTCCCAAATTTTTTTACCAAGAACTTCCTAGGGTTACCACCTCTAAGGGAAGTGGAGTTTACAATTAATCTATTTCTGGGGACCAGTCCTATTTCCCTTCTATCTTATAAGAGAGAACCAATAGAGTTACAGGAATTAAAAGTGCAGTTAGAGGAGCTGGAAAGCAAGGATTTCATTCGAAAAAATACATCTCCATGGGTAGCACTGGTTTTGTTCGTAAAGAAGGCAGATGGAAATCTTCAGCTATGTGTTGATTATCTTAAACTTAACCAAGTTACAATAAAGAATAGATTTCCACTTCCATGCATTGATGGTCTGTTCGACCAATTAAGGGGAGCTTAGTGGTTCTCCATGATTGACTTACGATCAGGATATCACCAATTGAGAGTTTGTAAAGAGGATATTCCAAAGATAGCTTTTAGAAGTAGATATGGCCACTATGAATATATAGTCATGCCTTTAGGTCTAACGAATTCACCAGCGGTATTCATGGCATTGATGAATCGGATATTTCAAAAATATCTGGATTCTTTTTCTATGGTGTTTGTGGATGACATTTTGGTATATTCAAAGACAAGGGTTGATCATGAGGTGCACCTGGAAAAAGTGTTACAAATCCTGAGAGATAATCATTTGTACTCCAAATTATCAAAGTGTGATTTTTGGATACAAGAAGTACATTTTCTTGGTCGTGTCAGTTCTGAGAAAGGAATTTCTATTGATCCTGAAAATATATAAGTTCTTATCTCTTGGGAACCACTGATAAATGTTTTTAAGATATTAAGTTTTATTGGTCTAGCTGGTTACTACCAATGCTTTGTTCATGATTTCTCAGGACTAGATTCCCCAATGACAGCTCTGACAAAGAAGAATGCTTCATTCCAATGGAAGAAGGAATTTCATAAGTCTTTATACGAAATGAAATTTCAGCTTACATCAGCACCTATCTTGATCTTTACAGAATCATGAAAGGGGTATGTGGTGTATTGTGATGCTTCGAGATCAGGTTTGGGTTGTGTTCTCATGCAAAGAGATCATGTGGTTGATTATGGTTCAAGGAATTTGAGGGTGCATGAGAAGAATTACCCAACGCATGATTTGGAGTTAGATGCAGTCGTCCATGCTTTGAAAACATGGATACATTATCTCTTTAGTGATAAATTTACTATGTTTACAGATCACAAAATCATGAAACACATTTTCTCACAACGAGATTTGAATCTGAGGCAAAGGAGATGGATAGAGTATCTTCAAATGTTTGACTTTGACTTAATGTACACACCAGGGAAAAGAAATTTGGTGGCATATTCATTGATTAGAAAATTATATGCTCAGATGGAGAAAGAAGCTTCAGATGAATGGCAGTTGATGTCAGTCTTAGCCAACATGCATATGGAATGTAAAGATTGAGGTGATGTTGTGGTTTTCTCTTCATCTACTCTTGTTCCTGATTTAGTAAAAAATCAAAGAGGCACAAACATATGATGCATAATTTTTGGTTGTGAGTTTAAAACTCAATGGTGGGGAGACCATCGAGGGCTGGAAACTTGATGGGGGTTCAGTTTTCTGTTTCATAGATCGGATGGTTATACCTATTATTTGTCAGGAAAAAATCCTTTATTCTTAATACTATTCGAGATGATCTATACATCCAGGTACACAGAAGATGTATAAGGCATTGAAGACGTAGTTTTGGTTGAGTGGCAAGAAAAGGAAGGTGGTCAAGTTCGTCTCGTGGTGCTTAACTTTTCAGCAGGTTTAATCAGAGCATCAGAGACCAACCGGTACATTATAATCTTTTCCCATCCTAGTGTAGAGGTGGGATCATATAGAAATGGATTTTGTTATATGTATTCCAAGAACGGTCCATAAACACTATTCCATTTGGTTGATAGTGTATCGTCTAAACAAGTCAGCCCATTTCATACCTATTCATGAAACTCATATGGTGGAGGATATTTCAAAAATATATATCTGAGAAGTGGTAAAGAGGAATGGTGTACTAGTGTCAATAGTCTCAGATAGAGATCTGAGGTTCACATCTCGTTTCTAGATATCCTTAAATAA
Source organism: Viscum album (assembly GCA_963277665.1). Taxonomy (NCBI): domain Eukaryota; kingdom Viridiplantae; phylum Streptophyta; class Magnoliopsida; order Santalales; family Viscaceae; genus Viscum; species Viscum album. The sequence continues at coordinate 2,080,373,449 of OY728128.1, read as the reverse complement.
ATCCCTTGGGACTCAATTGACTATAAGCACGACATATCAACCTCAGACGGATGGGCAATCTGAGCAGATGATAAAAACATTGGAAGACATGTTGTGGGATTGTGTAATAGATTTTGGTGTCTCATAGGAGAAGAATATACCCTTAGTGGAGTTATCATACAATAATAGATATCAAGCCTCGATACACATGGCTCTGTTTGAAGCATTATATGGGCATCCTTGTTGTTCTCCACTATGCTGGGTGAAAATGGTTGAAACTTCACTAGTCAGGCCAAGCCTTGTCTAAGAAACAACAAAGAAGATACAGTCGATTATAAAGAGGATGGAGACGGATCAGAGTCATCAAAAATCTTATGCAGATCACCATCGAAGACTGTTGTCGTTCACTATGGGTGATCATGTCTTCGTGAGGATCTCTTCAAGGCTTGCACATCATCACTTTAGGAAGTAGGGAAAGTTATCTCCTAGATACATTAGACCTTTTGAGATACTAGAATGGGTTGGAGAGGTGGCATATCTGTTGGAATTACCACCATGGTTTAGTTCATTGTATAATGTGTTCCATGTATCCTAATTGAAAAAGTATCACCTTGATCCTAACCAAGTGATCAGATGGGATCACGTTGAGCTAGAACCGGATGTATCACTGATACATATCCCAGTGCAGATCATGGATAGACAAGAGAAAGTCTTGCGTGGGAAAAGCATCGGCCTAGTGCAGGTTTTATGGACACATGGTTAGATTCAGGAAGAGAATTGGGAACGTGAGAAGGAAATAAAAGAGCAGTGGCTCGAACTCTTTTTGGCCAGCAAGGGTTTTTTACTTTTTGAGAACGAAAATACCATTGGTGGGGAGAATGTAGTACCCCCAATTTCAGGTACATAACCCCTTTCCTCGCTTTTTTTTAATTGGTGTGTCTTTAATAGAGATTTTCCATAAAATAGATAGTTTCCATAAAATAGAGAGTTTCCATAAATTTTGGTGTTTCTATAATGTTGGGTGTTTCTATAAAGTGGGTTGTTTCCATAAAGTGGGGTGTTTCCATAAATTGGGTTGTTTCCATAAAGTGGGGTGATTCCATAAAGTGGGATATTTCCATAAAAAATATGTTTCTATAAAAAGGGTAAAGGTGAATGATGGGAGATTTTGGGGGTTTTATAAGTAGTGTTGGGACCAAAATGAAGTTCACATGATCCATACACGGTTTTCCCAAACCGTGTGGTCAAACCTTGCGTAGAGGTTAAATCTAGATCCTATTTTCTAAAAGCTTACTCGTTTTTGCTCTATATATTTAATTTTTGCTTCAAAACAAACCTATTTTGAGATTACTCTCCCTAGAAGTCTGGATAACCCTCCCTACATGAGTTGGATCCAACCTAGAGCCTTCCCTTGGTGATTTTGAGTCTGATTCTTGAGGTATGTCGACATTCCTTTCATATTTTTCATGTTTTCTTAGATCTTCTTAGATCTACATCTATAATCTCTATTATTTCATAGATATGAACCTATAGTGGGTAGATGTATGTTTTTTGATGCCAAATAATTAAATTTTGAGTCATGATCTTTCTAGGATAAGATAACTAAGGTCGTTCTTGGAGAATTGACCTGCTTTCTTGTGTGTTCTTCGTCTGTTGTCAAAGTTTCGTCAAAACCTTCGAGGTAGGTGGATTCACTCACATATCCTCTTTCTATAATTGATTGTATTATATTCAAATTGTTTTATTGATTGTGAAATACATGGAAAAATATTCATTTATAATGATTTATGGTTTTTTGTGAAATTGCATGATCTTAGTGAATAGTTGTGAAAAAGGGGGTTTAGTTTCATGAATTTAAAATGATGATTTTAAATTATGGATTTTATAGAATTTCTAAATGGTTGATGAAAAAGGTATTTTTAATAGAAATTGTTTTCAATAAAAATTGAGTTTAATTGAAATGGTTTGGAATTGAAATGGTTTGACATTAAAATGGTTTTTGTGGAAATGGTTTTCAATAAAATGTGTTTTTATTGAAAGGGTTGTTTTGGCATTATTGTTGGGAATATGTGGTGTGTGTTCATGTTTCATATATGAGGATTGGTTGAAATATGACCTTGTTCTCAGTGACAAATGTCTAATGGAACATGGGAATTTCATACACAGGGCTTGGTTGAAATATGACCTTGTGCTCATTGCCAAATGGTTAATGGCACATGGGAAACAATTACCTTGTGATGACTTGGTAGATCGACAAGAAACTGCTCATGAGTATGGAACTATCATAAAATTTCATGCATGGTTGGTTCCATGGGTTTTAGTAATTTTTGGGTGTGATGATAAAGGGATATTGTGAAATGGTTCGAAAGATTGTTTAGTTATTTTTCTGGAAAAATATCTTGCTGGAAAAAATGGTTTCAATTGTACTTGTATGATTTTGGTGATGAATGGTTTTGGAAACTTGTTTATATTTAGTTATAAACTATTTTTTGAGAATTTTTTTAATATAAACTATTTTATATAATTGTTTCCAACTCTTCTATCATAGTGGCATGAGTAATAAAGTCATTGAGGAAAACATACTGAGTTTTATACTCACCCATTCTTTGGAACTTTTTCACTTTTGCAGATGTTATCTTCTGGGAAAAGGGAAAAGGTAATGTTTCACACGTTTTTACCACTATCGTGTGATGTTTGGGCTTTTCAGAGATTCTGGAGCTTGGAGCTTGTGGAGCATGGAGTCTTGAGGTCTTTGGAGAGTCTTGTGTATTCTATCCACTGTGTACTTTGATAGTTGGTTATTCTTATATTGTTGCTTACTTTGATGTGATTTTGAAATACATGAAGTCTTTAAGTTGTCTTTAATTTTTTTCATGCATCATATAGTGAATGTTTGTTTATGGTTGGTAGGTTTGGTGGTTTATTTCATCAAGGGTAAATCGTCCCCCACGTGTATGTAAAACCCTTCTGCATTTATTGTCATCCTTTGGCGTCTTGGGGATGTCGCTTAAGGCATAGTAATGAATCATTGTACTCTCAAGACAATGAGAATTATAGAATCATTACATCTAATATGAAATATTATTTTGTGTTATAAATATGTTTCTAAAAAGGTGACACAAAAATTTATGGTCATTTTAATGAAACTTGTAGTTATTGTTAAATTAATTGAAAATGATTGACAAAAATTCCATTCTCACAAGACATATTCATACCTTCCATTAAATGAACATGAAACTACATAAATAATTTAAAAAAAAATCCACTACCTTGAATAATATGTTAATAAGAATATTTTTATCAAAGAATAAATATTTACATCGCTATCATGATGCTTGTATAAAACAATCAAAATTACTAACATTCGATGATGAAAATAAATAATAAATCAATAATATATATGTAATAAATGATTATAATTGAATATTATAAAAGGAAATAGATATGAATAAGGATCTTAAATAATCGATTAAGATGGTTATGTTTATTATATAGGTTGTCAAAGTGATTTTGTGGGAGTCATGAGAAAAGGTAAGGGTTTCTCATCTCAATTCCCTTTTATCAGGATATGTTTCAAGTTAACCACCAATATTATTTTATGTAGTATATATACTTCCCCAAGGATTTACCCTATAGTAATTTTTATGGTACACATGGGATTTAAAAATACATTTCAATTTCTCTCTTTTAATGGAATTTAATTCAAATGCTACCGAAATCGGAAGGGTTTATTTTCCAATTTCACTTTAAAATAAAGATTTTATATGTATAAATTCTTATATGGGGGAAATTATATGTTCTTTAAATCTAAAACCTAATATTTTTTATTCTTATCTATTTATTTTTTGGGTTTACATGTATTCTTATCTTTTCCCCTCCCATTGGTTTATAAATCCCCGTGAATTATGATTCTAAGTGGAACTAATCTTATCTCTTATTTTTTTGTTAGTAATATTTTTTTCCACGACCATGTTTTTTATATTGTTTTATGGATATATTTATAACCACTTATATGATTTATTATGTTTATTTTTCTGTTGACTTTGACTTTCTTTCACAAAATTATGAAAGGAATATTTTAACTCTCTTCTTTAACATTTTCCAAGTGGTTACTTTCTCTCATATTTTTTTTTATGTTTCATTAGAATGATTAATTTTTAAGTTTTAATGGTTATTCAGAGTAATTTTTATATAATATATCATTATTTGTATCTAGACATTGTTTTATAAATCATTTTAAAAAAAATAAAAGTTATCAAAACTTTAAAGGATATTTATTTATATTTTTCAAACAATTTTCTAATGTTATTATAAAGTATTTTTCAACAATGTCAATATATTTTAATGTTTATTTTGGTTAATTAGGTATATATTTTAATTAAATAATCTACTTTATTTATCTAGATGATTTATTTAATCCTTTTTGAAATTTTTATGAACCCCATTTCGTTCTCATGGGTAATTTTTTCAATAGTTCATTTGTGAATTTGACCATGTTCATGTGGCACACATATGTATAGTTTTTCATTATGTGATGGGTGGAGATGAAATTATATATCCCTACAATTAATTAGAAAAATATTTATATATCATTATATGTTATGTTATGAGATAAAGGTTGTTAATTTAGTCCATTATGTTACAGGACATAGGTGGTTATCCTTATCCACAATGATATGAATGTATTGGCAGTTAAGCTTGAAATAAGTTGTTATTTTATATGATTATTTTTATGCCAAATTCCTAAGTTGTATATCCATATCTCATGATTATTTTTTTATGGTTCCACACTACTATTTTTAGAAAGAAATGGAATTCCCTTATGTGGCCTTTTCGAACCCTCCACACAAGGAAACCCCCCTCCCCATGAAGAGGTCACTCCAGAGAGAGCCCCAGCCGGGAAGGAGCCGTTTCCAGCCGAGATGGCAGAGCATCCCGAAGGGTGACAACCCAGGTGACGATGGTTCGTCAAGAAATCCGTCAGCATGGGTGGGTTGCGCCTCATTTTTTCCACCCAGTCAGGAAACAGGTGACCCGGCAAGGCGAGTGGATCCCGGGGGAGAGGTTCACCCTGAAAGCGGACTCCCAGGATTCGAACCCTGTACCTCCCAAAGAACGGCGTTGTTTGTACCCCTCTCCTTCACCACTACGACACCGCCGAAGTGGCATGGTTCCACACTACTATGTTATTCCAAGGATTTATGATTCATGCAATGCTCTTACTTTTTTTGTGTATGATTTTGTGATTATGTTTCCATGCATACATGTTTTTTTATTACACCTTAATTGTCATCTTTATGATTACATATGATGTCTCAATTGATATGTCTTATGTATTACCTCTTACAAAGCATATAATCTCACCCTTTTCTTTTGTTTCCATTCCTTAGGTTATAAATATAATTATTATGTATAATATTTTTTAAACGATATCATATGTTGATAATTTTGGGTGATATGTTGAAGACTTAACATAAAATAATAAGATCATGCAGCTATCATCTAAATACACTAAAAATATAGTTTTTAAGGGTGTGATTTATTATGAGAATGCAATGATTAATCATGAAAATGATGTAATATGTACAAATTTATGATTTGGTCATCTAATTTTTTTAATTTTTAAAATTAGTTCATTATATTGGTTGTATATAGATACTATATTTTATATAAATAATTATCTAGGTCAAAGTGATTCTGGAATATAAAATTATTTAAAAATTAAATCTTATATAGTTTATCTTTCAAAGCTAATGAAAATGAAATTTAAAATAAACAATTTACTCTACTGGTTTTTTTGATATTTTAAAATCACTCAATACTCATATAGTGAAGCGAAGATAAAAAATTAAATAATATAATAAGCATAATCTAAACATATTAAAATAGAGAATCATTATAATATTATAAATTAAATTACATACTAACATACAATCCCAAAACTTAGGTGTGGTATGGAATAGAGATAAGGATAAAGAAATTAAATAAAAATGAATAATAAAATAAAATAAAGTGGAAATAAATTGGGATCACAATGTTCTTACAAAAGTTGGGCAACACTACAAAACCCATCTTTATCCTTCCATCAACTGTCAATACCTCTTATTTATATATGTTTAAAATAACATGGTGTGTATAAAACTACATGGTTCACACTCAAGAAGATTCATATTTTTGTAATTTTTCCTCATGAAAATTCATTGATACTTGAATTTTTTCTAGTTTTTAGTTTCTAGGGAGGTTTACAACATTTAGATTACTAAGGTTGAATATACACACCATGTATGTTTCAAAATCATCCACCTAACACTTGACTTGAGTGAGTAATAGGTTCTACATACATAATGTATTGAAAGATATGTCGTGTATATATGGAATAATGTCATCATGTAATCCTCCTAGGCTTTTTCGTGTGTCTTAAAATATACATGAAGTGTATTTATGAAGTACGTGAAATGTATGTTCCTTAAAAATTTATCTATTATTTTTTTAATTCATTATTCTTCTTGTTATTCCATTATTTATGCTGATTCACTTCAAAGTTCTATGTGTGATCAATTATCATGAATTCTTAATAAGAATCATTAATAAAAGGTAAAATTGAGCATATTTTCAATAAAATAAATATCAAAATTAAACATAAATTGCGGCTAACCAATAATATTTAAGAGATTAATTACATTAACTATGTAAAGAGGGTTGTGTTGACAACATCTAGTGAAAATAAAATCATGATGTTGATTGAACATGAAAATTGATGTTTTTTCAAAATTCACATGTGATAATGGTGGAAAATGTTATCTCCTTATCATTTTATTTCATATTTATAAATTGAAAAAAAAAACATGAATAGGATAATATTTTAATATTTATATGAAATCCAATGAATCTTATTTCTTTCTTATATATGAAGCCATCTCCTCGTGATAAGTATGAGATATATATGGTATCACTACTACACAGAAGGCCTTTAATAGCTCTAAAGTTGGGAGTTTTCAGAGTAAAATAGAACTGAAAATCAGAGCGCCTTTAAAATCCCTAGGCCTTTATCAGTGCTAAAAAACTCTAATAAAGGCCACCTTTATTAGCACTTAAAGAGTCACTAATAAAGGGGTTTATATATCAGTGATTTTACTAGAACTCATAATGAGGCATACTATTGTAGTGTGCTGTTAAAATTACAACATACTATAGCAGCAAAAATAGGGGCAAAGAGAAAATATAGGGAGAGAAATTAAATAATTTAATTGAAATAAAATTTACAACACAAATATAAGAAAAAACATTATATTATATAACATTAAACCATTTTTTTGTAAAATTAAATGAGTAATTACAATTTTTCAAAGACATTAAAAAACATAAATATTTCTTTTTTTTACCTCAACCCCCAATCATACTATTAGTTTCTGAACAAACCACCCCATCTCGATAAAAAGAATGCACTTGTATAAGAAAAAAATCATGTTAATAATACTATAAAGAAATAAATTAAACACAAAGTGTCAATTTTAAACTAAAAACATATACTTTGAGTCATACTAGGAACACGGTGTATCGGATTGAGTTGTGGTTGATTCTTACATGTCACACTATTTATTATTGTTCTCAAAAATCAAGTGATATTGAATTGGATCACATCTTTGGTGATAAAAAAATCACTATGGATATGATTAAATTCAAGAGAACTTTCTTTTTGAGAATAATCCATCAATTGTATCACTATTTATTTTTCTTCTTCAAGCATTATCTTTTTGAAAAATAACTAAATAAGTATCAGATAAAAATGATAAGAAATTAAATTAAGTAATAGCAGATAAAATAATGAGAAAAAAACATAAGATTTTTATGCTCATTTTTGACTATACGATGCACATTTTAAACTAAAATGACACTTATATATTAAAAACACACACATTGATTCATACCCTCCAAATCTGATTCATATTGAAATGTGGTCAATTTCTATAGATCACTAATTAATTATGGATTATTTTCCTAAATTTTGAAAAAAAAAATAGAAGATTGTTTTATTAGTTTTCGCTATGTGACTGGTGACGTTCTCCAAATGATCATTGGTAGATCTATAAGAGAATAAATACATGAAGCATGGGTATTATTTTCTCTACAAAATAAAGAAATATAAGGTGACCAGAAACATGCAACTCATGTAACCATCAAAATAATATGTGATTTCGTGACCTTCTAAAGGTCATTAGAATGGATCATAAACAGTTCATGATCTACTTGATATCATGCGGAGCACCTTTGATAATTACTATGTTTTTGTGGAGGTGTACAAGACACTTTCTGATCATGTAGAGGCTACCAGAAAAGTTCCTCCAAGTCACGCATCTTTTTAAGCTATGGATGCCAAACAATCATCCAAAACCCTAGTAAAATAATGGTTTAAAATATATATATGTTGGAGACCTTATCTGATCATTTATATTCATGTGATGCATGCATATGTTTCACAAGACCTCATATATCCTTGAAGACATGCCCACCTTGTCATGTGAGAACCTGTTGACATGTCACCCTCATCATACAAAGAGTTTTAGACATGTCCATTAGATAATAAACAGCCCCTTCATCTCTATAGAAAAACATAAGGTTTCTCCAGGATAATTCTCACACAACATCGAAAGACACATTATAGGTTAGGTAATAAATCAAAGACAATGAGAGTGATTTTCTTCGACAAAACTCACACGATTGTGTGAGATATTGTACCCTTGTAAAACAAAGAAGGAAATAAAAAAAGGGAAATGATGGGAACTTCCTGAGAGGGTAAGATATGGTTTTTTTTAGATGAATGGATTTATACACCATAGGAAACCACCATTGATCCTGAGAATCCCCTATAAAAGCTATAATGATCATGAAAAATCCCCCTTGACAAGCTACCTTTGTCTAGCAGAAGACCCCCGACAAGTCCTCTTCGATCACATGAGTTTCTTCCTACATGAATATTGACCTTGAGAAGACCCTATACATGAAAACATAACCTTTTATAATATCCTTGACATTTCCACATAGTATGGATAAATCCTTTTTATGTCCTAGGTCTAATAAAAATGGAAAAGGCAAAACATTCTCACAGTCGTTGTATCAAGCGGTGCCATGGGTTACCCATAGCAAGATCATGAAAAGATCATGACACCAAAACCACCACCGACACCATCAAAAATATTTGATATAATCACCACACATGATGTATATAACCAGGGTGGTGAGACCTATAAATCCCTTCCCCTCAGTACAAAAAAAAAGAACCTACCACCGACCTACCTACGTATCAATGATCGATTGCACATGGGAGCGTTGAAGTGGATTTCTCATAGAAAAAATTCATATGATCTCAAAATTATTCCACCAATTAACATTAAAGTAATGACTCAAAGGATTTCACATTATGAATTGACGCTTCACATGATCACTTATAGATCACACGAAGGACTTATGGCTTGTTAGCTAGCTTACATTATGGACATCCTGCATGACGTTGGGGTTATGCGGAACCTAAAAAACTAACACTAGACAAACCTAAGGCACATATGAAATAATTTATAGAATAAGGACTTTAAAGATATAGGAGGCTTATGTGAATATGGATACTCTATTCATTATACAATTCTCATAACTAACCCAGACCATGTTACAATATTGAGACATGTCTCCCAAATCATGCAAAGCTCCTTGAACATGCTATATGGATCATGATATGTCCCTTGGAAATGTAAATAAAGTCACACGATGCCCTCCGATCATGTCACCCAAGTCTCATGAAGTCCTCAGGATTTTTATCCAAACATTGTGATTGCCTCCATACGTGTCTCCCAAAATCATGCGGTGACACCAGGACATGTTAGCTAGGTCTCAGGATGACACTAGGACATGTCAAATGGTTCTCACTATGTCTCCATACATGTCATCCTAGATCATGAGACATCCTATAGAAAATTCATCCAACTCATGTAGAACCCTCTAGACATGTCATTCTACATCATGTGACATCCTCCAAACAAGTCAGTTAGGTCATGTGGAACCCTCTAGATATGTCATCCTAGATCATGAGAAATCCTCTAGAAAATTTAGCCCGGTCATGTGGAACCCTCCAGATAGGTCAACCAAGATCATGTGACGTCTTTATAACAAGTCATTCAGGTCATTTAGAAACCTTTAGACATGTCATCCTTGACCATGCGGTGTCCTCTGGACAAGAAATCCAGATCCTGTGATGTCCTCTAGAAATGTCATGTAGATTATGAAATGTACCTTGAACAAGTAAACTAGATTATGATATTGTCTTTGGAAAAGTCCAATGGATAACCAGGGCATGTTTGTACATACTCAGACATGTCAGAAATACAATTAGTCCATGTCAAGTACATGCCTGAGGACATGATAACCTTATCTAGTGGATATATAAAAGAAACCCCAGTGTGTAATCCTTGATCAATTGAACTATGAGAACTTTTATTCCTGGTATAACCATGATACATACGACTCCTCTCTGAGTCCTGAACTTAAATGGGAATCCACCTTAGTGTAAGTCTCAGCGTGTACCCAACATTCCAACCATTAGAACCCAATAACTCCCATGGGTTGATACTTATACCTCATCCACAAACAGATTGATATGGAAACTAGATTGTGATGAATATAATTCCTTCCATAACCAAGATACCTAGGACACCTTCCTAAGGCCTAAGCTCTATATTAAACATCCAAAGGGTTGTCCAAACACATAATTCCCACATCAATATCCAGTGAAACTGATTACTTGTTATCATTTGTTTCTTACGTCGAGCATGGATCACATGGGAATAAGGATTCAAAGTGATCATATCATTTTCATCATGAATCTCAACCAATCAGTGAAACCTCAGTGTGTAATCCTTGACCAACTGAAATAAGATGACTCCAATTCCTTCCATAACCAAGATATGTAGGATACCTCCTTGAGTCTCAAGATCGACACCCAGTGGCCCCAGATATATCTTTTCTACATGAAATTAAACTACATGGGTTTAATGAACTATGTGGGTTTTGATTCTTATTATAAATAGGATATATAGGACACCTCATAACGGATCAATCCCATCCTCAAAATATTAACCACATCCTCAGATGACAGCACATTTCAAAGAGCCTGGTTATATGGCATCAACATATAAGAAGTTACCCATTAATGGGAAATGGGCGAAGAACCATGGATACATATTGATGGACTCATTAATTATACCTTCTTTACACACTAAAGGATTCAATACATAATCATTTTGTTAGGGTAACAGGTCTCGTATTAGGATTAAGAAGATATTCGTAAAGACATATTAAATATATAAGAGATTCCCATAGTAGGCAACAATCCCCCCCCCCCCACAAAGGAGTGTGATGATCCCAACCTATCATCCTCTTGACCCATGTGAGTTATTAAGTTTTATTTTGTATGAAATCCAAATTGATCACATGCCTTTGGAAAGCAGGTCTATACTTAGTTATGGATGTGGTGATCGTTGGGAGTTTCTATTAAGAACAACAATAGTGAAACCGACATGGATTATTTTACAAGACATTGAACCCCCCACAATCAACTATCGAGAAAAAAATACACATCAGTTGTATCATTTCCTCCAAAACAAAAATAGTGAACCCAACATGAAACTCTCAATTAGAAAAATGATCAGTTTACCATGTTTCAGGCCTTTTTTCATATCCTACACACACAAAAAGTGGGGAACCTAACATGAATCTTTCAAATAACAAAAATTATTAGTTGATCCTATATATTAGGGTTCTCATGAAATAGTTTCATCCTTATTGTGACAAGTCCATGCGAGTAGAATGGACAGACCAGGAAGAAAGGATAATTGTGTTACCCATGAATATCTGATTGAGAAAGTATCATGATTATAAGGATACACTGGTCAGTGACCTTGTTCCTTGTTTTCTTTGTTAGTGTGGATATGTCTCTCACAAATAACACCTGACCTGAGATAATTTCTTCATCCAGTGACCATTCTGGAAAATCAACTATGACTGCAACCCCTGCATAGAAAATAATGACCTCACTCTCCTGACATATTCATCTTTAGGTGGATAATGCAGTGGTTTTAGAATACCATTATTATGGTTTAACCCTGACCCTAGAGGATTTTTATGAAGGCCTCCAAATACTGAAATCGATGGTCCTGTATCACCCAAAGAAAGCAGCAATTAATACAGTTGCACTCATTTACACCACCAACCACTTAGGAATATTATCCCTAGGGCATGAAAATCACTAACTTAGATATCCATTGAAGGTGAATCAAAGAGTCAAATACAGATCCCTTCTATTTTAGGAGTCACTGAGGAGGGATCATATCAACCGCTATCACCAATTCTATCCCACCAGTGTCCCTCAGTCACTTGTTGAGAGAACTACCCAACACATTTCCACATTTGACACAAACGAATAGGAAACAAGAAAGACACGGTAGGTGTATAAATATTTGGATAAATGTGAGTGGGATCATATTCCCACTCCCAATAATGAAGCCCACTGGCATATTTTGGTGGTAGCCAGCAAGAAGACTCATATCCATTCTCACTTGGAAGAAGTATGTGGGAATATTACTACAGAAATAGTGCGTAAGGAGCATATCCCTACCCCCATGCATGAAGTCCATCAGTATATTCCAATAGAACAATGAGGATAAAAGTGTTCTCATATCTCCATATCAATTGAATACATCTACTAGTATATTGGAGATAGAAAATGTACAGATTTATATTCCAGTACACACTTTCCTAAAGTGTCATTACATCATAGATATAGCTAAAGAACTCTTCCAGAATATTCCACCACTAGTATAGATATAGGGATAGGTTTGTATTTCTATCCCTACATCCAGGGTAGCAAAATTCTCTAGTCATCTTCTACAAGTGGTTTCTATGGAGAAAGTGTGCATTCTTTCTCTCATCCCAGAGGATTATCAGCATATTATAGTAAAGGAAAAGGCATCAGTCAGGATCATATCACCATTTCAACTAGGGATCACCAAGTGAGAGTGGTATATACCTCAGGATAGGGGTACATTAATGTTAAAAAAATGCCTACGATATACATCAAAGGCTTGGGATCGAGCTCATATCCTCATTTTGATTGAGGCTCACCAAGTGAGCAGAACATGCCACAGAGAGGGCTCATATTCCTATTAAAAAATACCAATGGAATACTCTAAAGGATCATAATCAAGCTCATATCCCTATTTTAACCAAGGACCACCAGGTAAGAGGAACACACACCTTAGGGAAAGCTTATATTCCAATCAATTAAGATACTTGGCATATTCAAGTAGCTCACAGAATCCTTGTTCATATCCGTAATTACACAGATGAATGACTAAACCAATATCCTTTCGAGGATATATAGAAGGAGGCTCATATCCCATATCCCATTATGAAGATATTTCATCATATTCCAATGGGGAATACATATTTGAACCGGGATCATATCCCTAGTGCCTCCAAGGTTTATCAGAATATTCCAAAAACCACCCACAAATATGATAATATTCCTTTTAATAATGAATAATATCATTAAAATATTTCAGTATCATCTCAATATCATTCTCATACTCTTGTAATTCCAAATAGTTATCAATGTATTCTAGAAGGCGTCATACAAAAGTCCCATATCCTTTCCGAATATCAAAAGGCAGTTTGGTATATTCCATCCGTGAAGTAGAAATAGGCTCATATCTCTAATCTTCTCAATTTTAATGTCCTTAAGGATGTTTGAGACACATTATCAACACCCCAAGGGTCATTTAACTCTTAAAATGAAGTAGAAGGTGATCATTACCGTGATATCCCACCTTATGGTAGTGTGGAGATGGATTGAAGAGAATATACTCTTAACATTTTTCATGGTCAACCTCCCCTTAGTGATATCTCCCATGGATAAGAAAATCCTTCCCTTGACTATACACCTTCACATAGATAGGTGTTCAAAAATCAGACGCCTTTATATAGAGTGGTGCTCAAAACATCATGTTCAACCTTATATAGTTCCCCGTCAACTTTTAGAAACCCTTCACCATGGTCAGCAGGCGGCCCAGGGAGACGACCTATGTGGTCTGATCTAGTGGAGGAATATAAGTCGAATGAAGAGGAAGCCAACATTGACATATAGAGAGAGTTATCTTGAATCAACCTCCCCATCATATTCTGTCCATGGGATACTTTTTACTATGAGACTCCATATGAGCTAGAGAAGGAGTGTGTGCCTTATCTACACCAAAATATATGGGAAACTCATCAGTGATTGAAGGCTTTCTACCTACCTTATCCAGTATATAAGGGTTACCTTTAGACCATCAAGATAATCTATTATTAGTTATACCTAGATTCTATCTCTATGGACCAGGACCCAAAATTCGAAAATTACAGTGCAAATATACAACATGCTTGCTACCACTGTATCACAACTCTTTAGTAACAGATCACCAAAGATTATTCATGTATCTGTATTCAAGGATAGGTAAAGTATGGAGTGTTACATTTCATCACACCCATGAAATAGTAGAACACCCATGACACAATTTTCTGTAATGTTATAGCCTCTAAAAAAATAAATGGATCAGGGAACGTGAGAACCAGTTGGTCACTACAATAGAATTCCCACACTTTAATGATGTTAAGACATTATGGATAGGGGAGAGGACTTCCATCAATCTTTGAACTGGGCCCCTCAAGACAATGGTAATTCATTTCAAACACCAAAAATTAATTTTTGGTCAATCTGACAACTTCTCATAAACAATGACTCTTGTAATGGGCTACAATTTGACCTAGATCATACAAGAGCATAATTATGCCGAATTCAGAAGATCACAGCAGTAGCTTCCATATAAACTGTCTAGGAGTGAACCCAACCCCCCAATATAAAGGAATATCTTCCACCTCCTCCACCCATCATATTGTCAATTCCTAATAGGATTTAGAACATATTGGTAGCAGCTGCAAATCAACCCCAACCCACTTGACTAGGGGAATTTATATCTCAATCACTATCACTAGGTTCATCACCCCTCGAGAGTGTCTTGGGGAAATCCATGAACATTCTAGATCAACCCCAGAACACTAGGATGGGGGAATTTATATCTTAATTCTCATCTTAGTATTCATTAAATACTAGACCAAAATAATTAGATCCTTAACAACAAGATCTAAAAATTCCAATTATGGCCCTGAATAGTCTCCATCCTATAGGATTGGGGGAATTTTCATTATCAACATCACTGTAGATGGAATCGGTATTCTCTGGGTTGGGAGGTAAATATCAATATTTGGTATCCCATTCTTTCCTATCACTGTAATAGGAACATCTTTTATTCAGTGATCATTCAGAAAACATGGATGGAAACTCCCTCAATATCACTATTCACATACCAAGATGGGAAGAACATTTGGTGTAGGAAATCAAATCCCATCTAAGTTTTATGCCAAAAAGGTCTAATATGGCCAAGGATTCAATAAATGAACCTGATTTAGGTGGTTCAAAATAATCATGTTGTGTTGAGAGTAATGGGATAACTACCATTTCTTGATACACCTCTATGAATGTTGTTACCATCAACACAATATATAATGTAGATAAAGAATCAAATGTAGAGGTACACCATACAGAAAATATTCCTTGAGAGGAGGATCTAGATGCACCCACTGGGGTTTCACATACCCAAAACTAGAAGAATATCCAAAACATTTCACCTCTTAATATCAAGTTTCCAACTCTTTGGTATAATACTATCAATGAAAAAGAGAAAAATAAGTGGTCATATCCCACTCATCACCCAAAAAAATCAATATTCATTCCATTAAGGAGCAGTTGGAATAGTATGAGGATGAGATAAAAATCTCAGACAACTCAATAAGGAGCTAATTTGGGGAAACATTCCCACTAGGTATCATCTTTAGGCTAAGACAAATATTCCACCTCCCATACATTTGGAAATATTTGGTCCACTTGTAAGAGTAGCATATGATCATCATACTAGCTCCAAATCCAGGAAGCTGGTCTATATAAATGAGAAAATACAAAATGATCATGAATTACCTCTATTGTGGAGACATTATCTCCCTTACCAAGGTGATCATTTAGTATTATCATGAATTGAGAATCAACAGAAGAAAAAAATTGGGCCACCTCACCAAAACCCACTCACTCCCTATAGATGGGAGGCGGCTCAGGTAGTAATGCCTCTATAACTTCTCAATTCCATCAATTCCATGAATACTAAAAAGGAATCCATGGAATGGGGACATGCTCTAGTGTATATTAAGATAAATACATATCTCAATTGGGTGGATGACACTTTTCACCCCCCCCCCCATAATTTTGACAATCATGACTTCTCCACATTTGACAGCATGGGAGAACCAGAAAATAATCGCATGCACTTCAAGTCCTGATGTAGTCTGATGATGGGCCCCCAAGATCAATAATAGGTGACTAATTTAAGGTGTTTTGTATAGACTCTAATAGGTCTAGCCTTTGTTCTCTACAATAGTCTTTCAGTAGGATTCGTTGCAGGATGGGAAGACCTTCCTCTCTAATTCTTTTATCAGATCATCTCTACATTGAGGAAAAAACTAATTTTCGACCTCACAATATACAAAAAATACAAAAATGAGAGTATTTATGACCTCATATCTAGATGTAAAGGTTTAACCTACTCCCTCAACATCAATCTCTCATAAGAGTAATTTCTAGAGCTCTATACAGAAAATATCTAGGATGAGATACAGACACCTCAGATCCCAATGAAATATCGAACTGGATTCTATGAATTTACATAAATGTTATAATGTTTGGAAGACGCCATTCAACAGACCCAAGATAAACATCGACTCATGCACTCAACATAGTTTAAAAGGATCATCAAGTCAAAAAACACCTCTTTTACCCTAAAAATAGCATTAGAAAACATTCAATCACTTAGGTATGTCCCAAACCTCCCGGTACCTCCTATTAAGTGGTAGAAACAACAAAATCACCCTCAAACGGAAGAAAAAAAGAGATAAGGGTTACCCAGGATTTGAGGAATTTATGAATAAATCATTTTCATTATGAAATGATCAAGTTTCTATTTATTTCTTTTCAACCATTGAAAATAACCTACTCAAGCTACCATAGCCTAGGAAACCCAATGAGGTCAACCACACCGATCATCTGGACTACTGCCCTTTCCACAGAAGGTTGGGTCACAATATACTAGATTTATTCATCTTCAAAGTCATCCTCCAAAGCATGGTAGACTATAGAAAGGTCATGTTGGAAAAATCCTCAACATAGGTGGCTTTTTTAACAATTTCCTTGTTTAAAGAATAAGGTTATTGGAAAAAATTTATGGTAATGCATGGATAGAAGTTCAATAACTGGATGAATCTAAATACAATTGACTAAGCTCATACCACCCTAACATCATAGATTCATGGACCCATATTGGTCCCATAACCTAGGGGAGATGTCAAATAAACCTCTCAGGGGTGAACATGACCATCAGACACTATAAGACACATAAGAGGAAGAGTCATATTCAGCTCTGACGCAAGCTTTCACTCTTAGAGATTTCTTCCTTGTAGTATCCGAAGCACGGGCACTACCCCCACTAAATGGAAACATCATCAGAAGAAGATATAATATTTAGTTATATTAACATGATACACATGGAAGACCTATTCTTCGATGATAAATATTACTCTGAGTATGATTTTCATATACCTGATAGGGGAGTCAAAGGCTATAGGCATAGGAGCTAAGGGTATAGAGGATAGCATGGGCATGTTCAGACCCAATATTTAAATAACATTCCCTCATAGGAGATACATAATTCTAATACCCATGGTTAACCACTCCAATAATCCCAAAAGATACATGGAGGTTTCCCATAACCCTCTAGTGGTCATCCATGCCTAGTCATCTTACACAACCAACTAGTGGGGGTTTGATTGTCTAATCATCCTAGGAAATAGGGAAGGTCAGCGCAATCTATGTCACTAGAATAATATGCAACCTAAACCTTTGAAAAATCACCAAGTCCATCTAACTAAAATTCCTTATCTATTGAACTACATAATAAGATAAAATCCCACCCTAAGAAGTGCTGAGATCTGGCACAAAAGTACGACATTCTAAAGCAACTAGCAATTGTCCCAGCATATAAATAAATCCTAGATGCCCTCCATATTTCAAAAGAACTCAGGGAGGCACGTGTTTAAGACCTCTAGAGACCGCAAGAGTTTGAGATAGAAGTCACTATAGTTGAAGTTTATCGAGTGGAGACCATGACATCAGAATGACATGGAGCCATCTCGTTCACATAACAAGATCAAGAAGAGGACATTTAAGGACACATAAGACCCCTATATTTTTTCATTCCAACTATGTAATGTTTATATACAAATTTATTTGATTGAAAATGTTTCTAGGAGCAACCTCATCCTGATTTGGATCCTTAGACATTTGGGATACAATAAGGAAGATTTAACCCCCAAAAATATGATCATTCAAGGGTATGATAAGTGTGAGCAAAGACCTATTTGGTAGATCAAGATCAAATATAAATTTGAGGATATCACATATAACACTGAGTTCATAGTTATCTATCATGATACCACATATAATTTCCAACTAGAAAGGTATTGTCTTTACAAACATGTGGTGTTACCTTCAACATTCCATCGGTGTTTGAAATATCCCATTGATGGAAAGGTTAGCATACTACATAGTGAAAGTTACCCCTTTTAAATCTTATGAAGAAATGTATGATAAAGCAGGTTTATATAAAAGTGAAGTAAAAAAATGGTCAATGAAAATATACAGGTTTCATCCCCCAATGGCTTGAGGGGTTCCCCTAAAAATCCCTAGAGTATAGTCAACAATGATTTTGTGCTACCCATAAATCTGATTGAGGAAATAAAAATGATACCAAATGTATAATCCTCTACTATCCCCAATAATATTATAAAATAAAATTATCTCTATAATCTCTCTTCAATGACTCTAATATCATAGGATGACAATGTCTCTTCCTATGGCTTCCCTCACCAGGTAGAGATTCCCTAATATTTCTCACTTCATTTGAAAATTCCTCCATGGAATCATAGGTGGAAGAAGAATTGTATGACCTCAAGAATACCCATCCCACATTTTAGGAAGTCATACAACCACCATTTATGATCTCAAAAATGTAAATCTGGGAATATGAGAAGACCCAATACCTATGTTAATTAGTGTCTCCGCGACTCTTGGGGATGAAGAGATATATATTGGATTTCTAAAGAAACATTGATACGAGTTCACTTATAATTATATATAAATTTATAGACTAAATATAGATTTGGATACACTCCATGTCGGCTTACCCAATGAAAATAGATATTTCAAGAAGGTGGTCAAGAGGATTCACCTGTCTCATTCCACTAATATAGAGGTGGAAGTTGGAAAATTGATCCAATACAATTTTGTTTGATAAGTGAAATACCCAAGATGGATCTCCAACATTATCCCTATCAAGAAAATGAATGGTTATATCAGGGTCTTCATCAATTTCAAAGACCTTAATTGAAACTTTACATAGTATGAATTCCCATTTCTGATCACAAAACTCTTGATGAATGCAACTATAGGATTTTAGTCCCTTTCCTTCATGGATAGGTACTCAGGGTGAAATTAAATAAAGATGGCCCCTAAATAAGAGGAATAAACTACCTTAAGATCACACCATGGAATATGTTTCTATCATTTCATTCCATTTGAATTAAAGAACATTGGAACTAATTATCAAAACACCATGCATCATATCTTTAACCCCTTCCTAGAATGAATAGACAAATGTTACATCGATGAACTAGTGATAAAATATATTCAATGGTGTGATCACTTCATGGATCTTAAAACTATCTTTTAAAAGTTAGGGAAATATAGTCAGAAGTTGAATCTGATGAGATTCACTTTTGGGGAAACATTAGGTAAGTTCCTTATATTTTTGGTATTCCACCATGGCATTGATATCGACACTGAAAAGACCAGTGTAATCATATCAATGTGACCCCCTCAGAATATCAATGTACTGAAGGGGATCCAAGGGAACCTCACCTACAATCATTGCTTCATAGTCAAACTGGTCGAAAAATATATCCACTTTATCAATATAATGAAGAAATGAAACACCTACTAATGGGATAGGGACAACCAATAAGCCTTCCAGAGTCTCATGTAGTACCTATTGTACCCACCAATCTTTATTCCACTGGTGGAAGGAAGTTCATTCATCTTATATGTGGCTTCCATGGAATGACCACTTGGCACTCTCCTCACGTAGAAAAATTATGTGAGGTGTCACACCCCAGTTCTCGAATACCCAAATTCGATGCCATACAGAGGATCAAATTCAGTTCAGGCTCTAAGAAACCAACTACTTCTAAAATGTTTCATCTCCTAATAGATGTTACCTGAAAAATTTCAATAAAAATGTAGGGTCAGCATATGAACGCCTAGTAAGGGGTTTTAAAATAAACCAATATAACTTTTGAAAACATACTTTAAAATTTTCCATAAAACATTTTTCTTAAAGAGAATCTATAACACATGAAACGTATCATAAAAGTGCTCAATTAAAAACGTGATAACATAAATAACAGGATTCGTGAATCAAATATAGGCATGATCACTTGGAGTAACAAATAAAAGATGTTATAAACATGTATGACATATGCATATGAGAGCACAAATTAAACAGCTAAGAGTAATGAATAATCAGAGTTGCGCATAAAGGTAATAACTTCAATTTCATACATCGAATGCTAAATCACTAAGTGATAAACATATTTCATGCCATAAGATTTTACTTTTCTGATACTCATATGTATTGGCTCTTAACCATGGATATTCTATTAATTGAATATCCATTTGGTTAATTAATTACCATACACACAATAAGGGAATGTATAATGTCAGACTTTAATTTCTGTGTCAAGGCCTTGTGCCAAGACCGAGGGGATAACTGTAACCGGACCCCAACCCAGAGAGCCTCTGTAACCGGACTCCATCCCGAAGAGCCTTTGTAACCAGACTCCAACTCAGAGGGTCTGTTGTAACCGGACCCCAACCCGGAGGGCTTACTTTTACTGGTCCCCAACCCAAAACACACTAGTCCAATACATTCATCAAATGTTTAATAAGGCCATGTATCCAAAGTTTCCCATACCACTTTGAATACCTAATTCCATGTCTTTTATTTGGGGTGTCCAATACCACTCCAAAAAAATTAAATTTTTAATTAATTATTATATGTGATGAATAATAAATAGTTTGATTTATCACAAAAATTAATAACTTTACAACTGCTTATATAAACTTCCAAAGAATTACATTGCATGTTTATAACTTTGGATAGGTATTATTCATGCTCAATTCATGCGCTGATAAATGGAAATGACGTTGGACTAAATAATAATATTTCGGTTATTATTTAGATAATAGATTTCTCAACGACATGCATAATATATTAAACATTATTGGAACATGTGATATTGATTTCAAACACACAAGTAATGAATGGATGTGATTACAACATAAAATGATAGTTCTTTAATTTTTAAAATCCTTGGTTTGTGGAAATGAATATCTATAGTATAAAATGAATAAGTTAGAATTAAGACAGAAGTAGTTTGTACACAAAGCATGTGCTGATAAATGGTCACATCTTATTAAGTGTCCATTCCTTATATTTCATAGCATATAAGGCTAATTGATTTGCAGTGCATCATTTTTTATGTAATGCATATATTTAATTAAACATATCAAAAACGTACTTTAACCACCGAAGTTTATTTTAGGCCAAGTTAATTCAGATTATAATTAAAACTTATTGGTGCATACATATATCCATATGTATATATATATATATAATATATATATGTCACACCCAAGTATTTATTTAAAGATTGTAAGTCATCTTTAATATCATAAAATAGAAATAGATTGAATTATGTGTGTATGTGCGAATATACACTAAGTGTATAACAGAAAATAATTACAAATTAAAATAACCCTTAACTTATGTTCAGATAAAATAATAATTTTATATGTGCATATATATATATGTGTGTGTGTTTTTTTACATATATATATATATTTCTATACACACATATAACTATTGTAATTTGATCAAATTACACCATCACAAACCATAAGATTTAGAGATAAATACTTAAAATTTAAAACCATTATCATTTTAAAAATTTCAGGTTATATAGATATATACGGTTTCTTATATATATATATAGACACGTATAACATTTTATAACAACATTGTTTAAGAAAAATAATTAAAACCCTTTAAACACATAGACTTTAAAATCATAACCCAGTTCAGAAAATAATATGTTATATTAAAATATATAGATTCATATAAACATTTATACACAAGTATATTTGTGTATATCTTTTTAAAAAAAATAGATAACAAAATTGATCAAATTAATTAAACCCTTACAAAATATACATTTAATTAAAACACAACCATTACATCCATTATATCACCGGAACCCGAAAACCCGAAGACCCAGGTTCAGCATAGAAGAACTTTTAAACTACTGAAAAGTTATAAACATACCATTAAGAGCATATATAAGTATATACACTCAAAGTAACACGATAAGGCAAATTTAAAACCCTTACAAACATAAGGTCATAAAATAATTAAACATTTGAGACAAGTATAATGAACCCTTAAAAAATATACATTTAATGAAAAATATTAAAACATAACCCTTACAAGTCATAAGATCGTAAAATAAATATTTGAAACAAATTATAATGAACCCTTACAAAAATGACTCCATGCATTTTATAGTTCTTCATTAACTTTGAAACTCAAGTTTTTAGTAAAACTTAATTCCGTACATACAGTTTCATGAAAAACCATAGGGATGTGCATATGAAAATATAAATATATATATATTTAGATATTTAAGGTATGCATAATTTTTAAAGGGGTATACATGCTTCGGGTCCACTAATTCTCTATAAACTCAAAAAATCTCGAAGTTCTATTCCAGGTAAAGAGGGGTTCAAACTCAACTGCAAGGTGATGTATATTTGTATAACAAGTGTATATAAACATACAAATTAAAACCCTACAAGCAAGAAAATTATAAATCCACTACCTTAGTTTGAGGAGGAAGAGGGGCTCTGGAGAGCTAGATGAAACTCGTGGAAGATTACTAGAGGTTTGAGAGGAAGAAGTCCAGAGAGGTTAAGGGTGAAAAGTTCCCATTTTCACTTTCAAATAAGGATTTTTATAATCACAAAACTTACTGTATAAACAGTGGCACAAAACAAGCTTGTTGTGAAAGCTCAATGGCATATCCTACCATCAGAAGAATATAAATAAAATAAAATGGACAGGGATAATATAGAAAGACTTCAATAGGATCAACCCAAAAGTCAATTGTGGACAAACATAAGTGTGGCATGAATGCTATGTGAGTTAATGCATAATAGAGTATATAAATTCTATAATCAAAACTTTGTAAAAGATATTTGTTTCAAAAATTGATAGATTACATAAAAACCATTAAAAGAATATCTACCCATGGAATGAAAAAACTGAGAATAGGAAAAATACAAAACTTAAATCCGAAAGAGATACAGAGGGAAGACTTGCCCTGCTAGGTCGGGAAAAATAAAGCCCTAACCTCCCAGAACACCCTTAGAAGCTTCGGTCTCATCTGTGCTTTGACTCGACTGAACCTGGACGATGCACCTACTAAAGCCCCTGGTGTCCGCTCGCTCTCAGGGTCGTTTCCCCGACCTCAGATGAAACTTGTAAGCCACACAAACACCCTTGAAGTTACTTGACCACACCCGATTATCCCGGCGTCGTGACGTCGCTCGAAGCCACCCCACGTGTGACCCACGAACCTAAGGATGAACCTCCTTCCTTGTTGCATGACATCCGACTTGACGCCCCTTGAAGACCCCGTGACCGCGACCTACTGAAACCATAATCCGCGAAGCCCGAACTTGACTCCCCTGCGGCGCGACTCCTCAAGCACGAACTCCCTTCAATCCACTATGGAATTCTTCATTTTTTTTGTTACTTTCAATTTAGTTTATTATTATTATATCTTTATCATTTATTTATTTAATGTTATATTATATTATTAATAACTCTAAAAGGTCAAAAGTCTAATAAAGTTATTTATCTCTTAAACTTATTTTATCAATACTTTTTTAAAAGTAAAAGTTATTATTATCTATTCCTTTATAAAACATTTACTTGTATATTTTTATTATATGTCTTATAATGTTTTTATAAATTAAATTAATAATTGAAAACTGAAAATAATTATCATAAGTTGTACAAATTATTTGTAATTTTGAAACTTTCAAAACAAATGTTAATTTGTAATGATTCAAATTAACTATAATTTAATTAAAAGTTCATATGTACCATTTTAATCATTCTATTAATATATATATAATTTTATTAAGAAAGATTCAAAATGTTAATTAACAATTATTACATTATATATATACATGTGTATATAACATGTATTTGAACTCATATAATAGATCAAATAATTGTCCGCAAAAACGATGTCATTAAAATATTTTAAAATAACAATTTTCGATGTCATGTATAACCTCATATAAAATTATAATTTTATAATAGTATTTTTATTTAAATCCTATATACAGACATATATATATATCACATTTTGGAAAATAAACAAATTAGTTACATTATTATAGTTATTATTGAAAATATTCTATTAAATAATTATTCAATAAGAATAAATTATGTTTGACAATAATAATTATCTTTTTATTCTTTAAACAAAGTGTGATAATATTTAATTTGAGTTTGTAATTTGTTCGGATAACAAAATAAAACCTCAATATTTCCATTATATGAGAAACAAGTTATTGGGGCGTTATATTATCCCCTCTACAAATAATTGCGTCCTTTCAATTCTAAAATGCTCGTACACAACCACAGCAACGCCAGATATACGTCACTCTTGAGGTACCTTTACCGGGAACACCACCGATGGTAGGGTGCTGATGACCTCAGGTGGATTCCTAAGGTTGTATTCAGTTGCTCTATTTCCTTGGACAAGACACATTGTGTACAGCTAGAGTCGAAAATGTGCCTAAAGAACTCAGCCTTCCATAAAGAGGCACGACAAGTGTGGAGGTCAGAAATTTTTGAGTGGACTAAATCCCTATAAGTCCCACGCACCACTTCATTCTTGAAAATATTGATTTCGTAGAGTTCTCCATACATAATAAAACTCAAGACCTGAAATAGGTAGGCCGCTCGATGGTCACCATCCAAAGCAGCTTCTAGAAATTTACCTACAGCTTGGTAGTTATCAGCTAGAGTGAAACTTAGAAAAAGAGCTTCATGAAACTTACATCTTTTCCTATATGTTTCAAATTGTGAAAATGAAATACGGTAATAGCCTATATTGGTTCCTTGGTAAAGATGGATAATATTTGGTAGTTCGACACCCGATGGAGTAGTTTACATGTCAAACGTAAGTCGGCATAGGGATGGTCCTCTTCAGAGCATGTATTGACAATTATAGTCTCTAACAGCTCGGTAGGTAGTGATAAAATATTGGTTTGTGAACTCATGTCTTCAATCTGAAAATTTTTAAGAATTCGGCCTTCGGTATGGAAATTCTGGTTTAAGAAAAGTCATTGTTTTATATAAAATCATATCAAAACATAGAATACAACTTCTTTCATTTAGACCTGATTTATAAAACTCAAGAAATTATGTAATCTCTTGCTCCCTTTCACAAAACAGTAGCATGGATTTCCTGATATCCTCAAATATGAATCCTCATAGATTCCACCAATTTTGGGGATTTCCCCAGTTCTCAGACAAATAGATCCCCAATGTGGTTCAAAATTCCTCTATCTCCTTGGTCCCGATGCAACGTGTGCAACTTGGATCAACCGCGTGCGGACATCTAGAACTCGGATTGAGAGAATCATGTCGGGTATCGAGTTGAGCAACATCAGTATGAACTTGATGCCGATAATGAAAATGGGTAGTCACATTCTCAAGGGCTTCAAAGTCCATAACTTGACCACGGAGACCGTAGGTCAAAATCTGACATAGATATGCTGCCTGGAGGTCTCCCCCTTGTGCATCCTCCTCAAATTCCTCAAGAGAAAATAAATTATTGGATAGGGTAAAACTTTTAAAGATACCCTCGAAGTATTTCCCTTGTCGTACATAGAACGGGAATTGAGCATTCATCAGAAGGTAATAGACGAAACCTACTCCATGGTGAAGTTGGAATACACGAGGAGAGTTGGATACTCAATAGAGGGTTTTGCATGATAAATGAATATTTTCAAAAGTATCGTAGTTTTCTACACATGATTTCCCCACTATGGTCTCTAATACTTCTGTTGAAAGAGACAAAAGACTAGAACTTTCGTTTTCCATCTGAAATTAAGAAAACATCATTCTTAGTATTGCTTAAGTAAATTTTCATTGTTCAATTCTGGTTTTCCAGAGTTATCTAAACAGAATCCTTTGAAACCAACTGTCATGCCCCAACTCCCGAATACCTGGAGTCGGTGACATACAGAGGATTGAATTCGGTTCAGGCTCTGAGAAAACAGATACTTCAAAAAATCTTCTTCTACTAAAAGTTGATACCTGAAAATTTTATTTAAAAAAATAGGGTGAGCATGCAAATGCCCAGTAAGGGGTTTTAAAATTACATATTATTCCAAAATATAAATTTTGAAAACATTCTTTAAAATTTCCATAAAACATTCTCTTAAAAGTGTTGTAACACATTTAACATATCATGACAATTGTATAAGGAATATAAGTGCACAATTTAAAACATACTAACATTATCATGATTCAATTATAGGAATTCTCATTCTGAGTAGTAAGTAAAAGACATTTTATGTTATAATGGAAGTACAAAATCAATAGCTAAGTGTAATTCATGATCAGTGTTGCACTTAAAATAATATCTTCAATTCCATCCTTTATTAATGTGAAACATACATTGGCCATTGAATCTATAAATATTTCATAAATAATATTCCATACTTATACTTCTATGGATTCTCATAATTATAATCTCTTTAACCAAGAATATTCTACTAGTATAATAATCCTCTGGTTAATTAATTTACATAGTCAAAATGAGGAAAGATCATATGTCGAACCATGTCAAGGCCTCATGCCAATACCTAGGTTCTAACTGTAACCGGACCCCAACCCGAAAAGCCTTTGTAACCAGACTCCATCCTAGAGAGCCTCTGTAACCGAACTCCAACCCGGAGGGTCTGTTGTAACCAGATCCCAACCCGGAGGGCTTACTTTTACCGGTCCCCAACCTAGAACATACTAGGTCCAATGCATTCCTCATATCTATAAATCAAAGTGCACATACAACTTTGATTTATTAAATCACTTATAATTCCAAGTACACATATTAATTGGTTTCTTACTTCACATTATTCAAAGTGTCTCATACCACCTTGAATAATTTAAGCTCTCATTATTCAAAGTGTATCATACCACTTTGAATAATTAAATTCTTATTTCATAAATTATCATGAATAATAAATGTGTATTATAATGCATTAAAAATTTTATTACCATGCAAGGGTTTGTAAGTGTCACGACCCGTCCTCGGGGCTCGTGTCGTGACTACCCCAAGCCCGCCTTTCATAGGCCAGGGGCTGGCGACTAGCACCAAAGGCGTAAATCCTAGTAAAAGGAAAGGCATTGCCTTTATAAAAGAAAACAAACACAATAGAGTGCACAAATGAAGAAATCACTAATTAAAACTCAGTACAAAAGTAAGTGCTGAAAAGTAAATGGGCCAGTATACAAACCCAACTGGAAGTAGTGTACAACTAAAAATAAAGTACAACAACAGTAAAGTAAAGCGGCAACCACTAAGTCATCCTCTGGATATCCCACCGGAAGGGTGGGTACAGATGGTCTCCTCAGCTCCTCGGCTCCGGCCGTCCGCCTCGTGTACATCCCACCAAGTGGTCCACCTCCGGGTACCGTCCAGCTCCACAAACCTCCACCTCGATCACTGTTGTTCGTCGTCTTCATCCAACACAAAGTAGTGCGGTCATAACCCGTGTAGGGGTGAGTATATGATACTCTGTAGAGACCCTGAGACCCCTGAAGGTCTCCCAGAATCCACAAAGGAAAGATACAATCATGAAGTATCAACCGACTCTACTTAGGTATATGCCCATACATATACCTAGGTCATCAATTCCTGTTTGTCTCCAACTCTCGAGCCCAAGAACAACCCAGTCCATATAGGAAAGAAGTCAATCACATCAATGATAATGATTGAAAGTCAAGAATCAGCTCACACAGGTATACTACTCACAAAGAGGGGTGGAGATGATTAGATGTAGCCTCTGAATCATCTCCTCTGCCGAACCCACATAGGATCCTAGTACAGAAGTCATCACTGCCGAACCCATGGAGGATCCAAGTACAGTCGTCACCGCTGTCGAACCCACGGAGGATCCAAGTACAGTAGTCGTCATTGCCGAACCCATGGAGGATCCAAATATAGTCTTCATCGCTGCCGAACCCACGGAGGATCCAAGTACAGTGGCCATCGTCGTCGAACCCACGGAGGATCCCAGCACGGTAATCGTCATAGTCACAGCCAGCTCTAGGGTTCCCGCACACAGCATGCTCGATTCCGGCAGGGTCTGCTCCTCGAGCCAAGGGGGGTCGATACATCAACTATCACAAAGTCTGGAGTTGATTTATCCCAAAGTTCCGTCTCATCACTAGGAACTCAACGCGACAGACGGCGCGTCAATCGGACGCCCTGTCTGAGAGATATTGAATTTTCTGTTCCAGGGGCCCGGTTAAAAATACGCTCGTTTCAACCTAGTAATTCCCCAAAGTCGTCCAAAACTAACTTAGAGAATCAAAAAAGGACCTCCTCGTCACAAGGGTCCCAATGCCACAGACGGCGCGTCGATCGGATGTGCGGTCTTCAAGTTATTCACCTTTAAGTGAAAACAGGCTCGGCTTGTTAAGCCAAGTAGGCCGACGGGTCGAGTTAACCCAGTTTTGGTGGGTCTGACCCGGCAGGGGTGTCGTACCAGCCCGAAGAAATGTTTGGCTTGGCCCGAGGGGCACGACCCGGCCCGGCATGGCGCGGCACGGCCGCGGCTCGGCCGGCTAGCCGTGTGGTTCGAGGCGGGGGGGCATGGCCCCCCGGTTGCCCGAAACGGTGGCGCCATGTGGCACCGCTCTCCCTAACCGGTCAGCCAAAGTCGGCCGGCCTACTAGGCGCAAGCAGCCCGTATGGGCGGGCCACGGTTCGTCCGGAGTGGTGCCCTCCCGGTGTCACGGCTTTCCTCCACCCGAACAACCGACAGGAAAGCCAGTTCTTCCGCCGAAGCATCGCGCGGAATGCGGGCCACGGTCTTCCATAGTGTGGCACCCCTTTTGGCATCGTGGTCCTCCTTCGGCCCAGCCAGCTTAAGCCGACCGGTTCTTCATCGGTCGAACGGCCCGCGGTTGCGGGCCGCGGTTCCTCCTCACGTTGTCGACACCTTTGTTTGCCGCCGCCTCTATTCATCACCACCTTTTTCTGACATGTTCTCAATCACAAATAAAAGAAACTATGGATGGTCATCAGGCTGTGTCCATTCGGCCCGCGCCCTCCGTGTTAGGTGGTAACAGTTGGCCGAATTCTTTTCAGAAAATTCAACAAATAACAAGAACAATTTTAAACAACTAAAATTGTATATAATTTTCATACCTCAAAAATTGACGTCGCTCGTCGGGCATCGCGGAACACGGCGTCACAGAGAGAGGATTCATAGATGTCGTCTGAGTGCGTCAGAGGAGGAAACGGCGACTCCACACTAGTTGCAGAGAAAAGTAAGGAAGGCATGTCGTCGCTCTTCGTGGATTCAGCGTTCTTCGTCAAAGATGTGTCATTCTTCGTGGAAGGATGGTGTTCTTCAATGAAAGAGGAACTCTCTTCTTATTTTACACAAGATCTCTCTCAAATATCCTCCCAACACAACATGTGCTAAAATAAAATAATATCTATGGCTATTATTTTATTAACACTTGAAATTCAAAATTCAAATCAATTAATTAATTAATTGAAGAGGTTGAATTCATTAATTAAGGTGTGTTGGAAAATAATAAAGAGAGAGAGAGAGGGAGAGGAAGAGTTCTCATTCAAAAAGGGGAGTTGTCAAAGAATTAAATAAAGGGGGGTTTAAGGGAGTTTAGGGAAGATGAAAGATTTGGGCTCGTGTGGGCCCCACCTCACAAATATCCACACATAGGAAGTTAGGTGGTTGTGGGTCCCACCCTTAACTCCCCTTTGTAAGATATAACTTCCACAGATATAAATAAAATTGTGTACTACCAATTTTATTTATTTTATTCTAAATTCCCAATTATTAACTTTCAACCCGCATAAAATGAAACTGTGGTAAAGATCCCCTCAAGTGAATACTGGTGCTACAAGTTCATCGGTGCTCTTGGATTTCAATTCCGAGCACCGGTTCAAAAGATAGAAAAACCCGCTCGTTCATTCACTGAACGTACCTAAGCTAAACTTCAGAAAATTATTTCGGGCACACCGAGCCTCGGAATCAGGTGCCGTTAGAAACTGCATACTCGTAAAATTCCAAAAAAAATTAAGAAAAAATTTTCCTTGAAATTTCTGGGTCTTTATATTACCCCCACCTCAGGGCTTTATGTCCCCGTAAAGCTAAAAATAAACTAGGGGAACAAATGAGGGTACTGAGCATGCATCTGAGCCTCCCGCTCCCATGTGCTCTCCTGGAGGTTCTCGTGCTGCCAACGAATGCGCACCAGAGGAATAGACCATCCATGTAGGACCTACTCCTGTCGATCCTTGATCTCCACCGGGACCTCCATGAAGGTCACCCCGTCATCGATGTACAGCTCCCCGTGATCGATGATGTGTGACGGGTCTTGCACGTATCTCCTCAACTAAGATATGTGGAAGATGTCGTGCACCCGGTGCAACAGAGGTGGAAGGCCCAGGCGGTAAGCCACCTCGCCTACCCTGCTGAGGACCTGGAATGGTCCGATGAAGTGCGGAGATAACTTGCCGCCCCAGCCAAATCTCTATAGACCTCATCGAGGTGAGACCCGTAGAAAAACATGGTCGCCATCCTCGAACTCCAGTGGTCTCCATCTCCTATCAGCATAGGACTTCTGTCTGCTCTGTGCAGTCTTCATCCGCTCCAGGATGATTTGCACCTTCTCCATCGTAGCCTGAACCATCTATGGTCCTACAAGTACTGACTCCCCAGGGTCAGTCCAGCACAGAGGTGATCTGCAAGGTCGGTCGTACAGTGCCTCATATGGTGCCATTCCGATGGAGGAGTGGTAACTATTGTTGTACGTAAACTCCACCAAGGGTAAATGATCCTCCCAACTACGAATAAAGTCAAGGACACATGCACGGAACATTTCCTCGAGAGTCTAAATGGTCCTCTCTATCTGGTCATCTGTCTGAGGATGGAAGGCGGTGCTCAGACGTAGCTGCGCCCCAAAAGCCTCATATAACCCCTTCCAAAGCTAGGAAGTAAAGCGAGTGTCTCAATTGGAGATGATAGGTGATGGAATACCATGAAGCCGTACGATCTCCTGAACGTAGAGGCTCCCCAAGATCTCTACTGAGTCCTGCTCTCTGATAGGTAGTAAGTGGGCCGACTTGGTGAGTCGGTCAATGATCACCCAGATGGAGGCATGTCCCCTGGAAGTACGTGGAAGCCCCATCATGAAATCTATGGATATCCCGTCCCACTTACACTCTGGTACCTCTAAGGGTTGTACCAAGCCTGCTGGTACCTGGTGCTTCACCTTCACTTGCTGACAAGTGAGGCATCGTGAAACAAACTCTGCTACAGCCTTCTTCATACCCGGCAACCAGTGCTTTCGTTTGAGGTCCTGGTACATCTTCGCCAATTTTTGATGTACCTCTAGAGGGTAAGTGTTAAACTCCCTCATCACTTCCTCCTGTAATGAAACGGGTACCATAGTACGTCCCCTAAAGAGGATGACGTGATCCCCTCCTTCAAAAAACCTATCAGTCGCCTGCCCAGTGGATATCTGAGCACGTCGTGTTTCACAGTCAACGTCCCCATGTTGTGCCTCTCTGACTCATTGAAGGAGTGGAGGAGTGACTGTAAGAGACTGTAGAAAGGCTGATCCATCTCTATCCACAAAGGATATCTGAAATGCGGCTAGATGATCTATCACCTCTCCTAGTAGCTGAATGCCTGATCTACTGCTGAGAGCATCAGCCACAACGTTCCCCTTCCCAGGAGTATAGACTATCTCAAATTCATAGTCCTGGAGAAACTCAAGCCATCGCTGCTGTCTCAGGTTCAAGTCCTTCTGTGAGAAGATGTACCTGAGAATCTGGTGGTCAGAGTAAACTGTAAAGCGCTCGCCCATCAGATAGTGTCACCACATCTTCAAGGTGAAGACCACTACTGCTTACTCCAGGTCATGGGTAGTGTAGTTCTTCTCGTTCTGCCTCAACTGTCGTGAACCGTATGTGATCACTGCTCGCTCCTGCATCAAGACACACCCGAGTCCAGTCCCTGATGCGTCGCAGTAAACTACGTACCCAACACCCTCCTCTGGTAGCCTCAAGATGGGCGCACTGGTCAATCTCTGTCTCAACTCCTGAAAGCTCTGCTGGAATCTATCTGACCACATGAAGGGTTTCCCATTCTTCTTCAAAGTTGAAAGCGGTGCTGTAACTATGGTGAAGTCTGGCACAAATCTTTGATAGTACCCAGCCAGCCCTGGGAAAGTCTTCACCTCCATCACGATCATGGGTGGATCCCAAGAAAGTACCACCTCGATCTTCGTTGGGTCCACTGCAACCCCAGCCTCCGAGATGACGTGTCCCAAGAAATGAACCTCTCGAATCCAGAACTGTCACTTCGAAAGATTGACATAAAGCTGGTTCTCTTGGTGTGTGTCCGGTATAACCCGTAAGTGGTAGGCGTGGTCCTCCTCAGTAGTCGAGTAAATCAGTATGTCTTCGATGAAGACTATGACAAAACGATCGAGGTAAAGCTGGAAGATCCTGTTCATGAGACCCATGAACACTGCTGGAGAATTGGTTACACCGAAGTCCATAACCCAGAACTCATAGTGGCCATACCAACCCCTGAAGGCCGTCTTCTGCACATCCTCATCTCGAACTCTGAGCTGGTGATAGCCTGACCTGAGTTCTATCATCAAGAACCATCGTGCTCCCTTGAGCTGATCAAAGAGGTCATCAATCCTTGGGAGTGGGTACTTGATCTTTACGGTCACCTGATTCAGGCGGTGGTAGTCGACACATGATGAAAGCTCCCATCCGCCTTCTTGGTGAACAGAATCGGAGAAGCCCAGGGCGCACACTGGGTCGGATGAATCCCTTTCCCTGTAAGTTCTCCAACTGTACCCATAGCTCACGAAGCTCAGCGGGAGCCATCCGATATGCTGGAGTAGATATTGGTGTTGTCCCGGGGTACATGTCAATATATAAGTCTACCTCTCTGCGAGGAGGTAGTCCTGGAACATCGTCAGGAAAAATGTATGCATACTGATCCACCACAACAGGAAAACTCGGACTTCGCACATCAACCACTCCGAGGATGAGACTAGCCAACTGATGTGTGATCGGCTGCCCTCTCTTCTGCATAAGTCCATCCTGCGCTGCAAAGACTCCATTCTCACTGGTGAAGGTGAACCTAGTCCCATCCATGTGGACACACCGCCCTTTGCGCCCAATGCAGTCAATCTGAACATGGACTATAGACAACCATTCCATACCCAAGATGACGTCGTATGGCCTCAACACCACTACAAGAAGATCCCAACCGAAGCTCTTGCCTCTTAGAGTAAGCTCACACTGTCGGAACCAGTGCGTAATCATCGATTCTACTCCCGGAAGAGTCTCTAGCCATAAGGATTGAGCCAACGGCTCCGTCGGAATCTCAGAGCTCCGAACAAGGGCAGTGGCAATAAAATAATGACTCGCTCTGGTGTCTATAAGTACTACATTAAGGGTTGAGTAGACATAGATAGTACCTCGAATCATCTCAGGTGCGCCGTAGTCGTAGGCCTCGACTGCCTGGAGCTGAGCCTGCCCCTGTATGCCAGCTCCATGTGGTCGAGGTAGCCCTCCTGGTGGTGGTGGTGGTAGAGCCTCAAAGAATCGTCCACCACCCATTACTCGGCTAGCTCCTCTTCCTCGTCCTCCTGCTCCCTGAGGACTGCCACGGTCGAACCTCTACCTATGCCTGGGAGGTCCCTCTACTATCTGCTGCTCGTCCGCATAGCGGGTCAGGCAATCCCGAGCCATGTGACCCTGCCCGCCGCATGCATAGTACTGCCTGCCCCTCGAAGGGATGACTCTGTTTCGTGTGCCCCACACCTCCGAACCAGTATCCTGGGGTCATCCACCTGATGGCCTGGTCCTCTTGGAACTCTGTGACATATGTCTACTACCGGCTACAGAAGACTCCGCTACGTGTCGCCCTGCGGTGGGTCTCGCTGCTATTTTTGGCTCAGCAAGAAAGCTCTCCACAAGAAGGGCTCGCTCTAGCACTCCTACATGCATCGGAATGTTGAGGGAGATCATCGAAGCCCTTATCTCATGCCCCAGTCCCTGCTCAAAGTTCTGGGACCAGAAGAATGAGTCTCGTACCATGTATATGGAGTAGCATGAGAGGCCAGTGAACCTCACTGAGTATTGAGCTACTGTCATGCTGCCATGCGGCAGATGAATTAACTCCTGAATCTGCACCACACGAAGGGTGGATTGAACAAACTCTGAGCGAAATAGACTCTAGAAGTCCATCCAAAGTAGAGATGCCTCGTCGTGCTCCTGGAGCATCAGGCTCCACCATCTACCTGCTGCTGTGTGCAGGAGACTCGCAGCAAGGATCACCATAAGGTCAGTTGGTGTCCCTGCCAATCTGAAGACTCTAACGATAGCCTCTAACCAATCCTTAGCTACCTGAGAGTCTGTCTCTCCGTGGAACCTGGACGGCCTCTGTTGCTGAAACTCATGCAGCACACTCAGGTGGCATGCACTCTCTATCGCTAGGGTTGTTGGTATCAGTGTCCCAGTCGGGTAGTGGTGCCGCTGGTGCCTCCACTGTGATGGGGCCCTGTACTGAGGCCTCATCACTCGATGGGCTGCCATCTCGTACGCGACTCGGAACCCTAGCTGGTTGCCTTCGTGGGGCCATCCTGAAAAGAAACAGGTGTTCCATGGTCAAACAGTATACTTGGTGAGCTGACACAAAGTAATCACAAAGAAAACTTTTGAAACACTCATGCAATCAATGTTTTCGTGCATTGAGTCGGAAATCAGGAGTCAGGGTCCTGGTGTATGGATACGTCGGCCGCCGCACCAACACTAGGCTCCCTGAACTGATAACCACACTCAATACTCTTAACAATATTGCTTCACAAATAAGAAATTATTAGAGTCTTGAGTTCTGCGGTAGAACCTCCCTCGGATACCAATTTGTCACGACCCATCCTCGGGGCCCGTGCCGTGACTATGTCAAGCCCGCCTTCCATAGGCCAGGGGCTAGAAACTAGCACCAAAGGCATAAATCCTGGTAAAAGGGAAGGAATTTCCTTTATAAAAGTAAACAAACACAACAGAGTACACAAGTGAAGTGAGCACTAAGTAAAACTGAGTACAAAAGTAAGTGCTAAAAAGTAAATGGACCAGTATACAAACCCAACTGGAAGTACTGTACAACTAAAAGGAAATTACAACAGTAGTAAAGTAAATTGGAAACCACTGAGTCATCCTCCGTATATCTCTCCTGAAGGGTGGGTACATATGGTCTCCTCAGCTCCTCGGGTCCGGCCATCCACCTCGTGTACATCCCTCCAAGTGGTCCAACTCGGAGTATTGTCCAACTCCACAAAACTCCACCTCGATCACTGTTGTCCGTCGTCTGTATCCAACACAAAGTAGTGCGGACATAGCCTGTGCAAGGGTGAGTATACGATACTCTGTAGAGACCCCGAGTCCCCCGAAGGTCTCCCAGAATCCATGAAGGATAAACCACAAAGGAAATATAAAATCAAGAAGTATCAACCAACTCTACTTAAGTATATACCCATACATATACCTAGGTCATCAATTTCAGTTCGGCTCCAACTCTCGAGCCCAAGCACAACCCAGTCCACACAGGAAAGAAGTCAATCACATCAATGATAATGATTGAAAGTCAAGACACAGCTCACACATGTATACTACTCATGAAGACGGGTGGATATGATTAGATGTATCCTCTGAATCATCTCCTATTCCGAACCCATGTAGGATCCTAGTACATAATTCGTCGCTGCCGAACCCACGGAGGATCCAAGTACAGTCGTCACCACTGCTGAACCCACAGAGGATCCAAGTACAGTAGTCGTTGCTGCCGAACCCATAGAGGATCCAAGTACAGTCATCATCGCTGCTGAACCCAAGGAGGATCCAAGTAAAGTGGTCATCATCGTGGAACCCACAGAGGATCCCAACATGGTAGTCGTTGTAGTCACATCCAGCTCTAGGGTTCCCGCACACAGCACGCTCGATTCTGGGAGGGTCTGCTCCTCGAGCCAAGGGGGTTGATACATCAACTATCACAATGTCTAGAGTTGATGTATCCCAAAGTTCTATCTTGTCACTAGGAACTCAATGCGACAGACGGCACGTCAATCGGACGCCCAATCTGAGAGATATTGGTTTTTTCGTTCTAGGGGCCCGGTTAAAAATATGCTTGTTTCAACCCGGTTGTTCCCCATTGTCATCCAAAACTCACTTAGAGTATCGCAAAAGGGCCGCCTCATCTCAAGGGTCCCAGTGCCACAGACGGCGTGTCGATCGGACGCATGGTCTTCGACTTATTCACCTTTAAGTGAAATGGGCCCGGCTCGTTAAGCCCAGTGGGCCGACGGGTCGGGTTAACCCAGTTTTGGTGGGTCTGACCTGGCAGGGTTTTTGGACCGGCCTGAAGAAAAGTGCGGCTCGGCCTGAGGGGCGCGGCCCGGCCCAAGGGGCGCGGCCCAGCCCAAGGGGCGCAGCCCGGCCCGGTGCGGCGTGGCGTGGCCCGGCCCGGCAGGGTGCGGTCCGGTCGTGGCTCAGCCTGAGGGGGGCTGAGCGGTCCGAGGTGGGGGTCACGGCCACCTGGTTTCACGAACCAGCGGCTCCAAGTGGCTCCGCCCTTCCTAACCGGTCAGCCAAAGTCGGCTGGCCTCCTTGGCGCAATCGGCCTGCACAGGCGAGCCGCGGTTCGTCCGGTGTGGCGCCCTCCCAGCATCGCAGCTTTCTTCCTCCCAGCCGGCCGACGGGTCGGCCGGTTCTTCTACTGAAGCAGCCTGTGGAATACGGGTTGCGGTCTTCCACAGCGTGGTTCCCCTTGTGGTGATGCGGTCCTCTTTCGGCCGGATGGCTTAAGCTGGCTGGTTCGTCGTCAGTCGAGCGGCCCGCGGTTACGGGCCACGGTTCCTCCTCATGCCTCTAGCGCCTTCATTTTCCTCCACCTCTATTCATCACCACCTTTTTCCGACATGGTCTCAATCTCAAATAAAAAAAACTACAGAGGTTCGTCGGGCCGTGTGCGTTCAGCCCGCGCCCTCCGTGTTAGGTGGTAACAGTTGGCCGAATTATTTTCAGAAAATTCAACGAAGAACAAGAACAATTTTAAACAACTAAAATTTTATATAATTCCCCTACCTCGAAAATTGACGTTGCACGTCAGGCGTCGTGGAAGACGGCGTCGCGGAGAGAGGATTCGTAGACGACGTCGGAGTGCATCCTAAGAGGAAGCAGCATCTCCACACTAGTTGCGAAGAAGAGGAAGGAAGGCACGTCGTCGCTCTTCGTAGAGTTAGTGTTCTTCATCGAAGAGGCGTCGTTCTTCATGGAATGATGGTGTTCTTCAATGAAAGAGGAACTCTCTTCGTCTTTTACACAAGATCTCTCTCAAATATCCTCCCAACACAACGTGTGCCAAAATAAAATAATATCTTTGGTTATTATTTTATTAACACTTGAAATTCAATATTCAAATCACTTAATTAATTAATTGAAGAGGTTGAATTCATTAATTAAGGCTTGTTGGAAAGTAATAAAGAGAGAGAGAGAGGGAGAGGAAGAGTTCTCATTCAATAAGGGGAGTTGTCAAAGAATTAAATAAATGGGGTTTTAAGGGAGTTTAGGGAAGATGAAAGGTTGGGGCTCGTGTGGGCCCCACCTCACAAATATCCACACATGGGAAGTTAGGTGGTTGTGGGTCCCACCCTTAACTCCCCTTTGTAGGATATAACTACCACAGATATAAATAAAATTGTGTACAACCAAATTTATTTATTTTATTCTAAATTCCTAATCATTAACTTCAACCCACATAAAACGCAACTGCGGTAAAGGTCCCCTTAAGAGAATATCGGCGCTGCGAGTTCATTGGTGCTCTCGGATTTCAATTCTGAGCACCAGTTCAAAAGATTGAAAAACCCTCTCATTCGTTCACTAAACGTACCCAAGCTAAACTTCAGAAAATTATTACGGGCACAC
This sequence comes from Viscum album, assembly GCA_963277665.1. Taxonomy (NCBI): domain Eukaryota; kingdom Viridiplantae; phylum Streptophyta; class Magnoliopsida; order Santalales; family Viscaceae; genus Viscum; species Viscum album. The sequence continues at coordinate 2,080,334,764 of OY728128.1, read as the reverse complement.
CGGGCCTCAAAATCAGGTGTCGTCAGAAACTGCGTACTCGTAAAATTCCAAAGAATTTAAGAAAAAAAATTCATTTAAATTTCCAAGTCTTTACAGTAAAATTATTATTTTATGTGATAATAAAACAATTTATTATTCATGATAATTTATGAAATAATAATTTAATTATTCAAAGTGGTATGGTAAACTTTGAATAATGAGAGATTAAATTATTCAAGGTGGTATGGGAAACTTTGAATAATGTGAAGTAAGAAACCAAGTAATATGTGTACTTGGAATGATAAGTGATTTAATAAATCAAAGTGAAATGTGTACTTTGATTTAGAGATATGAGGAATGCATTGGACCTAGTATGTTTCGGGTTGGGAGCCGGTAAAAGTAAGCTCTTCGGGTTTGGGACTGGTTGTAGCAGACCCTCCAGGTTGGATTCCGGTTACAGAGGCTCTCTGTGATGTAGTCAGGTTACAGAGGCTCTCCGGGTTGGGGTCCGGTTACAGTTAGCCCCTAGTTATTGGCACGAGGCCTTGACACAGTCCGACATATGCACATTCCTCATTATGACTATGTAAATTAATTAACCAGAGGATTATTCAACTAGTAGAATATTCCTAGTTAAAAATATTGTGATTATGGGAATCAGTAGAAGTCTAATAATGGCATATTATTTATGAAATATTCAGATATTCAATGTCCGGTGTATGTTTCACATTAGTAAAGGATGGAATTGAAGTTATTATTTTAAGCGAAACTATGATCATGCATTACACTTAGTTATTGATCTTATACTTGCATTATAAAATAAAATTTCTTTTACTTACTACTTGGAATGATCATTCCTATAATTGAATCATGATAATGTTAGTATGTTTTAAATTGTGCAATTATATTTCATAGACAATTTTCATGGTATGTTAAATGTGTTACAGCACTTTTAAGAGAATGTTTTGTGGAAATTTTAAAGAATGATTTCAAAATTTATATTTTGTAATAGTATGTTATTTTAAAACCCCATACTAGGAATTTTTATGATCAACCTATGTTTTTTAAATAAATTTTTTAGGTATCAGCTTTTAGTAGAAGAAGATTTTCAGAAGTAGCTAGTTTCTAAGAGCCTGAACCGAATTCGATCCTCTGTATGGAACCGGCTCCATGTATTTGGGAGTTTGGGCATGACCTGAGGAATGAGAATAGTCTCTAATACCTCATCTAAATGGTTCTATTAACTAAGAACTGATATTCTAATTTTGATAATAACTTCATCACACTCATCTTTGCAATGAAAATTTTGAGGCATTACTTGTAGTTCCATGAAGTCCACTCGGTATGTCGTATTTATCCTATAAAGTACATCTTTGGACATCCCATGATTAATGGGAATTTTTATTGATTACCAGTCATTCTATAATAATACGACATTCAATTCATGTCACAAAAGTCAGTGAGAGGGTTGGCCCTGGCTGATTTCCTCATGGAACATCCCACCCCAGAAATAATTCTAGTGGATATTGAGCTTCTAAACGAGGAGGTTTTCTATTCCCATGACATTCCACAAATATGGGAGATATATTTTGATGGTTCCTCCTAAAGTCTTTTTGGAAAGATACTAGAAAACCAAAAACCCAATCACATTGGATTAGGGATTTAATTTGTTTCTCCAGGAAAATAAATATTTCCATTCTCTTTCTCACTATATATAGGCTTCATGAATAATGAGGTTGAATACAAAGCCCTCATCACTAGCTTATAACTAGCCCTACAACTGAAAATAGTCAACCTAAACATCAAATTGGATTTGGTGCTAGTGATAAATAATATCAATGGATAATATTCCATGAAAAAAGGAAGAATTTTCCCCTCTCACTGGTTATGTTATAGGACTGATGGTAGAGTTCCATTTTGAGACCACATTACATCATATCCCCAGATTATAGAATGCTTGTGTTGATGAATTGGATAATACAACCATAGACCTGACCGACCCTAATCAGGAGGAAGTGATCTTCCACATCATGAACCAAAGGATGGTCTCATCAATCATCATATGCAACGTGGAATAAATCAATTAGGTTAACACCTCCCTTGAGTTTGATGAACTAATATATACCCCCGGATGGATGGATCCCATAATTGATTATATTCAAAAATGGGTTTCTCCTAGTAGACTGAGCCAGAAGATAATTGATTTGTTTTTGAGCAGTGAACTTTTCTATCTAGGATGGTCCAAATGAGAAGAGATCCCTCTACAAGTGTGGCTTTGATAGAATCATCCTCATGTGCATAACAGAAAGAGAGATTCTCACCATCACGAAAGAAGTCTATGTAAGATCTTATTGTGATTATCATTCTAGGACCTAGCTCTCCCACCAAATTAGGAGGATAGGTTACTATTGGAGAACTAGGATATTGGACTATGTGGAATTCACCAAGAAATTTCATGTAGTCCAAATTCATGAAAGAATCATCCATCAACCCTCATAATTTCTATATACAACAAAATATTCCTATCTGTTTATTGTATGGTGAATGGATGTTGTGGGTCAATATCCCCCAGCCACAGTTAAGTAGTTTAAATATATCCTTATTTCTAAAAACTTCTTTTCCAAGTGGTCTAAGGAAATAGCCCTCAAGGAAGTCAAGATGAATAATATCATCAACTTCATGAAGTTACATATCATCACCAGGTTTGGATTCTCTCACATGATACTAATGGAAAACAGCACCAACTTCTATTCTATGTAATTTAATAAAAAAATTCATGTGTAAGACATTGAATTAAATAACTCATCCTGCTACAATGCAGTGAAAAATAGACAAATAGAGGCCTTGAATAAGACTCTATTGAATATATTCCATAATATGGTGAATAAGGAAAAGAAATAATGGGTAGAAAGGTTTCTTTGTTATTTATGGGCTCATTGTACTACCATGTGCACTAATACCCTAGAAAATCCATATCCATTGGTGTACATAACCAAGGCGGTGTTACCCAAAGAAGTCCAATTTCCCTCGCTTCAAATAGCTATCTGCAAAAAAACTCTCAGATGATGATTAATAGAAACAATATTTGGATGAATTGGAGTAGATTGAGGAGAATAGGTTGCATAAATTTCACAAACTTGAAGTCCATCAGAATCAGATCGTGAGATCCTTCAAAAAAAAGGTTCACATTCATTCATTCATTCAAGGAGAATTGGTATTAGTTCTCAAAACCCCAATGATACCAAGAAATAAACCTTCAAAGCTAAAATCCAAATAGGAAGGGACATATATCATACATAAGGTATATCACAATGAATCGTATTCACTAGAAATAATGGACAGGGAATGATTCATGCCCCAAACCAATGCGAGGTTCCTCAATAAATACTTCACATAGCTTTCATCAAGCAATAATATATTTTTCCTAGTCACATGATATTAGACTACACATACATGTCTTGACCACATGACATTAAACTTTATGTAACGTGTCCTGAAAACATTACATTAAATTATACGGAATGTGTCCTGAACACATTATGTTAAACAATATAGAACATTTCCTAACCACATGATGTTAAACTGTACAGAACTCATCCTGGTCACATGATGTTAAACTGCACAAACTCATCCTAACCACATGATGTTAAACTATATGGAACACATACTGATATCATGAAGTTAAAATTCATGATATGTATACTTATTGCATGAAATTAAACTCCATGTGAATCATTGTATAACCAATTATTCACTGAACATGATCCATGTCTATGAGATATAAAAAAATGAAGTGCCCCTATCCCTGTGTGAGATTTAGATCCACATAGGGAATCTCTTCATCCAATAACTACATGTGGCTTGATTATTTCCATCACAGGATATGTAGTGATGTATAGACCTTCATTCTTAGTCCTACCCACAATATTTTTTATATTCCACATTGGTTGACCCTCACCCTTACTGAAATATTCTAAAATGAACGGATGATATCATTTCTTCATGACACTAAATTGTACCATTCCCAAGAACTACGTGTGGATTGATTCCTACCATCATAGGATATGTAGTGACCTCCAAGCCTCTATTATTAGTCCCATATACAATATACATCTAATTTCATGTAATGTCACCCTCATCCTTACCGTGTTACATTAAACTTCAAGGTTGGTGTCCTTTCTACATGAAATTAAACAACATGATTTTACAAAACTATGTACGGCTTGATTCTCGTTCCAATGAAATGTATAGGGATTCCTAGATCCAATATCTTAGACTAGTCACCACATGATATAAAATTCACAAGTCTTTAATTGCATCCATGTCATAAAAGGAACCTTTTCCATTCTGTGTTTCTCACACCGATCATGGATCATGTGGGATTAGAAATTTGGGTAAGGTCTTCCCCGCATGATTAAGGAATACCAGTTCATGATACGATTATCATGATCCTAGATTCAAGACTTTAAAATTAATTCCATTATTCCTCACTCCATGATGCTAAACTACATGGTTTATGTCTCTTACATGACATAAAACTATACATTATTGTGAACATTTCCCTAGATGACCATTACCCTTGGTTTTGGTCTCCCACATCACCTCCATTCAAGAACTATGTGTGGCTTGATTAATATCATTATAGTATATAGTGATGCCCAGAACTCTAATCATGGGTCCAGCTACAATAGTACACAAGAACAATACCCACCCCCCTCTACTTATCGGCTATACCTACATAGAGAGTTTCCCATTCATGAACTATGTGTAGACTGATTCTTACCATTACAGGATACGTAGTGATGCCCGAATCTCCAATCCTAGGTATATCTACAATAATCAATAGAAACAATTCTCCATATGCATATGGTTAAGACCTATATAGAGATTTTACCATTCAATAACTACAAGCATCTTGATTCAATCCATCATAGGATACATAGTGATGCCCAGACCTCCATTCTTAGGCTCAGCTACAATATTCCATTTACATGTCAGGGAGCCCACATCCTTGTTGCATGATTTTAAACTACATGGTTTCTCAATAACTGTGTTTGGATTTATTATTATCATTATAGGATACATATTTATTCTTGGATCTCTAACTCCTAGGTCAAGCTACAATAATCAATAGGAACAATGCCCCATCTACATATGGGTTAGACCTACGTGGAGAGTTTCTTGTTCAAGAACTATGTGTGGCTTGATTCCTGTCATCAATGGATATGTAGTGAAACCTGGTTCTCCAACCCTGGGTCCAGTTTCAACAATTAAACATAATAATACCCCCCTCCCTACATATAAGTCAGATCTATAAAGGGAGATTTCATACAATAACTATGTGTGGCATGATTCCTAACATCACATGATATATGGAGATTCCCAAATATCTTATACTATGTTCATAAAAAACATATAAATGATAAAAATACACCCCTAACTACATATGTTCTAGACCTATGTAGTAAACATCCATATCAAATGACATTAAACTTCATGGAAATGAAGATGTCCTTACCATGCAATGTTAAAATGCAAGGAAAATTTCCCAGTCGGATGACATTAAAATAGAATGAAAAATATGTCCCCAATACATGAAATTAAATAATTTCATCCATCACCCATTTTAATTCCTTATAGAAGGACCAAAAGATATTAAACCTGGTCAACCAGAGTGCAGGGTTCTTTCATTATCTTTTAGGAACCAGAATTCGTAAATCACACTTCATAACTTGAGCACCTATGGCTGCTGTAAACCTTTCATGGATATTAGGAAGGAAAATAGATCTAACTATTTTAACATTTTATCAATACATAAATGTCATAGAACTACCATCTATAGATATCTTGGCTTTATAGGAAGGTCTTTGTAATCCTTATGAGTCAGGCGTCACCACAGTAGAACTCAGTAGCTGAGGGTGTTTTGGGCCATCCCTAGAACGATTGTCCCATATCATTAATCATGACCTAAGAACCTCAATACATTATTTATAAAATTTTAATCTCCTTATTAGAAGTATTTTGGAGTACACTTGACCTTGGGTATCTTAATTAGGCTCATTTGTAACATTCTCCTCATATTAGGTCCATGTGCGTCATGACCTTAAACTACATGCACTTTGGTCAAAGCTATAAAACCTTAAATTTTTAGCCTCTGATGGTCCAAATTATAGGACACTAAACTACTAGTGAAAAAGATACAAAAAGTTTTAGGTTGAAAACTTGAAAAGGGCAGCCTGATAACCCATAAGACATCTAACAATCATAGATGAATAACTCCAGCAGCATCATGCGAATCGTATGAACCTTAAGGGGATTCATGATCACATGAATTGATACCGATATCATGAATTGGATAACCCGTGTATATATCATGGACCTCATAACCCATAAGAAATCTCACAACCTTATATAAGACTCATGGTCGTGTGACCCTAACATGGTAACACAAAATGCATGATGGTTGAGTGATCATGTGATCGAATAAATAGATCCTGTGAAACCTAAAAGACATCTATATATATAAGGTTAAAAAAATACCAAACATAGATTCATGGTTAATTAAAACAAGTGTAAATGAAAATTAGGTCTCACGAAAAGGTCTTGTGAAATGGTTCTATTGAATTAGTCTTGCGAAACAGGTCTCACGAACAACCACTACAGAGAGGTCTTGCAAACGGTGTCTTTCATAAGGGATCTTGTGATGAGGTCTTGAGAAGGTATCATGTGGTGGAGTAAAATTAAAAGATATATATATAGTTATAGTAGATAATAATTGATATTCCCTCTGATTTTCTATTTATAGGGAACTCCACAGAATACCAACAGTCTCCCAGAAGACCAAAAATCAACCAAAACACAAATTAAAAGCAACCCCAAAGACTCATGTGAGAATTTACCTTCCTCATAACTGATCCCTTTTCCCCATATACATCACTCCTAGGGGGGATTTTTTTATGCCTACCAAATGAGTATTGTTAGATACACAAGAGAAGAAATACCCGAAGCATGGGTATTATTTTCTCCACAAAATAATGGAAGATAAGGTGGATAGAAACACGTGGATCACATAACCTTCAAAATAATATTCAATTATATGATCTATAGAAGGTCATGAGAATGAAACTTACATAACACACGATCTTATTGAGATCACGTGGATCCACATTGACCATCCCCTTATTCTTACAAAGGCGTCCAAGAAACTCGTTGATCATGTGGAGGCTACCAGATGAGTTCCTCTGAGTCACGTGACTTGTCAACCGGTGGGTTCATAACAATCAACCAAATACCTTTTAAAATAAAGGGTTAGAATATGAATAAGGCAGAGAACGTATGTGTTCATTGATATTTATGTTCTGCACACATACAGTTCGTAATACCTCAATGATCCCTAGCAACATGCCCAGCTTGTCGCGTGAGAACCTGTTGACATGTCACCTTCATCATGCGAAGGGGTTCAGAAATGGCTAGTCGATTTTGTACTTCCCCTTTGTATCCATATAAAAATAGAATTTTTGTCCCTGAAAATTAATTTTTATCATCAAAATACTTTTTATTCGTCATGAAATGCATCGCAGATAAGGAGAGTGATTATCTTCAATAACACTCGCACGGTTTCACAAGATATCATGCCCTTGTAAAATAAATAAAGAAATAAAAATGGAAATTATAGGAGATTTTTATGAGGGTGAGATACACTAATTTTCATGAGAATGGATTTATAAACCTGGGTGATCACCATTGATCTCACAATGCCCCTCGAAAATCTAGCATGATCCCATTGAATCCTTCTTGACAAGCTAGCCTTATCTCATGGAAGACCCCAGAAAAGTCATCTTTAATCACATGAGAGCCTTCCTATAGAAATCTTGATCTCATTAAGACCCCTAGACATATTATCCTGACCTTTTGGAATCTCATTAACATGTCCACATATTCAAGTTAAATCCCTTTGATAATCCTAGGTCCAATAAAAATGGAAAAGGTGGAACATTCTCATAGTCATTGTCATCATGTGGTACCATGGGTGACCCATGGAAGGATCATGCAAAGCACGTGACCCAAAAACCCTCCATCAACTCTATCCCAAATCTGTCAGATACGTTCTTCACATGGAATCATATATCCTAGTTTGTGAGACCTATAAATCTCTCCCACTCATCACAAAAAAAACACCTACCCACCAACTGACCTACGCATCAACGATCGATCGAACATGGGAGCATAGGAGCGGACTTCTAGGGGAGACCTATCATGCGATAAAAAAATTATTCCACCAGGTAACATATATTTAATGGCTTAAAGAATTTTTCATCATGAATAAGTGATTTTCGTGATCACTTATAGATCACGCAAAGGACTTCTGGTATGTTAGCTGGATTATGTGAATGACAGTCGGATCATGAAAAGCCTAAAATAAATTAACACTGGAAAAACCTAAGGTACATATGAAATAAAGGGTAGAATTAAATACTTTAAATATATAATATATTTATATAAATATGGATATGATTATCTTTATACACTTCTCATGACTAACCTAGATCATGAGACAGCACTAGGACATGTCTCCCAAATCATGTGATGATCATTAAACATATTATATGGATCATGTGATGTCCCTTGGACATGTTAATAACATCACATGATGACCTATAAGAATTTCACCCATGTATTGAGAAGTCCTCTATACTTTCTAGATAAATCTTGTGATGTCCTCCAGACATGTCACCCAAAATCATGCGGCGACACCAGGACATGTCAGTTAGGTCTTGAGATGACGCAAAGAAATGTAAAATGGTTCTCATGATGTCTCCAGACATGTAAGCCTTTGTCATGAAACTTCTTATAGAAAAGTCATCCATGTCATGTGGCACCCTCCAAAAATTTCATCATGGATCATGTGATGTCCTCTGAACAGGTTAATTGGGTCATGTGGAACCCTCCAAACATGTTAGCCTAGATCATGTTAAATCCTCCAGAAATGTCATCCAGGCCATGTGGCACTCTCCAAACATCTCAACCTAGATCATCTGACATCCTACAGACAAGTCATTCTAGCCATGTGGAACCCATCATACATGTCATCCTTGATCATTTGATGTCCTTTAGAAAATCCATCTAGATCATTTGATGTCCTCCGAACATGTCATTCATAATATGAAATGACCCTCAGACAGTGCAATCATATCATGAGATTTTCTTTGTACACATATGATGGATAATTAGGACATGTCTGGACATCCTTAGACATATCAAGAAGAGAATTATAGAATGTCAATAAGACACCCCTAAACATGATAAACTTGTCTAGTGGATATATAAGAGTAACACCAGTGTGTAATTCTTGATCAGCTAAACTATGAAAACTCTGATTCCTACTATAACCAAGATACTTAGGACGTGTTTATGGGACATGAGATCAAATGGCCATCCACCCTGGTGTAAGTTCCACTGTGTCTCTAACATTCCATACATTGGGACTCAATCACTCCCATGGGCTGATCCTTCTACCTCATCCACCAGTGGATCAAAAAGGAAACTGAACTACAATGACTCTAACTCCTTCTATTACTGGGATACGTAGTACACCTTCCTAAGTACTAAGCTTCATATTAAACATCCAAGAAGAAGTCTTAGCACATAATTCCTACTTCCATATGCAGTCATACAGATTACTTTATTTTCGTTGTTTCTCACACTGAGAATGGATCACATAGGATTAGGGATTTTCGATTATCATATCATTTTCATCATGACTCTCCATCTATTGTGGAAACCTTAGTGCATAATCCCTGGCCAACTGAACTATGATGTCTCTGATTCCTATCATAACCAAGATCTTTAGGATGCCTCCTTGAGGCTCAAGATCGACACCCAGTTCTTAATTTCCCCTATATATGTCCTTTCCACGTGATGTTAAACTGCATAGGTTTAACAAACTACATGGGTTTTGATTATTTTTATAAACAGGATATTTAGGATGCCTCATAATGTCTTAATCCCATCCTCAAAATATAAATCACTTACTCGGATGACATCACATTTTGGAGTGCCTGTTGATACAGCTTAAACATATAAGAATCTAAATATCAATGGGAAATAGATGAAGAACCTAAGATACATATAGATGGTTCATTAATAGGAGCTCCTTTACACATTGAAGGATTCAATACACAATCATTTTTTTAGGGTAATTGGTCCCTTATCGAGATTAGGGAGAGATTTTTGAACATATCTTAAATCTATAAGAGAGTATCATAATAGGAAATAATCCCCCACACCCCAAAAAAAGGGTGTGATAAGCCTGAACTATCATCCTCTCAACCACTATGAGTTCTTAAGGTCCATTGGGTCTGAGACCCTAAATAACCACCTGCATTTGGAAACCAGGTTCATAATAAGTTATGGATGTGGGAACCATTGGGAGTTTCTATTAAGAATGAAAATGGTGAACCCGAGGTGAATGATTTTACAAGTCACTGAACCCCCCACAATCAACCATTGGGATAAACCAAATGGACAACAATTTTATCCTTTCCTCTCAAATAGTGACATCCATTTTAAACTAAAATGACATTTTTATATTGAAAACATGCACTTTTAACTATATTAATACATAGCATATCATATTGATGTGTGGTAAATTATTACACATCATAAATGAATTATGGACCATTTTCCTAAAGTTTCAAAACAATCCAAGCTAAATTACTTAGTTTTGGCTATTTAATGTGTGTTTTAAACTAAAATGACACTTTTATATTGAAAATGCATTCTTTGATTCATACCGACTGCATCATGCATTGAATTGGAGTGGGGTAAAATCCTATATGTAAAAAATGAATTATGGATCATTTTTATGAATTTTGAAAACAATATGATATTTATATGCTCATTTTTATCTATGTTATGTGCATTGTAAACTAAAATGCACTTATATATTAAAAACATAAACTTCGAGTCATACCGACCACATCATGTGTCATATTGACATGCGGCCAATTGCAACATATCAAAAATTAATTATGGATAATTTCACTAAAATTTTAAAATAATATGAGCTCATTTTCCCAGTTTTATCTAGTGACGTGCATTAAACTAAAATGAAAACTTTATATTGAAAAATCAGGTTTTGATTCATATCGGTCCCATCATGTGTTGGATTGATGTGTGATCGATTATTACACATCAAAAATGAACTATAAAATGTTTTCTTAAATTTTTAAAACAATATGATCTCTCTTTCTTGGTTTTTTCCTTGATGTTTGTTTTAAACTAAAATGAAACTTATATTTAAAATAATTACTTTGGGTCATACCGATCACATTATCTTTCATATTGGAGTGCAATCGATTCCTACATGTGAAAAATAAATTATGGATCATTTTCCGAAAGTTTGAAAAAATAAAATCTCTTTTTCTCAAATTTGGAAATCTATCATATGTTTTAAACTAAATAGAACTTCTTGATTGAAAACAAGCACTTTGAGTCATACTAAAAAGGTCAGGTGTCATATTGATGTGAAGTCAATTCCAATACATCACAAATGAATTTTTGATCATTTTCCTAAAGTTTAAAAACAATTTGAGCTTGTTTTCTCAGTTTTATCTAGTGACATAAATTTTAAACTAAAATGAAACCATTATATTGAAAATAAACAATTCGAGTTATATCAGTCACATCATGTGTTAGGTTGATGAGTAGTCGACTTGTACACATAAAAAATGAAATATAGACTATTTTAATAAATTTTAAAAGTAATCTGAGATTTTTTTCTCAGTTTCAGCTATTTGATGTGTGTTTTAAATTAAAATGACACTTTTATATTAAAATCACATACTTTGAATAACATCTACCACATCGTGTTTTGGATTAGAATATGGAAAATTCATACATATGAAACATAAATTATGGATCATTTTACAAAAAAATTAAAACAATACGACCTTGTTTTCTTAGTTTTGGTGATGTGATACACATGTTAAACTAAAATGAAACTTCTTTTTTAAAACACACACTTCGAGTCATACTGACCACATCGGGTATCAGATTACAGTGTGGTGAATTCCAACATACCATAAATGAATTATCTATAATTTTCATAAATTTTGAAAACTATTTGAGATTTCTTTCTCAGTTTTGGATATTTGATGCGGGTTTTAAACAAAACTGACACTTTTGTATTGAAAATTCACACTTTGAGTCTAACCGACCACATCGGGTGTCAAATTGATGTGAATTAAATTAAAACATGTCAAAAATGAATTATGGATTATTATCTTAATTTTTGAAAACAGTATGATCTCATTTTCTCGATTTTGGCTATTTGATGTGTGTTTTAAACTAAAATGACACTTTTATTTTGAAAAAAGTACTTTGAGTCATACCAACCATATTGTGTGTCGGATTAGTGTGTGGTCAATTAATAAATGTTAAAATTAAATTATGGATCATTTTCATAAATTTTGGAAATAATATGATCTTGTTTTCTCATATTTGGTCATGTGGTGTGCATTTAAAACTAAAATGTAACTTCTTTATTGAAAGCGTGCACTTTGAGTCATATCGACCACATCAGGTGTCACATTGACATGAAGTAGATTCTTACATGTCACAAATTAATTGTAGATCATTTTAATAAAGTAATAAAATAATACAGGTTTTTTTTCTTGGTTTTTTCTATTTAATGTTTATTTTAAACAAAACTGACATATTTGTATTTAAAACATGCACTTTGAGTCATACCGACCACATTGGGTATCAGATTGGCATGTGGTAAATTCTTTCATGTAAAAAATTAATTATGGATCTTTTTACTAAAGTTTTAAAATAATAAAATCTCATTTTATTAGTTTTGGTTATTTGATGTGTGTTTTAAACTAAAATGATACTTTTATATTGAAAACGCATAATTCAAGACATACTAACCAAATCATATGTTTTATTAGCATGTATTAAATTCCTACATGTGAAAACTAAATTATGGATTATTTTACTAAATTATGAAAACAATACTATCTCATTTACTCAGTTTTAGAAAGGTGTCATGCATTTTAAATTAAAATGGCACTTCTTTATTGAAAACACACACTTCGAGTCATACCGACTACATCAGGTATCAGATTGATGTGAGATTGAAACCTACACATTAAAAATGAATTATAAATCATTTTCATAAATTTTGAAAACAATATTATCTCGTTTTATTAGTTTTTCCTATTTGAGGCTTGTTTTAAACTAAAATGACACTTTTGTATTGAAAACACGCACTTCGAGTCATATCGACCACATCGGGTGTTGTATTGATGTGCGGTCAATTCCTACACATAAAAATAAATTATGTATAATTTTAATAAATTTTTATAGAAATATGGGATTTCTTTATTGGTTGGCTATTTTGATGTGTGTTTTAAACTAAAAATGCCACTTTTATATTGAAAACATGTACATCAAGTCATACCGACTAGATCGTGTGTTAGATTGGAATGTGGTCAATTCTTATACATGAAAAATTAATTATGGATCCTTTTATTAAAGTTTTAAAACAATTTTATATTGTTTTATCATTTTTGGTGATGTGACATGCATTTAAAACTAAAATGGCACTTTATTAAAAACATTCACTTTGAGTCATACTTAACACATCAGGTATTGTATTGATGTGCAGTAAATTCCTACATGTAAAAAATGAATTATAAATCATTTTACTAATGTTTTAAAACAATATAAGGTCATTTTCTTAGTTTTTCTATTTTAATCAAGTTTTAAACTAAAATGAAACTTTTTTATTGAAAACATGAACTTTGATTCATACCAACCACATCGGGTGTCAGATTGACGTGAAGTCAATTCCTACATGCCTGAAATGAATTATGGATCATTTAAATAAATTTTTAAAACAATATAAGCTTGGTTTTCTAGTTTGGGCTATGTGATATGTGAATTACGCTAAAATAAAACTTTTGTATTGAAAAAACAAACTTCAAGTCATATCAACCACATCATTTATCAGATTGATATGTAGTTAATTCCTGCACCTCAAAAATGACTTACAGATTTTTTTCATAATTTAGTAGAACAATATGAATTTATTTTATTGGTTTTGATCATGTGATGTGTGTTTTGAACTAATTTTAAATTTAACAAAATAAATATCAGATTAAAATGATAAGAAAATTAACATAAAAAATTAGATAAAATGTAGTGAAAATTAACCAAATAAGTTATAGAAAGTCACATATTCATGATGTCTTTATGTATTCTGGCACCATTTATTCTTCCCATTCATTTCTAAAAAATTGATTTCCTTAATTTTACTTCTCCATAAAAAATAGATCAAAGATAATATATAATCATTCTAATACTAATGCTTTATATCCCAAATATATTTTTAAGGTTATAATCCATAGTAGATCACAAAAATAATAGGTAATCGCCTAAATTTGATGTTGAAAAACATTATAAAACCATGTACCTTTCCCGCTCATCTCTAAAAAAATTACTTCTTTTTTTGAGTACATAGATTATTGTTAATCTTGGTAGTATTGAGAAAATATAGACAAACAAATGATTAAGAAATATTTTTAATGAAATTATAATTGCCTTTGAAAATTAAGTATTTGGGGATGCTTGTATTTTGATGGTTGTTTCTGAAAAAAAAAATCGGTGTCCGACAGTTGATTGTGGGGGTTTTAATGTTGCACAATCATTTATGCTAACTTCACCATTTTCGGGTGGCTTCAAACAGATTTTGTTCATGAAATTAGAAACACCCAAGGGTTACCTTATTCGATATGTTTCATGAACCGTCTTTCCAAAGACAGGTGATCATTGGGAAATGGTTCTAATGATTCATAGGGACTCACATTGTTTGAGAGGATGGGAGGTTGGTCTCATCACACCTTTTTTAGGAGAATTATTTCCAACTCTAGGGATTTCTTATAGATTTAAAATATATTCATGAACCCTTTATTAAATCCCAAATATAATATTAGTTTCCCTAAATTGAATAATAAATTATTAGAAATTAATTTCTTTAAAATCATATATATGTATATGAGGTTCTTTATCAGTAGAGAGATACATATGTATCTAAGGTTCTCCATCAATGGTACCCTTTTGTGAAATTATTTGAGATTCATATAACATTTATTATTAAAATGATGGTTTTAATCCACGTAGTGGGGTGCTCTGAATTTTATCATCATCCAGGAAGATGGGGGGTTATTTTGATGTTGGGATCAAACCCATAAGATGGGATTACCATATATCCTTATGAAATAAATCATAACCCAAATAGTTTGGTTCCAATAGAAAATATCATACCTTTTAAGGTTATGTGACAAGGACCAAACCATGTGGTTTAACATCTTGCGGTAAGTACGTCTAGGTGAAAGTTTCCTAGTCAAGATCTACTGTGGGACTTACACTGACATGGCCCAAGGATCCTGGAAGGGATGTATCCTCCCAGGATGGATGTGACCATACTAGTAATATGGCCTAGAGAGAATCAAGGTGAGTTTGGGGTGTTGGTTTTGGACCTCAAGGAGGCTTCCTATGTATCTCATTTAGACAGGAATCAAATCTCATGTAGTTCAAATGGTTGGGGCTTACACCTATGATAGAGGTCCTATAAAGGTTTTTCTTATAGGGGATATTTCCCTTTGAAATGAATACATGGATTTGATGACCCATTCCTATAGAGTCCCTTTGAAGGTTTTTCTATTAGGGTATATGGACCTTTGAGATGGATACATAGCTTAGAATACCCACACCTATGGAGGCCCTTTGAAGGAAGGCGAGAGAAAGATCTAGAAAAGGATTCTCTTTTGGGACTTGTATTTGATCGTGTAGATGTTAGTATTTTCACTAAACTCTAATCCCATGTGAGTCATTATTAGTGTGATAATCAATATGAAGTGTGAGGTATGACATACCACATAATATCCTTTGTCCACTAGTGGATGGTTCAGGGATATAAGATAGAGAAATGGCTTTGATGTACTCATCTCCTCTCATGTTATTATAACCAGGTTTGAGACTTATGTACCTATATAGATATGGAATTAAAAAATACTAGGGTATTACTCTAGGAGGTATTCCATTTTTTAGTTTAGAGAAGATGTGAGAAGGATAAAGAACTATCCCTCATTAAATGTAAAGTTAAATGGATCCACTCACTATCTAAAATGGGTAGGTTCCTAGAATTTCCACCAAGGTTGGGATCCTTCTTACCAAGGGAATTTATAATTTAAAAGACTTTGAGGATCCCACCTACTAGGTAGGATAGATGAAGGACCTATATTACCACAAGAATTTATAGTCGTGAGGACACACTGGTGTTCCCTACACTCTGATCACACATATCTGGAGGCTTTGGGAGTGGTTATCAATTGGTCCCACTTGGATGAGGGATCCAAAGGAAGATGTAATAATCCATTGGTTGTATAAAATATGGGCCTAAAATATTTCTTGTGCAAGTGAGGCCTAAGTGGAAAGAATATGGATCATGTGGGTGAGGTCTATGAAAGCTGAAGATGGCTCACAGGGGTGAGGGTTGGGTGAGCGGAAGGGGTTTAACACAGGGTAGACATGTACATCTGAAGATATTATTAGAAGATAGACAAACTATGTGAAATAACTTGGATGAGGCCTTTTCTTTTATCCAAGGGTCTCCTAAGGTGTCTTGGGATGATGGATTCATATGTTTTGGGCTTGAGAAGGAGTTTATCTCTAGTGCACTTGGATAGGGGGAAGTGACTCGTGAAGGTGTTTTATGTTTTAAAAAAATAAGGGAACTTTAATCCCACTTTACTCCTTAATTTCCTATTATTTTGAGGATTGAAGATCCACCTAAAAAGTTTTTAGGGTCGAGGAGAAGTACTAGGGTGAGAAGATCTTTGACACTTCTTCGAGTCTTCCATTCATCCCAAATGAGGGTCCCTAGGGTCCTATTTATAAGAAAACTTGGGACCCAAGGTGAAAGGGATGGATCACCCAAGTGTGTTGTGATGGTAACCATGTTAGTGTGTAACCAGATCGAGTCTTCTGGACACACCCATAAAGTGCTTGTGCAGTTTCACTAGAAAACTAGTAGGACTCGCGCGTAATGATGTCATGAAGGTTGGATCTGTGCGGTGATGATGGCCTATAGGATGGACCTGTGTGGTAACTAGTTTGGGCCTTGTGTGATATGACCTAGGTGAACACATGTGATCCTCGATACCCTTCACATATCTTTTTCTTGTGGTATTTCCCTTTGAAACTTCTCATTATTATGTGATAAAAAGTTGTCTCAACAAAATCCCCCCACCCCTCAGGATTGGATCTGATTAGAAGAAGAGAGTCTGATCCTGAGGTAAAGAAATATGGATGATGATGGTCCTTCATTTTTTGGACTCTACATGTTGTGTTATTCTATACTTATGGTTGATGAGAATTATGAATTGAGATGATATATGTTATTGGGATGGATTATTACAATTCATGTGACACCATTCTTCTAGATTTGGAAAATCATATAAAGAAGTATTATCACTAGTATCCTGAGAGTAACTATATACCACTCTATTACTGTGGGATCCTGAATGATGTCCTAATTCCAAAATGAATAATTACCTTACACACTCCTAGTTCCATGAATACACAAACTTTACCAAAACCAACATCTCCACCAAGGGTATGTACATAAATGAGGGAACATCACATATATCATGCATCATGCATCACAATATCTATGCCCGAAATTTGAAGCCTCATACTTACAAGAAGAAGTTTCACTGTTACTTGTCCATGTTTTGTGATTATAAAATGGACCAATCAAAATAATTTGAGGACTAGGACCTTCATTCAATAGGGGGTGTTAGACATGAGTGGGTGTGGTCATACTAGGTGTTCCAAACCTATGCTAATTTTATAATCGAGATGAAAGAAGTTGGTATTTATGAGGTTGTCTAGGTGGTTGAGACATATATATACAAGAACCCAAAAACTATTCCTGAGTTGTTAAGCTGATAGAGTCCATAGACCAATGCCTTCTAACTGATGCATGGTGAAGTTGCTATCAGATTATAGGATGTCTTCAAGATATACGGATCTCTCATCATTAGAGATATGTATGATGAGTTTATCTCATAGAAATCCATATGAGATGATGCTAAAAGGACACCTGTTTTGGATCATGATTTGTTGAAGATATCCCAATACATTAGGAATGAAGACCCTTACCTAATGGGGGATGTCCATTTTGAGGCATGTATGAATGCTTTCTTGGATCCCAAGGGGGAGGGGACCATATAAAAACATCCCATGTGATGTCCCAAAATAGAGAACTAGGGAATTCCTGGTAAATTATGGCCCAAATTGGAGAAAGTCTAGTGCAACCAATGGGGATATACAGTAAGGTCAAACATACCCACCAAGACATGTCTCATCAGATTCTTATTGATGTGTTTAAGCATCTATATGCTACCGATTCATGAATCAAATGGTGGAGTAAGGTTGGGTATATTTTTCATAGTGGAAAATCTAGTGTAGGGGAGGCACATAGGGTTGGAATCTCCCATACTGAGGAATATCCATTAGTTATTGTTTCATGTGAACATAGAGAAGCCCCCTTTCAGAATTTTAGGTTCATTTCAAGTGTTTTGGGGATGGATTGCATCAAATTTTTATTCTTATACCTTACTGAGTGGAATCAGAGTTCCTTGATGCCAATTTCGACCATTTGTTTAGGATTTTTACGACATCCAACCCCTATCTCTATAGTATGGTGAATCCCTGAAGAAACTGAATATATTTAAAGAATTAAACTCCTTTCCATATGAAGATCCACCCACTAGGACATTCACCAATAACAGCAAAGCTGGAAATGAATTGAGATAGTATATGATTACCATCTGGGATGGTGTGCTAGCAACCCGATTTAATGGAAAAGTTATTTGTGAAGCTTATTTCCTTTATATATTTTCCCTCAAATTTAAATTATTATAGAAACCAATTGTATCTCCTCACATGAATGTTTGTTCAGAGAGGTGTATAATGGTGGCCTGACAACTCTAGGTTCTCACGGCTTAGAGGTGACTCAAGTAGTAATTAAACTACCTTAAATAAGGGAATCCACTAGGTTGACCTTATATTATGTTGAATCCTTTATTTCATAATATCCCCAAAGGGCATTGACAATTAGTGTTCCCTGATTCAAAGACATAATGACTTCTATGTGGGGGAATAATGTTATAAAAAACCACCCTCTCTAGAGGGTGGTAGTGGTGAGGCCCCGAGCATTCCCTAGTGACCCCATGCATAGTTTAGTTCAAAATTCAGGTTCAAAAGGGTTGTGATAGATGAGGATAAGCATAGATGTTCTAGAATCTATCACTAAGAGTAAACCTATGCTCTAGTTTCCTATCCTTCAATCATGATGGAGAGGTCTGGTAAACCAGTGAAATCAAGGAGTGTTGGGTCTTCTTCATAGTAGGCTGAAATATCCTCGGACTTTGTGTGGCTAGAGGTTGTAAAATTTTGGTAGGTTCGGCCTTCTGATTCTAAGGAATTGTGTTCACTCCTTCATGATGGGTTGTATATTTCATGGATTAGGTATGTTTGAGCCCCGCATGACCTCCACTTTGATGCCAAAATTACTGGGAATGAAATACACATCCAAAAGTTGGATATTCTCATTTATACCATTGATAATTGGATCCTAAATATGAGGAAAGTGGAGGATATAATGAGTCTAGGGTGATGAAGGGGTTGATGAACCATCCACAGATGAATGGGATGACTTCATCAATCCCTATGATGTAAATTTTACCTTCCCCTTTTTCCTCCTTTTTTCTTATTTTCTTTGTTTTGAACAAAGTTACTTTACTGAGGAGAGGGTTACCATGACTTAAAATTGGTAAAGGTATAATATTCCAGGATCCCAATGCTAAAATATTCCCCCAACGGACACCCCTGATGGGTCTGAGGGATCAACTTCTAAATTGGGGGGGGGGGTTATCCTCAGGTCATAGGATAATAGAAGAGGGAATGGTGGGAGGGAATTCTCAACTTCCACCTTCAATACCTGTATTTTTTTAGGCAATTTCCAGCCTTCTTCCATAAAAAGTGAAGGAATGATGGATAGTTAAGAGGTTAGATAAGTGAATCATTAGTCGGGGTGAGTTTTAATGATATCATTTATTCTTGATTTTTCTAGAATAAATTCCTAATCATTCCAATGTGTTGCAAAATATAGTCCCCACTTTTCTCTCAGGGTTCTTAGAGATGACCCTCTGAGAGTTGAGGAGGACATTCCAAACAAGACGTATAATCCCGTTGATGAGTTTGTCCCTTAGATAGGAGAAGCATCAAGGGTTGAGGCCACATTCATTCTCGTCAATTTAGAGAGGGAGGAGAATCCAGGTAATGTCAACTACACACCTTATAGTGTCATGTACTAATCACTAACTTCCCTTTATTGTAATACTCATATCTATTTCATACACTAGAGGACCCTATAACCACTATTTCTGGTCATGTCATCACTCCATAAGGGAATGACATGGACCTCAGACAATCTAATGAAGGTTTTGGTGTTGATATTTATTCGATGGGTCCTGAAAGGGTTTTTTATTCTAAAAGTATAGTGGATTTTACTGGTGGCAGAGCCAATTTGGGTCTTGAGCCCAATATCTTAAATACCCTTACTGGTGAAGATGCTATAATATTTTAGGAATTATATAATGAAATAATAGAATAAATTTATCCATATATATTCCCATATCCCTGGAGGAGTTTGGGGACATTAATAAGGAGTTTTATGGACATGATTTTCCCCCTTTTAGTGTTTTATCCCATATTCAACCTTCTTACATCCAATGAATTAAATCAATTATCTTGATTGGTTTATATTTTTTGGTAGAAAATGCCACCAATGAAATCCATGACCAAGGTGTTGACTTCCATCTAGATCCTGGTACTAGGGGAATGACATTCGAGGGCCCCAAAGTGGGATATTCTTGAGATCCTTCCATCTTGGGCCTAGATAAAACTTAGTGGAATGTTCCTTGGTAAGAAATATTGATCCAAATTGTTGAGATTATGGATGCTTGGGGGAATATGACCAAGAAACTGATCCATAAATAGGTGATTTTCACCAATTACATTGATGCTCTTTTTCCTTTATCCTTTCTCTCTTTAAATTTCAATTACTAATATAGTTCTTCCTTCAATGTTGGCAGTCACAGTGGTTGATCCCAAATGGGAGGCCTCCTCACTAACTCAACTGACTTCATGAGAAGAGGGTGACATCAATACAGGATGTAAAACACAATTCACTTCCCTAAGAAAACTAATTCTATAGCACTTATCTCCTTAAAATATTAGCTCTATATAAATCTAGGAAGCTCAAGATACCTTTCAGGCATGCCACCAGTTCATATAGTAGGACATCAGGGGGTTAGTCTCAAAGAAACCCATGGTACATCAACCTTCAAAACTCTATCAAAGAAAAATCATGTTTATCGTGTTAGGGTATTGTGGATTGGACTACCATGTGATCCAAGTTGTTGTGAAGGAGATCATCCGCCGAAGGGAGAAAGAGAATGAGTCATAAATGCACCATATCAAGGAAAGAATTCTCATCAAAATCGATGACCTATAATCTACATTATCCTAAATGGAGCTCATCCATACTTAGAAATTACTATAGTGTAGGTGAGTTGATGATAAATCAATTATAATATCATGCCTCCAATAAGATATGGACACCACCAAAGGGGATCTATTATAACTTTTCTAGAAGGGGTTCAATTAGAGGGAAAGACTACCATCACAACCACAGTTGAGTAACTCTGCATGGCTGAGGAGGATAAGGATACCTAGCTAGCTGAGCTTTGAAAATTAGTTTATGATGACTGAGATACCCTTCAATAACTTAAGAGTTATGTTGATGTTCTATTGTAAAATATTTCATAGGGACTCTAATTTGTGGATGATCCTCTAATTTGTTCTCCATAAATGAAAAAAAAATACAATAATCTATGTATCTGTTCTTATTTTCTCTCATAATTATAACATAACACTGAAGCTAACTTATTTGTTTAAATTTTATTGTGTCAATGTGTCATAATCACAATGATATAAAATGATGGGTATTCTGATTTTTTCCTAAGTCCTTGTACCTAGAGAGTATAGTTCAACTGTTGTTAGAGTCATATGATAGACCCTGCAAACTTTGTGTCTTTTGTGTTGTTTCAATTGTTTTTTTCTAAGTCAAATATGAATAAGGATTAGTGGGTGAGACTTTAATTTTTCTTATTCCTCACTTTGTAGGTTTTTAACCTCACAAGTTTTTTCCTTTTTCTATTACTCAGTTTTTATAAAACATATGAAGTGTATGTCTAGCGAGCTAAGACTTGACTTTTACCCAGGGTTTGCTTTCATGGGTTTTTAACCTAGTGAGTACTATTTATATTTTTGTGGGAAGTTTAGAGTCTTGAAATAAATACTAATACAACTGATGTTTTATGTCAAATAGATTTGACCATGAGTTATAGAATAATGACCCAAGCAAGGATCACTGGCCGAGAATGTTCCAAAATTCATTAGATGCGTGATGGGGAATTTTGAGTCAGGATTTTGTGATTTCCATATCTAAATATGATATGAGAAAAATATGTAGGGAATAATTGCAGACCATGTTCCAAAAGTGATTTCCAGTATGATATTTTTGGGTATTACAGAGATATAATAGGTTTCTCCGGAGGATGAAGGTGTCTATGTTTGATAGGAATTTTTATGGTGAATTATACAAAGCCAAACTATGGTGTATCAATGCATATTCAGAACAAAGGTGTTCTTAAAAATCATAAATTCTAGAGCTGATGGCCTGGGAGTTTATGAAGATTCTAATTTCTCAAGACCATGGAGAGTGGTTTGTGAAGGGATTGTGTCTAGGAATTAAGAGAGCATATTGGTTGACACTATCCATTAAAGGGAAACCATTCCTACAAAAATTTAGTTTTTATCTAAAGGAGGGGAATTTTGTTTTGATCATAAGATTGTAAAGGAGGGTTCCAAGAAGAAATCCAAAAGCACCTGCCCATATCGAGGTTGTTTCCATGAATGGAGGAACACAAACTTTTTTTCTACTACAACATAAAGGAAAAGAATGGAGAATCTAGGAATCCCTATGTGTCTTTATGGAATGATCATAAAATCATATGTAGATATTCAGGGTTTTGTAGTGGATGAACAACACTGAAAGGAAAGAATCCTCCCAAAAGAGGGTTGAAGGATCATGTAGTTTAATGTCATGTGACCAGGATATGGACCGTCTAGTTTAAAAGTCTTATGTCAAGTACATTGGGGGATAAAATTTAAGTTCATTTAGATTTGACTGAGAGGTTAGTTATTTTACATTTCATGATGTCCTGGCCATGAATGTTTCATCATTTTCAAGCGTGAAGGGGGAATATTGTAAGCTATAATCTAGCAGCTTCTATATCTGAGAAGTGATATGGGAAAAGTATGCAAGGAATGACCGTATCATAATATTGTTGGGGCTTATATAGATAAAAGAGGTTTCTCCTAAGGATGAATATTCATATGGTTGAAAATCCTTTTGTTGGTTGCATATATAAATCCAAACTGGGGCATATCAATGCATAGTCAAACAATGGAATCCTCTGGTTGATATTTTATTTTGGTGGGAGACTTATGAAAATACAAACTATATCATATCAATGTATAGTCAAAAAAAAGGTTTCCTCATGTATTAGACATTCTATTATCAATAGCTAGGGAAAGATTATGGAGATTCATATTTCCTCAGACATAGAGTGTGGTTTATAATGGGAATGTGTCTAAGAATGAAAGATAATTCTATTTCAAAATATCCTAAGAATGGAGGGAAATTTTTCCTAAATAGGTCTAACCCATACATAGGTAAGGGGTATTTTTTATATTATTATTGGGTGCAAGACATAGGATCTGAGCATCGCTACTTATCTCGTTAAAGTGATAATAAATCCACACATAGTTCTAGAATATATTCCTTACACTGATCTAATAATTATGTGGAGAATATCCCCCTTTTAGAATATAGACTCACGAGTGTGGTAAGAACCCATACTGGACCCTCTTGTATAGATCTGGCTCATACATAAAAAGAGTGGGGCATTTTTGTGGTTAGACAATTATTTTGGATTTGGGCATCACTATGTATCTCGTCAAAGTGAGAATCAAGCCACATATAGTTCTTATATTTATTCCATGCATGAGACATCAACCATGTAGTTTAACATCATGCGGTAAAGATGTTTGGTGTGAATTTTAAGGTCTTTCATCTATGATCATGTTAACACTAACGTGAACTGATATTCCTTGATCATGCAGATAACCCCTTACCCCAAACTCCTAATCCCACATGAGTTATTATCGGTGTGAGGGTGATTAAGGAAGGATAGGGGAATTTCAATCTTGTGGTGGCTAGACCAGTATGTTGGATCTAGGCGTCACTACGTATCTCATCAAAGAGATAATCAAGGCACACATATTTCTGGGAAACCATGATATTTAACAACATGCATAATGGATGAATGTGTCTTTTAGTTTTATCTCATATGTATTGGACTGTACATCATGGAAATGATGAGTGATATGATGCTTAATGGGCCAAGTATTTTATGACATAATTTAGACATGAATAAAGAAATTGTAAACCCTGATCTTGGGGACTCTCAGATTAGGATAAGTGGTATAGAACAAGAACGCAAGGAATGACTATGTAACATGTTCAAAAGTAAGTTTTCAGCATGATTTTGTTTAGATTTATGGAGATAGAAGAGGTCTATCTTGAGGGTGGAAGAGTGTTCCTTTGGTTGATAGGCCTTTTGGTGGTGACTTATACAAATAAAAACTAGGGGAATATCAATACATCGTCAAAACAAAGGTGTCCTTAGGAATCTTAAATTCTATCATTGATGGATAAGGAAAGATTATGGAGATCCAAAATTTCCTAGGACAAGGAGTATGATGTGTGGAAGGAATTTGTCTGAGAACAAGGGGAGCATTATGACTAGAATTTTCCATGGAGTGTGAAGTCCCCAACATAGATCTTTATTTGCATGCGGGGAAGGTGGGATATTCTTTAATTTGTGGTTGGTCCTGTGACATAAGGTTTATAAATCACTGTGTATCCCACTGAGATGAGAATCATGCCACACATAGTTCTAGAACAAAGTCATGGTGGGAGACCAGCACTAAAGATTATGATCTGTTCAAGGATAGATTGAAATGTTATGTAGTTTTACATCATGTAATAAGGATGTGAACCATGAATTTTTAAATTTTATGGTAAGTATGTTGTTGTAAGGTTTAATTTCTTGTGACTAGGATATTAGGATATATAGTTTAAATTATTACAGCTCAGACTTTGGTGTCTTGTAGTTTTAAGTCATATGACTAGGACCATATGTCATGCCTTTTAAGGTTGTGTGGTGAAGACCATATGGTGTTCCTTTTAATTTCTCCCATTCATGACCATATTTCATGAAGTTTATTATTGTGTGATGAGGAAGAAATATGTGCCTTTTAAGGTCATTTATATAGGACCAATGATGCTATGAATTTTAATGTCATATAGCAAAGACCAAGGTGAATATTTATCACATGAAGTATTTATTTAAAAATATTCCATTGATAGGGAATGTAACAATCTCTCCATCCATCAAGATTAAGTAATAAGATATATTAGATTAGACCTTGTGTATGGTATAAGGTACCTCCCACTTTGGCTCAATCTTTAAAAGTTTCTTCCCTAGTATCATCGGATTCCCAAAGATCAGTACCATTTCTCCTTAGAATAATAAGTGGAAGTAAACCTTCTTATTAAAATATCATGCTATACAATTTTTGTGGAACTCTAAGTAATGAAAATTATGTATTATTTTATTATCAGGTCTCTATAACTCCTCCATCCATTGTTGTGATTTCTCATCTATGGATAGTTGATCACATATGGAAATGTGAAGTTAGGGAAATTGGACCTAATTGGTTAGAACTACTTCTGTCCCATATACTAGTGAATATGGGGTTTCCCGTATGGTGGTGCAGCTTGTAGTGTGATAGGACCAAAAGGAATGCAAGAGATTTTTAGGATAAGACTTTTTATCTTAATCCATTATCTTTATGAGTATATTTGATAGGGTGTTGTTTAAGGCCTCTATATTTCCATTTTTCATTGTATTATAGAGAGACGAATTGTTGTATTTGATATTATACTCTTAATATAGCTCCTCTATCTCAGCAGAACATAAATCAATGTTATTTTCTACCAGTTTTATATGAGAGACACCAAATATGGTAATGATGTTGTCCTTCAATAATATGACAATGCTTTTGGTCCCGAATTCTTTTGCGGTTATTTATTTATCCCATTTGGAGAATAAGTGAGTGTCAATGAGAATATATTTGAATTAATTGGTCACAGCTAGAGAATACATCCCTACAACATTCATTCCCCATTTGGAAAATAGACACGAGTATTTGGATGTGTGTAACAACTTTGGGGGTTGATGGATAAAGTTGGAATTCAATTAGAAGGAATAAAACTTCTTGATAAATTTTGTGAAATCCTATGTCATTGAAGGCCAAAATTATCCAAGCCTATGGATCTAATTGTAAATCTTGAACCCAAACTGGTGGGAACCACAGGCTCCCATATGTACTTCTTTAATGATAGTAATAGTCTATTCTCCATCAATGCACCTGCGAAAGACTCTATCAAATCTCCATTTATAGAGGACTTTATGGTGATTTTGGTCATTATAAAGAGTTAAGTTGATTGTTATTCGTCAGGTTTTCTATTTTCTGGAATTTTATTAAAAGAGAACTATATTTTAAAGGTAGACCACAATGGGTATCATCTAGCTAGTTGTAGGACTATCTGGTTCGAGAATGAAATTAAACTCATTGATTTATTATATGTCAACCCAAACAAAAGGAAATACCATTCAGGGGTGTGTGATACTTATGACTATTTCATCCTAATATAGATCTTCCAAATTCATGGCTGCATTCACCAATGTATATTCTTAGTAATTATGTGATCAGGGGATGTGATTCAATGTCATCTCTAAGGGTAATTATTCCATTTTTTCTCAAACATAATCAAGTAGGGGGATTATCTCCTCGTTTCTAATGACATGATCACCATTAATTTGATTGATTACCAACTCTAAATAACCTTTTATCTTTAAGTGATCCACTAACATTTGAAGTACTAGTTATAGCCATGTGATGAGGGCCTAATATTCTACCTCATTGTTTGTGCAACCTTATGACAACTATAAGTAGTAAGAAAAGACTCCCTTTGCTAGAGAGATGATCATGACTCCAAAACTAACTTTATTGAGCTTGGGGTCTTCCATTATCTTCCCTAATAGGATTCTAGATCCACCATAAAAATACATATACGATGTATGGAGGCCATATTTAATAGATAATATCTCTTTATTTTGTAATTTGGTATTCAATGATGTTATTTCTGCATATGGATGTTCTGCGAGGAAGTCTACCAAATTCTGGCCTTTTACCGCATTCTGAGGCATAAACTGAATGTCACACTGCTACAAGATAACTTCCCACTATTCCAAACATACAATCAACATGAGATGGCTGAGGATGTAATTGAGTGGGTTATTTCAAGAGACCAATTGAACCTCATGGTGCTAAAGGTAGTTCCTCGTCTTCTAAACCAATAATATTAATGCTAAAAAACTCTTCTTAATATCTAAATAATTATTATTAGTATTGATCATTTTTTAACTGAGATAATAATGGTTTTTTCATTCCTAAAATAATTATTTTGTGTAAGAAAATCGTTCGGTGATTGTTCCAGGGATGTCACATAAAAAATGAGTGGTTTCTCCTCAATATGTGGCATTACCACTACTAAACTCAAAAGATATTTATTAAGACTATTAAATTATTTCTAGTAGTTTTTATACCATTGATATATGACCCCGTTTTTCATCAACTTATTGAAGGGAAAACACTTGCCTTCATGGTTTTATATGAAGTTTTGAATGTAGTAAAGGTGCCCCTATAGTCCCCATTTTTTTAGGTAATGCTGAAATAATATTTTAGGGGATTCATCTTTAGACTGTGCTGTCAAAGTTTGTAAAAAACAATTACCAAATAAGAAAGGTGACCAAAAAAATTATATTATTTTACCACCAAATTGTTAACATGACACTCATCTAATTTTTCTAACAAGGGTGTAAAGATATGATGCATGGCATGTTGATATTTAGTGTCAGCAATATTTAAACCAAATGGAATCACCCAGTAGAATAATACTCCCTAGGGGTGATGAAGGTGATGTATCCTTCATATTATAGGAATATTTGGATTTTATTATACCCTTAATATCCATACATTAAGTATAGGTCTTAATAACCAACCATTTCATCGTTTAGTAGTTCTATAATCAGAATTGGGAAGTCATCTTTCACACAGTTATGATTAAGATCTCTAAAATTGATTCAGACCCTAATTTTCTCATTCTTCTTCTTTACTAGGATTATTTTGGAAATCCATTTCAGATATTAGACATCCCAAATAAAATTTTCATTTATAATATTTTCAATTTCATCCTCAATTTTGGCGGCGTAAGTTGAGTGTGTTTTTCTAGATTACTATTTGTATCCCCAATGGTTTCCTAGAAAGCCCAGGTGGTGGGTGGATACTATAGGATAGAGGCATAGAATTTTTTTGTAGTTATATTAAAACATTCCCTGATGCTGCTTAAAAAATGAGGTATAAACCTCTTATTATTTGAAATACATGGTCACACTAATCAAGATGGGTCGTAGGTCCTCCTATGTACCCAGATCTATTTGTTTGAGTTTTTAAATAGTGGTAGAACCACCCTCCTCAAATACTGGAGGTGAATCCCTGAGGTATTCTACCTCTTCCACTTCCTCTTATTCTTCTTATTCATCTTTATTTTTCTCTTCCTCCTTACTCTTATGTAAAATAGGTGGTGAATGAAATTTCTCAGAACTAGAAGAGGAGTTAACATTTTGACATTCGAAAGGTGAAGTGGATTTTTCTAAAATAACTAATGATGTGAGGTTTCTGTTAATATAAAGAGGGGATACAAAGGACATATAATGAGTATATTCACTCTCTCTTTATGTTATGACTACCTCTTCTAACTCAGCTATTGAGGAAATGATTTTTCGAAGATCAAGGGATGGAATGAGGGCATTTTCACCCAATATTTTACCACTTTCTAGAGAGTCCATGAGCTTTTAAAAAAAATTAGGATCGGTCATCATGATTTATTTCATGAATGTTATTGAATATGCATCCAAATTTGGGCCCATGTCTTAGATAAGATTGATGAGAAGCACTTATTCTTCATTGAGCTATTTGAAAGGATTGACTAGGTTCATTTCCAGACCATTCAGGGTAGTCACTCGAGCAACGCTATCATTTATGGGTTTTTTACTTTCCCTATGGTATAATATCACATCCATATATTATTATTCATATGATTAAAATGGGGATTTATCACCATTAACATCCCTATTTGACCATTACTAAAATATTTTAGACATTGGTGGTATGGCGAGGGGACTTCCACATACTGATGCAACCAAGGACTTCCTAGAAGAACTTTGAAGCTAATGTATTTCTAGACAACTATAAAATTTGAGTCAGACAAGAGGTACCTAAACTAATCCCTAATCTTTATTCTTCCAAGAGGATTTTTCTCACTCTTTTCACAACTCTATAGCATTAGAGTGGAAGGGGACAAGTAGGACTCACTGTAACCCAGCCGATGAAGTGTGTAGACTAGAATGAGGTTGAATATTAAGCCATTTTCAATTAAAACCTATCGGATATCAATATCATTTATCCTTACAGAAACATACAAGGGTATGATCTATCCTTGTATAATGTAATATTCATCATGTCCTATGAAAGATATGATTGTGTGGCATTTTGTAGGACTCTGCATGATATATTTCAGTAAAATAAACTTTAGCTTCAAACTCTTGAGGGGTAAAAAAAGATTCTATGATAACTTCTTGGAGGTCTTTTGATAAATTGAGAGCATCCAAGATTGAAAACTTAGTCAGAACTAGGCCAATTGCTTTAGAATGTCATACTTATGGGATACAGGTATGTGCTTCTTGGTGTGAGGATAATCTCTCACAGATGCTTTAGGAATTAAATCAATTTACATAGGTAGATCGACCCTTGGAATAGAAGTTGAAGGAACTCCTATCCTTGGTGGGTTAGGTCAAATAGGTCTTCTTTCATGCTAAAGTAAATCTGAAGATGGAACCCCCTCTAATAGATCTTCTTGGAAGATCAGACCAAGGCAAACCATGGAATGTGTTGGGTAACTTTCCTACTGTTTCTATTCTATTGGAGGTCTCTCCCATTAGTTTTTATAACATAGACAATCTGATATGGTATGTGGATAGAGTATGATTTATTTTATGACCATGTCTTCTCCTATATCTTCATCCCTTGTGTCCTCTTCCCCTGATTCCCAAATATGATGCAGGGAACTAGGGTTAATAGACGTATTCATAATTAAAGAAAGGATTCATTAAGTGAATGACATTAATATAATCGAATATTAATTCTTCATCTAATGATGATTCTATCTGGAAGGTCAACTCTTATAGTGTCATTTGGTGGGATGGTGTTTGTGCTTTTGGGAATAAAGTCACGGATTCCAATAGAGTTAAAGAAAACTTTTTCATTGGTATAGTTTCATATTATTGTATTTTTTTATGACCTTTTGGCCATGTTATTTTTTATAAGACTAACCTATAAATAACTGTGGTGTCGATGGAGTCAATCATGCCATGGTGGAAGCAGTTAGAGGCATAGTTGGTTGTTTCAACTATGTTTATAGGATAGTATGATTTTGGATGATTGTTTTTATAGTCATACAATCACTAAACTTCTAAACATTTTTTCTAGTAACATCCCGCCAATCACCATCTTCCTCCGTATTGGAGGCAGACACACATGCTACTTACATGGGTGGTTTTCCAAGATTCACTTTCCTAGAGTCAGCCATTTTTTGTAGGATGTATTTGAAAACAAATCATTATTGGATATTCTTCCCCAATATACATTGATTGGGAAAATAATTTTGGAGATCATCAAGACCAGCCTGATCGGGCCTGTTGGGATTTTCCAACTTGAGAAAGTTGTCCTCCAAAGCTGTGATAAAGTAGCCAAGGACTTTCTCATC
The DNA here is from genome assembly GCA_963277665.1 of Viscum album. NCBI lineage: Eukaryota > Viridiplantae > Streptophyta > Magnoliopsida > Santalales > Viscaceae > Viscum > Viscum album. The sequence goes on along the minus strand of OY728128.1, from coordinate 2,080,303,506 downwards.
TTGGTATGAATAAAATTTGTTCTTTAGTTCCTCAAACTGGTTTTTCCTCTACTCTTTATTCTCATCTTAATGAGGTGAGTGTTGTTTTTGATGCTTGGGAGGGGGTTCCACCTAATATAGTGCGAGATTTGGAGATAGAGATAGTGTAGGGGCTGGCTTAAGTATGACAATGACAGCCTATACTTTCCTTGTTATCTTCCCTTGAGTTGATGGAATTACTTAGGACTTGGACTTTGTTCTCAAAATGTAATCTTTCTGTATTTTTTAAACTATAGAAAGATCCCAAAACCCACCTGTATATTTCACAAGGATAGTCGGTGTGCACAACTCATCGTGAATATTATTAATACAAATGGACAGCAAATATTATTGGGGAAGCTGTAGGTTTAGGAAATAATTCAACCCCTTCCACCAAGTAATGAAATTTGAGAGCCTCTCATTCTCCCACTTTTTTTAGTTTGAAAAGTCAAGGACTATTTTCTTCTACAGTGTTGAGCCAAATTGAAATAGAAAAATCCAACATTGATCTCCCCACCTTGTGATTGATCGAGCTAGTAAACAATTGTACTATACGAAGGCAGATCCATGTACTGTTTTCATGAAACACTTAAGTTTCCCTACTTCTTATTGTTTGGGGGTTTCCACCATGGGATCACAGTGGGATGAAAAATGTGTTAAATTATGTTTCAAGTCCCCTGAGCCATTGAAAATTGGAAACGTGTGGTTCCCAAAATTTGGAAGGTGAGGATTCAGATGCACCCATTCTGATTAATTATTAATTTCAAGTTATACTAGTGCACACTATTCCTCAATAGCTTCTAGTCTAGCTATAAATGACTCAATGGTATTTATAATCTATTGATGTATATCTGGATAAATATGGTCTTGAACACAAGTAGCAATAGGTAGGTCCATCTGTGGAAGCCCTTCTTATGACCGTAGTGGGTATCCTACAAGGGATGGTCTATGAGGATGTGTCTGAACTAGTCCTAGTTGTGTACCTAAAGGAGGAAACTTTTGATGTCTTACTATTCTGGGTTCCAAATATATTAGTCATTGGTGACCCACATTGAGCGGATGTTCTAGCTCCATTTTAGTTTCCCAGGAGAACCCTCCTAGTTGAGGAATTTAATCACTTAGATTTTCTATGTATTATTTTTAAATATTATATAGATTGATTTTGAGACCAAGAGATAAGATGGCGTGTGGTTCTGAGGCCTGGTGTTCCTAGAACAAATGCTTGAAAAATATTAAAATATTAAATAGCACGTGCATGAAATTTTCCTATAAAATTTGAATAACTTCTAAACAAGTGCACGTATCAAAAATATTAGGGAACCATTATGTTTAGAATAGTTTATTTATCCTAGGAGTGACCTTACATTGGTCAGTGTAGGTCATTTGTGGAAATTCTTCATGGGCACTTAAATGAATAAAATTTATTTAAGAAATTTTATTTTATTTTTTCAACACAGCAACGCAGTAATATATTTTTTTTAAATAAACCCTTTTTCAGAGATCCTTGGTTATTCTCATAACTCTATAATCCTCTAGAGACCTTGGATAGAGATATCTGAAGAATTATCTCAAGTAAGCGATGACAGAACTTCGAATTGGCGATTGAAAAACACCGATCTTGGTAGATCTCGCCAATGATGAAGATGTGGTGATAGTTATTCATCAGTGAGTGATCTGAATCTTGGTAGGATGTGTTATTTCAATTTAAATTTCCCCATTAATGGTTCCTATGATGAATGCGGACTAATCCATGAATATATTATCCCAAAAATTGATCGTATTTACAGGATGGGATTATTCTACGGGGTTTGACGGGTGATAATTCTTGAGAAGGTTGTTTTTTATTTTTTTATATTTATTACAGGAACAGATTGAGGATAGGACAAAAAATGGATAAGGTTCATTCCTTCGGATTTTTCCTTGTGCTTTTTATCCCTATTTCTTGTTCATCATGGGTGACCCTTGGTTCTCGGTTCAACACCCGGCTGATGGATCAATCGTTGCATGCGTAGTTCTTGGTGAAATGATCTGAAGTTATAGATCCAAACTTAGTGCGATGAAATGGAAGTGCAACTTCGATTGTGGTGAATGGATTTAATCGATTCAGTAGCACTCGTTCTTTGGGTGAGTTTCATGGGGATGAATGAAATTAGATTTCAGAGATGATTGAAGGCCCAAAACCCATCAATTTGGTGTTGTGATGGAAAAATGACCTTAGATCTGAAATTTAGAGGCGAACAGACCACCGGAACATGATCCAAATAATCATATGAGGCATGTGGAGGAAGAAGATAGGTTTCTGGAAAACTCGATACAAATGGAGTGTAGTCCCAGATACACTTCATTTGTTCATTATTTGACAACTCAGCGTGTACATGGGAATTACATGGACATGGGGTGGAGTACATGGGTTACTTACACGGCATGTACTCCCCCCACACGGCATGTCCTAAACTGGTTACACAGACTACCCTATGTACTGGTACATGATCAACGATACATGGGCTGACATAGTGTACTGGCACACAACTGAAATACATGGGTGGACCCCAAATTAAAGGACATGGTGTGTGACCCCTTCTACATGTCATGTACCCCTCTTCTACACGACATGTTTTAAAGACATGGTCAATTGTACACAGGCAGTACCTGAGCTCAAGTGACACAACCTGTGACCCTACTACGCACAATTTACCCACTTCCTACATGGATTGATCCACTTTTACTTCGTATCTTGGATAGGTTTCATTGGAATTCATTCCCTTCTTTGTTTCCATAATGGTTGTTAAAAATTGTTTTCCCACTCCAAGGATTGTGATCCCTTCAACAATACTTCATGGATAGAGTTTTTGGAATCCCCTGGAGGCCTAGAGTAGGATCCTATATTCATTATTCATTCCCTAGGTGGATTTCTTAGTATCAATGTGACCAACACTACGTAGGAATTGATCCTCTACTTAGAGGGTTAATCCATATTGAGTTGTTTATATCACCCCATGGCCCTAGCTGGGATCCTCATTTATTGTATCATATTTCTATTTAGATCTATCAGCATATCCTTCTCATAGAGAGACCTGATGAGCAGTACCTCCCAGATGAACGTCATCAGTGTTATCGGACTCAGGATTGTGTTCTCCCGGATGAGTTCTTCATGGTATCTTCGAGCTAAAGTTCTAATGCTGGTATGTAGTGGTTTTGACTTATCTCTAGACTAAATGTCATGGTTTGACTATATCTGGGTATTTCTTATTATATATACTGTAGACATATACCTTTGTAGAGATGATTGTTCTTTCCTTTGTTTTATTTCTTTGTAGTTTCGGGGTGTCCTACTGAGTATTTTTATACTCACCCCTGCACAGGCTTTTCCCACATGTGTCATGTCTTGTGCAGATGATTGACCTTTTGGAAGAGTCTTAGGTGGACCAAGACTAGATAGTTCTAAGTGAGACTAGACATATCGAGTTGTGTTCCCGCAGCTTCCAGATAGTAGTCCTAGTACATTTTTCTTATAGTTTGGACTTGTGGTTATAGAATATTTTTGGTGGGATTGTATTTTTCCCTTGTTTATTTTACTTTACATTCCATCATACTCTGGTTAAGGGATATAGTGGTAGGCATGCATTGTTTACTTAGTGTTTTTTATATTTTAGCATTTTGTGGGCTTGGAGATGTGTGTGTGTGTACAGGTGCATAGGCAATGCCTACCATGTTAGTGATGTGCCTACTCAGTGTTAGTCACCAACTCCTTCCCTATTGGATGTGGGATTGGGGATTCGCAGCATGGGCCCCACTGGGATGGGTCATGATAGAGTGGTATCAAAGGTGGTAGAATCTACTTTAGGACCAGGAGTCTATGAACTTGGTTTAGGGAAATAGTGTTAAGTGTTTTGTGTTCAGATTTCAGGACAAGGACTCCAGTGTTGGTGTGGTGGCTGAAGTATTCATACACTAGGACTCTAATAATCTTCTTTTCAAATTGGTACATGAGAACACTGGTTGAAGGGAAAATAAAGGTAAATGCATCATATAGGAATTGGTTTTTGTTTCTATGTCCTTCTTGAGTTAGCTATCTAGATATACTCATTGACCGTGGTACATATTGTTTCTTTTAGGATGCCTTCTTGATGTATACCAGCTAAAATTTAGCAACTCGATCACAAGGATGACCCCCTCAGTGATGAGGCTTTGATAAAGGGACCAGTTCCCCATATTTCACCTCCAGTTAGTGCCCCGACCATACCTCCACCTGTAGAGAAGCACGTGATACCTGCATTACCAGCGAATGAGGAGTGAAGGCTAAGCATGCTTCACGAGTTTTAGTGGTAGAGACCCATCAGGTTTTGAGGCGAGCCAAACCCATAGGTGGATGAGGACTGGCTTGAGGTGGTGAGCTAAGTTTTTCATCTAGTCTGGACACTATCAGATCAAATGGTGGTCATGGCGGTGATCATTCTACAAAATTTGGTAGTACGGTGATGGAGTTTGACTATCCATACTTACAAAAAGGTGAATATTTCATGGATAGAGTTCCATCACCTCATAAAAGATGATATATCACTAATTACATTGAGATTTTTATGTATCCACGAGCTTCTTGAGCTCCAATAGGGAATCATGATAGTATTTAATTATTCATTGAGTTTTACCAACCTTTTCAGGTACTCGATGGGTATGGTTCGATATCAGTACTTCAGGGCTCATACCTTTGAGTGAGGTCTACATAGAGACATCTAAGACATTATTATCCCTCTATGAATTCCTACATATGTTGAGGTACTTGAGTGGGATTTTTTGGTTGAAATATTATTGGCTGAGCTGATACAACCTATGATGGTCAACAATGGGAAAGTAGGAGTAGAGACCTCAGCAGTAGGGAGATGACATCAGTCTCAGGGACCTTGAAACAAGAGGCATTTTAGGAGTAGGTCCTAGTACGTATTATCTACTGTTCAGGGATCACAAGGTGGGTCCGGTAAGCCTAAATAGAGGCAGTTCTATTCATGTGACGGTAGAGGAAATCTCACTTCAGATTGTCCAACCTGTCATACTACTGATAGAGAGGCTGTGGATGGACCCCTGAGACAGATATAGTGTTAGGAGTAGGTAGATCCATAGGGAGACGGAAGTGGAAGAGGATATGGGAGAGAATCATGAGGTGGTAGAAATTTTGACTTGTTACCACCACCACCCAAGGTGGTCCGTTCCAGGATCAGGGAGCTGGAGGATAGAGGAGGGGATAGCTGCATGCAGTAGAGGCTTATGGCCCAGGGGATCTAGGAATGATTTGAGGTATGATCTATGTCTTTTCTACATTAGCTTTCATATTGATGGATGCAGGATCTAGCTATTCCTTTCTTTCCACAAAACTTGTACGGGACCTATAGATTCTGGTTGAACCATTGACTTGACCCTTATGATTAAGGACACCTAATGGAGAAGACTTAGGGATTGAAAACATATGTCAATGGTATGACCTAGCCCTTGGTGGTGATAGTTTCAATTGGAACCTCTTGGTGGTAGCATCGAGGCCTTATGACATCATTCCTGGTATGGATTTATTATCTACAGTTTATGCATGGATTTACTGTTTTAGGTGAAGGGTGTAGTGTGTCCTCCATGATGGAAAAAGGTTTACCTTTTTTAGTGAAAATGACACCTAGGAAACACAGGATAGACTCATGTATTGTAGGGTGTCACTGATTACTTATCACTTGGATTTTTTAACCCTTTATGTATTGGATGTTATGAGTTTCTAGTTTCTTATAGTAGTGGTGGAGTACGAGGATGTCTTTCCTAAAGATGTTCCAAATTTACCTCCCCACCGGGATATGAAATTTTTCATTGATTTACACCCCAAGATAGAACCAATATCTACACCATCATATCAGATGGATCCCGTATAACTTTACAGGATGAGGGTGCAGTAGGAGGACTTTCAGACGAATGGATTCGTGGGACCTATTGTTTCACCCTGGGCGGCCCCAATTTTGTTTTCCATAAAAGAAGACGAGATCCTGAGGTTGTGTGTGGACTACCAGTGCAAGAACCGGGTGACCATTAAGAACAAGTATACACTACCAAGGATCGATGCCCTCTTTGATCAGTTGAAAGGGGTGTTATGGTTCTCAAATATTGACCTCTAATCAGGCTATCACCAGCTGCGAGTACGATATGAGGATATACTGAACATGGAATTTATATGTATTTACAGTAATTATGAGTACTTGGTGATGCCCTTTGGCATGATGAACACACCATCAGTGTTCATGGGACTCATGAACTAGATCTTTCAACCTTATTTAGACTGGTTCGTGGTAGTCTTCATCAGTGATATCATTTTGTACTCAGTGTCTGAGGAGAAGCATGTGAGATACTTAAGGACAGTTCTGGATATACTCCAAGAGCACCATATTTACAAAAATCTCTCAAAGTTACAATTCTAAATTTAGGTATTCCACTTTCTAGAACACATTATCTAAATGAATGGAGTGGTGGTGGACCCATCCAAGGTCGAGGCAGTGTTAGCATGGGAGCTAACCAAGAGCGTGATGGAGGTGTGGAGCTTCCTTAGGTTGGTAGGCTATTATCGGAGATTCATATCTTATTTCTCTAGGATATCAGCACCTATGATAGCTTTGACTCTAAAGGGGAATCCTTTCATGTGGAAAGAGAAGTGTCAGTAGTCTTTTTAGCAGTTGTGGGAGAGTTTGATGAGCACTCTGATCTTGAGATTTCCAGAGGATGTTGTTGAGTACGTAGTGTTTTTTGATGTATTAGGAACTAGACATGGTTGTGTCCTGATGTAGAGGCAAGTAGTGATTGTCTATGGTTCATTCCAGTTGAGACCACATGAGAAGTACTATGTAACCCATGTTTTTGAGTTATTAGTGGTATTCTTCACTTTAAAGATGTTGAGACACTACCTGATGGGCGAGTGTTTTATCATCTACTCTAATCACAATAGTCTCAAGTATATCTTATCTCAAAAGGATCTCAACTTGAGACAGAGGTGATGGATAGAGTTCTACCAGGACTATGCCTTTGTGATTTTTTATACTCCTAGGAAGGGGAAGATGGTGGAAGTTGCTCTCAGCATGAGATATAGTTCGTAGTTTTTGAACAAGGCATCAGAGTAGTTGGAATCATTGCAATTATATTTTATGGATGGAGATGGAGCATCTTACCTCTAGTCAATGTTTTTCACCCCTTCACTCTTACAATGATTCAGGGAGGTACATAATAGATATACTGACTACAAGATCCTACATATTCAGATATCCATAGGGCATGATCCTAAGGGATATTGAAAATATGGGGAGCACATTGTTCTTTTAAGAGGACACAAAGTATTATCAGTGAAATTGTAGGAGGAGGTTTTGAGGGAGTTTCATACATCCCCTTTGGTCATACATCCAGGTGTGGAAAAGTTGTATCAAGACCTTTGATGTCAGTTTTTGTGGTGAGGGATGAAGAAAGGAGTTGCAGATCTTGTCTCGTGATTCCTTACATATCAGCAAGTGAAGGCTAAGAACTAGGTTCCATTAGGTTTAGCTCAACCCATTGAGGTTATAGAATGGAAGTGGGATGGGATTTTGATAGAATTAATTATGGATTTACCATGTACGTCTAGGGTACACCATTTTATCTGGGTTATCATTGACCTAACCACCAATTCGGCCCACATCCTAGCTATCTAAGAGTAGAGTTTCGTAGAGATATTTGGATGCCTCTATGTTTATGAGATATTTCAACTCCATGGATTCCCATCGATGATAGTTTTAGATTGTGATTCTCTCTTTACATCCCAGTTGTGGAAGGGATTTTAGGAGGTGTTTGGGACCTAATTATGATTAAGAAAATCGTTTCACCCACAAACTGACAGCCAGATAGAGAGAACCATTCAGGTGTTGGAGGAAATTCTAGCTTTCATGTTATACTTCATCCATAGTTGGAAGGATCACCTACCCCTGGTGGAGCTTTTGTACAACAACAGCTACCATTAAACCATTATTACGGAACTATTCAAGGATTTCTATGGATGACCCTCCAAGTTTCCACGTTACTGGACTGACCCAAGAGAGGTAGCACTTATGGGCCCAAAGTTGGTGTGAGCTAACATGGAGAAGGTTTAGATCATCCAAGAGCAGATGAAGACTGCAAAGAGCATTCAAAAATCTTATGTTGATAGGATACGGAGGACTTTGGAGTTTGAATAAGGATAACATGTCTTTATTTGGGTTTCACCTTGACGCGGATTATGGATATTTGGTTGGGGAAGCAAATTATCTATGAGGTTTATCATCCCTTTTCAGATACTATGTAGAGTTGTAGTGGTAGAATACTGATTAGATCTACCTCTATAGATAGACTAGGTACATAACGTCTTCCATGTTTCGTAGCTGAGGAGGTGCATGCATAACTCATCATACATCATCGAATGGGGTTGGATGTACATTGATGACGAATTGACTTTTGTTGAGTACCCAGTAATGATTAAGGATTAATATGAGAGGATCATTCACATGAAATTCATTCCCTTAGTGTGTTTGGTGGCAGCATAGAAATTTCCAATAGAGCACTTGGGAGTAGGAGGTTCATATTCATACTCAGTACCCTCATCTTTTTTAGTATCCTTTGTTTTATCTTTTTAGGGAAATAAATCCCCAAGGTGGGGAGAATGTAAGGACTTAGATTTTTCATGTATTATTTTTAAATATTATATCGATTTATTTCATGACCATGCATTGAGATGGTGTGTGGTTCTGAGACCCAATTTTCTCGAAACAAATGATTGAAAAATATTAAAATATTAAATATTATGTGTGTGCAGTTTTCTTGAAAAAGTGGAATAACTTCTAAAAGGGTGATATATTAGAAATAAAAGGGAATTGTTTCATTCAGAATAGTGTATTTTCCCTAGGCGCGACCTGACATTGGTTGACACGGGTTGTTTGTGGAAATTCTTCATGGGCTCTTAAATTAATAAAATAAATTTAAGAAAATTTATTTTATTTTGTTAATGCATTGATCCAGCAATATGTTTTTTAAAAATAAACCTTTTTCAAAGATCCAGGGTTAGTATTATAACCTTGAAATCCAACAAAGACCTTAGAGAGAGAGATCTGGAGAATTATCTCGAGTAGTAGATGATGGAACTTTGAATCAGTGATTAAAGAACGATGATCTTGATGAATCTCTCCAATAAAGACAATGCAATGACCATTCTTCATCAGTGAGCAATCCAAATCTATGTAGGATGCGTTATTTAGATTAACATTTCCCTATTCTTGATTCCTACGATGAAATAGAACTAATCCATGAATAGATTATCATGAAAATTGATCATATTTGCAAGATGGGATAATTTTGTAGGGTTTGACGTGTGATAATTCTTATGAAGATTGTTTTTTATTAGTTTATTATTATTATGGGAACAAATCGAGGCCGGAATGAACAATGTATAAGGTTCATTCCTCCGGATTGTTCCTTGTGTTTTTTTCCTATTTCTCACTAATCGTGGGTGACCCTTGGTTTTCATTTCAAAACCCAACATATGTATCGATCGTTTAGCATGTGGTTCTTGGCGCAATGATCTGAGGTTGTAGATCTGGACTCAATGCAATGCAACGAAGGTGTGATAGTGACAACGGAAGATGGATCAAAGCAATTCAGGAGCACTCATTCTTCAAGTGAGTTGTGTGGGGATGAATAAAATCGGATTTCATAGCCGATTGAAGACCCGAAACCCATCGATTTGGTGTTGTGATAGAGAAAAGGACCTAGATATGAAGTTTAGTGGTGAATAGACCACCAGAATGTGATCCGTATAATCAGATGAGGTGTGTATAGAAAGAAGACAAGTTTCTAGAAAACCAGATACACATGGAATGTAGTCCTGGATACATAGTGTGTGTTCATCATTGGAAAACTCGGAGTGTACATGGGAATTACAGGGACATGTGGTGGAGTACATTGGTTTCCTATACAGTGTGTACTCCCCCAAATGGAATGGCCTAAATCAGTTACATGGACTACCCCATGTACTAGTACATGGGAAAGGATACACGGGCTGACACCATATAATGGCACATGGCCGTAGTACCTGAGTGGACCCCGAATGAAAGGAAATGGTATGTGTCCCCTTATACACACCATGTACTCATCTTCTATGTGAAATGTTTTAAATACATTGTTCGATGTACACGGGCAGTACCTGGGGTCAAGGGACATGGCGTGTGACCCTACTACACATCATGTACCCCCTTCCTACATTTCTTTAGCCACTTTTCCTCCGTATCTTGGACAATTTTTGTTGGGGTTCATTCCCTTTTTTGTTTCCATTAAGGTTTGTATGAATCATTTTCCCACTCCTAGTACTGTGATCCCTTCAATAGGAATTCTTGGATAGAGTTTCTAGAATCCCTCAAGAGGCCCAAAGAAGGTTCATCTATTCATTATTTGTGCTCTAGGGGTAGTTCTTGGTATTGATGTGGCCAACACAACATGAGCGTTGATACTCTACTTAGCGGGTTAATCTATATTGAGTTGTTGGAATCACCCCATGGATATGGATATGATCCTCGTCTATTGTATCATATTTATCTTCAGATATATCAACATATCCTTCTCATAGTGAGACCCGACAAGAATCACTTCTCGTATGGATTCCATTAGTGCTATCAGACTCATGAGTGTGTTATCCTAGATGAGTGCTTCATGGAATCTTCAAGCTGGAGTTCTAGTGCTGGTATGCAGTGGTTGTGACTTACCTCTAGACTGAGTGTCTTGGTTTGAGTATATCTGGACATTTCCTGTTATGTGTATTGTATACATATACCTGTGTAGAGCTGAATGTACTTTCCTTTGTTAAATTACTTTGTGGTTTCAGGGTGTCCGACTATGTATTATTATACTCGCTATTATACAGGCTTTTCTCACACATGTCATGTCTTGTGTAGATGATTTAACTTTTAATAGAGTCCTAGGTGGACCAGGACCATATGGTGCTTAGTGAGACCAGACAGATTGAGGTGTGTTCCTATGGCTTCCAAACAGTTGTCCCAGTGCCTTTTTCTTAACAGTTGGATTTGTGGTTGTAGAATATTTTGGGAGGGATTGTATTCTGGACCTATTTACTTTAATTTTCTTTATGTCATACTCTAGCTATGGGATATAGGGGTATGAATTCATTGTTTACTTAGTGGTTTTTACATTTCAGCATTTTGTGGGATTAGAGATGTGCATGTGCATACAGGTACATAGGAAATTCCTCCCATGTTAGTGATACGCATACTCGATGCTAGTCACCATCCCCTGACCTATTAAAGGAGGGCTTAGAGATTTATTTCATGGGACCCACTGAGAAGATTCTTGACAAGGTATGTCAGTTAGGAGTGTGATTTGAAGCTCCTATATTAGAACATATATAATAGGGATGTTGCCTCAGAGTAGTTCTGTATTGATTTTTCTCAACTCCTTCATATCTTCCTCCTACTGGGAAAATATTTTCTCAAGTGTGAGGAGTTCATCCTCTTTAGGAGGTGGGTGGTATAAGTCCTTAAATATACCCTTTTATTTATAATATTCTCATCAAGGTGGTAATATTGGAGAATTTGATGGAATCCCCAAATTTATATAAAGCCTACAGTTTTGGCTAGACACAACTTATTTAGTCATTTCATTTTAGACCATATTATAAATAGAAACCACCTTCTCATGTTCCTCTTTATCTACCTTGTGTTTTATAGTGTCTTCAGGGGTGGTGCAAACAATGTTTTCTAATGAATAACATATCATAGGAATTTCATTAGTATCCTTGAGAGATTACTTTTGTTTGTTCCTGCCACAAGGCCTCACCCCCTCCTTCGCTGGTTCTCTTATAATTTTTTTACGAATGGTGATTTGAAGGGAATATTTAGGAAAAAATTTCATGCATGTTCCCAGTGAGGACACCAGGTCACAAGATATGAAGATCTGGGAATATCCATTTTATGGCATTCCCCCTAATCAAGAGAAGACTGACTTCCATTAAGGGGGAGGTTAAGGTAAAAAACCTCATCCTTATGGGATGGGGATACTCCCTTTAAATTTCCACAACCTTTTAAACTTGGTTTCCAACCATGAAGGTTGTGTTAAAAAATACCATATCCCTGCAATCTAGGTTAGCTCCTGGATTGTCAGGATTGCTGCTTCCATGGCTGATCTCTTGATTTTACAGATCTTTGTTCGAACATGGGTTTGGTGTATTGTATGATTTTCACCCGAACCACCTACTTCCAAATATATTGGTGATTATTGATGATTTCCTTACCTTAAGAAGGAGGATTTCTCAATGTTTTTAGATTCTTGATGTCATAGTATTTTGATGAATCACTCTCTTCTAGAAAAATGTCTTCAAGATTTGTCCAGGCCCAGTTTTTTATGAGTGTACCATTTATTGTGAATAGATCCTATTTATAGAATTTTGTATGAGTATATAACATTACATGATGTCACCTTTGGCGGGATTTTATGTTCAGGGATAAAGGTGAAACATAATGTCCCATGTTATCTCCATCCTCTAATATGGACACCATATAGGGTGTCAACGATCAACTGATATAATTTTTTTCTGAGTGTACCATTTATTTCAAATAGAGCCCATTTCTTGAAGTCGATATGAGTATATGACATTACATGATGTCACCTTTGGTATGATTTGTTGCTTGGGGAGCAAGGTGAAGTATAATATCCTATGTTCACCCCATCCTCTAATATGAACACTATATGAGGTGTTTATGATCAACTAAAATAACTCTTTCAACACATCGAGACATGCATGTTAAAGGACTCTTTACTATTTTCCCAATTTCATGTGTTGTGTAGATAGGAGGGTTTCCAAGTACATTTGATGACGAATCCTTTATATGACCTTAACATGTCTTGTCTATTTTATGTAATGAAATAATTTTTTTAAGTGATGAATAGTTGTCCATATATTTAGGTAGATTTTATGAACATGGACTTTTGAAAACAACTCTATAATGTTGTATTGGGTAATGGATAAAGGATATAGTATGACTGGTATATTTTTTTTATCGAACTATATCCTCATGAGAAGAATATATTCTTTGTCTCTGGTAAGCGGTTCCTAAACCCGGTCTGACCAAAGTGGACATTTTCCTGCAACTTTATTCTAAACAATGGGATTGGCAGGGATTTCCTATGGCATATTGGAAGGTAGGTGATCTATAGGTGGTTTAGAGAATGATTGTTTCCTTGGGATGTATTTTAGTTGAGAAATAATGTCACTTTTCAATGAAGAGGCATCAAACATGACTGGAATCACTTTCCCAAGTGCCTCATGATAGGAGGGCTTTCTCATAATTAATTTGGCAAGGGGAGGACCTGCTTGATGAAGTGAAGTGTCACTGCTGGAGGACCTTTACAGTGAATTCCATCATGGGGAGGACTACCATCATGGCTTAATATCCAACTATAAGGAAAATTCTTATAGTGTATACCCAAAGTAGGACCTTTAGAGTATATTATGATAAGGGGAGGACCTCCTTGCTATTTTATCTTCAGGCCACATGGAGGGTTTCCATGACACTCATTAGGATATGGGATCTCATGATCGATCTGATTCTAGACATAAAGTGAGACTTCATATAAAGATGTTTGGGGAGGACCTCTGGAACTGTTATCAGTAATATTGCAGGGAGGATCTTTGCAATTGTAACTACTATTTCTATAATTGGGTAATGGATGAGTATGATCCTAATCCGTAATAGATAAACATGTAAGGGATTCAATAACTCCATCATTAATCAAAGTAGGATCATAGACCAGCTCTTTATTTTTCAATTTCCTTTAGTGAGGATTATTTTTGTATTCTCTCTTTTGGGTGAATGGATATGCTTGTTGTGGATAAAAGCTTTCATATATGGAATATTTTTTTATTAGATCTCGTTTAACTACCAAAATTTTTTTATAGGTTTCTAGAATTTTTTTAGGGATATTTTTCTACCCTAGAGTGTCCACTGGGGTAAACCTATGATATCCAGTTAGAATGGGAGTATGGTCCTGAACCGATTATCAATATATCATGGGGTTTAGTCCATGGTCCTCTTAGATGGGAATAGAGATATGTGTCTCCTCCATAGTGATCCTCATGATGTGTTGATGAGTCACCCCAACTGTGGGTATAGAGATATGTATCTACCCCTCTACCACTACCACTATAGTTATTATATCATATAAGGTTTTTAGGATGTGGGAAGGAATTTGAATCTACCCTTTAACCATTTTTAGGATATTTTGGGTGATTTCAACATCCAGAATGGGGATATTTTCTCATTCTATTTCTAGATCAAGGGTATAGACCTTCTCCTATCCTCTATTTCCTTTCAGTATATAATGACAGTAATCAGTTTTGGGGGAAAAAATATGGGTACACCCCTTTGTTTTTTTCAGGATATTTTGGCTAATTTCTCCATATATTACCATATGAGGCTGACAAGATTGATATATATAGATAGGTGTGTGCACTTGATCATGATTTTCCACTGTATTTTGTTGGTGGGATTCTCTAGAAGCTTCCAAATTATGCTGGAAAACTTGGTTGATGTGAGCAGATGTGTGTTCTTACACTTGGTATGCCACTGTATTTGGTTAGTAGCCTTCTCTGGAGGGAATTGAGGTAGGTTCTTGTTCCTTATTTATTGGTTCTTTCCCTCAGTGGGATCACTTGAGTGCATGGGTCTGGGTGACCTAGTCCGAACTCCAGAGGCCATCACCCTCATCGTGTTGAAGGTTCATTGTTGTGTAGCATTGGTTGCGGCGACTACTAGAAGGATCCCTTTGGAGGGACCCCTATGATTCCTAGATGAGTCCATTGGTGACCTCTTAATCTGTATCCCTAAGATAATGGAGGAAATTGTTGTTGTGTTTTGGGGATAGGATCCTGAAATGGTTTGAGATGGAAATTATTGTCATCGACTTTTGGGATACCAACCGTTGTTGAGTGGATGGTTGGTAGGGATTTATGATTTTTAGGTCTTTTGGAGTGGCCTCTATGGTTGGGATGGTACCATTTAGGTGTTACTCCCAAACTAGTTCATTTGAGACCCAGCATTGAAGATACTGCATTGACGATGGTTCCCTCTATTTAGACAAGGACCCATCTTGTGTAGTTGTCAAAGCATATGTCTGCTAAAACTGGTAAGACACTATTTGGATTGAAGAGAGTTCTTGTTCAATGTGTATGGATTATATGTGACAAACACAAACAAGAAATCTCCATCAAAGTATTATCTTAATAAATTAACTCGTGCATAATTGATTTTTTTGGATATATGTTTGTCCCTCTTTCATTTTTTTCATAAAAGGGTCCTAACATGCAGACGACATAATCATCTTGGTTAAGGATTAATGTCAGGTTCATGTGGTGTCCCAAACC
Source organism: Viscum album (assembly GCA_963277665.1). Lineage (NCBI taxonomy): Eukaryota > Viridiplantae > Streptophyta > Magnoliopsida > Santalales > Viscaceae > Viscum > Viscum album. The sequence goes on along the minus strand of OY728128.1, from coordinate 2,080,288,046 downwards.
AAGTTCCACACACCAGTTCCCTAATCCAATTGATCGCATGACCTCAAGTGTGCCTCCCCGTATGCTAGAGGCTACCAACAAGTAGCGAGGGTCTAATATATATAACATTGGGAGATTATACCCTCATTATCAAAGCAACACGATAGCAAAATAAATAAACAATATCCAAGTGATAATAACCAATAACCAGTATAATACCATAACCAATAAAAACTAGCAATATATGATGATTCAAAATAGGTAAACAATATCCAAACTAGAGTAGTAGATATTTCATGCCATAAATGTGTTAAGCGTTAATATGAAAAACCAAAATAACGACACAATGATAACTCCCCAAAAGGGTCCTGAAATCATGCATGGTTCCCTCATCTGTGCTCTATCCCAAATCAGCCATATAACATTGGTATTTTTCCCTTATCTTTTCCTGTAAACATGAAGTCTATTCGGGTACTGATCAAGCAGTCTGAGTAGGGTGTGAGTACAACTCAGTACTCCACCACCAATGGTGTCTAAAATAATATCCAGTCTATAATAGCTTATGAAGTTGTATAAATAACAACGTAAAATAATAAAATTAATATACTTTCGCATTTAAAAAATATTATTTATTTAACCACATAAATCTCATGTTCATGATGACACCCTATCCATCAATAACTGCTTTAGATCGTGTCGGATTCTGAACCATCCATAAGGGATGCCACATTTCAGTACATAATGGGTTTCCATTAATCAATTCATTTCACTTTCATAACAAGAATACTTAAAACCATAGTCCAATACCAATATTATGGTCCTAGAATGTTATTTCTATCACCCCAAGGGTATTTGGAGCATCATTCCATATACCAAACCTCATTGTTATCACATATGGGTTTTTGGAGCATCAGAACCTATCTCACACTCATTGTTATCACATATGGTTTTTTTGAGCATGAGTCCCTATCTCACACTCATTGTTATCACATATGGGTTTTTGGAGAATCATTCCATATCCCACACTCATTATCACATATATCACAATATAACATATATCACATACATCAAGGTTAATAATCGTTAACCTTCTTATCAAACATTCTCATCAAGGTGTGCCATTTCAATTATCAATTCAATCATAGTTCGTCACTTTAGTCACATTGAATAATATGCAAAATTAAACATTAAATCATTGATCAACATCAAATCATAATACTCATTAATAAATCAATTCAACATCCCATTATTCACCAATTTCATAATCACCTCATTCCATCAAATCCATGATTCAATTAATTAATTAAAAAATTAATTAATCTAATTCAAGATGAAAATTCCAAAAATGGAAATTCCAATTTCACAATTACATATATTCAGTTAAAATAAATACTATATAAAATGACATTTACACCACCTACCTCAAGGTCATTGATGTACGTTCACCAAACTTGAAATCCCCAAATTGAAATGGAATGGTCAATTTCACAATGGTGTAGAATATCTAGTACCAAAACCTATGATCAAAATAAAATGGATCAACATATAAGAAATTCTAGATATAAACCATCTCCAATAGAGGAAATAATCTATCCAAAAGATAAGAGAAAGACGAGAGAGGGAGAAAAGAAACCAATCAGGGAATAAGACACTTACAAATATAGGGACGGTCCTTTGAACGGACCTTTGATTCATAAAGAATAGGGTTATAGGATCCTTAGAACCCTTATGAGGGCTTAAAATTGTAGGAATATGTTTAGGGTTAAGTTAAGGTGTTTAGTGATTAAAATCGGGGGGTTTGAGATATTAATTAAAATTTTCAAAGTAATAAAACTCGCGTGCACATTTTTACAAACTATGATACCTAACTGTGTGCCTCACTTTAGGGGTGCATGGTTTCTACTAAGAGGGTGCATGGTTTGACAAACTGTGTTCCAACCATGCAATTACCTTCTATTTGGTAGTGCATGGTTTGCTGGGGGGTAGGTGCACGGTTTGGGAAAATTATGCCCCAATCATGCACTACCCCTTTTTCTTCCAAAATTATTCAATTTATCCTGAAACATCCCCAAAGTAAAACCCAACCAAGATATAAAAAAATAAGGGTAAAGGAGTACCAGTTAATGAGATTGAGATATATCCAGAAAATGTTAGGATCTTACAATCTCCCTGACTTATAACATCTCATCCTCAAGCTATACTCTCAATCATCTCTAAGATTTTGAGGTAAAAATATTGGTCCAATAATGATACATATCTACATCGATATCCCATGTTTCCTCTTAAACACAACCATGTTTCTATAATACTTAAACTATCAGCATAGTACTTCCCCGCTACACTTTCCCACTATGATCCAAAACACATATCGGATGCTCCTCAAAGGATGCATTGGTCTCAATCTCAACATCATCAACATAAATCGCATGAGAAGGGTCAAGGTGATATCATTGAAGTAGTGACACATGAAAAACATCATGCATAACACTATACCTTTGTGGAATATCCAATCATTGCACTACTAGCCTGATTCTCTCCACAACCTTAAAAGGTCTGACAAACCTGGGCACTAACTTTCTCTGCCTCTGAATCATACAGTGACCCAATCTAGGGGAAACCTAAAGGAACACACGATCATCCACTATAAACTCAAGGGTCATTTATGTCTATCATCGTACAATTTATACCTACTCAGATCTATATTCATATGTTTTTGAATTAGATGAACCTGATCTAATGTATCTTGCATGATACTTGGTCCCAACAACTCTAACTCACCCACCTCCATCCAACATAGAGGTTATCTATATGGCCTACCATAAATAGACTCATATCGTTTCATCTGAATAGCTTCTGGATAATTGTTGTTATAGGTGAACTCAAAGAGCGCTATGTGATTCTCCCAAGACCCACCAAAGTTGAGAACATATGCTCTTATCATATCCTCCAAAACCTATATAGTATGTTCTGACTGCCCATCTGTCTGTGGGTGGAAATCCATACTCAAAAATACCTATATACCAAGTACCTTTTGTAACCCTTACCAGAATCATAAGGTGAAATGTGAGTCATTGTCTAAAACTATACTCCATGGTACCCCATTCATATGGACTATCTATCAAACATACAATTTTTCCAACTGGTCCACTAAGAAAGTATCCTAAATTGGAAATAAATGTGCTACTTTCATCAATCGGTCCACAATCATCCAAATAACATCATTTTTCTGAGTCATCCTCAGGAGACCCTCCAAAAATTCCATGGTAATGTTATCCCACATACATTATGGAATGATCAATGCTACAATAAATGACCAGGTTTTTTATTCTTGGCCTTTACCTATTGACAAGTGCTGCATCGTTTCACAAACCCTACAATATCCTTTTTATGATTGGCCATTAATACTATCGATGTAGGTCATGATACATTTTGTTCAAACCCAAATTCACCTCCCACTTTGAGGCATGAAATTCATGAATAATCTCATCTCTCATACAATTAGGAACAAAAACACATCTCCTAACATATATGATCTCATCCTCATCTATGGTCCAATTTGAAGGTGACTCCCCACCTTCAAGGATTTCCCTCAAAGCTAGAAACTCTGGATCCTCATACTTCCTTTTCCTGATCCAGATTAGAAGTGTGTATTCAATTAACACTGATATGAGGGTCATATACTCCTAGACCTCCTAAACTACAATATGAATCTCATCTTGAAAATTCATCATCTTCCACTCAGAACTAGACTCATTAACTACCTAAGTCTATGTTTTCCTACTTAAAGAATCATCAACATTGTTTCCCTTCTCAAGCATATATGCCAGCTCAAAATCAAATGACTAAATATACTTAACCCATATCCTCTATCGGAGATTCAAATATCATTTTAAAAACACATACTTTAATATTTTTTGATTGGTATATATAGTAAACTTGTCAACCAACGGATAATTCTACCAACAATTCAAGGCATAGACAACTACAGCTAACTTGAGATCATGTGTAGGGTAATTCCATTCATTTGTCCTCAACTACCATTACCCATACTCCATAACTCAATCACACTTCATCAACACTATTCTAAGACTGATCCCACATCAAAGAACACTATATAATTCTCCCCTAGATAGGGTAGGTTCAAGATCAGTGCGGTATTCAAATTCTTATTCAACTCCTAGAAACAATTATCACATGATCTAGAATAATAAAACTTAACTCCATTCTTGATCAAACTCGAACGTGGTGATTCCAAGTGGAAAAATTCCCGGATGAACCTCTAATAATATCCCACTAGGCCCAAAAGGTTGTGGTTATCAAAAATATTCTTGGGATTCTCCCAATAAACAACTATCTGCACCTTTTTTTGGTCTACTAACACACCTTCCTCTGAGATAATGTAACCCAAAAAATGTACCTGGTTAATCCAATATTGGAACTTAGATATCTTATCTTATATCTAAACCTATCTCTGTGTACTAAATATGATTTAATGATATTGATAATGATCATCGTGATTTATAAAGTATAGCAAGATTTAATCCACAAAAACAACCAAAAACTGATCTAGGTATGGGTGGAAGATTCTATTCATCAAGACCATAAACATTTTTGGTACATTATTAAACCTTAACGACATCACAAAGAAATCATATAGGTCATACCTTCTTCTAAAAGATGTATGTGTTATATCAAAAGGTCTAAATCTCAATTTATAATACCCTGATATCTAGTCAATCTTGGAAAAAAACACAAGCTTCTATCAACTAGTCTAATAGATCATCGATACATAAAAGGGGATATCAGTTCTTCACTGTCATCCGGTTCAACTTCTGATAATCAATAAATAACTACAAGGTTTCATTATCCTTATCAGAAAAAAATACTAGAGAACCCTAAGTATATTTACTCAGATGGATAAATCAATTATCCATCAACTCCTCTAGATGAGTCTTAAAATCTTAAAGCTCTATCAGTTTCATTCAGTAAGGTGGAATAGAATTTGTCTTAGCTCCAGACATGAGCTCAATAGTAAACTCCACATCCCTCTCAAGTGGAAGTCCTAATAATTCCTCAGGAAACACATACTCAAACCAATCCACTATAGTTCAAAAAGAATCATGATTCACACCCCTGTAATATAGAAAAATACTTGAAACATGGGTGGTGATACCCCCCCCCCAATTTCTAAAGAACCAGCCCTGCATGGCCTGCTTGGGTATCCCACTCTCCATGATGAACATAATTTTTACCCTCATGAGACATAAAGGTCACTCTTTTTTGGTAACAATATATGTGTTATCGGTATGATAGAAACTATTGCATACCCAAAATCAAGTCAAATATGAAAATTTAAATTATATAGAGATCCCAAAGAAAATGATAATACCCAACCTCGAGAGAACACCCCTTTTATAAACAGATGTCGCTCGATCATACTCCCAAAGGTGTATCAATTGTCATAACCCCACTCACAAACTCCACTATCAGACTCAACCCATTCACAAGTTGTGTATATATAAAAAAAATGAGAGGCACTAGTATCAAATAATGCACTAGATAGTGTAGAAGCTGTAAGAATAGTAACTCTAACTATCAATGGTGTATCCTATCTATAAACAAGTGTAGGTTGAATTGAATGAAACTATCCAACCCCTATTCCCTATGTTGTAGCCTAAGATCCATGATTGACACCACCCTAATGATACGGGAATTTTTTCCTTGAAGTGCCATGTCTACTTCCTTGACCGCCACGACCAGTAGAACTCCAATTTGTAAATTGATATGGGGTAGAAGACCCCCTTCCAACACTATGATTATGACTATCTCCTCCATCATTACCAATTTTTCTTACATTCCTTCATAACTATTGTAGATGTCTCATCCTACTGCAAGCTTAGAACTCTACCAGTGGTCAGGGGAACTATATACGTAAGTGACTCGGCCTACCACACTGGTGGAAGAGCACTTGAAAATGTTCCTAAGTAATTGATCATTCCCCTGGATACTCTTCTTTCCACTAATCTGGTTAACATCATCATAGAGATGCTTTCTACCATCAGAAGACATACCTTTTGGGTATCTAGCAGAAACCACCAGTCCTCCACCAAAATCCCCCTTCTGGTTCCACTCAGATATGATATCCTAATTCACCACTTTAAAGAACTTATTTAGTCTATAGATGTTATCTTTTGACATAATATCACATTTAATCCCATCCTGAAAATGTTTCTCTATAGTATCCTCATCTCCTACCAATGTTAGGACAAAGAATTGAAAATAAGTAAAGAATATGGAATATTACATTACAGACATACTCCCCTAGGTCATCCTCATAAACTCTACTTCCCTCCCCTACATAAGTGCCTCAAGGTAAAAATGATCCAAGAACTTCTCCTGAAATTCCTTCTATACCAAGTTCTCTAGCTTTCTATCCTGAGTCTAGATATCCCACAAATTCTTCACTTGACAATGTAACATATAATTGGAAAGTTTTAAACTCTTCTCAGTAAGAGTCTCTAATTGGTCAAGGATCATCTAGATAGACTCGATCCAAAACTCAGATTCCTCAGGTCCACCCTCTCTGGTAAAGGTCAGAGGGTACTGAAACTGGAACTCTCATGTCAATTCAGACATACTCTTCACAAATTACTATGGGTATATTTACATAAACATTATAAAGAAAGAAAATTTATCAAGTAAATTTTATTTGGCCTCCTCACTTGGAACTATTAGAGTCTCGAGTTCCACTATTGGAGTCACATTTACAGCCATGTCCTCTTATCATCCTATCAATAAGTATCTTCATGGAGGAATATCTCTACAAATGAAAACATACATATTGGTACATATAACACATAATTAACACATTTAACAAGGAGGTTTCATATAAATATATAACATGTCATCCCCCATACCCCGCCACACCGTCAAGGATCAGGTTTTATCACTACCCTCAACCATCCCTCAACTAGGTCATAACTAACAAAGGGTAAATCACTTTCATAAATCAAGTTTCCCATTAGACACCAATTTATCCATTTCAAAATTTTTACAATTATTATCATTCACAACTTTCAATTTCATATTAGGCATCATTTTCATTTAAATTACACAATCAAGAAAAGCATTTTCATTTTAGCAACTTACCCCAAAACCTTATTTTATGTGCATGCCTAAAATGATGCATGTCATAATAAGTCTTGATTTCCTAAAATGATGCATTATTACATAACTATAATTCCATTTTTTTCCATGATACAAAAATATTAGAAAAAAAAATAACATCACACAATAAGTTCATCACTCGAGGTGAAATAACATTCAACTATAATAGAAAACACTAATAACAAAAATAACACCCTAGATACTTGGTTTTACCCCCCGTACATGGGTTAGATACTCCCATGCATGAGATCTTGACCAAGGTCCGACTCATCTTAGTCTTCTTTCTAACTTTCCCTAATAGTAAGACAAAAGGAAAGAAAAAAAATAAAATCCCTATGATATCACTTTGTGACATCCTGACTCTGGTGCCACATACTGGTGCCCCAAGATGGTTGATAACATGAGATCAAGTGTGCCTCCTCATATACCAGAGGCTTCCAACTAGTAACAAAGGTATATTATATATAACATGGGGATACTAAACCATCATTATCAAAGTGGAAAAATAGTGGAATAAATAAAAAATATCCAGAAGATAAAAAATAATATCCAGAATAATACCATAACCAATACAAACTAGTAATAAATGATGAACCCGAACATGAAAACAATATCCAAACCAAAGAAGAAGATATGTCATGCCATATATGTGTCAAGTGTAAATATGAAAAACCAAAATAAAGACACCCTGAAAACTTTCCAAGTGGGACCTGACACAATGTTCAGTTCCCTCATCTGTGCTCCATCCCAACTCAACCATCTAACACAGGGATATTTTACTTATCCTATCCTTCAAACATGAAGTCTATTCAGGTACTGATCAGGCAGCCTGAGTAGGGTGTGAGTACAACTCAGTAGGCCACCATCAATGGTATATAAAATAATATCTAGTCTATAACAGTGTATACATTTGTATAAATAATAAAGTGAAATAATAAAATAAACATTCTTTCAAATTTAAAAAATGTTATTTATTTAATCACTTAAATCTCAGGTTCACAATGATACCCTAACTATCAATACCAGCTTCAGGCCATGCTAGAGTCTAAGCCATCCCCAAGGGATATCACATTTTATTACATCATGGGTTTTCATTAATCAATTAATTTCACTTTCATATCATGTATACTTGTAACCATAGTCCAATGCCAATTATTTTGGCCCTAGGAAGTCATGTTTAGAACCCCATGGGTATTTGGAGCATCAGACCCAGTCCCATGCCTCATTTTTATCACATATGGGTTTTTGGATCATCATTCATTTTTCTACACTCGTTGTTATCACATATGAATTTTTGAAACATCAGTCCCTATCCCACACTCATTATCACATACATTTCAGTATCACATATATCAAATACTTCAAGTTTAATCAACATGAACATTCTTATCAAACATTATCATTAAGGTGTATCATTTCAATTATCAATTAAATCATGGTTATTCACTTTAATAACATGGAATAATCTGAAAAATTCACCATTAAACCATTTATCATCATTAAATCATAATATCCATTAATAAATTAATTCTACATCCCAATATTCACCAATTTCATAATCACAATTTCAACCAATTTCATAATCACCTCATTCCATCAATTCCATAATTCAATTAATTAATTAACCAATTAATTAATCTAATTCAAGATGAAATTTATAAATGTGGAAATTATAATATCACAATTACATACATATAATCAAAATAAATACTATGGTAATTGACATTTAGATCACCTTTCTCAAGGTCGTTGATGGATATTTTCTAAATTATAAATTCTCGAATTGAAGCAGAATGGTCAATTTCACAATGGAACATAAGATCTAGGACCAAAACCTAATATCAAAATAAAATGGATAAACATACAAGAAAACCTAGATCTAAAACATCACCAATAGATGAAATCTTCCATCCAAAATATGAGTGAAAGATAGAAGAGAGAAAGGAAACCAATCGGTGAAGAATACACTTACAAATAGAGGTATGATCCTTTGAATGGGCCTTCTATTTTTCAAGAACAGGGTTTGAGGAGCCTTGGAACCCTTTCAAGAACTTCAAAATTCATAGGAATTGGTTTAGGGTAAATATAGGGTGTTTGGGGATTAAAACTTGGGGGGTTTGGGATTTTAATTAAAATATCCAGAGTAATAAAACTTGTGCGCACAGTTTCCTGGGTTGGGTCACACAAGTTTTCAAAACATGTTCCCTAACCATGAACCTCAGTTTAGTTGTGAACGGTTTCTACTAAGAGGGTGCACGGTTTGAAAAATTGTTCACCAACAATGCAATTCCTCTATGATTGTGATTGCATGGTTTTCTAGGGGTAGGAGCACAGTTTGGGAAAATCATGTGATAATCATGCACTTCCCCTTTTTCTTCCAAAATTCTCCAATTTCTCCTCAAAAGTAAAACCAAACAAAGATATACCAAAACAAGTGTAAAAAAGTACCTATTAAAATCTAAATACATCTCTAGAAAAGGTTGAGATCTTACAAGTTCACCATTTTTGTTTCTTATGAAATTCACTTAGCACCTGACGGTTGATTATTGGGGTTTTAATGTTTCACAATCATTCTCATTGAGTTCACCATTTTTGGGTGGCTTCCAACGGATTTTTTTTTGTGGGTCTAGAAACACCAAATGGTTAACTTATTCAATATGTTTCATTAACCTACTTTCCAAAGGCATGTAGTCATTGGTAAATGGTTAAAATGATGCTTAGGGACTCACATTGGTTGAGAGTATGGGAGTTTGGACTAATTAAACCTTTTTTTTGGAAATTATTGCCTAATTCAAGACTCTCGTAAATATTTAAGACAAATACATGAATCCTTTATTAAATCCAAAATATAACATAGATCACCCTCATGTTAATAATCAATTATTATCATGTGTTATCTTCAGAATCATCTATATATATCTAAGGTTATTAATCAATAGAGAGATGTATATGTATCTGAGGTTCTCTATCAATTTTACCTTTTTTTAATGGAATGGATATTCTTATCTCATTTATTATTATGATTCTTATTTTGAGCCACACATTAGGGTGCTTTTGAATTTTTCATCGTCAAAGAAGATGATAGTTTTTTTAATGTTAGGATTGGGCCCATGAGATGGGATTTTTATGTATCCTTGTGAAAGGAATCAGAACCCACATATTTAGGTTCCACTTAATGGGATACATCATATATTTTAAGTTCATGTGATGAGGACCAAAATGTTCATTTTAACATCATGAGGCATGTATGTATAGGTGGTTCCTAGAAAAGAGATAGTTTGGGACTTACAATGAAGTAGCCCAAGGATCCTGGAAGGGATTTAGCCTCCCGATCTGGATGTGATTTTTTTAAAAAATATGGCCTAGATAGAATAAGGTTGAGTTTGGGGTGTTGGGTTTGGACCCCAAGGAGGCTTCCTATGTATCACATTTTAATAGGAATCAAATCCTGCATAGTTTGTGTGGTTGAATCTTACACCTATGATAGAGGCCCTATGAAGGTTTATCTTGTTGGGGATATGGCCCTTTGAGATGGATGCATGGCTTTGAGGACCCACACCTATGGTGGACCTTTGAAGGTTTGTCTCAAATGGTATATATACCTTTGATATGGATATATGTATTCGAGGACCCACACCTATGGAGATCCTCTAAAGGAATGTGAGAGGAAGATTCGAAAAAAAACTCTCTATCGAGACATGTATTTGATCATGTTAATGTCGCGATTATCACTAACCTCTAAGCCTATTTGAGTCATGCTCAATTTAAGAAAAAAGAGGAAATAGAATATCTAAACAACCAAAAAATATTCTCCATCCACTGGTGGATGAGATCGAGGCTACGATAGAGAGAGAGAAAGAGAGAGAGAAAGGGATTTAATGTGCCTATATACTCTCTTGTTTTCATAACCATGGTTAGTACTTATGCACCCATATGAATACATCTTGAAAAAATACTAGAGGATTAATATAAGAGGTATTACCTTGTCCTATTCAAAATAATAGGAGAGGAGGATAAGGCACTAACCCTCATCAAAGGGAAAGGCAAGTGGATCCCCTCACTGTCTAAAACGGGTAGGTTCTTCAGCATTTCCACCAACGTTGGTATCCTCATTACCACATGAATGTATAATTGAGAACACTCTGAGGATCCCACCTAATAGGTAGGATAAATGCAGGAACTAATATTATCATAGGAATTTTTAATTGATAGGACACACTAGTGTACCCTATGATCTGATCACACATATCTACAGGCTTTATGAGAGGTCTTGTCTTGGTCCCTCCTCGTATGAGGGATCCAAGTGAAGAGGTTCCCTACCATTGGTGACATGAAATAGGGTCCCAAAATATGGATTGAACATGTGATACTTGGGAGGACGGAAGATGGACTACACGAGTAAGGTTTGGGTGAGCTGAAGATGGATCGTGCAAGTGAGGGTTAGGTGAGATAAAGATGGATCATTCAAGTGAGGGTTGTGTGAGCTGAAGTGGTCTCACACTAATCTGGAGAGATATTTGGGAAATGTAAAACCAAGGAGAAAACACTTGGTTTAGGCCTTTCTCTAGGCTCCAAGGGTCTCCTTAAGTGTCTTTGGATGATGGATGATCAATTTTTGGGCTCGAGAAAGGGCTTCACCCTAGTGCACTTGGACTAGGGAAAGTGAATTGTGTAGTTGTTTTATGTTTAAAACTCTATGGGAAATCTAATCCAACTATCATCCTTAATTTCATCTTTTTTTAGGCTTGAAGATATACCTAAAAAGTTTTGAGGTCATGGGAGAAGGAATAGGGAGATAAGATATTTGAGACTTCTTCGAGTCTTCCATTCTTCCCAAATGAGGATCCCCAAGGTCTTATTTATAGGAAAACTCAGGACCCTATGAGAAGTAGATGGATCATTAAGGTGAGTCATATTGGTCATCACATAGGTTTTTCGAGTGTAGGTGTGTCACACTAGTTACCATGTAGGTGTGTCGTATGCAGGTGTGTCGCACTGATTACCACGTAGGTGTGTTGCGCTGGTTACTGCATATGCGTTTAACCTAAGTGAGTCTCCTGGGCATGCCCATATGGGGCCCACATGGTGGAACTGGTGTGTATGATATACATTTTTGGTGACGATGGAGTGTAGGATGGACCTACATAGTGATGCTGGCACACAGGCTGGACCTGTGCGGTGGATCAGGTTTGGTCTTTGCATGGTATGATCTAAGAGAACACATGTAAGATCCGGAATCCTGGAAAGGTATGATCTCATTTAAGTTTTGGTTTTAATTTATTTTTTTGGTTAATTAAGTGTGTACCCAAGTCCTTAATGAGGCTTGGGGGTGTTTTGAGGGTTCAGGACACGAAAAATGGAGAAAGGGAGTTTTTTGGGTATACCACATGCTCTGTACACAGTTAGGGCTAACCATGCAGACAGCCTGGGAAAGGATGTAGGAGGGGGGATTTTGGACAGTGGCCTTCACACAATTTGCGCAAGGTTTGGAAAACTGTGTGGGTAAATCGTGCGGCCCAAAAACATTAAAAAAATTACAATTTTCCACTCTGGGATTTTAAACCCCAACTCGGGATTTTCTCCCCATTCACCCCTCTTTACTCTAGGGACCAACCAAATATCCCAAGAGATCCAAGAGGTCAATATCCCTCATTTATAAGGCATTTTTGGTGTCGTTGGTTGCATATCGAAGCTCCAGGTAAGGCTAATCCCATCCTTTCTTCTCTTTTGAGTTCAGTGTTTGTATCTTCTTCTCCTCTCTTTCTGAAACTCTAAAAACCTACTCTTTGGGTGAGATCTAGGTTGAATCTTCAAGTTTTTTTTAAAGTGTAATATAAGGGATTGATTAAGAGTGCGCTCACCCATGGAATCGAGGTAGGTGGTCTAAAATTTATATCCCATGGTTTATTTGTGGATTTGTGCATGTGTTGTTTTGTTCTTGGGTGTATCTTTGTATGTTTTGATCACTCTTGGCATGTTTAGGTAAAATGATTATTAAGAAGGTAAATGGAAACCCTCACAATCTTCATGGGATGAGTTAAGGGTGATGAGACTAATCTAGGGCCACCCATGGGGTGCGCTGAATTCCCCGGACCTAGGGATTTGTGAAGAACAAGTGGTATTGTTGAGTATTTATGTAGATCCCTTTTTAAACATGTCGATGGGTTAGCTGGAATCCCCCTACCAGCAGTCTGAAACTTAATACTAATGGATCCTGCTCCATGGGAGTTCTACGTGGGGGTGGGGTTCTTCAGGATTCGAGAGGATCGGTCCTCCTTGCTTTCTCCTCCCGGCTAGGTCATGGATCTTCTCTTCAGGCCGAAGCCAAGGCCATGCTCACAGGTATCAATCTCTGTAACCAGAAGGGATTTCCATTAGCTGAAGTTGAAACAGATTCAAAAATCTTTCATGATTCTATGAAAGATATTTTCTCCACTCCATGGTCCATTACCTACATTATCAGAAAGTGCAAAGGTATTCTCTCCAACGGTACCAAAATCAGTCACACCTGGCGTAAGGGAAATCAAGTGGCGGATCACCTTTCTTCTATGGAGGTTCTTGGGCATGATCTGGTGTGTGTGCATGACATTTCCACTTTGCAGCTCTAAGGGGTCAATTTTATTAGAGGGGATTCCCTCGGATTGCATCATTTTAGACCTCCTTAAACATCCTTGTTTCTATTGTTTGGTGTATGGTTCTTCTTTCTTAATAAAAAAGTAAATTTGATGACTAAATGATGTGAAATGTGGTAAATGTGTTAATGGGTTAATGCATGGTATTAACACTCGAGTTATTGTTATGATTTATGTTTTCCTTGGGCAATGGTTGTTATGTTGTGTGAATGGTTGATGGATGTACATATATATATATATAGCATGTACACATGGCTTGGTAGAGTGGGGTATTGACTTGAGGATCTACACCCACGGGTTGAGTTGGACTGAGGCTCTAAACTCCACCCCTAATGCACAGGTTAAGGAAGAGGACTGAGGCTTTGTTCCCCTAATGTTTACATCCACCCAGACTGAGGCTTCTAGGTGAGGATATGGTTTACATGTGGAATTTAATCCTAGTTATATAGGATAACAATGTTTTTTCCTCATGCATGTGATTGTGTACTTTAAGCCTGTGTAACATGTTGTGTTTGATGAACCCATGGTAAATGCCTTGTAAATGGAAGTAGTGGGAAATGGGATGAAATGGTCAGATAAGGAAGTGGTAATAAATATTGGTAATGGAACTAAACTGGTTAAGGCACTTAATCTTTTCTTTTTCATTTATTATTCATTTCCCCTTTTTCATGCACAATTGTTTATACTGAATTTTTTGTAGACACTGTTGGTGGTGGCCTACTGAGTTGTACTCACACCCTGCTAGGGCCATCATTGGGTACCCGAGTATAATTTATGTTTTCATGTCAAGGAAAGGGAAAAGGCTCTTTCTAGGTAGTTTGGTTGGCATGGGTATTCGTGGAGTAGGACCCGAACTTGGTGTTGGGACCATTTTTGGGATTTTTAAGATTGTCTTCATCTTGGGTTTTTTTCACTTTTTCACTTGTAGTATGGCATGGCATATTTAATGTTGGACATGGTTGTACCCTGTTTTAGGGAATGGTTTTTTATGAATACTCTTGTATTATTGGTTATTATTCTTCTATTTTGTTTATCTTTTGTTGTTTCTTACTTTGATAAAAAGGTGGTATAGTCTCCCCAATTGACTATTTGGACCCTCTTTTCTAGTTGGTAACCTTTGGCGTATGGGGAGGCGTGATTAAGGTCATGTAACCACCCAGTCGGAGCAACAGTTTAGTGGATTCTGAGTTGGGGATGTTATAAAGTGGTATCAGAGGAGGTTTTTCTTCTCCTTCTCTATAATCTTTTTATTTGGGTTGGTAGATGGGAGTTAGGATGTGTTGTATCTTGGTAATGAACCTGTTATTTGGAGTAGATAACCCATTTATGAGGAAAAAACCCAAGTCACCTAGGGTGGGAATTGTTCTTCTTGATTGTGCGATGTTACAGTTGATGATATTTCACTATTGGGTGATGCACATATTGTGTGATGGGATTGTTTTATGATATTTGGCTTGTGGCCTCAATGGCATGAGGTTGTGTATTCATACATCATTGTAGGTACCTAGATAGAGATAGGTGACATGCATCATGGTAGGAACACATGGGTTGGGCGTGTGAGGCATGAAAGATGGAATGCACCTTGCATGTTGGTAATTGAAAAATGAAAATGTCATAAACGAAACAGTGTAATTTGGTGAAGATAAAATAATGATAAGTGATTATTAATGAAATGTGTGTAATTAATGGTTTGTAATGAATTAAAAATGTTTACATAACATGTTGTGTGATCCTTGTGATGGTGTATGGTTTTTTTCTTCTTTTGAACCATGTCTCGCGGTAGGGATGGTCGGGGTGGTGTTTTTAGAATGTTAAGGTTTTTTTGGATGGTGCATGTATGGTGGGTTTCATGGCTAGTTAGGAGCCTTCTTGTTATGAAGTTGTGAAAGTTTTATAGTATGTTTTCTAAACCTCGTGTTTTGCAATGTATAGAAATGCCACCACGATGTCGAGTGCTGATTGGGCAACAAGATAATGTGGTGATCTAGGAAAGTAGAGAAGAGAAGTTCTAAGGGAACTTGGCTCATTTTATGCAGATGATAGATCGGGACCCATGGCGGGTTGCACCAAGTATATTTGAGCTGACCAGAGAGTTTCAGCTGCAGAACCCTCCGACCTTTATCGGAGAGGGTGGACCATAGGCAGCAGAGTTCTGGATAGAGTCTTTCAAGATAATACTTGATCATCTGGATACTCCTGATGGTAAGTAAGTCAAGTTGGCATCTTATATGTTGTGGGTCCAGGAAAAGTGTTGGTGGGCCATCTTGGCTCAGACTGAGCAGGTTGGGGGATGTTGTGGCAAGATTTTTAGGAAAATTTTCTGAAGTATTTTTACCCAGATACTTTGAGTAAATAGCAGGCTACATAGTTCATGATCTTGACTCCACTACTATAAAATCAGGCTATAGCCATGGTTTTAAACCATGGATATAGGCCCAAAAATCATGGCTATAGGTTATATCCATGGTTCCGACAAACGTGGATGGTATTGGCGTGGCTATAGGATAAAACCTATAGCCATAGTTCCTAACCATGGCTATAGCCCTTTAGCCATGGTTTGAACCATGGCTATGGCCCTATAGCCACGGTTCCAACCGTGGAAACAACCCTAAATCCACGGTTTTCAACCCGTGGAATAGGCTAAAAGCACTCATCTCCTATAGCCACGATTTCAACTGTGGATATAGACATATATCCATGGTTAGGAACCATGGTTGTAGACCTATATCTACAGTTTAAAACTTTGACTATAGGCCTACACATTTCGTAAAAAAAACCAGCACCATTCAGCCGGTGCTGGCCCCTTGCATCCTCCCCACCGCCCCCAGCAAATCCACCCCACTCTCCCCCTTGCACCCCACATACACCTTAAATCCCCCCCCCCACGCACCCCTCCCTCTGTAGCCCCCTTTCCCACACTGGACAGACCCCACTCACCCCCCTGGACAGACCCCCCCCCCCCCCGCATACCCCTCCCTCCTGGACACTGGACACCCCTACCCTATATAAACCCCCCCTCCCCTGGACATCCCCCTCCCCCCTGGACATCCCCCCTACAAAACCCCCCTCCTGGACAGACCCTAGACACCCCCCAAGACAGACCCTAGACACCCCCTGACCCTGGACACCCCCCAGACAGACCATGTACACCCCTCGGACATACCTTGGACACCCCCCCCCCCCCCACAAGACCCTAGACACCCCCCCCCCCCCGGACAGACCCTGGAAACCCCCCAGACCATGGACAGATCCCCCTGGATAGCCCAGACCTCCACTCCCCTAGACAGCCACCCCCCCCCCCCCCCCACCCTCCTGGATAGACCCTGGAACCCCCCCCCCCCCAGAACCTTGACACCCCCATACCCCCCATACCCTGGACACCCCCCCCCCCAGACCCTAGATAGATCCCCCTGGACAGCCCAGACCTCCACTCCCCTGGACAGCCACCCCCACCCTCCCGGACCTTCCCTAGACCCCCCCCCCCCCCCAGACCCCCCAGTCCTGCCCCCACACCCCCACCCCACCCCACCCCACCCATTTCCCCTCCCCCCTGCCCCTTCCAACCCCCACTTGCACCCCCCTACGAGCCCCCACTTGCACCCCCCAACCAGTCCCCTACCCCTGCTAGTTTTCCCCCTGCCAGTCCCCTCCAAATTAAATTATACACTAAAGCTACTTACATAATAAGAATTAAACAAATCCAAATATTAAAAAAACACATAACTGCACTTACATGAGTCTCCCTATAAGACAAATTATCAAAGAAGTCTGGAACCAGCTCAAAAGTACCTACAACACAAGGTAGAACATAGTAGTGATAATCCCTTAAAATTATGGTAAAACAAAACATCTTAGAATATTCACAAATAATATAACTCAATAAACAAGAGTATTGCAGCCCCCCCCCCCTACTGGACCCCCCTGGACAGCAGCCCCCCCCCCCCCCCCCTCGGACCCCCTAGACAGCAGCCCCCCTGGACAGAAACCCCCCCCCCCCCCCTACTGGACCCCCCTGGACAGCATCCCCCCCCCCAGACCCCCTGGACAGCAGCCCCCCCTCTGGACAGAAACCCGCATCCCCCCTGGACAACAGCCCCCCCTAGACAGAACCACCCCCCCTGTTGGACCCCCCTAAACAGTCCCCCCCCCCTTCTGGACCCCCCTGAACAGCTGCCCCCCCTACTAGACCCCCTGGATAGCAGCCCCCCCTACTTTGGATCCTTCTTAAGTTTGAGGCTAGGGGATGCTGGGTTTATCCAATAGAGACTTAAAAATATTCTCATAGTGGGGTTATAGGATTCTTGTAGAGGATTTAGGAGGTGAGGTTGTGAGTTTCGTGTTGCTGTTTGGAATTATAGGACCTTTGAAGATGGGTTTCAGCTGGGGGTGTTGCATTTTGGATTTTTCTACATGGTGTAGTATAGGATACACTTACATGGTGCATGGTTCTGGTTGGTTTGTGATTTCTACTATGGTTTGTAACATGTTTTGGGTGCATAGGGGTTGGATTTATGGTGTTTATTCTTTGTTTTGGATTACTATTATATGTTTATGGTTCTCTCGATTGTCTAGTGTAGTGGATATTGTTGGGGGTGGGTCTTTAGGTGGTGGTTTGGAGTAAGTTCAGTTGGCTTGTGCTCAGTTTCCCCATCTTGTGTATTCTAGTTGTTGATGGTGTAGGGATTTCTGTGGTGGATGTTCTAAAATTCCCTTGAGATTCTAGATGCTACAGGTTGGGAGGCATGTTTCTGGTAGATGGGTGGTTCTCTTTATATGGTGGGTTCATTTTGACTACTTGGTGGGTCTAGAGGTGTTAGATTTAGGGTGGTTATTAGCTCACATTTGGATCAGGGACTGCTTGGGGATTCTTTAGGTTGTATGATGGGTTAGGCGTGGGTGATGTGGGGCACTTAGGATGGATGATACTAGTTTAATGATGGTTTTTTATACTTTCTTATAGTGGGGTGGTCCATTTTGATGCAAGGTGTTCAGATGGTGATTAATGGGGCCAGATGGTGGTATGGGGATAATTTGGTTTCTAGCTAATATTTTGGGTGTTGTTTCTACTATAGGTACTTATTGTGGTTGGATCTAGTGTGGTTTAGGGTTCTTGTGCAAGTAGGTGTTGGTGTAGTGGCCATTAGTTAGCATGGTTTTCTATGGGTCTTTCACTCTAGGCTTTGTTTGGATAGGGATGCTGGTCTGGTTGGTTGATGTTGGCTATGGGGATGGGGGTTTAGTGGTTCTATTTCTTTGGATAAAGATAGACTTCTGGATGGGTGATGGATTTTGGCAATTTGTGTGTGGTTGGGTGGGTGGGTGGGTGTGGGTGGGTGGTTGTGAGTGATTTCATGAATGTGTATGTGTTATTGGTTTCTATCATTTGTGAATACTTATTTTTGGGTTTTTATATTTCTCCTTTATCCGCCTTGTTTCCTTGTTTATATTTCCCCTAGGAGTGCTTGTTGGTTTTGTGCTTGGGAGCTTCTGCGATTCCTTCTACTGGTTTGTAAGTGGTGCATATGCTGGGATCTTATGCTATTTGGTGGGTTTCTAGTGTGCTATTGATATGATACAATATATATATATGGGGTATTCATTAGATGAAATGTGGAAACACAAGTGATGGAAGTTGTAAAAATGGAAATTAAAATAAGTGAAAAGGAAATAAAAGGGGAAGGGGATAATCAATTAGGACCCCAAGGATACTTTCTCCTTAAAACCCTAATTATAAATCACCAAAAAGGTTGATCACTCCTTTGATGATCCTTACATTAATTCACCTAAGAACATAGGAAACACAAACATAATAATTTTATAAAATCTCAAAATTAATAATTAACCTTCAATGGGTACAAAGAGGTGGCTATTTATAACCAAATTTGAGGGATACATGTCAAAATACCTGTCCCAAAAACATCTAAACCCTAACCCACGATTTTGAATTTCTTTACACATGTCCATGGATTTAGGGGGAAATATATCCACCAAGAATCCATTTTGAAATCACCATAAAAACTTTTGAGATTACCACCATGACATTGGAGTCCGGGGACTGGTGAGGGCTGGAACTGGTGGTTGGGGTTGTTTTACAGGTGGAATAGGGTTGGCATGAGTGTTTTGCAGGAGGCTGGGGGGTGGTGGCTGGTGTAGTGATCCTTTTGAGAAGTAGGTGAAAATGTTGTAAATCTTGGATCATGTTTATTGGGTCATGACTAATGGTATGAGACAATCATACCAAGGATGGCCCAGAACACTCTAAGGTGTTGGGTTCTTCCACATTGACATGAGGCTCACAAAGATTAGAATGTCCTTCTTGTAGGGATAAGATGTCTCCAGTTTCTAGTTTAAATCCCCTATGCGATGAAACTAAGATAAAAAATGGAGATATATATCTCTTTTAGGGTTAATGGGATATTATTGGAAACCCAAGTCACTCAAGTAATTAAAGGTGGTTTATGGGTTAAGGTGCTCAAAAATATAATGGAGGCACCCCATTATCTGGTTGATTGGTGGTAGGATATTATTTTAATTTGAAAAAGAATGATGATGTATGATGTATTACACATTTTAACATCATGTAGTGGGGATATATCTATCATACAGCTTAACATCATGTGACAAGATGTTTTCCTCACTGTTTAATTTTATGTGGTAAGGAAATTTGTCATGCAGTATAACATCATGTGGTAAAGTCATTTTTTCTGGTCTAAATGGTCCCCCTTATCATTTTCCATATTAGCAAGCCAGGTTCCCTGATCTCACACAATAAATGATCAGTGGGAGAAATAGGGGAAAACTAGGGTGTTTGTTAAGTTGTGAGATAGTGGGTCTCAGATGGCTTACTACATAGTTCTAGTCTGTATGATGTTTGGAGCTGCATTTTTATCATCTTACATGTTGTGATTGAGCCCATTATTAAAGATTTATTTTTCCATATTTATCCTATGATGGAATTAATAATGTTTTATGTTGTTCTTGTATAAAATATACCTATGTAGGTCTATCTCGTATGTAGGGAGGGATCATTTTCATGTTGATTGTTATAAATGGAACCAATATTAGAGATCCAATAAGACCCAAATATCCTATAATGAAAGAAATATAGCCACATGAAGTTATTTAATGGGAAACAATCTATACAAGTCTTCCCCATACATAGATAGGGGCATTGTTCCCATTAATTATTGTAGCTGGACACGAGATTGGAGATTTGGGTGTCAATCTATATCCTGTGATAACATAAATAAATCCACATATAGTTCTTGAATGGGAAACTATATATGTAGTTCTGACCCATATGTAGAGGGGGTATTGTTCCTATTGATTTTTGCAGCGAGACCAAGGATGGGAGATTCATACATCACTACATATTGTGTGATTACTGGAATCAATCCACACATAGTTCTTCAAAAACCATGTAGTTAAATGTCATGCATAAAGGATGTAGGTTCCCTAGCATGAAAATGAAATGTTGTGGCTAGAACCAAGACAATAGATATGGGTGTCACTATGTATCATGTAATGGGAGAATTAAACCCACATGTAGTTCATGAATGGGTTGTTCCCTATATAGGTCTGGCTCAAATGTAGAGAGGGAATTTTTCTCATTGAATGCTATAGTTGGAACTAGGATTAGAGATCAAGGTTCCATTATTTATCCTTTGATGATAAGAATCAAGACACACATAGTTCTTGAATAAAAATGTGGTGAAATACCAACACCAAGAATAGAGTTCCTCTCAGGCGAGGTCCAAAACAATGTGAAGTGTTATATCCTAAAAGAGACACTAACAATGAAGTTTAACATCATGCAGAACGGACTTATGGTTTTCCTTTTTAGGGTCTTATATCCAAGACCCTGCTGACCCTATCATGAACTAATATATCTTAATCATGTGGGGAAGTTTTTAATAGTGTTACTATGCACACAAGAGCTATGCTCGGTGTGAGAAATAAGGAGTGGAAAAGTTTTCCTTCAACACAAAAAAAATCCATTAAAAAGAAGGAAATGGTCATTCTGTGTCATGTGGTTGTTGTTCCAAGATATAAGATCTAGGTGTCCTTTTTTATCTCATTGGTATAAGAATCAATATGTACATTGTCTTGGAAAACTGTTCAGTTTATTATCATGCAGTGAGGACATCAGCTATCCAGTTTAATGTCTTGTGGTAAGGAAGAAGGTGACTCGACATGAAGAAATATCATGGATAGACCAAATAATGGATATCTAGGAATAAAGTTTTGTCTTTTAATGAAATAAATCGATCCATATATTGTTCTTGAAAAAATGTGCAGTTTAGTGTCATGTGGTGAGGACATCTGTCATGCAGTTTAGTGTCATGCGCTGAGGAAATATTTCGTTCATTTTAACATTTTATGGTAAGGACAAAGGGTACCCGATGTGAAAGAAGAAGCTTAATGGTTGTGCCCAAACCCATAGATTTGGACATCACTACATATCCTATAGTGGTAGAAATCATGAAACACATAGTTCTCGAATAGTAGAATGCCCTATGTGGATCTAACTCTCACATATTGGCAAGATCAATTCATTCCCTTTTTTATAGATCTTGATCATGTGTATTGATTCATTGGTGAAACTATTATTCCCAAGAAGTTTAATTTCCTATGGTTATGATGTCATCGGTGTAGTTTAATGTCATGCGATAAGGTTATATCTTGCAATTTAACGTCATACGACCAGGACAGAAGAAATTGTGCAATTCAAAGTTTTTCTACTAGAACTTGTTCCGTAAAGTTTATGGATATGTGGTTAGGATGTCTCAGGATGTTTTAATTCCATGAAACTAGGATGGTTTCCTCATATTTTAACATCATTTGGTTTAGACGTGGGATGTTGTGATGATGGTTATGAAAATTATTTCTCAAAGAACCCCCCATTGGTGGGGGGTGAGACATGTTCCCATCAATTGTGGCTAGTAAGTAAGATTTATTATAATGGACATTATGTATGATACAATTCCATTCACATTTGGGTTCCAACATGGTAGGTTGAATTCCTGGTATCATGGAGGTTCTAAGATCTAATACCAGTTCTCCTTGAAAAAAACAACGTAGGAGAAAATTTTTATTAAAGGATTGTGTGACCCAATTATGATGGACTTGAAGGTTGTGTAGTGTACACAACCTATTCTCATCGAGCCATTTCTTCTTAAACAATTTCTTTTTCGATTGATCATCATTTGAGAGTTTTCCACAGATAGCTATTTGTAGCGATGGAAACTAGAATTCAATGGGAAAAACTAGCATGGTTTTGTACACCAGTGAGTACGGTGTCTCTTGGGTAGTAGTTCACATGGTGGTATGGTAGGCCCATAAATCATGTAGGAGCTTTTCCGTCTAAGACTTATTCTATTTTTCAACCATCTTCTACTACTTATTCGATAGAGACTTATTAGAGGCATGAATCTGTCCATTTGTTGCTACATGATAGTGGTATGAGTGGTAAGACTCAATGGTATACTCCTGGTACACTTTCTTTAGCTATCTATAGAAGAAGTTGGTCTCATTGTCTATATTGTAGAAGGATTTTTTTTATTTTGGGCCATCCTGAAGCGTAAATCTCTATGCCTGATGCCAAATTTATTCCCTTCCAACTCGCTATATCAGGAGGGTCCCATTTTGAAGATAATCAATTATGGGAACCTGCCATCTAGGGGTGGATATCAGTTCTTCAGAAACTAGGGAAGTTTTGATCTGATTGATTTTCTCCATGTCATAGATGATGATATATGAGACCATCCTTTAATGTGTAATGTGGTATAAAACCTCATAATGATCAGGGTCAGCTAAAACCATGGTTTCATTAGACATTGCATCAGTAAAATCATTTTTTGATAGGGTACAAGATACAATGTGGGTTTAAAATGTAAATCTTCCATCAATCTTCAAACATAGCCAGTGAGAGGGTCCATTTCATCCTTTTTTATTTCATATTCATCATCATATATTTTATCACTAGCTTTGAATCTCTTATGATATTGAGGTAGTCTATTTTCAGCTATAGTTCCAATTACAAGATAGAAATTAGGGCTTCGTATTCTATCTAATTATTTGTACATCCATCAGATAGTGAGAAAGAGTATAGAAAAATTACTTTGTCTAGGTAATGTAATACAATCCCTGGACATACACAGATAATATTTGGGTTCTCCATACTTTTGTTTATAGGACTCTGGGAGGGATAAAAAAAATACATATCCTGTGTTCAGGGAGCTTCATGGGAATAGAAAACCTTTTAATCTAGAAGTTTTATTTCTAGTAGTATACTTTCTTGGGAAGGATGTGCCATGAGAAAATTAGATAGGGTCTTCCCTTTCACTAACTTATGTGATATGAACTGGATATCATGTTGTCATAAAGTGACTGATCATAGGGAAAAATTCCCAGTCAACATAGGGTAGCTAAGGATGTACTTGAGCGGGTCAATATGAGTGACCAGGTGAACTTTGTAAGGATACAAGTAAAGCCTCGTATTTTAATTTTGAATATGAGTGTGAGGTAGTTTTTCTCAACATCATAATATTGTGTCTTAGTACCTAACATCATTTTACTAATGTAATAGACACTTGTTTCACTCCCCGCATCATTCTTATGTGCAATGAGAACACTGAGAAATCAATTTATGAAGTCCACAAATAAGATGAGTGGAATTCCTTCCACCAATGGAATCAATATTGGTCAGTGCAGTAAGTATTTATTTATAATCTCATATGATTCATGGAATTCCTCATCAAAATGGAAGGTGAATCCCTTCTTCATTAACATGGTGAAGCGTAGAGACATGTCATCCAGGTTAGCTATGAAGTTATAAATGTAAGAAAGGTTCCCCTAGATCCCCCTCAATTCTTTAAGAATCTGAGGGAGTGAAATTGATAAAACTGAACTTTTTTTTTAGGTTCAAACTCAATTTCATGGTATCACACCACAAATCTATCAAATTTCCCTAGAGTTACCCTGAAAACGCATTTTACCATATTCATGTTTAGGTTGTGCTACTGAAACTTGTTAAATATTGTTTAAAGATCTTTGAAATAATCACATCTCTATTGAGATTTGATAACCATGTCATTAACAAAATAATTCATCTATTCTTTCTAAGAAGTTATTAATGATAGAATGTGTGTAGTGTTCATATGTAGTGTCATCATTATTTAATCCAAATGGAATTACCTAAATGGGGCGGGCTGGATTGCAGGTGGCTGGGGGATGGTGCGGGCTCGAATGCAGGTGGAAGGGGGCTAGAATGCTGGTGGAAGGGGGCTGGTTGCAGGTGCTGGGGGGATGGTGTGGGCTGACTCAAAGGTGGAATGGGGGCTTTTGTGGGCTAGAATACTGGTGGCAGTGGGATAAAATGAAGGTGGAAGGGGGCTGGTGTGGGCTGGATGTGGCTGAAGCAGGGCCAAATCATGGCATTACCACGGCGTGACCATGGCGTGACCATGGCGTGATGACGGCGTGATCGTGGTGTGACCGTGGAGTGACCACGGCGTGACCGTTGCGTGGCCATGGCGTGGCCTGGTCCAGCGACATCCACGGGGCAACATCTTCTGGACAGGAGTAAAGGGAGCGGGAGGAGGCAGGGCAACATTTTGGTCGTTGGCCCACCGGCAGAAATTGTGATTAGTCGGTCTCAACATTGATCACAAGACTCATGGAATACTATCACTGTGAATCACCGCGGGGTGTCATCCTAAAGCAGGGCCAAATCATGGCATTATCGTGGTGTGACTGTGGCATGACTGCGGCGTGACCGCGGCATATTGGCCCGATCCAGCGACATCCACGCGGAAGCATCTTCCGGCCAAGAGAAAAGGGAGTGGGAGGAGGTGGGGCAACATTCTGGTCGCTACCCTGCTGGCAGAAATTGTGATTAGTTAGTCTCAACATTGATCAGAAGACTCATGGAATACTATCACTGCGAACCGCCGTGGGGTGTCGTCCTGGAGTAGGACCAAATCATGGCATTACTATAGCGTGACTACGGCTTGACCACGGTGTGACTGCGGCATGACCGCGGCGTGACCGCGGCGTGTTGGCCCGGTTCAGTGACATCTACGGGGTAGCATATTCTATCCAGGAGCAAAGAGATAGGGAGAAGGTGGGGCAACATTCCGTTCGTCGGCCCGCCGGCAGAAATGGTGATTATTCAGTCACAACATTGATCATAAGAATCAAGGAATAATATCATTGCGAACTGTTGCGGGGTGTCTTCCTGTAGCAGGGCCAAATCACAACGTGACCGCGGCATGACCGCGATGTGTTGGCCCGGTCCAGCGACATCCTCGGGGCAACATCTTCCGGCCAAGAGTGAAGGGAGCGGGAGGAGGCGGGGCAACATTCCATTCATCGCCCCGCCGGCAGAAATTGTGATTAGTCAGTCTCAACATTGATCACAAGACTCATGGAATACTATCACTGTGAACTGCCGTGGGCTGTCGTCCTAGAGTAGGGACAAATCACGTCATTACCACGGCGTGACCGCGGTGTGACAGCGGTGTGACCGCGGCGTAACCACGGCATGACCGCAGTGTGTTGTCCCAGTCCAGTGACATCTGTGGGGCACCATCTTCCATCCAGGAGTGAAGGGAGTTGGAGGATGTGGGGCAACATTCCGGTCGTCACTCTGCCAGTAGAAATTGTGATTAGTCAGTCTCAACATTGATCACAAGACTCATGGAATACTATCATTGTGAACTGTCATGGGGTGTCGTCCTGAAGCAGTGCCAAATCACGGCGTGACCACGGCATGGCCGCGATGTGACCGCGGTGTGTTGGCCCGGTCCAGCGACATCAGAGGGGCAGCATCTTCCGGCCAAAAGCGAAGGGAACAGGAGGAGGCGGGGCAACATTCTGGTCATCGCCCCGCCGGTAGAAATTGTGATTAGTCAGTCTCAACATTGATCACAAGACTCATGGAATACTATCACTACGAACCACCGCGGGGTGTCATCCTGAAGCAGGGCCAAATCACGACATTACTGCGGCGTGACCGCGGCATGTTGGCCCGGTCCAGCGGCATCCGCGGGGCAGCATCTTCCGGCCAGGAGCGAAAGGAGTGGGAGGAGGTAGGGCAACATTCCGGTCATCGCCCCGCTGGAAGAAATTGTGATAAGTCAGTATCAACATTGATCACAAGACTCATGGAATACTATCACTGTGA
The DNA here is from genome assembly GCA_963277665.1 of Viscum album. Taxonomy (NCBI): domain Eukaryota; kingdom Viridiplantae; phylum Streptophyta; class Magnoliopsida; order Santalales; family Viscaceae; genus Viscum; species Viscum album. The sequence continues at coordinate 2,080,261,082 of OY728128.1, read as the reverse complement.
ACCGCCACGGGGTGTCATCCTAGAGCAGGGCCAAATCATGGCATTACCGCGGTGTGACTGCGGCGTGACCGCGGCATGACCGCGGCGTGTTGGCTCGGTCTAGCGACATCTACGGGAGGAGGTGGGGCAACATTCCGGTCGTCTCCCCACCGTCAAATGATAGAACAGATCAACTATTTAATATGATATAACAAGGGATCTCCAGAGAAGTTTTTAGCGAGTGGCACAATGCCGAAACATATAAAGGGCATCAAAACGATGGAAAAGAATCATACACCCTACACAAACCATTTACAAATTCATTCACTTTTCCTAAACATGGAAATTTTATTTATAATATTCAAAGCATGAAAAGGAAAGTGTCATGGTCAAGGTATATTCCTACTCAGGAAATGTCATTTGAGTTAAAAGAGTATGATAAGCCAATTTATATTATTCAAAGAAAACAAAAACTAACTAGACACAAAAAAACACTAACAAGATGCATATGAAAGACTCAAACCAAATCTAAACATGATACAAATAATTATCACTACTCTTTGGTTTAGAAGACAGTGCACCTATGTTGGAGGGGTTTTATTATAAAATCATGGCATTGATTTATCACACAATTGATTTAATTATATTTAACATTTATTCTAAAACTCATTCAGTACAAATCAAAAGAAATAATTTAAGCAACTAGATCAAAATAACTATCACTGTGAGTTTTCACAGACAGCGCACCTCCTTTGGAGGGGTTTTATTATAAAAACATGACTTTATTTATCAAATGAAACAATTATATTAAAGAACACTTATTAAAGATATGCAATTCAATATAATTAATCAGAATTAAGAAAGAAGCTAAATTCAATTTAAATCATTCTTGAATTAAAGAGGCTAGAAGAGGGATCCTGCCTCAAGGTGGAACAAAACTGTCCACTTCAGCTCTTGGAGCTTTCTAACTAAAAATTGTTGCTCCCCCACTGGGTATACGCACCTTCACATGCATGAAAGAGTTCCAATAAGTGACAGCATGAATGAATTGTTCTAAATAAGTAAAAACCAAATTAAGTACTCCCCTATGATGATATGATGTAGTTTTCTTCTTTTTAATCAGCCAACCATCCTCTTATATTTTTCACTCAACCTGGATGTTCTCATTGAAGTACCTAAAAAGAAACAAAATCAACATCAGATTCCCATAACTCTATTCCTCATTAGATAACATTAAATAATCATACCCCCCTTGCACCCCCCACTTCTGGACACCCCCACCCCTCCCTTCCTAGACAGACCCCCTGTCACCCCCTCCCCTCCTTCCTGGACAGACACCCCCCACCCTACACCACCACCCCTCATTTCTAAACTAATCTATTTCCACATTTAAATTCAAGTACTATTGACATATTACTAGGACCTACTTCATTATAGAAACTTATTGAAGAGAGGGGCTAGGGTATACTGGGTATGTTTTTCCTATCATGAATTTTAGTTGGATATATAGTGTGTTGGGATCTAGGAGCCAACATAGTGATCAAAATTCCACATCTACAATAATCAGGACTTCATTCCAGATCTGCGGAGAAATTGGACACCAGGGACCAAAAAATTTCTCCTACATCATTGGGAGGTCAGAAATGGTATATGGGACCTCTACCACTTCATGAGAATCTATATCTAGGGAGAGATGTATGATGAGCTTCAACTATATAATGACGTCTGCAATGACAAGGAGGAGAATCCAACGATCATATGGGCGTCACAACGCTTGTCCTAGGGGAGAGTGACCAAAAAATATGGATGATGGACATCCATTTCACGCAATGTTTTGGGAATTTTCAGAATGAATCAATGTACATACATACATGGAAGTTTTTTCATTATCTAAATGATATTTAATAAGGCAAGGAGAACTCATTTTATAAAATACTAGAGGAGAACGGATTGTAGTTGTGGGGATAAAACATGAAGCTCAAGGATCCCATGGTCAGGTTAGCTGTATGTATTACTATTATGATTTGTAGGTGGATGATATCGATTTGGGATGCACACATACGGGTGTGGCTGGGTGACCTTATCATGGAAGAGATGCTAGAGATGAGGTAGGGAAAAAACCCAGTAGTCCCAATGCATGTGAAAACATGTTTTTATACTCAATAGAATGTATGAAAATGTATGCACAAATCCGTCACATCAATATTTTAAACTCACCTGAGTATCTCAATTTTTGAGAATCACATTGGGTGAGGAATTATTACCTTATTTGATCAGGAATGGGAAGTTCCACAAAAATTAATAGCTCCAAAAAATGACTACAATGAATAGAAAGACAAAAAATAAAAAAAATTAAATACATGTGATCTGATGATCACATGTTATTCATTATGACATATTTTCTCACATCCTACAAGAAAAAAAACACATGTTTTAAAAATTCTCAGTCCATATAAATTAACACCCAATAAAACAATGCATTGAGGACCTTATGCAAGCCTTCTTATCAATCATAAAGTATAGGAAACACCTCAAAAAAATCCATCATGGATATTCACCATTAATGACTAATACAAGAGTCATATAATAAATTTGAATAAGAGTAAAAGAAGGTATAATATAATTTTTTTCATTTTCCCAAATTATATGACTGATTCTATGAATGCAAGTATTGGAAATACTATTAATAACAGAGATTTCATGTCATTGACATTATAGATTAAAAGTGAGCAGAAGCATAGTATATTAATGAATAAAGTTTATACAATTTTATCATGTATATTAAAAAATTTAAGAAGAAATTGCATTTTTGATAAACTGAAAGTGCATTATACATGTATAGAAAATGAAAGTGCATACAGAATATGCATACAGGAAATTCATACCGAATATGAAAAGTGGAAAGCTCTTAATGTTGAGAACCCATGTGTATACAAAATTTATATATATAATAAATATATACAAAACATATGTATAAGAACATCAAAAGTGTACAACTCTTAATATTGAGAACATTTTTTTGGATTTTCCAGGCATCGAATAATTGAAATTGGTTAAATGTTATGGTTAATGTCGTTGGAGGATCCGCTTCTTCTGAGGTTTTCCAAGGCCATCAACTGTGGTAAAGCTCGGTTGGGACTGAAATTATCTCTAGAAAAACGTGGGTTATTTTTAAGGGCTTCAAAGCATCAAGAAAGTGAAATTTTCTTTAGGCTCTCTAATGGAAACCCTGTATTCATTTTGAGAGAGTAGAAACTGAAAGTTGTTAAGATGCCTACTTGATTTGGAATAGTTATTAAATAAATAGCTTCATTTTTGTATTCACTGATCATTTGAAATTTGCGGTTTTAATCTTCTTTCTACTGAAGAAATTGGTGATTTTAAACCAATATGGGGTTTTATTTTCAAAAAAGGGTAAATGGCATAGGATTTTGTGGATTTTACTGGTTCTTATACTTCCTGATTTAGAATTTAATACATTGATGCTGAGTTTTTGGATGCTATAAAATCAGTGAATTCACACAATCACAAGATTCTAGTTCAAAGTTAATAATATTATGGCTTATAATTCTTGTTCTTCTCAATTTTGATTTAATTTTCTAGCCCATCTTTGAGTAATCTATTATATACAACAGAACTTGTACGTATAAAAAACATGTTAAGAGAAAGAGAAAATAGACATAAAATAAACATACATAGAGAGAGAGTAGACAGAACGTACATAAATATATGTGGAGGAGCTTTCCTAGAAATTGGAATTAGAGAAATGGCTGAAGAGTGATTTGGAAGAAGAAAAATATGAGAAGATTACAAACCTTCAGCATGCCTAGAAAATTATGCTGAAAAAAGAGGATGAAACATATGAAATATTTGTCAGCAAATAGGAAGAAACACAAACTTCAGCTGTAAAACCAATCCATGTTTTTACAGATGATTCGATTGTACACAACACCATCCTAATAGAAACACTTGCAACAAAAGTTGATAAGATGATGTTAATTCAGAAATTTTCACTCTCAGATAAATAGAGAACCAATGATTTTGAAAGGCAATACAATGAAGCCTTGAAATCAAGTGAAGATAGAAAAACGAAATTAGAAGAAGATGAAAGGAGAGTCTATAAACTCCAGGATTCTCTCAAAAGCATTCTTTATGATGATATAATCCATGTTTAGGAAATTTCAAGAGTTAAAAATGATTTTATGTGCCTAATCCTCCACTTCTGCATCTATTCCTGATTTCCATGAAGTTGATGTTAGATATGCTAGCTCTGAAAACTCATCAACCAACTCTGAGTTCACTTTTCCAACCCTATCTTTAGCAGCTGGGAATGGATCTCCCTTCAATCCTAATGCTCTACAGATTCTAGTTCAGGACATGTCAGTGACTGAAATTTCAGGTTCCAAAAACTGTGCAAGTATCACAGAGGGTGGATTTGATGACTTCTTCTAATGAATTACTATTCCTATATAGTATGTAGTAGTGTTTATGTCACTACTGATTAAATGTGTTAATCTAGTTAACATTACCCTATGTCTATGTGGAGAAGTCTAGCAGAAGATAGATTTGTACTATGTACAAGTCTGATGGAAAATATCAGCTGTCAAATTATTCATTTGTTCTTGTTCTTTTGAAGTAAATGAGTAGGAGGGTGACTGTAAATCACCATGCATGATAATTGTGAGTTAAAATTACACTAGTAGGCCTGTAAACTAACTTTTAATGAAAGGGAGAATAAAGTATTAAAAAGTAACACTTATGATTCATAATTAGTGTGTTGTTTTGATAATGGAAACCTTATCGCTTGGCTAGATGAAGACAGTGGATCTTGAGCACCAGCAACATGGACATGGCTAAGGGAAATATAAAAAGGTATCCAATCTTGTTTTATGGCCTCCAGGTAATACTCATGTGTGTTCTACGAGAAAAATTTAATGCCTATGAAAGTTTTTATTAGTCACATGTATGTTCATAGAAAGGATAGATTAAGGCATTTTTCATCATCATGTGTCTCTTTTTTACTTTGTTAACATGATATTAGACCTAACCTGAATCCCACCATCCCTACCACTTGGCTAATTTCACCCATTACCTTATGTGGTGCAAAAAAATGAGGTTTAAAAAGATTAACATAGGTTCTTTGACTTGTAAAAGATGCATATAAGATGAAGATTCCACAGCAATCCCAGTTTTGGTGAACGTCAGGGGGGTCAAATATTTATAAATCCAAAACCAATAAATCCCAAATGACTTCAGCATCAACAATGATCACATAGAACTTTTAGCACTTAAAACTTTTCTCTATCCTCTTTCCCAATGAAGTATAGAGGTCCATCACATAAGGCATCAACATAGATCATAGTCCCAAGGCATCAACCAACTTAGATGAGATAAATTAATTAGATACACATATGTCAAATAAATCTATAGATATATATAAAACAATGAACATCATCCCTCTGAAATTTAATGGCCCCACATATAACTCCAATAGATTATTATTTCCCACAAAAAAGTGCCTAGACTCAGTCCCACTCTAAGATTTTTTCAAAAAATGACAGTCCCTTTCACTTAAGAATGAGATCATGCTCCCTTTGATGCATTTGAATGTACAAGTGAACCCTTGGCCTTAGTGGACCCTACTTTACTACCCTGAATAAAGTAATTGAAATACCACTGAAGATGTACCAAGAATATACACTGGTTTAAGGTCCTCATAGTTTCTTATAAATATTGTTTGGTATGTATGGCCCTCACACACTGATAACACACGACTTTATTTTTACTTGAGGAAGCTATTGGAATAAGGTTTGCAGGACATTATACACTCTCACTACTGTCTTGATTCAATTACTTTCACTTCCTATTTTTACTAAAGAGGAAATCTAGATTACAACCATAATAGTTAGATAATGGCTCAAACTGATCATCCCTACAATATCTACCATGTCAATAACTACCTTTTTTCCACTTCATCAAGGTGGGAAAACACAATAGAATAATCTTAGACCAAATTCCTAACATCAAACCCATTTTAAAATTATGTTCTTTCATGTATTAATTTGAAAGGATCTTGTGTTAAATATGTACTAGTTTGGAAAATCGATTGGGCTACTTCATGATGGATCAGTCACCCTTCTCCAAAATCATGAGCTCTTTGGCGTACTCCACTCTTAATATCTCCAGGTAAAATTTCTATTCAAATTTTTTTTAACCCAATTCAAGTAAGATATTCATGAAGTTTATCTATTACTACCAAGTCCCACTATCTTCTCTTCATCCCTTGTAATATATAAGTTTCAAATCAAACCATTGACATCATAGGGGTCTTGAGAAATTAGAAGTTATGTTCAATATTTTTCATCCATTCTTCTGATTATTGAGGCCCCAGATCACCCTTAAACACAGGCAAATTTTTCTTTGTGAACTCCTGGGACAAATCTATCTACTATAATTTCCCTGATTCAAAACTTTTCTTAAGAGACTAAATGGTTCTGATCACTAATTTTAAGAGATAAGGGTCTATAGGAGGATCGGTTGGTGGAGTGTTATCTATAGCTTCCTCACTATGGTTCTTAAAGTTCCTAGCATAAGGCATGATCAAAATATATAAAACAAAAGAATCCAATAAATACTTAATTTATTTAAAATGGATTCTAATAAAAATATGTCAGGCAATCATCCCCAAAAAACATAATAGAAATAAAGAATCTCAAATTTTCTAAAATTACTCATTACAAAAGGAAACAACACAAAATCCCAACCTCCCTAGTAACTCAAGGTCTGGAAAAAATAAAATTTGGCCAGAAACTATCCCTCACCATCACTATAGTCCTGAAATTATTAATCCAAACTACCACACTACCCCTGATAACTATATGCGCTCAGATAATACTTTTCAAAAAAACAACCCTAGTTAATCTTCTATGTCACTTAAGTCATCTCGCTACATAGCTCAAAGTGTGTTCTTGATCACCTAGGGATAGAAAGTAGCACCAGGGTAATAATTCTAACCCATAGGAATAATTTCAACCTCAATGTCAAAGAAAATATGCCAAGTATTCCATTCATATTGTGCAACAAAAATACAACGGGATCCAAATAAGTAATTATTGCAGGGAGAAAATCATAAAATTGTATGTTCATGGAAGAAATATTGTTGATTGTTTAACTAAACACATATTCTAAACAAATAAAAATCAGTTTATATGGGATATGGGATTGGGGAAAGATAAATTCATAAATATAATTCATTTGCAGTGGTAGATTAGGGGAACAAATCAAAAATAACCACCTTGTTAACTATAATCTTGTAAAAACGAACTGTGATGGGAACCCTAGCTTGTTATGCAGATGCAATTCAATAGAGGGTATGAGGTAGAGTTTTGCATGAAAAATTGTTAAAGGGAGGATTTACCTAGTGTCCAAGTTAATGAGAAATTTCCTAAAGAAGTGGATCTTGAGGGTAAGGCTGGGTTCGGGTAAGAAATCAGGGAGGTGGGGGCCCACGTCGGAGGAGGATGATCTCGTGGTGGTGGGGTAGCTGCATCAGAGGAGGATAGCCAAAGCTGGTGTGGCCGAGTCAGAGCAGCAGCGAGCTACATCGGAGGAGGGTTGTAGTGAGGCAGGGTGCATCAGAGTCGTGTCGGCAGGGAGGTGGGGAGGTCGTGTCCACATGGAGGTGGGCGTCGGAGCCGCATCGGTAAGGAGGCATCAGAACCGCGTCGGAGCTGTGTTGGAGGGGAGGTGTGCTGACTGCGTCAGAGCCGATGGGGGAGGAGGAATCGTGAGGGGAGGATGGGAAGGAGGGGAGTAGGAATGGTAAAGGAGGAGGAATGGTGGTGGAGTAATCTCCAAGGGAGGGAGAAGGGTTTGCGGGTGGGAGAAGAAAGTCACGATGGAGATCAAAAATTTGACGACCTATTTCCATGCCCACCTTACAACCCATAGCTATATTTCACCTTATAGCCAAAGACCATTTAAACCGTGGCTATAAGTTATTTTTCTAGTAGTGCTCAAGGATCGATGTCGGTGATAGAGTATGTTGTTCATTTCATGGACTAGCGACGCTTTGTTCCAGCATTGGAAGGGGATGAGGAAATAGTTACAATGAATTTCTAGGATGGATTGAGATACGAGATTAGGTCTTAAGTGAATATATTTTGCTTGAAGAGGTTTACAGAGGTAGTGCATCAAGCGTTGATCTCAAAAGGGAACTTGAAGGGAGCTTCAGGTAGTGGGCTTGTCATGCCAGATGGGCGGACAAGTGGTGCAACTTCTGAGGTCCGGAAGCATCATTTTAGAAGTTTTCAGCAGGGAGAAAGTGTGCAAGGTGGTCAGAAGAGAGGTTAAGCCTCTTAGGGTGGTGATCAGGTGTTCTACTATCAGTGTGGGAGGCCGAGGTGCATGCATGTCCAGTGTGCTCGACCTCCAGTTAGTGCCTGTCATGTGGAAAATTGGGACACATGAAGAGGTTCTGTAGGAACCCTCAGAATGTGAGCATGGATGTTAGTGACAGGAAGATTCCAAGAGAATTCAAGGGATCAGTTTCTCCTTATCAGGCAACCAGTTGGAGATCCACAGACTATATTGGCAGGGGTGGTGGATGCAGAACTTTGGGGCAGTATCGCCCACATTATCATGGCAGTGCAATGCAGGGAACATAGGTTAGAGCTTAGGGTAGAGGGACAAGTCAGCTTCATGCAGTTCAGTCGGCACCTAGTGATGGTGAGGTTAGGCCATCGACTGTCTGAGATATTATCCTTGTAGTTTCTATGCTTTCTAGTGCGTTTTTTGATACTAGTTCCACACACTCTTTTATTTATGCTCAACTTGTGGTATCATTGGGTTTTTACATGGAGAGTGTGTGTCGGATTATGTCGATTGACACTCTGTTGGGGGTATGAAATGAATATATCATTTAGTGTAAGGGATGTGCTCTAGAAGTCAGTGGGTATCATTTTCTGTGGTACTTGTTCATTCTTGAGATGTCGGGATTTGACCTGATCTTGGGTATGGATTGGTTGGTGTTGTATCGGGTGTGCATAGACTGTTACTGTTATAGGGTATTTTTTAGGTCACTTGATGGTGAAACTTATGTTCATCATGGATAGTTAGATGTTCGAGCAGGTCATGCAAATCCGTTTTGTCAGCAGCTGGATAGGCTTATGGCTCAAGTAGCTTGTCTTGTTCTCGATGATGAAAGGAGAAAATAGTTTGTCTTCCCTCCAGTAGTGGATCAGTTTCAGGATGTGTTTTCTGAGGATTTCTTAGGGTTACCACCTGAGAGGGATGTTGGGATCACAATTTAGTTGTTTCCGGAAGTGGATCCAATTTCTATTCAACATACCGAATGGAACCGGAAGAACTTTGGGAGTTAAAGGTTAATCTTGAGGATTTGGAGCATAAGGGGTTCATACGTCCTAGTACGCCTTGGGGATCTCCTATTATTTTTTCAAAGAAGGTTGAAAGGTCGTTAAGGCTATGTGTTTATTATCAGAAGTTAAATCAGATGACGGTGAAAAATAGGTACCCTCTTCCTAGAATTTATGACCAACTTGACTAGTTGATGGGTGCATCGGTGTTTTCTAAGATTGATCTAAGATTGGGTTATCACCATTTGAGGGTGAGACCTTCTGACGTACCACTGACAAATTTCAAGAGTCAGTACGGGTTGTTTGAGTTTGTGGTGATGCCTTTCAGCTTGACCAATGCACCGGAGATATTCATGTCTTTGATGAACCAAATCTTTCATCCTTGCCTAGATCATTTTTTGGTTGTCTTTTTTGACGACATGTTGGTGTAATGAAAAACTCATGACGATCATGTCCAACATCTTGAAATCATTCTTATTACACTAAGAGAGCGTCAGATTTAGGCCATGTTTTCAAAGTGTCAGTTATGGATTGGAGAAGTGCATTTTCTGGGTCACATCATCTCTGAGGTAGGTGTGTTGGTGGATCCATAGAAATTTCAGGTTGTTGTTTCTTGGTAGTAGGCCAAGAGTGTTTCAAATGTTCGGAGTTTCCTAGGTTTGGCCAGATATTACTGGAGGTTCATTCAGGATTTCTCTTACTTGGAAGCACCACGGCCAGGCTTAACTAAGAATGGAATCAGGTTTGAGTGGTATGAGTCTTGTGATAATTCCTTTCAAGAGTTGAAAAAGCGATTTACGAAAACACTGATCTTGATCTTACCTGAGCTAGGTAAGAAGTATGTTCTATTTTGTGATGCATATGGTATTGGGATTGGGGATGTGTTGATTCAAGATGAGCATGTGGTGGATTATGGGTTGAGGAAATTGAGACTCCTTGAGAAGAATTATCCCACTCATGATCTTGATTTGGCTACAGTAGTGTATGCCTTAACGTTCTGGAGGAACTACTTGTTGGGGGAACAGTTCACGGTGTATACCAGTCACAATATTCTAAAGTATATCTTTTCTTAGTTGTATTTGAATCTTCGGCAGTAAAGATGGGTTTAGTATCTCCAATATTTCGGCTTTGATATGGTATATACACCAGGGAAAGGGAACAGTGTTGCTGATGCTTTGAGCAGGAAGGCTCAAAACCAGGTGGTTCAGGAATCCAGCACTGAGTGTAAGGTGATGAATTTGTTTGCAGAGATGCACCTGGAGGTGCAAGAGGAAAATGGTCTGGTGAATCTTGCTTCTGTGACGGTAGATTTGACACTTTTGAGTCGAGTTAAGGAAATTCATCTCAACAATCCGGAATGTTTGACCATGAAGGAAATACTTAAAGGTGGGGAGACACCTTCTGGTTGGGTCGTCAGTGTGTACGAGGTTGTATGTGTTCATGGTCATGTGGTTGTGTGGTTGTGTCGGTATGCATGTAGGAGGAATTGATGTGGGAGTTCCATACATCTAAATGGGTAGTGCATCCTAGTTTGACCAAGATGTATCGTGATCTTCGTAGATAGTATTGGTGGCTGGGAATGAAAAAGGAGGTTGCGGGATTTATGGAACGGTGTCTTACCTTTCAGTAGGTGAAGGTCGAGCATCAATGCCCATGTGGTTTGTTACATCCATATCCCATTTTAAAATGGAAGTGAGATGATGTGACGATGGGTTTTGTGGTGGATCTTCTGAGGATTCCTCATAATAATGATGCAATATGGGTGGTTGTGGATCGGCTAACGAAAGTGGCTCATTTCTTACTAATTCAGGAGACTTACACAGTTGACTGGTTGGGTGAGTTGTATGTTTGGGAAATAGTATAGTTGCATGGTGTACTGTGGACTATAGTTTCATATCATAATTTTCATTCCACATCGTGCTTCTAGAAAGGGTTGCAGAAGGTGCTTGGTACGCAGGTGCTTTTGAGTACGGCTTTCCACCCACAGATGGACAGGCAGTTTGAGCATAAAATCCAAGTGTTGGAGGACATGTTGAGGGCTTTTGTGTTGGATTTTGGTGGTTTCTGGGAGAAAAACCTATCTCTTGTTGAATTTTCTTACAATTTTTTTTTTCATGCTATGGTTCAGATGTCTCCATTTTAGGTTCTTTATGGGAGACCATGTAGATATTCGCTGTGTTGGTTGGAGGTTGGTGAGTCTGAGCTGTTGGGACTGAGTCTCGTGCAGGAGTCTTCAAAGAAAGTTAAGTTTATTCAGAAATAGATGGAAATTTATTAGAGTAGGTATAAGTTGTATGTGTATCAGAGACGTAGACCTCTTGAGTTCTAGGTGGGTGATAGTGTGTTCCTTTTGGTGTTGCCAAGGTTGGGTCACCGACGGATTTGGAATCAGGGGAAGTTGGCACCCAAGTATGTGGGGCCATTTGAAATTGTGGAGAGGATCGGGCCAGTGGAATACCTATCTGCTCTTCCACAACAGTATAGCAGGATGCGTGATGTCTTTTATGTGTCGCATCTTCGATGGTATCACCTTGACCCAACTCACGTGGTGGGTTTTGAGAATGTTGAGCTTGAGGCTGATGCGTCCTTTGAGGAGCATCTGATTTGTGTGGTGGATCATAGTGAGAATGTATTTTGGGGAAAGTTTGTGCCATTACTGATAGTACTATGGCAGGATGGGAAGGTTTAGGAAGAAACTTGGGAGTAGGAATCAGATATGCAGGCTCAGTGTCCTTATCTCTTTTCCTCGGAAGTGCAATGAAGCTTGGAAGCTCTCCTCGAGGACGAGCCATTATAAGGTGGAGAAGTTGTAAGATCCCAGATATTAGAAAGGTATGCTCTCGTTTATGTTTTGGTTTGAAAATATTTATTTGGTTAATTAAGTGTGTACCCAAGTCTTTAAGGAGGCTCGAGGGTGTTCTAAGGGTTCGGGACACGAAAAATGGAGAAAATGGGGTTTTCTGGGTAGGTTGCACAATCTGCGCACAATTAGTGCTAACTGTGTGGACAACCTAAGAAACCATGAAGGATGTGGGATTTTGTATAGTGGTCTCCACATGGTTTGCGCACAATTTGGAAAATCGTTCGAGTAAACCGTGCGGCCTAGAAACTTTAAAAAAATTACAATTTTGCCGCACCGGGATTTTAAACCTGAACTCGGGATTTCCTCCCCATTCACCCCTCTTCACCCTAGGGACGAACCAAATCACACAAGAGATCTAAGAGATCAATATCCCTTGTTTCTAAGGCGTTTTTGGTTCCATTGGTTGTGGATATAAGCTCCGAGTAAGGCTAATCTCATCCTTGCTTCTCTTTTGATTTTAGGGTTTGTATCTTCTTCTCCTCTCTTTTCGATGCTCCAAAACCCTACTCTTTGGGTGAGATCTAGGTTTAATCTTCAAGGTTTGTTTGAAGTGTAATATAATGTCTCAATTAAGAGTGCGTTCACCCATGGAATCGAGATAAGTGTTCTATAAGTTATATCCCATGGTTTATTTTTGGATTTGTGCATGTTTGATTTTGTTCCTGGGTGTCTCTTGGTATGTTTTGATCACTCTTGGAATGTTTAGGTAAAATTCTTATTAATGAGGTAAATGGAAACCCTCATGATCCCCATGGGATGGGTAGAGGGTGATGAGACTAATCAAGGTCCACAGATGGGGTGCGCCGACTTCCCCGGACCTAGGGATTTGTGAAGAATAAGTGAGATTGTTGAGTATTTATGTAGAGCCCTTGATAAACATGTTGATGTGATTGTTTTTGTTTGAATAGAATCTAGGTTATACACCTTGGATTATCAATAACCCAAGGGATATTAGGTTAATATTCTGAAATGATTAAAGACCATAATGGAATGGATTATGAGTCTGGTAATGAAGCCTAGTGAGTTAGGCATAAGTGTTGGTATTAATGGAGTCAACTTGGAGCCTCTGAGCGGCAGCATCACTCCAGTATCCCGTGACTAGGGTTTCCCCAAGTTCCCATCTCTTTCCCTCCTACGGCCAGGTCCGTTCACCGGCGTTGCTCCCTCTGCGGTCACAGCGGCCTCATCCTTGACTCGATGACTCCTGGCCCAGATTTTCGGCATCAGGTGTCTCGATCTCAGATCGTCTCTAGATCTGGCGTGTATCCAGTTTGGTGGGTTCCTCCATTCTTGGCTCGGTGTCAGATTCAGCGTGCACCAGTTTCCAGACAGTGGCTTCGGATGTTGCAATAGACTAGTTCGGTTCCTTCCAGCGTTGACTTCTTTAGGTCGGTGTTGGTGCGGTCCGGCGGGTCTGTTTCCTTCTGGGGACTTGGCTTCGGCTTCTTTGAACCGGTGTCGGCGTGGACCATCGTCATTTCTAGGACTTCATGTCTTCTGTGGGTGGTGCGGCAACGGCTTCGGAGCAGTTTAAGGGGGGAGTTTCTGGTTTTAATCTTGGTTTATTTTCTGGGTTTAAGCTTGAATTTTGAGTGGTTTTCTTGGAAGTGTGATGAAGTTCTTACGGTGTCCTTTTCACCGGAGCTTCCCTTCTTGTTGGCCCTTCGATTCCCATGGTTCGGTCTTTGGGAAAGCTGGGGAGGGTTCTTCTGCAGCTTTGATCTGGCCAACTTCATGCTCAAAGTGGCGCTATTAGTTCAGATTGACTTGGATCCCCTCAACCGCGATGCTCCATCGATGTGTTGTTTGGTCTTACATTCCTAGGTGATGAAGAACAGACATCACACTCTTTGGCTCGTCTTTCTCTTTGATCTTCTGTGGTTGTGGTGGAGGTGCCTTGCGAAGCGGCAGGGCTTCTCTAATTTTGATTCTAGCATTGGTTTCTCATTTTTGTAGATGATTATGTTTTGTTGTGTGGAATGCTTTTGGGACTCAGGATCAGAGACACAGTCAGATGTGATCACAAGGTTCAGGCCCTGTGAGGTTTCAGAGCTGACGTTTCACCTATGCAGGATTTACATATTTGGACGTTTGGAGGGTATAGCGATGCCATCGGATCAGGCATGTGCTTCATCACAGGACACTTGTTTGTTGTAGATTCCTGCATTGGGTGAGAGCTTTTTCATGTCTTAATTGTTGGGGAGAGGTAGTTCTAATTTATCAGTCTGACTTTTGTTTTCTATGATCTTCAGGTCGGTTAATGTGTTATGTCATGAAGTCTGTCTGGTTTCCCCCTTCTTCCATTAAAAGGGGCTTCTTTTCAAATAATAATAAAAAAAACTAAGGCCTTCGGGCCATTGTAGAATAGTTAGTTAGGCATAATGAATGAAGCCTAGTGAGATAGGCATAATGAATGAATTCTTAGTGAGATAAGCCTAATGAAAGGGGATCGGGATAAATGACTAAATGATGTGAAATGTGGTAAATGTGTTAATGGATTAAGGCATGGTATTAACTCTTGTGTTATTGTTATGATTTATGTTTGCCTTGGGAAATGGTTGGGATGTAGTGTGAATGGTTGATGGAAATACATATATATATATATATATATATAGCATGTGCACATGGCTTGGTAGAGTGGGGTATTTACTTGAGGATCTATGTATGCGGGTCAAGTTGGACCGAGGCTCTAAACTCCACCCCTGATGCATGGGTTAGAGAAGAGGACTAAGGCTTTGTTCCCCTAATAGTTTCATCCACCGGAGCTGAGGCTTCGATGTGAGGATATGGTTTACATGAGGAATTTAATCCTAGTGAGATAGGATAACAATGTGTTTTCATCATGCATGTGATTGTGTACTTCAATCCCGTGTAACTTGTTGTGTTTGATGAACCCATGGTAAATGCTTTTTAAATGGAAGTAATGGGAAATGAAATGAAATGGTAAGATACAGAAGTGGTCATAAATGTTGGTAATGGACCTAAACTGCTTAAGGCACTTAATATTTTCTTTGTAATTTATTGTCAATTTCCCCTTTTGCATGCACAATTTTTTATACCAGATATTTTGTAGACACCATTGGTGGTGGCCTACTGAGTTGTACTCACACCCTTCTTAGGCCGTTGTTGGGTACCCAAGTAGACTTTATGTTTGTAGGTTAGGGCAAGGAAAAATGATGTTTTTAGGGATTTGGGTTGGCATGGGTATTCGTGGAGGAGGACTCGGCCTTGGTGTTATGACCATTTTGGGGATTTTGCATATTGTCTTCATCTTGGGTTTTGTTCACTTTTGCACTTGTAGTATGGCATGACATATTTACTATTGGACATGGTTGTACCCCATTTTGGGGAATGGTTGTTTATGAATACTATTGTATTAT
Organism: Viscum album; assembly: GCA_963277665.1. NCBI lineage: Eukaryota > Viridiplantae > Streptophyta > Magnoliopsida > Santalales > Viscaceae > Viscum > Viscum album. Next base: position 2,080,245,486 of record OY728128.1, on the reverse strand, counting down.
TGGTTATTATTCCACTATTTTGTTTATCTTTTGTTGTGGCTTACTCTGGTAAAAGGGGATATAGTCTCCCCAATTGAGTATTTGGACCCCCGTTGCTAGTTGGCAACCTTTGGCATACGGAGAGTCGCACTTAATATCATGTAACCACCCAGCTCAGAGCATCGGTTTAGTGGCTTCCAGGTTGGGGATATTACAACACATACAATCCTTTATATCCTTCACTTATCTTTTTCTTGAGGTATTTCCCTTTGAAACTTCTCAATCCTATGTGAAAAAAAAGGATTTTCAATAATGGTATATGATATGTTTCATAAATTTGAAAATGTGATATCCATAATCGTTATTTTTATCTTTCTTTGAAAACTACCGAAACATTTACCAAAATAATTAAATTGTTTTGAAATATGTTTTGATGGTTAATATTTCTCTATATACCTTAATTTTTTCAATTTGATGAAATCCATAGGATTATTATGTTCAGTGGCCAGCCTCATAACATGATTTAGACTATATTTATAGATCACCTTATTATAAAAAAGTCATAATTAAAACACAAACTAAAACATGTAATTCAAATTTTATTTTTAAAATATTGATTACAATGCATTAAAAATTCATAATACATATCATGTGTAGTCGGTTTTATGTAAATTCATGCATTGAATCCAAAAATATGTATTTGGTGTATCCAGATTGATTTTGATCATCATCTAGTGATTCCTAAAAAATAAAATCAACCAAGTAATGAAAAAAATAAAAATATGTTTGATATGATTAGATTGTAAAGTTTTACCCCTGCATTATAGGCATCAACTAGGGTCTTTTGTCTATTATTTTCTTCTCAAAAATCATGGTTAAATCATCTTTTTTATTATCAATTTATTCCAAACCCAAATAAATTTGTTTCATAGAAATTATACAAGGATTAATGAATCCAAATCATGTTTCATGAAGTTTTCCCTTTATATAGTAGTAATATACACTCCTATAGAAAATATGAATAATTATTAACTTTTATGAATATAGTAGATCATTTTTTGGAAAAATGAATTATGTAAATGTACATGATATATGTATTTGAAATTAAGACTCCCATCCATTCAAACTTGAGAACCTTATTTATAATCTTGAAACCAACCATGTCTGTAATGACATATCCAAATATTTATTCTTCATATTGAATGTAGGATACATATCCATATTTGAATTTTGTGTTTTCATGAACTTGAAATGTTAATATAAGTTATAGTGGAACTAGAAGAGAGAAGGTACTCCCAGAAAGTCATTTTGTTTTCTTATTCGATACACTAGATTTTCTTGATCTAAACTTTAATTTACCTATCATTTTATCCACCTATAATATCATACCTCACTTCAAACCTTTTTTCATAAGCCATTACTGGTTTTTCATTTGGAAAAAATTGTTAAGTAAATACCTCGTGTATCTTTATAATATTAGACAGCCATTCTATGAAAGTTCAAATAGGATAATTAACCATTGTAATATATGGATCATCAAGTGAAACAGGAAAATCAATGCCCGGATCTTGAGCTACTTCAATCCTCACACTCATGTGATCTTTTTTGATTTCTTTTTTTTTGTAGCATGTATCTCAATATATTATACATTGTACCCTCACAAATAGGCGATGCATGGGTGTTGATAGATAGAAATAACATTAAACTTTACCCTTTAGAATTTTAGTAACGTAATGTTATCGAAAGGTGTTTAATTCACATTTAGAAGAAAGAGTAATGAAAATTTTTATTACCTCAGTTAAGTTATGCAGTTGAGGGTAATGGCTAGTCTCAAATCTAAGGAGGTCATTTGGTTTTTCATGTGCAAATATTTGTTCCACTGTCGGTTTACTTTGATCCTTTTTCATATATTGGTCTTCCAAACCATACTAAACAATAATATCTTTCAATGAATCAATTTATACCTACATTCCTTTCATTATTTTATATCTATCTTCTTAAATTTTTGTCTTCTTGAAATATTTTCGAGGAGATACTCCAAAACCTACACCTCTAACATGGCCATATTGTTCTAGCTGCTTCAAAGCTACTAAAAGTAGTTTTTCTTTAGTTATGGTCACTATTGATTCTTATGTCTAAACCATATAAAAAAACATATGAATATAAATAGATATTTTTATGTAATATTATTATAAATCATAATAAATTACTATTATTCTATACTTATACATGTCTCTCATACTGCTTTTGTGGTTTTTTCAACTAGTTTACCCTATTTATTTATACAAGACTCCTTCTATAGAACATGGCATGGGATAGAAGTGGATTTTGTATTTTTATTCATAAATATGCATATAAACAAAAGAATATTTTTTTCATATCACATAAAAATTTATTATATATTTAAAATACATGTCATTTTCTTATCTAGTGAAGTGTACCTCATCCTTTCTTTTCAATAGGGGTATATTGGTTTTGATGCATGTTGTTTATTTTTATAAATCCTTTTATATTTAATAAATTAAATTTTTTGAATCAAATTGGATAAAATAAATAATTTTGAATAATATATTATCAACTACAATTCACCTAAAATGACTTCTCATCACGATGACTAAGGAAATATTTCCATGTTTCCTACTTTATAATGTGTGAATAAGTAATTGGTGGGTGGGGCTTTACTTTATCCTCAACATCCCTAAGATGAAACTTTGTAAGAAGTGTCTGGGATCCCCTATGGTATTTTCCAGTAGCCATTAAGACATATTTCTTATGGCAATCATATAAAATAAACAAACTCTTCAAGGGATAATGAAAAGTAAATAAATGTTTCATTATATAATTTTTCAATAAAATAGAGAAATTACATCATAACATTACCTTAATGTCTTCTCAAAGGGTTTCCTTCATTATGGGATGGACATGGTGCCACAAATCTATATCAATTGGAAAATTTGTTCTTATTGTAACCTCAACTTAAATAATGAACATTGACTTATTAGGGTTGACTGGTTGATCATGTTGATTTTAGAAAACCACAAATTTTATGTCATTGCTTCTTGATTTGATAATTTTTGTCAACATAGTGATGCTACATCAATCTTGTTTTCTTTATCAACATGTTTTTTATCCCCTAATAATTCTACAGTTTCAACATCAACTGTGTGTTCTTCCCTAATATTGATAAAATCATCATGTGAATAAGTCATTGTCTGTATGAGTAGTCAAACATTTAATTTAGATTATGTTAATATAGTATAGAACACATGATATTATGAGGAAAATCATAGTATATTAAAAAACACATTAACCTCTCATTGAACTCTCTTTATTTTCTTTAAATTTTGAAGGAATTTGAATCCTCTATCAAGAATACAAATACCCTATTTTTTGTCCCCTCTAACATGCAAGGAATTTTCTATATTGATACCTTCATAAAATGATTGTAATATCCCAAATAAAGGGTCATCCTTGATTAAATTTATCCGACCCTATAGTTTCTTAGTCACCAGTAGGACAATTGACCAATTCTTTTTTACTGGGTCTAAGACATAAAATACTTTCATTGCTTGTTATGTAATTATGAACAACTCATCCTTATACCCTTACACACTAAAATTCGACTTCATGGATCTCATTTCATCAAATTTCTCTTCACTCTTGTTGTTAAACTATTTAAAATAGAAAATAATCACTTGAAATGTTGTATAATCCAACTCTTATATCTATTCGATGATGCTGAAATATGAAATATTCACATGAATTTTATTTCTATCCTTAGAACCATATATGTGTATCGCTTCTACCACAAGCATAACTCCACTATTTTTCATTTTTACCCCTAGATATCCATCAATGTTTTTCAGAAATTTAATTTGATTTTTTCACATAAATAATTATAAATATGATCTCAAAACCCTCATATAAATTGTTTATTATGTGTATTTGATATCCATCCATTATCCTTTGATGGATTCAAATGTATAAGAATTGATTTGTGGGATTCAACATGTGTATCAACATATTCACTATTATATACAATGTAAAGTTTATATTTCTCTCTCTCTATGATGGTAATGGTAACAATATCACATTCGACAATCCCTTCACCTATAAGGCATCCTCTATTATAAGACTTTATGAGACTAATGCTATCAACATCTGATAGGTAATCGGTACAGAATTCAACTAATTATTCAACAATATATCATTTTGAAATACAACCATATGGATGAATTATATTCATGACATACCCTTTAAAAATATTCATATACCATTTAATGGGGTACATACATCTGTAATAGACATGACTACATAGTTGAACCTCTGTAACCAAGTGAACCATCAGGTAGACCATTATATAAAATAATAATGGGGGTTAGAACATATCTAATTCACATAATATGATTTCAACCTCATTATTCATGATTAGACACTTCGTTGCGTCTATAACTTTACTACATATTGATTTGAAAAGGAAGTAGAGTTTGGTTAATGTATGTCATGCATTTTTTGGAAGAATTTACATAAAGTGAAGGGAATCAAATCTTACATCAAAACATGAAAGTCATATGATTTTGGTCCTTGTAACTTTAAATTAGTTATTGATATGATATTATTTATATTTTATGAATACACCTCTAGAAATTTTACACCATTAAGGAAAATGAAAATTTTTAATTTTTCTTGTCTGGATATAGAGTAAACTATTAGTGGAAGAAAATTATGCCATTTACCCTTCACTGATGCCAAATATTACCTTATCCCCATGTCAATAATGTCTAAAATAGCCTTGATTTCATATTTAGTTTTGACATGAACATTTAGTAATGTTCCAATAACACTATCAAATGCATTTTTCTACATGCATGACATCAAGAAAATGTCTGATGTTCAAAAAATTCCAGTATAGTAATTCAAAGAAAATTGATCACTTTTTCCAACCTGGTTTCATAAGGTTTTTTTGGAAATGGTTTACCAAATACAATTTCAATATATTTTACTTTATTGAATAGTTGATCACCCATTAATGGAGATGATGTGGTACCTTGCTTTGCATTCCCATAAAATGATGTCATCCAGGATTAGTATTTATGTAATTGAGGTAAAAAATTCTGATGTTCTAAAAATAGAGTCTTCAAGGAATGTTTTAATTTAACCAAGTTTGTTCATTCTTCATAATTGGGACACCCCAACATTCCTTTAATGTTATAGCCTAATAAATTTCCATAAGCAGGAAAGTCATTTATCATCCTATACAACATGGCCCTCAATGTAAATTATTTACTTCTATGAGAATCATAAATTATAATACATGTATCCCACATCAATTTTAGATCTTTGATCAATGGGTCCAAATAGACATCAATATCATTACTGTGTTTTTTTGTCTAGATATAAGCACCAACAACATAATGTATTTGTGCTTCATGCATAACCATAGTGGAAAGTTATAATTTACCATCAAAAGTGGTCATGTACTATGAGTACTACTATATACACCAAAAGGATTTATTCCATCTATAGATAATGAAAGATGGGAGCTTCTCAGCTCATTTCCAAATTCAGGATACTCATAATCAATTTTATTCCAATAATGATAGTCTATTGGATAATGTACTTTCCAATATTTAATTCTTGTATTTGTATGCCATGTCAATTTTCTCATGGTTTTCTGAAATCCATATAGTATTCTAAACCATGTAATATTAGGAATGTACCATACATCTTTCTAAAGACTTGATTCATCTTTATTATATTAATCCATGCCACACTTAGGGAATTTTATGAGTTATTCATGGTCCTTATGACACAATATATAATCATTTGGACAAGTATGTATTTTTTTAGATATCATTTCCATTGAATGTAACATTAATTTAGAATCATATGTTCGAAAAGGAAGTTAATTTTCTTCTGGTATCATATCATTTAGGTGACCAAGTAGTTTTGTAAAGTTAGTGTTTCTCCATTAGCTACCAACTTTCAAATTATATAACTTCAATACAACTAAAAATGTTGTGTATTTAGTACAACTGGTATACAATAGTCTCTTTTCACTACTATTTAACTTTTCAAACAAATTTGGACAATCACAAAGGCCATATTAAATTTCCATTATCATTTCTTTCATTCGATCTACATCATTATTTATACTAGTATTCATATCAAATGATCCATAAACCACAGTATCATCTCAATTGGTGTACACACTCAGTTTTCCCCTGTGTTTAGTCTAACATTTATAGTTATGATCTATTCTATGGAAAATTAAATGTTCTTATAACCCTTCCAGACTAATTTTCCTCAAATAACAATAATGTAAACATGGGAAAAAAATTGAGAAAGGTCGTATGCATTCTGTATTTCAAACATGGTGAACTCTTTAACTCCATATTCATACTCTTTATTTCATACAATTAGCATGCATCCATTTTTTATTCATATTCATACAATTAGGTTTATAAAATATTCATTTTTTTACAAAAAAAATAAATAAATACACATAAGATATTCATAGTAAAAGTATAAAGTTATAGATAATTCTAATAAGGGGAACCCAACATTTGAATGTTATTAGTTATGATTCCTGACATGTTATCATTTTACATAAGGGTGACATGAAAAGAAACAACCTAGGGTAAACATGTGGTTGTTGGTCCAAGTTCCTGATTTTCTGTTTTGTGGGACAAAAAAGTAGTAATAAATATGTTGGTAAACAAAATTTATTTATTATTGGATGGAATACTTCCTTTGTAAACTATTGTTCTTTATTGTCATTTAATTATGACCCGGATTTCTAGATTTGTGTAAAAATATATTTTCTGGAAACATACAAGGTCATGTAATCACCGAATTGTGACACAGGGTCAAGGAGCTTGGAATTTCATGAAACAAATTGATGAAACTGTTATTTATGACAGAAGTAAAGTTGGATTCCATGTTACTCTCTTTTTCTATAGATTATTATAAACCATTTATTATAGAAATACCAATAAATATATTTATACTATAACCCACTGATGAAGCCCTATTTCAAAAATAGTAGAGTTATCAATCTTAGGTATATTTTACATACCCTACAATATCCAAAACCTCTATTCAATTTCCTTAAAAACACCATAAATAATTTCCATTAATAAACATTCCAAAAAATCAGTTAGCATGAACTCCACATCATTGTGATCCAAAATATTATGATTCAACCTCTAGCAATGAAACATATCACTATATGTGATCTCCCACATCTACTAGTCAAAACCTTCACTGGTATATCCAAAAGATTATACTCGTTTTTAATAAAATCCATACCACATGTGTGGTTAGAAGAGATTATAATAAACTTTATAAAATTATTCCACTATCTTCTAATCATGTGTGTGTCTGAGATAAATGTGTTTTAAATTATAAAATTTTATGGGTGATACTCAAACCATTCATAATGATACACAATATATCAAAATAATAATAATAATGTGTAGAAGTCTTAATCAAACTAAATAATGTTATAAATAAAAAGATAAAACTTATACATACCCACACACATCATACCATGAATAAATTTTTCCTTGTACACCCCTCATATTTAAGGTAACTATATAAGAAAATGAATCTGAATAATCATTTTCTCAACATCTATATTAACCAAGGAAAACTCACAACACCTTCAGTTTTAAATGTCTAGTTAGTGCCTGTTTTTCATAATTCTAACATTAAACTCTCCTGGGAAATTATAAACACTAAAACACGCCTTTTATATGTGGGTTGTAGATTTAAAAAAATATTTTTAATGAGTTTTACTCATTACACAACTCATTTATTTAAAAATAGTTATAAATTTCATGAGTATTCAGCAACTCAATATGCCATTTTTACAAATCTCATTCAAAATAAATCAAACAAACACACAATATGCCTATTTATTCATATTACATATGGTTTATGCCTAAAAATAATATTTTAAATCTATATGATCCCTAAACCAATCCATAATAGTCAAGAATCATATAAATGGTTTAAAATTAATAATTTCACATTATTCTACTCGATCAAAACACATCCTAACTCTTAATTAAAACACAAACAAAATAAAAATAAATAATCAAATAAAAAAATTCCAAAATAAATGAAATAATCATTAAAACCCTTTTAAATTTATGAGTACAAATAAAAAAATAATATCAACTAAACAAAAGGAAGATTTAAACCTAAACCATTAGAAAAAAAACAATGTTTTAAAAATAGACACAAAACCAAACAAGGAATAAAACCTATAACAAGTTCAAGAGAAACCATATAACTATTTTAAAATAAATACAATACATTGGTTTTAAAAACACATCCCAATCTCTCGCTAATTTTTTTTTACAAAAAAGTGAAATATTCTCCACTCTAACTACCCTTTCTAAACCCAACAAGAATAACTAATGTTTTGAAAAATTTTGGAATTAGAACAACAAATGAAAATCACACCCACATTAAAAATAAAAATATATATACATAATTAAAACCACATCCTATTGATGTAAAACCCAACCAAAATTACTCAAAATGAATTTAAATTCATCATTTTTAAATTAATCCAAATTAATTATATAATTCAATTTAAAACACAACCTAATGAAACCTTATTCTTTACAACTGCATTATTTTATATTATAAGTCATATTTAAACTCAAAATGAGATCCACTAACATCACCATATTTTGGAATAAAAATTATTTTATTTTACTTTATAAACCACTCTAAAACCAAACTCATGTTACAATACTATTTATACCATTTCCTCAAGAATTTTTAAAGGTTCACTACACTTGGAAATAGAAATATTCTAAAATTTTATAAATAAAAAAATTAAGTTTAAAATTCAAATCTATAATCATAAACTTACCAATCCACTTAAAAACATTCAAAAGAGAGAAATCAACACAAAATCACTCAAATATTTTTATAATAGTTGGTTACAAATTCATATATTCAACTTTTATAAAACTATTCTCACACATGAACAAAAAATTAATATGATTCTAATGCACTCAAAATAATACCATTACGCATTCAAAAAATAATCCATAAATCTAAAATACAATTTAAATCCATCTCTTTCCGTAATTCAAATCAAATCAAATACTAGATTCTTTGCTATTACATTTCAAAAATGGTTATTTTCATGGAAAATAAAAATAGTTTAATACCACCCAATAAATTTTAAACATGAATACACTCATATTATAATGGAATAAATATGAAAGAAATCTTCAAATGATTTATCAATTACTCATAATATAGTTCATTAAAATAAAATACATTAAATATGATTACATAAAAGAAGTGCACTAACCATAAAATGAACTGAAAACCTTTCACTAATCAGGCCACCACTATATCTAATTATTTGACCTATGTTATGTATTTTTAAATGGATTTTAAATTGGTTTTGAGTCTATCTCATTTTATGGTATCCTAATAATTGGGAACAAAACTTACTAAAATAAACGCACCTAAAAAATAATCAAAACTACCAACAATGAAACCTCACATATAGTCATTTAAAACAAAAAACCATATGAATAAAATCACTCATATATATTAAATATTACACTCACATTCAAATAATAAAATCAATGAATTCAACATAGTCAGTTTCAATTTATTTAATTTAAACCCCCATGTTTTCCTCCCTACCATCAAAAATATTTTCATCATGTGAAAAACATAATCCATTCACTTAAAATGTCAAAGGAAAAAAATGTTTTTAAGGAGGATAAAAAATGGGTCATTAACAGTAATCCCAAGGCAGAAAAGGAGCCAATATTGTAAAAGTAAGCGTAGCATGGGTCGGCTTTAGGTGGGAGCATTAAGAAGAAAGAGGACCGCCCGATGGGTGGAGCAACTGTCCTTGAGGACTGATGCGGGGCGACACTAGAAGTGTTTATCCACCCTAGTGTTGTCATGCTAGAGAATACAGGATAGATCCTTGATACTTGGAGAGTTCCGTTCGCACCGCAATTGAGTTTATAGTATTAAGAGAGATGATTGACGACACTGATAAACGAGAGGGGGAGAAAAAATAACATACCTTAGATTTGAGAGTTGATTCATCCAAAATAAGGTCGATGGGGAGAGATGGTAGAGCGGAACTTTTGCGAGAGCTTGAATGTCATGAGGGAAATTAGTTTGGTTAGGGTTCTATTTAAAGAATTAGGAAGGTTTTTATCAGCGATTTCAAAAAAAAAGGCAGATAAATATGGGATTTATCAGTGCTAAAGAAGCATTGAAAAAATATATCTTTATCAGCACTAAGAAAGTGTTGATAAAACATATATAATTAATTTTAATAATTTAATTAATATAATTAAAAAAATAAATGTATATAATTATAAAAAAATAAATAAATATAAATTTATATAATTATAAATATATTAAAAGAATTGTAAATATGTATTTATAAATATAATTATATATTTATATTTATAATTATAATTATAATTATATATATTTGTAAATATATTTATAAATATTTGTATATAATTATATATATATATATAATAAATATGTATAAATATAAATATAGTAAATATATTCATTATTTAAATATATTTATTATAATTGTATAATTATATAAATACTTTTTAAAAATATTTATTTATTTATTTATTTATAATTATAAATATATAATTTTATAAATATAGTAAATATACATTTATAAATATATTTATTTATAAATATTTATTTACGAATATATTTTTAACATTATTAATGAATATATAATATTAAATGCTTGAATCTTAAAAATGATTGAAATTGAATAATTAAAAATGAGTAGGCTTTAAAAATATTAAAAAATAGATAAGTTTTATTAATTATATAAATTATTAAAAAAATAAAATATGGGTATATATTGAAATGAAGTTGAATACATATTGAAAATATTATAACATGGTAAGTAAAATATATAAATAAATATTATAAAATGATTAAATTCCCAAAAAATTAAAAAAAATATAAATAAATAAATAATACTAACTAAAATGATATTAAAAATAAATAAATAAAATTTACCAATTAAAAACATAATATATTAAATATATTATGTTACTAAATGAAATTCTAAAATGAATATTAAAATTTGATCAAATTTCATAAATATTAGGTTTATGTGTTTTTATTTAATATTTTGTTAATTATGTAAATATTTATGTGTTTGAAATTTATGTGTGTGTGTCCTCAATTTTGATTTATGTTAAATTGAACGATGACATTATATAATATAAAGTGTCTCTAAATGAAATAAATAATAAAAAGAATGAATAAATTTAAAAAATGAATAACTATTATTAATTATATAGATAATTATAAAAATAGAAAAGGAATATTTATGTATGTTAAAATGGAAATGAATACATATTAATTATATAATTTTAAAACATTAAATTTTAATGAACAAACATGTATAAATAAGTATTAGAAAATGGATAAAATTACAAAAATATTGAACAATGAAAAATTGAAAATGAATAAATTACAAAAAAGTATTAAATATATTATTGAGTAATTATGTATAAAAACATTAAAAATGAATAAATTTAAAAAATATTAAATGAATATATATTTAAAATCTATAAATTATTAAAAAAAGTAATCACATGCTTAACATTATAAGTGAATAAATTATATTAAATGAATGCATGTTAAAAATAAGTGAAATTTAATTATATATATATATAATTAAATAATTAATATATTTTTTATGATTAAAAAAATGAATAAAATTATTAAAAAAATAATGAATTTAATATATATATATAGCATTAAATAGTATACTAATTATTTAATTAGTATATTAATAATTTAATTAGTATATTAAGTATTTAATAATTTTATTCATTTTTATTAATTATAAACTGTATATTAATAATTTAATTATATATATATATATATATATTATATATACTATTTTTTACGATATATATTAAATTTAATAAATTTAATTATATAAAAATTGGGGGTTAGTCTTGTCCAGCTCATGAACCCGCATGAATATATGTTTAAATAAAAATGATTATATATTAGTTATGTAAATTAAAACTCTATTAAAAACATTAAATGCAAAAAAAAATTATTAAAAAATTTATTAATGAAATGTATAAAATTGAATAAATTTAATATATATATACACACACAGTAATAAATAGTATATTAATTATTTAATTAGTTTATTACGTATTTAATAAATGTATTCATTTTTTATTAACTATAAATAGTGTATTTCTTATTCAATTATATATATATTATTTTTGTAATTTATTAATTTTTAATTAAATAATTAATATACTAATTATTTCTATATATATATAGTTAAATAATTAATATATTATTTATGAATATATGTCAATATATATATATATATATTGAAAGGTGGGGACAACACCCCTTTATTAAAAGACATAAAAACAGAGAAAGAGAAAGATGGGGTCTAACATGGCAATATTGCCTTTATCAAAAAACAGTCAAAGACCAAGATTTTCTCTAATCTTAGCTCCAACTTGTCACTCTTCATCACATATTTTATTCTAATTAATTCTTTTGTGCCCACAACCTTGACCTTTGGGATGTCGTTCACTCCTCCAGGTCTTCACATGTTGCAAGAGGCCTTCAATGTTGCTGCTCTCTGAGACCATTCCCCCAAAAATTGATTGAGACTCCACCCTCTTAAAAGTTTCATCAACAAAAGTATCTTCATTTACCTTATCTGTGGGGGTCTGTATTCCTTCTTCATGCATATCATCAGATGAATCAAGAACTCCAAAAATATTGTGAGTGCGCACTTTCACATTGACTGATGTTTCCTGTGTACCCTACACATTTTTAATAACATTGTCACCTGGGACATCCGGTAGGGTAAAACAACTTGTTTGTAAGTGTGGTTACCTGATGGAGATTCCATCGAAGTTGTCACATGTACTTTGCTTATGTTTCCCAATCCCAACGCATTAATAATAACTAATTCACCTGAAATGTCAGGTCGTGCAGCATCAACCTGCCCACATGTGTGGATGCATGAAGGTGGCTATGAATGAAGAGACATCATATAAGGGGCCAAGTACACACTTGTAGTGTTAGTAGGAGAGACATGCCCAGTCACATAACATTGAGGTTTAGACTTCCTAAAAGGTACCATTTGAAATCCCTCTTCATCCATTTAAATCACCTTGGAAGAGGGATTTTTTTACCTTCTAGATCAGTACCCCTTTGGGACTCTGCATTGATGATGGAAGAAATAAATGGATCACTGCCTTTATGATTAAACAACTTAGAGTCAGAAACCTAGACAACAGAAGGGAAGCCTACCACTACCAAGGAACATCTGTCATCAGAACCAACCAAGTCAGTCCCCTTCAAAGAATAACCTAAATCCCTAGCAGGAGGTGAAGAAATTACATGCTCACTCGTAGCAAGTTCATCCAGAATAATAGGAGGGGAGAAACTTTCCAAAACCAATTTGTTCATGTCTGCAGCCCTAGCAGGGTTGTGCAAACACTCTGAAATATTTTCAAGCACTCCCTACTTCTGAACAAAATACTTTGATTTCTAATTTTCCCCTTCATATAATTTTTGTTTCCCTTTTCTGGTTCTTGATGCAGTCATATGTTCTTGTAGAAGTTATTGATCAGCCAATTCACGTGCTCTTTATTCATCAATTGAGATGTCATCCCCAGCCAACCCATATCTTCCACAATTTCAACCCATGATCTGGTATCACTTTGTGCCAGACCATCAACAGCATGCTTCTTTTGAGGATCACATAAAGACAAAACCTCAACAATTTCTTGCTGAATAGGTCTTGCAGAAGCACCTGGAATTTCAAAATCAATGAGGAGTTGAGTAGGATCTCTCAGTTCATGAGAAGTATTCTTTGTTGGAAGAAAAACATTATCGGTAGAATCATTTTCAAGCGCATCTCCACCTTGGCACACATCCCCTCCATTCATGGCCTAAACATCATCACTAAAAATATGACATTTCGTTCATTTTAATTTCTTAAAACACTGATTTTCCCCATGGCCTCTGACTGAGAAGAAAGATAGGATTAAATACCTTCTACAATTCGACTTATCACAACTAATTTCCATGTAATCCAAATAGTACTGATGGATTTTCTCATATTCGATATCTATATTGAATTTTTCATCCTCTATTAAATAACCACTTTATCAACAAGCATTGAACTCAAGTTAACCTCAACCAAGAGGTGAGCATGATGCCTGAACCTAGACAATTCGATCTCCCTGTCCATTTTGATGGGGATGCTGATAGCCAGTACAGTATCGTATAGAATCCAAGGGTACCAAAAAATATAGTTTAGGTCATGAACTTTGACCCATGTTTTCACAAAAAAGCTATATTCTGTAGGTTTTGGGTGCAGCGGAAGCGCATTGGTGGGTTTTCCCAACTTTAATTTTATCGTTAAACAACGTTCAATCCGAGATCCATCACGATAATAAAACGTCGGATCTTCAAAATAGAATGAAGAATGAAAAGAAAGAGAAGGGTCTCGGAACCATCAAGAGGATCATCATATGTTGATTATAATTAATTTAATTAATTGACAAGAATTACCTTTATGGAATTCTTTCTTCGTTGATGTTTTCTGGTCATGTTTCGATGTGATTCATTGTTGCATTGCAGAAGCCAAGTGTAGACTTCCTCTAGCGGTGATCCACACGTGCACCATGTATCTTTGGACATCACCAAAGGAATCTTCGGGTGCTAGCATGGAGAATCCTTTGCTTGCGTTGTCCACCTTAGATCACCTTGATCTGATGGAGGAGGATCTCTCTCGGTCTTGAGAGCGTTCTTGGAGGAAGGAGGTCTTTCGGCCTTGAGAGAATTTCCCAGAATTGTTGTGCACAACGATTCTCTCTAGAAAAGTGTTGGGGGTGTGAGGATATTTATAATTGGGTTTCAGGTTATAGAGTTATGACAATAAATAAACGCGTTACACATTTTATTTATTTCATTAACTCTTATTGAAATCCCCTGTGTTGAATGATTAATTCCTTGACATGTTCCCATACTGATTATAATAAATATCATTTAATAAAACGATATTATTTCCTCAAAATCCCGACTGGAAAAACTACATGGCATGTAATCATTAATACACGACGTGTACTCATTTTCCATGAAATCTACACGGCATGTACATTCAATGTACACGACGTGTTTATCTTGTTTTCATTTTTCTTTATTTCCTCCACCACATTTATTAGACTGTGAGTATTGGCTATTTATTTCTCAAATAAATGTAACTGCATTACTCGCTAATAAATATATATTATTTCTCCCATAATATATTCTCTCGAATAACTAGTGTCGAAATAAATGCGATCAGGTATCCTTAAATAATTATTAAACCACATTCATGAATAATATTTATTTAACTTGTTAAATTAATATTTAACTGATGTACATGGACACACTTAGTGTGTGACCCTTTAGGCCTCTTTCTCAGTGGCATTAGGTGGAGCCTACCTAAAGTCCAAGGTTAGCGCCTAGCAACATGCCAAGGCACCCATAGAGAAAGAAGTCAATGCTGCAATGACTTGTCACCTCATATGAACACTTACCGTGTAATATAATCCCTTTTTCATGATATCTCGAATCAAGCGGTTTTCATTCTAGTGTCATCAACCCATGTGCTCGATTATTCTTTCTTTAACTTTCCAGAATTGAACTCGCCCATTCCTTACCATGGCCATGGATTTATTTAGGCTATATCAATTCCATCAAAGGGTCTGATATATTTACATCTGTTATGGAACAGAATAGACAAATTCTTTCTCGCATTATCTATTAATGCAGTATTACTCGTGACGCAGCCAATGTATCTTACCTCGCTGCGAACAGTGTGTCGTCACAGTTTTCGTCAATATATCTAAGTTCACGAGTTGTAATACCCATTAATAATAATCTTAAATTATAAGGACCAATACACACATCCACAGATAGGAACACCCAATGACATTATGAAATGTGGATTTCCTACTGGTGGGTCTCGTTCTCATAATATCCTCCTGGATATTACCAAGGGCGCACACCATGAGAAGGTGCCTCAAAGTTTTATGAGTTCTCACCCCTAATGGACTGTATTATTTGTGTCCCTCAAATAACATCATCCGGCCATAGAACATATATTCAAGAATAGTGTTATGGCACTTTCGGGTTCTCATCATAGCAGGGATCTGCTATGACCCTTTAATGCAACAGCTGTCCTTTGGACATTATCACATGTATTTTCACACAGAAGAACAATCAAGATGTGATAAGGTATTTATTAATGAATAAAGTACAAAGTAGTTGGTTCTAGGCCACCAACTCCAACAGACTCCCACTTGGACTAGAGCCAACTGCTAACAATCTTTAACCCACTATCTCTCACATGATATTCATTCTTCTGCTGAGATAGGCCTTTAGTCATGGGGTCTGCCGTGTTCTTTTCCATGGACACTCTAATCACTGCAACTTCACCCCTTTGATATAAATCCCTCAAGAGGTGATACATTTGAAGTATGTGCTTTGTCCATTGATGTGACCTTGGTTATTTTGCAAGAGACACTACTGCAGTATTATCACAATACAACATGATAGGATCTTTACTGTTAGGCACCACATCAAGATTTTGGACAAAGTTCTGAATCCATACAGCTTACTTGGATACATTAGAAGCCACTATATATTCAGACTCCACTATAGAATCAGCGAAAACTGGCTGCTTTGAACTCTTCCATCTCACAGCTCCTCCATTGTGACAGAAAACATATCTAGATTGTGACTTCAGATCATTCTGATCTATCTAAAAACCAGCATGAGCATACCCTCTGATGACAAGTTCTTCATCTCCTCCATACACCAGGAACATATCCTTAGTTCTTCTTAGATACTTAAGGATAGTATTAACACTAGTTCAATGTTGTTCTCCTGGATCTGCTTGATATTTTCCTACCATGCTCAGTGTATAGGTAACATCAATCCTGGTACATAACATGGCATACATGATGGATCCTATAGCCGAAGTGTATGGGATCATACTCATTCTATCTTTCTCTTGTTCTATCTGAGGACACATTTTCTTAGAAAGATGTAGGCCATGTGACACTAGAACCAATCCCCTCTTGGATTGTTCCATACTAAATCTCTTTAGTATCCGGTTAATGTATGTACCCCGACTTAGTCCAAGTATCCTCTTGGATGTATCATGAATGATCTTGATCCCTAGAATGTAGGCTGCTTCCCCCAAGTCCTTCATGGAGAAACACTTGTTCAACCAGTCCTTAACTGACTGTAAGACTGGTACATCGTTTCTAATAAGCAATATGTTGTCAACATATACTAGTAAGATAACGATCGCATTCCCATTAAACCGCTTATAAACACATGGCTCACATTCGTTCTTAATGAAACCAATTTATTTTATGGCTTTATCAAATTGAATGTTCCATGACCTGGATGATTGCATTAATCCATAAATAGATTTCTGCAACTTTAAAACCCGTTTGGATTCACCTGGTGTCACAAACCCTTCTGGTAGTGTCATATAGACATCTTCCTAAAGGTTTCTATTAAGGAATGTTGTTTTGACATCCATTTGTCAAATCTCTTAGTCATGGTAAGCTGTTATGGCAAGTATGATTCTTATGGATATAATCATGGAAACTGGCGAGAAGGTTTCATCATAGTCAATTACTTGGCATTGTTTGAATCCTTTAGCCACTAGCCTTGATTTATAAATGCTAACTTGACCTTTCATGTCCAGTTTTCTCTTGAATACCCATTTGCATCCAACAGGCTTTACATCAACTGGCTCATCAACCCGAACCCAGACTTGGTTATGATACATGGAATCCATCTCAGAATTCATAGCTTCTAGCCATGTTGCAACTTCTAAGCTTTATACTGCTTCCTTGTATGAGAGAGGTTTATCATTGTCCAACAATAATGATTCACCATCCTCGGTGACTAGGAAAACAAATCTCTCTGGTTCCCTTACCTCTCTTGAGCTCCTACGCAGTACTTGTGTTTCTGGAACCTCTTCCACATGGACCTGTGGAACTTGTTCCTGTACCAACTCCTATGTATCTTGAGAATCAACTTCGTCGAAGTCAATCTTTCTCCCACTATCCCTTTTGAGTATGTTCTCCCTCTCAAGAAAGATGGCTTGTCTAGCGACAGTAACTTTCTTGTCTTGAGGGTTATATAGGTAATATTGGGATATCCTATAAAGATACACCTCGTGCCCCGGGGTTCTAGTTTGTTGCCTGATAAGGCCTTAACAAATGTCTCGTATCCCCATATACATGTATGAGACAAAATGGGTTTCTTTCTATTCTCTAACTCGGAGGGGATTCCATTTGCCGCCTTAGTTGGTACTCGGTTTAATTTGTATGCTGCAGTTTGTAATTCATATCCCCACAAGGATAATGGAAGATTTGCATGACTCATAATTGACCTCACCATGTCCAAAAAGGTGTGGTTCTACCTTTCACTAACACCATTCTACTATGGTGTATAAGGAGGAGTGAGCTGATATAGAATCCCAAACTCCCGTAGAAGATCGATGAACTCTTGGTTCAGATATTCTCCACCTTGATCTGATCAAAGTTTCTTTATCTTCTTACCAAGATGATTCTCTACTTCATTCTTGAATTCCTTAAATTTCTCTAAGGCTTCTGACTTATACCTCATTAAGTAGACATAGACATATCTACTCAAATCATCAGTAAAAGTAATGAAGTAAGAATATACACCTCTAGCTTCTACTGGAAATGGTACACACACATCCATGTGAACCAATCCTAGAATCTTTGTGGCCCTTTCACCTTGTCCACCGAAGGGTGGCTTGGTCATTTTTTCTTGTAAACAAGCTTGACATATATCAAGTGGTTTTAGCTCAGTAGAGTCCAAATAACCATCTTGGAAGAGCTTTGTCAAGCGCTTCTCATTTACATAACCGAGATGGTGATGCCACAACTAGGTGATGTATGAGTCATGTGAGTTTGTTTCGTTATCGATTGCCAACACTTGGTTTTCGTAATTTAATACATGCAAACCATTATTTAAATTTGTCATACCATAACATACATTGTTCTTATAAAAGAGACAACCCTTATTTCCAAACATGAAAATAAATGCATCCATATCCAAACAAGATACAAAAATTATGTTCTTGGTAACACTAGGCACATAATAACAGTTATGTAAAACTAAAATCGTCCCAGTTGGCAATGAGAGGTGGTAATCTCCAATAGCCAACGCAACCAGCCTTGCGCCATTAGCATCTCAAAGATCCACCTATCCTCTTTCAATCTTTCTAAATCTACTTGGTTCCTGTATTTGAATACAGATGTGAGCCCCACAAGTTGTATCTAATACCCAATGTGTAGAAATGAAAAGATTACACTCGATAACGAACGCACCATTAGCGTCCCCATGCTTCTGAGTGCAGTTCCTCTTCTAGTGGCCTTTCTTGCCATATGAAAAACATACTGCCTCTCATTCCTTGCCCTGCCTCTGGATCTTCCCCTTCTTGGAGGGACGATGCTCGGGGGCTTCGGACCGTTTATAAGTCTTTGTCCCCTTTTCCTTGTCCTTCCTTTTCTTATTCACCATAAGGAATGTGGGTTTGTCATGCCCCATGTCCTTATCTACCTAGAGAATTAAGGTCAGAAGTTTTGATAGACTCTTCTCATTGTTGCTCATGTTATAATTGACAATGAAGCTAGAGAAGGTCTCGGGTAGTGATGATAGGATGAGATCTGTACGCAACTCATCTGGGAATTTAATCACTAAGATGTCTAGACATTCAATGTAGCCAATAATCTTGACTACATGAGGCCTAGCTGGTGTAGACTCTCAAAGCATAGTTGTAAACAAAGAATTGGAGATCTCATATCTCTTTTGTCTCGCCTTCTCTTGGTAGAGATCCTTAAGGTGAGACATCATGTTATGCACGTCCATGTTTTCATGTTGCTTCAAGAGATCATTAGACATGGACAATAGCATGAAACATTGTACATCTATGGCATCATCCATATTTTTCACATAGAGAGATATTTCTTCATCACTGGCCTCTTTCCCAGGAGCAATTGGAACAGGCTCTTCCAGTACATACAATTTCTTCTCATGGAAAAGGATGACGCGTAAATGCCTCTGCCACTCTTGGAAATTGGTGCTGATGAGAAGGTTTTCCTTCTCGAGTATGGTTTTCAATGATATGTTTGAATTCATTTTTCTTGTTGTTTTTAAAGATTAAGATGAGAAAAGGTTTTAGTACATTATAAAACTGAGACAAATAAATAAATTAATACTTATTAGTCTCCCACTATTTTATCAAAATCCAATAGCACTCACCATTGACTTTGGAATATTATGTTGCCTGAATATTCTAGTGGAAAGGATCTACATTTCCCTTCGCATTAACCCAACTAAGGTTGGTCAAGAAACTTAAAGGGTTTTAGGTAGGCATTCCAAATGCCAACTGCATTAACTCACAACTCCTCTTGATCCGTTGAGTGGACTCCCCAATCCTGAAATCCTTTTATTTTGGATTTCCTCAATCTTTGCCTCTTGATCACACCAAGTCCTACTGTAGCGGTTAACCCTTGATGCGAACCAAGTCAAGTCAACCCAAAACCTTGAATTAGAATTCTCCGATGATTGAAAGCACCCCAACTAGGGTTTGTCAAGCACTTTAAACTATGGTTCGATTCTAACCAAGATTATGGAAGGTTATACTGACTTAATATTTCTTTGAGGGATTTTATCCTTATACGTAAATTTCCATTTTATTATCTTTGATTACAAGCTTGTTAATATTAAGTGAGATATACTTAAGTGATTAACCATGTCTAAGATAATATTTACTCATAAGCCGGTCTTATTTTAGTTCCATCTTGCATGCTTGTTTAATTCATTAATTGTGTGATCATGACAACACACCCACAATAAATAAACCATGCAAATTACAGAGATAAAATAAATGGTATGATCATGAGCTTGTTCCATTGGTTAGTTTATCTAGCGGTTGATAAACTAACCCAAGACCTAGGGGAGAAACACCTTGAACATTTCGGGCTCGTGCGTACAACTTTCCACATGTCCACCTTTGTATCTCATTAGATTGGTTTCACCTTGGCTCCTGACTTGAGCCGCCTCCACTAGCTTTGGAGCTCCATCCATTACATATGCATTTATCTCACACGTGGGTGAGGGGAAAAAGGGGTTTTTACATAAAAGAATCCTTGGGCACTCAGGCCCTACATATTAATGAGGAGAAGGCTCGCAGACCAACAAATTTAATTTAAATAAATAAATTAAAAGAAACCATTCACATACAAAGGTCTTTGTCTAGCTCATGATCATCCATACATGCAACGATATTTACGCATAAATAATACTAGCATTCAATTCTTTAATCGTTCTTGCTTAAGATAAATCATGCACGAATCAATTAATTATCTTTAATTAATCAATACTTTTATCTTAAACCCTTTTCTGAATTTCCTTGAGATTCTCATCCATCATAATTTTAAACAAATAAATTCATTTAAAATTATCTTTGTACATAACTTGTACCTTGGAGGCAACCCGGTGAATTCATGTTCATTACGCAGATGTTAAATTAAACACATATATATAAAACACTTATCACATGTTGTGCCTCAGCTTTATGTTTGCACTATGATACACGTCTCAAGGGTTTGTATAATATAATAATAAATTTTAATAAATCTGCGTAATTTGGATGAGTACACGCCGTGTGGTTCCAACTATACGGTGTGTACTTTTGTTCACCATCCATCTGAAGTACATGCCCAGGGACATGGTGTGTAGATGTACTTCAGAAATTTTCGGAGTACACGGTGTGTTCAGTGGGACACACGCCATGTAGTATCCGCGTTACACGATTTCCAGCCGGGCAAGCCGTGTACGGGGTACACGGTCCAACCCTAACCTGAAGGGACTACACGTCGTGTTCAATGGACCACACAACGTGTAATCTGGAAACCGTGTTCCACCTGTTCCTATTCAACACACGGTGTCATTTATAACTTAGGTATACTCCAATACACGGCCTGATTTGGAAAACCAGTCCGATGCATTGAACCTAGACTACACGGCGTGTACTTCCGAATACACGCCATGTATTCTTGTGTTGTACGGCCATGAACGTTTTGAACCTCTAGATGAGATCCATTATTTTATTTTAATCAAATTTAAAATAAAAATTCATTTCTGTAAGGTGAACAAGAAACAAGATAGGAGGAACAGATCTCGAGATTCAGATTTAAAGAATGATTAACTTGAATTGAAACAACTAAATTATTAAATGTGTAAATCACCAATGAAAAACTAACTAATTATAATAAACGATATGACCCCTCTGATACCACTTGTAGGTTCCGGATGCAGTGGAAGTGCATTGGTGGGTTTGCCTAACATTAATTTTAGCGTTAAACAACATTCAATCTGAGATCCGTCATGATAATAAAACGCTGGATCTTCGAAATAGAATGAAGAACGAAAAGAAAGATAAAGGTCTCAGAACCATCAAGAGGATCATCATACATTGGTTATAATTAATTTAATTAATTGAAAAGAATTACCTTGATGGAATTCTTTCTTCATTGATGTTTTCTAGTCACGTTTCGATGTGATTCGTCGTTGTGTCTCAGAATCCAAGTGTAGACTTCCTCTAGTGGTGATCCACATGTGCACCACATATCTCTGGACATCGCCAAAGGAATCTTCAGGTGCTAGCGTGGATAAGCCTTTGCTTGCGTTGTCCACCTTAGATTGCCTTGATCCGATGGAGGAGGATCTCTCTCAGTCTTGAGAGCGTTCTTGGAGGAAGGAGTTCTCTCGACCTTGAGAGAATTTACCTGAATTGTTGTGCACAATGATTCTCTCTGGAAAAAGTGTTGGGGTTGTGAGGATATTTATAATCGGGTTTTTGGTTATAGAGTTATGACAATAAATAAATGTGTTACGTGTTTTATTTATTTCATTAACTCTTATTGAAAACCCTCATGTCAGATGATTAATTTCTTGACATGCACCCACACTGATTATAATAAATATCATTTAATAAAACAATATTATTTCCTCAAAATCCTGACTGAAAAAACTACACGGCGTGCAATAATTAATACACGGCGTGTACTCATTTTCCATGAAAACTACACGGCATATACATTCAATGTACACGGCGTGTTTATCTTGTTTTCATTTTTCTTTATTTCCTCCACCACATTTATTAGACCTTGAGTAATGGCTATTTATTTCTCAAATAAATGTAACTGCATTACTCGCTAATAAATATATATTATTTCGCCCACAATATATTCTCTTGAATAACTAGTGTCAAAATAAATGTGATCAGGCATCCTTAAATAATTATTAAACCACAGTCGGGAATAATTTTTATTTAACTTGTTAAATTAATATTTAAATGAGATATATGGACACACTTAGTGTGTGACCCTCTGGGCCTCTTTCTCAGTGGAATTAGGCGGAGTCTGCCTCCTCCAACGGCCCGAAGGCCTTCATTTTTTATTGATTATTGATAATCCCCCTTTCAAGGGGTGAGTTGGAACCCTTACAAGGCCCATAGGCGTAAGTATCACATGGCATGTAGGCCTTAGAAGAATTGATTTTCCTGTCGGCTTCAAACATTACATACAACCCAGACTAACTACTTGGAACTGCTCCTCCCCAGCATCTTCATCGTGAAATCAGCTCTCCACCTTCGCATGGCTATTCGGCTAGGTATTCTCGTGCATGCACAGGCTTGTCCCGATGGCAGGTGTCATACCCTCTCATTCTTGTAATCCATTTAGCTTCTTCTGTGGTGAAAGCTCCTTGCTCATCCTCCTTGTAGAGCTTGTTCCTCGTAGGTCGTATAGTTTGCATCTACACTTAAGGTGGCCCGAAGGCCTTACTGACCCAAAGGCCTAGGTGGCCCGAAGGCCTTAAAGGACTCAGGGACCAAATTGGTGGCCCAAAGGCCCAAACAGGGGCACATTCCCGGCTGCTATAGTGTCAAACTGTACCTGCTACAATACTACACAGTTCTCGCTACAGTACTGCTACAGTACCCAGAAATAATGTCACCGCCTAGATTTGATCCCCGGTCTCCCGGATGCACTTGAAAAGTACTTACCAACTGGGCTAAGTCTCATGTGAAAATGTGGGTTGCTAACACCAACTCCCAATGGGGGGACCCGACCAAGCCCAAGTGCGCTCCACACTCCCCAGCTAAGCAATGATGTGTCACCTCATACAAACGCTTACCTTGTAATATAATCCCTTTGTAACGATATATCGAATCAAGCGGGTTTCATGCTAGTGCCATCAACCCATGTGCTCGATTATTCTTTCTTTGACTTTCTAGAATTAAACTCGCTCATTCTTTACCATGGACATGGATTTATTTAGGCTATATCAATTCCATCAAAGGTTCTGAGATATCTACTTCTGTTATAGAAAATAAGAGACCAATCCTTTCTCGCATTATCTATTAATGTAGTATTACTCGTGACACACCCAATGTATCCTACCTCACTGCGAACAATGTGTCATCACAGTTTTCATCAATACATCTAAGTGTGCGAGTTGTAATACCCATTAATAATAATCTTAAAGTCTAAGGACCAATACACATGTCTGCAGATAGGAACATCCAATGACACTATGAAATGTGGATTTCCTACTGGCGGGTCTCATTCTCATAATATCCTCCTGGATATTACCAAGGGCGCACACCATGAGAAGGTGCGTCAAAGTTTTATGAATCATCACCCCTAATGGCCTGTATTATTTGTGTCCCTCAAATAACATCATCCGGCCATAGAACATATATTAAGGAATAGTGTTATGGTACTTCTGGGTTCTCATCATAGCAGGGATCTGCTATGACCCTTTAATGCAACAGGTGTCCTTAGAACATTGTCACATGCATTGTCACACAGAAGAACAATCAAGATTTAATAAGGTATTTATTAATGAATAAAGTACAAAGTAGTTGGTTCTAGGCTACCAACTCCAACACATACCTCCAGCAGATTGAAGTGTTGATCCCACTCACAAATATGAAGAACACTCAGCCTGAGAGATATTGATCTAAAGCTATATGCTTTTGTCTTTAATTCCTCAAAGGAAAATAGATGGTGAAAAAATATATGGCCTAAAGAAACTTTTTTCCAACTCAAAAATCCCCATATTTCTGAGAGACAAGAGTCCAAGTCTCCAATTCGCCATGGCTTCATACCCTTTGGCAAAATGAGTCGAGCAACAATAGAATGATTACCTTTCTCTGGCCTCTTTGAGATCACATCTGGACCAGATTTCACATGTATGACATTCCCCTTGCATCGGGGACCGCCGTATATGATTTCTTTGAAGAGAGAGAAGGAGCGACTATTTCTAGAGCGCAGAGCATCAGCCAGCATCCCACCCCGAGCAAGATTCTTGCTCTCCCTACCAACATTGATCGGCTTGTGAATATTGAATCTTCCATGGGAGAGAAAAACTTCATCCGAAGGGATGGTGGACGAGAAGGTCGTCATAGAAGAACCCTAATTGCCATTGAGTCGAAGAGAGATAAGCTCTCACTGCGCAATAAGAATTTAATTATAAAAAATCATTAAGTCAGCTGGCCCTCAACCTGAAGGGTCGGCCATTTAGATAGCCCAATGGGTAAGGCCTACAGAGGAGAGGGTGAGTTCAAATCCAACAAAGAGCATAGGGTGGGTCAAGGCTCGTACGAGGCCCATGCGTGTGGGTATGAGCCTATATAGGTGTGTGTGGAGAGTGTATGCGAGAGCTCATCGCCCTAGCAGACTTCTGATGTCATGATTCCACTAAATGATATAAATACAAGTGGTCGACCGTACACATTTTCGATGTGGGACTCGAGTGTTAGTTTTATTAGCTGTTTAACTAGCATTGGTAAAGAGAACCTATATCACCGCTATAAAATATGCTGATAAATGAGTTATTTTATCAGTGCATTTGTTTAGAACTAATAAAAGGTACCCTATATCACTGATTTTTTAGCGCTGATAAAGACAACATTGATCAACGCTTTTTGCTAGCGCTAATAAAAGCTAGCGGTGAATAAACCCAAAATTTTATTAGTGTATCAAGGAGAATTGCAGAGGGGGGATGGGTTCGACACTCATATTCTTCTCTCTCAAGCGACTCAATAGCAATTAGGGTTTACAATGCTCGGTTAGGGATTTCCCTCGAGATGATGCAGTTGAAATGACGAATCTCCTTGCTGGAGGAGGTGTTTATGTTGAAAGAGCAAGGGGTCGTGTGGAAATGGAAGCAACACAATGGGTTTAGCTTGTGAATGAAGGTAAAAGTTTAAGCCACAGGCTCTTTTCCTCAAGTCAAATTTTTGCAAATGGTGGATGTATCAAAATGGGTAATGTCACGTGGGCATTTGCAAAGGGATGCGATTGTGGACCGACTTGAGTCATGTCGACATTCGATTACTGTTGAACTTGTTCTCTCAAAGTGTGATTACTTTTGGAAAACCTCATATATGATTCGAAGTGTTTCATTGATCTGGGGTTTCTCATATTGGAAATGTATCCCCTTGGGAAGAGGTTACTTTCACACCCTCTTCTCGAGTGATGATTTGAAACGGCGGGCTTTAGGCTTCAGCATGGTCTCACTAAATCATGGTTCTCTGAGCATCAATGAATGGAGCTTTAACTCCAATTTGTTCAAAGTGAAGAACTCGTTAGTATAGGTATGGGTCAAGTTCTTCCGACCAAATTGGATTATGTGGCATCCGGATATTTTATTTGACATTACCGCTTCAATTGGAGTTCCTATAAAACTCGTTTTCATAGGTATGGGTCAAGATCTTCCGACCAAATTGGATTATGTGGCATCTGGATATTTTATTTGACATTATCGATTCAATTGGAGTTCCTACAAAAATGGATAAAGAGATATAAAATACCAGGTAAGGTTATTTTGCTAGAGTTCTTATGGAGGTGGATCTTAGTCTGACTCTTACTGACAAGGTGATTAGAAGGTGGGTTCCATTATGTACGCACGCTACAAGGAAATGGCATGGGGACTCGACTCTACGACCGACACCCCACACCCCATCCCCTCTGCCACCCCAGCCGCCTGCGGGGGGCTCTTACTTACAAGGTGATTCTTTCAACTAAATTTGATGAATTGAATTTTCAAATTGCATAGGAGAAAATGTCAGCATTCAGTCCCAAATGCAAAATTATTGGCCATTCATTGGATTTTTGTCGCCGGAGCACTATTTTTTCTTTTAGCCTGAAAAATGGGCATGATTTTGATGTTTGTAGGAAGAAAAAAAGGGATGGTATTATTGCGCAGGATGATCAAAAGGGCAGTGGTGATACTGAAGTTAATGTGGGCGAGAAGGGACTAGTGGAGTTGGCCGCTGCACAATCAACTGGATATAAGCAAGTGTTGCCTCTCCCTCATCTGGGCAGAGGCCCTTTGATGTTGTCATTAACCCTCGCAGAGATAAAGACAGCAGTGCTTGATATGATGCAGATGCAACAACATAGAGGGCAAAAGATAGGTGTACATGTATTGCTGAAATTCAATGGGATCAACAATCAAGTGGAATAAAATCCACTATGTATGAGGAAATTTCATTTAAAGATTCACTCGTTATGAGTTCTTTGAAAGTGGGGGGGGGGAGATAGCGTTGTTCGTATGACTCACAGTGGGGATGGGGATGGTTTGAGTGAGGAACCAATGAAGAATCAATCCATTGATGAACTTTATGCTCAAGAAATGGCTAATCAACGGTTGATGCAAGAACAAATGGTTGTTTCAAGATCTCGCAAGGGCAAGCAGAAAATAGATGTTGAAATACCTTCAAAAATCAGAAGCACTCTCATGTATCTCAGGTTGGTGGGCAGACTGGTCCTGTGGTGACTATGCCTAAATCAAGCAGGAGCTCCTTGACACTGATAGACCCCCTGATCAGGCTTCTACCAAGCTGGATAAGCCAAAAGACACAGACATACCTACTGCCCCCAACAACAGTGAGGAGGCCCATTCAGATTGTGATCCAAAAGGCAAAATTGTATCTTCATTCAAAGCTATCTCAGTGGATGAAGATGACTTCCAATTGGTTGCTTCCAAGAAGTCCATACCTCCTTCTTCTGAGTCTGCAAATGATTTGGCATTGGCTCTTTTGGTACTCCCTCTTCAGATGGAGCTTCCATCATGTTCCCCTGCATGCAGACAGGTTAGTTCTGTCCCGACAGAAATTTCAAGTGATCCTACAGTAAAAAATGTTCAGGATACACATGATACAACAGATAAAGTGTAGGTGACTACACACAACCTATATGGAGCGCTTGATGCTACTGATAGATGTGCAAGAAGTCGGAGTACATGTGGAAGTACAAGCAGACACTGGGAGATCTGACTCAGATGACACTTCCATTGAAGGTCACTTGCACCAAGCAAAAACATGGCAGAGAGATCGTCACCCCAGAGGACGAGGTTGTGGACATGGAAAAACTGATTGGAACACTTACACGATGATGAACGTCAAATTAGGGGCGAGATTAGACTAAATTATGCCTTTAAATGATTTTTTGGTATGCACTCCTCCCTTTTTCTAAGTTTTTTGGATGTTTAATAAAAGGGTTTGACCATACTATTTCAAAAAAAATTGCAATATATTTAAATAGGGACATCCATATTTAATGATATTTATAATAACATGTTGGCCAAGAATTATATAAATCGTCATGTGAGACCGGCCGACCCGAACCAATCAATTTCCAGTTTTTTAATTTTTTATAAAATTAACGTCCCATTTTTCTTCTCCTTCGTTTCTTTTTTCCTTTATTTTTCTGTTTTCTTTTTACTCTGTAATTTATCATAAATACTCGGTAAAAATTAATATACTTTTTATTTAATTAATAATAATTTATCGAATAAAGAAGCAATTATTATACTTGTAGACTCCACGTGATGATGGGACCCGGAATAAAAGATAATGATTTAATTCCACTTATCGTTAAGAACATGCAAATACTTGCAGAATAACTTTTCGCCCACAATTTTTCTATAAAGGAAACTTATATATTCAATAAATTAAGAATCCGTTTCTTTTTATTTTTAAAAATCAATAGTATTTTTAAAAAATTGTTTTTCGGAAAAATTGGTGGGCAGTTTTATTTTATTTTTCTTCAAAAACCAGAATTAAACAAATAATTAAAAGGCAAAGAAATTTATTTAAAATTATTCTGATTAATTTTCAAATATCAATTAAATATTAATTAATGTTAATTAATATTAATAAATATTAATAAATATTAATAAATATTAATAAACATTGATAAATACTATTAAATAGTAATTAAATAAGAATAAATATTAATTAAATATTCACAAATATTAATTAAATATCAACAAACATGCATAAATATTCATAAATATTAAAAAATATTAATAAATATAAAATAAATATTCATAAATGTTGATAAATATTAATTAAATATTAATAAATTTTAATTAAATTTAATTAAAAATTCATAAATATTAATTAAATATCAATAAATATCAATAAATACTAATGAATATCCATAAATACCAATAAATATTAATATATAGTAATACATATCAAATATTCATAAATATAAAGAAAATACTAACAAATAATAAAATTATAAATATTTATAAATATTAATTAAAAATTAATAAATATTAATAAACACTGAAAAAAATTAAAAAATATTCATAGATATTAATAAATATTAAATAAATATTCATGCGTATTCATAAATATTAATTAAATATAAATGAATATAAATTAATATTGATTAAACATTACATAATCATTAATAAATGTTATTAAATATTAACAAATATCAATAAATAATAATTAAATATTAAAAAAATATTAAAAAATGTTTAATTTTTTTAAAAAGATTTAATAAATATTAGTAAATATTAACAAATATTAATAAATATTAGTAAATATTAATTAAATATTTATATATATTAATAAGAATTACTAAATTAATATTTATTTAATTTTATTTATAATTATTTTTTAATATATAATATTTATTAAATATTCTTTGATTTTTTTAATATTTATTAATACTTATCTAATATATTTATTAATATTTTTTAATTTTTATTGATATTTATGAATATTTACGAATATTTATTAATAATATTTATTAATAATTACTAATATTGATTAATATTGATGAATATTTATTAAATATTTATTAATATTTATTAATATTTATGAATATTTATCAATATTTGATTATCAATATTTATCAATATTTATTTATTAAAATTTTTAATATGTATTTATTAATATCTATTTAAATTTTTTTTTTAAATAATTTTTTTAAAATAATTTTTTTGTGTTTATGAAAATTTATTAATATTTTTTATCATTAATTATTATTTTTGAATATTTAATTAATATTTATTAATAAATAATTACTATTTAGTTATTACTTATTTATATTTATTAATAGTTATTAATACTTATTAATATATATTAATATATCATTATTATTTATGAATATTTATTTAATATTTATTAATATTTAATCAATATTTATTAATATTTATTTGTATTTATGAATGTTTAGGATTATTTAATAACATTTAATAATATTTATTTAATATATTTTTAATATATTTTTAATATTTCATTAATATTTAATTATGATTTATTGATGTTTTATTATTATTGATGATTTTTTAATTAATATTTATTGATCTTTATTTATATTTAATTAAAATTTTTATTATTTTTATTAATATTTAATTAGTCTTTGTTTATATTTATTAATATATATGTATATTTAGTAACATCTATTAATAAAAAAAAATCTTTGGAATAATAAATGTCGTTCACTATTCCTTAAGAAATCTCTCAAAGCGTGAATTGCATTCACTCTTCCTAACCAAGGCAAAAGCGTGAACAAAGTTCATATTGGACTCATTTTTTTAAATATGAGCATCAACAAACCCAACGGAATCAAAACAAGCACAAAATAATGTGAAAACGATAAGTTGTTTTCAAATAAAAGTTCGGGACATCTTCCTCTTAATGGGCCTAGGAGCACAATAACATCACAAATATTCCAACTTTTTCATGGTATTAAAGCAAACCAAGGAGGCATATCATTTACCAAATACAGGCATCATCGAATTTAGTGGAATTGTTTGGGATCTTAAAATATGAACCCATACCATCATTCTAATATTGAAATCCAAAGCATCACACTTCTTCCATTTCCCTTAAAATACGTGTTTCTATTTTAAATTTCTTATTATTGTTGAGACAAAATAGACGTATTGTTGCATTATTTTTGTTATATATTTTTTATTATAACATGGTCTAAACACTCTTTATTTGATTTTTCATGAAAATAAATGTGAAAATTATTTCCATATTTATCAAATTTATATTTTTATTATGCTATTTATTATATTTGGCGAGCTTGATTCTATGGACCTGCATTTGATTGTTTGGCTTTTCATTTTGTTGGACCTTTCCCTTTTTGCCCGGCCTATACTTGCCCTTTATTCACCTTGCTCCACTATACTGTCCCACCTAAATGTGCATGAACGTCAACCGATCTGATGATGCTAAAAAACTTCAGGTGCACCTCCTTGCACGTCATAGGCTATCGACTAGCGGCAAGAATATATGATCAATGTCAAGGAGACTATACTCTTAATATCATAGTCATTAATAGCAATAAATAACCAAACATCATCCATAACCACATATTCGGGTACGCAGGAATATAATTACAACCCAAGAAAACCATAGTTGAATAAACACACATCCATGCTATAAGAAATGTATAATGTTAGTAATGCAGTCACACATCCCAATAGGCTTCCCATCATGTTGATCGCATACACAAAATAAACAAAAGAACAAAAAATACAAGGGGCACCCCTACCAACCCCTCACCTCACCTCAAGCCCACCTCTAATCCCCATCGAAATGCTCTGACCCAACCCACAATCCAATCCATAACCCGAAAGTCAATCACAAGGTCCACATGCACACCAAGGTGCCCATACAGGGTGTGAGAAATAAACTCAGAAGAGCGCCACAAACATATCCTTAATATACACCATTATATACTTGTGTATGAATGAACAAATAACTAAATACATGCCATACATGCATACATGTCGGGTCATCATGTCCTAACCAGGGCACCACAACACCCAACCGTACCTAGTCTGGTCCCCTCTGGGGAACCATGTCCACCGCAATCTCATACCATAGAAATCCCATCAAGGGAATGGAGAAACACGACCAAACCCAAGTGTGCGGTAAAATCATCTGCTAACCCCCCACACCATAGATCTATACCTCATCACTTAGGGAAAGGTCATGATTGACTCTCATGACAATACACTATCACTTAGGGTGAGGTCTTGTAATCAATTCCAGTGGTGAAACCCTCTCAGCCAGGGCAAGGTCCCATAAGAAAATCCCATATACCAACACCCAATCACTCATGATGTGGTCTCATAACACGTCTTTTAGTAACACCTCATCACTCAGAGTGCACTACTATAAAAGAGGTCTTCAACAGCCCTAGAATATACATTTATCAGCGCTAACAAAGCACAGACTACCGCAACACAGTTAAAATGCCAAGACTTTTATCAGTGCTAGAAAATCACTTATAAAGGGGTGCTTTATCAACACAAAAAAGCACTGATAAATCACAGTTTTATCAGTGCCAATAAATGCGTTGATAAATTGATCATTTATCAGCGTTGATAAATGGACCCTTTATCAGTGCATTTACAAACACTGATAAAAGAGTCCTTTATCAGTGCATTTAGTAACGCTGATAAATGGAAATACTACTGTGTGATGTTACAACACACTGCAACACTAGAAACGGGGCATGCATTGTGTTGTAACAACACAATGCATCACTAGAAACAGCACTAGAAACAATAGTAGAAATTAGCAAAATCGGATACAAATACAAAATTTAAATGAAATAAAATTTCCAACACAAAATAAAAGAAAAATCACTATTATAGAGTATGTCGGTTTTTTTACTAAAATTAATGTCAATTTTGAATAAAAAGATGCACTTGGAGTCATACCGGTCACACCGTGATTCAGATTGAAGTACGAATGATTCTTACATGTCAAAAATAACTTATGGATTGTTGTTCTAAAGTATCATGAAAATCCAAATGTGTTTGCTCGGTTTTCAGTATGTTAGTTGTTTCCCTCTAAAATTAATGTCAATTTTGAATAAAAAGACACACTTAGAGTTATACCGGTCACACCATGCATCAGATTGAGGTGTGGACGATTCCAAAACGTCTCAAATGACTTATGGATTTTTTTCCTAAAGTGTCAAAACAATCTAAATGTGTTTCCTTAGTTTTGAGTACGCCACTTATGTTTTTTACTAAAATGTAATTTTAAACTAGAAACATTCATTTTTAGACATACGGGTTGAATCATGTGTGGGTTTGACATGAGACTAATTTCTACACATAAAAAATTAATTATGAATTGTTTTCATAAATTATCAATACAATCCGAGCACATTTTCTCAGTTTTTAGCGAGTGAAACTTTTTTGTATTAAAATGTCAATTTTAAACAGATAACAGATACTTTGAGTCATACCGGTCACACCGTGAGTCAGATTGAGGTGAGACTAATTCCTATACATCAAAAATAAATTATGGATCATTTTCTTAAAGTACCAAAACAATTTGAATGCGTTTGATCGGTTTTGAGTATGTCAATTGTTTTTTTCATTAAAATTAATATCAATTTTGAATAAAATGACGCATTTGGAGTCATATCAGTCACACCGCACATCAGATTGAGTTGATGATGATTCCAACATGTTTCTAATGACTTATGGATCATTTTCCTAAAGTATCAAAACAATCCGAATGCGTTTCCTAGGTTTTGAGTACACAACTTGTGTTTTAATGCTAAAATGTCATTTTAAACTGGAAACATGCACTTTTAGTCATACGGGTTTCATCGTGTGTGGATTTGACATAAAACTAATTCCTATACATCACAAATGAATTATGAATTGTTGTGCTAAATTATCAAGACAATCCGAATGCATTTTCTTAGTTTTCAGTGAGTGACACTTTTTTGTATTAAAATGTCAATTTTAAACTCATAATAAACACTTTGAGTCATATCAGTCACACTGTGAGTTATATTAAGGTGATACTGATTCCTACACTTCAAAAATGACTTATTTATTGTTATCCTAAAGTAGAAAAACAATGCGAATGCGTTTTCTTGGTTTTGAGTATGTTAGTTCTTTTTTCACTAAAATTAATGCGAATTTTAAATAAAAAGACATACTTGGAGTCATATCGATCACATCGTGCATAAGATTGAGGTTAGGATGATTCCAACATCTCTCAAATGAATTATGGATCATTTTACTAAAGTATCAAAATAATTTGAATGTGTTTCCTCAGTTATGAGTATGCCACTTGTGTTTTTTACTAAAATGTCATTTTAAACTGAAAACATGCACTTTTAGTTAGACATGTTTCATTGTGTGTGTGTTTTACATGAAAGTGATTCCTACATGTCACAAATTAATTATGAATCATTGTTCTAAATTATCAAGACAATCCGGGCATGTTTGCTCAGTTTTCAGGGAGTGACACTTTTTATATATTAAAATGTCAATTTTAAACTAATAACGAACACTTCGAGTCATACCGGTCACACCGTGAGTTTTATTGAGGTGCGGATGATTCCTACATATCAAAAACGACTTATGGATTGTTTTTATAAAGTAAAAAAACAATACAAATTCTTTTCCTTAGTTTTTAGGAAGCCACATGGGTTTTTTAGTAAAATGTCATTTTAAACAGGAAACATGCAGTTTTAGTCATACAGGTTGCATCGTGTATGGGTTTGACATGAGAATAATCCCTACACATCATAAATGAATTATGAATCATTTTCCTAAATTATCAAGACAATCTAAGCGTGTTTTCTCAATTTTCAATGAGTGGTACTTTTTAGTATTAAAATGTCAATTTTAAATTGATAATGGACACTTGGAGTCATACCGGTCACACATTGAGTCAGATTGAGGTGTGACTAATTCTTACACATCATGAATGACTTATGTATCATTTTACCAAAGTACCAAAATAATACGAATTTATTTTATCAGTTTTGAGTTTGTGAGTTGTTGTTTTTACTGAAATTCATGTCAATTTTGAATAAAAAGATGCACTTGGAGTCATACCAGTTATACCGTATATCAGA
Organism: Viscum album; assembly: GCA_963277665.1. Lineage (NCBI taxonomy): Eukaryota > Viridiplantae > Streptophyta > Magnoliopsida > Santalales > Viscaceae > Viscum > Viscum album. The sequence continues at coordinate 2,080,210,129 of OY728128.1, read as the reverse complement.
TTGAGGCGTGACTAATTCAGACACATCTCAAATGAATTATGGATTTTTTTACTCAACTTTCAAAACAATATGAATGAGTTTCCTCAGTTTTGAGTTTTCCACTTGTGTTTTTTTACTAAAATGTCATTTTAAAGTAGAAACATGCACTTTTATTCATATATGTTGGATCGTGTGCGGGTTTGACATGATACTGATTCTTACACATCAAAAATTAATTATGAATCATTATCATAAATTATCAAGACAATTCAAGCACTTTTTCTTTATTTTCATGGAGTGAAAATTTTTTGTATTAAAATGTCAATTTTAAGCCGATAACAGACAATTTGATACCAGCCCTCTTTGATGACCATTATATATCAATGCTTGTTTTCTTTCAATAGTTCTCTCATACACCTGTTAACTTATCTAGTTAATTACACACTTATTTATTCAAAAATTTAAGTTGGATTATATACTTATTTAATGATTGGGAGTTGTACAAATGTTGCTTCAATAATACTAGTGGAGAAATTGAAGCTTCAAACATAGAATGATCTTACAGGGGGATTACTACCCTATATAAAACCACTTAAACAAGTGGTGAAAAATATTATTTTAATAATTCTCCTGAAACACTTGAACAATGGATCTTATCTATTGAAAAGTGTTTTTCACACTTTTCAACAATTTTTCTCAAACACAATCTTGGTATGATTCTCATTCTACTTAATTTACCAACAATTTTATTTTTTGCAAGCTAGTGATTCATCTCCTCCTCCACCTCAGACTCCTCCTATGCCTCCTCCTCCACATCAGTCTCTAATTCTGACTCTACCTTCATCTTCACCTCTACTATTTCCCAACAATTTTATTATTTGCAGGTCATCACTTCTAAACAAATTGATTCACTCCATTATACTTCTTCTTGATAAAGAGATAAAAAATAATATTTAAGCATTCTAACACTAATTCTTCACACCCAAAATATATTTGGAAGTTCATAAAACATACTAGATCACAAAAATATCAGGTAATCACCTAAATTTGTTTTCGGCATACATTTTGAAAAAAAGTAAGTTGCCCACTCACCTCTAAACAAATTTGTTTATTCTTTTAAGTATCTAGGTTGTCGACAATCTTGATAGTACTAAGAAAATATAGAAAAATAAATGATTATGAAATATATTTAATGAAATTGTATTTACCTTTGTAAATTACCTATTGGGGATGCTGGTCTTTTCATACTTTATGATCTCTCTCATAAATTTGCAAACATAATATCCAGAATCGATGCCATTATCTTGTTTTGAACATTGGATAAACATTAACCAAAATAATTAAATTGTTTTGAAATGTTCTGATAGTTAAATATTTCTATATATACCTTATTTTTTTTCCATTTTTAGTAATTCATAGGCTTTATCTCTTTAGACACCGACTTCATGCCACAATCTACCCTATATTTAGTGACCACCCTATCATAAAAAAATTATTGTTAAAACACATACTGAAATATATAATTCAAATTTATCTATAAAATGTTGATTGTAGTGTATTAAAAATTCACAATACACATAATGTGTGGTTGGTTGGTTGGATATCCATGCATTGGATCCAAAAAATAAATATTTGGGGTGTCTAAATTGACTGCGATCAACATCCAGTGTTCCCTAAAAAAACAATTAAGTAATAAAAAAATTAAAAATATATTTTATGTGACTAGATTGTAGAGTTTTACTTTTTCATTATAGGCATAAAAAAGATTCCATCGTCTGATACTTTTTGATTAAACGCTTCAAGTAACTCATTTTTTTATTCTTAATTTCTTCATCATCCATAGTATGTTATGTCATAGAAATGATCTAGGGATTAATGGATCCAAATAATGCTTTACATGATCGTCCATTTATATAGTTTTAATTTAAACACCTATAGAAAATATGAATAGTTATTAACTTTAATAAACATATTAGCTCACCATTTGGAAAGACGTATTATAAAAATGTACTTTATCTATGTATTCACAATCGAGACGCCCGACCATTCATGCTTGAGAATCTCATTTAGAGTCTCGAGACCAATTCTGAATGTGAAGTAACTTCCATATATTTCCTTTTTAAATTTAATTTAATATATAGATTTATATTTAAATTTGGTCTTTGCATGAAGTTGTAATGATAATAAATGTTTCTCTAGAACTGGCGGGGAGAATCTACTCTCGAAAGGTCATTTTTTTTCTTGGTCGATCCACTAGATTTTTGTGATTCGACCTTCTGTTTCTCTACCGCTTTATCCATATGTAATATCATACCTCACTTCATCCCTTTTATCATCATTTTTTACAGGTTTTTCATATGAAAAAATTTGTTAAATACATACCTCATATATCTTTATAAGATTATATGACTATTATATGAAAGATCTAATAACATCTTTGACCATTGTAATATCTATACCATCAAGTGGAACATGAAATTCAGCAGTTGGTTCATGAGCTACCTCAATACCCACTCTCATGTGATCTTTTGGGAGGTTTTGATTGTGTAGCTTGTCTCCTGGGATATTATAAATTATACCCATCACAACAAGACAATATATGGGTGTTGATAGATACAAATCACATGCAACTATACCTTGTAGAGTTTTAGTAATATAAAGTTATTAGAAGTTTTTTCATTCACATTTAGGAGAAAGGGTAATGAAAAGATTTATTACCATGGGTAAGGTATGTGGTTGGGGGAATGACTAGCCTCAAAGCTAGTGGTATCATTTGGTTCATGTGCAGATCTTTACTCCACCTTAGGTTCTCTTTGATCCTTTCTCATACATTGGTTTTCCAAACTAGACCGAACAATAATATCTTGCAGTGAGTCTATTTGTATCTGCAATCATCTCACTATATTATATGTATCTTTATGTGGTCTTATTTTTCTCAAAATATGTTCTAGGAGAGACTCTAAAACCCAATCCTCTAACACGAACATATTGTTCAGGCCACTTCAAAGCTACTAAAAGTAGATTGTCTTCTGGTATGGCCATTACCGATTCTTGTATCTAAACCATATAAAAAATATGAACATAAATGAATATTTTTATATAATATTGTTATAAAGTATAATGAATTATAATTATTTCATACTTACATATGTTTTCCATACTGTTTTTGTGTTTTCATCAACTAATTTACCCTCCTAATTTACATGAGCCTCCTTCCATAGGACATGACATGGGATGAAAGTGGCTTCAGATTTTGATTCATCAATCTGAATATAAAAAAAGGATCATATTTTGTTTCATATCCATAATTAAACTTTTATTGTTGATTTAAAATATATACCAATTTCTTCTCTAATAAAGAATACCCTATCCTTGCTTTATGATAGGGGCACATTGGTTTTGATGTATATTCTTTATTTTCTGCACACTTTTTCGATTTCATAAATTAACAATTTTGAATCAAGTTGGATAAAATAAATAATTTCAAATAACACATTATCTATTGCAATGCACCTTAAATGATTTTTTATTATGATGATTGATGAAATTAGTCCATATTTCCTTCTTTATAACGTGTGCATAACTAATTGGTGGATGGGGCTTTACTTTATCATAAATATCCCTAAGATGTAACTTCATAAGAAGAGTTTGAAAGCCTCTATGGGATTTTATAGTACCCATTAAGACAAATTTATTATGGAAATATTTTAAAAATAAACGAACTTTTCAAGGAATAATGAAAATTAAATCAATTTTTCATTATATAATTTTTCAGTAAAATAGAGAAAGTATATCGTAACATTACCATTATATCTTTCCAATGGATTTCCTTCGTTACAGGTTGGACGTGGTTCCATGAATCAATATCAATTGACACATTCATCCTTGTTGTGACCCCAAGATAACTAATGAACATTGACTTATTGGGGTTAATAGGTGGGCTGCATTGATTCCAACCAACCTCAAATTTTATACCATGAATTATTGTCTTGATAATTTTATTCACCACTATGATGCTTTGTCATTGTTGTTTTTTTCATCAACATGTTATTGATCCCCTAATAATTTTGCAGTTTCATCATCAATATCCTGTTCTTTCTTGGTATTAGTAACATCATCATGTGAAAAATAAATTTTTTGTATGAGTAGTCAAACATTTAATTTGTCTTGAATAAAAACAATACAACACACTCCATGCATAAAAATCAAAATTTGAAATCATATTGCATAAAAATTGTTAATGTCTTGAATATGGAAATAATACTTTGATACTCTAGTACTACTAACCTCCAATACCTTTAGTTAATCTATCCTCATATGCTTGATTGTTTTCCATCTCTTGATGATGGACTGAACTCCCTATTTCAAACTAGCATTCCTCCCATCATTGTGTTTCCAAAGTTCCTTGATGACATACCTCCCAAAAAGTCATTATTTCATTTTGTTTCTTGATATCCATCCCACATATTTTGTGGACATCCACCTATGTTTCTTGAACTAATCTAACCGACAGTTTACCTATACTGGGTATTAGTGATCATTTTGGATGACTACTACTCAGAGTAGTTCAAACAACATAGAATAGGTGAGAGGTGAGTCTTAAGTAACAAAATGAAATAATAAATATTTGGGAGATGAAAGGTCCCTGAAAATATCGTGAGAACATCAACTCATACCCACTGAGCTTCACCAACTCTAACCTATGTTACTAGCCCTTTTTCCTCACCTGTATATGAAATATAAGTGCTCTATATCCACTGAGGTTAAAAAATAACCTAAATGAAATTTTAATTATCGATTCTAACATATTACATTTCAAAAATGAAGTAATGAACATTCAAATCCACATGACTTCCACTCACATTAATTTACTTACACTCACAAACATATAATGTTTTCCACTTCCTCTGAAATATTTTTTTTGAAGGGCTTAAAGGAGATACAAACTTATGGTGGTATTAGTGTGAGGCATATGAGAGATCTTGAAAATTGGCCATTTATCCAAGCTACTAAGAGAAAGTATCATAAAGATGAAATCAAAAGTAGGGTTGGAGAGATCTATTCATTGTGGGAGGAATACCTTCAAGATTAATATTGGAACCCTTTTAAATTTATCAAGGTTTAAGGGTAAGATAATAAACAGGTGTGTTTGGCATGTTTTTTTTCACAAAAAATGTGCAACATGAGTATTTTCAAGAGTTTACCCATCGTAGTGGCATTCTCATCCAAGTATGCTTAACTATAGATTTCTAATAGGATCCAATGAGACTTCACCCAAATTAAAAGTAAATTTTCATGAAGTTTTTTCAAAATTAACAGAGTGATTTGTATAAGAAAATGAATATAAAGAAACCAAACAAATTCATTCATTATGTTTTGATTAATTTTTAGGTGTCATTTTTTTTGTGTTTTGATGAAGTAGTAAATGAGAAGGATGAAAGAATAAAAGAGTTGAAGAATGAGTTGGGAGATGCAGTATTCAAAGTCACAACAATGGATTTTATGGAGATTAATGAATACTATTATAGTGGGAGGTATGTAATCAAGGAACTTTGGAACCACAATGATGGTAGGAAGGCTAGTTTGAAAGAGGGAGTTCAATCCATCACTAAGAGATGAAAGGCAATCAAGCGTATGAGGATGAATTAAATAAAGACAGTGAAGGTTGGTTGTATTGAAGTATTGAAGTATTATATCTCTATTCAAAATAGTAATAATTTTCATGCAAGATGCATGCAAATTTGTACTTTTATGAAAGAATTGTATTGTATTGTATATCTATCTTACCAAAATGAATCCTTATTAACACAACCTTATTTGTGAAACCTGCGGTTTGTTTTTATGAAAATTTATTTATGTTTCTTACAAATATTATGTGTTGTATGATTCTTTCAATTATCATGCATTAGGAATATTTTTCATAAAATAAAAATGAGATACATGGTTTTCATGTGGATCAGGGGCATGGAAAATCATCAGAGAAAACCTACCTAGTTACTTTACTCAACCACTTTATGTGCATCTTGGTGCACATATAGTAGATGTTTCCTTAGGTTGAAGGTTACAAGGATTGATTATTTATTATAAGGGATAAAGTATCAAATTCTAGCTAGTGGAGACTTGTGGATCTATGCCATCAATGGTAGGTTAGTCATTCATATAGGGTTTTATTTTTACCTAGGATTTATGAAATTGTTATTGTTTTTATGCGTGTAGGCATTTATATTCATGGGATTATATTGTGTACTATTTTACATAGATTCACTTATCATGTGAGTTTGTTTTCAAACCATTTCTCATAGATCTTTTTGAAGGATACATATTTATTATCAACCCTTTGGAAGTTAGTTGATAGTTACAAGGGTTGAGTAACATTTTAATTCAGCTCAGGTCAGGTTATGAATAGTTGGACAATATTGTGATGTTACAGCCTTATAAAAGAGAAATTTATTGATAAGATAACACACACAAACAAATAAAGAAAATATGTTTTCTTAAATAAGGTCACTTTATCAAAAATCACTTCATTCTTGGAGAGGAATTTATTTATAAAATATTTTGATAGAAAAGTAAATGCATATATAACATCTTCTATAGATGACACCACATATAGAAAATATTCTACTGGAATCTGATATGGTGTGTTATTCTATGAAATGTTTTCATTTATAAATATAAAATAAAGTAAATTCGTAAAATCTATTAGCTATTAGTTTATAAAAATTCAAAATTTATTTTAACTAATTATAAATTTTAAGGACATGAGAAATTATTGGCAACCATTCATTGATAATGGAAATAAATGGCATCTCCTTTAATTAGCTCCTTAACCCATTGAATACCATATTATCTCATAACTATAATGTTTTAGTGAATATATTTTTCAGTAAATGTATTAATAATAGGAACCTATCAATCAATTATAAACACACCCCTTATTAACAATACATCACAACTTTTGAGTTTGAATCAAATAAAAAACTGAAAAAGTTTGATTATTTTGATTTCAATGAAAATTTAAATAGTTTTTCCTTATTAAATTATATCTATATAACATATTGATAATTTTAACTAATATAAACTAGAAAATTTAAACTTCAGTTCTAGGAATTAGATTAACCCATTCACATTAAAAAAATATGTATATTAACCCACTTTATAATATTCATATCAAATAAAATTCCCTCTAAAATTAGTCTAATATAATGTTAAACTTTTTTTCATCTTCATGTGTATGTCATACTATGGAAAAAAGATTCAAAAAATGAAAAACCACACTATATAAAAGGTAAAAAAAATAATATAATGAAAACATAAAAAATCACTATCAGTTGTAACAGTGGACAAAGATGTAGTTCGTAGTGGTCTCGTATGAAGCTGTAATGAGTTTATAGAGTAGGGGTGATGTTGTGTAGGTATAGGTAAGTGAGAGAGAGAGAGAGATAAGATGTAGGGTTTATCATGGTTAAGAACAATGCAAAAATAAAATATGTGGAACTAAAAAAATCAAACAAGAGAAGAAAATGAGAAAATAGCATACACTAGGATTCTAGCCTTGATTCGTCTGAGAGAACGTAGAGGAGTAGTGCTTGCAGTAGGGGAGTTCTGTGAGAACTTGAGAATCGTGATTGAATGAGTCGTGGTTAGAGTTATTTTAAATAGACTGAGGACACTTTTATCATCATTTTTTAGCACTGATAAAAGACTTCTTTATCCACTCTAACACTTTAGCGCTGATAAATATTTCTTTTATCAACGTTTTTTTAGCGCCAATAAAGCTTGATCTTTATTCGCACTAAAAAAGCGCCGATAAAATTAACCTTTATCATTGCTAAAACTTTATCCCTGATAAAAGATTTATAATTATAATTATAAATAAATTATATATATATATATATATATATATATATATATATATATTAGAAAAGGAATTCCCCTTTGTGGCCTTTTCGAACCCTCCACATAAGGAAACCCCCCTCCCCACGAAGGCGTCACTCCGGAGAGAGCCCCAGCTGGGAAGGAGTCATTGCTAGCCGAGATGGCAGAGCGTCCCGGAGGGTGATAGCCCGATCGGCGATGGTTCGTCAAAGCAATCTGTCAGCAGATTGGGCCGCGCCTCATTTTGCCCGCCCAGTTGAGACCGAGCGACCCGACAAGACGGGTGGATCCCGGGGGAGAGGCTCGCCCCGAAAGCAGACTCCTAGGATTCGAACCCTGAACCTCTCAAAGAACGGCGTTGTTGTGCCACTCTCCTTCACCACCACGCCACCACCGAAGTGGAAAACGTGTTGTATGGGTAACGAGGTATAGGGTTGGTCTGCCCACCTACGCGCCGCACGCCCCCAGCTAGGCCCAAGGTGGCCAACCCTTGGGCTTGGGTCAGTTCCCGCGGAGTCGAGGGGACGAGAGGATCGTTGGCGTATGGTGCACGTTGCCTTTGTGAGGACTCGAACCCGGAACCTCGACGATGGGACGCCACCGCCTTGAACCAACTCACCCAGCCCCCGTGGGCAAACGTGTTGTATGAGTAACGAGGTATAATTATTTATTTATAATTACATAAATACTTTTTTAAAAAATTATATTATATTATTTATAATTATAAATATATAATTTTATAAATATATTAAATATAAATTTATAAATATATTTATAATTATTTATTTATAATTATAAATTACAATTGGGGGATTGCATGAGTGGTAAAGGATCACTGTAATCCTACATCAGACTCAGATTCAAATCCGGGTGGGAATGAATTTCCGCTGGCAAGCGGTGACGCAAGCATAACACAGATAGGTGGTGATGCAGACATGACGTAGACTGATGGTGATATATGCATGATGCAGGCATGACACTACATTGGACCTTCAGTCCAGTTTTTGGGCCTTTGGGAAATGTAATGGGTTTCGTGCCCACTGAGTCTTCAGGCCATGTACAGAATAAATAAAGCTTGATAGGTGGGCTATCCCTGGGGGGGGGGGCTATGACCTGCTTTTCTAGCTTGTGTGTGTGGTGTGTGTGCGTGTTTAATGTAATTATACCCTCAAACATCTAATATATATATATATATATCCATTTATAATTAGCAATATATTTATATCATTATATATATTTAATAAATATATATAAATATAAATATAGTAAATATATTCATTATTTAAATATATTTATATAATTATATATATATAATATATATATATAAATATATAAATATTCATTGTTTAAATATATTATTATAATTTTATAATTATTTAAATATATAATTATTTATTTATAAATATATGAATAATACTTTAAAAAATAATAATATTTATATATTTATATATTTATCTAATTATATATATAGCCCCCAAGGTGCAGCTCAGCGGTAGCTACCCTTATGGGTCTCGGTGAGGTCTCGAGTTCAAGTCTCACCGAGTACATTATTTAAATAAATTTATTATAATTTTATATTTATTTAAATATATATAATTATTTATTTATAATTATATAAACACTTTTTTAAAAAATAACATTTATTTATTTATAATAATTATAAATATATAAATTTATAAATATAGTAAATATATATTTATATATTTATTTATAAATATTTATTTATAAAAATATTTTTAACATTATTAATGGATATATAATCTTAAATATATGCATTTTAAAAGTGAGTGAAATTGAATAATTCAAAATGAGCACACTTTAAAAATATTGAAAAAATGATATGTTTTATTAATTAAATATAAATTATTAAAAAATATAGATATATATATATATATTTAAAGATGAATACATATTAAAAATACTAAAACATAGTAAATAAATACAAAAAAATAAATAATAGAAAATGAACAAAATTAAAAATTAAAAATATGAAAAATGAATAAATAATACTTAAATGTAATAATATTAAAAATAAATAAATAAAATTGACTGATTAAAAACATAATATATTAAATGTATCATGTTATAATGAAATTTTAAAATATACTAAAATCTGAATAAATCATATAAATATTAGGTGCATGTGTTTCTATATAAGATTTCATTAATTACCTAAATATTTGTGTGTGTGCATTGTATATAAAAATGCATTAATTACATATATGTATGTGATATCAATGTAACACACGACGTTTGATATATGTCAAATTGAAAAATCAAAAAACATTAAAAACGAATAAGACATTAATATGTTTAAATTTTATTCATTTTCTATATATTAATATTTAACATATATTATTTATTACTATTTATAATATATATATATATTATACTTATTCATTTTTATTAGTAATTTTTTCATTAATAAAATTTTAAATAATTTTTCAGTTTATTCATTATTAATTTTTTTGTTTAATTATTTCAATTTACTTATTTTATATATCTATATTTAATATATACTATTTATTAATATTTATAATATATATATATATATTCATATTAAATTTATTCATTTTTATCAATAATTATTTAATTAATAAAATGTTTAATATTTTTCTTAATTTACTCATTTTTAATTTGTATTTGTTTAATTATTTAATTTTATTTATTTTATATATCTATATATTTAATATATACTATTTATTAATTTTTATAATTTATATATATGCATATTTAATTTATTCATTTTTAACAATAATTATTTAATTAATAAAACTGTTAATATTTTTTTTATTTGTTTAATTATTTCATTTTATTATAGACCTTTATCAATGCTAAAAATAAAACACTGATAAAAGGTAGCGTTTATCAGCGCTAAAAAAAGTACTGATAAAAGATAACCTTTATCAGCACTAAAAATAAAGCACTGATAAATGATACCTGATAAAAGATAACCTCTATCAGCACTAAAAATAAAGCACTGATAAAATGTACCTTTTCTTAGTGATTTTTTCTAGTGCGGATAAATGCCAGTGCTGTTAGAGACCTCTTTTGTAATAGTGGTGAGGTTCTACAACCTATGTTCGACCACTACCCTCTCATTTAAGGTAGGCCTCACACCAATTTCCAATCACTACCCTCTCACTCAGGGTGATATTTTGTAACCACATCTCATGCCAAAGATCTATCATTAAGGGTTGGGACACCTGACAACATAATGTAGCCCCATATTACACCAACAATTCTTGGGTGAACCGATCAATTGGAAAATAGAATCTCAAGTATTAGCTCTTAGTTAGTAGTCTATGCATCCAACACATCTCATACCCTACTCACAACCCGGATGATCAACTTGCTTGTTATATCCATGTAACATAAGTCACATCTCATTGCATCTATCCCCATGGGATAACCTCTCCATGGAATGTTGTATCACGCAAGGCTTCATAATCCAAGCCAATCAGTGTGCCATCTTTCTCGAGGAATCTAAGTACTTAGTTCCATGACCAATCTCATACCTTTCTCATTGGCACCTGTAAGAATCTGTTTTTTCTATGAGATAGGAATCCTATAGTTTTAGTTTGAATCCTTAATTTTATCCTTATAAACGTGCTTAATCACCTAATGAAGGGTTCAAGATCATCTGAGTCTTGTTCGGAGCCTGGATCTCTAGATTTTAGAGGAAAAGGTGAGGCCCATGGTTTGACCAAACCATGCACAGGAGGCCACACAATTTGGGAAAACTGTATGGGGGTGTTACAGAGCTCAACATAGGGGAGTGCACGGGCATCACACGGTTTTACTAACCATTCATTACAACCATGTGGGGTGTGCACCCTGGGTAGAGGGGGTCATATAGGTAGACCATGGTTTGGAAAACCATGCTCCCCCAACCTTACAGTCCACTCTTCTTGGATAGTGGTTTGCACACGGTTGGTGCACGATTTTTCCAACCATGCGACCAAACTGTGCACCCCTTAAAAGTTTGGTAAAATTAAAATTTTATCCTTAATGAGTTATATCTTTACCCTCATTCTCTTTTTCTCCTCTAGTGGACACAATGAGCTCCTCCTTCATGTTGGAAGCTCCCTCCATGGAATTATCCTAGATTCTAGGATATCTTCATCGTTCGAAGTCTGATTCGATCACCGTTGGTCTCTTTGGATTACCTTAGGTAAGATCTTTAATCCTTAGTCTTAGTTCATCGTTTTTATTCCTCTCGATGATGTTATTTTGATGTAGGCTCATATGCCCTATTTTCAAGGCACTGTTCTGTTCTTTAGTTTTCTTCTCATCTATACCAAACCAAGGGCCGATACTATATGAGAAGAATGCTATAGGCTCGAGGTATGTGGTCTATGAATTTTCCCTAAAAGTATCACCATTTTATAAAATTTAGTCATTGTTAACACACCTGTATCACTAGGAATTGCTTATTAAATTCATATTCCATGTTTATAATTGTTTGACTTGTATTATAGATCCCTATCTATACTTGTTCATTATGTAGTTATAGGTTTTGAACTCAACACCGACCACCCAAAGTAGGGTGATTCATTTTTATGACTTGGTAACTCATGTTTTGTCAATCCACACCAGCATTCATGTGTGCTTATACTTGAACTTGATAAGTTAAGTTTTTTAAATTAATTAATGAAACTATTTTTGGTTTAATGTAAAGTATATTTATAGATATCACTTGGCCTAGTTAAATTATAAATTTAATTGCAATTGGTTTCATGACTTAAATCACCTTGTCATGCTAAATGAAAGGAAATGGTATGAACCAAATAAATAACTATATAAATGAATGGTAATTGGTTTCATGTACTTATCCCACCTTTTCATGATTATTAATGGTAATGTAATAAACCTAATTAATGATTAAGTAATTAACTATTTATAAAAAAAGTTTTAAATGGTTGTATGTCCTATTTAGCCTTGTAACCTAGTATTAAAGGAAATTGAATGAACCTAATGAATTATAAAAAGGAATGAGTATTACAAGGCCTTAAATGAATAATGATTAATGTATAAGGTGCCTATTTCATATGGACATTTTCACTTTTATAGGAGTGGTCAGACTTGAGCTAGCCTTGGATTCCCAAGGGAATGCCTTGAGCAATCAGAGGACGCCATTCCAATTCAAGGACCCAGTTTCCAAGGGAGATGCTCACCTTGGAACATGGTCCTTGTATAATAGAGGATTCTAGATACGATGTCACATGATCCCTTCACTATCTTCTTGATATTAGTATACCTTAGATACACTCCTTGGATCCAACTTGATGTCTTGAGACATGTGGCACCATGGATACACTCCATTGCTCCCGGTCATTCTTAGCCCATTATTACCTTGGATGATATCCATGGACTCAGTTATAATATATTACAATGGAATTCCTTAGGTAATGCCCCTTATATTATAATCAGACCCCTTTTCCAGACTACATGTTATTACTAAGTTGGCTCGACCCATGCGGTCAAGGATGCCTTAGTTTTACCTTGAATCCTCTTTCATTATTATAATCATTATAGGATGCCTTGGTTACACCATGGATCCTCTTACATCATCTTTATCATATGCAGTACATTTAAAACTTATTATAAATTGGAACATAATTAATTGAATGATTACATGTTTAGACACCAGATGATGCTGAAGCAGGTGTAAGTTATTTATTTTGACATTTCTTTACATTTATATATACCTGTACACTATTTTAGTTTATATTTATAGACTGGATTTGAATAGATGTATTTGGTGGTGGAATATTGAGATTTATCTCACACCCTATCTAGGTCATTGATGGTACCCAAGTAGATTATATGTATGTAGGTGTTGATAATGGGAATCACCCCTCTTTGGACACATAACTTGCTTACTTTATTTAAGATAGATCTTGGTAGTGGATGACTGAGCCATCGCTCGTGATGTTGGATAATTTTTTGATTGTTTTTTATTCTTTTGTATAGAATGTATTTCATACTACCATTTATACCTATTTTCTAGTTTTGTACAGACATGATACATCATCATATTTTTTTATATGATACAATTATCAACTATTGATGTTTATTCATTACTTGGATATTTATGTATGCTTCTGTTGCCAGTTTTGTTTATTTATTCTACTAATTCAGCTATTATTATCCATATGTTTATTATACCGCTATGCTACACTCTGATATGAGGGAATAGTCTTCCCATGAACACAACCTAGGCCCTCTATGCTAGTCGGAAACCTCTGGTATACGGGGAGGCACACTTGAGGCCATATGGTCCATTGACTCAGGACACCTTTGAGTGGAACCCGAGTCAGGACTTCTCAAAGTGGTATTAAATCTTTCTTTTATTTTTTATTATTGTTTGGGAATATAGACATAAGATTAGGAACATGGTTGGGACTTGGTTATAAGCCGTTCCTAAGAGTAGCTAACCCATGTTTAAGGTAAATACCAAGTTTCCTAAGAATGAGAAATTGTTGTTTTGTATTTTTATTATTATAGTTGATAACCTTTCACCATTGGATGATTCACATGAATTGTGGTATTTTATATTCTTTACAATGATTTTACCTTATCCTAATACGACAAGTATCATTGTTACGTACATAATTATAGGCACCTAGAATTCAAATTTCATTCATATGCCATACCATATAGGTGCATTTTATTTCTGGCATTGCATGTGTCACCTGTGATTGTTGAGTGGCCCATGGTTTTTATATATGTGCCAATGATGCTAATATATTTTTCAGGATAGAATAATTGGTCATTTAAAGTATCAAAATCAATCTAAATAGTATTTTCCTGCATAGGTTGTTAGTGGTATATTAAATAGCTAGTTTATACCCATGTTAGCTATGTAGCTTTGGTTATATGATCTGATATTTGGATGTGAATGAGTGCATACCAGTTTCAATTTATGAGGTTTATATGTGAATAGAAATGGGTAATTAGCCGAGTTGATCCATCGTATATTAACAATTATATTCTGATGCTGAGTGTAGAGGGGGTACAATGGAATTAAATGGGTGTTTATTTTAGTTAAAAAGTGTATGGGCCTTTATTAGCTTGGAATGATGATCCTTTTAATCAAAAAATTATATATTTATATAATAAAATGAAAACTTTAAAGGCAAAAACTTTAATTATAAATTAAATGGTTTCTAGTATATGAAGAGGCAAAGTGTGATTGACCCTTAACCTAATGGAACCCCTATAAATCAAATTTGAACACTTACCCATACCCAAAATTTTTAAGTGGGTAGTTGGGGTAGTACCTTGGGTAGTGAGCCCTTATTATTATGTTCTAATTCTTCTAGTGATTCAATATGTTACCAAATCTTATTCTGAGTCATGTTCTTATCATTTTTAGAGCTATTTGACCCCAAAATCCTTGATTCATTCTCCAAGAGAGTGGTTATGACCATGCTCTAGAGATAGTGGGCCCTAAGATGATAGTCTTACCAATAGGAATTACACTTGAGGCACCACCTGTTATACCCAAACTAGGAACTAATGCTCAGCTTTTGAGGGTTTTATACATTTGATGCAGTACATGTAGGGTGATCTATGACCTACACCTACTACAACTGTTCTAATTCCTAATTTTCAGCAGCAGCATCCTCTCATCTTCTCGGGGGATGGCAGTCCTCAGGCTACCAATTCTTGGCTGAAGACCACTTTTTCTATCTCTGAGCATATGAAGATTCCTCCAGAGAGGAGGGTCAATCTTTCCATATACATGCTATGTTATTCCTCCAAGAATTGGTTGGATGTGATTACTCATGCTGATCATCACCAGGGCATGGTTTGGTTTGATTTACAGACTACCTTTTATGATCACCTTTTCCCTTAGATAATAAGTGATGACCAAGACAAAGAGTTCATGAACTTGGAGCAAGGTGCTATGTTTGTTATGGACTATTCAATGAATTTTAATAAGTTGTAATGATATGCACCGCTTTTAGCCGATGATGAGCTGTCGCGAGTGAGATATTTTAAGAGTGAGATATTTTCTAATATTATAAATTAGTGTATTATCACCGATCACAACCTAAAAATAATCTAATAATATCAGGAACATAGTTTCAGTGATGAGGCAGGGCGGTAGTTCTTCCAGTAGTAGGAAGCATAGGCTTAAGGTTTTTCTTTAGAGCAATGGAGACCAGATTATTCACACCAGAAGCTCCATTATATTCCATCAGTGTGGAAGGAAGGGGAATTTAAATCCTTAGTGTGATAGATACCCTCTTGAGTGTTGTTCCTATGGCTGTATGGGTCATATTCATAGATTCCGTAAGACTTTTCCACCTACTTCCAGTAGAAGAGGTTTTGCACCTGCTCCACATTTAGGATTAGGATCAGTTATGCCATGTCAAGATGGAATTTGGAGTAGAACCAATTGAACAAGTTGACGAGGTGGTCATGGCCATTTTATCCAGACTTCTGGTTATCAGTGTCATCAGAGTGATCATACTTAGGGTAGCCCGGCTGTTGTACAAGGCTATGGATCAAGCCAATTGCATGCCTTAAATTCCATACCTAAGGATCAAAGTGTAGGACTATATATAGTATGAGTTAATATTCTAGTATCCTCTACTATTGTATATTATTTATTCGATATAGGTTATTCTCACTACTTTATCTCCTTATTGACCATGGAAAGTATCAGGTTGGAAATTCAGTACTTCTGTGGTGTGATGACCTTAGATACACTATTAGGAGTACAGTTAGTGGGAATATATCAATACAGGGATTGTCCCCTTGAGGTATGTATTTATCCCTTCTTATGGTACCTCTTTATGATCAAGATGACAAGTTTTCTTTCCATTATCAAAATGGATTGTCTGGTTCCATATCACACCTATGTGGACTGATATCACTGCAGGGTGTCGTTTACATTACCCGAGGAAAGAGGTTATCTCCACAAGGGTGAGTGGGATGTCCAGGATGGTAGAGATATACTAGAGCATCATGGACTAGGTGGAGTGAGCACCCATATTACTTATCTCTTCACGGAGGAGTAGATAATACATCTGAAATTTTTTCTTGTCATAGTATATCACTTCAGGGACATATTTCTTGAAGATTTTTATGGCTTACCTCCTAATAAAGAGGTAGAGTTTATGATTTATCTCATTCCAAGAGTAGATATAGTATATATTCCTTCACACAAAATGACAACTACTAAACTTGAGGATCTCAAGATACATTTGGAGGATTTAGAATCAAATTGTTTTATTCTACCCACTACTTCTTTGTAGGTTCTCCTGTGCTTTTTTATAAGAAGGCGGATGTGAACCTTCATTTATACATGGATTACCAATGGTTGAACCAGATTATATCTAAGAACCAATATCCACTTCCTCAAATAGATTATATCTTTGATTAGATTTGAGGAGCTAGGGTATTATCAAAGATATACCTAAGATGGGGTTATCATCATGTGTGAGCCAGGCCTTCAGATATACCATGTACGACTTTCTAAAGATGGTACAATTTATATGAGTATGTCTTTATGATATTTGGTCTTATAAATAAAACCATTGTTTTCATGGATTTGATGAATAAGGTTTTCCACCCCTATCCAGATTCCCCTTTCCTGGTATTTGTGGATGACATCCTAGTCTATTCATGTACTCATATAGACCATGATAAATATCTTGATATCATTCTGAATACACTGAGAGAGAATCAAATATATGATAATATTGATAAGTTCAACTTATGGATTGAAAAATTTCACTTCTTAGGTCATATTTTCTCAGAATTAGAGGTATCCTTTAACCAAGATAAGGTGAGTGTTGTGGTTTCTTGGGAGCATCCTAGGAATATGTTTGAAATATGGAGTTTTTGGGGATGATTGAATATTACAAGAATTTAATACAGGACTTCTCACATATTGATTCACCTCTTAATGGTCTTACCAAGAAGGGTGTGAAGTTCATGTGTTCAGAAGCTTGTGAGAAGGCCTTTTAGCAGTTGAAAGGAAGACTCTCCTCGACATCGGTTATGATTCTTCCAGAGCATGGAAGAGGCTATATGGTTTTCTTTAATGCATCATGAATCATATAGGGTGTATTAATGATGTTTCAGGATAGATTAATCATATATGGGTCTCTCCATTTGAGGCCTCACAATCATAATTCTCCGATGCATAACCTTAAGTTAGCAGCTATTGTCTATTCCTTATACTATTAGAGACACTATTTTATAGGTGAGTGATTTGTAGTGTATAAAGACCACAAGAGACTCAAATATATATTTACATATAATTAATTGAATACCATTCATTGAGGATTGGTCAAATACCTTCAGTCCTTCGATTTTGAGCTTGCCTATATGCCTATGAAAGGTAATGCGGCAACTGATGCGCTGAGCCAAAAAACTCAAGAACATTCCATACTGGAATCCAATGATGAATGGAAATTTATGGACCTCCTTTATGAGATATATATAGAGTTTCATGAGAGTCACAAGTAGTATTATATTTCAACCTTGGCATTTAACTCATCACTCCTTGATAGGGTGAAAGCAAGAAGTTTTTAGATCTTGAAGGCTTGATTTTCTAGGAGAGTATTTCTGATGAGTATCTACCATTAGATTAGTTTGTTGATGGATACAACATCCTATACATACATGGTTGTGTTTAGGTGACTACCAAAATAAGAGAGGAACTGATTCAATAGCCTTATATGCTTCTTATTGGGAAGTTCATCCAAGCATCTCCAAGTGTATCAAGATATTCATCACCAATATTGGTGTCCTGGGTTGAAACAACTGATAGTAGGTTTAATCACTTGTTGTTTTAGGTTTCATTAGGTGAATGTAGAACACTAGAGACCTTATATCTTTTTGTATCTGGTACCATCCATAGAATATAAATGGGATGATATTGCAATGGACTTTGTAGTCGACTTACTAAGGTTTCTTCAAGGCAGTGATGTGGTTTGGGTAGTCATGGATCGATTGACTAAAGTAGCCCACTTCTTTCCCATCAGAGAGACTTTATAAGATGATTATTTGGGAAGAATATGTGTCCATGAGATCATGTGTCTACATGGGGTCCCTCATACTATCATTTAAGATAGGGATGATCATTTCACATCATGGTTCTAGTAGAGGTTATAGAGAGTTATGGGTATATAGGTTCTTATAAGAAAAAAGTTTCATCTTCAGATTGATGGACAGTTATAACGGATGATATAGGTGATAGAGGAAATGCTCCAAGAAGGAATCCTTAATTTAAGTGGTTCTTGGGGAGAATCATATCACTCTTTTCAATTTCACCTATAATAATTTCTTTTAGGAGACGATTCAAATGGATCATTATGAGGACTTGTATGGTAGGACATTCTGTTCACCCCTTTCTTGATTAGAGGTAGGAGAGGCAGTGATACTAGGTCTTCATATCATATAAGAGACTTTAGACTAGGTTCAATTGATTAGAAAAAGTATTTCTACTACTCAGTCTAGAAATAAATATTATATCGATTTCCATCAATGATCTCTAGAGTTTGAGGTTAGGGATCATTTTATCCTGTGGGTATCACCCAGGCTTGGTCATAGATAGATACTGAGGTAAGGGAAGATGTATATTTGTTATGTCAAGACATTTGAGATTCTAGATAGAGTCAGTATGATAGCCTATTAGTTTCTATTACCTCAAAGGTACCATTCCATGCATGACGTCTTCCATGTTTCACAACTTCATCGTTATCATGCCGAACCGTCTAATACTTTTTGATACTGAGGAGGTTGAGTTATATGTTGATGATTTGTTTGTGGAGTATCCTATAGGCATCATTGAACATAACACAAAGGATCTAAAAGTCCAATATATCCCTTTAGTATGGATGCTATGATAGCTCTACCATGTGAAGGATGAGACTTGGAAGTGGGAGGCTGACGTACATGCTCAGTGGTTGAAGTTGTTCTCAAATAGAATTTCACCACCGTTGGAAGATAACTCAGGGGAGAGTTCCTTTAAGGGAGGAAGACTGTAATAAATTGGTTTTTATATAAGGTACATATCCTTAATTTCAGTTTTAATCCTTAATTTTATCCTTATAAATGTGATTAATCACCTAAGGAAGGTTTCAAGATCATATGGGGCTTATTTGGAGCTCTTAACTCTAGATTTGAGAGGAAAAGGTGAGGGCTAGGATTTTACCAAACCCTTCATAGGAGGCTGCATGGCTTGGGAAAACTGTGTGGGGGTGTTGTAGAGCTCTATAGAGGGTAGAACATGGGTGGTGCACAATTTTCCTAACTGTTCACTACAACCGTGCATGGTGTTCACCTTGGTCAGAGGGGGTCACACAGGTAGAGCACAGTTTGTAAAACTGTGCTCCCCCAACCATGCATTCCACTCATCTTGAATAGTGGATGCCACATGGTTTGGACAACTGTGTGGCCAAATCATGAACCCAATTAAAATTTGGGTAAAATTACCTTTTCCCCCTTAATTAGTTATATATTTACCATCCTTATCTTTTTCTCTCCAGCGGATAGAATAAACTCCTCCTTTACGTTGGAATCTACCTCCATGGAAGTATCCTAGGTTCTTTGATATCTTCATTTTATAAAGTCTAATTCAATCACTTTTTCTATCTTTGGATTCATCTTGGTAATATATTTAATCCACAGGCTTAGTTAATCATTTATATTCCTCTCAATGATTCTATTTTGATGCAGGATCATATGCCCTATTTTCAGGGCATTGATCCATTCTTTAGTTTTCTTCTGATCCGGGCTAAAATAAGGGATAATATTAGACAAAGAGAGTTCTATAGGCTTAAGGTGGGTGGTATATCACTCTTCCCTAAAAATTTCATTATTTTATAAACTTTCATCATTGTGAACATGATGGTATCAATGTTAATTTCTTATTAAATTCATATTCCATGATTATAATTGTTAAGATTGTATTTTAAAGCCTTTTATGTACATTTTGTTTATGTCATTGGAGGTTACGACCTCAACACCAACCACCCTAAGTAGGGTTATTCTGTGTTACACCTTGGTAACCCATTTTGAGTCTATCTTCAGCACCATTTGGGTGTTCTTCAAATTGAACTTGATAAGGTAAGTGTTTTAAATTAACTAATGAAACTTTTTTTAGCTTAATAGAAAATATATTTATAGATATAACTTGGACTAATTAGATTGTATATTGAATCATAATTGGTTCCATGACTTAAATCACATTGTCATGATAAATGAAAGGAAATGGCATGAACTTGATAAATGACTATATAAATGAATGGTAATTGGTTGCATGTACTTAGCTCACCTTTTCATGATTATGAAAGGTAAATGAATGAACCTAATGAATGATTAAGTAATTAAAATGTTTATAAACTAAAGTGTTAAATGGTTGCATATCCTATTTATCCTTGACACCCTGTATGAAAGGTAATGTAATGAGCCTACTGAATTATAAAAAGAAAAGAGTATTATATAACCTAAAATGAATAATGATTAACATATAAGGTGCATATTGCATATGGACCTTTTCAATTTTATAGTAGTTGTTAGACTTGTTCCATCCTTGGGTTCCTAAGGGAATGCCTTGAGCACTCAAAGGACACCATTCCAATTCAAGGAGCCGATTGACAAGGGAGATAACTACCTTAGAACATGGTCCTTATCTACTAGAAAATTCCCAACATGATACCATAGGATCCCTTAACTATATTTTGGATATTATGTTGTCTCAAATACACTCCTTAGATTCATCTTGATATCTTCAGACATGTGGTACCATGGTTACACCCCATTGGTACCAGTCATGATTATCACATGCTTACCTTGGATGAGATCCTTGGACTTGGTTAGAATATATTATAGTGGGATTACTTGGGAGATTCCCATTGGATTACACTCATACCCCTTTTCCAGACTGCGTGTTATTACTGAGTTGGCTTGACCCCTGAGGTCAACGATACCTTAGTTTCACCTTGGATCCTATTTAATTATTATCATCATTATAGGAATCCTTAGTTACACCTTGGATCCTTTTACATTACTCTATCATATAAATTATGGTTAAAAATTATTATAAAATTGAAGATAATTAATTAAATGATTACATGTTTAGACATTAGATGAGGCTAAAGTAGGTATGATTTGTTTATTTCGGCATTTCTTTACATTTATATATAACTGAACACTATTTTAGTTTATATTCATAGACTATATTTGTACAGACAGCATTGGTGGTGTCCTATTAATATTTATCTCACACCCTATCTGGGATGCCAATGGTACCCAAATAGATTATATGTATGTAGGTGTTGATAAGGGTAAGTGTCCGGATTTTGACACCTAACATGCTTGCTTACTTTATGACGAAGATTAGTAGAAGATGACTAAGCCAGCACTCAGGATGCTGGATAGTTTTTGGCTTATTTTTTATTCTTTTTTATAGCATGAATTTCCTAATACCATGTATACATGTTTTACAAATTTTTTATAGTCATGATACATAATCATTTTTTTAATAAGGCTGACGTGCAAAGGACCCTATTATTAAAATAGAAATTCATACAAGAAGTAAAGACAGAGGAGTAAATATAGCAATGCAGGTCCATAAAAATGAAATTAGTGCACTCATGAGTGAGTGTTCATACTGTGAAGAGATATTTGATCACCCCTGCCACTTGGTTGTATCCCCCTCCACCCAGCCTTTGCCTATATCTAGGGACCTCCACCATGATATGGGATCTCAGAAGTTTCATCAATGTTCACACACTTATCTCCATCCCGATCTTCCGTTGTTTTTCCATCTTCATCACTAATAGAAGATTCAAGCAATTCAAATGAATTATAGGTACTCAACTATTTCATAACTTTCTGAATTTAAGATTTAGGGGTGCCACGACTTGGTGGAGGCTAGGATGATCCTGTCACTTTTTCATTTTCCCCCTCCAATCTGGGAAGGTCCGCATGCACTTCAGGAGAGGAGGCTTTGAAATATTCCTTCAAGGGACCTGTCTGTTCATGCTTCCCAGTTGGAGTGGATTTATGGCGCATGCTATGGGTATTCATAGCATCCTGTGCATTAGTCATTTTAAGAGGTACAAAGTCTAGAATAGAAAATGTATCCCTACCGTCTTTAGCATGCATAAGTGAAGAATTACCAGCACTAAACTTATCTAGAAAACCATGAAGTAAATTGGACTTAACATGTTCTCTAGGATTACCTTCCGGAGGGGAGACCTCCATATTAGTGGCATGAGGAACTGTAGAAACAGAGGCTATTTCTCTATCCACTGTAAATAAAAAATATTATTTTCCATTTGATGAAAAAGATTGACCAAATGGTTGTACCTTTTTATTTTCCTTTACCGAAGTATAGTTTCAAACATCGGTCACCTCTTTCTCTTAATTAGATTTCCTTGAGATAGGAAGATCCATATTTTCCTTGCCTCTTCCGCTTTTGGGATTGAACAAAATATGTTCTTGTTTTAGGCAAGAGTCTACATATTCTTGAGAAGCATTTTTCAAAGCATCAAGTCTATAAATTGATTCATCATCTTCATCATCTTTGAGACCCCTTGTCAATATTTCTTTGAATGAGGCTCCATTCATACCAGCCATATCAAAATTGTCATCTATGGATAAATGAATATCATCCCCAAGATCTTCCCATTATAAGAGAACTCTCTTGTTTTTTGTGAAGAAGAGATGGTCTTGATAGGTTCTTCAGAACATACCTCTTTGGCATTGGGTTCTTCATCAAGAGACCTTTGAGATTTTTCAGACACAATAGTATTTCTATCAGATTCCTTTAAGAGATCATGACCAATTACAACAACCATCTTATTTTTCTCAGTGCTTTGTGCCATACCTTGTTTATGTGGCTTCCTATAGTGTTGTAGGTCATGCCCTTTAATTTGACAGTTGTCACAAATAACATTTCTTCTACATGTAGGTTCTTCATGCCCAATAACTTGACAAGAAACACATAAAGGAGGAGTGCTTTAATATTCAATTCGAAGACAAATATCATCTTGTTGAATAGATAAAATCACCTTATCTATTAAAGTAGTACTAAGATCAACCTCTACTAGTACCCGAGCAAAATGACCGTAACTTAATGATTCTATAACATGATCCATTCTAATTGGAATCCCAATAGAAGATGCAATATCGAAAAAAATCTTAGCATGCCATAATACCAAGTTGATATCGTGTATTTTTATCAATACTTGTGCACAAGTATCCTTAAAATCAATAAAATTGAAGTTCAATTTCCATTCATGAAGTCTAAGTGCACCTGGCCTGAGATTGATGGAACCGATACTCCAAGATCTAACTTTGAGCTCCACCAAAGGAAACAAGATATGAAAAAGTCCTTGACCAAGGGACATGCATTTGAATTCATTGAATCCCCAAATATCATCTAACTGAGAGATGAAATATGAAGTCCTCTAGGGTTTCATACCTTTCATTAAGGAGATGCGAGCGATAAATGAATGCTTGCATAGATCAATCCTAGCCGCAATTGAATCCTCCAAGGCTGAAACATGCGTTGTTGACCCTTTCCTAATTACTCGATGGGGCGTTCTATATGAAAGAGGAATGAAGGACCCCCCCCCCCCAAAGAAACCCTTGAAGGAGGAAACATTATTCAAAGCTTCATGGTCCTTCTTCTTTTCCACTAGAGCTGGACTAATATGATTTTCGAGTCGAAACGCATCAAACGATTGAATATTAACACTGCGTGGGTGAGATAGGGTAGACAAAGCTACAAGGTGTAGTGACGGAGGCTTCCTCTCCTTCTCTTCCATCTTTTTTCATCTAAAAATCTGATACATCATCATAATTTTGTATATGATACAATTATTAGCTATTGATGTTTATTAATTTCTTGTATATTTATGTATGATTCCACTAACAATATTGTTTATCTATTATACTTATTCCACTATTTTTATCCATTTGTTTATTATACCTTTATGATACACTCTAATATGAGGTCATTTTATCCTCATAGACACACCCTAGAACTTCACTGCTTGTCAGCAGCCTCTGGCGTACGGGGAGGCGTGCTTGAGGCTATGTGGTCCACCGTCTCAGGGAACCTGTGAGTGAAACCTGAGTTGGGATGTCACTGATGTTATTCACTTATTCATAATTTTTTTATCTACCCCCTTTACTAATTTTCAAGGAAATTTTCATAATTGGTTTTAAATGAACATGTTTTAATATTAAATATAATTTGTGAGCATTGTTTGAAATAATCCAGATTCAAGTATTTTTACTATTTTAATCATAACTCTCACCCTACCAATTAAAATTGCATGATTCCTATTTTTTAGGGTTAATTATTCACAATAATACAAATCATTTGACTGGATCTTTGGATAATTTGTCTATTTGAAGGGCTATATAAACTACATAAGAAAACACAAATAATCTATTAAAGAAATTGGACCATACATGATGATTGACTTTATGGGATTAATACATAAGGAAATTTTTTATGAAACTTAATAATAAGTTCAAGGAAATCCATATACATATTGGATAAAAATTTCTAGGCCCAAATCAACCAATTGATGCATGCATATCCAACATACAATTCTTTTTAGGATTTAAAAGTAGCACACAATCCCGGACTTTTCTCCCAATCCAAACATTAAATTGAGCTGATATTTTGTGCTGTGAAATCCAAGATGTATGAAACCAAATTTTTGGGAGAAATGGAATGGATTTGAGGGCATCTTCCTATCAAATGATTCATTCACATTGTGACCTTTGAAAAAGTGCGGATGAAAATGGACAACAACACATTGTTTAAGAAAACATCCATAACTTTGGATAAATGGATGTCAAATTTGTATGGTGTGATTTCCACATCCACATATAAAAATTTTAAGAATAATATTTCTCAAGATTCAGCTATCTAAATTATCAAATTGGTGAACCAAGTGGAGGGGAAATTTTGGAATGCAAAGATTCCACCACCTTGGGCTATAAATTCCCTCCCCTATTCTCCTTTAAAGGGGTTGGAATTTAAGAAATTAAATAAGAGATTTGGAAAGAATAAATACTTTATAAAGGACCAGGATCATTTCTTTAACCTTTTTTCAACAATATATTCCTCGCTTATAATTTCCTTTTCATGTTTGTTTATACTTGTTTTCAATTGTAATCGTGTAAGTTTGTTTTCATTTCAATTAAATATTAATGAATGTTTCTTAATCATAATCTATAATTATCATCCACCATATTTTGTGTTATATTATTTTTCTTTAAATTGTTTAAATCAAGTTAAAAATCATTCCCTTATTTCACTTTCTCATTCAATCAAAAGTGTGTTTTTAACTCTCTTCACCGTTTTGTGTGTGTGTTCGGTGCACCAATCTTTTATTTTCCTATTATTTTTATTATATTTATAGATAATAACTATAAGCATCATAAACTAGATTAATAACCATATTAGTGGATTAATAAATCATCCATTGGGGTGAGTCATAATTTGGTGATGTTAAGTAGTTAAGATCTTTTTCTCATTAAATATTCTTTAGGTTAACATTGTGTATGTTAAACTTAAAATGTCACGAATTAATGAAATGTTTTGTTTAATGTGTAGATTACATGGATTATTGGAACCATATATACACTACCATAAACAAGTATTTATTGATATTAGAATACTAGTTAAGTTAATACTAGTATTAAAGTCTCAACACTTGAGAATTCTGATGAAAATCATCTTGTGAAGTGGGTGTTAATTTAATGAAATATCATAGAAATATCAAGGATATAATAATATTGAAACTACAATAATGAACTCAACCTAATATTTATCTAAATTTTAAACCAAAATTAATCTATAAATTAATTTAATTAAGCTCTGAAAACAAAACCCCATTCAAAACACAAATAAAAAAACAATCGACTATAAAAAATTACCATCATTAAAGATTCAACTCGTGTGCTGCTATACACATTAATAGAGCACCAAACCCTTGAATGGTCATTAGGAAAAAATAGGCCACACTTCAAATGGATCCATTGTCAGGGGTTGTGCAACTAGTATTTGATATTTTTTGATTTTTGTAAAAAAAAAAAACAAAAAAAAAAACAAAAAAAAAACCCAAAAAACAATTCTGAAAAAAAATCAAATAAAAACCCACCTTAACAAAAAAATCATACACAAAAAAAACATGAAAATAACAACTTTATAATTCTTTCCAAACATCTCTGAATGCCCCATAGCCTCCCAAATAATCCATCATATTTGTTTGACTCAGAAATTGAGTGAACTCTTCACTGACTTAGGAGGAACATTAGGGATATTCAAATCACCCATGAACTATTCATTACCTATCAAATTGAACTAAATATGGCCAATCCTAGGGAAAAAACCTTAAATAACTAACTTCCCTTGATATAAATTTCCAACCCCTTGGTATTTAATATCCAAACATTAAAAAACATTTCAAACTCAAATGGATTTTGATTTATCTTTTACCTCATTTCCATAAGCTAGTCAATTAGGATCTACATATTCACCTCAAAGAGTTCCAAGTGGTGTGATCTACCATAAAGCCCCAAGAGTTTTATGAAGAAAAAATCAAACTCTGTGCATTACATTTATCCCTAGATTAATCTACCAAGTCATGGATCTAATACCTCTATCCTAGTTACAATAATGGATTAACATGAAACATATCTTTTTAGAGAAATTCCTTTTATCTTCTTAAACTACTTCTATCTGAAAGAAAGAAAGTTGTATCCATCAATTCCCAAATTAATCACTCCATGAGTACTCGGAGAGGTTCAAAAATATTTTTGAAATCTTCCCACACCACCAAATCTCTGACCAACTCTCTATCCAATACTTCTATTAGAGTTTATTAGCTATGTAGAGAACTCTCATTTATGATGCAAGTGGCATTTCTCTTGTTGAAAAAACTCTTGAAGACATATGGGATCTCATAAGAAATATTGATAAAAACACACAAAAATTCCATATTCGAGAACATGATCAAGTAAAAAAAGTCCAAGTGAATCAATACATATATCCTAACAAGATGAAAGAGTGGATGAGTGAACTTACATGTCTTGTGCGACAACTAGCAGTGGCTGCTAAAGCCCCAACCTCATCTTCTTGACCATCTCTATTCCTTGGACCTATTAAAAATTTTAGAATCTATATATGAACATCTCATCCAACCAAAAAATGTACAAAGATTCAAGATGATCCACTAGATTCATCTAGACCAATAGAGCTCAATTAAACATATGCTCACAAGAACAACAACCCTTAACTATTAGGTCAGTTTATTAGAAACTCTAACTAACCCCACTCCGAGCACCTCTCTTTTACCCATAACCCAGGATTGAGGTATGGTAATCTCATTTCTCATCCCCCTCAATTCCCTCCTCAAAATACAACAACATTATCCTTTTTTTACCTCAAAATTAAAGGAGAAATCATCCACCTGCTCCTCCTTGCTTCCACTATCCTAGCGAGCCTTCTCAATTCCAACCTAATACAAGAACTATCCCAAGAACCAAAATCAAGGAAATCCCAATGTGGGACATGAT
Source organism: Viscum album (assembly GCA_963277665.1). NCBI lineage: Eukaryota > Viridiplantae > Streptophyta > Magnoliopsida > Santalales > Viscaceae > Viscum > Viscum album. Next base: position 2,080,181,695 of record OY728128.1, on the reverse strand, counting down.
TATTTTTCCAAGAAACCATGGGAAGTTCTATGGAAGATCTCACCTCCTTTACTAATTATATACTTAAAAATATTTAAAACCAAATAGGTTAACTTGCATCCCACTTTAGAGAGTAGAAACCATCCAATTCTTCCCAACTCCTAGCTAAATCGTTGGCCAACCCCAAGGGTAATGTAAGTGAAATTTTACTTTGATTGGGATTTTTTTTCTATTCCTCATGATGGATCCTCAAATGAACCTTTTAATGTTGATCTTGAAAATGAAAAGAACAAAAAATCCCAAAAAAGAAGCTAAATCCACTCCCTCACCTCCTTCCATTCCTGTAAGAAACCCAATTCCTTTTCCTCAAGCCATCTCTAAGCCAAGGAAGTCCTTTGAACCTGATCCTGAAATGATCAAAATGTTTAGATATGTTGAAGTTTACATTTGACTCTTAGATTCCATCACAAAAATCCCTAAGTATGAAAAGTTTCTTAAGGGATTATACACCCATAAGAGACAATTTAGGACCATTAAGAATGTTTCAACCCAATAGTCCATACCCATGAAGTGAAAAGATCTAGGGACCTTTACTATTATATTATGAATATGGAGTTCCAAATTTGATGATGCACTCATAGAACTATAAGCCTTGATAAATTTAATGACCAAATCCATCTTTTCCAACATTGTCCACCCAATAAGTTTTGTCATCCTATTATCCAATCGAAGCACCACTAGTCCTGAGGGAATAATTGAGGATGTCTTTTTCTGAGTTAATGATCTTATATTCTTAGCTTATTTCTATGTCCTTGACATGGAAGGTGATATTAACACTTATCTTTCTCCCCTAATTCTAGGAAGACAATTCACCCTGATATCTAGAACTAAGATCTATGTCCATGCAGGAATCCTATCCATGGAATTTGGTGACTAACTAGTCAAGTTAAATATTTTTCAAGCCATACGATACCCATCAGAGGATAAATATACATTCTCTATCTATGATTCCAAGGACACTTATGAGAGTGGATTTAGTCACATTCCCTCTTGTTCATCATGTTCTAATAAGAGATGATCTTGTGAAATTTTCACCATGATTAACCAAGTCATAAATGGAGAAGTTGATGTTGACCTTTCATTCATAGAATCCATAAATCCAAAGGATCTTGAAAACTCTCTTGAATCCCATATCAAATCTAAAATATATTATTCCACCTTGGAAAATATTAAGGAAAATGAATCAAAACCAACTGAAAGCCCTTCCACTATTCTAAAGTTTTATGGACCACAAATAAAGGATGAAACTGGTCTGAAACCTCTTCTCACACACCTAAAATATGAATTCATTTTAGACGATCAATCTTATCCTATCATTTTCTCTGTTTCACTTAATAAAATTGAGGAATCCAAACTTTTTTAGGTTTTATATGAAAACAAAAAGTCCTTAGGATGGACCCTAGCTGACATACATGGAATCAACCCTTCTATTTTCATGAATTACATCTATCTAGAAGAATCGTCCAAACCATTCAAAAAACCAAAAAGAAGACTTAATACACACATAATTGAGGTATTTATGTAAGATATTACAATGATTCTTCAATATGTTATTATCTACCCAATTTGTGATAGTGAATGGGTTAGTACGATTCAAGTGGTACCTAAGAAGGGTGGGATAACTGTTGTCAAAAATGAACATGGAGAGGTGGTCACAACTCAAGTGAAAAAATGGATTGTGTGCATCAATTATATGAAATTGAATGCTGAAACATGGAAATATCACTGCCTTATTCTATTCCTTGATAAAATGTTAGAAATGTTATCTGAAAATTTACATTATTGCTTTATTTATGGATACACTAGCTACTTCCAAATCTCAATCGCACCTCAAGACCAAGAAAAGACTACATTCACTTGCCCCTTTGAAACATATGCATATAAGAGAATAACTTTTTTCCTTTTCAATGATCCTACAACATTATAGAGTTGTATGATGAGTATATTTTCTAAATTCATTGAGAATTTCATGGAGGTATTCATGGATGAATTTACCATTTATGGAGAGTCATTTGAATCCTACTTGCATTCACTCTCTTTGGTCCTACAAAATCACGTCAAATGTAACCTTATGCTAAATTTCTAAAAATTTCACTTCATGGTTACTAATGGGATTATTATAGGGAACATAATTTTACAAGAGGGTATTTATGTTGATCCTTCCAAAATTGAGGTGATCTAATCACTTCTTGAACCCACATTAGTCTGATACATCTATTTATTCCTTGTTCATGCTCATTTATATCAATTGTTCATCCATAAATTCAGTAGGATTTCACTCCCACTCACTTGATTACTCATAAATGATGTTACATTCCATTTTTATGAGGATTTCAAGAGAGAATTTTTTGAACTCAAAGCAGTTCTTACATCTTTCCAGATAATTAAACCCCCAGATTGGTTCTTACCCTTCGAATTGATTTTTGATGCTTCTGATAGGGCTATTAGGGACATTCATGGTCAAAGAAGAGAAAAAATTACTCATGTCATCTATTATGCCACAAAAACACTAGATGAAACTCAATATCACTACACTGTTACTAAAAAATAACTTCTAGTTGTGGGTTTTCCCTTGGATAAATTTTAGCTCTATCTCTTAGGTACCAAAATCATCATATTTATGGACTATTTAGATTTAAAGTTATTACCCAAGAAAATTGATTCAAAAAAGAGGCTAATAAGATAGATCTTAATGCTCCAATAGTTTGACCTTGAGATCAAAGATAGAACTAGAAAAGAAAACCATGTGGCTGATCACTTGAGTATAATTTCTAACTCATCTTATTCTGAACTCATTGATCCTAAATTTATCACTAAACACATCTCATCTCTCACTCCCAAGTCACAATGGTATGCCCCAATTGTAAATTACTTGGTTGTTGGTGTTCTTTCGGATTTTTTTTCAAAAGAACAAAAAATAATGCGGAAAAGTGAATCAAAATACTATTTTTATAAAGATAATAAACTTTGGAAAATTGGGGATGACATAGTGATTAGAATATATATTGATGAAGATGAATATACCTCCATATTGTAATTCTACCACTCTATGCCTAGAGTTGGAAACTTTGGACCATAAAGGACCTACTGAAAGTTCATTGAATTTGGATTCTTTAGTCCTTCATTCTTTAAGGACTCCTATGAGTTCTGTTAATCATATCCCACATTCCAAAATTTTGGCACAATTTTCAAAAGAAATGAAATACCCCAATAGCCCTTACTCTTCTGTGAGATATTTGATGTTTGGTATATTCATTTCAAGGGACTATTCCCCCTTAAAATAGATCCTATTACATTATTATTATAGTCAACAATGTTTCTAGGTGGGTTGAAACCAAACCCACTAGGAAGGATGATGCACACAATGTTAGTGTGTTCCTAAAAACCCACATCTTCAATCGATTTGGAACACTGTGTGCCTTGATAAGTGACTCATGAAACCATTTCTATAATTGGACCATGTAATATCTTTTTAAAAATAATGAGGTTGTACATAAAACATCAATTGAATATCACCCCCCAAAAAAATGGCATGGATGAACATTCTAACAAATAAGTAAAAAGAGTTTTTGAGAGAATTGTTAAGCCCACAAGAAAAGACTGGCCTGAAAGACTTGGTGAAGTGCATTGGTATTATTGAACTACCTATAAAATAACCATTGGGATGTCTCATTTTAGGATAGTTTTTGTTAAATCATGTAATTTACTAGTTGAAATCCCACACAAGTCATTTTGGGTTATAAAAACATGTAATTTTGATTGTGAAAAATCTAGTGAAGAGATATTATTGTAGTTGAATGAACTAGAGGATCTTTGACTTGATTATTATAAGAATTAAAATATCTATAAAGAAAAGGATAAGGCACTCCATCAAAAAAAAATCCAATGAAAGGTATTCCATGAAGGTGAAATGGTAATGATCTTTAACTCTCAATTTTGACTTCACCCAGGTAAGCTTAATTCTTATTGGGAAGTTCCTTTTATTATTATTAATGTTTTCCCATTTGGTGCAACGCAAGTCCAAGACTCTTATTCCAAAAGGACATTCATGGTTAATGGGAATTAATTAAATCATCCCTCTAAGATGACACACACCCCATAAATCACATCAACTACCATCAGATCCCCAAAAACTGTAGTAAATCCACCACTAGATGGAGATGATGACTCACCAAATCCAAAACAGGGGGCACCACTTTCCCTTTAACTCCCTCCATCTCTCTTTATCTCACACACTCTTTCTTTATCTATTTATTCTTCTTATTCTACTCTCATTATCACTTTTTTTACCACTTTCTCTATCAAATTGTTTTACCTATTTCTCTTTTGTGTGAGTGTTTATTTTAAGAAAAAAAAACATACAAACAAACAAAAAGAATTAAATTACTCACTATTAAATTTTAAAATTTTTTCAAACCATTTTGGGGAGTCCAATGAATATAATACCCTAGAATTCCCTATTTTTTTAAAATTAAATGGGATTATTTTGAGACCAGGCTTTGATATGACACATAATTCCGAGGCCCGGAGTGTCCATAACGTATTTTTGAACCTTTTTTGAGGTTCATTAAATAATCATGCGAGTGGGATTTTCTAACTTTTAAATCGGTGCTCAGATCTAAAATACGATGGCACCGTTGAAATCAGAGAATTGAGATTCATCTAGAAAGGGCCTAACATTGGCTAACGTTTCCCAATAGTGGAAGTTAGTTTTTGGATGTAAATAAAATAATTAATTAACAATTGTTTTATTTTCAAATATTTATAACTCTTAAATGGTAACTCAGATTGGAAATACAAAGAGTACCATTGAGCTCATGAGGGTGTGTTTCCCTTAGGCATAGCTTAACCTCGAACGACACAGGTTGAGGGTGAAAGATTTTTTTTGAACTTTTTTGAAGAGAATTAAAATGGATCATGTGTATGGTTTTGGAAACTTCTAAATGGGTGTTCAAATTGAAAATCCAAGGGCACCATTGCATCCAAAATGGAGACATTACCTAATAATGGACCTAACATTGATTGGTGTGGGTTGAGGGAAAAAGTTAATTTTTGTACGTTTTAAGAAAAAAATAAAATAAACTTAAAAATTTTATTTTATTCAAAAAAATGTTGTTTCACTGCACCACAGTGCTAAGATGACTGTTTCATTCCATAAATGAAACAATGTAACAACTCTTTAACTAAAGCATAATAAAAATGTTGTTTCATAAATGAAACATCGTAACGATGTGATGACTAAGTGTAAAAGAAACACCGTAATATGTTTCTCTTTTAATGAGATGACGGGGTTGGAGAAACATATTTAGATCTGTAATTCTTCTGATGAATGACGATAGAATTTTCTCCAATGACGAATGCTGGTGAATTGGAAAAGTGGTGATTACAACTTGGAGGACGGATCCGGGACCAACGAATGATGAATTCCAACGACTTCAAAGAGATCGTGAATCCCCACAGACAAATCTCCATCAGCGATGAGCCTTACCTTCGATCAAAGCATATCTAGGCAGGGGTTTATCTTTTGAGAATTTGAATGCCCCGTTCTTCTTTCTAAAAAAATGAATGTGGATATACCCATGAATAGGTTGATTAGTGAGTCACTTGTTCTTTTGGGAGGGTATTTTATCTATGGGTTTTTGCTTCAAGGATAGATTGTTTCTAGAAACATAATCTTTGCTTCCCATATTTCAAGAACTATAACGCAGAGGAATCGGGCCGACACGAACAATGCCCTGATTTCTCCTTCATTGGGTGTTTATGTGTTCTTCATGACCGCACCTCCGAATTGAAGGAAAAGCAATCTCAAGACCGTAGTAGGGAAAATGGAACCCCAAGGAGGATAGAGGTGTAGATAGTTCACGGAATGGACCACCGGAGCAGACTCGGTGGTCTGCGGAAGGCACCGACGGTGCGCCGAGGCAGAGGCTGTGGATGGCTTGGGCCATGATGGTGCAGTAGGGGCTGTCGGAACCCAAGTCGGTGGCTGGAAGAGATAGACGCGGCCACCTGGCCGCATCAAAGGGGTAGCTTGCACTGTGTGGGCCGGATTGGGGGGCACGAACCAGGCCGCTGGGCTGGAACACAAGCAAACCCACTTTTGCTGGCCGGGCCGATGGGATGAAATCAAGCCGTTGGGCGGCTCGAGCTGGGAAAGAACCGGACCAACTACTGTGGGCTGGGCTGGATGGAACCGGGTCGCTGGACTCATGGCCAAACCGGGCCGGGTCCAACAAGTCCCAATGGTCCTGGCCCAGTGGCCAGGACGGACTGGGTTGGCCCAGACCTAAACCAGGTCGGGTCAGGTTGGTCGAACCAAGACGGGTCATGTAGAACCCCAGGCTAGGTTGGCCGGGTATGTCCGACCAGGTCGGACCGAGCTCAAACACAACTAGCCCCTATTTACAAAAACACCAATATCTTTTATACTGGATGTCCATTTGGCGAGTTATTTTTGGCATTGGAACCCTCGCAACGAGACAATTCTTTTAGAATGTTCTAAAGAAACTTTCATGTAAGTTGAAATATAACGAATGGATTGAGGAGTGGATTCTCCCAGAATCGAGCGCGCTATGTGCGGGAATCCTGCAGTTGGCTGAGGCCCAAAGACTGCTGGTGAGCGGGTATAAGTGACCCTGTAATACTAGATGATAAATGGATATGTGTGAACCAACTACAAGTGGCCTGTGTGAACTATCTATAAGCATCTGTGTGTGGACCATCTATAAGAGGTCGTGTGTGGACTAGCTATAAGCGACCCTATGTGGACCAACTATGATGGCCTAAGTGAGGATAAACTCTATGTGACCTGATATACCCACGGTGGGGAGAGACTCTATGTGACCCAGCAGACCCACGATACTCATCAGGGATGAGTACCTTAGCAGTCCATGGTGTTAAAGCAGGGAGTGACTCTGTGTGACCTGGAATACCCACGGTAGGGAGCAACTATGTGTGACCCAGAAGACCCACAATACTCATCAGGGATGAGTACCTCGACAATCCAAGTTGTTCAGTGTTATGACTGATAGTCTTTCTTTCCATACTTTGAGTTATACTTGGTGTGATATATCTTTGCTTTGTGATCTTGCTATGTGGTATTCTTTTATGGTATTTACCTTGTGTTTCAGGATCCCCACCAAGTATTGTGTTACTCACCCCTACATGGGATTTTCCCTCGTGTTTCGTTTCACTTGCAGGTGATCGATGCTTCGAAGGAGACATTGGTGGTCTGGGGCCAGGTGGGGCTCAGTGAGATGACACAGATAGATGCTTCAACAGAGACCTTGGTGGTCCAGGACCAGTTAGTTCTCAGCGAGATTGGATAGAAATGCATACTTCAATGACTACAGGAAGCTACCCTTCACCTACCCTCCAGGTGGGGTCTCGAGTGGACATACCATGGCAGTTGTACTTTCCTTTGTGGTTTTGGGATTGTATTATGGCCCCTTTGTACTTTCAGTTTTTACTATAATATCATTAGTTGTCTCAGTGATAGTTGTGGTTTAATTTGTGTTTACTTTCCACATTTTGATATTTTTGCATGTTTACAGGTTTAATGGAAAATGCATTTCCTTTTTGGGATATGCTTACTCGGTGCTAGTCACCAACCCATGGCCTCTGGAATGTGGGCTTGGGGTAGCCATGATATGGGCCCTGAGGGATGGGTCATGAAAAAGTGGTATCAGAGGTAGTCAGTTCTACTAGAAGAACTAAGAGTCTATAAATTTTGATGGGGCAATAGTGTTAAGTGTTTCAAGTTTCGATTTCAGGACAGGGAGTCCAATGTTGGTGCAGCGGCTGACGTATCCATACACCAAGACCCTGAATTTTTCTTTCTGACTCGATACATGAAAACACTAGTTGCATGCATCTTGGAATGGTTTCTCATGATCTTTCTGAGTCAAAGACATCTCAGCAGGTATAATCTATTAATCATGATTCATCTTGACCTCTTTCAAGATGTCTCTATGTAGACAGCCAGTCAGGATTCCAGTGCGTGACCATGAGGATGGTCCATAGAGTGACGAGGCTTCAGTTCAGGGACCATTTCCTGAGATGGAACATTCGGGTGGTGTCCCAGATTTACCACCACCTGTTGGTCAATATTTACTACTAGCGCTACCAGTAGATGACACATATAGGCTCAGTGACTTACACAATTTTAGTGACATAGACCCCTCATGTACCAAGTTGATCCTGACTCACAGGTAGATAAAGAATGGCTTGTGGTGGTGACCGAGTTTTCTGTCTAGTCAGGGCACCATTAGATCAGATGGTAGTTTTGGCAGTGAGGCTTCTAAGTGGCTTAGCAGGGCAATGACGGGGTTTAGATCACCTGATCATACGATGAGGTTAATTTTACATAGATAGAGCTTGATAACCTCTCTTAGAGAAAGGGATATTTCCATAAAATCTAATTCTATGAGTTCCCAAGAGATTCTATAGCTTCGGTGGGATGAAATGCCAGTAGCTAAGTATTCATCGAGGAATACTGACCCTTCTAGGTACTCGATGAATACGATGTGACCAGTGCTTCAAGGATCAGACCTCTGAGCGAGATGTGTTTAGGGACATCCAAGCCAACACTATTCCTTTTTAAATTCATACTCATGCTAGAGTTATATAGAGAACCATTGTGGTTGAAATTTCTTTGGCTAAGTAGATACAACCAGTGGATGTCAGCAGTGGGAAAGCAGGAAACTGACATCAGTCTCAGAGACTTGGAAGAGTACGAGGACGTCTTTCCAGATAATGTTCCAAGACTACCTCCTTGTAGAGAGGTAGATTTATGCATTGATCTGTACCTCAGGAAAACACTTATATCTACACCTGAATATCAGATGACTCCCGCAGAGCTCCAGAAGATAAGGGTACAGTTGCAGGACTTCCAGAGGAAGGGGTTCGTAAGGCCCATCATTTCACCATGGGCACCCCCGGTATTGTTTTCCAAGAAGACAGAAAAAATATTGAGGTTTTGTGTAAAATTATGGCACTTGAACCAGGTGACCATGAAGAACAAGTATCCTCTATCGAGGATTGATGAACTCTTCAATCATCTAAAGGGAGAGAGATGGTTCTCGAAGATAGACCTCATAGTAGGCTATCATCAAATTTGAGTACGAGATGAGGACATCTCGAAGATGTCTTCCATATGTCTCTATGACTACTACAAGTAATTAGTGATGCCGTTTGGTGTAAATAATTCCCCAGTAGTGTTCATGGGACTCATGAACAGGATCTTTCATCTGTACATAGACCGGTTTGTAGTGGTCTTCATTGATGACATCTTAGCGTATTTAACATCTGAGGAGCAGCACATGATACACCTATGGATGGTTCTTGACACACTTTGAGAACGCCCGCTTCACGGAAAGCTCTTAAAGAGTGAGTTCTAGATACGAAAGGTTTATTTACTGGGACATTTCATCTCAGAGGTTGGAGTTGTGGTGGATCCAGCGAAGATTGAGACAATGATTTCTTGGGAACCACCTAAGAGTGTTACTGAGGTGAGGAGTTTCCTTGGGTTGGATGGGTATTATCGGAGGTTTGTACTAGACTTATCCAGAGTAGAATCACCCATGACAGTGTTGATGAAGAAGGTAAAACCCTTCATGTAGACAAAAGGATTCTAGAAGAGATTTAAGTAGTTGAGGCAGAGCTTGACGAGTGCTCCTATCTCGAGGTTTCCAGAGGAGGACGTTGACTGCATGGTGTACTATGATGCATCAGGAACCGGGATTGGTTGTGTCCTGATGTATGAGTAAGCAATGATTTCTTATGCCTCATGATAGTTGAGACCATATAAGTAGAACTATGTGACTCATGACCGTGAGTCAGCAGTAATAGTCTTTGCACTAAAGATGTGGTGACACTACCTTATGGGCCAATGATTCATCGTCTACTCTGACCACAAGAGTATCAAGTATATCTTTTATAAGAAGGATATGAATCTAAGACAATGATGTTGGCTAAATTTCCTCTAGGACTATGACTTCAAGATAGTCTATACTCTTGGGAAGGGGAACATGGTCTCTTAGTAGGAGATCGAGTTCACAGATAATGAATGAGGCTTTAGAGAAATTGGCATCGCTTCAGATATCCTTTGTGGATAGAGATGAGGCATCTTATCTTCAGTCGATGGTAGTTTCCCCTCAACTCTTACAGTGAGTTAGGGAAGTGCAAATCGGAGATGCAGCTGCAATACTACATGTGCCTAGATGTCTATAGGGCATGTCCTTATTGGATATTTTAAAGGTGGGTAGGACATCATCCTTTTTAGAGGACGCACCATAGCACCAGTGGCATTGCAGGAGGAGGTGTTGAGAGAGTTCCATATATCCCCTTTGGCGGTACATCTAGTTTTGGAGAAGATGTACCAAGACCTATGACGTTAGTACTAGTGGGCGGGGATGAGAAAGGTTGTGGTAGAGTTTGTCTCGAGATGCCTCACTTTTCAGAAAGTGAAGGATGAGCAGTAGGTTCCAACAGGTTTGACACAACCCCTTGAGGTATCATAGTGGAAGTGGGGTGGAATTTTAATAGACTTCATGACAGACTTACCATGTACATCCAGGGGGCACAATACCATATGGGTGATCGTAGACCGAATCACCAAGTCATCCCACTTTCTATACATTCGAGAACAGGGCTCAGTAGAGAGCATGGGATGCCTCTACATGTAGGAGATAGTTTGACTCCATGGAGTCCCATCTATGATAGTCTTAGATCACGATTTATGATTTACATCCTGGTTGTGGAAGGGATTACATGAGAAATTTGGGACTCAACTGCGTTTGAGAAAAACCTTTCACCCACAGACAGATGGTTAGATGGATAAGACCATATAGAACTTGGAGGATATGATTCATTCTTGTGTTATTGATTTTGGTTACAGTTGGGAGGACCACTAACCACTGTTGGAGTTTGCATAAAAAAACAACTACCACTACACCATCGGTATGGAACTGTTTGAGGAACTCTATGGATGACCATGTAGGTCACTGATATGCAGGACAGACCTAGGGGAGTCAGTACTCATGGGTCCAGAGATGGTATATGATACCAATGAGAAGGTGTAAGTTATCCAAGAGTGGATAAAGACTACACAGAGCTGACAAAAGTCTTATACTGATAGGCAATGGAGAACCTTGATGTTCAAATAGGGGGACCACGTATTCCTATAGGTCTCTTCTCAACAAGGGATACTAAGACTTGGCCAAGGTGGTAAGTTATATCTGAGATTAATCAGACCTTTCCTGATACTGTGTAGAGTGGGCGAGGTGGTGTACCACTTAGCTATACCGCCACAGTTAGAGAGGGTGCACAATGTCTTCCACGTATCCTATCTGAGGAGATACATGCATGACCCTTATCACATCATCAACCACAATGAGATGAAGTTTGACGATGGGGCAACATTCATGGAGTACTAGGTTGAGATAGAGGATTGACAGGAGATGGTCCTTTGTGGATGGTTGATACCTCTGGTGCCTATTGTTTAGAAGCATGGGAATCTCCAGGAGGGAACGTGAGAGCGGGAGGATTAGATGCATGCTCAATACCCCTTTCTGTTTGATTAGCCATTGTTTTTTCTTACGAGGATGTAAATCCCTAAAGGGGGGGAGTAATGTAATACCCATGAATTCCATAATTTTTTTTTAAAATAAATGGGATTATTTCAATATCAAGCTCTAAGATGACATGTAATTCCAAGGCCTAGAGTATCAAGAACATATTTTTAAACTTTTTTTGAGTATCATTAAATAATAATGAAGATAGTTTTTTCTAAATTTTAAACCGGTGCACAGATCTAAGATCTGAAGGTACCATTGAAATCCTAGTGTTGAGATTCACCTAAAAAGGGCCTAACATTGGATAGTGTGGGCCAAAAGTGGAAGTTAGTTTTTAGCCATAAATAAAATAATTAAGTAACAATTATTTTATTTTCAAATCCTTATAACTCCTAAGTGGTAACTCGGATTGGAAATCTAAGAGTATAATTGATCCCATGAGGGCATGATTCCCTTAGAAAAATCTTAACCTTGACCGTAGTGGGCCGAGGGTGAAAGATAGTTTTTGAACTTTTTTAAGATAATTAAAATGGCACACTTGCGTAGTTTTGGAAACTTCTAAACGGGTGCTTGGATTGAAAATTCAATAGCACCGTTGCATCCATAATGACAACATTACCTAATAATGGACCTAAACTCAAATGACACGGTTCAAAGGAAAAAAGTTAATTTTTGGATGTTTTAAGAAAAAAATAAAATAAACTTGAAAATTTTATTTTATTCAAAAAAAAAATTGTTTCACTACAACACAGCGATGGGTAGACTATTTCATTCCATAAAATGAAACAACGTGACGACTCTTTAACTGAAGCATAATAGAAATGTTGTTTCATAAATGAAACAACATAACAATGCAATGACTAAGCGTAATTGAAACACTACGATGCATTTCTCTTTTAATGAGATGACAGGGTTGGAAAAACAGATTTAGATCTATAATTCTTATGAAAAACGACAAGAGAATTATATCCAAAGAAGAACACTGCTGAATCGAAAAAGCGACGATGACACCTTGGAGAATAGAGCTGGGACCGATGAATGATGAACACCAATGACTTCGAAAGTATTGTTAATCCCCATGGACAGATCACCATAAACAATGGGCCTTCCCTTCGATTGAAATTTCTCTAGGTAGGGGTTTATCTTTTGAAAATTTGAACGCCTTGTAATTCTATCTAAAATAGTGAATGCAGATCAACCCACGAACAATTTGATCAGAAGGTTGCTCGTTCTTGTGGGAGGGTATTTTATCTCTGGTTTTTTTCTTAGGGGATAGATTGTTGCTAGAAATTTAATCTTCCCTTCCCATATTTCAAGAACTCTAACACAAAGGAATCTGGTTGACACGAACAAGGCCCTGATTTGTCATTCTTTGGGAATTCATGTGTTATTCGTGACCGTGCCTTCAAATTGAAGGCAAATAAATCTTAAGGCCATAGTAGAAAAGATGGCACCCCAAGGAGGTTGGAGGCGTAGATGGTTCGAGGAACGGACCCGATGGTCTACGGAAGGCACCGCCGGTGTGCCACAATGGTGCACCGAGGTGGAGGCCAAAACTGGATCGGGCCGCAACAGTGCATTAGGGGATACTGACACCTAGGTTGGCAGCTGGCAGAGACAGATGTGGCCACCCGACTACCTTAGAGGGGCGGCCCGCTGTGCGGGCCGAACTGGGGAGTGCAAACCGGACCGCTGGGTGACCCAGGATAGAACAAAATCCATCATGATTTTACAGGCCGGGATGACATAATATAACTGGGATACTGGGTGGCCTGGGATGGTAAAGAACTGGTCCACCTACTGTGGTCAAGGCCAGATGGAATTAGGTCGCTGGTTGACCCGGCAGGCTGGACCCACAGACGAACTGAGCCGGGTCCAGCAAGGCCCAATGGGCCTAGCCCAATGGCCATATCGGAATGGGTAGGCCTGGACTCAAACTAGGTTAGGTCGGGTTGGTCGAACTAGTTCGGGTCATGAGGGACCCCCGAGCAGGTTGGTCGGATCGATTCGACTAGGTCAGACTCTTCCCAAACACAACCGACCCCTGTTTACAAAAATACCATTATCTTTCAGATTGGACGTCTGTTTGGCGATCCGTTTGCGGCGTTGGAACCCTAAAAATGAGACAATTATTTTTTAATGCTCTAAAGAGACTTTAATATAATTTTAAATACGAATAATGGATTGAGGAGTGGATTCTCCCTCAATCGAGCACAGTACGTGCGGGAATCCTGTGGTTAGCTGAGACCCGAAGACTACTGACGAGCGGGTCTAAGTGACCCTGTAGGCCTAGATGATAAGAGGATCTATGTGAACCAACTATAAGTGGATCTATGTGAAACAACTATAATAGGCCCTGTGTGGACCAACTATAATCCGCCTTGTGTGGACTAGCTATGATGGCCTAAGTGGGGAGTGACTCTATGTGACCCAAAAGAACCACAATGGGGAGCTACTTTGTGTGACCCAGCAAACCCACAGTACTCATCGGGGATGAGTAACTCAATAGTAAAAGGTGTTCAAGTGGGGAGCAACTCTCTGTGACCTAGAAGACCCACAGTGGGAGCGGATCTGTGTGACCCAGAAGACCCACGATACTCATCAGGGATGAGTACCTCAGTAGTCCTAGGTGTTCAGTGTTATGACTGATAGTCTTGCTTTCCATACTTTGAGTTATACATAGTGTGAACTATATTTTATTTGTGATCTTTCTGTGTGGTATTCTTTTGTGGTCTTTCCCTTGTGTTTTGGGGTCCCTACTGAGTATTGTGTTACTCACCCCTACACGGGCTTCGCTCACACGTGTCGTGTCCCATGAAGGTGATCGATGCTTCGATGGAGACCTTGGTGGTTTGGGATCAGGTGGTTCTCAGTGAGACGGGATAGACAGATACTTCGACAAAGACCTTGGTGGTCTGGGAATAGGTGGTGCTTAGTGATTCAGGATGGACGAGTGTACTTATATAGCTGCATGGATATACCCTTCACCTATCCTCCAGTTGGGGTCTCGAGTATACTGACCATGGAAGTTGTAATTTAATTTTTAGTTTTGGGATTGTATTCTGGCTCCTTTGTACTTTTAGTTTGTACTATACTCCCATTAGTTGTCTTAGTGATAGTTGCAGTTTACTTTGTGTTTAGTTTCTTCACTTTGAGCTTTGTACGTGTGTACAGATTTCAAGAAAAATGCCTTTCCATTTTGGGATATTCCTATTTGGTGCTAGTCGCCAGCCCCTAGCCTATGGAAGGAGGGCTTGTGGTATTCATGAAATGGGACTTGGGGAACAGGTCATGATAATGAATTGATTTCTTCTCAAATATTTTGTATTTTCATCAGAAATTTGGATAAATAATTTTATTTTTAAAAAATGAATTTTGAATTCACAGTTTTTTATTTGGAAAATGGTTCTTCCCCAACCATAAGGAACAATGTTATCTTTCATTCTGAGTCCACCTATGAACATCTTTTCATATAATGTGTTTTTCACCCCTAATTGTGAGTATTGAGTTTGTAGACCTTCAAGATGAATTTTATACTTTAGTGTACAATAATATAATAAAGAAATTTTATAAGCCACATGAGAATCATAATGGCCAAATATCCTCCCATTAAACTTACATTTATCCTCATTTTGAAAGCCCCTTCGAGCATATAAAACTTTTTTTGATAGCCACAATACAAGCCAAAAACCTTGTCCCATCAAACATCTGCATGGATTTTTATTTCATAATTTATTGAAATTTAAGTGTAGGGGAACAAATTTCATTTTGGGTATTCTTTCCTTGATTTCCATCATGTCATCATATACTTGAGGGCAGGCATCAATTTCTGTGTGGGGGACAAGTTTTCATTCATTGAGTTTTGGTAATGGATTCATGTTTATGTAATTTTGTACATGTTATTAAAAAGCATTCAAAAAAAAATGAAAAAAATGAAAAAAATGAAAAAAATGAAAAAATGAAAAAACCAAAAAAAAAAAAATGAAAAAATAGGTTGTGTATTAGGTAGGTAAAAAATCACTCTTCATTAACATTTGATCTTGTTATAACTATTACAATTAGTTTCATGAATATATCAATAAGGGTTGAGAGATGAGTGTTATATTTTTCCAAGTTAAATTTCTAAAAAAAAGAAAAATAAATCTAAAAAAGAACTCTTGCATCATATTTTCTTGTGTTATTGGAAGAAGTTTTGTGTTTTGTAAATATTTCATAATTTCATCCCCATATAATTTTATCCTCCCATTTTCTTCCTTCACACATTCATTCCCTTGTAAATATGTGTTTTCATTTCCTTTTATGCCCCATTTCACAAAAATCATGCATTGATTTTTCCATGTTGGTGTTTTACCACTCTTTTCTTATCTTTTGGTCATTATATTCTTACCATACCATAATAGATAACCCCCCCTAAAAAATACCTCTTGATTATTATACACTTTATAATTGATAATGTAAGTTAAGATATCTTTTAAACTCTAATATTTTCACTTTTGGTTAGTGAATGAGTGAACCTCCATAAATAAATTTTATCATATTGAGAGGAGTGAATTATGAGGGCCTACGTTTTACATTTATATTTTTGAGAATAAAAATGATTTTTTTGAAGAATTAATGATTTAATTTTTGGGTGGAATTATTCTTGGATGAGTGAACTAGTCTAGAACCCCCTGATTGAAGAAAACAAAATTTTAATATTTGTTGGTGGATGAAAATGATTTAGGTGTGTTTTATATTTTATTTAAATTAGGAAATGTACAAACCTAATTGTAGGGGATTTGATATTATTCACTTATTCATAATTTTTTATCTACTCCCCTTACTTATTTTCAATTAATTTTTCAAAATTGGTTTGAAATGAACATGTTTTAATATTAAATATAATTTGCGAGCATTGTTCTAAAGAATCCAAATTCAAGTATGTATACTATTTTAATCATAACTCTCTCCCTAATAATCAAAATTGTCTAATTTCTATTTTTTAGGGTTCCTTATTAACAATAATATAAATAACCAAATTGAATATTTAGATAATTCATCCATTTGAAGGGCCATATATACCACACAAAAATACACAAAGAATCTATCAAAGAAATTGGACCAACCATGATGATTGAATTTATGGGATCAATACATGAGACAAAATTTTATGAAACTCCATAATAAATTCTAGGACATATAGATACATCTTTTATAGAAATTTAAATTCCCAAATCCACCAATAAGGAGCCAAATTGATTCATTTATATCCATCCCACAATTTTTTCTAGGATTTAATATCAGCACACAATCCTTTACTTTTCTCCCAATCTAGAAATCACATTTAGATGATATTTTTTGGTGTTAAAGAAAATATTTAGGCTCCAATTTTTTTTAAGAAATGGTTTATATTTAAGGGCATAATCTTATCCAAAAACCCAATCATATTGTAACCTTTGAAAAAGTTTGGATAAAAATGGATAACAACACATTTTTTAAGAAAATATCTATAACTTTGGATATAGAATTCCAACAGACTCAAAATTTGGAGGGTTTACTTTAAATATCCATATATAAAACTTTGAAGAAGAATATTTCTCTATATTCATATTTCTAAATTATCAAATTTTCAAGCCAATTGTAGGAGAAGTTTTGGAATACAAACAATCCAACACCTTGGGCTATAAATTCACTCTTCTATTATCCTTGAAAGGGGTTGTCATTTCAGAACTTAAGGAGGTTATTTGGAATGAATAGATACTTTAAAATTTCCTAGGAGGACTTGAATTAATATTGTTTCAATAAGAGATACCTCTCCTCCACTTTTATTTTAATGTTTATTTACACTTGTTTTCAATTGTAATTGTGGTAGTTTGTTTTCATTTAAATTAAATATTAATGAATTTTTATTAATTATAATATATATTTATCATCCAACATATATTTTTTAATATTAATTTTCTTTAATTTTTTTAAATCAAGTTGAAAATAATTCCCTTATTTCACTTTCTTATTCAATCAAATGTTTTTTAACTCTCTTCACTGTTTCGTGTGTGCGTTCAGTGCACCACTCTTTTCTATTATTTTTATTTTTACTCTATTTATAACTCATCACCATAATAATAATAAACCATATTAATAACCATATAAATAGTCGAGTCAATCATCCATTGGGGTGAGTCATAATTTTGGGATGTTAAGTGATTGAGAGATTTTGATCGCTAAATATTCTTTAGCTTAATATTGTGTATGTTAAACTTAAAATGTCATGTATTAATGAAAAGTTTTGTTTAATGTATGGATTACATGGATTATTTTAACCATATATACAATACCATAAACAATTATTAATTTAGATTAGAATCCTAGTTAAGTTAATTCTTGGATTAAAGCCACAACACTTGGAAATTCCGATCAAAATCGTCTTGTGAAGTTGGTGTTGATTTAATAAAACATCATGGAAATATAAAGGATATAATAAGGTTAAAACCTAGATAATGAACTCATACCAATATTTAATTTTTTTAAATCAAACTTCATCCATAAATAAATTTAATTAATTTCTAAAAATAACCCCCCATTCAAAAAACAAATAAAAAAATAATCTAATATAAAAAAGTACTAAGGCCAATGATTCAAACTGAGTGACACTATACACATTAGTAGAGTACCAAACCATTGAATGATTGATAAGGGAAAATTGGTCATGCTTCAGTCACATACCAACCCTCATCCAACACCCCACCAGTGTTCCTATAGTCCGTAGGCCTCTCTTGACCCAATATCCCATGGGATGGTCCCATGACACTTCCTATTCTTGAATTACCATCCTAGTTATGTTACCTAAGGAATAACCCAATACAAAAATCCCAAGTACCCTTGGAAAATCATTACCATACCCAAGTAATATTCTTTCCAAATCCCACACTAGATCCCCATAAAATTCATCCCAGGGAGAACTCACCAACTTATCATCTCCGAGGAAACCCTTATCACCACACAACACCAACTTCTGAAGGACATAACCCACTAAATGTAAGATCCACTACTCCAATACACCCTAAAGGGAGTGTTCCAAACCATTCATGAGATACCAAATTGTCTCAACCATCACAAAAGGGCCTTAGTGTTGGTTTTTAGGATCATCTTATGCCTGATGTAGCAAAAGAAACCCATTTAAATGCTCGATCTATCATCATTAAATCAGAATAAAACTAAGAACATAAAAAAATTGAAACTTAATAATAATGAGATCAATTCACTTGGTGGATTATTCTTTAAGGAAATCTCAATTTGACAGATGTCAAACTCTTACCACCACAGGTACTATATCGATCACTAAAATCTTCATATGCTATGAGAGGACCCTGTGAACTCCAAGAAGTGTGTTAGCTCATTATTCAGAGAAGAAAAAGGGAGAACCAGGCATGAATAGAGCTTTATTTTTTTAAGTACATCCACACACACCATTAATAGGAGGATCACATCCTTATATAAACCTCATTCAATCAATGAAGGAGTTCAAGCATCAATCATTTGCTTCCAATGCTTGACATCTGACATACATTTCTTAAAACGTTTTTTCCATTGGTGTTCATGATTTTTGAAAATTTTAATGATTTTTAATTCCATAAATAAATCACCTTGATGATTCATAACCTAAAAAAAACTCATAAAAGATAAGAAAATATCCATTCACCCATATAGTAATCCCATCATACACTATGATAGAGGCATCTTCATGCCTTATATGATATCAAAAAATTATAACCTATGATATAATTCACATGAAAACCTAGGAATATGATATAGATCAATTATAAAATATTATTGACCCATTTTTAGTGAAAATCCATTAATATTACACTTATACTAAAATCCCATAATGACTTTATTAAAAACTTCACAACTCTTTGTGAATCTATCTAAACACTTTTTGATATGATTTAACAAAATATCTCTATTTTAGAGTTTTTTTTTCTGAAATCTAATTCTTATTATAAGGCCTAACTATGTGACCCCACATTCCTTTATAGCATTGAAAACAAATACTAAATCCAAATTTCATAGATGCAGAAAAGAGAGTCCCCTAGAAAAACATCAGTGCTACTCAGATACAAAGGGGTCTAGTGTGACCTTGATACAACATAGTCATATATCCATATAAAAATGTTCACCATAAGATATATTATATACATAACATGTATACTTATATAATCCCCTTTTCCATGAAATAGACTGACCAATAGTCATAGAACACATTGATCTTGTATAGGCCAACTCAAACATTAATGATTCTCCAAAATAGAGTAACCATTTTGAATAAATAAAATAAATGAAATTCATTCAAATATTTGAGCACATCACATTTCACTCAACTAAGAATGTAAATTAATTTTCTTGAGTATACTTTTATCAAGGGACCAGATGAATTTTCTAATTATAAAAGTAGAAAAATCCTATATCAGCAAATCTATAACTGATAAAATTATAAACAACACACACAACCATCCCTTAACTAGATAATTAAAAATGATTTCATAAGAAAAGTATTAAATTATGAAGTTTTAAAGTTACTATGTATTCAATAATGGCAATTTATGTTGTATATTTGATTGATTGTGTGAATTTAGATAATGTCAACATGTCATGGGTGTCAAAATAGGTTGGGGAATAAGTCTCAAGAGTTTTCTTGGGATCAAGAGTTAAATTTTTTTAAAATTTCATTAGAGATGGTATATGAAAGATTTATCTAGATGGGATGTGAAATTTGGGTGATATTTTCTAAAATTTGGAGTCTGGATAAATTTGAGATGAATTTTTTGAATTCTAGAAATCTTTTTTTAGTCATAAGGTGAGACTAGGGAGAGTTGTAGGCAGTGACGGACTTAGTGAGTTGCAATGAATTTTTAAAATTTTAGAAAACTTCTATACATAAGATTTATTTATTAAAACAAAAAGGTAATATACTAATATATAAAATTCAGAAAAATGGTAAAGTGTTGAGTGACCCTATGATATAAAAGATTCATTTCCCCTGGTACGTAATAAGTATTTTATGAAAAATTATAATACATAAGGGTCATTTTGGGAACCTCATGACATTTCAAGGTAAGAGAGTTTAAAAAA
Source organism: Viscum album (assembly GCA_963277665.1). Classification (NCBI taxonomy): domain Eukaryota; kingdom Viridiplantae; phylum Streptophyta; class Magnoliopsida; order Santalales; family Viscaceae; genus Viscum; species Viscum album. The sequence goes on along the minus strand of OY728128.1, from coordinate 2,080,160,975 downwards.
ATAATGTGTGAAATGTAAGGGTTTCTAGGGGAGATACGTAAGTGTCTTCATGGTCAATACATAAGGGTCAAAGTCTTTGTAAATAATTCAATATAATGACATTTTACTAGATTTTTTGAAAATGATAATTAATTAATTTATTAAGTGTAAAAGGAATAATTTAGTCCATTTCATTCAGAATATTGTGTTTGTTCCCTATTTCTTACATCTCTTTCATTTTAACTTACTTATGGAGGGATCTTCATCAAATATTAACTATTATTCATGCTATTTATTGCAAGGAATAACTAAGTATTTTCTAGTTTCTTCTGATTGAATCCAGATAGGTTTGTGTTTCTTGATGAGTAGAGACTTTCTAAATATAGGTAAGTGTTACATAGCTATATCCTATGTTATACATGTGTCTATACACTGTGCAATAAATTTGTGAGGGTAGGGTTTTGTATGTGTGACCATGAATAGAACTAATTGCAGTTTTTATTGTTTGTAATAGATACCTAGGGGTAGTCTCATCTAGGAAATGATGTGTTTGGCCCAATATGAATTGGATTTATTAGTTGTGTTGTTTTATGGATTATGGAGTATAATTCCATATGTTTTAATGAGGAAATATATGATATGTGATGAAATATGAGGATTTTTGGGAACGTGATGGGTGAAATCTAGGTGACTATGGGTGATTTTGATAACTAGGATTGTATAAAAAGAGGTTTTATGGCGTGATGTAGGTAGTTTTGACCATTTTTGTGGCTGTGATGGAGTTTCTATAAGGTGTATACTTAGGTATGGTGATAGATACTCACCATAAGGCTGAGGTAGTTAGGGTTGTGTTCACAAAATACAAGGAATGTGAGGTGGTTTTGGTCACTCATCATGGGTAGTATACTTCATAGACTGAGTGTATTATGGGTAATAATGTTAACCATCTATATAGAGTAGGGATACAACATTATTTTCCACAAAAGGTGATGGATATCACCAGGTGAGAGTGGGATGCTCATCAGATATGTGATGTTTGTTCGATCTTATAATAAAAAGGTTGTTAAAGGGTTTTGATGCCCATGGGACTTGAGATGTGAGTTGTTGATGTGTCATTGGTGTGTCATTGATGAATTAGAATATTTGTAAGTTATGGATTATTGTGTGATTACAAGTGATACAAGCTTGGTGGGAAGGATGAGGAAACTTCCAGTATGAAATACTATGGATGTATCATTCTACTATGGCATTAGACGAAGAAAGTAAAGATGAAAAGAAGGGTGGTTAAGCATGAGTAGAGAATGTTGGGTGGTGTACATTTATTGATTTCTATTTATCATATCATAAACTAGTATACATGTGGATACTAGCTAGGTATATCATTGGTGGTGGCCTACTTAATTCATACTCACACTTTTTATATGCCCCATGTGATGCATACAAACTTTATATCTTATGTTATAGGTAAGTGTAAAGGATATTATTTAAGAGTATAGTGGAGGTGAAGGTGTTGATGATGCATGGGTTGGTTGATATAGTTTTTTAGATGGTATGGGTGGTTCCTTAATATCAGGTTAGCGATTTATTTGGGTTACTTTATGTACATACATATGTGATCATCCCATAAGCGATCATGTATACTTTTGTACAACTAACATGGAATTATATAAGTTTATATTGATTACCCTGTGCATGTTCTAGATTTATGTTGTTTTCATTTTCAATTTCTTCCACTATTTGCATGTTAATATTATTATTTATCTTCATAGGGTATAATACCACCCTCTATCACCTATTAAAACATTTCTTCTAGTCGATATCCTTTGGTGTACTAGGAGGTGCACCTAAGGTCTAGTGGAACTATGATACAATTACTATAGAGTGATTCAGTTTAGAATGTTATAAAGTGGTATCAGAGCTTGGTTGTTACAAAGTAGTATCAGAGTATGGTGGTTATAAGGTGTTATCAAAGTGAGTATTGTTTTTTATTTGGGTTATGGTGGATAGAGGTTTCATGAGGTATCGAAACTTTGTTCCAGAAATGGAACTTGGGATAGATGTCAAGCTTTATGCCTAGCCAGAACTAGTATAGACTAAAGTCCAAGTTATCAAGGGAAATTATTATTTATATTTGGTTTTAATGGTTACAGTTGTTCTATTTGATTTTGGAACCATGTATATTTTATGTTATTGATTTTTGTTTGAGACACTTGGCCCTGACAGAAAAGAGGTAGTACTCATGCATCATTTCAGGAACATAGGGATCATATGATATGTGTGTGTTGCTTCTTATTATCATTGTTGTTTTGGAATGGAAATGAATTCATCTGTTTAAAGTGTTAACAACAACCTATACGATGTTTTCCCATATAGATTATTGGTGAAATTCTACTAATTCATCCTGATTGTGTGATTCTTGGTGTGAATAAGTATATGGATCTTGCGTGATTATGACGTGTGAGGTATATGTACCTAACATGGGTAGGTGGGTCCATGGGGTCAAATGGTATGGGGAATGGATGTGGTAGGAAAGTGTAAAGGCTAATGGGTTATGTTTCTTATTACAAATTTCCATATTTATGATATCTAGAATATAATATTTGTACTGAGCATGGGTTTAGTGCAGAGGTACCCTATTACCTATAGATAAGTGGTTATAAGAGTAAATCAAAGAAAGACTAGTGGGATTTATATATAGAGAATTGACTAGGGATCTTAGGGAGTTCAATCATCCAAGGTGTAAATTACATGAGAGTTCTAGTAAAAATATCCTCTTTTTTCCAGGGAGAGGGTGGAACCTAATTAGTAGAGTTCTAGATTGAGTCAATATATATGATCTTTGATTATATTTAATCATCAATAGTATATAGAGTGAATTTGGATATGTAGATGATCAGGGGACCATAAAAATACTAGTGATATGTACAGGTATGGGTAGATAGAAACGAGGAGTTGATGTGGAAGGAAATTGAGGAACTGTTCTTTGAGAACATATTCCATAAAACATTGAGGGTGGATAGAGACCATATTTTTATGCACTTGGTGTAGGGAGGGACATTAGTTTTGGATCATGGGGGGAAGTGAACAAATTTTCTATCGTTTGTGCCAATATTGGAGGGAGATGGGATCACTAATGTGTGTCAATTCAATGATGGTTTATGAAATGCTATTAGGGTGATAGTAAAAATCTTTAGGTTGACCTCCAATTGAAAGTTGTTGAATAAGGAATTGATATCAGAGTGGAACCTAGAGGATATGAGTGTATCAAGTTAGAAAATGGCGTTAAGTGAGACAAGTAGTAAATATCTTAGTAGATATAAGTGGTGACATAAGGATACTCGGTAGGATAGTTAGAATAGAGGTTTAATGATTTCACCATAGATTAGGTCATTGGTGAAGTATTTTTAGTTTGGAAAAATAGTACATGTTCAAGCCTAGTGTGATTGACCACTAAAGAAGTATAAGTCATTTTTTCATACAAGGAATTTGGAGCTGTTTTATTAGATAACCTCACATCCAGTTGAAGAACACGATTTTAGATAACCAAATCATATGAGGTAGGACCAAGAGTGGTATCGGGAGCTGTTAGTAAGGATTCAATAACAAGTATAGGTCACAGATGTGGATGAGATACCCAGTGGTGGGGGCTGTGACTGACAGTGGGTGTGACTTTATAGGGAGGTAAGGTATTGGACCGTCAGAAGTCATCTTAGCTACATATTATCGTGCTAAAAATTCATAGAAGGATGAGGAGACCTTGATATTTAGTGGAACATCATGAGCATGGTGGATTTTGTTTTTTATATCATATTATGTTTCACAATGTGTAAATGTGATAAAAATGATGAATAAAGGTTATTTTTGGTATGGGAATCAGATGTGACACTTGATAAGTGTTAGTAAAATTTGGGTATCAGGTATGATGCTGGATAATGTAGGCATAAATTATGATGTGAGAAGAACATTAGAATAAATATGATATGAGATTATAATAATTATTGACTGATGGAAATGTGTGGATAATCACTATGTATGGGATTTGGGTTGATAGATGGATATGGAACTATTTTCATATCAATTATTTTGGTTGTGGTGTGATCAAGTAGGTTCTTTCTATGGTGGGGAGTTCCTATAGAAGGGATCAATTGGTTTGAATTTGGTAATCAGAGTGACCAGGAAAGAGACAGATGCATTCAATGTCATCTTAGTTTTTGGGAGCAGAATGTGTTGGATAGTTTGTAGCCTAAGATAGATTAGGGATGAGCTATCATATGGTGGGGTGTTTTTATGGTCTTGAGTATTCATGAATGGAAATTTGGGTTGGATTTTAGATCATACATGTGAATTTATACCCTTTCAAGGTTTCATGGGTGTCAGTATAGGATATGGAATGAGTCTCGAGAGTTGACCTAGGATCAGGGGTTAAATTGTTGTAAAATTATATTATAGGTAGAATTTAGCTGAGTTATACAGGTGAGATGTGAAATTTGGGTGATATTTTCTTAAATTTAGAGTCCGGAAAAAGTTGGGATGAATTTTAAAAAAAATGTATTTTTATTCATATGGTATTACTAGGGTGAGTTATAGGCTAGGACTGACTTAGGAGGAGTTTTAATGAATTTATGGAATTTTGGAAAACTCCCACATGTTTGTGTTATTTATTTATATATAAAGGTAACTTATTAACATTTAAAATTCCAAAAAATTTTAATGTGTTGAGTGACCCTATGATATATAAGGATCATTTTCCATAGTATTCAAGAGAAAATTCATAAACAATTATGATAATAAAGGTTCATTTGGGGAACCGTGTGATACAAAAAATTAATAGAGTTTGAAAAAATGTTATTTGTGATACATAAGGGTCTTCAAGGGTAATATGTAAGCATTTTTGTTGTATCCAGGGTTGTGAAACACTCCCCTCAGGTGTGTGCGATAAAGCCCTAATTGTATTCTTGCTGGTGTGCAACTATTACATGTCATGAGTCTCACATTGTTGAGTAGGGAGTTACATTGTTATTAATAATAAGGGAAATAAATCTCTCCTAAAATGAGTCCTTTTCCCATGTGAATAGGGTATGGTGCTCTATGAGAGGTAAACCATGAGGGTGGGATTCCCAAAGAGAACAATATCATGGCAGTGTGTGAGTGCTGGTGACTCAGCTGTATGAATAGTACATATTCCCTTGGGTTGAAGTTATATTTTTTGTCAATTTTTTCTCCATTGTCAATATAATTATGTAAATGAAATTTATTGGGTGATTGAATTTAGTATCTACCTAAAGGAAGTGAAGGAGCTTCCCATATGTTTTGGGTAATGAAGTTTCTTCCCTTGAAAGCTTAGGTGAACATTTTCAAAGGTTAGCCCGAACATATGATGATTGGAGAGTTTATCCTCAAGTAAAAGACATGTACTAAAGTTTTAAGTACTGTCTACAATAGTTGGAAAGTGATTTTGTAGAATTCAGATACCACGTAGATTTAAGTTCACTTATTAGAGGAAGAAATCTAGCTTCAATCACTACAAGAATTATAGTATAATGCGGTGGGTTTTAGTGATGGTTTCAAAAACCATTGCTAATTATTTAAATAATATTTCTATAATTTTTAATAACAAAGCTTCTAGAAAGCGTTGATAACAATGATATTTAGCAGTGGGTTAACAAAAACTACTGCTAAATACATATTTAGTGGTGTTTTTTTATTAAATTTCCACTATGTGTTGAAAAAAACCAATTGACCTCGACCTCCCCTATCCTTGAACCCCTCTCTCACTCGGTGTTGGATCCCATCAATGTTGCTAACACTACCCAATGAAGGACCCTATCCCTGATACCCTCTACCCCTTGATGATACCCTCGACACCGCTTGATGCTAAACACCCTCACCAATACCCTCAACGTCAGCTAACACCAGATCCCCCTCATCAATACCCTCTCCTCCTCGCTAATATTTATTTATTTTTTCTACCAGGTTATTTTCTAATAGTGGTATTTTATATAATTTTCAATAAAAATTATGCATTTTATTTCTTCCATAGGGTGTTGTTAAATGAAATATAATGGATTGATGAAATGTTCTTATAGAAATCATAAAATGATTTTTTTTTCAGTGTCTTTAAAGTTCATTTTTAACATATGTTATGTACTTGAGATTATTTCCCCATTTTATAATGAAATAAATATATAGCAAATTATTTAATGTGTGGTTTAAGGATCAATTTAGTGTGATTATTTTATTGATTAGTTTTTTGAGGTGTGGTGTGTGATTATTTCATGTGCATTGTTTTCGATTACTATACTATATTGACAATAAATCATCAAGGAATAATTAAAGTACCTAAGGAGGGTAATCCAATGATAAAAACAATACTTTTTATAATTCCAAAATCACATACCTCATTTTTATCCTAGAAGATATTTCTTAAAATTAAGGATGTTCCATATTATAATTTTTCTTTAGATAGTTTTATTTTAGGATTTTAATCTATAATAGTTTATTAAGTCACTCTAACTAGTTATTTTTGGTTACTTTATAAATATACTTTGACTAGTGGCTTATATATACCAATGATTGAATGCTTTAGGGCTGGGATCCTTCTATTTTATAATTTTATAAATAGGAAATGTGTTGTAATCTAACTTTATATCTTAACTTACATTATTCATACCCAATCTATGTGTATGTAGACTTAGATTCATTAGTGATTGTAAGAGTAAGGAACCATATTTAAATGGAAAATACATGATAGTTTTTATTTTTATTTAGAGGAGTTGACTGGTGGGTGTGCAACTATTCACATGGATATAGATATAACTTGGTAATTTTGGTCACAATTTTTATTTTGCATTTTTTATATCATTATGTATTCAACCTATTCTACTTCACATCCCTATTATTCATCATTATTATACCCACATTGAATTTATAAATTATAGATAGTTTCATATAGTAGTTCTTCATTATTTTTAATTTTAATGCCTTTATAGTTTAAGTTTCATCGAGTATTCTATTTTGTTAATGTGTATCATTAGGAACGATTCAATTTATAAAGTGATGATATCAATATGAAATCTATAATATATCTCGTAGTCATGTAAGAATCTAATTAAAAAAGTGTATTTCTTTAGATAATAATATCTCAAAATGGATTTTATGAAAATATGGAATGTACTGATTGATATAACCTATTTCAATAGGTATTCCACACCAGAAGAGGTTTAGTGACAACAGTCTCTCTACATTACATGATTCTCATTATCTATCTATGAAGTAAGGTACACCTCATCACATACCTTGATTTTTTTGATATCATTTCATCTTATCCTAATACACTTTCATATATATATATGAGTTCCATTGACGATGTTGAGTGATCAGATAAAACACCTATGATGGATTTTTCTGATAATCTGGCCAACAGTTAGTTACCATCATGAGGTTATTGGAGGGTCACATTCATCGATATTTAATTCAATGTGAAAAAATTAATTCCTTAAATATTTATACTAATTGATTAATTTATATGTTAAATGTATGAAAATAATACTATAATGGAGACTAACTTTAATAGTCATGTTTTTTGTAATTTCACTAATGTAAAGTTAGTTGTTACTTTTAATGAATATGGGGTACCCAATCAGGATGAAACTGGAATTTTGGATAGTTTATAGGTAATTTTTCATGTGAGGTGGAATCCATACCTATTCATTGTTTAGATTAGATGCACATTCCACTGTCTTGGAAAAATGAATTTTTTGATTCTCTGATAAAGGCATTGTCATCATTATGTGTTACTATATGATTAAATTAAACAATTTTTATTAATGTGTTAATAATATAATGCATTTTATGTATTTATTTATAGATGATGTTCCATTTTTACATGCACGATTCAATTTCAAGTATATGGGCATTAAAATGTTTTAGGAAACAATTGGAAAGATATAAAGTGGAGACTTTAGCATGAATTCAATGAAACATCTATACCAATTTAAAAATTACATGAAAAGGTCCCTAAAGGCATGACTAGAGACCAATGAAAATAATTCATTGACCATCATCTTGATGAATCACATAATGTGTTTTAAATGTCATTATATCAAATAATATATCATTTGAATTATAATTCATTTATTATTCATTGGATATGATCATTACTGATGTTTGGTTAACTACTTTAAATACAGGACCTAGAGGCAGTAAGTTGGGATGAAGATGATGTACAGAAGCATTACTAAGTTATGGAGAGTGAGGGACATGCATATATATAGAGTATATAATCCATGACTAATTTATTCATTGAAATTATGTGAAACATGACATTTTGTACATTATAATATAATCTTATGTTGTATAAAATGTAATGTTGTATGTTTTTGTATGGAAATTATTATTTTTGTTATATTGTATTAGATGGATGATATTTTTATATATATTTTTATTTTTTATGGGTTGGAATTAAATGGAATGTTTCTTTTTTTGAAAATTCCCATTTCTTGGTAGTTTTAACTAATGATAGTTATTTAGAAGTATTTTAACCATCATAGATAAAATAGTGGCAGTTAAAACGACTACTAAATTTATTTTAAAAAAACCACTGCTCATTTAAAAAAATGTTTCTAAATATGAAATCATGGAAAACCACTGCTAATTTTTCACACATTTATTCAAGTTCATCCAAGATTTTTATGATGATAAATCCCATCTTATAATTGATACTGAAGAAATGAAATGTGCATTAGCTAGAAAGTTTCTAAAAGAAAGATCTCTTATCAAATAACTAAAGGCCAAGGATCATTCCTTAAAAATTTTTAGATATTTTTTTTCAATTTTTTAATAAAATTTACAATTATTCATTGATGATGAAGTAAATATCAACACTTTTTTTAGGATAAGATCTATACTATATAAGAAAGTCATAAAACTATTATTAGTGTCATGGATGTCCAATTAGATATAAAATACAAGAGGATCAAATACCTTTAAAATTATTTATAAGAAAGCAGCAAGATGCATTATGAATTTTTTAAACAGTTAAAAAATGAATGGAAAGGTAGGTTGAACTTACTTGGGGTTGAGAAAAATAATTTTAGTATTATGTTTTTGGCATTATAAATAAATTTGAAAAATATAGAAGAATCCAATGTTGAAACTTTCTAACTATATGAGAAGACATGTAGTATAAAAAAACCCTCATAGATGAGTATTTATTCCAAGAAGATCATGATATCACTTGGGGAAGATTCCACCTCAAGTTCATGGAAATAGGTATTGTAATGTTCAGATAATTTTTTTTGTAATGAATCTATTTTGAGTGTAAATATTAGAGTAAAGTCAAAATATAAACTATTGTGGATAGATAAAAATTACAAGAAACCCACCAATTTATCAGGGGTGTATACAAGTATATCCAAGAAAAAAACTCCCCAATAAAATTTTAAAAGAGTGGTGAAAATTCTTAAAAATAGTAAACCTAAAAATCTGAATAAACTGGACCTACATGTAAAATAACAAGATTAATTAGTAGATGTTTGTCAGGACCACAAGGCTGAATACCCTGAGAGGGGGGGTGAATTAGGGTATGACTAATTTAAAATAAACGCCCGTTCTGATCTTGTTTTGCTGTTAAGAAAAACACTCTTCTATCTCTTTCCTATTGCACAAAGTAGACAGAAAGTAAAGCATGCACAAGACACACCAATTTTACTTGGTTCACCGCAAAGAGCTACGTCCAAGGAGCATACGCCGACAAGTTGCCGTTCGTACCAATTCCACTAAACTTCACTAGCTGTGGATTACAATGTTTGGGCTAGATCACTTCTATGCCCAGGCTCACTTCCTTTACAAAGTTTAGGGTCAACTCACTGCTTTCCCAAGGGTCACTCCCTGTTTCTCTCTCTATGGCTCACTGCTGGTGGAGAGGATCACCTTCTTCCTCTTCCTAAGCTCACTGCTCAAGAAGGGAATCCACTCACAGTTTATAGACCTGTAGGTCTCTTCATTTCCATTAAGGAATGCATCTTTCTCTATATGTAGATGCTCTGTTGAAGTTCAAATTTCATCCACTGATGAATACCTCTTTGCCTCTGAACACTGGGCAATTCCTTTTGGAAACACCTTCGCAAAGTACCCTACTTCGCGAAGCTCCCAATTTCGCGAAGCTCAAACAAGCCTTCGCGAATCTCCTGCCTTTTCGCGAAGCTCTCTCGCGAACCTCTCTCGCGAAGCACTCTCGCGATGCTCAAGCCGTCGCAGAGCAACGAACCTCGCGAAGCTTAGTAAGCCAACACGGATCTCACAGGTTTCACGGAGCTAAAATAGCCACCGCGAAGCTCCTCTTTCGCGAAGCACACTGGCTCCGCGAACCACCTTCGCAAATCGAGATCGAATGATCTTCTATGAAAATGCTCTCCCCCTTCGCTCGAAGGGGTCAGCCTATATTTATAGGCGATTCCACCGACCCTCATCCCTTCCACGCGAAGTCAACGCCACATCATCTCAAATCACGAAGCTCCAAAGTTTCTGCCGGAATTCTGTCCAAATCGCGAAGCTCCTCGGCAATCTTCCATTCGCGGAGCTTGACGTAGTCGCGAAGAATAACCATCAACATACCTTTGCGACTTCGCCGTGAAGCTCCCTCGCGAATCCCAACATTCTTTCATGCCTTCTCCGCGAAGCTCCCTCACAAATCCCTTCACCGCCGCGATGCGCTTCAGCCTCTGCCGTTCGCGAAGCTTGAAGTAATCGCGAAGCATCACCGCCTCCATTCTTCTGGTCTTCGCGATTTCCAAACCATGAATCCTATCTTCGCGAAATTCATGCCTTTGCCATATGAAATTATGCTCTTCATGGAAATCCACTTTTTGCGATGCTCACCAAACTCCAAATTTTGGACCCCAAAAATTTGGCAAACGATGGGAAACGGCGCCACCTTGTACTGCTCTTTTGTACCGCCTCCAGATCATCCTTTCCTTTGTCATAGTTCCTTGTCAACATGGAATGTCAACAACTTCTCGGGAACTCGACAATTCTCCATGGAAACCTGCTTTTTCAACAAACACAATCAACCCAAAAATACTGCAATGTTACCTTGAGGGATTTTTGCCCAACAATCTCCCCCTTTGGGTTTGTTGAAAACTCTTCACAACTCTGCTCAGAATGATTTTCTGTACTTTGATACCTCACTGAGTCTTCTTCCAGTCGCTACCACTATTCGCCTCTTGCGATTCTGATAGCTTTCAAGGATTCACTTAACACGTACTCTAAGCCCACATGAGCAATGCTCGGCGTGGGAAACAAGAGTAGTATGAAAAGTTCATCAATGAATCACTTCATGTCAGACCCCAATTTTCGATTCCACCCTGATACCAATTCTTAAATTGATACCAATTGTTGAACCATACTGATACCAATTGATGATAGCTGGAAACCTTCTCACACCATTCCAACACCACTGTTCTACTTTTATCACGATCCTCAGCTGTCGTGATTTCTATGCTTTGATCGATCACTTCTAGCATCGTCAGATTTGATACTGTCCCCCTTTCTCATTTCTCCCCCTATTTGGCTGCTCCACTGGTCAGCTTCTCCCCGTATCATTCATGATTTTTCAAATCTCTACACTGTCTCCCCCTTTAACAATCACTATTTTCTCCCCCTTTGTCAACGAACCTAAAGGACACTCCTTTGTAGTCTGTAACATAGTAGAGAACACATATTAGCACAATAGGGAAAAACACATCATACCTCGGGGAGGGGGGGGGTCCCACATCCACACTATTTCAAGTGCGGGGAATCGACTGAACTCCCAGAGCCAGTCGATGCCGCTCAAAAGCTTCCTTGGGTAAGGCCTTTGTCAGAATGTAGGCAACCTGTAGCTCTGTAGGCACGTACTCCAACTTCACGATTCCCTGCTCAACCTTCTCCTTGATAAAATCATACTTAATCTCAATGTGCTTTGTCCTTGAATGATGGACGGGATTTTTACTAAGATTTATAGCACTTGAGTTGTCGCACTGGATTCCGATCGGAGACTTCACTTCAACTCCCATATCTTCAAGCTGCTGCTTCATCCACAATAACTATGTGCATGCTTGAGTGGCCGCAATATACTCAGCTTCTGCGGTGCTTAATGAAATGCAATCTTGATTCTTGCTTAGACAATAAATACACAATCCACCAAGATAGAAAGCACCACCTGACGTTGATTTCCTATCATCCGATGAACCGGCCCAGTCTGCATCAGTATAGCCTAATAACTCTGTCTGGGATTTATCAGTATATGTCAAGCCGAAATCCACTATGCCCTGGATATACCGAAGTATTCTTTTCACTGCAAGCATGTGGTTTTCCTTGGGATTGCTCTGATATCTCGCTGCTTGGCATGTCGTGAAAACAATATCAGGCCTTGTTACAGTCAAGTACAACAAACTTCCAATAATTTGCCTGTATTCTGTGATATTAACTGCCTTTCCATCTTCATCTTTCGATAATTTCATCCAGGTGGCCACCGGAGTCTTCATCTCCTTGGAATTTTCCATTCCAAACCTTCTCAGGATCTCCTTGGCATATTTATATTGAGAAATGAATGTTCCATTCCTTCCTTGTGTCACCGGTAGACCAAGGAAAAACGTTAGCTCTCCAATCATTGACATTTCAAACTCATTTTTCATGAATTCGGAAAACTGTCTGCACTGAGCTTCATCTAATCCGCCAAATATTATGTCATCGACATAAACCGACACCATCATCCTTTGATTACTTTCATTACTGAAATAGAGATTGTAATCAACTCCTCCACGCTGAAAACCAAGTTTCTTCAAGTACTGATCAAGCCTTGAGTACCATGACCTTGGTGCTTGTTTCAGCCCATACAATGCCTTCTTCAGCCTGAAAACTTTGTTCTCAACCTCATGAATGAGAAAACCATCTGGCTGCTCAATATACACATCCTCTTCCAGAACTCCATTTAAGAATGCGGATTTGACATCCATCTGGAACACCTTGAACTTTCGTTGCACTGCTATGGCCAAAAATAATCTGATTGTCTCTAGCCTTGCAACCGGTGAAAATGTCTCATCGACATCTATTCCCTAAATCTGGGAGTACCCCTTGCACACTAATCGTGCTTTGTTCTGAATCACTATGCCATCTTCATTCATCTTGTTGCGATAGACCCATTTAGTCCCGATGACATTCTTGTCTGCTGGCCTCGAAACAATCTCCCATGTCTGGTTCTTCTCAATCTGATCAAGCTCTTCGTTCGTAGCCTGAACCCAGTTTTCATCTTCAGTTGCATCAGAAAAACATTTCAGCTCCACTTGAGATAAAAACGATGTTTTCTGTGATGATTTCATTCTTCGAGTCTGAACTGGAGCTATTTGATCACCAATGATATTTTTCCTATCAATTTCAGCTTGACTCTTTGGCTTCCTCACAGACACAGACTTGACACTTTCTTCTTCATCATCAATATCTTCTTCTGAATTAGCTTCTACCACTTCTGCTCCCCCTAGGTTTCTTACCTCATCATCACTTTCATCCAGGAACTGTTCACTGGATCGTTGGGTATTCGGTTCACTTTCAACTATAGTGACATCATTGCTCTCAATGATTTTTCCCAGCCTTTTGTTGAAATATTTATATGCTTTGCTTTTCCCTGAGTAGCCAAGGAATATACCCTCATCTCCTCGTGCCTCAAACTTCCTGTGATTTTCTTTGTTGAGAATGAAACACTTACTTCCAAAGATTCGAAAGTATTTCAGCGTTGGCTTCTTTCTGTACCACAGTTCATACAGAGTATTCCCTTGCTTCGGACACAACAGAGACCTATTCGAAACATAGACCGATGTCAAAACTGCTTCCTTCCAAAATTTCTCTGGAAGGTCTTTATCAATAAGAATTGTTCTCGACATGTTGTTTATGATCTGATTTATCCTTTCAACAACTCCATTCTGTTGGGGAGTTCTTACCGATGAAACTTGATGCCTTATCCCATGTTTCTCGAGATAGTTTTCAACTTGACTGTTTGTGAATTCTGTACCGTTATCAGTACGAAACTTTAGAATTTTCTACCCAAGCATCTTTTCTGATTCCTTCCTATACTGCTTTATGTAACTGAACACCTCTGTCTTATGGGTAATGATGAATACCCAGGCCATTCTGCTATAGTCATCAATGAAAAGGACATAGTACCTTTGCCCATTTATAGCTCGTGGTGAGATAGGTCCACATACATCAGCATGAACCAGTTTGAGCACTCTAGTTGATTTCTGTTCCTTTGGCCTATATGTCTTTCTGATGATCTTCCCTTGTTGGCAAGCATCACACGTATGAGTGCGATCACGTGATAGCTTGGGAAGGTCTCTAGCAACATCACACTTTATGAGATCCTCCATAGATGGTTGGCATAGATGACCAAGTCGCTTATGCCACAGCTGGTTTTCTTCCTCTCTGGATAAAAGACATGTATCTTCTTCCCCACCTACAAGGTAGAGATTTCCCTTTGACATTTTTCCCTGCAGAAAAGTTGCTCCATCTTTTCCTTTCACAACACACATATTCTCGGTAAATCGGATAGAGTGCCCAGAGTCACATAGTTGACTGACACTGAGTAAGTTATGACTGAGACCCTCTACTACCAAGACATCAGCACGTCTCATCTCTTTGCCCCCAAACTTGGCTTTCCCTGAGCCAACAATCTTCAGGCCTTCATCCTTTCCAAATTTGACAACTCTTTCTTTGTCATATTTGATGCCTGTTACAAGATCCTTATTACCTGTCATGTGGGATGTGCAACCACTGTCAAGGATCCAAACACCAGATCGATCTGATGCTTTAAGGGAAATCTCTGCCACCACGACCTTCTCATTTTTCTTCTTTTTGGTCCATACTTTTTCTTTCACACTCGGCATGGATTGGGACTTCTGTTCTTTCTCAGCGTATGATGGACCAGCCTCATCTTGCAAAGCCGCAAATCTATTCTGCATTTTTAACTCACATGTCGGTTTATTGACCTACTGCTTGCAAACGTTTTGATTCTGCTTTGGCACATTTCTCTGAATGGTCGAAGTACAATACCTAGCCATGTGCCCAAATCCTCCGCACCAAAAACAGTGTCCTTCAAAACATGTTCTGGAAAACCGTTCTCTGTTTGGCTGCCATTTCTGTTCTTGTTCCCTTCTATATCTCTTGGCTATAGAACACACATACTGTGAATGTCCCATTTTCCCACAGCAATAACACCTGATATAGGGTACATTTTTTCGTGATACATCAGCACTACGATTTTCCCTTTGAGATCTATGAATATTCTGATTTTTTTTGTGCCCAAATCAACCTTCAATTTCGGGACAGGTGCTTGCGGTCTAACATTAACTGCCACCGATTTTTGTTTCTTATCCAGCCCTGAATCAACCTTATAATTTGAGCTTTCTTTTTGCTTCACTCCTGCTGAACTACGATCCTCCTCTTTCATCTTCTCTGTCTTCTGAATGGCCTGCTTTTCTGATATCACATTGGGGGTCAAGAGTTTTTCTTGATCCTTTATTTTTCATCGTAGACTGACCAGTTCTTCTTCAAGCTCTTGGATACATCTGACCTGCTCCTTTCCTGTGTTAGTCAAGCAATCAATTTCCTTCTTTTTTTCCTCAATTATAAGTTTATGCTCAACAATATTTTCTGAGCTCTCTAGTGTTGAGGATTTTAGTCTTTCAATTTCTTCTAACAGTTCTGACTTTTCTTCATCCTGTTGTTGCATATAGAGTTTGGAATCACGAACCACTTTATTGGCTTTCTTCGTTTTGGATCTCCAAACATCTATCTCTTCAAGAGATGCTTCCAATTCGGCTTCCATATCAACTCTTCCTTCAACTTTTTCTTCCTCTTCTCCAGCGCCAGTTTCTTCCTTTTCCTGAGAACTACCAACGATTGCTACCATAGCATTTTGTCTGTGATCTTTACAATTTTCAAACTCCTCAACCTCTTCATCCTCAGACTCATCTGAACTGTCTATTTCTTGTGAAAGAAGATTCTTCCTCTTGAAGAAATTTCTCTTGAACTGCTTCTTCCCTTTCACATAGGCTGAAGATTTCTTCTTGGGAATTTCAACTTCATCATCATCATCATCATTATCTTGAAATTTCTTGGGGCATCTTGCCGCAAGATGACCAACCTTTCCACATCGAAAGCATGATAGTGGAAGTTTACCTTTAAACTTTCCTCTTCCTCTTTGCAGATTTGAAGAAAGGAATGACATCACCTCATCTGTCTCTTCTTCTTCATTAGAATCTTCAATGGTGAGTTTCTTCATGGCCTTGAATGACACCTCTTTGGATTTCCCCTTTTCCATAGTCTCTTTATCATCGTTTCTCATTTCATATGCAACAATAGTACTGTGCAGGTTATCCAATTTCAGTTATTTTGGGTCTTTATCTTCCAAAACAGAAACTTTCGGATTGAACCGAGGTGGAAGTTTTCTCAATATGCGCTTCACAATTTTTATATCTTCGATAATTCCTCCAAGACCCCGCATGTATTCTACCACAAAATTTACCCTGTCAAAGAATGCATCAACAGACTCATTCAGGTTCATTCTCAGATCTTCATACTTGTTCCACAACACTTGCAGCTTTGCCTCTCTGACTTTTGTATCCCCCTCATAAATATTCAAAAGCTTTTCCCACATGACATGTGACGTTTTGCATGACATCACCTTTGTATATATGGGATTGGAATGGGCTCCCCCTAAGGCATTGATTGCTTTGGAATCAACATCCAACTCTTTATGCTCTGCTTCTGATAATGTACCACTAGTAATATCAGCTGTGATACCGTGCATAGCTGCTGAAAAAACAACCATTCCTAAAGATCGGAAATAGTGTTGCATTCGATTCTTCCATATCTGAAAATTACATCCGTCGAAGATCAGAATCCCTCTATGATTAGTGACCTCCATTTGAGAGAAGAATAACTGTCAACATTCCCTCTGATACCAATTGTCAGGACCACAAGGCTGAATACCCTGAGAGGGGGGGGGGGGTGAATCAGGGTATGACTAATTTAAAATAAACGCCCGTTCTGATCTTGTTTCGCTGTTAAGAAAAACACTCTTCTCTCTCTTTCCTGTTGCAAAAAGTAGACAGAAAGTAAAGCATGCACATGACACACCAATTTTACTTGGTTCATCGCAAAGGGATACGTCCAAGGAGCATACGCCGACAAGTTGCCGGTCGTACCAATTCCACTAAACTTCACTAGCTGTGGATTACAATGTTTGGGCTAGATCACTTCTATGCCCAGACTCACTGCCTTTACAAAGTTTAGGGTCAGCTCACTGCTTTACCAAGGGTCACTCCCTGTTTCTCTCTCTCTGACTCACTTCCGGTGGAGAGGATCACCTTCTTCCTCTTCCTAAGCTCACTGCTCTATAAGGGAATCCACTCACAGTTTATAGAGCTGTAGGTCTCTTCATTTCCATTAAGGAATGAATCTTTCTCTGTATGTAGATACTCTGTTGAAGTTCAACTTTCATCCACTGATGAATACCTCTTTCCCTCTGAACACTGGGCAATTCCTTTTGGAAACACCTTCGCAAAGCACCCTACTTCGTGAAGCTCCCAATTTCGCGAAGCTCAAACAAGCCTTCGCGAAGCTCCTTCCTTTTTGCGAAGCTCTCTCACGAAGCTCTCTCGCGAAGCACTCTCGCGATGCTCAAGCCATCGCAGAGCAACTACCCTCGCGAAGCTTAGTAAGCCAACGCAGAGCTCGCAGGTTTCGCGGAGCTACAATAGCCACTGCAAAGCTCCTCTTTCATGAAGCACACTGGCTCCGCGAACCATCTTCGCAAATCGAGAGCGAATGATCTTCTATGAAAATGCTCTCCCCCTTCGCTCGAAGGGGTCGGCCTCTATTTATAGGCGATTCCACCGACCCTCGTCCCTTCCACGCGAAGTCAACGCCACGTCATCTCAAATCACGAAGCTCCAAAGTTTCTTCCGGAATTCTGTCCAAATCGCGAAGCTCCTCGGCAATCTTCCATTCGCGGAGCTTGACGTAGTCGCGAAGAATCACCGTCAACATACCTTTGTGACTTCGCCGCGAAGCTCCCTCGCGAAGCCCAACATTCCTTCATGCCTTCGCCGCGAAGCTCCCTCGCAAAGCCCTTCACCGCTGCGATGCGCTTCAGCCTCTGCCATTCGCAAAGCTTGAAGTAATCGCGAAGCATCACCGCCTCCATTCTTCTGGTCTTCGCGATTTCCAAACCATGCATCCTATCTTCACGAAATTCATGCCTTTTCCATCTGAAATTATGCTCTTCATGGAAATCCAATTTTTGCGATGCTCACCAAACTCCAAATTTTGGACCCCAAAAATTTGGCAAACACTGGGAAACAGCGCCACCTTGTACTGCTCTTTTGTACCGCCTCCAGATCGTCCTTTCCTTTGTCATAGTTCCATGTCAACATGGAATGTAAAAAACTTCTCAGGAACTCGACAATTCTCCATGGAATCCTACTTTGTCAACAAACACAATCAACCCAAAAATACTGCAATGTTACCTTGAGGGATTTTTGCCCAACAATCTCCCCCTTTGGGTTTGTTGACAACTCTTCACAACTCTGCTCAGAATGATTTTCTGCACTTTTATACCTCACTGAGTCTTCTTCCAGTCGCTACCACCATTCGCCTCTTGCGATTCTGATAGCGTTCAAGGATTCACTTAACACGTACTCTAAGCCCACATGAGCAATGCTCGGCGTGAGAAACAAGAGTAGTATGAAAAGTTCATCAATGAATCACTTCATGTCAGACCCCAATTATCGATTCCACCCTGATACCAATTCTTAAATTGATACCAATTGTTGAACCACACTGATACCAATTGATGATAGCTGGAAACCTTCTCACACCATTCCAACACCACTGTTCTGCTTTTATCACAATCCTCAGCTGTCGTGATTTCTATACTTTGATCGATCACTTCTAGCATCGTCAGATTTTATACTCTCCCCCTTTCTCATTTGTCCCCCTATCTGGATGCTCCACTGGTCAGCTTCTCCCCGTATCATTCATGATTTGTCAAATCTCCACACTGTCTCCCCCTTTAACAATCACTATTTTCTCCCCCTTTGTCAACGAACCCAAAGGACACTCCTTTGTAGTCTGTAACATAGTAGAGAACACATATTAGCACAACAGGGAAAAACAAATCATACCTCGGGGAGAGGGGGGGGGGGGGGCACATCCACACTATTTCAAGTGTAAGGAACCGACTGAACTCCCAGAGCCAGTCGATGCCGCTCAAAAGCTTCCTTGGGTAAGGCCTTTGTCAGAATGTCGGCAACCTGTAGCTCTGTAGGCACGTACTCCAACTTCACGATTCCCTGCTCAACCTTCTCCTTGATAAAATGATAATTAATCTCAATGTGCTTTGTCCTTGAATGATGGACGAGATTTTTACTAAGATTTATAGCACTTGAGTTGTCGCACTGGATTCTGATCGAAGACTTCACTTCAACTCCCATATCTTCAAGCTGCTGCTTCATCCACAATAACTGCATGCATGCTTGAGTGGCCGCAATATACTCAGCTTCTGCGGTTCTTAATGAAATGAAATCTTGCTTCTTGCTTAGCCAAGAAATACACAATCCACCAAGATAGAAAGCACCACTTAATGTTGATTTCCTATCATCTGCTGAACCGGCCCAGTCTGCATCAGTATAGCCTAATAACTCTGTCTGGGATTTATCAGTTAATGTCAAGCCGAAATCCACTATGCCCTGGATATACCGAAGTATTCTTTTCACTGCAAGCATGTGGATTTACTTGGGATTGCTCTGATATCTCGCTGCATGGTATGTGGCGAAAACAATATCAGGCCTTGTTGCAGTCAAGTACAACAAACTTCCAATAATTTGCCTGTATTCTGTGATATTAACTGCCTTTCCATCTTCATCTTTCGATAATTTCATTCGGGTGGCAACCGGAGTCTTCATCTCCTTGTAATTTTCCATTACAAACCTTCTTAGGATCTCCTTGGAATATTTAGATTGATAAATGAATGTTCCATTCCTTCCTTGTGTCACCTGTAGACCAAGGAAAAACGTTATCTCTCCAATCATTGACATTTCAAACTCATTTTTCATGAATTCGGAAAACTGTCTGCACTGAGCTTCATCTGATCCGCCAAATATTATGTCATCGACATAAACCAACACCATCATCCTTTGATTACTGTCATTACTGAAATAGAGATTGTAATCAACTCCTCCACGCTGAAAACCAAGCTTCTTCAAGTACTGATCAAGCCTTGAGTACCATGCCCTTGGTGCTTGTTTCAGCCCATACAATGCCTTCTTCAGCATGCAAACTTTGTTCTCATCCTCATGAATGAGAAAACCATCTGGCTGCTCAATATACACCTCCTCTTCCAGAACCCCATTCAATAATGCAGATTTGACATCTATCTGGAACACCTTGAACTTTCGTTGCAGTGCTATGGAAAAAAATAATCTGATTGTCTCCAGCCTTGCAACCGGTGTAAATGTCTCATCGACATCTATTCCCTCAATCTGGGAGTACCCCTTTCACACTAGTCGTGCTTTGTTCCGAATCACTGTGCCATATTCATTCATCTTGTTGCGATAGACCCATTTAGTCCCGATGACATTCTTGTCTGATGGCCTCGAAAAAATTTCCCATGTCTGGTTCTTCTCAATCTGATCAAGCTCTTCGTTCATAGCCTGAACCCAGTTTTCATCTTCAGCTGCATCAGAAAAACATTTCGGCTTCACTTGAGATAAAAACGATGTTTGTTGTGATGATTTCATTCTTCGAGTCTGAACTGGAGCTGTTTGATCACCAATGATATTCTGCCTATCAATTTCAGCTCGACTCTTTGGCTTCCTCGCAGACACAAACTTGACACTTTCTTCATCATCATCAGTATCTTCTTCTGAATCAGCTTCTGCCACTTCTGCTCCCCCTGGGTTGCTTACCTCATCATCACTTTCATCCAGGAACTGTTCACTAGATCGTTGAGTATTCGGTTCATTTTCAACTATAGTGACATCATTGCTCTCAATGATTTTTCCCAACCTTTTGTTGAAACATTTATATGCTTTGCTTTTCCCTGAGTAGCCAAGGAATATCCCCTCATCTCCTCGTGCCTCAAACTTCCTGTGATTTTCTTTGTTGAGAATGAAACACTTACTTCCAAAGATTCGAAAGTATTTCAGCGTTGGATTCTTTCCGTACCACAGTTCATACGGAGTCTTCCCTTGCTTCGGACACAACAGAGACCTATTCGAAACATAGACCGATGTCAAAACTGCTTCCTTCCAAAATTTCTCTGGAAGGTCTTTATCAATAAGAATTGTTCTCGACATGTTTTTTATGATCTGATTTCTCCTTTCAATAACTCCATTCTGTTGGGGAGTTCTTACCGATGAAACTTGATGCCTTATCCCATATTTCTCGAGATAGTTTTCAACTTGACTGTTTGTGAATTCTGTACTGTTATCAGTACGAAACTTCAGAATTTTCTGCCCAAGCATCTTTTCTGATTCCCTCCTATACTGCTTTATGCAACTGAACACCTATGTCTTATGGGTAATGATGAATACCCAGGCCATTCTGCTATAGTCATAAATGAAAAGGACATAGTACCTTTTCCCATTTATAGCTCGTGGTGAGATAGGTCCACATACATCAGCATGAACCAGTTCGAGCACTCTAGTTGATTTCTGTTCCTTTGGCCTGTATGTCTTTCTGATGATCTTCCCTTGTTGGAAAGCATCACACGTATGAGTGCGATCACGTGATAGCTTGAGAAGGTCTCTAGCAACATCACACTTTATGAGATCCTCCATAGATGGTTGGCATAGATGACCAAGTCACTTATGCCACAGCTAGTTTTCTTCCTCTCTGGATAAAAGACATGTATCTTCTTCCCCACCTACAAGGTAGATATTTCCCTTTGACCTTTTTCCCTGCAGAACAGTTGCTCCATATTTTCCTTTCACAACACACATCTTCTCGGTAAATCGGATAGAGTGCCCAGTGTCACATAGTTGACTGTCACTGAGTAAGTTATGACTGAGACCCTCTACTACCAAGACATCAGCACGTCTCATCTCTTTGCCCCCAAACTTGGCTTTCCCTGAGCCAACAATCTTCAGGCCTTCATCATTTCCAAATTTGACAACTCCTTCTTTGTCATATTTGATGCCTGTAACAAGATCCTTATTACCTGTCATGTGGGATGTGCAACCACTGTCAAGGATCCAAACACCAGATCGATCTGATGCTTTAAGGGCAATCTCTGCCACTACGACCTTCTAATTTTTCTTCTTTTTGGTCCATACTTTTTCTTTCACACTCAGCATGGATTGGGACTTCTGTTCTTTCTCAGCGTATGATGGACCAACCTCATCTTGCAAAGCCGCAAATCTATTCTGCGTTTTTAACTCACCTGTCGGTTTATTGACTTGCTACTTGCGAACGTTTTGATTCTGCTTTGGAACATTTCTCTGAATGGTCGAAGTACAATACCTAGCCATGTGCCCAAATCCTCCGCACCAAAAAACAGTGTCCTTCAAAACATGTTTTGGAAAACTATTCTCTTTTTGGCTGCCATTTCTGTTCTTGTTCCCTTCTATATCTCTTGGCTATAGAACACACATACTGTGAATGTCCCATTTTCCCATAGCAATAACACCTGATATAGGGTACATTCTTTCATGATACATCAGCACCATGATTTTCCCTTTGAGATCTATGAATATTCTGATTTTGTTTTGTTCCCAAATCAACCTTCAATTTCGGGACGGGTGCTTGCGGTCTAACATTAACTGCCACCGATTTTTGTTTCTTATCCTGCCCTGAATCAACCTTAGAATTTGAGATTTCTTTCTGCTTCACTCCTGCTGAACTACGATCCTCCTCTTTCATCTTCTCTGTCTTCTGAATGGCCTGCTTTTTTGATATCACATTGGGGGTCAAGAGTTTTTCTTGATCCTTCATTTTTCGTCATAGACTGACCACTTCTTCTTCAAGATCTTTGATACGTCTGACCTGCTCCTTTCCTGTGTTACTCAAACAATCAATTTCCTTCTTTTGCTCCTCAATTCTAAGTTTATGCTCAACAATATTTTCTGAGCTCTCTGTTGTTGAGGATTTTAGTCTTTCAATTTCTTCTAACAGTTTTGACTTTTCTTCATCATGTTGTTGCATATAGAGTTTGGCATCACGAACCACTTTATTGGCTTTCTTCGTTTTGGATCTCCAAACATCTATATCTTCAAGAGCTGCTTCCAATTTGGCTTCCATATCAACTCTTCCTTCAACTTTTTCTTCCTCTTCTCCAGTGCCAGTTTCTTCCTTTTCCTGAGAACTACCAATGATTGCTACCATAGCATTTTGTCTATGATCTTTACAATTTTCAAACTCCTGAACCTCTTCATCCTCAGACTCATCTGAACTGTCTATTTCTTGTGAAAGAAGATTCTTCCACTTGAATAAATTTCTCTTGAACTGCTTCTTCCCTTTCACATAGGCTGAAGATTTTTTCTTGGGAATTTCAACTTCATCATCATCATCATCATTATCTAGAAATTTCTTGGGGCATCTTGCCGCAAGATGAATAACCTTCCCACATCGAAAGCATGCTAGTGGAAGTTTAACTTTAAACTTTCCTCTTCCTCTTTGCAGATTTGAAGAAAGGAATGACATCACCTCATCTGTCTCTTCTTCTTCATTAGAATCTTCAATGGTGAGTTTCTTCATGGCCTTGAATGCCACATCTTTGGATTTCCCCTTTTCCACAGTCTCGTTATCATCGTTTCTCATTTCATATGCAACAAGAGTACTGTGCAGGTTATCCAATGTTAGTTCTTTTGGGTCTTTATCTTCCAAAACAGAAACTTTCGGATTGAACCGAGGTGAAAGTTTTCTCAATATGCGCTTCATAATTTTTATATCTTCGATAATTTCTCCAAGACCCCGCATTTCTTCTACCACAGCATTTACCCTGTCAAAGAATGCATCAAAAGACTCATTCGGGTTCATTCTCAGATCTTCATACTTGTTCCGCAACACTTGCAGCTTTGCCTCTCTGACTTTTGTATCCCCCTCATAAATATTCAAAAGCTTTTCCCACAAGGCATGTGACGTTTTGAATGACATCACCTTTATATATATGGGACTAGAAAGGGATCCCCCTAAGGCATTGATTGATTTGGAATCAGCATCCAACTCTTATGCTCTGCTTTTGATAATGCACCACTAGTAATATCAGCTATGATACCGTGCATAGCTGCTGAAAAAACATCCATTCCTAAAGATCAGAAATAGTGTTGCATTCGATTCTTCCATATCTGAAAATTACATCCGTCAAAGATCGAAATCCCTCTATGATTAGTGACCTCCATTTGAGAGAAGAACAACTGTCAACATTCCCTCTGATACCAATTGTCAGGACCACAAGGCCGAATACCCTGAGAGGGGGGGGGGGGGGGTGAATCAGGGTATGACTAATTTAAAATAAACGCCCGTTCTGATCTTGTTTCGCTGTTAAGAAAAACACTCTTCTCTCTCTTTCCTGTTGCACAAAGTAGACAGAAAGTAAAGCATGCATAGGACACACCAATTTTACTTGGTTCACCGCAAAGGGCTACGTCCAAGGAGCATACGCCGACAAGTTGCCGGTCGTACCAATTCCACTAAACTTCACTAGATGTGGATTACAATGTTCGGGCTAGATCACTTCTATGCCCAGGCTCACTGCCTTTACAAAGTTTAGGGTCAGCTCTCTGCTTTCCCAAGGGTCACTCCCTGTTTCTCTCTCTCTGGCTCACTGTCGGTGGAGAGGATCACCTTCTTCCTCTTCCTAAGCTCACTGCTCTAGAAGGGAATCCACTCACAGTTTATAGACCTGTAGGTCTCTTCATTTCCATTAAGGAATACATCTTTCTCTTTATGTAGATGCTCTGTTGAAGTTCAACTTTCATCCACTGATGAATACCTCTTTGCCTCTGAACACTGGGCAATTCTTTTGGAAACACCTTCGCAAATCACCCTACTTCGCGAAGCTCCCAATTTCGCGAAGCTCAAACAAGCATTCGCGAAGCTCCTGCCTTTTCGCGAAGCTCTATCGCGAAGCTCTCTTGCGAAGCACTCTCGTGATGCTCAAGCCGTCGCAGAGCAACGACCCTCGTGAATCTTAGTAATCCAACATGGAGCTCGCAGGTTTCGCGGAGCTACAATAGCCGCCGCGAAGCTCTTCTTTCACGAAGCACACTGGCTCCGCGAACCACCTTCGCAAATCGAGAGTGAATGATCTTCTATGAAAATTCTCTCCCCCTTCGCTCGAAGGGGTCAGCCTCTATTTATAGGCGATTCCACCGACCCTCGTCCCTTCCACATGAAGTCAACGCCACGTCATCTCAAATCGCGAAGCTCCAATGTTTCTGCCGGAATTCTGTCCAAATCGTGAAGCTCCTCGGCAATCTTCTGTTCGCGGAGCTTGACGTAGTCGCGAAGAATCACCATCAACATACCTTCGCGACTTCGCCGCGAAGCTCCCTCGTGAAGCCCAACATTCCTTCGTGCCTTCGCTGCGAAGCTCCCTCGCAAATCCCTTCACCGCCGCGATGCGCTTCAGCCTCTGCCGTTCGCGAAGCTTGAAGTATTTGCGAAGCATCATCGCCTCCATTCTTCTGGTCTTCGCGATTTCCAAACCATGCATCCTATCTTCACGAAATTCATGCCTTTTCCAGATGAAATTATGCTCTTCATGGAAATCCACTTTTCGCGATGCTCACCAAACTCCAAATTTTGGACCCCAAAAATTTAGCAAACACTGGGAAACGACGCCACCTTGTACTGCTCTTTTGCACCGCCTCCAGATCGTGCTTTCCTTTGTCATAGTTCCTTGTCTACATGGAATGTCAACAACTTCTCAGGAACTCAACAATTCTCCATAGAAACCTTCTTTGTCAACAAACACAATCAACCCAAAAATACTGCAATGTTACCTTGAGGGATTTTTTCCCAAAAATGTTGGTGTTTTTGGAGGTTTGGAAATAGGTTCACAAATTTATGAGACAATATGTTAGTATGTAAAAGTGTAAAAATCCCTAAATAATGGTGGATCAAATCTATAAGTCAAAGGAAACTTGTTTAACTAATGAATACTTTATATATAAAGAATAATTTGTCCATGAAAAATAGATTTGGTTTCTTAGATAATTTTGTAAGTTATGAAACATAGGTAGTAATTGATATAATGAAATATGGTAAAAATCTACAAGATAACATTCATATACAGAAGAGAATAGATAACCAACACAGTCTGAGAATCAGGTTAAGAAAGAAAGCATGTATTCATTGTGAGATAACCCCAAAAAAATATAGTGAAATAAACCCATGAAATCTATGAATAAAGTTAACCAATATGATCAACCTACTCTAAATAATGCTTTTATCATGAAAAGAGAATCCATATCATGGACCATTGCAATATAGACATGAAGGCCAAAGTAAATGAGAGTAAGATGGAATAAAGAAAAGAATCTATCCAAGAAATAGATTCTAGGATTGGATTAGTGATTGAAATTAATTATAAATAAGATGAAAAGATTCCCAAAAAGTGAAAGTTAAAATATGAGGAAGATGTGTGCGGAAGGTGCCAAGATGCTGGATATAATGCTAAAAGTGTATTATTGTTTTTCCAAGTCAAATAAAGAATAAGGGAAAAACACTTATAAATTATAATACCAAAAATGCTACTAGAAATAAGGAATATACAGACAAATAGGAGGCCAAATATGTGAAAAATTAATGTCTAGTTATATATCTAGATTAGTTGAAAGAGGCTAAGAAGATGGAGGAAATAAAAAATAATGAAATTGAATTGGTTTTAGTGTTTATAAAAATAATCCAATTATGAGGAAATCTAAAATTTAGCATAAATCCATGATCCCCATAGGTGAATAGATTTGGAAAAGGGTGATCCAAGAATGTAGAGTTCTTAAGGAAGTGGGGACTCAAAGAAAAATTTATATGGGTTGAGTAATAAGTCTTATCCCCATTGATCATACTAATAAGATAAATATCCACCCTATTTACATATCAATTTGATTATGTATAAAATATAGGAATTGAAGGTGATGAAATATGGGGGGAAACCCTTAATGGGGATATATCAAAAAGGCCCAAGATGTTCAGAGATCTATAACTTTTAGTAAATCTTAAATCCTATACCAATTTGAATAAATATTAAGGTTGAAGTATTATTTTTACTTTCCCATCACGATTTTGAATCGTTTTTAATATGTTTATCACGAGGAGTGATTAACTAACCACATCAAAGAAGGAATAACCTTACAATTTAAATGTTTTTATGTGTGTTTGAAAGTGAGTTTAGGTTTATAAAACTTATTAAAAAGCTACATAAATATCCCACAAGAAGTGAAATGTGAGTATTTAATAGATATCATTATTCTATAAATTGTTACATCTTATTTAATTGAGGGATTGAAATAGATTTGATTAAAATTTAATATTTTCTTAGGTGCATTAATGATTCAATGAAACAACTGTAATATGGATATGAACATTGAATGTTGTTAAAGACCTCATTCTATGATGGCTATTGTTCTAGATTTTTGTCAAGGATGAAAATCATTTCTATGTGGTTGTGTGTCTCTTTAAGTCTAACAAAATTATTTTTATATGATGATGGCTAATTGTTCTGAATACTTCTTTTTTGGTGGATTCAAATAATTCCTATCCTTGTATTTTATCTTTTGTTCTCTCTTAATCCTATGTTGGTGCTAACTCATTGTACCTTATGTAAAAACATTTTCTCTTTATTTTTAATAAATATTGGGATATATGAGTTGGGTTTTTAGATCACACTTTCTATTTTTCCAAAAAAAATAAGGGGGAGAATAATTTTAATCCCTTTGAATTTATTTTCAATTAGGGGGAGAATAATTACATTGGACATTGGAGTAAATTTAGAGTTGACAAAAAATCCAAAGGGGAATATTAAAGTTCCCTTAGGTTGAAGTTATATTTGGTTTTAGTTAATTTTTTTTTATTTTCAATGGACTTTTTCCAAGGAAATGTCTTTGGTCATGGAATTTAGTATCCACACAAATAAAGTGATGGATCTGCCCATATGTGTTAGGTAGTGAAGTTTTTTCCCTTGAATACCTAGATGGATAGAGTTAAAGAAAAAACCAAACATATAAGAATAGAATATTTGATCCTCAATTCAAATACATGTAATAAAGTTGGAAGTACTACATATGATAGTTGGAAAGTGATTTTGAAGAATCCATCTAATAGGGAGATTAAAATGTTCTTATTTGAGGAAGGAATCTAGCTTGAATTTAGAGAAAAAATACATGGAGTTATGTTGATTTTGAAGGTTGAAATTAGTGTTTCAACACTCTGATGAAGATTAATAAGGGATAAAGTCACTTTGAGAAAGATATGAAGTCATTTCATGAAATATAGAATTCTTTAGCTGGTGATAGAAAAATGGAAAATTCCTAGAGAATTTTTCAATAGATCATATGACTTAATCATATGACTTTAATCTAACCATAAAACTTTCAGTTCTAGTGTTATACTTCATCATACAACTTTGACTAATTGCATAACTTCATCATATGACTTTAGTGAAGTATATGAATTCATTGTATGACTTTACTATAACTATAAGACTTACAGAGACTTAGGAAATGAGTTTCACTATAAGTGTATGAATTCCATACCAAACATATGAATTTTCTATGAGCATATTACTTTGGAACTTGTATGACTTGTAGGTCTAACAAAATAGATAAGCTGAGAGAATATGGCTTCAAAGTCATATGAAATGAGCCTTCTAAAAACCTTGATTCTTTTGAGTTGTAATTTATGAATTTTTGACTTCTTATAACTTCAAAGTCATATGAAATGGAGTTTTTATATATCATACAACTTCAAACTTAGAGAAATTTTCAAGAAATTATCGAATGAAAATTTGATTTTCTAGATTTAAGAATATGAAGAGGAAATTAAATGAGTAAATGCAAGAGCTATTCTATCATGAATATCACAATATCCACAATACATGCTTGAGATAAGAATGAATATAAGTATAGTGGAGCATTTTGAAAATAATAATGCAAGCTAGATTCTATTGGATTTTCAGAATCATTCACATTAAAAAGGAAGGTTTCACACCACAAGATGATTTACTATACAAATTTCACAAATATGAATAGATTGTAGTGTAGATTTTATAATTTTATATTTAATAAGAATAATAATAGAGGTTTTTATGGAGTATATAAAGAATAATTATTTATATGATACAAAAATATAAATAAAATAGGGTGTAATAATTAATGGTATTTTGGAATATTCTTTGAATTGAAAAAATGACCGTGGAGTAGTTAAAAATGAATATTATTTTGGCATTATCCATGAAAATAGTTAAAACATATAATTTAATGAATATATAAATGAGAGGATACAAATAATGTATCTATACAAGATCACAAGAAAATCAAGAAGAAGAAAAATATTTGAAAGTAGGAACTACTAGTGGTGGTGTGTTGTGTAGAAATTGAGAGGTCGGGAGAATAGATAGATCTCAAAGAAGAGAAGAAGAGAAAGTTGAGAGGGAATAATATTATCTCTCAAAGAAGATAATGATAAGTCTAAATAAATAAGAGTATTGAGGAAGAAGAGAAGTGGGGATATCTTAACCAGTTCTAAGGAGATAACACTTATTGTGTTTGAAAGAAAGAAAACAATAATAGATGAGTGAGTTGACCTGTACTGCTAGTTAAAAATAGTTTAGGAAGAAGAATAAATAAGGAAGAGTTCTTGAATCCAAGTTTGAGTGATCTCTGATAAATATGTACAATCAATCTTTCAATATTGAGAATTATGAGTTTAGAGAATGCCAATAAACAGTTTAAATAGTAACTAAGAATATATAGATAGATTTATAGAGATTGAGTTTCATGTGTTTATTTAGGAATATCTACAGGTTGTTGAAGATTCCGAGGTGAGAAATATGGTCTATTATTCATATATAGTGACATCCTATGTATCCGTGCTGATCTAATTCAAGAGTAAGGAGTTTAAAGAATAAATGGTGTGATGTAATTATGAAGAAGCTTCATAATGCAACAAATGGTTTGCATGTGTAATATTTCAAACCCACACCTATATAATATGGGGTGCATGGGTTAGGATAAAAATATCTTACAACTCGAGTTGTATTGATAATAAAATTTTATGCATTATCCATGACTTGGAAATCCTAAGAAAAATAAGAAGTAGGATTCCTATAAGGATCAAAACCTTGTAAAAGTACTAGTGCCATTACTACATTATCTTTACTTCATACATGTGTATTCCATGTTAACAAACAAAATATCCCATAGTATTAAACAACATCATAGGTTCAAAGTTCAAAGGGGTATTAAAGGTTGAAATAAATATTTAAAACTTGGTAAAATCAAATAAAACCCAATTCAACCCCCTCTCAGTCATGTTTACAAAAATATAGTGAGACTTACAGTCTTTAGGGTCCATATGTAAGGGTCAGGGACTTTGTTAAAAATCTAATGTGATGAACATTTTCTATATTTTATTTAAATAATAACTAATTGATGTATTAAGTATATAAGGTGTAATTAGGTCCATTTTGGCCATAATATTGTGGTTGCGCCCAAGTTATCTCCTCTTTTCATTTATTATTCCTTCTAGAGGTATCTTCATCAAATATTTCCAATCTTTCTATCGTTTTTTGTAGGAAATATACAAGTATTATCTAGTTTATTCCAATTGAAACCAGATTGATTAGAGTTTCTCAATAAGTGAAGTATTCCTAATTATAGGTAAGTATAACCTATCCATTTCTTACATTATAGGTGTGTCCATGCACTATGTAATAAACAACCAGGGGTAGGGTTGTGTATGTGTGACCGAGAATGGAGCAACTTGTGGTTTCCATTATTTATAAGAGATATCTAGGGGTCATATTTTGTGGGAAATGATGAGTTTATCCTAGTGTGGCTTAGATTGATTGGTTATGTGGTTCTAGGGTTTGAGGAGTGATAGGTTCAAATGGTTTAGTTACTTCCAAAGGAGTATCAAATTTTAGAGTTTATAATTTCCCTATAATCACTAAGAATAAACTCATAGTAAAGTGAAAGTTAGGGGCCGATCCCATAGAGAAAATGAAATCCTATAAATGTTATCTAATATAATTTTTAGGTCTCTATAATATTTTCACTTAATTATAAAATATAATAAACTAGCTAAATTAGATAAACATAAACTAAAATCAACTAAATTTAAACTATGTCAAAAAGGATGAAGATAATAGAACTATTTTCAAGGGATGATTTTCCTTTATTAAAATCATCCAACACTACTCATGAATTTGATCCAATTAATAGCCATGAAACATATTTGGGAAACTAGTTTTACCTCTCAGCATAAAATAATACTACTTAATATCACTGATCCCTCTCTCAAGGTAATATATAACTGACCAAGGTATATTAAATTCGATCTCAAAAGTGAGAGGAAGAGTTAAATCGACACTCCCTCTCCCACTCCCCTATATTACATCAGATTTTTATCCCCTAGACATCATTTATCTCTTTTGGTGATTAGGGGATAATATATAAAATAATATCAATGAAATATAATTAATAAGAATAATTTATAAGTAAATTAGAATGAAAATCATGAGGAACACATCCCCTTCAATTAGAACCACCCTCCTCTATGTTATGATCCACTCATGGTTGATGGTTTAATGACCATGAATAAACTAAGAAGAATATAAGAGGGAATATAAAAGTAAAATAAAATAAAATTATTCATAATTATGAAAAACTTACTTAAATTTTCATTTCTAACCAATATACGAATCCTGAAGTTATTTAACAAATAGAAAATAGGAAAAAAACTTAACTATATATATTTTCTAGTGTTGTTCCACTCTCGTTTTTCAAACCTTCAGGTAGTCTATCCATTTAATTATGATATGTCACTCCTATTATTATTATGATATTTTATATGGGTAAAATCATTCATAAAATTCATTCAAATTTATGTCACAAATCACCCTAAAAATATCCTCTTGAAACTCCCAAAACATATAATATTTTTAAAATAATATATGTTGGCTATGATTATTTGTGGAATGGGAAAATCATTATGGTTTAGCCTTATTTAAACTAAGGAAAACCCTAATTCAACACTCCTTATGAGAGTATCCCTATGGTGGAAGATAAATTACTATAGTGTAACTCCCTCAAAATAATAGATCCTAAATATGAGGAAAAATTCCTCCTATTTGACTTCCTAAAATCTCAAAGTAAATCTCATATCTTCCCCGCAAACTTGGTCATGGATTGAACTCATTTTTTTATTTGATCCAGGCTACGATGTAGAAGAAATTTTTTGAACAACTTCCTATAACAACAAAATCTTCATCCCTACAATATTTCAAAACTTCACAATATAGTATATCCCTATGCTATAGCCACACAACTCTTTGAAAACTACCACTATATTCTTCTCCTACTATGGTACATGAAAACAAACCTACGTCATAGACTTCTCCATGCATTTTTTATATATGGTGTATTGATATTGGTAGTTACGAAACAACACCCCACACAATCATTAAGCCATTTCCATATCCTACTACTGCACATTGTTGGAGACCCCTTTGCTGCAAAGTTCCCTACAAATCTCCTCTTCACTATTTCTACGGTTCAAGCCAACCATCCATGTCACAGCCTTCACAAACCACATTTACAAATCTTCTTTATTGCAACACCTTTATATAGAACTACACCCATAGAACTTTATGCATCCACTCAATTATCCTTATACAACTAGTAGTTTGTGGTGTAGAGAATAGCCTCCATTGCATGTACATCATTTAGAACTTCTTCACTATCTCCTATGATTCAATGCAATTATACATGGATTTTTTCCTCATATAATGAAAAAAAATCAATTCTATAAATAGGTATATTGAGAAAATCTATCCCAATTTACCAATGGAACTAGGGGGTTTCGCACTATGGTTGTGAACTATTTGAGATATCGCCTTCTCTAAGATATTTCTAAAGAAGGAGTTGTCCTGGAAAATGCCTTCTTAAGAAGTTTTTATTTATTTTTTGTTTTGTTTATATATAAAGAAAAAAATTAAAAAATTAAACAATATTTAATTGTTTTTATATCTGGTATTAATTTAAGAAAATTATTCCAAAAATATTATGCAAAATCCCACCCAACCTCCCCTTTTATAAGGGTGTGGTACTCAACATATTTTCCAAATTTTTAATGCGGGATTTAGACACCAATTTTCCACTATTTAATGAATAACATATTATTTATAATAATAAATTAACATTAATAAATTATTAATCATATCATATATTCAATAAAATTTTATTATTTGATACTGTAATAAATAATAACCAATAAAGTCATAGTAATGAGTATTAATAATTTCAATAATTTTTTCAAAACTATAATTAATATTAAAAAAAATCATTTTTATATGATACGATTAATAATGTAATTAATAGTAAAAATATAATTATTAATAATTTATAATACTTTCAAATAGTTAGAGAGGGGGGATTATAAATACTAAATAATTTCTAATATCAAATATGCAAAATGTAATTAAAAATATAATTAATTTGATATTTCAAAATAATTAGTAATAATTAATGATCTAATTATTATGAATTATTATTAAGAAATAATGTTTTGTGACATGTAAATTATTATTTTTCTTGTCATATCTATGAATACTACTAACAATAATGATGTATATAAATAAAATAATTTAAATAAAATAATAATAATAATAATTTCAAATATAAAAAATATAAAAACTAATAAAATTACTATTATTATTTCATATAAAAAATAAATTTTGTTTATTTATTAAAATAAATAATATTTTTTTATTGTCAAATAAATTACAATATTAATAATATTAAATATTATTATTATTAAATAATAATTATGTACATAAATTCATATTGACTTAATGATTATATATTAGGTGCTCGGGGGAATAATGTTGTTAATTATTATTAGATATATAAATAATTAGATAATATATAAAATTTATAAAATTTATTTATTTATTTATTATTAAAATATTAATTATATTACTATTATAATTATTATAAATTATTATTAATTGTATAATAAATTTTTAAAAATAAAATTATTATTAATAATTATATTTTTTATTACTAATTTAATTAATATTTATTTTAAATTACATTATTAACTACTTTATTAGTTACAATAATAATTATACTATCTGTATCATTATTCATAATAATAATAATAATAATTATAAATATGTAATAATATAATTAATATTTATTAAAAATTTAATTCATAATATTTAATAATAATATAATAATTAATAATACTTGAAAATAATGTAATAAACAATATAATACAGAATAAGAATTATGCTCATAAATTTTTTAAAGTATAAATGTTATGTTATTAAAAAATAATAACCATGTCATGTAAATTAGTTTTTATTTATTATATTTATGAAATTATTTTTAATTTTAAATATTTTTTATATGTTTAGTCAGTGCGTCAAATTTCATTTAGATTGAATTTATACTTTATAATTTATACGCTTTCAAATTCACATACTTAAAATATAATAATGTTTCAAGTATGCGACTTTGAAAGACTATAATTTATAAGGTATAAATAAAATATAAATAAAATATAAATAAAATATAAATCATTGACTAAACATAAAAAAAATAATTGAAAATAAAATAAATTTCATAAAAAAAAATTGATGGAAAATAATTTCAATGGAACAAAATATTGTTGTTTCAAAACATAACATTTTTTCTTATAATTTTTTTCACAGAAAACATTTTTTGTGTAAATTAACATTTTTTGTTTACTAATTTTTTGACATTCCTTTTATTTTCAATTAAGTTTTATTTGTACAGTCAAAGTTTTAAATTTCTTTTAGATTTTATTTAAAATATATTTTATGTGCATAAATTTTTTGAAGTCTAAATGTTATGTTTTTAATCAATAATTCTTGTGTCATATAAATTAATTTTGGTTTATTATATTTATGAAATTCATTTTTTTCAACTATTTTTATATATTCCGTCCATGTTTTAAGTTTAATTTAGATTTTATCTATAGTTTATATTTCATTGTCTTTCAAAGTTACTTACTTGAAATATAATAAGTTTTGTTATGTTTCAAGTGAGTGACTTTGAAAGATTATAAAAAATAAACTATAAATAAAATCAAAATTAAATTTAAAATATAGACTAAACACATAAAAAATAATTAAAAATAAAAATATTTTCATCAAAATAATGAAAAAAAATAATATATACGATACAAAACAATTTTGTTTCAAAACACAACATTTGGACTTTAAAAGAAGTAGGTAACTCTAAAAGATTATAAAATATAAAATATGATTGGATTCTAAATGAAATTTTAGATATGAACTTAAAACATATAAGATAACTGAAAATGAAAATAATTTCATAAAAATAATAAATATTAAGTATTAAGTATTAATAATAATGCATGACTTAATAATAAAAATATAAATAATTAATTAAATTAAAATAATTAATACTTCATACTTACTAATACTAGTAAATATTTTTATTACTAATTTTATTATCACTAAATTCATAATTAATAATAATAAATTAATACTTAATAATATTTAATAATAATATTATTATTTACATCATTATTAATATTTTATTATTATCATTATTCATAAATAATAACCTTATTATTATCATGACTTTAATAAAATATAATTATCATGAATTTATTATTCTGGATTTATTTATAATATCATGACTTTATTATCATTAATTTCTTATCATCATGAATTTTTTTCTAGGATTTATTATCTGTGGTCAAATTCTCAAATGCATGTATTTTCTTTGTATATGTGGGTTCATGTAACCATATTTAATTAATAATAATAATAATATTATTATTAATAAATATAATAAATAAAAATTAATTTACCTGACACAAACATTATTGATTAAAAATACAACATTTACACTTTAAATAATTTATGCCCATAATCATCATCAAGTATCACATTATTAATTAAACTATTATTATATTTATGATAAATTTCATATTATTTATTTATTATTATATAAATGATTAAATATATTAATTTTTAACTACGTTAATAATTATATTACTAAATTAATTACATTTTTTATTTATATTATTGACTACATTATTTATTATAACATTATTATTAATTATTATTAATAAATAATAATTCTTTAATTAATGATAATAATAAAATCATAATTTATAAAGTCATAATTAATAATGTAATACTAATTAAAATATTCTTTTTATGAAGTCATAGTAATTAATATATTATTTAATAATAATAAATTTTAATAGTAATACTATTATTTACATCATCATCATCGCCATTATTAATAATATTATTAGTCATAAATATAATAAATAGAAAATAATTTATATGACACAAAAAATTATTATTTAATAATAATTGATAATAATGATAAAAATAATTTTATTATTATTAACTAAACTAATAATAATATAATTAATATAGATTAAATTATTAATTAAAACTAATTATTTCTAAATTTAAAATTAAATATATTATTAATCACATTATTTATTCATTATTGCAAATTATTAATAATTATATTTTTATTATTTATTAAATTATTAATCGCATCATTTTAAAATAGTTTTTTAATATGAATTATAGTTTTAACAACATTAATTAAATTATTAATAATCATTAGTATGAATTTATTAGTAACTTTTCACATCGAAAACCTGGAAAAGATGTTGAGTACTGCATTCTTTTAAAAGGAGAAGTTGGGTGGGATTTTACATAATATTTTTGGAATATTCTACTTAAAGTAATATCAAATATAAAAATAGTTAAATATTGTTTTTTTTATTTTTTTAGTTTATATATATATATATATATATAAAACAAATAATTAAAAATAGTTTTTTTAGAAAAAATTGTAAGTGAGGGTGCTGTTTGAGACAATGCCTTCTTTAAAAAACTTCTTCAAAAGGCGTTGTTCTAGACATTTCCTTCTTTATAAATATCTTAAGGAAGATGTAGTCTAGGAAACCACCCAGCTCTATGGCGCGATACCCTCTATCTCTATGACACATGTAAGATCCTGGATCTTGTAAAGGTATGTTCTCATTTAAGTTTTGGTTTGAATCCCTTATTTTGGTTAATTAAGTGTGTAACCGAGTCCTAGAGGAGGCTTGGGGGTGTTTCGAAGGTTCAGGATACAAAAAGTGGAGAAAAGGGGGTTTTCTGTGTAGGCCGCACGGTCTACGCACCTTTAGTGCTAACCGTGCGAATAGCCCAGGAAACCGTGCAGGATGTGTGTTTTTGGATAGTAGCCTATGAACGGTTTGCACATGGTTTGGAAAACCGTGTGAGTAAACTGTGAGAGGGGGGTCTTTTGGGATAGAATCCTCAGCACTATTTGTGCACAGTTTGGAAAACCGTGTAGATAAACCGTGTGGCTCAGAAATCTTTTAAAAAATTACAAATTTTCAACCCCGGGATTTTCAACCCCAACTTGGGATTTCCTGACACTTCACCCCTCTTCACCCTAGGAACGAACCAAACCTCCCAAGGGATCCAAGAGATCAATATCTCTCATTTTTAAGGTGTTTTTGGTGCCGTTGGTTGCAGATCGAATCTTCGGGTAAGGCTAATCCTATCCTTGCTTCTCTTTTGAGTATAGGGTTTGTATATTCTTCTTCTCTCTTTCTAAAGCTCAAAAACCCTACTTTTTGGGTAAGATTTAGGCTGAAGCTTCTAAGGTTGGTTGAAGTGGAATCTAAGGGCTCGATTAAGAGTTCTTCCACCCGCAGAATCGAGGTAGGTGGTCTACATGTTATATCCCATGGTTTATTTGTGGATTTGAGCATGTGTGGTTTTATTCTTGGGTGTCTCTTGGTGTGTTTTGACTACCAATGGAATTTTTTGGTAAAATGGTTATTAAAAGGGTAAATGGGAACCCTCACTATCCCCATGGGATGTGTCGAGGGTGATGAGACTAAACTAGGGCCACCTTGGTGGCACGGTGATGGTCCTGTGGCCGAGTTCCCAGCCTCTACGGTCTGTGGTATTTCTACTCGTCCTCTACTATGTTTGTGGGTGGTTAATCGTGTCTCCTCGAGATATCGGGTTGGCAGCGACAGGTTTTTCGTTCTGGTTTTCATGCGGCTAGTGTTCGGGTGACCAGATATAATGACCCATACTTTACATACATTGTTAATACTTCAAAATTGAAGCACACTTATTACAACATATGACAAAACCACAAAGGACCGTATAGGTATAGTGTCTTTAGAAACTGGGAAACATAAAAAACTGGTTCATAAATCTTCTACAGCATCTCCCATTTATTTCATCATATCTAGGGTCCCTTTTAGCATATTCTACTTAATATCCATCTTCCTGACCTGGGGAAAAGAAAACATAAAAGGGTGAGCTCAAATGCTCAGCAAGGGAAAATAAAGGAAATAAAAATCATATCATATCTTTTTGAAAATCATAACTTGCAAAAGAGATCATAATATCTTAACATGGAATAAATCATAGAAGTGAAAATGAGATCCCCATAATCATAACATGAAACTTGAAACTTTATGGAATGCACACATAATCATGGAAAATCATTTCTTGGTAGTCATGACTCATTGCCAAGACTATCTTAGTGGACAAAGTCCCTTTCTGAACCGAGTCACCCTCGTTCCAGTCCTGTTTCACTGAACTGGTATAACCTACCGTTCTAGCCATGTCTATCTCATGAGATATAAAATCTTTACCCAATGCATTGGAGGGAGATATAGGTCCCACCCATCTTATAATGAATCCTTTCTTATGTGTGCCACATAATCATAAATCATACATCATCGCATAACACATGTAACAAAGATGGGATTCTTGAAACATCATGACATCATAAAACAAATCATATAAGGTAAATGACTTCATAAAAATAATTCCCTCACAACATAATCAAATCAATTTAATAATAGGGATAAAAACAGAACCCTTTATTTTCTTAGATGGAAAATAATTTTGATAAAACACCTGAACTTCATTCTTGAGGAAAATATCCTTTCTTTTTCAAAAACACTTTTCTTTTCTTAACATTTCATAAAATTATAAACTAAAAGAGGTTGATTAAAAATAAACTTGAAAACTTTTAAAGGAAGCTTCTTGTAAATAATGTTTTAAAAATCCATTCATGCCGTATAAGTTAAAAAAAACATTCTTCGTACTTTTGTCGGAAAAGTCAAAAAGTACCTCGCACGAAAAACGAAAAAAGATTCCTTTCATATATTTTTTAAAAAAAACTTACCGAAGGGTAAAATTGGATATAAACTATTGTAGAAGGATATAAATATTACATATTGGGGAAACATGGATGTGGATGATAAAATACACCCCAGTAAATACCAAAGTATAAACAATCTCGGATAAAATGAGATTGTGACATTTCCCTTACCTTAGATCCGATTTGCTTTGTACGTGTCCGAAGCTCTTGTATAATGGTTTAAATAATGTTATTGACTTATTCCAGAATCATACATATTGATATGATATCATATATGGTCATATTCTTAGCTTCTTGTTAGTAATATTTCATTGTTACTTGTTACTCGGGTCTTTATTGCCTTTTGTTCTTATGCGTGTTTTGCCGAATAAATTCTTATTATTCTTTTAAAGTTATAGATACCTTATATCCAGAATGGTATTAGTGTAACATATATCATATTTATTCATTCAATTCATTTATATAATTACTATGTAATGATGATCATGTAGAATGAGTCGCATCACATCGTGGAGACGGTATTCCGTACGTACGCACGAGTGATGATATCGTTCCTATGATCGTGGAACTGTATTGGAGTATATATATATTATTTCAGTATCAATATTACTTTATAATAATCATAAATAGTTACTCATTACACCATTATACCCATACTTGTAATGTGATGGTGGAAAATAGATTACACCACGGCGTGGAGACGGTATTCCGTACGTACGCACGCGCGGTGATTTCATTTTTCCGTAGGATGGATAGAAGGTGAATTAGGGTTGTTTCATATTTATAATAACATATCAGTATGTAAGTAATACCAATGTTATTACTTTATCATGAAACAACTAAAGAAGAAGAAGTTGAAGAAGAAAGAAATTGAAAAGATCGGTAATGGATATTACCTCTTCTTTGGAACGCCTCTTTGAATCCTCAACTTAGGGAACTAAGATTGGTCTTTGAAGAAGACCAGGACCTCTAGGATTATTCTAGGGAAGTGGAGAGGAGAAAATGGCAGGGGTTGGACGACCTTGAGTGCTCAAATTTGTGTGAGGAGGAGGGGGAGGAGGTGCCCTTTTATAAGGGAGGAGAGGGGCACCTTAGGAATATCTCAAAATATTATTTTATATTAAAGTCAAAATCGGTTTATAATGGTTCCAAATGGTCTTATTTCGAATATAAAGTGGGGATTGGTCGAAATACTATCAAAAAATAGGATTTAGACAAGTTTAGGGTATTATTTTAACCTTATCAATTAGATTTAACTCTAAGTTAAATAATTTAACTTTTACCGTGTCTTTTTGTTTTCTTTCACTATATGGTTAATACACTTACTATAACATGCCAAATGAACCCCAAATTGTTTATTATTAATATATATATCCTTATCTAAGTCATTTAACCCAACCTTAGATTTTTAGGAATAAAATAACAATTAATAATATAATATTTGATTTAAAAACTATTTTGTGTCAATTTTGACACTATTTGATATATGATTTTTGTGAAAGTCATAACAGAATTATATGTTAGAACCAATTTCATTAAATCAACACTAATATATCATAGTAACTTAGAAAATTAGTGTAATTTATAAAAAGTCTCAAATTACATTTATTTTGGTGTTTATAACATCAATTATGTCAATATTTCATTAATAAGATAATTACTCCATCATCATTGTGTCATAAATAAATTAAATTATTTAATGTCTAAAAATTACAAATAAAATACCATTATGTAGGAACTATTTTTATATTTCTAATGAATATTTATAGTCGAATTTATCTTATGTATAACCCCATATTAAAAATGATTTACTTATTAAACTTTGATTTTAACTATTTAAACCCTTCTTTAAATAAATTAATAATAAATGTCCTAATCTAACCCAAGTGGGCCTAAATGGTCATATTTTATTCCTAAGTTTGTTTTTGGTCGAATTAAACTTATCCAATAGAATTAGGACATGTGTTAGGGTAATAGTAATATCATATTTACCCCTATTTACTATTAACCGCGATAAAAAAGTAGAAAGTTATTATTCACCAAAAAATTATTTTTATCTCATTGAACCACATTTTACTTACTGATATCAACCGTGTCTGTCGGATTTTCGAAATTCCATTCACAGAAGCGGTAAAATTAAGTTTTATGCAAAATTCAGTTTTTTAACCTACCACTTAGTGGTTTCACTATTCATCAAAAATTGAAAGTTTTCAG
The DNA here is from genome assembly GCA_963277665.1 of Viscum album. Taxonomy (NCBI): domain Eukaryota; kingdom Viridiplantae; phylum Streptophyta; class Magnoliopsida; order Santalales; family Viscaceae; genus Viscum; species Viscum album. The sequence goes on along the minus strand of OY728128.1, from coordinate 2,080,119,300 downwards.
AAAAATACCAAAATTTCACCCTAGGCTAATTTCGGTATTCCGAATCCAAAAATGAAGTCCATTTTGAAAAATAAAATTTATAAAATTTCAAAAAGTGGTTATTACTATTCATAACGGCTAGTTTTAATAATATTTTAATAGAATATCGTTGTTTAGTGAAACTCGGTATTGTGTACGACGCAAGCTATCGAGGAAGGTCGTGATTGTGTGTAAAGTAAGCCAAGAAAGTGTGTAATGAAAGATTCCTTTGAACAAAATATTACTCATAAAAATATCGGGTGTTACATTCTACCCCCCATAAAAATAATTTCACCCTCGAAATTCATCACTTTGTAACAAACAGATGAGGATACTTCTCCCTCATCATATCCTCAAGCTCCCATGTAGCTTCTTCTAATTAGTGGTTCATCCATAAAACTTTCACCAATCGAGTGGTCTTGTTTCGTAGGACTTTTTCGCTACGATCCAGAATCTCTATCGGCTGTTCTTCATAAGAAAGATCTTGCTCCAGCGGTACAACTTCTGAGATGAGTACATGTGAAGGATCAGGTATGTACTTTCTCAGGAGAGATACATGGAACACATCGTGAACTTGAGAGAGATTCGGTGGAAGCGCCAATCGGTAATCTACCTTTCCAACACGATCCAGTATTTCGAAAGGACCGATATATCTAGGGCTCAACTTCCCCTTCTTTCCAAATCTCATAACCCTCTTCCAGGGAGATATTCGTAAGAACACTTTATCACCCACTTCAAACTCTAGGTCTTTTCTTCGGTTGTCGGCATAACTTTTCTGTCGACTCTGAGCTGCTCTTTTGTGTTGTTGAATAGATCTGACCTTTTCTGCCATTTCATCAACGAGATCAGGTCCTAATAGCTTTCTTTCCCCAACTTCATCCCAGCAAGTTGGAGTCCTGCATTTCTTTCCATAGAGAGCTTCATAAGGAGCCATCTGAATAATGGAGTGAAAGCTATTATTATAAGAAAATTCCACCAAAGGTAGGTGTTGATCCCAACCTGCTTTGAAATCCATAGATCAAGCTCTCAACATATCTTCTAGGGTTTGAATTGTTCTCTCAGACTGACCATCTGTCTGGGGATGATAAGCAGTGTTGAAACTCAACTCTGTATCCAGAGTATGTTGAAGACTTCTCCAGAACTTCGAGGTAAATCTCAGATCCCGATCAGATATAATAGAAAGTGGTACTCCATGCAATCTTACCACTTCCTTTACATATATCCTGGCAAGCTGATCTAGAGAGAAATACTCTCTAATAGCAATGAAGTGTGCAGACTTTGTAAGACGATCAACTATGATCCAAATAGCATTATTGCCTTTGGATGTTTTAGGAAGTCCTGTGACAAAGTCCATAGTGATTTTTTCCCATTTCCATTCGGGTATGGGTAATGGTTGTAACATCCCCTTAGACTTCTGTCTCTCAGCTTTAACTTGTTGACAAACCATGCATCGAGAGACATATTCAGCAACATCTCTTTTCATGCCATCCCACCAGAAGTACTCTTTCAGGTACCTATACATCTTCGTGCTTCCAGGATGAATAGAGAATGATGAACTATGAGCCTCATCCAGCAGCTCCTTATTTAATTCGGGGATGGGAGGAACACAAACCCGATTCCTGAACTTTATTATCCCATCACAATCAAGGTTAAATTCAGGAACATTTCTCACCTTCTTTTGTAACTCGACATCTTCTTTCTGTGCCTCTTTAATCTTTACATGTATAGATGGTTGAACATTCATTTGAGAAAGATAAGATTTTTCCTCTTCCATTATAATTCCAAGATCCATCCTTTGTAAATCCATAAATATTGGATCTTTTGTGATCCTCATCATGGATAAACTAGCATGGTCTTGTCGACTTAATGCATCTTCCACCTTGTTTGCTTTCCCAGGGTGGTAATGGATTGAGCAGTCGTAATCCTTAATCAGCTCCAACCATCTTCTTTGACACATATTCAACTCCTTTTGTGTGAAAATATACTTTAAACTTTTATGATCAGTATAAATATCACACCTTTCACCATAAAGGTAATGCCTCCAAATCTTTAATGCAAAGATTACCGCAGCCAACTCCAAATCATGTGTTGGGTAATTTTGCTCATGGATTTTCAACTGTCGTGAGGCATAAGCTATCACCATATCATTTTGCATAAGAACACACCCCAATCCCTTCTTGGATGCATCACTGTAGATCACAAACCTTTCTCCACTACAAGGCAGTGTGAGCACAGGAGCACTGGATAACCTTCTTTTCAACTCCTTGAAATTCTCTTCACATTCCTCTGTCCAAACAAACTTAACTCCTTTCCGAGTCAACTTGGTGAGTGGATTAGATAATTGTGAAAAATCTTTTACAAAACGTCGATAATATCCATCCAAACTAAGAAAACTTTGGATCTCAGTTACTTTTGTTGGTCTTGACCATCTTTCGATAACCTCTGTTTTTGCTGGATCCATATATATCCCCTCTTTTGAGATTATGTGACCCAAAAATGCAACTTTTTGAAGCCAAAATTCACACTTGGTAAATTTGGCATAAAGCTTCTCCTTTCTCAGGGTCTTCAATATAATTCTCAAGTGATCTTTATGCTCTTCCTTGCTCTTTGAATAGACAAAAATATCGTCTATAAAGACTACCAAAAATTGATCAAGATAGTCTCTAAAGACTCTATTCATTAGATCCATGAAGATAGATGGGGCATTAGTAAGACCAAATGACATCACTATAAATTCATAGTGTCCATACCTTGTACGGAAAGCCGTCTTTGGTATATCCTCCCTTTTGACCCTTAATTGATGATACCCTGAACGAAGATCAATCTTGGAAAAGTATTGAGCTCCGCGTAGTTGGTCAAATAAGCCATCAATGCATGGGAGAGGATATTTGTTCTTGATAGTGATCTTGTTAAGTTCTCGATAATCAATGTAGAGTCTCATTGATCCATCTTTCTTCTTAACAAATAGAACAGGTGCTCCCCAAGGTGACGCACTAGGGCGTATGAATCCCTTATCAAGATTCTCTTGGAGTTGCTTCTTCAATTCCTGCAACTCAATTGGGGCCATTCTATAAGGTGTCTTTGAAATAGGCCAAGCACCCAGTACGAGTTCTATTGAAAACTCAACTTCATGATTTGGTGGAAGACCTGGTAATTCCTCCAGAAAGACATCATAAAACTCCCGTACAATGGGCATATTATTAATCGTGAGTTCCTCACCAACCATTTGAGATAAATAACCTTCATTTAGTGGAATCAAGACCCATAAGATGGAAGAAATTTCCACTGGAAGGTTATGTTCATCCTTGCATTGATAGACGATCATAGATTAACCTGGAATATGAAATGTGACTTCCCTTATTTGGAAATTGATATGAGCTCCATATAAAGAAAGCCAATCCATGCCAAGAATCACATCAAATTCCACTAAAGGAAGGATCACAAGATTTGCAGGAAGCACTTTCCCACAAACTTCGATCGGAGAAGAATTATAAACTTTTGATGCGACTGTTGTGCCATTAGGTGTTGTCACAGCTAACTCAACATCTAATTGTTGAGGTAATACGGTGATACCCTTAGAAAATTTTTCAGAAATAAAAGATTGGGTGTATCCATAATCAAATAAAACATTTGCTACTTTAGAGTGGATGGTAAGTGTACCTTTCACCACTTCGTTATCGTACTCCACATCGCTGATAGAAATTGCATGTGACTTTCCTTTGTCTTTAGCCTTAATAGTTTGTTGACGTCGACCATCATCATCAACCCTTGGATTTGGGCATTGATTGGCATAATGACCCATCTCCTTGCACTTGAAACATTGAAGTGCAGTAGGTTCATTCTGTGTATCCCTTCCTTTGTTTGCATCATTAGACATCTTCTTCCCATTATCGCGGAATTCAAATGCCCGATGACCTTCCTTTCCACATTTGAAACATTTAATTGTCCCTTTAAGACAACTCCCTCCATGTTTCTTTCCACACTTTGAGAATAAGGGAAAGCTCATCTTCTTTTCAGTGTTCTCTTTAGATTTTCCTTTGAATTCCATCTTCCTCTTCTTATCAAACCCATGTGACTGATGGGTTACTCCAATCTCCATCTCGACTTTGAGAGCACATCGAACGATTTCCTCGTAGCTATTGAAGTCCCTTATGGCTAACGCCCTTCGAAGACTTGGTTTTAATCCACTAAAGAATCGATTGATCTTACTCTCAGGTTGGATAATAATACCAGAAGCGTAACTTGCAAGTCTTGTAAAATTTTCTTCATAGGTACCAACAGATTCATCATCCCTTTGCTTCAGTTCAAGAAACTCTTTCTCCATCTTTGTTAGGAGAATACGAGGAAAGTACTTATTAAAAAATAAGTTCTTGAACTCGTCCCATTCCATAGACTCAATTTCATCCCTTTGCCTCGTATTCTTAATAAGATTCCAGCATTGATCAGCATCTCCTTCCAAACGATACACTGCTAGGATGACTTTATCATGTTCAGAACATTGAAGAACTGAAAATATCTTTTCAGTAGTACTAATCCATTGTTCAGCAACTAATGGATCAGTAGACCAACTGAAAGAAGGTGGACACTGCCTCATGAAGGATTCAACAGAATGTTGCTCCTTACTTTGCTCGTTTGTAAGTCCTGCATGATTCATAGCTTGAGAAAGTTGTGTGATCATGGCTACAAGATTTTGCATTCTAGCTCCCATATCGTTTGGTTGCTCAGGGGGACAATCATTGCATTGCCCATCGCATTCCGCATTAACACAGTTCCTTCGGGTTCCAGCCATTGACTAAAACCAAGAAGAATAGTGTGAGCAACACTAATTATAATAGGAAAACCACTTAATCAAGGATAAAATTTCACACTTAAGGTCTTATCCTAGGGTATTCATGGCCATTTCTAAAACACTAAGATTGTGTTCTATTCTTAGACTTATCCTTAGGGTTCTTACTAAGGCTTTCACATCCTAGTTTCCAAAGGTTGACTATACCTTTCCTCTGATACCAACTATAACGACCCATACTTTACATACATTGTTAATACTTCAAAATTGAAGCACACTTATTACAACATATGACAAAACCACAAAGGACCGTATAGGTATAGTGTCTTTAGAAACTGGGAAACATAATCAACTCGTTCATAAATCTTCTACAGTGTCTCCCATTTATTTCATCATATCTAGGGTACCTTTTAGCATATTCTACTTAATATCTATCTTCCTGACCTGGGGAAAAGAAAACATAAAAGGGTGAGCTCAAATGCTCAGCAAGGGTAAATAAAGGAAATAAAAATCATATCATATCTTTTTGAAAATCATAACCTGCAAAAGAGATCATAATATCTTAACATGGAATAAATCATAGAAGTGAAAATGAGATCCCCATAATCATAACATGAAACTTGAAACTTTGTGGCATGCACACATAATCATGGAAAATCATTTCTTGTTAGTCATGACTCATTTCCAAGACTATCTTAGTGGACAAAGTCCCTTTCTGAACCGAGTCACCCTCGTTCCAGTCCTGTTTCACTGAACCGGTATAACCTACCGTTCCAACCATGTCTATCTCATGAGATATAAAATCTTTACCCAATGCATTGGAGGGAGATATAGGTCCCACCCATCTTATAATGAATCCTTTCTTATGTGTGCCACATAATCATAAATCATACATCATCGCATAACACATGTAACAAAAATGGGATTATTGAAACATAATGACATCATAAAACAAATCATATAAGGTAAATGACTTCATAAAAATAATTCCCTCACAACATAATCAAATCAATGTAATAATAGGGATAAAAATAGAACCCTTTATTTTCTTAGATGGAAAATAATTTTGATAAAACACTTGAACTTCATTCTTGAGGAAAATATCCTTTCTTCTTCAAAAACACTTTTCTTTTCTTAACATGTCATACAATTATAAACTAAAATAGGTTGATTAAAAATAAACTTGAAAACTTATAAAGGAAGCTTCTTGGAAATAATGTTTTAAAAATCCATTCATGCTGTATAAGTTAAAAAAAACATTCTTCGTACTTTTTTCGGAAAAGTCAAAAAGTACCTCGTATGAAAAACGACAAAAGATTCCTTTCATATCTTTTTAAAAAAAAACTTACCGAAGTGTAAAATTGGATATAAACTATTTTATAAGGATATAAATATTACATATTGGGGAAACATGGATGTGGATGATAAAATACACCCCAGTAAATACCAAAGTATAAACAATCTTGGATAAAATGAGATTGTGACATTTCCCTTACCTTAGATCCGATTTTCTTTGTACGTGTCCGAAGCTCCTGTATAATGGTTTAAATAATGTTATTGACTTATTCCAGAATCATACATATTTATATGATATCATATATGGTCAAATTCTTAGCTTCTTGTTAGTAATATTTCATTGTTACTTGTTACTCGAGTCTTTATTGCCTTTTGTTCTTATTCGTGTTTTTCCGAATAATTTATTATTCTTATTTTAAGGTTATAGATACAGAATGGTATTAGTGTAACATATATCATATTTATTCATTCAATTCATTTATATAATTACTATTTAATGATGATCATGTAGAACGAGTCGCATCACATTGTGGAGACGGTATTCCGTACTTACGCACGAGTGATGATATCATTTCTATGATCGTGGAACTGTATTGGAGTATATATATATTATTTCAGTATCAATATTACTTTATAATAATCATAAATAGTTACTCATTACACCATTATACCCATCCTTGTAAGGTGATGGTGGAAAATAGATTTCATCACGGCGTGGAGACGGTATTCCGTACGTACGCACGCGCGGTGATTTCATTTTTCCGTAGGATGGATAGAAGGTGAATTAGGGTTGTTTCATATTTATAATAACATATCAGTATGTAAGTAATAATGATGTTATTACTTTATCATGAAACAACTAAAGAAGAAGAAGTTGAAGAAGAAAGAAATTGAAAAGATCGGTAATGGATATTACCTCTTCTTTGGAACGCCTCTTTGAATCCTCCACTTAGGGAACTAAGATTGGTCTTTGAAGAAGACCAAGACCTCTAGGATTATTCTAGGGAAGTGGAGAGGAGAAAATGTCAGGGGTTGGCCGAGCTTGAGTGCTCAAATTGGTGTGAGGAGGAGGGGGAGGAGGTGCCCTTTTATAAGGGAGGAGAGGGGCACCTTAGGAATATCTCAAAATATTATTTTATATTAAAGTCAAAATTGGTTTATAATGGTTCCAAAGGGTCTTATTTCGAAGCTAAAGTGGGGATGGGTCGAAATCCTATCAACCAATAGGATTTAGACAAGTTTAGGGTATTATTTTAACCTTATCAATTAGATTTAACTCTAAGTTAAATAATTTAACTTTTACCGTGTCTTTTTGTTTTCTTTCACTATATGGTTAATACACTTACTATAACATGCCAAACGAACCAAAAATTGTTTATTATTAATATATATATCCTTATCTAAGTCATTTGGCCGAACCTTAGATTTTTAGGAATAAAATAACAATTAATAATATAATATTTGATTTAAAAACTATTTTGTGTCAATTTTGTCACTATTTGATATATGATTTTTTTGGAAGTCATAACAGAATTATATGTTCTAACCAAGTTGATTAAATCAACACTAATATATCATAGTAACCTAGAAAATTAGTGGAATTCATAAAAAGTCTCAAATTAAATTTATTTTGGTGTTTATAACATCAATTATGTCAATATTTCATTAATAAGATAATTACTGCATCATCATTGTGTCATAAATAAATTAAATTATTTAATGTCTAAAAATTACAAATAAAATAAAATTATGTAGGAAATATTTTTATATTTCTAATGAATATTTATAGTCGAATTTATCTTATGTATAACCCCATATTAAAAATGATTTACTTATTAAACTTTGATTTTAACTATTTTAACCCTTCTTTAAATAAATTAATAATAAATGTCCTAATCTAACCCAAGTGGGCCTAAATGGTCATATTTTATTCCTAAGTTTGTTTTTGGTCGAATTAAACTTATCCAATAGAATTAGGACATGTGTTAGGGTAATAGTAATATCATATTTACCCCTATTTACTATTAACCGCGGTAAAAAAGTAAAAAGTTACTATTCACCAAAAAATTATTTTTATCTCATTGAACCACATTTTACTTACTGATATCAACCGTGTCTGTCGGATTTTCGAAATTCCATTCACAGAAGCGGTAAAATTAAGTTTTATGCAAAATTCAGTTTTTTAACCTACCACTTAGTGGTTTCACTATTCATCAAAAATTGAAAGTTTTCAGAAAAATACCAAAATTTCACCCTAGACTAATTTCGGTATTCCGAATCCAGAAATGAAGTCCATTTTGAAAAATAAAATTTATAAAATTTCAAAAAGTGGTTATTACTATTCATAACGGCTAGTTTTAATAATATTTTAATAGCATATCGTTGTTTAGTGAAACTCGGTATTGCGTACGACGCAAGCTATCGAGGAAGGTCGCAATTGCATGTAAAGTAAGCCAAGCAAGTGTGTAGTGAAAGATTCCTTTGAACAAAATATTACTCATAAAAATCTCGGGTGTTACACCAGATTTCTCTCCGGTTTCTTGGCGTTCGAGTTGATGGAAATGAGATTGGTTTTGATCCTGTAGATACAGGATCTTTGAAGGTTTTGACGACTCGTTGCAGGTCTGGAGATGTGTTTTGCGATTCTGTTGCTTGATTTTTACTACAAGGTGTTGCGTGGATGGAATATATAGAGCCAAGGCTTCAGATGGATTCTTTATTTGATTTTTTTTGGGTTGATTTCACTGTTTTTGGTTTTGATTATGCTGCTTTTGATTGTGTTGGGGAGTTTCTTTCCTTTGTTGGCCACTTTGGTCGGGGATGATGGCGACCTGGTTTCTGGTTCTCAAATTAAGCATTTATGAGGGTTTCTTCACAATGACGGCAACAACGGACACCGGTGAATCTCGCCGGTGACTTGGTTGTTGCGAAATCTCAGCCGTCTCGGGTGTGTTTCGAGACTGGTCATGGATTGAGGTGTTGCAGGGTTCAAGGGTTCCTGTGATTCGAGGCCGACGTGTGGGTTCGTGTCTCAAGGCATGGGGTTTTGTTTTTTCAAATTTTGAATTCTCCTAATGTGGTGATTGTATTCTGGTTTGTGGTTTGGCTGTTGGTTACTGGTTTCCCACAAACCGGCTTTTTATAAAATGAAAAAAATAGATTGCAGGCATGCATGTCTAGTAATGAAGCCTAGTGAGATAGGAATAATGAACAATGCTTATTGAGATAAGCATAACAAAAGGGAATTGGGATAAATGGATGATGATGTGAAATGTGGTAAATGTGTTAATGGGTTAAAGCATGGTATTAACTTATATGTGTTGTTATGATTTATGTTTTCCTTGGGAAATCATTGTGATGTGGTGTGAATGGTTAATGGATACATATATATTGCACGTGCACATTGCTTGGTAGTGTGGGGTATTGAATTAGGTTCTACACCCACGGGTCGAGTTGGACCGATGATCTAAACTCCACCCCAATGCATGGGTTAGGGATGAAAACTAATGCTCTATTCCCCTAACGGTTGCATCCACCTGGACTGATGCTTCGAGGTGAGGATATGGTTGATGATGAGTTGGACTAACACTCCACACTCCACTATGTGTTTTCCCTTGGATATGGGATTGTGTACTTGATCTCATGTAATTTTTTGTGTTTAATGAACCCATGTTAAATGTGTTGGAAATGGTAAATAATAGAAAATTAGATGAAATGGTAAGTTATGGAAATGGTAATAAATGTTGGTAATGGACTTAAACTAGAAAATGGAACTTAATATTTAACTTGTCACTTATTATTCATTTCCATTTTTCATGCACATCTATTTATACAAGATATTTTGTAGACACCGTTGGTGGTGGCCAACTGAGTCATACTCACACCCTGCTCCGGCCACCGTGGGAGGCATGCTTATGGTCATGTAACCATCTGGATCAAAGCATCTATTTAGTGGATTCCAGGTCAGAGATGTAAGTGGTATCAGAGGAGGTATTTCTTCTCCTTCATTGAAATATTATTATTTGGGATGGTAGATGGGAGTTAGGATGTGTCGGGCCTTGGTAATGTGATCATTCTTGGGAGTAGCTAAACTATGTACGAGGGAAAACCCAAGTCACCCAGGGACGGAATTGTTGTTCTTGATTGTGCGATGTTACAGTTGATGATATTTTACCATTGGGTGATGCACATGTTTTGTGATGTAATGTTTTAATGATATTTGGCCCGTGGACTAAATAGAACGAGTTTGTGCATTCATGCATCATTGTAGGAACCTAGGGAGGTAGGTGACATGCATCATGGTAGGTACACACGGGTTTGGTGTGTGAGGCATAAAAGATAGAATGCACCTTGGATTTGATAATTAAAAAGGGAAAATGTGGTAAATGAAACAATGTAAATGGGTGAAGATAAAATAATGGTAAGTGATGATTAATGAAATATGTGTAATTAAGGGTTTGTAATGAATTGGAAATGTTGTTTGTAACATGTTGTGTGATCCTTATAGTGGTGTATGGTTGTTTACCCCTTGTGTACCATGGACTATAGTAGAGATGGTTGGGGTAATGTTTCGGGAATGCTAAGGTTTTTTGGGATGGTGTATTTATAATTAGTTAATGTGGCTAGTGAAGAGCCTTCATGTCATGAATTGTGAAAGTTCTATAGTACGTGTTCTAAGCTTCATTTTTGGAAATATAGAGAAATTCCACCACGAGGTTGAGAGACATTTGGGCAACAAGAGGATGTTACTAAGAACACTTCTCTTGTAGAGGAGAAAGAGAATGTGGTAATCCAAGAAGGTAGGAAGGAGTAGTTCCTAGAAAACTTGGCTCATTTTATGTAGATGATGGATTGGATCCCAGGGCGGGTTTCACCGAGTATGTTTGAGATGACCAGAGAGTTTTAGCTGCAACACCCTATGACCTTTACCAGAGAGAGTGGGCCAGAGTAAACAGATTTCTAGATAGAGTCTATCTAGACGATACTTGCTCGTCTGAAGAATCCCAATGGGAAGCAGGTCATGTTGGAAGCTTATATGTTGTGGGGCCATGCAAAGTGTTGGTGGGACATCCTAGCTCAGACTAAGAAGGCTGAGGGGATGTTGTGGAAGGATTTCTAGGAAAAGTTTCTGGAGCACTTTTACCCATATACCTTGAGGCAAGAGCGAGATGTAGAGTTCATGGGCCTGACTCAGGGATCAATGTCAATGATGTAGTATGCTGGCTGCTTCACCGACCTGCGATGTTTTGTTCCAGCGTTGGTAGGGGATGAGGCAGTAGTGGAAAGATGTTTACAGGATGGGCTGAGACATGATATTAGGTATCAGGTGAATATATTTCTCGTGAAGAAGTTTGTAGAGGTAGTGGATCAAGCATTGATATCAGAAGGGAACCTGAAGGGAGTTTTAGGTAGTGGGTTTATCGTGCCAGCTGGGTGGACAAGTGGTGCAGCTTCTGAGGGTCAGAAGCATCATTTTGGAAGTTTTTAGTATGGTGGAAGTGTGCAAGGCAGTCAGAAGAGAGGGTCAGCCTCTTAGGATGGTGATCAGGTGTTATGATATCAATGTGGCAGGCCGGGGTACATGCGTGGCCAGTTTCCTGGGCCTCCAGTTGAGTGTCGATCGTGTTACAGTTTGGGAAACATGCAGAGGTTCTACAAGAACCCTCACCAGGTGAGCATGAATTTTGGTGAGAAGAATATTCAAAGTGGAGGCGAGGGATTAGTTGCTCCGTATCAGGCAGGAATTTGGAGCTCCACGGGCCATACTGAAAGGGGTGGTGGATGTGGAACTCCAGAGCAGGATTGCCCATGTCAGTAGTGTAGTGTAGTGCAGGGCACACAGGTTAGAGCCCAGGGTAGAGGGGCAGATCAGCTTCACGCAGTTCAGTCTACACCTAGTGATGGCGAGGCTGGGCTATCAACTGTTCGAGGTATGGTCCTTGTAGCTTATATTCTTACTAATTCATTTTTTGACACTGGTTCCACACACTCGTTTTTTTTTGCTTAGCTTGTGGTAGTGTTGGGTTTTCTCGTGGAGAGTGTGTGTAGGGTTATGTCAATTAACACTCCATTGGGGGTACAAAATGAAGTTATTAGACAATGTAAGGGATGTGATCTAGAGGTCAGTGGGTATCGTTTCTTGTGGTACTAATTCATTCTCAAGATTTAAGGGTTTGACCTAATCCTGGGTAGGGATTGGTTAGTGTTGTATCAAGCACACATAGACTGCTACCATCGTAGGGTATCATTCAGGTCACTTGAGGGTGACACTTATGTCCATCACGGAGAGTGAGATGTTCGAGTAGGTTGTGCGGGAATATTCTGTCGGCAGTTGGATAGGCTCATCCAAGTAGCTTTTCTTGTGCTTGATGACGATAGAGGGGAAAAATCTGTCTTCCCTCTAGCAGTGGATCAGTTTCAGGATGTATTTCATGAGGATTTCTCAGGGTTTCCACCCAAGAGGGATGTTCATTTCATGATCGAGTTGCTGCCGGGAGAGGAGACACTTTATATTCCACCATACCAAATGACACCAGCATAAATCCATGAGTTAAACGTTCAGCTTGAGGAGTTGGAATTTAAGGGGTTCATACGTCCTAGTACATCTCCTTGGGGATCTCCTGTGCTTTTTGCAAAGAAGGCTGGCGGGTCATTAAGGATCTGTGTTGATTATATGAAGTTAAATCAAATGATGATGAAATATTGGTACCCTCTTTATAGAATTGATGACCTGTTTGACCAGTTGAAGGGTGCATTGGTGCTCTCAAAGATTGATATGAGATAAGGTTATCACGAGTTGAGGGTGAGGCCTTCTGACGTACCAATGAAATATTTTAGGAGTCGGTATAGGTTGTTTGAGTTTGTGGTGATGCGTTTTATCTAGACCAATGTACCGATAGTGTTCATGGATTTGATGAACCAAATCATTCATCCTTATCTAGATCAGTTTTTGGTTGTCTTTATTGATGATATCTTGATGTACTCAAAAACTCATGACAACCATGCCCAACATCTTGACATTGTTTGGAGTATACTAATAGGGAATCAGCCATACGCCAAGCTTTAAAAGTGTCAATTCTAGATTGAAAAAGTTAATTTTTTGGGTCCCATCATCTTTGAGGATGGTGTGTTGGTGGATCCAGAGAAAGTGCAGGCTGTTGTGTCTTGGGAGTAGCCCAAGAGTGTTTTAGATGTTCAGAGTTTTCTGGGTTTGGACGGGTATTACCGGAGGTTCATCCATGATTTTTCTCTCTTGGAAGAACCATTGTTGGTCTTCACCAAGAAGGTAATTAGGTTTGAGTGGTATGAGTCTTGTGATAATTCCTTTCAAGAGTTGAATTAGCGATTGAAGAACGCACCAATCAAGATCTTACCTGAGCCAGGTAGGAAGTACGTCCTTTTTTGTGATGTGTCCAGTATCGGGCTTGGGGCTGTGTTGATGCAAGATGAGCGGGTTGGGGATTATGGTTTGAGGAAATTGAGACCCCATGAGTGGAATTATCCCAATCATGATCTTGAGTTTACTGTAGTAGTGTATGCCTTAAAGTGCTGGAGGCATTTCTTGTTGGGGTAATAGTTCACGGTGTATACCGACCACAAGAGTTTAAAGTATATCTTTTTTGCAATGGGATTTGAATATTTGGCAGTGAATATGGTTTTAGTATCTACAGTATTTCAACATTGTGATGGTATATATACTGGGGAAATGGAAAAATGTTGCTGATTCTCTAAGTAGGAAGGCTTAGTACTAAGTGGTTCAGGAATCCATCACTGAGTGGAAGGTGATGGCTTTGTTCACAGAGATGCACCTTGAGGTGTGGGAGGAAAATGGTTAGGTGACTCTTGCTTTCGTGGAGGTTGAGTCAATACTTCTGAGTCATGTTAGGGGAATTCAACTTGATGATCCTGAATGTTTGGCCATGAAGGAAAGAATTAATGGTTGGGATCCACCTTCAAGTAGGGCCATCAATGTGGACGATGTTGTTTGTGTTCATGATCGTGTGGTTGTGCTGGTGTGCATGCGGGAAGAGTTGATGCGTGAGTTACATGCATCAAAATGGGCAGTGCATCCTGGTTTGAAAAAGGAAGTTGCGGGATTTTTGGCATGGTGCCTTACCTGTTAGCAGGTGAAGGCCGAGCATCAACACCCAGGTGGACTATTACATCCATTTCCCATTCCAGAATGGAACTGGGATGATGTGATGATGGATTTTGTGGTGGGTCTTCCAAGGATTCCTTGGAAGAATGATGCAGTCTGGGTGGTTGTGGATCAGATAATGAAAGTGGCTCATTTCTTACCGATTCAAGAGACTTATACAGTTGATCAGTTGGGTGAGTTGTATGTCTAGTAAATAGTAAGGTTGCATGTTGTATCATGGAATATAGTTTCAGATCGTGATCCTCGTTTCACATCGAATTTTGGGAAAGGGTTGCAGAAGGTGTTGGGGACACAAGTACTTTTGAGTATGACTTTCCACCCAAAGAAGGACGGGAAGTTGGAGCGTACATTCCAAGTGTTGGAAGACATGTTGAGGGATTGTGTCTTGGATTTCAATGGTTCCTAGGAGAAGCACCTATCTCTTTTTGAATTTTTCTACAACAACAATTTTCAGGCTACGATTTAGATGGCACCGTTTGAGGCTCTCTATGAAGCACCTGTCACTTCTTTTTGACCAGGAATAATTTTCTTCCAAATCCATCTTCTTATTTTCACCAATGTTCTCTTTTACTAGTTTTAAATAAAAATATGTATTATTTTTTTACCTTTATATTTCTATTTATCTATTTTAAAAAATAATTCACATTACTCTTTTAATAATTTGGGGTTGAATAATGATATTTTAAAATATTATTCATATTCTTATATTTTATATCCCACTCCACAGTTGTGTACTTGGCCTTTATTTTTTTTAAATTATATTTTTCAATATTTATATTTTTGAAATATTTTTTTTAGAAATTGTTTTGGATATATTCTTTAAAATTATTTTTAAAAGTGACACGTGACTTTATTTTTGATTAATCCTTATTTAAAAAATGTGAAAGGAACCACTTTTTAATGTTTTATGTACAAATGAATTTTACATACCATTTTTATCAGTTTTATTTAAGAAATATCCCCTCTAAGTTTATATGTTTTTTCCAAATAATTTTTTATTCCCTTTGTTTTATTAAACGCTTCTTAAATGGTTATAAAAAATATAAAATTTATTTCGTCTTGTTTATTCAATTAAAATTTTAATACTCTTAATTATTTTTCTATTTCAACATCCTTTGAAGATTCTTATGTTCACTAGGGATATTCTCCAATGATGCCATCCACTTTCTTTCTCTGTATATCTTTTGATCAAGTTATTACATTTATTGACCAGGGAAAATATTGATATCTCTCATGTTCATTATTCTAATATGGATGATTATGATTTATAAGAAATGTTAAATATACATTTCACATTTATTAATGATATCTTGGAATAAATCATGATTTTAAGAATAATGTATTGTCTATGGCCATGATTGTAAAAATATTTTCTTGGCTACAACTTTGAAAATATGAATAATGTCTGGGGTGAAGTCATGATTGAATGTTCTGGGAACAACGGAAGCACCAGAAGACACATTCCAAACTTAGATTTATGTTATAATTGATGATTAATATGATATTTTCATCAATGATAAATTCTATGAACAACTGAATTGAATCAAATATTAATTGATGATTGATGGAAGAAACTGAAATGTAGTATCATCACATATTATTTATAATTAATTTAAACAATCAAATAATTACATTGAATTAGATTATTTATTAATTGATGAATCTAAAAATGTACCTATTTCTTAAAATAATTTTTTCATATGAATCAGTAGTATATCCCCTCTAGAAGTGATCCACACATGCTCCACAAACCTCTAAATGTTGCCATATTAATTTTTGGGTGCTAGCATAATCGATCCCAAAACTTGCATCATTCAACTTTCATCTCCTTAAGAATCAATTCAAGAAGGATTATCTTGGATGTATATAGAGTTGAGAGTGGGGGTGGAGGAGGATCACTCTCTATTCTTGATAGCGTTCTTGGTGAAGAGCTCTCTAGGGCCTTTATAATATTTTCTTGATGTTCTTGTGCAAAAAAAGAGAAACCCTTTAAGAAATAATATAATTGGGTTTATATATCACCTCGGTTATAAAATTAATAGAAACCCAGGTCTATAATAATTAAAATATTAATAATTCTTTACATACGCAAAGAAAGAAAATTAAATTAAAAAATATTTATTCAAATATTATTCTATATATTTTATTTCTCACTGGACCATTAAACTCAGTCCACAATTCCTCCAAAATATTGATCAAACCTTGAATAATGTCTATTTTTAATAAATAAATATCACTATATTATTCACTAATAAATAAAAAATATTATATTAAATAAATAGAAATTAAATATTTATTAAATATCATGCTCACAAAATATTCTCTTGAATAACCATTAACGGAATGTATACGATAAATGAAACATGAATAATTATTAAACCATAAGCATGAATAATATTTATTCAACTTTTGAAATAATAAATAATAATATTATTTAACTAAGGTTCTAGATTAACTTAGTGTGTGACTCTCTAGGGATCTTTCTCAATGGAATTAGGCGAAGTATTCTATAGTACAAGGTTGAAATTTATAAATAATATAATGCACCCATAGATAAAGAAGTTAATATCTAAATGACATAAAACCTCATATGGACACTTACTATATAATATAATTCATTTATCATGATATATCTGATCAAGCATGTTGCATGTTGGTTCCATCAAACCATTTTCTCAATGTATCTTTCTTTGAATTTCCTAAAATTATTCTTTCCTATGAAACACCATGGCCATAGATTTATTTAGGCTATATAATTTCCATCAAAGTTATTGAGATATCAGCTTCAATTAAAAAGGGAAAGAACCTTTATTATGTTATTAATTAATGAAATATTAGTTATGATGCCCCCAATATATCATACTTCACTATGAACATATGTCATCATAGTTTTCATCAATACATAAAAGTATGAGACTCATAAAATACATTAAAAATAATATTAATTTCTAAGGAACAATACACACATCCACATATAGGAACATCTAATGGCATATATAAATGTGTATTTCCTAGTGGGTGGTCTCATTCTCATAATCTCCCACACCATAAATTACCACGGGTGTATACCATGAGAAGGTGCCTCAAAGTCCTATGAGTCTCCACCCTTGATCGCCTACATAATTTTTTTCCAAAAATTATTTCATATGTCTATGGAAGATATATATAAGAATACTATCACATCACTTCTAGGTTATCATCATAGTGGGGAACTGCTATGATCTTTTAGTGAAATTGTTACTCTAAAAAAATTACCACAAACTATGTCACATTTTAGAATAATCATGATATGATAAGTAGTTTATTAATATTAAAAAATATGGATATAGGTAATCATAAAGTACACATAAGGTGGTTCTAGGGAATCAACTCGAATATATTCTAACTTGCACTAGAGCCAACTGTTAACAACCTTTAACATTCTAGCTCTCAAATGTTACTCACACTTCTATTAAGATAATTATTTTATCAAGGGGTTTTCCTTGATTTATTCCATGGAAACATTTCTTACTAAAACTTCACCCTTATGAGAAAAATCATTCAAGAGGTAATACTTCTAGAATATGTGCTTTGTCTGTTTGTGTGACCTTGGCTCTTTTTGAAGGATCCACAACTGCAGTATTATCATAATATAATGTGACATGGTATTTAATGGTCGATACCATATTAATAATATAGAAAATTTTAATATCCAAATGGATTCTTTGGCTACATCAGAAGTCACTATATAGTCAAACTCCACTGTAGAATCGGTGACAACTAGCTTCTTCGAACTCTCTCCACTCACAGCTCCCCCATTTAGACTGAAAACATATCCTGACTATGACTTCATATCATTATGATATATTCGAAAACTAGAATTAGTATACCCCTATATAAATATCTCCCCAATTACTCAATACACTAGGGACATATCCTTAGTTATTCTCAGATAATTAAGGATATCCTTAATAACAGACAAATGTTGTTCAATTGGATCATCTTGATATATGTCAATAATTAACAATGAATAGGAAACATCAAGTCAATTATATAACATAAAATACACGACTGATCCTATCACCGATGCTTATAGTATCTTACTCATTCTCTCTTTCTCTTATTGTGTTTAAGGACACATTTTTTTGGAAAGATGTATACCAAGTGACATTGTAACCAATCCCATATTGTATTGTTCCAAACTAAACCTATTCAGTATCTAGTCAATGTATGTACTTTTATTTAGGATAATAAACCACTTGGATCTATCATGAATGATCTTGATGCTTGGAATATAGGTTGCTTCACCCGAGTCCTTCATAGAGAAACACTTATTTAACAAGTCCTTAATAGACTACATAACTATTATGTTGTTTCCAATAAGTAATATTTTATCAATATATACTACTTGGATAATGACAACATTACTGTTATAATACTTGTAAACACACAAATCACATTAATTATTAATGAAACCAAAATATTTTATAGTTTCATCAAATAAAATGTTACATTACATGGATGATTTATTCATTACATAAATGGATTAATGCAATTTACATATCTTGTTGGCATCACTTGAAGTCACAAAACCTTTTTTTGTTTCATATATACATCTTTCTAAAGGTTCCCATTAAGTAAATCTATTTTAACACCCGTCTTAAAAATTTCATAGTCATGGTAAGAATATATAACAAGTATAATTATGATGTATTTAAACATGGAAACTATTGAAAATGTTTCATATTTTTTAATGCGTTGACATTGTTTAAACCCTTTAGCCACTATCCTTGATTTATAGGTACTTAATTTTCCTTCCATGTTAAGTTTTCTCATGAATACCCATTTTCACCCAATAAGATTTACAAAAAATGGTGGATCATCTAGAACCCAAACTTGGTTATGATACATAGAATCCAATTCAGAATTCATATACTCTTGACATCTCACAGATTCTGAGCTCTCTACTACCTCTTTGTAATATATAGGTTCATTATTGTCAACCAATAATTAGTCACCATATTTGGTGACTATAAAACCATCTCTCTAGTTTTTATACCTCTCTGGTGATCCTGTGAAGTACTTGTGTTTCAGGAACAACTTCTTCCATGGGGACCCATGGAATTTATTATTGCATCAACTCTTATGTATCTTGAGCACCAATAACATAAAAATCAATATTTCTCCTACTATCATTCTTAATTATTTTCTCCCTCTCAATAAATACATCCTATCTAGTGATAATATTTTTTTTATATAAGGGGTTGTATGGGTAGTATCCATTTCCTGCCTTAGGATACCCTATAGAGATACACTTTTTTACCTCTAGGTTCTAGTTTTTTTGAGAATACCTTAAAAAATCACTCAAAACCCCATACACGTGTATGTGAAAAAATGGGTATTTTTCCACTCCTTAACTCAAAGGTAATTCTATTTTCCACTTCATTGAGTAATTAGTTTAGCATGTATGTCACAATTTGTAATTTATATCCCCAAAAGGATAATAGAAGATCTGTATGACTCATCATTGACCTTACCATTTCTTGAAAGGAACAATTATTCCTTTGACTAACACCATTCCACTATGGTGTCTAAGGTGGAGTGAGTTGATAAAGAATAAAAATCTACTATAAAAAGTTGATAAAATCTTGGTTAGGATATTCATAACATCGATCTGATTGAAGTTTCTTTATCCTCTTTCCATATTGATTCTCTAGTTCATTATTTAATTTTTTGAATTTATCAATGGACTTAGACTTATGCCTCATCAAGTAGACATAGCCATATCTACTCAATTCATTAGTGAATGTTATGAAATAAGAGTACCCACCTTTAGCTTCTACTAGAAATGGTCCACACATGTTAGTGTGTACCAATCCTAGAAGCTCTATGACCCTTTAACCCTATCCATCGAATGGTGGTTTGGTTATTTTTATTTGTAAAAAATCAATACATTTTTCAAGTGGTTTTAGCTAAAAAGTGTTTAAATAACCATATTGATAGATATTTATCAAAATATTATCATTTATATGACCAATATGGTAGTGCCACAATGAGGTGTTATATTAGTCATGCGAACATGATTCATTATTAATTTACAATACTTTATTTTCATAATTTTATACATAAAGACTTATATTTAAACGTTCCATACAATAACATATACCATCTTTATAAAATTAATAGTTTTTATTTAAAAAATTAAAAACAAAACCATACACATATAGATATGATAATTAAATTATGTTATTAGTAATAGTTGATACATAATAACAATATCTTAAAACTAATATCATTCCTATTATAAATTAAAGATGGTAGTCTCTACTAGCTAAAGTAGCCTGTATCACACTATTGGCAGCCTGGAATTCCTCCTCTCCTATAGAAATATTTCAAAATCTACTTGGTTCCTATATTTATTTACATATATGAGCACCACAAGATATATCTAATACCCAATGTGCAGATATTGAAAGATTACACTCGATAATGAATGGACCTTTAGATTCCTATTACTTTTGGATGTAGTTCTTATTCTAGTGGACTTTATTTTCACGTACAAAATATACTCATTCCTTTTCCTTTACATCCCCTTTAATCTTCCTCTTATTGGAAGGAAGGAGCTTGGGAGCTTTAGACTAGTCATGATTCTTGGGCCCCTTTCCCATGTTCTTCCTTTTCTTATTCACCATAAGAACCATGGGTTTTTCATGACCCATATACTTTTCAACTTGGATAATCAAAGTAAGAAGTTATGAAATTATCTTCTCTTATTTTTCATGTTATAATTAAAAATACATCTGAAGAAAGAATTGGGTAGCGAGGAATGTATGATATCTATGTGTAACTCATCTGAAAATTTAATCCACAATATGTATAAGCATTAAATATTTATAATAACCTTGATTATATGTGACCTAACTGGCACGGACATTCCATGTTTTCAAGTATACAAAGCATTATATATCTCATATCTCTCTTATCTTGCCTTTTCATGATAAAAATCCTGAAGGTGAGTGTCGGGCCCAATGTTTCATTTTTTTTCAATGATGTTTCAATATGTGTTTGGTAAGTTGAATATGTAGTATAAATGATTTGTAAAATTATTATGGATTCATAGAATGAAATTAGATGTCATTCTTGAAAAATTCTTCTAGAAAATCAAGATTATTTCTATATTGATCTTAAGTTCAGAGAAATGTGTCAATAAGGACGATGAATTGTTTACAACAATGTTTAAAGAAGAACACGACCTTGGAATATTTTATTATTACATGTGGAATTAAAATAAGGATGTTTAAAATTTATTTCCATTTTACATAATGAATATTTGAGGAAGATGAGATGAATAAGAATCTTGTGTTTTGGTTTGGCTTTGAATTTATATGTTGGAACTTAAACTTCTAAGTGTTTATCCAAAAATTGGATAACTAAGCTAGCTAAGGGACCAAATACATCCCATATGTGTGAGAGGAGAACCTCAACCATGTGGGAGAGGATTTCCATTAATCCTACATGGAGTAAACATGAGTGGGCCTACATTGGGCCCACTAGGGTTCACAAGTCTGTTATTGTGGATGAGCTAGGGTGCCAGTGGGACATCGTAGGTGCAGCACAACCCATGATGTTTGTGTGGTGTATTGTGGGTGTCGATCGACTACTTCCTTGGCATGAGATGCCATCAACATGGAATCATTTATTAAGCATTTCATTAAATATCTAAGAATCAATGTGGGATAGGAGCACTATGGGTACTATTCACCTGCATTAAATGATATGTATATTTCATGTGCAATCCGATTAAATAAATGAAATCCACCTGATCTACCAATCTCTTCATCCAAAGCCTCATGCTTTGTTAGAGATCTATATTCTATATTTCTTTATGATGAGATATCACATGATCAAGATGATCTCAAGACTGTTGTATGTTCAAGATCTCAATAAGAAAAATACAAGTCGACATGCATGAAATCTTCATCTTGCATCCATGATATTGTTTGAAGAACATGATACTATCAATGATAAAAAATAACCAGACGAGCGATATTCATGCATGGATGTGTTCTAGTTTCAAAGTAATATGTGGGTCATGCGATCTTCATCATATTCATGAGTGGAATCTCTATATAAGAAGATATTATATTATTCTCAATTTATATTTTCGATGGATACCCATGTTATAAAAGTTGAAATCTATTAAGATCATAGAAGATTCAAAAATATCATTGCAACCACATAATTTTAAGAGACTATATGTGGTTTTAAATTCCGATCGAAGGCAGTGGTTGAGGTCTATAAACACCATGACCTTGAGCCAGATGTAGGTGGATACAATATTTGAGGATATCTCTTGTTTTAAAAGAATAATAGACACTAAAAAACCATTGTTTCATGAATAGTAGATTCACGAATCTCTCTTTTTGCGTGTGGATGTAGAGAAACACCACGAACATTCGACTTATGAAAATCACAATCAATTTTCTTTGTGAAGAACTTATTCTTTGAAGAAACTTGGGATAGTGTGATACCCTTACATGTAATCTCCCAATATTTTGTGAAGAACCATGAAATTAATATATATTGGTTACATTAAGTGTGTTGAGATACTACGTATGGTAAAAAATCATTTTGTGTGAGGAAAATGGAAGATATTGTGCTTTTATTTTCATGATAAAAAACCCAATCGAGCAGACACAAAGGAGACAGTGCATGTACACATTCATAGAACCAAAAAAGAAGAAAAAAATAGTGTTTGTGCAGATATATATGTGTGATAATAAATATAGAAGACAATGAACAATTGTCAATGTATTCTTCCTTGCATACATGAAAGAAAAATATTTGAGAACCCAAGATAAACATTCTTTATAATAAGGTATCTTGATGAATTTATCTATATAAATCACATATGATAATAAAGAAAATAAATAATATGCACTAGGGTTATTCAATGATTATGAATTATCCATGCATGCATTTGAATAAACCAAGTTTGAGAGGACTTATGAAATTCATGAAGTTCCATTGAGAACTCAAGGATAATAACACTTGAAAAATTCATATAAACCACTTTCACAAATTAAGTGAGGTTGAGACTTCAATCATAAGGATAAATAGCCTGAGAAGTTGTTGTATCGAGGAAACTAATCAAATACAGGAGATCAAAATTATTAATCAAGATCTAAAAACTATATCATTTACTATTTGAGGTACTTGAAGTCTACATGGGAAAGTCATATCCTACATGGTCGTAGAGGAAGATCAAAAGATCATCCTATATTGGATCAAGACTTGAAGAAATTTAGATGCCTCTCTGCTAGAGTTGAGAGAATAGGAAGCCTTTCAGTTAGAGCTGGAAGCAGAAGTCTCTCAGTTGGAGTTGAGAGTAGGAGAATATGGTATGGGGGTATAACCAACCGAGGTAGAAGAGTTGGATTGCTAGGGCGTATAACCAAAATCAGCTGGAGGATTAATTAATAGTGGTTATAACCAATTTTACCTAGACTAATCTAATTTATAATAATATTATATTAGATAATCCATATTTGTGGGAATAACCAACATGGGAAGGAGTATGTATATATACCTAACCATGAAAATATCATGTTCTTATATTTTTATTATTACTTTTGCACAAGATGTGAGGTTGAGAGATATTTTAGAGTGGATTTATAACCTTAAAAATTTCAATAGTTTGAATTTAAAAGAAAAATAATTCATAAACTTATTATACCATTGATTCACCCCCTCTTAGTGGCGCCTAATGTAGCATGGGGTTCTATAAGTTCTATCAGAGAAAAGATTCCCTCTAAGGATCCAAGAAAATCTTTATGATGTGTATATTTAAGGAAATTAGTGAGATATATCATATAGAGAAAAATAAAGTTACACATGAGGATACTAAAATATAGATTTATACCAAGACTTATACGAACAAAAATAAATGATAGGTAAGAAATCTAAAGTAGAATATTACAACAAAGGTAGAGACACCAGGTAATCAAAGTGGTATATCTTGTAATAATTATCTTTATTGTGACTATTATGATATATCGTACTCAAGATATGATGATTATAGATCACATAGTGATATTTATTCAGTATTTAAATAAAATATAAATAATATAACCAAATAAGTGGTAAAATGTATTGTTGGAGGCATCATGGGTCTTCAAGATGAAAAATTAAAACTGGAAGAAGAGGATGATGGTATGGAAGAGGATTTATATAAAATGGTGAAAATATTCAAAAATCTCACAAAACTTGTGAAAGAAAAGTTTTAAATAATTTATATTTTCATTGAAAGATATTTTTAAGGTTTTGAATAATTGAAAAGAGGTATTTTTTAGAAATATTTCATTGACATTGTATTTGTAGAATCATTCCATGAATTTGAAAAATTTCATAATTTTTTATGGTTTTAAAAACTGCATAATTAGAGGATAAAGTTGATAGGTTAAAGGATCTTGAAAATTATTTATAAAAATCAAGAAACACTCATGAATAATAAATTAATACATAAAATGAGGAGTTGGAATATAATATTAGATCAATTAAGGATGAGAATAACTCTCTCAATATGAAGTGTTTAGAGTTGGAGGTGAAATTCAAGAATCATCAATCACCACAAGATGGAACTGCCCATATTTATAGATAAATATATGTTACTACAAAATTTTTCTTTAAGATTCATGAATCTAAGAAGATACTGAGATTATCCTCTAATAAAATGGAAACATCCTCCAAGAAGAAGGTATCCCATAACCCAAAAACTATCTAGTTTAATAATGTTGTTTTAAGTGCTGGTATAGGTTTTAAACCAAACTTTGGGAAAATATAGATGGTTAGAAATGATAAAAAACCCACCTCATAAATGATGTATGTGAAAATTAGCGTGAATTTATGTTCCCCAGGAAGTGTCCCCAAGAGTGGCGGTTCCACTCAAAAGCTGCAAGGTTCACAGTCTGTGAAATCTAAACTGACTTCACCACAAAAGAAGAGAAAAATGATTAAAGGATATTTTTGGTGTTGCTAGAAATTTGTATACAAATCATTGTAATGTTGGAATAACATTAAAATTCATAAGGATTATATAAGGCCATCATTTAGGGGGATCAAAGTTGAAGAAAATGGATAACCTACACCAGACAGGAGAAATATTCAAAAAATAAAAGGTGACAATTCATCCTTGGGATGTGAACAAAATAGTATATTTTTAAACAAAATATCAATGAGAAGAACAATGATATATACTATCCAACATAAAAGGGAGAAAGAATTTTTTCAATAAAATCACTACCCCCTAGGAAAAGGACGGTTCGGTTTGAAGAAGCAATGAAACAACAAGTTTTTGGATAGAATACATATCAAGTTGGCAGATTTATGTTTAGTGGTTATTCATGGTGTTGTGAAAGGTATGGGAAAAAATCATACTCTTACTGGTATAACATTTAATTTATAGAAAATATACATGAATCAAGGAGAATTTAAGGTGAATATATGAGAATAAGTTCTTAGAGAAAGAATGTAGTCACCTGAAATTCATCCAAGCTACCAAGAAAGAATGATATGAAGGCCTAAAAGAAGTTTGTGGTAGATGTAATAAAAAGGGTCATACAACTGATAAATTCATGATAAGTATACTATGAGACATTACCTATTTTGATAAAGGTAATAGGATTCAACAGAAAAATAGTGGAATGTATTGTGAAGATTCAAGAAGATATAAAATTTCAGAAAAGAATGCCTAGTTGTTTATACTAATCAACTAAAATTGGATAAGAAATTAAAGGAAGTTGAGAAATATTCTAAATATAAATGAAATAATTTGGATATATAAAATGAGGTGTAAAAATTTATTCAACACAAATTTGATGAGAATTTTATTGATATTGGGAGAAAATAATGACCTAGGTCAAGAGGTAGTTCTCAGCCTAAATGTTACTCCTAAAAAAAGAAGGTACCTTCTTATTCCCCAATATATATATATATATATATATATGATTTTGTACTAACATATAAGGAATTAAAGGATATGATTGCATCCCTTGAGGGGGAACATTGGTGATATGAATCCATAAAATATTCACCTCACATTGAATTTGGCATTTATAAATTGTTTTATAAAATTGGAAGATTAGGTATGCCAATCACACTGTCTTTACTCATTCCCAATTGTATTAATCATATCAATTAAGCAGAAATTCTTGGTTAATGAAAAAATGAGACAAAGGGGGAGATAAATCATTTTCACAACATATTTTTGTTGTTTTTGTTGAAGTTTGTACAAGATTTAGTATTTTATTGATAAATATTACTACTTATAACCTCTAAAATGAGGATTGAGAATTTATGATCATGATTTAAGATGAATGGTATTTTATGGAAAACTTATACATTCTTCATTATATCTCTCTTATTTTTTTACACATGGTAATACCATGTGGACTTATCATTGATTAACTAAATAATATTTACTAAGAGAACCATGCGATATCATTCCCTCTCAGAAGTGTTGACGAAACAATATTTTAAGGGAGAAGAACATATTTTTTAAACAAAAGGAGATGATATGAGAATACCCCACTTACCCTTTGTATTTGATTTCTAATAATTGAGAGAAAGTTTTAGAACACATATTTACTTTTAAATATGTGAATAGATATTGACATAAAAATAAAAAGGGGGAGATTTTCAGGCCCAATGTTTCATTTGTTATCAATTATGTGTTAATATGTGTTTTGTAAATTGAATATTAAGTGGTAATGCTTGGAAAATTGTTATGGATTCATAGAATGATATTGGATATCAGGCTTGAAAAATTCACTTTGTCAAATTAGGATTATTATTCGACTGATATTAAGTTTAAATACGTGTGTTAATAAGGATGGAACATTATTTACAATAATGTTTGAATAAGAAGATGTCAATTAAATATTCTATTATTACTTGAGGAATTAAATTAAGGACATGTAAAATGTATATATTTTTTACTTAAAGAATATTTTAGGAAGAGGATATAAAGAAAAATATTTTGTTTTGGTTTGTCTTTGAATTTATATATTAGAATATACCCTTCTAAGTGTTTAGAAAAAAATTGGATAACCAAGCTAGCTAAGGGACCAACTCAATCACACACATGTGGGAGGAGGACCTCAACCACCAGGGAGAGGATGTTTATGAAGTTCGCATATAAGAAGGATGAGTGGTCTTACATTGGGTCTACTGACAGATGGGCTAAGGTGCTGGTGGGTCAGTACAGGTGCGACTCGACCCATGAGGCATGTGTGGTGTATTGCGGGTGGAGATCCCCTGATTCCATGACATGAGTTTCCATCAACATGGAATCATTTATTAAGCACCACTTAAAAGAGCCAATAAATGATACAGGACAAGAGAACTACTATTACTATTCATCCATGTTAAACGATACACATATATCATGCACTGTCTGATAATATGAATGAAATCAGTCAGATCTTCCAAGCTCATCACCTTCAACCCTGGGATTAATTAGAGAGCTTTGAACCAGAGTTATTCAGGCCAATAAATCCCATGATTGAGCTAATATCTTTATTATTACATGTTTAAGATCCCGAGAAGAAAAGGATGAGTCTTCATCCATGCAATCTTAATATTGAATGCATGATATTTTTTGAATAACATGACACTATCAAGGATAAAAATGAATTAGCCAAGAGATATTCATGCATGGATGTGTTTTAGTTTTAAAATAGAAGGAGGATCATGTGATCTTTATCATATGCATGAGATGCATCTTTGTATAAGAATAGGAACCATTATTCTCAGTGTATATTTGATATGGAAACCCGTGTTCTAAAATTTTAGATCTTCCAATATTTTTGAGACTAAAAAATAGCCTTAACATGATATAATTTTTAGAGTCTAGACCCGACATGAAATGAGAATCGAAGGTGGTGATCAAGGTTTATAAATAATAAAAACTTGATCTATATGTAGGGCATACAATATTTTAGGAGAGCTATCATTTTTGATGAAATAGAGACATCATGAAACCACTGTTTCATTAAGAGGATATTTTCTCAGAACTCTACTTGTGTGAGGAAGAGGAGAAATATCATGGGAATTTGACTTGTGAAAAGAACACTCAATTTGATTTGTGAAGATATTGCTCTGTAAATAAACTTGGGATAGTGTGATACACTTACACATAAAATACCTATCTTTGTCAAAGAACATCGTTATTCATATATACTGGCTACGCTAAGTGTATCGAGACACCGCATAAAGTAAGCAATTAATTTGTGTGAAGAAAACAGAAGATATCATGCTTCTGTCTGCATGATCAAGAACCCACTTGGGTGAACACAAAGGAAATAGTGCATATAAACATTCATGAAACACATACATAGAACTAAAATAGAATAAACAGATAGTGTGTGTGCATATATATATGTTCATGAATAAATGTAGAATACAATTAATAGTGGTGCATGCATTCTTTCTTGCTACATGAATACAAAATCTTTGAGAATACAAGATAAACATACTATGGAATAAGGCAGATTGAAGAAATGATATTGAGAATGAACATATAATAATAAAGAAAATTAATAATATGTTCTAGGGTTATTTAATGATTATGTATTATCTTCTCATGTATTAGAATAAATGATGTTTTAGAGGACTCATGAAATTTATGAAGTTCCACTGATAAACCAAGTAGAATAATACATGAAGAATTTTTGTGCACAACTTGCACAAATTAAGTGAGGTAGGGACTTCAATAAAAATTAATAATAGCTCAAGCATTTGTTTTACTAAGGAAACTAATCAACTATAGGTGATCAGAATTATTGAGCAAGTCCGACATACTCGATCTATAAATATTGAATATACATGAATTATACATGGGATATTAATATCCTATAAGCTTATAGAGAAAGATAAAAATATCATATTACAATGGATTAGGACTTGAATAAAGGTAGATGCCTCTTGGTTGGAGCAGGGATAAGAGGAAGTCTTTCAGTTAGAGATGGAAGTACAAGTCTCCTAGTTAGAGCTCGTATTAGGAGAAGAAAATTGGGTGGTATAACCAACCGAGGAAGAATAGTTGGATTGTTTGGGAGTGGGGTGGGGGTATAACTAGAATCTAATTGAGGATCAATTACTGGGAGGTATAACTAGTTGTTTCTTGAACCACTATAATTGAAAATAAGATTATAGTGGAGATTCCATGTTGGGGGGTATAACCAACATGGGAATGGGTAAGAATTTGTACCAAACCATGTAAATACTGTGTACTGTTCTCTCCATTATCACTTCCACACATTAGGTGATATTTAGGGATATAATAGATTTGATTGAGAACATTAAAAAATTTAAGAGTTTGAATTCAAAAGGAATATAATTCATTAAATAAGTGTACTACTGATTCACCCCCCTCTTAGTGGAACCTAATTCGGCCCAAGGCTCTATACCAAGACATCATGCTATAAACCTAAATTTCCTCATGTTTCTTTATAATATCATTGTTTATGGATGATATAATGAGACATTGAATGTCACGACCCGTCCTCGGGGCCCGTGCCGTGACTACCCCAAGCTCGCCTTCCATAGGCCAGGGGCTGGCGACTAGCACCAAGGCGTAAATCCCGGAAAAAGGGAAGGCATTACCTTTGTAAAGTAACAACAAACACCACAGGGTAAGCAGGCAGATGTAAACACTAAGTGAAAACTGGTACAACAGTAAGTGCGGAAGTAAGTGGGCCAGAATACAAACCCAAACTGAAAGTAAAGTACAACTCGAAAGGGAAAACAACAACTGAAAAGTAAAGCCGCAACGTCGAGATGTCCACTAGAAGTCCCACCTGAAGGGTGGGTATAGATAGCCTCCACTGCTCCTCGGGTCCAACCGACTACTCCGAGTACGTCCCACCCAGTGGTCCACCTCCAGGTACCGTCCTGCTCCGTAAGCCTCCACCACGATCAGCGCTATCCGTCGTCTGCAACCAACACAATGTAGTGCGGGCATAGCCCGTGCAGGGGTGAGTATAAGCTACTCAGTAGGGACCCCGAGACCCCCGAAGGTCTCCCAGAATCCACAAAGGATAACCCAAAAAGGAAAGATACAATCACGAAGTAACATCCAACACTACTTAGGTATATGCCCATACATATATCTAAGTTATCAATCCCAGATTAGCTCCAACATCCGAGCCCAAGTGCAACCCAGTCCACACAAAAAAAACATACCCAGTCCACAAAGGAAAGCACAACTTAGTCCACACAGGAAAGCACAACTCAGTCCACACAGGAAAGCACAACCCAATCATCTTGATGACGAGGTTTGAAAGTCAAGACTCAGCCCACATAGGAATACATCATCGAAAAGGTGAAAGAGATGATCAGATATAGATACTGAATCATCTAAGATGGGACCCACATAGGATACAAGACCAGCAGTCTTCATTGATTCATCTATGCTGGGACCCACATAGGATACAAGACCAGCACTGAATCATCTAATCTGGGACCCACATAGGATACAAGACCAGCAGTCTTCATTGATTCATCTATACTGGGACCCACATAGGATACAAGACCAGCGCTGAATCATCTAAGCTAGGACCCACATAGGATACAAGACTAGCAGTCTTCATTGATTCATCTATGCTGGGACCCATATAGGATACAAGACCAATGCTGAATCATCTAAGCTGGGACCCACATAGGATACAAGACCAGCAGTCTTCATTGATTCATTTATGCTGGGACCCACATAGGATACAAGACCAGCACTGAATCATCTAAGCTGGGACCCACATAGGATACACGACCAGCATTCTTCATTGATTCATCTATGCTGGGACCCAAATAGGATACATGACCAGCACTGAATCATCTAAGCTTGGACCCACATAGGATACAAGACCATCATTATTCATTGATTCATCTATGCTGGGACCCACATAGGATACATGACCAGCACTGAATCATCTAAGCTGGGACCCACATAGGATACAAGACCAGCAGTCTTCATCGTCGCAACACAGCCAGCTCTAGTGTTCCCGCACACAGCAAGCTCGTTCGGGAGGGTCCGCTCCATGAGTCGAGGGGCTGATACATCAACTGACACGAAGTCCGAAGTTGTTGTATCCAAAAGTTCCGTATCGTTAACAGGAACTCAACGCAACAGACGACGCGTCAATCAGACGCCCGGTCTGGAAGTTATTGGCTTTTTCGTTCTAGGGGCCCGGTTGGTTTTTAAGTCAAAACCAACCCGACCGTACTCCAAATGCGTCCAAACCTCGAGCGGAGTAATCCAAAAGGTCCTTCTCACTAAGAGGAAACCATCAAAGTCGACAACACGTCAATCGGATGTCCGGAGCTCAAGTTATGAGCGTTTCCGCTCCGAGGGCCCGGGTGGTTTCGTGGACGAACTAACCCGGCCGAACCCAAAGTATTCCGAAACCTTGAGTGTAATATATAGAAACGACCGTCTCGATCCAAGGATCGCATCGCCACTGATGGTACGTCAAACGGAGGTCCGTAGCCTAAGATATAGGTGAAAAAACAAAAGAGTCCGAAAACAGGGGGTCTAGGCCCGGACCGACCCAGCCCGACCCCCCCTGGGTCGGCCCGAACCGTGTCGACCCGACCCGGGTCCAGGTCTGACCCGATTTGGTGCGACCTGGCCCGGCCTGGGCGCGACCCGGCCCGGCGGGTCGGCTCGGCTCGGCTCGGCTCGGCCGAGCGGCCGAGCGAAGGAACCGTGGCCCCCGCACGGGGGCCACTCCGCAGCACCCGGATGCGGCATGCCGGCCGCGTCCCGCCTCCCGGTTCCGTGCGGCCGTGGAACCGCCTCGCCACCGCGTCTTTAGCCGCGGCGGCTTTTGCCGGCGGCGCGCCGACGTGGGACTCCGTGGACCACCGGACGCGCTCCGGTGGTCCGTTTTACGTGCGGTCTTCGCCAGTGGTCCTCCCGGGACCCGACCTTCACTGCAAGGCCCTCAAATCGGCCTTGCGGCCCCGTTTGTCGTCGTCCGCCGTTCCACACACTAAGAACGCGAAATAATGCGGTGGTTCAGACTTGTTCGTTGGTCCGCACCCACCACGTTAGCGGTTTGAAACAACACCATAATATTTTCCATCAATTTGATAAACCCCGAACCGCAATAATAATCCAAGGACCAACTTGTTAATTGGTTAGTCCGCGTTCTTGACTTGGACGAAAAAAAACATGGGTAAAACATTTCATAAAGACCCCTACCTCAACGTCGTCGTCGGACGCGAGTTCGTCGCGGAATTGACCATCACGGAAGAAAAGGATCGTCGCGTCGTGGAAGAGCGTCACTGTCGCGCGGTACTCGGCGTCGCGTAGACAAACTCTGAGGATCAAGAACATACAGATTTAATTATGACAATTAAATCCATGTTGATGTTATAATCCACAAATAATTAAAAGGATCGCAATCCCCTACCTTGTCGTTGTCGATCGAAGATTGTCACGTGGTTGGATCGTTGTGGAAGAAGCGTTGCGAAGGGAGAATCCTCAGCGTCAATATCCGGGGGTTCGGCGTTCTTCATCTCCCTTCATCAGAGGCTGGCGTTCTTCGCGTTCTTCTCGTTCTTCATGTTCTTCGCGTTCTTCACGTTCTTCGCGTTCTTCGTGTAGGAGGATGAAGATATTTTGAGATTCTCCAAAGGTCTAACACAACAAGCAGATAATAAAATAAGTCCTCATCTTATTTTATTATCAACTGAAGAATTTGAAAAACAAAGATAAGTAACGAACAATTAATTCATAGAATTAATTGCAACAAACTAACCACCCAATTAATAGGGGCGTTGAGAATTTAGAAAACGTGTCAATTGACTTTCGTTTAATAGGGGTTTTCGTGGGTGCGTTACTTAGTGGAAAAGAAATGGTGGGGCTCGTGCGGGCCCCACCTCACAAATATCCTACCAAGAGGGTAGGATATTTTGGGTTCCACCCTATCCTCTTCAACTCAGCTTAAGCATCTTTAAGTGGCTTTAAGCGGCTTTAAGTGTAAATAAAATAAAGTTTGTCGTACCACATTATTTTATTTCTTAA
Source organism: Viscum album (assembly GCA_963277665.1). Classification (NCBI taxonomy): domain Eukaryota; kingdom Viridiplantae; phylum Streptophyta; class Magnoliopsida; order Santalales; family Viscaceae; genus Viscum; species Viscum album. The sequence goes on along the minus strand of OY728128.1, from coordinate 2,080,085,979 downwards.
CTTAAAGCCCAAAAATTTAAAAACCACACCCGAGAAAACACAACTTCGGAAGAGGAGTTTCTAAGCAATTACTGGCGCTGTGATTCCATCGGTGCCCTCAGAATTTGATTCCGAGCACCGGTTCAAAAGATATAAATTCCCGCTCATTAGTTCACTGAACGTACCCGAGCTAAACTTTGGATAGAAATTATGGGCACACCGGGCCTCGGAATCACGTGCTGTCTGAAACTACGTTCTTGTAAAATCCGAAAGAAAATTAAGAAAAAATTTCCCTTTAATTTTACAGGTCTTTACATTGAACACCTAAGGAATCATTCAAATGATTCTCATAGAGAGAAAAATCATCCTCACCACCTCTTTACCATGTACTTTAGGAATAAGTTCTTAAACAAATACAATTTACTTTCATACTGTTGGATAATGAAAACTATTTTTTTACCACTCTTGGAAATTAGTGACCATGATAAGTTTATCATTATATAGTATGATTCATAGTGATATTTTTGAAATAATATTTATTTATATTTCTATAAATAAGAAGATAATTTTTTTAATACATTATCTAATAAAATTATATAATAAATATTATATTATATTTACTAATCTCCCACTATTTTATAAAAACAAAAATGGAACTTACCAATGGCTTTATAATATTCTATTTCTTGAACATTATAATGTAAAGGACCCATATTACACTTATCATAACCTATAAATTTTCCTAAGAAGTTATTTTAAGGGTTTTATGCAGGCATTAAAATACTGATTGTATTAACTCACAGTTCCTTGATATGTTGAGTGGAATCCCCAATAATAAAATCCTGAAATTGGATTTTTTCAACCTTTTCCTATTAGTTACATCAATTCATATTTTTGAAGTCAAACCTTGATGTAAACTAAGTTAATTCAACCCAAAAATTCATGTTATAATTCCCAAATAATGTAAAGCACCCCATCTTTGGATGGTTGATAACTTTGAACTATGGTTCGATTTTAACTTAATTAGTTGGAGGATATACCAAAATAATATATATAATTGAGTTATTTTTATAATTAGTCATATTTTTCCAATTTTATATTTGTTACATTCTTATTAATATTAAGTGGATATAGAAAATTGGGAACAACCGCGAAAGCGGCACACACTCAAGTAAAAAAGTTTATATATATAAGTGATTAACCATGTCTTATATAACATTTACACATAATTAAATTTATTTTAGTTATATCTTGCATGATTGTTAATTCATTAATTCATGTGATCATGAAAAAAATACATAATGAAATAACCATGAAACTTTATATAAATAAAGTAATAAAGTGTTATGATCATTAGATTTTACGAATGGTTAGTTTATCTGGTAGAGGATAAACTAACCATTGACCTAGGGGAAAAACACCTTAAATCGTGAAATAGATCATATAACAACTTTCCACTGGTCCACCCATGTACCTCATAGATTGGTTCCCCCTATAATATAAAATTGAATTGACTCAACTATCTTGCGAGCTTTATCCATTACATATGCTTTTACTCACTTTATGGTGATGGGAACCAAAGGATTGGTTACAGGGTTTACATAAAAGAAATCACGGGCTCACAAGGTATTTTATAATGAGAGGAGTGATGATTCATATACCATAAATTTAATTTAATATTAAATTAAAAGGAAACCAATCACATACAACAGTCTGGTATATTCTCATGATAATCTATATTCATGCAATGAATTATGAATTTAATAAAAAAATAATTCAATTCTAATCATTATTATTTAAGATAAATCACGATCGAATCAATCAATTATCTTCTTTAGTTAATAAATTATTCTATCTTAATTCTCTTATAAAAAATCTTGATATTCTTAGCAATCATAATTTTAAACAAATTAAATAAATGTATTTGAAATTAACTATGTACAATACATATACCTTAGAGACAACATGGTGACTGCACATCCAAACTACCCAGTGTGTATTATATTCATGAAATATATACTCTTGTGATATATGGAATACATGAATTATCATGTAATTTTATGGTGTGTATATAGTCAAATAAATTACACATGAAACACATGATATTTATATTTCTTGTTATGTTTCAATTCACATAGAGTAATGAATGTATTATAAATTTTACATGATATGCAGTTCCAAACATTACGCAAAAATTAGTTAGAAATTTAATATATATAAAACCCATCACATGGAATGTATATAGTCAAAATAATGAAAAATATAACACATACAAATAAGGTTTAAGTAGTATAATAAATTAATTTTTAATTCTATGTAATTTGGTAATATACATGGAATGTACAATCCAGCTACATAGTGTGTATATTTATCACCATGTATCTATAGAACACACCTAGGGATTAGTGTGTAATCATGACATAGGAAAAAATAGAGTACACTATGTGTATATGGGCTACACAATGTGTGGTCTTTGAGTTACATGGTCACTGGTCATGTAGGTCAAGTAAGAGGATACACGACCCATCTTTAACTAATGGACTACATATCATGTATGGATTTTACAAATCGTATAGTCTGGCTGACCATATACTAACTTTTTCTTGTAGAAACATAGTGTATTTAAATACACACCATGTGTAATAAATGAAAATATATTTAATTAATTAGAAATTAATTTTTGGTATATTGAACACGAGTGCATGGTATGTACTAATGGGATACAAGGCATGTACTCTTGTGATACTTGACTAGAATACTAGGAACCTATGGATGAGTTCTTAGAATGTTATTAATTGATAAAATTTATCAATTTTGATTATATTATCGATAATGAATAAGAATAAGATAAGATATTTCTAGTTGGATTTAATAAAAATTAAACTAGAAATAAAAACTAATGACAAATGTGAAAATAAATAAATGATATTTAAATAATTATAAATAATTATGTAACTACTTTGATACCACTTGAAGGTTCCAGGAGCCGTGGAAGCACCATATGAGACGTGCCCAACCTATTTTTTTTGGTAATTTATGATTAATGTAAGATTTTCATCTATGATTAACACTATGACCAACAAAATTCACTCAAATATCAAACACTAGAACCAAAACATAATATCATCACATGTTATTTCTAATTAATTTAAACAATTAAATATTTACCTTTTCATAAATAATTTCTTCATTGATGAATCCAATAATGTCTCTATGTTTTATGGTCATTGTGTCATAGGAATCAAGAGTAGATCCCCCCAACAATGATCCACACATGTTCGAAGAACCTCTAAACATCATCATTTGAATCTCAGGGTGCTGTCCTGGATAATCTTAATGCTTGAGTCGTAATCCTTTGACCACCATGAGAAGCACTTTAGGAAGGATTATCTTGGATCTCTCTAGAGTTGAGAGTGGTGGTATAGGATGATTTCTATCCATTCTTGAGAGAATTTATATATAAGGGAGATCCTTAGGTACTTGAGATGATTCTTCAAATGTTATCATGTAAAATAAAAAAAATGGAAACCCATAAGAAATAATATAATTGGGTTTATATACCACTAGGTTTATAAAACAATAATTTCACATGAACCATTATTATTTTTCTTAATCCCTACAGATCCCCATGTCTATAATACTAATAATAATATTATTTCTTGACATGCATAAAGCAAGAGAATTAAATTAAATATTATTTATTCAAATAATATTCAATATATATTATTTGTCACCAGAACATTAAACTCAGTCTTCCATTCCTTAACAATATTTTTCAGACCTTAAATAATAAATATTTATTTAATAAATAAATATCACTAAATTATTCTCTAATAAATAAACAAATATTATTTTCACTAAATAGAAAATAAATATTTTTAAATGTTATGCTCACAAAATATTCTCTCGAATAACTAGTGATAGAATATATGCAGTCAAGAAAACATGATTATTTATGAAACCATGTGTAAGAATAATATTTATTCAACTTGTTAAATAATAAATAATAATATTATTTAACTAGGGTAATGGATACACTTAGTGTGTGACCCTCTTGGACCCTTTCTCAATGACATTAGGTGAAGCCACCCAAAGTCCAAGGTTAGAATCTAGTAACATTCCAGGGAACCCATAGAGAAATAAGTTAATGTCACAATGACATAAAATATCATATGGATTCTCACTGTGTAATATAATCCCTTTATCTTGATATCTATAATCAATAAGGTTGCATGCTGGTGCCATTAACCCATGTGCTCTATGTCTCTTTCTTTGAATTTCAAGAAATTAAACTTTCCTATAGAATACTATGGCCATGGAATTATCTAGGATATATCATTTCTATTAAATGGATTGTGATATAAACTTCAATTAAATAAGGGGAAAATCATTGATTTTTATATTCATTAATGAAATATTACTCATGACGCACCAAACATATCCTACTTCATCATGGACATATGTCATCATGATTTCATCAGTACATCAAAGTACGTGACTCATAATCTCCATTAATAATAATAATAAAGTATAAGAACCAATTCACATATCCATAGATAGGAACATCCAATGGCACATATAAATGTAAATTTCATACTAGTAGGTCTCATTCTCATAATATATTATACTTGAAATTACTAAGGGCATACACCATGAGAAAGTGCCTCAAAGTCCTATGAGTATCCAACCTTGATAGCCTATATAATTTTTGTCCATAAAATGATTTTATCTGGATATAGAAAATATATTGAAGAATACTGTCATGAAACTTCTGGGTTCTTATCAAAGCAGGGAACTACCATGAACTTTCAGCATGACAATTACTCTTAGGAAATTATCACATACTATGTCATGTAGAAGAACAATAATGATATGATAAGTATTTTATTAATATTAAAAACTATGAATATAGGTAATCATAGAGTACACAAAATTTGGTTCTAGGGAACCAACTCCAACAATGATGGTAAGAATAATGTATTGGATGAGGTCATGGTGGTAAGGATATTATATTGGTCATGGTTATTATTGTAAGAATAATGTATTAGAAATGTTCATGATGATAATATTAATGTCTTGGATATGTTCATAATGGTAATAATATTGAATTATCTTTGGTCATAATGGAAATTATGATGCGTTGGTTTAAGAATTGATGGTATGATTAATATGGTCAACATTATGCATTCCATAACTATGTAATTAGTTATAGTTATTCATGAAATTTTATATATTACTATATAATCCATTTATTTATTTCAATATCACAAGTTTATTTATATAGAATTATTCAATTTATTCATGAAATATCATTCATTCATTATTTATTACATGATAGATTATGATATACACTACCTCTCACTGAGCATTCAAGATCACCCTTCTTATGTTTCTCTTTCTATAAGATAAGAAGAATATTAATACATATGATATGTTTATAAGGGTATAACATGTAGAGAATATTGTGGGATATATTGAAGATTTATTATAGAATAGGTAATTCTTAGTATAATGGAATGAATATCCATTATATGGGAAAAATATGGATTTTGTTAGATAAACGGTTTTCCTAACTCTATAAAACTCTAAACCCAAAAGGTCCTTGGTGTTTAATTGAATCAATATTTATTTGTGATATTTTAATAATGAATTACAATGTTTGGGTTACTTTAGTTGATTTCAAAGATGATATGTAAAATAATATTCTTATTTTCATCAGATTCTAGGAGTGTGAGTTTGGGGAATCTCATAAGGGTATAGGCATAAAACCATCACTAAAGCACTATAGTTGGTCTTTTTATAAAGATTATTTCCTCCTTGGCATAGCTCATAGATGGTTATAGGTGTAACACCATCACTATTACACTATATTTTCTCCATTTTGATGGATAATTTATTGTCAGGCATAGATCAAGGATAGGTATAGGCATAAACCATCTTTGTAACACTAGATATGTTCTATTTGGATGAATTATTTCCACATGGGTATGGATAATAGATGGGTAAATTCATAACTCCATAACCATAACACTAGAGGTGGTCTATTTGGATAGATAAATTTCTTCTAGGTGTTTCTCATAGATGGGAATAGGTATAACACCATCACCAAAACACTAGAGTTAGTCTATTTGGATGGATTATTTCATCTTAGGTTTGGATCATACATGGGTATAGGCACATCACCATCATAATAAATCTATTGTTGATCCATTTTGATGGATAATATGACTTAATGTGATGATGATTGCAAAGGGGAAATTTGGATTATGGATTCCACTAATCAAAAGGGATCAACCATCATGATATTATGCTTAGATGAGATATATATATATATGGACAAACCAATATTATAAGAATAGTGGTATGATATAATGTTATACTTGGTCAAAGGACCTAGAAATCATAACACGATTTTTTTGGGATCATATAGTGAACCCCAAAACTTTTTATATTTTTATTTAATCACCCACTATTTGCCTATGCCTCATATGGGGGAAGCATAATAGGTAGGAAATCATCTTTTTCTAAAAAATACATTTATATTTTTTAATCCTATAAATTTTTACAACTTTTTCTTTAAGCTATTTAAGAATGTTCAAGGTAGGACATTGAGGTATAAAGTTTAAGGTCACACAAATTCAACTAATAGGTGGAGAAATCTGTGTAGAAATATATAGAAAGGTAAAAATCAATGTAAATGGAGGCCTCATGTCATAAATAATCTAGATAGGTTCATATAGTTTAAGTCCTTAATACTTAGACTATAGGATCCTGATGTTTATATTCTGAAAACTTTGAAAACATATCACTTCAGTTTATGATCGAATTTATTTGACCACACATCGCTTCAGTTTAGGGTCTCATATATTTGACCAAATATCATGGATATCCCATCTAGAAAGTGAGAGGAAAAAATTTATATGAATATATAGAACATTTTCAAAAATATATTATACTAAAAAAGGGGCATACAGTTTATGTTCATTAATTTCAAACTGTTTTGTCATGCGATTTAGGTTAATGTGATGAGAAGAAATCAGAAGTTCAAGGATGAAACATTGAATCCATACATTGAAGATGAGTATGATGAACTGATGTGTAACATAGAGGGTATAAAATCAAATTGAATAATTATATTTGGGGTCGTGTATATCATAACTAAAGGATTTTGAATTGGGGATGATGGTATGGAACATGTATATCGGGGATTATCGACGACCATATTTGAACGGTGAGTTTTAATTTAATGGGGTCAATTCATATAGACATTATAGGACCTTTTTATAGATATGAAAACACACCTATAGTTGGATTTCCATACTAGGGGTGATTATAAAAGATCCATATCTGGGAACCCAAGATAATTTAAGGGTAAGTAACCCTCTTTAATACCATGTTCATTTATAATTCTAGTTTTTCTATCTATTAGAAATATTTTTCCAAAGAAAATAAAAGATTTGTTTTAGTTTATTGATTGAACAGACACATATTCATAGTGATATAGGGAATATTTAAGATTTAAGATATTTATTTTGTCTCATTGTAATAATAAACTGATGTCATCTACATATAGAATATGAGAGGGAACAATAAAGTTTTTGGAGGCACTAATTGGCTTTATTTTACCTTGATTTACTGGACTAGTGAGAAGTCTACTTAAGTAATCCTATGAAATAACTAAAATAATTACAGTGAGTAGGTCTCCTTGGACCAATTATTGTAATACCCTCAATAATGGTGGGCTTAGCATCAATAACCTTAATCTTTTTAATGAATCCATTCAGGATAAATTCACTTGAAACCTTATTAGTAAGAACTCGAGGGATTCTAATTTCCTTAGACGTAGGTTTCATAATAAAGTAAAATATGTCAATCTTCTCTATATGGATTCCTCAATATGGTCTTCCATCAATAACTCTTCTTCCCAAATTATGTCTCATTCTAGATATCTAGTTAATAAAGAATATTCTTTGAAGTTTTAGTTGGATAACTAGAATGATTTTCCTCTTCTTTCTATGGATGACCCTATGCACTTATCTATTGACACTAATATTTATTTAAATGACTATTTACATTATATAGACTTATATTTACCCAATGATATTAATTTTATTATTAAAAATTATACTTTTGTTAATAAAAATGACTTTTTAGTTTGGGAACCTTCAAAAAATGGAATTTTGGACTCCAAACTCTTATAAAATCATAATCTCATTAATGAAAATATGGAATTTTCTTGGTTAATTTTTTTATAAGCCATGGGTTAAAACCTCCAGGTTCACCCTTTTCTAGAGAATAGCCCACAATTGGGTTTCCATTGATTGTTGTATTCAATTATTTGACATTAAACATTTCTCCAAATGTTTCTTGTGCAACCAACACAAAGAGGACACTAACCATCAATTCTTATCCTGTGATACTACTTCTACTTTATGGAAATACATATTTGACATTTCTGATCTTAAATGGATAGGTTTAGACTATATTCAACTACATCTATAATAATTAACTAATAGGGATTCTTCTCAACAAATTAGATATCTCCTTATAGCTTCTATAGAAAAACTGATGCATGTCATATGGTATGACATAAATTTGATTATTCATCAAAATAATACTTTCAATTTTCATGCAACTCAAGTGAATATTTTCACTATGATCAAAGAATCTGGTATGATGAAAACTGGTACCTACCACATCTCCATAAAATATCTTATTATTCTTCATCAGCTTGGAATAAAAATAAGGTTTATCCAACTAAGGGGATTACTTAAAGTCTTCTAGAAATACACTTTTCCCTATTGGATCAAGATCAATGTGGACGATGCCTCTAAAGGAACCTCAGTCCCCCCCAGGTTGTGGAGTGGTGTATAGAGATCACAATGGATAGATCCTTGGATACTTTTACAGTACTTGTGTGTTTTTCCCCTCATTAGAATTTGAGATGTATAACAACATTATTGTGGTTGAGTTTATCATGCCATGAGGTTGGAATAATATATGGATAGAAAGCAACACTACCACCATAGTGAAAGTCCTCCAGAATGTTGTGGTATACCTTAATTGGCCACTCACAGCTAAATGGATGGAAAAATTCCAACACATTTTCAAAATCAATCATAGAATCACTCATTATTATCATGAGGAGAATGTAGTGGTGGATGGTCTTGAAAACAAAATAGAAAACGACAATGTCATGTGATTGGAAAATCGTCCAATAGATATTATTACTTTTCATTAAAAAGAGTATAATAAAATTCCCACTTTCAGACTATTGTTACTCTTTAACTTTCTTTTTATATATATTTGTTCTTTGGTATTTTGACCAAGGCATCATCATTTAAAAAACCAATTGGGTTTCAAAGACCATGAATTTTCCAACACATTTTGAACATGGAATGATGATACTATAAATAATGACTCAAAGTTTCCAAATTAGGAGTGGGGATATGGGATAGGAATGTAAGGGATGATATCTATCCATACTTGAACGAAGATTTCCACTACAATGCTTCCAAGGTATATTGAGATTAGAGTACCCTTTTCTTAGGATAAAAACATGCCTCTAGTTGACATGACATATTGGGGTTGAGTGTGCAGGATCCATATCAGGGGAATGTATTCATATCCAAACATATGTTTCCCTTGAAACTAGATAAACTAGTTACCAATATCCACAAAGGTTTTTTGGACATATGAATTACTTTATACATGAAGTGTGCCTTATAGAAGGGCATGTTTAGAGAAGGTGATGGAGGAATTCCATACCTAAGTCTTCCATGGTTAGGATATCACGATCCTTTGGGACGGAGTAAAGATGGATGATGGTACATGGATGAGTCCAGAATATATGGTTTAAACATCACTAAAAATATAAAAATAAAAATAATCAATCCATAAATATTTCTTAAGTATGTTTTTCACTCCCACATGGATCTGGGTCATGTTCAACAGATAATATCCTCATTTTCATAAAGGGATATTTGAGAAAATATGGTTTAGATATCTCATTAAAGAAAAGAAGGGGGACTTTTTTGTATCACCATGGGGCCATAGATATGGAACCAAAAGTGTAATGTCCCAGACAATGACTCATTAAGGAGTTTTCCAAAAAACCTATTCCATCAAACATCACACCGTCATGGTCACACACCGAAACGGTGGCACAACTTAAGGTGCCACTGTGACAGGGGCACTGTGACTATGGAACCGCTTACAGTGTCTCACCAAACAATGTCCCACCCTTGTTTCTTTTTCCATTTCCTCTCCCACAACATATCTTTTAATGTAAAAGTGTTTTAATACCCCTTTTGAAGCCATTAAAATCCCATAAATGATATCTAAAATACTCCAAGAGCCAGTCGACCCTTGACTTACCAAAACCTGTGGATTTTTCCTCAGTGCCACACCATTTTCCCGTACTTTCCTGTTCCACCCCTATTACGTGTTTTCCTCTAATTAAAGGAAATATTTTAACGAACAACTATTGTGGCCACCTCTCCAATGAGAAAAATAAAATAAAAATTAATTCCATCGTGTGTAACCGTCCAACCGTGTGGTGAAACCACGATCCACCTTTAAATCCGTTCAAGATTTCATATCTTGTAACTCCAGGATCTTAACTTTTATCGCACAAGGATTATTCCTTCTTATTGGCTAGTCTCATTTCCTTTCCTTGGTGTGTTTGGAGTCCCCCTTCCCGAGGCTAGTGGTGCGCAGATGCTAGAGAATTTCCTTATCAGTCTTGGAATCCCTAGAGTTCATTCCCTATAAGTCGCGCATCCCCAGTTCTTGGCGCGTGGAGAAAAACATCGACCATTGATCATCCTGATAGGGTTCTTCCTTCATATCTCTTTACTATGTATCATTTGGGGTGGGTATTATAATGTTCCTATGGGGATGGATGAAATCAAAACTTAACAAAGATAATAAACGGACTTTTAAAGAATGAAGGGGTGTGTTTGATGATGTTGCTATACTCTTTTACCCTTTCTTACATGTTGTGAATTATATAGGCTTATGTCAATTGAAAATCTTGGCCATTGGTGGTATTTCCTTGTACCCTAATGAACCCCTATCTTCTGTGACGATTGAATGGATGTAACCTGGAAATTAGTTAATTACGTAAACTCGGTTGATTAAATGGATGTCCAGTGAACAAGAATCCTTGTGCGATCACCCCGGTTAACCAAACAGAAAAAAGAACTTAATGAATAGTGTGTTGAATCAGAAAAAAATCCCTTGATCTATCTTGGTAACGTGTGTGGTTGTTCTTCTTGATGCTTTTAGGGTGACGTGGATGGGGATGGGATCCCTTATTGTGAAGTTATTGGTTTGTGGATCTATGACTGTTTGGGGTTATATATTGGGGATCAGTTTGGTTCCAGTACTTCGAGGGATCTCACAGATCCCTTTTGTTTTTGTGACTTTACAAGAGAACCGGGTGTGAATGCTTAAATTTCTCCTTGGTTGTTTTTCCTTCCTTGGATCATGGCAACTGTTAGTTTCCCGGTAGTGAAGAATTATTTAAATGGAATCACTTGAATATGAAAAAAATAATGGGTTCAATGAGGAATTGTTTTCTAGGATTGAGTTGTGAATTGGTTGTGGCTGTTGTGCTTCTTATGAATGAATATTAATGAGGGTGTTTCTGTATGGGATGGTTTTGGAACCCCAATGTTGGGACAAGTGCTTTTTTACCTATATGTATAATTTACTTCTTATGTTTTTTTAGGTCCCACCCAAGTTGAGAAATCCATTCCGAACACCCCCATTTCAGTGGGGAGGGTGTTTTTCCCAACACTCATATGAGTGGATGGTTATTAGCTCCTTTTCTGCTCCCTTTACTGAGCATCTCAAGACTCTTAGGGAAATATGTGATAGATTGAAGTCCATTATAGCCCAAGATTTATCGGGAAAGGTAGTTTTGGTGGTTTTCTCAGGTGTTTGTGGGCAGGTTGTTTCCCAAGTGTCTTCGGGATGAGGCCTAGGTGTCTTCAGGCGTGATGGTAGGTGTTCTAGACCAGGTGTCTATAGGCGTGGTTATGTGTGGTTATTGTGGGCCAGGTGTTTGCAGGTGGGATGTGTGGGTGTGGTATCCCAAGTGTGTGTGGGTGGGGTATGACAGTGGGATTGCGGTGAGAATGGCAGGGGAGGTCTGGCATGGAGTATGTCTTCAATAACCAGTGGAAAATTGGTGCGGTGTACCCAAACATCGATGTGTTATTACTATTACCTTACATGAATTATATTATTTGGGGAGTGTGCCTTGGTGAGGTTGGGTGGATAGGTTCTTTTCTAGGTGTAATGATTATCTCCTTTTCTCATGGGGCGTTGGAATGCCTCCCAACTTTTGCACGAGAGATTTTGGTTTTCCTTACTGAGTATACTTTTATGCTCACCCTATATATATAAAACTACTTTCAGGTTTCTAGTAGGATTTCGAGGATCATGCCAGACCCTATTAGCTCGGACACTTGGACCGTTGGTGTTGCCGTTTTTCTTTTATTTTGGTACTTTCCTTTGGATTTTTCTTATACTTGTAGCACTTTATTATTAGAACATGTATATAAGAATGGATTGTTTTGGATTACTTTTACTTCCACTTTTAGTGTTTTTGGGATTTACTATCTTATCTCCTGATCCTACTAAATAAAAAGGGTAATGGCTTCCATTTTATGTATGATTCTATACCCTTGGTGCTATTATCCACTCTGGGGCCTATTGAAGGTGGGTCTTAGGGGTCATTATCTCTCATTTAGCTTGAGGAAGGAAGGGTTTGGCAATCTAATATCCCTTCCCTCATCTTGGTGAAGGTGGGTCGTGACAAAATGGTATCAAAGTGAGGTTTAGATATAAGACAAATTTTGGAGTTAGACACAGTAAGGATTGCATGTGATGGTAGGGTAACAGTGTTAGGAAATCTTGATACGTGAAATAGGCCATGGAATACTGGCTAGGACGTGGGATTTTAGGGACCCCTGTGATCCGACATAAGGACTCTGGACCTACCAAACGACCAAGTGAGGCTACGATGATTGCAGGGTAGAGACCCTAGGAAAGGTACATGTAACACCCTGAGATTTTATGAGAAGTATTATTTTTAATTTATTTGATGTCTTGTGTTGTATGCTAAACCAAGATTATCTTGCACTATATGCAACACTATTCTTGGATCGCGTTACACAAAATTTCAAGTTCGTTTGATAGAAGTTATTCTATGCAACATTGACTGTATATATATATATATATTTATATTCAATGTATAAATGAAATATGGTTGGATTCTATTATACACAACCACAAAGGAATCTTGCACTATACGCAACCCTAACTTGGCTTGCTTTACACACAATCGCGACCTTCCACGATAGCATGTGTTGTATGCAATACCGAGTTTCACTAAACAATGATATGTTATTAAAATATTATATAAAATAGCCATTATGAATAGTAATACCCACTTTTTGAAATTTTATAAATTTTATCTTTCAAAATGGACTTCATTTTTGGATTTGGAATATCGAAATTAGCATAGGGTGAAATTTTGTTATTTTTCTGAAAACTTTCAATTTTTGATGAATAGTGAAAACACTGAGTTATTGGTTAAAACCGATTTTTTATTTAAATAATCATTTATTTTATTTAAATTTATTTTAGGTCAAAATAGATATATAATACTTATATAAGTTCAATTTAATTCATTGGAGTCATTTTATAATAATTTTAGATATATAAAAATTTAATTGAACTTTTCACCGTCTTTTACCCACCATCTAAGAGCATTTGCAATTGTACATAAAATTTAATTTTACCACTTTTGTGAGTTGAATTTCAAAAATCTGAGAGACACGATTAATATTAAGGAGTAAAATGTGGTTCAATAAGATAAAAATAATTTTTGGTGAAAAGTAACTTTTTACTTTTATTTACCACGGTTAAAAGTAAATAGGGTAATTAAGGGTAACAAATGATATTATTATTACCCTAACACATGTACTAATTCTATTGGATAAGTGTAATTCGACCAAAAAAACCTTTGAAATAAAATATTACCCTTTAGGTCCACTTGGATTAGATTAGGACACTTATTGTTATTTTATTTAAAGAAGAGTTAAATGAGTTAAAATCAAAGTTTAATAAATAAAACATTTTTAATATAGGGTTATACATAAGATAAATTCGACTATAAATATTCATTAGAAAGATAAAAATATTTCATACATAATTTTATTTTATTTATAATTTTTATACATTAAATAATTTAATTTATTTATGACACAATGATGATGAAATAATTACTTTATTAATAAAATATTAACATAATTGATGTTATAAATACGCAAATAAATGTAATTTGAGACTTTTTATGAATTACACCAATTTTATAGGTTAATATGACATGTAAATATATATTTAATTAATTTTTTTCTAACTAATCATGCTGTTATAATTTTCAAAAAAATCAATTACCAAATAGTGTCAAAATTGACATAAAATAGTATTTAAAAAAAATATTATATTATTAATTGTTATTATATTCATAAAAATATAAGGTTCGGCCAAATGACTTAGATAAGGTTATATATATTAATAATTAACCACTTGGGGTTCTTTTGGCTTGTTATAGTAAGTTTATTAACCATATAGTGTAAGCAAACAAGAAGACACGGTAAAAGTTAAATTATTTAACTTAGAGTTAAATCTAAATGATAAGGTTAAAATAGTAACCAAAACTTGTATAAAACCTATTGGTTGAGAATATTTAGAACCCTACCCACCTTATATTTGAAATAAATCAATTTGGATCTATTAAAAACCGAATATGACTTTATTATAAAATAATATTTTAAGTTTTTCCTAAGGTGCCCCTCTCCCCCCTTATAAAAGGGCACCTCCCCCCTCTTCTCTTTACACAATTTTGAGCTTTCAAGATCTATCAAACTCTGCCAATTTCCCTTCTCAACTTCCCTAGAAACATTATAGAGGTTATGGTATCCTCCAAAGGCCAAATCTAGTGCCTTAAGAGGAAGCTTAAAAGAGGTGCGTCGAAGAAGAGATAATCTATTCTACCGATTCATTCAAGTTTTCTTTCTTCTTCAAAATATTCTTCCTAGTTGTTTTATTATAAAGTAACAACATAAGTATCACTAATATACTGATATGTTATTATAAATGTAAAACAACCATTTCACCTTCTATTCATCCTACGGAAAATGAAATCACCGCGCGTGTGTACGTACGGAATATCGTCTCCATGCCGTGGTGTAATCTGTTTTTCCACCACCACCTTACTTGGATGGGTATAATGGTGTAAATAATAACTATATATAATTATTATAACATCATAATGATTCTTATATATTTTATCATCCACTCAAATTCAATTCAATAATTATGGGAACGATATCATCGCTCGTGCTTACGTACGGATTACCGTCTCCACGACGCGATGAGATTAATCCTCCATGTTAACCATTAAAGAATGATTATAAATTATATATAATGAATAATAATGAAATATATTACATGATAAAGCTAATGGATTTATGTATATATATATTTCATCTAATTACTTCCATTTAAGTCAATAAGGAAAGGAAAACAACGCTCATGCGTACGTACGACCTACCGTCTCCATGAACGGTGTATTTCATTTCATTTATATATATATATTATATATATATATATATACTGAATATATATGATATATAAATCATGATTTAAATTCTGGAAGTAATTAAATCATGATATAAGTAATAATAATATCAATAACAACAAGTCCAAACACGTACGATAAATAAAACGATTTTACCCAAAACGCTGCTTTAACATGGAATTTACAAAAGAACGGGTAATATGAAGTCATAAGTGAACTATATATGATATCATAACAATGAATATGATTCTGTAATAATTCAATGATATTATTTAAATCATTATACAGGAGTTTTGGATACGTATGAAGCATATCAGACCTAAGGTAAGGGATAATTATTCCAATCTCATTCTTATCTGAGATTGTTTATTCGTAAGCATTTACTGGGGTTATATTTTTCATCCATGTCCATAAAAAATATTTTTAATAAAGTGTTTAATATTCTTCCATGTATGTTTAAAGTCATTTTTACCCCTATTTGACTTTTACTTTGTGTTATGGAAGGAATATTTCTTTTGTTTACCATATGTGGTAGTTTTTGACTTTTCTGTTAAAAGTACGAGGAGAATGTTTTTTTAACTTATATGGCATGAATGGATTTTTATGGTTTCATAATGCCTTATTTTCATGAAGTTTACTATACAATATTTCATGTTTATTTTCAATAAAATCCTTTTCTTTTAAAATTGTGTGGCATTTTGTGAAAAGAAAATGATTTTTAAGAAGGATATTTTCCTCAAGAATTCTTTTCATGTGTTTTTTCAAAACCATTTTCCACCTAAGATGACATTATTTCATATGTGTATGTTTCAAGTATAATATCTCTATGATTTACATGGTTTCACTTTTCTTATGATGAAACGATATCCCTTTGTTTTATATGGATTATGTTATGATGGGATGATGTTTATGAAACCCATTTTTATTCTTTGGGTTATGATGAATGATTTATGTTTATGTTGTGGAACAAGTAAGAATGATTTAATTATGAAATGGGTGGGACATATATATCCCTCAAATTCATTGGGTAAAGATTTATATCTCATGAGATAGACATGGTTGGAATGGTAAGTTAATCTGGTTCAGTGATATAGGACTGGAACGAGGAGTGAAATCGATTCAGAAAGGGAATTTGTCCACTAAGATGGTCTTGGCAGCAATGCCTTGTCTACTATGGAAATAATATCATGTTCTTAATGGTTTTCCACAATTAAATGTTTTATTACCATTCTATTTTATCATGATTGATGTTCCTTTATGACATATGCCTTACTTACTAACAAGATTTATTTCACAACTCAAGATTTTGATGTGTAAACTTTATGTTCATGTTTTGAAGTTCAAATGTACTTGGTTTGTTTTATTTTCTCTATTCTTACCCTTAATGAGAATTTTATCTCACCATTTATATGTTTTCTTTTCCCCAGGATATAAATAAAGGTTTTAGGTAAGAAAAAAATGGAAGATCTTTATGCGAGATGTTGAAGATATTTCACCAAGATTAGAAGATTATATTCCGAGTTTCCAAAGACACTAAACTATTACGGTCCTTTGGTGTCTGTTTTTTTTATGTATTAGGTATTCCACAAAAGTAATGTAATGTACATGTATGTGAAGATTGGGTCTCTACATTTGGTATCAGAGGAAAGGTTTAGTCAACCTTTGGAGACTAGGATGCAAAAACTTTAGTGAAATCCCTAGAGATATTTCTAAGGTATGTCTAGGGATGTCCCTAGGCATAAGTATACGTATAGGTTATAGTCCTAGAATTATGGTAACGATCTTAGAATTAAACCTAAGATGTTATATATTGAAAGTAATCCCCATTTATTATGCTGTTTTCCTAGCATGATTTTTGCCTCTCACACTGTTCTTTTTGGGTTTTAGATGATGGCTGGAACCCGAAGGAACCGTGTCGATCAATGTAATAGAAAATGCAATGATTGTACTCCTGAACAGACCAATGTTTTGGGAGATGGAGTGAAAAATCATATTGCTATACTTACACAATCTATGAATCATTCTGGACTTCCAAATGAAGAAAGAAAGGAACAATATTCTATTGAGTCCTTCATGAGGCAACGTCCACATTCTTTCAGTGGGTCTTCTGATCCACTTGTTGGTGAATAATGGATTAGTATCATTGAAAAGATATTTTTGATACTTCTCTATTCAGAACATGAAAAATTCATTTTTGTTGTTCACTGGTTAGAAGGTGAAGCAGACCAGTGGGGGACTCTAATTAAGAATACAAGGCCTCAATATGAAATTGAATCCATGGAATGGGATGAGTTTAAGAACTTATTTTTCAATAAGTACTTCCCTCGTATTCTTAGAACAAATATGGAAAAGGAGTTCCTTGAGCTTATGCAAGTGGATGATGAATTTGTTGATATATACGAAGCAAATTTTACAAGGATTTCAAGGTATGCATCTGGATTTATCATCCAACCTGAAAGTAATGTTGATCGATTCTTTAGTGGCTTAAAACCAAGTCTTCAAATGGAATTAGCTATAAGAGACTTCAGTACCTATGAGGAAATTGTGCATTGTTCTATCAAGGTAGAACTGAAAGTTGGTGTTACATATCCATCTCATGGTTTTGACAAGAAACAAAAGATGAAGTTCAAAGAAAAATCTCAAAACAATGGTGAAAAGAAGGTGAATGTTTCTTTATGCTCAAAGTGTGGAAAGAAGCATGATGGAGATTGTATAAAAGGTACTAGAAAATGTTTCAAGTGTAGAAAAGAAGGTCATCGAGCAGCTGAGTGCTGAAGTAATGGGAAAAAGGTTTCTAATGACATGAATATAGAAAAGACTATAGAGAACACTCCACCAACACTTCAATGCTTCAAGTGAAAGGAAATGGGGAATTATGCTAATCTATTCCCTAATCCAAGGGTTAATGATGGTCTATGTGAGAAACCTCTTAAGGAAAAAGATAAAGGGAAGTCACATGCAATCACTATTTTTGATGTTGAGTATGACAATGATGTTGTGGAATGATTAAGTGTTTATGTAATGAGATTTCAAAATAGTATCATGGAATCTCATTTATGGTATCATAGATTTTTGGAATATCTATGTATTGGTTTTCAATAATTTTATGGTACCAGTAACCATGAAAAGTGATTGCAATATTTTTGTAAAGTGGATGATATGCGCATAATGAAGGGATAAGGAGAAAATGAAATGTTTGATAGTATTCATGAGCTCATGACTGATATAAGGACAAAGTGATATCATGGTTTGAGTATATAGAAATTTTGGGATTTTGGTTTGGGGAAAGAGTTAGCTTTTGACAACATTCATGTTTTCACTAAGGTTCTATGGTAATTCATGTTTCAGAAGAATACATGGTTAATGTATTCACACGTTTGGAATGTGACCAACAAGATATATCTTACAACATATGGGGGATAAATGATGGTATTCACATGCTTGTTATGTGACCTTTCAAGTAATTGTTTTCTTTATACTATGAGATTGGACAGATGTATTTTAGATAAGCCTAAAGATTGGAATGGATTATGTTAGACATCAGATAGTATTATTTAAGGATATAACTTATTTTTTTAATATTATTTATGGAATTTTATAATAGTATAGTTTTAGAAAAAGGACAACCCATAGGACGAGCAACAACCCATCGCTTCAAACAAGGATATGGGAATCGAACCCATAACCGAAGTGCGATAGGCATTTATCGCCTACCACTAGCCTATAGGAAGTCCCTGGTTTGTAGAAACTAGTTTTATTTTATTAATAGGTATGATAGATGGAGTATAAGTCCATTTTTGGAATCATATATGATTAAAATCACCATATATGGACTTATGTATACTTGAAAACTTTTGCTAACCTTTTGTTTGAGACAGATGGAATGACCCATCATTCTATCACATGATCTGGTAACACTTCAAGAATGACAAATTCAACTTCATTTCTTTAAGAGATGAAGTGGAAATTGTTCAAGGAATGAACAACGGTGAGATTGTATCGAAATAAAGTAAGTATTTATTCTAATTATAATTCTTCAACTTTAGGGAAATGATCTTGAAAACCAAAAATGTTTTCCTAGTGCCCTTATATCTGATGAATCATATGGTACCTTAGATCATCACAAATTTATGGCTTTGTGACTATTTGATTTTTCATATCCACGTTCTCTAACACTCTCCATCAGAACTTGATGGCTAGATTTATCTTCTATATACATATTTTCCCCTATGTTCTCCTATGTGGAAACCCAGTGATTAGTTAATTTGGGTAACCGTTACGTTTCATAATTTAGTTTTCAATGTTAAGTTTTGGTAGTCCTTTTTATGATGTGGGTTTCTATTAAAGAAACTTTCAAGTAGTAAACCATTTATAACCCCGACGAATTTCGAGGGCGAAATTCATTTTAAGGGGGGTAGAATGTAACTCCCCGAGATTTTATGAGAAGTATTCTTTTTAATTTATTTTATGTCTTGTGTTTTATGCTAAACCAAGATTATCTTTCACTATACACATCACTATTCTTGGATCGGGTTACACAAAATTTCAAGTTCGTTTGATAGAAGTTATTCTACGCAACATTGAGTGTATATATATATATTTAATGTATAAATGAAATATGGTTGGATTCTATTATACACAACAAAAAAGGAATCTTGCACTACATGCAACCCTGACTTGGCTTTCTTTACATGCAATCGCGACCTTCCACGATAGCATGTGTTGTACACAATACCGAGTTTCACTAAACAAAAATATGTTATTAAAATATTATATAAAATAACCTTTATGAATAGTAATACCCAAATTTTGAAATTTTATAAATTTTATCATTCAAAATGGACTTCATTTTGGGATTTGGAATATCAAAATTATCCTAGGGTAAAATTTTGGTATTTTTCTGAAAACTTTCATTTTTTGATGAATAGTGAAAACACTGAGTTATTGGTTAAAACTGACTTTTTATTTAAATAATAATTTATTTTATTTAAATTTATTTTAGGTCAAAATAGATACATAATACTTATATAAGTTCAATGTAATTCATTGGAGTCATTTTATAATAATTTTAGATATATAAAAACTTTATTGAACTTTTCACCGTCTTTTACCCACCTCCTAGGAGCATTTGCAATTGTACATAAAAGTTAATTTTACCACTTCTGTGAGTTGAATTTTGAAAATCCGAGAGACACAGTTAATATCAAGGAGTAAAATGTGGTTCAATAAGATAAAAATAATTTTTGGTGAATAGTAACTTTTTACTTTTATTTACCACGGTTAAAAGTATATAGGGTAATTAAGGGTAAAAAATGATATTATTATTACCCTAACACATGTAATAATTCTATTGGATAAGTGTAATTCGACCAAAAACAACCTTAGGAATAAACTATTACCCTTTAGGTCCACTTGGATTAGATTAGGACACTTATTATTATTTTATTTAAAGAAGAGTTAAAAGAGTTAAAATCAAAGTTTAATAAATAAAACATTTTTAATATAGGGTTATACATAAGATAAATTAGACTATAAATATTCATTAGAAATATAATAAAATTTCCTACATAATGGTATTTTATTTATAATTTTTAGACATTAAATAAGTTAATTTATTTATGACACAATGATGATGAAATAATTACCTTATTAATTAAATATTAACATAATTGATGTTATAAATACCCAAATAAATTCAATTTTAGACTTTTTATGAATTAAACTAATTTTCTAGGTTAATATGACATGTTAGTATTGATTTAATTAATTTTTTTTCGAACTAATCATGCTTTTATGATTTTCACGAAAATCATTTACCAAATAGTGTCAAAATTGACATAAAATAGTTTTTAAAACAAATATTATATTATTAATTGTTATTATATTCATACAAATATAAGGTTCTTCCAAATGACTTAGATAGGGTTATATATATTAATAATTGACCACTTGGGGATCTTTTAGCTTGCTATAGTAAGTTTATTAACCATATAGTGTAAGAAAACTAAAAGACACAGTAAAAGTTAAATTATTTAACTTAGAGTTAAATATAAATGATAAGGTTAAAATAGTAACCTAAACTTGTATAAAACCCATTGGTTGAGAATATTTCGACCCATAACCACCTTATCTTATAAATAAATAAATTTTGAGCTATTAAAAACTGAATATGACTTTATTATAAAATAACATTTTAAGTTTTTCCAAAGGTGACCCTCTCCCCCTTATAAAAGGGCACCTCCTCCCTCTTCTCTTTACACAATTTTGAGATTTCAAGATCGGCCAAACCCTAACCATTTCCCTTATAAACTTACCTATAAACATTATAGAGGTTCTGGTCTCCTCAAAAGACCAACTCTAGTGCCTTAATAGGAAGCTTAAAAGAGGTGCGTCGAAGAAGAGGTAATCTCTTCTACCGATTCTTTCAAGTTTTATTTCTTCTTCAACTTTTTCTTCTTAGTTGTTTAATTATAAAGTAATAAAATAAGTATAAATAATATACTGATATGTTATTATAAATATTAAAAAAACCCATTTCACCTTCTATCCATCCTATGGAAAACGAAATCACCGCGCGTGCGTACGTACGAAATACCGTCTCAACGCCGTGGTGTAATCTGTTTTCCCACCACCACCTTACTTGGATGGGTATAATGGTGTAAATAATAACTATATATAGTTATTATAACATCATAATAATTCCGAGATATTATATTCTCCACTCTAATTCAATTAAACAATTATGGGAATGATATCATCACTCGTGCGTACGTACGGATTACCGTCTCCACAACGCGATGAGATTCATTCTCCATGTTAACCATTCAAGAATGATTATGAAGTATATATAATTAATAATAATGAAATATATGACATGATAAATCTACTGGATTTATGTATATATATATGTCATCTACTTACTTCCATTCAAGTCAATAAGGAAAGGAAAATAGCGTTCATGCGTACGTACAGCCTACCATCTCCATGAACAGTGTATTTCATTTCTTTCATCTATCTATTATATATATATATATATACTGAATATATATGATATATAAATCATGATTTACATTCTTGAATTAAGTAAATCATGATATAAGCAATAATAATATCAAGAACAACAAGTCCAAACACGTACGATAAATAAAACAATTTTACCCAAAACGCTGCTTTAACATGGAATTTACAAAAGAACGGGTAATATAAAGTTATATGTGAACCATATATGATATCATAACAATGAATATGATTCTTTAATAAGTCAATGACATTATTTAAATCATTATACAGGAGGTTCCGATACGTACTAAGCATACAAGACCTAAGGTAAGGGATAATTATTCCAATCTCATTCTTATCCGAGATTGTTTATTCATAAGCATTTACTGGGGTTATATTTTTCAACCATGTCCATAAAAAATGTTTTTCATAAAGTGTTTAATATTCGTCCATGTATGTTTAAATTCATTTTTACCCCTCTTTGACTTTCACTTTGTGTTATGGTAGGAGTCTTTCTTTTGTTTACTATATGTGGTACTTTTTGACTTTTCCGTTAAAAGTACAAGTAGAATGTTTCTTTAACTTATACAGCATGAATTTTTTTTTACGGTTTTATAATGCCTTATTTTCATGAAGTTTACTCTATAATATTTCATGGTTATTTTCAATAAAATCCTTTTATTTTAAAATTGCGTGGAATTTTTTGAAAAGAAAATGATTTTTAAGAAGAAAGGATATTTTACTCAAGAATTATTTTCAAGTGTTTTTTCAAAACCATTTTCCATATAAGATGAAATTATTTCATATATGTATGTTTCAAGTATAATATATCTATGATTTACATGGTTTCACTTTTCTTTTGATGAAATGACATCCATTTGTTTTATATGGATTATGTTATGATGAGATGATGTTTATGAAACCCATTTTTATTCTTTGGGTTATGATGAATGATTTATGTATATGTTGTGGCACAAGTAAGAATTATTTCATTATGAGATGGGTGGGACCTATATCTCCCTCCAATGCATTGGGTAAAGATTTATATCACATGAGATAGACATGGCTGGAATGGTAAGTTAATCCGGTTCAGTGATACAGGACTGGAACGAGGAGTGAACTCGATTCAGAAAGGGACTTTGTCCACTAAGATGGTCTTGGCAGTAATGCCTTGGCTACTATGGAAATCATATCATGTGATTAATGATTTTAAACAATTAAATTTTTTATTCCCATGCTATTTTATCATGATTGATGTTTCTTTATAACCTATGCCTTACGTACTGCCAAGATTTATTTCACAACTCAAGATTTTGACGTGTAAACTTTATGTTCATGTTTTGAAGTTCAAATGTATATGGTTTGTTTTATTTTCTCCATGATTACCCTTACTGAGCATTTTAGCTCACCCTTTATATGTTTTTCCCCAGGATATAAAGAAAGGTTTTAGGTAAGAAAAAAAGGGAAGATCTTTATGAGAGATGTTGAAGATATTTCACCAAGATTAGAAGATTATATTCCAAGTTTCCAATGTCACTAAACTATTACTGTACTTTGGTGTTTGTTTTTGTTATGTATTAGGTATTCTGTAAATGTAATGTAATGTCCATATATGTCAAGATTGGGTCTCTACAGTACATGCATCATAATGAATTGTGTTCTTGAGTATATTGGGTATTTTGGGGATTTAAAATAAATAAATAAAAGTCTAAGAGAAATTTAAAAGAAATCTTCTACACTACTCAGGCTTTGGAATTCCTTATTTACCTTACAGCTATGGCACCCAGACGATGACCACGAGTAGTGCGTGCGATCGAGGCCCTAGAGGCTGATTTTACTGATCAGCAGAGAGATGATCGAGAGTAGGAGGATAACTAGTGACAAAGGACGCTTCGTTCTTTTCAATAGTAGACCCTTAGGAAGTATGAGGGAAGCATCTCAAACATGGAGATAGATATCTATCTCAAGGATATGGTGATAAATTTTAGCTTGATCCGAGCTCCAATGGAGTACTGGGTTCCTCTGGCTGTAAGCCAGATACAGGGAGCAGCGTGTCAGTGGTGGACACTCTATCTTGGGGAGAAGAGGGAAGCTGAGGTTTTGTGGACTAACTTTGAGAGGGAGTTCCAGGAGGAATTCCTATCTTCCACGATTATGGAGGAGAAGAGGCAGAAGATACTATCACTTCAGTAGGGGAGCGTGTTAGTGAGGGAGTTGAGGATCAAGTTTAAGGATCTCTTTTGCTTTACTTCAGACATTTTTCTAGATGAAGAGTCCCGGGCGAGACATTTAGAGGAGGCACTCTGACCTTCTCTTCAGTATAATGTTACTCCATTCACTCTACAAACATACTTGGAGGTCCAAAAGAAGGCTGAAGTGGTGGGGAGGTTGCATACACTGGGAGGAGTTCCACGAGATGGGAGCTAGTTGGGATCGTCAAAGTGGAAGTCCATCAGTAGTAGACCACCGATGTCGGTGCCTTCTAGGTTTCATCTAGTGGGGAGCAGGCCCCAGCAGTTCCAGTTTCAATATCCCGGCCCTCGTCCCTTTTTTGTGGGCCCATGACTGAGATGCTTCATCTGTGGTAGTTGTGGGAATATTTGGAATCAGTTCCTAGACTAAGTGCAATACATTGGGGGTGGGCAGGTTCATCACCCACCTCAGTAGTAGCAGTTTCCAGCCAGACCCTTTTAGCAGCAGCAGAAGGGACAGTGAGATCCCGCTCCTCCAAGAGTAGACGTTGCAGGAGGAGGCCGACCTCAGGGTGATCCTCAGGGACCTCGACTAGGGCGTGGTCATAGAGGCATCCGAAAACCGAGGGACAAAGGACATGGGTGTGGGTAGTTGCACACCGTAGAGGCAGTAGTTCCTATAGTTCCAGTAGTCGTTCGAGGTACGATTAGATTTTTTATCACTCTTTGTGTATGCCTTGTTTAATTTAGGATATTTTCAATCCTTTATTGTACCCAATATGGACCATGCTCTGGGTCTAGACACAAAGAGACTTCCCGTACCCCTGGTTTTGAGTATGCCAGTCGGAGGTCAGACCAACTTGTCTCGTGTTTTCTGAGGATGTAGGATGATGTTGGGACCACATCAGTACAGTGGGGACCTTCTCTTGCTGTAGATGCAGCCATATGATTTCATTTTAGGCATCGACTAGCTGTTCTCCATATGTGATGTTATCGACTACTTCCAAAGAATGATTGTGTTTTTAGATACGAGTGGACAACGTGTAGCTTTCGTCAGTGAACATGGTTGCTAGGAGAGAAGCCGATGAGTGGAGCCTCTTCTTTCCTTGTTAGCTGAGCTGTCAGTAGAGTCGGCGGACCTAGAGATGGTGGAAGCTTCGATAATTGTTAGTGAGTTCATGGATGTCATCCCTAAAGAGGTGGTGACTCTACCCCCTCGACGTGATGTTGAGTTTGGGATAGACTTGAAACCCGGTGCCCATCTGATTTCGAAGGCTCCCTATCAGTTGGCACCTTCTGAGTTGCAGGAGCTACGGATTCAGATTGATGATCTGATGAAGAAGGGTTTTGTTCGACCAAGCATACCACCATGGGGTGCTCCAGTCTTTTTCATAAAGAAGGCATATAGTGGTCTCAGTCTGTGTATAGACTACCGAAGGCTGAACCAGGTGACATTCAAGAATCGTTACCCCTCCTAAGGATCGAAAACCTTTTTGATCAGTTTAAGGGGGTGTGATGGTTATCCAAGATCGACCTATGGTTAGGATATCACTAGTTGAGGGTGAAGGAGGGTGACATCTCGAATACTACCTTCAGGTGCAGATATGGGCACTTTGAGTTCGTGGTCATGACATTCGGTGTTACGAATGCACCAGCCATGTTCATGGGGCTCATGAACTCCATATCCCAGGAATATATGGACTAGTTCGTAGTCGTGTTTATTGAAAACATACCGATCTACTCATTATCAGAGGAGTATCATGTAGATCATATGATAATGGTTTTAGAGGTCCTCCGACAACTCCATCTCTATGGAAAGTTATCAAAGTGCATGTTTTGGACATGAGAGGTGCACTTCCTTGGACACGTGGTGTCCGAACATGGAATAAAAGAAGACTTGTTGAAGGTAGAAGTGGTTTTTTATTAGAAAACACCCAAGAACGTGGCAGAGGTTCGTAGTTTCTTAGGTCTAGCTGGTTACTACTAGAGGTTCATGCACAAATTATCCTGAGTCACATCATATTTGATATCCTTGACCAAGAAAGACCAAACTTTTATATGGAGTGAGTAGTGTCAGGAAACCTTCAGTTATCTAAAGGGGAATCTAATTGGTGCCCCAGTACTGAGGTTTCTATAATAAGGGGTGGCTTTTGAGGTGTTTTGTGATACTTCAGGGCAAGGCTTGGGGTGTGTGCTGATGCAGCAGCGGGGTTGATCTCTTATGGGTCTAGGTAGTTACGTCCCCATGAACGTAACTATGCTGCCCATGACTTGGAGCTTGCAGCGGTTGTGTTCTCACTAAATTTGTGGTGGCACTACCTCATTGGAGAACACTTTGTGGTCTTCAAAGATCACAAGAGATTGAGGTATATCTTCTATCAGAGAGACCTGAACCTACGGCAGCGGAGGTGGATGGAGTTTATTCAGGACTATGAATTTGAAATTTCCTACACCTCAGGAAAGAGGAATGTGGTGGCTGATGCATTGAGTAGGAAGTCGCAGAAGGATGCGGTTCGAGAGTCGGCATATGCTTGGAAGGCGATGGAGGAGTTGGCTACCCTACATTTGGATGCAAGGGTGGAGGATGTCCAAGGATATCTTTTCGAGATGACAGTGCAGTCTTCTCTGTTGCAGCAGGTGGAGGAGTCCCAGTGGGGGGACTTAGAGGCTGAAGTGATGCGTGATCGTGTTATCTGGGGTGATGCTCTAGGTGGATGGTCAGAAGATGGGTAGAATCAGATGTTGTTTCGTGGAAAGTTGTTTTTCCTGGTGGAAATGCATAAGAGGGTTCTTGGTGAGTTACACAACTCACACCTATCGGTACACCTAGGAGTTTCCAAGATGTATCGGGGTTTGAGGAGTCAGTTTTGGTGGCTTGGGATGAAGTGGGTAGTGACAGAGTTTGTGGAAAAGTGCCTCATGTGTCAGTAGGTGAAGGATGAACACCACATTCTGGGAGATCTGTTACAACCTTTAGATGCCCCCGAGTGGAAGTGGGATAACATCTCAATGGATTTCGTCATGGGACTACCCAGAGTTCAAGGATGTTGCGATGCTATCTGGATAGTAGTGGACCAGCTAATGAAATTAGCTCACTTCCTGGAAATCAAGGAGTCGAGTGTGGTGGATACCTTAGCAAAGAGGTACATGGATAAAGTGGTGTTGTTTCATGGAGTTCTGAGGTCCATAGTCTCTGATCGGGATACCTAGTTTACCTCACGGGTCTGGAAAGGATTGCAACATGCTTTTGGAACCCATCTATGCCTCATCACTACTTTCCACCCCCAGACAGATGGGCAGACAAAGCACACCATCCAGACATTGTATGATATGCTACGAGAATGTGTTTTGGACTTTGGGGGATCATGGGAACGACACTGGCCTCTGGTAGAGTTTTCCTACAACAATACCTATCACTGTACTATTGTCGTGGCTCCATTCGAAGCTTTTTACGGGAGGCAGTGTCTCTCACCCGTGTGCTGGTCAGAGGTCGGGGAAGTAGGTGTTCTTGGCCTGGAGGTAGTACAGAGCATGAAGAAGAATGTTCATCTTATATGGGAGAGGATGAAGGTGGCCCATGACCGACATAACTCATATACCAATCATAGAATAAGACCCTTGGAGTTTGATGTCGGGGACCACATGTTCTTAAAGGTCACCCCTCGACATGGACACTGGAGGTTCAACAGGGGGAGTAAGCTCTCTCCCTGGTTCTTCATACCCTTCAAGGTGTTTCGGCGGGTCGGAAAAGCGGCTTATTAGATGGCGCTACCACTACCGCTACTGAGAGTGCACAATGTCTTCCATGTGTCTTAGCTTCGTCAGTATCTACAAAATGATTAACACATCCTCAAATGGGGAAGGCTGGATATCGAGGACGACATGATGTTTTTAGAGAGACCTATGAGGATTGAGGATCATGAGGAGAAGATGCTTCATGGGTGAACCATTTCCTTGGTTCATGTGTTATGGAGGCATGTTGGCCTCGGGGAGAGTACCTGGGAACGGGAGGCACATATGTGCCCCCAGTACCCAGATCTATTTTGAGTTTTGTTTTGTTTTGTTTTGTACTTATTTGAGATGAATAGATTGACCTTGTTAACTATGAGATGACCTATTTTCCTTATTCTCTGGATTTGTGTGAAGAGTCCTAATTGTGGAGAGGGAAGGACCTGATCCCTAATCGAGATTCATTAAGGTGGATGTGATTAAACCCGTGTGGGCGAGTCAGTGCTGCCCAAAGCGGATAATGTCTCGACATGGGGGAAAGGGGATCCCTAATCCATATGACTAGACAATGACACCTTTATATGTTTGTGTGGTTACTTTAGGGAGAGGTGTTCATAGATATCGAGGAGGTTTACTCTTGAGAGGTATCTTTTGAGGTGGTTGTTCGGACCCCTTTCTTTTCTTTGGGTCTAGTTTTGATTCTCGAGGGTGAGAATAGTTTGAGAGGTATCTGATGTAATGACCCAGAAAATGACTCATTAAATAGTTTTCCAAAAACTCAGTTCCATCAAATGGTTCCACCGAAACAGTGGCACCGGTCACCGTCGCACACCGAAATGGTGGCACCGTGACAGTGGCACCATGAGGATGACACTGTGATGGTGGCACCATGATGGTGGCACCGTAGCAGTCACACCATTATGGTCGCACATCGAGAAAGTGGCACTGTGAGGTGGCATTGTGACGGTGGCATTGTGACGGTGGCACCATAATAGTTGCACACCGAAATGGTGGCACCGCTTATAGTGGCACCATGACGGTGGCACCGCTTATGGTGTCTCACCCAATGGTGTCCCACCATTGTTTCTTTTTTCAGTTCCGCTCCCACAATGTATCTTTTGACGTAAAGGAGTTTTAATACCCCTTTTGATGCCATTAAAAGAGCATAAATGATATCTAAAATACTCCAAGATCTGAGCGATCCTTGACTTACCAAAACGTGTGGTTTTTTCCTCGGTGCCACACCCTTTTCTCGTACATTCTAGTTCCTCCCGTTTTACATGTTTTTCTCTAATTAAATGAAATCCTTTAACGCACAACGGTTATAGCCACGTCTCTGATGAGAATTATTAAATAATAGTTAATTACATCATGTGTAACCATCCAACTGTATGGTGAAACCAAGATCCGCCTTTAAATCCATTTAATATTTCATATCTCGTAACTCCAGGATATTACCTTTTATCACACAAGGATTCTTCTTTATTCTTGGCTAGTCTACTTTACTTGGTGTGTTTGGAGTCCCCCTTCCCAAGGCTAGTGGTGCGCCAGTGCTGGAGCCTTTCTTGATCAGTCTTGGAATCCCCAAAGTTCCTCCCCTACAAGTCGCGCATCCCCAGTTCTTGGCACGTGGAGAAAATCATCGATCGTTGATCATCTTGGCAGGGTTCTTCCTTCATCTCACTTTACTGTGTATCATGCGGCGTGAGTATGATAATGTTTCGACAGGGATGTATGAAATCAAACCTTAACGAATATAATAAACCGACTTTTAAATAATTAATGGGTGTGTATGATGATGCTGCTATACTCTTTTACCCTTGCTTACATGTTGTGAATTGTATGGGCTTATGTCCACTGAAAATCATGGCTGTTGGTGGTATTTACTTGCACACTAATGAACCAATGTATTCTGTGATGATTGAATGGATGTAACATGAAAACTGGTTAATTATGTAAACTCATTTGATTTAATAGATGTCTAGTGAACAAGAATCCTTGTGTGATCACCCCAGTTAACCAAACAGAAGAAAAGGAACTTAATGAATGGTGTGTTGAATCTGAAAAAACACCCTTGCTCTATCTCGGTAACATGTGTGGTTGTTCTTCTTGATTTTTGTGGGGTGAAGTAGATGGGGATAGGATCCCCTATTGTGCAGTTGTTGGTTTGTGGATCTGTGGCTGTATGTTGGGGCTCGGTTTGCTTACAACACTTTAAGGGATCTCACTGATCCCTTTTGTTATTGCGACTTTATAAGAGAACCGGGTGTGAATACATAAATTGTTGTTTGGTTGTTTTTCCTTCCTTGACTCGTGGCATCTGTTAGTTTCCCGGTATTGAAGAATTATTTAAATAGAATCACTTGAATATGAAAACAAGAATGGGTTCAATAGGGAATTGCTTTACGGTATTGAGTTGTGACTTGGTTGTGGAAGTTGTGCTTCTTATGAATGAATAATAACAAGTGTGATTGTGTATGGGATGGTTTTGGAAACCCTAGGTTGGGATGAGTGATTTTTTAACTATATGTATAATTTATTTCTTATGTTTCTTATTCACGCCCCACCCAAGTGGATCACTTCGTGCAAAACACCCCCATTTCACGGGGGAGGGTTTTTCCCTACACTTCTATGAGTGGCTGGTTATTAGCTCCTTTTTTGATCCCTTTATCGAGTATCCCAAGACTCTTCAGATAGGCTGTGATGGCTTGAGTTCCATTATAACCCAAGATTATTTGGGCAGGGTAGTTGTGGTGGTTTTCCCAGGTGTGTGCGGGTAGGTTGATTCCCAAGTGTCTTTGGGATGAAACCCAAGTTCCTTCGAGTGTGGCGGTAGTTGTTATGGCTCAGGTGTCTGCTGGAATGGTTATGTGTGGTTGTTGTGGCCCTGGTGTTTGTAGGTGTGTTATGTGGTTGTGGTTTCCTAGGTGTGTGCGGGTGGGGTATGGCAGTGGGACTGCAGTGAGAATGGTAGGGGAGGTCTGACGCGTAAGATGTCTTCAATAACTAGTGGAAAAGTAGTGCGGGGTACCCAAACATTGATGTGTTATTACTATTACCTTACCTGACTTGAATTATTTTAGGGGTGTTCCTTGGTGAGGTTGGGTAGATAGGTTCCTTTCTAGGTGCTTTGGTTATCTCATTTTCTCATGTGGTGTTAGAATGTCTCCCTACTTGTGCACCATAGATTTTGGTTTTCCCTACTGTGCATACCTGTATGCTCACCCTATGTATATAAAATTTCATTCAGATTTCCAGGAGGATTTTGAGGACTGTGTCAGACCCTATTATCTCAGACACTGGGACTATTGACATTGCCATTTTTCTTTTCTTTTGGTACTTTCCTTTGGAATTTTCTTGTACTTGTAGCACTTTATTATTGGAACATACATATGGGAATGAATTGTTTTGGATTACTTTTACTTACACTTTTAGTTTTTGTTGGGATTTAATATCATATATTCCGATCCTACTAAATAAAAAGGGTAATACCTTCCATCTTACGTATGATTCTATACCCTTGGTGCTAGTCGCTCCTCCGGGGCCTATTGAAGGCGGGTCTCGGGGATCATTTTCTCTCCTTCAACTTGAGGCAGGAAGGGTTTATAAATCTGCTGTCCCTTCCATCATCTTAGTGAAGGCAGGATCTGACAAAAATCCACTAATATATTGGCAGGATCTAAATCTCATGTGATTAGATTATCTTTTGTAACACAATCAACTCTGAGTAGTTTAAAGGGTTATTTAGGTTTGTCCATTTTTTATAATGTTTATCATCACATGCTAAGGACTTGGATCTCATATAATTTACCTTCATGTGATAAGGACTCACACCAAAAAGTTTAACTTAATGTGGTAGGGATGTCTTATCAAGAATTTTAATTTCATGAGATAAGGTCATAAATCATAAGGCACTTTAGATAAATATGACTTATGCATAAGAAGTAGAAGAATCATCTTGGCATCATGTACCTAAGGGATTGGAACTAGGATGAAAAATATGTGAATAAGCTACATTTAATCCTAGAATATGTGTTTATTAAAAAACCATCTATTTTAATCCTTTGGTTTGGCTAGCCTATGTACCAAACACAACAACTTAGCCCAAAATTTAAAACAAGGAGCCACCACTCTTGAAAATTATTAGGACAAATTGGGGTTTGGTTGAAAGTTGTGGTTTGGCCTAAGATAAGGGATATCAGTTTCACTATATATCCCACAAGGGTAGGAATCAATCCAACTATTTTTCGTAAGTATATTTTTCACAAATTTATATCATTTACCAAGGAAAAGTGTTTGATGGTCTTATTATGGATTCAGAGTTTTATGAGAAACCTGGAGTGAATGAGGAGAAACCCAATTATCAGGAACATGATTGATGGGGTTTATAACTGGGCCTTAAGAAAGACCCATGGTACCAAGGGATCCTATATAAATATGAATTTAATGTAGTATAGGTGAATTATTATTGATAGTATTTGAGGTTGGGACTAATATTGAATATCAAAACATCACTATGTATCATATGATGATAGGAATCAAGACCAAGTAGTTATTAAGGCCTCTAACACATAGATAAAATACATATAAAATGGAAGTGGATAAATTTTTACCTTCCTATAGGTAAATCAAGAAAGCACAAAGTGGATAGGGAGACCCTAACATTAAGGTGAAAATAAACATTCCTTTCTCACTGATAGAATTCATAGATGGGCCTATGATCAAAGATCCTAGAATCACTATGTATCTTACAAGGGTAGGAATCAAACCACATCTAGTTATTTCTTAGTGGAATTTTATTTGAAATTTTATCAATGCACTAAGATATTTTACAAAGATTTAAATCTCATGCAAGGGAAATGGATTCCACTAATAATCCACTGTATGTTGTTTAAGGAGTCATTTATAGTGGATGTAATATCATGTTAGTTAATTTCATATGACTAATAATGACTTCCCTATATTTGAGTACATCAAATATAAATTATTCATATATGATTAGTTTATCAGGACCTATAAGCTTAAGTGAGTCACAATCTATGTGAGAAAAAAGAGATGGATGTGAAGTGGTCCAACTCGCATGAGAGTTCATGATAAAAACATGAAGAGTCTTTTCATTTTGATACAAGAAAGAAAAATTTACCTGGGTTTCGATCCCATATAGGGAGAATAGATTTAGGGTGATGAAATTTCATGGTTGTTCCAAGGATAGAAGATCTAGGAATCACTAAAAATATTACAAAATTAGGAATAAATATAAACATAGTTATTATATATATGGGGGTGTTTTTAACTCAAGGGAGGATAATAGAAGTTGGGGGACATACACTGAGTGGAATAACATGGATATGGAACTCATATAATTGAGTAAATAAATAATAAGTATGTTTCTCTAAGTAGTTTATGGTTAAGAAATATTGGGCCACATGTCATGAAGTTTAACAGCATATAACTAGGACAAAAGGGGTGCACTTTGTCCTTGATTCTTGATGGAATATTGAGAAAAAACATGAATAAAGGATCCCATATAGATCTATCACTCATGTAGGTTAAAATATATAAATATAGTCCTTTCTAAAAAATTTAAAGTCATATAAAATGGACTCAATGACATTTATTTTAATATCACGCGACAAGGACCAACTAAGAGAAGTTTAAAGGATTTAAAAATAGATTTTCTCTATGTAGTTTAAATACTTATAACTCAGGATTTCACTACATAGTTTAACATTATATGGTAGGGATGTAAAATGTGCAGTTTAATATCTTGTAGTCGGGACAAAAGGACTCGATATAAAATCATTACAGATATTTCTTAAAAAATACTGAATTGGTGAAGGTGAATTATATAGGAGTAAGCTCTATTGGAGTAAAACCTGTTTATAATATAAGGTCCCTATCATTTCAATTATAATTTTAGGGGATTCTTCCTTGGAATAATAAAGGTTTTTAGAACCAATACCATCTCCCCTTAGAGGAATGAGATCATAAAATATTTCTTATTGACATATTATGTAACTTGGTTTTGATAAACCTATAAATTGTGAAATATGCACAACATTTTCTTGTAAAATCATTCTAAATGATCTAGTCACCTTGATACTATTCACATTTATATAAATTATTGGAAATTATAATGCAAAGTGAGGGAAGATGGACTTCAACAAGAGGGACTACCATTATATTGTATATAAGAAAGTATAGGGTAGGTTATATTGTGTAGTAGTATGGTTTTTAGTGAAATAAGACCATAAGGAATGCATGATATTGTTGGGGCACAAATTCTTATCTTCATCCAATATCTTCTATAGGATATTTTATAGAGTTTTATTAAAATACTCTATCTATCCATTAGTCACTACATACTATCCTTATGAGTGGTTGAACTGAATATTGTGTTCCTGATACAACCTATTAAACTCAAAATAATAGAATTTGGTTCTATTATATATCAATATCCTATGAAGGAAACAAAATTTGGTGATGATATTCAACTTCATGAAGCTGATAATGGAATTTTCTCGACTTCCTTGAGAGGTATAGCCTCAAAAAATTTGGTAAATAAGTTGATGGTATTAAGTTTACACTTAATATACCTGGTTATGGATAGGGGATATGGATTCATGATATCCATTAACTAGGCAATGAATAACCAAGAATATTTGGAAGTATGAAATAATTATATAGGATAATGAAGGAATCTGGAATGTATATAGAAGATATGATATTTTTTTGGTGAACTCCATTCAGTCTTGTATCATCGATGGACAAAAGTATCCAAACCTCTTGATATCATTAGATAGGTTGGTTCCTCACTGACGAGCACCACTAGTTCCTAAATGTACTTTTTACATGAATAAGAGGGTCTCTCATCCCTCAATGCATCTAAGAAATACCCTATAAAAGCCTCATTTTTAGAGAAAATTTTGGGAATTTAGATAATCATAGAGGGTGAAGATCGCCACCCATTGATGAATAATATCTATCTTGGATTGATCCATTGGAAGGATCTAATTTTAGATTTAGTGCACAACTAGATACCTCTATTCATTGGTGGAATCAACTGATGATATTATAGCATCATATTTTCCAAGGGTAGAGTTGACTTCATTAACCTTTTATAGGTTATTTTTGATGAATAGGGATACCATCTTATGATGTGAAATATGGATGAACATATCATACTGGTCTGGGTCTGCTAGAGAGGTAGTTGGATTTTCTAGGGAATATATGAGCATTACATGAATGTGGTGTATGGGTAAGAGTTTTCTTAGAGAGGAATTATACCATCAATTACTGAAAATAATCACATAGAGGGATTAATTCTTCTTTCTTGATGTCATATTCATCATCGATTTGTTTGATCACCATTTATGAATCGCCTTTAATTTTGAGTTGAGACACTACTATCTACTGAGATAACTCTAAACTAGGGGTGAAGGCTTTATAATCTACCTTATTATTGGTGGATCCAATTAAAAACAATCATGAATATGGAAGTACTGTCTTTTCCATGGAAACAAACACAATCCCTAATTCAACCTAGTTATTTTTAGCTTCTCTATTCAAATGCTTATTAATATTTGGGAATAAATATTGAAGTATAACTCCTATTATTGGGATGTATCCTATATAGATAATAATTTCTCATTGGGAAGATCTATACTTAACTACCCACTCTTAGAAGTTGGGTGTGATGTTAGAATGTATGCTACTGACTATACCTTATTACCTTGAGGTATAAACCAGATGTCAAACTGTTATTGGATGACAACCCATTATGAAAAATATCTTATTATTATTGGGTGGATAAGGATATACCTAAGTGGGTTAATATGAAAAACTAAGTGGAACTTTTTTTGCTAGATATAATTCCCCATCTATAATGATATTTACCTATTTGATCTCATCAATGGTGGTAGGTATGCCTTCATCAAATGTGGGAGGAGAATCTCTAAGGTCATATTACTCAAATCCCCCTATCTCAATCTTTTTAGGGTTAGAATATGAAGGTTTAAATTTATATATAAAAGATGATGTAGAGACATCTTTGTAAGCACCCGTGTTTCCCGAACTACAATTTGAGTAGAAATTTGAATTTTTTTTATAAGATAAATGTAAGGGGTAAAAATGGTCTCTTTCACCTATAAAATGATCTCAAATAATTTTTCTGACCAATCTGTTGGTCCTAGAATATGGGGTTTACCATAGGGTAGGAGTTTGGTTGAAATACGAGCTATTTGAATTTTAAAGGAATAATTAATATTTAATATTGAATAAATTAAATATTAAATTGTTCTTACAGGTTTTTTTGACTGTAAATTTTGAATGGATCGTCATATTGAGATTCCCTCTCTTCCATTGAGTCTCGAACAAGGATTTTTTTTCAAGGATGGGTATAAAACCAGGTTGGGCATCAAGGCTGGACAACCCCCCCTTTTCTTTTCTTTTATTTTTCTTTTCATTTTCTTATTTTTATTTTATTTCTTTTTCTTTTCCACATTTTCTTCTCATGTATGCATAGAGAGATCCTCCTACGTCCTGTGACCATGAGAGGAGGGGGAGAGGGAGAAAGATAGAGATATGAAGAAGGAAGAAGGTAGCATCATGGAGCTCTCAATGAACTGGATCGACGCGTGACAACCATGGAACACATCTTTGAGTGAAGCTTCAGCAGTTTCCACACAAAGGTAGGACCATTTATGTTTTCACCATAAATACCCTTATATTTTTTGTTTTCTAAATTTAAATCCCTATTATGCTTGCTTATTGCCCCTTATGGCCTGATATGTTGTTTTTGTGGGATAATATGGGGGTTTCAGGAGATCCAAATGTTTTACCTTTAGGAAAACTGGGATACATGATGTGTTATTTAGGGTGATATGTCATGTGTTCTTCCCTTTAAGGGAAGATGAAGTTTTCAGAGTACATTCCATGTACTTGGGTGTACACGCCATGTACTGGGTCTCATTTGTGTAGTCGAGTACCCAGCCAAGGATACCCGTGGAGGTGCACACAACCATGTAGAGTACATGGACAGACCCCATGTGGGTCACACATTTTGTAGAAGTAAAAGGCCAGGCCAGGTAAGCTACCAGGCTAGTTGAGGGAATCAGGAAGATACCCTGTGTTGGGTAAACGTCATGTTCTTTCCTTACATGCCATGTACCTGGGGCATTTACATGCCCAGGATGATGGGAGTACACGTCCATGTGGGACCGTGAGGGTACACGCTGTGTACCATGGTAACACATCATGTATCATGGTAACACACCGTGTAATCCTCCCTTGTAACTCTTTGAGGGTTTTTCAAATATTTCAGCCAAGAGTCGGAATTGGACCCATGAGTAGTCCATTATGAGTATCTTTTCATGTAAATCATAATGGTAAGACCTGTGTGGTGTTTTGAGAACTCCTGAGTGGTGTTTCAGGAATTTTATTGAATTGAGAGGTTCTTCCTATAGTACCTGAATCTAGTGTTTCTTGAGAGTGAGGCCCTTTGTTCAGAGATGGGCCATGAGTTATCTCCTTTGACTTATTCCCTTATAGATTTTAATTTGAGGATGACTACCTTGTGAGATGTTACCTTCTAGTCTAAAATTACTAGAGATTAGTTTTCTTGAGAATCCCCAATTGGATTCCTCTATTTACATTTTGACATAGAGGATCCCATGTAAGATGCCTCTATCTTCTATCTAGTTTCCAAGGATCTCTTGAGGGATGCCTTTTCTTATGAGCCTATCTAGGGAGTCCCTTTTCGGACCCCTTTTCCTGTATATCATTTTGAGGATCCCGTGTAGGATTAATAAGTCATCCTACCTTGTTGAGAGGGTCTCATGTAAGACACACCTTCCTATGTGTTGTTCTAAGGATCCCTTGTTGGATGCCTCTATTTTTTTCCATTAGAGTATCTCATCAAGGGTTCATCCTTTTTCTTTGAGCTAAGGATACCAAGTAGGATTACTTTTTTTAAGTGTTTAACTTGAGGATATCAAGTAGGATTTCTCTTAGTGTTTGACTTGAGAGACCTAGTGGGTGCCCATTATTGACAAACTCTGAGCGAGTACATTGGGTTTGGGTAGATATGGTAGAGGGTGTCACCTTAGAACCTGTGACAAACTTGTAAGACCATGGGGATATGGTTATAGTGTTAGGTTTTGATGTTCAGACACCCTTACTCCTTGTTTATACATTCACATGATTATTACTAATTAAACAATGTTAGCTAGAGTTTCTTCCGTGTTAGTGGATGTTGATCTGAGTTAAAGGTTTGTTTACTTCTTTTGGGATTCCCAAACATTCTTCCTGAGGTCAATATTGCTTGTTTGGATTCCTAAACACAATTTCCTTGAAACTAGATTCTAATCCATATTATTTATGATATTTTCTTATATACCCATAGGTTCTACCTGGGACTTGGTTGTTGAGATGATATATTTTGATTATTATATTGTTGGGATGTCCATAGGTATTTATTGGAATCTGGATGTTGAGTGTACTACTATGATATATAGGTATGTTGTCCCTATTAATTATACCCTTGGATGACTATTCTCTCCGGAGTGATGAGGATGATTACACTCTCTTCTATTGATATATGATGAGGATGATTATGCTCTCCTCGATCTGTTTATATCATGGATGATTACGCTCTCCTGAGTGATGAGGATGTTTATGCTCTCCTGTGTTTATATATAATGAGGATGATTACACTCTCCTCAATATTTGCATACTCATGGATGACTACTCTCTTGAGAGAGATAGGGATGATTATGCTCTCGCTAGTTGTTTACTTGATCGTAGTGTGTTGTATGTCATCTCACACCATTGGATACCCAAAATTATTACACTCTTCTAGATGAAGGGATTATTACACTCTCCCTTATTAGATACTTGAGGGGTGAGTATGGAATCTCACTGGTGATTTATCCTTAGTGATCTCCTAAGGGTTAAACCCTTAGGGTTCATTCAAGTTACGAATGTCATGAACACCTATGGAATGGGACCTAGGAATCAAATATTAAACTGGATTTATATGGCATTAGAATCATGGAGTCTAGATCAGTGCCCATTTATAGGATGTCCATATGTACTTCCCTAAAATCCTATTTTTCAATGATTGGAGGAAAGTACAGGTGAACCCAAGTGTAGGATGAGTATCCTCCTATGGTGACACTGCTTGCTAATATAAATTTACGGCATTGGGAAAAGAAAGTATATATCAATTGGGATTATGGACCCAGAGATCAAATTAATGATACATGACTTTAGTGGTATGACATCTAGCTCAATTCCCTTATATAGGATGTCTAGGCGACAGAGATTACGAACCCAAGGATCGACTGCTGATTGGTTTTATTTTATTTCATTCACTTACTCAAGAATATTCATATTTATGTATATATGTAGAGGTATGGGACTTTACATCTATACATATATAGATACAGACATCCATGGTGGAACTTTCCTAGTTGATCAGTATTACGGACCCAAGGTTCAATTGTAGTTTCATGTTTAATGGTTTTACTTATCTTTTTAGTTGTGTCTCGGCTAGGTTGGGCATGTTTTTTACAAAAACTTATAACATAATATTTTATAGGTTCCTCATTGGGGTGGCCTAATGAGATTATTTCTCACCCCTGCACGTGCACCTCATTGTACATATAGACCTTAAGTCTGCTTTTTTAGGTTGATCACATTTGCATTGTAGATAGGGATGAGGCCCAAAGTTGCATGATTGAGTAGAGTTGATCATGTGGGTTCTTTTAATTGGGTTGGTGCAGTTTGTAAATGTATGGAGACCAGGTACATGGTATGAATTAGAGTTATTATTAGATCCTTGCACTTTTATCTCATTTAATTTTTTAATTTCTGTATCTGTATGGTCGACGCAGTGGGTGACCAATGTTTTATGTATGTCATAACTATTTAGGATTTTATATAAATTTCATTTATTATTACATCATGTTATATTATAGTTTATTTATTTCTTCCGCAATCTATTTTTTTACTACTGTGTATGATAAATAGCTATTTATGTTGTTGCTTACTCTGATATTATGGCATTGTCTCCCCAATATCACATTATAGGACCTTGCTTCTAGTCAAAATCATATAGAATACAGGGAGGTGAACTTGAGGCCTCCTAACCCACTAGCTCAAAGCACTATTTTAGTGGAATCTAGGATAGAATGTTACAAAGTGGTATCATAGGATTTTCTTTTCCTGATTATTACTATTTGGGATATGGTAGACATGAGTATTTGGAATGTATCAAAACCCATGATGGATATTAGATTGGTGTGTTGAGAAAAATTGTTTTGATAAGAAGTCTTGGTTTCTAGGGTATGGTATTGCTATTCAGATCTACAATTTTGTAGTTTTATATGATTTTCACCTTGATCAATGCACATTTTGTGTGGATGTTATGATTTATTATGAATTTATGGATCATTGAAATTGGAAAAGACCAGAGATGGATTTTGAATCTTGGCTAAAAAAGTCAAGAGACGTCTTGTGCATCATACTTGGCATATAGTATTCACATTATATAGGCCTTCTAGTGTGCAATTATTACTAACAACTGAGGCCCATTCCTTTTGAACTAATTACATATGTTTTTGTTTCTGATTTCGAGTTATGTGGATCTACATTGAGGCATTGGTGTAAGGCTGATGACTCATTCCTCATGAAAGAGTGGTACAATGACCCTAGTTGGTTGACATGTCACGTGATTCCTTTCTATTTTACCCATTGTAGGGTGTTATTTCTTAGGTCATGGTTATTTAATCAGATAACTGAGTACAATGCTGATGGATACTAGGACTTCAATCTTGGGATGGACTTCAAGGGGGTATTACTGAATATAGATACTCAATGAGTGTCAGTTTAGTCCATCTTCATCAATGGTATCATGGCCTCCATAGATCAGTTTCTTATGAGGGTTCTTGGTGAGGATTAAGTCCCTATAGTCTATGTTTTTAGTTTTTACCCTCATAGTTCATTGTGAAATTTACCTTCTTTCAAGAGGATTGATCTTTTGGGCTAGGTGGTTGGACCTTGTGACCCAGTTGTGAGACCTGTTCAGTAGGGCTAGGTGGGAGACCTATAAGCCCTTAGTTTTGACTTGGACCCTTATAGGCCGATATTCTTTTTTTGAGGGAATCCAATGTGAGAGGTTGAACTAGGGTTATGATGCCTTTTTAGGTAGTGATATTGGTTTTACCCTCCTTTTGAGATCAATGCGTGGTAGGTGATCTAGTTTTTCAATATAGGAATGTTGATGCCTTCAACTTTTTATTAGCACATTGGGTGATTTGGTATCAAGACTGAATTCGATGGGATTGACTGTTTGGGTGCTTGGTCCAATTGACCAATGATTACACTATTTTTATTGTAGTCAGAGTGTGGTTAGATTCTCGAGACTAGAATGACTGCGTGTAACGAGCAGTTGTGGAAATAAATTATGGCTTAGATGAGGTGCTAAATTTTGAAGAGGAGTTCCAAGGGATCTTCTGTATTAATGAAACAGACATTCTGTGTAGCATAGTCAGCTTAGTCTTGTAATGGATGACTTTATGGAGTGTGAGTCAGTGATTAAGGTACACATTGGTTGCATATGGTATCATTTGAATCCAAATTGGTGTGTGGATGAGTGTAAACCAAGGAATGATGTTGTCATGACTTTCCATAGGATTGGTTGCATGAGAGTTGTGTTAATTTGAATAATGTCACTCTGTGGTAGAGGTGAAATTTTTAATGATGTGGTACCATGAGATAGTTGATATTTGGCTATATCCCAGTCAGGTTTTGATAGGATGCGAGCATGGCTTAGAGGGAGCTGTGTATGCCAATTTTGTAGAGTCATAGTATACCCCTATTAGAGATGATCATGCTCAATATTGACATTATCTTGAGTATGATGAGAGAGTGCGGCCCTGCACTGAGCTCTTTTTCTTTTGAAATGTCCTCCTTGGTTGGTTGGTGGAAAGATATTGGGGTTACACTCGAGGAGTGGTGTAAGGTAATCCATATGGTGGGGAGTTCACCATTGGCCGTTTGATGATGGTGACCCTCATATTTAGTTTAACTTTAGCATTATCATGGGTTTTGTACTCAGAGTGTGGTTTGAGATGATGATAAGGGTATTACTATGGTGGGAATAATAGATCAATCACAGTTAAAAGTCTTCTGTCTAGGATATGGTTTTGGATACTATGAGGATAATTGTTGGATAGTTTAGATAGATTGTTTGTATAGATTCTCAGGTTGAGAGCATGGTTGTTAGTCTTTTCACCTGGCTTCTTGGGGATGATAAGGTTTATGGTGGGAATATTGTAAGGACTTGTGTTATTTAGGACTATAATTTTTAGTAGAAATTTTATTTTTTTTCTATCAAATTCTTATAAGGAGTAAAAATGGCCTCCTTCCCCTAGCAGAAAATATCTGATAATTTTTTTACCACACTGTTGGTCCCATAATGGGGTGTTTACCCTAGGAAATGATTTTGGTAGAAATCTAAGCCGTTTAAATTTTAACAGAATAATTAATAATTAATATTAAATAAATTAAACATTAAATAGTTCACATAGGTTTGTTTGACCATAACTTTTGAAATAAGTTTCATATTGATATTCCATCTCTACTATTGATTCTAGAACGAGGAGTATTAATAAGGTGGGGGTATAAACTCTGTTTGGGCTCATGAGTCATTTGAGCCCCCTTTTCTTTTCTTTTATTTTTCTTTTATTTTTCTTATTTTTATTTTATTTATTTTTCTTCTCCTAATTTTCTTCTCATGTACACCCAGGGGGCTCCTCTTATGCCATGTGACCAAGAGAGGAGATGGGGATGGATAAATAAATATTTAGGGTGTAAAATGGAGGTACCATTATAGAGCTCTCAAGGCACTGGATTGACATACGACAACCGTGGATCGCAGATTTGAGTGAATCTTTGGCGGTTTACTCCCAAAGGTAGGCCCATTTAATTTTTCACTATATTTCCCCATATATTTTCCAATATATAAATTTTAATCCCCATTATGATTTCTTATGGCCCATTGTGGCCCAATCTATTGTTTTTTGGGGTAAAAATGGGGGTTTTGGGTGATCTGAAGGTTTCCCATTTAGGAAAACTATACTACACGACGTATGGTTCAGGGTGACATGCCGTGTGTTCTTCCCATTCATGGAAGATGATGTTTTCAAATTACACATCGTGCACTAGGGTGTACTCACAGTGTACTGGGTCTTGGTCATGTAGCCGAGTAACTATTCAGGGATACCTGTGTAGGGGCACATTGTAACGACCTGAAATTTTGAATAAATCTTGTTTCCTAATTTTGTGTTATTTTATTTTATTTTCATACTCAACAAAAATGTTTCATTTGATAACATTAGTATAATTAAAATGAGACCGTTGGGTTTTGACTGTTATATGACCATTGGTCAATATGACCGCTGGAAACTAAACGTTTTGATTATTGTCTCTAAATACAAGTAATCTTGGTTAATTAATATAGAAAGAAGATTCGATGGCCTCACCCAGTAGTCTTGGACCGATCGAAGCCCATCTAACAGAACTTGGGAAGGAGGTAGCACCACTGGGCTTTTCTCTGGACCAAACCCAAGCTGAACTTCATCTTGTAAAGCTAGAATGGGATCGCCTTCGCGAGAAGTTCAAACTGATAGAAATTACTACTCGTGCGATGTTGGCCAAGCCTTCCTCAGTTTCTCTCACCTTAGCACACCTTAGACTTAGGTCCTATGCTGGTGTCATAAGGGGCTATGTAAGGAGACCGTAACTGCCTTGTGTAATCCTTTGTTTTAAATAAAAATTGGGATTTCTTCTTATGATGATGTTTATGACTTTTTAAATGTCCGGATAAATATAGTATGCATATTTTTGGTGAATTTTAGAGAAAGGATATTTTAAAAAATGTTTATATAAACCTTAAATAATTAAAAATGTGTAATGATTTTCGAAAAATGGTCTTCTACAATTATGTTCAGTACAAAATTTAGAGTCTAATAAGATCAACTTAATTTTTTATGAATAGTAAATTATGAATAGT
This sequence comes from Viscum album, assembly GCA_963277665.1. NCBI lineage: Eukaryota > Viridiplantae > Streptophyta > Magnoliopsida > Santalales > Viscaceae > Viscum > Viscum album. Next base: position 2,080,041,347 of record OY728128.1, on the reverse strand, counting down.
TATTTTATGCTTAGGATTAGTAATGTGACCAAATGGATTAGTAATCTCATTTAAAGAAAGTATTAATATAATCTAGGCACCTTGATTAAGTAACGTGATTCAATAAAATGGTTAAATAACGGTTTCATAAATAATTATTCAAGTATTATTTTTTTCAGGTGAATAGTGTTTTTTAATTAAAAATTAAATTAAAAAAATTTAGAAAATTATTTTTATAAAATGGATTTCATTTTTGAACTCAGAGCATCGATATTATGTTAAGGTAAATTTTGGGGTTTTTTCTGAAAAAAATGAATTTTCAGTGAATAGTGTATTTATTTAAAAATAAATTAAAAATATTTAGAAAATTATTTTTATAAAATGGAGTTCATTTTTGAAATCAGAGCATTGATATTTGGTTAAGGTGAAATTTTGGGATTTTTCTGAGAAAGTTGAATTTTCAGTGAATAGTAAAAAAACAGTATTGGGGTTTCAGTATGTTTAATGACATCATAACTATGTCATGATGATGTCATGAGATATTTTATGGGTTGGCCGACCAAAGGTGATGAATTATTTTATTGGGGCCCCATGTGGACTAACTTCATGGGAAATATCTTGGGAGAGCACATGGTTTTGAGAAACCCACTTATGAGGTGTCCCTTGGCCATTAATGCCTTGTCCCCTAACTTTCCCTATAAATACCAAGACATTCTCTCATCCTTTGGACTCCAAAATCATTATCAACGAAGTTATGGTCTCCTTACCTCCCAAGGAGTCCTCCCAAGGTTCCCCCAAGCCCTCAAGGTCCAAACCTTTGAGTTTTAAGAGTTACGTTTTAAGGTAAGGGATCCGACCTCTCTCTTTCTTTTCAAGTAATCTCTTTTATGTAATTCCTTTTAGGATCCATGTTCTTATGTTGGATGATGTTATTTTATATTCATTATACTGTCCTTTTTATGTTCATATGATGAGAGACTCCCTCTTACTCTCATCATTTCATTTTATGAAAGTTTAAGTGGCGCCGTTAGGCTGCCAAAATTTTTGTAATAGATTCTTTCACCCTTCTCATTTTCAAGTTCTATTTTCTTGTCAAGTATTTCAAGTTCCTTTTTATTATGTTGGGGTATTATCTCTATATCTATAATACTGATATTTTATGATCATATTATGAGAGACCCCATTTGATCTCTTCAATTCAGTATTTTAAAGTTTTAAGAGGCGTCGTTAGGCTGCCAAATTTTTAAGGGATTCTTTCACCCTTCTCGTTTTAATGATCTATTTTCATGTCAAGTCTTTCAAGTTACTTTTTATTATGTTGGGGTATGATATCTATATCTATCATACTGAAAACTTATGTTCATATGACTAGATACCCTATTTTGATCTTGTAAATTCATTTTTGTTGAAGTTTAAGTGACGCCGTTGGGCTGCCGAATTTTCATAAGAGAAATCTTATTTTTGTCTTCCTTTCATGTTCTTCATTTCATATGTTATATCTTTCAAATTTCATTACCATGTTCTCAAATCTTTTATATTTCGTCCCTCTACTGTTTTATGGGTCATTTATGAGTGTTTTACCCATGTCCACTCTCTTTTCAATGTTTTCTAAAACCCCAAAACATAGCCGTTATGCTGCTGAATTTCCGTCTCAAAATGTCTCTCTCTTTTTCTAAAATACTTTTATTTTATTAAGTGAATACTCAAAGATCTTTCTTAAAAATGGGTATTCACATATATACCAAAATATTTTATTTTAAATTCTGGGATTTACATACATGAGACCCGCTCTCCCCTTCCGTGGGTTTAAAGTGACGTAAAGATCATGTCTTTAAAGCAGTTTTTAAAACATTATGATTATGAAATGAAACCCATTTCTTTTATGCTATATGGGTTGTTTATGAAATGATTTATGATTATATATGTGGCTCACATGATAATAAAGGAAAATTTAAGGGTGTGCCCTGATAGCGCTCCAATGCATTGGGTAATGATGTAACCACTAGAGATTAAAATTTTCACGATATCTTGGTGAATAAACTTGGTAATTTTCAAATGACACCTTGGGGATGGACCTTGGTGACATGTTCATGATTTTCTATGTTAAATTATGTAGCCACATCTTAATGTTATGAAAAATGTTATTTTTATTATTATATTCCACATGATTTCTTTCTCATGCCTTAAAGTTCTTTTTCATGACGTAGTTGATGTATCTAAAGTTCACATGTTAAATGTTTCTCTTGTTCCCTTACTGGGCCTTCTGCTCACCCTTTCTTTTGATGTATGTCCCCAGGTTATGATATGCAGTAATGAACCTAGGATGAACTTAAGGAGAAGCCTTTCAAGTGTTTAAGAATAATGTTTATGGTGTTTTCATGTATTATGTTCCTGGTTTCCAAGACACTAAACCTTAAAGATCCTCAGTTTTGTGTAATGTAATGAAATTTTATGTTATAAAAAGTCGGGATGCTATACACATAACCATGTAGAGTACACGACCATAGCCCATGTGGGTTTCATGCTATGTAGAAATACATGGAAAGGCCAATTAAATGACCAGGCTAGTGGAGGGACACGACTAGGTACCCCATATCGGGTACACATCGTTTGCCCGAATTATACACTGTGTAACTAGGGCATTTACATGCCCAGGACGGTGGGAGTACACATCCACATGGGGCCATGAGGGTATACATCATGTACCATGGTAACACATTTTTCACTTTTCCCGTGCAACCCTTTTATAGTTTTTTGTATCTTTCCCCCAAGAGTTATAATTGGACCCTTGAATAGTCCATTTTGAGTATCTTTTCATATAAATCACAATGGTAAGAACTGTGAGTTATTTTGAGAACTCTTTAGTGGAGTTTTAGGAATTTTATTGAGTGGATAGGTTCTTCCTCTAATACTAGAATCTAGTGTCTCCTTAGAGTAAGGTCCTTTATTCTGAGATAAACCATGAGCAACATTTCCTGACTGATACGCCTGCAGCGTTTCCTTTGAATAATTATCCCTTGTGATATGTTCCATTTTGTCTTGAGAGTTTGAGAGATCGGTTTTCACAAGGATCCCCTATAGTATTTCTATGTTTACAATTTGATCTAGAGGATCCCATGTAGGATGCCTCTATCTTCTATCTAGTCACCAAGGATATCTCGAGGGATGCATTTTCTTATGAGATAATCTAGAGAGTCCCTTGTAGGATCCATTTACCTTTATATAATTTTGAGGATCCTGTGTAGGATGCCTTTTCCATCACACCTTATTAATAGGGTCCCATGTAGTAAACCCCTTCCTATGTGTTGTTCTAATGATCCCTTTCTTGATGCCTCTGTTTTCTTTCTGTTAGAGGATCCCATGTAGGATTCCTCCTTTTCCTTTATGATAAGTATATTAAGTAGTATTTATTAACTTATGTTTTTACCTTGAAGATCCTGAGTAGGATGCCTCTTAGTGTTTGACTTGAGGGACCCAGTGGGTTCCCTTTGCTGACTGACCCTAAGAGAGTATCTCGGGTTTGGGTAGAGGTGGTAGCGGGTGTCACCTTAGAACCCATGCCGAACTTCTAATCCCATGGGGCTATGGTTATAGTGTTGGGTTTATTAATTTAGAAACCATAACTCCTAGTTTATATATTCACATGATTATTGCTGATACAATGATGTTAGCTAGAGGTGATTTATGGTTGGTGGCTGTTGAGACAATCGCAAGGTGTATTTATTTATTTTGGGATTCCCAGATGTTCTTCTTGGGATCCATATTTCTTTTTGGGGTTCCCATACATTCTTTCATGGGATCCAGCTTCTGATCCACATTATTTCAGATATTTAATTATATACCCAGAGGCACTACATGGGACTTAGCTGTTGGGCCTATATATTTTGATTATTATATTACTGGGATGTCTAGAGGTGTTTCCTAAAATTCGGCTATTAAGCCTACTAATATGATATACAGGCATTGAATCCATAGTAATTATACTCATGGATGATTATTCTCTCTTGAGTTATGAGGATTATTATGCTTTCCTATGTTTATATATTATGAGAATGATTACACTCTCTAGATCTATTTATACTCATGGATGATAACTTTCTTCTGGGTGATGAGGATTACTACACTCTCCTATATTAATATATGATGATTATGATTATTCTGTACTCAATATATTTATACTCATAGATGATTATGATCTCTTGAGGAATAGGGATGATTATTCTCTCCCTATTTGGTTACTTGACAGTGGTCTGTTGCATGGCGTCTCACATCATTGGATACCTAGAACAATTATGGTCTTCTGGATGAAGGGATGATTATGTTCTATGTCATTAGAGACTCAAGGGGTGAGTATGTAATCTCACCAGTGAGTTATCCTTATAGATTTCTAAAGGGCCATACCCTTAGGGTTCATCCTAGTTAAAACTTTCATGACCACCTATAGACTAGGACCCAAAGATCAGACATTGGACTAGATTTATGTGGCATGAGCAACATGGCGTCTAGCTGAGTGACCATTTACAAAATATCTAGATGAACTTCCCTGGAATACTATTTTTCAATGATTAGAGGTGAGTATGGGTGAACCTAGGTGTAGGAAGAGTACCCCCTGTGGTGATGTATCCTGATCAAATATAGTTCTAGTATTTTCCAAAGAAGGTATATGTTGATTGGGATTACAGTACCAGAGATCAACTTAATGAGACATGACTTGAGTGGTATGACATACATCTCAATACCCTTGAAGAGGATGTCTAGGTAATCAGGTTTATGGAACCAAGGATCGACTATTGATTGGTTTTATGATATTTCATTCACTTACTCATGAATATTCATATTTATGTATATATGTATAAGCATGGGACTATACATGTATATGTATATATATATGACATCTATGGTGGAACTTTACCAATTGATCAGGATTACATACCACAGGTTCGACTGTGGTTTTACATTTGATGGTTTTACTTATCTTTTAGTTATGTCTCACCTAGGCTGAGCACATTTCGTTTTTCATATATTTATAGCGGCATATTTTATAGGTTCCTATTTAGGGTGGCATACTGATATTATTTCTCACCCCTACATGTGCACCCAGGTGTATGTGTATATCTTATGTATTCTTTTTTTGGTTTAGAACAATTTCATTGTGGATAGGGCTGAGGCCAAGATTTGAATGATCGGGTAGAAATACTTTTGTGGGTTCTTCTGACCAGGCTGGTGTAGTTCGACAATGTCTGGAGACTAGGTACGTAGTCTGAATTAGCATTAATAGTAGAGCCATGCACTTTTATTTCAGTTTATTTTGTATTTTTGTATCTGTATGGTTTTCCACATGGGCAACTAGTGTTGTATGTATGTCATAACTATTCAGGTTTTTATAGAATTTTCATTTATTATTACAACATGTTCTATTCTAGTTTATTTATTACTTTTATAGTCTGTTTGTTTAATTCTCTATATGATACTTAGCTATTTACACTATTTCTTACTCTGATATGAGGGCATAGTCTCCTAACTACCATACCCTAGGCCAACCCTGCTAGTTGGCAGCCTTTGATGTATATGGAGGCATTCTTGAGGCCTTATAACCCACTAGATTAGAACACCATTTTAGTGGAATCCTGATTGGGACATTACAATATTTATCTTCAGTGAGTATTTTGAATATTTCCTTGGGTTGTGAGGGTGCTGGTAAAATCGCATCCTCATTTGGTGATTTTTTAATATCTTCTCCTTATTTCTTACCACCATTGAGGGAAGAGGAGGTAAAATATCCTGAGGTTCAAAAGATGATATTAGTTAATATTTTATTCTCACTGGTGATGTAGGGGTAACTTTTGATCTTGATGATGATGCATAAAGATCTTTGGGTCTCAAAGAAAAATAGGGATCATTTTCAACCATAATATTATCACATGTGGAAATGTTTCCCATGAATGAACCATTATCACCATTTGACACAGTTTATCAATTAGAAAAATTTTCATCATATTAAAAGTGATGAGTAATGATATTACACCCTAGTAGTTATCTGGATCTAGGTTTGTTTCCCTAATTAGGTGAATGGAAAATACTAATGCCCCTCGAGAAGGCTCTAGGGGTTTTCTGGAGGAGCTCATAAACCATTGGGAGCGATGACCAATTTTTTTCTCATGTCACTATATATTTTCCTTCTATATTTAAAAAATGACTTCATCATACTAGGATTCAAAATATTAAAAGGGGGAACCATCTCCACATAGTACTCCAGACATTCCCTTGATAGGGTACTTTAGGCATTGATAGTATCATGATGCACCATTGTATGTCTATAAAGCCACAACCATCCCAACATGACATTAAATACTACGTCATATAAAAATACCATGAATCTAGAGTTAGATATGAGATATTTAAATTGTTTTATGAGTTTGATACTTCCAAGAGGCTTCTACTCACTTTGGTTATACCATTGAATTGTCAACTTTTAGGGAGATAGGTCATCATCACCATAACTCAAGCATCAAATATTCTGGACTAAGATGAGATTTATCCCATATCCATTATTAATAAAATCTCAATTAATGTTAACATCTTCATTTTTCCTAAGAAATATAAGGGTCTTATGTTTCCTTAGACAGTGGCCTCCTGATCTTGCTTTTTGAAAGAGATAACCACATGAAATTCCACAGGGTATGTATCTATACAATACGCCTTGGCTGCAAAAAATAGTCCTGAAAATCTATGGGGATTTAAAGGGAATTATTAACCACTTCACTAATATCTTTTGAGAGGTTCAGTGAATCTAATATTGAAGGTTTAGTCAGGATGATAACCAACTACTTCAAGATATCATAATTTTGTACTAGGGTATGATGATTCCAAATGTGGAGTTGTTCTTTAGCCTGAGGTTTGGGGGCTAAGGTATTTGCTACTAATGGACCTGATACTTTAATAGAACCTAAGGGAATAGTTATTACTTGTGATTTAGGTTGAGCTGGAATTCTCATGTGCCTGGGCTGATAAGCCAATTGTACACCTTCTAAATGATCTTCCTAGACAATTGGATTTGAATGACCCTAGAAAAAATTGGTGGTATCTTAGTGTTCTTGCTGGGAATGCTAAAGTAATTTCCCTTTAGATTTATATTCATATAAAACTTCAATGGGGATGTGTCTAGGATGTTTAAATTTTCCATGGTTTCATATCCATCAACTTTCATGGCCTCTAAAACCCCTCTCCATCTATCCCTAATTTTGGTTTGGGATTTCAGGTTTACATGCATATTCATTTTTATAGAAGGGATATTCCAGATGAATGAAATTAACTAAGTTGAAATATGAATCTTCATATATTTAAAGTTACATTTGATATAGTGGTTCCCATGATTCAAATTATAGGGATAGGAAATCTGTGAGAGTTTGGACTAGTTTGGGAGTCAGTCAAATCTCCTTTTCTTGTACCATGTTCTACTTTGATTGATTACAACTACCTCCAGAGAATAGATTCAAGGATATGTATTTATAATGTGTAGACGAAATTGGGGCTATAACTGGTTGATTGAGTTATTCCATGAGGGTATAATGATCTTGATTGACTATCTTGCAATTCATCAAGTCATCTAACTTTTTTCCCACTTGGATGGGACTTCCTACCAATCACCTTTTTTGTCAGACTGGGTGGTGGACACATGGGCTACCTGATTTGGACTTTTTTCCAGATTTACCTATTAGGAATCAACAATTTTATATAGGATTTACTTTAATATGAAGTATTCATGAATTATATGGCCTAATATTTTATGGAAAGGAAAATAGTTAGGATTATCACTGAGGTCAACTTGATCATGTTTCCTAGCCTCAAGAAGTAAAATAAGATTATTTTCCATGGATACAATGAAGTATCGAGTAAAATAATAATTTTAGCAAGAGTAGGTTTTATTTATTTAGTCCCTATATCATAGATGAACTTTATACTTCATTGCCTCTAGATGAGGGAAATTTTTCTATTTTCACTATGTAGGAGGCACAAGGCGATAAAGAGCATGCCTATGTGTCATAATAGTTTTTAATGAAATATAAACTATGACAGTGGTAGTTTCAACTTTTATAAAACATTTTACTGGGGTTATAGGACAATATTTTCATTGGTTCTCAAAATTGAATCCTTTAGATAATGTTCAATGGATGAAATAGTTGGGAAGCCACCTGTGTAGAGACCCAAAGCTTGACGTACATAGACATTACATTACTTTTTCGGAATACTTAATACATGACAAAAACAGATGCACAAATACCATATTAGTTTAGTGTCTTTGGAAACTCGAAACATAATCATATAATCATGGTGAAAGATCTTCAACATCTCACATAAAGATATTCCCCTTTGGTTTTCTTACCTAAAACCTTTCTTTATATCCTGGGGAAAAGAAAACATAAAAAGGGTGAGCTCAAATGCTCAGTAAGGGTAAACATGGAGAACATAAAACAATCCCTAAACATTTGAACGTAAGAACATGAACATAAAACATAAAAATTATGAGTAATGACATAAATCATGGAATTTCATAATGCATAGATCATAAAGGAACATTAACCATGATAAAATAGCATGGAAATAAAACATGTAATTATGGAAACCATTAAGCACATGTTATGATTTCCATAGTAGCCAAGGCATGGCTGCCAAGACAGTTATAGTGGACAAAGTCCATTACAGAACCAGGTGTAATTGCCGTTCCAGCCCTGTATTACTGAACCAGATTCACTTGCTATTCCAGCCATGTCTATCTCATGAGATATAAATCTTTACCCAATGCATTGGAGGGAGATATAGGTCCCACCCATCTTATAATGAAACCATTCTTATGTGTGCCACAAAATCATAAATCATACATCATACATCATAGCATAACCCATGTAATAAAAATGGGATTCTTAAACATCATGCTATCATAATATAATCCATATAAGATAAAGGGACTTCATAAAAATAATTCCATCATTACATAATCAAATCAATGTAATAATAGGGATAGAAACAGAACCCTATATTATCTTCGATGGAAAATAATTTTGATAAAACACTTGAAATGAATTCTTGAGGAAAATATCCTTTCTTCTTCAAAATCACTTTCTTTTCAAAAAATGCCATGCAATTTTAAAATAAAAGGATTTTTTTTGAAAATAGTCATGAAATATTGTAGAGTAAGCTTCATGAATATAAGGTTTTATGAAATTGTAAAAATCTGTTCATTCCGTATAAGTTAAAAAAACATTCTCCTCATACTTTTAATAGAAAAGTCAAAAAGTACCACATATGATAAACAAAAGAAAGATTCCTTCCATAACACAAATTAAAAGTTAAAGAGGGGTAAAAATGACTTTAAACATAAATGGAAGAATATTAAACACTTTATGAAAAATATTTTATGGACATGGATGAAAAATATAACCCCAGTAAATACTTACATAGCAATCTCAGATAAAAATGAGATTGCAAAATTATCCCTTAGCTTAAGTCCAAATTCTTCTGTATGTGTCTGAAACTCCTATATAGTGGGTTTAAAAATATTATTAATTGATAAAAAACCAAAATAATATTTATGATATCATATATGATTCAATTAGGACTTTATATTACTCGTTATTTTGTCAATTCCATGTTAAAGCAGCGTTTTGGGTAAAATCGTTTCATTTATCGTATGTGTTTCGACTTGTTGTTATTGTATTATTACTTATATCCTGATTTACATAATTCCATAATGTAAAACATGATTTATATATATAATATATTCATCATATAAATATATATTATTGATCGATTAATGTAATGAAATACACCGTTCATGGAGACGATAGGCCGAACGTACGCATGAACGCCGTTTTCGTTTCCTTATTGAATTGAATGGAATTAAGTAAATTAAACATATATGTACATAAATCCAATATCATTATTATGTCATATCTTTAATTATTATTTATTATATATAATTTATAATCATACTTGAATGGTTAATCATGGAGAATTAATCTCATCACGTCGTGGAGACGGTAATCCGTACGTACGCATGCGCGATGATATCATTCCCATAGTTATTAAATGGAATTGTAGTGGATGATATAATTTATCAGAATTAGTATTATGTTATAATAATCATATATAGTTTTTATTTCCACCATTATACCCATTCAATTAAGGTGGTGGTGGAAAACAGATTACACCACGGCGTGGAGACGGTATTCCGTACGTACGCACGCGTGGTGATTTCCTTTTCCGTAGGATGGATAGAAGGTGAAATAGTGTTTTTTCATATTTATAATAATATATCAGTATAGGAGTGATACTGATGTTATTACATTATAATTAAACAAATAAATAATAAGAAGTAGAAGAAGAAATAAATTTGAAAGAATCGGTGAAGGATATTACCTCTTCTTCAATGCGCCTCTTCTAAACCTCCTCTTAGGGAACTAAAGTTGGTCTTTGAAGATGACGAGGACCTCTATTATGTTTCTAGGAAAGTGGAGAAGAGAAATTGACAGGGGTTGTCTGAACTTGAATGCTCAAAATTGTGTGAGGATGAGAGGGAGGAGGTGCCTTTTTATAAGAGAGTATAGGGGCACTTTTGGAAACCTCTAAAATATTAATTTATAATAAACTCAAAACCCACTTAAAAACCTCCAAAAATGACTCAAATACGAAGATTAGATGAGATAGGGTTTTAATATCAATGAACAATAAGATTTAGACATGTTGGTAATTTATTTTAAACCTTATCAACTTGATTTATCATTATTTAATCTATTTAATTTTATTTGTGGTAATAATATTCTAAATTTTAAATTGTTATAAATAATTACTTATGTGTTGTGATTTGTCCATAATTGGATACTTTATAAAATTTTAGACCATATAAATTACAAATTATAATTTTTAAATATTTTTGTGATTTTTAAACTATTTTATAATATGTTATTTTTATAAAATAACAATAGTGTAAATATTGACGCTATTTATTTATTTGAATTTAAATAAAATCCACATAGAGAATATATTCGATCCAAAATATTTAATAGATTCATAAAATGTCATATTGATCTATAAAATTTGTGTAGAACATTAATTAGTTCATATAATATTTATTTAATATTTTAAAACCATTTATTTGATATTTCAATCAATAAAATAATTTCTACATCATTATTGTGTAATCATTAATGATAATTATTTAATCCCTAAAAATTATAAATAAATTATAATGATGTTGATAATTTTACTAGACTTCTGGAGACTATTTGTATTTGAAGTTTTATGTGGTTTATCACAAAATTAAAATTATTAGACTTATAAGATATAAGAGAGTGACATGTTGTCACTTTATTTGGTTTTAGTTATAAATATATCATTTCTAGCGTCAAAAGTCCATGAAATGAATCTATTCAGATAAATAAGTGATATGGGTAAACTTTTATTCATCCAATAGAATTTTGGTAGGTGTTAGGGTAATTTTATAATCTTATTTTTTCCCTTAACTACCCAATTTACCTTTAACTGTAGTAAATAATAATTACCATAGTTACTATTCATAATGTCAAAAAAATAAAATTAACCTATTAACATAATTTTAACCCACTGAATCCAAATATGGAACCCATTTTTCAAAATTCAAAACACATAAGTTGCAGAAATTAATTTAAAATTAATCCCGTTGTTAAGAAAATGGGTTTTTAAAAGTTAAAACATTGTCAAAGATTGAAATGTTGTTACCTATGAATTCAATGTAAAATTAATGATAATGACTTGAATTATATTAAATGGTAAAAATATATTCTATTTATACTTTAAAACCATTAAATATTATAATTTAACCATATAAATTATCTTGATGAAGAAAGTTGTTTTTAATTAAAATTTTGTGTATTTTTAGTATTCATCAAAATATAAAAGTTATTAGAAAAGTATCAAAAATTTATCCAATGTGAATTTTTATATCCTGATTCAAAATAAGAAGTTTATTTTGTAAAATTGAACTTATAAACTTGTCAAAAATTATATTTAAAATGGGTGCACCATCAAAAGGTGGTAAAACTACATTTTTTGAAAAATACTTCTTTTATCAAAAATTGATTTTGTTTTCATATCTCATTCTAGAAAATGTGTAAGATGAATTAAAATGTTATAAAAATCAAAATTAGGTTAATAATATTCATAACAACTAGTTCATAATATTATAATAATATATCATTTTTTAGTGAAACTCGGTATTGCGTACAACACATGCTATCGAGGAAGGTCGCTCTTGCGTGCAACACAAGCCAAGAATAGTGTTTGCATATACTACAAGCTAATACGGTGTTGCATATAACACAAACTAATCTTGGTGTAGCGCACAACACAAGACCTCAAAGAAATAAAAAAAATTATTTCTCATAAAATCTCAGGGTGTTACATTCTACCCCCCTTAAAATGAATTTTGCCTTCGAAATTCGTCGGGGTTATAAATCGTTTACTACTTGAAAGTTTCTTTAATAGAAACCCACATCGTAAAAAGTAATACTAAAACATTATTTTAAAAAGGAATGTTAGAAACATAACAGATAACCAAAGTAACTCATCACTGGGTTTCCACATAGGAGAACATATGTGAAAACATGGATATGGAAGAGAAATCTAACCATCATGTTCTGATGAATAGTGGTAGAGAACATGGCTATGAAAATTCCAAAAATCACAAAGCCATAAATTTGTGATGATCTAAGGTACCTCTGATTCATTGGATATGAGTGTACTAGGACAACGTTTTTGGTTTTCAATATCATTTCCCTAAAGATGAAAATTTTGAATTAGAATAAATACTTACTTGATTTTGGTACAATCTCACCGTTGGTCATTCCCTGAATAATTTTCCACTTCATATCCTAAAGAAATTAAGTTGAATTTTTCATTCATGAAGTGTTAGAATATCATGTGATAGAATGATGGGTCATTCCATCTGTCTCAAACAAAAGGTTGGCAAAAGTTATCAAATATACATAAGTCCATCTATAGTGAGGTTAATCGTATATGATTCCAAAAATGGACTTAGACTCCAACTATCATACAGATTAATAAAAAAACTAATTTATAATAACTAGGGACTTCATATAGGCCAATGGTATGAGATAAAGGCCTGTCACACTTTGGTTATGGGTTCGATTCCCGCATCCTTGTTCGAAGCGACGGGTTGTGGCCCATACTACGGGCTGTCCTTTTTCTAAAACTGTACTATTACAATATATCAGAAATAATATAAAAAATTTATATCCTTAAACAATACTATCAGATGTCCAACTTTATGCATTCCAACCTTTAGGCTTATCAAAAATACTTCTGTTCAATCTCATAATATAAAGAAAACAACTACTACAAAGGTCATCTAACAAGCATGTGAATACCATCATTTATCCCCCATATATCATAAGATATATCTTGTTGGTCACATTCCAAACATTTTAATTCCTTAATCATGTATTCTGTTGAAACATGAATTACCATAGAATCTTTGTGAAAACATGAATTCTGTAAAAAGTCAACTCTTTCTACATACCAAAATCCCAAAATTTCTATATTCTAAAACCATGATATCAATTTGTCCTTATATCAGTTATGAGCTCATTAATACTATGAAACATTTCATTATCTCTTTATCCCTTCATTATGCGCATGTCATCTACTTTCCAAAAATATTTCAATCACTTTTCTTGGTTACCGGTACCATACAATTATTGAAAACTACAATAAACCAATACATAGATATTCCAATATTCCACGATACTAAAAATGAGATTCCAAAACACTATTTTGGAATCCTGTTACATAAACACTTAATCATTCCACCACTTAGTTGTCATATTCAACATCTCCAGTAGTGATTTCATGTGACTTACCTTTATCCTTTTTCTTAAGAGGCTGTTGATGGTGATCATCATTAACCCATGGATTAGGGCATTGGTTAACATAATGCCCCATTTACCTACACTTGTAGCATTGAAGTGTTGGTGGTGTGTTCTCTATAGACTTTTCTCTATTCACATCATTAGCTACCTTTTTCCCATTACTTCAGCACTCAGCTACTCGATTACCTTCCTTTCCAAACTTAAAAAATTTTCTAGTGCCTTTAAGACAATATCCACCATGCTTCTTTATACACTTTGAGCATAACGAAACATTTTTTTGGTAAAGACAAATTCATTAATGTCAAATATCAGCAGGCATAAAAATGCAAATCCATGAAGGTAAATGGTCTAGCCAGAGCTGGTTAACATCATAGGGGCCTGAGGCTGCCATCTAATGGGAAGCATTGTTTCTTTCCCTTCTAGTGAAAGATAATGTGCAAATTGAGAAGCCTTGACGGAGATAAAGGATTCTCTTGATGAGGGATCCAAATGACTAGAGGCCACCGTCGTTGAAATTTATAGCATTGATAATGGTGAGATATTCTGAGTCGAGGGTGATTTTATCCCATCTGCGATCCTTGGCGAGCATCATACTTGCAAGGATGGAAGTAGCCTCAACCACTACAGGTTCCCAAAAAGCGTGGTGTGATTCATGTTTGGCTACAACGACTTGCCCCTGATGATTCCGAGCCAGGATACCAAGGGTGACAAGCCCATCCTTGGGGAGAGACACATCCACATTAATATTTAGAACCCCTTATCATGGTGGAGACCAATGGGAGGAAAAAAAGGGGTTCCAAAGGGCTTTTGTTGTCCATTGTGGTGCATCCATCCCTCAATCCATGAAAAGGCCCGTTCAATCCAGAATTTGGGGGGTCTATGAATGTGGTTGAAAAATACCTCATTGTGACAGACCCAAATGATCTAGGCTAGGGTGAAAAGTGAACCCTCTTTAGCCGACAAGAAGGAGGAGCACCATCACATTAGGAAATATGGGAGGTCAGAGGCCATGGACAGTGAAATGTCTGAAGCAGAGCCCCATTTATTCCAAATTTCCTTAGCCCCTGGGAACTGCATGATGGCGTGCAAGGGAGATTTTGGGATGTTTGGGCAGAAAGGGCAAGATTTTTCACTGGAGATATATCGGAAGACGAGAAGTCTCATGGTAGGAAGGGTGCCCGTGCACACCTGCCACCAAAAGTGGTGGATTTTTGGGGGGACACTGAGTTTCCAAATTTACTTCAAGGGTCCCCCATCCCAATCAACTGATTGATTGCCAATGGCGAGTTGGTATCCGGCTTTCACCATGTAGGCTCTCGAAAGGTCATTGATCCAGAAGACATGGTTGGGGCCTGCGTCTGGGACCCAGGGGGTACTCATGATAATTCTTTTGTCTCTTTCATTGAATCATGCATGAATCTTCTCCAAACACTATCCTGGAACCTGATCAGAAAAGAGGCACCTGACAGTGGCATCTTCAAAACCTGGTTGGGTAGGGGATGAGGCCCGCACACCTTCCTCATCAATCAGCCAGGGATTGGTCCAAATGTTAATAGTTTGGCGATTCCCAATCCTCCAGCCCAACCCTTTTTCCAGGAGACTTAGGCCCCCCCAAATACTTCTCCAGAGGAAGCTTGGACAGGGGACAAGATAGGAGACGTTGAAGTCCTTGTGGGGAAAGTATTTGGCTCGAAGTACGCGCGCACAAAGAGATGATGGATGGTTAATAAGGCACTAACCTTACTTAGCCAACAGTGCGTCATTGAAGTGAAAGAGGTTCTGGAATCACATACCTCCCTCAGACTTGTGTTTGCACAATTTCTCCCAAGAAATCTAGTGGGTTCTATTCCTTCCATTATTATTCCCCCACTAGAAGTTGGTTGCGCGTGTGTGGATCTGATTGAAAATGGCCGCCGGAAGCTTAAACAGGGACATAAAATAGCTGGGGACAGACTGGATGATGGCTTTGACGAGGATCTACTTACCGGCTTTAGAAATTATTTTTGGGGTCCAACCTTGAATTTTCTTCTCAATCCTGTCCATAAAGGATGAAAAGATTTCTTTTTTAGAGTGACCAATTACCATGGGGATCCCAAGATACTTATGGTGTTTCTCGACCAAATGGATGCCTGGAAGTTCATATAGTTATTCTTTCTTGGAAGGAGTAACCTCTGCACTGATGGATATTTCCGACTTTCCAGGATTAATTGACTGACTAGACGCCCTCTCGTACTATTGGATCACATGGATGATTACCTGGAATTAATTATTGGTTGCTCCGGAGAAAAGGAGGCAGTTGTTGGTGAAGAAGAGATGCGAAACCGGTGGGCTTACATGGTAAAACTTTGCCCCATGTATAGAGTTAGTGGATGCAGCCCTGGAAATAATGTTAGAAAAAACATCAGCCACTAAAATAAAGAGAAAGGGGGAGAGAGGGTCTCCCTGGAGAAGGCCATGGTATGGGGAGAATCCTCGAGTGAGCTCCCCATTGACCTTGATTTAGAAAGAGGCGTTCGAGACATAGTGCATGACCATATCTACCCATTTATAATAAAAGACCATTTTCAGCATTACGACTCTGAGGAAGTGCCATTCCACTTTATCATAGGCCTTAGTCATATGCAGTTTCTAGGCCATGGTTCCTCTTTTCATGGTGGAGCGTGTTTTCATAGAGTGGAACACTTCATGGGCCACAATTGCATTATCAGTGATTAGTCTATTGGCCACTAAGGCACTTTGGTTTTCCGAGATGATGTCAGGTAACCAAGGACGCAGCCGATTAACTAAGATCTTTGAGAAAATTTTGTAAGAGACATTGCACAGGCTGATAGGTCTGAATTCATGGACCTCCAAAGGTTTCTTTATTTTGGGAATGAGGATGTGGACAGTTTCATTAATGGTGAAAATGATTGTTTTCCCGTCCCAAATTTTCCTCATCATATTGCAGATGTCGAGACTGATAATGTTCCAGTAATGTTTGAATAAGAGGGCATGGAAAATGTCTGGGCCTGGGGCCTTAGTGGGGTGAATATGTTTTAGAGCCAGACGTATCTCCTCATCTGTCACATCTTTGGTAAGTTTCCTATTGATCTCATCGGTGATCACAGGTCTGATGCAATCCTCCACTTTAGTAGAAATGAGAGGTGTTCCTACAGAGAAGAGGTTCTAGAAATAACAGGTTAATGCATCGTGGATTCCACCGGTGTCACTGAATTTGATACCATATGGTTGAGATATGCAAGTAATAGAATTATTCTGGCACCTAGCTGATGCTTTCTGGTGAAAATACTGTGTATTAGCATCCCCTTCGATTATGTGGGTGTCCCGTGCCCACATAGCCCATAAGCTTTCCTGATGCATAGGGCCACATCCAGATCTTTTTGAGTGGCACTGATAAAAGAGAGATTACTGTTAGATGGGGGTTTCTCGAGTAGATTATGGAGTTTCCTTTAAAGGAAATCATAGTGCCTATCAGGATGGCAAAATTTATTGTCGCTCCAAGACATCAGATCGGATGAGACCTATTGGATATTGAATCCAACGTCTGCATGATTACCCTTCCATCTTGATTAGATAACATCTTTGCATTACTGTTCTTTTGACCAGAAGCTTTCAAATCTAAAGGGTCTGCTGAATTTCCTGTTCTGTTCGCCTTGACTACAATCAATGACAATTAGGCAGTGATCTGAATAGTTTAACATCAGGTGGCCTATGTGGAACGTACTGAAGAGATTTGTCCAATCTGTTTATCCCAAAAATCTGTCAAGTCGCTCAACGATGTGGGTGCCATCTTTATTACCCCAGATCCATGTGAACGGATTACCCGCGTATCCCAGATCGACCAGGTCCACATTAGAGACCACATCCTTTAAATTTGACATCGAAAAAGATGTTCAAATAGTTCCACCTCTTTTTTTGTTATGAAAAATAATCTCATTGAAGTCCTATCCAAAGAGAATAGGGCTCTAAATATCGCGACGCAGCTTTTAGAGAAGATCCCACAATTTCCGCTTCTCGTTATGGGATGACCAAACATAGAATCCTACGAAAGTCCATGGTGGTGTGTGGTCCACATGAATAGCTGCAGCCACATGGTGCGAGGAGAAGGACAAGATATTGACGTCGACAAAATCCTTCTAAAGGAGATATATTCCCCCAGAGTGGCCTCGTCGGGAGATTGGGAGGCATCCTTAGAAGCCGCATTCCAGAGCAATGCTTGTGGTGTCCTTGTTTTCCAGTATGGTTTCAGACAGGAAAACCATATCGTGGTGACATTGGGCGCAATTGCACTGGATCATGAAAACCGTTCATGGGTTGCCAATCCCACGATAGTTCCAGCATAATTCAATCATTGATCTAGGCGGGGCTGGGTCTTACTCTCCTCCGCCTTTGAGTCCTCCAAACTTGTTTTTACACCCGTCATTTTCCATCTTTTAGGGGAGTCCCCCGCTGACAGGCTTGATTTAATTCATCTTTTCAGTCCCTTGAGTTTAGGGTCTTCCAGGTTACCATATCTTTCTTCTCGTTGCACCCTTTTCCAAGTTCGACGGGTGATTGGGCCTGGTGGTGAAGTTCTTGTCTTTCCATTTTTATCCTGTGTAAGGATGTCTTCCATGGTCATTTCTGGATCAGGTTTGGGATCCGGTGGTTCAGTGTGCATCTTCTTTGGTCTCGAGCTTTGCTCTGGAAGATTTCTTGGTGTATTCACCAGCTCTATAAATGTTGAGATGTTATCCTTCAGGGGGGAAGGAGACATTCTATTTTCCCCCTGAGTGGTTGGGCCATATTTAGGGAATTATGGTGGTACAAGCATGATGATTTTTCCATGTTCATTTTCCGCCTTCCTTGTGTGGGCCAACGTGAGACATTCACGGTCCTTTTGTTTTTCCGACTCAGGGATGAAGGAATATCTAGTTGTTTTGGCTCAGATCCATGGGATGTATTGTAGAATGATATTACCTGATCCATTCTCTTGATTTGAGACACACGCTCTTTCCAGATGGCTGATACATCCACAAAAGAAGCAGAAGATTGAGAGTTTCTTGAATTTGAATGAAATATAGTTGTTTTTATCATCGAGATTCCAAAACATTCCCCTCATCAGCGGCTCCAACACTTCAATTCTGGATCTAATCTGATCCTCGTGTCCCCATTGGATAGGGTCCGAGCAGTCCCATTCAAGGAATTGGCCAATGCAGTCCCCAATTTCTCTCATAACACGTTCTGTTCACGTGTGAAGAGGGATTACTTTGATAGGTATCTAGAAGGGGGATCAGGTGAGCTTAATGTGCTGGATATCATCCCCCCTTTGAATTCTTCCATGAGGAAGAGTTTATTATCGAAGGACTATGACCTAAATCTACAGATTTTTTCTCTATCTCTCTCATTGAAGTACTCGAAGACAATGCGATTGTTCCCCGCTTCTCGAATGGCCACTCCAGCTTCCAATTTCCAAATATTCTAGAGGGTGTTTTTGAGGGTCCCTTGGTTGACCGAGATATTTGCCAAAAACTTTCCAACAACCAAAAGAGACATGCATTTTTTCAAGTGTGTATCTTCATTTCTCCGAGCCTCGATAGCCACTTTCTCTATGTCCGTCAGGGACATCCTCTTCCATAGGTTCACTAAATCTACCTCCATTGATCAGTGCTCATGGGATGGGGAAGAGCTCCAGAAAAAAGCCCAGTGTTCTGCACTCCTTGGGTAAGAAGGTGGTTGTCAGTTGCCTCAACTGATCAGGCTTCACGGAGGTGGCCCCTCTCTTATGGGGATCCACAAAAAAGATTCATAGCTCGCACCTGGTTCGAGAGAAAAACCTAGGCCCGACCCAGCCCAAAAAACTCCCTGTCAAGGCCCGTTCCAGCAAAAGGCCCCCAGAATGGACACCCCACTCTGCAGACTCCTTCCATGGAGTGTCTTCATGGGAAATTCCTTCACGGAAAAAGACTCCTCATAGAGGCTTCACGGTCAGGGCTTCCACGAAAAACCCTCTCACTCAGCATGAGCTCTCTGCGAAACACTTCAGCGTGCGCGGAATGGCTCACCGTGGCGGTAACTTCGCGAGCTCTCTTTGTGAGTCAATCATGATGCTCGCCGAGGGATTCACCTTCATTCCCAGGGCCTCCGCAAACCAGGTTTCCTTCACACCACTCTCTGTGAAGCACTTCAGCCTTCGTAGAATGGATCAAACAGAGGTTTCTTCGCAGCCTCTCTTCATGGATGGGTCTTCAAGAATCAATCACAATGCTCACCAAGGGATTCACATTCGTTCCCAGGATCTCTACAAACCAGGTTCCTTCACATCACCCCTTGGTTAGAAATTCAACCTCTGTTCTTCGTGAAGAAGGTATGTTTTTTGCGGGCAATGCCTTAGAGATCCGGGAGTCCTTACGATCGCATGGATCCAAAACTGATTGCAGGTTTGAGAACAGGTTCCAACCCCAATTAACAGATGTGGAATCAGTGAAGGAAGACTTCAACAGGAAGGTCTTCGTGACGATGTGCGAGAACATATGTTGTTAGATTTTGAATTCTAGAAATTTAAAACCTCAATCCCTCTGAAAAAAACCCTATCCCTCTGAAATACAGGAGACGAGGTTCGAATTCGAGCAAAGAGAGATGATGTCAGAAATCGGGCCTTCCTCGCCACGGAGGAGCCGGAAAAGGGATATATAACACAAACTTCTAGTTTACCTTGATAGCACAACGCACAATTTCTTCATAGCTACTGAAGTCTCTTATAGCTAATTCCCTTAGAAGACTTGGTTTTAAGCCACTGAATAATCAATCAAATTTACTTTCAGGTTGGATGATAAAGCCAGATGCATACCTTGAAATCCTTGTAAAATTCACCATGTATATACCAACAGATTCGTCATCTTTTTTCTTAAGATCAAGGAACTCCTTTTACATCTTTTTTTAAAGAATACGAGTGAAGTACTTATTGAAAAAAAAGTTCTTGAACTCTTCCTATTCCATTGTTTCAATTTCATCTTGGGGCCTTTTATTTTTAATTAGATTCCACCACTGGTCTGCTTCACCTTATAACCGGTAAATAGCCAAAATTATTTTTTCATGCTCTGAATAGGGGAGTATGGAAAATATCTTTTAAATGGTACTGATCCATTGTTCAGAAACAAGTGTATCAGAAGCTCCACTGAAAGAAGGTGGATGTTGCCTCATAAAGGACTCAATAGAATATTGTTCATTTATCTGCTCATTTGGAAGTCCAGAATGATTCATATCTTCTGTAATTATAGCAATAATATTTTTCACTCCATAACCTATAACATTGGTTTGTTCAGGAGGAAAATCATTGCATTTTCCATTACATTGATTATCACATTTCCTTTGGGTTCCAGCCACCGTCTAAAACCCAAAAAGAATAGTGTGAGATGCAAAAATCATGTTAGGAAAACAACAAAATAAAGGTGGATTAATTTCAATATATAACATCATAGGATTAATTCTAAGATCATTACCATAATTATAGGACTATAACCTATACTTATATTTAACCTTAGAGACATCCCTAGACATACCTTATAAATATCTCTAGGGATTTCACTAAAGTTTTCGCATCCTAGTTTCCAAAGGTTCAATAAACCTTCGTTATGATACCAACTATAGAGACCCAAATCTTGATGTACATAGACATTACATTACTTTTTCAAAATACTTAATACATGAAAAAAACAGATGCCCAAATACCGTATTAGTTAAGTGTCTTTGGAAACTCGGAACATAATCTTCTAATCATGGTGAAAGATCTCCCCCTTTGGGTTTCTTACCTAAAAACTTTCTTTATATCCCGAGGAAAAGAAAACAGAAAAAAGGTGAGCTCAAATGCTCAGTAAGGGTAAACTTGGAGAACATAAAACAATCCCTAAACATTTGAACATAAGAACATGAACATAAAACATCAAAATCATGAGTAATGGCATAAATATTAGAAGTGCATAAGGCATAGATGATAAAGGAACATTAACCATGATAAAATAGCATGGAAATAAAACATGTAATTGGGGAAACCATTAAGCACATGTTATGATTTCTATAGTATCCAAGGCATGGATGCCAAGACTGTCATAGTGGACAATTTTCATTACTGAACTGGGTTTACTTGCCGTTCTAGCCCTGTATTACTGAACCAGATTCACTTGACATTCCAGCCATGTCTATCTCATGAGATATAAATCTTTACCCAATGCATTTGAGGGAGATATAGGTCCCACCCATCTCATAATGAAACCATTCTTATGTGTACCACAAAATCATAAATCATAGATCATAGCATAACCCATGTAATAAAAATGGGATTCTTAAACATCATTCCATCATAACATAATCCAGATAAGATAAAAGGACTTCATAAAAATAATTCCATCATTGCATAATAAAATAAATGTAATAATAGGGATATAAATGGAACCCTATATTATCTTAGATGGAAAATAATTTTGATAAAATACTTGAAATGAATTCTTAAGGAAAATATCCTTTCTTCTTCAAAATCATTTTCTTTTCAAAAATGCCATGCAATTTTAAAAGAAAAGGATTTTTTTGAAAATAGTCATGAAATATTGTAGATTAATCTTCATGAAAATAAGCTGTTATGAAACTGTAAAAATTAGTTCATGACGTATAAGTTAAAAAAAACATTCTCCTCGTACTTTTAATAGACTAGTCAAAAAGTACCACGTATGGTAAACAAAATAAATATTCCTTCCATAACACAAAGTAAAAGTAAAAGAGTGGTAAACATGACTTTAAACATACATGTAATAATATTAAAAACTTTATGAAAAACATTTTACGGACATGGATGAAAAATATAACCCCAGTAAATACTTACGTATAAGCAATCTCAGAGAAAAATAAGATTGCAAAATTATCCCTCACCTTAAGCCCAATTTCTTCAGTATGTGTCCAAAACTCCTTTATAGTGGGTTTAAAAATATTATTAACTGGTAACAGAACTAAACTAATATTTATGATATCATATATTATTCACTTAGGGCTTTATATTACCGGTTCTTTTGTCAATTCCATGTTAAAGCAGTGTTTTGGGTAAAATCGTTTCATTTATCGTACATGTTTCGACTTGTTATTCTTGTATTATTACTTATATCCTGATTTACATAATTCCATAGTGTAAAAATTGATTTATATATATAATATATTAATCATACAAATATATATGATAGATCGATAAATAGAATGAAATACACCGTTCATGGAGACGGTAGGTCGTACGTACGCATGAACACTGTTTTTGTTTCCTTATTGAATTGAATGAAATTAAGTAAATGAAACATATATGTACATAAATCCAGTAAAATTATTATTTCATATCTTTCATGATTATTTATTATATATACTTTATAATCATACTTTAATGGTTAATCATGGAGAATGAATCTCATCACGTCGTGGAGACGATAATCCGTACATACGAACGAGCGATGATATCATTCCCATAATTATTGAATAGAATTGGAGTGGATGATATAATTTATCATAATCAGTATAATGTTATAATAATCATATATAGTTATTATTTCTACCATTATACCCATTCAAGTAAGGTGGTGGTGGAAAACAGATTACACCACGTCGTGGAGACGGTATTCCATACGCACGCATGCACGGTGATTTTGTTTTCTGTAGGATGGATAAAAGGTGAAATAGAGTTGTTTCATATTTATAATAACATATAATTATATGAGTGATACTGATGTTATTAATTTATAATGAAACAAATAAATAAGAGGAAGTATAAGAAGAAATAAATTTCAATGAATCGGTAAAGGATATTACCTCTTCTTCGACGCGCCACTTCTAAACCTCCTCTTAGGGCACTAAAGTTGGCCTTTGAAGAAGACCATGAAATCTATTATGTTTCTAGAGAAGTGGAGAAGAGAATTGGACAGGGGTTGGCCGAGCTTGAAGGTTAAAAATGGTGTGAGGAGGAGAGGGAGGAGGTTCCTTTTTATAAGAGAGGATATGGGAACTTTTGGAAACCTCTAAAATATTAATTTATAATAAACTGAAATCCCACTTAAAAACTTCCAAAAAATGACTCAAATCTGAATATTAGATGAAATAGGGTTTAAATATCATCAAAAAATAAGATTTATACATGTTGGTAATTTATTTTAAACCTTATCAACTTGATTTATCATTATTTAATCTATTTAATTTTATTTGTGGTAATAATATTCTAAATTTTATATTGTTATAAATTATTAATTATGTGTTGTTAATTGTCCATAATTGGATAATTTATAAAATTTTAGACCATAAAAATTATAAATTATAAATTTTAATTTTTTTTTTATTTTTACACCATTTTATAATAAGTTATTTTTACAAAATAATAATAGTGTCAATTTTGACTCTATTCATTTATTTGAAATTAAATAAAATGCACACAATGGATATATTCGATCCAAAATATTTGATAGATTCCTAACATGTCATATTCCTCTATAAATTTTTTTAAAACATTAATTAGTTCATATAATATTTATTTTAATATTTTTAAAACCATTTATTTTATATTTCAATCAATAAAATAATTTCTACATCATTATTGTGTCATCATTAATGATAATTATTTAGTACCTAAAAATTCTAATTAAATTATAATGATGTATATAATTTTACTAGAGTTATGGAGACTATTTATATTTGAAGTTTTATGAGGTTTATCACTAAATTAAAATTATTACACTTATAAGATATAAGAGAGTGACATGTTATCACTTTCATTGGTTTTAATAATAATTATATCATTTTCATAGTCCAAAGTCCATGAAATAAATCTATTCAGACCCTTAACTGATATGGGTCGACTTTTATTCATCCAATATAATTTTGGTAGGTGTTAGGATAATTTTATAATCTTATTTTTACCCTTAACTACCCAATTTACCTTTAACTGTAGTAAATAAAAATTACTGTAGTTAATATTCATAATAAAAAAATATAAAAGTAACATATTAACATAATTTTTACCCACTGAATCCAAATATGGAATCCATTTTTGAAAATTCAAAACACAGAATTTTCATTAATTAATTTAAAATTAATCCCGTTGTCAAGAAAATGGATTTTTAAAAGTTAAAACATTGTCAAAGATTGAAATGTCTTTAACTATGAATTCAATGTAAAATTAATGATAATGACTTGAATTATATTAAATGGTAAAAATATATTCTATTTATACTTTAAAACCATTCAATATTATAATTTAACCATATAAATTATCTTGATTAAAAAAGTTGTTTTTAATTAAATTTTAGCGTATTTTTACTATTCATCAAAATATGAAAGTTACAGAAAAGTATAAAAACTTTATCCAATGTGAATTTTTATATCCTGATTCAAAATAAAAAGTTTATTTTGTAAAATTGAACTTATAAACTTGTCAAAAATTATATTTAAAATTGGTGCACCATCAAAAGGCGGTAAAACTATATTTTTTGAAAAATACTTCTTTTATCGAACAATTGATTTTGTTTTCATATCTCATTCTAGAAAATGTGTAAGATGAATTATAATTTTATAAAATTCAAAATTTGGTTAATAATATTCAAAACAGCTAGTTCATAATATTATAATAATATATCATTATTTAGTGAAACTCGGTATTGCGTATAACACATGCTATCGAGGAAGGTCTCTCTTGCTTGAAACAAAATCCATGAATAGTGTTTGTGTATACTACAAGCTAATACGGTGTTGCGTATAACACAAGATAATCTTGGTGTAGCTTACAACATAAGACCTCAAAGAAATTTAAAAAAATTATTTCTCATTAAATCTCGGGGTGTTACATTCTACCCCCCTTAAAATGAATTTCGCCCTCGAAATTCGTTGGGGTTATAATAAGAATGGTGGGGGTGATGGATGTTGATGGTCACCACTCAACCTAGAAAAGACAGACTTCCTTAGAGAAGGTGGTAAAAATTCCCCCACCCCAAAGGGATGTAGATAACTGATATCTACCCCAGTGAATCCTGAATCCATGGAAGATTTGATGTCCCTAGGGGTGGAGGTGGTTGTAGAAATGCCCCATCCCTATGGGTTGGCACTTCTAAAGGATTTATACCATAACAGCTACAAATGCAGGCTTCCTAACTTAGCATTCTTTAAACCTTGGTGTTTGCTGAGTGTAGGGCTTGTTCAGATTGTGAACTTGTTTAAGTTGATCCTCATAACTTTATTTATTTATTTTGATAATTACAACACTTATTTATTACATAATTATAAATTCACATAACCTTTATTTATATTATTTATTCCATCTCATATAAGTAGGATTGATTATAAATATTGTTTACTATTTTTATAATATTGTTTGTTATATATTTCTTGTATTGATTCATATTTAAATGGGTCAATGTTATAAGTATGATATTTATATTTTTTTACAAAATATGACTAATACTTGAAGTAACCACGAGACATAAAGTACAAGAGACCACATGACCTAATGCATTGACCACATGACTAGATACATCAGCCACACGAACAAAAGTCGAGAGATTATAAGACTGAGAGTTTGAATTTTTCTAACTATCGAGACAACCACATGATGAAACTAGATTTAATAAAAGTATAAAATTTTGATGGGATGCACATTGAAAAACTGATATATTAAACATTAAAAAACTAATCAACTACATATTGAAAAATTCATCAATTGCACTTTGTAAATATGATCAACCACATATTGAAGTTTATTGAGCTCAAGTTGAAACCAACCAATCATATGAGGAAAATAGTGACCTACCCCAAGGTATGAATTACCATAAGAACTGACCTACCATGAAAAATCAACCATTCCATAAGTTTGATTTACTTAAAGTTTGTGTTATGGGTTTTTGTTGATAAAATTATTTCTTAAACACTTGTTAAATTTCTAGATACTAATGAATTTTATTTGGAAAAAATAAATGTCCTATTAAATGTTCATCATGTGTATTGAATTCTCATGTTGGAGTCTTGAATAAAACACGAGTTTCAAATTTAAATTGTTTGTAATTTTAATAGATTGCATCACATGGTTTATGGGAGTATTCTAATTAATTTTAATGTTGTTTATTATAGATTTTTTATACAATATTAAATATTCTAACAACTTCTACTACACATATTATTTTAAATTTAAATATAATAAAATTAATACATATTAGAATACTATTTCTAAACATTAAATGAATAAATCACATGATGCATTAGGAAGGATGAAGTGCAATGAGTCTCTTATTTTGAATTTATAGTGCATGAAATAAATTTATATATAGAGTTCAATAGAAGAAGAGAAACAATGAGGTTGAATAGATTTTTGAATTATACTATGTGATACACCTTGTTGATTGATTAATTATCTCAGATGAACTTCAATTATTTAATCTATTTCTACTGAATGGAACCTTGTTTCCTCGACACAAAAATAATTTTTTATATGGTATAAGCGGTTCTTACTTATTTCTATTTTCTATGTGATTAATCGTGTCTGTGTTATAACACCCATAAAAGGTAGGAGTCAGGTTATAACACCCTATAAAAAGGTCGGTTTTGGGTTTTTTCTCTAGGTGTGAAAATCTAGGGTGATTGGGTTGTGAATCTATGTGGGAAAAAGTTAGTGGTGTGTTGTGAATATAGCTGATAAAAAATTTAGTTTTGGGATGTGCCTCTAAGGTTTAAAAAGGCACTGTAAAGGGCTATGATCTCCCTTCAGAAGTAAACAATTTTATAGTTAGTGGGTTCCATATCTCTCAACTTTTCAGAAGGGTGAAGTGTATAGTTAGATCAATTTGAAGTGAACTACAATAGAAATAATTATATTCACATTTTTTTTATTCTTTTATTATTAAATTTGATAATAATTCATTAGATAATTTTAAAGAAGTCAATTCAACCCCCTCTTGAACATTTGACTATTCTCACATCAAGATCTAAAAATTGATAAAAAAGGTATCCCCTTATCTTTGGAATATTTATATTTTATTTGTGGTAATGAAATCATGAACTAATAGTTAAGGGGAAAATATCTCTTAGAAATAGAAGGTTATAGTTTATATGATGACTAGAGACCTCAAAGAGCTCCACTATTTGATGAAACTTATTACAGATACTAGTATTCTTTCACGGATTCTTCTCTAAATTACATGATCATTGAAAGCTGGGAAATTATGGTGAAACCATATAAACTTATTAAAGTTGATCCTGAATCATTAGTTGGAAATGATGTAAAAAAATATGATCTAAATTGTAGGGTGATGAATATTATATATTTTAAAATAAATAAGAATGTGTATAGTAATATTTTTGCATGAAAAACAAAAAATGAAATTTGGAAAGCAGTACAAGTTGTTCATAAAGGTTCAAATAAGTAAATAATAATTTCATTAATCATGTTAAGAGATGAGTATTAGGAATTCAAAATGGGAGAAGGGATAGTTAATAAAATGTTTTATATATTTACAAGTATTTTAAATGGAATGAGTTATTTATAAGAAATATTAGATAATTATATTCTATTTTAAAGAGTTTTAAGATATTTATTGAATAAATTTCATGCTAAAAAAACTTTAGTGAATATACATTAAATTAGATTATCAGATCTTTATTGTAAAGTGAATTATAATTGAAAAATATTACTGAAGTGGATAATTCAAGAAATAAAAGTCTGATATTTAAATAAAAAAATGAATGTTACCACTTAATATTATAAATTATAATAACAAATTAGTGAAAGAGATCATGTTTTACAAGTTGACCAAGGGATAAGAAGTTAAGGTTACCCAAGAAGAAGAAGAAATGTGTAATAGTGATAATGAAGTCATCTATTATGAATAAAGAGAGAGGGGGAACATCAAAACTAACTATACAATAATCAATAAAGATAAAAAAATATAGATTAATATAAAAATTAATTTAAATAAATGGTAAATAATTGGAGCTACACTTCAGATTTAGATTCGAGTGATGAATATGGTTTTGGAAAAGAATTTGAAAACTTGGGCTTAAGAGCATAATCAAAACAGGCAAGTCAATCTGATTGTTCTTTATCTTTTCATTCTGATTATAATCCTTCTAAAGATGATTTATATAAAGATATTGGTAGACTCAATCATAATTCTAATAATATTATAGTAATATTCAAGAATATTAAGAATGAACATAAGGAAGCTCTTACTGAAAATGAAAAAAAATACTCCTTTGAGATCAAATGATAAATTATGTGCTAATATGGAAAGTGTTAAACTTGTAAATTTATAAATAAAGTTATCAGTATAAATGTGAATAATCTAAAAAAAATATTTTTTTTGGAAGAAAATAATAAGCATAGAAATAAAATTAAAATAGTAAAGGCTGATCTATCCACTTTTTTTCAATGGATACATTATTAAGAAAAAATGTTGAGTTTACGTAAGATTAATAATAAAAGAAATGGTATTGGTGATAATGAAATTTTACCCAAAATGCATAGACATTTTTTATTATAGGTTCAAGTGGAATTTCATCCACTGTCATATATTATAAATATAAAATGAAATAAAATAATGCAAATGAAATCTACATTTGATTTCCAGAGTCTCTTGATCAAACCAAGTCTTTTATTTATAAATCACCATTTTCTAAATTAAATATGAAAAAATATTTTAAATATATATTGTTTCCAAAAAATTCATATACTAATCCTATAAGACCCAAGTTTGCATGAGTTCCAATGTATTCTCAAACATGTTTTTGTACGAAACTTGTCCAGGAATCATGAAAAATGATGTTGGTGCCTGGATAATGGCTATTATTGATATATTATTAGTGATATTTCTAAATTTACATTTTTTTAATAATAGTGATAATGGTAGTGTCACATTCGGTGATAACTCAAATGGAAAATTAAATGGTTTTAAAGAAGTTTTAATTTCAAATTTATTTTCTATTTCAAAGGTTTTATTTGTAGAAGGATTAAAATATAATTTTATATTTATTTTTTTTAATTTTCCCTGATAATATGAGTGTGAAATTTGGAAATGTAAATTTTTTAAATAAGATTTTTTTATGAAAAAAGACATCAAAATATTTATTCAATTAATTTTTCTGAGTTATATAAAAATATTGTTAAATATTTAAATATTTTACAATTTAATAATGTTACATGGAATAGAATACCAGGACATGCAAATTTCAGTTTGTTAAATAGGATTTCTAGAAAGAAAAAGGCATTGGATTTACCTGAGTTTAAACTATAAAACACCTATGCATACAATTGATGCTTAAAAGCTAAAAAACATAATAAATCATTCAAATATGTCCATGATGTATAAACATCAAGTTTATTTAACTGTTACATTTGGATTATTTATTTATCCACAAGAAAATTGTTAGTTTTAAAAGGAAAATGAACATGTTTTTTATTATTGATGATTGTAACAGATTTACATGGACATATTCCTTGCACATAAATATAAGAATTTATCAAAATTTATCAAATACTATAAACTTGTTCAAAATAAAAAAAGGATATTTAAATTTATTAGTTATAAGTTATAGTGGTGGTGATTTTTCAAATATTTAATTTAATAAATTTTACGAAGATAATGGTTATAATCATAATTTTCTTGCTCCCCAGGCCACAACACAAAATGGTGTGGTAGAAATGAAAAATATGAATTTAAAAGAAATGGACAGGTCAATGTTAAATAAGAATTTTTTACCAATATATTTATAGAAAAAACCTTTAAATTAGGTTCTCATGTTTTTAATCAAATTCTACAGAGACTATTCTCAAAGGAAACACCTTTTAAAATTTGGAAGGGAAGAAAGCTTATAATTGGTTACCTTAGATTACTTGGGTGTAAAGTTATCATTCTTAATACCGAAGATTCAACACAAAAGTTTGATTCAAAATTCTATGAGGTTATTTTTCAAGGACATTCTAATTCTAGTATGTAATATAGAGTTTACTACAAATAACAATGACTATTGAAGAATCTGTTCATGTTAAATTTGAGGAAAACCATTTAAAGGAAAGAAAATATGATTTAGAATAGGAAGAGGAAGATTTTAGATATTTTTACTTTGTTGAACCTTAAAATTTAGATCTAAATGAACCCAATAAGGGGAAGAATCATTCTTCTGAATAAACTTTAAAAGTTCATAAAGGTCATTTGATTTAAAAAGTAATTGGTGATATTACTACTCGTGCTAAAAATTGAAATTACTTAAAGAAATATTTATGATTATCAAGATTTTATTTCTAATATTATACCTAAAAAAATGAATGAATCTTTATCTGATTCAAATTGGATTTTAGAAATACATGAATAATTAAATTGTTTTGATAGGAATAAATTTTGGGACTTAGTCAAACACCCTAAAAATAAAAATACCATTAGAAACGAATGGATCTTTAGAAATAATTTATATGAATATTTAAAAATAATTAAAAATTTATCTAGATTATTGGATCAAGGTTACAATTAAGAATAATAAATATATTTTGAAGAATTATTTATCCTGATTTCTTATTTTGAATAAATAAGAATTATTTTGGTATATGCATCTCATTATAACATTAATTGTTTTCAAATGGATATAAAAAGTTAAATTTTGAATGGATATATTTTTGAAAATGTTTTTATAAAACAACACAATGGTTTTTAGAATAAATTTTCACCTAACCATGTTTTGAAACTTTCAAAATCTTTTTGTGGATTGAAAAAAGATCCCCATGCTTGGTGTGATAGTTCTTCATTGTTTCTGTTGAATAATGGGTTTGAAAATGGAAAATTTTATCCAACTCTTTTTATTAACATGGATTCAAGAAATAATTTAATTGTTCAAATATATGTTGATGATATTATATTTGGATCCTTAAGTTATTTTATTTGTAAATAATTTTTAAATTTAATGACTTCAGAGTTTTACATGAGTCTTATGGGTTAACATAAGTTATTTTTGGTATTAAAAATACTACAAAGAAAATATGATGTTTTTTATTAAATCAAAATAGGCTAAATAATTGGTTAAAAGGTTTTGTCTTGGTGGTTGTAAAATACCACATGTTCTAATGAGTACTTCATGTAAGTTGGATTATGAGGATATTGGAAAATTTGTTGATAATAAGATATTTAGAGCTGTGATTTGTAGCTTACTTAATTTGATAAAATATAGGCCAAATTTAATGTTTTAAGGTATATGTGTGCAAGATTGAATTTTAATCCCGAATAAATCAATTTGAATAAATCTAAAAGAACAATTAAGTATGTTAAAGGATCTATGAATATTGTATTATTTTATCTCGTATATAATTCATTTTAACTAACTAGTTTTCCATATACTGATTTTGGTGGTTTTAAAATAGATAAAAAAGTCACAATTGGTTTTATTACTTTCTTGGAAAATGTTTAGCTTCATGGAGTTCTTAGAAAAAAAAATTTAGTGTCTTTATCAACTAATGATTTTGAGTTTTTTTGTTGCTTCCTCATTTTCTTATTATTTATGGATTGTAAAAAATATTTCTCATTTTGTTTATTTGTTTGAAAATATCCCGATCAATTGTGGTAATAATTTTTCAATTTCTATTTCTAAAAATTCTTTATAGAACTATAGGACTAAACACATTGATTTCTGGTATCACTTATATAAAATTTTCAAAAATGAAATATTATTTTGGAATCTATATCTATAGAATAATGGTATGATGACATTTTTACTAAACCCTTAGATTTAGAAAAGCTTCATAAAATAAAATTTGAAATTGATATGATCTAAATTTAACTTGATAAACTATATTTTATCGAGAGATAAGTTATTATTATAGTTTTATTATTTAATTTATTTTACTCACTAGGTAGTATATATGTTCATATCTTATATAATATAGATATATAGCATGTGATTTAACATTCAGTTACTAGTTAATTTATTGAATATCATAAAATTTCTTGAAATATTTTCAGGGTTCATTGTTCCTTTTTAAAAAATATTTTTTTAAAAAAAGGAGTCAGACTACTATACATGAAAAGAAATGTATGAATTTATGGGTACCTTAAAATTTTCAATGTTAGCATTATAAGGGTTAGTTTCCTTCCTAGTAATCATTCATAGGGAGTTTCTATGCTTGATGATAGCATTATAAAGGTTAGTTTCATTCCCAGTAATTATTAAGGGGAAATTTCTATATTTGATGTTAATATTAGAAGGTTTAGTTTCTTTCCCAATAATATATCTTAGACCATTAGTTCATTTAATAAGGGGATATCTGTTTAATATTTTTGATAAATTCCAATGGGGGGGATTTGGATCTTGTTTTTTAATTTTCAAAAATAGAAAGAATTTTGAAGTAGATCTAGACCACTTTGTTTATTTATGTTTTTATAATTATAGCACATATTTATTATATAATTATAATTTATGAAAAATTTTATTTTAATATGTTTTTCCCTCTCACAAAATATTTATTCATTTTTAATATTGTTTACTATATTAATATTCATGTTTTTTATGTATTTCATGAATAGATTCATCTATATATGGGTTAATATCATAATTATTATATTATATACTTTATAAAATATGAATAAGTTATAAATTAACCATATGGTAGGAAGTACTACTGACTGCATGACTATATGCATCAACCACATGACTAGATGCATTTACCTCATTTACAGAAGCCAATAGATGTAAAACTTGGAGTTAAAATTTTTCTAACTATTGTTGGACCTACCCCATAAAGAAAGTGGATCAACGACATGACTATGGATCCACCATAATACTGAAATCCCTATTTTATCTAACTATCTAATAGAATACATTTTAATTTTTTTATTGATTTCACATTGACAAAGTGACCAACCACACATTGAAAAACTAATCGATCCTACATTGAAAAATCGATTGGATGCACTTTTTAAATCCAATTGAATGCGTGTTGAATCCCATCGACTGCACAATAAAGCCAATAAACTGTAAGAGAAAAATATTGACCTAACAAAAGGTATGACTTACTTTGGGTACTGACTTACCATAATTGATCGACCATTTCTTAAGGGAAGTATTTTCTATGATATTCTATTTTTAATACTTTTTAATTTTTTTAAATTTTTATTTACTGTAAGTTTGTGTTAATGGTTTTCATTGATATAATGTTTTATTAAATACTTGTTAATTATTTTTATACTAATAAATTTTATTTGGATGAATTATGTACAACATTAAATGATTTTCTTGTGGGTTAATATATCAAACTGGTTTCTTGAAAAAACACATGTTTCAAATTCAAATTGTTTGGAACTTGAACATATTGCCTTTCATGGTTTATGGGAGTGTTCCAATAAATTTTAACGTTTTTTCCTATAGATTTTTAGTACAGTATAAATTATTCTAATGAATTCCATTATATATCTTATTTTAATATTATAGATTATTGAGGAAAACCATATTGGAATAATTTACATGTGAATTCAATGAATAAATCACATATTGCATCAGGAAAGATAAAGTGAAACATATCCTTTCTTTTGAATATAATATCCATGCTATAAATGTATATATTGAGTTTGATAGAACTAAACAAACAATGATATTAGAAATATTCTGGGATAGTACTATATGGTATACCTTGGTAATTTATTACTGCTCTTAGATGAACTTCAATCATTTGATCCATTACTTTTGAAGAGAACCCTATTACTTTGACACTTAGATTATAATGTTCTCAATTGGTTTATATTTTTATTAATTATTTATATAATATATGTGATTAATATTTTATGGGTTATACCGCACATAAAAGGTAGGAGTTAGGTTTTACCACCCCATACACCCGGTAGTTTCAGTTTCTTTTCATTAGGCCTGAAAAAGGCAGGGTAATTGGATTTTTATTATAGGTTATAAAATATCAGTTGTGTGTTGTGACTATAGGTGATAAAAATTAAATTTTGAGTTGTGAATCTAGTGTTTAAAATAGAATTTTAAATGTTTGTGATATCCCTTAAAAAGTTATATATTCCATAGTTAGCGGGTTTTATATCTCTCTCTCTATGTTTGAGAGGGGAGATGAGTAGAGTATTATCATTTAGATTTAAACTACTATAAAAATAATTGTTTTCATTTGTCTATTATTTATAATACATTTATTATTAAAAATGATAATAATTCATTAGATAATTTTAAATAAGTCAAATCACCCCCATATTGACCATTCGACTATTCTAACATTAAGACTAAATTGATACTCCTTCCACAGAGGGTAATCTATTTATTGAGGTTTTTTATTTTCTCAAATATGTTACTTATGAAACCTTTTAAGAGGCTTGGTGTATGGGACTATATATGTCTCATTTCCTTTGGTAATTACACTTTTGTGTCTTAGAGGTAGTAGTTTTTTGTTGTACTATCTAATGGAATGTAAAATATTTGGGCTTGAAACCTATCATGTGGTAATATATTTATATGATTCCCTCATTTGGGGACTTAGTTGACCTAATAATGGGATAAAATGAAATGAGTTATATTCCCCCATCCTTGAATATAGAATTTAGAGTGAGAAATAATGACCATATTTTGAAGTGCCTTTAGGATATGTAGATAATCATTCGATAGGTTCTATAAGTGTTTCACAAATCTTTGATTCTAAGATACTAATAAATTAGTAAAGTAAATATGAAAATATAACATGTTCCTTGTTTGGAGATGGATTTCATACTCCGCATAAAGAAAGATGTTTAGACTTTAACTAATAAAGAGTTGACCACAATTTATGTAATAATAATGGATTTCAGCCCCCCTTTAACACATTTAGAATATCATATCTGGGATTGGAAAGGTTCAAAACATTATTGGGAGGTTATCCTAGGCCAATTATTTCCTCATGTCCATGTTGACCCCATCATCCTCAAGGGAAAATTATTCCACTTGATTTGGACACCATAGTTGTTTTGTAGGTCATTTATCAGAAAGGGGAGAGTTTTATAAGGTCCCTTTGTTCCAACCAAATTACACATGGGGTGGAGGAGTTTCATTCCATAACCATTGTTCTAAACCATATGTTTATGAGGATAAAATATCATATATGGGATTTTAGGTTGTGTGTGTAACTGACCTCAATCCTTCAAGTGCCATTTAGTATTAGGTCTTTCTCAAAGAAAATTTGATAATGGTTGGACATTATTTTCATGATAATCTATCTCAAAATGGAGGAATTTATTGTTGATGTACTTGGATCTCATGGGGAGGACCTTCATGGTTACCAGTTAATGATCTAGAAAGGGAAAGACCTTGTTCCACATCGATCTTCCCACTATAAAGAGTACTTTCAAAACTAGAATCATGGGAAAAGTTTTCATGATTGTTATTTGTGTTTCAATAGGGAGGAAAAATATGGAATGTGTTCGAGAGAAAATCTCGAGAACTATTGGCCAGAATATCACAAAGAGGGCCTCTGTAGCTGATGCTACTCTCACTTTATAGTGACAAGTCAACATACTCTTGGGCCACTATAGAAAAGTATTAAAAGTAATCTAGGAAATCAATGCTGATAAATGTAGGTATATGATCATTCTCTTGTATTTTTACCTTAATTTGTTGATATCTCCTTATGGATACTCTCCTTGGGGTAGGTCGATGACCCTATTAGATATGAGTCTTCTTGGGTTACTCTTGTGTTATTTACAGATCTGATTGACATGATCCTTGATGTTATTTAGGGATATATCTATTTCCTTTGTTTTACACTAGAGTATGTTGGTGAGTTACTTTATACTAATTAGAAATATGTTCCCACATTTTGGTAGATGATGAGATGTATCATCTAAATTTCTCAGGATTAAAGGGAGGATGAATGTTTACTTTCTTCCAAGAATCTACCATAATATAATGAAAGGACTCTTGGATGAATGTGGGTATATGATCCCACTGCCATGATTCTATTAGAATATTCCAAAAATCATCACGACAGTGAGTGAGAATATGAGTTTGATCTAGAGTAGTTATCGAGATATTACAACAAACTTTATCAATGTTACTAAGATTAGAGATATGGGCATAATCTTAGGTGATTGTATGGGTGTGTGAATGATCATCCACTATTTTTATTTCCAAGATGTGATGAAAACTCTATAATATGTGGGTAGTAATATAGGTTAGTTCATCTATTTACACCAATATATGTTGATATAATTATGAAATAGGAATGAGTATATAGGCATGTTATTTAGTGGGAGTGGGGTTATGTTCCCACTCATTTACTCCAGTTTCTATCAGGATATGATAAAATACATTGTATATAGGGTATGAAAAATGGTCCTACCCGTTGGTCACTATCAGCATATGAAAACATGCTTCTAATGATGCTAGAGCACACTATAGGTCTTGACTAGTGTGAGAAATGTTATGAGACCTCTCTTCTATCAATTTGTTTTAATAGATGTTGTTTTGAGGAACAATAATATGGGTCTATTCTTTATTTTATCTAGTATGCTATCCCTGGAGATATATTCTTTAGGATGCTTGGACCTGAGTGATTGAGACTAAAGTATCACGGGTATCCTACTCAACGTAGCACTGAGTAACTAGGGAATCACAACATTTATGATAGTGATGGTGAGTGATAAGATCCCTCCTAGGTGAATCTTATATAATTGTGAGGGCTTGGTTGACATATTCAACCACATCCATGTGATATGGGAGGTGATGATTACCACACACTAGGGAGATGATCCCAAATCTGTTTAATGTGGCTATGGTAAACCCTACATTCACTATAGTGTTTTTTTAGGGGGATGGGTAGTGAGGCCTCAGTGCATAGAGGCACTCATAAATAGCCATCAGGGTTGGAATATAGCAATTTTTACGATACTACCATTATAGTGTATTCTATACTTGGAACTAGAGGCAGTGGGTGGATAATTTCATCCTTAAAATTGTGGAGTTTTTGGATCTTGTGGTCGATAAAGTGTAAAAATATTTTCTTGATAAACATTCTATTGCTTTTATATTGAAGGGGGCTCTTAATAAGGGTATTAGACACACAATAACACCACCTAAAAGAACACCCTTCTGTGTAGTGTCATAAGTAAGATATTGTTTAACCAATCACTTTCACTGTTAAAGTATTCACATTAGGTTTATCATTTTTTTCATGAGGCACATGAAACAAAATGAACTAAAGATTACAAAAACTTAGTTTTTTTGGTTATTCAATGATTCACTTTGAGTTCAACAATTTTTTCTCTTAGTTTTTTTGGATAAAAACTTATAATAAAACTCTTAAATATAAATTTTAGCTGATTCAAACCTACTTTCGAAAGGCAGGTGGCCACTGGGACTTGTCTAGAAACACCTTGGAATGCATGTTGGTTGATAAGATTGAGTTCAGGCTCATCTTCACCTTTTGAGGGGTACTTATTTCCTACTTTGAGACTCTTATAGAAATTGAATTTTTTTTCATGAATCCTTCCCAAATCACCATGTAATATTGGAAACCCTTGTGTTAAAAATTTACCATTGGCATTCATTGATGGGAATATTTATATGTATTATAGTTTCTCCATCTTTTGATTATTATGCTTAGTCTTAGGGTACCATAGTTTAAAGCTATATAGCTAGATGATAATAAGTTTATCAACATCTAAGGAGGAGGTTTTTTTAGTCACACTAGGATCTATCCTATGATAAGGGATTTCAACATATCCCTATGAAGGGAATAGAAATCTATGTATTTCAGTTCCAATTAACAAGACACATCATACCTTTTGAGTTCATGTGACAAAGACCACTTCCAAGAAGTTTAATATCACGTGGAATGGATGATTAAGTGAAAGGTTCCTATAAACACTTGGCATGGAGATTACACATAAGTTATGACCACCCAAAAGACATATTTAATTCTTTTGGGCAATATCGTTTAGAATATACAAACAAAAATAAATTAAATAATTTACTTACTAAAAATGTGTATTAAATGGAAAGTTCAAGTTCAAAAACAAAAGTATGGATTAAGAATGGTTTAGAATAATATTTAATGATTTTAAATAACAACAAAGACATGGATTTTGAAACACTTAGTTAATGAAAGTGCACTAAACATAGTAAATCAAGGTTCATAAACTTAGTAAAGTAAATGTAACAACGATTCCATTGATATGTTTTCAGAATTTGGTCTAAGTGAAAACTATACCAGTTCATCAATATATCTTCTACGATTCCCCTTTTCAACTCCCAGTTATTTCAGTTAATCATAAAATTAGGTAACCGAAAACCCAATTTAAACATAACTACCCCAACCCATGTAATGGTCATGTGATGAAAATAAGTAACGTGGGAATGCATTATAAATCATACTAACCTCAACCACCAATGTACATGTAAATAAGTGGAGAATAATACTTGGAATAATAGAATGAATGAAAATACGCATAAATAATTAATCATAAAAACATCACTTCACTAAGAGTATTCACTAGTCAATATATGATTTTCACTAGAAAGACTTACCCCCACATTCTAGTCATGAGGGAGTGTAAATAAAATAAAATAATAGAACTTGATAATATAACTTCCCTAGAAAAAACACTCATCTTACCTTTGATCCTATATAAATTAAGTCTAGAAAATACCATCCCTTTCACAGTGCACAAAATTATTTATTTATAGGTAAAAGTAATCAAAAGATAACCCTATATATCTATTTGTATCTTATATCCTAATTATATATGTATCTATCCTCATTTATCTCTCTTTAAATCATATATATCTATTTTTAGTTAAATCTTCCCTGAGTCAGTATTATTTAAATATTTAAATACACATACATGATAATAACTTATATCTCCTTTGGATATCTCATGAAATATCCATGATATAGAGGTCAAGACATACATATCAATATAAAAAAAAATTATACTTATGTATCTTGTATATCTCCATAAATCGTTCATCCTCACCCAATATTTAATCTAAAATTTTCAATTATTCATAGAAATCACGTGCATGACTTCCTCAAAATATATCTCCAATATTGTGCATTGGGTGAGTTGGTTGAAAATATTTTATTTGAGTAGATATGGGTTCTTCATCATGGGAAACAACTTCTGGTACATCACAAAACATTATCTCACTCACTACAACACAAGGTCTGGCTACGACATAGGTAACTGAAACCTCATACTTGAGTCTCTTACAAAAAACACACCTCCATTATGTAGTACTAAGATACATATAACCTCATGTAATATATGAAAAAATTATTATCTTATTCTTTATTTACAATGTAATCTAAAACCTCTGCACCATAACTCCCTATGTCCTTCCAAATGAAATAACTAAGATACTTCCTAATTATGACCCACAATAGTAAAAATGATATGCTATGTCTCATATCCTTAATCACGTGTACCACTATTTACTTATTCTTCTTCCATACAACATGTATCCATACATTCCATAGTATGTATACATCATACAGCTTCGAACTCCCCCGGTCACCCACAAGGTAAAAAAAAGTCCTACGGTGCAACTGACTGCTTTGATGAAGCTAGCCCAAGAACCCTCGTAAATTTAAATGGAAAATTATGAAAGAGGAATAATGGTTATGATATAGTATATTTGTGAATAAGACAATGAAAATTATCTTAATAAAACATGTTTTTATTAAATAATGAATAATGTTTGGGTAAAGAGTCATCCCACATCCGAGTTTAGTGCAAAATCCCACTAATTAAAAAACCAAGACATATTGAATGCAAATAAAAAAGTCTCTTAGGTATTATCCCATCATGACAAGGAACCAATTCCACTCATTCTAGCTCAGACCGACACCAACTATGCTATATCTATGTGTTCACCCACTCACGGATCTCCTTTTTCATACATATTGAGACTTGTGTTCAAGCAAGTAGGATACCTCTTGGTGGCTAGCTAGATCCTACTGGCTATGCTGGTGAACTAGATTTATTTTCAACACTTGGTCTTTTTTATTTCCTTTTTCATTTTTTATCCATTCTACAGCTACAAAACACATATTTCTTTCCTTTATAAAATTTATTCATAATTCATAAAAATATATTTATTTTTCTTCCATTTTTCCAAATTCAATTTTAAAATGATAATTACCTAAAATCATATAATAAATAAATGAATAATTTAGAGAAATTAACCAATTAAATTCAAAAATAAATTAAATTAGATTCAAAAGAAGTATGCATAAAATATAGTCATCAAATCTTCCTCACCAATACTATGCTTGTTCTCAATCATATATCTCAACTCAAATTAAAGAAGATCAAGATACTCATATTAAGATTTCAAAATAGAAAAATTATATAATTATTAATGGGTAAAATAAATTTTCAAGATTCACATAAAAATATCTATTGAACTCATATCACTTTAAATAAACCTAACAAATTATGTATTTTACTCTTACCCTTTTAAATTTATGTTCTTTTCCTAGCTTATATTCATGATTATTATTTCATTATTAATAATTTTGTCACTTTTAATCTACCTCACTTTGAATTATTTTCACTCATCACTCAAGATAACAATTTAATGGGGTTTTTAACATACCATAAATACATATTATTATCAACTGGATTGCATTATATCTAAAATATCCACCCATAAATAAAAAAATCTTGAATAATCATGTGGGATTGGAATCAAGTATCAAATGACACAATGGTTTAAGGATAGGTAGTTCATGATTTAAAACCTTATGATCTCAAAAAGGAGGTTATCACTTAAATAATATTGCATGATAAAAAATGTAAACTCAATGAAAATATATTCTTCAAATTATAATCACCCCATTTCAAAACTCAATGTAAAGTCTCACAAAATAATGAAACCATAATGAATGATTCATGATTTTTTTAATACTTTTTGTATTTTTTAAAATTTTTTATCTTGGGACAAGTTTCAAATCCACCACCTAACCCCACATGATTTCCTTATGAAACTAACTTAAATATTTATGACAATATTATTGGTTAAATAATGGTGCTTTTTGACCCACCAAAGATACAACACATTTTTTATTAATTTTTCAATTTTTTCTTTTTTTTCTTTCATTTTTAATTTTTTTATAAGAGGGTAACAATGAATCATAAAGAAATATATTCATGAAACCTTTCCCTAACCCTAATTAAAACACCCCTTAAATATTATCCTCAATGTATAACTTCTCTTTACACTAAGCACCACCTCTACCCCAAACTTAAACCATTTAAAATCATAAAAAATAGAAATATTAAGGATATGAAAGGTTGATATTGGCTTGTACTGTGTATCTTCCCCAAAAACCTCATTCATGGAATTTATGGTCTTAAATAAGGATGAAAATGTAAAATTTAGGTCTCAAAGAGAAGATATAAATAATAAAAAAGTCATAAAACATATTAGAAGTGACTTTTTACAATTATTATTTTCAAAAAACAACAATGCATGTTCTAGATTCTTTACATTTCCCAAGACTCTCTTAAGAAATGTTCTTAGAAAGGATAGGACATATTTAGTTTATAATCCTCTCAAAAATGAGAAAATATGGTATTGGTTAATCACTCATATATTTTAATTATAATAATAAACTAATACACATGAATTTCATAAATTCATACTATGAAAAAATTAAAGGGAATTTCATCTACATGAATAAACTCTCCTCTTGAAATAATGAGTTATCAAAGTGACACCCCTATACTATCTCAAAACATTCATCCCCTCATTTTACTCATCCAATCATACCGACAATGAAATTTAAAACAAGTCATCATGGGATTCCTATGTGATTTTTTATTATATATCCAAATCATAGAAAACTCTAATCCTAGATATACATTTTCCCTTAAAAATAATAAATAAATTACAAAAAAATTTATGGGAGAAAAATTAAAAAATTAAAACAGTACTCCCCATTAAATGAAGAACTTTTTTATTATCTTTTTCCTTTTTACCTTTTTTATCAAAGTCCTAAAAAATAAAACAATCAATTGTAGTGTAAGATACATGAATTTAATCTCAATAAAATTAATGGAATTATATACTTCTACGAAAATAGATTCCTAAACTAAGTCTAAAGAATTAATTGCTATGAAATAAAAAAAACTTGGGTTTCCCCTAAGAATAACTTTATTTAATATTGTTAATATTCACCACACCTCTTTGATGTTAAGTGATTAAGGGCTGGAAATATATTTCCTAGTCTAGACCAATAAATGATCAAAGTTTTGATTCCTCCATAGAGGTGATCCCTCTTCCCTTATACAATATTAACTTCATTATTCATCAATATAGTATATTATCCACATCCATAGTCTCATTACACCAGTATTTGATCCATCTTGAGAAATGAAATGGTAATTAATGAACTTCTAAAACTAGATGCCCTTGTCTAAAGTTTCCTAGTTCAAGAATACCTTCATCTCCTTACTCTTTTTTCGAGTATCTCTTCCTCACTCTTTTTCTAATTTTCACCCTCTTATTTACTTTTTATAGTGAGTGGATCTTAATTATTTCTTATAAAAAATATATTCAATATATTTCATTAAGTCCTTACTTTAATGACAATATTTTTAATTTTATTTATTTATTACTTAGTGGATATTAAATTTCACTTTCTCTCCACCAACCCTTAAACTCAGATATCCATTTTGTAAATATATTAGACCTCTTATTGTTTCCAAGAATGTTATTAAAAAAAAATAAGGGGGCTTCATCTCCTCATTAATTTCAAGCATATAGAATTCAACTGTAAAATTGAATTTATCCACTTTGATTATAACATTTTTAAGAAAACCTTGTGGGAATATCACAGATACATTCTCTAATTGAATTGAAACTATTGTGGGATTTATCTCTTCCTCCCCCAATATTTTTAATATTGATCACTAAATGATGTTCACAATTTCTACTTGAACACACCAAGTATTTCCAAACTCATTAGGCCCAATGTTAGTATGAATAAAAATCATAACTAGTTATTGTTACTTATTAAGTAAACTCCTTGAAACCATATATGAATATTCCCTCATGAGTGGTATTGTGCTCAATTCCACAAGTTTTCCCCTGTTTAATATTGTACATTTTTAAAAAAATCACACAACTATAGCTTTTTATATATATTTAACAAAATTAATGTTAATATGAATCTTTTTAATAATCACTATAAACTTACCTTTATGTTATACAAATTTACTTTAATTAAACCTACCAAGAAAAGGTAGTGGTGGTATATAGGGTTGTGGGGATTATTATATATATATTTTATTATCTCCTTTCTCCTCCACCTTTTCTATTTCCTCAACTTTATTCTTTTTTAATGATTTATCCTCATGCTGTAACTTGATTTTTTCATCAATTTCCTCCATATTTTTACCACTTCTCAAGTTGATAACCTTTATATCTCCAAGTGTAGGGATCTCTATGCCCCATAGAATTACTCCTATTTACCTAGCCTTAATCTGAATGGAAATTTGGATTACATAATACTATATATTTTACATGTAAGTCCTTTATATTCTGGGAATGAACCTTTAAATCATTAATGATAGCCCCTGTGGTTGTTATAAATGTAGAAAAGGTCTCCTATAATGATGTTATTTTAATTTGGAGATAATTCCATTAATATTGTAAGCATGGTTAAATTTTTTGGTTCTATTTACATTGTTGTTGTTGAGGAATATAACCCTAAAAATTATTACAACAATTATAATTAATATAGTTTTTATCTTTAACAGACGTACTTTGTGGTTAGTGTGTGGCCATAATTTAATCCATATTATTTTTAAGGAATAAATTTGTGTATCCATATATCTATTTCTATTAACCATGTGGGTTCTTCAATTTTGTGCTTCTTCCATTTTCCATTAAAATCTATTGTTTTTCATGTCATCTAATAATGAATATCTCTCCTCCAATGAATTTTCATCAAAAACCCTGCAGAGATAGTATCAAATATCATAATAT
The DNA here is from genome assembly GCA_963277665.1 of Viscum album. Taxonomy (NCBI): domain Eukaryota; kingdom Viridiplantae; phylum Streptophyta; class Magnoliopsida; order Santalales; family Viscaceae; genus Viscum; species Viscum album. Next base: position 2,079,996,456 of record OY728128.1, on the reverse strand, counting down.
TATCCGAATAAATACCTGTATAAAGCAATTGTATCAAGAATCACATCTCAATACCATGATGGGAGTCTTTAGAATCAAATATTTAAGCCACTCACATGAACTATAAAGAAATTAATCATTTAATTGATTTAAACTTAACACATTAACATGAATATCCATAGACATTTAGGGAGAGAAGAATTGAGATAATAAATTTCTTAACAAGTCTTCCCAAGTGGTGATAAAGTGTGATTTTATACTTTGGATCCATTCCTGAGCTTCACCTTTTAATGAAAATCTTAAAAATATTAACCTTACCACATTTCTAGAGATGTTATTTAACTAAAATGTATCAAATAACTCAAGGAAACATTCCAAGTGAGTGTTTGGGTCATTATGTGGTAGCCTTATGAATTGTATAAAGTTTGAAATAATTCTTATTAATATCAATTTTCTTTCAAAGTGAATAATTGTGATTTATGGCACTAGAATACTTATTTAAACCCTAACACTTGAAGTAAGAACATAATACATTAGTGTTCACAACCCCTATTATATCCCTTTATCAACTTGGTTACCTCCTTGTTCTATTTGTTCCACTCCATCTGTGGTCACTTCCTTATTTACCTTCCTCAAATTATTCTCTATATTAAGAATATAGTTGAAGAAAGTTTATTTAATTTTTCTATTATTTGAATAATCGTGCCTCAAAATTTTATCCTAAAAATGAAAAAACTAGAAGAACAAGTGTAAAAGACAAAAATAAAAACTACAAAGAAATAAAAACTCATAATTATCATAAATCATTTAGGCAATTTTCTTTGGAAATAATGACACGAACTTGACTGCCTGTAAGGTGTCATAAATTCCTATGGGTAATATTGATTATAAAATATAAACTCAAATGAAAATAAAACTTATTAAATAACTAAAAATGTATAGTAAATGATAAGTTAAATGATGAACCCACAAAAATGGATTAAGAAAATTTTATAATGATTAGGAATGATTCTAAATAATAAGATATATTTGGATTCAGATATACTTAATTAATGAAATACTTATAAGAATAGTAAATCTATGTCGATTCACTTAGTGATGTAAAGTTAATAATCATTATATAAATATATTTGTGGTTAGGTTTTGGTGATGCTTATTCTCAGTTATTATTCTCTATTATAATATTCCACTTTTCACCTCCTAATTACTTTAGTTGATCATTACAATATGTAACCCAAAACCCTTTTTATGAAGAACTACCCCAACCCACGCAATGTTCATGCGATGATAATAAGTATCTAGTTAATTCATTTTAAATCATAAAAACCTCAACCCCCAGAATCCATGTAAGGAAGAGTATAATAAGATTTAGAATAATATAATGAATGAAAATATATATAAAAAATTAATAATAAATATATCACTTTAAAAATAATAGTCCCCTGTCATGATATTATTGGCATTAGAAAGGATTAAACCCTCATGCTAGTCATGAGGGAGTGTAAAAAAAATAAAATAATGAAACCTGACAACAAAAATTCCCCCAAAAAATACCCCCTAGAATTTTATCCTTCAAAATTCCTATAAATCAAATCATGTCTCTTTCAAAATGCACACTGGTATTTAATTATATGTAAAAAGTACTCAATGGATAACTTCATATATATATTTATATCTTTCCATTTTTATGTCCCTGTATCTCTCCTTATTTTTATCTCTTTCAATTTGACATATCTATTATCATTTAAAACTTCCTCTATTTTTTCTTCATTTATGCTTAAAATATATATTTTGAAATCAATTATATCACCCTTAGATATATTATGAACTATCCATGAGAGAGATTCTTGAACTTCCGTTTTTTTTATAAAATCATATTTGCTACTACAACTTATATCTCTTTATAAATATCTTGTTTCTTCCATTATTTAATCTAAAATCCTCAATTATACTTGAAAATCTTGTTCATGTTTCCCTTAATATATATCTCCAGTATTTTTCATGGGGTAATTTTTTTTAAAATACTATATTTGAATTGATATATGTTCTGTGACATATATAAGAACTTACAAAACTTCAAAATTTTTTTTATCCCTCACTAATATACAATATTGGGCTATAATGTATGAAACTATAACCTCATACCCTAGTCTATATTAGAAAACACAACTCCATGATGAAACACTTTTCTACACCACAACCTTATATACTTCATGAAAACATTATTCTCTTTTTATTCATTTACAACTCAAGATAAAAACTGTGCACCATAACACTTTACGAAAAGAGAAAAGTATACCCTCCACTACTTGATTACAACCCACCATGGTGTAGTTGGTACACTATGCCATAGTTCATTTATCATGCATATGACACTTTACTTCTTCTTCTATACAAGATAAAACCATACATCCCACATTCTAGACACTTTAGGTATATTTGAACTACCTAATATGACCATGGTTAAAAGAAACGACCTACAATTATATCACCTCATTTGATGCAATTAGTCCAAGAACCCATGTTGGTGGACATAAAAGATTGTAATATAAAATAGATAGCGATGAAACAATATATTTGGGAAGAATACAATGAATATTTGATCAATATGGAGATGTTTAATTAAATGATGAACAATGGTTAGGTAAAGATTCATACCATAATAGAGTATAACACAAAACCATGCGGTTTAATAAGTCAGGACATGGTGAACACAACTAATAAAGTCACTTAGGGACCACCACATCCTAGAGAGAAACCTATAATAATAGTGTTTGAACTAACCAACACCAACTATACTCTATTTATTCTCCCACCCATGTATGGTTATCCCATTTAATACCCATGATAGGCTTGGGGGAAAGTTATAAGGCTACCTTTCAATGGCTAGCTAGCTCTTATGGCCTATGCCATTGGACCATATTTTTCTTACAACTCATCCTTTTTATTTCCTTTTCCCTTTTTATCCACTCTTCACATACAAAAAAAAATATTTTTTCCCTTTGTAAAATTTATTCAGAATTTTAAAATATATTTCCTTTTCTTCCCTTTTTCTAAAATCACTTTTAAAATGGGAATTAACTAAAAATATATTAAAACAATGAATACATTAGAAAAAAATCAATTAAATTCCATAATTAATAAAATTAAATTAAAAATAAGTATGTATAAAATATATTCCTCAAATCCTAGACACTTATACTATGATTAACCTAAATGATATATCTTAATTCAAATTAAGTAAGACTATACTACCAATAATCAAATTTAAAAGTAAAAAAATTAAATAATTATCAATGGGTAAAATAAACTTTCAAGGTTTACATTGAAATATCTCTTAAAACAATAAATCTTCAATTAAACACATCCTATTATAAATTTTACACTTTCCCTTTATAATTTATTTGATTCTCCTAACTTCCATTTAATATTCTTAATTCATTATTAATAAGTATTCCACTTGTAATCTAACTCACTTTGAATTATTTTCACTCATCACCCAAGGTAAAAATTTAATGTATTTTTTTCTCATACCTTTAATACTTGATCTTAGCCATAGTATTGTATTGGATCTAAAATATCTATCCTATAAATAAAATAAATGAATAATGATGAGAGATTAATATTTAGAATCAAATGAATCAATGTTTTAAGGGTAGTTAAGAAATGGTGTAAAAAATTTATAACCTAAAAAATGAGGTTAGGTCTTAAATTACATTTCATCATAAAACAATTAAACTCAATGAATACATCTTATTTACAGTTACATTTCCCCATTCCCAAACTCAATATAAAGGCTCACAAAACAAATAAAGCATAGTGAAATATTCACCCACTTGTTTTTTTTTCTAATTTTTTATTTTTTTTCTAAATTTGTGCTTCAAAAATGTCTCACATCCACCACCAAACCCCAAATTTTCTCCTCATGACACTAATTTAAATATTTACAACACGATCATTGTTCAAGTAATGGTTATTTTTTTCCTTCCCAATAAAGAACCCATTTTTTCTTAATTTTTTAATTTTTTCCTTTTATTTATTTTTTCAATATGGGTAACAATGAATCATAAAGAAATATAGTCATGAAAACTTTCCACAAAACCTAATTAAACACCCCTAACAACGTAACACCTCAATGTTTCATGGTATGTTTCACTTTGAATAATGCAATAGCTTGCGCTGTATGCAACTTCGAGTTCAAGCACACCACGACCAATCAAACTAGCCATTATGAATAGTAATTCCCACTTTTTGAAATTTTATAAATTTTATTTTTCAAAATGGTCTTCATTTTTCGATTTAGAATATCAAAATTAGTTTAGGGTGAATTTTTTTTATTTTTCTAAAAACATTCAAATTTTGATAAATAGTGAAAAACATTCTTTATTATTTAAATCTAACATTTCATTTAAATAATTATTTATTTTATTTAACTTTATTTTAGGTAAAAATAGTTACATAATACCTATATAAGTTCAATTTAATTTATTGGAGTCATTTTATAATAAAATTTGATGTATAAAATTTTATTGAACATTTTAACGTCTTTTACCCCCCTTCTAGGCACATTTGTAAATTTGCATAAAACGTAATTTTACCGCTTCACTGAATTTAATTTCAAAAATCCAAGAGACACAGTTGACATCAGTATGTAAAATGTGGTTTAATAGGATGAAAATAATTTTTCGTGAATATTTACTTTTGAATTTTATTTACCACTATTAAAAGTAAATAGGGCAATTAATGATAAAAATTTTATTATAATTACCGAAACATATGTCCTAATTCTATTGCATAAGTTTTTTTTCTTAAAAAATAATCCTTATAAATAAAATATGATCCTCTTTGATCCAATTGTATTAGATTAGGATATTTATTATTATTTTATTTAAAGAACAGTTAAAAGTGTTAAATTCAAATTTTCATAACTAAAAAAATATTAATATAGGGCTACACATGAGATAAATTGAACCCTTAATATTCATTATAAATATAAAAATATTTAAAAAACAATGGTATTTTATATAAAATTTTTAGATATTAAATAATTAAATTTATTTATGACACAATAATGATGAGGTAATTACCTTATTAATGAAAGATTAATATAATTGATATTATAAATATCCAAATAAATGAAAATAGAGACTTTTGATACATTCCACTAATTTTATAGGTTAATATATCATGTTAGTATTGATTTAATTTATTTATTTCTAAGTAAACAAGTTTTGTTGACTTTTACAAAAACCAAATACCAAATAGTGTCAAATTTGAGATAAATGAGTTTTTAAAACAAATACTATATTATTAATTGATATAATATTAATAAAAATATATAGTTATTACAAAGGACTTAGATAAGGTTATATATTTCAATTATTAACCACTTGGGGTTCTCTTGTATTTTTATAGTGAGTTTATTAACCATTTATTATAATAATACAAGAATACATGGTAAAAGTTAAACTATTTAACAAAGAGTTAAATCTAAAAGATAAGGTTAATATGGTGACCTAAACCTGTCTAAAACCTATTGGTTGAAGGGTTTTCAACCTAACCCCACCTTATCATTGAAATAAATTTTTTGGAGCCATTATAAACTGAATATGATTGTATAATAAATAAATATTTCAAGATTTTCCTAAAGTGACGCTCACCTCTCTTATAAAAGTGTATTTCCTATGCTCCCAAAATCACACATCCAAAGCCATTTGGCTCCACCAAACCCTGATCAAATATCTTCCCAACGACCCTAAATTCAACATAGAGTCCTTACTTTGATCCTAAATCTAACCTAAGGAGCCCTTTTTATCAAATCAAAAGGAATCACCTGAAGAAGAGGTAATAATTTCATCACCTATTTCGAAGTTCTTTTTTTCTTCCACTTCCATTATCTTTTTTGTTTCCATACCAAAATAATAACTCCTACACCTTCTATATACTATGATTTTATTATAAATATGGTACAACCATATTCATTATTCTATCAGTCCTAGGAGTGACAAAGTCACCATACCTGCGTACGCACGACTTACCATCTCCACATCGCGGTGTAGTTTGTTATTCAACACTTCATTATTTGGATGGGTATAATAATGAGTATAATTGATTTAAATAATAAATATAACATGTTAATGATTCTGTATTTGTAATATACCATCCAATTACATACGATTTCACCATCAATATAATGGTATTGTTTCTCTTGCGTAAGTACGGATTATCGCCTCCACGAACGTGATGAGATTCATTCCCCATCGTAACCATTCAAGATTAATTTTTATTTTATGATTACAAATAATTTTTAAGAACTTAATATCATTATTGATATGAATCAAATACATTATATCATTAACAAACATGACTTAAGTGACAAAACATATAAAATAAAATGAATCAGTTAACATTCGAAACAATAATACTACTGAAATATTATTAACAAAGGAATACTAGAAGATCATATATGATATAATTTTTATGTATATGGTTATTGTATAATTTAGTAAAAATGATTTAACTATTATATAGGAGGTTAACTTACCCTCGACCAATGAAAGGTACAAGGTAAGGGTTAATTTTACAATCTCTTTATTATCCGAGGTTGTTTATATGTGAGTATCTACTAGGACCTCTTTATCATCCACATCAATGTTTATTAAAAATGTATTTCAAAATATTTTTACTATTTACTATACTATAGGTTAAATTAATTTATATCCTTTTTTGAATTTTTATAAAATGGTCTGAAAGGAATATTTCTGTCGCTTTCCAAATAAGGCACTTTATGAACTTTATGAAAAATTAAGGTAAGAATGTTTTTTTAACTTATACAGCAGGTGCAGATATTTTCTGCCATTATAACAAATTCGAAGCATCCATTAAAAAATTTTAATAATATTTTTAAAATAAATATTTTATTTTATAATTAAGTGACTTTTAAATGATTTCAAGATTGAAAGAGATATTTCTCTCAAATAGTTCTGATTTCATCTATGTAAACATTCTTTGATGGATTTTACACATGTTTGATGTTGATTTATTATGATACAATCTTCCATATTGTATTGAAGGTTTTGTGATATGTTTTATTGTGGATGTGTTATTTTTATACCATTCATGGTTTATGGTCAAAGTATTAACATTTAGTATGCTAGTTTTAATACAAATGTTTATTTTATGTTTTAACCATTTTATATGAGGAATGAATTGGACTTAATTAGTGATGAGTGGAGCCCGCTATAGCTCCTCGATGAATCAGTAGGTCTCATGAGACACAATAGTGTCTTGACATAAGGCCTTGACAAAATCTTATTTTTAGTCTTGGTATGAGGCCTTGACTATGTGGTTATGATGTTAAACATTATGAATTCCATCATTATAAAATTAGCTATTGATATTATATGTGATTATTTTTCTTGTAGAATATCCATGTGAATAAGTAAATGGAATTATTTGACTTTTCTTATCCATATTATGCCTAAGTTTAAGTTTAAAAGGCTTTTGTTTTAGTCTTATACATTGCCTTAAATGTTTATTCTTATTTATGATAGTTTCTGCTATATTTTTATCCTTACTGAGCATCTGAGGTCACCCCTTTCTAATGATTTATTTTTCTCAGGATATGAAGAAGTATATTATGATTAACCTGTAGGAATAGGATAATGGATATGAGTGTGTTCAAAGGGGACACAATGTTGTTGTTTTTCCATTTCATAATGTAATGTAAAACTTATGTATATATCTAGTACTTACAAGGCTACTAAACTAATTGGTATTTTGAGACTTGATCTCTTGTGATCACGACAATGTTACGTAATAATGCACTGACTCTGGGTAACTAGGGTCGGGGAATTACAGTTGGTTTCTGAGGATGTTTAGTACAAACATTGGATGATATATTTAGAAAAACTATGACTAGAGAACATTACCCTAAGACAGTCTTTGAGGATCAGTATAGAAGAAATTCATAGAATTTTGGTATTGTATAGATTTTGTGTATTTTACAATATATAAATCCATTTCTAGATACGAGTAGGTAGAGGCAGCTCTGGAATAGATGTACCTAGGAGTAAAAACTCCGACAAGGACTTTCAAGCTTGACCTGGGGTATCCTGGTACATGACAATGAGCCTTGATGCACTCTTGGTTACGACACTCATAGGGGATATTCTTAGGATAATTTACATTTTATTTACAATCCATTATGAAGGATTTATGAGTAAATACCTTCCTAAAGAAAACATTTTTTTATGATTATGGATTATATGCATAAACTATTCAATTTATGTTAGGTATTTTACTAGTATGGAATTATGTATTGTAATTGTTAAACTAATCTAGTGTTTTCTATTGTTTAGAAATGGTGACTAGTAGAAGTAATGGAAGCTATATCAATGCATGTAATCCATGTAGGGATTTTCTTTATTCTCAAGATAATTATAGTGGAGCTGGTGATGTAACCAGTGTTGAACAACTTATAACCATACTGGGACAACTCACTCTGGTTATGAATAATAACCTTACCCGTATGGAGCACCCTGATCCAAAACATGAAGGATCAATGTTAGACTGCTTTATGAGGCAACAACCACCAACATTCAATGGGACAATAAATCCATATGTATATATGAGCAAATGATGAGTTCCTTAGAGAAAATATTTCATGATTTGGGGAGTAACAAAAGGGAAAAAGTTTTCATGGTAGTTTATCACCTCACATGAGATGTAGATCAATGGTGGTGATTATTTAAAAACACAAAGGAGGATGAAGAAGTATCAAATATGGAATTAATGGAGTTTAAAGATATTTTCTTAGAAAAATATCACCACTATCTAGTAGATATAGAAAGATAATATCTGAGTCTGAGGAAAAAGGAGGATGAGAATGTCGCAAAGTATGAGGATAACTTTACAAGGTCAGCAAGGCATGTCGTAGATTATATAAGTAACCTAATGAGTAAGATTGATAGATTATTTGATGGGTTAAAACCATTTCCCCTTATAGAATTAGTCTCACAATCATTCTCATTGTACGAAGATATTGTCTCATGTGCTATCAAGACAAAAAAGGAATTCTCTAAGTCTTACTACTTTAAAGCAAAGAAATAAAAGAAGAGATCTGCTGAACACACTAGAAATGGTAATAAGGGGAAGAAGGGAAAAGTTGAATTTTCTTCTTGTAGTAAATGTGGGATGAAACACCCCAGTACTTTCCTGAAGGTAATGGGAGTCTGTTACAAGTGTGGTGAAAAAGACCACCATGCTTGTGAGTGAAAGGGAAAGGAAGAGGCAGTCAATGTTGAATGATACAATTGTAGAGAAATGGGGAATTATGCAAATGAATGTCCTAAGCAGAAATGAAACTTACCTCATAAAAGGCCAAGGGAGAAAGGACAAGCTTATACGATCACTTCTATTGAGGTTGAAGCTTCTAATGACACGGTGGTATGTAATTTAATGGTTTCCTCAAATTTAGCCAATGCTTTATTTGATTCTGGATCATCACATTGTTTCATATCTTCCCAGTTTTCCAATAAAATTAGATATTTTCAATTTGATTTAATAAGGGAATTGTGAGTCAAAAATCCTAAGGGAAGTATCATTGTAATAAAGTTTTGTGAATTAGTTCCCATTAGGGCATATAAACTTGCTTTATTTTCTTATCTAATCTTCATACCCATGATTGAATTTGATATAATCCTCAGTATGGATTGGCTTTCAAACCATGATGTGAAAATTTATTGTAATATGAAGGGGGTTAAAATTTTTGATGATGACAAGGAGTACCTTACCTTTAGAACAAAAATGTCACAATCTGATTCTCATCTAGATCCAACCCCAGTAGCTCTACTAAATTCAATTATTGGGGAGTAAGAGAGTGAAATAACTATGGGTGAGGAAAGGAATGTTCAAATAGAGGACATACCTATTGTGCAGGAATATATTGATGTGTTTCTAGAGGATTTACCTGGACATCCTCCACAATAAGAAATTGATTTTTTCCATTGATTTAATTCTTGGTTCAAGGCCTATATCGAAGACCCCTTAAAGAATAACCACTGTGGAATTAGTGGAACTAAAGAAACAAGTAGATAAATTGAGCAATAAAGGATTTATTTTCTCTAGTGTTTCTCCATGGGGAGCCCCTATTCTTTTTATTAAGAAGGAAGATACATCTATGAGGTGGTGCATTGACTATAGGGAGATCAATGCTATAACAATAAAGAACAAGTATCACCTACCTCACATTGATGAATTATTCTATCAACTTCATGGAGATAAATATTTTTTAAACATTGACCTTCGATCTGAATCTCATCAGTTGTGTGTGAAGAAGGAAGAAATTCTGAAGATAACATTTCGTACCAGGTATGGGTATTATGAGTTTACAGTAATGCATTTTGAACTGACTAATGCACCCTATGTCTTCATGGATCTAATGAATAGAGTTTTCAATGAATATATTGATGAATTTATAGTGGTATTTATTGATGATATCTTGGTATACTCCAAAATCTACAAAGATCATGAAAATCACTTGGCACTATTCTAAAGACTCTTAAAAGAAATGAATTATATAGGAATTTTAGAAAGTGTAAATTTTGGCTTCATGAGATTTATTTTCTTGGCCATATTGTCTCTAAGGATGAAATATACATTGATCCTTCTAATAAAAGAGAAATTCAAGACTAAACAGAATCGATGAGTATAACTGAGGTACACAGTTTTATTGGTTTAGCAGGTTATTATTGGTGTTTCGTCCATATTTTTTCCCGATTGGATAACTCATTAACCAATCTCACACGTAAAGGGGTTAAATTTGCTTAGACAAAGTGTGTGAATAATTGTTTTGAAGAATTTAAGAGAAGATTAATCAATGATTCTATCTTTACTCTACCATTGTGGAATGATGGGTTTATTATTTATAGTGATGCTTCAAAGAGAGGACTTGGTTGTGTCCTTATGCAGAATGATAGAGTTATTTCCTAAGCATCACGATAGCTAAAAATTCATGAACAAAACTTTCCAACTCATGATCTTGAGTTAGCAGCTATAATCTTTGCTTTGAAGATATGGAGACACTATCTCTATGGTAAACATTCAAGATATATACCGATCACAATAGTATGAAGTATATTTTATCACAGAAATAACTCAACATGAGAAAAGACAATGGATTGAACTACTCTAGGATTTTTATTGCACTATACACTACCACCTGGGGATAGAAAATTAAGGTAGTAGATTCTTTGAGTAGAAATGATCATGGAGTTTTGAACAAGATGAGAGTTGAAAGGGATCATTTGTTCATGGATCTAGTAAAGATGGATATGGGAATAGTAATGAATGGTGAAATATCAATACTTTTTCAAATGGTTTCCAAACCATATTTACTAGAAAGGATAAAAATTTCTCAGACTGATAATGAGGAGTTTCAAAATAAAATTAAAGTTGTGAATAATGGGATATTGATTGACTTAGTTTATGAAGATGTAATTTTGAAATTTGGGAAGAGAATTTGTGTTCCTGACATACCTAAACTAAAAATGGAATTGTTGGATGATGCTCATAAATCCAATTTATCTATACACCCTGGTAGCACTTAGATTTATAGATATTTGAAGGAACATTTTTGGTGGGACAACATGAAGAGGGAGATTTCTGATTATGTGTTAAGATGTTTGGTTTGTTAACAGGTGAAGGCTGGAAGACAACATCCTAGAAGAGTCATGCAACCTCTTCCCATACCTGAGTGGAAATGGGATGATATTATGATGGAATTTGTTTTGGGGATACCAAATATTCCTAGAAGGAATGATGCAATATGGGTCATTGTTTATCGTCTTACCAAGTCATCACATTTTCTTGCTATAAAAGAATATTTACCACTTAAACGTTTATCAAGACTGTATATTAATGAAGTTGTAAGATTTCATGTAGTACCCCTATTGATTGTTTATGATCGTGATACCTCTTTTACAACAAGATTATGGAAAAGTATTCAGAAGGCCCTGGATACTTAACTGTAACGCCCTAACCCCAGTTACCCAGAGTCGGTGCATTATTACATAACATTGGAATTATCACAAAAGATCAAGTCTCGAAAGGCTGATTATTTTAGTATCCTTGGAAACACTAGATACATTCATAAAGTTTACATTAAATCATAAAGTGAAAACTACAACAACATATTGTCTCCACACTCATATCCCCCTTATACTATCCCTTCAGCTCATTCATAAAATACTTCTTCACATCCTAGAAAAAATAAAACATAGAAAGGGGTGAGCTCAGATGCCTAGTAAGGATAACAATATAGCGGAAACTTTCATAAATAAGCATAAACATTTAAGGAAATGTGTAACTAAAAAAATCCTTTTAAACTTGAACTTCAGTATAATATGGCAGAAATAAAATTAAATAATTCCATTCACTGATTCACATGGATATTCTACTAGTAGAATAATCACATGAAATATCAATAACCACTTTCATAATGATGGAATGCATAATGCCAGACTATCATAACCACATAGTCAAGGCCTCGTGCCAAGACTACAAATAAGATTTTGTCAAGGCCTTGTTCCAAGACACTAGTTTGTCTCATGAGACCTACCGATGCATCAAAGAGCTATAGTAGGCTCCACCCGTCACTTATTAAGTCCAATGCATTCCTCATATGAACAGGTTTAAACATAACATAAACATTCGTATTAAAACTATCATACGAAATGTCAATACTTTCTCCATAAACCATGAATGATATAAAAATAAAACATCAACAATAAAACATATCACAAAACCTTCAATACAATATGGAAATTTTGTATCATAATAAATCAACTTCAAATAATTTTAAAATCCATCATAGGATGTTGACATAGATGAAATCAAAACTATTTGAGAGAAATATCTCTTTTTTTGAAATCATTTAAAAGTCACATAATTATAAAAAAACATTTAATTTGAAAATATTCTTATAAGATTTTAAGGGAATCTTTGACAATTTTATAATGGCGGAAAATATCCGCACACGCCATCTAAGTTAAAAAAGACATTCTTACCTTAATTCTGTCGGTAAGGTTAAAAAGGACCTTGTTTGGAAAATGATGGAAAGATTCCTTTACAAAATTCTTATAAAAAGTCAAAAAGGGTATAAATTACTTTAACCCATATTCTGAAAAATAGTATGAATTATTTGAAATACATTTTTAAGAAACATGGATGTGGATGATAAAGAGGTCTCAGTAGATAATTACGTATAAACAACCTCAGATAATGAAGAGATTGTGAAATAAACCCTTAAGTTGTAATTTTCCTTGGTTGAGGGTAGTTTAAGCTCCTGTATAATGGTGAAATAATTGTTATTAAATTATAAAATAATCATATACATTAATATGATATCATATATTATCTTTTAATATTGATTTGTTAATAATATCTTAGTATTATCGTCGTTTTGGGTGTTAACTTACTCGTTTTCTTTTATATGTTTTGTTACATAATCCATATTGGATATGGATAGGTTGTATCTTATTCATATACAAATTGATATCAAGTACTTAAACATTATTCTTAATCATAAAATGAGAATTATTCTTGAATGGATACAATGGGGAATGAATCTCATCGCGTTCGTGGAGACGGTAGTCCGTACGTACGCACGAGCGACAATATCCTTCTTTTGATATTAAAATAATATATAATTGGATGGAATATCATATATAAAGAATCATTATAATGTTATATTTTTAATTTACATCAATTACACATCATTATCATACCCATCCAAATAATAATGTTTTGAATAACAATTGCACCATGACGTGGAGACGGTAAGCCGTACGTACGCACATATGGTGACATGTCATTAAAAGGATGGATAGAATAATGAATATGATCGTAACATATTTATAATAACATAAAATTATATATAATATACTGTATTTATTATTTTATAATGGAAATAACAAATAAAGAAGAAGTGGAAGAAGAAAGGAACTTGAAAGATGGTGGTGAAAACATTACCACTTCTTCGGGTTCTTCCTTTTGATTTGATCAAAAGGGCTACATAGGTTGGTTTTCTGATCAAAATAAGGCCTCTAGGTTTAAGAGAGGGAAGTTTAGAGAATATTTTGGTAGGGTTTGGCCGAGCCAAAATGATTTTAAGGTGTTAATTAGAGGTAAGGGGAAGTGTCCTTTTATAAGAGGGGTGAGGGGCCCCTTAGGAAAAGCTAGAAATATTATTTTATAATAAATTCATATTCAGTTTATAATGGTTCCAAAGTGTATTATTTAAAGTCTAAGGTGGGGATGGGTTGAAAACAACTCAACCAATATGTTTTAGACAGGTTTGGGTCACTTTATTAACCTTATCTTTTAGTTTTAACTCTTAGTTAATTAGTTTGACATTTACCAGGTTTCTTTGTATTTTTATATTATATAGTTAATTAACATACTATATACATCCAAGAGACCCCCAAGTGGTCCATTAATGATACACCTATCCTGATATAAGTAATTTGGATGAACCTTATATTTTTAAAAATAGAATATCAATTAATAATATAATATTTGTTTTAACATTTATAATACCAATTGTTTGATTCTTTCATTAATAAGGAAAATACTGCATCATTATTGTTTCACAAATAAATTTAATTATTAAATGTATAAAAATTATAAATAAAATACCATTATTTATGAAATATTTTTATCTTTCCAATGAATATTTATAGTTGAAAATATAACATATATAAGCTTATGTAAAAATTAGTTTTCTAAAAGATATATGTTTATGTTAATTTTGTATTTACTTTAACTCAATTAATATAAAGTGTGCTTATCACTTACTAGTGGATCCATGGGTTCCCAAAATCGACCCAAAGATTCCCAAGGTCGTACATGTGTCAACCAATAGTATTAGGACATATTTTATGGTAATTTAGTATTATTATAATATTATTTTGTTACCCTTATTTACAGGATTTACCTTTTAACCATGGTAAATAAAATATTTACCGAAGTATTTATTCAAAATGTCTAAAAATATAAGTTACCTATTTACAAAATTTGAACCTCCTGATTCTAAATATGGAATCCATTTTTCTAAATTCAAAACACAGATGTGGCATAAATTAATTGAAAATTAATTCCCATTGTTAAAACAAAAAGCGTGTTTTTAAGAGATAATAACTATCAAAAGATTGACACTTGCTTATGTCCAATTTAAATGTGAAATTATGTTCAATGAACAACATTGGATTAAATGGTAAAAATATAATCTAATTATACTCTAAAATCACTCAAATTCATAATTTATCACTATTAATTATTTCGATTAAAAAAGTTGTTTTTAATTAAAATTTAGTAATTTTCACTATTTATCAAAATATGAAAGTTATCCGAAAAGTACCAAAAATTCACCCTAAGCAAATTTTGATATTCCAAATACAAAAATGAAGTCAATTTTGAAAGAAAAAATTTATAAAATTTCAAAAGTTGGTATTACTATTCATAACGACTAGTTTGGTTGGTTGTGGTGTGTGTTAGAACTCAAATTTGCGTACAACACACGCTACTGCATTATTCAAAGAGAAGCGTACCGTGGAAGCTTGAGATGTTACAGAACTTCGTTTGAGCACTGCCTACCACCCTCAAACTAATGGACAATGAGAACAGACTATTAAAACCTTAGAAGACATGTTGAGATCTTTCTCACTTGACTTTCAAGGTATGTGGGATCAATATTTACCTCTGGTAGAATCTTCCTATAATAATAGATTTCATTAAAGTATTTAGATGACATCATATGAAGCATTATATGGAAAGAGATAATGCACACCAACTTTTTGGGATGATGTTGGTGAAAGAAAACACGTAGGCCCATAACTTTTTGAGGAAACAATGGAAAAAGAGAAGATTATCCAAACCCACATCAAAGCTACTCAAAGTAGGTAAAAGAGATTTGTCGATAACTAAAGGAAGGATTTAGAAATTTCAAGTAGGAGATCATGTTTTCTTGAAGGTAAATCCATGGAATAATGTTATAAGATTCGGTAAGAAGTCTAAATTAAGTCCCAAGTACATCGGACCTTTTGAAATTCTAGAATGAATTGGAGTTGTAGCTTACCATTTGGAAATGCCTCCAAGTCTCTCCAAAGATCATGATGTGTTCCACATATCACTGTTTAGAAAATACATGCTTGACCCAACACATGTACTCACCTATGAAGAAATAGAATTGGAACCTGATCTATCTTATTGTGTAGAGCCTGTCAAGATTTTGGCCACTAGAGAACAAGTTTTGAGAAACTGGACGACTCATCTGGTAAAAGTTTTATGGAGAAACCATAAGATGGAAGAGGTAATGGGGGACCCCGAGGAACTTATGATGAAGAACCACCAAAATCTTTTTATGCAGTAGTATTTTAGAAATTTAGAGTATGAAATTATTTGAAGGAGGGAAGAATGTAACACCCCAAGCTTCCACGATACGTTTCTCTTTGAATAATGCAATAGCTTGCGCTGTATGCAACTTCGAGTTCTAGCACACTATGACCAATCAAACTAGCTGTTATGAATAGTAATACCCAATTTTTGATATTTTATAAATTTTATTTTTCAAAATGGACATCATTTTTGGATTCATAGGATCAAAATTATCTTAGGGTGAATTTTTGGTATTTTTCTAAAAAATTTCAATTTTCGATGAATAGTTAAAAGCAGTGCGTTATTGTTTAAAACCTACCTTTTATTTAAATAATTATTTATTTTATTTAAATTTATTTTAGGTCAAAATAGATACATAATACCTATATATGTTCAATGTAATTCAATGGAGTCATTTTATAAAAAAATTAGATGTATAAAATGCTATCGAACATTTTAACATCTTTTACCCACCTTCTAGTTACATTTAAATTTTTTCATAAAATGTAAGTTTACAACTTTTGTGAATTGAATTTCAAAAATCCAAGAGACATGGTTGAAATCAGTAAGTAATATGTGGTTCAATAGGATGAAAATAATTTTTGGTGAATAATAACATCTGTATTTTATGTACCATGATTAAAAGTAAATAGGGTAATTAAAGGTAAAAATGATATTATAATTTTTAGACATTAAATAATTAAATTTATTTATGACACAATGATGATGCAGTAATTAACTTATTATTGAAAGATTAAAGTAATTGATATTATAAATATCAAAATAAATGTAAATTGAGACTTTTGATGCATTAAACTAATTTTATAGTTTAATATGAAATGTTAGGATTTATTTAATTTATTTTTTTCTAAGTAATCAAGTTTTTTTACTTTCAAAAAATCCAAATACCAAATAGTATCAAAATTGACATAAATAAGTTTTTAAAACAAATACTATAATATTAATGGATATAATATTCCTAAAAATACAAGTTTCATCAAAAGGACTTAGATAAGGTTAGATATGTCAATAATGAAACACTTGGGGTTCTCTTGGCTTTTTATAGCAAGTTTATTAACCATTTATTATAATAATACAAGAATACATGGTAAAATTAAACTATTTAACTAAGAGTTTAATCTAAAAGATAAGGTTAATATGGTGACCTAAACCTGTGTAAAACCTATTGGTTGAGATGTTTTCCACCCAACCCCTCCTTATCATTGAGATAAATCCTTTTGGAGCCATTATAAACTGAATATGATTGTATAATAAATTAATATTTCATGATTTTCCTAAAGTGACCCTCACCTCTGTTATAAAAGGATATTTCCCCTTCTCTAAAAATCACACCTCCAAATCCATTTGGATCCACCAAACCCTGATCAAATATCTTCCCAACTACCCTCACTTCAATCTAGAGGCCTTACTTTTATCATAAAGTTGACCTAAGGATCCACTTTGATCAAATCAAAAGGAAGCACCCGAAGATGAGGTAATAATTTCATCACCTATTTCAAAGTTCTTTTTTTTCTTCCACTTCTTATCTCTTTTTTGTTTCCATACCAAAATAATAAATCCTATAAATTCTATATAATATGATTTTATTATAAATATGGTACAACCATATTCATTATTCTATCTGTCCTAGGAGTGACAAAGTCACCATACCAACGTACGTACCCCTTACCGTCTCCACGTCGTGGTGTAGTTTGTTATTCAACACTTCATTATTTTGATGGGTATAATAATGAGTATAATTGATGTAAATAATAAATATAACATTTTAACTATTATTTATATGTGATATTCCATCCAATTATATACAATTTCACCATCAATATATTGGTATTGTCGCTCGTGCGTACCTACGGATTACAGTCTCTAAGAATGGGATTAGATTCATTCCCCATCGCAACAATTCAAGAATAATTTTCATTTTATGATTAAAAATAATGTTCAAGAACTTAATATAATTATTTATATGAATCAAATACATCCTATACATAACAAACATGACTTATGTGAAAAAACATATAAAGGAAAATGAATTACTTAACACCCAAAACAATGATACTACTGAAATATTATTAACAAAGAAATATTAGAAGATCATATATGATATCATATTTATGTATATGGTTCTTGTATAATTTAATAACAATGATTTAACTATTATAAAAGAGGTTAACATACCCTCAACCAATGAAAAGTACAAGGTAAGGGTTAATTTTACAATCTCTTTATTATCCGAGGTTGTTTATAAGTGAGTATCTACTGGGACCCTTTTATCATCCACTTCCATGTTTCTTAAAAATATATTTCAAAATATTTTTACTATTTACTATACTATGGGTTAAAGTCATTTATACACTTGTTTGAATTTTTATAAAATTGTTTGAAAGGAATATTTCCGCCACTTTCCAAATATGGTACTTTATGACCTTTTTGAAAAATTAAGGTAAGAATGTTTTTTAACTTATACAGCGGGTGCGGCTATTTTCCCCCATTATAACACATACAAAGATTCCCTTACAATATTATAAGAATATTTTCAAAATAAATTTTTTCTTTTAAAATTATGTGACTTTTAAACGGCTTCTAAATAAAAAGATATATTTCTCTCAAATAGTTTTGATTTCATCTATGTCAACATCCATTGATATATTTTACACTTGTTTGAAGTTGATTTATTATGATAAAATATTCCATATTATATTGAAGGTTTTGTGATATTTTTGAATTTGGATGTGTTATTTTTATACCATTCATGGTTTATAGTGAAAGTATTAACATTTCGTATACTAGTTTTAGTACAAATGATTATGTTATGTTTCAACCATTTCATATGAGAAATGCATTGGACTTAGTAAGTAATGAGTGGAGCCCTCTATGGCTCCTTGATGCATCGGTAGGTCTCATGAGACAAACTAGTTTCTTGGAAAAATGCCTTGAAAAAATCATATTTGTAGTCTTGGCATGAGGCTTTGACTATGTGGTTATGATGTACGACATTATGCATTCCATCATTATGAAATCATCTATTGATATTACATTTGATTATTCGACTAGTAGAATATCCATGTGAATAATTAAATGGATTTATTTGACTTATATTTTCCATATTAGGATGAGGTTTAAGTTTAAAAGGCTTTTGTTTTAGTCTTATACATTGCCTTAAATGTTTATTTTTATTTATGATAGTTTCTTTTATATTTTTATCCTTACTAAGCATCTGAGCTCACCCTTTTCTTCTGTTTTCTTTTTCCCAGGATGTGAAGAATTATATTACGATTAACCTGAAAGAACAGGCTAATGGATATGGGTGTGTTCAAAGGGGACACAATGTTGTTGTTTTTCCCTTTTATAATGTAATGTAAAACCTATGTATGTATCTAGTACTTCCAACGCTACTAAACTAATCGGTCTTTCGAGACTTGATCTCTTGTGATCATGCCAATGTTATGTAATAATGCACCAACTCTGTCTAACTAGGATCAAGACGTTACACACAATGTCTTAAGAATTAATTCCTAAGAAAGAAATAAAAATAATAAACTTAGTTTGCCTCTAAGAAGCACTTTATTTAAGGTATTTGAGCTTAACCATACCTCTTTAAAGTTACGTGATGGAGGTTTGGAAGGTTTTTACCCGATAAAAATACTTGAATGGTTGAAGCTATGATTATTCCATATAAATGGTTCCTTTTCCCTTATCTAATACTAAATTCACTCTTCATCGAGGTAGTATCTTCTCTACATCAATGGGACCAATCCACTATTGTTTTCTCTATCTTGAGAAATATAAAGGTAAGTCAAGGAATACCAAAACCTTCTGGACTTATCTAAATTTTCTTGGTTCAATAGTACCTCCACTATCTTCAAATTTTTCTTATACCAATTTATCTTTATTTCCCCCTTTGTACCATCTTCTTTTATTTTAAAAACATCTAGTTCTTTTTTCCTTCTTATATCCATAACATCTTCAACATCCTGCTCACTTTTATTTTTTAGATCATCCTATTTTTCATCATGATACTTATTTTCTTGGTGGATATTAAATTTTACTTTCCCACCACGAGCCCTTAAACATAGATCTATAGTTTTTACATCTATTAGAGCTATCCTGCTCACCACGAATAGTCTTACCAAGATAATGGGTGTCCTATCCTAATTCATGTATAACATTAGGAAGTCAATAAAAAAAATAAAATTTATCCACATTGACTATAAAAACTTCAAGAAAACCTCATGGGAATCTTCACTATTTCATCCTCAAATTAAAGTGAAACACTTGTGGCCTTCAATACCTCCTCTCTTAGGCTTTTGAATTTTGAGTATGATATGATGTTAAAAATTTCTACTTGATTAAACAAAGCCATTCCAAAATCATCAATCCCAATGTTAATAGGAATTTAAAATCTACCAGGTCCTTGTTGTTTCTTCAAAAAAATCTTCGAAAAATAGTTGATTATTCCCTAGTGAGTAGCATTTTCTCAATTTATAATGTTTCATCTTGTTTGAAACTATTTTTTTCATAAAATTTTCATATGTGGGAATTTTTTATGTAAATTAAAAAATGAAATTATAATATTATATTTTAAACATCTCCAAAAAATCAACTTGTTATTAATCTAATTTCCCTTCTTGAAAACTACATAGAAAAGGTTGTGGTGGTCTATAGGGTAGATAAGATTATTCTATAACTTCCTTATAATAATATTTTTACTTCTCCTTTCCCTTTCCTCAGATTCCTTATTTTTTCCTACGTGATCATATATCTTTATCCTAACTTTTCAGCACATTCCTCTAGATTATTACCACTTATCATGGTGATAGCCTTCAACTCTCTATGTGTAGGGAACTATCTGTCACCTAACATTATCCATCTTTTTCTCTTATTGATGGTTGGAAATATTTTCTAATTTAATCTCCATATTTTATGTGGAAGTAATTTTATCCTTTGAATCTTACTTTAAATTATTGATTAAAACCCTAATAGTTATTACAAAATTTAAAAAGGTCTCCTATAGTGATGTTATTTGACTTTATAGATAAGGCCATTATTGTCGGAACCCTAGTTCTCTTTGTTAGTACCCTTATGTTTTTTTATTATTGATGCCTCAAACCATGGAAATTAGTTTGATGATTATAATCGACATAACTATTATCCTCAACATACATTCCTTTAGGTTGGTTAATGGTCATCATTACATACATCTTATTTATCAATGGATCCATTTGTGTATTCACACATCCATTATTTTGAAATATGTATACTCCCTAATTTTATCCTTTAATTATCCATTTAAATCTATTACTATTCATGTCATATAATAATGTATATAACTCCTAAAATGAATTTTTCATGAATGATACTCTAGCGGTAGCATCAACCATAGAATTATTACCCCAATAAATACCTTTATAAATATTTTTATCAATATCAATATCTCAATAAAATGATTGGGACACTTTAAAATAGAATATTTAAATCTCTCCCATGAACTATAATGTGTTTATTCATTGGATTGAATACAATGTAATATATTGACATGAGTACCCTTTAAATTTTCAGGAGGGAATAATTGAGTTAATAAAATTCATACAAAGTCATTCCAAGTGGTGATAGAGTGCGATGGTAGAATTTGGATCCATTCATGTGATTTATATTTTAATAAAAATATAAACAATCTACACCTTACTATATTTAAAGTGACACAACTGAATTGTAATGTATCACATAGCTTGAGGAAACTTACCAAGTGAGTGTTTGGGCCTCCATGTGGTTTCTCCATGAATTTAATCAAGTTTGAAAACATTTTTATTATCACAACATTTATTTCAAAGTAATTGGTAGTGATCAGTTGCATCCGAATACTTGGTTGAGCCCCAATACTTGAAGGTTAACCATACTTCAATAATTATCATATCCTTAGATATCTTCCTTACTTCACTTGGCTAGATCCTTATGAAATTTATTCTACTCTATCCATGGTATGCTACCTCTTGACCTTTCATAAGTTCTTATCTAGATTATGATTATAGTTAATGTGATATTCTTTTATTTTTCCCCAAGTTGAGTAATTGTTCATAAAACGATTATCCTCAAAATGACAACATTGGAAGAACAACCATAAAAGTGGAAAATAAAAACCAAGAAGAAAGAAAAACTCCTAATTATTTAAGAAATATTCCCCAAAAATGGTGTTAAAAAATTGACCACCCACAAGGTGATGTTAATTCCCATGGGTAATCTGGATTATAAAATAAAAACTCAAATGAAAAACTAACTACAATTAAAAATATGTAGTAAATTGTAGGTTTTAGTTCAAACCCACAAGGATGGATTAAGAACACTTTAGAATGATTAGGAATGATTTTAAAGAACAAGATAAATTTTGATTCGGAGACACTCAACTAATGAAAGTGTTCTAAGCCTAATAAATCCAGGTTTATACATATAGTGAAGTAAAATTAATAATTATTACATCATAATTTTATTGGAATTAGGTTTTAGTGATTCCTATCATGGGCCATCACTCTTTATTCTAGGAAATTCCTTTTTACCTCCCAGTTTCATCGGTTAATCATTAAAATAGGTAACTCAAAACCCAACGTAAACTCAAAAACCCCCAAATTGTGAGAAGTTCTTGTGATGATAATAAATATCTAGTCAATACATTATTAATCATATCAACCTCAACCTCAATATCTATATATGAAATAAGAGAATAATATTTGGAATGATATAATAAATGAAAATCTATAAAAAGTTAATCATAAAAATACCAGTTCACTAAGAGTAATCTTCTGTCGTTAGATGATTAAAACTAAAAAGGATTACCTCCTCTTTCTAATCATAGGGGAGTGTAAACAAAAGAAAACAATGGAACTCTATAGAAACACTTAACCAATAAGAACACTTCTCTATCCTTTGATCCCCTAAAAACTGAGTCAATAAAATCTAGTCTCTTACATAATGAACGTAATTATTCATTTATAGGTAAATATTCCTTGACAGTTAACTCCATTTATCTCTTTTTATCTTATAATATATACTTACCAACATATCTTCTTAATTATATCTCTATCACTCGACCATGTCTATTGTCATTTAAAATGGACTCCAATTTTACTTTTTTTTATGCTTCAAATCCACATGTGATAACCCCTTATATATCCCTTAAAGATATATTACACTATCTATGAGAGAGAGTATTAGACATATATATCTATATTAAAATAGATTCTACTTATGGAGTTTTCATCTCTCTATAAATCTCTCCACCTCATACAATCTTTAATCTAAAATCATTAATTATTCATAGAGATCAAATTCATGGACACATCAAAACAAATCCCTAATATTCTGTGTGTCATAAGTTGTCCAAAAATATTGTATATGCATAGATATATGTTCTATGTCATGGAAAGGAACTTGAAACACAATAAAATTCTTTATCTCCCTCACTATAACCTAAGGTTGGACAATGTCATAGGAAACTGAAACCTCATCCTCAAATATATTATGAAAAACACACCTTCACAACATACCATTGAGCTATGCCACAACCTCTTCAACTCCATGAAGACATTATTTTCTTATCCTTCATTTATAATGCATGATAATGGACCATCAATGTAACTCCCCATGTCATGACAACCATAATACCTATGCCACTAACTAATTATGACCCACCACAGTGCAGCTAGTATGATGCACCATAGCTCATGTGTCATGCATATCACTAAGTTTTTCTTCTTTCTTCCATGGATCAACTATTTATCCCATGGTGAATAGACTTCATGTGGATTGAAACTCCCTTGACCACCCATGGTGAAAATAAACACCTATAGTGCAAATTGATCCTTCGATGAAGCTAGTCCGAGCACCCTCTTAGATAGCCATGGTGGATTATGGTGTTGTAAAGATGATAAAAGTGCAATATATTTTCAAGGAATAAGACACATATTGGCAAGATATAGTGATATTTTATTAAATGATGAATATTGGTATTGTACATATCTATACTACATTTAATTTTAGCATGAAATTGCACTGATTAATAAGCCAAGACATCATAAAAACAATTTAGAAAGTCTATTAGGGACTCCCCTATCCCGACGAGAACTCTCCATTACTCATGAAGGTGCCAAAACATGCCACCTATGCTCTATCTATGTACCCACCCACACATGGATCTCCTTTTTTATACCTATGCTAGGCCTATTCTAGAGATAACAGGATACCTCTAGGTGGTTAGTCGACTCCTGTGGGATAAGCTAGTGGAATTGACATATTTGTTTTTACACATGATCATATTTATTTCTTTTTCTATTTTTTCCCATTCTATACCTTCATTACACATATTTTTTCCCTTTTAAAATTTATCCATAATTCTTAAAAATATACTCATTTTTCTTACATTTTTCCAAAATCAATTATAAATTTTTATTAATAAAAAACATAATAAATAATAATAATAATTGAGAAAAATTGATAAATTAAATTCAAAAATTAATAAAATTAAATTCAAAAGAAGTATGCATAATATATAGTCATAAATAAACCCTTTTTTGTGATCTTAAAGGGAATTTGAACCAGTGAGGATGGATTTGTAGATTATCTGAATCGAATATATCCCTTTTATTGTGAATTTTTACTTAAATAGAAATATTGACCAATGATATGTTTTATTGGGATATTGGGAATATAACTCATTCATAAAGATATGACCAAATCAAGAATATGGAATAAATGGGATGGTTTAGTAGGTAAGATGGCCCTAGTGAAAGGACATCAAATCTTATTGGGAATATAACCCAATGTTGATGGTCATAAATGGATTCATGAGGAATATGGACTCATAAGGACGTGTATGGAAGATTATGTTGGGGTTTAACCTTGAAGAGGCATCTTACATATCCTAGTCAACAAGAATAAAATCCCACATTGTTCTAGTTGCATAGTTGAATGTGATGTGGAAGGACCGTACCTTAGAGTTTAGTGTTATACAATAGGAATCTTTTCATGCAACTAGAATGTTGTGCATGAAGTTTAATATCATATTGTAGTAAAATATTTATCATGAAAGGTGAAAAAATAGTGGGATGAACTAGGATTACTCATTAGAGATTTCCTTTGAGAGCATGACTCATTAGGTGGACCAATATGGTTTCCCTTCCTGATTATATAGTTAGGGCTTATACCTAAAAGTAAAAACATGTGATACTCGAGATTTGTGAGTTAAATATATCATTGATTTGGAATTTGAGACTTAAACCTAGAAGGAACCCCATATCTCATGATGCATTTATTGGAATATGATGCCTACCAATTGCCTAGGCTGACTGAACTCAAACCTGGGCTATCCAAGTCTAGATATAGGAGTTAGAGGGGATATAACTACTCTCTTTACAATTAGGACCATCATTATTAAGGATATCCATGATTGAAAATATAATTAGGGCCCCATCAGTTAGGGTTGAAAAATGAGAGGTGGATTTTATCAAGGAAATGAATGAACAAAGGCGAGCACTTTGGTGTGCTCGACATCCTGACCATGCACCTCTAAAGGATTTGAAGGTGGCCTTGATAATTGTCTCCATGGGTAGAAAACCTAAGTAAGGGGATGATTCATCACTAAATATAATGTTAATATGATACCCTTGTATGATATTGGGAGAGGATGGTTCTCCTTAGTGAGGTCTAAGACTTAGTGAAGGCCTATGTGGGTGTATTTATTCACCATAGTGAGGGATAATCCTAGGCTTTGGTTCACACAAACAAAGGATAAAGGAATAAACTATATTTTTTAAATGATAGTTCTAATGAAGGGTAAAAAAGTGAATCTTGGGAGAATTGGATCCTTAGTCATGTTAGGGTAAGGTGTCACCCTAGTGATCCTAGGTCAAGGTGGAACCCTAGTGACCCTAGGGATTGGTGGAACCATAATGGTGTTAGGGTGAGGTGGAAGCCTTGTGATATTAGTGATTGGTGACTCCCTCATTTTAAAACTTTGATAAGGATTCACCAAAATGGATAGGGGTCTCCATCGATGCTTTAGGAAGAACAAAGATCAATTATGTCACTTGATAAGGGGCTTTATCCCTAGTTTTTGTGAACTTGGAAGGAAGTGGTTTTTAGTGAATTTTTCTTAATGTCCTTATTATTGGGTAACCCAACCCTATACCTTTTGGTTAATTTCAATTGATTTTAGGGTTAATTAAGATACCTAAAAGGATGTGAAGATTAGGGTGTGAGACTAGGAATAGAATATATTTGAGATATCTCTTAATATTATAAAAAAGTTCTAAATGAGGAGTCAAAGGGTCTGATTTGTAGGGAAATAAAAGTTATCGGGCAAGGGGATTTCGAACACAAGTGATATGAATATGCTGAACCTATACACATAGGTGGTGCATGTAAGTAAACATGGGAACACTTGTTTGGTGAAATTGAATAGTTTTAGGAGAAATCGTGGATCCTTCCTTGGGACTTGTTCCTTGATCATTCCAAAATACTCACCTTTCCTCAAATTATTCATCCTTCTCCAAAATAAGAGTACCAACAAAGATACTTATTCTTCTTAATCTATAAATGGTTTGATTGAAATTTAAATTCATTAATTTTTTGTGCTTTTTTTTTAAATTTTCCCAGGAATCATTCATGATTCTTTCTTGGATTTGGAATCTTTGGACTTGTAAAAGTGCAATAATCAAGTAAAAGAAGAGAATCCATTTATTAAAGTTAAAAAATATAAGAAATTAAAAATAAAACATCATGAATAATATATAACTAAAATTCAAAATAAAATTCAAAATAAGTCCTAAGAAAAAAGTTTAAACCCATGTTACCTCATAACACTCCTTTATTTTAGATCTTTAAGATAGAAATTTACATCAAGTGTTGTGTATTTGGAGTTTCAAATACTATTACTCAATACAGATTGAGAATTGATTTTAAATTATGTATATATGATGAAAATTATATCTTTTTGTTCGGTAAGTGTTGTTTGAAACTGAATTATGGTGGAATCTAAGTGATGGATAAAATTAGGGAGTGAACCGTTAATTAAAAATCTCACCAGAATTTGTATCCTTATTCAACCACCACTTATTACTTCTTTTCCACTTTACATTCTATAATGATTTAATTAATTTTATTAGATTAATATTTTTCTAGTGTTGGGGATGCTTCTCTCATGATTTTTTCAACATGACCATTGAACTACATCCCCTCCAATACTACTTTCTCATTAAATCATTGGATACACCTTTGAATTTCAGAATCCTTGACCTCTATACAGGTATGGGAGGGTTATCCTTTTCAAACCATTATACAACTTCATTAAAGTCTATATCCTATTATAATTCTTCTCTTGAAACATATTTAGTGCAATTTTTATCAAGAGACTAATTGTTTACAGACTCCGTTATTTCCTTTATTAGATCCATCATGGTCCTCTCATTTTATTATTTTATGTGTAAGAGGGAGTCCCATTATTTTTACTATTCTAGAATGTTCGTGA
Organism: Viscum album; assembly: GCA_963277665.1. Lineage (NCBI taxonomy): Eukaryota > Viridiplantae > Streptophyta > Magnoliopsida > Santalales > Viscaceae > Viscum > Viscum album. Next base: position 2,079,968,510 of record OY728128.1, on the reverse strand, counting down.
TTTCCAAGAACACTAAATTATTTTTCTCCTATTTCTCTACTCCTACCATGTTTACTTCCTACTATATAAATTTAATTTCCACGTGGTGTTGTTCAACATTTGGGGTGTGATATTTGTTATGAACCAACCCGGGCCTTCCCTCCTTAGGACGCCTGATCTGGCCTGTGACATCCTTGAAACACATTCCTGGTCACCCTAGGGTAGTGAAAAACACCAAGGGATTCAAATGAGATCTAGTTGGAATAATTTTCTTGATTAAATAAACTAAATAAGTAGTGTAAAATCTAATTTATTTTCATGAACTATCAACAATTCATATGTACACACAAAAAATATATAAAAAATAATAATAAAACATTATAAAATAGATATAAAATAACAATTTCCCTCATATCACCTAAAAATCCAACTATAGAAACAACCCCTTATTCCACTGCAACCTCCATAGATAAAATTCATCCACCAATAAACATAACGGTAAGTTAGAAAGTCATATTTATATGAAATTACTATAAAAAATAAAAACAATATTGACATACCTGACCAAGATATCCCATGTAAACCGAGGTCACTCTCCATCCGAACTCGAATAACTAACACTCCAAAAGGGAATAAAAAAGACCTGAAATGTGAACCTAAAATGTTTAATTAACTTGAGTAAAAAATTACCAATAGGTCACCACCCACACTTCTATATTACTACCATTTAATTAAAGATCCATTTTCACGCTATTTTTAAATTAAATTCATAAAATAAACTTTATTTCATAATTTTATAAAAAATAATATATAATTAATTTTCATTTAAAGAACATCCTTTTTTTCTCATTAAATAAAAAAACCACTTTGAAAACTTTTACCTTTCCTAAGACTCCTTTTCCAAAACACACATTTAAAGTTCACTTATTAAAAACATTTTAGGAAAAAGAATTCCAAAAAATTTACAAACACACACATTCAAATCGAAGGATAAATATTTTGGTAAAAAAATTCAAGTGAGAGAATGAAAAAACAAACAATATGATTTACAATTTGAAAATAAATAAGAAATAAAAAAAGTGACCATTCCATAAAAATACACCATGTTAGAGCCCTATGTCTTCTAAGGTTAGCGGTCTCCCTAGGTCACCATTCCATCCTATGAGATAAAATTGAATCCAAGTGTGTACACAAACCATTAAGGAATTCATGCCATAGACTAACGACATGGGGCCTACCATTTGATGACACCATGACTAACTCACCCACTATGGAGTACATTCCTTATCATTGTGGCGTAATATCTCACATCTAACAAAACCATAAACTTTATCTAAGTTTCATTGAGTTAGTAAAGTTTCATATATGAAATAGATACTCAACACTAGTCTTACACTATATTTACCCAAGTTACCATGTCATTTTCCCATTTCAAAAATTTTATACTTCACTCAAAAGGGAATTTAATTAGCTCCTAATAAACCATTTTATTTAACAAATGAAACACATGCCATTTAAATCATTGTTTTGTCAAAACAAGGAGAAACCATTTAAGAGACCAAATATATATAAAATAAATAATAAAAACTATCAAAACATGGGTTTAGGTAGTTTAAAACATCCTTTATAAATATTATAAAAAAAACTAAATAATTCAAATTGGGCTTTTAAAATTACTTTCTAAATTCATTTAAAAACTTTTTAAAAAATTTGTTTTAATATCAAATTTAAATTCTTAGGATTTTCTCCTCGTTATACCCATATATATTTACAGAAACTCACAAACACACACACATATTTCATTTAAAAAATCCACATAATCATATATGAATTTGCATATATATATATGTGTATACCCATGTATATATGTGTAACCATTAATTACTTCAAACACATTTGAGAACCTTGCATTTGTAGTAAAAATTGATATTCAAACACTTTATTTATAATTAGAATTTCAAGAATTACATGAAATTTCAATTAAAACATAATAGATTAATGATAATTCACTTTGAAAGACCAAAAAGGCTTTTGAGGTCACATGATTCCTTTATAAGGTTGATTTGGGAAATTTCTCAAACACACAATGTAGAAGGAAATTGAAAAACAATTCAATACCATATGTTTTAATAAAAAAACCCTTCACATTAATTAAAAACAAAATGAAAACCATTCTTTCATCCTATGAATTTCATCAACTTAATTTATCCTATTTTTTAAGTATAAAACAAAAATTAAAATATCAAGCAGTTAATGATTTAAAAATTGAAAGTCATGTATGGAGGAAACCTTCCTGGAACTTTCTTATTTAGATAATTGAGGACCAAATCCACCTCAACTTAGCCAAAGTAACTCAAAAAAGGTATCTCACACCCTAATAATATCCAAAATACCAAAAATAACTCAACCATACAACCTAGGATTTGGTCAAAATAAAACAAAAAAAGTGGTAAGAAGGGAGAAGGGAAGAGAAAAAATAATGAGAAAGAAAAAGAGGAGGGGAAGACCTAACCTAGATGATTATCCTTAAATCTGTAAGATGAGGAGGATAGAGGAGAGGATACACGCATGAGGGATACCCTCCTTAGGCTGTGCACCTAACTAGAGAGATGAGGGGTGAGAGGGATTGATTTGGGTAAAAGAGTGAGTAGGGGTATTATTGTATAAACTTATTTTTTATTCACTTTTCGATGAACACCGTTGGTTTCCACATTTTTCCAAACCATTCCCCAACCATTCACCCTACTCTTGGAATTATATAGAGACCACACTGTTGGTTCACATGGCTTAAAAACCACACAAAAAGCATGTGAAACCACTAGATCAAGGTGAAAAATGTAGGTTCATAGTTGTTTCATGGTTTCTATTAAAACTGCACAAACCGTATGCCTATTCCAGAACATTAAAATTTCAAAATTTTAAATTTGTTGGACTTGAAAGTCAATAGTGAAAATAAAGGAAACAAAATAAATAAAATAATAAAATAAAATATGGTTGGGGTGAAATAGTGCTCTTGACTATAAAATATTCTACCCCATGAAAGTTACCAAACTCAAAGGGAAGAACCAAAAAGGAAATTTATTCAAGAGGGAAGACAAACCACTATACGGTCTCCAAGTCACTCTATGATGAACTAAACTAACACACTCGAAGCACATAAAAACAAAATATATTAAGATATTCATGTAAAAAATAACACCCAACCAAATCTAGAAAAAGATCAAGAAATAGAGACCTATATTGGGTCACCCCACTATTTAAGAAATGATTATTGTTGACCAATAATGCATAGTCACGCAAAAAGGATCATCGAACAGAATCCTAAAACATAAAAAAAGATTCAAACAAAAACCTTTAACCAAACACACATTTATATTCTCCAAAAAACATTTACTATTTCAATGAACACAAGGTATCAAAAATTTCAAAAGAAAACCTAACCATAGGATCACTCCAAAGAAAATATCAAGACATGGACTATCAAGATACTCACAAACACACTTGGACCTGGAACAAAAATGGAGAGGATGCAATTTTTTTTAAAAGGTTGGGGCCAAAGCCTCATTTTTATTAATAAAGCAAATCAAATACCTCTTTTTAACTAGGTAAAGGGAGACCCATTACATAGCCCGAAGGCCAAGTGGGATTGTAGCCCATTACATAGCCCGTAGGCCCAAATTTTTAGCCCAATTCCCATTCTATGAATAGTAACCCGGCTGCTACAGTACCCACACAGTACCGCCGCCGCTACAGTGCCCTGTAGCTGCTACAATACCTACCGATCAACAGTACCACCACTGCTACAGTACCACTACAGTCCTGCTATAGTAACCTGCGCCCAATGGGTTTTGAACCCGCATTTTCATGTAGTATTACGAGGTGCTTACCACTAATCCAAATCCAAACTAGAAAATGAAGAGGATGCAATAAACGTATAAATTTCATATCAAACCACATGGATATAACCCTGGGTCAATGGGAATGTATTGGAAACATATGACCTCATCCATTAGACACTAATCTTGGTGGTCTCATCAGAATCAAGCCAACATCAGCTAATGCGTAACTTCAATTGGTTCAACATCTTTCCTAGTCAATTGGGAAACACACCCAATATTTTTCCCAGGAGAAATGAACCTGAGAAAAGTCTCACTATAAACCTAGACACAAAATAACCTCATACGACCCAACCACATTAATAAGGAACAATAAAAACCTCAAAGATTCACACTCCATATGAAACAACTGGGAAGAAAACAAAGAAAACACCTATATAGAATCACACCATGACCCAGTTGAATGAAAAATCATAAGATATAACTTCTTAAACATAACATGATCAAGGACTTATTGGGATGCATACTTTAAATAACAGAGGAAACACATGATCTAAACAATTACCTTAAAATAAAAACTGAACCATTTCCAAAATCACATCCCAATGCAAGGCAACAACTCAAATGGACTAATAATAATTACCATTAAAGAAAATAAAACCATTAAACAAGTAAATAACCCCCCTTTAACCATTTTGAAATCAAAACTTAAAATTTTTAAATCTAATAAATTCACTTGAAACCCCATTTTAAATCATTCATGCTCTTCATTAAAAAAATTTATGATTTTACAAACACTAACTCTATTTTAATTTATTTAGAAATTCATTTCAATAGTTTTAAAACCAAATTATTTTACTTTTAAATTAGTTATTTAAAATAATATCCCAAAAAAATCCTTCCATAAAAAAATTAATGGTTATAAAACACAAAAAATAAATTTTAAAATTGAATTCCACTATTTAAAATAATTTCAAAACACATATCCTAGTTTAAAAATCTTGAATCTTTACTTGAAAACTGATTTAAAAAGTACAAAAGTTCTTTTAATGAAATAATTCACCCACTTTTAAATATGAACATTATTTTAATTCAATTTATAAAACCACTCTTATAAATTTAAAGTTCCATTTTTAAAAACAAATTTTCATTTGAAAATCCCTTTATAAAGTTCCAAACCATAAATCATTTTTCCTTTCTAAATCCCCTCCACCATTAAATTTAAAATCAATAAATTTAATTTAAAAAGGAATTTAAAAATTTAATGATCCCTCTATTAATTTCAAATACAAATCATTTTCCCCTTTAAATACAATCTTATATTTACCAAAAAAAATTAAAAACCAAAAAATTAAATTATTAAATTCTAAACAAAAATTATATAGAGACTAGTGGTTGTGTATGAAATGGAAAATTTCTTTAGCGAGACATGTTATAATCATGTAACCATTATTGGAATTCATATAAATCTTGTAAACTAGGATCCATATGATTTTCTAGGTAATGTTATCTCCTCAGGTTATACCGGTTCAACTCTCATTTTCGTCCCTTAAAACATCAAAAAATTTCAAATAATCTAAAACACCACCAAAATAAACAAAAATATATAATAAAAAATAAAAAATTAAACTTAAAATAAAAACCAGATTCTAAAATCCCATGGTAACCCATGGTTTTTCATCAGTAGTGTTATTAGGCCCTAACCCATGACCTGTCTTCCACACCCCTATGATCCTACTCAAATATACCTGAAATCCCAAATAAAAAAGGGCAGAACTGGAACCTAGGAACTCTTAATAACCTAGTATCTAATATAATTTTTCATGAACCAACCTACTTCATCCCTCTATATAATGACTGAGACGGCCTATGATATCCCTGAAGTGCATTCCCAAATGCCTCGGGGTGGGGAAAAGTACTAAGGGCATCAAATAATAGTTGATGGGAATAATTTTTCACATTAAATAAATTAAATAACTAGTTTAAAAATACTAATATTTTATAATGAACCAACCATAAGTTAAATTTTCTTTCAAAAATATATAAGAAGAAACATGGAAATATGATAAAATAGATATAAAACAAACTATTTCCTTCAGCTCACTTCCAACTCCCACAACAGAAACAATATATTGCTTCACTATAACCTCCACATATATAATTCATCCCCCAATAACCATATTTTAAAGTAGAAAATTCCTATTTGGATGAAAATACTAAAAAGACATAAAATAATACCAACCTACCCGACCAAGCTATTCCAAGTGTCCTGATGTCACTCTCTATCCAAACTTAGAATAACATATGCTTCAAGATTTATCAAAACTAAGTTGGAATATGAAATTAAAATGTAAAATAGTAGTGGGAATACATTTTTTTAGTATATCAACACCCCTCACCACATTCTTACCCTTTAATTAAAGTTTCATTTTCAAGATATTTTGATATTGAATTTATAAAATAACACTTCTTTCATAATTTAATAAAAACTAATATCAGATTAATTATCATTTAATAAGATTTTATTTATTTTTATTTAAATGAAAACAATAATTTTTAAAATTTTTACCTGAACTAAGACTCCTTTTTCAAAACACCCCATTAAATCCCCCCTTTTTAAAACCATTTTAAGAAAAAGTATTCTATTTTTTTAAACACTAACTTTCAAAGACATGGATAAACATTTTAGTAAAACAACTCAAGTATAAGAATGAATAAAATGCATTAAAATTTTAAAAGAAATAAAAATTCCATAAAATTAACCAACACAAATACATGAACCATGGGAGATCCCTAAGCATCTAAGGTTAGTGGGAACCCTAGGTCACCATATCAACTTTTTATCTAACGGTTATTCCATGTGTGAGTAAAAACCACTAGAAAGGTCATGAATTGGCCAAGGGGTATGGGTCCAAGCATCCAATAACACCACATAAAACTCTCCCACTATGTATTATATTCCTTAGCCCAATTGTGTGACGTCTCCCATCTAATGAAAGAAAAAATTTTATCCATGTTTTATTTATTTAGTAAAATGGTGTAAACTAAATAGATACTTAACCGTTGTCGTCCATCTTGGATACTTGTGTTCCCATGTGATTTTTCCATTTCAAACATTTACTATGCAATTTAAAAAGTCCCTTCATCAACACATCACAAACCATTTTATTTAACAAATGAAATACATGCCAATTTAAACCATTTATTTAATCAAAAACGGGGAAACCATTTAATATACTAAAGAGACATAAAATAAATCATTAATACTATCACAACCTGGGTTTAAGTTGCTTAATATATAATTTATAAATCACTATAAAAAACGTAAATCATTCCAACCAGACCTTTCCAACTTATGTTAGAAATACATTTGAAAACTTTTTTGAAAACCGAGTTTCAATACCCTATTAGAATTCTTATGATTTCCCCTTGTTATACTCATATACATTTACAAACATATCTGTCTATCATTACACAAATTCACACATTCACTTGTGAATTTTAACAAAAAGATACACACAAACACACAGACACACAGACATATATATATATATGTATATATATATATACACATGCACATGTGTATAACCAATAATTATATAAAATTCAATTTAAAACATTACATTTACAGTAAAAAACAATATTCGAACACTTCATTAATACTTGGATTTTCAAGTATTACTTGAACTTACAAGTAAAATTTAAGATCCAAATTATAATTCTCTTTGAAAAACCAAAACCACTTTTAAAATCACATGATCCATTTATAAAGGGTTTTTCAGGAAATCTCTCAAACACACGTTGTGCAAGGTAGTTGAAAAACAATTCAAAACCATACATTTTAAAAGAAAAACCCTTTGGATTCATTGAAATCCAAATGAAAACCAAGCATCATTCCTAGAAATTTCATACACATAATTAGTACTATTTTTAAATGTCTAGAACACTGATTAAAAGGTAAAGAAATCAATGATAACAAATTAAAGAATGAAGCATGGGGAAACCCTTCATGGAACTCAATGATTCAGATAACCGTGGCCTAAAACCACTTCTACCAAGCCAAATAATCCTAAAATTTATATCACACACCATATGTACAATAAAAAACCAAAAACTAGTCCAACCCTATACCGTTGAGTTCAACCAAAACATGCCATGATAAGGATGAAGAAGAGAGAATAAAGGATAAAGGAGAGGAAAATGAAAAAGGGGACGAGAATATATAAGGTACTGTAATTAAATAATATATATACTACTTATTTTAAAACTAGAATTCAAATTATTATTTTCCTAAGTATATTTTAGGTTTTGAGTTTTAGAGAATTTTGAAAAACTATTACAAAGTAAATGCATTACTTACGAGTGGACATTTATACCCAGTATCCATTTTTTCCACCAAAACAATCTTTTTAAAATAAAACAAGGTTTCATTTCTTGATATGTAAAGACCCGAAAATTTCAAGGAATTTTTTTTTCTTAATTTTCTTTGGAATTTTACAAGAACGCAGTTTCTGACGGCACCTGATTCCGAGGCCCGGTGTGACCAGAATCAATTTTCGAAGTTTGGCTCGGGTACGTTCAATGAACAAATGAGCGGGATTTCCTATCTTTTGAACCGGTGATTGGAATTGAAATCCGATGGCACCGATGAACTCGCAACGCTGGTAATCGCTTAAGGGAACCTTTACCGTAGTTGCGTTTGTGGGGGTGAAGAAGTTAATTAATGGGGTTTAATTAAAAAGTAAATAAAATTGTTGAATCAATTTTATTTCTTTTTCAAGGCGGTTAATTTCTCCCATAGGAAGTTGGTGGTGGGGTCCACATCCACCCAACTTCCCATGTGTGGATAATTAGAAGGGTGGGGCCCACATGAACCCCCACCTTTTCAATTTCCCTAACTCCCTAACCCCTCTTAACCCCTCACATTACTAACTCCCCATTAACTCACTTTCTTTAATTTTTGACAACTTGTTATAATTAATCAAGTGAGTTACTTAATTTCAAACTCTTGAAATTCAAATGGTTAGGTTGTGTTAATAAAATAAGACTTAGTCTTATTTTATCTTTCTTAGAGTTTTGCAACCTTGAGAGGATTGGGGAAGCGGTCTTCTTCTTCTTCAACCTCGACGAAGAACGCGAAGAACACCGTTCTTCAACGAAGAACTTCTCCGCCGAAGAACACGGTTCTTCCGCGACGCCATAACCGCGATGCGACATTCTTCTTCTGCGTCGTCTCTTCCTCGATGGTTTTCCGCGACGAAATCTCCCTCAACGACTTCAAATCCTCGCTTCGCGACGTCGACGTTCTTTCCCCGCGATGCCCGACCTCCGCGACGCTCGTCTTCCGCGGCTCATTGACGAACACCATTCCTGAACCGAGGCAGGGGATTATTTTATTTACTTATTTCCGTTCATGATTCTAGTTTATTGATTATCGTGGATTTTCGACTAGATGATATCGATTAAAGAGAGGGGGGCTGGACCGCACAAACACGGATCAACCCCCCTCCTATGTTCATGTTTGATTCTTTGCGGATGTAACGGGATGGCGTGGTGTCGTCGCACCACACGGGAATCACACGACAAGTATTGCGCGGCGCCGTCGCGCTGCGCTGTGGAAAGAAGTTAAGAACGCGACGCCGTCGCGCCGCGTCGAAGAAAATCGAAGGCGCCGCGGCTGGAGTGGGGCCGCGGCGGAGGGGTGCGGTGTCGTTGCACCGCGCCGGACGACAAGGGCCGCGGCCGTTTCCGGGCCGCAGCGGAGCAAGGTGACCGGCGGCCGGACCGGGCCACCGGTGTCGGCGAAGAAGGGGACCAGCCGTCGCCGGTCCCGTGGAGGCCGGAACCGGCCGGCCAGGGCCGGCCGGCCGGACCGGTGTGCAACCGGGGGTTCAAATCCCCGGCCGGCAGGCCGGCTGGACAAAACGGCCCCCCTTAATTGTGGGGGGCCGCGGTTACACAGGGGGCAGGCGCCCCCCCCCTTTTGCCGAACGGCTCGGCCAAAGCCGAGCCAGACAGCGCGCTGGGCGCGCTGTCCCCAGCCGGACCGGCGCCCGGCCGGTCTGCCAGGCCGGGCCGGGCCGTGCCCAGCCAGGCCGGGCCGACCCTGTCCGGGGCGGGTCGACCCTGTTCGGGCCAACCGTGGGGGTCTCGGGCCGGGTCGGTCCGGGCCCGAAACCCCCGTTATCGGACTATTTGGGTTCAAATGCCCATAACTCGGGCTACTGACCTCCAAACGACGTGCCGTTAGCGGCGATGCGATCCTTGGATCGGGACGGTCATTTCGATATATTCCACTCAAGGTTTCAAAATACTTTGAGTTCGGTCGGGTTGGTTCGTACACGAAACCAACTGGGCCCTCGGAGCGGAAACGCTCATAACTTGAGCTCCAGACGTCCGATTGACGTGCCTTTGACTTTTTTGGATTCCTCTTAGTGAGACGGATCTTTTTTCTTACTCCGCTCGAGGTTTGGATGCCGTCGGTGTGCGGTCGGGTTGGTTCGCTCATGAAACCAACCGGGCCCCTGGAATGAAAAAGCCAATAACTCACAGACCGGGTGTCCGATTGACGCGCCGTCTGTCTCGTTGTTTTCCTCTTGAAGAGACGGAAATTTTTGAATACTTAGCCCGAGTTTTGGTTGCTGTTGGATAGTGGCCGGGTTGGATTGTACCCAGAATCCAACCAGGCCCTTGGAATGGAAAAGCTGATAACATTCAGACCAGACGTCCGTTTGACGAACCGTCAGCGGCGTTGGTGATCACGTTGAGAAACAGTCCCTGTGAGTATACCCTATGAGTGTTCAGGGTATAGTTGAGTTACGTCCGGATTGGTTCGCACACGAAACCAACCGGGCCCCGGGGATGAAAAGGCTAGTAACTCACAGACCGGGCGTCCGATTGATGCGCCGTCTGTTGCGTTGAGACCCCTATGACGAGGCGGTCCTTTGAGATACTTCTTCGTGGGACTTTGAGATAATTGGAGTTTTGAACAGTAGCTTGTGGAGCGGACCCTCCCGGAGACGAGCGTGCGGAGTACGGAGACCGTGTAGCCGGCTGAGACTTGACGACTGCTTGACCGACTCGACTTGGAGTGAGTTGACTAGCCTAGTGGACGGAGTGCACGGTATTTGGCGGCAGCCCCACAGGGGACGGAGCGCCTGGTAGTTGGCAGTAGAACCGCGGTACTCGACCGGAGGAGTACCTCTGTAGGCTATTAGGGGGAGCGCCCGGTATTTGGCGGCAGACCCACAGCGGACGGAGCACCCAGTATTTGGCAGCAGACCCGCGATACTCGACATGAGGAGTACTTCAGAGACTTGGATTAGTGAGCAGTACCTCAGAGTCGTGACAGGACCACTGTACACTCCAGAGACGGGGCTCTTCAGCAGTTACAGTTTCGTTGATGAAAATTCTGGTTTGAGCTGAGACTTTTGACCCTTGTGTTTACCTCATGATTGAGATGGGTCACTTGATAACTTAGGTATATGTATGGACATATACCTGGGTAGTGGTTATCCGTTGATTTCATGATCCTTGTGTTTCCTCATGATTGAGATGGGTTACTTGATAACTTAGGTATATGTATGGGAATATACCTAAGTAGAGGTTATCTGTTGAGATCTTCTTTGTGGTTATCCTTGTTGGTTTTAGTGAGACCTTGAGGGTCTCGGGGTCCCTACTGAGTATCGTTATACTCACCCCTACACGGGCTATGCCCGCACCTCATTGTGTTGGTTGCTGACGACGGGCAGTGCTGACAGAGGCCGAGTGTTCAAGGACTGGACGGTTCCCAGAGGTGGACTACACGACGAGTCAGTACCCGGATGTGGACTACACGACGAGTCAGTATCTGGAGGAGGACTTCACGATGAGACAACACACGGAGGAGGTTGACGGGCGAGAGCGTTGAGGAGTCTCTCTGTACCTACCCTTCAGGTAGGATCCGTGTCTGACGATCCAGGAGCTGCGCTATCTGTACCTACCCTTCAGGTAGGATCTGAGGAGGACGACCCAGGAGCTGCTTCCTTCTTCCAGCTGTTTGCCTTTTTCTGTTGTACTTTCATTCAGTTGTAGCTGCACTTTCAGTTGGGTTTGTATTCTGGCCCATTTACTTTTCAGCACTTTCTTTTGTACTTAGTGTTTTGATTCCGCTTGTACTCTATGGTGTTTTGTTTACTTTTATAAAGGTAATGCCTTCCCAGTTATCGGGATTACGCCTTTGGTTCTAGTCGCCAGCCCCTGGCCTATGGAAGGCGGGCTTGGGGTAGTCATGGCACGGGCCCCGAGGACGGGTCGTGACAAATTAGTATCAGAGGAGTCAGTTCTACCGCAGAACTTATAGCTCTGATATTTTCTTTCTATGAATAAATAGTGTTAAGAGTACCGAGTGTGGTTTTCAGTTCAGGGAGTCCAATGTTGGTGCGGGCAGCCGACATATCCATACACCAGGACCTTGACAACTGATTTCCGACTTTGTGCACGAAAACACTGATTGCGTGTGTGTTTCCAGAAGTTTTATTTGAATATTAGCTCAAACCAGGTCAGCTCACCAGGTATAAATCATTTGACCGTGTCACGTTGTTCCTTTCAAGATGCCTCCCCGTGGACGACCAGCTAGAGCCCCGAGAGTGGTTCGTACTGACAGCTTGCCGAGCGACGTGGCCTCAGTACATGGCCCTTTTCCAGTTGAGGCACCAGCGGAGGCACCAGCGGTACTACTACCCGTTGGGCCACCGATGCCACCAGCCCCAGCAGCAGAGGGTGCACGTCGCTTGAGCGCACTGCACAAGTTCCAGCGCCAGAGGACGCCCAGGTTCCAGGGAGGAACGGATCCGCAGGCGGCTGAGGATTGGCTGGAGGCTGTGGTGAGAGTCTTCAGGCTAGTGGGGACGCCGACAGACTTCATGGTGATCCTTGCTGCCAGCCTTATTCAGGCAGCAACAGGCAGATGGTGGAGCCTGATGCTCCAGATGCATAACGAGGCGACACTTCTTTGGAAAGACTTCGAGAGCCTGTTCTGGGCAGAGTTTGTACCCGCCACCCTTCAAGCGGTGCGTATTCAGGAGCTACTTCAGCTGCGGAAGGGCAGCATGACAGTGGCACAGTATTCAGCGAGGTTCACAGACCTCTCGCGCTACTCCACATATATGGTACGAGACCCGTTCTTTAGGGTCCGAACCTTTGAGCAGGGGCTCAGGCAAGAGATTAGAGCTTCTGTTGTTTCTCACAACATTCCGACGCAGACAGGGGTGTTGGAGAGAGCCCTCTTAGTAGAGAGTTTTCTTGCTGAGCAGTCTCCAGTAGCATGACCCACCACAAGCCGGCTTGTGGCAGAGTCTTCTACAGTAGACAGTAGATAGATGACGCAGAGGTCCGAGAGGATCAGACCTACCGGTAGCCGACTGCATGACTTAGGTTCAGTTGTGCGGGGGAACCGGGGTGGAGTCAGAGCCAGTCGTGCCGAGAGTGGACAGTGTTACTCCTGCGGCGGGATTGGTCACATGGCACGTGACTGTCCGACCCGCCATGTAGATGACCAGTGGTTAAATGAAGAACCTCCCAGCCAGAGGCAGAGGTTCGATCAGGGCAGACTGTAAGGAGTAGGCGGCCATGGAAGAGGATCTGGTCGTACAGCTGGAGGTGGACGACGCTTTGGGGTGTTGCCACCCCCACCACCAGGAGGCCCACCCGATCGTAGGGGACAAGAGGACATGAGAGAGCTCAGCTTCAGGAAGCTGAGGCCTATGGTCATGGAGCTCCGGAAGCAGATGGACAGGAGCAGGACTAGCTCCAGACCTAGAGGCTATTGACCCTGTTGCTTCTAGTTTTGTTGATGTTTGTTGTAGTTGCTTCGTGTCTTTGTACTATGAGATGCAATAATGAAAAGACACTTATCTTTGTAAAGTTTGCTTTCCTGTCCTTTTTGTTTGGTTGATACTGAGTGGTCCTGGTTAAGACTGTTGACTTGACCCTCTCTTTCGAGATTTCTACTGGAGGAGACCTAGTGACCTCACACTGATGCCGACAGTGTGACTCGACCCTTGGAGGCGAGAGTGACAGTTGGATCTCTTGGTAGTTACGTCGAGGCCTTACGACGTCATCCATGGCATGAATGCGTCATTCATGTCAGGATTGACTGTATTAGGCAAAGAATGTGGTTCATCCAGGGGATGAGACCAGATTTCTCTTATCGGAAAAGAAGAAATCATAGCAGCTCTTTTGAGACTAGAGAAGGTCCAGGTCATCCAAGAGCGGATGAGGACAGCACAGGGCCGACAGAAGCCTTATGCTGATAGGACTTGGAGGCCTCTAGAGTTCGAGGATGATGATCTCGTCCATATACGGGTCTCACCTCGACGAGGTTTACAGAGATGTGGCCAAGGCGGAAAGTTATCTCCGAGGTTCAGCGGACCTTCTTAGGTCCTCAGCTAGGTAGGCGGGGTGGTTTACCACTTGACCCATCCACCTCAGTTGCACTTGGTGCACGACGTTTTCCAGGTATCTCAACTGAGGAGATACATGCTCGACCATGAGGAGCAGGACAATGGCGATGGGGTTACTTCCACGGAGTATCTAGTGGGGATCAAGGATCGAAAGGAGTGGATCTTACGAGGACGATCGATTCCTCTAGTGCACTTTCTTTGGTAGTACGGGAACCTCTGGGTGAGCACATGGGAGCGGAAGGCTCAGATGCGTGCTCTGTACCGCTTTTGTGACCCTAGTTTGTGTTGAAGCTTTACGGGGACGTAAAGTCCTGTGATTGGAGTAATGTAAAGACCCATAAATTTTAAGGAAATTTTTTTTCTTAATTTTCTTTGTAATTTTACAAGAACGCAGTTTCTGACGGCACCTGATTCCGAGGCCCAGTGTGCCCGGAATCAATTTCCGAAGTTTGGCTCGGGTACGTTCAGTGAACAAACGAGCGGGATTTCCTATCTTTTTAACTGGTGCTCGGAATTGAAATCCGATGGCATCGATGAACTCGCAACGCCGGTAATCGCTTAAGGGAACCTTTACCATAGTTGCGTTTGTGCGAGAGAAGAAGTTAATTAATGGGGTTTAATTAAAAAGTAAATAAAATTGTTGAATCAATTTTATTTCTTTTTCAAGGTGGTTAATTTCTCCCATGGGAAGTTGGTGGTGGGGCCCACATCCACCCAACTTCCCATGTGTGGATAATTAAAAGGGTGGGGCCCACACAAACCCCCCACCTTTTCAATTTCCCTAACTCCCTAACCCCTCTTAACCCCTCACATTCCTAACTCCCCATTAACTCACTTTCTTTAATTTTTGACAACTTGTTATAATTAATCAAGTGAGTTACTTAATTTCAAACTCTTGAAATTCAAATGGTTAGGTTGTGTTAATAAAATAAGACTTAGTCTTATTTTATCTTTGTTAGAGTTTTGCAACCTTGAGAGGATTGGGGAAGCGGTCTTCTTCTTCTTCAACCTCGACGAAGAACGCGAAGAACACCGTTCTTCAACGAAGAAATTCTCCGCCGAAGAACACGGTTCTTCCGCGACGCCGTAACCGCGACGCGACATTCTTCTTCTGCGTCTTGTCTTCCGTGACGGTTTTCCGCAACGAAATCTCCGTCAACGACTTCGAATCCTCGCTTCGCGGCGTCGACGTTCTTTCCCCGCGACGCCCGACCTCCGCGACGCTCATCTTTCGCGGCTCGTTGATGAACACCATTCTTGAACCGAGGTAGGGGATTATTTTATTTACTTATTTCTGTTCATGATTCTAGTTTATTGATTATCATGGATTTTCGACTAGATGATATCGATTAAAGAGAGGGGGGCCGGACCGCACAAACACGGCCGAACCCCCCACCTATGTTCATGTTTGATTCTTTGCGGATGGAACGGGATGGCGTGGTGCTGTCGCACCACGCGGGAATCACACGACAAGTATTGCGCGACGCCGTCGCGCCGCGCTGTGGAAAGAAGTTAAGAACGCGACGCCGTCGCGCCGCGTCGAAGAAAATCGAAGGCGCCGCGGCCAGAGCGGGGCCGCGACGGAGGGGTGCGGTGCTGTTGCACCGCGCCGGACGACAAGGGCCATGGCCGGTTCTGTGCCGCGGCGGAGCAAGGTGACCGGCAGCCGGACCGGGCTGCCGATGTCGGCGAAGAAGGGGACCGACCGTCACCGGTCCCGTGGGGGCTGGAACCGGCCGACCAGGGCGGGCCGGCCGGACCGGTGTGCAACCGGTGGTTCAAACCCCCAGTCGGCTGGCCGTCTGGCCAAAACGGCCCCCCTTAATTGTGGGGGGCCGTGGTTACACAGGGGGGCAGGCCCCCCCCCCCTTTTATCGAACGGCTCGGCCAAAGCCGATCCAGACAGTGCGCTGGGCGCGCTGTCCCCAGCTGGACCGGTGCCCGGCCGGTCTGCCAGGCCGGGCCGGGCTGACCCTCTCCGAGGCGGGTCGACCCAGTTCGGGCCAACCGTGGGGGTCTCGGGCCGGGTCGGTCCGGGCCCGAAACCCCCGTTATCGGATTATTTGGGTTCAAATGCCCATAACTCAGGGTACGGACCTCCAAACGACGCACCGTTAGCAGAGATGCGATCCTTGGATTGGGAAGGTCATTTCGGTATATTGCACTCAAGGTTTCAGAATATTTTGAGTTCGGTCGGGTTGGTTCGTACACGAAACCAACCGGGCCCTCGGAGCGGAAACACTCATAACTTGAGCTCCAGACGTCCGATTTACGTGCCGTTGACTTTGTTGGACTCCTCTTAGTGAGACAGATATTTTGGATTACTCCACTCGAGGTTTGGATGCCGTGGGTGTGCGGTCGGGTTGGTTCGCTCACGAAACCAACTGGGCCCCTGGAACGAAAAAGCCAATAACTCACAGACCGGGCGTCCGATTGACGCGCCGTCTGTCTCGTTGTTTTCCTTTTGAAGAGACGGAACTTTTTGCATACTTCGCCCGAGTTTTGGTTGCTGTTGGATAGTGGCCAGGTTGGATTGTACCCGAAATCCAACCAGGCCCTTGGAATGGAAAAGCTGATAACATTCAGACCAGACGTCCGTTTGATGAACCGTCAGCGACGTTGGTGATCACGTTGAGAAACAGTCCCTATGAGTATACCCTATGAGTGTTCGGGGTATAGTTGAGTTACGTCTGGATTGGTTCGCACACGAAACCAACCGGGCCCTGGGGACGAAAAGGCTAGTAACTCACAGACTGGGCATCCGATTGACGCACCATCTGTTGCGTTGAGACCCCTATGACGAGGCGGTACTTTGAGATACTTCTTCATGGGACTTTGAGATACTTGGAGTTTTGACCAGTAGCTCGTGGAGCGGACCCTCCGCGACGCTCGTCTTTCGCGGCTCGTTGATGAACACCGTTCCAGAACCGAGGTAGGGGATTATTTTATTTACTTATTTCCATTCTTGATTCTAGTTTATCGATTATCATGGATTTTCGACTTGATGATATCGATTAACGAGAGGGGGGCCGGACCGCACAAACACGGCCGAACCCCCATTCTATGTTCATGTTTGATTCTTTGCGGATGGAATGGGATGGTGTGGTTCCGTCGCACCATGCAGGAATCACAGGGCAAGTATTGTGCGGCGCCGTCGCGCCGCGCCGTGGAAAGAAGTTAAGAACGCGACGCCGTCGCGCGGCGTCGAAGAAAATCGAAGGCGCCGCGATCGGAGCAGGGCCGAGGCGGAGGGGTGCGGTACCGTTGCACCGCGCCGGACGAAAAGGGTCGGGGCCGGTTCTGGGCCGCGGCAGAGCAAGGTGACCGGCGGCCGGACCGGGCCGCCGGTGTCGGCGAAGAAGGGGACCGGCCGTCGCCGGTCCCGTGGAGGCCAGAACCGGCCGGCCAGGGTGGGCCGGCCGGACCGGTGTGCAACCGGGGGTTCAAACCCCCGGTCGGCTGGCCGCCTGGCCAAAACGGCCCCCCTTAATTGTGGGGGGCCGCGGTTACACAGGGGGGCAGGCGCCCCCCCCCCCTTTTGCCGAAGGGCTCGGCCAAAGCCGAGCCAGACAGTGCGTTGGGCGCGCTGTCCCCAGCCGGACCGGCGCCCAGCCGTTCTGCCAGGCCGGGCCGAGCCGGGCTGGGCCGACCCTGTCCGGGGCGGGGCGACCCGGTTCGGGCCAACTGGGGGCATCTCGGGCCGGGTCGGTCCGGGCCCGAAACCCCCGTTATCGGACTGTTTGGGTTCACATGCCCATAACACGGGCTACGGACCTCCAAACGACACGCCGTAAGCGGTGATGCGATCCTTGGATCGGGATGGTCATTTCGGTATATCGCACTCAAGGTTTCGGAATACTTTGAGTTTGGCCGGGTTGGTTCGTACACGAAACCAACCGGGCCCTCGGAGCGGAAACACTTGTAACTTGAGCTCTGGACGTCCGATTGACGTTCCGTCGACTTTGTTGGATTCCTCTTAGTGAGACGGATATTTTGGCTTACTCCGCTCGAGGTTTGGATGCCGTCGGAGTGCGTTCGGGTTGGTTCTCTCACGAAACCAACCGGGCCCCTCGAACGAAAAAGCCAATAACTCACAGACCGGGCGTCCGATTGACGCGTCGTCTGTCTCGTTGTTTTCCACTTGAAGAGACGGAACTTTTTAAATACTTCGCCCGAGTTTTGGTTGCTGTTGGATAGTGTCCGGGTTTGATTGTATCCGAAATCCAATCGGGCCCTTGGAATGGAAAAGCTGATAACATTCAGACCAGACGTCCGTTTGACGAACCGTCAGCGGTGTTGGTGATCACGTTGAGAA
Source organism: Viscum album (assembly GCA_963277665.1). Classification (NCBI taxonomy): domain Eukaryota; kingdom Viridiplantae; phylum Streptophyta; class Magnoliopsida; order Santalales; family Viscaceae; genus Viscum; species Viscum album. The sequence continues at coordinate 2,079,949,938 of OY728128.1, read as the reverse complement.
ACGGTCCCTATGAGTATACCCTATGAGTGTTCAGTGTATAGTTGAGTTACGGCCAGATTGGTTCTCACACGAAACCAACTGGACCCCGGGGACGAAAGGGCTAGTAACTCACAGACTGGGCGTCCGATTGACACGCCGTCTGTTGCATTGAGACCCCTATGATGTGGCGGTCCTTTGAGATACTTCTTCATGGGACTTTGAGATACTTGGAATTTTAACTAGTAGCTCGTGGAGCGGACGCTCCCAGAGACGAACGTGCGGAGTACGGAGACCGTGTAGCCGGCTGAGACCTGACGACTGCTTGACCGACTCGACTTGGAGTGAGTCGACTAGCCCAGTGGACGGAGCGCCCGGTATTTGGCGGCAGACCCACAGAGGACGGAGCTCCTGGTAGATGACAGCAGACCCGCGGTACTCGACCGGAGGAGTACCTCTATAGGCTATTAGGGGGAGCGCCCGGTATTTGGAGGCAGACCCACAGTGGACGGAGCGCCCAGTATTTGGGAGTAGACCCGCGGTACTCGACAGGAGGAGTACTTCAGAGACTTGGATTAGTGAGCAGTACCTCGGAGTCGTGACAAGACCAATGTACACTCCAGAGAGGGGGCTCTTCAGTAGTTACGGTTTCCTTGATGAAAATACTGGTTTGAGCTGAGACTTTTGACCCTTGTGTTTACCTCATGATTGAGATGGGTCAATTGATAACTTAGGTATATGTATGGATATATACCTAGATAGTGGTTATCCGTTGATTTCATGATCCTTGTGTTTCCTCATGATTGAGATGAGTTACTTGATAACTTAGGTATATGTATGAGCATATACCTAAGTAGAGGTTATATTTTGAGATCTTTTTTGTTGTTATCCTTGTTGGTTTAGTGAGACCTTGAGGGTCTCGGGGTCCCTACTGAGTATCGTTATACCCACCCCTGCACGGGCTATGCCCGCACCTCGTTGTGTTGGTTGAAGACGACGGGCGATGCTGACAGAGGCCGAGTGTTCGAGGACTGGACGGTTCCTGGAGGTGGACTACACGACGAGTCCGTACCTGGAGGTGGACTACACGGCGAGTTAGTATCTGGAGGAGGACTTCACGACGAGACGACACACGGAGGAGGTTGACGAGTGAGAGTGTTGAGGAGGCTATCTGTACCTACCCTTCAGGTAGGATCCATGGTGGACGATCCGGGAGCTGCGCTATCTGTACCTACCCTTCAGGTAGGATCCGAGGAGGACGACCCAGGAGCTGCTTCCTTCTTCCAGCTGTTTGCCTTTTTCTGTTGTACTTTCGTTTAGTTGTAGCTGCACTTTCAGTTGGGTTTGTATTCTGGCCCATTTACTTTTCAGCACTTTCTTTTGTACTTAGTGTTTTGCTTCCGCTTGTACTTTGTGGTGTTTTGTTTACTTTTATAAAGGCAATTCCTTCCCAGTTATCGGGATTTATGCCTTTGGTGCTAGTCGCCAGCCCCTGGCCTATGGAAGGCGGGCTTGGGGTAGTCACGGCACGGGCCCCGAGGACGGGTCGTGACATGATAAATATTAAAATTTTTAATATTGACCTTATCCCTATCCCTACCCACCCATAAAACCAATGAAAAATATTTTAAACACATGGGATGAGAAAAAAATTCCCCGAAAGGGACATAAGAGAAAGAAAACCAATAGTCTAGTAAAAAACTAGAAAACTCATATAATGTCTACCTTTAACTCCAATATTATTTAATTGTATTAATAAAACATTTTCACATGAAAAACACACACATTTTTTTTCTAAAATAATTCCTTTAAAATCCATAAAAAGTTATTAAAACCCCTTTTAAGTGACATATAACATCATATTTATAAAATAGTTTTAGAACCCTTTTAATTAAAATAACCATACAGTTGAATTTTAATATAATTATTACCCAATGCATTGTATATGTATAATGGGGATCACCCTTTGTGTAATGTATACTTGTTTTCCAAGAGCTATAATGGGGCTCAAACCATTTTATAAGCTGTATCGGGGTCACCCAATTTCCATGACCTATAAAGGGGATAAAACCATCATATAATATATATCAGGTTCATCTATTTCACATTTTATTCTCAATTACCAAATCATGAATAAAACATTTTGTGCTTTCACTTTTCATCATAAAACCTTTGAAAAACTCATTAAAATGAATATGTAAAAAACTTTATGGTATAAAAAATGAATTTTCTTTTAAAAAATTATTTTTAATACCAAAATACATAGAATAAGGTAAATTAGTATTTCCTTTTAAGGAATTTTTTTAAAACCATCTTTGAGGAAAATAAATTTTCCATTTTGAAAACACATATTTAAAAAAATTTCATACTCATATATGGAAACATTTTAATTGAAAATAAAGTTTTAAACTTGTTAAGTAAACTTCAAATAGTTAAGGTATCATGATTAATAGAATAAATAATAATTCCATATATGTTAAAAAACATTCCATTTGAATTTTTCAAAAAGAAACTTTTAAATAATATTTTTAAAAGAAAGTCCCTTACCTCAAGTCCAATTTGTCACATAAATCTTTTATATTCCAAAATAAGAATTTTTTTAATTATTTATTTTATTTATAACCTTTTTAGAGTTTATTATTATTTTTAGGTCTCTTATTACAATGTTATAACAATTATTTTATTATTAAAATTAATGTCATACATTATGATGATACTCTATACTTTAGTCCAAAATGACTTTGGTATGTTATCGATAGTAAAAGTGGTCATTATTACATAATATATAGAATAATAATCTTGTAATAATTATAAATTTTATACATTAATTATACATTTAAATCATTCCATTAAACATCGTTATTAAAAATTAACTATGTTACAATCATGGAGACGGTAGGTCGTACGCACGCATGAGTAACGTTTCCATTTTTCAGTGATCATTATGGAAAGATAGAAAGTATCGATTTTTTCTTTTAATAATGATAATAATATAATAAATATAATATTAATTCTTCAAATATACTTTATATCATCTATGTGATGTGGTGATGAAAAAAATTAACCACATCGCTTCATGGAGTTGGTAGTCCACACGTACACATAAACGACATTATCATTTTTATGTGCATGGAAAAGTAAGAATATATATGCTATATTTTCTTTTTCATAATGATAAATATTACATTATTATTATATAAATAAATATTATTTCCTTCATTATAATAAATCTTGAGAGATGGTTATGGAAAATGAATTACATCAGTTTGGGAGGTAGTAGTCTATCTTACACACGAATGATAAATTATTTTCCCATTTGATAAAATTGTAAATGTATTTTGGAAATAAAACTAACATAATAAAATATAATTATATTTATTATACTTTATTTTTTATTATATTAATTTTAAGAAGGTTTGAAGGATGTAAATGAAGAAATAAAATACAAACGCTTAATTGAAATGAAACCTCTTCTTCAGACAACATCATTTTCTCAACACCTTAAGACCACTAAGGTTAGTTTTATTCCTAAAATGAGGACTATATAATGAGTTTAGGGATTATAGGATGGTATTTTGGTAGATACTAGCTAATCCAAAATAGTTTTTAGTGTTTTTAAATGAAAAGAAGATATTCCCTCTTATAGGAGAGGGGATGGGAACTATTAGAATTTATCAAAATATTAAATTAATATAAATTAGTTTTATATTAAAAATGGATAAAAAGTTATTTATTTATAATATAAGATGATTATGTGTCTAAAAACTATCATAAAATAATATTTAGACATGTTTAGGTCACATTTTTACCCTTATCATTAAGTTTTAACTCTTTTTTATCCCCTTTAACTCTTACCAGGACAACATTGTTTTTACTTGTTGAGAGTCAAAATTGTTACTATAAAATGCCAAAAGACACATAATTGGGTCATGGATGATATTTTAATCCTTATCATAATTATTTGGATGAATCTATTTTTTTTAGGTTTTTTATATAATTTAATAAAATATTATTTATTTTAAAATATCATTAATGTCAATTTTGACACTATTCATTACTTTTACTTTTGAAAATATCAATAAAATAAGAAAATATCAAAAACAAAAATTAATACATACCTAACTTGTAAAAATATTCTATAATTTTTTTATTATATTAATTACCTCATATTATTTTTATTTTAATATTTTTAATATCAATTATTTGATTTTTCCATTTATTAAATAATTACTATATCAATGTTGTGAAAGAATTTAATGTAATAATTTATTTAATAAAAATTTAAAATAAATTACCATGATGAATATAAATTTATTATATTTTAAAATAATATTTATAGTCGAACATATCCTATAGATAACACCATATTTAAAAAATAACACTTATTAAAAACAAGAATGTGACATCTTTGCCTTTTATTTAAATAAAATATTATAAAAGATATAATCTAATCAAAGTAGCCATAAATGGTCATATAAATAAAACTATAATTATTATGTAGAAATATTACTCATAAAATTATTTTTTTCAAGTTCTAGGGTCATTTTATAGTCTATAACATTTAATGTTTATCGTTAATTACTTTATTTAACCTTTAGTGTGGTAACAAAAATTACTAAGATTACTATTCATATTGTCCAAAATTAAAAGGGAACAATTTACTAAATTTGGAATTATTAATTCCAAATATAGAATCAATTTTTCAAAATTAAAAATACAAAATTTTTAGCATTTAATTTAAAATTATATCGAAAAAATAGAATGAAAAATAATTTTTTTCCTAAAAAATGCATTTTTAAACATAAAATGTTTTTATACTAAATTCAAGTATAAAATTATTTTTAAAAAATAATTTGATTATTTTAAATCAGAAGGGGAGAAATAAATTTTAACACTAATCTAAAATATAATTTGAATATATAAATACTTGAAAATAAAATAACAATTTCCATAAAAATCGTTTTTCATTATTTGTTGAAATATCAAAATTTTTATAAAATTATCAAAATTTATTCATAAGATAATTTTGATAAGATGTTTTTTAAAAATGATATTTATTTCAATAAATAAAATTTCTAAAATTTATAGAAATTAAATATATTGATTTCTCACAAAATCAATAAAAATCATTATTAATGAAAGTGTATTTGAGAAATAAAATGACTTTTCTAAAATTAAGTTCTTAATTTGAGAAGTATTAATTAATAAATTAGTAATACGTAGGACCATTTTATATTTCATAATTACGTTAATACTATTCATTCCCACTAATTTAAGGGCAAAGTTATAATATCCACATAATTACAATATTTAGTTGTTTGTTTAAGATCAATGTTGCATATCTCATATGCTATCAAATATAGTATTTCATTTCTCAAAACCAAAATATTTTCCTTAAAATAAAAATAGTTTGAGGTTGGTGTAAGGGAGTTATGCAAGAGGGAGGTCCCCCTTGGGTTGTGTATTAAAAGTGAGAGGATGGGGGGGGGGAGGGGGATTGATTTGGGTAAAAGGGAGGGGGGTATAATTTTTTTTTAAATTCACTGAGAAATATACATGGTTGCTATGCATGGTTTTCTAAGCTATTACCAAATGCACACCAACTATGGAGCATTGGTAGACTTCATGGATCATCCTACTGGTTTTGAAACCATGCACCAACCATGAAAAAGGCTTTTTCAATGTTGTGGATGCATTTTCATGGTTGCAACATGGTTTCTAATAACTGTGCTCTAAACATGTGCATTGCTAAAATTTTAAAATTTTAAAATTATACAATTATTAAAAAATTTATTTTTCTTTTGAGACTTTATTTCCAGAATCAAGAGAAGAAAATATTTTTATAAAACTTAATTAAATATTTATACGTAATTTTGTACTACTTTCAACCATCTCTTTATGCCTTTTGATTTTGGTGTCATGATCCTTGATTTTCAATTCGGTGAATACAGTGTATTTAAAGAGAATGTCTACTATATCTTCTTGTGAATTCTACTCTTGAGGTCCTTTAAAACCATAAATATTCTTATATTAGTATTTTTTTTGGATTTTATGAAAATCGGAAGTTCCTTTGCATGGTGGGTGGTAGGTGTCAGTCCAATTCTGTATTTAGAAGTCATCATACCCATATGGGTTAGAATTCTTCTACACTTCTTGTTGTGTCCACCAATAAAAAATTTATGTTTTCAATGTAGAATACTCCGATTAGTATCTTGGGAACACCGATGATGATGTAATATATTCATTCGTCATGTAGTTCATCCTGTAAACAATTCTATGAAAAACTATGTGCATAAAAAGAAAAAAAAGAAAACCTAAACTGATATCAAGAAACAAAAATGATGATAAAAAATTCATGACCTAATAAATAAATTCATCAATATCTAATAGTTTCTATTATTCCCCAACAATAGTTTCAAAATCTTTATAGACTCTAATTATTTTATCACTTTTTATGGTTTACCAAAGATTATAATTTATAATTTCTCTAAAATCACTAATCCTAAAAGTATAGTAAAGTTAATGTGTGAGGTCAATCCCAAAGAGAAATTGGAATCTTTATAAGGATATGTAATCCAATTATTAGGTATCAATAATATTTTCACATAATTATAAAATACACTAAAATATCTAAATTAACTAAACATAACTAATCTTAAACTGTGTTATAAATTAGGAAGATACAGGAACTAATTTCTAGGGATGGTTTTCAATTATTAAAATCATTAAAATATACTCATGAATTTTATCCCATTAATAGTCTTGAGACTTATTTTAGTAACTAGTTTTTATCCTCATCATAAACTAGAACTACCTAATCTCATCGATCCATCTCTCGAGGAAATCTATAACAGCGCTTGGCGAATTAAATTCTATTTTAAAAGGGAGAGGAAGAGTTAAGTCAAATATTTCTCCCTCACCTCCTCTATTATGCTAGAGTTCATCCTCTAATCATTATCAATATCACTAGGAAATTTAGGGATAATATATAAAGTAATCTCAGTGAAATATAATTAATAAGAATAATTCTTAATCAAAGGAGAATAAAAAACATGATATATACATCCCATTTGATCAAAACCACCATCCTCTATATTATTAGCCACTGATGGTTGATGGTTCATCGAAAATGAATGAACTAAGAAGCATAGAAGAGGTAAAAAAATAATTAACTAAAATAAAAGTGTTGTTAAATGATGAAATAATTACTTCAATTCATGTTTCTAAAAAATTTACAAACATTTAAGTTACAAAACAAAAATAACAGGGAAAACAAAGCATAGCTACACAAATTCTCTAGTCTTGGTCCTCTCTCGCTTCTCCATCCCCAATGTAGCCAATCCCTACAATTTTTATCCATTATTAATTTTATTATTTTTATCCTTTCCAAGGGTAAAATATTCAATAAAATTCTCTTGAATATGATTCACAGCTCCGCCCATAAACATTCTCTTGAAACTCATAAAATGTTGTATATTTATAAAATAATATATGTTGGCTATGATCCTTCTTCTATATGGGTAATACTATTGCAGTAAAAACTTCTTAAAACTAATTAAAACCCTATTTCAAAACTGTATTTGGGATTAACCATATTATATAAGATAAATTTATAGGTATTAACTCCCTCAAAATAATAGATTCGAAATATGAGGATGAAATCCTCCAGTTTAAATTACTGAAATCTTATTGTAAATATCATATCTTCCATAGATACTTGATCATGGATTGAACTAATTATTCTTAGCAGAGATAGGCTACAGTATAGACTGAACACTATGGAATATCCACCTGTAATAAATAAATCAATTGAATTGGATTATTGATCCAATTTATTTATTACTATTTTTGACTATTTCAATAATTCTAATTTCTCATACACTTTATGTTTTTTTCTATTTTTAATTTTTACATATTTTGGTTAAATCCTCAAGTGACTATATCAAGTGATTATATGTGCGTTGAAGAGTGACCTTGACTAGTGACCTTGAGAAGTGAATTTGATAAGTGTGCTTGAGTAATGTGAACTTGGGTAAATTTTTTCATCAAAGTCTAGAAGCGAACTTTACAAAAGTGACCTTGAGTAAAAATTTGAAAAATTATAGAATTGACATTAAATAAAGTAACTTATTGAACATGGCTAGAGTGACCATATGAAAAAAATGAAATTATTTCATGAAAAAAATTTAGTGACCACAAAAGTGTTGAACCTAACTTATCAAGTTAAAATTTGGGAAAGTATTAAACCTACCTTATGACTTATGGTCACTTAATTACTTTTTCATATTTTAGATCAAAACGTACTTTGTTTTATTAGTACTTCTATATTTTTAATTAATTCATGTTTGTTTCACATATTTATATTAATTTAACTATTCCTGAAATAATTATTAATTATTTAAATGCTAAGTAATTTTGTTTGTAAGACTTATATATTGGATTAAATGATCATCAAAAGGGTCAAAATCTCAACCTAGTTTCTTGGTAAAACATGAGTTTTAAATTTAATATGGTTTAATTTGAATATAATATTTCACATAATTTATTCAAGTTTTCCATGGTAATTAAATGTTGATTATTATTATTTCAAAAATCTAGTGGGGGATTGAAAGATATAAAGAAGATACACAATGCGCACATGGAGGAATGTTGGGAGAAATGCAACATGATTCATACTTTAAATTTTCTATGAATGAAAGAAATATATATAATTATTTTTATATATCTAATAAAGATACATGAGGTCAAGGATATTTTTTGACTTTTACAAGTTCTAAATTATTTGGTGATCAACTACTACCATCAAGTGAAGTACAATTGTTTGATCCTTTATTTTCGGAAGAGAACATTGTTGCCACAACACTTAGTTCCCACATTATCTATCTGGTTCTGTGGTTTTAATTAAATATATTATTTTATATATACATAATTTTAGTTAGTTATACTAACCATTAAAAGGTAGTATAGTGGGTTATGACACCCATACAAAATCCAGGTTTTGGGTTATTCCTCAATGAGTGAAAAAGTCAGATTAATTTTGGTTCTTCCATAACCATAAAAAGGATGGGGTGTTGATTGTTCCTTGTACCGATTAAAAGGTAGGTTTAGTTTATACTAAAACTTAAAAAGATATCTTATTGGTTGTGAATCTAGGTGATAAAAGGTAGGGTGATCAGGTTAATTTTGCAGGTGTGTAAAATGCTATTTTCTTAAGTTGTGCCTCTATGGGTTAAAAAGTCTAGTGTAAAAGGGATGTGACCTCCCTTTTAATATTAGAGAGTCCATTATATTGGGTTATATATCTCTCAGATCTTGATATGGGTGAAGAGTAGAGTAAGATCATTTAGATATGAACTACTATAAAAATTATTATGTTAATTTATCTTTAACTTTTCCACAATATTAATCTATCTTTGATAAGTGGTGAGATTTATTTTAAAAGACTAATTCACCCCCCTCATGAGAATTTGTACTTCTAACTAAGTCCTAATAAAATACTCATCCATCTAATATTTCTTTACTTCACAAAATATTATATCCCTATGTCATAACTAGACAACTCTATGAAAACTACCACTCTCTTCTTCTCTAACTATAGTTCTAGAAAATGGGTCCATGTTGTAGAATTATACCTTCTCTACCTTTGGTACAATGATTTTGGAGATAAGACAAAAACCCCCTATAAAATCCTCTAGTCACAACCATATCCTACTCCCCCATGTTGCAGGAGACCCCTACATCAAAACTCTCTGAAAATTGCCTCTTTACTATTTCTATAGTGTAAGAAAACCATACACATCACAACCTTCATGAAAAACATTTACACATATCATTTATAAAAGTAAATTTATATATTTATATACCCTCATAACTTTATGTAGCCACTTGAACAGCCTTACATAGCCAGTAGGTTGAAGGTTAGAGCATCACCTCCACTACTTGAACATCATTAAACGCATATTTACTGTATCCTATAGAATAGTGTAATCCTACATTATAAAAATTTCATTCTTACAAGAAAACCCTTACGTATCTTTATTTGAAACTTTTAAAAAGCTCCATTCTGGCCTTTATGTGAGCTTCTTAGTAGCTTTATATAAGCTCAACCAAGTTTATCCTTTGATATAACACCAAATCTATAATGTAATAACCTATATCTCTATAATGTAGATCGAGAGACCAGGACACAGTATCCTCAAGCAAGCCTCAAACTCCCTATAAAGACCACAATGAAATAAGAATACTATGGAATAATTAAAAAATTTATATCATCCCATCAAGGTATTATCACACAACTCACATCTTGTGGCGTGTTGATATTTACAGTGGCAGTGCGGTCATTGAGCACCTTCATTGAATCCATTGGGGATCTATGATATAGGTGGGTAGTGGTGGAATAAAAATAGAAAGGAAAATGTGTGAAGAATGTGGCCTAAGAGGTGAGATAGAAAAAAGTATTTTGGTAAGTGATGAATAGTGGTTAGCAGTCATGCATCCCAAATTTGCAAATGTTCAGGGGTGGACATAAGTTAATACACTAGGATGTGGGGTACTCAGCTCAAAAATCCTCTTAGGGACCACACCATCCCAACAAGAATTTGCCTCTCTCAAACTCACATCAGAAGCACCACTAAACAATGAACCATGCCAAGGATTTACTCTCACTCCATGTACCACACCATGATGTTCTTTCAATTACTCTTAGTTGGCTACACTTAGGTGTCTAGTATCTTTGTTTGAGGGTTGGATATGTTATAAAATATTTTTTTTACTTCTGATGCATCTCCAGAATTTTACAATTTTAGTGTTTTCCATATTAAAGTAGATAACTTCCAAAATTACTTAGTTTCATCTAAAAATCACCAAATCACCATAAAAATCAATTATAACTCTTTTTAAAACATAAAAATATTAAAATAACTATAATAATACACAATTATAAATTAATTTAATAGAATTAATGATGAATATATATATATATATAGGTCTCATCAAAGAGCATGGTATGACTGGCTGTATAGAGAAATTATATGAAATTTGATGGATGATAAGGTACATTGGGAATGAGATGGGTGAAATTCATATGATTGTAGGTAATTTTGATCACCATGATTGTGGAAATGAAGGTTTTATAGTATGATTCATATGGTATTTTCCATTTCCATGGTAGTGATGGAGGTTCAACGAGGCATAACCTTAGGGATGGTGATATCCACTCACCATGGGGTTGGGCCGTTGGGGTCATGTGCACATAGCACATAACCCATTAGGTGGGTCTCACCACTCGTTGTGGGTGGTATACTCTATATATTAACAATCTTAGGAGTGATGATGTTTTCCATCGATAAATAGAAAGTATAAATAATAGTTGGATAAGGAAGGTGATGGAGATCCTAAAATGAGAGTAGGATGATAATTGGATATTTGAGGTTTATTTGGATTTCTAAGACCAAGGTTTATAAAGGGTTTTGATGCCCATGGGACTTGATTCATGAGTTATGGACATGTCATTGGGGCATCATTGAGGAATCTAAATTATTGTTTGTTTTGATATGGTATGTGATTTCAAGTGATATGAAATTGATATAAAGGTTGAGGGAACTTCTAGTATGATAGACTGTGGATGTATTGTTCCGCTATGGTAGTAACTAAATTAGTTAAAGGATCACTTGGGGATGGTTGATCATGAGTGTAGTATGTTGTTATGTGTTCATTGGTTTTGATCTATTTCTCATCACATATATTGGTATATGTATGGATACTTGATAGTAATGCCATTAGTGGTGGCCCATTGAGATCATACTAAAACCCTAGACCCTTCGATACGGGTATAAGAATTTATCTTATGGTCTAGGTAAAGGTAAGGATCTTTCTCAGAAATCTGGTGGAGGTGAAGGTGTTTATGGTGTACCATATGGATTGTATGGTTTTTCATTCCAGTGGTTCCTCAGTTCCCAACTAGCAGTTTATTTATTTTACGTTTTTTTCATTTATATATGTGATTGGTCCACGAGCGATATTGTATTCTTTTATATAACTAAATCTTACTTTTATATGTTTATATGGATTACAGTATGTATGTCTTGGATTGATATTATTATTATTTTCATTTTATTCTATTATTTTCATTATAATATTATCATTTATCTTTAGAGGATACAGTCACCCGATTATCCCCTCTTTAACACTTGATGGTAGTCTAAAACCTTTGGCATATTGGGAGGCACATGTAAGGACCAATGACACTATGATATGGTTAATATGGAGTGTTCTAAGTTAAGGAATAAAAAATGTTTTCATGCTTTTTATCTCACTAGAATTAGGTAATGGGGATTCATAATAGGCATACAACCCTTAGTATATCAATGAGTATATTACATTCCTTGTGATACAATTTATAGGGTTAGTCTAGATAATTAGTGTTGAATTATTATCTCATGAGTCTATTCATTATATATCACACCCAACTATTTATACCCCATACCATATTCTATTCATTCTAATCTTAGCATATCATCATAACCCATAATACTCAATGATTATCTTCAATTAAGGATGAATAAAAGTTGTACTTTGAGGGGATATTATCATCCCATTGTTCAAGTAATATAAATGTATCACACATAGATAAATGATAAATGTAGATTTACTTTATTATAAAACCTTTATACATTTTACAACCATTACTTATATCCTCATAATCATCTAATACCAAGAGATTCAATATTACCTTGATTCTTTTTCTATGATAATGTGTTTTTTAAAAGTTTCAAAACATTTTAATATATAACCAAACGATATATTTTTACATTGACCCTCTCAATGATCTCTAAAATGAGATGATATTTTTAAAGGATATGTTTAGTCCTTAGACGAGGTTGGGTTTCCTTGTACTGAGAAATAGATCCATTAATGTCACTATAAACCACAATTTCTCTCTCAATTCTAGAAACCACCCCAAGTTCAATGATGAACTTCATGATCTAAATAGATTAGTTCACAATATTTGACAAAGGGATGTACTCTAACTTTGTTATTGAGTCCTATATTGTGTCTTATTTGGAACTATTCCAACTAATAACTCAAATATTTATGAAAAAAATAAAACCATATTGAGATATCATATAATAGTTTTTATATTGGGAACTGGAATCACTATAACCCCTTACAATGAGTTCATCATCCCCTATAATGATCAATAATATATCCTTACTTATTCTCAATCACTTAAGGATATTCTTGATAATAATCCAGTTACTCTCACCAAGATTATATTGGAATCTACTTGTTATACTCAAAGAATAAGAGAGGTATAATTGAGTATATAATGTGACAAACATGATGGATACTACGAAATATGAATAAGAAATCCAATCTATCATTTATAACTCATTATAAGGATCTTGAATATTTCTAATACTCATGCCATCCAACATTGGTAAATACCACTTCTTAGAGTTCTCCTCGCTAAAATATTTTACAAATTTACTAATATATGTGTTTTGAATTATTACAAGAAACCTCTTTAATCTATCTCTATATATATTTATACTCGATATATAGGCATATTGACCCTTTTATCTCATTAAGAATCATTTTCATAACCAAATATTTAAAGAATTTATTATTGGGGAATAATTTATGATAAGAATTTTTTTCGTCCACATATAATATCTAAAATACCACAACATAACCACTAATCCACTTGTATTCTTAAGAATATTATACATTCTTGATGAAACCAATCTATTTTATTTCATTAAAAAATTGTATGTTCCAACCCTGAGATATATCAAATGGATTTATTAGTAAACACCATACCATCCATGTCAGATTTATTTTGGAAAACCCACTTATAACCAATAGGTTTCACCAATTAAGGTGAATCAACCAAGTTCTAAAAATGGTTTCTATACATGGAGTCTATATCATTTTTCATATAATTTTACCATTTCTCAAAATCAAATCTCTAAATGACCTCTTTATGGGGTAGTGGGTTTATCATCTATGAACATCACCTCATTATCACTTTCCACAAGAAATATATATCACTCATTGTATTGATGAATCTTAATAGACCTTTGAGGTTCTTATATAACTTTATTTGGCTCTTCTTCTATAAATATTTGTTAAATTGTCCCAACTTTCATCTCAAAAAATATTCATGTCTATTGGTAGTGAAATTAAACTTGTTTAAACGTCATACCATTGAATCCTTGATTGATATATTTTATTTCATGTAATGTATAAAATTATCCCAAAAAAACTTTGTACTTAGTAAGTCTATAAATACAATATCATCTGATTTCCTTGGGATAACCAACAAATAAATATTTTTTTGACCTAGTGTAAAGTATATCATAATCCAAATGTCACACATATGCTTCACAACACCAAATATTCATAAAATACATATTGTGATATTTTATGATCCACATCTCATATGGTTTGTTTTTTACTACATTAGATGGAATATAATTAAGTAAGAATGTTGCAGTTTCAAGAGAATATCCTTATAATTAATTAGTAAGGTCAAATTAACTAATCATTAATCAAACCATGTCTAAAAGGAATGCATAATCTCAGAAACACCATTAAACTATGGTGTTTCAGGAGGAGTGAGTTCTGAATCTATTCCATAGTCACTCAGAAAGTCAATGAATTTCAGCTTAAGTATTCACTGCCCAGATCAGATTGGATAATCATAATATATTTTCCCAACTGATTCTGCACTTACTTATAAAAATGTTTGAAATTTTCAAATATTTAAAAATTTGTCTCATTAGAAACACATAACCATATATAATAAGGTCATGGTAAAGGCCATGATGTACTTATAGCCACCAATTTCTTGAATACTCATTGGCCTAAATAAATCACTATGTATTAAATCTAATAGTCTACTAGCCATCTCACTATTTCCACTAAATATTTATTTGATCATTAATCTAAATAAAAAGTATTTTCATGTATTAAATGATTCAAAATTAAATGAGATCAACAATTCATCTCTATGGAGTGTTTTAATGAATTTTTTATTTATATATCCAAGAGAATAATGTCAAATAAAAGTAATAAAATCAACATTTTACTTCTTACTTTGAATGTCAGAGATTGGATTACCCATATCAAAAATATATAAACCATTCACCATATTACCAATTCCATAAAATGTTTCATATATATATATATAACAACTCTTATTCTTAACAAATAATGAAAATACAATATTACCCAAACAAGATAAAGAAATATAATTTCTATTTATTTATGTAACATAATAATAGTTTCTTATTCCAAAACTAATCAACTAGAAAGACTTAGATCATAAGTTTTAACCTATAATGTTTCAACTCTTTCACAATTCCCAACACATAGATCCACTTCACCTTTTTTCAATTCTATTCAATTTTGGAGTCTGTGTTTATCAACACAAATATGTGATCTATACCTGATTCTAATACTCCTGAGTCATAATTAAAGAAATTAATCTCAATAACATTAATAACCATATTATTATAATTATTATCTTTTAGGATACTTATCAACCATATATACTAATCCAAAATTACTTTTTAGATCATCCCTAAAAGAAAATTCAAAATGATAAATATGATACATGACATAATCAGTAATAGAGACATATCTATGTGTTAATATCTTGTTTAATATATCTACATCAATAACTTTTAATGAAATTAATCCCATAAAAAGGTGAACCCCACATCATTACATTTAGTGGGACAAGATCTATATTTTACTAAGTAATGATTTCACTTTGGAATTTGTTTCATCACCTAGTTATTTAGGTAGAAAACATTTCCAATCATATCATATATGAATCCTAAATAGTTTAATGGAAAAATATTTTCCTAAATACATCATATAGATATAAAATCAAATATGTTCCTATGGTATCCTAACTCATAGGATTTCCCAACTAATTTTCACCCAAATATCACAATGATATTTGGTTACAAAACTTGTTGGTTTATCCATTTCCTCCATGCCTTAAATTATATAATCCATGGGAACCTTATTTTATCAGAATCTTCCCATTTTAATAATCATATAATTGACATGTGTTTTCTTTGGAAGAAATATCACACTTTCCATTTTAGGGTTTTTTAAAGGCTCACTAATTTAATACAAATCATATTCATAATAAATAATTAACTATTTCAATACATATAATCATTATTATCTCATGTTTTATTCACTTATGTATGCATGATTTTAATGATTTAGTTTTAGAATTACTATTCCATCAACAAAACTAATATGTTAAAACCATATTAATGTGTAACACTGTACATAACTTACAATATCTTTTACTCACCAAAAAATAAAAGACCAAAATATTTACATATATTCAAATGAATTCCATGCATGAGGTACATGAAAACATTTTTATATATAGTTTTATAATTATGTAAAATAAAAAATCTCCACATGGGTAAGTTTAGAGCCCTAAATATGAAACACCAATTTTCTATACAATGTATAATCTTCTAATCCATTAAAAAGTTTGAACCAAATTCCCACTACCTAGGTATACTTTATTGAAGTGAGATTTCAATATCATCACAACTCTAATATTTAATATGAATAAACTAATTTCAACCTCTAAATTTAAGCTATTGACTTTATTAACAAATAGAAGTCTAAGGTAGATGAAACTTAAATCTTATGTTGTTATACATAGTAAGTCATGAAAATTTTATAAGAATAAATCTATCCCATAAATCTAAGCATACATAATATTTTCATTGTATAAATTTCTTATAAACATAAATATTAAAAGTAATAAATAAATAAATAATCATTTCATTTATTTTCCAAACATGATATATTAATATGAGAATTTATTATTTAATTTAGGTATAAAAAAATTCCATTTGTAATACCTCACACCCATCCTTTATAAAAAATTTATGATCCATTATAAATTTTTCATAAAATGGATTTTTTTTCATTTTTAGGGTATATAATATTTTATAATTGATTGGAATCATTATCCATCATCATTCATGATTAGAATTAACCCTTATGATAATTGATATTGTAGGGTACATGTCTTATTTGATCATATTCTCTATATTTATGATATTACATAATTCTATGTTTTTTGAAAACTGAGATTCAAGTCACAAGCTACTATATCTTATATCATTTCTTGTAACTCATTGTAAAACTAAATGATTAAAATATTCATATTTTACAATTCATCCTATAATACCCTATGACATGGAAAACCAATTTATCACTTCTTATGATATCCTATATTTTATTTCTAGGTATCGTGATATGATAAATAAAAATTAACCACATCAATGTTTATGTTATGACATTGCCACAATAGTAATATGATATATTTGTTCTTCAAGAATCCCGTAAAAATAATATCAGTTTGAATATGAATGTGGTTCTAATATCACTGTTTTTTAAGATTATATTATATACAATGTAGTGGAAGAAACCCATTAAAATTATTGATCTATAATCATCGAATCAATATGAAATGAAGAAAAAAATAAAAGATACATACTTTAATAGAAGTGAGCTCCATTCCCTTAGCGGAGTATACTTAGATAAGGTCACTAAGAAATTTTCAATAGACCCTCATATCCATAGATATTATTCCTATCACTATAATCCTATATTCTATTAGAGGAACCTATAAAATCTAATAGGTCTGATATCACCTTCCTTATTGAATACAAAAAGAGAACCAGACATGAATAGAGATTTGGTTGTTCAAAAGAAATTAAAACATACCATCAATAAGAGGATCACATCCTTATATATATATATATCTCCTTCATTTAATAAAAGAGGTCAATAATTGAGCATCGGCTACCAATGCTTGGAATATGATATAAATTACTAAAAAAAATTCCCATTGGTTTTAAATGCTTATTAAATGTTTCAATGATTTGAAGTTCCATAAATGAATCATCTTAATGATTCATAACTGAAGAAAAACTGCATTAAAGATGTTGTAGTGACTATACACCCATATTATAATGGAGTAATTATTTGATAATTTTGTGATTTTTAAGGTTCTATAGAGTTCTTGAGACCTTATAGGAGGATAGAAGTAACAATAATGATTCATGCAACAAATCTTATGATTGTGATATGAGTGGTTGTAGATAGAAAGATTTCTGAGGAACCCCCATGTTGGTTCCATGACACTAAAACTTTTTTTCATGAATGAAATTGGGAAGGAAACCTAGATGGAAGCCAAAAATGTTTCATGTTATGACACATGGTTCATGGAACACCCATTATTTTTATAATGTTAATTCCAAGATCACATAAGAGTCATATTAGAATAAAAAAAGTTCTTTCCAGGATAACACTTTCTTCAAAATAGCCCAAGGTCCTAGAAGAAACAAAATCCAAAATTGAATCGAGAAGCTTTAGGAAATCATTCATGTAAAATCCATCCAATCTATTATAGGTGTTGGTGAGGGAAACATCATTGATATTGGAGTATATAGGAGGATATCTATCAAGGGTCAAAATGGGTAGAGAGGAGTAGAGCACTTACGTGGGGAACCACAATGTCTCATCATCTTGGGAAGTCCTAAGGAATTCTATGAGACAATGGATTCTTCATCCCGATATTTAAGGAATATACTTCTAGATATAAAAAACGATGTGGTATAGAAGACCATTTTTATCATGCCATGAAACACCACACCATGTAATGTTTTGAGGATTGAGTGAATAACTAAGGTCAAGAATATATATGGTACAATTCACGCTACAACATATATGTCATTACATAGATGTTCCACCATAATAATTATTTAAAAATAAATGAGAGTGATCTCAAAAAATTGTATGAGTGATTGAAAATTTAATAAGGTTGATTTTAGAGTTAATGTATTCAATTCATGATGGGATAATTTCTATCAATCCATGAGGGGTAGAATCCAGATAAGTAGTTTTCCATAGGATTTTATGTTCTAATATTTTTACCATGCTTTATATTATTCAACATTAGGGAGGAAGATATCTCAACTAAACCCCCAGAGATCTTATGTTGTGATCTGTGGGTGATATTAAAGTTTGAATAAAGTAAATAGTTTTTCACACCATGAAGCCTTTGGGTATAACATAGATAGTTTGAGGGTATACTTAAAGAAGATTGATCTTTGTACTTCATGCCACAAAACCTCTATTAATATCATTAATAGAGCTTTAATATCCATAGAAAAGTGTATTGAGGATTTGAGAGTTCATATTTTCATTAGATATTTTCACTTGTTTTCCTATATTTTCATTATTATGGTTAATTCCTTTTGAATTTAATGTTTTTATGTGTTTTTCATAGTTCAAGTCAATTTTATTATTTTCTCCGTTTTTCTTACACTAGATTTTAATTATTTTTTCATTCACTCATTCTTTAAAATTTATTCTTCACATATGATGGTGTTATTTGCTATCTTATCTGGATAATATCTTAAGGGGAGAGGGATTGAGAGTAGAAAGGTGAGCATGTTAGTGATTCATTGATCTCAATCATGTTCAATCATTTTGGATAGGAATTGGGTTTTTAATTTAATCTAAGCTACATTCTTAACATATATTTTACTAAGAGGAGTGTAATTAGAAGAACTATAAACAAATTGAACTAATCAAGCTATAAGAAATATAATATTTGTATTTAAATTTAGGAGTCAAGCATAATTTATCTATGTTTGTGAATTTATTTAGTCCAGTGGAATTTCATAAATATTGATATAATTAACTATTTTGAACATAAGTGGTTAAGGGTCATTGAATAAATTTGTGGCCAAATAATTTAGTTGCTCCTTGACTGAGAGGAATGGTAGGTTTTCTATAAAGGACCCTTAAAATTGATCATAAGACACTATTTTTATAAATTTACTTTAAACAATTGAAAATAGTTTATTTTTTTCAAAGCTTGATCCAACAAACAGTGATTAAGTCAATCTTTGAGTAGACTAACTACAATGTTTCACAATTTCACTCTCTTATTAGGATGATCTCAAACTTTCATTATCTACCCTCTTGTAAAAATATAGTTTTGATAATTATTATAAATTTCTAAAATGGTTTGATTTTGTTGGAATTAATGATGCCAATGACCTGGTCAAGTTTTTTGGAATCTTTTTAGGGAGGTATAATTACCTTCAGAGTACATAAGTTTGGCCGATTGACTCATTATCCACTCTTCTCATTTTTTTATTCTTTTTATGTGTATGAGTGTGTTTTTTATTATATAGGACATATTTTGTATGATAAGGAATTCAACTACTTATTAAAGAATGTTAGGCACTAATGTGACATCGAAGTTTGAGCCTAAGATAGAGTGATCCATTTTCAAACAATGATAGTTATCCATGTTTTATAGACATAATAATGATTCCCTAAAAGGTTTAAATAATCATTTTACACATCTCAAGTATCATAATAGAGGCTTATTGATTCCTTGGGAGTGCACCATATTAGATTATGATGTACCCTCTATCGATGGTGCTGACCCGAGCATTATTATATCTCTAATACAAGGTAATAATTTTGATATTAAACTCATATTGATCCAAATGATCCAAAATATGGGTCAATTATGTTTCCAATTAAGATAATATCGACACATACACATTTTAAATTTTTTATAGACTCATGACACCTTCTATCATAAGAGAGTATCATTTGATTCAATAAATTTGATGTTATTTCCTTTCTCATTACAATATTGAGATAAATATTGGATGAAAATAAATACCATTAGATCAATCACCAAAATGGATGAGATGGATAATAATTTCATGGATAAATAATTTCAACCCACATGGTCATCAAATATGAGGAGTGACATTCCAAACTTTTCTTAAATTAAAGTGAGTTTTATTTAGAGGCATGGGGTAGTTTTAAGGAACTTTTACAGAAGTGACCACACTTGGGAATCAACATTTGGATTTATATATATGTGTTATATAATGGATTGTATCCCACAGATTGAGCAGTGGTTGATGCCTCATAAAATGGAGGCCTTATGATAAAGACACCTGAAGTTGGATGAGATCTTATTGATAATATTTCCCACAATTACTGCTTGTGGAAGAGTGATAAGGGTCCTCCATAGAGTGGATTTCATCAAGTGGAATAAACTAATAATTCAGTAACTAATGTAAAGGACCTCACTTAGAATCATGATATAAAATAGTTTTCATCATAATAAGAATCACTATTGATACCACCAGTGTAAGTCAAATATTATGATTTGTGTGGAGTCCTACATGCATATAAGGAGTAAATATTGGTATCTATGGATAATCATCCCTTTGATTTTAACTACTTTAGTTACAATAAATCCCAATAACAATTCTAGATAAGTTATAACCTACCCAAACACATCCCTTCCCAAAAGATAAAAAATTCAAGATAAAAAAATGGCCAAAATTATCCAAGACAATAATGAACACCTGGATACCCATCTCAAAAATAGTACCCATGAACATTAAAGGAAATTAAACCCCTAAAATATTAATAAAATCCACATGAACAATAGTACCAACACTAATTTCATCCAAGAAAATAACACCAAGACCAACCCTAGTAATTTAATATTGAGAATTTTCATTCAACATTATTTCACAAGGCGATATACTGATGAATACTCAATAAACTAAAATTAAAAACCAAATAGATTCTATCTAAAATCTCAAAAATAAAGTGTGGTAAATCCCCATCCCGGTTCACTATGAATATTAGATGAACTGGGTCACCACATGACCTTAGGAATCCCTCCCCATATGCCATAGTTTACTGACTTATAGCTAGGGTATTGGGTGATACCAGGGGAGAAAATACCCTTATATTGGACTAAAAAATAACAGACATAACTAAATATTATTTTTGAAAAATAATATCAAAATATGTGGAAGAAATAAAATACAATCATCAATAAAAAATAAATGTAGAAGCATACCATCATAGAGACTTAGGGTCATTCTAGTACACATTAGCTGATCAACCACTTGGGAGATAATATATACAAATAAATAAAAGAATAAAATGTCATTGAGGATTTACTACCATTAAAAATACTTATCTAATCACAATATTTAGTCTTGTCTAGGATATCCCACTTGTGCATAAAACACTAGGATTCTGTCCAACCTGAACTTGTGACCAGTGTAGTATGCTTAGGTACCCATGTTCCATGGACACCTAAGAAGGGTTTGAGTATAACTCACTAGGGAACCACCAATGTGGTCCAATACCTAACCAATAAAAGCACGTTATATACATGTGATATGCTCAGCTAAATAAATAAAATAGTGCAGAAACATAAATAAAATAACAACTGTTGTTCCTTGAGTTCAAAAATGACAACTGAGATTGAGCTAAACATACTTTTTCTATTTCTTGAGTACCGCTAAGCCCATAATACAACTATGAAAACAAATATTAATTATTTGGAGGATTCCTTTGAGAAATTACATGGAAATCTTTTTGTACCAAAATCAATGCTTGGATCCTAGGAGAACGTCCTAGGAATCCACTTGTATACTGATCACATTGGGGGTATTTTATCCCTCTCAGATTATCTCCTATATACATCTGATAGGGGGGGGGGTAGTGTATCACTCCTATCGATATCATATGTCACAACATTGGAAGTGCATCCATCCCATCTATCTCATATACCGTATGGGGGGGGGTAATATGTCCCTACCATCCATCTCATATAACACATTGGGAGGGGGGGGTAGTGTGTTCCTCCCATCCATCACATATATCAGATCAAAGGAATTGTGTCCCTCCCATCCATCACATATATCAGGTACACAATCCATACCCAAGGAGCATGTCTAGGGCATCCCATGTATCTCCACACTTCTTGTCAGAATATGCATGTCACCCAAATCATCTCATATATCACATCTAGATAGGGTCAACCTTTTTCTTGAACTCATCCCACGATATGGGGTTGGCCTATGAGGTGTAGAAAAATATTATCTTCAGAACCTTAACAGGGTCACATAATTGATTCAGGTTCTATGGTAACACCAATAATCATCACTGCCCATTCTGGTAACGCCCTGACCACAGTTACCCAGATTCAGTGCATTATTACATTACAATGGCATGATCACAAGAGATCATGTCTCTAAAGACTGATTAGTTTGGTAGACTTGTAAATACTAGATACATACATAAGTTTTACATTACATTATGAAATGAAAAACAACAACATTGGGCCCCCTTTGAACAAACTCATATTCCTTAGCCTATCCCTGAAGGTCAAATCATAATATAATTATTCACATCATGGTAAAAATAAAACATAGAAAGGGGTGAGATAAGATGCTCAGTAATGATAACAATATAGTGTAAACTTTCATAAATAAGCATAAACATTTAAGGCAATGTATAAGACTAAAACACAAGCCTTTTAAACTTAAACTTCTGCGTAATATGGAAAATATAAATCAAATAATTCAATTTAATTATTCACATGGATATTGTACTAGTCAAATAATCACATGTAATATCAATAGCTAATTTCATAATGATGGAATGCATATTTCCAGACATCATAACCACATAGTCGAATCCTCGTGCCAAGACTAAAAATAAGATTTTGTCAAGGCCTTGTGCCAAGACACTAGTTTTTCTCATGAGACCTACCAATGAAATAAGGAGTTATAGCGGGCTCCACCCATCACATACTAAGTCTAATTCATTCCTCATATGAATAGTTTGATACATAACATAAACATTCATATTAAAACTAGCATATGAAATGTTAATATTTTAACCAAAACCATAATGGTAAAAAATATCACATCCACAGTAAAAAATAACTCATTCAATACAATATGGAATATTGTATTATAATAAATCAACGTCAATCAAGAATAATGAATGATATTGACATAGATGAAAATAAACAGTAAAACTATTTGAGAGAAATATCCCCTTTTTATTGAAAACATTTAAAAGTATCACTATTTATCAAGATGCTGTTAAAAATAGATTTTTGAATCAAAGTGTCCCATATAACTTTGAAAATTTTAAAAGGAATTTTAATTTTAAAACATTCATGTCCATATAAATAAATATTTAAAATCATTTTTAAAACATGGACATTAATGACAATGATTTAGAAGAATAAATATTTAAAACATTTAAAATGATATTTTAGTTAGAGTTTAAAACCAAATGAGAGTGGCTTGAATAAAAATAATTGAGGTAATAAAAACTTTATAATATCATGATAATAAAGGGATTCGTGATATACTATGTCAAATTACATCATATACACCATAAAAAAATGAATTGGCACATAACAACAAAGAAGTCTCAATGGAATGTAAATTGAGATGAAATCCCTTATAAAGTTTGTATCCCCAGATTAAGGATAAATCAATGAAATAATTATTTGGGAAAAATATAAACACACTCAATATTATTTGATATTTAGTGCAAATCAATTAGAGTACATTCACACATATTCTTCGAAAAACAAAACCAATGACTTGGATGTTTAACTCAATGAATGGAAAATGAGATAAGATTACCCTTATCAATTTCATATCAATGACTTGAGAATTTATCAATGGAGTGATTATGTGTATAAAAAGTATATCCACACAAAGGGGAGTATAAATTACTACATAAATAAATAAATAGTGATTTCACACATAATCCTGGAGTAAAATAATCAATGAAGTTTGCGTAAAACCCAATGAGTAGAAATTGATATTTGAAATTCCCTTACCGATTTGGTAACTTATAAAACATAATCCCCATGAAAAAAGGATCATAAAATGAAGATGTAAATACCAATAAATTAATGTATATTACACAAATAATACAATAATAGTCTAGTAAATACACCACAAAAAGGAAATAGTGGCATTATAGCATGAATCTCACGGGAATAAGAAGTTAGATAAAAACCCCTTACCACGTTGTAATCAATCAAGTTGTATGAACAAAAGTGAATAACCACCAAATGAATCACAAAATACCATGAATATAAATATAATAATGATAATATATATCAAATGGTAGCAAAAAATACACCACATGCAATAAATAAGTGGCGAACAATGGAAATCTAACGGAATTAAAAGTGAGATAAGAAACCCCTTACCTCGTGTCTGACTAGACTCGAATGTTCCTTGTTATTCCTGAATAATAAAATTAAGTTAACTTATAATTACTTAAGATTAATTTTCAAGTTTTTAATTTCTTTTATATCACTTATTACTTTTCTATAACAATTTGTTAATTGTTTGAGTTCATATCAGACATTTTGTCGATGTTCGGAATTTTAGTCAAAAACGAACTTGTTATATTTAAAAATTGTCCATGTGGCCAAAATTACATTATCTCCAGAATGATATTAACGATTTAGATATCATATATATAATATATATCCAGTTCATATGTATTTATAATATTCCATATCATTTAAAAATGAAACACACCGTTCATAGAGATGGTAAGTCATAAGTACACATGAACACTACTTTCATTGCTATTTTATGTTTAAAGGAATGAATACTTAATAATAAATATGTATATTATAATTATAGTATAATATCTATGTTATGTAATTTAATTAAATCCATCCTTTATAAATTCCATGTATGGCATGAATGAGTCGTATCATTTCGAGGGGACAATAGTCCGCACTTCCTCAAATGAAATTATCGTATTTACCCATTATGGAAACCATAAAGGTATGAAATTAATGAAAAATAAAAAAGTATAGAGACAATATAAATATAATATATATCACATGTAAATAAAGTTCCATCTTAATGTACAACATAAGAGGTGGTATGAGAAGATTGGATAATCATCATTTCGTGAGGCAGTAGTTCGCCATCCATAGAAACAATATGTTCTTTACCCATTAGACGGAGGTGTGTGTAAGTGTAGTTAAAATAATTCTCATATAAACAACATGTTATATTTATTATATTGGTTTTTTTATAAAATAAATTAATAAAAAATTTTTGGGGATTGGAGAAGTAAAATAAATTAAAAGAACTTAAGAGAAGACGTTACCTTTAAATCGGGCAACTCCCTTTGGTTTGAACAAAAAGGATTTCTTGAAGTGCCTTCTGCCTAAGGTAAGGATTATAGGAGGATGAGAGGGATCTTGAGACCTTATTTTGTTAGAGGTTGTATAATCCAAGGGGCTTTAGAGGTGTCAGTAATGGGTTAGAGTTGAAGGATTTTTATAAGGGGGAGGATGGGTTCTTTAGAAAAGTTTAAAAATATTATTTTATTATTTAATAATTTTTGATTTCTAAAGGTCCAAAACTTATTAAATTCGAATATAAGACGAATCTTGTTAAAAATAAAATCTTTCAATAATAATTGTATAGGTTTTGGATATTGTTTTAAACTTTATTATCTTATTTATTTAAATCATTCATTAATGAGGTAAACATTGCATCATTATTGTGTCATAGATAATTTTATTTATATGATGTCTAAAAATTATAAAAAATTACCATAATGTTTTAAATCATTTTATCTTTAAAATTAATATTTATATTCAAAGAGATAATTTATATATACCCATGTAAAAATTGCTTTACTAAAAGATATATGTTTATGTCATTTTTGTCATTACTTTAAATTAATTAATATAAAGTGTCATTATCACTATTAAGTGGATTCATGGGGTCCAAAAATTGACCCAAGGATACACATGGTCGGAAATGTATCAACCAATATGATTAGGAAACATGTTAGAGTAATTTAATATTATTATAATATTATTTTTACCTTGAATTACCTTATTTACCTTTAACTGCGGTAAATAAAAGTCAAAAGTTACTTTTCACCAAAAATTAATTTCATACTATTGAACCATATTTTACTTACTAATAACAACCATGTATGTTTTATTTTCAAAATTAAATTCATAGAAGCGGTAAAATTTCATTTAAATGAAAAAGTCGGTTTTTAACTATTACTTAGTGTTTTCACTATTCATAAAAAGTGAGTTCTTTTAGAAAAATACAAAAAATTCAGCCTAAGATATATTTGATATTCTAAATTCAAAAATTATATCTATTTTACCAAATTAATAACATATAAGTTTCATCAATTAATTTATAATTAATTTCTGTTGTCGAAACAAAAAGCGTGTTTTTTAAGAAATAATAACTATCAAAATATTGACACTTGTTTATGTCCAAATTCAAAGTGAAATTATTTAAAATTACCAAAATTATATTAAATGGTAAAAATATAATCTAATTTCACTTTAAAACCAATTAAAATTAAATATAACCAGATAAATAAATTAGATAAAAAGGCAGTTTTGAATTAAAATAAAGTATTTTCACTATTCGTAAAAAATGAATTTTATCAGACAAATACCAAAAATTTATCCAAATTAAATTTTGATGTCCTGGTTCTAAATAAGACTTTTATTTTGTCAAATAGAACACAAAAAAGTGTCAAATATTGGGATTATAAAGGGTTCTCCATTAAAAGGTGGAGAAACTGCATTTTGTTTTGAAAAATACTTATTTTATATGAAAAATTAAATTTGTCCTTATATTATATCTAAGAAACACAAAATATGAATTTTAAAATTATATGGGATATATATAAAATTTAAAATGTGGTTATTACTATTCATACCCACTTTTTAAACGTCTAGTTTGATTGGTCATGGTGCGTTTGAACTCGGTGTTGCATATATTGGATGCTATTGTATTATTCCAAGAGAAGCATACCGTCGAAGATTGGGGTGTTACAATTCCTGTTTGAACCCTATTAGGGGTCATTATATCTCTGGGGAAACCTTCAACATCCCCTAGGTAATATAATAATTTGGACCCCCTACCTAGGTCCCATTATCTAATTGACATATTCTAGGTCCAGTCACTCTACATGGAGGACATAACATCCCTTTGTGTCATCATAACCATATACAAACCTCACTAACCTCATATCATAATCCTTACCAACACTGGTCTCAAGAGATGAAAATATATTAATCTTTATTCCCAGGTCATCTTAGGTTAGTCCACTCACCAAATATATCTATAGTCTACCTAGGGAATACCCATCAGGTACTGACATCTCAGTGATTGAGGAATACTCACCACATGCACATCCCAACTAGAAAAATAGTTCTAAGACATTCTATAATATCATAAAGGAATACTGAAGCAAATTACTCCAACCTTCTCACATCCCCTACTCAGAGGTCACCAAGGAACCTACACTATGGTTAAATATGCTTTCAAAATTCAAATAAGAATCAACCCCAAGTTATTTTTATCTCAATTCATACATTTATAATCATGGTCCTCACCATCAATGGCTGAGGAATATAGTGAGTACACTGGGCTTGTCATACCCTTGACAACTTGTTATTTTTTATGGAATTTAACTTTAAAAAGTCTATTTAAATATAAGGTAGAATAATTTTTGTGGGGGGGACAACATTCCACATACTTGTAAATAAAAATTCATAATACAATAGGGAAATGCATAGGGAGAACCAACCTTATAAGAAGACAATTACTTTAGAATTCATATCTTGAATTCCGTAACCAAAGATCATTCAGATGTAACTAGTCATCATCCATAAACATGAGTCCCTATATCAATCCACAACACCCAAATTAATTAATTATATTAAAATTATAAATCATTAACAATTTATAATTTATTATAAAATTTAATGAGATTAGGCATAATCACTGAGTAAATCTCCGAGAGACCATATCACACCAAAAATATAATCAACCACCCACATAAGGTCTATGATGTACTCTTGACACAATCCTAGGAAAAATACCTAATTAATGGAACCATATTAATAACCAATATAATTTACTCTATTCAATAACCTTTAATAAATCTACACAGTGACATACCTCCAATGAAAAACACATAATTTCATTTGATCATCCTCTATCCGTTGCATGAAAAATCCCCATCATTCTCAGTTGATTCCACCATATTTTAGTGGAATTGGTGCCAAATCCTAAACTGAAACTACAATGAATTAGTGTTCACGTAGTGGAATAATAATGGAAGCATGGATGGTTATAAACTCACCTATAATCACCATCAAAACGCACCCAGAACCACTTCACACCATGGGGAATTTGGAGGGGAGTAGGATTATTAAAATTGGAATCCTATTTATGGTCCTAATACCTATTAAATTGAGTTAGTATAATGGTAAATAACTGAACTTACCTTGTTAAAAAAATACATCCAGGCATCGACCACAACATGAAAATAGGGGTGACTATGTGGTGACCCTTAAGGAAGAGGCACTACAAGAGGCCTCTCTTTTACTTTTAAGTGAAACCTCATACACCCATAACATTTTCAGGATTATACCACTTGGAAAATGATGTTTGTTATCTTGAAACTAGTCATAATGTAGTTCTAAATTCATTTTGAAGAGAAAACCCACCTGGTAGTGTGTCCAACCCTTCATCCATCATTTATCATGGTGTGAACCCTCCTTGGTTTTGGATTGAATTAATGCAGCAGAACAACATAACACCTAAATATAGGTAGTCACAATATGACAATTGGGTTACAGAGTGACCTTCTATAACTAAAATATTTAATTTAAGGCCTCTAGTCCTTTTTATAACTTAAATAAGTGACTATTACACTTCCTTGTCCTCAATTCATATCCAGAACATCTTAATGATATTTTCTAACTCTTACAATTCCCATTTAAATCATAGTTCTAAAAATGTAATCCTCATTAGAACTAAAAAATAAAGCTTTATAAAAAATAAATAACTTGAAGAGGGGTGGGTCTTTATAACCTCACCACCATAACACTTATCAACCCTGAGAAGACTCATTGTTCCACTAACCACTAATATCTACCTATAACAGTCATCAATTCATTCTAAATTATCCGTGTTCTAACCGAGAAAGTTGATTGATATTCTGATACATAGATCTAAACATGAGGTGAACTATTAATCAAATGTCAAGACATTTCTCGACACTTTAAGTGGAACATTGAGATGGTTCTTATTAAACCCATCTAATCTGATACATTATTGAGTTTTTAATCAATTCATCTTCAGGATTATTAAACTCCTCACCATAAGCCTCTTATCATAGGCTGTTTCAAAGCCATGGTTCTCCCAATCAAAAAATTCTCTTACTAATACATAATTAGTAGTACAAACTCATGATCAATGTGGTTTCTATCTCAACACACCCAATTCCCTGAAAAATAATTGATCATACATTCTCTCATAAAACATTCTTATAAACATATAGTCAAGTATTCCAATGCATCATCACATAACCAAATCCTAATGCCTTTTATCATGATGGAATCTTGAGACTATCAAAATACTAACACTAATGTTTGAGCCTAAATTTTAATTTAATTCCACAATTTGTTCCTTATAAAAACCAAATTCACCTTTTTTTCCACTCACAAGCATCAACACTACCTCATTACAAATCATGCTCAGATCATGACAAAATCACCCTAATCTTGATGCAAATTCATAAACTCTAT
This sequence comes from Viscum album, assembly GCA_963277665.1. Taxonomy (NCBI): domain Eukaryota; kingdom Viridiplantae; phylum Streptophyta; class Magnoliopsida; order Santalales; family Viscaceae; genus Viscum; species Viscum album. The sequence continues at coordinate 2,079,919,415 of OY728128.1, read as the reverse complement.
CCAAAATAACATTTAAATACCACATCTAGTATTGTCCATGGAACCATATATATTTGTATTTTTCCTCACACTAGCATACAAATTCCACATTGACTATATAATGACTGGTCTCATCACACCTATAACACTACAAACATCATGATATTCCTCCACAACTCATGTCATGTCTATCATTGCGTGAAATGAATGGACATGACCATATCTATCATACCTCAGAACCAAATTGAAACATCACATTGCACCCATTCTAGGACTATTGGGGATGTCATCCTCAACTCTTAATAAATTTCCATCTAAAATGAGGGGAACAGCTTCCAACAAACTATAATTAACTCCCAACCATATTTACTTACTTATACCACTCCCCAAGAACAATCTCTACAAGTTCCATCATTGAACACATGCCACTCCTTCTAAGCTATGATCACTTATATCAATTCCTCTTAGCATTCCATCCGTACTATCATTACCATTAAATAGGTGTTACCTCTCTTCTATATTAAAATTGTATGTCTCTAATACTACTAGAATTCCATTATATTGCTTCTCTAACAATATGGTCCAAGGAATAACCTCATGTTGAATGTGTCATGATGCCTTATTCTATATCCAATGTTGCCTCTCAGAACAAAGGGAATTTTTCCATTCTATAAAAACTCTCAAAAATTATGCCGATGATGATTCATCGAGTCTGTAGGTTCTTGGATTACACAAAATCACTCACCAACCCCTAAAAACTACACCAAGCATCATTTTTATGTGGACCAACTTAGTTTCATCTGAACATAATGGGTGTATTCTATAGTACAAGACAATAAAAATATAACTCCATGCTTCCCTAACCTGCATCTCATCATACTTAGTCTCAAACATCTAAATAGATAACCATGTTCCAATCACATGTCAATCACATATATACAGAAGCACTCTAGACACTCTTATTCAAAATTGGGTATATCAAATATGCCATGGTCTATCACAAATTCAGCTAGAATTCGACATCATCTCAAAACTGTCAGCATCTACCCACACACACTCTATCCTATATTTGACCATATAAGATCATGACGTACTATCTAATTAAGAAAAAACACACAAAATCAACAAGTCTAGGCATCCTTCTAATCCTATCCTATAAATATAGAATTGATACCAAAATACCAACACTCAAGGTTCATTAATCATGAAAATAAATGGCACCCACATGAATATATAAATTTTTGAAAAAACATCCCATGCATTTATCTCAAATATGAAGCATCCACCCATACTTTCCATTTCTAATTCCCTCTTAGAACTGGGCTAGCCACTCACTCAAGTTTCCATCATACACATCATAGCACATCATGAACATAATCCCTAGACTAAAAATATCCTAAAACATATATAAAAAGTGTCACCAGTCTCTCTATCCTAACTGATATGTCATATCTCACATAGGTCAAAGATTATATGTACCACTCTCTATTCCTATTACCAATGTTATGTGGAAAATCACATGAATAAATAACCACTCTAGGGTCTCACATATATATCATGAATCACACGTAAATTCATCAACCTACTCACAAGTACTTTTCATCACTGGGCATCTGCATATATGACTAACCCCTTTAGAATTGCAATCTTATGATAATAATCACTAGGCCTCTATACACAAAGTCCACCCCATCAAGGATCAATATCATTTATATCAATATATATATATATATAATGACCTCTTCCTAGACAATCACTGGGCATCTGCATATATGACTAACCCCTTTAGAATTGCAATCTTATGATAATAATCACTAGGCCTCTATACACAAAGTCCACCCCATCAAGGATCAATATCATTTATATCAATATATATATATATAATGACCTCTTCCTAGACAATCCATATATAATATATATAGTTATACATTTTAGTTATGTTAAATTCCACTAAGAATCTATATGGAAAAACACCATATAGTTTTTTTTGAAATTTTATATATTTGAATATTTTTTTTTTCAAAATCAGTACCATAATATCTCACTAGGGGTATATCATTAAGGAATCAAACATAGGTACTGACTGACTAGTTTTACTATACCTCCCTTGTACCGAGGAACTATATAGTCCTCATCCAGAAGAATCCCAATATAAGATGAACATGACCTATCATCAGAAGAAAATATATTGTGTTCTAGATAAGTAGAATTACACCACTATGTTATATGAGGATGCACCATATTAGTTATTTTTGACAATTTAAAATTTTAAACTATCTATAATCAGTGATTTCAGTCACATATAGGAATGTATATGTCATGTAAATCCTATATTATTGATATGATACATATTCCCAACCACTTTCCAACGAGCCATGATCCAAAAACCCATAAATTACAAATCCAAAATCTAATGTTGATAAAGGAAAAATGATATAACTATAAAATTTAAAACCCAAAATATCAATCCCATATCTTCAGTTACCTGTACTTCCCATCAAAAAAGGTGTTCTTGATGCACCAGTTCTATATCCATCACAAGATCTAACACACTCCTATTTCACATATCTACCATATCACCAAATAATAGGATGAAATAAAACTCTAATACAATCTGTGATATCTGTCACATAAATAATCTGATACCACTTTTTTCACATCCCCATCCTAGTTAATTATAGACAGTAACTGGAATAGGTCACCATGTGGCCTTAGGATTGCTGCCCCACATACTAGAGGCTGTAGAAAAGAAATGGGGGGGGGGTCTAGGGTGATACCATGAGGATAATATGCTACCCATATTTGAGTGTTAAATAACAAAAAATGACAAAAAATAATCCATGAACCACAAAACATAATATTCAACAGATGAAATAAAGCACAACTTTAAATAATAAATGAATATAGAGGCATATAGTTATAAAAACCCATGGTCATTCCAGTACAAGAAAATTGATTTATTAAGGATCCAATCAAATATATAAATTAATAAAATAAGAAAATTACACTGAGGATCTTTTAATTACTAGATTCTTACTTCATAACTATCTTCAATCATGTCTGATCCATCCCTTTTTACGCACGCTACATTAGGCCTTTTCCCAACCTAGACCTTCAATCGGTGAATTCTTCTCGGGTACCCAAGTTCCGTAGATTCTCAATCTAGGTATGAGTAAAAAATTTTAGGTAACCACCAATGTGTTCCTATATATAATTAGTAAAATAATGATATAAACATGTGATATCCTCAAATAAATAAATAAATTAGTATTAAATCATTACTAAAACAACCATCATCAATCCTTAGGTTCTAACATGACACCTAGAATTTACCCATACCTACCATGGATAGTTTCAAAGTGTCTCTAATCACATAAAAAAATTAATATAACCACTATTAGTACCATGGTTGATTTCTTGGATAAATTCATAGGTAATCCTATTGTATTAGGCTCAATATCCAAATCTTAGTATCAAGTCGTAGGTATCAACTCATATAATGATCTTTTAGTGGGGGGGGGGGGAGTGCCTCCCTCTTAGACCATCATTAGATTATTACCCATTGTAGGGGAGAGGTTTCCATCCGATCCATATCATACATCACTTTAGGGGGTAGTTCATACACCCCTTCATTATTATATATTACATCTGGGGGTAGTGATCCCCTCGTATATATCTCATATATCACACCCTGGGGGGTGCGTCACTCCCATCCATCTAATATATCATATAGGGGGTAGTGAAACCATATATTTTATCTCATATATCAGGAATAAAGTCCATATATGAGGAGAATATCCATGACATCCCATGCATCTTAGTACATCTTTATGGGAAGTGCATCCCACCTAAATCATCCCATACATTACATCTCATCGAGGTTTCCCTTTTTACTAAACACATCCCATAATACGAGTTTGAAAACTCAAGTGGAATACATATTATCATCACAAATATAATAGGTTCCCATCACCTATTTGAGTTCAAAGGCTAAACCTTCAACATAACTACCATTTCCCGTATGAACCCTCTCAGGGGTTTTTATATCTATAGGTTACCATTCGATATCCCTATAGTTACATCATAATATGAAACCCCTTCCTAGGTACCATTATCTAATCCACATATAACAAGCCAATACCATCACTCACAGGGAATATTTTCCCTCAATATCATCATACCCATATCACAAATTCATTAGACTCATAGGATATGCCTAACTTGCATTAGTCTTAAGAGAAGAAACAATTCCAATATCAATTTCAAAGTCATCTTAGGTCAGTACTCTCACCCAAACTTTCCATAAAATACCTATGGAATACCCAAATAGGTACACACATCTTAGTGGGGGTGTAAAAATTATCCCATTTTCATCCAAACTAGCCAAAATGCACTATGAAATTCAATAACATCATAAAGGACTACCAGGGCCAATCACTACAACCTTATCACATTCCACTACTCAATGGTCCCCAAGGAACATACACTAAGGGACACTATACTTAAAAAATTTATATATGACTAACCACTAAGAGTATATGGATCTCAAGGATAATATTTATAATCATGTCCCCCAACATCGATGAAGGAGGCATCATCCAAGTGCATAAGGTTCTTTATATCCTGGGTACCTTGTTCTTTATTTTATGGAATTTAACTTTAAATAATTTTTTTAAATAAAATGCCAACAAAACTTAGTAGAGGTACCATGTACCAAATTAATATACGTAGAAATAAATAACTACATAGGGAAATTCACTAAGAATACATACCTCATATGAATCTAATTCATTTAGAATTCACAACCCAACATCCCTATCCTTAGCTAGTCCATGTACAACTGGCCACCATCCATCAACCTGATTCCCTATATAGACCCCAAATTTCTAAATTAATTAATTATATTCAAATTATAATTAATTAAAATTTAAAAATTGATTATAAAATTTAATTATATTATCCATAATTTTCAAATAACTCATGTAGTGAACTCATCACATTGAAACCACAACCAACCTTCTGTGGAAGGTCTACAACATCCCCATAGAACCATATCATGTAAAATACTTAACAAAAATGATCCATTAAATATCCAATATAATTTAATTTATCTAAAAACCTTTAATAAATATTTAAAATGATATAACTTCAACCAAATGGCACACAATGTCACAATATCATCCTATCGAGACATCCTCTATCCATATGATGAAAAATCCCCATCATTATTGGTCGATTCCGTCACGCTCTTGTATAATGACACCAAATACTAAACAAAAACTTGAAAAAATAAGAAGGTATGAAGGGGAATAAGAATGAAAGGATGGATAAGAATGAAATCACTTATAATCATCATTGAAATACACCTAAAACCACCCCATGCCATATGTAATTGAGGGGATGAAGAAGGGGAGGAATATAATTCAAATTGGTCTAATCCCAAAGACTTTTTTTTACTTATAAAATATATGGTTATGACCAATAAATTATTTGTCTTACCATGATAAAAAACACATCATGGACTCATCCAGGTAGTAATCATAGGGGTCACGACATGATGATCCTTTGGGTAGAGGCACCACACGAGGCATGTCCTGTACTTCATGGAGTGACCTTCTACACAGAATAGATTTAAGATTGTGATTACACTAGAAATAAGGTCTCCATAAACATATAAACAATGGAGATAAGATTATATGTGACCAATTTTTTTTACGGTGTTAATTGACTTGGTAGTGGGACCAACACATTCTACTATAATTCATCATGGTGTGACCTCTGTTTAGTCGTTGTAAAAATTACTACAGTAGAACCTATTACCCCCCTCACTATAGGAATTCATGGTAGAAAAATGGGTATTTTCATTTATACTAGGTCGTGACATTATATTATATAGCTGTATAATTTTATGAAAGGCCTTTAGGCCTTTCTTTAATTAAACTGAGCACATGTTCCACTTCATAGGCCTCAATTCATATCCTTAAGCATCACATTGAGATATTCCAATTCCTGAAATTCCCATATGAATTCCATTTCTAAAAATATAAGAAATAAATATTCAAATTTTCTCTAAAAATCATAATATAAAAAATGGGTGTGACTTTAAAAGGTGGGGCTGATTTCCCAAACACATTCAGACTGACTATATGGTACATTTCCTAATATCATGGAAACTCATGCATGAGAGGAGGCCAAATATTTTAACTTGAGAAAAAAGAGACCCAGAAGTATGGTGATCATGTGATGTTGAGAATAAGGTATAAATATATCAATAGTAATATAAAAAGGATAAGTAAAGAAATCACCAAGAGTTGGAATATAGATATGGAATTAAATCTCAATGTGAAGAAAGACATATTCAAGAGAAAGAAGTAGGCAAGAAAAAAGTACGAGGAGTTACACATAAAGTTAAAAAATCATAAAAGGATGAAGAATATAATGCATAAAAACCATATAAACCCCCTCCATCATTCTTAAAGAAGATAAGGTAAGGGAAAGTGCAATCTTGGTATAAAAAGTTATTATATATGTTCAAATAGATCCATATAAATATCCCATTCAATAAATGTTTCTCTGAAATGTTAGTAAATGATTTTTTGAATATGTTTTTATAGAAAAAATGTAAGATATATGATTTTGGTATTATTTACATTACTAAAAAATGATCTATGATTTTATAAAGAAAAATTCAACTGAAGATGAGAGACCCCGATAGTTTTTTCATTCAATGCACTATAGGGTCATAAAAATTTGGGAAGAAATTTTTTGTTTTGGTTTTAAGAATGAACTTGATTCCATTAAGTGTATTTAAGAAGTTGTTACTAGATTATTTGAATCCAATAAGGGTATAATTGTATCTTTCTAATAGGTTAGAAAAGTACCCCCAAAGTATTTTGGAAAATATTCTTGAAAAGGACGAGAAATTTAATTTTACATTAATTTTTTGGATTCGTGATAAGAAGGAAGAAGGATACAAACCTATAATTCTAGGGTGACCCATAATCATAAATAGTAAGGAACTAATTGACGTAAAAAAAGGTTTAATAATCTTTAGAGTTGGTTAAGATCAATCCTTGTTTGATTTGGTGAAGGCAGGAAGGCTGGGAATAGATTCAGTGGAATCTCAATCTCTATTTTTCACCAAACAAGAAGTAGCAGAAGATATTTACCTATATAATCTATAAAAAAAAGAGGAGTATAATATTATTACTCTTATTCAAAATATGTTTGATGAAAAATAATAATAGTTTATAGAAGAAAAAGTGTATAAAAATTTATTTGAAGAGGTATAGTGAACAATACCATTAATGATGAAACTATACATAGAGTTTATCCATTTTATTATTAAACCATTACTGTTGAAGTTAGATCCACTATAGAGTATATTGAGGTACTCATTTTTGGGATACAATGAAACATTATTAGTGATTATTAACTTTTTTTATAAATTGGAATAAAAGGAAAGACTTCTAGTAGTGTTGAGAAGAAAAAATAAACCTATTGCATGGATAATTGCTAATATGATAGTGATAAGCCCTAAAATGTGCACCCAAAAGGTTTTACTTGAATGAGGAATTAATCTAAGACACCAACATGAGAGAATAATCATAGCACTAATGAAATAAATCTTGAAAAAGGTGGTGCTAAATTTATTAGATTCAATATTTTTTTCCATTTTTTGAAATTGGGTGGGTGAGTCCTCTTAAAGTGGTACCAAATAAGTGATACGTAATAGATTTAGTGGATGAATAAAATGAACTATTCCCTATAATAATAAACATGTGATGATGAGTATGTTTTTATTATATAAAATTGAACTCATCCACTAAATAATATTACTTCTCAATGATATTCATGGATTATATTTTGGAACGTGTAGTTGGAAATGAGTTTTATCATTTTATTGATGGATAATCAGGATATAACCAAATCCTGACGAACCTATCTGAAAAAATAAAAGAACATATATACTATTCCACATGTATCCTCCACCTACTCCCTAACATAATTTGAAATGTGCAATGCACTGGACACTTTACAACGGACTATGGAAATTATTTTTTGAGATATAATAGAGGAGTATTTTTGAAATATCCCCGGATAATTTTTTTTGTTCATGGGAGGTTTTTTATGTTTTCCTAAATAATTAGGATGTGTTTTTATAAACATGTGAACAAAAGTTCCTAGTGTTGTATTGGGAGAATTGAAATTTCATGGTATAAGGAGGAATTATTTCTACAAATTAGATTTAAAAACATTGAATAGTGGTTGATCTTACCATGACAAAAGTCATAAAGGATATACCCGAACCAAAAATAACAATGAGGATAATAATATTTATTTGTCATGCGAGATTCCACAACAAGATTTTAAAATATTTTTAACCGATTAATTATCTTCTTACCCATATTTTGAAAAAGGATATACCATTCAATTTAGAATATTTTTATCAAGATCATTTTATATTTTAAAAGGAAAGTTAGTGGCAATGCAGATCATTGTAGCTCTAAATTATTAAAGATATTTCAAGCATGTGTTTGATGCAATCAATTTGATTGTGGGATCAGTTTTAGGATAATGAGTCACTCATACATTTCAAACCATCTATTATGATTTGACATTGAATAATGATCTAGTAAACTACACAATTAGTGAGAAATAATTTCTATATTTTGTATTTACATTCAATAAATTCAATTCATAACTTTTTCTCTCTAATGTTATTGTAGATACCAATTATGAAAATATGGGATACCTGTTAAAAAAGTAGGATTCCAAGATGAGTATAATCTAATGATTTATATTTATACAAGAGTTTTATAACATTATTAAATATAATAAAGAGTTATATAATTTATTATTTGAAAATTTTTTGGGGTTACAATTGCCAAATATTAAGGAAGAAAATGTTCTGGACATTTTGGATGAGTTCCAAAGTGAGATGATTTTAGTGTAGGTATATAATATTTTCCATGGTTCACTGATATAGTAAACTATTTATCTACTAGGATATTGTATTCTCATTTTTATTACTATAAAATTGATAAGTTTTATATGACACACACACTAATTTTGGGGTGAGCCACTTTCATTGAAATAACGTGGAGAGTAATTGAGGCCATTAATTATATTAGAAAGTTAGAGCATCCCACTATTGAGTAGGATCCTAGTAGGGAGTATTGGAATTATTTCATAATTCCCCATATATTGTGGTTTTCTTTGAGTTTCCAAATTTATCTTTATTATATTCCTTTCTTAAATATATATAACACATTTTTTTACCCACCTCCTTCATGTGAGCAATTGTTGAATTTTGTTTGAGAACAAAAGTTTCCATGTGTAAGAATTTTATTTTATGTATCACTCACATTTATTAGAGATGATTAAATTCCAATATCCCCAACAATATGTTCCAATGGGTAAAAATTTCTCCATGGGAGTGTTATTTTTCTTAATTTTGTTTCTATAATTGACACATTTTCCATTGTTATCCTCTCATAATAATCTCTAATAACGAAAAAAATAATTTATTTTAATTTTTTGGGGATGTTTTTGTGCTTACCTAGTACCCCATGTTATTATTTTCCTATGTTCACTAGTCTAATATATATTTTCCCATGGACAAATTTTACTGACTTGAGAATTTTAGAACAACCATGGAAAAGAGAAGTGAACATTTTAGGTGGAATTAATTGGAAACAAATTTCTTTTTTACTCTTAGTTAGAATTTATTATGATTATTAAATTGTATTTTTGTCTCTGGTTTTAATTATTGAATTTACTTTTGATCAACTCATTACTTGGTACTCTTGTCTGGTGTGATTGTTTAATTTTTTAAATTTTCATTCTTGTGTGGTTTTATAAGCCAAATTGTGCATATTTTATCAAATTTTATCTTTCTAGAGAGAACCTAGGACACATATCACAACATGAACATTATTTTTAATCTTACTATATCATGATAACTTTAAACCTGATTTAAGTAATTGTAAACATCAATTGATTTTTATGGAACCCATGTGAGCATGATACCTACACTATATATTATATTTTTAAGAAACCTGTACAGAACATGGAATTATATATAATAAGATATATTATTATCTAAATAATACTTCCTTCCCCTATTCTTGAGAGTCATTGCATGATTTTTCTTTTACATCTCTAAAGAAGAGAGTGTGGTGTTTCATGTTCTTATTTTATAAGATATCCTTGAATAAGTGTGGGGGTAAGTGTTTCTTGAAAACTTGGGGAACATATTTTACTACTATGAATGTTAATAACTAATCCCATTTGAATTGAATAATAAGTGAATAATAAATGAAGAAAAATAGAGAGATTAACCAATGACTAAAACCACCCCCTCTTTCGGTGCTAACTATTACAATTAGTGCCAGTAGGATATTAATTGTGAAGAATGAGGTACTAGTATGGTTTGAATTATGAGGGTTTTTGGATTATCTGTACACATTCTATAAGAAAAATAAAATAAAAAATTATATAAATAAATGGATATTTTTTTACTCATTTAATGGTTCAGTTGTGAATTCATGATCTATAAGAAAAAGAGTTTTTGATTCTATATATTATAGGATGTAAAGGGGGAAAGTTGATTTTATTTGAGATTTTTTTAATATCATGAATTCTTATTTAATATATTATCCTCATTTTCATCCTTATAGTTGATTCATAACATTTTAACCAACCTAAATTTAGCCCAAGATTCATTATAACCCAAATGAAAAATTAATCATGATTTGTGTGGTTTGATTTCTAAATGTAGGTGTTGGTTTTTTGAAATTTTGTGAATAGGGTGTGTACACTTGATATCAGGAATAAATCAATTATCATTTTATCTTGAGTATTGAGTGAAAATATTTTAGAAATTTAAATCATAACATGTAAATGAATTCTTAAGAAATGGTTAATATCGAATGATGGATAAAGATGAATTAGGATGGAAGTATATTTACTAAGCATGAATAGTTTCTTAAGAAGAGTGAGTTAATGAGAGTTAATGATTTTTAATTAATAAACGATTCTATTAGAATTTTTGGATTTTATTTTACACTGTTTTATGAATGATTTATTTTAGAATTTTTGTTTATATACTCATTGATCTAGGACAAGAAATTGTTTAAGAGTGAAGGAATTTGATATTTTAATTTATGAATATGTTTTTATTGTCATTCTTGTTGATTATTGAGAATAATTGTTTATATTATGGTGTCATTTTTTTGATTTTGTGATGTTCTTTTGGTTATGTAGAGTTGATGAGACCATGGAGGGTATTAAAGAAATTATAGGTGATTTGTGCTGCAAAACATATGATAATATCATGTGTGGTTATAGAGAGACTGAATTTTGAGGAACCTAGATGTTTAATCTATAACCCTAGTACTTTGTGATACAATATAAGCTAGTATGATAACCCAAACAGATTCTAAGAGTGTTTTATGTCACTAAAAATGGTCATGATGCACCCATGATCTGCATAAGGATAATTCCAAGACTGTAGAAGATTCATCCCACCATCAGATGAGTTATTGGAATTTCAAAACTATCTTCAAAATATGAACCAAGAAGCCAAAATAAAAAATAAAACCATCCATTGATCCATCAATCATAGGAGATACAATCACTATATGGTATTTGGCTACTCAACCATAAGCTCCAATGAGGGTGACGTCCACAATATGGGAATGCGTAAGAGTAAATCCAACATAGGTTAGTGTAAGTGGAAAAATAGTTGAACACTAATATAGGGAAATACAATGAACCAAAAATTAGGGAAGTGATAATGGATATGATTAGATGATTGATGAGACATCTCAATATTTATGTAAGAAACTTTCTGACATGAAAATTAGTTTGTAAAATATGACTATTCATATCATAACAAAAATAGATGCACTTTTCTACATTCGGTGTATTGAGATAATAACTTAAGGTAGGAAGCTGCATGTCATGGTTAACACCACTACATATGTGTCACACCATGGAGGTTCCACCATAAGAATTATTGAGAAATCCATAAGGGTGACCATGAACTTTGTATGTGTGATTGAAAATTCCATAGGGATGATTTTAGACTTCATGTATATGATTTATAGAGTGGTTATTCCTTTCACTCCATGAGGTAGAGAATACTGATAATCAATTTTATATAGAAGCTTATTCCATTATCTTTTTATCACATTGTGAATGTTTTGGTGACTTTTTAAGAGGAAGATATCCCGGATGATCCCTTGGAGATCTAATACCAAGATCTATAAGGGAGATTTATGTTTGAATAATGGAAATAGTTTTACACATTGTGAAAAATTTGGTTGAATCGCAAATATTTATAAGGCATACTTAAAAAATATGGATCCTACCAATTTATTCCATTCCACCTCTAATTGTGATGTGACTAGATCTTAAATATTTATAGAAAATTCTACCAAGGGTTTGAGAGTTTGGATTTTCATTATAAATTTATCAATAATTTTACTCTCTTTTCATTTTTTGGTTATTACCTTTAAAAATCAGTGTTTGATTTAAATATTTTTTATAGTTCATGTATGTTTTATTCATTTTCCATTATTATTCCATTTTATTTTTATTTTTTTCATGTATCATTTCCTTAAAATGTATTCTTCATGTATAGTGGTGTTATCCACTATTATGCCTAAATAATAGTTTAAGTGGTTATGTATCAAGAGTAAATGGGTGAGTGTATTAATGAGTAATTTATCTCAATCATGGTAAGTCATTTTAGTTTGTAATAAATTTTGAAATTCTATCTAAACCGCATCCCTTACATAAATCTAATCAAGAGGAGTGTAATTGAAGGAACTCCAAACCGATTGAGTGAATCGATCTATAACTAATAAATTATATTTTTCTTTCACATTAAGATTCAAGAAAAAGGAATATAGGTTGGATAATTTCTTAGGAAGAATATAGTTTCACAATCTAGGTAAAATTAACTAATTTAAACACAAGTGGCTAATGGTATTTGATTGAATTTATGGCTAAATAATTTGATTATTGCATGAATGTGAGTAATGATACTATTTATATGAAAATAAATTGAAATTGATCTTATGCCCAGGTTTTCATAAATTTATTTTGATCAATCAATCATAGTTTGTTTTTCTTAAAGTTTGATCCAAAAAATAGTGACTGATTCAACATTTGACCTAACTATCTATGAAGGCTACCGATTTAACCTCATTATGGGAAGATCTCAAAATTTTGTTATATACACACTTGTGGTTAATTATGGATTGAGAATTATTATAAATTTATAAACTATCTAGAGGATACATCATTTAATAAAACCTATATCCCAGTTAATTGCTCTATGATCTAATAAAATCATTATAAAAACACCTAACCCAGAATCACTAAAAATCAAAGGAAAATTAGAAAGGAGGAAAATATAAGAATAAGGGGTATATTATACCTCTAAATTTTGTGAAAAAACATCTATAAGTCCCTTTATAATTAATGAATTAAAGGATAAATATAGGGTAAATATGGGAGAATTTCCAACCAAAAATAGCTATCTGTGAGACCCAACCCATTAAAGAACCCAAGGGTGATGACGATAAAAAGATCATCATACCCATGCTAAAAAATATGACCCATAATCTACCAAGTGCCTTATAGTTCAGTTCCAGTTACACAATACCATACTATATAAGTGGTTTAGTTCTACTTGACACTCCTCCAACACATCTAAACATTCCCAAAAGTATACCCTAGAGATGTCCTAAGTCGTGAAATTCAAATATGAACCCCAATTGTCATATCGTCACTACTCTGGTAATCAAAATTTAAATTCCCATTGGAATCACTAACCCATAATGACATGGTTCATTGAGAAATCTACAATATTATTATTCTCATCCCCAAGAAGAACTTATAAATTTCTCTCAAACTCTAATTCATCGATCAGAGCCTGATTTGAATCTTTGATCACAATTCCAAATTGAATATGGTTTGGCCCAAAATCTTAAGAACTAAACCTGGATACACTAGATTTTCCAAAAAATCCTTAATATGATCCTTGAAAAAATCCACTATATCCAAAACAATTCACTTGATGATTTTTTCACCACCAATATTTCCAATTACATAAGAAAATACTATCCTTCCATCCAAGGGTTTAATTCTATCGACATACCGGACCTCCCACATCACATCAACCTAATTATGATGTTTTAACTCATAAATGAATAAAAAATCCAAATAACCACACCAAATTATAAACTTGAAATTTGATGTAATTTAGTGGTTGGAATGTCAAGTATATAATCCACAACTATACTTTAATCACGAGCACTAACATACCTATAATTTGGGCCCATCTCATAAAAAAATCAAATTCTACCCATGTCAGTTATTAAAACAACTAACTCAATAAAAAACCCAATCCATATTATAAATAAAGTATTTAATAAGGAATAAAATATATTTTTCCAGACTACAAACCGATATCCTACTGGTATCTAGACTACCAACCTATAGGTTTCACCACATGCATAACCCCTCATACATAAAGTTTATACACCAGAGATAGATAATATTCCACCCACCATAGGAGTATCCTTATCATCATCCTGTTAAACAACAACAATTGATCTCTATAGCCCATTCTATCTATTGCTGAGTGAAATGATTGGAAATTACCAACCCAGTATCCCATGAGTTATAATTTGAAACTCAAACACCTACCTACATAAGGATTACTATAAATTCCATCAATGTTAAATAAAAATTCCATGAAATGAGGGTAAAACCCACCAAGATCCAATCAAATTCTCCCCAATATATAAATTATCTTATAAAATCTCTCTAGAGCATCAAACTAATCGGTTACCAGTATCTTATGTGTATGAATAATTTGGTTTATTGATCTTACCATCCCAAGAAACCCCTATAAAGACACATAATAAGAAAATATATCATGGTACTCTGACCTATTTTATCCAAGAAAACTAGTAGTCCATTACACATATCTAAAATATTGACACACCATTCCCTCAAAAATCCCACAACTATCATTGGTTCTCTACCCAAACCCATGGATTTGTAAGCCAAATATCAATCTTTATCACACCCTAAGTGTGATCTTTTACCAAACCCACAAAATTCCCATGACTCACATCTAAGTGGTTAGGACTAACTGGTAGTCAACACCATTCCAACATCACTTCGTCCCTTGGATTCTCTTAGAACCCAAAAAATTCTCAGAGAACCCAAAAATGGTCCATATAGATACCAATATACCAAAGAGGCATCACATATAACCAACATGAATATTCGATCACATCATAAGATCCCTTACCCAAGTGGTCATGAAACACCAACTCTCCATTTTTAAGGCTAGATTAAGCCTCTAAAGTACCCCCTCACTAGTTCTTACCCACTATAATTATTTACCTCATCAAAATAAAAATGGTTATACCCTCCTATATCATTTGATAATATAACTAGACTAATGCTTCCATGAGTTTTGTCTCATAAAAACTAGGCTCACATGCTAAATCATCCAGCCATATATACCTTGTATGTCAACACACCCAACAAGAAGTACCCTTAAATTTTGATTTTCATAAACCCAAAGAAACTAAAAAATTCCAAAAAATATCCACATTATACACACCAATGAAGCATAATTGTAAAACCATGCAGTGTCTATCCACACTCTAACTACCCTATCCATTACCATCAATAATCACCCTTAACTATCCCATTGAAATCCTCACTTGAAACTAGTATAGTTAGGTATCTAATAATTACTACCTTTTGAACACAACAATAGTACTACAAAAACTAAAAGAGATTTATGTTCCAAAATCCCAAGGCATACCACATTCCTTTCCCTACCCTCTCAATTATACCAAACTCATAAAGAAAAAAATTCCCAAACTGAACAACATATCAGGCATAACTTGCCTATACCAACAACCATTGAGTGAGCTTAACCACTCTGGGTCACCATACATCCCTTTTATATAGGGAATATATAATCATAATCAGATACCAACCAATTATATGATCCAAATGACTAATAACCAAAAAATTATAGTATCTTAGAATATGAAACAACAATAACATTCATCATAATTAGAGTTCCACCAAACCATTATGTAAAAAATAATAATTTATTTTTTTGTTGATTTTTTTAACAAATGAAAACTCTATCATATCTATATCCTCAATCACACACAAGAAATTGAATTTTATTTGAATCAGGCATTCCATATACAGTGCTTGTGTTGTGAAGGTGGGTTCCCTAGACCCAACTTAAATAGTGTATTCAATTATCATACCCAACACATATATATTTTTGTATGATTTATTCTTACCACAATAGTGTTATTACTTAAATATATAATTTTATATGGTAATGTCCATGGATTAGATGTTATATCAAATGGTTATAATACTTTTTTAAAATAATGAAAACCACAATATAATGTTATAGTAATCTTAAACATATGTTTTATGGTCTAGATACATCATACCATTTGGACACATATGATGTCTATTAATATGGTGATAGGGAGTCCTAATCATTGATACATATTCTCATGAAGTTATTGCTTAGTTATCTTGGGTAGAGGATATTTTGAGGACTGACCCTCCAAAAATAATAGTACATGTTTTTGGTGTCATTGGATATCCCTATATTTGAGAATGTTTATTAGACTCTCGACATGAGATGATTATCAATTTGTAACATTTGATCACATAATTTTAGGCATGATAAAAAACGATCGTATATTTTTTATAATGATATATTGTGTAGAGTGAACCATTGCTTGCATGACATTGATAGAGTGAACATGAAAGTATTTTCAACTTTTTAATGGAAGAATATATCTCTGACCACCTGTCTGAGATGGAAGTACCTTGAATAAATCCTTTTCTATGTTAGATGAAAGAAATTCTATCCAATATAGTCACAAAATAATAAATAAATCATTAAAGGATGATGACACAAAGTATGCATCCCGCTTTATAAGATATCATGAGGCAAATAGATTATATTACAAAATACATGTTTGTTAGAGGTTGTTATATATATAAATTATCATTATCTATTCAGGGATCATGATGTGTTTCTAGATACCACTCTTAGTCTATGATTTGATCAGTACAATTAAAATTAGGTCTTAGATTCTCACACACAAAGTGTATTCACATGTTCTAAAAATTTGAATGAATTAGAGTTTATGTACAATTGGGCCCCATGTATAGGGGATGGTGAACACCTTAGTGTGAAAAATCATAAGTAAATCATAAATAAATTAAATTAAATCTTATTATAGATTTTAATAATAATAATAATTGAATTTATTATTCAAATTATTCACAAATGTTTTTAAGTATAAAAAGTGAATATGAGAAAAATAGTTTGTGAAATGAATATAATTTATTAAATTTTTGTTAAAATTATTCTGGAAGAACAATCCAAGTTAATGGTTCAAATTTCATCACATGACACATGATAGTGTCACAAGTGCAGGACGAATTATTTGGGGCCCTTATTATATGTTAATTAAATCATTTGTGGCTAAATGTTTCATTGTAAAGGTTAACACTTTTTAAGGGAAAATTTGAAAAATCAAAGTGTTAAACCCAGATATACAAACACATTTTAGATATATTAATAGAGTCCAAGATCATATTCACAGATTACTCTCCTCCCAAGTGTTATTTATAAGATTATTGAGAAAAAAGAGAGGGAACAACAAAGTTGGTTCAATTATCCCTTAGATCAAACACATGTTCTTTAGGAGTTCATATGTGCATCATAAAGACCCCGATTATTTAATGATCACACTTGAAGATCATATATTGGTGAAATAGGAGTTGTGTTTCTTGTTTGGATTATCTATAAGGTGTATCACTTAGTGCCTTCAAGCTATGATGTCCTGAAGATGAGTGGAGAATGTCGAGATCATGATTTTCCACAAAGGATTCATTTAGGTTTAACTTTAATTTATTTTGTGTATAAATAATTTGTATGACTATACATGGGGGAAACTTGGAATTGATATAACATATATATTATTAAAAAACATATCTTGTTGAAAAAATTTAAAATACATGTTCATAAACACTCCCCCTACTCCAAAATTCATTCACGTGGAATCATAGTGGTCATGAAAAGTTTTAATAAAAAATTTCAATTAAATTTACTAGAATTTGGATAGAGGAATTTGATAAAGAACCAAATCTACTAAATGTGTGTTAATAGGAGGTTTAATGGCCAAGATATTTCTATAAAAACATTGAATAATTTGGGGAATCAAAATTTTAAAATTTAAAATTTAAAAAAAATGGAGGTAATTGGGTCGGATTTTGGAGACCATGCATCAGAAGGAAGAAAGAATTATGGGGGTGAGTGGAAATTTATATATATTTTATTTAATAATAAAAATTTATTAAAATAATAAAAAATTGTGGAATTCTTCCCCTGTTGCTGCCCCTATTGGCCTTATGAGACATTTCCTACATCCCATACCAATGAGAGTGTGGGTTAATAAAAATATTAATCACTAACCATAAATTATGGCATAGATTTCAAATCCCAAAGACCGACTGTAATATATTGTAAGTAATTTTTAAATATTTCTTTCTTTAAAAGGTTTTACACTACATGGGGTAGTCACCACGTCATACGGGTTGCATCGTGGGGTGCCCTCAATCTATTAATTAGTTGGGTTACCTAACCCGAGCATGGTCATATAGGAGTAAACCAATGTTTCCCAACCCATATAGACTCACTATAGTCCTAATCGACTTTTTTAGACCAATTTTAGATCCAAATTTATCAAAAAATAAAAAATAGATATGAATTTTAACTATATTAAATTTATAAAAAAAATCAGGGGCCATTGGATGTCTCATTATGGATTAAAATTGATTAAATATTATCTTAACTAATATATTTTTTTCAATTGATAATTTAACATCTTTAATTTTATTTTTCATGTTTTAGATTATTTTATTATTCATGATTTGAGACTGACCAATGTATATTTGGTATTTATCATATTTTATTTAATTATTTCAATGCAGAATTTTTATGTTAATTAATTAATAAATGATGATATTTGAATCATCCATTGAACTAATTATTTTTATAAGGACCTGTGTTTCCACATGAGAGATTATTTATATGCATCCCATAACTGCAAGACCCTCTAACATGCATGTGGGTACTATTTTATAATGAGGAGGATGAAGGAGTGGTAGTTTATGATGAGGATTTTCAATAGACCACATAGAATAAGAATGCATTGGATGGGGTGAGCACCACTACATAAGTTAGATCTGATTAAAGGAGTTATCCTAAGTTTCTCAATAGATCCATCATCCAATCAATATATCAGACATTATTTAAAAAACTCATGATTATCTCTTTAATTATTTATTTTTTAATGCATGGGTTATAATTTTTTCTGATATATGACTATATGTAATCACATATAATAGTTAACAATAATTTATAGATAAAATAATAAACACATGATAGATTTTTCTATTTATGCATGGTTAAAGTTGTGAGTGGGATCACATAGTAACAAGCATGATAAATAGAATTATATTTTATTTACTCAAAATAACAATAAATTTAAAACCCTCAAAGAAAATATTAATCTTAAATCCCTTCCATCAATTATGATATAATGAAACCGTAGTTTTAGGATATCATTATACATAATTTAGGGTTAGTTCTTTAATCAGGGAGTTTTAATAGTAGTGGTCAGTTGAATTAATGAAAATTAGAACCATAGAAGTATCAATAGACAGATTGGTGTAGTTTTAGGGGAAACTATTGAGAAAATCCATGTTAAGTATTTATAGGATCCGTGACTCCACTTAAAATATTAAGGAGTAAAATGTTAATATTATTGGACAAACAAAATATAAAATTTCATTCTTAAAGTAGTGGAGATTCCATAACATGGCCTTTGAAGAGAGGTTTAGGGATCCTTTACCACTAAAAAAATCAACTGATTGAGAATTTAAAATCTGTTAGTTTAGAGATACTAAGATCTGAATAAAATAGTGAGATATATTTCAAATAAATAAACTTATAATATCCAAAAAAAACTTTAATCAAGATATAAGTATAAATTTCATAAGTTTCATTTTTTATAAAGATAGAAATTAATACAAAAGACTCACTTCAATCTATATTTGACAATGAGGAAGCATAAAAAAATTACAAGATTAGTATAGGTTTTTATGAATGGTACTATGATATTGTAATGTTATAGAGTCCCCACTACCTGATGGTCCACCTTAGGAAGTTAGTGAGGGTAAAAAGTATGATTACATGGGAAATAGATATAATGAATTTACTTATTACATTATAATATCATAATCAATGTCCAATGAGATTCAAAATAAAAGAATATAAATATGGTTACACTATGATGTATCACCTCCAAAAAAGTATATGAGGAGAAAGTGAAGAAAGAAAAAAAATGAGATTATCATTATAATAAACAAATGTAAATTGAAATATGGAATCCAATGTAGTATTTTTATGATTAATATGTTAGAGTACATTGACCAATTTATAGATTTGGGATTCAATATGAATAATTATATTTTAATACATCTCATTATGTCATCTTCATCACCTAGATACTCTAGTTTTAATGGGGATTACAAAACAAATAATATAAATAAACCAATTTAATATATTTTGGTTAAGGTTCTCCAAGTAGATAAGAACATGAAGAAACATAAATCTTCAATTATTATGAGGAACAAGAATAAATACATGGAGAAAATTACAATATAAATTGTAATGAAAAGGAACCTCCATAAAGTCCTTTTAAGAATCCAATGTTAAAGCATGATAGTATCAAATGGGAGGCTATTTTCATTGCATATGGCACAAAAGGCCATTGGAGGAGGAATTATAATGAGTTAAAGAGGAAGTGAAATATTATGATTCAGGTATATTCATCACTTTTTATAATATTTATATTTTACTTATTGGGTATTAGATATATAGGTGAATCACACAGTGACCCTGAGACATGCACTTCCAGATATGGTATAGAAAAACAATGTACATACTTTTTAAATAAAAACTAAAAATTATATAGTCCTTTAGAATAAGAGGATCCTTTTCAGACTATGTTTTTAAGGAAAAGGAAAAACCATTACAACCTATCAGAGTTTAAACAATTAAAAATAAAAAACTATTTTGACTTGACTTATACCATCTCCTTAAAAAATCTATACTACTTTTGAACATAAAATGAGTTAGTGAAAAACATTTTTAAAATGTAGGGTGAGCATAAAATTTACTCGTAAGGGGTTTTAAAAACTAGTTAAAATACTTTTACCAATAATGTTTAAAAACATTTTAAAAAACATTTTCTTTTATATCAAAAAAATATATTTTATAAATACCTTTAAAAAATATAATTATAAGGTTTTCAAAATATTTAACCATATATTTTTTTCAAAAACATTTGAAAATACATAGTTGTTTGAAAACCTATTTCATTTTAAGATATAATATATTTTGAAAGTGTACTTGGAAATAAATTTTCTTAATAAAGGAATCTTATGATTTTTTTAGAAAACCACTTTACAAGATTAGAAAACAAAACCTTTTGGCCACATGAAACATTGAAGGATGTCTAGGACCTACCTGTCATGGAGGGTTTGGTTCACTCCCCAGATCCCTATCATGTTTAAAAAATCCATGTACAATTATTTTGTAAAAAATTATGAGATTGAACCATTTTTTTATTTTTCATTAGAGTTTTTAACTTTTTAAAGTATGAAAATGAATACTCACACAAAAACATATAAATATAAGTTTATATATAAAAATATACATCGATAGGAAATAATTTACTAATCATGAGGAAACTAAATAACATAATAATAAAATATTGTAAAATATGCAAGTATTTTTAGTGACATATGTTGTGCATAACCATACCTATACATATGTAAAATATCAAAAATATTTTAATGATAATTTTAACATAAAATGATAGCTCAAATATTTCAAAATACCTTTAATTATTTTGAAAAAAATATTAAATAAAATTATAAAATTTGAAGCATGGGAGTTTTAAAATAGTGAAATTCCATTATAAAATCATGATATACATAAAATGATTATTTTTTCTTGAAAATAGGATATTTTAAATAACTATATTATATTTATACATAAAATCATAATTTCAAAATTGGAATTTGAAAATAATAAAATTTACTTTTATAAACAGGGGTTTTAGAAAAATAATAACATAAGGTCCTGACCTTAAACATTATGTAATCTTGAATTAAGTTAATAATTCACATTTATGATCTTTTAAGGTTTAGAGCTTTAGATAATTATGTCATAACTTATAAATAACAATTTTAATATTACAAGTAGGCACTTCTAATCATTATCCATTCTTTTCATAATAAAAATGTTTTTTAAAAAATAGACATGTTTAGTTACATGATTTAAATAACATGACTTTTCCATGATATCATCCTTAACACTGTTCATCTTTATGTCCTATGAAAAACATTTCAAAACTCGGGATGAGAATAAAAAGCTCATCAAAGGATACATAAAGAAGGAAAACTGTTAGTTTTTCAAAACAATATGTAAACCATAAATACTTTATTATAAGTAATACTTTTCCCTTTTATGAAGTAGTAAATACTCTTAACTAAATAAAAGCTCATTTATCACCCTTTTATAACCAAAATATTACCATAAAACCCATATAAAACACATATAACATATAAAAGGTAAACTTGGGACATAATCATACTTAAATGGAATAACCATACGGTCGACTTCCACAAATAATCCTTACAAATGGAATATCCATATAATTGACTTCTATACCCAGTGAATTGGAAGATATAATGTAACCATACATCATTGGTTTATGATGGAACCAGCCATCATTTGGTTTGTCACATAACCACCCATCAAATTTCTCAGTACCATTATATAATCATCGCACATAAAATATTGCAAATACCAACATTTCAATCATAAAAATTTCATTTGAAATCAAAAGAAATAATTTCAAGATATTGAAATAATAAATCTGATTTCAAAACAATTTTCAATAACAAAAATATATAAAAATGGTATATGGTATTTATTTTCCATTTAAAAACATCATGACTTGTTAAGGAAGCAAAATATCAAATAATGCTTGTGGCGGTGGATAGGTCTTGTCACTGCGTATGTTTAAAAGAAAAAATCCCTTTTTAATTTAGTAAAACGTTATATAGAAAAATATTACCTTTTAATTCAATTAAAAGTCAATGGGGTTTATCCACCGTATAAAATCTAGTCACGTATAAATCAAAATATGTCTCATAGAAAGGAGATTAAGGAAAAGTCCGTTACCTCGTCTCCGACTTGACTCATTCATTATTTAATTTTCTGAATGATAAACTTAAGTTAATTTATACTTGAGTAAGAAAATTTTTAGATTTTATTATTCCTTTTATATCACTTATTAACTTGCTATAATAATTAGTTAATTATTTGAGTTCATATCGGACATTTTGTCGATGTTCGGAACTTGAGTCAAAAATTAACTTGTTATAATTATAAATTGTCCATGTGGTCAAAAGTACATTATCTACATAATGATATTCATGATTTAGATATCATATATATCAAATATATCAAGTATATACATATTTATAATAGTCCATAGCATTTGGATATAGGAAATGAAATGTACCATTCTTGGAGATGGTAAGCCGTACGTATTCTTGAACAATACTTTCATTTCTTTTTCATATTTAAAAGAATGAAAACTAAATTATTAATAGGTATAGTATAATTAAAAAACAATATATATGTTATATATGTTACATAATTTCATCAATTCCATCATTTATATGTTCCATGTATAGCATGAACGAGTCATATCACTTTGAGGGGGCGGTAGTCCGTACTTCCTCAAATGAAAATATCATATTTATACAACATGTCAAGCATAATTATATGTTATAGATGAGAATTGAAGTATAATAGAGGTAAAATAAATATCATATATATCATATATAATTACAGTTCCATCACAATGGCCACTATAAGAGGTGGTAGGAGAATATTGAAACATCATCGTTTCGTGAGGTAGTAGTTCACCGTCCACTGAAACAGTATGTTATATATCCATTAGATGGAGGTGTGTGTAAGTGTAATTAAAAAAATTCTCATAAAAAAAACTTAGTATATTGAGGATACCAGTTTTTTTATGTAAAAAATGAATAAGAAGAGCATAGGGAGTGGAAAAGAAAAATTAATGGAAAGGAACTTTAGAGAAGATGTTACATCAAATCGGGTAACATCTTTTGATTTGAGACAAAATGATTTCTTGAATTGCCTTTTTCCTAATTGAAGGATAATAGGAGGAAGGGAGGGATGTTTGTAGATTATTTGGACAGATTTTGGATGTTCCAATGGGTCTTGAGGGGTGTTATTAAGGGTTATAGGGGGTGTCCTTTGATAAGAGGGAGGAGGGGTGCTTTAGGAATATTTGAAAGTTTTATTTTATTATTAATTGATTTTAGAATTATAATGACACCAAAGTTATATATTGATATGATCATAAGATTGTGGGTCTAAATACTCTCATCAAATGGGTTTTATAAAAGTTTAGGTTACAAAATTAACCTTATCTTTTAGCTTTAACCCTTAGTAAACTTATTTATGTTTTTCCACGTCTTCTTTTATATTCATAATATATGGCCACCATAGTTAATATAAAATACCAATAGACCCAAAAATGGATCATTAATAAAATTTTTAACATTATATATGTCATTTTCAGAATCTTATATTATTAGGACTATTATATCATTTAATAAATTATTAATTGATTTAAAAATTCATTTATGGAAATTTTTATACAATTTATATCATGACTTTTTAAAAATCCACAACAACTTGATTAATTAAAAAAACTTCATTAATTCAAATAACACAGGTCATAATCATCCATAAAATTATTTTATGGAATAAAAAGTTTCAAAATAAATTTATTTTATTTATTATAATTTCATGTTTTGGAGACATTCATTAATAAGGTAATCACTACATCACCACTGTGTCATAAATAAATTTATTTTTTTGAATTCTATAAATTATAAATAAAATACCATGATGTAGGAAATATTTTGAGCTTTATAATGACTATTTATTGTCGAAGATATCATTTATATAACCTCATATAAAAATTGATTTAGTAAAATATACATGTTTAGGTTATATTTTCCTTAACTTTAAATTAAAAGTAATTAAATGTCATTTTCACACATAATTGGCTCCATGAGGGCCTAAAATAATCCTAAGGATTTACATGGTTGGAAATATCTCATCCAATAGGGTTAGGACATGTGTTAGGGTAATTAAATATTATTATAATAATTTTTTACCATTAGTTACCAGATTTACCCTTTAACAGTGGTAAATAAAATATTTACTGATGTTACTATTTATAATGTATAAAAATAAAAGGTACCTATTTACACAATTTGGACCCCGTGATCCCAAATATGGAATCCATTTTTCCAAATTCCAAATACAGAAGTTTCAGAAATTAATTTAAAATTAATTCCTGTTGTCAAAACCAAAAGCGTGTTTTCAGAAGTAAAAACCACCAAGAGATTGACATGTGTTTTTGTTAAATTTCAAAGTAAAATTACTTCCAATGACCAATATTAAATTAAATTATAAAAATATAATCTAATTAAACTTTAAAACCAATTAACATGAAATCTAATCATATAAATAAATTAGATGAAAAGACATTTTTGACTTAAAATTTTGTATTTTTCACTATTGATTAAAAAATGAACTTTATTAGAAAAGTACCAAAAATTTACCCAAAGTAAATTTTTATGTCCCTCTAATAAAGAAGAAGTTTATTTTGTAAAAATGAACACATAGAAGTGAAAAAAACTAGATTTAAAAAGGGTTCTCCATCAAAATAAGTTAAATAGAACTTTTAAAAAAGAGTAAAGTATTTAATGATTAAAATCAGATTCATCCTTATTTTAATCCCCTAAATTTCATTTGATAAATGTAAAAACATTTAAAAAACTTGTTTAATCATAATATGGTTAGTTATGTTCATTCCTACCAATAAAAAAGCTATGCGTTAACTATAATAATAATATTATATTATTTTTTCCAGTATATCTCATGTTGTGTGCAACGTAAGATTTTGGAGAGACCCCTTGTTGCATGTAGAGTACGCTATCCTAAAAAGAGTATACTTTAACATAAAATTAATATCTTATTCATAAGTATTAATATAAATTAACAGTTATTATTCTATAAATACTTGGGTCAATACATCCTTCCTCCTTTTGGAAATTACGTCCTCCCAATTTTAAAATTGGATTAGGAAACTTCATTGAAAGTCCCACATTAGAAAAAAAGAGCTAATAAAACAATCACTTTAAAAGAAAGAAAGATAAGTACAAAGGTCGACCAAGACAACACATACTAGGATTCTGTGTAGGAAAACATGGATATAGAAGAGAAAATAAGTGTCAATTTCTGATGGAGAGTGATAGAAAACTTGATTAGGAGAAAGTTAAACACCAGAAAATCATAAACTTATGATGCGTTAAATGGTATTTGATTCCCCAGTAGGAAAATTAAATGGAAAACATTTCATTTTGAAGTTACTTTTTATAAATTTGGGAATTTTTTTTAAGAGATTCACTAAAAACAAAAGGAAACATACTTACTTGTAATGTAGAATTTCATCCTTTACTAAATTTATACCACAAGCTCATATTTTCTCCAAACGATGAGTATTCATGATAACTTGGTCACATAAAAAGCACTAGAATCAACTTCTTGAGAATAAAATAATCTAAAAATGTTGAACTATATATTTTTCCTATATATAGACATTAACAAAAACCAATAATGGTTAGTACGAGATTAGATAATCTCCCAAAGGAAAATCCTTTATAAAAATAAATACTACTCTTTATCTCCAAAATTCAACAAATAGTACCCAAAGTTCCAAAAAGACCATTCAATACACAATTTTCCTTAAAATTATTTCGATGAATTTAAATCACATAGTCTTCCATAATAAATCTTAACATTTATCTCCAAATAACATCGAATACTCTTAAAGTATCATAATGAAGTGTAATTAACCCAATCCCATATTCTCTATGATAGGTTAATCATTTGCATAAATAACCCAAATCTCCATATGTCCACAATAAAAACATAGATTCTTCCAAAATAAAATTTCAACCATTAATACACAAATGAAATCCCATAGTATTCTATTTTCCATAGGCATATAGTGTTCCCAAAAGAGAGAACGTCTTCTAAAATAACCTTTATCACTTAATCACCAAATCATGTTTCTTCAATAAGGATATCCATTTGATAAAACAAAAGTTTCCAAAATCAAATTATTCTTTATCTATAAAATCATTTAACTAAAAATAATTTGTCATACTAACCAGGGACTTCACATAGTCTAGTGGTAGGAGATAAATCCTAGTTGGACTTTTGTTGTAGGTTCGATTCCCACAGCTTTGTTCGATGCGACAGGTTGTCACAAGGTCTGTGTGTTGTATTTTTTTAAAAACTGGATAATTCTAATAACATGAATAAAATGAGATAAAATTATTAAAAATATCCATAGTATGTTTTAACCTCAAAGGTTATTTCATACCTCACATTTTCATCCCAAAAACTAATAATCCATAATTACCACAAAACAAAATATCACATGAACCCATAAGGTAATCCATTTTGTCCACACAAGAAAAGATAATTGTTCCTTGAATAAAATTCTCATATATCAAACATTAGGGTTACACATACTAGAAAAATTATTCCAGAGTAATTATATCATTAATACATTTAAGCATATAATCATCCATAGATCCAACATAACTCTATAATTCCTAGACATCTTAATCATAGAACATTATTTCTGATCCTTTATCCATGTTTTTCCATCTTATTATTTTATACTTATTTCCAACAAACAAAATCACACATAATATCATATGATTTCAGTAATGTCAAAACATGAATTAATAAATAATCCATACCTTTCATAGGTCATTTTCAGTTTCCTCATCTTCAATTGAAATGGCATTGGGAATTAGTAAACATAAATTTTTATGATCCTACTGATCCCATTCCCAAACATTATTCGTAGGACATTATTTGTATAATTTCCATGCACACCACATTTAAAACATTCAATTGATTCTTTGGAAAGAACATCATTCCCTTTCTTGGATTCAACTGGATGCTTCCATTTTCCATGGTAGGTTATTTCTTTATGACCTTCATTACCACATCTGAAACACCTTCCCATCCCTTTGAATCATTTTCCTAGGTGTTTCTTTCCACATCTTTGACACATAGGTTTTTGAATATAATTAAATTTATGATTATTACCTGAACGTCCTTTGGGATTCATTTCTCACATATATGATGAATTAGAAAAATCACAAAGGTTTAAGTGGTCCATAATGAATCCAGATAGTTGGTTTTGAATAAACACAAGTGTTCTAATTACAATACCCATTTCATTCAGTTTTTCATTCAGAAAACCACCACAGTTTCCTTCACATCCATTGTTAATTTGGTGCCTGCAATATCCAACCATTTACTAAAACCAACAAGGTTAGTGTGAGAATATTAGTAAAATCATCATATAATATCTTATGTGGAGGGTAAAGACTAATATATAATTATTCATGTTATCTTAAACTCATTACATTTATCTAAAATAACCTTGAATCTTTCTAATATGCTAACCATTATGCTTATGTCACTTATTCTAAAATAACAACCTAGCCTCTAAATTTATCTAAACTGACCTATGATACCAACTATAAGGTCACAAACTTAAAAATTACCTAATATTTAATTAAGTTAATAATTCAAATTGAGGATATTCTCAGGTTTAGATATTTAGATAATTAAGTGAAAACATATACATAAAAACTTGAATATTACAAGTAGACACTTCTACTCACAATCTATTATTTTCATAATACATAAACTCTTTAAAAAAGATACTTGTTTAGTTCCATGATTTAAATAACATGAATTTTTATTGATCTTATAATTGACCCTATTAATCTTTAAGTGCTATGAAAAATATTTCAAAATTTAGGATGAGTATAAAAATCTCAGCAAGGGATACATAAAGAAGGAAAACTGTTAGTTTTTCAAAAAAACATATAAACCACGAATACTTTATCATAAGTAATACTTTTCACCTTTATGAAGTAGTAAATAATATTTACTGAATAAAAGATCATTTCTTACCATTTTTAAACCAAAATATAACCATAAAACCCAATGAAAGAACACCTAACATATAAAAGGTAAACATGGAACATAATCATACTTAAATGGAATAACCATATGGTCGACTTCCACAAATTATTATTACAAATGGAATGGCCATACATCTGAATTCTTTACCCAATAAATTTTATGTTATAATGTAACCAATACTCCTTGGTTTATTATGGAAACACCCGTTATTTTTTTATCACGTAACCACCTGTCAAATTTTCAAGTACCATTATATAATCATCACACATAAAATATTTCAAATATCAACATTTCAATCATAAAAATTTCATTTGAAATCACAAGAAATAATTTAAATATATTGAAATGGTAAATCAACTTTCAAAACCATTTTCAATAGAAAAATATGTAAAAGGGTATATACTATTTATTTTCCATTTAAAAACATCACGACATGTTAAAGAAGCCAAATATCAAATAATAATCACAATGGTGGAAAGGTCGTTGTCACTGCGTACGTTAAAAAGAAACATTCCCTTTATCATTTTGTAAAAAAATACATAAAAAAGATTCTATTTTAATGAAATTAAAATTAAAATGTATTTATACACCATATAAAATCAAGTCGTGTATAAATCAAAATATGCCTCAAAGAAAGGAGATTGAGACAAAGTCCCTTACCTCGTGTCCGACTTGACTCATTCATTATTTAATTTCCTGAATAATAAAATTAAGTTAATTTATACTTGATTTAAAACCCTTTTAAAGTTTATTATTACTTTTATATCACTTATTACCTTACTATAATAATTAGGTAATTACTTGAATTCATATCAGACATTTTTTCGATGTTTGGAACTTGAGTAAAAAATGAACTTGTTATAATTAAAAATTGTCCATGTGGTAAAAATTACATTATATACAGAATGATATTCATGGTTTAGATATAATATATATCATATATATCTAGTGTATTTGTATTTATAATAGTCCATATAATTTGGATATAATAAATTAAATACACCGTTCATGGAGATGGTAATCCGTATGTACACATGAACACTACTTTCATTTTTTTCATATTTAAAGGAATGAAAAATAAATGATACATAGGTGTATTATAATAAAAGTATAATATATATGTTATATATGTTACATAAGTTCATTAATTCCATACTTTATACGTTCCATGTATAGCATGAATGAGTCATATCGCTTTGAGGGGGCGATAGTCCGCACTTCCTCAAATTAAATTACCGTATTTATACAACATGAATAGCATAAAGGTATGTTCTAAATTAGAGTTATAGTAGAATATAGGTAAAATAAATATCATATATATCATATATAATTACATTTACATCATAATTGATACCATAATAGGTGGTAGGAGAATATTGAACAATCATCGTTTTATGAGGTTGTAGTTTTCCGTCCACAGAAACAACATGTTTTATACCCATTAGATGGATGTGTGTTTAAGTGTAGTTAGGATAATTCTAATAAAAATAGACTAGTATATTTGGGATACTGGTATTTTTTTAAAAAAAGAATAAGAATATCATAGGGAGTGGAGAAGGAAAAATAATGGAAATGAACTTGAGAGAAGACGTTACCTCAAATCGGTTAACTTCTTTTGATTTGAGCCAAAGGGCTTTCTTGAATTAACTTATGCCTAGGGAAAGGCTTCTAGGAGTAATTTTGGGATGTTGGGAGCTTATTTTCTTGGATTTTGGATGATTCAATGGAGCTTGAGATGTGTGAGTAAGGGTTAGAGGTGGTGTCCTTTTATAAGAGGGAGGATGGGCACTTTAGGAAAGTTTGAAAGAATTATTTTATTATTAATTGATTTTTGAATTATAATAACAAAAGGCGATATATGTAGAATATAAGATGATTATGGTTCAAAATAATATCATAAAATTGGTTTTAGACAAGTTTATCTTATAAAAGTAACCTTATCTTTTATCTTTAACCCTTAGTATACTTATTTACCTTTTTCCATGTCTTCATGTATATTCAAAATATATGGTTACCATAGTTACTATAAAATTAAAATCGACCAAAAAATGGATCATTAATGAAATTTTTAACATCCTATATGTAATTTGGCCTAATATTATATTTTTTGGAATATTATATCATTAAATAAAAAAATTATTTATTTAAAAACCCATTTATGATAATTTTTTTACTATTCATATCATGACTTTTTAAAAATCCATAATAACTTTATTCATTAAAAAAATTCATTAATTCAAATATAACAAGTCATAATAATCCATAAAATTTTTGTATGACATAAAAAGTTTCAAAATAAATTTATTTTAATTTTTATAATCTCAGTTATTTAAAACATTTATTAATAAGGTAATCACCACATAACCATTGTGTCATAAATAAATTTATGTATTTCAAGTATTTAAATTATAAATAAAATACCATGATGTAGGAAATATTTTTATATTTATAATGACTATTTATAGTAGAATATATGACTTATATAACCCCATATAAATTTTTTTTAGTAAGAGATACATGTTTAGGTTATATTTTCCTTAACCTTAAATTAAAAGTAATTAAATATCATTTTCACACACAAGTAGCTCCTTAGGGTCCTATAATCGACACGAGGATGAAAATGATAAGTAATATCTCATCCAATAGGGTTAGGACACGTGATAGGGTAATTTAATATTTTTATAAAATTATTTTTTACCCATATTTACAATATTTACCCTTTAAACATGGTAAATAAAATATTTAATAAAGTTACTATTCATAATTTATAAAAATAAAACATACCTATTTAAAAAAAATTTACCTCCTGATTCCAAATACGGAATCCATTTTTCCAAATTCAAAACACAGAATTTTCAGAAATTAATTTAAAATTAATTTCTGTTGTCAAAACCAAAAAATGTGTTTTTCAGAAGTAAAAACTTCTAAAAGATTGACAAGTGTTTATGTCCTATTTCAGAGTTAAATTACTTCCAATGAACAAAATTGAATTAAATGATAAAACAATAATCTAATTATACTTTAAAACCAATTAAAAGGATAATCTATTCATATAAATAAATTATATGAAAAGATAGTTTTGACAAAAAATTTAGCATTTTTCACTATTCATTTAAAGAATGAACTTTATCAGAAAAATACCAAAAATTTACCTGAAGTAAATTTTTATGTTACACTTCTAAATAATAAGTTTATTTTTTAAAAGGAATATATAAAAGTGAAAAAATATATTTAAAAAGGGTTTACCATTAAAAGGCGTTAAATCAAACTTTTAAAGAATATTAAAGTATTTCATGCTTAAAATCAGATTCATCCTTATTTTAAGACATAAAATTTCTTTGGGTAAATGTAAAAACATTGAAAAAAAATGTTTAATCATAATATGATTAGTACGGTTCATTCTTTCCAATACAAAGGATAGTAGTTAAGTACTATAATAATATTATATTATTATTTTTCAGTATATCTCAATGTTGTGTGCAACGTAAAATTATGGAGAAAACCCTTCATCTAGTAGTGGGGTTGGAACCTCCAACACTTTGCACATTACCCCACCAGTCAATCTATATTTGTGCAACCCACATAAGGAACCCCTAATTCACACTATGTATGCACCATGCACACCTTGTGTGCGATCCACCTGAGATATGTACCAACTATGATACCCATCCTCTTTGTGATGAGACTGATCCTACCCTACTGCCATGATGGATGGACGAGGCCATTTCCCATATACTGTTGAACATGTCTTACCTGCTCCAACAAAATTTTGTTAGGATGGCCTAGTTTAGTTAGCTTTTTTGGGAATTTTTTCCACTTATTAAAAAATTTAAATTTTTATAATAAAAGTTTAACCATTTCCTAAAAAAATAATATTAAAATATTTTCATTATTAACATCCTTAAAAATTTCCACTATTATTATTATTATACTTTAATAATTTTGTTTTAATTTTAGTTACTCTTAACATAATATTCACCGTTATTATTTATATGTTATTCTAGTATTTTCATGACCACATTATATTGATGTTTACTTACAAGAGTATCTAACTTATGAATGAGAATTAATACTTTCTTATAAAAAACGAATTTATATTTTAAACACTTCATTATACAAAACATAACTTATACATACATATTTATATGTATATATACACACATATATGTTTCGAAAGGCCATGACGACTATATTAATTTGATCATTACTAATATATTTTTCTTGAATGGACTCAATTGTTATATACTAATGGCCAATCATTTATCCTATATGTATCCTACTAAAAAAATTATAAATAAATCGAGCTTTACATATTTGAATTTTTCTCACTCGTGAAGATGGCTCTTGTCATTCCATTACTATGTATTCTTACTCTCATTCTCTTTGGACGATTCTTTCTTCTGATGGATCCAAATGAATGTGGATATAATTTTTTTATTCTAATGTTAATTTTTCTTGTCCTCTTTTATTGTGGATGGATTTTCCATGTTTAATTTTAGTTTAGTTAGTTGTAATAGTTTGTAAATAAGTATTTTTATATCAAAGCTTTGGTTAATATAACATTTCAAATAAAAATGTACTCTATTCCAGTTTGAGTTCCAAAGGATTGTATTATTTATTTAAGCATCACTTACACAATAAGATATTGGGATGTTACATTATACTCCCCTTAATGGAATTTTTTCATCACAATTCTTTTATACATAAAAAAACTCTAAGTCCCACTTCCCTAGCTTCAATCATTGAGTTTCTTCATCCCTACAAAATAACTTTATTAGTATCACAAGACACATAAGATTTTATTCAATAATTTTCCTAAAATAACTCATAAGTGAATATATATACATATATATACATAGGAAATCATTTACTGAGCCTGAATTTGATGAACCACATGTCAATAAAACTTTTTAAGATATGCATGAATTGTTAGTGACATACCTAGTGCATGCTCATACTTATTCATATGTGCAACATCCATAATTTTTAAATGAAAATTTCTATGTAAAATGATATCTTTAAAATTTCAAATCATGTTTCAATTATTTGAAAATAATATTAAATAAAATTATAATTTGTGAAACATGAGAGTTTGAAAATATTTAATTTCCTTTATTAAATCATGATATACATTAAATGATGATTTTTATTGAAAATATGTTTATCAAAATAAACCTATTATATTTATAAATAAAATCATAGTTTCAAAATAGGACTTTAAAAATAATAGAATTAAATTTTATAAAAATAGGGTTTGGATAAATAATAAACTCGGAATATAAGTTTTGAAAATAACTTCTCCCTTACAAAAAATAGTGGTTTGTAATGCTATATAAAATTTTAGATTTTGAAAATAATAAAAAATTACCTTACATAATTAAAAGTTGTAAAGATAAATAATCTTGTAATTTGAAAATAATATATACCCTAACCTTAAATCGAATGAAACCTTTAATTTATTATAAAATCATAATTTGAAATTAGGATAAATTTTAAAATATACAATACTACCCTTTTTTCGAGGATTCAATTTATACAACAATAGTGGAAAGTACACATACAAACATATATACATATATATATATATATATATATCCTTTACCTTAAAACTAAAAAAAATAAGAGATTGGAACAATGTATCCGGCATTACTATGGCTTGAAATGGTAGTGTGGCACCAGGAGGAGGAGGAACTTGGGCATGGGTCTTCCCTCAAGCGAGAGGGAATTCATTTATATATATAGTAATTTTTGGTATTGAAATTTTTAGTGGATAAATATTGAGAATGAATATTGAAGGAGAAAACCATTGAACTTAAGATAGTGTACCTACAAATATATG
The DNA here is from genome assembly GCA_963277665.1 of Viscum album. Taxonomy (NCBI): domain Eukaryota; kingdom Viridiplantae; phylum Streptophyta; class Magnoliopsida; order Santalales; family Viscaceae; genus Viscum; species Viscum album. Next base: position 2,079,884,235 of record OY728128.1, on the reverse strand, counting down.
ATAACCAACTAGGGTTTTATTTAGTTTTGGATTGTGAGATGAGATGGGGAAAATGATTTACACACACATGCACACACACACACACATGCACACACACACACGGTTATATATATATATATATATATCTTCATGATGGTTTAAAAAAACCCAAAATTAAATTCATTTGTATATACATATATATTTTTATCTACCTCTCAGATTCCCCAGGATTTCCCAGGAGGGGTTCTCTGATTCAGGTGGAGCATCATGGATGATTTCGGTGGCCAAGAGTACTTTTAGTATCTTTATATGAAAGGTCAAGGGTCATTGACTTATTACCAAAGGACAACGTCCATGGGAGTAGGGTTTTTTGGTGACTGTTTATATGTTGAATCTAAAATGATGACTTTCATTTCAAGGAGTGGAAGAAGATAACAACATAACTTCTAGTTCGGTGTGTTGAAAGATGAATATGAATAATGGATTTTTGGTTGTGAGGAAGACGATGATCATGGTATAATCATAAGACCTTCATGGATTTGATCAGATGGTTATGGTTATAAGTGGTATTTTTAAAACACTCATTCCGTATTGAAGTTTAGATGGTTCTATGTGTGATTAATAAATTAAATCGTGCCACCAAAATCTTGATCTGGTAGTGGGGTCAGCCAATGCAACAATGTACACCCCCCTGATCGTGACGTACCCGCACAACCCACACAGGGACCCCCCTGTGCACACTATGCATGCACCTTGCACACATCATTCATAATCGGCCTAATCTATGCACCAACTATGCTACCCATCCGTCTTATGAGGTGTCCAATCCTCCCCTTCTACCATTATGGATTTATAGGTCTAGTTCCCATATATGGTTGTGCATTCCTAGCATGCTCTCACAGGGTATGGCTGAGCTGGTCTAGGCTGGTTATCTAGGTTGGCCATTTTTTTCCTCTTATTTTTTTAATTCTTATAATAATACATTAAGCATTTCATACAATATTAATATTAAAAAAAATTCATTATTATCATCATTAAAAATTTCCACTATTGTCATTACTAGTATTATTATTTTTATACATTACAAATTTTCATTTCAATTTAATTACTCTTAACATAATATCCACTATTATTAATTAGATGTTATAACAGTATTATCATGCCCCCGTTATATAGATGTTTACTCAAAATAGTATCTAACTTATTAATGAAAATTAATATTTTCTTATAACAAAAGAATTTATATTGTAACCAATTCGTTTTACCAAACATATCTTATACATATAAATGTATATTTATATATATAAACATATATGTTTCAAAAGGCCACAACGTCTATATAAATTTGATCATTACTAAAATAATTTATTTAAAAGGACTCAATAACTGTAAACTAATAGTAAAACCATTTATCCTATATATATATATATATCTTACTTATAACCAATTCTAAATAAATTGAACTCTATGTGTTTGAATTTTTATCACTTGGGAAGATGGTTTCTATCTTTCCACTTCTATGTATTCTTACTCTCGTTCTCTTTGTAAGATTGTTTCTTATGTTAGATCAAATTGAATATGGATTTTATTTTTATATTCCATTGTTCATTGAAACCATTATCCTTTTATTAATTATGGATTTTGGAAATTTAATTTCAGCACAATTAGTTGTAATAGTTTGTAAAGAAGTTTTCTTGTATCAAATCTTGGGTCTGTATAATATTTCAAATAAAAATGTATTCTATTATGGAAAGTGTTCCGAAAGGCTTACCTTATTTATTTAAATAAATCTTACGTAATAAGATATTGGGCTATTACACACATATTTGTATCCAAATAAATGAACCAAAGATGTATAAAAATATTTCAAGAATGAAGTGGATCTTCAATTTGCTGATATATCTTGACTCCTATATCAACTAGATAAGATTATAAATTTATATTTCTAAGACAAATATTTTTGTATTTGGAATACTATTGCTATTTATTGGGTGTTACAAAAACCAAAATCTAAGTGTTGAGTTTAGACACTAATGAGATTCTATTTCCTATTTTAAATAGTTGTTGTTATTCTATAAAATTTTTAATAGTGGTTTAATTTTTCTTGAATCAAAGATATCCTATGACATAAATTCACGATCAATATAAAATATACGACTCAAGTAGTACCCAATTCTAGTAAGATAATTTTTCATAAAGTAAATCTAGAATAAAATTTCAAAGGTAACCAAGTGTGGTGTTTAGAAAATTTAAAATAAAACTACTTGGTATTTAAAATATTTTCTTATATATTAGAATGAAAAATAAAACTTTTTTTGTTAAACGTTATAAAGATGAAAATCATATAGATAAAATTTAAAAAATATGTATAAACTATTTCCTGTAAAATATATAAGATAATTCTCATAGTCTATAGTTTCCTTTAAAATATTTAATGAATATACAAGTAAATTAGAGAATAAATCATGGTTAGAAGATAAAATATGCTTTAGGTGGTTGAGCTGAAGAATATCACAACTAATAATTCATCAAACATTAAAATGTATAATGGATTCATTCATAATCTCACTTTTGTTTATAAAAATGAAATTCATAGTGTTGTTAAATAGAGCATCAATAACGAGGATTATAAATTTGGAAGTTTTTTCCATTGTTGTTTATGAAATACTTCACAAATAGCAGATTCCACACAGAACGACATGCCAATCATAATAGAAATATTGATATAGTATAAGTAATACAATAAAATATATTTATTATGTCATATTTTTTTTTGTTTTAGATGAAAAGTATTTGTTAAGGCTAATTCAAGAAACAAAAATTCATTAATAAAAACACAAAAAATATCTCAGTTAATTATAATATAGTTTTCTAATAATATTATATAAATCCTAAGATAGAAAAGTTATAGTCAACTGAAAGAATATATTTCTATATAAGAGTGAACATCTCTATATGATATAGTGGGAGAAATATATATTTGGATAAATTCAAGGCTTGAGATGTATAATTTTTTGGCATAGGAACAAGTTCCAAAATGGCTTATTGAAAGGGTAATTTCTAGAGATATATAATATAAAGTAAATATATAAAACCAAATAGATATGGTTTTATTGTCATATATTTAGGTGATATATATTATTTATTATGAATAATAAATATTTATCCTATAAGTAAGCAGTAAATGGAAAATAAGTTAAAATTGGAAAGTGGAATTGAATTCAAAAATAGATTCCATGTGCCAAAATAATTTCTGTATTTTGGTAATATTTTTAACTGATGTCAAACATAAAAGATCTAAGTGATTATTTAAGTAAAAATAGAAATGTATTGAAAAATATTTCAATACGTAAGGATTGGTTATTAAATGTTAAATCCCATTTAAGTGTTGTTTTTTATAAACATTTTCACCAATATAGACGTTGAAATGAATTAGAATTTATATATCCATAATAAGATTACCATGATTATTATATTTGAAGGTTGAATGTCAAAACCTAAAAAATCCAAAAAAAATATATTTTAGATACAATCATAATGATTTTGACATCAGAAGTTTCTAGTATAAAGTTCATGGAATAATAATACATTTATTTATCAATGAAAATTTTAAATCATGGGATGGTAATTTTTACATGTTTCTACAAGATGTTTGTGGGAGTACCATCATTTTGCAGCTAATATGTATTACTAACATATAGAAAATAGTTATTATTCTTACAATTATCTAAGAATTATTTGAAATAATCTCTCCAAATATTGAATTTATGTAATAACCCTAGTTCCATGGAATAAAATCTACAAAGATTGGACTATGGGTTTCCTGGACAAAGTCAAAGTGTATATAATGCAAAGGATTGAAAATACAAGATAGAAAAAATCAAGGGGGATTTTTGTCTATGATACATGGAATAAGTCTTTAAAAGAATATGTGTATAATACACAAATGATTATTATGATAATGATTAGAAATACATATGCTTCAATGATATATATATATATATATATATATCATATATGACATGTTGTGTACTAGATTTTATATTTCCAGTGAATTCATTAGGGTAAAAGTTATAAAATAAATCTAGGATAATTCCATAACTAAATAGACAAAACTATCCAATAGTACTTAAAAATTACAAGGTATATGTACCTATTACTTATAGAGGATGAAACACAAGTTATCCGATGGGTATATAAAACCACCCTTCCTGAAACAAAAATTTAATATAATATCATAGTTAGGGAAATTATATGAGTAATAAAATATCATTAAAGGTAGTGTTTTATAAGTATATAAAATCTATATATATTTGAATCTATAATGAAGTTAGAGAATTAGTATAAACACTACGGGGAAAATCACTATTTGCGACGGGAAGAAATCCCATCGCAAATAACCTGTCCAGTAAGCTATTTGCGACGGGACAATTTCACCATCGCAAATAACCAATTATTTGCGACGGGTTTTCGTCTCCCGCCGGAAATAGTTTGGCGCAACTTGCGCGCCAAACCGCGTAGGGGTATTTGCGATGGGATCCCGTTGCAAATACCCGGCTGCAGTTAATAACTTTTTGGGACGGGATGTCGTCCCGTCGCAAAAAGACTGTCGGCATGGACTATTTGCGACAGGTCCCGTCGTAAATAACCTTTTAACTGCTGACTGTAATTAATGCGGACGATGACATTTGCGACGGGCCCCGTCGCCAATACCACCATTTGCGACGGGAAACCCGTCGCTAATAACTCCGTCGCAACTAATCTAACATATAAATACCCCCATCCGTTTTTCCCAAATTATTCAGATCTTGCTCTCTCCCTCTTTTCTTTCTTCAGTTTCAAAGAAAAATTTTCTTTTAGTTGAAATTTTTTATACGAGAGCAATCAGAGGGCGTCAATATCTTCAGAATATCAAAGTTTAAGGTATTTATATTTATATTTTTTATTTTTTTTATTTTTATTTTTTATGTTAATTTTAATTGTTGTTTATTAGTTGTAATTTAATTAGATTTCAATTGATTTTTATTTATATTTATTTTTACTAAGAAATTTATATTGTTAGTGATAATTATAAATAATTAGTCATAATTAATATTAATTTGATATAATTAGATATAATTAGTAATAAATATATATAATTAGGAATAAATAAATATAATTAGCAATAAATAGATATAATTAGCAATAAATAGATATAATTAGCAATAAATAGATATAATTAGCAATAAATATATATAATTAGCAATAAATAGATATAATTAGCAATAAATAGATATAATTAGCAATAAATAGATATAATTAGTAATAAATAGATATAATTAGATATAATTAGTAATAAATAGATATAATTAGTAATAAATAGATAAACTTAGTAATACTTAGATATAATTAGTAATAGTTAGATATAATTAGTAATAGTTAGATATAATTAGTAATAGTTAGATATGATTAGTAATAGTTGGATATAATATGTAATAAATAGTAATAAATACAAATAATTAGTAATACTTAGATATAATTAGTAATAGTTAGATATAATTAGTAATTGTTAGATATAATTAATTATAGTTAGATATAACTAGTAATAGTTAGATATAATTAGTAATAAATAGTAATACTTAGTAATAATTAGTAATAATTAGTAATAATTAGTAATAAATAGATATAATTAGTAATAATTAGTAATAATTAGTAATAATTAGTAATGATTAGTAATAATTAGTAATAATTAGTAATAATTAGAAATAATTAGTAATAATTAGTAATAATTAGTAATAATTAGTAATAATTAGTAATGATTAGTAATAATTAGTAATAATTAGATATAATTAATAATAATTAGTAATAATTAGTAATAATTAGATATAATTAGATATAATTAGTAATAATTAGTAATAATAAGATATAATTAGTAATAATTAGATATAATTAGTAACAATTAGTAACAATTAGTAATAAATAGTAATAAATAGTAATAAATAGTAATAAATAGTAATAAATAGTAATAAATAGTAATAAATAGTAATAAATAGTAATAAATAGTAATAATTAGTAATAATTAGAAATAATTAGTTATAATTAGTAATAAATAGTAATAAATAGTAATAAATTGTACTAATTAGTAGTAATTAGTAATAATTAGTAATAATTAGTAATAATTAGTAATAATTAGTAATAATTAGTAATAATTAGTAATAATTAGTAATAATTAGTAATAATTAGTAATAATTAATAATAAATAGGAATAAATAGATATAATTAGCAATAAATAGATATAATTAGCAATAAATAGATATAATTAGTAAAAAATAGTAATAATTAGCAATAAATAGGAATAATTTAGAATAATTTGGAAAAATTTGCAATAATTAGGAATAATTAGAAATAATTAGGAATAATTAGGAATAATTAAGAATAATTAGCAATAATTAGCAATAATTAGCAGTAATTAGAAATAATTAGAAATAATTAGCAATAATTAGAAATAATTAGAAATAATTAGAAATTATTTGCAATAATTAGTAATAATTAGCATTAATTAATAATAATTAGTAATAATTAGCAACAATTAGCAATAATTAGCAATAATTAGCAATAATTACCAGTAATTAGCAATAATTAGTAGTACAAAATTATATTATCAAGATTTACGAAAAAACAATATTAATATTATTAAAATAATAAAAAATTTATAAAATATTTAAATTATCAATATTCACAACAAGTTTTGCTCTATTCCTAACATGTTCAAATCTCAAAGGGTCTCCAACTGTCAGGTTATGCACAATAAAAAGGTTGTGTCAGCCATGTCCAATGTAAACTCCATAATTGTCCTTGTATGGTTGATCACCTCGCAAGTAGTGTTGCGATAGGATAACCCAAGTCATGCCTTTCTTATCTATAAGAATTATCTCACATGAACCTTTACATAGACCATTCTTCCTTGAAAATTTAAGGGAAAGGTACTGATATCCTCTCAAATTTTTAAGGAAGAATGATCTATGTAAAGAGTCATGTGAGATGATTCTTAAAGACGAGAACTTCATGAATTTGGTTGTCCTATTGCTACAATACTTGCGATGTGATCAACCATGCATGTACAATTATAGAGTTTACATTGGACATGACTGACACCAAATTTTTATTGCACATGACTTGACAATTGATGACCCTTTGAAATTTGAACATGTTAAGAATAGAGCAAATTATGTTGCGAATATTGATAATTTTAATATTTTATAAATATTTTTTTATTTTAATAATATTAATATTGTTTTTTCATAAATATTGATAATATAATTTTTTTATTAGTAATAATTAGTAAACAAAATCTATTTGGATAATGAAGGGAAAATTTGTAATCATCTCCATATCAATGATTACCAAATTTCCTTTCATTATTCAAGCGGTTTTTATTTTTATAGGTATTGCTAAGTATTGCTAAATTAGTAATAAATAGTAATAATTAGTAATAAATTGTAATAATTAGTAATAAATTGTAATAATTAGTAATAATTAGTACTAATTAGTAACAATTAGTAATAATTTGTAAGAATTAGTAATAATTTGAAATAATTAGAAATAATTAGGAATAATTAGGAATAAGTAGAAATAATTATCAATAATAAGTGTGATAAAGATGAAAATAAATGAGCCGTCGGACAAAAGAGTAGCCGTCAATCCACAAGAAATTGTGTCGCCCTTAATTAATGGTAATTATTAAGTAGTTGTAATTATTTATCTTCTTTTTTCAGATAGCATTTTTATAATTTCAAACTATTCAAAAACAGGGATGATTTTATATTTTATGTAGAAAAATATGGAACAAGGAAGTCGACATCAATCATTATTAGATGATCGAGCTTGGATAAACCATCACATAAATCCAAATGGTTCTGGTTTAAATCCTATATATATTGAGGGTGTTGAAGCTTTCTTAACATTTCCATCATCAAAACCAGAATATGTTTCAGAAGGCACAATTAAGTGTCCTTGTAAAAAATGTTATCTGAGAACGTTTGACTCATTTGACAAAGTTGGGGGACATCTCTTGCGGTTTGGTTTTCAACCAGATTATGTTTTTTGGTATCAACATGGTGAACACAGTTCCAGAGAAGATCCTAATCACATGATTCCGGATAGAGTACATGTGCCGTCTGAATCGTAGTTTAGGGATTGACATTCCTCCACCAGCTCCTTCAGCTCCTCCACCTCCTCCAGAAGATAACCCCCTAGTGATTTTTTTATGTTACAAACATTTGAATTAAACATTCTAATATGAATTATTTACATTTTCTGTCTTTTATATCGGTACCAATATAACATAATTTAATTTTTAATATTTTATTATTTATATATATATATTTTTGTGAATATTGTGAATTTTAATATTTTTTATTTTTTTATTGTTTTAATAATAGTAACATTATTTTTTCATTAATCATAATTTTATTAAATTTTATTTTTTAAAAATTAATTTATTATTTGCAACGGGACCGTTTGCGACGGGGTCCCATCGCAAATAGTCTACCTAAATATTTTTAAAAACATTTTTGTGAGGAGACTACTTGCCCATTGCAAATACATTGTTGTGACGGGCCCGTCGTAGAACATTATATATATATATATATATTTATGATGGGATAAGGTCCCGTCACAAATAGTTTTTGCGATGGGCCCATCGCAAATAGTTTTTTCAATGGGCCCATCATGAAAACGTTTATGTATATATAATACATATAATCAGAGGTTTATTTTCGATGACGATGTTTCCTGTCTCAAATAAGATTTTTTACAATGGGATTGTTGCAAATAATTGTATTTGCGATAGCATTTTCTGCAATGGGCTATTTGCGACGGGGCCCCATCACTAAAACCTATTTGCAAAGAGATCCCATCGCAAATAGGCCGTTGCAATTATCAAGAATTCCAGTAGTGAAATACAAATTTTTTTGTTCAAATTTCTATAATTGTATTAAGAAAATAAAGTATTTTCTCGATGTATACTATGATAATATTACAATAATGGTACTATCTAAGAAGTTGTTTTTTGAGAGATAAAAAAAGGTGTATACATGGGATATATCATCACTTAATGGTTTTAAATCATAGAGTTAAAGTCGTGTAAAGTAGATAGTCATAGAGAGAATCAAGGAAATCCAAATGATTAAATCCATAACTCAGAAGATTCATGTTTATCATGTGAGTGATAACAAGTTGATGGTTAGTATGTTGTCTCTAGTACAAGTGGGAGTACTCTGAAAGTGGGTTCCCTAGACGCAAAATAAATAGCACTTTTCAATTACCTTATCATGTATATATAGGATAAAAAATATTTTATTCTTACCATAATAGTATTATTACTTCTGTATACACTATTTACATGGTGTTGTCCTTGTATTACTTGTCATATCAAAAGGTATAATTGTTCCCTAATATAAATAAAGCCTTAAGATAGTAGAACATTAATCTTAAAATTATATCATATGGTCTAGATACATGATAATAATGTGGTACATATGATATTTTATGATCAGGTGTTTGGGGATCATAATCATTGAGAATTATTTTCATGAATTTCATACTTGGCGATATTGAGTAGAGGAGATCCTAGAGACTATTATCCTAATAGAAACACTACATGTTTTTGGTATCTTTGGATATTAAAATCTATGAGCATGATTTGAGATCATTATCAATGTGTACCATTTTCTGAGAAACTTTTATGCATGATAAAAACCATGATAGTTTGTTTTTATAAGAATGTTTCTTGTGTCAAGTGTATCATTGGTGCTATGAAATTGATTGAATGATCAAGAAAATATTTGTAACTTTTGAAAGGAATAATATATCTTTTGTCACTTTAATGAGATGGTAAAGTCATGAATAAATAATTTAAAATGATATAATAAGGAAAGTCCCTCTAATAGTGTCTATATATGATAACTAATAATTAAAGGTTGATGGAAAATTTTAAATCCCGCTTTATAAGATATCATGAGAAAAAGAGATTATATTACACAATATTTGTTCTTTGGAGTTTTCCATAGATTTGACTTAGTATTATCTCTTTAAGGCCCAAAATTTGTTTCTATATCTCTCTCTTGGTCTGTAAGCATGAATTACTACTATAAATATAACTTCATAGAGGTTAATACACCAACTATATTAATATGTTATACCAATTCAGGTGAATTGATGTTTTGGAAGAAGTGAGCCCAAAATGTTGGGACTAGTGAATGTCCAAATATGAAAAATTGAATGTAAATGGAAAATAAATTATATTATATATTTGTTAAGTATAGTATAATTATAATTCAATTTATTTCTCAACGTATTCACAAGTTATTTAAGTATAAAAAGTGAATATGAGAAGAATTAATTATCAAAAGAATATTATTTATTCAAGGTTCGTTGTACTTATTCTAGAGGAAAAATACAAATTGATTTATCATACTTCATAAAGTGACACATGAGAGTGTCACAAGTGAGTGATGAAATATTTGGGACACTTGCGACATGTTAATTATGTCGTTAGTGCTGATATGGTCTTATTTTAAGGTCAAATATTTTTAAGTAACTAGGGTGCAATTTTAAATAGTTAGTCCTAGATATATAATACCATTTTAGACACTTGAATTCTAATATCCCAATAATTCTACCGTAGTTTTTTAAAATAAATATTCAATAGATTGTATTATAATTGGAAACAAACTACAATATGATTTAATATAAATGATATTTCATAAAATTGTATAATTTTTTATGAGAAATATAATTTTTAGTTGAATGTTAATTAAAAAAATGTTGCTTGTTTTATTTTCTAGGAAATTGTATTTTTGTTGAAAAATATTTTGAAAAAAATATATCCAATTTTTTTTATAATTAAACTAGCTAAAATATATTTTCACTAAATATTTAACAAGATATTATTCATTATGAAAAATATAAATTTATAATGATAAATAAGAATCCATTTTGGTCGGAAATTTATAATTTTGATTAAAATGAAAAAACCTAATGTTTTTATTACTGTTGAATTTTAATATCTTCCATGAAATAAGTTATATATATAATTGTTTATTTGAAGCATATAATTATGAAATATAAATAAATGTTTATAGAAACCTTATTTAAAATTATAAACCAAGAAATATAATGTGAAGAGTATAATATTTATTATTTTAGAACTCTATGGTGATAAATAGTAACATGCGATGAATGTAAGGCTTAAATATTATAAATAATTTTTTAATAGGATAAGATGAATAAATTTACATGTAATAACCCTACCTTAATCAAAACAAGATCTTCATTATTTACACCATAATTCACTTTTTTTATTCCCGATGATATTTTAGGTTTATAGTTTTAGTGAATTAGGACAAATGTTTACTTAGTAAACCCATACATTACAAGTGAACACTTATTATTAGTATCGATTTTTCAAATCAAGAAACTCTTTGAAATAAAATATAGGTTTTTTTCATGTACAATATTCAATTTTTTTTATCTTAACTTCATCCATGTATCTAATAATATTTAAAACCTATGAAAAAAAATTTAAAACAAGAAATGAACACAAAATCTGCATAAAGGACATCAAAAGAAAAATACTATTAGCCTAGTGGAAAACATGAAAACCCATAAAAGTCAAAATATATCTCAATTATCATTGAGAATATTAAATGAATCATTTCAACATGGAAATCACACACATTTTTCCAAATAAAAACATTAAAAGTCAGAGAATGTAAACAAAACCCCCTTTTGGAAACTTATAACATTATATTCATCACCTGTGTTATTAATAACTGTATCCCGTTTAAATACAAAGGATAAACCTACATAAAAAATCCCTCCTTTTATGTTAAGAAAAGGAAAAATACCCAATTAATTGGAGAGGGTGTACCCATCGTGTAAGCTATATCGGGCTCACCTAACACTGTATAGGTGCACTCAACGTATAATCTATATCGTACTCACCCACGAGCTATAACGAAGATAAAACCATCATATAAGATGTATCGGGCTCCCCCGTTTTACATATAATGCTCAATTACCATATAAAAAAATTTATTCTTGCACTTTATCACCATAAAACCTTTGAAAAACTCTTTTAAACCCATATGGAAAACACATTTGGATATTAAAATACCATCTTTATTTAAAAATCCATTTTCAATATCAAAATAAACATAAAAAGATAAAATGGGTTTTTTTGAATAAATGACCATTATAAAAATTATTGAAGAAAATAAAATTTTTACTCTATGTAACATCAATGGATGTCATCTTAGATGGAAACTAATTGTGGATGATCACTTGAAATATTTCTTGGGGAAAATATCCTTTCTACATTGAAAACATTTATTTTAATTTTTTTAAATTTTAAAGGAAAACAATTTTTTTGAAAATAACCTAGAAAACTTGTAAATAATATTTAAATAAAATACTATTCTTGATAGCAAGAAAATCCTATCTTTCCATATATGTTAAAAAAACATTCATTTCACACTTTTTTTTTTTCAGAAAATCCTCAACGTACCTCATTTGGAAAATGAAAAAAAAATATTCATTTTAATCTATTTTATAAAAATTAAACCTAGATAAAAATGAGTTAAATTTTTTTTATTAGAATTATTAAAACCTTATTTAAAATATTTTTCAAAAATATGGATATGGAATAAAAATACAGATTTAATGTAAGCTGTAAAATATGATTTTTGAAAGAATGCCCCTTACCTTGAGCCCGACTCATCATATACATTATTTATCTTCCTGAATAATTAGATAAAGTTAATTATTTACTTTATTAATAACCGTTTTCAAGTTTATTATTTATTATATAACACTTTTTACCATTTTATATACTACTTCGTAATCATTTAAGTTCACATGAGATGTTTCAGATAACATTCGACTCATATGTTTGAAATGGATTCGGTAAGCTGGAAATGGTTAGAGTGGTCATTATTCCATAATAACTAGAATAATAATAATGATATAATTTTTAATTTTATATATAAATTTTACTTTTATATTCAATAATAAAATATGGATATGAAAAATTAATTATGTTATAATTATGAAGATGATTAGTTGTACGTACAAATGAGTGACATTTTAATTTTTTAGCGATCAATTTGGAAAGAAGGTAATTATTATTTTATATTTTCATAATTATAATAATAATAAAAAACTTCATATTAATTCTTAAAATGTATATATATATATATCATATATGTTATGTTGTGTTGAGAAATGAATCACAACGCTTTGTGGAGGTAGTATCCCCCACGTACGCACAAACGATGTTATCATTTTTCATTAAATGGAAGGGTGAGATATAAATGATATATTATTTTTTTGGAATGATAAATATATCATTAATATCATATATAATATATAATTACATCATTTTAACCAACTGTGAGAGGTGGTTTTGGAAAACGAATTACATCAGTTCGCGAGGCCATAATCCACAGTACACACGATGTACCCCTTTACCATTAAATATATGTTGGAAATGGATATGGGTTATGAAATTAATATAATAACATATTTTTATATTTATGATACTAGTTTTATTATTTTATCATCAATGAAGAATATTTTATAAAAGTGGAAGAAAAAATAAAACTAAAACATGCTAATAAAAACTCTACCTCTACTTTAGAAAATTTAAATTGATAAACACGTTAAGACAAATAAGGTAGGTGTTATACCAAAAAAATACGTTTAGAACGAGGGGAGGGATTTTATTAAGGTATTCTTTTAGTTATTGGATAATCCAAATGAGTTTTCTAGTGTGAATTATTGAGAAGAAGAGGTATTGTTTTATTAGAGAGGGGAGGGGTACTCATGGAATTACTCAAAATAATAAAACCTTATAAATTAATATTCCATTGAAAGTGGATAAAAAATGATTTATTTAAATTATATGGTTATTATGTGTCTAAATAGCCTCATTAAATATTTTTTTATTGTTTTGATTATTATTTTATCCGTATTTGTTTGTTTTAACACTTCGTTAACCATTGTTAAACTTTCTATGACAACAATTGTTTTCACATTAAGGGTTAATATAGTTTCTATAAATGAAAAATGGACCATAAATATACTTTAGTTGATATAATAAACCATATTTTATTAAATTTTCTAAATTTATGTTTTTTAGTAATTTTATATCATTTAATAAATTATTATTTATTTTAAAATATCATTAATGCCAATTTTTTGAACTATTCATTACATTAATTTTAATAACTTCATGAAAACAAGTAAAATTAGAAAAAAATATTTTAATACATAAATAAAGTGTCATGTGAATCTATATTATTCATCAATCACTTTAATTATCTCAAATTATATTACTTTAAATATTTTTAATATCATTTATTTTATTTTTTCCATTAATTTAATAATTAATACGTCAGTGTTGTGTAAGAATTTAAGGTAATAATTTACCATGATTAAGAAAAATATTTTATTTTTGAAAATAAAATTTATAACCAAACATATTCTTTGGTTATCCTCATGGTAAATATATTATTGTAATTAAAAGCAAAAGTGTAATTTTTTGACTTTTCTTGAAATAAAATATTAGAAAGGTCATAATATCATCCAAATGGAAACCAAAGGCCATATATTGGAAATTGAGATGATTATGGATGATATATACTTATTAAATAAATTTTAGTTAAGTGTTAGTGTTATGTTATAGTCCTTATCATTTTATTTTTACCCCATAATTACCTGATTTATCCTTTGTGATAGTAATAAAAATTATTATGGTTATTATTCATTTTGTCTAAAAAAATAAAAGGATTTAGTTTAAAAAATTTCAACAACCTGATTAAAAATATGGAATCCATTTAATATTAAAAACACACAATTTTAAGAGTTTTATTTAAAATAAAATCATCAAATTGTTATGAAAAATAGTTTTACAAAAAAATACTCCATTTTTAAATATAAAATGTATTTACGATAAATTCAAGTATAAGATTAATTTAAAAACCATAATTGTATTACTTTCAATCAAATGGAACTAATTGAACTTTAAAACTAATCCAAAATATTATTTGACTTTGTAAATATAATTTTCAATATAAATCAGTATTTTTCACTATTCATTAAAAAATAAATATTTTCAAAAAATTATCAAAAAATAAAACTTATATAATTTTGACATGGTGAATTGAAAAATAAAATTAATATTTTCAAATTAAAACTCTAAAATTTTAAGATTAAACTATTAAATAAAATCTAATCACAAACAGAGTTTAATAAAATTATTTTATTTTTAATATTAAAAAACGATTAATATATTTTTAATGAATACAACTATCCAATTCAAGAATACTAATATGAAGATGATTTATTCTATTAGGACCAAGGTTGTTACATTCTCCCCACTATGGAAATTGTATCCTTATGATTTTATTAACTTATTAAACAAGTTGTGATATCTTTTAGTTAGAGCATTTTCATATTCCTATGTTACTTCTTCAACCATACAGTTTCCTCACAAAACTTTAACCTATTAATTTATCTTATTCCACAATAATTTTTCTATTTGGTCAAGAATATGAATATATTGTTTCTTATAAGAAATGTTATCTTTAAAATGAACTATTTTAGGTCTCAAAATATGATATGAATCCAACACATATTTCATTAATATTGAAATATGAAATACATAGTGTTACTGGGATAAAGTTAAAGGCAAGGATACTTAGTAATAAATAAACCCAAATTTTATAGTATTTAATATGTCCAATGAACTACATGATAAAATTCAAATATTTACTAAAACATATAACACTTTTCCATGAAGACACTTTAAGAAAAACATTAACTCATACCCCAAAGGAAAGGCCTTTCCTTGTAAAGAATCTAAAATTCCGTGGATTTTTTTTCCTAAATACATGGGAATTTTAAAAATCTGTGAAATTTGACGGTGCATGATTCCGAGGCCCGGTGTGCCTAGAATCAATTTCTGAATTTTTTTTCAGGTACGTTCAGTAAACGTACGAGCGAGTTTTTATAACTTTTGAACTGGTGCTCAGAATTGAAATCCGAGGGCACCGTTGAACCTACAGTGCCGATATTGGCATAAGAAGACATTCACCTTGATGGTAGTTGGTCGGGAATAAAGGACAATTTTTGGGTTTTTAGAGAATGATTTAAATAAAAATAAAGTGTGTGGCTTTATTTTTATTTGTTGGTTAAAACCACAACATGGATGTTGGAGGTGGGACCACCAAACCTTAACCTCCCATAAGAGGTTATGGTGGTGGGGCCCACCTGAACCTATCCTTCCATGAGAGGTTACAATGTAGTGACCACATGAGACTAAACCCCCTATTAATGAGAGAGAGTCTCTCCACACCCCCTCCTTTATTTGTGCCAACTCCCCTAACTTAATTTTTTCCAAATCCTCCACATTAATTAAGTGGAGCCATGTTAAGTAATTCACCCATTTTGAATTTTGTGCCAACAAATTAAATAATAGATTAACTTAATCTATTATTTGGATTGGCATATTCATTTTGGTGGAAACTTTGGAGAAGAGAGAGCTTTGGGAGAAAAATCTCTCGCCAATGAAGAACGAAGAACGCGTTCTTCCAATGAAGAATGCCGACAACGAACTCCTTTGACCTTCATCCTAGGATCCTACCAACATGGGAAATATTCAACCGACATACGCTCTGCATCGTTGTCAATGAGCCTATGCAGCTTGGGATTGGAAGTGCGCGGCAAATGCGACGAATGATAATCTCTTTTATCTTCTTTCCGCGAATTCATCATCGAGAAATGATCAAAGGTAGGGGGAATTATTTGAGTTTGTTTTATTTGTGGGACGATGTGGGGTGATTTGTTTGATTTTCTCCCCTATTTTATTCTTGAGTAATTCTTTGAAAACTCAAGAAAGTTTAAACAGTTTGCTACCACCCTAAACGTGGAGGGTGCGGGCAAAACCAACATGGCCTGGCCCCTCCACTGTTCTTATTTGTGATGATATTTGGCATGGCGACGAGGCGATAAGATAACGAAGGAAACGACCATGCTACCCGCGGCCTCTTTGAACCGCACCACCCTCACGGCGCTCCGGCCGAACTGGCTCCACCTCCTCGGGCCGCACCACCCCGCCTGCCGGCTTCCGAGCCGTGCCGTCCGCGCCGCCTGTTGGCCGAGCCACCCGTCAGCCCGAGCCGCACCGGCCGTGCCACCTGTCAGCCGCGTCACCCATCGGTGGCGGATCCCACCAGCCCGAGCCTAGTCGGTCTCCCGGCCTACTCGCCGGCTTGCCCTCCGGCCTGCCCCGCTGCCTCCCGCGCATTGTTGGCCGCCTCCCGCGTGCTGTCGGCCTCCCCGGCCGCCTGTCGGCCAGCCTGACAGCCTCCCGCGTGCTGCCGGCCTCCCCGGCCGCTTTCCAGCCGCCACCCGACCCCCTGTCAGCCTGCTCGGCTACCTTCCAAGCTGCCCCCATCTCTTGGCCGCCCGACCTTCCGAGCCGCCACCCGGTTGCTGGCCGAATCGGTGCCCTAGTCGCGCCGGCTTCCCGAGTCGGCCCACAGCCCCACTTGCAGCGCTCTAGCCGAACCAGCCCTAGCCGCGCCCTCACGACGCTCCGGAAAAAACTGGCCCTGTCTGGGCCGAACCAGCCCTATGTCCGAGCCGGACAGCCCTCGCGGCCGGCTGGGCGGGGCCCAGCGGGCCGGGCCAAACCCAATGGGCCGGCGTGCCCAACAGGCCTGGTCGGACCCATCAGGTCAGGACAGGCGACCCGAACGGGGTCGGCCCAGACTGAGTCGGGTCGTGTCGGTCCGACTGGGTCAGACCGGACCCAGGCCCACTACGACCCCTTTACTTTCTTTTGGCCATATCTTTGGCACCAGACGTCCATTTGTCAAACTGTCAGCGGCGCTGGTAATCTTGGAGCCTGATGGTCCCTTTCAGTATACCCCACTTGAGTTCGGGGTATAGTTGAGTTGTGGTCAGGTTGGATCGTGCATGAATCCAACGAGGACCCCGGGACCAAAAGGCTAATAAATCACAGACCGAGCGTCCGATTGATGCTCCGTCAGTTGCGTTGAGACCCCTATGAAGAGACGTACAATTGAGATAATTTTTCAGGGGACTTAGTGGAAGTTGATGTATCAACACTTGTCTTGAGGAGAGGACCCTCCCGGAATCGAGCATGCTTTGTGCGGAACCCTGTGGCTGGCTGTGCTCTAACTACTTTTCCTGGATCCTATGTGGGTTCGACAGCTCCGACTACTGATCATGGATCCTATGTGGGTTCAACAACTCCGACTAATATTCCTTGATCCTGTGTGGGTTCGACAGCTCTTACTACTGTTCCTAGATCCTGTGTGGGTTCGACAGCTCTGACTACTATTCCTGGATCCAGTGTGGGTTCGACAGCTCTGTCTACTCTTCCTAGATCCTATGTGGGTTCGACAGTTCTAATTTTTGTTCTTGGATCCAGTGTGAGTTAGATAGAATAAATGATTTAGTGGCTAAATCTAATCATCTCAAACTCTCTACAAAAGTTGTATACCTGTGTGAGCTGATTCAGTGTCTTCTGTGTTTTCCTCATGATTGAGATGAGTTACTTGATAACTTAGGTGTATGTGTTGGCATATATCTAAGTAATGGTTACCTATTGATTTCATACTTTTTGGTTTATACTTTGTGGATTTTGAGAGACCTTGAGGGTCTCGGGGTCCCTACTGAGTATCATTATACTCACCCCTGCACGGACTATGCCCACACCTTGTTGTGTTGGATGCAGACAACAGACAACGCTGACTGAGGCTGAGAGTAATAGGACTGGAAGGTACCCAGAGGTTGACCATATGACGTGTCGGTACACGGAGGAGACTGTAAGACAAGGAGTTCTGAGGAGGCTGTCTATACCTACCTTTCAGGTAGGATCCGTGGGGGATGATCTAAGAGCTGCTTTTCACCTTTCAGCTGTTTTGTCCCTTTTCAGTTGTACTTGGACTTTACAGTTGGGCTTATATTTCCGGACCCTTTACTTTTCAACACTCTTTTGTTATACAGTTTACCTAGTCTTCTGTATCTAGATGTGTGCATTTATAGTTCATAAAAGCAATTCCTTCCCAGTTTTAGGGAATTACGCCATTGGTGATAGTCTTCATCCCCTGTCCTATGGATGGCGGGATTGGGGTGGTCACGGAACAGGTCCTAGGGGATGGGTTGTGACATTCCTCCTATTATCTCCATAAGTATTCTGCATACTATGAGATTTCCTCATATTTTTCTAAATCATTTTCACATTATCAACCACCTCTTATAATAATTATGGTCTTATAAATTCGATTTCTCCAACTTCATCCCAAAAAGGAGTCAGATATCGATTTCCATATAATGACTCAAAAGGATTCCTATATATACTGGAATAGAAACTACTAATATAAGAAAAGCAAACCAATGATAGATAATAATATCAAATTTCCAGGTAAACCATTTAAAAAGAAAAAATCATGTATTTCATTTTCTTAATTGTTTATTCTGATTGTCCATCAAGATGAGGATGAAAATCAATACTAACATTTAATTCAGTACCCAACAAATTCTGAATTCCTTTCGAAAAATTAGTAGTTAAAATTAGATCATGATTAGATATAAAAAAGAGAGGGTAAATCCATGTAACATGACTATATTCTTGAGATACAGTTGGTAAATTTTATCTAATGATGTAGTGTCGTGAATGGGAAGAAAATGCACTTATTTGTTTAATCTAAAAGTAATAACCCAAATCACCTTATTACCTTGAGAAGTATTTGGAAATCCCACCAAAAAATACATGGATATATTTTTCTACTTCCACTATTGTATTGGAAAAGAGTAATGTATCCCCTTACAAAATTATCATTCTGATTTAAAATTTTGACAAGTCAAACATTTCAGGATAAATTTTGGAATATTTCTTTTCATTCATTCCCACCAGTAATACTTCCGAAGTTCATTTTACATATTAGTGTCGAAAAGATAAGTGAAAAATGGGGAACTTTTAGATTTACCCAACAATTTTCTATTTAACTCGGAATTAAAAGGCACCCATAATCTCTTTTCATATCTTAAAACATTATATTTTTCAACATTAAATTAAGGTAACTTCCCCTTCTTAAACAAATATTCATTTTTTCTATAAATGTGACCCTCCTCCCAAACTTTATGAACTTTTTATAAAATAATTGATTATACAGAAACATAAAATAAAAAAAATTGTTCTTATATCCACAACATCTATGTAAAAATTCAACAAATCATTAACTAAAGGGTCATGTTGCACACATAACATGGCTAATAATGTATAGTGTTTTCAACTCAAATCATAAACTACTTTGTTTTCTTTCCTAGGATGGTAATGAATTGTGTAGACATAATCCTTGATTAGTCACAACCATCTTCTCTACCTCATGTTCAACTCTTTTGGTTAGAATATATACTTAAAATGGTTATGATAACTATATATTACACAATTTTTTCTATATAAATGATACCTCAAAAATTTGAAAGAAAAAACCACAATAGCTAATTCCAAATCATGTATAGGTTAATTTCTATCATTAGGTTTTAATTGAACTAAATTATTAGAAACTACATGATAATTCTATGTTAGGATAGAATAAATTCCTTTCAAAGAATCATCACTCTAGATGAAGAATCCACCATATCTCGATTGAATGTCAAACAATAGATCATTCACTAATCATATTTTTAGTTCTTTTAAACAATCATCACATTATTTTTTAGATGAATTTAATTTTCTTTCGAGTAAACTTATTCAGTGGGATAGAAAATTGAGAAATTTTTTCAAGAAATCACCAATAGTAACTCACCAATCTAAGAACAATACAAATATATATGACTTTTTTGGTCTTTTCATTCTTAAAAAACTTTAGTTTTATCATGGTCAATAATAATTCTATCATTAGAAGAAATATGTCTAAGGAAATAACTTTATTGTAACAAAAATTCACATTCATTAAATTTACCATAGATTTTATTCACATTTAATGTTTTCAAAACAATACTTAGGTGTCTTACATGTTCTTCATGACTTTTAGAATATAATAGTATATCATCAATAAAATTGAACACAAACTTATCCAAGAACTCATCATAAACTCTATTCATTAGATTGATAAATACAACTAATTCATTATAAAACCCAAAGGGAATAACCAAAACTTATAATTAATATATTTAGTTTAAAATTAAGTCTTCAAAATATATGACTCCTTAGATTTCAACTGATGGTATCCCAAAATGAGATCAATGGTTGAAAAATAATGTGCCCCCTAGAGCTAATAAAACAAATTACTGATATGAGGAAAAGGGTACATGTTCTTCAAATTTATTTTACCTAAATATTTATAATCAATAAAAAGCATCATGGAACCATACTTCTTATTAACAAAAAAAATAGTTGCACCACAAGAAAAATACTTTTATGAATAAAACCTTTATCTAACAAATCATGAAATTTATTTTTAAATTAAAAAATTTCTAATTGTGCTATTCGATAAACGGTATTTGAAATTGGATTAGAATTATGAACTAAGTCAATAGTAAACTCTAACTCAAAAACTTGAATAACACCAAAAAATTCATCATAAAAAACATCCATATATTAATAACTACTAGAACATCACTAATTTGAACATTTTATTTCATTTCAACAACATGAGATAGGTAATTTTCATTGGCATATCAAATCACCTTCTCAGATTCTTTGTAGGATATCAAAGATAGGAAACCATTTAACAAAACATTATTGTCTCTACGGTCTATATTATCATGGTAAACTGAAGGAAAATCATTACCCCAAATAATATCAAAAGTCCACTATGAGAATTTTAACAATATTTAAAGGAAATTCCATCCCACTAATAATAATAAAAAGATTCCAATAAATCTTGGTTTCTTTAATATTTAAACATGAAGTTTTCACTAAAACTTATATCTTAACTTTAAGAGGTGATATTCTTAGTTCAAATATTTTTTTATAGAAATGAATGAATGCGATGATCCTGAGTCAAACAGGGTATTGGAATAATTAAAATAAATAAGAAGCATTATCATCCCCACATCATTTGATGGACTAACATCAACCACTATAGTAGAAAAAGATTTTTACACACCATTATATTTTCTATCTTGATGATTTTCTCCCCATATAGATAATTTTAGACACATGTTGGCATAATATTCCAATTCATTGCATTTAAAACACCTCACTGATGGTTGGATATCATTTACCCCATTATTAGACTATTCAGAACTATTTTCTTTATAGTCATATGCTATATGACCTAACTACCACAATGGTAACACTTTCCATAACAAATTTAACATTATTTGAAATGTTATTAACCACAATTGGAACATTTTGGGGGCCTTATTACAAACTTCTTCGCTAGTTTTTTCTTTTCCTATCACGTCAACCATTTCTTACTCTTGTCATCTCAAGGAAAATAAGTGTTAGAAAACTCCATCTTAACTTTATCCGAACAATGAAAAACTTTATCAAAAATATTAAATTATCCTGATACTAAAGCTCTTTGTAAAATCATTTTAAAACTAGAGAAAAATATATTAATTTTACAATAAATATCATGATAATCATATAGTTCATACTTGTACAATCTTGTAAAATTAGCTTCATACACAATTGTATAATCTTCATATTTTTTCAAAGTTTTCGGATTGTTTCTCTATTATGGTTTTCACAAACTTATAAAAATATTAAACTATAAAAACTTTCTTAAAAGTTTCCCATTCCATAGTATCAATATCATCTGTATCTCATGTATTCATGACTAGATACCCCCATTGATCAACTTCACCTTCAAAATCACAAATTAAAAGTGTTACCTTTTGACATTCCAAACATCCCATAAATTTAAATATATTATATAGGGAATTAATCTTTCCTTCACATATAACTAGTTCCAAAGATACACTGAATACTGGAGGAATTTACCTCATAAAATTATATAATATAATCATGTTCATTTTTGGTAGATCTGGATAGTCTCTAGCATAGATTCCACTATTATTTATAGCTTGCATCAAATGAACCATCACCACAACAAAGTGATTTATTCTTATTCTAGCCATTCTAGGTTATTGATTTGGGAGGATATATTCCCATTGATTCCTTCCTACTAAAATCTCCCTATTTTCTCTTCAAAATACATTCTGAACAAATATATTTTTGATGGAGAAACATGAAAATATTAAAATGATATATCATCATAACCATTACGTAAAATATTTTAATGGTATTCTATTATCATTATCCTATCAAATAAATTTATAAAAAACCTGATCTAATACAAACTATAAGGAACCAGCCTTAAACATTACATAATCTCGAGTCTTTAGACTAGAATTTACTTGCCTTAATTACCAAATATATTTTAGGTTTATATTTTTATTTAATTAGTACAAACACACATATAGTAAACCCATACATTATAAGTAGAAACTTATACTCAGTATCCATTTTTACCATAAAAAACTTATTTAAATAAAATATGATTTATTTTCATGACAAATATTCTCAATTTCCCTTTGGACTTCATCCATGTCTCTACTCATTCTTAAAACTTGTGAAGAAAATTTTAAAAGATGGAAGGAGAATAAGAAGCTCCATAAGAGGAATATAAGGAAGAAAATCATTCTAATTAAAAACATGAAAGCCGATGAAAGGTTTACCATTATCTTAATTATCTTTGATCAGAAGAAATAAATAATTTTCACATGAAAATAACACACAATTTTTGATCAAATAATAACTTGAAAACTCATCTCCAGGAAATTGAAACCACTTTTAGAAATTTAGATATTTACATTCATCACTTATGATAAAAATAACTGGATTCATATTAAATCCAAAGTAGAAACATTCTTAGTAACTCCCTATTTATTTAATGTAAATATAAAGAATATTAAACAATTCATTAGAGTGCTATAAGGGGTCACCTATTGTATAAGATGTATTGGGATTACCCAACGCAATTTGAGTCCACCTAATGTAAAAGCTATATTGGTCTCACTCATGAGCTATAATGGGGATCAACCCATCATATAATATGTATCATGCTCACATGTTCCCCATATACTACTTAAGTACCTTACAAAACAATTTATTCTTTCAACTTTTCATCATAAAACCTTTGAAAAACAATTCTAAACCCATATGAAAAAATTGGGATATCAAAATACCTTTTTTATTTAAAAACCATTTTTCAATACCAAAATACAAAAAAAGTGATATATGGGTTTTATTTAATGAAAAATAATATAGTCAACATTATTGAGTAAAGTTACCTTTTTCACTTTAATTAACATCAATCGATGTTATATTATATGGAAATTTATTTTGAAATATCACCTCGAACATTTCTTTAGGAAAATATCATTTCCATTTTTTAAAAAATATTTTTAAAAAACATTATAATTTTAATGGAAAACAGTTTCTTTAAAAATAACAACCTAAAATTTTAAATAAATTTTCAATGAAAATATTATTTATTATGGCTGTAAAAGCTTCTCCTGCCGTATAAGTTAAAAAACATTCCTTTCACACTTTTATCAGAAAGAACACAGAGTACATTATTTGGAAAATGTCAAAAATAGCCCTTTCATTTTTATAAAAAATACAACATGGATAAAAATGAATTTAAAAAATTATAAGAGAATAGTAAAAACATTCTTTAAAACATTTTTAAAAAATATTTATTTGGAAGAAAAAGTGATTTTTGAGGGAAACATTTAAAGATGATTTTTAAAAGAAAATGCCCCACCTTGAGTCTGATTTGTAATGTATGTTATTTATATTCATGAATAATAAAATTAGGCTAAGTATTGGATTTATTAAGAAACGTTTTTATGTTTATTACTCCTTTTATATCACTTATTACTATTTTATATACAATTAATTAATCATTTATGTTTATGTCATACTTTTCTAACAATATTCGTCTCATATGTTAGAATTGACTTCGGTAGGTTGAAAATGGTCAAAGTGGTAATTATTATATAATATAATGAATAATAATAATGTAATAATATCACATTAATATATCAATTATACTTTTAAATACAACCATTATATATGGTTATAAAAAATGATCTACGTTACAATCATAGAGACAGTAGAACATGTTTACACATGAGTAATGTTTCCAACTTTAATTAATCATTATGGAAAGAAAGTAAGTATTATTTTATATTTAAAAAATGATAATAATATAGTAAATATTATCTTATATCATTGAATAAACTTATATATACCATCTATGTGATTTGATGATTAAAAAAGAATCACTTAACTTCGTGGAGGTGGTTGTCCACACATACACACGAACAATGTTATCATTTTTCAGTGAATTGAAAGGTGATAAATTAAATGATATATTATCTTATAAAAATTATAAATATTTCAATAATATTATTTATAAACTTTAATTCAATCATTATAACAATCTGTGGGTGGTGGTGAGGGAAAAATTAAATTGTTTTACTAGGCAGTAGTCCACAGTACACACGAACGATGGATCCCTTTCCAATTTAATAGATGTAAAAGATTGATATAGGTTATTAAATTAACATAATGAAATATAATAATATTTATAATAGTGGTTTTATTATTTTATCACGATGGAATAATATTTTATAGAGGTGGAAGAAGAAAAAAAACTAAAGCCTGCAGATAAAAACTTTAACTGTTCTTTGGAAAACCTTTGTTGATTAACACCTTAAGCCCCACAAGATTGGTGTTATGCCTAAAAAAGACCTAAATAATGATTGGAGTGATTATATTATGGACTTTGGTATGGTATTTTCCAAACCAAGTGGTTTTTAAGTGTGAAGTATTGATAAGAAGAGGTTCAATTTTATAAGAGAGGGGAGGGGGACTCTTGGAATTACTAAAAATATTAAATTATTATAAACTAATATTAAATTCAAAATGGCTCATAACGAATTTATATATAATATAGGGTAAGTATGGGTCTAAATCCATTTATAAAATACAATTTTAACAATTTTTGATTAATTTTTATCCTTATCTTTTGGTTTTAACCCTTTTTGAAAGCTTTTAAAACTTACTATGACCACAAGGTTTTTTATACACTAAATGTCAATATAGCTAAAATAAATGGAAAAAACACATGAATAGAATTTTTATATCTAAAAACATATATTATTAACTTGTATTAATCTAATATTTTAGTAATTTTTTTTATCATTTAATAAAATATTATTTATAACAATATATCATTAATTTTATTTTTAGAACTATTTATTACTCTGATTTTAATAACATCAAGAAAACAAGTAAAATTCCTAAAAAATATTTTAATACATCCATAAAATTCCATTTTCATATATAAAATTATTGTACCACATTAAAAATATCAAATCATATTACTTTAAATATTTTTAATATAATTTATTTTACTTTTCAATTAATTGAATAATTACTATGTATGTGCTGTGTAAACATTTAAGGTAATTATTTCTTAACTAAATGGTGAAAATAAATTTTAATGATGAATATTAAAATTTTACATTTCAAAATACTATTTATAACTAAAAATATACTCTTTTTATCCTGATTTTAAATATATTATAGTTTTTAAAAACAAGTGTGACATTTTTGACTTTTCTTGAAATAAAATATTATAGAGGTCACAATCTCACCCAAATGTATTAAAGGCCTTATATTGGACCTTTTAATGATTATTCATGATATATATTAATCCAATAAAATTTAGTCAAGTGTTAGTGTTATTTTAAGTCCTTATAATTGCATTTTTAACCCCTAATTACCCGAATTATCCTTTACTGTAATAAAATAAACTACTAAAGTTACCATTAATTTTTAATAAAAAAATTAAAGGGAGATATTTAAAAATTACAAACCTATTGATTATAAATATTTAATCAATTTTTAAAAATTAAAAACACAAAACTGGTGGAATTTAATTTAAAATAAAATTGTCAAAATGTGATAAGAACCAGTTTTTTAGAAAAATGCCTTATTTAAATATAAAATTTATTTATACTAAACTATAGTAAAAATTAAATTTCAAAAAACATAATTTTATTATTTTAATTCAAAATTAACTAATGAAAATTTAAATCTAATCCAAAAGATAATTTGACTTTCTACATAATGTTTTCAAAAAAAAATTAGTATTTTTCACCATTTATTGGAAAATCCATATTTTTAGAAAATTTTCAAATATTCAACCTCATATAATTTTGACATGATGAATTCAAAAAAAGTAATTTTTGATGTTAAATTTTTCAATTTTAAAATTAAATTTTTAAATACAACCCTATAGGAAATAAGTTTAGCAAAATTATTTCATTTTTTTTAAAAAATATGCAATATATTTGTAATGAATATAAATATATACTTCAATAGTAATAATATAATTTTTTTATTCTGTCATTACCTGGGTTTTTACATTATAATAAGATTAAAATAAATTTATTTTTGAAATAAAAATATTTAGTGTATTAAAACTAACATTAATTTAGTTTAGTATAATTTTTAGATATTTAAAATTAACAAAGTATAAAAAAATTATTGGCTAACCATGTTAGGAACAAGGGATAGATCATATATCGTATTGTGTAAGAAAGATCAATCTCTTGGGAGATCCCGACTGAACAGTTGCATGGCATAAAGTGGATGTGATCTCTTCAATAGGTAGTCTGGTCTGGGCACAATGCTTGCAGGATGTGCACGAGGCATGCATAGGGTGCCCGGGGATTGCACATGTTTGCAACATGACCCATGTGTATATGTGTCTAGTGTTATAGGTGATATACCTCGCTAAAAGATCAATCATTGTTCGATGTAGTGAGTAACATATTTGAGTGCTAGACAAAGTTGTTTTTTGATGTGGGATGCACAACATGAGGTATTGTTCACCCGTTTAAAAACACACACATATAATGAGCATATCTCGATCAAATCAATGTCTACCATACATTCTTATAAAGAACAATTTCCTAACTCATGATAAACCTAAATCCTTATTCATTATTTTATTCTTCCTCTTATGACATAAGACATCACCTTCTTCCCTGTATGCATAAACCATAGATGGCCAAACCTGAATTCAACCTTTTCAGTGGGTGTTTTCATGTTTTTGAGGACACACAATGAAGCCAATATGAATATATATATATATATATATATCAAATTAAAGTCATTTAAAAAACACACATGAAAAATGGAATCTGACTTCTTTTATGTTCACTAGTATGCCACAATGTGATCATTAGAGGAATTAAAAATTAATCAAATCAATCGACCTAAGATGAATGATCTTCTGTGGCTCAACTATGATTTCTAGGTTCATCATTTTCTTCTTGGGTTACACCTGTATAAGAGGTGATTAATATAAATTTATATCCACTCTAGGTATATTTTATATTATAACCATCATGAATGATTTCATTTATATATATATATATATAAGTTGTACCTTCAATATTAAAGCCTTGATTATCCACATTCCTAGCTAATTACACAATCCAACAAAGGATGGACCTCCTCGAAGCTTCAAATTTGGAATTTTTTAGTTTATTAATTAAATAAAATCATAACTCTATATTATAAATTTAATTTTATGTAAACATACTTGTAAATAGGGTTTCTTCAAATCTCCAGTTTTATGGAAGATATTTTTTTACATTAAAAAAAATATGATAAGAGTGAGGATTGGGTTACATAAGAAGTTTTTTATTAGGTTACTAATTGTCTAATATCCACTTAGAAACCCAAAAATATTTCCAGTGAGGAAGAAAGTGAGTAAAAGTGGGAGAATCCTTTTGTAGTTGTTTACCTTTGAGAAGTAGATTTTATACAATAATTTGATTAAGAGAAAATATTTTCTTAAACATCCACTTATAATTATAAAATCCATATTGTATGAGAAATATTTGATCTTACATTTAATTTGTTTTCTAAAACCTTTATTATAAAATAAAGTACTATATTGAACTTATATTTAGTTTTTCCAAAAACCCTCACTATAATGGGGATTTATTTTTTAAACCCTCTTTTCAAAGGAGTTTGTTTTAAAGAATTGAATTTCATTATTTATTAATAATTTCAATAGTAATTTTAAAAGTTATTGAAAAGTGAATTTTTTATTATAAATTGATAGTTAATTTTAAAATGTTAAATAATATTATTTTATTTTTAATGTGTTTCTTTTTTTCATTATTATATGTATATCCGTATACGATAGTTATCCTTTTAATATCTTACATATTTATAAAGGACTTTGTTTAAGTTAAGTTTTCAAGAAGTAAACATGAATGTTGCTTATGAATTTATTGATTATTTCAAAAGGAATATATTCTTATTTTAGTAAACTTATGATAAATTATATTTGATATGTAATTATTTCCTACTTTAAAAATAAACTACATATAAGCGATGTTGTGGAAATATTGTTAGTGTATTTATAATGAGATAGGAATGCTTTAAGAGATGTCTTCTTTAAAAATTTAATTCTATGATAGTTTTTATATTGATGAGGTTTATGGAGTTGAACCACAATATTAAGGAGATTTTATCCTATAAAGTAATCTTTAATATACTTAGTGGCCCTATTGTTTTATTAAAAGTTTACCAAGTATCATTATATTCCATAAAGTTAAATTATTTCTAAAAATAAATATTTTAAAATTCCAAGGGAAAATTTGGATTTCAATAAAATGATTTCCTTATTTCAAAATTTTGGTATGTTTTTAAAATAATAAACCCTTTAATTTTTTAAAAGGAAACTCTTATTGTGGGTTTCAATTAGAAGCACAAATTATTATTTATTGAAAACTAATTTTTAAAAAGATTTGTAAAATGTTCTGAAAATTATTTTATAGTATTTAAAACGAAAATGGATTTCACCCCTAGTTTTAAAAACCCTTTAGTGAAAAATTTTGTGCTAACTTTATGTTTTAAAATATTTTTTTCAGTTTAGTGATTTATATAATATCACTATTTTTTGGTTTCTATTATGAGTATATCTTAATTGAAGAAAGATAGTTATTGTATAATTTGTATAATACACTAATATGTAACAATTTTTCCAAATCCTTTAATACCTAAACCCCAAAAATATTTATTTGTGTAAATGGATGTATATTTATTTGTTGAAATTTATAATATATATATATATATATATATATATATAATGTTTTTAGCACTAGATATGGGATTGCAGGTCCAGGGATATTATAGTTGGTATCATAGAGAAAGATTATGCAATTTTGATGATTATGATTTTTTGTAAGATAATTTAATAGTTAAATGTATACTTTTTGGGTTTAAAGTGATCAAATTTTACGTGACTCTTAAGAGTAGAGAGATTTGAATCCTAGTTTTTCTTAATTCTAAATAGGGAGATTTATAATTTCTTCAAGTATGAAAAAATAATTCCTCACACACAATTCATTTAATACGAGTAGATTATAAGATCCCTAGAATTATACTATAATTTAATTTAAATAAATATATAATGGATTGTTTTATAATTAGATAAAAACTAAGATATGAATTAATATATATAATTTTTATACAATTAAATTATTTTCTATGAACAATAAATTTTTTTGTTTCAAGTTAAAAAATATATATTGTTTTTGGTATTATTTTCCATGAAATAGTATTTTTATTAAATTTTATTTAATGACAATATATAAATTTTTTTTATAATTAAACTAGCTGAAATATATTTTTATTCAATATTTAAAATGATCTGATTCTTTATGAGAAATCTAAATTTATAAAGCTAACTAATAAGACCTTTTGAAAATTATTTCAAAAATTATAATATATTATTAAAAAAAGGTTATTTAAAATTAAAATGATAACTAATTAATTTAAAAGATATTTTATTTGTCATGAAATTTATATATTTGATTAAAATACAAATCCTCATGTTTTTAATACTGTTAAACTTGAATATATTTCATTAAATAACATCAATAAATAGTTTTTTTTGAATCATGTCTTTATGAAATCTAAATAATTTTTTATGGAAACCATACTTAGTATTATTACCGAAGAAATGTTATATACAAAGTATAATATTTATTATTTTGGAACTCCTTGTTGAGAAATAGTAACATGAAATGAATGTAAAGTTTCATTATTATAAATAATTTTTTGAATATGTTAAAATGAATATATTTAAAAGAATATTAAAATAAAAATATTTGTGAAATAACAATGTTTAGTGTACAAAAATAATCATGAATTTTGTTGATCATACTTTTTTTATATTCAAAAATTTACTTTGTATATTTTTTGGCTAGCCATGGAAGCCACAAGGGCCATATCATTTACCCTACTGCGGGAACAAGCTCAACCACATGGGAGAGACATCCTGAGTAGCCACATGGTGGTAAGAGAAGTGATCACTAGCATCTGAAGGATGGTGAGGGCATAACGCCCGCAAGGTGAGCAAGAGGCATACATAGGTTGCCCGCGGACCACACAAGGGTGTGACATGAACCATGTAGGTGAGTTTTTGCATAGTACGATGGGTTCCAAACTCACTGTCGACTCAAATATTGTTATACATGGAGAATAATATATTTTTCCACTCCACTGATTGGTTTTCTAATTTAGGATGTGCTACATTGGGTAATGTTCACCTATTTTAAAACATATGCTTATAACAAGAACTACTCGATCAGATCAATGATGACCATATGATCTTCCAAATAATCATATTCTACCATGCAGAAAAAACCTAAAGCCTTTGTTGTCCCTTTCTTGTTATTTTTTCATTGCAATACATCACCTTCATCCCCGCAAGAAAAAACTATTGATGGAACAACTTGAAGTCAAACTTATCGATAGGTGCTGTCATGTTTTTAGGATTTCTAAATAAGACAATATATATATATATATATTTGTGTGTGTGTTCGTGTAACAATCAAATTAATTTCATGGCTGAAACATATATGGAAAATGATACCTGACTTCATTTATCTTAGGAAGTGGTCTACAAGGTCACCATCAATGAAATTAAAAATGATATTAAGGAAACCAACCTATCATGGATGATCTTCTATAGATCAGCTGTGATTTTCAAGTTCATCCTTTTCTTCTAAGGATTCATTGGTAGTGAAGATGTGTTATATATATATATATATTTACATTATATATCAGTATATTTTATATTAGAAGGTTCAAGAATGATTTAAATTTTTTATATATATAACTACAACCATCAATATTAAAACCTCGATTATCCTCATTCCCATATTTTTACATAATCTAGAAAATGATGGACCTCCACAAAGCATCAAATTTGGAATATTATAGTTTATTAAATGAAAAAAATATTAACTCAATCTTAATAATTTTATTTTATGCAAATATCCTTGCAAATAGTATTTCTTCAAATATCTACTTTTATGGAAGATAATTGGTCTTTTATATATTTTTATAAAAATAAAATAAGATAATAATAAATACTAGGATATATAAGGAGTTTTTCCTTCGAGTTACTCATGGTATAAATTTCATTTAGAAACCTAAATATCTTTCCAATAAGAGATAACAATGGTAAAAGAGTTATAATGATTTTGTATCTATCTTTATATGAGAATAATATTATATAAAAGAACTAAGATATGGAAAAATAGCTTTCGTAAAGCCGTAGTTATTTTCAAATTTCAATACTATAAGGGAATTTTTTTTGACTTATATTTTTTTCTAAAACCTTTATAGTAAGGGAAAGAGTTTATTGAAACTTAATTTAGTTTTTCCAAAATACCTTACATTAAGGGGGATTTATTTTTATTAAACACTATTAATAAAGGATTTTTTTTTAAAGATTTTATTTCAATTATATCTTAAGAATTTCGATTTTAAATTTTATATGTTCTTGAAAAGGGAATTTTATTTTCTAAATTCAAGGTTTATTTTAAAATTTTTATGATAATCATTTTTTGTATATCGTGTCATTTTGTTCTTTTAATTATCATTCTTGATACTTATGAACTATTTTTTTCATGAAATTTCATGCATGTTTATAAAATACTCTATTTTTATCAAATTTTGAAGAAGTGTTCATAAATGTTTCCTATGAATGTATTGATTATTTCCAAATGTATGGATTCATATTTTAAGAATCTTTTAAAAATGGTTATTAATTAATTAATAATTCCACTTGGAAAATAAATTACATATAAGTGATTATTTTGAAAGATTGTGTAAATTATTTTTTAACGAGAAAGTTATATTTTACATTTTTTTAAAAAAAATTATCACTAAAATACTGGTTATGTTGATCAGGAATGGGGAGTGAACCCACAACCTCAACTGTAATTTTTCCTAAAGAGTTATATTTAATGTCTTTATTGGTCCATGGTTTTATTTAAAGTTTTACATGTATCATTATATTAAATAATATGATATTGTTTTCAAAAATAAAGATTTTGAAATTTCAGGAAGAAATATGGATTTGAATCAAAATAATTATTTATTTCAAAATTTTATTATATTTTTAAAATTATATATCCTTTAAATTTTTTGAAAGGAAACACTTATTATGTATTTAGATAAAAAACATACATTATTATTTAGGCAAAATTTATTTATCAAATTTTTATGATTTTTTGATAGAATTTTACAGTATTTAAAAGGGCAAATGATTTCACCTCTAGTTTTTAAAAACTCTTACTAATTAATTTTTTTCTCACCTTACATTTTAAAATATTTATCATAGGTTAGTGATGAATATAATATCACCTGTTTTTGGTCTTTATTATGAGTCTAGCTCAAGTGATGTGGGGTAGTTATTGTGGAGTTTTAAAAATATATGATATGTAATAAGTTTTAATAATCCTCTAAAACCTAAACCTAAATTATTCTTGTGTATGTAAAGGACTATGTATTTATTAGTTGAATTTTGTGGAAAAAATATATGTTGCATGTTTTTAGAGCCATATATGGGAGTTCCAATATGAGGATGTTATATTAATAGTTTTTAATATCATTTTCAATAGTATATCTCATACCAAGTGTTCTCCATAGGATAAGGGAGATAAAAGAGATAGAATAAAAATATTTTATTTATTCTCCATTATTAGATCAAATCCATATTCTTTAGGTGGACAAAAGTGAGTTGTAATGATCTATATTATTTTATACTGGAACATGAAGATCATAAATCATTAAACTAGGGGTTATGTTCCATATATAAATGATATAGATGGTTCCTATCTTATGGAATTCAAGTTACAATGATCCAAATATGAGTGATTCATGCCAGAATCACATCATTCCACCAAGGTATGATTTACGTTCCATCTTAAATTATATTTTTCTTAAATTTTTGTATGAAAATCCATGGGTGAAACCAGGCACATCTATACCAAATATAATGTTTTTAAATAGATTTGGTTGAATAAATATAAAATACCAATTCAATAATTCCTTCACTATGTTTGAGTTTCTTTAATTTGTACGCACTCCTATTTCCACCTATGTCCAATATTAAAACAATTAATAAAAAAATAAAGAAAACACATCATAATTGAGTAAATAATGAAAACCAAAAACCACATCCCATCACTTCGATAAATTGGTCTTCCCCCTAGATTGTTGTTCATGATGCACTAAACTGAGGTCCATCTCAATATTTGACACATTATTATATTCTAATATCAATTCCTAAAATATTAAGACAATATAAAAAGGCTATGATACCATTTTATAACATCCCATTTAAAAATTACCGA
Source organism: Viscum album (assembly GCA_963277665.1). Classification (NCBI taxonomy): domain Eukaryota; kingdom Viridiplantae; phylum Streptophyta; class Magnoliopsida; order Santalales; family Viscaceae; genus Viscum; species Viscum album. The sequence continues at coordinate 2,079,849,417 of OY728128.1, read as the reverse complement.
AAGTCACCACATCTGATGGTTCTATAAGACCTCAAGAAATCCTCTACATATACCAGAGGCTGTCAACTAGTGGCAAGAATATATGATTAATATTGGGGAGGATATATTATCAATATTATATCAAGAATTAATAATAAATAACCAAACATCATCCACAACCATATACTAAAGTATGAAAGAATGTAATTATTTTATGATAAATCCACAAATCAATAAAAACACATCCATGCTATAAAAAATGTATAATGTAGGTCATGGTGCCATGAATCCCAAACCCCCCCACCGGGTATATTGTATAAATTAATTAAACAAAATAATAAAAAACCCATGGGGTTATACAACTAACCCCATGCCTCACCTCAAGTCCTCCTTAAATGCATGCCAAGCTACTCTAAACCATCCCAATATGAAACTTGTGGCCTAAAAGTCAATAATATATCCATTGTGTGAACTAGGGATCCCATGTAGGGTGTGAGTAATAAACTCAGTAGGAAGACACCTAAACATCCATAAAATATAGATTCATATACATGTATACTCACGAGTGAAATTAATAACTGAGTACCCATTATACAAGCATGCATTTTGGGTCATTGTGTGCTACTAGGCCACCATGACACATGTACATACTTCATCTAGTCCCTTATGAGGAACCATTTCAGTTACAATCTCATATCAACCAAATCCTATTAGGTTAAATAAGAAACATAGTCATACTTGTGCATGAAGCATCATCATCTGGTATCCTCCCACATGATATACTGATACCCTGTCACTTTGGGAATGGTCATAACGGAATCTCATACCAATACCCAGTTACTATTGGTGAGGTCTTATAATCATGTCTAGTGTTAAAAACCTCTCACTCATGGTGAGGTCTCAGAACTAAATCAAGTAACAATACCACATCACTCAATGGAAGTTTCAAAACACATATTTCACTAAAAACTAATCACTTTGGATGAGGTTCCAAAACCCAAGACCAACCACTTCTTCCTCACTCAAAATTTGTTCTTGTACCAATTTCCAACCACTACTCTCTCACTCATAGTGATATATCGCAACCAATTCTAGTTCGAAATCCCTATCACCCATGTTTGGGAAATTCATCACCATAATGTATCCCAATTCTAAACCAATGAAGTTGGGGTGAACAAATCATTAAGGAAACATTACCCCAAGACCTATATCTCACGCAGCATCCCATGCATCTAACACATCTCAAAACAAACCCACAATATTTGTTCTCATCATATATAAACTTGATCTATAACCAAAGTCACATATTATTGCATAAATTCTCATGTATAACCTCTCCATTCCTAGATATATCATACCAGGGATAATACAACCAACCAATTGGAATTCCATATTACCCAGGGAATCAAAGTACTTAGTTTTGGCTCATATCAAGAATTAATCACTAGTAACAACTTATATTCAACACTCTACTAGTATTCCCACAACCCATAAGAATCACATGAACCAAGGATATATGGGTTGATCCCAACCACTTCTCATACCTAAATTACCTTCCAAGTTATGTTACCTGAGGAATATACTATGAAAACACTCTCATGGTCCCTTGTAAGCTCATTACCAGTCCCATAGAACACACTTTATACATACCTTTCCAGATCATCAAAAAATTCCCCACAATGAGAACTCTATAACCTATCATCTTTGGGTAAAACCTCATCCCCAAGCAACACCAAGTCTCAGAGGACTTAACTCAATCACCACAGGAGACAAGAAAAAAATAAACCCTTAAGAGGGTGTTTCCAACCATTCAAGAGATGGAAAATTATTTCACCCATCAACCAAGGGATTAATCCCACAATAATTTCTATACAATCCAAATGAGTCCTATTCTAGCCTATTGAAAACCCATATTATGGTGGGATACCTATCTTGGATCCTCATATGCTCAAATGACATCCTCAACCACTTTAAAATATAATCATAAGGGGTTTACAAATCACACAATACCCAATAGAGCACACTATATGAGATTTAAAGACTCAATGACACCAAAATATCCTCAGGGGAACCCGTAGCCCCCTTATAATTTACCTAAACTTGAACCCCCATTCCAGCATGCACAAACATACATAAATAAGCATATAGTTGATTATTATATGGACCACATACCTATTTAATAGATTTTACACCACATTTCAGCTCCATCCATCCTTGGACAAGACCAAACCAATCCATTCCAAGCTCTCACTATTCCATGAGCCCCAATATCTTCTAAAATGGATAAATAATTATCTATAGATTTTTATAGTTAATTAATCAAATTAAACACATATGAAATAATTATGAAAAAATTATTGAGCCACCCAAGAACACTATAACTATGACCATAGATGCATGTATGGATTATGGTTCTCCCCCAACACATCTCTGGGTAAAATCCACATCAACCAACATCTAGTAATATTCAAATTTATTTTATTTAACCAAAATTATCAAATAAATTCACTAAATAGAAACCTAAAATGAAATGATGAAAGATGATGTACGTTCATCATTTTTAAATACCCTATATCCACCACATGAGAGAGGCCCTTAGTTTGGGATTATTACCCCATGATACAAATGAATATTCATCAAACACTTTACCCAGTATCACTGAAATAACAATTCTTAAGACAATCCCCATGGGAAAACCCAAGGTGACTGATAATAAATAGTATGTCACGCCTTTGATAAAAAATCAACCATGATCCCATTATATATTTGGTAGTCTAGTACCAGTTACCCATAACCCTACAATACAATAAGTGTAGTTTTGGTATCTTTTTTTTGTGGAACTTTAGGAGCTACTACACCACTGCAATCAACATAGGGTACCATTTGGTGACTCCAGAAAAGATATAGTTAACTACACAATCCTAACTTCACCTAAACACCTGAATCTCCTTCCAAACCTTCGAATACTCCCAAAACATTCCATATAGATATCCTTACTCCCATAAATCTAAATTTAATTCCAATTATCCAATCATTCCTACTACAAGATTATAAATTTAAATTTTCTCCATAATTATTGATCCATTACAATGGAGGTTATTAAATTCGTGCCTAAAACATTGACATTTTGAGGACATCTTATCCATCATTAATCATTTTGATCCACAAAAAAATTATTCAGTTTTTTTAATTATGTGACACTTTCCCCTTATTTTCTTCTTGATTTTTATTAATTGCAGGTTTCCTAATATGTACATGTAAAATGTCCTAGAATTAATTTGATCATAAATACAACAATAATATTCGTAAGGATTCTACTCATTTATCATCATATACATGTGTGTTGATCTGTTTTATAGAACACACTACCTAATCTACCGTCATTTATCAGTCATTTTCTGAGATACCATTGTATTCGATTCTTTTGTAGTTGAGGCACACACTATCATAGAAATACACATTTATTGGCCTATATTACTGATTTCCAAAGGATGGAGGAATCTACCACCATGATTGGTGATGATGGATCCGTGATTTAAATGGGATGATGGGATATCAGTTCCTCCTTCCATTGATTACTCTTCGGATATCATCACCTTGTTTGGGTCTTCCCCATATATTTGATTCATTTTCATGAAACTTGTTCCCAGGGCAATCTTGAGTTGGATTTCAGTTAATTACATTTCTTATGTCTCGATAGGGAAGTGAACATCGTTTGGAGTAGGTAGTAACATTGGGAATGTCTAAAAACTTATGGATGTTGGGTGTGTTGGGAACTTATAATGTATTCCCATTTAAAAGTTAGAGGCATATCATATGAGGCATCTTGGGTGAATAATCTAATGAATCCCTTGTCTTCCAGGTGTAATTTGATTATATGGGTGTAATTATTATGAGGATTTTTACCTCAGGCATCCCATATTTATTTTCAAGAGTATATATTCAGGGTTGGGTCATAGGTTTAACTTCTTCAAGTATAGGTTGGTAATAAGTTTAAAATATTGTAGTTATAGGTTGGACACATGTTTAACATCTTTTGGGGATAAGTCGATCACAATTTTAACATATTTTAGGGACATGTTGGTTGAAGATTTATCATCTTGGAGGGACATATGGGTCATGGTATAATGTCTTGTGCGAACATATGGGTCATAGGTTTAATAGATTTTGGGGACATGTGGTTTTTAGGTTTAACTACTTATAGGGATAGGTGGGTTATAGATTTAACATCTTATAGGGATGGGTTGTTCATAGGTTTACTGTGTTTTAGGGATAAATTGTTCACATGTTCATCATATTATAGGGTTGTATTGGTTACTGGTTTAATGTTTTGTGGGAACAGTTTGGTGTTTAAGTGTGTCTCCAATGGGGAAAATCATCACACTTGAAGGGTATGGTCAATTATGTCCCTATGGGGGAATGTGATCACACTTTGGTATTAAATGGTGATGTTGGGGTGTTGATATTAAACCTCCTAGAGGTGTCCTACATACCCTATGTAAGAAACAGGGATCAAAACCCACGTAGTTTGATGCCCAAGTTTAAGGTCTTGTGGTAGGACTGGTCCATGATGTTTAACATCATGTGGTAAGGAAATTCATGTCATGAAAGGAACATCAATTAGGGATGGTGTTAGGATTATGCATGAAATCTTCTTAGGTGTATCTAGGGACAGTGATGATTTGGAGGGGTCTTACACGTGGTAGTTGAACTATAGTTATTAGGAGTAGTGATGGTATGAATGGGTCTTTTGCTCAAGATATTCCCATGTTCTTCTAGGAGTAGTGAAGATGTGAATGTGGATTACGTGTGGGATATACCTAGGTACTGCTATGGTGTAACAATGATGCGAATGGGGATTACACATGGGATCTGCCTGAGGTGCTTCTAGAAGAAGCAATGGCATGATTGAGTCTTACATGTGGAATCTTCCTAGGGTGCTTCTTGGAGAAAAGATTGTGTGATTAGGGCTTACCCATGGAATATTCTTGGGGTGTTTCTAGGATAAGTGATGGTGTGATTGGGTCTTACACATGCATGTTACCTGGGTGCTGCTAGGAGCAACGATGTTGTGGTTGGGGCTTACATGTGGGAGATAACTAGGTGATGGGGTATCATCACATCAATATCACATGAGTCATCTAGTGATTCTCACATGAGAAATACTACACTTATTACATTGAGAATCCCATGTATGTTGAATTGGGTATGGTTACAGTTTAATATCATGTGAAAGGATGTGTTGTGTGGGGATTATGCATTGATCTGGTCATCCTTTCTTCCTTATGCTGTTTCAAGATTGAATCCCATGTCCCTAGAATAAGGTAAGGTTATAGTTTAACTTCACATGAAAGGATGTGGTGTGTGGGGATTATTTATTGAGATTCCTATACTTTCTTCCCCATTTTGGGTCATGAGGTTATACCATGATCTTATCACAGGGTAAGTTCATAGTTTAACATCATGTGAATAGGCATGGTGTGTAGGGATCATGCATTGTGATTCCTATCCTTTGTTCATCATGTTGGATCAAGAGGGAATCCCATGTTTCTGGCATAGGGTAAGGTTACCATTTTATGTCCTGTAAATGGACATGGTGCATGGGGCTTATGCATTTAGTTTCTTGTCCTTTATTCCTCATTTTGATTCAACATGGCATCCCATGTTCTAGTCATAGGGTATGGTTCCATTTTACTATCATGTTAAAGGATATGGTGTGATAGGATTATTAATTGAGCTACCTATCCTTTTTTCTCCATGTCAGGTAAAGAGAGTATTACATATTCCCTATGTAGGGTAAGGTTATAATTTAACTTACTTTGAAAGGACATGGTGTACGGGGCTTATGCCTTGAGATACCCATCCTTTCTTCCTCTTATTGGGTCAAGAGGGAATCTTAAAATACTATTGGGTTGAGGAATATGATTGGGGATTAAACCTAAAGAGGAGGCCCGTAAGGGATGCTTTAGAGTAATAGGGATACATGTGGGGCTTTCACTATTGGGATTCCCTTTATTCTTCCTCATGTTTGGTTATAAGGGATTCTCAACTCACTGGTGGGTTGAGGAATATGATTGGGGATTACACCTGAGGAGGAGTCCCATAGAAGATTCTTGGGATCTTCATCGATACATGCGGGGGTTAATTATAGGGATTCACATTAATCTTCCCCACATTATACCATGAGGGCATCTCAGCCCGCTAATGGTTCAAAAGATATAATTGGGCATTACAATAGAGATGGAGGCCCATGGTGGATGTTTGGTGATCATATCATGATAATTACTTGATAAATATTATGAATGATACAAAAGAGATATCACGATTTTCACATGATGAATGCTATTCTCATCATATAGGGTTTACCACAGTTCATATAGTGATGACTATGGGGGTCATCACATGATTATATAATGAGACATATTACTCTTGACGCACACGACATATCATGTTTGTCATAGGAGGCATCCTATTATTTCAGTATAGGGTATACTATAGTTTAACATCATATATAAAAGACTAAGTGGGTGGTCTCAAGTTCATGGAATGAGGCATATTAAACTAGATACCCAAGTCATATCGTGTATTCCACAAAAGGCATCATATGATTTCCAAATAGGGTATTATATAGTTTAATGTTTTGTATTAAAGACTAAGGGTGTTGTATCATGATCAGGGAAGGAGGACTCTTACACTAGATATGTAATTCATCTCATGCTTTCCACATGAGGCATACCATGTTTTCAATAAAGGGTATGCAATAATTTAATGTCATGTAGTGAGAACTACTAGGCAGAAGATTCCTACAAATGGACGTTGTGGTACTTATGAAAGAGTGGCCCATTCTGGTTCAACCTAGAATATGAGTTAGGTGATGGGGTTTTAGAAATTTATTGAGGATTATTTTTGGATTAATGTATCTAGTGAATCCAGGTTGAGAATCTCAACCCATGTCACAGGAAAGGGGGGAAGAGTAGAATGTCGACTCGAAGAATTTCATGGAGTGTAGAGGAGTATCTAGAATCATGGAATTTTTGGGTAGGATATTGGGGTTGTATAAACTATAAACAAAAATTTCCTTGACCTGACCCAAAATTTTCATGGTGAGACTCTCCATTTTTCGTGGGATTCAATGACTGTGATGAATGGACTGGGCTGGAGGCCCGAGATTGTAGGCAGACACTGATCCCGATATTAGTTATGAGAGTAGAACCACCATGGTATAGATATGAGGGCATGTGTACAAACTTTATTTCATGGAACTGAGCACTGGTTTGTGAAACCATGCATTGGTTAATGCAACCATGTACCGTCCCATGAAATTTTGTAGTTTCATGCAAAAAAGGAGTTTGTGAAAGGAATAACCTATAAGCGTGATTTTTTGATAATTTTATGTCATGAAACTTTTTAGTCTTGCGAAAATATAGTTTTATGAGAGTTTTTACATTTCATAAATTTTTTTCCCAATGGATATGTTTGTGAAAAAATTTCTTAGCAGAAGCCTGTGCGTTGAGGGACTTTACTGAGGTAATTTCATGTATGTTTAGGACTTGGGGGTTGGGTGAAGTGTGCAAACAAGAGTTTTGTGTGTGAGAACTCTAACACTCAAATACTATAGGTCCTCCTAGAAATGAGGGGTTGATTCTATATTTATTAGCATTTGATCTATGTCACACAACTTATCTTGTTTTACAAAACTTTATGTAGTTCCATGAAAATGCCTTTTTTAAGTGTTTGGATCGTGTATGTGAAGAGATATTGTGATTGAAATTTCCTTTTTCACGCAACTCTATTACATGAACATGAAGGAGTTTCAGGAAATTTGGTAAAATTTTATGCTCTTTTGGAGAATTGAACACAATTTCTTACTTTTGTCCAGAATTGATTGATTATCAATTTTCCTAATTCTAATTTCAAATGACCATTAATTTTGACCCGTAAGCCTATTTTGGATTCAAAACTAGTCAGATCAAATCTTGTAAAATGAAATAAGCTCCTAGATCAAGGTATTTAGCATTTGGTCCATTATTAAATGAATTTTTTTTGCACCAAAAACCATCTTGATTCAACTATTTTTCTTATAATTAATTTTATTATTTTCATGTCCCATCATTCTTCTAGTTTATGAGAGTGTAAAGAGTGGGAATATAGAGAATATAGGGTCTTTGGTGCTTGATATTTCATTATATAGTGCCCAAATATATTTTATGCTATATTTTGGAGGATATAATTGTTTATGCCTTGTTATGAATAGGTGGAAGACATATAAAAACAAGTGGTTATTTAGTGATTGGTGTTCAGTCTACTTATTTAAGGAGTAACTAGGTTATTTGTATGTTGTTTGGGTTTGTAAGCATTCTTTCATATTTTATATTTATATCCCATGTATATCAAATTCCTTTTCATACTTTATTTTCACTATATGAGTCTATATAAGATTATATCATTTGATAACTCCTCATTACTAACCTGACCACTACCTCATAATTTTACAATATATACCTTGAATAGTTTCTCTGGTCTTTTGTGTTTTATTTTTTTTGGATCATGTTTACTTATTTTTTATACATAATAAAAAGTTATTAGTAGTGGTTTTATTTTCATGCACATAGGTATAATGTTGGATGAATATCAATGTTACTCTTTTACATTTCTTTTATGAATTCACTTTCTCTAGTTTTGGAAAAATGATTTATTCTATTTCAAATTATAAATTATTTTTTTGAGTTTTATTAAATTCATATATATGAATAAAAAATCCATCATTATTTTCAATGTTTCCCTAGTTGTTTAATGTGAATGTAATACTTTAGAATGTGGTAACACCACACAATAATTGGAATCAGGTAATTTCTAAAATAGAAATGGGATCAATGTAATTAACGATAGAGTAGTTTGATAGTGAAGTTGATTTTAATATATAAATAATCAAAATAAAAATAAATTTTATCCAAAATAAACTTGTTTATTCCCTATATGGTTTCAAGAATAAAATCACCATGTTGTCCACTCATGGACAATGTGTAGTCTCCCATATTGATGCTTCACCTTGTGTTCATTAAAGGGTATATAGTCTTTTTTACTATGTTTGGAAGATAAATTTCAATGTGAAGTAGTTTATGAGTCCTCTAGAATAAAAATATTCTTTTAAATTGTAACTCTATATATGACTAAAAATATTATAGATAATTTATATAAGGAAATGATATTGTATAAATTTAAAATACACACCAAAACTATAGTTCAATCACACATCAATGAACTTAGTAAAATATCATTAGATCTATTTAATATAGATATAAAATTTGAATATGCGAATCAAGACATAATATTTTTCACATATATATATATATATGTAATTAATATAACTCTCTAAGGGATTCCATGATTTATGGAAATGAATTCGTAACCCTAGTAAAATAAGCCTTACAATATTTGGATCTTCAAAAAAATACTATAAATGAAGTAAAGGATTGGTTAAACAACAATGGTAGGAGAGAAACCAAATGTAAATAGTGGAATAAAAACCAAAATAGGTGAATCCATCCAAAATCCAACATTTTATTAATTAGGTTTTATCCCTGTGAATAAATTAGGAATTTTAAAAAATAATTATCCTAACTAGAAATTTAATTCAAAGGATGGTTCATACCACTCTTTTTTAGTTGAAATTAGTCTAAAAAATGATGTATTCTTAAATTTGTATGTTAATACCATAGGATAAGAGTTGGTAATGGATTGTATATTCTGATTCAAAAAATTTTCCTAAATAATATTTTTGGATTTATAAAAAAATAAATCTAGTTATGTATTTCTAGGAAGTAACAAGTGTTTTAAAATCATGAGGATATGTTTTTTGTTATTATAACTTTATGATAAAACTAATAAAACTCTAAAAAAGGTTATATGGGAACCAAAACTAAAACGTAGACTCATTGATCTTGGTTCTCTTGTTTAGGAGAGCTTTACCTTTTGATCAAAATCTAGTATCCTTGAAAACTCCAAGTATTACCTTACTATGATGAGAAGATTTCATGTATATAGTTTATAAATGTTATATAGTAAAACAAATATATGAAAATTAAATCATATTTATATATCATTGATGTATAATACTATACTGTATTATAGAATACTTAGGAATTTTAGAAACAAATTCATCGAATAATTAAACAAACATGTTTTTATGAATAAAATAGTACCAAGAAATATTTTGTTATATGTTTTTTGGGTAAATAAAAGAATGTTAATTTTAAAATATTATTATATAAATCCAATCATTTAATTTTAATATATATGTTTTTCTAATAGGAACCTAAATCCAAATATATGGTGGGTGGGCTTAAATAGATACAAGTACAAACCCGTCAAATTGTGATTCCTAATTAAACATATTAGAAGAAATGCAGTACATACTGATGCCAATAATCAAATGAGAGTTATATAACTATTTTCTAAGTGTAGGTGTTGTAGTTTTTTAGAGATTGGGTCTAAAAACCACATTTTTACAAAAAATTGTGTGGGTTGTTTTATTTTGGAAATATTATTGAATATTCATAACTGTTTATTCAAATCTAGGTTTCTTTAAAAATATCCTTGTCTCATGGTTCACACTGATAGTGAAAAAACCTGAAGGCCTCTCACATATTTACATTAATGAAGCAGTGTGAAGGTCTCTTTTGTGTAGGATAAATGATTTCATCCATGAAACTAAGATAATTTTACTTTCTATAATGTTTTATCAGATTCTAAAAATTATTCATGAGCTAGTTGTTGAAACCATTGAGGCTACTTTGAAGGGTGGCCTTTATTTGTCATGAATGGACCATCTATTTATGAGGAAATGTAAATCACCTATTCCTAACAGTATTTCGGTATATCAATAACCTCCATGCTATGGGTGTATGATTAATACAAATGAGTTTGTATATAATAACATTATGGTGTAGGGAAGGTGGTTCATGATTAGTGGGGCTCAATGATACTTTGTTTTGATGAATACCTTGGATGGGGTTCAAATATTATAACCCAAACTAATGATCTTATTATGGGTATTATTTTATGTCAATAGAGGGTTATATATCTTACTTATATTTAATTATATTTTACCACCATCATTATCATCATGTATTTTATAAATCTTTAATCTTCCCACAAGTATATCTTTTACATGATGGGGTTCGATGCCTTAATAGTGGAGGAGGGAATCTACATTTCCCAGACTCGAATAGATGGAAATATGTGGGAAGATTCTATTTCTATGAATGGTCAATACTATACTGATGCAGATATATTCTCATCTCCTAGAGTCCTCCATTTACCGTGAAAGATGTTTTCTACTATTGTTGTACTGGACATTTATTTTTTTATCCACTTTCATTGGGTTGTTTTTTTCTTTCAATCTTACTCATATTATTTATCTCTTTGGGTTTGTTAATAAAAATGATTTTAATTGTGTTGAAAATATATGAGTTTTTAAATATGGGGTTATACTTAGAATTCATCCCATGATAGAGGATATTATAATTTGAAATTTATAGATTATTACTCATAAAAAGTGTGGATTTTCATTTTAATAAATAGATTCGATATATTAGAATCCATTTATAACTAGAAAGATAGTTTTTAGAATCAAACTTTAAATAAATTGAAGGATCTCAGAACTGATAATGGTTTAGAATGTCCTTTTAATGATTTTATTTAGCTTTGTAACATTGAGGGTATATTTAGACAAAAAACTAACATATAACTCCCTCCCCCAAAAAATGGTTTATCTAAATGATTGAGTTAGGCTATACTGAAAATATTGAGAAGAAATCACTCACATTATTTTTTTTACATGTCTTTAAAGGATGAATCTTTCACTATGAAAATTTAATTGATCAATTGATTCCTTTTAATTTATACTATTTTTAAAATACCTAAAAAAGGTAGACTAATAAACCATATATCTACTAATACTTAACGATTTGTGATTTTTCATCTTTTCAACATTTAAAAAATGATAACCATGAACCATGAGCTATAACGTTTATTTTTATAGTATATCCTAATGATGTTAAAGGTAACAAATGATAGAAAAATAAATTTTTTTTCAGAAACTTATAATTAGTCATATTTATTTTTTATTAATTATAATTATTCTATGAAAAATCCATTAAATTGTGAAAACAATACCAATACACCCCAAAATGTGAGTGTAAAACTTCAAATGGAGCCCTTAAGTGTGTGTCAAACTGAGACTATCTCACCTATGCCTTAAAAAAATCCAAAAGTTCTTTTGTTTTGACTATAATTCATATGAAGAGGCTCTCAGTGAACTTTGATATTATCATCCAACGAGAGATAAGTCAAGTAGGGTTATTCATGATCCATCTCAATTTAGTCAGACTAAAATGGTCTCTTATGATTTCAATATTTCTCAATACATAAATATGAGTGAACCATAATATTATAAGAAATCCATGAAAAATAAATAAATAAACAATGTTTGGATTCTATGATTTATGAAATGTCTTCATAGAATAAAAATAAGTTTTTTACTATTGATAATAAACCTGATATTTTTAAATTTATATGTTATAAAAATATTTTTTCGAGGAAAGAATACAATACTTGTAAATCTAAAATAAAAAATAAATATTTTATATTTTTCATGGTATTCAAATAATGTGAAGGTGTTGATTACAAAGGGATAATGTTTTTTGTAGTTTTTATATATTTATCAATTCAGTTAATACATGAATTTTCTTCTTATTATGATAGTATTTTTAAACCATTTATTTAAAAATTTAACTTTTACATGAGTACTTGAGGAAATATTTTTTATGTAACCATCTATGGGGGTTTTAAAACATTTTAAATTGAATAATATATATCTTTTGAAAAATCAATTGTAAGGATTAAATAAATATTATATATAGTGGTATAATTTTTTTGATTCCTTTATTATTGACGTTGGATTTACCCAAATTTAACACATTTCATATGTTCATATTAAATCTGTTAAACAAGAAATGATTTTTTTCCTATATTTATGTCATTATAACATCCTAAAGTGACTACAGTAATCGGATTAGAGCACTGCATGTCCTCTGGCATGCCTCCCTGTGTGCTAGAAGCATATGAATAGTAGTGAGATAGACCATGGTGATACAATATAGAAACTATACCCACATATTTGAGTAGAACAAAATAATGGACCTAACATAAAACATTTCTTCAGAATACCCAAAAGAATAAAAGAAAAATCATAATAAAGATATATATATATATATAAATAATTTATCACAAACTATTATATAATGAAATATCTAAAATTTCACATGATTCAAGTATAATCCAATAAGATCTCAGATGGGAAGATCATATACAACCCAAACAAAAAATATAAAAAATAGGTAAATAACCGAAACCTAGTCTTGAGTCTTTACCCGATCCCATATATACACTCCATTAAAATTATTCATCATAATAAATAAACACTAAGCCTATACCATACATATAACAACAGTAATGAGGTATTCCCAAGTACTAATGTGCCCAGGATTTCTGAGAAATTTGTGAGCCTAAACTCGTAGAATATCACCCATAATGTCCAAAAATGTATATATTTTAAATATATTTCATGCTAATGTTCCATAATAAAAAACAGAATCCCAATAAAATAAATCATCATCGATCCTCAGGATCTATGGTGACACATATAATTGAACATACCTAATTCAACCAGCACTGTATGACTCTGAACATGATACATAACCACTCAGGGGGGAATTTCACCCCACCCTAAAACCATATCAAGTATCCCATCACTGAAGTGGGAATAATGTCACTCACTGAAACCATCTCATATCACATAACCACCCAGGGGATAAAAATTCACCAAAAAACCATCCCATATATCATCACTACTCAGGGGGAATAATGATCTACCATGGAACTATCCCATATCACATCACCACCAAAGGTGGAATGGTACCCAATAATGATACCATGCCATATCTCATCGCCACCTATGGGGGAATAATTTCTCACCCAAAAATCATGTTAAATTTGATCACCACCTTGGGGGGAATGACACCCTTCCCTATTTCTTCCCATAGAAGCAACTGTCTCATAATTACAAGGCTTATATAAAATATTACATTATAATATATTATCCTGATCTTTTAGGTTGTGAGTTTTAGAGAATTAATACCAAACATCAACTAACAAAATCTATGCCATTTTCAATTAATGGACATTTTACCACTATATAATCAACTGATTGATCAATAAAAATTCATCAATATCTCCCACAAATTTTCCATACATGATACTATTTTAGAAACATCATACATATTATTTTTCTTCATAACCCAAGGAAATGGAGATAAAAGAAAAGGATGATCTCAAATTCTAGGTAATGGTAAATATATGTGTTAACAATCAAATATTCTAAGTTAACTTCAAATGAGGACATAGGTATAATTAGGAAAGATAATAAAGTTATACCAAAAACGAATAGGCCATTATTTATTGAATGAGGAATGACTTAAAATAATAACATAACATGGGATTTATATATATAAAATAGGAAAAATATTTGAAAAATTTAAAAATAACCCCATGTGATGGGAGAATAACATAATGGTGTTCAATTTCTTAGAAAATATAAATAAAGATAGAATGTAACATAGCCTAAATATAAGAGTAATTTAGGAATGTGGCACAATCATAATAATAGAAAAAATTGTGAAGAAACTCATTATAACTATTATTTTATGAAAAAAATCATTATGTACAAGAATTAAATTGTAAGAAAACTCATTATGTGCATTCCTTTTTGAAAAAAAAAATCATTATTTCCACATCATACTATATCAAGAGATATCAAACTTAACTAATTCATTGGATGGTGATATAGGGAACCTACCATAATATTCTATATATATGTGTTCTATATAAAATAAATCATCATCATAAGATAAAGAACCTATAGAAAGAAAATTGTTTTCATATCCCTTTTAATTGGGATCATATGAGGAAAATATTCATATTTCCATCAATAAACATGAAAAACCCATGGAATATAAATGGGTATCCAATGAAATTAAATGGATTTATAGGTAGGTATAATTGAATGAAGTATTTATAATTAACACCATATAGATAATGAATATAAAGTTTAATAAGTAATTTCCCCAATAAATTGATGTATAGAGTCTAGGTGGACACCCATCAATCAATGGAAGGAAAAATAGAGTTTTTATAAAGGAAATTCATGGAAATGAGAACCATGATTGTACATAGTGGATGATTAGGTAAGACAAAAGAAGAAATGAATTTCCGTGAGTTAAATAATATAAAATATTATAATATAATTTAGATGGTAACTTATGAAATTTAATTTTTGAAGAAATCAAACCCTTTTTGTGATAAAGAGAAAAATTAAAACTAAACCATAAAATAGTCTTTTAGAAACCTTTTTTAACATTTTCATAGAAGAAGAACTTACGAGACACTTTTAATTGTTATTTTTTTGAAAAGTTTATATAATTTTTTTCAAAACAGTTTCCTTTAAAATAAATCCTCAGTAATGTATTCTTAAAAATACATAAAGGTTATTTCAAGGAAATGTGTAGTGGAAGATAAAACAAAAAATAATTTATGGATAATCATTTTAATAATTTAATACATATTTATTGAAACCCACATCATATAAATGGATAATAAAACATCATGTTAAAAGATTGAAATATGAATGTAAAGGTCACATGAGATGAAACAGAATTGGGTTCCCAAATATAAAAGGATATATTTTGCGTGAAAGTGAAAATATGGTAATTTAAGAGAATCATTAAATAGGAAGATATTTTTTCTCAAAAAATGATATCATTTTTGGTAAATAAATTAACCTAAGTAAATGATTTGAATTAGAGATTCATTTTACCTAGATAGTAATTGAAAGTATAATGAAAAAAATCTTATGGTGGAATAAACAAATCTTTTAAGAAAGAAGTTAATTAAGAATAATTATAACTAAATGATGGGAGTTGAGTTAACAAAAACCCTTACCAATTTGGAATATTTTTAATCAAAAGATACATAAAGAGAGAACATTATATGGAGAATAAAATCCCCTAAATTAAATTAATATAGTAAAATAAATTCATCATATAGTAATCACACCATATTAAATATATCATGCTGGACAATATGAAATATGTTTCCAGATATTAAATTAGAGATTTGGAACCCCTTGGCTTTTATTATCGCTAAGTTGAATGCACTAACCTATTATAAAAAATAACTCTCTAAATAACATATTTCACTGCCTTATTAATATTAATAACATTTTATAAAATTAATTTATAATTGTTCCTTACATGTATATTTGTTATTTATTATATATTTTCAATATCAGGTGTGAGTAGTATTTATCATTTTGTACTAGTTTTGTAAATATGGTGTTTTTATTAATTATTATTCAAAATTTAATCATTAATATATCATAAAAGTTACTTAAAATAACTATTAATTACAATTTATAATGTTATTATTCCATTCTATTTGAGTTTTTGTTATAATCCATAAAGATGAAATCAATGATGATCATGTTTGAGTGATTTTTACCAAACAGACATTGGAATCTTAATTTAAGTCTTTAATATTAATGTTAACAATATATAAAAAATAAAATAATTATTTACTTATTTATATTATATATTATCATTAATTATGTTCTCATATTCATCCATGATATCATTTTGTATCATTTTTCAAATTTGTAGTTAGACGAGCCAAAAGATGAACATATCATAATTAATGGATGAGTATGGTTATAAAAGTGGATTATTTTGGAATAATATCATAATTATAGAAGAATAATTATATTATTTATATATTTTTAATTTTTTAAAAAACAATTTAAGATATTTTTTATCTAATATTGAAACTAAATGAAAAATTAGATACATTACTTCATGGAGAAAGTAGTCCACACAAACGCAAGGATGGAATTTTCATTTTTCTTAATGAAAAAGTGAAATGGTGGTTAATAATTATTGAACTATAATAATAAAATTTGTTATAAAAACAATAATTATGTAATTATATATGAATGATAATGTTATATTTGGAAAAGTAATATAGAAAATAAAATAAATAGGGAAATACTTGTACTCATATTGAGAACTTGAGATTTCTCTTGGAAATATCATTGTAAATAGAGGTCATAAAACAACTAATTAAGAAAAATAATGATTAAATTTAGAGAGGATTATATATTGAGAAAAATGGTAGATTTTTAGGAATAAATTTTAATGGATAGGTGTATCAGTTAGTGATGGAAGTGGTCCCCTTTTAGAAGTGAAGAGTAGAGAAATTTTGGAAGTACTCACTACATTTCAATGATGGAATGTACCTAATAAAGAGTAAAAGGATATATAAGTGATAAATAATAGAGTTGGGGTGGTTTTTATGATCGACATATTATACACAGACTTTTTGGAATGTTTTTAAATGTTTTAGGTCTTCAATACTTAGTACAAATTTTTAACCCTTTTTACTTTTACTATGATAACTAATATATTTAATATTACTAATTAATTTTGATGATAAAAATTGAAATTTAAATAATTAAAATATTTTAATGTTATTATTTAAAAATTAAAATTAATTTAATCAAATAAAATCTCTATGATTTATAAAATAAAATTTCATAATTAACACACATGAAGCGTTTTTTTAAAACATGTGTTTTAAGCTTAAAATTTTTGTGAGGGTTAAAATTATCAATGTTATTAATTTTCATGAAATAGATTAGTTTATTTTAAAATATAATACTTTTTTATCTTTAATAGAAATCTAAAACGGAATTTTACCATACAAAGTTTTTAATAAAATAATTGATCATAAATTGTTTTTAATACAGAATAAAAAGTTACCAATGATATAAAAACCATACATAGGTTTTATAAATATATAATGATATTTAAAATTAATAATATTACACATTAAATATATATTTTATTAACTTAAATTATTAATAAATTTCTAATTATTTCTTATATATTGATAAATTCATAAAATTTTCAATTTTTGTAGAGATTGCATTTTTCACTAAAAATTAAAAAATCAATCATAATTGAAAAAACCAGAAATTTCAACATAATATAATATTGGAATTATAAAATAAATAAATATTTTCATTTTAAAAATTTAAAATTCTAAAAGTCTAAAATTTATCTTATAAATGGAGAAACAATATACAAAGTGAAATTACTTTTATTGAAAAGAGCCCTTTAAAAATATAAGTGTTCTTAATCCTATTTTGTATGAATTTCTAATTGATTATATTTTATTTACTAAAAGTTTTATTATTCTACATTTTTTAATAATATTCATTTAATATTTTGTGTCATGTTTTTATTTAGCGCTACTTGTGAAACAAGCTATCAAATATAGTATTATTTTTGATAAAAATATGTTAACAAAAGGCCATTACATTATACCCCTCTAAATAAATTGTGTCCTCAAAATTTTAATTATTATTGAATAATGATATAATTAAGGGTGTCGATAAGATATACATGGAATTGAATTTAATTTCTAAATAGGTTTTATCCTCACTATCCTTCACATTACTAGTGAATTTATATTTTACCACATAATGAAAATATAAGTAATTTTGAGTTATCCTTTAACTATTTTTGCTAAATACCCCAATATAATGGGAGTAATTTTTCATTGGGAGTTTATATTATTCCTAATATTTTTAGGCTTTCATGGATTGTTTTTTAGATGTGATTTTATTATCCATGAAATTATCATGTACTATATGTCAAGAGATCCAATCCATGCCTAATATCACATCAAATTTGACTAAAGAAAGGATAATAATATTTTATATGAATAAAATTTCTATAAATATCAATTAGAGAGGAGTTACGTACTTGGGATACAATAATCATAACAGTATAATTTTTTTAATAATTAAATATATAGTCATAAAGTTGTGATTTTATGTTTTTATTAAACATTATAGTCACATAGAAGTTTATTGAAAAAGATATTAATACAATTATCACACTTCATGAGTTGGTGATCAATGTTCCTTATTCCATATCATCTTTAGAACCTACTTCTATATTTTTAATTTTGTAGAATTTAACTTATCTTGAAAGTTGTTGGCTCTTATCATGTTTTTTAGCCCTTGTATATTGGTATTGACCTGGATAATATACTAGTTACCAACCTTTAAGGAATTGAAATATTAGTGGTACCTTTGAAAGAACTCTATTTCATTTCACCGTGCCCACTAAGCTCTTCACTTTTAATAGATAATTAGTTTCTTTATGCCCTGTTTTTTCACAAATAAACATATCCCATTTCTTTGAAGTAATTTTATTCAGTGCTTCTTCCCACATTTTTACATGTAGAAAATTGAACATGTTCTCTTCAAAATCTTTGTAAACTAAAATTTCATGATACTTCATCCTTCTCTGATTTGGATTGTTTGGGAACTCAACCAGGTTAGCATTATTAATTATAATTCTTAATATCTTGTTTAGTATAATCACACAGTTTCCCACATTAGTTATCATCACATTAGCTTGTTCATTGGGAAAATCTATGTATTATTAATAACATCCATTATTAACATGAATCCTTCTGGATTCATCCATAAGTAAATCTAAAAGGAGTTAATCATGAGTGGTGAATAATTAATAGCATTAGAGAATTATCAAAATATAAATACATGAAAAATTCAACCTCAAAATGTATTATGCTTTAAAATTATTACATTACCTTTCACTTTAACCTAAATAACTCTAGGTTTAATATAGGTTTATTTAGGTATGTTTATTTACTTATAATAATTCGTTAAAATAATAAATAATTCATAATGTATTATAAAGAGAATGTGATTAACTAATGAATATCCCCCCTAGGAGTGTCTAGTTAGGTGGGAAGTCTTATGTCAACTTGTCATACAATAGAGTAAATATTCAGATGATACTAAACCAGTAATTTTTGGGTGATTTCCCCTAGGTTGATTTGTTCCATTGTAGCATCCACTTTCTAGTGTCCAGACTATAATTTAATTTCTTGGTGAACAACTGTTGGAAAAAAATATGTCGATGTTTCATATTAGGATGTTTTGGATGTGGTTCTATTTGTTGAAAAAGCTAGATGACTGTGGATGAGTATGGTTATTGTTTATCAAAGATATGTTTTTAAGGGCGTGTAGTTTCCCAGTGTTTGCCAAATTTTTGGGCCTTAAAATTAGGATTTTGTGTTTGGAAAAGAAAGGTATTCCTCATTGTAGTGAACGATATGTGAAATGGAGAAGGAAATCGACAAATGAAGAGAAACACGGAGCCTGATACATGGTCCGTGTACCATGTCTGGGAATGGTTTGCGGCCACGTGCTATGTAGTGGGAATGGTACACGAAACCAGTTCGCGGAAATAAAAATGGTTCGCATCAGAAGGAGTTTTGGTATGTAGAAGGCTTGATGGTTTGCATGATGGCTTATAGATGGTAAAATAGATTAGCCGCCGCAGGTGATGGAAGGTGATATGTGGATAGGGTAGGAAAAATGGTTTGTGGGATGGTTGTGGTTCACGGCGGGAGCACGATATGTGGTGGAGGCGGTGCTGCGTTTAAGATTTGGTAAATCTCAAATTAGAGGATATTGTAGATATATTGGCCTATATAAGTTGTTCTAGTCCCACTGATTAGAGAGAGAGAAAGTATCATTATAGAACAAGTCTTTGCTCTGATAATTCGGCGAAGTCTGAAAGTGGTTCATATGGAAGAAACTCCACTAAAGGTTTTTGCGGGAAACTGTATCCCACAAAGGATGCAGTGCACACTAGAAGAAGCCGTGGTATGCATGGGAGACTGCGAAGGAGAAGTGGTTCATGGAATAATATTTCATGAAGGGAAGTGGTTTACGTGGACGGAATTATGACGAAAGTTCTTGTGAGGTACTCAATCCCGCAAAGGAAGAAGGGTCTAAAGAAGTAAGGTTTTACGTGGATGAAAAACTCACCTTCAGAAGCAGAGTTGGTTCATAGAAGTGGTTCGCAAAGGAGGTTTTCAGAGCTAGTACATGGAGAAAGTACACAACAGTGAAGGTAGAGGAGTCTACAAATGAAGGGAGGTTTGTGGAAGCGATATTGGTACATGGAGGAGGTGTTCTTCATACCATACCTGGTACATAGTACATGAGAAGAGAATGTGGTTCGAAGAACACACAAGGAAGCTTGCAAAAGATTCAATCAGTTTGTAAAATTCATTTCCATTACCTAACAGCTTGCAGAAAGGTTGAATTCATTTGTGGGTGAAAATGAACTTCAATAGAACATCTACATATTATTGAGGGCGCACAATTTCAGGAAAATGAAGGTACCTGAAAGTTCATAAACTGTGTGTGGACCCCTTCTAAGAGAAGTGAGTGAATAAAGAAGAAGATGGTGATCTATCCCATTGGAAGTGAGATAGAGGAAGAGATACAGGGAGTGAACCTTGGGAATGTAGTGAGTAGACCCTAAATCTTGTAAAGGCAGTGAGCCTAGGAATAAAAGATTTGGCCTAAACCTTGTAATTGGTAGTGAGATTTTGTGGATTTGGAACATTACACATCACCACTGTTTGCTCCTTTTATGTAGCCCAGTGTGGGTGAACCAAGTAAAAATCACCGTGTCCTGTTCATGATTTCATTTATATTCATTTATTGCTATGGAAGAAAGAGAGACACGCGTTTTGTTTAATTAAGAAACAAGACCAACAGGGGTATTATTATTAATCTATCACACCTTGATTCACCCCCTATCAAGGTTTTTGACCTAGTGGACCTAATAATTGGTATCAAAGGGAATGGTTAAAAGTTACTGGTTATCTCTAAGTAGAATAAATGGAGGTATTCAATCACAAAAGAATTATGATATTTGACGGTAATAATTTCCAACTAGGGAAGAATAGGATTCCCTACTAATTCCAATCATTAGGAAAAGATATCTTTACAGAAGCTATGAAATGAATATCAACCGATATCAATAGTGGTACTTTATTAGAATTTGAAAGATTAAAATGGGATACTGATGCTAAAGGGATCAATGATTTAGGAGGAGACATATCAAAAGAAATTTATACGAAGTTGATGTCATGTAAAACATCACATGCTATATGGAAAAAGCTGCTAAATATTTATGAAGGAGACTCAAAGGTCAAAGAGGAAAAGCTGTAGGTTTTGTAGAAAAGTATGAAGACCTGATAATAAACTCAAATGAAAATTTTGATGGATTATTTGATAGATTTAATGTTTTAGTATAGCACATGCGTGGTCTTGGGTAAATTATTCAATATATAAAGATTATGAAGTGCATCTGGAGAAAACATTAACCTCGGTTTAATCTAATGGTTTATGTACTGGAAGACAAAGATCTGAAGGAGCTGACGCCGAATAACATGCATAGTACTCTCATTGCATATGAAATGAGAAATGATGAAACATTGTAGTGGAAAATGGGAAGTATAAATAACTAGAATTAAAGACCATAGAGAATCTATCTGTTGAAGATAGTTCTGAGGAGTAAAATTTGGATTATTTCATGTCATTTCTCACTACTACAAATTAGCCTTTTATCAAAGTTAAAAACTGACATTAATAGTGCATGAAAAGCACTGTTAATGCCGAAGTAGATAGGGGGGGGGGGTCCCCTTTATCAGCACTAAAAAAAGTGCTGATAAAGGGGGGACTTTATCAGCACTATCCTGAGCGCTTATAATGGGGCCCTTTATCAGTGCTCAAAAAAGCGCTGATAAAGTCACTTGCCCCTGAACCTACACAACTAGCACCTGCACACCTGTACACTTGCACAAAATAGAACCTGCACACGAACCAAGAACAGAAATACAACACAACACACACAATATTTTGACAAACAATGATATATACATTTACATAACATCATGAATACAAGAAAACACACTGCTATATACATTTCAAAAAATGTTTTACATGGTTAGAATTACAATTATCCAACAAAAGTTATACACATTATTGTTTTATCCTTTGATATTTGTGATCCCATCACAAAAATTTTCACCCACGGTATTTGTTGCCGAACAAAGCATCCGAACTCAAGGAAAAAAATTCACCTATATAAGAAAGAAAATATTATGTTAATAATACAATAATGAAATAAATTAAAACATTAATATAAAATAAAACATTAATATGGAAATGTGAAACTAAAATATGGAAATGATAAACTCAAGGGTTTTCATTCTGATAACAATGAATGGGAATAATGTAAAATCAATATGTTTTTGGTTGATTTATCTCATTTAATAAATACTGAATCTTTATCTAATGAAAAGATTTATCGGTCACAACATCAATTTTTTTGAGGTGTGGTTGATTCTTACATGTCAAAAATGACCCATGGATCGTTGTCCTAATGTATCAAAACAATCCGAATGCGTTTTATCAGATTGTTGTTTTTCACTTGTGTTGTTTTCTAAAGTTAATGTCAATTTGAAACTGATATAAGACACTTTTAGCCATATCGGTCACACCGCGCGTCTGATTGAAGTGCGGTTGATTCATACACGTCACACATGACTCATTGATAATTTTCCTAAATTATAAAAACAATCCGAATGTGTTTGCTCAGTATTTCTTATGTCACTTGTGTTGTTTTCTAAAGTTAATGTTAATTTGAAACTGATATCAGACACTTTTTTCTATACCGGTCACACCATGCATCGGATTGAGGTGAGGTTGATTCGTACACATCAAAAATGACTCATGGATAGTTTTCCTAAAGTATTAAAACAATCTGAACACATTTTCTTGGTTTTCCGTATGTCACTTTTGTTGTTTTCTAAAGTTAATATCAATTTGAAACTGATATTAGACACTTTTAGCCATACCGGTAACATAGTGTGTTGGATTGAGGTGCGATTGATTCTTAAACGTCACAAA
This sequence comes from Viscum album, assembly GCA_963277665.1. Classification (NCBI taxonomy): domain Eukaryota; kingdom Viridiplantae; phylum Streptophyta; class Magnoliopsida; order Santalales; family Viscaceae; genus Viscum; species Viscum album. The sequence continues at coordinate 2,079,825,455 of OY728128.1, read as the reverse complement.
TGACTCATGGATTGTTTTCCTAAAGTATCAAAACAATCCAAACGCGTTTTTTTGGTTTTCCGTATGTCACTTGTGTTGTTGTTTAAAGTCAATGTCAATTTAAAACTGATATCACACACTTTTAGCTATACTGGTCACACTATGCATTGGATTTAGGTGTAGTTGATTCGTACACGTCAAAAATGATTCATGGATTGTTTTCCTAAATTATCAAAACAATCAGAACATATTTTCTAATTTTTCCGTATGTCACTTGTGTTGTTTTCTAAAGTTAATGTTAGTTTGAAACTGATATCAGACACTTTTACCATATCGGTCACACCATGCATCAGATTGAGGTGAGGTTGATTTATAAACTTCAAAAATAACTCATGGAGAATTTTCCTAAAGTACCAAAACAATCCGAACACGTTTGCTCAGTATTCCGTATGTCACTTGTGTTGTTTTCTAAAGTTAATGTCAATTTCAAACTGATATCAGACACTTTTAGTCATACCAGTCACACTGTGCATCGGATTGAGGTGAATTTGACTCGTACACATCACAATAAACTCATGGATCGATGTCCTAAAGTACCAAAAAAATCCGAACACGTTTTCTCAGTTTGACGTATGTCACTTGTGTTGTTTTCTAAAGTTAAGGTCAGTTTGAAAATGATATCAGACACTTTTAGCCATAACAGTCACACCGTGTGTTAGATTGAGGTGAGGTTGATTCGGACACGTCACAAATGACTCATGGATTGTTGTACTAAATTCTGACAACAATAAAAACTCGTTTTCTTGGTATTCCATATGTCAGTTGTGTTGTTTTCTAAAGTTAATGTCAATTTCAAACTGATATCAGACACTTTTAGCCATATCGGTCACACCATGCATCAGATTGAGGTGAGGTTGATTTGTACATGTCACAAATGACTCATGGATATTTTTACTAAAGTATAAAAACAATCCAAATGTGTTTTCTTGGTATTCTGTATGTCACTTGTGTTGTTTTCTAATGTTAATGTCAATTTCAAACTTATATTAGACACCTTTAGCCATACTGGTCACTCTGTGCGTCGTATTGAGGTGCGGTTGATTCGTACACGTCAAAAATGACTCATGGATAGTTTTCCTAAAGTATCAAAAAAATCCTAACACTTTTTCTCAGTTTGTCTTATGTCACTTGTGTTGTTTTCTAATGTTAATGTCAATTTCAAACTGATATCAGACACTTTTATCCATACGGGTCACACCATGCGTCAGATTGAGGTACGGTTAATTCTTGCACATCAAAAATGACTCATGGATCTTTTTAATAAAGTATCAAAACAATCCGAACACGTTTTATTGGTATTCCGTTGGTCACTTGTGTTTTTTCTAAAGTTAATGTCAATTTGAAATTGATATCAGACACTTTTAGACATACTGGTCACACCGTGTGTTGGATTGAGGTGAGGTTAATTCTTACATGTCAAAAATTACTCATGGATCATTGTCCTAAAGTATCAAAACTATCCGAACGTGTTTTCTTGGTTTTTCATTTGTCACTTGTGTTGTTTTCTAAAGTTAATGTTATTTTGAAACTGATATCAAAAAATTTTATCCATACCGGTCACATCATGCATTGGATTGAGGTGTGGTTGATTAGTACACATCAGAAATGACTCATGGATCATTTTCCTAAATTATCAAAACAATCTGAACACATTTTCTTTGTATTCCATATGTCACTTTTGTTTTTTTCTAAAGTTAATGTCAATTTCAAACTGATATCAGACACTTTTAGCCATACCTATCACAATGTGTGTCGGATTGAGGTGCAGTTGATTCGTACATGTCAAAAATGACTCATGGATCATCTTCCTAAAGTATCAAAACAATCCTAATGCATTTTCTCTATATTCCATATGTCACTTGTGTTGTTTTCAAAAGTTATTGTCAATTTGAAAATGATATCAGACACTTTTAGCCATACCGGTCACAATATGAGTCGTATTGAGGTTCGGTTGATTTGTACACATCAAAAATGACTCATGGATAATTTTACTAAAGTATCAAAACAATCCGAACGCGTTTTCTCGGTATTTTGTATGTCACTTGTGTTTTTTTTCTAAAGTTAATGTCGATTTCAAACTGATATTAGACACTTTTAGCCATACCGATCACACCATGCGTTGGATTGAGGTGTGGTTGATTCATACACGTCACACATGACCCATAGATCGTTTTCCTAATGTATCAAAATAATCTGAACGTGTTTTCTTGGTTTTTTTATGTCACTTGTGTTGTTTTCTAAAGTTAATGTAAATTTGAAACTCATATCTGAAACTTTTAGCCATACCAATCACACTGTGTGTCAGATTGAGGTGCAGTTGATTCGTAAACGTTACAAATGACTCATGGATTATTTTCCTAAAGTAGAAAAACAATATGAACGTGTTTTCTTGGTATTACGTATGCCACTTGTGTTGTTTTGTCAAGTTAATGTCAATTTGAAACTGATATCAGACACTTTTAGTCATACTGGTCACATCGTGCATTGGATTGAGGTGCGGTTGATTCGTACATGTCACAAATGACTCATGGATCATTTTCCTAAAGTATCAAAACAATACCAACGTGTTTTCTTGTTATTCCATATGTCACTTGTGTTGTTTTCTAAAATTAATGTCAATTTCAAACTGATATCAGACACTTTTATCCATATCGGTCACACCGTGCATTAGATTGAGGTGAGTTTGATTTGTACACGTCACAAATGACTCATGGTTCATTTTCCTAAAGTATCAAAACAATCCGAACGTGTTTTCTTGGTTTTCCATATGTCACTTGTGTTTTTTTCTAAAGTTAATGTCAATTTCAAACAAATATCAGACACTTTTAGCCATAATGGTCACACCATGAATCAGATTGAGGTGAGGTTGATTTCTAAACATAAAAAATGACTCATGGATCATTGTACTAATGCGTAAAAACAATCCTAACATGTTTTATCAGTTTTTCGTATGTCACTTGTGTTGTTTTATAAAGTTAATGTCAATTTCAAACTTATATCAGAAACTTTTAGCCATACCGGTCACACCGTTCATCGTATTGAGGCGCAGTTGATTCATACACATCAGAAATGACTCATGGATCATTTTTCTAAAGTATCAAAAGAATCCAAATGTGTTTGCTCGGTATTCCGTATGTCACTTGTGTTGTTTTCTAAAGTCAATGTCAATTTCAAACTGATATCAGACACTTTTAGCTATACCTGTCACACCGTGCCTCTGATTGAGGTGTGATTGATTTTTACAGGTCACAAATGACTCATGGATCATTTTCCTAAAGTATCAAAACAATCCAAATGCATTTTCTTGGTATTATGTATGTCACTTGTGTTGTTTTTTAAAGTTAATGTCAATTTCAAACTGATATCAGACACTTTTAGCCATACCGGTCACACTGTGCATCAGATTGATGTGTGGTTGATTCCTACACGTCAAAAATGACTCATGGATCATTTTACTAAAGTCCCAAAACAACCTGAACATGTTTTCTCAGTTTTTCATATGTCAATTCTGTTGTTATCTAAAGTTAATGTCAATTTCAAAATGATATCAGTTACTTTTAGCCATACTAGTCACACCGTGTATCGGATTGAGGTGCAGTCGATTCGTACACGTAGAAAATGACTCATGGATCATTTTCCTAAAGTATCAAAACAATCCAAAAGCGTTTTCTCAGTATTCCGTATGTCAGTATTTTATAAGAGTCTCTCATTAAGTTATTCCTGACTAGAAACTCAAATCATTTCTAAAACCATTCTTCAGAATCTAAGGATATGAAACATAAGAAAGGGTGATCATAGATGCTAAATAAGTTTAAAAAAGGGAGATATCAATGATCATATATAGATAACATAAGTAGTAGAAATTCACCTTTATTGTCTTATTTTTTACATTATTCCATTAGGTACACTGCCCATTCGTTTCTAAACACATCTATATCATCTTGTGAATAGGAGTTTTTGTGATAATCATAGTAGAACTAAAAAAATATAAATACACATAGGATTAATAATTATTTTAAATGAACTAGTAGTTATTTTCAAAATACCTTTTCAGGGATGCTATTTTGTTCATGAAATATGATCTCTTTCATAAATTTACAAACATAATAACCGCAATCGTTTCCATTTGTTTTTTTCGGACACTACGGAGACATTGAGAAAAATAAGTAATCTATTTTGATATGTATTTGGATAGTGCAAAATAATTATATATACCTTGATACTTGTCCATTTTTTGATCTCTTGTTCCTTATCGTCCTTAGGTCCTGGATTCATTCCAGCCTTTAGACGATATTCATACACCGCCCTATCATAACAGAATTCTCATTAAAAGATAATATAAATTATATAACTATATATTTAGTTCTAAAATTTTGGATCTAGTGTATTAAAAGTTGAAAATCGGCATCATGTGTGGTTGGTTTGTTGGATATCCAGGCAGTGATTCCAGAAAATAAATATTTGGAGTATTCAAATTGACTGCATTGAGCATCCAATGCTGCCTAAAAACACAAAAAGGAATAAGTAATGATAGAAATGAAAATATAATTGATATTATTAAAATGTAGAGTTTTACCCCTGAAACTTTGTTATTAAAAGGAGCCTGTCAGTCGTAATTTTGCATTGAAACGTTCCGAACAGGTTTGACATTAATTTAGACTGAAAATCGGAATCTCTTTCTTTTTGTTGTGTAGACATGGTGTGAGGACTAACGAATCCAAATTTGTATTCATGGTAAAATCCCTTCAATTGTTTTTCATATATATGCCTGTGAAAAATATGAAATGTATTTAGCCATAATTATCATAGTATATCAGCTTCTGTAAAATCAAATCATGAAAGCATACCTCATGTATACAATTATAACTGAGGCGCCTAGCCAGTCATATGTGATGATTTTAGCTACAAAGTTAGCACTAATGAAATATAATGTTACCTCTCCATACATATCTTTTTCACAAACAATTGTGTGATTATTTCTGCCTTTTATTTTCATATCCACATGAGCTTGCAATGATATTAAATGTGGATATAGAACGGGCGGGGTGAAGGTGCTCTTAGTAGATCATTTTGATTGGTTGGTTGATCCTTTTTTGCTGCTCTTTCATTTTAGCTCCATCATTTTTTCCTTCTATAATAACATTAATCAGTTCATCCCTTTTCTAATTAAATTTTAATGGTTCTGCTTGAAAAATTAATTGGAAATAAATACCTCCTGGTCGACATGTTTTTTTACAAGATTCGACAGCCATGAAAGGAATGTTCCAATAGATTTTTCCACCGAATGAATGTCATCATCTTCATTTGGCATGGGTATCTCAGCGCTCAGCTCATGATCTACGTTAATCGACACTTTTACAAGACCGGTTGGAAGTGGTCTGGAGTGTAGTGTGTCATTTTTCATATTGAACACCGTATCCCTCGCTACAAGGCGATGGGTGGGAGTTGACAGATATAAATCACAGTCATTTTCACCCTGTAGAATATCATTACAAGAAAATTATCAATGTCTATGTGATTCAAATTTCATAGAAAAAAATATTAGAACATTGATTACCTCAGTTAAGTTAGGTCTTTGAAGGGAATGGATCACCTCAAAGATGGTGGGAGGTGGGTCGGGATCTTCTCACGCGGGTTGTTCTTGAGTTGTTTCTTCTCTTCGCCTCTCCCCCATCAAAGTTGCTAGTAACTCTCCCTGACATTGGAATTTTTCTTTAAGTGTAGATAGTCTATCTCTCATCATTTTCATTTTTTATTTTGTTCCTCCTCTTGTTTTTTTTTCTGAAAATATGTCCGGGGTGTCACCCCAAAACCCGCACCTCTGACGCGACCATACTGTTTTGGCAGTTTTAAGGCTGGGGAAAGTATGTATGCATACAGTGCGGGTGTTGTTTATTCCTGTGACTATGTCCAATAGAAAATATGGGAAAATAAGTAATCATCGTTATGTAATAGTGATTTAAAGCAAAATAAATTTATATTATGTCATACTTACACATGTTTCCCACACTTTTTGTGTGTTTTCATCTACCAGTTTCTCCTCTTTATTAACACGAGCCTCCTTCCACAACAAATGGCGTGGGATGGAAGTGTCTTGAGATTTTGATTCATCAATCTGCATAGAAACAGAGAAACATGGTTATAGTGTTGTTTTATGTCACATAATAGTAATAGAGTACTTTTAAAATATGTACTAATTGTTTTTCAATTGAAGCGTATCCCAGCATTACTTTACAGTAGGGGTACACTGGTTTTGCTGCCCGTCCTTTATTTTGAGCACTCAGTTACTGTTTAATAAATAAAAAACTATCAATAAAAGTGATGAATATAAGAAATGTTAAACAAGATGTTACCAAACACAATGTACCTGAAAAGATTGCTCTGCACGACGGTTGCAAAACGCATCCCATGCTACTTGGGATATCAAGTGTGCATAAATAGGAGGTGGGTGCGGCTTAATTTTCCCTTCAGCATCTTTTAGACGATCTTTCGTTAAAATGGTTCAAAATCCTCTATAAACCCTTCCTGCCAGTCTTAATGCATATTCTTTGTGCAAGACATCTACTATAAATGCACTTTACAAGAGATGATTAAGATTTAATCAATATTTCAGTATTGTATTTTAATAAATTAATTAAATGATATCGTAATGTTACTGTAATCTCTTCAAACATTAATGTTTTCAGCCCGTTGAAAATATGGTGCCATGACTCTATATCAATCAGTATGCATTGCCGAGTGACGATTCCAATGTAGCTACTAAACATGGCATTGTTGGGGTTTACATGTTGGCCTCACTTATTCCATCCCACCTCATATTTGATGCCTTTTTATTTTGCCTTATGGATTTTGGGTAAAACTATAAAACTACGGCGCACCTATTTTTTGTGCCACTGGGGTTTCATTGCCTACCATTTCGTCGGGTTCTACATCATCATTATGTTCCTCCGAAGTGCTAGCATCGGCACTCGGACCCGCAACAACAGGTTGAGAAACTTGTTGTACCTCAGCAGTGGGACCAGCAGCAATAGGTTGAGAAACCTGTTGTACCTTAGCAGTGGGACCAGCTGCAACAGGTTGAGAGACCTGTTGTACCTCAGTAGTAGGAACAACTGCAACAGGTTGAGAAACCTATTGTGTCTCGGGATTGGGTGCATCAGCAGGTGTAGAAGTCATTATCTTCAGAAGTGGTTTAACATTTAATTTAGATCACATAAAATCAGCAGCGAACAGAAAATAACATAATGTAACACAATCTATATTACAGTAAAAAAATAACCTGATTATTGAAATATTTTTTTAAAGGCTTAAGGGATTTGACCCCTCTATCGACTATCCATATCCCTTCATTGTGGTCTCCTCTTACATACAAAACATCATCTACATTGGGACCACTGCGAAATGATTATGAATTCCCAATGAAAGGGTCATCCTCCATTGAATTTTCATATGACGCTTCAGTTGTTTTGGTCGATAAGAGAACAATTGACCAGTTTTGGTTTGCGGTATCTGGAACATAAAATACTTTCACTGCTTGTGATGAAATTATAAACGGTTCATCTTTCTCCCCTTCCTTACTAAAATTAACTTTCATTAATCAAATTCCCCTATTTTAACATCACTCTTGTTATCAACCCACTTGAATTGAAAAATCAGAAGTTGGAATTCCGTATAATCCAACTCCCATATTTGTTTGATGATGCCAAAGTATGACATATTTGCATAAATTGGATTTCTGTCCTTAGCACCAGAATCATGCATCACTTCAGCCACAAGTATAACCCCACTATCCTGCATGGTAATGTATTCATCATGTTCATTAGTATAAAATGTATAACCATTAACTACATAAGCATTGTAATATAATACATACACCCTTGGTCCTCCAGCTAGCCATCAAAGTCGTTTTGAAATTGACTCTGGATTTTCATCCGACTTCTTAAAAATATGGTCCCAAAACCATCCTATAAACTATCGATTATGTTTATCTGATATCCATTTTTCATCCCTAGATGGATTCAAATGCCTAATAATTTCTTTTTGGGTTTCAACAATTGGGTTAACGTCGAAACTGTTATGAAAAACATAAAGTTGGGCTTGCTCCCAATCTGTACTATTGATTGTGACAACCTGTCTTCCAGAAATTACTTCACCCTCAAGCCACCCAGTGTGATAAGATTTCGGTAGGCCAATGATTTCCACACTAGACAGGTATTCGGTACAAAATTCAACGGCTTCCTCAACAATATATCACTCCGCAATACAACCCTCTGGCCGAATTCGATTTTTGACATACCCTTTCAAAATATTCATATACCGTTCAATGGGATACATCCATATGTAATGTACATGACCACATAGTTGAATCTCTCTCACCAAGTGGACCATCAGATGAACCATCATATCAAAAAATGAAGACAGGAAGAACATCTCTAATTCACATAATATGACGACAATTTCTCTTTCCATATTTGGAAATTTTTCCTGGACTATAACTTTGCTGCATATAGCTTTGAAGAAGGAACACGGTTTCGTTAATGTATGGTGGACATTCTTAGTGAAAATGAAACATAAAGCAATAGGAATGAGATCTTGCATCAAAACATGGCATTCATGTGATTTTAGACCGTTTAACTTCAAACCGCTCATTGACACGAGGTTCCTGATATTTGATGAATACCCCTATGAATCCTTTACGTCATTCAAGAAGATTCAAAACTGATATCTCTCCTACCTGAAAAGAGTGTAAGCAGTAGGAGGAAGAAATGTTTGTTTTTTACCCTTCACTGGTGCCAACTCTTCTCATATTTCCATCTCAACCATGTCCAACCTATCCTTAATTCCATATTTTGTTTTTCTAGGTGTATTTAGCAACGTGCCGATGACACTATCAAATACATTTTTTTTCTATATGCTTAACATCAAGAAAATATCTGACATATTGACAATTCTGCTATGGTAATTCAAAAAAAAAATGATCTCTTTTTCCAAACGATTTTCGTAAGGTTTTTCGAAGACAATTTACAAAAAGTAGTGTCCACATTTTTAACGTCCACAAACAATTTATCGCCTATTAGTGGAGACAGTGCTATACATTCTTTTGAACTTCTATCGAATGATGTCGTCCAAGATCGGTACTTATGTCATTGGGGTAGAAATATATGATGTCCTAGAAACATGATTTTCGATGAATTTTTCAACCTAATTGATTGTGTACCTTGTTTGAAAATGGGACACCCTTGATTTCCTTTAATGATATATCCTGAAAAATTTCCATAAGCAGGGAAGTCATTTATCTTCCCGTACAACATGGCTCTCAAAGTGAAATCTTCCTTTTTGCAAGCATCATACAATGTAACACCTGAATCCCACAATAATTTCAAATCTTCTATCAATGGAGCTAAATAAACATCAATATCATTACTCGGTTGTTTTGGTCCAGATATAAGCATAGATAATATGATTTATTTTCATTTCATGCATAACCACAGTGGTAAGTTATAACTTACCTACATAACTGGCCATGTAGTATGACTGTTGTTTTGAAAACAAAAAGGATTCACTCCATCTGTAGATAATGCAAGACAAATGTTTCTCAACTCATTTCCAAATTCAGGATACTCATGATGAATTCTATTCCACTGAGGAGAGTCTTCTGAGTGACAAAGTATCCCATCTTTAATTTTTGTATCTGCATGCCATGTCAATTGTCTTGCAGTATCCTCACTTCCATATAGGCGCCTAAACCTTGGAATGATTGGAAAGTACCATACAACTTTAGTAGGACTGGATTCATCTTTCTTGTATCGAGAATCACAACACTTTGGGAATTATTTAAGTGATTTTTGGTCCTTTAAAAATAGTATACAATCATTCGGGCAGGCGTGATTCTTTCATAGATCATACCCATCTAGCATAACATTCGTTTGGCGTCGTATGTTCGGCTCGGGAGCTCATTATCTTCTGAGAGCATGTCATTCAGGAGAGAAAGTAGTTCCATAAAACTAGCATCACTCCACCCGTTGTCTTCTTTCAAATTATACATCTTCATTACGACTGACAATGCTTTATATTTAGTGAAACCAGCATACAATGGCGTCTTTGCAAAACCTTTTAACTTCTCAACCAATTTTGTGCTATCATGTAGTTCATCTTCGACGGTCCTTATCATTTCCTCAATACAATCATCATCATCATTCCCATTTGTAATCACATCCTTCATATGGTCATCTTCATTGTTCATTATTGTAATCATATCAGATGATCCATAAAACGCAGTGTTATCCTAGACACTACCTACATTCGTTGTTTCCCCATGTTTATACCAGCATGTACAACTCTGATCTATTCCATGACAACTAAAGTGTTCTTCCAACTCCTCTGGACTAATTTTTTTTTAATAACAACAGTGTAAACATAGAAAAGGATTTGAGAAGGGTCATATGCATGATCTTTTACAAACTTGTTAAACTCTTTCACACCTTCTTCATTCTGTTTTGTCAAACGATTGGCATTCATCCATTCTTTATTTATATTCATCCTATTTGAAATCCAAAGTATAGGTATATAGGTTAGGGGAAAAGAAATATGAGTATAATTTTGATAAAAAACAAGATACTTTAAAAATGGTGGGGGCATTCTCATTAATAGCAAATCTTGGGTGGTTCTTGGGATTCATCCATTCTCTTCTCCTCTTCGATCCCCCCTGAGAGGGGTGGTTCTTGGGAGTTTTGCATAGCGCGTTAGTGAGTTATTACCTCATGCTTCCTCTATTACTATTATCCTTTATTTCCCTATGATTTGGGATGATTTTAACAAGGATTTGTGTGATGATTTCACTATATCATCTTCAAATCAATTCAAATGATGTAGATTTTGTTTGTATTGGCTAGAGGTTATCTTCGTATGATGAACGCACCATGTTTTGTGTGGTTTAGGTGGTGTTGTGTTTCCTAGTGAGTTTTTAAAAGATTATTCCTAATTATATTAAGGTGATTAATTAATTATAAGTTTATATAATTAATTATTTGGGAATTGTACCTTGATATAAGGTCTCAATCATTGGTACAAGATTAGATAAGGCATGTATAGTCTTGGTTGAGGATGAGTTGATCTTGGTGAGGGGTTACTCCATTTATTGAGGTAGGTGGACCCTATAATACAAAACCATGTTCCAATTTATGCATGATTGTGCATTCATGCAAGATTATATGTGTTCTAGTGAAAGGGATAGAAATCAAGAGCAACCTAGGTAAATAAATCGGGTGTTTTTGATCCACCAATAGATAGAGTGAGGGTTCTATTGAATGTTTGTGATTTTGTGATCATCCAGAGATTATGTATCCATGAAGGTGGGGTTCCTAGCTGTTTTTATGAGATGATCGGGTTTGGTATAAGATTTGGATGGCCTAGTTAGGTTTTCTAAGGCTATTTGAGTAGGTATTAGAGTATTAGGCCAGAGAAGATGGATAATATAGTTTTATATCTCATGTATGATGGGGAACACCCTCTTAAGGATATAAAATATTCATGGTGTGTGTGATGAGTAGGATATTCCATATAGGGATTGGTGAAGTGTGACATAGAGGATTTCCTCATTATAATTGGATTAAGAGATCTCCAAGGGGAGATATGATATGGTACCTAAGTGAGGGTCATGGTAATAGTTTGAATAACTTAGCATAGTGTATCCAAGGATCTTAGTGTGAGTTTCTTAGGATGGTAATTATTTAGTTTTAAAGAATTTTAATGTGGGAATTAAAAGATGATATAGACTAGAATATCGAGTCCTAGATCAAGTATAACATGTGGGTTGTGACATTACCATGTAGAGATGAGTGTGTGTTGGTATCAATGAGTAGAGATGGGTTAGGTTTGTAGAACCCAGTAGATTCCCTTATAGGTGAAATTAGAATGCTGATTGGTTGGGAATAATTTTTATGTATTACCAAGATGGTTTTAGGGAGATTATTATGCAGGGCTCAATGGATGGTTACTTTTATCATTTATGGTCAGACCGACTAAGAGATTGGGAATTCATATGACTTTCACCTAGTTGAAGTATGATAATCCATGGGGCCCACCTATTGATGATGTGGTTTAGCTAGTACGAGAGGTTGGATATCTAGATACCCTCCTTATATTACTATTTATATGTTTTGTGGCATGAGACAAGATGGATGGACTTTATTTAAGTGATAAGGTGTTGGTAAGACCCTACTTTGAGTGAGAAGGCATTGGTCAAAGGGGATTGGTGTGTGACTTCCATGGGATACACCTATTGATGGTGCATTTTGACTTGTGATAGAGTTTGGATATTGAGATTCCCTCCTTAGATCATTTTTTGTCTAATAATATGATGTGAGATATAGAAATGGGGATCAATTAGTATCAGTTTGGAGTTGTTTTGTGAGAGGTTGTCTATAGAGATTCCCTCCTCAAATTGTTTTTTATGTGATGTGATGGGGAGACCCACCGTATGTGAGAGGGGATTAGCTATTATGTTGTCTAATTAGAGGATATGTGAATCAAACCCAATGTGAGAGGTTGGTGGCACTGTTATGTTATATTAAAGGATGTGATATTATATTGGATTATGACCCAACCTAGAGAGAGTGGGTAGTGGGAAGGAATTGTTAGAAACCCTATTAAGGTTCTTTTTTTAAAACCCAAGGAAAATAGTGTACAATATAGTGTACAATATAGACCATACTAAACATATGTCTCATATCATTGGCATTCCTCACCCGATGACATGAATTCACCAACATGGACGGTTCAAACCCTACCTGGCCTAACTATGGGGTAGTATCCAAAATCAGAAAAAGATCCATACTAAGGGCCACTAGACAGAGTGAAATCCTAATCTAGTGTAACAACCTTTCACAAAAAATACTCTCTCAATTCAGGTTTCTATCACAAGGCTATAGTGGGGAGAGCTACTCAAGATAAAAAAAGTAACCAACCACATATACATGTGTCACAGACACAAGCATCTAACACAAGAATCATTCCAAATCATTATTAATATAAATATTGATAATAAATGAAAACATAATTAATTCATGAAAATTCAATTTTACTCACTTTAAGGAGGACACAGTGGCGGAGGAGGAGGAGGTGTCGACAGCGGAGGCAACAGAGGTAGCAGAGGCAGCAGAGGCGGAGGCAGTAGAGGCAGTAGAGGCAGCGAAGGCAGCTCAGAGGCAGCAGAGGCAGTGGAGGAAACAAAGTAGATGGAGGAGGAGGAGGTGGAGCAGGAGGAGGAGGCAGAGGTGGTGGAGGAGGAAGAGGGGGAGGATCCATGACAAGGGGATGAGGAGAAGAAGTAGGCGCCAGAGGAGGAGAATAAGGCGGTGACCATGGTAGAGGAGGAGGAGAAGGAGGCAACGAGAGAGAGGAGGCAGCGGCGGAGGCGCAGGGAAGGTCTCAGTGAGAGATTGACAGGGTGTGGGGAGGAGGAGCTGCTGCAAGATGAGTAGGAGGAGAAGTAGGCGCCGGAGGAGGAAAATGAGGTGGCGGCCGTGAAAGAGGAGGAGGAGAAGGAGGCAGCGGCGGAGAGGAGGCAATGACGGAGGCGCAAGGTAGGGCTTCCATGAGACCCTGACAGGGTGCGGGGAGGAGGAGGAGGACCCGGTGTCATTTATAAATCTTGTGGGACCTTTATCTGCGCTAGTAATAAGCGCTGATAAAGGGGGTCTTTATCTACGCTAAAATGAAAAGCATTGATAAATACCCCTTTATCAGATCTTTTTTAGCGCTGATAAAGGTAGGACTTTATCAGCACTTTTTTAGGCCTGATAAAGGGTTTATTTGTTACCACTTTTTATTTTAGCGTTGATAAAGGCAGGCGCCTACCTTGTCCAGTTTTGTGATTGTGTCACTCCTCAAATATTCAAAGGGGAAAAATTTTTCAAAGGAAAACTTCAATATTCATGATTTTGATGCGGAAATATTATGGATTTTTCAGTAAAGTGTCCTAAGAAGTTTGATTATGATAATGAAGATAATGATAAAATTTCCCAAAATAAGTATCCATAAAATGTGAAATGCAGGAGAAGTACAAAGAGAATGTTCTTCAAAAAGAAAAAATCTGCTTTCAAAATAAGATGAAAATTCATAAGAATATGAGGTAGAAGAATTATATGACTATAAGGATAATAAATTAGATGATTTGGTGGCAATTTTCAGAAATTATTTAACAAAATAAGATAGTGACAATGAAGAAGAATAAATTGGAGGAAGAGTTTATCTTCAAGCCGAATTAAAAGTTGACCTTAAATAGATAGATATTTTGAGATAAAAAAGAAAGCTAATAAAGTTTCTCATGGTGCCAAACTCTATATGTAGGCACAATAAGAAGATAATTCTGAGTTGAATTTCAAAATTGAAAAGCTGAGGTCTTCAATGCCAAAAAGATCCGAAAATGTGGTTGAGTAAACACTCAAAACTGAAGAGTAGAGAAGAGAGATCGATAGTTTGAGTGAAAATGGAAAAGTTCAAATCAAACATATCAAAGAACATGAAGAGGAAGTCATCTGCGTATGATGAAGTGTTAAAGATAAAAAAATTGTTGACTCATAGAACAACATTAGGAAAATAGATATCATAGGAAACAAAAAAAGATGAAAGTAGAAGATAAGTGTATAGTAGAATAGAAGAAACACTCAAATGAAAATAATAAGACCGGTACAAGGTTTTATCGAAAATAGAAAGCAGAAACGATTGAAGTTATACCCTAAGAACCCACTCAAATATTGAATATTGATTTGGGTATGAAAAAGATTCAGAAGATTCAGAGAACCGAAGGGATAACCAGTGGTTCCGTATTGCATGGCTGGAATGTACCCCGTATAAGATTCTATTATTTCAGAATGATGTGACATGTACAAAATATTTGTTCTATAGAAAAGTGATACGAAAGGGAACATGACCAATGGAGGCAGTAATATAGAGCTAAATTTCCCAGGCCATTATTTGGGGGTCAATGTCTTAGGTGTGGAGGATTTATACACATGCCAATATATTTCTCATCAATAATACAAAGGAATGTTCTATAGCAGAATGAGGTTGGTTACAAGAATCCAAAAAATGTATCATCAAGTGATCTGAAAATGTAAAAATTTATTTTGAGCTCGGTAAGATAATTATGGTCTATCATATTCATAGGAATGCTAAGAATCTCAATTCATAACTTGTATGAAATCAGAAACATAGATCAAAAAGAAAATATATGAGCATGTAGTGCTTTTTGAAATTGTGTTCAAGGCATCATATCACACTTGGATATGGATCATTGAAAGTGGATGCACCTCCCATTTGATAGGAAACAAGGATCCAGTGATGGGAATTAGGTATGATAAAGACGATAGTGTAAGGTTTTTCAATGACGAAGGGTTGAAAATTATTGGCTCTAGGAAATAAAGGTTTGGGGGAAAATACATGAGGTGTGCATATGTCTTGGTTGTTTAAGGTATTTGTCACAACTTGTTAAGTGTAAGTCAATTGTGAGACTCAGGACATGCCATAATATTTTCTATGAAATTAAATCTGATAATGCTATAAGTGATTGCTCAAAGATTATATATCATGATAGCTGAGGTTTGGGATGAATGAAATTGACTGGTTTCAAGGGCTGGTGTTTGGAATAAAGTGATTCATT
Organism: Viscum album; assembly: GCA_963277665.1. Classification (NCBI taxonomy): domain Eukaryota; kingdom Viridiplantae; phylum Streptophyta; class Magnoliopsida; order Santalales; family Viscaceae; genus Viscum; species Viscum album. The sequence continues at coordinate 2,079,809,755 of OY728128.1, read as the reverse complement.
GATGAACATTACACTATACTATTGTATATCACAATGAGCATGGATCATGTGGGTTTAGAGTATTTTTTGAGTAAATTCTTGATCACTATCTTACTCATGGGAAGCGAATGCTGGTCGAAGTTAGAAGAAGCTTTAACGAGATATCTAAATGAGAAGAATATTTATGAGAAGAGTTGTTAACAAACCCATAAGGGATATTTTTGGGAAAAAATCCCTCAATGTTTCATATCGGGATGTTGTGGATCTGATTTTTTTTAGCAAATCCAGATAACCCTGGATGAGTATGGTTAGAGTTTCTCAAAGATAGGTTTTTAAGGTGGAATAATTTCCTAGTGTTTGATAAATTTTTGGGCCTCAAAATCTTGAATTTTTGTTTGAAAAAATAATGTATTCCTCATAGGAGGGAATGATATGAGAAACAAAAAAGGAAATTGGAAAAGGAAGATAAATGAGGAGGCCAGGACATGAACATCATACCATGTCCGGTAATGGTTTGCAGCCATGTACTAGGTCGTGGGAATGGTATGCGAAATCAGTTCGTGAAACCAAAAACAGTTCGTGGCGGAAGGTGTTACGGTACATGAAAGGCATGATGGTTCATGATATGGCTTAATGATGATAGAAGAGATCAGATAACATGGAGGAATGAAGGAGGTACACAGATAGGGTAATAAAAATGGTTTACAGGTAGTTGTTGTTTGCGGTGAGAGCATGATATGCGGTGGAGGTAGTGCTGCGTTGAAGATGTGGTAAATCATGAATTATAGGATTTTCCAGATATATTTTCCAATATAAGTTGTTCTAGTTCCACCGACCAATGATAGAGTGAATATAATTATTGAAAATTTATTTTCTTCTGGAATTCAACAAAGTCTGAAAGTGGTTAATGTGGAAGAAACTCCACCGAATGTTTTTCTGGGAAACTATATCCTGTAAAGGACATAGTGCACACAAAAGGAAGGCATGGTATGTCGGGGATCCTATAAAGGAGAAGTGGTTCACGGAGGATGGTTTCACAATGGGAGGTGGTTCACGTGGAAGAAATTCTATCTAAAGTTCTTGAGAGGTACTGAATAACACAAAGTAAGAAGGTCCCATGGAAGGAAGGTGGTTCCCGGAGGAAGAACTCACCTGAGGAAGCAGTGGTGGTTCACAGAAGTGGTTTTCAGAGGAGTTTCATGGAGTTGATACATGGAGGTGGTACGTAACAACAAAGGAAGAGGAGTCCGTGGAAAAAGGGTGGTTCACAGATGTTGTAGTAGTATACGGAGGAGGTGTTCATCATACCATACTCGGTACATGTTATATAAGAGTATACAGTGGTTCTCAGAACATACAAGGAATCTTACAAAAGTTACAAATAAGTCTAAAAAATACATTTCCATTACCTAACAGTTTTCAGAAAGGTGAAATTCATCTTTGGGTGAAAAGGAACTTCAGTAGAGAATCTACATATAGTTGAGGATGTGTTCTTTAATTCAAATAAAGGGACCTGCAAGTCAATAAACTATGTGTGGATCCCTTCCAAACGAAGTGAGCAAAGGAGGAGGAAGATAGTGTTGTTTCCTATTGGTAGTGATCTAGAGGAAGAGACATAGGGAGTGAACTTTGGGAATGCAGTGAGCAAACCCTAAATCTTATAAAGGTGATGAGCCCGGGCATAGAAGATCTAGCACAAACCTTGTAATTGGCAGTGAGATTTAGTAGATTTGGTATATCAGATCATCACCTTTATATTGTCCTTGGGAGTAACCTAGTGAGGTTGAACCAAGTAAAAATCATTTTGTCCTGTACATTATTTCATTTCAATTCATACATTGTTATGGGAGAAAGAGAGACATGTGTTTTGTTTAATGATGAAAAAAGATCCTAAGGGGTAATAGTTTTAGTCTATCATACCCTAATTCACCACCCTCTCAGGGTATTTGACCTAGTGTGCCTAACAACTATATAATATCTATTTTACAGAATCTTTAAGATGTTATCTTATAGTTATGATTATCCCGTAGTCTCATTAACAGGGATTTAAAATAATTAATTTTATCCTAATACCTAAAAAAGTTAATATTACCGCAACTAACCTATAGGGTTATATATACCTTTGAAATTATAATCAAACTTAAATTTTCTTCCCTTTATGATGTTTACATCTATAATCGGTAACATCTCTTTATCCAAATTTATCTAAACCTTCCTATGATATCGACCATAAGATCCTATAGATGCGGTCATCTCATAATTACATGACATAATGAAAATATTATATCACTATATCTAACGCCCCAAACCTAGTTACCCAGAGTCGGTGCATTATTTTAATACATTGGCATGATTACAAGGAATAAAATCCCGAAGGACCAATCAGTTTAGCAGTCTTCGAAAATAGATTACATACATGAATGTTACATTACACTTTATAACATACAAAACAACATAAATAATCCTTTATGAACACCATTATTCCCTTGGATTAACCCTGAATATCAATCAAAATACACTTCTTGGAATCCTAGAAAAAATAAAACATAGAAAGGGGTGAGCTCAAATGCTCAGTAAGGATAACAATACAGTGGAAATTTTCATAAATAAGAATAAACATTTAAAGAAATGTATAACTAAAACAAAAGCCTTTTAAACTTGAACTTCAACATAATATGGAAAAAATAAAATGAAGTAATACCATTTACTTATTCACATGGATATTCTACTAGTCGAATAATCACATGCAATATCACTAACCACTTTCATAATGATGGAATGCATAATTCCAGACTATCATAACCACATAGTCAGGGCCTTGTGCCAAGACTACAAATAAGATTTTTTCAAGGCCTTGTGCCAAGACACTAGTTGTCTCATGAGACATACTGATGCATCGAGGAGCTATAGCGGGCTCCACCCGTCACTTACTAAGTCCAATTCATTCCTCATATGAAAAGGTTTAAACATAACATAAGCATTTGTATTAAAACTAGAATACTAAATCTCTGTACTTTATCCTTAAACCATGAATGGTATATAAAAATAACACATCCATAGTCAAACATATCACAAAAACATCAATACAATATGGAAGATTTGTATCATAATAAATAATATTCAAACAAGTTTAAAATCCATCAAAGGATGTTTACATAGATGAAAATGATTTGTAAAACTCTTTTATAGATATATACTTTTTCATGAAAACATTTAAAAGTCACACAATTTAGAAAGGATGACATTTAAAGACATTTTTGAATCAAAGTGTCCCATACCACTTTGAAACTTTTTAAAGTAATTAACATTAAAACATTGGAAATGATGTTTTTGTAAAAAAGGTTCCTTAAAATAATCCCTTTGAAAACTCTTTCTTGAAACATTGACATGGATAATAAATATGTCCCATTAGATACTTACGTAAAAACAACCTCATATAATAAAGAGATTGTGAAATTAACCCTTACCAATTTGGTAACTTACGAAACAGACACCCCATGAAAGAGGTATCATACAATGAATATGTAAATACACATAAATTAAAGTGTATTACACAAAGAATAAAATTATGGGTAGTACATACACCACACAAAAGGTAATAGTGTCAATATGGCATGAATCTCACGGGAATAAGGAGTGAGATGAAAACCCCTTACCTTGCTCTTTCCTTCTGTCTAGGGTTTATTTAACATCCTGTATGAAGACCATAGCATGTTATTAAATTATACCGGAACCATATTAATATTTATGATATCATACATTATTCATTTATGACATTATACTACCCATTTAATAATAATTTCCATGTTAAATTAACATTTCGGGTAATAATTGCTTTCTTTATCGTACGTGTTTTAACTAGTTACTCTTGATTATATCACTTAGATCATGATTTAAATACTTCCAGAATATAAAAAATGATTTATATATCATATATATTTAGAATATATATATGTATAATAGACATATATATGAAATGGAGAACACAGTTTATGGGGACGGTTGTCTGTATGTACGCATAAACACTGTTTCTGTTTTCATAATGTATTTAATGGAACTATGTGAATAAAAAATACGTAAGTATGCACACAAACACACACACACACACACACAAATATATATATATATATATATATATATATCTCCATTAGAATTATTATGTCATATATTACAAAAATATTAGTAATATATATTTTTATAATCGTCGATGAATGGTGAATGTGGAAATGAATCTCATCGCGTCGTGGAGACGGTAATCCATACATACGCACGAGTGATAATATCATTTCCTTAAAGGTGTAGAATTGGATGGTATATTAATTTTACAGAGACATTATAATGTTATTTTTATTATTTATATACATATTACTCATCATTATATCCATCCAAATAACATAGTGTTGAATTAGAAATTACACCACGACGTGGAGACGGTAAGCCATACGTACGCACCCATGGTGAAATTATCATTCATAAGATGGATAGAATAATGATTATAGTTGTGAAATATTTATAATAAAATCACATTATATATAAGATACTGGATTTATTATTTTAGAATGGAAATAACAAAGAAAGAAGAAGTGGAAGAAGAAAAGAACTTGAAAGAGGGTGGTGAAATCATTACATCTTCTTCGGGTTCTTACTTTTTATTTGATCAAAAGGGATTTTTAGGTTGCCTATTTGATCAAACTAATGCCTCTAGGATTAAGTGAGAGAAATTGGTAGGTTATTTGGGCAGCTTTTGGCCGAGACAAATGGCTTTGGAGGTGTGATTTTGAGAGAAGGGGAAGTGCCCTTTTATAAGAGGGGTGAGGGTCACTTGAGGAAAAGATTAAAGTATTAATTTTATATTCAATCATATTCAGTTTAAATGGTTAAATATGAATTTATTTCGACCCTTAGGTGTTTATGGATATAAATAATCTCAACCAATAGGTTTTAGACAAGTTTAGGTTACCATTTTAACCTTATAATTTAGATTTAACTCTTAGTTAAATAGTTTATCTTCTACCGTGTCTTCTTGTATTCTTACTATATATGGTTAATAAACATACTATAAACTTCCAATAGAACCTCAAGTGTCTCATTAATGACATATTTAATATTATTTAATCCCTTTGGCTGAACCTTAAATTTTTAGGAATATTATATCAACCAATAATATAGTATTTTTTTAAATATTAATTTATGTCAATTTTGACACTATTTGGTATTTTGTTTTTGTGAAAGTCATCAAAAATTGATTACTTCGAACAAGATATATTGAATAAGACCTAACATGTCATAGTCACCTAGAAAATTCGTGGATGTCATAAAAACATTGAAGTTATATTTATTTTAATATTCATAATACCGTTTATTTGATTCTTTCATTAATAAGGTAATTACTGGATCATCATTGTGTCATAAATAAATTTAATTATTTAATGTCTGAAAATTATAAATAAAATACCATGATGTATGAAATCTTTTTATATTTCTAATTAATATTTATAGTCTAATTTATCTTATGTATAACCCTATATTAAAAATGGATTAGTTAATAAAATTTGAATTTAACACTTTTAACTCTTCTTTAAATTAAATAATAATAAATGTCCTAATATAATACAAGTGGACCTAAAGGGTAATATTTTATTACTAAGTTTGTTTTTGGTAGAATTAAATTTTTCCAATAGAATTAGGACATGTGTTAGGGTAATAATAATATCATTTTTACCCTTAATTACCCTATTTACTTTTAATCGTGGTAAATAAAAGTAAAAAAGTTACTTTTCACCAAAAATTTTTTTATCTTATTGAACCACATTTTACTCCTTGATATTAACCTTATCTCTTGGATTTTCAAAATTCAACTCATAGAAGCCGTAAAATTAAGTTTTATGTGAATTTACAAATTATCCTAGGAGGTGGGTAAAAGATGGTGTAAAGTTCAATAAATTTTTTATATATCTAAAATTATTATAAACTCACTCTAATGAGTTAAATTGAACTTATATAGGTATTATGTATCTATTTAGACAAAAAATAAATTTAAATAAATTGAATAATTATTTAAATAAAAATTCGGTTTTAAACTATAACTTAGTGTTTTTCATTATTCATTAAAAATTAAAAGTTTTCAAAAAAATAACAAAAATTTACCCTAAGATAATTTTGATATTACTAATTCAATAATGAATTCTATTTTACCAAATTCAAAACATATATGTTGCATTTATTAATTTAAAATTAATTCCTGTTGTCAAAACCAAAAGGAGCATTTTTAGAAATAATAACTATCAAAAGTTTGACACTTGTTTATGTCCAATTTCAAAGTGAAATTACTTACAATGACCATCATTGGATTAAATGGTAAACATATAATATATTTATAATTAAAAACAATTAAAATTTATAAGTTAACAATATAAATTATTTTGATTAAAAAAGTTGTTTTCAGTTAAAATATTGTATTTTTCACTATTCACCAAAATATGAAAGTTATCAAAAAAACACCAAAACTTTATTGAAACTAAATTCTTATGTCCTGATTATAAATAAGAAGTTTATTTTGTCAAATTGAATATATAAATGTTTAAATATTGGATTTAAAAGGGCTTCTCCATTAACAGGCGGTAAAATTGCATTTTTTGAAAAATACTTCTTTTATCTGAAAAAATGTATTTGTTCTTACATTATGTATAAGAAACTCATAATATGGATTATAAAATTATAAGGATTATATAAAGTTCAAAATTCAGTTAATACTATTCATAATAGTTTTTGAATGGCTAATTTGGAAAGTCATGGTGTGCTAGAACTCATTGTTGCGTGTAGTGAAAGTTATTGAATTACTTTGAAGAAATAACGTACTATGAAATCTTGTGGTGTTACATTCTTCCCTACTTCAATAAATTGCTTCCTCGCAATTTGAAATTATTTTTCAAAAATAAATGGTTGAAAATAGAGAATACCTTTGGGAAAACCGACATCGAAAATTAGGTTAATAAAATTTAGTCTTTATAAGAGGAAAAGGGAAATGAAAGGGTCACCACCAAATTATGATCTAGATTAAGAGAACATTGGTGGAAATTAGAGACATATAATTGGAGGAAAATGTAAATATTTATAGGTAGTGATTGAGGTCATCAATCACAAACAAGTGTAAAATTTAGGGCCTTAAATTCATCAATATATGATGATTTAAAATACCATTGGTTCATAAAAAAATATGGTATTAGGATAACAGGTTTTTGGTTTTAAGATCCCTTCAATAAAGTATAATAATTAATTTCTTAATAGAATTAGAGAAGAATAAAAATATATACTTGACAAGTAGAGTCCCATCCTTTAACTAATTTCTACCACAAACTCATCTTTCACTCTAAGAGATAATAGAACTTAAAAATAATATTCTATTTATCCTATTCGTATAGGGTTCAAAAAAAATGAATTTATAATTCATCTACCAGATTTTCTTTAAAAAAAGACTATATTATTCAATCCAAGACATCACATGGGCCAGTGGTAGGTGATACACCCTTGTCGCCCTTCGGTTGCAGGTTCAAGTCTCACGGCCTTACCGGACGCGACGGGTTGCCGCCTGACCTCCGGGTTGTCCTTTTATGGCAATCCAAAAATAATCTCAAACTAGAATTATCCAAAATACTTCTGTCCAAACTCATAGTCCAAAATTTATAAGGAAGGTAAACACAATGAATATCATTTTTGTCGCGTAATAACATGTGAACACCTTCATCATGTATTCTTTTAAAACACTGCTACATCCTGAATTACCATAAAACCTTATTGATTACATTCCTGATCCCTTATTCCTTATAGAATACTGGATATACTCCTTCTATCCAAAAATTTTGTAAACTCCAACAATGATGGAATATACAAATCATTAATCAGTTTCAAGGTAGTGAAGAATATCCAATATAATTTATCCAAATCAATCATGTATTATTCCAAAATCACTACCTCTGTATCAAAACCATATTATGGTTTATCTTTATCTCAACCATATATTTTCCAAAAATTTAACCTGCTATTGAGTCACTTTTTTTGGTTCCACAGAATCTCATGTTTTTAATGAAATAGTACTGCAGTACAATCCTTATATACACCATAATTATTATAACCAGTACATTGTTGATACAACACTCAAATGACATAATTCTCTAAAAAAAATAAGAATTCTAATCATTATTCCTCATATGTGGTATTATCATAACTTGATTATTATCCAATAGCATCATTTGGGGAATACTCTGATGATTAGTAAATTGGTTTGCGTAGTTTCCCAAATCTTTAGAGACGAATCATTGTACATTTGAAAACTTTTTATGACCCTTGCAGTCACGTACTTGGTGTCCTTTTTATCCACACTTATAACAAACTCCCATTCCCTTCAGGAAAGTTCCAGGGTGTTTCTTCCTACAATTATCACATATGGGAAAATTCTTCTTTTCCCTCTTCCCTTTATCCATCTTTCTCTCGTCCATCCTTTTCTTCTCTTTCTTCCCTTCAAAGCCATATGACTCAGAGAATTCTTTACTTATCTTATTAACAGATGATACTATTTATTCATATTTTGAGAATACATGGGAGACAATTTCCCTTCTAAATGTTGGATTAATACCCTGAAAGATATGATCCTTCTTACTCTTTGGATCATACATATTGCTGGAGTTCACATTCTTTCTACTGGGCGCCATTTATATACAATGGAATACACTAGATTAGTTTATGAATAGAAATACATAAATCCAAACTTCTAAAAGACTTAACATAAATTGAACAGTTTATAGATATAATCCATAATCATAAATTTTTTTTTGAGGAATTATATATTCATAAGCCCTTCATAATGGTTTGTAAAGAAAATGTGAATTATCCTAAGCATATCCCTTGGGAGTGTCGAACCAAGAGTGCAGCAAGGACCATTGTCGTGCACTAGTTATTGTTCAAGTCTAGCTCAAAGAGGTGTTTTAAGGTTTTACCCCTAGGTACATCTTTTCCAGAGCCGCCTCTACCTGCTCGTATCCAGACAAGGATGTATTTCTTGGAAAACTCACAAAATCTCTACAATACCAAAATTCTAGGAATTTATTCTATAATAATCCTCAAAGTCTATCTTAGTGCCATGTGCTCTAATCAGAGTTTATCTAAATCTAGTTTCCAAGGTTATTGCTAAAATTCCTCTGATACTAACTCTAACGCCCTGACCCAAGTTACCCAGAGTTGGTGCATTATTTTAATACATTGTCATGATTACAAGGAATGAAGTCCCGAAGGACCGATCGGTTTAACAGTCTTGGAAAATAGATTACATACATGAATGTTACATTACACTTTATAACATACAAAACAACATAAATAATCCTTTATGAACTCCATTATTCCCTTGGATTAACCCTACATCTCAATCACAATACTCTTTTGGAATCCTGGGAAAAATAAAACATAGAAAGTGGTGAGCACAAATGCTTAGTAAGGATAAAAAAGTAGTGGAAACTTTCATAAATAAGCATAAACATTTAAGGTAATGTATAACTAAAACAAAAGCCTTATAAACATGAACTTAAGCATAACATGGAAAAAATAAAATGAAGTAATGCCATTTACTCATTCACATGGATATTCTACTAGTCGAATAATCACATGCAATATCACTAACCACTTTCATAGTGATAGAATTCATAATTCTAGATTATCATAACCACATAGTCAAGGCCTTGTTCCAAGACTAAAAATAAGATTTTGTCAAAGCCTTATTCCAAGACACTAGTTTGTCTCATGAGACCTATCAATGCATCAAGGAGCTATAGCGGGCTCCACCCATCACCTACTAAGTCCAATGCATTCCTCATATGAAAAGGTTTAAACATAACATAAACATTCGTATTAAAACTAGCATACGAAATGTCAATACTTTATCCCTAAACCATGAATGGTATTTAAAAATAACACATCCATAGTGAAACATATCACAAAACCTTCAATACAATATGGAATATTTGTGTCATAATAAATCATCTTCAAACAAGTTTAAAATCCATCAAAAGATGTTGACATAGATGAAAATGATTTGTAAAACTCTTTTAGAGAAATATCCCTTTTTCATGAAAACATTTAAAAGTCACAGAATTTAGAAAGGAATACATTTAAAGGCATTTTTGAATCAAAGTGTCCCATACCACTTTGAAACTTTTTAAAGGAATTAACATTTTAAAAACATTCATGTCCATATAAATAAATCCTTAAAAACCATTTTGAAGACATGGACATTAATGAGAAATATTTAGAAGAGTAAATATTTAAAACATTTTAATGATGTTTTTGTAAAAAAAGTTCTTTAAAATAATCCCTTTGAAAACCCTTTCCTAAAATATGGACATGGATAGTAAATATGTCCCATTTGATACTTACGTAAAAAAAACCCCAGATAATAATGAGATTGTGAAATTAACCCTTAACAATTTGGTAACTTACGAAACATACAGCCCATCAAAGAGGTATCATACAATGAATATGTAAATACACATAAATTAAAGTGTATTACACAAATAATACAATTATGGGTAGTAAATATACCACACAAAAGGTAATAGTGTCAATATGGCACGAATCTCACAGGAATAAGGAGTGAGATGAAAACCCCTTACCTTGCACTTTCCATTATTTTAGGGTACGTTTAATATCATGTATGAAGACCGAAATATGTTATTAAATTATACCAGAACCATATTAATATTTATGATATCAAACATTATTCATTTATGACTTTATACTACCCATTTAATAATAATTTCCATGTTAAATTAACATTTCAGGTAATAATCACTTTCTTTATCGTACGTGTTTAACTTATTACTCTTGATTGTATCACTTAGATCATGATTTAAATACTTCCAGAATATAAAACATGATCTATATATCATATATATTTAGAATAAATATATGTATAATAGACATATATATGAAATGGAAAACACTGTTTATGGAGACGGTAGTCCGTACGTACGCATAAACGTTGTTTCCGTTTTCAAATCGTATTGAACAAAACTAAGTGAATAAAATATATGTAAGTAAATAGATATATATATAAATATATATATCTCCAGTATAATTATTATGTCATATATTACAAAAATATTTGTAATATATATTTTTGTAATTGTCGATGAATGGTGAATGTGGAAATGAATCTCATCACGTCGTGGAGACGGTAATCCGTACGTACGCATGAGAGACAATATCATTTCCTTAAAGGTGTGGAATTGAATGGTATATTAATTTTACAGAGACATTATAATGTTTTTATTATTATTTATATACATATTACTCATCATTATATCCATCCAAATATCATCGTGTTGAATAACAAATTACACCACGGCGTGGAGACGATATGCCGTATGTACACACACACGGTGAAATTATCATTCATAAGATGGACTGAATAATGATTATAGTTGTGAAATATTTATAATAAAATCACAGTATATAGAATATACTGGATATATTATTTTAGAATGGAAATAACAAAGAAAGAATAAGTGGAAGAAGAAAGGAACTTGAAAGAGGGTGGTGAAATCTTTACCTCTTCTTCGGGTTATTCCTTTTGATTTGATCAAAAGGGCTCCTTAGGTTGGGTTTATGATAAAACTAATTCCTCTAGGATGAATTGAGAGAAGTTGGGAAGATATTTTGGTAGGGGTTGGCCTAGCCAAATGGATTTGGAGGTGTGTTTTTGAGAGAAGGGGAAATGACCTTTTATAAGAGGGGTGAGGGTCACTTTAGGAAAGGATTAAAGTATTAATTTATTATACAATAATATTCGGTTTATAATGGTTAAAAATGAATTTATTTAGATCCTTAGGTGGTTATGGGTCGAAATACTCTCAACCAATAGGTTTTAGACATGTTTAGGTTACCATTTTAACCTTATCATTTATATTTAACTCTTAGTTAAATAGTTTAACTTTTACCGTGTCTTCTTGTATTCTTACTATATATGGTTAATAAACATACTATAAACTTACAAGAGAAAATAATGTGGCTTATTAATGAAATATATAATATTATTTATTCCCTTTGGCCGAACCTTAAATTTTTAGGAATATTATATCACCCAATAATATTGTATTTGTTTTAAATATTAATTTATGTCAATTTTGAAACTATTTGGTATTTTATTTTTGTGAAAGTCATAAAAACTTTATTAGTTCAAACAAGATACATTGAATCAGCCATAACATGTCATAGTCAACTATAAAATTCGTGTATGTCATAAAAACTTTGAAATTATATTTATTTTAATATTTATAATACCATTTATCTGATTCTTTCATTAATAAGGTAATTACTGCATCATAATTGTGTCATAAATAAATTTAATTATTTAATGTTTAAAAATTATAAATAAAATACCAAGATGTAGGAAATCTTTTTATCTTTATGATGAATATTTATAGTCGAATTTATCTTATGTATAACCCAATATTAAAAATGGTTTAGTTAATATACTTTGAATTTGACACTCTTAACTCTTCTTTAAATTAAATAATAATAAATGTCCTAATCTAATCCAAGTGGACCTAAAGTGTCATATTTTTTTCCTAAGTTTTTTTTGGCCGAATTACACTTATCCAATAGAATTAGGACATGTATTAGGGTAATAATAATATCATTTATTCCCTTAATTACCCTATTTACTTTTAACCGTGATAAATAAAAGCAAAAGTTACTATTCAATAAAAATTATTTTTATCTTATTGAACCAAATTTTACTCCTTGATATTAACCATTTCTCTTGGATTTTCTAAATTCAACTCAGAGAAGCTGTAAAATTATGTTTTATGTGAATTTACAAATTCTTCTAGGTGGTGGGTAAAAGACGGTGACAAGTTCAACAAATTTTTTATATCTAAAATTATTATAAACTAACTCTAATGAGTTACATTGAACTTATATAGGTATTTTGTATATATTTTGACATAAAATAAATTTAAATAAAAATTCGGTTTTAAAATATAACTCAGTGTTTTTCACTATTCATTAAAAATAAAAATTTTCAGAAAAATACCAAAAATTTACCCTAAGATAATTTTGATATTCAGAATTAAATAATAAATTCTATTTTAAAAAATTCAAAACATAGAAGTTTCATTTATTAATTTAAAATTAATTCCCGCTATCAAAACCAAAAGCTGTACTTTTGAGAAATAATAACTATCAAAAGTTTGACACTTGTTTATGTCCAATTTCAAAGTGAAATTACTTATAATGACCACCATTGGATTAAATGGTAAAAATATAATATATTTATACTTACAAACCATTAAAATGTATAAGTTAACAATATAAATTATTTTTATTAAAAAAGTTGTTTTCAATTATAATATAGTATTTTTAACTATTCACCCAAATATGAAAGTTATCAAAAAAATACCAAAACTTTATTGAAACTAAATTATTATGTCTCTATTCTAAAGAAGAAGTTTATTTTGTCAAATTGAATATATAAAGGTTTCAAATATTGTATTTAAAAAGGCTTCTCCATTAAAAAGCGGTAAAATTGCATTTTAAAAAAAATACTTCTTTTATCTGAAAAAATGTATTGGTTCTTACATTATGTCTAAGCAACTCATAATATGGATTCTAAAATTATAAGGATTATATAAAGTTCAAAATTCGATTAATACTATTAATAACCATTTTTGACTGACTAGTTTGGTAAGTCATGGTGTGCTAGAATTCAGTGTTGCGTGTAGTGTAAGTTATTGAATTACTTTGAAGAAATAACATACTATGAAATCTTGGGGTGTTACACTATACATTCATATAAAATTTTAGGTTTAAAGTTTTTGAGAATTAGAGCCAAAAATTAACTAATAAAAACCATGTTTTTTAACCAATGGACATATTTTCCGCTATATAAGAAATTACTTAAACTATAAAAAGCCTTCAATATGTCCCAAAAAATTTCTACATATGATACTCTTCAAGAAACATCGTAAATATTTGTTTTATTCTCAAATTTAGGCAATTTAAACAAAATAATGGTGTGAACTCAAATAATAAGTAAGATTAAACATAATAAATAATAATCAAAGATGAAAAGTGAGCATAAGATGAGCATATGGGTATAATCGGGATACATGAGAAAGTTTTAACCATTAAAAAATATATCAAAAATCATGGAATAATACATCTCATTAAATAATAAATATCAGGGAATTATCACCTATGTAAGAGGAAAAATCTTATAAGTTTAAAACTATAATATTTAATCATAGGTTCATAACTTAAATGTGTAGAATATCTTAAAAAAGGGCTATAAAGGTTCAATTTAACATAGTCTAAAAATATTAGTAACTTAGAAATGTGTCACAACCATAATCAGAGTAAAACTTGTGAGAAAACCCATTATTCCCAAGCCTTTGTAAACAAACTCCCTATGACCATGCACTAAAATGTTAGAAAACTCATTATACCCAATCCTTTGTATAAAAACGCATTACATCCATGCCTTTTGATCTCATAAGATATCAAAGTTAACCAATGTATTGATGGGATATATAATATCCCAACCATCATTATCCTTACATATGTGTGGCACATAAAACTAGTCTTCCTCATATCATAAAGAACCCTTGGAAATAAAATGGGTTTCATATCCATTTAAAATGTAATAATATAAGAAAAATATTAATAATTACATCAATAACAACGGTAAACCCATGAAATATAAATGGTTATCCAATTAAACTAAATAACTTTCTAGGTTAATACCATTCATTGAAGTTTATGTTATTTAAAACATATAGATAAGGAGCATATAGTCTAGTTAATAATTTAACTAATAAACTAATATATGGAATCTAGGTGAACATCCATCAATCAAAGAAACTAAATATAGAATGTTTATAGAGGAAAATAATTTAAAGGAGAACCATGTTTATAAAAAATGGATTATTATGTAATACAAAATAAGAAATAGATTTTCATGAGTTTAATCACCCAAAATAGTACAATAGAATTTAGAGGGTTATTTATGAAAAATAATTTCAAAAAAAAAAATAAATCCCTTTTTTTGATAAAGAGGATAATGGAATAGAAACCATACAAGGGAATTTTGGATTTTTTTAACATTATCATAAAAGAAAAAGTTACTTTCAAAAGATATATATTTTTAAAAGGTTATATGAATTTCTTTGAAAAAATTTAACATTAAAATTAATCTTCAATAATAGAGACCATGAAATACATAAAGGTTATTTTATTGAAATGTGTGGTAGAAGATAAAAAAATGATCATGGATGGAAAACCATTTTAATAATTTAAAATATCATTATTGCAACCAACATCATAAAAAGGGATAACAAAACATCACTTTTGAAAAGAGTGAATGGGGAAATTAAAGGTCACTTATGGTGACACATATTTGGTTTCCAAATATAAACAAGATCATTGACATTGTGTGGAAACCATCAATAAAGTGTAGAAATCACTGTTAAAGGGGATGAAAATTATTCTCAACAATAATATCCTTTTTGGGAATTAAATTAAACAAGGTAAAATATTTTAATTAGGAGGTACTTTTCCATATATAGTAATTGAAACTACCATGAAATAAAATATTAAGGTTTAATAAAATAATCTTGGAAGAAAGAAGTCCCAAAACAAGCTTTATAACTTAATGAAGGTAGTTGAAGTAACAAAAAAACATAAAATTTGTGTATATTTTGAATGAAATAACATTTAAATAGAGAACTTGGTAGGGATATTGAAGCCCCATGTATTAAATCAATATTGTATAATACATTAATTAGGATGAAATCAAACTAAAATAAATATATCCTGGTGAACAATGAAAAATATTTCTCAAGAAATTAAATTTGAGAAACAAACCCCTGGCCATGTGTTCCTGCATAGTCAAATGAACTCTCTCCTCTTGTATAACTAATATATAAATATTAATCAACTATATTATTACCTTATTATAATCTAAAAACTTTTATAAACTTAATTTATAACTACACTCTATATGTATATTAGTTAGTTATTATCTATTCTCAATATCAGGTGTGAGTAATCTTGATCATTTGGAACTTTTTTTGTAATTGTAGTGTTGTTTTTCATTCAATACAAAATTTAACCTTTACTAGATCATAGAAGGTACTAAAATTTATTCTTTATAATTTTTTATAATTTTGAAATCTCATTCTATGGGTGTTTTCTTTATAATCCATAAAGTTGAAATCGATGACGAGCATGTTTCAGTGATTTTTAATGAAAAGACATTGGTATTTTAATAAATTATTTTAATATTAATGTTACAATTTTAGTACAAAAAAAAATCATTATATACTTATTTATATCATATATTATCGATATTTAAGATTTCATATTCATCCATGATATTATTTATAGCATTGTTCTAGTAAGTGGTTAGACCAACTCAAACATAAACATAACATAATTAATGGATGAGTATGATTATGTAAGTGGTTTATTTTTTTAATAATATCATTTTTACACATTAATAATTATATTACTTATATTATTTTATTTTTTAATCATATTTTAATATATTTTAATAAATAATAAAAAAACTAGATGAAAAATGAGATACGTTACTCTATGAAGGCTGTAATATGAAAAAAAAATGAATGAAATTTTCTTTCTTATTAATGGTTAAGGAGAAGGGTGGTTAATATTTTTATCTAATAATATTATTATTAATTATAAAAAATATTGATTTTATTATATAGAATTGAGATAATAATATTTTTAAAATTTACCTTTAAAAGATAATAAATAGGTAAATATTTGAACTCATGTTGAGAACGTGAGATTTCTCATGGAAATATCCTTAGAAATTGAGTCTGTCACCCTAAACCGGTTTTCCACTCAATACTACTCCGGGTCAATTAGTCACTAGGCCTTAGGTTCACCTCCTCATATGCCAAAGGCTATCTAATTCCAATTAGGGTTAAAAGAGGTGATTGAGGTGAGACAATACCCTCAGGAGGAGATAGTGATAAGGGTCTAAAAATATATATTAAGCATAAAAAATAGAGGTCATAATACGATTGGGCCAATTACCCGCCATAATTAAATAGAAATAAAAAATAAAAGAAGCATAAATAAACAACTGTAAACTAATAAATAAGAAAAATATATCACTTTTATAATAAAATAATACACCATTTGTGGATAAGCATGCATAAAAGTTAGGTCATATAAGAAAATAAATAAACAGAAAGGGTCACGCATGGACAACCTTAGTATATGACTATAAGATTGTTGATTCAATAAGGAAGACACAAAAGTAAGATTCAGCTAATGCAAGAACCTCCAAAGTCCCTTTCCATCCAACACATATAAAAGGTCCCACATTATCACTAAGGTTCAGCTCCTGAGCTCAGTCTTTTACCTGATCAGAAGAGAATAAAGTCTATACGCATCCTGAATGGCCTGTGTTGGGTTTGAGAATAATCTCAATAGGCCACCACCAATTTATTCATTAATTAGATCTATGATAACGAAAGTATATCCAAAAGATAAATAAAATGACACATGAACATCACATAAATAACCTTCTTTCCTTATGCTTGGCTACCACAAGGAATCATTTACCTACCATGGCCATCCCCAACATAAAATTAATGGAGGGGATCCTTAGAATAATCCCCAATGAATCCCATGAAGAAATTCATCCCAGGTGAACCCTTAGGTTCACCTCTAAAAGAGTAACCCAATAACTTCTATCATCAACCAGGTATCGGTGTCGAAATATTCATGCTCAAGATAATGGGTACATTGTCCCTTGGATCCATACTGGAAAGATCTCTTTGGATAAAATCCTAAAATACCAAGGAAAAATGATGTATGTTCTCAAAGCAATAATATTTTCAGCTCAACAGTTGATGTCCCGAGGAATGGTGATATCCATCCTCTTAAATAATTCATTCCTAATAAACTCAATATACGGCGAGCCTGATCCTCAATTGACAGTCTCTAAACCATCAACTGATGGATCCTCACCATCCATGTGGCCTTCTATGACTATCACCTCCCACCATACTGATGGTCAACACCATCTTAAACCATATATAATAGAGAGATATACCCACAGAAGTGGTCAACACCACTTCACTATCAAATATTTTAAGTCACATCATCCTAACACATCATATCCCTAAAACCATGTCAGTCAACCTGATGGAAAACACCATCTAATATCACACGTTTTATTACCGAAACCTAACAATATCATTGCCTCAATTTGATGACCAAGTTTCCCAACTCAGTGATTAACATCACCTCATAGAATCAGGGACAATCCCTATGAAAAAAATCATATATCCTTATCCAGATGCTTAATACTATCTCCATCCTCAGGCCATGTCTGTCACATTCCCATGGAACTCATCACATTTAATAGAATAAATTTATTTAATTTAAAATAAATCCGCTGGCCTAATCTACCAAAGGCCTGAAGACACTCACCAATATTGTTTCACAATTATTCTATTGGGATTATACTCAAAATCATATACAAAGATCAATTAATTAATTTCAAAGACAAGAATTTAATTTATAGGGTCTCCCTCTGACAACCCAAAAACATTCTCATAAACACACCCCCAAAACACAAGAAAAATCTAGAGAAGTATAGGAACTACATACCTCTTGTTGGTAGATTACAGTTCATCTAGTGTCATCCTATAACTCAATATGGTTTAGAATAAATCGATGTTTCAGGTGAATTCCCTAGAAATAGGGTAAATTGTCTTGTATGGATTTAGTGCACCATATGGTGAGACTAAAGAATAAAGTAAGAAAGGGGACTCTAAGCCTTACCGATGTGGTTCTAATGAAACTGAGGACTTGAAGAAAAGATCAAGAATTTAGAGTATGGCTAAAAACAAAGGGAGGAAGAGTGGGAGAGATCCCCACAACCTAGAGGTACTGCAAGCATGAAATGAAGGAGAAAATGGAGAAAGAAAAGAAATAGGGGGAAATGGTAGTATGATAAATTCACACTCTTAATGGGTCGAATGGTTTGGCCAAATCATTTGAAAAATTGTGCACTAACCATGTGGAACCCATTTTCTAGTCACCACACCACATATGGTTGGTTCACATGATTTTCCAAACCATGCGAAAATCATACATACACCTCTGTCAAAAACTAAAGAACGCACCACACAGCCGTACGACACCACCTTCATGGTTTTTCAAACCGTAAATAGAGCCAATGGAGGGCCACAATATTACCCATGATTAGACACATTGTATTCCCACACCTTGTGTCTCAGTCTACGAGCCCTAAAATGTTGGATTTTTAGCATTTGATGAACCTAAAACCCTCTTAAAACCCAGATATAATTTCCAAGAATATGAAAACATCTAAAAATAAGGTCTTGGGTCAAAGGAACTATTTTAATTAAGTTTTTAAAGATCAAAAAAAGAGTTGGTATGATAAGAATAGTCCAAAATTTTTAAATGGGTTGAGTATTTTGACCCACTCCAAAAACCTTGGACAATATAGTCTTCCAACGCTAACATAGCTCATACTCTTGCAATAAAAAATTACTCAAAGATAGTTTTAATCATATCTACCTCATTCAGATCACTCTAGTCCACCCCAGCCATAAGTTTCAGGTCAAATATCTCAAGGTGTTCACACCATAGGAGTTACTTACCCCAATCACTTCCCAACTCATACTCAAAATTCAAATGGTCTACCGACCATACCTAGACTCAAAGTCCTCCCATGATGTTTCATTAAATATACACCTTATTAGGTAATCACACCATAGATATTTCACATATTACGCCCATCAAGTATTTCATCCTATTATATACCCAACTCAAGCACATGTTCCACATGGCTCCCATGAGGTCCTGTATCAGATCAGAGCTGAAATTAAATCTTGTTGCCTGACATCTCACATAAAACCCACATTGCATCAATTCCCTAATGAAAACACAAATCTCTTTCTATCTCTCTATATCTATCTCTCTCACACACAAATATTTATATATATATATATATAATGCATTTGAGATGAATCCAACCAACTAAACAATACAAGTTTAGTCAAAAGGTACATCCCATGCACCTCACGCACCCAAAACAAGACATTCCTACAAGAAGGGCCATGCTTAATAAAAGATACCCGATCATTCCCATGGAGTAACTCTAACCGTATTCATATCCCTGACCAAATCTATACCTAGAAGCTCCACTATGCACACCTATCTTGAAGCCCGACTACCTGAGGCATGGCCTCCATATAGATATGCACAAGATACCAGCCACTAATCCCACTTATGGGTCCCACTATCTCTTCCATGACCTCTGTGTGAGGCTGAATCTCATCTTCCAATAGTTCATAGTATTCTTGGTCAAAACTCAGATGTCAGAATCTACCCCAGTCATTGGATCATGGCTATCTGGGAAGGCTTCCTACAAAACCTCTTAAGATGCCCAACATGGTTGCATGCTCGACAATCTTTTGGTGCCTGATCACACTATGAAAACACATGTCCCGACTACCATCACTAGAAGCACACTATTGAAGACCCACTCCTTGGTGGTCTTCTTAAATATTTGTACTGAATTCCTCGCTGGACCTCTTTACAACCCCACTTCCTTGCCTCTGAATAATCACTGCTAATATCACTTAACACCAGTAAGCAACTCAAAATTGACTTGACCACTAAATATCCCTACTCCGTGAGCACTTGATTCACTACCTCTAATAATGAGGCCAACCTGAAGATGCTTACCTACACCTTGAGGGTGTGATATATACTATCCATGAAATGACTCACCCTCGAGGTGTCATCACCCACCATACCAGGTGTGAAATTATAAAATTATGTGAAGGAAAATATGTATTCCATGAAAGAAATGTCACCCTAGTGAATTTTCAAGAACTCATAAGTGATATCCACCCTCAGTGTCTCTAGGAATAAGTGATCAAAGAAACTAACCCCGATGCCCTTTAAAGAAAGTCCCTCATGTCTGTCATCCTGAATCAGCACATCCCTCCAACATTTAGTTGATCCTCTAAGAATGTACACCACCAGATTCACCCACCATCATAGGGGTCTCTCAAGTTACCAAAAAATGTTTTGGACTAAATCGATCTTTTTATCTACCATATGTGGTCCACCCTTACGCTGAAATAGTGGTCAGTTCTATGATTGGAACTCACAAGTCAGATATTCCATCGAAGGCTTAGCTCCCTCTAATCCCATATCAATAACCTACATAATTAAAATCAAGATATATCTGAGTTTATTATCAAAAAATGACCCAAACCTATCAAATTGGGAAGATTCCATGCTTGTATTGGATCCTGTACCTGAATCTGTGCCTTTGGATCATGATTATACAAACCCTCCGGGGCCTTATCCCAATAATCGAGGGCCTCAACATGTGCATGCTTAAGCGACACCAAATCTCCACCCTCCTGATGCTCCACCAGATTTCGCCTAGGTGGAATCCCATTGAATACAAATAACATGGTCAAACAACCATAATCACATTTATATAATGTATATAGGGAATGTTGTAACAAGAATCACAATCTCACTGCCCTTATAGGTCCCCATCACAACTATATCACATGACATATGACCTCATGGACCCTTATCCACCTATATAATATCCAAGTATCACATATAAATCTGGAATCATGGGTCCTCACCTACCCACATCAGAGTCAGGCATAACATATCAATCTGATGTTGCTGAGAAAATTCCCCCCAAAGAGGCTAATAAGGAAAATACTATTTAGATTCTTTGTTTACATTTTTAATAGCCCACCCCTATCATCATCTTTGCTTTCCCATATTAGATCCAGGCCCATATATATATCACATATATTGTGACACATAGATTTCATTGGAACCACAAGTCCGAGCTAGTGGAGTATAATGCCACAAGAGAGAGGCTTTGTAGGAAAACACTGTCTAGCTTCCTTTATTAGAAATTTAAACTACCCAACCCCTCTTAGTACAATCCAAGATCCAAATGAAAATCAAAAAAAAAATTATCATGACACACACACACAAATAGATTTATTTATATATAAACTTTATGGGCACATTAAGAATGCAATAAATAAAACCTACCTTTCCATTCTGGGAAAAGGGTCCAAAATTCTCCCTTTCCATTTGTAGCCAAGGGTCCAAAATTCCCCCTTTCCATACCCGGGCAAGGGTCACGTATCATAATAGATAATATTCACACCCAAGTATTCCCCCCGATGTGGAAATCATATCATCTATAAAAAATGAAAAGTAGAACAACAATATCCTACCCTTGGAAACTTGGTCCATCCCCTGTGCATGGGGCTATAGGCACCCAACGATAAACTCTTAAACCAATTACAAAAATATCATATTCTTTGGTCTTCCATAGTCCAAATAGTTGTACCAACTAGAAAGAATAAAAAACTCAAGATCATTAGTATCCAGCTAAATGCTAATAAAAATTCATAGTAATGAATTTCTATGTTACCACTTGTAGGCCACCGACCTAGTTTTCCACTCAGTAGTGCTCCTGGACGGTTTTCCACTAGGCCTTAGGCACAACCCCCCATACACTAAAGGCTGCCAACTAGTATTGACATTGAAGAGAGGTGATAGTTGGGTGACTATAACCTTAAGTGGTGGTAATGATGAGGGTATACATATATGTATTAGGAAATTATAAAGAAAGACCATAATATGATATGAACAGTAACCCACCATAATGGAAGTATAAAATGTAATAATGGAAGCATAAACAGAGAGAAGAAAAAATAAATAATCCAAACATACCATTTGCATAATAAAACAATACAGTATTTGTTTCTGAGCATGCATAGAATCCAGGTCATACAATAAAATAAATAAAAATAAAGGGTCTCCCATGGATGACCTCAGTATATACATATAAGAAAGATAAGAAAAAAAAGGAAGAAATAATAGTAAACTTTAGCTGATGCAGTAACCTCTAAGGCCCCTTTCCATCCATCCCATGAAAAACGTCCCACATGATCCCTATAGTCCAGCTCTAAAGCTTGGTCTCGTACCTAATCACATGAGTATAATGTCTACAAGCATCCTAAAGTGCCTGTGTAGGGTTTGAGAATAATCTCACTAGTCCACCACCAATGTTTTCATAACTTATATATGTGATAATATAGGTGTATAAAATATATAAATAAAACAAACCATGCACATAACTTAAATAGCCTTCTTCCCTTGTGCTCAACAACCAAAAGGAAGCAGTCAACTACTTCGACCATCACCAGTATAATATCAATGGAGGGGATCCTTATCATAAATCCCAAGGCATCCCCTAAAAAAATTCATCTTAGTTGAATCCTCATGTTCCACATCTAAAAAAGTCACCCAACACCTTGCAATGACCTGAACTGTTATAAATAAATGCCCCCTAGAATTTAGTTAAATTTCATATAATGTAATATGGTTATAGAAAACACATGCACTAATTTAGTTTTATCTTATAGGATTTAGAAGACAGTTATGTATCATTACCATTAATAATATAGATATTTAACAGTTATCCTATTATTATTTTAAATTTAGGGTTTTAACAAATCCAATTGACATAGAAAAAGGAAGTAATGGGCTCAACCAGTAGAATCATATCCTATGATGTCCATTTAGCATATCTTTTGAGGGAGAGAGAATATATTAGCTTTTACCTTGACCAATCCTAAGACAAGATCCATTAAATTAAGAATGCGTGAAACCATTTATTAGAGAAGTTCAAGATCATCGTGATCACAACACAAAACACATTCATCGAACCGCCCCATGAAAGTCTCACCATCGCACACCTTACACCTAGGGAATTTGTTGGGGTATTAAATGGATATGTATCAAAATCATAGAAACTATATTGTGTAAATTATTTTTTATAGAATAATGAATATATTTTCATCAAATTATAAGTTTTTTTATTTTTATACTAAAATACAAGAATAATATTTATGGGTTATATTCGAATTCAGTTAAGGTATTAATTTTGATGAATTAATGTATTTTTGAAATAAAAAAAATATTTCAAATGAATATTATTATTAAATGATGTTTATTAAAGATAAATGATTATATAGTTATTATGATTTCAAATTTAATTTTTATAATTGTTGAAAAATTGTTATTGTCAACGAAGACGCAAGATTTCTCAATAAATGTTGATTATTATTTTAAAAGTGAGAATAAAAATATTTATAAAAATATTTTTATAAGATGAATATTATTTTTGGAGTCATAATGTTGAAATTTTCCAATGGTGAATGTTTCATAATTTTTTGAGATAACCAAATTTTAGGGAAAAAATTAAATACTGTATAAATATACGGTATGTATTATGACATCATAACGAAAAACATATGATATAATAAATTATATAATGAGTATCCTCAATCAAATATATCTTTCCCCTTAAAATAATGCAATTTTAAGTTTATTTGATTAATTTTATAAAGACTATATATATCATCCAAAACATATACTATATTTTAATATTTTAAATTCTTTTATTTACGAGTGTGATTCACCTCCACATAAGCAAGGGAATTATTTTTATTTGTTAATCCATTTGGCTAATAAAATACAAGAAAACTATCCCCTTTGTTATAAACCATGGGAAAACCATGGGATGGTTTTGGTTTCTGGTTATTTTTTATAGAGTCCAAAACTTAATTTTGTGAAACGTTAAAAAATTACACATTATTTTACTTTATAAACCCACCCAAGAACCCATATATATTCACTAAAAATTAATTTAGAATGAATTTACTCTTCTATCCCCTCTATATAATCCTACCAAGTCACCAAAGCTCTCAATAATCCCCTTTAATGATTTTGGTGTCATACTCTTAAGGTAAGGTTTGGGTTCCTTCCTTTCTCCTATATATTCATTTTTATTTATTATGTTGTGCCTTTTATTTCCAATTCCAAATGTCTTGATATATCTTTACATATCTCTATTAATTTATAATTTATGTCAAAATTATGAGAGATACCTTTCTCTCTCATCAATACATTTTATTTAATTTTAAACAACATCGCTATGCTACCAAATTTTCTCTATACTTTTCCATGCCAAAAAAATTGTGTAGTGGATACCATAACCATTTCCTATCATTTTTATTCACCATTATAAACTTATACCTCTTTAACTTGGGATTTAAAAGTATTTATTACACACTTCTTTATCATGTAATAAATTATTATGATGAATGGATCCATGTTGAATGATCTATGTGGAACACCTAAGAATGAGAATAAAATGAAAGTGACGGGTGCGACCAAAATTATATAGTGCTCCTATTAATTGGTTAATGTTTATAATCATGATACATCATGTTTGGATAGAAAGAGAACCTTATTCCAGTTTGGGACGTTTTTATTATGATTTCTTAGTCATTAGCCTTGACTTATGTTTATTATGCAATGTTTTAACATGTGGTCACATTTCCTATGTTTTCTTTATGATTATCATGCTACATCATGCCTTATTATTCATGCTCATTTTATTACTCTTTTATATGACAATTTTATAACATGTTTCACTTATTCCATGTTTATTCCTTTACTAATCTTTATATATCACCCCTTTCTTGTGTATGTCCCCAGGTTATCCCAAGTCGTTTTATGTTAGAAGGTGTATTTTGAGCATGTTAAAGAAGTTTTCGATAAATATGTGGTATTACCTATTTTATGTTGTTATGTAATGTACTGAATTCTAAAAGGAACTATAATTCTTTATCACATGGGTTGTATTAAGTTTATTATTATGTAATATATCAAGTATTAATGTGAAATAAAGAGAAGGCTTGTTATAGTTGGTATAAGAGGAAAAGTTTTGTTTTTTTTGGGATTTGGATTTGAAAACTCTAAATATAGAATTATGGATAAGACTATGTATAAGAAAAAATCAATATTTTTTTACTATAGAGAATGTGGTTTTTCAAAAAAAATACATTCCTGTATATATACTACAAGTGGACATTGTTCTGCTAGAAAATGTACCCAGGTGTAATAACTCTGATAAGGTGTTCCAAGCCTGACTCAGAGTTACCTGGTACAAAAAAACAGGCCTTACTATGAACCTAGTTTGAAACACATGAGGTAAATTATTTTGTAAATTCATAAGCTCATTATGAACCATTATTAAGAGAATAAAAAAATTCCCATAAGAGTGTATGTTTTTAAATAGATAATGGATAACATAGATTAAATTTGAAAAATTAATAAGCTAAGGAAATAATTGTAAGTTATGTGTTATCCCTTTAATGTCATTAAATTACCCACAATGTGTTTAATAGGTTAAAAATAATCATCCATATTTTTCTTTTATTTTAGGTAATGGTTGGAAATAGGAGGAACTGGGAAAATAACCCATGCGAAGGGAAATGTGTTGACTTCCCCAATGAGATGACCAACCCATTGAATGTAGGAATCAAAATATTTATGATAATACTCTATTCGAATACACTTTTTTAGAATTGAAACCTGTATCATGAGGATAATCTAAATCCTCTAAAGAGATAACAAGCTGCGATTGAGAGCATCATGCGATAAAGGTCTCATACTTTCAATGGACCATCTGATCAGTTAGTCGCCTAATAGTGGATTAACTCTATTGAGAGGATATTCTCCATCATTTAGTGTTCTGATCAGGATAAGGTTCTACTGGATGTTTATCGTATGGAGGGTGAATTTTATTGGTGGTAGAAATTAATAAAAAATATGAAGCCTGAAGAAGATATCAAAGCGATGGGGTGGAAGGATTTCAGGAAAATATATTTTGATAAATATTTTCTTCATACTCTTCGACTTAAAATGGAAAGGTATTTCTTTTCACTCAATAAAGAAAATGACAAATCTATCAAATGGTATGAGGAAAACTTCCTAATACTTGTGTGATACACCTCTATATTTTTCATAACCCATGAATGAAAGGTTTAATTATTTTTTGGTGGGCTAAAACCTAGTATATGAAAAACCCTGTAGATCCAAGAATTTGAAAGCTGTGAGGAAATTGTATGATGTTACCACAAAGTTGAAATGCATATCGAAGAATATTATGGGTATCATGTGGATAAGAAGCAGAATTTGGAGTTTAATTCTCGCTGTTTGATGAGGAATATATAATGGCACTAAGAAATTCCAACATTCCACTATCCAAAGGTGTAGAATGAATCACCCTGAAAATTGATTAATAGGGATAAATAAATGATTTAGGTGTATAAAGTATGGGAACCTAGCCAAAAATCACCGATAGGAGAAACCTACTAATGCAATGGGGGAATAATGCTTCGGTTAACCCTCAGTACATTGTTCATGCTTCTACAGTAAAAAACCAGGTAACTTTGAAAACTAATTGACTAAGCCAAGGGTTTTAAGAGATAACTAAAAAACTCCAAAGAAGAACGAGAGAGCTTTTTTCCATAACTGCTATTGAGGTGGATCCCTACAATAAAGTGGTGAAAGGTACACTAGTAATTCATTCAAGAATAGTGAACATACTTTTTTATTCTGGTTATACATATTCCTTCATAACATGAAAGTTTAGTAGAACTATTCAAACACCACCACAAATCATGGGGGTAGATATGTTTGTAAAAATATAAAATGGGGAAATTATTTCACCCCAAGTATATATACCCCCCTATCGATGTTTGTGGGATGAATTTCCCTACAAAACTTTTTATACTCCCTTTGGTGGAATTTGATGTAATTATGGGCATGGATTAGCTTCCCCTACATAGAGCCAAAATAAATTTACCTGAGAAGGAAATCACTCTCCGTATTGCGAATCAGACCCCCGATTTAGTATAAGTGAAAGGAAGAGGATGAATATTTTTTAGCACCATCATCTCAATAATGGATATTATTTCCCAATGATAAATAATATCTAGCTCAAATGATTGAGTCTAATTGTAGAACCATCTTTGAAGAGATACCTATTGTGAGGGAAAACATTGATGTGTTTCCTGAGGAATTCCCTAGTCTTCCTCCTAACCGGGAAGTTGAATTTTCACTCAAGATTATACATGGGGAATTTACATTATCCAAGACTCTATATAGAATATATGGTATGGAACTTTAGGATATTGATGAAAAAACTATAGGAGAATCTTGATAAATTGTTAACACGCCCAAGTGCTTCAGCATGGTGTGGATCACTACTTTTAATCAGAAAGAAGGATGTGTCATTTCACCTTTTCATTGATTATCATGAGCTCAACAAGATAATGAAAAGGAAAAGTATCCTATGACATATATTAATGACTTGTTTTATTAGTTATGTGAAGTAAAAAACTTCTACAAGTAGTATCTATATTTGAGATATTACCACTTTAGGGTGAAGAAGGGGGATATTCTCAAGACTTCTTTTCATATAAGGTATGGGAACTATATGTTCATATTAATTCATTTAAAACTCACTAATCCTCTAGTAATATTCACGGACATGATGAATATAGTCTTTAGATTTTACCTCAAAAAATTTGTGTCAGTCATTATAGATGATATAATAAGATAATTCAAAAGTTAAAAGAAGTATGAGAAGCATCAGAGTACTGTGCTAAAAAAATAAAACTTTCATGAATGAAGTACTAGGATAAAGACATTGTGAATGGAGAGTATTTATGAAATTTGTAGAAAATGTGAGTTCTGGTTCAATGAATTATCTATCTTTGGGGATATCATCACAAGAAACAAGATATGTCTAAAACCTTCAACAATAGAAGTAATTGAAGAATGGACAAGGCCAACATCTATGACATACATCCATAGTTTCCTTGGGTTAACTGGGTATTATCCCTGATTTGTGAGAAATTTCTTAAGATTATCAAGCCCTCATACTAAGATAACTTGGAAGGGAGTCAAGTTTTCTTAGAATGATAAATGTGAAGAGAGATTCATGGAGTTAAAAAAGAGGCTCATCACTATTCCTATCCTCACACTACCCACACATGGAGAACTTTTTGTGTTGTTCAGTGACACTTTGAAGAAGGGATTAGGCTCTCTGTTAATGTAAAATAACAAAGTCAAAACCTATGCTTCAAGAGAGTTGAATGTTCAGGAACAGAACTACCAACACATGATCTAGATTTGGCTGTAGTGATATTATGTTTTCAAATATTGTGACATTATCTATTTTGGGATAAGTGTAAATATATATATATAGAACAGAAAGGCCTCAACTATATATTCATACATAAAGAGCTGAATATGCACCACTGAAGATGGTTAGATATGATAAAGGACTATAAATGATCAATTCAATACCATCCTTGTAAAGTGAATAAAGTGGAGGATGCTCTAAGTATAAAGGATCTATAAATTCTATCATTAATGAGAATTGAGAGGGATCCTATCTTATTATATTTGAAAAGGATGGACATGTCTGTCATAAAGGAAACAAAAACATCAATCCTTTCAAAAATTATTTCATAACTTTCTCTTATGGAGAGGTTAAAGGATGCTCAAATAAATGATTTTGGAATTTAGAAGAAAGTGGAAACTATAAGGAAATGTAAATCCACATAGTTCAATGTTAATGAATAAGGAATTGTGAGATTGGGGTCAATACTACATGTTTCATCAAATCCTAGGTTAAAGAAAGAACTTTTCGATTACGCATGTAGTTAGACTTTTTCCATTCATCCATGAAGCACAAATATATATCAAGATCTCTATGATCACTATTTTTGGGACAATATGAGTAAAGAGATCTCTAAATATACACCAACTTTTCTAGTATTTTAGTAAGTGAATGATGAAAGGAATAAGTCTAAGGGTATGATGCAACCATTACCCATACCAAAATGGAAATAGGAGAACATCACTATGGAATTTTTCACTAGAGTTTCGATGATATCTAGAGAAACCAATGCTATCTAGGTTGTTTTGGATTTTCATAAAAATACAGGTCACTTTACCCCAAATCAAGAGGACATATAACTAGATCAACTTGCACAAATATACATTAGAGAAGATGAAAGGTTTTATGGATTCTACCATCAACTATATCAAAGCATGATTCGAGATTCACTTCCAAGTTCTAGAAATGTATCCAACATGATTTAAACGCGGAGCTAAACTTCATTATGAACTATCATCCTAAAACAGATGGAAAATCTAAGTGTACTATCTAGAAACATGAGGACATGTTGAGATAATCCTCAATTGACTTTAATGGAGGATGAGATCAACATATTCCTCTAGTTGTGTTCTCTTATAATAATATTTTCCACTCAAGAATCCAAATGGCTCCCTATTAATCCCTTTATTAGAATAAGTACATCTTATTGAAGCGATGGACTATCCCACTGAACTCCCACCTAACCTATCTCAAGTATATGATATATTCCATGCATCCCTCTTGAGAATTTATATACCAGACCCCTCACATGTTTTGAATCCATATGTGGTACCATTGGATAATGACCTTTCCTATGAGGATCATCCGGTAAAGATCTTAGATCATAGAGGAAAATTTCTACAGAATAAGATAATGCACCTAGTCAAAGTGTGGTGGAGAAACCACAAGTCTAAAGAAGTAATCTGGGAACTGGAGGAGGTGATGAAACAAAGTTACCATAACCTATTTTAGTGTGTGAAAATAAAATTTCAAGGGTGAAATTTCTAAAGGGGGGAAGATTGTAATGACTCAAACTCTTATAAATAAAATTCCCCTTAAAATTTAATTAAATGTATTACCATATAATATGGTTATAAAAACACATACACTTCTTTGGTTTTATTGTAAATGATTTAAAATAATGTTATGTATCACTACCATTGATAATATAGACATCTAATAGTGATCCCATGTTTAGATTAAATTTATGGTTTTAACAAATCCAATAGACACATAAAAAAGAAGAAATGAACTCAACCAATATGATAGTACCCTATGAATCCTGTTTATTGGAGCTTCTAAGGAAGATAAAATCTTTGGGATTTCCCTTGACCAGGCTGAAGCTGAGATCCAACAACATAAGCATGAGTGAAATGAGAGTTGTTCATGCTCATTGAGATCAAGACTGGAACCATGTTCACCGAACCACCCCATGAAAGTCTCACCACTAGACACCTTACACTTAGGATGTTTTCTCGTTTATTAAAGGTATATATATCAATACCATATAAAATTTATTATGTACATTATTTTTATATAATAATAAATATATTTTTATCACATAATAATGTTTTTAATTTTGATACATAAAAGCACGAATAATATTTTTTGGGTAGTATTCAAATTCAGTTAAATAATTTATTTTGATTAATTAATTTATTAAAAAAAAGAAAATATTATAATTAAATATTATTATTAAATGGAATTTATTAAATATAAATGATCATAAAATTTTTATGATGCCAAATAGAATTTTTATAAGGCTTCATAAACTCTTATTATAAAAAAACCCATCATTTCTCAATAAATTTCGATCATTATTTTAATAGTGATAATACATATTTAGGAAATAATTTTTTAAAATGAATTTTTTTTGGATTTAGAATGTTAAAATCATTTAATGATGAATTTTTCATAATTTTTTTGAGATAGTCCAATTTTTAGTAATGAATTAAATACAGTATAAATATACACTCTATATTTTGACATCATAATGAACAAAAAATGATTTAATAAATACTATAATTGATATACTTGAAAAAATACATGTTTTACCCTATAATAATTATAGTTTAGTTTTATTTGATTTATTTCATAATGACTTTATGAATCCTCCATAACATATAATATATTTTAAGATTGTAAATTCATTTCTTTAAGAGTGTGATTATCCTCCACATAATCAAGGGAATTATTTTAATATGTTTGGCCCATATTATAATAAAATATTGAATAAAACTCCCCTTTGGTAGAAACCATTTACAAAAACCATGGAAAGGTTTGTGGTTTTTTTATTTCTTATATAGAGTCCAAAACCTAAATTTGTAAAATATTAAATAATTCCCCACTCTTCCTATATAAACTCACCCAATATCCCATTTATCTTCATTTAAAATCTTTCTAGAACGTCATTTCTGTTCCCCACCCTCTCTAGAATCCACCCAAGGTTCCCCAAGATTTCCAGAATCCCCTTTCTTTATTTTGGTGTCATAATCTCACGGGACGAGTTCTTTCCTTTCCCCTCTTTATTCAAGTTTTTTATCATGTTTCACCTTCTATTTACAATTCCTAATGCTTGGATATGTCTTCCCATGTACCTATTAATTTATAATAGATGTAAAAATTATGATATACCACTTTCTCTCTGATAAAATAATTTTATAATTTTTTAAGCGACGTTGTTATGTTGGTAAAATTTCACTATGACTTCCCATGCCAAAAAACTGTGTAGTGAATACCATACCTATTTCCCATCAAGGCTATTAACCATTTCAAAATTATAACTATTTTAATTGGGACTTACATGTATTTATTCCACACTTATTTATCATTTAATAAATTATTATGATGAATGAATCTATTTTGTGTGATCTATATAGATCACTTAAACATGAGAATAAAGTGAAAGTGGTGGGTGTGCCCAAAATTATATGGTGCTCTAATGCATTGGGTAATGTTTAGTATCATGATACGTCAGGTTTTGAAAGGTAATGAACATTATTCCTTTATGAGGCTTTATTAATTATTATTTCAGGATACTGACCCTGACCTATGTTTTTTATGGAGTGTTTTAAGATGTTGCCACATTTCCCATGTTTTCTTTTATGATTATCATGCAATATCATACCTTATTATTTATATTCTTTTTATTCCTTATTGATATTCCTATTGTCTAACATGTATCACTTATTCCATGTTTATTCCCTTACTGTCCTTTATAGCTCACCCCTTTCTTATTTATGTTATCTGGTTATCCCAGGCAGTTTTAAGTTTAAAGGAGTATTTTGAACAAGTTATAGAAGTTTTCAATACAGATGTTGTATTCACTATTTTATGTTTTTATATAATTGACCTAATTACCAAATATACTATAATTAATGATTATCATGGATGTATTAAGTGTATTATTATGTAATAAATCAATTATTAATGTGAAATAAAGAGCACATTTTTTATACACCTCGTTCCATCAATCATGTACCAACGGAAAAAAAGTCACGCCATAGAAAATGATAACCTAGTCCCACATACAACTGCTCAGAATCTCTATTTGGCTTGAAGAATTATATCTTAAGGCACGAAGATATATTTAATTTAACCAATAACACCATTTTCTCAAATATCGATATCCCAAGGAATTATGATATCCATTCTATCCAGTAATCGTAGCCCAACGAACTCAATATATGGCTAGCCTCAACCCTAAACCGAGTGTCTCAACACCATAAACTGATGGATCTTCCCCGTCCACATGGATTTATATGACAAGAACCTCCAGCCACCCTAATGGTCAACACTATCCTAAGATGTATCTGACAAAGGCCTCTACTCACACGAGTTCTCAACACCACCTCATCATCTGAGTCTCTTCTAGGCACACACTACTCCATTGACATTTCATATAATCATGGTGACCTATAATCACAATTTTTTTTACTATATCACATCATCTCAGAACCTTGTTTTCTTGTGACCGTGTTGCTCAACCCGATTTTCAACACTACCTATTATCACATGGGTCGTTCCCATAACCTGATGACCACATCGCCTCAATCCGATTACTGTGTTTCCCAATATGACGGTCAACCTCACCTCATAGAATCCAGGCCAAAACTAACTTGATGAACCAGGTCACCTAATTTAGATAGTCAATACCAATTAAAACCTTTGTTAACACATATCATATTCCCATGTAACTCATAAGATTTAATATAAATTATTTATTTAATTTAAATTAACACCTCGACCTAATATACCCAACGTCTGAAGCCTCTCACCAGGCTTGTATCACATGTAGTTAGGTAGGAGAATTACCATAGGCATCTTGAATGATAAATTAATTATTTTCAAAGACAATAATTTAATTTATAGGCTCTCTCTTGGACAATACAATAGTTCACTCAAGAATACAACCCCGAAACGTGGGAAAAATCAATAGAATTCTAGGAACCACCTACCTCGTGTTTGTAAACACCCACTCGTCTAGTATCAGTCTCTAACTTGATCTATTTTGGAGTAAATCATCATTTCAGATATACTCCCTCAAAATAGATTAAATTTAATTTCACATATTTATCACACCATATGGATAGAGAAAATAATAAATGAAGTAAGAGGACTCAAAACCTTATCTTTGTGGTTCCAAGGGACCAATGACTTTGAGAACAGAGCTCTGATGAAGAGTGTGGATCTAGGTGGAGGGACGAGGAATGAGAGAGATCCCTGCAATATGGAGGTGATGAATGTGTGAAATAGAGGGGAAAAAGAAGGAGGAAAAGAAATAGAGGGCAAGGGAAGTTTGGTAATTTCACAATTTTAATGGGCTGCACAGTTTGGCCACACGGTTTGGCTAACCATGCGCCAACTGTGTGGAGACCACTATCTAAGAACCACACCACACACTCCAAACTGAGTGAAAACCATATGTGATCCACTGTAGAAAATTTCAGAATTCCCCACACAGACCTGAACCCATTGCCACACATTTTTTGGGACCATTCATAGAGCATAAGAAGGTATGCACCTTTACCCCCAGGATACTGCCTGATTTTCCTAAACCCTGCGCCACAGTCTTCACACCATGAAAAGTTGGATTTTTGGCTTTCGACATACCTGAAACCCTGTAAAAATGACAATGCACTTTCCAAGAATCTAAAATCATCTAAAAAATGGTCTTGGATCGAAATCTAATAATTAAGTTCCAAAGATCAAGAAAAGAGTTGGACCGAACACCAAACTCCAAAAATTTCAAATGGGTTGAGGATTTCAAATCCATCTGAAAACCAAATAATTTATGTGGAGGCCTTAGGATATCTATTTGAGAACATAGGCTTATGAGAGTGAATTTTTTTTATATGATGATAAAAACTTCATAGTTTTATGATTAAATTTAATGGGATAGGTGTATCCTGAATTAGTGGGAGGGAACCCCTTTTATGAGTGGAAAGAAGGATAATTTTGGAGTACTCCTTACATTTTAGTAATGGTATGTCACTATTAAAAACTAAAAGGATATAAAAGTATAATAAAATATAGGTGGGGAGGGTTTTTAGAGAAAAATATCATCCACACACTTAGGGAAAATTCATAAAATGTTTTGGATCATTTATACTTAGTAAAACTATTTTAACCCTTTTAAACTATTACGTTGATAACTAATTTTTTTAACCTTAGTAATTAATTTTAATCAAAAAAATTAAAATTATACTTATTTAATTATTTTAAAATAATTATTTTAAAACATTTAAATCATTTTATCAAAACAAATCTCCATGATTTAGAAAATTCTATTTCAAAATTAACACACATGATGCCTAAAAATAGTGTTTAGAAAAAGTGTGTTTTTATGATAAAAATTTACATGTATGTTAAGATTATCAATATTATTAATTTTTATTAAATAAATTGGTTGATTATAAAAATAATAAATGTATTTTTTTATTTTATAGAAATCAAAAGATAAATTTTACAATTAAATTTTTCGTAAAAATAAAATTTTAAAATCCATTTTTAAATTCAAATAAATTGTTACATAATTTATAAAAATAAAATATAAGTTTTACAATTTTAAAAATATATCTAAAATTCATAATTTTACCCCTTAAAATATTATTTTATCAATTAATTTCCTAATAAATTTATAATACTTATACAATCATAAAATCATAAAATTTATAATTTTTGGTAAAAACAGTATTTTTTACTTTTCAAATAAAAAATCAATTATTTCAGAAAAAATTAAAAAATTAAACCAAAGATAATTTTTAATTTATGAATTAAAAAACATTGTTTATTTAAAAAAATTAAAATTTTGAAATTTTGAAACTTTTCTTTTGAATGAAAATAAAATGTAAAATGAAAAACTTATTTTATTAAAAATCATTTAAAATTATATGTGTTCTTAATTCTATTTTTGTATTCATTTATAATTAATTATAATATTTTTATTCATGATAGGTTTTATTATACTTAAATTTTATTAATAATATTCGTCTAATTTTTCATGGATCATTCTAGTTTTTTTTTCATTTGAAACGAGCTATCAAATATTATATTAATTTTGAGAAAAATATGTTCCAAATTCTTGGGGTGTTACATGACCTAGAACAATATCATATGTATTCATATTAGTTTTTGTAGTCATTAAGAGTTACCATACTCATTCAAAAATTTAAGCATAACTAAGTTACATTTATTTCATAGTTTATTATCTTGCCCAATTTCTTAATATCTAGGTTAACATTTTAATGTTTTTTTGAAGAGGTTGAAAGTTGTCCAAAAAAGGTTTCATAACCATATTAACCTTGGACTACCACTTTTATAGACATCATTTATCAGGTATTATCAACCAAGGGATCATCCTAGGGCCTCTGCATTCATTTTATTAGGTTATAATCCATTTATGACACTAATCGTGTTGCCTTATATATTTTCCGTTCCACTAGTTGAAGGAAAACCTCACTTTGAGGCTAAAGGTTTACCCTCTACATTTATTATTGAACCACTCAGGGTCTGAATATTTTTATTCCCATTTGAAATAGAATCATATACCATTTAATTTAATTTTTGGATAAGTTCACATTAGTTTACATGACCACACATAATATGCATATAGAAAATGAGATTATATAGTAGGGATATCATAGGGACCACCTACTTCCTTCAAAGTTATTTCTTTAATCTAAGCTCGAATACCATCACCCATGCTCATCTAAGCCTAACCAACCACAACCAATAAACAAGAATTTTTAACTCCATCAATAATCATTCGAATTAATTATAAACTTGTAATAATTTATTTAAAAATTAAATTAATATCGAATCCCTAATTAATATTGAGGGAATAATAAAAGGAAAACACCTTGAGTGATCTTCTATGACTAAAACTTGGGAATCTAGGTGTGAAACACCCTAGATATCCACCCTAAACTCTAACACAATGAATCCCCAATTTATAATATTTAATCACCCATCAAATTCACCCAAGTTTATTGAAATACATAAATAAACCATTGTAGTTAAATTATTCAATAAAACCACATAAAACCTAATGAATTCATCATCCTAGAATCACCTCTAGCCATGTCAATAAAAAGTACTAAAGTTAGAGATGATTCCACCATATATCAATGGTATTGTCAATCAAGTACTTCTAGGAGACACCAAAATCAATGAGTGAAAAGGGATAAGAACAATTCAATAAAAATAACAGAATCACTTCATAATCAATGAAGAAAACCAATTTCAATCACCATAGGTTAAGAAGGTTAAAATGAAGAAGAATATGATAAGAGGAACTCGACCTCCCCTTGTTTAAACATTATAAAAATGAAGAATATAATTAACCTTTATGTATGAAAACGTCACCCATATGTAATTAATTTTACAAAACTAATTTAATAATATTTCAAGAAATAATATTAAGCAAGTTATAGAAAATAATAGTTAACTTTTATATGTCAAAAGGTTACCCTTATTTATCTTAGGTAACACCCTGGTACTTTGTTGAATTCCACTACACAAATGACTCTTACGTATCACCCTAGTTACCATTATATATCATAGAAACTCTCAACACTTAGAAACATTTCACTACCTAAAATACCCTTATATATTAAGGGAACCTCTATATATCACAAAAGGGTTACCTTTAATTACTTCTCATG
Organism: Viscum album; assembly: GCA_963277665.1. Classification (NCBI taxonomy): domain Eukaryota; kingdom Viridiplantae; phylum Streptophyta; class Magnoliopsida; order Santalales; family Viscaceae; genus Viscum; species Viscum album. Next base: position 2,079,771,913 of record OY728128.1, on the reverse strand, counting down.
TCATATATTTACTTTAATGTATTCCTTCACAATGTTTTTAAGGGTAATGATTTGGAATAATCTCACTAGATAAAGTTGAATGAGAAGTCAAATATATAAATACAATTCAAGAAACACTTATAAATTTTCAACTTATGGTAATAAGTATTTTGGAAGCTTTAAAATTTTAACTAATATGAGAAACATCAAGAAAAAATTGTTATAAATCAAATGACATTAAAGATAGCCTCACACCTCAGGGAAACCTTTATGTATCCTCTAATATACATTTATGTATCTCAATGAAAACCCTTATATAATACTATATGTGATATATTTTCTTCATATTTAATATATAATCCCTACATTGAATTTATCATGTAATATAATATTCTACAACTAAGGTTTCCACGTTATCTAAAAAACCAATACGTAATATATTTTCCTCAAATGAAATATTCTTTCCTTTGGAAAATTACAATACCTAAGATTCTAGACTTAGAGAATGATCCTCCCACGAGTCATGTATTCCTCATCCCTTCCTTCTATCTAACTCAGATTTAAATGAAAATAATTTTTATTGATCCACTTCTGGTAGATCTACTTATGATAGATTTTATTTATATAGATATAATTTCATACATTGATTGTGTTTCTCTACTATCATCATCCAGAATCAGAATTTGATTTTTGAAATATCTTCTTCAATTAGTAATGAAATTAAACTAAAAAATGGTTTCTATACAACTATATATATCATAAATTATAAATTTAAAATAACTTAATATCTACTCTTATGCATCAAAATATATTACCCTCACATATGTGAGTTTGAAAATTTCCCAAAAATCTACTACAACTCCAAAACAATGAAAATTAATCTTGAGGATTCCCAAATCATCTATAATTGATCTCATCCACTCAAAATCAAGTCAACAAACCTCAAATAGAGCTATAAATTTATGAAACTTCTATAAATCCTTTTTTCTCAATTTTAAATACACTTACTCATACTTCATCAAAATTTATCCATTTCTTAAATAATGATGCATTCTACATTTTCCAAATAGTGAAACACCTTTATTTACATTATGAAATATCATATATAAGCACCCAATACATAGAAAGGCCACCTCAGACCTTATCCAATACTCACCCAACCACTTGAGGCACCTCTTGGGCCTCCGAACGCATCAAAAAACACTTTCTATAGAGGTTCTAAATCTTAAAATGTTGATCTAAATCCCAATTCTAAAATTGTTCCATGACCTGAGACTAAAAACTAAAATTTTCCATGATTTTACCAACATTTAATAGCATGGTAATTACACACATTATTTTTAAAAATATGTGGTTGATTAATTGAATAAAAATCTAATTGATATCTCTTTTTTAATAAAATAACCAGTCAATGAAAATAATATTTTGGGAAGGTAAATTATTATGAATAGAGGAAACAAACTGTTATATTCTTATAAATATACTTATATTAACATGTCTTTAATGTGGTATTAATTTTAATGATTGAAACTCGTTAGCATCCGATTAGGGTGGAACATTAAATTTTCACTTACATAGTATCATAATAGTGAGTTGGACATAAAATTAATGATTAAAATACTATATAATAATATAGTATGTATCTTAATATATGTCACTGTATTCTTGAGGTTAGATATTGATTTTGTTGTCTATAAAATTAAATGGAATATAAAAAATTTGGGGAACTCTCATTGGGATACATTAAAGTGGTTGCCAAAGTATATGTCTATGTCTTCTAAAAACATTATATTTTTTAGTAAAATCATTGATATTTAACATGATGTGATAGGATTTTTAAACTATGACTTTTCATTTCAAATTGACATAAAAAAAATCAAATACATGGTATGTATTTATTATTTATGTGTCTTATATCTAGTAAATGATACTTATAATCTAATATGGCATTGGATACCACTAAAGTAAAATACATAGTATTCAATTAATCAATAAAAGAGGCTAGTCGGTTAAAAGGTTACATAAACAATATGTCATAATGGAATCCCCCCAAAGGTACACATCCTTTTCTGAAAAAGATTGAATGGATTTGATGATGTATGAAGATCACCTACAATATGATATGGGCTATCGACAAACATTGAGGGTATCTTATACACACAAATGGGAGGCATTTCCCTCTAAGATTTGATAAAATGAGATAAATAAGATAGAAAAACAAAAGAATTCACGATAAAGATAAAAATAAAAGATCCCAAATACATGAATGTAATTTCATAAAAATGAAAAAATGTAATAAAACAATAAAAACCAAAATGTAATCCTTGGAAGTGACCATGAAAGCCCAAGAAACTCCTAAACAACCCACATGCTAGTGAAGTCCAGCCCAATCCCCAACTAGCTCATGAAAAACTGAAAACCCATTTAGATATACATAAGGATAGAATAACATGTACACTCATTAGGATCATCCCTGGTGCCTCTTGTTCAAAATATAAAGAATCATGGTAAATCCCAGTGACCAAAGTGAAGATGAATCATCACCTAAACATGTATACCTAGTTCTCCATCTCACCATGTCTATATCTCATCAAGTATTTAATATAATTGATCATATAATATAATCTTAATAATTTTTACCCCTTTATAACTTTTTCACTGGTTTTCCACTCTACCTCAATGTTGCACATCCTAAGCCATATATCTCTAAAGGAATCCTTACTAATGAAAACTAGGATAAGGAATCATCTCATGAATATTCCTCTTTACATAATATCATCACATACAATGCAACTCAAGCATCACATCTACTCATTAAATCTATATATAGAAAGTGACTAGTTTTCGGGATCCACTACAACTTTTTTATTGTGTATTATACCCGAATCCATCAAAATCCATAAATTCCATAAATACAGTAATATATAAAATACTATATATTGAGATACATGTTCGTGAAACAACCAAAATACATTGGAACACTATACACACATATATGGGGAATGAAAACTACTATGAATACTAACATATAATACTCAGATGAGAAGTGAGTGGGGCCATAAGGGGCAGTGACCCATTAATTCCTCACTAGCTTGGATGTGGTGAGAAATGTTAGGTCATATAGGGTAATGGAATATTGTCTAGAGGGGAGTGAATAGAAAAGATTAAAAATAATAATCAAATAAATAAATTAATGAAATTAATTATTATACTTAATTAACAACAAAAAAAGTAAAGAACACATGGATGTATTTTATAGTTGTTTGGGCCAATGTGGGCCTACTCTACTCTTATACCTCCCTATTTGGTGAGAGATACATGTGAACTAATATTATTTATAAATGGGAATCATAACCCAATTACAAAATAATTTTCTAGTGGAGGGATAACCAAAACGAATTTTTTTTATGGGGAACAAAAACCCTTACAACCTAAAATTAGGCAATTGAGGTCACAAACCAAACATTCTTGACTTTAGATATAGGGAGTCACAACCCACAGATACCAACTTTAGAATCTTGGAGTGAAAACCCTAGGAAGAGAATAATTACTAATGCTTTTAAATGTAAAAGAATTAATATATAATCTGAGTTCATGTGAGAGATGGGAAATAATGTTACAGACTTAAGAAACCATACAAACGATAGGATAAACAATAAAATCATAAGAACTAGTTATTGAGAATTGAATTGGCACGTCTGGTTATGGAAGTTTAATTTGAAGAAGAAGTGATCTGTAACTTGAGAGAATGTCCAGATGATTATATTGTGTATCACAAGACTTTACAAAATTGTACAACATGCTAACATATTTATTATCAAGGAAAAACATAGTACCCAAGAAGCGGTTAGCTGATGTAATCCTTGAAGTGACTTGGCACCTTTAGATAGGAACTGTAAATTGAACTGAAAAACCAATATCTTGGTCAATAAATTATAATTCAACAAATATTGAATTATTTAGGAGAGATAAAATTATCGTCCAAAAAAATAATAAAAAATACAGATTGAATTCAAATCATAAAGACTAATTCAAACCAATTTGAATAACCCATTAAATGATAGTAATAATTGAAATAAATCCCATAAAAATCATAAGATTATTTTAATAAATAATAAATACAATTTAATTTAAACAACAACTAATTTAAAAAATAATTATACTACCTTAAATTTAATAAAATGTGTTTAAATATTTTAAATTTCATTGAATAATAATTTAGAAAAGAATGAGTTAATGAAATTAACTTAAAATATTAAATCATAAATATTATTTAAATACACTATACAAGTAATATAGAAATAATGAATAGATTTAAACATATTTTAAAATTTTACAATAACACTTTTATTGACTTAAATATAATGTATATTAATTTTAAAAATTAATAAAACTCTTAAAAGAATTATAAAAATGCCTGCAGTTCATCAAATTATAAAATGTGTTGAAAAAGAGACTATAAAAAAATATTCACTGTCAATTGAAAAAAATAATACCTGGCACTTGAAAAAGAATACACCATTGAGTAATAACTTTACACACTTTTGGAATTAATTTACCCACCATTTGTTATCATTTTCCCACTATTATTAATAATTTATCCACCGTTGGAAAAATTTTGTAAATGAAAGAAATGACATACTATTAGAAAAATTTGGAAAAGGAAAGAAATCACTGACCATTTGAAAAATTTGGGAATGGAATGAAATTATCCCCTATTTCAAAAACTTGGAAAAGGAAACAAATGAAAAACTATCAGAAAAAATTTTGCAAATTCAAAAAACCCACCATTTCTATTTGAAACATAAATTTCAACGAATTTTTAAGCTATATAAACGAATGAATTTAGAGTTGGACCAGAAGACTTCTTGGAATAAATTTACAATGAGTCAAGAATTTCTTAATTTTGATATGTATTGAATAAGATATGAACAAAATACTTTGAAAACATGTTTTGAATACTATAAAAACCATTTCAGTAATTCTTACCCTTTTAAGGTTTTTGAATTAAATTTTTATAGTTTCATGATGTTTTAAAAAATGAATAAAAACTTGTTATATTTTTAACAAAACAAACTTTGATCTAGTCCAATTAAAAAGGAATGATATATCAAAGAAACAAAAAAGATTTTCAATTATGGAAAATTCATAACTGTAGATATTTTACAAGATATTCAAACATATAGTACACCACTTAAAAAAATGTATTCACATCTTCATTTATAATAATGAAATTAATATAAATGAGTTTTATTTCAAATAGGAAATGTTTTTTAAATAATATTATAATTATATTGTAAATTATAAAATAAATATAGAAGAAAAATTTAAAGCAGTTCCCATTAAAAATATTACTTTAGAGAGAAAACATGAATCATGTTTGCACGTCAATGAAAACATGTAACAGAAAAAACTAGACAACATTTTATTTTAATAAAACATAGGAAAACTTGTTATTTTTAATATTAAACAAGAAATATAAAATTATGATCACAAAAAAACAATTTATAATTAAAATATAGAGAGTTTAAAAAAATTCACATAAAATAATAAAAGGGATTAAGATATTTAAAAACATAAAAAGACATATAATTAAACAAAACCAAATTACATACATGTACATGCACAAATATAAAACAACATACCATATTCCACTAGGCTTCAGTTTTCCAACTGATATGGGTGTCTTGAATATAAAATCACAAAACATAAATGATATATTATAGCTCACAGCCATACTGTGGGCACTAACCTAGTCTTAGATCAAATATAGCTACCTTCACTTCAAAACATAGCCGCAACCACTAAGAACCGGATATCCTATAAGCCCACAATCATTCAAAGAGATTTATTTAAATTTGTTATTTCCTTTTTAAATTTCAATTTATATTAATTAATTCGTTATCCATTAATTAACATTATTCTATTCAAATTTCATTTAATAATAATTGAATTCCATTCCCTTCATGCATAATCCAACCAATTTCATGGTTCCATAAGATTATCAACATTTTCATTCCATTCAAGTAAAAACCCCAGGTATTAAAACATTTATTATTCATTATCATTCCATAATTCTTGGAAATCTAGGAAAGAAACTAGTATGCCATAAAATAGATGTATGGAGCATTCAAAACCATCTTACTCATGTTGTGTGGAAAGGAATGTAGGAACAAGTAATCCAACCGTCCATTCCTTAATCAAATTCATTAACAACAATTATCCTGAATTTCAACACAAAAATGGGTAATCCCATCTTCAATCTGTTTCATTAGTCCCAGTTCCATCCTCTACACCATCATACATATCACCACATATCTCACTGTCATAGTCATTGACTACTTCAATAAAACCAAGCCTCCATACTCAAATCTCATCAACCATCATCCATATAAATCTCACATCACATCACATATAAATGCTCACATGAAAGAAAACATAAGAGGCAACAAATAACAAAAAGTGTCAATATGGCATTTAGGTGCTAGAAACAAGGCATCCAACCTTTACATGAAATCTTTCTCGCTCAACTGCAAACATTTAACATTATCAAAAAACTGATTTAATTACCATATTTGGTTAACTAATTAATTTATCGTAGTTTATAACTATGGGTAACCTGAGGAATCATCTATTAAAATATATAAATTTTTTAAACATGTTTTCAAGCATAACTTCATGTTTAAAAAAACTTTAAAGAAGTATATTTCCATTAAAATACCTATTTATTATTATCAACCACTAAAATTTACATATTCTTATTATTTATTCGATTCCATTAACATATAAAATAAAAATTAAATGAAACATTCATCAATAATATTTTGATTTTCATTAAGTTATAATAATCAATGGATTCGATACACATTCCTCTTTAATTTGGTAGGAAAAAAAAATTACTGGATTAATTTCCATAACCATTTCCAGAAAATTAACATGATAAACATAATAATAAAAAATATTCTAATTAAATCATAAACACAGATAGCACAATATATAGTAAAATCAGAGGAAAAATGTTATCACAATTGAAACACATGTGATCACTATAACTATAAGTCATTTATTTCCATTAATCCATTTTATTATTTAATAAGTTCAATTGCATCATCACCAAATGATTTAAATCATGATTAATTTACAATTTTACATAAAACAAGGAGAATAACTGAACCCCTACCTCAATTATTTGAACATTACCTAAACAAGAATGTAACACAAATTCATAACTTCTCTCACCTCTCCCACAAAGAACAACATTCCTCCAAGAAATCCAAACCACAACCACACTAGAAAACATCAAATAATTCTATAAGAATAAATAAGACTAATAATTATAGAATGTAAATATAAAATTGGATGAAATAGAACTGATTGATGAAGAAACCAAAAGAGAAATAGGAAAAAACTCACCATAGATTAGCTAAGATCGCACATGGGAAGATAAGGATCAATTCCTTTTGAAATGGATTTGAAACACCTTGAAGAAAAACCAATGATCACCAGGGGCTGGGAGAGAATCAGGGGCTTTGAGAAAATTTTATGCAGTAAGAGGGTTTATAGGTATTATACCAGATATAATTTTATGGTGTAAATGGGTTATTCACATCTTGAATGTATTAAGTTTAAGAACTACAAAAAAAACATCACCAAAATCCAAAAAAACATGGATGAATTCACATTTTGAAAAAACATACATGTAAATATTTTTCAGAGACAGTTTTATCAAATAAAAACTTTATCCATTAAATTTATAAATATAACATACAATTAATGAATTTAATATCATAAACTTATGTTATGTAAGAAGAGAAAAAACACTTTGATCCATTAATTTACCTCTCAATTCCTGAAATATGATTCAAATCATGAAATTATATTGTAATAAGATTCTAGATCCCAAACTATATTGACACTTCTCTTGGATTCATCTAGGAACTATGGTCCTTGGAAACATGAAATGGAACATGATAAATGGATCTATACCTTTACATCAGTTACCTATTAGATAATTATTGTCCTCTAGAATTTAAAACCAAACCCAATGAGAAATGAAATAAAAATGGTACATATGATTAACCACCCCATGAGATACCTCTCAAGAATCTCACTATCACAAGAGATCAACCACCTCACTTTAAATGAAAAAGTGGAAAACAATGTAACATTAACAAACAATATACAAGAACTCTATAATGTGAGATACCTCCCAAACACGAGAAAGGTCATGGAAAAGGCATCAGGGAAGAGAAAACTATCTCATAAACCCGATAATGGTTAAAATCCAAAAAACATACAAATAAAATAAGGGATAAAATCAATAAAATCGTGATATTGATCAAATTTCTATAACTCAAGTTCCTAATTACTATCCTTTACATTTCCATATTGAAAAAGGACATGAACCAAAAGAATAACAGGCTCGCACAACACCCACTACTGGTGGTCCTGGATCTCCAAGGGCTGCACCTCAAAGGTTGCATTATTTTTAAAATCGATATTACCCAAATTGATGATGTAAGGGTCATCATGAGGATAATGAAAAAGCTAAAACATATAGAAGAAAACATGTATCTGGATCATTTGTGGGGGAACAACTATCTGAAAAGCAACAACTGCAATATGAGATGACACCACAAAACTCTGAAAAAACAAGCTAGAAAGCTTACCCCAATGACTAAATCTTCACTTAACATAATGATGTTTTACCTTTAGAAACACATGATATTTTAATTTGAACTCTATAAGTATCCTCCAATAAATAAAATTGGTATTCTGATGATCCCAAACTACTTTCATCCTCTCGCTAATCACCTAAACTATTACTATCATGCTTTTCACTTGTTCTGATATGAGAATTACACAATCTTTGACCCCAATACAGCACAATAAAGAATGGAAATATTTTACATACAATGATTCAAATAAGGACATACCAATATTTAAGTGACAAGTATTTGTTAATAAAACATGATCAAAGGAAGGTGCTTCATTAAAAATATCCAAAACACAAAATATAATAGTTCAATATGCCCTTAATATTATTAATTGTATGCTCTGTATGGCTATCCTTCTATAGATGGAATGTAAAGATAAGGGATAACAGAGAGTGAAAATATTTACAAAGACCTCTCTATATCCTAAAGGTAAAACAATGATCAGGATCAAAGATTTTAATCCTCGAGACTCCATATATTCTTACCATCACCCATAGATACTACCTTGATAAAATCTCAACTTAGATCAACTCCTTGATCACAATAGAGTGGGACAATTTTATAAAATTTTCCACTATCACTTGTATAGAATCAAAGACTCCCAAATATAAAGGTAAACCGGTGCCTAATTGAACTGGTATATCCTCACACTTCCACTATGGAATATAAAATGGATAGAGAAAACCACTTTGAACATGGTGCTTACGCTTCACCTTATGATAAACCAAACATCAAGAAACAAATTCTACAACTTAACACTTCATCCCAGGCAACAAAAAATTTCCACCTAGATAATGATACATATTTTTATACCTAGATGTACCACTAAGGGTATGCTATGGAACTTATGTAGAGCCACCTAAAAAATCACCAAAAAAATAAAAAGAATCCTGTTAAAAAGCATCTGGTGTTGCTCCAAATCATATAAACCATCAAGGGAATTACAAAAGACAATTCGGCCTCTCTAAACAACCACCTTGGAATATAATTACTGGGAATCCTCCACATACTACACCAAAGAGTACTACACTATCATCTGAAAATTAAAACTATCACATCAACTTATCTCATATCAAATGAATCATTTAGAGTTATTCCCTTAATCTCTAAGAATATCTAGATCTATTCATGATATCACTATGGTAATTCCTTCTTAATTCATCAACTACAACATTACCCTTTATTAGGGTATATGAAATATTAAAGTGATAATATTGCAAGAATTACATCCATGGTCACTATTAAAAGTTCATGTCATGCTGGGAGAAGACATACCTAAGTCTATTGTGATAGGTAAAAACCACAAAACACTCATCGATTCGGTAAATGTTTTAAAAATTCAAGGTACACATGACTAATTAGAACTTAAGGTCATGTATTTAATAACTACACTCTTAGGGACATAACTAGATAGACCCATAAGAAACAATTTATCTCCCGTTCATTAGAACACAAAACCAACCAAGACACAAAGCTTTAAAGAAAAACTCAAACTAAACTCCATCTTCTTGAAAATAAAGAACCATAGTGTTGACCATCTTCTTCATTACGTAATTGAAAGATGTCTGACACTGATAAGTCCACATGAATGCTCGATCATTTATAGTCAAGGATACCATAGTAGTTTAAACTCAAGAGAAATTGGCTGTAAAACTCTTATATTATCATTAATGATCAAGGAAACTCTACACCACAATTACTATCTTGGGGGTCTCCTAAGAAATGAACACCTTGAAATTTGAAGAATCCATAGGTACACAATACTAGGACATGACATTCCAGAAGAAAAGTACTTAAAAATAATATAAATTTCACTTCAATAACTTCCTAAATAGTTTCTGATGATGAAGAACTCCCAAAACAACACAAAGATGCTCTGCATGATCCTCATTAGACGTGTTGTACATATTGATTTCCTCAATATCAACCACCATAAACCAATCTATAAACTCTATGAACACTAAGATCATTAAACACACAAACATTTCTATATATTGCATTACCCCCAAAGGAATCAAAATGAACTGATAATTCATATGATGACGTTATAAAGTGTTCATCCAAATATCATCATCTTTTTACCTTAATCTAAAGATATCATAACTACAGATCTATATTAAATAACAAACTATCTTCTTTCGGATGATCACATAAATCATCTATCTATGGAAGAGGCAAGTGGTTATTCACTGTCACCTAGTTCAAGTGATGGTAATTGATATAGAGATGATGACTACAATAAAACTTCTTCACAAATAGAACTAGAACACCCAACAATGACACACTCATATGGAAAAAACCACACTAATAATGATCAATAATTTGTACCCTTAGCTCTTGTAACTCAAAGGTGACATCCTATATAGAAACATCGATATCAGATAAGTACCTTGTTATAGATTTATCCCAAACTTGATCTCTCATTGAGAGGTTAACAATACAACATCCTTTAGGAAGACATCAAGGTAATCTTCCACTACCCTAAGAAACACCATCAGTTGATCTACCAATGAACTCAGCCTCAGGTTGACCATAAATGAATAATAGAAAGAACACACCTCTATCACATTTGAGGGCCTCAATCACTAATGAAAACTGTTGGATATCCTTCAGCATCATATAACACAACATGCCTTATGAATTAATCAATAATATCATATATATATATAATACATCCATTCTATTATGATGATGATGTCATATGGATATATCTGTAAACATAGGATGTCTCCACAAGAGTAGTGCTACCACAGAACTAGCTTACATTCTCTATAAAATTCATAAAAATAAGCTTGATCACCAACTAAAATATACAATACCAAGGGAACTAAAATCATATACAGACTAAGTCAAAATTAAAATACTAGGTAAGGTGATATAAAGGAGAGAAAATATCTTATGTCATAAAATTTATGAAAAAAGTTGTAAATAGAAAAATGATACCTCAAACAATATTTAGAATGCCTGGTGCTAGAAACTCCAAATAATGTGGATGAACACAACATGCTGTAAAAACTCTTTGACCCTGATTATGATTACCTCCATGGATGAACCCTTATATTTAATCAATAGGATGATCTCATGGTTCTCCTCTGCCAATTCCACCCCCCCACTATTGATCCAAAGCTGGAGCACACTTATACTTCTCTCTTAGCTGAAACTTTTTCAATAGAAGATCCTGATGAAACACACACACTACATGTTTCCTGCTCTAAAATCCATAAACTCTCCCCACTGATTATCTTAGTCTCCACATGAAGAACATGTGTTTTATCCATTGGAAGAGGTATGAGATACTCCAATACCATAGAAACGATATGATAATTTCTGATCTTTCCCCTAACTATCCGAGATATCTTATGTTTGGGAAAATGGGAACATCTGAGTATAACTCTAACACATGGTAAATTGTAACACCCCAATTTCTATTTTTATGAATGTAACTAGTTAATTCTTAGTTTTAATCTTCATTTTTACCCTTATATTCACTACTACAAATACGGGAATTAACAACGCTAAAAATGGGCTTTAACAGCACTAAAAAAGCGTTGTAAAGCTCGGCACTGATAAAGGGGTACTTTATCAGTGCTAAAAGAGCGCTGATAAAACAACCCTTTATCAGCACTAAACAAGCGCTGATAAAGGTAGGCTTTATCAGTGCTAAAAGAGTGCTGATAAATGAGTGTTTTATCTGCGCTCCTTTAGCACTGATAAAAGCACGATTTATCTTCACTAAAAGAGCGCTGATAAATGCCCTCTGTGCTGCTACCATAAATCTGCAATAGCACTCCTGAACACCTGCAAAAATATAAGCATATCAATAAGCTAATTAAAGCAAGTATACCCATACAAAATTAACTCATAAATCATAAGATAATTAGACCAAGTATACCCATACAACAAGTATACCCATACACCATTAACACATAATTCATAAGTTAATTAAGTACATAAAGAATTAAATTCAGAATTTAGGGGGTTTGGGGGCTGTTAAAGGGTTTGGGGTGGCTGTCCAAGGGGGTTAGGAGGTGTCTGAGGGCTTTCCAGGGGGTGGGTTGGTGACCAAGGTGTCGAGGGGGGGGGGGGGGGTTACAGGGGTGGGGGTGTCTAGGGGTGGATTGGTGTCCAGGGGGGTGGGTTGGTGTCCAAGGATACAATAAATCCCTATTAGAGTGCATAATAAAAATAAAATGGCCATTCATCATACAAAATAGAGTAAATAGAATAATTAAACTAAACATACTATAATTAAATTAAATTTCAGATACAACTCAAATTGTCATTCTATACACATCAATTGGCCATCCACGGGGTCAAAGACACATACATGAATGAATAAAATAAATAAAAGTAAGATAATACTAACAAAATATAAACTTTACAATATAACCATTCTCTAAAAGCTTATAATCCTACTCTAGTTCAATCCTAAGGCTCCAGATGGGTGTTTTTTATCAATACATAAATCTTTGGACTTTTCTCTATCCACTATGCATCATGTTCTCAACCTCAAAGAAGTTATAAGGTTTGTACACACACTGAGGTGCACATACTTGTGGGGGGGGGGGTAAATCTCATTAATAAACCCCCAATATTAAACATGCAATAGGATATTGTAAGTGAATGACCAGGCAATATGCAAAACCTAGTTGAGAAATAACTAGAATAAAACTAATAAAAAACCATCATTGATCCTAAAATCCATGACCATGATTAAACCAAAATTAATTTTCCAAGTGCTGAACTTTTACCAAGCATGTCACAAGGATCGTTTCGATATTATAAAAATATAGTTTTACCAAGTCCTACCCCATCTACATCAAGATATAATGATCCTCCAGTATTAAAGCTTGATCAACCATACCTACTTCATCCAATGTTAGGGTTTCTCTGAGTACAAAATAGGAACCACACAAAACATATAATATACCATGGTCTCCCCAATATATACATAATTATCATTGACCTCCAATATGTGAGTTTTATTTATACTCCATCATGGAAATAACCTTATGGGAGTTTTCTCTTCTAGGGAATACCCTCAACAGTATCTCAGACCACCCGTATGTGTTCTTCCAATTCTGAGGCATAAGACCTACAAGGATCTCATCCCTATACTATGGGAGTAACCTTATTTTGGGAATAATACTAAGAAACATATATTCTTTACCATATGGGAGTATTATCATCCAAATAGTAATCCCTAGAAGCATATCAACCCTCCAATATGGGTATATTCTCATTTGAGTCGTAATCTATATAATCATCCCATCCCTCCCCTATGGGATTATTTTCATTTAGTGAATATTCCTGATAAGAATCTCATCCCACTCCTATGGTTGTATTATCATATGGGGAATAATACCTATATACATCTCATCCCTCCCCTATGAGAGTATTCTCATTTAAGTAATAAGACACATAAGCATATCCACCCTCCCATATGGGAGTATTTTCATCCAGATATAAGCCTATAAGTATCATAGACCCAAACACATGATAACCCTAGTATACCAAGCCAACCATGACTTGATATATATGAGGCCCCTGATAGATCACATGCCATGAACCTGCATTTAAATACCCTTTATAAGATATCACATAAAGAATCACTCTAAAAAATATGACTCAAACTCATATACACCTATCCAAAAATCACTAATACTCCATGATAATTTTCATTAATTCATAAAAACTCATATCCATTACTATATAAAAATCCTATATATATATATATATATAAATTATTATGAGTGTTCATATGAAAAATACACCCTGACAACATGGATAGACTCTCAAGAGTGTGACCCATGTGGTTACAACCCTAACAAGCTCAACACATTAAATCTGGTACCTAATAAATAACCATAATTGAATTTACCCATTCCCATGGATGCATTCTCACTAGGAACAATAACTTATTATTGAACCTACTAGGGTCCCCTAAGTCATCATATAACAAGTCACCCCATTTGGGGTCCTTGATCTTAATAATAACCCTTGGGCCAACGTCAATATCTTGGTGGTAAAACATCCCACAACCCAATCTTTAATATATCCTATCCTCACAAGCCAAATATGGATATTATCATAAGGGAGATAACCTCAAGTCCATTTCCTTCATAAGTTAATCTAAGTTGAATTGAACACCCAACCTATCTACCACCTCAAGTCACAACCCAATCCCTTTTTCTTGGGGTTGTCCCAAGATAGTCCATTAGAGGAACTTGGAAATCCCATTCCATTTCCTCCAACCATTCTCATGACCATCATCCAGTTCTAATACCAACTCTCACTCCTAGGATACCATCATATTCAATTAACAGAGGAAAAAAGGCTCTATCATAAATTGATGCCCGTGAATCACCACTTAAAAGTACTAAAAAATACTTTAACGATTAAACCATCATGATCTACATAGATAAATACTAAATATGGACTCCAATTTTTCACAATTCTGAATCTAGGGTGAAAAATCACCCTGAATCCTCAAATGTGTAATAAGGGAATAGTACATGACATGTACCTTGAGTAAACGGTGTATACTCCAAAATATCCAGCCAATATATATACTTTAACATAACATATGTACAATAACGTTCTATTCATGTACTACTACATGAACATGGAACAAAAATGGGGTCTAACTATGTATTAATATATGGCCAGCACATATATGGTTCTTATAAAAGATTAAGGCAATCCGAATGCGTTTTTTCGGATTTCCGTATGTCTGTTGTTGTTTTCACTTAAAATCATGTCCATTTTAAACAAAAGAGAGACCCTTTGAGTGTTACCGGATACACCGTGCCTCGGATTGAGGCGGGGATGACTCATACATGTCACCAAGGACCCTTGGATCATTTTTATAAAATATGAAGGCAATCTGAATGCGTTTGGTTGGATTTTCAAAGGTCAGTTGTTGTTTTCACATAAAATCGTGTCCATTTTAAACAAAAGAGAGACCCTTTGAGTGTTACCGGCCACACAGTTCCTCAGATTGAGGCAAGGACGACTCGTACATGTCACCAATGACCATTGGATCTTTCTTATAAAATATCAAGGCAATCTGAATGCATTTGGTGGGATTTCCGTAGGTCAGTTGTTGTTTTCACTTAAAATCGGGTCCATTTTAAACAAAAGAGAGACCCTTTGAGTGGTAGCGGTCACACTGTGCCTCAGATTGAGGTGTGGTTGACTCTTACATGTCACCAAGGACCCTTGGATCGTTCTTATAAAAGATCAAGGCAATCTTAAAGCTTTTGGTTGGATTTCCATAGGTCAGTTGTTGTTTTAACTTAAAATCGTGTCCATTTTAAACAAAAGAAAGACCCTTTGAGTGATAGTCCTCACACCGTACCTTGGATTGAGACAAGGTTGACTCTTACACATCACCAAGGACCCTTGGATCATTATTATAAAAGATAAAGGCAATCTGAATGCGTTTGGTTGGATTTCCGTAGGTCAGTTGTTGTTTTCACTTAAAATCGTGTCCATTTTAAACAAAAGAGAGACCCTTTGAGTGTTACCAGCCACACCATGCCTCGAATTGAGGCAGGGATGATTCTTAAATGTCACCAAGGACCCTTATATCATTCTTATAAAAGATCAAGGCAATCCAAATGCATTTGGTCAGATTTCCGTAGGTCAGTTATTGTTTTCATTTAAAATTGTGTCCATTTTAAACAAAAGAGAGACCCTTTGAGTGGTAGCGGTCACACCATGCCTCGGATTGAGGCACGATTGACTCATACACGTCAAAAAGGACCCTTTTATCGTTATTATAAAAGATCAAGTCAATCTGAATGCGTTTGGTTGGATTTCCGTAGGTCAGTTGTTATTTTAACTTAAAATCGTGTCCATTTTAAACAAAAGAGAGACCCTTTGAGTTATAGCGGTCACACCGTGCCTTTGATTGAGGCGGGGATGACTCGTACATGTCTCCAAGGACCCTTGGATCGTTCTTATAAAATATCAAGGCAATCTTAATGCATTTGGCTTGATTTCTGTAGGTCAGTTGTTGTTTTCACTTAAAATCGTGTCCATTATAAACAAAAGAGAGATCCTTTGAGTGTTACCGGCCACACCGTGCCTCAGATTGAGGCTGGGATGACTCTTACACGTCACCAAGGACTCTTGGATCGTTCTTATAAAATATCAAGGCAATCCAAATGCGTTTGGTCAGATTTTCATAGTTCAGTTGTTGTTTTCACTTAAAATCGTGTCCATTTTAAACAAAAGAGAGACCCTTTGAGTGATAGTGATCACATCGTGCCTCAGATTGAGGTGGGGATGACTCATACATGTCACTAAGGACCCTTGGATCATTCTTATAAAATATCAAGGCAATCCGAATGTGTTTGGTTGGATTTCCATAGGTCAGTTGTTGTTTTCACTTAAAATCGGGTCCATTTTAAACAAAAGAGAGACCCTTTGAGTGTTACCGGCCACACCCTACCTCGGATTGAGGCGAGAATGACTCATACACGTCACCAAGGACCCTTGTATCATTCTTATAAAAGATCAAGGCAATCTGAATGCATTTGGTTGGATTTCCGTAGGTCAATTGTTTTTTTCACTTAAAATCGTGTCCATTTTAAACAAAAGAGATACCCTTTGAGTGTTAGCGGTCACACCGTGCCTTGGATTGAGGCGCTGTTTACTCGTACACGTCACCAAGGACCCTTGTATCGTTCTTATAAAATATCAATGAAATCAGAATGCGTTTGGTTGGATTTTGGTAGGTCATTTGTTGTTTTAACTTAAAATCGTGTCCATTTTAAACAAAAGACAGACCCTTTGAGTGATAGCGGGCACATCGTGCCTTGGATTGAGGCAGGGATGACTCTTACACATTACCAAGGACCCTTATATCGTTCTTATAAAATATTAAGGAAATCCGAATGCGTTTGGTTGGATTTCCGTAGGTCAGTTGTTGTTTTCACTTAAAATCATGTCAATTTTAAACAAAAGAGAGACCCTTTGAGTGATATCAGTCACACCGTGCCTCATATTGAGGCGTGGTTGACTCGTACACGTCACCAAGGACCCTTGGATTGTTCTTATAAAATATCAAGGAAATCCGAATGCATTTGGACAGATTTTCATATGTCAGTTGTTGTTTTCAATTAAAATTGTGTCCATTTTAAACAAAAGAGATACCCTTTGAGTGGTTCAGCATTCTTGCTTGTTTCTGGTGCATATCATCCGTTAAAATGAAAAAAATGACTCATTGGTGAAAGGATGTTTTTTTAATAATAATTAAAAATTTCCTACGAACATTTAAATACAACAATGTTTCATTTTTGATCCCCTTAACCCCTCTACAAATTGACCACCAATTGTACATGTCCCCAAGTCAGATCTTCATTGTATTTGTGTACAATCTGCCATCAGGTATGCGGCCCACTAGTTTCTGTACACATCTATATATTCTTGTGAGTATGAGGCTTTTCGGTAGTCATATTTGTACTGCAAAAAAATAAATAAAGAATTAATAAATAACTTAAACGAACTAGTAGTTGTTTTTGAAAATACCTCTTTAGGGATGCTAGTTTGCTGATAAAAAATGATCTCTTTCATAAATTTACAAACATAATAACCGCAATCATTATCGTTTGTTTGTTTTGGACACTGCCAAAAAATTGATCATTAGGAGAATAACTAAGTTGTGTTGAGATGTGTTTGGATAGTGAAATTTTATTATATATACCCTGATATTTGTCCAGACGTAGTACTTTCTCTCCTCCCTATTCTTAGCCCCTGTCCTCATTCCTTTTTTAGACGATAATGATACACCACCCTATCATAACAGAATACTTAGTAAAAGATAATATAAATTATATTACATTATGTTTAGACCTAAAATTTAAGATGTAGTGTCTTACAGATTCATAAACTCCATCATGTGTGGTCAGTTTGATGGATATCCTTGCTTTGAATCCAGAAAATAAATCTTCGGAGTATCCAAGTTCACCGCAATTAGCAACCAATGTTGCCTAAAATCACAAAAAGGAATAAGTAAAAACGAAGTGAAAATATAATTGATATGATTTATTCATAGAGTATTACCCCTGCATGGTTGGTATTAGGAAAAGTCCATCATCTATAATCTTGCGTTCAAATGTTTTCAGCAAACCGTTCACTATTGCATCCCTTTTTGATGGCTCTATTTTTGTTAGGTGTTTTGATGTGATATGAGGACTAACCAGTCCAAATCTTGGCTCATGGGAAAAATCCTTCAACTTGTTTTCATAAATGCGTCTTTCAACAATATAAAATTCATTTAGTCATAATTTGCACATTAGATCAGCTTTTGGAAAATCAATTCATGGAAATATACCTCAAATATACATTTATAACTGTGATGCCTAGACAACCGTTTTCAAGGATTTCATTTACATTTTAAGTAGCAACAAAATCTTGACTTTCCTCTCTGTATATATTCTCTTCAAAAACCACAATATAACTATTACCATATTTTAGATTCATATCCACATGAGTCTTCAATGCTAGTAAATGTGGATAGAGAACAAGTGGTTATATTGTGCTTTCAGTAGCTTCTTCGGATCAGTTGGTCAATCGTTTAGATGGTTTTGAGCCGACATTTGTCAACCCCTTCCCTTTATCCGTCTATAACAACAATAATTGGTTCAGACCCTTTTTCATTAATTGTTAAGGGTTTAGCTTGAAAAGAAAGGGAAATAAATACCTTTTTTTCCGCATGTACTCTTACAAGTTGTGACAACCATGCAATGAATGTCTCAATAGCCTTTTTGACCGTATGAATATCATCGTCATCAAGTGGAAGAGGTAGCTCTGCATTTGGCACATGAGATACCATAATCATCACTTTCAGATGATCTTTCGGAAGTAGTCTATTATGTATTGTGGCATATGGGATATTGAACACTGTAGCCCTCGCTACAAGGTGATAGGTGGGTGTTGATAGATATAAATAACAATCATTATCACCATGTAAAAGATCAGTACAGAAAAATTATCAGTGTTTGTATGATTCAAATTTCATGGGAACAATTATTAAAATATTGATTACCACAACTAAGACAGTTCTTTGAGGCGAATGGCTCACCTCAAAGCTGGTGGGGTGGGGGGGGGGATGTTCATGCAGCGGTTGTTTCGGAGTTGTGTCTTCCCTTTGCTTCCCACCCATAAAAGCTGCTAGCAACTCCCCCTGCCATTGCAATCATTCTTCAAGGGTTGATATTTTTTTGCTCATTTGTTCCAATTTTTCATCTGTATAATCCATTTTTTGCTTCTTCTCAATATATACTAGGGGTGTCACCCCAAACCCTGCACATCTAACACGACCGTATTTTTCTGGCTGCTTCAGAGCCGTCAATAATAGGTCCATATCAGCTACAGGAGTAGCTGATTCCTGTGACTATCAGATATAGGAAAATAATTAATTAGTTTTATGTAATAGGAATTTTAAATTTTTTTTATCGTTGTGTCATACGTACATATATTTCCCATACTTTTTGTGTGCTTTCATCTACTAATTTCCCTTCTTTGTTCACTCGTGCCTCCTTCCATAGCACCTGACGTGGGATGGAAGTGCATTCGATTTTAGACTCATCAATCTACATATAAACATAGAAAGATAATTATGATGTTGTTTATTGTCACCTAACAATATTACTATAAATTTAAAATACGAACCATTTTCTTTTCTAATGAAGCGTACCCCATCCTTGCTTTATGATATGGGTATATTGGTTTTGATGCATGTTCCTTATTTTTAGTATAGAGTTTCTGTTTCATAAATGAAATATTGACAATCAAATTGATGAATACAGGTATCCTAAAACAACGTATTATCACCCACAATTTACATGAAACTTTTCAGCCCCATGACAAACAATAAATTCATCCCATGCTTCTTGGGATATCAGGTGAGCGTAGACAATGGGTGGGTGCAGGTTTCTTTTACCTTTTTAATCTTTTAGGTGGCATCTTTTAAAATAATGCGAAAACCTAGATGAATATTTCCTGCAATCCTTATTACATAATCCTTGTGTGAATCGTCTACTATAAATGTACTCTGCAAGAGATTGAGAAGTGTAAGACGTTGTTTCATTATTTTATTTTCAAGTAAATTAAAGAAATAAATTGATAATGTTACTGTAATTTCTTCCCAGATCACAGCCTTCATCCTGAGCACAACATGGTGCCATGAATCTATGTCAATCGGCACGCGTTGGGATTCACATAGCCTTATTGGGATTCACATGTTGGCCTCATTCATTCCATCCGACTTCAAATTTGATGCCTTTGATTTTTTCCTTAAGAATTTTGGATAACACCATCAAACTACGACGCACCTGTGTTTTCTGAGACGCCGATCCTTTATTACCGACCATTTCATTGATATCAACATCATCTATATGTTCATATAGAATGGTATCAACGACATGTGCTGATGGTTGTTGGACCTCAACACTAAGAGCAGTAGGAGTCGTAGCAGCAGGAGAAACAGGAGCCGCAGCAGGAGAAACAGCAGCAGCAGCATCTGTAGGAGCAGTAGCAGGAGGAACAGCAGCAGAAGCATGAGCTGCAGGAGCAACAGCAGCCGTAGCTACTTCTGATTGAGAGACTTGTTCAGCCTCAAGGTTAGGAGCACCAGATTGTGCAGAAGTCATTATCTGCAAAAGTGGTTGAACAATTATTTCAGATTACATAAATTCAGTAATGATAAGATAATAACATGAGATAACAAGATCTATATTACAAACAAAATATAACCTTTTTACTGATTTTTTTTTTCAAAGGATGAAGGGATTTGACACCTCTATTGACTAAGAAAATCCCTTCATTGTGGTCTCCTCTAACATACAAAACATCATCTGCATTGGGACAACTCTGAAATGATTGCGACATACCACTAAAAGGATTGTCCTCAACTGAATTTTCATCGGAACCTTCAGTAGTTTTGGACGATAACAGATCAATCAACCACTTTCAGTTTGTGGGATCTGGAACATAAAAAACTTGTACCTCTTGTGATGCCATTATAAACTGTTCTTCTTTGTACCCTTCTTTACTAAAATCAACTTTCACAAATCCCCATTCATATATTTTAACTCCACTATTGTTATCAATCCATTTAAATTGAAAAATCAGCAATTGGAATGTCGTATAATCCAACTCCCATATTAGTTTGATAATCCCAATGTATGACATATTTTCATAAATTGGATTTCTGTCCTTAGTACCAGAAATGTGCATCACTTCAGGCACTAGTGTAACTCCACTATTTTTTATGTTACTATCTTCATCATGTTCATCTGTATAGAATGTATAACCATTAATTACGTAACCACTTTAATATAATACATACACACTTGGTCCGATGGCTAGCCATCGAAGTTGTTCTGAAATTGAATTCGGATTTTCATCCAACTACTTAAAAATATGGTCCTGAAACCATTCTATAAACTAGTGATTATGTGTATCTGATAACCATTTTTCATCCCTCGATGGATTCAACTTCCTAAGAATTTCTTTTTGAGTTTCAATATATGGAGCAACCTCCCAACTGTTATACAAAACATAAAGATAAGCCTACTCCCGATCTGTAATACTGATTGTCATAACTTCTCTTCCAGAAATTCCCTCACCCTCAATGCATCCAGTGTGACGAGATTTCGGGAGACCAATGCTTTCCACATCAGATAGGTATTCAATACAAAATTCAATGGCTTCCTCAACAATATATCACTCCACTATACAACCCTCTGGTCGACTTCAATTTTTGACATACCCTTTAAAAATCTTCATATATTGTTCAACATGATACATCCATCTATAGTGCACAGGACCACAAAGTCGAATTTCTCTCACCAAGTGAATCATCAAATGAACCATCATATCAAAGAATGTTGGTGGAAAGAACATTTCTAATTCAAATAATATGATGACAATTTCTCTTTCCATAGCTTGAAATTTCCTTGGGTCTACAACTTTTCTATATATAGCTTTGAAAAAGAAACAAAGTTTGGTTAACATATGATGAACATTATTGGGAAAAATGCAACGTAAAGCTATAGGAATTTGATCTTGCATCAAAACATGGAAATCATGTGATTTCAAACCTTTTAACTTCAAATCATTCATTGAAACAATGTTCTTGATATTTGATGAGTACCCCTATGGAACCTTTACATCATTGAAGAAGTTGGAAAACTGATATCTCTCCGCCCTAGAAAGAGTATAAGCAGCTGGAGGAAGAAACATTCGATTTTCACCCTTCACGGGAGCCAACTCTTATCGTATTCTCATGTAAACCATGTCCATCCATGCCTTAATTCTATTTTTTTCAGGGGAATTTAGCAATGTTCTGATAACATTGTCACATACATTGTTTTCCACATGCATCACATCAAGAAAATGTCTGACGTACAAACAATTCCAGTATGGTAATTCAAAAAAAAAAACTGATCTCTTTTTCCCACTGATTTTCGTAAGCTTTTTCGAAAATGGTTTACCAAAAACAGTGTTAAGATCTTTAACTTTCTAAAATAGCTGATCACCTATTAGTGTAGATGGTGTTGTGCATTTTTCTAAACTTCCATTGAATGATGTCTTCCAAGATTGGTACTTATGCCGACAAGGTAGAAATATACTATGTACTTGAAACATATATTTTGATGAATGTTTCAACCTAATTGATTTTGTATCTTCTTCCTACATGAGACACCCTTGAGTTCCTTTAATGCTATAGCCTGAAAAATTTTCATAGGCAGGGAAATCATTTATTGTCCCATACAACATCACTCTCAACGTGAAGTATTCAATTTTATAAACATCATACAACATTACACCTGAGTCCCACAATAACTTCAAATCCTCGATCAAAGGAGCCAGATAAACATCAATATCGTTACCTGGTTGTTTTGGTCCTGATATAAGCAAAGATAACATGATGAATTTCTGATTCATGCATAACCAGGGTGGCAAGTTATAATTTACGAACATAATTGGCCATGTACTATGAGTGCTGGTTTGAAAACCAAAAGGATTCACTCCATCTGTAGATAATGCAAGATGAAGGTTTCTCGTCTCTTTTCCAAATTCAGGATACTCATGATCAATTTTCTCCCATTTAGGAGAGTCGACCGGATGACATAATAACCCATCTTTATTTCTTTTATCTGCATGCCACGAAAATTGTCTTGCAGTTTCTTCACTTCCATATAGACGCCGAAACCTTAAAATGATTGGAAAGTACCATAAAACTTTCATAGGATAAGATTTATCTTTCATGTATCGAGAAGCACCACACTTTGGGAATTTTGTAAGTGTTTTCTTCTTCTTGAGAAACAATATATATTATTTCGGGCAGACATGTATTCTTTTAGAAATCATTCCCATCGAGTGTAGCATTCATCTAGCTTCATATGTCTGGCTTGGGAGCTCATTATCTTCTGGGATAATGTCATTCAAGAGAGCAAGTAGTTCCGTAAAACTGAAATAACTCCATCCATTGCATACTTTCAATTTATACAACATCAGTACTGCTAACAATGTTGTATACTTAGTGCAAGCAGCATACAATGTCGTCTTTACACAACTCTTTAACTTCTCAAACAATTTTGTGCAATCACATAGTTCATCATGAATTGTCTTTGTAATTTCCTCAATACGATCTTCATCATCATTGAAATCTGTAATCACATCCTCCATATGGTCTTCTTCATTATCCAAATTTGTATTCATATCTGACGATCCATAAAACGCAGTTTTATCCCAGCCAGTAGCTACATTCGCTTTTTCTCCGTGTTTATTCCAACATTTATAACTCCGATCTATTCCATGACATATCAAATGTTCTTCAACTCTTCTGGAGTAAGTAGTCTATAATAACAACAATGTAAACACGGACAAAGGATTTGAGAAGGATCCTTTGCGTGATCCTTTGCAAACTTGATGAACTCTTTCACTGCATTCTCGTACTCTATTGTTAAACGATTATCATCCATCCAATATTTATTCATCTTCATCCTATTTGAATCTCAAATATTAGTATTTATGGTTCAAGTACCCAAAACAAGACCACCAAATACATTAGAAGATAACCACTTCCTTATAAGGAGATCAATTAGTCTAACCTATAATCAAGATTCATAAAAACGAATATTAGATTCACTAAAAAGATGATGATCTATCACTCTATAAGGAGGATATAAGAGGAGATAGAGGATTTCCAATCGAAGAGAGATCCCCTTATCAGAGAGAAACCAAACGCATCCATTGGAGCTTCTATATGAGAAGAAGGGAGTTTGGAGGAGTTAAAATGACTCTTGTAATCCTTAAAGAATGAAGATTTCAACTGAGAGTTTTGCAGGAGAAAAAATAATATAAAATGGGGCTCATGGAAGTCAAGAATATAAACAAGATACCATGTAGCAACCTCCCATGGACACGGTACAAAAAGGATTTAGACAACCATACTATGGTGTAGACTTCTTGTCATGAACTAGGCCAGGTTTTCATCCCACTTGACACCTGACCCAACTCGCGGGAAGGTCCAAAGGAAATTACCAATCCCCATGGGTTGTAACAAGTACCTAGGCATTGAGTAACACCTTTGGGAATGGATTTTCATGTAAAAAACCATAAATATTACATAATAATCAAACACCATATCATAACCAAATTTTAAAATATAATAGACCAAAAGATAACACTGCAATAGGGGATAAGCATTTAACAATTTCAACCAAAACCAAAATAACAAAAAAAAGGTAATGGAATCAACAATACAACCAAGCCTCCATGAAATATGAGGGTCAACATCCCCATTCCCCAACCAATAACAGTCACCAAAAGGGGAACTACTAGCACATATATGCACCATCACCACCAAGGGAACCTTGGCTTTAACTGGGTAAAACAAAAGAAGGTCTACATAAACATGAGGGTGTATATAAGGTGTGAGACAACATTCCTAGTAGGACACAACAAAAATATATTCCATTTAATGAAATTATTATAAACATTAAAATTTTATTTTTTAAGAAAAAGGAAGATATAATTTAAATAAAACATTCTTTGAAATAAAAGAGATAGTAAATGTGACATGATAATGGTAAGAATAGTACGAGCACTATAGAAAATCTCTAAGGTATTAGGGTTACTAGGGTCCTAGGATCCTTGTACTCTTTGTGATCACATCTCTTAGACATGAAGGTCCTATTTGAGCCTCCAATCCCTAGTACATGAATGTTTAGTTAGTGTTGTTATGTATATCTTTATTAAGAAGACAAATCATCGGCCTGACTAATTCACCTAATATACTAGACCTAGTCTACCCACATAGATAAATAGGATTCCATTGTGCTCAATTCCACCCCCTATATAAAATTATATCTATTTTATACAATCACACTTCCAATAATAGAAACACACATGACAAACAACCATTTACAATAGTCAAGTCGTTATCAAACCCTTATGCACAACAAAAAAATTGAAAAACCTGTTTCCCAAAACCCAGAAAATTTATAGAACCATTTTAGAACCAAATATATCATATTAAACACCTAAAACAATGTCAAATAATGGAACATCCTACCTATTTCTTGATATCTTCACAAAATCGGATTGAAACCACCAACTGAACTAAGGAAAGGCCCTAAGGATGCAATTAAACACCATAACCATATAGATTTAACCCAAATAAATTATTCAACCAACAATAAGAAGAATATTAAAAAATTATTTGGAAGGCATGCCTTAAAGGGAGGTTCGGGCATTGCAGGCGGCGGAGTTCCGACAATCCGATGAGGAAGTTGCGTGCGTCGGTGGTCTGAAAAGACGAACCAAGGGCAGCGGAGGTCCGACAACAAGAAGCCGGGTGTTGCGGGCGGCAGAGGTCCAACAAACCAAAGGAGCGTTGTGGGCGGGGGAGGAACGGGAAACCGAAGGGGCGTTGTGGGAAGCGGAGTACCGACAAAGAGAATCGAGGGCGGCGGAGGTCCGACAATGAGAACTCAGCGGGCGGCTGAGGGGAGTCGCAGGGTTCCAGTACTGCGAGAGCTTTAGGTCGCGATAAAACGAGGTCACTGTGCGACCGACTTTATAAAAAAATGGACTATGGTTTTATCAGCTCTAAAAAAGCACTGAGAAAGACTACCTTAATCAGTTCTAAAAAAGTGATGATAAATCATTCCTATATCAGCGCTAAAATTTTAGCGCTGATACATAGAGTCTTTTTTAGCGCTTTTCTAGCGCTAATAAAGGGTTGTTTTATCAATGCTTTTCTAGCGCTGATAAAGATGCCCTCTATCAGCGCTAGAAAAGCACTGATAAAGAGGCCCTATATCAGTGCTAAAACTGTAGTGCTGATACATGGCGTCTTTATCAGGGATTTTCTAGCGCTGATACAGAGGCCCTATATCAGTGCTAGAAAAGCGCTGATAAAGAACACCTGTATCATCGCTAAAATTTTAGCACTGATACAGGGAAACCTTTATCAGTGGTTTTTCTTAGCGCTGATATAAGGGGGCACTTCCCTTGACCATTTTTGTAGTAGTGATTTGTGCTTAAGAGATTAAGCAAGGGTTTAAGAGAATCTCGAATTATTCAGATCATGAACCTCCAAACTATAGAGAATATGTATGAGGTGCATGATTAGAGTACGGTTCGTTGTAACAATATAGCTCAACAATGTAGCCCATATATGAGGGACCGTGGTTTGAAAAACCATATGAGGGGTTCTACATGGTCATGTGAAAACCGTAAACTTGTTTTAGTTGGGATTCACATGGGCTGAAACCGATTCGGAAAAATATGTTCCTATCTTGCTCCCATAGTGTCATTTATTTAGTGACCCTACCTAATTAGAGCATGGTTTTTCCAAGATATGTGAGATAACTACATGAGGGGTGCTTTGGATAGTGCTTGTCACATGGTTGTAACATGGTTTTCCCAACCATGTGGCCAAATAGTGAAACCTCTTTATTTAGGGCTAATTTATTATGTCCCCCTATTTCATTATAACTCAACTTCCTATTTTTCTTTATTCTTATATGTAATGTAGACCTATTTTCTTGTTTGAGCTTCTCCCTTGTCTAATGAGAGGCATTGAAGTATCTCTCTCATACAAAATTTTGTTAGACCACTGTTCATCTCATTTGTTTCCTCTAGGTAAGGGATTTTATCCACTACCTTCCTTTCATGGTTTATCTCACCAGATTTGATGCTATTTGGCTAAAAGATTAAATTCCCTATTGTTAAGGTATTTTTCAATTATTTCATTTTCTTTTGATTCAGATAAAACTAATGAATGATAATGGACACATGTTTATCTAACGCCACAAGGTATGTGTTCTATAACTTTTCCCTTAAGCCTCATTGAGTAATAATTTTCACCATCATACCACATATGGGTTGCACTCACGCTTTGACGCTAAATTAAATTTAACTTAAAATAGATTTTTAAATTGGAATTTAAACGCCATATTATGCATCTTAAATATGGTTGGAGGCCAAAGACCTCAACTTGGTCCACCCCTTTATGTGTTCCAAACTTATGCTAATGAGACCCTCTTTAGGTTAGTAACTGAAATGACTTTTGTTGTGTTTGGTTCGACTTCCTAAATGATTTAATTTATTTAAATGTAATAATTGAAAATTTTAAATTGATTTTTTTATATTATCTCTTATTGAATTGTAATAAAATTATTAACAGTATGACACCTTGAATAGCCTTTATCTTTGTTGAATGAAAGGTATGTGATTGAATTATATATATAAAAATTGAATGAATTTTCATGGTTATCTCATGGAATATAATATTTAATTAAATGTAAGGTGCTTGTTACTAATGTGGACCTTTTTCTTAATATAGGAGTGGTCTGAATTGATCCATCCTTAGATTCGGGAGGGAATGACTTGAGCACTAAGAGGAAACCCCCAAAATTCATTAGGCCAGTTTCCTAGGGTATTTCACCTTGGAATTTGTTTAGTGTATTATTATATGTTAATTACTTGGGATGGTACCGATGACTCACTTGACTCACTTAAAAATATTTTAATGCCATAGATAAACCCCTTGGATTTAGATTATGGTCTCAGACAAGCGGCACTAGGGATTATTACCTTGGAACCAATCATAATTATCCTAGGATTTACTTAGGACATGCTCCATAGACCAGGTTAAACACTTTTACCTTAGAATGACTTTGGTACACACCTTGGATTACAATTAGTCTCTTATAGGTAAGCTGAATTGTTTATGTATTGAGGGAACACCTGACCTTATAATGTCATGTATGCCTTGATTCATCTTGGGTCCTGTATTACTTTTATTATGACTTGGATGCCTTAGTTTCACCTTGGGTCCTATTATATTATTACTTAAATTAGTACACCTTGATTATACATGATAGACCACAAAATATTGAAAATATCATATTTAGACATTATCATTATAAGAAGAAGAAGATATTGTTGGTCGGGAATCCCATGAGGAGTCTAATCCTAACATGGTTATTATTTCACACATGTTATTCCACTAGATATCTTTATATCTAAACCCAGAAGCTTATATATTCATGGATTGGATTTTTAAAGAGACCATTAGTGTTGTCCTACTGGGGACATCTCACACCATGTTTTGACGGCTATTTAGTAGTTGGGTAGACTTCATGGTTGCCATAAGAAATAAGGGAAATCACTTGGTCTTGTATTATTGATTGATTGTATCATGGGATGTTGGGAGAATGGGACCAAACCTTGGATTATGATGCTATTGGATATCCTTTTTGGTAGTTTGTTATTTTTGATATAAATGTATGTATATATGCATTTTTTTATATCTCTATGACATACTCAACATTTTTTATATGGACCCACATTTTCTTGACGTATTATTATTGTCTAGATGATTTAATTATAGTGCTCTACCTATCATTATTATGCACTCTCTTTTTTTTGTTCATGATACCACTATGATACTATGATCACGAGGGTATATTCTCCCCGCTATGCCACCCTGAATCCTCATTGCTATTCAATATCCTCGAGTATATGGAGAGGTTTTCTTAAGGAATTTTGACCAACTGGGTTTAATTACTTATGCGTGAATCGGGTTAAAGATGTTACAAATTTCCTTCAAAGGTTTTTTTCCTTTCGTGTTATTTTTTGAATTATTATATTGGACACTAAGATGTGTCATAATTTTATGATGAGCCTATTCTAGGGAGTAACTAACCCATGTATGTGGGAAAATATATAATACCTTGGATTGGATTTTTGTTATGGATTATTTATATTATTTTTGTAGTGATTTCACCATTATGAAACAACATTTGTATGGATTTTATTATTATTGTGGAATTTATTTTTACCCATGGCCCAATATGGAAAGGTGGTTGTGTTCCATATATCATTATAGGAATGTGATGATTTATATGTCATGCATTATGCCTTTCCATGTTTACTTACTAAATGTATTGTTTGTTTTATATTCCTTATGAGTTGATAGTTATATTTGAGATTATAATAATGTTTCTGACCGGTATAAATAATTGTAATAAATAAACTCTTTGCATCCAACTAAATGGGTTTCCCCATATAGTGTGATGATGACACCTTAATTAACCAATTATATTGAGTTTGAACTATGAACCATTGGTTACATGAGTTTAAATGTTAGTTGATTGCAATTATATGTATGCAAATTGAAATTTAAAGAGTATGTGTGCCTCTATAAATTGGGAATGATGATCCATCTAATTAAACCATCTTAAAAGCATGTTTCAGTTACATGAAATAACATTTTAAATTTACAAAGCATAGTAATTTATAACTTGGGAATGATAAGCACATCAAACTAGATCATTATATATATATATATATATTATAATACATGATAAAATATTTAATAACTGTTGAGTTCTAGGTTTAAATAGAAATGGTTTCTATTAAATAGTTATTCTAAATGAATCTTAAAGGGTGTTTTCGTATATAAATTTCAATTTAAATACTATATACCAAAATCCTGATATAAATCATAGAACTTGAACCATACCCAACCTTAGTAGTGGGTAGTAGGTAGTATATCTAGCATTTCATCATGGTCCTATACAATTCCTATGCCAAACTTTACGAGCAGGTGGAGGGGTGTGATCCTTATATAGGAAGTATTATACCTATCATATTCATGTATAAATTATGTTATAATGTTAAATATTATCTGAGGTGTGTGTTTGGAATTTATAGAGCTATTACAGCACAATATCATCAAGTCTAGTTTTAGGAAGGTGACAATGACCATGTTCTTGAAGTGGTGGGACCTAATCTACCAATAGTGCCACATGTGGTCCCTCTAGTTATACCTGACATGGGAACTAACTCCCTGTTTTGAGAAGGTTTTGTATGGTTTATATAGTATATTTAGAGAGCCCTTTATCCTGCCCCAATTATGGAAGAGCTAACATGAGAGTTTCTATTTCAATATTTTCCCATATTTTCTAAGGACGGTGGTCCACATGATTCTAAGACATGGATGGAGTCCATGCTATCTATTTTAATCATTTAGAAATGCATCTAGAGAGGAGGGTCTATATTTCCTTGTATATGATTCATGGTTCTTACAAGAATTAGGGGGACACTATTAATCAGGTAAACTAGTATCAGGATATCGTTTGGAGAGATTTTTAGGATTCCTTTTATGCCTATTTCTTTCAATTGAAATTGAAAGATGACAAATCTAGGGAGTTCCTACACCTAGATCAATAATCCCTAATAGTTATGGATTATTCATCTCACATTATATAGATTCGCACCTTTCCCCTTCTTTTGTTGGTGATGATATTTCTAGAGAAATACACTTTTAGGATGGGCTCAGTTATGTCATTCTATCTCAGGTAATTTTTTTTCCTCCTGAACACTGTCTAAGGAATTTCGAATCAGACCCTTATTATTGAGTGTAATTTGAGGGGAGTTGACCATATAGTGTGAAGTAGTTCAGTACCAATACTGGATAGTAGTTCATCCAGTGGAAGGATGTGAGGTCCAGAGGGTTCTTGATAAAGTAGTTGGAGCCAGAGTATCTTCACCAATAGTTTTATTATATACCATTAGTGTGTTAGAAATTTTCACGTTAAGCCTTCATGTGACCGAGACCCAGTTGAGTGTCAATAATATAGAATAATGGGTCATCTTTAGAGGTTACTTTATAACTTTTTATCTCTTCCTAGTGGAAGAAGTTCTGCACTAGCTGCTCTTATCTATGCAGGATTTGTAGCTTTGTGTTTGGAAAAAAGATATACTACCCCTAGCTGTATAATTTGAGGAGGTGGACATGGTCGGGGATGCTAAACTCAGGATATGAAACACCAGTTGAATAGAGCCACCCAGGGTAGCCAAGTTGTATCTCAGATCTATGGATTAGGCCAGATGTTTGAAGCACATCATTTACATATAGTGTAGGGCATAAGTCAATCTAGAGTATGAGGTATGATTTTGGTAGCCTCTACTTTAGTATCTATTCTTTTTGATATAGGTGAATCACATTATTTTATTTCTATGGATGTTTTGGAAATATTTGGGCTTGAGATTCAATAATTATGTGGTGTAATGACAATTGATAATCCATTGGAAATTTGATCAGAGAGTGTATGCCAGTTATAGGAATGCCCACTCAAGGTAGAAAATTATTGTTTCTTATGGGACCTCTTCATCCTTCAGATAAGAGGCTTCGATATCATTATCATGATGGATTAGTGGGTCCCCTATCAATCCAATGTTGAATAGTATCGCCTTAGGGTATCATTTACATCACTAGAGGGTGGTAGTAATGTTTAAAAGCGTGAATGGGATGTCCAAAAAATTAGAGATGGACTATAGAATCATGGATTGGGAGGAGTGACAACCCAGATTTCCATCCTCTATAAGATGGACCAGGGAAAACATTAGTCTATTTCCCTCTTTTCATAGATAATTTTACAAATGTTTTCCCTATTGGTTTTCTGGATTACCTCATGAGAGATAGGTTGAGTTCTCTATCGATCTAGTTCTAGGAGCGGAACCAATACCTATTCCACCTTACAGGATAAATATTTCTAAGTTGCATATGCTCAAGAGGTAGCTAGAGAACATGTAATTTATGGTTTTAATACTACCCAACACTTTACATTGGGGTTCACTTATCCTATTTACCAATAATGCGGGTGGAACCCTCTGGATTTGCATGGAATACAACTGGTTAAACCATCTTATGGTTATGAATCAATATCTACTACCTAATATAGTGAACATGTGTGATTGTCTTCAAGGAGTGAGTGTTTTCTATATGATTTATTTGAGTTTAGGTTATCATTAGGTATGAGTTAAACCATTATACATAACTTGTACAATTTTTCATAGCATGTATTTTCTTTATGAGTATCTTATTATTCCATTAAATCTCACTGTTGTGCCATCTTTTTTTATGGATTTTATGAATCAGGGTTTTTACCCTTATCTAGATTCATTTATGGTAGTCTTCATAGGTGTTATATTAGTGTATTATCCTACCTCACATGACCATGTAAAAAATCTTAAAATTACACTGAATACCCTAAGAGGGGACCATTTGTATGGCCAGATAAGTAAATTCCACTTTTGGATTGGTAAGGTTATCTATTTGGGATATATTGTTTTAGTGATAGGAGTTTATGTTAACCAAGAGAAGGTGAGTGTCATGGTTTCCTAAGAGTTTCCCAATAAAATCCTTTATATTCGTAGTTTCTTTGGGATGTATCCTTCTTATAAGTATTTTATCTAGGAACATTCGCACTTAAAAAAACCTATTATGGTCTTGACTAAGAAGGGTGTGAAGTTTATGTGGTCAGAATCCCGAGAGATAGAATTTCATTAGCTAACAGGAAGACTGAATTTAGCACCAATATTGATTATTTTATATCTATATAGAAGTTATATAGTTTATTGTTATGTATCAGGAATCAATCTAGGAGAATTTATGGTGTTGGATGATTGAGTAGTGGCATACAGGTCACTTCATTTGGGGCCACATGAGAGGAATTAACCCAACGCATGATCTCTATATGGTAGCTGTAGTTCATTTCATGCATTTTGGGAGTCATTATTTTCTTAGAGAAGGATTTATAGTGTTTACATACCTTAACATTCACAAGTATATCTTTACACAGTGTGATATGATCCTTGGGAAGAGAATGTGGTTTGAATACTTGTAGTCATTTGACATTGAGATTTCTTAAATTCCTAGAAAGTGAAATTATTTAGCAGATTTTTTGATCCAGATTACTCAATCATATGTAGTGTAGGAAGCCAATTGTGACTGGTAGCTTATTTATATGTTCTATGATATTCATTTAGAGATGCAGGGCCATCATGAGTAGCCCATCCTTATAGCATTGGCAGTGACCCATTCACTCATAGAGAGTGTGAAGATGAGACAATTAATATATTCCTAAGTCCTAAGCCTAAGGGAGAGTGTTTCAAGTAAGAACCCACTACCATGATGGATCATTGATAAGGATTAGTTCTTGTGCATACATTAACATTTCTATGCTCCTCAAAAAATTTATAAGGAATTTATGAGGGGTTATCATGTTTCTACTTGGGTGGTACAACTTAGGCTTAAAAATATGTTTCATGGACCACATCTCCAATACAGATGGTCGAGAATGAAAATGGAGATAGCTAATTTGTTACTAAGTGTCCCATTTTTTAGTTGGTGAATGAAGAACACCATCGACCAGTAGGTATTTTATAGTTGTTTCTCTTTCCTAAGTGGAAATGGGATGATGTTACCATGGAATTTGTGGCTAGCATACCAACGGGAAGTCCAAGTGGATGATATAGATGATAGAGTACATTCTCATAGAATGTGTCCTTGATTTTGAAGGTTCAATAGAGAAAAATATACCCCTATTTTATTTATTCTACAATAACAATTTTCAGGTGGTGATGAAAATTGTTCCTTACAAAGACTTGTATGGCGGGACATGTTGTTCACCTTTTTTCTAGATAGATGATGGGGAGGCCACACTGATTAGACCTTGTCTTGTTCGGGTGACCTTAGAGCATGTTCAGTTGATTAGGAAGTGAATGGATATGTCTTAGTCTAATCATAAATCATATTCCAACTACCATCGATGACCACTATAGTTTGTGGTTGGGGATAGGGTATTCTTGCATGTATCTATTATACCAGGTCATTGATATTTTAGGCAACAAGGTAAAGAATTTCTTCTTTTTATTGGAATTTTAAATGTTTTATAGGGGGTTGGATCATTGTCATATTATATATCACCCCATTATAAATAAAAAATTGTTCATGATTTATTTCACATTTCTCAGCTACATCATTAAAACTCAGACCCATCTCATGTTTTCTATACTGTTGAGGTGGAACTGGATGTTGATGCTTCTTCTCAAAAGAACAATATTCACATCATTGAGTGGAGAATTAAGGCTTCCTAAGGTAGGTCAGTTCCATTAGTTAGGGTGTTATGGTAGCATGAATGAATAAAATAATATACCTTGGAGAGAGAGGCCAACATACATGTTTAGTGGATGGTGTTGTTCTCATATGAATCTTTACAACCCATGGATGGGAAAATCAAGGATTAGTTTATTTAAGGGGGTAAGACTGTAATGCCCCATTTATATTTTTAGGTAAAAATTTCTTAATTCTTAGTTTTAATCTTTAGTTTTACCCTTATATATGTGCCTAAGAGTTTAAGGAATGGTTTAGGAGAATCTGAGGGTTGTTTGGAGCCCAAAACTCTGAAATTTGAAGACACTTCATGAGGTGCATAGTGGGAAAAAGATTATATTTAACCATGTGACTAAACCATGCTGCCCATATATGGGGGAGAGAAGTTTTAAAAACAATTCAATGGAAGCCACTAGTGCATGTGAAAAAATTAATACTTATTGTAGAGGAAATTTACATGGTTTAGAAAATTGTTCACCTAGTCCCCACCCTTAACACCACATAATTAGTGACCCCACATGGTTGGAGAATGGTTTTCCAATGTAGGATTGTCATGTGAGGGGTGCCTTTGGATAGTTCTTGTCAAACAGTTAGTACACAGTTTGACCAGCCATGTATCCAAACATTTCAACCTCTTAAAGTAGAGTAAATTTACAATTTTCCATTCTTTCATTATAACTCACCGAACTCTTTTCATTTTTCTTCCACACACAATTCCCCTCTTTTACAATTGGAGCTCCTCCCTTGCCTAAGGCTAGGAATTAAAGTATCTATCTCACCCTAACTCAGATTGGAAAAACATTTAACTCATTTGATTCCTCTCAATTAGAACATCAATCCACTTCCTTCCTTTTATAGTTTATCTTTGTATCTTTGGTGTTATTTTGGTGTGAGATAATATTCATATTTTCAAGGTATTTTTATATTTATCAATTTTTTTCTGATTAAGAACAAACCAATGGTCAATACTAGATGATTGTTCATCTATGTCCATAAGGTAGGTGGTTATTGAATTTTCCTTAAAGGGTTGGTGATTTATAATTATCGCCATCATTCCACACACCAGTTTCACCGACACTTTTAACCTAATATCAATTTTCCATAAATTAGATATTTAAATTGGAATTTAAATTCAATATTAGACTGCTTAATTATTGTTGGAGTCCTAGGACCTCAACATGATCCATCATTTTGTGTGTTCCATAATTATATCAATGAT
Source organism: Viscum album (assembly GCA_963277665.1). Lineage (NCBI taxonomy): Eukaryota > Viridiplantae > Streptophyta > Magnoliopsida > Santalales > Viscaceae > Viscum > Viscum album. The sequence goes on along the minus strand of OY728128.1, from coordinate 2,079,735,504 downwards.
CCACTGTTTCAGTTAATAACTGAAATTTACATTGTTGTGTTTGATTAAACTTCTTCAATTTTTTAATTGATTTAAGTGAATGAATTGAACCATTTAAATGGGAATCAATGTTTACCTTAGCTCTTATTAAATTATAATCAATTTATTAATCGTATTAAAAATTTCATAGCCCTTTTCATTATTAAATGAAAGGGTATGAGCTTGAATTATATATGTAAAGTGAATGAATTGGAATGGTTATCACATGGAATTTAATATTTCATTAAGCTTAAGGTTACTACTACTTCAATAGACATTTTTATTATTGTTGGTGTGGTCTAACTTAATCCAACCTTGGAATGCCACAATCACTCATAGGAAACCACCCCAATTCATTAGGCTAGTTCCCAAGGGAGATTCCCACCTAGGATTTTTCTTATTGTTTTATTATACTTCAATGAATCTGTATGGTACCAATGATTCACTTGAATCAATTTTAAATATTATAATACCTCCGATAAACCACTTGGTTTCAGATAATGTTCTCGGATAGGAGGAACCTCAGATTCTACCCTTGGGACACAATCATGCTTAGACCAGGATTTACTATGGACATGATCTGTGGACATGGTTAGACACTTTTCCAATAGAATTCCTAAGGATAAAGCCTTGTATTATACTTAGTCCCATATTTATAGGATGCATGGTTTATGTATTATGAGCTGGCATTTCCCTCTAAGGTTAGGGACGCATTGATTCATCTTGGATCATGTATTACTTTTATTATGAATTAGATTTCCTTGTTTCACATTTGGTCTTATATTATGATTACTTAAATTGGTACACCTTGATTATACCTTCTAGACCCTGACCTCTTATAGGTTCCTTATTATGAAATTACCATAATGAGTCGAAGTAGGTATGTTTAGTCAGGAATCCCATTGGGACTTCGATCCTGATGTGATAATTATTTGATACATGTTATTCCAATACCTATTTTTAGATATGAAAACTGCAACTTATACATTTATGGATTGGATTTTTATAGAAGATTTCTATGGTGGCCTACTGAGTATATATCTCACCCTATTCAGGATTCTATTTGGTAACCTAGTAGACTTCATGGTTGTAGTTAGAGATAAGGGAAAGTGCCCAGTCTTGGTTTCTTGATTTATTATAGCATAGGATCTTGGGGGAATGAGACTAATCCTAGGATCATTATTCTATTGGAAAACCATTTTTTATTTTGTTCTTTTTGATATACATTTAGGTATTCATGTATTTTTTTATAGATCAATGAAATACTCATCATTTAATATATAGTGAAACTCTTGGATTGATGTATTATTATTGTTTGGATTATTTAATTCCTATTGTATACCTATCATTCTTATTCTTCTTCTACTTAGTAAATTATGATACCACTGCACTACTCTATTTATGAGGGTATTGTCTCCCCGCTATATGACCATGGACCCTCACTATTAATCAGCAACCTCTTCCATAAAGGGTGGCATGATTGTGGACTTGTGACCAATCAAGTTAAGTTAATTATGAGTAAAGTAGTTTTAGGACAGAACAAAAATCCTAGTGAATCCCATTTCATGATGATCAGGTCCTAGACAACATCCTCTCAAAGAACAACGCTCTTTCATAAAACTCAAGATATGCCGATAACATAAACAAGGAGACTTGGAACTAGATCTTATGACACAAAGGATGCTCAAAATTCCTCTCTCAAGCCTCCTTATTTGTAAATAGGTCTGAAGCATAATAGAGAAGGGTCTAGAAAAAAATGTTGAACTACTGCATGCTATAACTCCAATATTAAAGGGTTTCTAGATCCTAGTGTCTATCTGTATTTTTTGTTGAATAAAGAAGCTTTCCTCGGAACTATTTTCATGCAATTATCCCATAAGACTAGTTAATCCTCACAATCAGTGAAGAATAATAACCATCACTTCCTTACTACTCTGTGCAGTATCGCCACTGCCAATGAGACCCAATACACCTTTCGAGGACATATTAAAATGAAGCCTATCTCTACATCCTACCACCATTCCTATGTCACTTAGTCTAAAATAGATGCCTCATATATTTTTAGACTCTAAAATAGAAACTCATAGAGTTTCCTCTTATAAGTTTTATCATCATCCAGCTTTACTCTATGATGATATTCAAGCACATCCTGCTAAACATATTTAGAGAAAACCAGATGAGGATATCAACACGGAGAAATAACTATAAAGGAAATATCTATTAAGGACTCTTAAACCGTGAATATGAAACACTTAATATTTATTCAATAAATTATTTAAGGTTAAACCTAATCCCAATGTCTACTGATTTCAAAAATTATAGAAAACAAGAATGATGATTGATCCATTTCTAGGTATCTACCGACAACTAATATGACTTTGCTGAGTAGGATCAATAAACTTAATGGTATGTGAATCCTATTATAGTGGGACCTAAATACCCTTTTATCACCCATTATCCCTTTTTTCAACAATGCTTACTTAACTTAACTAACACTAATTACTTACTAAGACATGCAATTCTCACGTATGACTACCTTTTAATTTGATCATATGCCTCAATATGAACCTTTGATACCACTATTTCATGACCCCTTTCTCCTAAAGGTACCCCTCTTAGACAAAAAATTAGATAAGAGAGATAATAAAACTCAAATACCTCCTCCAATTGGCCTCTAGATAAGGGTATATCATACACACAATTTGGAGGTGTTACCCTCTAAGATTTTTGAAAATGAGAGAGGTAAGATATAAGTACCCAACAACTCCAGATCATGATATAAATAAAATATCCCAAATAAATGCATGTAATTTCTTAAAATTGAACAAATATAAAAAAAATACAAGAACCAAAATATAATCCTTCGAAGTTACCACAAAATCCCAAACAACTCATGAAAAATCCATGAACTAGTAAAGTATATATCAATCACCAAAAATCTCTTGAAGACCTGACAAATATTATATATGTATGTAGTCTGAGCATAACATTTATACTTTGTAAGAACCTCCCCAGATCCTCTCATGTAAAAGATTAGGAAATCCTACTAAATCCGAGAGAACAAAAAGTTAATCTTAGTCATCACCTAACCATGTATTCTAAGATCCCAACCTCACTAAGGTTATCTATCACCAAGTATGTTATACAAGAGATCACATAATATAATATCCAAAGAGGGTACCAGTATAACACTTCCCTTTTGGTTTTCCACTCTACCAAAACATCACACATCCTGAGCCATCTATCTCCAAAAGAATCCATCCTAAAGACACCTTGGAAAAGGTATCATCTTATGCATCTCGTGCATTGAATCATCTCATCATGCACCATGAACCTCATGCATCACCTCAGCTCATCACATATCCAAATATCAAGAAAGTAGTTAAATGGAACCACCACAACCCATATGTCATATATTATACCTCAAGCCATCAAAACCCCTAAACATTATTCCTATAATAATCCATGGCATACTATATCTGGAGATACATGTGTCTGAAATAACAAAAATCTGTTAAGAAATTCTACACATATATATAGATAAAGATAACCAGTTTTCATACCAACATATTGAAGTTCCAGGAGAAGAGAGCAGGGCCATAGGGGGATATTAGCCATTCGTTCCTTACCAATTTGGATGTTAGGGAGAACACCCTCTCAAAGCACTCTGGGTGTTTGTCGCCATACATACATGGATGGGGCAGCATATGAAGTCACATAACATATTGTATATAATAGATAACACAACTGCACTATGGAAATTAACCTAGCCTTAGTCTCAACTTCATCTATCATCTTTCAGACACCCAACTTCCACTACTGAAAACTAGATATCCTATAAGCACACAAGTATTCAAGGAGATTCATTTAAATTAATTCTTTCCATTTAACATTTCAATTTATGTTAATTAATTCATTATCTATTAATGAACTTTATTATATTCACATTTTATTAACTAAAAAGTAAATTCTATTTCCTTCAAGAATAATCCAATTGGTTCCACGGTGCCAGAAGATTATAAACATTCAAATTCTATTCATGAAATAACTCTGTGAGTTAAAAATTTTATGATTCCCAATCATTCCACATTTACATGTACTCTAGGAAACATACTAAGATACTATAAAAGTGATTCATTATACAAGAACACCCAACTAATTCATACATAAAGGAAAAAAATGTAGGAATATGAATCCCTTCCATCCATTATTTAAAAGGATTTATTAAAAAGAATGAATCCCATATTTCAGCACAATAACTGGAAATCCCAGCTTCAACCCATTCCATTTTTCCCAGTGCCACCCCTACACCATAATGAATACCACAATACATCTCATAGTAAAAGTTATCAATTTATACCTCAAAACCAGACCTCCCTGCCCATATCCCACCAACCATAATCCATTACCAGCTCACATCAAGTCACATAGAATGTACAACATTAGATTAAACACAAAAGGAAACAAAAAAAGAGTAAATAGGGCCTGTGGGCCCTAGAAATAAGTCATCCAACCTTCATATGAAAATAAGCTCACTTGACCCCAAACATTTATTGTTATGAAACAACTTATTTTATTAACATCATAGATTAACCTATTCATTTATCACGTGTTAAACCTATAGGCAACCTAATGAATTAACTTTTAAAATATTTAAAATATTTAAACATTCTTTTAATCATAACTTCTAGTTTAAATTTTTAGGAAGAAAAAATCCATGAATATACCTCATTATTACTATCAACAACAAATATTTCTTTATACATGTTCTTTATCCTAATATAGTAACATATGGATGAAAAATTCAATTAAATATGCATCAAGAATCATTTTATTTCCCAAAAATTATAATAATAAATATATTTAATAAATAATACTCATTAAATAATTATACAAAAATATTATCTACTTTATTTTTTTCACCATTTTCATTATATTAATATGTTATACCCATGCCTAATAATTATTATAATAAAAGAATAATCATAGATAAATAACTATATAGTAAAATAAGAGGAAAACCATTATCACAGTGGAAACAAATGAAATCACTATAACCATAAACTACCAATTTTCATTAATCCAGCTTATTATTTTTATGGTTAATTACACTTTGACCCAAATTTAAAAAATGCACTTAAAAAATAAGAAACAAATATCCTACCTAAAACATTTAAAATCTCTTCAAATGAGAACATAAAAGCAATGTAGAACTATAATAACCTATCCTACAAGCATTTTACAACCATATAAGAACCCCATTACACAAACACACAAAAAAACATCAAATAACTCGATAAGAATAAAAGATACCATCTTCTATATCATGGAAAGATAAAATAGGATAAAAAATAAATAAGAGTAGGAACCAACAAATATAGAGGGAAAAACTAAACTCAAATCACTAATGATATAAAATGAGAATATGAGGATCAATAAACATTGAAATGGATTCAAAACACCTTGAAGAGGCTCTTATAGCCTCCTAGAGTTGGGATAGAATTCAGGGTTTTCAAAAAATTCTAGGTTTTAAGAGGATTTATAATAATTTTTTCAGAAAGACTTTCATGGTGTGAATGCACTGTTAATAGTGTGAATGTCCTATGTTTAAGACCCATGAAAAAATGCATCATCAAAATCCAACAATCCGGGAATTAGTTTATATTTTTTCTTTAATTTCACATCTTGGGTTTTCATATAAAAATTAGTCAAATCCAGATCTCGTCCATTAGAGTCACTAATATACCACACATATTGTGAATCACACCCCATTAATTTCTCTTATTTAAACCACAAACTACCACTTTAGGATATGAACTAACCAATCACAAAGTAAAATATGGTTTATAATGTGAAATTTGCTCATAACTAGATTTCAGGTACCAAAATCCATTGATCTTAATCAAGACTTCTTCCAGGCACCCTGAATGTCAAATACATGCAAATGAATAGACTAGAAGGATATGACCCTTTACATGATCTTTATTTTTTATATTTTAAAACTGATGTATTTTGTGATAATCATTCTACTGTAAATTTATCAAAAAAATCATGTTTTCCATGTTATATATATACATATGTTCATAAGGTTTTATTTTTAGGGAATTTTTAAAAATTAGGATAGTGTGTGACAAAAAGATATGAACAAATGATAATCAAACTGATAGTTTGATTGTGTTTTACCATTATTAGTGATTAATAATTGTTTAGATTTGTTGATTATGTACTAGTTTCAATAAAATTGATTGAAACAAAACAATAATTGATTTTTCAATTTTGTTTCTAATGGTGGATATTTTTTAAAATAGTTTCATAATGATATTTTAATTAATTTCACATGTTTTTATATTTATTTTTTTAATTTTTTATATTCTTCATTATATTCAAGGGGATTGTTTCAATAGGTTGTTACATTTTATTATTTGGATTGTTGTCTTGTTGGTTATATATCTTTTTTCCCTATCAATAATTAATACTTTATTCAACCACCTACATGCTTGATCCTTTATCATTTTAAGGGTGATGTTTCCACCTTTGATAATTTTAATCGGTAAGGAATCCCAAATGATTTAATTGGATTTCGTGAGAAGGTTTTGAGACTTATTAATGATCGGGGGATTGGTCAATCCAAAGAGTGATGACCAAATTGATTTATTTACTGTAATCATAATTGATATTCATGTTGGAATATTCGAAAATTAGGAGATTGGTCAATTGTAATATCTATAAGAAAGGTGAAATTGAAACCCCATGAGCTTTATTACACAAGAGTGAAACACAACCAATCTATGAAGGATACACCCATGGTTGAGGGTGTGTTTCTATTAATATTCACAACATGGTTAATTACACACCCACACTAGAGAAAATGGTGAATATAGAGAAGAGGAAATTTTCTACCACAATTTTAGTTAAGTGTGGGTTGAGAATATGATACCCAATATAGGCAGTTGGAAAGGTACGACACCATGGTGGTCCCCATGGTGGAATTTCTGGGAAACTATCTAAAATGGGTAAAGGTATGAGACCATGCTCATACTGGAAGTGATCGTGGTTAATAGGTGGTAGTGAAAACCAACATGACAAGGCTGAAAATGCTTATTTCCATGGTGTTTTATATGTTGGGTGATAGACAAACAACATTTTTCACCACAACATTACAAAGAATCCATATTTGAGATGTTTTTCTATATAGAAAATCTTCTATTCAAAAGTGGAAGGCACAATATATATGATGTTGTGGAGTAAGGTGAAGTGGTTTGAGATAATCCATTTGTAACATGGGGAAGCCCACAACGGGCATGGTGGAGTGTGAAATAGACCACAATTGAAAATTGGATTAGATAGGAAAAAAGAAATAATAGGAGACCATGCCCATAATTTTTTTTCATTTTGGGGAAACAACCAAGAATGTTGCACTAGGTCATGGTGCTGATCACGTTTGGATTTGGAACAAAAAATTTGTAGGTTATATCTCATGTGATTAATAATCTAGTTTTTTAATTACTTCATAATCATGGGAGTCACATTTTTCCCATCATTCAAGTTTCATTTGAAAGGAATTTACAATAATATAGAGGTTAATTAAATAAAGGTTAATTCAAGTTGAAAAGTAATTTTGAAGGTATCCATGAAGAAATTTTGACCATAGTTATGAAGTGTGATTTTGGAGAAGATTTATGAGGATTTAATTGTAAATTTAAATATCTAAATTGTGTGAAAATAGGTGGAATTTAATTAGCACATGATATATTATTTAGAAAATGTTAGTCATGAAAAAAAGTTTTTAATAATCATAATCCCATTGAACTTATCTACATATCTACAAAACAGATAAGGAATATAATATTAATGGTGTTCATAGAAAATCTTCTTCTCATAAAAAGAATAAGTGTTGATTCAAAGATAGGGGTAGGAATAGTAAAGAATTAGAAACCATTGAAAATCATTCCAAGTGATGTTTTTATGTGTTTTTGAAAAAAATTATAAGTTATTCTAGATATATTATAGAAATAAGTGATGCCAAATTATTTTCACAAAAAGTGAAGAAGAAACCCACTGAGAAAAAAAGAAAAGCTTCTATCCTATGTTAGAATATGAACTAAATGTTTCTGTGAAGGCACCTATATTTTCTTAAAAATTCAGTGGGTCCTTCTCAAATAAGTGAGAAAAGGAGGATGAAGAAGCGATAGTGAGCCTTGAGAAATAATGAGTCATCTCTAAAATTTTTAAGGTAGTGAGCCTAGTAATGGAGTGAACTAGAATGAACCAATTATAAGTGGAGTGAACTCTTTGAAAAGAAGTGAGATCAATAATGAATTTTGGTTCATGAAGAATCACCAAAGCTTTATCCTTGGACATATCCCAAAGTGGCTGAAACAAGTAAGGCCTTGTGTCCCAATTCTCCCTATACAAGAAAACAAAAAAAATCAATAAACAAAAATTATATCTATTGAAGGAGAATAACAAATGACTCTTTGTTTCGGGTTTTCATTCTCGAAACACCCAATGGTTTTGTATCCGATGATGTGTGGACTTGCTTTCCAAAGGTAGGCATTCACCGAATGGTCTGACAAGCGACGCTTAAGAACTCACATTGGTCGAGAGGATGGGAAGTCAGGCTCATCGCACCCTTTTTTGGGGGAATTATTGCATGTTTCGGGACTCTGTTATAGATTTAAGACGTATTCATACTGTTTGATAATCTTTGGTTAATACCCAAAACATAGTATCCACGAATTTAACCCTGGTGGGAAATGGACAATTGGACACAGGGGGTTCAGAATCATTTAGGCCTGAGTTTTACCATCCCTCGTTGGATTAATGAACCTGTGGAGTTGGAACTCATTGAGGCCGCACTAGGAGTGGCATGGTATACCGATGTGAAAATAGTCGGATCAATCGGTTGTTGGGATCGAACCTCATGGAGGCTTCCTAAGTACCTTGCCTAGGTGACAGGGATCAAAGTCCACATAGTTTTAAAGGGGAGCATCCGAGAACCGACGTGAAGGTGGAATCAGGGGTCCGTTGGTGATCGGTCTTGAACCTCATGGAGGCTTCCTACGTATCCCTATGGTAGGGAATCAAAGTCCTCGTAGTTCGCAATGGCTTGGGACTTACCCTATGAGGCAGCCCAGAATGATGGATTGGGGCTTACACTTTGAGGAGGCCCATGGTGATGGATTGGGCTTACACTCAGAGGAGGCCCATAAGAGGATGTTATGGTTGATGCTTACTCTAAGCCCACGTGAGTCATGCTCGGTGTGAGAAACAAGAGGCAGCAGGGACCAGAGGATCACGTCGCGAAAGGTGCATCCATGAGAAGTAGAGTGGGGCTTACGCATGAGGGCAGCCCATTAAGTCGGGGCTTACTCCGGGTTGGGACGCCCATGGCAACGAAGCGCAAGTGGGAGAGGGAAAGGGGGTGCTCTTATGCCCATATTCTCTCTTGAAGTGCATGAGGGCTTCCTTATGATGGGTATTTTACTACCCCCAATAATCCCTTAACAAGTGGAGGGGAATAAAGGGGACTCCCGAGCTTAGACTCCACATTACTGTGGTAATGTGAACCCAGGAATGCTTCGGGAATCTACTCAAGGGTCGGGGAAACCCCTTAGCCTCTACTTAGCATGGGTATGTGAACTCAAAAGGGCGCGCTAATGCGCCTGAGGGTTACACCTTTCGGATCTGGTGGCTCTGGTGGAGTCCTTAGCTCGGGGCTGATGAGTAGTCCAGTGAAGGAGTCACGAAGGACTAAGCCAGATCGGGAGGATCTTATGTGGTTCGGGGAGCGGGAAGTCCAAAGGATTTGGTGGACCACACAAGGGTATGGGTGGTGTCTCCCTTCACGTAGAGAAGTTCTACACGGCTGGAGAGGCCGTCCGCGAACCAGTATGGTATGCAGACTGAGAGGCCGCCCACAAACCAGTGTGGTCCACAGACTGAGAGGTCGTCCGTGAACCAGGGTGGTCCGCGGACTGAGAGGCCGTCCGTGAACCAAGAGGGTGCGCGGATTGAGAGGCCGTCCACAAAACAGGAGGGTCCGCAGATTTAGAGGTCGTCCGCAAACCAGGAGGGTCCACATGAGCAGCGACTGACAAGGTTGGCACCGGTTGGGGGTTCGTCGTTCAAGGCTTCGCCCGCGTAGGGGGGTGCTACATGGCTCGCCGGATCGGAAAAGTGGCATAAACTCCCTGGTCCATGGGGAGTGAATCCGTGGAGGGCTATGGTTCGCGGTCTACTCTTTTTATGCTATTTTAAGTTTACGGTTCACCAAATTATTATGCATTTTTGGTTTCTTATTAGTTCATTCCCAGGTTCATACCTGCTCTGGTTTGTGAACTGGAACATTCGAAATCCTAATCCTTCCTTCGAAATCCTTCCAACTGAATCTGACCGATCTCCTCTCTGTCCCCTTCCTCCGAATCTGAATCCCCTTTTCCTTCCCCACTCAGTCTCCTTTTATAGAGTGGGGAAATAGATTTATCTATGGTCATGCGACACCTTTTGTGGAGGCCCATGACCGAAAACTCGGTTTACGACTGACTTTGTCAATCAAAAATTCACGGTGGGCATTGAACGCTTCTCTCCCCCCATGAACCGAACGAGGTGAGTGCTTTGCGGCCATGGAGGGTTCCGCCTCCATTTCGCGAATGACAGTGGAGGTGGTTCGGGCCGGCTGACACGACTCACAGTTGGGACGGTTCATGACAGTGAATCGGATTGGCACCCGCCCAGCTTTGCGCCCACGGAGGATCTCCTCCTCCATTTCACGAACGACTATGGTCCGCAGAGGAGGGATGCTTCGCGGAACCGGCCGTGCGTCGTTAACATTAAAATGGTCCGCGGACCGGTTCCTCCTTCGCCATCCTTGAGTATTGTCCACATTTGCCCAATCCTTTTGAGGGGATATTGGGAAGAATCTCCCTTGAGTTAAAAGGAATCACCATTCTCCTTCGCGGATTTTTCAAGACCCTACAAATTTCCCCCTATCGGAATGGGGTCCGATCGGAACGAAGAGGAGGCTATTCCAATGCAGAGTGGTCCTGAAACTCGGGTAGTTCGCAGTAGAGAGGTGGACCCAGTAGGGGACCACGCCTATAAATATGGGGGGACCTTCATTTGTCCTTTACTATATTCTTCATGAAACCAGAGCTTTTTTGCATTGCGCATGCTTGTTCCTTCGCGAAACGCTTTATCCGTGAACCAACTGCTACTTTCGCAAACCATTTATTGTCCGCGCCGTTCTTCATCCACGTATCAAAGTCCCAGCCGCGAACTAACACTTTTAATTAATTAAAAAGTAAGTTACGACGGGCTGTGTAGGAACTCGCTTAGAGGTTTTGGTGATCCGCGGTTTTGATGCTCCGCGGACTAAAATCTCTGGAGCTTTAAAAATCTCTATATCTTCCTAAACCACTTAAAATTGGGATTGAAATTCCATGGAGATAACTGGTCCGTGGTTTCCTGGCCAACGCTCTATGGGCCCGGGTTTCACGGACTACTTTCACGAAGGGATGGTTCACAAGATACTGTCATCGCGAACCATCCTTCGAGGCCTCCTCGTGGACTTTTCTATGAAGGCTCCTCAGCCATATATTTGGTATTTTTGTCTGAAAAAATTTTATTCCAGACTAACCGCTTGTTGGCTGTCGTCGTTCAGGGAGAAAATATGGTTCCCCCTTGTTCTGCACCAAGTCCTTCTGTAGAGCCTCTCCTAATTGGTTCAGGGTGACGTTTAGATATGATTCGCAGAGCGGAGAACATCCAAGAGGACCCTAGTCACTCCATCATTCCTAACGATGGTGTCTTGAAAGACATTCTCTCTCCTGATCTCCTGGATTATCCACTATCAAATCAGCTTTTTCTTTGTGGATTCGGTCTTCAAGATGATGTCCCTATTCCCCCCACTTTCTGGTGTCTTCCTTCTCATTTCATGGAAGCGTCTCTCATGTGTATTCCGGTTAACATTTCCCAACTGGGGGAGATGGTTTCCGACTCTGACAAAAAATATGCCTTTATTTTGAGTGGCTCTGTTTGGACCCAAAGTGATCATCACACCCAAAACTTTTTTCAGGAAGCTATCTTCAAGGGTTACCCTTCTATTATCAACCTTGCTCGAGTAGATCCCGATGCGGGGTGTATTCCTAGGTGGGATCTTCAGTCTGGAGGGCTCTTCTCAAATGGATGAGTCTGGGATCTCTGGGTCCATTATCATTACTGGGAGTCTTTCGAATCACTGGAAGTAGTCAATTTATACTCCGCAGTGTGGGCTTCCCAATTTGCTATTTACCCACCATCCTTGGTCCTGCCAGACCTACTCAGTCACTGGTGTTCAAGCACTAATACTTTCCACCTTTCCCATAGTGAAGTTGGCATTAGTCTGTGGGATATCCATCAATTGGGAGGGCTCCCGGTTATTGGTGAAATGTATGATGAATTTCTACCTGCCCCTGATGCATGGGACGACGTCGAACAAGTGCCTTTATTGGTGAGAGATCTGTTGGTTATGGCGGAGTAATCACTTTGTCAGCCCTTGCGTGCCCACTCTCTTATTCCCTATAGTACCTGGATAGGGTTATTTCTGAACACCACTAGTCCTGTGATGAAGATCAAGTGCCCCAGAACTCATCCTTGTCAACAGTCACGAACCTTCCTAGGTTTCTACTGGGCAGTTCTGGAGGCGGGCGACTACCTTTCATGGGGTTACGAGGTGTTCCCCATTGTGCCACCTATACTACGGCTGGCAGGTTTGTTTGCTATGTTCTTGAGCGGGTGGCTATTCCGTTCTCGGGATATTAATCCTGGTGTCAGGGCTTTCACCCTGATGATGGAAGTTGAGCTGGCAGAGGGCCACCTGGTGAATTTGGTCGTGCCCACATTGGCTCATATTTATGAACTGTTGGGTCACATGCAGAAGGGCGGTTCACCCTTCTGTCTGAGTAGGCCATTTCAATTTTTTTATGGCTGGGTAGTAGATCATTGTCGTTGTTATGAGTATCCTCACAACACGGTCATCCCGCTTCCTACTTTTCAGCCTACCCTACTTAATATAGCTGGAGTTCGCTTGAAATCCCTCAGCCCTGGTAAAGTCCTCGAACTTCTGAGTGACTTTTCCCAGTTTTCATTCACTCCCTACCAAACCCCTTCTGGCGTCTTAGTTGACAAACATCGGGGGATCCTGGAGGAGCGTTCTTACATGATCTCTCTACGGGATGGATTTCTGTCTGCACTGATCGATGAGGTTTCTCTATGCAAGCTATATGTCCCGTATCATTTTTCTCACTAGTTTAGGTGCATGCATGTCCAAGATTCCATTCCCCCTCCTTAGTCTCGAGGACTGCACCCGGCCATACTTCATCAATGTTGGTTGATGCTGACACATGTGGGATTTGACACGAGCATTCCCCTGCCTACCGTGGGGGTGGCTGCCGGCCTTTCCATGGAGTATGCAAAGGTATGGGAAAAATACTATCCCGATGGGATCCTAGGGAAGGCCATATGGAAGGTTCTCAAATCAGGAGGTACGGCGGCTGTTGCATCCACCACACCTTCCTCATCAGCTCTAAGGGAGGATCAACTGATGGCTCATTGATCAAAGCGGCTCATGGGATTTTCCTCTCCCAGTCCTGCGGTGGCCGAAGTTCAGATGGATTCATCCTTCTTGGATGTGGATGAGGACAACCCTATGGATCTGGGTCCCAGTGAGGCAATCCCGGAAGTTTTTCCAGTAGATATCGGGCTTAGCAACTTGATTCCGAAGCCTGAACTGGGGTTAGAGGCTCCAAACTTTCCAGCTTCGGAACCAACATCTAGTGAGCACATGCCTGCGCTGGTTGCAATGCCAGATTTCATTCCCATGCTATCCAGCGAGGATAACAAAGATCTTCGTGTCATGGCAGACCACCAGGCGGTGCGCAGGTGGGCCTGACCTCAGATTTGTGAGATTGTTTCCGAAAATCCTCTAGATGAGATGGAAACTAAGACCGAAGCTCTTCGACAACTCTTCCTGGGTTTGGGGTCGGGTGGCTTTGACTATCGACAGTTACATTCTCTTGCTTGCCAAGTTGTCATAGCCCGTGAGGAAGCTACCACTAGTGAACACAAACTTGCTCACTTTGATGCCGCGCATTGTGGGACCTGATCCCTAGAAGGACCCACGATACACCTCCATCAGCTGATAGCATAGGAGGTGATCTCTCGAGATCAGGCGGCCATCCTATCCTCCGAGTTGCATGAATGTGAAAAACAGGCAGCGATGCTGAGGAATCAGCTATCAGCTATGACTGGTCATCTTGAAGCCACCAGAAAATGGATCAACGATCTCCAAACAAAAGTGGAGCGTACTCGTCCGATGGCTGAGGTTGAATCCAGGGAGAAGGCCGTGTTGGAACAGTCTTGCAACGACCTCTACCGCACAGTCGCTGATCTGGTGGAGAGAGCGAGTCAGGATCCTTTATGACTATCAAAGCCTCGCTTGTACCCTCTGTTTTACTTACCCCTCTCCCTCTTTTTGTGAAGGAGAGACCCCAGCTTGTAGATGTCCTCCATTTTCATTCAAACAAAATACAGTCTCTGTCAATCCCTTGTTGCTGTGAAATTTTATTGTTACTAGAACAATTGTTGTGTAAATAAAAATTCACTAAATCAGAATTAATCATAACTCCAGAAAACAAACACTAACTTTTTCCTAGACCATGGGTTCCAGCAAGCAAGTTTGACTATTTCTAGGAATTTGTAGAAAATCCCTACAAACCCTTTTTTTGTCTTTTCTTTTCATTCCCTAATTTTTCCTGGGCTCATTTATTGTGAACCCAGCGTGTATGTCCTGACTTTTGCTTAGGTAGCCCTTTTCGGGTTTTCGGCCTAATAGGCTTTGTGCCTCTTTTCCTGGGTGGTTTAAAGTCCCACCTCAACACTATCATTAATGATGTTTTAGGTCAAACAAATTTGACAAAATATGGTGGGGAATGGTCCCCAATGGGGTTTGTTTGATTAAAATAGGTCTTGGTGTCCTTCAGACGCATTTGGAGGGAGTGTGTTTAAATTTGAACGACATGCGGGGCATGTCTCAAGGCATGGGAGCCGCGTTGGCATACAGAGGTGGGAGGAGAATTTCCTAAAGAAATATTGACTTTGGTAGACAGGCCAGGGGTGATCAATATGTAGAGCCGCGGAGGGCATGGTATGCATAGTCGTGCAAAGGTATCCTTAAGTCAATGAATCTCCATTTCTGATGGCCATTGGACTTCATGAAAGTCCGGCTTATGGATACCACCATGGGTGGATTGGAGAATTATGAAAACCACCAGGGGTGGATCGGAAAGGGTATGTGACATCTGAAAGGTTTTGAGAACATCTGTATCAATCAGGAGTGTGGAAGCATGGTTCCTGTCCTACGCATTCATCTTGCATAATGGACAGTTGGGGCAGGCACAGTTTAAAGTCATGCAGCTGGGACATCATCTGGAATGGAATGGCTTCTCCTAGTCCTCGATAATCTTGTCAGATACATTCCACCATATTCAGGCAGGGTTTTGATAGAGGTTGGTAAACTGTAACTTAGAGGGTTTCTGAATCCCGGGATAGACATGGGGGCTCGGAGGCCAAGAGGCGTACGGAGAGAAGCATTGCCTAAGGAAATCCTGACTTTGGTAGACGGGCCAGGGGCGATCAATATGTAGAGATACTAAGGGCATGATATGAATAGTCATGCAAAGGTGTCCTTAGGTCAATTATTGTATTCCCCCGATAGCCAAACAACTTCAGGGAAGTTGGGATTTGGGACCACCGGGGGTGGCTTATGAGAGTCTGGCTTTTTTTGAGTATCCTGGAATGTCTAAGACGTGGAGGGGGGGTTGATGGTGTAAATCATGGTTCCCTGTCTTCTTGGATCAGGATAGATGTTACAGAGGCTCTGAGGCCGGTAAGAATACGATGCTAGGAAGAGTATCCACCGAGGGAATCTTGCCTTTGGTAGACGGGTCAGGGGCTATCAATATGCAGAGCTGCTGAGGGCATGGTATGAATAGTCATGAGAAGGTGTATCCAGGTCAATGAATTTCCACTTCTGATGGCCATGAATGGTTATAAAGATATGAAATTGACCGAGCCACGAAGTATGTCATTGGGGAAGGAAATGTCTGAACATGTCGGGCATACTCAGCCCTGGTTGTTGTTAAAGCTTAGAGAGCTCCCTGCATGGATTTATTTTGTGTCCGGGGGTGTACCTTTACTCCATGAAGTTTAACATCGTGTGGTAAGGACGAGGTACTCCTAGTTTAACAGTAATAGAGCTCGGACCATTGGGTGACTATTACTACAGTCACTCAAAGGATAACTGAGTTACTATGTTCTGATATACTTGGAACAAGGTGGGGAATGAAGGTTGTAAACTGCAACTTTCAGTTTTCTCGGATCAGGAGGTGTGGCGTGGGGGCTCTGAGTCCTGTAAGCATATAGAGCTAGGAAGAGTACCGCCCAAGTAAATCTTTCCTTTGATGGACGATCAAAGGGCTATCATTATGCAGAGCTGTTGGGGGCATGGTATGCATTGTCATACAAAGGTGTCCCTATGTCGATAACTTTCCACTTCGGATGGCCATGAATGGTTGAGAGAATCTGCGATTGGTCACAGTGCATAGTTCGACACGTGGGGATAATGGTATCTGAGTATACAAGAAACATCTTCACTGCAATTGTCCGTTGAGTCAAAGTAGCCTAGTCCTGGCTTGATGTTCGTTGATGCAGGTCACTATGTGAACCACCGGAGGACACATAGGCTAGCCAGATAGGAATACCCTAGAAAAACTTTGATATGAAAAGGGGAATGAACTTGTAAACCAATGTTCCATAAATTTTTGGATCGGGAGATGTGATACGGGGGCTCTGAGGCTGGTAGGCATACGGAGCTAGGAAGAGTGTCGCCTGAGGAAGACTTGCCTTTGGTAGATGGGCCATGGGATATCAATATACAGAGCCACTGAGGGCATGGTATGCATAGTCATGCAAAGGTTTACACGGGTCGATGAATTTCCACATCCGATGGCCATGAGTGGTTATGAAGATCCATAATTATCCGGGTCGTGGAGTCTGATGTGTGGAGAGGATGCATCCAAATGTGCCAGGAGTATCTCCATCTCGTATCGTCGTGTGTCTTGAGTGGGTCGTGACTAAGTCCGTGCAGTTTAACGTCATGTGGTGAAGACGAAGTCCGTGAAGTTTAACGTCATGCTGTAAGGATGATGTATACATCCCGTGCAGGTCTGGTCCATACACGGGGAAGGGGGAATTTTTAACATTATTTTTCGTGCAGTTTAACGTCGTGCGACAAGGATGAAAAAATACACCCTGTGCAGGTCTAGCTCATACATGGGGAAAAGGGAGTATTTTTAAATCTTAATACCCGTGCAGTTTTACGTCATGCAGTAAGGACGATAAGTACACCCCGTGCTGGTCTGGTCCATACACGGGGGAAAGGGAATTTTCATCTTTTATTCGGGGGGCTGGGCCAGGACGGGGAACCCTAGAGTCACTAAGTATCCTATGAGGGCAGGAATCAATCCGCACGTAGTTCTCTGGAAGAAGTACACCCCGTGCATGGCTGGTCCGTACATGGGTGAAGGGAACATTGTCTAACTTTTATTTTGGAGGTGGCTGAGCCAGGACGGGGAACACTGGCGTCACTACGTATCCTGCGAGGGTAAGAATCAATCCATACATAGTTCTCTGAAAGTAGTACACCCCTTCCAGGTCTGGTCCATACATGAGGGGAGAGGGGAATTGTTAAAACTTCTTGTTCGTGCAGTTTAACGTCGTGCAGTGAGGATGAGGGATACGCCCCGTGCAGACCTGGTCCGTACACGGGGGGAAGAAGGCATTTTTAACTTTTATTTGGGAGTGTCTAGGCTAGGATATGGGATCCCGGCATCACTACGTACCCTGTGAGGGTATGAACCAAGATGTACGTAGTTCTCTGAAATCCATGCAGTTTAACGTCATGCGGTGAGGACAGGGGATACACCCCATGCAGGACTGGTCTGTACACGAGGGGAAGAAGACATTTTTATCTTTTATTATCTGTGCAGTTTAACATCGTGCGGTAAGGACGAGAGCCATACAGTTTAACGTCATGTGGTTAGGATGAGGGGTATTATTATATTACGCGAATTTTAACATTGTGTGGTAAGGATGAACTCCATGAAGTTTAACATCATGCAGTGAGTACGTAATGCTCTTAGTTTAAGGTCATAGATTTTGGACCGTTGGGTGCTTGTTAGTTTATCATCATATAGCTCGGACGATGAATAATACACCTTTAGTTATTATTCGAAATAATTCTTCAGGAATCTCACATTTGTAGGAGTGGTTGTAAATTTTCCGTCCATGGAGATCAGGGTATATGCTCCGTTGGAGTAGACCTTGTGTACAACGTATGGTCCCTCCCACTTGGGCTCCATCTTTGGAGGCTTCTTGCCAGGTATCATTGGGTTCCGGAGGACCAACACTAATTATCCTTCCAAGAAAGACCGAAGACGAACCTTTTTGGTGAAGGATCGTGCGATCCAGTTCTGGTATACCTCCAAATGGTGCAAAGTGTGCAACTGATTCTTATCTAGCTTCTCCAATTCACATAGCCGCTTTTCTGACTACTAATCATTAGATAATTGACCACAGATGGCAACATGGAGTGAGGGAAGTTGGAGTTCAATGGGCAGGACTGCCTGTGTGCCGTACACCAATGAGTACGGGTTAGCCCGAGTAGTGGTGCAGATTGTGGTTCGACAAGCCCACAATGCATGGAGGAGTTTATTTGGCCATGACTTCTTGTCTTTGTCCACCATTTTCTGGAGAATGTTGGACATGGTCTTGTTGAAAGTCTCTATCTGTCAGTTGGCCACTGCATGGTAGTAGGATGAGTGGTTAGCCTTGATACCATACTCGTGGTATATTTTTTCCAATTCAGCAGAGTAGAAGTTGGTGATGTTGTCCGTTAGTATGGCATGAGGGACACCAAATCTGGTGATGATACTGGTCTTCAAAAAGCTGACAATATTTCTGGTCCTGAATTCTTTGAGGGGTATGGCTTCTGCCCATTTGGAAAAGAAGTCAGTTTCTGTGAGGATATACTTCAGATATTTGGCCGTGGTGGGAGGATATGGTCCCACGATGTCCATTCCCCAAACAGAAAATGGCCAGGAGTACTTGGATTGATGAAGTAACTCCGAGGTTTGGTGAATGAAGTTGGCATGAATTTGTCATGAGTGGATTTTTTCGGTAAAATGATTGTTGTCTCATTCCATTATGGGCCAATAGTACCCAAGCCTTCGAACCTGATGGGAAAACTTGGTCCCATGTTGATGTGCTCCACATGCTCTGGCATGTACTTCATTCATTACGGCTGCAGTTTCTTCTCCATCAATGCATTTGAGGAGCACTCCATCGAGGCCTCGTTTGTAGAGGACCTCTTGCTGACCTGCACTGCTATATAGGACAAAGTTGATTGCCCTTATCCGTATTTTCTCTCGTTTAGCCCTATCTGATGGAAGTTCTCCCCATTGAAGGTACTTTGCAATGGGGTGATCCAACCGGTGGCAGGAGCATATGGCTCGGGGATAGGACTGACTTCGTGGATTTCTTCCATCTTGGTCTGAACAAATGGCAATACCATTCGATGATGAGTAATACTGATAACCGTTTCATCCCTACCTAGGTCAGCTTGGACTGTAGCCGCGTTGGCTAATGCATCAGCCTGAGCATTCTAAGACCGGGGAATATAGGTCAATGTTGGTTCTATGGAGAATTCCGCCATTAATCCTCAGACATGGTCAAACAAGGGGATCAACTCCTCATTTTTAATATCATAGTCACTATTGACTTGCTTGATGACCAGTTCTGAGTCACCTTTTACCTTAAGGTGATGTAGTTGTTCCTGTAGTGCGAGTTCCAAGCCCGCAATGAGAGCTTGATATTCTGCTTCATTGTTCATACATCCTTCTGATAGGAGGAAGGAATATAGAAAGACTGCCTTTTCTAGGGACACAAGTTTTTTTTCCCAAACCCACTTTGTTGAATCTAGGATCCTCCATCCTCTTCCTGGTTGGGCTTCGGGATGCGCCATCGAAGTAAATTTCCCATGCTATGAATTCCTCTTGAACTGGGAAGATGTCTTCATCAGGTAGCTCAGTGTCTGGTGCAGTGGTCCCTATCGAAGGGTGCTCTACCAGAAAGTCTGCTAATTCTTGACCCTTGATGGCTTTCTGAGGCACAAATCGGATGTCAAACTATTGGAGGATGACCGCCCATCAGGATAGGCGTCCGGTTAGCATCAGGCGGCTGAGGATGTACTTGAGTGGGTTAATCCGTGAGATCAAATGGACCTCATGATGCTGCAGATAATGTCTTTTGAACCATGAAGAAGAAGGCCAAACAACTCTTCTCAATATTTGAGTCTCGAGACTCAGCATCAATCATGGTTCGACTAAGGTAATAGAGACTGTTTTCACTGCCCGCGTCATTCTTTTGTGCGAGGAAGGTTCTCAGTGATCGCTCTAAGGCTGTCACGTACAAGATGAGAGGTATTCCTTCAACTGGGGGAATTAGTACCGGTGGGCTTAAGAGGTACTTCTTCAAGTTGTTGAACGCCTCTTGGCAGTCATCCGTCCATTGGTACGTGACCCCTTTCTTCATTAACCTGGTGAAGGAAAAAACATTTTCCTGCTAGGTTGGCTATGAACCGCCTAATATAGGCTAGGTGTCCTTTGAATCCCATCAACTCGGTGAGATTTCAGGGAGGTGGTAATCCAAGGATATCCTTTGTCTTCTCAAGGTCAACTTTGATGCCACGATGGCGTATGATGAAGCTAAGGAATTTCCCTAAGGTAACCCCAAAGGCGCATTTCAAGGGGTTCATCTTCAAGCTATGCTGTCAGAGTTTGTTGAAGATGGACTCAAGGTATGATAGGTGATCCGAGAACTATCTGGACTTGACCACTAGGTCATCCACGTAACATTCAACGAATTTCCCCAGGAATGATTTAAAGATCCGATGCATGGCTCGCTGATATGTGGCGCCAACATTCTTGAGACCAAAGGGCATGACCCTGTAACAGAATACACCTTGAGGGGCCCTGAAGGCAGTGGATTCTTCGTCTTCTCGGGCCATCATGATTTGATTATATCCATAATAGTCGTCCATGAAGGATAGAGCCTCATACCCGGCCGTCACATCGATTAATAATTCGGTGATCGGGACCGGGAAATCATCTTTCGGACAGTGCTGATTGAGATCTCTGAAGTCAATGCAGACGCGGATTTGTTCGTTCTTTTTCTTGACAGGGATGATTTTGGCCAACCAAATGTTGTACTGGACTCCCTAATGTAGCTTGATTTAATGAGCTTATCAACTTCAGCCTCTGTTTTGGCGGCATGCGAGGGATGCGTCCTTCTAGCGGCCTGTTTATAGCCCCGGTGGTCTTCTGGAAGACCCAGGTGATGCATTGCCACTTCGAGATCAATTCCTGGTATTTATATGTAATTCTATTCAAAAACATTCTGATGTTGCCTCAAGAAATAGGTATATACCTCGTGCTCCTCGGGGGACATGGATGCACTAATGAGAGTAGGCCTCATATCTTCCTCGGTACCAAGGTTTATTTCCCGGAGCTCATCCACCATGGTGAAGATACCCTCCTCAAATGCAGGAGGTGAATCCTTGAGATCTTCCCCCTCTTCTTATCCCAAGTTCTCATCTTCTTGATCCGACGAAGAGAGAGCTTCTGGTCTGAGCCTTCGAGGGTTTGAGGGAGAGGCATCGTGGGCATCCCCACTTGAGTATTCGTCCCCAAATCGAGGGTTGGCAGACGTTCCCGCATTTTCATGCTCGGACATCATGGCTGAAGTCACGAGGAAATTCGAATGCGTGTCCGTACTTGAACTCCTACTCTCAACATGGTTGATGGGCAGGACATAATCTATTCCAAGCTTCCTGAGGGGGTCATCAGGAACCATTTCCAGGACATTTTGAGGGGGGATCTAGTCGACACCATCGACCAAAGGCTTCTTTTTCTTTTGCTCATAGAACCTGGAGTTAATGTAATGTGACTCGGAGAGCTCAAAAGGGGAATTTTCGGTGTGCAATGTTCCACTTTGTCCATTGACGTAGTACTTGATACACTAGTGGGAAGACGAAGGATCGACCATGTGCTTATGGAGCCACAAACTTCCCAGTAGGAAATTAAATTCCGTGCTTTGCCAGACCACCAGGAATTCTGTGTAGGCTACCAGGTCACCAAAATGGGTCTTTAGCTTAATTTTTCCCATTGGTTTCTGCTCACTCTTGTCGTAACCCAATAGAGTTGTGGCCGAGGGAATTAGGTCATCTTCACTATAGCCCAACTTACAGAGTGTCTGTAGGGGAAGGAGGTTAACTCCATAGCCATTGTCTATAAAGACCTTTCAGATCTCAATACCATTCAGTGTGCCAGGCACATATAGTGGTCTGATGTGTCCTTGCGTGATGGCATCTTCATCCTGATCGGTGAAGGAAATCACCGCATTGAATTCAGCCGGGTCAGTCTCTGTCCGGTAAATTTCGGCGGTAGCTACCTCGGATTGAAACTCCTGGGGGCTGATCAAAGCATCTATAAGCACCTCCCTAAGATCTGCCGACAGAATTAGGGCATCGAGGATTGATAGCTTGGATGGTACTGCTGCCAGCTGCTTAAGGATATTGTATTTCTGCTCCAGCGGCCGACGCTTCTCCGTTGGCGGGAGAGTCTTAGGGGGTTCTTTAGGGGAGTGAGCATTTTATGAGGAGGGACCTGTCACAGGGTCATATATCGATGGAATTACCGCATTTTGAGGACTTGACTCGGCCGGTCTTTTTGTGCGCACTAGGCGGCCAAACACTTGTTCCTCCTCTGGTGGGTATCACAGAACAACAGGGCTAGAGTGGCTGCTTTTGGAGGTGGAGGGACATTCTTTCTCCTACTGAGTCCGTTGAAGGGCTCTCCCACTGGTTTCCGCGATAAAAATGGTTTGTGCCGAGGTCCAAATATAGGGTTGGTTTCTGTCACGGCTGTGCCGCCCCTAGTATCCCTTACCTCTAAGATTCCTCCTCCCAGCTCCTCATGGAGGGAACTCGGGTTCGTAACCATACCATTCGTCAGGGAATGATTCCATAAGATAGATGAAATTAATAGAACCAAAGATTGGCTATTCATCCTATGAAAGGTCAACCTGGTCGGTTGTCCCTGATGGTGCTGATTTTTGGGTCGGTGCCCGTGGTGCCAAATTCGAGGGCATATATTCTGCCAAGGCTGAGACTAACTTTGGCCCCATTGCGGACCGCTCCTCTAGCAATTGTTTCCTCCTTCTTCGATTACGCCAGGATGTCTAGCTCGTGGAGGGTTGTGAGGTTGATACTGTTGGCTCTGCGGCTTCAGAGGCTGTTGGTGGCAACATCGGCTGCTGTAGTTGAGCTCAGAGTATTCCCTAGGCTCGGTTGATAGTCTTCTAAGTCATCCAGTTGTCTAATTTCTGCCCCTACTTGCTGGTGCCTTTCAGCCACCCCTCCTCTTTGTCAGAGTCAGTGGTAGAGATACATGCCACATGTGGTGGGGGTGGTTCTATCTCGACCTGCCCGGAGTCTACCATCCTATGTAGGAGGTCTTTGATGAAGAATCATTCTCAGATACTATGTACCAACATACGATGGTAGGGGCAGTAATCTGGCCTGTCATCACGACCGACCTCTTCAGGTTTCCTCAGCTCCGGGAGGTGGAGCAAGTTGCAGTTCATGGATGTAATGAAGTAGCCGCGGACTTGATCATCTCAGAACGAGTATAATTTTTGTCTTCATTCCTCAAACTGGTTCTGCTTAAGTCCTCACTGATTGTCCCATTTAGGTGGAGGTGGCCGATGATATGCAGGAGGCAATTGACGATTTGGTGGAGGCCTGAGCGGTGGAGCGGGCACATGGGCCGACATGAGTTTGACAGCGGATGCTTCAGCTCTAGAGACTCTTTTTGTAGGAGCCTGCGAGGCTATTTGGGACTTTGAATTAGTCCGCTGTAGGGAGTCCTCAATTCTATGGGCAATGGCCGAGAGATGGCGGAAGCCAGTGGTGCACTCCACTGGTATGAGCAGTGTTCACAGCTCATCTTGAATATTATTGAGGAATATGGATAGCATCTCATCTTGAGGAATTGTCCTGCTCAGGGAATAGGTCAGACCTTTCCATCTGGCGATGAAATATGAGACCCTCTCGTTCTCCCTCTGCTTGCAGTTCATGAGATCGCTGACCATTGTTTTAGGCAACGTTGAGATGAAGTGGAACATGAACTTCTACTGAAGGTCTTCCCAGCTCTTTATTGACTGGGTTGGCAGACTTGTATATCAGAGGAAGGCAGATCCTTACAAGGTCCATATGAAGAATCTATGTTTTACTACTTCTTGTTGCTCCAGAGTTCCCATCACAGGGTCACAATAGGATGCATAATGCATCAAATGCTGTTCCGGATCACCTGACCTATTGAAGATAGGGAATACAGGGCTCCCAGAATTGGGTGGAGGTGGTGTTTTGCTCACCCAATCCGGGTAGGGTTTCCGCTCTGGCTATATCGGAGCACGTCGACCTTCCATCGCTTCTAACTGAGCTATTAGTGCCTCGATGGTGTTGGTGAGACCCTGGTTTATATCCTGTTGGGTCCAGTCCTGGGTAGGCGTAGCCCAAATAATTGCCTGAGGATCCGGATTGGCTGACACCAGGGGTGTGTGTGCCGTTTGTGGCACCCATAGAGGGTTTAGGCGTACTCGCTATAGTTTCTTCCTAAGTGGAGGGAAGTCTTGGTATTCATCCGAATCTATGTTTAGGTAGTTGGATGGGCTGAGCGCCTCGTTGGACGGGAGACCTGACCGTATTTCATTTGCTGGGGAAAACCTTAGTCTTTGAGGTGGACTTACTGGGAGTGCATGATGTATCTCCTCCTGTGATGAACTTTCAATAAGGCAGTTCCTCTGGAGTTGCTCGGCCATAAGCTACCTCAATTGTTTCATCTCCTTTTCCTGTCGAGCGAATCTATCTTTGAGTGTGAGTGGATCATCTTTGTCGAGAGAAGGAGGCGGGTTAAGGGTAACCATTCCTTTGTTCCTATCCATGTTGGAAGCTCGCAGGGTAGGTGGAGGAGGGTTGGCTGGAAGGACGACCATATTTAAGGCGACCCTCTGGTTCAGGGTGTGCACACCTGGTGGTTCGTTGTGAGTCAAAACCTGACCGGAACCATCGTCTCCCGATCCCTCCTGATTTTCAGTATCTCCGGTGGCACCCGTGGGGTTAACCTCTATGAGTTTGATAGATGCATATCACGGGATGGAGAAGATGTCATCCTCTAAATGGGAAGAGGGTCTCCTGCGTCTTCTTTATGCCTTCCCTTTCGTGACCTTGGATTGCCTTCGGACTTTTTGACGAAGGGTGACGCAGAGAGTTCTTTGATGCGACCTTATGATGCGCCTTCCTCTCGGAGGGGATGATGATTCAAATGACAGGATAGTATGTGAACATCCTCTTCTGATTGTCCTCCCTAGATGAGAGAATATTGAATCTTGTGGGGAGGTTGTTGTTGAAGGGGTAATAATGCCCCCAGCCCTAAGGGCTAGGGTTGGCTCCGTTCCTTGGACATCGAGTCTCTTCCCGGTTTTATTGGTCTCATGGGGGCATTTCTTATTAAAAATTCCCCAGCCCTGCAGGCTGGGGTTTACCCTAGATTGTGGTAGTGGCTGCAGCTATCGCTACCTGTCTGATCTTGCGTGCCCCCATTCGAAGGTGAACTAGGTTTGGTCCCGAGTTCTTCTGTGAATCAATCCCTTCTAGGGAGGCAGGAAAAGATCAATGATTGACCTCTCTTAGGTGAGAGGCCTGTTGGATTCTCTCGGTGGCCTGATTCAAGAAATCTTGAATGGCTTCTTCCCGTCGGGCCTGACGCTTTTGGGTCTTACTCAAGGCCTGACTCTGCTGGGTGTGTTGCCTTTCTTGAATAGAGGGAACACTCGATTTCCGTCTTGACGTGATGACGTTGCAAGACACCACGCCGAACATGTTCTTCTTATTGGGGAGTAGAGTGAAATGTAGAGCTCCATGTTCTCCTTATCCATTGATATGGACTCCCATCGGAGCATCACCGATGAGGCGGCGCAGCTGGTGCAGCGCACGGAGGCAAGCTATCTCTATGTTTCCTTTACGCCTCTCGGGTCACTGTTGTCGTGATGAAGGAAGAGCTTCCAGGTCGATGTGACACAAGAGGTCCCCTATTGTCTTGACATGGTCTACATACCCGTCGTAGGGCAGGAAGCTTGATTTCAGTCAGCAGAGGGTTGTCAATATATTATGGCGGATGCCGTGCACGCATTCTTCCGACAACTCTCTGGGTATGTCGAACTGAGAGGTCGCCGTAGGACAAAACATAACTGGTATATCATCCCTGACTAGTCGTTTCCTCAAGTGCATCATATCTTCATACTCCTCCGCTAGTGACTCCTCTACCTGGTCGGCCCAACCGAGACGCTCACTGCCAATGTGGTCGGAGGCGGTAGGACCGGTAGGTGCTGAATCATTATGTGGGTGATTCCGGGGTGGTTCGGAAGATGAACGCAGCACTGGACCGTCTTCTGATTGCAAAAGGATGTCTTCAGTGACTAAATGGGAATATTACATGCTTGATCCCGTCCTTCTGAGTTCCTCGGCATATTAGGGCTTTTCTGTGCTTGATTTGGCAGGGGTAGGACCTTCCTGTCGATATAATATGTCATCGCGGGGATGACCTCCTCAATGGAGGCCCTAATGGCGAGGACTACCATTATTTCTTGAGGCTTCACTGAATAGAGGAATTTTGCAGTGCGCACCCTGGGGAGGACCTCCAAGGCGTGTCGCAGCAAGGGGAGGACCTTCTGGCTGCATAGCGTCATCACATGGAGGGACTTCGCAACAACTTCCATCATGGTGAGGATGACCATCATGGCTTGAAATTTGATGTGCATCCTGGGGAGGACCATCAGGACACACTGCGACAAGGGGAGGACCTTCTTGTTGCTTGGGGACAATGCGGGGTGGACCTTTGCAATGGCGGTCGTGGTGGTGAGGAATACCATCACAGCTGCGTCAATGGTGAGGACTACCATTTCTGATGCCATAGGGACAATATCCGAGGGATACATCCTGGGGAGGGCCTCTAGAATGTACCGCAACGAGGGGAGGGCCTTCTCATTGATTGACGTCTCTACGGGGAGGAACTCCATTATTAGGGTGGTGAGGACTACCACCGTGATCTGATGCCCAGCTGCACGGAGTGTCGTTGCAACATAACCCCTGGGGAGGACCTTCAGGGCAGGCTACGACAATGGGAAGACCTTCTTTTCATGATGAGACGTCACTGCAGGGAGGGACTCCATAGTTGCGACTATGATAGCAAGGACTACTATCATAATCTGTGGTCCCACTACACGGAGAGTGTTTGCAGCGTATACCCCGAGGAGGACCTTCAGGGTGAACCATAGAAAGTGGAGGACCTTCTTGATGGTCGATCTTCTAGTCATGTGGAGGGTTTCTGTGACTTGCATCAAAAGAGGAGCTCCCATGATCGATCGTTATATGCCTGTGGGGGAAGACCCCACAGGTTCTCTGGGGAGGACCTTCAGAGCTGCTGGTAGCAACATTGCAGGGAGGACCTTTGCAACTGATACTGGCACTCCCATAATATAGTAATGGGTGGGTAGGGTTCTGATCCTGCGATGTGTGCTTAGCGGCATTGGGAACCCCAAATTCTAGCAGAGCGGAGTCATGAACTTCTTCTTTATTTTCCGACTACCTTTGGCGCGTTCGGGGCGCTCTTTTGCGGGAAGCGGGGACCGTCTGCTGTTGACAATAGCCTTCACCATTGGGTCCCTATCTAATGGGGTCTTGTGATGCTGCCGGGATACACCGACGAACATATTGACTTTTTACATGGGTATATGCCTGCTCTGGAGCATCCATCGTGATGGACGTGTGTCCCCCCGTTGGAATGAGTGAAGATTCTCGATCCGGTTTTCCTTGCATCGCAGAATATGGACGGAGACCCTACAGGGAAGAAGAAGGGATACAGATCTGCTCCGAGGTGGCTATCTCATCTCATAGATGAGCCACCTCAATTGGGGAGACAGGATCATGGGCCCGAGTCCTTGTTGTTGCCACTGATGTAATTACATTCTGGAAAATCTGTAAGATATGATCTGTGATCGATACCTGCTCCTCCATCATTTCCAAGATATGTAGAGAGACATGTTTGGCTGGAACAGGTATGAAGGCCCATTCCAGTATAAGAGTAGAAATATCCTGCTCCGGTCCTCCGGTGGTCAGTGGGTACTAAAAATTCTCCTGTGTCGGGGCAGGTGAACGAATCTTCCCTTGTATCAGGATACACCAGTTTATCTATCCGTTTGCCACCACATCAGGATGACAGACTTTACTTGCATCTGTAGGGAGCTGGCCCTACTATATTGGTTTCCCACCATATCAAGTCGGTGGACTTTCTTGGCAGGGAGACGTGCAAGCCTATGATTTGTTGCCACATCTCGGTGGTGGGCTTTGTTGATCGCCACTATATCAGGATGGCGGGCGTCAGAAACAACTGCTAGGAGCTGGTCCTGCAGGCACCAGGTCGCCACCACGTCAGGTTGGTGGGCTTGACGACCCTAGGCAGGGAGAGGTGCCTACCTGGTAAGTGCCGTTATGTATGAGCGATGAGCTTGATGCAGCTCGACTGGGATTTGCGCTGGCTCATATGATGCCGTCATGCCTGGATGGTGGGATCGGGAGGAGCGAACAGGTGTAGGTGCCTGTTCATGGTACGTCTCCATGGCTAGGCAGCAGAGCTCCTCCTCAGGGACCAAGGTGATGACCGATCCCTGATTGTACGTCTTCCTCCCTCGTCGGGAGGTCCGAGGGGCCGGAGCTCACGGAGCATGGGCCTAAATCCTCGGGGGGATATCCTCCTAGGCGTGAGGATGTTGAATCGCGGCGTGACCGCGACGAAGTCTTCTAGCAAGGGCCTTGGAGTGGAACCCTCATTCGGTGGGGATGAAGTCGCCAACATTGACCTCATCCGCCTCCCTAAGATAAGGGAGGTACACATTGTCCTGTTCTAGGGGTAGACTCCCGAAATGGTTAGAGACAACAATAGGGGCTGTCTGGATCTGCCTTTGCGGCCGCTGCTGGGCAGGCGACTAGCGAGTTCTGGCAGATTGGAGGGCTGTATGGCCGCCTCCACTATTGGGAGAGTACCATTCACATGGTACTCTCGGATCAGCGTGTCCGAGACCCAGCGTTGAAGATGATGGGTGGGTGACGGGGTCCTCCATAGGTGAGGAAGTCCTATCATTGCGTAGTTGGAAGTATTCTCTTGTGAGTTCCTTCTGGACGCCATTGGATCGAAGGGAGTTCTGAAGGTAGTACCTACAAATTTTTTTAGCAAATACAAGCAGAAAACCCGTCAAAGTAGAATCTAATGATCCCATGTGTAATTAATGACCTTTCTTAGACCTCCTTGTGATTAAAAGGGGGAATAGTGTGGGATTAAGTTAAATCTATCATGCTTGGTTAAATATTCATGTCAGGTTCACCATTTTTGTTTCTGGTTTTTCGGTCTCGAAATACCCAACGGTTCTGTATCCGATGATG
This sequence comes from Viscum album, assembly GCA_963277665.1. Taxonomy (NCBI): domain Eukaryota; kingdom Viridiplantae; phylum Streptophyta; class Magnoliopsida; order Santalales; family Viscaceae; genus Viscum; species Viscum album. The sequence goes on along the minus strand of OY728128.1, from coordinate 2,079,705,776 downwards.
CGTGGACCTGCTTTCCAAAGGTAGACGTTCGCCAGATGGTATGACTAGTGACGCTTAAGAACTCACATTGGTCGAGGGGATGGGAAGTCGGGCTCATCAAACCCTTTTGGGGGGGAATTATTTCCTGTTCCGGGACTCTCTTATAGATTTAAGAGGTATTCATATGTTCGTGAATCTTTGGTTTATACCCAAACATAGTATCCATAGATTTAACCTTGGTGGGAAATGGTCAACTAGACACAGGGGGTTCGGAATCATTTAGGCCTGAGGTTTACCATCCCTCATTGGATTAATGACACCGTGGAGTTGGAACTCATTGAGGAGGCACTAGGAGTGGCACAATGAACCGATGTGAAAATAGTCAGATCGATCGGTTGTTGGGCTTGAACCTCATGGAGGCTTCCTACGTACCCTGCCTATGGGACAAGGATAAAAGTCCCCATAGTTTGGAATGGGAGCGTCGGAGAACCGACGTGAAGGTGGACCCGGGGGTCCATTGGTGATCGGTCTTGAAACTCATGGAGGCTTCCTACATATCCCTGTGGTAGGGAATCAAAGTCCTCATAGTTCGTATTATCTTGGGACTTACACTCTTAGGTAGCCCAAAATGATGGATTGGGGCTTACACTATGAAAATCCCCATGGGGATGGATTTGGGCTTACACTTTGAGTAGGCCCATAAGAGGATGTCATGGTCGATACTTACTCTAAGACCACATGAGTCATGCTCGGTGTGAGAATCAAGATGCAGAAGGGACAAGAGGATCACGTCGCGAAAGGTGCATCCGTGAGAAGTGGAGTGGGGCTTACACATGAGGGCGATCCATTAAGTCGGGGCTTACTCCGGGTTGGACGCCCATGGCGATGAAGCGCAGCGGGAGAGGTAAAGGGGGTGCTTCAGTACCCATATCCTCTCTTACAGTGCATGAGGGTTTCCTTCTGATGAGAATTTTACAACCTCCGAGAAGCCCTTAACAAGTGGGGGGCATAAAGGGGACTCCCGAGCTCAGAATCCACATTACCATGGGAATGTGAACCCAGGAATGCTTTGGGAATCTGATAAAGGGTATGGGAAACCCCTTCGCATCTACTTACCGTGGGTATGTGAACTCAAAATGGCGCGCTGATACACCTGATGGTTACACCACTCGGATCTGGTGGCTCTGGTGGAGGCCTCGACCCAGGGCTGATGAGTAGTCTAGTGAAGTAGTCACGGATGACCAGGCCGGATCGGGAGGATCTTATATGGTTTGGGGAGAATGGACTCAGAAGGATTCGGGGGACCACACAAGGGTATGGGTGGTGGAGCCCTTCGCCTAGGGAAGTGCTACGTGGTTGGACAGGTCGTCCGTGAACCAGGATGGTCCACAGACTGAGAGGCCACCCACAGACCAGGGTGGTCCGTGGACTGAGTGGCCACCGGCGAACCATGGTGGTCCGCGGACTGAGAGGCCGTCCGCGAACCAGGAGGGTCCGCGGACTGAGAGGCTGTCCGCGAACCAGGAGGGTCCTCGGATTGAGAGGCCGTCCGCAAACCAGGAGGGTCTGTGGATTGAGAGGCCATCCACGAACCAGGAGGGTTCGCAGCTTCGGGTTCAGCCCGCATACAAGGTTGGTACATAGAGGGTTCCACGCGAGCAGCGAGGACCAAGGTTGGCACCGGTCGTGGGTTCATCGGTCAAGGATTCGCCTGCGTAGGGGGGTGCTACGCGGCGTGACAGATCGGAAAAGAGGCATAAACCCCCTAGTCCGCGGGGAGTGCATCCGTGGAGGGGCTATGGTTCGCGGTCTTCTCTTTTTTATGCTATTTTAAGTTTGCGGTTCACCAAATTATTATTAGTTTTCGGTTCCTTATTAGTTCATTCCCAGGTTCATACCTGCTCTAGTTCACGAACTGGACCTTTCAATATCCTAAGCCTTCCTTCGAAATCCTAAGCCTTCCTTCGAAATTCTTCCACCAGAATCTGACTGATCTCCTCTCTGTCCCCTTCCTCCAAATCTGAATCGCCTTTTCATTCCCCCATCATTCTCCTTTTATAGAGTGGGGAAAGATATTTATCTGTGGTCATGCGGCACCTTTTGCAGAGGCCCATGACCGAAAATCCGGTTTACGACTGACTTGGTCAATCCATAATTCGTAGTGGGCATTGAGCACTTCTCTCCCCCCGTTAACCGAATGAGGGGAGTGATTCACGGCCGCGGAGGGTTCCGCCTCCATTTCACAAATGAAAGTTGAGGAGGGTCGGTCCGGCTGACACGACTCGGGGATGGGATAGTTAATGATGGTGAACTGGATTAGCGCCCGCCCTACTTTGCGCCCGCAGAGGATCTCCACCTCCATTTCACGAACGATGATTGTCCGAGGAGGAGGGACGCTTCGTGGAACCGGTCGTGCATCGTTAACATTAGACCGGTATGCAGAATGGTTCCTTCTTCGCCATCCTTTAGTATTTTCCACATTTTCCCAATCCTTTTGAGGGGAAATTAGGTAAAATGTCCCTTGAGTTAAACGGGATCACCATTCTCCTTCGCGGATTTTTCAGGACCCTACACTCTCATAGTTGAGAGGTCAAGATCCTTAGGGAATGTGAGACTTTAACAGATTAGGATTTTTTATTTGTTATGAACTTTAAATACCTTGATTCACCCCTCTTAGGCTAATATAACTATAGCCCCTATTGGGGGACCAACATAATCCAATTTAATTAATGTTATTGTCTTGTGTTTTCCTTTTATGTTACTTCACACTTATGTTAGGTTTGATTCTTTTTGAGTGCATGTTTCCTAATATGGATTTGTCGCATATGCTGAAATTTATTCAAGTATTATCAAAATATTGACTTCAAGTAGATTCCATGAATTTCTTGATATCCATTTCTAATTTGATTCATGGGTTAAATTACTTAATACACTACCATTTCTCATCACATCATTTGCGGCACCATCATGATGCACATATTTGATTCCTTGAGAATCTTGTGAAGATTTATTCAATCGTTGCCACCATCATTTATTCATCTAATTTTCAAGAGATGAAAGAGAGGGAATAAAGATAATAGTAGGTTTCCAGTGCCTGATGTTTTGTTCTATAATTCTTGGAAATATTTAGTGTTGTATTCTGGTGGAGATCTCCGTTCACGCCATAACATCTTGAGGTGTGGGCTAGTAACAATGTGAGGTTGTTTTGTGATTAGTGTTCTATAAATTTTAAGGCATAACTTGGAAATTGGTATGTTTCCATAATATAAAATCATTATTTCATATTTAATTCATTTATTATTTGTATATAAAATTTATTTTCTTCTAACTATTAAAAAACCATGGTTTACTTGATGTTTTTTCTTCTAATTTGTGTTGTTTTTATAAACATTCATGTTTTTAAATATTGGAAATCAATTAATGACACAATCAATTTATTTAGAAATAGTTTAAAAAATTTAATTCTTTCACATTTACAATGGTTTTATATCCATTTATTACAAGTTTATATTACATAATTTTATATAAAAATTTGAGGGGGGATTAAAAAAATAATTTCTAAACAATATAGTGGTGGTTTTCCTTAGAAACAGATTAACCTAATCATCCCTAAAATATAGTTTTTTTAAATATTTTTACAAAACCATTTATTACTAATGTATAGCCAGTTTCATTATGTGGTGGTTAAAACACCTATAAAAATAAAAAATATAAAAAAGAATTTTTTAGAAATTAATTTATAAAAACAATTATGTAACATACACATAACTAATATTTAACAAAGTAATAATTAATTAACTTTCTTATTCAGGACTCCAATATATACAACACATACATATACAACCAAATCAGTAACAATTATCAATCATAACATCAAATTTCATATAAAAAATAGATATAAGTTTGATAAAAATTCACCCTCAAGCTATTTATGTCCATTTCTACCCCATAATTAATAATTCCAAACATATAAATAGATATATTTAATATTATCATACAAAACCCCCTTATCACAATCAAAACAATTAATACAAAAACAAGAAAAAAATAAAAACAAATAAATAGAAGTTATTGTAGAACCCATGATAAATTTTAACCATATTAAGAAAGCTTACAAGAATTATGATTGCATTAAAAAGAGTGTTATCAGTCATAAGGGTCTACTTATTCTTTCCTTTTTCATTTATCTTGTGTAAAAAATCCCCTAATATTTTAGAGTGGGACTATGAAATGAAAGAGACACATAACATATTGAAAAGTTTCACATAGAAATTCATATTTCCTTAACCAATAATGTGACATTTCAATGAAATTAATTATATTTCAGACCATATATTATGAATTAAATGATGCATAGAATAGTTTAATAAAACACACATAACATGTTAAAAATATTTTCAAAAAGAATATCCCTTAAAAATGATTAGTTTAAAACTAAACCGTTTCCTAATTGAAAATTCCTTAAGATCTAAAGAAAATCAAAAGAACTTAAATTATAATTAAAAATAATAGCTTCTTTAACCTCAATTTGGATGAAAAATGATGAAGTCACATTTTCCCATATTTTTAGAATATTTTTATTATAAGTAGAATAAATAATAACTAAATATTTTATATATATATACACACACATTATTTTTATAATATATAGGATAATTTGAAAATTGAATAAGTCATGATTTTAATTGATTTTATTATTATTCAGGTTTAAAATGTTAATTTTCATAGCCTAGATTTTTTTATGTTTTTTGGAAATTTTGTGTCACCCATATGAAAGGTGTATATTGAATATGGGTAACCAATGTAGTTGTATTAAGGAAATGGAATTATAGACATGTTTCATCAAAATAACATCTAGGAATGAGTGATACAGTAAAAACCTATGATTTTATCAACATCATCCCCCTATTTATAATTATTTCATACATAATAATATAGTATTATATAAAGAACATTGACCACATGATAAAACATACAATATTTTGTTATATCAATTTTAAATTTATATTTAGGGAATAAAAATGTCTAGAATAGTTAAATATATTATAATGGGATAAAAAAATAGAAAATAAGATAACTATAATATGAAAATTTGGTTTTGTTCGATCCAACAGAATGACCACACTCAAAAACAACACAATAGAAATGAAGAAGAATATTAGTAAAAAAATATTAATTTGGAAATGAAATTATATATAATCTTTTGATAAAATAAAATTTAATTAATACTAAATTAAATATGATTTATTTATAGTAATTAGGGAAGCCATGTTACTGTTACAAATTAGATCGTTTGAATAATAATCTGTCCATTGGAATAGTAATATGATTATTAAGAATTGTAACCCATCCTTTAGAGTAGTATCCTTACTTATGGAAGTGTAAAGTAATATTTAATAATCTTATAAAATAAAAATATGGCATTTTTATATCATATTACAAATAAATAAATGTTTTAAAAATGAAAATTTTAGTGTTTATATTTTTGTAAAACATATATGATTAATTTTTTTATCAAATATAATGATTTATAAAGAGGTTTATATTAATTAAATGGATTTATATATTAATATTATGTGGTATGATAGTCTAATAAAATTTTATGAGACGTTAACTACTTTTTCAAAGGGTAAAAAAGTGATTTTAATATTAAAATTGGTATTTTTTAAATTAATAATGATTTTCATTAATAATGAAATTTATAAAATTTATAAAATTATTTTCACAAAATTCTTTTCATTTTTTGAATCTAAATGTTTATAAATGGTTAAGGTGAATTTTTGGTATTTTTCAAAAATAGTTGAATTTTTGGTGAATAGTGAAATACAACAAAATATGATATATACCATTATAAGATAAATACATGAATTTTTGAATCATGGATGATGTAAGTACCAATTTTTTTGACCTCACATGGACCATTTAATTTATATAGTCATAATAATCAATACTATTGGTCATCTTGATCCAAAATAATATATTAATAAATATAATATTAAAAAACACCATTCTTATCCCCTTATAAATACCACACCTCACCACCCCCTCTCCTCACATATTCTAAAACTTGTAACTTACTAAATTGATACCAAATTCACTTAATAATCCTCTCCTGTCATTTCCTATTTGTTTTGGTCTCATCCAAAGACCATTCCAAGGGGGAATAAGGGGTAGCCTCTAATGATACAATCAAATGGAGAGGTAAACTCTAAACTAAATTATTTTAAATCATATTCATTTTCTACCACACTTAGATGTTTTCCATCCACATAATGTTTTTACATAATTATCCAAAATATGCTAATTTATTATTATTATGTTGCAATATCAATCATTTAACACCACATCAATTTATTCTTAAATGAAAGTATTGTTCACAATATGGTTGGTTCACCACCTCAATGAAAAAAACTTAGTTTTTCTCCACAACCCTCAAGGATGGTTATAGAAACAATATTTTTCAATAAATATGATTATAATAAGTGTTTTATAACTCATTTCAATTACAGTAATTTATTAGTAATCATTTAATTAAATAAAATTAATCTAGTTATTGATGGTCGATGAAACCGTATAAATGAACTGATTATATAACATTAAAATTTTTACTAAATGAATCGTCCCTTTTTCAAAACATATAAGGTCATAAAAATGGTCTATTTATGATTCACTCGAATGAATCCAATGATTCATTTTTTGATCTGGTAAATGTGATTATAGAGATTATGTGTGGACTTAGAGAAACCCTCTATGAAGTGAATATCAAAAAGAGTGTCTTGAAAAGTCTACCACCATAGTTTAATAAAAAATCCTATATTCTCTAGGATATAGATTCAAAGGAGATGACATTAGAAAATATTCACAATACTCTCTGTAAGTATAAAATGAGAAAAAATGATAATGAGGTTGTTCAAGAAGTAAAATGTAAGGAATAAGAATTAAATGAATTTAAGGATTTTACTATGGATAATTACTAGGAATTAGAAGAGGTTAAATAATATTTTTCATATCTTTACACAAATATGAAAAGTAGAAAATAAAATTTCCAAGGGAAACCTCTACTCAGGGGATTTTGATTTGTAAAGGAAAAATGTTAAAAAAAGTTTCAAGATGATAATGAGGATGAAAGAGTTTCCATGAATAAATAATAAAATAATTTTAAAGGTAGAATGAGTGATAAGAAAAAAATAGTCAAGAAAAAGAACCCAATTTCACAATAGAATAAAATTTTGGATGAATCAAAAGTGGAAGGAATTTAGGACTATAAAAACCTCAAAGACGTAGCTCTCATGGATACTATAAATAATTCATATACAAGGTAAGAAAATTAAAATGATAAAGGTGATGTTTATGGGAGAGTTTATGTCAAAGATTATTTAGCCGTTTCACTTGACATGATAGATGTTTAGATATAAAATAAAAAGAAAGGCTATATAGAGGTTTATAATTAAAAGTTTTCATAAAATATTAGGAAGAAGACCTGTCTGATTTGTAAAAATATATTGAAAATTTTAAATCTGATACTCTATACATATTAGAGATGTTTTTGAGTAACAACCCAAGATTTAAAAGAAGATTTTTATCTTCAAAGTTTTAACAAACCCATAGAAAGATAGATCCGAATTTATCGAAGTGCTTGTGGTAGAATTCATCAATATATGGTTAAAATAAATGACCAGGAAATACTCTTGACACTTAGATTTACATTAGGAAATTAAATTGTATCAGACATAGGAAAGGTGAATTAGAATCTTGACAATCAATTAAGACAATTTGAGAATGTTAGAAAAAAACAAAAGATAAATAAAAATAAAAAATCATATATGGGAATTGATCATAAGAATAAGGTGGTGTTGGTTTATTCCAAGCCACAAATAATCCACTCAAAAGTTAATTTGGGCATGTGTTAGAATCTAAAAGCTCAGAGAACCCAAAATCCCATCGATGTTTTAGAAAAGACACGTAATATTTTTCTATGTATCAATATTTATTATTATGGAGTGATGATAAATTATAAAAATGTTTGTTTTATTACCAATATTTAATAAGGGTTATACGATCAATAGAGGAAACCAAGTAATGTTTAGTATTCATGGTATACATTCAATGGATACTAAATCTAGTGTAGTGGATATGGTGAAATGGCCAGGTTTTTCTCATAAAAAATAATGATGAATGTGATTATAAAGTCCTAAAGTGCTCATATACAACAACTTTAAGATTAATAAAGCAGGATGAAATCACAAAAATTGATTTATAGTTTTGAAAAATGAATATTGTCCCACATATTTTTGGGAGGGGAAAATGTGAAAATAATCAATTTGTGTGAAGTCATATTCATGTATTAAAAATAAGATCTAAGAACAAAGTGGTTCAAAATATTTCTTTAAAAGTATCATATCCTACTTGCGTGTGGATCCTTAATAGTGTATGTGCTTCCTAATAGGGTTTAAGGATCTAACAACAGATTTTAAACACAAAAATACAAATAGAGAAAGAAAATCCAAGATCAACTATATAAGAATACTAAAATCATTCATACTACATATGAATACCCTTTTGAATGTTTAACTTAAACCATTGATTCCAGTAAACCATCTTTATATGGGATTGATAGAGATCACTAAGAGGTTTTTGAGGGACATACCTCAACCAAAGGTATCCTTGGGTAGCTGAATTACCCAATGAACGAGCATGATCCTCATCCCTCTATGACATGCTATCACCTCCTGATTTAAAGGAGGTAGGAGAAGATTTTTTCAGGTTGGAGAATTTTGATTGATTTTTAGAGATACTTGCACAAACACACACACCATTATATGATAGTATAATCTATAAATACCTTGAGTGTGCTACATAGGTTATATTTTCTTCACTAATTCATTATGATGAATGAGTAAATGCCTCAAGATGTTCATGAAAACCTTTAATGAATGCATCTATCATGTGTTTCAACTTATGAAATCACTCTTACTTAATGATAAATAATGTGTAATATCACCATAATGATAACAATTATCATTTATAAACCCAAACAATTGAAGATGTATAAATATTTACCATGCCTTATGATATGGATTGTAATACACTACAACTTTGATGGGTAGTGGCACCTTACAACATAACCAGTCATACACTTCAACTCATTGGCATAATGCATGATTTATGACATCCTCTATCATTGGATATGTTATAACCATACATCATATGTATTTGGTATTCAGGGAATATGTCCTCTAACTTCTCACTTTTACTAAATCCTCATACACTTATGTTCTATTTCACCTAATATCATATCACATTTTATAAATTTTGAAAGCTTATAAAAAAATCATTTTTTATATCTTCTAAAATAGTTTTGGAAATCTATCATCAACATGGCCTTGTAACACATCAAATGAAATAACTTATAAATTCTCATCCAAAACACTTTTAGATTAACTCTAAAATAATTTTAGAGTAGATTTATTAGTCATACTCAATCCCCATTTAGTCAAATACAATGTGTTACCCCACGTTCCTTTATTTTATTTTCAGGAGATATGAACCCATGGATCTATAATTTCAAATAAGGAGTGACCTCTAGAAAATAATTTGTACTACTAAATTTACATAGGGATATAGTGTGATCATTATCAAACACATGTATCTCTAAACCTGTGTTCACTTATCACATCATATGCAAGTGTGAATTCTTATAAATTTCCTTTATCTAATAAATCGAGTGTCCATGAGACACATAGTATGTCAATACCATATAGACTACATATAATTTCTTGACTCTTATAGTTTAGACAAAGTGCTCAAAGAATACATCACATGTCATCCACTTTTATATATAAGCACATAACTTGTATCCAATCTAAATAGATAATCACATCATATATACTGTCTAGGTTCATCCATAAAATGCATAATCTATATCAATTGAGGGTACATATTTCATATCATCTTACAATAGAAAAAATCAAATCATAGTCAAACTAAAATTAATGAAATATAAAAAACATACCCAACCACCCCCAAATTTTCTATGTCTAAAGTATTGTTTAAGAATGGTTTAAAAGTTTGAAGGTTCTCATACTTAGTGTCTAGCCAACCTCAGGTGTGGGGGAGTCCGAATATGATCCATGCACTACTAGTATACCAAAGAAATATTTTATAAAACTCCATGTGGTATACTTCATGGGTCATAAAGTGCACAAAACCACTTTTGTGACTCATGATCATATTCTGTATCTCTATGCAAGAAACATACTCATTATAACTGTAATATTTCATCATAACCTATAATAATACATGATAATAATTTTTTAGGGATAACTCAAAGTTATACTTTAAGAGGTAAATTTTAATTATAATTCAAAAAACTATATTTATATTTTCACATATGTAGCTAATGTGAATGAATTATAATTTGATGATTTACTTTTATATGATGCATTTTATATTCTTAAATATTTTTAGAATGATTAAAAAACAACTACTTAATCACTCATATATCATTTCATATATGATAGAATTCCAGATTAGCCTTTTTCCCTGATTTTTTGGGGTTTTGTTGAGTCATTCCATCTATTTGTAATTCCTACCACATAACTATGTGACCAATTGATAAACAAATCCCACTAAACACTTAAGTTAGTAACATCTATGAAGAAAGTATCATTGAAAAATGGTAATATTTGAGTATCATATCCATATTGTTCAACTAATTTAATATATTCAAACTCTTTATCTCTACAATATCAAATTTTATAATTTCAAATTCTATTATCTACTAAGTACATAACAACTATTCCTGGAACTCATTCTAAGACATCCTAAATCTCTTTAGGATAATGTGACATTCACTTTATTATGGTAACTAAACACAACTCTTTATTTTTATCATTACGTCAAAACCCTTAAACTCTGTTAGGATATTAAGTGAATACACTTTGTATTTTATCTAGTATAATACATTAGGAATTAGTGACATCCACTTTATCAAAGTAACTAAATGTATCTGTTTACATTTATTTTTCCATCAAATATCCTAAACATTATAGGACATTATGGGAAATAAATTTAATTTTTGACATGTATACTATCTCAATTTCTATCTTTGAACTTCTATAAGTCCAAACATAATCCCATTAGCCACTTAGATATTATATTCAATTTAAAATATCATGCTTAAATAAAGAACCTTTGTGTTAAGATATAACACTTATTTCCTTTTAGTATTAATATTTTTCAAATAAATTAATGTTTATATATCATATACAACATTATATGTATTTAAATAATTTTTCACAGAACTAATACTTTATTCTTAAAATACACCACTGATGTATAGGGGGAACGTCTTCCCTCACAATTTAACAAACATCTGGATAAACCCTCTTATCTTTGATATAAAATTTTAATCCCTGTATGATTTTCAAAGCATGTTAGCAAATTTGATGAGTCGTAATACATGTTTATCAAATTCATTATCTCATGCTATTTAATTACATCATGGTTAACAATGAACTAATATTGTCATATAAGATAAATGAGATATGTATATGCATCCTTTATTTAGATCAATCCAAGCATGATAAACAACTTTTAATTAAAAAAATTGATTTAGTAACACTTTTCTTCTTCACTTGATTGAAAACTAAATCACCGATAAATTATTACCTTTATTTAGAACTCCTATATCTTTATAACATTCATAAAACATATAGTTTGTATCACATACCCTTCAAAACCAATGAATCTACTTTTTTAACACTGATACCTAATACAGAAATTCCATGGAGTTTCTCAAAACCCCCAAGTATCCTACCAATTACATCCCATTGAATCATTAAACATTTTTCGTAATAAAACAATGTTTCAATGATCTAAACTGGTTACTAAAAGAGACACTATTAGACCCTCTAACAAAATTTTATTCTTTTAAAATTTACCCATGTTTATATTGGAAACAAAACCAAAACCTAGAAATTATATGACTAGTTCATTTATTCGTAATACTTTGAGAAAAGATGCTAAATATTTCTTGGACCCATTCACATTGTTAAACAATTTCCTTATATAACAATAGAATAAATTTCTTTACTGTCAAAATCCGTAAGGAAATTTATACTATCATCGAGTCATTAATATATCCAATCATATTTAATATATAATCAGAGATAAAAAATACCTTGTTTATTTTTCATCTAATTCCATTGAAAAACTATGTGAATCATTTAATGATTCTCATAGAAATTTATATTAACATATTGAACAAATTCAATACTTGGATACCCAGGATGGTGTTTCTCTAACACATAGAATTTCTCCTTACTTAAGAACTCTTATTAAGTTACCCTTAATATGGTTTTCTCCCAATAAGATTCTATTTACTATAGTATTTATCTAAAAGATACGATTTATAATGATAATGAAATTAAACTAACACAAAAGCTTTTATAATATGAGTATCATGTTTTACTAACATTTAGTAAGGGGTTTTACCATACGGTCTCCCACTAATAAGATAATCCCTTTTAAATTAATCATAACCATTAGTGGTCCAAGATCTATATTTTACTAACTAATGAATCTGATTTTTTTCCTCTTATCACATATATATTTAGGTATGGAAGCACCCCAGTCATATTATATATGAATCCAAGATAATTTAATAATTTTTTTTTCTAATGTAACATATAGATAAACTCAACTCTATTACTTTGGTACCATAAATCTTAAGGTTCCCTATATAATCGTAAGCAAAAGAAAATATTAGTATTTAGTTATGTAACACTTAGGGTAAGTCATTTCTACCATAATTTACATTGGATAGTCCATGTGAACCCTAATTTAAAAAAACCTACTAGCATGAATGAGCGTTTTCTAAACATGTGCTTCTTAGGAAGGAATCTAACACTTAGTATTTTAATGGGATTTAGTCTCAACATATTATATAATGTTATTGAATTTATGTATTCATTATTTTATTTATTTAGTTTCGATTCCCACTAATTCTACCAAATCAATATGTTAAAATCATGTTGATTTTTAACTATCTGTACAACTCATCTCTTTTATAACTCACCCAAAAATGAAATCCAAAAATATGTTCAAATATGAAAATATATATCATGTTTATGGTTAATGGGTATTTAATTTAAATATTTATAATTATATAAAGATATCAATCACCTCATGAGAAATCCTTGATCCATATATAACCAACCAACACCTTTGTAGAATAAGGAACAAACCTTTATGCCATTAGGAAATCTGACCCAAAGTCCCACTAGCTAAGGAAAATTTAATGAATAGAGATTTCAATTCATCATAACTTTAATACCTAATGTGTGTAAACTATTTTGAATAACTAAATTAATGTTAATAAAATTAATTAAAAAAAGAATTCAAGGTAAATGGAAACCATATCAAGTATCATATCTAGAATGTAACTCTTTAAACGCATGTTTGATAATATCTATAAGCAGTTTACTAATTGAAACTAAAGAATAAAGATATTAAAAAAATAAATAATTAAAATAAATGCATATTAAAAAATGGATTAAATTTAAATGAATGAAAAATTCACATTTTTAAACATGAGATAAACATTTATGAATAAATCATAAATTAAAATATAATTATAAGAAGTATAATTTTATCTATTCATTATGGTCATTCCATAATCCTGAATATAAACAATTTATATTCATTACATAATATAAAATCCATAATATTATTCAATATATTTCATTTCACTTTAAATATATGTTATATAATTAAATATAAACATTTTATATTTCAATTTCTATTATTTAAACTATTTATATAATGTATAGTGTCCTGGATTCACTGGTATGTTCAAACCTATTTCTGGTACTTTGAAGTATATTAGTAGACTTCATTTAAATAATAGGCCAAAATAAATGTTGATGGTGCTTCAAAAGGTATACCTAACCCCTCAGGGTTTGAAAATTTCTTTAGGGATGATGAAGAAAGCCTCTTGGATACTTTTATGGGCTATGTGGAATCATTTTCTTTTTTGAATATGAAATACATAGTATGATCAATGTGGTGCTATTTTTCAAGCATAGGGGATGGTCCTACATGTGACTAGAGAGTGATTACACCATGATTATTCAATATATGAAATACAACACTATCCATAACTCATGGATCTTTACTATGTGATTTTTGGATGCATGGATTTCCTATCCTCCGTTTAATTTGTTATCACTCTTGCCTACCAAGAGGAAAATTTCATAGCACATTGGATTTCCATTAAATGTTTGACCAGTAATGATATTATATTTTTATATGAGTCACGTTATGGTTTGATCAATCCATGGGATAACTATTATTAAATATCCCCTACCTTTTTTTTGAGAAAAGACAGATATCATTAATGATGAATATTAGCAGCTGTACATATGAAAATCCACAAAGAAAAATTTTCCAGCCAAAGATGGTTGCCATTGAAGGGGCCAGATGCCACCAGCTAGTGGGCCGCATTGTTTCATTCCCTTTTGGTAAAGGAGAACATGCAGAATGAAAAGCATTAGTGGAGCGAGAGAATCCTCCTGATGATGAGGCCGAATGACAGGAGTCCGCCATCGTTGTGGTTAATGGCATCGATCATGGTGAGGCAGTCAGACTCAATACTGATATCAACCCATCCACATACCAAATCCAGCATCATACCTTTCAGTATGGCATTAGCCTCAGCTACAGCAGGTTCCCAAATGGCATGATGTGATTCATACTTTGCAGCGATGATTTGCCCCTGATGATTTCAGGCCATGAGACCAAGGGAGACAAGTCCATCCTTGGGGAGAGACGTGTCCACGTTGATCTTAAGAATCAATTCCATTTGGGGGTTCCAATGAGGGGGGTAGGAGGGTGGAACATCAGGCATTTGATGTCCATTTTGGTGTTTCCATCCCTCGATCTATGAAGTGGCCCGTTCTATCCAGAATTCAGGAGGTTTATGCATGTGATGGAAAACAACATCGTTACACCGGACCCAGATGATCCAGGCCAAGGTGCAGAGTGAACCTGCAAAAGCCAATGAGAGAGAGGAGCACCATCATATCCGGAGAGCGGGGAGGTTAGAAGCCATGTCCAGTGATGCATCTGGAGCCGGGTCCCATTTATTCCAAATTTCCTTATCTCTTGGGAAGTGAATGATGGCGTGCAAGGGGGTCTCTGGGATATTCGGGCAGAACGAGCAGAAAACGACATTGAACATATGTAGGTAAACGAGAATGCACATAGAAGGTAGGGTGCCCTTGCAAACCTGCCACCAAAATTGGCATACTTTTTGGGGGACGTTGAGCTTCCAAAGGGATTTCCATTGTCCCTCATTCTGGTCGGCTGGGTGGTTTCCAAGAGAAATCCTGTATCCGGATCTCACCGTGTATTCACTCGACATGTCATATCTCTAGAAGAGACGGTCAGGGCCTGCATTAGGGACCCAGGGGATGCTTAGAAAAATTCTTTGTTCTCTTTTGTTAAACCATTCATAAATATTATCCAAACACCACCCCGTCGCTTGGTCGGAAAGGAGGCTTCTGATAGTGGCGTCTTCAAAGCCTGGTTGGGCATAGGATGTATCCCACATACCTTCCGTATCGATCAGCCAGGGGCCAGAATAGATGTTGATGGATGATCCATCCCTAATCCTCTATCCCAGTCGTTTTTCCAAGAGCTTTCGGGCCCCCCAAATGCTTCTCCAAAGGAATCTAGGATGCGGTCCAAGTGAGGAAATATGGAAGTCCGTGTGGGGATAGTACTTAGCTCATAGTACCCGCACACAGAGAGATGATGGATGGTTAATAAGGCACCATCCCTGCTTGGCCAACAGTGCGTCATTGAAGAGAAGAAGATTCTGGAATCCCATCCCTTTCTCCAACTTGGGTATGAAAAGTTTCTCCCAGGCCATCCAGTGGGGTATATTCCTTCCATCGTTTTACCCCACCAGAAGTTGGCAATACGTGTATGGATCTGGTTGACGGTGGCCACATGGAGCTTAAACAAGGACATAAAATAGCTGGGGATAGACTAGATGACATCTTTAATGAGGGTCTCTTTACCTTCTTTTGAGATTCTTTTTGGGCTCCACCCTTGAATTTTCTTCTCAATCCTATCCACCAGAGATGCAAATATTTATTTTTTGTACCAGTCAATCACCGTGGGTAGCCTAAGGTACTTTTGGTGTTTCTAAGCCATATGTATGCCAACTGCTGCACAGAGTTCATCTCTCTTGGAGCAAGGCACCCCCACACTGAAGGAGATTTCTGATTTTCCGTGATTGATTGACTGTCCAGACGCCCTCTAGTACTGGTGGATCGCTTGGATGATCACCTGACATTCATTAATAGTTCCTCTGGAGAAGAGGAGGCAGTCTTCGGCGAAATAAAGGTGCGACACTGGGGGACTTACGCGGCAGACCTTTGTCCCATGTATAGTTTTAGAGGATGCAGCCCTGAAAATAAGGTTAGAAAAGACATCAGCCACCAAGATAAAGTGAAAAGGGGAGAGGGGATATCCCTGGCGTTGGGTGTGGGATGGAACGGATCCTCGAGTGATCTCCCTATTGACCTGGATTCTTAAGGAGATGGTCAAGATGCATTGCATGACCATATCTGTCCACTTAGTGCAAAAACCCATTTTCAGCATCACTACATTGAGGAAATTCCATTCCACTTTATTGTAAGCCTTTGTCATATACAGTGTCCAGGATATGGTTCATATTTTCACGTTGGAGCGTGTTTTCATAGAGTGAAACACTTCATGGGCCACAATTGCATTATCAGTGATCAGCCTCTTGCCCATGAAGGCACTCTGGATTTCTGATATAATATCAGACAACCACGGTCGCAGACGATTTACAAGGATCTTAGAGAAGATCTTGTACGAGAAATTATAGAGGCTGATAGGCCTAAAGTCAGGGACCGCCTGGGGATTCTTAATTTTTGGAATGAGGACGAGGATAGTTTCATTGATAGAGGAAATGCTTGTTTTCCTGGCCCAGATATTCCTTATCATTTTGCAGATGTCGGGACCGATGATGTGCCAGTATTGCTTAAAGAACAGGGCGTGGATCCCGTCCGGACCCGGGGCCTTAGTGGGGTGAATGTGTTTCAGATTTAGGCATATCTCTTCATCCGACACATCTTTGAAAAGATGCCGATTGATCTCATCAGAGATCACTGGTCTGATACATTCTTCCACTTCAGCCGAAATAAAAGGAGTTCCTGTATTGAAGAGGTTCTGGAAGTAACATGTCAAAGATTCATAAATTCCATTAGTATCAGAGACTTTTCTTCCATCTGGTTGTGGGATGCAATTGATACAATTTTTTCGGTGCCTAGTTTATGCTTTCTGGTGAAAATACCGGGTATTGGCGTCCCCTTATGTAATGTGGGTATCCCGCGCATGCATAGCCCATAAGAATTCCTTCACATGTAGGGTTGCGTCCAGCTCCCTTTGAGTGGCACCAATCATGGCAAGATTGCAATTGAATGGGGGTTTCTTGAGTAGGTTGTGTAGTTTCTTTTCAAGGAAACCACAGTGCCTATCGGGATGACACAATTTCTTATTGCTCCAGGATCTCAGATCGGATGCAATCGGTTAGAGATTGAGACCAATATCTTCGTGAGTGCAGTTCTAGATTGATCAGAAAACATCTTCACATTCCCGGTCCTTTGACCAGAAGCTTTCAAATATGAAGGGTCTACTAGGGTTTTTTGATGCATTCACCTTGAGCGCAGTCAATAAAAATTAGATAGTGGTCTGAATAGTTGACCGTCATGTGGCCGATGTGGAACATGCTGAAGAGATTTATCCAATATGTTGAGCCCATAAATCTGTCATGTTTCTCAGTGATGCGTGTGCCATCCGTATTACCTCGGAACCATGTCAAAGGATTACCTGTGTATCCCAAATCAACTAGGTCCGCCCTCGTGACCGCATCCTTGAAATTTGACAACAACGTATTGTGTCGGACATTTCTGCCTATTTTTTCCCTGCGGAACATAATCTCATTGAATTCCCCACTAAAGAGAATAGGGATTAGATGCTCGTGACGAAGCTTGTAGAAAAGATCCCAAGATTTCTCCTTCTCATTATGTGCCGGCCAGCCATAGAATCCCACAAAGGTCAATGGTGGGGTGTGGTCCACCTGAACAATCGCAGCCACGTGGTGCGAGGAGAAGGACATGATCTTGACGTCGAGATGATCCTTCAATAGGAGACAGAGTCCCCCAGAGTGGCCTTGTCTTGAAACCAGGAGACAACCTTGGAAGCCGCATTTCAGAGCAATGCTAGTGGTGTCATTATTTTCCAGTATGGTTTCGGACCGGAAAACCATATCGGGGTGACTTCGGGCGCAATTGTGCTGGAGCATGCGAACCATTCATGGGTTTCCAAGCCCACGAAAGTTCCAACATAGGACAATCATTGATCTAGGTGGGGCTGGGTCTCACCCACCTCCACCTTTGAGTTCTCAGAACCTGTTATTCCACTTGTGGTTTTTCCTCTCTTTGGGGAGTTCCCCATTGACTGGCATGTTTCAATTTGTCTTTTCATATCCCCAGGTTTAGGGTCTTCCAGTTTACCAGCACTTACTTCACGTTGCACCCGTTTACAGGTTCGATGGGTGATTGAGCCTGGTAGTGAAGTTCCTGACTTTCCATCTTTATCCTATGTTAGGATGTCAACCATGGTCATTTCTGGGTCAGGGTTGGGATCTAGTGGTTCAGAGTGCATCTTCTTTGATATCGATCTTTGTTCCACAATATCTTTTGTTGTATTCCCTGGCTCTGTAAGTGTTGAGGTTGTGTCCTTCAGGGGGGATGGATACATGCTATTATTCCTTTGAATGGTTGGGCTCTATTTAGGGAACTATGGTTGTCCAAGCCTAATGATCTTTCCCTATTCGGTTCCTGCCTGTCTTTTGTGGGCCATCGTGAGGTGTTCACGATCCTTTTGTTTTTCCGCCTTAGGGATGAAGGCATATCTAGTCATTTTGGCCATGAGCCATATGCCATAATGTATAATGATATTACCTTCTCTATTCCCTTTCTTTGATCCACAAGCTCTTTCCAGACGGCCGAGACGTCCACAGAAGAAGCAGAAAATTGAGAGTTTCTCGAATTTGAATGAAATCCAGTTGTCTGCGTCATCAATTTTCAAAAACATGCTCATCATCAGCGGCTCCGACACTTCAATTCTAGCTCTTATCTGAACCTCGGGTCCCCGTTGGATAGGGTCTAATCAAACCCATACCTTTATACCCATATAAATCAATTTTTTTAACAAATGATTGGGTTATTTCCGGCTGATGTCACAACCTCTACATATTATTATGATCAATTAATAATATTAAATATAATAACATTATATTTATCTCTATTTTTATAATCTATAAAAAATATTAATTACCCATATGATTTATAAATGAATAGATTATTTCTATATCATACATCATGACATATAATTTAGTAAAAGGTTTTTTAATATTAAGAGTTAATATTATGAAATATATATTGATTGATGTTTCATAAACATTTCTTTAATTAATAAATTTTTAAACATTTTATAAATTAAGAAATATTCCAAAATACATTTTAAAATAATTTATAAATAATTTATACATCATATATTTCAAATAAAAATTTAATTTTAAAAAGGAAAAATTTTATTCACTAGATGAATTTAACGACTCAGAGGGGATCATGGGAAATGATTGATGGGTTACAGTACATAAACATTTTAGGAAGTATCAGTCATATTTTATGATTTATATTGAATAAAAAATAAGATTAAAATTCACATTTCATGATTCAATGATATATTGTAAATGTTATATGATACTCTATTTATGAAAACATGGTTCCATGTTACATATATCATATGGTATCTAGGATTTTTATGATAAAAATAATACAAAATTTATGATTTTTTATGATTCACCACTTGTAATATCTTATATAATAATCCATGGATCAATCGGGAAGGATAAAAACACTAATTTCATCTTATTATTGGTTTCGTGATTTGTAATAAGACATAAAAATATTCATTTCTCATCAAGATTTCATGAATTAGAAGGCATTGTAAGGCTATGATACAACTACTAAATTTATAAGGTTCTAACATCACTTATTCAACATAAAATAAGTAATAAAGAAAACCAAATAAAGTTCAACCATGCCGTAATTTTAAAATCATATATACTATAAATGAAGAACATTGTGAATATGTACCTTATACAACTTTTTTCATTGCACCATCTTCACATGGTCTTGATGAAGATTAAATAGAAGAAACCAAATGATATCCATCCTCTAAAGGTATCCATGGGCCCCTGAGTCACTTTATTATCGAGTGGGATCCTATACCCTACATGATATGTGGACACCTAATAATGTGAATTAGGTAGGAGAAGAAAACTAGTGGTAGGGGAGTTTTGGATGAGGCTTACTGAGGCCTACATAACAAATGATCACATTAAAGTACGATATTTAAAAATACCTATATGATGTTTCTTAGGTGATATTTCATTTATTCATTCATTATAACGCATGTGTAAATTTCTTAGCTAGTTCATGAAACTCTTGTATGAATGCATCTCCTATGTGTTTTATCTTATGAAACAACTCTTACGTAAAGATAACCAATATGGAAGATCACTAAAATTATAATTATCATAAATGATCCACCAAACCAATCGATGATAGTGGACTACATACCATGAATTACAATATGAAATTTTATATTTTAAGACTTTATTGGTTAGCGTAACCTTATATCATAGCCAGATATACAATATGACAAAGTGTGATAAGGCATGATTTACGATATTCCTCTATCATAAGATATGATAGGTCCATACATTATGTATAATTGGGATTTTAGGATACCTCCTTTTGTTCCCATATTATTGGAGACAAGTATATATTTATAGGTATTATATATGATATTGGAAATTTCATTATATTTGTAAATGATGAAGGGTTAAAGATTGTTGGATTAGGAAATGACACATTTGGGGGGAAAATCATGTGATAAATGGATTTATTGTTTGTTAAAGGTATTTGAAACAATATTGTAAGTGTCATTCAACTGTGTGACTCAAGATATGTAGTAAATTTTATAATGAATAATTTCATCAACAATAGGAAGGATGGTAAGTTGGGATAAAAGGGAGTCACATGTAGGGTAATCTCTACCTCATCAGTGGAGAATAAGATATATTATTTCTATCTATAAAAGAATAAGTTATATTGTTTCAAAAAAGTATTGGTGACTTGATCCAACATTCCTAAAAATAAAAGGTGAATAATTATAGAGATCATGGTATTTGTAGATCATCATGTGAGTATACACATACATGTGATGTTTGTCAAAAATGAAAGATTATTCAGAATCCATAATAGGTAAAATATAAGTAGTCTACATGTTTAATTGAGTTAGTTCATTATGATGAGTGTGGGATGACATCACCAAGGGACATATTATGGGAATAGATATAATATGTTTCAATTTTATTATTATAGTAGGATGGCATGGTTGATGGTCATCACCCACAAGTTTGAGATGTTGAGTTTAATTTCTTAGTATTGGAGGAAGGATGAAACGATTATTGGGTATAAAATTATAAAATTATGGACTGATAATGGAATAGAGTTTTCCATCATCTATGTGGATGATTATCTTGAAAAGCATGGGATAAGGTATTAAGTGTCAGCTGTATAAACTCCACCATAAATGTTTACTGTTTAAAGGAGAAACCATATCATAAAAAATGATCAAAATGATTCTTGTGGAGAAATATCCACCAAAAAGTCCACCAAAAAGTATTATAAATAAACTTTCTCTCTAATAATTAAATATTTTAATAGATATTTTTTGTTTCTAATAGGGGATAATATACCAGATGTGGAATATCTGAATCCAATATTGAAATACTTTAGAATATTTTACAACTTAACTATTTTTTTTAGGAAAAACTTTTTTATTGGGATTATGTGGGTATCCCAAAAAAATCATTAAGAAACCCAAAAAACCAAAATAATAATGTAAATTTCCAAGATAATTCATATCAAATATGATAAAAATTTAAAATTTCAAAAATCAATAATAATCACACGTGTACAAGAGACACATCAAACCCAACACACACATTGTGCCCCATGACACAACCATAAGCCTTGCACTAGTAAAAGATGATAATAAACCTAAAAATCATCATTATTTTAACCCACTAGAAAAATTTGATAAGTCCAACATCATTGTAACTTCCTATAATAAACCCTCACAATTTTCAACGAACACCTAACCCCATTCCATTGAGAACTACCCAAAAAAAAAATCTAAAAAATGCACAATCATTTATTAAAAATACAAGTTGAAACAATCACAGAAGAGTATAGACCAAATCCTCAGTGTCACCATATCATCATCACAAACTATACATGGTCAGCACTAGAGAAAGACTCAAAATATTATTGGGATGTAAAATGTCAACAATCACCTGAGATATTACTGGAGAGAAAGTTAAAAACACATAAATCTCACTTCAATCCTTTAAGACAAATCTAACTCCCCAGCTTGGAAATAAAATTGATGGGTTTCAAAACTTTGGATTCTATTAATAATAATGTGATAGTGGAGGATATGGGATAGTGACACTATGACTGAATAAGGTACCCTTGAAGGATCACTATAAAATAGATAAATACAAAGGAAACAAGGGAGAATTTAAATTAAATTAGAGGATTGAAAAACCAAAAAATGTATGACACTTTGGAAGATAAAAACTCCCCCAAAATTATCCCAAACCACCATGGAGGGTCAACAAATCAAGCCAAATTGTGGTCAAACGCGATAAATTTGTCAGAAAAAGTAGAGGAATAATGAATTAAATCTATATCATGGAGTAACCATAGAACCAAAGAGTGGAATCCAAATACTGGCACAGAGAAATTTATTCCACAAGAATATTTAAATCATAATACCTATCTAAATAGTGCAGCATGGTGGTAGACCAAAATGTGGTCTTGCATGAAGAGGAAGGAGAAAATAACAAGGATAGGGTTAAATTTGGTCCTTAGATGTAGAAACATAACACCTCTAGAAATAGGAAACCTAACACAAATGAAAAATATGATATATAAAAACAACAATCCAGTAATGGAACACTATAAAGATTGGAAGACATAGTGTGGGGGAGAAAATATAGGAATGACACCTACAGAAAAAGTTGAAAAATCACTAAATCATAGAAGAAGATGGAAAAAAGGATGTTTGAGGGAAAATAGGGCTATCCTTCCTCAAATATTTTTCAGTGAACTATTTTTAATAATAATAAACAATAGAAATTCTAATCTCATGGGGATAAAAAAAATTGGCTACTCATTCGTGAGAATAGTATAGAAGAATTTTAAAAAATTCATATAAAAATTATTGAAATCGAAGACATCACTATAGTACAAGTAGGTAGAATCCTTATAAAAATGGTGATTAGATTATAGAATTTAATGACTATGAATTGAGTAGTTCATGGGGATAATAATGGGCTAATACTGATACTAAAGAAGATAATACATATGAGTAGAAGAAATTTAGAACAAAATATGTAAATAAGATGAAAAATAGGGATGAAAATAATGATTCGAATATCATCAGTGACCAAAAAACATAATTTAAAATGAGAAGATTTCATTATTTATAAAAAATTCACTCTTATATCATGTATATATAAAGTGTTTTGAAGTGTCTGAAAAAGATGAGAAATCTTTCTAGGTGATACATGAAGATCTTGAAAAAAATTAGAATAATAAAATATAAAAGATTTTTTTATATTGGAATATAATAACATTACCTCAATGAAATAGGTTTTGTATAATAAACTAAATAAAAATGAAATTGTGATTCTGAATAAATAATTACTTGTGTGCAATTGATACTCCATGATTGAAGTAATCAATGTAGATGAAATATTTTCTATTGTGGATAGGTTATAGATGATTCGATTATTCTTATCCATGTTGGTGAAAAAGAAGATTCAAGGTATTCTAAATAGTAGTAAAATTAGAATTTATAATTATTTTACTTAAAGAATAGATTTAAATCATTCATCTTAATGAATTTATTATGCCTAAAGGTGTAAAGAGGTCTTCTAGTTGAATAACGTTCTTTATGGACTAAAGTAAAACTATGATCATGGTTTTATTAAATTGATTTGTACATGAATAAGATGAGATTCTAAAATGGTAGGGTTTATCATATCTATATATTGATGACCTAATATTTCATGTACCGGTCTAGCACAATGAATGTTGTTTTTAGAATTCATGAGGGGTGAGTTCAAAATTTCAATTGTTGGAGAATTTATATTTTTTCTTTGTTTGTAGGTAATACAAGGAAGGCATTGAATATTAATATCTTAATCTAAATATAACAAGGTGGTTTGGAAAAGATTTATAATTTAAGATTACATGGTAATGAAAACAATGATTGATACCAGTGTGATTTTTTCAATGGATGATGATGGAAAAGAGGTCAATATTATGTACTTAATAATAAAATACCCAATATTGTTTCTTTTACATTTTATGATGCAAGGTATAAGAGTAATCATAATGAAAGACACTTTCCCCAGAAGAATAGAATATTGAAGTATATCAAAGGCATGGTGGATTTCATTTTTATTTATAGTGAAAAATCTAGGCTCTGTTTATTAGTATATACTGGAAAATATTTGGAAGGTTCAGTGGATAATATATATTCAATACCACGTGTTTTATTTTATCTTGGTAGATAGTGAATTTCTTGTCATAAAATAAAAATTATTTAATTTATTTATCTCTACAAAATATGAATACATTAAAAACTCTCAAGCTTTCAAAAACTTTTTATGGATAAAGTAACAACTTGAAGATATAGGATTTGAAAAAATATATTCTATTTGAATAATTAATGACAATTCAAGTTCTATAAACCTTATCCCAAATCTTGTCCTTCACTCCTGGAAGAAGCATGATCAATTGTACTATTACTTCATTAATTAAAAAATTAACATGGGTTTGTGAAAGTAGAGTATGTTCCTACTAAACCTAAAGTCACATATATCATCATAAAACCTTACCCAGGTAGATATTTGAGAGGCATTTCCTGGCTCTCAGAGTCTACACAACCCCCACACTTAGTGTAACAAATCCAACTACAGTAACCCAAATCTGTTTTATACATTATTACATTGGAAAAAGATACGTGGGATGTACACCCAAATGACTGATATGTTCAGTATTCCTGAAGAACCAAATACATATATGATTCCTATTTGTTACATTCAAAATAAAATATAAAACAACAGAAAAAAATTTCTATATCCTTAATTCTCATTAAATGATTTATTATTCATATCATGGGGAAAGGAAATAAAATAAGGGTGATCTTAAATTCTTATCAAGGGTGAAGTACTACATAATATATCATGTGTAAATAAGGCATAATCAATATAACAAGGTAAATAACTGTAAACTCATGAAATTTTATAAATAATATGAGTATGAAATGAATCTATAGATAATATAAATGCAGTAATATTGGGGATAATAATAAATGAATTATCAATGAAGGAAATTTTTAATATTATATTTCATGATCTGAGACATCATGATATTTTTTCTATCATTATCTTTCTCAAAGACAGTTTTAACTACGGGTAGACATACACTGAAAACCCATTTAATTTGGCCAACTTATTTTTCTAATGAGACCCATCAATAGATCGAGGGGATATATAAGTTTTATTTCCACTCGCTACTACATTTATAATTAACTCCTTATATATTTAATGATCAATTTAATTCATGAACAATATTCCTTATCAACAAATATTTCTATTGAGTAAATAATATGGAATATAAATATTTTCCTTGCCAATCATATAACTTCTAAATTAAAAAAAATCATATTTAGAACTGATATATGGTTTGTGGAATTTTCATATCTACCAGATGATGAATATAGATATTTAACAAAAAATTAATGTCTAATGATCCCAGGAAAGTTAAATCTTTATGATAAAGTTAATGAATATAATATTAATTAATAAATTAGATATTCTCATTTGAAAAGTATATTATATAGAAAAATCAAGTCTTTTTAGGAATATAAAAAATGTAATAGAAACATTTGAAATAATTTTTCATAAAGTGTTTTCATTGTAAAATCCTTGATATCTTTTAGTATAGGTTAAGAGTGTTAAAATGTTATGGTGGTGGGAAAATACTTCGATGCCGTATATGTTTAAAAATCATTCCTTTTGAATTTCAGTATAGAAAGTTGAAAACAAAACATTCTAAAAACCATATAAATATTCCTTAAAATCTTTTTAAATACAAGGATAAATGAAATAATCCTTCATAATAATCTGAGTAACAAATTATATTTTTTTAAACAATGTTGAATGATATAGACATGGAAGAAAAATATACAAAATCAAAATGAGATATAAGATCGACTTCTATACTAAACATTCCACTTGAAAGTGTAACTTGAATTGAATAATTAACCATAATAATTTTTTTATTCATGTTAAATACTTAAAATGGTAGGTATATACACCATATAAAATAAAATAATTTCATAATACCAAATATGTCTCAATAGAGTGTAAATTGAGATGAAATACCTAAACTCACTTTTTCCATTAATTGAACATGCATTAAAATCCAATATAATAGTTTTAAAATTTTTCTTTATTTATAAAATAACTATATTATTTTGTATAATATCAAACGTGATCCTCTTATAACATCTTATCTCACATTTATTAACAATATTGCATTATTATCATTGTTTCATGTGTAAACTGATTTATTTTCTCATTCATGTTTTTTCCTGGTAGTTCTAGTCCTTGTAATTTGATTATAGCTCCATAATATCCATAATTATAATCATGATATAAATATCACATATATTCATTAAATCAATAATTATTACCATCTACGTAAATTTTAAATGAAAAATATATCATATCACTTTGTCGAGGTGGTAGTCCACACGTACACATGAGAAACATTATCATTTTTTGAAAGGATTGGAAGGTAATAAGGTTGATATGATATTAAAATTCTGGAATCATATTTATGTAATAAATATGATATACATTAATAATTTATATTTTTATAACCATCAAAGTAAAATGGTGTTGAAAATTGAATTACACCTTTATGTGGAGACAATAATCCATACGTACACAGGAATGATTTTTAATCTTTCCATAGGATGGAAAATAGGTGGAAAATGTTTTTCCTATAATCACAATAACATCTAAATATACCGATAATTGTCTATTTATTATTTTAGGACTAGTATATTAGATTTATAAGAAATATAATATTAAATAAAATTCAAAAGAGTATATAAAAACAAGTACCTCTCCTTTGGAATATGTTATTAGATCTCATATTATGGGACATGGGGTTTGTATTTTGGAAGGTAAAAAACCTATTTAAAATAAATAAGAATGTTAAAAATTAAATGGGTTGTTTTTGGTCGAGCTAGGTTTCTTAGAGTGGTGTAAAGAAAAGAGATAAGAGGTGTCCTTTTATAAGTGAGGGGAGGGGAATTAACATAATTTCATAAAGTATAAAATTAATATAATTTAATTTTACTTTACAAATTGATACAAAATTATATAATTTGTATCTAACATGAGTATGAGTAGAAATTATCTCATCTAATTTTTTTCTCAATTCTCAGTTTGGTTTTGACCCCCATATTTTAGTTTTAATGCCCATTAACACTTTTGAATATCACCATAATATTAAAGTTTTCTTACATTTAAGGGTTAATAATTTTTCCATAAAAGGTCAATACTGTGTTGGATTTGCATTAGCATTTAAGCTAATTATTCAATAAATATATATTAAAATAAACCAACATGATGAATTTAAATAAATTATATTCAAAATAAAATTTTATATTCTTTCATAAGATCTTATTATCCTTATTGGAACATATAAAAGAAACTAAAAATAAGAAAGGTACATTTTGGAAGATTCTTTTATTAAAACAATATAAATTTCATTACAATTGTAAAATTTTTCCAAAATAAAATATATTAAAATTTGATCTATCTATGGGTGAATTACTCCCAATAAATTTATTAAAATAATTTTTTGGGTTAGTTTTAGTGCCTTATCACATCATTATTTAATCATAATTACCCGATTTACCCTTTATCGATGTAATACATTTTACAATGATTACTATTCATAATACCTAAAAATGAAAAGGGCCTAGTTAAAAAATTTAAAAATCCTAATTGTAGATATGGTATCTATTTTTCATGATTTAGATTGTAGAAGTGTAGATATTAACTTTAGTAAAAAATCATTAAATGGAATGAAGAAAATGTTTTTAGAAAAAATAATTTCTAAGAATAAAAATTATCTTATATCAAAATCCTAAAAATTATTGTTTCAAATTAAAATTTTCTAAATTATATGCATCATATTTTACTTTAAAAAAATATAAAAAATATAATGGTTATTTTAATTTATTTTATTTAATAAAAAATGCCAATATTTGAAAAATATACATTTTTCAAAATTTACTGGGAAATCAATCACTTTAGAAAACCCCCAAAAGTTCATCCTAGGTAAATTTTTATATCGTGATTAAAAAAGTGTTCAATTGAAGAAAATTAAATTTTAAAATTTAGTTTTTAATCACATTTTTGAATAAAAATATATGTATTGTGATATTGTTTCATTAAAATAGATAAACTTACTATAATTGAAGCTCATGTGTTACATTATTGATTCCTTTAAAAAATTTATCCTTTAAATTTATTAAATATAACATAAATAAAATATTCGGATAGTTATTCATCCTGATTTATTCAGGTTCCCACATCAAAACTTATATCTTATGATTTTTACAGAGTAACTTTACTGGTCGAGCATCTTGATTCCTCAAAACTTATTCTGCAGTGTCTAGAATCTAGATAGGGTCTTCATAGTAAAATTAATCAAGCTCTAATTATATTTACTTATAAGTGAGAATAAGTGTTTGGTATGGCATGTAATTCATCTATATATAGATATGTAACACATCATTTACTTTGTACTGACTAGGTTGAATTCCCGAATAGTAATCTACAACTCCAATTCTGTACAAAATTTTAAAAGGTCCGGTAACACCCTATTTTTTTGAAATATATTTTTAAATAAATTTAATTGCTTCGATAGCTTGTTCTACACACAACACCGAGTTTTAATGAAACACGAAATACTATGAAAATATTATTATATAATATAATAGTAATCTCCTAGCCATTGGAATGACAGTTATGTATCGGATTAACTAAATAATAAAAATATATGATTTGAACATGTATAGAAAGTAAATTATCTGGTGACTAATTAATTATAATTGAAAATAAGAACCATTTGAAAATAAATAAAATATTTTTATGAAAAATGGGTCTTGTAAAAATTGATTAAAAATTTTCAATCATAATTATTTCAATTATATAATGAGTTCATATTAAATTTTGTTAAAATTAATAGTAAAAATAGAAAAAATTAATTTCCATAGTTATGGTTAAAATGAGTTTATGTGAGGTTAAACTAAAAAATATAGGCATAATAAGACTTATAAAATTTTCCAACACCTATTTTATGGCTATATTTAGACCTTATCACCTATATGGTTTGATATTTACCATTTGGAGCCTTTTGTTTTGTGAAAAAATCGATACACATTATTCTTTTAAAAAATTTCAAGTGTGTCCTCTTCCATACTTATAAAAATCCACCTTATTTTCGCACCTATTTATGCACCCAAAACCCTTTATTTCAGTCAATTACCACCAAAATTTCATTAATTCCCTTTACACATCATATAGGGCTTATTTTTATTAGCAATCCCTCCTGAGAAGGATTTACGTTTAAACATCAAGTTGTTTTCTAAAGAAGATGTATAATAATTAAATTTGAATTTTCATTTTATTACTTCCTATAACTCATTGAAATATTATTAAAATATGATGATATAATAATAATATAATATCATATATACTTAAATGTTATTATTTTAAATTCATAACCTATAACAATGTATTATTCCATCAAATTGTAAATGAAACCATCGATTGTGCATACGGTGCACTGCCGCCTCACGAACCGATGTTATGTGTTCTTCATTTCTTTTTTACTTGAATGGTAATAAGGATATATTAAATGAATATACATGATATTTTTATTATAATTATAATTCTATAATTATTATATAACATATACATTTTTACTTTCCATTTCATGGTGGACATGATAATGTCATTCGTGTGTATGATGGATTAACGCCCCACGAAATGATGTGGTTTGTTTCTCACTAATGCTTTATGTGGAAGGTAACAAGGGTAGATTTAAATAATATATGTTATATATATTAAATAAAACTTATTAATAAAGTTAATATGTTATTTAACTTTTTTTTATTACATCTGTTGGGATAAATAGAAACAACGCTCTTGCGTACGTACAACCTACCTTCTCCATGAACGATGTAAATCAATTTATATCTTTAACTTTATTGGATTACTATAAATAAATATATAATGGATATATATGATATTAATATCATGGAAAATATTCTTTAGAATATGGAACCATGATCAATGTATGAGGACTGAAAATACCAAATCAAAACATACAGAAAAAACAAAGCAGTTATTACCTGAAATGTGTTTTGAATGAAGAATTGTTTATAAAAATGTAATAGAAGGTCATAAGTAAATCATATATGGTGTGATAAATATGAGTATGTTTATTTTATATATTTATAACAAAACCATATTTAATCTATACGAGGTTCAAATCGGTAAAATGGAAATCAATACTTAAGGTAAGATATTTTCATCTCACTTTTATATCTGTGAGATGCATGCAATATTCACCACTTGTTTCTTATATGTGGTGTATATACTACCCATGAATATATTTTATATTTATTATTATTAAAATTATGGGGATTAAATTTCCATTTTACTAATTCTATTTCATGGGTTTTGTGGTTGAAAGATAGCAGAGCGGTAAGAAAATTTCATCTCAAATTGTCTTCTTTGGGACATATGTTATGTTATACACCTATCTTATTTTATGAGGTGTAAATAAAATATATTTGAGATGTAATATCTTGAATTTATTTATTATAATTATATTTAAATTTTCATTGACAGTTATTCTCACATGTGTCTTATGATTCAAAATTTACCAAAGTGGTAATGGTTCGATATTGAAATCTCATCATTTATCGAGATTGTTTATAAATATGACCCTGATGATGAAATATTATGATCCATGTCTCAAGAAAATAGTGAATTTATTTCTAATTTGGTTATGTAATGTGAATACATTTTTTCCCTTAGTTTTACTATCATTATGCACTCAATATTTTAAAATAGTTTTTAATAAAAAATATTTTCAATTCTCCCTTTGGTCGAAAACCCTTTTTCTTCCAAATCCATGTTTTTTTAAAAAAATTCAAAAATGTTTTAACTTTACCTAGAGAATTTATTGGAGAAAATTTACCCTTCTTTTATTTTTTTAAAATTATTTCAAGACAAATCCTCATGTCATTTTCTAAATAAGGACCATTTTATCTTACTAAAAATGTGAAAAGAATATTTGTTTTAAAATGTATGACATGTATGAAATTTCCTTCCATCATGACCACCTAAGTTTTATAAGCTTATTTTATATGATTCAAAATTTATTCTCAAATAAAATAATTTTTAAAATTTTTTATGTTTTAAAATAAATTCTCAATGTGGAAGGGATATTTTACTCTTGAAATATTTTTAATGATATTTAACGCTTCCTTTATTAATTTTTAAGATTATTTTAAATGGAAAGTATTTTCCAAATGATTTATGTTTTAAAATAATTATTTTCAAATTAGAAAGGATATTTTACTCAAGAAATGGTTTCATTGATCTTTAACACCTCCTTTATAAGTTTCCATGGTTATTTTCATATAAAAGGATTTTTAAGATTTATTTGGTATATGATAAATTGTCACTATCTTTATTCTTTCTTTGGATGATTTATATTTATACTTTAAAAAATATCTATGAAACCTATTTATCTTCTTTGGGTTATACCACGATAAAATACTTATGAAACCTAATTCTTTTTCCCATAGGTTATTCTATAATAAAATGATGAAATGATTATTAAACCCATTTTTCCCACAGGTAATGTTTTGATGAAATACTTTATAAATTTTTTTTCATGGGTTCTAATATGATGAATGTTTTGCGAAAACTATTTTTTCCATGTGTTCTAATATAATGACTATTATATGATCTTGTGACACACGTTCTATGATTTTCATTATGTGATGGGTGGGATCTACCTATCCCTCCAATTCATTGGGTGAATATGGATATCTTATTAGATAAAAAATACTGGAATGGGGAGTGAACCCAGTTTAGTAAGGGTAATTTTCCACAACGATAGTATTGTGAGTGAACCTTAACTACTATGATGGTTTTTGGAGGTAACCCTTTACAACTTGATAGAGTTGGAAATGATATTTGACTATTATGAAAGTTTTAATGACCCGAAATTTTGAATAATATATGTTTTCCAAATTTGTGTGTTATTTTTTTTAATAAAAAAACGATATCCTTTTACTAATGAAGAGAGTATAATTGAAATTAGAACTTTGGGTTTTGAACATTACATAACCATTGGTTAATTATGATCATTGGTCCATCTGACCGTTGGAAAATATACTCTTAACATTATGATTATTGTTTATAAATAGAAATGATCATCGATAATTAAGAAATAATGAAGACTCGATGGCCTCATCTTGTAGACTCGAGTTATAGGATGCCTATTTTTTCAGAGCCTGGGAAGGAGGTAGCTTCACTGGGATTTAACTGGACCATGCCCAAGCCAAACATCAACTTGTTTTTCTTGAACAAAATCGTCTATGGAAGAAGTTCAAGCCTATAGAAATCACTACTCAAGAAATGTTATAGGGGCCACCCCAATATTCTATCACCATTGAACACCTTACTCTTAGGTCCTATGTAGGTGTTATAAGGGCTTGGGTAATGAGGACTTAATTACTTTGTGAAATCCATTTGTATAAATAAAAGTTTTTATTGTAAAACAAACAACATTTTTTATTTTCAAATGTCGTAATTAATCTAGGATAAAATTTTATTATTTTTCTAAGAAGTTTCATATTATTGATGAATAATGAAAAAAATAATTTTTAAAAAAATATATTTTTCTTGAAAAAACTGATACTAAGAAATTATTTTTGAAAAACAGACATATACATTTGTGATCAATAAGAAATTTAGAGTCTGATTAGATCAACTTAATTTTTGGTGAATAATAAATTCTGAATAGTAATATTAACATTATGAATTGTAATATGACCAATGAAATCTTAACCTCACCTAGTGATGTATAAATGTAATTTAGGCATCTTGAATGGTAATGTGATATAATTTTATATGTAAATAACTAGTTTATAAATTATTAGGTAAGTATTGGTATTTTTCAGGTAAATAGTGATTTTACATAAAAATTAAATTCCTCATATTTAGAAAAATATTTTTATAAAATGGATTTATTTTTTTAATTCAGAACATTGATATTATGTTTAGATGAATTTATGAGATTTTTATAAAATATTTTGTTTTTCAATGAATAGTAAAAATACGGTTTTTGAGTTTTCGACGTGTTTTATGACATCATAATGATGTAATATACAATTTAATATAATGGTTAACTCTGAGGGATTAAAATATTATATTAGGTGTCCCAAGTGTCCAAAAACATGGGCAAATACCATGGGAAAACCCATGGTTTTGAAAATACCAATGACGAGATGTCCTTAGAAATTAATAAAAAGACTTCCTCTGTTTTACATTGAATACGTAGAAATTCCTTCGTTTTCATTCATTTAAAAATAATTAAACTAGAATATATGATATTATTACCTCCCAAGGAGTCCTCCCAATGTGTTCTAAAGCCCTCAAGTCCCAAATTCTAGATTTTTAGGAGTTACTCTTCATGGTAAGGGAATTCTCAACTTCTCTTTTCCTTTCAATCTTTCTTTTATGTGGCATGGTTTTCAAATTTAAATAACATGTTATTATTTCAAATTTATTATTTCTATATACTATGTTATGGTTAATTTATGAATGGGATACCCCTTTACCCTCTCTTTTAATGTTTTCTAAAACCATATTTCATAGTTATTATGATGCATAATTTTCGTCTCAAAATCTCTCTCTTTTTATCTAGAAATTCATTTATTTTATTTTTGTAAATACAAAAAATATTTTCATTTCTAGTGGTATTAGTCAAGACATAATAATGATTTATTTTATTCTTTAATTTAAATACATAAAACCTTCATTCCTTTTCTCTGGGTTATAAATGACATAATGATCATGTTTTTAAGAACTTTTTAAACCATCATGATTTCTATATGAAACCCATATCCTTCATTCTATTTGAGTTATTTATGAAATGTTTGATTATGAAATATTTGGATCACATGAAAATAAATAAATATTAAGGGTTCACCATAATATCACTCCAATTCATTGGGTAAAGAAATTAATATATATATATTACAAGTTTTATGATACCTTTATGAATACCTATGGTATTTTTTATGACACCTTGGGGATGGACCTTGGTGATATGATTATAAATGTATAAATTAAATGTTTTAGACACATTTTCAAGTTATTATTAAATTTCCTATTATCATTATATTCTTATTTATCATGCCTTTATGATATTTCCTGATGTTCTTACTATATTCTCTCAAGTTCACATGTAAACTGTTTTCCCTGTTTTCCCTTACTAGGACTTAGGATCACCCATTCCTTTGATGTATGTCCCCTAGTTATGAGATCTAGTAATTTAACATAGAACACACATTTAAATAATCCTTTTAATAGAATTAAAATAATTTTATATGTTTTCATGCATTATGTATATTATTTTTGAGACACTAGGTTTTAAAGATCCTCTATTTTTAAAATGAAATGAAAAGTTATGTAATAAAAAACCAGGATGAAATAAAAAAGATTTTATATACTTATGTGTATTCAATAGTTATATGTATTTTTTCTAATGAAATGAACTCATGTATTCTATTCTTTTATTCCATTATGATTCATGACTTATGAAGTATGAATCATTATTCCTTGAACCAAGATTATGATCTTTTATATGCAGAGTATGGTTTCAAAATGTTATTCCCATGTTCTCATACCCTTCAACTCATTTTATGTTTTCATATCTCCCTTTTTACCCTTGATGAGTATTTTATCTCACTCTTTCTTATTTTTCCTTTCCATAGGTTATGAAGAAATGTATTATGGATGATATGTCTAATAAGGGTTCTAGTACTGAAAAACTTTCTGACAGATGCTGCCATTCAATTATAAACCAATTGTTTATGTTTCCATGTTTTTAAAAGGCACTATATCTTTAATATCCTTAGAATTTTTTTGTGTAATGTAATGAATATTCAGCTAAAAAGGTGTAATATCTATGTTTTAAAGGCCCAAGTCACTGTAGTCACTATCATAGGAATGGTTTAGTTACCTTTTAGAAACTTGGATGAGAAAACATTTTTGATATCCCTAGGGATATGTATAACGATGAGTATATGGCTAATTATTTGTGTATGAAAAAATAGTCTAATATTGGTGATGGATATAGTGAGTGGTTTCTTAGAAATACAACTATTTCTGGATACTGTAAGTGGACATGGTTTTGAAACAGATGTACCTAGGGTTAATAAATCTAAAAAAGGAACATTAGGCTTGACTCGAGTATTATCCGGTATAAGACAATGCGACTTATTTCGAACTTGATTTGACTCTCCTAGGGGATAAGATTTTTAAATTCACAAACTATTTATGAACCATCATGAAGTATTTAAATAATGACCATGAATGACTTAGGTTATGACTAAGGTTTCATTTATTTTAAAGTAGGTGTTATGATTTAGACATCCTATAATTTAGTCTTCATGATTATGTGGTTTCCCAATATAATTTGAGGAAACTTATCTTTAATTATTTAGTTTATAATTTAATATTTTATTTTATATGAATGATACCTATGAGAATATTATTTTCCATTATTTATTGAAATTTGATGTGATTCTGGGAATTGATTAACACCATCTACATGGATTCTGAAATAATAAAATCACTTTTTATTTTTTTATCAGTAGAGGGGTGAACGAAATATTTTATTGAAAATTATTTTTTATAAGTTTGGAGAATATTTTAGGAAACAACACTGAAGTATTTATTTATTTTTGATTTTATAATTGTGTTATAAAATTATTTTTCCAATGGATTTTTTTAAGTATCATGAAACATCTAAGGATTGACTTAATTTTTGAATCATGTATGTTCCATATAAGAAGATTAAATTAAGGGTTATGGATACCATAATTGTTTTTGTAGGTTAAGCTTTATCATAAGTCAATGTCTTAAACACCCATATTGAGGTTTTACGTGATTAGTGTTTATCAATATTAAGGATATTTTGGGAGACCTTTAAAGATATACAACCCTTTGGTCTTTTATATGTTTTTTTTGAAAATGTTTTTTTGAGGAACAGTGCCTTTACATTTCTGGGATACGATTAATGGAATTGGTAGCCTTTAGGGTTTATCTTATCTTTGATGCTAAAGTAAATATGGGCCACTAAAACATGGTAATTATATTAATATAATTTTTGGAAAAGGATAACCTGCATGACAGGAGACAACATATCACAATCATAAAGGATGTGGGGATTGAACCCACAACCGAAAGACTATAAGATTATAGTTATAACCACTGGAATATGTGAAAGAGTATTTGTAGTGGTAAAAATAAATGGATATATTGATAAGTATATATCTCGGTGTTCGGTATGTCAAAAATTTAAGCTTGAGAGACATATTTTTTAATGGGATGCTCTAACCATTATCCTAACCATAATAGAAATGGGAAAACAACACTATAGATTTTATCATCGTACTCCCCAAAACATCTAAATAGAATAATTACATATGAGTTTTAGTTGATCACCTTGTAATGCCAGTACACTTCATCATAATCATAAAATATTTGTCTCTTGAACTTCTTTCCAAGATATAAACTAAGGAAGTAGTAAGGTTGCATGGAGTCCCAAATTCCGTTGTGTCTAATTAGAATCCAAGATTTAACTTTAAGTTTTAGAGAAGTCTTTATAAAACCCTTGATACTGCATTGGGATTTGTTACTATGTATCTTCCTTAGATAGATGGCGAGTCCAAGATAACAATTTAAACCCTTGAGGATATGCGATGATATTTATATGAGTATTTCAAATGTAGTTGGGATTAACACCTTCCTCTACATGGGTTTTCCTATAATAGTATAGTTCACGCAAAGCATTAAAATGGATCCTTATGATGTACTCTACGGAATGAATTATAAGGATCCAACGTGATGGAATGATGTTGGATATATAAAGATATTGTAACTTTATAGAATTGAATAAATTATAGAGATAGTTAAATCCATTCAAAATCACATATGGGAGGCACAAAGTCTACAGAAAAGTTATAATGATTATCATCGATATAATATGGAATTCGAAGTAGATGAGAAGGTGTTTTTATGAATTTTTTTGTAGGGAAAACTAATAACTAGGTATATTGTTCTATTAGAAATTATTGATTGTATCGAGACTATTGTTTATAATTATGTTCTCCCACCTCTTCTCACTTAGGTTCATGAGGTATTCCATGTATATTTCCTATGGAAGTATATAACTTATCCATCACATGTATTGAAATCAAAGGTAAAACCACTGGAGAAATATATTTATTATGAGGAATAAGCAATATATATACTATACCATAGAGATAATGAATTATGAGGTAATACTACTCACGTGGTAAATGTTTTGTGGAGAACCACCCGCTTGAAGAAGCTATGTGAAACCTAAAGATATGTTGAAGAAAAAGTATCCTTAAATATTGTACCAAAGTGAGAGAATTTAGAGGGTTAAATCGATTTTCATAAGGTTAAAATGTAACACCATGAGATTTTATGATATATATTTTGACACTAAATTTAATTTCTTTGTTAGATTTAGATACACACAACACTGACCATTAATGAAACCCGATATACTATTAAATTTAATTATTTATTATGATAGTTTTTTCCTAGCCATTGGAATGAGGGGTATAAATAGTATTAAATTAATGATTAAAATATATGTTTTAAACATGTATATAAAGTAAATTATTTAGTGAAAAAATAATTAAAAATGAAAAAAAGAACCATTTGATAATAAATGGAAGCATTTTTAGAAGAACTATTTATTTTATGAACAAATGAATTTTACCTCATTAATTTTAAAATATAAATTTTGGTGAATGATTTTAATGAAATTTATATATTATATATTTGATCAAATGTTTAATAATATTATTTTTTTCTAGACATGATCTTATATTAAATAAAATTTCATGCTTAAAAACTACTTTTTTTCAAAAGTAGTTATGTCACATTTTATTCTCTAATTTTAAAATTAATAATTTAAAAATAATAAAAATTTATTTTTAAAAATAAAATACTTTTTCTAAATCATTATTTGTAAATTATCTTAGAGTGAATTTGTTATAATTGTTTGAAAATTTAATTTTTTTAGCGAATAGTGAAAATACTGGTCTTCATTTAGAACTCCCTTTTCATTCAAAAAATTCCAAAGATAAACATTTTTTAGATAAAATATTAAAAGTAAAATTATTGAAATTATATATCTATTAATCCAATTTAATTCATTGTAATCAGTTTTAAATAATGTTTTTAAATATGTTTATAAACATTCTCAATGGAAAAATTCTTTTTTATCCCATCCACAATTTTTATTTTAAAATAAATAGTGATGTTTATGTGGATGGAATTCATAAAAGGGATTTAATATTTGGAATCAGAATAATTTATATTATATAATATGTTTAACTTACTTTTTTTGAAATTGAATAGAAAAAATAGTAAAATATAATTACTGTGGTTACGGGTAAATGATTTTACCCAGGGGTAGGGGTTAAAATAAAAATATATAGGGTAAAAAGATATAAAAACTTGTCCAAAAACTATTATACATTCAGATTTGGACCTGAAATCCTCTAAGTATTGATAATTACCCATCTATGATCCTTTTTCCTTTGAAAAATTTGTTACACTTTATTATTTTCAAAAAATCTATGTGTGTCCTCTCCCCCACTTTTAAAAGGTTGTCCCCCATCCTATCCTCTTCCCACTTACAAAACAATTTTTTAAAAAAATTACTACCCAAATATCTTCTTTATTTCCCCTAAAACATATCATAGGACTTATTTTGATTATTAATCCTTTCTAAGAAGACCCTAAGTGTAAATCTAAGGAGGTTTTACAAAGAAAAATTATAATACATAAAATATCATTTTAATTTTATTTATTCCTCTAAATACTTCAAATATTATTTAAATATACCAATATAATAAAACCACAATCGAAAATATAACTAGATATTATTATTTTTGTGGAATAACCTATATCTATCTCCTATTCTATTAAATTAGAAACAAACCGTCGATCGTGCGAATGGTGGACTACCGCCCCATGAACCGAAGTAATGTTTTTTTAAATTTGTATTTTAATTCATTCATAATAATGATATATTGAATGAATATATGTTTTATTTTTAACACAATAAATATTTTTTTTACTTATTATATCACATATAATTTATTACCTTCTATTTCATGGGGTATATGATAACATCACTTTTTTTATGAAGGTCTATCGCCTCGCGAAGTGATGTTATTCATTTTTCACTAATGATTTGCATAGAAATTTATATTAGTAAATTTAATGAACATATTTCATATAAATTTCACAAAAATGAATATGGGAAGGTAATAAATTCTTTTACATTTCATTAATTTTATATATCGTGATAAATGGAAACAACTTCCATCCGTTCCTACGACTTATCATCTCTATAAACAGAGTAGCTCATTTTCTATATCTACTGTTATTGGATTACTATAAATACTTATATAACAGATAAATATGAAATTTTTTTTGTGTTAAATATTATGTAGATAGTGAATACTTTATAAAATTATGAGGGCCAAAAATACTAAATCAAAACATACTGAAAAATAAAACGAAGCAGCTCTTACCTGAAACATGATTTTAACCAGGAATTTTCAATGAAATATTAATTAAATATCATAAATAAATAATTATTTTATGATAAATATGACCTAGTTTCTTTAGTATATTTACGAGAACCTACATTTAATATTTAGTAGGTTTTAATGTGTGATATGGAATTCAAGACTCATGGTAAATGATTTTTCATATCACTTTTATATATGTGAGATACATGCCATATTCATCAATTGGTTCTTATATGTGGTGTATATACTACCCATTAATTAATTTTTTGTTTATTATCGTGAAAATAATGTGTATTACATTTCCATTTTAGGATATTTATTTCATGGTGTTTACTATTTAAAGATACCAAATCTATAAGGAAATTTCATCTCAGACTGTCTTCGTTGGGAGATATATTATATTATGCACATATCTTCTTTTACGAGGTGGATATACTGACCCCTAAAAGTGTAATATAATTAATTCATTTATTCTCATGATATTTAAAGTTTTATTTAAATTTATACCCTAATAGGACTTATGATTCAAAAGTTACCAATGTGTTAAGAGTTAAATGCTACAATCTTATCCTTTATCGAGACTTCTTATGATTACGACCCTGATGATGAAATATTATGATCCATATATTAATTTACTCATGATTTTTTTACAATGTATTTTCTTTATAATACATATTTTCTATTCATTTTACTCTATTTATGTTCCCAAGAGTTCAATATAACGTTTTTAATAAAAATCACATTGATTTCTCTCTTTGGTCAGAAACCCTTTTTATTACAAATCCAGGTTTTTTAAAAATGTTTTAAAAATTATTTTAACATCCCCTAATAATTTAATAATTAATTTTTAACCATTTTTTATTTTTTATAGTGTTTTAAAAGTAATATTCTTGTCAATTTCTAAAAAATGTCTATTTTTGTTTTATTGAAAATTTAAAAGAAATCTTTTTTAATGTGTACAACATGAAAAAAAATTCATACCATCATAAACTCCAATATTTGTAAATTTTACTTTATTATTTTACAAGTTTACTTTAAAAGAAAATTATTTCAAAATAGGTTTATGTTTTAAAAAATTTCATTCAATGTTTCATTGATATTTTACTCAATAAATGTTATAAGTGATCTTTGAACCATCCTTTATTAGTTTCTAATGTTATTTTAAAATAAAAGTGTTTTTAAAATGTTTTTAAATGTGGAAAAGATATTTTTATAATTATATTTTTGAATGAACCTTAAATAATAATTTATATGTTTTCCAGGTTATTTTAAAAGGAATTTTTTTAAAATATTTTATGTTTTAAGAAGTTATTTCCAAGCAGAAAAGAAAATTTTCCTCAAGAAATGGTCAAAGTGGTTTTTTAAAATAATTTTCAATATAATATGACATCCTTTTATGTAAATTAATATTTAATGGAAATATGACCCAATTATACTATGTTTATTCTTTCTCTAGATAGTTTATATTTATGATGAATAAAATATTATGAAACCTATTTATCTTCCATGGGTTTTACCATGATAAACTTATTTTGAAAACTACTTCTTTTTTCCATAGGTTATAATTAAATGAAATTATAAAATTATTGTTAAACATATATATTTTCACAAGTTATGATATGATAAAATATTTTATGAAACCCATTTGTTTTTATGGGTTCTGATGTGATGAATTTTTATAAAACTCATTCTGTTGATGGGTTCTGATATGATGTATGGTTTATGATATTGTGAAACTTGTATGAATATATTTAATTATATGATGGGTGGGAACCATATATCCCCCTAATGCATTGGGTAATTATTGATATTTTTAATGATAAAAGGAACTAGAATGGGGAGTAAACCAAGTTCAATAAGGTACATTGTCCACTATGATAGTCTTGGGAGTGAAACTTGTAAACTAAGATGGTTTTGGGAGTGAACTAATTCTACTATCATAGCCTTGGAAATGGTCCTTGACTATTATGGTAGTGATTTTATATGCTTATGTGTATTCCACAATTCTATGTCTTATGACAATGTAATTCTATCATGGATTATGATCATTGATTCCATTATGATTTATGCTTTATGAAAATCCCATAATTATGACATGACCCAAGATTTGGATCTTTTATATGAAATTTTTTGTTTTGAATTGTTATTCACATTTTCTTATACATTTCTCTCATGTTTTGTTTACATATCTCCCTTGTTTACCCTTACTAAGAATATGATCTAACCCTTCATTATGTTACCTTTCCTCAGGTTATGAAGAAATTTATCATGTATGATATGCACAAGTAGGAATTTAGTTATGAATAACTTAGTGGGAGATGATGTAGTTCACTTATGAACTAGTTGTTTATATTTCCAAGTTTATAAAGTAACTATACTATTACAATACTCATGAATGTGTTTTTGTAATGGAATAAATATTCATCTAAAAATATGTAATATTTATGTATGAAAATCCTAGGTCACTATAATGATGATGTACTTGGGGATAAGTTTTCCATTATTACCGAACCTTATAACATCCATATATGGTGTTAGTTTTAAGAAAACATGAGCTCCACCATCAAATTACGAATCTTTAGTTTTATTATAAACATATATCTTTTTTCTTTTTTTGAGATGATTTATTATTAGATTGAATATTCGTAACCTTCATCGTTCTCTCCTAAAAAACATCAACACCGATAAGATTTATATCACCAAATTATTCCCAAAACGTTGGAGTGCGTTATCTCTTTACAAATATTGTTTCATAAGATGAAATTTTAATACATGAATAGAAGCTGTTGTTATAGAAAAATCCACGAAAGGTAAATACTGATCCCATAACCATGAAAATCCCATGATCATAAACTTAACATGTCTTATAAATATTTAATATTTATTTTTTCGTATCCATCATTTTGAGGGTGATAGACAGTGCTCAAATAAAGTGGCATGTCTACCTCAATGGTTTTACTGATATATTCTGGTTTGGTTTCCTGTCAATGATCAACATTGTTACTCTTGGGTGATCAGAGGTGACGATAGGCACAACGAAGATTTTCCATGGTTCGATATTTGGCGATGTGTCCCAAGGGTGGCTTGTGGATACAATAACATCTGGAAGTGGGAAAGTAGATGTTCTAGGCTTGAGGATTCCCACATTTGGTTTGGTGTGTTTGAATTCTGAGTTTTAATTTTCAGATCATCTGGATAATGGATGTTGATGGAATTTACGGTTACTACTACTATATTGCGGCTTTCATAAAAATAAAAAAATGGATTTTGAGTTAGGGTACTCAATTGGTAAATCCTATATTATAGAGTAAATGTGAAGACTTGGTACGATGATCAATAAGAAGTCATATTTCATCAATCATTCTAGGAGTATTTGTTAATCTAGTGACAAATTCAATTGTAAATTTATCTAATTTTAAGAGTGGAATAATTATAGTTTGCATGAATACTCTAGGTAGTTTTCACTAAACCTTAACCTGTTGACAAAATAAACATCTTGACACATAATTAGTAATTTTATGCTTTATATTATGCCACCAAAATTGTTCCTTCAAATATCTATACATCTTGATGCAACTAGGGTGTATAGAGAGATTTGAGACGTGTGAACTATCTAATAATTCCTTTTTCAGCTCAACCATAGAAGGAATACATTACCACTTTCGTAATTTCATAATTCTATATTAAAATAATAATTATCCCAATTTACCATTATTCATGAATTTTTTTGAAGATTCACATCATTAGGTTGTGAACTTTTGAGTTTTTCGAAAAAATATATTTGTTCAATTATTTGAAAAAGGGGTGATGCTTCCTCTTTCTTAATATTTACCATATCCATATTTACTAAATCTATGAACATAGAATCCTTATAAATCCTTATTTTAGTTTGGAATCCATTATCTTTCAATCTCAATGCATCCACTACCTTATTATCCTTCCCCGAGTGGTAGTGTATTGAGAAATGATAATCATTCAGTAGCTCAAGCCATCTACTTATTCTTCACATTGAGAACATTCTCTGGAAAAATTTATTTTATGCTCTTATTTTCTGTGTATATATCACCTATTTCACCATAAGGATAATGTCACTATAAATTTAATGAGAATATTATGGCATACAACTCTTGATCATGAGTTGGATAGTTCTATTAATGAGTCTTTAACTACCTTGATGCATAAGAAATAAACTTATCATTCTATATATGGACACAATTGAGTCCATTATTTTATGAATCACTATATATCATAAATACATTATTTTCCCATGGTATATTCATTAGTAGAGCACTCACAAATAATTTCTTCATTTATTCAAAACATTCTTCACATTCCTTTGACTATGTGATATTAACCTAATTTTTTGTATGCTTTTTTAATGAGTTAGATAATCAGGATTTAAAAAAAATCAATGACAATAAACTCAAAATATAATGAAAATATGTACATCGATTATGTTCATTAGTGCATTCCATTCTTGGACTAAATTTATCCATAAAGGATTAACTGATATTCAATGCTTAGTGATGG
Organism: Viscum album; assembly: GCA_963277665.1. Taxonomy (NCBI): domain Eukaryota; kingdom Viridiplantae; phylum Streptophyta; class Magnoliopsida; order Santalales; family Viscaceae; genus Viscum; species Viscum album. The sequence goes on along the minus strand of OY728128.1, from coordinate 2,079,660,974 downwards.
TATATGAAAGAAAATAAACTTTCTAAAGCCAAAATTCACACATACTAAATTTATCATATAACTATTAATCTCCAAGTTACAAAAGAATTATTAATAATTTTTTTTATCATGACTCTCATATGATTTATAATATAAAATGATATCATCAATAAATATCACCAAAAATTATCAAGATATTCCTCGAATAATCTGTTCATTAAATTCATAAATATAGATGGCCCATTAGTCGATATGAATGAAATTATTGTAAACTTGTAATGTATATAATTTGTATGAAATGTTGTAGTTGGTATATATTCCTTCTCTACGTGAAATTAATTATATCTATAATAATGATCCATATTTGAAAAATATTTATCTCCCTAAAGTTGATTAAAAAAGTCATCAATGCAAGGTAGAGGATATTTGTTCTTTATATTAACCGATTTTAATTCCCTATAATCAATGCATGGAATCATAGATTTGTATTTCTTCTTAATGAAAATAATATGGGATCCCCAAGGTTAAATAATAGAGACTATAAATCCTTTTTTCACACAACTGCTATAGTTTTTTCTTTATATCCACTAATTCTAAAGTGTCCATTATATAGGGAGTCTTTAATATTTGTCTTGCATACATGATTAAATAAATGGAGAGATCTAATTCATTTTATACTGTATATCAAGGTGATACATCAAAAGAATAAATAAATTTATTCCATTATAATTCATACATACTCAATTTAAATATTACATTTTTCATCCACAGATTTCATCTTCTCTTCTTCTCCATGAGTATAAATAATAAAAGCTACTAATGGTGGATCTAGACATGACTAAAATGACGAAGTCTACCCTTTAAAGATAAGGAATTAAGTATCAACATCATGAGTCATAATTTCCTTATATTGAAAACAAAATTTTGAATTATATTTTTAAATTCAATCCATACCAGGGATTATATAAAATTCAACCAGAGATATAATAATAAAGTATACAGATAGGGCACAAATATGTGTAATAATTGGAACTTATTAACAAATCCTTATTGTGGTGAGATTTTCACTTAGAGTTTTGATTTATATATACAAACTTAAAGTTATAGGGAAATATATAATTTTCCTGGAAAATATGGAAGATATAAAAGTGTGTGAATATCCAAAATCAAATAAAGAATTAGATATTTTTTTGGATACGATTAAATTAAATTACACCATGTATTTAGGAACATAAAATTCATATGTAGTGATCTCATAAGATTATCCTTCTCCTATCATGCTCTTCCATGGTAGGATAAAATGATTCTTGGGACATTGTGTGAGTAATTCCCCATTTCTCTATAGTTCAATCAGTAGAAAATATTGAATTATTTATTCCATTTTCATTCATTATCTAGATGAAACTTATCTCTAAACTTATAAAAAAACTGTCATTCACTTCAAAAAATTTTCATTAGGTTTATTTCCAAACATTTCATGTGATAAAAATTTCTTTATTCCTTTTTTTTAAACTTTATATTTTTTGTTGGTGCTCATCCAACTTCTTCTTCTCTTGATTTCCCTTGAAGATATATGATATTGAAAATTACTTCCCCATTTTAATAGAACACAAAACTATTTAATCATATGATGAAAATGTTTTAGAATATAGTTCCATTCAAAGGGTTGTATTAAAGCCTTCAAATAAATGGACAATCTTAAAATTTGGAATACTTTTGTAATCCATTACAAACCAAGCTAGTCTTCTAAAGCAATCCTTGAACTATAAAAAACTTTTTTTATTAATTTTTCTTTTATCTAAGTAACTTCCTTATCATTTTCATTCAATTATCACAAGGTAGATATATATGGAAGAATATTAAATTAAAATCTCCCCATTCCATATGTTATATTTCTTCTTCCTCCAAATTATTTCGGATCAATAACACCATAGATCGACATAGACTCTAAGGAAATATACATCCATTATAACATTTTACCTTTTATTATATCCCAATTCCAAAAATATTTTTTTAGGATACTTAATCAATTTCTTATCTACCACTTGATTAATTGTTACACTAAAATATGGGGGCTTTTTTCACATGAAATGATCTAGTATTGGTGTATCATGCAATAAAAGATCACGTTTCTCCAAATTTGTAATGTTATTAGACATAACATAGGTTAGATTCCCTAATATGGATATGATATATTGGGATCTAACACTAGTTTTATTATCTTAATTAGTAGGGAAATACCTATATTGAATATAGTTGTCGATTCTATTTATTCGATTAAGCGCTATCACTAAATAATGGAATCCACTGAATTAGATCATAATATTCATGAATATTTAGAAATAAAATTAAAATATATCTAGTAGTAAAATTTTTCAAATAATAATAGGTATTATCATAACTCTCAAGTTAGCTAAATTATTTTAAAATGTAGCTCTCAAGGTACTAACTAAACTTTATTTGACACCAACTATAACAAACCCAACAATTATAAACCAAGGAAGATGTATAATTTATTTCATTGAAATTAGATATAAGTTGTCTAGTCCTAAAGGACTGATCGGTTTAGTAGTCTTAGTGAATCAAATACATACATAATTCGCTTTTTTATATTGGAAACAAAATATAAAACATAACAAAATAAAATATTTGGAATCCTAGAAAATTATTCAATGATTTATTCTACATATTCTAGGGAAAGGAAACAAAATAACAGTGAGATAAAATTATATTTAAGGGTTATGTACAATATAAGCTATCATGAGTTAATAAGGCATAATCAATATGTAAAGGTATATAACTTGAAACATGTTCCACTTAATAAATTACTTGAGCAAAAAATTAATCCATGGAAAATATCATTGTATTAATTTTAGGGATAATAATAAATGAATTATAAATGAAGGAAATGATTTATTTTGTATGTCATTATCTCAGACATCATGATAACTTTACCATCAAGACATGTGTCAAGATAATTCAAACTATATCTATGCATACACCCAAAACCTGTTTAATTTTTTCAAATGATTTATCTTATGAGACCTCTCGATGAATCAAAGTGCTATATAATTTTAAGCCTTAACCATAACTTCTTATCCAATGCATTCCTCATATATTTATTGATCAATTTATTTCATGAAAAAATTTCATTATCAATAAACATACATAGAGTAAGGAATATAGAATATCAATAATTCATTACTCAATCAGATAACTTTTAATATAAGAAACTATACAAAAATATGATATATAGTTTAGTTAATAATAAATTCCATGATACAAATACAATAGATATGTAAAAGCAAAGTAATTTCCAACTATCACAAGAAAGTTAATGTTTTAATAGAAAGTTAATGACTAAAAAATAAAACAAGGGATGACATATGACTGTCAAGAAATTATATTTAATTATAAAATCAATCATTTTAAAGAATATAAGAAAATGAAAGCAAAAAATTTCATTTTTTTCATAAAGTGATTTCCTTGTAATATTATTGAAATCTTTAATAATAATCTATGATCATAAAATGGTTATTATAGTGGGAAAATATATTAACATCATATAAGACCCATAGGGCATAGTTCTGTGGTTCCGCCCCTACTGTACCTATGGTGGTGAGTTGAGGAGGTCATGGTTTCGAGCCTCCGTGTCTGCATATTTTCTTCCCTTTGCTCCCCTCCCCCCAGACCAACCATGTATATTAACATCATATACGTTGACAAAACATTCCGTTTGATTTTTTGAAATGAATGTCGAAAATAAACCCTTTTAAAACATTAGAAATATTACTTTAAGAAAAAATAAATGTCAATTAAAAATTAAAGTTTACTTTAAAAATATTTTTAGTAATAAAAAGGAATTTTTTAATTTTTTATGTAAAATATTTACAATAACGAAAAATAAACTCGATTTAAAAGAAAAATAAGATCAAATTAACTTTTAAACATTACTATAGAAATATTTACTTTAATTGAGACATTAATCGTGATGAATAAATTTATATTAATTAAAAGTACTTAAAAGGGGAATTATATTCACCATATATAAGTAAATGGTTGCATAATTCCAAATATGTCTCAATGGAGTGGTAATTGAGATGAAATCCCTTACCACATGTTCCCCCTTAGTTGTACATGGTTTAAACTCCATTATAATGGTTTTAAACATATTATTAATTTAAACTAGTACAATATTAATATTTATAATAACATATATGATCCTATTATGTCATCTCATTACCCATTATTTAACAAATATTTCATTATTATCATTGTTTCGGGAGTTAACTTCTTTATGTTATCATGCATGTTTTGTCATGGAAGTATTGATAATTTTTCTTTTATTATAATTAATTTATGTATAATTCTAATAATGATATATATATAAAATATATTCATTAAAAATATACTTATTACCATCCATGTAAAGACTAAATTAAAAATTGATCACATCGCTTCATAGAGGTGGTAGTCCACACGTACACATGATCAACATTACTATTTTACAACGGGTTATAAGGTAAGAAGGTAGATATTATATTTAAATTTTAGAAGATTAATTATATTATAAATATCATATATATTTATTATTTATATCTTTATAACATTCTAAGTGAAATGTCAATGAAAAATGATTTACACCGCAACGTGGAAATAGAATGTCGTACATACACACAAGAAATATTTTCAGTTTTAAAGGGTTGAAAAAGGTTGGAATATTAGTAACATAATAAAAACATATAAATATATTTATAATATTTGAGTTAATATTTTAGAATTATTAACATATATTTTTAGGAATCAATAGAATAGATAAACTTGAAGGTGTTTCTTAAGATGATTACAAATTCATTAGTAAACTTCCTCTAGATCTCATATTGAAGGAATTGGTTTTAGTATTTTTGAAGAGAAATAACCTTAATAAACTGGATAAGGATTTTTATAAGTTTAATGATTAGGGGTTTTTAGATATAGGTTTCTAAAAGTGGGGTTAAGAAAAGAGAGAAGGGGTGTCTTTTTATAAGTGTGGGGAGAGGAATGCTTGGAATTTCCTAAAGTACTCAATTAATATAAATTATTAATCCTATTAAAAATGAATCTAAATTGATATAGTTATAATATAATATGAGTATGAGTACAAATTATATCATGAAATAAAACTGGGAAAAGTTCTTGTTATTTTTTCAGCTGTATCATTCATTGTTAACCCCTCACTATCCTTTTTGACTATTACCGTAATATTGAAGTAATCTACCAAGAATGTTACCATAAAAGAATTTTTTTTCCAATAAATGGACAATGGATGAAATTATATGCCATATATTATATCATCTTTCTATTTTAATTTTTTTTAACTTAAATTATTTTAATAAAAAATTATTTTTTTGGAATATCAATAAAGTCATTTCTGACACTAATAATTTAATTTGATTTTAAAAAAATAAAGAAAAACATGGAATTAGAATAAAATACAATAAAAAAGAAATAATATTTTATACTTACATATATAATAATTCTGAAATACTAGGTCATCCAAATTTTATTACTTTTAATATTTATAAAATCATTTATTTTGTTTTTCTATTAATTGAATAAATAATATGTCTATGTTGTGTAAGCATTTAATCTAATTATTTTATCACTAAAAAAATAAAAATAAATTAAAATTATAAAAATAAATAAATAATGTGTAAAATAAACTTTTATACTCATTCATAACATATTATTATCCATATATGAACATATAAAAGAAATTAAAACCAAGAAAGAGATATTTTGTAAATTTCATTAATTATAATAATATATCTGTCATTACTAATGTCAAATAGCTACAAAATTAAACATATTATAATTTGGGTTGTCTATGTACAAATTAATCTCTTATAATGAAATAAATTCATGTTTTAGGTTGTTTTTTAATTCTATATCACATTATTTTTAACATTAATTACATGATTTATCCTTTATCGACGAGATACATATTTCACCAATTACTATTCATAATGCCTAAAAATAAAATGAACCTATTTAAAAAAATTAAACCTAATTATTATAAATATTAAATTAATTTTCAAGATTAATTATCTATATGTGAATGAAATCAATTTTAATATAAATGTGTAAAACACAATGTAATACGATTTTTAGAAAATTAATTTTTTAGAACAAAATTAACTTATCTAAAAGTAATAAAAGTTATTGAATAAAATTAGATTATAATAAATAATATGGATCATATTTTAATTTTACATAAAATAAAAAATATAATAGTTATTTTTATTTTTTTGATTCAATGAAATGAAATGAAAGTATTTGAAAAATTATTATTTTTCTTTATTCATTGAAAAATCAATCATTTCATGTTTTTACATAAATTTCACCCTAAGTTAATTTTGAAATAATAATTTAAAAAATAAAATTAATTTAATAAAATTTATAATTTTGTATTCAATCACATTCATGATTAAAACTCTGTGTATTGTGTTATTGTTTCTTTAAAAAAGAAAAGCATACAATAATTGAAGCCTGGTTGTTACATTAAATAGTGAAGATGTAAAAAACCCAATTACCAAGGTATTTTATGTAATTACCCTTTGTAATAATAATTATTTTTCTATTAAATCCCATGAAGGAGTGACCTTTGGGTTCCCTGATAAATGGGGAGAGTTATTGTTCATGAATGGGGGGAGATATTTCTCAAACCTTTTAGGTGTAAAGTAAAAGATGATAATGGGGGTGATCTCTTAAATGATAAATATAAGGGATAACGAATGAATGGAAAGAATTAAATTCATATCTATCAATTTTTTCGAATATCAATGGGATACAAGGATTTAAACATGGTGATTCAGTGATAAGATTTTCATGTTAGTCTCTCTTCTCAGACAAAGCTTGAGTCATGTGTTCTTAGAGTATGTGTTGAGTGATAAATGGACTACTATATATAGTTTCAGATGGAATATGGTGTTTTAATACAAATGTGGGAATGATTTATAAACTAAATGGTTAATTTGTTTGAAGTGTTTTCAATAGTCTTAAAGGGGGATATTGTTAGCAAAAATCCCATAAGATGTTGTTCCTAATATTTTGGGTTTATTTTTTTGAAAAAGAAAGTTGAAAAAGTTCTAGAGAAAAGAAGACCATGGGGTAATTAGATATTAATGTAACAAGGGGATTTTAGATTATGTTTTATAAAATTTCATAGATATTTGGATAAATAGAAGGATTCTCTCACAATCTAATTAGACTCTTACACAATGAAAATAGACTCATAACAGGGTGTTTCATGGACACAATGATGTTTCTGTCTGGATGTGATATGTTTTCCAAAATCACAAAGTTTTGCATGAATTATCTATTTTTTCCCATAAATAGGGTACTAATCACATCATTTAGAAGAGTAAATACTTTTAGAAGAGTGAAAATATCTATTTTTGAATAAGGCTAAAGTGGATGTATACCTAGCATAAGAGAATTTAATTAACCTGTATTAAAAAAAAGGATGTTACATGAGTTAGGGTTCATGAAAACATGTTTCACATGAATATTATTTGTGAATGAAAGGGGTTATTTAAAAATTAAATAAATTTATGATAATTTCTATGGTAAAGTAGAATTCATCATTTCGATGAAAGGAGAGCTTCATGAAAAAATGGTTGTGGTGTAGAAAATTTTTATTCCTCACATCTGATTTGCATTTTTAAAGAAAAATGATTACAAAGATTTTAGGAAATAAGTGAATTATAAAATTGAGATAGACTAGTTATTTCTCAAAGCGATTGTTTGTAAACTGGGGGGATAATGTTTCCACTCCAAACATTATAAACAAGTGGTGAGATTAATGATTTCTTTACATCATAAAATATCCATTGTATGCTTGTTAGACTATCCAAGTTTGGTTCATATAAATAAAAATCTATTGTGCCTCACTTTTACTTACTTTTTCGCTTTATATCTATTGTGGGAGAATGTTTTGTTCCGATAAATAGTGAAATAATATCATTATAGAGGATTATTTAAAGACTTCTATATACCCTAATCCACCCCCAAAAAATCATATTACCTTAATTGGGGCCTATATAAGTCGAGTTACCATGGATTATCTTATGTAGGATGTATAAGATAAAATTTCTATTCCTTTATAGGAATCCGAAATGAAATTCAAAACACAATGAGATATTTAACTATAATATTTGGATCACACATCGATGGGTAACCTTAAAATTTTGTTAACCAGAGGAATGAGGTTGAGATGATCCATAATGTTAATATTGGAAAGTTATTGTATTATAAACTATATTATATTTATATATGATATTATTGAAATTATTTTCTATCAAAATATTTATGAAATTATATAAATTCCAAAATGAACTCAAAACATAGAAAAATATGGATCTTATACAACTGGTTTTTTATGATATATAATGGGTCAATATTTTTGCAGAGTATTTTCAATAAAAACCAAACTGTATATTTATATATATATAATTATAGTTACCCAAAAATATAATTATGGCGTAAGAACCCGGATCTCCATTTGGAGGTATGGATATAATTTTTGGGTGTTTTGAGGAAAACAGGAGAATCTGTAAATTTAAGGAGTAATGCTGTGTACCCAGTTATCACAGGTAGCCGTGTACTGGACATGTAACAACCAATTATATGGTCATGTGTGGTGACATAGAGACCTCCTAAGGTGGGGTGTGGTAAAGGCCTATACATTCCATGTATCATCAAGGAAAACACCTTTTATTTTTATTTTTAATTGTTATATCAAACCAGGGCCGCGTCCCATCAACAAAACTATCTTCTTCTAAACCCGTCTTGTTCAAGAGCGACATATATCACTGATTCTTCTATGAGCCCCCATTTGGCCATCCGTTCTCTAAATCAAACACCATCAATTGCCTTATAATCACAATGGTGAGTTCTTCCTTCTTCTAGAGCCTCTCCTCTTGTTTTTCCAATTTAGTGAGATATCCATGGTTGAACGTTTTCGATGTTTTAGTAGATCTACGATGTTCCTGGTCAATCCAAAGTATGAGGTTCAACTATATCGATTTTACAATGTCAAGGTAGGTGGTTTGTGCATTTTCGTATAATGACTTTAAATTATATAGGCAAAATTGCCCATTACCCTATTTTAGGGTATTGCTTGTTTAAGGAATTTAACCCTCTTATTGCCTTACATGACCTATTTTCTTGATTATTGGTTTTTAATTATAAATATGGTTATTTACCTTACTAGGGATGTGTTTCCCATTTTTGATCTGATATTGGCCGTTGGGTCTAGGATTTCTTATTAGGATGCTTTGTTTTCCATGACTAGTGTTGTTAGGATGGGGCGATATTATTTGACATGCTTGTGTTATTCTTTGTAGCCTTTTATCCAAGTAGTATTTGTGATTTAATTTGGATGGTGAATATCATTTGTGCATGATTTCTTTACACATGGCTGTGGGAACCTGGTGTAGTGAGTCCATAGGGGGAATTGATGTTGAGGTCTTCCCTAGATTTTCTATTGTAATTTTCACGTTGCGAGACCATAGGGGGGATTGGCGTTGAGTGCACCCTCAGAGTGTCTATAGTTATCATTACGAGACAACAACAAGAATTTACATTGAGTGTTTCCTCAGAGAGTCTGTAGTTTATAATTAAAAGACTATAGGGAGAATTGATGGTGATTGCTTCCTTAGAGAGTATTTTTAACGAGACCAAAGGGGTTAGACCATGTGAGGTTACCCCCAAGGGTCGTTATATCTTATTTGTATAAGTTGAACAAGAGGGGTTAGGCTGTGTGAAATTTCCTATAGGGTTTCTTCCAAATGTTTAGTTGAACTAGAGGGGTTTGGATATGTGAACTTTCCTAGAGGGTTACATGTGAATGATTGGTTTAATAATTAATAAATGTAAATAAATGTAGTTGAAACTATAGGATTGTTTACTTTTGAGTACTTCATTGTTTATTACTTAATTTTTTCATTTTTTACTATTATATATATTCTCTGATAGTTTGGAATTGATCTTTGGGTGGTTTCCTAATGGGATTCATCTCACACCCTATTTGGTTCATGCTTTTGGGCCCAAACAGATTATATTGTTGCGGGTATCGATAAAGGAAAGTTTCTTTCTACTTTAGGTACATGATTGTTGTGGAGATAGGGCGTGGGACCAATCTGAGGCATACTATGATTATAGAGTTTATTTGTTTTCAGGTACCTTTGTTTAATACTTTATTATATCATTGTGACTTATTTGGATTCTTTCCTAGACATATGTGACTTGAATCATTTATATATGGGCTTCAGTTGTTTATTTAAATTATGTCTTCCTCTATCTGCTTATTTTATGGTATTACTATTTAGAATGTTGTATTTTATTATTATTGTGCTATGTTACTCTGCCAGTGATGGCATGGTTTCTCCTCTATCACACCCAAGGCCTTCAGTGCTAGTCAAAAGCCTCTGGTGTTTGGGGAAAAGTGCTTGAGTCCATGTGATCAACCGGGTACAGGGATCCTTTGGGCGGAACCCAGAACCGGGATGTTACAAAGTGGCATCAAAGGAATTATTTTCTTCCTTGACATATTATTTGGAGAATATAGACCGAGATAGGAAGGAATAGGTAGTAGGTAATAAGTTGTTCCAGGGAGTAGCTAACCCATGTACATGTAAAAGCCAATATGCCTTGATTATTGCAATTTTTTGGTATTGCAATTGTTACAGTTGATATGATTTCACCATTGCGTGATTCACATGGTTTGTGCTATTATCATTATGGTTATTGAGGTTTTATTTCTATTTCAACCCAATTAGAGGAGGGTATTCCATCTCATGCATCATATAGAAACTTGCTAGAGATCACAATCATGCATTCTTGTCATGCCATTTAGGGTGCATTACTGATTTCATTTTTTTGTGATAGTTTTTGTGCTAGATATGCACACTGTCGTGATAGATTCCTTTATAGAATACATGCTACATGATAGTGTATTCGATTGTGTAAGGTTTCGTTTGAATGAGCGCCAAACTATGTTCCCTGAGCTGTTATGGCCCCTTATGGATCATAATTTGGTGAATCATGTGATTGATTTCACTGTTATTCCTTATGATATACAGGTATAAGATGCCAAGATTTAATTTATGGAGAGTATGGGCCCCCACAGATCAGAATTTGTCACTTAACATTTGTTTCTGTTATTTATGGGCTTCTGGAGTAGTTTCTGAGGCATAATGATCAGAAAAATGAGAATACATGTTGTGTAATGATGAGAACACACCATGTATCCTTCTGGTCAGGAATGAAAAAAAATTCTTAAGTACACGTCGTGTACTGTATGTACACATCGCGTAGTCCTTAGCCGTTTGAAAGGCTATGCAAGTAGAGACATAGGGTTGGAAAATATTTGGTGCCACACACCGTGTACTTGGATTACACAATGTGTTGTAAGAGCCATGTATCCATTCATGAGACCAATGAAACATATGGATGAATCTCAGGTTGTACATGATGTGTTCTGTTATTACATGCTGTGTGAAGTCGACTGTGTCTACATCCGTTTGACCAATGACACTGGTTGGTAAAATCCTTCTAGTACATGATGTGTCTGACTTTAACACACTATTTAGTTTTGTTCTAAGAAAACTGTATTGCTCTAGCCATGTAGAAGAACTTGGGAAGGAGGAAAAATTAAAGTACATGCCATGTCACAGGATGAACACATCGTGTGTAGGGGTGTTACATGACCAGTTTTGGCAGAAGTACAAGCCCATGTTGAAACCTAAGGGAACACACCTTTTGGAGGGTATACACGCAATGTAACCCGATTTTGTAAAACATGAATGTTTTCATTATAATGTTCCTTTGTTGAACTTATATGTTTTAGTACTTGATAATATTGAACTGAGGTGTGCGCCTGAACTTGTAGAGTTATGCCACCAAGAATTCTTCCAATTGTATATCAGATATAGGGCAATGATCAGACACCAGAAATGGTAGATCATGGACTACCAACAGATCCTACCATCATGCCTGTCTTGGAACTAGATATTATACCATATATAAGTACTGAGGCATAGTTCTGTGAAGTACTTATGAGGATTATTTAGACCCTCCAGGGAGGACCACATTTTTCCCCGTCTATGATAGAATTGGTGAGGGGTTTTCACCAAAATCATCCTCCAACTTTCTCAGGGGATGGAGGACCTCAGGATGAAGATTTATAGTTAGAAACCATGCTTTCTATCTTCGAACATCTGGAGACCCCTCTAGGAAAGAGGGTGAAGCTCACTACATACATTCTCCGTGATTCCTCCAAGAGATGGTGGGATGTGATTTCACAGGCGGGACGCCATCTGTTTATGTCTTGGGATAAGTTTCAATGTAAATTTTAAACTACTTCTACCTTGAGAGCCTGAGGGCTGACCGAGACTAAGTGTTCATGAGTTTGGAGTAGGGTACTCTCTCGGTCATGGAGTATTCTTCTCGCTCCATAGAAATTCAGTGCTTGACACCCATTCTCGGGGGTGATGCGTTATTTCTTATGAGGAAGTTTGAGTATGTTCTCCAACATGAAATCTGATACTTAGTCAACATCTTTAGGTTGTCTTCCATATCTTATATATTCAACCTTGCGCTGATCACCAAGTGAAACCTATGGGGTTTTAGAGCTTTGGGCCAGGGCAGTTCAGCATCCAAATTTGCTACTCTTCTAACTGATAGCAGTAAGCACCGTAGGGAGTCTATGCGTGGTGATCTGATTAAGAGGTGTTTTCATTCAGGTATCCAGGTACTGTGTTACCGATGTGGCAAGAGAGGAAATTAGAAACCTCGGTGCCTGAGAGACCCGGTCGAGTGATGATCTTGCAGAATGATGGGAAATCTTCAGCATTTAAACAACACCCACCTTCTAGTAGCTAGTGAGGGAGGATCTATTTCGACTCCTTGAACTAGAGTAGGACCACTAGTTGCACATTATAATGGGGGATAGACTTCTTTAGGCCATTCATGCTGAGGTGGTGGTCGTGGTCACAGTGAAAAGACACCAGGTTTTTGACAGCCACAAGGTGAATCATCTAAGAGATCTCGGACAGCTTCATCGGGCCATAGAGTAGGTCAAGCATTTTTGTTGTAGCAGACCATGTAGGATCTGGATCCCCGAACCTCTACAGATGGAGATACGATTTCGGTTTCCTCAATATTATCTTCTTCTCTTTTTGATATAGGGGTTTCAAATAGTTTCATATCTATTGCTTTTTTTGAGAGCCTTGGACTCGGTATATTTACTTATGCTGATATCTTGACGCTAGACACTTTGTTGGGGACTAGAACAACCAATGTATGTCAGTGCAAGGATTTCTCTATTAAGGTCAGAAGGTGTCACTTTTTATGGGACATTTATGTCCTTGAGATGACAGGCTGTGATGAAATTCTCAGAATGGACAGGTTGGTAGCCTACTAGGCTTTTTTTGACTTCAATCTCTGTAGGGCGAGTTTCACATCATTAGATGTGTAACACCCCGAGCTTCCATGATACGCTTCCCATTCAATAATGCAATAGCTTGCATTGTACGCAAGTTCGAGTTCTAAAACACCGCGACTAATCAAAGTAGCTGTTATGAATAGTAATAACCACCTTTTAAATTATAGAAATTTTATATTTCAAAATGGACTTCATTTTTGTATTCCTAATATCGAAATTAGCCTATGTTGAATTTTTGGTATTTTTCTGAGAACTTCTAATTTTTATGAATAGTGAAAAATACTTTAAAACAACTTTTTTAATAAAAATAATTTATTGTGATAAATTATACTATTTAGTGGTTTTAAGGTATAATTAGAATATATTTTTACCATTTTATCCAATGGTGGTCGTTAGAATTAATTTAACATTGAAATTGGACATAAACAATTGCCAATCTTTTGATATAAATTGTTTCTTGAAAACACGCTATTTGTCGTAACAGCAGGAATTAATTATAAAATTAATTAATGCAACTTATATGTTTGGAATTTTGTAAAATAGACTTCATTTTTGAATTCGGAATATCAATTATAGCTTAGGGTGAAATTTTGGCATTGTTCTGAAAAACTTCAATTTTTGATGAATAGTGAAACCACTAAGTGGTAGTTAAATAACTGATTTTTTGTTTAAATGAAATATTACCACTTCTGTGATTTGATTTTCAAAAATCCGACATACATGGTTGTCATTAATAAGTAAAATGTGGTTCAATGAGATTAAAATAATTTTTTGGTGAACAGTAACTTTTAAGTTCTTAATGGCGATTAGAGTTAATTAGTGTAGTTTAAGGTAAAAACAATATTTTTATAATATGAGATGAGCATGACACTTGTCCTACTCCTATTGGATGAGTCATGTCCGACCAAGACAACCCATGGGTCAACTTGGGGACCCCATGGAGCCACTTTAGTTAGAAAATGACATAAACACCTTTTATTTAATGTTAAAGTAAAAAATGACACAAACATAAAATGTTTTACTAAAACAATTTTTAAGTGGGGTTACACAAGTCCAAATTTTGACTATAAATATTCATTAGAAAGATAAAAAGATTTCCTACATCATAGTATTTTTTTTATAATTTTTATACATTAAATAAATTAAATTATTTATGACATCATTATGATGTGGCGATGACCTTATTATTTAACGATTTAAATAAAATGAGAAGATAATGCAAAATCCAAGGCTTACACTTGTCCAAAGCCTATTGGATGAGGATATTTCGAAACCTTATCACCTTATCCTCGAATTATATAAGTGTGGGACCTTTAGAATCCGAAAAGCATTGTGAAATAATGTAACATTTCAATCTTTCCAAAAGTGCCCCTCCTCTCCACTTATAAAAGGCCCCCACCTCTCCCACCTCATTTACACTTTCAAGCCATTTGGATCGGCCAAACTCTGCCCAAATACTCTCCCAACTTCCCTCCATTACTCATATAAGACTCACTTTGGGCAGAATTCTTCCCAAGGAAGCCTTTGGCTCAAATCAAAAAGAGTTACCCGATTTTTAAGGTAACGTCTTCTCTAATGTTGTTTTGTTTTATTTTGCTTCTCCAACCCCTTAAACTCTTTTCATTCCTTTCTTTTGTAACAACACCAGTATCTAAAATATACTAGGATGTTGTTATGATAAGGATTTGGTTTACACTTACACACACATTCGTCTAATGGTTAAAGAACATACTGTTTCTGTGGATGGCGAATTTCTGCCTCACAAAACGATGATTGTTCAACACTCATATAACACCTTCAAAGGTGGCCATTAAGATGTCACTATATTTATATATGATATATAATGTGTTTATGTTTTACTTATGCTTATTTATTTCTCATTTATGGCTTACTTTATGATTTCCATTATGGGTAAAACGCGATAATTTCATTTTAGGAAGTGCGGACTACCGCCCCCTCAAAGTGATTTGAATCGTTAATGCCATATGTGGGATGTATAAAGGATGGAGTAAATGGTATTATACACTATATTATACTGGAATTATATTATACATTTATATCATTATGATTTAGTTCCATTAAATATGAAATTGAAATGAAAGTAGCGTTCATGCGTACGTACGGCTTACCGTCTCCATGAACGGTGCATTTCATTTCTTACCTCTAAATGTTACGTAATATTATAAATGAATTTATATACTGGATATATAAGATATATATGACATCTAAATCATGAATATAATTCTGGATATAATGGATATTGCACCACATAAACAACTTGTAATTATAAGAAGCTTATTGTTGACTCAAGTACCAAAGATCGACAAAACGACCGTTATTAACTTAAATAATTACATAATGTTCATATCATTGTAATAAGTGATATAATAAGGATAATGAAATTGAAAATGGTTCTTAATAAGGTATATATTAACTCTAGTTTATTATTCAGGAGGTTAAAGAACGGTTGAGTCAAGTCAGACACGAGGTAAGGGAACTTCTTAACCCAATTTCCATTCTTTGGGTTAATCTCCTACTTTCAAATTATGTCATGATATTATTATGCCTTATTTTGTATTCTTTATGTGTACCTATAGTGAATACACATAATATATCTATTTTATTTTAAAAATTATCTTTTTAAGGACTCCGTCTCAATCCCCTTTCATTGAGGCATATTTGGTTTTATACACAATTTTCTTTTATACGGTGTATAAACCCCTTTGACTTTTACGTTTGTACAAAAGGAATCTTTTTATACGAAGCGTTTTGCTAAACGACAAAAGGGAATGTTTTTCTTTCCATACTTATGCGGCGACAATGACTTCTCCGCCGCCGTGACCATTATTTGAGTTTCGGCTTCCTTTACAATCCATCACTTTTTTTTAATGAAAAATAAATACAAAGTTTTAACATTCTTTTATTTTGGTATTGAAAATGGTTTTGAAAGCATTTTTATTATATCAATGTGTTGTATTGATATCTTGTGATTGAAATGTGGAAATGTTATATTTCCTTTATGCATGTTTTATGTGATATGATTATGTTATGGTTTATGATATGTTTAAACCTATTCATATGAGGAATGCATTGGACTTAATAAGTGACGGGTGGAGCCCGCTACAGCTCCTCGATGCATCGACAGGTCTCATGAGACAAACTAGTGTCTTGGTACGAGGCCTTGACAAAATCTTATTTGTGGTCTTGGCACGAGGCCTTGACTACGTGGTTATGATAGTCTGGAATTATGCATTCCATCATTATGAAAGTGGTTATTGATATTGCATGTGATTATTTGACCAGTAGAATATCCATGTGAATAAGTGAATGGCATTATCTCATTTTACTTTTGCCATATTATGTTGAAGTTCATGATTAAAAGGCTTGTGTTTTAGTTATACATTGCCTTAAATGTTAATGTTTATTTATAAAAGCTTCCGCTATATTGTTAACCTTACTGAGCATCTGAGCTCACCCCTTTCAATGTTTTAATATTTTTCCAGGATGTGAAGAAGTATTTTATGAATGACCTGCAGGGGTAGGCAGAAAGGGATATGATTGTGGACTATGAAGACCATGTTATTGTAGTTTGTTTACTTTTGA
Organism: Viscum album; assembly: GCA_963277665.1. NCBI lineage: Eukaryota > Viridiplantae > Streptophyta > Magnoliopsida > Santalales > Viscaceae > Viscum > Viscum album. The sequence continues at coordinate 2,079,643,906 of OY728128.1, read as the reverse complement.
TGTAATGAAAGACTTATGAATGTATCTAGTGTTTCCAAGGCTACTAAAGTAATCGGTCTTTCGAGACTTGATCTTTTGTGATCATGCCAATGTTACGAAGTAATGCACCGACTCTGGGTAGCTGGGGTCAGGGCGTTACAGTTGGTATCAGAGGCAGTTTAGTACTAACCTTGGAAGCTAGATTTAGATAAACTCTGATTAGAGCACATAGCCCAAAGATAGACTTTGAGGATTAGTATAGAAGAACTTCCTAGAATTTTTGTATTATAGAGATGTTATGAGTTTTTCGAGCAATACATCCCTGTCTGGATACGAGCAGGTAGAGGCGGCTCTGGCATAGATGTACCTAGGGGTAAAACCTGAAAACACCGCTTTGAGCTAGACTCGAACGGGAACTGGTGCACGACAACGGGCCTTGCTGCACTCTTAGTTACGACACTCCCGGGGGATATGCTTAGGATAACTCTCATTTTCATTACAAATAATTATGAAGGGTTTATGAGTATATACTTCCTCAAAGAAAACATTTTTATGATTATGGATTATATCCATAAATAGTTCAATTTATGTTAAGTGTTTTATAAGTATGGGATTATGTATTTTGATTCATAAACTGATCTAGTTTACGCAATTGTTTAGAAATGGCGCCTAGTGGAAGAAATGGAAACCGTATCAATGCACGCACTCCATGTAGGGATTGCCCTCCTGCTCAAGATAATTATAGTGGGGCTGGTGATGCAACTGGTGTCGATCAGCTAATCACCATACTGGGACAACTTACTCAGGTTATGAATAATAACCTTACCCGTATGGAGCACCCTGATCCACAGCGTGGAGGATCAATGTTAGATCGATTCATGAGGCAACAACCACCAACATTCAATGGGAGTTCAAATCCTACAGTAGCTGAGCAATGGATAAATTCCTTAGAGAAAATATTTCATGCCTTGCGGAGTAGTGAAACGGAGAAGGTTGTCATGGCAGTTTACCGCCTCACTGGAGATGCCGATCAGTGGTGGTCGCTGATTCAAAACACAAAGGAAGATAATGACGTATCGAATATGGAATGGAGGGAGTTTAAAGAGATTTTCTTAGAAAAATACTTTCCTCGTGACCATCGAGCAGATATGGAAAGGCAATTTCTGAGTCTGATGCAGAAGGAGGATGAGAATGTCGCAAAGTATGAGGCTAACTTTACAAGGTTAGCGAGGCATGCTTCCGATTATATACGTAACCCAAGAAGTAAGATTGATCGTTTCTTTGATGGGTTAAAACCATTTCTCCGTCGAGCTTTAGTATCACAATCCTTCTCATCATACGAAGATATTGTCTCGTGTGCTATCAAGACAGAAAAGGAATTCTCTAAGTATTATGACAACAAAGTAAAGCAAGAGAAGAAGAGAACGGTGGAACAAGAGACAGATAAAGGGAAAAAGGGAAAGAAGGATTTTCCATTATGTGATAATTGTGGGAAGAATCACCCTGGTACGTGCCTAAAAGGAATGGGAGTTTGTTATAAATGTGGAGAAAAGGGTCACCAGGCTCGTGATTGCAAGGGAAAGAAAGAGGCTGTCAAAGTTGAATGCTACAATTGTAGAGAAATGGGTCATTATGCAAATGAATGTCCTAAGCGTCAGGGAAACGTACCTCAGAAAAGGCCAAGGGATCAAGGCCAATCTTATGCTGTGACTACAGTTGAAGCGGAATAATTAATGTATTGGTGCTTTTGGACTCAAGGATTAAATTCTGGTTATAAGAATAATGTGATATATATAAAGATTGTACTGCAGTACTTTTTGATTTCAGTAAGGTTTTAATATGATTAAGGTAATCATATTTTTAGTATGTGACAATAAGAGAAACTAATCTTTGTTTGGGGAATCTGATAAATTGATTTTGGAATTAAGAGACCTTTTAGAGAAAGTCTGGACAGAGGTATTTTGGATAACTATAAAGGTTGGAGTGGATTAAGTTGAACCTTGGATAGTAAATTTAAGGTTAAAAATTTTCTGGAGATTATTCTTGGAATACTATAGTTTTATGAAAAGGACAACCTGCAGGGTGGGGCATAACCCGTCGCGTCGGACAAAGCTGCAGGAATCGAACCCACAATCATAGTGCGACAGGCCTTTATTTCCAACCACTAGCCTACAGGAAGTCCCTGGTTATAACAAAATAATTTTACTAATCTAAATGGTAGGTGTTAACATTTGTAACCTTATACAATTAGGATAAGTATAATATTTTTGAGTTCTATTATCTTTTTGAGTGAAAGATGAGTTGAAGATTGAAACTCTAATTGTCAAGCATAAAAATATATATACCTATCTCTTATTCAATGAAAAAATTAATTCTTAAACTTTAGTAAAGGGATATTAAAACAAAAAATGTGTTATCCTAATACCTTATGTCTTGTTGAACTGATGATATTTTAAATCAACATAGATTGAAGGCTTTGAGGCCCTCAATTTGACAGTTGATTGTGATTGATGACCTCAATCACTCCCTACAAATATTTACGTTTTTCCTCCAATTATATGTCTCTAATTGCCACCAATTTTCTCCTTATCGAGATCATAATTTGGTGGTGACTTTCTTATTTCCATTTCCCTCTTATTATGGCTAAATTTTATTAATCTTATTTCCGATGTGGGCTTTCCACAAAGGTATTTTCTATTTTCAACCTTTTATTTTCAAAGAAAAAAAAATTTCAAATTGTGAGGACGCAATTTTTTGAAGGAGGGGAGAATGTAACACCCCGAGCTTCCATGATACGCTTCTCATTCAATAATGCAATAGCTTGCATTGTACGCAAGTTCGAGTTCTAAAACACCGCGACTAATCAAAGTAGCTGTTATGAATAGTAATAACCACCTTTTAAATTATAGAAATTTTATATTTCAAAATGGACTTCATTTTTGTATTCCTAATATCGAAATTAGCCTATGTTGAATTTTTGGTATTTTTCTGAGAACTTCTAATTTTTATGAATAGTGAAAAATACTTTAAAACAACTTTTTTAATAAAAATAATTTATTGTGAAAAATTATACTATTTAGTGGTTTTAAGGTATAATTAGAATATATTTTTACCATTTTATCCAATGGTGGTCATTAGAATTAATTTAACATTGAAATTGGACATAAACAATTGCCAATCTTTTGATATAAATTGTTTCTTGAAAACACGCTATTTGTCGTAACAGCGGGAATTAATTATAAAATTAATTAATGCAACTTATATGTTTGGAATTTTGTAAAATAGACATCATTTTTGAATTCGGAATATCAATTATAGCTTAGGGTGAAATTTTGGCATTGTTCTGAAAAACTTCAATTTTTGATGAATAGTGAAACCACTAAGTGGTAGTTAAATAACTGATTTTTTGTTTAAATGAAATATTACCACTTCTGTGATTTGATTTTCAAAAATCTGACATACATGGTTGTCATTAAGAAGTAAAATGTGGTTCAATGAGATTAAAATAATTTTTTGGTGAATAGTAACTTTTAAGTTCTTAATCGCGATTAGAGTTAATTAGTGTAGTTTAAGGTAAAAACAATATTTTTATAATATGAGATGAGCATGACACTTGTCCTACTCCTATTGGACGAGTCATGGCCGACCAAGACAACCCATGGGTCAACTTGGGGACCCCATGGAGCCACATTAGTTAGAAAATGACATAAACACCTTTTATTTAATGTTAAAGTAAAAAATGACACAAACATAAACTGTTTTGCTAAAACAATTTTTAAGTGGGGTTACAAAAGTCCAAATTTTGACTATAAATATTCATTAGAAATATAAAAAGATTTCCAACATCATAGTATTTTTTTTATAATTTTTATACATTAAATAAATTAAATTATTTATGACATCATTATGATGTGGCGATGACCTCATTATTTAACGATTTAAATAAAATGAGAAGATAATGCAAAATCCAATGCTTACACTTGTCCAAAGCCTATTGGATGAGGATATTTCGAAACCTTATCACCTTATTCTCGAATTATATAAGTGTGGGACCTTTAGAATCCGAAAATCATTGTGAAATAATGTAACATTTCAATCTTTCCAAAAGTGCCCCTCCTCTCCACTTATAAAAGGCCCCCACCTCTCCCACCTCATTTACAATTTCAAGCCATTTGGCTCGGCCAACCTCTGCCCAAATACTCTCCCAACTTCCCTCCATTACTCGTAGAAGACTCACTTTGGGCAGAATTCTTCCCAAGGAAGCCTTTGGCTCAAATCAAAAAGAGTTACCCTATTTTTAAGGTAATGTCTTCTCTAATGTTGTTTTGTTTTATTTTGCTTCTCCAACCCCTTAAACTCTTTTCATTCCTTTCTTTTGTAACAACACCAGTATATAAAATATACTAGGATGTTGTTATGATAAGGATTTGGTTTACACTTACACACACATTCGTCTAATGGTTAAAGAACATACTGTTTCTGTGGATGGCGAATTTCTGCCTCACGAAACGATGATTGTTCAACACTCATATAACACCTTCAAAGGTGGCCATTAAGATGTCACTATATTTATATATGATATATAATGTGTTTATGTTTTACTTATGCTTCTGTATTTCTCATTTATGTCTTACTTTATGATTTCCATTATGGGTAAAACGCGATAATTTCATTTTAGGAAGTGCGGACTACCGCCCCCTCAAAGTGATTTGAATCGTTAATGCCATATGTGGGATGTATAAAGGATGGAGTAAATGGTATTATACACTATATTATACTGGAATTATATTATACATTTATATCATTATGATTTAGTTCCATTAAATATGAAATTGAAATGAAAGTAGCGTTCATGCGTACGTACGGCTTACCGTCTCCATGAACGGTGCATTTCATTTCTTACCTCTAAATGTTACGTAATATTATAAATGAATGTATATACTGGATATATAAGATATATATGACATCTAAATCATGAATATAATTCTGGATATAATGGATATTTCACCACATAAACAACTTGTAATTATAAGAAGCTTATTGTTGACTCAAGTACCAAAGATCGACAAAACGACCGTTATTAACTTAAATAATTACATAATGTTCATATCATTGTAATAAGTGATATAATAAGGATAATGAAATTTAAAGTGGTTCTTAATAAGGTATATATTAACTCTAGTTTATTATTCAGGAGGTTAAAGAACGGTTGAGTCAAGTCAGACACGAGGTAAGGGAACTTCTTAACCCAATTTCCATTCTTTGGGTTAATCTCCTACTTTCAAATTATGTCATGATATTATTATGTCTTATTTTGTATTCTTTATGTGTACCTATAGTGAATACACATAATATATCTATTTTATTTTAAAAATGATCTTTTTAAGGACTCCGTCTCAATCCCCTTTCATTGAGGCATATTTGGTTTTATACACAATTTTCTTTTATACGGTGTATAAACCCCTTTGACTTTTACGTTTGTACAAAAGGAATATTTTTATACGAAGCGTTTTGCTAAACGAAAAAAGGGAATGTTTTTCTTTCCGTACTTATGCGGCCACAATGACTTCTCCGCCGCCGTGACCATTATTTGAGTTTCGGCTTCCTTTACAATCCATCACTTTTTTTTAATGAAAAATAAATACAAAGTTTTAACATTCTTTTATTTTGGTATTGAAAATGGTTTTGAAAGCATTTTTATTATATCAATGTGTTGTATTGATATCTTGTGATTGAAATGTGGAAATGTTATATTTCCTTTATGCATGTTTTATGTGATATGATTATGTTATGGTTTATGATATGTTTAAACCTATTCATATGAGGAATGCATTGGACTTAATAAGTGACGGGTGGAGCCCGCTACAGCTCCTCGATGCATCGGCAGGTCTCATGAGACAAACTAGTGTCTTGGCACGAGGCCTTGAAAAAATCTTATTTGTGGTCTTGGCACGAGGCCTTGACTACGTGGTTATGATAGTCTGGCATTATGCATTCCATCATTATGAAAGTGGTTATTGATATTGCATGTGATTATTTGACCAGTAGAATATCCATGTGAATAAGTGAATGGCATTATCTCATTTTACTTTTGCCATATTATGTTGAAGTTCATGATTAAAAGGCTTGTGTTTTAGTTATACATTGCCTTAAATGTTAATGTTTATTTATGAAAGCTTCCGCTATATTGTTAACCTTACTGAGCATCTGAGATCACCCCTTTCAATGTTTTAATATTTTTCCAGGATGTGAAGAAGTATTTTATGAATGACCTGCAGGGGTAGTCAGAAAGGGATATGATTGTGGACTATGAAGACCATGTTATTGTATTTTGTTTACTTTTGATGTAATGAAAGACTTATGAATGTATCTAGTGTTTCCAAGGCTACTAAACTAATCGGTCTTTCGAGACTTGATATATTGTGATCATGCCAATGTTACGAAGTAATGCACCGACTCTGGGTAGCTGGGGTCGGGGCGTTACAAGATGGAGGTTTGTTTCTACATAAATGAGAATGGGATGTACATGTGAGAATAGAGAGACCCATGCATCATGGTTTGGGAGGAGTTACAACCCATGTTGCTAGTATATACCTGGATAACCACGAAAATTTTCAGATGGAGATTTCTCTAGTGGTGGATCATTTCAAGGATGTATTTCTAGAAGAATTTTCAAGTTTTCTTTTGGAGCGAGATTTAGACTTTTCAATTGAGCTTGTGCTAGGAGCGACACCGGTGTCCATTCCTCCTAACAGGATGTCTACACTAGAGTTACAGAATATCAAGAAGTAGTTAGAGGACTTACAATAAAAGGATTTCATCTAATCCTATAGTTATCCTTGGGGTTTGTCTATCCTGTATATGAAGATGGTGTACGATACCCTCAGACTTTTTGGGGATTATCGGAAGCTGAACTAGTTGACGGTTAAGAACCAATATTCCTTGATGAGGAGATTTATTTGATTAGCTTCAGGGAACCTGGGTGTTCTCAAAGATTGACTTGAGATCCAATTTTCACCAGTTTCGTGTTAGACCATTAGATATACCTCTTACATCCTTTAGAAGTCGGTTTGGTCTATATGAGTATGTGGTTATGTCGTTCGGTCTCATGAACACACCTACAATTCTCATGGCACTAATGAACCAAGTGTTTCAACCATACATGGATTCTATTTTGGAAGTCTTCATGGATGATATCTTGGTGTACTCTCACACTTGACACAACCATGCCACATATCTTGAGATCATTTTGAGAACACTATGAGAGCATCAGTTATATGATAAGCTCTCAAAATGATAATTTTGGATGGACCTGATTCACTTCTTACATCATGTTATCTCAATGACAGAAGTATTAGTAGACCCGAAGAAAGTGAAGGTAGTAGTTTCTTGGGAGAAACCAAATAACATCTTTGAGGTATAAATTTTTCTTGGTCTGGCTAGTTACTACATACGTTTTATACAAGACTTTTCATGCTTATCAGTGCCACTGAATAGCCTGACTACGAGGGCTCGGTAGAACCTATGGATAGATTCCTGTGATTCATCCTTCTATAAGATAAAATAAATGTTGAATTCATCATTGATACTAGTTTTTCTAAACTTGAGAAAGAGTTATACTATTTACTATTATGCATCAGGTATCAAGCTGAGAGCAGTGCTTATGGAGGGGGAAGGATTTGTTCCGTATGGGTCTTGAAAATTGAGGCAACACGAGAGGAATTACCCGATGCATGATCTCGAGTTCGCTATAGTTTTTCATGATTTATGTTATTGGAGATATTACCTCATGGGAGAACATTTTGGGGTATACACTATCCATAAAAGTCTCAAGTATATCTTCACTCAGGGAGGTATAAATTTGGGACAACAAAGGTGGGTTGTGTACCTTTAGTCCTTTGACTTTTAGCTTGCCTACATATTTGGTAAAGGCAACGTAGTGACTGATGAATTGAGTGGGTGGAATCAGATACAGGAAGTTATGGTGGCTAGCAGTGAGTGGAAGGTTATGGATCTATTCTTGGATATGCATTTGGAGGTCCATAGATGATAGGGACATACATTTCATTCTTTTGTAACTGTTACCTCTACTTTGCTCGAACAAGTAGGAAGGAGGAAGATATCAGATTCTAAAAGCCTAGTTATACGAGAGAGTTTGTCAGGAGAGAACCATATTCCTGGATGGACCATAGGCAAGGATGAGATCCTATGTTTTCATGGGTGCGTGTGGGTGTCAGCAAACATTTGTGAGCAGCTTTTTCGGGATTTTCATTCCTCTGTTTGGTCAGTTCATCCATGTGTCACCAAGATTTATCAAGTTCAACACCATTAGTATTGGTGGACAAGTATGAAGAGACATGTTGCTAGTTTTGTTATGGGATGATCCACCTTTCAGAAAGTGAAGGTAGAGCATCAACAACCAGAAGGGCTTTTTCTGCCGTTACCCACTCCCGAATGGAAGTGGAATAATGTCGCGATAGACTTTGTGTGATAGGTTTTCTAAGGTCTCCTCAATGGAATGATGTATTTTGGGTTTTCATTGGCATACTCACAAAGGATGTACATTTCTTACCGATAAAGGAGAACTTTAGTGTTCAAGAGGTTAAAAGGTTATATATCTGAGATATTGTACATTTGCATGGGGTTCCTCACTCCATTATTTAAGACAGGGATGACCATTTTACTTCTCGGGTCAGGAAGGGATTACAAATGGATTTGGGTACTCAAGTACTTCTAAGTACTAATTACCATCCCTAGATAGATGGCCAGTCTGAGGATACGATTCAGGTGCTGGAGGACATGATTCGATCATGCGTCCAAGATTTTGGAGGTTCTTGAGAGAAGCACATAACTCTGGTGGAGTTTTCCTACAATAATAATTTTCAAGAAATTATTCAGATGGAACCATATGAGGATTTGTATGGCAGGCCATGCCGGTCACCCCTATATTGGCTGAAGGTATGAGAGTTAGCTATGATGGGACCTTGTTTTGTCTAGGAGACCACAAAGAAGATAGAGGCGATTCGGAAGAGGATGACTACTGCACAGTGACAATAGAAGTCTTATGCTGATCGATGGATATTACCTATAGAGTTCAAGGTTAGAGATTATGTTTTCCTTTGTGTCACATAGAGGTCGGAATGCATGAGGATTATGATACAGGGAAAGATTTCACCGTGATACGTTGGGCTATTTTGAGGTTTTGGAGAGAGTCAATCTAATTTCCTATCATTTGAAGTTACCTCAGAGGTACCGAGCCATGTACGACGTCCTCCACATTTCCAAGATATAGTGCTACTTCTCAGAACCGCCTCATTTCTTTCAACCCAAGGAGGTTGAGTTGGAGGTGGACACATCATCTGTAGAGCATCCTATCCGGATTGTTGATCACAACATGAAGGTTCTCTGTGTCTGGTCTATTCCTATAGCATGGATGATATGGAAGCACAGGCGAGTACAAGATGAAACTTCGGAGAGGGAGGCCGATGTGCGATCGTAGTGGCCAGATCTGTTTGAAGATTCTTCTTCGCCACCTTCTTCGGAAAATTTGGGGACAAATTTCAATAAGGGGGGAAGTTTTTAAGAACCCAAATATTCATTTTAAGGTATGGATCTTGTATTTGGGTATTTTTAGGAGAATGGGAGAATCTATAAATTTAAGGAGTACCTGAGGTGTACATGGGAGTACACACCATGTACCCAGTTTCTGTTGGATGTTGTGTATTGTCCATGTAACGACCGAGTATATGGCCAAGTGAGGTGACCTGGAGACCTCCTAAAGAGGGGCCTGGTAAAGGCCTATACACACCATGTATCCTCAAAGAACACACTGTGTATGTTTATTTTTAATTGTTATATCGGACTAGGGTTGTATATCATTGATAGAACTATCTTTTTCTGAACCCGTCTCATTCATAAGTGACAAATATCACTAATTCTTCTCCGAGCCACCGTTTGGCCATTCGTTCTTTGAATCAAAGATTGATTATTGTGTTGGAATAGCCACTGTTATTTCTTCCTTATTATAGTGCATTTACTCTATTTTTCTCTTTCTTGAGATATCCATGGTTGAATGTTTTGGAATTTTTTATAGATCTATGGTGTTCTTGGTCGATCCAGAGGCTGAGGATCAACTATATCAATCATACAACATCGAGGTAGGTGGTTTTTTCCTTTTAGTATATTTCCTTTTAATTTAATGTGAAAAGTTACCAATACCCTATTTTACGGTATCATGTGTTTTGGGAATTTAACCCTCATAATGAATGCCATGTCTTGTTTCCTTGAGTGTGGGTTTTTTATAGTAAATAGGTTTATTTACCGTTCTATGGATGTGTTTTCCATGATAGATCACATATTGGTTGTTGGGTCTAGGACTCCCTATTGGGATGATATGTTTTCCATGCCTAGTGCTGTTAGGATGGAGTGATATTATCTAACATGCATGTGTTATGCTTTGTATCCAATTAGCCAAGTAGTATTTGTGATTTACTTTGGCTACTAAATATCATTTTTGCATGATTGATTTACACAGGGCTGTGAGAACCTATTGTTGTGAGTCCATTGGGGGAATTGACATTGAGGGCTTCCCTAGATTTTTTGCTGTACTTTTCACACTACGAGACCATAGGGGGGATTGACTTTGTGACCCCCCTTAGAGTGTCTGTAGTTATTATTACAAGACCACATGGGGAATTGACGTTGATTGGTTCCTCAAAGAGCATTTGGTTTATCATTAAAAGACTATAGGGGGGATTGATGGCGAGTGATTCCTTAGAGAGTCTTTGTTTTCCGGAGACCAAAGGGGTTAAACATTGTGATCTTACCCATAGGGTCATTATACCTTATTTGTATAAGTTGAACCAGAGGGGTTAGGCTGTGTGAACATTCTCATAGGTTTGTTTCTCAATGTTTAGTTGAACCATAGGGGGTATGCTATGTATACTTTCCTAGATGGTTACTTGTGAGTGATTGGTTGAATAATTAATAAATGTAAATGAATGTAGTTGAAACTTTAAGACTGTTTAATTTTGATTACATTCTTATTTATTACTTTATTTTTCATTTTTTCTTATTATATATATTCACAGATAGTTAGGCACGGATATTTTGGTGGTTTCCTACTTGTATTCATCTCACACCCTATTTGGGTCATGCTTTTGGGCCCAAACAGATTATATTATTGTATGTATAGATAAGGGCCTTCCCCTTTCTACTACAGGTACATGATTACTATAGAGATGGATAGCATGGGTCCAAGATGAGCCTTACGATGCTGATAGAGTTTATTTGTTTTCTTATACCTTGGTTTAGTACTGTACTCCAGAATTGTTACCTGTTTAGTTGCTTAACTAGACATATTTGAAATGAATCACTTATATACGTGCTCTAGTTGTTTATTTACATTCACACTTCCGCTATATTCTTATTTTATTGTATTTCAATTTACGATATTGTATTTTATTTTTATTCTATTTTGTTACTCTTCCAATGAGGATATAGTTTTCCCACTATCACACCCAAGGCCCTCACTACTAATATTCCACCTTTGGTGTTTGGGGAAATGTGCTTGAAGCCATGTGACCAACTGGGTACATGACACCTTTGGGCGGCACCTGGAACTGTGACATTATGTATGGTGTAGACAATAAATATTATATATCTACAAAGTATTATCATTAAAACTGGTGTGGTTAATTAAAATAGTTTCAATGGTTGGTATCTAAACTTGTGATGATTTATTAGTTATGAAGAGATGCATCATGAAGATAAAAAAAATTTATGTTATAAGAAAATATTTATAATTCAGACTCATTGATATGAAATATCAATTTTTTATCTTAAATATATTTTTATGTTTAAGGAGTAAAAAATATAAGATATTTTGTTAAGGAAGAAGTATACATACTTTTCAATAATAAAACAAGATTTGTTGCATTAGTGGTGGTGTATATGATCAAAATACATCTAGTGGATTAGTTTTATGATATGAAAATTATTATTATGTTATAACCAAAAACATAAATTTAATTTTTATTTCTTATTAGATAAGAATATTTTTTTGTTTCTTGATTAAGAATAAAAAGTGTTATATTTTCATAAATAGACTATGCAATTAGATATATGGTGAATGGGTTTTTACATTCTAGACTTTTTTGATTCAATATATAACATAAAAAAATAAATTCAAGGATATAGATTTTAAAACCACTTATTTTTTATTCTTTCAAGGATTATATAAATGAAAATTTTATCAAAATAATCTATATGGATAGTTTTCTGAAAAAATTCGATTGTGATTCATTTTTTATATGTTATTATTGTTTTTATGTAAAATAACCAATGTTATTTTTGGTAAAAATGATAAAAAAATAGTGATATATTGAGCCTAATATGTGGTGATGCATGTGTTTTGATGAGAACACAATCATTTGGTAAATAAAATCTTAAAACATTTGAAATGATGAAAGTGTTAATAATTATGTATAAAATTACATTTGAAAGAGTATTAAGATAGTTTGATTGTATGGATGTAGGGGATACTTAAAACCAAAGAGTTAATTAGGCATATAATATGGTGGACTTGTTTCATTTATTAATTATTCATACTTATTTATTTTATCTCTAAAGTTATTATGTAGAACATAATGTTATCATGTTAAGTCACATTCCATCAGAAGAAATAAATAAAACACATGAGATATAGTTTGGAAATTTCTTGGTTTATTTTTATATGGACATGGTTTGTAAATAAAACACATGTTGTTCATCTTCTGATAAATTTGCCTCTAAATTTGATAAATGATTATTTGAAATTAATACCAAGTAAATCATGGGTTATATTTCATTTGAACACAAAGTATTTTTGAATTAACATCATGTGTTTGATAAAAAAGAATAAATATCTCATATATAAAATGGAATCAAATTTTAAACTTTTAAAAGTTCAAGATAAAAATATTAGATATTTTATTATGATATAATATGAGTGTTTCTTTATAAAATGTTTTTACTATTGAATTAACTTATATATTATTGATTCTCCTTTCTGTCACAGTGTCTAACGACTGAAAAAGGGGAATAACTTAGCATAGAGAGATTCATCCTTTGAAGAAACATCAAAAATTGACAAAGGCATGAACAAGGATTTTATTACACATGGGTCGTGCAAGTCTCGTCATGGTCATGCAAGTATACTTGTGTGCCACATATTGGGCGTGCATGTGACTTGTGTGCCCTATTTAATTTTTTCCCAAGGTCTTCAGTAGCCTATAAATACCCCTTGTGGGCCCCCCATTTCGGGGACGGAAAAATCCAAAAGTCAGATTTAAGCTCTCAGTGCCCTAGTCTCTACTTGAAGTCTTCTGAACACTTCTAAGGTAATTTCTTACCTAGAATAGAAGATCTAAAGAGAGGTAATAAGTCCTAATTGTTTAAGTTCATCAACATTTGCATGCCTAAGTGTCTAACCCTTAAGGGAAAATGGCCACACTTGCGCACCACCTTATCCCATTAACAGAACATGCGCACCACTCTTTTTGAAACCCTTAAGGATAATACTAAGGGCTTGAGCCAAGCCTCGCCCAAGTATTACCGTATGGGTTGACCATCGTGCAAGTGCACATGTGTCGTGCAAGAATACTTGTGTGACTAAGACTTGCATGCCCAAACAGGACTTGCGCGCATACATCTTTTTGGGTACCTCTCCTACTTATTCAACTCTTTTCTTCAAATCCACCTATCCTCTTCAAGATTTATCCTTCAAAACCCTCTTCATGGTCATTTATGACATTGTTCCTTTATTGGCTTCCTTATCTGAAAGGAATTCTATGGAACATCTCTCACAACCTAGTGATTTACATATCGTTATGTCATTAATGTAAGATATTTTCTCCATTCAACCTCATCCTCTAAGATGAGAAGATCTTTAATCTGGGCCTCTTTTTCAGGAGTAAGCCCCAAATAACAAGTCCCCTAACCTAGGCCTCTTTCCCAGAAATAATCCCCAGTCATAATTCCTTAGCCTGGGCCTCCTTCTCAGAAATCAGCCCCAGTCATAATTCCTCTTAACATGGGTCTCCTTCTTAGGAGTAAGCCACACTTCTCAAGTCCCTTTAACCTGGGACTCATTTTCAGAAATAATCCCCAATCATAATTTATCTTAACCAGTCTTAATTTATTTTTGATTTGGTCTTCCTTCTCAGGAATAAAACCCAATCACAAGTCCCCTCCTAATTTGGGAATCTTTCTCAGGAGTAAGCCCCAAGTTAGAGCATCCAAATCTCCATAAAGCACATATACCTTTATGGACCTTGTTACTGGGCTTCTTCTCTGAAGTAAGTCCTGATATTTATCTATTTGGGAAATCATACATATATAAGCCCCATATCATTCCTTGTGACTGCATCTTTCATGGCACAAATCATCAGGTTTACTGATACCTCTTGTTTCTCACACCGATCATGACTCACATGAGCTTAGAGTGTAAATGTAACCACAACACATCTCTTTGGGCCATTAATCATATGTAAGCCCCCAAAATTCTTAATAGAAATATGTGGACTTTGATAACTACCTTAAAATTAGAGTACATAGGAATCCTTTCTAAAGGTTCAAGCCTATGACTCATTAATTCTCATCTATCCCATATTACGTTAAACTATTCCCGAACTACATGGGTTCTGATTTGTTTTCTAACCAAGGATACGTAGGTAGCCCATCTGCGGGTACGATCTCAACTCTGAAACAATCCATGTCCTTCTAAATAACAATAAAATTCATGTGCCCCACTGAGTGGATTTAAAACCAGTATGGTTATCATAAGGACCAAGATATTTATATTTAATGTATTGAATGATACCATAGACTAATAATCTCTAAAAAAATACAGACGATTCTCTATCGATGAAGAACCTCAAATATATATAAACGATTCTCTAAATTTCAAACATATTAATCATTGATTTTTAGATCTAAAGGAAAGATCATTTTCATAATTGGTTATTTAACAAGGATTCACGAACATAACTCAAATATATAAAGAGAGTCCCGGAGAAGACAATAATTACCCCCAAAAAAAGGTGTGATGAGTCCGACCTCCCATCCTCTCAACCAATGAAAATTCCAAGCATCATCTGTCCACAAATAATTAGCACCTACCTTTGGAAAGTAGGTCCAAATGGATATACAATCATTGGATGTTTCCGGTTCTACGAATAAACCCATTAGAAAACAAATGTAATGTTTGAACCTTAAACAAACAAGGTCATCCCAATTTCCATGAGAATCAAAAAAATGGTGAACCCAATGTGAATGCTTAACCACATAAAAATGATATTTTACTTATTTGTTAGGCTCATATTTAAACTCAATGAGAGGGCCAACAAAACAATCAATAACATATGTGCTCATCCAAAAGATGTAGTGGCCAAACTTATCTTGGTTATGTCTGTTATATCAAACAGGCACTCGTTTCCAAGATCTTTCTACATTATAGAAATGGCTTCTCTAAAGTTCACGCTTGTGAATACATCTGCTGCTACTCCTACTGGATCTTCATCAGCTCTGAGGATGAAATCACCTACTCAGCGTCTTCAACCCTGGGTCTCAAATGAACTGGTTAAGAAATACCATCGACACGGTACCATTCCGACTCTGGAGGCTGCTCGACAAGCCCTCCAAGTCAATAATTCACCATGGTTGTCTAGACAGCGACGACCAATGATCAAGAAGAAGGTGGTGCCAACCACCATCTCCAACCGTTTTGGGTCGTTATGCCCAGAACACAATCACCAGTCCCTCCCATATTATGTGGAGGTGAATGAGAAGGTCACTCAAGGACATAATTCAAGGAGACAGAAGTCCTTCCCGAGGGCTCCCATCAATAATCGCCGCCAGACTTGTACGACAGTGCACGCTCAACATGATGAGGGTATCACCTTTAGGTGTTTGGCTTAGGTCCCTCAGACCTGAGTCCGCATGTAGAACCCCCATAGGTGAAATCTGGTCAAGAAGGAGTAATTTCTTATTTCTTCCCCCTCTAGAGAAGTCCATCAAGCCAACTTGATGGCAAGAAACGAGCTTGCATATACACCCGTCCGTTCTGATGTTACTACCCAGCAGACTCATCTGGCAGTAACACACCAATCCCGCCAGGAAATTTCAGCAGAGTATTATAGGCAGGCATATACACCTATTTATAACTCATCAGTTAGTCAGCAGGCTCGTCTGACTACAACTAAAGAAGATTGGCAATCTAATATGGTGGAAACTGATAAGCAGGGACATACACCTGTTTAAAATCAACAATTCTTTCAGCAGTCTCGTCTGCCAGTATTGAAGGAAAGTCATCAACAATACTTGACAATGATTACGTAGTAGGCACATACACCTACCAATCTTAATCAAGCCTGCCAACAGTCTCGTTTGGTAGCACTCGGAGAAGTCAGTAGGAAAGCTCCGACAACAAATTTGGAGCAGACTCAACTCTCTACTCCCACACATGAGTACTGTTAGAATTCACTAACAGTAAAAGGAGGACAGGAGAAGGAATACACACCTACTCCAAGAATGAAATGGATGTATATTCCCATTCCGAAAGCTAAAGTCACCAAGAACATTCTAACAATGGTGAATGAGCTGAAGCAAATCCCTGCTCATATTCTGGATGCCTGTCAGAATATTATAACAGCTTTAGTAGCATCATAGGGAAAAAATCACAAATATATCCCTATAAGTGGAGTGACACATCAACATATCACTCTACAACAGATACACACCTCTGTTCCAGTCCAAGAGGGTTGTGGGGCATACTCCCCATGTCATATGGACAATCAAGTCGGGAATATACACCTGATTTGTATGGAGATAATCACCCTAACCTGACTATTTCTCCTGAGTAGGCACATACACCTGCCCATAATAACCACTTTCATCAACAAGTGGTTCCCAAAGTGAGTAGGAAGGCGTCTAAGAAAAAGACCCATCCAGAACAGTCAATAAATCAAGGGCCAATCTATAATAAGGCCTTACTCAATGCTGGATTCCTGGATGCACTCAGACAATGATCTGTTGGAACTCAAGATTATACTCTCTCATTTCCCAATAATGGGGACATTAATTCTGAAGGTCTGCATCAGAAACTTCCTAAAGAAGTCTTGATTCATGATAGTTCGATCGATCTCAAAGTATTATCTTCAGATGAGATCCATGATAACCCTATGTGTGGCCAGAAGATCAAGGAGAAAATGGTTTCATCTTTTACTATAACTCACCATGGTGGTCCTCCCCATGATGAATTTAGCTGCGAAAGTCCTCTCCACAGTAGTAATTCACATTTTCTGGAAAATTCTTCAAAAGACAATGTAGTAATGAGAAATCCCACTTATCTTGAGGCACTTGCCAATGTGAATCCAGTCATGTCTGATGCATTACCGTTAGCAGGTGAAATACTTTCTCAATCAGAAGATATCTTGCGGTGTAGGTCATTCTTTGAACCACCCCTGGGTCATTCATCGTCTTGTTTGATAAATGAATTCTCTACCAATATTGTGGAATCGGATGAAGCAACAAAGAAGCACCAAATCTGGTCTAATCAAGTAGAAGAATCTTCATCGAATGATAAAGAGGAAGTGCTGAATATGAGAAAATAGCTAGAAAAAGGTGAAGTACCAGTCATGTTTTGGCCTTTGGCTGACTCTCAGTATGAGATTCCAGAAATGCTGATGGAATATTGTATTCATGATATTCGTCTCAACATGTGGAAAAATATTTGTCACTTGAAGGAGAAAATATTATCTTATGATGAATATGAAAATCATGTCAAGATAATATAAGTGTTACAACACCAAATTTATTTCGCATCTCTCTCAGTTTCCCAATATCCAAAGGCTGAAAAACAGTAGAGAGAGACCTTCAGCGTTCATGTCTTGGCACACAAAAAAGGTTGCGCAGTTAATTACCAATGCTTCATATGATATTCATATCAGGGGATGGGGTGTCCATGGAGCACTAAATTTCACTATACTCTCCAGCCAACAAAGCCTGCCAAAAATGGTCTCATGCAATGTTATTGCGCATGGAAGGCCACAGCCAATTGGATTTGTTTGTAATCAAAGGCTTGCTTAGGAATATGCCTCAAATAGTTCTTCTCAAAGTCAGGGATACAGAGAACAAGTTGTCGAATTACTCTTGCATTAGGCAAATGAGAATATTGAACAGGCTTCTTGTTTAGAGCGTGCACATCATCAAGTGACAAAAGTGTCAGAAATCATCCAACGGTCTTTTGGGCCAGCTTATTTGAGTGGATATAGGTTGATGCATCTATCCAATTTCCGGACTAAAGTCTGAAAGATCAGAAGAGTTTTTAAGAAAGGCTCAGATGTAGAAGCTCCAAAACCACCCCAGCTTGCCAGACTGGGGACTCTTTTAGCCCAACCCTTGGAATCACCAAATAAGATTTGAGGAGTTGAACAGGAATAGCAGGAACATCCCCAGTCTACAGGACTGGGGACTTTTTCAAATCCTCAATCTCTTCCTCAAAAAAATACAGTCTTCTCTCGATTAGGGAAGAAGCCACAAGAGGAAAGAAGAGATGAATTGTCAGGATATTCCCTCCAAATTATAATTCGTCAAGAAGTTCCTAAGGGATCAACTCAACAGAAGGCAATGTCTCATCAGGGACTTGGAAAAAGACAGTATCACAGAAATGCCTATAGAAGAGATGCAATTCGTTATGCACCAATAAATGTCATTAATGCCATTATTTCTGATCTTCTAGAACATGAGGCTCACTCAGAGTGATCAGATGAAGAAGTTCCTCCTCAAGAGGCTATGCACATAGAGGAAAATAAAGAAGGTGTGCATACACAAAATCAAAGGCTTTCCCATAATCTAGGTATTCCTCAAAGTAACCAACTTCCCCCTCTCTAAAAGGCATCCAACAAGGGAAAAGGAAAGAATCAGGTCACATTCCACCCTCCCTCTGAAGAAGTCCAATCACTCTCACTAGAGAAAAGATTTTCACAATAGGAGGAAGAAATGAAGGAATTAAGGAGGTTGAATGCAGAACTACTTCAAGGAAATCTTCCTCCTAAGCATGCTGGATTCAGTCAGCCAATGGAATTTTTTGAAGCTACTGAGATGGATTATGAGTATCCTACTTTACCATTTCACCATCATAGGTCTATTACTATGGGTTATATGCAACAACAATTAGTGGTGCTACCAGCAGTTGCAGTACTAGCCACTACACCTGTCCAAGCTCCAGTTATTGCACCTGCTCGGGTCGAAGCTCAAACAGATGTTTCTCAAAAGTTAATAACTACCATTGAATCATTAACATCACGGTTGGAAGCTATGGAGGGAAAGCGTGCACAAATTCAACCAGAAAAGAGAGCTTACCCTGAATGGGTTGATGCAATTCCCCCCCATAAAATTTTTCAAGTACCACATTCCCAATATTTAATGGTTTGGGAGACCTAGAACAACACTTAACTCATTTTGTTTCTCGTTGTGATCCTATGATTGGAACCTCTCAACAAAAATAAGCAGTTAAGCTCAGGTGTTTTGTACTTTCATTACAAGGGTCTTCTTTTGTCTGGTATACAAGCTTGCATTCCCAGTCAATTACTGGGTGGGAAGATCTCCGTTAATGATTCCTTCTTCAATTCAGATCAACATTGCCAAAGACAACAGTTTTTGATCATTTAAACTGTAAGAAAAGGGAGAATGAAAGAGTTTCATATTTCATTGCTTGCTGGAAGCGATTAACATATTCCCTAACCTTAGCACTCCCTCAAGAAGAGTTGTTGCAAATCTGTGTGGCAAATTTGCGTGATTAATTACACACACCGTTGATCCCTGTGAAATACACAGGAGGGTTTCGAGACCTTACTTTGATTGCTCAGTAGATCAAATACTCCCTTAAAAATACTAAGGATAAAACTTGTGTAATTCCATCAGATCCAGTAAAGAGAATGGGTAAAGTAGAGACTGCTACAGTTACGCTTAATGAATCACCTTTACCTTCTTCAACTTCAAAACCTTAATCTTATTGAAGGGCTACACCTCTTGAGCTTCAACAACAGAGGTCGTTTTGTCAAGATGATCAGAGAGATCAATGAAGAAAATAATTTCAGGAGTTGAAGAGAAAAGTTTATTCATTCTGAAATGAACAAGTTCCTGGTTACTTCATTTAGGCTCTGGAAAATAATTTGGTTTAGTTGACAAGGTCCAAAAGGCCAAACAAGGAAGGAGATTAAGAATATCCCAACTATTTACCATTTCATCAGATGTTGGGGAATCCCATTCATGAGTGTTGTGTATTCAAAGACCTCCTAAAAAATATGGTGGACTCGGGAAATGTCAAACTGAAAGTTTCTTCAGCTCATGTATCATGTGTTACTGCTAAAAATCCAGAGGAAGAAGGTGAGTGGCAAGAAGTCAAAAGAGAAAATGCACAGAAATATGATGATTGGATGGTTAGAAAAACGATCAACCTAACTCATGCCATTTTACGAACATAATTGAAGGAACCAATTGTTACTTCTACTACAAATGCCACAACAAAAACCTCTTCATCAGAGGGAAAATCCTCGAAGAAACGACATAATTCAAAGAAAGAGGAACAGTAAGAAGAGGATGAGATCATGTCAAAGCCGAAGTTGTCTTTGACTCTGGAATATTTTATGCCATCTACTTCAAATCCACGGGCACCGCCCCACCAAACGGCACGACCTAAATTGGCTAATCAGGTAGAGTCTTCATCAGATGAAGAGTTGATTTTTGGTTCTGTTAACATGATTCACTTAATAGATCCTTATGCCCGTCAGAGTTTCGATCTCGATGAGCCAGAGTTCCCTGTATCAAATAGAGAAATTAGAGGGAGTTCCAGAGGTCTAGGATACAGAGGAAGACGTGGATATCCTAGAAACCACTATTCTAATTCTACCCCTAATAGAACTGTGTATGCAGCAACAAATCATGGTAGAGCCCTTCAACAGGCTCAGCAGGAACAAGACAGTTCTTCCATGCATGACAGATTCAGTCCTGATACAATTATTTTGGAGGATCGATTGGAGGTTAACCTTCTTCCCCTCAGCAATTAAATAGACCTAGTCAGTCTAATCTTCCAAATCCAGGAGTATTTCCAACTCCTGCCTCGATACAAGAAGCATCTACTTCCAAAACATCAACTTCTAAGGCACCTGCGAAACCACATGTTCCTGTTGGGAAACGCAGAACTTTGGATAAAAAATATGATGTCTTGAAATTTTTTTCTAAATTACAGGCCAAGTTATAATTTCTGTATGCCTTGAATTTATCAAAGTATCTTCGAGAGGCACTCATTGAGGCTTTGTAAAGTCCTCGGGAATTCACAACTGAAATTGCTGCAGCTGAAGTCTACCATGTAGAGAATGATTCTGCAGAATGCCATGCAGTTATATCTTTTATAGATGAAGATGAAGATGATGTTGTGCATGGACATATTAGACCTTTTTACTTATCTGGAAAGGTCAATGATGTGGACATCCGATGAGCTTTCATTGATAATGTTTCAGGAGTCAACCTCATCCCCATTCGTACACTTCGTCGATTAGGCATCACCAAATCTGATTTATATACTTCTAATTTAATGTTGAAGGATATGATAAAATTGAAGAAGAACCTATGGGCGAGATCACACTCAGAACTCAGTTTGGAGATCTTGTATCCAATTCAGATTTCATGGTTGTTCGACATGACACAGCCTTCAATATTTTTCTTGGAAGACCTTGGTTACATCAACATGTGACTATCCCTTAATCATACCATAAATGTCCCAAATATTGTTTAAATGGTCAAATTGGGAAATTGTATGGTGGTAAGGCCCCACTAAAGACATGTGAATCTCAATACACTGAGGCGAAATTCTATCACATGGTGGGAAAGGAGAAATCCACAACAAAGGAGGTTACCAAAGTTAATGCTCCATATGGTTTGGAGAAGATTCCAGTAAACCCATTTGTACATGTGAGTACAGATTATGTGTTGCCTATCAGTCAAATTGACAGGATAGACTCAAATCCAAATACTCTCATGGAAACTTACATAATGTCAATTACAAAAATCAATCCAGACAGCATGGGAGAAATTGGTGATTCACCAAGCAATGATGAAAGCTCAAATAGGGATGTCTTCATTTCATCCACTGAAATCTAGCAACTCTATACTTCACCAACCAGGCCAGAAGAAGTTATAGCAATGTCAGAGGTAAACGATGATGTCGATTCTCAATCCATCATCTCCTCTTTATCACCCAAGGAAGACCCTTCATCATCAATAGGGTCAGAAATGGAAGCTTCCTCTTCAATATGTTAAAATTTTAACATCTCTCATGATCATGAAAATTCTTCTTCGTCATCTACTATACAAGTAGAATCCAAAGAGATAACATGTGTTGAAGAAGAAGAGGAGGATCTCAGGGATGCTCCTCCAGCTTTTGAAGAGGGTATCTCTAGCACTGTGGATTAACTCAAAGAAATAAATCTGGGTACAAAAGAAGATCCACGCCCCACTTTAATTAGTGCGGCTATGACTATTGAAGAGCAAGAAATGTATATTTCATTTTTATATAAAAATCGAGTTATATTTTCTTGGAATTATACATAAATTCCAGGGCTTGATCCTAATGTTGCTACACATCGTTTGGGTTTTCCAGAAGAACATTGAGGAATTAAGGAATCCTCAAGAAGAACACACCCAACCTATGCTTCCAAAATTGAAGCAGAAGTGGATAAGCTTATTAAATCTAACTTCATGAGAGAAGTCTAATATCCCAAATGGATGGATAATATTGTCCCTGTGAAAAAGAAGTATGGAAAAATTAGTGTTTTCAATGATTTTAGAGATCTTAACCGGCATTGTCCTAAGGATGATTTTCCAGTTCTGATCATAGAACTCTTAATTGATGCAATAGCTGGCTATAAAGCACTTTAATTAATGTATGGATATTCCGGGTATAATCAAATATGAATGGCTCCAAAAGATGAAGAATCTATAGCCTTTAGATCCTCTCAGGGTGGGTTTTGATACTGGGTAATGCCCTTTGTCCTGAAGAATGAAAACACAACATATAAGAGTTCCATGCATCGTATCTTCAAACACTTTTTTGGGAAATTTTTGGAATGTTATATGGAAGATTTGGTGGTTAAATCTAGGAAACATTCTAATCACTTGGCTGATTTGGAAGTCATATTCCACAAACTTCGACAACATAATTTGAAGATGAACACCCTGAAATGTGATTTTGGGGTAACCTCAGGAAAATTTCTCGGCTTTGTTGTACGCCATCGTGGTATCGAAGTTGATCCTGAAAAGGCAAAGTCAATCTTTGGTATGTCACCTCCTCAAAATTTGAATGAATTGAGAGGACTTCAAGGAAACTTGTCCTATATTTGGATTTTCATCTCCAATTTGGAAGGCAAAAGTTTACCCTTTACCAAATTGATGAAGAAGGGAGTCACATACCGGTGGACTGAAGAATTTCAAGAAGAATTCGATATTCTCAAGAAATATCTCTTGATTCCACTGGTATTAAAGCCACCTATTGAAGGAAGACCACTTATTCTTTATGTAATAGCTTTAGAGTGATCATTGGGTTCCTTCCTTACCCAGAATAATGATGTTGGGAATGAAAATAGCTTTTACTATCTCATTCGGACTATTCTTGAAGAAGAAACCCGATATTCAAGTATTAAAAAGTGCAGCCACGTGTTAATCTTAATAGTTCGGAAATTGAGACACTACCTGCAACATCATGAGATCCAATTTGTATCTCAAAATAACCTTCTCAAATTTATCCTTAGCCTTCCAATGCTTACAGGACGTCTGGCAAAGTGGGTAGTTATTTTGCAGCAATTTGATATCCAGTATGTGTCTCAAAAGGCAATAAAGGGCCAAGATATGGCTGATTTCCTTACTGAACAACCTTCAGTAGAAGATACATCTTTAAATACTGAACTTCCTGATAATGAAGTCTTCTCTATTCAAGATAATCTTCCATCATGGTAAATTTACTTTTTTGATGCTTCCAGAAGTCCAACAGGGAAGAAAATGGAAGATCCTAAATTCAACAAAGTTGGGTTAGGAATTGTGCTTATTTCCCCGAAAAAGGCAGTGCTACCCTATTCCTTCTTATTGAGGGAAGGCGGTACAAATAATGAAGCAGAATATCAAGATCTCATCGCATGATTGGAGTTGGCGCTTCAGGCACAAGTAAATCACATAAAGGTGAAAGGTGAATCAGACCTTGTAATCAAACAAGTCAATGAGGATTATGCATTCAGAAAAAAGAGTTAATCCCTTTGTATGATTACGTCAGAGAGTTGATGGTGGAATTTCCTTTGGAACTGACATTTTATTATTTCCCGTGAGCACAAAATGCTCAAGATGATGCATTGGCTAATATAGTCACAACTCTGGAAGATCCAAATCGGGACGAGACAATCATCAGTATTGCCCACCGTCGTACAATTTCGCATTATGTTCAAACCAGAATATAGGAAATCAATGAAATTAGTCCCATTTCTGAACCATATGGTCATACTATGGGATGGATGACACCTATCAGGGAATATATTCAAAATGGAACACTCCCACCTGATAGAGCTGGGAAAGAACATGTCCGGCAACGTGTGGTCAATTTTAATCTTTATGAAAGCCCAGATCACCTACAGAAAATTCACTACAAAAGAGGTTTTGATGGAATTATCTTTAGATGCATTGATGGTGAAGAGACAATGGCTATCATGAATGAAGTGCATACAGGAGTCTGTGGTGCCCACCAGTCTAGACATAGACTAACTGATCAAATTCGAAGGCTTGGATACTTTTTCCTTCAATGATACAATATTGTGTTGATTTCACCAAGAAGTTTCATTCATTCCAAGTACATGCCAACTTCATTCATCAACCCCCATAGTTGATTCATACAACTAAATGCTCATGGTCATTTACAACAAGGGAAATGGATGTAGTAGGACCTTACCATTCGGCTACATCCAAGTAGTTTAAGTATATTATTTCTGCTACCGACTTCTGTTCCAAATGGGATGAGGTAATACCTCTCAAATAAGTTAGTTCTAAAAGCATTGTTAGCTTCATCAAGTCTATCATCATTACCAGATTTGGTGTCCCTCATACCATATTGACAGACAGTGGCACCAACTTCTGTTCATCCGAGGTATGGAAGATGTATCAAGAATACAACATCAAATCCAACCATTTATCTCGGTATCATGCAGCGACCAACGAACAAATAGAATCCTTCAACAATACTCTTTCAAACATACTGCAAAATATGGTGGATAAAGATAATAAATCATGGCCTAATAAACTCTTTCAAGCTTTATGGGATTACCAGACAACCACCCGCACTGCAATGCGGTCAACTCTATATTCATTGGTATATGGAACGGAAGTAGTCTTTCCCATTGAGGTTCAATTACCCTTACTCAGAGTATCCATTGGTGATTTTTCATCTATAGATGAACAATCTCAAAAGCGATTGGATTAATTGGAACAATTAGATGAGAAAATATTGTGCACCCTGCACCACTTGGAAGTCTATCAAAATCAAATAACATGGGCTTTCAACAAAAAAGTTCGTCTTCATTCATTCATTCAAGGAGAATTGGTATTGGTTCTCAGAACTTCAATGATACCAGGAATGAAACTTCCAATGCTTGAGCCAATGTGGGAAGGACCTTACTCAATACATAAGGTCTATTCCAATGGAGCTTATTCTTTAATCTCAATGGATGGAGAACTCATCACGACTCCAACCAATGCCAGATTTCTGAAGAAGTATTTTCTATAAAATAAATAAATCACTAAATTCCATGCATATGACCTTAAACTATTCTCACTAACACCCAACATGATGTTAAACTATGTCGTCCAACATGACGTTAAACAGTGTCATCCAACATGATGTTAAACTGTATTGTCCTTGTTATGTCTTAGCTACATGACACTAAACTGTACAACACCTTTACGTCCAACATGACATTAAACTATGTCGTCCAACACGACGTTAAACTATATTTTCCTCTCTACTTCCAACATGACGTTAAACTGTGTCGTCCTAGCTATACGACGTTAAACTATGAACCTGTTCATCCCAGATGACGTTAAACTATGAAAAAGTCCCAAATACGTCCAACATGACGTTAAAATGTGTCCCTATTGTCCTCACTGCAAGACATTAAACTGCATAGCCATACATCCTAGCTATATGATGCTAAAATATACAGCACCCGTCCTTGCTATATGACGTTAAACTATACAACCCCTCTTTTTTCCATATAGAATGACATTAAACTGCATAGTCCCCCCTAAGTCCTTACTGCATGACATTAAACTGCACAGTCCTTATTTCATCCAACATGACGTTAAAACTGTGTCCTGTTCCATATATGTCCTACATGACATTAAACTGTGCATCATTAGGGTTTTTTCTACCTCTTATTTCTCACACCGAGTATGACTGACGTGATCTTAGAGTAAACTTCAACCATAACACCCTCTCTGGGCCGCTAAACATGTGTAAGTCCCAACACCAATTTTTAGGTCGTTGACCTCAAGAAAAACTTGATCACCAATTAATTCTTTAATCGAACTACGTGGACTTTGATCCTTGCCTTCTAGGATGGGTACATAGGCAACCTCCTGAGGTTCAAGCCCAAAACTAATCTCTTCACATCGGTTCACTTCCATCTCATATGATGTTGATTCGTGAAGCCACCCCTAGAACTAATTTTTTTTACATTGATTCACCATCGTCCTTGCTATATGACGTTAAACTATTCGCACTTTTTGTCCTCTACGACAATAAACTACCACATTCTTTGACACTATCACCTGAGAGGGAATCAATATTTACATTGATCTCCAATCATGTTACATTCCAAAGACTACATGCATACATGGAAATTCCTGAACTTTTAATCATTAGTCAAACCATCATTTCACTAAAGTCCCCTTTCACCCTTCACTTGTACGAACCAAATATGTACATAGGGTATTTCAAGAACTATGTGCGGCTTGATTCCAATCCTTATGAGATACGTAGGAACATTTGAGCATCCCTCGAATCTAGCCCCAAGTCTTTGGGATTAAACCCAAATTCCACTTTCAGTCCCATAGCTGAAAATTTTCCCTGTGAAAACATGAATGTGGTATGAAAACCCTAGTCTTCATTCTCATCATGTTTATGACAAATAAATGTGTATTCCTCATTATGTTCTGAGATCTATGACCCCAAATTAAGATCTCCTACACTCTCATCCCACATGACCTTAAACTGTATTTCAAGAACTATGTATGGATTGATTCCCATCCTTATGGGATACATAGTGAAGTCCAACACCTCAATTTAGGACCCAGCCACAACATGATTATGGTTAGAATTGGTCTATGTATCTCTACATGCATTGGACAATGCCCATTTTTATGTGTCATACTACTAACCTTAAATACTTATAGATCTTCATAACCCTTTTCTTGACTTCTGGTCACAAAAGGTCTGATACCAGAGAGTTCTTTTACTTAACCATGTAGTACGTGCCCTTAGGCGGCATTTCATAAACAGTCTACATAACGGACCTGTCAGCCAAAAGATGTTATTATTTGACTATGCAGCCAATGCCCTTAGGTGGCCCTACATAATTCAACCCCCTAACGGGTTTGTCAAATAGTGGTAACTTCATTCTTGGGAGGAAAACCTCTTTTTTCTCTATTTGTCTTAACGACAATATATAGGGATCTACAAAAATATCCATCCTTAACATATTTTTTCCATAAAATTTTCATGATCTGAATGTATTCAAGTCTATGGTTTATATTTTCCTTCCCTATGATTGGGTCAGACCTTCGTAGGAGTGACATTCATCCAATTCTTTGATAATCTTGATTGAAAATATCCTCTCTATATTCAAGTACCTTTCTCCATACAGCAGACTCTGTGCTTTGGAAAATTTGAATCTCCATAAACATTAAATGGATTTTTAGGAATAGAAAAGTAAAATTTCTGAGAGCTCTTTTTCCTGACTATGCAGCACGTACCCTTAGGCGGCCTTGCATAAGTAGTCTACATAACAGAACTGTCAGCCAAAAGATGTTATTATTTGACTATGCAGCCAATTCCCTTAAGTGGCCCTACATAATTCAACCCCCTAACGGGTTTGTTAAATTGTGTTAACTTCATTCTTGGGAAATACTTCCTCTAATACATTTTAGACCTTTTTTCGTATAATTCCTTAGATTCAATATTTCTTAAGTCATAGTTTACATTTTTTCCCAACACTTGAATATGGTAATGTGTTTTCAGATTAATTATCAAGGAATTGAGTCATTTTTATTCCATTCGGTCAAAGCTATTTCGACCTTAAACATTATCCTTTTTATGTCCGACGTATATGACTTTAAACTGCCCACAAAAGTCAAGGGAACTCTAAACAAAAGTCAAGTCCCAGCTCACCAAACATAAATTTTCTATGATTTAGGTAATATTTAGTAATTAAAAGATTCAAATTTTGTAGGGTTATTTTTATAATTATAGAAAAAATCAAACTATTCTTACTAGGCCCATTGCCTTAGGTAAAAATTTAAAGTAGGTAGTAAAAGAAGGAATGCACAAACTATTGAAGATGAAAGTGTCTTTCATTGATGCACAAGAGTTAGAAGGACATCCAGAGACTGGAGTCTCTTCTCTTTTACAGGGATTACAGGAGACTTTCAACATAACTCATCATTTGATTTACGGCATCCTGAGCTTCATCAGCATCCACTTGAAGCTCATGAACTCGGCCAGCTTCAATCTTTTCAGCTTTATGGAGTGATTTCTTGGAATATTCAATGGCTTTCATACCATTCATTTGAAATTATTCTGGTGGATTGTTAAGCTGGTCATGTTCCCCAGTAAAAACATCTATCTGTTGCTGGAGGTGCATCTGCTGGACAACTTTCTCCTTGATCTTATGATTCAGCTCCTTCAACTTGGAAGCTTGATCAACCTCACCTCGGGACACCGCAGCCACAAATTCACTAATATTGGCCAACAGCCTTACTCTGGTCAGGTCTTGATGGTACCTCTACTCCTGATCTCTCTTTAAAATGACTTGTTTCACCACAGCATGGATCTCTTGATATCAAAACCCACCAAGTCCCAACATAACTATCAGGGATGACAGTCGCAAGATCTTTGAAGACATCTCTTTAAGAGGCACTTCAGATATGATCTTCCATATGATGCGCAATGCCCTGTGTTGTGAAAATTGGAGCACCTTTTGTACTTCTGGGTCTAACTCAGCATCACTGTCACAATGGGGGAATATAATCCGGGATTAATGCACTTTGAGAAGTGCCCTATTCTACTCCTTACCCCCAGACCCTTGTTATTTCACTTTCAATTCGTGTTGGGGCAGAGGCTGAGGCTTCACCTCAAGATCTAGCCATTGAAATTAACAGCCCTTTATAGTCAATTTAATGTTTTGGTTAGTTTCAAAGGATAAAAAAAGTTGATTAAGTTTTCTTGCAAATTAAGTGCAACAAAAAATATTATTATCTCTTACCCAACGGTAGATTAGCAAAATGAGAAGGCTCCTACCAGTCTTTCCTAGCTTGAACATGACTTTCAGGACGAGTTTTAGGAAGCTCTCCCGGGTTCAGCTTCACTTGAGCTAGTGTCTCTGCAATAGTAGGGTTGTCCATACACCCTACAGGCATTGGAAGTTCAGCAGCTCGCTCAGATGGAACTACACATTTTTAACTAATCATGGTCAGAGATGTAATAAGAAGTTATTTTAACAGGATGAAGGATAACACACATGTCCCGAATCTTCTAAATTACATGGTAATTTAACATGATCTAAAAAGTCTTCAAAAGATGCACCTAGTTTCATCATTTCATCCAATGATATCTCAGATTCCTGGTTAGTCTCACCAGTGGGAGCATTTCATGTGTCTTTTTCGCGACCTTCATCCTATGGCCTCTGACCCCAGACAACTTCTTCTGATAAAATTATGGCATCAGTTGTAGTGGCCAACAAATACTCTGGTGCAGGGGTTGAACCTAAATTATCACAGAATGGAAGTCAGTTGATGGTTTCATTCAACATCTTATGAAGCATTGTTAATTTACTATAAGCAGGCTCTTCTCTCCTTGCAACAGTAGCAGGAGCAATACTGGGAACAGACACTGGCTCTTCTTCAGTAGTAGCCAAGTCAGCATGAACTCATGATTGTTCACCAGCACCCTCCGTCGTCCTCAAAGGAGGTCTAATCCTCTCCCTCAAAGGGGAAATTAAAGAAGCCCCTACAATACCAAGAAGTATGATAAATATTTTCATGGTTTAAGACTCATGACTATCTGAAGGACTTACCACTACTGATAAAACGTTTGGCTATGGAATTCTTCCTTTGATGTCTTTGTTTCTTCGTCTTTTTGGGAGTGATGACACCATAATCTCCAAATACAGGAATTGGATAATGAAGATCCATATCTAACTCCTCCTCCATGTCCTGCTGGCCTGGAGATACCTCGTTCGTCTCACGAGGAGATTAATTAGCCCTAAAGGAAGTACCACCAAGTCTATAAAATGGAGAAGGAACCTAAACAGTTCCTTTCTTTTCAAGCTACAGGATGAAAAAAGTAATGTCATTGAGTAAAAAATATTTAACTAGAATCATGTTACAAAGAAAATAAGGAAAGGGACTTACATCTTCAGGAGCCACGTAATCATGCCACTCCTCATCTTTGGAAGCACAAGTCCCCTTAGTGGTGCCACGATCTATAATTTCCTTCACCCGCTTGGTGACAGGAATAGAATCATCAGTGGAATATATGAGCATCTCCGGCTCTCTGATGTAAGCCCGCACTTCATCGGGGTTATCCTCGAAACAGATATCAATGGAGGCCTGAGGATTCCCAATTCCAAGGATGTGTATCCCCTCACATAGATCCATATAGGTAGTTTCAGCATCGCAATATAAACTCCTCCATGTTTGGATAGCCTCTGGTTGTAGATATTTAGCGTGTGTACCAGAAGGCTGCAAGGATGGTCCTACAATCTTAGACTTCAGCTTCTTAATAGCTCATGCAACAACAGATAAAGGATAAGAAAATAAGACTTGTTTCTCTATAAAGTAATGGTGATTAAATTGCCCCAATGAAGTAACTCACTAGGAGTCGATGGAGTTTGTCTCTTGATTCTGACACGAGGATTATATTTGTCACGAGGTCTCTTTGACACATGTCGTGCCTCATCATCCCAATCATGGGAATCCGGTGAGTCAGCCATGGGTGACGAACCTAGTGAATCTGCTCCAGGTGGGGAGGAGTCACCTTATAGATAAAGGGTTTCTTTCTCTACATTTCTTTTCTTTTTCCCCACCCGATGAACCAGATGATTCAGCACCCCTTCAGGAAATGATGCTATCCAGGTCTCAGCATACCATGTAGTCAACATACTTGCAGCTTTAGCAACTGGTAGATCAAATAGTGCCCCGGTCTTCTCCACAAATGTTAGCAACCATAGATATCAGGAAACCATTAGATGCTGCTTTGACCTGACATGCACAGGAGGGGATACAACAGTTTTCTTCCGACACTTGAATTGGCGTGAAAATCTGTTTGAAGAATAGGCCTCTCATATAATCTCTCCGTAAATCCTAGTGGCCAATACACCATCTCTACAAGCCAGAATGTACGGCCTCAATTCCAGGACGGTTGTTCCATCGTCAACAAACTACCCATTTGGCGGATTTCCATATGGAAAGAAATTGAATTCCTTGAACAAGCTCAGCCTCACCTTCATATCATAGGAGTTGAGAGCTAACGGAGAAAATCTAGAAAATACATGCACTGATGGCTTGAGAGAGCTTCCAAGAACCTGTACTCCATTCTGTACAGCATATGTCCTGAAAGGAGTGGGATCCATCCCCAAAAAATTTGGAATGGTCCCACTATTCTCAAAGGAGACTTACCCATAAAGACATGGAGTAAGATCCTATGAATCTTTGCCAAAATGGGGGTGGCCAACCCAACCATTCTCTTCTCAGCCAACTTGGTTGCCACAACGAAGGTCCCTGGCCTGATGCCTCCCATCGAATCCCTAACTAGCAGAAGATAAACACTGAGCCACAAGGCTAAGAAGCCCGCCAGATGATTCTTTTTTGGGATTCTCGGATCCACTTCGTACCCCCACTTCTCAAATTCTCTTGCTTCCAGGGTCGGACAGAATGTGCGAAAAGCACCCCTCTTCCTTGTTCTGGGTTACGTAGTATGATGAGTATAGGTGGGCCCATTGACCTCCTTCATGGTAAGAAACATATCCACCTAGTACTCTGTATTAATATCCTTTCTAGAATGAGTTTTGGAGGTCTTTGAGTTCTTGACCTTATAGAAAATTTTCAATAATTCCTAAGCCAAAGACAGAGTCTTCTCCGAATCATTCCAAGTCACCTTGGGGGGGATAAATTCATCATACATATCACCCAAAATTGGATCCCTTGAGATCTTGTAGAAATCCCACAAACTGATGCCTACTTCTCCATGAGTCAGATGGAAAGAATTGGTTTCTGGGATCTAGCGGCTGATTAGATCCAGCACAATGTCATCATTCCTATAAACATATGTCTGCCCAGCCCAGACAACTTCATATATTGAATCTCCTTCCAAATCCTCAACAAACTCTGCACAGGTTTGTCACACCCATTATGCCCACATGCAAGTTGGCTTCACACCTCCTCCTAGACGGAATTCCCAACTCTTCTTCCAGCATTTGGAATGATCCATCTGAGAATTTCGGAAGATTGCAGGATAACAATGGGGTTGCAGCTCAGGCTCGTGAGTTTTCAGATCTAGGGCACAAGGGCTATGATGCATTATGTAGGCCTTCTCCACTATTCCAGTATTAACAATTGATCCTCCAATTGAGATATTTTCTGAAGAAAAATTGGGGTAATTTTGAAACCAATAATGCGGGAGATAGTTCTTTGGCTCTGGAATGTTGACTTCATGCATATGACCATGCCCATACAAAGGCATGTAGATGCTTTGGGGGAAATTAAGATGATTCTTCTTCAAGTACTTTGACAGATCTGGGAGAGTGATATTGCAGATATTATAGTAATCGTGGACAACAATGTTCTTCATATCATCAATTCTCTTGCTAGCTAGTCCATAAGCCTTTCCAATTCTTCTAGGATCCATTTAATCTGCACAAAGGTTGAATAATTAACTCTTAAGTAATTTGATTTTTCATAAAATTTGTAAAGAAAAGTGAATAATGGCCAAGGAATTAAGGCACACAATTCCAATGTTGGCACACAAGTGTAACTGTGTCGCGCAAGTGTAACTGTGTTGCGCAAGTTTTGGCGCACAAGTATCACCGCGCAAGTCCAAATACCTCTCCCAAAGCGCGATACGAACAGAAGCAATGAACAGCGGAAAACAAGTCACTTGCTTAATGAGAGAAACCTACATGGAGAGAGCTTAGAAGAATTCAAATTCGGGTTCTTTGCATGAGAATGGGGCGCATATTTATAGGCAAGGCCACACCCCTGTGCCCCGAAGCCTGCGCGCCTCTCACCTGCGTGCTCAAAACTTGTGCGCCTCCCTTCCTTGATTTTCTCCTTTACCTCAGACTCAAACCCTCCTTCCTTTCAGATCCAATTTTGAGGGGTGACTTTTGTTGATTCTCCTTTCCATCATAGAGTCTAATGACTGAAAAAGCGGAATAACTTAGCACAGAGAGATTCATCCTTTGAAGAAAAATAAAAAATTGACAAAGGCATGAACAAGGATTTGTTTACACATGGGTCACGCAAGTTTCATCATGGTCACCCAAGTATACTTGCGCGCCACATATTGGTCACACAGGTGACTTGTGCGCCCTATTTAATTTTCACCCAAGGACTTCAGTATCCTATAAATACCCCCTGTGGGCCCCCCATTTCGGGGGCAAAAAAAAATCCTAAAGTCATATTTAAGCTCTCAGAACCCTAGTCTCTACTTGAAGTCTTATGAACACTTCTAAGGTAATTTCTTACCTAGAATGGAAGATCTAAAGAGAGGGAATAAGGCCTAAGTGTTGAATTTCATCAACACTTGCGCGCCTAAGTGTCTAACCCTTAAGGGAAAATGACCACACTTGCGCGCCGCCTTATCCATTCAATAGAACTTATGCACCACTCTTTTGGAAGCCCTTCAGGATAATACTAAGGGCTTGAGCCAAGCCTCTCCCAAGTATTACCCTATGGGTTGACTGTCACGCAAGTGTACTTGTGTCGAGCAAGTATACTTGTAGGACCAAGACTTGCGCGCCCAAACAAGACTTGCGCGCCTACCTATTTTTGGGTGCCTCTCCTAATTATTCAACTCTTTTCTTCAAATCCACTTATCCTCTTCAAGATTTACCCTTCAAAAGCCTCTTCAAAGTCATTTATGACATGGTTCCTTTGTTGGATTCCTTATCTAAAAGGAATTCTATGGAACATCTCTCAAAACCTAGTGATTTACATATCTTTAAGTCACTAAGGTTAGATATTTCCTCTATTAAACCTCATCCTCTAAGATGAGAAGATCTTTAATCTGGGCCACCTTTTCAGGAGTAAGCCCCAGATCACATGTCCCCTAACCTAGGCCTCCTTCTCCGAAATAAGCCCCAGTCATAATTACTTAACCTGGGTCTCCTTCTCAGGAATAAGCCCCAGTAATAATTCCCTGTAACCTGGGTCTCCTTCTTAGGAGTAATCCCCAGTTCTCAAGTCCCTTTAACCTAGGTCTCCTTCTAAGGAATAAGCCCCAGTCATAATTTCTCTCAACCAGTCTTAATGTTTTTTTGATTTGGGATTCTTTCTCAGGAATAAAACCCAATAACAAGTCCCCTCTTAATTTGGGAATCTTCCTCAAGAGTAATCCCCAAGTTAAAGTATTCAAATCTTCATAATGAGAATATACCTTTATAGACCTTGTTCCCAGGCTTATTATCTGAAGTAAGTCCTGATCTTTATCTATTTGGGAAATCATATGTACATTAGCCCCATATCATTCTTTGTGACCACATCTTTCCTGTCACAAATCATCTGGTTTACTGATACCTATTGTTTCTCATACTGAGAATGATTCATGTGATCTTAGAGTGTAAAAGTAACCAAGACACATCTCTTTGGGCCATTAATCATACGTAAGCCCCCACAATTCTTAATTGAACTATGTGGACTTTGATCTCTACATTAAAAGTAGAGTACATAGGAAGCCTTTCTAAAGGTTCAAGACTATCACTCATTAATTCTCATCTATCCCATATGACATTAAACTATTCCTAAACTACGTGGGTTATGATTCCTTTTCTAAACAAGGATATGTAGGTAGCCCATCTGCGGGTACGATCCCAACTCTGAAATAATCCATTTCCTTCTGAACGACAATAAACATCAAGTGCCCCACTGAGTGGCTTTAACACCAGTATGGTTATCATAATGACCAAGAGATTTCTATATAATGTATTGAAGGATACCATTGAATAAGAATCTATAAACAAATACAGATGATTCTTTATCAATGAAGAGCCTCAAATACATATAAAAGATTCTCTAAATTTCATACATATTAATCACTGATTGTCAGATCTAAAAGAATGCAACTTTTCATACTTGGTAATTTAATAAAGATTCATGAACATAAATAAAATCTATAATGAGAGTCCCGGAGTGGACAATAATTCCCCCAAAAAAGGTGTGATGAGTCCGAACTCCCATCCTTTCGGCCAATGCAAATTCTTAAGCCTCATCAGTCCACACCTAATGAGCACCTACCTTGGGAAAGTAGGCCCAAATGGATATAGAATCATTGTATGTTTCCGGTTCTACGAATAAACCCGTTAGAAACCGATTGGAATGTTTGAACCTCATACAAAGAAGATCATCCCCATTTCCATGAGAAACATATACCACAAATGATTATACCTGAAAGGGGACTGATGGGGGGAATATTTGACTTTTTATTACTGAATCTAGATGATATACTTATTATAAAAAATGGAATCTGTTGAATGATTATTGACGAAATAAATAGGTAAAGAAACCTATATATTGGGTATAGAGTACTATATATATAGATTGTAAAAGGGTTATATGGACTGAGTAAGAACACATATATTGGTATATTTATAAGGAGATTTATCCTAGAGAACTCAAATTAAGGGGTTTTAATTATTCCAAATGGTTTGAGCCTTAAAAATTCCTATATATTATGTTATGTGTCTTTTTATTTTTCATTTATATTTTATAACAATTTAAAAATATATAATTATTTTATTAAGAGTCATCAAATAAACATGAATTATTTCCTTGTGTAATTAATAAAAATAATTGATGTAATTTTGTTGAGATCTCATTATAATGATTCTTATTTATTTTTTATATATGTAGCTTAAATAAATAGATATGGTGAAAGGTATTCGGAATATAAAAAATGTATTATTAATTTATGATTAGATACAATCTCGGCCTTATCACTAATTTATATATGTTGCATATATTATATGATGATTATTTTGATAAATAAAACTTCAAATGTTATATCTTTGAGTCATCACTAATATATTATCATCATATAAATTCACTATTTGTGATAATTTGTTAATATTAGAGTGATTTGGGGCTTACGTGGAGGTATAGTGTTGTCTAAAGAAATAGAAAATAGGGATTGTATTTTGGTAGTCCCTACTTTAAATATATCATGTATATTTTTATAACATAATATAATTGTTATAAACGAGGTTTATATTTCATAGTGATCACGAATATATGAGATTAAGAAGATATCTTACAAGTAAACCTTCATACTTTGAAAATTCTGTTATAAAAATCATAAAAATTAATCAACCCCTGGGTGGTTAGATGTGCTATTGATCATTTAGTGGGTTTTCCCTAACTAATAAAAGATTTTTCTTTCCACATGATGGACATAAAATTCAATAACTAAATTGAATTAGATTGAATATGTTCATGGTAACTGATAATTGATGGAAAAAATATGTACTCATCTATTTAAATGAATGAAATAATATCTATATATTTATTTCAATCAACCAAACTCAGAGAATCAAGAAGGAATGAGTTGGATTATATGAGATTGAAATATTCTATAATAATGGTTATACTCAATGTTATTGATAAAGGGATTATGTGGAAATACATGTGATGTATGGGGATATATATAATGTAATCACTTTTATGTAGGTGAATGTGTTTCAAAACAATCTTATAAAATCCATTTATATCTCCAGTAATATTAATTCTTTTTTAGTTTTTTCAATTTATTTATAATTAAAAATTAAGAATTCATAATCACTATTAATCTAAACAAATACCCACATAGTAACACTTAATTCTATGAAGATAATTATTTATTTTGATATAAAGTGTTTGATAGAAATTTTACAAAACATATTTGATACCTTTTTATAACCAAATAACATAATTAATAAATGAATATATTATTAAAAAATAATGAAACATAAACTATTAAGAGTATAAAATTTGTGAGGATTTATCATTGGTGGTGGATTAAAATATGCATACACTACTATAGTGTGGTTGTGATAATCATGACATGAAAGGATTTGTGGAATGGTGAATAATTCCAATTCATGGTTCATTTGTCTGTTTGAGATAATATCATTAAGTAATTTTATCTATCTTCATTTTTTGTCATATGAAATCATCATATAATGATGTGGTATAGACTTATACAATATGTTGAAGAATCCAATGATCTCATGTATTTTTATTGTATTAAAAATTAACAATACAAGAGTTTACCACATGATTCATTAATCACTTGATCATTTTTTGAAATACATTTACTACAAATGAGTTTTCCTAATTTATTGACTAATTTTTATATATAAAGAACCAATAATTATTATCAATGGAAATTATAATATATAATATGATCACAAAAAACTATTTAAAAAACACTACCCATTTTTTATTCAAAATTTTCATCAACTCTCTTAGTAATATATGAGTAGAAGAAGACTCATTTATATTTGATGGATGTTTCCTATAGATGGTAGATCATGTGTATATGTGTGATTATTTTAGATGTTATCTAGTTTTGTATATAAAATAGAGTTTTGGAAAATAAATGTTTCAATAGATATTATATTAATTGTTATAATTTTTTTTAATTTAATTATAATTATTACTCTCTCGTATGATTATCTGGAATGTTTTTAATTATTTCACTATAAATAAGGTATATTAGGAATAAAAAAAATCCAATCATGAGATCCACACTCTGATAATATTAGTGAGAATATATTTTCTAGCTAGGAATTTATTTATAGAAAAGTTAGACATTTGAAATATAATAAAAAACTAAGATAGAAGCGGTTAACGGAACCATAATACAAAATCAAAGGTAGCAACATATAGAATTGAATATGATAGAGGAAGAAATATGCTTGCATTAGAGTGACTATGGTGGTAAATAAGAGTAATCTAGTGTTACCAAAGGATATGTAAATTTTTTTGAATGTTTTATAAGATTAACCAAAGATTATTTTCAGAAATGTTAATTATTCACCAAAATAAAATAGTGAATTCATTGTGCTATCATAGATATTGGTTGTTTCCATTATTAATGGATGGATATTCAAAACGATCAGATATTTATGAAACTGATAGAACTTGAAGATTGTTAATGTAATTATCCATAATAGATGGATTGGGGTCACTTGAACTATACTTTACATTATCATATTTTATTTTTTTTAGCTTATCATTTAGATTAATTTTAATTTTTTACTCTCTCATTCCTCTTATATTGATGTTTTTTATTTCATGAGGAGAAAGAAGTTTTTTGAACCAAATAATGCCTTGTCTTGGTTAAGTCCATTACTTTTCAATTTTCAATTTTCTATTTTGGTTGTATATTGTGACTACCTATTAGTTTTCATATATTGTGTGGTTTGGGTGTGTGGATTCATATTTTTAGATACATTACTTCATGGTTTCATTATTTTTAGACCTTTTGAAAACTTATCCTACATTTGATGTTCTGATGGTGTTTTTTCATTATCTCAATGAGTAGTGAAAAAATTCATGTCATTGATTGGTATTCTGCAATTATAATCATAAGATACAACTTCATGAAAATATGAGTCTCATTTTATTTAAATTTTTTCATTTGATTCGGTGTTTTACATTATGGAATGATTTCATATAAAAATGGAAAAGTGAAGCTAGAATAGTTGATAAAAAACTTTATAGTTCTAGAGAATGAAAATTGTGGGTTACTTATTACAAATTAGTATAGAGAGTCAGTTTTCAAGAGTCCAACTTGAAGAAATGTCAAAAAAATAACATAAAATGTTTGAATGGAAGGCAATGGGTGTGATCTAGATAATATTGGCCATCAACATGACCTTTAACATTTATGAGGTGAAGAAAAATTATTTATTTATTTAAACACTTGAGAAAATATATTAAAATCATATTTTATGAATGAGGTGTTTCTAATGTGGTTACTATTCATCTTGAAGATGTCTAAAGGAATGCTAGAGGATGACCATGTCAATGATTTCAAAATGTTCCAAAGTCTGTTGTAATATATTGGTGTGGATTTTTTAAGAAGTGTGATCATTGATAATTATGTCATCACTTATGGAATACTGTGATGTGATGGTCACTACTATGGAATATTCTGGTTTTAAGAGTTTATTGGCATTAAGGAGATCCAAGATATAATTTTAAATGGAGAGATATTAAATAAGTAACCCTTACGTGACACTGGAAAAAATTTTAGTGTGTAAATCCATGGATGATCCACTAGAATAAGTCAGAAGAAGGACATAAGAGATAGTATCCATGATAAATCTGTATTTCATTGGTACATCATATATTGGCACTACATTTGAGAAGAGGTTCATGGGGAATTTTTAATATGAAATAATTAATAAGCGACACCTTATGGATGGATAAGTACAGAAGACTATTATAAAACGTGATGTAAATATTTGGATGAAGAACATATGCTTTCTAATTTTTCCTGGCATCTTGTACACCCCAGGTTTACATAAGAACATAATGTATGTTGGTGAACATAATGATGTATGATTCTATATTTTTTTTCTATATAGTGTATAGAAGATGAAAAATGGTTCCATGGTGGTGGTTTGGGGTGTAAAAGACAAAAAATTATACATTAATAAGATTTCAGAAAGCCTAATACATTCTAAGGAGGAAACTTCTGATCATTAATTGTTTTGGAATTATTGTCTTGGTTAATTTTGTGAAAAAGGTCTCTGAATCTTAGAAGTTAAGGTATTTCTAAATAATGTTTGTTTTGAGTATATGACTTGAAAAATTTGAGTTTTAGAGTAATAAAAGTATGTGTCCATTTTTCCATTGAACATGAAACCAAACAATTAAAATATCAAGTCGATTCATACAGATGTATAGGGACCAACAAAATTTTGATCTTGGGTTGGGATGTTGTACTATATTACCTTCATTTACAATTCCAAAAGGAATGTTTGAGTGTTTTCCCTCCAATATATGCCCATGTTTTCAGAAAATTTATTAGATATAGATCCATGTTTGTGGAAAGACCAACTCTAATAACCCATATCCAATGTTTACTTTATTTCAATGGTAAAATATACGAGGAATATCACCACATAGGACTGATCACTTTAGTAGTATTAGAAAACAAGATACACAAATTATTTATATGTTACAAAGTAAATATAAAAACATAACATAGGTAAAACTCTTGTATCCTTTATATCATTCATAATATCCTTCTTAAAATCCCATGAAAATGAAAATATTAAAGGGTGAGCTAAAATTCTATGTAATGGTTACGTAAAATAGTATTTATGAGGAGTCAATATGGCATAATCAACATAGAAGAGTGGATAATCAAAGAACATTCCATTCAATCAACACATGATACCAATGAGTATCCATGGCTAATACAAACATATAAAATACACAGATAATTAAAATCGAATCTTTTTAAATGAAAATTCATAATTCTAATTATTCAAGATCAAGGCCTCTTAACCAAGATATCATGAATCATACCATCAATCCCTCTCAATGAAGACAAAAATCTTTATAAATGGATAAGTGTAAACCAAATAACCATATGAAACAAAATTCATACTTTTTTGTCTCATTAGACCTATTGATGAATCAAGGGTCTATCTATAACTAAGATCCACCAATCACATTTACATATTATTCATTAATTATACTTGTAATGATCAATTCCATTAATTATAAAAATTTATTATAAGTAAATAATTATCAATATTATATCAGAAATATAGAACATCAATAATTTATCATGATAAACCATATTGTTAAATAATTAAATTGGAATCATTGGATCATATCCATAGTAATATTAATAGTTTTCATCATAGTAGAAAATTACTTTAAAAGGAAATTGGATTTTTTGAGGAAAATACCCTTTTCACATTGAAATCACTTACTAACATCTTAAAATTTAACATATAAAAAAATAGTTCTTAGAAAATTATCTTGGAAACATATATTGGATGATTTCATTCAATGAAAGGTTATGATGATGGGAAATTTTTTTCATGTCATGTAAGTAAAAACAAAGAATCATTTTACAATTTTGGTAACAATTCAAAGGTAAATTTTTTGAAAAATAAGAAGAAGAATCATTTTAAATCATTTTATAAAAATTCAATATTGGGTAAAAATTCATAATACAATCATAGGATAATATTAGAAACATTCTTGTATTTTCTATAAAAAATATAGATATGGAAGAAAATGAATTTTTCACCAAAGAGATAAAAAAATTTAGTTTTCTATAAAAACATTCTTTCATTATTCTGAGAAATTAAAGAGAGGAAAATGAAAGGAAAACATTAATACCCATAAATACAATAAGATAATAAAATTCATGAGTTTCTTTATAGATAGATCATAAAATTTCATCATTGGATACTTAATCATAAACAATATCGGTGAATCAAAGAGAGCCTTGGAGCGACATCTCCTCTACCGTTGTGGCACCTTGGGCTTTCCACTAGTTTCTTTTCCCTACCCCCTCTGGCCTGACTCGGTCCCAAAGGTGGTTACATGAGTTTTGGCTCGATGTTGGCGTGGCTTGGCGTCGGCTTGGCTTGTTGGAGCTTTGGTGTCTCTTTGCTGCCTTTCACTGAACATGGATCAGTGGATCTATCTTTCGGCTCAGCGGGATTGTAGTTTCTGTGATGATGTGGCTCGACATGCCACTTAGATCGGTTCACTGATGTCATAGTTGCAGTGGTCTCGACTTCCAGGTTCAGTCCGGTGTGTCCTTGTGCCATTTCTAAATCGTTTCCATTGTTGCTTAGTGGCAGATATGGAGTGGCTGGAGGGGGCATTGGTTTCCTTGATTCTGTCAGTTATTTTTCAGGTTTTTTATTTGATGATGTTTGTGGTTGTTCGGTTGGATGGATTTGGAGACTTTGGGTTCCGCCGCTCAGACTCTTGTATGAATTTTTGTTGGGGTCACTCTGGTCCCAGTGATTCATGTTGTCTTGATGATGGAGGAGCATTTTGGTTGCTTTGATATTTCTGTGGTGTTGATTATGTGATTTCGTGGTAAGGCTTTTTGTTAGTTGAAATTGTGATTTAGTCGAATGGTTTTTGTATTGTTCTGTTTTACTGGTGGTTCTACGGTTCTCGGTTGATGGGACAATGCATCTAGTTTACTTCAAGGAATGATTCTAGAAGAGGTTTAGAGCACGAAGCTTCTAGATATCATGGCTATCTGGATTTGGATGTTTGAGAGGTCATGAATTTAGCCATCAGTACCATGCTTGTGCATCATTGCACGGGACTACTATCCGACCAACGATGGGAAGTTGGAAGCTCTTATTAATGATTTTAATGCTTGGGTGGGGTCCTTATTTGAAGTCTTGAATAAGTTTGTTTTTGTATTTGGAACTTTGGACTGTGAGGCTTGATTGTTTTTATGTCTATGAAGTCTGTTGGGTTTCCCTTACCCATCAAAAGGGGGTATAGCTTAATAAAAAAAATTAATTTTCAGTCAGTCAAACAATCCCGGGGAACAATGAGATTGTAACATAAATCCATTTTCTCAAGTTTGACTTGCATCGTAATTTCTTTTAAACTTCTGTATAAAAAATTTTAGATTTATTATAATTCTATAATACAACTATCTGCATACTTATCATATAATATATTATCCCTTTATAACATTTCAATATTTTTTATTACGAATTCTTTACTAAAATAATCATTTCTTGGTGTTAACTATTTTATTTTTCTTGTAAGTTTTGGTTTGGTGGGTTAGGTCCTAAAATCTTGATCAAGAATTAATAATTTCTATGATGTTAATGATGATATAAATTTAATCTATATTTATTAAATAAAAATTTATAATATTCCTTGAATGGAAGACATAAAAAATTAATCACATCACTTCATTAAGATGATAAGTCGTACATACGCACAATTAGTGTTTTCATTTTTAACAGGAGGAATGGTAAGAACATAAATGATATTATTATATTTTACGTAAAACAATTATTTTGAAAATCTCATAAATATTATTATTTTTATCACTACAACCATCCATGTAAAATAAACATGGAAAAATAATTTCACTGCTACGTGAAGCTGGTTAGTAATATGTACACACGGATGATGTTTTCACCTTTAATATAATGAAATATAGTAAAAACGTAGTTTAACCATAGTCATAAAAACATAAAAATATATTTACTATACTTTATTATTTAATTTTGGATCGTTAAACTAGATTTAGGATAATTAGAATAAGAAATAAATTTGAATGAGTCAGAAATGATGATTAACTTTTCATTGGAGGACTTCCTTTTGATCCTTTCTTAAAGACCATTGTATCAAATTTTAAGAATATTGGAACCTATAATTCATGTATAGAGAATTTTATAAGATAATTTTGTAGTTTTTATCTATATAGGTTGTTCAAAGTGGTGTAATGGATAGAAATAATGTGTTCCCTTTTATAAGTGAGTAGATTTTCACTATCTGTAAATTCATGAAATATTATAATATAATATGAGTCTAAATCATGTAAAATGGTTCGAAAATGACATGTATTATAATATAATTAGTATATTGTACTAATAAAATCCAAAAAATACTAAATAGTTTTAGAGGTCATTTTAAACCTTATCATTTTAAACAACCCATTGTTTAACCAATTTTCGCAACAATCATTGTAATGATTTTTTCAATATTAAAGGCCTATATTTTTTCTTATTAGGTAAAAATTGGCCTATAAATATCCAATAGATAAAATATTAGACCATTTATTATCCGCAAGATACTAATAAACTATTACTGTGATTTTTAAATATTTTAATGAGATATTATTTATCCTAAAAAATAATTGTTGTTATTTTAGAAACTTTTCATTCAATTTGACTTTAAAGATATGAAGATATGATGGAATTAAAATATAAACTTTTAAAACATGTATAATATGTTATATTTATATATGAAAATGTGAAATAAAATAATTCATCCAAAATTTAATAATTTTAATATTTTAAAAATTATTGTTTTTTATTACTTGAACAAATATTATGTCGACATTGCATAATAATTTAAGGTAATTATACAACAATTAAAAATTTGAAAATATATTAACATAAAAAAAATAAATAAATTAAGTTCAAAACAAACTTTTAGATTAATTAATAAAATTTTCTTATCGTTATATGAACATATAAAATAAATTAAAAAGAAGAGAGTGATATTTTGGAAATTTCTTTACTAAAAATAATATAAATATCTTTGTCAAGGTCAAATGGAACCAAAATACCATACACTAGAATTTGGTATATATTTAGTCG
Source organism: Viscum album (assembly GCA_963277665.1). NCBI lineage: Eukaryota > Viridiplantae > Streptophyta > Magnoliopsida > Santalales > Viscaceae > Viscum > Viscum album. The sequence continues at coordinate 2,079,598,979 of OY728128.1, read as the reverse complement.
AGTTAATCATGTAGAATGAAATAAGTTAAAAGTTTTTGGTTGATTCTGGAACACTAATTCAGTGTTTTAACTCTGTTTTACCGATTTTACCCTTACTGAGGTGACAAATATTTACTATGGTTACTACTTATAATGACCAAAAATAAAACACAACTATTTACCAAAGTTTAATGTCATGATTATAGATATGGTATAGACTTATCAATATTAAATACCTATAATTGTAATAAAATAAGTTTTTATATAAATTCATAAAATTCAATGAAAAATAATTTTAAGAAAAATGGGGTTTTAATCAAAAAAATTAACTTATCTCTAAAATCATATATTTTTGTGACTAAAGTGGAATAGAATAGATTATTATAAATATAATGGATTATATTTCAGATTAAGATCAAATAAAAAATATAATGGTCTTTTTAAATTAATCTATTTAAGGAAAACAAATGGTAATATTTGAAAAATATTTTTTTTACTATTCACAAAAAATCAATCTTTTCAGTAAAATATAAAAAATTCACCCAGTGTTAATGTTTAATTTTTGATTTAAAAACTGATATGATTTTTATAGAATTAAAATTTTAAAATTTAAAGATATTAATTATAATATCCATGCAAAAAATGTAATAAAAACTACTTTTTATGAAATCATGTTATTGAAGTGTAAAATACATTTTATGAAAATTGAGTACATATTTTATAATGATGAATCAATAAATTTTTATTTAATATATATATATATATATATATTTTATAATGTGGTTAATTTTATTCTTATCTCCTAGACTAATAGCTAAGTGATAACTATAACATTATAATATTTTAGTATTTTATTTTGGTTAATTTAAACACAGTGTTGCATGTAATGAGAGGAATCAAAGAAATAAATTTTAATTAATGAGACATATATCATAAAATATCTAGGTATTACATTCAACCACACTTATAGGAATTTTACCTTTAAAATTATATCACTTAGAATCAAACAACTTAGGATACTTCTGCCTCATTACAACATCAGGTTCCCACATAGCTTTCTTAATTTTATGATATCACCTCAAACCATTAACTAGGTGAGTGGTATTATATCATATAAATTTATCTCTATGATCAAAAATATCCTCGATTGTTTCTTATAATATAGATCTCTCTAGTGTTACAAGATTTGATTACAATACATATGAAGGATCAAGTGTGTATTTACTTAGAATAGATACCTGAAACATATCATGAAATTGAGTGAACTTTGGTGGAAACACCAATTTATAATATTATATACTGATACAATCAATATTTTCAAATGAAAAAATATATCTATCGATCAACTTTACCTTATTTTGAAATCTCATAACCTTTTTCCATGGAGATATTCATAGGAAAACCTTTTCACCACCCTCAAATTGTAGATCTCACAAATGATTATTAGTACAATATTTTTATCGACATTGAAAATATATTATGTGTTATAGAATGAGCCTAACATTCTATGAAATTTCCTCAGCTATATCTAGTCTCAATAACTTTCTTTAACAATACTATATCCTACTAAATTGGAGTTCTATACTTCTTTCCATAGCAGGATTCATAAAAATCCCTATGAATTCTTTATTTAAAGATATTGTTGTAAGAAAATTCATCCAAAGTATTTTTTCGATCCCAACCACATTTGAAATCTATAGTGGAAGCCCTTAGAAAATCTTCAAGTGCGTAAATTTTCTTCTCTGACTAACTATATGTCTGGGGGTGATAACTATTATTGAAACTCAACTCTATATCTAGATCATGCTAAAGAATTCTATAGAACATCTATGTAAACATCAGATCCCAATCATACATAATTTAGAGTGGTACTCTAGTCAATCTCAGAACTTACTTATTATATAAATGAGTAAGTTTATCAGGAGAGAAATTGTATTTAATAATAATAAAACGAATTGATTTCATAAAAAAATCAACTAAAACATAAAATTAATTATAGACATTAGATATTTTGGGGAGTCTAAAGATGAAATACATGGTAATTATTTCCCATTTTTTTATGGTATGAGTAATGGTTTTAATAACCCCTTAAAATATTGTCTTTCATCTATAAATTTCTGACAAACCAGGTGTTGAGATTCATGCTGTACAATATCCCATTTGATGGTTTACCACTAGAAATATTTTTTTATATCTACATGCATCTTCATACATCTAGGATGAATAGAGAATGATGAAATATGGTATTAATCTAATAGATCCTTCTTCAAGTGTGGTATTGATAATTCAAATACTTTTTTCCTACACCTCATCATTTAATCATTATCATGGATGAACTTAGGAAAATTCTTCACCATATTCTGTAATTTCAAAAAATAATTCTACACCTTCTTGAGTCTCCCATGGATGAATTATATATCATTCAATTTAAAAAGATAAGATATGACCCCTTTCCTAAATATTTTAAGATCAAACATCTACAAATATATAAATATTGGAACTATTTTAATCCCCATTATAGATAAACTATCATGGTCCTTCCAAATCATAGAATCAACCACCTTTATTTCCTTCCCAAGGTGGTAATGTATTAAGAAGTCATAATCTTTGATCAACTCCAACCATCTTATCTGTAGAATATTTAACTCTTTTTATATTAATATATAAACTTAGTTTTTATGATCAACATATACATAACACCTTTCAATATACAAATAATTCCTCTATATATTTAATATAAAAATTATCTCTTCCAACTATAAATCACGAGTCAAGTAATATTTCTTATGAATTATTAATTATAGAGAGATATACGCTATCACCATATCATTTTGGATGAGGATTCACCCCAATCCATTCTTTGATGCATCAAAAAATATTAGAAAACCCTTCTCCACTTCATGGTAGTGTAGGAAAAGGCACACTAAGAAACGTTATCTTTAGTTCATTGAAATTATTCTCACATTCATATATCCACAATAACTTAACCACCTTATGATTCAACACAGTGAGAGGATTAGATGGTTATGGGAAATATCTTACAAATAATCGGTCGTGTCAAACTAAACCAATAAAACTAACAATACCAGTTACCATTACTGGTATAAGCTATTTTTCAATTACTTCCATCTTTGAAAGGTCCACCAATATACCCTCACTTAAAATTATATGACATGAGAATGATACTATTTGTGTACAAAATTAACATGGGTTAAATTTTAAATATATCTTCTCCTTCATCAAGTTCAACATCACAATCATCAAATATTCATCATTCTCTTCCTTTCCATTTAAATATATAAGAATATCATATATAAAGAATATACCAAATTGGTAAAAGTAATATATAAAAACTATAGACATTAAATATATAAAAATATTCATAGTATTGGTAATTCCAAAGGGAATCACTATAAATTCATAAATACTATATATCGTAAAAATGATTTCTTGGGTATATCTTCCATTATTACCCTTAGTTGATGTTATTTAGATCAAATATAACTCCTAGAAAAATATTGATCTCCTCACAATTGATCAAAAAGATTATTGATACGATGTAAAGGATACTTGTTGATAACAGTGATCTTGTTATGTTCTTGATAATCAAAGAAAAGACACATTTAACCATCTTTCTTCTTAATAAAAGTAACCAATGCACCCCATTTTGAAGAACTAGTCCGAATGAATCACTTATCTTGATTTTCCTAGAGTTTCTTATTATATTATTGAAATTAAATCGAGGAAATTTTATATGGAGTCTTAAAAATAGGTGTATGACTAAGTATGAGATCTAATGAAAACTCAATATCATGATTCATAGGAAAAATAGGAAACTCTTATATCAATACATAAAAAACTCCCATAGAATAGGAATATGATTCGTGGTATGTTTCTCCCCAAACATATGAGATAAATATCCTCATGAATTGGAAGTTAAACCAATATTACACAAGTAATTTCCATTGGGATTTTATGTTCATCCTTGCACCAAAATATGATTGTAGGTTGATTAAAAATTTAAATTGTAACTTCCTAAAGTAAAGAATATATTTTAAAGAGACTTAATCCATTTATCCATTACCAATGGATTTGAAGTTCCATTAAAATATATAGGCTTATATCACATGAAGCAATCCAACATAAGTAAATCACACTGTGAAACATCAAGTTTCTCAAAATGGGAAAGTTTATTCATCATAAATAATCCAACTTCCCTAATATGATCATGATATACTTAGTTCCAACACCAACTGTATAAGCATGGGAAGTCTATAAATCCCTACATTTTCTATGAGGGTTCATTACCTTTCTATAATTAGGTTCCATCCCAAAATAATGGAATACACTATTTTATATCATAATAAACATGAATATTGATCATTTAAATAAAAATACCTATAATAGTAAATGTTCTTAAATAATATAAGGGACAATCATAATTTTCATGTAACCTTTGTTCATTTGAAATTGAGTTCCCAATGATCCTACAAAACATCCTATGTTACAAACTATGGAAACCCAAACTCGAGTGACCTAGAGTTGATGTTTACTTTAATACATTAGTATAAGATACATGGAATCTTACAATGTGAGATCAATTAGTTTAACAGTCTTGGAAAACTATATAAATACAAGATTCACATATTACATTATAAATATAAAATCATATTATATGAAATATTATAGTATCTTTGATATCATTCAATATATTATTCTTCAAATATAATGTAAATGAATACAAAAAAGGGTGATATTAGATTCTCAATTAGGGTTATGTGCAATAGAAGATATCATGACTCTATAATGAACAATCAATATGGATGAGTGGATAATCAAAACACAACTAATTCAATAAAAATGCAAGTTTAATGAGTATACAAGGGTAATATCAACATAAAAAATTCATGGATGATCAAAATTGAAATATTAATAGAGGAAATTCATAATTCTAGACATTCATGATAAAGGCATATCAACCAGGGTATCAAGATCATATAATCTTAACCACTAAACCAAGGCATTATTTTAAATAAATTGGTAAGTGTAAACCAAATTACCATTTAATATGGAATTCCTACAACACATGAGACCTATTTATACATCTATGAGATGTCTATAACCAGGCCGTACCCATCAATTACATGTCATATCCATTCCTTATACTTTTAATGATAAATACAATTCAACCTCAAAATAGATTATAAATAAAAAAATAACTAATAATGGATCAAGAAAACGGAACATTAATACTTTATCATAATAAAACATCTAAATAAATAATAAATATGGTGTCATTGGATCATATACCTGGTAACATCATTGGGTGTTGTCATAGTTGAAAATAAAAGATCAATGGAAAATTTCTTGAGGGAAAAAATTTTCATTTTGAAATAAATTATTAAATAATAAAAAATTGTCCAGTAATAGTGAAAAAATTCTCATTGAGAATAACCTTTTAAACATGAAAAGGAATATTCAAATCATTAAGCGGTCAAGATGGGTTGAAATTCTATTCTTGCTGCGTACATTAAAACAATGATTTGTTTCACATTTGTTTCTAAAAAGTTAGAAGTACGTCATTTTGAAAATGAAAAAATGGTTCCCTTTAAACCATTTTCATAAAAATTCAATCACGATTAGTCATGAATTTAATAAATCATGGGAGAGTATTAAAAATATTATTAAAAATATTATTTAATAACAGAGATATCGAAGAAAAATGGTTTCTGACCAATGATTGAAAAATTAATGTGAAAAATATAATCTACCAAAATAAACATAGGAGAAGAAAATTCATGTTTTTCTTGAGAGGTTGATCATTAAATTTATTCATTGGAAACTTAATTATAAATAATCAAAATAAATAATGAGATTATAATATAAATTAAATACATCAGGTTTGACTATCCTCATAAGTGATTTTAACCTCATGTATAATAAATTTCAATTTATTATAACTCTATAAAAGAATAAATTACCTAACTATAATGTCATATATGATTTCTTTATAATATTTCAATACTTTTTTATTATTAATTTTATACTAAAACCATTTTCCCCAATGCTAATTGTTTCTTTTTTACTTGTAAGTTTTGGATTTTTGGTTTTATTCCTTACATATAAATCACCAATTCATCATTTATTTAATTTTAATCATGATAGAATATAAAAAATATTAATTATGTAAATATTAATAATCTAACATAAAATACATAATTGAAAAATGAATCACATTAGTTTATGGAGATGGAAAGCCATATGTACACACGAGTGATGTTATAATTTTTTATGGGTGGAATAATATGAATTTAAATGATAATATTTCATTTTTAGAACTATAATAATGTCATAAATATAATATATATTCATCATATACATCTTTATAACCATCCAATTAAAATAGTTATGAATAACTAATTCATCCGCTATATAGAGACTATATGCCGTACATATGCATGAGTGTTGTTTTCGGTTTTTGTAGGATGAAAAAGAGAAAGAAAATAGTTTTCAAATAACAATAAAAAAAATAAAAAAATATTTATGATAAATCAGTTATTATTTTAGTATAGTTAAAATATATTTATATTAAGTATAAAAAGAAATAAATTTTAAAGAGTGAACAATGATAATTACCTCCTGTCCACTAGGCTACCTTTAGATACCTTCTTAAGGACTTTGGAATATAATTTTAAGAAAACAAGAACCACTAATTATAGTATAGATAATTTGGTAAGATAATTGGTATATTTTTGGTCAATATATTCTATTCAATGTGGTGTAAATAAGGGACAGAATGTGTGTTATTTTATAAGTGAGGGGTGGGTCATTTTTAAAAATTCATTAAATATTTTAATAAAATATCCTTCCAACTCATGTAAAATGGTTATAAAACTAAATGTTTGAGAAGATATAATGTATATGGTATTAATATAACCGTCCAATATAATTTATATTCATTTTATATCATTTTAAACCATATTAATTTGATTAACCCCTTGGTTATTTAGTTTTAACATTAACTGTAGTAATAAATTTTTCAATATTAAAGGGTAACATTTTCCTCATAAAGTAAAAATTGGATCACAAATAAAAAAGATTTCATGTTTAACACTATATATTGTTTCTATTATCCTAATTAAATAATTTTATGATTTTTAAATAATTTTAAATAATATTGTTTTTCAATATATATAATTATCAACATTTTTGACAATATTCATTCAATTTGACTTTAAAGTAATAAAGATAGTGATCGAATTAAAATATAAAACTTTTACACACCAATGTTTTGTATATTTATTTATAAAATTCTTGGAATAAAATTATTCATCCAAATATTATTAATTTTTATATTTTTAAAATTATTTATTTTATTTCTCTATAACTTGAAAAAATATTGTGTCAGCATTGCGTAAGGATTAAAGGCAATTATAGAATCACTAAAAATTAAAAATAATGTTCCTTTATAAAAGAAAATAAATTATTTTCATAATAATATTATAGAATCATTTATAATATATTATTATCCATATGTGAATATAAATAAGAGGATGGAATTTTGGAATTTTCTTTACTTTAAGTAATATCAATGCCATTATCAAGGTCACATGGAACAAAAATATCATATTCTTGAATTCAAAATTAATCCCTTAAAATGAAATAAATAAATATGTGGGGATGATTTTGAGACATTATCCCATTGTTTTAACCTTATTTTTATCATTTTTCCCTTATCGAGGTGGCAAATATTTACTCAGGTTACAATTCATAATGACTAAAAACAAAAGGGAGTTATTTATAAAATGTTAAAATATTTATTAAAAATATGGAATATATTTTATAATATTTAGTAACATAAATTTTAATAAATCAATTTAAATTTAAATATATAAATCATAATGAAAAGTTTTTATAAAAATGCGTTTTAAGTGTAAAAATTAACTTATAATAATAACATTTATATTTATGATTAAAATAGAATTAATTAAGTTATTATAAATTAAATGGATGATATTTAACTTTAGGATCAAATTCAAAATATAGTGGGGGTTTTAAATTATTTTATTTCATGAAAATAAATTATAGTGTTTGAAAAAATTGTATTTTCGACTATTAATTGAAAAATCAATCATTTATGAAAAATATGAATAATACCTTATTTAAATTTTGATTTTATGATTTAAAATATGATATCATTTATATAAAATTTAATTTATAAAATTATAATATTTTTTTTAAAATATGCAGAAACAAAATTCAATAAAAACCATATTTAAAGAGAACAAATTTTTAATGAATATAATAAATTGTAAAAAAATTATGTACACATTTAAAAAGAACTAATAGATACATTTGTATTAAATAAAATATTTATACATATTTTTAACAATGTGGTTAATCTTATTCACACCATCCAATTTAATGGCTTGGTGAGAACTATTAAATTATAATATTTCAACAGTATATTGTTCTTTTAAACTCAATGTTTCATGTTAAAAAGGATATTAAAGATATTGAATTTATTTAAAGATACATATATCATAAAATATCAGGGTGTTTCTATAATGACGCCTGATTATCATACATGGATATTAAATTATTTTAGATGAATATTCGTATCATTACATAAACACATGCTTGAGTACCATAATAGTTTAGTGCATTTGGAAACATGAAACAAAATATTCTAATCCAGTGAAATATCTTCAACGTTTTCAATAAATATCTCCCCCTTTATTAATATTCACAAAAAACCTAAATAATGTTTTTTACTATCTTGGTTAAAGGGAACATATTTAGGGTGAGATTAGATTCCCAATATTGTTAAACAAAGGAGATACATAAACATAACATGAACATAAGGGTATGAGAACATGAGAATAACATTTGAAAACCATAACCCACATATCAAAGATGATAATCATGAGTCATGGAATAAATATTGGCAGTTCACAAGAAATGAATAATAACATAATCAATGATCATGAGACATGATATCATAACATTGGAGTAGGAAATTTATTTTTTTGTACACATAATTATATAAAATATTATGTCATGTTTACCCACCAATACATTCATAATATGTTAGGATTAGGCTAACCACCCATGTACTAGACTTGGGCTTTGGATGACCTCTAGTGTAATCTCTTTCAGGCTTGGGATAACCACTAATGTACCCTCTATTTTGGGCTTTGGTTAGCCACACTTGTACCCTCTAAGATCATATAACATTTATCATTATACAATTCAATTATGAGAGATATAGGTCCCTCTCATAACCTAATGAAAACCATATTTATGTGTACCACAAGATCATAAACATTCATCATATCTGAACACATGAAATTAAAGAGGTATCAAAAACATATCTTCATATCATAAATAGTGTAAAATAGACAGGTTTCAAAAACATTTCATTATAGAATAACCTATTAAAATAAGCAGGTTTTATAAACATTCCATCATGGTATAACAAGTGGAGGAGAAATGGGATTCGTAAACATCATCAAAAAAGTATTATTATGAGAAGAATATGAATTTTATCCGTGGATATTATCCCCCAAAAGTCATATATAACACCAAAGTATTTCATATTAGATGGAAAATAATATATGGTTTTCATTTAAAACATTTCTTCAAGAAAACATTGTCTCTGATTTTATTTTTTTTAAAATATAAAACATTTTGAAAATTGTTTTCTTTGAAAATAAAATCAAAAACGTATAATTGAATTTTTGAAAATTAGTTTAAACATATATTAAAAATATTTTTTTTTGAAATAATTTTCCTCAAAAATGAACATTCAATATCATTTGAAAACATTTTTTAAAACAAGTTTTGAAAACATGGTTTTAGAATAAAACATATTTCTGACCGATGTGAGAAATAAAGACAAGTTTTTTTTAAAAAAAATTATTAATTATATTAAGTACCAATGAGTGGATAAATAGTACCATTACATGAATATATCAGGAATAATTAGAGGAGATGTAAATAAATGAGAATTATTGAGAGGTAGATCATGATGAAATGACTTTTTTTTCCAGCCAAAGAAGAATTCCAAAGGAATTTTAATTTTGGCATTTGATGGATGAGATGTTATTTTAATAGAGCATAATAACTTAATTTTTGAGGGTTATAACACTAAAAAGTGTTGTATTTAAAGTTTATTATAGGTATGAGTGGCGCCTTGAGTGATCCATTGAGATTTAAATGCATTGAGATCTGAAAACTCAAAAACTGGGAAGGACCGGTTTAGACGCATGGTTTGTCTGAAACCATGAGTCCTCCTAGAAGAAACTGTACAACATTTTTAGTAGAGTTGAAGGTATCACATAGTTTTATCTGACCATGAAAGTGGCATCACATATCTATGAACCTTGATTGTGTGATTTTGTATGTGCTGTACACAGTTAGCCAAACCGTGCGGCTATCCCATGCGAGATGAATTCTTGAGCTATGTATTAAACTTGGTTGGAACATGGTTTGGCCAACCATTTGGAAAAACAATATTCCCCATTCAAATATTTTTAAAATTACTATTTTAACCCAAATAATCTTAAATGAAAGATTTATTTTTTCTCCTTCCATTCTAGTTGATGGATCTCCCCCATTTCTCCAATGGGTTCCTCCTACTTTATCCTCTACGAATGGTGTTATCAACATCAGCTTACATCTAATATGATATTCATCAATCTACATGGATTCCTCTATGTAAGATCTATATTCCTCTTGAAATTTTTTCTATTTGATTTCCTCTCGACCATGTTATTGTGGTGTGAGCTAATTCACCCTATTTTTAGAGAATTTGTCAGCTTCATCAATTTCTCATAGCTCAGACTAAATCAAAGAATAATATTGGATTTTTGGATCATAATTTCTATAATGTTGGTTCTCTATAGATCATTCCCTAATATTTATTTGATTTATAAATATTGTTGTTGTGTCGCGTGCCAGAATTTCCCACATATAACCCAAAAATGAATTCATTGTTTCAAAATTGTTATAATAATGATGTATTACCCCTATCACTACTGGGAAGTTGGGGTTTCCCCACACTTTTATACCAACGGTTCAACAAATCTATTGGTATAGGGGTGCTTTACCAACGGTTTGTAGAAACTGTTGGTAAATGTTGAGTAATTGAAGGATTTCACAACGGTTTGAAGAAACCATTGGGAAATCTGAAATTTTTTCTCCCTTTACCAACGGTTTGTACAAACCCTTAGTAAAGGCCAATATTTTCCCAACAGTTTTTAAAATATATTGGGAAATGTCCCCCCCCCCCAAATACATCACCCTGACCCCCCCAATTACATAGAAACCAGACATTTCCCTCGATCTCCAGAAGCCCCCGTGTAGGTGAACCCTAACCTGAGGTCTTCGATCTGATCAGCTACAACTCCCCCATCGAGGTTAGACTCCTTCAACCTCTTTCGAAATACTGACATAGAATCCCTCATTGAGTTAATTGACATGGTTGGTGTGTGGTCTACCAAACTCTGTGACCTAACATAGTGAGATGAGGTATCTTATCCATTTCTAGTGTTGTTCATCCCAACTATGAGCAAATATCCTTTTATTCTCAACCTTTCTCCATTTATTTCATTATCTAGAAAGATCACATCATTATTACCTATTTTTAGGGATTTTGGAAAATTTTATGATTCACACAATTTAATATTAAATCAATGACTAATAATTGATTGGTAGATGTCTGTGAGTATATAGAAGATGGTTTATAAACTATCACTTAAAAGTATCACTATTATGTGTTCTTTATGATGTGTAGTATCATTGACATACTTTACTATTAATCTAGAATTTAAAAATAAATGTTTTTGTCTATAATTTATGAAATTAAACCTCTTTATGATCCATGAACAACCTATTAGTTTCGAAGATTAAACTTTATCCACCCATGGGGTGTGCTTGGCTTGGGGAAGAAATTGTGTAATGAAAGTTATGACCATATGGTTTCCAAAAATGAGTTATTGAACATGAGTGAATGATTTGAGATGCTTATAACACAAAATGGGACCTGAGCCATGTGCCTCTTATATGAGACCTATTGAAAATGAATATAAATAAATTTTAATTTAGTTTCTAAGTATATGTTCACTGATTAATGATTTATAATTCCTTGAAGAAACCAACCAAGGATTCATGTTAAAAACATATCTTTTAATTCCATTTGGAAATCCCCTTTAATTCATGATGATTTGGTTTAGAATACCTTGGGGAAATCTACCTTAGATTCATAGTTATTATGATTTAAGAAGCCTTGGGGATGTACTCCATCATTTTTCACATGCATGATGCATCTAACTATCCATATTTATACTGAAAAACATCTCGGAGGACCTACTTCTTTTCGTTGTATGTATCCAAATGAGAGAAATATGTACAAATTAAAGTCTTTTGTCCGAACCAGGAATCATCCTAAAGGTTCTATCGTGAACGGTTACTTGGATAAAAAATGTATGGATTTATGCTCAATGTATTTTTCTAATCTTACTACCAGAATGAAAAGAACAATGAGAAATGAAAAAGAACAGTATGAGAAAATTGAACCCAGTTTTCCATCACTTCCTCAAATAGGAGGAATTCCTAGATCATATACATTGAAGACATTAAGACTTAAAGAACGAGAGATGGCACATCACATAGTTTTATTCAATTGTGATTTTTTGATGACTACATTAGGTAACTAAATTGAATATGTATATCTTATATATATATATCTATTAAAATATTCATATTTTTTATCTACGGGGAAAATAAAAAAATGATAAATAGAAATCATCGTTCTTTATCTTTGAGAAGGAGGGCGAATTTTCATTGAAAATAGTTTTCTTCTTAGTTAAAATTGAAGGTAAAAATATTACTATTTAAAATAATTAAATCAATATTTAATTAATTTTAATATCCATTTATATTGTAGGTATTGAGTTTTTCTGCTGACACTGTCTCTGAAGAAATAAGAGCTTTGGATTTTGGTCCTAATACCGGGGTTCGTGACTGTAAATCAATTGTTATTAATGGGTATAGATTTATTGACACTGAATAAGGAAATACCATGATAACACAACATGATGGTGTCATGGTTACTACCCCAATATTTTTTTATGACAATGCATCATATAGTAGACCACAAATTGAATATGTGGGTTATTATGGATTCGTTGAAAAAATAAAAATAGTGTATTATTACTCTCATGGATGAGTCATGATGATGAAATGCCATTGGTTTGATTTGATGAAGAGACAAGGCACATTTATTGATGATTGTGGATTTCTAGTCATTAATATGACTCACAATCTTGCTACCGAAGAACCATATGTATTGGAATCAATGGATAAACAAGTTTTTTATGTCAAATACTAACTTCGACCTGAATTTGGTGTCATAGATGAAGTAATACCAAAACATATTTTTGATGATGGTGATGATGGAATTGACACCATCCCTACTGCCATTGGAACCAATCCATTTATTTCTCTTGATGACTCCAATAGCTAAATTTTCATAGTTGACTGTAAACATAAAGTTGTGGTGGGAAATATATAAAATCATCCATTCATGTTCTCAATTCTTTTGGTTCACCTCAAGTTGGTTTGTTAAGTTTGGTTATATTCAAATTGATTTAATATTGATTACAAATATATTGTATTTGACTTGATTGTTATGTGAATTTTCCATATTTATTGGTTGAAAATTTTATTTGAATTGCATTTTCAAATCCGGAATTGAACTATATTTAAACCTATGAAGAAAAAATTTCTAACATGGTGAACATTTCAATTCATCAACTATGACGTGTATAAAATTTGTATGACTCTAAGACCTCTCTTTAAAATTTTACCATGTAATGAACAAGATGGTTTGTATTCTTCTACAAATCATGTATTGAAACCTTCATCATCTACCAAAGCTAAAGAAATTAAAATTTTCCTTAATTTTGACAATTGCTTTACCACTTACGAATCTAGTAGAATCATTTTTCAATGATTTTAATAGACTGATAATACTTAGTAAATAATCATCCTACTAAAAATTAAATTTCTTTATTATATCTTGTACGTTTTATTGACTTCGTTATATATTTTTTCAAGCTCACCTAAAACAATGGTTAGTTAAATTATCCATGAATCCCCCTATTCCCTCTCAATTATTTTATTTATTTGGGTTACACATTAGTTATCCTTTTCGATTTACTTTAATATTTGTTTTCAAATGTAGGAAATGAAACCAATTGAAGAGAGGCAACAAAAATAGAATATAGACAACAATTGTCACATGACTGAGCTGGGAATTCGACCACTAGTGCATGTAATGAGTATTTTATTTTAAATATATTCATTTAAAAAATATATAAGGTCATGTGATTAAAAATTTTTAAACATTTTTTCAGGATCCATCTATTAGGCAACAATTATTTGATGAGCAGCCTAGTAGTGGTCCCATTACTCGGGGTGTTCGTATGAGGGGGGGGGGGGGGGTACGAGAGCTAGACGATCTGGTCGGCATACCCGATTAGACCCTGCCCCTCCCGCTGACCAACCATCCATCCCATATTCTGATCCCAATGTGCCATTAGGGACACACGTGATATTTAGGCCTCCTATGTTTTCACCATCCTTTACATTTGACCCTCCGCACCCATCTGTACCATATCTGATGATGATTCCCACTCCCCATCTAGCATTTGTCTAGCAATCCATGTCATCTTATTTTACTTCTAATTCTTTCTCTCCGGGCTTTTATATTCGATCTTCTTCGACACCTAATCTGACAGAGCTGTCCCTATGGAGAATACATTGGGACTCAATCCATTTGTATAGGGTGTTCCTTCAGTTTTTGCAGATCCAGTGACACCCATTGACTAGAATACCATATGTATACTTATAAAACCCAAACAAATTGTTACACCATTATTTATTTCCGTTATAACATGTATTGATAAAATATTTGTTTTTAATTCATAAAAGTTACATATAATGATAGGAGACAGGGGTGGGGGCTTACATTCATGCATGCAGTGTGGAACCGCCACACGTAGTTGATGGTGGAAAACATTGAAGATAGTCAGATGATTGAACAATCAAGGCAGCAATGTCATAATGTTTTGGTGAAGCTTGCCAAATACTCCGACATCATTCCTGTCAGCCCGCTCTCATAGAGACAACTACCAAATGATGTTGAGGATAAATCCTGGACAGAGATATGGGTACAAAATTCTATTGTATTTAATACAATATATTAATTTTTTTTAATTATATGAATTAATATTTTGGTGTTAGATGCGGTTTAATTTATATGATGGTGAGGGGGCATGGACAGCACATCTAAAGGATTTAGGTGAGCTTTAGAGAGCTAATAAGAATGAGTTGTACATTGGATGGTGTTCTAGAGTGGGAATAGAGTTAGAGGAATTCCCTTTCACGGATGATTGTATTTTAGAATAGTACTGATAGATGGTTACTCATTGGATGACTATCCAATTTAAGGTATTAATAAAATTAGAGGTATTTAAATGAAAATTTTCATGTTTTTCATTAATAGTAATTATTGAATTTTATTTAGGATGCATCTAGAAGAAATAAAAAAACATTGATGCTAAGAAATACATCCACACATTAGGATTTACTATGATGACAGATCATGAGTGAAAGTAGGTATGATAGATTATAATCTTTCATTACGACCTGCACTTTCTATTACTTCCTCCATAATTTATTTGATTTATAAAGTTGTTATATAATTTTAGTTATGAAAATACTGTTTTTCTTGTATCCTTTTTTTGATTATGGTTTCCTATATTCAATTTCATTGTAGAGGCATAAATTGAATATAGAAGGACGCGTGCCTCGAGCAAAACTAGTTTGCTAGAGTAGAAAGAAGAAAGATGGAAGTGCAGTTAATGAACAGACTCAACAGAATATTGTAAGTTTTACTTTTTAGATTTAAAATTTTAAACTCTATTTTTTAACATAATAATCTATTTATATTTTTAATAGGCTGCTTTTGAGGCCCTTAAATCCTAGGAACCTGACAATTTTGGGCCAAATGATCACTTACATCAGGTTTTAGGAGATGAGCACCCTGGTAGAGTATGTTGCCGACCTGGGAAGAGTATAGTTCCAACAAGCTATTGTTACTCCTCAGGTACGAGTTGTAGTGCCACCGAGCTGTAGAAGGTTAAGGAACAAGAAAAAATAGTTGAAAAAAGGTCCATAGAGATGGTAGAGCGGTCTGCTAGGGAAAACTTTGCTTTTATAAAACTGATGGAAGTTTTATGTCCAACACTTCCACCAAAGGCTAGAAATGCTTGTGATGAATATATGTCATCAATGAGTTCTATATAATGTACACTAGATGGAAGTTCTAGTGGTGTTCAAGATGATGGTGAGGAGGATGTCGATGCAGAGGAGGAGGAGGCCGAGGCGCCGGCCGAGGCGGAGGAGGAGAGTGAGGAGGCGGCCAAGGCAGAGGAGGAGGGAAATGAAGAGGTTGAGGGTGAGTACAAGGGAAAGGAGGAGGGCGAGGATGATGATGGGGACAACGATTAAGATGAGGGTAAAGGTGAGGATGATAGTGATGATAGTTATGGTGATGAGGGACACTGATCCGTTACATTTTTGACTGATATTACTAACCTTTGATGTTTATTGATTTGTTGTGCTTGAATATATGTGTGATTAGGTAGGTCCCATTATCATTATTTTTTTATCTATAAATAATATACCTTGACTTGATTATTTGCTGTTAAATCCCCTTATTTAAATGAAATTGTAAATTTTTAGTGGAAATTAGAAAATTAGTGGTCTGATTAGAAGTTGATATAATGATGTTATTTTTTTAACCTTGAAATAATTTGCTTATAAAATGTGTAAATACCATCCCATGAAACCAAGATAGCCCCCCATAAAGCCCCACAGACAACCCCTGGAAGCCCCCCACCCTCCTCCCTGGACCCCGGACAGCCCCCCCACCCTTCTCCCTGGACCCCAAACAGCCCCACAGACATCCCCCAAGACAGCCTCCCCACCTTCCTTCCTAGACCCCTGACAGCATCCCCACCCTCCTTCCTGTACTCCGGACAGCCCTCAGACATCCCCCCGGACATCCCCCTACCCTCCTCCCTAGACCTCGAATAGCCCCCGAACAGCCTTCCCACTATCCTTCCTAGACCCCGGATAGCCCCCAGGACAACCCCCCCCCCCCCCACCATCCTCCCTGGACTCCGGACACCCCACCAGACAGCCTCCCCACCCTCTTTCCTGGACCCCGGACAGCCCCCCACCCACCTCCCTAGACCCCAGACAGCCCCCCGGACAGCCCCCGAACAACCCCTACCCTCCTCCCTGGACCCAGATATCCCCCAAACAGCCCCTCAGACATCCCCCCCAGACAGCCCCCACCCTCATCCTTGGACCCCGGACAGCCCCCCCTCCACCCTAGACCCCTAAAATCCTCCCCCCCGACCCGACACCCCAACATTGGTCAAGTGGTGATTCGACATTTATAAAACATCACAACAATTCAAAAAAGGCTAAGGACCACCTACCTTTATTCTTGAGAAAATCACACTCTTAATTCGGCGTCTCAGATCCCAATATAAGCACTCTTCAAGATTCACCCTAAATCCCAACTAAAAAGAGGGTTTTAGAGCTTCAGAAGAAGATTAGAGAAGAGTGCAAACCCTACTCAAAAAGAGGAAGCAAGGAGAGGATTAGACACCCCTGAATCTTCAATCCACACTTGAAGAAACTCAAAACACCCCAATCCAAGGCATGGTGTGGCCAGCACCACTCAAAGTTTCTCACATTTATTTGAAATGGACAAAATTTTAAGTGAAAACAACAACTAGCATACGAAAAGCCAACCAAACACATTCAAATTCTATTAATACATTAGGAAAATGATCCATGGGTCATTTTTGATGTGTACGATTCAACTCCGTATCAATCCCAAAAATGGTGTGTCCGACACCACTCAAACCATATCACTTTTATTTGAAATGGATAGGATTTTAAGCGAAAACAACAACTTGCATACAGAAAAATGACCAAACACTTTATGATAATATTGATACGTCATGAAAATGATTCATGGGTCATTTTTGACGTGTACGAGTCAACCTGCCTCAATCTGAGGCACGGTGTGGCCGGTTTCACTCAAAGTGTCTCTCTTTTGTTTAAAGTGGACAATGTTTTAAGTAAAAACAACAGACATATGGAAAACCAACCAAACATATTTTTATTGTGTTGATACTTTAGCACAATGATCCATGGGTCATTTTCGACGTGTACGAGTCAACCCCGCCTCAATCCAAGGCATAGTGTGGATGATACCACTCAAAGTGTCCTACCTTTATTTGAAATGGGCAACATTTTACGTAAAAACTACAACTAGAATATTGAAAACTGACCTAACGAATTTGGATTGTGTTGATACTTTAGGAAAAAGATCCATGGGTCATATGTGACCTGTAAAAGTCAACCCTACCTCAATCCAAGGCATGATGTGGCCGGTATCACTCGAAATGTCTTTCTTTTGTTTAAAATGGGCACCCTTTTAAGTAAAAACAACTAGCATACGGAAAACCGAGAAAACGTATTCGGATTGTGTTGATACTTTAGCATAATACTTGGGTCATTTTTGATGTGTAAGAGTCAACACCACCTCAATTTGATGCACGGTGTGGCCGGTACCACTCAAAGTGTCTCGCTTTTATTTGAAATTGACAACATTTTAAGTGAAAACAACAACTGGCATATAGAAAACCAAACAAACGCAGTCAGATTGTGTTGATACTTTATGAAAATGATCAATGGGTCATATGTGATGTATACGAGTCAACCCCACATCAATCCAAGTCCGGTACAGTCAACATCACTCAAAGTTTCTTTCTTTTGTTTAAAATGGACACCCTTTTATGTAAAAACAACAACTTGCCTAAAAAAACCAACCGAACATATTCTTATTGTGTTTATACTTTATAAAAAGGATAAATGGGTCATTTCGGACTTGTATGAGTCAATCCCGCCTCAATCCAGGGCACAATGTGGCCGGTACCACTCAAAGTGTCTCACTTTTTGTTGAAATGGGCAACATTTTAAGTGAAAACAACAACTGGCATATGGAAAAGAGTCCAAAGACATTCATATTCTGTTGATACTTTATAAAAATGATATATGGGTCATATGTGATGTGTAAGAGTCACCTCGAACTCAATTTGAGGCATGGTGTGACCTCTATCACTCAAAGTGTCTTTCTTTTGTTTAAAATGGACACCCTTTTATGTAAAAAAAACTGGCATATGTAAAACTAACCAAACATATTAATATGGTGTTTATACTTTAGAAAAAAGATCCAAGGGTAATTTTTGATGTGTAAGAGTAAAACCCGACTCAATCAGAGGCACGGTGTGGTCGGTACCACTCATAGTGTCTCACTTTTAGTTGAAATGGACAACATTTTAAGTAAAAATAACAACTGGCATATAGAAAACTGACCAAACACTTTCTTATTGTATTGATACTTCAAGACAATGATTTATGGGTCATTTGTGATGTGTACGAGTCAATCCACCTCAATCCAAGGAAAGGTGTGGCCAGTACCACTCAAAGTGTCTCACATTTATTTGAAATGGACAACATTTTAAGTGAAAAAAACAACTGGCATACAGAAAACTGACCAAACACATTCAAATTATATTAATACATTAGGAAAATGACCCATGGGTCATTTTTGATGTGTAAGAGTCAAATACGCCTCAATCCGAGGCACGATGTGTCTGGTACCACTCAAACCGTCTCACTTTTATTTGAAATGGACAAGATTTTATGTGAAAACAACAACTTGCATACGGAAAACTGACCAAATGCTTTCTGATTATATTTATACCTCATGAAAATGATTCATGGTTCATTTGTGACAAGTAAAAGTCAACCCGACTCAATCTGAGGTACGGTGTGGCTGGTATCACTCAAAGTGTCTCTCTTTTGTTTAAAATGGGCAATGTTTTAAGTAAAAACAACAGACATATGGAAAACCAACCAAACATATTTTTATTGTGTTGATACATTATCACAATGATCCATCGGTAATTTTTGATGTGTACGAGTCAACCCCGCCTCAATTCGAGGCATTGTGTGGCCGGTACCACTCAAAGTGTCCTACCATTATTTGAAATGGACAACATTTTAAGTAAAAACAACAACTAGCATATGGAAAACCGACCTAACGAATTTGGATTGTGTTGATACTTTAGGAAAATGAACCATGGTTCATATTTGACTTGGAAAAGTCAACCTTGCCCCAATATGAGGCATGGTGTGGCCGGTATCACTCAAAGTGTCTTTCTTTTGTTTAAAATGGACACCCTTTTAAGTAAAAACAACTAGCATACGGAAAACCGACCAAACGTATTCAGATTTTTGTGATACTTTAGCACAATACATGGGTCATTTTTAATGTGTACAAGTCAACCCCACCTCAATTTGGTGCACGGTGTGGCCGGTACCACTCAAAGTCTCTCACTTTTATTTGAAATGGACAACATTTTAAGTGAAAACAACAACTAGCTTACAGAAAACCAACCAAACGCGGTAAGATTGTGTTGATACTTTAGGAAAATGATCTATGGGTCATATGTGATGTGTACAAGTCAACGCTACCTCAATCCGAGTCCGGTGTGGTCAGCATCACTCAAAGTGTCTTTCTTTTGTTTAAAATGGACACCCTTTTAAGCAAAAACAACAACTGGCATACAAAAAACCAACCAAACATATTCGTATTGTGTTTATACTTTAGAAAAAGGATACATGGGTCATTTCCAACTTGTATGAGTAAACCTCGCCTCAATCCAAGGCACACTGTTGCTGGTACCACCCAAAGTGTCTCACTTTTAGTTGAAATGGACAACATTTTAAGTGAAAAAAACAACTGGCATATGGAAAAGAGACCAAAGACATTCATATTTTGTTGATACTTTAGGAAAATGATCCATGGTTCATATGTGACATGTAAGAGTCAACCCTAACTCAATATGAGGCACGGTGTGGCCTCTATCACTCAAAGTGTCGATCTTTTGTTTTAAAATGGACACCCTTTTATGTAAAAACAACTGGCATATGTAAAACTGACCAAACATATTAATACGGTGTTGATAATTTAGAAAAAGGATCCATGGTTCATTTTTGATGTGTAAGAGTAATCCCCACCTCAATCCGAGGCACTATGTGGCCGGTACCACTAAAAGTGTCTCACTTTTATTTGAAATGGACATCATTTTAAGTGAAAATAACAACTGGCATACAGAAAACTGACCAAACACTTTCTTATTGTATTGATACTTCAAGAAAATGATTCATGGATCAGTTGTGATGTGTACGAGTCATCTTGCCTCAATCTAAGGCACGGTGTGACCGATATCACTCAAAGTGTTTCTCTTTTGTTTAAAATGGCCATAGTTTCAAGTAAAATAAATATATATACGTAAAACAGACCAAATATATTCTGAATATGTTGATACTTTAGAACAACAATCCATGGGTCATTTTTGATGTGTACGAGTCAACCCCGAGTCAATCCAAGTCATGGTGTGGCCGGTACCACTCAAAGTGTCTCCCCTTTATTTGAAATGGACAAAATTTTAAGTAAAAACAACATCCAGCATACAGAAAATTGATCTAATGAATTTGGATTGTGTTGATACTTTATGACAATGATACATGGGTCATATGCATCGTGTACGAGTCAACCCCTCCTCAATCTAACGTACAATGTTTTCAGTATCACTCAAAGTGTCTTTTTTTTAAAATGGAATCCCTTTTAAATAAAAACAACTGGCATACGGAAAACCAACCAAACATATCATGATTACATTGATACTTTAGAAAAAGGATCCATGGTTCATTTTTAAAGTTTATGAGTCATCCCTGCCTCAATCCGAGGCACGATGTGGCCGGTACCACTCAAAGTGTCTATATTTTATTTGAAATGGACAACATTTTAAGTGAAAACAACAACTGGCATATGAAAAACCATCCGAACGCATTCAGATTCTGGTGATACTTTAGGAAAACAATCCACGGATCATATTTGATGTGTACGAGTTAACCTTTCATCAATCTGAGGCATGGTGTGGCCGTTATCACTCGAAGATTCTTTTGTTTGTTTGAAATGGACAAAATTTTTAAGTACAAACAACAACTGGCATACGTAGAACCAACCAAACACATTAGTATTGTGCTGATACTTTAGGAAACTAATCCATGGGCTGTATGGGATGTGTAAGAGTCAACCCCACCTCAATACAAGGCACGGTGTGGCCGGTATCACTCTATGTGTCTTTCTTTTGTTTAAAATGGACACCCTTTTAAGTAAAAACAACAACTAGCATACAAAAAAACAAACCAAAATATTCGGATTGTGTTGATACATTAGCACAAGGATACATGGTTTATTTTTGACATGTATGAGTCAACCCCTCCTCAATCTGAGGAATGGTGTGGCCAGTACCACTCAATGTGTCTCACTTTTATTTGAAATGAACAACATTTTAAGTGAAAATGACAACTGGCATACAGAAAACCGACCAAACACATTCAGATTCTGTTGATACTTTAGGACAATGATCCATGGGTCATATGTGACATCTAAAAGTCAACCTCGCCCCAATCCAAGGCACTTTGTGGCCTTTATCATTCGTAGTGTCTTTATTTTGTTTAAAAAGGACACCCTTTTAAGTAAAAACAACTGGAAAACAGAAAACTGACCAAACATATTCAGATTCTGTTGATACTTTAGAAAAAGGACCCATGGGTAATTTTTGATGTGTAATAGTCAACCTCGCCTCAATCCAAGGCACGTTGTGGCCAGTACCACTCAAAGTGTCTCGCTTTTATTTGAAATGGACAACATTTTAAGTGAAAACAACCACTGGCATACTGAAATCCAACCAAACACTTTCATATTCTATTGATACTTTAGAAAAATGATCCATGGGTCATTTGTGATGTGTATAAGTCAACCCCACCTCAATCTGAAGCACAGTATGGCTGGTATCATTTGAAGTGTCTTTCTTTTGTTTAAAATGGACACCCTTTTAAGTAAAAACAACTGGCATACAGAAAACCCACCAAACGTATTCATATTGTGTTGATACATTAGCACAACAATCCATGGTTCATTTGTGATGTGTACGAGTCAACCCCACCTCAATTCGAGGCACGGTGTGGCCAGTACCACTCAAAGTGTCTCACTTTTATTTGAAATGGACAACATTTTAAGTGAAATCAACAACCGACATACGAAAAACTGACCAAACTCTTCAGATTGTCTTGATACATTAATAAAATGATCCATGGGTCATATGTGACATGGATGAGTCAACCTCGCCTCAATCTAAGGAATGGTGTGGATGGTATCACTCCAAGTGTCTATCTTTTGTTTAAAATGGACATCATTTTAAGTAAAAAACAACTGGAATATGGAAAACCGACCAAACGTATTCGGATTGTGTTGATACTTTAGCACAAGGATCCATGGTTCAGCCTCACACAATCCACTTCTAATGTGAGGAACTCCAAACCCTATTCTAAAACACATGACATTTAATATGCCAAGGACAACTACATTCCTTAAGTCACACAAACTCATTTATACACACCCATTATCATCATCACTAAGTTCAAAGAGACTCACACAAAACCATGGGACATTATATTTGTTTTTGGTTGAAGTCATTTATCCATGTCCTTATTTTGGGGGTTATTAGCTTCTAATTTCTGAATTCAATCATGTATATGTTATACAAAATGCAATTTTTTACGTATTCTTAATTCTGTATAACACATATAATTACGTATTCCGTGTTTTATGTTTTGTATTCATAATTGATAATTAAATTATGTGTGTATTCAATTCAGTATTCAATTATGAATTGAATTCAGAATTTCACATGTACTTTTCATCTCAGTTCAGAAATGAATTCTAAATCAATTATGTATGTTTATAATTACCTTATGAATTATGTTTTAATCTTGTATATGTATAGTTTCAGGGTTCCTTATCTATTAAATCTAGATGAATTAATTGTATATATGTATGTGTTATAGTTGGTTGTTGCAGGTAATCGGAATTGGCATATGGCTGTGAATGTGTTCTATACCAACGGTTCTAAGAGAACTATTGGTAAAAAAACTTTCCAAATAGTTTACAAACCATTGGGATATTGTGGAATTTCCATCCTTTACCAATGGTTTACACAAACCATTGGTAAAAAGATATACAAAACTATATTCCAACGGTTTGAAACCATTGGAATAGTATGTTTACCAATAGTTTCAAACCGTTGGTGAAAAGTTATACCAACGGGTTGACATAACTGTTGGTATAATGTAGATTTCCTAATATATATGAATGGTTTTCAAGAAACCATTGTCATATGTGTTTCCCTATGGCTTACTTCCCTATGGTCTGGATAACCGTTGGTATATATTATACCAACAGTTATCCAAACATTACCAACAGTTTGGAACTGTTGGTAAATGGTTCATTTCCAGTAGTGTATTGAGCCATGTTATGCGATTATGGGGTTTCATACTCAATTACAGACACCCATTTGTGTGTGGAAAGTTATTTTTCTTCTATTATATATATATTTTAAAATATAGGAATGTCTTATAAGCATTTTACATGGACTGTAAGTTGAATTTTCCCTTACATGTAATTTTCTAGTGGATAACAACACTTTATTAGTGCTAGATCAAACCATGAAATTATTTTGATATAATTTATAACTTAATATAATGAACTTTGTTGGTTAGTTGAGTTATGTATCTTGAATGTGATGATTGGTTGAACTAAATTAATTGTCTATGGACAATTTCATGGTTTATATTAAATCCCCTTAGATGAGGTGAATTATCTTCTAAACTAAAAATATGGGGTTAGTGATTTAAATATTTCTTAGCCTTTTGGAATTGGTGTTTCCTATTCCTTATTTTTTATTTCTATATATATAACATTATTAGTACATGGACTCTATTGAAAATCTTAAATGGATTGATTAAAAGGGTGTGGCCTTTCTTATAACTAATTTTTTCAAAGACCAACCACATTTTAAATGGGTTAGAAGGTCTTGATTATAGATAAAATTGACTTGAGAAATGAAATGGAGTGTTTAAATTTAATTGTCAGAATTAAATGGAATTGAATTGGGTGGTACGAACAGACCTATTTATATTTATAAATAAGCACTGCTTATATGAATTATATGAATTATGTCTCCCTTTGTAATAATAGGCATTTGTATTACCTATGATTAAGAGGTAATTACTTTTTATTATCAATATTATTATACATTTTATATTAGATGTATAATGATTGTTAAGTTAGTTATGTTGATCATGACGCTTCATGGTGCCTTACATCGGGTGTTGAGCCTGAAATCTCACACCTTTGACACTATTCTAATGGTGCCAATTAAACACCAAATCCCTTGTTTTGGGTGTTGACATGATGACTCACCCACCATCTCAAGTATTGATCATGAAGTCTTGCATTCAACATGAAATTTAGGTCTTTTACCCATTTCTTAAGCTTATAGGATCATTTAGACTAATTATAGAGTTTTGAGTTAGGCCCTAGTATACTTATCACCTACTATTCCAGTTATACAAATACTTACATCTACACATACTTAGTCCATATAGGTGCATCAAGTATATAAATATAATATATATATATTATTACTATATATATATTTATCAACCAAACTATCATTCTGGTATATGCCAAAGAAAGTAGAGATGACCAGGTGTACCATTGAAACATGAGTAGACTAATTTTTATTTATTAAACATTGATTATTATTATTTATACATGCAGACTACTATACCCTATATTCAAGGACTGAATTTAGCTTTAGACACCATTGGTGGTGACATACTGAGTATATATCACACCCATATTAGGCCGTTATTACACTGGTGTTCCCAATAATATATCTTATTTATAGGCCATTGACTTCTTCTACTGTTGACTTTCTTATACCTGAGTGTTAGAAGGATAGTAATGAGATGAATCTCAGTATGCACATGGAGTTATCCCTTAGGGACTTTTTTATTTATTTTTTTACTTCACTATATCATGTTTTCTACTGTGTTTATACTATTTTAGTTAATGTATCATCATCTGAACAAATATGAATTGCTGTATATTGGACCTATACATTTACATTCAATTGCAATTATTCTTCAACTACTCTCTATTTCATGTATTAATACTTACTATGTTGTCTGTTATCTATTTTATGATATACCACTATGCTACTTTGATCATGAGTGTATAGTCTCCCCACTATAAAATCATTAGACCCTAACTGCTAGTCAACAACCACTTCTTTATAGTAAGGCATGCTGAAAGCCATGTGGCGACTGTTCTGACTATGGATTTAGTATTTAGTCAGGTCAGGATGTTACAAAGTAGTATAATATAATTCCTTTTTTACTTTGTATTACTATTTGGGGTTAGTAGATAAGAGATTATGAATGTGTCAGTTCTTGGTAAATAGACATGTTTGGGAGTGATCAACCCACAAACAGGTAAAATTCCAAGTGTTCGTGGATGGGATTATTGTTCATGTCGTTATCTATTACAGTTGATTATTATTTCACCTTGAGTGATTCGTGTACCTTCTATTGCATACTGATTTATTCAATTTATGGCATTTTTCACTTATCCAAGTATGAAAAATAAAGTAGCATTACATGCATCATTATAGGCACATAGATATTCATATTCCAAGAATATTCCATTCCATGTAGTTTCATTTATAGCTTTCCTATTAATTGTGATTATATGACTTATGTGTTTATTAGTATGGCTGTTATATACTGAGTTAGATATTTTGTGACACTATTAGTTTTGTACATGTTTTGGTATTTCTTTAGAATTTTTGTTTATATAACATACCTAAGAGATTTATTTATCATGTTAATATTTTTCAATGATTTCGTAATTATATTACATGCTACCTTATTATTTAGTATTTCTTGCCTTTGTATCACACTTTTGTGCTTATTTAGCACATTTCTCAAGGCTTATTTCTCATGGTAGATTTCTTAGTTATTAACATTATATAAAATTGGTTTTTAAAGTTACTTCATCGATATGAATTTAATTTTCTCATATCTATTATTAGTGACACCACAGCTAACTAATCATGAGATGTTTGAACTAAGAACCATTGGTTAAATGGGATGACAAATACTGGTCATGATTAATGAGAGACAAATTTAAATATGTTAAGTGTATGGGACCTTTATTTATTGTTATATAGTAACCCATATAACTAAACCATTATATAAGCGCATGATATATCTGGAGATGATTATAAATATAAAATCCATTTAATTTTTATTATAAAATTATTTATTTTTTATGGACCTTTTACATGACTCGGCCCTAGTTAGTCAGTTATAGTATTTAATATTATTAGATAAAACCCTTTGATAGCATCTCTAAACTTAAAATTATTGATGATGTCCTCTATAAAGGCATGTGACTCTATCACACGGGCATGGTGATATATATTATTAACTTACAAAATGAAAAATGGACCCAAATTGATTAGTTGGGGAATGTTTCTTATTATATAACCCAATATAGGTGTTTTAAAACATTGATAATTAAGAAATATTTATTGGGTTTCATTTTCATGAACCTAGGTTGGATTAAGGGGACCCTAATAGGATTCCCTATCTATTATGACTTATTATTGAATCCCATGTGGAAATACTTAACTAATACCATTTTTAAAAACCGTTGTGGATAAATAAAATGATTAAAAAGAATTTATTTGATAAATTGGATAAGTATTAATGGATTTAAATTAACTATTCATGTTTACAAAGGAAGTTTGATAAGAGTTACCTTTTTTCACTGGATGTGTTAGTTAAATCAGGTACAAATTTAGTTTATCTTATAATTGGAACTTTATGTTCATAATTAAACCTTTTAAATTTTTAATGATTGAATGTGAATAGATGTGATGAATTAAAATTGAATCGTAGGCGGTATCCTTAGTTTAAAACCTCATGTAGAGTAGGTTAAAAATATCGTTAAGCTATATTGGAATATAATCATGAGAATTTTCCATAGGCCCTTTTCATTTCATCAAGGGCTAAAATGATAGGCATGGTCCATAGTGAAATCTATTTAGAGTGACCTTGTGACAGGGTTTCCACTTATGATTCCGTAAGGGTCTAGCATGAGGTAAGTAGCACCCTTTAGGATTAAATTCCTTTCTAAATACTCTCAGATTTCTAATGTATAGTGATATTCAAGTTCCATTCTCCCTAGTAGGACTCTTAGATTCTAAAATAAAACCTTGTCTGAATTTGTGTTCATTGTATCCTTAATCCTTATGATGTCCAAGAGCACTAAGTAATGCTCGGTTTTAGTAGATAGACATGCCTACGATATGTTTTTCCTCTTAGTAGGTCACATGACCCCATCTTCTTCCCCAGTGGTGATGACTTAGTGAATCGTCATCTAGGTTAATTGTCGTATGGAAATGTATGACCCTGGGTTAAGTATCCTTTAAGGACAATCTGATACATGTATGTATCATCTGTAAATACTATGAATAGTATTTTAGATGTGATATCCTCCTTTTAAAACCTTGGGGTATTGTGTGTTCATTACGTGGTACCCATTGAGTTGCAAAATGATATAATAAATCAGTTGAGTTTGATATAGTTGTTGAGCCATGAGCTATTGAGTATGTTCTCAAGTCATCTCTAAAGTATAGTTTCTTTGGAGTTAAAGGAATCAATTAGTCCTAATGTTTGGGATGAAGTTTCAAGAGGATCAGGTGTTTTGACATTCCATTATAGTTGGTTTTGGATTTAATTCCAAATGCTACGATGTATCTGAGCATGAATTGGATAAGTTAAATCATACGTTTAAGGTGAATCTGATATAGCACAATTATGAGTGGATAGTATGTCACTCCTTTTAAAGACTAAGACACTCATAATGTGGGGAGCGTCATGTAAGATCTAGTGAATACAATTCATTTATGGTATTAGGGATACAACTGAGGAATACCATTTGAAAATAGTGAGTGATTTTTTTGAATGTCTGTGAGATTAGTGAGTCTTGTAACATGTCAGTGCTTGCAAGGTAGCGCGATATTGAAATGGTTTGTTGTGTATGCGACCAATGGAAACATCATTGGTCATGGATGGTCGTAGGTTTAAAATCTTGAGTGATCAAGGGAGGCCATAGTTTTTAAATGTGTTGTGATCGGTTAATGATGATTCTTCGGGTGGTGAATCAGAACTTTTTTTAGGAAAAATTGTCCTATTGTGATTCAATTTCTCTTATTTTTGGCAGTTGTAATGTGGTTGGTGTGAATCTATAGAACACATCATCATGGATCTAATATAAGTGTCTCAAATCATCTTGGTAATCTTTGATATACTATTTGTGTTCTATTTTTTTGCGGATCATGTCCCCTATCTTGATATCATCTGGGAACACTGAGAGAGTTTCAGTTATACTACAAGATGAATTAAAATTCCTTTGGTCCCAATAAGTGAAATACATGTGTGTTTCACTTATACAAATTTTTTTTAAACAACCATGGTTAGTCTTGAGTGATGCTTGTGTTCCCAAGTAGGAACACCTTGGTTAAACTCACAAACACCAGATGGTTCTTAACTTGACTACCATTGGGATCAGTTAGTGTTCTTAACATGTGGTCATCTCAGATATGCATTGATGTCTCACTTGTAAAGGCCAGAGTATAGGTTATCTTAGATGAGCTCCTCAAATTCAAGTTGATGATTAAGAGGTTACCTTGAACTTTAGTTAGGCTTGGATGATATGTTTCGAGAGTGATGATCTATGTAGAAATTATCAAGGGTAAGGAAAAATGCCTTGGGGGAAGGCATCATGTTTTAGGATGTAATACGTCAGCAGTCTAAACTGAGAATTTTGATAATGGTTAGATGAAGTTAGATCAAATTGTTTTATTTTGTATTATGAAAATGGTTAGGGAATAACTATTTCTGGTACATCATCCGGTGGATATGAGTGTAGTATATATCAGTCAATTTTTTTTAGGAAAAGATATATCGAGCTGGATGAATGAGGTTGATGGGGAATCGACTGTTTGACTGATTCAAGAATCATTCTAGGAGAATAATTAGAACACATAAGGTGTTCTTTATGGAAAATTCTGATGGTGGAAATATCATGACACAAAATTGGACCCTTTTTATGTTAAAAAATATGATGGAGAGCACCATCATCTATATATTTATAGATATGTTGTCATTATCATGTCTCTAGATAAACCAGACTAGGTAAACACCATTTTAGTGTTTTAGTCCGAAAGTGAGCATTGGTTCTCTTTTTGAAGGCTTATGTTCCTTAAAATGGTATAATTCTTGGCGGTGTGTAGGCATTTGGGAATGCAACATGAAAATTTTAATGATACTTCATGAACTTTATAGGTTAGGTGATGTATTCATTGTTTCCCCAAGGCTTCTCAGGGATGAGAATTTCTCTTTCCAGGAGGTTGTAACGACCTCTGTTTTGGAGCGAAAGTACAATTCCAAGAGAACCTAAATTTTGGATATTAGTGGATGGTACATTATTTGAAATGAGTTTTAGAACATAATTATGAGTCTTATAACACTAAAAAGTTTTGTTTTCATGTTTTTAATGGCCTAGGAGGTGCCTCAGGTGATCCATTGAGTTTCTAGAGAATCGGCCCCAAAAACTAAAAAAAGGAAGTTCTGGTAAGGGTAAACAATGTTTTTTGGAAATCATACGACACCCACACATGGAGTAGTGTGACTATTTAAGTAGAGCTATAGTTATCACATAGTTTGATATAACCGTGTGAGTGTTACAGCCTAGTTGTTCACCTTGCAGTTGGTTCTTGATAGTTTGATTTTACATGGGCAGTGTGTGGATATCCAAATCGTGTAGCCATCCCGTGTGAGGGGGGTTCTTGAGTAGTGACTTAATCACATTTGGTGAATGTTTTGGAAAACCATGTTTCCAAACCTTGGTCCCATTTTAAATATGGGTAAATTTACTTATTTACTCTTAATGATCTTAAAAACTAGTTTTATATTTTCCTCCTCCCATTATAGTGGATGGATCTCTTACTTTTATACCATGGGATCCTCCTCCTTCCTTCTCTATGCATGGTTTTATCTACCTCATAAAAAGTGATATTCGAGATCCATCTGTCTCTATGGATTACTCTCGATGAGATCTTTATTCCAATTGAAACTTTCTCTGTTTAACTTCCACTCATCTAAGTTATCATAGTGCGAGACAATTCGCCCTATTTTTCGGGTTTTCATATGTTACATTGATTTCATTTGAACCAAAACAAATAAAATCTTGATATTGGATGTGTAGATTATCCTTGGTATAAGGTAGGTGGTCTGTAACTATTTCTTAAATTTTCCAATTATTTATACATATTTTTTTTGTTTCGCGCAATGACCCTTGTTATACATCTCCCTAAAATTGGTTTATTATTTATAAAATATTATACCCATGATGTATTACCCTTGTTGAGCCTTGATAGGTTATTAGAGGATGTCGAACTCAATTCTAGCAACCAATTTGAGCTTTCAAAGAGATTTTCCATCTTTTATATTAATTTTTAAAATATTGAAATGCCTTCTAAGAATTCCTCATGGATTGTAAATGGAATTTACCCTTACAAGTATTTTCCTAGTTGAAAATAGTGCCTTCTAGTTTCTAGTTAAAACCATTAAATTCAATTTATATATTTTCTAGCATTCTAAAATGATTCTTTTTGTAAAATTGAGTTTTTCCACTTGAATTTAAAGCTTAGTTGAGCTAAATAAATTTATTTTTAACAATGAATTGTTTTTAATAAAACCCCTCAGGCGAGGTGCTTTGTATTCTAAACTTAAAAGTGATTATTAGTTATTTAAACAATACTTGAACTTATGGAATTGATGTTTCCAATGACTATTTGTTTATTTCTATATATATGACATGATTTTTACATGGCCTCAATTGAAAATGTTAAATGGATTTAATAAAAGGAAATGTCAATCCTCATGACTAATTCTGTCAAAGACAAAATAGATTTTAAGTGGTTTGGAAGGCCTTGATTATAGTTATCCTTGCCTTGATAAATTAAATGACATGCTTAAATTTAATGGTTTGAATTAAATGTACTTGAATTGTGTTATATGACCACACTTCTTTCTATATATAAACAATCACAACTTATGTGAAGAGTACGAATTGTGATGCCCATAGTTATATTGGGATTATGGATTACTTATTCATAAGAGGTAACTACTGATTATTATTATTATTATTACTCCATTTATATTGGATATGGAACAATGGTTAAGGAATTTATTTTGAGCATGATGTTTCATGTTTCATTAAAAAGGTTATTGAGCACGATGTCTCTCCTAATTAACACTATTTAGATGGTGGGCATGATGCACCAAATACCTTATTGCCTATATTGATATGATGAATCACCCACTATCTCAAGTGTTGAGCATGAAATCTCACTTTAATTATGAGATGTATGGATTATACCTTTTTCTTGATCTTATACCCTCTTTCAGACAATTATAGATGTCTGAGTTATGCCCTGGTCCAACTAGCACCTAGTATTCCAGGTATATGGATACTTACTTCCACATGTACTTATTCCAAATAGGTGGATTCAATATATATATATATATATACTATTACTATATATATAGTTTCTTATTATACTAAGATTTTGGCCTATGCCAAAGTAGGTAGAGATGGCCAAATATCCTATTAGAACATGATCTGACTGATTTTTATTTATTCAACATTATTTATAATTATTTATACATGCACAATT
This sequence comes from Viscum album, assembly GCA_963277665.1. Taxonomy (NCBI): domain Eukaryota; kingdom Viridiplantae; phylum Streptophyta; class Magnoliopsida; order Santalales; family Viscaceae; genus Viscum; species Viscum album. The sequence continues at coordinate 2,079,566,058 of OY728128.1, read as the reverse complement.
TTGTAACTTATATTCACAGAAAAGATTTAGTTTTAGACACTGTTGGTCGTGGCCTATTAAGTATATCTCTTACCCTACTAGGACGACCTTTACATTGGGGTACCTAATAAGGTATCCTATTTGCAGGGCCTAGGGCATCTACTTATGTTGACATTCTTATACCTAGAATTTAAGAGAATAACACTGAGTTAGATCTTATGTTTCTTATGGAGTTCTCCCTTAGGGAATTTATTTCTTTCTTCATACGTGTATTATGTTGTACCATGTTTTTTGCTGTGTTTCAAATATTTTAGTTTATATATCATCATTTGAACATACATGTATTGTTTTATATTAGCATTGTCTCTTTACACTAAGTTTGTATTATTCTTCCTCAATTCATTTTCTATTTATTAATACTTCCTATATTTTTTTTTTATTTTTTTATATACCGTTGTGCTACACTGGACATGATGGAATACTCTCCCCACCGTACCATTATTAGCCTCTCACTACTAGTTGATAGCCTATGGTGTGTAGGGAACCATTTTTGAGTCCATGTGGTAACTGACCTGACTAATGGTTTTTTAGTTAGTCGGGTTGGGATGTTACACATGATATTTCAACATTGTATACTTAATCATAAATAATCCCAATAAATGATGATATTTTAATATAAATTCTTTACTATTTTTATAACATTGAATCATAATCCTTATGAAGTAATAAAATAAAATGGAACTTAAAATATCATGAGGACAAATAAATCCATGATATTACATGTCAAAGGGGCTATATACGCACCTCATGAAAGAATATGGGTGCATAACATAATGAAAGTTTTAAAGAATGCATATTGAGGAAAAAATCCCCCATGGATTTGGTAAATTTTTAACCGTAAACCCCATGGAAGAGATATCCAAAAATGGATATGTAAATACCAATAATTTTAATTAGATAAATAATAAAATACATTCATGGAAATTATAGACACCACATGAAAGAAATAGGTGGTGAACATGACATGTGTCTCAGAGGAGTAAAAAGTGAGATAGAAATCTCGTACCTGAAGTCTTGAATCCCGTCATAATCATTCAATATTCATTTATAATAAATATAATATTATTATAAATCTATTAAACTACCATATTAATTTAAATATACCATATATAATTTTATTATGAACTTTGTTTACCCTCTTATAAATTATTTCATATTAACTTTACATGTCGAGTAATAACTATATTGTTTTTATTATATATTTTGATTTGTTATTTCTTATCCTCTAGATTTGATCATTATTTAATAATATTGAAAAAACATGAAATAAAAAACATATATATTAATATTTTATATATTTATATTAATCTATAATATTTAGTTATAAGAAATTAAATACATTGTTCATGGAGACTGTAGGCCGTACATATACATGAACACTATTTTCATTTTCTTACCATATTGAAATAAAGAAAAGTAAATGATATATATATATATATTATCACTATATTATAATTTTTATGTCATATATATCACATGTTTTTTTTAAACCCATCCTTAATAAATTCCATGTAATGTTTGAATGAATCACATCACTTTGTGAGGTGGTAGCCCACTGTACACAATAATGACGTTATTGTATACACAAAAAATGGAAATCATGAAGGTATGTGTGATAAAATAATTTAAGAACCATAATAACATCATAAATATCATATATATATATATATAATATGAACTAAAAATCCATCATTATTACCAACCTTGAAAGGTGGTAATAGGTAAATGAACGAAATTCATTTGCACGACGATAGTCCGACGTTCACAAGAATGAAGGATTTGAAACCCATTTGATAGAGGTGTAATGCCCGACCCTAGATACCCATAGTCAGTGCATTATTACATAACATTGTCATTATCACAAGAAAGATCAAGTCTTGAAAGACCGATTAGTTTAGTATCATTGGAAACACTTGATATATTCATAAAGTTTACATTACATCAATAAGTGAAAAACTACAACAACATATTGTCTTCATATCCCCTCATACTATCCCTGTAGGTCATTCATAAAATACTTCTTCACATCCTGGGAAAAATAAAACGTAGAAAAAGGGGTGAGCTCAAATTCCCAGTAAGGATAACAATATAGCGGAAACTTTCAAAAATAAGAACAAACATTTAAGGCAATGTATAACTGGAACAAACGCTTTTTAAACTTGAATTTCAACATAGTATGGCAAAAATAAAATGAAATAATTCCATTTACTTATTCACATGGATATTCTACTAATCAAATAATCACATTCAATATCAATAACCACTTTCATAATGATAGAAGGCATAATACCAGACTATCATAATCACATAGCCAAGGCCTCGTGCCAAGACTACAAATAAGATTTTTCCAAGGCCTTGTTCCAAGACACTGGTTTGTCTCATGAGACCTACCAATGCATCGAGGAGCTATAGAGGGCTCCACCCATCACATATTAAGTCCAATTCATTCCCATATGAAAACGTTTAACCATAACATAAACATTCGTATTAAAACTAGCATACGAAATGTAAATACTTCACCCATAACCCACGAATGGTATAAATATTACACATCCATAGTCAAACATATCACAAAACCTTCAATACAATATAGAAGTTTTGTATCATAATAAATCAACTTCAAATAAGCGTAAAATCCATCAAAGGATGTTGACATAGATGAAATCAAAACTATTTTTGGAGAAATATCTCTTTCTATTTTGAAATCATTTAAGAGTCATATATTTGTAAAATAAAACATTTTATTTGAAAATATTCTTATAATCTTGTAAGGGAAGCTTCGATAATTTTATAACGGCAGAAAATAGCCGCACCCACCGTATAAGTTAAAAAATCATTATTACCTTAATTGTGTCGAAAAGGTTAAAAAGGACCTTGTTTGGAAAATGACAGAAAGATTCCTTTATAAACCACTTATAAAAGTCAACAAGGGTATAAATGACTTTAAACCATATTATTGTGAATAGTAAAAATGTTCTGAAATACATTTTTAAGAAACATGGATGTGGATGATAAAGAAGTCCCAGTAGATTATTACGTATAAACAACCTCGGATAATGAAGAGATTGCGAAATAAACCCTTACCTTATTCTTTTCCTTGGTTGGGGTAGGTTAAACTCCTATATAATGGTGAAATAATTGTTATTAGATTATACAAGAATCATATATATTAATATGATATCATATATGATCTTTTAACATTGATTTGCTAATAATATCTTAGTATTATCATTGTTTCGGGTGTTAACTTACCCGTTTTCTTTTATATATTTTGTTATGTAAGTTGTGTTTGTCATGGATAGGTTGTATCTTAATCATATCCAGAATGATATCAAGTCCTTAGATACAATTATTAATCATCAAATGAGAATTATACTTGAATGGATATGATGGAGAATGAATCTCATCGCGTTCGTGGAGACGGTAGTCCGTACGTACGCACGAGCGACAATATCATTCTTTTGATATTAAAATAATATATAATTGGATGTTATATCATATACACAGAATAATTATCATGTTATATTTATTATTTACATGAATTACACATCATTATTATACCCATCCAAATAATAACTTATTGAATAACAATTACACCAAAACGTGGAGACGGTAAGCCGTACGTACGCACGTATGGTGACATGTTATTCAAAGGATAGATATAATACTGAATATGGTTGTACCATATCTATAATAACATCATAGTATATATAAGATACTGGAGTTATTATTTTAGAATGGTAATAACAAAGAAAGAAGAAGTGGAAGAAGAAAGGAACTTGAAAAAGGGTAGTGAAATCATTACATCTTTTTCGGGTTCTTTCTTTTGATTTGATCAAAAGGGCTCCTTAGGTTGGCTTTCTGACTAAAGGATGGCCTATAGGATGAATTGAGGGAAGTTTAGAGAGAATTTGGGCAGAGTTTGGCCTATAAAAATGGCTTTGAATGTTTGAATTAATTAGAAGGGGGAGTGCCCTTTTATAAGAGGGGTGAGGGGCACCTTTGGAAAAGCTAGAAATATTATTTTATAATAAATTAATATTCGGTTTCTAATGGCTCAAAAGTGGATTATTTAAAAGTTAAGGTGGGGAGTGGTATAAAACCACTCAACCAATATAATTTATACCGGTTTGGGTCTTTATATTAACCTTATCTTTTAGTTTTAACTATTAGTTAATTAGTTTGACACTTACCATGTCACTTTGTATTTTTATATTATATAGTTAATAAACTTACTATATAACTCTAAGAGACCCCAAAGTGGTCCATTAATGATAAAAATATCTTGATATAAGTCTCTTGGAAGAACCTTATATTTTTAGGAATTTAATATCAATTAATAATATAATATTTGTTTTAAAAACTCTTTTATGTCAATTTTGATACTATTCAATAATTGATTTTTGTAAAAATAACAACAGAAGGATTACTTCAAATGAAGTTAATTAAATAAATCCTAAAATGTCATATTAACCTAGAAAATTAGTGTAATTCATAAAAAGTCTCAAATTATATTTATTTGGGTATTTATAATATCAATTATTTTAATTTTTCACTATTATAGTAATTACTGCATCACCATTGTGTCAAAAATAAATTTAATTATTTAATGTCTAAAATTTATAAATAAAATACCATTATGTAGGAAATATTTTTATCTTTATAATGAATATTTAGAATAGAATTTATCTTATGTATAAACTTATATTAAAAATGTTTTAGTAAATAAACTTTGATTTTAACTCTTTTAACTCTTCTTTGAATTAAATAATAATAAATGTCCTAATCTAATCCAAGTGGACCTAAATGATAATATTTTATTCCAAAGGTTGTTTTTGGTCGAGATATTCTTGTCCAATAGAATAAGGACATGTGTTAGGGTAATATTAATATCACTTTTACCCTTAATTACCCTATTTACTTTTAACCATGGTAAATAAAATGAAAAAGTTACTATTCACCAAAAATTATTTTCATCCTATTGAACCACATTTTACTCCTTGATATTAACCGTGTCTCTCGGATTTTCGAAATTCCACTCATAGAAGTGGTAAAATTATGTTTTATGAAAAATTCAGTTTTTTAACTACCACTTAGTGGTTTCACTATTCATCAAAAAATGAAAGTTTTCAGAAAAATACCAAAAGTTAGGCCTAAGCTATATTTGATATTATGAATTCAAAAATGATTTCTATTTTACCAAATTAAAAACATATCAGTTGAATTAATTAATTTAAAAATTAATTCCCGTCATCAAAACAAATAGCGTGTTTTTAAGAGATAATAACTATCAAAAGATTGACACTTATTTATGTCTGGTGAAATTATGTACAATGACCAAAATTGTATTAAATGGTAAAAATATATTCTAAATATACTTTAAAACCACTAAAATTCATAATTTATTAATATAAATTATTCGATTAAAAAAGTTGTTTTTAATTAAAATTTTGTAATTTTCACTATTCATCAAAATATAAATGTTATCCGAAAAGTTCCAAAAATTCACATTAGGCTAAATTCGATACTCCGAATACAAAAATGAAGTTCATTTTGTGAGATAAAATTTCAAAAATTAGGTATTACTATTCATAACGGCTAGTTTGATTGGTTGTGGTGTGTGTTAGAACTCGATATTGTGTACAACACACGCTACTGTATTATTCAAAGGAAAGCGTACAGTGGAAGATTGGGATGTTTCATTGTAAATTTTTTATTTCCCCATTATAAAAAGTAAAATTATTTAGTCAAATTGAATATATAAAAGTTTAAAATATTGGATTTAAAAAGGGTTCACTATTAAAAGTTGGTAAAAGTGCAATACTGAAAATGAATTTGTTCTTACATTATGTCTAAGAAACTCATAATATGGATTCTAAAATTATAAGAATTATATAAAGATTATAATTTAGTTAATACTATTCATAACCTCTTTTGAACGGCTTGTTTGTTAAGTCATGGTACACTTGAACTCGGTGTTGCATGTAGTGCAAGTTATTGAATTATTTTGAAGAAATAACACACTATGAAATCTTTGGGTGTTACATTCTCCCCTCCTTCAATAAATTGCATCCTCAAAATTGGAAATTTTTCTTCAAAAATAAAAGGTTGAATATAGAAAATATCTTTGTGGGAAAACCCACATCGGAAATTGGGTTAATAAAATTTAGTCTTAATAAGAAGAAAAGAGAAATGAAAGGGTCACCACCAAATTATGATCTCTATTCGGAGAACATTGGTGGCAATTAGAGACATATAATTGGAGGGAAAACGTAAATATTTATAGGTAGTGATTGAGGTCATCAATCACAAACAAGTGTAAAATTGAGGGACTTAAATTCATTAATCTATGATGATTTAATATACCATCGGTTCAGCAAATCATATGGTATTAGGATAACACATTTTTTTTTGTTTTAAGATCCCTTCACTAAAGTATAAGAATTAATTTCATCATTGAATAAGAGAAGAAGAAAAATATATACTTGACAAGTAGAGTCTCATCCTTTAACTAAGTTCTACCACAAACTCATCTTTCACTCTAAAAGATAATAGAACTTAAAAATAATATTCTATTTATCCTATTTGTATAGGGTTAAAAAAATGAATTTATAATTCCTCTAGCATAACCATTAAAAAAATGACATTATTCAATCCAGGACATCACATGGGTCAGTGGTAGGTGATACACCCTTGTCTCCCTTCGTTTGTGGGTTCAAGTCTCGCGGCCTTGCCAGACACGACGGGTTGCCGCCCAACCTCCGGGTTATCCTTTTATAGCAATCCAAAATATTCCAAACTAGAACGATCCAAAATACTTCCGTCCAAAATTTATAAGGATGGTAAAAACAATGAAAATCCTTTTTTCCGCGTAATAACATGTGATCACCTTCATCATGTATTCTTTTAAAACACTACAATATCCCGAATTACCATAAAAACTTATTGATTACATTCATGATCCCTTATTCCTTAAAGAATAATAGATATACTCCTTCAATCCAAAAATGTTGTAAACCCCAACAATGATGAAATATACAAATCATTAATCAGTTTCAAGGTAGTCAAGAATATCCAATATAATTTATCCAGATCAATCATGTATTATTCTAAAATCACTACCTCGGTATCATAACCATATTATTGTTTATCTTTCTCTCAACCATATATTTTCCAAAATTTTAACTTGCTATTGAGCTCTATAATTATTATAAAAAGTACATTTTTGATACAACACTCAAATGCCATAATCAACATAATAACTCTAATCATTCCTCTTCATCTTTGGTAGTATCATAACTTTATTATTTACCAATAGCATAATTTGCGGCATAGTCTGATGACTGGGACATGGGTTCACATAGTGTCCAAACTCCTTACAAATGAAGCATTGTACATTTGAAACCATTTTCTTACCCTTGCAGTCACGTACTTTGTGCCCTTTTCCTCCACACTTATAACAAACTCCCATTCCTTTCAGGAAAGTTCTAGGTTGTTTCTTCCCACAGTTATCACATATGGAAAAATTCTTCTTTTCTCTCTTCCCTTTATCCATCTTTCTCTCTTCCATCATTTTCTTCTCTTGCTTCCCTTCAAAGCCATAGGACTTAGTAAACTCTTTAATTATCATATCAACACATGATATTATTTCTTCATATGATGATAATACATGGGAGACTATTTCTATTATAAATTCTAGCTTAAGACCATGAGAGATATGATCCTTATTTCTCTTTGGATCATGTGAATTGCTGGAGTTCTCATTCCTTCTACTGGGAGCCATTTCTAAACAATGGGATACACTAGATTAGTTTATGAATAACAATACCTAATCCCAAACTTGTAAAACACATAACATAAATTAAATAGTTTATGGATATAATCCATAATCATAAAAATTTATCTTTTGAGGAAGTATATACTCATAAACCCTTCATAATGGTCTGTAAAGAAAATGAGAATTATCCTAAGCATATCCCCCGGGAGTGTCGTAACCAAGAGTGCAGCTAGGCTCGTTGTCGTGCACCAGTTCTCGTTCGAGTCTAGCTCAAAGCGGTGTTTTCGGGTTTTACCCCTAGGTACATCTATGCCAAAGCCGCCTCTACCTGCTCGTTTCCAGACAGGGATGTATTGCTCGGAAAACTCACAAAATCTCTATAATACAAAAATTTTAGGAAGTTCTTTTATACTAATCCTCAATGTTCTTCTTAGGTCTACGTGATCTAATCAGAGTTTATCTAAATATAGCTTCCAAGGTTTGTACTAAACATTCTCTGATACCAACTGTAATGCCTCGACCCTAGATACCCAGAGTCACTACATTATTACATAACATTGGCATGATCACAAGAAAGATCAAGTCTCGAAAGAACGATTAGTTCAATAGCCTTGGAAACACTAGATATATTCATAAAGTTTACATTACATCAATAAGTGAAAAAGTAAAACAACATATTGTCTTCATATCCCCTCATACTATCCCTGCAGGTCATTCATAAAATACTTCTTCACATCCTGGGAAAAATAAAACATAGAAAAAGGGGTGAGCTCAAATGCCCAGAATGGATAACAATATAGCAGAAAGTTTCACATATAAGAAAAAACATTTAAGGCAATGTATAACTGAAACAAAAGCCTTTTAAACATAAACTTCAACATAGTATGGAAAAAATAAAATGAAATAATTCCATTTACTTATTCACATGGATATTCTACTAATCGAATAATCACATGCAATATCAATAACCACTTTCATAATGATGGAATGCATAATTCCAGACTATCATAACCACATAGCCAAGGCCTCATTCCAAGACAACAAATAAGATTTTGCCAAGGCCTTGTGCCAAGACACTATTTTGTCTCATTATACCTACCAATGCATTGATGAGCTATAGCAGGCTCCACCTGTCACATATTAAGTCCAATGCATTCCCATATGAAAAGGTTTAAACATAACATAGACATTCGTATTAAAACTAGCATACGAAATGTAAATACTTCACCCATAAACCATGAATGGTATAAAAATAACAAATCCACATTAAAACATATCACAAAACCTTCAATAAAATATAGAAGTTTTGTATTATAATAAATCAACTTCAAATAAGCGTAAAATCCATCAAAGGATGTTGACATAAATGAAATCATAACTCTTTTTAGAGAAATATCTCTTTCTATTTTGAAATGATTTAAGAGTCATATATTTATAAAATAAAACATTTTCTTTGAAAATATTCTTATAAGATTATAAGGGAAGCTTCGACAATTTTATAACAGTAGAAAATAGCCGCCCCACCGTATAAGTTAAAAAAACATTCTTACCTTAATTCTGTCGAAAAGGTTAAAAAGGACCTTGTTTGGAAAACGAAGGAAAGAATCCTTTATAGACGACTTATAAAAGTCAACAAAGGTATAAATGACTTTAACCCATATTCTAGTGAATAGTAAAAATGTTTTGAAATACATTTTTAAGAAACATGGATGTGGTTGATAATGAAATCCCAGTAGATTATTACGTATAAACAACCTCAGATAATGAAGAGATTGCGAAATAAACCCTTACCTTATACTTATCCTTGGTTGGGGTAGGTTAAAATCCATATAATGGTGAAATACTTGTTACTAAATTATACAAGAATAATATATATTAATATGATATCATATATGATTTTTTAAAATTGTTTTGTTAATAATATCTTAGTATTATCGTTGTTTCGGGTGTTAACTTACTAGTTTTCTTTTATATCTTTTGTTATGTAAGCCATGTTTTTCATGGATAGGTTGTATCTTAATCATATCCAGAATGATATCAAGTCCATAGATACTATTATTAATCATCAAATAAGAATTAGACTTGAATGGATACGATGGAGAATGAATCTCATCGCGTTCATGGAGACGATAGTCCGTACGTACGCACGAGCGACAATATCATTCTTTTGATATTAAAATAAAATATAATTGGATGGTATATCATATATACATAATAATTATCATGTTATATTTATTATTTAAATTAATAACACATCATTATTGTACCCATCCAAATAATAATTTATTGAATAACAATTACACCACGACGTGGAGACGGTAAGCCGTACGTACGCACGTATGGTGACATGTTATTAAAAGGATTGATAGAATACTGAATATGGTTGTACCATATTTATAATAACATCACAGTATATATAAGATACTGAAGTTATTATTTTGGAATGGTAATAACAAAGAAAGAAGAAGTGGAAGAAGAAAGAAACTTGAAAATGGGTGGTGAAATCATTACCTCTTCTTCAGGTTCTTCCTTTTGATTTGATCAAAAGGGCTCCTTAAGTTGGCTTTTTAACTAAAGGAAGGCCTCTAGGATGAAGTGAGAGAAGTTTAGAGAGTATTTTGGTATATTTTGGCCAAGTCAAAGGGATTTGAAGGTTTGAATTAATGAGAAGGAGGAGTGCCCTTTTATAAGAGGGGTGAGGGGCACCTTCGGAAAAGCTAGAAATATTATTTTATAATAAATTAATATTCGGTTTCTAATGGCTCCAAAGTCGATTATTTAAAGGTAAAGGTGGTTATGGGTCGATAAACACTCAAACAATAGAATTTATACAGGTTTGGGTCATTATATTAACATTATCTTTTATTTTGAACTCTTAGTTAATTAGTCTGACACTTACCATGTCACTTTGTATTTTTATTTTATATAGTTAATAAACATACTGTATACCTCCAAGAGACCCCCAAGTGGTCCATTGATGATACACCTATCATGATATAAGTCTCTTGGCCGAAACATAGATTTTTAGGAGTTGAATATAAATTAATAATATAATATTTGTTTTAAAAACTCTTTTATGTCAATTTTGACTCTATTCAATAATTGATTTTTTTTAAAAATCACAAAAGAAGGATTACTTAGAAAAAAGTTAATTAAATCAATCATAATATGTCATATTAACCTAGAAAATTAGTTTAATTCATAAAAAGTCTAAAATTATATTTATTTGGGTATTTATAATATCCATTATTTTAATTTTTCACTATTATGGTAATTACTGCATCACCATTGTGTCATAAATAAATTAAATTATTTAATTTTTAAAATTTATAAATAAAATACCATTATGTAGGAAATATTTTTATCTTTCTAATTAATATTTACAATTGAATGTATCTTATGTATTACCTTATATTAAAAATGTTTTAGTAAATAAACTTTGATTTTAACACTTTTAACTATTCTTTGAATTAAATAATAATAAATGTCCTAATCTAATCCAAGTTGACCTAAATGTTAATATTTTATTCCAAAGGTTGTTTTTGGTCGAGATATACCTGTCCAATAGAATTAGGACATGTGTTAGGGTAATATTAATATAACTTTTACCCTTAATTACCTTTTTTACTTTTAACCATTGTAAATAAAAGTAAAAAGTAACTATTCACCAAAATATATTTACATCTTGTTGAACCAAATTTTACTCCTTGATATTAACTGTGTCTCTCAGATTTTCGAAATTCCACTCACAGAAGCGGTAAAATTATGTTTTATGTAAAATTCAGTTTTTTAACTACCACTTAGTGGTTTCACTATTCATTAAAAAATAAAAGTTTCCAGAAAAATACCAAAAAATACGCCTAATCTATATTTGATATTATGAATTCAAAAATGATGTCTATTTTAACAAATTCAAAACATATTAGTTTCATTAATTAATTTAAAAATTAAATCCCGTCGTCAAAACAAATAGCGTGTTTTTAAGAGATAATAACTATCAAAAGATTGACACTTGTTTATTTCCGGTGAAATTCTGTACAATGACCAAAATTGTATTAAATGGTAAAAATATATTCTAAATATACTTTAAAATCACTCAAATTCATAATTTATCAATATAAATTATTTCGATTAAAAAAGTTGTTTTTAATTAAAATTTAGTAATTTTCACTATCCATCAAAATATAAATGTTATCTGAAAAGTTCCAAAATTTCACCTTAGGCTAAATTTGATACTACGAATACAAAAATGAAGTCCATTTTGAGAGATAAAATTTCAAAAATTAGGCATTACTATTCATAACGGCTAGTTTGATTGGTTGTGGTGTGTGTTAGAACTCAAAGTTGTGTATAACACACGCTACTGTATTAGTCAAAGGAAAGCATACCGTGGAATCTTGGGATGTTTCATTGTAAATTTTTGATGTACCCATTATAGAAAGTAAATTTATTCAGTCAAATTTAATATATAAAAGTTTAAAATATTGGATTTAAAAAGGGTTCACTATTAAAAGTTGGTAAAAGTGAAATACCGAAAATGAATTTGTTCTTACATTATGTCTAAGAAACTCATAATATGGATTATAAAATTATAAGGATTATATAAAGTTTAAAATTTAGTTAATACTATTCATAACCTCTTTTTAATGTCTTGTCTGGTAAGTCATGGTATGCTTGAACTCAGTGTTGCGTGTAGTGCAAGTTATTGAATTATTTTTAAGAAATAACACACTATGAAATCTTGGGGTGTTACAAGAGGTGTGTGTGGTTATAGGTCATAATCTTAACAAAAAAACATATTAGTATTTTTAATAAACTGAGTTTATTATATAATCGTGTTATAATAAGAATTCAATGGGGTAGAGGAAGAAATAAAATGAAAATGATCATTCATGAAGGTTACATCTTCTTCGAGTATCCCCATTAGGTTTGAACTAAAGCCTCTCTTGGTTAAATTTATGTACAAAATAAGGATTATATGATCAGGGGAGGTAGTTTTTAAAGTAATTTTGTCAAATATCGGTTAATCGTAATGGATTGAGATACGTGAAGAAGTTGGAAAAGTGAGTACCCTTTTATTGTTGAGGAGTGACATTCTTTAAAAAACTCAAAATTATTCACTATTGGGAGGTCAATATTACATCAAGTGGATACAAATATTATAATTAAAAATGTGGTGGTATGTTATGGTTGGGAAACACCTCCACCACCCAATAAAACACATGTTTTAAACATTTCATTACATAACTTTTAACTATCTCTATTTTAACCATTTTTTCACTATGGTAACTGGTTTTCTACCCTTTTTAATTTATCCTTTAAAAATAAATTATAGTTCGATTTAAAATATAATTTAGAAACAATAATTATAATTATGACAAATAATTTATAAAATATAAATCTTATTTAGGTTGAAAATTAATTTTAACAAAAGCACAGGTAACGTTCGAAACACTGCTTTAACCTTAATCGCACAAACTATGTTTTTAGTATTTAACAGTCCATATAGTCATTATAATATAATAATTGTTCCATTTATGGAACAAAGTTTAAATTTATTAAAATTTAAAAATCACATGCAAGAATATAGGGTTTTTAGTGATTTTAAATTATTTTATAAAATATATTTTATTATAAAATAACATTAATGTAAATTTTGACATTATACATTTAATTTATTTTTTAAAATAATCAAGAAAATATTTTAATTTTAATATAATTTTTTCACACTTGTGTATATATACTAATCTGAAAAAATAATGGAAGAAAATAATTTATTCAATATATTTATCTTTTAATTTTTTTAGTATCATTTTTTATTTTATTGTTAACTAAATAATTACTCTGTTGACATTTATTAAACATTTAAAGTTATTATTTCATCTCAAAAATAAATTAAATTATCTTGATAAAAAATAATATATATTTCAAAATTATATACATAATCGAACATATGTTGTTTTGGTCCCTATCCTAAGGCATTATAAGTTTTAAAAGTATGATAATTAGTTTTTTTGTCTTTTTATTTACATAACTTAATATATAGTCTATATTCAAATGAAATCGGTAAGAATGATTCATATTTAAGAGAATATGATTGACAATAATGAAATAAACACATTAAATAAAATTAATATAATATTTTTGATCGTTTTTACTCCTATCGTTATAGTTTAACCCCTGGTAAAACCATTTTTACCTTAACCAAAATACATAATTTTAACTAAATTAACAATTTATTTTGGTAAAAAAATTATTTTAACTTATTGGATAGTATAGATTGTGAGGATTTGAAGTATGGAATCTATTTTTCTAAATTCAATTCACAAAAGTGGGAAACTTTTATTTAAAATTAATCATGCAAACATGATGATAAATGGGGTTTCTAATAGATTCATAAACTTACTAGTTAAACATTAAAACCAATTTAAAATACAATATAACTTTTTAGGTAAATAAATACACAATTATTTTTCCAATTAATGTTTTTCACTATTCATAAAAAACTGAAACGTTTCAGAAAAATCCCACAAGTTAACCCTAAGTTAATTTTTTTACATTATAAATTATAAAAATGAAGTTTATTTAATCAAATTATTTTATTTAGCTTTAAAAAATTAATTTTATGATGGTTCACAAAAGTCATAAAATCATTTTGTTGAAAAATAGTATTTTAGAAACATATTATGACTTTACAAAAAATTATATATTTTTAATAACTATTTATTATTTGTATAAAATAACTACACATAATATTTTGAAGGTAGTTAATAGTAATCATATAAATAAGTATAGAATCTAGGTTATAATGTCCTTGATAATACTATATCATAGTTTTTTTAAAATTTCATATTTTGTGTAACAGAAGAAAAACTGGTGTTGCATATAAAATGAAATAAACTTGATGTTTTGTTTTTAAAATCCCTAAAATAAATTTAATTTAATAAAAAAGTCATGAAAACTTAGGGTGGTCTATTCTATTCCCTTCATAATGTATTTATCCCTTGAAATTAAACTTGGTTATCAAAGGTTTAATACTTTAAATTTTCTTTTATAGAAATCCATATTGTAAAAAGGTTAATAAAAAAATAATACTGAAAAAGGGAGAGGGATAAATGAAGGCCATCTAGAATAGCATATGACATGTTTCTAAATAATAGAACTGACTAAATAAAAATCCATTCTTTTTGAATTTTGAAAACACTTTTAGGCCAAGTGAGAACCCACAAGAACAATATCACTTTGAGGCTAAGTGAGAACCAGTAAGCCATCATAATGAGAAATAAATGGGCTGAGCAAAGAATGATGTCCAGGACCAATCCCATCCAGCAAAAACCACAAAACACAACACATCACTTTAGGAATAAGTGTGAACCATACAAGAAAAATGAGATGAAAACCCCAAGATCAGACCACCGTCACTAGAAGCACCAACACCATCCCAAAATGCCATGAAACCTTCAATCCTAAACAGTATGGGGTCGTGCATGGAGGAACAATGCAATAAGGGCAGATAAGGGATAATGAACAGTAGATCCTAAGCAAAAGCATCAAGCCACCTGGGGAAAAGAATAAAAAACTAACACCCAAATACTAATGGAGAGTGACAAAAGAATTTTTCAGGAGAGAGATAATGATCACAATGACAGAAACCAAAGAGGGTTAAAAAGGTCATTGATATCAGCAAAAATGATGATAATAGAAAATAAAATTTATTTCAAGATCCTTTTCCAAAATTTGATGAATTTTATTGAGAATATATACTTACTTGATTTCAATACATTATATAAGCATAGTCTTATCCATTAGTTGTGCCTGTATCAATTTAAACATTATCTCTAAATGAAAGAAAGGAAGGTGAATTTTTTATTCCTAAAGTAATAAAAGATTATAATATCCATAGATTTAATGATAAGTTATTCCGTATGACATTAGTTATTATAAAAAATAGTTAGATTACATAATCCAATAGGTATAAATCGAAATATGAAGTAATAATAAATTACATTCAAAAAAATATTCAAATTTCAACATAAACCATTTCATAAATGGTTATCTTTATAACCCTTTTAAAATATTAATATCAAATCTTTTAGAAATAATATGACTAAATTTACAAAATTGACTTAGAATTAATCATGTTCTTTGACAACTGATTAAGGATTATTACAATATCATTTAATCTTTTCATTACCCCATTTAGTTTCTCATCTATCAATTGTCCATCATATTCTAGGTTAACCCAGTTCCTTTGGGTTCCCTTTATTGAATAAAACCAAAAATCATTGTGTGATAAATACCAATCATTATGTAAAACCTAATAATCATTAAAATAAATTTTAAGATATACAAATCATGACACTTTTTTAATCTATGACCCCTTAGGCTTATTCAAGGTGATTCATAACCATTATCTATTTAAATCTTTATAAAGGTTCACAAAGAGTTTGTGGAATTCTAAATCATATACCCTAGGTGTGTTAGAGTAGGTGTGTAGAAATCCCCATTTTTTACTAGTTCCTGATTGATTCTTTCTCAATATGATGTTTTCAAGGTTGTTACCCCTAGGTACATCTGTACCGGTTCCACATCCAATTTTAATATCCAAATAGGGATGTGTTTCTACGAAACCACTCAATCTTTCCTTTACCAAAACCCCATCAAATTTACCTATACCTTTACTCTTTCTTAAAAGTATATGTGGATACATCCCTATACATATCCTTTGAAATATTCATAGGTATCTCCCAAATTTTTTCCCATCCATGTTTCAAGAGGTTGAATAAACCTTTCCAGTGATAAAAAATATAGAGACCCTGTCTTATCATATATGGATATTGTATCTTTTTAAATTAATATTAATTATATTACACAAAAAAACATGAGAGGATCGTAATAGTTTAGTGCCTTTGGAAACTTGGAACATGATATTCTAATCCAGTTAAATATCTTCAATGTTTCCCACTCTGATTTTTCCATTTAGTACACTTCATAGAAATACCCGAACTAAAACATGTCCTTATAACTTGGGTAAAGGGAACATAGGAAAGGGTGAGATCATATTCTTAGTAAGGAAAAAACAAGGGAGATATATAAACACAACATGAACATAAGTGTATGATAACATGACCATAATATTTTAAAACATCACTCTGCATATGAAATATCAAAATCTTGAGTCATGGAATAAAGATTGGTAGTTCATAAGAAATGAATCATAAGATAATTAAAGAACATGGGCCATGATAACATAACATTGATATGGGGAATATATATTTTTCATGCACAAACTCATAGAAAGTATTATGTGAAGGGTTCCCCCAATACATTCATAAAATTTTAGGCATGGGGTAACTCCCTTTGTACCTACTTTGATAATGAGATTACCTACTATGTACCCTCTTTTGGGCATAGAATAACCAACTATGTACCTTAATTTTTAGACTTGGGATCATCGCCCATCTACCCTATAATCTCATAGAACCTTTATCATTATATAATGAATTTGAGAGATATATACAACCCAACCATCACCTAATAAAAACCCTGTTTATATTTTTCACAATATCAAAAAATTTAATCGTATAATAACCCATTAAATGAAATGGTTATCTTAAATATTTCATCATATAAAAACCTATGGAAAATAAGCAGGTTTCATAATAATTTAATTATATAAAATCCTATGAAAATGTGGGTTTGATAGTCATTTACTCATGGTACAACCTATGGATGATAAAAAAGTTTCGTAAATATCATTTCATCAAAACACAATGCACATTTAGAATGAATATGATTTTTTTTCATTTGATCATATCCTAGGTAAGGTAAAGGTAAAACCAATGGATTTCATATTATATGAAAAATAATTTTTAAATATTGTTTAAAAAAATTCTTGTGGAAAATACCCATTCCAATTTGAAAAATTATTTATAAAACATAAAACCTTTTGAAAACCTTTTTCTTTTAGAATAACCATGAAAACGTATAAAATAAGTTTTGAAAAACATTTAAAAAACCTTTTTAAACCTAAAAAATACTTGAATTAATTTTATTAGAAAAATAACTTAAAATATCAATAAAAAAATTTATAAACATTTTTAAAATCATTTTTAGAAATCATAGTTTTATAAGAAAATATATTTCTGATCGAATAGAGAAATATAATTGGAATTTATAAAAAAATGTATTAATTATATTATGTAACAAAGAGTGGATAAATGGTACCTTTATATAAAAATATCATGAATAAATAGATGATAATAAAATTAATGAGAATTATTATGATATAGATTATGATATTTCAATAATAGAGATTTAATCATAAATAATCCTGATAACTGATGATATTATAGCATAAAATATTTACCACATTGATAACACTTAATCATAATACACATGAAGTAATAAAATAAAATTGAACTTAATATATATTGATTATAAATTAATTCATGATATTATATGCTAAAGGGTATGTATATACACATCATGTAAGAATATATACGTGTATAACATTACACACATCTCAAAGAAAGGCAAATTGAGAGAATAATCCCTTACCGATTTGGTAAATTTTTAATCATAAAACCCACAAAAGAGACATCATAAAATGGATATGTAAGTACCATAATTATAAGTATAAGAATCATAAAATAAATTTAAGGGAATTATATACACCATATAAAATAAATAGGTGGTGAACATGTCATGTGTCTCACGAGAGTGAAATGTGCAGAAAATCCCTTACCTTGAGTCTTGAATCCCATCATACTCATCAGAAATTCATATATAATAAATATAATTTTATTATAAATATATTAAAGAAATATATTCATATATATTGTACCATATATTATTTTATTGTTACCTTTTATTTCCCACTTATTAACAATTTCATGCTAAAGTTACTTCTCTGGTAATAACCACTTTTTGTCATATATGTTTTGATATTTTTATTGTAAATAATTGATCATGATTTAATAATATTAAGAGTGATATAAATGATATAAAAATAATATATATTCATTGTATATATATATTAATATATAATATTTACTGATAGGAAATTGAACACACCATTCATGGAGACAGCAGGCCATACGTACCCAAAAATATTGTTTCTATTTTATTTTCATATTGAATGAAATAAAAGTAAATGATATATATATATATATATTATCATTAGAGAGGAATTTTTATCTCATATATATTTTATATTTTTATTGAACCCATCTTTAGTACATTCTATGTAAATTATGAACGAATCACATCGCTTCACGAGGTAGTAATCTTCCATATGCAAGAACGATGTTATCATATTACCAAATAATAGAAAGCATAAAGTTATGTGTGATATAATAATCAAAGGATCGATATAAAATATTAAATTTCATATATAACATATATAAAATATAATTCAATCATTATGTCTAACATTGAAAGGTGGTAATGAAAAAATAAATGATATCTATTCGTGAGGCTGTAGTCCATTGTACATATGAATGATAATTTTGTAACCCAGTTGATGGAAGTGTGTGCAGTTTTAGGTCATAAAATTAACTTAAAAACATATTAGTATGTGGAATATACTAATGTTATTATTAAATAATGGCATAATAATAATTAAATGGGGGGTGGGGAACAAATAAAATGAAATTGGTCATTGATGAAGGTTACATCTTATTCGGTTATCCACCTTATGTTTTCCCTAAATATTTTCTATGTTGGAATAAAAAAATATAAGGCATGGAGGATTATGGTATGGAAGTTTTAAAGTTATTTGGTTAGATCTTGTTTGATAAAAATGTCTTTATAGGTTTAAATAAATGGGGATAGTGAGTTCCCCTTATAGTTGAGGTTGACTAGAATTCTTTTAAATACTCAAATGTATTCACTATTGTGAGGTCAATAATACCTCATGTGGATCCAAATATGATAATTAAAGGTTTCTAGGGATTGTATGGTTTATCCAAACCTCCAAAATAAAATCAAACACATTTTTTAATCATTTCATTCTTTAGCATCTAAGTATCCATATTTTTACCATTTTTTGTTTTCACTATGTTAATTAGTCCTCTAAACATGATAATTTATCCTTTAAGACTATATTAGAGTGAAAATATATAGATAATTTGGAAACACTTATTTTAAATATTATTTATAATTTTAAAATATAAATATTATCTTTTTGGAAATTAATTTTAACATAAGCACATGTAACATGAAGAACACCACTTTAACCTTAACCGCACTAACTAAGTATTCACTATTTAATGGTAAATATAGTAATTATAATAGAAAAATTGGTCAATGGTTGGACCATATTAAATTTTTATTAATATTTAAAAATAACATTACATAATTTTTTTTTTAATAATTTCAAATCGTTTAATTAAATATCAATTTATTATAAAATAACATTAATTCCAATTTCGACATTATTCATTTAATTTCATTTTTTTAAAACAAATACAATGATGGAATTTGAATATATTGTTTTTAAAAATTTATATCACAAAATATTTATAAAATAACTAAATAGAATAATTATTTCAACCTACTTCACATTTAATATTTTTAGTATCATTTATTTTATTTTTTTATTAATTGAATTATTATTGTTTTGGCAGTTCTGATGCATTTAAAATTTTTAATTGCTCTAAAAACATTAAATAAATTATAATGATAAAAAAAATAATTTATATATTATAAAGATATATATAACCTAGCATATGTGGTTTTTCCCTTATCTAATGGTTTTATTGATATTAAAAGTAAGAAATTTATGTTTTTTGATTGTTTCTTTACTTAACTTATTATATGGATCATATTCAAAGGAAAGTGAGAATAAATTTACATATATTAGAGAAATTGATGGAATATAGTGAAATAAAATCATTCAATAAAATTAAGACAATATTTAACAAAATTTTCACTCTTATCATTCAAGTTTAACCCCTTGTAAACCCATTTTTACCATAACCGCATTAATTAATTTTTACTACAGTCACTATTAATTTAAGTCAAAAATTAAGTTGAACTTATCAGAAATTTGAAATTATTTTGATTACCAATGTGGAATTAATTTTTCCAAATTAAATTAACAGAGGTGGAAAGTATTTATTTAATATTAATATCACAGATGTGACGAGAAAGTGAGTTTTAAAAGTGAAAATGGATAAAAATTTACAAAGTTTTTATATCTAAATTCAACATGAAAAAGATTAAAATGAGATAAATTGGATTAATAGATGTATAGTATTACTAATTATACTAAAAAACCAGTTGAATATATAATTGAGCCTTATAAATCAATTACATTAAAATAGAGTTTTCTAGTATTATATTGTATTTGTCACCATTAATCAAAAAATGAAACTTTTTAGAAAAATCTTAAAAATTCATACTAATATAATTGTGAAATTATGAAATAATAATTTTAATTTATTTTATTCAATAAATTTCTAGATTTTTAAAAAATTAATTTTATTATAGTTCACAAAATTCATAAAATACATTTTTGTTACAAATAGTATTTTTGAAAAAATAAAGAATTTACTAAAAAATATGTTTACTACTATCAATATGTTTTCTTTCTATAAAACGACTAAACTTATTATTTAAAAATTATTTATTACTATTCATATCAATAATTTTTTCATCTAGTATATAATGATCACATTAGTTATATATCATGATTTTGTTAAAACATTGGGTTTTATGTAACACATACTAAACCAGTGTCATGTGTAATACAATATTAACTTGGTGTTTCATGTAGTAAAATTCATAAAATCAATTCAATTTATAAATAAAAAATAATTCCTTAAAAATATGGTTGTTACAATAACAATGGTGGAAATAGAGAGAAGAACGAAGATAAAATGTCTTTAGTCTAATAATAATGGTGTGTATAGATGATCATAGTTCAAAGTGTTTTTTATGAATAAAATAATTATAGAGATAAATATACCTATAAAACATGTGAAAAATAGTGTAGTAAAATATAAGAATCATACATTTAATGAGAGGTATGGGAACATGGTATTATATCTTGGATGTTTGAACATATTTTGGTTATAAGGGGTTAATTCTGTGATATATCATATGAATATGAGTCCTTTTAAAATAGTGGGGTAGCATCATCCAAATAAAATATAGTGTATAAGATCTATGAACTATACTCTTCTTAATTTTTTCAATTTAATTTTATATTCCCATGTTGACGATAAGGAGTAAGATAAGTTCGATGTTAAGTCTTATACTTCTTTCTCTATTGATTATCAGGATAAAAACTTTGGATCTAGTCTATAGGGTAACAATAACATGAATTTTATTAGAGTCTGGAATGTCCTCTTAAATGATAAAATTCTATGAATATATGAGAGCCATAATGAAGATACATTTGTTAGTGAAGAACTGATGCATGTTGGGGATGAAACAAAAATAGGTCCACTGGTATCAGAATATTCCAAAAAGCACATAATTATGTCTGGTATAACCCTGTTACAGAATGATTTTTTTGATCAAGTTTCAAAATTACAAGAATTTGGTGTACTGAAATTCTCAAGGTTTACAAAAGCTTATGGGGGAGTTTCAAAATTCCCTGGTCCAGAAAGAGTTAAACCTTAGGGTTTGGGGTGGTCTTCATGGGTTAGTATTCTAGTGAAAATGTTTGATTATGAAATTAATTTTTTAAAACTACCTAGTATTTTTGAAACTAAAATAATATGTTAGGAAAGAAATATAAGTGATTTTTTTCAATGGGAGTCATCAATGGAAGAATAATTGGATTCCTTTCATGTTTCTGATACATGGGTGCTAATGAAAATTTTGAAAGGCAAGATGCTTATTTTGATAAAATGGGTTACCTTATAAAGGAAGAATCATTTGGATATTTTTTCTTTAGTAGGATTCAACAAAAGGCATGACTAGTTTTGAAGTATTTCTAATGGTAAGAAGGATTAGAAATTGGTGATATTTTCCCTCCATTTCTAGAACATATTATAATTCATTATATGCACTCGTATATGGTGTTCGTTCAACGAGTGGTGGGTATATTTAATGAATAATCATTAATTGTCAATTTTTTCATTCTTTTGAAACCATCCTTAATCACTTTTTTAGTGAATGATCTCACTAATAAGCTTCTCACACACCAAGGAATGAAAAAATAGAATAATCGCGGTAAAAGATTACTACTAAAAAAGTTTAGCAGTATCATTGTCATGATCCCAAAAAACAAATATCATATATTCCATTATAATCAACATTTAGATACAATGATAAAGAAATATCTTTGAAATAATACTACAATAAATAATACAACTATCTATTGATATAAGATAAAATGATTATACCTAGATAAATCATATTGTAAATGTTGTATTATCTTCACTGAGGTAGGGATTATACTTTTCTAGGAAGGATTCTCTATAAAAAAGGTATAGTTCTCCCACACTTCTTCATGATTTAGAGTTTGTGTGAAACTAGTTATTCTTTAATACCCAATACATGTGCGATGATCACTCACAAACCAAGTGAGCATGCTTCTTTATCTTTTTTTATCCTTCTTCTACTTTCTTTTCTTCCTCACATTATAATTTCTTCAAGACCCCTGTTCACATAATCCTACATATTTAGTGTCTCTCCACCCCAGATATTTTGAATATAAAATTAAAATTTGAACTCCAACCTCCTTCAACTCCTTTTAAACTTATCTAATTTCTACTTTATCCTTTTGACCATTCAAGACTTATTTTACACCATTGATTTGATTTTGGGTCTTTAAAGATCGAGTTTGAGAAGCACGAGAATCATTAAATAATCCACATGATTAATCCACTAAAAATTTATAAATATTCATTAACCATTATAGGTTTTACTTCACTATAATGTGGTGAAATTTGTTTCCATCAAATTTTATTAAAACTATTTTTATTATACCTTGTACTACTACATATTCTCTCATTTCAATTCTAATATCCCTTTTCTCTTAATGTGTCATGTTATACACTCAACCATGAAATGATATTGTCTTCTCCTAAAGACTATTATTTACCAAAACACTTATTTCTTGAGTATCCATTTTTTTAACATAAAAAACCAGTGTTATTCCCAATTAAAAAATAAATGTGGTTTAGTGAAGTCATATATGGTATAGAAAGTTTAAAACACCACTTATAAAAATCAAAAACTCTTTTATAGTCTTTTCACTCACAGTTGTTCCTTGGATTAAACTTTACCTTGAGTGAAATTGAATGAACCACTTGAGTTTTGGCATGATTAATTTGTTCAAAACCAAATACAATAGAAGAACCATATAAACTAAATTTATTATCAATAATTTGTTCCCAAAAAACTTTACATGATTGGGATAATATTATTTAACCACTAAACACAACCAACTCCCACTAGGTCACAAAAATATCTCCAAGGTCATAAAAATCCTGATCTCAATATCTTATCAACCAATTCATGGTCTTAACAATCACTCCAATGAAATTTTATTTTTAACATTTGAAAAAATCCCTTTTAAAACCTAGAATATATAGTAATGAACCGTCAATCAATAATTCAAATATTACTTAAGAAAAATGATATAATAAAAAGTAAATAGTAATTTCATGTTATCCAATAATGTAACTTACCTTACTTTTTCATGACTCTTGATTCCAAATAAGATCAAATCCTTAAAACATCACTTACTTTACTTCCAAATTCATCTATTTTAACCAATATACAACATATTTAAATATAAATTCTCTATGAATATTTTAAAATATTTTACAACTCACAAAACTAAACACAAAAAACAAACATATGTTGACTTCATAGATGATCCCTTTTAAAAACTCCTTCAAAAAATGTACTCATACCTTAAGGAAAGATATATTCTATAAATTTATATTTTTTTACCCCCGCTTGGAAAATAGTAATGCAAATATAAGAAGATAGGTTATGGAATCACCATACCTTATACTTGAAAGGATTGATTTTGAACTCCTATTATCAACCCCATTATGTGGAATGAAATTAATAGTAGTGACTTAGTAAACAAATCCACTATTTCATTCTTTTTTAGAAAAAAATCCACATTGAAAAATTATTTATCAATATAATACACAATGAATGGATATATGACATCAATGTTTTTTAAACTTTATGATAAAATGTATTTCATGATATATTAATAGTAATTTAATTATCATAACTAGTGAGTGGTGGTAATATCACATCCCCCTTAATATATTCTTATTGAGTCTTCATCCATATAAATTGGGTTGTTTCTTGAGTTACGATAATATAATACACCTTGAGAGTACTTAAGGATATCAAAATCTATTTCATTTTTTTTCATTCCACGCAAACTTTTCCTGAAAAGAAAAATCCATTGGGTGTAGGCATTCTATTATAAATATTTCCAACACAATCTATATCAATATATCCAAATATATTTTTACATCCATTAGTGTCATATTTCAACTAATAATTCCCCATGAATTTTATGTATCTGAGTATCTTATGTTTATTGATAATGTGTGAAGCCTTTGGTTCTCTTTGAAATCTGAACAAAAGTGTAACAATATCCAAAATATCTAATCATAAAGATGTCAAGTATAGTAAAATACTTATTTGTTTGATAAACTCCCATGAATCAACTTTATTTCATTTTTTATGTTTTGATAGCTTGGTTAACAATAAAATTATATTAGAATCCATATTTCAGTATTTTAATCCAAACTAATTTATATGTAATTAGGTATACTTTTCTTGAGGTTGATAAATATAATTATCTTCATGAGATATTTTCAAACTAAATAAATTCTTCATCTCACCAAGCATGTACATTCCAAAAAAACATATTCATATACAAGTAATTTTTTTACAAACAACTGACTCATTTCTTAAAAATATTATATCATCTACAAATATGATAAAAACAAAGATAACTCTTTATCTTACTTTATATAGGGATTGGTTTCAACTCTTACTATGTTTAACTCCAACATCTTCAACCATGAATTTAGGTTTTGATACCACGCTCTTGGGTTTTATTTAAGACATAAAAAAATATTCATTTTATAAAGACATACATCACATTATATAGGAAATAATCCCTTTGGGTTTTCAATATTGGCCTCATATTATAAGTCTCCATTTAGAAAGGATAACTTTACATGAATTTCGAAGATCTAGTATCCCCACTATACTGCAATAGAATGAAATTTCTCAATTGTCTCGGGATTAGAAACTGAAGTAAAGTTTTTATGAAAATTAATTCCTCTAAACCATGAATACCCTTCATACACTAGTCTTGTCTTCTTTCTTATCACCTCTCATTCTTCATTGTTCTTGTTACATAACACCCACATTGCTATTGTAACATTATTATTTTATGGTTCAGGTGCCAAAATACAAGTATAATTCTTCTAAATATGGTATAACTCCTCATTTATAAAATTCATCCACTCTTGATGCTCCATTTTTTTCACATTACCTTGATCACCTTGAAATGACGAATTATTATGGGTTGTTGTGATCAATAATTTTATATTTTGAACCAACTATCCTTATTCTCCAATAACCCATGAATTTATTGAATAAATATTTTCTTTATCACCTTAAAGAGATGAATCATCATCCTCGACATGTATTTCTTCAAAACATCCATTATATTGGACACTTTTGACTTTATTCTCATCAATATATGCTTCATCATGTTTAGTTTTGGAACTTTCTGTTGGGACAGAGAGTGATGGCAAGAGGGGGGGGGGTGAATTGCCTTTTAAAAAAGTTTAACAATTTAAGAAAAAGTTAAAGCACAACGGAAATAAAAGAGGCAAGACACAAAATTGATAACGGAGTTCAGCCTAAATCCCAAGCCTACGTCTCCGCTCCCAACTCAACTGTTGAGAGATTTATACGACATCTTGCTTTTTAATGGTTGTAGCAAGAAACCCACTAGACTTTAAGGCAGCCTAGAAACCTATTACAGCTTGCTTTTTATTGGTTGTAGCAAGAAACCCACTAGCCTTCTTACAGGTGAAGGCTAGCTCACCTATGACTCAAGTCTTTTACAGGGAAGGCTTGACTAACTTCTTCACACCTTGAAGGTGGTGTGAAAACCCAAACAAAGGGAGGATGAGAGAAAGAAGGGTTTGTATGCACAAACTCATAATAATGCTCAAAATGATAAAACAATAAAAACCGTAAAGAGGAGAAGTCTTGGGCGCCAATGGATTGATTGGTGATGATGAAGAGCGCTCCCAAGCTTCTATGGTGGTGCTCCTTGGTTGTGGAAGTGAGTTGGAGCAGGTGGGGATCCTTGAAGGAATGCGCCGGAGGTTCGCCAAATGATCGAAAAATGTTCCCGTGGGCTACTATATTTGTATGGGGCTTCCTAGTCCTCTATTTATAGGAGAGGAACACCCAAATGGCCGTTGGGGGTATTTGGAGCCGTTGGAGAGGCCTTCGGAGCCGTTGGGAGTCAAAAGTACAAGTCTGGTCAAAGCCCAACGGCTAGTTTGACTGGGCACACCGGCTGGCCGGTGGTGTGTCACCAGTTGGCCGGTGACCCACCGGCTGGCCGGTCCTGAGACACCGGCTGGCCGGTGCTCCAGACAGAGAGCAAGCTCTCTGCCCAGGTTCTACCGGCTGGCTGGTGACAATACCGGCTGGCCGGGGAGCTCACACCGGCTGACCGGTGGCTCTGTACAGAAACCATTGCTACTGCCAGAGACCACCGGCTGGCCAGTGGGAATCCACCGGTTGGCCGGTAGACTCAGAGAGTCTACTTTCAGTCCTTCTTGGCCCAACTCCTTGTCAACCTTTTTCCTATCAACAAAAACACTTGAAAACAAGTTAGAACAAAAAAAAGAGTGATTGTGATCATTAAAACCCAAGAGAGAGGGGTAGAACAATCTCCCCCTATTTTGATGATCACAATCACCAAAACAAGCAATGTAAAAGACTGAAATGAAAGGCATTCTTTTAAAGGATAAAATGAAAAGTAAAGCAAAGCATGAGAGAAAAATTTCTCCCCCAATCAACCAAGGAAATCTCCCCCTTTGTGATTATCAAAATAGCACGGGGCATAAAATTTGATTGAAGGAAAGGATTGAAAAACAAGATAGAGATTTTAAACCAATTGAAATTTTTGAAATTTTAATTGAAGGTTTTGAATTGAATGTTTTGAATTGAATGTTTTGAAATAAAAACGCAAAAAGGCTTAAACGATCCTAACTCCCCCTAAATAAAAACAACAAATCACAAGGGAGAGGATCTTAGAACCGAGACAAATTTTGGTCTAGAGAGACTCGCTAAAAGGGATTTTTCAATCCAAACTTGTCTTGTGACGGGTATTCTCCTATGAAATTCATCGTTAAAGAAAATGGTTTTGGGCCTTCCATACCGGGCATTTTTGCAGTCGCACTCGTAAATTAAGTGCCCGATCATTTTGCAATAGTTTCAAAATTTATATTGGGAGCTCCCCCTTACAAAAATAGTAGGAGCATGGGAAGAGGAAGCTTGCCTGGAATAGCCAAGCCCTTGGGTGGTTCTAGATATGCATTGGGAACCAAGGAGCTTCAAAAGGTTATGTTCACCTTCGGTGAACTTAGCTAGGGATTTCATTAAATCCTTAATTGTTGATTCCATAGAATCAACATCGGGAAGGTTTTGGATCTTGAGGGACAAGTCTTCCGTCTCTTTTAGAATTTGATCCTTTTTGGAAGAGAGAATTTTGAATTTCTTTTTTAAAGTGAAAAATTTGGAAGAATGTTCGTGGAAACCTTCCTCCAATTGATCTCTCACATGTTGGAGATCCTCGTAAGATAAATGATTGAATGAATTGGAAGAACAAGAGGAAGAGGAGTCGGCAGAGGTTACCTCATGAAATGCCATTAGACATTTTTTACCGTTGTCTTTTGAGGAGGAGGAGGATGAGGAGCTATCACTCCAAGTGGCCTTGAATGCCTTTTTCTTTTCCTTTTGCTTGGCCCTTGTCTTGTGGAGTGGGCAATCGGGCTTATAATGTCCTTTCTTGCCGCACCCATAGCATGTTACCTCAGGCTCGGATTTTTCGTTGAGTTCTTCCTTTCGAGCCTTGGGAGATTTCTTCTTTTTGTTCTTCTTCATGAATTTGTGCATCTTGTGGGAAAGGTTCTCGATTTATGAATCGCCGCTTGAAGAGGAAGAAGATGAAGAGGAGGAGCTTTCTTCTTTTTGAACTTTGAAGGCGATGTTCTTTGGAGTTTTGATGAGATTGCCTTCCTTTTCAGCTTTCCTCATCATGGTGATCTCGTAGGTCATGAGGGATCCGATGAGCTCTTCGACCGACATTTCTTTTAAATTCTTCGCTTCTTGAATTGCCGTGACTTTCGGTGCCCATGAATTTGGTAAGATCGAAAGGATCTTCTTGAACATCATCTCTGCAGAAACATCATCTCCAAGAGACTTTCTCCCATTACAAACATCAGTAAAGCGAGTAAACATATCAGTAATATTTTCAGATGGATGCATGGTAAAAGACTCAAAATCTTGACGGTAAATATCCAATCGAGTATCCTTAACTTTGTTGGTCCCCTCATGGGTAACCTCCAAATGTTTCCAGATTTCATGAGATGAAGTGCATGTGGAAACTCGATTGAATTCATTACGATCAAGGCCACAATGAAGAGCGTTCATGGCTTTGCCATCAAGCTCGAAATTTTTAATATCGGCTTGAGTCCATTTGGATTCATCGGGAGAAGAGAGAGAGTAAACATGCATGACAATTCTATAAATAGGATAACCTATACTTCTAATAAAAGTAGACATGCGGGTTTTCCAATAGGTATAGTCAGTTCCATCAAAAAAAGGAGCACGACCCAATGAATAACCTTCGGGGGCGAAAGAAGATGAATCCATCACAATGGATCTTGAATTTGAAACCGGTTAAGGTATTACACAAACACCTCCTTTGATACCAATTGTTGGGACGGAGAGTGATGACAAGAGGGGGGGGGGGGTGAATTGCCTTTTAAAAAAGTTTAACAATTTAAGAAAAAGTTAAAGCGCAGCGGAAATAAAAGAGGCAAGACACACAATTGATAGCGGAGTTCGACCTAAATCCAAAGCATACGTCTCCGCTCCCAACTCAACCGTTGAGAGATTTATACGACAGCTTGCTTTTTAATGGTTGTAGCAAGAAACCCACTAGACTTTAAGGCAGCCTAGAAACCTATTACAGCTTGCTTTTTATTGGTTGTAGCAAGAAACCCACTAGCCTTCTTACAGGTGAAGGCTAGCTCACCTATGACTCAAGTCTTTTATAGGGAAGGCTTGACTAACCTCCTCACACCTTGAAGGTGGTGTGAAAACCCAAACAAAGGGAGGATGAGAGAAATAAGGGTTTGTATGCACAAACTCAAAATAATTCTCAAAATGATAAAACAATAAAAACCGTAAAGAGGAGAAGTCTTGGGAGCCAATGGATTGATTGGTGATGATGAAGAGCTCTCCCAAGCTTCTATGGTGGGGCTCCTTGGTTGTGGAAGTGAGTTGGAGCAGGTGGGGATCCTTGAAGGAATGCGCCAGAGGTTCGCCAAATGATCGAAAAATGTTCCCGTGGGCTACTATATTTGTCCGGGGCTTCCTAGTCCTCTATTTATAGGAGAGGAGCACCCAAATGGCCGTTGGGGGTCTTCGGAGCCGTTGGAGAGGCCTTTGGAGCCGTTGGGAGTCAAAAGTACAAGTCTGGTCAAAGCCCAACGGCTAGTTTGACTGGGCACACCGGCTGGCCGGTGGTGTCTCACCAGCTGGCCGGTGATCCACCGGCTGGCCGGTCCTGAGACACCGGCAGGCCGGTGCTCCAGACAGAGAGCAAGCTCTCTGCCCAGGTTCTACCGGCTGGCCGGTGGTCAGCCACCGGCTGGCTGGTGACAATACCGGCTGGCCGGGGAGCTCACACCGGCTGACCGGTGGATCTGGACAGAAACCATTGCTACTGCCAGAGACCACCGGCTGGCCGGTGGGAATCCACCGGTTGGACGGTAGACTCAGAGAGTCTACTTTCAGTCCTTCTTGGCCCAACTCCTTGGCAACCTTTTGCCTATCAACAAAAACACTTGAAAACAAGTTAGAACAAAAAAAAGAGTGATTGTGATCATTAAAATCCAAGAGAGAGGGGTAAAACACTTTCCACCTAATTCATGATATTATACATTGAGTGTTTCAACATTTTCATAATAGCTCTATGGATATTCATCCATATTTACTTGTTGTATCAACATTACCCTATTTAATTTAGAGGATAAATAATAAATATTAATAAGGGATTATTTAGGGTGTAATAACAACTATTAGAATATATGGATGATTTAAAACCAGTTATATGAGGATCTCCATGAATGAAAAATAAAATTTTGTGAACACAAGAAATGAATAAATATTTACATATGTTCTTCATACGAAAAAGAGAATTTATATCATTTTGATCACCACAATATGGTCTTGAGAGAGATTAGTAAGGGTAGAAAATATAAATCCCCTCCCCGTGATGTATCCACAGGTTAAGCCTTGATTATCTAAAATTATAATGAGATTAATCATAAAACCTTAGATCACTAGAGTCTCATATGTGAGGATAGAAAGAGAGAGATAATTGTGTACCAAGGAGTTTTATCGAAGAATGATGAACTCACACCCTCTCTATTTCTATTAAATGGATGTGATATAAAAATCCATTAGATTTCTTCTTAAACTATGACATTCATTTATGAATTTATAATGATTAATTTTTTTCTATCTCATTCATAAATTCATCAAATGAATTTAATCCCTACATGTTTCATCACATGAAATTATTTATTCAAATGATAGATTATTTGCAAGGAAACAAAATGATAACTGTCACTACCCACCTTCTCCAAGATGAGAGAATAGACAACAAACTACGATACCATTCATTCTTCAAGTTGAAGGAGATATAATGACCACTCGAGTCCCACCTTCAATAGGCCCTAGAGTGGCGACTAGCACCAAGGGTATAGAATCACATGTAATATGAGGCATTACCATTTTTATAGAATAAGATCAGGAGATAAGATGGAAAATTAAAAACAAATCCAAAAAAATAAATGTAAAAGTAAATCCAAAAATCTATTTCCATATGCATGTTTAAAATAAATAAATATGAAGTAAAATAAAACCAAAAAATGAAGTACCAAAAGAAAATAAAATAGGCAACCAAAACTGTCCCGACGAACAAGCTAGTATGGTTCGGCACGGGTCTCAATGTCCTCCTGGAATCCTGAAAGTAGTTTTATATACGTTGGGTGAGTATATAGGTATACACAGTAGGGAAACCAAATGCTCTCATGAAAAAGTGGGGAGGAATTCAAATTCCTTGTGAGAAAGTTGAGGTAACCAAAGCACAAAGCAAGGAAACCATCCACTTGGTCTCACCAAGGAACACCCCACTAATAGTGCAAGTCAGGTAAAGTAATAGTAATAACACATAGATATTTGGGTACCCCACACTACATTATCACTGGTTATTTTGGACATACTACGCACTAGACCTACCCCATAAGTTCCACTGCAGTCCCACTACTGCCCCAAAAACAACTACATGGGCCACCACAACCATGCATCACACCCGCAGATGCATGGTCTACCACAATCACACTTTACCATGCCTGCAAAATCCTAGGCCACAACAACCTTTCATAACCAAGCCTGTAGACTCCTGGTCCAGGGCAACCACAGCGACACCTGAAGACACCTAGGCTATAACAAAAGCTTCCATGTCCGAAGACACTTGAGCCTCATCTCGAAGAAACTTGGGAAAAAACTTGTCCGCACAAACCTAGTCCAACTCACCACAACACACCCTTCCAGAAGAGTCTTGGTCTATAATGAAACTTAGGTTGTCACAACCTTCCTAAAGAGTCTTGAGCTACCAGGTAGAGGGATCAGAAAGGCACTAATAACTATCCACTTGTAAGATTGTTAGAATAAACACCCTCCCCATGAAATGGGGGGTGTTCGGCATGAAGTGGTCAACATGGGTGGGGTGCATATTAGAAACAGAAGATCTAAATTTTCTATATATAGGTAATCAAGCACTCATCCCAACCTAAGGGACCCAAAACCAACAACCAACCCATACACAACCACTCATGATGTTATCCCTACATGCATAAGCACACCACAACCACAACCAGATCATAACCCATTTCTGGAAAACGATTCCCCATTATAACCATTCTTGTTATCTTTTTCATGTAATTCCATTAAAATATTCCTTCACTAATGGGAAACTAAGAGGCATAACCACAATCCAAAACAACAACTGAAAGAATACAACCAAGCAGGAGTTTATGCATTCACCCCTGATTATTGTGCATGTAACAACATCAAATGGGATCCTGTGAGATCCCTTGAAGTACTTGAACCAAACTAAGCCCCAACATACTAGGTCCAAAACATTTACCAATGTCTTCACGCGGTCTCAGATTCACGAACAGTCAACCCTAAACTACAGATTCCATTACAAACTATGTCACCCCATGAACATTAAATAGAACAACCATATATATCACCAGAACTGAGAACCGATGTTTTCAATTTAGAAATCACCATTCATTCAGTTTCTAATTTTCTATTTGGTTAAATGACGTGATCACACAAGGGTTATCATTTATCGGGAATCTATTCAATCAACCATTTTACTTGATTAATCAGTTTTAATATTATTGTTATTCAATGACTATATCATCTAGAAAACATGGATTCATTAGTGAACAATAAAGGAACACCAATGACCATGATTTTTAGTGGACATAATCCTATACAATTCACAACAAAAAAACAAAGGTGACAACATCATCATCTTTCCCACCCCTTCATTCTTTAAAAGTCCATTTGTTATCTTTGTTAATGTTTTTTTTCATCTATGTCCTAAGGGAACATCATCATAACCACCCTACATGATGTACAGTGAAGAGAGACAAGGAAAAAACCCCAACTTAGATGATCAAAGATTGGGGTTTTCTCATTGTGCAAAGGACTAGGGATGGCACGACTTACAGAAAAGAAAAACACCAAGGCTGAGTGTAAAGGGATACAACATGGGAAAATGATTTGTCTTTAGAGGAATTCTCAAGGCGTACATAGAGAGATGAAAAGGAAGAAGGAAGAGATGATCTTGGCTTAAGAAGAGTCAATATCATAAAATCAGAGAGACCATTTCAAATTACTTAAAATCTGGACCGTGGCTTGACCATGCGGACCAGTGGCTTCACACTTTGGAATTAATTGAGATTTAATAATCCCTCTTGGAAATAGTGGAGATAGACCAACAGTCAGATGTGAGTTGATATATTTCCTTTAAAAGGAGAAAAATACATAATATGGGCCTAATTAGAAAACAAAAGAGACTAGAAAATGCAGAAAAGGGTGAGACACCAATGAAAGAGATATACATTTTGGTAATTCATGGGTTGCTCGACTATTGGGGGGTTTTAAAAATCTTTTACAGGCCTTAAATCGATCGGAAAGGGTATTAAAACACTTTTATGTTAAAAGATACGTTACTGGAGTGAAACTGGAAAGTTTGGGAGAAACTAAAAATGAATCACTAACACCCTAACACCGTCACTCCGGTACCGATGCTGATCGGTGCCACCGTTCATTTAACCAAAAATTTGGAAAACTCCTCAATGAGTCACTGATGGTCCCCAAGACACCTCAAACATCATGATGTGGTAATGTAATGGACCAGGAGGGTCCTTGCCATTACAACAGATACATATCAAACTATTCTCACCCTTGAGAATTAAGGAGTTAACCCAAATAAAAGTGAAGGGTCCAAACAACCACCTCGTAATATACTTATCAAGAAAAAACCACCCTAGACTTGTTCTATAGTCGGAATAATATGTAGACTTAAATGAACATCTCTCTCAAACATATCTCCTAAAAAATTGCAAAAACACTACCACTCATATCCCTCAAGTGACCACACAAACTCAAAAAGGCCACAACGTCTAGACACATGGATTAGGGAGATCCTTCCTCCTTATCAAGATACTATTCAATTTGTGAAGATCCGAATTTCATACACAGGTTTACTCGAATACACATTAAGGATTCTTGATTAGGGATCAGGTCCCCCTCCCCATAGTCAATACTTTTGACACAACATAGGGAACATGGAAACAACTTCTCATACAACATGCAGGGTCAAACATTACATCATAAGTGTGGAACCAAGAAAACACAAGATAGAAACTCAATACAGCTCTAGGTACTGGGAACACATTTTTTCCTCCTATTCATAGGTACTCTCCTTGATGCCACCATGCCTCTACAACACATGAAGAAAGGTATGGGTCCATCTACAAAGCACCCACCCCTTATGATACATGATTATCATCAGCTGCTCCATGAATGGCGCATCGTCCTTGATATCCAACTCTCTCCATTAGAGGACGTGTGAGTCATCATGTAGATACCGAAGAAGTTGAGATACATGGATGGAATTGTGGATCCTCTTTAGAGGCAGTGGTAACTCCAGCTGATATGCCACCTCACTGACTGGTCCCAACACCTCGAAGGTTCCAATGATCCTGGGAGAAAGTTTACTCCCCCTGCCAAACCTCCGCTGTCCATGATGAGTTGAGACTATTAAGAACATGTGGTCCCCAACCTCAAACTCCATGGGTCTCCTCCTATGATCGGCATACGACTTCAAACGGTCCTGAGATTCCTTCATTATTTCACGTACAAGCTGAACCTTCTCGGTCGTGCTCTTCACAACCTCTAGGACAAAAACACCTACCTACCCAACCTCCGTCCAACACACAGGTGAACGAAACAATCTTTCATATGAGGCTTAAAATATTTACATTCTAATGGTATAATTAAAGAAATTTCTATAAGAAAACTACACTAGAGGAAAGTGTCATACCCATGATCCTCCGAAGTCCAGAACACACACTCGCAGCACATCCTCCAATGTCTGGATGGTCCTCTCTATCTTCCCAACCATTTGAGGGTGGAAAGCAGTGCTAAGGCATAACTGGGTGTTGAAAGCATGCTGAAATTCTTCCCTGACATGTGAAGTAAATCTTGTATCTAGATCCTAAATGAAGGTCATGGGAACCCTGTGCAGCCACACAACTACACCCACATAATTCTATGCTAAGGCATCCACTACACTCCACTCTTTAACTGCTAAAAAGTGAGATGATTTCATCCCTCATTCCACCACTACAAAGATGGAATCCTATCCTCCCTCATCCAAGGGTGTTCCTATGATGAAATACATTGAGGCTTTATTCCCCTTCCACTCAAGGACGTCTAAGGGCTACAATAGACCACCAGGGACACAATGTTTTTCCTTCAACTTCTAACACACGCGACCCTTTTCCAAAAACTACACCACTTCCTAATTCACTCCAGGCCACAAAAACTGACCTCTCAAGCCCCGGTACATCTTAGAGACTCCTTTATATACCACCAAGGGTGAGTTATAGAACTCATCGAGAACTCCCTCGTGCATTGCCTTTGGGACAAACAACTTCCCACAGAAAAGCATCTGATTCTGACCATCCTCCAACCATTACTCTAGAGAATCACCATGCCTAACATGATCAAAAATCACTTCGGTCTCTAAGTCCCCCACTAAGACTCTCCATTTTCTTCTAGGAATCTATTTTCTTCTGAACCACATCCTTCTGTGACTTCCTACTCAAGGCATCAGCTACCACATTATCCTTTCCTGAGGTGTAGGAGATCTTGAAGTGGTAATCCTGAAGAAACTCAATCCATATCCACTACTGAAAGTTTAGTTCTCACTGGTAGAAGACATGCCTCAAGATCATATGATCTGTGAATACCATGAAGAATTCTTTGATTAGGTAATGTCACCACATCATCAACGTGAATACGATCGATGCAAACTCTAGGTCATGGGTGGAATAGTTACATTCGTGAGGACTTAACTGCCTAGACCCATAAGAGATCACTCTTCACTGCCGCATCTGAACACACCCCAAGCCTAGACTGAAAGCATCATAGAACACTTATAATGTTACCCATACCTATGGAAACCTCATTATTGGGACACATACTAGCTTCCCTTTCAGATAATTGAAAGCTACAAAACACTTTTGACTCCATACAAAATCCTGGTCTTTGCTGGTCAAGGATTTCAAAGGTGCTACAACTTGAGAGAAGTTGGGTACAAATATTTGGTAGTAACCTACCAGTCCCAGAAAACTACGAACCTATGCCACGTTCTTGGGTGCTTTCCAAGAAACAACCACTTTGACATTTTATGGTTCCACCTTTATTCCCTAATCGGACACCACATATCCAAGGAAGTGCACCTCTAATGTCCCAAACATGCACTTGGAAAACTACCCGTAGAGCTGGTGGTGTCAGAGGACCTCAAAAAATATCATGAGATTCTCATCATTATCCTCCTATGTCCATGAGTAGATAGGTATCTCATCGATGAAGATGACTGTGAACTGGTCCAGATACTCATGAAAAAGAGAGTTAATGAGCCTCATGAACACAACTGGTATGTTTGTAACACTGAACGACATGACCATGAGCTCAAAGTGTTTGTACCAACATCTGAAAGAAGTCTTTGGGTTGTCACCCTCTTTCACCCTCAACTGGTGATACCCATACGGCAGGTCAATCTTAGAGAACTAACCTCCACCCTTCAACTGGTCAAGAAAGTCTTCAATCCTCATGAGGGAGTAACAGTTCTGGACTATTACCCTGATTCAGTATTTGGTAGTCTATGCATAGCCTAATACCACCATATTTCTTTTTTTGAATAACACTGGAGCACCCCATAGAGACACGCCTGTTCATATAAACCCCTTCTTCATCAGGTCATCAACCTAAATCCACAACTCCCACAACTCAGAAGGAACCATATGATAGGGAGACATCAAAATTGGACGGTCATCGAGTTATAGGACTATCCCGAACTCAACATCACATCTTGGGGGTAGAGTCACAACCTCTTCAGGGAAGAAATCCAGGAACTCCCTGACAATCCCCATAACTTCTACCATCTTTGATTCTTCTGATTCCATTGACAGCTCAACTTACTAAGAAATAATAGGTTCCACACATAGGTTTTCCTCATGGAAACCCCGATCACCAACAAAAGCTACACATTGGCCTCCCATGTCTAAGAACACAACCATTATCCAGAAGTAGTCGATAACAACATGTATTAAAAAAACACAATTTATTCCCATGATGACATCGTATGATTGCATCTGCTACATAAAGAGATCCCCACTGGACTGATGCAGTCCCAACATCAGTCTACATCCTCGAAAAACATCAAACAGGTTGGTCTGACCTCCAATTTGAATACTCAACACTAGGGGAATGGAAAGTCTCCCTACGTCTAGACCCAAGGCATGGGATAGACTGGGTGAAAGAAAGGAGTGTGAAAATCTTGAATCCAAAAAGGAATAGGAAAGAGTACTAAACAAACTGATCATACCTCGAACGACCTAAGGCTCTGCTACAACTGCTGCCTCTGTGGCATGAAATTTCCTTCTACCAGATCCTATTCCTCTCAGCCGTCATCTGCCTCCCCAACCATGACTAGGTCGATGTCCCTGAGGAGCACCCTGAGGTTGAACTCCTCCTTCAATTTCTTCTCTCGGTGGAGTGGGAGCCTACTACTACTGCTCAAAGGGATTGGCGTGCAACTGGTGCTGCTGAGGTGGGTGCTAGACCTACCCACCCCCATCATACCTCACTCAGACATGGAACTAATTTCAAATATTCCCATGGCTTCCATAGGTAAAGAACCTATGTCTTAGTATTTTAATGAAACAGTTAGGATCAGGATATTATAAATAGAACGGTTGAGGCCTACTCCCCACTGGATGAAATCTAGAAGGCCCTGATGTTGGAGGCCTGCTAGTCTTGACCTTCCCCATTGATGAGACCCGTTGTATCCCATCTCATGGAACACCTCCTAGTGTGTGAATCCTCTCCACCACTTCATCCTTCTTCGGAACCTCCAAGTACGTCGGTAGAGAGAAGAGTGTAACAACATACTTAAGAGAAGGTTGGAGCGCCTCTTATAAGTATCTTACCCATGACACCTCATCTTGGAAGAGGCCTAGAGTGAAATGAAAGAGATCCTTGAACTTGATCCCTAACTCCCTTAATGAAATTTTCCGTTGCTGGATGGAGAGAAGATACTGCCTCTTTTCATCCTTCATCATGGATGAAAGGAATTCTGCCCAGAATTCCTTCTCAAAGTTAGTCCATGAAACCTCATCTTCCTTCTTCTCTCTGAGACAAAGATTCCACCACTGACGTGTCACTCCATGAATCCAGATCATAGCTAGAAGAACCTAGTACTCTATCAGATCCTGGATCAAGCTGAAAGCTATCAATATCTCCTTGAGCTAGCTCTCTGTCTCCCTGCCTGGGACTCAACCCTCATTCTTTCCTAAATCCTGTCGCTGGAAGGCACGAAGTGTCTTCTGCCACTGTTCAGCTGCCTCCTCTTGATCATCCCTTTACTGATCAGCTAAATTATCATACTGGGCCTCAACCTTCCTCACTAAATGTGGACATTTTATGGGTGCCGTAGCTGTATGGTAAACAGGAAATTACTATGCCTGAGTAGTGTAGAATATTTATTTTAAATTTTTCTTAAACATTTATTTTATTTTATGTTCCAAAAACACCAAACACACATAAGAACACTAGTCATTATGATGCATGTACCTTTCCTAGGGTGTCTACCCTATAATAAATGTAACCTTACTTGGTCATTCGGTAGGTCTAGAGTCCTTACATTGGATCACAGGGGGCTCTAAAATCCCATGTCCTAGCCAGTCTTCCTTGGACTATTTCACACACCATGATTTCCTAATACTATTTTCGTACCTTCCCATCCAATCCTCATTATTCCTAACCATGAATTCCATCATATCTTTCAACCTCCCCTCTGACATAATTCTATAATGACCCGCCTTCTCTATGATGAGGGAAGGGACAACAAACTGCCAGACCCTTCCTTCTTCAAGTTGAAGGAGATTTTATGACCCCCCAGGAACCTCCTTCAATAGGCCCCGTAGTGGAGATTAGAACCAAGGGTATAGAATCATATGTAATATGGAAGGAATTACCATTTTTATAGAACAAAATTAGGAGATAATATGGAAAATCCCAAACAACTCCAAAAACTGAAAGTAAAAGTAAATCCAAAAATCCATTCCCATATGCATGTTCAAAATAAACTGATACGAGGTACAAGAAAAACTCTGAAAGGAAGTACCAAATGAAAAGAAAAGGCGCAATGACAACTGTATCGATGGTCAAGCCAGTTTGGTCTGGCATGATCCTTAAAGTCCTCCTAGAAACCTAAAAGTAG
This sequence comes from Viscum album, assembly GCA_963277665.1. NCBI lineage: Eukaryota > Viridiplantae > Streptophyta > Magnoliopsida > Santalales > Viscaceae > Viscum > Viscum album. The sequence continues at coordinate 2,079,525,820 of OY728128.1, read as the reverse complement.
TTTTATATATGTAGGGTTAGTATATAGGTATACTTAGTAAGGAAACCAAAAGCTCTCATGCACAAGTGGGGAGGCATTATAATGCCCTATGAGAAAGTAGAGGTAACGAAAACACCCTGCATCGAAACTATCCACCTAACATCATCAGGGTACACTACGTAAATCACACAAGTCAGGTAAAGTAATAGTAATAACACATCAATATTTTGGTACCACACAACACTTTTCCATAGGTTATTTTGGACATACTATGCATTATACCTCCCACCACAAGTTCCACTATAGTCACACTGCCGCCCCCACTACAACCCCATGGGACACCACAACCACTCATCCCACCCGCAGACACCTGGGACACCACAATCACACATAACCACACCCGTAGACATCTGGGCCACAAAAACCTCCTATAATCACACCCACATACACATGGACCAGAACAACCATGACCATGCCTGAAGACACCTGGGCCAGAATAACCACCGCCACACCTGAAGACACATGGGCGTCATCCCAAAGAAATTTTGGAAACAAACCTTTCCACACCCACCAGGGAAAACTCAACACAACACACCCTAACTAAAGATCCATGGGCCATAATGAACCTTAGGTCTTCATATCCTGCCTGAAGCATCTTGGAATAACTATGGGAGGGAGTAGAAAGGAGCTAAAAACATTCCACTCATAAGAATGTAGAGAAAAATAGCCTCCCCTATGAAATGGGGGTGTTTGGAACTAAGTGCTCAATATGGGTGCGGTGTGTATAAGAAAAAAAGATCTAAATTTTATACATATAGGTAATCAAGCACTCATCTCAACAAAAGGGTCCCAAAACCAACAATCAGCCCATACACAACCACTCTTACTTCTAACCCTACATGTACCATCACACCACAAACACAACCAGAGCACAAACCATTTCAAGAAAATAATTCCCCCTTGTACCCATTCTCATTTTCTTATTCATGAAATTCTATTTATACATTACTTCACTACCATACAACTAACATGAACAACCATAAACCAAAAAAACAATTGATGGAAAACAACCAAGTAGGAATTTAATTATTCATCTCCAGTTCCCATGAAGGTAACAAAATCAAATAGGATTTTGTGAGATCCCTCGAAGTACTAGAACCAAACCTAGACCCAATATACCAAGTCCATAACATTTACTACTAGATCTATACAGCCTTAGATTCAAAAACATTCAACCCTCAACAAGAGATTCCATTCCACTCTATGTCACCCCACAAAAATTAAACAGAATAATGATACATATCACCAGACTAGAGTAAGGGAGTTTTCAATTTAGCCAACACCATTCATTAAGTTCCTTCTTTTCCTTTTAGTTAATCAGGGTGATCACATAGGGCTTATTATTAATCAGGTATCCATTTAATAAAAAAATTACATGATTATTCATTTTCCATGTTATACTCATTTAATACCAAAATTATCCAAAAAACAAAGCTTCATTAGTCCACGACTAAGATGAAATGGCTCCAGCATGGGCACCCGATTTGTCTTCATTGGATGTGTCGAGTCATACATAAAGAAACTAGAAGGAAGAATAAAGGGAGAATCATTTCTTAAGAAGAGACCATATCCAAAAATCATGGAGACCATTTCAAAGTACTTATATATTGGATCGTGTCTTCGCCACATTGATCCGAAACATCACATGTTGGGATTAATTGATTTTTGATAAACCCTCTTGGAAATAGTGGAGATAGACCAGAGGATGACTGTGAGTTGATTGATTTATTTGAAATGGGGAAAAACAATTAATAAGAGACTAGAAAACGTAGAAAAGTGTATCACACCTATGAAAGGGCCACAATTTTTGTTAATTAAAGGGTTGACCGAATCTTGCGGGGTTTAAAAAATATTTTACAGGCCTTAAATAGATTTGTAAGGGGTATTAAAATAATTTTACATTAAAATATATGTTATTGGAGAAAAACTAGAAAGTATGGTAGAAATCGGAAATGAATCACTGATGGGTGCATCACTAAAACCCTGACACTAACGCCCTAGCACCATCGCCCTAGTATCCACGTCGATCAGTTCCACCAATGGCTGATCGATGCCACTGATGGCCGATCAGTGCCACTTATGCCTATTAGTGCCATCGAGGTCGATCTATGCCACTTTTCATTCAACCTGAAATTTGGAAATCTTCTTGATGAGCCACCGATGGTCCCCAGGACACCGCAAAAATTAGGATTTGGAAAAGTAAATGACCTGGAGGGTCTGACCCATTATAATAATGCCTTTTCATTTTAATATAATATTAAGTGGCATATAAAAATATACCCCTTAAACATGGAAATCATAATTTGAATGAAATATGAAATTGATTATATATATATTATATACATACAAAGATTAATGAAAATTATTCTTTAATATCCCACCTGTATAGAATTCAAATAGAATTTTTATGATTTCACCAAAGGCTGTACTACTACAAAGCAACATTTTTATTCCAATCCAGAAATTTCCCAAAGAAAAAAAGTTCAAGGAGGCCTAAAATAGTGGAGGTCCAGTGAATCAGCCTGAAAAACACTATTAAAAAATAATTAAGAGAACCCATAATATAAAAAATAGAACTCTAATCCCCATTATACATATAAGAGGCTAGAAAATCCTCCACTTTATTCTCTTAATGACTTGTATGTGAGATGCCCAGCCCCAAATGAAGAATGCATTTTTATTTTTAAGGAAGATAAGTGATCGACCATAGACATTGAATCTTCTCTTGTAACACCCCATGAAGCACCATCAAGTATGTCCCCACTAATTCTAGTGGTATATTATGCCCATAAAAAAGCAACATACCCTTCTACATTACGTTGGCCTCCACTACAAGGGAGCCCCCTGGTCCAAATCCAATGCAAAATGATAGAGTGACCACACTGCTAGGATCATGAACCATGACCACCCAACATAACACCAGAGACACATGATCCATCCACATTCATATTAAAACCATTGGTTGGAGGATTCCACTATACCCATTAACCCTTGTTGGATGAGTTCTATGGAATCTACTAAGTATAACTCTTGGACATGATATTTTTTTTGAGAAGTCAACCCATCCCAGTGTTTGAAAAGAGGGACTAGATCAGCCATGATGCATCACGACTTGATCACCATACCCAAGAGAGAGATAGTGACTCTAGTGTGTTGGTACTGATTCCTCACCCTAGAGATCATCCAGAAACCCATAATGACCACAAGTACCCTAACCTGCCTCTCTTGCACCTAGTTCTCAGATCCCACAAACCTAGATTTCCAAAAAGGATCCATAGACCCTTGATTAAAAATTAGATGATCTCACATAGAGACTCCCAAAAAGTCACATTCTACTCACTAGGAAAGAAAATATGCCCCACTGATTTTTTCTAGGGTTTCATGCAACACGAGTACTTAGATTCCATGGGGATACCCTTTTTAAAAACCAACTCATATGTGGGAAGGGATTGGTTACAAATACTAAAAACTAAACAATTAATCTTTGTGGGAATACCACTGCACCAAATGGACTTTTCCAAAATATTCTACCTATCAATTACCTGATTCACTGATAGATAATACTTAATTAAGAATCTTATCAAAGACATAGCAGTAGAAATGAGTCTCTTCGGTTACACACTAATGAAGATATTATTGAAGATCTCGCTTTGGTGTTGTTCAAGAATGACAAGAATGATTCCCTAAAATTTTCATACCTGATCAAATAAAATGTTCATAGTTGGACCACATAAGAAAATGATCACCATCCACACCGAATATCATTCCAGAAACTGATCTTCCCACACCCCACAATCCACTTGGAGTGGCTCCTTAGGCCCGAAAGATGGCTGGAAATCCCATCCCTAACATTCAAAACACCCCACAAGAATGATACCCCTGAGACCCATATCTTCCAATCATGAATCTATCGTAGATATATTTCCCCTCTAGAAATACCGATGAATATTTGACCTGTATGATTGAAATCACTTCCCTAACATTCATAAGGTTGATGCCTGCATTGCCCAATGTCTTAGTCATCATATCCCAAGAGACCCAATACTGCTTGCCTTCAGCATAAAATCCCTAGATGTACTCAGTCAAGATCTTTTTGTTACTTTTCAAGAATATATTTGGAATGGTGATCACCAACATGACATGAAAAATGATGGAGGAGTGGTTAGAATTAACAAATGTGATACGGCCCCCGAAGGAAAGAACCAAATTTTTCTAGTTGATGATGTGACCATTAATCCTTTGAACCAACCCATTGAAGTGATCAATACGAATCATTAATGGTGTGACTGGTGAATACCCATCAAAAAAACTTTTGGATTTACTCTAGAAAACCTTTAGAGTAAATCTTTTAGTCAAACTCAATTCATTTTCATTCTTCCAAAAACTTTGACACACGTAAGATTATTATTTTTTACAATGAATTTGAGTATCTAGATCTACAAGTGTAATAAAATAGTGGAATATAGAAAATATTCAATACCACTAAATCTATTCAAGTATTTGGACTGTTCTGTGACTAAAATCCATATATATACCCATACCCACTTGTCAAAAGTGTATGAAAACATGCATTGTTATATTTTCCCTTTGACCACGATATCATTGGAACATAGGATATAGAGGATATTATTCCAATATACACAACTCATACAATCTCAATTCTAAATGTATTTACTAAATTTGATGGTCTATATATCACAAGTCATTATCCTTTAAAGATAATTTCATTACAAGATATGTATCCTAATAAAAAAAGCAAATCATATGTATTATCCAGGTATAATGTCACACTCCACAGTCTAACTCAATAAAGGTCGTAGATGTCATAATCATGATATGAGAGGAAAAATTCCATCTTTGTTGATACCCAACCAATGAAATGATCAATACCATACCCTACCAACCCCATATTAGATAAGTTGTTTTCAAACTGACGTAGGTAGGGTATCAAATTATGAAGGTTATAATGCTTGGTATCTCACAAACATCAGGTAATAAGAACTAAAAAATGATCCATGCACCCGTAGTATACCAAAGAAATCTATACAAAACTTCTTGTGGTATACATAGTGGGTATTTCAGGGCACATATTGAATCATATTCTTTTTTTTTCTACCTCAATAATATATTATATTTATATTCAATAATCCAACTCTTAATTACCTTAAAATTTCATCATAACATATGAATGTCTATGAATAACATCATTTATTAATAACTCAAAGACATACAAGGAGTGATAAATTATAATTACAATTCACAAAAATGTATTTCCCTATATAAATTTATGTATCCAATATGAAAGAATGATAAAGTGGATATTTAATTTTATATGATACATTTTATATCCTTAAAAATATTTTATGAATATTTTAAAAACCCAATATAAGAATATGTATATCATATCAAATATGAAAGGCTTACTATTTATCCTTATACATAATTCACATTTTTAGTTTTTTTAACTAATTTCATAATATACATTTCTTATCCCATCCCTATCTGACATCATTATAAACCCTCCCCTAAATATCTTGTGAAGAACATCTATGAAGTTAGTCATTTTGAATAATGTTTACATTTAGGAAACATATTCATAACATTTAAAATATTTGAACCTATTGAAAATAATTAATTTTTTTCCATGAAATGTCACAATGTCAACTTCTATGGTCAACTTAGATTCATTTTTTATTTAATTTTATAGGTTATCACCATAATCATAATATATATGACTTTGGGATAATTGTGCTCACAACACTTTGACTAATCTATCGAATGGATAGATCCTTATCTATTATTCTATTATCTTAACCCATTTGGTTTCCCATATAAGTGTAACCCAAAGGATAGATCAAAAACATTCTAACACATGAAAATACAAGTGAACCATTCTTTGTCTTGAAACTACCTTAGGATGCTTTAGTTTTACCCGTTGGATTCTTTAATTACATAATATAATACAGGGGCACCCCTCTTTGGCATGGAACTACTTGGTTAGATGATCAAGGTATTGATAAGATCAATATTAGAAGGAATATAACACTTAGTATTTTAAAGGTATTTAATCTTACTATATTATCTAATTTTATTCCATTTTCTGTCTATGTGCTTTTAGTGATTTAGTTTAGAATCCTATTCCCTACACAAAACCAATATTTTAAAACTATATTGTAGTTTAATTCTGCACACAACCTAGAAGTTTGTGTTACTCACCCAAAAATAGAAGTCAAGTATATTTAAAAATATTTTAAATAATAATATGTATAAGGTGAATGTGAATTTAATTTTACAACACAAAGTTATATAAAAGTAAAAATATTCACATGTGTAAGTCTAGAGTGAAAATTTACCAAACCCATTCACCTTTCTAGATAAGGAATAAGACTCCAAGCTGGTAGGTAGACTAACCCCAAGTACCTCTACCCCGAGAGACATTACTCATGATAAAATTCAAATAATCATAACTATAAAACCCAATATGCCTAAACAATGCATGAAAAATAAATTCCATTACAGAAGAGGTCAAGGTATATGAAAAACTAAATTAATCTTCATAACCATCATATAATATAGAGCTCTATTTCTTATCAGAAGTTTAAGATTTAAAATAAAGAATAAATGATTCAAATTATAAATATTGATAACTATGTATAAAATAATGAATAACCTTTTAAATAAATGGTGTATTCTAATATTTAGACATTAATTATAAATTTTAGAATAATTCATAAATAAAATGTGATTATAGAATTTTTATAATTTATGTTTCTACATTATGGAAAATCCGTAATTTTGATTATAAAAATTTTATATACATTCCAATATTAACCCTTTCATATTCTTCATTATATGATATTTTATTTTAATTATTCAGTATTCTATGAATAATTTAAATACCCAACATGATTATAAAATTTTTATAATTAATTAATTTAATATTTTAATTATATAACTTTTATAATTTATTTATTTATTTAATTATAAATTCCATAAAAATTTAATATTCACATAATGAATTTAAACATGATTAATAAATAATTTTCAATCCATAAAAATAATTTAAATCATTGAATGTTTTTAAAAACATTTTGTATAAATATTCTTCTTAATCATATACAAGAAATGCCTTATTCATATAGGTAACCACTTTTACCTTTACATGGATTATATATATTTCATTTTTTATAAATGTAAGCCTAATTTCCTGTTATATAGATCCTATTTTTTTAAAGAAATTCTAGTGACCACCTTGATACAACTAAACTATAACCCACTATGTAATGATAGATCGAGTTACCCTTACGTATAAATATTATAGGTAAGGGTAATCATAAAATTAATTATATTGTGCCTGAATGGCCTGAAGGCCATCTTTTTTATTTTATTATAGATAATCCCCCTTTTAAGGGTTGAAGGGGAACCCGTACATGACCCGTAGGCCCAAGCCACAAGGCCCGACATGACCCGTAATACATGACCCGAAGGCCCAGAGGCATACCATGCCCAATACATGACCCGTAGGCCCAGCCCATTAGAACTGCCCCTCCCCAGCTTTTGCATCATTGATTGCCTTTAGCTCCCCACCTGCATTGTTGATCGTCTAGCATTGCCCCAAAAAAAGCTGCACGGTGCCTGGTCTCGATGGCAGTTGTCATACCCTCTCATTCTTCCAATCTTGTTAGCTCTTCTTCTGGTGACTGCTACTGGTGCTCTGATCCTCATATGGGTCATGCTCTGTGTGAACTAGGATACTTCATGTTCTTCAATGTCCCAAAGGCCCCCTATGGCCCAAACTCCTTTGATGGCCCGATGGCCCTGAGACCCGTAGGCCCAAACCGGTGACCCGAAAGCTCAAATCAGGTGAATAGTCCGCTTGCTACAGTACTGCTACAATATTTCTATAGTACCCGGAAATTCGCCTCCACCCGGTTTTGAACCTCGGTCTCTTGGATGCCAAGTAGGAGACCTTACCACTTGGGTACGGGCTCGTTGGAAATATTATGTAAAGGTTAAAATCAGAGATCTTTATGTAATTTATTTTTAAATTTTACAAGGGAATCTATATGAGGGTACATTTGAGGTGACCCTTAGATATGATCTTAAAAAACTATATATCCTTTACACATGTTTTAAAATATAGAATAACCATCACATAGAAGCATTTACATAACATTCCATGAAACAAGACTTGAAAGCACAACACTACCTTTAAAAAAAATATTTATGTATAAGTGAGAACCAAAATACCTTTACATGAACCCTAAATATAAAGATGAGTCCTTAGTTAAAATATATAACTCTAAAAAGGGTAATGCACAAAGGCCTTTATATAAAACCCTCATGTAAGAGTATTTACCTGGTTACTTTTATGTTACTTGTAAGAATAGAAGAACCTTACATATACCAATCTACATTAGGGTAATAGCCAATGATCCTTACATGGGCCACTCCATGTAAGGGAAATACCGGATGACCCATATGTTTAATGTTAATTATAATCCTATTAATAAAAAAATTTCATAAAAATCTAAACAATGAATTGTTTTTCATTTTCTTTATTTCCAACACTATATTTTGTGAATTTAAATCATGGGATCACTATAATACCACTGAAGGTTGGATTTATGTATCATAATTATAATGTTTGACTTCTCAAACATAATCAAAATCCTTAACTTCACAACCAAAAATGTAATGCTACCAACTTCTTTTATTTAATTAGAATTATTTTTTAGTATATTAACATCATACTTAAAACCATTTCAATCAAAATTTTCACTGAAATCTAAAATAATGTAACCACTTACAATTTTTCCCTATTAGCACATCCTAATTCCTTTTATGATAACGTGAAATTTTTTTTTTAAATCCATTGTAACTCATTACATTAATCGTTACCGCATTACACTAAAATATTTTTGGAAAAAAAGTGTAATTTAATTTTTAATTTTTCTAGTATAATACTTTAGAAATTTGTGATATTAACTTATATCTATGATTAAATGTAACTATTTAAAATTTCCTCACTATCAAATATCCTAAGATATTTTTGGATATTATGTGAAAAATCATATTTTTATTCTATCATTATTATCTCTTATTTTTTAACATTGAACTTATATAAGTCCAAATATAATCCCACTAACCTCTTAGTCCCTATATTCCATTCATAATTAGTTAGTAATAAGCATAAATTACTTTGTGTTTTGAAAAAAAAGATTATTTTGTTTTTAGTAGGACTAATTAGTAGATAATCTTTTGTTCAATATTATACATGGTATTATATGTTTTTGAATCATTTTTCCTTTTCAAAAAAATAATCTTTTAAAACATGGCATTGATGGCTTCTAGAAAAACAATCCTTTTATATTTCATCAAATACCAAGACAATCAATTTATCATGGATAATTTTTTGTATCCATATATTCACCTTAAAATATGTTATATAATCTTGATGAATCATAAACCATGTGCCCATAGATGATCATATTAGGTTGTTCATAACAACTATTTTTAAACTAAAAAATTCTCTTATCATATACATGAAATGAGATGAAGATACCCATATTTTAATTAGATTTATCTGAGATAGATAAATTATTTTACAACTAAATATCTATTATAAAATCTCATCACTTTAATATTTTATTATGAACTACTTCTTATATCAATTTATCCATTGATTTTGAATTCTTATAGTTTAAAAATACATGTAAAATATAAATTTTATATCACATACATTTAAAAAAATATTGAAATGAATTAAATAACAGTTATAACTAACATTGTTATTTTATGGTACTTCCTAAACTCTTTCATGTATCATGGATAACACAAGAATATAGAATTATTATTTCTCCTTAACAACCCTAAGATTCAATGATTTTGATTGGATTCATAAATTAAATTTTTTGAAAATTTTATCTAATTTTTCTTAGGTTTGATGTGTTACCCAATTTTAATTTCTATACATTACATTAGAATGAAAAAAATTATACAGGGTTTATATATCCTCAAAATGTTGAGAATATCAAGTAATATTTTCTCTAACTCATCCATATTATCATTGCATTCCCATAACTAAAAATAAGATGAATCCTGAAACCAAAACAATCCAAGTTTAGTCCCCCATAAAGATGTTATAGAATTGAACAAATCATATACTATATGTATCATAGAGCCCATCTCATTTTATTAAAGACTAATCGTTTACATGATCTTATCAGCAGTAAATTGATATAATAGGCGTCTTAATAAATGTTCATATAATCTTTTATCATCCATGTTATCAATACAATAACTCCTTTTCACCATTACTTCATGCTCCATACTTCAATTTTTTACCTTTATGACCTTTTTTATATTTTAAACACTTTTAAATCATGAAATCAATATAATATATATGTTAGAATAATATAATTTAGTAAGACATTTAAATATTATTTAAGTAAACATTTGTTCTCATCGAGTAATTGAAAAAATCAATCACACTGAATATTATTTGGCATACCCAATCATATTAAGTATATGATAGTATATTTGCTTAAATTTTTTATATACCCAATCATATTGAGTCCATGAAAGGAGACTAAAAATAATTTTATAATTTTCCATATAATTCATTTTAGACCCTGTAATAATCATTCTATGATTTTATAAACATCAAGATTCAATTATTTAAAAACTATACTACATGGTTACCTAGGAATGAAATGTTTTGATTCATAAAAATTTTCTTCTTGATTGAGAACTATTCTAAAATTACTATACTAATTGAACAAGTTTCTACTATTTAGTATCCCCTAATCATGGTTTGACCTTAATGTCATGTTTGATGATGATTACGTTATTAATATATACAATATTATTTTGTAAGATGTGTACCATGTTTTAATATCACTTAATCAGGGCCTCTTTACATGGGCTCCCACTAAAATGACAACCCCTATAATAATACAACATATCTACTAATGGGCCTAGAACCATATTTCCTAAATAAAAGAGTATTATTTGGCATTATTCTCACCACTTAGCTACTTACAAAGGGAATCATCCCTATAATATAATATATGAATATTGTATAGTTTAGAAGAAACCCCTTGGTCTAATCCATTATATAGATTCCATGGTGTTGGTAGACACTAACCTTTTAATTTTGGTGGTTGTGGCTAATTCCACTGAGAAATATCCGTGTAGTGGCACAAACTAAGTGAATCTAAAATCCCTATTAAATTTTAGTATTTAATATAATCAGAATTCAGTTTAGTTTATTTCCATATTTTAATCAAATGTTATTAAAATTAATAAGTGAGTAAAATAATAATAATTTCTTTTCAATTTTTGGGAATGTAATCTTTATTATATTTGTCATAAAATATTATAATGACATATATTAATTATATTTTCATTATATTATAATTATGAAATGTCAAAGAGGGAAATTGGACCGATTTTAATTGTATGATTTGAAATAATATAAATTATATTTATTTATATAATCATAAAGGTGTTGTACAAGTTATGAAATAAATAATAAAAATAATAATAATAATAATAATAATTGACACGTTTTGAATTAATAATTATAAATATTAGAAGGATTTAGTATGAAATCAGCCAACCCTGAACCTTCTATAATGAATTTCCAATTATATCACTTTCCAAAAATACAATTTGTGTACACAACATATAGAGTGAGACTCTCTCAATCCCTAGGGAGATATAAAGAAATATAGAGTGATCCCCCCTATAATCTCTCAATAAAAATGAAATAATTAATATTTTTTTCTTCCTTCAAGTGTAATTATGATAAGATAAACCTAGAAAAATGTAAGAGAGTAGGATCAAATGTTTTATCACCTGATGATTCTACAACAATACATAGAGATTTTAGTGTATGTGTGTATCACTGTGAGAGAAAACCATCACTTGGATCCTATAGCACAATGATGGTGCAGTAAAATTTTTTTACCAGATCATCAATGGAAGTGAAATTAAAAGTTGATATAATTATTTATTTTCCAATAAATTAATTACAAATTACATGTGATGATCCTTTTCTTATAGTCATTGTGTTTTAATCTTGTCATTTAATAAATAAAATTCATTATAATTGACATTGAAATCATGTAAATAAATAATTACCTATTATTTAAAACTAAAATTTCCATTGGTCATACCATATAAGGATTATTTTTCTTTGTATATAACCTTAAAGTTGAATAACAGTATTCAGATTTTTGATTTATGATTATTTATTATTCATTGAGTAATCATTTTTTTTATGTTTTCTTTTTCCTATAATTGATTCATTTTAATATATGAATTCATCGCCTCTTATATTATTTGTTCCTATTAATATAACATATTAATGATTAAGAATTAAAAATGATGAAACATTGGACAAACACCATCCAGAGGTGTCAAATTTCCTTCCTGGAGAAAACTAGAGTACATGGAATTTACTTCCCATATAAAAACTATATATTATTTTTTATCATTTTTATCTATTCCTATCAGTCCAAATCAAAAAAATTTAATCTAATATCATAATAGATCATATCAACATATTTATTTAGATATATCAACAGAAAAATTGAAGAATAAATCTCTATTCAACCATTATACATGATCTGTAGTCCTCGTTATCTCAAGACTAAGTACATAGCGTGTCCCAAGATTTTGGTGTATCCGATATGTGACACGAGGATGTACATGAAATGAAAAATGAGGTTACACACTATGTAAGTTGGACTAAATTTCATTTAATTAAAGGATGTCCATAGGTATGGGACACACCAAGTTCCAAGTCTTGTGCCATAGATATGGGAAGAAGACAAGTACACATGGTATAATTTTATACACCTCATGTAGACTATGACAAACAATGTTCTCAATTTATTTTACAAAAATATGTATTAAATTTATAATTAAACCTTTTGATTATGTGTTTCATGTGTAATTCATTCAATGGTACCTGCCATATCATCAGATTAAAAATTATATATTAAATTAATATCAATGTTAAAATTATTGATGAACACATGAGGTTGCGTCCAAGTACAATTGTGTAATACATTAATTTTAAATGAATTTAATTTTGTTTAAAATTAATGATGATGGTGAGTTAAGGGTGTCTGTATTGAGTTAAGATAAATCTAATTAAGGATATTTTTTCATTATATAATATTTTGATTATAGAACGAATTGAATTAATTGATAATTGGATTGATAATATATGTTTGTTGCTTAATGTGTGGATGATCATGATATTATACCATCTCTTGTAAGTGATTGGTTTCTTTTAACATATAATTTTTAAATTATTATTTATGGAATATGTGTTGTCACTTCCTCATTATTATATAAAGACATGATTTCTCATGGTTTTATTTATGTTAACCCCCATTATCAAATATATTAGACCCCCTCAACTGTATGTGAGTTAAATCTTAAATATGGATAGAGCTACTAGGTGATGGAGGTGGTCCAAGTTGAGGAGTCATGGTGAAACTTAACGAGGAAGTACATAGGGTCAAAGGAGTAATGTTGTAACATGAACCATGTTACTATTCATGATGTGTTCTATCCTAGGGTTGAGATCTAGTATATCATTTTATAGATAAACTAACAATTAGATAATATCATGATCATTTCACTTATATTTTATTTCAGTTAGTTTCTAGGTTAAATATTTATGTTTTTGAATTCTACATAATCACATAATAAATTAAATGACAATCATATAGTGTGGAATAAAATATAATCAAATTATGTGTAATTATTTTATCAAACATAGTTAATAACTTAAGTAAAATCAACTTAATATTAACAAGTCAGGTAAAATGATCAAATGTTATTGATGCTTGATGATTAAAAATCCCTTAAACTAAAATATTAAGATGTTAGAGCCTTCAACTACATAATTTTGAAAATACCTCATAGTTAAAAGTGACCTACTAACCCATGTTATGGTGATTTCAATTATAATGAAACTTTTAACATTGAGGATTTGGGTTAAATTAACATTTTTTTACATAAAGTATTAAATTTTCAAGAAGGAAATTGTTCAAAAAAGTGGAAAAGGTTGAAGAAATCCTAAAATAATATTTCATTATTGGGGAGTCCACCCAACAGATCAAGTAACTAAAAGTTATTGTATTTTAAATTCTTCATGTACCTAAAAACTCTCAAATAACTTATCAGACCGAAGAATATGTTACGATAATGGAAATATGGATCATTTTTATTAGAATATATAAGATACCAGATATTAATAAATTGATGGTGAGGTTGATTGGGTTTGGAAAATAGTGGTAGATTAAGGGAATTTAAATAAATTTATATTTATTAATTTGATTTTATAATCAAAATAAGTACGAACTATCTGCTCTTAAATGGTATAAATAGAAAATCAAATGAATTTAAAAATATAACATCGATTCATACATAGGAAGGACAACCTTCTCACTGATTTAAATTTCCATGAATGATATAGGATATTTCATGTTATAATACACCATTAATGAAAATTACATATTTTTAAAGTCTCACTTCTTAGGTTCATTTCCAACGAGGCTAATGAGGAATAAGTATATGTCTAATTTATAGATGTGTATGATGCTATAGATGTCCAATGTTTCATGATATCCTCTATGTCTAATTATTTTATAAATGAATACAAGTATATATATATGCATAGAATCTTTTCTCATATTAAGGATCTCTATCAAGAGTAGGAATGATTATAGTTACATGATATCTCTAATGGAAAATTCACGTGAATGGTATGAGAGCTGGCACTTGATTAAGAACATGTAGACTATAAGATTAGCTACATTGTGTGCCTAAAAACATGGGGTTTAAGATCCCTGATGGGATACTCATAGATCTAATTCTATCCACATTACCCAAAAATTTCTCTAGTTTTATTATGAATTATAATTTGATAAATAGTGAGAAGAAATTTCTGGTATTTCTTACACTTATTCTACAAGTTGATCAAGACCTGGGGTGTAAAAACTCATTTTCATTATGGGAGTAAGAATAAAAGGAACTATAAAAAGGCTCTGAATAATCATTCGAATTATAAGGATTTATAGAGTTATCCCTATAAGAATAAGAAGGTCTAGAGTAAAGGAAAAGAACAATATAGGGTATGTTTTTAATGTGGAAAGAAGAGATACTGGAAGAGGAATTACACCAAGATAAATAAGCAAGGGGAAGCTTCATATTCATTTTTTGTTGAATGTAATATTTGTATATCTACATGTTGGGTATTACATACTTCTTGTGGTTCCCATATTTGTATATAAATATTGAAAAAATCTGATTTTCTAGGATTCCCAGGGATGAAGTTGATCTACGTTCATCCAATGGAGCGAGGATGACTTATTTAGCCATTGGAGACTACCATATCACAATGAAAATAGGATTGATTTTAGTTTTAATGAGCATTTATTATATGCCTAGTGTTACTAAGAACATTATTTCCTTTTCCATTTTATATATGGATTTATTTATTTTCTAATTTTTTGATATGTGTTGTTATTTTTTTAAAGATAACATATGTTATGGTATGAAACAATTGAATAACTTTTTATATATATTAAATTATGACAAATTTTTTTTAGCAACTGACAATGAAACTAGTTCATGCACTCAAATGATACCCAGTTGTAGCATCACCGTATTATTCATGTAAATAAGAAGAGTTTAACAAAGATCTATCATGATGTTTACTTAGACTCTTTTGATCATAATCCAATTAAAATATGTCCTGATTGTTTACAGGGTAAGATGACCAAACCCCCATTTAGTGGTCAAGGTTAAAAGTCTTTATAGATTTTATATTTGGTTTACACTTAAGTGTATGTACCTTTTCAAGTAGAGTCTACAGGTGGATACTCATACATTAATACTTTTAAAGACAACTTGAGAAGTTATGGTTACATCTACATAAAGAGGTACACGTCTGAACCCATTTAGAAATTCAAATATTCCAAGAATGAGGTTGAGTCTCATCTTGGTAATAATATGAAGAAAATGTTATCTAAAAGGGGGTGAAGATCTTCACCAGGACTCGATCGACTTTCTATGATAGTATTGGATTTTATCACCCCTCACTCCATCTTATAAAGTATAGTATAAAAGTGTTATTAAATGGTGTAAAGGTACCTTGTTGAAAATATTAATGTTAATTATGAGTCATAAAACCCTCCCATTATCATTTCTAAGATATATATTACCTAAAAAATTATACGTACTAAACCATATACCAACCAAAGTGGTAAATGCTATTCCCTCTACATTATGGAGTGGAAATAAACTAATTTTTTTTCATGTTCATGAATGGGATGACAATGAATTTATTTTGTATTTCTAAAAAAACTAGTATCCCATGGAATAAAGTGTATCTTTATAAGAAATCATAAGGAAATAAGGAGACATAATTTATACAAACATTTTGAAAAGAAATTAATTTTCAAAAGACATGTCATATTTCTTTAGATAGAGAAAATACTCAAGGAGTATGGTGGGAGAATGATTGGATTCGATGAATTTGATGCTCAAGATATAAAAGGGTTGATAAAGGAAGAGATTCCACAAGTCCCCATGAAAGGTTTTGTTCCTAAAACACAAGTACTGTATAACAGAAATAGTGAGGTATGAAAACCAGAGAGATAGTGTTTTCTATTAATGTATGATGCTGACTAGTTATTTGTTATCAATTATGTTACTCACCCTTATAAAGAAATGGTAGAGATCCTATATGCTAAAAGATAGTAATAATCGATGAATTATATGATTAATTCCATATATAAAGACCAATTTTGGTTTTTTATTAATCCTCTAGTTAATGTAAAACCCATTTGGTGTAAATGGGTATTCAGGAGAAAAATAAAAATTGAAGGCAAATAAAATTCCTATAAATAAAATAAAGTTGATAATGGGTTTAGAAAACATATAAGCATTGACTATGATGAAAACCTTTCTATTATTTCCATGTTTAAGCCCATCATAATTTTATTTTCCATGATAGATGTCCATGAATATGTATTTGGAAAATGGAAATCAAAACAAATTTCCTTAATGGAACTATGAAGAGGATGAGTATATGACACAACCATAAGGGTTTAAAACTCAGATAAATAAAAAATACATGGAATTTACACAGATCCATTTAAGGATTAAAGAAATAATCAAGGTCATGTAACATTCAATTCGATGAATCTATAAAATAATTTATTTTAATTAATAATGAATGTGATCCGTATGTTTGCAATAAGTGTTGGGGGTATGATTTTTTGTAGTATGGTATGTTGATGATATATAAATAATTGGGAGCAATAAACTATCCTTACAAGTGGTTAAGGCATTATTGAGAAAGTGATTCTCCATGAAGGACTTAGGTAATGTGGCCTAGATTCTTAGGATCAAGATCATGAATGACAGATATAAGAGGATTCTCAGACTATGTTAAGGTACATATATTTACCAGATATTGAATATGATAGTTATAGAACAATGTAATAGGTGGTTGGTCTTAGTGTCACCTGGTATACCACATTCCAAGAAAATGTGTCCTCAGACACAAGAGTAAAGGGATAAAATGTGCACGCTCACATACACTTATGAAATAGAATATATCATGAATTATATGTTATGTATGATGTTGGATGTTGCCTATTATTTGAGTGCGGTAAGAATAGATCCATACGATTCAGGTTAATGACATGATATTAATTTTAAGGTTATCCTTAAGTATATGAGGCATAAAAATTATATATTATTTGTGTATATAGGGGATGAAGAACTAGTCTTACAAGATTATATATGTGATAGTTTTTAGATAGACCACAATGACCTACATTCATAGACAAAATCTGTCTTTTTTCTCAATAGAAGAGCTGTAAGATGGAAGGGTTCAAAATATCTAGTTTTCACCAATTGTACAAGAGATTCTAAGTATATTATGGCTTTTTATAAATACAAAGAATCATTCTTGTTTCAAAATTTGGTCCAAGAACTTTATAAGGTACCTTGTAGTAATTATTATACCACATTTTATTCTAATAACACTTAAACGATGCCTCTGTCTAAAGAAACTAAGTAATAGAAAAGAAGAAAGATTTTACTTCATAAGTTTCATCTCTCGAGGGATTTTTCTCAATGAGTTAAAGTTGCAGTGAGAAGAGTAACCATGGAGGAAATCATGGTAGACACCTTAAAAATGGCTTCATCTCATTATAAGAATGAGTATCATGTGATAGGTAGTCATGAAAAGGATATTTTTATTGGATTTATTAAAAGTGATAGTTTATTTGTGTTGAATCCCTAGAACTAAATTTCCTAGCACTAGTTTAATTTTTTTTGTTATTAAATAAGTTTTATTATAACATCCTGAATATTATTCGACATGATTTTTATGTGATAATTTCCTTAGAATATATTTCATTCTAAAAGATTATAGTAGTTCCCTACTGTAATGTGAACTTAGAGGTGTGACAAAATTATTCTTTAACCTTGCTATATTAATGAATGATATTTTAAGATGAGACATAGAAAGTACATTTTATCATGGTAAAGAGGATCATAATTTATTGTGACACATTCTCTTGATATTCTCCATTGGAAATTTCCATGATAGATGGATATAAAGACCAAACCATTAATAGGAAATCCACATTTCCATGTGTCATTGTACATTTCAATTGACATACATTTTTATTGATAATTTGACATTAATATTATCATTAGTTGATATCATTACTCAAATTATTTTATGTATTGAATTAACCTATGATGAAATATGATAAAGGTGAAGTAGGATACATTGGGTCTGCCATGAATGATATTTTATTAATGGATAATGCGATAAAGGATTAATCTCTTTTATCTCTTAATGAAAATTAATATCTTATACTATTTGATGGAAATAGAATTTTCAGAATAAATCTAAGACCATGGTTTTCTGTGGGTGAGTTTATTTATTGAAACTGAAACCAAGAGACATCGAGCTTATAGGTTGTTGAAAAAAGTATGAAATTATCTTGATTTTAGATATTGTGATAAAATGATTATATTATGCGGTAAAATATCATAGGAGTCTATAAATCATTGTGATTCTAACATTTTTCTCTATAGACACCTTGGTGTGTTTCTAGATACTAACCATGGACTTTGGGTAGTAGTGTCTAATTCCTCTAAGAATGAGGCTTAGAGGGTCACACACTGAGTGTATCCAAAATCTCGGTTAAATTACAGTATTGAATTTTTCTAGATATAATAAATAAAACTTATTCCTGATTTGTTGATCAATATAATTTTATCATAATTTACTTGAAAGAATTACTGAAATAAATAATAACAATATATATTTGTTCTCAAGTGAAACAATTTTTTTATGTCAAGCATCATTACCCGAGTCACATTTAATTCCAATGATCTCGATATCTCTCCTCATACAATAACAAGATAACTCTAGAATCAAGATAAAGGAATACAAACACACTAAAAAGATATTAATTTATTTAAAATACTTGTGAAAATATATTTTCATCAAGGGTCTGGGTCTAGTTGAGAAGTAGATGAAAACATTTTATATCTAATTTTTTTCATTTATTGATATAAATTTTCATCATTAAATCATGTTAAAACTGTTTGATCTAGTCATAAAATCATTATATAAGTTTTTTATCAATATAAAGAAAAAAGAACTAGAAATATCAAGATGAAATGAGAAATATGACCACATACCTTGAATTATCACATCATAAATCCCCTAAAATTCACTAGAATTAGATTATTAGGGAAAGATAATTCCCAAAAATTGCCACTAGAGTCCGTAGGTTCGAGATCCCTAGGAATATAATGAATAAATGTAAAGATTTAGGGTGGTTTCATGTTTAAAAAAAAATCATTTTTTGGATTTATTAAAAATCCATGAATAGTTTGGTCACATGGTTTACTAAACCATGCACTAAAAGTGTAAGGTTTACTAATTATTCTAGAAATATTCATGTTTAGTCCATATAGTTTGATAAAAAGTATACCAATGATGATTTTTTCCTTTATCCCTTGTCACATTGTGTTCTAGGATATCCCCATTATTATCTATTACAGTTTACTAACCCTATGCCAACCACTATGCCTCTACAAGAATCTATACAGTTTATTAGGAAGGACTGAATGGTTTTACCTATCAATTGTCAAGCCTTGTGCACTCTTAATGGAATCCATAAACCTCCAAGTGAATCTAGAAAGCTACCCAACCATTTTCCAAATATAATCATAACTCATAAATACTCAAATAAGGGTTAAAGTAAGACATAAGTTACATGAAAAGAATGGTTATTTATAATATCTCCCTCTATTGAGTTCTCATCCCAAAAAAGTGTATCTAGATTTCCAACCCAAAAAAATATTTCCATTGAGTCCATAAATTAGATTAACCCTCCCAAGTATCCTTTTGGATATATCAATGTTGACGTAGAACTCAACCAAGTGGAATTATCTTTTCCCTCAACACATTCTCATAATGGTCCATAATATATGTTGGTCTCTCCACAAAAGATGAATCTTTATCCTTATCAATGTATTAACTATTGATTACATGCACAAGATTAGGTTCATACCTTTAATGTTGAGACACTTGGAATCCATTAGGAACACATTGATATTGTGGATGAAGTTAAAAATAACGCTCTGTCCTTTTGAAACATTCAATGATCTATGAGCATTCTAATAAACTAAAATTTCAATTTCCCATGTCTCTATAATAATTATTGTCTTAAAAAAGGGGAAATGTATGAGTGGTTCTAGCCTCCCACAATGTACTCCAAATGACATCTCCTTTAGTCAACATTCGATATCTATCTACTATGAGTAGAAACTTGGCATGTACGAATCAATTGAACTAGTTGGGAGGTAACTAGAACCATACATTTACTAATAAATGATGTCTCACCAATATCATACCAACAAAGAAGTGAGTGATACCGATGACCATATAGATCCCCATGAATATCCAACTCAATTGAATTCTAGATACTATTATTGTATGTGAATTATGTCATGGATAAATGATTATCCCACACTCCATGAAAATATGTATCACGTTCCTAGGGTATATATTTCCTCTAAGATTTGGATCGTTCACTTTGACTTCCCATTGGCCTATGAATGTTATCATGTACCCAAATTCATTCATTACCAATAACAGTATTTAATCATTTCAAAAATAAATTATGCAAAACAAGAAAATCTATCAGAAACTATTCTCATGAGAAATCCATGGAGTGACAAAATCTCTAGAACATATAGTTTTCATATATCATTCACCAAATCAGTCCATTGAATCAGAAAGAAATAAGCCACATTGGTTATTAAATCATCTATAACCCACACTTTATCTCATCGTCCCAGGATCCCAGGAAATCCAATGATGATGTCCATTTTCACATTATCCCACTTCCACACATGCATTAGATGTTGCTGAAGTAACCCACCAAAGAACTGATTCTCATCCATGATCCTCTAATAGGTTTAAAAATGAGTGAAAAATATTTGAATGATACTATTCATTTTTTTCCACTAGAATCATCATCTAATATCTTGATAAATCTTGGTTGAATCGGGGTGCACTACCCATTGAGAGGTATGAGAGCCCATCATCAACTTATCTCCCATAAAAGAAGGAACATCTACTCTATCATGGACATAAATAAAATCACACACACACACACACATATATATATATAAGAAACATCCTATAATGGAGTCATATACTACCTAACTTTCATGCATTAAGATAAAATCAAGATCACACTCTTGATTGGAATTTTCTAACTCTACCAATGAGGACGTGATCACCAAGGGTGAAAAAGACACTAATCCTTGATCTTAATTCTTTCCCACCTACCATCCTTCTAGCAAGTCCATCAGCTTATCCTCTTATCCCAACCTACACTCCCCATGTTCATGAATCTTCCTTATAATAGAATCTATGACAATATTTCTATTTCTCAGAGTATAAAACATCTCAAACTTGAAAGTCTTTTGGTATTACACCCAATTCCTTTGATGACGATTCGAGTCACACTAGGAGAAGATATAATACAAACCCATTTATATGTATACTCTACGACCTGAAATCAATAGTATCCAAAACACATATCAATATTTAAGAACCACTTGTATCCCTTTAAATGATTAGAAAATTCATCAATCCTTGTTAAAGGATACCTGTTCTTCATAGTAATCTAGTTCAACTTCCAATAGTTCGCACAAACCAAATACTACCATCCATCGTTTGGGAAAACAATACTAGATCACCCTAGTGATAAGTTCTAGTTCTAATGAATCACTTCACATATAGATCCTCAAGTTGTACATTACACTCTTTCTAGTTCTAATGAGTTAAATTTCATACTCGATTCCCTTATCCTGAAGAACCCTGTGAAATATTTTTGAAATACATCTTGTTATTATTCTACCACTAGAGGAAAATATGATAGAGTCACTATCTATTCTACAATAATGATTATTACAACCACCAACATTATAATGCCTCCAATCTAACTAAGTTACAGTCCTACTCTTCATGTTTGACATCCGACTCACCAGTCATCATTAAAGGAAGAAGGAATAGAGGATCGTGGATTAAGAAGATTCCAGATCTAAAAATCATGGAGACCATTTCGAAGTACTTAAAAGTTGGATCACGTCTTCACCACATGGCTTGGAAACATCACATGTTGGGATTAATTGATATTCAATAATCCATCTTGGAAATAGTGGAGTTAGGCCAGAGGATGATTATGAGTTGACTGATTTATTTTAAATGGAGAAAAACATGTAACAAGGGCCTAACTAGAAAACCCATAGACTAGAAAATGTGGAAAAGGGTATCACAATAATGAAAGGGCCACAAGATTTGTTAATTAAAGGGTTGAAATAATCTTGGGAGGTTTAAAACATATTTTATAGGCCTTAAATCGCTTTGGAAGGGGTAGAAAATAATTTTACATTAAAATATACGTTACTGGAGAAAAACTAGAAAGTATGGTAGAAATTGGAAATGAATCACAGATGGGTGAGTCACCAAAACCTTGGAACCAATGCCCTATTACTATCGCCCTAGTATTGATGCCAATTGGTTCCATTGATGGCTGATCGATGCCACTGATGGCCTATCAATGCCACCGATGCCTATCAATTCCATTGAGGTCGATCTATGCCATTGTACATTCAACCTGAAATTTGGAAAACTCCTTGATGAGTCACCGATGGTCCCCAAGACACCTCAAACATTAGGATTTGGAAAAGTAAATGACCCGGAGGGTCTGACCCATTATAATAATGGTTTATCATTTTAATATAATATTAAGTGGCTTATAAAAATATACCCTTTAAATGTGGAAATCATAATTGGAATGAAATATTAAATTACTTATATATATTATATACATACAAAGATTTAGGAAAACTATTCTTTAATATCCCACCTATACTGAATTCCAATAGAATTTTTATTATTTCACCTTTGGTTGTACTACTAGAAAGCAACATTTTTATTCAAAACCAGGAATTTCCCAAAGAAAACAGGTTCATGGAGGCCTAAAATAGTGGAGGCCGGGTCCATCAGCCTGAAAAACACTATTAAAAAATAATTAAGAGAACCCATGATAGAAAAAATAGAACTATGATCCCTATTATCCATATAAGAGGATAGAAAATCCTCCACTTTATTCTCTTAATGACTTGTATGTGAGATTCCCACCCCCAGATGAAGAATGCATTAGCATTTTAATGGAAGATAAGTGATGGACCATGGAAATTGAATCTTCTCTTGTAACACCCCATGAAGCACCATCAAGTATGTCTTCACAAAATTTTAGTGGTATATAATGATCATAAAAAAGAAGCATAACCTTACACATTCCATTGGCTTCCACTACAAGGGAGTCCCCCAGTCCAAAGACAATGTAAAAGGATAGAGTAACCACACTGCTATGATCATGAAACATGCCCCCCACATAACACCAGAGACACATGATCCGTCCACATTCATCTTAAAACCATTGGTTGGAGGATTCCATTGTACCCATTTAACCTATTTGGATGAGTTCTATGGAATCAACTAATTATAACCCTTTGCCATGACATTTTTCTAAGAAGTCAACCCATCCCAGTGTTTGAAAAGAGGGACTGGATCAACTATGGTGCATCACTAATTGATCACTAGTCCCAAGAGAGAGATGGTAACTCTAGTGTGTTGGTACTGATTCCTCACCCTACAGATCATCCAGAAACACGTAATAACCGAAAGCACCCTGGCCTACCTCTCTTTCACCTGTTTCTCAGATCCCACAAACCTGGATTTCCAAAAAGGCTCCATAGAGATACCCCTGATTAAAAATTAGATGATCTCACCTAGATACTCCCAAACAGTCACATACCACTCACTAGGAAACAAAATATACCCCATTTATTATTCATGGGGGTTCATGCAACACGAGATCTTAGATTCCATGGGGATACCCTTTTTCAAAACCAACTCATCTGTGGGAAGGGATTGGTTACAAATCCTACAAACTAAAAAGTTAAACTTTGTGGGAATACCACTACACCAAAAAGATTTTTACAAATATTCTACCTATCCATTAACTGATTCACTGATAGATAATAATTAATTAAGAATCTTCTCAAAGATGTAGTAGTAAAAATGAGTCTATTCGGTTGTTCACTAATGAAGATATTATTGAATATCTCGCTTTGTTTTTGGTCAAGAATGACATGAATGATGCGCTAAATTTTTTTTTACCTGATCAAATAAAATGGTCGTAGTTGGACAAATTAGGAAACCAATCACAATTCCAACCCAATTATCATTCCAGAAACTGATCTTCCCATATCCCACAATCCACTTGGAGTGGCTCCTTAGGCCCGAAAGATGGCTGCAAATCCCATCCCAAACACTGAAAACACCCCCACGAGAATGATACACCTGAGACCCATATATTCCAATCATGAATCTAGCCAAGATATATTTCGCCTCTAGAAAGTCCCATGAATGTTTGGCCTACATGATTGACATAACTTCCCTGACATTCCTATGGTTGATGCCTGCATTTCCCAACATCTTAGTCATCATATCCCAAGAGACCCAATAGTGCTTGCCTTCAGCATGAAATCCCTAGATGAACATGGTAAAGATATTTTTGATATTTTTCAAGACTATCTTTGGAATGGTGATCACCAACATCCCATGAATGATGATGGAGGATTTGTCATAATTAACCAATGTGATACGACCCCTGAAGGAAAAAACAAAAATTTTCTAGTTAGTGATATGAGAAGTAATACTTTCAACCAACCCATCAAAGTGATCAATATGAATCATTCCTAGTGAGACTAGTGAATAACCATCGAAAAAAAATTTGGATTTACTTTAGAAAAGTTTTATAGTAAATCTTTTAGTCAAACTCAATTCTTTTTCATTCATAAATTTTTTTTGACAAACATAAGATTATTATTTTTTATAATGAATTTGAATATCAGGATCTATAAGTTTAATAAAAGATTGGAAAATAAAAAATATTCAATAACAATAAAGCTATAAAATTATTTGGATTGTTCTATGACTAACATTCATTTCTATTCCCATGCCCACTTGTCAAAAGTAAATGAAAACATGCATTGTTATATTTTCCCTTTGTCCTTGATATCATTTGACCATGCGATATAGAGCATATTACTCCAACGTAAAAAACTCATACATTGTTAATTATAAATGCATTTACTAAATTTTATGATCAATGTAAAGACCCGAAGCATGACGTACATAGATATTACATTACTTTTTCGGAATACTTAATACATAACAAAAAAACACCCAAACACCGTATTAGTTTAGTGTCTTTGGAAACTTGAAACATAATCTTCTAATCATGGTGAAAGATCTTCAACATATCCCATAATGATCTTATTTTTTTCCTACCAAAAAACATTCTTCAAATCATGGGGAAAGGAAAACATATAAAGGGTGAGCTCAAATGCTCAGTAAGGGTTAGCATGGAGAAAATAAAACAAACCATATACATTTGAATTTAAAAACATGAACATAATGTTTAAACATCAAAATCTCTAGAAATGACGTAAAACAAGGCAGTACGTAAGGAATAGATCATAATGTAACATCAATCAAGATAAAATAACATTGTAATAAAATATTTAATTGTGGAAAACCAATAATCACAAGATATTATTTCCATAGTATCCAAGGCATTGCTTCCAAAACCATTCTAGTGGACAAAGTCCCTTACTGAATCGAGTTCACTCCTCGTTCCAATCCTGTATCACTGAACTGGATTAACTTACCATTCCAGCCTTGTCTGTCTCATGAGATATAAATAATTAACCAATAAATTTTAGGGAGATATAGGTCCCACCCATCTCATAATGAAATCATTTTTTCATGTGCCACAAAATAAACCTAAATCATTCATCATAACCCAATGAATAAAAAGGGGTTCATAAACAACATCTCATCGTGACATAATCCATATAAAACAAATGGATATCATTTCATCATAATAAAATTCAAACCATGTAAATAATAGAGAAAATATACTTAAAATATAATCAAATTAAATAATGTCATCTTAGATGAAAAATCGTTTTGATAAAACACTTGAAATGAATTCGTGAGGAAAATATCCATTCTTCTTCAAAATCATTTTCATTTCAAAAAATGCCATGAAATTTTAAAATAAAAGGATTTTGTTGAAAATAGTAATAAAATATTATAGAGGAAGCCTCATGATAATTAGGCGTTATAAAACCGTAAAAATCCGTTCATGCCGTATAATTTTAAAAAACATTCTTCTCGTACTTTTTCAAGAAAAGTCAAAAAGTTCCTCGTTTGGTAAACAAAAGAAATATTCCTTAGATAACACAATGTAAACGTCAAATAGGGGTAAACATGACTTTAAACATACATTGAACACTTCATTAAAAACATTTTTATGTACATGGATGAAAAATATAACCCCAGTAAATACTTACATATATGCAATCTCAGATTAAAATGAGATTTGCAAAATTATCCCTTACCTTAGGTCTGATATGCTTTGTACGTATATGAACACCATGTATAATGATTTAGATAATTTCATTGACATATAAAATAATCATATTAATTTTTATTATATCATATATGATTCACTTAGGTCTTTATATTACCCGTTCATTTCTCAATTCCATGTTAAAGGAATGTTTTGGGTAATATTAGTTTCATTTATCGTACGTGTTTAGACATTTTGTTATTGATATTATTAATACTTATATCATGATTTAATTACTTATAGAATGTAAAAAATTATTTATATATCATATATATTTAGTAAATATATATATAATAGATAAATAAATGAAATGAAACACACCTTCATGGAGACGGTAGGCCGTATGTACACATGAACGTTGTTTTCCTTTCATTATTGAATTGAATGGAAGTAAGTAGATGACATATATATATATATACATAAATCCAATTGCATTATTATTTTATATATTTCATTATTATTCATTATATATACTTTATTATCATTCTTGAATGGTTAACGTTGATAATTACTCTTATCGCGTCGTGGAGACGGTAATCTATACGTATGCACGAGCGATGATATCGTTCCAATAATTATTGAATGGAATTGGTGTGGATGATATAATATATCCAAATACATATGATTTTATAATAACCATATATAGTTATTCTTTACACCATTATACACATCCACGTAAAGTGGTGGTGGAAAAACATTTTACACCACGGCATAGAGACGATATTCCGTACGTACGCACGCCCGGTGATTTCTTTTTCCGTAGGATTGATAGAATATGAAATGAAGTTATTTCATATTTATAATAACATATCAGTATATTAGTTATACTGATTTTATTACTTTATAATGAAACAATGAATGAATAGGAAGTAGAAGAATAAATAAACATGAAAGAATCGGTAGAAGAGATTACCTCTTTTTCGACGCGTCTCCTCTTAACCTTCTCTTAGGGAACTAAAATTGGTCTTTGAAGAAGACCAGGACCTCTAGTAGGATTATATGTAACTTCAGAAGTGAAATGGGCAGGGGTTGGCCGATCATGAAGGCTCAAATATGTGTGAAGAGGAGAGGGTGGAGGTGCCATTTTATAAGGGAGGAGAGGGGCACTTTTGGAAACCTCTAAAATATTAATTTATAATAAACCCAAAACCCACATAAAAACTTCCAAAGTGACTCAAATTCAGATATTAGATAATATAGGGTTTTAAAATCATTAGAAAATTAAATTTATAAATGTTTTTATTTTATTTTAAACCTTATCATTTTGATTTATCCTTATTAAATCTAATTAATTTTATTTGTGGTAATAATGTTATAAAATTTATATGGTTATAAATACTAACATATGCATTTTTAATTATATATAATTTGATAATTTATGAAATTTTAGATCATAGAAATTTTAATTTGTAAATTGTAAGTATTTTTGTGATTTTTAAAGAATTCAATAATATAAAATATTAATAGTGTCAATTTTGAAACAATTCATTTATTTGAATTTAAATAAAATCCAAAGAGAATTTATTTTATAAAAACCTATTTTATAGATTAATAACAAGTCATATTCATATAGAAAATTAGTATATCACATTAATTAGTTCATATAATATTTATTTTGATACTTTTAAAATCATTTATTGGATATTTCTCTTAATAAAACAATTAATACAACATTGTTGTATAATTATTTAATATAAATATTTATTATATAAAAATTAAAAATAAAATACTATGATAAAGATAAAGATAATATATTTTATAATAATACTTTTAGTCGAATTTATCTTCTAAAACAACCCACTTTTAAAATATTAACTTTGTTAAAGTATGAAGGTGACAACTTTGACATCCGTTAAAATAAAATAATATAAGTGACATAATCGCTTTTATAACGCTCAAATGGTTAAATATTCGACTTTTTGATGATTATGGTTTAACAATACATGAAGAATAATTTTTTGTTAGGTTTTTTTCCTTTTATGGTCACTATTAGTTTAATAAAAACTATATTATTGATTTTTCACTAAATAAACAGTTTCGGCATCACTATTGTGTCACCATTAATGAAAATTATTTAATCCCTAATAATTATAAATAAATTTTCATGATTTATATAATTTTATTATATTTCTGGATACTATATATATTCTAGGTTTTATGAAGTTTATCACTAAATTAAAATTATTACACTTATAAGATATACGAGAGTGACATGTTGTCACTTTCTTTGGTTTTAATAATAATTACATAATTTTCATGGTAAAAAGTCCATGAAATGAATCTATTTAGACCCCTTAGGTGACATGGGTCGAATTTTATTCATCAAATAGAATTTTGGAAGGAGTTAGGGTAATTTTATAATCTTATTTTTACCTTTAATTACCCAATTTACCTTTAACTGTGGTAAATAAAATTTACCGTAGTTACTATTCATAATGCCCAAAAATAAAAATTATCCTATTAAAATAATTTGTACTTAATAATTCCAAATATGGAATAAATTTTTCCAAATTTAAAACATATAAGTTGTAGTAATTAATTTACTATTAATCCCGTTGTAAAAAAAAGCGTTTTTGTTGAAAATTCTGCCAAAGATTTGATTGATTTATCCTACGAATTCAATGTAAAATCAATGATAATGACATAAATTATATTGAATGGTAAAAATATATTATATTTATACTTTAAAACAAATTACTATTATAATTTAACCATATAAATTATCTTGATGAAAAAAGTTGTTTATAAGTAAAGTTTAGCGTGTTTTTACTATTCATCAAAATATGAATGTTGTCAGAAAAATATCAAAACATTATCCAATGTACATATTTCTATCCTGATTCAAAAGAAGAAGTTTATTTTTTAAAATTTAACTTATAAACTTATGAAAAATTATATTTAAAATCGGTACGCCATCAAAAGGCGGTAAAACAACATTTTAAAAAAAAATACTTCTTTTATCAAAAAATTGATTTTGTTTTCATATCTCATTCTAGAAAATGCGTAAGATGAATTATAATGTTATAACATTAAAAATGTAGTTAATACTATTCATAACGGCTAGTTCATAATAATATTATAACAATATATCTTTGTTTAGAGAAACCCGGTATTGCGTACTACACATGCTATCGAGGAAGGTCATGATTGCGTGTAATGCAACCAAGTCAGGGTTGCGTGTAGTGGAAGCTCCCTTTGGTGTTGTGTATAACATAATCAAAACTTATTTCATTTATACATTAAACAAAATCTATACTTAATGTTTCATAAAATAATTTCGACAAAACGAACATGAAATTGTCTGTGACACGAGCCAAGAATAGTGTTGCGTATACTGCAAGCTAATACAATGTTGTGTATAGTACAAGCTAATCTTGGTGGAGTGTACAATATAAGACATCAATGAAATTAATAAGAATATTTCTCATAAAATATTTGGTTGTTACATTATACCCCCCTTAAAATGAATTTTTTCCATCGAAATTCGTTGGGGTTATAAATCGTTTACTACATGATAGTTTCTTTCATAGAAACCAATATCGTAAAAAGGAATACTAAAATTCAATTTTAAAAAGTGAAGTAAGAAACGTAACGGTTACCCAAATTAACACATCACTGGGTTTCCACATAGGAGAACATAGGTGCAAATATGGATATGGAAGAAAAATATAACCATAAACTTCTGATGAAGAGTGGTAGAGGACATGGATATGAAAAATCCAAAAATCACAATGACATAAATTTGTGATGATCTATGGTACCATCTGATTAATCAGATATAAGGTCACTAGGAAAACATTTTTGGTTTTCAAGATCATTTCACAATTGTTGAAGAATTTTTTAATTAAAAGAAATACTTACTTGATTTTGGTACAATCTTACCGTTGCTCATGCCTTGAACAATTTCCACTTCATCTCTTAATGAAATAAAGTTGAATTTGTCTTTTGCAATGTTTTAGCAGATCATACGATAGAATGATAGGTCATTCCATCTGTCTTAAACATTAGGTTATCAAACTTTATATATATAATTCTATATATGGTGAGATTAATCGTATATAGTTCCAAAAATGGACTTATACTTCATCTATCATACCACTTTATAGAATAAAAATGGTTTATACTAAGCATGGGACATACTGTAGGCTAGTGGTATGTGGTAAAGGAATGTCACACTTTAGTTTGGGGTTTGATTCCCGCAACCTTGTCCAACGCAACGGGTTGTCGCCCGTTCTGCAGGTTGTTCCTTTTCTTAAACTATACTATTATAACATTCCAGAAATAAAATCGAAAAAAAGTTCTAGCCTTAAACAATATTATCTGATGTTAAAATTAATCCATTCCAACCATAAGACTTATCCAAAATACTTCTTTCCAAACTCATATTATAAAGAGAATGATTACTAAAAAGGTCATATAACAAGCACGTGAATACCATCATTTATCCCTCATATATCACAAGATATATCTTGTTGGTCACATTCCAAACATGTGATTACCTTAATCATGTATTCTTTTGAAACATGTACTACCATTGAACCTTCGTGAAAACATGACTGCTATAAAAAGTTAACTCTTTCCACATACCAAAATCCCAAAAATTCTATATACTCAAACCATGACATCAATTTTTCCTTATCTCAATCATGAGCTCATGAATACTATCAAACATATTATTTTCTTCTTATCCCTTCATTATGTGCATATCATCTGCTTTCCAAAAATATTTCATTCACTTTTCATGGTTACTGGTACCATATTATTATGGAAAACCAAAATAGACCAATACATAGATATTCCAATATACCATAAAAGTACCTCAACAACATTATTCTTGAATAACAATACATAAAAACTTTAATCCATCCTCTTCAATGATTTTCATGGAATAATTCCTTCCTTGATTTAGAAGTAACCTCTTAGGTCAGGGCATTGAGTTCGGTAATTCCCATGATCTCTACAGATAAGACATTGAACTCCATAACAGTTTGTCACTCTATGACCCTTCTCTCCACCCAGATAACATCTCCCCCTCCATTTTATGTATTCATCAAGGTTCTTCTTACCTTCTTTAGAAATCTCAATCTTTCTTTCTCTATGCTCCTCACCTTGAGAACATGCATAAAAGTCTATCTTCCTCTTATTTGATGAATTAGGAATACCACTAAAGTTCACCTCGTTAATCATATATCGTGATGACTGATTCAGCATAATCACAAAATCATTCTTTCTAAGAATTACGCAATTTCATTTCCCATAGTCACCAATTTTTTCCATTGGATTCAATGTTGAACCAATTCCTTCTGGTTCCCTCCATTTACTAATACCAAAAACCATGGTGTAGGAAACAGTTGAAATAACAAGGAACCACATAATTATAAAAAGTCACTTATGGGATGTCTAACTTATCACACATTCTTAAATCCATTACACACTAGGTTCACCCTAGGTTATTCATGATCGTCAACATAATTCTAGGACTATAACCTATAGTTATACTACACCTTAGGGACATCCCTAGACATACCTTAGAAATATCTCTAAGGATATCACTAAAGTTTTCGCATCCTAGTTTCCAAAGGTTAACTAATCCTTCGCTCGGATACCAACTGTAAAGACATGAATCTTGACGTACATGGATATTAAATTACATTTGCAGAATACATAATACATAACAAAAAAACTCCCAAAGACCGTATTAGTTTAGTGTCTTTGGAAACTCAGAACATAATCTTCTAATCATGGTGAAATATCTTCAACATCTCCCATGATGATCTTCTTTTTTTTCCTACCTAAAACCTTTCTTTAAATCCTGGGGAAAAGAAAAAATATAAACGGTGAGCTCAAATTCTTAGTAAGGGTAAGCATGGAGAAAATGAAACAAACCATATACATTTGAATTTAAAAACATGAACATAATGTTTAAAAATCAAAATCATGAGCAATGAAATAAAACATGGCAGTACGTAAGGCATAGATCATAATGGAACATCAATCATGATAAAATAAAATGGGAATAAAACATGTAATTGTGGAAAACCATTAAGCACATGATATTATTTCCATATTATCCAAGGCATTGCTACCAAGACCATCCTAGTGGAAAAATTCCCTTACTGAATCAAGTTCACTCCTCATTCCAGTCCTGTATCACTAAACCAGATTAACATTCCATTCTAGCCAGGTCTATCTCATGAGATATAAATCTTTACCCAATTCATTGGGGGGAGATATAGGTCCCACCCATCTCATAATAAAATCATTCTTTTGTGTGCCACAAAATAAACATAAATCATTCATCATAACCCAATGAATAAAATGGGTTTCACAAACATCATCTCATCATGACATAATCCATATAGAACAAATGGATATCATTTCATCATAATAAAAATCAAACCATGTAAATAATAGAGATATTATACTTGAAATATAAACATATTAAATAATTTCATCTTAGATGGAAAATGGTTTTGATAAAACTCTTGAAATGAATTATTGAGGAAAATATCCATTCTTTTTAAAATCATTTTCTTTTCACAAAATTATAGGATATGTTAAAAGAAAATGATTTTGTTGAAAATAGTCATGAACTCATATAGTGTAAGCTTCCTGAAAATTAGGTGTTATGAAACCGTAAAAATATGTTCATGCCGTATAAGTTAAAAAAACATTCTCCTCGTACTTTCTCTAGAAAAGTAAAAAAGATCCTCGTATGGTAAAAAAAAAATATTCCTTCCATAACACAATGTAAAAGTAAAAGAGGGGTAAACATGACATTAAACATACATTTAACACTTTATTAAAATCATTTTTATGTACATGGATGAAGAATATAACCCCAATAAATACTTACATATATGCAATATCAGATAAAAATGAGATTTGAAAATTTATCCCTTACCTTAGGTCTGATAAGCTTTGTACGTATCCATACCTTCTATATAATGATTTAAATAATGTCATTGACTTATTCAAGAATCATAGTCATTATTATGATATCATATATGTTTCACTTAGGACTTTATATTACCCGTTCATTTTTCAATTCCATGTTAAAGTAATGTTTTGGGTAATATTCGTTTCATTTATCATAGGTGTTTGGAATTGTTGTTCATGATATTATTGTTACTTATATTATGATTTACATACTTCTAGAATGTAAAACATGATTTATATATCATATATATTAAGTATATATATATATATTATAGATAGATAAATGAAATGAAACACACCATTCATGGAGATGGTAGGTCGTACGTACACATGAACATTGTTTTCCTTTCCTTATTTAATTGAATGGAAGTAAGTAGATAACATATATATATATATATACATAAATATAGTAGAATTATTATGTCATAAATATCATTATTATTCATTATATATACTTTATAATCATTCTTGAATGGTTAACATGGAGAATGAATCTCATTGCGTCGTGGAGACGGTAATCCGTACGTACGCACGAGCAATGATATCTTTCCCATAATTATTTAAGGGAATTGGAGTGGATGATATAATATCTCAGAATCCTTATGATGTTATAATAACCATATATAGTTATTATTTACACCATTATACCCATCCAAGTAAGGTGGTGGTGGAAAATAGATTACACCACGACATGGAGAGGGTATTCTGTACGTACGCACGCCCAATGATTTCGTTTTTCATAGTATGGATAGAAGGTGAAATGAGTTTGTTTAATATTTATAATAAAATATCAGTATATAAGTTATACTGATGTTATTACTTTATAATGATACAACTAAAGAAGAGGAAGTAGAAGAATAAAGAAACTTGAAAGAATCGGTAGAAGAGACTACCTCTTCTTCAACGGGCCTCCTCTTAACCTTCTCTTAGGGAACTAAATTTGGTCTTTGAAGAATACAAGGACCTATATTAGGTTTATATGGATGTTTAGAAGTGAAATAGTCAGGGGTTTTCGGAGCTTGAAAGCTCAAATTTGTGTGAAGAGGAGAGGGTGGAGGTGCCCTTTTATAAGGGAGGAGAGGATCACTTTTGGAAACCTCTAACACATTAATTTATAATAAACCCAAACCCCACTTAAAAACATTCAATGTGACTCAAATTATGATATTAGATAATATAGGGTTGTAATCTCATCAACAAATTAAATTTATACATGTTTTGATTTTATTTGAAACCTTATCATTTGGATTTATCCTTATTTAATCTATTTAATTTTATTTGTGGTAATAATGTTATAAATTTTATGTGGTTATAAATACTTACTTATATGTTTTTAATTATACATAATTTTATAATTTATGATATTTTATATCATATAAATTTTAATTTTTAATTTTTAAATATTTTTGTTATTTTTAAACAATTTAATAATATAAAATATCAATAGTGTTAATTTTGACACAATTTATTTATTTGAATTTAAATAAAATACACAGAGAATATATTTTCGAAAAAACTATTTAATAGATTAATAAAATATCATATTAATCTATAAAATTAGTGGATCACATTTATTAGTTCATATAATATTTATTTTAATACTTTTAAAATCATTGATTTGGTATTTCTCTTAATAAAATAATTAATACAACATTTTTGTATAATTATTTAATATACTTATTTTTTGTATAAAAATTCGAACTAAAATACTATGATGAATATAAATATAATAGATTTCATAAGAATACTTTTAGTCTAATTTATCTTCTAAAGTAGCACACTTTTAAAATTTTATCTTTATTAAAGTATGAAGGTGACAACTTTGACATCATTTAAAATAAAATTATATAAGTGTCATAATCACATTTATTAGGCTCCAAATGGTCACATATTAGACCATTGGATTATTATGGTTTACATGTACATGACCAATAAGTTTGGGTCAGGTTTTTTGTGCCTTTTATGGTCACTATTTGTTTAATAAAAACTATATTATAGATTCTTCATTAAATAAACAATTTCTGCATCACTATTGTGTCACCATTAATGATACATATTTAATCCCTAAAAATTATAAATAAATTATAATGATGTAGGTAATATTATTATATTTCTGTAGACTATATATATTCTAGGTTTTCAGAAGTTT
Organism: Viscum album; assembly: GCA_963277665.1. Classification (NCBI taxonomy): domain Eukaryota; kingdom Viridiplantae; phylum Streptophyta; class Magnoliopsida; order Santalales; family Viscaceae; genus Viscum; species Viscum album. Next base: position 2,079,489,562 of record OY728128.1, on the reverse strand, counting down.
ATCACTAAATTAAATTATTACACTTATAAGATATAAGAGAGTGACCTATTGTCAGTTTCTTTGGTTTTAATAATAATTACATTATTTTCATGGTAAAAAGTCCATTAAATGAATCTATTTATACCCTTAGGTGATATGGGTCTACTTTTATTCATCCAATATAAATTTTTAAGGTGTTAGGGTAATTTTATAATCTTATTTTTACCCTTAATTAGCCGATTTACCATTAACTGTGGTAAATAAAATTTTTGGTAGTTACTATTCATAATTCCCAAAAATAATAAGTAGCCTATTTACATAATTTGGACATAATGATTAAAAATATGAAATCCATTTTTCCAAATTCAAATCACAGAAGTTGTAGTAATTAATTTAAAATTAATCCCGTTGTCGAAAAAAGGGGTTTTTGTTTAAAATGCTGCAAAAGATTGAATTGATTTATCCTTCAAATTCAATGTAAAATCAATGATAATGAACTAAATTATATTAAATGGTAAAAATATATTCTATTTATAATTTAAAAAATTTACTATTATAATTTAACCCTATAAATATTCTTGATGAAAAAAGTTGTTTTTAAGTAAAATTTAGCGTGTTTTTACAATTCATCAAAATATAAACGTTGTCAGAAAAATATCAAAACTTTATCCAATGTAATTTTTTATATCCTGATTCAAAAGAAGAAATTTATTTTGTAAAATTTAACTTATAGACTTATCAAAAATTATATTTAAAATGGGTGCGCCATCAAAAGGCTGTAAAACTGCTTTTTTTGAAAAATACTTCTTTTATAAAAAAATTGATTTTGTTTTAATATCTCATTCTAGAAATTGTGTAAGATGAATTATAATGTTATAAAATTAAAATTTTAGTTAAAACTAATCATAACATCTAGTTCATAATAATATTATAACAATATATCGTTGCTTTGTGAAACCCAGTATTGCGTACTCCACACGCTATTGAGGAAGGTCATGATTGCGTGTAATGCCACCAAGTCAGGTCTGCTTGTAGTGGAAGCTCCCTTTGGTGTTGTTTATAACATAATAAAAACTTATTTCATTTATAAATGAAACAAAATCTATACTTAATTTTGCGTAAAATAATTTATACAAAACGAACTTGAAATTGTTTATAACACGTGCCAAGAATAGTGATTCATATAATGCAAGCTAATACGGTGTTGCGTATAGTACAAGATAATATTGGTGTAGTGTACAATATAAGACATCAAATAAATTAAGAATTATATATCTCATCAAATCTCAGGGTGTTACAGTCAATATATCACATTTCATTCTCCCTTATAGATAATTTTATTACAAGATATGTATACTAATAAATAAGAAAATCATATGTTTTATCCAGGTATAACCTCACAGTCCACAGTCTAACTCAATCAAGGGCCTAGATGTCATAATCATGATATGAGAGGAAAAATTCCATCTTTTTTGATATCCAACCAATGAAATGATCAATAACATATCCTACCACCCCCATATTAGATAAGTTGTTTTCAAACTAACGTATGTAGGGTATCAAATTATGAAGGTTATAATGCTTGGTATCTCACAAAAATCAGGTAATAAGAACTAAAAAAATGATCCATGAACCCATAATATACCAAAGAAATCTATACAAAACTTCTTGTGGTATACTTAATGGGTATTTCAATGCACATATTGAGTCATATTATTTGTTTTGTTCCTCAATCATATATTAAATTTCTATTAAAGAATCCTACTTTTAATTACATTAAATTTTCATCATAACATATTATAGTCCATGAATAAAATCATTTATTGACAACTCAAAGACATACAAGGAGGTATAAATTATAATTATAATTCACAAAAATATATTTCTCTACATAAATTTATGTATCCAACATGAAAGAATGATAAAGTGGATATTTAATTTAATAAGATAGATTTTATATCCTAAAAAATATTTTAAGAATATGTTAAAAACCCAATATAAGAATATTTAAGTCATATCAAATATGAAATTATTACTATTCTGCCTTATGTATAATTAACTTTTTTAGGGTTTTTAACTAATTACATAATATACATTTCTTATCCCATCCCTATTTGACTATATTATAAACTCTCCACTAAATCTCTTGTGATGAACATCTATGAAGTTATTCATTTTGAATAATCGTTACATTTAGGAAACATATTCATAACTTTTCAAATCTTTGAACCTATTGAAAATCATTAATTTTTTACCATGAAATGTCACAATTTCAACTTCTATGGTCAACTTAGAACTATTTCTAGTACATCATCATTATTCTTAGAACACATTTTATCAATCTTTTCCAAGAGAAATATAGTTATTTAAATTATTAATTTTCTAGTATATCCTAAACCCGTTAAGAATAAAGTGATATTCACTTCATTGTGGTGAATAATATAACTCCTTACATTTCTCATTATTCCCATATCCTAAAATTCTTTTAATATATCTAGCATAATTTACGTTGTAAATTTTATAGGTAGAATATTTTAGTAAATAGTGAATTTTACATAATATGAAAACTAAATATAATTCATTAAATTATTCTTTATCATCACATACCAACAAATAATTAAGTTGTCAATTTAAAAAATACCTTTAACCTTGGACAAGTATAATATTTAAGAAATAGTTATATTCACTTTCTAAATGCTAACTAAATATCACAATCTATATTTTTATTTACCATCGAATATCATAAAAATATTAAGATATTAAGTGGAAATAACTTTAACTTAATATTGGTGTTATCCTAATGTTATTAATTTTTCACTTCTATAAGTTCAAACAATTTACCACTATGTTATTTGATACGATATTCTTTTTATAATAACTTTATATGAAATAACAAAAAACATTTATATTTAGAAATAACTTTTATTTCCTTTCTATATGAATATTAAAAAAATATTGTTTCTATATTATAAATCACATTCTATGAGTTTGAAAGATTTCCTTTTGAAAAGAATAATTTATCAAAATATAACTCCATTGGGACATAGGAACACATTTCCATCTATTTTAATGAAATATATGGATACAAACATTTTCATGGATAAACAATTTTATCCATATATTATTCTCAAAACACATTATAAAAACTGAGGAATCATGAACTATGAGTATACACTAAATCATTTCATACTTTTTCATGATGAATTTTTATTATTGAACGACTACTATTATCATATAAGAGAAATGAGATGAAGATACACATCTTTTATTTAGATTCCTCTGATCCTGATAAAATCTTTTATAGTCAAATACTAAATGTAGAAAATATTTTCATTATTACATGATTATAAACAATAATATCCATCAATTATTCCCTTGATTTTGAATTAGTATATATTTACCATGCTTTTTATAATATGTAGTCTGTATCACATACCTTTTAAAATCAAAAAATTTATTTCTATAACATCTTATTAGGACATAGAAATTCCATGGAGTTTCCTAAACTTCTTTTTTTTTTGATAATCTATTATATGTTATTATTACTCCTCCCTAATGACCCTAGGTTTGAATTTTTTGAATAGCTTCTTTAATAATCATTGTTAAAATTTTGAACAACCTTTTCATCTTCTATTTTTAATTTTTAACCACTGGTACCAACAATAAAGCACTTATAACCTAAACATTATACACCAATTTAATTTGTTATCTTCACTCTATGAATATCATGTTAACATTTATATAATTCAATCCAATTGTCAAATCATTTCCATAAATTAAAATAGGATGAAATATGTACTAGTACAATCTATTTTTGGTTTCCCTTTTATAATTCCATATAATTAAAAAAATTATAAAATTTGTGTATTAAAAAACCCATATCATTTTATTAAAAAAGATAGATTACATTATATTCTTAAGAGAAAATGAGATAAAATACATATCTTATCTTACGATAAGTTTGTCCATGCTTGAAACATCCAAGTTATCAATGAGACAACTCCATTATTCCATTACTTAAAGATCCATTATTCAATTATTTTTTCTTTCAAAACTTATGTATATTTAGAACACTTGGAAATCATATAGTCAATATTATGTATCTCTAAAAAAATATAATTGAAATATATAACCAATGAATATTTAAAGAAAACTTAGTATCACCGGTTCAGTAACATATTCAACTATTTTCAATATCATATGGAATATCCAATCATATTTAATTTATAAGACTAAAATTCCTTAAATAGTTTTTCATATAATGACTTTTAAACAAAAATTTTATCATTATTATTCTATAATAATTTAGATTGAGTTGTTGAATAATTAAAATACTTGGTTATCAAGGAAGGATCTATTCAAACCCATATAATTTTCTTCTTGAACTTTTCATAAATCACCAAATTTTCTTAAGATTTTTTAAGCTACTAGTGTTAGGATTATCTTTCATTAAGATTCCCAATCAATGAAATAATCTCAATGTTTAGGTTGATATTTATGATTCTATTAACATACAACACAATATTTTATCATATGATTATCATGTTTGGTAACCATTTAATTTAGAATCTCAGTAAATGGGATATATCTAGTATGATAAACCCTTTTTTAAATTCATTATTCCCATTAGTGTGATGAGATCCTTATTTCACTAATAAAATACCCCAACTTTTGAATTATATTCATTATTTATTTAATTTGATAGGTTATCACAATAATCATAATATATATGACTTTGGGATAATTTTTCTCACAACACTTTGACTAATCTATCAAATGGATATACCCTTATCTATTCTTCTATTATCTTAACCCATTGGGTTGCCCATATAAGTGTAACCCAAAGTATAGATAAAAAACAAGCTAACACATGACAATAAATGGGAACCATTATTTGTCATGACACTACCTTAGGATGCTTTAGTTTCACCCGTTAGTTTCTTTAATAACATAATATAATCTAGGGGTACCCCGCATTGGCATGAAACTACTTAGTTATATGATCAAGGTATTGATAAGTTCCACTTTAGAATAAATCTAACACTTAGTATTTTAAAGGTATTTAATCTTACTATATTCTCTAATTTTATTCCATTTTCTTTCTATGGGCTTTTAGTGATTTAGTTTAGAATCATATTCCCTCCACTAAACCAACATTTTAAAATGATATTGTTGTCTAATTATGCACACAACCTAGATTTTTGTGTTACTCAGCCAAAAAGATAAGTCAAGTATATTTACACATATATAAAATAATAATATGTATAAGGTGAATGGGAATTTCATTTAACAATACAAAGTTATATAAAACTAAAAATCATCAGATGAGTAAGTCTAGAGTGAAAATTTACCAAACCCATTCACCTTTCTAGATAAGGAATAAGACTCCAAGTTGGTAGGTAGACAAACCCCAAGTACCTCTACCCAGAGAGACATTAATCATGATAAAATTCCATTAATCATGACTATAAATACCTATCTTCTTAAACAATGCATGAAAAATAAATTCCATTACAGAAGTGGTCATGTTATATGAAAAACAAAATTAATTTTCATAACTATCATATAATGTAGAGCTCTATTACTTATAACAAATTGAAAATTTAAACTAAATAATAAATGATTCAAATTATAAATGTTGATAACTATGAATAAAAAAATGAATAACCTTTTAAATAAATGATTTAATCATATATTTAGACATTATTTATAAATTTTAGAATAATTCATAAATAAAATGTGATTATAAAAATTTTATAATTTATGTTTCTACATTATTTAAAGTCCATAATTTTGATTATAAACATTTTATATACATTCCAATATTAACCCTTTCGTATTCTTTAGTATATGATATTTTATTTTAATTATATGATATTTTATGAATAATTTACATACCCAAAATGATTATAAACTTTTTATAATAAATTCATTTAATCTTTTAATTATATAACTTTTATAATCTATTTATTTATTTATTTATAAATTCCTTAAAAATCTAATATTCCTATAATGAATTTAAACATGATTTATAAATATTTTTAAATCTATAAAAATAAGTTAAATCATTAAAAGTTTTTAAAAACAATTTGTATAAATATTCTACTTAATCATATACAAGAAACCCCTTCTTCATAAGGTTAACCGCTTTTACCTTTACATGGATTATATATTTCATTTTTTGTAAATGTAAGCCTATGTTCCCATTATATAGATCCTATTTTTTTTTAAGGAAATTATAGTTACCACCTTGATACAACTAAACTATAACCCACTATGTAAAGATAGATCGAGATACCCTTATGTATAAATCTTTTAGGTAAGGGTAACCTTAAAATTACTTATATTGCATAAAGGTTAAAATAAAAGATCTTTATGTAATTCCTTTTTCATTTTTACATGGAAATTTATATGAGGGTACATTTGAGGCGACCTTTAGATACGATCTTAAAAAACTATATATCATTCACACATGTTTTAAAATATAGAATAACCACCACATAGAAGCATTTAGATAACTTTCCATGAAACAAGACTTTACAACCTAACACTACATTGGGAAAAAATATTTATATTTATGTGAGAACAAAAATACCGTTACCTAAACCCTCAATATAAAGTTGTGTCCCTAGTTAAAATATATAACTCTAAAAAGGGTAATTCAAAAATGCCTTTATTTAAAACCCTCATGTAAGAGTCTTTTCATGGTTACTTTTATGTTACTTGTAATAATAGATGAACCTTATATAGACCAATCTACATTAGGTTAAGAGACAATGATCCTTTCTTGGGCCAATCCATGTATGGGAAATATAGGAAGGCCATTATGTTTACTATTACTTATAATCTTATTGATCAAAAAAAAAATTCAGAAAATTCTAAAAAATGATTTTTTTCCTTTAATTTATTTCCAACACTAAATTTTGTGAATTTAAATCATGGGATCACTCTAATACAACTGAAGGTGGTATTTTTGTATAATATTCATAATGTTATACTTCTCGAACATAATCAAAATCCTTAACTTCACAACAAAAAATGTAATTATGCGAACATATTTTGTTTTCGTAGAATTATTTTTTAGTACATAAAAATATTACTTAAAACCATTTCAATCACAATTTTCAAATAAATCTAAAATAATGTAACGAGTTACAATTTTTCCCTATTAGCACATCCTAATTCTTTTTATGATAACATGAAATTTAATTTTTTACAAATACATTATATCTCATTACATTAATATTTACCGCATTACACTAAAATATTTTTGGAGATCAAGTGTAATTTAATTTTTAATTTTTCTAGTATAATCCTTTAGAAAATTGTGATATTAACTTATATCTATGATTAAATTTAACAATTTAAAATTACCTCACTATAAAAGATCCTTAAATATTTTTGGATATTAAGTGAAAAATCATATTTTTATTCTATCATTATTATCTTTTATTTTTTTAACATTGAACTTATATAAGTCCAAATATAATCCCACTAACCTATTAGTACCTATATTCCATTCATAATTAGTTAGTAACATGCATAAATTATTTTTAGTTTTGGAAATAAAATTAATTTTCCTTTTAGTAGGAATAATTAGTAAATGAACTGTTGTTCAATATTATACATGGTATTATAAGTTTTTGAATCGTTTTTCCTTTAAAAAATAATCTTTTAAAACATGGAATTGATGGATTCAATAAAAAAATTCTCTTATATTTCATCAAATACCAGGATAATCAATTTAACATGGTTAATATTTTGTATCCATATATTCACCTTAAAATATGTTATAGAATCTTAATGAATCGTAAACCTTGTGCACATAGTTTATCATCTCATGTTGTTCATAATAACTATTTTTAAACTAAAAAATTATATTATCATATACATGAAATGAGATGAAGATACACATCTTTTAATTAGATTTATCTAAGTTAGATAAATACTTTTACAACTAAATATCTATTATAGAATCTCATCACTTTAATATTTTATTATGAACTACTTCTTATATCAATTTATCCATTTATTTTGAATTCTGATAGTTTTAAAATACATGTAAAATATAAATTTGATATCACATACATTTAAAAAAAATATTGAAATGAATTAAATAACAATTATAACTAACATTGTTATTTTATGGTACATATTAAACTCTTTCATGTATCATGGATAACTAAATCATATAGAATTTTTATTCCTCCTAAACAGCCCTATTATTCAATGATTTTGATTGGATTCATAAATTATCTTTTTTGAAAATTTTAACTAATTTTTCTTTCCTTAGGTTTGATCTATTACCCAATTTTAATTTCTATACATTATATTAGAATTAAAAATATTATATTGGGTTTATATATCCTCAAAATATTTAGAATATCAAGTAAGTTTTTCTCGAACTCATCCATATTATCAAGAAATTCCCATAACTAAATATAAGATGAATCCTGAAACCAAAACAATCTAATTTTAGTGACCTATAAACATGTTATAAAATTGAACAAATCATATACTATATGTATCATAGACCCCATATCATTTTATTAAAGATTAATTGTTTACATGATATTATCAATGGTAAATTGATATAATACACATCTTAATAGAAGTTCATATAAGCTTGTAGTATCCATGTTATCAATACAGTAACTCCTTTTCACCATTACTTCACACTCCATACTTCATTTTTTTTACCTTTATGACGTTTTTTATATTTTAAACACTTTTAAATCATACAATAAATTTAATATATATGTTAGGATAATATAATTTAGTACGACATTTAATAATCATTTAAGTATATTTTTTTTCTCATCAAGTAATTGAAATATTCAATCATATTGAATGTTATTTGGCATACCCAATCATATTGAGTATATGAGATTAGATTTCCTATAATTTTTGTGTACCCAATCATATTGAGTCCATGAAAGGAGACTAAATATAATTTGATAATTTTCCATATAATTCATTTTAGACCCTGTAATAATCATTCTATGCTTTTATAAAAATCAAGATTCAATTATTTAAAAAAATCACTACTTGGTTACCTAAGAATGAATTGTTTTGATGCATAAAATTTTTGTTCTTGATTGATAACTATTCTAAAAATACTGTACAAATTGAAAAAGTTTCTATTATTTAGTTTCCCCTAATAAAGGATTAATCTTAATTTCATGTTTGATGATGATTATTTTGTTAATATATAAAAGATTATTTTATTGGATGAGTACAATGTTCTTATATCACTTTATCAGGGCCTCTTTAAATGGGCTCCCACTAAAATGGCAACCCCTATAATAATACAACATATCCACTAGCGGGCCTAGAACCATATTTCATAAATAAATGAGTTTTATTTGGAAATATTCTCACCACATATCTACTTACAAAGGGAATCATCTATATATTATCATATATGAATATTTTATAGTTTAGAAAAAAACCCTTGGCCTAATCCATTATGTGGATTCCTTAGTGTGTTGGTAGACACTAACCTTTGAATTTTGATGGTTCTGGCTAATTCCAATGAGAAAGATCCCTAGAGTGTCACACACTAAGTGAATCTACAATCCCTGTTAAATTATAGTATTTAATTTAATCAGAATTGAGTTTAGTAGATTTCCATATTTTAATCACATGTTATTAGAAATAATAAGTGAGTTAAATAAAAATAATTTGTTTACAATTTCTGAGAATTTAATGTTTATTATATTTATCATAAAATATTACAGTGACATATATTAATTAAATTTTAATTATATTATTATTATTAAATGTCGAAGAAGGAAATTGGATAGAGTTTAATTGTATGATTTGAAATAATATAAATTATATTTATTTATATAATCCTAAAGGTGTTTTACAAGTTATGAAATTAATAATATTAATAATAATATTAATAATCGACACGTTTTGAATTAATATTTACAAATATTGAAAGGATTTCATATGAAATTATCCAACCCTAAACCTTCTATAATGAATTTCCAATTCTATCACTTTCCAAAAATACAATTTGTGTACATAACATATATAGTGAGACTCTCTCAATCCCTATGGAGATATAAGGAAATATAGAGTGATCTACCCCTATACTATCTCTAGAAAAATTAAATAATTAATATTTTTTCTTTCTTTGAGAGAAATTCGGATGAGATAAACCTAGAACAATGCAATAGATTTGGATTATATGTTCTATCACCTGAAGATTCTACAACAATGCATAGAGATTTTGGTGCATGTGTGTATCACTGCATGATAAAATCTTCACTTGGATCCTATGGCGCAGTGATGGTACAATAAAATTTTGTTTACCATATCATCAATGAAAGTGAAATTACAAGTTGAGATAATTATTTATTTTCTAATAAATTAATTACAAATTACATGAAAAGATCTATCGGTTCTAGTCATAGTGTTTTAATCTAGTCATGTAATAAATTTTTTTCATTATAATTGACATTGCAATCATGTAAATAAATAATTACCTATTATTAAAAACTAAAATCCCCACTGGTCATACCATCTAAGAATTATTTTGCTTTGTCCATAACCTTAAAGTATAATAAGAGTATTCAGATTCTTAATTTATGATTATTTATTATTCATTGAGTTTTCTTGTGTTTTCATTTTCTTTTTCCAACAATTGATTCATTTTAATATATGAATTCTTCCATTATTATCTTATTTATTCCTATTAATATAACATATAAATGATTAAGAAATAAAAAAGAATAAACATTCGACATACACCATCTGAAGGTGTCAAAAGTTCTTCCTTGAGAAAATTATAGTACATGGAATTTACTTCCCATATAAAATCTATATATTATTTTTTTTCATTTTTATCTATTCGTATCAGGCCAAATAAATAAAATTTAATCTAATATCATAATAGATCATATAAAAATATTTATTTAGATAGATCAATAAACAAAGTGAAGAATAAATCTATGTTCAACCATTATAGATGATGTGTAGTCCTCATTATCTCAAGACTGGGTACATAGGGTGTCCCAAGAATTCGGAATATCTGATATGTGACATGAGGAAGTATATGAAATGAAAAATGAGGTTACACACAATGTAAGTTGGACTAAATTTCATGTACCTAAAGGTTGTCCATAGGGGAACACACCATGTTCCAAGTCTTGTGCCATAGACATGGGAAGAAGAAAAGTACACACGGTATAATTTTGTACTCCTCATGTAGTCTACTACAAAAAATATTCTCAATTTATTTTACAAAAAAGAAGTATTAAATTTATAATTAAACCTTTTGATTATGTGTTTCATGTTTCATTAATTCGATGGTACTTTCCATATCATAGGTTTAAAACATATATATTAAATTAATATCAATGTTAAAATTATTGATGAGCACATGAGGTTTCCTCCAAGTACAATTGTGTAATACATTAATTTTAAATGATTTTTATTTTGTTTAAAATTAATGATGATGGTGATTTAAGGATGGTTGTATTGAGTTAAGATAAATAAAATTAATAATATTTGTTCATTATATAATATTTTTATTAAAGAATGAATTTAATTAATTTATAATTGGATTGAAAATGTATGCTCGTTGCTTAATGTGCGAATGATCAGGATATTATACCATCCCATGCATTTGATTGGTTTATTTTAATTTATAATTTTTAAATTATTATTTATGGAATATGTGCTAGCGCAACCTCATTATTATATAAAGACCTGAATTCTCATGGTTTTCTTTATGTTAACCCCCATTATCTAATCTATTAGACCCCATCAACTTAATGTGAGTGAAATCTTATATAAGTATGGAGCTTCTAGGTGAGTGGAGGTGATCCATGTTGAGGAGTCATGGTGAAACTAATCAAAGAAGTACATAGGGTCAAAGGAGTAATACTGAAACATGAACCAAGTTATTATTCATGATGTGTTCTCTCCTAGGGTTGAGATCCAGTATATCATTTTCTATATAAACTAATGATTAGATAATATCTTGAACATTTTACTTATATTTTATTTCAGTCAGTTTCTAGGTTAATTATTTATGTTTTTCAATTCTACATGATCACATAATAAATGAAATAACAGTCATATAGTGTGGAATAAAATATAATCAAATTATGTGTAAATTATTTATCAGAAAAAGTTAATAACATAAGTAAAATCAATTTAATATTAACAAGTCATGTAAAATGATAAAATGATATTTATGATTGATGATTAAAAATCCCTTAAACTAAAATATTAATATATTAAAGCCTCAACTACTTAATTTTTAAAATACCTCATAGTTCAAAGTGACTGACCAACCCATGTTATGGCGATTTTAATTATCATGAAACTTTTGACATTGAAGATTTGGGTTAAATTAACATTTTTTTACTTAACGTGTAATATTTTCAATAATTAAATTGTTTAACTAAGTAGAAAATGTTGAATAAATCTTAAAATAATATTTCATTATTGGGGAGTCCACTCAAGAGATCAAGGAACAAAATGTTAATGTATTTGGAAATCTACATGTACCTAAAACCTCTCAAATAACTTATCAGACTGAAGAATTTGTTATGATAATGGGAATATGGATCATTTATAATAGAATATCTAAGATACCAGATATTCAAAAACTGATGGTGAGGTTGATTGGGTTTGGAAAATAGTGGGAGATTAAGTGAATTTAAATAAATGTATATTTATTAATTTGATTTTATAATCAAAACAAGTACGAACTATCTGCTCTTAAATGCTATAAATAGAAAATAAAATGAATTTAAAAATATAACTTCGATTCATATATAGGAAGGACAACATTCTCACTGATTTAAATTTCCATGAATGATATAGGCTATTGGATGTTATAATACACCATTAATTAACATTACACATTTTGAAAGACTCACTTCTTAGGTTCATTTCCAACGATTTTAATGAGGAATAAGTATATGTCTATTTTATATATGTGTATGACGCTATAGTTTTCCAATGTTTCATGATATCCTCGATGTATAATTATATTATAAATGAATATAAGTATATATATGTTCATGAAATATTTTCTCATATTAAGGATCTCTATCAAGAGTAGGAATGATTATAGTGACATGAGATCTCTAGTGGACCATTCACGTGAAAGGTAGGAGAGTTTTCAAATGCTTAAGAACTTGTAGACCAGAATATTAGCTACATTGTGTGCCTAAAAAACATGGGGTTTAAGATCCATGTGGGCTACACACAGATCTGATTCCACCCTCATTACCCAAAAATTTCTCTAGTTTTATTATGAATTACAATATGATAAATAGTGAGAAGAAATTTCTGGTACTACTAACACTTATTCTACAAGTTGATCAAGACATGGGGTGTGAACTCATTTTTCTTATAGAGAGTAAGAAGAAAAGGAACAATAAAAAGGATTTAAATAATCATTCAAATTCAAAAGATTTATAAATCTATCCCTATAAGAATAAAAAGGTCTACAGTAAAGGAAAAGAACAATATATGGTATGTTTTTAATGTGGAAAGAAGAGATACTGGAAGAGGAATTAACCAAGCTAAATAAGCAAGGGGAAACATTGTATTCGTTTTTTATTGAATGTAATCTTTCAATATCTACATGTAGGGTATTAGATACTTCTTGTGCTTCCCATATTTGTATATAAATATTGAAAAAATTATATTTTCTAAGATTACCAGGGATGAAGTGGATCTACGTGCTGCCAATAGAGCGAGGATGACTTCTCTAGCCATTGGAGACTACCAAATTACAATGACAATAGGATTTATTTTAGTTTTAATGAACATTTATTATATTCCTAGTGTTACTAAGAACATTATTTCTATTCTAATTTTATATATGGATTTATTTATTTTCTAATTTAGTGATATGTGTTGTTATTTTTTTAAAGATAACATATGTTATGGGATAAAAAAATTAAATAACATTTTATATATTTTAAATTTTGACAACAAAATATTAGCAATTTATAATGAAACTAATACATGCAATCCTATGATACCCAGTTATAGAATCACTGTATTATTCATTGTAATAAGAAGAGTTTAACAAAGATCTATCATGATGTTTACTTAGACTATTTTGATCATAATCCACTTAAAATATGTCATTATTGTTTACAGGGTAAGATGACCAAACCACCATTTAGTGGTCATGGTGAAATGTCTATAGAGATTAAATATTTGGTTTACAATTAAGTTCATGTACCTTTTAATGCAGAGTCTATAGGTTGATACTCATACATTAATACTTTTAAAGATGACTTGAGAAGTTATGGTTATATCTATATAAATAGGTACACGTCTAAATCAATTAGGAAATTAAAATATTCCAAGAATGAGGTTGAGACTCATCTTCGTAATAAGATGAAGAATTTTTTTTTCTAAAAAGTGGTGAATATCTTCCCCAAGACTCAATCGAATTTCTATGAGAGTACTGGATTTTAACCCCCTCACTCCATCTTATACATTATAGTATAAAAGTGTTATTGAAAGTAGTAAAGGTACCTTGTTGAAAATATTAAAGTTAATTGTGACTCATAAAACCCTCCCAATATCATTTCTAGGATATATATTACATAAAAAAATATATTTACAAAACCATATACCAACAAAAGTGGTAAATGGTACTCCCTCTACATTATGGAGTGGAAATAAAATACTTTTTTGTATGTTCATGAATGGGATTACAATGTGTTTATTATGTATTTCTAAAAAAACTAGTATCCCATGGAATGAAGTGTATCTTTATATGAAATTATAAGGAAATAAGGAGACATAGTTTATAAAAAAATTTTGAAAATAAATTAATTTTCAAAAGACATATCATATATTTTTAGAGAGAGAAAATATTCAAGGATTATAATTGGAGAATGATTGGATTTGATGAAGTTTATGCTCAAGATATAAAATAGTTGATAAAGTAAGAGATTCCACATGTCCCCATAGAAGGTTTTGTTCCTAAAACATAAGTAATATAAAATAGAAAAAGTGATGTGAGAAAACCAGAGAGATAGTGTTTTCTATTAATGTATGATGGTGACTAATTATTTGTTATCAATGATGTTACTCTCCCTTACAAGGAAATGGTAGAGATCTTATATGCTTAATGATGGTAATAATCGATTAATTATAAGATTAATTCCATATATAGAGACCAATTTATGTTTTTTATTAATCCTCTAGTTGATGTAAAACCCATTTGGTGTAAACATGTATTCAAGAGAAAAATAGAAATTAGAGGCAAAGAAAATTCATATAATTAAAATCAAGTTGATAAAGGGTTTATAAAACTTATAGGCATTGACTATAATGAAACACATTCTATTATTTCCTTGTTTAAGCCCATCATAATTTTATTTTCCATGATATATATCAATGAATACATATTTGGAAAATGGAAATCAAAACAAATTTCCTTAATGGAACTATGAAGAGGATGGGTATATGGCACAACCAGAAGGGTTTAAAACTCTAAGAAATTAAAAATACATAGAATTTCCATAGATCCATTTAAGGATTAAAGAAAGAATCCATGTCATGTAGTATTGAATTTGATGAATCTGTAAAAGAATTTATTTTAATTAATAATGAATGTGATCCATGTGTTTGTAATAGGTTTAGGGGGTATGTTTTTTTATAGTATGGTATGTTGATGATATATAACTAATTAGAAGCAATAAACCATCCTTACAAGTGGTTAAGGCATTATTGTGAAAGTGATTCTCCATGAAGGACTTAGGTAAAGTGGCCTACATTATTAGGATCAAGATCATGCATGATAGATATAAGAGGATTCTAAGACTAAGTCAAGGTACATATATTTACCAGATAATGAAGAGGTTCATTATAGAACAATATAACAGATGGTTGGTCTCAGTGTCTCCTGGTATACCACATTCCATGAAAATGTGTCCTCAAACACAAGAGGAAAGTGATAAAATGTGCACTCTCACTTACACTTAGGCAATAGGATATATCATGAATTATATGTTATGTGTGAGTTTTGATGTTGCCTATTATTTGAGTGCCGTAAGAATATATCCATAAGATTCAGGTGAATGACATTGGATTAATTTTAAGGTTATCCTTAAGTATATGATGCATAAGAGGATATATTATTTTTGTATAGTGGAGATGAAGAACTAGTCTTACAAGATTATATATATGATAGTTTTTAGATTGAACACAATGACCTAAAGTCGTAGAATAAATGTGTCTTTTTTTCAATAGAGGAGCTGCAAGATGGAAGGGTTCAAAATATCTAGTTTTCCCAAATTCTATATTAGATTCGGTGTATATTGTGGCTTTTTATAAATACAAGGAAGAATTCATGATAAAAAATTTGCTCCAAGAACTTGATATGGTACCTAGTAGTAATGATTATACCACATTTTATTGTAATAACACTTAAACGATGTCTCTCTCTAAAGAGACTAGGTAATAGAAAATAAGAAAGATTGTACTTCAAAAGTTTCATCTCTTGAGGGATTTTTCTCAATGAGTTAAAGTTATAGTGACAAGAGTAACCATGGAGGAAATCATTGTAGACTCCTTAAAAAAGGCTTCATCTCATTATAAGAATGACTATCATGTGATAGGTAGTTAATAAAATGATATTTTTTATTGGCTGTAGTAATGGTGAGAGTTTATTTGTGTTGGATCCCTAGAACTGAGTTTCTTAGCACAAGTTTAATTTTTTTCTTATTAAATAAGTTTTCTTATAACATCTTGACTATTATTCTATATGATTTTAATGTTATAATTTCCTTAGAATATATTTCATTATAAAATATTATAGTAGTTCCCTGATATGATGTGAACTTAGATGTGTGACAAAATTATTCTTGAAACTTGCTCTATTAATGGATGATATTTTTAGATGAGACATAGAAAGTACATTTTATCATGGGAAAGAGGATCATAATTGATTGTGACACCCTATCTTGATATTCTCCATTGGAAATTTACATGATATAAGGATATGAGGACCGAACCACTAATATGAAATCCAAATTTCAATGTGTCATTAGATGTTTCTATTGACATACATGTGTATTGAAAATTTGACATCAATATTATCATTAATTGATATCATTACTAAAATGGCTTTATGTATTGAATTAACCCATGATGAAATATGATCAAGGTGAAGTAGGATATATTGTGTGATCCATGAATGATATTTTACTAATGGATAATGTGATAAAGGATTAATCTCGTTTGTCTCTTGATGAAAATTAATATCTTATACTATTTAATGGAAATAGAATTGTCAGAATAAATCCAAGACCATGGCTTTCTGTGGGTGAGTTTATTTATTGAAACTGAAACCAAGATACATCAATCTTATAGGTTGTTGGAAATAGTATAAAATTTTCTTGATTTGAGATATTTTGATAAAATGATTATATTATGTGGTCAACTTTCATAGAAGACTAGAAATCAATGTGATTCTAAATTTTTTCTCTATGGATTCCTTGGTGTGTTTTTGGATATTAACCTTGGACTCTAGGTAGTAGTGTCTAATTCCACTGAGAATGAGGCTTAGAGGGTCACACACTGAGTGCATCCACAATCTAGGTTAAATTATAGTATTGAATTTGTCTAGATATAATAAATAAATATTATTCATGATTTGTTGATCACTATAATTTAATCATAAGTTACATGGAAGGATTACTAAAATAAGTAAAAACAATAAATATTTGTTCTCATTTTCAGAAATGTTGTATTTATTATGTTTATTATAAATTACTATAGTGAGATTTATTTATTAAGTATTCAGTATTCAAGTATAGGTAAATTTTGATGAGTGAAAGAAGAAAACTTTTAAGGGTCAGATTATAATTTACATAAATTATTATTAATTATATATTTTTAATGTTTTTTTACATGGTATGTGATTAATAATAATAATAATATTATTATTATTTAACATGGGGGAATTAATAATTATAAATATGGAATGAGTTTAGTGTGAAAATTGACGACCCTAAACTTTCAATAATAAATATCTAATTATACCACTTTGAAAAAGAAAAATGGTGTAAAAAATGGATATAATGAGACTCTCTCAAGCCATAGAGATATATTAAGAGATCTAGAGTGCTCTCTACCCCTATTATCTCATGAAAATGAGAGAAAGTGAAGTGTTCTTTCTCTTTAAAAAAGAATTCTACTATAATTAACCATGAACAATTTTATTTTTAAGAATCAGTCGTACTAGTTCCAAATAATTCTATGATATCATTATGAGAATTTGGTGCATGTGTGTATCACCTATAAAGGGATACAACACTTGGATCCTATAGTGAAATTATTTTACAATAAGATCTTGTTAACTAGATCATCAATTAAAGAGTAATTAAAAGTTGTGGCAATTTCATATATACCTATTTAATATTTATATATTACATGTGAAGATCCTTGACTTATAGTTTTTTTAATTTAGTCATGTAATCTATTATTTTAATTTGACATGATGTCTTTATCATGTGAAAAAATTATTACAAATGATCTATAACTAAAATACAACTTAGGAATACCATCCAAGGATTCTTCCACTCTCCATGAAAACTTCATATCAAGAATAGGCCTTACATGATTCACACAAATTCTACACAATAATGCCTAAAAAATGTGTGTATCTAGTCTATATGATAATGATTTCCATCCTCAAGTGAAACAATTTTTTTATGTCAAGCATCATTACCCGAGTCACGTTTAATTTCAATAATCCCTATATCAATCCCCATTGAATTACAAGATAACTCTAGAATCAAAATATAATAATAAAAACATACTAAAAGGATAGTAATCTATTTAAAATACTCGAGAAACTCTATTTTCACTAAGGGTATGGGTCTAGTTGAGAAGTATATGAAAATTTTTTATATCTGATTTTTTTCATTTAATGATATAAATTTTCATCATTAAATCATCATGTAACTATTTTATATGATCATAAAATCAATATATAATATTTTAATCAAGATAAAGAGAGAAAAACTAGGAATATCTAGAATAAATGAGAAAAATTATAACATACCTTGAATTAACACATCATAAATCCTATAAAATTCACAAGAATAAGATTATTAGGGAATGATAATCCCCAAAAAATGCTACTAGAGTCTGTAGGCTCGAGATCCCTAGTAATCTAAGGAAAAAATTTAAAGATTGAGGGTGGTTTCAAGTTTAAAGAAAAAGCATTTTTTGGATTTATTAAAAATCCATGAACAGTTTGGTCAAATGGTTTACTAAACAATGCACTAATAGTGTGAGGTTTACTACATATTATAGAAAACTTCACGGTTTGTCCATATAGTTTGATAAAAAGTCTTTCAATGATGATTTTTTCCTCTGTCCCGTGTCACATGGTGTTCTAGGATATCCCAGTGATTAGCTATTACAGTGTACTAGCCCTACGCCAACCACTATACCTCTATAAGAATCTATACGGTTTCTTAGGAAGGAAGGAATGGTTTTACCTAAATATTCTCAAGCCATGCACACTCTTAAAGGCATCCATAACCCTCCAAGTGAATATAAAAGCTACCCAACCATTTTCCCAAGATAATCATAACTCATAAATACTCAAATAAGGGTTCGAAGTAAGACATAAGGTACCTGAAAAGTATAGTTTTTTGCAATATCTCAATCTATTGAGTTCTTATCCCAAAAAAAGTGTTTCAAGATTTCTTACTTAAAAAAATATTTCCATTGAGTCCATAAATTATATTAACCCTCCCAAGTATCCTCTTGGATATATCAATGTTGTCATAGAACTCAACAAAGTAGAATTATCTTCCCCCGCAACACATTCTCATTATGGTCCATAATATATGATGGTCTTTCAACAAAAGATGCATATTTATACTTATCAATGTATTAAATATTGATTACATGTACAAGATTAGGTTCATACCTTTAAATGAGAGACACTTGTAATCCATTAGGAATAAATTAATATTGTGGATGAAGTTAAAAATAACCCACTATCCTCCTGAAACATTCGATGATCTATAATCATTATAATAAACCACAATTTCAATTTCCCATGTCTCTATAATAATTATTGTCTTAAAAAGGGGAAATTTATGAGAGGTTCTGGCCAACCACAATGTACTCCCAAGAACATCTCCTTTAGTCAACATACCATATCTATCTACTATGAGTAGAAACTAGGCATGTATGAATCAATTGAACCTGTTGGGAGGTAACTAGAATCATACATTGACTAATAAATGATGTCTCACCAATCTCATACTAACATAGAAGTGAGTGATATAGATGACCATGTAGATCCTCATGAATATCTAACTAAATTGAATTCTAGAATCAATTATTGTATGTAAATTATATCAAGGATAAATTATTATCCCCGAATCCATGAAAATATGTATCACGTTCCTTGGGTATATCTTTCCTCTAAGATTTGGATCCTTCACTTTGACTGTCCGTTGGCCTATGAATGATATCATGTACCCAACTTCATTGAGCACCAATAAAAATTTATATGCTTTTCAAAATATTGTTTTGTAAAACAAGAAAATCTATCAGACGCTATTCTCATGGGAAATCCATGGAGTCACAAAATCTCTAGAACATATATTTTTCTTATATCATTTACCAAATTAGCCTACAAAATCAAAAAGAAATAAGCCACATTTGTTATTAGATCAACTATAACCCACACTTTATCTCATCACCCCAGGATCCTGGGAAATCCAATGATGATGTCCATTTTCAATTGATCCCACTTCCACACAGACATTAAATGTTGCTAAAGTAACCCACCAAGGAACTGATTCTCCTCCTTGATCCTATAATAGGTTTAAAAATGAGTGAAAAATATTTTAATGATACTATTCATTTTTTTCCACTAGAATCATCATCTAATATCTTGAAAAATATTCATTGAATAGGGGTGCACTACCCATTGAGAGGTATGAGAGCCCATCATCAACATATCTTCCATAAAATAAGGAACATATACTCTATCATGGACATAAATAAAATCACATATATATAAGATACATCCTAGAATGGATTCATATACTACCTAACATTCATTCATGAAGATAAAATCAAGATCACACTCTTGACTGGAATGTTTTCACCCTACCAATGAGGATGTGATCACCAAGGGTGAAAAGGATACTAATCCTTGATCTTCATTCTTTCCCACCTCCTAGTATTCTTACAAGTCCAATAGCTTCTATTCTTATCCCAACCTACACTCCCCACGTTCATGAATCTTTCTTATTATAGAATCTATGAAAATATTTCTTTTTCTTGGAGCATAAAACATCTCGAAGTTGAAAGTCTATTGATATTACGCCCAATGCCTTTGATGATTATTTGAGTCACACTAGGTGAAGATATAATACAAAATTGTTTATATGTATATAGAAAAAATATCTCACTGAAGATATAATATTACTAATATATCAATGAATGGGCCAAAAAACAGACTCAAATTCACGAGTACATCATCTTATCATGAGGTCACAACTAGTGAAACAATTAAGATAATATTTGGTCATTCTACATCAAGATAGATCCTCGGAGAACCCAATAAGCTCCAAAATACATCACATACCAAATTTTAGGATTAGGAAATATAATAATGAGAGATTATATCAATATCCTATTATTTTTTATGAAGGATTCTTCAAATTGATAATTCTATTCAAACATTACACCCTTTTTAGTAAGCTCAATCATGGGTGATAAAAAATAGGTAAAGTCATGAATGAACTGCTAGTAGTACCCATATAACCTAAGGAAACTCTGAATCTTAGACATCCTCCAAGGAAGATCCCAAGCACAACAACCTATACATTTTCCAAAACAATTGAAAAACCCACCTCAGTAATCAAATAAATAAGGAAAAAAAACCTCTTGAATCCAAAAGATACATTTTGAGAGATAAGCATAAAGTCGATATCGTGAACGTATACACAATATAATATCAATGAGTCTAGTGCATGATTATAAGGTCCATGAATATTTTAGAATATCATCTATGAACAAAATGATTAATGATTCTATGTATTGGTGAAATATTCTTTCATGAGGGACATGAACAATATTAGAGAATCTATTCTCCAAAACATTATAATTGGACAATCATAAAACCCATGAAATCACATAAACAAAATTTTGTGTGTGTATACTCTATGAACTGAAACCAATAATATCCAAAACACATATCAAAATTTAAGAACCATCGGTATCCCTTTAAATGATCAAACAATTCATCAATCCTTGTTAAAGGATACCTATTCTTTATAGTAATCTGGTTCAACTTCCTATAGTCCGCACACAACCAAATACCACCATCCACCTTTTTGGAAAAAAAACTATATCACCCTAGGGATAATTTCTAGTTATAATGAATAGCTTCACATAGAGAACCTCAAGTTGTACCTTACACTCTTTCAAGTTCTAATCAGTTAAATTTCAAACTCAGTTCCCTTCTCCTAAAGAACCCTGAGAAATATTTTGGAAATACATCTTGTTATTATTCTACCACTAGAGGAAAATATGATTGAATCACTATCTAATATACAACAAAGATTATTACAGCCACCAACATTATAATTCCTCCAATCCGACTAAGTTACAGTCATACTCTACATGTTTACACCCCACTCACTAGTCATCATAAACTCTTCTCCTTTGGAATAGTAAAATAAACTCATCTCTATTTAAAATTGATGTGTTATTGGAAAATAGAAAACTGTTCCATTCTATGAAACACATTTAATCCCAAAATTTCTATAATTGTAAAATCATAAACAAGATCGTATACAGAAAAGAGTATGGGACACTATAGTAAATTATATAGATGATTCATTTTATTTAACTATGTTGTATCAATATATAGAAACTCATTATCATGACCCGTCCCAGTTGGGCCCGCGCCATGACTCCGCAAGCCCGCCTTCAATTGACCAGGGGCTGGTGACTAGCACCGAGTAGTCATGTAACTAACATGGGAGGCATTGCCTAAGTACTTGAACACACACACACATCTCCAAGCCCACAAATGCTGAAATGTAAAACACTATGGAAGAAAAATGAATGCATACAACTAAACCCAACCAACAGAGTACAACGAAAGGCAGAGTACTATAAAAGTAAACTGGGCCAGAATACAAGCCCACCAAAAGCAAGAGTCTGAAAAACTACAAAGTCCAACCTGTAAGCACAAAGGTACTGGGACTGCCGCTCGTAGCCGTAGGAACGCCTCGGCCTGTAGGGAACTCAAAAAGCTTGGTCATGTCCTGGTCCGCCCTGGACTCTTTCAAAAGGCTACTCATCTGCTCAAGACACCAGATATGTGGGAAAATCCCATGCAGGGGTGAGTATAACAATACTCAGTAGAGGACCCCAAAAACCACAAAGCAATACAAAGTAAAAGTATGGTCAGCTATGCACATTATATGTTTACTGAACATATAAAACAAACCAGATATACTCAAAACCTAGACCCGTGGTCTAGAGACAAGTCACACAACCACATACCCCCGCAATGGATTCCGTTAGAAGATTCTGGGATGCACTCATTCCGGGAGAACACACTCCATGAGTCTTATAGCTCTGATGACGTCTGTCGGGGAAGTGCTGTTCATCGGGAACCATCACAATAGATAGCTACACTCATTATGGGAGACACACTCCTCAGTGGGAAAGATTTGGATACACAGATGAGGATCAATGCCAGGGCCATGGCGGATACCGCGACTCATCCAGAATTCACCTGAAAGGTAGAGGATCAACGCTCGGTAAAGTTGGTCACGTCGATGCCTGACTCTACCAAGGGTCTAGAATGGATAGGGGATCTTGATCCGGGCCTCTTAAATGGATGTCTGACTCTATCACAGAAACGTCTTGTTGAAGGGATCATAATCCTGCGTGAGGGAATGATGCCTGACCTTCAGAGGAACAAGAAGAAGGGGCACAAAACCAAATGAAATATGTTCAAGGCACAATAAACAAAAGAACCATGCCATTCTCCAAAAATTACACGGGGTGTAGAAATGATACACGCCGTGTTGTCCGACACCGGGTACTGCCTGTGTACAACGACCCGCGTCGTGAGGCTAGTCATGTAGAAAAACTTAGTACACGGCGTGTAGTACGGAGTAAACACTGTGTCTGGGTAACAGGGGTTGGCTCTGTGTACTCTGGCCATGAGCCAGTACATGGTCACCAACCCGTGTACTCCAACCCGTGCGATCCACACATGGGAGGACCCACGCTGTTTACCTCGCCTAGTTGGGTGATGGGGTACAAGGTCGTGTACTCCATCCCGTGTCTGTGTATCCCTAGGATACACATCGAGCTCCGCGTAGCCACCTCTGCCGAGCTGTACACGCCGTGCCGCCTGAGGCCGTGTAGACCATCCCGTGTCCATGTCCTACCCAAAGTACACGCCGAGCTTTGGGGAAGGTCCAACACGCCTTGTGACCGGGGTCACATGCCGTGTGATCATTCTATGACCCCAAAAACCTAGTCACCACCATCAGAACTACACGGCGTGTTCTCTGGAAGTACACGCCGTGTATTCTTGAAATTTCCAGAAATGGCGCTCTTCACCAGCGCACCTCCCGTGCTTCTCCGATCATCAATCCGGCCATCCGATCGTCACAAAACTTCCAGGTTCTGGTCACCCCGACCCCTTGAAGCCGCTTCTGTCGCTTTCAGGCCTCCGATTGGATCTGAAAATGTGTTCCGATCTTCCCGCATAAATAACGCTCGAAGAATTCTCTTTTTGATCCAGTCTGATTCGTCATCATCCATCGTCCCGACACCTCCACAAGGTCGTTGCAGTGTCAAACCATCGTTTTGGGATCGTTGCGTCGCAAAACGGATGTGCAATGATCCATTTTTCATCGCCCCATGAAGAATGCGAAGAACACATGGGGTAAAAGGAGGAAGAAAACAAAATAACAAAATGAGGAACGAACCTCTGTCGTCATTCGTCACGGCGTTGATCCACTCCTGTTAGTAGGCTTAAAACGGATCAGAGATCAACATGAATAAAAAGAATGGATTATTTCTATCAAAATCATCCCAAATAAAACCCTCTCGTAAGAACGTACGAATCCGCAGATCAACTTGTTCATGGTTGATCCCTGTTCATCGTTTAAAATCTAAAATAAGGAAAATATATTGAAATAACAAACGCCTATCTTTTGAAAGGATCGATCGTTGACAAAGTTGTCGCGCTGCCATTGTCATCGAGATCCTTCAACGTTGGTGCAACAATCCTCGATCTCGATCTGTCATCGTTCGTCACCGAGAATTCTCTCTAACGCATTGCAGATTCGGCAGAGATTCCTCTCAAACATTTCCAACGATCAACAATTTCTTAACACATTAAAAAGGGAAAAATGTTGTCATTTAATTACATGGCAACATTAATGATGTTGACTTTCCATTTTGAAGTTATTATGACGGGTCATTAATTTAGGAAACAGTTGCACCGTCGCCACGCTGAAGCGGATGTTTCCTTAAATGAAATAAAATAAACTGGTTAATTTAATTTATTTTATTTTACTTAAAATGTCAGAAAATTATCTTTTTCCCTCGACCGGCACCGGTCGAGGTTAGCCTCATTCTTAGGTAAAGTCGTCATCCTGGACGCAACAGTTCGCTCAGATTTTTTATCCGAGAATTCGTTGGGAAACTGCCACAACCGCACACAAGTGCAACTCACTTAACTAAAAAAAGTTCATACCACCATTCCGGGCTCACTGGACCTTGGAATGATGTTTCGTCTTCATGCCCGGTCTCAAAATAATTCCATAAAATATTTAAAAATACAATAAATAGAAAATCTGATACATTAACTAAGACTTTAGTTGATATAAATGAATGAAATACACTTATAAAATAAAAGGAAACATAGATTATAGAAATAATCAGGACTATTCTTTGAACCTTCATATGTCCCTCTCCTCTATTAAGTGGAGCTATGTCATTTTTATAAACGCTTCATTTTTTATCATTGCCCCCTCATCTTGAATGCTCATAACTCACTTCATTCATGGACCTCTGTGGATTCTGTACCTACTATTGAAACTCTCAAGATGCATCTCAGTCTAACCTCACTAATACCATTCAATAATCCTTCATATAAACCCACATTTCAATTCATACCTTTTCAAGTCTGTGATAATTTTAGGTTGGGTTAAGATAATTTTTGATATAATCTTATTATAGTCTGAAATTTAGCACTTAGAAGATCTATCTCTAATAGTGGGAGCTAAAAACCCTTTAGATTATCTCACTTTAATCCACAACCTGAATTCATGTTATAACTACCCATGATTTACATACATAGAAATAACATCTTAAAATATGAATATTCTTTTCATAATACAAAAAACAAACATGAGGACTATAATGGTTTAATGTCTTTTGATAAAAGGTATACAATCTGTATATTTAGTGAAATATATTCAACATCTCCCATAAAGATTTTCCATTTTAACACTCATCATAATAAAAACCTAGAGAGAGTAAATATAAGAAAGGGTGATCTAAAATGATCAATTAGGGTTAACGTGTGGGATATAATTATATGAACTTATTAAATAATAATTTTAGAATCAGGTTGTGAGACCAGGAACATAAATTTCCATGTTCATACCCAACATTTTTTAGATCGTAAACACGATTCAAGGAATTCATAATTATCAATAAAAAAGGCATGATTTATAAGAGTGTGAAAGAATTATAATTCATGAACCATAATCTCATGTTGTAAATGTGTGGAACCAACATAGGTATACTAAAATTTTGTTTATTGAAGGTTTATTTACCAAGACCATCAATCATAGTGTGTCAAACCTCATTTCCTATTTCCCATTGTGGATCAATCCCATTATCTTGTTTCCCATTGTGGATCAAGCTGAACGACCCATTTAGCATTTGGAATCAAGACTACCATCCTTTTCCCATTTTAATCTCATGAGATATAAATATTTACCTAATGCATTTGAGGGAGATATATGTCGCACCCCTCATATAATGAAAATCATATGTATTTTATCCACATGATCATAAAATATTCATAATATAAGAACCCATGAAATTTAATGAAATTTATAAAACATTTATCATACCATCACATCATATCTCACGAAAATAAAATCATTTTCATAAAAATTTCATCAATTCACAATAGTATTATCCATGAAAAGTAGTGGGTTTTATTAACATATCATCTATTCACCAGAGTATAACCCACGAAAAGTAAATGTATTTCATAAAAATGTCACAAATATAAAAATTAACAATACATAAGAATAATAAGTATGGTATCATTAAATATTATCCCAAATAAAACATAAGTAAAATAAAATTATTCCATTTATATGGAAAATGAATTTGAAAGATCACATAAAACATTTCGTGAGGAAGATAACTTTTCTTTGAAAATATTTTTTTAAACATTATAAATTCCTAATTTTTTTTGTAAATAATTTTGTTTGAAACTAAAAAGGAAATATTATCTTGTAATACTCAAAGAAAATAATGGTTATAATAATGAAAAATTTCATTCATGCTATACATGTAAATACAAAGACTCCTTTCACATTTTTGATTAAAGGAAAAAGGACCTTGTTTGGAAAATGATACGAAGATTACGTTTAAAAATCTTTTTAAGAAGTCAAATATGGATAATATTTTCTTTAACTAATCATTTAATGAATGTTAGAATATTTTTTAAAACAGTATTAGAAAACTTGGATATGGAAGAAAATGGATTTTCAATCGAAGAGTTAAACAAAGATGATTTTTCTTAAAGATGTTATTTTGGAATATCTAATCCTTTAACAAAATAAATATTAGGTAGAAAATGTATCATTTATAAATAACTATAGTATATTAATATACATGAGTTTATTGATATGTATATCATAATATTTCATTATCAAAAACGTAATCATAAACAATCCCTACGAACAATGTGATTGTAACTGAAAACATTTAACAATTTGGAATCTTTTGAATTGTAATCCATATTAAATAATAAAAACAAATGGATATTTAAATATAAATAAATGAATATATTAATTAAATCAAATTTAAATGGGGGATTGTGTAAACCTCATAAAATAATATAGTTGGATAACATAACTTATGCCTCAAATAAGGCAATTTGAGACAAAAACCCCTTACCACTTTAAGAAATTTAAAATTATAAGACCCATTAAAGAATAAATTTAAAACAATATTTAGATATCATTAAAATAATTATATTAATGATATAAAAACTAAAAGGGCAATAATATACACAATACAAAATAAACGTGTAGTGAATACAACATATATCTACTAGAATTAAAAGAGAAGACATGAAATTTATTTCCTTAAGTCTCGACTTCCTTCATACACATTTCAACTTCCTATATATAAAATATAGGTTTATTATAAATATATTATAGAACCATAATCATATGTATAAATCCACATGTGATTTAGTTATGACCATTTATTACCAATTTATTAATAATTCTTTGTTAAATTCATGTTTTGGGTAATAACTACTTCGTATTCATGTATATTTTGGTTTGGTATCATCATTACTTTTATTTTGATGATGGTAAATTCATATATATAATTTTTAACATGATATAAATATCATATATATTATTTAAATAAGTATTTGGAGTATTCCATTAATGATAGAGATTGAAAATTAATTACACAATTCTTGGAGATGATAGGTCGTACACACAAATGAACACTGTTTCCTTTTTCTCGACGGATGAAATGAAATAAAGGTGAATGAAATATTGTGTTTAAATAATATTTTTTATTAAATATACATATAAAATTTTATTATCAATCCTATATTTATTACCTTCTATGTAAAGTGTGGACGAATCACGTCACTTCGTGAGGTAGTAGTCCGTTGTACAGATGTTTGATGTTATTATATTCCCATAGAGTGGAGAGAAAGAAGGTATATTTGATATTATATTTCAAGAATTACAAATATATAATAAATATTATATAAATATTTTAAATACATAAATATATTGAGCCATGATAGGTTGTTGTGGAAATCAAACTACATCATTTTGTGAGGCGTAGTCTACCGTAGACAAGATCGTCTATTTCATTACCCACTTGATGAAAGAGGAGATGAATTTAACTCATGAAATTAACATAATAAAATATATTTATATGGTAAATATTTATTTTATTATATTTTAATGTTTTAAGATGATTTTAATTAGGTTTATGAAAAAATAAAACAAAAACAAATGTTTAATAATTTTACCTCTTCTTTGAAGAACATCGTTACCCACTTGGGAAGGTATTTTTCAAATCAATGGGTTTGGGAAGTATGAAGATTATAGGAGAGGACATGACCTTTTATAATCAGGGAGCAGACACAGTAGGATTTTTTGAAAATAAAGTGTGAATCCATGTTTTTCACATACCAAAAGGATAAATAATTCTTATTATTGAATATTATATGTTATAATATATAATTAGTACTATAAAATAGGATTTGGACATGTTTATTGATCTATTTACCCCATTTCATTTTAGTTTAACCTTTGACAAACCCGTTATTACCTTAACTATGATAATAAATTTTTATTATTTAATATTCATTTTGACCAAAATTTAAGTTCATATTTTTATATAATATAAATTATTATAATTCCAAATACGGAATAAATTTTTCAAAATACATTTCACTAAATTGAAAATTTTTGATTAAAAATTAAACCTACAGATGCGATGAAAAAGATTTTTTTCCAAAGAGAAACTTTTCATATATAGAGAATGTTTTAATATCAAAATTCAATATGAAAATTATTCCAATGACATAAATTTGATTCATAAATATTTAATTAAACTAATTTAACTTTTAATTATTTTTTTAAAGATAATGGATCTTGTAAACACTTTAAATAAAAATAAATCTTTTAATAAAAATTAGTATTTTTTATTATTCATCTAAAAAGTAGACTTTCCAGAAAACCCTCAAACATTAACCCAAATATTGTTTTTACATGTAAATAGAAAAACTAAAGTCTTTTTTCAAATAATTTTTCTAAATCTGTCAGTAATTAATTTTATTATTTATTCACAAAATGTAATATAATCAATCTTTGAGAGAAAATTATTTTCATCACACATAATGACCCTAATAAAAATTGACTAATTATTTATAAATATAATGTTTATGTAAAAAATGTATAAATATTTTTCAAAATATGGTTATTCATATTCACATCACCAAATTTACTTCATAAGTTATATTTTCCAAGTTTACATAAAAATATTAATAGTATATCACAGTTCGTTAAAACTCAATGTTGTATATAATACAAGATATCGGAGAAATTAAAGTTATTCCATAAAATATATTTCCTAAAAACCTAGGGGTTAAAGTTTTAAAACCTTTAAATTAAATTTTCTATTGAGATTTAATTATTTTTTTACAAATATTTTAGAATACTTCTGCATCATTACATCATCAGGTTTCCATGTGGCTTCTATAATCTGGTGGTTTTTCAATAGAACATTAACTAGGTGAGTGGTCTTGTTTTATAGAATTTTCTTTATAAGATCCAAAAAAATTCCTAGTTATTTCTCATAAGAGATATCATTATCTATTGGTATGAAATTCGAGTTATGTATATATGAAGGACCAGGTATGTACTTCCTTAGAAGATATATGTGGAACACATTGTAGACTTGAGAGAGGATCGATGGAAGTACTAATAGACAAGATACCATCTTTATGTGATCTAGAATTTAAAAGGGAATGATATTCAATGGGATTAGTTTGATCGTATTTAAAAATCCCATTACCCTCTACCATGGAGAAATTCATAGAAACACATTGTTACAAACTTCAAAATCAAGATCACACTGCTGATTTTTAGCATAACCTTTCATCCAACTTTATGATGCCATTATGTGTTTCAGAGGGGATCTAACAATCTATTTTATTCCATCAACCAACTATGGTAAAAATAGATTTATTTCTACAACTTTATCTAAGTATATTACATATTTACATTTTATTCCTTAGAGGGATTCATAAGGATCAATCTGAATTCTTTAGTTAAATCTATTATATTACAAAAACTCAACTAGAGGAAGATGGGGATCCCAACCACCTTTCAAATATACAGAAAAAGATATTCTAATATCCTATATGGTTTGAATTAATATATTATACTGAAAATTTATCAGAGTATGATATAGAGTGATAAAACATAGCTCTATATCAATGTATTGTAGAAGACGTCACCAGAACATGATGGTCTACTTAAGATCCAGATTAAATACATTAGAATGTTGTACTCCATGAAACCATGCCACTTAATGTATATTTGGGAAATCCTATCCATGAACAAATATTATCTTATAGAGATGAATTATGCTAATTTCTCAAAAATGATTGACTATAACCCTTATAGAATTATTCCCTTTATATGTTTTAGGTATTCCAAAGACAAAACCCACAATGATATTTTTTCAATTCCCATTATGGTGAGGATCATGGTTGTACCATTCCCTTAAAAAAAATTCCTCTAATTAACATGTTGATATATCAAACATCAAGATGCATAATGAGTAATTTATCTTTTCATTTTTTCTGAGCAGAAATATTATTTCATATATGCCAGTGGCCGGAACTATACCCCTATCACCCATCAATTGTGGGTTTATGTCGTGCGGCCTTGACAGATGCAACATGTTGTCACCCGACATAAATGTTGTCCTTTTTTCTTAAACTATATTAATATAGTTATTAAAATGCTCTAAAATTTTAATAATCCATAATTAACATAATATCAAGGATAATAAAAACCATAATGGTTACCAATACCTTTAATCATTTGAAAAAAATATTTAAAATAATTCCTCCCAAGTACCTTTTTCCTCCAAAACGTATAAAAAACCAATGGGATGTATTTTCATTAATGTTTCCAAAAATATAATTAATCTCGATATGAAATGATCACATAAAACCTCAATGTAGATGTCTAGGACATTGAACTTATAATCAAACATAAACACATAATCCCATGATAGAGTCTATAACTCTTAATTAATCTTGCATTGATACATATACACTTTCAAAAGTAAATTCACCCATTATTTATTAAAAAACATTTCCAATGGAATCTTTGGTTCATCCTTGCATTGATATATTATCAAATATAATTTCATTATTTCATATTCCATGTATAGGTAGATAATAAATAATCAAAATCACATCAAATTTCAAAAATATTTTCAAATGGATCATTCACAAAAATAGAAATTGATATTCCAAACTAAGGAGGGGAAGATAACTTTTATCAAACTATTATGATGAAATTAAATCATTGTGATTAAATAAGATTTACTTTTCCCCTTTTTCTTCAATGGTTTTTGTGTCTTATCATCCTCATTATCCCATGGATTGGGGCATTGATTCTAATAGTTCTCATAATCCTTACATTTGAAACACTCTAGTGTGCATGGTTAATTATATGGATCTTTCTTTCTATTCACATCACTATCTAACTTCTTATAATCAGTTTATCAATAAATTGCTCGATATAATTCCCCCACCCCCACTCATAACATTTAGTGTCTCCCTGAAGAAAGTTTCCTCCTTGTTTCCATACAAAAATCATGTATGAACGAAATCTCATATTCTTCTCTCTATGGGTTTTAAAGTTTTCATTAAATTCCATATTTATTTTCTTATCAAAACAGTTAGATTGATAGGTAAATCTAATATCCATTTCAACCTTGAACATATAATGAAAGATTTATTTATATCTACTGGTGTCCCTTATAGATTACACCCTTGATATAGTTTGTTTCAGGACACTAATGAATCAATCAATTTTTCTTTCAGGGAAGATAATTAAACCAAATTTATACCTTTCAATCCATAGAAAATTAACCACATAGTAAACAATATATTCATCATCATTTTTATTATGTCCAAGAAATTAATTCTCCATACATTTATATAGAATATGAGTGAATTACTTACAAATAAATATCCCATTAAACTCATCCCATTCCAAATAGTTAATTTATTTCTCCTGCCTTGTATTTTTAATAAGTTTCCACCATTGATCCAATTCACCTTATAAATGATAAATAGATAGGACCACATTTCCATGTTTTGGGAACTATATAATAAAAAATCTATCCTTAATTGTGTTGATCCATCACTCAAAAACTAGTGGATAAGAATAACCACTAAAATAGTTTGGATGGTGTCTCATGAATAATTCAATAAAATATCGTTCCCACTATTTATTGTTTAGAATCTCTACCTGATTCATGATAGGAGAATGTTTTG
The DNA here is from genome assembly GCA_963277665.1 of Viscum album. Taxonomy (NCBI): domain Eukaryota; kingdom Viridiplantae; phylum Streptophyta; class Magnoliopsida; order Santalales; family Viscaceae; genus Viscum; species Viscum album. The sequence goes on along the minus strand of OY728128.1, from coordinate 2,079,456,198 downwards.
TGAGCATAGAAACAAATTTATAATTCATATCCCCCATATAATTTCTTTTCAAGGGGGGAAATCATTGAATTTTCCATCACATTCATCATTAGAATAGTTCCATTGGGTTCCATGAATTGATAGAAATAGAAAATCATATTGTGAGAAACACTAATCATTATGGGAAATTATGTAGCTTTGATGAATACTTTATTGGTTTCCAAAATAATGATACATACTTTTAAAATCTAAAACACCTTGATTTTAACGTTTCTAATCCATAATCATCATCCATTACAATCCTTTCTGATGGTTCGTAATGAAAATTTGAATTAACTATAGAATATTCACTGGGAGTTTCAAAACAAGTGCACAGTAAGACCCGTTATTGTTCACCAAGTAAAACTCATGTCAATCCCAAAATTCCTTTTTCATTTCTAGTACCCCTAGGTACATCTATTATATTACCACTTAAAAATATAATATATAGAGAGGGATTTAATTTTTGGTAAACCACATAATTTATTCGATAAAAAAAATTAAGATGTTATCCAATACTTAGGCTCATCCTAAGGGATCTTAATAATTTTTTCTCGTCCATGTTTACATAGGTTTAGAAAAACTTACTCTAATACCAACAATAATTATAGAGACTTTACATACATAGACATTACATTTTAAAATATGAATATTCATTTTATAATAGAGAATGACTCTTGAGGGTAGTAATGGTTTAGTGTTTTTGGTGATTAAGTAAAAAATATTATTATTTAATGAAATATCTTGAATATAACCCATAAAGATATTCTCTTTTTATACTCTTTATAAACATACCCTATATAAAACCATTATTTATAACATTGGGAAATGAAATATAGAAAAGGGTGATCACATATAATTTGTAAGGGTAAACATGGGGGATATAATTCTAAAATCATATGAAATAATAAGATAAGTATAAGGGTATAAGATCAATAATATAACATAAAATGTTCATAAAAAACCTATCACAGATCATAAACATGAGTCATGACATAATGAATTATCATTCCAAAATACGTGATTCATAAGATTCTGAAATCATCATATTCTTAAACCATAAGCGCCTGTCATAAAAGTGTGGAACCAATATAAGAATAGAAAAACTTTCATTTTTGAAGGATAACTACCAATAACATTAAATATAGTTGACCAAGCTCCATCACTCATTTCCCATTATTGATCAATCCCATCCTCTTGTTTCATATAGTGGATCTAGACCATCATCCTGTTTTCTATTATGGATCAAGATCGTCGACTTTTTTCCCATTGTTATATCATAGGATATAACTTTTCACCCAATGAGTTAGATATATATATTTTTTCACCCATAAAATAATTAAAATCATTCTGATATGCACCATAAGACCACAAAACATTCATCATATCAAAATTCTAGAAAATAAAGGAGTTTTATTAAACATTTCGTTATAAAATAACTTGTTGTAAAGAAATTTGTTTTATAAACATATTTTCATCATAAAAATAAACCATTTATAGAAAAAATGAATATGGCATAATTTGATTATATACCTAGTAAATATGATGTAATATCAAAGTATGTTATCTTATATAGAAACCGATTTTGAAATAAAAATCACTTTGAAAAGCTCTTTAAGAAAAAATCCTTTATTTGAAAATCACATTTTTAAAGTTATAAATTTACAAAATACTATGGGAATAATTTTATTTGAAAATAACCACGAAAAATTATAAAGTAATATTAAAAGAAAATTATTTTCATGATGTTATTAAATTTTATTCAGGTCATACACATTAAAATAAATATTCCTTTCACGTTTTTGGTAAATGAAAAACATGCTTTGTCAGGAAAAAAACATGAATGTTACTTATTTTTTTTTGAAAAAATAAAATATGGGAAATTATTTCTTGAATAAATATTTTGGAGAACTTTAAAAAAAATTGAACACATTTTTAGTAATCATGGATATAGAAGAAAAAGGGTTTTCTATCAAACAATGAAATAAAGATAATTTTATGAAAAAATTATTTTGGAATATTTTATAATTTAATGGTGGAAAATGAAGGAAAAAATTTATCCTACATAAATAAAAATTATATAAGTAAAAAACATGAGTCTCTTGAGTGTTATATCATAATATTTCATCATTAAAAACTTAATCATAAACAATATTGGTAAATAATGAAATTTTAACAAAAACCATTAAGAACTTTGATATCTTTTGAATCATAATCTCCATTAACGAATAACCTAAAATAAAAAATTAAATACAATTAAAATATGGATATTAATTATATAACATGTAAAAGGGGGATTATATGCACCTCATAAAGTAATATTGGTTCATAATATAACATAAGTCCCAAAGAAAGAAATTTGAGACAAAAATCCATTACCATAGAAAATTTCAAATCACAAGACCCACTAAAAATAAAACCAAATGCGACATTAAATATAATTAAATTAATCATATTCATGTTAAAATATTACAATATGTAATTATATACACCACACAGAATAATTGAGTGGTGAATATGTCAATTTTTGTAAGAAATAAAAGAGAGAATAGAAATCCCTTACCTTGAGTTTTGAATTCCTTCACACACATTTTAATATCATGTATAATAAATATAAGTTTATTATAGTTATATTAAATAAACATAATCATGTTTATCATGAAATATATTATTTATTTATGAACTTTTATTAACCATTTATTAAAAATTCTACATTAAAATCATGTTTCAAGTAACAACTACTTCATATTTAATTTATTTTTTGGTTTAGTATCTTGGATCATTTCATTTTAAAAATGATTACATAATCAATATAATTTTACCCATGAGATTAATATCATATATATTCATCATAAAATTATTTATAGTTTCAATTAATGTTAGAGATAAAAAATTAATAACACCGTTCATAGAGGCGGCATTCCATACACATGCACGAATGTTATTTCCATTTTCTCAATGGATGAAATGAAATAAAGTAAAATAATAAAATAAAATCATAGTGTTTTTTTATTTCATATATATATCATATTTTAATTAATCCTATACTTATTACTTTATATATAAATCATGAATTAATTACGTCACTTCTCGAGGTGTAAATCCCTCACACACAAGAGTGACGTTATCATATTCCCATAGAACGGAAAGTAATAATATATAAGTGATATTAAAATTAAAAAATTATAATTATGTCATAAATATTATATATATATATATATACATTTGTTAAATCCATCATTATATCTAGTCGTGAGAAGTGGTGTTGGAAAACAAATTACATCGGTTCGCATGACAGTATTCTTCCATACACACAACCGACAATTTCATTTCTTATTTGAAAGAAGAAGAGATGGATATAAGTAATTAAATTAACATAATAACATATAATTATATTTAATAAACTTATTTTATAATATCATCATGGTTTAATAGTAATTGGAGGTGGTGGAATATAAAATAAAATAGAAGTACATGTTTAATTGTTTTACATTTTGTTCATTGAACCTCTAATGTTTATACCTAAATCCTTCAAAAGTGGTGTCCTAAATAAAAATATGTCCTATAGGATGATGGTATGGAATTAAGGAAAATATTTGGTTAGGTATTTTCTAAAACAAATTTTTTGGAAAGTATAAAGAGTAGAGAATATGTGGTGACCTCTTATAAGTGGGAAAGAGGACACATATATAATTTTTGAAAAGAAAAATATGTACCCATGCTTTTTACATGAGGAGAGGACAAAAAATGGCTCATTATAGTACCTTATTATGTTTGAGTTAGAAATATGTCCATAAAATTGTTGTTGGATAATTTTATAGATCATTTTACCCTTTATAGTTTTTATTTAACCATGGTAATTCCGTTTTAACTTTGACAATATTAATTTATTTTTATTTCTTTTAATATTTATAATGGAAAAACATTATATAGGAAGTATTAATTCATATAAATTATTCTAATTAATAATATAGAATATTTTTTTCCAATAATAGAATTTCAAAATTTTAATTTGAAATCAAACTCACATAAGTGATGAAAATTCAGTTTCTCAAAGAGAAAATTTTCAAAAGTTGGGAAAGTTTCAATATCAAAATTTAATATGAAACTGATTAAAATGACATAAATTGGATTAATAAATTTATATTTGAACTAATTATATTTATAAAAATATATTAAAATAAAATTGAGCTTGTAAATACATTAATTGAAAATATTTTTTTTCAATAAAAATAAGTATTTTTTACTATTCATACAATAGTTAATATATTCATAAACTTTTAAAAAAATCACTGAATGATAATTTTAAAATATATATTTCAAAGATTAAGTTCATTTTTATATATAAATTTTCATAAATTCTCAAAAAATAAATTTATTATTTGTACACAAAATAAATACAAATCATTTTTTAGAAAAAGTAATTTTCAAAGCACTTAATGTCCTTATTAAAATCAAGTAATTAAGGATAATTGTTTTCATAAAAAACATTTGTAATTAATTTTAAAAATATTTTCATTCCTATTCACCCCACCAAAATTAAAATATAGGTTATAATGGTCATGTTTAAATATTAATATTAATAGTATATCACGGTTCGTCAAAACTCGACGTTGCGTATAACATAAGATATCTATGAAATTAAATTTATTCCAAAAAATATTTTATCAATTCTTGTGATGTTACACATTTCCTATGATTTCTTATTTCTATTTCTAGAATAGGAAACTGAAGAAGTATAAGAAAATACACATTTCATCCCACTAATAGCTATGTGAGGACATATTACTTTATTTTCTTTCTGTACCTTCTAAATAGATATAGTTTTACGAATCACCTCAACATAATACATCAAATATATTTTTATTACCAGATTTTTTAACTTGGGTCAGAGAAAAATGTAAAACGTATTTGCCTTCCATGACTCATTCTGAGTTGGAAAATGAGAAAAACTAAGAATCATTGTGAATTATGAGAATAATTAAATAGATACATTATCCGTTATTGAAGCTCAATGAATTCTTGAGAAGATCAAACTTTAATTTATCAAAGAAAAATTCCTCAAATAATACAACATTAAAGGATTACCATGTCATCCCATCATGTCTTCCAGTATGATTCATGATTATGAAAAACCTCATTGCTAGTAATTAATATATAAAAGTAGTTAGTTTCATCTTTAGATCCTCCAGAGTCTCGAACAATTGAAATATTCTCGCAATAATGTATATCCAAAATTCATCATTATTAGGTCATCTATCCGTAAAAAGATATGGGATTCTTGAGATAAAATTCATCATCATAGTAAACCAATGACCTTTTAGATCCTACACTACGAGGAGGAAATAGAATAAAGAGTCCCGGTTGGATCAGTTATGTTGATTAAAATTTGAGGGTAGAAATAGAAGAATATTGATATTAACCCTCCATTATAAATAGGGGTGTAGTGGGAGAATCTTCATTTTTTTAAGTGTTATGATCTTCTTCCCTTGCTAGCTCTATAAGAAATTTATGAAGTGTCATTTTATGAAATTCCAAAAAATTCTCTTAGAAAATATAAAAAATAAATATAATAAAACCATTGAAGAATAGATAGGAACACTCAAGGAAAAAGAATATGAAAAGAAACTCCCCCTAAGAGGCTACCCGCAACAACAAGGTGCAACCCCCCACAACACCACCTAAGGCCAAGGCCAACTCTCCAATACCTAAATGTTAGTCACAATCTGTACACAAAATTATCATAGTGTTCTCAGGTTTAGGAAACTAAATATAAGAAGTAATGTACTATGAATCACAAATCATAAATAGAAATATTGATTTAATTAATTGAAATATTTTTTAAAAAGAATGAGGAATTTTATATACAAACATTTGTATCTAATTATTATTCATGAATACACCCAAAATCCTATAAATTTGGACACTAGCATCACGTTCATCACTGATGGGGAAAAAATTAATGGTTAGAAAGAATGACAAGAATATCAATCCCACTTTCCTGAAATCTTGAAGGTAAACATATTGTGCTATCCATAAACTGACATAGTTCCCCTACATGAGTCTCAAGCATCCTATATCCTCTCTATCATTCCCAAAAAATTAGTAATATGATGGAAAACTACATATGATACCATTTTATAACACCATGGCCTGAATCACATGGTCCGAGCAAGAGTTTCACATAAACTCACGTGTTCCTCCTTACACATAAGAGTCATTAGACAAGTGGATATGTCCTAATAGGAATCATTGGGAGACTATTAAATCAATAAAAGAAAAATAAAAAATAAATATAATCAAACAAATATAAATAATAATAATAATTTGAGAAAACCAATAATCCATCAACAAAAATATAAGAATAAGGGTTTCAACCCATCTTATAACAATATAACATGACAATCATTTAATCTAAACCAAAATAAAAGACTCCCTCATAAAACTAATCAATGAACTAAAATAGGGTAAACAACTAAGTAACATGTGAAAAAACATCTAATACCCTTATTTCATCCTAACATTACCTTGAACCTTCCTATTTCTACTGCTCAATTTCCCACTATAGGGTTCTTACCCTTAACTAGAGCCATGGTCATGAAATCTACATGTCCCCTAAGATTCATGTCTAGGCTATGAGTATAATACCCATTAAGACACTACCTACAATATATAACATAAGTGAACAATATATATATATAAGTGAATAATCTAAAAATAATTTGATCACAAATAAGAAAATATGTAACCATACATGAACATATTAATGCATGGTACTTGGAGACTATATTCACCTTCATTGACTCCGTACTAGAGGTAATTTTATACATTTTCACAACATACTCATCAAAATGGTAATCTTTTCACATCTTTGGTGATGGTAAAGTCACTAAAAACTTCAAGGGAAATACTCAGGTCAAACCAATTCGCATTTTTTGGGAGAGGCACACACCACATGTCAACTGAATATCAGGGCTATTGGAAAATCAATCACACCACATGTCAACCCAATATCATGGTTCTCAAAAAATTCATCACATAATCCATGCTACCCTTCTAATGGAGAAACTAGCCCATATGGATTAGGCTTTTCACTGAATTGAAAAGACAGAGAGTCTACACATGTAACACACATTGATATAATTAGGTAGTTTATAAACACATCTTGTCAAGAAATAGTCTTATTTCCAAAACAAATCCACAAACAAAACATATCAAGAATATATGTCCCATGGGATACACTTTCAAAATTCTTAATCATTGAAACCAACCATATTTATTTTTCTTATATGATAATGATTTCCTACCTCATGTGCAACAATGTTCCAATTTCAGGAATCACCACCTAAGTAAAATTACTTTTCAAAGATTCCAAAATACATCTACATTCCATTAAATGAGATATAAATGATCAAAATCAATGAATGATACCTCATAAAGGGTAAAACTAAATTTTCTATTCCTGATAAATGCCACTGCCACCAAAAGTCTAGATCCAATCGAGAATAAAATGTAAATTCTCTATATTCGGTTCGATTTTATATCAATTATGAACACTTATTTAATTATATAATGTCAAAAATATCATATATGATTATAAATTCAAGATCTGATGTTCATCCTAATAGAAAGAGATAATATCTAGAAAGATAAAGTAGAATAGTGAATAATTATTATAATGTTGAATTCATATACCAAAAAGCCTATAGATTCACCTTAATTTGAGTTTAAAGGGAGTATAATTTCTTTAAACCACAATTTAATTCCTTAGGTTCAGTTTCACTAGGTGTTAGAGGAAATATGAGAAAATTGTAAAAGGATTTGAGTTTAAAGCTCAATTTTCGGATATATTAATACTCCAAGCATGGTTTGGTAACATGATTTACTAAATTTCATTTACACTGTGTAGGATTAATGCTTTTCTTGTAACCTACTTGGTTTGGTAAATTATTCCCAAACCATGATTTTGGACTGTATTCCATGTCATATGATTTTTTTAGAAAGGTCACATGGTGACCTCTAACTATGTAGCAATCATGTGCCACCAAAACATTGAAAAACCATCCAAAAACTAAAGTATATTTCACCCAAGAACAAGATAAATCAAAAAACTAAAATAATTGATGAAATTAGGGCATAAGGTTCCTAAAAGGTACTGTAGATTAAATTGTAGGACTTCACCAAAATATGCTTGAATCTGTTTTTATGGAACTACTATAATTTTCTTTATAACCATTTTTAATACACATTGTATGATGAAATGTTATCCCTATATAATTTTAGATGTGTATTTTATTATCAAATTTTCAAATCTACTATAATATAGGCAACCTCATTTTAGATCTTAATCAATAACTACAAACAACTAAGATTTTTGTCACTTCACTAGGTAGATGACTCCTCACAGTTTCATGATTATCTTAAAACAACAACCATATCCTAATACTTATGTGGTAAAAATTATTTTGATTTTTCAGAAAAATACTTATCCATTTCAATAATTATTTTTACCATCCAATCCATTTTTCTCTATCTTCATACCAAATTATCAAAAACAAAAATTACATAGGCTATAAAATTTTTTCGTATCACAATTATAGATATGGGATTTTTTAAACTAAATTAACTACTATAAGGTATGTTTTTATATTTATCTTTCTATTTTTACTACCATAATATGTATTTGGTTAAACTAAAACGTTTTTTTATTCTTCTTCCAAATAAAATTATTGAACAAAACACTCATATCTTGATTAACCAAGATGTTTTTCTTTATAAACCAATGTCACACCTATTTTTAATCTGACCATGTTGTAGTGAGGCCACCTAGACTTCAAAAAAATAAAAATTATAGTTTTTAACATCAAAAAATATTTCCATGTACCTTCAAACACTTTAGATCCTTGAAAAAACTACACCTTAAGTGAATCTGAATGTAACACTTGAGTTTGAACATGATAATGTGATGAAAATAAAAGAAAACAAAAGAATAATATCCACTTAATTTATAATATATTAATTATTTGAAAACAAAATTTTCATTGTTATAAGACTATTCATAAATATATGAATGAAAAAAAATCCCATATTCCACACCAATATCTCCAATTTCACAACCACTCTCAATCTCATAATATCCTAAAATAATTCTTGGTCTCAAAAATTCTGATGGTGCTTAATCTAATTGTTATAAAATGTCATTTTCTAAAATTAATGGTTATTAGGAGCATTTTCCTTTATATAGATTTTTTAGGATGATATCTATAATGATAAATTAGAATCATTCTTTACTAAAATGAACTGAAGGTATGGTGTGAAAGCACAAACAATTTGTTTAGGATTAATCAGGCATCAAGATTGTGTATCCAAAAATTTCATGACTTAATGGAAGAATATAATTCAATTTAGTTCATTCCATATCATTATTTCTATCAGAAGGTGTATGGTGATGGAAGCTTCATCAGTGTTCTTCAATATGTTGGTGATATACTCTTGGATTTAATAATGATGTAATGAATTGAAGAGTTGACGTTCTATGTGTATTTAAGATTATTGATGAATGATATTGGTTTCATAAAGTAAATGTTGGGTAAAATAATAATAAGGGAAATTATTGGTTTAAAATTATTTATGTCTAATTCTGAGTATATATTTAAGATGTTGGATTTATTTAGAATGAGTAAATCAATACTTGTGAGCACCCATGGTTGAGCACTTCCAAATTCCTAAAGAGAAGGAATCTAAAATTGGTGATGAGGATATGTAAAACTAGATGGTGTATTATGATTAATTTATGGAAATTATATTTTCGGTAATTATATTTAGAAGGCCTGATTTTTCTAACATAGTCAATCTTATAAGAAGATACCTAGAAAATCAAGGTACAGATAACAAATATGTTGTTAAGTGTACCTTATAGTATCTCAAAAAATTTATCAATCTAGCACTATTTATTTGAAACTAATGATTTGTTCAATTATTTTTTTATGATGACTTTTGGGGGATACAATGTAAAGGTTCAGAATAACTGGTTTTATTTTTAATTTTTCAATCACAACCAATTTTCAGATTTTAAGACTTCATATAGTAGTAGCATTATCAACCAGATAATCTGAGTACAATGTAATTCCAAATAAAGAATGAAGTTTTTGTGGTTACATAGTCTTTTGGAGTAAATTGGTAGAAGTTATGAAGTTAACTAACTATTTTAGGAAACAAATGTTGTTTACTTTTCCATGAATATAGTGCTTCACTCATGAATGAATCAAATTTAGTTAAAGTACAACTTCATATAAAATACTGTGTAAGCTGAAATGATGCAACTATAGAAGGTGAGTAGAAGATAAATTTTTTTGGATATATTAACTAAAGTTATATAATAGGAATTTATGGAGTGTTTTTGTTCTTTAGTGGGATTAGATAACTCATTGATAAAAATATAATCAAAGTCTCAATTTAATGGAAGAGTTGGAAAAGAAGGGAAGTCTTCAAAACATAGAATATTATGGCTTAGAGGACATGGTGGTAACGAATTAAAAAAATTTATAATGTGGGAGATTTTAAGACTTGATAAGAAATATTTTTAGGATATGAATTTATTTCAATAAATGAGATACTTCTAGAACATATTTTGGAACTATGATATAACATGTGGATGAAACCATAGTTCAGAACTAGAGGAAATGAAATCAAGATGTGTGGACATGGGATGAAGTAGTATTCTTGTTTTAGAGTAACTCCAGTTATATATAAAATTAATCTAGAGTTTTAAAATGATATTTAATATTTTTCAGATATATTAAATTTACATATAGATTATTTTTGAATGCATTCACTATTCATCATATGACAATAGTGAAGTCGTTGTTCTAGTAAGGATTTTGGTCATTTTAAAAAATAAGGGGTGGTTCTCAAAAAGTATTAGATGGTAGTGGAATTAATGAACATGAAGATGGATGTGGTACTCACTTAAAAATAGATAGAGTGGGGTCACCTATATTATACATGAAATTATCGAATTTAGGCTTCTGTTAGCTTTTGATTTTAGAGTAACTATTCCATTACATTCACTTTTTATATTTTCTTGAAGCTAATACTTTCTTATCAAGTATGAATTATATCTAACCACATAAATCTTTGAATTAGTTAATAAATTTCCATTACACTTTTTTTAGTTGTATATTATGAGTGCCTTGTAGTTATTGGATAGTGTCATCGGTATATCAGGCCTTATGTCGACTAGTTTAGGATTTATCATGTACTTTTTTATATAATCACCATTAATCTTTATTTAAACTCTTATCTTACTGATGGTTCAATGATCGTTTTTTATCAATAAAATACTAATACCCTTTACTAGATATTCCTCAAGATAATAGATTAATGATAGTGGATTTGAGTGGGGGGATATGATTATGGTATATATTGATATATACATATATATTATGTTTTTTATTTATATGATGGAGTTTACATTACATCACTATAACCACCACTCATGATGAAGGGATTAGTGCGAATTAATATTCAATGAGTGACATAGATATTAGATGAATAGATGTGTAGAAATAATTTTACTTACTTCTCTTTGATTTTGCATATTGGAGGCACAATGTATCATTTATTGGGCAAAAAATGCTTAATGCTGGGATATGGTTTTCATGGGGCCTTCATATTGTTCTTTATATGGGTTTTATAGTATAAAAATATATCATATATGTGGATGGGTGTGTTTCTGGTGAGTTAAAGGTGACCATAGGTATATGGTGTAGATGATCAGTGGTTATTTGTGTAATTTACGTCTCACATGAATACATGAAATATATGTATACTTGAGACAAAACAGTTAAACATGTCCACATTTTCCTTTTACCTAAATTGTGATATTATTTAAGGTTATCAATATTTTAACTATTAAATACTTTATAAGGCATGATGTGGTGGTATAAACCATGTCATGGTTTTATACAATGTAAAATATTAAACAATTAGTGTTTCTACGACGTGGTTTAGTGGATGAGATTTTATATATTGTGTTATAATAAATTAAAAATATTATTTTTACTATTATAAGATATCATATTCTGTTGTATCATTATATTATCATGATTTTATAAGTTTGAAAGAATAGATTCCATTTTTATAAATGTTTAAAAAATTAGTCACCAATATAGAGTCCTGATTTACAAATGTTTTAACTGAAAAAGACTATATAAACTATTTAATTAAATAGGACAAACAATTGATAAATTTTTGATATTATTAGTATCCTATATAAACAATCCTATTATATTTCAAAAAGTGTGAATGGTGTATCTGAATACTGATAAAATTTCTCCAACCAAAGCACTATCATTCCCCCATTTCATGAATATTTTAACCAATTGTTCAAGAAAGAATGGATTAGAGAATATAATTCCCAATAGTTTATATATTTCCATATACCATGGATAAAATAAAAGGAAGGATCCAGTTTTCTACATTTCAATGATCCTTGTCAAGCCTCTGTAAAAAAATATTTAGTAGATCGAGTCATTAGAGAAAAGATACACTATTCCTTAAATATTTTTATCCAACCCAAATCTGTAGATAGATCCATCGGTGTTATTTTTATTTGTTATATATTTCTATCGAGTTCAAGCAAGAATTATCTACTCTAATAATCCTATAGTGATATTACATCCACTTTGATACCATTTATCTTGAGTTTTCTAACAGATAAAGAAACTGGAAAATGGGTTTTCATTGAACCCCAATTTGTTTTGAGAAACACTGTTGTCATTCTTGATTTTTTTTAAAACCACAACATGTTCAAAAAAAGTACTCTAATTTATAAATATCAAAAGACCAGATCCTTGTTTTTGAAAAATAATAATGGATTTTTTTCTAAAACATAGATTTAGTAAATTTAAAGAGCACACTATGGTTTACCAGAATAATTTTCATGGTTAATACATAAATGTGATTTATATAAGAAAACCAAGAATTATTATATTGAAACTAGATAATTTGTTTATATCTGTCACTTATGAAGTCCTTATTAAAAATGGATATCCCTTTATAAAATTTGTGTGTTTTATCTTATCAATATGTATAAACCACATCATGTTTTAGAGGGAAAATGACAATAGTTTTTTTTTCAAAGAATTTTTTTTTCATGAAAATAGATACTCCAAAAAAATGGACATCGTTACCCATTGAACTATGTTATGATGAATCATATACCAATTATTTGTTTACTTAATAATTCTTTTGGATTCTAAAATCTTAGATAATTTTTTTTCATTAAGATCTATAACAACCTTCTATAGTACAGATCCAAAGGGCCAGTAAAGAATTTGTGGTGGGTATTAAACCATGTGAAAAGTGTTTTGGTGGGAATTATTTTGGATTAAGTTTTTTATATGGTTTATAAATTTCCATGGTTTTTCAAAATTGTAAAATAAGTCAAAATATTACAGATTTTACATTTCTTTCTAAATTATACATAAATAATAATATGAAATTTTTATATTAAAAAATTATTTTTAAATTTATTTAAACCTTATCAAAAAAGTTTTTATTTATTTGATCAAATTTGTAAACAAAATGAAATAAGTGGTATCTAATTTGTGTGAAGTGTTCACAAAAAATATGAACAATTTTTGATTACATTAATTTTTTTATACATACCATATATTTTGAATATGAAAGAGTTCGTATAAAATATCATGTAAATTAAGAATAAAAAATGGTTCATATGGAAAAATATTTGAAGTGTTTATGTATATATACTAATGGAATATCCATAAAACATGTCGAAATATATATTTTTATAATTTCTTTTTTTGTGAAATATATATTAATTTTTCCTCATGTTTAAATATTTGAATTTCTAATATATTTATTTTATTTACTATTTTATTATTCATAAATTTAACTGTTATATAATAAAAATATATATAATTTGGTCCAAATTTTTAAAATAGTAATTTTAAATTTAAAATAATGCATATAAGGAGTTATATGATAGACAGAAAATAAGATTTAGTTACATTGAACCATCAATCGAATTTTTATGAGTTATTTACTTAAAAGATAAGGTTGATTATGATTTATAAAAATTGGGTTTTTATATTGTTTTGAAATTAAGGCCTTTCTTGGGTATTGATCCATCGATAGTGAAGCATTGGATTAGACTACTCATTGTATTTGGTGATTGGGATCTTTAAATAAAAGTGAGGGTTAACTACCTATCACACTATTCTTCCTCTTATATGTATTTTTATTTCAAGCAATTTTAATCTTTCACATGAAAGGGTTTCTTGTACCTTATTCACAGGATGTATTTAGATATGTGTGAGTATAATTTGATTTTATTTTTTGGTATCTATCACAAATTGTGTGATTTATAAATAGATATACATTAATATATTTAAAAATAACAATTTGGTTTAATTTATAGGTTATTAAAAAAATTGAAAGAAGCATGAAAACAGAAAGATAATACATGGGATTACATGGAGTGACTTAAATTCCTATAAAAACAATAACTGTTAGAATCTATATAATGATACACTTTTTAGATTATCCAATTAGATAGGTTCCGCCAAAGAATAGTTCCCAATGATTATCTTATGTTTGGAAGGAAAGTTATGGGTGAAAATATAGGATAAAAAAATATTATTTGGAATATTATTTGGGTTATAATTTATAGTAAACACATAATGATAAAATATCATTGGAATATAGTCTAGATAATCCATATGATTGACCAAGAAAGGAGTTTTCCACTAAACTATCAAATAATTTCATATGGTATGATGGTTTACAAAAATATCTAATAAATGAGAAAAATTAAAAATTAGAGTTCTTAATAAGTGAAATATTTATCATTTTCGAGTAATAGTTATGAAATAATTTACTAGGAGTCATCAATTTATTTGTATAAAATATAATAAAAGCACTTATTAAATGAATTCAAAATTTGATACTTATTTGATAAAACATATATTTTCAATAAAGTTAAATCATAACCATTTAATTATACTTTGAGATTGATACATGAGAAAGAAAATATTAATGTATGAATCTTCCAAGTGTGATATTGGAATTTGAGAATAGTTCTCAAACAATAAAGTAATGTGTAAATGTTTTAGGAATATGGATTTGAATTGAGGTTGTGGAGAGTCAATGAAAATTCAAAATCAAATAATTTTTATTTTAGGTAATAAAAATGTTTCCATTTTCGAAAGTTTTTATATTATTGATTGGTTGACATGGATCAACCCACTAGGACCATTCCTAGGCTAGTTCCAGGTAAAGTGTAACGTCTCGAGTCACATTCTGCTCTACTGGTTCCCTAAACTAGTTCTCTATGTGACCCCAGGCCTCTCATAACATACTCTAGTGGATACTAAATAAAATCATTATTTGAAGATGGTATGGTGGTGAGAATATAATTAAATATTAGATTGGAAACAATAACACAAATGATGAAAATTATATACAACATATAGATAAATAATAATTAAATAACATCTATTAATGTTTAAAAAAATAATCAACACCCATTCTATATCAAAATGAACTATCAATGTATTTAAAGTAATTCATAAATTAATAGATTGTAATATATATCCCATACCAAAATACCAAAAACATAAAAATATTTTTTATGTTGAGAATGATCCTGATTTTATACCTTTTCCTAAACTCCCATGCTTTATCATTCCATCCTAAATCAATGAGAAAATCGTAGGGTGATTTCTCCAGTACTTTCTTTTAACCATAAAGATCTACTTGATTAATAACTATACAACCATACTATGTGTAGGTACGACATAATAGGCCACCAATGATGACCTATATAATCATATAATGTCTGTTCAATAAATTACATGCTGATGTGAATAATAAGTAAAGTTGTAATGTGAGTAAATAAACCACTGTCAATCCTTGGGTAACCAAATGACATACCATTTTGATCATACCTACAAAAACCTATGACAGATGGATGTATCCAAAAAATATAAATATGCATAATATTCAAACCTATGAATTTAAGCACATGGGATCCATGAAATCATGCAATATACCTAAACCCATGGGTATCACACAAGGAATTCTAAAGTATCAGCCATCGTCATTAAACCCAAGGGGGAACAGCCCCAAGGCATTATAAGGAATCATGTTCCATCATCAAACCCAAATTGTATCACCCATTCCATTCTAATGAATCAAAAAAACACTGGAAATTATTAAAAGGGTGATATTAGGTAATAAATTAATCAAGAATAATTTCCAAACCCAAGGGACACCAACCTTGTCATTCAAAACATTTATAAAAAATTAAGTATACATTAAACTCATTAATATAATAATTTAATTTAAAAATACCATAGGTCTCATCCTCAGACAGCCATAGGGTAACCTAGTTTACATTCCTCTTTATTCTCCCATGTAAATCCCTAAGAAAAATAAACTCACACTTCCATTTATTTTATTATAACTGATCTTGAAAAATAAATATGGTCACAAGACCCTAGAGCACATCTTAGGATTTCCTATATGCATAAAAGGTAATAAATCAAGTCCAAGCAACTCAACGATATCAATTTTAAATTAATTGACATTATCTCCCTAGTCAAACAAAACAAATGTGGTGGTTTACATCTCGGTGACACACCTAACATCACATTTTAATTATAAGGTATCTATTTGAATTCCTCTTTAATTTTCCCAGTTTCTCTCCTAGGTTGTGCACACCTCATTGTTGGTTAAAATCCTATCTTACTCACCATTGGGTTTTTTATTTATCCATATAGATGATCATTTTGATGATTTAATTCCATAATATTTAATTTATAAGTTTTTATTGAATGTTTTGTAATGTAAGAGTTACCAAAAAACACACACGTAAATAAATAGATAATAACTTTTGAAATATCAAATAAACCACCTACCTCATATCTGTATATTCCAACATGCCCAATAACAACTTTTTATTAAGGATAATCTGTTATAAATAATAAAATAAATTGAATACCCTCATGATTCTAAAAAAATGATTAAGTTCAATTAAAAAGTGAATTAAATGAGATATTCTCTTGAAAGAGGTATAAACTAAGGGGGCGCTCTTCACATGAGTTGCTGGCCAATGGGGGGAATTCCCTTCGATTTTGAAGAACCACAAATGTAAAACAACAAATTAAAACCTAAAATATGTTATAGGGTCTCACAACATGAAATACAGATTTACATGATGATTTTTCAAGGAAGAACCCCCTCAAAGCCCTTTCTCCCATATCAAGTTATTTTACATACATTATCACATCAGGAATATTTCCTATAATATCTAAAAATCTAACGGATTCTTTGAATTCTATTGAGATTTATCCTATGTGTTCCTAATACATAACTCAGAAAAAATATAAAATTACATGTGTTTCATAAAAATTTAAATAAATCCATATCACATGTAGGATCATGGTTTTATATACTCCCCGCCTTAAAAGAGTTCAACCTCAAGTTTCTCTCTCAATCAACACCTGGCCTTAGTGGGAACTAACATTGGCCTCTAATCCTAGATACTAAACTCATTATACCTTGTTTCTTATTGGATACATCTATAAAAACATTTTACACACATAATAGGATTATCCATTCCATGGGAATCCCATCACTGTGATCTAATTATACCAACTGAATACTACTTAAAGGATGTGTCGACCTCAAGATCTATAACGTACAAAATACTCTCAAGCAATGTCCAACTCAAATCAATGGGATATTATATCAACTAATATTTCTTCATAATCACTAATTCTAAGAAAATACTCTATATTAGGTTTTTTCACATGATCCAACCACTAAATCATGCGATATAATAGGGTTTCACCACTAAATGAGGTGAAATAATAGGTTCTCACCCTGAATCTATTCAAAAAACATGGTTTCACCCCCATTCACACCTTGAAATGAAATTTACCCCATTATAATTTCAAAAACTAATATGGGCCGTCTCCAACCATTTATGGATCAACTAAACATACTCCAAAGTCTCTTGTATGAGACTCATCCTGATCATCACAACTCATTGGCCTCCATCCATCATAGATACAATTCCACTAAAGCCATGTGGTTCCCCCAAGAATCACTGAAACCGAAGACGCATGCTCTCATTATATCCAACAAGATTTGAAATATACTTATGGAATCTCATAGTCACTAATCCTAATGATTTAACTAATATATATTCCAATTCTTGGTAATGTTTGTGCTAAAACTGCACCCAAGCCATCTGCACTTCTCAAAATCTCATCAACACACACACTAAAGGGGAAATTACTTAAACCAAATCCTCCCTCATGACCCACTCTATTGCATTTATGAATTATCAAAGAACAAAAATCACACCATGAAGGTCGATTCCATTAGTCATCTCATTATAACCCTTGATCTCACCCTTGAGATTATTTATAACTATAGAACCTATGGCCAGATTGACAGTTGAGAGGGGAGGGATGAATCAGCTGTTTCTTTTTATGAATTGTTTTTTATAATTCAACCTATTAGACTTGTTAATGTAATAAATACTATCAATATCATATATCAATATCACCTGAGGTTTAGTTTTAATAATGGAGAAAGGATCACACATGATTTACAGGGTTCATCAGAAAGGAAACTCTTTTCTAAAACCAGTTATTCCCTTAGGCTATATATTCTTCAAAACTAAGAAAGTTATTTACAATGATCCATCTCCAACTCATATGCTGATATTTCATTTAGATCTAACTAAAATGGTTATACCGTAGCTCCAACCAAGTGAATTTGTTTTCTTCTTGCTCCAACTGAAATGCTTCTTCCTACAAATCCAAATGAGAAACTTCAACTGATCCTGAAACCAATCGAAAGACTTCAATTAGTCTCATATGAAACCAGAATACATCACTTTTATTTAAGGATTGATCCACTATAGAATGATATTTTATATTCCTTTAAAAGATTTTAGGATCTTTTTTTCCTGTATACATATTCAAGTATATTCAGCATCCACTAATCAAGTATTTTAGTTTTTATCAATCAGTCCTGATCACCTATATTGATTAGATTCATTAGTGAAACTCTACTGTGGTTATTAATACTTCTTCAAATAAATTCCCAAACTCACTTAGATGTGTGAAATAGATACTACCATGTTTTAAATAAATTATTGATGAATAAAAATTGAAAAATATCAAATAGTTTCGTTATTGATTTCTCGATTCAAGTTTCTCATTTGTACATCATACATGCATGAAAAAATGAATCGCATTATCATCCAAAATCCCTAACTCATTTACTTATTATTTTATATTATTCTAAAAATGTTAATTAATTTTGGGTTACTCAATGATCTCAAGTTATTATTCATGTGTGTATGTGCTCATACACTATCCAACTTCATGCTTCACAATCTTGGCATAGACCCCGATGTGTATGCACTTGTTCTTATCTTTTATTCATTTAATGAATGCAATGTATTTCGTGAAATTCATATCCCAATATCTTGAAATATCATTTATGGAATGTATATGAACACCAAAAATATTTTCTTCTTTCTTGTGAGAAACTATATTTTTTAAAGAACTTATTCACATAGACCAAGTTCACATGGATATCTTAGTCCTTTCAACTTATCTCATTTATATTGGATGCACTATCCCACTAACTCAAATAGTTCATGAAAACCATATAGTAAACATATAATAATATCTTTCTTCCCAAATATATTCATGGAAAATGTTTATTCATGAAGAACCGTGATTGTACAATGAAAAAGTTGGGTGTCTACGGGCTTCCTTCTCCTTCACGCAAGAAGAAGCTTCAAGGGAGGGATTATCTCCTCACAAGACAAGTTTCAGGTTTTATTTATTTTTCATAAAATTATGATCTCTCTCAATAAATGTAGTAGTATTATCAACTTGGTTTCTTCTCCTTTTATAGTTGAGCATCAATATTCCCCGCACCACATTAGTTATGCATCTTAAGCCATGTTGAGACCCCAAGATATAAGAAATATCATAGCATTTGTTAACACTTGTAAACCATGGATTTTCTAAAATATCTTACACAAAAAATTATGGTGCCACTTGTTACATGAGAATGACTTTTCTCCTCATGGTGGAGTACTCACATGCATGAAATTATGATGGCATGCCTCTCATTTTTCAATATCGAACACATCCATTACCCAAATTCCACCAAAAACTTTGTTTTCAATTTTGAAAATCATATCCTCTAACATATCAATAGGAATTAAAGACACTGACTTCATGCCTAATATCAGATCAATATCAAATTACTCATTCAATATATATCATCATGAGAAGTGGTCAGTTTCTTGATTTATGGAGGTTCAGCATGAACCCCAATGAACTGAGCCACCATTAAGAATTGATGAAGGTAGAAGAAGATGTTGTGCTGATCAACAAATTAAGCTAATTGGAATCATTTATCCCATTTACATAGCAATTTTAATGGAGAAATAGTACATAGTTATAATAACCCTGCTCTTTATTACATATTTAAACATGATTTAGTACATAAACATGCACTTAAGACAACTTTGAGGATTGAGAGGTATAGTGTCTTCAAAAATTATGAATATTATATATCAGCTGAAGACATAAAATAAAACATCTTTATTGAAAACTTCTTTTACATGACCACAAAATTCCTTCGTACTTAGCATTGCATGACATTACCTAAGGATATACATAAGAAAGTGGTGAGATATAAAGCCTATGAAGGGAGTAAAAAAGGTATAAAATGAAGAATACAATACATGTTAGGAAATAGTTATATCAATGGATCACAAGAGTAACATGAACATAGAGGAATGATATATCATGATTATCATAAAATGGAAATGTGGAAACGACATAAAACATGATATTAGCATGAGACAAGGATCACTGCACATGGATTAGCATGAGTAAAATCTCATGTCCCATGAATTAGCATGATTAAACCCTCATTTAAAATGAATTATCAAGAGTAAAACCTTATTGGGCATGGTGTACCATGATACTAAACATTACCCAATGAATTTTCATCACTAGTAGGGAGAACCCTTTATAAACATTTCATTTCTTGCATAAGTGTGCCACATGGATCATATAACATGCAATCATTGAAAATAATCATTTATTTCATGATAACAGAATAAATAATACATACATGAAACTATATAATAAATAAGTATTTGTTCAAAAAGTTGAATACGCTTGTTAGAGAAATGGGCATGGTATTCACTACGTGATGATTTTGGCATGGAAAATTGCGGTGCAATTTCAGTAGCCTAATGACGTGACATAATAATTCATAAAAATGGTTGATGTGATATAAAAGGGTATCACATCGTACGTACATGAAATGGATAGTATGGGGGTCATATATAAACATGTCCCAACACATAAAATATGGAAATAAAAGGTGTAAAATAAAAAAAAGACTTAAATAAATAGCAGAAATGGAATAACAATTATGAAATTTCGGCATGGTAACATGTGTTCATTGGTGGTATTAATAAGAGAGAAAGAGGTATATCATCATTAAAAAATAAGGAGGGATGTATGGGGGAGGTTGAAAATCATACCCTAGAATTTTTAATTGAAAATAAAAGGGTATAAAAACATAAAGAAACTTGGAAAAAATGAGAAAGGAAGAAATCTCTTAAAAATATTGTCCATGGTAATGGGTGTACACTGAAGGAATTAATGAGAGAAAAAGTGGTATATCATCATTAAAACATTAGGATGGAATTATGGGGGAGGTGGTAAATCATACCAAAACATTTGTAATTAAAAATATGTGGGTATAACAACATGATGAAACTTGGAAAAAATGAGAAAGGAAGGATTCCCTTACTTGAGTGCGTGTCTTCAAGATCCTGAGGAGGGGCTTCTTGAGAGCTTGGGGTGCCTTGGGTTGTAAATAGAGAGAGGAGGGCAGAGTAGGGATGTGATACATGGATTTTTAGTGATTATAAGTAGAAGATTGTGTGGGTTTATATTAGAAATTTTAGGTGAATTCATTAATATTTCACAAATTTTGGTTTTGGAATCCATACAATGAAATATTCAAAACCACAAACCTTCCCATGGTTTTTTCCAAAGTGGAGTGGAAAAAAATATTTTTAAGGAAAATGTCTTAACATATTAAAATATTAGGCTTTCTTATGTGGAGGTGAGTCACACTCTCAAGGAAATCATTTTAAAATGTTAAAATATTCAAAAAGTATTGGTGGGTCTACTAAGACATTTTAAAATTAATCAAAAAAATATAAAATAACATTATTTTAAAGATAAAATATGTACGGATCGATTATACCTTTGGTAGTATTTTATTCAGTCACTATTTGGTCATTATGATGTCATAAACCACATTATACCAAAAAAGTTTGGGGTCAATCCCCTTTATTAAAGAATAAGAAAAAGACAATAATTCCTTTTGGGTTGGGTAAGGTAAAACCCATTACAAGTCCATAGGCTCAGAGGGACAAAGCCCATTCAAAGAAACTTACCCAAAGCATCAGACAGAAGATCCCAATGGGAAAACCCATTACATGTGAAAAAAATCACCATAAAAGAGGAAGAACAACCCGAAGGCCCAACAGACTAGGTCCAAAACCGTAGATCAGAGAGACCGCCAACGTCATCGGAACCGCCGCGACGGGATCTGCTGCCGTCTGATAGTATCATCACCGCCATCAATCTTGACCGGAGGATCCACAGACAGCGTCTGAATCATCACCACCACTTGAGTGGGGAGACCCACCTTCAACCGACCAAACCAACATCGAGAAACGTCGAGCCCGCCGCCTCCTTCGACCGACCACCGTGATGCTCCTCCTCACCCGCTCGATCTGCAACGATTGCCGGAAGAGCCCGCTGCCCGCCACCGATTCTGTCGACAACGAGTCCCACGGATCCAGCCAGATCTATAGATCTTGACCAGAATGAAGCCACCGACCACTGCTGAACTCCATCATGCCTCCGACACCACATCGCCGTGAGGACGAAGTCCGCCACCTAAAGCGCCGCTGTCCAACTAGGTCTGGTTTCAAACCAGATCTGGACCAGATCTGAAAGTGTCTCCTTCCAACAAGCTCCGCCGAAGTGAACCCACACCTTCCAATCACGATGCTCCACCGAAGTGAAACCACCCCTTCTGATCACGAACCTGCGACACCAAACCAATCCTCTAACAAACCCTCGACGTTGTAGGAGAGAAGATCGCTGTAGACGGCGGCAATTGGGAAAACCTAGAGTGCAGAGCCCTTTACGGGCTCATCTCACCGAATCATGTGAATCCATAAAACACATTATATATTTATAAGGTATTTAATTTTAACCTAAAAATCCTATTGTCTCAAAAAATTATGAAAAAATCACTATTGGATAATTTAGAAATCCTTGTTAAAAACATAATATTCCTTTTAACTAAATATTTTTCTAAATATGTGAATTTTCACATTCAAAATAAAAACTGACATTTATTGAAAATTCATGGGTTTTGACAAAAATAGTTTTCAAACATAAAAAAATATTAGAATTGTATTCACAAAAATTATACGATTAATTATATTTAATAGAAAATAAATTTAGTAATAATATTTTAGTAAAATATTATTTAATTAAAAATTCCATTAATTCATCAAAAAAGATTTCATAATTGAATTTAAATATTAAAAAAAATACAATTTTTTTTAAAACCCATTTATAATGTAACAAAAAATAAAATGAATGTATATTATTTATTCTATATAAAAATAATTCATATAATCATAATTCAAGGGCCTTGTTACATATCCATTTATTACACTTGCAAATTCCCTAAGAGTACGGTGTGTGATGGTGGGGATTTCTTGGAGGCGTTTAGTGAAAATGGTTTGGGTCGTGATCTCGATGAGCTTGAACTTCCCCCGTAAATAGTTTTGATCATACTTAAGTTGTTAGATCTGAGCATGTTCTTAGTCTAGGGAAAATTTTAGAAATGCTATCTCCCTTAAAAGATCTTATGAATGGTCTTCAAAGGGAAGGATCCTACTAGTCGAGGCCATCACATCCATTTTCTATGTCAAAAGTATTTTTTAAAACACTATATATATACTATTCATGTGATCACTGTTCAACAACTATATTATCAATGATAATGATAGTAAATGGTTATTTAAACCCAATAAAAAAAGTGAATGTGTTTTCTATATCCATAATACATTTAATTAAATAAAATAAAGTGAATTTTATTCATGACTGTTTAGGTTGTTACAACATTCCCCCCTTCAAAAATTTCTCCCTCAAAATTTCTTTTAACCACACTAAAATAGATGTTGGTAACTCTATCTCAGGACTTCCTCTGGTTCCCATGTTGCTTCATCAAACTTGTGGTTTGTCCAAAAAACCTTGATGAAGTTCATTACCTTATTTCATAAAACATTTTCCATATGATCAAAGATCTTCACCTGCTTTTCTTCATAGAAGAGCTCATTCTCTAATGGTACAACCTCTGGATTGAGTTCATGCGATGGGTTCAGTATGTACTTCCTCAAGTGTGATACACGGAATATGTCATGTATTTGAGATAGGTTTCGTGTGAATGAAAGTCTATAGGCCACTCCCCAATGTTATCTCAGATCTGAAATTGGAAGATGTACCCTGGACTAAGCTTTCCCTTCTTCAGAAATCTCATAACTCTCTTCCACAGTGATATGCGGAGGAATAACATGTATCCAACATCAAATTCTAGGTCTCTTCAATGATTATCAGCATAACCCTTTTGTTGACTCTTGGCAGCTTTAATGTGTTTCTGTATAGTCTTAAACTTCTATAACATTTCTTCGACTATTTTTGGACCTAGGAGTTTTTTCTCCCCATCTTCATCCCAACATGTTGGTGTTCTGCACCTCTTCTTATAAAGGGCCTCATAAAAAGCCATTTGGATTCTTGAGTGGAAACTTCTGTTGTAAGAGAACTCAACTAGAGGAAGTTACTAATTCCATCTTTCTTTGAAGTCCATTTAGAATTCTCTCAACATGTCCTCATGTGATTAGATATTTTTCTCAGATTGGACATAAATTTAAGGATGATAAGCCATACTGAACTTTAGCTCGGTACTCAGATCATTTCAGAAAATCTTCCAGAACATTGAGGTGAATCTTGGATCTCGATCGGATACAATCGATAGTGGTACTCCATGTAGTCTTACCACTTATCTGATGTATATCTGTGATAGTTGATCCAATGATAAATCCTCTTGAATTGCAATAAAGTGTGTAGTCTGTTTAAGACGATCCGCAACAACCTAGATATCATTGTTTCCTTTGTATGTCTTTGGAAGTCCTGTGAAAAATTACATGGTTATGTTCTCTCATTTCCATGTTGTTATGGTTAACGGTTGCATCATTCCATTAGACTTATGCCTCTCATCCTTCACATTCTAACATACCCGTAACCTTGATGTATATTAGTGATCTCCTTCTTCATGTTTTCGCACCAATAATTCTCTCTGAGATGTGGATACATCTTTGTGTTTCCTAGGTGAATGCAGAAATTCAAACTACGCGCATCATCCAAATTTTATTTCTTTAAATCCAGATTTGATGGAACATATAGTCTTTACCCAAATCTCACAATTCATTCTTCATTAAAATTGACAGCAAAGGATTTCCTTTCTCTGATAGTTTCCACATTCTTCTGAATTACAACATCATCCTTTTGAGAATACTTTAACCTTCCAAAAAAAGACAGTTGAGCAATCATTTTTGAATGGATTCATGATGTTCCCTTATTAATGATTCCCATTTCCATCTTCATCAAATACAAGAAGATTGGATCCTTTTCAATTATCATCAAAGAAAGAGTTGTTGGATCATTTATACTTAGAGCGTTTTCCCCATTATTCACCTTCCCTATATAGTAGTGAATTGAAAAGTCATAGTATATGATCATATCTAACCATATTTGTTAGTGCATGTTCATCTCTTTCTATGTGAAAATATACTTGAGGTTTTTGTGCTCCATATATATTTCACACTTCTCCCCAAAGAGGTAATGTCTCCAAAATTTTAAAGCGAAGATTACTGTATACAACTTCAGATCATGTGGTGGATAGTTATGCTCATGAATGTTCAATTTCCTTGAACCATAATCCATGACATTGTCATTTTTCATCAACACATATCTTAGGCCCTTCTTCATAGAATTGCAGAATACCACAAAAAGTTCTCCACTTGTGGGTAGTATGAGAATTGGAAAAGTGACAATCCTTCTTTTCAACTCCTTGAATTTATCTTCTCATTAATCATTACAAAAAAACTTTACTCCCTTCCTAGTTATCTTGGTAAAAGGGTTTGAATATTAGGAGAAATGTTTCACAAATAGGCAATAATATCCTCATAACCCAAGGATGCTACAGATATCTATCATAGATTTCAGACTCAGCCATCCCTCAGTTGAATTTTTCCTAGAGGGATCCATATATATCCCATTGTTTGTGATGATATGACCCATGAATGAGACCTCATTCAACCATAACACACAATTTCTGTACATTGCATAAATTTTATCATTTTCCATGGTCTCAAGTATAATGCTTAGATGATTCTCATGATCCTTCTTGGTTTTGGAGTATATTAGAATATTTTCAATAAGGATTGCCCCAAATTTGATGAGATAATCTCTAAAAAATTTATTTATCAAGTCCCTGAAGATTTCTAGATCATTAGTGAGTCTGAAAGGTATTACTATGGATTCATAGTTCCCATTACAAGTACGAAAAGTAGTCTTGGGGATATCCTCCATCTTCACCCTTACTTTGTAATATCTCGACTACAAATCCACATTGGATCAGTATTGTGCTCCACATAGCTGATTGAATAAGTCATCAATTTAAGGCATATGATACTTGTTCTTTATCAAGATTTTATTGAACTCAGGATAATCAATGAAAATATGCATTGACCCAACCTTCTTCTTGACCAATAGGATTGGTGAACCACCTAGTGAAGTACTTGGGCGTATAAACCCATTATCCAGATTCTCTTGCAGCTGTTTCTTTATCTCTTCAAGCTCCACAACATCCATTCTATATGGAGTCTTGGATATTGGAAATGACCCAGGTATGAGATCAATCAATAATTCAACTTCTCTTCTAGAAGGAAGACCATGAAATTCCTCGAGAAAAACTTTAGTGAATTCCCTCACAATAGTCTGGTCTTCAAGGATGTTTTCTTCCTTAGAATGAATCATCCAAGCAAAGATACGTATTCTCATAGGGTATTAATATCCTCTCTTGAGATGATGAGGATAAAGAATATTCATTTCCCTTGTAGGTGTATAGAATTGGGGCTCTTTTCACCATATGGAGAGTTATTTCCTTCTCCTGGAAAATTATGTCGGCTATATATAGGGAAGGCTAATCCTTGCCAATAATTGCATTAAATTCGGCTAGAGGGAGTATGAAGAGGTTTTTTGGGAAGTTATATCCCCAAATTATTACAGGGGAGGATTTATATTCACGGGATTCTATAATTTCCCCATTTTCCATTCTCATTTACGTATCTACTTCAATGAATTGTGGTAGTGTTGGGATTGTTCTACTAAACTTTTAGGATATAAAAGAATGTGTAGAACCATAATCAAAATGTATGTTGACTATTATTGAATTAATAAGTAACGTACCTTCCACCACTTCATTTTCGAGATTTAAATTAGTGATGGTGATGGAAAAATCTTGCACTTGTTTCCTTGGAGGTTTTTATTGCCTCCGAAAACCCTAATCTTAGGTCACTGGTTTGTAAAGTGCTCTTGTTCTTTGTCGTTGTAGTAATGACCAATGTGTTGTGGGTTTAACGGAGCGTTTTTCTCCTCTATCATAATAGTTGTTTTTTCCTCTCAGTAATTAATGGCTCAGAACCCTTATCTTCCCAACCAAAATCATTTCCCCATCCCCTTTAGGCAATTTCATGGGTGTTTCTTTCTGCAACTTTGGCAAGTGGGGTGTTGTAATTTCTTAGCACTATTGGATTTATCAACTGGACTACCATATTTAAAGTCCACTTTCCACTTCTTATCACCATGATTACATTAAGATTAGTTGATGACAATTTTGATGTTGAGGGCACATCAGACAATTTCCACAGTGCTATCGAAGTCATATATCTCTAGGTCCTTCCATATGATAGGTTTTATCCCACCAAAGAAGCGATCAACCTTGGATTTAGGGGTGACAAAAAAGCCAGAGGTGTATCGTTCAAGATGTCTGATTTTTTCCTCGTACACTCTGATGGATTCTTCTTCTTTTTGCTGGATGGAAAGGAATTACCTTTTTATCCTAAGTCAGTGTGTGCGAGGAAATTATTTATCAATTTTTTTTTCAAAAATCCTTCCATTACAACGCCTCGATCTCTTCCTAAAAATTCATATTTTTGATCAATTTCCATCAATCATCATCTTGACCCTCCATATGATAAGAATCCAGAAAAACCTTCTTCTATTTGATACACTGAAAGATGGAGAATAAATTCTCAATGTAGTTGATCCATTGTTCGGTGATTGAGGGATCTGATGATCCATTAAAGTAAGAGGCCTTTCTCTCATTAAGCTCTCGATTACGGCTTGTTATTTCTAGGGGATTTTTTTACCCATGTTTCTATTCAAAACTTCAGTTAACTAAGAGGGTATCGTGACAAAGTTTGTGATTCCCACTCTCATTGGATTGGTAATCTCATTAGAACAGTCATCAAATTGATCTTCACATCGGTTGTTAGAAAATTCCCACCAATTACCATCCATTGGATGGAATAAAAGTAATGTTAGGGGTAGCACATTAAGGGGAATCCAATGAAAAAAATAATAGCTTATAAATTACATTTGTTTCATTAAGTTATAAATTTATAGGCTTCAATATTTTTTATCCATGATCTACTTCCCAACATATACTCATAGAGGAATTTTTTTATTCCATTAATAATGGTTCATTCTAGGATTCTGAATTTACCAAAGCATATCCCCAAGGAGTGCCAAACCAAGAGTGTGTAAATCTCATTTTCATGAACCAGTTCCCATTCAAGTCTAGTTCAATGTGGTGTTTTCAGGTTTTACCCCTAGATATATTTGTGCCATAGCCACCTCTACTTGTTCGTATCCAAACAGGGATGTATTTTCTTGATAAAACACATAATCTATACTCACCAAAATTTAGGGATGTTTTCATTATACTTAGTTTTATCCCTAAGGCTTTCACTAGGGTTTTCTAATCCTAAATCCAAAATTAACTAAACTTATCCTCTGATACCTACTATAACAACCCTTCTCTTTATTACATATATAAACATGATTTATTACATAAACTTTCTCTTAAGACAACTCCATGGATTGATAGGTATAGTTTATTGGGAAATTAGAAACTTTACATGAAAACTTTAGATATAAAATACAAAATCTTTATTGAAAACTTTTTTTACATGACCACACCATTTATTCGTATTTGGCATTGCATGGTAATACCTAAGGACATAAAAAAGAAAAGCGTGAGCTATATAGCCTAGTACAAGAGTAAACAAGGCATAAAATGAAGAATACAGTACATGTTAGGCAATAGGAATATCAATGGATCTCAATAGAAACATTAAAATAAAGGAATTATTAGCATGATTATCATAACATGGAAATGTGGAAAAAATATACAACATGATATTAGCATGAGCCAATGCCCATTGCAAATGAATTAGCATGAGTAAAAACTCATTGAACCTGAATTATTATGAGTAAAACCTAATTTTAGATGAATTATCATGAGTAAACCCTCATTTCCCATGTAATATCATGATATTATACAATACCCAATGCATTGGGGTGCTATCAGGGTTCACCCTTTATAAACATTTCATTTTATTCATAATTGGGCCACATGGATCATATAACATGGAATCATTCAACATCATAATTTATTCCAGAATAGATGAATGTGGAATGAATAAAATTAACTCCATAATAAGAAGGTACATGTACATAAATGAAAACACCCTTGTTAGAAAAATTGGCATGGTATTCACTTCATGAAGATTTTTGCATGAAAAATCGCGGTGAAATTTCACCAGCATATCAACGTGACATAATAATTCATAGAAATGGTTGATGATAGAGAAAGGGGTATGTCATAATATTTATATGAAATTAAAATTAATGGTATTATATAGATACATGTCCCAACACATGGAATTTTGAAATAGAAGGCATAACAAAATAAAGAAACTTGAAGAAAGAGGAGAAATAGAATAACTCTTATGAAATTTCAGCTCGGTAACAGGTGTAATAGGGGAGATTAATGGGTTAGAAAGAGATATTTAATCATTCAAACATAAGAATGGAAATATTTCGGAGGTGTGAAATCATACCACAATATTTTTAGTTGAAAATAAAATGGTATAACAACATAAAGAAACTTGGAGAAAATGAGAAAAGAAGAAATCCCTTATAAAAATTCTATTTGGTAATGGGTGTACAAGGAAGGAATAAATGAGCAATAAAATGGTATATCATCATTAAACAATAATAAGGTATATATGGAGGAGTTGATAAATCATACTCCAACATTTTTTATTTAAAATAAGTGGGTATAACAACAAGAAGAAACATGGATAAAAATGAGAAAGAATGAATACCTTACAAGAGTGTGTGTCTTCAAGAGCCTGAGAAGGGGATTATTGAGAGCTCGGGGAACCTTGGGAGGCTTATAGGGAGAGGAGGGAATATTAGGGATGTGATAAAATGATTTTTAGTGAAGAAACATGGGATACTGGGTGGGTTTATATAGGAAATGAGAGGGGAATTCTTTAATATTTCCCAAAGTTATGTTTCAGAATCAATATAATTAAATATCCAGAACCACAAACCTTCCCATGGTTTTTGCCCATGGTTTTTACCAAAATGGAGTTTAAAACTTTATTTTATAAGGCCAATATAAAAAAATAAAAAAATATTAGGCTTTTTTATGTGGATGTGAGTCACACTCTTAAGGAGCTCATTTTAAAATGTTAAAAAATATTTTATAAGTCTTGCAGGGTCCACTAAGGCATTATAAAATTAATCAAACAAATCTAAAATCACATTGTTTTAAAGGTAAAAAATATATTGGCCGAATATACCTTTTATAGTATTTTATTACATCATAACTATGTCATTATGATGTTGTAAAACAAATTATATATTTATAAAGTACTTAATTTTTACCCAAAAAATTTAATTGTCCCAGAAAATTATAAGAAATTCACCATTTGATAATTTCGAAATCCTAATTCAAAAAATAATATTCATTTTATCAAAATAATTTTCTATATATTTGAATTTTTACATCTAAAATAAATACATAAATTTATTGAAAATTCCTGGGTTTTGACAAAAATAGTTTCCAAACCTTAATAAAAATTACAATTGTATTTATAGAAATTATAAGATCAATTATATTTAATAAAACATAATATAGTAATATTATTTTATTAAAATATTATTTAATTAAAAAATCCATTAATTCGTCAAAATATATTTCTTAATTGAATTTAGATATTAAGTAAAAATAATATTTGTGATTTAATTCCCATTTACAAAGTAACAAAAATAAAATGAATTTATATTATTTAATCTATAAAAAAATAATTCATATAATCATAATGATAGGGTCATGATACATATTCCTTTATTATAAAAAAATATTCCCTAAGAGTATGTTTTGTGATGGTGGGGCTTTCTTGGGGTCGTTTGGTGAACATGGTTTGGGTCGTGATCTCGATGAGATTGAACTTATCCTATAAACGGTTTCGGTCATACTTAGGTTATTGTATATCTTCTTCTTATTAGTCTAGGGAAAATCCCAGAAATGTTATCTCCCTCTAAATATTCAATAAATGGGCTTCAAATGGAATAGTCTGTCTGGTCGAGGTCATCACTTCATTGGTCTGTGTTAAATGGATTTGTTAAAACCCTATATATATACTAGTCATGTGATCTCTATTAAAAAACAATATTATCAATGGTAATTATACTTAACGGTTATTTTCACCCAATAAAAAAGTGAATGTGTTCTCTATATCCATTAGACATTTAATTAAATAAAATAAAGTTAATTTTATTCATGAATGTTCAGGTGATTATAATGGTTGTGATCTTGTCCCACATAGGTTATATGATTGTTGTGGGATTGGATTTGTAAATAATTGTGTGCCTTTTCACCATTAAAGATGATTACAGGGGATCGTAACCAATTTAACCTTTCACTACATTCCACACAGGCCGCACCTACGTGCACTAACCCACTGACGTTATCTAAAACCTAAGAACCTTATCATAGGCATCCTCTTTCTTAAGAATTATACATGAACCCTCCATCTCTCCCACCTCTGAACAGGGTTTGTAAAATAATTCCCTCACATGGACGAGGTCTCCTCCCTCATCTGTGGTGTTGAGTTGTCCAATGTGGCTCCATGGGTTGGCAAAAAAACATTGTGTAAGAAATTAGTATAAATTCTAGGAATTTATACTAATTATATAATATAATGAAAATCTTCTCTCAAATATGATTCCACATATCAAATTCATAAAATAAAATTAGTGCATTATCCCTTAAATAAAAGTTTTTTAAAAGATATAAATATTTCTACAAGAATTTATTCAGATCCACATGAGATAAAAGATATTTCATGATCTTACATTTTTTGTAACAAATGTTTCATACTAGACACATGACTTTGAAATTTATTTGAAACTGAATAGTCATCATATTTGCAAGTATAATTTTTCAGAACTGAAATCCATTTTCTTGTTCTAAATCCATAATAATTCTCTAAGTATGACTAAACACATATAGACACTTCATTGAAAAAATGAAACAGTGGGCCCAACAATCACTTCCATTGTATATTTTTTTCAATATACTTAAACATATTTAGGAGTTAATATGTTGGATAAAAACATTCTCCACCTTTGATAATAAAATGAAATTGATAAGTGGGGGTTGTATACATGATTGTCATGGATATAAGAGAGGAATTATATCACATGGTTATCATAGAAAATGTCCTATTATTTTTAACTCCATGTCAATCT
Organism: Viscum album; assembly: GCA_963277665.1. Lineage (NCBI taxonomy): Eukaryota > Viridiplantae > Streptophyta > Magnoliopsida > Santalales > Viscaceae > Viscum > Viscum album. The sequence continues at coordinate 2,079,423,052 of OY728128.1, read as the reverse complement.
AGGGTATCCGAGTGGAGAAAATAAGAGAGATAGCCAAGGATGTCTAAGCTATCTATAAAATACCATGCATGTGAAATTATTAAAACAATTCTCAAGAATTATTTAATGGTTTGCAAATAATCAAAATTTTCAATGAAATGACGAATTCTACCCATTTTAATAATCAAATTTGCAATTTAAATCACAAATAAATATTCCCCCTCTATCCCATTTAATTATAAAACAAACACTCCCCCTTAGTTGATATGAAAAATAAAATAATTAATAAATGATGAAAAATTAATTGGAGTACCACGATATTATGGTTTGGAATAACTCATGAATTTCCAAATTCACTAAACCCTTAATGAATGCATTATTATTATTTCATTTCATTATTATAACTAGAATCCATGTAGTAAAATACCATTACGCTCCTCAAAAGTTATATCCCCAAACGTCAACATCAATTACATACATTGTTTGTTAAAATAATATATAATAATAAAGAATAAGGAGTGACCTTTTCATTTTTCAGAAGAAACCTTTAGATTGAGTTCTTTGTTTGAATTTGGGACTTCTTTTTCTATAAATATCAATTTTGGGATATTTCTTTGGAAAATTATTTTTAATTTGAGTCTCATCCGTTTAATTATATGATTTCTTCCATTGAAATTATCCCTTTGGTGGAATTCATTTTTTTCACCTCAGTCTTCAAGATTTTCATGTTTCTAATTATGGATAAATTATCATCAACATTCATCTCATTTTTTGAGACCACTTTCTTTTCATTATATTTATCATGTTTCTCAGCATCGTTTAATTGTTTATCTAGTTTCAAATTATGTGGCCAAAATACTATAAAATCTTTATTGACATTCTCAATCTCCTCATAATCTTCAGATGAATTATTATAGGTATTCTATTGATATGTATTCCCTTTCACACTATAGAGAAATTCACCTTCCAATATGGTCATACATAACTCATCCTTTTGACCTTGTAAACAAAATATAACAATATTTTCTTCTAGAATAGGATTTTTTGTATTCAGTTGTTGTGATGAACAATTCACAGGTTTTTTTTTCTATATGAAAGTCCTTATATTCTCACTGGGACACCCACTTTAATCTTATCTTATTTCTATTAAAGAGATGTTAAACCATAAAGACTATTATTTGTGACTATGATTACTAAAAAACTAACAATAACCATATTATAGTATTATTTTATATTGATTAAATATGAATCCATATATATGTTATTGTTTTCTTATTGAAGATCAAGCCTCACTTTACTAGCGGTGGTCTTCTTGTAATATTTTTCTCTTCCCTTGATATGGAATATTTCTTCTATGTTTTCAAGAACATATCATTAGTTTTATTTTAAAATATATAATATTATAAATAAAAAATTATATCAAAATGATTTAGGGTACATTTACCTTCTTTATATATATATTGAGAGTATTTTTTCTTTGACCTTAACAGATTTATTGAAATATTCTCTAGAATTATTCAACTCATGTTTTATTGTGACACATATTGATTATTCCTCAAACAAATATTCTTATCTAAAAGAAAACTTCTCATCATGATCACAAATCATCCCATCTTATTCATAATATTTTTATTCTTGAACTCATTAACAAAATATACGTCATTATTGATTAGCTCCTATTTTTTTCATAAAATAGAACTATTTCCTATTTATTCCTTTCAGTAGTTAATTTCATGTTTAATTTCTAAGTTTTCTTCTTTTACTTCTTGAGATATTTAATATGTTCCTTATATAAATATAATTTTTATTTAAACATCCACTCAATTTTTACTCCTTATTCTTCACCATCACTACTAAATGATTAATCAATTCTTCTCTTTGAATGAGTAATGAAACCAAATTCATTATCTAAGGAAAAAATGACAATGAATATTTCATTCGATTTCTCATAATATTTCTCTTCTTGATGTTATAGTGATTTTTTTTCTTCTTAACTCTTCTGTGATTATGAGATCTCTCATCATCTAATTCTAATTACGATTATGACTATTGAATCTTTTATTTAGAAAGGTTTTGAAAAAATGACCGGATCTATCATAGATTAATATTTTTATAATTTATTAATCTTACAATTCCACTTTCCCTTTTTAAATCATCTTTATATAAGGAAAACACTCGATTAATGTCATCATCATCCGCATTACTATATAAATCATAGGATTATTTAGTATTATATTCATCTTTAACATTACCTTTACTTAATTACTTCAAATTCCATCTCAATGTTTTCTTCCTTATTAAAAGGTAGAAATTTTATCATCTCATAGGCAATGAGAATATTGTGCATTTAACGAAGAGAAAAATAATCTATTTTTTTGTCAAATTAATCTGGAAAATTCATCATCATTTTTTTTACAATTATAGAGTTATCCCTCTTCTCACTAAATCCTAGAATGTTTCTAACTATCTCATTCACTCTAGTGAAATAATTATCACTATTTTATCCATTACTAATTTTTTTCATCAAAATAACTCCTCCAAAATTATACCTTGAGTTATTTGAATTTTACATTAGAATCAAAATTATTTACTAGTTTTTTCCAGATATTCTTGGTAGTTTGGAGACCAACGAAATTTTTGTAGAACTTATTTGATAGATCCATCAAAATGAAAAGTTGAGCCTTTACATATAATTCTATAGTTCTCATATTAGATAATATCATAGAATCATCCTAAAAAATGGGTGGAAAACCAACTATTGCAGTATCTCTCAATTCTAGGCCTTATGATTAGATATTGGCTATAATCATATTCTTCTAGAAGAAATAATTCTTCCCATATAATATGGGAAAATATTTCTTATTGACAAAATTAAGATTCCACATCTGTAAAAATGATTATTGGATCTTTAGAGGGAGATTTCTATTGATACCACTTGTATATTCCAAAGAGATATTGAGCACATAGAGGGATGAGTGAATCAATGGGTTCTTTATATTAATTCCTTTTCTGTTGAATTCAACATCTTGAACTTGTTATGTTTTCTAGTCTTCTCAATATTATCTCAAAATATTACCTCATGTATTGTTTTAAAAATGGAGAGATTAGAAAATAGGATTTATATGGTTCATAAGAATCATAACTCCTTACTCCAACTAGTTATACCCCTTGACTATATATTATTCACTATCAAAAAAGTTATTAAATTGTTATGGATCCAAATGAGACACTCCTCTTTATTTGAACTCTAACTAGAAGAATTATACTCTTACTCTAACTAAGAGTCTATATTTACTCACATATATTACCAAAATACTTCTTGTACCATCTCTAATAGAGAGAATCATGCTACTCCAAACACCAACATGAAGAAATCACCTACTCTTAATTCAAAATCGAAGAATTAACCTTTATTAAATGATTGATCTATTATATGATGATATTTGTTCATCCTCTATGATCTTGCAGGATTTTAATTTCTCGTGATCCTATTTTTGTATCTTTAATAGCCTCTAATCGGGTTGGTTAGTCATTCTCAATTAGTTCTGATCATCTATATTGATTAGTTTCCTTAGTGAAAATCTTCTCATGTAATTATTCCTTTTTCAAATAAAGGCTTGTTATCAATTAGATGTGTGAAATTGATCCACACAATTTCTACAATCTATAATTTAAGAATAATACTCTCATAACATAAAACTACTTCCTTATCTATTTATCGATTCAAGTTTCACATTTGTACTTCATATATGTATTAAATAGTGTGTGGAATTTTCATCCTAAGGACCAAAGACATGTAATTCCTATTTATTTTCTTTGATTATAATTTTTTCTTCTATTTGGGTTACTCAATGTTCTCAAGTGTTTATTTACATGTTCATGTACTCATAATCTACCCACTTTCAAGCTTCCCAGTCATGTTCACAAAACTGAATGGATGTGCATTTTTCTATTTTATTCACATAATTCATTTAATGTATTTAATGCTATTATTCTCCCTATGTCTTTCACTATCCTTAATGAAAAATATATTCACCCACACAGACACTGTCTTCCTTCTAGCGCACAACATGCCTCAAAAAAGAACTTCTACAAACAGACCAGGTGCATAGGGCTATCTCATTCCTTTCAGTTTCATGAATTGGTGTTGGATGAACTATCTCAATATCTATTATATTTCGTGAAAACCCAAATTTAACACACAAAATAATATCATTCTTCCCTAATTTATTTGTGGAACAAGGTTCTTTGCAAAGCACCTTTAGCATTCTTTGTAAAAGTTGAGTGCCCACAAGTTTTCTCCTCCTTCATGACAATTGAAGCTGCATGTGATGGACTCTATCATCATAAATCAAGTTTCTTGTATTCTCTATTTTTCTAATGAATAAGATCTCTATCAATATAGTCATAAATTTTTTTGACATGGGTTTTCTTCCTTTTATTGGTGAGATTCAATATTCCTCACACTATCTTAGCTCCATATTTTATGTCGCATTAAGACCATGATATATAAGTCCTATCATGAAATTTTGGACCACCTATAAAGCTAATCATTTCACAAATATATTATAACAAAATAATGGAATATCCTCTTATGTGAGATCATTTTTTCTCCTCAGGGTGTATTGCTCACAAGCTTTCAATTAAGATCACATGCTCCACATTTTTAAAGATTGAACTCATCCATTACCTTATTTTCTTATGAAACTATATTTAAATTTAGTCAAAGAACATCATTTTACTTATAAAAATGCATGCAAGAGACCATGTGGTTGAGGTCTCCACCCTCATGTGTTGGGTTCAGTTGGTTCGTGTGGCTCCACGGGATGACCAAAACATTTTGGTGTAAGGCCTATAGTAGAAATACATTGAATAAATTATGGGTATAGAACATAATAAAAATATTTTCTCAAATATGGTTCCATATGTTGTATGCCAAATAAATTCTTCATGAATTATCCCTTAAATAATCCTTAAGTAAAATATATGAATATATATTTTCATGTAATTCTTCATATCCACATGAAATAAATGATATTACATAGTCTTCCAGATGTTGTAACAAATGTGTCATCCTTAACACATGCCTTTTAAATTTTTTAGTAGATTAACAATCATTATATTTTTTGGGACAATTTTCCAAACATGAAATCCATTTTATCTTTTTGAGTCCATAACAATTATCTAAGGATTACCAAACATATATTGACACTTCATTTACAAAATATTATATATTGGGCCCAACAATTTCCGTGTTTATATATTGTTTTGAATATCATTTCACATATTTGAAATTCAACATGTGTGCCCAAAACATTCTCCCACATTTATAATAAAATGTAATGGAAAATTTGGGGTTTCCCACTTGATTCTCATTGTTCTGAGAGAGGAATGATATCACATTTTTCTCTTATCAAAGAGCATATGTTTTATCAACTCTAAGTTTATGTGGGATAGAACTGCATTGAAAACAATAGAGATATAACCACAGATGTACAATCTATCCATAAAAAACATACATGTGTAATCAGGATCAGAAATTCACAAGTCTCAATTAAGGGATTACCAATAATAAGAGTATTCCATGAAATGAAAAATCCTTCACACATAAAAAAATGTTTGGTTCCAAGTAAATAACTCTCTATTTTACTCATATTATCATCAAAAAAGAACTCCACCCTCATTTGATATGTGTAATGCAATTAATAATTATGCATGAAAGTGTGATTTGAATACCTCAACATTCTATTTTGAAATCTATCATGAATTTCCATGTTCATTTAATCCTTAAGGGACACACTAGTCTTCATTATTTTCATGGTAGTCACTGTAATCCACGAAGTAAAATATCTGTATGATATCTACAAGTTTCATCCAAAAACATATCCATTGATTCCATAAACATTTAATTTAAAAAACATAAAATAATAGTGAATAAGGAGGGATCATATGAGTTTTTGGAAACAAAATTCAGACTGAGAGCTTCCTCACTATACATGCCATTATTTTATACCAATCATAGAATTGGATTATTTATTTGGACACTTATTTTAAATTTTAGTCACTTCTATTTAATTTATATAGTCCCCTATAAATGATGATTCATGTTTCAACTCAATGTACTCACTTTTAATCACATGCATAGTGATATGATCATAATACTGATGCAGAGACACATGTAACATGTTTTCCATGATGCAATTTCATTGTGGGGAGATATAAGTTCCAATACACTGTTACGAAATATTTGGAAATTTGAAATGGATCCAAAAACCATTATATTATATTCCCTTAATTTTGAAAACAATAATTCCATAACCAAGGTGATAGTTGAAAGATAGCCTAATCACCCACAGTGAACTCCAAGGGTTGTCTCCTATAATCAGAATACAATAACTATCTAATCAAAGTGGTTATAAATAGATTTCTAATAATCTAATTCCTCTTGAAGTTATTTTTCACTATATTCAACCTGAAAATAGATACCACACCCACCTCGTACCAACATAGTGGTGGGAAACTAGATAGTCCATAAAGATCCTCAAAATGGGATATCTAAATCAAATCAAAAATGTTATTATTGTATGTGAACTCCAAAAAATAAATTTAATCATACCCAGATCCACTAATATATAGGATTCTTGTTCGAATTAAATCTTATTGGATATGGATTTTCCTCTTTGATAGTCCATCAATTAGTGAATGATACATCGTGCTCAATTTTAAATGTGTTCCCAAAGAATTATAGAATTCCTAAAAACCCATGGTGAATAATATACATCCCTATTCAATATGATACTAGAAGGCACTACATGTAGTCTTGTAATAACTTGAACATACATATTTCTCAACTCATCTAATGAATGAGTCTCTTGGATCAATAAGAAATATATGACCTTTGTTAGTTGTTCAACTGCCTCCCAAACAATATCTCAACTTTTTGGGTTCTAAGGGACTCTACCCTAATGTCCATTATCACCACACCCCATATATATAAAGTCATTTTATGTTTGTTTTGTAACCCTCCAAGTCACGGATGATCCACCTTGATTCTCTAATAAGCGAGGAAATGAGTGAAAAATCATATAATATATATTTTCATTCATGGATAGTAGAAGTGTTAATAAATAACTTGATACATATTTTTTTTTGAACTTGGGTGCACTACCGACTAAGAGGCATACTAGTCCTTCATAAATATTAATGTAAGTAGGAAAAAAACTATACTATGTAAAATGATCACCTCATCACTAACCATTGACCATTATGGAACTATTTTACTTCCTACGAACCATTCATACATCAATAATAATTCAAGATCTGATTCGGGGATGGTATTTACCTTTTCAACCATTGTATACATGATTACCAAGGGAGTACATGGAATCACCGATGGTCCTCAGATGAATCCACCAAACATTCTGCCAACAACAACCCTCGGGCATTCTGGACATCTCTATAGATAATCCACCGTCTTCCCTAAGGATGTGTAAATAGATCACAACATAGAAGTTAAATTGATCAGAAATTCATGTCTAGAAAAAACATGAATTGATAAAAATGAATAAGAAGCTCCTATATAAAAAACTAGAATAATACATAAAGGTAAGTGAGACCAAACTCTCATCGTTGGAGGCCCCTCCCTGATATTGGTTGAAACATGGTCTAATTTTTAAATATTTCATGATTTCAAGATATGTTCGTTACCCTATGATATGTTACTCACCTAGGTCACGGAGGTCATCATATTCTAAATGTTATACTGAGGATCCCAATATACACCATGAACAACCTTCCTCGAGTACGAATACATCCATTTAGAAAAATATATTTTTAGATAAAATGTCTATCCACATAGGTTACACTCCCTCATTATATTCCAAAAATAACTTCTAATTTTACCTTTTCCCCACAATTATATAATCTTTTAGAATTCTCATCCATAAAAAAACAAATGATCCCCTGCTATACTCTACCTGTCTACTTCTACCCTGGTGTGATTCCTCTAACTTCATATTCTTACCACTGGGAGGGGATCCAATAGTATCACTAGAGAGTTAACTCACAGGACTAGTGAATGATGATATAATTTCATCCACTTTGTCTTCCCCCTAATCCTTATCGATCATTCAAGCCAAAAATAGTGCCTTTGAAAATGTCTTCAAGTCGAAAACCCTACCCCGATTTCTTAGCTATGGATGAAGGTTGATCTCAAATTATATTTCCTTCTTCCCCTTGTTCCCATCCAAGAGTGTAGAGATGATGAGAAACACCATGAAATAAGTATAGTTTAATAACCCTAACATCAAATCATGTTAAATATCCATAAATTCTTGAGCATGATCCATTTTCCACATATCTATGAATATATTCTCAAAGAATAGATACTTAAAGATAACCTATGTAAGATTGTCTCACCTTCCCTCCTAGTATGTAATTGCCTACCACCTCCTAAAAGGTCCATGAACCATGAAATCATCTAATATTACTTTTTGATCCACTAGTGTTTCGACCATGTAGAATAAAACTTCAATGATGTTGATCTAGTCCTCTACATCATGTGGTATCACAATACCCTAGATGGATGGTGGATGATGAAGTTAAAACTACCACACATAATTGACCATTCCATGTGTCCACTATTCACATATACCATAAACTAGAAATAACCAGAAGAATCTCAGTTGCAATGGTCCAGCTATCTTGACTAGTGGAGAAAGTGTATATGCATTCTCAAGTAAATACTCCTATAAAGGTGATGTTTGAATATGTGTATCCTCCTTAGAGGGGATGTTTTGGTATTGTTCATTAGGTGTTCCTATCAATTGTATCTGATGTGAGATTATCTAAAATTCTAAATAAATGTTTAGGTTGAATATAATTTTTTACATAGTTTAATTATGATAAAAACCTCCCGAGTTTTTAGGTACATAAAAGTGTTTTCTATAGGAGACCTATCCTAGGTTTCTACCCACAATGATAACACACAACCCTCGTAACACTACACACTACTCAAGTATTGTTATATATACTTTCAAATTAGTCCCCGTCATGTACATATAAAAACAGGAATTCCTTACTTCCAATAATCTAAATGTTAGAACACTATATCACATGCCCACAAAGAAAATTTAAGACATTTTATTAAAGGAACTACCACACATAACATCAACAAGCATATATATGAAATGTGATCCTATATTCCTAGTCATGATGCATGAATAGAACCAAATACCATACAATGTAATAACACAAGATACTCTGGATCCATAAGAAACTGTAAGACGAAGCTATAATAGCAGCCCCCAGGTAACACAGAGGTTTTTCACATAGGAGTTAGTTATGTAATTATGTGACTCGTCTACCTGAGTTCCCGAAAATATATATCCTATCCACCTTGATTAAATATAAGTCAATATGAAATTGAAAGGAAAAAATCCTTTGATAGAACATTGAAATTCAATGACTCAAATCACCCCATCCAATATAGAGTTATACATGGCCTTATACATTCCACCCCATACACAAGAGTTTTCTGACTACTAGTCAGGGTTTGAACGGAGTAGTGGGGAGACTATACACTTAATATCAAAATCCATACATTAGAATATTACCATGAAAGGAATAAAAACATAAATGGGAACAACATAAGTGAATAATAAAAAAAACTATAGTAGATGACATGAAAGATATCTCAAGTCATACAAAGTAATAAAACAAGGACCCCCCAAATATGGTAGGTTAAACCAGAGTATAAAAAAGAAGTAAGAAAATAAACATTGTAACATCATTATAAAGTTCATATCGACACTACCTTTGAATCCAACCTTCTTCACCTCATATCCATATTTTTGGGCCATTTCCCTTTCCTGAATCCATGGTCATGAAGTCTACATGAGCATCGAGATGATCATGCATGGCATAAGTATATAGCCTATAAGAAACCACCAACACAACCTTAACATAAGTTCACATTTTTAAGACATTTATACCATGACAAAAAGTAAATGTGAATGAAAAAATAATCATCCATGTGTCTGTTGATCATGTGCTAACCAGGTTTCCATGAACCCCACATGTACATTATTCTAATCCATTCCACAAGATAGTTACATTCCTTCCTTTAAGAGATAGTTATGGCCCACATTTAAAGAGTAGTCACCTATATCATCCAACCAACTGTGGTCACATGGGTGTTATCTTGACATGATGGTATGTCCTCTAGGAACATGTTGACTATTAAGAGCCATCTAAAAGGATTAGTAGTAATCCCCCATCGAATCAACATGTATATATCTAACTCATGCCATCAACACAACATATATATCCCCACAACCCATTGCAACAACTCAATGATCATCACAACCTGACTTATACCATCTACTCAGTGTGAATCACATTCAAACTCACAGATCCTTTTACATGAACATGTCCAATCGCTATCAAAAAGTAATACCATATCCAAACACTTGCCATCATACCATATAAGAGCCATCTGTATGAAATCCCATACCCAAAACCCAATGTCAAGGATTCAACTTGTAAAGACCCGGAAATTTCATGAAATTGTTTTCTTAAATACCTTGAAATTTTACGAGTCAATGGCTTTTTAAGGAACCTGATTCTAAGGCCCGGTGTGCCCGTAATCAATTGTTGAAGTTTTGTTCGGTAGGTTCAGTAAACGTACGAGCGGGTTTTTCTATCTTTTGAACCAGTGCTCGAAATTGAAATATGAAGACACTGATGAACTCGCAGTGCCAGTATTCTCTTAAGGGGACCCTTACCGCAGTTGCAATTTATGAGGGTTGAAAGTTTATTTTTGGGGATTTAGAATGAATTAAATAAAAATTGTTGTATACAATTTTATTTTATTTTATTTTATTTTATTTTATTTTATTTACAAGAGAAAGTTAAGGGTGGGGCCCACACAAACCCAAACCCTTCACCACCCCTCAACTCCCCATTAATACCCCTTATTTATTACTTTGACAACTCCACAAATTGATTATGGTGGAACCTTCCCACCTCCCTCCTCCCATAAATTGTGCCAATTCATATAATTAATATTAATGTTAATTTATTGGCACCGCTTTTGAATTAATATGAATTGCATGGAAATTATATTAATTGGTGAGCCTCCTTATTTCTTTTGGGTTGAAAATCACTTTTGGGGAAAAAGACTCTGGAGAATTAAAAAGGGAGGTGATCTTTCTTCAATGAAGAACATCCCCGGCGAAGAACACGAAGGACTTCTTCCTCGAACGCACCTCGACGTCAAGGAGCCTACATCGCCTATGACAACGACTCTTCCTCCATCGTTAATGGGATGGCGCAATTCTTCTGTGACGCCTGACTACCGTGATGCTTGTATTCCACAGCTCGACGATGAATGATTTCAACTACGAGGTAGGGGGTTTGTATATTTAATTTAGGTGATTTATACCCTCGAGCATGGCGTTTAATTGTTGGGTGATGACTTGAACCACTAGCATGGTGGGTACGGACTAAAAAACAATTCCGGACCCATCTTCGTATCATTATTGATGCATGGGATGTTGGCGATGACAAAACGGGACCACAACAGTGATTTGGAGCCTTCGGAGTGGAGTTCGGATCCCGAGACAACTGTTGCCATAGACGAAAGCAAAAACAGACCACCGAAATGACTCCGGTGGCCCGCAAAAGACTGCGGAAGTGCGGGTCGCTGACGACCATAGGTAGTGGCACCCCAGCATGCCGCCAGTAGAATCCCATTGCGGTACCATCCACGATGGCGAACAGGGCATCCCGCGGCCGCGTGGGATCCGGAGACAAGCGACGCCAGCCCGACGCCGTGTTCGCGGAACCCCCCCCCCCCGCTGAACCAGCTGGCCTAGACAGCACACCCCCCCCCGGCCGGGCCGGACCCAGATCCGGGTCGGGTCGACCCAGGGTGAGTGGGGCTGGGTCAGACTGGGCCCAGACCCCCCACTTCGGACAGTTTATCGGTCTTTTGCCCATAACATGAGCTACGGACCTCCGATCAACACACCGTCAATTGTGTCGGAATCCATGGATCGAGAAGGTTGTTTTAGTATATTACACTGAAGGTTTTAGTGAATTTTGGGTATGGCCCGGTTGGTTCGAACTTGAAACCAACCGGGCCCTTGGAGCGAAAACGCTTATAACTTAAGGACCGTACATCCGATTGACGTATCTTCAACTATGTTGGATTCCTTTTGATGAGACGGTTATTTTGGAATACTAAAATTATGGTTTGGACATAGATGGAGTACAGTCGAGTTGGTTTTAGCTTAAAAACCAACTGGGCCCCTGGAACAGAAAAGCCAATAACTCTCATATCGGGCGTCCGATTGACACAACGTCTATCGCGTTGGGTTTCTTTTGATGTGACAGAACTTTGGGATACATCAAATCTGGACTTCGTGATAGTTGATTTATCAACCGCCTTGCCCGAGGAGCAGACCCCCCTGTAATCGAGTGTGCAGTGTGCCTGAACCCTAGAGCTGGTTGTGACTGCATCGACTACTTTACTGGAATCCTCCGTGGGTTCGACAATGACGACTACTGTACTGGAATCCTCCGTGGGTTCGACGACGATGACTACTATTCTTGTATCCTGTGTGGTTCTGGCAGTATTGACCTCTGTACTTGTATCCTGTGTGGGTCTGGCAGAGTAGCTGGCCTTGTATCCTGTGTGGGTCCGACAGCTTAGCTGGACATGTATCATGTGTGGGTCTGATAGCTTAGATGAATCAGTGACTATATCTGATCATATCTATCGCTATATGAAAGGTGTATACCTGTGTGAGCTGAGTCTTGACTTTCAATCATTACCAACGGTGTGATTGACTTTCATTCTGTGTGTACTGGGTTGTGCTTGGGGTCGAGAGTAGGATCCAAAATGGGATTGATGACTTAGGTATATGTATCGGCATAGACCTAAGTAGAGTGGGTTGATGCTTCATGATTGCAACTTCCCTTGTGGTTTCTCCTTTGTGGATTTTGGGAGACCTTTGAGGTTCTCAGGGTCCCTACTGAGTATCGTATAATCACCCATGCACGGGTTATGCCTGCACTATGTTGTGTTGGATGCAGATGACGGAAAGCACTGATCATGGTAGAGGCTTGTTGAGCTGGACGTTACCCGGAGGTGGAGCACTTTGTGTGACGTACACGGATCAGACGGATAGACCCGTGGTGCTGGTAGAGAAGATCTGTAACCACCCTTCAGGAGGGATTTCTGGAGGATGACTTGGTGGTTCATTCTTTACATTACTACTATTGAACTAGATTTTCAGTTGTGCTGTACTTTCAGTTGGGTTTGTATACTGGCCCATTTACTTTTCAGCACGTACTTTTGTACTCAGTTTACATAGTTCTTGCTTTAGTTGTGTACTCTGTTGTGTTCTTTACTTTTATAAAGGAAATTACTTCCCTTATTATCGGGATTTACACCTTTGGTCCTAGTCGATAGCCCTTGGCCTATGGAAGGCAGTCTTGGGGTAGTCACAGAACAGGCCCTGAGGACGGGTCATGAATAATTGGTATCAGAGGATTCAGTTCTACTACAGAACTCAAGACTCTGATCTTACCCTTTTATGAAGCAATAGTGTTAACAGTATTGAGTGTGGTTTTCAGTACAGGGAGTCCAGTGTTGGTGTGGCGGTCGACGTATCCATACACCAGGACCCTGACCTCTGACTTCCGACTCAGTGCAAAAAAACACTGATTACGTGTGTGTTTCTTTTCCAAAGTTTTCTTTGTGACTACTTTGTGTCAGCTCACTAGGTATACTATTTGATTGTGGTGCACCTGTTTCTTTTCAGGATAGCCTTACGAAGGCATCCAACTAGGGTTCCGAGTTACGTACGATATGACAGCCCACCGAGTGACGAGGCCTCGGTGTAGGGCCCAATCATAGCGGAGGCACCAGCGGTACCACTACCCACTAAGCCACTGATGCCACTGGCCCCAGCGGCAGAGAGTGCATTCCACCTAAGCGCGTTCCACGAGTTTCAGTGACAGAGGTCACCTATGTTCCGTGGAGATACAGACCCTCAGGTAGCCGAGGATTGGCTGGAGGCTATCATTAGAGTTTTCAGATTAGTAGGGACGCCAGCTGACCTTATGGTGATCCTTGCTTCGAGTCTACTACACGAAACAGTAGGTAGATGGTGGAGCTTGATGCTCCAGGTGCACGAAGAGGCATCACTACTTTGGACAGACTTCGAGAGTCTCTTTACCTTAGAGTTTTTTCTAGCCACCTTTTGTGCGGTGTAGATTCAGGAGTCATTACATCTGTAGTAGGGCAGCATGATAGTAGCTCATTACTCAGCGAGGTTTACTGACCTATCACGCTACATCACAGATATTTTACGGGACTCGTTCTTCAGGGAGCAAACCTTCAAGCAGGGACTGAGGCACGAGATCAGGGCTTCGACAATTCCCCTCAGCATCCCGACACAGGCAGGGGTGCTGGAGCGAGCACTTTTAGTGGAGAGATTTCTCGCTGAGCAACCACCAGAGGTGAGACCCACCGCGGGGCGACACGGAGTAGAGTCTTCTGCATCCGGCAGAAGACAAATGTCACAGGGGTCCAAGCAGACCAGGCTGTTAGGTGGCTGACCTTAGGATACATGTTCGGTTTTGTGGGGCACTCAAAAAAAATCCGGCCTTACGAGGAGCAGAAACTTCTATGCATGTGGTGGGCAGGGCCACATGGCTCGTGACTGCCCGAACCTCCATTCAGACGAGAAACAGACAGTGGAGGGACCTCCCAGGCACAGGCAGAGGTTCGAACGTGGTGGTCCGTAGGGAGCAGGCGAACGGGGAAGAGGAGCTTGCCGAGCAGCGGGTGGTCGATGATGTTTCGAGGCTCTACCACCACCACCACCAGGAGGTCCACCCCGACCACAGGGAGCTGGTGGAAAGATGCAGGCTCAGCTCTAGGTAGTCGAGGATTATGACCACAGAGCACCTAAGATGATTTGAGGTACTATCTATGTATACTCTACCCTTGCTGCTGTTCTTATAGACATAGGTGAAAGTCATTCTTTCCTTCCCGCTGCCCCTGTTTGGAGCTCAGAGACTCTGACAGAGCCGTTGGATCGATCCTTACGACTAGAGACTCCTACGGGAGCAGACTGGATGATTACACACTGGTGCCAGTAGTGTGAGCCTTCTCTAGGAGGCGAGATATTCAACTAGGATCTTCTTGTAGCGGCGTCGAGGCCTTATGATGTCATCTTGGGTATGGACCGGTTATCTACAGTCCATGCTAATATCGACTGTATTAGGCACAAGGTACGATGTATCTACATGGATGGGAGCAGGTTCATCGTCACCATCAAAAAGAGAACCTTTTCAGCACAGCGCGAACTTACGTAGAGGAGAGGGCAGCTGATCACACATCAGTTGGCTTGTCTCATCCTCAGAGCAGTTGATGTGCAGAGCCCGAGTTTTCCTACTGTGGTGGATCAGTATGGGTATGTTTTTCCTGATGATGTTCCAGGACTACCTCCTCGATGAGAGGTAGACTTCAACATAGACATGTACCCCGGGACAACACCAATATCTACTCTAGCATATCGGATGGCTCCCGCCAAGCTTCGTGAGCTGCAGGTACAGTTGGAGGACTTGCAGGGAAAAGGATTAATCCGACCTAGTGTTTCACCCAGGGTTTCTCCGATTTTGTTTTCCAAGAAGGTGGATGGGAGCTTGCGACTGTGTGTCAACGACTATATCCAGAATTAGGTGATCGTAAAAAACAAGTACCCACTCCCAAGGATTGAAGACCTCTTCGATTAGCTCAAGGGAGCACGATGGTTCTCGAAGATAGACCTCAGGTCAAGATATCACCACCTCAGAGTTTGAGACGAGGATGTGCAGAAGACGGCCTTCAGGTGTCGGTATGTCCACTAAAAGTTATTGGTTATGCCCTTTGGCGTAACCAATGCTCCATCAGTGTTCATGAGTCTCATGTATAGGATCTTCTAGCCTTACCTCGATCGGTTTGTCGTAGTCTTCATTGACGACATATTGCTTTACTCGACTACTGAGGAGGAGCACACCTACCACTTGTGGGTCATACTGGATACTCCCCGAGAGCACCAACATTATGGTAATCTCTCGAAGTTCTAGTTCTGGATTTGAGAGTTACACTTCTTGGGACATGTCATCTCGGAGGTGAGAGTTGCAGTGGGTCTAGAGAAGATCGAGTCAGTGCTTTCTTGGGAGCCACCCAGGAGTGTAACGGAAGTTTGGAGTTTCCTAGGTCTGGTTGGGTACTATCGGTGGTTTCTGCATGATTTCTCCAGAGTTGCAGCACCGCATACACCATTGATGAAGAACGGGAAACCCTTCATGTGGTCAGATAGATATCAGCATAGCTTTCATGAGGTGAGGCGGAGATTGACCAGTGAAACCATCTTGAGGCTATCGGAGGAGGGCGTTGTGTACGTAGTTTACTACGACGCATCAAGGACTGGACTCGAGTTTGTCCTGATGTAGGAGCGAGCGGTGATCACTTCTTGTTCGCGGTAGTTGAGCCAGCATGAGCAGAACTATGCTACCCATGAACTGGAGTTAGCAGTAGTGGTCTACACCTTGAAGATGTGGCGACACTATCTGATGGGCGAGCGCTTTATATTCTACTCTGACCACCAGAGTGTCAGGCACATCTTCTCACAGATGGACCTGAACCTGATACAGTGGAGATGGATCGACTTCCTCCAGGACTATGACTTTAAGAGAGTCTATACTCCTTGGAAGGGGAACGTTGTGGCTGATGCTCTCAGCAGAAGATCGGGCATTCAGCTACTAGGCAAGGCAATAGAGAAGCTTGCCACGTTGTGGATATCCTTTGTGGATATAGATGGAGCATCCTTTCTTCAGTCTCTCATGATCACTCCTCTACTTCTTCAGCGAGTTAGAAAGGCGCAGCATGGGGACACTGACTACAAGACACGACGTGCGCAGATATCCTCAGTGGTGGCACCCGATGGATTTTTGGAAGGAGGGGAGCACGTCATACTCTTCAGGAGATGTACGATGGTACAAGTTGCACTACATGAGGAGGTGCTGAGGGAGTTGCACAATTCCCCTCTAACGGTACCTCCAGGAGTGGCGAAGATGTATCGGGACCTCAGACGACAGCACTGGTGGCCGGGTATGAAGAAGGTTGTAGCAAAGTTCATTTCACGATGCCTCACTTTTCAAAAAGTGAAGGCGGAGCACCAGGTACCAGCAGGATTGGTACATCACTTAGAGGTCCCAGAGTTGAAGTGGGACAGGATATCCATGGATTTCGTGATGGGGCTTCCATGTACATCCAGGGGTCATGACTCTATCTGGGTCATTTTCAACCGACTCACCAAGTCATCCCAATTCCTACATATCAGAGAGCAGTTCTCAGTTGAGAGCTTGGGATGCCTCTACATTCGGGAGATTGTACGGATTCATGGTGAGCCATTGACTATCATCTCTGATCAAGATGCTCACTTTACTTACCGGATTTGGAAGGGGTTGTAGGAGTCATTTGGGACACAACTAATTCTGAGCACCTCCTTACATCCTCAGAAGGATGACCAGACTAAGAGGACCATTCAGACACTCGAGGGCATGCTCCGTGCATGTGTCCTTGGCTTTGGTGGCAGCAGGGAGGATCACCTACCCTTGGTGGATTTTGCGTATAACAACAGCTACCACTCCACCATTGGAATGACACCATACGAGGCATTATACGACTGACCTTGTAGATCACTTCTGTACTGGACAGACCTAGGGGAGTCAGCACTTTTAGGACTAGAGATGTTTCAGGCCATGACGGAGGAGGTGCAGATCATCCAGGAGCGGATGAGGACTGCACAGAGCAGACAGAAGTCCTATGCTGATAGAAGACGGAGACCACTAGAGTTCGAGGATGGCGAATACGTTTTCTTATGGGTCTCACATAGATGAGGTCTGCGGAGACTTGGTCAGGGCAGCAAGTTATCTCCGCATTTCATCGGACCTTTTCAGGTCCTCAATAGAGTAGGTGATGTGGCTTACCGCCTATCCCTTCCAGCTCAGTTGCACCGGGTGCATGACGTCTTCCACGTATCTTAGCTGAGGAGATACGTGCATGACCCGACCCACATCATCGATCATAGAGAGCTGGAAATCGACGACGGGGTGACATTCGTGGAGGATCCAATGGAGATTAAGGATCGACAAGAGTGGGTCCTTCGTGGATGGTCGATTCCTCTGGTGCGTGTTCTCTGGTAGCAGGGGAACCTTTAAGAGAGCACATGGGAGTGGGAGGCTCAGATGCATGCTCAGTACCCCTTTTTGTTTCCCTAGTGTATGTTGCTGCTTTAGGGGTATGTAAATACCTGAGGTGGGAATAATGTAAAGACCCAGAAATTTCAAAGAAATTTTTTTTCTTAAATACTTTGAAATTTTAGGAGTCTCTGGTTTCTGAGGGAACTTCATTCTAAGGCCCAGTGTGCCCGGAATCGATTGTTGAAATTTTGTTCCTGTACGTTCAGTAAACGTACGAGCGAGTTTTTCTATCTTTTGAACCGGTGCTCGGAATTGAAATCTGAGGTCACCGATTAACTCACAGCGCCAATATTCACATAAGGGAACTCTTACCGCAGTTACATTTTATGTGGCTTGAAAGTTTATTTTTGGGGATTTAGAATGAATTAAATAAAAATTGATGTACACAATTTTATTTTATTTTATTTACAAGAGGAAGTTAAGGGTGGGGCCCACATAAACCCAAACCCTTCACCACCCCTCAACTCCCCATTAATACCCCTTATTTATTACTTTTACAACTCCACAAATTGATTATGGTGGAACCTTCCGACCTCCATCCGCCCATAAATTGTGCCAATTACTATCATTAATATCAGAGTTAATTTATTGGAACCTCTTTTGAATTAATATTAATTGCATGAAAGTTCTATTAATTGGAGAGCCTCTTTAGTTCTTTTGGGTTGGAAAACCAATTTTGGGGGAAAAGGCTCTAGAGAATTAAAAAGGGAGGCGATATTTCTTCGATGAAGAACATTGTTCTTTAACGAAGAACATCCCCGGCAAAGAATTTGAAGGAATTCTTCCTTGGACGCACCTTGACGTCAAGGAGCCTACGTTGCCTATGACAATGACTCTTCCTCCATCGTTGATGGGACTACACTGTTCTTCTGTGACTCCCGACTACCGCGATGCTCATCTTCTGCGGCTCGATGATGAACGACGTCAACTATGAGGTAGGGGGTTTGTATATTTCATTTGGGTGATTTATACCGTTGAGCATAGCGTTTAATTGTTGGTGATGAATTGAAACACTAACGCGGTGGTTACGGACTAACGAACAAGTCTGGACCCATCTCCGTATCATCCTTGATGCGCGGGATGTTGGCGATGAAGAAAGGGGACAACAACAGTAATTTGGAGCCTTCACAGTGGAGTTCGGATCTCGAGATGACCGTAGGCGCAAACGAAAGCAAAAACGGACCACCGGAATGACTCCGTTGGCCCGCAGAAGACCGCGGTAGTGCCCCAGCGCACCGCCGACAGAATCCCACCGCAGCACCGGCCGTGGTGGTGAGGATGGGATCTCGTGGCCGTGCGAGATCCGGGAGACAAGTGGTGCCAGCCTGGCGCTGCGTTTGTGGAACTGGGGGCCGCGCCCCCCACTCGGCCAGCTGGTCGAGCCAGCACACCCCCCGGCAGGGCTAGGGTGGGTCACGCAGACCAGGCCGGGCCGCGCCCTACCGGGCCAGACCCGGACCTGGGTCTGGTCGACCTGGTGTGGGCCGGTCCGGGGTTGGTTGGGCCGGGTCGGACCGGGCCCAGACCCCCCACTTCGGACCATTTTTCGGTCTTTTCCCCATAACATGAGCTAAGGACCTATGATCGATGCACTGTCAATTGCGTAGGAATCCTTGGATCGAGACAGTCGTTTCGGTATATTACAATCTAGATTTCAGAGAATTTTGGGAATGGCCGGGTTGGTTCGAACCTGAAACCAACCAGTCCCTTGGAGTAGAAACGCTTATAACATAAGGACCGGAAGTCTGATTGATGTAACGTCAACTACGTTGGATTCCTTTTGATGAGACGGTTCTTTTGGAATACTAAAATTGAGTTTTGGATGTAACTAGAGTACAGTCAGGTGGGTTTTAGCTTAAACACCAACCAGACCCCTAGAATGGAAAAGCCAATAACTCTCAGACCGGGCATCTGATTGACGCACCGTCTGTTGCGTTGGGTATCTTTTGACGAGATGGAACTTTGAGATACATCAACTCTAGACTTCTTTATAGTTGATGTATTGACCGCCTTGTTCATGGAGCAGACCCTCTCAGAATCAAGCATGTTGTGTGCGTGTAACATCCCCAAACGATAAAGGGTTAAATGACTAAATGATATGACTCATGTCAACAAGGTGCACCTTCCTTTTCGAGAGCCTGTCTGATTAGAACTCCACAATTAAGCATGCTTGGCCTGGAGTAGGGATCAGGATGGGTGACCTTCTGGGAAGTTTCCCAAGGTTTGTGTGAGTGAGGACAAAGCACACTAGAAAGGACATGTGTTGGCTTGTGGGGATTATCATTAGTCAAACAACATGTTCATGCATGTGGGTGGACCCTAGGGTGGGACCCACGTGTTTGCGGGGCAACTGGTGGTACCTGGTGGGCAAGGAACCGATGTCCATGTTAAGGAAGGGTGGTTGTGCAGTCACTGGGGCCCAATTGTCACATTTGGTATTAGAGGTGGTACCCAGCCTTAAGAGCGGTGCACTTCCTGGGTTGAGATGTAGGGCCACAACGAGGGCGGTGTGCTCTAAGGGGGGGGGGGGGGGTGATTATAACATCCCCAAATTATAAAGGGTTAATTAACTAAATGATATGACTCATGTCAATAAAGTGCACCCTCCTTTTCGGGAGCCTGTCTGATTAGAACTCCACAGTTAAGCGTGCTTGGCCTCGAGTAGTGATCAGGATGGGTTACCTTATGGAATGTTTCCCAGGGTGTGTATGAGTGAGGAAAAAACACACTGTAAAAGAAATGTGTTGGCCTGTGGGGACTATCATTAGTCAGATGACCTGTTCAGGCATGTGGGTGGACCCTAGGGTGGGACCCACATGTCTGCGAGGCAACTGGTGGTACCCGGTGGACTAGGACCCGACGACCATGTTAAGGCGGGGTGGTTGTGCTGTCACTGGGGCCCAGTTGTCACAGTGCGGAAACCCTAGAGCAGGCTGCGACTGCATCAACTACTGTACTGGAATCCTCTGTGGGTTTGACAGCGACGACTATCATACTGGAATCCTCCATGGGTTCGACGGCGATGACTACTCTTCTTGAATCCTGTGTTGGTCCGGTAGTATTGACCTCTGTACTTGTATCTTGTGTGGGCCCGACAGAGTAGCTGGTCTTGTATCCTGTGTTGGTCCAACAGCTTAGCTGGACTTATATCATGTGTGGGTCTGAGAGCTTTGATGAATCAGTGACTACATCTGATCATCTCTATCACTATACGAAAGGTGTATACCTGTGTGAGCAGAGTCTTGACATTCAATCTTTACCAATGGTGTGATTGACTTCTTTCTTGTGTGGACTGGGTTGTTCTTGGGCTCGAGAGTAGGAGCCGAGCTGGGATTGATGACATAGATATATGTATGGGCATATACCTAAGTAGAGTGGGTTGATGCTTCATGATTTCACCTTTCCTTGTGGTTTATCCTTTGTGGATTCTGGTAGACCTTCAGGGGTCTCGGGTTCCCTACAATGCGGATACCCTAGAGCAGGTTGCGACTGCATCAACTACAGTACTGGAATCCTCCATGGGTTTGACAGCGACGACTATCGTACTGGAATCCTCCATGGGTTTGATGATGATGACTACTGTTCTTGAATCCTGTGTTGATCTGGTAGTATAGATCTGTGTACTTGTATCCTGTGTGGGTCCGGCAGAGTAGTTGGTCTTGTATCTTGTGTTGGTCAGACAGCTTAGCTGGACTTATATCATGTGTGGGTTTGACAGCTTAGATGAATCATTGACTACATCTGATCATCTCTATCACTATACGAAAGGTGTATATATGTGTGAGATGAGTCTTGACATTCAATCTTTACCAACGGTGTGATTGACTTCTTTCTTGTGTGGACTGGGTTGTGCTTGGGCTCGAGAGTAGGAGCCGTGCTGGGATTGATGACTTATATATATGTATGGGCATATACCTAAGTAGAGTGGGTTGATGCTTCGTGATTTCACCTTTCCTTTTGGTTTATCCTTTGTGGATTCTGGGAGACCTTCGGGGGTCTCAGGGTCCCTACTGAGTATCGTATACTCACCCCTGCATGAGTTATGCCCACACTATGATGTGTTGGAAGCAGACAACAAACAACGCTGATCGTGGTAGGGGATTATAGAGCTGGACGGTACCCAGAGGTGGAGCACTTGGTGTGACGTACACAAAGCAGACGGATAGACCTGTGGTGCTAGGAGAGACTACATGTACCCACCCTTCTGGTGGGATTTCCAGAGGACGACTCGGTGGTTGCTGCTTCATTTTACTACTGTTGCACTAGATTTTCAGTTGTACTGTACTTTCAGTTGGGTTTATATACTGGCCCATTTACTTTTCAATACTTACTTTTGTACTCAGTTTACTTAGTTCTTGCTTCAGTTGTGTACTTTGTTCTGTTTTTTACTTTTATAAAGGAAATGTCTTCCCTTTTTATCGGCATTTACGCCTTTGGTGCTAGTCTCCAGCCCCTGGCCTATGGAAGGGAGGCTTGGGGTAGTCATGGTATGGGCCCCAAGGATGGGTCATGACACAACTAGTCTCCAAATATTGTGATACCAGTAACAACATTTCCACAAGCCATAAAACATCTAGAACAAATCATAACAATGAAATAACAAGAATAATGTATCATCTAAAGGTTCCCATGGAAACACATGATCCCATATGTATATAAATCAATAATTAGTCTCATGAGATACACATTCATGCACAATGAAATAATAAAATACATTTTGATACAATTTCATTAAATTATAAGGACTAATTACCTCAAGAACATTTATTCCAAATTATTATATTGACTTAAAGAAGACACTAAAATCAATACGTCCCACTGAGTATCCCTAGAACTAATACTAATTCATCAAAAAATGGATTTCATGAATATATTCATAAATATGAACACTCTAAGGGTATAAATTCAGTTAGTATAATCCTATAATATTTTCCTCTAGTGGTAGATATAGATACATTTGAGGTGGAAAAATTGATTCATAATACATCCATGATATAATAGTTCAATGGTCTATGATTTGTCTATTAGATCATATATTAATCCTTATATTTGGTTTGGTGAACATAGATCTATGATTCATCCCAAGATAAAGTGGAAAAATTGAGTAATATTAAGAAGAACAGAAAACAATGATCACCTAGATTCAATTCTCTTAACCTGAATCCTCTAGATTCAACACAATTAATGTTTAAATGGAGGAAAATTTCAAAAAACCCCACTGATGTCCCTAGTATTTAGATCCCTAGGTATTGGAGGAAGAATGTGTATTTTTGTAAAGGATTTTGGTTTAAAACTAAATTTTTTATTAATAAAAACTCCACACATGGTTTAGTACCCTATTTTCCCAAATTATGTGCCAACTATGAATGTGTTGCTATCTCTTCTAGGAACCCACTGTAAAGACCTGGAAATTCGATATTTTTTAAATTATTTGGGATTATTACGAATCTATCAAAATTAACAATGCTTGATTCCGAGGCCCAGTGTTCCCAGAATGGATTTTTGAACTTTTTATGGTATGTACAGTAAATGTGTGGGTGGCGTTTTCTATCTTTTGAACAGGTGCTTAGATTTAAAATATGAGGGAACCATTGAATCTGTAGTGTTGAGATTCACTTAAGGGAGGATAAACTTCAACTATAGTTGGTCGGGTGAAAAAATTAATTTTTCAACTTTTAAAGAAATAATAAAATAACATAAAATTGTTATTTTATTATCCTACCTCATGTTGAGCGGTGGTGTTGGGACTGATAGGTTGTCAAGCCATGTAATGGATTGAATCTCCAGTTGTGTGACCAAATCATTAGGAATTAAGTGGTTCATTAATTTAAAACTCATTAACGAACATCATTAATTAATTTGATGTGTTACACACCCTCCCCCCTTATTTTAATGGATCTTGGTTTGGGTTTTTGACACGGCTTCATCAAGTGAGGAACCTCTAGCGAAGTACTACAGAAACTTCCATCGGCAGAGGATGAAATCTTGGGCGGAAACGATCAGGGATCGATGAACACTGATGAATCCATCCAACAAGGACTCTTCTCCCATCAAACTAGGACACCTCCAATGATTCTGGAGGTAGTGGTGGTTATTAAATTCAAGAAACTCTCAATTCTTTTCCTCATTCTTGAATTTGGGGGGTGTTTGTTGCGGGAGATTTGAATGGGATTTAATCAATATCTATATGATATTTGTATTTGACAACCGCTTATTATGGTGATAACGTATAGGGAATGAGCCAAACGAACAAGGCCCAGACCCTTCATCGCTTGTTTTATCATTACATACTTCGTAGGTGAATTTTGAATTTGATGGCAACATGAAACAGAGGGTCACGCAACAACGATGGCATCTAGGGAGGCACGTAGGCATGGATGGGAGTGGAAACAGATCACGATAGCATCGTCGGATCCCCATAGAAGAATCTCCAGCAGGCGAAGGCAGCGGCCAATGCTCAACGGCTCCGGAAGGAGGCAATGCCCCTCAGCGCCACAACAGACCAGACGGGCAGTCGACCCTCGTCTGACCACGTTAGCGGAGAGCGGTGTGACATCGCACGCCACAAAAGTTTTCCATAATGAAGGGGACCGAAAACACATGGGTCCCACTTTTATCTTAGGTGGGGCCACGTGGTGCTGCCATTAAAAACACCCAAACGGCTTTGCCATTCGGGAATTTGGTCTGCCACCCAGTTGGCAGACCGCACCAGCTGGCAAGCTGGGCCGGTCCCATGGCCCAGCCCACTCGGGCTGGCACAGCTAGTTCAGGCCATGCCAGGTCAAACCCAGGTCAGACCCTGACCGGGACGGGTTTTCCTAGGGCAGAACAGGTTGGGTTGGTCCGACTCGGTCGAACCGGACCCATACCCACTTCGGGCTTAGTAATCACAAAAGGCCATATCTCACAATCCAGATGTCTATTTGATGAACCGTCTACGGCTCTAGAATCCTTTGAACAAGACGGTCATTTTGAGATACTCCACCTATGTTTTGGAAAAGGTTGGAGAAAATTTGGGGTGGATCATACCCAAATTTAATCAGGCCCTCGGCACTAAAATACCTATAACTCTCAGATTGGGGTTTCAATTGCCAGGTTGTTTATTACATTGGAACCCTTATGACATAATGGATCATTGGGTTACTTATTAGTGGGACTTCGTGGTATTTGAGGCACAACTAATATCTTGAGGAGAAGATACTAAGGAACTCAAGTGCACTGGGTGTGGAGAATCCATTGACAGTCTGTCAACCGAATAGTGATCCTATGTGGATCAGCACCCCACAATCTTTTGTGGATCAGCACCTAGTGATCCTGTGTTGATCAGCACCTAATGATCCTTTGAGGTTCTGCACCTAGCGATCCTGTGTGGATCAACACCGATCCTGTGTGGGTCAGCGCTAAACAATCCTGTCTGGGTCAGCGCATACTGATCCTGTATGGATTAGATCATGTGTGGGTCAGCGGGGGTTAGTACCTATTGATCATGGGAGTGTCGGATCCTATGTGGGTCAGTAGGGCTCAGTACCTATCAATCCTATGCGGTTTGGATCCTATGTGGGTCAGAGGGGGTTAGTATCTATCGATCTTGTGTGGGTAAACAGTAGTGCCTCTTAATAGAACATGCTGATCTAACTTTACGACTAATCATCTGTACTTCTATAATTATGTTATTACTAGTTTGAGCTGAGTCTTTGCTTGTACATTGTGATTGAGATCATGGTTTGTTGTTTTCCTTGTAGAATTATAAGAGACCTTCGGGGTTCTATAGGTCCCTACTGTTTATTGTAATACTCACCCCTACACGGGCTCCGCCCGCACCTTAATGTGACTTGTAAAGAAGTTGGGTAGCCTTGACTGAGACTCGGGGAGCTAGGACCTGATGGTGGAAAGCGGTGATAGTTGACATGGAGAGTTGTCGAGAGGATTTGTACCTACCCTTCAGGTAGGATCCTTAGTGGATGATCTTAGGATCTTTTTTTTCCATTTTATGTTGTAGTTGTATCTTTCCAGTTGGTCTTGTATTCTGGCCCCTTTACATTCAGTACACACTTTTACTAATGCATTTTTACTTTGTGGTTTCGTATTGTTGTGTTACTGGACGGTGTGTTTGTACTGGTTTAAAGGAAATGCACTCACATATAGGGATATTCCTTTCTGGTGCTAGTCGCCATCCCCTAGATTATGGAAGGAGGGCTTGGGGTTGTCACGATATAGGCCCCAAGGGATGGGTCATGACAATGTGGTATTAGAGGAGTTGGTTCTACCGTAGAAGTAGACCTCTGATCTTTCCAATGGAGCAATAGTGTTAAGTTTAATAAGTGTGGTTTTTAGTTTGGGGAGTCCAATGTTGGTGCGGTGGATGATGTATCCATACACCAGGACCCTAAATTATAATTTCTAACTCGGTGCACGAAAACATAGATTTCATGTGTTTTTGAAATGTTTTACTTTTAATCTATGTTGATTCAGCTCACCGGATTTAATTTATTGACCATGGCGCACCTGTTTCCTTTTAGGATGTCATCGCATAGACATCCATCAAGGATTATATAGAGAGTACATGATGATGAACTACCGAGTGACGAGGCTTTAGTGTAGGGCCCAATTACTATGTTGGCAACTTTGAGTGGTGTACCAGCAGCACCACCACTCGGAGGGTAGCACTTGCCACCAGCCCCCACTGGAAGTCCATGTACGCCAACTTAGTGTGTTTCACGAGTTATAGAGAATATGGCTCCAAGGATTCAAGGCAAGACAGATCCCCAGGAAGATGAGGAATGGATGGAGGCAATGGTATGGTTTTTTCGTGTAGTTGAGACACCAGTAGATCAGATGGCAATCCTAGTTGCTACCCTATTCCAGGGAACAACAGGGGGATGGTGGTGTCTGATGCTCCAGATGCATGAGGAAGTGAAACTCTCTTGTTTGGACATCGAGAGCCTATTCAGGGAGGATTTCGTACCCATGACTTTATGCTTGGTGCATATCCAGGAGCTACTGCACTTACAGTAAGGAGACTATCAGTGGAAAAATACTTGGCGATATTCACTGACCTCTCACGCTACTCCACCAACATAGTACAAGACCCTTTCTTTAGGGCCCATACCTTTTAGAGGGGTCTCTGGTGGGAGATCATAACATCGACGATATCGCTCAATATCCCGACGTAGGATGGAGTGCTCGTGCAATATTTATTGGTGGAGAACTTCTTAGATGAGCAAGCACCAACGGTGAGATCCAACACCGGACGACAGGTAGCTGAGTCATCTGTAGTAGGTAGTAGGCAGATGACGCGGAGGTCCAAGTGGGCTAGACCATCCGAGGGATGACCCAAAGATGTAGGGTCGGAGGTGAGGAGCTCACGAGGTGGAGCAGGATAGTAGAGGATGAGACTTTGCTTCATGTGTGGTGGGCAGGGGCACATGGCCAGTGACTGCCTGACCCGCCGTATCGATGATCAACAGATGGTCGAGGGACCGCTGAGGCAGTGGTCGAGGGACCGTTGAGGCAGCGGTCAAGGGACCGATGTGGCAGCCGTCGAGGTTCGAGCTTAGAGGTTTGCATGGTAGCAGATGTAGGAGAGGATTCGGTCATCTGACAGGAGGTGGATGATGGCTTGAGGTTCTACCACCACCACCCCCAGGTGTTCCACCCTGACCACAGGGAGCATGTGGACAAGGTGAGCTGGACATCGATGATGGGGTCACGTTTGAAAATTTCCTAGTGGAGATAGAGTATCGACGGGAGCGGGTCCATCTTGGGAGGTCGATTTCTCTGGTGCGAGTTCATTGGTAGCACAAGAATCTCTAAGAGAGAAAATGGGATCGAGAGGCTCAGACGCATGCTCTGTACCCCCATTTGTTTCCCTGGTTTTTTTGTAGCTTTCGAGGATGAAAATTCTTAAACTAGGGATAATGAAAAGAACCCGAAATTCCCTACTTTTTTTAATTATTTGGTATTATTACAAGTTTGTGAAAATTGACGGTGCTTGATTTTGAGGCCCAGTGAGGCTAGAATGGATTTTTTACCTTTTTGAAGGTACATTCTGTAAATGTGCTGGTGAAATTTTCTATCATTTGAATCGGTTCTCATATTAAAAATCCTAGAGCACCGTTGAATCCATAGTGCTGGGATTCACTTCAGGGAGGCTTAACTTCGGTCGTAGTTTGTTAGGGGAAAAACTTAGTTTTTGTGACATTTAAAGAAATAATAAAATAACATAAATTTTTTTATGTTATTATCATACCTCCTATTGAACAGCGATGCTGGGACCGATGGGTTGTCAATCCATTTAATGGCTTGACTCTTCAGTTCCATAACCCCACCATTGAGAACTAAGAGGTCTATTAATTTAAAACTCATTAATTAATGTCATTAATTTTTTCGATGCATTACTCACCCTCCCCCTCTATTTAAATGGAGCTCGGGTTTGGGTTTTTTACATGACTCCATCAAGAGGGAAACCTCTTGTGAAGTACTGCAACAACTTCCTCTGGTGGAGGATGGAAGCTTGGGCGGCAACGATCTAGGATCGATGAACGTCGTTGACTCCGTCTAACGTGGACTCTTCTTCTGCCACAACCACGACACCTCCAATGATTCTCGAGGTAGGGGTTGTTATTAAATTCAAGAAACTCTCAATTATTTTCCTCATTCTTGAATTTGGGGGTTTTTGTTGTGGGATATTTGAATGGGGCTTAATCAATAGCTACATGATGTTTTTATTTGATAATATCATGTTATGATGCTAAGGTGGAGGGAGCGGGCCAGACGAACAAGGCCGAAACCATCCGATTCGTGTTTTATCATTATGTCCTTCTCGGTTGAATTTTGAATTTGATGATAATGCGTATCAGAGGGTCGCACAGCGACGATGGTATCTCAGGAGTCCCAGAGGCGCTCATGAAAGTGGAAACAAAGCTCTGAAGCGTTGTTGGAGCCCCGCGGAAGAAGCGCTGGTGCTCGGCAGCCACAGATGGAGGTGGCGCCCCTCAGCACTACGAAAGACCAGATGTGCGGTCGACCCTTGGCCGACCGCATTAGCAGAGAGCTGCGTGCCGCCATGCGCCGCTGGAGGTGGCCTTAGCTTCGAAGCAATAGAGAATGAGACCCATGCCCCACAGGTCCAACTTCCAACCGAGGAGGCACCACGTGGCATCTCCCATTAAAAAAATTGTACAAATTTACCATTCAATAATTTGGACTACCACCCGGCTGGCAGACCACGGCAGCTGGCGGGACTGTTTGCCAGATGGGCCATGCCCAGCAGAGGCGGGTCAGGCAGGTCTGCAACACAGTGGACCCAGCCCGCGACCCCACCCACTTGGGCCGGCCCAGCCTTTTTGGGCCGGGTCTGGTCAACCTGCACTGGGTTGGGTTATTCTGACCAGGTCAAACCGAACCCGGACCCTCTTCGGCCCAAGTACACACAAAAGGCCATATCTGGTAAACCAGACGTCCGTTTGATGAACCGCCTTCAGCGCCGGAATCCGTGAAATGATACGTCCCATTTGAGATACTCCACCGAAGTTTTTAAGAATTATGGAGAACATCTAGGTTAGATCGTACATGAATCCAACTGGGCCCTCGGCACAAAAATGCTTATAACTCTTAGACCGGGTGTCCAATTGATCCGTCGTCTATTGTGTTGGAACCCTTTTGATAGGATGAATCATTGGGTTACTCATTCATGGGAAATTATGGCAGTTGAGTCATGACTGATGTCTTGATGAGAAGATATTATGTAACTCAAGCGCATCGGGTGTGGAGAATCCTATGACAGGCTGTCAACTAAATAGAGATCATGTGTGGATCAGCACCTAGTGATTTAGTATGAATCAGTAGCTAGCTATCCGGTGTGGATCAGCAGCTAGAGATCCTCTGTGGATCAGTACCTAGTGATACAGTGTGGATCAACATCGATCCTATGTGGGTCAGATCCTGTGTGGGTCAAATCATGTGTGGGTCACCACTCAGTGATCCTATGTAGGTCTGCACGTACCGATCTTGTGTGGGTTAGATCCTGTGTGGGTCAGCGGGGGTTAGTACCTATCGATCCCGGGCGGGTCGGATCCTGTGTGGTTCAGCGTGGGTTTGTACCTATCAATCTAGGGCGAGTCAGATCCTATGTGGGTCAGTGGGGGTTAGTACATATTTATCCTGTGTGGGTTAGTAGTTTTTCTACTTTACGGAATAAGATGATCTAGATTTTCAACTAATCATCTGCACTTCCCTACATATGTTATACATAATTTGAGATAAGTATTTACTTTGTGCTTTGTGATTGAGATCATGTTTTTTGGTTTTCCTTGTGGAATTATGGGAGACCATGGGGGGTATCAGGGTCCATCTTGGGTATTGTTATACTCACCCCTTCACGGGCTCCGCTCGAACCTTGTTGTGTCTTATGTAGACGACGGGCTGTCGGGACTAAGACATGGGGAGCTAGGACCTGATGGTGGATGATGGGGATAGTTGACATGGAGGGCTATGGATACGAGCAATACTTACTCTTTAGGTAGGATCCTTGGTGGATGATCTCAGGAGTTTTTTTCTGGTTTATGTTTTCTATTGTATTTGTATCTTCCCAGTTGGGCTTGTATTCTGACCCCTCTACTTTTTGTAAACACTTTTACTAATACAGTTTTACTTCATGGTTGCATCTTGTTGTGTTCTTGGACTGTGTGTTTGTACAGGTTTAAAAGAAATTCATTCCCGTTTCGGGATATTCCTTTACGGTGCTAGTCACCAACCCATGGATTATGGAAGGAAGGTTTGGGGTAGTCATGGCATGTGCCATGGGGGACGGGTCGTGACACCCACACAATTTAGTAAACTTTGTTCCAATTAGGGTTTTCACTAACTCGAGTCCCAAAGTTATCTTGGTAAAATCACATGATTAACTCTAAAAATGCACCAATTGTGCACCACCAAATGTCCTTTTCAAAAAACCCTCACAGTTTCTTAGGTCGAACCATATGGTTTCCACAAATCATGCGTCGGCCGTGCACCCCATATAGGCCTATAAATCCCTCCAAAACTAACAATAAGCTACCTGAGACTTTATCCAAGAAAATAATTGCTCAAAAATTCTCAAAGAAAGGATTAATTTAAGGTGTAAGGAACCTAAAAGTTATAACCCATTATATCAAGAAACTACTATAAAAATTTATTTATAAAACAACCAATGTGACACTTTTTAAATTTTTCAAATTTACCAAAAAGGTTGCACACACCCCATGGGTGTTTATCTTGGTATAGTCACCAATGGTATTTTATTGGAATACATGGAGGACTATTTTCAAGATTCATATACAGAGTATTTAATTAATAATTGTATGTCAAACATATGGTAATTATGGAATGAATGCACTACATAAACATCAATAAATTGATGCAAACTTATAGGATAGATTATAAACCACCTAATTCATACTGATAGTTGTCTGCAAATTAAATATAAATAACTAATTTTGTATAATCCAATATAAATAAAAAATGTTTATAAACTCCCTTAAACATTCAAATGCAACCAATGATGTTTTATTTATTGGCGAAAAAGTGGAGATACCCTCTTGAAATAGAAAGAAACTAAGAGAGGTCACACCACATGAAATGATGGATGAATATGAAAACTCCCTTTAATTTTAAAACACTACTAAACTAAAATAATAAATTAAAATCTAAGAAATGTCACTGAAGGGTTTGAAGGTGTGAAAAAGGATTTACATCATGAGCTTTCAAGATAGAACCCCCATTGGGAAATTCCTCTAATATATCATAGTATAACATACAATGTCAAACCATATATTCTTCTTGAAATTTCCAAACAGCTACTGGTTCTTCTCAATTTTTCCATGATCTCACCAAAGCGATCCCTATACCCCCTTCAAACAAAACGGGTATATTATATGTGTTTCAGAAAAAAAATTAAATACAATCATACCTCAAAGATGTTCCGGGGTTATATTTGAGTGTTCCACCCAAATCCTACCTCTAATCGGCTAAGGGCTAGATACTAGTATAAAGAAGGAATATCACACACATGAGAGGACTTAGCCTAATAAACTATCACACGAACACATATCAGTAGTATAGAATGTTACAATATAATACCAATGATAACCACTAGTTGTAATCTAAAATTAAAGAGACACATACAAATAATACATACCATATGAGAAATGAATCATTAGTAAATAAAGATAAATACCACGGTGAATCATTCCACAAAACTTATAAACCTCAAAAAGTGAATAAAGTTAAATCCATGGAACATAAAATCTTGGAAAAAGCATTGTTAACAACCATCACCATTGGGTTTCACTAGGCATCGACTCTACCATATCCCTATAAACCTAAGACACTAATGAGTTGTTCATCATCCACTTAGACACAACATGTGTGGAAAAAGATCATATTCCTGGGTGAGTGTAAAATTAATCAATAGGATTCCCCAAAATCCCATATGGATAATGAAATAACAAGTCAAGTCTGTATAATAAAAACCAAATATTTGATATTAATGATTAAGAAAACCATGGATAAAGAGATACCAAATATTAATAACTCAATTCGAATAATAGATATTGAAGGGATCCTATAACGCAAAAAATAACATAAAACCCATAACACCTAAACTAAAAAGATTCCATGATATCCATATCGACTCTATTGAATCATAGTTGGGGACCCTCACATCTATGTGGTATGAATATTATTCAAGGTATCACTAAAACCTATATAGGACTTTGATGTCAATGAGTGGAATGGTAATTACTCAAGGGGCTTACCAACTAGGGTTTTGGGGGTGTAATAGAAGTGGTTGATCCTATCACTAATAAGGGGTTTTAATCAGTTTCATTGAATTGATCCTTGAACAAGATGATATAAACCCCTAAATAATTTAATATATGATCTTTTCAAATATAATTTACGATCTATTTCCATAATTGAGAATTATGCTTAATCATACTTCTTTTTACAATATTGATTTTATTGACCACCCTTCTTATACCATCATTACAATGAAGGATCAATGGGTAGAATCCCTTTAGTTGTAATCCACATTGGATCCAAAAAACTCAAAACATTGTTGTAAAATCTTTGGTTACAAGTGTAGATGATTCTAACTTCTTTTGTAATTCACTTTTTATTATAAGAGGAATCCATTATGAGTGGTATGGATTATATCAAGTTCTCTAGTGTTATATAAAGCTAGAGTGTATAGAGGAGGAGGGTTGATGCTATCCATTCCTAATGTGATTCAAGTGAAATTTTTCTCTCAGATTGAGAAAATTATCTTGATTGTATTAGTTGTGCACAACTATTTTCTCACCCTTAAAATGATATAAGTAGGTTTATATATCTAGGTTAGAGAATTCATATTTTCTCATAATCCCTAATCCAATATCACAATCCTTTGAGAACCCCATACTGAATAATAATAATAATAATTTCTTTATTATTATTATTATTATTATTTCCTTTATCTGCACTAAACTTTTGAATAATTTTTATATCATTTCTAAAATAAATAACTAAATATTTAATTAAATAATATTATACATATTATTATAAATTAACCCTTAACATGGTTTCTAATGATTCCTAGAATTTATGGAACCTAGAATAATGACTATTTATTTAAATAAAAAAATAAATATAGTTTAACTATAAGTTGAATAAATAAATAAATATTATAATCACCAGACACATGAATAAATATTTATTTAATGTTCAACTCAAATATTTATATTTTTGAATAATTGGTGACTTAATATATCTGATCAACCATACTATAATAACTATCAAACCACAGGTCGAGAATAATATTTATTCGACCTATTAAATGAAAATTTCATTTAACTGAGGTTCGAAGGGAAAAAATAGGGAATTCTTTATTGTTTATGTTTTGGACACCACACATTAAACTAATCAGAACAAAAAACCAACCCATGCTTTTACACCATGATATTTGCAAAAAGGGAGTGGAAAAAAATATTTTATAAGGTCAATGGCCTTACTTCTTAAAATATTAGGCTTGCTTATGTGGAGGTGGCTCACACTCTCATGGAAATCAATTTGAAAAGTTAAAATGTTTTATAAGTTTTGGAGAGTCCACTAAGGATTTGTAAAATAAATCCAAAAAACCTAAAATCACATTATTTTAATGGTAAAATATTTATTTTCTGAAAAAATGTTTATAGTATTTTATTACATCACTATTTGGTCATTATGATGTTATAAAACACATTATATATTTAAACGGTTTTTAATTTTTTCCCAAAAATTTGACTGTCTGAAAATTATGAAAAATTAACTGTTGGATAATATTGACGCCCTGATTCGAAAAATTATATTCATTTTTTTGTAGATAATTTTATAAATATGTCAATTTTTACTTTTAAAATAAAAACCGACATTTTCCGAAAATCAATGGTATTTGACAAAAATAGTTTTCAAACCTTAATAAAAATCACAATCGTATAAATAATAAATATAGTTTCATTTAAATTATATTAAAATTAATTTAGTAATAATGTTAAAATAAAATATTATTTAATTCAAAAATCCATTAATTCCTTAAGATGGATTTCTTAATTAAAAAAATGCTATTTTTTCATTAAAAAACTATATACAAAGTAACAATAATAAAATAAAACTATATTCTCTATAAAAAAATAATGTACAAAATCATAGTACTAGGGTCTCATTACATAACCACTTGTAACACTAGTATACGACTTAAGGGTAATGTGTGTGATGATGACAGACTCTAGGGGTGGCTCGAATAAAATCATTTGGGTGGTAATCTCTATCAACATCCACTTCTCCCATAGGTGGTTCCATTCGAGATTAAAATTTTGAATCTCAGCATGGAATTTGTCAAGACTGATGCCCAATGGTGCAACCTTATTTCCGAGATCTGAAAAAATGGGCTTCCTACGGGGCAAGTCTATTAGATGAGGTCATCGCTTCTTTTGTCAAAGTAAATTGGATTTGTTAAAGACCTATATTTATACTAATCACGTGATCACTGTTTAATGGTTATATTATCAATGGTCACAATTTTAAATTGTATTTTAAAATCCAAATACATAAATCCAAATAAGTTCATATGTTATATTAACATTTTACATAATAAGGCATTTATTTTGATGAAGATGAATTTTCATTAATAAATGTTTATGTCATTACAAAACTAGTTCTCTTCACATTATAAACATGATTATATTGAGGAATGTCCATATCCACTGAGCCCACAATGTTCTTTTGAATATTTTACTTACTATGACTTCATCTATCTGTGAAAATCCTTTAATAGATGATATATCCATGTTTATATCTTTCTCCTTTATCATCCCAGAAATCTTGGATAATACCATATACTATTATTCAAAATATTATTATCACACTTTATTATCTTTTTTAAATTCCCAAATCTAAAATTGATATTACATAAACATATTTTTAGAGGTATTTTAAGCCTTGATGTACTCAGTATATATAGATATGGAATCCACTAGATATAATAGGATTTCTCTTTTATATTTCCTCATCCTTACTATGATACTGGATAAAAATGATTTTAAAAAATATATAGTTTAGTATCTCATCAATAACTACTATTCTCATTTATCTATATACTAAGAATTATTCAATTTCAATATTATTAGGAACTCTTATACAATTTTTATATCCATCCTTTATAGCTTCTCTAATTTTGTATGATATTATCCTTTATGTGTAACACATTATCAATATCAAACCTATGTATGTATTATAGAATTTGATTTAGATTTACAATGTAATCATATGAATATTTAGTCTATTTATCATGAGAATCACTTACTCTGTGTTCCACACAT
The DNA here is from genome assembly GCA_963277665.1 of Viscum album. NCBI lineage: Eukaryota > Viridiplantae > Streptophyta > Magnoliopsida > Santalales > Viscaceae > Viscum > Viscum album. The sequence goes on along the minus strand of OY728128.1, from coordinate 2,079,386,876 downwards.
AATAGAAGATTTATTTCATTCCATGTGAAAATGGTAACAATTCAGTTGAAGTGATCCATCCTCTATTTTTCAATACCATATCAATATATGTTCTATGACTTGGACTAAGAAACCCCAAAGATCTAAATTTTTATATCACATTCCCCTAGAACCGCGTTGATATTTTAAGTCATTCTTAGAGAAATTATATTTAGTATAAAATAATTGTAAGACTAGTCATCTATTTGAATCTTTTTTTCCAATATATATGTCCTGCAAAACTATTGCACTTTCACTGACTAATTTTAGACACCTAGAAACCATTGATTACTAACTAATATTTTATTAATTTTATTATAAATCTAATACATAAAGGAATATCAATAACGTTCACCCCTTATTTACTTTATTTTAGGTCATCAATCCCTTATGGTCATTCCATATAGAGATCATTCATAAGGTTTCCCCCAAGGAAGGTGGAATTAAAATCCATTGCCCAATGTAATGATCATAATATTTTTAAATTATGAGTAGAATTTTAAAGCAAGATAGCATTAAAAATTGGAATAAGAAATCAATACTTATTGTAACTACACTTTTACAAACCATATTTAGTTTCTCTTGAATACCTGCCAATATTTTTTCATCAACGGGGTAAACTATCAAAATAAATAACTAAATCTGAGTTCATTAAATCTATCTTTGTGTTCATATGAACTTTTCATTAATAGGTAGTTAAAACATACTGGATGATATGGGATTAAATATTCTTGTCATATATATATAACATATTTTGGTGAATATAAAACCCCCTGATTTCTTTTAACATTACTAAGAAATATGTTCCTCTGAAACAATTACCCCCAATACCACTATTAGATTATAATGTTATTATATCAACTTATATAAATCCAAAAATTATATTTCATTGAAGTATAGCATGTTTCAACTATTTCAAAGAAGATGTATTTCCTTAATATATGTATATATTTTTCTTTCTAGAATCATTCTATCTTTGGAATGTTATTATCTGAGTGAATAAACAACTAATATGAACTGTGTGTTTTCATTGATGTAAAATTAGCCTTAACAAATGATTCCCATCAAACCCATGAGGTTATGAAATAATGAAATCTTATCATATAAAAACTTATATGATATCCATAAATTAATTTAATCGTAATATGGTTAGTTTTTATCCTACTATTTATGAAATATGTCTTGGAATATAATTATAGAACACATTTAATATGTATAAGATTCCCCGTTGATATTCTTTATTTGACTATAACTATAATTATGGGTACGCGATATCATAGGTTTATGAAAACCATCGCTACACATTTAAATTATTAATGAATACATGGTTAATGTATACTATGAAAAAGCCTCCCATAACATCATGTATCTTTTTGTTAAGTGATTTTTTTGTTGAGCTTCCCTAAAATTTATTAGAGGAATCTCATAGAAAATTTGACCTCACTTATAGTTTATATTTTGAATATTTTATTTTATAAGGATTAAATAAATCTAGGTTTTTTTATTACCTTTATTTCAGTAGGTTTATTTATTTAAATTTATAAATATTCTAAACTGGGTTTTGATGATTAAAGTTGGGTTTACTTGACTAAGTTTTATCTTTCCACAATATGGCATGAGTCTTTTATTTTATATTTATAATATTTTACTCTAATTCAATGATTATTAATGTATTATTTTAGTATGAAATACCATAACAATATGCATTTTAATAAATAAATAATGCATTGTATTGTCTAATAAGGAAATCTACTAATTTATTTCGCAACACCCAATTCAAAATAATTATTTCACAAGAATCAATCCACATGGTAATATGAAGTTGTGTGATTCTCATTGTTGAAATAAGAATCACCTTTTCTAATCCACTAAGAGATTGTTATTTACTTCTATTGAGGTTTATAAACATCCATTGTTCCTATATTTTAACAAAAATGTGTAGAAACATGTTTTATTTAATTCACAAGAAGTGAAACATATTAGATTATGAATATATCCTATGATAGATGAAAATATTTTATTCTTTTTCATCTATTTTTAGATCCTCTTCTTATAAATATTCTATACTCATGATAAGTAAATAAGTTCTTGTTATCTATGCTATCATAGAATCCATGGTATTTTTGAAGGATGTTGAAAATAAACCACTAAATTTTAACCAATTATAGATTTTTAAACTTGGTATTTCATTTATTTACTAGAATGGGTGAATAAAAAAGTTCATGACATTCATTATATTCTTAGGAATTTATAGTGAAAATATTCATAAGTGGTTTCTTAATACTATTCATCCTATAGTTTTGGATTAACATGTAATATGTTGGTAATAAGGATGATAAAGAGAGATTAATGTATAATTTATTATCTAAATGGAAGCCCAAGTTCACTTATTGATCAATGTAATTTAACATTTTGAAGGTAAGTTCACTAGGTGGGTACTCATATCCTAGTTTTAATCAGTATAATGTAGTAAAAAATTCATTTATCATAAGCCTCCTTTTCTCATCCTTAAGATATATGAGATGATATATCATGGTATTTTCATTCTTGTATTTATGTTTCATCATCAGATCTCCAAACATAAATGACATCATAATGAAATAAATAGTTGAATCATCCACCGTGTGTCTCTCAAAAGAAACTTTTTCACTTATCCTTGTTTGGTATGTTTTTTGCATGGGTATTGGGGACTGTAGTACATAATAAAAATTTTCCTATAGTAGTGAATCTAAAAAACAACTATACTAGTTATAGAAATGTATTCCCAGTGATGACATGATCTTTATCCAAAAATGGTAATAGTGTACTTGTGGTTTACCTTTCCATTTTCTACATTATATAAAATCATATTTGATAACTTTATCATGATTACCAAATTGGGAAATAATAAATTTAATTTATTATTGTCCCACTGTTTTATGAAATCTAAATAGCCCACAACATTGGATGTAGACTATCCCTTCTCATGGATACTCTATTGGAAATGATCTATATTTCCATTCTCATAATATTTACTTGGTCTTAAAAAACTATTTGGTGGTGTTTATGTAGTTAGGTATTTCCAACTATATTAACTTAAAACTCCTAGATCCACATTGCGGACTCCCCAATATAGAAATTCTAAACCCAAATTTACAAAACATTTTCCTCCTAATTACACAACATCCTATTTGGGAGGTGAACCCTTGATGTGAACTAGGTTAAGTCTACCCAAAAATTTGGTTAAAACTATCGGATAATTAAAAGAACCCATACACGGGATAGACAAGCACTTTGAACTATGGTTTCATCTTAACTTAGGTCTTGGGAGGATATTACTATTTATTTTTTTTATTTATGGAATTTTCATCCAAATGCATAAATATTCATTATTTTATCCATATACAATCTTGTTAATATTATGTGGATTTTATATAATTTATTAACATTTTCTCGATAAAATAATTTATCCATAATAATTTTTTACTTTTTTTCATGTTAATAAATTCATTTATTATATTAGAACATGATAAAGAATCCAAAAAAACAAATAATTAACCATGAATTGTGCAGAAATAAATTAAATATGTGTGGAATGATCATCATATTTTTTTATATTAATTTTATCAATCAGATAAAAAAATAACCCTCGGCACTATGGTAAGAACTCATAAAACCAATGTTTGGTTCAAGTTGTTGAATCTCACTTGGATCTTATATATATTTTTGGTTGGATTCACCTTGTATCTAGTTCTAAACCACCACCTATCTTTTGAGAACCATCCTTTATATGTATTTATTCACATGAGGTTCTTGTGAACTGGGGGTATGGGGTTACATAAAAGAAACCATGGACACATATAACCATACATAATGATAGGGGTGACTTGAAAGACACCATATTTAATTTAATAAAAATTTAATCACATACCAATCCCATGAAATAAATCTTAAATTAAATATAAACCTAACACATAAATATATATATCATGCTCAGTATCATCCATACGTACAATGAATAAATATTTTATAAGAAATCAAGAAATTATTTTAATTATTTCTTTATTAATATATATTTCAAAAATTAATTATCATATTAATTAATTAATTATTTTATCTTAATTTTCCATCCAAAAATTATTAAAGGTGTCCATCATCTATCAAATCCTATTTTTTATGTAAACCAAGGTCCTATTTTTTTGGTAGAGGATACCCCTTACATGTATCATTGGCCCATAGGGAATTAAATCCCATTACATGGCCTACATGCCCATATCTAGGCCCAAATACCCCTCATATGAATAGTAATTCTACAGTACCTTCCAGTCTAGTTCTTGATATAGTTCCAACCACTACTAGAGTTTCACTAGTGTTAAAGATTCACAACTACTATAGGGACCTATAACCAATGGGTTTTGATCCTCTAACCATGATTTATTATTATGAGCTTCTTAATACTAAACCAATCCCAACTAACACATCATCTAAAATTTTTATATAACATAAATAATTTATTTTAATCTTCAAATTAATTAATTACATGATTGTTTCATGTAGTTTCATAACATACAACCCTATGAACAGCACAATGTATTTAATTGTCCTTTTGTGTATTGTGTGCCTATATGACATGTACCATACATGATTTGTTGTGTTATTATGTTTCATGTAGTTTTTTGAGTTATTAAAATATCCATATTAGAATTAATGATACATTAAACACATTAATATATTAGGTGTGAACCTATTTTAATACCCATGATGTACACAACATGTTCAAGGACTATATAATACTTATAGTTTCAAAATTAAAGAAAAAATTAGTTAAAAATTTTATATTAATTACACAATATAGTTATATTTAATTCTATAATTAAAATTCCATATTTTATAATTAATTTATATAGTGTACAACCTATCATAGTGTTTAATCTATGTAAATGAGTATAAATTACATGGAATAAAACATCATGCTACACACCATGGGATTCATTATCTAGCCATCTATGAAAAATACCATGGAATAATGTCTATAATAAAAGCATACATGTATAATTTACATCACGTCTACCCTAGATTTACACAATAAAATCTCATTTATACAGTCCTTGTTAGTTAGCTATCAACACATTGTGTGTAATTAATACATTTATCATATATTTACTACGAAACTTCTATGTTCCTCTTAGGGTGTGTTATATGGAATGTATACCTACTACACTCCATAAAACCCATCACGCCATGTTTCATATTAATCATTAAATAGATGAAGTTTAGTTATATCCAAAACTCTTATTCTACAAGAAATTCCATGATTTTCATAGATCATCTTATTATCCTATTATTGTTCATGTGGAATTGAACGTACATCATATCTTGACTTATGGTTTAAGGAATAATTTTACTAAAAATAAAATTCTAATAATAAAATATATAAATCGATCAATGATTAAAAAACAATTACAAGATAATATATGACAACATTAATACCATATAAAGGTTTTGGGTAATAGAGGATGTAGTCAAGCCCTTGATCAACAATGGGTTTCATTAGTTTTTTAGATTTATCCTTAGAATCGGAAGATAGAAACCCTAGAAGAATCAAAGATAGGATCCTTTCACATATTATTTATATTTAATTTATATAATTGAGAATTAGTTCATCTTATAATTATTTCTTTTATGTCAATCTGATTGACCAATTTTGTCATTTTGTCTTTGTGACAAAGGATCCAACTATAAAATCCATCTTATGATAATCCACACATGCTCCATGAACATCATAAACTCTCTATAAATTATTTAGGTGATGGGATAAATGATTAAAACCACTTGAATCTTTCACCACTAATCACAATAAGATTCCATATCAAGCATGAAGTATTCTATCAATTTATATTATGTTCTTTATAGGGATGAAGATGATTAATTCCCTTTATTTTTAGAACATTAATGAGAATGTTCCCTCTAGGGTAGATAGAATTATCTAGAGAATATTGTTTGTTCACAACCATTGTTTCACCCTAGATTTGATATAATCGACTTTATATAGCTAGGTTAATGAATTTTTATTTTCACATAATCCCTTAGAAAAAATCATAGTTTATAGAGAATACCATATTGAATTATAATATTATTATTAATTTATTTACATGCACAAAACTCTTGGATTATTTTAAAGTCATTTCTTAAAAAATGAGATATTCATTTAATTAATATTAAATATATAATTCCCACCAGATCCTTAACTCATTATGTTAATCCTTCAAAAATTCATCAATCCATGAATATTAAATATTTATTTAAATAAATAAATATCATTTATCTGAATATGCAATGAATAAAAAAAATACTATATTTACTAATTTTTTTTAAAAATATTTTTTTAACAATCAACACACATATTTGTTATTTTGATTAACCTATGACTGAATATTTTTGATCAACCATACCAAAATAATTATTAGTCCATAAGTTGAGAATAATATTTATTCAATCTCATAAATTCACATAATAATTAACTAAAGTATTGTATACACTTAGTGTGTGACCACCTTGGCCTCTTTCATGGTGGAATTAGGTTGACAAACCATAAGTCCATGATTAACATCTAACAACATGTTAAATCACCCATAAATAAATAATTTAATTCCGTAATGAAAAAAGTCAATTATGAATGTTTACTATGTATAATAATAAATTATTCTTGATATCACATTAATCAGGTTTCATACTTTTTTTAGTACCCTAAATTCATAAATTACACATATTGGTCTTCTATAAATGAACACATCAACATATACACCATGGACATGCATTTATTAATTAGTTCCATTTATATCAAAGGTAAAGAGATATATACTTTCATTAACTCAAATTGGAAGAATCCTATTCTAGAATTATTCATTAATTTCATATAACTCATGTGACAACTAATTTATCCAATGTCAACACAAGAATATTTCATCATGAGTTTTTTTCAATACATCAAAGTACACAACTCATGACATCAATTAATAAAAATAAAATGTATAAGGACTAAAACACATCTAAATTATAAATATATAATGGTAGATATAAATTATTTATTTAATAAACCTTGGTTTGTTCTCATAACATTCTCTCTTGGGTATTAATAAGGATGAACATCATGAGAGAAAAATATCATTGTCTTATGAGCCGCCTACCCCTGATATTATATATCATCTATTTCTAGTTAGATAATGTTATCTAGCCATATAAAATATATTTAAGAACATGACCATAGAATTATAAGTCTCTCATCATAGTGGGGATATTCTATAACATTTTAATGTACATATTATTGTGAAAAAATATCAAATTAAATGTTACATAAAAGAAAATCATTATACGGTAAAATATTTTTTAATACTCAAGACCCTGAACATACTAGTAATCTAACATAAGATGTAGTTGGTTCTAGGGCACTGAATTTAAAGTATACTAAAAAAATTTAGGACACACACCCAATCATATGTGTATGGGTTACCGTCTTCTCTATGTATATGTGGGACCCGAAATTTGGAATCATCCTTTCTACAGGGCTTACCAATCTTGTGTATGCTTCAAACACGTTTCTTGTCCCTAGGAATCTTCTCTATGATGAAAAATAACTAATACTACACAAATAAACATAGAAACTTCATCTAATAATGATTATGTAAGAACTAATGAATTTTATATGGAAAAATTACTAGAATGTAATATTCATTGTTTATTATGAATCCCTGGTAAGAATATATGGAAATAATCAAATTACATATACTACACAACATGTATTACTAACAAAATGGTATGCGAGACTTAGGATTGAGATGCGAACCTACCACCATTGTTATATCATATAGAAAGACCATAAAAAAGTTTTGATAAGGTGAAACAATGTGTGGTACCCTTGGGAAAACCATATATGTACTTCCACATGAGTGATAGTTGCGTCATTATAGAACATGACATGTTCTTTAGTCCAAACTATGTGGGGGGATATGGGTTCATTTGTTAATATACTCTATTATACCATAGCTTTCATGGCATGATAAACATGGTGTGTGACCCATAATCAAACAGCATGTGATTTTTATTTCATGGAGTAAACCCTTGTCATAGTTGATGAGTGACATGACATATGCGTTGTTGGTTACCCACCACGTGTCCTTATTTTCAAACTCCATCACCCTAGTCACCCATGAATTCAAAAACTATGCCCATTATTTCCACTATAATTCATTCATAATTTATTGGGAACTATCTTTTGTTGTCACCACCACACTGATGGTGGTTTCCTAAATCACCCCAATGAAACATTTTATCCTAGGAATATTGACCATGGTTAAGCATCCATATCCCAACAAACCTCCACCTAAGACAGAATTGGGGGCCTTCATCAAACCACTCATTGCAACTTTAAACCAATCAAGCATCACACATTAACACCACATTCATTTAGAACCATCTATGCTCTATCATCAAACATTATGTTAGATTCAAATTTCATCAATTAACTAGTTTACAATGTGAACGACGATAATGATTATTTATCTTGATGAGAAGCATAAGAGAACAAAAGAATGAAGAAATAATTTTTGGGACATATTTGACCAATGTGTCCATCAACTAATGCATGTAGTCAATATATTCATAAAAATAACTATGGTAAAGGGAGGGAGAAATTTTAATTTGATATTCCATGAATAAATCATGTAGATAATTTTAGTACAAATACATTGAAATTAAAATCCATAGATAAATCAAGAACATGTTCGGATATTCCAATATTAAGATCGAGATATTTCAAAAATCATTATGCAATTTTAAGACAAGATTTTTAAATAAAATCACACTATAATGAGTTAAGGGAAAATAATTAAAAATTCATACCTCATGGTAATTCATAGAAACATCATGAATTTTACTTCGATCCATACTAATTAATGACACATCCAAGAATAATGATTCCAATGAAGTATCCTCCCATTAAATAGGATTAACACCCTATTTATAGTGGTGGATTAGATTTTTTATTAGAGTTTTAATTTTTTTTAATAAAAATACTAAAATAGGCTTCTACTTGAACAAAAACCCAATGAATATTAAGCTTATGAAAATTAAAATCATTTCAATCAGTACTATAGTGTAAGAATATATATCAAAATAATCTTAAGATATATAAATTTATATTCTCATTCACAAACTTGTATAATAAAACTAATGTATTTAAAAATTACTATTTATTTGTTGAGATCCCATGATAAGATAAAATCAATCCATACAAGACATACCTTAATAAAATATTACTAAAAATATCTAAATGGATTGAAACAAAAATATAGGTCTCTCCATAGAACTACCCATAACACATGATGGGTGAAATAATCTTTAGCGAGAGTCTAAATTTTATAGTAATGTTATAAAATTCAATTCATATATTTTTAGAGGTTGTTTGATAATAACTGTATGTTAAAATATTATATTGGATGGGTATATGAGTTCAAAACTAATGGATAGACATTGAATTATATAGTTATATAATTAATAAAAGGATTGCTACATCATTGAGGTCAATACATAATACTACCTAAAAGATGAAGTGAATTTATAAATTATAATGGTTTTTTATTTTTCATCTTTCTTTAATATTAAATGATAAGAGGAGTTATTATAAATAATGGTTGGTATAAATAAATAAAATTTTTTTTTTTATACATCTGGTTTATGACTTTATTCAATTCAAAAACACTGTTTGAAAAAAATATAGGTGTTTAATTTGAAAATATGTAGTGTATCTATAAAACCACTTAACAACCACATGGTATGTTTAATCACATTAACTGGGTGTTATGTAATGACCCATAATTCTACCAGTGATATTTTCCTTCTTATGTTTATTTCATATAGTATATATCACATAAAATCACTTATAGAACACAATATAAACATTATAAATGAATAATGAATGAAATAAGAGGTATTTTTAGAATTTAATGAATATATATAGATGAAATAGTAACTTAACCTTAGGAATAGTAATATGACCCTTATGTATAGTTAACAGATGAAATGAATTGTAATCTCACCCATGAAAGTATAAAGAAAAGTTAGGAATCTTATATATGAAATTGTTATATAATTATAACAAAATGTAAGTAAATAAATATTTTAAAAAAATTTAATAATGTGATGGTAATTTTTTAAGTCATAAATAATTAATTAAAAGATTATAATTAAAAAAATTATTTAAAATAAAATTTATATCCATAAAAAAAAACTAATCCCCTTAGGGAGGTTCTCAAGGAGTAGTATTCATGAGTTAAAATCTTCTTCCCTTTCCATTAAATTTAATTTTAAGTTGTTTTCTTTTATTATTCTCTCCTAACCTCATCTATCCAAAAGAACATGATAAATCCTGTATCATATATATACTAGAATTATATCTTGTTAATGAAATATATTTCATAAAAATACACACACACTCTCTCTCCCTTTTTTCTCTCTTTTATTTTAAAAATGAAATTGTCGTACATGAGGTGCCGATTTACAACCTTTGTAGATAAAAAATTTTACTTCTTTAATTTATCCTACAATGATAGTAAAGAAACCATTTTTATGGTAAAAATAGACTATAATATATGTATTATAACCTTTAGTTTATTTTGGAAGTAACATAATAACATTATACTAAATGATAAAAAAAGAGTTTGTTATGATCAATAATCGTCGTAATAATGTAAACGATTATCACTAAATGTCGTATCTAATGATTAATTCGCATACCCTATAAAATTGATATATATAACCATTTAAACTTATTGATATTAATTAATATCATATAAATTAAATTCTGGAAAATTATACTCATTCTGCATGAACTTCCATACTCATATACCAGTATACTGATCGTGAAATGTAAGGAAACGAACACTCCTGGACAATAAAATTATATCTTATAACTCAATAAAAAGTCCATAAAATAACTAAATATAATTATAATAAATAAAATAAATGCATAAATGTTTTTTAATTAATTAATTAATGGATTTAATTTGATTATCCAGCACATTAATGTTAAGTACAGAACATATTTGCACATAAGGTAAGGGATTCTACCCGAACCTTCATTTTCCCTTCATGTAATTATTTCAATGTATTAACCCAAATGTAATGATTATTTTTTGTACTTATTTTATATTATATTTATATTTTCCAAAATCATATATTCAGATCATTTTATCTTTCTTTTATGGGTAATAATTGTTTTTACAATGTTCCCTTTTCAATTCTTCCTGACACATAAGCCTGATTTAAGGGAACAACACGAATTGTCACATAATTTCAAGTTCACTATATAATATGGTTTAAGACACTATTATTTTTCTAAAATCAATCATTTTATTCTATAAAAATAATCATAATTCAATTTTGGTTTTATACAAGGACTTTTCCAAAATAAATCTTTTTTGAAAAATAAATGAGTATTTCTCTCGTGAATTCCTCGATGATTTTCTTAGAGTATTTTCAAATATTTCAACATCCTTGTTTATTATTATGTTTAATTGGGATTATTATTTTATGATATCATATACCATATTTTATTAAATTGTTTTAGATTAGTTTGACTTTGGATGTGTTATCTTGATACCATTCAACATATTACTCACAATTCTTAGTGATTATGCTTACTAATTCAAGGAAGTTGTTTAAATTTCATATGTTAGTTTCAATATGAATTTATATGTTGCTTATTTTTCACCCCTTTCATATGAATCCTTATTTACAAGTTTTTTAATTCAGGTTGGAGTCTTTATATTTAATCCAAGGAATAATATTGATCAATTCTTTGATGTTTTAAATCAATTTCTCTAAAAGGGAACTAGTCTCCAAAAATTTCTCATATTATGAAGATATTGTCTCATGTACTATCAATATATAAAAATCATTTTCTAATTAATGTGACATAAATGTAATGAAATAGATCAAGATTGCTGTCGAACCCTTTAGAAAAGGAAATAATGAAATGGTAAGGAAGGGAAGAGTTTACATTCTACAATTAAATAATTGGGGTAAGAAACACTGTGGTACTTGTCTCAATGGAATGAGAGTATGTTACAAGTGTGGAGAGAAAGGAAATAATCCCATGATTGCAAGGAAAATAAAGAATCTTTCAATGTTATATTCACTTATTGTAATGATATTTGAAATTATACACATAAATGTCCTAGAATTTAATGAATCATTCCCCGAAGAAGGCTAAGGGAGAACATCCAAGCTTATGTTGTCACAAATACTAAATTTGAAGTTCCTAATTATGTCGAGGTAGGTACTCTAATCATTTCCTCAGTCTTAGACAATTCCTTATTTGATTCTGGGTTATCTAATTCTTTTATATCTTCCAAGTTTCCCATGAAAATTATATATTTCCAATTTTATTTAATAGAAGCGTTTTTAGTAAAAAGTATTAAGGGAAGTATCATTGTAAAAAATATGTGTTAATATGTCCCCTTTGTTACACATTAAAATACTTTATTTGCTGACCTGATCCTCATACCTATTATTTAATTTTATATAATTCTTGGTATGAATATTCTTTTATATTATGATGGAAAAATCTATTATAAGTTGAAAGAAGTTAATTTTTTGAGAATAATGTATAGTCCCTTATCATTAAAGTAGAATACTCTCCATACTATTCTAATCTAGGTCCACCCCATTATCTCTTATTAATTCAATTCTTGGAGATGAAGAGAAAAAATATTTATAGGTGACGAAAGAAGTATTTAAATAGAGGATGTACATATTGTGCAAGAATATTGATGTATTTTAAGATAATTTACATGGATATCCTTTAAAGTTTGAAATTGAGTTTTCTATTGATTTAATTCATGGTACAAGGACTATATCAAATAATACTTATAGAATAAATATATTAAAATTAGTTGAGATGAAAAAAACTAGAAGAATTTAGTGATAAAGGATTTATTTTCCCTAGTATTTCTCCATGAGGATCCCCTGTACTCTTTGTAAAGAAGAAAATGGATCCATGAGGCTATGTATATACTATATGAAAATTAAACTTATTACAATAAACTACAAGTATCCACTTCATCACATTGATTATTTATTTGATCAAATTAAAAGAGCCTAATATTTTTCAAAGATTTACCTTTGATCGGGATATCATTAATTTTGATTAAGGAAGGATGATATTCCAAAGACATAATTTTGAACTAGGTATGAGAACTAAAAGTTTACAGTAATACTCCAAAAGCCACAAAGATCATCATAATCACTTGAGAATTATTCAAAAGTATCTTAGAAAAAACTAGTCATATGGGAAGTTTAGAAAGTGTGAAATATGTCTTAAAACAGTTTATTTTCTTTTCTATATTATCTCTAAAGATAAAATCTTAGTTGATTCTTAGAGAAAAGCGGTTCATGAATAGAATAAACCAATAAACATAAGTGAGGCCCGTAGTTTTATTGGTTTAATAAGTTATTATCAGAATCTCATTTCAAACATCACTCGATTATCTAACTCGTTAACCAATCTTAATCGTAAAGGGGTTAATTTTATATGGACAAAAACTGTGAAAAATGTTTTATGGAATTAAAGAAGAGATTGGTGAATGGTCTGATCATAACTCTACCATTAAGAAATGGTTGGTTTGTGATTTATAGTGATTCATCAAAGAAAGGACTTGGTTGAGTCCTTTTATATAATGAAAGAGCTATTTCTGGTGCATCAAGGTTGTTAAAAAATGATGATAATAACTATCCAACTCATGATATTTAGTTTGAAACTGTAATATTCTCTCTGAAGATATGGAGACACTTTCTCTATAGTGAATGATGTGGGATATATATAGATCACAAGAGTTTTAAAAATATATTATCATAGAATAAACTCAATATGAAAAAAAGATGACATCATGATATACTCAAGGATTAATATTGTTCAATACAGTACCTCCTAGGGAAGGAAAATAAGGTATAAGATTCTTTGAGTAGGAAGAATCATGGAGTTATGAACCAAAAGAGGATTGAAAAGCATCCTATGTACACAGATCTAGTAAAGATGGATATGGTAATTATCAAGGAAGGTGAAACATCATTAATTTTTCAACAATTTTCCCAACCATCTATATTGTAAATAGTTAAAAATTATTATTGTAATGATGGGAAAATTCCATAAAAAAATAAAGTTGTAAATGATGGGAAGTTTCCAGACTTCATATGTGAAGATGTAATTCAAAAATTTTGGAGGTGGCTATCTGTTCCCTCTATAATTGAGATAAAAAAAGAGTTATTGGATGAATCACATAGCTAAAATTTATTTATACATCCTACTATCACTGGGATATTTAAATATTAGAAAGAACATTTATAGTGGGATAATATGAAGTGGGAAATTTCTGATTATATATCAAGATGTTTAGTATGTAAATAGGTGAAGGATTAAATACAATATATTAGAGGTGTCATGAAACCCCCTCCTATTCCTACATCTAAATGAGATTCCATTGCTATGGACTTTTCACTGGATTTCAAAAAACCCCAAGAATGAATGATTTAATATGGGTGATTGTTTATAAACTTATGAAATTTGCGCATTTCCTCACCATAAGATTGGATTTTCTACTTGAACTCCTTGAACAAATATAAATTAATGAATTTTTAAGAATTAATGGAGAACCTATCTCAATTATGTTTGATCGTAATCCTTGATTTACATTGAAATTATGGAAAAGTCTTCAGAATGTTTTGGATCTTGAGCTTTATTTTAGTGCTGCTTATTACCCTCAAACTGATAGTCAATCATAGAGAATGATAAAAAACTTAGAAGACATGTTGAAATCAAACTCACATGACTTTCAAGGTATGTGGGATCAGTATTTACCTTTGTAAGAGTTTTCATATAATAATAGTTTACATTCTATTATTGAAATGGAACTATATAAATAATTTTATGGAAATAGATGTCATGGACCAACTTGTTTGGATGAAGTTGGTGAAAGGAATCTTGTGGGCCTAGAGCTTGTGGAGGAAACAACAACAAAGGTAATGACTATTCAGACCCATATCAAATCAGATCAATGTAGGAAAGGGAGATATGATGATAATCAGAGGATGTATTTGGAATTTCAAGTGGGGTATCATGTTTTCTAGAATGTACCTCCATGGAAGGGGGTTACAAGATTTCGGAAGATAGGGAAACTGGGCCCCATGTACATTGGTACCTTTGAAATTCTAGATTAAATTAGTGATAAGGGTTATCTCTTTGAAATCCCACCAAAATTATTAGGTTATACAATGTGTTCCACATTTCCTTGTTAAGGAAGTACATTTTCGACCCAACACATGTACGTACTTATGATGGAATAGAATTAGAACCCAACTTATCATACTGTGAAGAGCCTATCCAGATTCTGGACACTAAAGAAAAGGTGTTGAAAAATAGAATGAATTGGTTGGTAATGTTACTTTGGAAAAAATCATAAAACTGAAGAGACAACGTGGGATCCAGAGGAACTTATGATGAAGAAATACCCAAATCTCTTTATGAGGTGACATTCTGGAAATATTGAGGTTGAAATTTTTTTAAGAGGGGAAAATATAATGACCCAGAAATCTATCAATGAGATTTCACTTCATTTGTTTATTTCATATATAATATATCACATAAAATCTCTTATATAACACAATACAAATATTATAAATGTACAATGAATGAACAAAGATGTATTTCAAGATGTTAAAGAACCTATATCGATGACATAGTAACTTGACCTTTGGAGTAGTAATATGACCCCTGTGAATATTAAATTGGACAAATGAATAGTAACTTCACCCATGAATGTATAAATAATTTTTAGGAATATTATAAATAAAATTATTTTATAATTATATAATAGTGTAATTAAATGAATATTTTAAAAATTATTAATTAATTATGGGTGTTTTTATAAGTCATAAATATTTTATTACAATTTTATAATTAATAAAATGATTTATAAGAAAACTATTTTTTGAAAAATGTATTCATAAATTAACATTGTGAGTTATTATGATTTTAGGATAATTTTTTGAGACCTTAGTTACTTTTTCAATGATTTATAAAATCTGTTAAAAATTTAATTTCTGTATTTTTTGATTAAATGATGGTTTTAATTAATAATTAAATTTCTCATGATTTGAAAATAATTTTAATTAAATTGAGTCCATTTTTTAATTATACATGTCAAAAAATGGTTATTGTGAATTTCTTGGGTATTTCTAAAATACTTGATTTTTGTGAACAATAAAATACGGTAATTTATAGTATAAATATATTTTAATTTATATACACTATTACTTGAGTCAGGAATGATGTATGCACCATAATATAGATATTACATTAATTATTTTAATATATTTATGATAATTGTCAAACTATTTGTAGTATTGTTCCAAAATAATAAACAAATAAATTAAATATTAAAAAATAACCACTCTCTTCAACTATAAATACAACCCCTCCCCACCAATTATAATCACACCTATAACCCTTTTATACTTGTCACATTTATAGCCAATCATCTCCCCAAGACTCTCCCCCATTTCCAGGATCTCCTGGTCTCATCAATAGTCCAAAAACAATCCACATAAGTAGGTTCTCAAGGAGGAGTATTCAAGAGGTAAAATCCTCTTCCTTTTCCTTTTAATTTTTTTCACATTTTTTATTTATTTATTATCTTCTAAAATTATCTTCCCAAATGATCATTATAACTACATTATCATATATATAAAGTAATTATATCATATTAATGAAAAATTCATCATCAAACTCCTTTCACGCGATCTTTATTATTTTAACAATGAAATAATCATCTGTGAGGTGCTGATTTACAACCTTCACGGACAACGAATTTTCATTCTTCAATTTATCTTTCAAGTCTGGTAATGAAAAAAAATTATGGAAAATTAGATATATTATATGTATTACAACCTCTCTTATGTTTTTGAAGTAACAAATTTACATAATATAAAATGATAAATCAAAATGATTTTGTTATGATTAATAACTGCCATAATTATGTAAATGATTATCACTAAATGTATTATCTAATGATTCATTATCATACTACATAACCAAATGATATATATGACCATTTAAAATTATTGACGTTCATTGATTTCATATATATTCAATTCATGATAATTATATCAATTCTACAGGAACTTCCATACTCATATATAAGTACACATATCATGAAAACCAAGGAAATGAATGCTCCTGAGCAATAAAAGTGTATCTTATAACTCATCAAAAAAGCCATAAAATAAATTAATAAAATTATAATAAATAAAATAATTTTATAAAAGGATATGAATTAATTAATTAATGGAATTAGTTATATTATCTAGGAAATTAAGGTCAAGTGCAAAACACATTTGTACATAAGGTAATGGATTGTACCAAACCTCCATTTTTAATTTGGGTTATTATTTCACGGTATTTACCTCAATATAATGATTATTTATTTTTATTTATTTATTCTATATTCTATGTATATGTTCCACAATCATATATCTATATCATTCCATCTTTCTTTTATGGGTAATACTTGTTTTTAGAAGGTTACCTTTTCAAATTTTCACGATACGCAAGCCTGTTTTAAGGGAACAACATGAATTATTATATATTTTCAAGTGAACTACATAATATTTTTTAATCCCCCATTTGTTTCTAAAATAAATCATTTTATTATGTTGAACTATCTTACATTTCTTTTGGTTTTATAAAAATATTTTTCCAAAAGAACTATAATTTTCAACAAAAAAGTGTATTCTCTTAAGAATTCCTCGTTGATTTTATGAGAGTATTTTAAAAAATTTGAACTCCGTTGTTGATTCTTATGTTTCATTGGTATTAATATTTTATGATATAATCTACCATATTTTATTAAATGGATTATGATTAGTTTGAATTTGGTTGTTATATCTTGATACCATTCACCATATTACTCAGAATGGTTAGTGGTTATGTTTACTGATTGGGAAAATTAATTTATATTTCATATGTTAGTTTCAATATGAATTTATATGTTGATTATGTTTCACCCATTTCATATGAGGAATGAATTATACTTATTAATTGTTTGGTGTGGGTTGTTATAGCCCCTCAGGGCATCGTTAGGCCTCATGATACAAACTAGTTTTGGTATGGACTAACATCTTACTCAATTTTGTATAGTATCTTGGCCAAAGACTTAACGTTATGTTTATGATGTCATGCATTATAAATTCCCTCATTATGAAAATATTATTTGAATGTCCATGTGATTATTTTAGTAGTATAATATCCATTATTATGTTTCATTATGTAATTATTTTTTAATATTTTATTCCTTCCATTTTCTGCTCAAGATTATGTTTCAATGGCATGTGGTCTTTATTTATTCACGATTCCCTATTATTTATGCTTATTATATATTACCTACCCTTATTTATCATCAAATATCACCCCTTTTCTATGTTTTAGTTTTCCCTAGGACATAAACATGTATACTATAAATGACATTCAGGGATAATGTAGGAGTTATGTGAGATTCTAATGGATTTTCTTTGTTGTTTTCCTTTCAAGTTTCAATGATAAACTTATATATGCATATTATTTTACAAGGATACAAAACTATTCATTCCTTTGAGTTGCATCTTCATTGTTTATAATAAAATCAAATAAATTAAGGTACCTACTCCATGAAACTAGGGATGGGGTCTTTAAAAGTTATCCCTAGTAATATCTATAGGGATAATAAGTGTAATTCATAAATTAAGTCTACATGTGTGAGAATGTAAATATATTTTTTGAAGTGAGAGAGAGATAAAGGTATATATCCACGTTTTTTAGTAGAAAGAAATAAATAGTATCCAACAAGTAAAGGAAATTAGTAGATACTTAATTAATATAATGTTTAAGAATCAATTGTAAATTATTGGGGTGTTGGGATTTTTTTTAATTTCATCATATTTCATGTGAATGAATTCATTAGTTCATTAATAACACACTCAATAAATCATTACAATTTATTTATAAAATCAATTTTCTTGTTTTCAGTAAATCATAGGTCTTCGTAATGATTTATATACTAACTACCCTAAGATAATTAAGTTACTTTTTTATATACTAATTGTATGTCACAACCGTTTTTGAAACAATCATGCTTCAGATAACAATGTCCTTATATTAAGTGCATGGGATTAAATATTAATTCTTAAATCCTCATAAAATATCCAAATATAATCAACTAGTTGATCGTTCTAAAATATAATTATATAGGGAAGGAGGAAATAATGAAAATATGATTTAATCAAGCTCTTAGAAATGTAACATCCTTACGAAATTCGATGTATGAGTTGTTTTAAACTTTATTGAATAATTTATTTATATTTTGGTTCATATATTTTATTAATGTTTTGGGTGGTTGGTTTTTCATATAAAGGGCCACAGAATCATTGGATAGAGAGTTTTGTAGAGGATTTTCCTTGTGGTCAAAGTAAACTACCACCAACCTGGTAGAAGCTAGTGGAATCCATTGGTTATTTGGTTGAGTTATATAGGTCTGAAGTATTCTATAAATCCTACTAGCCAGTTGTTTTTACTAGAAGGACCAAAGTGGTTCTTCCTTTCACCCTGGCCAGCTGGTGAGGCCCAATAGCCTATCAGTTCAACCTAGTGAAGAGTACATTAATTGATCCATTTGGGTTTTAATTCCAGTTTGTTTTCCCCATATAATTTAACAAAATACAACTCAAACCCTATTTTGAAACTAGTACCTCCTACCTTGATTCTTGAGATTTCCCATTCATCCCTCATAGATTCCTCAATGTTGGTTTAATATCATGATACTGGAGTGGTATTTTCTCTTTAGATTCACACTAGATTCCCCTTCTTCCTAGAGATATGTGAATGGATTTAGGGGGGATCTATGTTTTCTATGTGGATATGATAATGAATTATTACCTCATATTTAGATTAGTGTCATATCTAACATGTTAATGATATCCCTTAATTATATCCTTGTGTACCTTTAACTATGATCATCTCACATTTATGTGGTTATGGTTTGTCTTCCTATACATAATATTGGAGGAACATTTATGATAGAACTACAATCAATGGTAAATATATTATTTATCTTTTAACATCTAATTTGATATTGATGATCATTTGGTAGATTCATGGTGGATTCAACCTTTCAACGACATCCCATTGAATATATATATATATATCATCCATAAATGGTGGAAATTTATAAATTGTGGGATTTCTTCTAGATTCAATGTGGGATTCACGATCCTTTCTTCAATAGAAAATGGATCTGAAAAAATGACCTTCTATTATAAACATATCTTTGAACTATTTCAATTGATGAACTCCACGGGGTATGAAATTATAGAATTTCACTTCTTGGAATGGAATCTCCTCAGGTATCTTTCTTAAAACTCTTATTTGATGAGATGAAACCAGAGGTAACCATATTTCACATGAGAACTAGTTTTTTCAGGATTAAAACATGGTAATAACTTTGATCCTTTAATGGATATTGGAGTACTTATTTAACATGCTTTAGTTAGGAAGTTCATTACCATTTGGGGCCCTTATATACCCATTATTTCTTGATATGATTCTTGTGTTTCATGTATTATTGTAATATTATAGATAATTATAACATGTGTGTGAGTAGCCTAGGATATCATATTTGTATGTTTGATTTCAAGTGTATTATTTTGAAACTTATTATACATGTTTGATATTGATCACATATACTTGTATGTTGCTATTATTTCTCATGATGTCATGCTATTTTTTTCTTGTGTATGTTATACCCTATTATGTGTAATTACCATATCTTTGGAGGGTTTTTTATTTATACATAGAAAATATGTACTATCATGATATGGTTACCCCTTAGAGGGGGAGTGAATAAGACATATGATGATGAAAATGGTGGACCGAACATATGGTATGGGAATGATTGCGTTGAGGATAGGCTCATAGTATCCACAATGGGGTTCGATTACATTATGTCCTGGCCCAAGAAATAGATGGGGTTTGATGGTCTTAAGGCCTAACCTATGATGAATCCCAGATATGAAAATCTAGAAGCTCGATCCAATTCGATGCCCTGTTAATTTAAAGAGAAAATTTCAGACTTTTGGTAGGTCTTGGTCACTTCTAATTTCCTTGTGATTATCTTTCTTGTATAGAGACACGATTGGTGTGGTTTGGGATTGTGGTGGCTTGGTTAGAACATTAGTTCTAATCATATGTTTGTTTAGGCATTGTTGAAAATTTGTTTCTAACATGGAATAAACATGTTATAACAAATTTTACATGTTAAAGACTCATTAGTGGTGTCCTAATAGGTTATATTACTCACACCTTTATGAAAATCTCAATGAACATGCAAAATTCATTTATTGGGATCCATGTAAGGGAAAGGGGGCCATAAAAGATAGATGAGAAGAGGAGAATTTAAATAGTATTAGTATCAAGATGAAATACATTTGATTCCACATTGTCTATTTATTTATTTTATTTCACTTCGTATACTCCATATTTTCTTGTCACACTTGGATCTTGGGTTATTTATTTGTATGAAATGTGTCTATTTTGTTATTATATTAGGATTATTATTCTTTATAATTGATACTTTTTTTTATTCTCTTTTTCATCTATAGTTGTTATTATCAAAGGTAAAGTCAACCATTGATGTTGTTTGGGGTCCTATCAACTAGTTGGAGGCTTTTTACAAACAAGGAGGTGTACACGAAGTCTTGTGGATCTCTTACTTAAACCCAATCATTTAGGTCATGGAGTTATAATAAAATATCTACAACTACACCTATATATAATCCTATTATGTAATTATCCACTAATTAATATATGGTACAGTATGAAAACGAGTAATAATGTATTTATCTAATTGAAATCATGATACAACTCCTTCTAATGGTTAGATATTTATAATCATACTTGTCAAGAATGTGGCATACTTTGAACTCTCCAACTCAAACCCCTTTATTTTCTAATGGTATTTACTTTAGTAATTCTTATTACCTTATATTATCATTCCACATAGATTGTTTTGTAATGTCTCTAAAAGGATAATAACTCATATTTTTATCAGTTAAGAACCACTACCTTTCCCAGATGGATATTTTTTTCACCCCCTTGGATTGGAATCCATCTATTAAACACATTATACATTCCCTAACTTTGTTAAAAAAAAATTTTGGAGACTCCATTATCCCTTAAATTTTTTTCATATCATCCATATGGTATCTACATTCATCAATAACCCCGAATGATTAAGATACTTCCCTTACTTCTAATTTAGTTATTAAAATTATTTTTCCACATTTTTTGGGTTTTATGGGTACTTATGGGACTCTTTTAATATTTAATAGGTTGAACTATATAATTTTATAATTTTAGACTCAAGGATAAGTTTGAGACAACTTAATATGTGTTGAACATTTAAATTATAGTTGATCAGTAACATAGTCTCATGTTGGTGGGATTTGGAATATGATGTTGTGAAATAATTTCATGCATTTCTATAAGAAATTATGATAGAATAAGAACATTTACTTAGGTAATGATGTATGTGACGTTGGTGTGGGTGTAACCTTGGGATGTAAGGCATTTTATTGTAATGGAAATATATCCTAAATTTTATAAATTTTCAAATTCCCATATATAGAGTGTATCAATGATGATATTGTTTCCTTGAGTTCATAGTCTATATTTTCCCTTCACATAACAGTGAGTCCATATGTATGTTACACTAGCTAGTTCAAGGTAGAAATTGAATAAATAGAACCTTAGGTGATTCCATCACACTACCTTCCTACTAAAATAGTCCTAATAAGTTGATATAATATCTAATGATTATTAAAAATATCATCATTTAGATACACATGGGATACTGTTGGGGTGTTACGATATACATAAGATATAACGTGAGGCTCTATACATAACATACTCTTAGGGTTATCCACACAACTACATTGGAACTCTAATTCCAATCTAGATCACCTATGACATTACATTGGTTTTTCAACACCTTCTTAGGTTCTTTCCCAAGATTAAATTGGCTGAAAAATGTATGCTAGAGGTTCCCAATAAAGCCTATACTGTCCTCAAACATAATATCAACCCCTAAAATATGATTTCAAAACAGCATTATTTATTTTTTGGTTCTTTCTTCATAGTATTCTCCTTTTACTCAAAAAACATTAAAATGTACATGAATTATTCCCAAACATATCAAGATGTATAATTTAGCATTAATGTATAAAGTTCAATGAATGGATGTAAATGTTATGATTTTATTCCCAAAATAACTAAATTTACACAAACTCACACAAACTATTGAAAATAAATTAAAAATATAAAAAATTAGATAGAAATACTATCCTAAATTGACTATAAAAATATGTAATTCGCATTAACCGACACTTTTCTTTTTTATTTTTGGCATGTATTATTTGTAAATATGTTTCATAAAGATCCCAGATGATATCAAGTTTGGTACATGAGTAATTTTATGTTTAGATGAATTGATCTCAGTTGAATCGTGATTCCAACTTATACCACTATCACCAACCCCACTCATTTTAGTTCCTCATACACTATTTGGTTTCTCACATCCAAGATATAACTTAAAAAATCATACAAGGTAATTTCCCTATTATTTATGTAGGTTCAATATTCACTTCTTATCTCGTCTTTTTGAAAACAAGACACTATACTGTTTTTATTTCTCTTAATCCATGTAATGTGAAATCAACTTATTAATTGAGTGTGACTATACTATAACTATACTATCCCCTATATTATATATTCCTTATGGTTATTTATGATATATAGTTCTTTGAATTGGGTTAAAGGTAGTCATCTCTTAAACTTATATTTCATTCTAAATTATGTATTTTTTACTTACAAACCATGAACCTAATCACCTAAAAAACCGAAAGTGGTATCACAATTTCCCATTTTATTATATTTTCAAAAGACTTATATAATTTTATTTTATTTTTTATATCTAAGGTTCTATTTTATTATAGATTATAATTCACTCAAATTAAAGTTGAAATTCCAAAGTAAATATGTAAAATTATGATTCCGTTAAAGTATTTTTCTTTTAAAATTCAATGACCAAGATTAAAAATTAGAGAATGAATGTTTTAAAATTTATCAATCTCTATGAGAACTAATATAAATAATTATCACAAAAAATTCACAAAAACACATGCACTACACTTCCTATAACTTTTTTTTACAAAAAAATATGTATAGATATTGTTAATTAAAATGTGGTATATTAGTAATCTAAGAATAAATAAATAAAATAATTATAATACTACCCTTCCTTGAAATATTTTCTTATATCATGTATCTACTTTTCTTTGTTCATTAATATGTTTTTATATGTACCTATTTTGAATTTATCGGATTTAATAACCTTTATTACTTGAAATTACAACCTCATCCATATTTCATTTATATTAAATATAACTCCATTATTTCTAATCTTAGCCCTATTTGATTTTAGTGAAACCACATTTAATGGACCAGACCAGTTGTAATTCATTTTCCTTGATAAAGTATACATCATTAAGTAGATTAAGAGAAAATGTTTTCCTTTTTGAATTATTTCATCAAAGGAAATTTTTAATACAAAAACTTGGTGTTTTATTTCACAATATTACCATTATCATATGATAATATTTTTATTTCATCCAAATCTTTCAAATCAAACACCCTTTTCTCAGTAACACCCATTTAATCAAAATTGGAATCCTTCATGGCCTTAATTTCCTAATTCTCAATCACTACTGGAAGTTGGAATGTTTTTACGAATACTAGTATAAAATCTTATATAATAACGGGTATTTTATAGGTAGTTATATATACCCAAAATATTCCTTTTTGTTGATAAGTCATATCCTTCTAGGAATTCCTCACTCTTTCTCTAGAATTCCCATTAATGTATTGTTTTTAATGTCAATAATTCGACTAGTTTGTAGAAGATAAATTGTTCCAGTCTTATACTTATATTCATATTTCTCTATGAGAACTAGGAATTGAGAATTATGAAAATATAATTTATTATCAATGATTGGATCCATGTGAAATCCATATATATAGAATAATTGTTTCCCTTAAAAACATCACCCAATAAGAAGTTGAGTTGTATAATAGAGTATTTTTTTTAATATATTTGGACACATATCCAACTATTAACATGATGTATCCATTACCATTATATTTTTGGAATGATCAAATGATTTAAAAACCCCAAAAAATCTGAAATTTGAACTTCCAATATACCTAATTGTGGAATCTTGATGATTAAAAACATTGTTAAAGGGTTTTGATATTCAAATTGAATTTTAATCCCAATACATAGTATAGTTTCTATCCAAGATTTAATAATGAAGAGATATTTCAAAAAAAATATTCTTAGGAGAGTGACACCTAGATTAATTTTGAAATATGTAACAATATAATTATTCATATCTAACTTTAGAAAAATTAATATTACATATTATTAGGTCAATATTCATTATATATCTTTTGGATCAATGACACAACTATAAAGGTTTAGTGTCTTTGGAAACTTCGATAGAAAAAACTGGTACAAAAAAGATGTACATCATCTTAGATTAATTTTTTCACAACTATCACCCTTGTTTGACATATCATATTTATAACCTTTCTTCATATGTTGAGGAAAATGAAACATTAGAAAGGGTGAGCTCGGATACCCCGTAAATGTGAAAAAGGAAGATATCAATTAATGGTCATATATAAGCATAGTATGGCCATAATTATATGATAACATGAACTTAACATTTTAAAATAACACCAAACAATTCATAGATCATAATCACAACTCATGGTATAAATCTTGGTGGTTGATACAACATGAATCATAAATGAATCAAAGAACAAGATCCAGGAGAGAATAACATTGGCATAAGATCTTGTCATAAAATAATAGAATAAATTATGGAATAATTATAATCTTATAAATCAAATATAAACAATAAAAAATAAGAAATTCATCAAATTTTATTCTAGGGATAAGTCCCCAAGAACCTTCTTTGGAATTGGGATAATATTTCATGTACCCAATTTGGGCTTGGTAGAACCACCCCTATATCCTCTTTTAGACATGGGATAACCTCTCATGTACCATTTGAGATAATAAAACATTAATATTTACCCAATGAATTGGGGGGATATAAAAGATTCACCCTTCACATAATCATAATCAATTCATATGTGTGCCACATGATCATCAAACCAATTATCATTAAATCACTACCAAAACCATTGAAATGAAAATGAGTTTCATCATTATCCATTATCATAACCCTAAAACATAAAAAAATAAAAAACATGGTAACATTCGATCATTTTCCTAGTAAATCATAAGAAACATAAAAGGATATTATTATAGATGAAAATAACATTAAAATATCAATGAAACATTTCTTAAATAAAATACCCCTTCATTTTAAAATAAATTATTTAAAAAATAAAAAATTATTAAATTATAAGGATAATATATTCTTTCAATATTGCCAAGTAATCATGGAAATTAATCTTAACAAAAAATAGAATTCATGATAGTGGAAAATTTGTTCATGTCATGTATATTAAAATAATGATTCCTTTCAGGTTTTTGATAATAACTCAAAAGTACCTCATTCAGAAAATGATAAGAAGATTCATATAATGTTATTATAGTAATTAATCAATGGTTAAAAATTATATGATAAAATATTTAAAAAAGGTTAAAAAAATATTTTTTTTAATAAAATTTGGATATATAATAAAAATATTCTTGATCGTAGAGAGAAATAATGTTTATTTTTCTTAAAAAACATTCTCAATTTCTTATGTACATAAAGATTAGAAATTGAAATGAAAAAAGTAATAAAAAAATAACTATATGAAAATAAAATAAATAATATTTCAAATAGATATATCATGTCATTTCACCATTATAAATTTTAACTTAAAAAATCCTGGTAAAAAATGTTATTGTAACATAAAATCCATATATCAAGTTCGTCTTTCTTTGAAATAAATCTAACATCAACTATGATAAATATAAATTTATTATATTAATATAAAATGACCATATTAATACTTATAATTCCATTTAAAGTATACTTACAACATTTCAACACACATTTATTAATAATTCTTTATTAAAATCATTTTCTTGGGGTGTTAATTGTTTCATTTTCCATGTAGGCTTCAGGTCAGTAGTTATGATACTTTCACTTTGATCCCAGTTACATAATATACATAATTAAAAACATTCCATAAATATAATATTTAATAATTATATAAAATTTTATTACCATTCATATAAATCGAGGTTGAAAAATGAATTACATGATTTTAGGGAGATTGTAGTCTATACGTATGCATCAGTGATGTTTTCCAGTTTTTAATTGATGGAATGAAAAGAAGGTATGTAATAATTCACCTAAATAGAATCAAAATTATATCATAAATATCATGTAAATATATTAAACTTGCCCTCATAACCCAGCATGAGTTATGTTGATGAAAAATGTTTCATATCACTTTATGGAGGTAGTATTCCAAACGTAAGCACGAGTGATACATTCGGTTCCCATTTGATGAAGATTAGATGAGAAATGGTTGTGAAATAAATAAATTAAAATATATTTAAAATGATGATACAATATTATATATGTTTTTATGGATAAAATATTTTTATACATAGAGGAAGAATAAATAAATTTGCAAGCGCTTTGTTAAGATTAATACCACTTCATTGAGAGGCCTCCTTTATCTTACACCTCAAGCCTCAGAAGATTAGTCTTTGAATAAGACAAAGGGATAAATAATGAAGGGAATGAATCTAGAATGGTTCTGGAGTAGTTATTGGATGACCTTGAATTATAGAATTTTGTTAATAATGGAGTAGAATTGGTTTCCTTTTATAAGTGAGGGAAACGACACACATTGAATTACTTAAAAGATTTCAATAATATAAGGTCACTTTCTAGAAAAAGTGGAAAATAATAGCCCATAATTATAATTTAATATAATTTATTATCCAAAGAAGTTAAAATAATTAAAATAAAACAAATTTACAACTAATTATGATTCTTACCTCTTAGTTTAACACTCCTAGTAAACTTGTTTCAACCTTAACCGTGGTAATAACATATAACTATTTTTACAATTCATTATGAGAAAACAATTAAGTTGATCATACTAAATTATATTAATTATTATTATTAAAATATTAAATCCATTTCACTCAATTCAATTCCTAAAATTTTTATAATTTAAATTTAAATAATATGGTAAAATATAACAAAACTCATTTTTAGAAAAATGTATTTTTTAGCATTAAACTAAATTTACTTCCATTCCTTACCTTGTATAAAAATTAAAATGAATGTTAAAATATTTTATAGATTATATAACTTATAAATATTCTTAAAACCATTAATAAATTGATATTAATTTAATTTATTAATACAAAAACACATTGATCTAGAAAAATAGTTTTTCTAAAAAATGTTTTTTTTGAAGCCCAAAAATTAACTCATACCAAAATTAAGTATAATGTTAATTCATATGTAATTAATTATATTATTTAAATTATAGGATTTTTATGTTAGTTTATTATAAAATTAAAAACATAATGGAACTTTTAATTTTCTTTATTTAAAAAAATAAATGCCAATGATACAAAAATCAGTATTTCATCACTATTCACTAAAAAATATTTTTTTAGAAAAATCATAAAGCTTCCCCCAAATAAAATATTTACATGATTATTTAAAAAATAATATTACTTAAATAAAAAAATTCTCTAAAAATGGTATAAAAAATTATAATTTCAGTGCTCAAAATTCACTAAAAACATTTAAAAACATATTTTGATGGATAAAATGGATTTTTTGACAACTAAGTTCTTATTTATTATGAATTAATTAATAAAATATAGTAATTTAAAAAAATTATTAATATTTGGAATATTTAATTTCTTAATACTCATACCTTGTAGTTTAACTACTTGGTTTTAATTTACTAATATATCATGGTTCATATAGACTCGGGGTTGCGTGGAAAACAAACTATTGAATAATTCATATTTATTTTAAAGGAAATGCATATAAAATCTTATATTGTTACATTATAAACCCATTAAAAATAATTTCACACTCAAATTACATCATTAAGATACAAAAAATTTAGGATATATATGATTCATCAGATCCTAGCATTCCCATGTAGCATCCTCAAATTTTTGATTCCTCTATAGAAATTTAACTTGGTGATTTGTCTTGTAACGTTGAACTTTATCTCTGTCCTATATTTATACCATTTTTATTAATATTAAATATTATTATAAAATACTAAAACTATTTATTTTATTAAATTTTAAGTATCAAGTATGTAATTCCTCAAAAGAGAAGCAAGAAACACATTATTATCTTGAGAGAGGTTTGGTGGAAGTTCTAAGTGATAATCTCCATACCTACTCAATATAGAATCCAAAAACGGTTAATATATTATTGCAACAACTTAAAATTATTGTCAAATCTCATAATTGTAACACCCTTATTTTTTATTTTTATTTTTGAATAAAAAAAATTCCACAATAGCTTACATAACAAACAACATCAAGTTTTAACAAACCCTGACAAACTATTAATATTATTAACAAGCACGACTATTATTACCTAAACATTAAAATTAGTGGAATTAATTTGAATAAAATCATTTAAAATATTAATTATTATGGTTTAATATAAACAAAATATATTTATAGAAAAGTACTTAATTTTCAATAAAGTCTTCATATGTTTCAAAAATATGATTCTCTAAAATAATTTTTTTTTGTTTCTTTTGTAAACATTTAAAAAATATATTTTTGGAACACTTTGGAATATTATTTTATAAGATAAAATTAATTTTTTAAATAATAATTTTAAAATTATCTTAGCGGTATTTATTATATTTTTCTAAAAATATTAATTTTTCTATAAATAGTGACAAATATTGTTTTTATTAAAAACTTCCTTTTTGTTTAAAGAATTTATAATATTCTTTTTTATTTGAAATTGGTTTAAATGAAAAATAATTTTAATTATATATCAATTAATCCAATTTAGTTCATTGAAAACATTTTCATGTTGAATTTGGATATAAAAACGTTTTAAGCTTTTAAATGTTTTTTCTTATGAAAACCCTTTTCTCGTTTTGAATGCAACTTTAATTCTAAATTTGTTTTTTCAAATTATATAAATAAAATTTGGGAAAAAAATTATTCCATATTTTTAATAAGAATAATTCTTATTTTATAATACGGTCAATTTATTTTTTTCCCATAATGAATAGTAAAAATTGTAAAAATTATGTACAACGATTAAGGTAAAAATGAGTTTACTGGGGGTTAAACTAAAATGATAAGGGTTATAAATGACTCAAAAGTCTTCCAAAACAAATTTTATAGAAATATTTAGCCCTAATCTCTTATAGGAAATATAATGGTCTATTTTGATCCTTGTAGAATGATAAAAAAATGGGTATACCTCTTTATTTTCCAAAATTACAAGTGTTCCACTCACATTACTTATAAAATGATACCCGCTCCTCTCCTCATCACACATCCAAAACAATTTAGTTCAAACATTATCATTCAAAATAATTCCGTAATTATTTCCTCTTATACTAGAATCCTTATTTTTATCAAAAATCCTTCCTGGGTTGTTTTTTGGAGCAAACCCCAAGGCAATTACCCAGAGAAGAGGTAAATTTTTTCAATAAGAATTTTTATATTATTTCTACATCCACATCAATAGATTATTTTTATACCATCATTATATAATAAAAATAAAATATTAAATATAATAATATTATATTTTAAGGCATGACCTTCATCTATATCATATTCCAAATAATGGGAAATGATAACGTCGCTTGTATGTATGACAGACTACGACCTCACGAACCGTTGTGACATGTTTTCCATAAACACCTATCATGGTTTCATAGGATGATGGATATAGTATATATATATGTTATAAATAAAATTTTTATATTTCTGTTAATATATTCTCAATGATATCTTTTTTTACTTTCCATTCCATTGAGAATACGATAACGTCATTCATGTGTATGATGGACTATTGCCTCGTGAATAAATGTGGTATGTTTTTCAATTATGTTTTACATGGAAGGGAATAAGGGATGCATTTAATGAATATATGAGATATATATGAAATATTTATTAATATTTAATGTTAATATATTTTTTACCTTTATTTTTCTTTATTCGTTGAGGAAATGGAAACATCGGTCATGCATACATACAACTAACAGTCTCTAAGAACATGTATTTTATTTTCCATTTATAACATTTATGGATTACTATAAATAAAATTATTCTAAGTATATATTA
Organism: Viscum album; assembly: GCA_963277665.1. Taxonomy (NCBI): domain Eukaryota; kingdom Viridiplantae; phylum Streptophyta; class Magnoliopsida; order Santalales; family Viscaceae; genus Viscum; species Viscum album. The sequence goes on along the minus strand of OY728128.1, from coordinate 2,079,355,344 downwards.
TATTTACATAATGGTTAAATTTATTTACATGATTTTAAAATAATAAAATTAATAGGAACAAAAATTTGCAAATAAAAACATACATGAATAAGAAAATAATAATTTCCCAAAATGTGGCATTAACTTGGAATTGTTAATAAACATTTAATAGAAGGTCATAAATAAATAATATATGGTATGATATATATAATTATGGTTCTTTAAAATATTTTAAATAAAATTGTATTTATAATACAATATGTTTGAATGTGTCTAAGGGAAGTCGAGATAGAAGGTTCAGGATTTTTTTTAAATTAGTCGTCTTTGTGACATATGTTATGTTATGAACCAATATTATTTTATGAGGTGTATATTTATTACCTTTTAAATGATGTATAATTAATATCCTTATATTAAATATATTATAGGGTCTCTTAATTCTCACTCGGGAGGTGGTCCTTCACATAGAAACTGGGTACGATGGAACCCTTCATCGAGGGGTTTGAAGATTATCTCAGACAGATCATGCATTTCAGGTGTGATTCATAGAGGGGGGTGGTTTGTGATAGAATAGGTTCAGTTCAATTGGATTTCCTTATCGAGCTAGTTCAGTATAGTGCTCTTCAAGAAGGGGAAATGGCCATGAAAAATGGTCATTATATTTGCGAACAGGGGGACTGCATATCACTAAGGCATAAAAAATTCAATTTTCTTGCATAACGCCCTTAAATACCTGGGGGTGACTCCTTGGACCGTTTTTTTATGCCATCAGGAATTACCACATAATCACTGGTGATGACATTAAAGTGACCCTCACATGGCGGGAGGGCAATAAGCTCACGGACTACTTGTCCTTGGTGAACCACCCTCGTCCGAATCTTATTTTCTCCTATAATATGATTACATTAAAGCAAGTGTGGGTAATCATTATTTGAGGGGATTCCCTAGGCCTTCAATGTTTTAGACCCCCATAGACCGTTTTTCTCTTAGGCCTATTTTTGTGGGCCTTTCACTCATTATTTCCACTCTTTGAATAAAAATTCACATGATGATGAAGACGATGATATTATCAAATGGTACTATATTTATTCATTATATATAAGTCTTATGTTTATGATAAAAAGATTTTATGAAAGTGTTTCTCTTACATGGGTTATATGATGATAAAATGATTATGAAACATTAATATTTTTTCATGGGTTTTAATTTGATGAAATTATGAAATGATAATGATAAATGGTTCATTTACATATTTTATGTAAGATGAATGTTTATGAAACCCACATTTATTTTCATCTGTTCTAATATGATGAGCGTTTTATGATTTTTAAGGTACACATATTTAGGATTTTCGTTATGTGGGAAGTGGGGCATATATCTCCAAACAATGAAGTTGGTAATTATTGATATCATATGAGATAAAAAAGTATATAATAGAGAGTGAAACTAGTTCAGTATGGGACTTTGTCCACTGTGATAGTATAAGGAGTTAACCTTGACCACTATAATGGTTAGGGGAGTGAACTAATTCTACTATGATAGTATCAACAATGATCCTTGGAATACTAAGTAAATTAATTTCTATGACTATTTTTATAAACAATTCCATGTCTTATTCCATTATTATGATATAAAATATCATTTTATTTGATTCCCTATAACTCACATCTAATTAAATGAAACTCTTTATTCCACAACCCAATATTATGATCTCTTCTATGTAGGAAAGAAATTTTAAATGTTAATCTCATATTCTCATATCCTTATTCTCATGTAATTTTTATATTTCTCACATGTTAACCCTTACTAAGCAATTTAGATCACAATTTTTCATTTTTCTTTTCACTAGGTTAGGAAGAAAAATATTATGTCTAATTTTTCAAAGAACGGTTATTGTTATGATGATATTAGTGGAGATGATTTAGTTCACATAGGAATAAATTATTTATATTTCCATGATTCCAAAGGCAAAAGACCATTACGATCCTTAGGCATGTATTTTTATAATGTAATGATTTTTAATCCAAAACATGATTTAATAACTATGTATGAAAATATTGGATCATTAGAGTCTGTATCAGAGGATATTTTAGTTATCCTTTAGAAACTATGATGGGAAATATTAGTGAGAACTAATGTAACCTCCCAAAGTTTTTTCAAGGAATATATTATGTGGTTTACCCAAAAATAAAACCCTATATGGATACTGTAAGTGGATATTGTTCTGGAATAGATATACCTAGAGGTAATATATGAAAAAAAGGAACATCAGGATTGACTCGATCACTTCCACATACATGACAACAAGTATTACCACACACTTGGTTTGATACTCCCGGTGGATATGATTTGGTTAAATAAAATTTTGTTTACGGAATATCATGAAAGATTTAAGCAGATGATGATCATGGATGACATATGTTAAACATAAGGAGACATTGAATTAAAACAAACTGTCTTGATTTAGATATCTTAAATTATTTTCATGACTATTTGGTTTGCCACTAGGATAAGTGTTTCTCACAATATGCTTTTATTTGTTGGTTGTGACTATAAGAAATTGTGTTACTATAGAATGCAATGGAAATTGAAAGTATTTTACTCTTGTTAAAACAAATGTAATTTGAGATGGAATTAAAGACTTCACTGTTATGCTCAAACTACTTTCACAAGAAATGAATCATATTGGACATCTGAATGATTAAAGGAGGGGATAAAATTTTGTTAAGTCCTTCATGAGGAAACATACACCTTTTTCATTTTGTCTTATGATCCACTAGTTTTTGAGAAATGGATCACCACTAATAAAAATATATTTTCAATCCTACAGTGTTCAGATCATAAAGTAGTCATTTTGGTTTTCTACCATTTAGAAGTTGAAGCAGATCAATAATGGAATCTTATCACGAATATGATAAAACATGATGAAATTGACTCCACAGATTTTGATGAGTTTAAGAACTTATTTTTCAATAAGTAAATTCCTCATATCATTCAAAAGAGGATGGGGAAAGAGTTAATTGAGCTAAATCAAAATGATGATGAATCAGTTGGAACATATAAGGCAAAATCCAAATTGAAATTAAGGTTGATCAATTTTTTAGTGGATTAAAAATTCTCTGAAGGTAATTGGACATAAGAGACTTCATTATAAAAGAACATATTTTTCAATGTGCTATAAAGGTGAAAATGGAGGGTTGAGATACATATAAATCTCATTGTTTTGATAATTAGAGAAACATGGAATTCAATGGAAAATCTAAAAAACTATGGAGATAATAGGATGATCCTTCCTTTAGGATGAATGTCTGTGAATAAACATGGATAAAATATTCTTTAGGGGACTATTAAATGTTTTTTAAGTTTGGGAAATAAGGTCATCAGGTAATAAAATTATGAAATGATGAGAAAAAATTAGTCAATGATGTAAATAGAGAGAAAAATCCATAGAATCATCCAGCCACATTCCAATGTTTTAAATGTAAGGTTTATGTGCACTATGATAACTAATTCCCAAATATAAATGTTAATGATGATGATAAACATTAGAAACCTCTTAATATAAGTGACAAAGGTAAATCTCATGTGATCACTATTTTTGAATAGGGGTGCGATAATGAAGTGTTGGATAATATACTTACCATCCACTCTAGACATGGTAATTTATTATTTCACTCTCTATTTACCAATTATTTCATTTATAAAGAATATTATAAGGGTATAAAATTTCCACCAAAATGATTTGATGTAGAATTAGTAGTGAGAACCCCTAATGGTAAGATGATCACATCTTGAGTATAATATCTGGTTGATGTTATTGGGAATGTGCATCATAAAAGTCATATAATTCTTCCTTTGGTTGGATTTAATTTTATCTTCAGCATGTATTGTATTTTTTACATAAATGCCACATTATATTATGAGGAAGGGAAACCATGTTTTATATTCCAAAACAAACTAGGATTTTTTATTAGTGAAACAATAATTATGAATTCTCAGTGGAAATCCCATCCATAGTGTGGGTTTTGATTCCTAATGAAGAGGTTCTTTATCTTAGTTGGTAGGGAATAAAATCAATATTGATGGTATTCTTATTGTGTAGTAATTTTATTCATGTATTTTCATAACTGTTTCCTAGAATTTCTCCAAAACATGATGCTTATTTCTTAATAGAACTCATACTTGGTTACATGCCTATTTCAAAGACTCCCTATAGAATAACCTCGATTGAGTTGAGGGAATTGAAAAATAAACTCTAGGGGAATATTAAAAAGGGATCCATTCATCCAATTATGTCACATTGGGGTGTACCCATTATCTTTTTCAAATGGAAATAGTGATCGATGTGTATTTAAATTGATTATAAAGAAATGAACAATATCATGATCAAGAACTAGTATCCTCTTATTAGGACAAAGCTGATGTGGAAGGTGATTGTATTTTGGTATTGTCTTTTATTATCAAGACAACTTTCTGAAGAAAGGTATTCACATCACTTTGTATTTTTGTAAAATTTGGACTATCCATCATATTCTAGAAATTAGACTCACAACTCTTAAAAAGGATGATCTTATTGAGGTTGAATCTTGCTTGATGTAAATAATCATCGGATTCACCCTAAAACTGGTATGGAAGGCGTGATCATATTAAAGGACAATTAGAGTCTGTATAACTATGATAAATTAAATGTGATGATGCTTTTTTGTTTTAGAATTATCACAAATCATAGGTATCTACTAAACTTATAATGAAATCTTGATGAAAGGAAGGGGGAGTAAAAGTGATACTACGAATCATATTCATATTGATCAGATCTTGATGAGAAGAGAAAAATCATGTTAGAGATCATATTTAGCATGATCGTAATCATAGTGACCATAATCATGTCAATTGTACTCAGGTCAGCATTATTTTGGACAATAATATTCGGGCAGGGAAGGAGACGAATGAATTTATTGGGAAGATACAACACTTTATATATCAAATCATATGATGTTGAATATATTATAAAATTTATTCAAAGTCACTAAAGAAGTCATGATATAAGAAAAAGTTTGGAATTGGAGGAAGTTGCTGATGCTGAATCTACTAACACCAGTCCAATGTATCTGGTATATGATCATATTCATCAAAGGCATAATATTATTCAAAGATCGATGTTAAAGGAAGTGAGTTGAATCTGATGAAAAACATAATAAAAGATACCAATCCACTATGTATTCCACCATTTAAAATGAATAAATTTGTTTTCAAAGTTAGATCATTAATCGTGAAGGCTTGGAATATTTTTAGCAAACATGAAAAAATAAAGGTACTAGTTTTTAGTAAGGCCAAAATCCAAAAGATATAAATCTGTAAATAATGAAGATGATGAGTATCATATTAAGAAGATAAAGAAATGATTTGTTTTATTGTAAAAGGTTTTCATCAATTGGGTCAAGATCCATCGTATTATAGTTAATAATGATTCATCATGATGACAGTAACAACAACATTGCTATGGGAATTGGAATTGGATTTCTATTCATGAAGAATGTTAGAAGAAAGATGAGGGAGGTTGATGTGTTGTCGAGGGAGAGTTTGAAATTATAAGATGATGTTTTGTTTCTTCAATTTATGTATAAAATATATTGAAAAATCATATACAAAATTTGGAATAAGATTCAGAATGGAGTTTGAGAATAAGATGAATGTTGTCTATTTCTTCTTATACAAAATTGGTTTATGGCGTCATAATAATGAAATCAAATTGAGTCAATCTGAATAGAAAATCCGATCCAGACTGCAGTTTGGAAAGAAACCCTAAAAAAGTCAAAGGTGGTATAATATTCAATAATAATCAATAAACATCGATGAAGTCATAAATACACCCAAAATTCAATACAAAATGATGTTTTTTTGAATTTGGCTGAGCGGGGAAGATTGGAAAATTCCCACCACAACCTCTCATGGGTTTCCTATAAAAGGGTAAAAGTTCACTTTTTGTTTTAGTGGAATAACAATGGGATTACTATTCACGATATTAGAGATAGAATGTCCAATTTTTAGCAGAGTGAAATAAGTTTTCATATTGTGATGTGTTGGAGAAGTTTCAATGGACAAAAGTGAAAAGAGAAGAGATAAGATAACAAGGTTTTTCAGCTGATCATCGTATTCGGTGATCATCACTTTCAACTGTTTACCATATTCTTCTTTTCATTATATTTCAATGGTCAATGTATTAGGCCAGATAATCAGATCATGATTTCCTTATTGGGATTTCCATATTGAGGAAAAGTGAGTTTTGAATTGTCTCAATCATATTCTATCACAGTTATATCCATCGTATTGGTAAATGTGATCAGAAGAACCAAATTGGGTAGATCAGACTAGGAAATCACATTAAATTCAATATCAAAGGTCTTTAAGTTCTTACAAGCTTAGAGGAAATAAATTGGAATTTTTTTTCTAAAGAATACATTTTTGGTGGTTGAAAATAATCAACTTAACATGTATTGTTATAAAAACATTGTTTTAACCTATTTATGCTAATAGGGAGTACAAACACTATTGGATTGTTTACAAAATGCTCTATGAGTGAAGGGGAATATCATACTTGTTGTTTTCTAAGACTCTTTTCTAGTGGATTGTGTGGTATTGGATCATTTCGAAACCATACTAAGGAAACAACAATTCATATTGAATAGTGAATATTATAAATACTTTTGTTCTTATGGATGTGTGTTTGAATTGTTTTTAGAAGGGAATGAAATCATTAACAGGAGGTTAAGGTTGTTTCATTTTCGTGAAAACACAAAAGAAAAATTTATCACTAATTCACCCCCTCTTAGGGATTTAATTATCTTGAATAGGAAATTACAATTGGTATCATAGGGTAGGTTCCCTTCACTTATTCATTACTAATGGAGAATTTTAATTGGGTTAAAAGTAAAGGTATTCCAATTTTTTATGGAAATAATTTTCATATCTAGAAATATAGAGTGTTTCCTTGTCTTATGTATATTGAATACAATGCTCTTGAAGCTATAATAGATGGGTTTTCCTTTACTGGTTATTAATTTTATCTTACATCTATTCATAAGATGAATCCTTAGAATAATGTATGGGATAACAATTTTTTATTATTATCACAATCTAAAAGTGAAATATTAAGGGTAAAAGGTGTTTCCAGAACCAAAGGTATATGGGAAAAATTTCAAAACATATACAAAGGAAATAAAAAAGTGAATAAGAAAAAATTAAAAATATGGAGATTGAATTATAAAGATTTGAACATAGGTGAATATGAATCTATTGGGGACTTCTTTACCAGGGTGAATGAAATTGTTAACACTACCATATGTCTTGGAGAAAAGTTAGACAATTCTATTTTTGTTGAGAATATTTTAAGAATGCATCCCAATAAGTTTGATTCAAAAGTTTCTTCACTGGAATAGAGTGATCCAGAAACATTATCTCTAGATTATGTTTATATAACTCTCATTAGTTATGAAATAAGAAAGAAAAAATATACGATAATCCAAACAAAATTTTAAAGTGAAATTTTATTCAAGACAACTAAGAAAGAAAAGTCAAAATAGATTCTTATTGAAGTTGAAACTGGTAAATCCAATAAAAAAAATGAGGTATGTAAAAATTTTGATGATATTTTATCCTTATTTTCTAAAAATGTGAAAATAGGTATAGGTAAATACAAATTGAAATGTCCATTGAAATTTTTTGAATATGGATATGTTAGGAATATTATGGATAATTTTCCTCAAATACAGAAAGTAGAAGATAGTGATAAATAAATAAAAATTCCAAGAAGATCATGGAAGAAATATGGAGTTAAAGTAAAATAGTATTCCATAGGGAAAGACATAAAATTATACATATCCAAAAGATGAAGTTTCTTATCAAATAATGTAGAGGAAAAAGACAGTGATATTGAATTTGAAAATTTTGTTGAGTATGGAATTGAAAATATTTTATTACAGTAGTGAATGATAAAGAAATTGGAAGTAGAAGTTCCAAAGAATAAGAAACTCAACATGAATTTCTTTTGAAAGAATAATTAAAATAATGTTGGATAAATATCAAAAGGATTGAAAATAAAAACAAATATTTATGAGATAAATTCTTCTCAATAAGAAATCAGTAATTCCTTACTGATGAGAAGGTAAATATTTTAAATTAATTGATAATTTTAAGAAATATCTTGAGGATGAAAATAATTGTAATGAGAATCTAGAAGTGAAGTTGAAATCAAAATAAAAAGAGTTGCAACTTTTCCAACGAGAAATTCAGTTACTGAAGAGAAAGTTATACATTTCAAAAACATTATTTCTAATGTTTGTAAAAGTTATTGTAATAAGAAAATTGATAAGGTTAAAAAAATTTACCTTCAAAGGGTAATAATAAAGATGATTTTTTTAAAAGAATTATGGAAAATTTATGTATATGAGAAAGGCCAACTAATTTGGTACTTCAGAAGTATCAAAATACTCTGAATTATAAAAAAATTCCAATACTTATTGATATAATAAATATAAAAATAAATGTAAGAATATGATTGATTATGGAAAGGTCGGTGGCTCATAAATGAAAGATGTGAAGGTTACTAAGAAATATATTCAAAATTCTTATCTTTGTGTATGTTTCATAGGAAAATACTATTTATATGGATAATTCTGGTATTGTGGTGGATTTGGATACATGTAAAATATGTGTTGGTTTAATCAACAACATTAATATTATTCTATAATATATGGAAGTCAATAGTTGATGGGGAGTCAATATTCTCAAAGAAATATTTCTGAGACATTTGTTTTGATGAAACTTGAGAAGGTTGGAGTGAAGATTGAATATAGTTTCCAACCTTTGGGAACTATTTTTGAATGATTTTAATAGCCCAATAACCTTGAAAAATGATTTCTTGTTTTGTTATCTAAACAATAAATGTTTATCAACAATTCCTAGAAGCCGTAGGTGAGGAAAGAAAACAAAGAAGAAAAATATCTTGTTTTTAAAGGCACATTGAATGATAAAAAAGGATAACAACCATGAATTATTGATTGTGGGTGTTCTTCTCATATGTTAGGTGATTTGAAATTTTTTAAGAATGTGAAATATTTTAACGAATTAATAGTGAAATTTGGCCATGATGAATCCTCAAAAATCATAGGTGTTGGATCAACCTTCATTGTAAAAGAAAAAATGAAATCCAAGAAAAAATTGTATGTTGATGGGATGAAACACAATCTTCTTAGTGTTTAAAGTAGTATGATGAGGGTAAAAAAGTTACCTTCACAAAAGAAGGGTTTATTGTGAAAGGTGTGGAAGATGGAAATGTTTATACAAGAGGCTAATGCACAATAGTAAACTTGTATCAGGTTGGTGAAAATCATAACTCATGTTACATGAGTACGGTGGAAGAGAATCAATTATGGCATAAAATTATCGAACCCTTGTATCAAAGAAACATGAGAAATCGATAAAAGTGAGGTAGTGTCTGAGACATTCCTGATTTTCCAAGAAGAAGAGATCAGTGGTGCACTACTTTTTAGAAAGGAATTATTACAAACTTAGTGTATAAGAAAGTTTGTATTTGTTCAAAAAAATCCCTGGAGATGATTTATTCTGATATATTGTGGGCCAATGAGTAAACAATCAACAAAAGGAGATAAATACTTCCTCACTTTTATTTATGAAATTCATCACATTACCTATGTTATGTATATGAAGTAGAAATCATATGATTTGAAAATTTTTAAATTTTTTAGAAGAAAATATGAAATGGTATATGTGTATTTATTAAGGAAGTTGAGGACTGATAATAGAGGTGAATACAGAATTGAAGAGTTTTATGGTTATCTAGAGAAGCATTAAATTTAGTATGAGTGTAGTTCCTTATTCACCACTAAAAAATTGGGAACCTGAAAGAAATAATAGAAGTTTGGTTTAAATGGGAAGAACTATGTTACTTAAACATGATATTTCTTATTATGATTAGAGTCAATCCATAAATACTACTATGTATAATCAAAACTGATGTTTCTATAAGACAAGCTCACATATGACACCATCTGAATTGTTTTTTGGTGAAAATCCAAGTTTTAAATAGTTAACAGTTTTTGGGAGTACATGCATTATAAATAAGAAATGTGGAAACTTGGTAATATTCAAGTATAAAGGTGGAGATGGAATTTTCCATTCTTATATTTTGTAAGGAAGAGGAAACCGTTTTTAAACAAATAAAAAAGATTAATTTTTGATAAAATTAATGTGAAATTCATTGAAAGATATAATGAAGACAAACATATTCTGACAGACAATGAAGTTGACTATGAAAGGTTTGATAATAATTATGATAAGGATATTGAAAATTGTAATCCTACTCAAGAACAATTACACTCATCTTTTTATTGTGATAAGGAATATACTTGAAAATATAATCCTAGGAAGAGTAAGAAAGTTAAATATTATAATTTTATTGTTGTTCAACATTATATGGTAGAAATAAGAAGAACCAAAAATTATCTTACACATAGTTCTTCATATTCAAAATTAGAGTGGAGTGATGTTAAAGAAACTCTTCACCATCTCGAATGGGTTCAAGAATTTAATGAATAATTTGATTAGTTTGAAAAGAATGACACATGTGAACTTATACCCAACCCATATAATAAAAAAAAACTATTTTCATACAGAGTATTTTCTGAAACAATCTCAATGAATATGGTGAAGTAATAAGAAAAAAATAAAGATTAGTGTACAAAGGGTATTCAAAAATTGAAGGTATTGATTTTGATGAAACCTTTTAGGGGGAAGATTTGAAACAAATTGAATTATTATTTTTATTTCTACCCAAATAGTTTACAATATCTTTCAAATGAATGTTAAATATACATTATTTAATGGTGATATTCAATAAAGAGGTTTACATTGAATAACCTTGTGGATTTTTCATTAGAAAAGATGAAAGTTAGGTGTGAATATGGAAAAAGGATTTTTATGGGATAAAACCAACTACGAGATAATATTATTCCAAATTTGATAGTTTTTTTTAAGGAAGATGAGTTTCAAGAAAGGAAGAGTTGAAAGAAATATTTTTATTAGAGAAAGTTAAGAATATCCACTCCTTGAATTTATTTATTATGATGATGTTATCTTTGCTGGGAATGATTAAGGAAGTTGTGAAAGATTTTCCAAAGCGATGAAAAATGTATTTGAAATATCTGTGTTTGGGGTAACAAAATAATTAATGTGTTTAAATTTTTAAAAAATAAGAAACGTAGATTTCATTACAATGAAATGTATGATAAGGAACATCTGAATAGGATCCTCATGGAAATATCAAAACCTATTTCCACACCAATTTTAGTGGGAACAAAGTTGAAAAATTATGTAAAAGTAAAATATGTTGATCAGAAATAATTTCAAAAGATGATTGGAAGTTTATTGTATTTTACTTTCTCAATACCTGACATTTATTTTGTTTTTACCATTTGTGAAAAATTTCAGAGTGATCTAAAAAAATCACATTTACTTTATTGAAAATTACTTTTGAGAAACACCAAAAGCACAAAAAATTTCTGAATTAGTTTGGACAACTCATGAAGTATTAATTTATTTTGGGATTCAAGTGTTGTTTAGGAAAAAATGTAGATGATAGAATGTCCAAATATAGATAAATATTCTCTCTAGGATAGAATTGTGTTACATGGGATTCAACGAAATATAATTCACTAAATCTTAATATAGTTGATGTTGAGTATGTTTCTACCACACAATCCACTACTCAACATATATGGATGAAAACTAAATTTGAATACTTTTTGAAGTGAAGTTACCCTTTTTCATACGCCATGATAATCAATGTATGATCAATATGATCTGGAATCTAGTTCAAAATTTTCATTCAAAAACTATTTATATAAAATATCATTTTATCAAAGAGAATGTGGAGAAGAATGAATTGAAGCTCGGGTATGTTTCAATATTAGAATAGGTTACAAAAATTTTCACAAAACATTTTCTGAAAGAATCCTTTTCCAAGTTGGTCTTGAACATGGGTGTCGAACCTATTTCTCATGTATATTGTGTTATGTATTTCTATCCCACCTATAATCTTATCTTTGGATAGTTTTTTTAAGGGGGAGATATTAGTTGTTTCATAAAAATATCCTCTTGAATACCTGTAAAATGGAGTTATGGGTAAACTGTCAATTCAATATTGTATTGTGTGTGAACTATTATAACTACTTGTTGGAGCTGTTGCGGGATAAATTATTTTTGTATTCTAGGAAAGGTGATAAGTCAAGGAAGAATAGCTGATGAAAAGAAAAGCTGAGGAGGTTTTCATAATCACATCTTTATGGAGAATATGGGTTTTCCGTAAATGATTCTTGTTTCCTATAATGACTTATCTCTTTCATGAATTGTGTTTTTTTAAATAAATGTTTTTGAATAAAGGAAATCACCTGAATTTTTATTTTAGTTAAATTCAGACTATCCATTGTATTCATGAAATTAGACTCATAATTCTTAAAGAGGTAGATCATATTGAGGATGAGTCTTGCTTAAAGTTAATGGTCGTTAGATTCACCCTGAATCTGGTACGGAAGCTGTGTTTGTATTAAAGGAGAATAAAAGTATGTATGATAATGATAAGTTAAATATGATGATGATTTTCTATTTTTTAATTCTCACAAATCATAAGTATCTAGTAAACTTGTGATGCATGATTGATGATAAAAACTATAGTGAAAGATACGCTTCCAATCATATATAGATTTATCGGATCTGGATAGAAGGTGAAAATGGTATTGTATATCATGTTCATCCAGATCGTAATCATGCTGATCGTAATCATGTATAACATATCATATCAGTTATATTATAGTAAAATTGTATTCAACATAGAAATAAAATGAAGGAATTGATAGGGATGTTACAATACATTCAATTTAAAATCAGATATTACTAATTCTATTTTCAAATTCATTAAATGTTATGAAGGAAGTCATGATACAAGAACAAGATTGATATTGGGGGAAGTTACTGATGTTGAAGCTACTGAAACTTGTCCATCATATTCAGTGTACCATCATATTCACCAAAGGTAGAATTGTATTCAAAATATGATGGTAAAGTAATTTAGTAGAATACTATGGAAAACATAATGACAGAGACCAATAAATAATTTTTCAACCATTTAAAATGGGTGAATTTATTTTCAAAGGAAGTGCTTGAATCTTAAAGGTACGAAATATTTGTAGAAAATGTGAGAAACTGATGGTACTGAATTTTTAGCCAGACCAAAACCCAAAATATATAAATCTTTGAATAATGAAGCTGATGAGTATCAAATTAAAAATAGAAAGAAAATATTTTATTTTTTGTCAATGTTTTTCATCATTTGGGTCAAGATCCATTTTATTAGAGTTGATACCAATCCATCATATTGATCATAATTAAAAAATCAGCCTGGGAATTGAAATTGGATGTTTGTTTGTGATGAAAGTCAGAAGAAAATGAAGAAGGTAAATTTGTTGTCAAGGGAAAGTTTCAAATTTTTGGAAATTATTTTATTTAATTGATGTAGAGAAATTTATTAAAGAAAACATACTAAAAATTGGTAAGAACAATCAAAATGTTGTTTACTAAGAAGTTTCAAGCTATATATTTCTTTATATACATTATTGGTTTAGAGAATCATAATGAATAAATAAAATTGAGTAAATTAAAATGGAAAATCTGATTTAGACTAGTGTTTGGAAATAAATCCTAAAGAAAAGTTGAATGTGGTAGTATATTCGAGAAGAATTAAGAAAAATTGACGAAATCATAAATACATATGAAATTGAAGGGAAATTGATATTTTGGTTATTTTTCTTGATCAACAATGTTTTGGGGATTCTAAACAAAATCACTCATGGTTCACCTATAAGAGGTAAAAAGTAAACCATACTTTTCAGTGGATGGACAACGAGAACACTATTCATGATTTTAGAGAGAAAAGCTTTGAATTTTAAGGGAGAGAAATAATTTTCCTTATTGTGTTGTGTTGATGAAGTTTTTATAGAGATATGTGAAAGAAGAAGAGATAATATCACAATTTTATTTAGCTGATCATTGTATTTAATGATCTTCACATTTAGCTATTTACCATATTCATCTGATCATCATATTCAGTTGGTCATCATATCAAGCTGTATAATTGGATTCAGATTTCCATATTGGGTTTTGTTGGTTTGAGGAAGAAGTACTTTTGAATTGTATCAATCATATTCTATGAGAGGTATATCCATCGTATTGGGAAGTCAGATCCAAAGAATTAGAGTGGGATTATTAGACAAGGAAATCAGATTGAATTCTAAATCAAATTCCTTCATGTTTTTAAAATATTCTATTTGAGTAACTGAATAATATTTCCCATAAATACATTTTTCGAAGTTGAAAAGAATCATAGGTAAAATGTGTTGTTTCACAAACATTGTTTTAACCTCTTCATGCTAGGAGGCAGTAAACACACTATTGTATTGTTTATATAGTGATACATGAGTGAAAAGGAATATCCTTATCATTGTATTCCAATGATTGTTTTCTAGTGGATTGTGTAGTATTGGATAATTTTCAAACCATACCAAGGACATCACTATTCTTATTGAATAATGACCTTTGTAAATACTTCTGTTCAAGTGGATGATTAGTTGAATTGTTTTCAATAGGGAATAAAATATTTAATAGGATGCAAAGGTAGGTTCATTTGAAAGGAAACATAAAAGAAAAATTATACATTGATTCACTCATCCCTCTCTTAGTGATAAAAGTATTCGGACTGGGAAATTATACCTCTACCACATACTAATGACCTATTTGATTAACTGTGTGGAACTCAATAAATTCCCAAGATTGACCTTCATTATGGATATAATCAATTGAGGGTCCAAAAGTAGGTTATACCCATGAAATCATTATATATAAGGTATGGACACTATTAATATATTGTGATTCTATTTGGTCTTTCTAATTCCCCCACTATCTTCTTATACATAATGAATATCGTCGTTAGGGATTAACTTTATTAGTTTATGGTAGTCTTTATAGAAGATATTATTATATATTTAAGGGGAAATGAAGACCTTGAAGATTACATGACAATTGTATTAAAGATTCTATAAAAGGAGAAAATATATGAAAATATTAAAAAGTGTGATTTTTTTGTAAACAACATCATTTTTGGGTCATATAATTTCAAGAGAGGGTATATCGGTAGATCCATCAAAGATGGGGGATATTAAATGTTGTCCTAGACCAGCTGAGATGACTAGAATGCATAATTTTCTTAGTTTTTGTGGATATTATCTTTGGTTTGTAGATAATTTCTCACTATTATCTAATAAATTCACTAATAAATATTTGAAGGGAGATAGGATATGCAAGAAAATGAGTGTGAGGAAAATTTATAGGAACTGAGGAGAATATTAGTCTTCTCACCTATGCATACATTTACCTATATTGGATAAGGATTTTTAATCTATTGTGATTAATCTAAGATGGTATTGGGATGTGTTATTATGTATAATTTAATGGTTATTTTTTATACCTTATGATAATAGATGGTTCATGAGAAAAAATACCCAAATCATTATTTGGAGTTAGCTTCAGTAAAACCTTCATTAAACAAATGGATGTGTTACCTTTATAGAGAAAAGTGGTATATATATTCTTATCAAACAATCATGACGTATACATTCATATAGAAGTAGTTGAATATATGCTAGAGAAGATAGTTAGAGATGATTAAAGATTATGTATACTGAACACATTACCACCTAATGAATGAAAATAAGGTGGTCGTTGCATTGAGGTGAAAGCATCATTATAGATTCTCAATAATGACTGTCTTTAAATTAAATTATTATTATATCAAACAATTTAATGAAAAAATTGAGAAACCATGAGTTCAACCACAAAATAAGATAAAAAATCATTACAAGACAATTTAAGTCCACCAGAATTGATCTCTCTAAACAATTTTCAGGATATATAGGATACCTGAGTTTTTGGTTCATCCAATATTAGATCTCTAAACACATATCCCAATTTATCCTATTATTGAATGCACTGCTCCAGACTAATCATCCCATTGTTGAATCCCCCAATGAGAATCAGGTCATTCATATCGATCTAAGTGTACTGATCCTCATTAAAAGGAACCCTAAGTGTCCTTCCCATCATTTTAGAAGCTTCTTCTTTAGTGGAGTTGAGTAACATAACATGATCTACCACATCCTCCTCCAAACTCAAAAGAATGTCCAAGGGTTTTTTCACACACAACACCTGAATCCCCCTCATGAGTGGCCTCATGGTCCATCTTCTTAGTGTTATGATTATTGGTAGAATGAGTTTCCCTTGGAGGTCGAAAGTAAGATTATCCCTTCCCTTTATGGGTACCCTTTTTATTTCTTTTACTTCTTGGAATTAAAGTATCACATTTTGTAATACTGGTATTTTCTTCGCTAGGATCCTTCTGGAAGACCCTATCATTGGACGGTTCTTGTTGATCTATGATCAATACTTCCACTTCCAGAACATTAAAACTGTTTCTTATTTGAACTAGAGTCCGGGTCCCTAGGATTTTACCCCTTCATTCCCAAAAGTGGTTTGATTATCCATGTCTAAGACCATCCCATGAAACCCCTCCTTGAGCAAGGCACCATTTCCCGATCTTACAACCTCAACAAATGAAGAAGCCCTGGAATTGAAGGTGTGGCCAAATGTTCCTATCACCCCCTCACCAGAAACATTCTTATCACATGATATAATAAAAAAGTGTTAATGTTTCATGGAGTAGCACATTAAATTATATGTGATTGGGATATAAAGTTTTCCTCAATGTTATGTCGGAGTCTTTAGAAAGATCTTGATACAGAGTTGTGTTTCATCATCACATTTCATCCTCAAACATATTGTAAGTATGAGCGTACAATTAAAACCCAACAGGATATTTCAAAATGTTTTTATTTGGACTTCAAATGGGTTTGTGATCAACACCTTCCTCTATTTTTGATTTCATACAACAATTCCTTTCATATTAATAATTAGATGGGTCCTTATGGATCCCTATATAGAAAGAATTATAGAGGTCAAATGTGTTGGAATGAAGTTAGAGAAAGAAAGATACTGAAAATTAAGATGGCTGATTTAATGGTAGAGAAGGTTTTATCCTTTCAATAACCCATAAGGGGGGAACAATGTCAACAGAGAAGTTATGTTGATAATCCCCTCCATGATCTGAAATTTAAATTTGGGGACAAGGTGTTTCAATGAATTTTTCTATATATGAAAGTTATAGAATGATTAATGAAGGGTTACTAAGACATATATAAATATATATAAATCCCTTTGAAATTATAGATTGTATCAGGCAGGTATCCTATCATTTGGCGCTTCCACCAAACCTCTCTCAAGTCCATGATGTTTTCCATGTACCACTCATGAGGAAGTGCATACCCAAACCTTCAGAAGTACAGAACTCAAAGAATATACCACTAGATCATGATATTTCTTATTTGGAAAAATCAATGTAGAGTCAGAGTCATATAGATAAATTTCAATGAAATAAGACCACTCACATGGTTAATGTTTTTTGGTGAAATCACTCATTTGAGATAGCTACATGAGAACTTGAAGATGCAATGAGGTATAATAATTGTCAGTTATTTCTACCAAAGTGATGGAATTTTCAGAGAGAAATTAACTTTATAGGTTCTATAATATAAAAACTAATTTTTTATCAATTTTTTTATTTTTTAATAAATTGTAGTTCTTAAATAACTTCCATAACACACAATATAGAGTTTTAACAATCCATGAAAAACTATTAATATTATTATCCAAAAATGACCATTATTACCTAGGTATTAAATGTAGTGTAATGAAAAGGAATAATTACATTTTAAATATTAATTTTAATGGTTTTATATAAAGAAAACATATTTATAAAAATTTAATTAATTTTTTTACAAGACTTTATATGTTTCAAAAATAGTATTTTTCTCATAAAAATGATTTTTTATTTATTTTATGGAAAATAATAAAATTATTTTTAATAAATTTAATAAAAATAGTTTTATAAAATTAAATTAAATTTTGAGATAAACATGAAAAAATCAGTTTAGGGTTATTTATTTTTATTTTTCTAAAAAGATTAATTTTTCATTGAATAGTGAAAAATACTGGATTTTATTGAAATCAACCATTTTATTTAAGGAAGACATATGATTAATATTTTTATAAATGGGTTTAAAAGTAAAATTAGTTAAATTATATATCAATTTATTAAATTTATTTCATTGGAATCATATTCAACTTTAGTTTTTATATAAAAACATTATGAACTTTTGAACTTATTCTCATTGGAAAAACACTTTCTCACCATGAGTGCAGGTTTAAATTAAAATTAAAACATTACATTTGTTTGAATATAATATAGAATTATTGAATTTTATATTATTAATATTCAAAATTTATATTATATAATATGTTCAAATTAATTTTTTACCATAACGAATATTATAAATAGTAAAAATTATTACTACGGTTAAGTTAAATATTAGTTTACTTTAGGTTAAACTAAAACAGTAATTGTTAAAAATAAACCAAGTCTTTTACAAAACCAATTTTATTGATATATTTATTACTTATATCTTCTATTATCAATAATTTCCCATTTTTCATCCTTTATTCACTATAAAATGTTGTTACACCATTCTCTTTTCAAAAATTATAAGTGTGACACTCACCTTCCTTAAAAATGGCCACTCCATATCCTCTTATATTAAAACATAAAACCAAATTGGTTCGGCCAATACCAACCTAAATAAATTCCAAAATTAACTACTTGTATCCTATAATACATAGTTTTGTCATAAATCTATCATAGTAAGGTTTTTGGCGCAAACCTAAGGATGTTACCAGAAGAAGATGTAACGGTCTTCAACAAGAGTTTTTATGCTATTTCTTCCCACACCTCCATAAATTATTATGAAACCATGTTGATATAACAACCATTTTATCTTCTATATACTTGTATTTTATAATGTTAATGGCATTAACTACATCCATATCTTCTTTCCTCAAATGGGAAACAATAACATCGCTCGTGTGTACGGTGGACTACCACCTCATGAACCAATGTGACATGTTTTCCATCAATGGCTCTAAGGGTAGGTTGTGATTATGGATATAATATATATATGTGATATTTTTAATATAAATAGACATTTTAAAATATATTATCACATATAAGTTTCTAATTTCTAATCCATGGATAATATGATAACATCGTTCCTGTGTATAGCGGACTACGTCTTCACAAAGCGATGTCATCCCTTTTTCACTTATGTTTTATACGGAAGGAAATGAGGATTAAATTTAATAAGTATATGTGACATATAAGAAATAAATATTATTATGTAATATTAATATATTATTTCACTTTTCTTTTCTTCATCCTCCATGGAAATGGAAATAATGTTCATGCATACATACAACCTACTTTCTCCAAGAATGATGTATTTTATTTTATATATCTAATGTTTATGAATTAATCAATATATATATATATAATGAATATATATAATTTATGACATTATTGAGATTATGGAACCATGATAAAAGTTAGATTAAAAAAATAAAATATAAAAATATATACGAAAAACTAAGCAATTATTGCATGAAATGCAACTATCACATGTAATTGTTTATAAATGGGTAATAAAAGGTCATAAGTAAATCACATATGAAATTATATATATAATTATAGTAATATAATATATGTTTAATAAATTTATATTTATTATACAGGACGTTTTATCATATTATAAGGAATTCAAGGCTTAAGGTAAGTGATTTTTGTCTCAATCATCTTTCTTTGAGACATGTGTTATGTTATCCAGCTATCTTATTTTTTTATGCTTTTATACAGAAAATTTGAAATATTACATCATAAATATAATTTTGAAGGATATTTAATGTTTTAATTTATTTTAATATTTAATGTCACTTACGAATAAAAAGACACCAAAGTGGTAACGATTTTATGTTTTAATCACTTCGATTATCCGGATTGTTTATGATTATGATTCTGATGAATAAATATTATCATATATTTCTCAATAAAATCTTTAATTTTATTATAATAAGGTTATTACATGATAATACATGTTTTCTATTATTTTCATTCTATTTATGTACTCAATAATCCAAACTTATTTTTTAATAAAAATCACCTTTATTTCTCTCTTCAATCGTAAACAATTTTTATTCAAATTGTTTTTCTAAAAATGTTTTAATTTTTTTTAACATTATAAAAATGATTTACTAAAGAACATATTACCAATTTTTGTGAATTTTTAAATTATTTTTGGAATAAATCTCTATGTCATTTTCCAAAACAAGGCTCCCTTGGCTTTTACCAAAAGTTTAAAAGGAATATTTGTTTCAATATATAAGACATAAATCAAATTTCCTAAAATCAGGACCTTTATTTTATTTGAATCATAGTTTCTAAGTTATATAGGTTATTTTAAATGAAAATGATTTCCAAAAATACTTTATAAATTTTTAAATTAAAAAAAAATCATTTTCAAGGAAATGATATTTTCTTCAAGAGGCATTGAGGGATATTTTTTCATTAAAAATTATTTTATATATAAGATGGAATCCTCTGATGTTTCCTAAAATTGACTTGGGATATGATCCAATTATACTATATTTATTATATATTTGGATATATTGTGCATATTATAGAAATATTCTTATAAAATCAATTTCTATTACATGTGTTAAAATATGATAAAATTCTTATGAAACCTACTTCTTTTTCCACGACTTATGATTTGATGAAATATTGTAATCATTATGAAACCTATTTCTTTTCCATAGGTAATGTTATGGTGAATATTTTTGAATGAAATTTATTTTCGTGGGTTATGATATGACGGATGTTTTATGATATTGTAGAGCACACATATGTATGATTTTTATTATTTGATGGGTGAGACTTATATATACCTCAAATGAATTTGGTAGAGATTAATATCTCATGAGATAAATAGGATTAGAATGGGGAGTGATCCTAGTTTAGTATGAGTCTCTATCAACTATGATAATCATGGGAGTAAACATTTACAACTATGATGGTTTGGAGAGTGAACCCATTCCACTAGGATAGTTGTCAATGATCTTTGGACTACTAAGGAAATTATATTATATAGTTATTTGTATTCCAAAATTCCATATGTTATTATATTATTATGATCACAAGGATCATGTTATTTTATTACCTTAGGATTCATGTATTATAAATTAAAATTAGGTATTTTGTGACCCAATACTGTGATCTCTCATATGTAGGGTATGAGTTTCATACGTTATGCTCATGGTTTCATACCCTTTTCCTCATGTTATGTTTAGATTTCTCCCATGCATACCCCTCTTGAGAATTTTGTATCCCCTTTTCATATGTATCTTTTCTCTGGGATTTGAAGAAATTTATTATGTTTGATTTTCAAAAGAACAGTGTCTGTTATAAATAACTTAGTGGGAGTTGATGTATTTCATTTACGAACTCATTGTCTATCTTTCTTTGTTTTTAAGGGAACTATACATTTATTTTCATAAGGAGTGTGTTTTTATAATGTAATGAGTGTTAATAAAAAAAATATAATAGCTATGTATGAAAATAATAGGTCATTATAACAAAATTATTCCATTTATAAATTCACATGTGAACCTTTTCATCGACATTGAGTTCAAGGTCTCACTGATGATTGTCATAGGAAATATTTTTTTGATTCTAATCTTCATGGATGTGTTACTAAATAACTATAACCTTTTCTACCATTTCCTCTACTACATTAGGTTCTAATATCTTTATTTTTCTAACATATTCCCACCTTTTCATACTTTTACACTTAGAGGGATTTATAATGCGTCATATGAATGCTTGAGTGAAGGATATTATAGAACGAAAACAAGACTAGAGGAAGGTGTTGATCTCAACCACATTTGAATTACAATGAAAAAGAACTAAATATATCCTCCTGGGTTTCAATTATACTCTAAAATATACCATTTTTCTATTGATGATATATAGTACTAAATCATAACTCTGTATCCAGATATTACTAAATAATTCCCTATAACATCTAGGTAAAACTCAAATCTTGATAAGATACAATACAATGTGGTACTCCATGAAACCATACCTACTCATTAATTTATATATCCTACAAGTATGTTTAAGATATACAACTTCTTTAATATCAATGAAAAGTGTGGAATTCATTGCAATATCGACTTTAGTTCAAATAATACTATGGCCTTCAGATGTTTTTAGAGAGTCATATGATAATATCAATGGTGTTGTTTTCCCATTTTTAGTTTATTATGGGTATTGGTTTTAATATCACCATGGTATTTTATCTTTCATCCTTTACTTGATTACATAAAAAGTATCAATATAAATACTTTATAATGTATTTCTTCATGTTTTTTCAAAAGAAATACTCTTTTAGATATCCATACATCTTCAAACTTGTAGGATAAGTAGAGAATGATGACCTAAAATATTCTCATAATACCTATTTCATTATGTTTTTTTAATAGTAAACACACTCAATTCCTAAAATGTATCATTTTACCCTAATCATGGCTGAAGCCATGAAAATTTCCCAGCTAATTTTTCATCTTTACATCATACGTTTGTGCCACATTAATCATCAATGGATAAATGGATGAACACTCACTTAAGAAAGAAAATATTTTTCCACTTATTTCAAGATTTCATGTTCCATACAATGAAAATATATAAATATTGGATCCTTATTTATCCTCATTTAGCTAAGCTAGCATGATATTTTTAACTCAGGGCACCATCAACCTTTTTTGTTTACTTTGGTGGTAATATATTGAGTAGTTGTAATATAAAATTAACTCAAACCAACCTATTTGGTGTATATTCAACTCTTTTTGGGTGAATATATATATATTATGTTTTTTATAAGTATATTTTTGACATCTTTCTCCATAAACATAATGCCTCCATATCATTAATGAAAATAATTCCACTATTAACTCCAAACCATGACTTGGGCAATTTGTTTGTGAACCATCGATTAGAGTGAGGAATAATCTATCATTGTATAATTATTCATTAGAACACATTCTGAACCATTTTTTGATGAAAAATTGTAAATCACAAACTCTTATACACTCCAGGGTAGTGTGAGTATAGGTAAACCAACCAAACTTCTCTCTAGTTCCTTGAAATTTTCTTCACATACATCATTCAATTAGAACTAGACTCCCTTTTGAGCTAACATAATGATTGGATTAGATTTACATGAGAAATCATTTAAAAGGTGTTGATAATATCAATCCAATCCAAGAAAACTAAAGATCACGTTCAAAGTGGTTAGTACAGAACAATGTTAAATGAAATTAATCTTGGATCTATCCCTTGACATACAATCCCTTAAGATTATTTGACATAGAAGTAAAACTTTAAATTTCCAAAATTTAAACATCATCAATTTTTCATTCAAAATATCTTTCTATAGGGTTCTCTATACAATAATCAAGTAATTCCATGATCTTCCTTGATCTTAAAAAGTATAATAATATCATATATAAATACAACAACAAAATGATCATGTTAATCACTAAATATTGTGTTCATTAAATCCACGAAGATAATGGGGAATTAGTGAGACCAAATAGAATCACTATTAACTCACAAGGTCCATACATCCTACTGAAGTCAATCTTAGGAAAGTATTCAGTTTTGATACTCAATTTAAAGTATCCATATTGAAGGTCAATCCTGGAAAAATAATTACATTTTCATAATTAATTCAAAAAATAATTAGTATTAGGAAGAGGATACATATTATTTATTGTGATCTTGTTAAATTATCTATAAACATTAAATAGTTACATTGATCCATATTTATTCATAATGAAAATAAAAGGCACACCCTATGGTGACACACTTGTATAAATGAATCCCTTATCAAGATTCCCCTAGAGTGTCTTATTAAATTCCAATAACTCAATCAGGTCCATTCTATATGGAGCCCTTAGAATAGGTGTTACACCTAGTACATGTTCCATTAAAAACTAACCTTTATTAATCAGAGGAAGGCTGGGAAACTCTTCTAGAAATACATAAAAAACTCTAATACAATAATATTATATTTGATGATGAGTTTCCCCTAAATATCTGTGATAAATAACACCTTTTAATTTAAATCAATACCTATAAAATTAATCGTAATTTCTATTGTAATTTAATAATTAATCCTACACAGATGGATGATCAAAGGTTGGTCCAGAACATCAAATGTGACTTCACTTCATCAAATATTGTTGTGGTATTTATATAAATAATGGTATTCCATGCTCGAAATGAATCAAAATTTAAATATGGGGATAATAATAAGATATTTATGATGCCCATTCCCAAAAATAATAAATCAGATAGTATTCATTGACTTCAGATGTGATAATCTTAACATTAGGTGTTTTTACTAATAATTCAATATATAATCATTGAATTTTTAATTTAATACCCGTAAAAATTATATTTCAAATAGTGGGTGGAACCTAAATCAAATAATACATAAAATGTTCTAGAGTTTATGGTAAGTATACCATTAACCACATCATATTTTTACCCCACATCAAAAGAAGTGATCATGTGAGATTTTCATTTTCCCATGGACTTAACAGGTTATTAAAATTGATAATCATCATTAATCCTTATATATTTTTTCACTTGTTAATATAATTCCCATTATTCTTGAATATGAAATAAATGAGTGTGGTGGTATATGAATTGAATATCTCTCTCTATTCACATAATTAAATGACTTATTCCCCTACCTCTAGTAAAATATTGACCAAAGAGTTTCATTTCCATGATTAAATAACTAACTAGTCCAATTAAATTGACATCTTTCATGTTTCTTTCCACTCTTATGGCATAAAGTAAGACTAGACTTCATCCCTCCATTGTTTTTAATTATTAAAATTTAATTTCAGTTCTATATTTATTTTCTTGTCAAATACATGATATTGATAGGTTACTCCAGTCACTATTTATATATTGATATCAAATCGAATTTGTTCATTATAGATACTAGATTATTTTATGGATAACACACTTTATAGATTGGGTTTTAAACCACTGAATAATTAGTTAATCTTTCTTATTTAGTTCAATGATAATACCATTAGAATTATTCATAAGTCTTGTAAAACTTTTCTTATATATACTAATGAATTCATCTTCATTCTAACTTATCTCAATGGTGTCCTTATCTATTTTTATATGAATAATATAGGTAAAATGCTTGTTGAAAATTAACCTACTAAACACATCCCACTCAATTGATTCAATTTCTTCCCATTATCTTGTGTTCTTAATATGATTCAACCATTGACATGTTTATCCCTCCAAATGAAAATTGTCTAAAATAATTTTTTTTTTAACCTAGAACTAGAGAATGAAAACTACCTTTTTAGTAATACTATTCTATTTTATAGTAATTATTAGATTAATGAACCCACTGAAAAGGGGAAGATTTTGCCTCATGTAGGACTCAATAATATGATGTTCCTTTATTTTAATATTTGGAATCCCAATATGATTCATGTAATGAGAATGTTGTATAATAAATATGAGATGTTTTTTTTTATAAATCCCATAACACTCAGTTTCTAAAAAGGGAAATCATTTGATTTTCCTTCACATTTAGTGTTAACATTGTTTTTTAAGGTTCCATCCATTGATGAAAACCAAAAACCATAGCATGGGTGGAAATAATCATAGTGGGATATCATACAATCATGAAAATAAATTAATTTATGGGAAAATATTAAAATATTATTTTCAATCTATGACACCTTAGGTTTAACATATTCAATCCACTATAATTATTTATTCAAATCATCCAAAATTGTTCATAAATAAATTGTAAAGTAGCCTAAGATGATACCTATTGTGTATCTATCCATGTATACAATATTTGTACTACTAATTTTTATTTCTTACAATCAAGTTAATACCCAATCATCCCCATTCTTGTTTTTCACCATTATGTGAATTTATGGAAAAACCACATTAATAATACAGTATCTAGAAATAGATTTATTTTATAGGAAAATGAAACTCCATTATTTAACATAACATGGTATGTTCTATTATACTTATACTAATCCTAAAAGTTCTCAATAATGTTTTCTCATAATAGTTTCCAAAAATAATCAAACCTTTCTCTAATATAAACTAATTCATCACAATATTTACATACATAAATAATACATATTACTAGATTGATATTCATTAAATATCAATACGATCCACTAAAAACCATACAAGTTTAGTGTATTTGGAAAATTAGAGAGATAAAGTATTGTTATGGAACAGATCTATATCATATCAAATTTGATTCTTTAGAATTTTCAATCTACTTAGAAAAATCATACCTAAAACATTTCTTAATATTCTGGGGAAAAGGAAACAAAATGAAGGGTGAGTTGAGATGTACAGTAAGATTAAATAGGGGATATATCATTCACTGATCATATATAATCATTTCATGAGCATAAGGGAATGAGAACATGAGTTTAAAATGTGAAAATAATACCAAAAAATGAATGGATCATAATACCACGTAATCGAATAATGGTTAGGGATTCATAATACATGAATAATAAATTAATATAATAACATGAGCCATAAGAGTATAATAATAGAATAAGTTCATGTCATAAAAAAGTGAAATAAACTGTGGAATAATCATAATCATAAAAATTAAATGTCAAGGTTTACCACCAAGACATTCATTACATGTTATGGTAGGGTAAACCACTTGTACACCTACTTTGGTATTGGCATAACTACTCGAGTACACTTTTTGGTCTTAGTATTACTACTCATGTACTCTTGTTTTGTATTGTGATAAACTTTAGTGTACCATTTGAGCTCATAAAATATTTTTATTTTCTTAATGCATTTGAGGGATATAATAGGACAACCAATCAGAAAATCACAATCTATTAATATGTATTCCATAATATCATGAAAACACATATAATTACAACAAATCTTAACTTTTAGAAAAAAAAAAGTTCTTTATAAATATTTCATCATCATAGTCATAAAAAATCCCATGAAATAATACATATGGTACCACTGGATCTTATTCATAGTAAAGAATAAGAAACATCATATGATATTTTTTTAGATTTAAATAAATTTGGATGATAATTGAGACATTTATTAAAGAAAATAAAATTTTTTATATTGGAAATAACCCTGGAATATTTTAAGTAACCCTAAAACAAAACAAAATTCATAATGGTTAGAAAATATATTCATGTGTTGTATGTTAATACAAATATTCCTTTAATACTTTCCTTAAAGAGGAAAAAGTACCTAATTCATAAAATGATAAGAATGTTACATTAAAACAATTAAATAGATTTAAAAAAATGGAAAAAATGACTTCATAAAATCATTGGGTAATATTAAAAAATTTCTAGAATAAAATTTAAATAAAATTTAGATGTGGAAGAAAAATATTCATAAATTAAGAGACAAATAAAGTAGGGTTTCCTAAAAACACTCTTTTGGTCTCTCGAGCAGTTAAATAATGGAAAATGAAAATATAAATTTTAATAATAAGTAAAAACTAAAAGATGTTATAATACATAAGCTTTTGGAGGGATATATCATACAATTTCATTATCATAAATTTAATGATAAATAATCATGGAAAAAATGATATTGTAATGGAAAACCATTACCTTAAGTTCATATTTATTAACAAGCATTATAAACTCTTACATAATAAATTTATATTTATTATAACTAGTTAAATGATCCATGTTGATACTTATAATAATATATATGGTAAACTTATAACATTTCAAAACCAATTTATTAGTAATTCTTTATTAAAATCCACGTTTTTATGTGTTAAATGTTTAGTTTTTATATGATTCGGTTCGAAAGTTATGGTACATTAAATTTGATCACAGCTACATAATATAAAAAATATTAATTATTTAAAAATTATAGTATTAGATCATTATATATTATCCTAAAACCTTTCATATAATGCAGTGAAGAAAAATGTATTTTGTCACTTTATGGTGATGGTAGTTTGTATATATAGAAGAGTGATGTTTCCCAAATTTCGATGGATAGAACGAAAGAAAGGATAATAATAATTTACATTTAAATAGTAATTATTATATTATATTACATATATATATATATATTAAATCTGTCCTAATAAACAAATATGAATTATGTTAATGAAAAATGAATCAGTTCACTATATTGAGGCAATAGTCCATAGGTTTTCACAAGAGATACTTTCATTTCTCATTTGATAGAGAAGGGGTGATAAATGATTGTGAAATAATAACAATAATAATAACTTTTAATCATATTTATGATGATGGATTAATCATTTTTGTAATTATTAAACAGGTTTATAGAATGTGGAAGAGGAAATAAAATTGAAAGATCATAGTTATGATTTATACCTCTTTATTGAGAGACCTCCATTGTCTAACAACATAAGCTTTGAAAGATTGGTCTTAATAGAATAAAATGTGATAAAAGATGAATTTAATTAATAAATAATTATTTTAATTCTTATCTTTATTGATCAATAGGGATCAATTTTTTATTATAATGGAGGATAAGTGGAGCCTTTTTATTGGTGAGGGGAGGGACATGCATGGACTTACATAAAAGATTTCAATAATATAAGGTCAATTTCCTGAGAAATTGGAAAAAATGGACTATAATTAAATGTTATGATAATATACGTTTAAATACCTTCAAAAAATAATAATTATACATGTTTATGTGGAACTACTACCCTAATATTTTAGTTTAACCCCTCAATAAACATATTTTAATCTTACATCTGGTAACAAAAAATTTAGTATTTTTAGTATTCATTATGAACAAAATTTAATTTGACTCTATTAAATTATTATAACTACGATGATTATAAATAATTAAACCATTTTAAATGATTAAATTTATATAATTTGATTAATTTAATATTAAATAGGTGTTCAAAACACAATTATTACCCTTTTTTTGAAAATTCATTTGATGAAAAAACTGAATTTACATCCATTCCTTGCCTTGTAAAAACAATAAAATGAATGTTAAAATATTGTATTGATTATATATTCTATAAATTTTATAAAAACTATTAATAAATATATATTCATTTTATTAATTAAGATAAAAAATCATTTCATGCCTAAAAATAGTTTTAAGGGGAAAACATTTTATGCCTTGAAATGAATTTATACCAAAATCAAGTATAATACTAATTATTATGTAATTATTTAGATTATTTATATGTAACGGGGAATTATGTTAATTTAATATAAAATGAAAAATATAAATGTACTTATAAAATACTTGATTCATTTAAATTTAAGGAATTTTTTTTGAAAAATAAGCATTATTTCAATATTTACTGAAAAATAACTGTTTTTAGAAAAAAAAAAAAATTCACCCTAAGATAATAATAAAATTTGGATTTTAAAAATTATATTCACTACCTAAATTAAAATTTCTAAAAATGGTATAACTTTAATATAATATATTTGGGAAAACTAAATGAAAATGATTTTTATAGAAAACCTATTTCCGAAGCATAAAACGACTTTAATGGAAATTGTGTACTTATTCATTATAAATTAATCAATTATTTTTATTATTTTAAAATATTATAAATATTTTGGAAAATTTTTTTCTTATTATTCATACCCTCAAATTTAACAGCTAGATTGTAAAGTATTACTATATAATGGTTCTTTTAGACTTTGGGTCACATGTAAATCATGTTATAGAATAATCAAGTTTTCTTCAAATAAACTACATATAAAACAACTGGGAGTTATGTGAAACATGTAAAAAGGAAAATTAATTTGTAAATGAAAAAATAAAAAGAGAAAATGATAAATATTAAATATAAGTGTTAATAATAAAGAATTAAACTTTGGAATAAATTCAAATTATATTTTCACTTACCCCTATTAAGTTATCCTACTCCCACTCAATATATATTTCCTATGATATATGCATGCATCAATTTATGAATATTTTATGAATATGAAATTAAGATCAATATTACTAGAACAAAAAAACACACACATCTTCCATTATATGGTGAATGAAGGAATCCTCTAATGATATAATCTTCTATTGACATCCATAGTCTGTAAAAGTGAGTAGAAAATGAATATGTTCTATAAATTTTTTAAACAAAATCCAAATCTTATATATATTTCTCCCCTATTGTATTGAAAACGTTTATCGGGATAATTATGGTAGATTTAAATCATAAAACAATTTTTTATAAAATTAATGATATTGACCCTTCTATAGGTTATCTTTTGGTGACTATAGATGATATTTTATATTTTAATATTGTTTCATAAAGAGTTTCAATTTTAATTAATCATATTTAGTAGAATTGATTATCGAAATATGTTAAAAACATGAGAAATTTTCCGTTGAAAAAAATATTCATAAATTTCATCTAAATTTTATACCTTTTAGATGAAGTTCCATTTAAATAAAATATATTTTCATTTTACCTCTGAAAAAGTAAAAAAAATTGCATAAAATGTTGTTAAATAAATTCATAAAAACTACCATCCCCATTTCCCAAGTAGTTTTTAAATGTTTGGAGGTATTCTTAATAGGGAGTTAATTAATGATAAATTTAAGCTAATGATTCCAATATTTTTCTAATATATTCAAATCTATTAGAATTTAACATTTTACTGAAAATGCCAACTAGATGATTTTATGATATCATAAAGTCACAAACAATATACCATTTTTTCGATCCCTTAAGAGGTGTGTCATACATTTAATTATTTTTCAAGTGAGTGAAGAACTAGGTTCCAGAAAAATATATAAACGTAGTGTTATCATAAAGGATTATAGTTTGAGTAAAGCTTAATCCAATTTCAATAAGTGTATGCTTCATCCACAACACTTGAGAAAAAAATTATAGTTTTTTTATATTTAGATTTAGAAGTAGATAGTATAATATTGTAGAGATTTTTGATATACCATGAAATTAAATCTTCTCTTAGAAAATATAATGTTGTGGAAGTACTTTAGTTATCAAATATACGCCCAGTAATTTCAGTATTTTTCTAACTGTAAATTATAAACTCTTTTTTAGAAGAATAATATAATTAAAGTTCTAAATAGACTTTAATAAAATGGAAAATATACTTAACCACTATTAATTTTTTGAGTTTTATTATTATCAAACAAAAAATAACACATAAATCCTAATTTTTAAATCAACTTCTTATTAGCTTTAGTACTCCATTGAAAAATGTCTATAATGATTTTTTTCAACTAGTTTCCCAGTCGAAGAAAGATCTATTTCAATATAAGATTCTGTTAGATTACTTATTCAAGATATATTTTCAAAAAAACAAATAGTTTGATTAAAACTATTTTGTATTTATATTGAGTTACGGAAATTTCATTAGGTTTCAAAGAAATTTCAAAACTAAGGAGAAATTTAACATCGTCCATCATTATTCTTTCAAACCCACATTTCATAATTTTTAAAAAACCATCAGAAACATATTTTTTTGTTGAACAAAAAAAAATATTTTCATTAACATCATCTTGATAAATAGAGTAGGGTCAATCATTCCATTAAAAAAATTATTTTGAAGCCAAAATTTGGTTAGTCTATTTTCTATGTTCTTGGGGATTACTTAAGGCTATAAATTACTTTGGTATGTTTATATATATGTTTCAAATGGTTAAGATTTTCAAAACTAAGGGTTTTTAAACATTAAAATCCTCCTAAACATATCCATTAATAAGTGATATTTTAATATTTTAGGTTGCTGAAATTTCTGCCAATGGAAGATAATACCCCCATGATCACAAATTCTTTGTAGAAGGAGGAAAGAACACCTACAAGTCCAGCAAGATAAATAGACTCAAATTGGGTATAAATATTTAGAAGAAACATGAAGGAATTCAGCTTTTCAAAGCATTTAAAGTGGCCAACATACCATCCCTAGGAAATGTACATGGACCAGCTAGATCACAAACCACCAGGTACATGTAATGATTTGTGAACCACTGGCCTATGAGGCGATGGCCAGCGAGCAAGGAAGACCGAGAACCGAGTCATCGAAGGAATCATACGCATGAGGACCATCTGGGTATTGTGCCCCATACACATCAGTTCTTATATGAAAATAACCAGTATGGTTCTACAAACCATTATTGCGAACTGAAGCCTCTGTAAACCCAATTTGACTGAGTCATCTGCGGGTCAAGATAATGCTTCAATGGGCCTCCACAAATGGTGAAACATTCCCAATAGATATGATTTCTCCAATGCTCTATAAAAGGATAACAATATATGTTTGTAGGAAACACATAGGGATACCGATATATAGAAGGATGAACAATGAATGCATAAGGGAAACTCATTGGTTGGGAGAAAGAGTTTGGATAAGACATCGACTTCGGTCTTGTTTCATCGGCAAACCCTGAACTACAAACCACTACCTCCATAGGTAGAGCTATC
This sequence comes from Viscum album, assembly GCA_963277665.1. NCBI lineage: Eukaryota > Viridiplantae > Streptophyta > Magnoliopsida > Santalales > Viscaceae > Viscum > Viscum album. Next base: position 2,079,322,684 of record OY728128.1, on the reverse strand, counting down.
CGTGAACCATGAAATGGGGGAATTGAATAATAATACTAATAGAACCATGAACCTAACTAGTGAATCATGAACCAAAGCCTTCTTGTGGATGAATTCCCCATGAACAATAATCCCCTGGACCCACCTTCAATATGGTGTTCCGCGTTACGTACCACTATGTGGACTAAACCCAGTGTTGTGTACTACATCAGTTCGTAGATGGAACCCAAAGCGGCATGATGGGTCGTGTACCACTATGGTACGCAGTTGTCTATACACATTCCCATATACCACATCGATACGCAGATGACCCCTCTGCCCGAATACCAAAATGGTATGAAGATCCTCCTCTATCCTTCATAAAAATTCGGTATGCTGAAGGAGGTATTTTCGGGTATTTTTTCCACTGGTTCCAACCTCACCCCTCCACTACCATCTATTCCTCTATGATACCTATTCTAACCAGTCCTCCGGTAATAGTCCAAAGCCTCCTCCAAATCCACTAGACCTGTAGGATAAGACCATCGAGTGTATTAGCGTTCCCTATTGACTCTACATACCCATAGTAAGCTGAGTCATGAAGGCTCTACCCACAACCATGTAGGGTTTGGGAATGCCAGTTGGTCTACATTCCCATAGTAACTCAAAGTCAAACCTTGCGATGCCAAAGTGAACCTACCTATTCTAGGGATTAAGGGTGATCACTTTCTTTTCCATTCAATGAGGAATAGTTATCAGTCGAAGGGGTTATGTTCGCTCCCCCCTTTGATGATGATGTAACTCCTTCCCTTCCCACAATGAGCTCCAGGGCCCTCCCACTGAGGTAAGTCCCCAGTCTTTTGGGGTAGGGCTAGAGGAACTTTAATTTCATTCAACATTGAAGGGTTAATTGCACCATGCTCTTGCCCACAGCCGCCCTGACATCTTCCGCCACAGGCTCTCCCTCCCCCACCAATAGGGGAGAAGGCATGTGCATTATTGAATCTTTCATATACTCTTGTTTCTCACGCTGAGAATGACTCATATGGGATTATAAGTTTGTGAAGATTACAATATCCATGTGAATCTAAACTATGAGAACTCAGATTCCTGGTATAAACAAGATACATAGGACGCCTGTGAGAAGTCCCTAGCTCAAAAGGGTTCCCATCCAAACGGGTCCACCCAAACATGTCCATCAAATTGGAATCTCCCACATGTAATCCCCACTTAATCCGAACTATATGGGTTCTGATTACTCTACCAAGGATACTTAGGAATCCCTCCTTCTGGTCCCGACCCCAACATCATGTCACCTTATACCCCCTGGATGACGATAAACTCTAGAGTGCCTTATTATATGGATCAGGTCAGCATCTCCTCTGTAGCCTCAAATATACGAATGGCTACGACAATGCTGCAAAAAGGGTATCCCATGGACACAGTCTTTGAGAATGAACCAAGGATTCATGAACATTTGAACACAACTTAAATCTATAAGAGAGTCTCAGGACATGAAACAATCCTCTCCCAAAAGTGTGCAGTGATTCTAACCTCCCATCATATCGACCAATGGAGTCCTTATGTTTTTCTTGCCAAATCTGCTGCCAATGAGCACCTGCCTTTGGAAACCAAGTCTATGAATCGTGGATAGTAGGGTTTTTGGGGATTCTTGGCTCCATGAATAATCCCATTGGAGAGCAACAGAGGAATTTATATCCGAGAAGGACCGGTTGCACAAGTGATTGACCCCTATGCAATCGCCCTTTGGGACAAACAGTCCCTACAGGGTTAATTTAACCTTCTTTAAAGGAAAATGGTGTTGAACGGTTAAAATAAAGGAATTGTGTACTCGACAAGAGCCCATCCCTATAGAAAAAGGGACTAGTGACGATCCTCGTCATACTATTTCCACACCACTCGGAAACCAACCACCTTGGAGGCATAACAAAAACGGTGAACCAGATGTGAATCCTTAACCAAGGTGCTAGTTATATCCAAATGATAAAAGACAAAAGTATATCGCATGTCAGACCATTTTTTCACCACGGTATGAATGAAATATGCCACCTCATATCTGGAACAAAAATAGTTAACCCGGCATGAATCCTTAACCATGGTGGTGGTCTTACCCCACTCAGACCCCTCCACCCTACATCAAAAGAAAATGGGATGGGGGACAAGATGAATTTCCAAATATGCATATGTATATAACAATGCCACATTGATGAGTTTTTGTGGTATGTATGTCATTTATGTTTAGTGAAAGTTCCCATAAGGAAACCTTCAATCAAAATGGCATCTGAACGACCCATGCAGAAATGCACATCAGTGACCCCGAAGAGTGGTGGGGCCCCAATGAAGTGAAGGACCCCTCTCCCACCCCGCATCTTCAACGCTGGGTATCCAACTTACTAGTCATGGATTTCCATCGAAATGGTACTCTCCCCACACTAGAGACCACCAGACAAGCCCTCCAGTCTAGAATTGTCTGCCAGCCACCTCCTCCCACCGAAGAGGACCTTATGCAAAGGGCACCTGCCAAAGTCTAGGAGACTCGGGCCCCTCAGGCTGTCCGCCAAGGTTGGAGAATATATAACTAGGAACATGCTATCACCCTGGTTCTTGAGGATAATCTATACCGAAATAACATGGAGACATTCAATGAGAAGACACATGACTCTGCTCTCTCTACTCAATCCCACCATAGAAGTAGGGTGGAAGAATACGAGCCCATGCATGTTCCTACTAGTGCTCTCTGGTCCCTCCATACAGCCAGAGTGGAAAACTACTGGAAGATGCAAATATCTTCTGATACACAACAAGCATTCCATACAAATAGGGTGGAAACTAGCTATACACAGGAAAAAACACATGTTGACACATTTCAATACTACCATATAAAAAGGGTAGTAACAGGCTATACGCGTGCACAAACACCTACTGGCGCATCTCATGTATGCCCTCTAAATAGGGCAGTAATTTGATATATGTAGGTATAAATAGTTGTTGATGCATATCAAGACCACTATCTAAATATGGAAGCAACCAAATATGCGCAGAGTCAAATTCTTGAAGATGCATACAAATCCCTTGAGAGAAATACAGTAGAAAAAGAGTAGATGAAAATCCTTTATTGTGAATATGAAGACCACTAATAAAATATAGTGGAATTTGGAGAAGAAAAATTGTGGAAGACTCATTCCTCTGCCCTGACACAGGAGAACTGCTTGTATCTACTGGCAACTCATGGAGGACCGGAGCAGGCACCAACTCTTTCTCTGACATTGGAATGGGCCTACATACCCAATCTAGACCAATATGTATCTCAGTACATCTTGGAAATGATATAGGATCATACATCTATTCTAGACCATATGCTCTAAAAATGACAAGATATCATTCCATTAGCGGAAAAGGTTAGAAATTGGTCCCACTAACCAGTTTCCTTGAACGGAATTACTCAATCGGAAAATTATTTAGTCACTTTGGAGAAGTTATGCATCCCCTCTCTAGTCTAGGAGGGTCAACGACAATATCCCATGTTACAAGGACAACCAGATCGGTAACAAATACCCTTTCCAACTAGGGGATGTCAGTTCAATGTGGTGGCCACTCTAGGGTAGGCATATACCCCTACCAAAACTCAAGATGCCCGTTGGCATATCCTGACAAAATCATGGGATCCAATAGGACTAGACTCCTATAATAATTCCATTACCAAAAGTATATGGCCCTAGATACCTTCAAGAGAATGATCGAAGATAAAATTCGCCAAAGGAAACCAGAAAATGAGGAGCACATGCATAATCCGGATCTAATATAAGTTGGGGTTCATGACACCCTCAAACACATATCAAAAAGGCTCAAGATACATTAATTACCTTACCAAATTAGGGATGTGGAAGTACCAGTTGTGAAGGTCCTCCCTACAATATCGCTACCAGCTACTCTGAAGGTCCTCTACAGAGCACCCACAGGGGCTTACTCCATGGGCCCGGAATGATTGATCATGAGAGCTTATCTTCTGATGTGCGTCCGGGTATCCCTACCCATCGACATGAATATCAGATAGTAAGAAGGTCCTCCCCTTACTTTCTTCCTCCCATATGGTCCTCCCCAGGGTATACGCTACAAATATTATTCTCCATACAGTTGGACATAAATTCATGATGGTATTCCTCTCTATGATGACAGTCATTTAGAAGGCTTTCCTCACAATGGTAGTTACTGTGAAGGTCCTTCCGACAGCAACATTAAGCAAAAATAATTTCCTCCCCTCATTGTAGCATATCATAAAGGCCCTCCCCAAGATGTGAACTGCATAAATTCTCCCTGTAGCCAGGTATCAAGTCATGATGGTATTCCACTCCATGATGAAGGTCATTGTGAAGGCCCTCCCCGCAATGGCAGTTACTGTGAAGGTCCTCCATACAGTGACATCCAGATTCAAAAAGGTCCTCCCCTCACTATATCCCACCCTAAAGGACCTGCCCTGGGTATACATCATTATGAAATCTCCTGAGGTTAGGCATCAAGTTGCAATATTATCACTCTCCATTGCAACATTAATTGTGAAGTTCCTCTCCACAGTCAAAGATTATGCTAGCAAGAAGGTCCACCCTTTTTCAGAACAAATACGAGAAAGCCCCCCTATGCTGAGGAACTCGAAAAAATCGATCAAGACACACCAGGAACTCCATCTTTAATGAGTGATATTATTTCTCAACCATAGGATGGCCTAGGGACATGCTCATCTTCTTAGCCACCCCATGTCGTCTGTAAATCAATATGGCTCCCACCAACCCGGTTTCTTGGAATGAAATTATTAAGAAGCAATCGAGCTGGGAATATCAAGTAGAGAAGCCTACAGAATAACAACAAAAGGATATGTTGATTGTGATAAGAAAAATAGCTAGGGATAATATAGCAATGATGTATTGGCGTATGAACAATTCTCACTTCAACATACAGGTGGAGTTTCCGAGAAATTGACACATGATATTCTCCTCAATATGTGGACAACCCTTCATCAACTGAAGAAACAATTCCTACCCTACGAAGGTTATGCGGACCATGTCAGAACGATAGGGGATATTTTCCATCTAATTGAAAAAGAAGCCCTCCTGTCCTCAAGTTAGCTACAATCATAAAGGTGAAAGAAAAACCTTGAACTTGCATGCCTCCATTCACTACATAAATTGCATCACGTCATTGGAAACACCCCGGATGGAGTTCACATTCAAGGATTTGGAGAACATGGATCTCTACACCTCACCTTAAGTCCCACCCAGTAGGACCCACTGAAAATGACATCCTACAATGTCATCACATAGAGGAAGTAATCAAATGATCATCCTACTTAGGAAATATGGGATACTCAACCAAAACCAGCCCAGAGTAAGTCTTAAAAGAGTTAGGGCTGAAGAGATCAATCCATAGAAATGATTCTTAGTAAGGAAACCAGGAACATCCAAATGGCTTCCTACCTAAGGGAGGACAACCAAAAAAAGTTCTCATATCGTCAAAATACCATAGACTCTATGCAGGCCCAATGTCATACTCGGCTCACACCCGCATGGGAGTACGTGAAACTGAAAGGGTGTAATTAGCGGTTGTTTAACCACAATACGAGAACAACCCCAGCCCATAGGGTTGGGGGAGTTTTTAATTCAAAATTCTTATATAAGACCCACAAATCTTGGCCTTAATGCATCAATGGAAAAATAGGAACACCCCCAACCCCCCGGGCTGGGGTCATTTTTACCTCAAATACCCACATAAACAGACATATGTCTTCCACCATTTAGGAAGAAAAATGGATAGAGGAGTTACCCATTCCTCCCATTCTCATGGTTCACACCCACCTAAAAAAGGTGTGTTATAAGGCAGACCAAAGCTCCCTCTGGGTCAATATTTCCCAAGAAACCTGATGAATACCACAAAATAGAAGGAGAAAGTGCAGCAAAGGGTGAAAAAATCTTTCCTACCATTCGACACTCGGTACACCACCCCCAATGTGGTCTTCCTCAGTGAATGTGGTAAAACTCAATCCCATAGATCTCACAAGAAATGACGTAGGGGGAGAGGACACGAAGGAAGATGGTTCCTTTCCAAAGGTATCCCACATCAAACCTGATGGTGTGCATACCTGGAACTAGAGAGAAATCCTAAATCTAGGTGCCCCTCATTCAATAAGACATTACCTTCCACATGAAAATCCAACAATGAGAAGAATAAATCCAAGGTTTTCTATGACCTTACTTCTAATCCCCTTAAGAGTGAATCCCTCACCCTCATGGAAAGGTTCTCCAAGCAGGAGGAATAAATGAAAGAACTCGGACAAATTAATGTTGAGCTACACCGAGGGAGCTACCTTTTTGGATGTTTCCCCCCTGCGGAACATCAACAGGTGATCCCAAAAGAGGTTCCCATAACACAGACACTAATTCCAGTGAATGAAGTCAAGCTCATAGGTCCATTCAGCTCAGCCCCAGAAGGAAATCAATACTTTTTCCCACTGTGAAGACAACCAGAATATATCTAGGTAAACCCAAAAATGATACCCTCAGCTGGGTATCCATCTAGAATTCTAGCATCATTGGCACGCCCAATATTGGCCACTACTGCACCATCCCAAGCTCAATCTTGACATGATTTACATCAAGGGATCTTAAACACTATTGAGAAATTAACAGCTCGACTAGAAGCCATGGAGGGGCATCGCCCTACGATACCGCCAGAGCATAAACCCTACCCCAAGTGGGTGAGCAATGTTACACCACAACCAAATATCGAGAACCCCATATTCCCAGTATTTAATGGCTCAGGGGACTTGGAACAACATTTAATGCACTGTGACTTTTATTGTGACCCCATAATGGGAACTCCAGAGCAGCAAGAAGCTCTAAAACTTAGGTTCTTCATACAAACCCTACAGGGCTTGACATTCATATGATATACTAGCCAGTTAGTAAATTGAGTTACAGGCTTGGAGGACATCCGGTAATAGTTTCTATTCCATTTCAGTTCAAAAATTCCTAGGATGATATTCAATGATCTCATGAACTTAAAACAGTTAGAGAATGAAACGGTATCAGACTTCATCTACATATGGAAAGGCCTAACATATTCCCAAAACCCACACTCCCCCCACAGGATGAGAAGCTTTCCATGTGCATCGATAACCTTTAGGGTGAATTTTGAACGCCACTCATCCCAGTAAAGTGCGCAAGTAGGTTTAGATAATTCTCTTCCATCTCCCAAAGGATAGAATAATCCTTACAATGGAACAACCTTAAGTCCCAAATGGCCCGATCAGCCCCAGGGAAAAGAATGGGAAAAGTTGAAGCAGCTTATGTCACGCTTAAGCCATCTTTGACACCATCTCTAGTTGCAAGGCCCCCAACGAACTTTGTGGGACCCCCTAGATGCCAAAAACCACCACCACCCTAGAAAGATGAGCGATGATGTGCTAAAAGAAATCAGTTCAAAGAATAAGGAAATAAATTTTACTCGTTCTTAGATGACCAGGTCCATGGCTATTTCATAGCCACTATAAATTTCAATTTGCTCCGGCTACTAGATCCAAAGTGAGCCAATGACGTGGGTCTGAAAGACCATCCAAGTTATTTTCCCTACAACCGGATAATGGGACACACCATATAGAAATGCTTCATTTTCAGGGATCTCATACAAAAGATGGTGGATTCTGTACAAGTCATGTTTGGGCGTGCCACCAGCACAAGTGGCGGGTGTTTCCACCTCAAACTCAAGAGAGGAAGACAAATGGAAGATGGTCTTCATTAATAAGGAACAAAAGTTTGAAAACAGGATGACCTAGGAGATAGTCAACCGAGCCCCTGGAATCCTCCAGGCACAGTTGAAAAAACCAACTATGCCCCCCAAAATCTCCCAATACAACACATCTATCCTCCCTAGCCCCACGGTCCTCTAAAGGCCAGAAGGGCAGAAAGAAAGAGAAATAAGATGAGCTAACACCAAACCAGAAGTCAGTGTTGACACTTTCAAACATCATGCCAATAGAATTGGTTTAACAGGCCCCACCCTACCAAATGGTTCAACGGGCACTGCCCTGACAAATGGTTCAATGGGCACCGTCCCACTAAACGACACCGTCAGAAAGATAAAATCAGACAAAATGGTGTCTGATCAAGAACTGATCTTTGGATCCATTAATTTCATTCACTTCATGGAACCATTATCAGATAAAGACATTGGTCGTGAACCGGAATTCCATATGCCCAACTATAGAGTTAGGTGAAGAGGTCTTAGAGGCTGGAGGTTTCCTGGAAGGCATGCTTGTGGAAAGTGTCAGATTCCCAACCACACCACAAGTCAAACCGTTAGCATCATGGAAACTCACGGAAGGACCCTACGATAGACATAACAAGAACCAAAATGCTCCTCCACCCCTGTTGGAAGAAATCCATGCCCAATTATCATGGAAAATCCATCAGGGGAAGAACAAATACTGAACCGCCCAAGGTATACAGGCAGACTTGTTCGGCCAAATGTGGAAAGGACTTCAGCACCACCAGACCCTATTACAAAGGATGAACCATATATGTCCAAAACTAAAACCCATCATGTGTCTATGAAAGAGATACCCTAATCTGGGAAGCACTAACCTTTAGAGAAGATGTATAATATTTTAATGAAACTTGCAACAGTACTGGAAAATATGTCAATCAGGGATGCGTTGAGCCTATCTGCATATCTTAAAAAGGAACTCTTCAATGTCGTGCTAAGTACCCATAACATTGAGGCTAAAGTAGTAGCATCGGAAGTCTATCGAACGTAGACCAGTCCGGAATATTGTCACCCTATAATTTTCTTCATAAACAGTTATGAAGACACCATCATGCAAGGGAATATCAAACCCTTATATTTGGTCAGAAAGATAAATGGAATTGATGTCCAGAGGATCATCATTGACAACAACTCTGGAATTAACCTCCTCTTACTACGAACACTTCCTTAGTTTGGATATGGTGAAGAAAACCTGACAACCTGCACTACAACCCTTCTGGGATATGACAAGATCGAGAAGAAACCGTTGGGACGAATCAAGATTAAAACTTGGCTCGAAGATCTCATATTATATTTTGAGTTCCAAGTAGTGTGGAAAATTACGACCTTCAACATCTTGTTAGGGATTCCTTGGCTGTATCAACATTCCGTAATTCTGTCATCATACCATCAGTGCGTCAAATATATCACTAATGGGAAAATGGGACTTCTCACACCAATAAATCCCCGTTTGAGTTATGTGAGTCTCATTATATCGACGTAGGATTATATGAATCAGAAAAAAAACATATTTCATCCAACGATATTGATTGGATCAATGCTTTGAATGGATTTGAAATAGATACCACTAACCCCCTCTGGCATCTTGGGGAAGAGTATATAATACCCATCAACTATGTTTAATGCGTAAGTACAAGTCTGGGTTTAGAATCAGTTGTCTGCATGGTCTCTATTACGACCACCAGGGCTAAAGACATGGAAAAGCGGGATGACTCCCATGATGTCAAGAAAATCCCTATAAAAGATGCTTATGACTCTTTTTTGAGACATCAGACTGCCCTTACCTCACACACTAAGGCTAAAGACAATTTATCTCTTAATAATGGAAATTGTTTCTCAAAAATCCTTTCTCCGTTAGAAGAGTAACATGATGAAGATGATTAATAAGAAGAAGAAGAGTAAGAAGACCTTAGAGATTCCCCTTCTATAGTCGAATAAGGTGTCTCCACCACAATTGATGAACTTAAGAAGATAAATTTGGGCATGAAAAATGACCTGCATCCCACTCTGATCAGTGTGTCTAGGCCTATCAAGGAGCAGGAGGCATATATATACTTCTTAAAGAAGAATTGAGATGTGTTTTCCTAGAATTAAATAAAAATGCTTGGCCTCAATCCAGAGGTTTCCACTCATCATATAGGCTTACCAGAACATCACTAGGACTATAAGTAGGTAGCCAAAAAGACTCACCTGACACATGAATCCAAAATAGAGGCTGAATATGAAAAGCTGATCAATGACAAATTCATACGGGTGGTCCAATATTTGATCTGGCTGGAAAACATAGTCCCTGTCAAAAATAAGAATGGAAAGATTAGAATCTGCATTGAATTCAAGGACCTTAATCGGCATTTCCCAAAAGACGACTTCCCAGTCCCAATCATAGAATTGTTTATCGATGAGACAATTGGATATGAAGCCCTCTTTTTCATGGAAAAACTATTATGGATATAATCAAATACAGATGGCCCAAGGAGATGAAGAAGCTACTGATTTTATGGCCCATCTGGAAGTGTTCTGTTATAAAGGTATTCTCTTTGTTCTATAGAATGTTGTCACCACATATCAGCATGCCATTCATTGCATCTTCAAGGCCTTCTTGGAAAAATTTGTCGAGTTTTATATCGATGTCCTAGTGATTAAATCACGACAGTGATCAAACCACATGGATGATGTTGAAAATACCTTCAAAAAATTAAAAAAACAACATAGTTTAAATATAAATCCCCTAAAATGCATCTTTTCTGTTACCTTGGGAATATTCTTCAGCTTAATTTTATGCCATAATGACATCAAAGTTGACCCTGAGAAGAAAAAATCCATCCTTGACATGTCCCCACCTCAAAACCTCACCGAGTTGAGAGGTCTATAGCGAATCCACACCTACATTTGGCACTTCATAGCTTACCTAGTATGTAAATGTTTACCTTTCACCTGGCTCGTGAAGAAAAGAGTTACGTATTAGTGGGATAATGATTACCAAGAAGAATTCATAAATATAAAAATATATCTCTTAATCCCACCGGTGTTGATTCCACCAGTTTAGGGGAGGCCACTCAGTTTGTACGTAACCACTCTAGAATGGTCATTAGGCACACTCTTCATGTAGAGGATTGATTTCGGCCGTAAAGAAATCCTTTACTACATTAGTCATACAATGATCGATGCTGAAACTCGGTATTTGAAGATTAAAAAGAACTACCTATCCCTAATCATCATAGTTCAGAAACTACGGCATTACCTGCAGCACCATGAGGTCCACATGGTTTCCTACTTCAACCCTCTCAAATATATCCCCAGTCATCCAATGCTAAATGGGTTCCTATCATGATGTGAAATCATCCTACAATAGTTTGACATACAATACATGCCTCATAAGGCCATAAAATGCCAGGCACTAGTATACTTTCTGGTCGAACACCCCTCAGATGAAACAACGCCGCTGGATAACAAACTTCTAGATGGAGAAGTGTTTTTGTTCCAGGAAGACCTACAGACATGAGAAATGTAATTCGATGGTGCTTCCCAAACCCCCATAGGGAAAAGGATGGAGGGTCCAAAACTCAACAAAGTGGGGCTGGGAGTTATACTCATATCCCCTGAAAAATTTATCATTCCTTAATCCTTCCTGATTTTGGAAGGGTGTAAAAATAATGAAGAAGAATATTAGACCCTCATTGCAAGGTTTGGAATTTAAACTTAACTTGAAATCCAAACACCTAACAATAAAGGGTAATTCAGAGCTACTCATAAAATAGGTCAGTGGTGACTACTCTATTAAGAAAGATGTATTGGTTCCCTTAGTGAACCTTGTTCGAGAGCTAATGGATGAATTCCCATCATAACCAACATTTACTTATGTCCCCCGGTTACAAAATACCCAAACTGATGCTTTAGAATGTGCCGCTAGAGCCTTGGCCGATCCAGATCGAGATTAAACAATCATTCGAATTTCTCATCACTGTATGGTATTTCCATTTATCTAGAATGATATAGAGGAAATCAATGAAATTATCCCAGTATCTTACCTCATGGTCATACCACCAGTTGGATGATTCCCATTACAAATTAACTTCGTAATGGGGAACTCCCTCCAGATAGGGCTGTAAGGGTACAAGTCTGAAGTTGGAATGTTAATTTTGTCATGTGTAATGGGGTAAACTAAGAAAAGGTCCTATAAAAATGAGGTCTTTATGGAGTCCTTATGAGGTGCATTGATGGAGAAGAGACTACCACCATCGTGAAATAAGTGAACACCATAGCTTGTGGAGCACATCAATCAGCAACCTAGCCTCTCACAAAATTCGAAGGCTTGGGTATTACTGGCCCACTATGATACAAGATTGTTCCATATTCACCAATAAGTGTCATTCTTTCCAAGTTCATGCTAATTTCATAAACCAACCCCTAGAGTTAGTTCATACAAATAAGTACTCATGGACACTCGCCCCCTGGGGGATGGATGTTGTGGGACCATATCCTCCCACCACAGCCAGACAGTTTAAGTTCATACTCACAGCGACCAACTTCTTTTCCAAATGGGCCGAATCCATACCCCTTAAAGAAGTTGTGGAGAAAAATATCATCAGATTTGTGAAGGCATACATTATTACCATATTTTGTGTACTTCATACCATCTCGATGGACAATGACACCATCTTATTCTCTGTTGAGTTGGAAAAACTATATCAAGTGTGTGTAATCAAATCCAATCGATCATCCCTCTACCACATTGCGGACAATGGAAAATAGAGGCTTTCAACAAGACTTTGTCCAACATACACCATAAGACAATAAATAAGGACATGAAATCATGGCCATACAAGCTCCTTCATGCTTTATGGGATTACTGAACCAGGACCCACACTACCACTCAGGAAACACCGTACTCACTAGTATATGGTACAGAGGCAATGTTAACTATCGAAATCCAAGTGCAATCACTTTGTGTGGAAATTTGTTATCAAATCTCCATGGAAAAGAAATCCAAGAGATGGTTTGATGAATTGGAGTAGCTATATGAGAAATTGTTTCACACTCTACAACATTTGGAAATCTACCAAAACCGGATTGCATGGGCCTCCCACAAAAAGGTTCACCTTCGATCATTCTTCAAAGGAGAGATAGTGTCAGTCCTCAAAACCTCGGTGATACTGGGGAAGAATCCCCCCAATCATAAACCAAAGTGGGAAGGACCATATTTCATACATAGGGTATATTCCAATAGAGCATACACTATATACGGTATTAGTCTACGCGACATGACATTAAGCTGCAATGACATGGTTCAAACTCTAAGACCTTAAACTATGAGTCATTGTCCTTTCCACATGAAGCTAAACTGTAAGGAACTTTTCCCTAAAACATGACATTAAACTATGACTCATGTCCTCATTGTAAGAGGATAAATTAGGTGACACAAAGCATCCTAATCGCATGAAAATAAACTTCATGATCCATTATATAATTACATACGACTTGATTCTTTCCCTCGTAGGATACATAGAGACACCTCGATCCTTGATCTTGGACTAGCCCCAAAAAAATCCTCTATCATGCCCCTTATCTACCCATATTCATCAAGGAAACCCTTATCTCTCATTTTTTATCTCATCAAGTATAAATCATGAGAGCTTAGGATCATTGGTAAAGATTCTCTTACGCAAACAAACTATAGAGTAACATGGTAGACCTAGAAACCATGATGGATAGAACAAAGATGCCCCTACCATGATTACTAAGCCAAATCGGTATAGGGAACTTATAAGAACAATGTATGACTTGATTTCTTCCCTCGTAGAACATGCAGCGACGCCTCAATCCTTGATCTTGGCCTATCCCCCCACAAAAAATGATACCATCATATTCTCTACTTCCCCACACTTACGAAGAAAATCCCATGTCCACTCCCTGTATCTCACATCAAGTATAACTCACAAGATCTTAGGATCAGTGGTAACAGTTATCTTACCCAAACAAATTTTAGAGGAATATGGTAGGCCTAACACACGTATCAAGTGAAACAAAAATTCCCTCACATGTCCTCACACATTGACTGAGTCAAATCGGTACAGGGAACTTTTAGAACTATGTGTGGCTTGTTTCCTATCCTAGAAGGATACGTAGTGACGCCCAGATTTGACATCCCGACCTAGCCATCGTCCTCGAAAAAATTCCCTCAAGTGTCCCAACACATCGAGAAAATGTCTGTAAGGAATGTCACAAACTACGTATGGCTTGATTCCTACCCTCATAGGATATGTAGTGACACTTGGATTTTGCATCCTTGTCCATCCACCAGCAAAACAAATGCCCCATTTCCCCAATATATTGGTAAGACCTATATGGGGAGTCCATGAAAGGTCATGTCGCATGACAATAAACTAAAAAATTGTTCAGGAGTTATGTGTATCCCAGTCCTCGGTGTTACGAGATTCCGAACATGCCCACGACTCATGAAAAGTCAAAAGATCCCACTTCCCTCTCTATATATGAGTCATATCTATGGTGAAGTTCAAATAGTTCGTGGGTAATCACAATCTGATTATTTCTCACATTCCCAAGAATATCTCTCTCGTTTTTCACACTCCATAACTCAGGAAAACATGGATCCCCATAATCATCCAAGGCCATCTGAGGTTGAGGCTAGTGTCCTGTAGACACCTTGGCTTGACTATACACATCATGCCCCGATGGATCTACATATGTTTCCCACAAAAATGGCCTTCAATCAATGGAAAATTATTCCCCAAAATATTCTTCTCCTATATCAGCATGCCCAATGGCGTACATGACCCATGTTATCCCTCATGATTCATGTTTCCCCTGGGATTATGGTTTACACCTTCTACCATCACTCGTGTCTATGGAACGCTAGAATGTCCTGATTGCAATTAGATTGAAAACAATTAAAGATATTTATGACAGTGTGATCGTCCCCACTACATGTTTCTAAACTACACAGTATCTTGTTCTTACCACATGACACTGAACTTAGAGGCCAAAATCATCCTTGTTGTACAACATTAAACTACGTAGAACTGACTTAAGCCTATAGTGCCCCCTAATGATTATTTTTCCATTTTTAGGAAATGACCTAGAATCCTCTTAATCCATTGTTTCTCACATCGTGCATAGCTCGCGTGACCTTTGGGGTCTTAGATAGAGATACACCATGACATTATGGCTAAACAATCTAGGAATTTTATCCTAAAAGCATGATCCTAAAAGGCATTTCACAATACCCTCCCCTGAGAGGAACCCCATGTCCTAGCCATTTGAAGTTAAATTACCAGGTACCCCAAAGATGGAATGAATGTCTCACCCTATGTACGAGTCAGATCTACGTAAGGGACACCTGATTACATGAGTATATCATACCACAAAGGTCCTCAATGTTTCCAGATACACTCCTTCCATATTTCAAACTCCATGCTCTGAGTGATCATGAATGTACATAACCCTCCAAGTCCATCTGAGATGCATGTCTAGTGTCCTACAGACACCATTTCTTGACTATGCACATCATTCCCCTGTGGATCTGCATATCTTTCCCACAAAAATGATCATCAATCAAATGAAAATTAGTCCCTAGAAGAGCCCTCTCCTATCTCAGTTTGCCCAATGGCTTCCAAGCCTCAATCCATCCATCCTGATTTAAGGGCTCTCAAATTCATGGTTTACACTTTCCTCCTTACACATATCCTAGGTATATCCGAAGATATGGTCCTGATTCATCTCTGGTGCATTTTGAGGTTTTTAAATATATCTCGTCCATTATCGTGAAGTTGATCTGCATACAAAAGAAGAGTTCCCACAGTCATTTCAAGGTTTCCCCGAAGAAGTTATATTTAAATTCCTCTTTTTGTGTTCAATATCACCCCTGGTAAAAGGTCACCTACCGTATTCAGAAATTGACCTATCTCCCTAATCTTTAATAGCCATCGAAGAATTAAAGGCTAGTGTCTTATGGAAAAATTTATTTTACTATTCACATCATACCCAGGTGGCTCTGCATATGTTTCCCCAAAAAATGGTCACCAATCAAAGGAGATTTTTTCCACAGGAGACTCCTTTCCAAGCTTTTGTACACTCAAATGACATCCATGTCTTATCACACCATCGGATTTGGAAAACTCTTGGATAACGACTTATGGGACTACTTCTTTCCATGTGCCCCTTAGATAAAAAAATACTCCAAAAAGAACTGACCATTCACCAGCTCTCCCTCACTCAAGTAAGAATTGTGCTGGAATGTTTGTCAACCCAAAGTCAACATGAATGTCCTTAATGTCTTCACACACAACTAATCCAGCCAACCACCCATTGTGTCTCCCGACTTTCAAATAAATTCAAGATGTTGCAAATCCCAATAGGGCCATCATAGATGGAAGATCAGTGTCCTGCGGATACCTTTGATTGACTATTCACATCTTGCCCCTGTGGCTCTTCATATGTTTCTCACAAAAATGGCCACCAATCAAAGGAAAAGTTTTCCCCAGGAGAGTCATTTCCTACCTCTGTATGCCTAAAACGACTCCCAAGCCTCATTCATGTCTAGAATTTACAAATTAAGGGTCATGAATAATCTATAATCCATGTCGAAAAGATATTAGAACATACTTGGCTGACGGTCCCAAGTCAGGGCCCTGCCCTATTAATTTTGGTCAAATATGTTCAACCTAAAACATCAGTAATACATTTTATTCGAAGGATTGTGAACTGACAGCAAAAGAGACTCTATACTTACCAGATGGAAAATCATCAAAAGGCAACTCTATTTAAAAGTTGAGTATCGGTTTGTTAAAAACATTGAGCCATAAAAAAGGGGTGTAAATCTTGTTACGACGAAAATCCACAAAGGGAGGCTAAGAAAAAGCCATGTTATACCTGCTAAGCCCATACCAAGAATTACTAGGAAACAATTAAGGTAATAATGAGACAAATATAAATGTTCACGAGGTTTTCCTTGAAACCTTATCAATAGTAGAACTATGCTCATTGCTCCCTGTGGCTCAGGATAAAATTAAAGCCCGATTCTATTATTTCAGTTTACTAGTTTCAAGACATGGTTTAAAATTAATGACTGATTAAAATAATGTTAAAATGATAGTAAAAGTTAAAGAAGAAGCATTCAATGTCAAAACAGTTTCATTGAGTTCGACAAAAATAGAGGAGCATCCCCAGTTCAAAGTCTCTCCAAACTAAAAAAATAGAAAAGGGGAAGAGTACATACCATGATTTGGGATAGGACTACAAGAGGGCTCAGTTCACCCATTCCATAAGGTTGGTGAGTGATTTATGTGGGTCTTCGATAGTCTATTCCAAAGAATATCTTTCCTCTATTTTGGACTTGGCCGTCGGACGCACCCACTCTAGAATAACATTATTGTCCCGCTCTTTCATCTAGATGACTTCATAGTTGGAACAAGAGGAGGACAGTTGATCCCTTAACCATCCTACGTGGGCTTTTCACTCCCGTATCTCTTCCTCTTGGGTCACCACTAAATCATGGATATTTACCGCCTTGGCCGTCAGATGATAAAATTCATCCAAAACATCACAGATGGTCCGCACCTGGTGATGGGAAGAATTGAACATGGCCATATTGTACTCATAAGAGGCAATGTCTTCTCAGGACATGATGATTTGGTAAATAAGGAGGCGTATGTGCTAATAATCAAAGCCTTCAGAACCCATCTTAGTGAATAAACACTGAAAATTTTTACCCTCATCAGCATAATTGGTGAGGGGTGTCTCTATAGAAAGAGCATATAATTGGCACCAAGCCTCTTTTTTCAAAATCTGGTTCCTTTCCACAACACAAGTACAATGATCCTCCCCTTATATCACGTGTGTGTAAATAGGAATCATCACCATAAGAGTAGGAAGGGACCTAAGATAGGTCACCCAAGATGAGAGACTCTCTTTTTCCTCATATGTCCCAGCCATTGGAGCTGGATGCGGAAGACTAACCATGGATTCCGGGATGATAGGTGATACTCTGTCTGTGCCAGTCTCATTAAGATCTTGGGTAATATCTGTAGGAGGGGTGTAGTCTAAATCACTCCCCACTAAAATGGGTTGTACTGATAAAACCCCTCCCAGATGCTTTTGACGACAGACTAAATGCCTTATTAACACAGTGGAAGGAGCCGGAGGTTTATCCATCTTGGCTACTATAGGGATAAAACTAGAAGGCATAGCCATTGCACTCTTCATTGTAGAATCAATGTGTATCATTGTAATTGTGGAAAATATGGGGTAGGAAATGGTCAAGGGTTTCTGCACCCTCTGAACTGGTTCTTTCAGCATCCCACCAGGGTAACAATCTTCCCATATTTGTCCATATTCCAATGATAGAAATGTGGGCCCTATTGGGTTAAGAATGATAACCTCCCTACCAGCCCCTTCATGCATCAACATAATACATAGTTGGTAGAGAACCATTGGATGAGATTATATCCTTAGTTGAACAATCAGACACAATACTGTCTACTGAAGGCATCCGAATTTCCTGGGAAACTTGTAGAGGAGGTATGGATCATAAATGACTACTTGGTCTACACGATCAGTGAGCATCCCATCTTGAAGGCTGATGGGGTGTGAGAATTATTCCAAGGAACCACCCCCATCACCTATTAATGACTCATGAGGGGTAGGATGCGGTGAATATGATAAATGAGACGCATCGTTCAATAGTCCAACCACATCGGTAATTCTCAGAGACTTGGGAAGAACAAAAAAATGGTGAGAAGAGAAGGATGAATGTTATAATTGGGAACCCTTGCAGTAGGCCAATATTCATAATAGGAGAAGTGTTCTGCCATCCACCTGTATAGGAAGTGGAACTTTCCACTGAGACGATGTGGAGGCCTGCCTTCCTGTATTTGTCCCAACAATTCATAAATGTGAGCGAGGGTAGGAAGGTCCAAATTAATGGTTCGACCCTCTTCCATCATGGCTTCCATCATCAAGATACAAGCCCAAAACCCAGTGTATACATCACGAGAAGGGAAAATCCATCCACTCAAAAACATTGCGAAGAAACCTACTAGTCTAAGAACAAGTGATACGTTTGGGAAAAGCTCATATCCCAATGTGGTAAATCATCCCACTTAAAGGGTAGCACAACAGGACCCTGGAGTTTGCCAGGATTGATGGGTTGAGTGAGTCCGAAAAAGTTGATCCCTCATCTTGGGTCCATTTGGCTGCAAGAATTACCTTATCCACACCTATAATGGGATGAGTGAGCGAGCCTCTTGGGGGTGATCAAGTAATCCCTCTATTGTGACCAGTAGACTCCTTTTAAAAGGGGACACGTTGTCAGTGTCTTTCCATGTGCAGCCACTGAGAGAAAATTTTCATATATTTCTCGAAGGATAGGGAGTCCTCTAAGATGTTAAATACCCCATAGACCAATTCCCACCTCCCCATGTAGTAGGTTGATGGTGTTGGTGCTTGAACACCAGCAGCTCAGCAATTCCAGAAGGATTTCTCTCAGTGATAAGATTGTAGATTGTGAAACCTAGGCTACCTGGTACAAGCCCACCACCTCCAACTGGTCGGGGGACTCCAAATAGGTCTAATGCACCTAGAACACCCAAGCCCACTAATCGGAGAAACATCCTCTGGCCCATAGATCCCACATGGCATTCCAACCACCATTGGGATTTTCTTGGGAGATGCTGATAACGGATTGGTATTATTGAGATTCTAGTATGGAGATTCCATCACAGCACTTGTAATTTATCTGAGTCCATGATGATCCCATAGTATGAAGATGTTCCCCTAAATCAGAGTGGAGATGACTTTTCCTACTGGGGAAGTGTTGGCACGACCATAACCTTGTAGTGCCTCTAAGAGGATGAAAGGGATGTTAGGGTCAGGCAACGGTAGAGGCATGTCGGCAAGAAGAACAAAGAAAAAAAGTGGAAACTGTATAGATAAAAAATACTCTACGATCTCTGGCATAAATAAGTTCGTCAACAAGATTTCACGAGGAATGACATGGCCTCGAAGATGATCATCGTGATTCCCCACCATGGAAATCATTGTCTTCATCAAATAGAGAACTGTGAATCAGCCATAGTAGCCTGCACAAAAAAATCTAGAAGCTGATGAAAACTCATTCTGATAAAGAATTGATGGATAAAGGATATATAAGAATGGATAAAGTTTTTAAAAAAATTCCACATAAAGATCTGCTAATAGATTCTAGAAATGGTACGTGGTAGCCACATCCTACATACTTCACTGTGTGCGGAAGGCCCAATCTGTGTACTATGTAACATACGGAAGTAACCCCGCCTATAGATATAATATGTGGATGGATTCCACCACGGACAACCATGGTTTGCGAACTAAGTACGATGCGTTGGCATATGGATCATTAGCTAACAAACAGAAAGGTTTGCGAATGATATCCCACGAACCTAGGATTTGATTAAGTTCATGTTCATAAACTGAGGGTTAAAGTTAAAGTTTGGATTATTAATATTCTTAAATTATGGTTCTCTGATCCAAGTGTGGTATGTAGACCTGCTAGCCGCATAGAATCCTCCTATATGGAATCCGGGTTTTATGTTTTAATATTCCATAAAACCATTCACGAAATCCAAAATATGGTACACGGCAGGAGAAACGGTGAGGAGATCCTTTCATAGAACGTACAAAGCAATTGGCGAATGGGATTTTCAAAAGGATCACAGTACTTGAGAGCAAAGGAATCCAAAGAAATCATGGAAAAAAATTCCTCGAGAAAAGGTAAAAAAATGACATGGCCCCCTATATACAATTTTGGTCCCCTCATACTCGGTCCATATGTTCTACCGCGAACTATTTCAGTTCAGGACCACTTCAACATCAGAATAGTACCCTTTTTGTTCCGAACAAACACCATTTTGATGGGGGGAATTTTTAGGGTCCTGATAATTATTCCAAGGGAAGAAAATAACCCAAATATTGAAAATACTTTGCAGAAGGAAGAATGTACTCTTACAAGTCTAGCAAGATGAATAGACTCAAATTGAGTTGCAATATTCAGAATAAACTCGAAGAAATTAAACTTTTCAAATCATTTGAAGTGGCCCAGGTTCCATCACTGGGAAAGGTATGTAGACTAGTTGGATCACAAACCACCAAGTACGTATAACGATCCACCATCCGCTAACCCGTGAGGCGATGGCCATGGATCAAGGAAGATCGAGAATTGAGTCATCGATGGGTTCATACGTGTGAGGACCATCCGTGTGTTGTGCTGTGAACACATCAGTTAAAAATAGAAGCGAACTAGTAGGGTTCCGCAAACCATTATCGTGAACCGAAGCCTCCGCAAACCCCGGTTTACTGAGTCATCTGTGGGTTAGGATATTGCTTCAATGGGCCTCTGTAAATGGTGTTGCGTGCCCAATAGATATGACTGCTCTACTGCTCTATAGATGGATCACAATATAAGTATGGAGGACACACAAAGGGAGACAAAAAGAGAGAATCATGGACTTTTAAATCTTAAGGGGAACTCATAGGGTGGGATAAATAGTTCAGAGAAGACGTTGGCTTCTGTCTTGTTTCATCAGCGAAGCCCGAACCGTGAACCAGTCCCTCTGTAGGTATAATTGGTTGTGAACCTTAAAATGGAGGAATTGAATAATAATAATAATAGAATCTCGAACTTAACTAGTGAACCGTAATCAAAAAGCTTCTCACGGATGAACTCACCACAAATGATGATCCCCCAGACCCTCTTTCAATATGTTGCTCTGTGGAGCATACCGCTATGCGGACTGAAGCCGGTGTCGCGTACTGCATCAATACACAGATGGAATCCAAAGCAGTGTGTGATGGGATACGTACCACTATGGTACGCAGTTGTCTATACCCATGCCCACGTACCGCATCAGTATACGGACGACCCCTCTGCTCGCATACCACTATGGTATGTGAAGCCTCCCTCATCCCGCCTAGAATGCTAATACACGGAATGTGGTATTTTCAGGTATTGTTTCTCCTAGTTCCAACCTCACCCCTCCACTACCGTCTAGTCCTCCCAGATCCCTCCACTTACTAGTCCTCCAGAATCATACCAAAGCCTCATCTAAAGCCTCCATAACCATATGATCAGACCATCGGGTGCATCAGTGCACCCCATTAAGTCTACATACTGATGATAAGCAGAGTCATGAAGGCTCTCCACAAAACGGTGCAGGATTTTGGAATTCCTATCCGTTTGCATTCTCATGGTAACACATATTCCAACCTTGGGACGCTGACAAGAACCTCCTCATTCTAGGTATTAAGGGTGATCACTTTCTTTTTTCATTCAATGAGGAATAGTGATCAGTCAAATGGGTTACGTTCATTCCTCCATTTGACGATGATGGAACTCCTCGCCTTCCCAGAACATGATCTGAGGCCCTACCACTTAGATAAGTCCCTAGTCTTCTCGGGTAAGGCCATGTGAAATTTGATGTCATTCCACATTGAAGGGTTTATTGCATCACACCCTGGACCACGGTCACCCCATCCTCATTCCCTACTGGCTCTCCCTCCCCCACCAATAGGGGAGGAGGCATGTGCATTGTTGAATCTTTCAAATCATATTGTTTATCACACTAACCATGAATAACATTTTCTTAGAGTTTTGTGAGGATTAAAACATGCACGTGAATCTGAACTATGAGAACTCTGATTCCTAGTATAAACAGGATACGTAGGATTCCTATTAAAAGGCCCGATCTCAAAAGGGTGCCCATCCAAAAGTGTCCACACAACCATGCCCCTCAAATGGGAAGCTCCCACGCATAATCCCCATGCAATCCAAACTATGTGGGTTCTGATTCATCTCCTAATGATACATAGGAATCCCTCATTGTGGGAACAATCCCATTAAGTCACCTTCCATCTCCCCTAGACGACGATAAAATCCAGAGCGCCTTATAATATGGATCAAGTTAGCATCACCTCTATAGCATCAAATATATGCATGCTTACGACGATCCTACAAACAAAGGGTATCCTGTCAATACACTCTTCAGGAATGAACCAAGGATTAATGAACATATGAACATGAATTAAATCTATAAGAGAGCCCCGAAACAGGAAACAATCCTCCCTCAGAAGGGTGTTGTGAGTCTGACCTCCCATCCCCTCGACCAATAGAGTCATTAAGTGTCGTTTTCCAAATAACCATCCAATGTCCACCTTCCTTTGGAAGGAAGGTCCAAAAATCATGGATACCAGGGCCGTTGGGCATTCTTGGGTCCACGATTAAACCCGTTGGAGACCATTTGAGGATGTTATATCCAAGAAGGACCGAGTACACAAGTTCTTGACACCCACGCAATCGCCCGCTGGGACCAATATTTCCCCTAGTATTAATTCGACCTTCTTAAAAGGATAATGACATTAAACATTTCAAAATAAAAGTAATTGAGAACTTGAAAAGAACTTGTCCCTATAGAATAATGGATGGGTGATGATCCTCATCAGACCATTTCGGCACCACTTGAAAACGCGCCACCTCAGAGGTAGAACAAATATCCATTTCAAATAAAGCAAAATATAGATGTGTGGTAAAGGATTTTTATGTCTAGATGCACTCACATCAAGATACCGGTGAAAAGTAATCTTTATAATTTATACCTTCTTTTCAATAATAATGTCTAGGAACAATCTATACTCTATTTATTACAGTGGTTCAATTTTCATCAAATTTATTTCTTAAACCCCATTTTACCCCTATTACTAGAAGATATTTAAGTTTATCAACGAGGATCAAAATAGGATTATATTAAAATTGATTAATTTGTTCTTTTATAGACCTTTTAAAACTTTTATTACTCAATGTGTCATCAATCATTTTATATTCTGATTTTGATATTAATTCATGATGTTCACATTGATTTCTTAACAAAATTTGTGTTTTAACATATTGTCTTACATCTCTAATGATATTGTTAGTTGGATGAATCCTTAAAATTGGTTGGTTTTTAGGTAAAAGTTAATTTAATCATAAATAATGGGTTCTTAATATTCTATTAAACTAGTATCTAGATATTGAAAATCCAATAACATTACTTCTATAGGATTCCTACAAATGGTTTTGGTTTATATTATGATAAATAAAAAAAATTATGTCTAACCAATTATCCATAGGGATAAGTTTCATACATTTTATGAAAAAGGACCGGTTTCATTAAATTTTACACTAATTACCTCATCAAAAATGTTAGTTTATATATTAAATACAATATAGGCCCTACTAGTTTCATAATTACTAATAAAAATACTTTTATCGTATTTGGGATCAAATTTACGAATTTGATCATTAGTGTTTTAAATAAACACTTTACACTTAAACACTTAGACATATTAATGTTTTTGTTTTATACCAGACGAAAACTCATAAGTACTATTATGAAGAAAATATAATATTTAAATTGTATTTATAGTATAATAAGTAGTACTCACTACTTCAGCCCAAAATTTGCGAGCAATAGAATATTTTCTTAGCAATGTTCAAGTAATTTAATAATAATTATATTTCTTTATTCAACTATTCTATTTCTCTAAGGTGTTATTAGTGTCAAAAATTTATGATCACTACCTTTTATACTAAAATATTATTAAAAGATGATATTAAATAATCTATTCCATAATCATTCCAGATAGTAATCAAAGGTAGGCCTTTATCTTTTTAACAAAAGAATGTAATATTTTATAAAAAGAATAATGATTCGTATTTTTATGTGAGAAAATAGATCAAATTAAATCAAATTAAAACATTAACAAGGGTGAACATATTGTTCTTTCCCCATTAGTCCTAGTTTTTTATGAGTAAAAAAATCCATGTGCACTAACTATAAAGCTTTAGACGATGATAACTCATAAATAGGTTTAAAAAGAGACTTAATTTACCTAAAAATTTTATTGGGATCAAAATTCATTACGAATTTTACATATGAATTGGTAGATACATTACATTCACTTTCATAGACAGTTTACCTAAATTTAATAAGTTACTGTGACCTAATCATTCATGAAAAATCCAAGATAATTCTTTATTTATACTTAACTAAAGAAAATCCTAATTTATAAAGTCTTTTAGATATAATTATTAAACATTTTCATACCTATTTAAATATTGAATGAAATAACCTTTTAAATATTGTAGAATATATTTATCAATGTTGAAGTACACAATAAAACCCTCATCATAAAACTGGACTATACTGATAACAATTTTCTTAATTCCTAAAACACATACAACATTTGTATTTGAAATTCTTCCATGAAAATAAACATCATTATTTATGATGATTTCACCATTTGTGTTGTATCTTAATGTAACTCATCCTCCACTAAAGTATTCACAATTATGGAATAATGAATTTTGTCTTGTCATATGTCAAGAACAACCACTCTTCAAATACAACTTATTTTGAATTCAAGTACTCAGCCTATTTTCCTAAAATTAATAAAACTAGGTTCTTTATACCAAAATTCATATCGACCAAGTTATGTTAGAAAATAAAATTTTAGGAAACAATATATATCCAACTCTTTATAAAAAAACCTTCATTCATACCTAACACTTGAGGATGATAAAAAAATTCATAACTATTATCTAAATTTTTTTATTATGATATAAATGATAATACATTGTAATATGAATGGGTAAGAATAATGATATTGTTGAATAATAAAATATATTTAAGCTATTAATTTTTCTAATATTAAAATATGGCCAAAGTAGAAAAATAAAGAGGGTGGATGAATGGAGTTTCCAATAAAATTTCTATTTTAAAAAATAAAAATATTAAATCCCAAAATTTAAGAAAATCACCATTTGAAAAAAAAAGAGTTGAAATATACAATTTTATATTTTTAAAAGCTTCTTAAAAACTCAACCAAAGCTTATTTAAATTAATTTTAAAAATACTCTAACTTTCGAAACTAATATAATCATATCAAACAATATATATAAAACAATGATTTAAGTTAACTATCAGAGTAAAGATTTATTTAAAATTTTTGAAAAAAAATAAACTAGTTTTATTTAAAATAATGAAATCAAATAAGATAATGTATTAAATCAGTTATATAAAATATAGAACTGAGGAATTTTGAATTAGGGGTCCAGTCTTAATCTGAGACTTAATCCCCTCTACATGGAAATCACCCAATATCAGGAAGTTTATTATAAAATAAACTAACCCATAACCTAGATAGGGTTTTACAAATGACATCTCATAAGGCTATCCAGAAACAAATCCCCTTCCACAGTTATATTTGGGATAAAACAAACACTGGTCACATGTGACCACTTCTAATGTTGTTTGATGGAATGTATATGTGAAAAATAAAAATATATTGTGTCTGAAACTCTCCAGTTTAGCACAATAGACTAATTTAAATGTATAAAGATTAAACGAAAAAACAAATCTCAAATGTAATGAATAATCATAAAGTGGAAGCTTTTGTATATAATAAAATGAATATGTTCTGAATCTGAATAGATTTAGTTATTTTGAAGTCCATGTATTCATGTTTGTAAATAGCTTGATTATGATTCAAAAAAATGCTGTACAACAGGGGGTTATGGAATTTGGGAAACTTCTTTTGTTCCCATTATCTAAAAATGTCCATCTTCTTTTAATCACAAAGTTTCTCTTATTACATTTTTTCCTGAGTTAGAGAGATAGACATTTGGTGTTCAAACATGTAAAAATCATTCATGTTCATTCATTATATACACACGAGTAAGGTTCTTCTGAATTTAGAGTTCTAAATGTTTAATTATCCAATGAATTGTAATATTAGAATAAAAAAGGATCACCATACCAATAAAAATATCTTCAAAAGACTTAATTTTACTTTAAGATATCTATGGAGTTGTTTAAGAGTAATTATCATTAAATCCAAGTGGTTTTTTCCATCATCAAATTCTAAAACTATCTATTAGAGAATTAATTTTTAAATTAATTCTAGACATATATTATATGAATAAAGTGGTAGTTTTACTGGAGGTAAACAGTCTAGAAGTACATCTTTATCAGTGGTAGATCATTATAATGGTATCTATGCTGAATGGTAACATTATTTTGTAAGTAACGCCATTGAAATGATGGTTTCATCTAATGATGGTACCATATCTTTGAGTAATGAGAGATATACGGTAGTATCACCTGATATTCATGGGTTCATACTGGTAATAGATCAGTATGATGATATATTTTTTGGATGAAGTAACGTGTGACAATAATAGTTCTTGGTTTTAGCTCCATAAAACTAATGATAGGATATATGTTCTGATGGTAGCATCGAGCTAACAGTGCTGGTAGCTCCACTTGATAGTAGCACAACCAGACGATAGATCATGGTGATCGAAGGATTGGTCTAGCGGTTTCTACTTGAACTAACGGTAGCATAGAGCAGTAAAATTCCTTATCTATCAGTAGCTCATTATAATTTTCAATATACACACACTTAGCTAAATTTCAAAATAATTATAGAAAATGGCTTATTATCATAAGAAATTGAATTATTTATAATAATAAAAAACATGTTTTTTATCATTTAAATAGGGTGGTTCTCAACATTCTCTCCCATTCTGATGATCATAGGTCATGACATTCATAACCTAACCATATTAAAATGACTATAGAAAATGAATATTGGATTAATAAAATAAACATATTATAATTAATATTAAAATTTTATATGTGATTTAGTTATACATTCCATGCATGTAAAATTCCATATAATTATACTCCCCATTTTTGGATTATCAAAAACAATATAATATAAAATAAAATAAAATAAATACAAATTAATGAATAAATGAGTTTTATGAAATATATTAATGTCAAATGGGATTAGAAAATGGACTTCAAGAATATACCAAAAATCCTATCTAAATCTAATCAAAATATGAAGAATCTACTATAGCCTAACTAGAAACATGGTCCACTAGATCCTTTCCTTTTTTGAAAATTGGAGGGGAAGGGGTAGTAGGAGTTGGATGTACTGAAGGCTGAAAGGAAATGGAATATGTCACTAGTAAAACCTGCCTCACAACTACAGTATGAGTAAGTGAAAATGGACTAACTGAAATAGATATAGTTTTTAATGGGACACAAAGGGGTGAATAAACTGATCATTTGAAAGGAATTCTAGCCTAAGGTACTATTAGATCTATTACCGCTATCTCAGTGGTGTATAAAAATGGTTTCATCGGCACCATAAACTATGTTATGACTCAACCACCATGCTCCACAACCTTGATGAAATCAGTTTTCTCTGCCATGAAAATATTAACCAGAGGGGCCAAGTTGTAATGTTGACTCTCTTTCTCCTTGAAGGCTTTAGTCACAAGGGGTATCCTTAGGTTTTCATCCAATAACATGTAATGGAAATTTTTATCATGCTTTAAATAAACTCTTGAGTGGTAGTATTTATTATCATTAGTAATATTCTCCCTAACACTCCTTTCCTAATTTAAAAATTCTATAATAAACTTATAAATATGTTCACCATGTGATTTTATAAGGTGAATCTCATCCTAGTGAAACCATCCTTCGCAACATGAATCTCCTCTCTAACTATAGATCTGATCAAATCAGCATTCACTAAATGAAGAGAAGTAAGAGGTGGATCTCTGATAGAATATTCCATGAGAGTATATAAACTTTCTAGCCTTGCAATAAGAGAGATATCCCTCGTTATAAATCTCTCACTCATATCCTACATAGTACTCTGAGTGGAAACAATATTCTTTTCCAACCACTAATTCTTAATCTCAAGCTATTCTCTCTTAATTAATATCCTATTCCAAATATTAGAAACATCAAAGGTGACTATAATCCTACTATCCTATTCACTGATTTTAGTCTCCTAAACTGAACGAGACCTAAGAAACCAACAAATTTCTTATAAAATTTATTCCATAAAGGAATCCAAATCATCTACAGTCACATACCTATATGGAGGAGAAGAAAAAGGAGGAGAAGGAGGGTTTCTCTCCTGGTAGGTTAAAACACTATCTTCTTGTCTATTATTCATAGTAGAAACATCAGATAGAAAAGGTTCCAAATGAACTTATGTATCTATCATATCTTGTGATGATCCCTTAGGATCTCTATAATGAACCAAAATGGTTGTTACAATTTGATTTTTTATAATTCCCTGATCATCATTACAATCACCATCATGTGACTCAGAATACTCCAAACCAATCTGAGCATATCATGCAGGTTTATCCCCCTTAGCAGGTGCTCCATATTCATCTCTATATGGGAATACTGGCTTAATTTAGCTTCCTAAATCCTACATTTCTATAAAACCTCTACCATCGGAGTCCTTACTAGCTGGAGTAGAACTATCCCTACCCTGCCACACACCACTAGCATAATTTTTAGACTTTGTAAAAGTTTTTGAAGGATGAGATTGATAATCCTCATTACCTCTATTATAATCAAAGTCCAAGTCATCTAAAATCACAACCACTTCTACAAGTGTCTCAGAAGAAGATCTATTAAAGTCATTTCCATAATATACATCGGTATCTTCTGAAAAATCATATTCTCTCCACAAATAATCTCTAGTAGGAAGAGGAATATAAGGAATAACTACTCCAAAAGATAAAACAAGGCTCTTAACCACATCTAGGTTACTAATCAATTCCAATGAAATAGATAATAATACTTCATATTTAGCTCTATCTTCTTTTTATTCTTCTAATTTTTCATCAATTGAATACAAAACTACCTCATTTGGCTCTAAGCCAGGGTAGATTAAGTCTCTAGTTCTGTAAAGATACTATAAAGTGTTAAACTTTTCATAGTTCTTGTAATTTTAGCCACCCATTTATTTACACAAGAGTTTCAATTAACCCTCATTATCTTTCATTCTACCTATCTCCATAAGAATCCACCGTAGTTAGTTTATTTTTCATCACCTTTAGTTGATACACCTCTAGATTCTAACATATTCAAAATCATCTTTGGGTAGGACACGGATTTTTAACAAGAAGAGGTTTTTCTCAAATCAATCATATGGATCGTCAAATATCTGCATATATTTATCTTATCTACACTTTTTATAAGAAATAAGTAAAATAAATCATGATACCTCATAATTCGAAATTCCCATTCTTAAGAAAAACTATGTGATATTTGAACTTAAATAACAACATGTATTCACCAATATTCCCAACTATCATAATTCTTCACATACTATCACTCTGAGATCATTCAAATAAATCATCCTATAATGAAAAGTTACAATAGTTAACATGGAATGATCCGGATAGTCCTTGTAAACAACATTGTGTGGAATACACAAACCTCATTCCCATTGTTTCAAAGAAAAGGAGAGTTCTTTTCCATCAATCATAGTTTTAATTACATCCATATTTTTTCCAAACTCATACACTTCAAATTGATAAAAATCATGAACCAAACTATTGTATAATGGTCGATCATTCCTCAAGAACCATTAAAACCATACTTAGTCATGTTTTATAGTTTATGTAAGAAAATTACTGAATCTAGCCATGTGTCATCTATATCTTTTTCAATGATGACAGAATGAGATGCAAGTTAAGGGTTTTTAGGTTCTACAATAGACCGAATCGATTAACCTCTACCTTTAATCAATGTTTATGATTCGTCAAGAGATAATGTATCAGAACACTTGAATCTCACCATTTTTTTATTTGATTGAGAGAGAAAGGTAGAGGTAGATGAATTGTCATGGTTTAAGAGGGAATAGAGAAGGGAATGTTCAAAAGGGGTGTGTGAGGGAGTTATCATATTCTAATTTGAAATCCTATTTTTTCATTTAGGGATTTGAATTTGAATAATAAATATAAAAAAATGAATAAAATTGATAAAAAATTTAATTATAGGAAAATAATATTGGTACGTATAAGAATGGTGGTTCTTAATAGTAGGTTGCAATGGTAGCATCCAAATGGTACTATGTGATAGTAGCACCTAGAAGACATCTTAAAAACAACAGTATGGAATATTTGATTACCATTATATCATGTCTATCATTCGATACCAATTGTTTTTACCAATGGTATATCACTAAAGATATATCACCAATGGTTGATCATTGATAGTAATACCAATAGAAGATCCATTATTGTTTTTTTTCTCCACTAGAACCAAAATAAATCAAGGGTAAAGGCCTAACCAAAACTTATAAAACCACGTTCATGTATGAAATAAGTTAATCTCTCTAAATTAAAAGGATTTTTGAATATGTCAACAAGTTTATGTTCAGTATCTATGAACTGAGGAGTTATTCTCCCTTTGAGAAGTGGTATCTCAAAAAGTGATCCTTATATCAATTTTTTTGGTTCTTGAAAAAGACATAAGTTTATTATAAATTATAATAGCAATTATATTATCACAATTAATTGGTACATGTAGAAATTGATAACCGTAATTTAGTAAAGTGTGATTCATCCATATAATCTATGTACAACAACTACCTATAGCTATGTACTCATCTTTGATAGTGGATAATACATCATTTTTTATTTTCTTACTACACCATGAAACTAGAGACTTTCCAACACAGTGTCATGTTCTACATGTTATTTTTTCTATATAAAATACAACCACCAAAGCCATCATCTAAATAACTCACTAAGTTAAGTTCAATCCATCTTGAATAGCATAGTCCTAAATTAGTTGTACCATTAAGGTATTAGAAAATTCTTTTAACAACATGAAAATGTGACTCTATTTTATTTTATTGAAAATTAATACACTTAATCACAAAATTAATTATATTAGGTCAGAAAGTAGTTAAGTATAGTAAGCTTCCAATCATACCTATATAAGTGTTTTGATCATATGGTTTTCTAGTTTCATCAATATTCATTTTTTGATTGGTTCACTTGGGAGTATAATTACCTTTATTACTATCCATGTCAAAAAAAATTAAAATATCATTAATTTACTTGGTTTGATTTAAAATAATTCCATATATATTTTGAAAAAGAATAAAACTGAGAAATAATTTATATTCACCCTTTAAAATACATTCAAATTCACTCTGCATTATTTTTGAAAACTTAGTACATAAATAATTTCTTGAAGTTTAAAAACTAATATCATCGATATAAATTTTTAATAATAAAAAATATTTTTTAATAATTTAAATAAATAATGTATAGTTAGATACTTCTTTTTTAAAACATTATAAAATTAAAAACGAGTTCATATAATCATCTGAAGCTCTATGATCTAGTTTTAAACTATTTAAATGTATTGTTAATTTTAAAATTTAAATTGGAAGATAATGGTTTTAAAATCAGGGGGTTGTTCAAAAAAACATCCTCAACTAAATAACCAAATAATAATGAACTGCTAACATTAATTTGACATATTTTGAAATTGAAATGTGTTTTATAGGAAAGAAACATCCCGGTGGGTTCAAGTATAGCTACTGGAGAAAAGGTTCCCTCATAGTGAATAGATTATTCTTGACTATATCCTTGTGTAAATACTATTGATTTATTTTTATCTAGTGTGCCTCACTCATCAACCTTGTATATAAACACCCATTTAGGTTTAATAGCTAGGTAATCATTGTGTCTTTACGGTAGTTCAAAGACTTTACTTCATTCAAAATAATTCAGCTCTTTTTGTATTTCTGTCACATATAATTCATCATCAATTTCATAATTTATGGTCTTAGGTTCAAAATGTTACAATAAATCTTTATGTTCAACTTCATTTCTAAGAGGAGATATATTATGAGTTCTTTTATCAAGGTCTACTTCAACTAAAACTGAGGTGTGGTATCTATGATTCCCAAGATATTTAAGAATAGAAGAATTTTATACCTCGATTTCATCTATAGATTTACGTTTATGATGTTCGATATAACTTGAAAATTTTTCTATAGAAATATATATACAATTATCACCCCGTAATTCATTTATGTCCCTGCTGGAAAGATCAAACTCTAAATTCTCTAAAGGGGTATTAGATGCATTTGGATATATTTAATCAAAATTGACAAGTATAGATAAATCTATATGCTTATTCCATATATTAAATACCCTATAAAATTTACAAGTTGTATATTATGTAAAGAAGATCCCATCATCACTTTTGGAAGAAAACATTTCTTT
Source organism: Viscum album (assembly GCA_963277665.1). NCBI lineage: Eukaryota > Viridiplantae > Streptophyta > Magnoliopsida > Santalales > Viscaceae > Viscum > Viscum album. The sequence goes on along the minus strand of OY728128.1, from coordinate 2,079,289,737 downwards.
ATTTTCATTTTTATTGAGTATAAATATTTTATAAAAAAAATTATCGTAATTAACCTTTAGGTTCCTTCCATTACATAATTCATAAGGGTAATTATTTAAAAGTGGTAAAATTAAAACTATATTAATTATACTGTAAATGTATTCATATACTATACAAAAAAATAAATGTGAAAATCAAACTCATTAAGCATAATTGAGTAAATTTCTTAAAGGGTTATATATATCCTCTCTAGTACTCCATTCTTCTATGGGATCCTAGGAGTAGAAACTTTGGGACTATAAACATGTTATGAGAATAATGATTCAAACTCTTGAATTTCAAACTCATGTCTATGATCACTTATTAAGGTTTTAATTCTAGTTAAACAATGATTTTCTAGAAATCTAATATATTTTAAAAGATAGGAAATAGATTCACTTTTATAAGCAAGGAAAAACACCCATGTATATCTTGAATAAAAATCCACTATAAAATATGAATCATTTTTCTAATAAAATATAAACTCTAAAATCTCAAAAAATCCATGTGAACCAACACTAATGGTTGATACGTTTAGACTTCATTCTTCTGTTCGAAAGAGATTTTATATCACTTTCCATTTTGGCAGATATTTCTAAATTTTCCTATTAATAATTTTTGTTTGGGAGGATCCTTTACTAATCCTTTCCATGTTAGAATTATAAGTGAGTGTATATTTAAATTTCTTAGACTAATATTCAAAAGGAACGATTATTTGAGAAAGCTACTCAAACTATAATCATTATGAGAAAATCATAAATTTAATTCAACAACATTTAAATGTTAATTTCTCGTGATTATAAAAACTAAAGCATGTTTGGAATAAAAAAAAATTAGCCATTATTTTAAAACATTTAAAGAAAATAAACATCACATAATTGTTAATTTCCAAGAAGATTATATTTTAATCCATCAACAAATAAATATTTAGAAATTAAATCTATAATATAGTTACCAATTTGGTTAAATCTAATTATTCTTTATTTTCAATTGTCACCAAAAGTGACATGTCTACTATTCACAATGATTACGTTATAGAAACTTGTATTGTCCCTAGTCATATGTTTGTAACATCCACAACCCAAATAATATAATTTATTAATTGAAAAGTTCAAGAAATTTAACTAAAAAATATATTTAAACCAAAAATTATTTTGGTACCTATATTTTCATGGGTCCCAATATGTTAGTAAAATGAGTTAAGAATCCATAATTGTTTTACTAGTTTCATAAAATTTGAAATTAGACATTCAGAAACAAAAATTATTAAGTATATTAGAATAAGAACTATTAGATGATATAGAAGAACTGGATGTTTCGACTAATTTGTTTATATATATTCTCTTATGTCCTGGTTGGTAACTTATTCATGTAGTATACATAGTAGTAGTCTATTTATCGAGCACATGGGTAAGTGTTTTTCTCACATTTTTAAATATCTCTAGATCATTATTTAATTATAAATTGAAAATTTTAGCTCATTGTTTTTTAAGTAGATTATAATTATTTTACTCATCTACAGTATGATAAATTTTAATATGTGCAGAAATAGCATATTGTTTCTTTAAACCGATATATTTACACTTTAATTAATTAAAAATTTCTTCGAATATATTCCAATATTAAAATAATTCACCACTACGAATATTTTAAGCATCATATTTATTTTTATAATGAGTTAATATATGATAAGGATATTTAGTAAAAACATTCAGAACCTTGAATGTGTTTTTTCAAGAAACACATACTGTATTTATCGATTTTTTTTCTTCTCTACTAGAATCAGATTCTCTCATACTATCCTCTGATGAACTCTATGTGGCTTTCATATCCATTTATGATTTTTTATTTATCATAATAATTACTCTTATATTTAATCTTGAGATAGTTCACATTGATGTGTTCTTTCTTTTAACACTCATAACAGATCACTTCATTATCAGAATCATCATTTTTTTCTGTTCTTTTCTGCAATTACATCTATTATCATATATACCTATGTAAATGGTTTTCCAAAAGAAATTTTTTTTCCTATATAATTTGTTAAAACATATGGGTAAATGGTCCATTTCTTCATCATTGTCTTAATGTGATTCCACATCACCTAAACATTCTTCTTTTACTTTGACTTTTATTATAGACCTTTAGAAGTCTGAAAGGCTAGAGACTTCATTTTTTGTTCAACCACATCCTATTTTTTTCTTATAGTTCCACTCTATACATAATGATCTTTCCAATTACCTCTTTAATTTAAAAGTTTCTTATATCACATGACACGATTATAGAAATAAAGGTTCATCTCCATCTGTATGGTAGAAATATCAGAATTCATATGACTTGATCATCATTAGCAGTAGTATTTCAAAGTGTATGAATCATGTTGAATATATCAACAAACCTGAGAAACATGTCTGAGATATATTCATTTGGATTTATCATAAAGGTATCATAATGGATTATATAAATATTTAAGATCATTTCTCTAACATTGGATGTTCCTCCCTATGAAATAGGCTGGGTCTCTAAAATTTCAAACTCAAAATAACATTAAGATATTCTGTTATGTTCATCCTCGCCATAGGAATAATAAAAAGAATTCATAGATTTAAAATTAAAAACATATGATTCCTTAGTAACATCACTCCAAAATTTTCAATGATATATAAGTAGTTCATATTTATCTTCAATAGAAGAATAAATATCATACCCCATTCCCTCAATTTGAATTTATATTTTAAATTTCCATTATGTGTAGTGGGTTCTATTAAAATAAGCGGGGAAATTAGTATAATTTACTTCAATCATATTATTATCCATGAAGATATAAATGTATATAAAAAATAAATCAAATATCATTATAAAAAACTAGATCACAATAGAAAATATTAATATTATCATCTAATACTAAATTTTAGTCATAGTGGACAACTAAAGAGGGGGGATTGATTTTCTAAAAGAATTATACATTAAAATTTTTATAACCATATATCCCCCAATTTAAATAAATAATCGAATTAACAAAAATAGTAGTAATATATAATTTTATATTTTCAGAATATTCTTAAAATATCAATAACTTGTCCGATAAAACACTTTTAAAAGTACTCTTACTTTTGAAACTAATATAATCTTATCAATCATTGTATATGAAACCCAAATATTTGTTAACTACCACATTAAATATTTTTTTATAATTTTCAAACATAGTAAAATGGGTTAATCTAAAATAATTAAAAGAAATAAAATAAAGTAATAATTTAGTTATTAAAAATACAACAAAGTGAAATTTTAAACAAGGGGTTTGACCTCAAGCTAAAATTTAATCCCCTACACTTGTAAATCACCATCTTCCAAATGGTTTACTATAAAATAAATAAATCCAAAACCTGTATTGGGTTTTAAAAATAGTATCTCATAGGGATATCTAGGTAAAAATCTTTTTCGACAGTTATATGTGGTGTAAAATAAGCAAAAGTCACACATAACCTCTTCCACTATTGTTCATGGGAATACATACGAGAAAAATAAATAGAGAGAATTGTGCACTCTCCAATTTATCATAGTATATTGTGTTCTAAAATTATACACATTTAAGAAAAAACACAACTCGAATGTAATTCATAAACAAAAAGAGTAAGATTTTAGAGATTATGAAATTAAGTATTTCTCAATTCGAATATATTTAGTCGTTCCAAATTCCATGGATACATATTTGAATGGATATGTAGTAGTTTTCAGAGAAAATTCTATAACATAAGGGGTAATGAAATTAAAAAATATCCATCTATTCTTATTCTCAAAAAACATTTAGGTTCTTTGAACCACACAGTGTCTCTAATTCCTTTTGTTACAACATGATAGAGTAAGAGATTCGATGATCAAGAATTTTCTTCTTAGTCATCTTCATTCATTACACATGCATGAGGAAGGTTATGCTGAATTTATAGTACTCCATGTATAATTATCCTTTGAAGGAGAATATTATAAGAAACATGATCCTCATATAGATTTAATGATTTCGAAAATCTAGACTTTGTCTTTGAAAAAGTCATAGAATTGTTTAAGAATAATCATTCTTAAACCCACGTAAAATTGTCAAACATTAAATTCATTAACTCTTTGTTAGAGAATTAATTTTAAAATTTATTCTATAAATTTACGGTAGAATTATAGATGTATCTTTACTTGTGGTATGTCATTCTAGTGGTATCTCTTCATCATTGAATGGTCTATCTAATAGTATCTCTCCTGAATGGTAGCATTATTCATGTGGTAACATCATTGATCAAAAGGTAGCATCATGCAATGGTACCGTCTCTAAGAGGTTTAATCATTTGATAATAGTATTGTCTGGTATTCATTATATCATACTGGTGGTAGATCAATCTTGTGGTGGATTAGTCTGTACGATGTACCATGAGAGAGTAATAGTTCTCGGTGACAACTTCATTAAACTAAGGATAGGGCATATGTTTTGATGGTAAAATTGAGTTAAATGTGTTGGTAGCTTCACTCGATGGTAAAAAAACCTAATGGTGGATCGTGGTGGTCTTAATATTTAACTAATAGTATATACTTGAACTAATATAAGCATAGAATGGTAGCATTCCCTAACTGATGGTAACTCGTTATAACAAGTGGTAGATTGACACTTAACTAAATTCCAATTTATTTTATAAAATAGATAACTATCAGAAAACAATGAAATCCATAGAATCATAAAAAAACATTTTTGTTGAACACTAAAAGAAGTAGGTGTTGAATACCAATTAGTTAAAGTATTATTTGAAATAATTATGTAGTTTCGAAGCAACGCTTGTGCAAATATGAGAAATTTAAAGTGAAAGGTTTTAAAAAAAATTAATGTCATAAGATTTTAATAAATTAGATTTTTGTATCATTTTGGTGAACTAAAATGATAGTAAACAATTGATATAAATTCTTAAATCTTAAATTAATACTTATTTAGATATTTTTAATTTAAAATTATGAATATAACCCAAAATATGTCTTTAAATGGTATTTAATACAAAAATAATGATTTATAAATTGATAAAAACTTGAAATATTATATTGAGTAAATTTGGATGGTGCATAGTTTAGGATATAATATATTTTTTATATATGAACAACATTCCATTTTAAAATTACATTCTTCACCCTTGAGTAGTTAACATTTTTCAAAACACAATTAATTTTTTCCCCGAAAAGGGAGATCATTTTTACTTTTTCAAATTATATCAAAATTTTAGTTTAATAAATTTATTATAACCAAGATCATTCTATAATCACACCTTAACACATTCATAAGTATTTTTATTTCCAAAACCCCCTCCAATAAAGGCTTCAAGTTCGATCCAAAGTGTGTGATTCTAAGAGCAAGGTAGGAGTCCCAAACTCAATCTTTCCATTCTTATTTGAAATTCTTCCTCCAAATAATTATTTTAAAAATTCACTTACTTTTCATTCATGATTGAATTATCTTGGTATTGGAACAATATCTATCCATTAAATACAAGGTATAAACCATTATCTCTTAGTGAACTCTTTTTCGTAAGTCGTTTCCACATTAAATTATGGGATTCTAAAAAATAATGGTTTTTATTTCAGTTATCCTATTAATATTTTCAACAACATCGGTAGTATTTAAATGTATCCTTAAAATATAATATTTTCAATAAGATAAATTTTTTATAAAACACAAATATTTATTATATTTTTCCTTCAATTAGGCTGGGTGCGGTCTGGCCCCGGGTGCCCTGCTTCATTGCTTTCTGTGCAGCATTCTGTTTTCTCATTCGGTGTTGAGGGTTAGCTCGCACCTATTGTTGGTGGCTACTACTTCAGTTTTTAATGCAGTGGTAGGTGGATTGAAATGGATTCTTGTGGAGTGATTAAGCACCATGAAACCTTCTCATTTGGTCTTCCAGTGTTTCGCAGATTCGTGGGGTTTGCAGGAGGCGGCTTGCATTTTGGTGCTTCACAGAAGCTTGTTCTTCCTGATGCTCACTTCAAATGCGGATTTTTTCTTGGAGTGGGGCCAAGCCCATCATATTGTGGGCCGATGGCTCTTAAATATTTCGTTCTAGTCAATGGAGATCCATAGGGGGAAGGAATTCCTGCAAGCGGATTTTTGGATAAGTATATATGGTCTCCTTCTTCCCTTCTAGAACGAGGGGCAATAACTCTGGTCCCCTGGTTTCCTTTGATTGGTGGAGCGCCCCTTACATTATGCTACTAGATGTTTCCTTTTTAGAATTAAGGATGTTCTCTGAAGGAAGTCGATGTTGGAGAGGGATTGACCGTTGCATTGACAATATTCATGCCATTTCCATGTTTCCAAATGCACACGTGAAACACTTGACTCATAGAAATTTCGCTCACTCTCCGCTCATGCTATATTTATATAGGGGTGAGGTATCATAGGATAGGTTTAAGTTCTCAAGTTAGTGGTCATGCAACCCAGACTATTTCTCGGTGGTTAGGAACATATTGGAGCTTCCGACTTAGGGCCATCCATGGTTGGCCATTCATTCCATGTTGAGGCGGCTTATGCAGGAACTCCAAACGTGGGCTAGGACCAATCCTCCCATAGACCAATATATGGATGCGCTTCAATAGGATGTCGAATGGATTAATTACAATATATAGGAGACATGGAATGATAGAACCTTTGGAGATATTTTGAGAAAAGAAACATCTTTAAGTTCTTGGTTCTCTCTCTTGAATGTAAGTCAAGGGAACGTTTGAGGATCCAATGGATCAAGTAGGGGGACAAGAACATTGCTTTTTTTTCATGCGAGTATAAGGGAAAAGAGGCATGTTATCAAACCAAACCTGGATTTGGAATATGGACCATTTACTAATGACAGAGATCATATTGGGGGTACGTCTATCTCAATCTTTTAGGATCTTCTTAATGGTTTGAACACAAATATGGCCCAGGTGTATCCTTTGGGGGAGCCTCATTTTGGGAGGGGATTCTGAACCATGTTTCTTCTCAGGATAACACTATGTTGGATGGAATCCCAAAGGAGGAGGACGTTCATGAGGCCATGCTGAACCTGGATCCAGAGAGCACTGTAGGGCCCGACGGTTTTCCTTGCTCTTTCTACAGAGACTATTGGGTGGTTGTGAAGAGCGATATCATACTTTCCATTCATGATTTATTTTGCAGGGGAATTCTCCCATAGATTTCCTCTACTACAAATCTTGTGCTCTTGTCAAAGATCAAAGATCCATATTCCCTCATCCACTATCAGAATGTTAGCTTGTGCAATTTTCCTTATAAAATCATTGTGAGTTTCATCAACAGGCAGATTCCCAGGTTCCTTTCTTAGTGGATTTCCATGGAGAAACATGGATTTGTGAAAGACCACTCCATTAGGGGAGAAATTGATCTGGTATATGAGATGTTGTGAGACCTTGACACCAAATCTCATGGATCTAATATGGCTCTAAAGATGGAAATGAATAAGTTGTTTGATAGGACATAGTGGGGGTTTATTAACAGGGTCGATACCAAAATAGGAGTCTCAATATGAGCCTATTATCTCATATTTGGGTGTATTAGTTTGTATTGTATGGACATTTTATTTATCAGTCGAACTCATGGCTTTTTCAAGGATACTCATGGTATTCGGTAAGGTGACCCTATTTCCCTGAGTATCTTTATCCTTATACAGGATACTCTTAGTAGGTTGATCAAAAAAGGAGTATCCAATGCAGAAATCCAGCCATATTGAAGGAAGTTTAGTCTCCCATCCACATCACAGAAGATTTTTTCCGATGATACAATTATTTTCCTGAATGAGGGTAGGAGGTCTATATAAGGGATTAACACGATTCAAGAGGAGTACATCCATTAGAGAGGACAGATCGTCAACAGGGACAAGGGAAGCTTCTAAGTCTCTGATTCATGCAATCCCAATAGGGTGGTTGGTCTGGACAATAGTTTGAAGATGAGGTGTGGATCTTTTCCCAGGGAGTACCATGACACCCTCATTTCTCTAGGTAGATTGTGTATCAAGTACTTAGAAAAAGTGGTGAACAATATTATGGGTCGAATTATTAATTGGAGAAATCACATCATATTCTTTGGGATCCGTATTACTCTCATCAATAGTGTCCTTTAAGTAATCCCAGTGCATGCTCTTGCCTCCACTAGTGTGCTGAAATGATTCATAAGGTCCATTGATATAATCTTTGCCTCTTTCATTTGGGACGTGCTATCAAAAGTGAAGAGACATTGGGTTTCATGGGGGAAGATGTCAAGGCCCATCCGAGAGGGAGGTATCAACATAAAGAGCCTATATGAAACTATTCATTCCATGCATGTGAAGATTTCATGGGAAATTATCAAGGATCATACCCAATGGGGGAATCTTATGTCCGGAAGTCATAAGACTAGTACTGCAGCTTTATCCCCCAATGGTTTGATACTTGGGTTCTCAATTTCTAACATCATCTCGCACATCCTCCTACGCTCGCAATGGATTATCGGTTAAAGAAACATACTCTACTGGTCTCATAACTGGCCAAGCAGTGTGATCGATTATCCAGGGAGCTCTGCCCCCACAATCTCTTTCAAGGAGGCTAGCCAATATCAAACGTTTTTCAAAATAATTATAAATTATTCCCAGCAAGCATTATTCGACTCTGTTCTCATCAACATAGAATAAGACATGTGCGATTTTACTCCTTCAATATCAGAGAAATTTAATTCGAAGTACTTTATTAGGTTACGCGAATCCCAAGGGATGCATGATAGATGGAATAAAATGGTCTGGTGAAACAAAATTCCTACCAAACATAACATTCTCACTTAGAGGATTCACCACAATGATCTTCCCTCTAATGTTAATGTTAAATTCCTTCACATAAGCATGAACTCCAACTACCACTATTGTGTGAACAAAAGTAAAGATAGGTAGGGCCAACCTTTATTCAAAGGTCATTAGGCTTGAAATGTTTAGAGTTTCTTTGGGAAGTTCATGACTAACTCCTCTCATGTTTCCCGATATGACATGTTCATGGAGTGATGGTTCTTGGGGTCATATGGCTAAGATATGGAAAAATAGGGGTGATCCATTATATTAAATGTAGGCTACTAGTGGCTATGTAAAGTAAAGAACCAGGACATGTTTGAGGGGTTTTCCTCTACACTATGGTCCATTGTTGTAAGAACTGGGTGTATTCTGATTGATCTAATCGGTAATGTTGGCATCTTGTAGGAGGCTCTTTCTCTTCGTGCACTGCATGCATCTCAGGTTGTGGTCCATCAAAACATCTCTAGGGGCGATGGATATGTTTATTCCTCTAGGGGATGACCTCAAGCTCCACATAGATGGGTCTTACATCCTGAGTGACATGCATGGAGGTGGTATTGTTTGTGATGTCAAGGGGAGTGTGGTCTTGGATTTCATAGCTCATTTTAGGAGTGGCAGTTCAGTTCGGGCGGAGGCCATTACTGTTCATAGAGGCATCACCATATGCAGACACAGGGGCATTCATATTTCCCAATTGGAGACTGATTCAATGATCATCCACGATGCATTATTGGAAAAGGAACCATCCTGTGGTTGATCTCTTATACCATTAGGCAATGCAAGTCCCTCCTGATCAACAACATTATTGTCTCCCAAATCTGGTGAGAGGGGAATGATGTGGTGGACTACTTGGCCTCAGTAGTGGTCCATAAAACTATAGTTTGTTGTCTTTCTAATGGTTCTCACTTAAAACATGACTTAGTGAATCTGATCCAAGGTGATACCCTTGGTTTTCACTATTTTTGGGCCCCCTAGGCCTTGGTTGTCCTCTTCCCTTGTATTCTATAATCAAATAAAAATAGTAATGTTGATGATGACTAAAGCTGTTATGGAATTATGAACCCAAAAGACTCAAAATGATTTATATGAACAATACCAAAATTTTAAATTAATTAAATATGATAATAAATGAAATAAAATTAATTAAAATAATGGAATGAAAATTAAAATTATTCTGAAGAGAGTTAATAATTAATATAATTTACTTTGTGTTATAAAATTTTTTCTCAATACTTTTATGAATTTTTAAGGTCATTTTCTATTGGACTTGAATTTATTTAAAAATAATAAAATAAACGAGTTTTCTTATTCTCTACAAGGTTCATTTTATATTCTTTGTAAATGTGTTAAAGGAATTAATTATTAAATTCTTTCTAAATTAATTTATTTTCCGACCTCTTTTACTCAGTTCTCTCAATGAAATTTCCTCTCCATGTTTTTATAGTTTTTGAATTTAATTTTTACTTTCATTAGATTATATATTATTTACTTTAAAGTACAAATTAATAAAAGTAAATGGTGAATTTTTTTTCCTTTTTTATTTAAAACAATATCATTTTAAAGGATGGATTAAATGATGGCACATATAGATTGAAAAAGAAGTTTAAATGAGTTTTATGATGAAATATGGAATCTTTTAAATGAATTATAAAATTATGGTACTTGGGAATTATAAATGATGAAAAATGAGCCTAGGATATAACTGTACAATGTACTAGGTAATTATTTTGTTTCTATAGAGGATATTTTGGGAACAACTAAATTAGTTATTCAAAACAATGTGTGATTTTAAATAAAAATTTCATTGGTTAATGAATATAATTTCCAAAAGAAACATTTATGGTTTTTATATGATTGGAAATAGGTTATAATTGTAATTTTTGGATTCTTAAAAAAAGAATTTCATTTTATAATAAAATGTAATTTATTATCTTTAAAAGAGTTAAATGTTTTATGTTTTATAATTTTTCCAAATTTTTTCATGATTTCCAAATGAATTTTTAAAATATTTTTATTTTTTTATAATTTCTTATAAGTTTTATGGACAAACCCATTTTAGAAAAAGAAATATTTTTTCAAATTTAAAGGTAATTTTATGCTATTTTACAAGTTAAATGTTCTTTATTTAAGGATCTTATTTTTTAAGGGTTTTCATGTTTTTTAATAACTAATGGGCTTCCAATTCTTTATGACCCATTACTGAGAGATTTAAGATCATACCACATTTTCAAATTATCTTTCCTATGGTTTAGTAATGAGTGGTATCAATTTTGAAATAAAGATTGAAATATAATAATTTTATCTTGAATAAAGAAATCATATATTATAAAGAAGCTATATTAGTGAGAAAAAATTTAATAAGAGGAGTATGTGATTTTTATCGTATTTTCCTATTTTTCTAAAACTCTAAATCTAAAAGGTAATTTGAATGTATGTAATTAAATGTTTACTTAAAATCATGTAATTATTGAGTGATTATGTTTCCATTTTTATATTTTTTTTCAAACTAATGTTTAGAAAACTTTATAGGTTCGGATGTTTTTTGATGAATATAATTTTAAAGTTGTATATACCATCATGGCTAATGGTTCTAAAGGTTGTAAAAATTACAAATCATATATAAAAATTTGTGGTCCTTTTTGATTTAATTTTAAGATGATTAATTATATTTTAGGGCAGTTATGTTGTGGTAATTTATATTATATTGGTTGTTTGATTTTGATGAATGAAGTGAGGTAGTAAATGTAATCTTATAAAATTTTAACTGATTTGGTAAAAATATAGTAAAGTTATTTTGGTAGATTTTTTATTTTGGAAACATTAGATTATTATGTTAAAGAGAAATATTATCTAGTATGTGACATTATGTGTCACTAATTTTTTTAGGGGACAAAAATTATATTTATTTTGTATGAATTTGTGGTAATGATTTTCTTATTTTTTTGGTTTCTCATTTGATCATGTATAGTTCAAGGAGTTTATAAGATTAGTTATTTGTGGAAGGAATTAAGGTGAACATGGGGTGTCAATTTTTATATTTAGGATTCTATAGATTAAATTATAACTTCTTTGTCTGATATGTTTTCATATTTTGTTTTTTCTTATATTTTGTCTTTCTAATAGTTTTGGTTTTAGTAATCAGTTAGAAACATAAGGAATAACTCTCATAAAATCATTTATAAAACAAAGAAAACCATCATTTTTTAGATATGATGATCCATTAAGAGGTTGTTTTTGTGATTCAATATTTGAAAACTCATATTGGTTATTAATCTTTTGTAATATTAGAAGAAATAGAGGTGGAAACTAATCAAAACCAAATGTTCAAATTGTGCTTGTGGAAAAGAAGGAAATCAAGTATATATATTTTCAAATATTATTTATCTTATTTGAAAAATAATTACTCAAACCCCCGAAAAAGGAGAAAAATCTATCACTTATTATGTGAAATCATCACTCAACTACCAATATATGCCTTTGTAAACTCATTCACATGTATGAGCCATATAATATTACACATGTGGTTTAAGAAATAAAAATATATAAAAAGATAAGTTTTCTAGTCTTAAACTAGAAATTAAATATCATAATATATAACAATATATATATGTGTATATGATAGTATTACTATGTCTATATACACTCATTTTTATAAATATAGATGTCCAATATTTTTTAGAAAAAATATTGTGTTGATTTTAAGAGAATATGTGATCAAGGTCTTCTTAATATCTTGGGTCTTCTTTCCAAAACTCCATTGTTTTCATGTATTTTTATTCTATTTTATATTTTCTCATCTACATCTAAAATAAAATATCTTCAAATATATATTTTATTTTTTAAAATAATTGTATTTTAATTCATTTTTCATTTCTAGGGATTTAAATTTCATTCTCATAATTCATAAGGTTTTTGTTTTTATCAATTGTCATTATTTGAGTCATATTTCATATTATATACCAATTAACTATTATATAGTCTAAATAATACTCAATTAATATATATAGTCATAATTTACATATGTTTCATGGAATCTTTAATCCCAATTCATGTTTTTCTTTTCATTTGATTTTGATTTGTGCACTACCAAATTCCTAAGGTTTTTTTCTTGACTCAATCTATTTTTCTTGAGTCATAACCTATATTATTTGATTAATTTATCCAATGATTGATTTAATAATACATTTTATTTCTCAAATGACATTTTTTATTTTTATCTCTAGATAAATTTCATTTTCATTCCATTTTCATCACTGTTGATTAATTTTTATTATATTGTTAGTAATTCCCCACCATTTTATTGACCATTTTGCTTCTCTTTCTATGTTCATTATAAAATCATATGTTTCCTCTTATTATTTCTCATGTTAAATATGTATTCTCTTCACTAAAAATTTATTTTGTTTACCTTTATTTGTTTTTGAGGATCGATTATTGGGAATTTATTTGAAAATTTTGGCTTTTGATGTACTATTTCCCCCTTTGGATAGGCCTTCGATGATTTCTTTATGTATTGTTTCATCTTATAACCCCTTATTCACTAATACTAACACAACAATGAAAATTAGAGACTATAAAAAAATGAATATTTTAAATAAAAAATAGATTATGTTCTTATTTTGAAACCATTATTACATAAATAGTTTTATAATAATATTTTTCATTATAGAAAATTCATTTTATGGAATAAAACATTGAAGACTCGTTAAATGTTTAAGGAGTTCAATACTCAAAGGGTAGGCAGTAATGATATTTTTTACTTATTATTTTATAAAGATAAAAGTATAAGTAAAAAAATTATTTATGTTTAGGGGAGGTTATAATATAATAACATAGATTTTATAATGTATTACCATTCTATAACTATATGGAAAAGAATATGAGTATTGGTATAACAAAAATATGTATATTATTAATAAAATATAATATCGAATACGATGAGTACAAGTACAATGAGACAGTGACAAAATATACAAAGAAATGATTGTAAAAACTGAGAATCATTATGATATATCTTGAACAGAACTTCACAAAAGATAAAAATATAATGGATTAGAATTATTATAAATATATAAGACATTATTTTAGGGTGAATTAGAAGAAAAGGATATGTGTTTTTTAAGAATAAACAAATATGTTTGAAAATCGAGGTAATCCTAAGAAAAATTAATATTATGATTTATAAGTATTAATTTTATAAATTTATATTCATTATAGTTTAATATATAATTTTATAAAATAATTCAGTCGAAAAGTAGATAGTTCTATTTTATTTAATTATTTTTCTATGAATTACATGGTTTTATTTATAAGACAAATTAATTTATTTTTTAATTTAAATTTTTGAAATGTAATTAATTTTTGTAATAAATATTTAAAACATATCTTATTATTAATTATCATGATTTTTCAAAAAACATTAATTTTTGGTGAATATTGGAAAATGTGGATTTTAACAAAAGTTTTATTAAATAAGTAATTGATAGTCTCATTTTTTTTGTTTTTATTTAGAGTAAAATAAATTATATTTGATGAAAATTAATCTAAATAATATCACATTAATTTACATTATATATTTTTTTGTTTTAAGTTATTTTTTATGCCTGAAAACAGAGTTTTCTAAAAACTGTTTTTCAGTGAATTTTGTGCACTTATATTCAAAGTAATTTCCGCAAGGTATAAAAATTAAATATTGAAAAATATATTCCATATTTTTAATCGTTAAATTAAAATTTTATTAACTAGTTCAATTTCGTTTTTGGTTATTTTAAACGATAACCATGGCAAAATTATATTATCGCAGTAAAGGGTAAATCAGGTTAGCTAAGGTGAAAAGTAAAGTATATGGCCACAAAATCTTATAATAATTCTTACTTTAGGATATTATTTTGAAACATATCACCTTATATTTTAAAATTTATAGGTTCAGAGCTACATTATCGTGGTTACAACATTATAATATTTATATGTTCAAAAAAATTACAGGTGTTCCACTCCTCTCACTTATAAAAGAGAACCTTCTATCTTCACATAATCACACCTTTTGAGAACTATATTTTAGATGATCCCTACAAAAAAAATATACCAAAAATCACAAAAGATTCTGGTAAATTATTTTTCTTCTCAAAATACAAATCTGGTACAGATTAAGATGTAATCCAAAGGCTGATATGTGAGGAGAAGGTATAAGTCATAACTGACCTATTTCATGTTTATTTATTCTTCAACCTCATTCAAATATTAATTAGCTATCATGAAGTAATATAATAATAATATTAAACATGATTCTATTATTGTTATGTTATAAAACGTTTTTCTCATTTTCCATATTATGTGAAATGAAAACATCACTCATGCATAACTTTGGACTACTACCATCATGAAGTGATGCCTTTTGTCATCAATGAATCATATATATGATTTTTTATGGTCTAAAAATGAATATATATGTTATTTTTGATATAATTATGATTTGGTAAAATTAATATATTACTTATCTTCTTAACCCTTCCATCTGTTTGAAATTGATATCATCACTCGTCCGTACGTGTGTGATAACACCACCGTGAAGTGATGTGATTAAAAATTCATTTTACCCTTATATGTATGGTGGTAAATATGTATGTTTATAATAAATATTTAATTTATAACATATTTATGATTTGTTAAATGTTAAATGTTTTTTAATTTATTTCTTTTTTACCCATTATTAAAATAATAATGTTATTCATGCATATGTGTGGACTGTAATCTCTATGAAAAAACGTGGATAATTTTTCAAGAAAACCTTACATAATTAGTTTTAAAACTTTATATAATTTATTAAT
The DNA here is from genome assembly GCA_963277665.1 of Viscum album. Taxonomy (NCBI): domain Eukaryota; kingdom Viridiplantae; phylum Streptophyta; class Magnoliopsida; order Santalales; family Viscaceae; genus Viscum; species Viscum album. The sequence goes on along the minus strand of OY728128.1, from coordinate 2,079,274,063 downwards.
ATTATAAATATAACTTGTTTCGTCTTTTGGTGATAATGAAACCATAAAACCTTTGACCACAATCAACACACTTATGTGGTTTTGAGGTTATAAATTGAACGAACCAAAAATGCCCAGTGTGAAATTAAGTATATTAGTAACTAAACAAAACATGGTAATAAATGAAATAAATGGTATTATAATAATGAAATTAACATTAAATGTTTTATTAATAAATTATCAAACTAATATATGTTTATTATTTATAAGTTACAGAACATATAAAGTTGGACAAGATGAGAGGTATGTGATTTTCTTTTAAAATGTTATTTAAAATGTTTTAATATCCTTCTCCATCATATCCATATTATTTTAAATGTTTCAAGATTTTTTTTATTTATGAATAAAATGTTGTTAAATTTCAATTTTTACTATATATCACTTTCTTTAAAAATGTATAAAATGTAATCTTTTCTATGCTTTCGATATTGGTTAATTTTTTCTATTTTATAAAATTGTAAAAAGAATGTTTTAACATATAAGGACTTATCTTTATCTAATACCATCATATACTTTATTAATTATAAATATTAATTAACAGTTTCCATGGTTATTTTTGATGAAAAAAATTCTTAGAATATTATAGGATTTGTAATTTTTAAATTTTTTGTCTAAGGAAACAGAATCATTTTCCCATATTGATGATATAATTAAATGATTTTCATTTACGGATTAAAATGAGTTTTTCTTGGGTTTTATGAAGAAAACATGAAAAATTAAATTTTTTTAAATTATACGGTACCTAATAATTACAGATTATGGAATGTAAGACCAATATAGATCATGTAGAATACCAATACCAATGTGGATCTCTAATGCATTGGGTAATAAATGGTCATCAAATGAGAAAAATAGGGAGATAATTGGGCAGGTCACTCCTTTATAATTAACTCAGGTTTAGTTATTCCAACACAGGTTAAAAACTAGTGAAAGAAAATTATGAATTTGATACTTCATGATACATATAATTAACTGGGATTTAGTTTTTCAAATAATTGATTACATGAGTTCTCACATTCTTTAAGATTACTTCATGGATTTTTATATTAATTATAATTGGTTACATGGTTTTTATTTGAGAAAATATTTATTTTCACTTGTTTAAATATATTATTAATGTGCTCAATGTTTTATTTTGAAAAAGGTAAACGTGCTCAAGGGTTTTCATATTTTTCACTAAAATAACTTGAATTTTTATATCCCTTAATACATATATTTAATTATCCTTCATTTTTAAAATCTTTTCATAGGATCAAAGAATCATTTTAATTTTAGTAAGTCCCGAATTTATATTATGGTGATTGTTTGTAATGAAAGAAAATGTTTCTTGAATGAAATAAGAGTACACAAATAACAAATTTTTTTTATAAAAATGTATAAAATTTGAAAGTTTCTAATTTATTATATATTGTTTTTAAGTAATTTTCTAAAACTATAAACAAAAACTATCCAAGAAATTCAATAAGGTAAACCCCTTCTTATACGGGATGAATAAGGAAAATCTCGTTAAAGTTTTTTTTATAGAAAAGGATTAGAAACCATTAGTGATTATGATAATTTTAAAAGAAACTTCTAAGATATTCTAATTTATGGTTATTTTATCATGAATAATTTTTTTAAGGATTTTAATATTGATTCATATAATATATTTGGGTTTAGAATGGTTTTCTACAAAGGAAATATGCTAATAGGAGTTAGAATTCATCATGAGGATAATGACCATTTAAATCAACAACCATCAATGGTTTGAATATATTAATTTGTTGAATTATCAGCTTTTTTCAAATAATCTATTAACAGATTCACCCATGAAAAATATTGACAAGATTCCATATAGAGGAACTTGTATATAGTAATGAATTTCAAAAAACAATATCCTTTACTATTTGTTGGATCGTCGGACCTGGGCAAAGCTGAAGGATGGATCAATTCTCTAGAAAATATATTTAAATTTTTTGATTATATAGAAGATAGAAAATGAACATTTTGTAGTTATCATTATTAAGGTGAAAAAAATATGGTGGTATCTAATTAAATATTTTATTGAAATATATTAGATTAATTACATGTAGTAGAAAAAAATTAATTATCTATTTCTTGATAAGTATTTTCCTAATGTTCATTGGAATATAATGGAAAGAAAATTTTTAGAGTTGAAGTTTAAGAAAGAAGACTCAGTGGCTTCTTATAAGAAAAATAATATAAGATTAGTCATGCATTCACTGAAGTTTTTACGGACTATGAGTGTAAACTGATAGATTTTATAGTATTATAAAATGAATTTTATGGTAGTTATGAACTCTAGGGAATTTAAATGATTTGAGAAGGTTATTTTTTGTACTGGGAAAGTTGACATTGATTTTTATAACACATATCTACTTTATAATGTAAACATTAAGATGTTTTCAAGGTGGAAATAAATTGATAAGCATTCAACCAATAAATAAAGAGATAACCCCTCCTCCACCAAATGTTCCAATTGTGGTAAAATGCATTTTGAATAATTTTTAGGTTAATTGGGGAATTATTATGGATGTGATAATCTTGGTTATTTGGATTGTGTCTTTATGGAAATAAGTTATAATTGGACCAGTAATGTGAAAAATTAGTCAACTTGTGGTGAGATGTTTTAGTTACAATGAGTTGGGTCATTATGATAATTCATGAACCAAGTTATTTCCTCAAGGATAAAACAATCTAGACCAATAGAATTAAATCATGGAAAATTATTTTTAATTACTATAGAAGATGTTGGACCATCAAAAGATGTGGTGTCAGGTACATTATATATTTAATCAAATTATAAAAATTTATTTTTTCATTTATTTATCCATAAATTCTTTTATTTCAGGTAAATTTCATTAAAAATGGAAATAAAATATAAAAATGAAGTCAAAACTATTGGTAAAAACTCTTTGGACCTATATAAAGGTAAAAATAATTTATATAAATATTCATGTTTTCATATGTGGAATGGTTTTTCTAAAAAACCTTTTTTTCTTTTCCATTATAATATTCGATGTTATTCTAGGTATAGATATAAATTTAGTTTATCATTATATGATATATTATAGACAAAAGTGTTCATATTTATTTTTTAGAGTGAGTTTAAATTTAAATAAATGAATGATTTCATACCATTGAAAATTTTTCAGGAAGGAGATAAACTGATTAAATAAGGGAGTGAAAGTTATCTACACATATTATTGAATCTAAATAAACTATTCTAAATAGTTATGTTCCAGTAGTTGATGGATGTATGGATGCCTTTCATAATTAATTTTCTAGTGTTATTCATGATCAAGAGGTTGGGTTTAATGTTGAATAACTTTCAAATTTATTTTAATTTCAAATATTTCTTTTTGAATGGCTTTAATTGAGTTATTAGAACTAGAAAAGCATTTACAATATTTTATTGATAAATTTTTAATCCACCATTTCACTTCTCATTGATATTCTCATATTTTATTTGTTAAAAATAAAGGTAATTCTATGATTATTTGGATTGATAATAGAGAATTCAATAACATCACTATTAAGAACAAGTACCTTTTACCTTATATTAATGGCTTATTTTACGAGATTTAGGGTGTACACTATTTTTCAAAAGAATGATCTCAGGTCTGTGTACTATCATATAAAGGTGGAAGAAGAGGAAATTATAAAAATGAATGTAAAAATGTAAAAATGTAAAAATGTTTATTACTCATTTATAATTATTCTCTTCGGGTTAAAAACACCCACTATATTTATGGATATAATGAATAGAGTATTTCATGACTATTTGGATAAATTTTTTGTTAGGTTTATTGATAATATTCTGTTATACTCTATAAGATAATAATATCATGTGAAACAACTAAGGATTATTTTTTATAATTTAAAAGAAAATTTGTTTCATGTAAAATTCAGTAGAGCTGAATTTTTGTAGCAACAGATTTGTTTTCTTGGGAGTATTGTTTCTAAATAAGGTGTAAATATCAATCCTTCTAAAAATGAAGTGGTGTAAGAGTAGCTAAGGCCTAAACATATCACTATGATTCACAGTTTTCTTGGATTATCAAGTTACTAGAGATGGTTTTTGAGAAAATTACATTGTATCTGATCCACTGACTAAGTTAACATGAAAATGAGTTTAATTCAATTGGATAAATGAAAATAATTTGTAATTTTAGTAATTGAAAATAATATTGGTTATTTATCTAGTGTTAGTCTTTCCAAAAAGATATGGAGAATTTTTTACTTATGGTAAGGATTCTTTAAAAGGGATTTGGTTGTGTCTTGATGCATAATGATCGGGTTATCATGTATGCATCTCATCAATTGAAACCACATGAGAAAACATACCCTACACATAAACTCAATATATATGTAACAGATTTTTCTTTAAAAATATGGAGGAATCATTTATATGGGGAGAAATATAAAATATATCATGATCATATAATATTAAATTATATATTGAATAAAAAAATAGTAGAAATTAAGGCACAAAAGACAACTAGAACATATTAAGGATTACGATTTCACAATTCACAATCATATAGGTAAATAAAAAAGCTACTTTGAGACTTCATAAAAAAGGATAATACATTATTAAATATATAAGGACTGGATCATGATATTTTAGTTAATAGTTTGAGGAATTTTTTCCTATAAATTATATATTTATAAACTTCTCCTATTTTTGATCTAGTATCAGTGACATAATATTTTTTAGAAAGAATTGTGGAATCTTAGAAGGAAGATATGTGCATGAAAGAAAGATTAGAGTTGGTCTATAATGATAAGTTTCTTAATTTTAATTTTTATAAATAAGGTGTTATTTGGATTATAAAGAGGTTGTATGTTCCAAGTGACCCCTAGTTGAAGAAGAAATTGTTAAGGGATGATCATAGATCTTTTTTTTCCATTTATCATGATAGTACTAAGATGTGCAAAGATATACACAAATATGTTTTGTGGGAATGTATAAAGAATGATATTTATTATTGTACCCTGAAATATTTGATTTGTGAATAATTTAAATCTAAGAAAAAACAAGTGAAGAGTATGTATTGGACTTTTATAAAGATTTAATGAAAATTAGAGAATATATCCATGGATTTCATAGTGTTGTTTCCAATGAAATGTCATTATAAGAATGTGATTTGGGTTATTGTTGATTGTTTGACTAAATAATTACATCTTATTTATATTTGAGATATTATTAATTTGGATCAACTGTCTAAACTATATCTTAAAGAGATAATTGTGTTACATGGAGTACCTCTCTCAATTTTATTTGATCATGCACCTAGATTTACCTCAAATTTTGTGTAAAGGATATAAAAAGTTATTTAGTAGTGAAATAAATTCAATATAGCATTTCATCCTGAATTTGATGGATAGTCAGAATGAATAATTCATTATTTCGAAGATATTCTTCAGGAATTCTCTTTATATTATCAAGGAAGTTAGGATTATCATATTCCATTGGTAGAATTTTATTATAATAATAGTTTTAATTCTTGTATACTCATGGAACCTATTAATTTATTATATGGAATGAATTTTAAATCTCCATCATTCTTGGTTGAGTTCAGTGAGAGGACATTATTGGGACTAAAAATGTTTGAAAAAATAATATAAAAAATAAATATAATTTAATAACACATGAGGGTATCTTAGTGAATACATAAGATTAGTGCCGATCACAAAAGGAAATATATTTCATTTGATTTAAGAAATATTGTTTTTTTAAAATATATCTATGGGAATGTGTTATTATTTTTGGTAGAATTAAAAATTTAAGTTAGTTGTTATATGAAATTATGAAAATGGTTGACTATTTTTCTTATATAGTATCTTTACCTATGATTTTATCTCAGGTACATGATGTGTTTCATGTTTTTCCTAAGATAAAATATACCTAATTTGTCTCTTGTTTTGATCCCTGAAGTGCTACAATTAGAGGAGAGTATCTCTTATAAAGAAAATAAAGGTCATATTTTGGATAACTATAATAATGTACAGAAAAATAAGGTGATTTACTAGATAATGGGTTTATGGAATAATAACATTTTTAATGAAGAAATATGAGAATTAGAAAATTAAATATGGGAAAAAATCTCACAGTTGTATAAGTAATGTAAAAAATGTAGAGGAAAAAGTTTATTAAGGGTTGAAGAATGTGACAACCCAAGTAATAATACAAAAAACTCAATCTTACAATATATATTTAATAATTTTATAGATTTATTTTCATCACAGTTTCTAAATAATTTTATAAAAACATTATGTTGAAAACTAAATACTTTTATTTAACTAAATTATTTTTCATGAATTACATGGTTTTATTTAAATGTATTTTTTTATTTTAAAAATTTAAAATTTATGTAAAATAATATATTTTATGAAAAAATATATCAAATATAATGTAGGATTAATTTCTGGGATTTTCCTGAAAACTTTCTTTTTGAGTGAATGTAGAAAATTGATGATTTATGAAAAATGATGATTTTTATTTAAATTAAGAAATTTAAAAGTCCTATTATATTATTTTTTATTTGGATTCAAAGTAACATAAGATCCATTTTATAAAATATAATTAAAATTATTTCATAGAAAACAATATTATTATTTTTTGTAAAAGTAATTTTTTATGCAAAAAATTGTAATTTTCTTAAAAGGATTTTTCTTTTCAGTTTCCTCACTTGTTAAAATTAATTTATAAAACTTCCAAAAATTATATATTGAAATTGGATTCCATATTTTGAATATTGAGATAAAAATTTATTAATTTTTTCAATATTATTTTTGATCATTATGAATATTAATTGTGGTAAAAATGTATTACCATAGTATAGGGTAAATCTGGTACATTAAGTAAATAAAAAATAAAAAGGACTTAAAATTTTATATTAATTATTATGTGATGATTGTATTTATATATTATCACTATATATTCAATATTTGATAGTTCTTAATTCAATTTATATTGATTCTGAAATTATTATATTTAAACTATTAGAAAAATTACAAGCATTTCACTCCCCTCACATATAAAAGGGAACCTCCTCTCCCCCCTTCCTCTGCATTTTGGGCACTCTAGTTCAGAAAATACCTACCGAAACCTATCCCCAACATATTTAGACATGTTTTATAGGTCCTTTTCTTCTAAAAAGACCAATCCTTTTGAGATTAAGATTTAATTAAATGAGATATATCTGAGGAGAATGTATATATCCTAACCGACCTATTTCATGTTGGTTTCTTATTATAAAACCTTAAAATATCCTTCAAATATAATAAATTAATAAAATAAGTATAGTAAATATAATAAAAATATTATAAAAATATGTTATAACACATTTTCATATCCTTTTCCATCTTATGAAAAAGAAATAAAACATAGCTCAAGCGTATGCGTGGACTACCACTTCCATGAAGTGATGTGTTTAATTTTTTATAATAGGATCATATGGATGGTTAAAGTTATGGAAAAATTAATATATTTGGTATTTTTGAAATAATGATGATTCCACTAAATTAATTTATTACTTACTTTCTTACCCATTCTATCAATTGGAAATTGATAACATCACTCGTTCGTACGTGTTGATTACCACCTCCATAAAGTGATATGTCTCATTTTCATCTTCTCTTTATAAGGATACTCATAGGGATTGAAATAATGAATAACTATAAATTTATAAAAAACTAATTGTGATTTGGGAAAATTAAAATAATAACTACTTTATTTCTTTCCACCTATTAGAAAAATTAATATATCTTTTATGTGTCTGTATAGGCTACTATCTCCATGAATCGATGTGGTTCATTTTTCATGATCGTTATAGATGGTTGTTTTTAACAGTTTATCTACAATATAAATGTGATAAATAAAAATGTTTTAGATTATTTATATAAATTAACTATAACCCTTTTTACAATTTTCATCGCATCAATGTTGTTTTGTGGTTATAAACCGAGCGACCAAAAAACATCCAATGCGAAGCTTGACTTGACTTAAGGTAATTTATTTTATTTTAACACACCATAAAAAATATTTAAACTACTTCACCTTCATTTACATTTTATTTAAAATGTATTAATAATGATCATATTTATTCGTAAAATAAGTTTAAATTTAATTTTTTTTTATTTTGTGTTTCTTTCTTTACAAAGGGTTTAAAAAATTTCAACATTCTCCGTATGGGTTATTTTAAACTTTTTACTAAAGTGGAAAAGGAATATTTTTTAACATATACAGTTTGCATACATTTTATTTTCATCATAGCTATCATTAATTATCAAATATCTTTGAAAAAAATTCATGTATATTTTATAATTAAATATTTTCCTTCATATTATATTGTTATTTTTAGTTTTAAAAAGTTTTTTATAAGGAAACATAAGCATATTATAATATTTTTTAGATAAATAAAAGTGTTTTGTTTATGGGTTTAAATGAGTTTTCCATGGGTCTTATAATGAAAAATTGTAAGATTAAAAATGTTAATTTCCGTGATATCATACTTCATAATTATTTATGATGAAGTGTGAGGCTAATATAGCTCATGATGATGGGTGATCCCAATTTAACACTCCAATTCACTAGGTATTGAATACTCATTGAAGAAAAAATGAGTAAGATAGCCAGGTAGGATACTCCTATATAAGTAATTGGGAATTAGTTATTATAAAATGGTTTAGAATTATTAAAAATGGGTTATGAATAGGTTTCTCTAGGATACCTATATTATTCTTGAATATTTTTTTTAAGGAAATATTTTGATTTCACGAGGTAAGGAAAGGTTTTGAACATCTAATACTGAATGGTTTTTTTTCAAATAAATGTTTTAATGAGTTCCCATATCTAGTAGGACGAAATCATTTTTTTACAATATTTCTAATGTGTTTCATGGTTTTTCATTGAGATAATATTTATTTTCTCTTTTGGAAATAATTTTTTTGTGTTCTTAATGTTTTATTTTGAAAATGGTAAAAGAAATATTTTATTTTCATGTTTTTCACTAGAATGAAAAGATTCATTTATAAAAAATCCCTTTCTGAGATTTTTTTATTATCTCAGATTTTAATGTCATTTTCATAGTATATAATAGTGAGTATAAATTTTAACAAGGTCAATATTTCAACTATGGTGGGTCATCCTAAATTAAGAAAAGTGTCTTAAATTAAATTAGGGTGTTAATATAAATATCAATTCTAGTGACAAAATGTATACTATGTAAAAGTTCCCACATTCTAATGTATGGTTTTAAACTAATTATCAAAAACTACATAATGAGTTTTTCTTAAATACATAATAAAGTGAAACCCTTGTTATAAATCTTGTAATTATGGGTTAAATAAGGAACGATTTATTATAATGTGACTATTTTGGGTAGTCTTCATGTAATGTACCTATTGGGGGGGAGTTCTACTATGAGATCCCTAAAAATAATAAGATATGACATTATTTGGATCATGAATAAATCTGAGTTGAATTTTATTCATGAATATATATTTATTTAATAAATATTTACTTTAAAATGTATATATTATTATTTCATGACTCGGAGAATGATTATCATTATACATTTAACGTTATTTTGTCTATATTATGAAATAAAATAAGTTTTATTTAAAGGTTAAATATATATATCATTGTCATGATTTATATATATATATATAAGTATTTAATTGTTGGATATTTTTTAAATGATTATTTAATTTATATCAATGTATTTGTATTGATATTTATTATTATTAATTTATGGAATAATAATATATTTGTTCATTTGAAAAATTAATAGTTTTTATTCTAAATAAATTGTTTTTCCATCAACTCTATGGTTTTATATGAAATGTAAATTTATAAATTTTATAATTTAAATGTGATTAAGTGGAAAAAGAATTTGGAATTATAATTTTTAAATTATATTAGGATTACTTTATGTTATATTTCTAAGAAAGTTTATTTTTTTGTTGAATAGCTAAAAAGATAGTTTTTATGAATATCATACATTTTATGACATCATCAAGTTATAAATATGTCATAAAAACTTAAAATAACTTATTTAATGTATCTTAAATAACTATATAATTTAAATATTATATCATGGTTACTCAATTAATTATCCATATTCTTACCAAGGACTTATATATGGTAAGAAAAGTCAAAATTATTATTTTAAAAATTTTATGATGATAAAAATGATAATAAATTATATTTTTTATGTTTTAATATGATGATATATATTAATAACAAAATATATTTATTTTTAATGTTAAATAATATAATTATTTCTAATATGATTATTCAATAATGACGTAGTGCTTATGAAAAAGGGGAAAATCGAGAGAAATAGTTTACAAAATATTACAAGTGATAATATATGGGTAAATTAGAGTATTGGATTTGTTTTTTGGATACAAATGATATATAATAAATGGAGTAAATTTTTAAATCATAACTCAATAGTTAAAGTGAAATTTTTAGAGTCTATTTATAAAAATAACCTTAGAAATTTCTTTAAAAGGGTATTTAATGTTAAACAATAATTTGTAAACTGATAAAAATTCGGAAAAAAAATCAACTTGAGATTAGTGGAATGGTTAATTCTAAATAATATACTCTATTTTAAATTTATGAACTAGTTTCCATTTTAAAATTACATTCTTGATCCTTGAACTCTTAATATTTCTGATAATGTTAATTAATTTTTCCTATTAAGGCAGACTCATTTTAAATTTTTAAAAACACATCTCAGGTTTTATTTTCTATCCATATTTTTTCCAAATCCTTATTTAAAAAACACTTTCCATATTCATAAGGTTATATTCTATCCAAAATCCAATCCTTGAAAGGATTTAATTTCACACCAAATGAGGTGATTCAATGAGAAAGGTAGGAGTTATAAACTCTGAATCTTGTTTCATATTTTAATTTTTTCTTCCTAAAAATTATTTTAAACCTTTAATTATTTATCTAAAATTATTATATGCCTACGGTATTATAACTATTTTTATCCATTTATGGTTAGGTACAAACCATTCCCTCTCACTGGGTTCTTTTCATAAGTTGTTAAAATATCAAAATAAGGGTGTCTAAAAAATAATGTTTTTCATTTCAATTAAAATCTTACTCTTTTGAATAATGTAGTTAATCTTTTATCGTAACCATAAAATATTATCTTATTTAGAAGGTAGTGTTTTTATAAAATAGTAATATTTATTTGGTTATCCTTTATTTTAAATTATTTTTTAAAACATTTCTTATTGTGGTCATTTTATGCTACATAAGTGAATAATGTTGTTTTTATAAACATATTTATTTTTTGAATATTCATAAACATTTATTACATGATTGAGTATAACATTAATATTAAATTTATATCTTAAATAAACTTTTAAAATTGTATTGTTCCATCACAACAATATAATTAAAAGTAAACAATTATGGGAATTTTGACAATCTAAAAGAGGATTATCAAGGATGTTTCTCTAAACAGAAACTATTACATGGGCAATGTAACTCCTTTTATTCTATAATTACATAGATTAATATTCCATTACACTTATATAGATTATCTAACCATTGGAAAAGTATTTTTAAATGATACCATTGATCCAAATCTATTTTATATTTATAAACCTACTTCCTCCACACAACTGATGTGGACAATACCAAATTAGTAATTAGAGGAAACATGATAATAAATGAAATTAAAAGTATAATAATAAGATAATTAACATGAAAATGATTCTTAATCATGAAAATAATTAATATAATATTATTTTTTAGGGTGTTAGAGACATTTTAGGTGTTTTAATACTCATGGTAATTGGTTTTTATTTTAAAACATTACATAAAATTTTTTGAAGTCTCCCACTAAATTATTTCTCCTATATGTTCATAATATTTATTTAGGTTTATAAATGTCCTTATGTACACTTATATTATTTCTCATGTTCACTTTATATTGTCCTCGTCATTCTTTATTAAAGAAAAAATAAATCCCATTTCAGGTTTCCCAAATGAGTCATTTTTTATTCGTTAAAAAAGTGTGAAAGAAATACCCTTTTAAATGTTCTATAAATTAATTAATATTTATAATTTTTTTATTTAATTTATAAAATTTTCTTTCCATTTTCTCATGTTTTTAAAAAGTATTTTTTATTCTCATTATTTTATAAATAATTTACATCGGAATAAATTTGATTAAAAATGTAATGTGAATATTTTCCTTTTATTTCATCGTGGATTCATTGAAATAATCTCCATTCATTGGTTGGTTTAAATATTAATTTTTATGGATTAAAATGGGAGTTGAAATTATTTTTTGATCAAAAAATTTCAGGATTTTAATTATTTATTATGTTATTTTACTTGAGAATTATTAATTTTCTTGGTTGTTCCCATGATATTTTAGTTCAATACATTTTTCTATGATTTAGTCTCCAAACATGATATTTGGAAGCATCTGATTGGTTCTTTCATTGAAATAGTGATTTTAAAGGGATATTTGAAGGGGTGAAGAATATAGTGTCTCAATACTCTTTTATGCCACGTCTATTCTTTCTTATGGTATTAAATGGAAATATTCATATTTAATGAAATAAGATATTGATTTTATAAGAAAAGTAAATTTTTTGATCTTTTCAACGGTGAGTATTTTAATTTTAATGATTTTTTTTATTTTTTAATGTTTTCAAAAAAAATTATTCTTTATTAAGGAACTTTTAAAAATCATTGAATTTTCTTATGCATGATTATGAATTTTCTTTACAGAACTATTTAAAAATGAAAATGTTTTCCGGATTGAAATTATGTTTACCCTCTTCTATAAGTTCAATGTAAATAATTTAAAGATAGTATTTTTCATGTTTTTTATGTGTTTCAATGTAATGATGAGTTTTTATTTCTTTTACACCGCTTATAGAGTTTTCTGATCAAATCATGTTTTCAACTTATTTTTCATAGGGATTATGGATGAGTTTGATCAATTATCATGTCTATATTTGAATATTATATTTAGTCATAAATGAAGTGAGTGTTTCTTTTAATGTGTCTGGATTATTGCAAAAATGTTTGTTTGATTAGAAGAGTATAGTTTTTATTATGTTATTCATTTTCATAATTAATTAAAAACTATAACTAAAAGGTTAGGGGAATGTATATAATTTAATGTTTTCCTAAAATAATATAATTATGGATTGATTATTGTTGTATCTTTACAAATATCCTTAAAAATTAAAACCTATAAAAACATCACCAAAATTGTTTTTGAGGGTAAATATTACATCTCAAGAAAAGTTCATTGGTCCCAAAAATTTACAAGTTAATTCACTCGGGTGAATTTAATATTTTATCCTACCTAGAGGAATTGTAGATTGACAACTAAAAAATGAGTGAAATCATGAATTGGTATAACCTTTCTCTATATATTCTTCTAATTTTTAGATATTTTTTTCTATGAAAGGGAAAAAACAATGTTATTAAATTTTAAATCTTATCAAACAACTTCATCAGAAAATAGATCATCCTCACACACTTGATTTGGCTCTAGAGTTCTATGATATAAGAGAACCGAGGATACAATCTTTTATGAAAATATTCCCCTTTACTACAACCTTAAATCCAATTAAATAACCTATATTTTTACCTTCTCACCTGATTCATTCTATGCAAAGTGTATATATTTTCTCAAATATTTGAAAAACGTACACATACACACTTTTGAATCCTGTTAATATTTCATGCATCACTAAAGATGACCTAGTTGGGAAGTGATCTCCCTTTATAAAAATGACCAATCTAGAAAATTAAGAAATAGAACCAACCTCTTTAGAACACCGTGAGACTAAACCTTATCCCACCAGTCACCTATTCTACTAGTTTCTGAATTGGAGATTCCTAAACCATTTGGATGACCCAACTCATTCAGCTTGAGACACTAACTTAACACCATCCAAAACTCGAGAGAACCTAAAAAACTCAACCCACTAATAAATATTCCTCACAATATAGCTAAAAACACTACACAGTGAACCCTAATTCTCAATTATTCATACACCACCAAGGTATTTTACATTATAGAGTGATGATATTTCAAACCCTTTCATCCTAAAATAGAAGAGGACCTTAAGGGGAAATCCATTATCAAACCTTCAAGAAATTTGTCATACCCCTATCATTTAGAATATTCTATTGATTATAATACTTTCAATACCTGATCATACATAATACAAAAATAAAATTTTCAAAATTGTACATTCTATAATCATTGACATGTGGGTGTGGGGGGGGACCACAAACCGATGAAATACATGAAATGCATTCAATTTTATCAGAACCAACAAAAATAAATATAATTGATCATACATATCCTCTACCCACATATCATGGAATAGTTTTTATGGGTTTTAGCTACCGAACCACCACTATACCACTCTAATCACATAAACTGTCATATCCTCAAACTCCCTAAATAAAATGATAGAGAAAAATATTTTCAATTAAATTTAAATTGAATTTAATTTTTTTAAACCCAAAAAAGTGTTACTCTAAAGTTAATTTCTTCATTTTTTTGATATTGGTGTTATTTTGAGCTGAACAGTAAAAATGGGTCATTTCAAATTTTTAACAATTTTAAATTATTTCTGTAGATTGGCCATAACATTATCTAAACTAATCCAAATTTCAAAATTCATTCTTTGACAGATTAAAAACATCTAGGGATTCATTTACTATTTTTGGACCAATTACTGAATCTACCATATGGAAGCTCCAAAGAAGCTCACAAGTTGGATCAAGAAAACTGTTTGCAGTTCTGCATAGTTTTGGTATGGGCTCAATAAATCATTAATAGTGGGACCAAATGTTGTGATATTTGGTGGGTGGACGAACAAGGAGTTTTGTAGAATCTTTAATGATTGAATGACCTTGTAATTGGATGTTTAAGGGGTCATTAAATTACCCTAATCTGGCAGTTTGCGATTTGGAGAGTCTGACTGGACAGAATAAATGCTCAAAGTAAAACAGGCATGACTCTCAGAATACAGGTCCAAATCCACTGAGATTTTTAAGGGACGTGACCAAGACCATTATGAACAACATTAAACAAATTCTCAATGCGTAACAATGTAATTTAATGCAGCCAAAACACGTTAAAATCGAGGGGAAACTTTTTGGCTGTAAAAGGAGGAGAGCTCCACCCTCTCATGGCATCCCATTCTCCATCCCATTCCTTCCGGGACACAAAGAAATAGAAATTTTCAGATTTCTTTTTTATTTATTTTCTTTTTCATAGTTTTTTAATGCCTTCTTCTTCCCCATTAATCTCGATTACCCTTACAATGGTGAGGTAAACTTTTGGAGTGATTGGGGAAGGGTTGGTTTTCTACATTGTAATGCTTGAGTTCTTGGACACAATTGAATAAATTTCATTCTTTTTCAAAGTTTTTTTCAATTTCTTATAGAATATTTTATTATCAAGTGCGATCGTTCTTGAATATTAATTCTGTTATTGATTTTTTCCTTGGTAAAATAATCATAATATCCCTCCACTAATTTTTGGTTTATAAATGATGGAATAAACCAGGAATTAGTGGCGAAGTACTCGACGATTGTTAGTACGTATAAAATATGTAGTGAATGTTCTTGATTTTTTGGGATAAACAAAACCTGATTGGGTATGGCCCATTTCAATTATGGATATTCAATACAACAATTTAACACATGGATGGAGAGTTGACCAAACCTAGATCTTGGTAAGGTTTTCTCTCACAATAATAATTTCACCAAGGAAGTAAGAGGAAACGATTGTGGAAACTCACTTTAATCAGAAAAGAATAAGAGGTTTGAATTAAATTGAACAAGGATAAAATTACAATTAAGAAACTGACCTCGACCTAAACACCCTTTTTAATATCATAGTTTCTCAATCATTTTAATTTCAAATTTCATTTCAAAAACACAACAATTTTACCCTCATTTTAAAGTGACAAACCATTTTGTGTGCACTCCTCTTCGGGAGACATCCTAGGTCAACCACATTACTACATTTTAACTTAGGAAATAATTGTTTTGCAATGCCCTATGACAGGTGTGTATCAAACTTGGCGCCATTTCCGGGGAGGTAGTTCGACAATCAAATTATAAAAATTTGACACTTTTCAAATTAAAAAAAAACAAAAAAACACTTGCCATGTTGTTTTCAAATGACTATTTCTTCAATTCATGGAACAATTACCCACCGATAAATGAACCAATTATTGACTCCACCTTTTTTTCCGATGATGGAGTTTCTTCTATTGCTAGTCATGTGAGGTTATTATGGAAAACAAATAATGATGAGAAAAAATTCAAAGAATTCATAGATGGACTAATGGAGGACATGAACGAAGATGTTTTTTAGGCAATGGACCGAAAGCTAATTGAGTTCTTCCAATACATTCCATAATTTTATGAACGCATTATCTATTGATTTTCTTGAAAATTATTTGAGTATTACCTCCCCTTGTTTTCTATTTTCGGATTCAGATAACTTATGTTTTTCCTTGGAGGATGATTATAAAAAAGAAGATGAACCTAAAGAGGATCAAATGGAACTCCCCAAACATGTTGATCATTTATTGGAGGGATCTCAAGAGAAGATCAAGGTGGATTTTCATAAAGAGATCAATTACCAAGATGAATTACTTGAAAGGGAAGATTTCTCTCTTAATTATTCATGTTTTAATCTTATTCAAGTTGAATCATTTTTTGATTTATCTTTCTCAGAAATTTATGATATGACACAAATGGAAGATACCTTGGATGTTGAAGAAGAGACTACCTATGTGGTGGTGATTAAATAAGAAGATTTGGACAAGTATGTGGTGGTACGACTACCTACTCAACAACAATTTACATACCATATAGAGGAGGACACGATGAAAGTCAACGGGAAGCACCCCTCTATTCTATTCCCTCCCACTATTGAAATAAAATTTTATCTTTTTTCGTTCTTGGGGGTTGAGAAGTTTCTTATTTACTTTGGGGTTCTCTACATGAAATGTTTACTCATGAAAATCGGTAAAATTCACATCTGGTGGTTCATCTCAAATAAACCACACCCACCATTAGATTGGGGATAATCTATTAGAACTGCCCATATGGAGGCAGTCAAAATCCAGGGCCCACTTGGGGGATTAAAACAATTTTTATCCATATATTCTCATCCTATTTATATTTTCATTTTCTTTAAATAAAAATATTATGTTTTCTTTTGTTCTTTTATTTATAGGTTTTCAGAGTGCAACACTTAGGATCTTAACTCAATGTTGCACTATGAATAAAACAGGTTGTACCTCTCCTTAACACTTGCTCGATGTTGGGATTCATTTTAAAATTGGTTTACATGTTAAATCCACTTCATGTAATTTAGGAAACTACATCATTTAAGTGTGCAGGAGGGAACCTTTGTAGTTTAGTATTTTCATTTTGTGTTTGTTTTTCAGAAAATAAAAAAAATTGTGTGTTTTCATATTTTTGTGTGTTTATTTTTCAGTTTTTGGTGTGTTTCTGAAACTTTTGAGCTGAAATGATTATCAATACCATTTTTATAACCCATGTCAATGAGTGAACCAATCTATTTCATGAAACTGAGCTTAAATGAATGCTGAAATGACTTTGTTTTGAGTTCAAATCTTTTAGAATTTCATGAAAAGTACACTGATTTTTGAAACCCATGCCATATATCATTTTCTATATCATTGAAATCACTTTCTTGTGAGGCTTCTGAACCATTTTTGTTATATTCTTTTCATTCACCTCATTTCTTGAGAGAACCAGACCATGCTTTCTTTAAACAAAAATTTGATTTATTTATTTCAAAACTTGAGGGGTTGGGGTACGTGTGTTTTAAATGAATGAGGCATTTATTTTGTTTTAATCCCGCTTTTAAAAATAATACTTTTCATTGTGTCCCACCTTTACATTTATCCTTCATTATAGCCCCTAATAGCCATCAATTTCCAGATAGGTTAGCCACATTGCAAGCCAATTTTCCCTATCCTACCTGCTCTTGAAGTGAACTTGCATGATCTAGTTGAACTTAAGTGTGTGGGAAGATGTCTTGTGGTGTACTACCTCATTGGGTGATACTTTGGGTGGAAAATAAATTGTGGACGATATGTGTGTGATGCTGAAAAATTATTATGTTGAAAGGTGTGCCTTTTCTGGAGCTTTCACGATAAGAGAAGTTGTACCTTTATGGAGCTTCCAATGTAAAAAAAGTTGTGCATATCTGGAGCTTTCAAGAAAATCATGTTTGAAAAGATTGAAATTTTTGCTGCTGAAATCCTGAGCTGATTAAATGATTACGGAGCTGATTTTCTACAAAGGGGAATATAAGAAGACCAAATTTGAGTAAAAATTAGGATCTTGCAATTTTTCTTCAATTAGAGCCAAGCTCTCCTTTTTCAGCCTCGGAATATTTAACATCTAAATCCTACCAACCGGAAGCCACATAACAACCCTGAAAAGTCCTCATAAGAAAGACATGTCCTTGACTCACATCATCTGGAGATGTAGAAATTTATCAAGCCTGTGGTGACTCTTGTGTGATTTTGGATGAGAAAATCCTTTTTCACCAATTACATTTCTGAGATGAGAGACAATTCATGTGAGGTAGGTGTTTTGTGTGCATGGGATAAGAAATGAAGTGGAAATATATTAAAATCTAAAATGGAGAACTTGGAATAATTGTTTTTGATTAGGCATGATATCTTTTTGTTTCTTGGAATTGATTTGGTAGATCTCATTGATATGTGTTTTGGATTTGATTTGATTTGATTTTTACTTGTCCTGGAGTCCAAGTGCTTAGTGTGGGGGAATTGATAGAGAAAATATTTTCAATTAAATTTACATTGAACTTAATTTTTTTTAAGCCCACAAAAGTGTTACTCTAAGATGAATTGCTTCATTTATTAATATCAGTGTTATTTTGAGCTGAACAGTAAAAATGGGCCATTTCATATTTTTAACAGTTTTAGATTATTCTTGTATATTGGCCACAACATTATCTAAACTAATCCAAAAAAATTCGTTCATTGAATGAATTTAAACATCTAGGGCTTCATTTACTATTTTTGGACTATTTGCTGAATCGACCATATGGAAGCTCCAAAGAAGCTCACATGTTGGATCAAAAAAACTGTTTGCAGTTCTGCCTAGTTTTGGTATGGGATCTATAACTCATTAATGGTGGGACCAAATGTTGTGATATTCGGTGGGTGGACGTGCAAGGAGTTTATGAGAATCCTTAATGAAGGAATGACCGCCTGAATTGGACATTTAAGGGGTCATTAAATCACCCTAATCTGGAGGTTTGCGATTTAGAGAGTCTGACTAGATATAATATATTTACAGTGTAAAATGTCCATAACTCTCGAAATACATGTCAAAATCCGCTGAGACTTTTAGGGGATGCGCCCAAGACAATTATGAACATCATTAAAGAAGGGATCAACGTGTAAAAATATCATTTAATGGGGTCAAAACATGTCAACATCCAAGAGTAAAATTCTGGGTATAAAAGAAGGAGAGATCCACCCTCTCTAGGCATCCCATTCTCCATCCCATTCCTTCCAGGACCCCAAGAAGGAGAACTTTTTGATTTTCTTTTTTATTTCTTTTCTTTTTCATAGTTTTGTAATACCTTATTCTTATCCATTTATCTCGATTTACCTTACCATGGTGGGGTAAACTTTTGGGGTCATTGAGGAAGGGTTGGGTTTCTGCATTTTAATTCTTGAGTTTTTGGACGTAATTGAATAAATTTTTTTCTTATTCAAAGTTGTTTTCAATTTTTTATAGCGGATTTTATTATCAATTGAAATTTTTCTTGAATATTAATTCCATTATTTATTTTTTCCATGGTAAAATAATCATAATCTCCATCCACTAATTTTTGGTTTATATACGATGGAATAAACCAGGAATTAGTGGTGATGTACACGACGATCGTCAGTACGTGTAAAAGGTGTAGTGAATGTTATAGATTGTTTGGGATAAACAAAACCTGATCAGGTATTTCCCATTTAAATTAAGTATATTCAATACAACTATTTTACACATGGAAGGAGAGTTGACCAAACCAAGATCTTGGTAAGGTTTTCTCTCACAATAATAATTTCACCAAGGAAGTGAGAGGAAATGATTGTGGAAACTCACTTTAATCAACAAAGAAGAAGATGTTTGAATTGAAAAATTATAGTATTACAATTAGGGAATAGACCCTGACCTAATAACCCTTTTTAATGTCATATTTTTTCAATCATTTTAATTTCAAATTTAATTTAAAAAACACAACAATTTTACCCTCGTTTTAAAGTGACAACCCGTTTTGTGTGCAATCCTCTTCGGGAGAAATCCTAGGTCAACAACATTACTAAATTTTAACTTTGGAAATAATTGTTTTTCCATTCTCTACGATAGATGTGCTTCAGAAACATTGTTGAATCTTTTTTCTCTATGAAATATATAGAAATATGGACATCTTTAATTCATGATTCACACTACAGAGATTCTACCATAAAACTATTTCTCTTGAAGTATTCCAAGAAGAAACATGAAATAAATTTTTAACCCAAATTAATAAAGGATTTTATAAATTAAGACCACAAAAAATATCTCTAGGTCTCATGAACATAATACATGTATTCTTCACTCCCAACAAAATAGCTAGATCTCAAATTTTGGAAATCATTCATTGTTGTTTCTCATAGAATATTATCTTAAAAGTATCACTAATTATTCTATGTAGAATTGAGTTTTGACATCAGGGACCACTTTTTTCCTTTTAAAAATCTAATAGGTCACACCACGATTTGGGAAACCCATTGTCCAAAAATGTTATTCCAAATACAATATAATATCCTTAAATAATCACAATATTAAATCGAATCAACCAATGAGGGAAATAGTGGAACATCTTCCAGCAATATATTTAATAGTTTCTATAACATTATAGGGAACATATTCTCTATATTATCCCATGAACACAAAAATAAACTCACTAACTGGTGGGTAATCAGTCATAATTTACAAATATTAGACCCACACTTCAAGTCTAATTTTCTAACTAACCACTGCCTATAGACCTATAACAATATTCCCAGTGAGACAAAACCTTGTAACAGACATAGAGAATCCATTTCACACCAAGGAGGATGAACTAGGTTCTCATCCAAACATGATGAAATATCATATTCCAATCGATCATTTGAGGGAAAATTCCTACCTTTGACAACTAAGAGAAAATGGTTGTTCAACCCTAGTAGGAGTCTATATCCAAGGAGAAAAATGGATGAAAGGGTTGGCTCATGCCAGAATAAATGCGTTTGACTGTCAATAAAGACGGTACGATTTATACCTCAGACCATATCATTTCTCTCTAGATCAAAGACACCACTAAAAAAACTACCATTATTTTACCTACCAACACTCTATATTTGAAAAACATCACTTTATGGTGGTAGTGTTGATATCCCAACGTGTCTCTAATATTTTTCAACTCCTACACTTCTAACTATTTTATTAAAACTATCTCTTGAAATGATACTAATTCTATAGTAGGAAAGTTTCTATTATAAATTATAGTATTAATGTTTAAATTTTTCTTTAAATACATCTGGAAAACCATAATAAAATAAAAAAAAATTCCAAATCCAAGGTGTATCCGTACTAGGAAAATTTAAACTATTAAGGATTTCTAGGGGACTCCCCCAGCTAAAATATATCTTTAAAGGCCTCTATTGATCTCCTAAGATTAAATAAATCCATTTTGAATCAAGAAAAAGGTGTACCATATCCATAAACCCTAAAAACTAGTTAGTTGTAGTAAAGTGTCCCTAAGGACATTTAAACACCTTCCATACTCTATCCATCCTCAACTCAATCAAATAAATATTCCTAAAAAATATCTCAAACTCCAACTAATATCGGTTAACAATACGATTAATTTGGATTATTGATGCCTATTAGTATCTTAATACATCCTGAAATTAACTTGATGCAAGTACCACCATTTAGTTAGTGGGTGTCTAAACCAGATGGAAAATGTGAGTCTCATGCTTTTTTAAATTCTCTATCTCCTAAGGATTAGGCTCTTTTCAAAAACTCATGAGTCCTCTATCAATGTAATAAATAAAATTCAATTATCTTATATATAGTATTTTCTGAAATAGTGCAAACAATAATTGACACTTTAAGAAAGTATTTACTATGCAAAAATGGTAGATGATCTTCCCTATACTCATTGGGTAAAAATACCTCCCATTTTGGTCTCCAAATCAATGTCTTGTTTCTTAAAAGATAAGTCGAAAAAATGTTCAAACATAGTCATATTATCATCATGAAACAATCCAAACACAACATAAATAAAATATATTATTTGTATACATTAAACATTGTATCTTATAATGAATCACACCATACATTCTATATGTTTTATGTCATTTGATATTATATACATAAAAAAATATTTTAAAACAACTTTTACTTCTCCCATAAATTTTGTTCTCACATCATAAAATTTTTTAACATATAATACTTAATATTCGTATTCATAACCTGGTAAATGAAATCATGAGAAAGGGCGAGCTCATATGTTCTGTAAGCGTAAACATGAGAGAAAAATATTGAATGTTATAAGTGAGTTTAAGGTGAAAATTTTGGTATGGTAATATAATCAAGGTGAATATATATAAAATTAGATAGTCATACACAATAAAACCAAGACAAAAAATAATGAGTTATTGTATAATGAATTTGGCGTAACATTAGACATGAGTAATTGGAGTGTAAAAACATGTACAATAATTATGAAAACATATCAAATGAATAAAAATGTGGAATATACATAATCACATAAAATACTTCCTTATATAAAGGCTCACTACCAAGACTGCTATTACATAGTGGATAGAGTTCCATAGTAGATTGGGATTTCTCCCTGATCCTAGAAATGTTGGATAATGAGACATAAAGATTTTCCCAATGTATTTGAAGGCTATATGAGATCCACCCACCATATAATCTCAAGACAAACACATGTGTTCTACATAAAAACATTTATAATAAGTTCATTTTTTAACTAACATATGAGAATGAAATAAATTTAATAAAAATTTCAAAGTGACATGGTTATAACCCATCAAGAGGAAGAGGATGGATGGTATCATTAGAGGATATCTCTATTGAAGGATACAAAATATTAAAGTATATTGATATATAAGAAAAGTAATTTTTATGAGAATTAAGAATTACTTTAAGGAATTCTAATAAATATTATTTAAAATTTTAACAACATTTATTTGAAAGACGAAAAAAATATTAAATTATGGGAATTGAAATAACTTTGTAAAACCAAGAAATCATGGAAAGAAATATTTATAATGAAATTTGAAGAAGACGATTGGAAAATGGGTTCATATATATTATGTTAAAACTAAATATATCATTCACAAAAACCTAAAGAAATTAAATTCAATATAAAATAAACCATGTAGAAAATGTTTAAAAATTTATTTTGGAGATTTTTTAAATAAATTATAGGTTAATAGAAAATGAAACTAATAAACAATATAAGTATAGAAAAGCAAATCCATAAGAAATATTGATAATTAAGACTTGTAAGTGCAAGAATCCTGAATTAAAAGAAGAGATAATGTTGGTCCCATTTATGAGCATTATATTTGTGGAATTGTGTGGAGAAAAAGGTAATAATATTTGGAAAACCTAGGAGTGACCAGAGGATAAAACAATTGATAGGATTATAGAGTGAATAAATATAATACATGTAAACCCCATGAGTAACCAGAGGATAAGAAATTATATGGGGTTTTGGAGTGAAAGAATATAAAATTTATCCCTACTAAAATTCATTCATAATAAATATCTACTTAAAATTGATATTATAAATAAACTCTTACCTTTAGTCTCAACTTATATAGTTGTTTCTAATCCTCTTTGATGAAGTCACTCCTAAGAATGGATTCCTTCAGTATGGTGGATTTAGGCCACATTATTTGAAGTAGAAGTCACATTATGAATAAAAAGTATATGGGAGAGGATTCAAGGGATAAATGAAGAAAAAACTTTGTTTGAGATGTGTATAGGAGGGGTTTTATAAGTGATTTTGGAGGGTAATTTTCACAAAAAATAAATTACTTAATATATAAAGATAGAATTTAAAGTGAAATGTGTACAAAAAGTGTTATAATAGAGATTTTTCATGATTTCCCTCACACAAACAATTTCGAGATAAGGTTTTTTAATATTTTCAGTCTTTACCATGTAGTTTAACCATTTCTAACTCATTTTACCTTTATGATGGTAACTCAATTTTTACCTTGAAAACATATGTTTTTTCCTAAAAGTGAAATTAGATTTATTACCTAATTTTAATGTTTTGATAAAAAATTTGTACTCTATTTAATGTTATTCAATTTATAAAAATGATAAAATTATATTTTAATTGAAAAAAATAAAATATATAAAGACAAATTTTTAAAGAAAATTTAATTTTTAAACTTTCAATAGTCTTAATCTGATTTAATTTCAACTACTATCAAAATTAGTGATAAAAATGATTTTATATATTCAAACACTTTATCAATAAAATCCATTAAAATTGATCGATTTTCATTATTATAAAAATAAACAAAACATTTAAAAATATTTAAAATATATACCCTTCGAATACTAAATTATTTTATATTTATTTAAAACTAATTAATACTAAATGATTATAAATTTCTTCATATATATATTATTATTTCATTAAATTTCATAAAATAAATTTTATAAAATTAGTTTTTAAATAAAAACATATAATTTCTAATAATTTTTTTTAATTATAGTATTTATATTTGGATATGAATAATTAAATTAGTTTTCTTTATAGTTATATATTTATTTATTTCATGCTATTAAGTTATTATACTAATAATTACTTGAATTTTATCAATATGTTTTTTTTGATATCATACTTGAAGTATAATAAATTAAAAATAAATCTATAATTCATAAAAAAAGATTCTTTTAGTCAGTGATATTTAAAAAAATTAATTAGTGTATATAATTTCTATTATAAAATAATTTATTCTATTGAGATCAAATTTTTTATAAGAAAAATGTATATTTTTTAACATCTAAATAATCATTAGTTATATTAATTATATACCACTAATTCCAGACCAATAATATGATTACTAGAATTATACCCAATGTCTATAAAACCTTTTATGATAGTAATATAATGGATATATTTCAACCAGTAAATCCTATAAATTCATATCATTATTTATTCATAAATCAAAATTCTCATTGTTATAGTTTTAATTTTTTATTCTAATATACCTTCTCCTTTCACGATGTTTTTTTTCATTTTAGTTTTAGTTTCACTCATGGTAATTCTAAATGGTGACGATGATCCAAGAGATTTACTAGGTATAAAAACATTATTTTTTCTATCTATCACCCTATTCTAATTTATGAAATTTTTTGGAACGTAATTGTACATATTATGTAATAATCCTTGTAATACATGATTTTAATTTACTTTTTGGTAATTTTATATTATGAATGAATAAATTGTGTTAATTTTTATTCATATTGTAGGCCATAGTTTCTTCTAATGTTAAATTATTTTGAAATAATATAAAATTTTTATTTATGAATTAGAGGAATACATATTAACGGAAAAAATAGTTTCTAAAAACTTGTTGTGTTACACATCAGGACTCAGCCTTTGAATATGAGTTAGATATCTATAGGTAGAATTATTTATTGAAGAGGATATACTAATTTTTTCTGGAGGGTATCTTGGTGAGATGTCATAATAAGGATGTGGAAATCATAGTTGACCAATGTATGATGCATGTGCCATATGGACTATACCTAATAACTAGTGCATGTTGTTTCAAGTTAACAAATAGATTATCATACAGTTGGAAAGTGGATGCATTATCTATTTTACCAACACTAGATTTGATACTCCAAATACAGAATAAAAAACTCCTTAATATCAATATCCTAAATTCCTAAACCAAACCTCACAAGTATTATAAAACTAGGATATATCCTCAGTACTCAACCACTATGATTCCATTATGATATAATATTACCCATCGACCCCCACCTTGGATAGTAGTAAGATGGGTGTACTATTGTCAAAGATCAAAGTGAATAAAAGACTCCACAGGAATGTAAATTTGGTGATTTAAATAATTTCACCAATTTTATGTTTACCACTTAAATTTAGTGAGTCTTTCCTTCTCTTTTAAAAATTATAAACAAAACTAAACAAATAAATATAGTAAAGAGAGCACGATAAACAATGTTTTTATAGTGTTTTAGGGCTACAATAAATATAACCTAGTCTACTCCACCAACTACCAATGTAGGATTCAAGATTTTATTCATATCCCTCTATAAGAAATATCATAACTGACTAGAAGGAGTTGAAATATAGCACAAGGATTTTACCCGAACATTAGATCCTTAAACTAGGGAACTCAAATCTACATACAAGTAGTTGTCCTTTACTCCAAAACTAATTATAATTAACTAAAACAACCCTATAGATAAGTTAAAATAAATAAAACTTAGGTAGAAATTGATGAGATTGTTAAATAAATATGGTTGACACCACTCAATTCCCTCAAACTACTAGAAACTAAAAATAGATATATAATCCTTCAAAAAATTAGTCTTCAAAATGAATCAGTTATAAACATATCTTCATTGCAAATGATATTCAGGGTACAAAACAATATTAAAAATTTTCTTCAATATAATACAACATAAATTTCATCTTTTTAAAGATATATTTTTTATAACACTTTAAAATATTTTAAATTAAATTTTCAATGTAAGGAATGGAGTCATCACCGAATTCTCGGACATATGGAGCCTCTGATCTAATATATTTAAAACAATTAATATAATATATATCACACAAGAAGTTCTTCATAAATAATTGAATATACCCCCAATAGATTCACATATGTAAAAAATGATACAATATTTAATTTTATAATTGTTGGTTTTTCCATTGGAATTACAAAATGTTATTACACAAAAGTGGTCAATTTAATGGTAGTCATAAGAGAAATAATAGATAATTAAAATTTTAAAATAATTTTTTGTTAATAAATTTTTAAAAACATAAATCTTCCTCTATTTTAATATAGAGATATATAAATCTTAGGGTTATCTACCCAACCCTAGAGATTTATTAAATATTGATCGTGGTTGAGAACTCCATTAGTGGTGAACAAAGAGGATGAACGGTGGAGGACCATTGATGAACAAGTGATGAATGCTTAAACTACCATCAAGAAAATTGATATAGGACCATTAATCATAATCTATTGATCTTATATCATGTTAAGTAATTTTATTTTGTTGGATTATCTCACCTATCTAGATTTTCCATAATTAATGTGAATTAATTATTTTGTTAATTAATTTTTGGATCACTCTTACTGAATTTTCATTATTTAATTTTCTTCCAGAAATTTTTAATGAATGTCTTATTTGATACTCCAATGATCTATTATTCTTCCATCAATGAATCTGGTGAATCAAAACATGGTTAATGTTGTTGTTCTTTTCATTTTTGAGTTTTTTCCTCCCTTTGTTCTTTGAATGTTCATTATTGTTTTTTTTGTTGATTGATTATTCAACTATACTTTGTAATCTTATCATTTTGAAATTTTAATTTGGTGTAAAACATCATTTTTGTGGGTTTGGTATTAGGTTTTTTATCATGGGTGTGATGATTATGATTTTATGAGGGTGCATTTGAAATTGCTTTTGGGCGTCAGATCTGCTGGGTAATATAGAATAGCGATGATGATGATTATTTAAGAAAGTTATAGATGAAATATGGCCACTGATGATGAATTATATAGTGACTCTAACCTTATAAAAAAATTATTCCTTAATTTTATGAATAATTTTTCTTCAAATAAAAATCAGGCATCAAATATTCCAATTTCTTTAAAAAAATGGGAACATAATTGGAATTAATGAGTCCAAAATAGAAACAAATTTTATTTTTTCTCCATAAAGAGATCCTAACGTCCTTTTATATATTACATCTAATAAGATAACCTATGGAATACATGAAATAAAGGGATCAGTTAAAAATCACAATAAGGGAATAAACATAGGAATAAATCATAGCACATGGGTAAGAGGGTATAACATGATGAAATGAAAATGCATACAACAAGATTAATCATAGGGAATAATAACATGTGAAATATGGGATCATATAATCATAGAATCATATGAATTTGGAAAAACATACAACATTACTTAAGCAAGATTCAATGATAACTTCCATGGCTATTACAGATGGTAGAAAAAGTCACATAAAGGAATCAGGTTTACTCCCTGTCTCAACATAACGTCTCATGAGACTAAGTATTTCACAGTGAATTGGATAACTATCTGTGAACACCCTTTATAACATTTTCATTCATATTTTCTCTATATAAAGAATCAAACATAAGTAGTACACATATGGGTTACCCATGGAAAGAGATGGGTATCGTAATCATGTCATAAAGCTTAACCAAGGGGTGTATCATAATGGTGTACAATAAAGAAGTAATTTAAATCATACATGAAATTTAATAAGGGATAATATGAATATATCGTTATAAATTATGTCCAAATTAATAGAAAACAGGTAAAAATAGTGTTTAATAAACATTATAAATGAGCAACTTCAGTGCGGATTAAGGGATGATATTATAGAGACCATAAAAAGGGAAACAATAATTATCGTATAAAACCATAAATGAACTATCGTATTTTTTATGATAAAAAACCTGATTTTATAAAAAAATAGCTGATTAATGATGATTTGGGATTTTATGTAAAAATGGGTATAAAATTGGGATGTTCCCTTTAACTAGGCTCTATTTTCAGTAGGAATTGAGAATGGAAATCACCTAAAACACGAATTCCTCCATCAAATAAATAATAATTGAGATAGAAAAATATTTTTGAAGAATAAAAATAGAATTCATTTTAAATAAATATTAATTATTAATAATTTCTTTAGGGTAAATAGAGATAAATAATAACCTAAAGGAAAAAATGGGGGTTTAAAGAGAATCCCTACCTTATATTTGAAAGTGTTCTGCACTTTTAGTTAATGTCCTGGATAATCAAATTATTTCCATTAATTAATTAAATTTAAACCTACTCTAAATGAATATTATTTATTATAGTTTTATTAATTTCATTTATAGTCATTTTTATGAGTTATAATACCCAATTTGATCATTTTGGGATAGTTCGTTTTATTGGTTTTCATGATCGGTTCGCATGTATACAAGTATATAAGTTCATGTCAAATGATAGTAATTCAAAATAATTGAAATTAAATATCTTTAAAGGACTTAAATAAGTTTTAATGGTGTTATATATCATTTGTTTATTTTGTATGATGGTGATTAATTAGAAAAAACATTCATGAAATAGATTTCATTTATTTTTGGCGGTTTTTATGATCATCATGGCCTTATAAGTTTTTATTTAATATCATGCATATATATTGGTTCCTGAACATTTTTTGTCTTATAATATGTATATTAAAATATTATTTAATGATAATTATGGTTTTTTGTCCATCCTTGAATTACGTAATGGAAAATTAAAATACATTATTCACGATGAAGTTAAATTGACACATCATGGATGATGTTCTAATTTTTAAAATAAAAGAGAGAGGAAAAGGGGATTGATTATGGATATTCCATTAACACAATAAAATTACAGTATGTATAATATACTATAGTTTTCATGGAACATGGATAATTGGAGGTTAGGAGAGGACAAAGAAATAAAGTAATTATAAATTAAATTAAATGAAAATTAAAGGGGATTTTACCTCTTGAGTTTCTTCTCCTTGAAAACCTCTTGGAGGCACTTGGGTTTGGTCTATTATTGATGTCAAAAGCACCTGAACATGGGTAAGAGTCTTGGGAAGTGGATTGGGTAAAATATGGACAAGTTTCTTGGCTTGTAACATGTGAGGAGAAGAGGTTTTAATGGGACTTATTTATATTTGGAAGAGTGGTGTGTTTTTTTATTATTTAATTCATTAGTTTATTATTTTGGATGAAGATTATCATTAGTTTTGATTACTGTGACTAAATTTGGTAAATAGAGAATGTGAGTTAGAGATAATGGTCACTTACATCATCTAAGATTCAACCATGACTCAAATATTTACATATAATG
Organism: Viscum album; assembly: GCA_963277665.1. Lineage (NCBI taxonomy): Eukaryota > Viridiplantae > Streptophyta > Magnoliopsida > Santalales > Viscaceae > Viscum > Viscum album. Next base: position 2,079,243,723 of record OY728128.1, on the reverse strand, counting down.
TTAAATACGGTTAATTATTGTATTTCTCTATCCACAAATAATTCATCTATTTTAGAAAAATACCAAAAATTCCCCCTACTATTTTTCAATGTGTATAATTCAAAAATGGACTCCATTTTATGAAAATATTTTTTTATATATGAGAAATTTCATTTTTAAATAAAAGTATCATTTATTCCAAAATAATATTTTTCAAATTATAACTAATTCTATGATACTTTGAAAAATTAATTAAGGTCTCAAAAAATTATATAATAATCAAAAGACAACAAAATATTAATTTATTAATCTATTTTATCAAAATAATTTTCTTTTTTAATCATTATATTAATTATAAAGTTGTAAATAGACATTTCAGTTTTTCTGAAAATACCAATAATTAATTTACCATTTTTAAAATATTTATTTACTTATTCCATGATATAAATATATTATATTTTCATTTATTAGTTTCCAAAATTTTATTTATACTTTAAAATATGAGGTTAAAATTCTATTTGATCGGTAACATTTATTAATTATTATATTATTATTCAAACAATCAAGTAACTATTCTATTGGTATAGGTTCCTAAATTCCAATAAATACCTCTTATTTTAAACATTATTCATTTATAAAGATTTTATTGTGTTCTCTACATTATATTATGCGATTTATACAATATATATAATTATAATAATTTAAATTCCATTGATAAAATTATGGGTCATTACATTCTTCCCCCCTTATTAAATTTCTCCCTCAATATTTCATTTTACATACTATGGTAAAAATAGGTGAGGGTACTTCACCTATTTCTCTCCATTAACTATAAAATAAACTTAAAATAAAATTAAGGAGGGATTTAATACATAGATAATAAGAATATAAAAATTAAACTATGAACATAGAAGGATAAACATGAATATGGAAAGTATATCCTAACATGTGATTCAATAAGTTTCATTCTAGGTTATCCATGGTGATAGAATTATTTCTAGGGTTCTTATGAATGTTTTTTAGTCAAAATCTACAAAAATATAAATATTATCCTCTAATACCCACTATAAAGATCCTATCCTTTTACAAATATTATTTCATGATTTTATGCATAATTGACCATCAAATACAAATAGAGTATTATAAAGTTTAGAATTTTTTGAAAGATTAGGAATATAATTTGAAAGCATGAAACCAATATAAAAAATATTTTATTTAATATCAAAAAATATATTCAAACTTACTTTAACTCTTACATATATATAGGATATCCCGAGGAATACACCAACAAAATGGGTGAGCTAAAAAGCCGAGTAATGGATTAAATAGGGGAATAAACCATAACACATTGGTTAGAAGGAATAACATGATGACATAAAAATGAATGGAACATGAGTAATCATGTGGACACATAGAATATATAACATGTGATTATATAATCGTGGAATCATCGGACCATGGTAGAAACATACAACATGACATAAGAATGAGTCAAGGCTAACATCCAAGACTATTGGACATAGAGGACAAAGTCCCATAAAAGAATCAAGTTCACTTTTTGTCCCAACATGATGTATCATGAGATTAAAATTACCCAATAAATTGTATTGATATCTGAAAACACCCATCAAAAAATGTTCATGCATATGTGTGACACATAAATAATCAAATATAAGGAGTACACATATGGGTTACCCATGGAAAGAGGTGGCTATTATAATCGTTTCATAATGTATAATCAAGGGGTGTATCATAATTATGTCCAAGAAATAATGGATTTAAATCATAAATGGGAATTAATAAGATAAAATAGGTATATATTATGTTAAGTTATGTCCAAATAAATAAAAAACGTGTAAAAAGTGCGTTTAAGAAACTTTATAAATGTTCCATTTTGGAAGGTTTAAGGGAAGATATTAAAGTGACTTTAATAAGGGGAAAGATAATTTTTTTTAAAAACCAAAAATGAAATAAGGTAGTTTTTCATGATAAAAATAGTTATTTAGAAAAATAATACTGGCACAAAACTTATAATTGCGTTTACATGGAAATTGGTGATAAATTGAGAAGTTCCTTTTAATTGGGCTTTCTTTTCAGGAGTAATTGAGAAGAAAAACTTCAAAATAAAATGAATTTCCACATCAAAGAAAGTATAATTGAGCTATGTATATTTTCTGATGCATAAACATAGAATTTAGTAATATTACATAAGAATAATTAAGAATTAAATTGGGTTAATGAATGAGAATGTGTAACCCGAAGGGAAAATTGGCGTTTGAAGGGAGTCCCTCACCTTATACACGAAATTGTTTCGCACTTATACTGAATTTATTTGATAATAAAAATAAATCCATTAATTAATTAACTATAATATATTATACATGTTTTTTTTATTATAATATTATTAAGTTAATTTTTGGTCTTTTTCAAGAGTTATAATATTCAAATTTCCACATTCTGGGAGCGTTTGTCTTCTTGGTTTTAATGATTGATTCACTTGTATACAAATATAGAAGTTCTTGTGAAATGAGAATAATTCTATAGAGTTTAAATTATATATTATTGATGAACTTAAATGAGTTCAATTATTCTTATATATAATTTTTTTATTTGGTATGTGGATGATTCATTAGGAAAATGTTAATGTAAATGATTTAGTGTATTTTTGGTGGTTTTTATAATCATCATGAAATTATATTATATTATTTAATATAATAATTATATATTGGTTCAAAAAAATTATATTAATTATAATATGTATAATAAAATATTATTTAACCATAATTAAGGTTTTATGACCATCATTGATGGAAATAATAGAAAACGAAAATGCATCGTCCACAGTGATGGTAAATCGACACATCATGGATGATGTTGTCATTTTTAGAATAAAATGGATAGTTGAAGTGGTTTGATGATCGATATTACATTAAAAAAATTAAATTTTATTATATTTAAGATACTAGAGTCATAATTGCACTTGAAAAATGGTATTCTAGGAGAGTAAAATAAATTAAATAATAAATTTGAAATAAATTAAATGAAAATGAAAGAAGATTTTTTCACATAAATTTATTCCCCTTGAAAATATCCTTGAGGCACCTAGATTTGGTATTTTTTTGATACCAAAATATTATTGGACATGTGGAAGAGTCTTGGTAGTATTATTTGGTAGAATATTTACAATAGTCCATTCGTAGAATGTTTTAGAAGAAGTGGTGGTGAGGGGTGGTGTTTATAGTGGGAGGAGAGGAGTGTTTTTTATTATTTTATTCATTAGTTTATTATATTGGATCTAGACTATCAATATTGGTCATTACCATGAATAAATATTTCAAATAGAGAATTTCAGTTTGATATAATGGCCACTTACATCATTCTTGATGGAACCATGACTCAAAAATTCATTTAGTTGCTAATAATATTAAATAATGTGAATTACCACATTTTATTATTCAACAAAATGTTAACTATTTTAGAAAAAATTCAAAAAACTCACTGTTACCATTTTTGATGTTTAGAACTCAAAAATGGACTCCATTTTATAAAAATAATTTTATAAATATATTAAACTTAATTTGTAATAAAAAGCATCATTTATTCGAAAAATACTGATATTAAATTTAAAAATGATTCTATGACACATTGAAAGTTTAATTAATGTATCATAAAATTATATTATAATTATAATAAATCAAAATATTAATTTATGAAGATATTTTATGAAAGTAACTTTTCTTTTAAATTATCGAATTAATTAAAAAAATTGAATAACATTTACATTTTATAAAACTACCAATAATTAATTTATCATTTTTAAATATTTATATACTTATTCCATGATATAAATTTATTATATTTTCATTAAAAAGATACCCAAATGTTATTTTTACATTCAAAGGTGAGTTTACTACTCTATTGGATGTGTTACTATTCTTAAATGTTATATCACTATTCCAAGAGTCATTTTACTATTCCATTGTTATAGGTTCATTAATTCATATGAATACCTATTATTTAATTCAATATTAATTTATAAAGTTTGAATTGTGTTCTCTATGTTATTTCATGTGATTTTTACAATATTAAATAATTAAAATAAGGTAATTTCCATTGATAAAATTTTCCACCACTACGAAGTATGCTCAATCAACATGGATATGACCATTACAGGTGAGATTATTGAAAAAATCAAAGGTGACAGTGGAATGTGATATGTGACATGAATATTTATAATTTATAAAATATTATGATTGAGAATATATGCAGTTAGAAACAAAACACACTGTATAGATCCCTCTATACAGTTCTATGGTCTAAATTTTGGAAAATATCACACCACCATGTATTTATCCTATACACCATCTGACCCCTAGGTCGATATCACGATGTGTACCATCTAGGGTACATGGGATTAGACATGAGTAGCGTACATGGATAAGATTTGAGTACACATACATGAATAGAGTATACAAATTCAAACACATACATGAGTATAACTAAAATTAGCGGGACATGTCATGTGTCTTGAGTACACACCATGCACTCCTTCCAGGGAAGGACAAAGCCCTTGTTCTCCATAGTATATCATTACTATTATCATGTGTGTGTTCTATATTTCTAATTTAATATGGGTACATTCTATTAGTTAATCTCTATGAGGGTAGAATGTGATATCCCATTTTAATCATTGTATTAGTGATCCACTATATGGGAATGTTCTAAGATAGAGTCTAGCATCCATACATGTATCATGGGGTGCGATCTTTATAAAGTTATTTCTTATGTTGGTCCATGTGTCTTGTATCTAACATTTATTGATTTTGATCCCATTTGTAGTGGGTCATCCTATATAGATTTATGTACCCCCCCCCCCCCATACACCCTAGCTATGATCCAATACATGGTTATCAACATCTATTGCCAACGAGTGTGGTTTGGTCTAGTTGAGTGTGTATCTTAGATGATATGTTTTATTTCATTCATACTTCAACATGGATGGGAACGATGAGTATAAAATTTTAGATGATTGTCATCGATATAGAAAATTTTGATGAAGTATTTCTCTTAGATGAGTTTCACCTTGAAGCTTCAAGAAGAAACCCTATGATATAAGTGGTATAATGACATTACTTCGAGACATGGAGTCTCCCTATAAGAATATATGATTTTTTCATTCCTTCTTTTTGACTCACCTTATTGTGATTTTGAGTTCACTCTCTTTGATGTCATGATTGGTGACTTTATGGTGTCTGGATAGGTGTGTTTATACTCACTACAGTATGGGTCTTGACCATATCTTTTGTGTATTATTCATATAACAACTCTGTTTATGGAGTTTTAAGTGGACCAGGAGCAAGTGGGTCTTAATTATTCCAGATTTACCATGGATGGATTCCAAAGATTCATTTTTTAGTAGCCTTGTATTATTAGTAGTCATACTTTTGTATAGTATTAGGGGTAATTTATTTCTTCCATTTTACTTTTAGTTTTAATTATCATACTATGATGTGGGATTATATGTTATATATATTTATAGCATTATATATTTACCTTTATTAATATTACTTGTGTGAGGAGACATGTGTGTGTATAAAGGTACAATAGGTAGGCCCACCATGTGTGTGATATGCATTCTCATCTCTATGTAGTATCCCCTAGACTATTGGAGGTGGTCTTGGGGTGTGACTCTTGGATATCTACTAGCTAAGTAGGCCTCGATGAGTTAGTTCATGGAAAAGTGGAATCATAGGGGGTTAGATTCGGGAAAATTTTTTGAGTTAGTCTAACTGTAAGGATTGGTTCGGAAAAAATGAAAAATTTATTAAAGTGTCTTGAGTTTTACAATTGGTCTACAAAACCTAGTAATGATACGGTTGACAATGTATCTATTCACTAGGACTTTGATTAACTACTTGTTGACTAGGAACAAGTAGGCACTGGTTTCTAAGATAACATTGGTACATGAACTATATATTAATGGGTTGTGGTTTCCTTGACCTTATCGAGTTATTTCAATAAATATTCTCTTTATCCAAAATGTTTCTTGACTAACTCGGGGTACCTCCATGATGACATACGAAATAGATTCCCTTGTACGATAACAATGATGATCCTGTTAGTGATAATACCTCATTTCAAGGGCTTATGTAGGAGGCCATTGCTTTATATGGGTTACAAATAGTGCCACCCCCCATTGAGCATCTAATTATTCTGGAAGTACCAAAAGATAATGCACATAAGTTGATCCATCTTTATGAGTTCTCAAGGTAGGGAGAACCTAGGTTTTAGGGTGATCTAGACCCCATGAAGTAGAATAAAGGATCAAGTTATTAGAATGTGTTTTTTACGTGGTTATGACCCCTCAAAAACATAAATATGTCCTAGCATTGAGACTTCTCCATGGAGCCATATGGCTATGGTGGATCTTGGTATTGTAGACACAGAATTATTCACTCTTTTTTGGAAAAATTTTAAGTTCCACTTAAAATTAGTGTTTCATACAGTGAATTTATATTCCATACATATCCAGAAACTTATGGAGCTCCAGAAAGGAATCATTCTGGTCATATAGTATGAATCTAGGTTCACCAACCTCTCACTATATTCAATGGATATGGTTTTTGATTTTTACTTTTTATCATTGTAATTTGAGTGTGGCCTTCAACATGATATTTGATCTATAGTTGTATATCCTTCCATACCTCCTTCCATACCTTATTAGACTAAAGTGTTGGATCATGCCTTAGTTCTTCAAAGATTCATAGTTTAGCAGTCATTGACCATTAGTTCTAGTAGTAGACACCCTATAGTTATGTCCTCAGAAACTGGTAGTTTACATAAGATTCAATTATCTAAGCTTTTGAGGTATATTTTATGTATGTATTAAGATAAATTGTTATTTTTTAGTGGATCTAAAAGACGTTATAGTCACCAGAAGGATAGGTTTTATTCATACAGTGATAGGGTAGATCATATCACACGAGATTAACCATCTCTTCATGCAACAGATAGTGACATGGTCTATGAGAAACCAAGGAAGTGGAAAAACCAAGATCCAAGAAGTTTTTACTATATAAAACATGACAGAGGAGCTATAAGACCTATGGGAGGTGGATTACATTATGATCTATTACCAAAATTACCACCTCTAGGTGTTCCACATTACCATCGGGGAGCTGGTGTCCTGGAATGTGGATAGTTATAGGGAATGGGGAATTATGATACGTAGTCTTTGGTTATTATATGTGGAATGATCTATCTGTTCACATATTTAGATGTTATTTTGATTGAAATAATAACAAGCCACTCATTCTTTATTTTATCCATTATTTGATTAATAGAGATTCTATTTGATCCTTTATCCCGAACTATTAATTTTGATACTTCTATTAGGGAAAATTCATAAATCACGCATTTTCAAAACTATGGGACTTAAACCATTGATGTGGGAGTTTTATGTTAAATCTTCTCATAGTAGTAATGAGATCATGTGATTTCATTCTAGGTATATAATATCTCTTGTAATTCCTTGAAAAATTTAAATTTTAGGGGTGGATGAAGAAATATTTCTAGGTTGATGGGATTTTAATTTTTTCTTCGGTGATAAAGAATAATAGGTAGATAAAGATGGGATAATTTTAAAGAGATTAAAACCAACTCATTATCAGTTTTATAGTATATAACTTAGAGAATAATATGTCATTAGATTTCAGTTTTTTGTACTAGTGTATTTGTTTGTTCATGTATTCCCTAAGGATGTCCCAAAATTACTTCCCAATTGATTGATCGATTCTTCATAGAACAAAACCTAGGGATTTACCTAATTTCTAAAATATAATATCAAATGGATCTTGTTGATCTGTAAAATTTAAATCTTCTATTGGAGTATTTGAAGATGATGGTCTTTATCAGACCTAGTGTGTCCCCCAATGCATCCAAGATTTTATTCACCAAGAAGGTTACTGGGAGCTTCAGGTTATGCATATATTATCATCAACTAAATCAAGTTACTATCAATAATAATTATGGACTAGAATATTTATTATCTATTTTACAAGTTAAAAGGGTTTATTTGGTTCTTTTAGATTGACCTTAGGTCAAGCTATCACCATCTTAGAGTTCTAGAGGAGGAAATACCGAAAATAGAATTTTAGTTCTACTATGATCACTACAAGTAATTAGTGGTTCCTTTCTGTATGATGAATTCCAAAACTACGTTCATAGGATTCATGTACTAGATATTTCATCCTTTTATATACCAATTCAAGGTGGTTTTCATAGGTGAAATCCTTATTAAACATATATCCAAGGATTAGCTTATGAGATATTTTATTATGGTTTTGGTTTTACTATTAGATCATGGACATTATAGAAAGATCTCAAAGTGAAATTTATGTATTTTTCAGTTCCACATCCTAAGATTTGTTATATTTAAAGAGGGATTAGTAGTGGACGTGGCAAATATCGAGTAAGTTCTATCCAAGAAGACACCCAAGAACGTGACTGCATTGTGGAGATTCATTGGATTTTCGAGATATTATAAGAGGGTTGTGCTTTATTTCTCTAGGATAATGACACATATGACTTAATTATCCTAAAAGGGGTATCCTTTCTTTTATACGGAGAAGTGTTAGAAATATTTTTAGAAGTTAGAGCATAGTTTGATGAGTGTCTATATCTTGAGACTGTTAGAGGAGGGTGTTGAGTATGTGGTATTTTGTGATACCCCAATAATTGGCCTTAGATGTGTTCTGACGTAATGGAAGGAAGTGACTTATTATGGTTTCTAATAGATATGAAACCATAAGAATATTTACACAACCCATGATTTGGATAATGTAGTGGTATTATTTTCCCTGAAGACTTGTTGACAATATCTTGTGGGAGGAATATTAATTGTATATTCTGACTATAAGATTCTCATGCATATCTTCTCATTGAAATATTATAACATGAGGTAGAGTAGATTTGTTGAATTAGTATAGGATAGTGAATTTTAGATATTCTATACTCCAAGGAAGAGGAATGTTGTGGCAGATTCTCTTAGTAGGATATCTCATTTCTATTAGTTGAGTGAGGAAATAGAGGAGTTGTCCTCACTACAGTTAAACTTTATGGACAGGGGTAAAGTGATATATCTCTAGTCAATGTTTGTGAACCCTATGATTATCTAGTGTTTATGTGAAATGTATTTTAGAGATATCGATTGTAAGTTCCTACATGAAAAAATATTTATGTGATATGTTCCAGGTGGATTTTATGAATGTGGGGATCACGCCATCATTTTCCAAGGGTAGATGATGGTACTATCCACACATCAATAGGAGAAGTGGAGAATGTTTTACAAATCCCCCTTAGTTGTAAATCTAGGAGTGGTGAAGATGTATAATGACATTAAATGTTTCTTTTGGTTACCAAAGATGAATTAGAGTATAGATGAGTTTCTCTCTCAATGCATTTCATTCCAATAGGTTAAGATTGAGCCTCAAGTACCAAAAGGTTTAGCCCAACCCCTTGAGGTTCCATAGTTGAATTGGTATGGTATCTCTATGGTTTTATTGATGGGACTTCCATGATCATCAAATGGTCACTACATTATCAGGGTGATCATATAATGACACACCATATTAGACTATTTCTTTATCATCAGAGAGTAGAGTTCAGTGGATATTAATGGATGATTGTACAAGGAAGAGATAGTTAGAATTCAGGGAGTTATTAGGAATATTGTCTCGAACAATGATGTTTACATAAATGCCAATTATAGATATTTTTATATAAGTATTTAGGGACGCAATTATGGATGAGCATGGATTTCCACCCCCAGATAGACAGCAAAAATATCAGACTATACATGTTCATAAGGATATGTTGTGAGACATGTTGAATTTTGGTCATATTTGGGGGATCATCTTTCCTTCAAGTATTTTGTGAATAAAAATAGTAATCATTCCAATATTGGTATGAAACCTTCTGAGGACTTGTATAGTTCACCATAAAGGTCACCATTTTGCCGGATGAAGCCAAGAGGGACAACCCTTATGGGCCTAGAGTAAGTGTAAGTAATGATAGAGAAGTATCATATAATTCAAGAGGAAATGAGTATGGCCTAGAACTATTATAATTATTATGTAGTTTGAGGAAATTTGATTTTAGTGTTTTATAAGAGTCACCATGAATTTTTGAATGTCTCACCTTAGTGAGGAATATGGATATTTTATCATGAAAACAATATATCACTGAGATTCATTGTCCCATACCGAATATTTTTTAAGGTTACTGAGGTGGCCTAATTATTATCCTTACCACAATAGTTAGATCATTTTCATGACATTTTCCACATTTCATAGTTGAGAAGATATATGCATGATCCATCATATGTTATCAAATTGAGTGATCGAGGCATTAAGGATGGTGTTACCTTTTGGAGTACATGATGTCCATCTAGGATCAAATAGAGAATATCCTTTATGGTTTAGTGATTCCCTGGGTTCATGTTCCATGGTAAAACAAGATTCTCTAGGAGAGCACCTGGGAGTGTGAGAACCAGAGGAAATCTCATTACCCTTATCTCTTTGAGTATGTTTTTTTCTTTTTTTGATGAAAATAACAGATGGTGGGTAGAATTTAATATCTATTTTTTTTGTACATCAATTTGGAATATTATAAATAATATTTTTAGATTAAGGATATAATTCAGCCTAGAATTCCTAGCCCTTTAGAACCTTCGTTCTGATATATTATAAATATAAAATATAATATATTACAAAAGTTCAATTTTTCATCAATAACAATATATTCCTCATGTTGAGTCTTGTATGGGAAAATTGATATCATCATTAATTATGGAATGTATATTTTACTCTAGTTGCAACAAAATATTTTTATGTGTTTGGTGTATTATTTATGTGCGGTCATTGGAGGAATAATAGACATTTAAGTGGTCAGATTAATTTTTAGTTTGTTAATTTCTAAAACCGTAAAATTAAACTATTTTAACACAGTGATAGTAAAATCTCAGTGTTAGCTACATAACCCTATGTATTTGATTAATATCAACAATGGTGGAGAAAAATTTTAGTGATGAAGAAAGAAGAGTTGTGAAGGAAGATTTAAAATGAACATGTGATGAACTCTTAGAATCTCATCAATGACAATGTCACCTGACTATTACTGATCAGTGATCGAAATGATATTGAGGTAAAGTGTTTGATTTTATTTTTTTATCCCCCTTCTCTTGATTTTCAATGATGAACATAAATTAATTCTGTTTTTAATTAATTCCTGGATCATTATTTTTGATTTTTCATTAATTAATGTTGTTCCTAGAATTAGGAAATGAGGATTTTGTTCCTAGAATTCGGAATTGATGTTATTTTTTCTCCTTATGTTCATTAAACATTCATAAACTTTATTTCAGATAAATTATGATTTTATTGTACCAGGGAACTTGATCAATGTCTGATCTCACTTTGGTGCAACATTTCATTTATTCAAGATTTGTATCCGGATTATAGGTGTGGTGGTGATGACAGGGATCTGATGGGGATCAGCTGATTGAGTTTCCATGAGCCAAATCATGTCGGCACTCCATAATAGATAAAATAATGACTTTTTGAGAAAAATTATACTTGAATCTAGATATAGGTTATGATGAGGGCTTGGTCAACATGAATTTGATCAATATAAGTATGTTTAGTGGTGGAATCAGAGATGATGATGGAATAAAAAATATACATGAATATAAGGAATTTATATAAAATTCTTATGTGCATGGTGTATATTTTAGAAGAAAGCATGTATGTGGACCCCTTTATATATATATTGGGTTTTAGTTTGAGAAAAATATCATATCCCAGTGTACTTTTTCTACACACCATGTGACCCCTAAGATGGAAACTCGATATGTACTATCTAGTGGACATGGGCATGGACATGGATAGTGTACATAGACATGGTATAACTACATGGACACATTCTAGGAATATGGACCCAGTATGAGTACATGGAAATGGGAATTGTACACTGAAATGAGTTGAGTACACATACACAAGAAGAGTATATAGACATGAACACAGACATAGGTAATACCAGACAAAATGGGGCATGTCATGTATCCCCAGTATATGATGTGTTTTCCTTATCGGGGGTAGGATAGATCCCTTTTTATCATTATTATTTCTCTAGTGTTAACATGGTAGTGTTCCCATGATTTGATTTAGTATAGGGAAATTCTATTGGTATGTACCTATGAGGGTACACTGTCAAATATTATATTGATAATATGATCTAGGGGTGAGTTCTAATAGAGATTCAGGTATCACTCCATGTGGAACAGGGTGTGATCCTCTATCTATGTCTTCCCTAAGGTTGGTCATAAATAACATATTCAACATTTAGATCATATGATCACCTTCCTAGTGGGTTATCCTAGATAGTGTTTGGTATCCCCCATAATCCGCAGTCATGATACCCTGCCTAGGTATCAACACCTTTTTCCTTCCCATGAAGTGTGTTTTGATTATGTATGTATCTAAAATGAGCCCTCTAAATTGCCTCTTAATTAAAAACATGGAAACACCTAATAAGTATGTAATCTTTGATGAGTTTCATTAGTATTGTGAGACACAATGAAGAAGTTATCTCATATGAGTATTTCCTTGGAACCCTGATAAGAATTTGTTGGATATTACTGAGTTTGTGACATTACTCTAATACTTTCATTGTATCTATGTGAATATATGGGTTCTCCCTTTCCTTCATGTTGACTCACTTTTTTTTATTTTTATCTAAATCTATTTGATGATATATTTTGTGATTTAAATGTTTGTTAATGGATAAGTTTATACTTTTCCATACATTGGATCTTCCCATATGTGATATGTATTATAAAGATGCAATTACATTCAATGAATTTATATACATAACTGAAGTATGTGGACCTTAATTATGCAATAAAACCCATGGATCAATCCAAGAGTTTCATTTCGGTAGGAAAAACCTATTTTTAGAACGATTTACAGCTTTATAGTATTAGTAGGCTTGTATTAGGACACTTTTTTCCTTTTGGTTTTCATGGTTATACTTTGATATGGGATTAAATGTTATTCATGCATTTGTTATAATAGATATATAACTTTCTAAATAATACGTGTGTGTAGATATATGTGAGTATGTAGAAGTACCTATGGATAAGGCCTCAAATGTGTGTGACATGACAACTTGGAACTGGTCGCTAACTCATAGCCTATTAAAGGGGGTTTGGGTGTGTCACTCTTAGATTAATACCATTGTCCCTAGTTCATTAATTTGGTACATTATTTCTCCTACCTTTTTTCTTTCCCACATACATCCAATAAAGAAATATGATATAAATTTTTAAAAAAATTATTAAATTTTTATCTCTCTGTGAAAGTTTTTTACATTTTATCACTAGTTTTTTTAAATCCTCTTGATCCTATAAGAATTCATATACATAACACTCTAAATAATATGAACACTTTAATGTTATTCTTCTTTATTTAATTGAAAATTTAAAATTTAAATTCATCCATTATTCTCTAAATTTTAAGCATTGTTATTCAGATCTATTTTTAACTCTGAATAATAGTTTTTGTACACATTCCTTTTTGATAAAAAACAACATGTGGGTTGTATAACTCTTCTTAAATATATTACCATCTTTTGTTATCATCTAAATAATTTGTTTTGAAATTTTTCCCATTTAAATCATCCTTAATAAATATGAAATATCTTGATACACTTCATTTGATAAATCATACATTTGAATTTTAAATATCAATATTCTGGTAATATCTTTTTTTTCTATAGTATATCATAGCATATGATAGAAAATTCATACATATGTTCTGAATACTTTTGTTCTTCATGAGATGTTAATCAAATTGATAGTCTTGGACTTCCTTTATTCTTTAACAATTCTTTCTTTGAATGTTCTATTTTCAATATTCCCATTTTTTTACATGTATCTTGTAATGCGAAGAGGTATATATCATAGTGTGGTGAACAATATCTCCCCATTTAAAACTTAACACTATTACCAAAACATTAAATGAAATTTATTTCATCCTATTTCATGATAACTAGATATATCATGATATGTTTCTTGAACGATCCTAGGATGTGTCCTTTTATCAACATGTTGTGACAAAAAATTTACTTCAAAATGAAAACACCATATAGTTTAATAAATAAAAAATTCATCAATATGTTTATTATAATCTATTATGGATTCTATTTACTGGGTAATATATTATAATTTACTTAAAAAGAATCTTTATTTGTATGATTTTCAATCTCAAATGTATACATAATATTCATTCTCTAATGTATATGGTATTTTACCTAGAAAAAATATCACTATATAAGAAATTAAAAAAAATTATATATGTGCCACAAATTTTATTTTAATAAATTATCAATACATAACAATCTTCTTATCCTTCTGATGATATATAATATCTAGTATGTTTATCACTTCGCCAATTTTCCAATGTTCCTTAAATATATAAAATTTTTCAATTAAGCCAGATGATACATAATATATTTTACCATGATCCATAGATATGTAATATATTTGACTTGAAGACAATTCTATAATCCTTATATGTAATATCCTTATTCCCAGTATGTATGAAATTAATCTGTAGGTAAGATATTTCACATCGCATATTTTAAGTGTGATTCTTATATGAGATTTTCTTCAACATAAGAATATAAAAACATCAAACAGACTCACCCCCATTTTTTATGGATAAAAAAGATAAGACAAGGAAGAATATATCATGTCAACAATAAATTCTCAAAATTTAAGAAACAAATTCTAGCCTATTTGAATAAAATATAAACACTAATGATATATTACCAAATTCTCCCCCAATCGTAAAAATATAGAATTTTAATTGAATTCTTCATTAAATCAGAAAAAAGTGATTTTAACAAAACTTGAATTTTTTCTATTTAGATACAAATATTCATAAAAAATAAATAATGTTAGTAAAAAATCATGATTGCAATAAATAATAGAGAATAAAAATATCTTTCATGCTTCTTCAATAATGATCAAACAATATAAAAAAACATTCTTAATTAGTGATAATACCATTTTTAAAATAAACATTACGCTTCTAAATACATGGAATGAGATAAATAGTTATGCATTAGATAGTCAAAAATAATTAAATAAGCATTCCAAGGATTCTCATATATAGTAATAAATAACGATATGGATCCATGAAAAAAATTAAAAATAATTAAATAATTAAATATAAATAGTAGTCCCACTCATGATTATAAATTACTTAAGTACTAGTAATGAAAAATCAAAGGGTCGGGGCATGGTGGGACAAATTCGCATGGGCTCAAACCCAAGCAGGTGTTCCCACGACAACCCTTATAAGATATGAACAAAAAATTTCAATCCTACCGTACCCCTCATAATCATGTGGTTATTACACAGTCTTTCCCTCATTTAAAAAAATAAATGGTTAAATTAAATTAATTTTTATTATTATTAACTGAGTATCCAATATGATTTAATTACATATGATGTCTACATTCAAGCTATGAAAGAAATCATTTAAATTTTATGTGAAATAATTAATTATTTAAAAATAATAAATGGTTACATATATGAATTAAAAGATCTATGGATATGTGGGAGAAATATTCTATAGAAAAATATCAACATATTTTCATTTAATTTGGAGTGTCTATATTAACGACTCATGTATATAATATAGATTCAATTTCGAAGGCAATGGTTTTTTTTGCAACATGGACCATGGAGTATGATCATCGCCCATATGGCAGGAGGAATTATTCTTTAGCACATGGTGCATCCACGGTGAGGGGACTTCCTTTTTGTGAGAGGCTTCAACATGGACTACTATAGATTCATATTTAGTAAGTTCTAATATTTATCATTTTTAAATGAAAAGCACTGATAAAGGGGGGTTGGAGTTTTATCAATGCTAACTATAAGACCTAATAAAGTGGTAACTTTTTGCAATTAATTTTTAGTATTTATAATGGTGCCCCCTTTTCAGTGCTTTTCTTTATACAAATAAATCCTCACACTCATTAACAATGCCAAAAAAGTATGGGTAAAAATAATAATGAATAATTTAATTTATATATAAATGGTTTTATATTTCTAAAAATAACTTCTATTATAATAAGTATATATATTTAAATATAAGATATAAATATAATTTATGTTACTGTATTATAATAAAAAATTTATTATCAATCTTATTTTCATAATTATATATATTTATATTTATCTATTTATATATAAAATATAAAATTTATATTAATCAATAAAAATGTTTAATAATATATTTATAATAATTAATTAAAAAATGTATATATAAATATAATATATGAAAATTTTATTTAAAAAAGTATTTGTATGTGTATGTTGTTTTGGTATGTATACATATGCATTTATACATATAGAAAAAACGTAAACATATATCTACATACATACACAAGCATATATACATAAAAATATATGTGTATATTTTAAATTATTTAATGTGAATATAAATACATATGCATACATACCCGTACTATACAAACAAACACATATATACAATTAAACGCCACATTAATCATTACCAACAGGTATGTGTATGTGAATATAGTATGTGTGTGTATGAATATGTATTTATATTAATATTATATAATTTAAAACATAAACATATATTTTAATGAATGTATGCATATGTATATATGTGTATATTTTTTGTATATATATAAATATATATTTATATTCATATTAAATAATTTAAAATATACACATATTTTTGTTTATGTGTATGTATTTCAATGTGTGTGCACATCTGTAAGTGTGTGTATGTATGTTTATATATGTATGTATGAGTTTTCATGTGTTGTATGTATATATGCGTGTTATGTCTGTTTATGTGTGTGTATGTTTATATTGATGTATGTTTTTGTTTGTTTATATTATTTCATAGGTGTATGTATGCATGTGTATGTTTATGTGTATGTTTCTAAGTGTTTGTTTGTGTATGCATCTGGATGTACGTGCATGTATGTGTGCAAGTATGTGTATGCATTTTTTTATATGATTGTGTATACGTATTTATGTGTATGTATGTGTATTTATGTGTTTCTATATATATGTGTGTATATGTGTATGTATGTGTATGTTTATGTTGTACGTGTAATGTCTCTATTTTCTATGTTTAATACTTTAAAATATAACTCATAATATTTATGGAGACATACACTAAGACAATGTGAGATTCCAAGCCCCTATGTGTTCAGAATTTATTTTTTAAATATATTAAAATTATTACTACCCCATTAGCATAGTTTTCTTGATAAAGTAAAATAAATCAAAATTAAATCTTGGATCAGAAATCTAAATACGCCATTGAGTTTATAGGATGAGTTTTAAAGTAGTCCTAACATAAACATTATGTGTGTCAGGTGTTTGGCATGGGCGCTAACAGGGGAAGATAAATAATTTATTTAATTTTTTAATTGAACCAAAAAAGATAGAATCCTCTATAAATATGATGTTAAGGTCAATTTGAAATGCTTTTCATATAACCCTATGAATTAATAGATAGAAATGAAGGAGATCATTGTTTGATGACAACAGATGGAGGATCTAATCAATATCATTGGTATCATCTACTCTAACAGAGCTTGTGGATCTGACAAATTACTATGATGTAGAATTTTTCTTCAACGGAAATTGACCAAACTCAAGGTAGTAAATTTGATTAATGTTGAATCATCCAGTTTGTTTCTTATGTGTAGAACATAGATCAATTCCAATAATAATAATTGATTCACACGTCTATTTTTGATTTACGGTGTAATTATTTGATTATTTCTTGGTACTTCATTTATTGTTATAATGAAACAAGTCATGTGCAACCTTAACACTACTGAGTTTTGTTCCAAATTTCATGTTTTTTTATTTTCTCCTTTTTTTCTTTACACGTTAACCATGGAGAAATTATTTGGCCCATGCTTCAAGGAATACTCAATATTAGAGAATTGTGTGGCTATTATGCATTTAAACTGATCAGTAACATGGTTTACATTCACAATCTAGAATGAGATCAAGGTATATTGATGATGTAGGACAATCAGAGGTGGATTCAATTAGACTTGTGACTCTCATTCTTCCCAATTTTTTATGTGATGGTAGTTTGAAGGGAAGTGGTTGATTTTCAAGTGGATTAAAGCAAGGAATCTAGTTAGTGACGATGGTGAGGGGCGGTTAACATAGATCAATGATCACCTATGAGTTTCATGCTTAGATCAATGGTTGATGTGTGGGAGAGGATTCATAGAAGAACCATATAATTTCTAAAATTATGTGGTACATGGTGTGTAATCCCCAAGACCCAGGTTCAAAACCAGGTAGAGGCATATTTCCGGTGCACTATAGCAGTACTGTAGAAGGTATTGTAGCAGACTGTACACTATGTGGGTACTGTAGTAGAACTGTACACTGTATGGGTTCTGTAGCAGAACTGTACACTATGCAGGTGCTATAGTAGGAAATGTAGTATTTACTATAGCAGGTACTATTCGGTAATGTAGAAGCCGGAACTATTCACCTTGGGCCACTGGTTTGGGCTTGGAGTCTTTAAGGATTTCGGGCCACCCAGGCCTTCGGGTCAGCAGGGATTTTGGGCCATCTTTAAGGCCTTCGAGCCACCTCAAGGCCTTCGGGCCACATGCAGTTGCCCAAGACAGACTACAAAAAAGGATCATCCCCAGAAGCGGATTCAGAGCAGGTGCACTCACTAGAGCAGAGCCAAATGGATTTCTAATAATGAAATGGTATGGTTATGCCATCGGGACCACCCTATACTTTCATGGGAAGCCTAGCCAGATGTCCATGCGAAGGTTGAGAGCTACTATCATGATGCAGATGCTGGGGAGGGAAAATTCCTTGTAGATAGTATAGTTAAATTCTCTAAGACCTTCGGGTCATGTAATCTCCTAAGCCTACGGGCCTTGTAATCTCTGAGCCTATGGGCCTTGTAATGGTTCCCCCTCATCCCTTAAAAAGGGGGTTATCAAAAATCAATAAAAATGAAGTCTTTCAAGCTATTCGGGCTGTGTGGGACTCTTAGATATTCCACTAATACATTCCTATAACATTAAATATCATACACAGTGTGATACATGTCATAATCCATGTGACCCAATACTGGTGGAGGAATTTTTACCCTAGGATTACATGGGAACAAACACAACTAAGTGCATGGGAATGGGTAGAGTACACTATCATGACCCTTTACTCAGACACGACCAAGTACATGCGCTCAACCAGAAGTAAACGAGAAAAACTAGGTGTACATGGGTATGGGCACAAAACAAGTTAGGTTCCATCTTGACCTATAGAAACCATGTAACTCAATGGGGTACACAATGAATATATAGTTTTACATTCCATGTGGTATGGAAGTACACGAGGAGACCAGTGGTCGGAAATACATGATGTGTACTATCCGTGAGGTTGGTTGGAACTCTCTGTTTCCTCAGTATAGAATATGTTCAATTGAGTGATATAAATTGGTCATTTCCTACGAGCGTACAATGTTACATTACATCCTTATAATAGGATTGTGGTCCCCTATGTAGGTTATTTTTTAGATAAATTTTTGTGTCTCCCCATGTGGGTCTAGGGTGAGATCCTTTATCATTCCTAAGTGGGATTAGTGGTATCACATGAACACTATATAGAGGTCATCAATCCCTTATCTAAAAGTTCAATCAAGTAGGGTTCATGGAGTCCCTTAGTGGATCTGGATATGAACCCTTTCTTAGATGGAACTACAACAAAATTTCCATTTAGCGGTAATTCCTAGAACCGCCGCTAAACCTTTTCTTAAAAAAGGATTCACAGCGGTTTATAATAAACCGCCACGAAACATTTTTTTAATAGCCCCGACCCTTCCCCCCACCCGACCCTCCTGTTTCTCACCCAGGGACCGTGATTCCCCCGGCACCCCGCTTTCCCCGCGAACCCGCCCCCCTGCGACCCCGGCGACCTCGGGACCCCGGTGACCTCGGTGACCCCGCGACCTCGGCGACCACCCCCCCTGTGATCCCGCGACCCTGGCGACCCTACTTCCCCAGCGACCTATATGAACTGAAGGGTTTGATTTCTAATTTTTTTGTTGTTTTTATATTAGTTATTTCTTTATTATTATTATTTCTTATAATAAATTTTAATGTTTTATTTATTGTATTGTATGCATAATTTTTCGTTTATGATTTTTTGTTTTTCTACTTATTACATGTGATTTTTTATATGTGTTTGTTAGTTTTTATTCTTAACTGATTGTTTTTCAATCTGCTTGATTGTTTTTGGTTGTTTGAAACTATACTCATGGGTTGTGATGGATCATGGTTACAATACATGATTATATTATGGGTTATGATGGATTAAGGTATAACATGTACACATTTCCCTAGGTTGTGATGGATTTAAGGCTATGTCATGTTTTTTGTTGTGATGGCTCAAGGTTATAACATGTTTCATTGAGGTAATGATGTGGAAATTTAGTGGATATTGGGATGGTTAAGACTGGTTGAGAGTTGTACTTTCTTGTTATGCTGATATGATGATGATGAGATGATTGACATAGGTTGAGAGTTGGTATTACCTATTTTCTAGCTAATATAATGATGTAACAGTGATGATTGACACATGTTAAGAGTTGGGTTTTCAGTTTTGTCCAAAATATTGATGGTTTCCATATTATGTAAATTTTTTTGAAGTGGAATAAGTATTCGATGATGATTTTATAAATATGGAATCTATACATTATTGTTATAATTGCAGGGAAATCAAAATCCTCATTTCTTACTTTATTTTGATAATCCATTGGTTTAATATGATAATACCTTTATAGGTCATAAGGTTAAAGATAGAAAATATATAATGTGTTACATTTCTTTTTAGCATAACCCATATTCTAGTATTTCTTCGTTGTTTCACATATGTCTATTCTAGCACATATATGTTGCATGGATATAGAACTACATAGAAATATATTCCTACTATGTACTACCAGGTGTTCACCCCCTCTATAGTGTTCTTGAGTTGTTTTTCTGGACAAATCGATAGAGATTTTAGATGCTACTATTAGGGAAGCCAGATTAGATCTTAAGAGGTCTTTGTTCATTGTTCTTGATGCATTATATTCATTATTATATAGATTTTATGTTGTATGAAATATTTTATTTATTTTATTTTATATATATGAATATATATATTTTAAGTTGATTGGAGGTTCTATTTTTATACTTAGGAAATTAAGAATGTGATTCCTCTCATACGTGTCACCGCCTCTAATAATTTTCTTGTTTTGATGTTATATAATTTTCATTCATATTTATTGATTAAATATTTCATCATGCATTTCCATGAACACCACCACTTATCATGCCTCAGGACTATCCCTCACATGGTTCTTGCCACTCTAAATTAACAATGTGTTGAGTTTTGTAAGCATCATAAGGTTTTCCCTAAAAATTATTTATAATTTATTTATTCGATATTAGAGTTTTATATGAAGAATCAATAGGGAACATAGGTCAGGGTTATTCTAAATTAACAATATGATTTGGTTTTCCTGGTAAAGTAGCTACCACGTTGTTAGCACACTGTTTCTCTTTACCAAAGAATCTTTCCTTATCCCAAACACTAGAGGGTTCTCATCTAACACAGGGGATCATCTTTATTATATTATTTTTATATAATGTTACACTATCGTATATATGAATCTATTTCTCTATTTAGTAGTAACTATGTGTTTTAATTATTTTTATTATTGTGTAGGAACATTGTGATATACATGGATATAACCTGGATCACATTACAGAGGAACACACCTCAGTATGCTAAGGGTTTGAATGAGTTTTTAGATTTTTCAATTTCTAATCGATCCATTGAAGGGAGAATAAAATGTCAATGTCCTAAATGTAAATTTAGAACATGGTTGAAGAGAGATGAGATTTATGAACATTTAATACTGAAGCAATTCCCTGGTCAATATTTGTGTTTTATTTGGCATGGAGAATCAGATGTTACAGAAAGATTGAGCACTGATTTTAATCCAAATAATGAGGTCCCATGTTCGTCGAAAGTGGAAAATGAAATGCAAAACCTCATAAATGATTCATTCGGCACTGCAAGACACCACTATCAGCATCAAAACATATCAGAACAACAAGAGGAGGGTGCTAAAAATTGCAACGTAACAAGTGATGTTTTTGAGACTGTAACATTGGCAGATCAAGATTGTAACATATCATTGGATCCTCCTCTTGATTCTGTGGAGAAAAATATAAGAGAAAACTTCACTAAGGAAAATATTTTTCATGATTTAGTTAACGATGGAAATGAAGAGTTGTATGGTCTGTGTTTGAAACATTTGAAGCTTTCATTTCTGATGAAGTTGTACCATATCAAATGTCTATGTGGAATTACAAATACGGCAATGTCCATGATATTGGAATTGATTCATGATGCATTTCATGAAGAAAAAATCCTAGAATCTTTTTATGATATGAAAAAAGTTGTTAACAAGCTTGGTCTGAATTATACAAAAATACATGCGTGTCCCAATGATTGTATGCTTTATTGGGGAGAGGATTCAAGTAGACAGAATTGCAAGAAATATTATTCTTCCAGATGGCAGGAAAAGGGTGATGTTGGAAGTCTGAATTAAAATAATTTCATAGAGAAGAAGAAAAGGAACACACCTGCAAAGGTTTTGCGTTACTTTCCTTTGAAGCCTCGATTGCAAATATTATTCATGTCATCGAAAACCGCTGAATACATGAAGTGTCATTCTGTAGATAATAACAATGATGGGTTAATGAGACATCCATGAGATTCTCAATCGTGGAAGACATTTGATTCATTACATATCGATTTCACAGCTAATCCTAGGAATGTTCGATTGGGATTGGCTGCCGATGGATTCAACCCATTTGGGACTTTGAGTACCAGTTATAGCATATGGCCAGTTGTTTTGATCCCTTATAATCTCCCTCCTTGGATGTGTATGAAACAAATATCTTTTATCCTTTAGATGATTATTCCTGGAAAACAAATGCTTGGAAATGATATTGATGTATACTTCCAGCCTTTGATTGACAAATTGCAGGAGTTATGGAGCAACAGTGTTGAGACATTTGATTCTTCTTCTAAAACAAAGTTCAAAATGCATGATGCTTTAATGTGGACCATTAGTGACTTCCTTGGGCTTGGGAATATATCTGGTTGGAACACTTACGCGGGTTTGGCTTTTCCCGTTTGTAACTTTGATTTTGAGCCCAAACATCTACCTCACAGTAGAAAATGGTGCTTCTTGTGTCATTGAGGATTTCTTGATGCATCTCATAGATTTCGGCTGAACAAATCAAAATTTAATGGTTCCATTAATTGTAAACCACCTAAAATGTTGTTAACTGGTTCTGAAAGATTGACACAACTTGAAAATGTTGAAACAGAATTTGGGAAGGTTCATCATTTGAATGAGAGTGGAAAACGGGTCCGAAGTGCATCGTCAAGAGAAACCGGAACACAACAACGGAAGAAAAAAAGTATACTCATCAAACTTCCATATTGGGAATTTAATTTATTGTGGCATAATATTGATGTGATGCATATTGAGAAGAATTTTTGTGACAATTTGATATTCACATTGCTTAATGAGCATGGAAAGTCGTAGGATCATCTCAATGCTCGCAAAGACTTACAAGAAATGAACATAAAACACGATCTCTGGCCAGATGAGAATGAAAAGTATCCTCCTGCAATTTTTCCAAAGAAAAATATGGATAAAGATACATTCCTTCGAATGTTAAAGAATGTTAAGGTATCTGATGGGTATTCAAGTAACATCTTGAGGTGTGTTGACTTGAAGAATTTTAAGCTACATGTATTGAAAAGTCACGATTCACATATTTTGTTACAGTGTTTACTATAATTGGCATTGCGTACATTATTACCTGAAACAATTACTACTGTTGTACTCCAGTACTACATATTTTTCAGACAACTATGTGAGAAATATCTTCATCCATTTCATATTGACAACCTCCAGGAGAGGTTTGTATTGACCCTTTGTGCAATGGAGATGATCTTTCCTCCGTCGTTTTTTACTGTAATGATGCATTTAACTGTGCATTTGTTTGAGGAAGCTAAATTAGGAGGCCCCGTTCATTATCGATGGATGTATTCACTTGAGAGGTACTTTATTTTTATGCTTTTAAGTTATGTAAACAATTTTTGGTACTTAATTAAATGCATAATTATGTTTATTTTATTTCACATATATCTTGGGCATTTGAAATCATACGTGAGAAATAAAGCTCAAACAGAAGGCTCTATTTTTGAAGGCTATTTGGATAAGGAGTGACTGACCTTTTGTTCTCGATACTTGGATGATATTAAGAAAAGATTTAATCGAGTTAGACGTGTTGACGACACATCGAATCAATCTCTAATACATCAGAAATCCAAAATATTTCCTGTTATTGGCCGATCAGTTGGGAGAACCTCAAATGTGACATTGACTGAATTGGAATTGTTACAGGCACATTGATATGTGCTGCTGAATAGTGAAATTGCAGATCCATTTATTGAAGAGTTGAGGATACAAAAAAAGAGATGAATGAGAGGACAAACACAAAATGAGAATGATATAATGAAAGCTGTTAATAAAGAGCTTGTAGAATGGTTTTCACGACGTGTAAGTTCATAAATATTGCAATAAATACGAATATTAGTTTGACAAATAAATTTTGTAAATCTAATAAAGTATATTTCTTTTTTCAGATCATGAATATTGATACTCAAGCAGAGTTGTCAGAAGATTTGAAGTTTCCTGCTAGAGGTCCTCTAAAACATGTTAGAAAGTTCGACGCTTATAATGTGAATGGATTTAGATTTCGTACAGTCGATCGAGAAGTGAGTTTGAAAACACAGAATAGTGTTATATTTACATTTTTTGAAGTGGAATACTATGGAAATCTGCATGATTTTATTGAATTAAACTACCATGGACATTTTTCGGTAGTTTTATTCAAATGAAAATGGGTCGATTTTATCAGAGGTGTTAAAAGAGATTACTTGCAATTTACTTCTGTGAACTTCTCTCGCTTGATGGATGTTGGTGATCATGAACTGCATGATCCATATATCTTAGCATCGCAAGAAAAAATAGAATATTATGTAAATGATGTTGCTGATGAATGGTGGAGTGTAGTTTCCCATGTAATACAAAGATATTTGTATGATATGGGTGATGAAGTGGAAAATTTGACCTTTGAAATTGAAGTTAATCAGCAACAGGAAGCAGGATTATTTGTCCATCATGATATTGAAAATACTAGTATAAGAAGGATGAATGAAGTGGATGAAGAAATGGAGAAGAAAACCGTCATGATTGAAGGGGAAAATGATTATATTTACAATTATTTATTTATTAAGCAACCACTTGTTTCATTTCTGTAGTCATTCATTATCATTGTTATATATATTTTGTCTGTTAGTACTGGGCATCTATTATCATTTCTAATTTTTTTCTGCATAATTTTTTTTTGAAATATATATTCTGAACCTAATTTTATTTGATTAATTTACAAGAATTCCAAGGAGGTAGCGGAACACTATTTCATCTAGTTCTGTGACTGATGGAGATCCATCTGGCTCCCTCCCCACGACATCTGAGGCATCAGATGCTGACACCCCTACACCATCTCCCCCTGTACTATCTCTTACACCATCTGTGGATATCCCATTAGAGGGTGAGTCATCGACTCCCCCTTCAAAAGCCTCAATGGTGGGGCAGCAACACACCCCTTCCAGTTCTTCCTGGGCATACTAGAGTGTCACTGTCATAGGTACAAATTTTAATTAAATAAATTTATTGCATTTTGTTTATACTAATTTTTTCCTCATTGAAGATGAAAAAAATGCATCCGTGAAGAAAAACATAAAAATTTCAGATGTTTGGAATATGACTGGGGAGAATATAGTTGTGCCATTTGATTCTTATGGGGTCCCTACGGCTGACACTGTAGGGTTACTTGGCCAGATTTTAGGCCACCTGGCAGCAGAGCCTGTTTCCCTTCACATTTCACATGATGATTGGAGAAATATGCCTCCAAGATGGAAAAACAAAGTTTATGATTCTCAAATAAAGGTAAATTTATTATATTATGGTTTAATTGAATGTCATGTTACTAATATGTTCAAAATGAATTTCTGTATACAGATGATCTTCCACTTTACCGTTACTAATGTGATATAATGGAATTGAATGTTGAAAAATCTAGGCAAGAAGTGGAAATATTTCAAATGGAGATTGTGGTGTGATGTCAATGATACTTCGTTGACCGCGCAGCAAATGTATGAGAAGCTACCCAGTGGGGTACTGAAAGAACAATGGAAAATGTTTGTTGAGAGACATCGTGATCAGAAGCAGATGGTATTGAAATATATATTATTATATTATCCACATTTTACATTTATACTTGTATATGAAATGGAACTGACATTAAATACATTATTATTAAATTTCATTTTATTTATTTCAGGATCTCTCAAGACAGAATGCATAAAACCGGGCTAAGCAAGTCATCCCGCACACTGTGGGCTCAAAAAGCTTTTCTAGAAGCCGAACGACATTGGTAATCATTTAATTATTATAAATATTTATAAGAAAATATTATCTATTTAAATTATTTAATTGTTGATTTATCTTTTCTTAATATAGTCCCAGAGTTTAGGGCATGAAGCATCCAGAACTGAACTGTGGTTGGATGTTCACAAGAAATCATATGGAAGCTTTGTTATTGAGCCTTCTAAATAAGTTGGGGTATGAAGTCAATTTTTTATCATAATAACTTATTATCAGTTTTTACTGTGTTAATATATATTGATATTTGATTTATAGGTAAAAATTAAAGAACTATGGGATACCAATCCTGCACAGTCCTACTCAGTCTCCCAGGACAACCCGGTTGCTAAAGTCCTTGGGAAGGAGCATCCTGGGAGAGTGTGCGGGATGGGTTTGGGACCCATACCATCTGATGTTTTTAGCAGGACACCGGGGATGGCAGCTTCATATAATCCTGACTTTACTCAGCCCATACCCGAAGATTCTAAGAAAGAGATTGTTTCTTTATGAAACACAGTTCACTAGTAGGGGGATCAGATAACTGCTTTGCAGAAAGATTTGATTGAAATACGTTAGCTGATGAGTAGATATCCCCTGGAGGTAGTGAATCGACTGGTGGTATGAAAGTAAATCACAAAAAATCAAATTCATTTATTTTGATAACTTTCATTGGTTTTAAGTTTTAATATAAATATGCAACCGTATTTAATTTTAAATATAATGTTCTTACAGGTGACAGCAGAAAGTGGAGATGAAGGTAGAGAGGGAGACGATGCATCATCGGACCCTGAGTAGTTGTATTGTTGTTGTGTTGAACAAATATGGGAACATTTGGTTTGGATATGTAACATTTGTGGCACATAGTTTCCACCACACATTTTCATGTCCTAAAATTTCCTTGATTTATCATGTTTCTTTTTATGCATTTTATTGATTTATGATGTTTCTTTTTATGTCTTGATTTCTCGAGTGTGGTATACATCATTCCATTTAGTCCTGTGTTTGAATTGGTAGTTTCCACCACACATTTTCATGTCTGAAATTTCACCCATACTATCACACATCAATCACTTCTACATCCCCCCTCAATAGTAGAAGTAATAATGGACTCATTAAACACTAAATACTTTGTTATTCAAGAGGGTTACTGGCTGCAATGAATGATCTATGCCTCAATGTGAATTGTGTGCATCAACTGAGAGGGTTACAAAATCTATGAATGGAGGAAACCTGTCCTATCACTATGATAAGGTTACATAATCCAAAAAAATAAATGGAGGACTCAGTCCTAGGATCCATTATGCTACAAGGAGGGTTATCGACCAGATGGATGCTCTAGTTGTCCACCAACACCTATCATAATCCCTACATATTATAAAGCACCATCTACATGTATGTTATCAATATAAACCCCAGATTATGAATGCATGTGTAGCATCATGTTCTATATAGAAAAATTATTAGAATGGACTACTCATATGTCCCAAACTAACACTCTAGTGAGAAGATAAATAAATTACTAGAATATATCTAGCACACAGGACCCGATGGATTTTTTTGAAAAAAAGGTACCACCATTAGTTATACATAAATCATATATGATTGATGCCAGTTGTACTAAGTGTCCACCCCAAATATGTCATGATAATAGATTAGAAACACAATAAGAATGAAAGGGTCTCATCCATCCCAACAAGTGATTCACAGGTTTCCTAAGAAATGAAAATTTTTTCATGCCCAATTAGAGATTCTAATGAATCTTGTTAAATATCATGAATCAAGACTAAATGTAAATGTAAATAAAACCATAGTCAACTGAACACCCATTCCCATCATTATCATCTTAGCTCCATCAGGCATCCACATTGGTTCAGGTTCTATAGTGACAAATATAACCATCTCCAAATAAACACATGCACCTGTTCAGGGTTGATCTATCTACTAGGAACCCACATGGGTCCTCTAGGTCTGTATGTCTATAGAGGAGTCTCTCTTGAGATCCTTGTTCACGGACCATTATCTAAATCTAGTACTTTTCATTCGATAAAATCACAATTTCTAGCAGTTTTAATATATAAAATAACATCTTGGCCTCAATGTGGAAACCAAATAATGGGTTTTCCAGGAATATAGATCATGTCCCATCTTAGTTAGAAGGTTCTACTTAGATGGTCCACTCAGCAAACCCAATCCTAGACCATCCTAAGTTCGTCCACCTAGAGTAAATAACAACTAATGGAAAAGGTTTTGGTCAATACAGACAATTACTATGATTGCATAACTTGATGGTTTACCCAAGACACATTCCAGACTAGATAGGCCATGGTTTCTAAGTCAAACATTACTTAATTGTTGAAGGTGTCTCAAGGGTCTTAGTTAGCCCACATTGGATGGTCATCTTATGTCACAAAACACCTCCATAAAAGGTATACAAGGCTTATACTTTAGGGAAAAGACATCTCAAAAGGTCCCCCCCCCCCAATGAAGGGGCCATGAAGTCACTTGAGATCTCTAAGTTCAATGTCTCATCCTTTAGAGACTTAGGAATCAGGCCAGTACACAATCTTCTATTTGTTCCCTGGCACGTAGTTTAGTTTTCTCATGGCCTTCAATCAACTTAACATTTTAATTTCAATTAACCATTTAATTAAAAAAAATTGGGTTTATAGAAGTAGAATGGAATCCAATGGAAATCTTACACACATCCAACCACACAAAATAATAACAAAAACAATAGGTCTAGAACATTGGAGAGCCTAACTCATTTTGAAGGCCCTTTCCATTGACACACCACTTAACAAATCATGGACAGACCTCACCCCCAAGCTTTCCATGGACCAATCTTTCACCACCCATTTTCTTAGGTCCTATAACATAAAAAGGTATCATACATAATTAATTATAATATTTTATCATTAGTTATAATTAATTAATCCATTTTAACAAAATATGAATAATATATAATTTCTTACCAAATGATTTTTTGTGGAAAGTGATGTTTTGGTGTATGATTGTCATGTTGTTATTTTTGATATTGAGGAAGAGATTGTGGGAATATGATGTAGTTAAGGAGGAGGGCTTGTGATGATGATACATGATGTGGGTTATGCATAGTAGGAGGGATATAATGTATCTCAGTTGGTTTATATTTCTGGTTTGATTTGTTTTTCAGGGAAAAGGTGCAATAAAAGAAGATTTTTTTTCTGGGCAGCTTTTAGCGGCGGTTTTAATCACCCCAACATTTATATGGGTGGTGGTTTAAACCGCTGCTAAACTATGAAAACTGCTGCTAAACATAAATGTTTTCTTACGTTTAGTGGCGGTTTTAACTACCGCGACATAGCTGAATCATTGCTGCCTTGTTCCATGGCGTTTCCAGTGACTTCGGCAGCGGTTTTACGACCGTTGAATTTGAGTTTATTCACGGTGGTTATAACTGCCGCAAATAAATTGATATCTAGGGATCGTAAAAACCACCGCTAAATTCAAGAAAACTGCCACGAAATGAGGTAGCTATGACGCTTTCCTTAAACTACCACAAAATGGAAAAAACCGCCGCGAATAGATTGGCGATGCCGTATTAGGCGGTAGTTTCTGTAAACCACCGCCAAACCATGCCACGGCAGTTTAAACCACTGCGAAATGAAAAAAACCGCCGCAAAATAGCGATTTTGTTGTAGTGTGATAAGATATTTAGTGATCTAGGGGGTATATCTTGAGCGGGGATCAGATGTCATGACCTCTTAGAAGACTATCATTAGTGATGGAATGGCTCCTAGAGTTATTAATCCTATAATAAGTGTTACATAGAAGCCTAATGTAGACACTTGAGGTTGGTAGTTTTTTTACATCTTCTTTCGAGTGGTTTTCTATTAGGAGAATATATTGGTGTTTATTATTTCTATGCCTTTTCTCTTGTTAAAATATCTTATGATGAGCTTACAACTCGTTATGATTTATGTTTAGAGATTTGTGGGGTTTACTACAGGGTATTTTGATACTCAACCATGCATGGGATTCCCCTACACATGTCGTGCTTTATGTATATGATAAGGCTTTTGATGGTGTCTTTGTAATACAGGGATGAGAGAAGCTTAGATTGGGTTAGATAGATAGAGTTTTTCACTGAGCATTTCATTTGATAGTAGTCCCCTACTTTTATGTAGGTTAAACTCCATTAAAGTTTTGGTTGGGCTTGTATTTTTCCCCTTTACCTCTTTCAATATGTTTTCCATACCCTGATTATGGGATATATGTTATGGATTAATTGGTATTATTTGTGGTTTTAAATTTTAGCATTGTACGGGATAATATATATGTGTGTGTGTGTACAGGTACATTAAAATAATTCCCACAATGTATGTAATGTGCTAACATGGCATTGTTCTCCTGCCCCTAGACTATTGCAGGTGTTCTTGTGTTTGTAAAACCTATATTTTTTCTAGCTTTGTGGACACTGATTGTTCATATTGTGACATAGTTATATCAGAGGAACTAATTCCGGACTAGAACATAGAGTTTTTTTATATCTATCAGATTGGGTTGCGATTTATGGAAATAGTATTAAACTATATTGAGTTCAAAATTCAGGCTAGGTACTTCAGTGTTTGTGAAATTTTTTGTGTATCCATTCACCAGGACTCTGATAACCTTATTGTTGACTTAGTACATGTTGGAACTGGTTGAAAGGGAAATAATGATACATGAATCATATAGGAATGGGTTGTGGTTTCTATTTACTTTTTTAGTTACCTCCCCAGATATACTCGTTGAATGAGGTGTGTCTTTTTTATTTTAGGATGCCTTTGGGAAGGAAACTAGATTTTATTCCACTACATAGTCAGGAATATAAATCTCTAATTTACAAGGCTTTGGTATAGTGGCTTATACACAAAGTGGTACCTCTGTGTGGTTTTGTAGTTGTCCCCCCACCCGCCCATTGAGCAGTGGTTAGTGTTGATAGTACTAGATGAGGATGCACTCAATATGAGTGTGTTAGATGAGTATCATAGGCATTGACCTCCTAGGTTTCATAGAGATCCAAACCCCCACATAGGAATGGACTAGCTAGAGGTAGTAACCGGAGTTTTGGACTTCATGAGGACACTTAAAGACCAAATGGTAGACCTTGAAGTTAGTATTCTTCAGTGAACTTTTTAGGTGATAGTTGTGTTTGGGGTCGTTATAACTTGATGAGATATCTCCTACTTAGTCATAATTTTAGTATCTCTATATGTAATAGTTCTATCTATCCAGGTTGTGATCAATGCACATCTAGGAGATTCATTATTTACAAAAGGAAAGGATGAATATTGTGTAGTATTCAATGAAGTTTACTAATATCTCATGAAACTCCATGGATATGGTGTGAGATCCGTTATTCAAGGTGTAGACCTTTAATAAAGATACATTCCAAGATATCATGGATTCAATATTATCTCTTTGAATCTCCTAACTATGCTATATTTCTTTAGTCGGATTTGGAAGTGGAAAGACTCCCAATAGAGTAGAAAATGACATCTAGTGTTGGATGTGGAGACACAAGAGCTGAGAATTCAACAGCAGGTAGTTGACTATAGTCACAAAAATCATGAGTTGTGAGAAAATTCAATACATGATACTTGGATAGAGGATTAGTTTTTTCAGGGATCTCGAGATAGCTCAAGTCAACCGAGGGAGAGGAAATTCTTCTCATGTGATAGTCAAAGGAATCTTGATTGAGATATTCTGTCTCACCATAATGATAAAAATGAGATGGTTTATGGACTACCTATTTAGAGATATATGTATATAAAATGATGTTTTTTTGGGTGTCATACGTGGTAGTGGAGTAGGTAGAGAAACCAAAGGTGGAATGAGGTTTGACCTATTACCACCACCACAACAAGGTCTTCTACACTATGCTTAGGGAGTAGGTGGTCAAGGACAAGGACGTATATAGGTAGTGGAGTCCTAGGTCCTCATGGATATTTAATAGATTATTGGTACAATCCATTTCTTTTATACATTTTATTTAGTACTAATAGACACAGGTGTGATGCAGCATTTTTAGTACACTTTTCCTGCTTGAGTCTTTGAGATTCTGGTTGTTCCCTTAACACAACCCTTACACTCGGAGACTCTAACCATGGGTGACTCAATGATCACCCATTTATTCTAATTTTGGGATCTAATTCTTATAGTTGATAAATTTAAATGGGATCTCTTTTTGGAAGGTGTGAGGCCTTATGACACCATCGTAGGTATAGACTGCCTATCAACAGTTGATGTCTATATTGATTGTATCGGGTGGAGGATATAGTGTATCTACATATACAGATTGAGGTTTCCAATTTTCGGGGAGAAATAAACCTAGGAAGAGAAATATGGGATCATCCAGAGTAGTATAATTTTGATTACTCACCATTTGGTTAGTATCTCCTTTTAAGTGGTGGTTGTTTTATAATTTCATTTCCTACAATGGTGGAGTATATAGACATCTTTATTGTGGACATTTTTGGATTAAAACCCCACCAGTAGATATCATTATATATTGATTTACACTTAGGTATGAGCCTGATATCTTATCTAGAATATTTTATTGATATTTCATATCTTTGAGAGCTAAGGTGCTATTGGAGGTCTTTTAGTGGAAGGGTTTTGTAAGAT
The DNA here is from genome assembly GCA_963277665.1 of Viscum album. NCBI lineage: Eukaryota > Viridiplantae > Streptophyta > Magnoliopsida > Santalales > Viscaceae > Viscum > Viscum album. Next base: position 2,079,210,370 of record OY728128.1, on the reverse strand, counting down.
CTAGTGTTTCACCCTGGGTAGAACCAGTTTTTTTCCCAAGAATTTGGATGATATATCAAGGTTGTGTGTGGATTATCAACACTTGAACAAAGTGACCATTAAGAATGATTATACACTACTGATGATCAATGAACTCTTCAATTGGTTGAGAGCGGCATATATTTTCTTAAATATTGGCCTTAGATTAGGTTGTCAGTAGAAGCTAGTATGGGATGGGGATATATAAAATATGACATACAAATGTCGCTATGGTCATAATGTGTACATGGTAATGACTTTTCTCCTATCTTACTCTCCATGAGTGTTCATGGAAATCATGAATAGATCATTAATCCATTCTTACACAGGTGTGTGGTAGTCTTTAATGATGATATCCTAGTGTACATGGTGTCTGAGTAATAGAATGTGATACAATTGAGGATGCCCTTGTACATAATCTGAGAGAACCAACTTTATGGGAATCTCTAAATGTTTCATTTATGGATTTAGGAGGTCCAATTTTATAAAATTTCCTCTCATTTTATGGTGTATAAGTGTACATGGAAATAGTGGAGCCAATGTAATCTTGGGATCCACCCAAGAGAATGATGGAGGTTTGGAGCTTCCTTAGTTTGGTAGGTTAATACAAGAGATTCTGGAATTTTGTCTCAAGGATATCAGCACCTTTGACACCCTTGACTGGGAAAGAATATCCTTTTGTGTACAAAATGAGGCTCTAGTGGCCCTTCTAAGAGCTTGGGTAGTTGTTGAATATTGACCCCATCCTGATATTGTTGGATTAAGTGTTAAATGATGCCTTAGGGAAAATAAATGGATTAGATCTGATGTAGAGTTAGGCAGTGAGTGCATATGGGCCTTAGTAGTTGATACTGCATGAGAAGAACTATGCGACCCATGATCATGAGTTTCCAGGGATAGACTTTACCTGAAAGATGTGGTGACAATGCCTTATGGGTTACCCTTTTATCATATACTCTTACAAAAAAATTCCCAAGTATGTCATACCTCAAAAATATTTTAACTTTAGATAAATGCGATGGCTAGAGTTACTCCTAGATTATGACTTCATGATAGTATATACTCTTAAGTAGGGGATCAAGGTAGAAAATACACTCAACAGCAGGTCCTATTCACAATTGTTGATCGAGTATTTAGAGAAGTTATCTTTGTTACAATATTACAAGGGGGATGAAGATGGTTCATCATATCTATAATCATTGATTGTCACACACATATTTTACAGAGTGTTAGGGAGGCTCGGTGTTGAGATACCAGTTGTGAGAACATACAATCTCAGATGTCCACTACACGTAACCATGATAGATATTCTAAAGTTGGGGATCACTCATAATTTTTAGATGATGGACTATAGTATCAATTTTTTTCTAGGATTTAGTGATGATTATGTTTTATATATCCCCCTTGGAGGTACATTAAATTGTGGAAAGGATGAACTCAGACCATTTTTGTTGGTTCTAGTGTCCAGGTATGAAGAAAGGTTTAACAAATTTTTTCTAACGATGCCTCACTTATCATCAGGTGGAGGATGAGTACTAGGTTACTCTGGGTATAGATCAACCCCTTGTGGTTCTATAGTGGAATATGGATGGGATATCTGTGGACATTGTGATGAGGTTAGCATAGATGTATATAGGGCATCATGTCATCTAATCGATTATATAATGACTCACAATGTTAACCCACTGCGTAGTTATTTGTGAGTAAAGTAGAAAGAATGATATGACTTTACATGAATGGGATATTATTTCTCCATATATTTCCTTCTATTAACATTTCAGAATGTAGTGCTCACTTCAGTTCATTATTATAGGGGGGTTTGAGGAGGAATTTGGGAATTAATTGAATCTGAGTATGGAATTCCACCTATAGACTGATATCAAGAATTAAAAGGCCATTTAGGTTTTTGAGGAAATTATTTATCCTTTAAATTTGTACTTTATATATAGTTTGGATGATCACCCACCCTTAATAGATTTCATATACAACAATAACTACAATTTATCCATCATAATGGAACTATTATAGGCTTTTTACAAGTAACCCTAATGTTCACCACTATGTTGGACTAACCCATGAGATTAATCAATCATGGGATAAGAGTTAGTGTGATCCATGACAAAGAAGGTGAATAATATCTAGGTGCAGATGAAGAGTACATAGGGCCATTATAAGTCCTATAAAGTCATATGATAGAGGCATTTGGAGTTATTGGAGGGTGATCATGTGTTCCTAAATTTCTCAACTAGATTTGGATTGTGAAGATTTGTTCAGGTTGTAAGTTATCTTCAAGATCCACCTTCCCTTCATAGACACAGAACATAGTCTAAAAGGTGGTGTCCAACTTGTACTTGCCTTTGTATTTAGACTAGCTACATGATGTATTCCACATGTCACAGCTAAGGAGATATATACATGAATTGTCATATGTTATCAATTGGGAAGAGATGGAAATCTGGGAAGGATGTATCCATGTGGAGTACCCTATAGAGATTTTGGATCGGTAATATAAGATCCTCCATGGGTGTGTGATTCCCTTAGTGTGTGTCAGTGGCAGCATAAGAGTCTTCAGAATATCACTTGGGAGATGGATACTTAGATTTAATCTGGTTGCCCACATCTTTTCATGTAACCTTTTTCTATTTTATGGAAAAAAATACCTAAGGTGTGGAGAATGTAATATCTCGGTTTCCTCCATGTAAATATTTGAAATATATATAGTAATAGTTTTTGCAGCTGGGAACTGAGACTACATGAGATTATGTGGTCTGGTGAGCCTAAAATTGAAATTTTAGAAATATTAAATTTATTTATTTCCCATTGAGGTAGTTTTCATGGAAAATTGATACAAATTCATAATGAAGACTCATATCATAAATTTGAGGATTTTGTTGATAAAAAAATATGGGTTTTACCCTAGGCCTAATATATATCTTATGTGTGTTGAGTTTTTGACCTGGGAATCATCATGTGTGGAAAAATAATTATATAAATAAATAATTTATTTAATATTTTAATTAAATACAAAAACCTTGAATCCTCTATAAATACCCTATTGTGGAAAATTCACATCCTTCATCATATAACCCTTATAACTGAGAGGTAGAATTGGGGTAGATCATTGGATTATGAAAATGGATTGGAGGTTTGGATCGATACCATATGAATCATATATGTTAATCAAGTCCTTAGTTTTTGATAGAAGACTGTGATGCATGATTATTATTCTTCGTAAATAAATCAAAAATTGAGATAAGGCATTTTATTTATGTGGATTAAACCCATTTATCCATCCCATGTTCAACATAGAACAATTTCACTAATAAGAGTTGATTCATGCATCTATAGTTGATTTATGGTGGAATTATATGATTATTTCTTGGCTATTCATTCATCTTTCTAATGGAAATCAATCAAGGAAAACCTGAACATGGTTGTGTTTAATTCTATTTTTTTTGTTATTTTCTTCCCCATTTCTTCATATACTCGTCGTGGGGAATTTTTTTGGCCCGTGGTTCAACGAATACTCGATATTAATACATTATGAGACTATTATTAAGAACAAGATATTAATATTGTGGGAGAGATTCCAAAATTGAGGATGTGATATAGGTGAAGTGAAGATGTAGGATGATCATAATTGTATTAAATTTAATTGATGATTCATGTTCTTCATGATTTGATATGTGACAATGGTACAAGTGGTGAGGGTAGATTTTTGAGCGGATCGAACCTCGAGATCTAGAGTGTGGATATGGAGGGGGTAGGTGAACACAGATCCACCATTTACAATAACTTTCAGGGCTTGATTAAAGGGTAATGGCATGGGAGGGGACACATGGAAGAACTATGGGATCTATACTGTTTTTTTGGTACACAACACATAATCTATATAGACACGCCATGTGGGACCCTTGGGTATGGTACTAGAGTATCCACATAATTTTAAATATCACACACCATATGATAAGTGTCACAAACCTTGTGAAAAGATGATGGCGGTTCAGTGTGTACTCTGAGAGTACATGGGTATAGACATGGCCAGAAAAATGGGCATGGGTAGAGTACACTAGAATGACCCCGTACTTTGACATGGACAAGTACATGAGCATGGGTCGAAGTTTACAGGCATGGACAAGTGTAAATAGGTATGATCAGGCTGCATGATAAGTGCTGGGTTGAAATCTACACAGTGTTCACCCCAAGGGGAATAACATATATATAGTAGTTTATATTCCATGGGGGATGAAAAGGAATGGGTAGACCATTGGTTAGAAATACACAATGAGTTCCACTAATACATGTCATGTACTCCACCAAAGGGTGTTTGGAAGCCTTCATTTAATTAGTTTTGACCAGGTTAATTTTAGTATGATAATTTGGTCCTTTACCATGAGTTGATATTGCAGTATTACAGCTTTACCATAATATGGTGATCCCCTCTACAAGTTCAATTTTGGATAGAGTTTATTTTATAAACCTCTGGGACCAAAGCGGGATCCTCTATCATTCATAGGTGGAATTCATGGTAACATCTTGACAACCACATAGAGGGTGAGAATACACTATCTAGAAGGAAAATATAGTAGGGTTTCTGGTATCCCTTAGTGGCCCCAAGTGCGATCCACTACCTATATGATGATATCCTTGGAGATCTAGAAAGTACTTTTTGGGTGTGGTCCTAACTATCATGACCTCTTGGAAGAGCATCATAAGTAATAGAATGGATCATGGAGTGAGTTCTCTTGGAATACGTGTTACCTAGAATCCCTGAGCAAAATCATGTTGTTGGCAGTTTGTATTGACATCTTATTTAGAATGTTTGTCTATTATGAGTATATTGGCGTGTTTATTTTTGATATGTATCTTATATTTTTTATATATATTTTATGAGATGACTAATCTAAATTATTTATGTTTAGAGATTCTAATGTGTCATACTAGGTATTTGTATACTAACACATAGAAGGTATTTTCCCACAAGTTTCATGTCTTCTGTAGATGATAGACATTTTGACAGTGTCCTTTGAGTAGTTGGAGTAAGCGAAGCATTGATTGGGTTAGTCAGACTGAGGTTTTTAAAGGGAATTTCATTTGAATGTAGTCCCCACCAAAAAAGATGGTTGGACACTTTTTTAGTTTTTTTTGGGATTGTATTTGGACCCATTATTGATTTCATTAGTTTTTGACATACTCTGATTTTGGGATAGATGTTATTCATGCATTGATATTAGTTGTGGTATTATATTTCAGTGTTGTATGGGCTTGGAGATGTGTTTGTGAATATAAGTAAATTAGGCTAATGCCTCCCATGTGTGTGATATGCCTACTCAATGATGGTCATCAAACCCTCGCATATTGGAGGTAAGCTAGGGGTAGTCGCACTCAACTTATCGCTGACCGGATGTCCTCAATGGGTAATATTTTTTCAGTTTCTATATGGTTATGTAGTATGTGTATATATTCATATGTATGTGTATGTACGTATCTATAATTATATATATGTCTATGATTATATGTGTGTGAATGAGTATGTATGTGTATATACAAGTATATGCTAGTATCTCTAGGCATGTCTATGAATGTATATGTGAATATGTATGTGTATGTATAGGTGTATGTGTATGTGTATGTGTATGCGTATGTGTATGTGTATGCGTATGTGTATATGTATGTGTATGTGTGTTTGTATGTGTATGTGTATGTGTATGTGGATGTGTATGTGTATGTGTATCTGTATTTGTATCTGTATGTGTGTGTGTATGGGTATTTCTACGTCTTTCTCTGTGTGTGTGTGTGTGTGTGTGTGTGTTTGTGTATGCATGTGTATATGTTTATGCATATATATGTGTGTATATATACAATGTTTTTTTCATTCAATTAATAGTATTTATTCATTTGAAATATTTATATATTTTTAATATTATATGTAATATATTCATTTTTAATGTTTTTGTAATAGATTCAAATTTTATAGTAATTTATATATTTTTAAATAGAAATATTCAATACTTTTAATATGTATATAATTTATATAATTAATATATATTCATTTCTATTTTAATATATAGTTATTTAAATATCTATATAATCATTATTTATTCTTTAATAATAATCACTTAATTATGAATCTTTTATTTTTAAATTTATTTTTTAATAAATTTTATTTATATTTTAATATTTATTCATTTTTTATATTATCCATTAATTTTTTACATATATTCACTTCTAATATCTTCTAAATTTATTTTTTTTAATATTTTTTCATATAATTATTTGGTAATTTATTCATTTTTGTTATTTATTTATATATTTTTTATTTTCTAATCACTAGTGTTTTATATGATAGCAATTTACATAGTTAATATCTATTCATATTTATTTTAATAGTTTTTTTTAATTCATTTCCTAGTTACTATCTATTCATTCTTTATTAGTAATTTCTTTTTAATATTTTTAATTTAAATGTAATTTGTAGTATTTATTAGTTTTTATTTAAATATTTATTCATTTAGATTACTTTTGTAATACATATAATTTATATAATTTATTAATATTTATTATTTTTCATCATAAAAAATTAATATCATTTATTATTTTATAAAAAAATTAATACATTTATCATAATATTACCACATTTTTTAGTAAATTAAATATAAACTATAATTTTTATTTATTTTTAATATTTTTGAATTTTATTTATTTCTAATATTTAACATTTTTATTGTGAAGTAATTTTTAACATTCATTTTAGTATAATTAGTAATTCATTGAAATTATTTGAATTAAAATTTTATTTTTATTTCCACTAGTATTTATCAGGGCCTTTTTACACTTATTAATACTATATTTTTCAGCGCTTTTTTATTTTAGCATATATAAATATGTCTTTTGTCAATGTTAGTTACTAGCGATGAAAAAACCTCTTCCCTTATTTTAAAAGAATCCTTATAGAGATGTCCCCACTCATGTTGTTCAAGCTCTAATAGAAGCTCAATTATAATGTCACCGCTGTTGAATCTTTTAATCGAATCGAACCGTAAATCGAATGCATGTCATTCCTTACACATTTTTAATCTATCATTCACCCTCTATCATAATTTTTTGTTCTTCTCATTTGGTTATTCTTTAATGGGTTCTGTTTTTCACACTCTTTTTTGTGATTTTTGGTTATGCTTGGTTCTTCTCTTTTGATTGATGGTTGGCCCCTTACTCTGAAGATTTTTTGTTGTTCTTTGTTTAATCGATTTTAGCCCCTTCATTTGATGATTTTTGTTTCTTTTTATTTTTTCAATTTTTGTGTTTTCCTTACATCGACTTATTTTCATAATAATATATGATTTTTTTACTTTCTATGGATTTTAAAGACTCTCATTAGTATTTCCCAATTTTTATTGATTTCTACTTTGGCATTAGATGTCTTATGTTTTACTCCATGTACTACAATTTCAAAATCAATTTGAAAACTAAAGGCTTTCAATATGATCGAATGAATTAATGAGAATAAAAAAATTATTCATGTGTATATGATATGGATATTAATCATTTTGATTATATGTTGATGATTTTGGATGTAGGATGTGTATCATACATTTTTATTGATGTGAACTATTTGAAAATAAAGATGGAATGGGTTAAAGTAAAAGATCATGTTCATATTAGAAATGGATTAAGAATTTTTCATATCCATAGGAACCTAAGATATATATTTTCCTAGATAATTGATTATATGAATAAAAAATTGATACTATGTTCCTTCCATAAAAAAATTAATTTTTGTTTCTTTATTGTAAAAATAATGTTTTTTAAGGATTAATATAAAAGTGACAATTTATATAAAAAATTGTTTTATGGTGATATAGATGATTTTATGCTTTATATGTCACTGATTTTAGAATATGACCATAATGTATAAAATAAGATGGACAAAGATAACAACTAAATTTCACTTCTATCATTAACACCTAGAATATAAAAATGAAAAACACATCCAAATTCCCCATTAATATAAATTTTCATACTTATATGATTATGAATTATTTAATATATTTAAACCTTTTTAATTATGAAAAATGATAACATTCCATTTATAAAAGTAAATCAAATATAGTGAGTTATTGTCCCTCAAACATATATATGGTGAGGATCCACAAGTATAGAAGAAAGTAGTGGTTTATGGTACTTTTTTTCCATCACATGTGATTTTAGTATATCTAAATAATTATTTCTAATGAATTATAAATATTTAATATTTGAAATGTTCCAAAATATCCAATAACTATGTAAAAATAATCATCAAAATGTTATTAAAATTTTTAACCAAATTAAGGGGGTGAAAACATCAGTAAAGAGTTTACTAACAATTTAAGGGGGTGGTGTAGTATCATAACCCACTCTTTTGGAACTACAATAATATAATGGTGTATTAAATTAAAAAACATTTATAAACATGTTTTAACCAAAAATGATTTAAGATTTAATTTCTTATATTAATTTTGGATTATGCTTTAAAAATAGTATCATTCATATTTAACCATGTTCTATACATGGAAACTCAAAATACACCATATGAGATATAGGCTTGAAATCATCAATTTTTTTTGTAAGTATTTCTTCTTGAAAGTGGCCTCCAACGACTTCTGATGACCTAAAAAAACATTGATGAATTGAACTGACTAGAGATAGAAATATCTATATTACATGTTTACATTTTTATCTCCCTAGATGAATCCTTGTCAAAAGGACTGGTTAAGGATATGTGACTTCTTGTAATAAGAAAATTAGTGTTATAATACATTAAATCTATATGATTAATGGTTATTATACGTTCTAAAAATTTGTTGATGTAATGATAATTTATATAAAATATGGTGAATATTTGTGCATATATAAATAATCCCCTTTCATGATTATAACACAACACCTTTAGTGTATTTTTTTTAAATATGAATATTATAGAATAAAATTGGTTGGATTTCAATCATATGAAAAAATAGTTTGAAGATGGGGTTAAAGAGTTCTTCAGTTTTTAAAAATATATTATTTGTTTTCCTTCCCAAATCCTTTTTCCTTATTTACATTATTGGTATTGAATGTTAATTAGTCCTTCTAAGAAACCCAAAACTCTTATCATGGCTTAAAATTTCTTCATATTTTTTTTTTGAATCTGAGTATGTATAATCTGTCTTCCTTTGATTTGGTGTGGATAAAATTAAGTTAATAATTGGATGATGATGCTAAAATAAATGCTCATTAGTCTAGAGGAGGTGGAAGAATACATGTTTGGAAATAGAATAGTTCAAATTTATAAATGTTAGCCTAAAAATGGAGAATATAATGTAGATAGTGAATGGAAAACTGCATTATATAGATCATCTAATATGATTACAAGATCAAACTATGATAGAGATCATGTCTATGATATGATTACAAGTGTAAATAACGATGAATATTATATTAATTAAATGAAAATGATTGGTAAATATTAACTTTATGGATATCCAAGGCTATTTCATATGTTAAAGAGCATTGCAAAGAAATTTTTGTATGTTAGTTGTACTAAATATACTATATTTTCATTCATGATAAATCTATATAATGTAAAATATGGAAATTGATGGAGTTAAAGAAGCATTATTGAACTAATTTTTATCTTGAATGATATTCTGGAAAAATGGATAATGAGATTCCTTACCAAAAATATGATGATAAAAAACTATTACATTAAATGAAAATTATCACTGAATTGATATTTTTATATCCAATGTACTTTATATTATTTCAAAATAAACAAGAATCAGATAAAAAATGCCTAAAGTGTGGTGGTTTTTGATACAAGAAAGATGAATCAAGTCCTTCAAAATTTTTGTGGTACTTTCTAGTCATTCCAATGTTTAGGTTCCTATATGGAAGTGGTTATATTACAAGGAGATTGAAAGGAACACAAATACAGGAAATCTATATTTGGAATATCTTCACACAATAGAATCTTCTCAGTGGAATAAAAATTGATCATGAGTATCATGAATTTGGAAATGAGATGATAAACCTTCATATTTAACTATATATATATGGATTGAATCTTTTTGGTGTACAATGTAGCACTGAAAATACAAGGATAGTCATATTGGTAAATTATAACTAGAAAACATTGTTATGAATGAAGTAAAAATAAATTACGTAATGAAATTTATATCAGGAACAAAACAAGCAATTAATGATATTGTTGTTTATTTGGATCCATTGATTGAAAATATGAAATTAATGGGTGATTTAGGTGTTATGTTGTATTATTATTATAAGAATAGAAATTTCATTTTGAGTTCTATATTGTATGAGATGGTAAAATACATTCTTTCTTATGTAATTTTTTTAGTATATAGAATTAAAAGAACTCAAGGGTGTCCAATTTTTGAACATTTTACACATTCAATTTTGTTGAAATATTCCTTAGAGACGGTTTCTTACCACATAAAAAAATTCAACCCTAACAAGATAAATATTGATCATTAGACGACGTCATTGAATGAAAATTAATAGGAAGGCACAAAACTGTATCCACTAAATGGTGATCAATTGTTTAGGAAGGTAAATGATATAGCCACCAATTTTGGTCAACCAACATTATAATTTTTCCCGACTTTTTTTAAAAGGAGATCATATTTTGAATTAAAATACTATATTTTTTCACCAGAAATTTTATTGATGTCATGCAGGTAGAAAAAAGGTTATGTTATAGTTTCTTTTGAAGGTAACTTAATTCACCTAGAAAATAGTAGTTTTAATTATGGATAGTTTGTACATGATTTTAACTAGGATAAATGAATATTTGGTTCCACTAAAGGGAGAAAGGTGTAATTTTATTCCTCCAACAACTTACACTCTTTCCACAAAAGCGAGATATCCGTTTTTCAACTTCCTGAATGATGAATTGTTCTAGAGGGTTATTCATCAAATATAAAAAATATCATTTCAATATATGATTTAATGTTGAAGGTAATGAAACCACATGGCATCCATGTTTTGATACATTATTTAATTAATGTTTATTTATATTTTATTTTTCCTTAAAATGATGGTAATTAATTAACCAACATGTGTTTCCTTTTCAAATATATATGTATAAAAGTTATAGACTTGATGAAATTTCAAACTATGGTAAATGAAATTTATATCATATTATATGAATTTAATATCTTCTTCCTTTACTAATTATTTCCTATGATGTTTCACTTTATGATTCACATTGGTAAAGATATACACCTATGTGGTCCTATACATTAATGATGAGTGTACCCTATCAAATGGTATATGATAATTTTGAATGGTTATATAAAAAAACAAATCCATCCAGATGGGTTTATTATATAGTGATATATAATTAAGGGAGGCATCAAATTATATACTGAATACTAATCCAATGCGGAGATAATTGGTCTTAAAAACCTCATTACAGTGGGTGTCTATTGTATGAAATAATTCCAAGAATAGTTGTTGTAACAATTATAATTAAAGTGTAGGCGCCATATCACCTTTACATTTTACATAAAAATTTTCAGGTTAATCCATATACTAAAACCCACAAAGTAATAATCAAGAATATTAATCCATCAGGGGTTGAAATATGGGTATCCAATAAATGTACATAATAGTTTATAGGATGGTTTTGAGACTATATTTATGAGGATTCATCTACAATTTTTAATTCAATTTCATAGAGACTTCAATGCATAGCCATGGGACCAAGTAGAGAAATATTATTAATAATATTTATGTAATAAATTTTCATATGTTATATATAAATAAATATTGTTAATGTATTACATTGTTAAATAGTTGAGATAATCTTGTGGTAGAGGCAATGCATATATCTGTTACAAGATTAGATTTCCAATTTACATGAATATTTACTACTTTGGAATCATCAAAAAAATTGGGATATGGATTGTACAACATTCCGAGTGAAGATTTTTCAATTAAATTATATTGATAATAAGTGTACAGTAAAAATAAATTAATTTTTATTCATGAATGTAGAGTTTAATATGGAAGTATACGAAGGTGAACACTGCATAATGGAAACATAGGCAGTACAGGTACATTATGTCTTAGATCCGATAAAAATTTGTGGTTAACTATTATATTATCAACCACAATCACTATAGGTTTAGATATAAATTAAATAGAGTATTTCACTTTAATTGGTATGTCACAATCATTTCACAATGGCCCCAATGTAGATAGTGTAGGTTTCAGGTGCAATAGAAGTGTGGTTGGGATGACACCCACCTTTAATTTTTACCATGATCAATGATTATTCTCGGATGAATACGAAGATGAATTCCAATATCCGTGGAATAGAATAAAAGATTTAGATAAATAAGTATGATTCCCAAAACCATTAGATAGGATCCCTAACATCATGTTTATAACTAATTTAATTAATTTCATAAAGAAAAGAATACCTGGATCTTCGGTATTTTCTTCATTGATGATGTTGATTATCTAGAATAACCCTTCAGGTTATCTTGTTTCACTTGTGAGGATCAAAATGAGATCCCTATAGCATTGATCCACATGTGCTCTAATGGACTTTGATCGACACCTCCTATTCTTCAGGTTCTAGCATGGTGAATCTAGTGTCTTATGTCAGTCATTCTTGACCGCTTGTTCGTCACCCTTTAACATCTTGTTCGTGAGAGGGCAGGAAGAGGATTCAAGAGAGAAATTATTTAGCTCAGCTATTATCAATTCACCAGGCATCTAATTTGGTACATGGAACAATATATGTACAAGTATATTTATTGACATTGGGCTTAATTTTTAATATTTAATTTCTTAACATCAATTAAATACATTCAGAACCTTAGAGAAAACTCGTGATTTTAATATTAATTACATGTCATTATTTATGGGGCACCAACATGTGCAAAATAGAATGATAAATAAAATTCCACATCACAAAATTGTTCTAGTGTTATTATTATTTTAACTTATGTCAAGTTGTTAAATAATTATTCACCCTTTGGAAAATAACTATTTTACTACCAGACCGGTCATGCTCCGCTCGAACTCCACTTCCATTTTTTGAACACCCAAATAAATAAATAATTTATTTATTCTATTAGATAAAAATTTTATTTACAATCTAGTTAATAAATATTTATTAAATGTGAAACAAGATAAATAAATAAATTTTACCCACAATCGAGTGAATAAATATTTATTTAATTTATGACATCATTATATCTAGAATAAGATTAATCCACTGTCTTGAAAATAATATTTATTCCATTAATTATATTCAAATAGAATTTAACTGAGACCACCAAAAAAACATAATGTGTGACCATCTAGGATTATATTTCATTGGTATTATGTGGGATTACCTAAAGTCTAGGAGTTCTCTCTATCAACAGGTCAAGGAACCCAAGAGAAAGAACATAAAGTAGCAAAAATGACATCCACATACAAATGCTCACTGTGTAATATAATCTCATTGTATAAATATCTAATCATTCTTGTTTCATGATAGTGCCCCCAAACATTTTCCTTGATACATTTTTCTCTGGCTACCAGAAATAAACTAGTCATTACACCCTGGGAATTTGATTTCACGCAATGTTTTTATTTCAACCAGCAGGTCGAGATATCAACTTCCATAAATGGAAGGGAAAAATCATTCCTCCACATATCCATCAATAACATGCCACTCATGACACACCCAATGTACCATAAATCATACAAACATATAGAATGAAAATATTCATCAGTAAATCAAAGTGTGTGAGTCGTGACATGTATTAACGATAATATTAAGGTCTAATGTTTATGACACACACTCACAGATAGGAATATCTGATGAAACCAAAACATGCAGATCTCTTACTAACGGGTCTATTCTCATAATATCCCAACTTGGAGATTACCAAGTATGAACTTCATGATAGGAAGTCTCATCTTCTTATGAGTACTCATACCTGATGGTATGTATACTATGTTTCCCATCCTAGTATGTCCTCTAACCGCATAACTATATTTAAGAATATTGTTATACCTTTTCAAGGTTCTCATCATATAGGGGTACTTTCATGACCTTATCAATACAACAAATACTCTAGAATATTATTACATCATATTCATGTATAATAATAAAAATTATGTAATAAGTTGTTTTATAATTAAATACATTAAATATCTAGGTAATCAAAATACAAACAGCAGGTTCTAGGAAACCAACTCAACAAAATCCCACTTGGACTTGAGCCAACTCCCTACGACATTCATTCCACTGGACCTCACATTATGATCATGTTTTGGATAAGTTGAGGATTTAGTCAAGGGGTCTGCCACATTGTCTTCTGTGGAAATACTGCTCACTGTAACATCACCTCTATGAGAAAAATAACTCATGAGATGATACATCTAAATTATTTCTTCATCTACATGATGTGACCTTGGATCTTTTGAAAGATCCACTACTGCAATATTATCATTGTATTGTGTGATGGAATCCTTACTGCTAGGTATCTCATCCATATCCAGGACAAAAATCCTCATTTAAACTGCTTCTTTAGCTACCTCAAAAGCTGTGATATACTCAGACTCTACTGTAGAATCTGTGACCAAAGTCTTCTTTGAGATCTTCCAACTCACTGCACCTCCATTCAAAGTGAAGATGTACCTTGTTTTCAACTTCATGTCATCTTTATTTTTCTTGGATACTAGAATCTACATATCCTGTGATGACTAGTTCCTCATATTCTCCATAAACCTAGAACATATCCTTAGTATGTCTTAGAAACATTAGGAGAGTCTTAACTGCCATCCAATGGTGGTCACCTGGGTCATCTTGATATCTGCTTACCACACTCAATGTGTTAGTGAAATCCAGTCTAGTACATAGTAATTCATATATGAATGACCCATTAACTGATGTGTATGTATTAATTTCCATTATCTTTCTTTCCTCATGTGCCTGAGGATACATTTTCTTGGAAAGATGAATTCCATGTGATGTTGGAATCAATCCCCTCTTGGATTTTTCCATACTGAATCTCTTCAGTATGTTATCAATGTATGTACTTTGATTTAGGGAATGAAATATCTTGGATTGATCACGATGGATCTTGATCCTAGGAATATATGCGGCCATTCCCATTTACTACATGTAGAATCATTAATTAAATCTTTTCTTAATGGACTGTAAGATTTGAATCTCATTTATAATATGTAATATGTCATCAATATATAATATTAAGAAAATAACTACACTCCCACTAAACTGTTTGTAGACACAATGCTCACATTCATTCTTGATAAAACCAAATTTGGTTATGGCTTCATCGAAATGAATGTTTCATGACCTGGATACTTCCTTTAATCCATAAATGGATTCTACAAATTTCTATACCTTATTGGCATCCTTTGGATTCATAAACCCTTTAGGTTGTGTCCTGTAGATATCTTACTTAAGAATTAAATTAAAAAAGGTTGTTTTGTGATCCATTTTCCCAATATCATAGTCATGGTAATATGTAATGGCCAACATAATTATGATGGATTTTAAAATAGCAACTGTCGAAAAGGTTCTGTCGTAGTCAATGCTTTGACGAACCATGAATCCTTTTTGAAACAAGTCATTTCTTATAGGTACTGACTTTTCCTTACATGTCTAGTTTCTTTTTGAATACCCATTTTACACCAATAGGATTTACATCAACTAGAGGATCTACCAAAATACATACATGGTTTGGGTATATGGAATCCATTTAAGAATTCATGGTTTCTTTCCACTTGGAAACATCAGTGCCACTTACTGCTTCCTTGTAGGTTAAAGGATCATTATTATCAACTAATAATGAGTCACCAACTTCTATAACTAGAAAACCATACTATTCTAGTTCTCCAACCTCTTGTGTACTCTTATGTAGTTCTTGTATCTTTGGAACAGTTATTCCTTCCACTAGGCTTTGTGGAATCAATTCCTGTACCAAATCATGGGTACCTTCAGCCTCTACATCATCAAAGTCTATCTCGCTACCACTATCAGTTTTAGATATGTACTCCC
Source organism: Viscum album (assembly GCA_963277665.1). NCBI lineage: Eukaryota > Viridiplantae > Streptophyta > Magnoliopsida > Santalales > Viscaceae > Viscum > Viscum album. The sequence goes on along the minus strand of OY728128.1, from coordinate 2,079,194,283 downwards.
TCTCAAAGAATATGGCGTGTCTTTCCACTATAACTGCAGAGACCCAAAGCCTGACGTACATGGACATTACATTACATTTGCGGAATACTTAGTACATAACAAAAACACACACACACAAGGACCGTAATAGTTTACTGTCTTTGGAAACTCGGAATATAATCTTCTAAACGTGGTGAAAGATCTTCAACATCTCCCATAAAGATCTTCCCCTTTTTTTTACCTAAAACCATTCTTTATATCCTGGGGAAAAGAAAACATAAAAGGGTGAGCTCAAATGCTCAGTAAGGGTAGACAAAAGAAATATAAATCTCATCGTATACACAAGCACATAACTTTTGGAAATCTTAACCTGCAAAAGATATCATAATTTAATAACATGGGATAAATCATGGCAGTGAAACATAATCACAATAATCATAACTTAAAACATGAAACTTTGTGGCATACACACATAATCATAGAGAATAATTTCTTGTTAGTCAAGACTCATTTCCAAGACTATCTTAGTGGACAAAGTCCCTTTCTGAACCGAGTCACCCTCGTTTCAGTCCTGTTTCACTAAACCGGTATAACCTACCATTCCAGCCATGTCTATCTCATGAGATATAAAATCTTTACCCAATGCATTGGAGGGAGATATAGGTCCCACCCATCTCATAATGATACCATTCTTATGTGTGCCACAAAATCATAAATCATACAACATTGCATAACCCATGTAATAAAAATGGGAATCTTAAACATCATGACATCATAAAACAATTCATATAAGATAAAGGAATTCATAAAAATAATTCCATCACAACATATTCAAATCAATTTAATAATAGGGATAGATACAGAACCCTTTATTATCTTAGATGGAAAATAATTTTGATAAAACACTTGAACTCCATTCTTGAGGAAAATATCCTTTCTACTTCAAAAACCCCTTTTCCGTTCTTAACAAGTCATACAATTATAAACTAAAAGAAGTTGATTAAAAATAAACTTGAAAAATTGTAAAGGAAGCATCTTGGAAATAATGTTTTAAAAATCCATTCATGCCGTATAAGTTAAAAAAACATTCTTCTCATACTTTTGTCGGAAAAGTCAAAAAGTACCTCGTACGAAAAACGACAAAAGATTCCATTCATATCTTTTACTAAAAACTCACCAAAGGGTAAAATTGGATTTAAACAATTTTAGGTGGATGGAAATAATATTACATATTGAGTAAAAATGTATTTTGATGATAAAATACACCCCAGTAAATGCCAAAGTATAAACAATCTCGGATAAAAATGAGATTGTGATATTTCCCTTACCTTAGGTCCAACTTGCTTTGTAAGTGCCCGAACCTCCTGTATAATGATTTAAATCATGTTATTTCCTTATTCCAGAATCATATTCATTGTTATTATATCATATATGGTCCACTTACGACTTTATATTACCCATTCTTTTGTAAATTCATGTTAAAGTAGCGTTTTGGGTAAAATCGTCTCATTTATCGTTCATGTTTTTAACTTGTAATTATTAATATGATTACTTGGATCATGAATACTTATATCCAGAATGTAAAACATGATTTATATATAATATATATTCAGAATATATATATATATATATATAATATCGATAAATGGAATGAAATACACCGTTCATGGAGACGGTGGTCCGTACGTATGCATGAACGCTGTTTTCGTTTCCTTATTGAAGTGAATGGAATTAAGTAGATGTCATACATATAAATTTACATAAATCCAGTATCATTATTATGTCATATATTTCATTAGTACTTATTATATATACTTTATAATCATTCATGAATGGTTAATCATTGAGAATGAATCTCATCGCGTCGTGGAGACGGTAGTCCGTACGTACGCACGAGCGATGATATCGTTCTCATGGTCGTGGAATTGTGTTGAAGTGTATGTAGACTATTTCAGTATCAATATAACTTTATAATAATCATATATAGTTACTCCTACACTATTATACCCATCCTATTAAGGTGGGGGTGGAAAATAGATTACACCACGGCGTGGAGACGGTATTCCGTACATACGCACGCGTGGTGATTTCATTTTTCTGTAGGATGGATAGAAGGTGAATTAGGGTTTTTTCATATTTATAATAACATATCAGTATGTAAGTAAAACTGATGTTATTACTTTGTCATGAAACAACTATATAAGAAGAAGTTGAAGAAGAAAGAAATTGAAAAGATCGGTAATGGATATTACCTCTTCTTTGAAACGCCTCTTTGACTCCTCCACTTAGGGAACTAAGATTGGTCTTTGAAGAATACCAGGACCTCTAGGATTATTCTAGGGAAGTGTAGATGGGATTTTGGTAGGGTTTGGCCGAGCTTGAGTGCTCAAATTGGTGTGAGGAGGAGGGGGAGGAGGTGTCCTTTTATAAGGGAGGAGAGGGGCACCTTAGGAATATCTCAAAATATTATTTTATATTAAAGTAAAAATCGGTTTATAATGGTTCCAAAGGGTCTTATTTAGAAGCTAAAGTAAGGATGGGTCGAAATCCTATCAAGAAATAGGATTTAGACAGGTTTAGTTTATTATTTTAACCTTATCAATTAGATTTAACTCTAAGTTAAATAATTTAACTTTTACCGTGTCTTTTTGTTTTCTTACACTATATGGTTAATAAACTTACTATAACATGCCAAAAGAACCCCAAATTGTTTATTATTAATATATATATCCTTATCTAAGTCATTTGGCCGAACCTTAGATTTTTATGAATAAAATATCAATTAATAATATAATATTTGATTTACAAACTATTTTGTATCAATTTTGACACTATTTGATATATGATTTTTTTGAAAGTCATAACGGAATTATATGTTCGAACCAAGTTGATTAAATCAACACTAATATATCATAGTAACCTACAAAATTAGTGTAATTCATAAAAAGTCTCAAATTATATTTATTTGAGTATTTATAACATCAATTATGTCAATATTTCATTAATAAGATAATTACTGCATCATCGTTGTGTCGTAAATAAATTAAATTATTTAATGTCTAAAAATTACAAATAAAATACCATTATGTAGTAAATCGTTTTATATTTCTAATTAATATTTACAATCGAATTTATCTTATGTATAACCCTATATTAAAAATGTTTTAGTAAATAAACCTTGATTTTAACTCTTTTAACTCTTCTTTGAATTAAATAATAATAAATGTCCTAATCTAATCCAAGTGGGCCTAAATGATCATATTTTATTCCTAAGCTTGTTTTTTGTCGAATTATACTTATCCAATAGAATTTGGACATGTGTTAGGGTAATAATAATATCATTTTTACCCTTAATTAACCTATTTACTTTTAACCGTGGTAAATAAAAGTAAAAAGTTACTATTCACCAAAAATTATTTTCATCTCATTGAACCAAATTTTACTTACTGACATCAACCGTGTCTCTTGGATTTTTGAAATTCCACTCATAAAAGCGGTAAAATTAAGTTTTATGAAGAATTCAGTTTTTTTAACTACCACTTAGTGGTTTCACTATTCATCAAAAATTGAAAGTTTTCAGAAAAATACCAAAAATTAGGCCTAAGATATATTTGATATTATGAACTCAAAAATGATTTCTATTTTACCAAATTAAAAACATATCAGTTGCATTAATTAATTTAAAAATTAATTCCCGTCGTCAAAACAAAAGGCGTGTTTTTAAGAGATAATAACTATCAAAAGATTGACACTTGTTTATAACTGGTTTAAATGTGAAATTACATCCAATGAACAACATTGTATTAAATTGTAAAAATATATTCTAAATATACTTTAAATCCACTCAAATTAATAATTTATCACGATTAATTATTTCGATTGAAAAAGTTTTTTTTAATTAAAATTTAGTAATTTTCATTATTCATCAAAATATGAAAGTTATCCGAAAATCACCAAAATTTCACCCTAATCTAATTTCGATATTACGAATCCAAAAATGAATTCCATTATGAAAAATAAAATTTACAAAATTTCAAAAAGTGGTTATTACTATTCATAACGGCTAGTTTTAATAGTATTTTAATAGCATATCATTGTTTAGTGAAACTCGGTATTCCGTACTACACACGCTATCGAGGAAGGTCGCGATTGCGTGTAATGAAAGGCAAGTCAAGGATGCATGTTGTGCAATCTCCTTTCGGTGTAGCGTACAACACAAGACATTAATGAAATTAAAAAGAATATTTTTCATAAAATCTCGGGGTGTTACATTCTACCCCCCCCCCCCTTAAAATGAATTTCGCCCTCAAAATTCGTCGGGGTTATAAATGGTTTACTATTTGAAAGTTTCTTTAATCGAAACCCACATCGTAAAAAGGAATACCAAAACCAATCTTTAAAAACAAAAGTATGAAACATAATGGTTACCCAAATAAACTAATCACTGGGTTTCCACGTAGGTGAAAATATGGATATGGAAGAGAAATCTAAACATTATGTTCTGATGGAGAGTGGTAGAGAACATGGCTATGGAAAATCCAACAATCACAAATCCATAAATTTGTGACGATCTAAGGTACCATCTGATTAATCAGATATAAGATCACTAGGAAAACATTTTTGGTTTTCAATATCATTTCCCTAAAGTTGACAATTTTGAATTAGAAGAAATACTTACTTGATTTTGGTACAATCTCACTGTTGTTCGTGAATTGAACAATTTCCACTTCATCCCTTAAAGAAATGAAGTTGAATTTGTTATTCGTGATGTGTTAGAAGATCATGTGATAGAATGATGGGTCATTCCATCTCTTTCAAACAAAAGGTTAGCAAAAGTTATAAGTCCATCTTATGGTTAATCGTATATGGTTCCAAAAATGAACTTATACTTCATATATCATACCGCTTAATAAAATAAAACTAGTTTCTACTAACCAGGGACTTCCTGTAGGCCAGTGGTAGTCAATAAAGGCCAGTCGTACTTCGGTTGTGGGTTCAATTTCCACAGCCATGTCCAATGCGATGGGCTGTCGCCCGTCCTGCAGGTTGTCCTTTTTCTAAAACTATATTACTATAACATCCCATCAATAACATCGAGAAAACTTCTATCCTTAAACAATACTAACTTATGTCCAACATAATCCATTTCAATCTTTATTCTTATCCATAATACTGCAGTCCACTCTCATAACATAGTGAAAACGATTACCAGAGATTTAATACCATCTTTGATCCCCATACATCATAAGATATGTTTTGTTGCTCACATTCCAAACATTCAAAGTCCTTAATCATGTATTCTCTTGAATACCTTAGTGAAAACATGAATGCAGTTAAAAGTTAACACTTTCCACATACAAAAATCCTCAAAATTCTATATACTCAAACCATGATATCACTTAGTCCTTATATAAATCATGAACTCCTGAATACTGTTAAACATTTAATTTTCTCCTTATCCATTCATTATGAGCATATCATCTACATTCCAACAATATCTGAATAACCTTTCATGGATACTGGTAACATTAATCAAACACTTTTAAAACTCAAGGAAAGACAACAATGTAACAATCCTTATATGTCTCTTTATTCTATAGTACCATGAGATTTCTTATACAACATTACACATGATAAACATGTAATCATTTCACTACATTATTAAACCATTAACCGCGCTTCAACAATTCTTTCATCTCACATATCATTTGTAGTCTCTTCATCATCATCCACATAAATACTACTCATACGACCATACTGATTCTCTTCATGAGTCTTTCCCTTAGGGCATTGTTTTTCATAATGCCCATACATTCCACATTTAAAACACCTAACCATTTTTGATGTCGTAGCAATACTATTATCCTCATCCATGGTGTTAACTGAACATTTTCCTTTGCACTTACTTGCTTTGTGTCCTTCTTTTCCACACCCAAAGTATCTTCCAGTTCCCTTGAAACATTCTCCTTGATGCCTCTTCCCACATGATTTACATAGGGGAAATTGAACTTTCTTTCCTCTATGATCATCAAGAAACTCCATCTTTCTCTTATTAGCCGAGTCAGGAAACTTACCAAATTTTACTTTATTGATCATATTATGAGATTTCTGATTCGGCATAATAATGATGTTTGGACTTCCAAATCCCATTTCATTTGGTTGCTCATAAATAATATCATTCCATTGTCCATCATATCCTCCATTATCGTGAATCATCTTGTTTCCAGCCATTTTCTAAAACCCAAAAAGAATAGTGTGAGAGGCAAAAATCATAATGAAGGGGGTGTAACTTCAATATCTAACTTCATAGGTTAAATTCTATGATCGTTACCTTAGTTATAGGATTGTATCCTATACGTATACTTATCCTTAGGGACATCCCTAGTCATACCTTAGAAATATCTCTAGGGATCTCACTAACGTTCTCACATCCTAGTTTCCAAAGGTTGACTAAACCTTTCCTCTGATACCAACTGTAGAGACCCGAAGCCTGGCGTACATGGACATTACATTACATTTGCGGAATACATAGTACATAACAAAAACACACACACACAAGGACCGTAACAGTTTAGTGTCTTTGGAAACTCGGAATATAATCTTCTAAACGTGGTGAAAGATCTTCAACATCTCCCATAAAGATATTCCCCTTTTTTTTACCTAAAACCATTCTTTATATCCGGGGGAAAAGAAAACATAAAAGGGTGATATAAAATGCTCAGTAAGGGTAGACAAAAGAAATGTAAATCTCATCGTATACACAAGCACATAACTTTTGGAAATATTAACCTGCAAAAGAGATCATAATTTCATAACATGGGATAAATCATGGAAGTGAAACATAATCACAATAATCATAACTTAAAACATGAAACTTTGTGGCATACACACATAATCATAGAGAATCATTTCTTGTTAGTCAAGACTCATTTCCAAGACTATCGTAGTGGAAAAAGTCCCTTTCTGAACCGATTCACCCTCGTTTCAGTCCTGTTTCACTGAACCGGTATAACCTACCATTCCAGCCATGTCTATCTCATGAGATATAAAATCTTTACCCAATGCATTGGAGGTAGATATAGGTCCCACCCATCTCATAATGATACCATTCTTATGTGTGCCACAAAATCATAAATCATACAGCATTGCATAACCCATGTAATAAAAATGGGAATATTAAACATCATGACGTCATAAAACAATTCATATAAGATAAAGGAATTCATAAAAATAATTCCATCACAACATAGTCAAATCAATTTAATAATAGGGATAGATACAGAACCCTTTATTATCTTAGATGGAAAATAATTTTGATAAAACACTTGAACTCCATTCTTGAGGAAAATATCCTTTCTACTTCAAAAAACACTTTTCCTTTCTTAACATGTCATACAATTATAAACTAAAAGAAGTTTATTAAAAATAAACTTGAAAACTTGTAAATGAATCTTCTTGGAAATAATGTTTTAAAAATCCATTCATGTCGTATAAGTTAAAAAACATTATTCTCGTACTTTTGTCGGAAAAGTCAAAAAGTACCTCGTACGAAAAACGACAAAAGATTCCTTTCATATCTTTTACTAAAAACTCACCGAAGGGTAAAATTGGATTTAAAAAATTTTAGGTGGATGGAAATAATATTACATATTGAGGAAACATGGATTTGGATGATAAAATACACCCCAGTAAATGCCAAAGTAAAAACAATCTCGGATAAAAATGAGATTGTGATATTTCCATTACCTTAGGTCCGACTTGCTTTGTAAGTGTCCGAACCTCCTGTATAATTATTTAAATCATGTTATTGACTTATTACAGATTCATATTCATTGTTATTATATCATATATGGTCCACTTATGACTTTATATTACCCGTTCTTTTGTAAATTCATGTTAAAGTAGCATTTTGGGTAAAATCGTCTCATTTGTTGTTCGTGTTTTTAGCTTGTAATTATTAATATGATTACTTGGATCATGACTACTTATATCCAGAATGTAAAACATGATTTATATATAATATATATTCAGAATATATATATATATATATAATATCTATAAATGGAATGAAATACACCGTTCATGGAGACGGTAGTCCGTACGTACGCATGAATGCTGTTTTCGTTTCCTTATTGATGTGAATGGAATTAAGTAGATGACATACATATAAATTTACATAAATCCAGTATATTTATTATGTCATATATTTTATTAGTACTTATTATATATATATATTATAATCATTCATGAATGGTTAATCATTGAGAATAAATCTCATCGCGTCGTGGAGACGGTAGTCCGTACGTACGCACGAGCGATGATATCGTACCCATGGTCGTGGAATTGTGTTTAAGTATATGTAGACTATTTCAGTATCAAAATAAATTTATAATAATCATATATAGTTACTCATTACACCATTATACCCATCCTATTAAGGTGGTGGTGGAAAATAGATTACACCACGGCGTGGAGACGGTATTCCGTACGTACGCACGCGCGGTGATTTCATTTTTCCGTAGGATGGATAGAAGGTGAATTAGGGTTGTTTCATATTTATAATAACATATCAGTATGTAATTAATACTTATGTTATTACTTTGTCATGAAACAACTATATAAGAAGAAGTTGAAGAAGAAATAAATTGAAAAGATCGGTAATGGATATTACCTCTTCTTTGAAACGCCTCTTTGAATCCTCCACTTAGGGAACTAAGATTTGTCTTTGAAGAAGACCAGGACCTCTAGGATTATTCTAGGGAAGTGGAGAAGGGATTTTGGCAGGGGTTGGCCGAGCTTGAGTGCTCAAATTGGTGTGAGGAGGAGGGGGAGGAGGTGTCCTTTTATAAGGGAGGAGAGGGGCATTTTAGGAATATCTCAAAATATTATTTTATATTAAAGTGAAAATCGATTTATAATGGTTCCAAAGGGTATTATTTAGAAGTTAAAGTGGGGATGGGTCGAAATCATATCATCCAATAGGATTTATACAAGTTTAGGTTGTTATTTTAACCTTATCAATTAGATTTAACTCTAAGTTAAATAATTTAACTTTTACCGTGTCTTTTTGTTTTCTTACACTATATGGTTAATACACTTACTATAACATGCCAAAAGAACCCCAAATTGTTTATTATTAATATATATATCCTTATCTAAGTCATTTGGCCGAACCATATATTTTTAAGAATAAAATAACAATTAATAATATAATATTTGATTTAAAAACTATTTTGTGTCAATTTTGACACTATTTGATATATGATTTTTGTGAAAGTCATAACAGAATTATATGTTCAAACCAAGTTGATTAAATCAAAAATACTATATCATAGTAACCTATAAAATTAGTGGAATTAATAAAAAGTCTCAAATTATATTTATTTGAGTATTTATAACATCAATTATGTCAATATTTCATTAATAAGATAATTAATGCATCATCGTTGTGGCATAAATAAATTAAATTATTTAATGTGTAAAAATTACAAATAAAATAAAATTATGTAGTAAATCTTTTTATATTTCTAATGAATATTTACAATCGAATTTATCTTATGTATAACCCTATATTAAAAATGTTTTAGTAAATAATCTTTGATTTTAACTCTTTGAACTCTTCTTTGAATTAAATAATAATAAATGTCCTAATCTAATCCAAGTGGGCCTAAATGGTCATATTTTATTCCTAAGCTTATTTTCGGTCGAATTATACTTATCCAATAGAATTTGGACATGTGTTAGGGTAATAATAATATCATTTTTACCCTTAATTACCCTATTTACTTTTAACTGTGGTAAATAAAAGTAAAAAGTTACTATTCACCAAAAATTATTTTCATCTCATTGAACCACATTTTACTTACTGACATCAACCGTGTCTTTAGGATTTTTGAAATTCCACTCATAAAAGCGGTAAAATTAAGTTTTATGAAAAATTCAGTTTTTTTAACTACCACTTAGTGGTTTCACTATTCATCAAAAAATGAAAGTTTTCAGAAAAATACCAAAAATTAGGCCTAAGCTATATTTGATAATATGAACTCAAAAATGATTTCTATTTTTCAAAATTCAAAACATATCAGTTGCATTAATTAATTTAAAAATTAATTCCCGTCGTCAAAACAAAAGGCGTGTTTTTAAGAGATAATAACTATCAAAAGATTGACACTTGTTTATAACTGGTTTAAATGTGAAATTACATCCAATGACCAAAATTGTATTAAATTGTAAAAATATATTCAAAATATACTTTAAAACCACTAAAATTAATAATTTATCACTATTAATTATTTCAATTGAAAAAGTTGTTTTTAATTAAAATTTAGTAACTTTCACTATTCATCAAAATATGAAAGTTATCCGAAAATCACCAAAATTTCACCCTAAGCTAATTTCGATATTACGAATCCAAAAATGAATTCTATTTTGAAAAATAAAATTTACAAAATTTCAAAAAGTGGTTATTACGATTTATAACGGCTAGTTTTAATAATATTTTAATAGCATATCATTGTTTAGTGAAACTCGGTATTGCGTACTACACACGCTATCGAGGAAGGTCGTGATTGCGTGTAATGAAAGGCAAGTCAAGGATTCATGTTGTGCAATCTCCTTTCGGTGTCGCGTACAACACAAGACATTAATGAAATTAAAAAGAATATTTTTCATAAAATCTTGAGGTGTTACAATAACCTTTTTTCTAAGGGGTTGTGTAGGTAATAACCCCCATGTTCCCTTGGGTATCCTATAAAGGTACACTTTGTTCTTTGGGGTGCATGTTTGTTATATAAAAAGGCATTAACAAACACATCAGTTCCCCACACATGTAAATTCAATAACATGGCATTTTTTCCACTCCAGAACTCATATGGAATACCATTTATCGATTTAGTTGGTACTTGGTCTAGTATGTACACAACTGTTTGTAATGGATATCCCCAAAAGGATAATAGAAGACTCACATGACTCATCATTGTCTCACCATGTCCAACAATGTGATGTTCCTCATTTCACTTACATTGTTCCACTAGGTCATGCATGGTTGAGTGAGTTGGGATAAGATCTCAAAATCCCATAAGTAATCACTGAAGTCTTGATTAAGATATTCTACACCACAGTCTGAGTATAGTTTCTTAATATTCTTACCAAGCTAGTTCTCAACATCATTATTGTATTCTTTGAACTTATAAAAAGAATTCAACTTATACATCATTAATTAGATATATCAATATCTACTAAAATCATCAAAAAAATTAATTAATTATAAATACCTTCCTCTTGATTCAACTGGAAATGGTCCAAAAACATCAGTATGAACTAATTGAAGAATAATTTATCCCTTTCACATTTTCCACTAAATGGGGATTTGATCATTTATCCTTGTAAACATTCATGACATACGCCATTTTCTTTTTGTTCAATAGAATCTAAATATCAATCTTGGTGTAACTTTTTCAAACGTTTCTCATTTGCGTGACCTATCTAGTGATGCCAATGTTTGATGAGGTATGTGTCATGTGTAATATCTTTTTTATCGATTTACATTATATGGTTTGTGTAATCCAACACATAAAGATCATTGTATAAATTTTCCCTACCAAAAAATTTATATCTTTGTAAAATAAGTGACATTCATTTCCAAAAATGAAAAAAAAATCTATCTTTGTCTAATATGGATATAGAAATAATTTTTTTTAGTAACCGAGGACACATAATAACAACCCTCTAACACCATGATTATCCTATTTCGAAACATGAGGTGGTAGTCTCCGACAAATACATCATCGTGTCTGGTGCCAACGGTTTCTCTTAGATCTACCTCCACTTGGTCAATATTATTGAATATATTTGTTTCCTATATTTGGATACATATGTGAGAACAAGAATTTTTTTCTAACACCCAATTTTTTAAAACAAATATATTACATTCAATGAAAAACGCACCTAAAGAGTCCCCTTGCTTCTTAGGCTGGGTGAAGTTCTTCCTCCAGTGTCCTTATATGCCACATATAAAAAAAATAGCTTCATGTTCCCTTGCCTCCCCTTTGATCTTCCTTATCTTGTAAGGGTGTGAAAAAGCATTGGGCTTAATGCTTCTTACCTTCCCTTTTCATTCACCATAAGGACCTAAGGCTTTTATCACTTCATATCTTTGTCCACTTGGATAATGAGGATAAAAAGATTAGATAGAGACTTCTCAATGTTGTTCATATTGAAATTAACAACAAAGATGGAGAAGCTATAAGGTAGTGATTCAAGAATGATATCGGTACCCAGTTCTTTGGGGAATTTAAACCCTATAACCACTAAGTGCTCAATGTATCTAATGAGATTGACTATGTGAGGCCCAACATGGGCACCCTCTCCGAGATTACTCAGAAAGAGTGCCTTAGAGATCTCAAACCATTATTTTATTTGTAACATCCCAGGTAAATAATGAGTAATACATTTTCATATTTATTAATATTTGTTAATTAAATATTAATTTTACTTTAAATGGGATGCTATGTTCGATGGATTACCCGATATGCAACAACAGGTTTCTTTGAAATCTTACCTTATACACTAATAATATAATATTATTATTTTAAATGGTAGATAAAACCTAGCCATTGTATAAGTGGAAATGAATATAACTCACTACAATATGATTATACATGTTTGTTAAATGTTTTTACATTTATCTAATAAAGGATAGAGGCTTAAAATCTGAATGAATCTAATTTGAAGCATAATTTACTATAAAATGTTGATTTACCGCCTTTGGATGGAGAACCATATTTAAATATAGTTTTGGTCACTTCAAAACATTCTATTTTACCAAATAAAACATTATTTAGAATAGGGATATCAAAATTTACTATGTGTAAATTTTTAGAACTTTTCTGATAAAGTTCATTTTTAATGAATAGTGAAAAATATTGTATTTTAATTAAAAATTGTGATTTAATATAATTTTATTATGTGGTTAGATTATCTTTTTAATTGATTTTAAAGTTTAATTATAATATATTTTTATCAGTTAATCCAATGTTGTTTATTTGAATTAATTTCACTTTGAATTTGGTCATAAATAAGTGTCAATCTTTTGATAGTTATTGTTTCTCAAAAACACGCTATTTGTTTTAACAAAAAGAATTAATTTTAAATTAATTAATGAAACTTGTATGTTTATAATTTGGTAAAATAGACATCATTTTTGAATTCGGAATATCAAATATATCTTATTCTGAAATTTTGGTATTTTTCTGAAAAATGTCAATTTTTGATGAATTGTTAAACCACTTAGTAATAGTTAAAAAGATTACCTTTTCATTTAAATGAAATTTTACCACATTGTGAATTGAATTTTGAAACTTTGACATACATTTTTGTTATTAATAAGTAAAATTTTGTACAATATGATGAAAATAATTTATGGTGAATACTAACTTTTGACTTTTATTTACCACGGTTAATGGTAAATAGGGTAATTCAAGGGAAAAAGAATATGATAATAATACCAAATTACTTTAACAATTTCATAACATTATTTTATGTTTAATGGACGACCATGGTCATACTTGAGAAGATTTTGGGACCCCATGGAGCCACTTATGAAAGATAATGACACTTTAGATTAATTAACTTAATGTAAAGGAAAAAATGACATAAAAAAATATCTCTTTGTAAATTAATATTTACATGGGGTTATGTAAGTCATGTTTTTGACTATAAATATTATTTAGAAAGCTAAAAATATTTGCAACATCATATTATTTGTTTTATAATTTTTAGATATCTAAAAAATTAAATTATTTATGACACAATAATGATGCAGTATTTACCTCGTTAATAAATGATTGAAATAAATTACATTATAATGATTACAATATTATCCAAAACATGTCCGATTACTATTGGATGATATTTTTTAGACTATGAGTCATATTATATTCTACCTTAATGAATTTTCAACCTTTAGAAACCGAATATCATGATATAATAACAAAATAGTTTCACACATTCCTAAAGAGCCCCTCCCCCCCCCCCTTATAAAAGAAGACCATTTCTAACCAATTCCTCCCACAACTCAAGCCTTTTATCTCGTCCAAACTCTTCCCAATTGAGCTCCCTACATCCCCCTATTACTCATAGAAGCCTTACCTTAGGAATAAGGCACTTCAAGAAGTCATTTTGGTTCAAAACAAAGGAAGTTACCCAAATTTAAGGTAACAGTTTCTCTTAAAATATTTTGTTTTATTTTCTTTTATTTTAGTTTTTCAACCCCCTAAACACTTTTTATTACTTTATTTTATAACAAAACAAGTATAATAAATATACTAGTATGTTGTTATAATAAGTATTCAAACTAAACTTACACACACCTCTCTCTAATGGGTGAAGAATATACTATTTCTGTGGATGGAAAACAAACGCCTCACCAAACGATGACTTTTCGATTATCTCCTACGGCCTATCATGGTGGACATTAATATGGAACTGTATTTATATTTTATTTATATTATGTTTATGTTATCTTTATTCTTCTGTATTATTCATTTATATTATACCATTATGGTTTCCATTATGGTTAAACGCAATAATTTCATTTGAGAAAGTGCGAACTACCGCCCCCTCAAGGTGATATGATTCGTTAATGACATACATGGAACGTATAAAGGATGAATTTAATGAAATTATGTAACATAAAATATAATATTATATTATACTATAATTATAATATACCAATGTATAATTAAGTTTTCATTCCTTTAAATATAAAATATAAATGAAAGTAGCGTTCATGCGTACGTACGACATACCGTCTCCATTAACAATGCGTTTCATTTCATAACTCCAAATGATATGGAATATTACAAATACATATACACTGGATATATATGATATATATGATATATAAAACATGTATATAATTCTGTATATAATTTACTCTTGACCACATGGAAAAATTGTAATTATAACAAGTTCATTTTGGACTCAAGTTCCGAACATCGATAAAATATCCAATATGAACTCAAATAATTAACTATTTGTTATAGAAAGATAATAAGTGATATAAAATGAATAATAAACTTGAAAAAATTTCTTAATGAAGTAGAGATTAACTTAAGTTTATTATTCAGGAAGAACATGGAACATACGAGTCAAGTAAGACATGAGGTAAGGGGATTTCTTTATCTCACTTTTAATTCCATGAGATTTCCATTGTTCGCCACTTATTCATTTCATAAGGTGTATTGTTTACTTCCATTTGATATATATATTCACATTATTCTCATTATATTCATGGTATTATGTGATTAATTTGGTGTTTATTAACTCATGGTCATACAACTCAGGTGATTACAATGTGGTAAAGGGTTTCATCTCACTTTTTATTCCCGTGAGATTCATGATATATTTACCACTATTTCCTTTTGCGTGGTGTATGTATTACCCATGACTATACTATTTGTGTAATATAATTTCATTTAAAAGTATTTACATCTTCATTTTATGATCCTTCTTTAATGTGGCGTATGTTTTGTAAGTTACCAAATTGGTAAGGGATCCTTTCTCCCTCCTCTTTTTAAAAGACTTCTTTTTGTTATGTATTTCAATTTACATCTTATTATGTTGGGATATGTTATTATATATCCTTATTTATGTAAAAAAATCAAGTGATTATATACCCTTTTTATCTCATCAACTCATTTTCGGAATTTTAAAGTGACATCGTTAGGCTATTGAATTTTTACAAGGGAACTTCTTAAACCAAATATCAATTATTTTGGTTCAACTTGTAATTCTTGAATATGTCATCCTATGAGTCTGTGTGAATGACCTATGATTGTTTTACAATTAATATATACTTATATTGGGTGTATTTATATTTTTTACCCATAATTATGTGATTTATTTATCCTTAATTTAAAGATACCATCTTTATAAGGAATTTCATCTCAATTTACATTGCCACTGAGACTTTATTGTTGCTATGCACCAATTCAATATTATATGGTTTATATACTGTCTTTTGAAATATTATGTCATGAATCCCTATATTCTCTTGATATTATAAAGTTCTGCTTAAATGTTATTCCACATTTATTTGTATTCAAGCATCTCTTTTTTTTAAACTCTTTAACCAAAATATCATTTTAAATGTTTTAAAGATTTATTCTTCGAAATATTTCTCATTAATGTCTAGGTTTTAAAAATGGGTTTTAGGATTTATTTATATGGACATTAATTTTTTCAAGTTATAATTCATTTAAAAGATTTAAAGTGGTATGCGACACTTTGATTAAAAAAATCACTTTTTAAATGGGTTTGGAAATGATTTGATAAAGCATTGTTTATTTCAATATCTTGATTTGATATATTGGAATGTGGAAATATTATATTTCCTTTATACTTTTCTTATATGTTAGGATTATGTTATACTTATTGTGAATTGTTTACGTATACAGGTGGTTCCATAATAAAACTGGGGCGGGTGAGCCCGAGATATCTCTCCAATGTATTGGGTAATGTGAAAGAGGTAAACGTTAATGTTTCTCTAAAGAGATTTAGGGAATATACTGTGATGGGTATCCAAGTGTAATTCCCTAAAGAGATGTGATAGCTACAATGTAATTTTTATATGGATTCCATAAGTAACCTATATGATTTATCACTTCTGTATGTTATTCATAAATCTTATGATTTCATGAGTTATGTTATGATTGAAAAGTATGGTTTCATTTATTTGTATTTATTGATGGGATAATGTTTCTTTTAATTATTTTATAACCCTTACTAATCTTTTAATGCTCATCCCACATTTTGAAATGTTATTCATGGGACATAAAGGTGAATAGGGTCAAGGATGAGGTCATGGAAAAGACATGTTGTCTAAAACATGGATCTAGACATGTCCCTTTTTTCAAGAGTTTTTATTTTATGAAAAAATGGAAACTGAGGAGAATAGTCTACATTGTAATTTTTGAGATTTAATGTAATTGTTATACCTAATTCTTTAAAACTCTAAAAATTATTATATCCACTATTTTAAATATTCTTTTAATTCAAAATTATGTAATGTTTAAGGTCAGGTCCTTATAGTTGGCATCAAAGGTCGGTTTAGATAACTTTTGAGGTTAGGGTGTTATCTAAGCATAGGTGACATAACCATAATGGTTAGCATATTAGAAAGATTCATAGTTATTTTGAATGAGTTTAAGATAACATGAATAAGTATTTACCCTCCTTATAAGATATTATATGACGATTTTACTGATTTACTCACACTGACATTTTTGGTTTTAGTAAATGGTTGGATCTTGTAAGCACCAAAGTAACTGTGGGTGAGAAGAAAACTATGCCGGTTTTCAAGAATGAGAAACGGAATGAAATGAGAGCTACAATGATAACTCTTGTGTCTATTCTAAACCAATTATCTAGAGTCATGATTAACAATGTGAACCTTGGTGATTTTTATAGAGCATCGTATATGCTAGAAACAAATCCATACAGAATTTCAGGTAATAATCATAAAGGTAAGTATGTTCAAAAACCTATGTGTCAAGGATGTGGAAAGAAACACCTAGGAAAATGCTTCAAAGTGACAGGGAGATTCTATAGATGTGGGAATGAAGGTCATAAATCGAGAACCTTCCTTGGAAAAAGGAATCATCCAGTTGACACTAGGAAATGGAAAGAATTTCTTTCGGAGGGATCAATTGAATGTTTTAAATTTGGTGTGCATGGTCATTATACAAACAGATGTCCTACGAAGATGTTTCAGGAATGGGATCACCAGGATGGTAAAAATATATGTTTACCAATACCTAATGCCATTTAAATTGAGGATGAAGAAACTAACAATGACTAATGAAAGGTATGGATTATTTCTTAAAATATGTTTTAACATTATTGAATCTTAGGATATGATTCATGATTTTGTTTCTAGTAAAGAAGTATTTCAGAATAAGTTGGTAAAGAATGGTTAATGGATCATGAATAATGTTGAATGATTAAGAAGTCGACATATAAGGTATTCAAGAGTTATGGTAGATTTTAGGATGTTGAAATACATAAAAGTATTAAGGCTCTTTTGATGACGAGATTACATTAGAAGACTTTTTATAGTATGTGTAACCCTGAAGTTTGATATGTGCAAATTTCATTCAAGGAATAATTATCTTTTCTTTTGTGGATATAGTTATAAAGAACCATTTGGGTTTATATGATCCTTGAATTTGAGGCAATTACAGGTTAATACATTTTGGGAAGAAAAATGAAAGTTATTAGATAACCTTTGTGGTTAAAATATTTTATGGTTATTTTTTATGAATTTATCTCTTTTTGGGAATGTTATAAAATTATATAGTTCTTGAAAAGTGACAACATGCAGACCGCATGACAACTCGTTGTGTCGGACAAAGCTGTGGGAATCTAACCCATAACCAAAGTGCGATGAGTATTTATCACCTACCACTGGACTACATGAAGTCCCTGGTTAGTATGAGTAATTAATTTTAGTTATATGATCTTATGAATGAGTTTATTTTGGGTTATTTATGGAAATTATTAACCTATCATTTAGAATAAGTGATTAGGTTAATTACACTTCAGTATGAGACTTTAAAAGTTGTCGATGTTATTTGGATATAAATGTTAAGATTTACTATGGAAGACTATGGGATTAAATTCTTCTGAGTTTTGGTTTTCAATGTTAGTTTGGATTATATTGAATAATTTGAAGTAATTTTGTTTATTTAATGGTCTCTTTTGAACTTAGGGTATTTTTTGTTGAATTTTGGAGATTAGGAATAATATTTATTTTTATAAAGAATTATTATTTTTAGGGATTATCTGATCTTGTACTAACCTTTTTGTTTTGGTTAAGGTATAAATAAATTGGAAATATATATTTCATATTTTTCGTATTATGTGATTCTCTAGAATTTGATTATAGCAACTTTAATGTGAATAATTCATCCATAATACTCATCGTTCGGAGAAAATATGAGTATGTGTTAGAAAGCTGGAAAAGAATGAAAGTCTACATGACATATATGTATGTTTCCTTATGCTTTTAGTTAAGCTCATAACTAAATACCTAAACTTTATGAAAATTAATTTAAAAAACATTAACCATTAACTTTTCCTACTTGTGAATCAAAGACTATTTAACCCATCACAAGTTTGTGATTTTCTGCTGGTTAGCTTTTTCCAAACTACATTTTCTATCACACTCTATCAGAACATGATGGTTTGTATTTTATTCCATATCCATGTTTTCCTACATATAATCCTAGTATTTGAATATCTCAGGAGACCTTTGTACTTATATTTATTTCTTTTAAGGTGATATATTTATTGACTCTTTTTCTATTGTGGGACTTTCAATTAAGTTTCCAAGCACATTTTTGAAATTGCGAGGACGCAATTTCCAAAAGGGGGAAAGGATGTAACATCCAGGTAAATAATGAGTAAGACATTTTCATATTTATTAATATTTGTGAATTGAATATTAATTTTACTTTAAAAGGGATTCTTTGTTCGATGTCTTACATGATACGCAACAACAAGTTTCTTTGAAATCATACGTTATACACTAATAATATAATATCATTATTTTAAATGGTAGTTAATGCCTAGCCATTGTATTGGTGGAATGAATAGAACTAACTTAAATATGATTATACGTGTTTGTTAAATGTTTTTACATTTATCTAATAAAGGTTATAGGCTTAAAATGGGAATGAATCTAATTTTAAGAATAATTTACTTTAAAAGGTTGATTTACCACCAATTGATGGAGAACCACATTTAAATATAGTTTTTGTCACTTTAACACATGATATTTGACCAAATAAAAACCTTCTTTATAATGGGGACATCAAAATTTACTTTGTGTGAATTTTTGAACTTTTCTGATCAAGTTTATTTTTTAATGACTAGTGAAAAATATTGTATTTTAATTCAAAACTGCATTTTAATCTAATTTATTTATATGGATAGATTATATTTTTAATTGGTTTTAACTTTTAATTATAATATATTTTTACCGTTATATCCAATTTTGTTTTTTGGAATTAATTTCACTTTAAATTTAGACATAAACAACTGTCAATCTTTTGATAGTTATTATTTTTTAAAAACACGCTATTTGTTTTAACAACGGGAATTAATTTTAAATTAATTAATGAAACTTCTGTGTTTTGGATTTTGTAAAACATAAATCATTTTTTAATTTGTAATATCAAATATGTCTTAGGCTGAAATTTTGGTATTTTTCTGAAAAACATCAATTTTTGATGAATAGTGAAACCACTTAGTAGTACTTAAAATGCTGATTTTTTCATTTAAATGAAATTTTACCACTTATGTGAATTGAATTTAGAATATCCAAAATACATGGATGTTATAAATAAGTAAAATTCGGCTCATTAAGATGAAAATAATTTTTTATGAATAGCAAATTTTGACTTTTATTCACCGCAGTAAAAGGTAAATAGGGTAATTCAAGGTAAAAAGAAAATGATAATAATACAAAATTACCTTAACAGTTGTACTAACCATATTGGATAGGTAATGACCGACCATGGGAAACCTTGGGTCGATTTTGGGACCCCATGGAGCCACTTATGAATGATAATGACACTTTATATTAATTAACTTAATATAAAGGAAAAAATGACATAAACAAATATCTCTTTGTAAATTAATTTTTACATTGGGTTATATAAGTAGTATTTTCTACTATAAATATTATTTAGAAAGATAAAACTATTTAATACAACATATTAGTTTTATTTATTTTTTATACATCGAATAAATTAAATTATTTATGACACAATAATGATGCAGTATTTACATCATTAATAAATGATTTAAATAAATAAGTTTATAATGATTAAAATATTATTCAAAACCTATATAATTCATATTGTATTATATTATTTCTACTATGAGTCATCTTATATTCTACTTTAATGATTTTTGGACCTTTATAAACCGAATATAATGATATAATAAAATAATATGTTCACACATTCCTGAAGAGCCCATCCTCCCCCTTATAGAAGGAGACCATTTCTAACCAATTCCCCACACTTCTCAAGCATTTTATCTTGTCCATAGTCTACCAAATTAATCTACCTACACCTCCCTATTCCTCATATAAGCCTTACCTTATGAAAAAGACACATCAAGAAGTCCTTTTAGTTCAAACCAAAGAAATTCACCCAAATTAAAGGTAACAGTTTCTCTTAAATTCTTTTGTTTTATTTTGTTTTATTTTACTTCTTCCACCCCCTAAACTCTTTTTATAAATTTATTTTATAAAAACACCAGTATCCTAAATATAATAGGATGTTGTTATAATAAGTATTAAAACTACACTAACACACACCTCCATCTAACGGGTGAAGAACATACTATTTCTATGGATGGAAAACTAACACCTCACAAAATGACGATTGTTCGATTATATCCTACCGCCTAACATTGTGTCCATTAAGATGGAAATATATTTATATTTGATGTATATTATGTTTATCTTATCTTTATGATTCCATATTATTCATTTATATCATACCTTTATGGTTTCCATTATGGTTAAACATGATAATTTCATTTGAGGATGTACGGACTACAACCCCCTCAAGGTGATATGATTCATTCATGACAAAAATGGAATGTAAAAAGGATAAAGTTAATGAAATTATGTAACATAAAATATTATATTATATTATACTGTAATTATAATATACCAATTTATCATTAAGTTTTCATTCCATTAAATATAAAAAAGATATAAAAGTAGCATTCATGCATATGTACGGATTACCGTATCCATGAACGGTGCGTTTCATATCTTAACTCAAAATGATATGGAATATGATAAATACATATACACTGGATATATATGATATATATGATATATAAAATATATATATAATTTTGGAGATAATTTACTTTTGACCACATGGACAAATTGTAATTATAACAAGTTCATTTTTGACTCATGTTCCGAACATTGATAAAATATCCAATATGAACTCAAATAATTAACTATTTGTTATAGCAAGATAATAAGTGATATAAAATTAATAATAAAACCTAAAAAATTTCTTAATTATGTAGAGATTATCTTAAGTTTATTATTCAGGAATAACACGGAACAAACGAGTCATGTAGGACACGAGGTAAGGGGATTTTCTTATCTCACTTTTAATTCCGTGAGATTTCCATTGTTATCCACTTATTCAGTACATGTGGTGTATTGTGTAATGACATTTTATATATATATTATCATGATTCTCATTATATTCATGTTATTCTCTAATTCATTTGGTGGTTATTAACTTTTTTTCATACGACTCAGTTGATTACAATGTGGTAAAGGGTTTCATCTCACTTTTTATTCCCGTGAGATTCATGCTATATTTGCCACTATTTTCTTTTGTATGGTGTATGTACTGCCCATGATTGTACTATTTGTGTAATATAATTTCATTTACGAGTATTTACATCTTCATTGTATGATCCTTCTTTCATGTGGCATATGTTTTGTAAGTTACCAAATCGATAAGGGAACCTTTCACCCTCCCCTTTTTAAAAGGATTATTTTAGTTAGGCCTTTTAATTTACATATTATTAGGTTGGGATATGTTATTCTATATCCTTATTGATGTAAAATTTAGGTCCAAGTGATGATATACCCTTTTTATCTCATCAACTGATTTTCTGAATTTTAAAGTGACGTCGTTAGGCTGTCAAATTTTTATAAAGGAACTTCTTAACCCAATTTCAATTCTTTGGGTTCAAATTGTACTTCTTAAATATGTCATCCTATGAATATGTGTGAATGAAATCTTATTTTTTACACTTAATATCCACTTATATTGGGTTTATTTAAAATTTTCACACATAATTATGTGATATATTTATCTTTAATTTAAGGATACCATCTTTATAAGGGATTTCATCTCAATTTACATTTCCACTACTACTGCATTGTTGTTATGAACCAATTCAATATTATATGGTGTATATACTTTCCTTTGACATATTATATGATGAATATAATTCTTATGATGATATTATAATGTTCTTATTAAATTGTATTCCTCATTTATTTGTATTCAAGCATCTCACTTTTTTTTAAACTATTTAATCAAAATATCGTTTTAAATGTTTTTAATATTTATTCATCAAAATATTTCTCATTAATGTACATGTTTTCAAAATGGGTTTTAGGATTTTTATTATATGGAAATTAATGATTTCATATGATAATTCATTTAAAATCTTGAAATTGGTATGAGACACTTTGATTCAAAAATATCTTTTTAAATGGTTTTAAAAATGATTTGATAAAGAATTGTTTATTTCAATATCATGATTTGATATATTGGAATGTGGAAATGTAATCTTTACTTTATACTTTTCTTATTTGTTATGATTATGTTATGGTTATTTGTAATTGTTTACGTATATGGGTGGTTCCGTAATAATCCTTGGTTGGGTGAGCCTGAGATAGCTCTCCAATGCATTGGGTAACATAACGGAGGTAAACGTTAATGTTTCTCCTAAGAGATTTAGATAATATACTGTGGTGGGTATTCCAAGTGTAATTACCTATGTAGCTATGATAGGTACATTTTAATTTTGATATGGATTTCATAATTAACCTTTAGGATTTTTGATTTCTGTATGTTATTCATAAATATTATGATTTCATGAGGTATGTTATGATTGAAATGTATGGTTTCATTGATTTGTATTTATTGATGGGATAATGTCTATTTTAATTATTTTGTAACCCTTACTGAGATTTTTATGCTCATCCCAAGTTTTGAAATGTTTTTCACAAGACCTAAAGATGAATAGGGTCAAGGATGAGATCAAGGAAAAGTCATGCTGTCTAAAACATGGAACTAGACATGCCCCTTTTTTCAAGAGTTTTTATTTTATAAAAAAATTGGAAATTGAGTAGAAGAGTCTACTTTGTAATTTTTGATATGTTATTTAATTTTTATGCCTAATTATCTAAAACTAAAAACTTGAAAAGATCCTTAATTTTAATTATTCTTTTAATTCAAGATTATGTAATGTTTAAGGAAAAGTCCTTATATTTTTTCTCTCTCCTAGTAAAGACCACCGAGGTTCTCGAGCTTACTATATGTATCCATTTTTTCATGACACTTAATGAGATCCCTAGAAATTGATGATATAATGAAATATTTCATGTCAAACACATAATTCATATGTTTCCCATAGACCAAGAACTCGTTGTCACTCGCCTATTAGGAATGTGGATCGGGTAATGCTGAATCCAACATGTATGACTTCGGTTCATGGTGTAAAATAACCTGAAAGCATCTAAACCAATCTTTGAGGTTATTTCCAGTGAGGATGTTGTCTTTATCTATAATTGTTCATAGGGATATATTTGTTGAAGAGTTTTTCATTTTATTCAACAATTAAAATAGAAGATAGTTAGTACTTTCTTGATTACATTTTATGAGATATAATGAATTAATTTTATTAATTCTCCTACTATTGAATCGAGTCCCAAAGGCCCTCACCATTGAATGTGTAATGTCCAATAACCATGAAATTCTAGTGGAAAGGATACATATTCAAGTTCGCATAATCCCAACAAGGGTTGGTCCTGTTATTTGAAGGTATTTAGGTAGGCAGGTCTTTCCCAATTGCGTGTTTGTAGCCCCTTGATTTCTTGAGTGGACCTCCCAATCCTGAAATCCTAAATTTGGATTTCCTCAAATATTCCCTCCAATATTACACCAATTATAGAAAGGGCTACTTCTCTTTATGTAATATGTTAATTTACCCTAAAACCTTTCATAAGGGCTTCCTGTATAAAAGTATGTTTCCTAACAAGGGTTGGTCAAACACATTTTTTATTTATTTTTTGTCATTATAATATTCTTGTTTATATTATGTGGAACTTACTTAAGTGATTAACCATGTATTGATAGTATTTACACATAATCTTGGTTCATTTTAGTCTCATCTTGCATTGTTGTTTAATTCATTAATTATGTAATCATGAAAACACACCCATAATGATAAACCATGAAACTGAAATAAATAAAATAACGAAAAGGGAATGGTCATGAGATTTTATAACTGTTAGTTTATCTATAGGTTGATAAACTAACCTTTTCCTAGGGGGAAACACATTAAACCATTTGGGTTCATGTTTATAGATTTCCACTTATCCACCTATGTATCTCCTAGGATTGGTTTTGTCTCGGATCCATCTTGAACTACCTCCTCTAGCTTTGGAGTTCTATCCATACATATAGGTGTGGGGTAAAAAGGAGGTTTTATCTAAAAGAAACCACATGCACGTATGCCCTATATATTATTGAGGAGAGATGGATCACGTACCAACAATTAATTTAATAAAAAAATTAAAAGGAAACCAATCAAATATAGAGGTCTTGATCTAGCTCATGATCACCCATATACATGCAATGAGTTACATATTTAATAAAAGTAGTATTCAATTATTTAATCTTTATTACTTAAGATAAATCAAACTTGAATCAATTAACTATCATCTATATTTAATCAATATTTTATACTTAAATACTTTTTTTGAATTTCCTGAGAATATCATCCATTATAATTTTAAGCAAATAAATTCATTTAATATATTCTTTGTATGTAACTTGTACATTAGAGTCAACCCAATGAATTATCATTCATAACTACCAAAATGTGTAGGAATGAACATTATTCATATGGTAAATTAAACAAACATACATATAAAACACCTATCACATGTTGTGCCCCAGATTTATAGCTGCACGATGGTACATGTCTCGAGGGTTTGTATAATTTAATATTAAATATTAACAAATCTATGTACTTTGGATGAGTAAATGGTGTGATAATCCTACTACACAATGTGTACTATGATTCACCTTCCTTTAAAAGTATGAATACAGGGATACAATGTGTATAGTTATTTCAAAAATCCTTGGAGTACATGGTGTGTCTAGTGGGCCACACACCGTGTAATATCCGCGTTACATGATCTCTATACGGGAAAGTCGTGTATAGGGTACATGGTCCAACCCTAACCCAAATGGACTACACACTATGTCTAGTATACCACATAGCATGTAATCCATAAATCATTTCCCACCTATTCCTATTCAACACACAAACTCTTTAAGACTTAGACAAAATCCATTGACACAACTTGGTTTTAAGGACCAGTCCTGATGAATTTAACCTTCATACACGTATGTGAATCCCACTACACATTATCTATTATGGTTTTTTATGGAGGGGAACCTTTGGCCCCCCATGATGAGATCTGATGTTAAATTTTAATCAAAAGTAAAATAAAATATTGTTTCTATAAGTTGAATGAGAAATGAAAGAGGAGGAATAGATCTCGAGATTTGGATTTTTAGAACAATTATCTTGAATTGAAAACCAAAATTATTAAACCTTAAAACATCAAATAATAATTTAAATAATTATAAACTATGATGTATCTTCTTTGATACCACTTTTAGGTTCCAGGAATAGCGGAAGCGTGGTTGGGACGGCACCCAACTTTAATATTTACCATTATAAATGATTATTCTGGGTTTGAAACGATGATGAACGCCAATATACATAGCATAGAATCAATGATTTAGATAAATTGAGAGTTCTAAAACCTTTATAGATGATCATTAATATCATGTTTATAATTAATTTAATTAATTTCATACAGAAATGAAAACTCAGATCTTCAGAATTTTCTTTTTTGATGATGCTGATTGCATGGAAAACCCCTCTAGATTATCACGTTGTGCTTGCAAGGATCCAAACTAGAATCCCTATAGTGGTGATCCATACATGCTCTGATGGCCTTAGATCGACACCTCGCATTCTCTAGGAACTTTTTTCGGTGAAGTGAGTGTCTTGCATCGATCGTTCTTGATCACTTGTTATTCAGCCTCGAAGAATATCTCTTGTTCATGAGAAAGACAATAAGAGGATTCGAGAGAGAAATTGTTCAGCTTAACAATTCTCATTTCACCAGGCATCTAGATTAGTATATGGAACAATAAACATACTTTTCTATTTATCGACATATGGATTTGATTATAATATTTAATAGCATAACTGTAATTAAATACATTAATAACTTTAGAGAAAACTTACTATTTTAATAATAATACCACATCATTATTTATGGTGCATCAACTTGCACAAAACGGAATTAAAAATAAAATTCCACATCACAAAATAATAGTAGGATTATTATTATTTTAAATTGTTTTAACATGTTAAATAATTATTTAATGTCTTACAAATATTTATTTTAAAATTGGACTTGACTTTTTCTGGTTGAACTCCACTTCCATTTATTGAACACCTGAATAAATAAATAAATAATTTATTCTCGTAACTAAATATTCTATTTACAAAATATTAAATAAATATTTATTAAATGTTCAATAAAATAAATAAATATATTTTACCCACAATTCAGTGATTATATATTTATTTAATTTATGAAATAATTTTATCTTGAATAAAAGTATTCTACTCTATTGAAATTAATATTTATTACATTAATTATATTCAAATATAATATAATAGAGACCATGAAAAACACTTATTCCTTGATCCTCTAGATTTATTTCTTGTTGGAATTAGGCAGGCCTACCTAAAGTCCAAGAGTACTGTCTAGTAATGGGTCAAGGAACCCAAAAGAGAAAACATAATTTTTCAACAAAGAAATACACATATGAATGCTCACTATGTAAAATAATACCTTTTCTCCATATCTCATCAAGAAGGTTTCATGATAGTGTCATCAACCTTTATGATTAATACATCATACTTTGAATACCTGAAATAAACTCTTCATTACATCATGGCCATGGATTTCCCACGAAAGTTCTATTTCAATTAAAGGGATGAGATATCAACTTCCATAAATGGATGGGAAAAATAATTCCTTAACTTATCCATTAATAACATGTCACTCGGGACATACCCAACATACCCTAGTTCCCACCAACATATGTCTTGATGGTTTTTGTCAGTAAATCAATGTGAGAAAGTGGTGACATGTATTAATGATAATATTAAAGTCAAAGGACTATTACACACAGTTGTAGATAGTAAAATCCAATAACACCAATACATGAGGAATTCCTACTAGAAGACATATTTTCATAATCTCTCATCTTGGAAGTTACCAAGTATGAATTTCATGATATGAAGTCTTGTCTTCTTACTAGTACTCACACCTGATGGTTTGTATACTATGTGTCCCATCATAGTATGTCATACAACTACAAAACTATATTTAAGAATATTGTTATATAATTTCAAGGTTCTCATCATAGTGGAGAACTACCATGAACTTATCAATGAAACAAACACTCTAGTACATTATTACATCATTTTAATGCAGGACAATGAAAAATATGTAATTAGATGTTTTATATTTAAATGAATTAAATATCCATGTTATAAAAGTAAAAACAATTGGTTCTAGGACACCAACTCTAACATATAGGGTCTTTTATGTTATAGGATACCTAAATTAGGGTATTTTAATACTCTATAAAGGGTTAAAATCCTTGGAAGCTTTAATGAAAAAGATAGAGTTCAATAATCATGTTAATGTAATTTTAATATATATTTTTTTACCTCATAGTATTATGTTTTCACTATTGTATTTACATAATATAATGTAAATATCCATCCCCTTATATATATAATGTCTTCTTCACATTTTATGCTCCCAATATTGAGGATTAACAGGTTTTTTAACATACAGATACTCCCAATCATGAGGTACAATAGGTTTCTCCACATGATGATGCTACGAATCCTAAGGAAAAAATATTGGCAATATTGAAATTGAGGAAATGGTAGAATAATAGAAACCCACATTTGAGAAAAAAGGATCTTTTTAGCAGAACCATCACCACAAAAATTATTAATATGTGAAGCAAAGGCATAAAATTTGAGGTTGAATAGAATTCCCATGGTCGTCCTATTAACCCAAAAAGGTATATTTTCATTAGTCACATTGTGTTCACCACTTGAAAGAATGTTCTAAATGATGTAGATACATGGTACAATGTTTTTCCCATGATGAAAAACGGATTTTTGAATAAATTTGGGTAATATTATTATATAATTGTTTTTTATGTTTCAAAAAATAATAATGAAACATTCATATACTTTCCATTACCCCTTGGAGAGTGAATTTATGTGAAAGGAATATCAAATGAAATTTGTATTAATGGTCATTATAATGGATCATAAATACTTTTAAATAATTCATATGAAGCATCACCTCATGGATTACAAAGGGAATTTATACCTTCAACCACCAAAGATATATGCATGCATGATAAACCAAGAAACATGGAATGTGTTTATTGGTCGTCGTGATGAGATGCCATTTTAGGTACATTGTGATTGGAAAAAAATTACATGGGAATACATGTATTAATAACAGTGATTTGGGATTTTTAATTTCTGAAATTGTAATTTACTAATGAATAAAAGAATCATGCATCAGAACTAGTGAACCCCTATCGCAAGGAAAGGATGAGGAATGATTCAATTGAAAAAATGGAATGTATTTTAAATATGCAGTAATACATTTTTATGAAATGAAATGAAAAAATAATTGTGTTTGTATATTTATATATATATTGATGAATCAAAATAAATATACACTTATAATATATATAATATTCTATAGAAGGTGGATCATTTAAATAAAGATGGAATGCTAGTAGATGAAAACACATAGAGTATGAGAATCATGTGTCAGTATGGCATAATAAATTTTTTCTAATTTAAATTTGTATTAATTGACAACAAATAGTTATTTTCATATATTTTCTTATCCAATTTAGACAAAATATTAATCATTTACCTCACTCGATGAATAAATACATACTTTATCCTTGAAGTAGATTGAACAATATGGTCGCGTCAGAGGTGTGATTTTATTAGTGTCCTCTCAAATATATTATGAGAAATGAAATGGACAATGGGATAAATGTAACAAAATATATGGTATGTAGGCATGATTAAATTTTATAAATGAAAAAAATAGTTGGTTTTATTGGTTCTTAGATAATTTATTGGAAAATAAAAGAGCATAAACAACACAACAAAAACCTCTACATGGTGATCCACCCCCATTTTTAGGCTACCCATTCCCCTAAAAGGTCTAATATACTAAAATTAATTGAATTTATTATAACTATTCCTATAAAATGTGTAGCATCAAGATACTGATAACTTTCTTACAATAATATTATATAGGGTGAAATTGATTATGATTTATATTTATCATCACTCACCCATCGTCTTATTGTGAGGCATATAACATACAATGTCCAAGGAGATATTTTACATAATAAAAAACATCCTAAAGAACATGTGAGAGTATAGATTCACATATCTCACAATATAATCACCAATATATTTGTTACCCTTGATGATTTGGATGTTTAGATGGTCAAACATTCTATTGGAACTTTCATATCATGACCATTTGATCTTGTAGAAAGGTGTTTCATGAACAAGTAATGTCCTCTCCAATTTATTGTTCATGTATAAGATTTAAAAATTCATGGAAAAAGGCCCAAACTGAGGGTTTTTTTATAGATGGAGAAATGAGAAAGGAAACACAGGTAAAATTAACACAATCTAAAGGATCAAAAAATCAATCAAAAAGACCTTTAGAGAGTACCTTTACCCCACTTTTTCAAATGTCGCATTTACAATTATTACAAGTGCATACAGATACCATGTTCCTAGATAGTAATATGTAAATTATTAATTCTTGAGGACAAATTTATAGAGTGAAAATTATATAAAATATTATTATTGATAATATAGATGAAATTCTCAAGAATCCATGGTTGGGAATCCCAATTGTAAATGTTTATATGAGGTTTTTTTTTTAAAATCCATTTATCAATTATTGATCTACTATGTTAATCACCATTAATTTTTATTTATATATTTTACAAGAATATAAATGAGTTATGTGTGAAGGGAAAACACCAAAAACAAAAAAATGGACTAATTATTCATCACACCACTTCAATACAATGGATGAAAATTAATATTTACAAATAGTGGACCAACTGGCCAAAATGTTTATAAACAATCTTACAGATGATAAACACTTTTTAACACTCATGATTCATGAGAAAAAATCTATTATCTAATCATATCAAATGTATTTTCATTTCATTCATTACATATTCATATTTTTAGGATGAATTGGTTCCCCAATTTAATCAATTTGGATATTCCTTGGATTTATTTTTTGATTCAATTCATGAATTACTAAAAAATCAACCATATATTTTGTCATTGGTCAATTTTCAATACATTACATTCTATATTTTACAAATTAACGTTATGTTAAATGTTTTATATTGTGTTTTAATGAAAAATTTATTATGATATAAAAGTGTTTAAATTTGTCAAAATCATGGTATGAGGAAGGCCATGAGAATAAGAAGTGTATAAAATTCTACATCTACCTAATTAATAAGGTATATATAATAATATTTTACTATAAAACATATAAAAAAATTAAATATTTTTCTCAATGGGTTTTCAGTACATGAAACTAACTAATGTAAAATATTTGTTAGGGAAGATTGTTTGTGTTGTGTGTTTGAAAAATGGATTTTGGTGTTTTGTTTTTATAAAATTAAAAATAACTCACAATATTTATTAACATTTTAATTCAAATAATATTTTTTATTGTTATATTATTTATTTTTTCGTTCATTTTAATTTGAAAAATAAATATTCTAATTTAAATTATATAGAATTTTCTTATTGTTTATTTAATATATAATACTTTTTTCCTATCATCGAATGAATCTGTGGCTTAAATTTTTCTACCTTAAACCTAGTAACATATATTTTAAATGTTTCCACTATTGTACATTTCAAATTTTATCATCTACCATAAGATATTTTTATCTTCCACTCTATGTTTCTATTATGGTTGAAGTGTCTGAATATGTATAGTACCCCTTTAAAAGTGAGTTTTTTCATCAAGCATAAGAACGTGACCTGTGACCGTGAGTAGTGTACAACCAGGATTTGTATGATTCTGTGTGGTAAGATCATGGGTTGTGATATTATACATTGAAAAATGACCATAAAATAAAACTGTGAACTACGATCATGCAATAGACTGTGGGAAATGACTGTGGATTGTGACATGGACTATGACTACAGACTGAAACCATGGACAGTGACCATGAAATATTATAATATATATTCCTTTATTTCTATTCATATATCTAAAATTTATTTATTTTTATATGGGAAATATTTTTACAACACTATATTTTAAATATATATTAACATTTTTATTTACTAATTTTTTTAAATATTTTCAATAATTTATTTCTTTTAAAATATATATTTTTGAAAACATTAAAATTAATGTTTAAGTTTCTATATTTTTTTATATTAACATTTTAAATTATTTTATAATTTGATGAGTGTATTTTAATTTCCCATTTCTAAACATTAAATTCATTTTTTCTTGAATATTTTATTTATTGTTTGATTTATAAATTGTTATTAAATTGAATGACTGTTATTTTATATTGATTAACTATTTTGATTTATTTAATTCAGTTATATTAATTTTATTTATATTTAAAATTTAAAATATAATTATCTAATGATATTTTTTATGGATAATTTAAATTATTATTTACGATATTTTTGTGAAGATTATTTGAAATTTATTCACACATTTTGGAATGAATTTTTAAATTTCAATTGAAGTTATTGTTCTTGATTATTTTCAAACTAATATCACTATCCAATATAATTTCTATGATATTTTTGTAACTATTATTATTATTTTTATTTATTTTACACATGGTTGGTGTTTTTAGTATTCTGAGTTCTCAATTTAAAGGGAGGTCTAGTACGCTCGGAACACCATTGATAAAAATATCCCAAGATTCCCTTTCCCTTGAGAACAATGTTATTAATTTTCAACATGTTTTAAAACTATATAAAGTACTATCAGGTCATGGTTTCATCTTTGGTATTATCTCCCAAGTGTTTATAACATCTTCTTTAATTATTAATCCCTTGATGAGATGATTAGAAACTCTTCTCAAAAACAAGTATACACGCTTCTCTTATTTATATTTTAACTATATATTTATAGTTTCTTGTGACTATTACACCATATCTTATCTCTCACACATCTTCTCACACGTTCTTCATATGCTTCTCTATTCCAAATAATAATTTCATTTTTGGGTTGGGACTCCTAGATTTTAAATTCAGATTCGTTTAGGTTGATACTCTCATATTCTAAAAACAAGACCATTTAGATTATGACTCCCATTGTCTAAAGTAAATGATGTAATTGGGTTTTCAATCCCCTTAAAAATTATGTGCTTCATTTTAGTTATCACTCCACTTCTTAGAAAAAGAAATTTTTATATAGGTTAAGATTCCCCTCTAAAAATTAGTATAGCGCACAACATATCTCTCATAGAGTGAATAGGTATAATAGTAGAGTGGGTCTTTTTTGAACTAAAATACTATAAAAAATCCATTTGTTCATTATTAATTTTCACTATAAATTAACCATAATAATTAAATTAGATAATTATTTGAAAAAATTAATTCATCTCTTTAAATTTTTAATCTGGTATAGTCCCCCACCCCCCTCAAGGATATCCTCCATTACCCTATTAATACTCACAATCACTATCAAAGGGTTGGACCTTGTTAAGGATATATTATATCTATTATTTTTTTCCATGAAATCAAAAAATATTAGCAAGAACCTATTCCTTATCAATATAGAGTTTTTGTTTTTTTTTTTTGTGTAAATATTTTCTATACTTCACTGTCTAAGGGAGAGATCTTAAGTTGGAAAAATGTTCCAGTGTACCCCCTAAATGTTATAAGGAACTATTAAAAATAATGGTGAAATTGAATGGTATATTACATTAAGAAATTGAATATTGATCTTTGGATAGTGGTGAGAAAACTATAAATTTCACCTAATTTTAACTTGATACTCTTACAAGAAGGGATATTACCAAATATGTTTTAAATTATAATGTTATGAATACAAAATATTCTACTATTAACCAAAACAATTCAGTCGTGCTTCTACATGAATGAAATATCATGAGATATGCAATATTATATAACTCACTCAACATTTCTTAGACAATTTTATTTCAACTAATCTTTTAATACTATGAGATGACTACCATGGCATCATTATGGGTGAAGATGAAACCTTAAAATAGATATTCAACATATTCACTACTGTTGTGAATGTAATGTCCTTACATGGAGAAATATTTGAAAACTCAATACTTATTGAATGACTCATATGAGCTCAATAAAATAAATCACATTCAAAATAGGTTTTCATTGGATAAGGAAATAACTTCAACGATTAAACTCTTGAGGAATTAATTGGATCACTAATTCAGTATAAAATAGAAGTGAAGAATATTTATAAATAAGACACAACAAATAGAAAGGGTTTAGAATTTATATATGGCAATGATTTATCTGATGAATATTTTTATTGTGATCTATTGGATAGTGAAAAATAATACATGGATCAAATTGTGACTAGAGTCTATAAAATAATGAAAAATAAAGGATTCAAAAACCGAATCGGAGGGAACCCTAAAAAATTGGGGAGATAAGAAATGTTATATTTATTATAAAACTTTAGTTTTTACTTTTCTAATTTCATAATAATGGTCATATGAATATCGATTTCTCAAAGAAAAATAGTAAATATTTATTCAAAGATAAGGAGAAAAGAGAATTGACATCTAATTGGTGGTTCATCAAAGAATCTGATTATAGTGAAGAATTAGAAAATTATAAAGAATATGATAATTTTGGTTTTATGTTTTCTCTAGATAATTTTAGTTATTATGGATTTTTTTGATATTTTAAATATGATACTAAAATTATTTAAGTTTTAGGAGTTAAATTAGTAAATTAAAATACAAAGGAATGTCTTTTTAAAAGAAACTCATTTATATAATAAGCCTAAAGAAAATAATAAGAAAATTCTTTATGGGAAAAAGTTTTGTTTATAATATAATTATAAACTAAGTAACATTTATTTTCTTCTCATGTGAATGCTAATTATTATTTGAAATATACATATTAATTGATTGAAAATTGAAAAGGAAGTAGAAAGTCCAAATAAATCCCTTTCGAATTTTATCTTGTATGAGAAAAGTATCATAAAATGATGACATTGAAAAAAAATAAATTTAATAAATATGTCTTTAGATATGATTGGATATTAGCTCATATTTATCATAATCATTTTGTGAAAATTGAATATAGTTACACTTTAACTATTACATTTTTACATATCGAATTAATAGAGTCTATGAAAGTTATTATTATATTAGATTTAAATAATATTTAGGATTTATAGAAACTCATATTTTAAATGTTTTTTATCTAGCATACCCAACAATACTTTTATAAATTCCTAGTGGGAACTTATTTTTTTTACTAATCTGATTTGACCCAAAGTATCTTAGGAACCAAAATTGAAAAGTACATGAGTTTTATAATAAAAATTCAATAGAAGTCTTAAAAACAACACATTATACTTAGAAAATAGATTATTTATTCATATGATATAAGTCACATAAAATTTTATCAAGTAAAACAAATATGATGGGGGCACTAATAATTTTTCGATAATTCCCAATTAAATGTAAATGGATTTGACAAAGTAGGTATTTCTAATTCTACTTCATTTATAAAGTTTTATATGTTAAAGTGTTAAAACATAATTTTATTAGTATATCACAATTGTGTGATGATGTATTGGATGTTAAATATGAAAATGGAAATTGTGTCATTTTTAGGGATGATTATTTATTTTTTTAATCTAATAAAAAGGAAAATATTTATATTATTTATTTTTATGAACTAAAATTTCAACATGTAAAGTGTTTGAATGGTGTTCTGGGTGATATAATTCGTTGAAATTGAGGATTAGGTCAGGTAAATTTATTAATATTACATAATATCTCTAAACATGAGAATTTACTATAGTTACCACCTATGGAGAAAGAACAACTACATGTTTGTGATGCTTGTATGAAAGGGAAACAACATAAAGCCTCTTTTAGACCTATCAATCATATAAGTATTAATCGAACTTTATAATTACTACATCTTGATTTATTTTGTCTTAAATATATTTATATACTTGGAGGAAGGAAATATACATTATATACTTTTAATTATTATAGTATATTTAAAAGTCTTAATTTTCATGGATATAAGAATTAAAATTTATCACAATTTGATACTTTTGGTAATTTTGTAAAAAATTAAATAATTTATAGGATTTTTTTAGTTATGATTAATAAATGCGTTTAATTTTATAATTTATATTATAAAAAAATTGTGAAAATAATGGATCCTCTGATAATTTTTATGCTCCAACAAAACCATAATAAAATGGTGTCGTAGAAAATAAAAATAAAAAACATATTGAAATGGAAAGAAATATATTAAATGAATATAATTTGAATAGATGTTTTTGGTATATATCAATGTAATTTATTTTTATATTTTAAATAGAATCGTTGTTATACCTCTATTGTAGAAGACTCCATAAGAAATACTTAATCATGAAAACCATAAATTTGGGTATTTTAAGGTTTTTGGATGTAATTTTTTTATTTAAATACAAAGGATACTTCAGAAAAATTTTATTATAATATTGATGATGGTTTTTTGATGGTTATTATACTAATAGTAAGACTTAGAGTGTTTAAAATTAATTAAATATGGTTATTGAAGAATATTTTCATGTTACATTTGATAAAAATAATGTCAAATTAAATTCATATTTTGTAGGCTTTTATAAAGAGTTTAGATATTTTAATCTTGGTGAAGAAATAAATCATGATAAGGATGAATAAATTTAGGGGGAGAACATTCCTTAAAGTAATCATTGATCTTGGAAGATTCCTAGATATCATCCCTATAAAAAGTATTATTTGTAATGTTGATTCTGGTATTGAAACTATAAATCCTATTTTTAATTTGTGTGTCAATTCTATATTTATTTATTTATTTTTCCTAAAAAATTTTGTGATTCATTGAATGATTCGAATTGAATTGATTGTATACATGATGAGCTTAATAAAATTTCTCATAAAAATATGTGATATTTAGTTGAGCCCCTAATAGATATGTTTTTTATTATAACTAAATCAATTTTAAGAAACAAGATGGATAAATATATATATTTTTAATAATTAAGTTATAATTCTTACTCAAGGTAATTATAAATAAGGTATAAATTTTATTGTTATTTTTCACCTATTACTAAATTTTAATCAATTAGAACTTTATTTGATTTCACAACTTGACAAGGTTTTAAATTGTTTCAAATGGATGTGAAAAGTTTTTTTAAAATGGTTTTATCTATGAATAATTTTTTCTAATGAAACCTCATTGTTTGAAAATTATAAAATTTCAAATAATGTTTTCAAGTTATCAAAAGATTTATATTGTATTAAGAAATAACCCTGAACTTTTTATGATATATTAACTTTTTATTGTTTAAAATTGATTTTACTGAAGTCAAATTAGATCCTAATATATTTATAAAACGGATTTGAAATGATATTATAATTTTTAAAATTTATATTGATGATATTTTTTCGATATTAAAATTATTTTATTTGAAAACTGTTTTAAAAGTTGATAGATAATGTGTTGTATTTGAGTCTTTTGTAGAATCAAAATGTTTTCTCGGAATTATTTTTTTCCAAATAAATGATAGAATATTTTTAAATCAATAAAAATATAATATATATTTGGTCATGTTTTTTGGTCTTGACTACCATAACATATTTAGAACACATATGAGTATTAATTGTAAATTATATTCTGATACTTCTGGAGAATATGATTTTTCTAATGTTTATGGATGCATGATTAGATGTTTGTTGTATTTAATTTCTTCTAGAACTAATATGAAGTTTATTGTTTGTCTATATTATAGATTATAATTAGATCCTAAGGAATCTCACATAAAGGATATTAAAATTATTATTAGATATTTTAGAGTAACTATTTATATAGGGTTTTTCTATTCTAAAAAAAAGAGAATTAATATAATTAGTTACTCTAACTATGATTTTAGAGGAAGAATACATTATAGGAAAATGTAACTTAGGTATGTGTCTCTTTCATGGAAAGAATTTTAGTTTCTTAGACTACTAAAAAACAATAATCTTTAACTTTTTCAACTACTGAAAGTAAGAATATATCGATGACATAATATTATTCATAATCTTTTTATATTACACAACATTTATTTGATTTTCATTTTAATTTCGGAATGGTACCTATTTTTTGTGATAATTCATCTATTATTTATATCTAAAAGAACCCTTTATTTTATTCTAGAACCAACAATAAAGACATTAAATTTCATTTCATTAGATATTATATTAATAATGGTGATATTATTTAGAATATGTGCTTATAGAAAATCAGTTCATTGAATCTTTTACTAGAAATGTGGATTCTTATAGACTTGAGAAATTTAAATTTGAAATTTATATATTAGATACATTTTAATTTGTTTAATATACTGAATAAGTTTATAAAAAAATTAATATCATATGTACTTGTATCTGTACACTATTTGTACACACAATTATATAGGGAAAGATGGAAACTTTTAATATAGAATATATTTTCATTTACAAGAATTTAATACTATCAATTTTATGATTGATTTATTATTATTGAATCAAATATTCCAATTATATTTAATTAAGTTGGTGTTTCAATATTTTATGTTATACATTATTTGTTCTATAAATGGGGAGTTTCAAACTGAATTGATTTATTTAAATATTTAATTTTATTTACATTTTGATAAATTTATAAAATGTGGATAATTATTTCACTTCAAATTATTTCCCAGTTTTACAATTTCTAAAAAGGGGGGAGATTATTTGGAGATATTTTTAGAGTATTGTGTTTATAAATCCATTTTTTGTGTTTGTGTTAAAAAATAAAAATAACTAAAAATATTTTTTAATATATTAAATATAATTCGATTATTATTTTTTTTATTTATTTGTTCATTAATTTAAATTAAGCAGAGTATTTTATTTTTTTATTTTTTTTATAGTTTATTTCATTACATAATTTTTTTACCATGCTATGTTTCTATGAAATATAATTTTTTCTACTATGAACCTACTAATGTATCTTTTAAATATTTATTGTACCATGTATTTCAAATTTTATCTTCTACCATAAGATATTTTAATCTGCCTCTATGATTTTTTTTTGTGGTTGAAATGTTAGACCATATATAACATTCCTTCAACCAAGAATTTTTATCCTAGAATAAGAAAGCGACATGTGATAGTGAGTTGTGTACCCCCATGAGCTATGTACATCATTAAGGCATGAAAATTAGAATTGATCTTCAACAATGATAATTGACCGTGAAATGACATCGTGAACTAAGATTTTGGACTACAACCATAGACTCCGATTGTGGACTATGACTGTAGACTATGAATGTGCAATATCACAATATTCAAGTTCTATGATTTATACAACCATGACTAAAATTAATTATTTTTAAAAAGGTAATATTTTAGTGATACTCTTTCTTACATATATATTGACATTTTTATTTAATGTAATATTGTTTTATAAAATTTATTAGTTTATTTATTTAAAAATATATATTTTTAAAACCACTAAAATTTATTTTTTTAGTTATTTAAATAATTTGAGTAAAAAAATTAAATTATTCATTAGTTTTATGAGAGTAATGGAATTATATATATTTATATAATTCAAATATATTTTTCTTGGATATTTTTTTTTTGATTGATTTATAAATTATTATTAATTTTTTAACAGTGTTATTTTATAGTTATTTATTTTTTTAAATGTTTTCAACAGAATTTCATTAATTTGAATTATATTTAAAAAATTTAAATTTAATTGTCTGACACTATTTTTAGAAGATAATTTTATTTATATTTTTTGACCTATTTTTTGGTACTCTTTAAAATTTATTCAAAAGTGTTTGAAGGATTTTTTTTAAATTTCAAATGATGTTACTAGAGTTGATTATTCAGGAAACGAATTTCCATCACCAAGATAATTATTATGATATATTTGGAAATGATATTATTATTTTGAATTATTTAACCTGTGGAATTTATTTTTTTCATTACTATTATCTACTTAGAGAGAGGTCAAGTTGGCTTGTAACATAATCGAATATAATTTATAACAAAATTAAATATTATCTTTACCTTAAGAAAAATTATGTTAATTTTCATAGTGTCGTACAACTCTATAATATCTTTTGTGATAATAGCTTCTTATTTTGGGTGATTTTTCAAGTACTAAACCACATATTCTTTGACTAATACTACCTTGATGAGAAAATTTGATCCATTACTCAGGAACCAGTTCTTGTGCATATCTTTTTAATCTTATATATATTTCATCCTAGTTTCTTATGTATATTGCACTACTTATTATCACTCACACGTTTACTCACAAACTTATATTTATTCATTTCCATTAAAAATATTTTTTTCTTTCTTTGAGTTGAGACTCTTAAATTAAAAAGTGATCATAGTTCTAGTTGTGTTACCCATAGTCTAAATTTAGTGTTGTAATTGGGTTTTAACTCTAATATAAAATTTACTGTGTCAGTGTGGTTATAAATTCACTTTGTAGAAAGGGGTTTTTGTAATGGAGTTAATATTCCCCTTGAAAAAATTTTATTGTGGATAATTTATCTCTCAAAGAGCATAGAGGTATAAGTGTAGAGTAGGTCCACTTTGGACTGAACTACTATAAAAATTCCCTATGTTCATTATTTTATGTTTCAGTTGAAAATTATCTATAATAGTTAACATTGAAAATTATTTCAGAAAATTAACCCATCTCTTTATATTTTTGATCTAGCATATTCACCTCCCCCCCTCACGGACATATATAACTACCTTATCTAACCAAACATTATTTTGGTTGCTATGTTTAGAGATTTATAAAAGATATTATATTCTATCAACACATTAGCATCCCCAAAGATGTATCTTTAATGATAATTAAAACTAAAATTATAATATTTATTTAAAATTTGTTAATTTATATTTTCTTTCTAAAAAATCTATTTCCACTTTTGAATGTGTGGATTGATGACAGTCAAGGTTGTATTAGAAAAATATAAACAAACACAATGTATGCAGACATCGACAAATGGTGTCTTCATACAAATTATTTGTAAATTTTTTCATAATTTTACCTAAAAAATATTTAGTTAATTTTAAATGTGATCATGAAGAGGTGACTTTGTCAATAATTGAATTTTCTCTAAATATGTTTTACTCTATGAAGTGCACAAAATGCATAGAGAAAAATAAATTCATGAAAAATTCACTGACAAGGTTGATGCACTCAGGTACTATTTTTTCTCATAGTGGAGATATTTGTTCTCTATTTTATCTTTTTATGTTTAGTATTGTATATTATCAGTTTACAAATGACTCAAAGTGCATGTTTTCAATTTGAAAATCACATTTTAGTTAAAAATGTTTTTTCA
The DNA here is from genome assembly GCA_963277665.1 of Viscum album. Classification (NCBI taxonomy): domain Eukaryota; kingdom Viridiplantae; phylum Streptophyta; class Magnoliopsida; order Santalales; family Viscaceae; genus Viscum; species Viscum album. Next base: position 2,079,152,615 of record OY728128.1, on the reverse strand, counting down.
CAACAAAATCCAATCGAGCACACTCAAATTAACTTATAACATTAGGAAAATGGACCATAATGAATTATTGATATTTGAAAATGAGTTGAACATCAATTTTTTACATGGTGTACCTAGTATCACACAAAGTTCATGTTTGTAGTTTAAAAGTACCATTTTAGATCCAAAACATATTACTCATCTAAAACCAATAAAACACAGTCACATTATATTGATAATTTATTAAAATGATCTATAAGTGAGTTGTGACATGTAGGAATCTTCCACATGTCAGTTCAACACATGGTGTGTTCGGTATGATTGAATGTGCATGTTTTTTAATTGAAAATTTAGTTCATAACACATATCACTCTCTTAACACTAAGATGAAATTATCAGATTATCTTGATAAGTTGGAAAAAAGATCTATCTGTTATTTTTAATTGGTATGAATCTACCAAATTTCAATATGAAACACAATGTGATCAATTTTATTGAATGTTTGTTTTTTATTTTAAAGTGACATTTTATTTCAAAACATGTGTCACTTGCTGGAAAGTAGAAAAATATACTGGGATTGTTTTAATACTTTGGGAAAATTATCTATAAATAATTTTTTACATGTAGTAATTATCATAACATTAATATGAAACCTAGTTTATCTAATATCACTCAAAGTGTGTGTTTTTAGTTTTAAAGTGACATTTTAATTCAAAATTTGTGTCACTCAATGAAAACCAAGAAAACAAATGTGGTGTTCTATGTATGACTTAAATTTTGTGTTTTCAATGAGTTTCACTCACTAAAAAATAGCAAACACACTCATATTATCTTGATATTTTAGGAAAATGATCTATAATCTGTTTTTGGCTTGCAGGAATTGAACCCTTATTAATTAGACACATGTGGTCCTGGTATAACATATTGTGCATTTTTTAGTTTAATGTAGACCATTCAATTTAAGAAATGTGTCGTATACTCAAAAACGTAGAATACACAATTATATTGTCTTGATACTTCAGATAAAGAATCCATCACTTATTTGTTAATTGAAATGATTATATGCAAATCAATGTGATACATTGTGTTCCGCGTATTACCGAAATTGAATGTCTTAATTTAAAATTGATATTTTAATTTAAGAAAAGAGTCACATACTTGAAACTGATGAATCATGTTTGGGTTGTATTGATACTTTTAAAGAATTCTTTATAAAATATTTTTGACATAATATAATCAACAACACATTAATCTAACATGTGGTGGGCCTAATATGACTCAATGTTCTTATTTTCAGTATAAAATTAACATTTTAATTCAAAACACATATCATTTACTAAAAACTGAGAAAACATACTCTGATAGCCCTAATAATTTAAGAAGATGATTCATAAGTCATTTTTTACATATACAAGTCATCCTCACATAAATCTAACGCATTAGTTGGCCGGTATGACCGAAAGTGATTTTTTATTTGAAATTGACATTTTAGTACAAATCATGCTTTAAATAGTGGAAATTGATCAAAATTTTGTATACTATCTTGATAATTTATGAAAATGATCCTTGAATAATTTTGTATGTGTAGGAATGAGTGGCATGTAAATATAATACATGATGTGTTCTATGTGAGTCAAAGTATGTGTTTTCAGTTTAAAAGTAGCATTTTAATTCAAAATATGTGTGATCGGATAAAAAGCATGAAAACACACTAAAATTGTCTTAATAATTTTAAAAAATAATACATTATACATTATATATATATGAATCATCATCACATTAATCTGACACACATTGTATCCATTATGACTGACAGTGATAAATTTAATATAAAATTGAAATTTTAGTATAAAACACACTTCAAATAATAAAAGTATAAAATATCAGTTAGATTTATTGATACTTTCTAAAAAATATCCATAATTCATTTTTGATGTATACAAAATAGCCACATTTTAATCTAACACATGGTGTGGCTTGTATGATTTAAAATGCATGTTTTCATTTTAAAACTAATATTTTAGTTTAAAAGCAGTGTGAAATACTCAAAACTAAGAAAATCCATTTAGATTCTCCTGATACATAATGATAATGATCTATAATTTATTTTTAACATATAGAACTCATTATATCTCAATATTATACCTGGTGTGACTGGTTTTACTCGAAGTTCATATTTTCATTTTAAATGATAAATTTTAGTTTAAAGCACATGCTACTCCATGAAAACTAAGATTATATGTTTACATTGTTTTGATAATTTAGGAAAATGAACCATAAGTGATTTTTGATGTTTATCAAGGATTCTCACATCAATATGATACATTTTGTGACTTTTATAACTCAAAGTGAATGTTTTGAGTTTAAAATAAAATTTTTGTTAAAAATGATTCACTAATTGAATGATTTTAAAACAACTCAATCTGTATTCATATTTTAATAAAATGATCCAAAAGTCATTTTTGACAAGTATGAATCATTATCAAATCAATATGATACATGGTGTGATCGGTATGACACAATGTGTGTAGAAATTCAATTCCTTCGTTAATATGTGTATCACTATATAAAAATAAATAAAACACAATCATATTATATTCATACATTTGGAAAATGATCCATAAATCATTTTGACAAGAACAAATCAACTACATGTCCTACTAACACATTGTTTGACTAGTTTGAATCAAAGTGTGTGTTTTAATTTAAAATTGAAATTTTAGTTCCAATGTACTTTCACATACTCAAAAACATGAAAACACATTAATATTGTTTTGATAGATAAATAAAAAATTTATATAAGTAATTTGTGATGTATAGGAGTAAGTATCACCTCAATCCAACACAGAGTGTGACTGGTATGACTTTATGTTTGTGTTTTTTATTTAAAAGTGATATTTTAGTTAAAAATAAGTTTCACTCACTAAAAAACATGAACAAAACTTTCATATTTTTTTACTTACTTATGAAAACAATCCATATGTAATTTTTTATGTTTTTAATTCAATCAGAATTTAGACTAATACACTGTGTGACAATATTATTACACAAAGTTTCTGTTCTCAGTTTAAAATGAAACTTTAAATAAAAATGTACCACTCACTAAAAAAATATGAAGAAACACTCAAATTATCTTGATATTTTGGGAATATGATCTATAAATACCTTATTATTGGTTGGAATCAACCACGCATCAATCTAAGACACAATGTGATCAGTATTACTCAAAGTGTGTTTTTTGGATTAAAAATGGAATTTTAGTTTAAAATAGGTGTCAGTCACTAAAACCCTATAAAACATACTTATATTATCATGATACTTTTGAAAAATGATCCATATGTCATATTTGATGTGTGGGAATAAACTTCACATGAACATGACACATGGTGTGCTCGGTATGACTCAATGTATGGCTTTTCATTTTAAATTGATATTTTAGATCAAAATATGAGATAGTAAAAACTAGGAAAACACAATCATTTTTTCATAGTTAAATAAAATTATCCAAAATTAATATTTGTCCTGTATGAATTATCCCAACCTCAATATAACACAAAGTGTGACCGATATGACTCAAAATGTATTTATTTTGTTATAAAGTGGAATTTGAGAAAAAAATATGTTATTCACTAAAAACTAGGAAAACACACTTCTATATTATTGATACAAAATAAAAATGATACATACATCAATTTTTATGTTCAATAATCAACCACATGTTAATCCAATACATAGTTCCACTGGTACGACACAAAGTCTATATTTCCAGTTTAAAAATAACATTTTGTTTAAAAAACATTACACACGTTGAAAAATAAGAAAAATTAACATATTTTAATTATATTTTTTTAAAATAATCCATAAATAATTTTTGATAAGTTTGAATCATCCACAAGTTAATCTGATACATGATGTCACTTGTTTGAAAAAAAAAGAGTTTCCTATTTTAATTTGAAATTTTTTGTTAAAATCATGTCTCGCTCAATAAAAATTATGAAAAACCACTTGGATTGTATTGATGATTTAATAAGAATATCCATAAGTCATTTTTATATGTAGAATCAGTCTTTAATCAATTACACACATGATGTGGTCAGTATGACTCAACGAATGTGTTTTTATTTAAAAGTCACATTTTTGGTCAAATGATATGTGAGATACTAAAAAAATCAAACACAGTTATATTTTTTTGATACTTTTAAAAAATGATCTTTTATGTCATTTGGGATGTTTAGGGATTGGATTAAGCTCAATCCAATACAGGATGTGATCAGAATGACTAAAAAAATTTAATTTTAAAGTAATCTTTTAGTTGAAATCATGTTTCACTCACTAAAAATCAATATAACACACTCCTATGGTCTTAATAAATTATGAATATAATATATATTTCATTTGTCATATATATGAATCAACCACATATCAATATGATAAATGGTGTGACCAATATGACCCAAACTCTATGTTTTCAGTTTTAAATGACATTTTAGTTAAAAACATTTAGATCTCATTGAAAACCAAGAAAACACGTCTGTAATTTCTTGATATTTTATTTCAATGATCCATAGATAATTTTTCATGTTTTGGAATCATCTATAACTCAATCAGACATAAGCTGTGGTCGGTCTGACTCAAATTGAATGTTTTAATTAAAAAATTACATTTAGTCCAAAACATTCCACATGCTCAAAATCATGAACATATAGTTGAATTATATTAATACTTTTGTAAAATGATCCTAAATAATTTGTCATGTGTATGAATCAACCACACATTAATCAGACACATGGTGTGCCCAATATGACTTGAAGTGCATGTTTTCAATTTAAAAGTGTCATTTTACAAATTCATTGTATCCTATCAATGTTTAATTTATTTTTTCTATTATTAATCACATAAGAGTTATTATTTTATACAATTACACTCTTTTGTTCAATATGGGTAGCTTTTTATGCAACTAGTAGCAAGATCCGAATCATTTTAGAGGTGGTCTATAGACAACGAAACATCAAATTATATTAATTTTTTTTTGTTTGTGAAAAATTGTAAATACCAATGTAATTGTATATTCTAGTTATTTTAATGTTATTATATATGGTACATTTTTTAGTATTGGGATGTAAATTTAATTAAAATAAAATCAAATATTTAGTTCTATAGGGTCATATAAATTGCAATAGATTGATATTGTAGCTTGAGGTTTATTAGTGTCATTTCAAGTGCTTATAAATGATTCTGTTATCAGTTCTAGAAATAGAACAATGAAAAGTTTCCTCTATAGGTTATAAAAAAGATCACGTAATTGTCCCCCATTATTAGTTTAAAAAATACCAATAAAGCATCATCTATATTATCTCTTTTTTACCACTGATGAAGGTAACCTTTATAATCACTATTTTTAGACATGATAAATGAAGACCAATTTTAAAGGAACATAAAACATCACTAATTTTTTTATGCTAATGAAGGGGTTTTCTAGAACTAGACATTATTGTATATGTAGTAATGTTGGGTGTAGGTTCTAGGTATAATGGAAGTGTCCTTCGAAGGTATGAACACCATGGATTTTGGTTTAAAATCATATGTGACCATTTATTTACATGATCAAAATGTCATGTCCAATGAAAATATTAGACTACATGAAAATATTAAAATTTCAAAAGAAAAATAAATAACATTTACATGTAATTTATATTTAATTTATGAGAAGATATATAATTACTTAAACTTGTAATTTTTTTTCATTTATGATCTGATAATATAGATTTTGTCGCCCCAACATTGCACTACAGGAACCTAGTATATAATCCCTCTAGCAATGATCCTCATTTCAACCATAATATCTAAATGATGATATAGAATTATCAGGTTCTATCATGTCCAATCAATATTTCTTACATTGTTCAAGGTTAGCTACAGTTCAATTCTTTTCGAGAGAGGAAAAAATCTTGACAATCTGTCATTGTCTTAAAATATGTGGGGAGGAGAGCAGTATAGTTCTTTTTTTCTCTCTCTAGGTCTTGAGAGAGTCTCACTCTATCCGTTGTTCATTAAAATTTTATTTTAGTAAATATATATAATAATATATTTATTATAGAAGGTTTAGTGTATGAAAATTTCACATAAGCCCATAACCATAGTTGATACTATTAGTTTCCCCTATATCCATTAATAATAATATTATTATTTTTAATCACTTGACATGTGAAACACATTAAAAATATACAAATAAGTTTATATTATTTATATTATTTCTAATCAGACAGTTAAACTCAGACATCTTTCCACCATCGAAACTTACTGAACCTCAAATAATGACTATTTAATAAATTAATGTCATTACATTATTCTATGATAAATATAAAATATTTATATTCATCAAACATGAAAATAAATATTTACTATTATTATTTAACTCAGTTGGTATTTTAAATTAATTTTGATTAAATTATATAAATCAACCAAACCAAATAAGTATTATTTATTCTAACTTGTTAGATTCAATATTTTAATTTAACTAAGATTATAGATAAACGTAGTGTGTGTCCCTATTGGCCTCTTTCTTAGTGGAATTAAAAATATCCACCTAATGACTAAGGATAACATCTAGTAGTATGTCAAGGAATCTATAGAGAATTTAGTTAACATCACAAATAACTCCAACCTCCTATGAACTTTTATTGTGTAATATAACCCTTTTATCACATTATCTTTAATCAAACTGGTTGAATGTTGGGGTCATCAACCTATATTCTCTATTTTTATTTCTTTGAATTTATAGAAATTAAATCACTAATTTAATACCATGTCCATGGATTTATTCTGGTAGTCTCATTTCCATCAAAGGTCATGAGATATTAACTTTCATTAGGAGAAAAACGAGATAAATCCTTTCTCACATTATCCATTGATGCTATATAATTTGTGTTGCACCCAAAGTATCCTTCTTCTTTTAAATCATATGTCATCAAGATTTTTATCAACACATCAAATCACATGATTCATGATATCTATTAATAAAAATATTAAGGATTAAGTATCAATACACACATCCTCATATAAGAATATCTAGTGAGACATTGAAATGTTGATTTTTGGAACCTCCTTATTTTAATGCTCCCAAATAATGTTAATTATGGTTTTAATGAGTTTTATGTTTTATGATAGCATTTTATAATATAAGTTAGTCTTGTGATTTTGTTTCTATGTATTCAAAAGGTTTAATGCTAGACCTGATTCACCATTAAAGATGAGTTATCAGTATAAATGAGACACCATCAAGAATGCATCAATGCCTGGAATGAGTAACTATAAGTAATGAATCACCAACAAAAAAGATTCATCGTCACAAATGTATAATTTCCGAAAAATATTCATCGTTATAATTGTCGTACCAACTGCCAACCTTCCATTAGAAGAGTTACTACTGAGACGATTCACCAATGAGATGGTCACCACTATAGATGACCTATTGTTAGATTCGTCAACATTGAGATGATTCACTGCTGAGATGAGTCACCACTGAGATGATTCACCATTGAGAAGATTCAAAATGGGAAAATATTACCTTTAAATGAGTCACCAATGATATGACTCACTAATGAGACATGTCACCACAAAGGTGATTCACTATGGAGCATGACCTACCATCAGAATTTACCTACCATCGGCTTAACCCAGCATTGGACTAAATCATTGTCACAAATGATTCATTGTCATATTGTTCCATTCTCACTATTCTGGGGCATTTTAATAAAATATTTTCAATGGATATATTAATTAAATTAATAACAAGAGTTATTTTATAAAAATATAATTCAGTATTATAGGGAACATTAAAGTCTATGTCAGATCTTAGTAATGGTATGCATAAGATCATGCTGATCTTTCTTCAAATAGAATCTCCATCACGAAGTGCTATATATTTAAAATAACCATTCCTCCAGCATGTAACCAGTGGTGTGATGAACAAGAGAAATCTTACTTTCTAAAAAAATGAGGATCTTTCCATGAGATCATACATTTATCATTCCTACTTACATCCAACACTAAAAGAGTGGAGCACATTGAACATCCAGTTCCTTTCCTATAGTCACAAAAAAAGAGATCCTTGAGACATACTATTTTTCTACAATTTTTAAGGAAATGAATCAAGCTCTACTCCATGGAAAATTAGAGGAGACTCTAGCATCTAGATTACTATTGAACGAGAAAAATTATATTTTCTCTATGTTTAAACATGGTCTTTGTTTTTGTTAAATTTATTTAAAATAAGTTTGTTGTTTGTTTAGTTTCTTAACAAACACTATCTCTTTTTACAGAAATGGAGACTGCTAGATATTCTCTTCACTCTCTCACTATTTGTTTACCCATGAGTGTTTTGGAAGAGGTCCATGTGTGATATGAAGTTATATTATTCATATGGTTTTTGTGGAAGAATTCCCTACATGACCTGCAAAACTTGTATTTTTTTTGTAAAACTAATCATAGTTGTGGATAAGATTATATATATAATCTTCTTGGAATTGGATGATTTACAAGTGGTGGGGATTATATCTCGAAGTGAGACTGAACCCCTTGTTTTATTCCACTTTGTTTTTCTGTTATTTTCATTAGTAAGGTTTAAACTATATTTGATTTAAACTGTAATTAAAACCTATACTTTGATATTTAATCTTAACTAGTGTTTATATAATTATTTTATTGATTAAATGGATTTCAAAAGTTAAATTATTTTTCATATTGTTTTAACTGAGAATTAATCAACCTTTGAGGAATCCATTAAAAGATAAAAATTATATAAAACTAATCTTTCGATTAACTAGGTGTATTTATTTTATTTCTGAGATTTTAAGTAATCTTTCTCTTGATATAAATTTGATTGGGAACTCAATTCACCCCCACTTGAGTTACTCATTATGACTACTAGATTTTTTATTTATGGGCTTCTTCTCATTACCACATATCTTAGAGATTACCAAGGGTGACACCATGATAATGTGTCCAAAATTATTATGACTCTCCTGACCCTAATTTAATGCATTGTATGTATCCCATCATAAAATATAATTCGTCTATTGAATAAGATTCAAGAATAATGTCAGTGAACCTCTAGGTTATCATCATAGTGGGGAACTTCCATGGCCCATCAATGTGACGTGTATTATAAAGAAATTATCACATATAAATATTATATAGAATAATAATCATGATGTGAAGAAAAAAATATTTAATTAGAATAATATGTAATAGAATAGTAAATAAGTTGGTTCTAGGGAACCAACTCCAACAGGCTGCCACTTGAACTAGAGGAAACTAGAAATAACTTTCAATCCACTAGATCTCATGTAATAACGATTCTTCTACTAAGATACATCCTTTATTATGGGGTCTTCCATGTTTTTAATCATGGATTCTCTTCTAACTATAATTTCAATTAATTGAGATAGATATTTCAAGAGATGAAACTTATGAATTATGTGATTTTTCATTTGGTGTGACCTTGTCTCTTTGGAGAGAGCCACCACTATAGTTTTATTGCAAAAAACTGTGATAGGATCTTTACTACTAGTTATCACATTAATCTCTAGGACAATATATCGAGTCAAAAGTGATCCCTTTATTACATCAAAAACTGTGAAATTATCATAAAATGTTGGAGAATAAGTGAAAACTAACTACAAGGAAAACATACATCTCATTACTCCTTCATTGAGACAAATTACATATCAAGAGTGTGACTTAAAATCATTCTATTTTTCCGAAATATATAGTTTGTATAACCCTTGATGACTAGCTCTTCATTTCCTCCATACACTAAGAATATATCCTTAGTTTTCCTGAGATACTTAATGAGTCCTTAACAATAGTCCAATGACGTTCACCTAGATCTTCCTGATATCTTCCAACCATGCTCAAGGAAAAATAAACATTAATCCTCTTTTATAACATCACATACATGATTGATCCTATTACATAAGTGCATTAGATCTTAATAATTATATCTATTTCCTCTAATATCTATGGATACATTTTATCGGAAATATTTATACCATGTGAGATTGGAACCAATACCATATTGAATTGTTATATAATGAACCTCTTTAGTATATGGTCAATGTATGTACAATGACTTAGTCCAAACATCCTATTATGTTTATCACTCATGATCTTAATCCATTGAATGTAGATTTATTCCCCTAATTCCTTCATGGGGAATCACGTTCTCATCAATTGCTTAACCTATTATAATGTTGTTATATCATTTACAATTAGTAAAATTTTGTCAACATATACTACTATGAAAATACTATAATCCTTCTAAAATTCTTATAAAAACAAGGATCACATTCAATCTTAAAAAAACCAAATTTCTTTTTAGCTTCATCGAATCAGATTTTTTATGTCATAGATTATTCATTTAATCTATACATGTAACTATACAACATTCATAATCTATTGCCATTTCCCGAAGTCACAAAGTCTTCTAGTTGTATTATATAACGGTCCTCTTGAAGGTTCTTGTTATTTAATGTGGTTTTCGACATCTATTTTCCAAATCTCATAATCATAGTATTCTATATTGGAAAACTACATTATAAGGGATCTAAATATGGAAAATGAAGAATAGTTTTCTCCATATTCAATTCCTTGACATTTTTCAAACCCCTTTCCCACTATCCATAATTTTTAGGTATGCAATTTAGCTTATATGCCTCTATTTATTTTGAATACTCATTTACTCTCATCCAGATTTAAATCAACTAGTGGATCAATCGAAACCCAAAGTTGGTTTGGATACAAGGAATCTATATCATAATTCAGTTCTTCTTTCCATATTACAGCTTTTTAGATTCCAACTATATCATTTTATGATATAGGATCATTATTATCAACCACTAATGATTCACCAACAATAATGACTAGAAAATAATATCTCTCTAGTGCCCATACCTCTCTATAACTCAAACACAACACTTGTGTTTTGAGAAAATCTTCTTCTATAGGGATTTGTGGAATCAGTTCCTGTAACAAATCTATTGTATCATAAGCACAAACTATATCAAATCCAATCTTTCTCCGACTATCCTTCTTAAAGATGTGCTCTATCTTAAAAAAATGGAATTAATTTCAATGTTTACTCTTTTATTTGTATGGTTGTATAGGTAGTATCACCTTATTTATTTCAGAAACCCTATAAAAATACACTTCATTCCTTGGGGTGATTTTTTTCTTATTGAGATGGATTTAAACAACAACTCACAACCACATTATTGAACATGTGAAAAAATGGGGTTTCTCTCTCCACTCTATAAATCTAATGTGATACCATTTTCTTCTTTAGTCAATAATCATTTTATGAAGTATTATTTATTTTGTAATGAATATCCCTAATATTATAATATATGGTGTTTTTTACTCATCAAAAACCTTACCGTGTCCATCAATGTACAGATCCTCCATTCACTAACACAATTCTACTATGGTGTATAAGGTGAAGTGATTTGGGATAAAATATTATAATCCCATAAAAATTAAATTGAGTATTTGTTAATATATTCACTACCATGATCTGATCGAAGATTCTTTATCATCTATCCAAGTTGGTTCTCAACCACATTCTTGAACTCATTTAATTTCTCAACGGATTTAGACATCTACCTCATTAGGTAGATGTTACCATACCTACTCAATTTGTTGGTAAAATTAATAATGTATGAGAATAAACCTCTAGGATATACATGAAAATGTTCAAACTCATCAGTTTGTACCAAATCTATAATCATTTTGGACCTCTCACATTGACCAATGAATGGTTGTTTGGTCGTCTTCCATTGTAAAAAAGCATGAACACTTTCAAGTTTCTTAATATAAAAATATTATATGTAAATATCTTGATAAATATTTTTCAAATACTTCTCATTTACGTGTCTAAGACAGTGATGCCATAACTAGGTGTTATATGATTCATGCATATTTCTTTAATTATTAATTTACAATATTTTTTGTTCATAATTTAATAAAAATGGAACATTATTCAATTGTGTCATACCATAACATATACTATATTAATATTAGTATAAACGTTTTTTTACATTTATAGAAATTAATATATCTATATATCAATAAGAAATAGAAATAATGTTCATGGTATCACTAGGAATGTTATAATTGTTCCTTAAAACAAAAATAAATCTTGTTGGTAATGTGATATTGTAGTATCAAATTGATAAGCAAGCCATAATTTCTCTATCGGAAACTCGTAGATCCACCTGATATATATTAATATTAATAAATCTACTTGGTTCTTCTAATTGGATACATATGAGAGAACCATATTCAAAATATAATACCCAACTTTTAGATATGAAAAGACTACACTCGAAAAAAAATACACCTGAAGTATCCCCTTTCCTATTTGGCTAGGTGAAATTTCTCTTCTAATGGACCTTCTTAAAACATGAAAAACATTCCGCATCATGTTCCTTTCCTTTCCTTGAGAAATTATTCACCTTATAAGGATTTTACTCTAAGGCTTATACTTAAAATGACACTTCAGACCCTTTTCCAAATAATTCCTATTCTTATTCACTGTAATTAAAATCGGTTAAAGATACTCTATGTGTACATCAATATGGAGAATAACTGTACGAAGTGTAGTAAGTGTCTTCATGATATTCTCATATTAAAATTCACCATAAAAGTATATAAGGTTCTAGGTAAAAAGGAAAAAATGAGATCTATATATAGCTCATATGGGATCTTATGACCCAAGTTATCTAGGCATTCAATCTAGCCAATCATCTTGAATATATGTACCTTAGTTAATTATGAATCTCCAATCATTCACATGAATAGTGCATTGTATGTATCATAAATATATATATATATAACTAATCTTGACTTCTCTTCATATAGATCGTTAAGGTGAGAAATGATTATATTCAAATATATATACTCATCTTTCTTTAGAATATCATTGGACATGGAGGATAACATGAAACATTAGTCACACATAGAATCATCTACTTGATTTAAATAGACACATAATTCCTCCTTATTAGAAACATTGGAAATGAACTCTAGAAGTTGTTCTTCTAGTGATTGGGATTTCCTTTTGTGGCATAGTATATTGTGCATTCACCTATACCATTTCTGGAATTTTTTGTTGGTGAGAAGGTTATCCTTCTCTACTATAGATCACAATTATATTTTTTATTTCATTTTATTATCCATTTCAATAAATTAAGAGAATATTATTAGTACTTGTGTTGATTACAAAGACATATTGATAAATATGAAATAAATTAAATTCTTAATAATATCCCAATATTTATTAAAACCAATTTCTCTCCCCCTAAATTTTGGAATATTCTATTTACTAGATATTAAAGTGGAAATTATATATATTCCCTTATCATAACCTACACTTGGGAATTACAAGCTATTTTTAGGGTTTTAGTTAGGAATAAATTTCCAACTTTATTAACTCATATTTTCATTAACTATTGTGTAGACTCACCATCATAAAATTGTGTTTTAAAGATTTATGTAACCCTTTCCACATAGTAACACCATGTCCTTATTGGGTACTCAACCTTTAATGTAAATTAATTTAAGTAATCCCAAGACATCCATCTAAAATTTCCACAAAAATTGAAAACACCCCAACTTAGTTTGGTCTAGAACCTTGAACTACGAGGTAAATTCTATCCTAAGTAATGTAAGGCTAATCTAGCTTACTATTTTAGTTTGAGGGATTTTTTTATCCATTATTTTTAAATCCAATTTTTTATCTTTTATCCTAACTTTTTAATATTAAAAGGATTTTACTAAATTGATTAACCATGATTGATATAACATTTAAGAATAATCTGATTTTATTTCATACCTTCAATCACGTGTGTTAATTAATTTATTAGGTGATATATAAACATTGGCATACCAAAATAATTAACTATGGAACTAAGATAAATATAATATAAATGGAATGAACATGAGATTATATACTTGTTAGTTTATATATTAGATGATAAATAAACCCATGACCCTTGGGGAAAATGCACCTTGAACCATAACTTGGTTCGTGCGGTAGCATTCAACATTTTTTCCAATGCATTTCATTGATTAGATTTTTCTTGGTTCCATGACATGGAATACCTCCTCATGCTTGGGAGATCCATCCTTATATAATAATTTACTCACATTTAAGTGAGGGGATTCAATGGATTGGATAAAAGGGGTTTATATAAGAGAAACTATAGGCATTTAGGCCCTTACATAATAAGGAGGAAGGAATGACTCATAGGCTATAAATAATATTATAACAATTATAAATAAAAATAAAACATTCATATACTCAAGTGAGTATAATATAATTATTATCCTCATATCAAGCCATGAGCATACATTTGCAATCCTGTTATCAACTACATCAATTCATTAATTATTGAGATAATGTTTCATGAATTAATCTAATTAATTCACTTTACATTAATTCTATCCAAACATCCTTAACTATCCATCAGCTATACTTTTAAAAAAATTAACTTCATTTAAAATTAATGTATTGCATAAGTGTTCTTAGAGGAAAAAGCAAGTTTTCATCAAAATATTAACATTGAAATTATTTTAATAAATAAATGTCAATGATATGACATGGTGTGTACTATCGAATGAATCAATCATGGAACACATAATCAAAAGGTTTTATTATACATTTAATTAATCCATCCATGATAATTTGGAAGAAACTACAAACAGAAGACTACAAAGTATAAACAAAATTACATTTTGTATACAAATGTACATGGTGTGTACAAACGTACGTGGTGTGAACTTTCCTTTGGCCCAAGTCCATATCACATTCCTTAGGACTGGCTATATTCCCTACCATAGATCTGTTTTAGGTACACAATGTGTACTAGGAATACATGGGGTGTATCCTCATAGTTTCACAACATGTATTTTCTTGTGTAATGTATTTGATACACATATCACTAGGAAACCTTGAGATCTCATCCATGAGAAGACATGGACTACACAACATGTAAACTGCATACGTGACATGTAGTTTCACATTTCATATGTTAGCCTATCTATATCCACATAAATATCCTCTTTTCCTGATTTTAGATTCATATGGATCAAATAATTAAAAAAATTTGCATGATAAGAATGCGAAAACAACAATACATTGCATGTATACTAAAATTACACATTGTGTGATCTAGTTTTGTCTAGGAAGAACCTTTGGAACCACTATATGGTATGAATAAAAATTATTCTTTGTTATTAATCATTAACTGGTAATTGTTTATGTTATCTAGAACAAATAAATAGAAGATACAATGATGTTATATATTAAAGATAATAAAATTTAGTAAAAGAAAATGCAGAAAAATGTAATAAATAACTAAATAATAAATAATTAGAAATTAAACCAGTTATGACTTTAATACTACTTGTAGGTTATGTTCATAGTGTAAGAAGACATTTAAGGTATAAAAAATCATATTTTAGTGGTAAATCACATGTAATAATTGCATTACATGATCAAAATTTCATTCCAAAAGAATATAGTAGATTACATGACTATATTAAAATATAAAAATCAACAAAAAAGGATCTTTACATGTAATATATAATTAATTTATGAGTAGATATAGAATTACATTATCTTGTAATTCCAGTTTCATTCATTATCTGATGAAATAGATATTTTCACATCGTTGTTGCACTGTAGGGTCCAATGAAAAATATCTCCAGAAATGATACACATGTCCACAAACATCTATGTACAATGACATAGAATCATTAGGTGCTTGCATGGATGATTCAGATCACATGCATTGTTTTGTGGTTGATAACAAAAGAATTATTATCAAGAGAGGAATAACTCTTTATAATCTCTCTTCGTCTTGAGAAAGGAGGGAAGGAGAGAACTCTAGATATTTTTACATCTCAATGGGGTTTGATCTACCCTCACTCTATCTATATTGAGTAAAACAGTTTAGTAAACACATATAATTATATATTTATTATGGAAGGTTTAGGGTAGGAAATACACATAGAAGCCCCTAACCATATTTAATATTCTCTGTTGACCCCATGTCCATTAATAACAATAATTTTATTATTGATATCCTTAAATTTTCAACATATTAGGAATATATAAACAAAACATTATCACTTATATTATTTCCAATTGGACCATGAAACTTGATCATCTCTCCCTCTTCAGTACTTATCTATCCTTGAATAATAACTATTCAATAAATAAATATCACTGCATTATTCTATAATAAGTATAATAAATATTATATTCACCAAACATGAAAATAAATATTTATTGTTTTTATTTAAGTCATGTATTATTTATAATAAATTGTGATTAAATTATGGTGATCAACCAAAAAAAATAAATATTATTTATTCTAAGTTATTATATTCTTTAATTTAATTTAACTAAGATTGTGGATACACATTGGGTGTGAACTAATAAGACTCTTTCAAAATAGAATTAGGAATAAAAACATAATGTCCAAGATTAATATCTGACAACATGTTAAGGAATCCCTAGAGAAATATTTTAACATCACAACGAAGCCCATTATCTTACTAAATTTTAACATGTAATGTAATTATTTTATCATAATATCTCAAATCAAGTAGGTTGTGTGTCAGTTTTAGAAACATTTTTTATCAAGTTATCTTTCTGTGAAATTATAAAAATGACTATACCATTTAACACAATAACCATGGATTTATTCATGTGATTCCATTCCTATCAAAGGGCTTGAGATATTTACTTTATTGAATAGAGAAAATGTATAAATATTGTCTCATATTATCGATTAATGCTATAAAATTTTTGATGCACCCAATATATCCAACTTCACTAAGAAAAAAATTTTATCATAGTTTTCATCCATACAACAAAATACAAAAGTCATGATATCCATTAATGAAAATCTTAAAGTCTAAGGATTAATAAACACATCCATATATAGGAATTTCCAAGGACCCATGGAAATGTGGATTTCTTATTAATGGGCTAGTTCTCATTACCTCCTATCATTGATATTACTTAGTGTGAACACCATGAGAAGGTGTCCCAAATTCTTATGATCCACCTACCACTGATAGTATGTATTTCTTATGTACCATTAGATAATATCATCCAACCATTGAATGAGATTCATGAATAATGTCATGGAACCTTTAGGTTATCATCATAGTAGTGAAATTATATGAAATTTTAGGGAAACTTATATTATTAAAATATTATCAGATACAAATATTATAAAAAATAATAATGATGATGTGATGGGAAAAATTATTTACCAAGAATAATAATTAATTATTTACCAAACAAGTTAGTTTTAGCGCACTAACACCAATAATATGGAACCTATGATGATGATGACAAGGGGGTTTTAACATTTGTGGGACTATAATCATCGTAGTGGGAATCATTGTTGGTGAGGAAGTGTGTATGTTAGTGAGAGGCTACACCATAGAGCACCTACAATGGTGAAAATAAGAGGGTTTCAACACTAGTGTATTTTCAGTCATGGGAGAAATCTTTAGTGACATTTAGTGGGAATCGTTGTTGGTGAGAGGCTACACTTATGCTATGATTTCATGGGTGATAGATTGAGGGGTTTAAATTACCTAGTATTTTTTTTAAAATAAACTAAAATTGTATATATCATTAGTTTTCTTTTTTATTTTTTATTAACCTTATCTCATTGTCCAGTCACATAAACTCGAAATTCCCTATATCAACCTGCATCTACACAGTTTGTTTGGTTTTCTTCTAATACATGTGTTACATATAATTTTCTTTTAATTTTAATTTTTTTTATGAAATCGGGACTTAAATATTTTGAATATTTTCCATTTTATAATGAGAATTATAATTATTTCAATATTTGTAAGAAATACATTATTTCTTGGGCTCAAATTTTCAAAGGTTTTTTACATTTATTTATATATTTTTATATATATATACTAATAATAAATAATCTCATAAATTTTGTGAAATATTCATTGAAATAATATTTTTATTGATGTTTTGTAGTCCTTGTATTTATAATTTTCCTTTCCTATGTTCTAATCCTTTAATTATAAAATATCTCATGGGAATGGTTTTAGTATGTTATTAATGAGTTTAATTGAAATATAATGTTGTTGTGTGATCTGTGTTGAGTTTTAAATTTATGTAGTTAATTATTTTCAATTAAATATGTTTTATGGAACCATTATTTATAAATTATTTTCAAGCTTAAAAATTAATTAGTTTACATGTATCTGAGTTTATTTTTTATTATTGAATTTATCTGATTTCAATTTAGTAGAGTTATGGATTCATTTTTGTTAGAAAACAATTTTGTAATAAATTTCAGTAAAGAAGTGCATAACATATTTCCAAGATTTTATGTAAGATTTTTTCAATAAAATTAAACCTCTTTTTCATAATTATTTTACACTAATTCACATAATATCATTTAAGGTGTAGTCGCATAATGGGATTCTCAATACTGCATTCACGATATTTTCAACTTGTGTAAGATAATGTTATCTCCATTAGGTAATATGATCTTAGTCCTAAATATATGGAGTGTGATCCTGAAGGAAATTCCATACTCAATATCAGCTAAAGGAGGTCGACTACAACCGAATAATAGAGCTCGAATAATCAATATTTAATGAAGGTAGTTGATTTCAGACATGAATCAATGGTGAAAAACAAAAACCACGATCTAAAGTTGAGTTTTTGATAGATAAATTTAGACATCTATTTAATAAATATGATTAAAAATAAATTTTTCTAGATTATATGTTTTTTATAGTGAATCTTGATAACCCATGGTTTAATATCAATTATTTGAACAAAAAAATATATGGTAGTATTAATGATACTATGGGAACTGTCCAAGGAAAAATAGTCAAGTGAAGTATTTATATCTCATAAGTGTCCATCATCATTGAGGATGGTAAAGAGTTATATATTATTTATAGATGATCCCAATATAAATACATATATGGCAGTTCCATTTGGACTATTATTTCATAAAAGGAGAGATGAATAGTTAATGATTGTACCTTGACCTAATGATGCTGATGAATATGACCTGACTACGTAAACTCAAGGATTAAAGTATCCATTATTGAGAAAAAATGAATTATTTTCTTGTTTATTTTATATTTTTTAGGTTCATTTTTGGTAAATAAGGGGTTATCATTCTTCTATAATGTTTTGGTTTAAATGGATATGATTTTTCACTCTTAGTATTTCTTGAATTTCCCTTGGGAAACGGGTTTTCTATTTTAATTGTGAGATTGCAGCTGAGTTATGGAAGTTACCAAGCAAATGGATTCTAAACTAAAGATAAATTCATGCATGTCAGAGTACTATACATATGATTGAATAAAATTGATGTTTTTCTTTAGCTGAATATGGAATTAGGAGTCAACTTCTAAATAAATATGTACTAATCAAAGCTATAAAACATTTTGGGTGAGGAAATAGTATTGTGGGTACATGAGAACTTCTCAAAGTATGTAGTATGAAAGAAAATATTGAATCTTATTCTAGATGATAGAGATGAAGGTATGATATTTTCATACTAGAGGGGTCTCAGGGTTCTTGTTTAGCTAGATGGATGTATAGTCATTAATAAGTTTCAAGGTAAAATACTTTATCTCGTGATTATCATAAACACAGGAGTTGATAGTTTGACCCCTCTTGAAACCTATATTAAGGTATTTTAGGGAACCTTAGGAGTCTATGAAAAAATAATAAATGTTTACATTTTTTTGAGATGGAATAAATTAAAGAGTCTCGAATTAACAATTTTTGGGGAGGATGGAGGCATACATAGTGAGAGAATCAATGATAAGGATTTAAAGTTTAGATCCTCGAGAGTATTTTTTCATGATGTGTAGGATTCATAAACATTTAAACTTTCCTTTTATTTGATTTTATTTAGATGAAAATTTCATATATTGTTTTTAATTTAATTGTTTTTTGGATAAAATTTTCTTGGGTTAATTTGATTGATCTGATTGTATTATTTTTTCTTTGATTCGTTATTTATCTTTTAGAGTTTTTTTCTTTTATAGATATATATAATATTAAAATCATTAACAATCCATGAAATTAAATCTTAATTAGATTCCACACATAAATATTAAGTAAAATTTACATGGAATATATTCTGAAAATAAATTTTTATATCAATTAAAAAAACTAATGAATTGTGCATTGTGATTTAATGAAGTTTGATTGTGGTAATATTTATTCACTCATTTAATGTAGTCAATTTCAAGACTACATTTTAAAAACTATGAGATTTTGACTCTCTTCTATTTAACTACTTCCCAGAGTTAGTGGATTTTTCTTTTGTTATTTATGATCCAGCCACACTTTTACATGAACAAATATAATTCTTAAAAATTAGAATGATAAAATCCACCTTTCTCATCAAATGATTTCTACTCCTTTACTATTTAATTTTTTACATGAAATGTTCTATTTATCTTTAATTACATTATTTACAATTTATTTTATTATTAGTTACACATAATATGATTTCTAATTATTGTTACTAGAATATTTACTTTTTTAGTTCTTTTTCTTGGTTTTTCACACATGTTTGCAGCCCTTCATTGTGGGATCGACCCTACCAATTTATAACAGCCCTGATCTTTATTCCAAACATGAACACAATTTATTACATAATATATTAACTTTACACAACATAGAAGATCTAGAGTTCTTGTGTCTTTGGGGCTTAGGAAAATTACATAACAACCTAAGACATTAAATACACATCATTATTGAAAACTTGTTTTACATGACCACAAAATTAAATCATACTTAGCATTGCTTGGGATAACCTGAAGACATGCATATGAAAATGGTGATCTATAAATCCTATTAAGGGATTAAACAAGGCATAACATGAAGAATATAATTCTTGTTAGGTAATAGGAATATCAATGGAGAATAAGAGAAACCTGAACATAAAGGCAAGATATAACATGATTATCAAACATGTATATGTAGCATCAACATTTAACATGATTTTAGCATGAGCCAAGGCTCATTGCACATGGATCATGAGTAAATCCACATTACACTTGAATTAGAATGACTAAAAACTCATTTTACATGATGTATCATGATTCTAATCCTTAACCAATGCATTGTAGCACCATCAGAGAGCACCCTTCATGATCTTTTCATTTCATGCATAAGTGTGCCACAAGGATCATACAACATGGAATCATTTAACATCATCATTTCTTCTATGATAAAAGACTGTGGAATACATACATGAATCTCTATAATAAATAAGTTAATGTTCAAAAAGGTGAATACCCATAATAGATATGTGAGCATGGTATTCACTACACAATGAATTTGGCTTGGAATATCATGGTGCAATTTTGGTATCGTAACGATGTGACATAAGAATTCATAAAAATGGTTGATAAGAGAGAAAGGGTTGTCTCATCATATGTACATGAAATAGAAAATTGGTGGGCCATATAGATACATGTCCTAACATATGTAATGTAATTTATATTCATCATAAAAAATAATTTCTTTAATGTAAATGAGAAGAGATAAATTCCTTATGGAATTTACGCATGGTAAAAAGTGTACATGGGAGCCATTAATGAGGGACAATAGGGGTCTCTACTCCTTAAAACATAAGGTGGGAATTATAGGGGAGAGATAAATAATACCCCATCATTTTTAATTGAAAACAAAAGGGCATAACGACATAATGAAATTTGGACAAAAATGAGAAAGGAAGAAATCCATTAATTGGAAGTGTGATCCTAAAGGCTTGGGAGAGGCTTGAGAGAGAATTTTTGGGAACAAATATATTATATAGGGACATATGTTCCTTTGTTTGAGTAAATTGGATTTGTTAAAGCCCTATAATTATACTAATCATGTGATCACTGTTCATCTGCTATATTAGAAATGGTAACAATTCTAAACTGTGTTTTGAAATCTATTAAACCAAGGGAGTGAATATTTTATAAAACCATTTTAAAAAATAATACATTTAATTAGGTCAAGAAACAATTTCTTTAATAAAAGCTTCAGTGGTTACACTATTAATTTTTTTGTAGAAAAATAAATAAATATTTTTTTATTTTTAACTAAGATATCAAATTTTTTAACATGTACCACAATAAAGCCACATGTTATTCCCTTACACTTAAATATTTTGTTTCCTCAAAAAATAATATCATAAAATTGAATGGAAGGAATTAAATATCAAGAATAAAAAACAAAAAATATTAAAAAGAGTTGGTTTTCATATGTATTTTCCTTTATAGACTCTCTCAAGTAGTAAAGTAATACATCCTTTTCTTAAACTATTATTTTTCTAGAATTTGGTTTATGTTTTACAAAACTGACTGAATTGGAAAAATTTGAATTCTTTTAAACAGTCTTTACTTTTATTTAAATAAACATCAAAACATATCTTTTTCTTTAAGTTAATAGACTCACATAATTGTCATAGAATAATTAGACACAACTATTAGAGGAGTGAATTTGTTATTTAAATAAAAAAAACAACTCAACCATGAATGTCATCTCAAAAAATAAAAAATTCACAAGGACTAGGAGTTTTTTCATTTCCCATTTTAATACATGTCTTATGAGTTTAAATTATAGTAAAACAGTTCAAAACCATATTATTTTTAGAAATATTAATCCAAAATGTTTACCAAAATAAATAAAAATATTCCAATTTATTTTTTACAACCCATATTCATTGATATGGTCATTTGGAAATTTTTTCATTGGATGTTTATTTAGTACACTTTTAATTTTGAATGAAAAACGAATAAATGTTTATTTTTTAGTAAAAATTAAAAAAAAGATATAGTAAATTTGAGTTCTATTCTCTATAAAATATTATGGACAAAATACTGTTTTAGGATTCTAAAATTTATTAAATTTCATAATTTTTAATATATTTAAAATGAAATTCATTTTTCATTAAATTGTTTTTTAAAATTCTCTTTTTATCCAAGTAAAAATGCTCATATAATTATCACAGAATGATTATACCTAAAAATTGGAAGAGTAATTTAATAACTAAAAGGAAAATAATTAACAAAACCACTATTTTTATCTCAAATAATAATAAGATCACAAGGATTAGGAGTTTACTTGACAACCCATTTAAATGATATTTATATGAGTTTAAGATCCCATTAAAAAGGTCAAAACCAATTATGTTTTCAGGTTTTACTCCTTAAGTCTAACCAAAATAAAGAAAAATATTCAAATTTTAAATTTACAATTCAAATTTCTTGATAAAGTTAATAAGGGAATTTTTTAAATGGATTTGGATTAAGTTCACATTGAATAATGAAATAAATATATAAAACTATTAATTTTCACATTGTTTAAATTTTTCAATCAATCAAGAAATTTTATGAATAGTGCACCAAAATTTAATAATTTTTTTATTGTGGTTATATTTTGTAACTCATTTCTAGTGGTATATTTGAAAACATATTTTTATAGACAGAATTTTTCACTCTCCACTTATCAACTACTTGACCAAGTATGTGGATTTCTATTTTATAAACGAATATCTAGCAACCCTTTTGTATGAAAGAATATAATTTCTAAAAATATTACAATGAAAATAATTCTATATCATCAATTTATTTCCACTTATTTCCTATTGAATTCCCTAATTAAATTATTATATTCTAATTCACTTCCATTTATTCGCACTTATTTCTTCCTCAGTAACACATCACATGATTACTGCTTTTTATTATTACATTTCTTACTTTAATTGATCACACTCACATTTTTTTCATTACCAATGGAATTGTAACATTAAATTACTATTGTAGTTATATATAGTAAATTAAATAAGTAAATTTATTATTCTAATTACTTTTACCAAATTTTTATCACTTATGTTGAGGAAGGAATAACGGTGATAATAAGGATGAAACTACTATGCGATTTTCTTATCAGAATGAGGAAATTTTAATTTTCAGATGAACTTGATTCTTGGATGTTTGAACAAGACAAAATTACTTTTCGACCCTAAAAAATGTTGAAATGTCTACTGAGTATTATATTCCAATCATAAAAATAATGATCAAGAAAGTGGTTGTGTAACTTAAGAAAAATATGAATTTTAACTTCAGAGAAATTTCATGGTTATGAATCCTTCTTGTCCTCATTTTTTAAAATTTTTTCCCTGGTATCTTCATTATATTTTATTTTTCCATTAATGTGATTATTTTACCATGATCATTCTAATGAGAATTTCAAGGTTTTTTGACATACAGTTATCTACTTGAGTGTTTTTTCATTCCATTATATTAGCTGTTTGTTTCTTTATGGTATTGTTTTGGTGTTCTCTATATGGTTTTCTTGTTTTCTTTGGATGGATTTTTGATTCTACAGTGTTGTGGGAGATTTTTCATGATACAACTTTGGATTTTTTTTCTGGTATTTCTACTTCAAGAAATGTTTTATTTCTTCCTAGATTATATGTGGATACTTTGGTAGTCTATTATTAGATAGTTTTATTTAGTTCCTTTTGACTACCTTTGGGTTGCTGAATGTGGCTGGGAAACTTTTGTTCATTCATGATAAATGACGAAGAATTAGTGTTCTTTTGGTCTTCTTGTGGTCGAAGGATGGATTTTTTTTATAATGAAACTATTTATCGCTATGTTCAGAATTTTGTTTGTAATTTTTGATGTAATTATCATAAATATATCAATGTTTTAATCTCTTGACACCCCATTTTTTATTCTAACCATTTTTTTATTTAATAAATTTTTCATATCTATGAGTTTGGTGACCAACTCATGTCTCAATTTTCCCTCAAAAAACATGAAATTGAAAAAACCATCAATAATATTAGGAAAAAAACTTTTAAATAAATTAAAAATAATAGAAAGAGATTAATTACTATAAATAAAGAAAATTTTCAATATTATCTCATTGAATACCATATACAAAGATCTTGAATAAGAGAGTTTTAACTCTAACAAGTTTATTGAAATCCTTCATACATTATACTTCCATATAGACCCCTAAATTATGATATGAAACATTTATTAACCAAATTACTAGCCTTAAATAATTTTTGAAAATATGTCTCGTTATCCTTCATTAGGTACTTTTACAAAATAGTACAAAAACTTCCACTTCAACACATCACTTATAATGAACATAATATTAGAGAATTTCCCTTTTGTCTTAAGATGAGTGCTAGAAATTGGTAACATTACTTAGATGAGTATATATTTGAAAACAGGGTACAAAGGTGAAATTCTATTTTCATGATGTTTTACATATATAGAATAAAAGTAAAAATTATAAATCAAATAACTGGATTTTGTAAATAGGATCGAGATTCTTTTTATGAGTCTTGGGAGAGATTTAAGGACCTTATTGGGTATTTCCCTCACCACTAGCTTGTTTTTTCATATCATCATGGATGCCTACTAAAAATATTTTTTACCCCCAAGAAATAATCCAAATAATAAATCAATGAAAGGAATCTATATAGAAAAACAAATGAGTAACTTGAATAAATATACAACACTCCTGACCAAAACTCATAGTGAAAATAATCTAGGAGAATAAGAGTTAATAGGAATGATTACAACTTGGATTCATGTTTAGAAATGAACTCCAATATAGATAATATTAAAGAACAAATTAAATCCTTTTGGGACTAAAATCCTAAAGGACTTTCTTACCGAGTTGGATGAAAAAATAAAACCAAACCCTTATAGATAAATTTCATCTATGTGTCTTGCATGGAAACCCCAATAACTACATATTGAAGTTTGACATGCTAGACCAATCATTATAAAATGAATATTTTATAATGTATGGTCAAAATATATCGTCTAAAGATTAAAATTTTTAAATAAATATAATCAAGGTTATATAAATCACTGTAACCTTTCAAGGAGAGAGCAAGGAATGATTAGACAATTTTACCTTTTTCCCACAACATCCCATACCATAATGTCAATACCAGCATAAGTGTGAAATTTTTATCTCTATAATGGAACTAAGGGGTGTGTTTAAATAGTTGATATGATGGTTAGAATATTTAAAATTTTAATTTAACTCTCAAAGGTGTCAACATGATTCAGATAAGGCTATTATAGATGATAGAATGCATTACATGTAATTTCAGTTAAGAAAAATGGATAGGGAAATGAACAATGGGGATAAGATTATTCTTACCATTATAAAAGATGTTAACAATAGGGAAATATATAGGGATATTACCATAAGGAGTAGATAAAAAACACATGAGTATGTTATAAAAGTCCCTAGGAATACCCAATCAGAATATTTAAAAACATATATAATCGAAATTATGAGAAACACATAATGAATAAATCTAGAGAGTTGTACCAGAAATGAGACATATCCTATTTTTTATCCTAAGAAACTATTAGTATCACTTTATATATCACCACACTAATATGGGGATAAATAAATGTGTGATATCAGTTTAACACTTTAAACATTTATCCCTTTTTTATAACTCTATCATTTATTCAGTGAATAGCTCACTTGTCAACATTGCATGTTGTTATCAATCACACAAATAAAATAATAATGTACTAAAAAACCCTAGTATTTTTATGATTTTCCCCACTGATGTGTATGACTACATAATTTTGTTATGGTGGTTATTATTCTATATGCACATGGATTCCCTTTTATTATCATGAAAAGAACAAAAAAGGTAGTATAAATGAATTTATTCTCATAGAACAAACTAGTTACAATGAAATAATTAACTTTAAATCACAATATATAGGATCCCATATTTCCCCATATAAATTGAACCGATATTTTGAATATGTATTATTTGATAGACACAAATTACTTTGTTCAACTTCAACTAAATGTATATATCAAATGGATAACTCAAATACAATAACCAGAAGGGTTGTCTCATATATACTACAATCAAGTTGGATGTGTCTTATTCTTTTTATTTCATCAAAAATAATATGGAGATTCAGACTCATAAACTCATATAATATTACCAAAAATACTAAAAAATATATATTCATCATAAGTTCAACTTCCCCTTTTAGACTTCGACAATTAATATGATATATTAAATTAATTTGTTGGATTCTCATAGTGTCTTTATGATGTCATGGTGAAATTCAGGGAAAATCACAACCATGAATCATGCTTGTTCAATTTGTATCATGCATGGAATATATCATCTCAACTTATTTATTTTTGGTGAAACACACAATGAGTTGAATGTTCAATATTTCCTTTTGGATGTTTTCAATACTATAGACTCATGTTTCAATATATGAAATAGTAGAAAAATATATTTTCTTCATTAGAGAATATATACTCTTTATTATTATTATTACTTAATAAATACTCAATAATAGTGTATTAAATTGTCTCCTTTTTCATTTAAGGGTATTTATGGGGTATTGTTCAACTTCATGTTCACCAAGTACGAAACCTCTTCAAAATGGACAATTTATGCCACTACCTTCAATTATTCATGTAAATTACAGGGTGTAAATATCTATTAAAATCTCAACTAATTTTTATGGAAATTTCTTCAGTGCAATCATTAAGACCATGAGTTCTTTCTATTATATTAGATAAATCTTGTTAAATAATTGTAGGAACTTCATTTGGACAACAAATGTGTGTGGATCTATCTTGTAAAATTAGTATAGTTTAAAAAATATTTATCTCTTATACTATTATGTACATTTAACTTATTCTTTTCATGGGAATATTCCTGAATGGATCATAAATACTCTATCTTTTTTTAGAAAAAATGGGATCACACAATAATTATGCAACTACTCTTTGTCTTGGATGTTCTTATTTTATAGTTATTTTTCACAACCTCAATCCCAATAATATTTATGTGGATGAGTTTTAGTCCATCTATGATAATGGAAGATAGTTACAAATTTTTTTAATATAACTTAACATATTAGTTTTTTTCATTGGGTTTCCTAATCATTCTATAAAAGTGAGAATCATATCATCATCACATAGCTCCGTCCGTCATGAGATAAACATCACATGGACTTGAAAAATGATCCTGTGAAGAATCTTTTTCTGCCATATAAATGTCTAAAAAATTATCTTGTTCTCATTATATGGTAGTGTAACATCATCATATGGTCATTTTCATGCAAAGAAAAACATGGATTCATGCCATTTCGTGATCTTGTTATCTCAAAATATCATCATTCAAGCACAGAATGATCATTGAATCTATGTTTCTTAATAAACAATCATTGTCAGCGATGGTTGATGTCAAATGAAAACATTGAGTGATGTGTTAAGATAACGATTATTGAAGGTTCTGATAGGATGTACATGATTAAACATATCTGAAGAATGGTATTATTCTTCTATGTTTCAATTTGGTTGAATAGTGAATCACGTTCAGGATCCCCACATTGGTTTACAGATAAATTGGAATCTTTATTTTATATCTCAACATATTGTTAATTTGGATGATGTGAGTAATGGGGTCTAGTCTTGGTCACCCACTATTACCAACTTGTGTTAGATCCTCCATTGTCCTTCCTCCCTATATGGTGGTGTCATCACTCTACTCCTATGTTCTCTCCACCCGCTATCTTCACCACTTCATGCTACCATAAACTTACTAGGTTTAACTCTCCAACTTCAGTTAACCCTTGGGTTTTACATGTGGTTATGGGGTCACTTTTTAGCTGAGGTATGTCCATATTTGTTTTTGTTAAAGGCCCATACAAGTCTAGTTAGTAATTACAAAGTACATTTCAAACCAAAATTCCTTCTTCCTAATGTTCCTCATGAAAAAATTATTAATGTACTATTATTTTTTAATTGTATTAATATTTTATTATGAAAATAAATATTTTTATGATCTTCAATTTCTTTATTCAAATAAAATTTTGTATTCTCTTACATATCATCAACATAAGATAACTTGTGATATTGTAGATAATGTGCAACAAATTATCTTAAGTTCTTGAACCAATGAAAACCATCTCATTGATCAATAAAATAAAACGGATAATTGTTCAATCATGAAATCCAATGAATTTAAATGAATCCATAAAAATTATCCAAACATCACCAATTCATCTAAAAACCATATTATTTACTTTAAACTTCTCATGTATGGGTCCCCTTTAAATCTTCAACATCTTCCAAGATTCTTGACACAATTAGAATGATTTATTGACTACTTCAATCCATTAATTACTAATATTGGTAACACTAAATATCTATATCTAAGATAATAATATTCTTGAGAACATATTGAATCACTAAATGAAAAAAATAAAACAAAAAAGTACGATATTCAATGTCCCCATTTTTATTTGTTGTCAATACCAACAGAAAATTTCATATTGATATGTTCATATAATTTTCTCATAGGATTTATTTCATATTATGCTCCTTTATCCTTACCATTTTCAATTTCTTCTCCCCGCTTTATTAATAAAAAATTCAATATTCTTGTGAGATGATGGTATCACTTCTTTTTTAATAAATGTTTCATAAATTACTTCAATCTAAGTCTACTTGGGCTAACCCAATGTATAAAACAAGAGGGTCAAATTTTTAAATCATCGACGTCCATGCTGAAGTCAAAATATGATACCGATCTCTATTCCACATCTTATTTCTTTCCTTAGAGATGGGTTAACTATTTACATGACTATAATAATTCATTTATAGTAATTTATACAATATAAATGAAAATTGTTTGATACCACTTTCTGATAAAAACATTCTGAATAAAATTTCAACCTTAAATTACTAAAATAGTCTTAACATATGGGCTAAAAGAATTTAAGTATTCTTTGTAGTTGTTGTTCATGAAATAAGTAATATAGATTCTTCTTGATTATTTTTTATTTAGTCTATTAATTTATGATGAGGATTATTTTTAATTTTTTTGAATAGGGGTGAGATATTGAACACTGATGACTTATCAATGACTTTATGGGAAAGTACTTTCCAAAGATGTCATATTTGGACTAAAGTATAGTTATATGGGAACTTATTGGGAAAATCCCCCTCAAATGATTATCTCCAGTTACACTTCATCAATATTGAAATTTTCATACATTTTTATTATAAATCCAAATTTCTATGATTGTTAATTATTTTTATCACATCCATGGTGGTAACATTAAATTTAAATATTTACTATGATATTTTTCTCATCATAATTAAGGTTGGTATTTAATATTTTATAATATATCATTTTAAAGAACGAAATAGATATATCAAACAAAGATATTAAATTTCAAAAAAATTGGAATGAATCTTCCATATTGTAGAAATGGAGATATAATTTATTCTAATCTTTTATCCACCTACGTATTTATATCACCTCTAATTCCCTAAAAATAATGAATAGACACAATGTATATGGGAACAAGGTGGGATATTCTCTACTTCTCAGTGAGAGTTGTGTGGATGATAATTATTTCACAATAATGGGAATCTTTGTTTTTATTCTTTATGTGAGAATGAACTCTTAATGATGATTTTAATTGTTTCCTATCAGCATTGGGAAGGATTTAATATTTTATTTCTTTTATAAAAACTTTGTGATAAATCATCATTTTCATATTATTCATCAATACAAATTCACTACCAAGTGCTTTTTGATTCTCATTTAGTATTTCTTCACGAGTTGGTTTTAAGAATAAAAACTTATCAAAGGTATTTCCATATATTTTTCACTATCCACAGAGAACAAATATGATTTGTAATTATCATTTATTGAAAACCTCTCATGAAATTTTATTTTTCATGTGGAATCTCATGTTTTTATTTATCTTCTTCTTTATCCAATTCATATTTTGTTTTACTTGATTTTTCTACATCATCTAGAAAAATTTCCAATATATCAATTGGAATACATAAATTATATTTTTTAGAATCACTTGGCTTCTTAGGTGTTAATTTTTCTACTTTAGTCTATATATATTATTCTTGAACTTGTCTTCCCCTTTGTTTCTATGAATATATATTCTTTTAATGATCACCCAAGGATGATATGTCTGTATTTTTTGTAAACAAATTTTGAATATTATTTTTAAATACATTCTCCTAATTCATTAATAATGATGGATTCATAACCTATGGTATTTTCATATTAATTTCTTTATTGGAATGAATTATTGATTTATAATTTTCCTCCTCTTCACGATGACCACATCCATTGAAAATTCCATAGTGGTTCTTTAAATTTTCCAGTATATTTGTAATAGTAAGACTCTTACCTTTTTGTTTTGGTATTTCCTTATTCACTAATTTTCTCCCTCATGTTGTAGGTATCTTTTTAGTTTTAGATATTTTCATATTGTACCAAAATTTAAATGCTCCATGCTCAAATATTTCACATCAATAATAGTGGAACCAAAAGCTTAATCTTCCCTTTTGAGTAAAATTTTGTCCTAATTTAATTTATTTTTTTCTATTTATTTTCATTCATTATATGTGATTCTTTATAGGAATCTCTATTTTCACACTTATGTTCTTTTACTACATATGTAGTTGTAGGTATTTCATTCCTATTCTTTATCCACCTTTTTACACATAATCTGTTTGAATCTATAATATTACCAGATATCGAATTAGCACAAACCCTATTTTCAGATATGGCTAGTACGAACTTCTTTGAGTCTACATGAGATTTAACAATAAATGTCTTCAATATATTATTTCCACTTGATAGTCGCATGAATTACCATCCAAAATCATTATATCACTGAGAAGGGGAGAGGGTGAATCTGTGATGACTTTTTAATTTATGTTTTATTTATTTCATAAAAACCATCACCTAATATTAAAGATCTATCCCCTTGATTAAAAGAAAAATTCAGACGTCCACAAGAAGACAAGTATTTAGAAGGATCGTCATTCAATAAGAGTAGTTAGGTCTTTGGCATGGTTTTAAAATAATCCAATATCACACAATCCAAAAGAAAACAATCTTTTCCCATGGATAAGAAAGTATAATATACCCTTATAATTGTGTAGAACTATGATCAATACAAAAGTGCATGTGATTATTTTATATATAAAGATATAAAAAAAACTTTCTATAATAATTCTACAAGCCTTCAATAGTTGGTTGAAAACATCTTACTATACTGACTTATCAAATTCCACATTTATAAGCTTTAAAACACAACTCTTCACTTTCCTACCCATTAAAAGGTAGAAATAACCATTATGGACTTGGTATAATAATGCAGTGTGAAATCTTTGTCTGATTCCCTAGTATGATTCTTCAGTCCAAAAAGACTCAAAAACAATTCTTAACTACCTCTTCTTTCCCCATAAACCAACTTTCAATGGCTCAGTCCAATCCATTAACCACTTTCTTATTTTTTCTGTCTGGAAAACATTCTCAATAAGATTATATCAATAAAATTCTTCTCTCTTCCAAAACATCAAGTGCTCTCTATCTCTCTCTTATTATGTGAAGTATACAAGAATAATAAATTATAATTTACTTCCTACTATTTATAGGAGATACAAGAGTGGAATGGGTGAGAATCGAAAAAGTTTTCAAGCTCAACCAAATTTCATGAAATGAAAATTTCACATTTATTTAGAATCTATCTTTGAATTCTTCGGTTCTACTCAAATATTCTCAATACTTCTCAATTCTTCTTACAACATCCCTTCCTTCATATTTCTTAACATTTCTTTAGCCTAGAACACGTGTCGTTATGATTTTTTCTTCATTATAATGAAACATATGATGACACCATCTTTCTTAACAAAAATGAAAACACATAGTAACTAAAAAATTATCATTATGATTCTTTGAACCAAAAAAAAACAAATCACTTCTCATTTCAATTTTACAAACCACCTCAAATATGGAATGTTTTATACTATAAACATTCTTCTAACTTCTGTAATAATAAATACCCATGTGACAAAACTTTGGAAAAACTATTAAAATAAAGTCTCATTTTATTCAATTGTTCAAATCTTCTTCAATTCAAATTTATTATAGTCTAGCGTCAGATGATTTATTGATGTCAACTAGTTTTTGATGAATCATTATATGATTCACTCTGATGGATTGGCATCAAGTTTTGTCTGATGACTCTTGAGCCAATTGAAAGAAAATAAATCATGAATGATTTTTCTCTTGAAACAAATGAATATAAAAAACACTTATTTGATTTTATGAAAATGGTGTACTAAATTATTGGTCCTAAAAATTCCAACTTAAAAAACTACATCAACAAATTAGTCACTTTCTACATTATAAAGTATTCTACATCTGATGAAACTTTGATACCAACAATGTTTATGATTTATCATTGTCAATGTTCCTTTGATGGGTTGGTATCATACCACACCTGATGGAACAGCGTAATCTGTGAATTATTTTCATACAGATCATCCAATTACTGAATAATCATGTGAAATGTTTAATTTGGTGAATTGGGCAATCCAATGGATCAGAATGTCTAATGGATCGAATATTCCGTGATTTTGTAAAAACATTGACTTGAGAAACTTCAAGCAACTCAACCATTCTTCCCTACATAAATTTTCTTTTATCATGACTTCTTCATGAATTTTAGAACATAAGGATCATCATATAATTTTCTGAATTACATTGTAAAGTTCTATGACTTCCCATCCTTCCAGCATACTATGTTTATCCAACTAGACCTCAATTCAATTGGCACCATTTATAATGACACATTAACAATTTCTACCTTTCTTTAACAAATCATGGATCACTAGTTTTGACTAAATCATGATATTAAAAACATACAAAATATAAAATCTTCATCATATTTAATATGGAAACATTTAGACTTTAATAAAACTTATGATACCAATTAAAACATTCATTTTATACCGATGGTGAGTCTAATGAACGCTTAAATTTCCTCAATAGAAAACTGATACTAATTGACATTATTGATGAATTTTCATCCAAACTTCTGATTCTATTAATCCATTTATTTTATCATCAAAAAAAATAATTTGAATTGATTTTATTTTAATGAAAAAAATAATAAACAATTAGAATAAACTAATTTTTTCATTCAAAAACCACTTTCAGCTAACTTTATCCCAAAAATCTACACTATAAATTTTACTTTCAACCAAGTATTATAAATCATTGAAATTTTTAACCTATTGAAATGGTTTAGTTATCAAGAATTCTAAACCTACATGATCAAACTAATTATAATAAATAATAAACGTTAACCACAAAACCATGTTCTCCAAAAGTAGTGACTTACAAAAATTATTCATATTTTAAACATTATTTATAATTTACCATCCAAAAATTATTTCACTTTTCTATAATTCTCTTACACACTTCAAAAATTTGTTTAAACAGTTCATGCACTTACATGTTGAGTTCACATCTTACCCACAACCCCCCTACATACATGCTTCCTTAAATGTTTTAGCACATTTGAAAGGATAGCTTAAAGAAACATTATCCACCTTTGAAAACACTATCCAAAAAATACATGAGATAAGGGATAGAAACACATACCACAAACAAGGACAGAAAGAGGTTGGACACCCAGGTTCAGCTTCATTTTGAAAAATGATTCCTTTAGTAATGGTTTTTTGAATTTTTCCACAACTTGTTTCGATGTAGGAAAATACTCCAAACTGAGTTTATTATTATCCACATGATTTTTTATGAATTGATATTTGATGAAAATATTTTTTTTTAATTTTAATTTTGTACTATATTTCATTTAAGGTTTATAGCACTCTAAATTTCACAAAACAAGATTAGAGGTATCTTTACTTCAACAAGTATATCTTATAACTAAGTCTTCATCTATATGAGTTGTGTGGCATCTTGAGTGACATCATTATAACCAAATTTTTTATGCTAGAGTTACTGAATTTGGTTTATTATTATGTGAACTAGAAAAAATTTACCAAATAAATGAAACTCTTCTAGATGTGGATCTTCAATCAACAACACTTCTTTCATAGTCATCATCTATATATCCAAATTAATAAATTAATTATGAGCTATCATACAAAATAGAAAATTTTGTTATACCTTTTATATTTCTATGAATAATTTTTATATCAAATATATGTGATTATTTTGGATCACATTGGAATCTTTAACATAATGTAACAATATAAAAAATGTCTGGTCATGAGGCTGCCAAATACAATAAACTTCTAATATATTTCTAAAACTCTCTAGGATCAACTTCTTTTCCATCTACATCATTAGTAAAAGTGGTTCCCATTTAAATTTTTATATAACTAGGTTTAAAATTTTCCATTCCAAAATTCTTAAGAAGTTCCATAATATACTTTTGTTGAGAAGAAATATGTGTTTCTTGTTTTGTGATGTTTTTATCCCACGAAAGTATCTCATTTCATTAATCATGGACATTTCAAATAATGTTTTAATTTATTCAAAGAAACTATTCACAAGTTATTTCTTCGTTCTCAGTAAATATGATATCATTGATGTATATGATAACAAATGGTAAATCTAATAACTTTATATGATCTAAAAATGTCTATCAACCCTTCCTTTTTTAATGTTTTACTTCCTTAAGTGGGTAACCAATTTGGTGTACCACAACCTTGGATCTTACTTTATCTCGTACTAGGATTTCTTCCAATTTCACACACAACACGAATCCTTCCAAATAAAAAAACTAAACTATTGGTCAACATAAAATTCCTTATCATGTTCTCTATTAGGAAAGGCTAACTTCATATTCATTTGAAAAAATTTATAAATTCATGATGCAGAAATTGAAAGAAAGATTATAGTTGTTTCTAACCTTTCCACTGGAGAATAATTCTCATTATAATCAATACCTTAAATTTGGTAGTAACCTTTACAAACCAATAATTATTTGTTTCTTATTAGTTCACAATCATCATTAAGATTATTCTATAATACCCAATTTGTACTAAGAACATTTTTTTTTAATTTTTCTTAGATACAATTTCCAAAGTATCATTTATTTCAATCTAATCTAAATCTTCATTGATATTGTGAATATATTACAGAATTAAAAATATTAATTCACAAATTCCATCTCTACTTTTTAATAAAAAGAAGTATGTATAACAACTTATGATGTTTTCCTTGTTTGAACTATCTAATTTTCATAACCACTTATTTTTTGAGCATCTGGTTGCTTCCTCAGCCTTGGAATAGATGTTCAAAATTATTCCTTTTCCCTATAAATAGATGGGTATGATTCCTCAACCTATGTTTGAGTATAATTTTTGGCATCCTTTTCAATAATTCATTCATCCTATTCATATTCCACACATACATGTGGTTGTATTGTATCTTCCATATCATTCTCAAGAATGTTTACCTCGTCAATGTTAACTCATATTTTCTTCTCTTTGTTGAAACCTCTATATCCTCTTCCATCCATCGCATAGCCAAAAATGATTCCATATTCAACTCTTCAATCAAACATTTAAAGGTTTCCATATTTTTTATTTATAATGCAGGGACTCCTAAAAACTATTAAGGGTTTCACATTTGGAGTATTTTATTAAAACACTTAATAGGGAGTCATATTAGAAAATGTTCTCTAGAAACAACTATTTTTAATAAAAACAAACATTATCATATATTTCATCTATAAGTAATGAGAAACACCTTGTTCAGGTAACAAATTATGTCCAATTTCAATTAAACTTATAATATTAATTTCAGTAACACTATTTTGTTTTGGTGTGTATGGTGAGATGAATTCAAGCTGAATTACATGTTTTTTAAGATTAATTTTGAACTCTTAAATATTGAATTCAACACAATTATCATTTCTCAACTTCTTCCAAGAATACCAACATTCCTTCTCATATTTTCTTCGGAAACATTTAAACATCTTCAGATAATAAGCCTTATGTTTCAAGTACATAACACTAGTAATGTGAGTAAAGTCATAAATGAAACAAATAATTTACATATTTTTAAATTTTTATTGTTTTCTTATTAGCCCACATATATCTTAATGAATAGGTTTATGGGTTAATTTGAGTGAATATAAACTTTCTTATACACAGAGTTTTTAATCTTCCCTTTCTAAAAAATAATACAACACTTATCTCTTATTCTTGATATATCAAGAATACCACCAATATTTTCCATCTTTGTTAGCATTCTCATGCTTCCTTGATTCATATTTCTCAAAATTTTATTTCATTACTAATCTTATTCCATTATTTTTAAGTAATATGAGTTCTGAACTTCTCGAAATTGAAAAAACATTCCTTTTTTATGTTGTAAACGTGAATCCAATTTTACATATTACTCCATTTTCATGAAAAAAACATCTTTTAAAAAAAATTATTTCCTTCATCACAATGTTGTGAACCACTCAACATATTGTGTTTCAACCTATAGACAACCAAACCTTTCTTGGATTTCAAATTTTCATCCCCAATAATTTCATTTCCAACACCTTTTTTCTAATAGATTCAACAATACTGAATATCACTATTTCTTATTTTAAATATTTCTAATTCTTCAAAAAAAATCATGTATCCTATCATATGGGAAGAACACTAACTATCCAATGTCATGACCCGTCCTCGGGGCCCGTACCGTGAATACCTCAAGTCCACCTTCCATAGGCCAGGGGCTGGCGACTAGCACCAAAGGCGTAAATCCCGATAAATAGGGAAGGCATTGCCTTTATAAAGTAAACAAACACCACAGAGTAAGAAAGATGAAGTAAACACTAAGTAAACTGGGTACAACTGTAAGTGCTGAAATGTAAATGGGCTAGAATAAAAACCCAAGTGAAAGTAAAGTACAACTGAAAAGAAAGTACAGCAACTGAAAAGTAAAGCAGCAACAACGATCCGTCCACTAGAAATCCCACCTGAAGGTTGGGTACAGATAGCCTCCTCAGCTCCTTGGGTCCAGTCGTCTACTCCGTGTACGTACCACCCAGTGGTCCACCTCCATATACCGAATTTCTCCACAAGCCTCAACCACGATCCGCAATATCTATTGTTTGCATCTAACACAACGTAGTGTGGGCAGAACCCGTGCAAGGGTGAGTATATGCCACTCAGTATGGACCCCGAGACCCCCAAAGGTCTCCAATAATCCACAAAGGATAATACACAAAGGAAAGATACAATCACGAAGTAACAACCAACTCTACTTAGGTATATGCCCATACATATACCTAAGTCATGAATTCCATTTTGGCTCCAACATCTGATCCCAAGTTCGATCTAGTGCACACAGGATAGCACAATCCAATCCACACAGGATAACACAACCGAATCCACTTAGGAAAGCAAGTCAATCATTTTGAAGATAATGATTGAAAAGTCAGTACTTAGCTCACACGTGTATACTTCTTCGTAAGACGATAGAGATGATCAGATGTAGCCACTGATTCATCTAAGTTGTCGGACACACTTAGGATACAAGACCAGCTAAGCTGTCAGACCCACAAAGGATACAAGACCAGCTACTCTGCCGGACCCACGTAGGATACAAGTACAGAGTCAAATAATGTTGGACCCACGTAGGATACAAGAATAGTAGTCATGTACTGCCGGACCCACAAAGGATACAAGAAAAGTAGTCATCGTCGTCGAACCCACGGAGGATTCCAGTATAGTCTTTGTCACTGCCGAACCCATGGAGGATTTCAGTACAGTCGTTATCGTCATCGCAGTCACAGCCAGCTCTAGGGTTCCCGCACACAGCATGCTCGATTCCTGGAGGGTCCGCTCCACCAGCCAAGGGGGTAGATACAGCAACTGACACGTAGTCCGGAGTTGATGTACCCCAAAGTTACGTCTCGACAAAAGGAACTCAACGTGACAGACGACGTGTCAATCGGACGCCCGGTCTGAGAGTTATTGGCTTTTTTGTTCCAGGGGCTCGGTTGGTTTTTAAGTCAAAACCAACCCGATCATACTCCAACTACATCCAAACCTCAAGAGGAGCAATCCAAAAGGTCCGTCTCATTAAGAAAAAACCAACAAAGTCGACGGCACGTCAATCAGACATCCGGAGCTGAAGTTATAAGCATTTCCGCTCTGAAGGCCCGGTTGGTTTCGTGTTCGAACCAACCCGGCCATACTCAAAGTTCTCCAAAAACTTCAGTATAATATACTGAAACGATCGTCTCGATCCAAGGATCTCTATGCAACTGATGGTGCATCGATCAGAGGTCTGTATCCCAAGGTATGGGCATATGAATGAAGCATTCCAAAGAGGGGGGTCTGGGCCCGGCCCAACCCCCCCCCCCCCCCCCCCCCCCGGGTCGGCCCAAATCGGGACAACCCAACCCGGGTCCGGCTCCGGCCTGGTTGGGTGCGGCCCAACCCGGCGCGGGCGTTCCGGCTCGGCCCAGCCGGTTCGTCCTGGTCCGGGCGCCGGCGTGCTGAGCAGACGCGGAAGTGGGAAAGCCACTGCCCACTTCGAACTGAATGGCGGACCCGCGGGGGGGTCCTCCCTACTGCGCTGACCGGGGGATTAACCCCTGGTTTTTCGGGATCCGGCAGGCCATAATGGCTGGCCGGTTGTGCCGCACGGGACCACCCAGTCCCGCCTCCTGAGCGCCGGTGGCCGGCGGTTCCGGTCGCCCACCCCTGCTCCATCGCGACCAAAGGTTGTGGCCTTGGTCATATCGGCGTGGCTCGAAGGCGCCGTGCCCCTCCGGCGTGGCCCCGCTCCGGCCGTGGCCACTCTCGGTCTCAACAGCGTGGCGCGACGGTGTCGCGCTCCTTCGTCGTGGTGAAATTCCTTGTTCTTGACCGGTGTTGTTGCACCGCACCGCCTTCGTCCCAAACTGCAACAGTGAACATCAACAAGGGGGGAGGAGGATCGGTCGTGTTTGTGCGGTCCGACCTCCTCCCGTTAATTGATAACAAGTGGCCAAATATTTAACTATGAACACAAAGAATAATCAAATCATAAAAACACACCCCTACCTTGAAAAATTTGTTGAACGAAGATCGTTGTGGGAAACAGCGTCGCGAGGTGAAGCTCTGTATATGTCGATGGAGAACGTCCGAGGTGGAGCGGTGTCTCCCTTCATTTGACTTGAGAAGAAGAATGAAGGATGGCATGTCATCATTCTTCGGGGAACACGTCTCACACTAGCTTCGGAGAGGAGATGAGATGGCACGTCGATCAATCCTTGTGGCGACGGCGTTCTTCGTCGAAGTCTTGGCGTTCGTCGCGTTCTCCAACGAAGAAGATGAAGATCCCCAAGGCTTGTGTATTTTCTCCCCAATTCTTCTCACACAAAAATACCCCAAATAAAATAAGTGTCTCCCTTATTTAATTAATCCCATGCCATGAATTCAAAATTTATCTCTTAATTAAATACATTGAGTAACTTAATCAAATTATTTAATAAGAGAGTTGACTTGTAATTAAGAGGGGGAGAGGATGAGTTACACATTAAATATTGATATGGAGGTTCAATGGAATTGAAGGGGTGGGGCTCGTGTGGTCCCCACTTCACTAATATCCTACCTAGTGGAGTTAGGATGTAGTGGGTCCCACTACAACTTCCCTTCATAGGTTATAAATACTTAGAATAGAAATAAAAATTGTAGCACAAATTTTTATTTCACTCTTCACTTAACCCATTTATTTATCAACCTCACCCAAGAAAACGCAACTCTAGAAAAGGTCTTCCTAAGCTATTACCGGCATTGTGGTTTCATTGGTGCCCCCAAATTTCGATTCCGATCACCGGTTCAAAAGTTATGAAAACCCGCTCATTCGTTCACTGAACGTACCCGAGCTAAACTTCATAAATTGATTCCGGGTACACCGGGACTCGGAATCAGGTGCCGTCGGAAACTACATACTTGTAAAATCCCAAAGAAAGTAAGAAAAAAATATCATTGAAATTTACAGGTCTTTACATTACTCCCACCTCAGGGCTTTACGTCCCCATAAAGATACATCACAAACAAGGGGAACAAATGAGGGTATTGAACACGCATCTGAGCCTCCCGCTCCCAAGTGCTCTCCCGGAGGTTCCCGTGTTGCCACCTGATGCGCACTAGAGGAACCGACCGCCCACGCAGGACACGCTCCTATCGATCCTCGATCTCCACCAGGACCTCTTCAAAGGTCTCCCCATCATCAATGTCCAGCTCTCCATGGCTGATGATATGTGTCGGGTCTTGCACGTATCTCCTCAGCTGAGATACGTGGAAGACGTCATGCACCTGGTACAACTGGGGTGGTAGAGCCAGGAGATAATCCACCTCACCTATCCTGCTGAGAACCTGCAATGGTCCGATTAAATGTAGAGATAACTTGCCGCCCCCACCAAATCTCCGTAATCCACATCGAGGTGAGACCCACAAGAAAACGTGGTCTCCATCCTCGAACTCCAGTGGTCTCCGCCTCCTATCATTATAAGACTAATGTCGGCTCTGAGCTATCCTCATCCGCTCAAGGATGACCTAGACCTTCTCTGTCATGGCCTGGACCATCTCCAGTCCCACAAGTGCTGACTCCCTAGGGGCTGTCTAGCACAACAGTGATCTGTAATGTAGGTCGTACAATGCCTCGTATGGTGTCATCCTGATGGTAGAGTGGTAGCTGTTGTTGTACGTAAACTCCACCAAGCATAGGTGATCCTCCAAGCTATGACCAAATTTTAGGACACATGCATGAAACATGTCCCCAAGAGTCTAAATGGTCCTTTCTGTCTGACCATCCGTCTGAGGGTGAAAGGCGGTGCTCAGACGTAGCTGTGTTCCGAATGCCTCCAACAACCCCTTCCAAATCCAGGAAGTAAAGCGAGCATCTCGATCGGAGACGATAGATGATGGAACACCATGAATCCGTACAATCTCCTGAATTTAGAGACGTCCCAAGCTCTCTACTGAGCCCTGCTCTCTGATGGGTAAGAAGTGGGACGACTTGGTGAGTCGGTCAAAAATCACCCAAATGGAGTCGTGACCTCTGGAATTACATGGAAGTCCAGTTACAAAATCCATAGGTATACCATCCCACTTCCACTCCGGGACCTCAAAGTGTTGTACCAAGCCTGCTGGTACCTGGTCCTCCACCTTCACCTGCTGGTAGGTGAGGCATCGAGAAATGAACTCTGCTACACCCTTCTTCATACCTGGCCACTAGTGTTGTCGTCTGAGGTCCCGGTACATCTTCACCACTCTTGGATGTACCACTAAAGGGTAGGTGTGAAACTCTCTCAGCACCTCCTCCTGTAAAGTAACTGGTTCCATGGTACGTCCTCTAAAAAGAACGACATGCTCTCCTCCCACCGAGAATACATTAGGTGCATGTCCTGAGGATATTTGTGCACGCCACATCTCACAGTCAACGTCCCTACATTGTGCCTCTCTGACCCGCCGTAGTATTGGAGGAGTGACTGTGAGTGACTAAAGAAAGGCTGCTCCATCTCTATCCATGAAGGATATCTACAAAGCGGTTAGCTATTCTGTTGCCTCCCCAAGTAGCTGAATGCCCATCCTCCTGCTGAGAGCATCGGCTACTACGTTTCCCTTTCCAGGAGTATAGACTATCTCAAAGTCATTGTCCTGGAGGAACTCGAGCCATCGCTGCTATCTCAGGTTCATTTCCTTCTGTGATAAGATGTACTTGAGACTCTATTGGTAAGAGTAGACTGTAAAGTGCTCGCCCATCAGATATTGTCGCCACATCTTCAGAGCGAAGACCACTGCTGCTAACTCTAGGTCATGGGTATCATAGTTATACTCATGCTTCCTCAACTTTCATGATCCATAGGTGATCAAATTCCCGCTCCTACATCAGGACACATCTGAGTCCAGTCCCTGATGCATCGCAGTAGAAAACGTACCCTACTCCCTCCTCTGGCAGCCTCAAAATGGGTGCGCTGGTCAATCTCTGTCTCAGCTCCTAGAAGATCTTTTGACATCTGTCTGACCACACGAAGGGTTTACCCTTCTTCGTCAAAGCTGAAAGTGGTGTCGCAACTCTGGAGGAGTCTGGCACAATCCTCTGGTAGTATCCAGCCAGTCCTAGGAAACTCTGCACCTCTATCACGCTTCTGGGTCTCTCTCAAGCTAGCACTGCCTCGATCTTCACCGGATCCACCGCAACTCCCACCTCAAAGATGACGTTTCCCAAGAAGTGGACCTCATGTATCCATAACTGACACTTCGAGAGCTTACCATAAAGCTGGTGCTCTCAGAGTGGGTCCAGTACAGCCGGCAAGTGGTAGGCGTGCTCCTCCTAAGTGGTCGAGTATATCAAAATGTTGTTGATGAAGACCATGACAAATAGATCGAGGTAAGGCTGGAAGATCCTATTAATGAGACTCATGAACACTGATGGAGCGTTTTCTACGCTGAAAGGCATAACCAAGAATTCATATTGTCCATACCAACATCTGAAGGTCGTCTTCTGCACATCCTCGTCTCGAACTCTGAGCTGATGATAGCCTGACCTGAGGTCTATCTTCGAGAACCACCGTGCTCCCTTGAGCTGATCGAAGAGGTCGTCAATACTCGGAAACTGATACTTGTTCCTCATGTTCACCTGGTTCAGGCGATGATAGTCGACACACAGTCGCAAGCTCCCGTCCGCCTTCTTGGCGAACAAAATCGGGGAAGCCCAGGGTGAAACACTGGGTTTGATGAATCCCTTGTTCTTCAAGTCCTCCAGCTGTACCTGTAGCTCTTGAAGTATGGCGGGAGCCATATGATATGCTGGAGTGGATATCGGGGCGGTCTCGGGGTACATGTCAGTATAAAAGTCTACCTCTTTACGAGGAGGTAGTCCTGGAATGTCGTCAAGAAAAACGTCCGCATATTGATCCACCACTACAGGAAAACTCGGACTCCGCACGTCAACTGCTCCTAGGATGAGGCTAGACAACACATGAGTGATCGACTGTCCTCTCCTCTGCGTGAGTCCATCCTGCGCTACAAAGTCTCCCTTCTCATTGGTGAAGGTGAACTTGCTCCCATCGGTGCGAACACACCGCACCTTGTGCCTAATAAAGTCGATCTGAGCATGGACTATAGATAACCAATCCATGCCCAAGATGACGTTGTAAGGCCTAGATGCTGCTACAAGAAGATCCCAGCTGAATCTCTCACCCCCTAGAGTAAGCTCACACTATCGTCACCTGTGCGTAATCTTCGAGTCTGCTCCCGTCAGAGTCTCTACTTCTAAGGATCGAGCCAACGGCTCCATTGGAATCTCCGAGCTCCGAACAAGGGCAGCGGCAATGAAAGAATGACTTTCTCTTGTGTCTATAAGAACTACAGCAAGGGTGGAGTAGACACAGATATTACCCCGAATCATCTCTAGTGCACCGTGGTCGTAGGCCTCCGCTGCAAGAAGCTGAGCCTGCCTCTGCCTGCCTACTCCCTGTGGTCGGGGTGGACCTCCTGGTGGTGGTGGTGGTAATGCCTCAAAGCATCGCCCACCACCTGCTACTTGGTCAGCTCATCTACCCCATCCACCAACTCCCTGCGGACTGCCACGGTCGATACAGTATACCTGGTGAGCTAACACAAAGTAATCAAAAAGAA
The DNA here is from genome assembly GCA_963277665.1 of Viscum album. NCBI lineage: Eukaryota > Viridiplantae > Streptophyta > Magnoliopsida > Santalales > Viscaceae > Viscum > Viscum album. Next base: position 2,079,108,010 of record OY728128.1, on the reverse strand, counting down.
ACTTTTGAAACACACATGCAATCAGTGTTTTCGTGCACTGAGTCGGAAATCAGAAGTCAGGGTCTTGGTGTACGGATACGTTGGCCACCACACCAACACTGAAATCCTTGGAATGATAACCACACTCAAGACCCTTAATACAATTTCTTCACATAGAAGAATGATCAAAGTCCTGAGTTCTGCGGTCTGAGAGTTATTGGTTTTTTCGTTCCAGGGGCCCGGTTGGTTTTTAACTCAAAACCAACCCGACCGTACTCCAACTACATCCAAACCTTGAGTGGAGTAAGCCAAAAGGTTCGTCTCACTAATATGAAACCAACAAAGTTGACGGAGCGTCAATCGGACGTCCGGAGCTCAAGTTATAACCGTTTCCACTCTGAAGGCCCGGTTGGTTTCGTGTTCGAACCACCCTGGCCATACCCAAAGTTCTATGAAACATTGAGTTTAATATACCAAAACGGCTGTCTCAATCCAAGGATCGTTACGCAACTAACGGTGCGTCGATCGGAGGTCTGTAGATCAAGATATGGGCAAATGACTCAAACAGTCTGAAGAGGGGGGTCTGGGCCCGGCCCGGCCCAGCCCAACCCCCCACCCCCCCCCCCCCCACCCCCCTGGGTCGGCCCGAACCGGGTCGACCTGACCCGGGTCCGCGTATGGACTGGTTGGGTGAGGCCCGGACCGGCCCGGTCGGCATGGCCCGGCCCCGCCGGTGCCGCCCGGCCCAGGGCAGAGGTCAGGCCCCGTGCGGGCGGCCCGACCCGGCGCGGGCGGTCCGGCCCAGCCCGGCCTATTCATCCCGGTCTGGGTGCCCGCGTGCTAAGCGGACACGGAAGGGGGGAAGTCATCGCACCCTTCGAACCGAATGGCGAACCCGCGGGGGGTCCTCCCTACTGCGCTGGACGGGGGTTTAACCCCCGATTTTCTTCAATCCGGTCGGCTGTAACGGTCGGCCAGTTGTGCCGCGAAGGACCAGCTGGTCCCGCCTCCTAAGCACTGGCAGCCGGCGGTTCCGGCCGCCCTCCTCTACTCTGCCACGGCCAAAGGCCGCGGCCTTGGTCCGACAGGCGTGGCGCGATGGCGTCGCACCCCTCCACCTCGGCCCCGCTCCGGTTGCGGCCTCTCTAGACCTCAACGGCGCGGTGTGACGGCGCCGCGCTCCTTCTCCACGGTGAAATTCCTTGTTCATGTGCAGTGTCATTGCATCGTGCCGCCTTCGTCCCAACCCGCAATGGTGAACATCAACAAGGGGGACGAGGATCGTTCATGTTCGGGCATTCCAACCTCCTCCCGTTAATTGATAACAAGTGGTCAAATATTTAACGATGAACGCAAAGAATAATCACATCGTAAAAACACACCCCTACCTTGAAGAAGATGTCAAACGAAGATCGTCATGGGAAACGACGTCATGAGGTGAAGCTCTGTATATGTCGACGAAGAACGTCCAAGGAGGAGCGGTGTCTCCCTTCCTTTGACGTGAGAAGAAGAATGAAGGATGGTGCGTCGTCGCTCTTTGGGGAAGGCATCGCACACTGGCTGCGGAGAGGAGATGAGACGGCACGTCGATCTCTCCTTATGGTGACGGCGTTCTTTGTCTAAGTCTTGGCATTCCTCGTGTTCTCCAACAAAGAAGATGAAGATCCCCAAGGCTTGTGTATTTTCTCCCCAATTCTTCTCACACAACAATCCCGCAAATAAAATAAGGTTCTCCATTATTTTATTAATCCCAAGCCATGAATTCAAATTTCAACTCTTAATTAAATACATTGAATAACTTAATCAAATAATTTAATAAGAGAGTTGACTTGTAATTAAGAGGGGGGAGAGGATGAGTTACACATTAAATTGAGAGAGGGAGGTTCAATGGAATTGAAGGGGTGGGGGTCGTGTGGGCCCCACTTCAATAATATCCTACCTAGTGGAGTTAGGATGTAGGGGGTCCCACTCCAACTTCCTTGCATAGGTTATAACTATGTAGAATAGAAATAAAAATTATAGCACAAATTTTAATTTCATTCTTCAGTTAACCCATTTATTTATCAACCTCACCCGAGCAAACGAAACTCCAGGAAAGGACTTCCTAAGCAATTACCGGAATTTTGGTTTCATCGGTGCCCTCATATTTTGATTTCGAGCACCGGTTCAAAAGTTAGGAAAACCCGCGCATTCGTTCACTGAACGTACCTGAGCTAATCTTCAGAAATTGATTTCGGGTACACCGGGCCTCGGAATCCGGTGTTGTCGGAAACTGCATACACATAAAATCCCAAAGAAATTAAGAAAAACATTTCTTTGAAATTTTCGCGTCTTTACATACAATATCTAGGGTCAATATCCTTTTTAAGATTTGAGGGTAATTTGTATAATAAGACCATTTTTATTCAATTTCTCTTTATTTACCTATAGATTTTGGGAAATGTTATTAAAAAAAATTTGTGCCAGTAACAAAATAAGGCATCCATTTTTAGGATATCCAGGTTGATAAAATATTTAACAAATAGTTTCTAATGTTAGAACCTATTTTCAATATTCAAAACACCCTTGTCATAATTATTTCTTTGGAAGGATTTACTCTCCCTCATAATTTTATTTATATAACTCATGGGATAATTTTAATGTTATTTTTTAAACCAAAACATAATTTTCATATGATGAAATCCACCATAATACCAGCATTGTCTATAAATAGAATATTTTCCTCTACAACATCTATATAGTCTGGAATATTGAACACGCTTCTCAGAAAATTTCTTTTCTTTAACCTGAGAACATAATTGATTCTAAAACTTTCTATTATTAGTAAAAATGTTCTTCTTAAAATACGGTTTCTTCCCAATTTTATTTAAAATAAAAAGTGATAACACATTTTATTTTATACTCTGATTTTTTTAAAACTTCTAAATTTAAAACATTTTTTTGGCCATATACATAATTTTATGATCTTTCTTTTTCTTAGGAATAACTTCAATATTATTTTCAACCATTGAAGGTAACTTTTATAGATATCTCCCAATTTCACCATTTCTTTAACTTTCACCAACATTAGAGACTGATTTCTTAAAACATGTAACTCCCTACTCAACATTATAAAGTTTATGTTGAACAGGATTAAAATGTTCTTGTTTCACTTTCAAATTTACTTCAATATTTTAATTCTGATTCTTTTCCTTATAAAGAGACTTCCTTATACAATAATAATCTTCCTGTAACATAACTTTATATTCAATAATAAATTCTTCTTTTTCGTATGACATTCCTTCTTTGGCTTCTAGATCAATTTTTAAAGTCTTAAAATATTTCTGAGACATTATTTCAATTATATCATCAGATGAAATTCATGCACATTCTATTCTTCTTTGAAACTACTACTTCCAAACACCTCATCGTTAACTGTTGTAGTGAAAGTTTTTTCTCTAGAAACCTCAGTGGAATTTTCATTTATAGCTCCACTTTCTTAATATTCATCATATTTAGGCCAAAAAAATTCTTTTGGATTTTGATAGATTTCTTTCTTCTCTTCTTGAATAATATTATCACTAATTAATTTTTTTCTTCCAAGATCTTTTTTTTCTTCTATCATCATCAAACCTATTATATTAATTATTATTCTAGGTACAATTGGAATCAAATTTCTCAATGGCTCCACATTCAAAAAAATCAAGGGAAGTTTCCATTAATAATTTCCTTTATCTATTTCAAATTTTTTGAATACTAGCATTAAAAAACATCTGGATTATTACAAAAAAGATTTTATGAATCAAAATCACTACCTTATAATTTTTTAGGAATCCTCTTATAATTCCATTTCTTGGAATCATTTAATAAAATTTCATGATTAACATTTTTTTTCCTTTCATAACTTTCCTCTTTATCATTTCATAAGTAGTGAGAGAACTATGAAGTTCATCCAAATCTAGAGTTTCAGGATCTGTATCTTCCAAAGATGAAGCATTGGAAATAAACTCATCAGAAAGAATTATCAATATATTTTCAGCAATATTTGAATCTTCCATATTCTCAACAACACATCTTATGTAACTAAGAATATCATTTACCATTTTAAATAAATAACCAATAGATTTGTACTTTCCCATTTTGATATCATCAAACTTCAGTGTCTAGATTTGTAACTTGGAGTTATTGACCAACATATTTCATTCATAAATGGTCTTAAACATTTCATAGACACCTTTATTAGTATAAAATCCCTTAACTCATAGAAAATAACTTTCAAAAAGTAATTAGATTATATAATTGTTATCTATTCCATTATTATATATATTCTTCTTATACTCAAATGTCATAGGAGTATTTTTGACATAGGGATGAAATCCATCAGTAGAATTTTATAAAACATCATACTCAAGAGATATAATATATGATAACATTATATCTTCCTAGATATCATATTTCTTTCCAACAAATACCAAAATCCATTTTTTCACTTAATTCATATTTACCACCATAACTTCTCTTAAAAAATTATAAAATATAAAAGGAAGGTAACATTCTCTCTAATACCAATCAATATTGCTCAGTTAGGATCAAAAAATCACTAATTGGTGGAGGGAGTGAATAAGATATGATTTTTTATTTTTTTATCTTTATTTTATAACAAAGTTCACCTACTGTTAAAGATCTATCCCATTTCTAAAAAGAAAACATTACCACTTATATTGTAACATAATTATTTATTGGGTTCACTACTCAATAATAGTAGTTACATCCTTAGCAAGGTTTGTAATTAATTAAATACCACAAAATCCACTAGAAATAAATCACTTTGTGTGGATACAATAAGTATGATATACCCTTACACTTGTGTTGCACCGTAATCAATAATACAGTAAATGTGATTATTCTTGCATGAACTACATAAAAACTATTTGTGTAAAAATTTTACAAACCATAACTAGTTGGTTCAAAAATGTTACTATGAAGGCTTATCAACATCAACTTTTATAAAATTCTAAAATAAAACACATCACCATTATACCCAAAAAATGGTGGAAAAAACCTTTCTGAAATACATAAAAAATAACGTCGAATGGTATATCCTGATTCCCAAATCCAATTGTTTATTCTAGAAATCAAATACTCTAGAATCAATTCTAAGATTCTTCTTCATTATCTAGAAACTAACTTCCTGTGTATTGGTCTGATCTGGTAACCACAATTTTATTCTTCTTATATCTAGAAAACTTTATTAGAAGAAATATATCGAGAAACTTCTTCTCCCTTCCAAAACATTCATCAATCTCTCTCTCTCTCTCTTCAGATGTGAGAACTGCAAGCATTTTAAATTACAATTTACTTCTAGTTATTTTTAGGAGAGCCGAAAGTGGAATGGTCACGAATATGAAATGTTTTATAACATAATTTCTTTTCCATAACTCAAATTTCATATTCATTTAGACTCCATCTTTGACTTCTTCAGCACTCCTCAACTCTTATAGATTCTTCTCAAAACTTCTCAAATTATTTTAAAGATTCCCCCAATGTCGTATTTCCTACCAAGTATTCAGGTTGATATACATTTTGTTATGATACATTCCTCATTATGATGAATCATATGGAAGTTATGATTTTCATGACCCAAATGAAAACACATAATTACTTAAGACTTATCATGACAATGCTTTGTACCAACTGAAAATAAATAAACAAATAAATTCCCATTTCAATACTCTAAACTTCCTGAAACATTGAAAGTATTATTCCATAAACATTGTTACATATAATATATAAATCAACCCCCCCTTGATAACAATTCAGAAAAAAAAATTAAAAGAAACATATTTTCATCATTTGTTCTGATATTCCTCAGGCCACATCTGATGAAGTCAAGCGCCCAATGACTTAACAATTCCATATCATGTCAAGTGAATTGGTATCTTATTCTAATTGATGGATCAACATCATATATTATATGATGACACTTCACCCCATCGAAAGAAAATAATGAATGACTTTTTTTGTTCTTGACACAAATGAATACAACCAACAATTCTTCCATTCCATGAAAATGATTTACTACATTATTGGACCCAACAATTCTTACATACTAACCTACATCAACAAATAAATCCTTTTACACCTATAAAAGGATTTTTCATGAGATGAAACATTGATACAAACACACTTTCTGGGGGATCAGTGTTGGTGTTTCTTTAATGGATTGGTATCATACTGCATTTGATAGACCAGTGTAAGTAGTGAATTATTTTCTTTTATAAATTCCAACTGATAAGTAATCTTTTGAAATGTTTCATTTTGTTAATAATAAAATATTATGGATCAAACAGTATAATGGATCAATAGATCATTTCTTTAGTAAAAACTTGGACTTTATAAACTTCAAATATCTCAACAATTCATCCTCCAAAACATCCAATTGTATTATGAATTCTTCATGATGTTGAGAACATAAGAAACATAATGGAATCTCCTGAGATACATTGGAATGTTCTATAACTTCATGTACTTATATATTCTTTTATCTTTCCATCCATACCTCAATCCAATTTTCACCACATAGAATGACTTGTCTACCCTTTCTACCTTTATTTCAAAAATATTGGATCAAAAGTTTTGATTAACTCCTGAAATTGAAAAATTAAAAAATATAAAACAATCATAAGATTTTGTACGGAGACATTAAAACTATGCTACAACATCTCATATTTATTAAAACCATAATTCCATACCCAAGGTGAGTATGATGACCACTTACATTTACTCAATGTAAAACTGAGACAGATGGAAATTCATAAGGAACTTGTAATCTATCATCATAACCCATTAATCCTTTTGTTTGGTCGTCAAAACATACAAAGTGAATTTTTTCTACTATAATGAAAATAAAATAATAAATTCAATACAAAAAACTTTCAACATTAAAAAATTACTATCATCTAACTTGGTCCTAACAATTGGTCTTTTAGTATAGGATTCATCCTTAAATTTTAGTGTGGTTATATCTCTTGAAGTAACAATTCAACTTTCAGTACCTTTAAAAAAACCATTCCACTTTCAGTATTTTGTGAGGAATCAGCTCAAAAAATTCAATTTTCCAAAGTTTGGAATCATTTTCAAGAAAATAAATCATATTTTTGATGAATTTATCTTCCTTTATGTGACACCCAAAGCATCCATGGTATGCTTCTTTTTAAATAATTCAGATCGCTTTCACTACATGCAACACCGAGTTCGAGCGCACCACGACTAGTCGTTTAAAGATTTATTATATGTAATATTATCCACACTTGGAATTTTATATATTAAATATAATTTTAATATTAATATCATGTGTTTCTTATATATGATATAATAACAAATTCAATTTTTTGATGAAAAGAAGTATTTTTTAAAAAAATGTAGTTTTAATATCTTTTAATGGTGAATCCTTTTTAAATCCAATAATTAACACATTTATATATTCAATTTGGAAAAATAAACATCCTATTTTTATTAGTGAAAAAAAATTAGTTTGAAAAAAAAATGGCGTTTTTCTGATAACTTACATATTTTAATGAATTGTTAAAAATACTGCTTTTTAATTTAAAAAACTTTTTCATCTAATTTATTTATATTTTAAGATTATCATTTTAGTTGGTTTCAAAGTTTAAATATATTAATTTTTTCAATTAATATAATTTAGGTCATTGGAATTATTTTCACATTAAATTTGGATATAAACACATGTCAATCATTTGATAATTTTTACTTTAAAAAACACGTTTTCTTTTTTGGTCAACAAGAATTAACTTTAAATTAATTACTAAGGATTATGTGTTTTAAATCATAGAAAATAGATTTCATATTTGGAATTAGTGGGTCCAAATTATGTTAATAGGATACTTTTATTTTTGGGAAATTATGAATAGTAACTTTAGTAATTATTTGTTTTACCATGGTTAAAGGTAAATCGGTAAACTAAGGATAAAAATAAAATTATAAAATTATCTTAACATCTATAAAAAATCTATTTTATGGATAAATTATACCCTTATCATCTATGGTTCAAAAAGTAATCACTTAATGGCCATACACCCATGAATATGACATGAATATAATAAAAAATAATGAATGTGACAAAAAGTCACACTCTCATTTTACATAAGTATATTAGTTTTAATATGGGGATTACCATAAGATAAAATCGACTATAGTTAGTCTCTGAGAAGTTAATAGAATAAACTATATCATATAAATTTATTTATAATTTATTTATATTAAATAATCTCCATTAACGATGACTCAATAGTGACACATAAATTATTTTATTAATAGAAATATAAAATAAATGATAATACAAATATTAAAATAAATATAATATGAGTTAATTAATTTCACCCACTAATTCTATGGATTACTTTGACACGTTATTTATGGTTTAAAATATTTTTCATTAACTTATCCTTATGTTATGATATTTTTAAAAAGTCAACCAATGAATAGTGTCAAAATTGACACTATTGGTATTATAAAAAAAATATTTCATTAAATTATGTAAAATTCATAAAAATATAAAAATCATAATAATAATTGTAATGAAGTTAAATATGTCACAAATGTTCCATTTTTTGATTCTTTTTTATTTTATTGTAACTCTATTAATTATTAGTAACAAAATACATGTTGTCATGTTGAGAGTTTAAGGGATTAATTAAGGGTAAATCAAAATTATAAGGTCTAGAATAAAACAAAAACATGTACAAAATTTTTTATGAATAATATTAAATAATAATCACATTAAAATATTTCTTGAGTTAGTTAATGGACACATTTACATGAAAATTAATTATATATTATTTAAACAAAAGATAGTCTCGAAATATCACCATTATATAGTTTAGTATCTTTCATGCATCCACATAGGACCCAAAACAATATATGAACGAATATAAATATCTATTTTTATATAAATTAAATTATTTTAATTATATAAATTTATTTTTAATTTTTAGAAGTTATATAATTACCTTAAATGTCTCTTCAATTCTAAAACAATATTTATTCAATTAACATAAAAATAGAATAAATGATTTTAACAATATTAATTTTTTTATATTTTGGATTATTTAATGTGTCTAACAAATTTCAAAGATCTATATGATATATTATAGATATTTTAAAGCATTATATTTTAATTTAAACTTTTTCTACTTGTATTTTAAGTCAAAATAGATGAATAATATTAAATTGGGAAATAATAATATCTTATTAAATTATTTTATGATTAAATTATTTAAAAAAATATATTAAGTAATGAAATAGGGATAATATATGGTCGAAAATGAGTTATAATTTTATTTTATGGTCCAATTTTTATTATTTATATCTAGAATAGTCTTATTATATTTTAATATTTTGAGAGTTTACTAAAGTGTCCCTTCCCTCTCTTATAAAAAATCATCGCATCCCACTATTCCTTACACCTCCTTGAGAATTATATCTAAACCAAAACATGCCAAATTATCCTATAAAATTATTAGTTAACTTCTTGAGGTCTTTTCTTTCCAAAAATAACATCCCTAATGTCCCTAAGAGGATATCCAAAGGAAGTCCAATAAAGAAGAGGTAATGGCTTTACCAATTCAATTCAAATTATTTTCTTCTTCTACTTCATCGTTCATTGTTGTTTCCACAAATAAAGTAATAATTAAAGTATAATGAATATACATATATGTTATTATTATTATGGTACAACCATATTCCTCTTTTTTACCTATCTGATGAAAAATAATATAACTATTCGAGAATATGTACAACTTACTGTCTCCACGCCGTGGTGTAAACTATTTTTCATTTATAATATATTTAAATGGGTATAATGGTGAATATAAAAGATTTAAATAATAAATGTAAAATTATATTGTTTCTATATAATTCACATTTTTACCTAATTCTATACCATTTTACCATTAAAGAAATGATATCGTCGCTCCTGCATATGTATGGCCTAGCGTGTCCACGATGAGATGAGATTCATTCTCTATGTTAACCATTCAATAATGATTATAAAATTCATATAATGAATAAATATAATATTTATGAACATAATATCATTATGTATATCAATAAAATATTTCATATGTATAAGAAACACGACTTACACGACAAAACATGTATATGAAAACGAAATAGTTAACACCCGAAACAACGCAAATACTGAAATATTATTAACAAAATGATTTAAGAGGATCATATATAATATCATCATTATGTATATAGTCATGGTATAATTTAAAGTCATTATTTAACTATTAAAAATGAGGTTAAAGGACCATCGACTAAAGTAAATTCCTAGGTAAGGGTTAATTCCCCAATCTAATTTTTATGTGAGACTGTTTATACGCAAGTATATTGAGAGGAAAATTTATCATCCATGTCCATGTTCTGTAAAAAATATATTTTAAGATATTTTTTAATATTTATCTAAAAAAATTTAAAGTCATTTATATCAATATTTTAATTTTTATAAAATGTTTTTAAAGGAATCTTTCGGCCATTTTCTAAATGAGGTACTTTATGACCTTTTCGAAAAATTAAGGAAGGAATGTTTTTTAACTTATACGATGTGAATGTATATTTTTCAATGTTATGTTTCTTTATCATTTTTAGGCTTCCCTTAAAGGATTACAAGGTTATTTCGAAAATAAATGGATTATTTTAAAAAAAAATTGGATTTTAAATGATTTAAAGTAAAAATGGAAATTTCTCTCAAAGAGTTTTAATGAATTTATTAGATTATTTTCATCTATGTCAACATCATTTGTTAGATTTTATACTTAATTGAGGTTGATTTATTATGATACAATCCTCCATATTGTATTAAAGGTTTTATGATATGTTTGATAGTGGATGTCCTGTTTTTTACCATTCATGGATTATGATTAAAGTATTAACCTTTCATATGCCAGTTTTAATATAGATGTTTATGTTATGCGTTTCCCTTTTCATATGAGGAATGCATTGGATGTAGTAAATGATTTTCAGGGCATTCTATATTCCCTCAATGCATTGTTGGTCTCACGAGACAAACTACTGTCTCAGCATAAGGCCTTGACGGTATGGTAATGGTCTTGGTACATGGCCCTAACGGAATGGTTATGATGTCCGGTATTATACATTTCCTATTTATGAGATTAGATATTGATTTTAAATGTGATTATTAGACTAGTAGAATATACATGTGAATGTTTAAATGGAATTATGTGATTTATAGTTTACATATTATGCTGAAGATAATTTTTTAAAAGGATTGTGTTTTAGGTTTATACCTTACCTTCAAATTTTATGCTTATCTATGATAGCTTCTACAATATTCATTATCCTTACTGAGCATCTGATCTCACACCATTCCTATGTTTTATTTTACCAGGATTAAAAGAGGTGAATTATAATTTATATCTAGGGTTAAGTTATGAGAATAATGGATTTATCAAAAAATTATCTATGTTGAAATTTTTGTTTTGAATTTTAATTTAAATTTCATGTATGTAATTTATTTTCCAAGATAGCTAAATTTGTCAGTACTTTTGGATTTTATTCCTTATAATCAGGTCAATGTATTAAAATAATGCACTGGCTTCAGGATAATGGGGTTGGGGTGTTACATTTGGTATCAAAGTAAGTTTAGTACAAACCTTAGAAACTATATTTAGAAAAACATTGATTAGGGAACTTTACCCAATGATAAACATTGAGGATATTTAATAAAGAACCTCCTAGAATTTTGGTAATGTGTATAATTTGTGGGTCTTCCAAGAAATGAATATTTGTCTGGATACTTCTAGTGGTAATGGTTCTAGCACATATTTACCTTGGAGTAATAACTCTGATAAGTTGTTTCAGGCATGACTTAGAGTAACGTGGGAAGTGAAAACGGGCCTTATTATGCACCTGGTTTGACACTCTCAGGGGATATGCTTAGGATAATTGAAATATTTTATACAAAACATTATGAAGGTTTTATGAGTAAGTTTGTCCCCAAAGAAACAATTTTTATAATTATGAGACTAGATACGTGTAAATATTCGATTTATGTTATGACTTTTTATAGTTATTGTATTTTACATTATTATATGATCTAACCTTGTGTATTTCGTCATTTTGAAATGGTTTCTAGTAGAAGTATTGTAAACCTAACCAATGAATATGATCCAATGATTAAGAGAGATCATTTATTTCATGGTCTTAAGAAGACATTTTGAAGGGAAATAATTTCACACATATTCTCATCATATGAAGAAATAGTATCATGTCTTAATAAGATAGGTAAATAATTCTTTTAATAGTTTGGATTTGAAGGGAAGTAAGTGAAGAAGAGGATGGAAGATAAAAGGATGGATAAAGGGGAAAAGGGAAAGAAGAATTTTCCCATTTGTGATTACCGTGGAAAGAATCACCATAATAATTTCTTAAAGGGAATGTGAGTTTGTTATAAGTGTGGAGAAAAAGGACGCCAAGTTTGTGATTTCAAGGATAAGAAAAAGGTTTACAATTTACAATGATTAATCTTAAATGATATGGGACATTATACTAATCAATGTCCCAAACATTAGAGTATACCCCCAATGCCAATATTGGATAACAATCAAGTTATGATACTACTATAGATGAATAGGAATGATTAATGTGCTTATTATGTTATTGATGATTTGTGTAATTTCAGTATTGTATCAATGATTTAAAAGTTATACAAATTATAAAAATAAATCAGGATTGTACTAAAGTACTATTTCATTAAAGAATTTGATTGAATGGTACTAAGAAAAGTGACATAGTTACATGTTAATTTTTTTGGAAAATGTATGGTTGAGGGAAAGATAAACCTTAATAAGCTTTTGATAATGAGATAATGATGTTGGATTAAAGAGATGATTGATTTGGATAAATTATATTGGATATTATTGACTACCTTGGAACTTCTTAATGGTCTATTTATTCTATTATTGTAGGAGTATACAACATCTTTGGATTTAAGGAGTATATCCAATATTCAATGTTTTACATAAGGAATAAAGAAGTCTGAACATATTCAATAAGGTTTTATGGTTATTTAGGTTATTACCATGTTTTAAGAGAATACATGATGAAGGTATTGGAATTTTTGTTATGTATAAAAGGGGATATAAATTATGTTATATTGATTTGATAAATTTTGTGACCTTCCTTATAAATTTTTGGAATGTGAGTTTGGACTGAAGTATTTTGGATAAGTATAAAGGTTATAATGGATTAAGTTGAACAATGGATAGTATTTTTTAAGTTTAAAAAATTTAATTAATTATGAATATGTTAAGTTTATTTTTGGAATGAGAGAATAATATTTTTTTTTTGAAAGAAAATATACAACCCACAGGTTGTGCGACAACCTGTCGTGTCCGGAAAAGTCATGAGACATGAACCCAAAACCTAAGGGCGACATGGGTGAATCACCTACCACTAGCCTACATTATTTCCTAGCTAGTATAAAATAGTTTTCATTTATTTAAACAGTATAATAGATGAATTATAAGTTTATTTTTTTGAACCTTTTACAATTAAGATAAATAGAATATGTTTCAGTTTTATTATCTTTTAAAGATAAAGGTGAGTTTGTGGTAGGAATTTGTTAAATGATGAAACTTTACATGTTAATTAATTATTATTACTTATGTTCTTATTCTATGAAGTAAATTAATTCTTCAACACTAGGGAAATTATCATAATGTCAAAAAATTTATCCTAGTACTTTATTTTGTGATGAATCAAATGGTTTATTGGATTATCGACGATTTTTAGCTTTATGTTTGTTAACTTTCTCCTAATAATGTTCTCTATCACTCTACATCAGAAATTTATTGTTACATTTGCTTATAGGAACATGTTTTCCTATATGGAACCCTTGTTTGTATTATCTTTTGTGGCCTTCATACTTCTCGATCTTTATTTTAAAATGGAGTACTCATTAATCCATTTTCTGGTGTGGGATTTCAACAATGATATTTTGAAAATTCAAACCCCTAGTTTTCAATCCAGATTTTAAATTGTGAGGATGAAATTTATTGAAGTATGGGATAATATAACACCTCAATCTCCCATAGTACGTGTAACACCCCAAGCCTCCACGATACGCTACGCATTCAATAATGCAATAACTTACATTGTACGCATCTTCGAGTTCTAACACACCGCGACTAATCAAAGTAGTCGTTATGAATAGTAATACCCACTTTTTAAAATTATAGAAATTTTATATTTCAAAATGGACTTCATTTTTGTATTCGTAATATCGAAATTATCCTAAGTTGAATTTTTTGTAATTTTCTGAGAACATCCATTTTTTATGAATAGTGAAAAATACTTAGAAACAACTTTTTTAAACAAAATAATTTATAGTGATAAATTATACTATTTATTGGTTTTAAAGTACAATTAGAATATATTTTTACCATTTTATCAAATGGTGGTCATTAGAATTAATTTCACTTTGAAATTGGACATAAACAATTGTCAATCCTTTGATATATATTGTTTCTTAGAAACACACTATTTGTTGTGACAACAGGAATTAATTTTGAAATTAATTAATGGAACTTATATGTTTGGAATTTTTTAAAATAGACATCATTTTTGAATTCGGAATATCACTTATAGCTTAGGGTGAAATTTTGGCATTGTTCTGAAAAACTTCAATTTTTGATGAATAGTGAAACCACTAAGTGGTTGTTAAAAAACTGATTTTTCATTTAAATGAAACATTACCACTTCTGTGTTTTTATTTTCAAAAATCCGACATACATGGTTGTCATTATAAATTAAAATGTGGTTCAATGGGATTAAAATATTTTTTTGGTGAATAGTAACTTTTAAATTTAATTAATCGCGATTAAACGTAATTAGTGAAATTTAAGGTAAAAATGATATTATAAAAATATGAAAATACCTTTACACTTGTCCTACCCCTATTGGATGTTTCATGGCCGACCAAGAAAATCCATGGGTCAACTTGGGGACCCCATGGAGCCACTTTGGTAGGAAAATGACATAAATAACTTTTTACTTAAAGTTAAAATAAAAATGTCACAAACATAAGTTGTTTTACTAAAAAAAATTTAAAATGGGGTTATACAAGTCATATTTTTGACTATAAATATTCATTAAAAAGATAAAAAGTTTTCCTACAACATGATATTTTTTTATAATTTTTAGACATTAAATAAATTAAATTATTTTTGACACCATGATGATGTCATGATTACCTCATTAATTAACGATTTAAATAAAATGAAAGGATAATGTAAAATATAAGTCTTACACTAGTCAAAAACCTTTTGGATGAGGATATTTAGAACCCTTATCACCTTATCCTAGAAATATATCATTGTGGGACCTTTAGAATCCGAAAATAATTTCTTAATAAAGTAACATTTCATTACATTCCAAGAGTGCCCCTCCTCTCCACTTATAAAAGGCCCCCACCACTACAACCTTAATCACACTATCAAAGCCTTTTGGCTCGGCCAAACTCTGCCCAAATACTCTCCCAACTTACATACCCTTCTCCTAGAAGCCACACTTTGGGCAGAAGTCTTCCCAAGGAAGCCTTTGGCTCAAATCAAAAAAGTTACCCAATTTTAAGGTAATGTCTTCGCTTATGTTATTTTGTTTTATTTTGCTTATCCAACCCCCTAAACTCTTTTTATTCATTTATTTTGTAACAACACCAGTATCCTCAATAAACTAGGATTTTGTTATAATAACTATTGGAGCTAAACTTACACACACATACATCTAATGGTTAAAGAACATACTGTTTCTGTTGATGGAGAATTTCTGCCTCACAAAACGATGATTGTTCAAAACTCATATAACAACTTCAAAGGTGGCCATTAAGATGTAACTATATATATATATGATATATAATACGTTTATTCTTTACTTAAGCTTCTGTATTTTTCATTTTTGGCATACCTTTATGGTTTCCATTATGGGTAAACGCGATATCTTCATTTTAGGAAGTGCGGACTACCGCCCCCTCAAAGTGATTTGAATCCTTAATGCCATATGTGGGATGTATAAAGGATGGATTAAATGGTATTATACATTATATTATACTGGAATTATATTATACCTTTATATAATTATAACATCATTCCATTAAATACGAAATAGAAATGAATGTAGCGTTAATGCGTACGTACGGCTTACCGTCTCCATGAATGGTGCATGTCATTTCTTACCTCTAAATGTTATGTAATATTATAAATGAATGTATATACTGGATATATATGATGTATATGATATCTAAATAATGAATATAATTATGGATATAATTTATATTTTATGACATGAACAAAGTGTAATTATAAGAAGTTTATTTTTGACTCAAGTACCTAAGATCGACAAAACGATCGTTATTAACTTAAATAATTACATAATGTTTATAACATGGTAATAAGTGATATAAAATGAATAATGAACTTGAAAAAGGTTCTTAAACAGGTATATATTAACTCTAGTTTATTATTCATGAGGTTAAAGAGCGGCCGAGTCAAGTCGGACACGAGGTAGTGGAACTTCTTAACCCAATTTCTATTCTATGGGTTAATCCCCTACTTTCAAATTATGTCATGATATTATTATGTCCTATCTTGTATTTGTACTTTCTTTATGTGTAATTATAGTGAATACACATAATTGATTTATTTTATTTTAAAAAACTTATTTTTGTAAGAGACTTCGTCTCAATCTCCTTTCATTTAGGAATATTTTGTTTTATACACAACTTTCTTTTATACGGTGTATAGACCCCGTTGACTTTTACATTTATTCAAAAAGAATCTTTTTATACGAAGAATTTTTACTAAATGACCAAAGGAATGTTTTGTCTTACATATGCAGTGACAAAGAATTCTCTGCCAGCATGACCATTATTTGAGTTTCGGCTTCCTCTACAAGCCATAACTTTTTTTAAATGATTTCAAAAAAGAGAGAGAGATTTCTCTCAAATATATGAAAATATAGTGAAAATGTATATGTATTTAACGCAAGATTAAAAATGTATTCCTAAAACCTGACTCTCGAGTGTGGTAGATAGGAAGGGATTGGGCGTAGACCCATCATGGCCTGTAATTATTCGAGCAGTCACAGAATTAGTTATTTTGTTTTCAGAAGCTTGTATAATGTTTTCAAAAAAACACTGGGGTATATTTGAGAAATTTTAAATGTAAGTATCTTCTAAAAAAATTGCATTGGCAGGTCTCTTGAGACAAACTAGTGTCTTGGCACGAGGCCTTGACAAAATCTTATTTGTGGTCTTGGCACGAGGCCCTGGCTATGTGGTTATGATAGTCTGGCATTATGCATTCCATCATTATGAAAGTGGTTATTGATATTGCATGTGATTATTCGACTAGTAGAATATCCATGTGAAGAAGTAAATGGCATTATCTCATTTTAATTTTTCCATATTATGTTGAAGTTCAAGTTTAAAAGGCTTTTGTTTTAGTTATACATTGCCTTAAATGTTTATGTTTATTGATGAAAGCTTCCGCTATATTGTTATCCTTACTAATAATCTAAGCTCACCCCTTTCAATGTTTTAATATTTTCTAGGATGTGAAGAAGTATTTTATGAATGACCTACAGGGATAGTCAGAGGAGGACATGAGTGTGGACTATAGAGACTTTGTTATTGTAGTTTTTCACTTTATGATGTAATGTAAAATTTATGAATGTATCTAGTGTTTCCAAGGCTACTAAACTAATCGGCCTTTCAAGACTTGATCTTTTGTGATCATGCCAATGTTACGAAGTAATGCACCGACTCTGGGTAGCTGGGGTTGGGGATTTATAGTTGGTATCAGAGGCAGTTTAGTACTAACCTTGGAAGCTATATTTAGATAAACTCTGATTAGAGCACATAGCCCGAAGATAGACTTTAAGGATTAGTATATAAGAACTTCCTAGAATTTTGGTATTATAGAGATTTTGTGAGTTTTCCAAGCAATACATCCCTGTCTGGATACGATCAGGTAGAGGCGGCTCTGGCACAGATGTACCTAGGGGTAAAACCCGAAAACACCGCTTTGAGCTAGACTTGAACGGGAACTGGTCAACGACAACAGGCCTTGCTGCACTCTTGGTTACGACACTCCTGGGGTATATGCTTAGGATAATTATCATTTTCTTTACAAACCACTATGAAGGGTTATGAGTATATACTTCCTCAAATAAAACTTTTTTATGATTATGGATTATATCCATAAATAGTTCAATTTATGTTAAGTGTTTTACAAGTATGGAATTATGTATTTTGATTCGTAAACTAATCTATTTTATGCCATTATTTAGAAATGGCGCCTAGTGGAAGGAATGGAAACTGTATCAATGCACACACTCCGTGTAGGGATTGCCCTCCTGCTCAAGATAATTATTGTGGAGCTGGAGATACAACTGGTGTTGATCAACTTATTACCATACTGGGACAACTCACTCAGGTTATGAATAATAACCTTACTCGTATGGAGCACCCTGATCCACAACGTGGAGGATCAATGTTAGACCACTTCATCAGGCAACAACCTCCACCATTTAATGGGGGTACAAATCCATTAGTATCTGAGCAATAGATAAACTCCTTATAGAAAATATTCCATACCTTGGGGAGTAGCAAAAGGGAGAAGGTTATCATGGCAGTTTACCGCCTCACTGGAGATGCCGATCAATGGTGGTCATTGATTCAAAATACAAAGGAAGATGAAGAAGTATCAAGTATGTAATGGAGAGAGTTCAAAGATATTTTCTTAGAAAAATACTTTCCACATGACCATCGAGCAGATATTGAAAGGCAATTTCTAAGTCTAAGGCAGAAGGATGATGAGAATGTCGCAAAGTATGAGGCTAACTTTACAAGGTTAGCGAGGTATGCTGCAGATTATATACGTAACCCAAGAAGTAATATTGATCGTTTCTTTGATGGGTTAAACCCATTTCTCCGTCGAGCTTTAGTATCACAATCCTTCTCATCGTACGAAGATATTGTCTCATGTGCTATCAAGACGGAAAAGGAATTCTCTAAATCTTATTACAATAAAGTAAAGCAAGAGAAGAAGAGAATGGTGGAACAAGAGACAGATAAAGGGAAAAATGGAAAGAAGTATTTTCCATTATTCGATAATTGTGGGAAGAATCACCCCTGTACTTTCCTAAAAGTAATGGGAGTTTGTTATAAATGTGGAGAAAAAGGTCACCAGGCTCGTGATTGCAAGGGAAAGAAAGAGGCTATCAATGTTGAATGCTACAATTGTAGGGAAATGGGGCATTATGCAAATGAATGTCCTAAGCATCAGGGAAACTTACCTCAGAAAAGGCCAAGGGATCAAGGCCAATCTTATGCTATTACTACAGTTGAAGTGGAATAATTAATGTATTGGTGCTTTTGGACTCAAGGATTATATTTTGGTTATAAGAATAATGTGATATATATAAGGATTGTATTGCAGTACTTTTTGTTTCAGTAAGGCTTAAATATGATGAAGGTAATCATATTTTTGTATGTGACAATAAGAGAAACGTTACCTTGTCTGAGGAATCTAATTATACAATTGATTTTGGAATTTAGAGACCTTTTAGAGAAAGTCTGGACAAAGGTATTTTTGATAACTATAAAGGTTGGAATGGACTAAGTTGAACCTTGGATAGTATTGTTTAAGGTTAAACCATTTCTGAAGATTACTTTTGGAATATTATAATACTATATTTTTAGGAAAAGGACAACCTGCAGGTCGGGTGATAACCCATCGCGTCGGACAAAGCTGTAGGAATCGAACCCACAACCATAGTGCGACTGGCCTTTATTACCTACCACTATCCTACAGGAAGTCCCTGGTTATTACAAAATATTTTTACTAATCTAAATGGTATGTGTTAATATTTGGAACCTTATAAAATTAGGATAAATAGAATATTTTTGAGTTCTATTACCTTTTAGAGTGAAAGATGGGTTTGTGGTAAAACATTTATTAAAGAATGAAAGTCTACATGACAAGTATTTATATTCCCTTATGTTCTTATTAAATCTCCTAAATAAATTCCTCAACTTTATAAAAGGTAACTTAAAATAAAAACGTTTCCGGTTAACTTTTCCAACTGGGGATTCAATGGCCGTTTAACCAATCACAAGTTTGTGATTTTCTTATGGTTAACTTTCTCCTAATACAGTGTTCTACAACTCTCCATCAGACCTTGTTGGTTGGTTTTTCTTCCATATCCATATTTTCATAGAATCCTAGTATGGGCTATCTCAGGTGACCTTTGTACCTCTCTTTCTTTCTTTTAAAGTTATATTTTTATTAACCTTATTTCCGATGTGGGTTTTCCATAAAGTTATTTTCTATTTTCAACCTTTTATTTTCAAATAAAATTTTCAAATTACGAGGACGCAATTTATTAAATGAAGGGAGAATGTAACACCCCGAGCTTCCATGATACGCTTCAAATTCAATAATGCAATAGCTTGCATTATACGCAACTTCAAGTTCTAACACACCGCGACTAATCAAAGTAGCCATTATGAATATCAATACTAACTTTTTAAAATTATAGAAATTTTATATTTCAAAATGGACTTCATTTTTGTATTCGTAATATCGAAATTATCCTAGGTTGAATTTTTTGTAATTTTCTGAGAACTTCCATTTTTTATGAATAGTGAAAAATACTTAAAAACAACTTTTTTAATCAAAATAATTTATAGTGATAAATTAAACTATTTAGTGGTTTTAAAGTATAATAAGAATATATTTTTACCATTTTATCTGATGGTGGTCATTAGAATAAATTTCACTTTGAAATTGGACATAAACAATTGTCAATCTTTTGATATATATTGTTTCTAAGAAACACGCTATTTGTTGTGACAGCGGGAATTAATTATGAAATTAATTAATGAAACTTATAAGTTTTTAATTTTGTCAAATAGAAATAATTTTTGAATTCAGAATATTAATTATAGCTTAGGGTGAAATTTTGGCATTGTTCTGAAAAACATCAATTTTTGATTAATAGTGAAACCACTAAGTGGCAGTTAAAAAACTGATTTATCGTTTAAATGAAACATTACCACTTTTGTGTTTTGATTTTCAAAAATCCATCATACTTGGTTGTCATTATAAAGTAAAATGTGTTTCAATGGGATTAATATAATTTTTTGTTGAATAGTAACTTTTAAGTTTAATTAATCGCGATTAAAAGTAATTAGTGAAATTTAAGGTAAAAATGATATTATAAAAATATGAAAATACCTTTACACTTGTCCTACTCCTATTGGGTGTGTCATGGCCGACCAAGACAATCCATGGGTCAACTTGGGGATCCCATGGAGCCACTTTGGTAGGAAAATGACATAAATAACTTTTTACTTATAGTTAAAATAAAAATGTCACAAACATAAGTTGTTTTGATAAAACAATTTTTAAATTGGGTTATACAAGTTATATTTTTGACTATAAATATTCATTAGAAATATAAAAATATTTCCTACAACATGATATTTTTTTATAATATTTAGAAATTAAATAAATTAAAATATTTATGACACCATGATGATGCCGCGATTACCTCATTAATTAACAATTAAAATAAAATGAAAGGATAATGTAAAATATAAGGCTTACACTTGTAAAAAACCTATTGGATGAAGATATTTCGAACAATTATCACCTTATACTCGAAATATATCATTGTGGGACCTTTATAATCCGAAACTCATTTCTTAATAAAGTAACATTTCATGACATTCCAAGAGTGCCCCTCCTCTCCACTTATAAAAGGCCCCCACCACTACCACCTTACTCACACTATCAAAGCCTTTTGGCTCAGCAAACCTCTGCCCAAATACTCTCCGAACATCACTACCCTACTCCTAGAAGCCTCACTTTAGGCAGAATGCTTCCCAAGGAAGCATTCGGATCAAATCAAAAGAGTTACCCAATTTTAAGGTAATGTCTTCACTTATGTTATTTTGTTTTATTTTGCTTATCCAACCCCCTAAACTATTTTTATTCATTTCTTTTGTAACAAAAAAAGTATCCTAAATATACTAGGATGTTGTTATAAGAATTATTCGAGCTACACTTAAACACACCTACATCTAATGGTTAAAGAACATACTATTTCTGTGGATAGCGAATTTCTGCCTCACAAAACGATTATTGTTCAACACTCATATAACACCTTCAAAGGTGGCCATTAAGATGTAACTATATTTATATATGATATATAATATGATTATGTTTTACTTAAGCTTATGTATTTTTCATTTGCGGCATACCTTTATGGTTTCTATTATGGGTAAACACGATATCTTCATTTTAGGAAGTGCGGACTACCGCCCCCTCAAAGTGACTTGAATCGTTAATGCCATATGTGGGATGTATAAAGGATGGAGTAAATGGTATTATACATTATATTATACTGGAATTATATTATAACTTTATATAATTATTACTTCATTCCATTAAATATGAAATAGAAATGAAAGTAGCGTTCATGCGTACGTACGGCTTACCGTCCCCATGAACGGTGCATTTCATTTCTTACCTCTAAATGTTATGTAATATTATAAATGAATGTATATACTGGATATATATGATTTATATGATATCTAAATCATGAATATAATTATGGATATAATGGATATTTTACCACATGAACAAAGTGTAATTATAAGAAGTTTATTTTTGACTCAAGTACCTAAGATCGACAAAACGATCATTATTAACTTAAATAATTACATAATTTTTATAACATGGTAATAAGTGATATAAAAGGAATAATGAACTTGTAAAAGGTTCTTAAATAGGTAGAGATTAACTCTAGTTTATTATTCAAGAGTTTAAAGAGTGGTCGACTCAAGTCGGACACGAGGTAAGGGAACTTCTTAACCTAATTTCTATTCTTTGGGTTAATATCCTACTTTCAATTTATGTCATGATATTATTATGTCCTATATTGTATTTGTACTTTCTTTATATGTACTTATAGTGAATACACATAATAGATTTATTTTATTTTAAAAAAATGATCTTTGTAAGGGACTTCGTCTCAATCTCCTTTTATTTAGGCATATTTTGTTTTATACACAACTTTCTTTTATACGGTGTATAAACCCCTTTGAATTTTACATTTATTCAAAAGGAATCTTTTTATACGAAGCATTTTTACTAAACGACAAAAGGAATGTTTTGTCTTACATATGAGGAGA
The DNA here is from genome assembly GCA_963277665.1 of Viscum album. Lineage (NCBI taxonomy): Eukaryota > Viridiplantae > Streptophyta > Magnoliopsida > Santalales > Viscaceae > Viscum > Viscum album. Next base: position 2,079,084,750 of record OY728128.1, on the reverse strand, counting down.
CAACGAATTCTCCGCCATCATGACCATTATTTGAGTTTCGGCTTCCTCTACAAGCCATAACTTTTTTAAATGATTTCAAAAAAGGGAGAGATATTTCTCTCAAATATATGAAAATCTAGTGAAAATGTATATGTATTTAACGCAAGATTAAAAATGTATTCATAAAACCTGACTCTCGAGTGTGGTAGACAGGAAGGGATTTGGCGTAGACCCATCATGGCCTGTAATTAGTCGAGCAGTCACAGAATTAGTTATTTTGTTTACAGAAGCTTGCATAATATTTTCAGAAAAACACTGGGGTATATTTGAGAAATTTTAAATGTAAGTATCTTCTAAAAAAATTGCATCAGCAGGTCTCATGATACAAACTAGTGTCTTGGCACGAGGCCTTGACAAAATCGTATTTGTGGTCTTGGCACGAGTCCATGGCTACGTGGTTATGATAGTCTGGCATTATGCTTTCCATCATTATGAAAGTGGTTATTGATATTGCATGTGATTATTTGACCAGTAGAATATCCATGTGAAGAATTAAATGGAATTATCTCATTTTAATTTTTCCATATTATGTTGAAGTTCAAGTTTAAAAAGCTTTTGTTTTAGTTATACATTGCCTTAAATGTTTATGTTTATTGATGAAAGCTTCCACTATATTATTATCCTTACTGAGCATCTGAGCTCATCCCTTTCAATGTTTTAATATTTTCCAGGATGTGAAGAAGTATTTTATGAATGACCTGTAGGGATAGTCAGAAGAGGATATGAGTGTGGACTATAGAGACTTTATTATTGTAGTTTTTCACTTTATGATGTACTATAAAATTTATGAATGTATCTAGTGTTTATAAGGCTACAAAACTAATAGGTCTTTCGAGACTTGATCTTTTGTGATCATGCCAATGTTACGAAGTAATGCACCAACTCTGGGTTGCTGGGGTCGGGGCGTTACAGTACGCTTCTTTTGAAATAATTCAAATAGCTTTCACTACACGCAACACCGAGTTCGAGTGCAACACGACTAGTCATTTAAAGAGAGGTTATAAATATTATTAACCACATTTTGAATTTTATATATTACATATAATTTAAATAATATTCTCATGTGTTAATGAGACATTATATTATAAAAAATTTAATTTTTTGAATAAAATATGTATTTTTTTTTAAAAGCAGTTTTACCACCTTTTAATTGAGAACCAATTTTAAATCCAAAATTTAACACTTTTATATATTTAATTTGACCAAATGAGCTTCCTATTTAAAATTGGTATAAAAATTTTTAGTTTGGAAATTTTTTTCGGTGTTTTTCTAATTACTTTCAATTTTAATGAATAGTGATAAATACTCAATTTTAATTCAAAATAAATTTTTCATCTAGTTTATTTATATCGATAAATTATCCATTTAATAGGTTTTAAAGTATATTTTGACAATTTTTTCATTTAATAAAATTCAGGTCATTGTAATTATTTTTCACATTAAAATTGGATATAAACACATGTCGATCTTTTGATGCTTTTTACTTTTTTAAAAACCCGATTTCTTGTTTTGTCAATGTGAATTAATTTTAAATTAATTACTGAAACTTATGTGCTTTAAATATATAAAAATGGATTCCATATTAGGAATAATTTGGTTCCAATTATGTTAATTGGCTACTTTTATTTTTAGGCCTTAAGAATAGAAACATTAGTAATTATTTTTATTACCATGGTTAAAGGTAAATCAGGTAATCAAAGGTAAAAACAATATTATAAAATTAACTTAGCACCTATAAAAAATCAATTGGATGGATAAATTAGAACAATATCATATATAGTTGGAAATGGAATCAATTAATGGCCATTTACCCATGAATATGAAATGAATATAATAAAAATTCTTGAATGTGGAAAAATATCACACTCACATTTTATATAAGTATATTAATTTTAATATTGGGATTAACAGGAGATAAAATAGACTATAGGTAGTAAATGTAAATCTAATGTAGTTACTTATATCATGTAATTTTATTTATAATTTTTATAGATTAAATAATTACCATTAATGATGACTCAATAGTGACACGGAAATTATTTTATTAATAAAAATATCAAATAAAGGATATTAAAAATATTAAAATATATATAATTTGAGTGAATTAATGTCATCATATAATATTAAGGATTAATTGTACAAGTTATTGATAGTTTAAAGGAACTGGTTATAACATATCCTTATGTTATGATATTTTTAAAAACTCAACTGATGAATAGTTTCAATATTGACACTACTGATATTTTAAAATAAAAAAATATTTTATTAAATTATATCAAAGTCATAAAATTATAAAATTAGGTAAACTAATTGGGATGAAGTTAAATATGTCACCAATGTTCTATTTCTAGATTCTTTTTTATTTTATAGAGACTATATCAACAATTAGTAATATAAAAACATGTTCCCATGGTAAGAGTGAAAGAAATTAAATAAAAGTAAATCAAAATTATAAGGTTTAAAATAAAACCAAAACAAGTCCAAACAATTATTGGATGAATAATATTCAATAATTATAACATTATTATAGGTTTTTAGTTGTTTAATGGACACTTTTACATGTTAAAATTTTATATATTTTTTAAATCAAAGATAGATACAAAATATCACTATCTTGTATTTTAATATATTTTATGTGTCCACATAGGACCAAAATCAAGATATAAATGAAAATAAATGTCTATTTTTATATAAATGAAATTAATTTAATTTTATAAAATTATTTTGAATTTTTATAAGTTATATAATTACCTTAAAAGCCTCCTGAATTCTGAAACAATATTTATTCAATTAACATAAAAAATAGAATAATTGATTTTAGTAAAATTAATTTGGTAATATTTTGGATTATTTAATGCATACAAAAATTTTAATAGATCTATATGATATATAATAGATGTTTTAAAGCATTATATTCTAATTACCGGTTTTTATTATTGTATTTTATGTCAAATTATATGAATAGTATTAAATTTGAAAATAATAATATCTTATTGAATCATATTTTATTAAATTATTTAAAAAACAAAAAAAAATATTAAATAATAAAATGGTAATAAGATATGGTCTAGCATGAATTATAGTTTTCATTTATTGTCCATTTTTAATTTTTTAGATCTAGAATAGTGTTATTATATTTTAATATTTTGAGAACTTTTTAAAGTGCCCCTCCCCTATCTTATAAAAAGGCATCTCCTCTCACACTTCCTCACACCCCCATGAGCCTTATATCTCGACCGAACCCTGAAACCATACCCTATAAAATTTCTTATTTAACTTCTATAGGTCCTTTTTTGTCCAAAAAGTCCATCCATAATTTCCCTAAGAGTAGATCTTAAGAAGTCCTACGAAGAAGAGGTAATTGATTTAACAATTCAATTCAATTTATTTTCTTCTTATACTAAATAATTTTATGTTGTATCCATAACTAAGTAAAAAATCAAGTATCATGAATATAATTTGATTCTATTGGATTATGGTATAACCATATTCCTTCTTTTACCCATCCTACAAAAAATAATATCATCAAGCATGCATATGTATGACTTACAATCTCCACGTCGTGGTGTAAAATGTTTTTCATCTATACTATATTTAAATGGGTATAATGATCAATATAAATAAATTAAGTAATAAGTATGACATGATATTGTTTCTTTATAATACAAATTTCCTCCTAATTTTATACCATTTAACCATTAAAGGAATGATATCATCGCTCGTGGGTACGTACGACTTATCATCTCCACAATTCGATGAGATTCATTCACCATGTTAACCATTAAAGAATGAGTAAAAAATTAATATTAAGAGTAAATAAAATATTTATGAACTCAATTTCATTCCGTATATGAATAAAGTATTAAATATTCATAATAAACATGATTTAAACGACAAAACATGCATACGAAAACTAAGTAGTCAACACCCGAAACAATGGTAATCTTGAAATATTATTAACAAAACGATATAAGATGATCATATTTGATATCATAAATATGTATATGGTCCTAGTATAATTTAATTGCATGATTTAACTATTATAAAAAAGTTTAAGTTACCCTTGACTAAAGGAAAGTCCAAGGTAAGGGTTAATTCCACAATCTCATTTTTATCTGAGATTGTTTATACATAAGTATCTATTGGGGAATATTTATCATCCACATACATGTTTTGTAAAAAATACATTTTAAAATATTTTTAATATTTCCATACAATTTTTTTAATAAATTTATATCAACTTTTTACTTTTTATAAAACTTTTTGAAAGGAACCTTTTGGTCATTTTCCAAATGAGCTACTTTATGACATTTTCGACAAATTAATGAATGAATGTTTTTTAACTTATACAGTGACTGGAAATTTTTTCATTATGTTACATTAACATTTTGAATCTTAACATACAATATCACAAGGATATTTTCAAAATGAATGTTTTATTTTATAACTGGGTTGATTTTAAAAATTTTAAGGTAAAAAATGGATTTTTCTCTCAAATAGTTTTAATGAATTTATTAGATTATTTTCATCTAGGTCAACATAATTTTTGGGATTTAATTCTTAATTGAGGTTGATTTTTTATGATACAATGTTACATATTATATTAAAAGTTTTATGATATGTTTGACTATGGATGTGCTATTTTTATACCATTCATGATTTATGGTTTAAGTATTAACATTTTGTATGATAGTTTTAATAAAAATGTTTATGTTATGTGTCACCCTTTTCATATGTGGAATGCATTGGACATAGTAAATGATGAGTAGGTCCCACTATAGACCCTTTATGCATCGGTAGGTATCATGAGACAAATTAGTGTATCGACACAAGGCCTTGACGTTATGGTAATAGTCTTGGAAAAAGGCCTTGAAAGAATGGTTATGCTGTCTTTCATTATGAATATCCTCATTATGATATTGGTTATTTATTTAAAATGTGATTATTCCACTATTAGAATATCCATGTGAATGTTTAAATGGAATTAATTGATTTATTCTTTTTATGATTTAATGAACATAATGTTTTAAAAGCATTGTGTTTTAGTTTTACACCTTGGCTTAAAATTTTATGCTTATCAATGATAGATTCCGTTATAATTGTTATCCTTATTGAGCATCTGATCTTACACATTTCTTATGTTTAATTTTCGAACGATTCCAAGATATGTATTTTAATTTACATACCGGGTTAATCTAGAAAATAATGGTGTTCTCAATGAATTATCTATGTTGCCTTTTATCTTTTTGAATTGTAATGTAATGTTCATGTATTTAATCTATTTTATAGGACGGTTAAACTAATCAGTCCTTTATGATTTGATTCCTTGTAACCATGAAAATATATTAAAATAATGCACCTCATTTGGGCTTCTGGGGATGGGGTGTTAAACTCTAATGACTTTAATTTTTCTTCACATTCTTTCTTGATAATTACATATCAATCATCCTATATTATATTATTCTCCTATATAAAATTTTTAAGCTCTTTGATCTTGTTTTCTTTGGTCTCAAGTTGAAAATTGATGAGATAAATGATGGATTTATATGTTTCTCCAAATGCATGGAACTTATTTCAAAATTCATTAGTGTCATCTGCTTTTTCTTTAATTTTATTTATCCATTGATCTTTGAAACTAGGGAATACTTCTTCAAGTTAAACCATCTCATCTTATTTGTCACTAATGTTCTTAGAGATCATGATATTTTCTTTCATTATCTCATCAAATCCTTTCTCTAAGATCACTAGGTTTTCTTCAATCTCATATATCTCTTCCTTCATTCATTTTAATTGGTCAGAGATAAAAGTGGATAATTTTTTGGGGAAATTATAAAGCATATTATTCTATATAGTAACTAATTTAGTATTGAACACTTTAAATATATGATCAATTTATGTAATGCTTGGATATTCAAGAGGATAGTTTGAAAAGATATTTTTATTTCCTCCTCTCTATGTAGGGATGGTACACTACATGAGATAGAATTCTTGTCCTTAACCTTGAAATTATACTGTAACACCAGATATTTTACTTTCATATTATATTTACATTTATTATAATTAAAACATGGAGAAATAAATGATCTTCTCTCTTTATCCAAGAGGGGTGTTCTCTTTATATTTATAAATTCATTATTTTTTATATTCTTCAATGTCATTATAATGACCAAATACTTTTAGACATATTATTACATTATTTTAGGCATACATATCCATTAAATAAAAACTAATGATTGAAAATTCTAGTGTCTTTAGAAGAATAGGTACATAAATGGAAATTTGGAAACCCGAATAAAACATCTTTGTATTAATTTTCATAATGAACTCCTAGATCCCTTTGGGATACTACAACTTCTTGGGATGACATGGATAATACGTAGACAAATGGGGTGGTAGAAAACCCTATTAAGGTAATAAATATGGAAATGAATCATATCACATGAAATAGTAATGCATTACATGATTACATAAAAGTCATGGCTCTCAAGTAAACACATTGTTTCATTTCATGTAGAACATGGAATTATATGATCAAAAAAACATATGAATGTTTAAGCAACATATATCATGACATAAACATGAGTCAAGGAAAACTATTGATATTATATCACATTATGGATAAAGTCCTATAATGGATTACATTTAAAATGTAATACCATACATAATTGTTAATGAGACTAAATCATCTCCCACTTAATTTGAGTGTTATCTGGGTGAGCCCATCATAACATCTTCATGAATATGGGTGAAATATAAAGAAATAAAACATATGTAAAAATCATTAGGATTACCCATGGATAAAATGGGTTTCGTAATCATGTCATAAGGAGAAACCAAAGGGTTTATAGTAGTATTATATATCACAGAAGTTATTTAAATTAATATTATGCATTAAAAAGGAAATATAATAATTAATAACTAATAATGAAGTATAACTAAAGTGAAAATATGAAAAATAGTTTCTATGTAACTATATAAATGGGAAACTTAAGCATAGTTTTAGGGAAAATAATAAAAATTATTTAAAGAGGATAAAGATATAAATATTTATATAAAACTATAAATAAAATTTTATTTTATTTTATGACATATTAAGTTATTTTAGAAAAACAATTAGGCTTAAAATAGTTTACGGAGTGTACTTGAAAATGGGTAAGAAAGGGAGAAGTTCATATTAATTGGGTTTTCTTATTAAGAGGAATTGAGAAGGGAACCTTATAAAACATGTGATCATCCATAAAACATTTTTAATTGGGATAAATAGATATTTTTTGCACATATAAATATAATATAGTATAATTATATACAAATAATGAAGAGATAAATTGAGGAAAATAGAGAGAAATCATAACCTTAAGAAAATATGGAGGTTTTAAGAGATCCCTTACATTGTGTTTTCATGTAGTTGAAAATTATTTTACATCCATTATAATGGTTTAAATCAAGTTATTAATTTATACTAGAGTTAAATTCATGTTTAATATATCATATATAATCCTTATATAACCTCTTACCACTCATTTGATGATAATATTTCATTATTACCATTGTTTCAAGTGTTAACTGCTTCATTTTTCCATGCATTGTTTATCTCATAAACTCTATATAAAGTGAATGGGATATAGATTTATTATATAAATATTGTAATCAATTATATAATTATCATATTTAATGATTTAATACATTATTATAAACATTATTAAAAGTAGGATATGCAAAATGAGTTTTATCGCTTTGTGGAGAAGGTAGGTTGTGCGTGCATGAAAACAATGATATCATTACCTTAATATTGAATGGGTATATAAATAGATAATATATTAACTTTCAATAATCAGTATCATTTCATAATTGTGATATGTTTCTATTATTTCCATCATTATAACCATCCTTGTAAAGTGGTGGCGAAAAAGGAATTTCACTGCTACGTGGAAATGGTAAGTCGTACGTACACATTGGTGGTGCATTCATTTTCTCATAAGATAGATAAAAGGAGGAATATGGTTTATCAATATACTAATAACATCTCAGTATATATATTTTTTTGGATTTACTATATTAATATTGTTATAACATATTAGTAGGAGGAATAACAAGAAAGAAATTTGAAAGAGTCGATAAAGACGATTAAGTCTTCTATAAAGGATCTCCTTTATAAATTCTATCAAGGAACCTAGGGTACATTTTTTTTAAGAGAGCACCAAAAGAACTTAAATAATGATTTTTATAACATAATTTTTGAGATTTTTGTCTAGATATATGGCACAATGTAGTGTAAATATGTGAAGGAATGGGTTACCAATTATAATTGAGGTGAGTGGCACTTTTTTAATTTCACAAAATATAAAAATATAATAATAATATTCTAGAGAAAATTTATTTCATATATCCAATAAATGAATATAGGGTAAAATTTTATAAATTATATTATCCAATTTTTTATTTTTTCTTATTTTTGTGATTTTTAAATAATTTGATAAAATATTAATCACATAAAATATTAATATCATAAAATATCATTATTTTCAATTTTGATACAATTCAATATTTTAAATTTAAAAACAATTATACAAAAATTCTAATTACAAAATATTTTTTTATTATATCATATAAATGTCATAGTCAACTATAGAATTCAGGTACCACATTCAATTTCTCAAATTATATTACTTGTAATATTTTTAATATCATTTATCTGATTATTCTGCTACTTAAATAATTATTGTTTCAAAGTTCTATAAAAATTTTATTTATTTATTTTTTAAATTAAATTATCCTAATATGGATATATATTTTAGATTTCAAAATATTATTTATAGTCGAACATATCATCTGTACAACACCATATTAAAATATTACACTTATTATAAACAAGAGTATGACATATTTGACTTTTCATTAAATAAAATATCATAAAGGTAATAATATTTTCCAAATATCCAGAAAGGTCATATATTCAATAATTGGATGAATATGGTATATTTATAGTTATCCCATAAGATTTATGTAATTTTATGGGTCATTTTATGGTTCTTATCGTTTTCTTTTATTCCTCACTTAGTTGATTTACACTTTACATTGGTTACCAAAATTACAAAAGTAACTTTTCATATAGACCAAAGACAAATGGGGGATATTTAATTAATATTTTACTTACATATTTGAAAAATGGAATCAATTTTTAAAAATTCAATACACATAAGTGGAAGAATTTAATTTAAAATTATCCTGGATAAAACAATTATTCCGAAAAATAACCCTTTAAAATATAAAAGTGTTTCATGCTAATTTCAAGTTTAAAACCCATTTAAAACCCATAACTGATTAATTTTTAAATGAAATTAAATAGTTAATGTTTTAAATTAATCAAAAACAAAATTTTTACATTGTATATACTTTAAAATAAAATATAGTTTTCAATAAAACTCAGTATTTTCACTATTCCTTGAAAAATCAATATTTTAAAAGAATATATAAAATATTTATCCTAAGATAACTTTTACATGATTAATTCAAAAATTAAATTAATTTTTTAAAAATAATTGTTCCAAAAATTTCGAAAAAAATATTTATAATATTTACTGATAATAAAGAAATAAAATCAATTTTTGAAGAAAATGTATTTCTTTTGAAGTATAAAATGAATTTACTTAAAATTTGAGTGATTATTTACAAAGAATTAATTAATAAATTAATAAAAAGTATTAACGTTATATATTTCAAAATTTGGTTAATATTATTCATTCCATCCAATTTAATGGTTAGGTTGTAATGATCACATTTAAATAATAATATTTCTTTGTTCGTTTAAGATCAGTATTTTGTACCTTGTACATTATCGAACATAGTATCTATCTTTTAATTTAACAAATCTTGTAAAGTTACATTATTCCCCCCAAATATAATTTCTCCCTAAAAAATTAATTTTACATACTAAGGTGAAAATGGTGAAGCTTATTCTCCTTCATCGATTCCTCAGGTTCTCAGTTCACCTATGTATGTTCTTTGCACAACGAAAGTGTGATATGGTTCATGCCAAAAATTTATTTTTTTCATGTTCTATGATCATTCAGAGATTTACACAAAAATAAATATCTTGATCTATTGAATTGAATCGAAGAATATATACAAGGGATAGAACATCAGAACCAAGAGATAGGATCGGCACATATTATTTATAATTAATTTATTTAAATAAATAATTACCTTGATTGAATTCTTTCTTCATTGATCAATCTAAAAATAGATTTACATTTTTCCATCATTTTGTGATATGAATAAAGGTATACTCCATCTATCAGTGGTCCACACGTGTTCCACAAATCATTGAGCATCATTGTAGAAATCTCTAAGAGATAGCATAGAGGATCCTAGAGCTTACATCATCTGTATTTGATCTCCTTGAGAACCACTTCCAAATAATTCTCATGGATCTATCATCACTCAATAGTGAGATGTGGAGGAGGATCACCCTTGTTATTGGGAGGGTTCTTATAGAAGATATCTCTCTATGCCTTTAGAAGGTTCTCTCAAAATTTGTTGTGCACAACCAAACCCTAAATTTTTTTAATTGAGAAAATAATATAATTGGGTTAATATATCACTAGGGTTAAAATAAAATATATTCAAAAGTTCCCTTTATAATTTATTTAACCCCTACAGAACCCCGTGTCAAATAATAATAGTATTATTACTATTTCCCAACATGCATATAACTTGTGAAATTAAATAAATGTTATTCAATAAAATAATATTCAATATTTATTATTTATTAATATTCCATTAAACTCATTATGTAATTCATCCATTTTCATGAACCAAATTGATTCAACCCTAAACCAGTCTCCTGAGCCGATCTATGGCAAGGCCCAAGATATGTTCCTTATCCTCCTGGGCTGGTGATAAGCACCTGGGGCATCAATAGAGATAATGGGAATGGTTTCACTGAAAAAAATTAACAAAGGAGGGCAAATAAATAAATAACAAATAAAACTAAATTTTGTAATGCCTTGACCCCAAAATCCAGGACCAGGTACACTATTTTAATGCATTGGAATGACTATAAGGAATCAAATCATGAAGGACCAATTAGTTTAGCAGTATTGGGAAATATATCACATACAAGAACTTTAAATTACAATTGAAAACATAAAATGCCACATAAATAATTATTTGAGAATTTCATTATTATCCAAGATTATCCCTGCATATAAATCATAATACACCTCTTGGAATCTTCGGAAAACAAAAAATTAGAAAGGGGTGAGCTCAAATGGTCAGTAAGGATAAACAATATAGCTGAAGCTATCAAATATAATCATAAACTATTAAGGCAGGGTATAAAACTAAAACACAGTCCTTTTAATCATTATATTCATCATAATATGGAAGGAATAAATAAAATAATTCCATTTAAACATTCACTTGGATATTCTACTAGTCAAATAATCACACGTAAAATCAGTAACTAATCTTAAAACAAAGAAATGCATAATTTCAGATGTCATAACCATTCCATCAAGGCCTCATGCCAAGACCATTAACATACCATAATGGCCTTGTTCTAGAACAATAGTTTTACCATGAGACCTATCGATGTGTCGAGGGGCTATTGCGGGGCCCCCTGTCACATACTAAGTCCAATACATTCCTCATATGAAAAGGATGTCACATAACATAAACATTCATATTAAAAATAGCAAGCAAAATGTTAACACTTTAACCATAAACCATGAATATATTAAAAATATAACATCCAATGTCAAACATATCATAAAATCACTAATAAAATATGGATGATTTTATCATAATAAATCTGCATCAACTAAGCATAAAATCCAACAAAGGATGTTCACATATATGAAAATAATCTAATAAATTCATTAGAAATCTTTGAGATAAATATCCATTTTTACTATAAATCATTTAAAATTTGCACATTTATAAAATAAAACATTTCTTTTGAAAATAACTTTGTAATATTGTAAGGGAAGCTTCAAAATAATAAGGTGATCAAATGGCCAAAAATATTTCTCGTGCCGCATAAGTTAAAAAAAATTCTTAATTTTTTGAAAATTTCATAAGGTACCTCGTATGGAAAACGATAGAAAGATTCCTTTCAAATCATCTTATAAAATATGAAACATGGGTATAAATGATGTTAAACAATTGTAGAAAAATAGTAAAAATATTTTAAAATGTACTTTTTATGAAACATGGACATGGATGATAAATATTCCCTAGTAGATACTTATGTATAAACAATCTCGGATAAAAATAAGATTATAGAATTAACCCTTACCTTGGACTTTCCTTTAGTTTAGGGTGATTTAACCTCATATTATTCATTGTACATCCATTGGATATTCTCTTAGGGACACTAGGGATGGTCTTTTTGGGAAACCAGGACTTCTAGAAGATAATTAATAATTTTTATAGTATAATTTGGTAGGTTTTGGTTGATCTAGAATGCTCAAGGAGGTCTGAGGAACTGTGGGAGGAGATTCCTTTTTATATGAGGGGGGAGGGGCACTTTAGGAAAATATCAAAATACTAAAATATAATTAGACTATTCAAGATCTAAATAATTAAAAATGGAACATAAATTACAATTATAATTAATGTTGGAACATATCTTATTCCCATGTGATAATTTAAAATTTCTGTGATTTTTAAATAGTTTAATAATAAATTAAGTCCATAACATATTATTATTTAGAAATTTAATATTATTCATCTAATTTGACATAAAATACAATAAGATAAAGTGGTTATTCGAATATAATGGTTTCACACATCTAAAATATATCATATAGGTCTATGATATTCTTCAGACACATTAACTAATCCATAATATAACAAAATTAATATTATTAAAATCATTTATTCTGTTTCTATATTAATTGAATAAATATTGTTTTAGAATTGACGAGACTTTTAAGGTAATTATATAACTAATAAAAATTCAAAATAAATTCATATTATAATATAATTTCATTTATATCAAAAAATCCATTTATATTCGTTCATAGCTTTATTTTTTCTCTATATAGACAAATAAAATATATTAAAATAAAAGATAGTGATATTTGGTAACAATCTTTGATTTAAATAATATATAATTTATTTTCATGTACATTTATAAATTAAATAGCTAAAAAAAGATCATAATGTGATAATTATTGAATAATATTCATCGCATTATTTTTTTTACATGTTTTAGTTTTATTATAAACCCTATAAATTTTATTTACCATTAATAAATTCCTTTAACTCTTACATTGAAAAAATGTCTTTTTATTTCTAAGGGTTAATATATTAACTTTATAATGACAAGGGAGCCATAAATAGACCATTGGTGAGATATTTCACATTGTCCCAATTATTTTTCACATGTTTATATTTTGATGAATTTTATATAATTTAATAAAATATTATTTATTTTAAAATATCAATAGTGTCAATTATGAAATTATTCATTGTTTGACTTTTTAAAAATTATTATAACAAAATTATATGTTCAAAAAACTCCTTTAAACCATCAATAACATTTAAAAGTCATCTATAAAATTAGTGGATGATATTAATTCAATAAAATTATATTTATTTTAATATTTTTAATGTCATTTATTTGATATTTATGTCAATGAAATAATTTATCGGTCACTATTGAGTCATCATTAGTAGTAATTATTTGAACTAAAAAAATTAAATAAATTTATATGATATATTTGATTATATTATTATTCCAATGACTACCTGTAGTCAATTATACCTCCTGGTAATCCCTATATTAAAATTAATATACTTATATAAAATGAGAGAGTTACATTTTGTCACAATCATTAATTTTTATTATATTCATATCATATTCATGGGTAAGTGGAAATTAAGTGATTATATTTCAAACAATATATGATTAGGGTCTTATTTAGTCATCCAATGGATTTTTTTAGGGGTTAAGGTAATTTTATAATATTATTTTTACCTTTAATTGCCTGATTTATCTTTAACCATGGTAATAAAAATTAATTACTAAAGTGACAATTCCTGATGCCAAAAAATAAAGGTAGCCTATTAAAATAATTTGGACCCACTAATTCAATATATGGAATAAATATTTTCAAAATTATAAACACATAAGTTTCTGTAATTAGTTTACAATTAAATCTCATTGACAAGATGAGAAACATGCTTTTTTTAGTAAAAAACATCAAAAGATTGGGATGTGTTTATATCCAATTTTAATGTGAAAATAAATAAAATGACCTAAATTATATTAAATTACAAAACATAATATATTTACACTTTAAAAACAATTTAAAGCATGATATATCAATTTAAATAAATTAGTTGAAAAACTATTTTGAATTAAAATGCAGAATTTTTCACTATTCATTAAAATTGGAAAGTTATTGGAAAAAGAACCCAAAAACTTTCATACTAACTTTTTCTGTCCCTATTCTAAATAGGGAGTTTATTTTTTCAAATTTAATATATAAAAGTGTCAAATATTGGATTTTAAAAATGTTCCCAATTAAAAGGTGGTAAAACTGTATTTTGTTTTTGAAAAATAATTCTTTTATTCAAAAAAATTAATTTTTTATTATATAATGTATAAAAAACACATTAGTGGAATATTAAAATTATATGGAACACGTAAAATTTAAAATGTGATTAATACTATTCATAACCGCTTTAAACGGCTAGTCGTGGTGCACTCGAACTCGGTGTTGCATGTAATGCAAGCTATTTGAATTATTTAAAAAGAAGTGTAACATGGAAGATTAGGGTGTTACATTATACCATCCTTAAATATATTGAATCCCAAAATTTAAACATGGGATTGAAAACTAGGTGTCTGACATTTCTAAATATATTTGTTGAAATACCACATCATAAAATGGATTAATGGGACCTCCAATTTAAAATAAAGAAAAGGAAGTATCAAGGTCACCTAGGGTACCACATACTATGGTTACATAGAGAAAAAATGGACCTAGAAGAAAATATAACCATAATGTTATGATGGAGAGTGATATAGAATATTATTAGGACAAAGTTAACAACCAGAAAGCTATAAATCTGCAATGATCCAATGAACCATTTGATTCATCACAAAAGAAATTACTACGAAAACACTTTTGGTTTTATGATTATTTCCCTAGTGTTGAATAATTATTTTATTTAATAGACTAATAACACAATGAAGCTTACTTAATTGACATGTAGAGTATCATCATTTAACTAATTCCTATCCAAAACTCATATTTCTCTTCAAAAGATAATAAAACTAAAAAATATTCTCTTTATCTTAATCATATAAGGTAAAAATTTGAACTTATACTAAATCTATTATACTGTTTAAATAGAGGAAAAAATTTTTATACTAACTAATAAATAACGTTGGCTAGTGGTAGGTGAATCACCCTTGCCACCATTTGGTTGCATATTCAAGTCTCACAGCCTGGTGGGAGGCGATGGGTTGCCACCCTGCAAATTGTCTTTTTTTTCTAGAACTATATTATTATATCATTCCAAAAAAATATGAATATATTCAGCATTAATGAAATGTTGTAACCATAAAAACTACTATCAAATGTTCAAATTTTCCATTCCAACCTTTATACATATCCAAAATATTTTTTTCCAAGATCACAATCCAAAAACTTTAAATGAAGGTCACTAAATATATCGAATCAACATAACGTAATGCAGATCCCTTTTTGTCACATACCTAACATGACAATACCTTCATCATGTATTATCCTAAAATATGGTAACAACCTGATTTACTATAAAATCGTATTTAATATGTTCAGGCTTCCTTATTTTTTTTGTAAAACATAGAATATTGGATATACTCTTTAAATAAAAAAATTTGTAAACTTCAATAAGTATGGAATTAATAGACAATTAATTAGTTCCAAGGAAGTCAATAATATTCAATATAATTTATCCAAATCAATCATATATTTATTCCAATATCATTATCTCATTATCAGAAACATATTAAGGGTTATCTTTTCCTCAACCATATATTTTAAAAATAGTTTAACTGGAAATTGTGTCACTTTTCTTGGTACTAGACAATCTCAAATACTTGATGAAATAGTACTGAAGTACAATCCCTATTTATTTTCATAATTTTTATATCTAGTAATTCATTAATACAATACTAAAATGACACAATTCTTCGATAACAACACAATAACATTAATAATTCCTCTTCATATGTGGTAGTGTCAATACTTGATTATTATCCAATACCATCATTTGGGGTATACTCTGATGATTGGGACATTGATTCACAAAGTATCACATCTCCTTGCAGATGAATTAATGCACATTAGAAGCCTTTTTCTTATCCTTTCAGTCCCGAACATGGTGTCCTTTTTCTCCACACTTATAAAAAACTCTCATCATATTCAATCATTTACTAGGGTGATTTTTTCCATAGTTATCATATGTGTGAAAATCCTTCGTTTCCTTCTTCCCTTTATCTATATTTTTATCTTCCCTCCTCTTATTCTCTTGATTCCCTTGAAATCCATAGGAATCAAAGAATTATTTACTTATCTTATTAACACATGACATTATTTCTTCATATGATGAGAATATATGGGGTACTATTTCCCTTATAAATGTCTACTTAATACCATGAAATATATGATCCTTTTTACTCTTTGGATCTTTTTCATTGGTGAGGTTCACATTCCTTCAACTTGGATCCATTTCTAAATTATGAAATACACTATTTTAGATCATATCGTAATATATAATTCAAAAACTAGGAAAATGATTAACATAAATTTAATAGTTACACGTATATAGTCTCGTAATCATGAAAATGGTTTTTTTTTGTGCATAAATACTCATAAATTCTTAATAATGGTTTGTAATGAAGATGTGAATTATCCTAAGCATATCCCCTGGGAGTGTCAAAGTATGTGTGACGTAAGGCCTAGTTTCATGTACCAGGTTACCTTAATTCATGCCCAAAACACCTTTTTTGAGTTGTTACTCCTCAGTACATATAAGCCAGAACCATGCCCACTTGTAGTATCCAGACATGGATATTTTTCTTAGAAGACCATAAAAATCTACACATTACCAAAATTCTAGGATTTTCTTTTATACTTATCCTAAAAGTTCATCTTAGGGTAATGTTCCCCAATCATTTTTTTTCTAAATCTAGTTTCCAAGGGTTATAGTAATCTTCCTTTGATACCAACTGTAACACCCTAACCTCAGAAGCCCAATGTTAGTGCATTATTTTAAAACATTGGCATGATTATAAGGAAAAAAATCCAAAAGTACTGATCAATTTAGTAGTCTTGGAAAATAGATTACATACATTAACTATAAATTGCAATTCAAAATATAAAATTCAACAGAGGAAATTATTTGAGAATTCCATTATTCTTCTAGATTAACACTACATATAAATCATAATAAACCTCTTGGAATTCTGGGAAAATAAAATATATGAAAGGGGTGAGATCAGATACATATAAAAGATAAAAAATATAGTGGAAGCTATCATAGATAAGCATATACTTTTAAGGAAATGTAGGAAACTAAAACACAATCATTTTAAAACATTATCTTCAGCATGATATAGAAATAATAAATCAAATAATGCCATTTAAACATTCACATGAATATTCTACTAGTCAAATAATCACATGTAAAATCAATAACAATTATAATAACAAGGAAATGCATATTGTTGAACATCATAACCAATCCGTCAATTCCCCATACCAAGACCATTACCATACAGTCAGGGCATTGTTCCAAGATACTAGTTTGCCTCATCAGACCTACTGATGCATTGAGGGACTATAGCAGGGCCCACTCGTCACTTAATAGGTCCAATTCAGTCCTTAAATGAAAATAGTGACACACTACATAAACATTCATATTAAAACTATCATATAAAATGTTAATAATTTAACCATAAACCATGAATGGTATAAAAATATAACATCCATAGTCAAACATATTATAAAACCTTTAATATAATATAGAATATTGTATCATAATAAATCAACCTTAGTTGATCATAAAATCCAAAAAAGGATGTTGATATAGATGAAAATAAGGTAATAAGTTTATTTCAACTCTTTGAGAGAAATATCCATTTTTACTTTAAATCACTTAAATGTTTCACAATTATAAAATAAAAAATTTCTTTTGAAAATAACATTGTAAGCTTATAAGGGATGTTTCAAAATGATAAGGTGACATAACGGAAAATATAGATGCTCACACCTTAGAAGTTAAAAAAATTCTTCCTTAATTTGTCTAAAATGTCATAAAGTACCTCGTATGGAAAAATAATGAATGTTTTCTTTCAAAATGTTATATAAAAATTAAATTATGGTTTTAAATGACTTTAAACAACTGTAGATAAATAGTAAAAATATTATAAAATGTATTTTTTTATGAAACATGTTATTGGATGATAAATATTACCCAGTAGAAACTTACATATAAACAATCTTGTATAAAAAATGAGATTTTAGAATGAACCATAATCTTCGAATTTCCTTTAGTCGAGGGTGCTTTTACCTCCTCTTCATAGTTGGACTTCCTATGGATCTTCTATTTGGGACACTGGGGATGGTATTTTGGAAAAACCAGGACCTCCATAAGATTACTAAGAATGTTTATATAATAATTTGATAGGGTTTGGATGAGATATAAGGCTCATAAAGTTGTGAGGAAGTGTGGGAGGATATGCCATTTTATAAGAGAGGGGGGGAACTTTTGGAAACTCTCAAAATATTAATATATAATAAGACTATTTTTAATCTAACTAATTATAAATATAACATTAATTAATATTATAATTCACTTTTTATCACATCTTATCCCTATGTGATTATTTATTATTTTTGTAATTTTTAAATAATTTAGTAATAAATTAATTCCATGAGATATTATTATTGCCAAATGTAATACTATTCATCTAATTTGACTTATATACAATAATAAAAGTTTTTCATTCGAATATAATGCTTTCACAGATCTATAATAGATCATAGAGATCTAGGAAATTTTTTAGACACATTAACAAATCCAAAATATAAAAAAAATTAATATTATTAAAATCGTTTTTGTATTTTTATGTTAGTTGAATAAATATTGTTTTAGAATTGAAGAGACATTTAAGGTAATTATAAAACATCTAAAAATAAAAATAAATATATATAATGAAAATAATTTCAGTAATATACAAATATTCATTTGGATTCTTTAATATCTTGATTTTGGCTCTATGTCGACACATATAAGATATTAATATACAAGATAGTGATTTTTTGTAACTGTCTTTGATTTAAATAATATGTAATTTATTTTCATGTACATCTGTCCATTAAAAACTAAAAATAGATCATAATGTGTTAATTATTGAATATTCTTAATCTAGTAATTTTTTACATGTTTTCATTTTATTTTAAACCTTATAATTCTAATTTACCCTTAATTAAGTCATTTAACTCTTACCATGACAACATGTCTTTTTATTACTAAGGGTTAATATAGTCACTCTAAAATTCAAAAGGATCCATAAATGGAACTTAGTGACATATTTAACTTCATCCAAATTAGTTTTCTAAACATAATATTTTTATGAATTTAATTTATTTTAATAAAATATTATTTATTTTAAAATATCATTGTTGTAAATTTTTGTCACTACTCATTAGTTGACATTTTAAAAATATCATAACTTAAGGATATATTTGAAAAAAATACTTTAAACCATCAATAACATTTCAAAGTCATTAATAAATTTAGTGTTTGACATTTATTCAATCAAATTATATTCATTTTAACATTGTTAATATCATTTATTTGATATTTATATTAATAAAATAATTTATGTATCACTATTGAGTCATCATTAATGGTAATTATTTAATCTTTAAAAATTATAAATAAACTTCTATGATATAGGTAATTAGATTATTTTTCCATATACTAACTATAGTCTATTTTATATCCTGGTAATCCCTAAATTAAAACTAATATACTTATATAAAATGAGAGTGTGATATTTTGTCACAGTTTTTAATTTTTATTATATTCTTACCATATTCATTGGTAAGTTTTCAATAAGGGATTCAATTTGGTACCATATATGATAAGGTTGTAATTTATTCATCCAATAGATTTTTTATATTTGTTACGGTAAATTTATAGTATATTTTTTTAATTTTAATTACATGATTTACATTTACCCATGATTATAAAAATAATCAATACAGTTACTATTCATAATGACCAAAAATAAAATTAGCTTATTAACATAATTTGGACCCAAATATTCCAAATATGGGATCCATATTTCATTATTTAAAATAGATAGGTTTCAGTAAATATTTTAAAATTAATTCCAGTTGACAAAAAGAGAAAACGAGTTTTTTAAAAAGTAAAAATCATCAAAAGATTGACTTGTTATTATATAAAATCGTAATGTGAAAATAATTCCAATGACCTAGATTATATTAAATGAAAAAAAAATCTAATTATACTTTAATACCAATTGAAACGATAATATTACAATATAAATTAATTATATGAAAAACCTATTTTGAATTAAAATATAATATTTTCCACTATTATTTAAATATGGAAGCTATCAGAAAAACACCAAAAAAAATTATGTTCTTCTTATAGAGAGGAAGTCTATTTTGTAAAATTTAATATATAATAGTGTTTAATATTCTATTTAAAAAGGATTCTCTATTATAAGGTTGTGAAATTTCATTTTTTTGAAAAAACTTATTTTATTCGAAAAATTTAATTTTTTATTATTTCATGTCTAAGAAACACATGAGATGAATATTAAATTTATATGGAATATATAAAATTCAAATTTGGGTAAATAATATTCATAAATTTTATTTAAATAGCTAGTCGGTGTGCGCTCGAACTCGATGTTGCAGGTAGTGCAACCTATTTGGATTATTCAAAAATAATCTTATCGTGGAATCTTGGGGTGATAAAAATATAGTTTTAAAATGCTACATCATTTAAATTACAATTTAAGAAAAAATAAATCCAATAGTAAACCAAAATAGAAATACTGAATTGAACCTAACACCCATGAAATCTCCATGTGGCCCTGAGGGTCACCATCCAATCCACAACCAACCATCACCCAAGGTGATTGAACTTGTAACGAACCAAAGTTTCATTAATGGAAATCCATCTTGATCTAATTAAATGTCTCTTTATGTTTATATAAAATGTCAAATTCTTTGGTTTTATGTTAAGAATTTTGATTATTGCTAATATAAATGTTGAACAGTGATCACATGATTAGTATAAATATAGGGCTTTAAAAAATCCAATTTACTCAGACAAAGGAAGCGATGACCTCATCCAGTAGAATTTCCCCATACGAAGCCCATTTGTCAGAGCTCGGAAAAGAGGTGTCGTCTTTGGGATTCTCCCTTGACCAAGACCAAGCTGAGATTCATCATGTCAAGCTCGAACGTGACTGTCTACAGGAAAAGTGGAAGTTGATTGAAATTACCACTCGAGCGATGTTATTCGAGCCACCCCAAGAGTCTGTCACCATCATACACCTTACCCTTAGGTCTTATACAGTTGTTTTAAGGGGTTATGTGACAAATAAGTAGTACTCTGTTCATGTAAATTATTTTTGTATATAATAATGAATATAATTTCTAGTCATTTTTGATAAATTGTAAATAGTTTTCAAAGTACAAATGGCGTTTTTAGTTATTATTTAATTAAGAAATATATTTTATTAAATTAAAGACTTTTTGTATTGAATAATATTTTTAAAAAATAATAATTCTATTATTAAATTAATTTTTATTAAATATAAATGATCTTATAATTTTATGAATGCAATTAAAATTTTTATTAAGGTTTAAAATCCATTTCTGTCGAAACCCGTGAATTTTTTATAAATGTCAGTTTTTATTTTAAAAGTGAAAATTAACATTTTTATAAAATTATTTAGATAAAAAAATGTTATTTCTAGAATCAGGATGTCGACATTATCCAATGGTGAATTTTTCATAATTTTCCCAGACAGTCAAATATTTGGGTAAAAATTAAATACTGTTTAAATATATAATGTGTTTTATGAGATCATAATGATCCAATAGTGATATAATAAAATAATATAATCTTTATGTTCGGCCAATATATGTTTTACCATTAAAATAATGTGATTTTGGGTTTGTTTGACTTACTTTTCAAAGCATTAATGGACCCCTCAAGACTTATTCAACACCTTTCCTTTTTAAATTAATTTCCATAGGAGTGTGACTCACCTCCACATAAGCAACCTTGTTATTTAAAAAAGTTTGGACCTTTTTCTTATAAAATATTGTTTTCCTCTTCCCTTTTCCAAAAACCATGGTCAAAAACCAGGGTATGGTTTGTGGTTTGGATTAATTTAATATAAGGATTACCAAACCTAAATAATAATGAATTCCCTTAACATTCCTATATAAACCCACCCAAGCTCCCACTTCCTCCACACTAAAAACCTTTGGAGTAAGTCCAAAATCTGCCCTACTCTCTCTATATTCCTCCCAATGTGCCCCAATCTCTCAATAAGCCTCTCTCAAGCCTCTCTCAAGCCTTTGGAAGCACACTTCCAAGTAAGGGTTTTTCTTCCTTTCTCATTTTTGTCAATTTTCTTTAAGTTGTATTGCCCTTTTAATTTCATTTATGAATGTTGGGGTATGGTTTTCCACCTCCCCCATACTGCCCTCTTATTGTTTGAACGATGGGATACCCCTTTCTCTCTCATTAAATTCCTCCCATGTACACCCGTTACTATGCCGAAATTCTGAAAGGAACTTCTCTCTCTTCTTTTACATTCAAGAAATAATTTTTTAATGAATCTAAATTCCATTAAAATTGTTGGTACATGTATCTATATGACCTCCTTACTATCCATTAAATGTAAATATGATGAGGAACCACTTTATCTCTCATCAACCATTTTTATTAATTCTTATGTCACGCTGTTACGCTGCCGAAATCGCACCAATTTTCTAAGCTAATGTCATTGTGTAGTAAATACCATGCCCATTTCTCCATCAAGGGTATTCACCTTTATGCACATTTACTCATTGATTATAAAGTTTCATTTATGAATTCCACATTCCTTTATCATGGAATAAATGACTATGTTGTATGAATCCATGTTTATTGATCCATGTGGCACACTTATGCATGAAATGAAATGTTTAAGAAGGGTGTGCCCTTATAGCGCTCCAATGCATTTAGTAAAGTATAATGTCATGATACGTCATGTGCAATGAGTGTTGACTCATGCTAACTCAAGTGAAACGAGGGTTTACTCGTGCTTTATGTACAATGAGGATTTACTCATGCTCCATGGGCAATGAGCCTTGGTTCATGCTAATTCCATGTTAAGTGTTGTTGCCACATTTCCATGTTATGATTATCATGCTTTATCATGCCTTTATGATCATGTTTCTCTTATTATCTATTGATATGCCTATTGTCTAACATGTATTTTACTCCTCATGTTATTCCATGTGTACTCCCTTACTGGCCTCTATAGCTCACCCTTTTCTTATGCATGTCCTAAGGTTATCCCATACAATGCTAAGTACGAGGGAATGTAGTGGTCATGTAAAGGAAGTTTTCAATAAAGATGTTGTATTTCATGTTTTCAGTTTTTATGTAATGATCCTAAGCCCCAATGAAACTAAACCTCTTGATCTTCTTTGTTGTATCAAGTGATTTTTTATGTAATAAAACATATTTAAGATTGTAATAAAGGCAGGGTAGTCATAGTTGGTATCAAAGGACAGGTTTAGTTATTTTTGGGATTAGGATTAGAAAACCCTAGTAAAGCCTTATAGGCAATACTAAGTATAATAAAAAAATCTATAAGTTTTGGTGAGTATTGATTAAGTGGGTTATCAAGAAAAAACATCCATGTCTAGATACGAGTTGGTAGAGGCAGATCTGGCACAGATATATCCTAGGGGTAAGACCCGAAAACACCGCTTTGAGCTAGACTCGAACGAGAACTGGTGAACGACAATGGTCCTTACTGCACTCTTGGTTACGACACTCCCGGGGGATATGTTTTGATAAATTCACAAGCTTAGTATGAACCCTTATTAAGGGAATTAAAAAAATGCCCCTAAGAATATATGATAGAAAGTAGATCATGAAAATCCTAGATTGAAGCCTATAGACTCATGAGTTAAAGAAATAAAAGTTTATTTATAAGTCATCAACTTTTGTCTTTGGATTACCCATTATGTGTTACACCTAACTTTCCTTTTATTCCATCCAATGGCCAGTAATAGGAGGACTCGGGCTAACAACTGTTGTGAAGATCATTGTGATGATTGTACTAATGTGATGCCTAATCTAATGGGAGCGGGAATCACGAGCTTTGTCACACTTCTCTCTTAGCTAACTCAAGTTTTGAAAAGAAACACTGGTCAAGAGAAACGTCCAAACCCCCCTAAGAAGGAACAAGTCACTATCGAGAGATTCATGAGGCAAAGGGCTCCTACTTTTAGTGGATCATCCGATCCCACGATCGCTGAACAATGGATCAACTCCATTAAAATGATATTCTTCATACTCAAATGTTCAGAACAAGAGAAGGTTCTCCTGGTGGCTTATCATATGGAGGGTGAAGCTGATCAACGGTGGACGTTGATCAAAAATACGAAGCCTGAGGAGGAGATCGAGGTGTTGGAATAGAAGGATTTCTAGAAGATGTTTTTCGATAAATATTTTTCTCGCACCCTCCGGCTTAAGATGGAAAGGGACTTCCTTTCCCTCAAGAAAAAAATGAAGAATCTATTGGAGTGTACGAGGAAAAAATCACAAGTCTTGCACGATATGCTTCTGGCTTTTTCGTTACCCCCGAATTCAAGGTTGACCGCTTATTTGGTGCGCTGAAACCTAGCTTACGGAAAGCATTAGTGATCCGTGACTTCGATAGCTGTGAGAAAATTTTCTGATGTTCCCTCAAGGTCGAAATAGAGATCGGGGAATCACAGGGGTATCATGGGGACAAGAATAGTAAGGTGGAATTCAATGTTGGTGTTCTGATGGATAAATCCAATGGTGATAAGAAGATCCATCACCCCACTTTCCAAAAGTTCGGTAATAAGCACCCTAGAAATTTCCTTAAGGGGACGAGGAAATGCTTCAGGTGTGGAAAAGAAGGGCACCTAGCTATTAACTATCGGCTATAAAGACCTGTGGCTGCGACAGAGGAGAGGAATGCTTTGTTCGAACCTCAACGCATTGTTCAATGCTACAAATGCAAATAATCAGGTCATTTTGAAAATCAGTGCCCTAATCTAAGGGTTTTCAGAGGCGACCAACAACCTCTAAGGCAGCAAGGAAGAGATTTTTCCATCACTTCTGCCGAATTGAACCCCGACAATGATGTGGTGATAGGTACGCTAGTTATTCATTCAAGAATAGCGAACATAATTTTTGATTCAGGTTCTACGCATTCTTTTATATCTCGAAAGATTAGTAGAACAATCCCAACACCACCACAAATCATGGAAGTGAAGATGTCGGTGAGTAAGGAAAATGGGGCAATCATTGCATCCCATGAATATAAGTCCTCTCCTATTATAATCTGTGGATCAAATTTCCTAGAAAACCTCTTCATACTCCCTCTAGTGGAATTTGATGCAATTCTTAGCATGGATTGGCTTTCCTTATATAGAGCCTATATAAATTTTCGGGAGAGGGAAATCACACTCCATATAGAGAATCGACCCCCAATTATTTACAAGTGTAAGGAGGAAGGTGAATATTCTTTAGCTCCATCATCTCAAGCGTGGATGTTACTGCCATATAAGCACGCGTATCTGGATCAGATGATTGAGTCCAAGGAAGAAACCATCCTTGAAAAAATGCCTATTGTGAGGGAATTCGTTAAAGTCTTTCCTGAGGAACTGTCTGGTCTTCCTCCTAGAAGAGATGTTGAGTTCTCAATTGAACTTATACCCGGGGCATTACCAATATCCAAGAATCCATATAGAATGGCTGTTTTTGAGTTTGAAGAGCTGAAGAAACAACTACAGGAGAATCTGGATAAAGGGTTTATACACCCAAGTGCTTCACCATGGGTTGCACCAGTCCTCTTCGTTAAGAAGAAGGATTGGTCAAAGCGGCTTTGCATCGATTATTGTGAACATAACAAAATCACAATAAAGAACAAGTATCCTCTCCCACGAATTGATGACTTGTTCGATCATCTTCTTGGAGCACAATACTTCTCCAAGGGGGACTTGCAGTCGGGATATTATCAAGTAAGGATGAAGAAGGAAGATATCCCCAAGACTTCTTTTCGCACAAGATATGGGCACTATGAATTCATAGTAATGCCTTTCGAAATCACTAATGCTCCAGCAATATTCATGGAATTGATGAATAGAGACTTTATAGATTACCTTGACAAATTTGTGGTAGTCTTTATAGATGACATTCTAATATACTCCAAAACCAAGGAGAATCATGAGGAGTATTTAAGAACTATACTAGAGAATTTTTGCAACTAGAAGCTCTATGAAAAGTACAGCAACTGTGAGTTCTGGTTGAAGGAGGTCTCATTCTTGGGCCATATCATCACAAGCAATGGGATATCTATGGACCCCTATAAAACAGATGAAATTGAGGGATGGTCGAGGCCAACATCGGTAACGGATATCTATAGCTTCTTGGGGTTATCTTGATATTATCGATGATTTGTGAGAATTTCTCATGATTGTCCAACCCTCTTACCAAGCTGGCTCAGAAGGGAGTAAAGTTTCTTGGAGTGATGAATGCGAAGAAAGTTTCAAGGAGTTGAAAAGGAGGCTTATCACTGTGCCCGTACTCACTTTACCCACAAGTGGGGAACTTTTTGTGGTATTCAGTGATACTTTGATGAAGGGCCTAGGCTGTGTGCTGATGAAGAATGATAAGGCGATATCCTATGCCTCAAGGCATTTGAAAATACATGAGCGAAACTATCCAACGCATGATCTGGAGTTGGCGGCTCTGATCTTTGCCTTGAAAATCTGGTGGCATTATCTCTATAGAGAGAAATGTGAGATATATACTGACCACAAGAGTCATAAATATATATTCACACAGAAAGAGCTTAATATGCGCTAGAGAAGATGGATAGATCTCATCAAGGATTATGACTGTTCAATACATTACCACCCTGGGAAAGCAAACAAGGTGGCAGATGCCCTAAGTAGAAAGGACCCAGCGATTCTATCAATGATGAGATTTGAGAAGTATCCAATATTCTTAGACTTGATGAAGATGGACATGGGAATCATAGAGAAGGGAACATCATCAATCCTTTTACAAATGATTTCTCAACCGTATCTTTTAGAAAGGTTAAAGGATACTCAAAAGGATGATGTGGGAATTCAGGAAAAGGTGGAAGCTATCAAAAAGGGAAAATCCTCGGAGTTTAATGTTAATGAAGAATGAATCGTGCGGTTTTGTAAATGACTATGAGTTCCATGAAGTTCATAGCTGATTAAGGAAATTTTGGATGATGCACATAGTTCAAATTTCTCTATTCACCCAGAAAGCACAAAGATGTATCGAGATATCTGAGAAAACTTTTGGTGGGATAATATGAAGAAGGAGATCGTGGAATATACATCAAAGTACCTGGTGTGTCAGCAAGTGAAGGCAGAGAGGCAGAAGTCTAAGGGGATGATGCAACCATTGCCCATACCCGAATGGAAATGAGAGAACATCACCATGGACTTTGTCATTGGAATTCCAAGGACATCCAAAGGCAACAATGAAATCTGGGTTGTTGTGGATCGTCTTACAAAGACTGCACACTTCATTGATATTCAGGAGGATTTATCTTTGGATCAAATGGAATGAATATATATCAGGGAAGTGGTAAGGTTGCATGGAGTACCACTATCTATTGTGTCTGACTGAGATCCAAGATTCACCTCTATGTTTTGGAAGAGTCTTCAACATGCTCTAAATACTGAACAGAACGTCAGTACGGCCTATCATCCTCAAACTGATGGTCAATCCAAGTGGACTATCCAAACACTTGAGGACATGTTGAGAGAAAGCTAAATAGACTTTAAAGGAGGATGGGATCAACATATTCCTCTGGTTTAGTTCACTTATAATAACAGTTTCCACTCGAGCATCCAAATGGCACCATATGAAGCCCTGTATGGGAAAAGGTGCAGAACACCAGCATGTTGGGATGAGGTCGGTGAATGTAAGCTTCTTGGACCAGAAATGGTCGAAGAAATGGTGGAGAAGGTGAAAACTATTCCGCAGCATATTAAGGCAGCCGAGAGTTGACAGAAGAGTTATGTAGATAATCATCGACGAGACCTTGAGTTTGAAGTTGGATACATGTTGTTTCTACGCATATCTCCGTGGAAGAAGGTCAGGAGGTTTGGAAGGAAAGGGAAGTTAAGTCCAAGGTACATCGGCCCCTTTGAGATTCTTGATCGTGTCGGGGTTGTGGCCTATCGACTAGCACTTCCACCTGCCATGGCCAAAGTACATGATGTCTTTCATGTATCCCTCTTAAGGAAGTACATACCAGAACCTTCACATTTACTCTCTTCTGAGGTGGTACAATTGGAAGATGATCTTTCTTATGAGGAGCAACTAGTGAAGATCTTAGATCATAGAGAAAAAGTTATACGAAATAAGACAACACCCCTCGTCAAGGTGTTGTGGAGAAACCATAAGTTTGAAGAAGTAACTTGGGAATCGAAGGATATGATGAAGCTGAGTTACCCACATTTGATTTAATGTGGGAAAAGGAAACTTTCTAGGGCTAAATTTCTTAAGGGGGGAATATTGTAATGACCCAAAGTTTCATTAATGGAAATCCCTCTTGATCTAATTAAATTTCTATTTATGTTTATATAAAATGTCAAATTCATTGGTTTTATGTTAAGAATGTTGACCGTTTCTAATATCGTCGTTGAACAGTGATCACATGATTACTATAAATATAGGGCTTTAACAAATCAAATTTACTCAGAAAAAGGAAGTTATGACCTCATCCAGTAGAATTGCCCCATACGAAGCCCATTTGTCGGAGCTCGGAAAAGAGGTGGAATCTTTGGGCTTCTCCCTTGGCCAAGCCCAAGCTGAGCTTCATCATGTCAAGCCCGAACGTGACCATCTACGGGAAAAGTGGGAGTTGATTGAAATTACCACTCGAGCGATGTTATCCGAGCCACCCCAAGAGTCTGTCACCATCGCACACCTTACCCTTAGGTCTTATGTGGCTATTTTAAGGGGTTATGTAACAAATAAGTAATAATATGTTCATGTACATTATTTTTGTATATAATAATGAATATAATTTCTAGTCATTTTTGATAAATTATAAATAGTTTTTAATGTACAAATGGTGTTTTTAGTTATTATTTAATTAAGAAATATATTTTATTAAATTAATGGATTTTTAAATTAAATAAAATTTTAATAAAATAATAATAATAATATTAAATTAATTTTTATTAAATAAAATTGATCTTATAATTTTATGAATGCAATTAAAATTTTTATTAAGGTTTGAAATCCATTTCTGTCAAAACCTGTGAATTTTATATAAATGTACGTTTTTATTTTAAAAGTGAAAATTAACATTTTTAGAAAATTATTTAGATAAAATAAATGTTATTTCTGGGATCAGGACATCGAAATTATCCAATGGAGGATTTTTCATAATTTTCCGAGACAGCCAAATTTTTGGGTAAAAATTAAATACCATTTAAAAATATATTGTGTTTTATGACATCATAATGACCCAATAGTGATGTAATAAAATACTATAATCTTTATGTTCGGCCAATATATGTTTTACCATTAAAATAATGTGATTTTGGGTTTGTTTGACTAACTTTTCAAAGCATTAATGGACCCCCTCAAGACTTATTCAACACCTTGACTTTTTAAATTAATTTCCATGGGAGTGTGACTCACCTCCACATAAGCAAACTTATTAATTTAAGAGGTGTTGACCTTGTCCTTATAAAATATTTTTTTCCTCTTCCCTTTTCCAAAAACCATGGGCAAAAACCATGGGTTGATTTGTGGTTTGGATTAATTTAATATAAGGGGTCCCAAACCTAAATAATAAATAATTATGTTACCTTTCCTATATAAACCCACCCAAGCTCCCACTTCCTCCTCACTCAAAACCTTTTTAGTTCGTCCAACCTCTGCCCTACTCTCTCTAGAATCATCCCAAGGTGCCTCAAGCTCCCAATAATCCTCTATCAAGCCTCTCTCAAGCCTTTGGAAGCACACTTCCAAGTAAGGGTTTTTCTTCCTTTCTCATTTTTGTCAATTTTCTTTAAGTTGTATTGCCCTTTTAATTTCAATTATGAATGTGGGGGTACGGTTGATCACCTCCCCCATACTTCCCTATTATTGTTTGAATGATGGGAGACCCCTTTCTCTCTCATTAAATGCCTCCCATGTACACCTGTTACTATGCCGAAATTCTGAAAGGAACTTCTCTCTCTTCTTTTACATTCAAGCAATAATTTTTTATCATGAATCAAAATTCCATTAAAATTGTTGGGAAATGTATATATATGACCTCCTTACATTCCATTACATTTAAATATGATGAGGAATTACTTTTTATCTTGTCAACCATTTTTATGAATTCTTATGTCACGCTGTTACGATGCCGAAATCGCACCGATTTTCTAAGCCAATGTCATTATGTAGTGAGTACAGTTCGCATTTATCCATCAAGGGTATTCACCTTTATGCACATTTACTCATTGATTATAAAGTTTCATGTATTAATTCCACATTACTTTATTGTGTAATAAATGATTATGTTTTATGAATCCATGTTTTATGATCCATGTGGCACACTTATGCATGAAATGAAATGTTTAAGAAGGGTGTTCCCTTATAGCGCTCCCATGCATTGGGTAAAGTATAGTATCATGATACGTCATATGCAATTAGTGTGGACTCATGATAATTCAAGTGCAAAGAGGGTTTA
This sequence comes from Viscum album, assembly GCA_963277665.1. Lineage (NCBI taxonomy): Eukaryota > Viridiplantae > Streptophyta > Magnoliopsida > Santalales > Viscaceae > Viscum > Viscum album. Next base: position 2,079,053,657 of record OY728128.1, on the reverse strand, counting down.
CTCGTGCTTTATGTGAAATGTGGATTTACTCATGCTCCATGTTCAATGAGCCTTGGCTCATGCTAATTCCATGTTTAGTGTTGTTGCCACATTTCCATGTTATGATTATCATGCTTTATCATGCCTTTATGTTCATGTTTCTCTTATTCTATATTGATATTCCTATTGTCTAACATGTATTGTACTCCTGATGTTATTCCATGTGTACTCCCTCACTGGGCTTTATAGCTCACCCTTTTCATATGCATGTCCTTAGGTTATCCCATGCAATGCTAAGTACGAGGGAATGTAGTGGTCATGTAAAGGAGGTTTTCAATAAAGATGTTGTATTTCATGTTTTAAGTTTTTATGTAATGATCCTAATCCCCAAAGAAACTAAACCTCTCGATCTTATTTGTTGTATCAAGCGATGTTTTATGTAATAAATCATGTTTAAGTTTGTAATAAAAGCAGGATTGTCATAGAACTGAAGCTGAAACATGTAGCAGAAGCCAGAAACAAAAAAAGGTTATAGGGGAATGTATTAAAACCTAGTAGGTAGGCTCTAATAATTCTATTCCCAAATCACCTTAATTAAATAAAGAAACATCGATTAACTATTTTGAACTACAATGTACAAGTATAGTATTTTCCGCAATTCCATTTAGCAAAAAAAATCATGATCTCAATCCATTGCCCTCACATTTTAAAATAAGGATCATTCATGTACGGAAGGTTAGGTTCATAAGGGAGAATGAAAAAGGAAATCAATTGGAAACTTTAATGTGTCATTTTTGATGGAAAATAGGTAAAACACATATTATTTAAAAACATATTTCCTAAAACCCTTCTAACAAACCACACCTTTACAACATACAAAAAGAACACCGAAACCAAGAACAAATATAATGATTCCACATAATGAGGTAATTGATACTAATGGTTCTAGAAAAGAAAAAACACAAGAATACCTAGGAACTCAGAGGAGAACCAAAACATAATAATACACGAGATATCATCCCTAGTAGTATGCAACACATGATGAAATCAAAACACCCAAATGTCGGCCACCCTAACTCAGAACAGACCAATGGTCCCAATCCCATAGCAATAAACCATAATATTCACCTACTATGGGACACAATTTAGTGCGTGGACTAATAGTGTAGAATTCATCCTTAGTAATCCTCTTAGCTATGTTAGGTTCCCATGTTATGTTCACAAAATAGTGTTCCACACATTCTAAGAAACAACCCATATATGTAACACCACACACATCACACAAAATGACACCACCCCAACCACCTCAAAGAGTAGTCCTTACCTTGAAACTATTATCACATAAGGGAGGTCCAAAACCGCAGACACTCACATCCTACAATCAACCGACATGTAAATACTCACCCCTTAATGGTTTTTCAAAATAAAATAATTTTATGAAAAATTCCAAATAGACCCCAAGTCACTTTCACTTATCAATCCTTTTATAGACAACAACACACAAACCATTTTCAAAATCAATCCCACTTAGAAAACCATTGTTGAAAACAAGAACCACCATTTGAAAAGAAAACTATCAGTTGAAAATGTAATTCCTCGACCCCAGAAGCCTAGATTCAGTGCATTATTACGTATCATTGGCATGATCACAAAATATCAAGTCTCTAAAGACCGATTACTTTAGTATCCTGGGAAGTACTAGATACATTCCAATGTTTTACATTATATCATAAAATGGAAAACTATAACCACATTGTTTATATAGAAAATACTGACATCCCATAGACTATCCATGCAAGTCAGTCATAATATATTTCTTCACCTCGTGGGAAAAATAAAACCTAGAAATGGGTGATCTCAGATGCTCAGTAAGGATAAAAATATATTGGAAACTTTCATAAATAAGAATAAACATTTAACGAAATGTATAAAACTAAAACAGAATCCTTTTCAACATAAACTTCATCATAATATGGAAAATAAAAATCAAAATAATTCCATTTACTTACTCACATGGATATTATACTAGTCGAAGAATCACATGCAATATGAATTGATACTTTCATAATGATGGATTGCATAATGCCAGACTTGCATAACCACATAGTCAAGGCCTTGTTCCATGACTACAGATAAGATTTTGTCAAGGTCTTGTGCCACGACACTACTTTGTCTCATGAGACCTACCAATTCATCGAGGAGCTATATCGGGTACCATCCATCACTTGCTAAGTCCAATGAATTCCTCATATGAAAATGTTTAAACATAACATAAACATTCATATTAATACTAGCAAACAAAATGTCAATACTTTATCCATAAACCATGAATGGTGTAAAAATAACACATCCACAGTCAAACATATCACAAAACCTTCACTACAATATGGATGTTTTGTATCATAATAAATCAACTTCAATTAAGCTTAAAATCCATCAATGGATATCGACTAAGATGAAATCAAAACCTTGTTTAGAGGAATATATCTTTCAATTTTGAAATTATTTAAAATTCATATAATTATAAAAGAAAACATTAAATTTGTAAATATTCTTATAAGCTTGTAAGGGGTTCTTTGATGATGTCATGACGGTGGAAAATAGTCATACCCTCCATAGAAGTTAAAAAAACATTCTTACCTTCAATTTGTTATAAAGTTCAAAAAGTACCTTGTTTGGAAAACGACGGAAATATTCCTTTCAAACCATTATAAAAAGTAAAACAAGTGTATAATTGACTTTAACCCATATTATAAAAAAATGTTTTGGAATACATATTTATGAAACATGGATGTGGATGATAAATAGGTCCTAGTAGATACTTACGTAAAAACAACCTCGGATAATAAAGGTATTGTTAAATTAACACTTACCTTGTACATTTCCTTGGTCGATGGTAGGTTAACCTTCTGTATAATGTTGAAATAAGTTTTATTAAATTATACAAGAATTATTCACATTAATATGATATCATATATGATCTTTTAACATTTCTTTGTTTATAATATCTTAGTAGTATCATCATTTCGGGTGTTAACTGATTCGTTTTCCTTTATATGATTTGTTAAGTAAGTAATTTTTCTTGTGGATATGATGTATATTATTAATATTCAGAAATATATTACGTATTTAAACATTATTTTTAATCATAAAATGAAAATTAGTCTTTAATGTATACGATGGGGAATGAGTCTCATCGCGTTCGTGGAGACGGTAATCAGTACGTACGCACGAGTGAAAATATCATTCTTAAAATAATATATAATTGGATGGTATATCATATATACAGGATCATTATCATGTTATATTTATTATTTACATCAATTAGACACCATTATTATACCCATCAAAATAATAATGTATTGAATAACAATTACACCATGACATGGATATGGTAATCCGTACGTACGCACGTATGGTGACATGTCATTCAAAGGATGGATAGAATAATGAATATGGTTGTACCATATTCATAATAACATAAAATTATATAGATTATACTGAAGTTATTATTTTATAACAGAAAAAACAAAGAAAGAGGAAGTGGAAGAAGAAAAGAAGTTGAAAGAGGTGATGAAATATTTACCTCTTGTTCGGGTTCTTCCTTTTGATTTGATCAAAAGGGATCCTTAATTTGGCTTTATGACTAAAGGAACACCTCTAGAAATAATGGAGGACATTTTAGAGGGTATTTGGGCAGGGGTTGGCCAGGACAAAGGTCTTTGAATGTGTGAATTAGAGAGATGGGGGAGTTCCCTTTTATAAGAGGGGTGAGGGGCACCATAGGAAAAGCTAAAAATATTATTTTATAGTAAAATAATTTTCTCTTTCTAATGGATCCAAAATGAATTTTTTAAATGATAAGTTGGGTATGGGTTAGAAACCACTCAACCAGTAGGTTTCAGATAGGTTTGGGTCACTATATTAACCTTATATTTTAGATTTAACTCTTAGTTAAATAGTTTGACATTTACCATGTCTCTTTGTATTTTTTATATTATATGGTTAATAAACTTACTATATACTTCCAAGAGAACCCCAAGTGGTTCATTAATGATAAAAATATCATTATATAAGTCTTTTGGCCGATCTTTATATTTTTAGGAATAGAATATCAATTAATAATATAATATTTGTTTTAAAAACTCTTTTATATCAATTTTGACACTATTTGGTATTTTGTTTTTTCTATTTTTCATTACAGCATTATTAATTTGAAAAAAAAATCATCTAAAAAACCCTAATATGTCCTATTAACCTAAATAATTAGTTTAATTCATAAAAAGTCTCAAATTACATTTATTTGGATATTTATAATATCAATTATGTTAATATTTCATTAATACGGTAATTACTTCATCATCATTGTGTCATAAATAAATTTAATTATTTAATGTATAAAATTTATAAATAAAGTACCATTATATAGGAAATTTCTTAGCTTTCTAATTAATATTTATAGTTGAATTTATCTTATGTATAACCCTATATTAAAAATGTTTTAGTTATTAAACATTGAGTTTAACTCTTTTAACTCTTCTTTCAATAAAATAATAATAAATGTCATAATCTAATCCTAGTGGACCTAAAGGGTCATATTTTATTCATAAGGTTGTTTTTGGTCGAATTACACTTAGTAAATAGAATTAAGACAAGTGTTAGGGTAATAATAATATCATTTTTACCCTTAATTACCATATTTACTTTAAACCGTGGTAAATAAAAGTAAAAAGTTACTATTCACCAAATATTATTTTAATCTTATTGAACCACATTTTACTTACTGATATCAACCGTTTCTCTCGAATTTTTGAAATTCAAATCAAAAAAGCAGTAAAAATATTTATTAGGTAAATTTGCAAATGCTCTTAGGAGGTGGGTAAAAGACGGTAAAAAGTTCATTAAAATATTTATATATCTAAAATTATTATAAATTGGCTCCAATGAATTACATTGAACTTATATAGGTATTATTTATCTACTTTGACATAAAATAAGTTTAAATAAAATAAATAATTAATTAAATAAATATTCAGTTTTAAATTATAACTCAGTGTTTTTCACTATTCATAAAAAATTGAATGTTTTCAGAAAAATACCAAAAATTTACCCTAAACTAATTTCGATATTCCAAATCCAAAAATGAAGTCCATTTTGAAAGACAAAATGTATTAAATTTAAAAAAGTGAGTATTAATTTTTATAGTGGCTATTTTGATTGGTTTTGGTGTGTTAGAACTCGAAGTTGTGTACAACACATGCTACTCTATTATTCAAAGAGAAGAATACCGTGGAATCTTGGGGTGTTATATTTTACCCTACTTCAAATAATTACATCCTAAAAATTTGTAGAATATCACTGCATAAAAAGACACAGTTGGTTCTTCATCATAAGTTCCACGGGTTCCCACGTTGCCTCTTCCATCTTATGGTTTTTTCAAATAAATTTTACCAGATGAGTCGTCTGGTTTATCAGCACTTGTTCTCCGGTATCAAGAACCTTGATAGGCACTTCGCAATAGGACAGATCAGGTTCCAATTCTAATTCCTTATAGGTGAGTACATGCATTAGGTCAGGCATGAATTTTCTCAACAGTGATACGTGGAATACATCGTTATCTTTGGAGACAGTTGGCAGAATTCCCAAATGGTAAGCTATAGCCCCAATTCGTTCTTGAATTTTGAAAGGTCCGAGTACCTGGGACTCAATTTTCCCTTCTTACTGAAACTTATAACACCCTTCCATGGAGATACCTTAAAGAAAACATGATCTCCTACCTGAAATTCCAAGTCTTTCCTTTTGTTATCAGCATAGCTCTTCTGCAAAATTTGAGCTCCCTTGATGTGGTTTTGGATTACCTTTACCTTTTCCATCATTTCCTCCACAAGTTCTATGCCTAAAAGTTTTCTTTCACCAATATCATCCAAACAAGTTGGTTTGTGACATCTCTTTTAGTATAATGCTTCATATGGTGCCATCTGAATACTTTAATAGAAGCTACTGTTATAGGAAAATTCTACCAGAGGTAAATATTGATCCCTCATACCTTGAAAGCCAATTGACCATGATCTCAACATGCCTTATATGGTTTTAATAGTCTATTCATATTGTCCATCAGTTTGGGGGTGGTAGGCAGTGCTCAAACGAAGTTCAGTATCCAGGGATTTCTGAACACTTTTCCAGAAATATGATGTAAACCGTGGATCACGGTTAGAAACAATCGATAGGGGTACTCCATGAAGTCTCCCTACTTCATTAATATATAGTCTTTCTAGACGTTCAAGTGGTAAATATTCTCTTATAGAAAGAAAATGCGCTGACTTGGTAAAACGATCAACAATGACCCATATTGTATCGTTCCTTCTATGAGTCTTTGGTAGTCCCATGAAAAAGTCCATCATGACATTATCCCATTTCTACTCAGGTATGGGAATAGGTTTCAAGAATCCCCTAGGCTGTTGCCTTCCAGCTTTCACTTATTGACAAACAATACATCTTGACACAAAATCAGCAATCTCCATCTTCTTGTTGTCCCACCAAAAATGTTCCTCCAAATCTCTATGCATCTTAGTGCTACAAGGGTGTATAGAGAAATTGGAACTATAAGCACCATCCAATAATTCCATTATTAGATCAGTAATATCAGGAACACAAAGACTCTTCCCAAATTTCAAAATTCCATCTTCATACATAAAGTCACTCAATCTCCCATCATTCATAGCTTTAATCTTCTTTTGAAACTCTTCATCATCGGTCTGAGAACTCTTTATCCTTTCTTGTAAAGATGGTTTGGAAACCATTTGAACAAGTATTGATGTTTCACCTTATATGGTTATTCCCATATCCATCTTTACTAGATCCATGAAAATAGGATCCCTTTCAACTCTCATCTTGTTCAAAACTCCATGATATTTTCTTCTCAAAGCATCTTCCACCTTATTTTCCTTCCCCAGGTGGTAGTGTATTGTGTAATCATAATCCTTGGGTAGTTCAAGCCATCTCCTTTGCCTCATGTTGAGTTATTTCTGTGAGAAAATATACTTCAAACACTTGTGACTGGTATATATCTCACATTTTTCACCATAGAGATAATGTCTCCATATATTCAAAGAAAAAATTACAGATGCTAACTCAAGATCATGAGTAGGATAGTTTTGAACATGAATATTTAGCCGTCATGATGCATAGAAAATAACAATATCATTATGCATAAGGACACAACCAAGTCCTTTCTTTGAAGCATCACTACAAATAAGAAACCCATCATTTCTCGATGGTAGAGTCAATATAGGAGCATTGACTAGTCTTCTCTTCAGTTATTCAAAACATTCTTCACAATATTTTGTCCAAACAAATTTAACCCCTTTTCATGTGATCTTTGTTAATGAGTTAGCCAACATGGAAAAATTCTGGAAAAAATGTCAATAATAACCTGCTAAACCAATAAAACTGCGTACCTCAGTTATAATCATCGGTACTGGACATTATTGGATGTCTCTTGTCTTAGAAGGATCAATAGATATTCCATCATTAGAGACAATATGGACAAGAAAAGAAATCTCATGAAGCCATAATTCACACTTTCTAAACTTCTAATATAATTTTTGACTTATAAGAGTCTTCAGGATAATGCGCAAGTAATTTTCATGATCTTCATAGCTTTTGGATTATACCAAGATATCATCAATAAATACCACTACAAAGTTATAAATATAATCCTTGAAAACATTATTCATTAGATCCATGAAGACAGAGCGAGCATTAGTAAATCCAAAAGGCATTACTCTAAACTTATAAGGCCTGTACCTAGTTCGGAATGTTGTTTTTGGAATGTCTTCCTTCTTCACACACAACTAATGATATCCAGATTAAAGGTCAATCTTTGAAAATTATTGGGCTCCATGAAGTTGGTCGAATAAATCATAAATTTGAGGTAGAGGATACTTTTTTTTTATTGTTATAGCATTGATCTCCCTGTATTCAATGCACAACCTCATAGATCCATCTTTCTTCTTAACAAAAAGAACATGGTCTCCCCATGGAGAAACACTTAGGAGAATAAATCCATTATTACTCAATTACTCTAGTTGGTTCTTTAGTTCCACTAATTCCATAGTGGCGATTCTATAAGGGGTCTTATATATGGGCCTTGAACCATGAAGTAAATCAATGGAAAACTCAATTTCTCATTCTGAAGGATGTCTAGGTAAATATTCTAGAAAAACATTAACATATTATTTCACAATAGGTACATCCTCTATTTGAACATTCCTTTCCTCACCCATTGTCTTTTCATTATCTTCCTCCCCAATAATTGAATTTAGTTGAGCTACTGGGGGTGGATCTAGATAAGAATTTGGTGGTGAAGTTTCTGCTCTAAAGATAAGGTACTACTTATCATCATCAAAAATTGTAACCTCCTTATTCTTATAATAAATTTTGGCATCATGGTCTGAAAGACAATCCATACCGAGGATTATATCAAATTCAATCATGGGTATGACGATGAGGTCAGTAGATGATGAACATTTATATGCCCTAATGGGGACTGATTCACAAAACTTTGTTGCAATGATACTTCCCTTAGGAGTTTTTACTGACAAGTCCCTTGTTAAATCCAGTTGGAAATATCTAATTTTCTTAGAAAACTAGAAATATATGAAACCATGCGATGATCTAGAATCAAATAAAGCATTTTATAAACTCAAGGAAACCACTAAATTACCTGCCACCATGTCTTTCAAAGATTCAACCTCAGTAGTAGTGATAACATAAGTTTTTCCTTGATCCCTTGGAATTTTCTGAGGTAAGTTCCCCTAACACTTAGAATATTAATTTGCATAATTCCCCCTTTCTCTATAATTTTAGCATTCTACATCGATATCCTCTTTCTTCCCCTTGCAATCACGAGCTTGGTAGCCTTTTTCACCACACTTATAACAGATTCCCATTTCCATCAGGCAAGTGCCAGGGTGTTTCTTCCCATATTTACTATAGGATGGATATTCAACTTTTCTCTTCTTCCCCTTATTTCCCTTTCCAGCGTGTTCAGTATATCATTTATTCTCTTGATTTTCTTTAAATTCATAGGACTTAGAGAATTCTTTTTCTGTCTTGGTAGCACATGAGACAATGTCATCGTACGAAGAGAAGGAATATGAAACTAATTCTTGTTGAAGAAATTTTTTTAACCCATGAAAGAAACGATCAATCTTACTTCTTGGGTTACGTATATAATCTGCAGCATGCCTCTCTAACCTTGTAAAGTTAGCTTCAAACATTGCGACATTCTCATACTCCTTTTACCTTAGACTCAAAAATTGTCTTTCCTTATCCCCTCAATGGTCATGAATAAAATATTTTTCTAAGAAAATTTCTTTAAACCCCCTCCATTCCTTATTTGATACTTCATTATCTTCCATTGTGTTTTGAATCAATTACAACCATTGATCAGCATCTCCAGTGAGGCGACAAACTTCCATGACAACTTTTTCCCTTTCTCTACTCCCCATGGCATTGACTATTTTTTCTAAGGAATTTGTCCATTACTCAACTACTACTGGATTTGTACCCCCATTTAATATTGGTGGTTGTTGCCTCATGAAGTGATCTAACATTGACCCTCTATGCTGCGGATCAGGGTGCTCCACATGGGTAACGTTATTATTCATAACCTAAGTGAGTTTTCCCAGTATGGTGATTAGCTAATCAGCACCAGTTGCATCAGAAGATCCACTATAATTATCTTGAGTAGGAGGGAAATACCTATATGGATTGCGTGCATTGATACGGTTTCCATTCCTTCCACTAGGCGTAGTTTCTAAACAATGGCATAAACTAGATTAGTTTATGAATCGCAATACATAAATCCAAACTTGTAAAACATTTAGAATAAATTGAACAGTTTAAGGATATAATCCATAATCATAAAAATCTTTTCTTTAAGGATGTATATACTCATAAACCCTTCATAATGGTTTGTAAATAAAATGAGAATTATCCTAATCATATCCCCTGGTAGTTTCGTAACCAAGAGTGCATCAAGGCCCATTTTCATGCACCAGTTCCCATTCAAGTCTAGATTAAAGCGGTGTTTTCGGGTATTACCCCTAGGTACATCTGTTCCAGAGCTGCCTCTACCTTCTCGTTTCCTGATAGATGTTTATTTCATGGAAATCTCACAAAATTGATACAATACCAAAATTATAGGAAGTTATTCTATATTAATCCACAAATTCTATCTTAGGGCTATGTGCTCTAATCAGAGTTTATCTAAATATAGTTTCCAAGGTTTGTACTAAACATCCTCTGATACTAAGTGTAATGCCCTGACCCCAGAAGCCTAGAGTCGGTGGATTGTTATGTATCATTGGTATGATAACAAAAGATCAAGTCTTGAAAGACCAATTAGTTTAGTAGCATTGGAATTACTAGATACATTCATAAGGTTGACATTACGTCATAAAATGAAAAAAAACAACATTGTTTCCATAGACAACATTGAGATCCCTTAGACTATCCCTGTAGGTCAGTCATAATATACTTCTTCACATCCTGGGAAAAATAAAACATAGAAAGTGGTGAGCTCATATGCTTAGTAAGTATAATAATATAGCGGAAAATTTCATAAATAAGAATAAACATTTAAGGAAATGTATAAAACTAAAAAAATCCTTTTCAACATAAACCTCCTCATAATATAGAAAATATAAATCAAAATAATGCTATTTACTTACTCACATGGATATTCTACAGGTCAAATAATCACATGCAATATCAATATCCACTTTCAGAATGATGGAATGCATAATGCCAGACTTTCAGAACCACATAGTCAAGGACTTGTGCCAAGACTACAAATAAGATATCGTCAAGGCCATGTGACAAATCAACAGTTTGTCTCATGGGACCTACTAATGCATCAAGGAGCTATAGTGGGCTCCACCTGTCACATACTAAGTCCAATGCATTCCTCGTATGAAAAGGTTTAAACAGAACATAAACATTCGTATTAAAACTAGAATACGAAATGTAAATACTTTTCCATAAACAATGAATGGTGTAAAAATAACACATCCACAGTCAAACATATCACAAAACCTTCAATACTATATGGAATTTTTTAATCATAATTAATCAACTTCAATTAAGCTTAAAATCCATCAAAGGATGTCGACATAGATGAAATCAAAACATTTTTTAGATGAATATATCTTTCTATTTTGAAATCATATAAAATTCATATAATTATAAAAGAAAACATTTATTTTGGAAATATTCTTATAAGCTTGTAAGGGAAGCATTTATGATGTCATAACGGCAGAAAATAGTTGTACATGCCGTAGAATTTAAAAACAATTCTTACCTTTAATTTGTCGAAAAGGTCAAAAAGTACCATGTTTGGAAAATGATGGAAAGATTCCTTTCAAACCATTTTATAAAAAGTAAAACAAGGGTATAAATTACTTTAACCCATAGTCTGAAAAATGTTTTTGAATACATTTTTATGAAACATGGATGTGGTTGATAAAGAGGTCCCAGTAGATACTTACATAAAAACAAACTCAGATAATAAAGTGATTTTGAAATTAACCCTTACCTTGTAATTTTCCTTGGAAGATGGTAGGTTAACATCCTGTATAATGGTGAAAAAATTGTTATTAAAATATACATGAATAATACACATTAATATGATATCATATATGATCTTTTAACATTGCTTTGTTAATAATATCTTAGTAGTATCATCATTTCAGGTGTTAACTGATTCGTTTTCCTTTATATGATTTGTTACGTAAGTAATTTTTGTTGTGGATATGATATATCTTACTCATATTCAGAATGATATTAAGTCTTTAAACATTATTTTTAATCATAAAATGAAAATTAGTCTTGAATGGATATGATGGGGAAGGAATCCCATCGCGTTCGTGGAGATGGTAAACCTTACGTATGCACGAGCGACAATATCATTCTTAAAATAATATACAATTGGATATTATATCATATATATAGAATTATTATAATTTTATATTTATTATTTACATCAATTACACATAACTATTATACCCATCCAAATATTAATGTATTTAATAACAATTACACCACAATGTGGAGACGGTAATCGGTATGTACGCAGGTATGGTGACGTATCATTCAATGGATGGATATAATAATGAATATGGTTGTACCATATTAATAATAAAATAGAATTATATAGAAGATACTATATTTATTATTTTAGAATGGAAACAATAAAGAAATAGTAAGTGGAACTTGAAAGAGGTGATGAAATATTTACCTCTTCTTTGGGTTCTTCCTTTTGATTTGATCAAAAGGGATCCTTAAGATGGATTTATAACTAAATGAGGGCCTATAGAATGAATTTAGGATAGTTTAGAGGGCATTTTTTTAGGGTTTGGCAGATCCAAATGGCTTTGAAGGTGTGAATTAGAGAGAATGTGGAGTGCCCGTTTATAAGAGGGGTGAGGGGCACCTTAAGAAAAGCTAGAAATATTATTTTATAATAAAATAATTTTCGGTTTCTAATGGATCAAAAATGGATTATTTAAATTATAAGGTGGGGATGGGTCGAAAACCAATCAACCAATTGGTTTTATACAGGTTTGGGTCACTATATTAACCTTATCTTTTAGATTTAACTCTTAGTAAAATAGATTGACATTTACCATGTCTCTTTGTATTTTTATATTATATGGTTAATAGATTTACTATATACATTCAAGAAAACCCCAAGTGGCTAATTAATGATACACCTATCATTATATATGTCTTCTGGGTGAACTTTGTTTTTTTTATCAATATAATATCAATTAATAATATAATACTTTTTAAAAAACTCTTTTAGGACAATTTTGACACTATTTGGTATTTTGTTTTTTCTAAATTCATAATAGAATTATTACTTCAAAAAAAATTCATCTAACCGACCCTAACATGTCATATTAACCTAGAAAATTAGTCACATTCATAAAAAGTCTCAAATTTCATTTATTTGAATATTTATAATATCAATTATTTTAATATTTTATTAATACGGTAATTATTGCATCATCATTGTATCATAGATTAATTTAATTATTTAATGTGTAAAAATTATTAATAAAATAATATTATGTAGGAAATCATTTTATCTTTCTAATGAATATTTATAGTTTAATTTATCTTATTTATAACCATATATTAAAAAAAATTAGTTATTAAACATTGATTTTAACTCTTTCAACTCTTATTTAAATAAAATAATTATAAATGTCCTAATCTAATCCATGTTGACCTAAAGGATCATATTTTATTCCTAAGGTTTTTTTTGGTTGAATTAAATTTATCCAATAGAATTAGGACATGCTTTAGGGTAATAATAATATCATTTTTACCCTTAATTACCATATTTACTTTTAACCGTGGTAAATAAAAGTAAAAAGTTATTATTCACCAAAAATTATTTTCAGCTTACTGAACCAAATTTTACTTACTGATATCAGCCGTGTCTCTCAGATTTTTGAAATTCAACTCACAGAAGCGGTAAAATTATTTTTTATGTAAATTTGGAAATGCTCCTAGGAGGTGGGTAAAAGACGGTAAAAAGTTCATTAATATTTTTATATATCTAAAATTATTTTAAACTAACTCCAATGAATTACATTGAACTTATATAGGTTTTATGTATCTATATTGACCTAAAATAAATTTAAATAAAGTAAATAATTATTTAAATAAAAATTCGGTTTTAAACTATAACTCTGTGTTTTTCACTATTCATCAAAAATTGAATGTTTTCAAAAAACTAAAAAAAAATCACTCTAAGCTAATTTCGATATTCCAAATCCAAAAATGAAGTCCATTTTGACATATAAAATCTATAAAATTTCAAAAAGTGGGTATTAATATTCATAACGGCTAGTTTGATTGGTTGTGGTGTGTTAGAACTCGAAGTTGTGTACAACACACAATACTATATTATTCAAAGAGAAGCATACTGTGGAAGCTTAGGGTGTTACAGAAAAACCAAACCAATCCTTTTGAAATTACAAAATACTTAAAAAATATGACTGGGAAATTTTGCAAGCACTCGGTGTGAAAAAAAACCCACTAAATTCACATCACACATTAAAAGTTATTAAGAAATATATTTTATATCATAAGAAACAATCATTTTAAACATGAATCATCATTAATTATTAACGAAGGGAGGTTCCAAATTAAATCACGTAATGATATTTTATTTTAAAGACAACAGAAAAGGGATCATACCTCAATCGATGAAGAACTTCTGAAATCTGGTGTGAAACCTCATTCACAGCTTAACTGCACCCATGGGAGACTAGATTGAACCTCAAGGTACATTAATTGGGTAACCTCCCTCCCCCCAAACTGAGCAAGCACATACATGAAAATATTCCACCATGTCCAATAGGGTTAGGGAAGAAGAGAAAATGAAGAGAAAGAAAAAAACGGAGGTGAAAGAATCCCTAACCATTCGATCTCGGTGGAGGAACACCAAGAAAACCCCTTGGATCCCTATTGGTGGGGATTAAAGGTGCCAAGGTACTATATGGGAGGAACCTAGGTCATAATAGGATTAATGGGGGGAAATAGGGGTTAGTGTATAAAAATAGGGGAGATAGAAAGTGATTTTAATAACCTGGACAGGTCGTACGGTTAGTCTGAATGGTCTGTCAAACCATGAGAAAACCATATGACTGCTACTACTAAGAAACAGATTTACCGCATGACCTACCCACACTATATCAATAACCATGTGGTAGCCATGCATTAGATACTGCCTCACTCAAGATCATTTGCATGGTTACCTAGGATGATGTGCATGGTTACAACTAACTGTGCATTAACTGTGTGTTAGGCCCTGTCCACCTGAAAAACACCCATCTTTACCAAAACTCAAGGGGGGAACCAAAGGAGTGGAGATACGCCAAGAAAATTAAGGAATAAATACTCCAAATCAAAAACATTTAACACTCGGATCTGAGGAAATAATAAAAGAGACCCAAACCAGGACTAAAGATGAATTCCAATACCCGAGTATGAAAATTCTCCCCACCATAATGCTTTCTGCCCCCAAAAATCCAACCCAAGGAATATATCAAAAGCAAGACCTGGTAATTTTTTATAACTTAAGGTGATTCACAATGAATAACAACCAAAGGGATTAAAAAACACTAATAATAAGGAAGAGCTAATAAAATGAACTTGGGAGATTGAATGGACTCTCTGCTAAGTGCCACCTGCCCCCAAAAGTAAACCCCTCCAGTTGACCGGTCCAAAGGGGATAGGACTTCCATGAAATTTGATCCAACCCCAAAACATAGGACATTGAGCATCGTTGAGTGGAGCTCAAACCATATACTAAAACAATGAACAAGTTCCAAAAACATCTCATGAATTACTTTATAACCATACTTCAACTAAACCACCAGAACACTCCCATTCCAACCTTCACCGAAAGGAAGAACGTAGAATTAGGTTCCTTTGTTCGAGACCATCAATCACTGAACTTATACCATGAACGATTCCAATATATTGAAATGGGGAGGCCCTAATAGACTCCCCACCATTAGAAATAACCCACTACATGAGACGAAGACAAAGACTAAATAAGGTTTCCGACACAGGGAGGCCCGAATAGACTCCTAACCATTAGAGTTAGGTTCAATCCGCTTCATTCTGTGTAATTTAAATGAGACCCATAATTGGTCTCCCTACCATAAGAAATATATAGAATAAATTCACTTTATAACCGTCTGATGAGAACCAAAAATCCCCACCACAAGGGGAGGGGAGGGAAGGTCTCAACTAATGGACCGGGAAAACCACAACCCATCCACACTCGATTCATATTGATGGGCCACACCAGGGATATGAAAAGGTAAACTCACACTCATTTGAATACTACTACTAGGATTTTAAGAAGATGAAACAACTACGCCTCTCCATAAATGAGGGAAAATTGTACCCCCAAATAGGTTATAACATGGAAACAATGTTCCCAAACTATTTTATAGCGAATTGAACCATTAAAAATAGAACAGTTACACCAGAGGCGTGAACTACCTCCATCATTTACAACAAGGATAGATATTAAACCAAGGCCTTTCATTCCATTGGGGTTCCCCTGACTATGCTCCAACTTTACTATGAGTCCTATGGTTAGAGCCCTAATGGTTAAAATATCTCTTGCCTCATAGTCTGTTTTTAGAAACCCAGGAACAAAAATTATACTTCTAATTCCACAAGCAACCACACTATATTCTAGACCAAACCAATATTCCCCAACACACCCTAAGACTCACTCTACCTCAACATGGAACTTTACCATTACTGTGACTTAATAGATGCACATGAATAGTCATTCTCACCCCGAATAGGGGACAAGGATATAGATGATGCAAGGATAAAAACTTTCCTTTAGAATCGACAATCTCATAATTCTTGAAGGAAATATACACTCATGTAAAAAAAAGTCCCATAAAGGCTCTAAAACATCCACCTTTTCATTTATAATAGAACACCACACTACCAGATGCCACGAGACATGAGACCGGAAACTAAAGGAAACATTATAGGGAGAGGGATATTAACCCAGGTCACATCCAACACACGATTCTTTCAAATATCTATAATATCCACTTACGTCCAAAATAACAACCCTAATGTCTGAGAAAGACAATAGATAGAAGAAACAGATTAATGATCTAGAGATCTTTTCTAGGACAGTAGCTAGCACTGACCACTTCAGACCATGTGTTAGGTCCATTGGGAAAGATACCATAAGTGGGGGTAAATCAGGATATGACATATTAAAACAATTACCCCTTTTGATCTTGTTTTATTTCTAAACAAAACCCTCTTCTCTCTCCTTCCTATTGCATGGCATAAATAAATATTAAAGCATTCACGAGACACAACATTTTTTACTTGGTTCACCCTCACTCGGTTACGTCCAAGGGGCATACAATGGAAATGTACTAATTACCAAATCCACTAAAAGCACGATATTGTTTACAAAGGTTGGAGTTGACTCACTATCCCTCTAGTTTTACAACCAATCACAATTTGAAAGCCTGCTTCTCTCTCAACTGAAGGGTTATCACTGCTAATTTATAAGATCCACTCATAGTTTATAGACTTGTAGATCCCTTCATTATTTCTAATGAATGAACCTCCATTGTATGTATATTCTCTATTGATGTCCCACTTTCATCCACTAATAAATACCAATATACCACAGTACTACTAGGAAACCTCAAATCTTTCGTGCAACCCTTATAGTGTCTTGCATGAAACTCTAATGACTTACCCATAAGATTCCACTTTCATCACAAAACACCACTTGCGCCCAACTTCAATCTTATGCACAAGTAAAAAATTAAACATAACTTACTTAGCTTGTGTGGAACACCAAATATTTCATGAAAATACCTTAACATGAAATTCTTACATGATCTAGATCTCATATTTTCTCTAATGGATGTGTTACTTTGAATGAGGGGGGTTCAACTCTTATTTATAAGCATCATCGATACCTGTGCAGAATATTCACTTCATCGCACAAGATTACCTCTTTGTATGAAAATATCAATTAGAAATCTCATTGGGTGCACATGATTCTTTCATGCAACCTCATTTTTCACGCACATTTCCAAATATTTTGTGGACTGCCTGACTTTTCCATTTTTCGATGTTCTAATCCCGAAACATGCGTTTCACGCAACCCTGTGTGTCCTTTCCTTCTTCATGTTTCTTTGTCAAAATATGTTTTCAAAAATATCTCTAGAACTCAAAAACTCGCAATGGAAACCCTATTTCTTAACAAACAAGCCTTATTTTTCAACAAAAACAATTAACAAAAAAATGCTTCAATGATTCCATGAAGTATTTTTTTCCCAACACCATGTGTCTTCGCTTATTAACTAAGACATTCCCTTTAATTCTTCCCAAATTGAACCTTAAGACACAAAAGTGTCAAATTATACCCTAAAAAACTATGTAAAATTGATAAACTAATGCTTCCTTCCACCTCTCTTGTATCTTCCCTCATGCTACGAGAGGGTCCGCTCAACTGAAAAATGTAAATGTGTAGATTTGATTTCTAGATTCCAAAATAGAAATACTTTCACTGATCAATTGGATGGTTTACCACATGGGAGGTCACCAATGACCACATTCCAAACATACATAGGTTCTTTATGGGGGTTCACTCTAGCCAATGAGGAGAAACCAATTACAAAATAGAATTGTTCCATTAGCCAAAACATACAGCAAGAACACAAAAACACAAAGGAAACCACCACCATGGTTTCCCAAAAAACTTTTTCTAAAAACCAACATAAAGAATATATATTATAAACTCAAATAGAACTGAAATAATCCTCAGGATCAAACACCTCACAACAAACATTATCAAAACATTATAATACACACCACAACATTTCTTTAAAAGAAATCACCATTATAACTAAAACATTATTTTTGGGTTACACACTCACTAATGGCATCCCATGGAGTCTCACACAAGCACATACTTGTTCCATACCCAGGACCCATTAAATTTCTCACACATCCCCATGCATGTGGTCCCCCAAAAAAACACCAAATGTTAAAACAAGACTTTTTCCACCTTTCAAAGCAATGCATTCAACCCGCATCTCCATTTCAAATCTCACCAAGCCTCTTTTATAAAACTACTGACCCAAAAAATTGGAAACCCAATTCAAAACTCACAAAACCTTTCTAGAAACATAATTCTAACCATTCAATTTAAAATCAATTTCTATACCACACACATCCCTTCAAAAACATTTTCCTCAATTTTGGTATTTATAAAAATTCCCAAAAATTCACTAACCGCCCAACCAAAACCATTTTCCCACTCCGACCCTTTATTTTTAATGATAAATCTTCCAATTCAAAAAAATTTCCAAATACCAATTTTCTTGATTGCAAACATTTTTCAGTAGTTGAACCCATCCCTTTCAACCATTTTAGTTTTACCCCATAAATTCATTTCATAGAAAACCCAAGTTTCTAGACCATCCTAAAAATAAGTTATTAAAATCCATTTTCCACATACCAAAACAAATCCATTACCATTTAAAATTTATATTTTTCAATTCCAAAATAGAAATTTTCAAGAAAAATTATAGAATTAAAGAAAAACCATATATTTCAAAAAAGGGAAACTAGCATCGATTAGTGAATTGGACCTATTGTTGGTGGCCATATACCAACCACATCACCATTAAAATGGTCATTATAGGGTAATATATCATCTCTAGATGAATTTTTAGGCCCTATCATCTCATGGAGTCCACTTTCCCAACTCCATCTTCATTTCCCAACAATATAAAATCCACAAGAACCAAAAGACACAAACATACTCGGACACTCCATGGTAACCTGAGGTTCAGAATGAGTGAGGTTTCATGATGTCATTCACATTCCTACACCTTTATTCTAAAAATACTACTCATTATACTATGAAATACCCAAATAAAGATGGTCACTCTAAAAGGAAAGGTACACAAAAGAGGAAACCTCCTATGATATAGTTTTCTCATGAACCATCCAAGATCGACCCTAAACCTGTCACCCGAGATGATCCATGGCAAGGCCTGAGAGGCGTTCCAAATCCTACCGAGATGGAAATGAGCACCAAGGACCTCAATAGAGACAATGGGAATGGTTTCTCCTAATAAAATTAACAAATGAATCGTAATAAATAACGAACAAACTAAAAAAATATGGTTTTCATACTTTGCATCATTTACATTACAATTTGAGATACAATAACCCAAAGAGTGAACTAAACCAGAAAGACCAAACTAAACCTAACACCTAAGACATCTCCACGTGGCCCCAAGGGTCACCCACCAATCCAAAACCAACCATTTCTCAAAGCAATTGAACTAAAGCCTAAACCTGAAGTAAAAGCTGAAAATAAGAAAAGACTATAGGGGTGAGTATTAAAACATAGTAGGTAGGCCCAAAAAAATCTATTAACAATGCACATTATATAAATAATGAAACATTAATTATTTGTTTTGAACGACAATGTACAAATATAGGGGTTTCCACACTTATATTTAGAACAAAAAATCATGATCTCAATTAAATTCCCTCATGTTTTAAATTAAGTCTCATTCATGTAAAGAAGGTTAGGATCATAAGGGAGAATGGAAAAAGGGAACTAATAAGAAACATTAATTTTTCATATTTAAGGGATGATATGGAAAACACATATTCGTTAAAAACATATTTTTTAAAATACTTCTAAAAAACCCCACCGATATAATCTACCAAAAGAACACTGAAACCAAGAAAAAATATAATGATTCCACATAATGAGGGTAATGATAATATCAGTGCTAGAAACAGAGGAGGAGAAAAATACCTAGGAACTAATAGGAGAACCATAACAAACTAATACATGATGCCCCAAACCCAGTTTCATGCCACACGTGATGAAATCAAAACTCCCAAATGCTCAGACGCCCTAACTCCGGACAGACTAAGGGACCCAATCCCATAGAAATAAACCCAAATATCCATCTATTATGGGCCACTGGTTAGTGCGTCAACAAAAAGTGTAGAAATAATTCCATTTTATCCTCGTAGATATTCTAGGTTCACATGTTATGTCCACAAAGGGGTGTGCCACACATTCTGAGCAATAATCCATATATATATCACCACACAAATCACATAAATTGGCACCATCCCGGACACCTCAAGGAGTATTCCTCGCATTTAAAAAATTATCAACTAAGGGAGGTCCCATAATGAGGATACTATCATACCATGATAAACCAAAAAGGAATGAATCGCTCCTAAATGGGTTTTCTAAATGAAACCATTTTAAGAAAATACCAAACATACCCCAAGTCACTTTCACATGTCAACCCCTTTATAAACAACCACACACAAACTATTTTCAAAATAAATCCAACATAAAAAATAATTTTTGGAAGCACCAACCACTATTTGAAAATAAAATAATCATTTTCAAAACCAAAACACACCTTTAGAGATTACAAACTACTTAGAAAATCCAACTAGGAAATTTCACAAGCATTCTGTGTGAAAAAAAAATCACATCACTTGTTCGAAGATATTATGAAAAACTATTTATTTCACCTAAAACAATCATTTTAAACTTGAATTGTCCCTATTTATTAACTAAGGAAAGTAAAAAAAATCAACAGTAAAATGAAATATTGAATTTAAAGACAAGTGCAAAGGGATCCTACCTCAATTGATGATGAACTTCAAGAATCCGGTGTGAAACCTCATTTTCACCTCAACTGCACATAAGGGATGCTAGATCCAATCTCAAGGAATATTAGGATGGAAACCCCCCCCCCCCCACCAAACATTGAGAAACCCTAGCCATGAAAAGTTTCCAACATGGCCACTAGTGTGAGGGAAGAACAAAAAAATGAAGGGAAAGCAAAAAAGGGAGGATGAAGAAGCCCCGACCTTTCGATCCTGGTGTAGGAACACAAAGAAACCCCTAATATCCTACTTGTATGGGATTGAAGGTTCCAAAATCCACTATGGTAGTTGACTAGGTCATAGGAGGAATAATGGGGGAAAGAGGGGTTAGTGTTTAAAAAATGGGGAGATAGGAAGTGATTTTCATTTCCTGGACAGGCTGGACGGTTAGTCCGCATGGTCTGTCAAACCATGCAGTAAATTTTCTCCTATTACAAATGAGAAATAGATCAATTGTATGACCTAAATGTATTGTATTAATAACCATGTGGTAGTTATTAGGTAGATATTGTCTCACCTTGGAGTCTCCACATGGTTACCGAGGTCGAGGCTCATGATTAGTACTAATTGTGTGTTAACCGTGAAGTAGGGCCTACCAACCTTAAAAACACCAAACATCACTCAAAATCAAAGGGGAAACCAAAGGATGAGAGCTAGTCAAAAAACGGAATGAATAAATAATCCAAATCTGAAACTTGTCACAACCATTACTTAAGTAAATAACTAAAAAGCCGACCCAAACCAGGACCAAATAAGAATTCTAAAACTCTGGTATGACATCCCTAATATTTATTGGGCCTTGAATAATGAATATTTATTTATCAAATAAATATCACTACATTGTTCGGTAATAAATATATAAATATTATATTCACTAAATAGAAAATAAATATTTATATGTGTTTAAGAACACATAAATAATTATTAAACCATATTTAAGAATAATACTTATTTAACTTGTTAAATAATTAATAATAATATATTATTTAATTAAGATTCTATATAAACATAGTGTGTGATGCTCTAGGCCTCTTTTTCAAGTGGCACTATGCGAAGAAGGCTAAATTCCATGGTTAGAGTCTAGAAACACACCAAGGAACCTATATATAAATATGTTAATTGGGAAATTACATGATACCTCATACAAATGATTATTATGCAATATAATCCCATTATCACAATATCTCCAATCAAGATGTTTGCATACTGGGGCCATTAACCTATCTGGTCGATTTCACTTTCATTGACTTATAGTAAATTTTACTTACCTATTTTACACCATTAACATGGATTTATTTAGGATATATCTTTTATATAAAAGGGCTGGAGATATCAACTTCTGTTAAAGAACAAAAGGGGAAAATCCTTTCTCGCTTTATTTATTAATGCAATATTACTTGTGACGTACCCAACGTTTCATAACTCATCGTGAACATCTATCATCATGGTTTTCTTCAATAGATAAATATAAGTGACTCATAATATTCATTAAAAATAATCTTAATTTCTATGGACCAATACACACATCCTCATATTAGAATGTCCAATGACACGTATAAACGTTGATTTCCTACTGGCGGGTCTCATTATCATAATATCCTACTGGATATTTCCGTGGTAATACACCATGAAAAGGTTACTAAATTTCCTATGAGTATCCACAAAAAATATCCTTTATCATTTATTCCCCAAAAATAATTTCATCTAGTTATAGAACATATATTTAAGAATAGTGTTGTTGCACATTCGTGTTCTCATCATAGTAGAAGCTGTTATGAATTTTCTCTGAAAAAATTACTCTTAAGACATAATCATATACTATGATATACATAATAAAAATCATGATGTGATTAATATTTTACTAATATTCAAAATTATGACAACATGTTATCATAAAGTACACAGAAGTTGGTTCTAGGGAACCAACTCCAACAGACTCCAACATTCACTAGATCCAACAGCTAACAACCTTAATTCTTCATGATCTCACATGATCTCATTCTTATACTGATATAGGACTCTAGTTGAAGGGTCTTACATGTTATCTTATCTATGAAATATTATTACTACAACTTCACCCATCTAATGAAAGTCTCTAAATAGGTGATACTTCTGGAGTATGTGATTTGTCTGTTGGTGTGACCTTAGATTTTTTTTAAGATCCATGATAATAGTATTATCACAATTAAATGTAACAGGGTATTTAATAGTAGGTACCATATCAAGATATTGGATAAAGTTAAAAATCCAAATATCTTACTTAGCAACATCAAAATCAGCTATATATTCGGACTCCACTTTAGAATCAGCAAAAACTAGCAACTTTGAACTCTTATAGCTCAAAACTACACTGTTGAGATAGAAAAAATGTCCTGACTATGCCTTCAGATCATTTTAATCTATATATAAACTACTATCAGTATAACCCCTGATGAGCTCACCATCTCCTCTATACAGTAGGAATATATCTTTAGTTCATCTCAAATACTTCAAGACAACCATAAAAGTATACCAATTTTGATCTCCTAGATCTTCTTCACAACTACTTATCATGCTCAATACATAGCTAACATCAAGCCTAGTACATGACATGTCATACATTATTGGTCTTATCACTATAGATTATGGGATATTTATCATTATCCCTTTCTCCTATTGTGTCTGAGGACACATTTTTGTAGAAATATCTAAGCCATGTGGCACTGAAACAAATCCATTATTGGATTGTTCCATAAAAAAATTATTTGGTATCTAATCAACATTTGTACATTGACTTAGTCCAACCATCCGCCAAGATATATCACAAATGATCTTGATCCCGATAATAAAATCCACTTCACCTAATTACTTCATAGGGAAACAATTGTTTAACTATTACATAATAAATTGTAAGACTGGTATGTCATTTCCAATAAGTAATATTTCATCAAAATATACTACTTAGAGAATGACCATATTTCCACTAAACCTCTTATAAACACATGAATCACATTTTTATTAATGGAACAAAATTCATTTCTGGATTCATCAAACAGAATGTTCAATGACCTAGCTACATACTTTAATCCATAACTAGAAATATGTAACTTGAAAATTTTCTTGGAATCACCTGGAGTCACAAACCCTTCTAGTTGTGTCATATAGACATCTTCAGGAAGGTTCCCATTAAAGAATCTATTTTTTACATCCATCTTCCAAATCTCATAGTCATGGTAAACTCCAATAGAAATTAGAATTCGGAAGGATTCAAACATGAAAAGTTTTTAAAATGTTTCATCCTAGTCAATTCTTTGATGCTTTTTAAATCCATTAGCCACTGGAATTTCTTTATAGGTATTTAATTTACCTTATATGTCCAATTTTCTCTTGAATACCAATTTGTGTCCAACAAGATTTATATTAACCGACACATTGACTATAACCCATACATGGTTATGATATATGTAATCTATTTCAAAATTAATGGATTCTTTCTATCGTGCAACTTCCAATCAGTCTACTACCTCCATGTGGGAGAGAGGTTCATCATTGTCAATTAATAATGGGTCCCCATATTTGGTGACTATAAAACCATATCTCTCTTTTTTTACCTCTATTATGCTTCTATATAGTACTATTGTTTCCAGAACTACTTCTTCCATAGGAAACTGTATAATCTATTCTTTTTCCAACTCTTGTGTATCTTGAGAATCAACTTCATCAAAGTCTATATTTCTCCCACTGTCTTTTTTGATGATGTTATCTCTATTATGAAATATTTTTTGTCTAGCGATAATCACTTTATTTTTTGAGGGGTTGTATAGGTAGTATCCCTTTGCTTCCTTGGGATATCCTATAAAGATAAACTTTGGCCCCATGTATTTTGTTTATTTCCTTAGAAGGCCCCAAAACAACTCTCAACCCCATACACATGTGTGTGACAAAATCGGTTTCTTTACAGTATATAGATCAAAGGGAATTCGATTTTCCACTTTAGTTCATACTTAATTTAATTAGTATTTTGCAGTAAGTAATTCATTCCTCCAAAATGACAATGGGAGATTTTCATAACTCATAGTCTACCTTACCTTTTATAACAATGTAAGGTTCCTCATTTCACTAACACCATTCTAATGTGTTGTGTAAGGTGGAGTGGGTTGATATAGAATCCCAAACTATTGTATAAATTTGATTGAATCTTGGTTAAGATATTCACCACCTCAATCTAATCAAATATTCATTATCTTATTTCCAAGCAGATTATCTACTACATTCTTAAATTCCTAAGATTTCTCAAAGGACTCAGACTTATACCTCATCAAGTAGATATATCCATATCTACTCAAGTCATTATTCAAAGTTATGAACTATGAATATCCACCTCTATATCCTATTGGAAATGGTTCACCCACATCAGTGTGTACCAATACTAGAATCTATATGGATCTTTTACCCTATCCACAAAATTGTGGTTTGGTCATTTTTTCTTTATAAACTAAAAAGACATATTTCAAGTAGATTTAGCTCAGATGACTGTAAATAACCATATTGATAGATATTTTTCAAATGATTATCATTTGCATGACCAGAAAAGTGATGCCAAAGATGGATGTTATATGAGTTGTGTGACATGATTCATTATCAATTTCAAACGCTTAGTTTTGTAATTTAATACATAAAGATGGTTACTAAAGGTATCATAACATAACATATGTTGTCCGTATAAAATAAAAAACTTTTATTTACAAACAGGAAAATAAACTCATCTACATCTAGGAGTGATACCTAAATTATGTTCTTTGTAACTGTAGGTACATAATAATAATATTTTAAAACCAAAATCATTCTCATTGGCAATGAAGGGAGGTAGTAACCAATGACAAGAGCAGTTATACTCACACAATTAGCAGTTTTCAGATCCACCACTCCACTGTAAATATTTTAAAATATACTTGGTTCCTTTATTTTTATATATATGTGATCACCAAAAGCTATATCTAATACCCATTGTGTATATATATATATATTGATTTAACTTAATAAAAACACACATTTAGCTTCCCCTAGCTTGTGGGTTCGGTTCTTTTTCTAGTAGCATGGCTTTCCACATGAAAAAACACATTACCTCTTTTCCATTTCCTGTACTATGGATCTTCCTCCTCTGTGGATGATGTTGATAAGGGATTTATAATATTTATAGGGATTGATAACCTTTTCCTTGTTCTTTCTTTTATTATTCACTATAAAGACCGTAGGTTTATCTCACCCCATATCTTTATCCTCTAGGTGAATCAATGTAAGAATTTATAAAATAATCTTCTCATTATTTCTCATGTTGTAATTAAAAATTGAACTGGAGAAGGGATTGGGTAGTGATGAAAGTATGAGATCTATACACAACTAATCGGAGAATTTAATCCCTAATATATCTAAGCGTTCAATGTATCTAATAATCTTGAATACATAAGTCCCAACAGGCATATATTCTCTAAGATTAGTTGTTAAAAAATCATCATATATATTTTACCTCTATTGTCTTGACTTCTCTTGATAAATATCTTGAAGGTGAAATAACATGTTATATGCTTCCATGTCCTTATTTTGCTTCAAGAGCTCATTTGAAAAGGATGATAGCATGAAAAAATGAAAATCTACAGAATTAGTCAAATGTTTCTCATAGATTGATAACTCTTCGTAACTATCCTTATTTCCAAGCACTCTAGGAAAAGGTTCTTCTAGCATATATAATTTTCTTTAATGGTGAAGGAAGATGCGTAGGCACCATTTCCATTCTTGGAAAGTGTTCTAGTGAGAAGGTTTTCCTTCTAAAGTATTGAACACAACCATATACTTGATTCCATTTTATTTATGTTCATACAAATAAGATAAGAACAATTTTTTTACTTTTTCTCATAAAATTTATACAAATAAATAAATATTATTTTTATTAGTCTCCCACTATTTTATCGAAACCCAATAGCCCTCACCATTGGTTTCAGAATACCCTATTTCTTGGACATCTAAGTGGCTAGAATCTGTGTTCCCCTTCTCATTAACCCAACATTGGTTGGTCATGAAACATGAATGGTTTTAGGTAGGTATTATAAATTACAAATGAATTAACTCATACGTCCTAGATATACTGAGCGGACTCCCCAACCCGGAATTCCTTAAATGGGATTTCCTCAACCTATGCCTCTTAGTTACACCAAGTCCTTCTTTGGCAGTCAACCCTTGGTGTGAACTATGTTAAGTTAACCCCGAACATCAATTTATAATTACCTGATAATTGAAATCACCCCAAGTGTGGTTGGTCAATAACTTTGAACTATGGTTCAATTTCAACATAAGTACTGGAAGACTATACCGGCATAATATATATAATTGAGGGATTTTATCTTTTTACAAGTAAATTTCCAATTATTATCATTATTTCATGATTCTTAATGTTAAGTGTATTTACTTAAGTGATTATTCATTTATTAAATAATATTTATTAATAAGAAAATTTGTTTTAGTTATATCCTGCATGATTGATAATTTCTTTAAATTATGTGACTGTAACAAAACATCTATAATGAAATAAACATGAAACTTGAAAAAAATAAAATAATAAAGTGGTATGACCATGAGAATTTATAAATGGTTAGTTTATTTAGTAGTTGATAAACTAACCACTCACCTAGGTTAAAAACACCATGAACCAATTAAGGTTTTTGTTTTAGATTTCCACCTATCCACTAATTTATCTTTCTTGGATTGATTTATCCTCGGTTCCAAACATGTCCCACCTTTACTAGATTGGTAGATCAATCCATTTCAAATGAATTTCCTCACACCCATGTGAAGGAAAAGGGTTTTCATAAAAGAAACCATGGGCACACATCCTTACAAAATAAGAGGAGAGAAGACATGCATGACAACAATTTAATTTAATAATAATTTAAATGAAACCAATCAAATAGAAAGGTCTTGTCTATGCTCATGATCATCCACATGCATGAAATGAATTACAAATTTAACAAAACTAAAATTAAATTCTTAATTTCTCTTATTTATGATAAATCATGCTCAGATAAATTATTTATTATATTTAATTAATCAATTATTTTATCTTAATTCTCATCCAAATTTCCCTGAGATTATCATCCATAATAATTCTAAAAAAAATTAATAAATTTATTTAAAATTAAAAATTTACATTAAATTTAATTTGGAGGCAACATGGTGAATACCCATCTGAATCCACCCATCATGTATTATACTCATTTATAGTTTTACTTTTGTGACATATACCATACGCAAATTATCACGTATTTTTTTGTGTGTACTATCTACTTAATGATTAAACATATTACATGATTCTGTGGTCATGTGTTATGCTTTCATGCATGTAGAGTAACAACTATAATACAACTCACAGACGATATGAAGATCTGAACACTATGAAGATATTATCTATACATATATATATATATATATTAAAAAAAATCACATGGAGTGTCCTATCAACTTAATGACCACATGAATTAACTTGTCTCATGTTTTACACAGTATAATAAATAAATTTTTTAAATCTGTGTAATTTTGTCATGACCTATCCCCTAGGGCCCGTACTGTGACTACCCCAAGCCCACCTTCCATAGGCCAGGGGCTGGAGACTGGCACCAAAGGCATAAATCCCTTAACTGGGAAGGAATTTCCTTTATAACTGAAAACACACAAAACAAAGTACAAAGTCGGATACAAAACATGAAGTAAAACTGTATAACAAGAGAGTACTAAAATGTAAAGGGGCCATAAATACAAGCCCAACTAAAAGTAAAAGTACAACTGAAAATGACAAAAATAGCTGAAAGTTGAAAAGCATCTCCTGGATCATCTACCACGGATCCTACTTGAAGGGTAGGTATGAATAGCCTCTTCATAACTCCACGTCTTTCAGTATCCTCCGGGTACCGACTCGTCGTGAGGATCACCTCCAGGTACCATCCAGTCCTCGTACACTCAGCCTCAGTTAGCATTGTCCGTTGTCTGCATCCAACACAACGAGGTGCGGGCATTGCCCGTGTAGGGCTGAGTGTAACAATACTCAGTAGGGACCCCAAGACCCTCAAGGTCTCCCAAAATCCAACAAGGATAAACCACAAAGTATGAAATCAATAGATAACCGCACTTAGGTATATGCACATACATATACCTAAGTTATCAAGTAATTCATCTCAATCATTAGGAAAAGACAAAGTTACTGACTCAGCTCACACAGGTTTACAACTTTTGTAGAGAGATAGAGATGATCAGATTTAGCCACTAAATCATCTATTATGTCGAACCCACACAGGATCCAGGAACATAAATCAAAACTATCGAACCCACACAAGATCCAGAAATAATTATTATGTCGAACCCACACAGGATCCAAGAACATAAGTTAGAACTGTGGAACCCACACAGGATCCAGGAACAGTAGTCAGAGTTGCCAAACCTATATGGCATCCAGGACCAGTCTTCAGTGCTGTCGAACCCACACAAGATCTAGGAATAGTCTTCAGTGCTGTCGAACCCACACAGGATCCAGGAACAGTCGTCAGAGAGCAGCCAACCCCAGGGTTCCGCATGAAGCATGCTTGATTCCGGGAGGGTCCGCTCCTCAAGAGGAGTGTCGTTAAATCAGCTACCATGAATTCCCAAGTTTATGTATCCAAAATATCCATCGTTCCATTATAAACTCAATGCGATAGACGGTGCGTCAATCGGACGCCCGGTCTGAGAGTTATTGGCATTTCCGTACTGAGGGCCCGATTGGATTTACGTTTGATCCAACCTGGCCGTACACCAATTGTGCCCAAACCTAGATTTTGGTATACCAAAAGAACCATCTTTCTCAAAACTTTCCTTCACCATAGGTGGTTCGTCAATCAGACACTCGTAGCCCATGTTATGGGTGAAAAGGTGAAATCGGGTCAAACGGGTCAGGGTCGGGTCTGGCCCAGTCGGACCAACCCGGCCTGACCCGACCCTCCAGAACCGGCCCGACCCGCCAGAACCAGTCCAACCTAGTGGGTGGCCTGGCCCGCACTAGGCAACCTAGATGGCGGGTAGTGCGGCCCGCATGGCCTGCACTGTCGACTCGGCCCGAGAGGGCCTGCGGGGGCGGCCCGCCTGGCCTGGGTGGCCAGCGGCTGGAGGCACCCGGCGGGGCCTGCCCTAGCCATGTAAGGGGGGTCATGTCGTGACCATCGTCTCCCAAAAAGAACCAGCTTCTGGTGTCGGTTTGGTCACCCGCACGACCTAGGAGGGTCCCGCCTCATATGGTTGGCCGACCGGCCAGCCGCGTCTGCTCCGCCGGTTGTTAGCCTAGCCAGTCACCTCTACTCCACCAACGCGGGGCCCCTGGCCGTGACTTCTTCCTATGCATGGTGAGATGGCTTCGCGCCCCTCCAGCGACCTGACGGCCGCCCATGTGCACCACCGCGAAATTTTCCTCTACGTGACGTGATGGTGTCGTGCCCTTTCGGTGACCAAGCGGCCCTACGCAGTCGGTTTCCTACACTGCCAGACCGGCGTCAGCCGTCGTTGCACCACCGCGGCCCGTTGGCCATAGCCCACTCATTTGGAGGCACCATTTCACCATCATCATCTTCAATCAAGTGAGGAAAAACAGAGGGGGTCGGGACATGTTTTTTTGGCTCACATCCTCCTCAATATGGTGATAATAGTCTGCTAAACGTAATCAAATATTTAACAATGAAAAACAGAAACAAATAGAAACTCGAATCCCCTGCCTTTTTTTCGTTCATTGACAAAGTCGCTGAATTCAGCCATTGAAGACGTCTCTCGATGGTTGAAGCTTTGAGGAAGAAGTCGAAGAAGGTCGGCATTCTTCATTCTTCATTCATTGTTGGCAGATGGGGTTCTTCATTGGATAACACTAATTCTCCCAAGCTCTTCTCTTAATGTTCCCCACCAAAAGAGAAATGCCAGGGAAAAAAAATAATAATAGATTATCTAATATTTTATATGTTGGCACAAAATTCAAATGGAGAATTAAATTAATTAGATGGGATCACCTTAATTAATTCAAGGGGTTGGGACATGGAATTAATTAGGGGAGGTGAAGAGGCTCTCCCTCATTAATGATGGAGAGTTGAGAGGTTTTACTCTCCTCCATCAATTGGGGGTTAATCCCCATGTGGTCCCCGTTTCATAACCTCTCGCGGGAGGTTATGTTCGGGTGGGCCCCACCACCATAACCTCTCATTGGAGGTTAAGGTGTGGTGGTCTCTCCTCCAGCTCGCATGAGGAGGTTTTAACCACCAAACACCCAAATGGAGGCTCTAATAAAATAAAGTGAAAACTCACTTTATTTTATTACCTTCCATGAAAACCCAAAATCTATCTTCTACTCTCATCCTACTTTCGTCAAGGTGAAAGTCTCTTTAAGTGAATACCAATGCTGTCAGTTCAACGGTGCCCTCATATTTCAACTCCGAGCACCGGTTCAAAAGTTATAAAAACCTGCCTGTATGTTTACTAAACGTACCCGAACAAAACATCAGAAATTGATTCCAGGCACATCGGGCCTCGGAATCAAGCGCTGTTAATTTTCACGGACTTGTAAAATTCCCATGTATTTAATAAAAAAAATTCCACAAAAATTCATGGTCTTTGAATTCTCTCCACCTCAGGTCTTTACGTCCCCGTAAGCTACAACTCGATCTAAGGGAAAAAATGGTGGTAATGAGAACGCATCTGAGCCTCCTGCTCCAATGTGCTCTCATGGAGGTTCATGTGCTGCCAACGAACATGCACCATAGGTATCAACTGTCCATGAAGGATCATCTCCTATTGATCCTCAATATCTACTGGAACCTCCATAAAAGTCTCCCTATCATCTACATCCAAATCTCCATGGTCAATGATGTGAGAAGTGCTGTGAACGGATTTCCTCAGCTGGGATATGTGGAAGATGTCATTCACCCAGTTCAACTGAGGTGGAAGAGCTAAGTAGTAAGTCACCTTTCCAACTCTGAAGATGACCTAGAAAGTTCCGATGAATCTTGGAGATAACTTTTCCCCTCGGCCAAAACTCTGTAAACCTCGTCGAGGTGAGACCCGTAGAAAGACATGGTCGCCATCCTTGAACTCCAGAGGTCTCCATCTCCTATCAGCATATGACTTTTTCCTACTTTGTGCAGTCTTCATCCGCTCCAGGATGATCTGCACCTTCTATGTGGTAGCCCGTACCATCTCCGGTCCCACTAGTGCAGACTCCCCTAGGTCTGCCCAGCATAGTGGTGATCTGCAAGGTCGTCCATACAAGGCCTCAAAAGGTGTCATCCCGATGGTGGAGTGATAGCTGTTGTTGTATGCAAACTCCACCAAAGGTAAGTGATCCTCCCAGCTACGACCGAAGTCAAGGAAATAAGCATACAACATGTCCTCGAGGGTCTGAATGGTCCACTCAGTCTGACCATCTCTCTAAGGATGGAAGATGGTGCTCAGATGAAGCTGCATTCCGAAATCCTCCTGCAACCCCTTCTATATTTGGTAAGTAAATAGTGCATCACAATCGGAGACAATATAAAAAGGTACTACATGTAGCCATACAATCTCTTGCATGTAGAGGTGTACCATGCTCTCTACTGAACCCTGCTCTCTGATCGGTAGAAAGTGGGCCGACTTGGTGAGTCGGTCGACGATCAACCAGATAGAGTCATGTTCCCTGGACTTACATGGAATACCTGTCACGATGTCCATGGATATCCCATCCCACTTCCACTATGGAACCTCTAAAGGCTGAACCAAGCCTGTTGGTACATGATTCTCCACCTTCACTTGCTGACAAGTGAGGCATTGAGAGGAAAAATCCTCTACTTGCTTCTTCATACCTATCCACCACTGCTATCATCGAAGGTCCTGGTACATCTTCGCCACTCCAGGATGTACCGCTAGAGGGTATGTGTGGAACTCCCTCAACAATTCCTTATGAAGTGACATTGGCACCATAGTATGTCCTATGAAGAGGATGACATGCTCCACACCTTCATAAAATCCATCAGGTTCCTGCTCTATGGATATCTGAGCACATCATGTCTCGCAGACAGCGTCTCCACGTTGTGCCTCCCTGACTCACTGAAGAAGTTGAGGAGTGACTGTAAGAGACTGAAGGAAAGCTCCTCCATCTCGGTCCATAAAGGATACATGTAAAGCAATCAGCTTCTCTGTCACCTCTCCTAGAAGCTGTATAGCAGATCTCTAACTGAGTGCATCTGCTACAATGTTCCCCTTACCAGGAGTATATACTATCTCGAATTCATAGTCCTGGAGGAACTCAAGCCAACGTCGTTGTCTCAGGTTCGGGTTCTTATGAGAGAATATATACCTAAGACTCTGGTGGTCATAGTAGACTATAAAATTCTTACCCATCATTTAGTGTCGCCACATATTCAAGGAGAAGACCACTATTGCTAAATCTAGGTCATGGGTAGCGTAGATCTGCTCATGTTGTCTCAGCTGTTGAGAACCATATGCAATCACTACTCGCTCCTGCATCAGGACAGATCTGAGTCTGATCCCTAATGCATCATAGTAGACTACGTACCATACCTCCTCCTCTAGAAGACTCAAGATGGGGGCACTAGTCAGCCTCTGCCTCTACTCCTGAAAGCTCTAATGTCATATCTACGACCATACGAAGGTTTTCCACTTCTTTGTCAAGGTTTATAGTGGTGTTTCAACTCTAGAGAAGTCTGGTACGAACCTCCAATAATATCCATCCAAACCCATGAAACTCTGAACCTCCGTCACACTCCTGGGTGGCTCCCAAGCAAGTATCGCCTCAATCTTCACTGGATCCATGGAAAATCCAGCCTCCGAGATGACATGTCCCAAAAAGTGAACCTCTCAGATCCAAAACTGGCACTTCAAGAGCTTACCATAAAGTCGGTGCTCTCTAAGTCTGTCCAGTACTACCTGCAAATGGTAGGCATGCTCCTCTTCAGTAGTCGAGTTAATCAGAATGTCATCAATGAAGACTAAAACAAAGCGATCGAGGTATGGCTAGAAGGTCATGTTCATGAGTCCCATGGACACTACGGGAGTAGTAGTTACACTGAAAGGAATAACCAAGAACTCGTAGTGGACGTACCAACATCTGAAGTCCATCTTCTGCACATCCTCATCTCGAACTCTGATCTAGGTATGTCCTGATCTGAGGTCTATTTTTGAGAACCACTGTTCTCCCTTTAGTTGATCAAAGAGTTCGTCAATACTTGGGAGTTGGTACTTGTTCTTCACGGTCACCTGGTTTAGGTGATGGTAGTTGACACCAAGCCTCAAGCTTCCTTCTGCCTTCTTGGAGAACAATATCGGGGTTTCTCAGGGAGAAACACTGGGCCAGATGAATCCCTTCCCCTCTAAGTCCTCCAACTGTACCCGCAGCTCACAAAGATCAGTGGGAGCCATCCGATATACTGGTGTAGATATTGGTGTCATCCTGGGGTACAAGTAAATGTAAAAGACCAACTCTCTGTGAGGAGGTAGACCTGGAACATCTTCAAGGAAAACATCTGCGTACTGTTCCACAACTACAGGATAGCTCGGACTCTTCACATCAACTACTCTGAGGGTAAGGCAGGCCAACTGATGAGTGATCAGTTGCACCCTCCTATGAGTATGTTTTTCATGTGCTTCAAAGGCTCCCTTCTCACCAGTGAAGGTAAACCCGGTCCCATCCATGAGGACATACCGCACTTTCCGCCAAATATAGTCAATCTGAGAATGGACTATAGATAACCAGTCAATACCCAAGATTACATCGTAAGGCCTCGACAGCATTACGAGGATATCCCAGCAGAAGATCTTTCCTCCTAGGGAAACCTCACACTGTCGGCACCAGTGTGTGATCATCGATTCTGCTTCTATGGGAGTCTCTAGCTGTAAGGATCGAGCCAGTGGATCTGTTAGAATCTTCGAGCTCCAAATGAGGGCTGTGGAAATGAAAGAGTGACTGGAACCTGTGTCTATTATAACTATAGCCAAGGTGGAGTAGAAACAGATCGTACCTCGAATCATCTCTGGAGCACCGTGACCGTAAGCCTCAACTGCCTGGAGTTGAGCTCTCCCCTATCCACCTGCTCCCTGCGATCGGGGGTGGACCTCCTAGTGGTGGTGGTAACACCTCGTAACGCCATCCATCACCAGCTACATGACTAGCTGCTCTTCCACGTCCGCATGTGCCTTAAGGATCGCCTCAGTCGAACCTATAACTCTACCTGGGAGGTCCCTCAACTATCTGCTGATCATCCATACGATGGGTCGGGCAGTCACGTGCCATTTAACCCTGACCGCCACAAGTGAAACACAGCATGTTCCTTGAATGAATAGCTCTATCTCATGTTCCTTGCACAACTGAACCCAAGTCCTGAGGTCGTCCACCAGATGGTCTGGTCTGCTTCGACCTCTATGACATATGTCTTCTGCCAGCTATAAAAGACTCGGCTACATGACACTTGGTGGCAGGTCTCACTGCTGGTGACTGGTCAGCAAAGAAACTATCCACTAAGAGGGTTTTCTCCAACACCCCCTCCTGCGTCGGGATGTTTAGGTAGATCATCGAATCCCTGATCTCTCACCTGAGCCCCTACTTGAGGGTTTGGTCCCTAAAGAACAGGTCCTGCACCATATCTATGGAGTAGCATGAGAGGTCAGTGAACCTCACTGAGTACTGTGCCACCATCATGGTACCCTATTGTAGATGAAGTAGCCCCTATATCTGCATCGCATGTAGGGTGGCTTGGACAAACTCTGCCCAAAACAGGCCCTCAAAGCCTACCCAGAGAAGTGTCGTCTTGTCATGCACCTGGAGCATCAGGCTCCACCATCTGCCCGCTGCTGCCTGAAGGAGACTCACAACAAGGATCACCATAAGGTCTGCTGGTGTCCCTACCAGTCTAAAGACTCTTGCTACACCCTCCAGCTAATCCTCAGCTGCCTGGGGGTCCGTCTCACCCCTGTACCTGGGTGGCCTCTTGCGTTGGAACTTGTTCAATGTGATCAGGCTGTGTGCACTCTCTACTGTTGGGGATGGTGGAATCGGTGGCCCAATGGCTAGTGGTACTGTTGGTGCCTCCGCTGTAATAGGGCCCTGCACTGAGGCCTCTTCGCTCGGTGGGTGGACATCTCATACAAAACCTTGAACCCTGGCTAGCTGTCTACATGGGGCCATCCTGAGAAGAAACAGGTGCGCCACGGTCAATAAGTTACACCTAGTGAGCTGAATCAAAGATTTCACTAAGAAAACTCTTCAAACACACGTGCAATCGGTTTTTTGTGAACAGAGTCAAAAATCAGAAGTCAGGTTCATGGTGTATGGATACGTAGGCCACCGCACTAACACTGGACTCCCTGAACTGAAAACCACACTCAATATCCTTAACACTATTGCTTCACAGAAAATATCAAAGTCCTAAGTTATACAGTAGAACTGAATCCTCTGATACCAATTTGTCATTACCTGTCCCCCGGGGCTCGTGCTGTGACTACCCCAATCCTGCCTTCTATAGGCCAGAAGCTGGTGACTAGCCCTAATGGCATAAATCCCTAAACTAGGAAGTCATTGCCTTTATAAATGAAAACACACACAACAGATTACACAGCTGGATACAAAACACTAAGTAAAAATGTATAACCAGAGAGTGCTAAAAAGTATAGGGGCCGAAAATACATGCCCAACTAAAAGTACAAGTACAACTAAAAAGGAAAATAATAGCTGAATGGTGAAAAGAATCTCCAGGATTATCCACCATGGATCCTACTTGAAGGGTAGGTACAGATAGCCTCCTTAGTACTCCACATCCGTCAGTCTCCTTCAGGTACCGAATCGTCATGAGGTCCACCTCTGTGTACCATTTAGTCGTCATACACTCAACCTCAGTTAGCGTTGTCCATCGTCTACATCCAATGCAACGAGGTACGGGCATAGCCCATGCAGGGGTGAGTATAACAATACTCAATAGGGACCCCAATACCCTCAAAGTCTCACAAAATCCAACAAGGATAAACCATAATGTATGAAATCAACAGATAACCCCACTGTTTTGCCTGGAAATGGGGATGAACTTCTTTGTTTAAGGTTCGAAATTTCCAATCGGTTTCTAAAAGGTTTATTCATAGAACCAGAAACACCCAATGATTCTATATCCATTTGGACCTACATTCCAAAGGTAGGTTCTCATTAGGCTTGAGAATTTTCATTGGTCAAGAGGATGGGAGGTCAGGCTCATCATACCTTTTTGGAGAAAATTATTTCCTACTCCGGGAATCTCTTATAGATTTATGTTATGTTCACTAATCCTTATGAATTAACCAAGCATGAAAATGATTTTTCCTTTTGATTTGGTAATTTATGATTGATATACATGGGATTTATAGACTCTTTTATATATATCTGAGGTTCTTTATTGATGGGGAATCATTCACATGTATTAGAGATTCTTATTCAATGGTATCCTTCAATACATTATATACAAATATCTTGGTCATTATGATGACCATACTCGTTTTAAAGCCACTTAGTGGGGTACTTGAAGTTTATTGTCATTCAGAAAGACAGGGATTATGTCAGAGTAGGGATCGTACCTGCAGATGGGCTACCTACATATCCTCATTAAAAAGGAATCAGAGCCCACATAGTTTGATAAAAAGGATATAGTTTAAAGTCATATGGGACGGAAAATAATTAATGAATGATGGGATTGAACCTTATAAAGGATTCCTACGTACTCTACTTTTAAGGAAGAGATCAAAGTCTACATAGTTCAGGTGAAGAAATATGGGGCTT
Source organism: Viscum album (assembly GCA_963277665.1). Classification (NCBI taxonomy): domain Eukaryota; kingdom Viridiplantae; phylum Streptophyta; class Magnoliopsida; order Santalales; family Viscaceae; genus Viscum; species Viscum album. Next base: position 2,079,015,544 of record OY728128.1, on the reverse strand, counting down.
ATTCATGGTTAATGGCCCAAAAAGATATATTGTGATTACTTTTACACTCTAAGATCACATGAGTCATTCTCGGTGTGAGAAACAAGAGGTATTAGTAAACTTGACGATTGTGCCATGAAAGATGCAGTCACGAGAAATAATGTGGGGATTACTTATGTATGACTGCCCAAGTAGATGAAGACCAGGACTTACTTCAAGAAAGAAGCACAAGAGCAGGGTCCATAAAGGTATTTGTTCTTTATGGAGTTTTGGAGTTTAACCCAGGGCTTACTCTTGAGAAGGAGACCCAAATTAAAATGGGATTATGATTGGGGATTATTCATAAGAAAGAGGCCCAAATAAAAATAAATTAATATTCGGGATTACTCCTTAGGAGGATACCCAATGTTAACGGAAACGATCACTGGGGATTATTCCTGAGAAGGAGGCCTAGGTTAAGGGGACTTGGGGCTTACTCCTGAGAAGGAGGCCCAAAATCAAAATATCTTCTCATCTTAAAGGATGAGGTTACATGGAGGAAATATCTAACCATGGTGACATAAATATTGCAATTCATGAGGTTTTGGGAGAGTTTCTCACAGAATTCCTTTCAGATAAGGAATCCAACTAAGGAACCATGCCATAAATGGCTTTGAAAAGTGGTTCGAGGGCTAATATCTTAAACAAGAGAGGTGAGCGGGAGAGAGGCACCCAAATGAAGTTAGCGTACAAGTCTTGGCCACACAAGTGTACTTCTGAGACATAGGTTCACCTGGGAAACGAAGAATCTATATTGTAATACTTGGGTGAGACTTTACTCAAGCCTTCAGTATTATCCTAATATGTTTCCCAAAGGGTTGCGTGCAAGTTTCATCGAAAGGGTAGGGTGGCGCGCATGTGTTTCCATTTTTAAGGAGGTCTGGATGCTTAGGTGCCAAGTGTTGATGAATTATAAACGCTTAGGCCTTATCCTATTCCTTCAAGTCTTCCATTATAGGTAAAAAGTTACCTTAGAAGATTTCAGAAGAGTTGAGTTGAAGTCTTGGGAGACCAGAGCTTGAATTTGACTTTCAGAAAATCTGTCCCCGAAATAGGGGGCCTACAGGGGCTATTTATAGGCCACCTTACACCTTGTGTAAAAAATCAAGTAGGGTGTGCATGTGAGCTATGCAACCCATAGGTGTCGCGCAAGTGACTTTTGCGGTGCACAAGTAACTTGTGCGGCTTACTCCAAATGGGCTCCTGGTCCATGCCTTCATCAATTTTTTTGATGTTTCTTCAAAGGGTGACCCTCTTTGTACTTATGGTATTCCCCTCTTCCATTCATTCGACTCTGTGATGGAAAGGAGTGTCAAAAAAATTCACCCCATAGAGTTGGATCCAAAGAAGAACGAGTTTCCATCTCTTAGGTAAGGCCAGAGAAATCAAGGGTCTATGGTGTGCATGTTCGGTGCGCAGATGCTGGGGCGCGCAAGTATGGGGCGCAGGTGGTCTGGATTGCCTATCTATATAGGCTCACTCCTACACAAACTCACTCGGCTTCCAGCTACTTGATCTCTCATCACGTAGGTGCTTCTGTCGTCAGTGAATCGCCCTTCTTTATTTTTTTTCACCCCTCTGCTGATGGTATTTGACTTGTGTTCCATGACTAGGGAGGAAAAACTTGCACAACCGGTTTGACTTGCGTGCCAAGTTTGGGACTTGAATTCCTTAATGCCTTTTCCATTTTTTTTGATTTCCTTCATCAAAATTTCACAAAACAAACTTACTTAAGAGTTGATTGTTTGATCTTTGTGTAGATTCAATGGCTCCTAGAAGAATTGGATCAGCAGATGAGTTGGCCAGTAAGAGAATAGATGATATGATGAACATCATCGGCCATGACTATTATGTTATCTGTGACAGAACTCTCCCGGATTTTTCTAAGTACTTGAAAAAATATCATGCCAATTTCCCACAGAGCATCTGCTTTCATTTTTTTGGCCATGGTCATCTGCAAGGAGTCAACATTCCATAGGCAAAGAATTATATCCCACATTTCTGGTTTCAAACCTACACCAACTTCTCTTCGGAAAATGTCATAGTTATAGGATCATTTTCCAATGTATGGATAGTGGAGAAGGCTTACATAATGCATCATAGCCTATGTGCTCTAGATCTGAAACCTCACATGCCTGATTTGCAGCCGCATTGTTATCCCTCTATTTTCTGAAATTCTCATATGGACCAATCTAAGGGATGGAAGAAGAGTTGGGATTTCCACCCTCGAGGAGGTGTGACACTGACTTGGATGTGGGTATATTGGGTGAGACAAACCTGTGTATAGTTTGTTGATGATCTGAAGGGAGCTGCAATATATGAAGTTGTCTGGGTTGGGCATACATATGTCTACAAGAATGAAAATTTCATGCCAGAGTTAATCAGTCGTTGGAGCCCGGAAACGAATTCTTTCCATCTAACTCATGGAGAAGTAGGCATCAATTTGTGGGATGTCTATAAGATTTCATGGGATCTAATTTTGGGAGATATGTATGATGAATTCATCCCCCCCAAGGTGACATAGAATGATTTGGAGAAGACTCTGGCTTTGTCTTGAGAGTTAATAAAAAATTTCTTCAAGATTAAGAATACCACCACCACGAACACCCACTCTATAAAAGATATCCATCTAGAGGAGTGGATGGACATGTTTCTGATTAAAAAGAGAGAGGAGGGACCTTCCTACACCCTTCCTACTACTTTCCCTAGATATAACGACCCATACTTTACATACATTGTTAATACTTAAAAATTGAAGCACACTTATTACAACATATGAAAAAACCACAGAGGACTGTATAGGTATAGTGTCTTTAGAAACTGGGAAACATAAACAACTGGTTCATAAATCTTCTACAGTGTCTCCCATTTATTTCATCATATCTAGGGTCCCTTTTTAGCATATTCTACTTAATATCCATCTTCCTGACCTGGGGAAAATAAAACATACAAAAATGGATGAGCTCAAATGCTCAGCAAGGGAAAATAAAGGAAATCATATCATATCTTTTTGAAAATCATAACCTGCAAAAGAGATCATAATATCTTATCATGGAATAAATCATAGAAGTGAAAATGATATCCCCATAATCATAACATAAAACTTGAAACTTTGTGTCATGCACACATAATCATGGAAAATCATTTCTTGTTAGTCATGACTCATTGCCAAGAATATCTTAGCGGACAAAGTCCATTTCTGAACCGAGTTCACTCCTCGTTTCAGTCCGGTATCAATGAACCGAAATAACCTTCTGTTCCAGCCATGTCTATCTCATGAGATATAAATATTTACCCAATGTATTGGAGGGAGATATAGGTCCCACCCATCTTATAATGAATCCTTTCTTATGTGTGCCACATAATCATAAATCATACATCATTGCATAACACATGTAACAAAAATGGGATTCTTGAAACATCATGACATCATAAAACAAATCATATAAGGTAAATGACTTCATAAAAATAATTCCCTCACAACATAATAAAATCAATGTAATAATAGGGATAAAAACAGAACCCTATATTATCTTATATGGAAAATAATTTTGATAAAACATTTTAACTCCATTCTTGAGGAAAATATCATTTCTTCTTCAAAAACACTTTTCTTTTCGTAACATGTCATACAATTATAAACTAAAAGAAGTTGATTAAAAATAAACTTGAAAACTTATAAAGTAAGATTCTTGGAAATAATGTTTTAAAAATCCATTCTTTCCGTATTAGTTAAAAAAACATTTTTCGTACTTTTGTCGGAAAAGTCAAAAAAAGTACCTCGTACGAAAAAAAACGACAAAAGATTCCTTTCATATTCTTTACTAAAAACTCACTGAAGGGTAAAATTGGATTTAAACTATTGTAAGTGGATGGAAACAATATTACATATTCAGGGAAACATGAATGTGGATGATAAAATACACCCCAGTAAATACTAAAGTATAAACAATCTCGGATAAAAATGAGATTGTGATATTTTCCCTTACCTTAGGTCTGATTTTCTTTGTACGTGTCTGAAGCTCCTGTATAATGGTTTAAATAATGTTATTGACTTATTCCAGAATCATAAATATTGATATGATATCATATATGGTCATATTCATAGCTTCTTATTAGTAATATTTCATTGTTACTTGTTACTCAGGTCTTTATTGCCTTTTGTTCTTATGCGTGTTTTGCCGAATAAATTCTTATTATTCTTTTAAGGTTATAGATACCTTATATCCAGAATGGTATTATTGTAACATATATCATATTTATTCATTCAATTCATTTATATAATTACTATGTAATGATGATCATGTAGAACGAGTCGCATCACATCGTGGAGACGGTATTCCGTACGTACGCACGAGTGATGATATTGTTCCTATGATCGTGGAATTGTATTGGAGTATATGAATACTATTTAAGTATCAATATCACTTTATAATAATCATATATAGTTACTCATTACACCATTATACCCATCCTTGTAAGGTGATGGTGGAAAATAGATTACACCATGGCGTGGAGACGGTATTCCGTACGTACGCACGCGCGGTGATTTCATTTTTCCGTAGGATGGATAGAAGGTGAATTAGGGTTGTTTCATATTTATAATAATATATCAGTATGTAAGTAATACTGATGTTATTACTTTATCATGAAACAACTAAAGAAGAAGAAGTTGAAGAATAAAGAAATTGAAAAGATCGGTAATGGATATTACCTCTTCTTTGAAACGCCTCTTTGAATCCTCCACTTAGGGAACTAAGATTGGTCTTTGAAGAAGACCAAGACCTCTAGGATTATTCTAGGGAAGTGGATAAGGGATTTTGGTAGGGTTTGTCCGAGATTGAGTGCTCAAATTGGTGTGAGGAGGAGGGGGAAGAGGTGCCCTTTTATAAGGGAGGAGAGGGGCACCTTAGGAATATCTCAAAATATTATTTTATATTAAAGTCAAAATCGGTTTATAATGGTTCCTAAGGGTCTTATTTCGAAGGTAAATTGGGGATGGGTCAATATACTATCAACAAAAAAGATTTATACAAGTTTAGGTTATTATTTTAACCTTATCAATTAGATTTAACTCTAAGTTAAATAATTTAACTTTTACCATGTCTTTTTGTTTTATTACACTATATGGTTAATACACTTACTATAACATGCCAAACGAACACCAAGTTGTTTATTATTAATATATATATCCTTATCTAAGTCATTTGGCCGAACCTTAGATTTTTAGGAATAAAATAACAATTAATAATATAATATTTGATTTAAAAACTATTTTGTGTGAATTTTGACACTATTTGATATATGATTTTAGTGAAAGTCATAACAGAATTATATGTTCGAACCAAGTTTATTAAATCAACACTAATATATCATAGTAACCTAGAAAATTCGTGGAATTCATAAAAAGTCTCAAATTACATTTATTTGGGCATTTATAACATCAATTATCTTAACATTTCCTTAAAAGGGTAATTACTGCATCATCGTTGTGTCATAAATAAATTAATTTATTTAAAGTATAAAAATTATATATAAGATATCATTATGTAGGAAATATTTTTATCTTTCTAATTAATATTTATAGTCGAATTTATCTTATGTATAACCCCATATTAAAAATGTTTTAGTTATTAAACTTCGATTTTAACTATTTTAACTATTCATAAAATAAAATAATATTAAATGTCATAATCTAATCCAAGTGGACCTAAATGGTCATATTATATTAATAAGGTTGTTTTTGGTCGAATTACACTTATCCAATAGAATTAGGACATGTGTTAGGGTAATAATAATATCATCTTTACCCTTAATTACCCTATTTACTTTTAACCGTGGTAAAAAAAGTAAAAAGTTACTGTTCACCAAAAAATTATTTTCATCTCATTGAACCACATTTTAGTCCTTGATATTAACTGTGTCTCTCAGATTTTTGAAATTCCACTCACAGAAGCGGTAAAATTATGTTTTATGAAAAATTCAGTTTTTTAACTACCACTTAGTGGTTTCACTACTCATCAAAAATTGAAAGTTTTCAGAAAAAATACCAAAATTTCACCCTAGGATAATTTCGATATTACAAATCAAAAAATGAATTCCATTTTGAAAAATAAAATTTATAAAATTTCATAAAGTGGTTATTACTATTCATAACGGCTAGTTTTAATAATATTTTAATAGCATATCGTTGTTTAGTGAAACTCGGTATTGCGTACGACGCAAGCTATCGAGGAAGGTCGTGATTGCGTGTAAAGAAAGCAAAGCAAGTGTGGTGTAGAAAAAGATTCCTTTGATGATTTATAACATAAAAGTCTCGGGTGTTACATTCTACCCCCCTTGAAAAGAATTTCGCCCTCAAAATTCGTCACTTTGTAACAAACAGATGAGGATACTTCTCCCTCATCATATCCTCAAGCTCCCATGTAGCTTCTTCAAGTTGGTGGTTCCTCCATAAAACTTTCACCAATCGAGTGGTCTTGTTTCGTAGGACTTTTTCGCTACGATCCAGAATCTCTATCGGTTGTTCTTTATAAGAAAGATCTTGCTCCAGCGGTACAACTTCTGAGTTGAGTACATGTGAAGGATCAGGTATGTACTTTCCCAGGAGAGATACATGGAACACATCGTGAACTTGAGAGAGATTTGGTGGAAGCGACAATCGGTAAGCTACCTTTCCAACACGATCTAGTATTTCGAAAGGACCGATATATCTAGGGCTCAACTTCCCCTTCTTTCCAAATCTCATAACCCTCTTCCAGGGAGATATTCATAAGAACACTTTATCACCCACTTCAAACTCTAGGTCTTTTCTTCATTTGTCGGCATAACCTTTCTGTCGACTCTGAGCTGATCTTATGTGTTGTTGAATAGATCTGATCTTTTCTTCCATTTCATCAACAAGATCAGGTCCTAATATCTTTCTTTCCCCAACTTCATCCCAGCAAGTTGGAGTCCTACATTTCTTTCCATAGAGAGCTTCATAAGGAGCCATCTGAATACTGGAGTGAAAGCTATTATTATAAGAAAATTCCACCAAAGGTAGGTGTTGATCCCAACTTCCTTTGAAATCCATAGAGCAAGCTCTCAACATATCTTCTAGGGTTTGAATTGTTCTCTCAGACTGACCGTCTGTCGGAGGATGATAAGCAGTGCTGAAACTCAACTCTGTATCCAGAGTATGCTGAAGACTTTTCCAGAACTTCGAGGTAAATCTCAGATCCCGATTAGATATAATAGAAAGTGGTACTCCATGCAATCTTACCACTTGTTTTACATATATCCTGGCAAGATGATCTAGAGAGAAATCCTCTCTAATAGCAATGAAGTGTGCAGACTTTGTAAGACGATCAACTATGACCCAGATAGCATTATTTCCTTTGGATGTTTTAGGAAGTCCTGTGACAAAGTCCATAGTGATGTTTTCCCATTTCCATTCGGGTATGGGTAATGGTTGTAACATCCCCTTAGACTTCTGTCTCTCAGCTTTAACGTGTTGACAAACCAAGTATCGAGAGACATATTCAGTAACATCTCATTTCATGCCATCCCACCAGAAGTGCTCTTTCAGGTCCCTACACATCTTCATGCTTCCAGGATGAATAGAGAATGAAGAACTATGAGCCTCATCCAGCAGCTCCTTCTTTAATTCGGGGATGGGAGGAACACAAACCTGATTCCTGAACTTTATTATCCCATCACAATCAAGGTTGAATTCAGGAACATTTCTCACCTTCTTTTGTAACTCGACATATTCTTTCTGTAACTCTTTAATCTTCATATGGATAGATGGTTGAACATTCATTTGAGAAAGATAAGATTTTTCCCCTTCCATTATAATTCCAAGATCCATCCTTTGTAAATCCATAAATATTGGATCTTTTGTGATCCTCATCATGGATAAACTAGCATGGTCTTGTCGACTTAATGCATCTACCACCTTGTTTGCTTTCCCAAGGTGGTAATGGATTGAGCAGTCATAATCCTTAATCAACTCCAACCATCTTCTTTGACGCATATTCAGCTCCTTTTGTGTGAAAATATACTTTAAACATTTATGATCAGTATAAATATCACACCTTTCACCATAAAGGTAATGCCTCCAAATCTTTAATGCAAATATTACCGCAGCTAACTCCAAATCATGTGTTGGGTAATTTTTCTCATGTATTTTCAACTGTCGTGAGGCATAAGCTATTACCATATCATTTTTCATAAGAACACACCCCAATCCCTTCTAGGATGCATCACTGTAGATCACAAACCTTTCTCCACTACAAGGCAGTGTGAGCACAGGTGCACTGGATAACCTTCTTTTCAACTCCTTGAAATTCTCTTCACATTCCTCTGTCCAAAAAAACTTAACTCCTTTCCGAGTCAACTTGGTGAGTGGATTAGATAATCGTGAAAAATCATTCACAAAACGTCGATAATATCCAGCCAAACCAAGAAAACTTCGGATCTCAGTTACTGTTGTTGGTCTCGACCATCTTTCGATAACCTCTGTTTTTGTTGGATCCATAGATATCCCCTCTTTGGAGATTATGTGACCCAAAAATGCAACTTTTTGAAGCCAAAATTCACACTTGGTAAATTTGGCATAAAGCTTCTCCTTTCTCAGGGTATTCAATATAATTCTCAATTGATCTTCATGCTCTTCCTTTCTCTTTGAATAGACAAGAATATCGTCTATAAAGACTACCACAAATTGATCAAGATAGTCTCTAAAGACTCTATTCATTAGATCCATGAAGATAGCAGGGGCATTAGTAAGACCAAATGGCATCACTATAAATTCATAGTGTCCATACCTTGTACGGAAAGTCGTCTTTGGTATATCCTCCCTTTTGACCTTTAATTGATGATACCCTGAACGAAGATCAATCTTGGAAAAGTATTGAGCTCCGTGTAGTTGGTCAAATAAGTCATCAATGCATGGGAGAGGATATTTGTTCTTGATAGCGATCTTGTTAAGTTCTCGATAATCAATGAGAGTCTCATTGATCCATCTTTCTTCTTAACAAATAGAACAGGTGCTCCCCAAGGTGACGCACTAGGGCGTATGAATCCTTTATCAGGATTGAAGCACACTTATTACAACATATGACAAAACCACAAAGGACCGTATAGGTATAGTGTCTTTAGAAACTGGGAAACATAAACAACTGGTTCATAAATCTTCTACAGTGTCTCCAATTTATTTCATCATATCTAAGGTCCCTTTTTAGCATATTCTACTTAATATCCATCTTCCTGACCTTTCACCACTTCGTTATCGTACTCCACATCGCTGATAGAAATTGCATGTGACTTTCCTTTGTCTTTAGCCTTAAGAGTTTGTTGACATCGACCATCATCATCAACCCTTGGATTTGGGCATTTATTGGCATAATTCCCCATATCCTTGCACTTGAAACATTGAAGTGTAGTAGGTTCATTCTGTGTATCCCTTCCTTTATTTGCATCATTAGACATCTTCTTCCCATTATCGCGGCATTCAAATGCCCGACGACCTTCCTTTCCACATTTGAAACATTTACTTGTCCCTTTAAGACAACTCCCTCCATGTTTCTTTCCACACTTTGAGAATAATGGAAAGCTCATCTTCTTTTCGGTGTGCTCTTTAGATTTTCCTTTGAATTCCATTTTACTCTTCTTATCAAACCCATATGACTGATGGGTTACTCCAATCTCCATCTCGACTTTGAGATCACATCGAACGATTTCCTCGTAGCTATTGAAGTCCCTTATGGCTAACGCCCTTCGAAGACTTGGTTTTAAACCACTAAATAATCGATCGATCTTACACTCAGGTTGGATAATAATACCAGAAGCGTACCTTGCAAGTCTTGTAAAATTTTCTTCATAGGTACCAACAGATTCATCATCCCTTTGCTTCAGTTCAAGAAACTATTTCTACATCTTTGTTTGGAGAATACGAGGGAAGTACTTATTGAAAAATAAGTTCTTGAACTCGTCCCATTCCATGGACTCAATTTCATCCCTTTGCCTCGTATTCTTAATAAGATTCCACCACTGATCAGCATCTCCTTCCAAATGATACACTGCTAGGATGACTTTATCATGTTCAGAACATTTAAGAACTGAAAATATCTTTTCAGTAGTACTAATCAATTGTTCAGAAACTAATGGATCAGTAGACCCGCTGAAAGAAGGTGGACGCTTCCTCATGAAGGATTCAACAGAATGTTGCTCCTTCCTTTGGTCGTTTGGAAGTCCTGCATGATTCATAGCTTGAGAAAGTTGTGTGAGCATGGCTACAATATTTTTCATTCCAGCTCCCATATCGTTTGGTTGCTCAGGGAGACAATCATTGCATTGCCCATCACATTCCGCATTAACACGATTCCTTCGGGTTCCAACCATTGACTAAAACCAAGAAGAATAGTGTGAGCAACACTAATTATAATAGGAAAACCACATAATTCAAGAATAAAATTTTCACGCTTAAGGTCTTATCCTAGGTTATTCATGGCCATTTCTAAAACACTAAGATTGTGTTCTATGCTTAGACTTATCCTTAGGGTTCTTACTAAGGCTTTCACATCCTAGTTTCCAAAGGTTGACTATACCTTTCCTCTGATACCAACTATAACGACCCATACTTTACATACATTGTTAATACTTAAAAATTGAAGCACACTTATTACAACATATGACAAAACCACAAAGGACCGTATAGGTATAGTGTCTTTAGAAACTGGGAAACATAAACAACTGGTTCATAAATCTTCTACAGTGTCTCCCATTTATTTCATCATATCTAGGGTCCCTTTTTAGCATATTCTACTTAATATCCATCTTCTTGACCTGGGGAAAAGAAAACATAAAAAAAAGGGTGAGCTCAAATGCTCAGCAAAGGAAAATAAAGGAAATCATATCATATCTTTTTGAAAATCATAACCTGCAAAAGAGATCATAATATCTTAACATGGAATAAATCATAGAAGTGAAAATGAGATCCCCATAATCATAACATAAAACTTGAAACTTTGTGTCATGCACAGATAATCAAGGAAAATTATTTCTTGTTAGTCATGACTCATTGCCAAGAGTATCTTAGCGGACAAAGTCCATTTCTGAACTGAGTTCACTCCTCGTTTCAGTCCTGTATCACTGAACCAAAATAACCTTCCGTTCTATCTCATGAGATATAAATCTTTACCCAATGAATTGAAGGGAGATATAGGTCGCACCCATCTTATAATGAATTCTTTCTTATGTGTGCCACATAATCATGAATCATACATCATCGCATAACACATGTAACAAAAATGGGATTCTTGAAACATCATGACATCATAAAACAAATCATATAAGGTAAATGACTTCATAAAAATAATTCCCTCACAACATAATCAAATAAATGTAATAATAGGGATAAAAAAAGAACCTTATATTATCTTAGATGGAAAATAATTTTGATAAAACATTTGAACTCCATTCTTGAGGAAAATATCCTTTCTTCTTCAAAAACACTTTTCTTTTCTTAACATGTCATACAATTATTAACTAAAAGAAGTTGATTAAAAATAAACTTGAAAACTTATAAAGTAATATTCTTGGAAATAATGTTTTAAAAATCCATTCTTGCTGTATAAGTTAAAGAAAACATTCTTCGTACTTTTGTTGGAAAAGTCAAAAAAAGTACCTCGTACGAAAAAAACGACAAAAGATTCCTTTCATATTCTTTACTAAAAACTCACCGAAGGGTAAAATTGGATTTAAACTATTGTAAGTGGATGGAAACAATATTACATATTGAGGGAAACATGGATGTGGATGATAAAATACACCCCAGTAAATACTAAAGTATAAACAATCTCGGATAAAAATGAGATTGTGATATTTTCCCTTACCTTAGGTTCGATTAGCTTTGTACATGTCTGAAGCTCCTGTATAATGGTTTAAATAATGTTATTGACTTATTCAAGAATCATACATATTGATATGATATCATATATGGTCATATTCTTAGCTTCTTATTAGTAATAGTTCATTGTTACTTGTTACTCGGGTCTTTATTGCCTTTTGTTCTTATGCGTGTTTTGCCGAATAAATTCTTATTCTTCTTTTAAGGTTATAGATACATTTTATCCAGAATGGTATTAGTGTAAAATATATCATATTTATTCATTCAATTCATTTATATAATTACTATGTAATGATGATCATGTAGAACGAGTCGCATCAAATCGTGGAGACGGTATTCCGTACGTACGCAGGAGTGATGATATCGTTCCTATGATTGTGGAATTGTATTGGAGTATATGAATACTATTTCAGTATCAATATCACTTTATAATAATCATATATAGTTACTCATTACACCATTATACCCATCCTTGTAAGGTGATGGTGGAAAATAGATTGCACCACGGCGTGGAGACGGTATTCCTTACGTACGCACGCGCGGTGATTTCATTTTTCCGTAGGATGGATAGAAGGTGAATTAGGGTTGTTTCATATTTATAATAACATATAATTATGTAATTAATATTGATGTTATTACTTTATCATGAAACAACTAAAGAAGAAGAAGTTGAAGAAGAAAGAAATTGAAAAGATCGGTAATGGATATTACCTCTTCTTTGAAACGCCTCTTTGAATCCTCCACTTAGGGAACTAATATTGGTCTTTGAAGAAGACCAGGACCTCTAGGATTATTCTAGGAAAGTGGAGAAGGGATTTTGGCAGGGGTTGTCCGAGCTTGAGTGCTCAAATTGGTGTGAGGAGGAGGGGGAGGAGGTGCCCTTTTATAAGGGAGGAGAGGGGCACCTTAGGAATATCTCAAAATATTATTTTATATTAAAGTCAAAATCGGTTTATAATGGTTCCAAAGGGTCTTATTTCGAAGGTAAAGTGGGGATGGGTCGAAATCCTATCAACCAATAGGATTTAGACAAGTTTGGGTTATTATTGTAACCTTATCAATTAGATTTAACTCTAAGTTAAATAATTTAACTTTTACCGTGTCTTTTTGTTTTCTTACACTATATGGTTAATACACTTACTATAACATGCCAAACGAACCCCAAGTTGTTTATTATTAATATATATATCCTTATCTAAGTCATTTGGCCGAATCTTAGTTTTTTAGGAATAAAATATCAATTAATAATATAATATTTTATTTAAAAACTATTTCGTGTCAATTTTGACACTATTTGATATATGATTTTTGTGAAAGTCATAACAGAATTATATGTTCGAACCAAGTTGATTAAATCAACACTAATATATCATAGTAACCTAGAAAATTAGTGGAATTCATAAAAAGACTCAAATTACATTTATTTGGGCATTTATAACATCAATTATCTTAACATTTCCTTAAAAGGGTAATTACTGCATCATCGTTGTGTCATAAATAAATTAATTTATTTAAAGTCTAAAAATTATAAATAAAATATCATTATGTAGGAAAGATTTTTATATTTCTAATTAATATTTATAGTCTAATTTATCTTATGTATAACCCCATATTAAAAATGTTTTAGTTATTAAACTTTGATTTTAACTATTTTAACTATTCATTAAATAAAATAATATTAAATGTCATAATCTAATCCAAGTGGACCTAAATGGTCATATTATATTCCTAAGGTTGTTTTTGGTCGAATTACACTTATCCAATAGAATTAGGACATGTGTTAGGGTAATAATAATATCATCTTTACCCTTAATTACCCTATTTACTTTTAACCGTGGTAAAAAAAGTAAAAAGTTACAATTCACCAAAAAATTATTTTCATCTCATTGAACCACATTTTAGTGCTTGATATTAAATGTGTCTCTCTGATTTTTGAAATTCCACTCACAGAAGCGGTAAAATTAAGTTTTATGAAAAATTCAGTTTTTTAACTACCACTTAGTGGTTTCACTATTCATAAAAAATTGAAAGTTTTCAGAAAAATACCAAAATTTCACCCTAGGATAATTTCGATCTTCCAAATCCAAAAATTAAGTCCATTTTGAAAAATAAAATTTATAAAATTTCATAATGTGGTTATAACTATTCATAACGGCTAGTTTTAATAATATTTTAATAGCATATCGTTGTTTAGTGAAACTCGGTATTGCGTACGACGCAAGCTATCGAGGAAAGTCGTGATTGCGTGTAAAGAAAGAAAATCAAGTGTTGTGTAGAAAAATATTCCTTTGATGAATTATAACATAAATGTCTCGGGTGTTACACTAGAGTAGCAAAGAGGGGTGCTCCAGACACATTTTGGCCAACTCTAGAAGCAAGAGAGTTTGATAGGTGGGGGTATTAAGTGAATAAAAAAATTCCAGTGAAGACCCATCTGACAGGCTTTTTGGCCTTGTGGCATAGTGTTTACCTTTTACCAGTTCAGGACTCGAAAGGAGGTGTGAGGCTCGGGACCTTTGTCGTTGCATCCAAGCTGGCTGAAAAGAAGATAGTTGGGTTGGCCACCCCAGTTTTGGCCAAGATTAATAGGATATTACTTCATGTTTATATGGGTAAGTCTCCTCTAAGAATAGTGGGACTATTCCAAGTTTTATGGGGATGGATTGCCACCCAATTCAGGACATATGTTGTATAAAGTGGGGTACAGGTTCCTGGAAGTTCTTTTCGGCCATCTGTTCAGGACTTTTCTAGAATTTCTCCCTAATCCCTCAATTCTTATGATATCTAAATAAGGTTGAGAATGTTCAAGGAGTTTCACTTATTTCCTTGTGTAAATTCTTCAACAGGGTGATTTGTTGATGATTGAATAGCCATCCTGGAGTTGAGGGCATATATGCTGGCATATAGAGATGGTACACTGGCCACGAGGATTGGCAGAGAAATTATATTTGAGGCCTATGGTCCATACATATTCGCACGTCAATTCAAATGTCTGCATCAAATTACTGTATCCCCTCCGGTGCATTTCAGGTTTGAGCAGCATCTGATAGATGCTCGTCAACTATGGTTGCTGACATCTATGGAGAAGACTGGGGTGGTATTCGATCTACCAGCTTTTGGAGCGGCAATTCGATTGACTACATGGTATGCCGAGAGCTGGGTAGCATCATACCTTGAAGGGGTACTAAATCAACCGGTCCCTCAGGTGGGGATAAAGAAGATAACCATTAGGAAAGAAACTCTTCAGTAAAAAGGTGACTCTTCCTCACCCTGAGCTGATTCACCAAATTCCTCACCTGGAGCTAATTCACTAGATTCCCAGGATGGGGATGATGAGGCTCGAAATGTGTCAAAGTGGCCTTATTCCAGATATAATCTGCCTTCCAGAGTCAAGATACCTACTCCATCGATTCCTGGTGAGTTACATCATTGAGGAAATTTAGTCACCATTATTTTAAATAGAAACATGTTTCAATTTCTTATCCCTTATCTATGATTACATGAGTTGGGAAGAAGTTGAAGTCCCAAATTGTAGGACCCTCCTCACGGCCTTCTGGTGCACATTCTGAATATTTATGACTAGAGGTTGTCCGTACATGGTGGAGTTTACATTGTGATGTTGAAACCATCTGGATGGACTTATGCGAAGGGCTACATATCCTTGGAGTGCGGAATCTCCAGGCTTCCTCTGACATCCATTTTGAGGACAACCCAATGAAGTTATGGCTTACATCAAAGAGCTAGAAATGCTCATATATGCCACTAATGATTCAGTTCCTATCACCATGTGGCTGAAGGAAATTATGGATCGTGGTACCACTAAGGGGATTGGTCCTTCATTATACAAATAGTGGCATGATTACGTGGCTCCTGAAAATGTAAGTTTCCTTTTTCTCATATTTCTATTTTCTTTAAAATTTGAATATATTCAAAGCTTTGTTATTTAAGGAAATAATCATCTTCATCCTATAGCTTATAAAGGAAAGAATCACTAAAATCCCATTACAGCAGTATAGCCTTGGTGGCACTGCTCTTAGAGAAACTTAATCTCCTCCTGACCCAAGCGAAGTATCCACAGGCCAGCAAGTCATGGATGAGGAGTTAGAAAGGGCGTTATTGTCTCTGATACCTTTTTTCAGAGATGATGACACCAGTATAACCAAAAAGGCGAATAAGCAAGGGCATCAAAGAAAGAAGACTACAGTAAAATACTTTATTAGTAGTGGTAAATCTTTCTGGTAGTCATGAATCTTAACTTATGAAAAATTACTCAAACTTCTCAGGATTTTAGGGACTTCTTCAGTTTCCCCTTTAAGGGAAAGAACAGACCATTCTCAAAGTACAACGGAGGGCACTCTAAGAAATTTGACTTTCAATTGCTAAAAGCCGAAGAATGTTTTCTGGAGATTCAAATTTTCAAAATCATTGAGTCTTATTTATGGAGAAAGGTACTTGAATATGGAGAGGATATTTCCAATCAGAATTGTCAAAGAGTTTGAGGAATGTCACTTCTACAAAGGTCTGACCCAAACTTAGGAAAAAAGGTACATGTGGTTTTAAATCATATGACTAAAACCAGATATAGAAACATTATACAACATAATACTTTTAGATCATGAAAAAAAGTATGGAACAAATATGTTAAGGAAGATAGCTTTTTTGCAGATCCCTACATATCGTCGTTAAGACCAATAGGGACAAAAGAGGCTTCTCCTAAGAATGAAGTTACCATTACTTGAAAAACCCATTATGGAGGTTGAATTATACAGGGAAAACTTGGGAATAAGCTACATAGTCAAATAGTAGCATCTTCTGGCTGACAGGTCCATTATGTAGACAACTCATGCAAAGCCACCTAAGGGAACGTGATGCATAGTCAGGAAAAATAACTCTCAGGTATCAAACATTTTGTGACCAGAAGTCAAGAAAAGGGTTATGGAGACCAAAAATATTATTTGTATAATGTTGCTACAAGGTCCTGAATTGAGATTTTGTATGTCCCTATGTATCTCATTAGGATGATAATCAAGCCACACATAGTTCTTGAAATACAGTTTAACATCATGCAGGACAAGAGCATGTAAGATCTTAGTTTAGGTTCGTAGATATCGGACCATAGTGAGGAAGACACATCATTCATTTGTTATAAAGCCGATGTGAATAAATACCAGGGTGTTCCATATCACACCATGTGATCCCAAGGGGAATTTTCAGCCAAGGGACCGAAAGTGAAGCTTGAGGTTAGGCCCAAAGGCTCAGGGATGGACTCGAGGAATGCTCGAGCATTCCTACGTATCCCATGAGGATGGGAATCAAGCCGCACGTAGTTCTTGAAATACCCTTTGTACAGATTTGGTTTGTACATATGAAGGGTAAAGAGGACTTTATTGCAATTTTGGCTGGACCCAAGATTAAAGACTTGGGTGTCACTATGTATCTCATTGGGATTAGAATCAAGCCACACGTAGTTCTTGAAACATGACAGGGTTAGAGACCATTTCAATGATGATTCATCTCGAGTGAGGGTATTAGGGATTGTCACAGTTTATTTTCATACAGGATAAAAGTGCAAATAGTATAAGGTCATATGCATGCACCAGTGCTATACATTTTAATGTCTTGCCGCAAGGAAAATGGAGGATTGTATAGTTTAACGTCATATATCTTGGACGATGGGACGTATACAGTTTAACGTCATAAAGGAAAAAAGTGAACCGATATGAATATGATGGTTTCCCGGGGTTTCATGGATCACATCGTTTGGGATTGAGGAGAATCGATGTGAAGAAAATGGTTTTGGGCTTCAACCTCACGAGTTTGCCTACGTACCCATCCTAGGAGGCAAGGATCAATGTCCACGTATTCAGTGATTGGGGTGTATTTGAGGACAATGACTGAAAGATGATGTTGGGTCTTAAGCGTGGTTTGCGGCCCAGAGAAGATTTCATGGTCAAAGCTTACTCTAAGCTCACATGAGTCATGCTCAGTGTGAGAAATAAGAGGCAGCAACAGACCTGATGATCATGTCGTGAAAGATGCGACCACGAAGGGTGGTGTAGGGCTTGTGCATGGTTAGCTTCCCAGGGCACGCATTGAAATGGAGTTTAAAAGACAATTGCATATGTGGCGATCATAGTTTAATGTCATGTGTCACATATATGGGGTTCTTGGTAGTTTAATGTCTTGCAGCTCGGACGATGCATAGTTTAACATCATGTTGGACGATATAGAGGACACAGTTTAACATCATGTTGGAGGATAGAGAGAGCTATACGGTTTAATGTCATGTAGCAAGGACAATGGGTGTATTTGTGTTACACATAATACTACTTCAAGAATCTTGCATTGGTTGGATTTTTAATGAGTTTTCCATCCATTGAGATTAAAGAATAAGCTCTATTGTAGTAGACCCTATGTATTAAGTAAGGTCCTTCCCACTTTGGATCATGTTTTGGAGGCTTTTTTTCCAGTATCATTGGGGTTCTGAGGACCAATATCAATTCTCCTTGAATGAATAAATGAAGAAGAACTGTTTTATTGAAAGCTCCTGTTATTCGATTCTGATAAACTTCTAAATGCGGCAGTTTGCACAATCTTTTTTCATCTAGTCATTCCAAATTCATCAATCGCTTTTGAGATTATTCATCTGTAGATAACTGATCACAAATGGATACTCTAAGAGAAGGTAATTGAACTTCAATAGGAAATAATTCTTCCATTCCATATACCAATGAATATGGAGTTGATCGTGTAGCAATACGGGTGGTAGTCCGATAAGCCCATAGAGCATGAAAAAGTTTATCAGGCCATGACTTCTTATCTTTATCCACCATCTTTTGAAGTATGTTTGAAAGAGTCTTATTGAAAGCCTCTACTTTACCATTGGCCACTGCATGATACCGAGATAAATGGTTGGATCTGATATTGTTTTCTTGATACAATTTTCTTACCTCGGACGAACAAAAGTTGGTGCCATTATTCATCAATATGGTATGAGGAACACCAAATCTAGTAATGATGTTGGACTTGAAAAAGCTAAAAATGCTTTTAGAACCACCTTTTTGAGAGGTATTGCCTCTTCCCATTTGGAAAAGAAGTCAATAAGAGTAAGAATATACTTAAACTGCTTAGCTGTAGCCGGAGGATAAGGTCCAACTACATCCATTCCCTATATAGCCAACGGCCAGGTATATTTAGCCATATGAAGAAACTCCAGGTGTTTATGAATGATGTTTTCAAATACTTGGAAAGAATGACACTTCTTAGTGAAATCAACCAAATCTTGCATCATTGAAGGACAGAAGTATCCAAGCCTTCGAATTCGACTAGACAGTCCATGTCCAGACTGGTGGGCACCAAAAAATCCAGTATGTACTTCATTCATGACAGCCATTTTCTCTTAACCATCAATACATCTGAATAGAATTCCATCAAAACCTCGCTTGTGGAGATTTGTTTGGTGATATGGGCTATCATAAAGAGTAAAATTGACCACATGTCACCAGACTTGTTTTTTCCCAACTCCATCAAGTGGGAGTGTTCTATTTTGAAGGTATTCCCTCATAAGTATCATCAATCCTATAGTATGACCATATGGTTCAGAAATGGTACTGATTTCATTGATTTCCACTATTCTGATTTGAACATATGGTGAAACTATACAACGGTGGGCAATTCTGATGATTGTTTCATCCCGATTTGGATCTTCCAGGGTTGTGTCTACATTAGTTAGTGCATCAGCTTGGGCATTTTGTGATCGCGGGAAATAATAAAATGTCGGTTTCGAGGGATATTCTTCCATTAACTCTCTGACATAATCTCAAAAAGGGATTAACTCTTCCTTTCTGATGGAATAATCCCTGTTGATTTGTTTGATTACCAAATTTGAATCACCTTTTACCTTCAAGTGATTCACATGTTCCTGAAGCGCTAATTCCAAGCCTGTGATGAGATCTTGATATTCTGCTTCATTGTTTGTACCGCCTTCCAATAATAAGAAAGAGTAGGGTAGCACTACCTTTTCTAGGGAAATAAGCACGATTCCTAACCCAACTTTGTTGAAATTAGGATATTCCATTTTCTTCCCTCTTGGACTTCTGGAAGCACCGTCATAGTACATTTCCCATGTTTCAGGATTATCTTGAATAGAGAAGACTTCCTCATCAAGAAGTTCAATATTTAAAGATTTATCTTCTACAAATGGGTGTTCAGCAAGGAAATCGGCTAGAGTTTGGCCCTTTATTGCCTTTTGAGACACATACAAGATATCAAACTACTGCAAAATGACTACCCACCTTGCCAAACATCTTGTAAGCATTGGAAGACTAAGGATAAATTTTATCGGGTTATTGTGAGATACCAATTGGACCTCATGATGTTGCAGGTAGTGTCTTAATTTTTGAACTACAAATATAAATGCTAGGAAGCATTTTTTAATACTTGAATATCGAGTTTCTGCCTCAAGCATAGTCCGATTGAGATAGTAAAGGCTGTTTTCATTCCCAACATCATTCTTTTGGGCAAGGAAGGAACCCAATGATCGCTCAGAAGTTGTCACATAGAGAATAAGTGGCCTTCCTTCAACAGGTGGCATTAATACCAGTGGACTCAAGATATATTTCTTGAGAATATCAAATGCTTCTTGACATTATTCAGTCTACTGGTAGATGACTCCCTTCTTAATTAATATGGTGAAGGGTAAACACTTGCCTGCCAAATTGGAAATGAAATGTCGAATATAGTCCAGGTGTCCTTGAAGATCTCTTAATTAAATAAAATTTCTAGGAGGTGACATGTCAAGGATTGATTTTGTCTTCTCATGATCAACTTCGATACCATGATGGTATACAACAATGCTAATAAATTTTACTAAGGTTACCCCAAAAGCACATTTCAAGGGGTTTATATTCAAATTGTGTTGTCGATGTTTGTTAAATATGATTTATAGATCGGCCAATTGAATAGAATGTTGTATGGATTTAACCAAAAAATCATCCACATAACATTCAAAAATTTCCCTAAAAAGGGTTCGAAGATATGGTGCATGACATGTTGATACATTGCACCTTAATTTTTCAGGCCAAAGGGAATTACCTGATAGAAAAACACACCTTGAATAGCTCTGAAGTATGCAGACACCTCATCTTTTGGGGCTATTCGTATTTTATTATACCCAGAGTAACCATCCATGAAGGAAAGAGCTTCGTAGTCAGTTATTGCATCAATTAAGAGTTCTATGATCGGAACTAGAAAATAATCCATGGGACAATGGCAATTAAGATCTCTGAAGTCAATGAAAATTCTAATTTTTCCATTATTATTTTTCATAGGGACAATATTATCCAGCCATTTGGGATATTTAACTTCTCTAATGAATTTATCTGTGACAATCTTATCAACTTAAGCTTCAATTTTGGAGGCATAAGTTGGGTGTGTTCTTCTTGCTGCTTGATTGAATCCTCGATGTTCTTCTGGAAAACCCAAATGATGAGTGCCAACATCAGAATCAAGACCTGAAATTTCTATATAATTCAAAGAAAATACATCTCGATTTTTCTTTAGAAATGAAGTGTACATTTATTTCTCTTCAATAGTCATGGTTGTACTAATTAAAGTGGGACATGGATCTTCTTTTGTACCCAGATTTATTTCTCGGAGTTCATCCACAGTGGTAGAGATACCCTTTTCAAATGCTAGAGGTGTATCCCTAATATAATCCTCTTCTTCTTTAATATGTGTCACTTCTTCTATTTCTACTTACATAGTATATGATGAAGCATAATTTCCATGGTCAGGGGAGAAGTTAAATTTTGAACATCTTGAAGAAGAGGCTTCCATTTCTGACCCTATTGATGATGAAGGGTTTTCCTGGGGTGATAGAGAGGAGATGATGGATTGTGAATTGACATCATTGTTTTCCTATGTTATTGTTATATCTTCTTCTGTCCTGGTCGATGAAGTATAGAATTGCTAGATTTCAGTGGATGAAATGAAGACATCTTCATTTAAGCTTTCATCACTACTTGGAAAATCAACAATTTCTCTCATGTTGTCTAGCTTGATTTTCATAATTGACATTATGGAAGTTTCTATAAGAGTGGTGTGATTTAGGTTGATCTTGACTATTTTACTGATAGGAAACACATAATCTATACTCACATGCATGAATGGGTTTACTGGAATCCTTTCCAAACCATTTGGAGCATTAATTTTGGTGGCCTTATTTGCCATGGATTTTTTCTTTCCCTCTATGAGATAAAATTATCCCTCAATGTATTGAGATTCACATGTTTTGAATGGGGCCTTATCACCATACAATGTCCCAATTTGACCATTGAAATAATATTTGATACATTGATGGTATGACGATGGTACAGCTGCATGTTGATGTAGCCAAGGTCCTCCAAGAATAATGTCAAAGGATGTGTCCTGACAAACAACCATGAAATCTGAATTAGACGCATGGTCTACAAACTGAATTCTGAGTGTAATTTTACCCAGAGGTTCTTTCTCATTCTTATCATATCCTTGAAACATCAAAGTAGAAGGAGATAAATCAGATTCGGTGTATCCCAATTGACGAAGTGTATGAATAGGAATGAGGTTGACTCCTGAGACATTATCGATGAAAGCTCATCAAATGTCTATGTCATTGACATTTCCAGATAGATACAAAGGTCTAATATGTCCATGTACAACATCATATTCATCTTCATCTATAAAAGATATCACTACATGGCATTCTGTAGGATCATTTTCTATATGGTAGACCTCATCCACATCAATTTCAGTTTCGAATTCTTAAGGACTTGACAAAGCCTCAATAATCGCCTCCTGAAGATCTTTTGATAGATTCAAGGCATCCAGAATTGATAACTTGTCTGGTACTTGGGCCAAATTTTTCAAGACACCATACTTTTGGTGAAAAGGTCTGTGTTTCCCATCATGAAAATGTGGTTTTTAAGGTGCCTTGGTAGTTGATTCTTTGGCAGTAGATGCATCCTGTATCAGGGCAATAATTGGAAACACTCCTTGCTTCAGTAAGTTAGACCAACTAGGTCTATCTATTTGCTGAGAGGAAGAAGGTGTAACCTCTAACCAGTCCTCCAAAATAACCATGTTAGCACCGAATCTTCCATGTGTGGAATAACTTTCTTATTCCTATTGATCTCACTGAAGGGATTTACCATGAGTTTCTTCCACATATAGAGTTCTAGTAGGGGTAGGATTGAAATAGTGGCTTCTAGAATATCCACATATTCCCCTGTATCCTAGACCTCTGTCACTTTTTCTAATTCCTCTGTTAGATACAGGGAACTTAGGCTCATCAATATTGAAACTGTCATTAGCATAGAAATCCATTAAATGAATCATGTTAAAAAAACCAAAGATCAATTCTTCATATAATGAAGATTCTTCTTGATGAACCAGTTTAGGCTGTGCCATTTGGTGGGGTGGTGCTCGTGCTTTTGAATCAGATGGCATAAAATTTTCCAGAGTCAAAGACAACTTAGGTTTTGACATGAGCTCGTCTTCTTCTAACTGCTCTTCTTTCTTCAAATTAGGCAGCTTCTTAAGAAATTTTCCTTATGATGAAGGGGGTTCTGCTATGGTAGAAATAGTAGATAACACAATTGGTTGATTCAATTGTGTTTGTAAAATGGAATTAGTTCGATTGATCATTTTCCAGACCATCCAATCATCATATTTCTGAAAATTTTTACTTTTGACTTCGCGTAACTAGCCTTCTTCCTCTAGATCAGTAGCAGTAACACATGCTACCTGGGCTGAAGAACCTTTAAGTTTTACTTGTCTAGAGTCCACCATCTTTTTCATGAGTTCTTTGAAGAAAAAAAAATCCTGAATGGGATTCCCCAACATCTAATTAAAAGGGCAATAGTTGTGGAGGTCTTCATCTCATTCATTGTTCGCCCTTTTGGGCCTTCTCAACTGAACCAAATTTTTTTCTAGAGCCGAGATGAAGTAACCATGAACTTTTTCATTCTAGAAAGAATAAACTTTATTATTTAAATCCTCAAACTATTTTCGCATTTGATCTCTTTGATAATCCTGATGAGGTGGCCATTGTTGTTGATGCTCAGTAGGTGGAGCCCTTCGATATGATGAAGGTTTTGAAGTGGAAGCAGGTATACGTGCTTTTTTAAGTGTAACTATAGCAGTCTCTTTTTTCCATATTCTACTTCTCAGAACTCATGGAATTACATGAGTTTTATCCTTAGTCTTTATAAAAGAGTATTCTATCTGCTGAGCGATTGAAGTAAGGTCTTGAAACCCTCCTATGTATTTCACAGGGATCAATGGTTTGTGTAATTCATCACACAAGTTTTCCACATAGATTGGCAGCAACTCTTCTTGAGGGAGTGCTAAACATAAGGAATATGTTAATCCCTTACAGCGAGCAATGAAATCCGAGCCTCTTTCATTTCCCCTTTGTTTACAATTTTTAAGATAAAAAAATATCATCTTTGGTAATGTTGAGCTAAATTGAAAAAGGAATCTTTGACGGAGATCTTCCCACCCAGTAATTGAACGAGATTGCAAACTTGTATACCAAACAAAAGCAGGTCCTTGTAATGACTACACAAAACACCTGAGATTAACTGCTTCTTGTTGTTGAAGAGTTCCCATCATAGGATCACAATGAGAAACAAAATGTGTTAAGTGTTGTTCTGGATCTCCCGAACTATTAAAAATTGGGAATTTGGTATTCTCAAAATCTGATGGGGGAGGAATTGCATCCACCCATTCAGGGTAATCTCTTTTTTCCAATTGAACTTGTGCACGTCATCCTTCCATAGCTTCCAAATGAGCTGTTAATGACTCAATGGTAGTCATTAATTTTTGAGAAACATCTGGTTGAGCTTGGACCTGTGCAGGTGCAATAACTAGAGTTTGGATGGGTGTGGCAACCGGTACTACCACTGATGGTAGTATTTCCAGTTGCTATCACGTATGACCCATATGATTGGACCTGTTTGGGTGTATATGTAAAGAGGGATATTCTTGATCCATCCCAGTAGCTACAATAAATTCCCTTGATTGATTAACTCTAGCTTGCCTAGGAGGAAGACTACCTTGAAGCAGTTCTGAATTTAACCTCCTTAACTCCTTCATTTCTTCTTCTTGCTGTGCGAACCTTTACTCTAATGAGATTGGTTGGCCTCCTTCAGAGGTAGGGTGGGATGTAACCTGAATTTTACCCTTTTCCTTATCATGTGCCTTTCTGGAGTATGGAAGGGCATTACCAGAAGGAATGTCTTGCCTCTGAGAAACCCTCTGGATTAGGGTACGCACACCTCCTTTATTTGTTTCTGTGTGTACAGCCTCTTGAATTGGAACTTCTTCATCTGATTCATCTGAGTGAGCCTCATGTTCTTGGGGATCAGTGATAATGGCATTGATGACATTTATCGATGCATAACACATTGCAGCCCTTTTGATAGTGTTTCTGTGATATTGTCTTCATCTATGTCCTTTAGGAGACATTTCCTTCTATTTGGTTGATCCCTCAGGAACTTCTTGATTAACCGTAATTTGGAGGGGATTTCCTGATAATTTGGCTCTGCTTTCCTCTTGTGGATTCTTCCCTAATCGAGAGAAGAATGACTTTCGCTGAGGAAGAGATTGAGAATTCGGAAAAGTCCCTAGTCTGGTGGACTGGGGATGTTTCTGTTTTTCCTGGTCAACTCCTCGAATCATGTCTGTTGATCCCAAGGGTTGGATTAAAAGAGTCTCCATCCTGGAAAACTGAGGTGGCTCTTGAGCTGATACATCTGAAACTTCCTTAAAAGCTCCCCTGATTTTTTGGATTTTAGTCCAGAAATTGGCCGGATGCATCATCCTACATCCACTCAAATCACCTAGCTCAGATGAACATTGGATTATTTCTGACACCCCTATCACCTGATGATGTGCATGATATAAATGAGAAGCCTATTCGATATTCTCATTGGCTTCATGCAAGAGTAATTCGACAACTTGTTCTTTATATGTCGGACTTTGGGAAGAACTTGTTGGGGCCTATTCTTGAGAAAGCCTTTTATTACACACAAAACCAGTTATTTGTGGCTAGCCATGGGCAATAACATTGCATCAGACCACTTTGGTGGAATTTTTTTACTAGAGAGCACAGTGAAATGAAATTCTCCATGAACATCCCATCCCATGATATGAATACCAGATGAGGCATTGGTAATTAACTGGTGCAACCTTTTCAATGCGCCAAGGCATGTACGCTGAAGGGCTCTCTACTACTTTTCAACCTTTGGATGTCAGGAAACTGAGAGAGATGCCAAGTCAATTTGGTGTTGCAATAATTATATTACCTTGACATGATTTTGATATTCATAATAAGGTAATATGTTCTCTTTTAAGTGAAAAAGAGTTTTCCATATGTTGAAACGAATATCGTGAATACAATATTCTCTCATCGTTTCTGGAATATCATACTGATATTCAGTCAAAGGCCAAAACATGACTGGTATTTCACCTTTCACCAATTGTTTTCTCATATTTAGCACTTCCTCTTTGTCATTTGATGAAGATTCTTCTACCTAATTGGACCAAAGCTGGTGCTTCTTTTTTGCCTCATCAGATTCAACAAGAATGGTAGAGAATTCATTAGTCAAATTATAAGATGAATGAACCAAGATTGGTTCAGAGAATGACCTACACCCCAATCTATCTTCTAATTGAGAAAGTATTTCACCTGCTAGCGGTAAGGCATCAGACATGAATGGATTCTCAATTACAAGTGCCTCAAGATAAGAGGGCTTTCTTGTTACTTAATTTTCCATTGAAGAATTTTCAAGGCAATGTGAATTACTAATATGGGGAGGACTTTCACAGCTAAATTCATCATCATGGGGAGGACCACCATGGTGCATTACAGCAAAAGATGGAACCTTTTTCTCCTTGGTCTTCTGGCCACGTAGAGGGTTTTCATGGCTCTCATCTGAATACGATGCTTCAAGATTGACCAAATTGTCATGAAAAAAGCCTTCATGGGGAAGTGTTTGATGATGAACTTAGGAATTATTGTTGTTATTTCTGGAATATAGAAATGATAGAGTAGAATATTGAGTTGCAATAGATAATTGTCTAAGGTCTTCAAGAACTCCAGCTTTGAGAAAGGCCTTATTATAGATTGGATTTTGATTTTTTTCACTGTACTGGATGCGTCTTTTTATTAGATGCCTTTTTACTCACTTTGGAAATCACTTATTGATGAAAGTGGTTATTATGGCCAGGTGTATGTGCCTGCTCCTTAGAAATGGTCAGGTTAGGCTGACTATCTCCATTTAAATCAGGTGTATGTTCCTGACTTGATTGTCCATATGACGTGGGGGAGTATGCCCCATGACCCTCATAGACTGGAAAAGATGTGTGCATCTTCTTCGAAATGGCATGTTTATGAGTCACTCCATTGATAGGGATAGATTTATGTTTATTTACCTATGATGTTGCTGAAGTTGTTATAATATTCTGACAGGTATCCAGAATATAGGCAGGGATTTGCTTCTTCTCTTTCACCATTGTCAGAATGTGCTTGGTGACTTCAGTTGTCGAAAAAATAATATACATCCATTCCATGTTTGGAGTAGGTGTTTGTTCTAACTCCTATACTCCTTTTCCTGATAGTGAATTCTAACAGTACTCGTGAGTGGGGATAGAAAGTTGTGTCTACCTCCTATTTGTCATTGGATCTTTTTAATTGACATCTATGGGTGCTACTAAATGAGATTTTTGGTTAGCTTGATGAATTGCAGGTGTATTTGACTATTAATTATTCTCCACTGAATATGATTGATGAACTTCTTTCAATACTGGCAGACAAGACTACTGGCAGAATTGATGAGTGTAAGCAGGTGTATGTGCTTGTTTACAGGTGGTCACCACATCTGGTTGGAGGGATTCTTTGGATGTAGTCAGATGAGACTGCTGACTGGATGATGATTTAAAAATATGTTTATTTCTCTACCTATAGTACTCCACTAGAATTTCCAAGTGAGATTGGTGTGTTACTGTAAGGTGAGTCTGCTAGGTAGTGAAATTATTACAGATGGGTGTATAAGCCTGCTCATTGTTTTCCATCAAGTTAGGTTTATGGACTTCTCCGGAGGGGGCATAGGTAAGAACCTTCTCCATGTTGGCCGAATTTCACTACTAACGGTTCATCTTGCATGCTTGGGTCTGAGGAACCTGAGCCGAACACCTAGAGGCAATACCCTCATCTTGTTGATGGTGCACTACCGCACGAGTCTAGCGGCGATTGTTGGTGGGATTCCTCAGGAAGGAATCTTCTATTCTTGAACTAAGGCCTTGAGTGACCTCTTCATTCACCTCCCTGTAATATGGGAGGGACTGGTTGTAGCATTCCAGGGACAACGACCAGAAATGGTTGGAGACGGTGGTTGGCACCACCTGCTTCTTGACCACTTGATGTCGCTGTCCAGACAACCAGGGTGAGTTGTTAACTTGGAGGGCTTGTCGAGTGGCCTCAAGCATTGGGATGGTACCATGTTGACGGTATTCCCTTACCAATGAATTTGAGACCCAGCATTGAAGATTCTGAGTAGGTTATGTCATCCTCAGAGCGGACGAGGATCCAGCAGGAGTAGCATTGTGGAATTCACAGGTGTGAACCTTAAAGAATCCATTTTGTGTTGCAGAGTGATCTTGGAAAACAGTGAATTTTTGATATATCATACATAATCAAGAAAATTTTGTCCAGACTACTTCTTTTAGATGAGCACATATGTTATTGATTGCTTTTTTAGCCCTCATATTGAGCTTAATAGGGTCCTAACAAATAAGTAAAACATCATTTAACTTAGTTAAGGATTCACATCGGGTTCACCATTTTTTGTTTCGTCTGGAAATGGGGATGACCTTGTTTGTTTAAGGTTCAAACATTATAATCAGTTTTTAATGGTTTTATTCATAGAACCAGAAACACCCAATGATTCTATATCCATTTGGACTTACTTTCCAAAGGTAGGTGCTCATAAGTTGTGGAACGATGAGGCTTAAGAATTTGCATTGGTCAAGAGGATGGGAGGTCATGCTCATGACACCTTTTTTGTGGGGAATTATTTCCTACTCTGGGACTCTCTTATAGATTTATGTTATGTTCACGAATCCTTATTAATTCACCAAGCATGAAAATGAGTTTTCCTTTATATTTGGCAATCGATGATTGATATATATGGGATTTAGGGAATATTTTATATGTATTTGAGGTTCTTCATCAATGGAGATTCATTTGTATATACTAGATATTCTTATTCAATGGTATCCTTAAATTCATTATATAGAAATATCTTGGTCATTATGATGACCATACTAGTTTTAAATCCACTCAGTGGGGTACTTAAAGTTTATTATCATTCAGAAAGACAGGGTTATTTCAATGTTGGGATCGTACCCATAGATGGGATACCTATGTATCCTCATTAAAAAGGAATCAAAACCCACATTGTTAGATAAAAAGGATATATTTTAACGTCATATGGGATGGAAAATAATTAATGAATAATGGGCTGGAACCTTAGAAATGATTCCTACGTACTCTATTTTTAAGGTAGAAATCAAAGTCTACGTAGTTATGGTGAAGAAATATGGGGCTTATGAATTGTTAATGGCCCAAAAACAGATGGCATGATTAATTTTACACTCTAAGATCACATTATTCATGCTCGGTGTGAGAAACCATATGTATCAGTAAACTTGATGATTGTGCCATGAAAGATGCAGTCATGAGAAATCATGTGGGGCTTACATATGTATGACTACCCAAGTAGATGAAGACTAGGACTTACTTCAGGAAAGAAGCCCAGGAGCAGGGACCATAAAGGTATTTGTACTTTGTGGAGATTTGGAGTTTTAACCCAGGGCTTACTTCTGAGAAGTAGGACCAAATTAAAAGGGTCTTATGATTGGGACTTATTCCTGAGAAGGAGGCCCAAATCAAAAGAAATTAAGATTGGGGCTTACTCCTGAGGAGGATTCCCAATGTTAAAGGAAACTATGACTAGGGCTTAATTTTGAGAAGGAGACCTAGGTTAAGGGGACTTATAACATGGGGCTTACTCCTGAGAAGGAGGCCCAAATTAAAGGAATTATGATTGGGGATTATTCTTGAGATGGAGGCCCAGGTTAAGGGGACTTGGCGGTTACTCCTGAGAAGGAGGCCCAAAATCAAAAGATCTTCTCATCTTAGAGGATGAGGTTACATGGAGGAAACATCTAACCGTGATGACATAAAGAATGTAAGTCATGAGATTTTGGGAGAGGTTCTCACTGAATTCATTTCAGATAAGGAAGCGAGCAAAGGAACCATTCCATAAATGGCTTTGAAAAGGGTTTTGAGGGCTCATATCTTGAACAGGGGAGGTAAATGGGAGGGAGGAACACAAATGAAGTTGGCACGCATGTCTTGGATACACAAGTGTACTTGAGCGACATAGGTTCACCTGGCCGATGAAGAATCTATAGGGTAATACTTGGGCCAGACATAAGTCAAGCCTTTAGTATTATCCTAAGATGATTTCAAAATGGCGACACGCAAGTTTCATCATAAGTGTAGGGAGGAGCGCAAGTGTTTTCATTTTTAAGGAGGTCTGGATACTTAGGTGCACAAGTGTTGATGAACTCTAAACACTGAGGTCTTATACTACTCCTTCAAGTCTTCTATTCTAGGTAAAAAGTTACCTTAGAAGCTTTCAGAAGAGTTGAGTTAAAGACTTGGGCGACTAGAGTTTGAATTTGAATTTTGGATAATCTGTTCCCGAAATGGAGGGCCCACAAGGGATATTTATAGTCCAACTTGCACCTTGGGTGAAAAATCAAACAGGGCGCGCAAGTGACTTGCATGGCGCGCAAGTAACTTGGGCGGCTTACTCCAAATGGGCTCCTAATCCATGCCTTCATCAATTTTTTGGATGTTTCTTCAAATGGTAACCCTTTTTTTCTTAAGGTATTCCCCTTTTCCACTCACTGGACTCTGTGGAGGAATGGATCATCAACACCCACTTAAGTATTTGACCATACATATACCTAAGTTATCATGTAATCCATCTCAATCATGAGGAAAACACAAAGTTTTTGACTCATCTCATAGAGATTTACAACTTTTGTAGAGAGACAGAGATGATCAGATGTAGCCACTGAATCATCTATTCTTTAGAATCCACATAGGATCCGAGAACAGAAATCGGAACTGTCGAACCCACACAGGATCCAGGAACAGTTATTATGTCGAACCCACACAGGATCCAGGAATAGAAGTCAGAACTGTCAAACCCACATAGGATCCGGGAACAATAGTCATAACTGTCGAACCTGTACAGGATCCAAGAACACTCGTTAGTGCTGTTGAACCCACACATGATCCAGGAACAGTCGTTAGTGCGGTTGAACGCACACTGGATCCAGGAACAGTTATTAGAGCGAAGCCAGCCACAGGGTTCTACACGAGGCATGCTTGATTCCGGGAGGGTCCGCTCCTCAAGATGAGTTTCAATACATAAACTGTCATGAAGTCCCAAGTTTATGTATCTAAAAGATCAGTCTTGTCATAAGAAACTCAACGCGACAGATGGTGTATCAATCAGACACTCGGTCTGAGAGTTATTTGCATTTCTGTTCCGATGGCCAGGTTAGATTTACGTTCAATCCTACCCGGCCGTACCACAACTATGTCCAAACCCCAAGTGTGGTATACCAAAAGAACCATCTTGCTCCCAAATTTCCATCGCCATAGATTGTTCGTCAATCAGACACTCGTAGCCCATGTTAAGGGTGAAAAGATGAAATCGGGTCAAACGGGTTCGGGTCGGGTCCTGCCTAGTCGGACCAACACGGCCCGGCCCGCGCTGGGTGGCCCGGCCCGCAGGTAGCGCCGCCCGCGTGGCCTGCACTTGCGGCCCTACTCGAGAGGGCCTGCGGGGGTGGCCCACCTGTCCTGGGTGGCCAGCGACTGGCGACGCCCTGTGGGGCCCGCCCTAGCCGCGTAAGGGGAGGGGGGGTTCTGCGCCCCCAATCTTTCGAACATAACTGGTGCCTGGAGCCGGTTTGGTAGCCTGCAAGACCCAGGAGGGTTTCGCATCGTCCGTCTGGATGAGGGGCCCGCCGCGTCTGCTCCGTCGGTGGTCAGCCCATTCGGTCACCTCAGCTCCACCGCCACAGCCCCATTGGTCGCGGCTTCTTCCTCTACATAGCACGACGGTGCCATGCCCCTCAGGCAGCCAGGAATCCACCTGTGTGCACCGCTCTGGATAGGGGCGGCGACCGGTTCTTTTGTGTGGCATGACGGCACCGCACCCTTCCGGTGACCTGGCGGCGCTGAGCCGCCAGTTTTCTACATGGCCAACCCAACATCGGCAGCTGTTGCACCACTGCGGCCCGTCGACTACGGCCCACTCCTCTGACGGTGCCTTTGCACCACCGTCGTCATCAATCATGTGAGGAAAAATGGAGGGGGTTCGGTCCGTGTTTGTTCGTCCCACACCCTCCGCGTTATGGTGATAACAATCGGCTAAACGTAAAGCAATATTTAATGATGAAGAACAAAAACAAATACAAACTCGAATCCCCTACCATTTTTTATCATTCGTCATTCATTTAAGGAGTTATGGAAGTCGGTTGTCGAAGACCTCTCTCGATGGTTGAAGCTTTGAGGAAGAAGTCGAAGAAGGTCGGCGTTCTTTTTTCTTCATTGGGAGATGGGGTTCTTCGTTGGAGAACACTAATTCTCCCAATCTCTCCTCTCAAAGGCTCCCACCGAAAGAGAAATTCCCACCCAAAAAAATAATAGATTTTCTATTATTTTAGAGGTTGGCACAAAATTCAAATGGAGAATTGAATTAATTAGATAGGATCCCCTTAAATAATTCAAGGGGTTGGCACAAGGAATTAATTAGGGGAGGTGAAGAGGCTCTCCCTCATTAATGAGGGATAGTTGAGAGGTTTTATTCTCCTCCATCAATAGGGGGGTTAAGCCCCATGTGGTCCCCACTCCATAACCTCTCATGGGAGGTTATGTTTAGGTGGGCCTCACCACCAAAACCTCTCATGGGAGGTTAAGGTGTGGTGGTCCCACCTCCAACTCCCATGAGGAGGTTTTAACCACCAAACACCCACATGGAAGCTCTAATAAAATAATATTAAAACTCACTTTATTTTATTACTTTCCACGAAAACCCAAAATCTATCTTCTACTCTAGACTAACTACTGTCGAGGTGAAAGTATCCTTAAGAGAATATTGGCGCTGCAAGTTCAACGGTGCCCTCATATTTCAATTCTGAGCACCAGTTCAAAAGTTATAAAAACCTAATCATACATTTACTGAATGTACCCGAACAAAACTTAAGAAATTGATTTTGGGAACATTGGGCCTCATAATCAAGTGCCATCAATTTTTTCGGACGCATAAAATTCCCATGTATTTAAGAAACAAAATTCCACCGAAATTCCGGGTCATTAAAAATTTGGTATAGGTGCACAGAATGTATAGGTGAAGTACACAAAATGTCCATATCTGACCATATATCCAAGGTACACACCTAGTACTTGGCATGTAAATCATTCCTCATAAAAATGGAGTACAATACATGTAAATGGGACTACACGGTGTGTGGAATCTGAGTTACACGGTCACTATTTAGGTAGACCATGTATAAAACACATGACCCGTCTATGACTCAAAGGGATAACACACCATGTATGTGGGATACATGGCATGTACTCTAGTTAACCATGTCCCTGGCTGGCCCATTCAACACATGGTGTAATAATTAACTACACCACAGGTCATCAATGCACATCCATTGAATTAATTTCCAAATTAATTCCTGATGAATTGAACACAAGTACATGACATGTAACTTCATTTACATGGTGTGTACTCCTCAATTATCCATCTAAAATCCTTGACACCTATGAATTAGTTATTCGATTTTATTTCATTCATAAAATTAATTGCATTTATAAGATCTATGAGAAATGAAGGGGGAAGAAGAGGACGTCCAAATTTAGATTAAAATAAGGATTAAACATGAATTACAATACTAAATCATAGATTCATAAATAATAAAAGATTTTTAAATTGTTATAAATAATTATGTGACTCCTCTGATACCACTTTTAGGTTCTGAGTGTAGAACAATAATGTGATGGTTTTTTCCCAACTTTTATTTTTTCATGATAGATGGTAAATCTATGATTTACACAACGATACATTCTGTGATCTAAAGAATTGAATAAAAGAATATAGACAAGGGATATAATATAGAAACCAAGGTAAAGGATCATCATATATTATTTATAATTAATTAAATTCAATTAATAATTACCTTGATTGAATTCATTCTTCATTGATGGATATGACAACAGATCTGAGTTGTTCTATCTTTTCATTGTATGAATCAAAGTAGATTCCCTCTAGTGGTGATCCACATGTGTTCCAAAAAAAATTCAATATCATTGTAGGAATATCTAGGTGCTGGAAAGGAAGATCCTAGTTCTAGTGGAGTCTACCTTTGATCGCCTTGAGAATCACTTCCAAATAATTCTCTTGGATCTCTCTTGACTCAAGATTGGGAGGTTGGGGAAGATCAATATCTTTTCATGGGATCGTTCTTGGAGAATAATCTCTCTATGTCTTGAGAGTATTCTCCAAATCCATTATGTATAACCAAACAAATGAATTAGATTATTGATAAAATAATATAATTGGTTTTATATGTCTCTAGGGTTAAAATAAAATAATTGCACAAGTGTCCTTTTTTATTTATTTAATCCCCACATAACCCCATATTAAAAAATAATAATAGTATTATTATTATTTCTCACATGAAATTAACTTGTGAATAAAAGTAAATAGTATTTCATAAAATAATATTCAATATTTATTATTTCACACCAGACCATTAAACATGATCTGTCATTCCTCCATAATATATTTTGGGCCTTGAATAATTACTATTTATATATTATATAAATATCACTAAATTATTCTCTAATAATTAGATAAATATTATATTCTATATTAAGAAAATAAATATTTATATATGATCATGATAAATGAATAATTATTAAACCATATCTGGAAATAATATTTATTCAACTTAGTTAAGTAATAAAAAATAATACATAATTTAACTGAGATTATGGATACATTTAGTGTGTGACCCTCTAGGCCTCTTTTTCAGTGTCATTGGGTGAAACAACCTAAATTCCAAGGTTATCATCTAGAAACATGCCAAGGAACCCATAGAGAAGAAGTTAATTCCAAAAATACATCATACCTCATATTAATTCTTACTATATAATAAAATCTCTTTATCATGATATCTCAAATCAACCAGGTTGCATGCCGGTGCCATCGACCTATGTGCTCGATGTATCTTTCTTTGACTTCTCGAAAATAGAACTTGGCTATTATACACCATGAACATGGATTTATTTAGGATATATCATTTCCATTGAAGTGACAGAGATATCATCTTTTGGTAAATAATAGAGGGGAAAATCCTTTCTTGCATTATTCATTAATGAAATATTACTAATGACACACCCAACACATCCTACCTCACTGGAAACATTTGACATCACAGTTTTCTCAAATACATAAAAGTACACAACTGATAATAATCATTAATAAAAATCATAAATTCTAAGAACCAACACACACATCCACATATAGTAACATCCAATGACACATATAACTGTGGATTTCCTACTAGAGGGTCTCGTTATCATAATATCTAAATGGATATTACCAAGGGGGAATACCATGATAACTTTACTCAAAGTCCTATGAGTCTCAACCCCTAATATCCTGTATCATTTGTGTCAAACAAAATGATATAATATAGCTATAGAAAATATATTTATGAATATTGTTGTATCACTTTTGGGTTCTCATAATATTAAGGAATTTCAATGACCTTTTTGTGCGACAACTTCTCATGGAACATTATCACATATTATGTTATGTATAATAACAATAATGATGTGACAAAGATTTTATTAATATTCAAAAATATGAAAATAGGTTATCATATAGTACATAGTAGTTGGTTCTAGGTCCCCAACTCCAATAAATTCTTCATATTTGTGGTTACCCCATCGTATTTTATCCATGTTGGTGGTTTTTTTGCATAGAACATTATCTTTATTTTCCAAGATATTTTCCATATTCTCCTCTTATGAGAGATCATTCTATAGTTGTACCTATTATGAATTTATTACATGTGAGGGATCTTGTATGTACTCAAATTGGAGTGATATGTGGAGTACATATTATACTTGAGACGTTGTTGGTGGAAAATATAGTTGATATTAAGTAGATCAGATGTGATAAATATTATAAAAGGGTTCAATGTACCTATGAATTAGCTTTCCTTTATTCATAAATCTCATTACTCTCTTACATGGATATAGTAACACCTCATCTCCAACTTCAAACTCTAACTCCCATCATTGATTTTCGGCGTAGCTCTTCTATCAACTTTGGGTATCCTGGATGTAATGCAGAATTATCTTCACATTTTCAACCATTTCTTAAATAATTTTAAGTCCCAGTATATTATATTCACCAAATTCAACCCAGCATGTAGGTGTTATACATATCTTCCCATAAAATGATTTACATGGGGCCATTTGGAATCTTCAGTAGAAACTATTGTTTTAAGAGAACTTGACCAATAGAATATGGTGATCTCATCCTCCTTTGAAGCCCATTGTGAATTATCTTAACATGTCTTCTAGTTTCTGAATGTTCTACTCAGATTTTCCATAAGTTGGTGAGTGATAAGACATACTGATGTTCATCTCAATGATTAGATCACGTTGAAGACATTTTCAGAACTTGGAGGTTAATTTCGTATCTCAATAAAATGAATTGGAAAATGGTAATACATTTTGCCTCACCACTTCTATAATGTATATCCATGTAATTTTATTTATTTATAAGTCCTTTTGAATTTAAATAGAGTTATTTGCCTTTCTAATATGATCCATAATAACCCATTTAACATTATTTCCTCTAAATGTATTTTGAAGCCTAGTAAAAAAATCTATGTTGATGTTTTCCCATTTCCATGTTGGTATAGGTAATGGTTTCATCATCCCCTTATAATTTTTCCTTTTATCATTCACATTCTGACATACTAGGAACTTTTATGTATATGGAGTGATATATTTATTCGTATTGTCCAACCTATAGTGCTTTTATAGATCTTGATACATCTATGTGCTCCCTGGGATGATGGAGAATGTAGAACCATGTGCATCACTAAAATATACCTCTATATATTAGGATTTTATGGTATACATAGTCTTGACCCAATTTTTATGACTCCTTCCTCATACATTTTTACATCCATGTATTTCCCTTTTCTGAATGATTCCACCTTCCTCATAATTTCCTCACCAATTCTTTGAGAATCCTTTATCATCTCCATGAAGAATGGTTGTCCAATCATTTGAGAAAGGAGTCATGATGTTCCTTCCCTTAAGATTCACATTTCAATCCTTTTTAATTCTGAGAATATTGGATCCATATCAATTCTCATCATAGATAAAGTTGTAGGCTCCTTTCTACTTAGAGCATCTGCCACTTTATTTTCATTACCATGATGGTAGTGGATTGGGTAGTCAAAATCCATGATGTGGAATAATCATATCTATTGGTGTATATTAAACACTTTCTTTTTGAATATATATTTGAGAATATTTTGACCATTTTATATCTCATGTTTCTCCCCTTACAGATAATGCCACTAGAATTTCAATGTGAATATCACAACCTCCAACTCCAAATCATGTGTGGCGTAGTTTTTCTCATTTAATTTCAATTTATATGATTGTTGGGATATTAATTTATAATTTTTCATTAGTATGCATCTTAATAAATCCTTTTATGCATCACTCTATACCTGATAGAGTTCTCCAATTGTGCGTACTGTAAGTATTAATGTAGTGATAAGCCAATTTTTCAAATATTTGAAGAAATCATCACAATTAATAGTCTAGAAAACATTTACTCCCTTTCGAGTTATCATGGTTAGTGGGTTTGATAATCATGAGATATTCCTCAAAAATAAATAGTAATACCCAACTAGATAATGAAAACTATGGATCCTCATTACTGACGCCGGTATGGGTCACAGCTCAATTGTCTTTTTTCTTATAAGGGTCTATATATATCTATTTGATTATTATAACATTCTTAATTAATGATAATTCATCAATATAGAACTCAAATTTATTTTACTTTTCATATATTTTATCCCTTCACATTTTCTTTAACACATTATTCAAGTGCTCCTCCTTTCTCTTAGAGTGTATCAAAATATCATCTATAAAGACCCCCAAAAATTTATTGAGGTAATAAATAAATTATCTTTTCATTAAGCCCATGAATTTTTTCTGACCATTAGTGAGTCTAAATGACATCAATATGAATTCATAGTCTCCATACCTTGTTTAGAATCTAGTCTTGGCAATATTTTCCTTCTTCACCTTTAATTGGTGATATCCTCACCGAAGGTCCATTTTTGAGAAACAATTTGACCCATATACCTAATCAAAAAAGTCCTCTATTTTTTAAATTGGATACTTGTTATTCATCATGATTTCTTTGAGCTCTGGATAATAATGAATAGGCACATTGATACATCCTTATTCTGGATAAATAGGACTAGTACACCTCACGGTGAAGCACTCATATATATAAAACCCTTGTTCTAATTCTATTTTAGCTACTTATTCAATTATTCAAACTCAATGGTGGTCATCCTATAAGGATTATTTGATATGGTTAGAGATCTAGGAATAATTTCAATTGGAAACTCACCCTCTTGGTTAAGAGGAAGACTAAAAAATTCAACAGGGAAAACATCGGTGTATTCCCTTATAATGGGAATGTCTTCAAGCATTGTACTCTCCTTTTGATCAATCATTTGAGATGGATATTCTTTATCATGACATGATTTAATGATTCTGAGTGAGATCCATCCTTCTTCTTAAAATTTAAAAAAAATGATGCCTCAGGATGTGAAGAGTGATCTCCCTCTCCCAATAGTTGATATAGGATTTGAAAATAGATATCCAATCTACAGCCAATATAGCATCAAACTCCACCAAAGGTAGTAAGTCAAGATTTTATGGGAGATCCATTCCACAAACCTCGAATTGGTTGAAGTTATATACTTTAGAGTCAATAAATTCCCCATTAATTTTTCTCAAAAATAACTTAACTTCCATATTTTGATGTGGTGTTTGAATAGTTCAACTAGATTTATAATATATGAAAGAATTTGTAGAACTATAATCAAAAAGTATGTTTTTTATTCTTGAATAAATAACAATATTACCTATCACCACATCATTTTCGAGATCCTCCTCAAAAGTAGTGATATAATATTCCATTCCTTTATACCGTGGGGTTTCTTTTCAATGATTTTTTATAACAACCCCTAGCTAGGGAATTGGAACACATAATGATCATGTTCCTTGCAGTTGAAAAACTGTACTAATAAAGAATTGATCTAAAACATACATTCTTCCTATACATTAGTGGGATTATTTTTATCGTTTATATAAATATTATCCTAATTCCCCACTATTCCACATTTGAAGAACCTCCTAGTTCCCTTTAGATAGTTCCTAGGATCCTTCTTCCCACACTTTTGACTTATGAGATGTTGAGTATTCATTCCTCTTGAAGATTTATTTGTTTATCCTCCCATATTAAACTAAATTTTCCACTTTTTATCTTCGATCCACCAAGACCACTGGGAGTATCTAATTTCCATCTCAACATTAACGTAAAAACTTACAATATTCTCATTGCTGTCAAAGTACCAAAGTACCAATGATTTTAAGAGACTTGAATTAAATACACTAAAGTAATCCACATTACTTTCAGTGTCCACGAAAAAGACAGGTGTGTATCCTGAAATCCTTGTAATGTTTTCCCATGTTCTATAATAGACTCATCATACTTTTGATTCAGTCTAAGTAAATCTCTCTCAATATTAAGATGGAGATTTCAAGGGAAATATTAATTGAAAGTTGTTTTCTTGAATCCTTATCATTCCATGGAATTAATTTTATCTTTAGAATTAATTTCTTTATCAGCTTCCCATCAAAAAAATATGCCACCTGCATGAATTTATATCCTTTCGATCATAGGAGGATATAAAATATCTTCTTAATAGATTTAATCCATTACATTAGGATGAGTCGATCGGAAGATCCACTAATGGTATAATGCCTTTATCACATAAATTATTCGACCAAAACATGATCTATCTTATGATAAGAAGGGAATTCCACATGATTTAGGTTATTATTCATAACTTGATCCAATAATATCATGATTTTATGATCTCCCATTCCCATTAATTTTGGAATATCATTAGTGAATTCATCACAATGTTGATCACATTGGTTATTTTCACGATTTCTATTATTTTTATACATTAACTAAAAAAATAAAAATTAATTTAGGTGGGATTGAGTACCTATAAAATGATTATATGAAAATGAAACTATGAACATATGAGGATAAAATTATAAATGAAAATTGTATTGTAACATATGATTATGTTTGTTTCAATATAGGTTATCCATGGGGATAGAATTCTCCTTAGGGTTATTAATAATGTTTTCCAATCGCAATCCCTATAAACTGATATACCATCATCTAATACCAAATGCAGTGAACCAATTCTTTTACACATATTATTACATGATTTTATGTATAATTTTACATTAAATAAAAACCAAGTATATAGAATCTAGTGTCTTTGGAAGTCCAGGTACATAAATAGAAATCATGAAACTACAATAAAACATATATTTGTTCATTTCTATAATGAGATACTAATTCCATTTGAGCTCCAACAACTTCATAGGATAATCTAGGGAATACATTGGCAAAATTGGTGAGCTAAAAATCTCAGTAAGGAAATAATCCTGGAAATTAAGCATAACACATGAGTCAGATTGCATAAAATTATAACATAAAAGTAATGGATCTTAAATAAACACAAAAAAGCATATTATGTATAACATAGAGTCATATGATCAAGAAAACATAGTAATGTGGAATAACCATATATCATGACATAACATGAGTCAATTCCAACTACCAAGACTATATCGCATGATGGTTGGGGTCCCATAATGGATTAGGTTTACTCCCTAATCCCATAAATAACATATCATGAGACTAAAACATTACCCAATGAGTTGGACTGATATCTAGGTTGACAAATCATAAAATATACTGGAATATGTATTCTTCAGAATGAAATAAAACAAAATGAGTCATCGTAATGGTTACCAATGGATAGAAATGGGTTTCGTAATCATGTCACAAGGAAAAACCAAAGGGTATATAAAAGTGTTATCCATGAAATAAGGGATTTAAATTAATCTTGGACATTAATAAAGGAAATATGAGAATGGATCCGGAATAATTAATTACAAATAAACTCATGAAATAGTGGCTAGGTAGCATTATAATTATGCCACTTAAGTATAGTTTTAGTGAAAATAATAAAGAGTCTTTAAAGAGAATAAAGATATAATTGTTGCCATAAATCCAAAAATGAAATAAAATAGTATTTCATAATAAATTGGGTGTGTTTAGAAAAATATTGGGAGTAATAAAATAATTTATGGAGTGTTCTCAAAAATGGGTAAGAAATAGAGAAGTTTCCCTTTATCGGGTTTCCTTATTAAGATGATTTGAGAAGGGGACCTTAAAAAATAAGAAATTCCCCATAAATGAAAGAAGAATTGAGATAAATAAATATGTTTAGTAAATTGAAATATAATATATTATAAGTATATAATAATAATTAAGTTATAATAAAATGATTTAAAGAGATAGAAAGCGTAACCCAATTGAGATAAGGAGGTTCAGAGAGATCCCTTACATTGCAATTTCATTTTTTTGAACATCCATTAACCTCTTTTATAAGGGTTTAATGAATGTTATTAATTTATAATATATCCATATTCATATTTATTATATGATATCTATTACTCATATAACCTCTCACAATCATCTCATTAATAATATGTCAATTTTACAATTATTTCAGTTGTGAACTGCTTCATTTCTCCAAGCATGTTTTTTCACGTAAACCTGATTCTTGGTCATGAAATATAGATTAATCATCACCATAATTTTATTAAGGATATTATTATAATACAGAATTATTTAATATATTTTTATAACCATTATTTAATGTTTTATAAGTAACATTAATTTCATTTCTTCATCGAGAGAGCATGTCGTACGTACGCACGAGCAACAATATCATTAACTTAATGCTGAATGGATAGAGAAATGGATGAATTATTCATTTAATTGAATTAATATATTGTCATAAGTATCATATATATACCTTATTTTTATTAATATAACCATCCATGTAAAATGGTGATGAAAAATGAATTAGACCATTATATAGAGATGATATGTCGTATGTACACATGTGCGATGCATTCAATTTTTATAGGATGGATATAAGGTAAAATATGGTTTTATCATAATAATAATAACATCTAATTATAGTAATTATATTTTATTTATTATTTTAGGATGGGTATAACATATTATCCTGAGGTAGAAAAAGAAATAAATTTGAAAGGATCAGTAAAGACTATTACATATTCTATGAAGGATCTCCTATATTACTTCTCTCAAGGGACCTTGGGTTTGTATTTTGGAAGGGATAGAACCAAAAGAACATAAAAATTATTTTTATAAGAGAAATGAGAGTTTTTAGTTAGATATATATGGTTAAAAGTGGTGTAAAGAAGTGAAGGACGGGGTTCCCTATTATAATTGTGGGGAGGGAACTTTTGGAATTTATCAATATATTAAAATATAATAAGAATATTTTAGAACTGAGTGCTTCCAATTTTTTTAAAAATTAATATATTGTGAAATTTTTTACCTTATATTATCCCCTTTATTATTATGTTTTATTTTTATTAATTTCAAATAATTTAATAAAATATTAATCCAATAAAATGTCATTATTTTAATTTTTTAATACTATTCATTACTTTAACTTAAAAACATCAATACAATAAGTAAAATAAATAAAAAATATTTTATTATATCCTAAAAATGTCATGGTTATCTATAGATTCATAGATAAACTTAAATATCACAAATTATGTTACTTTTACAATTTCAATATAATTTTTTTATTATTCCATTACTCAAACAATTAGAGCATCAACTTTTTGTAATACATTGAGTTAATAATTTATTCAGTGAAAATAAAAAATAAACTAAAATTATGTAGATAAATATTTTGGATTTCAAAATAATATTTTTACTCAAACATATCATCCTCACAACACCTTACTAAAATATGACACTAATTAAAAACATGAGTGTGACATATTTGGATTTTCAATAAATAAAATATTATAGTGGTTATAATCATAAGTAATTGACCAAAAAGGGTTATAATGTAAAGACCCGTAAATTTCAAGGATTTTTTTTGAATTCTTTGAGATTTTACGAGTACACTGTTTCTGACGGCGCTTGATTCCAAGGCACGGTGTGCCCAGAATCAATTTTTGAAGTTTTGCTCGGGTACGTTCAGTAAATGAACGAGCGATTTTTTCTAACTTTTGAACCGGTGCTCAGAATTAAAATCTGAGGGCACCAATGAATTCGTAGCACTGGGATTCACTTGGGTGAAGCTTAAATTCAACCAACAAGGGTTGGATGAAAAAGATAAGTTTTTAGACTTTTAGAAAAAGAATTATATATAATAAAATAACTCTAAGTTATTTTATTCTTTTTCTTCCACCGTTGAGCAGCAGTTGGCGGAGTCGCAGTGTAACGACGATCAACAAATGGGGGCCATTTAATGATTCATCCCATGGGTTGGGTAACAACAATGCTCGTGTGTTTAATAGGTTCATTAATTAAGGTTTATTAATGAACCATAATAATGAACACAACATGAGGATTAATTATTTTATTAATCACCCCTTTGGCAAAAGAATTGCGAAACCGCGGGAGGAAGCTCTGACGAAACGCCGATGACGCCAGCCTCCGACAAAGAACGAAGAAGAACGTCGGTTCCTCGTAGATCGACAATGCGTTCCCAAATCTCTTCCTCGTGGCCAGAGAGGATACGCCACATCCTCCTCGGCGTGCCCCGACAACGCCTATGGTCCTCTTCTCCGCGACGCCGTGTACCGCGACGCCGAAGATCGTCTTCTTGGTTGAGGTAGGGGTTTTGGATTATATTTCATTACATGATTTATACCCTCAGAATGATGTATAATTGTTGGGAGTTGTTTGAACCACTAACACAGTGGGTGCGGACCAACGAACAAGCCCGAACCCACCGCTATTCTATTCTTGATGCGTGGAACGTTGGGCGCCGATGAAACAGGACCACGAGGGCATTTGAAGGCCATCACAGTAAAGAGAGGGTCCCAAGACAAACGTAGGTGCAGATATGACCAAGAATGGACCACCGGAATGACTCCGGTGGCCCGCAGACATCTCTGGCGGCCGGAGGCAGCAGCGCCCCGGTGCGCCGACGGCAGCAGCCGCGCGGGATCCGGAGGAGACGCGGCGCTGGGCACCGTGTCCGCGGGGAGAAAATGGAGGGGGGACTGTGTCCCGCCCTACTCGGTCGCTGGCCGAGCCCGTGCACCCCCCGCCCAGGCCGGGGCGGGTCGCGCGGACCGGGACGGGCCGCACCCAGACGGGTCGGGCCCAAACCCCCCACTTCGGGCCATTTTCGATATTTTTCCCATAACAAGAGCTAAGGATCTCCGATCGATGCACCGTCTGTTGACTAGGACTCCTTGGATCGAGACG
Source organism: Viscum album (assembly GCA_963277665.1). Lineage (NCBI taxonomy): Eukaryota > Viridiplantae > Streptophyta > Magnoliopsida > Santalales > Viscaceae > Viscum > Viscum album. The sequence continues at coordinate 2,078,970,727 of OY728128.1, read as the reverse complement.
GTTGTTTTAGTATATTACACTTGAGGTTTCGGAAAATTTTGGGTATGGTCGGGTTGGTTCGAACTCAAAACCAACCGGGCCCTTGGCGTGGAAACTCTTATATCTCAAGGACCGGACATCCGATTGACATGCCATCAATTTCATTGGGATCCTTTTGTTGAGACGGTCCTTTTGGCTTACACCTCTTGAGGTTTGGACGCATCTGGAGTATGTTCAGGTTGGTTTTATCTCAAAAATCAACCGGGCCCTTAGAAAGGAAAAGCCAATAACTCTCAGACCGGGCGTCCGATTGACGCATCGTCTGTCGCGTTGGGTTTCTTTTGACAAGACGGAACATTGGAATACATTAACTATGGACTTTGTGATAGTTGATGTATCGACTCTATCTCTCTCTCTTTCTCGAGGAGTGAACCCTCCCAGAATCGAGCATGTTGTGTGCGGGAACGTTAGAGCTGGCTGCGACTGTGACGATGACGACTGTACTTGGATCCTCCGTGGGTTCGGCAGCGACGACGAACGTACTGGAATCCTCCATGGGTTCGACGACGATGAATACTATTCTTGTATCCTATGTTGGTCTGGCAGTATTGACCTCTGTGCTTATATCATGTGTGGGTCTGGCAGAGTAGCTGGTCTTGTATCCTTTGTGGATCCGACAGCTTAGCTAGTCTTGTATCCTATGTGGGTCCGACAGCTTAGATGAATCAGGGGCTACATTTGATCATCTCTATCGCCTTACAAAGTGTATGCATTTGTGTGCTGTGTCTTGATTCTCAATCATTATCATTGATGTGGTTGAGTTCCTTTCCTTTGTGGATTGGGTTGTGTTTTTCCTGTGTGGACTGAGTTGTGCTAACCTTTGTGGACTGGGTTGTGTTTTTCTTGTGTGGACTGAGTTATGCAATCCTTGTAGACTGGGTTGTGCTTTCCTTTGTGGACTGCATGGTGCTTGGGAGTTGGAGACGAACTGTAACTGATGACTTAGGTATATGTATGGGTATATACCTAAGTAGTGTTGTTGATACTTCGTGATTATATCTTTCCTTTGTGGTTTATCCTTCGTGGATTCTGAGAGACCTTCGGGGGTCTTGGGGTCCCTACTGAGTATCGTATACTCACTCCTGCACGGGCTATGCCCGCACTACGTTTTTTTGGTTGTAGATGAAGGACAGCGCTGATCGAGGTGGAGTCTTGAGGAGCTGGACGGTACCCGGAGGTGGACCACTTGGCGGGACATACACGGAGTGGGTGACCGGACCCGAGGAGCTGAGGAGACTATCTGTACCCACCCTTCAGGTGGGATTTCCAGAGGATGACTCAGTGTTGCTGTTTTTCTTACTGTTGTTGTACTTTCCTTTCAGTTGTACTGTACTTTCAGTTGGGTTTGTATTCTGACCCATTTACTTTTCCAGCACATACCTTGTACTCAGTTTTCTTAGTGTTTACTTCGCTTGTGTACTCTGTTGTGTATGTTACTTATTAAAGGCAAAGCCTTCCCTACTTTTGGTATTTACGCCTTTGGTGCTAGTCGCCAACCCCTAGCCTATGGAAGGCAGACATGGGGTAGTCACGGAATGGGCCCCGAGGACGAGTTGTGACAAATTGGTATCAGAGGAGTCAGGTCTACCATAGAACTCAGGACTTTGATAATTTCTTCTCTGTGGAGCAATAATATTTAGAGTAATGAGTGTGGTTATTAGTCTAGGGAGTCCAGTGTTGGTGCGGCGGCCAACGTGTCCATACACCCGGACCCTGACTTCTGATTTCTGACTCAGTGCAAAAAAACATTGATTGCATGTGTGTTTCAAAAGTTTTCTTTGTGATTACTTTATGTCAGCTCACCAGGTATACTTTATTAACAATGGTGCACTTTTTTCTTTTTAGGATGGACCCACTATGGCAGCCAGCTAGGGTTCCGAGCTTTGTGCTAGACGGAAGCCCACTGAGTGACGAGGCCTCGGTGCAGGGACCCATTATAGCGGAGGCACCGGTGGTACCTCTAACTGCCGACCCACTGATTCTACCTGCCCCAGTGGCGGAGAGAGCACGCCGCCTGAGCGTGTTGCACGAGTTTCAGAGGCAGAGGCCACCTATGTTCCATGGAGAGACAGATCCTTAGGCAGCCGTGGATTGGCTCGAGGCTGTCTTCAGAGTCTTCAGATTGGTAGGGACACCAACAGACCTCATGGTGATCCTTGTCGCGAGTCTCATGCACGCAGCATCAGGTAGATGGTGGAGTCTGATGCTCCAGGTGCACGATGAGGAATCTCTTATTTGGACGGACTTCGAGAGCCTCTTATGATCGGAGTTCGTTCCATCCACCCTCAATGAGGTGCGCATCCAGGAGTTACTACAGCAGCGGCAGGGCATCATGTCAGTATCCCAGTAATCGGCGAGATTTACCGACCTCTCGCGCTACTCCACATACATGGTACAGGGCCCATTATTTCGCACCTGGACCTTTGAGCAGGGGATGAGGCATGAGATCAGAGCATAGACGATTCCACTCAGTATCCCGACCCAGGAGGGGGTGCTGGAGCGAACCCTACTAGTGGAGAGATTTCTTGTCGAGCAGCCATCAGCAGTGAGACCCACCGCAGGACGGCACAGAACGGAGTCTTCTGTAGCTGGAAGTCGACAGATGATGCAAGGGTCCAAGCGGACCAAGCTGACTGATGGGCGACCACAGGATTCGGGTTCGGCTGTGTGGGGCACACGATGCAGAGCCAGCCTTCCGAGGAGTAGACATTGTTATGCATGCGGCGGGCAGGGCCACATGGCTCGTGACTGCCCGACCCGCCATGAAGACGAGCAGTAGAAAGTGGAGGTACCTCCCAGGAAGAGGCAGAGGTTCGACCGTGGTGGTCCACAGGGAGTATTCTGAGGAGCCAGAGGAGATGGCCGAGCAGCGGGTGGTGGACGACGTTTCTAGGCTCTACCACCACCACCCCCAAGAGGTCCACCCCAACCACAGGGAGCTGGCGGGTAGAGGCAGGATCAGCTCCAGGCAGCAGACGCTTACAACCACGGCACACCCATGATAATTTGAGGTACTATCTGTGTCTACTCCACCCTTTCCGCAGCTCTTATAGACATAGGTGCGAGTCATTCTTTTATTGTCGCTGCCCTTGTTCAGAGCTCAGAGATTCCGACGGAGCAGTTGGCTCGATCCTTGCAGTTAGAGACTCCTACGGGAGCAGACTCGACGATTACGCACTGGTGCCGAAAGTGTGACATTACTCTAGGAGGAGAGAGCTTCGACTGGGATCTTCTTGTATCTAAGTCGAGGCCTTACGACATCATCTTGGGTATGGATTGGTTATCTACAGTCCAAGCTCAGATCGACTATATTAGGCGCAAGGTGCGGTCTGTCTGCACGGATGGGACCAGGTTTACCTTCACTGGTGAGAAGGGAACCTTCGTAGTATAGGATGGACTCACACAGAGGAGAGGGCAGCCGATCACTCATCATTTGGCTAGTCTCATCCTCGGAGCAGTTGACGTGCAGAGTCTGTGTTTTCCTGTAGTGGTGGATCAGTATGCAGACGTTTTTCCTGACGATGTTCCAGGACTACCTCCTTGCAGGGAGGTAGATTTCTATATAGACCTATACCCCGTGACATCACCGATATCCACTCCAGCATATTGGTTGGCTCCCACCGAGCTTCGTGAGCTGCGGGTACAGTTGGAGGACCTATAGGGGAAAGGTTTCATCCGACCCAGTGTTTCACCCAGGGCTTCTCCAGTCCTATTCGCCAAGAAGGTGGATGGGGGCTTGAGAATGTTTGTCAATTACCGTCGCCTGAACCAGGTGACCGTGAGGAACAAGTATCCACTTCCGAGGATTGACGACCTCTTTGATCAGCTCAAGGGAGCACGTTGGTTCTTGAAGATAGACCTCAGGTTAGGCTATTATAAACTCCAAGTTCAGTATGAGGATGTGCAGAAGACATCCTTCAGGTGCCGGTACGACCACTAGGAGTTCTTGTTCATGCCCTTTAGTGTGACCAATGCTCTAGTAGTGTTCATAAGTCTCATGAAAATGATATTCCAACCCTACCTCGATCATTTTGTCGTAGTCTTCAATGATGAAATACTGATTTACTCGACCACTGAGGAGGAGAACGCCTACCACTTACGAGTTGTACTGGATACACTCCGAAAGAACCAGCTTTATGGTAAGCTCTCAAAGTGCCAGTTCTGGCTTCGAGAGGTTCACTTATTGGGGCACGTCATCTTAGGGGCGGGAGTTTCAATGGATCCCGCGAAGGTCGAGGTGGTACTTTCTTGGGATCCACTCAGGAGCGTGAAGGAGGTGCAGAGTTTCCTAGGTCTGGCTGGGTACTATCGGAGATTTGTGCCAGACTTCTCCATAGTTGTAGCACTGCTTTCAGCTTTGATGAAGAAGGGGAAACCCTTCATGTGGTCAAACCGATGTCAGCAAAGCTTCCAGGTGCTGAGGCAGAGATTGACCAGTGCACCCATCTTGAGGCTGCCAGAGGAGGGCATAGGGTACGTAGTTTACTACGATGCATCAGGGATCGGACTCGGGTGTTTCCTGATGTAGGAGCGATCAGTGATTGCTTATAGTTCATGGCAGTTGAGGTAGCATGAGAAAAACTACACTACCCATGACCTGGAGTAAGCAGCAGTGGTCTTTTCCTTGAAGATGTGGCAGAACTATCTGATGGGCGAGCGATTTACAGTCTACTCTGACCACCATAGTCTCAGGTATATCTTCTCGCAGAAGGACCTGAACCTGAGACAGTGGTTATGGCTCGAGTTCCTCTAGGATTATGACTTTGAGATAGTCTATACTCCTGGGAAGGGGAATGTAGTAGTTGATGCTCTCAGCAGGAGGTCAAGCAACTAGCTACTTGGAGAGGCGACAGAACAGTTATCCGCTTCGCAGATATCATTCGTGGATAGTGATGGGGCAGCCTATCTTCAGTCCCTCATAGTCACTCCTCCACTACTTCATCGGGTCAGAGAGGCACAGTGTGGGGACATAGACTGTGAGATGCGACATGCACAGATATCCTCAGGATAGGCACCTGATGTATTTTCATTAGGAGGAGAGCACGTCATCCTTTTCAGGGGACGTACCATAGTACCAGTTGCATTGCAGGAGGAGGTGCTGAGGGAGTTCCACACTTCCCCTCTAGCGGTACATCCTGGAGTAGCGAAGATGAATCAGGACCTCAAACGATAGTACTGGTGTCCAGGTTTGAAGAAGGTTGTGGCGGAGTTCGTTTCTCGATGCCTTACTTGCCAGAAAGTGAAGGCGGAACACCAGGTACATGCAGGCTTGGTACAACCATTAGAGGTCCCAGAGTTGAAGTGGGATGGGATTTCGATAGATTTGATGATGGGGATTCCACGTACTTCGAGAGGTCACGACGTCATCTGGGAGATCGTAGATCGACTTACCAAGTCAGACCACTTCCTACCGATCAGAGAGCAGGGCTCAGTAGAGAGATTAGGACGCCTCTACGTTCAGGAGATCGTACGGCTTCATGGTGTACCATCGACTATCGTCTCCGATCGAGATGCTCGTTTTACTTCCCAGCTTTTTAAGGGGTTGTAGTAGGCGTATGGGATGTGCTTCGTGCATATGTCCTTGACTTTGGTCGTAGCTGGGAAGATCACATACCCTCGGTGGAGTTTGCATACAACAACAGCTACCACTCTACCATCGGGATGGCACCTTATGAGGTAATGTTTGGCCAACCATGCAGATCACCTCTATGCTGGACTGACCCTGGGGAGTCAACACTCGTAGGACCAGAGATGGTTCTGGCTATGACATAGAAGGTGCAGATCATCCAGGAGTGGATGAGGACTACACAGAGCAGACAGAAGTCTTATGCTGATAGGAGGCAGAGACCACTGGAGTTCGAGGATGGAGACCACGTTTTCTTACAGGTCTCACCTCAACATGGATTACGGAGATTTGGTCAGGGCGACAAGTTATCTCCGCACTTCATCGGACCATTCTAGGTTCTCAGAAGGATAGGCAAGGTGGTTTATCACCTGGCTCTTCCACCTCAGTTACACCGGGTGCACGACATCTTCCATGTATCTCAACTGAGAAGATACGTGCACGACCTGACGCATATCATTGACCATGGGGAGCTGGACATTGATGACGGGGCGACTTTTGCGGAGGTCCCGATGGAGATCGAGGATCGACATGAGTGGGTCATGGTGGATGGTTGATTTATCTAGTGCGCATCAGGTGGCATCACGGGAACCTGCAGGAGAGCACATGGGAGTGGGAGGCTCAGATACGTGCATAGTACCCTCATTTGTTTCCCTAGTTTATGATGTACCTTTATGGGGATGTAAATCCCTAAGGTGGGAGTAATGTAAATACTCGTAAATTTCAAGGAATTTTTTTTTAAAATTCTTTGGGATTTTACGCGTACGTAGATTCTGACAGTGCTTGATTCCGAGGCCCGGTGTGCCCGGAATCAATTTTCAAAGTTTAGCTCGGGTACGTTCAGCGAACGAACGAGCGTGTTTTTCTAACTTTTGAACTGGTGCTCGGAATTAAAATCTAAGGGCACCGATAAATTCATAGTGTCGGGATTCGCTTAGGCGAAGCTTAACTTTAACCCACAAAGGTTGGACGAAAAAGATAAGTTTTTAGACTTTCATAAAAAGACTTATATATAATAAAATAACTATAAGTTATTTTATTCTTTTTCTTCCACCGTTGAGCGGCAGCTGGCGGAGTCGCAGTGTAACGACGATCAATAAATGGGGCCATTTAATGACTCGTCCCTTGGGTTGTGTAACAGCAACGCTCGTGTGTTTAATAGGTTCATTAATTAAGGTTCATTAATGAACTATAATAATGAACACAACGTGAGGGTTAATTATTTTATTAATCACCCCTTTGGAAAACAAATTGAGAAACCGCAGGAGGTAGCTCTGAAAAAACACCAACGACACCAGCCTCCGACAAAGAATGATGAAGAACTCCAGGTCCTCGGAGATTGACGATGTGCCACCAAACCTCTTCCTCGCGGCCAGAGAAGAGACACCGCTTCCTCCTCGGCGTGCCCCGACGACGGCTACGATCCTCTTCTCTGCGAATCTGTGTCCCGCGATGCTGATGATCGTCTTCCTGGTTTAGGTTGGGGCTTTGGTTTATATTTCTTTACGTGATTTATACCCTCGGCTTGACGTATAATTGTTGGGAGTGGGTTGAACCACTAACGCGGTGGGTGCGGACCAACGAACAAGTCCGAACCCACAACTATTCTGTTCTTGATGCGTAGAACGTTGGGAGACAATGAAACGGGACCGAAATGGCATTTGAAGGATGTCGCAGTGAAGAGTGGGTCCCGAGATGACCGCAGGCACAGATGGGAGCAAGAAGGGACCACCAGAATGACTCCAGTGGCCCGCAAACATCTCCAGCGGCGCGGGTCACCGGCGCCCTGGTGCACCGCCGGCAGGAGCCACCGTGGCTGAAGCTCTGGTGGTAGGGGACCAGATCTCGTGGCCATGTGGGATCCGGAGGAGACGCGGCGCTGGGTGCTGCGTCTGCGGGGCGAAAAGAGAGGGGGACCTCGTCCACCCTGTGCGGCTGCTGGCCGAGCCAGTGCACCCCCCGGCCAGGCCGGGGCGGGTCGCGCAGACCGGGCCGGGCCGCGCACCGCCGGGATAGGCCACGCCCAACTAGTCCGAACCCGGACCCAGGTCGGGTGGACCCGGTTCGGGCCGACCCAGGGGGGTTGGGCCGGGCCCAGACCCCCCACTTCGGGCCATTTTCGGTCCTTTTCCCATAACATGAGCTACGGACCTCCGATCGACGCACCATCAGTTGTGTAAGAATCCTTGGATCAAGACTATCATTTTGGAATATTACACTTGAGGTTTCGTCAAAGTTTGGGTATGGCCGGGTTGGTTCGAACTCAAAACCAACCGGGCCCTTGGAGCGGAAACGCTTATATCTCAAGGACCGGACATCCGATTGACATTCCTCCAATTGTGTTGGGATACTTTTGTTGAGAAGGTCCTTTTGGATTACTCCCCTTGAGGTTTGGACACAGCAGGAGTATGGTCAGGTTGGTTTTAGCTTAAAAACCGACTGGGCCCCTGGAACGGAAAAGCCAATAACTCTCAGACCGGGCGTCCGATTGACGCACCATCTGTCGCGTTGGGTTTCTTTTGACGAGACGAAACATTGGGATACATCAACTCTGGAATTTGGGATAGTTGATTTATTGACTCTCTCTCTCTCTTGCTTGAGGAGCGAACCCTTACAGAATCTAGCATATTGTGCGCAGGAACCCTAGAGCTGGCTGCGACTGCGATGATGACGACTATACTTAGATCCTCCAATGGGTTCGGCAGTGACGATGACCATACTGGAATCCTCCATGTGTTCTATGAAGATGACTACTATTCTTGTATCCTATGTGGGTCCGGCAGTATTGACCTCTGTACTTGTATCCTGTGTGGGTCCGACATAGTAGTTGGTCTTGTATCCTTTGTGGGTACGATAGCTTAGTTGGTCTTGTATCCTATGTGGGTCTAACAACTTAGATGAATCAGTGGCTACATCGGATCATATCTATCGCCTTACGAAGTGTATGCTTGTGTGAGCTGAGTCTTGATTCTCAATCATTATGATTGATGTGGTTGACTTTCATTCCTTTGTGGACTAGGTTGTGTTTTTCTTGTGTGGACTGAGTTGTGCTAACCTTTGTGGACTGGGTTGTGTTTTTCCTGTGTGGACTGAGTTATTCTATCCTTATGGACTGGGTTGTGCTTTTTTTTGTGGACTTCGGGGTGCTTGTGAGTTGGAGACAAACTGTAACTGATGACTTGGGTATATGTATGGGAATATACCTAATTAGTGTTGTTGATAATTCGTGATTGTATCCTTCCTTTTTGGTTCATCCTTCATGGATTCTGAGAGACCTTTCAGGGTCTCGGGGTCCCTACTGGGTATCATATACTCACCCCTGCACGGGCTATGCCCGCACTACGTTGTGTTGGTTGCAGACGACGGACAACACTGATCGAGGTGGAGGCTTGAGGACCTGGACGGTACCAGGAGGTGGACCACTTGACGGGAGGTACGCAGAGCAGGCGACCGGACCTGAGGAGCTGAGGAGACTATTTGTACCCACCCTTCAGGTGGGATTTCTGGAGGACGACTCGGTGTTGCTGTTTTTTATAATGTTGTTGTACTTTCCTTTCAGTTTTACTGTACATTCAGTTGGGTTTGTATTCGGGCCCATTTACTTTTCCAGCACTTACCTTGTACTTAGTTTGCTTAGTGTTTACTTCTCTTTTGTAATCTGTTGTGTATGTTACTTCTTAAAGGCAATGTCTTCCCTACTTTTGGGATTTACGCCTTTGGTGCTAGTCGTAAGCCCCTGGCCTATGGAAGGCGGGCTTTGGGTAGTCATGGTACGGGCCCCGAGGACAGTTCATGACACATATATTCGACCATTTTATGATTATGGTTGACATGCAATCATACCATAATATTTATTTATGTGTTTAAGTCATTTTATGGTTCTTAACATTTAATTTTTAACATAAATTACTTTATTTACCCTTTACCATGGTAACCAAAATTACTAAAGTTACAATTGACATTGATAAAAAATAAAAGAGAAATATTTACGAAATTTCGACCTCCTAATAAAAAAATTTTATATATATTTAAAATTTAAATACAAATTAGTGGTTGAATTTAATTTAAAAGTAAACTAGAAAACCCAACAAAAAACAATTTTTTTTGGAAAAATACCATTTTAAAACAAAAAAAGTTTCCATACTAATTTTAATCATAAAACACATTTAAATCCCATAATTGGATTATTTTTAATCAAATTTAAATAAATTTAGTTTAAAACTAATACAAACAAAATTTTACCTTATAAATACTTTAAAATAAAATAATGTTTTTTAAAAAAATTGTTATTTTTCATTATTCCTGGAAAAATCAATTTTTTCAAAAAATTATCAAATATTCATCCTAAGATAATTTTGAAATGTAGAATTTAAAAATGAAATTATTATTTTTTATTATATTTTCTGAAACTTCTATAAATTAATTATATGATTCACTCATAAAAAAAGTAATAAAACACTTTTTTGATGAAAATGTATTTTCTTGAAGAATCAAATGATATTACCTAAAATTAAAGTTGTTTTTTACCAATAATTAATTAAAAATTTTAAATTATTATAAATGATAAATTTTTAATAATGTTTTTAATACTATTATTTTTGATGATTTAACAACTATGTTATAATGATCACCTTTAGATAATAATATTTCTTTGTTTGTTTAATCTCGGTGTTACGTATCTTTTACGCTATCAAACATATTCATTATCTTTTTATAAAAAATCTATGTATGTTATAATCTTGGATGAGATAAATTTATGATATGATATAGATAAAAATCCTCAATGTTTTTACTTCATACTCAGTCGTGACAAGAGAACAAATCATCAAATCAAAAATCCAACATGAGGTGTGGCCTATCGCTCTGATACCAATTGTTCAGATCACATAAGGGATTTCCAGACAGAGAGTTGGTGAAGCAATGTGGGTTGAATTTTTACTAATTTAAACACTTATCCTCTTTATTATAGCTCTATCACTTACTTATTGAATGGTTCTCATTTCGTTTTTACTTGTAGTTAGTAAGAATGCACATAAAACAATAAATCAAAAATAACACTGTGATATTTTCAAGGTTCACCTCTGTTGAGGATAACTAAATCGTTGGTTTATGGTGGATATTATTCGACATGAACATAGATTATCTTTTATTGTCATAAAAATCATGAGAAAGTGAATAGCCCTAAACTCATTCTCCTAGAACCGACCAGGTACAATGTAAGATATAACATTAATGCACAAGATACTAGATATCATCATACCCTTATAAAGTGATAAAAAATCTATAAGAATTATTTTTTAATATACACTAATTACTATAATAAACCATCTATGAATGAAGTAATCAAATGGTTTCATCAAATACAGAAAACTAAAGGGTTGTCTAAAATATGTATCAATCAAGTGGGATGCATTTTTTCTTCTTCAGTCAAAAAATATCAATATCTAGACTAGTAAAAATCATGTTCCATGACCCGAATAATAATTAAAATAATTAGCTTGATCAAAATTTAAACTTCTTTTTGAATTCAATAATCAATATGAGATATTAAATTTATATGGTAATTATCAAAGAATATTGATGAAATCCTAGTGATATTCTTGGAATGAAAACGATTTATCTTACCTGTAAAATCTATATCACGAATAGAATATCTCAAATCATATTCATAATTCTTTGTGAGACACACAAGGAGAACAATTTTTAATACATCCTTTTAGATGTGTCCATGTTTATAGACTCATTTTTCTTCACGTGAATTAATACTCATGGATCTTTTTTTCATGAGGGTGAACTCACTATTTTTTATTATTCTTATTTGTGAACTACTCAATACCAGTGTGCACAGTGGTATCCTTCTTCGCATAAGGTTATATACAAAGGATATTTCTACTCCATGAAATCTAATTAGATAACCTCATCATAAATTATAGTGTACACCACAACCTTTGGTTCTTCACATACAAAAGAGGGAGTATGTGAAACCGACCATAAAAATCTTAGCTAATTTTTGTGGGACTTTTCTTTGTGAGGACAATAATATCATAATTGTTTTCTAATAAATCCATGAAATATTATTAAAATATAATGGGATCTTTCTTTGTGAAAAAAATGAATTATTATCTACATTTATAACTCAACAAAGTTTTACAAAACTTTAATCTATAGACTAGGAGGCTCAGAGAACCATTTTTTCTTATAAGAGGATGTGCAAAGGGCTTAAGAAAATGCTCTATTTTTCTGAGATGAAATAAATGATCATAATAATTTTGTAACAACTCTTGATCAGAAAAGTTATTATTTTATAGGTGGTTTACACATCCCCTTTCTTGAGAATAATTTCATTTTATATTTTTGAAATCTCTCTAATGATGATTTAGAGTTATGGCTATTTTCTATATCACTAAATATATCATTATTTTTTCAGTGTGTTTTATTATTTTTTGATGATTCCTATAATTTTGGGATTATCATGTGGAGTCTTCCTTCATGACAAAAAACACACGTTCACACAAAAAAATGATCATTTTCATCATCCTCATCCATTCATATAATCTTCTATGAATTTATCTCGTTATTATCACATGGAAGGAGAACATCCTTTCCAGAATGTTTTTCAGAAAACTAAATATTTCATGCATATCGGTTCATGATATCATTATTTCGAGGACTCTTCATTAAAACATAGCATGATTATGGGATCCTCATAGCTCAATCAATGTTCACTGGTGGAGATGGTCAACATCAAAGGATGACATCGAGGTTAATGGGATTTTGAATATGGATAAAGGATTTGATCAAACGACCTTGATAAAACTTTAACACCCAATAATTTTATAGTTTGTCTCTTTTCATATTTAATCTCTTTGATATCTTACTTTACACAATGCATTTATCCTAAACAACTTATTAAATATTATTATATATTTGTGATAGTTATACCTGAGCCATTGGAATTATGGGAATGAATGAGATTAATTAAATTATGAAAATTTATTTTAAACAAGTTTATAAAATGAATTCACTGATTACCAATTAATTAAATTTGAAAATAAAACCCAATTGAACTTAAATGATGTATTTTTATAAAAAAACTATTTTTCTTCCCACAATGGTATTTTACCTTAATAAATTAAATTAATCTCAATTATTAAAATATATTAATTAAATTTATATTTTATATATTCAGTAAAGTTTTTAAATTAATCCAATTAGTTTAATATATTTAAGATAAGAATAAATCAAGTTTTAAGCTTAAAAATCTATATTTTATAAAATGAAATTTAGCCTCCTTTTAAAGGCATAACTATTTTTAAAGATAATCTTAACACTATTATAAATTTTATATTAAAAAATAATAATTATTTTTAAATGTGGGATATCAAAATTATCTTATGGTTATATTTTGATATTTTTCTGATAAGTTTTATTGTTTGATGAAAAGTGAAAAATAAGGCATTTTAATTGAAAACAGAGTTTTCAAATAAATAATTTAAAATGATAAATTATATTTTAAATTGGTTTTAATGTAAAACTATTTCATTTATATGTAAATAAATCCAATTTAGTTCATTATAATCAATTTAACATTGATATTGGATGTAAAAGCATTTCAAACTTTTGAACCATTTCAATTTAAAACCCTGCTTTCCCATTACTCTACAGGACTAATTATAAATATAATTTTTCCAATTATATGAATTTAATTTGGAAAAATATATTCCATATTTTCACTAATATGGTTGAAAATATATTTTGAGGTCATTTTCATTTTTATACTTAAAAATTTAACCGTGGAAAAACTATTTATCACAGTATAGGTAAAATAATGAAAAGGGTAAAAGTTAAAAGGTAAAGGCTTAAAATACCTAAACAATAAGAACTTAAATGTATTTATGATGTATTTTTCTACCCTAAACATCATTTTAAACGTTAATTATCATTAAAATTAGTATAAATTAATTCCACATCAATGTGGTTGGAATTAAACATAAAGTAATTCTTATTCAATCACTTAAACCCACCTGTCCCCATGTATAAATAAGAACCCTCACCACCCCATTTTGAATCATAATACTTTAAGATACAAAAATATATAAAAAACATATCCTTCTTACTCCAACCATTTTCATGTGCTTATGTTCAAACCAAAATATCAAATCTAATTCACTCAATGGTTCCTCCAAATAGGTGATATTTAAGTGGTAATTGTCTCAAAGGACCTATCTTAATTGTTTTTCTTCTTACACTTTCTCCAAACATCCTTCTTGCATACAGAATTGTTAATTATAGATTAATTTACATGATATAATTTTATTTTACTATTTTAATATCTTATATACATCCATTTTATTACCTCCTCTTATTAAAAAAATGAAACTATTGTCCAAATTATGTCGGTTATTCATGTCCATGAATAATGGGTTTTTGTTTTCCATTACCACCTTCATGGATGGTCAATAAATTATTAGTCATGTTAAATTATATTTTAATAAGTATATTATAAACACTTTAATGTTATAGAACATAAATATATATAGAATATTAAATAAAATAAAACTAGTCTGTGGTGTTCGAAAAAACTGCAAAAATTTAACTAAACAATTACCATTAACATTTTATCAAAGGAATCATCATCTTTTGATAAATAAAAATAATTTATGGGAACATTTATTATTATTTAATTTAATTAATACAATTTCAGTTCCCTTCTATATTTTTAATCTGTTTTAAAAGAACATTCATATTTTTATACAAATGAACCAAACATTAAACCATGAAAAGAACCCACCAGAAACCATGAAAATAATGAAATCTTATTATTGAATAGGTAATTAGATATTACAAAATCATCAAATGAGGTGTTATAAATACGAATATAGTTATTTATTATGTGAATAAAATTCTTTAAACAATTATACATGAATTTAAATTATGAAACACTAAAGGGAAGTGTAAGGTAAGGGTTTTCTCATATCACTTCTACTTGTATGAGATATTTTCCTTATGCACCAATTATTTCGTTCAAGGGTGTATTAATAATACCCTTTGATATATCATATCTTTAATCTCATAATATTCATTTTATTAAATTTTTTATTTGAATATTATTACTTTTATTGTCTATACTACTTTACTGATTACAATAGGTAAGGGATTTCAAAACATAATTTCCATTCACTAGGTTAAACTTCTACATCATTTTTTATTTTCTAAAAATGGTATGTGTGAAACTACATTTTATTAACTAGTGTCATATTTCCAATTGTATATGTGGATTTACAGTGAATACACATAAGCGATTCATTTGATTAATAATGCAATCCTTGTGAGAGACTTCATCTCTATTTCACTTTATTGAGGCATATTTTAATATTATGCACATAATTTATTTTTATTTTTGTATATAATTTACCTTTATTTTATTTATGATCATCATTATTAGAAAATTTCATTTCAATTAAATATCCATATTTCTTGTATTATGGATATAATCATTTTCTAATTCGTATACCATTTTAAAAATGGTGCTTACTTTGAATGATATTTGATTAACTAGGGAAATAATGTTAAATTTGTATCTTAAACTCAATAAAGATATTTTATAACAATGAATTTTGATTAAATTGACTATTGGATATATGATGAATTCTTTATACATAATGGAATGGGTGGGGATCATATTTAGAAAATCCCCTTGATGCATATGTAGTCTCATGAGATGAATAATGTGGCCAAAAGAAATGGTTTATTACCCACAATGAATTATAAATCATCTAAAATGTTTTAGGTTAGTGGTTCATGTTCTGTATACATGGCATCAAATAATTAATAAATTTCATTATTCAATATTCAATTATTATTATCCAGAGGATTTTCAATCTAAAAACATTAATAAATTAATTTCATTATTGGTTTATTGAATTAAATGGATTGTGTGTTCAGTTATCTAACTTTACATATTGATTATGATTATTTTGTTATGTGATATTTTTTATTTCATACTTTAAAGGTAAAATGGGTATCATGTATGTAATCTAGTTTTCTGAAACTAATAAAATATTCGATCATTTGGGATTTTAATCTTATCTCTATACTAATATAAAAAATCCATGCATCGTATTCGAGTTACTTGGGTTTGGGTCTTTTTAGTTGGTATGAGAATGAGGATTATTATAAACCATGGGAACTAGATTTAGGAAAAAATAGATTAGACAATGATACCCTATGATATATTTTTGAAATATATACAAATAAAATAAGCTTATTATTTATATATTAGTTTTCATTATGTAGTTTTTATATTATTTTTTATGTTTCATTATTTTATGATCTAATAAAGTGTATGAAACAATTAAAAATGGATAATATTAGAAGGAATGGGAACCTTATAAATTCATGTAATCCATAAAGGAATTTCCCTCTAAGGAAATACAATGTTGTAGAATCTAGAGTTGGAGTTGTAGTTGGTACTGAAAAATTATAACTATATTGGGACAACTAACTCAGCTTATGAGAAAAACCATTCTATATAGAGATTTCTAATGCACAATGTGGTGCAATAATGTTATAAAACTTTATGAAATAACATGATATATCATTCAATGGGACTAAAATTCCATTTGTAGATGACCAATGCATAAGTTATTTATAAAACATATTTCTTTCTATAGGAAGTAATGAAAGTGAGAAGGATTCCATAGCAGTTTATCATATCTCTAGAGATGTGGATCGATTGTGTTCATTGATTAAAAACACTAAGGACTATGAGGAACTATAAAATGTGGAATGGATGTATTTTAAGATACTTTTATTAGAAAAATATTTCCCTTACAAACTGCAAGGAGATATGGAGAGACAACTCCTGAGACTGATAGAATGGGAGGATGAAAATTATGCTCACTATAAAGCCAACTTTAAAAGATTATAAAGACATTTTGTGGACTACATACAAAACCCAATGTGTAAAATTTAAAATTTCTTTGATGGGATAAATACATCCCTATTAAGGGAACTGATCTCCAAAACTTTATCATTATATGATGATATAGTCATATGTTCTATCAAGAAATAGAAATAATTTTCAAGGTCGTATGACTTTAAGAGAGATAAATAGATGTAGAGGATGGTGGAGTAAGAGATGGGTAAATGGAAGAGGGGAAATAATGATTTTCCCACATGTGATAATTACTAAAGAAACACTTTGGTGCATGCATGAAGGAAATGGTAGTTTGTTACAGGTGTGGAGATAAAGGTCATTAGGCTCATGATTGTAATAGAAATAAAGAAGATTTAAATGTTCAATGTTTAAACTATAAGGATATGGGGAATCTAGAAATTGAATTCCCAAGGAGTTTAGGAAAGATACCTCAGAAGAACCGAAGATATCAAGGCCAATCTTATACTATTAATACAAATGAAGTGGAATGATTAGTATGCTTTTTTTATTCAAGAAATATTTTGTAAAATTATAAAGATATTCTGGTCTTAATAATCATGTGATATATAAGGATTATACTACAATACTTTTTATTAAGGATTTGGAAGCATTTAAGGAATAATAATGGTAACCAAGAGATATTATTATATTAAGAGTTGATCTTCAGAAAACACATGATTTGGGGAAGATAACCTTAATATATTTTTTATGTCGAGAAAATAATGAAAAATATATGTTTATGGGATAATATTGGTGACTATGAAAGTGTCCAGTGGTTTTACAATTTATGATGGGTTTATTACATGTTAGGATTTAAGAAATATATTCAACAACCTGAGATTTTATTTATGGAAGCATCATTTTTTTCATTAAGGTTTAAAGGTGATATTTTTATTCATATATTTGGTATGTGACAATAAGATTTACATTATATTGTAATGAAACTCTGATGTTAAGTTTTTCTAGTAGTGACCTAACTTCTATTCTTTCTCCTTGAATTTAGAAAGATGTATTTTCGATGAGTCTTAAGATTAATTAATAATGGAATAGATAAAGTTGAACTTTAGATATTATTTTTTGAGGTTAAAATCTGATTTATCATATTGTAAAACATGTTCTAACAAGTTTTAGTTTTTAAATATTTAAATTCTAATGGATTGACTTATAGGTATTTTGATAAAAGTGTTATAAGAATAAAAATTCATCTTGAATATCCACCTATAGGTTTAATAAATGATGTGAAGATAAATAAAAACACAACCAAAGAATAAGATTATACTTATGATTTGTAATCAAGTAAGTATAACTTCTCAAGTGATTTTTAAATAAAAGTTTATCCTATTACCAAAATTTTTGATGATATTAATAACCTTTTTAAGACCTATTTGGTCAATGGTTTTGTGGTCATTAACCATCTAATGACCATGTCCTCTATAATTCTCTCTAAGAACATTATAGCTAGATTTCTATTCGATTTCCATGTTTTCACTTCTCGCTAATTTTATCATATTCAATGCCTAATTTTTGGGTGACCTTCACATTTCCCTTTCCTCCTTATTAAGGATATGTTTTACTAACCCTATTTATGATGTGGATTTCCCATAAAGGAATTTCCAAGTATCAATCATTAATTTTTGAAGTTCAATATAAAATTTAGAGGACAAAATTTCTTTATGTAAGGGATAATGTTACACCCCAATATTTTATGGTATGTCTCTTTTTAAATTTAATCTTATTGATAGCTTAAATTAGACAAAACACCAAGCTTTAACAAATGATTAAATATTATTATTCAGTTGTGATAATTATCACTTACATGTTAGAATAGAGAGAATTAATGATATTAAATAAACTATGAAAGTATATTTTACATATGTTTATAAAATGAATTCATTGGTTACCAATTAATTAGAAATTAAAATAAAAACCATCTAGAAAACTATATTCTCATCTAAATTGGTATTTTATTATAATAAATTTAATTAATCACTATTAGTTAAATATATTAATGAAATTTATATGTCACATATTCTATAAAATGTTTTTTAATTCATTCATTAAGTCTGTTAGGATTATGATAAGAATAAATCTCATTTTTAACATAAAAATCTATGTTTTTCTAAAAGAATTTTTTTTCACTTTTTAATGAAGCACCTATTTTGAAACTGAATTTTGACACTTTTAAAAAATTTATATGAATATATAAACATGTTTTTTTAAAATTGGGATGTCAAAATTATCATAGGGTTAATTTTTGTCATTTTTTTTGATAAGTTTTATTTATTAATGAAAAGTAAAATATACTACATTTTAATTGAAATTTGAAATTTCATATAAAAATTTTAAAATGTTAAATTATATTTAAAATTGTTTTAAAGTATAATTAGTTAAATAATAAATAAATAAATATAATTTTTGTCATTTTAATTAATTTTACAATGATATTATATATAAAAACATTACAGGAATTTGAACGTTTTCACTTTAAAACCCTTTTTCCTATTACATTTACAGGGTTAATTTTAAATATAATTTTAATAGTTACATAAATTGAATTTGGTCAAATAGATTCTGTAATTGGAATTATAATATCAAAATTAGGATTAAATCTCATTTTAATTTTTATACATAAAAAATTTGTAATGGTAAAAAAATTATTTACTATGTTATAGGAAAAATAATGAAAATGTTTAAACTGAAATTGTAAATGCTTAAAATACCTATAAAATACAATATTATTTGTTTACTTGAGATATTTATCAACCATAACCATCATTTAAAATGTTAATTATCTTCCAAATCCAGGTAAATTAATTCCTACTCAATGTGGTTGGATTTAACAAAAAATAATCATTATTTAATCAATTTAACCTACCTCTCCTAAAGTATAAATACCACCCCTCGCAACCCCATTTTGACTCAAAATCCTTAAGGATACTAACATATAAATGAAAATATCTCATCCTTACTCTACATACAGAAAATTACCTCTAGTGACACCAAAAGACCAAATCCAAGGTCCTCAAGGGGTCCTCCAAGGAGGGGATATTCAAGAGATATTTTTCTCAAAGTACCCCTCTTAATTTATTTTCTTATTCTACATTCTCCTCACCTCATTGATACATCAAGGAATAATAGTTACATAATCATGGACATATTGTAATTTTATGTTCCTATTTTAATATCATACATCTATCCCATTTATTACCTCCTATAATTCAAATAAATTAAACTACTGTCCAAAATATGTTGGTTAATCATCTTCATGAATAATGATTTTTCTTTTTCCATTTCCACCTTCACGAATTGTTATAAAATTATTGTTATGGATAAATAATATTTTAAAAAGTATAATATAACCTATTTAATGCTATTTAACTTATATATACTCATAATATTCAATAAAAATAAACTAGTTCGTGGGGTTTGAAAAAACCACCAAAATCAAATTAAACATTTATCATTAACATTTTATCAAATGAATCATCCTCACGTGAGAAAGAAAATTTATTTATGCAACCTTTAATAATTATATAATTTCATTAATACCATTTAATTTTACTTCTAGGGTTTTAATCCCATTTTACAAGAGAACCCATAATTTTTCACCAATGAACTGGTCGTGAAACCAAGAAACAAACGCACCTGAAACCATGATAATAATGAAATATTATTTATTAATGGGTCATAAGATGTTAAAAAATCATCACATATGGTACTATAAATATGAATATTATTTTCTTAATGAAATAATAACATTCTTTAATCCATTATATAGAAGTCTTAATTAATCACCACTAACGGGAAGTGTGAGGTAACGGTTTTCACATCTCGCTTTTACTTCTGTGAGATATATGCCTTATACACAACTTATATCTTGTGAGTTGTGTATTAATATTTCACTTTGATATAAAATATCATGATTCTCATTATATTAATGGTATTAAATTTTTAATTTTATAATTATTACTTTCATTGGGCATACAATTCAAAAAATTACTAGTGGTAAGGGATTTCGAAACTCAATTTTCATTCATTTGGTCAAACTTCTATTTCGTTAATTATGTAATTCTATGGATATATGTGAAATGAATTTTTATACTCTCATGTTTTATTTACACTTGTTTTATTTTTATCTAAATCATATACAAAAAAAAACTTCATTTGATTAATGATATGTAGGGGACTCTTTTCTTAGTTTTACTTAATTGAGGAATATTTTAATATTATGCACCTAATTTCACTTCTTTGTTGTATATACTTCACCTTTGTTTTAATTATGGTAATAATTAAATGAAAATTTTATTTATATTAAATATCCATATTTCTTGTATCATTTATATTATTATTTTTTAAGTCTAATTTCATTTTATATACAGTTTTTACTTTGAAATTTATTTGATTAACTGGGGAAATAATATTAAATTTTTATGTTCTACTCGATAAAGATATTTTTTGAAAATTCATATAGATTAAATAAAATATTTTATATATAATGAATTATTTGGACACAAAATAACAGATGGAGACCGTTTATAGATAATCTCCTCGATGCATTGGAAGTCTCATGAGATGAATAACGTGGCCAAATTAAATGGGTTTTAACCTATAATGATTAATTCAACTTTTGAAGGGTCTTGATGGCAGTGGTTTATGTTCTAGATTCATGATGTTCAATAGTTAAGAATTTATTTTATTCAACATTAATTTATTTTATCCAAATGATATTCACTATGACAAATTATATGGATTCATTTCATTATCAGTTTATTGAATTAAATGGCATGTCTGTTTAGTTATTTACCTTTACATATTGATTTTGTTTATTATTTCATGTTATTTTCCATTTTACTTAAACCATAATAACAATTTGATATCACCCTTATTTTTATTCCATTCCCCAGGTTATGAAGAAGATATCTTTTAATGATTTTTCAAGGATATAGTTTATTAGCTTTTTCTACATATTATTTTTTACTTCTTATTCTTAATAGAAAATATATATCATATATGTAATCTAGTTTTCCAAAACCACTAAATTATTTGGTCCTTTGGGATTTTAATCTTGTATCTATTCCAATATAATAAATTATTTCACCATCTTCATGTTATTTTGGTTAGGGTCTTTACAAAAATAAATTGGCGATCTGATCTTATTTCCTTATGTTTTAATAAAGGTGAACAATGAAGTGTGTCTAGGAGTCCCACAACAGTTTGTGGATCAATCGAGTTGTTCTCATAATATCATGGGGACCTATAAATTAATAATATGTGAGTAATTATGTATACTCCCAGTCACCCATTGGCACCAACCCATGGCATCTCATATGTTTTTGTTCCTCCCCAAATGGTGACATCATCCCTCTGCACTAATGTCCTTTTCGGGAGTTATCATCACCCCTTTATACCGCATGTGGGTGACCAGGTTGACCTATCCTCTGTGGTTAATCCCCAAATTATAATATGTGTTCTATGGGTCCTTGGGTGGCTAATGGTGGCCATCTGTTTCCAAGTCCCATACACATGTACTTATAAATTATTATATACATTTCCATCCAAAAATACTTCTTCCAAATGTTAATCATGAATGGTATAAATGTATTCTTATCTTTTCAAGGTCTTAAACTTTTATTATGAATATAAATATTTTATTTATATTTTAATATACTTATTAAAATAAATATTTTTGTGATCTTCCACATCTTCAACATAATCCACCTTGTGATATTATATATAGTGTACAATATTTCATCACATGTTCTTAAAAAAATGAAGATGAGCTCATCAATAAATAGAGTTAAATGGATAATTGTTTGAGCTTGATATTTAATGCCTTTAAATTAATCCATAAAAATTCACCAAGAATCACTAAAACATCCAAAACATTTATATGGCCTTTTATCTTCTCGTGTGTAGTGCTCTTTTAATGTTTCAACATCTCCCACGATTCTTGATGCAATGTGAACAATTTCTTGATTACTTTAATCCAATCATTAATACTCTTGGGAACACCAATATATATACTAAAAATCTAGTAATCTTATTAAATACATATTAACACACTCGCTAAAATCAAATAAAACCTAAAAAGGAGGATCTTCATAAACAAGATGTAAAGATTTTGTATGTTGGGAAAAATAAAGGGAATTAAAATATTAGACATATTTTAAAGGGGATTCCCACTATTTTAAAGATTTTACACCCCCATACCCTTCCCTAAAAGTCCCAAAAAGAATAATTTTATTATTATAATATTAAATTTCATTTTTTCCTTAGAACTATAATCATAAATATACCGTTATGGGTGGACATAAAAAATAAATCCTATTTCAATGTCCTTTATAGGGTTTTAGCAAATAAAAAGGACTTGATGAAAATTTATATTGTTGTTTTAATAGAGGAATTAAATGTTTTCCATAATAATTTGTTTCCTTTTAACCTAAAATACCTTGGGATACATTATATTTTATGTAAAATAGGGGAATGTTAGGTACTTAATTTATTATGTGTCTTATGAGTGAATATTAGCCTCATTACTTTCTCATTATTTTACTAATTAGGTCTTGGGAATTGAAACCCACTTCATTGTTTCTTTAGTCGACTAATAGTTACATAAACCAAAATATTGTAAGGGTGTATGACCTATTGTTCAATGAAGGGAAGATCACATTATCCATTTAATTTTGTGTTCAATATGAGTGTGATATGAATGTTCCAATTATCCTAGGTATTTTCTTGACATTAGTAGTGCTTTTATTGATTCATCAAAAAGAAAATATAGATTTTATGTTAGAGATTATTAAGAAGAGTATAACATTTTTAAGAAATCCCTACTTTAGGTGAGCTATAATATAATTGATGTTATTGAAAATGTTTTAGGGAAGATATAATAATGGATATCGATGGATCTTATGATAAGGTAACTCAAAGATCAATTCACGAAAATTTTAAAATCTACTATATTAAGTTTGAATACACTCAATAAACTGAAATGTAAGGTATAATTGAATGAATAAATAGGAAACTCATTTCTAAAGACCAAGAAAGGGTCTATAATGAAGAAATATGATTGGTTGTGAATTATCTCATGTTTTATTTCATCATTTCCAACCCTTCATTGCACCCAATCTAGACTCAACCCTTGAACCTATCATCCTGAAGTACACAAGTATGTTTTTTTAGTTTTCCTAGCTGATAATGTTTTTTTCATGGATGAGGAATATCATAAGGATACATTAGACCCAATAAAAGTTGAAAATAAGTTTCCCCAACCTATTGAGAGAGATAATGATTATATTTGGGATAGTTTTTCAATGAAACACAATATGTATTTTCCTTCTAAAATGATCCGTTTAGGGGAATAATTTTCATTCAATGATCTTATGGAATTCTTGAGAGATATTGAAGTTTCTTATCCCACTTATAATAATAATGAAATACTATGAAGGTAATGTTTTTATATTAGAGATAGTGATAAGGTTGCAGTGTCTTATACAGCAAATTCTAGGTGTTTTGATGTATTAGTTGAGGAAGAACATTATGAGAATGATGTTGATCATTTTAGTGATTTTTTGACCAATTTCATCACTTTTTGGTCATTTATATGAGACTCTAAGATTTTTTTTAATGGATGGTTCCGAAGCCTTATTTATTATTAAAGCAAAGCAAAGACCTCTTTAACTAGGTAGAGGGAGACCCATTACATAGCCTGAAGGCCCGATGGGCATTTAGCCCATTACATGGCTTGTAGACCCATTTTTTTCCCAAATCCCATTCTGTGAATAGTACTACTACAGTACTCATGCTGTTAAAATATTGAACAGTACCGCCGCTGCAATAGTGCTCTGTCGCCGCTCCAGTACCCTGCCGCCGCTATAGTGCCCGCCGTTTCTACAATGTCGTCGCTGCTACAGTACCATGCGCTCAATGGGTTTTGAACCCCCATTTTTTATGTATAATTAAAGGGTGATTAACACTAATTCTTGTTCCTAGGTTATTGAAGGTATTTTGGATAGCTTTATTAGATGGAAATGTTTTATAAATATTAAGAAAACATGAATTGTTTTAATAAAAAAATTGAAAATTCACAACCATAAATAAGTCATATCCTTTAAATTATCATGGTTAAAACTTTATAGAGGATTTTTGTCTAATTACTCTAAAATGTGTGATTTATGGGATTAAACCCATGGTTTTTCAAAAAAAAATACTTTCTCATGTTTTTAAAAGAATTTCATATCCATTTTTGTCATACTGAATTCCCTATCCTTATAAACTCCAACATTAGTTCTTATTTAATCATAATATATTAATTATTAGTGTCTCATTGTCCCTGTTTTTACTTAGATACATTCTTTGATCATCATTTATATACTCAGATTCTTATTTTTTATTCTCTTATAGGTACTGTAATTGAAGGATCTATATGGAGATAGAGTGTTAAAGAGGGTGATTTTTTGAACTGGGAATAAGGGAATAACACTAGAGTTAGGGGAGTATTCATTTTTCATTCCACGTATAAATTTTCCTTGAAAAATATACCGGAATATATCCTTGGATATGGTATTTGGTTGAAAATTAGTTTTATTTATTTAAAATTGTTTTATGTAGGAAATTAAGTGTGGGGAATATAGTTTTAGTTATTGAATAAAATTGAATTATTAAATTATTGAATCTAATTATTGGGTGTATGAATTTTTCATATATAGTTTAGTTAAAATCATATTGAACATAATTGAAAACCTAAATTACAATTATAAATAAATGTTTTTGATTATTTGAGAAATATTTGAAACTTTTTGAAAGTGCACATGTTTTTTGGAAACACTGTAAAACATGCTACTATTTCGATCTATTTTGAAATGTCTTAGTGAACATCTAAAGATAAAAGAATGTAATATAGTTAATAAGAATTTAAAATTATGGAAATATATTGTTTGAAATAAATTGTATGTATTTTAATTTTATTTCTTACTACATAATTGAAAAAAATATTTGATCATAATTTTTTTAAATGTTCCTATCATCTTAAGTTTCAAAATTGCGGGAAATTTTGAGTTTTAATTATAGGGGGGATCTTATTTATGTGATAAAATTAACTTCAATGTACTTAAAATAATAACACCCTTAAATGCTTTCCAAAATTGATTCCTCTAGAGCTTCATTTATAACATTCAGTGGGTAAACATTTTTCTAAAGTTTACGGGTTTTCTATATCTTTGAGTGGTTAATATTTTCCATAAAACTATGGATTAAATATTTAAATATCATTTACATTTCCATTTAAATATTTTATTTTGGTCAAACTTTTGGAGTAATATTTTTAAACATAATTGGATTTGAACATTTAGAGTGTATTTTAAAATTATATGCCTTAAATTTAATAGGATATGAAATGAACACAGAATTTTTATGAACATTTTATTATATGAGACAAAACCAGTTTATGAGTTAATTGTAATTCCTTTTAATTATTAAATTCATTCTTCCACCAGTTGTGTCTTGTTATTGTGTGATAATTACATGTGTCTGTTCACTTTGATAAAAATAGAATTTTTGATGTTGAATTAAATAGAAAGCAATGTTTGTTTAAATATTTTCAAAATTTTATAATTCAATGACTTCTGTAAAACTAAAACAAAAATTTGAAGAAAAAAAACTTATTTAGGGATGATAAATCATACTTTACTACTTGAGAGTGTCTATGGTGGAAAATTCATAATAAAACTAAATACTTGTTGGCACATTAAATATTTATTCTTTATACTTATTTCTTTACATTAAATATGATTAATTGATTTATTTAGGATAAATAATGTTTTACGTGTTGGGGGATTTGATGTGGTTATATTTGATACATGTTTCCACATCATTTTGTTAATAATTTTAATTTTTTTCATGAATAAATGCTTTTAATTGATAACATTTTGGATATTTTTTATTTTAGAATAATAATTATAATTCATTAAAAAAATTAATAGTGTTTTATTTGTGATAATATGTTCAAAGGTTATGTTAATATATATATATATATATTAATAACTAATAACCTGTTTGTTTTTTTCAAAATATTGATTGAACAAATATTTTTATTGAAGTTTTCATGTATGTGGCTTTGTAATTTTCTTTTATAATGTTCAATCCCTTGATTTTTAATATCTATTTTTATAATAGTGTTATTTTTTCCATAATGGGATTAATTGAAATATAATTTTTTAGTGTTTTATGTGTTGAATTTTAAATTTTAAAAGATCATTGATTTTAATTAAATATGGTTTGATGCATTTATTTACTCTTTTATTCTGGTATAAATATTCATGGGTTAACATGTTTCAAAGTTTATTTTTAATTTTTGAATTTGTTTTATTTCATTTTAAGCGATTTATGGTCTTATATTTGTTGGATGTAAATTATATAATCTATTTCATCACAGAATAATGAAATATATTTCAAAGAAACTCTGTAAAAAGTTTCCCCGTAGAAAACACCTCTTACATATATAATTTTTCACCAACATATGTATGATATATTAGGGGGGTGTCATGAAATAGAGTAATCAATACTCTACATAAGCTACCTTTAGATCACATAAGAGAATTTTATTTTTACTGTGCAATAAAATATGGATCCCAATTTTATATAGGTCATGCTTGAAGGAAATATCATACCCCTGTTTCTCCAAATGAGATTGACTTCAACCAAATATTAGAGCTCTACTGATAAAGGACGAATGAAGGTAGTCGATTTCAAAATCGATTCAATGGTGGAAAACCAATTCCATGGTCTAGAGTGAAGTTTATGATAGTGAACATTGAGAATATATTAATGAATTTTGATTAAAAACTAAAGTTTCATCTATAGATAATTTCAAGAGGAAATATCACTAACTCTTGGATTGATAAAAATTTTGATCAAAATGGAGGATGGATGGAATTGTACAAACTAATTGAAATTTAAGTTAAATGGAAATATGAATGATAATATGGTAACTATATGAGCATGAAAAGTTATGTGAAGTAGTTCAACATATGACGTAACCATCATTTTTAAATATGGTCACACATGGAAAATGATTTGTAGTAGACCCATTCTTGAAGACCTATATAGCAATGTTATTTTCACATTTGACTCATAAAGTTAGAGGAAAAAATTATAATATGGGATCATGAATTCGTGAGACTGATGAGTTGATATTACCTGTTGAAATAAATATTTCAAGTATGACTGCTTGAGAAAATCATGAATAATGTTGTAATTATTATACATTGTTTCGGTTTCATGTTTGTAAAATAGTAGGGTCTCAATCTTCTCTAATGTCATTGCCTCAAAGGATGTAGTGATTACACTCAAAGTCTTAGATCAATTTCCTTTTAGAAATAAGTTTATTTATTAAGAGCTTGAATATGTGTTGAAAAAGTAACCAAAATAATGGATTCCAAGACGAAGTGAAAGTCTCGCATGTCTATGTACCTAACCCGTACATGAAGAAAACATGATGTCATGCCCAATCTATAGATGGTATTATGAGTTAACTATTAAATGATGATGTGTACATATAATCAAAACAACATGTAGTTTGATGAACTAGTGTTGGGGACACATCAGAACTTCACAAAGAATATGTCCTTTATGGTAAAATTAAATATGGATCAAGAAGATAAAAATAAAGGAAATCTATTTGGATACTAGTGTAGTTTATAGGATCACACTAACATAGATGCACTGAAAACATTAATTATTTACAAGGGAAAAAATTATATTCATATGACAATAAAAAAATTATTTAATAGTCAACCTATTAATTACACCTGGATAGAAGTCTATAAGATAAAAATAGGAGTCTGTGAACAAATAATATTTGTTCAAATTCTGGAGAGAAGGAAGAAATTAAAGATCCATGACATATGCACTTTTCAATGAGGATAGAGGTAAACACAAAAGGAATATTGATTATGATATTTCAGAGGAGAGTGGATCTTGGAAAATTTAAAATGATGGTTGGATAAATTTTTCTTAGGAAAATTAGATTGATAGGTTTTTACTCTTATTATTCAATTCATGATTTTTATTTTTCATATAATTTTTTTTCTTCTTTATAGTGATATTTATTTTTCATTTCATAATGAATCAATGACATTGGATCTTGAATAGATTAAATACATAGAAATAAGTAAAAATTAAGTTGAAAACTATTCTAATCGGAAAATTTCCAATCAATCAAACAAAATTAAAGAATACCATACCACAATTTATTGATATCTTGATTGTGTTGATCACTTATCACTCATTTTAAGTTGAGTATTTGAAAAATGTGGCATATAAACTATATGTTTTGAATATCAATTTTTCAATTTCTTAATAGATTTAGTGGATTTATCTTTTATTAATAAAGATCTAGTTAGACATTTTCATAAATGAATATAACTCATAAGAATCAAAAAATGGAAATACCCCTTGATCATAAATTACATGACACAAATTTCTTATTTAATTCCCTCAATTTTCATCTTCTATTTTTATTCACGTATATAGAAACTCTGACCCAAATAGCATAGATTTGGTTTCAATTTTTCATTATAATAAGATATAAGGAATTCACATCCTAAATGACCGAATAGTTTATTAGTCTTGTTAAACTACTTAGATACATGATTCATCTCTTACATTTGAATTGACAAATTAAAAAATATTTTTTCCAATAATAAAATTATTTCAGCTAGAATATTCATTCATACAAAATGTAGTATGCTTCAAGGATTCTTGATAAAGTAAACAAAATAAGGGTGATCTCGAACACTTGGCATCAGTTAGGTATTGTGGAAGATATTATGAATCAATAAGCATACACAACAAGGCATGGTAAATAATTGAAAAAAAAAGTAATTTAATCACTAACAAGAATATCATAACTAGATAAGGCCTAATTAATATGGAAAGGTAAATTACTGAAAACACATTCTATTTAATAATTAACTAAGAAAGGAATTCATTTAGAGATAATATCATTGTGAAAATATCATGGATATTAATAATTGAATTCTTAATAAAGAGAATTCTTAATTATTCGTTGCCATGATCTCAAGAATCATGGTATCTCTACTATCAACACCTCACATAATTTTTTATAATCTACATAAAGAAACTGATATAATGATAGATTAACCTAATTGTCTCATGAGACCTAATAATGTATTGAGGAAATATATTATTATTGGACCCATCTATAACTGTAGTTCCAAATAATTCATCATATATCTAATAATTGGTTTAATTCATAAAATATTTTATTTATCTTCATATCGATGCATTGGGTAAATAATAACATTTTATAAATATTTCCAAGATGAACAATTGACTTTCAATGTAGAAAAACATATGTAGAAATGATATATGTGTAAAATAATAAACTTATACATTATATATAATATGGATATTTATGGGGAATTTAATGTCCAATAATCGTAGGAATGTGACTATTTCAAAGGAAAGTTAAAAAATACAAAAATTAAATAATAAAGTGAATGTCAATACTTTAATTAGTCAAAATGATCATAAACTATCCTTGGAAAGAATAAAGATGGTATCAACCCAATATATAACCATTGTATTAATAATAAAGTTTTGTTTTCATTGATGAAATAATACTATAAAATATCTTTACAAACATTCTTGAGGAAAATATCTATTTCATTTTGAAAAAAAAATAAATTCATTTTCTTTGAAAATAACTTTTAAAAAAATAATTAAAAATATCCCTATAAATGTAAAATAGGAATATTTAAATAAATTATGTTCATAAAGGTGTGAAATTACATGCAAGGTGTACAAGTTAAAAAGAGCATTCATTTTTAACTGTATAAATTTAGGAAGGTGCCTTGTTTTTAAAATGATTAGAGTATTCATTTCACATTTTTGGTAAAAGCTAAATGGGAATTGTTTTTAAAATTATATAATATTTCTTTAAAAAAAATCCCTAAAGAGTAAAAACAGGTTAAAATAATTTTAATAAATCATTATTAAAAGGTTAAAAATATTTTTAAGAACATTTTTATAAAACATGGTTTTGGAAGAAGAAATATTTCCTACTGAAGAGAGAAACAATGTCGGGTTTTCTTTAAACAAATTCTCAAGTAATTTTAGTAACAAAAAGTGGAAAAATAGAACTATTAATTTATAATATCATGAATAAAAAATGTATAACAAAATTAAATTTTTTTATTATGACATGGTGAAATAATTTCCTTCAACTAAAATTCAAGAGTAAACAATCTCAATTGCAATGAGATTTTTGATACACTTTATAATGATCATAACGTTGAAAAGATGATTAATAAATAAATATTTAATGTGTTTAATCTATAAATCCATATAAAAAAGTGTTAAAAAAACATAAGGTAATAAAAATTCATTGTACACATAATATTATTATAATATAATCAATGAAGTAGAAGATTAACCTAATGAATAGAAAATGAGTTACGAAATCCATTACCACTTGGTAACTCTTAAATCATACCCCATTTGATGAAATAATTAAAATTGATATATAAAATACCATGAATTATTTCATAATCATTATATTATAATTCAAAGGGTAATTATATACATTGTATAAAATAAATTACTTTAATAACATTACAATACTCCTTAACAGAGAGAAATTGAGATGAAGTCCCTTACCTCA
Source organism: Viscum album (assembly GCA_963277665.1). Lineage (NCBI taxonomy): Eukaryota > Viridiplantae > Streptophyta > Magnoliopsida > Santalales > Viscaceae > Viscum > Viscum album. Next base: position 2,078,939,443 of record OY728128.1, on the reverse strand, counting down.
CGCTTCCTTTTGATTGGATATTATTTAACCTCATTTATATTGGTTTTAAACGTGTTATTAACATATAAAAAACCATAATAATATTTATAATATCATATATTATCCATTTATAACTTTTTACTACCCCTTCATTAATAATATTTCATTATTTTCATTGTTTTTGGTGTAAATTTCCTTATTTTATCATGTGTGTTTCATCATGAAGGATCCCATTATTACATAGTTTATATAGTAATATCATACCAAGAATAATAATAATGAAATAACTATAATATTTATAAATCAATTATTTTTTTAAAATCATTCATCAAATATTGTTATGAAAAATTAAGTACGTTATGATTATGGAGACGATAGATCGCACATACACATGAGAAACAATTCCATTTTTAAATGATCATTATAGAAAGAAGGTAAGTAATATATTATCTTTAAAAAAATGATAATAATATCCCAAATTACATATTATATACTTATATATATATCTTCTATTTGGTTTTGTGATGAAAAGATAGTCGCATAACTTTGTTAAGGTGGTATTCCATACATACATGAATGATGTTATCATCTTTAAGACAATAAAAAGGTGATAAAGAAAATGATATATATTATCATTATAGATTGATAAATATTTAATTAATATAATAATTATTTCATTTATATGACATATAATCATTAAATATATCATTATTAAATTCCATGTAAGTTGTTAGTGAAAGACAAATCACATCGTTTCGTGGGGCGATAGTCCACCATACACACAAGTGACATAATCGTATCCCCTAATAAATGGAAAGTGAAAAAAGTTAAATATGATATAATGAATAAAAAGGTATAAATATGTTATAAATATCATATATATATATATATTATTCATCATAATACCTAACCATGAAATGCGGTAATGGAAGAATATGTGATATCAGCATGTGGGGTGGTAGTCCATCATACACATAAATGATGATTTCATAGCCCATTCGAGGGAAGTAGAGATGGTTGTTAGAAATGAACATATTATAAGAAAATAATAGTATATTTAACATAAATATTTAATTATATCTTCATGGTTTAATAATAGTTTACATAAGTGGAGAAAGAAATAAAATAAATACGTTAATTTAAGAACATTACCTCATCTTCAGGTATCCTCCATAAGTTTCCACTAAATCCTTCCTGTGTTGACTTTATGCCCAAAATGAGGCTCCTAGAATTATAGTAGGGAATTTGGGATGTTATTTTGCTATGTATTGGGTGAACTAAATAGGTTTGGAGTTGGGAATATGAGAGGACAGAGGGTTTCCTTTTATAAGTTGGGGAGAGAGTACACTTGTTATTCTTGAGAAGAATTGATAACTCCCACTTTTTTCAAATGTAACATGGGTCAAAATAGGTAATTATTTAATATTATAGGTTTAATATAATAATTATGGACATAAAATAGTTTTTATACAGGTTTATAGATCATTTTCACCCTTATCCTTTTAGTTTAACACCTCAGTAAACCCATTTTTACCTTAATTGTAGAAATTTATTTTTAATTCAATCACTATTCATTCTGGTCAAAACTATTATTGACCTAATTAGAAATTAGAAATTATTTTTATTAAAAATATATAATCCATTTTTTTAATTTAATTCACAGAATGGGAAAATCTAATTTAAAATTAATCCTGCATACAAGAAGATAAAGCAGGTATTTAAAGAGAACGTGTTCAAAAGTTTACCAAGTTTTTAAATTAAAATTTAATATGAAAATTCATACACTAACATAAATTGGGTTAAATTATTGTAAAATTTAACTAATTTTACTTTAAAACCAATTGAAAATGTAATTTATTCATATAAATTATTATAAAAAAAGGAAGACTTCGATAAAAATTCATTATTTTTCATTATTCATCAAAATAAAATATATTTCATAAAAATACTAAAAATTAACCCTAATATAATTTTGGTATTATTATATAAAAATTATATTATTTTTATTCAAATAAATTTTCTAAAAATGGTAAAAATTACTCTTATATTATTTGCGCAATGCGTGACCAATCCATCTTTTTCAAAATAAATACATTTTTTTAGAAAACATTTATATTTTTATTTTAAATGATTACTATTTTATTTATAACCAATAGATAACAAATAAACATGTGTAAAGTAGATATTTTCATAGTTTAGTTAATCCTATTCATAAACTCTATTCTAACAGCTCGGTGATAACTTTCATATTAAATAATATTTTATTTAGTATATTGTTGTTCTGTAAAACTCGGTCTTACGTGTAACACATGTGATTAGAGAAACGCATTGTTATGTGCATCAGAAGTTGTTAAAGAAACTAGATTTATTCTAAAAGAAATACTATGTAATGTTTTGTGGTGTTATATTCTCTTCAAATATTGGTATTGCATTCAAAGACACATTTGAATAAAATATTACTATTTTATAATTTCCGAGTGTTATATTCTCCACACCTGAAATTAATTGTGTCCTCCCAATTTAAAATATATCTCAATAATAAAGGGTTTGATATTTGAAAACTATTTTTTTAAACCATATTTTAAAAAGAGTTAATAAAATATCCTCTTTATGAGTGACAAAGAGAAGTTCCAAGGTCATATAGAATAACACATAACTAGTTTTCCAGTTATGAGAACATTAGTGGAAATTAAAGACATGGACATGAAAGATAAGTCTATGTCATAAAATATAATGAATGAAGTTATTTATCACAAGATAGTTAATGATTAATGGAATATTAGGGGGCTCAAAACCATAAAATTGTGATTATTTAAAATACAATCTGACTCATCGAATATGAATTTAATAGGATAACATTTTTTCAATATCATTTTCCTAAACATGAGGAATTTGTTTTTACTTGGAATATATGAAAATATACTCACCTAATATATTTTTATTTCCTAAGTATAATTTCATCCTTTGGTTGTGCTTTTTTCAATCTCTATTTCAAACCCTTTTCCAAGAAATGAATATCCAAAAATGAATTATTTATTCATAAAGCACTAAAATTAACTTTTAACTGATCTTAAGATCTATAAAAGAATGAAAAGTATTTATGTCAATCGATAAATGTTCCCAAAAATCAATATTGTTTTCACATGTTATATAATATTCATAAATCTACATATAGTTAAGCAATACATTAATCTATAAAATTGCATCCAATGTTCAACTTAAACCATTTCATAAATTGTTAAGCTTATACCCCTTCAAAAAGATTAATATCCAAAACATTAGAAAGAAGGTCACTAAATTTCCAAAATTAACTTATCATTAACATAAAAAACAATAAAAAGTATATCTTAATAATTTAATAGGAAACATGTTAATACCTTCATCATGTACTCTCTTGAAACATTTTAATTACCATAAAAACTTCTTGAAAAAATTAATGCATCCTTATTCCTTAAGTTAAACACAGATTATTAGATATAATACTTAAATCCAAAAGGGATGTAAACTCTACCAAGTATAAATCACTTTGTTAAAAATAATTAACCATTTACATGGTAGTCAGTACCATCTAGTTTAATTTATCTATATCAATTGTCACTTTATACCAATTTCATTATCTCTAAATTAGGAATGTATTAAGGGTTAGATTTTGCTTTATCATGATTTTTATAATTTTTTTAACTTGTTACAAAATAAGATTTTTAATTATCATTCAACATAATCTTTTAAATCCTCAAATAAAAAGTATTTCAGTATAATCCATATACATTTGATAATTCTTGTAGCTAAGATATCATTAATAAAATAATCAAATGACAAAATTCCTGAATCCCAACACAAGTACATTAATAATTCCTCTTCATCTGTGGTAGAATAATAAGATCCAACATTCCTTATAATTTTAATAATTTTTTATTTAGAGGTTGATAAATCCTAAAACGAGTCAGGGTGGTCTAAAATAATACAAACCCAAAGCATCCTCATAAACCAAGTTGATGCACTCGGGGTGAAGGGGTCATGTACTATTAAAAATAATACAAGGGGTGTAATGTGAAGACAATGACTCTAGGAAGACAAAAAACTAGTTTCATTCTGTCTAATAATTATTTAGACTAATTCAATTAGAGAAAAGTATCTTGAAATTCCAAAAAAATAAGTGATATCCCAAGGTGTAGTTGAGTAATTTGAATTTATTTGTGAAAATCATCGAATCAGTTTCCACTTAATGGACTAGGATACCCTAAGAGTGACACATTTCCAAACCATTGAAAATTGAGACTACCTATACCATGAGATAATCCCCCAGATGTAGCCAAAAATAGAAATCAAGGACCATATACCCCTCTTAATAAAAAAAATTCTCCCCCACCACTCATAAAACCATCCTTACAAGATACTTAAAATTTTAATTTAATGAAAAATTCTTTAGGATGAGAGTGATTCCACTTTCCTAGACATGTCACAGAATGGGATGAAAATATAATACCCCTATCTACTATGAACCTCTGTAGGGTAGGAGATCGATCACCATGACTGAGAAATAAGGAAAGATCCAACACTAAGTACATAACTCTGTCCTTTACAGCTGAATGGGTACTTGGATGTCCATCGTGCATGGCCTTATCATGCGTGGACCATTAGGTCAAAAACCCAGCTTCTCTTAAAAGGGATCTCACCTTTCTCTCATACACATTGCTACGCGCACTATTAAACCCTGACCCCAGTAGCCCAGATCTAGTGCCATCTTTGTTAAATTTATATAAGATACAATGAATTAATATCATCAAGGACAAAATAGTTTAGTAGTCTTTTTAAACTAGATACAATCATGATTCTTGTATTACATTTGAATAAAAAAATTGAAAAATAATTTTTTTTAATAACTTTATTTAATATTGAATATCCTTTTTATAGAATTTAGTTCACGTCATGGATTCGTGAAAAAAGAAACCAAATAAGGGTAAGATATAATTCTCATTGAGGGTAGAGTATAGTGGACTATATTATTAACCAGTAGGCATAATTAACACGGAAAGGTAAATAACTTATCACACCATCCATTTTAATAATTGGATATGGAATAATCAAAATGGAAAGGTGCATAACTAAAAAAATATTCTATTAAATCCATAACATGAATATCATAATTGGGTAAGTTATAATAAATATGTCAAGGTAAATGAATGAACACACATTTAATTTAATCATTAACTAATAATGAAATGAATCTAGAGATAATATCATTTTAAAAATCTCATGGAAAAAAATAAATAAAATCTCAACAAAGGAAATTCTTAATAATTGGATTCCATGATATTAGGAATCTTGATACCTCTACTATAAAGAACTTTTATAAGGAATTTTAATCTATGGGTAAAAATAAATTTAATTCTAGATTAACTTGGTTATCACATCAGACCTATCAATGCATCTAATGGATATATTGTATCATTTTGTTCCTTTAATTTCAGATCAAAATAACTCCTTATAAATAAAATAATCAATTAAATTTATAAACATTGTTCTTTACCCACAAAAATCCATATTGAGTTAATGATATGTATTTATCAATATTCCACCAAATAAACAAACAACATCAAATATAGAAAATTGTATATAGAAATGATATATGGTTTATATAATAAACATATCCATGATATATAATATGGATATTTATGGGAAATCTAATATTTTATGGTCATAGGAAAGAGAATATTCCAAGTTAATGTTAATGATTACAAAAATGAATCAAGAAAGTGAATGTCAATACCTTCCTTAGCTAAAATGATCACTAACCATGCATATAAAGGATAAGGGTGGTATCAATAAAAAATATACTCATTAGAGTAAGAATAAACGTCAATTTTTTAAGAATATCAAAACCATAAAATAAATTTAAAAACATTCTTGAGTAAAATATCCTTTTAATTTTGGAAAAATTGAAAATCTTTTTCCTTGAAAACCACTACTAAAAAAATCATTAAAAAGATAATCGTAATCTTGAATTGAAAGGTTCAGAGAAATTATGGTCATGATGGTGGGTAATTACATAAATTTCTTACTAGTTAAAAATAACATTGATTTTTTACCCCAAAAATGTTATTAATGTGCTATTTTGGAAAATGAAATAAATATTCCTTTCACATTTTTAGTACATTCCAAATGGGAATTATTTTGAAAAGGAAATAATATTCCTATGAAAACGTTTTTTAAAGAGTTAAAATTGGTGAAACAACTTTAATATATCATTTTTAAAAGTTTATGAACATATTTTAATACATTTTTAGCAAATATGGTTCTGGAATAAAATAGATTTTCGACTGAAGCGAGAAATAAAGTCAAGTTTTCTTACAAAAAATTCTCAATTATAAAAATTAACAAATAATGGTAAAATGAAAATATTAATTGAAATTACCATTAATAACGATGGTATAAAAAATTATATATTATTATTTTTAAATTGTTAAATAATTTCCCTCAACATAAATTCAAGAGTAAAAAACTTCTATTAGAATGAGATTGTGAAATAAACCTTTATAGTGATCATGATGTTAAATAGAGAATTAGTTGATGAATTGATTATAGGATTCAAATATAAATCCATTTATAAAATTTTAAATACAACATAAGGTCATCAATATTAATTTTACACATAATCATTGAATGACATAATCAATGAAGTAGAAGATTAACCCAATGAATAGAAATTGTGTTAGTAAATCCCTTATCACTTCGTAACTCTTAATTAAAATACCCTAGTATGAAATAATTCAAATTGAATCTAACAATACCATGAATTATCAATTAATCATGATATTACAATTAAAAAACTATGTATATACATCATATAAAATAACTTAGGTCCATAACATTATAATATGACTCATTGGAGAGAAATTGAGACTAAGTCCCTTACCTCATGCTTAATTTTTATTTAAAATTATTTAAAATATATTATAGTGGTTTAAAAAATGTTATTAACTTATAATATAACCATATTAATATTTATAATATCATATATTATCCTTTAATAATATCTTATTACCCGTTCATTAATAATCTTTCAATATATTCATTCTTTTGTGTGTTAATTACCATTTTTTCTCATGAGTGTTTCATCATGAAAGATCTGATTATTGAACATATTTTATAGTTATATCATATCAATAACAATTATCATTAATTGATTATAATATTTAGAGATAAATTAATATTTTATAAACAATCGTGAAAAAAAATTATGTAAAATTAAGTACATTATGATCATTGAGACGGTAGGTCGTACGTATGCATGAGTAACATTTCCATTTTAAAATGGAAATTTTGGAAAGAATGTAAGTCAAATATTATCTTTCCATAATGATAATAATATATTATATATCATATTATATATTTTTATATAATATCCATGGGTTTTGGTGATTAAAAGAGAGTCATATTGTTTCTTGAAGGTGGAAATCCATAAACGATGTTGTCATCTTTAAGTGAGTGAAAAGGTAAGAAACGAAATGTTATATATTATCTTTACATAATGATAAATATTTTGTTAATATCATAATTATTTTATTTATATAATATATAATCATTAGCTTTAATATTATTACATTCTATGTAAAGTATTAGTGAAAGATGAATCACATCATTTCGTGAGGCGGTAGTTTATCGTACACATGTGTGATGTTATCATATCCCCTATGAAATGGAAAGTAAAATGATATATTTTATATAATTACACAGTAGTTATAAATATTTATTAAATACCATATATATATATATATATAATTTGTATCCATCACAACACCCAACCGTGAAATCTGGTAATGGAAGAATGAATGAGATCGGTTCGTGAACCAGCAGTCCACCGTACACACTAATGATTATTTAATAACCCATTTGATTGAATTGTATATGTTTTTAGGTATTTAAATAATTATAAAAACATTAAATTAAATTGAAGATAATTTTTTATTATATCATCATAGGTTAATAATAATTTAAGTAGGTGGATAAAGAAATAAAATAAGGACCCTCATTGAAAAACATTACATCCTCTTTAGGTATCCTTCTTAGGTTATCACTATAGCCCTACTATGTTTGATTTATCCCCAAAATAAGTCTTCTATTATTATTTTATGAAATTTGATAAGTAAGCTTCTTGGTATTTTATGAAAAAATAGGTTTCAAGGTGTAAAGAATAAAGGATTTAGAGTGGCCTTTTATAAGTGGTGGAGAGGACATGATTTGTATTTTTGAAATTAATTGAGTGATTGCACGTTTTTCATTTGTCACAAGGGTAAAAATGGTAAATTATCAATACTTATAGGTTTAAGGATCAAAATATTTCCATAGAATAGTTTTTATACAAGTTTATAGGTTATTTATACTATTAAATTTTTAGTTTAACCCCACAGTAAACATATTTTTATCTTTACTATAGTAATTAATTTTTACTCTATTCACCATTCATTTTGGTCAAAATTTAAGTTTAAATTATTATAAATTATATATTATTTAGATTATAAATACAGAATCCACTTTTTCAATTTCAATTCACATAATTTTAAAAACATAATTTAAAATTAATCTCATATACTGGAAGAGAATGAATGTTTTTAACGAAAAAATGTTCAAAAGATTACAACGTTTTTATATCAAAATTCAATGTTAAAATAATTCAAATGACCTATATTGAATTAATTGGAATAAAATAGAAAAAAAAATCTTAAAAACTAATTAAAAATATAATTTAACCTTAGAAATTATTTAAACGAAAATGTATTTTTTGATTAAAATTTGTTATTTTCCACTATTAATAGAAATATCAAATATTTCAGAAAAATCCACAAAATTAATCTTAATACAATTTTGGTATTCATAATTCAAAAATGAAATTTATTTTTTTACATAAATTTCTTAAAATTCATAATAATTAATTTTAAATTATGTGTGCAATGCGTTAATAATCCTTATTTTAAAAAAATTAGTTATTCAGACAAAACAAATTCTATATTGATTTTAAATGATTCTTTTTTTATTTCTAACAAACTGATAACTAATAAATGTTTTCAAACTATATATTTTCATAATTAGTTAATCATGCTCATACCCATCATTCCAATGATTATTCGATAACTATCATATTAAATAATATTACTAATAGCATATTGTTTTTCATTAAAACTCAGTCTTACATGTAATGCAAGTTGTTGAAGAAAATTGATGATGTGTGTATCATAATATATCGAAGAAATTCAATTTATTCTAAAAGAAATATATTATAAAGTGTTGGGGTGTTATATTATATTAAACATTTGGTATTTCTTTTCACATGCGCTATTGAATAAAATGTTATTCTTTTTCGATTTTAGGGTGTTTCAACTTCCATTCATTCACACTTCTTCATTAGATACATATCACCCGATTTCTAGTTATTTCCATCATCCCATTTAATTTCTTGATTTATTTTTCTTGGTCACTCAATCATTTTTTTTAGTTCTTCCTTCTGATATCAATATTTCCTATTACTATAAATGTTTTAATTAACAACAAAAATAAATAAATTCGTTTATTCAATGAAATCTATCAACACGATTGATCCATCTAATATCATGTTTAAAATAATCAAAAAGTTTATGACCTCCATGCCCTTTATCCACCTCATACCTGCCAAACCCATGGGTCATTATCCCATTTTGAATCACTATTAACTATATTCCAACATACCAATAAATAGAATTATAAAGGGTATTCATGTTAGACATAAGTTAATAAAATAATTCAAGTTAACACATTAACACATAAAATAATAGAATAGAAAGTTAAAAGGATAAATAGGTAAGAACATGCACTAGCTAGGTGAAAAATGAATTAAAAATATATCTCTAGATAGTAACTTATTTGAAATCACTAAAATAGAAACATATAGTAGATAATGTAAAAATATAAAATAGTTATGAAAGTATTGAGACAATATAAAATAGTTAGTGAATGTAATGAAATAATTATAACTATAATAGAAGTTATATAAATACATCCTATATAGTTGTAACAAATATTTCTTGAACATCATCACATAATAATTCAAAGATACTTCATTTCACATTATTTAAATAACTTCTATCAATTTATTTTGTAATAGTATTTCAATAAGTATTCATTCACATGTTTCCACCATCCATCAAAATTTTAACATTATATATTTATGGGGTCCATTTCCTAAAAAATATCATAATTTTTTTTTGGTACCCATATAATTTTGTGTTTAGTAGTGTTATAAATTTAATACTTAGGTAACCAAATATGTTTCCTTAAAAAATAAATCCTAGCCTTTACATTAGAAAACTCTTTAAAATTTAGGCATTCTTAATCCGTTAGAATTAAGGAATTATATTGCATCAAATATTATTATAATGTCCAATAATTATACAATAAAAACATATAACATTAGATGTGATTTCACTATTTAAACCTATAAAAATTTAATTCACATTAATAATAGACTTTTCAATATTTCTTACAATTCCAATGTTGCCTTTATTTATTTCCACATCACTAGGAAATATTTAATATAATGATCTCCTTTAAAAAATATACTTGAATAAAACATAAAGTAAACAACTTTATCTAATAAATCTTTAGTTCTAGCATAATTCATAGCACAATGAGGATCATCATTCTCAAATGCAGAAACTATTTCTAAAATATATTTAGTGAAGTTATATTTTTTTTAATAAGAATAGAATCATGATAGTTTATAAGATAGCTATGTTCTTTATTTAAAACCTCATATTTATCTTCTATTAAAAAATTCTCATTAATTCAATCAAAAAAATAATATTTCAGATTCAAAATTAATTGAGTATGATGATTACATCTCTTTAGTTTAATCTATAGTACAAAGATCTACTTTTTATTTGAATGCTCAAATTTTGAGATAAAATTAAATCTGTCACTAGAATCTTCATAATCACTCTAAGTAACTTCAATATCTTTATTTCCATTATTCTTGTAATAAAAATTTCTAGATTTTATTCTACACATGAGTTTAGGGTAGACAAGTATGGAATCCCCCTATTTATTACATTTATAGAATCTGAACTCTTTTGAATTTCCATCACCATCTTGGAGTTTTACAGAGTTCCTTTTTCATTTCATATAATTATTTGAATCTTTAATCCATTTCTCTAAGCTCATCAGTATATCCCAAACTACAAGAATCACCATCATAGGACATAGAATAAATAATCTTAAGAGATATATTTTCTTTATTTACTAACTTTGGACCATCATCTTCTACTTACATATCAGGTTCATACATAAATATTGTTTTAATTAAATTACACATTTTAAGATATTTAACTGGCATGAGAATTTAAATAGTAGAAAATATTACACTCCATTTAATATCTATAACTCTAAGAAAATTAAAATATTAATCTAATTCTACAATAGTTGTTTTCAAATAATAAATATCATTTACTATCAAAGTGTGTATTTTGTTTATTTGAGAAATAATTTCTCTATCAAACTACTTAAAAGTATCAAATTATAAGGTTGTAGTATTATACCATAGTTTTCTTATGTTGTTTTATCTTTATAGGCGAAAAATATAGTATCCCATATATCATAGGAAGTAGCACATTAATAAAATCAATTCAATTCACTGTGTCTTGATCTATTAATTATGAAATTCATTTTTTTTGAATTTATGTAATAATTATCTTCTTGAGTATACTTCCATGTATCAGGTTGACCAATAAAAATATTATAGGGTTCCAATAACTTCATATATACTTTAAATACAATATTATTTAAATATATCACTATTTTATATTTCTAACAACTATATTTTTCACCATTAAAATAAGCATCACTAGTCATTATCATTTCTTTGATATGATTATCCATTTAATTATATATTTGCGTAGTTTTATAATTCTCACTAGCTTGTTAGGGATGAAAGGATATAATATTGTTGAAAATAAAGTTCTAACCAGTGTAGTAAATCCAATAGTCTTACTCTGATACTAATTGTTGGTATCTATAAAGAGAAGTCAAGCGCTAAGCTTTGATACCAAATATTTTCTCATGACTCAATAAGGGGGTGAATTGTGTCCTTTAAATAATTTCCACAATTAAAAACTTTTCTCTTAATTTTATTGAGTCTTCTCTTCTCTTTTAATAAGTTTATGAATTAGAAATTAATTAATTTATTTGAATGGACAAAGAAACCCAATGATTTAATATTTGTTAAGGGAATAATGATCATCTGTTAGTCCAATCCTCAAATACCCAATGTAAGCTTGGAGTTTTTATTTATATAATTTTCCAACAGATCTCATAATTGAGTGTAGGAAGTTTAAACTTAGTGTAAGGCCTTTAGAGAGCCTTCAAATCCTTTTTTTGGGGACCTCACAACTAATTTCAAGTAGTTATAACGTATTCTAAAACCTAGTACATGTAGATAACACTTCACAATATATGATTACAAGAAACTACCACTTAGGTATAAATAGATGAGATATAGACATGAATATGATGGATAGTGAACCATTGCCTCTATCATTCGTAAATTGATAGTATAGGGATCTTCCTACAAAAAATGAGTCATAAAAATGTAAATGTTTTTAAAAGATACACGTTGAAACTAATCTTCAATTTACACAATAGAATAAAAAAATAATTTCAATATATCATAATAAAAACTTCTTCATATTCATTTTTCTCTTATAATTTTTATTCCAATCATAAAATATGATATAACTTTGTCTATCAGGAGAGAACAATTGAATTTTTAGTTGCCAGTGTATATTGTTAATTTGTAGAAATTATTTTTTTGTACCTCCTTTTGATCCTAAGAGATTGAATATATATAATACTATGAATAAAATAAATATTTTAATCTTCTTAATCCTTTGAGTAAAAAAATAAATTATCCAAATTCTTCTTGAATTGTCTCTATGATTTATAAATAATTATTACAGTATACTTCATTCTTTTTAAAATAGTTGCCTCAAACATTCCCTTTTAATATTTAACCACTTAAAATTTGGATAATTATTATTAAATATCTTCATTGTTTTTGGCCTCAAGTCAACCACATGTTCTGAAATTTCATCTAAGTCAATCAGCTTTATTCTCCCAGAAATCTTATGATACTTCTTATTTCATAAATAAAATATTTTATTTATCAACATCAACATTCTAGTTGTATCATATGAAAAATAGATTTTTTTATAGAATATGATTGATAATTATTATATATATTTTAAATTTTTTAGTTCATTGTGGAACTTCAAATACCTTTACGATCTTGACCATCCTTTCATCTTGAAAGTTTCTTAATTCAAAATGATCATTTTTTGTCACCTTATTTTACAAAAGTATCTTACAATCCCAACATAGTTTCAATCATAGTATAGTTCAAAATATATTCTCATTTCAAAACTACCAAATTAACTAAAATGTTCAGTGAAATATATCTAATCCCACTTTATGATCACTTGTTTTATCATAATTTGTTTCTTGATAACTCTTTATGGAATGGCCTTTCTTCCTCCTGTCATGATTGAATCTTAATTTTAAATAGCAAACACTTTGCATCATTAGACATAAAAAAGTACAAAACATACTTAAATTATTTTCTAGAAAAATAACATTCATGTGTAATATATTATACTTTAACAAAAATATAATGTTCATGTGAAATATTTTAAATCTCCCATGTATAATTAATATTTTTTTTCCAATTTATAAGCTATTTAACTTAGTTAAAATATCACAATAAAATAAACATAATAAAGCTTTAGATATGTAATATATTTTCCTTCATTTAATTATCAACATGTAATGTACTTCTTAACCTTGTGATGATATGTAATATCTGGTAGGTTTAATACTTTTAAGATTTTACAAACATCCTTATATACATAATATATATCCAAAACACATTATGATCCCTAAGATATTATATCCAGATCCCTGGATATGTAATATATTTGAATTAGTAAAAATTTTAGCATCCTTATATGTAATATAATAATTTCCAATAAATAATAAATTTGTATGTGCATAATTTATTAGACATAGTTATTTTTTAGTATTCTTCTTAAATATTATTTTCTTTTACATGTGTAATATAATTTCTAGTATGATTTTTATGAATAATATTTTATATATATAAAAAATATTCAATATAAAATGTAAGAAATAATAGAATATTAATTATAGAATAAAAAGGAATAATCAAAAATCTCAAATAATTAAATAATAGTAAGAGTGATTAGTTATACCTAAAAAATAGTTAGGGGAATAAGTAATTATCGAAACATAAATAAAGTGTCAAAAACCCAAATCAACATTCTCTCCCTTTTTTATAACTACAAAACATAAACACATAATCACTTATGTATCTAAATGCATCAAATAAACACTCCCCATTTTATAAGGATAAAAATAGTGATACATGAAAAAATAGATAAAGTAAAAAATAATTAATTCGAGCACAAGAAACACATTCTCCCCTAACATAATAAATATTTAGAAATGGGGATATGTGAACACATTATCCTCCTTTTAATAAATAATAAATAAAAAAATAATATAATTCAACAAAAAATACATTCTTTCACAAAACTAGCATTATTCCTAATTAGTTAGTGATAGTCATGAAAAATTAATAAAAAAGTGAACAAGCATGCCTTTAATAAACAATAGAGAATAAAGAGATATATTATAATTTTTTTTAATTAATAAACAATATACATAATATGTTTAAGTAGTAAGAATAATAATTTCAGAATAAAAATTGATTTCAAATACTAGGAATGAGATAAATAGACATGATTCAAATAGTGAGAAAATTTTAAAATATATTTCTTAGCATGAAAATGTATAAATATACATAGTGGAAATGACTACATCACCTAAACATATTCATATTAAAATATATTCAACTATAAATAAGCAATACGATGATAAATTAATAAAATCATCTATATAATATAACATTCTTAGACTTGAAATTATAGATAAACAAATGTTTATCAAAGTTAACCACTCAAATATAAGAATATATAACTACAATGATCCACAAAAATGATAAAATATAAAAATAATTAAATATAAACTATACCACATCGACTTCAATAACCAAGATTATATGGTTAATTTTCTACATTGGAATAAGATGCAAGGGATCTCTCCTACATGATTGAATATTTTAGTAGTCTTGGGAGACTAGATACAAACATGACTCTCAGATTAAATAATAAAACATTAAATATAACTTTGAAGTCCTATGATAAATTTATTATTTATTCTATAATATCTCTAAAATAATTCATAGATACCTTATTCGTATATTGGGTAAAATAGGTTATAATAACTGGTGAGGACAAATGTAATGTAAGGTAAAGCATACAACAGAAATAATCACAGAATAAGTAAGGCATGAATAATATAGTAGATAGAAAAAATAATCAAATATTAAAAATTACTAATATCATAAAAGTGGAAGATATTCATGGATGAAAAAGCAACATAAATAATTACATGTATTAAAATAATTGATTTCATAATTATGGAATGCATAATGTTGGACAGCATAATCATGCCATCAAAGCCTTTTTCAAAACCATAATAAATATATTATAAGGGCCTCATGAAAATACATCATAAATAATTGAGAATACATACACAAAATACCCATCCTAGTTTGTCTGATGATACCTACTGATGTATCAAGGGTCTATAAGAGGCCCCTCCCATCAAACACTAATTCCAATGAATTAATTAAATGATATAAATGAATAAAAACTCAATACATCGTCAATATAAAGATAATATTAAAAACTAGCAAAAAATGTTAATATTTTCCTCATTCAATCGCTCGAGTAGCCTGATTATAATCCACACAATGTAATATGGGGAAGATATCATTATGTTATATTCCTAATAAGTCAAAATAATCATCCAAGGATGTTAACATATATGAAAATACTCGTAAACTTTTATGAGAACACTTCCTGGGGAAAACACCCTACTAATTTTGAAATCACTTAATAAAAATCTAAAAAAATAAGAATATTTTAAAAAATATTCCCTTTTAGAATGACCATGGAAATTATAAAGTATGACTTAATGAAAATAATATTCATGATGGTGGGAAAATTAATTTTTGTGGTAAATGTTAAGGTAATTATTTTGTTTACACTAGTGGTAAAAGGTACCATATTCATAAAATGACAAGAAGAATCCTTTTAAATCGTTTTTATAAAGTAAAACTATAAAGAAATTAATCAATCATAAAATAATATTAAAAAACATATTTTAAACATTTTAAAGAAAATATTTACATGAAGAGAAATATTCCCAACCGAATATAAAAACATAGCCAGTCTCCCATAAAAAAATTTCTTTTTTACTTTTTATTGTTTAGAGAGAGGGAAATTAAAAAAAATAATTTATATTAATAAATAAGGTATAATGAAATATATGGTGTTTAAGATAAAAATATCATATACTCCCTATAATGGAAACATAAACATAAAAAATCCTAAATAAGGATATTATTGTGAAATAAACACTTACCAAAAGTTTGAAATTCATTATGAGTTATTTTAACCTCTTATATAATAAGTTTAAATTTATTATAATTCTATAATATAACTATATACATAATTATAATTTCATATATAATCCTAATATAACATTTATACACCTTTTTTTAAATTTCTCAATTAAAATCATCATTTTTGAGTGTTAACTTTCTCATTTTTCATCTATGTTTTTGTTTAGTAGTTTCCATCATTTAATATTTATCATACTTCCATTATATAAAAAACCTTAATAATCCCATAATTATCATATTTATTACTTTATATACACATTTATAACAATTTAAAAAAAGAGATATTGAAAAATTAATTACATCACTTTGTGGAGACAACAGTCCGTACATACGCACAAATGATGTTTCTACTTCCCAATGGATGGAATGAAATAAAGGTAAATAATAATTAAATTTTATAGGAAGATTATTATATCATAAATATAATATATATTCATTAAATATATATTTATTACAATACTTGTAAATTAGAAATGAAAAACGAATCACAATGCTTTGTGGAGGTGGTAGTCTACTCATACGCACAAGCGACATTGTCATTTCCCAAGAGATGGGAAGGTAATAAGGTATATAATTTATTATTGTTATAAACTATTATTTATGTCCTATGTATCATTTATATTCGTTCATTCCATATCTATAACCATCTATTTAATGTAGCGAGGAACAATTAATTACACCGTTAAATGGAGACGGTAGGTCGTGCATATGCATGAGACATGTTTTAATTTTTCATATGAATGGAAGGAAACTGAAAATAGATTTAAAATAATATTAATAAATATAATTATATTTATCATAATTTATTAATTATGTGTGGATGGATTAAATATAGTTAGAGTAAATATAAGAATAAATAAACATTGAAAGAGTTGGTAAAAATTATTACCTCTTTTTTGAGATATCCTAAATGGCCCAAAGGCCTTCATTTTTATTGATTTTTGATAAACCTTTTTTCAAGGGATGAGGGGGAACCCTTACAAGGCCTGTAGGCTCAAAGCTTACATGGCCCATAGGCTATGAAGATTACATGACACACTTGGAATTACTTAATTTTAAAAAAAAATCAGAATCAGTTAAAGTTAAACCAAATAACCCAAAATAAATTAATAAGATGTTATAGGGACTAAAAAACACAAAAATCACATTCAGATATGTTTTGGTGGGATTTTAAGACTTATCTACTATTTAAACCCCCTTTAAACCCAATTTAACCTTAAATGTGATAACTTAATATTTTACCATGATAACATAATTCTATGACCAAAAATAAAAGGCGTTTTTCCAAAAATTATATATTAAGATTCCAAATTTGGAATCCATTTTATTAGATTAGAAATCTAAATGTGGTAGAAATTAAATTTAATATAAATATGAAAAACACTTGAAAAACTATTTTTAGAAAAATACACGATTTAAGTTTAAACAAAATTCACCTTGAAATAAAGTAAGAAGTTGATTTGTTGGAATTTTTTTGATTAAATAATAATGAGGAAATTTATTATACTTTTTTATCAATCAAAAACCTAATGTATCCTTCTAAATATACCATAAAATTCAAATACCTAATAATAGTTTTAAAATTGGATAACATATAATTTATATTCATAAAAGTAATGTATGGGTTAACAAATTAAAAATAATGGATTAAAATACATCATTTTACTTCATAAACATATATTTGGTCTAAAACCACTCATAAAACAAAGTAAATAGAAGTGTTAGAGATTTTTTAAAGCATGAGTACATAGTTTTTTCCATGATTTACAAGTTTTCCCTATATCAAGGTGACTTTTTTACTGTTTTTACTATTTATTATAACCTAAAATTAAGTTGAACATACTAAATAATATTAATTATGATTATTAAAAATATTGATTTAATTTAAAAATATTAATTTTTTTATGATTTAGATATTAATTTTAATATATTTGGGAAAAATGGAGTGAAACCCATTTTTTGTAAAAATGTTTTTTAGAATAAATATAATTTTACAGTAGAATAAAGTATAACATTGGTTCAAATATAATTAACTGGAACATATTAAATAAAATTATACATTTTTTCATTAAAACTAATCCAAAAATAAAAGGAACCATTTTAATACTTATTAGAATAGAATAACTAAAAATAATTCTTATTTGAATAAAAACATTACTTACATTTTCAGTTTATTAAACATAGATTTATAAGTCTGAGATTATATTTTATAAGTATTATATTAAATATTAAATATATATTTTATCCTGAAAAAAAAAATTCATAAACATTCATGTTATTATTATATCATTATAATGTCATAAAATTGATACTATTTGTAAAGTCGGTATTTTTCACTATTCACCCAAAAATAAACAACTTCTAAAAAATATCAATAATTCACCATGAGAAAATTCTGAAAAGATAATTTCAAAAAATAAAATTCATTATTTCAAATAAAGTTTCTAAAAATGAAAAAAAAATTGATTCTAATTATTTATAGATAAAAACCTAAAAACTATTTTTTGAAGAATGTGTTCTTATGACATAAAATGAATTTATTCTTATAATTTACTTAGTAAAAAATATTATATAAAACTAAAAGTTTCTTGATTTTATTCCTTATTTTTATAATAGAAATGCATTTTACATATATTTCATAAATCTATTTGTAACATCCTCCTCCTCCCCATTATCTTAAGTCGAGGCATAATTTCTACAAGGCCTTAAGTGAGATCCCAAAGACGCCAAAGGATAAAAATAAATGCTAAGGGATTCAATAAAATCAAGGGATGATTTTCCATTTGAGAAATTAAAAAACCCTTCCAAATATTACATAATAATATACCACTTTATGATGCATGATATCAATTTAAAACAACTCAATGTAATGCCATTAATATCAAAATGAAACTTTGTAATGCACCACAGCGGAAGACTACAAATCATTAAAGGACACAATGGAAGACAAAACCAAAAATCTTATAGATTCCAAGACATAACTCTAAATCTCCCAAAATGATCCATTCTCCTACTCCTCCACACTCTCCATGTGTCATGATGCACCACTAAAGAAGTATGATACTTTACCTTTTCCAGTGTCATGTTGAATAATGTCATTAAAAGTGCCAAAGCAAGGGTGACTAATGAAGCTCAATAGGTTTTTCACAAATTACTTCCCTAATCATTACACTGGGGTATAAAATGTTTGAAAATTTATTTAAAACATCTTATATAAAATAATTCTAAAATATTTTATATCAAAATATAAAACTACTGTCATAGTAAAACAGTTTTCTAATCACAATACCATGTTCTAAAGAAAGAAACTAAACAAGTCATTTAATCATTTATAAAATATCATTTTGGAATAACCCATTACATTTCACAAAACCCATCACACCCAAACTCAACCACACAAGTGTTTTTACCATTGACAGTGGTACTTCACATCCACAACCCATCCCGTTGATGGTGGTACATTACGACCAATATACATCCCATTAAACACATGCTTAACCATTTAATCCTACCACATGAAAATAAATATTTTTAAAATAATTTCAATAAAACTATAATTTTATTGAAAACACATCTCCATGCATCAAAACGAAACAAACATTTTTAAATAATCATTTTAAAATCATGTAACCATTTTTACTTTCTACCAAAACACCCAATTTTAACAATTCTATAAATTTTCACCACTGAAAATTTCCATAAATCAGCTATATACTGATTTTATAGTTAATATATAGAAAAAAATTAATTTGAAACTAATAATTCTAGTTCTAGTTATAGTTTTCAAGAGTGAATCCACTGACCATGTGAATTATGTTGAAAATGAAGAACAGTGTTAAAATGCCAACAAAATCAGATTGAATCTCCAAAAACCTACCTTAGATCTCTTCCCTTAATATCAACAGAGACACATATCACAATTATTGGAATCATAAATATCTTTTTTATCTATAGTAGAATATATCTATGATTTACATACAGGAATAGATATAATATCTAAAAAAACTATGAAAAACTACCAAAAAAGAAGACTTTCCAAGGGAATTGGGCTTCAACACAAAAGAAAGCATCTTCAGATCACTTCTGAATGAATGGGGAAAGACACAAAAACCTTTAAGAGTAAGAAATATCTATTTAGGGATGAAATGGAAAAAACAATAAAGTCCTTGAAATAAAAATAAGTGATATCCCCATTTTTAGGATCTCACTTTTAAACAGTGCATAGTTAGACGCACGATTATGAAAACTATGCGCTAATGATGCTCCAACCTATGACTCAAGAAGAACATTGCATAGTTGTCCCACAAAATTAGAAAAACCATACATAAACCTTAAAAAATCCCACCTTTCACACATTCTCCTAGGTGGCTACATGGTTTGGAAAAACTATTCACCCCACCTTGCGCCTACCCTGAAGCCCATGTTTCACCTTTCATTATTTTCTAGAGAAGTATCATAGTTTCCAAAGAAATTGAACCAAATATATAAATTTTGAAATGTTACAAAACCATTTCAAAAGTCTTAAACCCCCTCTAAATATTCACCCAAACACTTTAAACACATAAATAACATAAATAAAGGGAAAATTACATGAAACTGGGGGGTGCTCCACTCTCCCCACAATTGGCCTTTCTGTGTCGGGAGTGTAGAAAACCACAGTTCTCCCAAAACATTTCAGTCCATTTCTATACCATTTCCTTCTCCAAATCCCTAGTCTCTTATTGAATTAGATAATTTTTCCAAAAAAACTCTCCTAGACTAATTCTTTTACCATGCAATATTTCTCTTTCTTATCCACAATTTGTACCATGATATGAACCAATGAATAATCTTCCAATGGGTTAATGTGTTCCCATCGAATCACATAGTTAAGATCATGATTATAATTTTTCAACTATGATACATGACTCACATTATGGACAATAGTGAAATGTGGTGGAAATTCCCACTGATATGCCACCTCATTAACTCGTTCAAGTATCCCAAAGGTACCTATGTATCATGGATATAACGTTCCCTTTTTCCTGAAATAATGATATGAAAGCCTTGGATATATCCTAAAAAACACTTTATCGCTCACCTCAAATGATAACGACCATCAACGATGATCTGCATATGATTTCTGATGACTGTGGGCTATCTCCATCCATTTCCTAATCAACTAAATCTTATACTTTGTTTATTGGACAAGGCTCAGTCCAACCAATGAAGTCTCACCTATTTACACCCAAAAAAAGTGAATAAAAAAATGTACACTCGTTAAATTCTTCCAAATGATCCATATGTATTGAGTCTTAGTAATTTTTGTTATATGATAACTCCACTAATGGTATTTTATCTCCCTATGAGCAACCTACACAAGCATGAAGCATGTATTCCAACATTTCTATCATCCATTTGGATTGTCCTTCCATATGAGGATGACACACTATACATAATCTTTGTCAACTACATCCTATGGTATTTGTTTAAGGATTTCAAGAAACAATATGTAAGCCTCAAATATCAGTTTGATACTATCAAAATGTGTACATAATGCCTCTTTACAACTTCTCAAATATATATTTTAAATAATTATCTGATATTCATGTATAAGGATGAAATGGGATGAATTTGCGATCCAAACCACTATCACCCAAATAGAATCATGTTTTTGAACTGTTCTTGGGAGACCTGTCATAAAATCAATAGATATATATTCCCATTTCCAGGTAGAAATACGCAAAGACTACAATATACTTTTTTATCACTGATGAACTAACTTAACCTATTAGCAAGTAAATAATCTTGAAACAAATTCAGACACCATTATTTTCATTCTGAACCACCAAAACTATTCTTTAAAAACCTTACACATATTCTATATTCTCGGAAAAATATCCCATTCCAAATGGTGGTAAGCATGAAGAAGTAATTCCTCATAAGCCATAGGTATAACCATATGATTTCTAAATAACAGCACAAAACTCTTATCCAAAATTTATCCCTCAATGGTCTCCACACCAATGAGTATTGACCTTATCACAACACATTCGTAATTTCATGCTTTTTCATCATTAATTATCTCAACCAAATTAAGAATGAATGAAACCTCAAAGAAAACTGCAACTTTGCCTCAGTCTTCACATTATAAGTGTGTGTCGGTTATTACTAACAACAACTTCCATTGATCTGAAGACACTTTTTCCAATAGAGAAAATGAATTAATGCTTAATACATCTGAAAAAAAGTCCACTACCAAGTGTATAGATCAAGTAAAATTAAAAAAAAAATAGTTACTCCATCCATCTTCATTGTCTCTGATTCAATTCCCTTATGAGAAAATATGTTTCAGGATCTTATGATCTTTAAAAACTGTAAATTTCTCACCAAATAGGTAATGATGATCGGCCCTCAAATCATGGATGATGAAAACTAACTAAAACTATGTGTTGGGTAGTTCTTCTCAAGAAATAATCATTGCCTTGATCCATAATAAAAAACATGATCTCCTTGTATGGGGATACACCAAAACCCAGATCCCAAAGCATCATAGTAGACTATTTACTCTTGTCCTAATTCTTGAAAAATCATGATTGGTGTTGATTTAAGGAAAACCTTCACCTATTGAAAAGAATTCTAACATTCCACATTCCATTGGAATATAAAATTCATCATTTTCAAAGCTATCATTGTTTAATATAGTCATGAAATTTCACAAAAAAATGTCTTTAGTAATAACTGTCAAATCCAAGGAAACTACATATCTCAAATAAATTCTTTGGAAGTTTCTAAGAGATAGATGGTTTGAACTTTTCTTAATCCACATAAACACATTTTTCATAGATTAAATGTCCATGGAAACATACCTCTTGTATCCAAAAATCAAACATTGATAGTTTGGCATACCGAAGATGATCCTATAAGATTTCCAACATTGTTTCCAAGTGTTTCTCATGTTCAGCCCTTGTCCTTGAAAATACTAATATGTCAACCACAAGAACCACCAAAAAATAATCCATAAACCTAGGAAATATCTAATAAATCAATTTCATAATGACAAATGGTGAATTTTTAAGACCTAAAAGCGCTATCACAAACTCATAGTGTCTATATCTACTTTTGAATGTTTTTTTTGGAATATTCTTCTTCAAAACCTGAAATTAGGGATATCCAGAGCACGTATCAATTTTATAGAACCACTAATCTCCCCTTAAAAGATTTTATATGTCATCAATGAATGGATGTTGATACTTATTCTTTATTTTAACAAGGTTAATCTTAAGATAATCGAAACTCAACTGAAGAGTTTGATCTGCCTTTTGACAAAAAGACAAGTGATGCCCACGAAGACGTTCAGAGCTGAATAAACCCTTTTCTCTACATTTCTTCCAACTACACTTTCAACTCCAATAATAATTGGGTTTCTATATGATAAGATGAAATGGAAATAGTATTATTCCCTATAAGTGCATCAATTGTAAACTCCACTTAACTTGTGGGTGTAAACCCTAAGAAATTTTGAGAAAAAAACATCTGAAACCTGATTAATAATCAATAGAAAACTATTATTCTTGATCTCTTTCATTTATTCCATATTCAAAACATCCAACTGGTATTATATTATTCCAATTTTTGAAGCCAAAAATCTCATTGCACCAACCTTTACACTCTATTATCCTTTAAATATATTCTTGAGATCATCCTCAACTATAAAACTAACCTGTAGGGTATCAAAGTTTATGTGAGATTTGAACATTTTCAACCAATTTATACTCGTGATTATGTCATAGACCTCCTCTTCAAGAACTGAGAAATCTCAAATCAACTCAAATACATTACCTATTATAGAAAATGTTCTAAAAATAAAGGATCAACATTCTATTTGACCAAGAACGGTTTGAAGTTTCAATATAAAATGCATAAACTCAACATTTAAACCCATAAAATCAAAAAAATGAAAATAAATAAAATAATTGGATGCACCCATATCAAACAAAGCCTACATAAGGGTAGAATTAAAAATAATCAAACCTCACACCATTGATGGTCCAGACTGATCATCCATAATAACTTTCTCAAATCCACATATCTTCATTCTTGTGGAACATTGTACTTTATTTCCCTATTGAGATTGTTCCTTTTGAGGAGTTAGGATATTCCTAGAATAAACTTTTATAGATCTGTTATACTAAAAAGAGGTATAATTCTTCCCTTGTCCCATTCAAGCATAAGATGTCTGCAATGTATGAGAAGCTTCCCTAACACCCGACCTTGGAGCACTAAAACAATAACATTGAATATTCCCCATCTAGTTGCAATTATGAAATATGTTATGTGGATCTATATAATCTCACTTAATTCATTCCAAAAATAAATTGGAAACATTTTAACTTCCTCTTGGTTTTTGGAGGATGAATTACCAATCTATTAATCTGATTATGAGCCATTCCACTACCTTGGAAATATGTTTCCCTCCTCCTCTTACTCCCTGCATTATAGTCCCCACTATTTCCTACAAGTATCATCATGATCCATCTACCCATATATTTTCAAATGTACCTTTATTCCACTATCTCTCAATTGACCATATTTTTGTAATCTATTGTACATATCAATGTAATATTAGATCAAATCTCCTTCCTCATCACTGATTCAAATAAATGTTCCTTCAAGGATGCACTAGCATCAAATTCATGTGTAAATCAGACTAAATTTATAAATTTATCCGCATATTATATCATTTTGAGGACATCATGTTTCAAGTTGACAGATTATGGTTTTCCTAGAATCTAGAATGTGTGAGGATAAAATTGTTTGTTCAACAATTCTTAAAAATATTCCATTTCAAGGCCTTGTTCTAATTTACCCTAAACTGAAAAATACCACCACTGGCGTGCAAGGTCCTCTAATATATATTTCACCATATTTACTTTCATATCTAATGGTGTGATAAGAGAATCAAAGATTCAATTCATCTTATTTAGCCACAACTCCACCCTCGCTGGTTCTGAATAACCCTGTAATATGGGTGGATTATTCTTCTGTAACTGGATGGAATGATCTACCTTCCTTGGTTCATCACTTATGTTCCCTATATCCATATCCTAAAAGCTTGAACTATACTCTGAACAAGTTGTTGGTTAACCTGTGGCTCATGTGAAACCTCATTCCCAGCGTCTTCCTCTGGTTGGTTTCTATAAAGCCTACTAGGTTCCATTTTCTATAAACACCACAAAATCAATAAGTCTCACTCTATTGAAATTGAAGTCGGGAAAATTTCAAATTATACCACATCATAAATCACAACAATAATTTCCAAAATTCATCAATTTCCATTTTCATCCCAATCTGAATAGTCCTCCATGCTTTTTAAAATAAAACAATTTTCAAGATATCACTAAAATGCCTTTTTCAAAATCACTCATTTGAAGAAAAAAAATCAACACTTATCAAAAATCATCATTTTTCACACAATCATAAATCATTGCTCGAAATGAAATATGTACCCCTTATGGGAAGTAAATTCTAAAATGAATGTCATGCTTGTCTCATTGGCTAAACCCATGACAATGAGATTCCAAATCCTATATGTGTCTCTAGAACACTTATGTACCCAACTCCTGTGAATCTTTACGTTCACCATAAAAATGTTATCTATGTTTTTTTTATATACATACCAAGTCCCAATAATTCTATTAATTTCTATCAACCTGACACAAGGAATATCCCAGAATGAATTTCAAGTCCAAGACTGAGAGAAATGATTACCAAGTAAAATACTGACCAAGACTAATATCACATTCAATTCAATTACTGAACAATTTTATACCACATGAAACATAACACTCCCCATCATTATATTTAGTCAAGGAAAATCCCAACTTGGCCTTAAGTGACATCCACAATGTGACAAAGGCAAGCAATAAATGCTAATGGATTCAATACATTTGGGGTATGATTTTCCCTTTTTATAAATAAAATAACCCATCTAAATATTCCCAAACAAAATAACATGACATTATTTAGGACAAAAAGGTAAAAAAATAAAATGTAATACAACTGATATAAAAACCAAACTTCATAAAGTGCCATAGTAGAAAACTAAAAATCATCAAAGTACACAAAAAAAGACAAAACCAAAAATATCAAAGAATCCAAGACATAACTCTATTTCTCCCAACATGTTACATGCTCCAAATCCTAAATAAACCCTAATAATCATGATTCACCACTAAAGAATTGTGATACCGTACCTTATCTAATGTCAAGATGAACAAAATTTGAAAAGGTACCAAAGTGCCAAAGCATGGGTGAGTAATGAAACTCAGTAGGTTTTACCCAAAATTCGTTCCCTACTCACTCAACTATGATAGAACCTATTATCACATTTATATAAAAAAAATTATACAAAAAAAATTATAAAAAATTATATCTGAATATAAAACAATTTCCGTAGTAAAATTGTTTTCTCAAAACAATACCATGTTCCAAGGGAAGAAAATAAACAAATTTAACCATTTATAAAATCTCATTTTGGGATAACCAATTCCAATTCACATAACTCCTCACACAAACACTAAACCACAAAATCTTATTGTTTGCCTTTGAAGGTAGAACTATGCGTCCATAACTCATCCCTTTAATGTTTTTACTTCATGACCAATATCCATCCCATTCAACACACACTTAACCATTTAACTAAACCACATTCCAATACATATTTTTTAAACCATTAAAATAAAAATGTAGTTTCATTGAAAAAAAATTATATTTATCCAAACAAATCAACTATTTTAAAACCATGTTACCATTTTAACTTTCAAGAAAAACACCGAATTTTCACAATTCCATAAACTATCACCAAAGAAGTTTTCCATCAATAAATTAAAAAAAATATCACAATAAATTTCAATAAAAACAATCAATTTAAAAATAATCCTTCAAGTTCTAATAATAGTAGTTTTTAGTTGAGAATCTAACCCCATGAATTATGGTAACAACAATGAACGACGTTAAAACTCTAACTAAACAGAGTGGAATCTTCAACATCCAGCCTTAGATATATTCCCCTAACCTAAAAATAGACATATATAATAATAATTGGCATAAATAATGGTTTATATTTCCACAAAAATCTAGATCTAGGATTTTGAGGGAGGGAGAGAAAGTAGATCTAAGAAAAAATATGAGAAACTAATAAAAATGAAGGCTTGTAAAGGGAATTGGGCTTCAACGCACTATGGAAAGCCATCAAATTAATTTCATGTCCATCTGAAGAGACTCCATAGAATTTTGGAGGAATAAATATTGACTTAGGATTGGAATGGAAGAAAAATAGAGTTCTAGAGGTGAAAAAGAGTAAGATTCACTTTTGTTGGATCTCACTTTTAAACCATGAACGGTTAGAAAAACTGTGTGCTAACTATACATCAGTATCTACCTCAAGAATCACCTAGAATGGTTGGCCCACACAGTTATACAAACTACGCACCAACCATGAAAAATCCACATATCCCACTTTTCATGGTTTCTCCTGGGTGGAAATATGATTTGGAAAAACTGTGCACTTAGTCGTGCGTCTTTTTAAAAGCCCTTGTTTCACATTGCATGGTTTTCTGATGGAGTTTCACGGTTTCCACAAACCATGAACTAATGATGAACCATTATAAAATCCCTAGAAATATTCTAAAAGTCCTTCCAACCCTCCAAAATGCCACCCAAACACATTACATACTTAAAAATCATAATTAAAGGGTAACTTAGTTAAAACCGGGGGTGATACATGATTATTCCTATTCATACCTGCAAACCCAATGGCTAGGTTATAATAGTGATATTTAAATAATAATATTTTTTAGTTAATTTAAGCTTGGGTTTGCATATGATTCAGGATATGAAACATTGTAATCCTTTTAAAGGAAACTAAATTACTAGGGTGTTACATAATAACTAGTTCATCTCATTCTAATGAAATAGTTATGTACATGCTAGAAAACTTACCTTTAAACTAATAATAAACATATCAAATGATATTCATGGATTTAAATATTAATAATTTAAGATCCTTAAATAATAAATAAGTGATAGAACTTATTATCAAACAAAATAATAAGAAGGTAAAATCATTCTTAACATAAAATATTAGCTTATAAATGCACACATTCCTACATACTAATAAATATAACTATTAAAAGTATACATGTTTTCCAAAAATTAATAAAATAATTAAAGTTAACACTTTTTCCCATTGAACAATAGAGTACCTTTTGAAATTGATAAATAGTGAAGCACATGCACTTTTCCTTTGAAAAATAAATTAAAAAAATGATATCACTAGACAATAGTGGGTTTTAAATTACTAAAAAAATTAACATATAATATAGAATGATAAAAGATAAAATAGTTATAAAAGTATCATACCCTATATAAAATAGGTTTTCTATGTCAATAAATAGTTATAAATATAATATCAGTGAATGAAATATTTTTTGTATAGATATAAAAAAATTCTAGTGAACTCCATTGCATTGTAATTTAGTGATTATTTTTTTAGAATTATTTACATGGATTTAAATAATTTAATAAGGAATAATAGTTTAACAAGTATTAATTAACATGTAACCAATATCCATAAGATATTTAAAATTTTATCTTAATATATATCAATTCCTATAAAATATTAAAAGTAAATATTTTTTGGTTCCAAGATAATTTTGGGTCAGGCAGTGTTAGTAATTTGAGACTTTGGTAACCAATTATGTTTACTTCTAAAAGAAATTATGTCCTTAATGTTATATAATTTTTTAGAAATCTTGGAATTATAAACACATGAAAATGAATAACTCTAAAGAAACAATCATTAATATAATATACAATAACTCCTAAATGAAAATTGGTAATAATAGAAATGATTTTTCAATTTGAATCAGACATAAATTAATTCTATAAAATCTTATGATTTTCACCATTGATTCCAATTATAAACCTTCATTATTTTCTATTATAATTACCAATTACTTTTTAAGATAATCCTATAATTTAGTAAATATACTAGATGTAATGTCTCATCCCATATTTCACAAATCTAGTTCCATGATTTGATTCCCCATAAGGCCACAAAAATGACTCTCCATTCAGATGAGGCTACTGGATAGGGGTGAGAGCCAAAGGTGTTTCTATGGACAAACGATGCCCTCATATGAGAGTAAGAAATAGAAAAAATAAGTAAATATCATCTAAGAAATAAATAACCAGAGTGAATCATTAATAAATAAACTGAAATGCAAGATATAATAAAAATGGTATTTAGTAAAGGCATGAATAGCCATGTTATAAACACAACACTATTCACCCAGAGGGAATAATATATATGCAGGAGTATATAAGAGAAACTGAAATAAATGTATAGAAAAATCTTACGAACTCTGATCTAGACAACATATCAATCTCTACATACATTTCCTGTCTATCATGTTTGATCAGTCCTTGGTGTCAGTCCTACCTATACATGTATCCAAGTGAACATCATTTTGGGTACCCCGGTGCAATGGAGGTCGGATCATGGTGTGAGTATAAAACTTAGTAGGGAACCATCAATATGGTCTCATACATATCTAGTGATATGAAGTGTATGTAAAATTTAACTACTCATCAGGATAATAGTAAAAATATTAATATTAACTGTTATAAATAATATGAAATAAAAGTTTTTAAAAGTCATGCTCAATTAAATACCATAACCAAGCTTATAAAAAATAGAAATAATAAATAAAATAATTAAATTGATTCCATAGTCTATCCCTGGGTAAGTGATCTCGGTGACAAGGAAATTCACTGTCATATATATATATATATATATATATATGGATGTTTATATATATATTCTCATATATATATATATATACATAAATACATATATACATGAGTAAGGTGAAAAATATCAGTAATCATCATCATTCATTCCTTGGGTCCACAATCCCAGTCAACAATGCATTCTTTGGAATGTGTTAAAAATTCCTTTGAGAAAACAACATCACCGCAAGGGGGATACATATCCTAACCCTGGATTCACCCGTATTCTACTCCAATAATGATAAATAAGGATTATGGGTAAAATATATACATTATATAAATAAAACATTATTCAAGTAAACTAGAACCCAAGGTATGTAACCAATGTATCCAAACAATGATAATAAACAAGCACATAATAATCTGTTGTCCGTACAAGTCCCTCAAAGGAATCCCTACTTGGGAATCCTAGCATAACTCCTGGTATAAAATACTTCATCTACCATATAAGTCCATCGATGTAAACACTATATGGTAATCCAAGTATCATTCAGGATTCATATATATATATATATATATATATATATATATTCATCTGGAATATGAGTCCATCCAAGTAATTCATACATGAGAATCCATATTATTTTCCAATGCATTTCATAAACAACTCTCCCTATGATTCTATCATAGGAATTTCTATATGGGAATCCATGTATCACCCAAGGGGTATATAAACAACATTCCCTGTGATTCCATCCAAAAACTTCTTACATGGGAATCCAAGTATCACCCAAGGAATATGTAAACAACTCACCCTATGAGTCAATCAAAGTAATTAATACATGGTAATCCAAGTATCACCAAAGGAGTATATTAAAAACTCTAGCTATGAGTCCATTTATGTAATTCCTACATGGGAATCTTAGTATCACTTAAGTAATATATAAACAACCTGACTTATGAGTCTTTCCAAGGAATTCCTACATGGGAATCAAAGTATGACCCAAGATGTATATAAATAAATAACCCTATGAGTCCATCCAAGGAATTCCTATGTGGGAATCCAAGTATCACCCAAGGAATATATAAACAACTCACCCTATCAATCCATACAAGGAATTACTACAAAGAAAATCCATGTATCAGCCAAAGGTATATATAAACAACTCACCCTATGTGCTCGTCCAAGGAATTCCTACATTGGGATCCAAGTATCACTCAAGCCATAATGAACTAGATCCCAGAAAGTATTTCTATAATTTAATATAATATAATATTAAAAAAATGATCAAGAGATGGTCACTAGGAAATACATCCAAGCATCCTAATGAAATAAACGCATCATGTTATGATCATCAGTCAAAAACTAGGAAGCACTTGTGGTAATAATTATTTCATTTTCACTAAATAAATGAATGTATAAATAAAGAGTGCGTTTGGTAAAACATCTAAACCCACCAATAATACCACATATTCATATGCTTTCATGTTCGATATAAGTTTTAAACTGACACCAGTAACCATCTCTACCCAACCCCCAATGACTAGTTCAGGGTAGGTCAAACATCAGGGTATCCACTAAGTCCCTGAGATCAAATCATAGGACATGAACCCTACTTGGGATCCTTGAAGTCTATAAATAAGGGTATAATTCTTGGTATCCTTATCACTGAAGGTTAAGGATTGAATCTTAAATGGTATCTATGATTATATGTAAATAGATGAATCCTACATGGGATCCTTATAAAGTTATATTGGAGGAGGCCTCCTATATGGGACCCTCAAGAGGATTAAACATGTAAAGCGATCCAATAAGGTATTCCCTAGGATATCATGTAAGTGATGGAATCCCTCATGGGACCCTCATTAATACTATTAATTCAAAGTACTAAGCTAAAGAATAGGGGTTGTTAGTGACCCCAAACATTCATCCATTCAATTGCCAAAACAACTAATTTAAATTAATAGTTCATTGGAGAAATTCTAAACAAGGGGCGTTTCCCTTAGGGGAAATTCCAATTATACAAATACTCCATAAAAATTCATAAATACTAAAGTGTATTTATGATTGGAGACCTACCTTTAGGAAGCTTTAAACCAATTATAAATATCCCTTAGAAGTTCCATCTAAGTTCACAAATGTCCAAGCCAATCCATATTGGCTTCCAAGATCCTAACTAACACTGGAAAAAAATTTAGATTCCAATAACATTAGTTACATCATTAAAAAAATTAATATAAAAATAACACCAAAAAGGAATAATAGGAGATGTCTCATTGGGAATTTATAACTAGATGAAAATTCGACCAGCCACATGTATAAGGTCCACTATGTAACCCAAATACAATTGTCAGGAAAATTCTTTTCTGAGAATCTAAAAAAAACTAACCAAAAATTTAGTTAAAATAATTAAATATTTAAAATTCATGGTGTTGATTTACCTAGAAGAAACAACACATGATGAAGTGTAGATAGCCTTATAGGATAACGTCATCCTTGGTAGAGAAAATTCCCTAACTAAAATGGTCGATTCCACCATGCACCGGTGGAACCGATGGATATCCATAAACAAAACAAATTATAATTTTCAAAAGAAGAACAATTTAGAAGGAATAAAAAGTAAGATCTTACCAAATTGATGTCATTAAAACACACCTGAGATCTCCTCGATTGATAAAGAATAGAGGTATTGGGAGAAAAGCATAGTCAAGTGCCTTCATGTTCTCCCATATATTACACAACAAGAAAAATGGGGGAGGATCCCCCTGCTTACCTTTTTAAAAATCCTATCCCATAGGTAACATGATGTGTAACTGCTATATATCATTTAATATTTTCATGTTGTGTAATTGATACACATCATGTATTCCTCGGGGATGGTCCTCTAGCTTTCATGTTTTGAATTCTCCAGGCCATACCCCATGAAGACATTACATGCCATGTAAATAATACATGAAATGTATACCTTACAAAAACTATTTTTTATAAACATAGATTCTCGTTCCTCCTACGATGTTTTCCTAAACCCCCGGTAAATGTACTGAAACATAAACCATGCACGAAAACACTACATCGACCCATTCCAACACTTGGAACCTCATTCCAATTTTTGGTTCAAAAGATGGATAATTTTCCAATGGAGAAATATAAAGAATCTCATAAAATATTAAACCCAGCTCAAAACATGGGATGTTACAACCTCCCTACTTTAAAATTTTTCATCCTCAATAATCCTTGGGGAAAAATAAAAAAATCACTCTACATATATGTCTTTCTAATTCCCACTCAGACAGTTGTGTTGCATATCTAAAATCCTAACATGATTCTATGAACTAAGTTGAGATTGTGCTATTTAATTTTCTAAAACATGAGCAAAAACTCATAATTTTGTACAAAAAAACCAAGATTATGCTTAAACAAATAAATAGAAGAACATAAATTGAACCACCTATGGTTGACTATTCTTGAAAAATCTCAACTTCAGTATCCGACTGTCAACAAAATAGATTCTTAAATTTTTTATAACAAAGCATATCAAGTGCATTCCGAACATGCTCACTAAACCAACAATCGACTCCTAGTGAGATATACTATAAAATTATCCCCTTTCTATAGACATTTTGGTGCCACTGCATAAAAATTGATACATTTCAAATCAAATACCCTTGGATCTTCATAAGAAATCCTCAGCCAATGCCTAGACTCTGACGCCACCCATGTCTATATTCAAATCTACACCTGGTATTCTCAGAGGAATCCAACAATACCTAGTTCCATTTATCCTTGGAATATAATATCCAAAAAATTGTCTAGTGACTAGTCTCATTGTCCCACAACCCTTCTCATGAGAGGGTCAAAATCTGGTGACCATCATCCTACTCCCCACCTTAGGAGAATCCTTATCGCCACACCATTGAAAAGAATCATTGATCGCCATATACCATGCCATATCTACCTCTAGATATAACAACTGGTGTGGATTTAAAACCACTCACACACGATCATCAACATAAATATCATTCGTGACTCATTCCTACATCCTATGAATAGTTCTCACGATTATTATTGGAATTTAAGAAAAACACGGGTCACCACCCTTCACTGGTCAATGGTTTCCAACACACCATATGTATTATCATATACCCCTCCATGAGAAAATCCTCAATAGGTTAATTTAACAAACCAAAAAAAGATATTTAAGAATAAAATAATATCTGCATATTGTTGATTCTCTCTCATCATACTCAGGAAAATTTTAAGATAGAGCATGGTCTTATCTAACTAGTATTGGACTAAAATTACATTGATAGGTGTGTAGACATATCCCAAGCCACACTCACATAAAAATAGGCCATACTAGACTTTATCCAACTCCTGAAACCATGTTTTCTAAAAATGAATTTCCAGATCCAACCATGGGTCAACCATCTCATGGAAACTGATTTATCATTGATGTATCATCTACCACAGAGGTATATTTTTAATTTAACTACAACTCATAAGAAACCATTCCTAAGGTTATTCATTGAAACAATTAGTCTTCATCTCGCACATGTCCAGTTTCCAATTTAAGATCTAAATAGTTCCATGTGTAACAGATGCATACCTTAATCACTAGACTCATGCTTCTACGAGTCTTTCATCATAAGTGTAATATGATCATGATACGTGGAACCTCTATCACATTAATTTAGAATCCCCCATGGAACCATTTTTCAAAATCAATCACCGTACCCATGCCATGTTGTATGTCCATGCCTTCCCATAACACATCATCATTCCAACTATGAGCATCTACCCATGCTCTGATTACATTAGCAATAGTAAAAACACTGGTCAACATGGCTAGGCGCCCAAATAGTCCAACCTATCGAACCCAGTCTTGAAAAAAAAGAACCCTAAGTTATTCATAAAAATCCAAAGGTATCGAGATGCCTATATCACAAAAATTAAGAACCCACAAACCATTGATCTCAAAATGAGCATACATACAAGGTCACTACCTAAGAATGAATCAAAAAACACAGGAAAACCTTTCATTAAGGTTTTCCATAATCAAACTAAACATTGACCTATAGGGTCTAAGACACAACTAAGGGTCTCTAGGCCTCCCACTTAGCCCTATTGATCAGGTTTCATATGAGGGTCACTAGGTCTGACCACCTTTTCCAAAAGTCAAACCACTCTAAGGGAGGTACATATAACACAGACCTACAAAGGTCAAAACTGTCAACAAATCCTACAAGGGCCTAATCCTCTCTATGAATCATCATAAGGGAATTCTCCATAGACTATCATGTTATAACATAATAAAAATGATAAATTGAAACTCACTAAGCATCCATATAAAACAACACTCCATCAAGGTCCAATTCATTAAAGTTTTAGGTGTCTATTGGCATCATACAAAGTGACCCAACTTGGTCACTTAAAATGAAAGGATACACCAATGAAGGGTTACCTAGAAAAGAATCAACTAAAAATACTAACCTACATGGGTGAATACCATAATCACATGCTCTGGTTAAGTGGAATTTAACTCCATGATATGTTGGAAAACAGTGTATAGATTGTTACTCACACTTTAAATAAACCAATCCAAGAAACAACACCCTATAGGGGGTCTAACACATAGAAAACATATTATTTATCAACTTAATAGGGTCATATCACCTCTGATGCATGAAGACAGATTCATTAGCCTCATTATCAAATATCTTTATGTAGACCCACGTCACCTACCATTAAAATAAAATATATATGAATGTTGTCCCAATTAAGTAGAATTCCACCAAGAGCCTGTACAGGAAAACACCATTTAGGTTTTTTTATAATTTAAAAATTGGAATCTTGATATTAAAATACTATACTATCCTACCTTTGACATTTAATCTTACATATCCAATATTATTCATGATATGCCTCTTTCATTTTCCATTAAAGAGTCAAAATTAACCACTAGAATCATCACAATGGGCCAAGAGCCATAAATCCATCAATGACATCTCACCAATGGGCCTAGAGCCATAGATCCATAAAAAATCATAAAATACACACATGTGTGTATCTTAAGGAAAAAATAATATAAAACCATAACAATGCGCATTATGAATAGAAATCCCCGATCTATTAAAACAGAGACTTATTACCAAAAACATTATTCTGGATGTACCAGTGTAATATTCGACATAGTTTCCAACACATTCTTAATATGAGTCTATATAAGTAATTACTATATGGGAATCCAAGTATCGCCCATGTTGTATATAAAAAACTCTAAATATGAGTCCATATAAGGAATTACTTCATGGAAATCCATGTATCACCTAATAGGTATATAAAAAACTCTCCATATAAGTCTATTTAAGGAATTCCTATATGTGAATCCATGTATCACCCAAGGTTTATATAAACATCTCACTGTATGAGTCCATCTAATGAATTCTTACATGCTAATATAAGTAGTATCCAATGAATATATAAACAAATTTCATATGAGCCTATCTAAGTAATTCTTACATGGGAATCCAAGTATCACTCAAGGCATAATAACATGATCCCAAGAAGTACATATGGAATTTTAAATAATATACCAATAAAATAAAAAGTTCTAAGGATCCATACCTATGGAAATATTTCTATGAATTACATTAAAATAAATTCCTCACATAAGGCTTGTTAGTCACAGACCTAGAATAATGACCTCCCTTCTGATTTAATTTCCTTTTATGATAGGGATTCAAAAAAATACCATCTTTCAAACTCATGTAATAATATCTACCTGTTTTCTTTTCAATAATACACTTTAGTGTTTTTCTCTTTGACTAGAATACCACCATTAAAAAAATTGAGTGTGGATGAATTCCTAAATCCACCACTACTTCCAGAGCCTCAAAGCATTATAAGTCTGGTATGGGTTCTAAGGTGACACCTGTAACTATAACTACCAAACACCCAATGCACTAGATCGGGTTTGGTCAATCACATGGGAACCCACTGGATCCCTTAGATCGATACAAAGGATGGGTACCATTATATGGATCCTCAATGTTTATAAATAAAAAGGTAGCCTCCTTAGGATCCCCAAAAATGAAGGTAAAAGGAGGAATCCTATATGGGATCCTTCATAGTAAGTAAACAGAGGAATCCTACCTGGGTTTCTCAGAAGTGGACATAGGAAAAGGAATCCTATATGGGACCATCAAGAGGAGTTAACATGTATAGGGATCCTACAATGGATTCACTAGGCTATCATGTAATAAAATTCATACGTCAGGGGACCCTCGGTAAGAGTAAGAAGTGGAAGCATGAATCTAAAGCATAGGGATTGTTAGAAACTCTTGAATTCATCCACTCAATTAAAAAAAATTAAAATTAAAATTTCATTGGAGAAATTCAGAATTGGGGGTGTCTCCCTCAGGGGAAATCCTAAGTATATTAATACTCAATAAATATTCATAAACACTAAAGAGAAGGTATGATATGCCACTTATCTTTGGGAATATTTAAAACACTTACAAATAGATATCTCTAGATCTATTCAAGCTCACTGATGTTTGAGCTATGATTCACTAACTTTAAAAATCCTACATAACACTAGACAGCTCAATAGGAGTCCAAAAACATCAATTATATCATTAAAATTTTCAATATAATAATAAAACTAAAGTAGAATGATGGAATATATCTCATCAGATGCCCATCACTTGATGAAAATCTAGGTACCCACATGAAGAATGTTTAACAAGTACTCTCAAGGATATTATCAATAAAAATCATAAACAAAAAAATCAAAACAACTTCACACAATTTAATTTAAATTAATTATAGGTTTATAAATTCATGGAAGGAACGTAACTTGATGAAACGACATGTGACAAAGTGTAGACAGTTTCTCAAGATGGCCTCATCCTAGAAGAGAATAATCACCAACATAAATAGTTTATTCCATCATGATCTAATGGAACCAACAGATAACCATAAATTGAAACTTAGGAAATCAAAAACATTGGAAAACGAAAAACATAGAAGGAGGAAGGAGTAATATCTTTCCCATCAATTCTATTAAAACACACCAAATATCTCTTCGATTAGTGAAGAACTAATGGAGTGGAAAAGGATCACAGTCGAGAGAATATGTCCATTCCCTCCTATTTTCTAACAAGAAAAATGGGGGAGGATCCCACTTCATATTTTTATTAAAAAGTATATCCCATAATTTACTCAATGTGTAACTATTACAGGTCATGTACTAGTTTCACAAATTTTAACAGATATAAGTCTTATATTCCTCGGGGAAGGTCCCTGATCTCTTACATTACGAATCTACAAGGCCACACCCCATGAAGTAATTACATATTTTCTAAATAATTTACAATATTTAAACCTTTCATAAACTATTTTTCAGTAGCCTGACTTCCCATTCCTCATCTATAATTTTCCCAAACCCCCGAGACATGTACCGAAACATAAACCACACCTGAAAATACTAACTCCAGTTGTTCAAAATCTAAAAACCTCATTCTAATTTCTAGTTCAAAATACCTTTAATCCTCTAATGAAGAAAAATTCAAATTATCTAAAAAATTTCATCCCAGTCTAGAACGCGAGATGTTGCACTTGAAAATATTTTCAATGAATAGACTTTAGTTCATAAAACATTAATTCTGGAATAAGGCATATCATAAATAGATTTAGTTTTATCATGTTTACAATTTAATTATAAAATAGTTTTAGACAAGTTATTTTTTTAATAAGAACCAAAAAATATTGCTTTTTCCGACTTCATGTTATTTATTTAATGTATAAAAATTATCTTAAATAATAAATCAATAATAATTAGTCTCATTAAAATAATTGTTATCCAATTTATAATTAAGTTATATAATGATTATACCTCATCAATATGAGTCATAATACATTGATTTACATCTTTATTTCAATGTTAATATTTAGAGTTAGAGTTTGATTCATCATTAGAAATCACATAATCACTCAATAATATTTTATAGCTTTATTTCCATGAATATTGTATTTTAAATTTCTTTATTTTATTTTACATTTTAATTGATGGATGTTGGTTATGAAATGTCAATGTTTTTTCATTCATAGAAATAAAAATATTTTTAATTTCTATCATGATTCGTGAAGTTTTTAGAGAGTCCCTTTCTTGTTTTGTATAATTTTTTAAATCCTTTTTAAATTTATATCAGTACACCACTAATGGATAAACTATTAGAATCATCATCATAAGGTTCTGAATATATAACCTTAAGATAAATATTCTTCTTTATTAACTAATTTATAATCACAAACTTATTCTTATATCTCATATTCATATACTATATTTTTTCTATTAAATTTATATTTTTTAAATCTTTAACTTGTGTGGACTACTGAATAGTGGTAGATATTACACTCCACTTAATAAGTAAAATGATAAGAATATCCAATGGATGATATGATTATAAAATTTTAGTACCCAAAGTAGTAACATCCTTTACAATCTCAGTGTTTCTTCTATTCATTTGAGTAACACATTCTCCATAAAAAAATTTTAAAGTATCAAATTTTAAAATTTTAGTATTATAACTTAATTTCCCCACATATTTGATTCCTTTATAGGAAACAAAAATATTTTCTAATGTATCATATGTGGTACCACATTGAGGATCTCAATTGAAGTTATTTGATCTAAATCCACAAATTATTTCATTTATTAATTTTGAATTGAAATCAATATCAACTTATTCACCAGTATTTCACGTCTCAGGTTCACTAGAAAGAATCATATCAAGTTTCTCTAAAATTACATAAACTTTTAATCCATGATTTTTTGAACAGAAAAAATTATAGATATGTTCTGACCATAATTTTCTCCATTAAAATAAATATTTATAATCATTTTCAGGCCTTTTCTAGGATCATGAATTTAAATATATATTTTTCTAATCAGATATTACATTCAAGATAGTTAAGGCTGAAAGGATTTAAAATCTTTGAAAAAATATTCTCACTAGTTTAGAGAATAATGATCCTTTCATAGTACCAATTTTTTGCATCAATAAACAGATTCCAAGAGATAATATTAGATACAAAAATTTTCTAATATCTAATATATATAATAACTAATTGGGTGAATTTATTATTTTAAATAATTTCAATTTTTTTAAAATTCCCTCTTCAAGTTAGTGAATTGTTCCTGATCTTTTTATCAGTTTATATAGTGGGAATAAATAATGTAAAACATATAGAGCTAGATACACAAGGATTTTATAGGGTTTAAAGGCTATAAGTAACATCCCCTAGTCCAATCCACCAACAACCCATGTAGGCTTAGTGATTTTATTCAGATCATTTTCATAGGAATCTCACTACTAAGTTTAGGTAGTTGACATTTAAAACAATGATTTTATCAAGAATTTAGATCCTTTTATAGGGGGACTCATAGCTAAGTTTAGGTAGTTAGCACTTAATCCATAGTTAAGCACAAGTAGATGATACATCGCCATTAGTGATTATGACAATATGACCCTAAGGTATAGGAAGATAAGATATAAAAATGAATATAGTTAACATCACATAGTTTCCTATATCTATGAACAAATAATAGTATATAGGTCTTCCAAAAGATTATGAGTCTTCAAAAATCATTAGTTTTCAAAATATCCTCATTGTAAATGATCATCAATGTATCTATCCGACAACAAATAAAATATATCCTCAATATAATACAACCTAAACTTCTTAATTATTTGTATTCTTTAATTCCCCCATTCTTTTAGTTTTAAAACACAATATAACTCAGCAAAATAGAAAATAGTAATTTAATTTTTAGATATCAATATATGTTTTTACTTCATAACACTTGTTGTTGTGTGTGTAACTCATCTCAATCCTACCAAAAATTATATATATTATACTAATAATTATATAACTATTCTAATATTATTCTTACTTGGATAATTCAAAACAGACTAGTTAAAGTCATCCATAATTCTCCCTATGATGTAAGCCTAATTGTTATAGTCTATTTTCTTTATTGAATAATAGTAATTTCACACTTTTCCTTTTAATAATGAAATATTGTAAAAAGTGATGTTGCTCCAATATATCTAAT
Organism: Viscum album; assembly: GCA_963277665.1. NCBI lineage: Eukaryota > Viridiplantae > Streptophyta > Magnoliopsida > Santalales > Viscaceae > Viscum > Viscum album. The sequence continues at coordinate 2,078,897,941 of OY728128.1, read as the reverse complement.
TCTATCATAAGTTCTTACACTCACATAAGACCTGTTTATCTTATTAATGAGTTTACTTTAAGTGATTTTTAGGTTATTAGTTATTGTTTTATATGATTTTTTCCCTTTTTAAGATATTATAATGGGTTGGTTATATTCGATTTTAAAGAATTTTTTCTAAATATTGGATGAATCTTACACTTGGAGAAGTTTACCTCTATGGGAAAAAATATTATGAACTAAGTGTTTAATATTATGAAGTGACTCCTAGGATTTGGAAATTTCTATTGTTGACAATGTATTGACCCTTGTGAAGACAATATTAACTATTATGAAGGATTTATCTTTTGAAGGATGACTCTTATGAGATGAAGTGAATAATATGAAGAATGACCCTTATAACCACATATAAATCTTATAGAACTATATGAATATTACAAAACTAGATGAATATTATGAAACTAATAACTCTTATTAAACTAGATGGATCTTATAATATCCCTGACTCTTTTGATTTGAATCATTAGACTCCAATTGAGTAAAAATATAAGTCTTATAGAATTCAAATATTTTAAATTCAGATTTTTTAAATAGTTCTTATTCAATGTCTAATTTATAGGAGAATATAGCTTGAACAGGAAGATCCTTTGAGAATTCATGAAAACTTTTAAACCAATTATTTTTTTTATGAAAGTATTAAGATTACACTCAATAGTTTAATGGTTGCATGTTTTAAAAAAGTTTTTTCGAATGTTTTAACTAATATTAATTTATAATATTACATATATATTCTCTTTTGACCATTAAATGAGGATATAATACTCATATGGGTAATGTAGTAAATATATATATGGATTTATGAATATATTTCATGTGGTCACGTTTTCTAACTATCTATAAAACATGATCTTCATGATTTCAATAAACTCAAACTATTTTCAATTAATTTCAGGGAAGACATGGAATTTGGTTACTAACATATATATGAAAATATTATTACTATATTTGACTATTTATTTCAGAGTTACACTTTGAATAAATTTTCATCATTTAAAATAAATTTTATAATCTATCAGTTTCTAAAGTATCTACCTATACACTAATCTAGAGTTTCATTTCTAGATCCTTACATTTTTTATGTGCACACCCCTTACACTGGGAATGGTTTAAATATTGGGAATTTATATTGTAAATAGAGGCCCCAAAAAATCTTATAGACATTATAATAAGTAAAAAACTTCCTTTACTAAGTTATGGGATCCATAGAAAAATTACTAGAATAAAAACCAAACTCATATTGAGAGTTGGTGGATTGGACTAGGGGTGGTTATTTTATACCTAAACCACTATAAAAACTACTTATATCACGTTATTTATGTTTATTTGCTTTCCACTATATAAATGAATAATAAAAAGGAAAAAATTTAATAATTATTTAGAGGAAAGTTTCTAATTGGTATGGAATTCAAGAACTCAATTCCCCCCCCCCTCTTGAGTAATTTTAGTATAGTTTTGGTATAATGCTAGATATCAATGTTTAAAATTTAAGTTCCCTATGAAAATAGGATGATGTTCAATGATCTATATCTAGTTTCTACAATGGCCAATCTGTGATAAGGAATGTCTATGGTAATAAAATCAAACTTTAATAGAGAAAATTAGGGATTCTAGAAATCATGGATGGTTATTTATCTAAAAAATCATGGAATGAAGTTTATATTAAATTTTTAAAACCATATAAAGTAACATTTAGGGAATCAAAGTTATGTATTACTGAAAAAGAGGCTGAATATGATCTTAATTATAAATCAATAAAATCCATTATATGTGGTTGTGGACCTGAAGAATTTAATTGAGTCTCTTAATGTTCTATGTCTCATGAAATGTGGGAAACTATTTCATAATATTATTATGGTATATATAATGTATAAAAATAAAGGTATAATACTTTTAAACTTATGATTGAAACTTTTAAGATGTTTCATGTAGATATAATTTCTCATATAAATGGTAAACTTATATAAATATTAAATAATGTTTATATCATTAGTGATATATTTCCAAAAATATGATCCAGATTTAAAATTACTTATAGTTTTACATTTATGGTGTAGTGGGGTTTCATCTCCAATCAAACAATCCTCACCTAACAAAGACAAAAAGATGAAAATTCTAAATGGTACTCTTATAACGTATGAAGCTTAAATACAAAATGATTTAAGTTTTCAAAGATTAGTTAAAAATAGAATGATTCCCTTCAAGTATCACAACTAAAAAATAGAGTTATACCAGCGTAACAAAAGGAATGGTTTTCTGAAACTATTGGTACAGTTCCCCTATACCAGCCATTATAAATAACCATTAGTATAGAATTCATATATGAAGGTTATACCAATGGTTCAATGAAACCACTAGTATAGATTATGTTATACCAGGGGTGAAGAATTGTTATTGGTAAATCATGTACATATTAAGTCAATACAAATGTTTTCTAGAAACCATTGGTATATTTTTTTAATAGTAATAGTTTTTTAAAATCATTGGTATATCTGAAAAAATTACAGCACACTACCACCCCCAGTATATATAAAGTCTATACTAATAGTCCATAAAAACCATTTATATATATATATATATATATATTTACAAATATTTTTTAAAAATAATTAGTATCACTACTACAAAACTGGTGTTTAACAGTCCGGATATTTATCACCACTAGAAATAAGCATTGATATATGGTAAATTTATCTTTGGTAAATAAATTGCTGATAAAATTAACACTTTATCAGTGCTTTTTTTAGCACATATAAAGGTTACATTTATCAGAGATCTGTTTTTAACACTGATAAAGGCTACCCATTATCAACACTTTGTTTTTAGCATAGATAAAGGCTACCCATTATCATCGCTTTTTGTGTGTTGATAAAGGAAAGCCTTTTTTATTGCTATATTTTTAATGCTCATAAAGGAGTCCTTTATCAGCGAGTTTTTTGCACGGATAATGGTCCAAATAAAAAATGAAATAATTAAATAAATAAAAATAAAAAATGGGTTTGTTACAAAAATACTACAAATTTTATTAATTAAATAATTATTGATAACAATGAATAAATATATTATACTATATGTAAATTATAAATACTAATAAATATCATGTATTGAATTCATAGATATGAAAAACGAAAATTAAAAATATTAAAATTAAAAATAATTAAATAGGGAAAAATATTAAACATTTTATTAATTAGACGATTATGCGCTATATTTAGTGAATAATGGTATATAATTAAAAATTAATATTTATTAAAAATAATGACTAATTACATAGAGTAATAAATATATAATTGAATGTCGTTTGATTTTTCAATTTGACATAGATTAATGTTTTTTATTGATTTTACATATAATTAATTAATTAATTTTTATATACAATGTACACACAGAAAACATATCCATTTTTTCAATATTATTAAATTGTACTTATTTTTAATTTGTTAAATTTCACTCATTTTTAACAAGCATGCATCCACGCACACCTGTTCTATGATCTCTTCCTTTAGACTCGTGTAATATTTTTCTTTTAAATAAAATTTTCTCACCATTTTTTAGAAAAAAAACTTTAATGAACTTAAAATTAGATATTCCTTAGTAATGTTAAAAAAATATTTGTAGAAAATTTATAAAAATGTATTTATAAAAAAATGTATTTAAAAAGGTACATAATATATTTATAAAATTATATATATATAAATATAAATAAATAAATATTTTTTAAAAGTATATATATAATTATAAATAAATAATTATATATATTAAAATAGTTATTAAATATATAATAAATTTACTTAAATAATGAATATATTTACCATATTTATATTTATATATATTTATTAAATATTTATATAATGATATAAATATTATTTTTTAATAAAATTTATATAATTATAAATAAATAATTATGTATTTAAATAATTATAAAATTATAATAAATATATTTAAATAAGGAATGTATTTACTATATTTATATTTATTTATTAAGTGTGTATATAGTCACAAAAATTTTATTTATAATTATAATTAAAAATCCTTTATTAGTGCTTAAGTAATAAGCACTGATAAAAGAAATATTTATCAGTGCTAAAAATCAATCATAAAAGTAATATTTATCATCTCTATAGCTTCAGCACTGGTAAATACAGATTCTATTAGTGCTTTTTTAATGCAGATAAAGACCTACCTGTATCTATGCTAAAAAAGTGCTCCTAAATATGCCTTTTATCAGTGCTTAAATAATAAGTGCTGATAAAATTGTCAAAATATAATTAAAAAACCTAACCTATTGTGAACTCATCATTATATCAGAAAAAACCTATTTTGAACCCTTATAGGGAGCTTCTAATTCATTCTCCTCTTTCTCTAACCCCAATTTTCTCCCACCTTTCCCTCAATCACTTCACCCTAAGTTCTCAAATCCGTTCAATGGTGTTATGAATCTTTATATATCGACCTTGGAGTATAATGCAACATAAACACTTCTTGATAAGTTAATATTTGAGTATTGGGGTTGTATGATCAAGAAATGGTAGGTCTGCTCGACAAAAGGAACATCATAATTTAGTTTTCTATGGTGGAGCATCTGATTAGGGCTTGGTCTAGTGCCCCCTGTAGCTGCAACAACTTTTGGTTCTATCTGTTTAGTTGGTCATATAACTTCTATATTAAGCGAGACATTCCAATAGCAGTGATTTTTGTCATTTTCCCCAATATCCCTATATATTTTCAAAATACAGTTATTATACGAAAGCTAGGGATTCTTTTTGGGTCATTCCATATCATCTTGTAGGTGGGGGACAAAGAACTGTGAACAATAGTAGGTTGTGGTTTCTGGAGATAAAAGAAAGGGAATCAAGCATACTTTCGGTGAAGGGTCGATGGTGTAGAGTTAGTTGAATGTTTCTACTGATCCATTAAATGAAAAGGTTGTTCAATGCGAGTCTTAGGGTGTGTATCTCTTTGGTGAATGAAAGTTATAAATTTATATATATTCGAAATTATTTTTAGGTATTCATCATTTTAGGTCTATATATACTTTGTAGGTCTATATATACATTTAATTAATAGTAATATAATTTATACATAAATAACCAATAAAATTTTATAAACTCATGTTACTTTCAAAATAATAAAATTAGGTAACTATATATACATTTTTTTGAAATAATTAAACTTTTAAAAATTTAAATAATTATATTTTATAAAAAAATTTCCAAAAATAATAATTATTTAGAAATAATAAAATTTAAAAATTATTATTAATATAATTTTTTTAGTTTCATTAGAAAAAAATGTATTATATATATATATCAAGAAATATATTGTATATTTAAATAAATTTAAATATAATAAATAATATATATATATATATATAATTATATTAAAATAAAGTTACTAATATAATACATATATATATATATATAACACATATATATAATATTTAGGTAGATTTAATTTATTTGTCTATGTATCAAATCAGGAGTGACCTCCATGTTATAGCTTTTTATAGTAGAAGGCATGAACCCCATTTATGTTTATTACCTATCAAGGTAAGTGTGAATTAAGTACATGCCTCAATCAACCTATTTTTCCAAAAACATTAAAACTCTATAATTTTTTTAAATAAAACAAAACCAATTAAAAAATCCATATTTTATCGATAAAACATTAAAAATCCTAAACCAATTGTCTTATTAAAGTTTTATTTGGATCCACGTATATAATTTAGAAGGTAAAAATGAAATTAATTCGTTATTAACTCTGACTCCATGCCAAATAAAATAAATTAATTTTAGAAACATGCACTCATCACCTGAAATTACTATTTAGCAACCCAAGACCTCTAGGCTGCGTAGCACTACAGTTGTGTATTCTGATTATTCGGTCTCTACCTTCTCCATTTCATTCCCTCCCTTCACATTGTCATTTCTCTTATTGTATAGAGTTTTTATAAGGAAGGATTTGGTGGAGATTGAGGCATCGAGTTAATAACCAGTTTCAATGGTGTAATTCTCACAAATGGGAGGCATTTATCTTTTTTGAGAACATAATGAAGTGTAATTGTCATCCTCATTAGTTTCATCACCGGAAGAGTTATTATTTCATTTTTCTACCTTAATAATCATCCCCCATCTCTTTTATGTAGCATGTGCTACTCTGAACATTATTCATCCCATGGATGACTACTTCTTATAGTGTTTCAAGCAACAATATTGCATATTAACAAGAGATTGAGAATTATTGTTATGAAACAAAATGAAATGATAATTTTTTGGGAGATGAACTGATGAGGAGGGAAATTATACTTCATTTTGTTCTCTAAAAGGGGAAATTCCTCCCATTTGTGAGAATTTCACAATTAGAACTAGTTATTAACACTAGGCCTCTATTAACACTAACTCCTTCCAGATAAAAAATCCATAAAACTAGAGAAATGATAGATTGAAGGGTGGGAAATAAATGGAGAGGGTAGAGACTAAAGAATCTGAACACACAACTATAGTATTTCATAGCCCATGAGTCATGGGTTTCTATATTGTAAACATTATGGTTTAATGTTACTGAAATTAATTTATTTGATTTTATGTGGAGGAAAATTTAATGATGAATTAGTTTCGTTTTTATCCTTGAAATTACCCACAATGATCCAAATAGAACATTAATAAAATAATTGGTTGTTGATTTTTTAATATTATTTTTATAAAACTTGTTTTTTTAATATGTTTTATTTTATTAAAAAAATTTAGGGTTTTATATGACTGGAAAAAGAGGTCGATGGGGGTGTGTGGTTCATTCACAGTTACCTCGATAGGCAATAAACATGAATTGGGTTCACCCCTTCTCCCATCAAAACTATAAAATGGAGGTCAGTCTTCATTCAATAGATAGATAAATAAACTGAATATACCGATATATTTTATATTATATATATATATATCTATGTGTGTGTGTGTATTATATTAGTAAATATATTTTAATATAATTATATATATATATGAGTGTGTATATTATTTATCATATTTAAATTTATTTACAATATATTATTTGATATATATATAATATGATTTTTTTCTAATGAAACTAAGAAAAACTATTAATAATACATTTTAAAATATATTAATATCAATAATTATTATTCTAGGTAATTGTGTCTTTTATTGGATTAAAATTGACAGTTTAGTTCAAGAAATGTCACTCCCTGAAAACAAATAAAATACGCTCAGATTGTCTTCATAATTTAGGAAATTGATTTATAGGTCCTTTGTGATGTGTAAGGATCAGTCTCATATCAAACTGATACACGATGTGATCAGTATTAGTCTAAGTGTGTGTTTCCAGTCTAAAATGACATTTTAGGAAAAAACAAGTGACATACTCAAAATTATAAAACACATTATGATTGTTTTAATAATTTAGGGAAATGATCTGTAAGTTATTTGAGACATGTTGGAATTATTCGTACCTCAATCTGACTCATGGTGTGACTGGTATGAATCCAACTGCATCTTTACATTTAAAAATGGCATTAATTTTAATAAAAAGGACAACTGACCAACCCAAAATTGAGAAAATGAATTTCAATTAATTTTATTCTTTAGGTTAATGATCTATAAGTCATTTTTTATTTTTATTAATTAGTTTCACCTCAATATGATGCATGGTATTCTTAGTATGACTCAATGTATCTGTTATCAGTTTAAAATCTATAGTTTAGTTCAAAAAATATCACTCACTCAAAACTGAGAAAACACGCTCAAATTTTCCTGAAAATTTATGAAGATGATTCATAATTGATTTTATACATGTTTAAAATAGTCTGATGTCAAAAAAATACTTGATGTGATTGGTATGATTCAAAGTGCATGTTTCCAGTTTAAAATGTCATTTTAGTACAAAAGATATATGACGTACTCAAAAATGAGTAAACACATTAAAATTGTTTTCATACTTTATGAAAACTATGAATAATCAATTTAGGATGTGTAATAATTAGACACACCTCAATCTGACACAAAGTGTGACTGATATTCTTCAAAGTTTGTCTTTTTATTTAAAATTGACATCAGTTTTAGTAAAAAGGGAAACTCACGTACTCAAAACAGAGTAAAAACATTCTGATTATTTTTATACTTTAGTAAAATAGTCCATATGTCATTTGAGAGATGTAGGAATTATTCGTACCTCAATCTGATGCATGGTATGACTGATATGACTCCAAGTGCGTCATTTTATTTAAAAATGCCAAAAATTTTAATAATAAAGACAACTAACCCTCTCAAAACCAAGAAAATCCATTCATATTATTTTGATACATTAAAATAATGATCCATAATTCATTTTTGACATGTAGGAATTAGCTTCACCTCAATCTGAAGCACAGTTTTCCCGATTTGACTCAATGTGTCTGTTATGAGTTTAAAATTGATAGTTTAGTTCAACCAATGTCACTCACTAAAAACCAAGAAAATGCACTCAGATTTTTTTTATAATTTAGTATATATATTCATAAGACATTTTTGATATGTAGAAATTAGTCTCACATCAAACTGATACATGATGTGATTAGTATGAGTCAATTTGTGTGTTTCCAGTATAAAATGACATTTTAGTAAAAAAGATATGTGATATAATCAAAACTTAGTAAATTCATTCATATTCTTTTTATACTTCATAAAAACAATCCATAATCCAATTTGGATGTGTAGTAATTATCTTCACCTCAATCTGATGCATGGTTTGACTGATATGACTCAAAGTGTGTCTTTTTATTTAAAATTAACATCAATTTTTTTTAAAAATGACAACTCATTTACTCAAAACTGAGAAAACACATTCGGATTTTTTTTATACTTTAGAAAAATTATCCAAAAGTCATTTGAGACATTTTTGTAACACCCCGATCTTCCACGATACGCCTCTCTTTCAATAATGCAATAGCTTGCATTGTACGCAAGTTTGATATTCCAACACACCACGACTAATAAAAGTAGCTGTTATGAATAGTAATAACCACTTTTAAAAATTATAGAAATTTTATATTTCAAAATGGACTTCATTTTTGTATTCGTAATATCGAAATTATCCTAAGTTGAATTTTTTGTAATTTTCTGAGAACTTTCAATATTTTATGAATAGTGAAAAATACTAAAAAACAAATTTTTTAATCAAAATAATTTATAGTGATAAATTATACTATTTAGTGGTTTTAAATTGTAATTATAATATATTTTTACCATTTTATCCAATGGTGGTCATTAGAATTAATTTCACTTTGAAATTGGATATAAACAATTGTCAATATTTTGATATATATTGTTTCTTAAAAACACGCTATATGTTGTGAGAGCGGGAATTAATTATAAAATTAATTAATTAAACTTATATGTTTGGAATTTTTTTAAATAGACATCATTTTTGAATTCGTAATATCAATTATAGCTTAGGGTGAAATTTTGGCATTGTTCTGAAAAACTTCAATTTTTGATGAATAGTGAAACCACTAAGTGGTAGTTAAATAACTGATTTTTCATTTAAATGAAATATTACCACTTTTGTGATTTGATTTTCAAAAATACGGCATACGTAGTTTTCATTAGGAATTAAAATGTGGTTCAATGGGATTAAAATAATTTTTTGGTGAATAGTAACTTTTAAGTTTAATTAATCGCGATTAAAGGTAATTAGTGAAATTTAAGGTAAAAATGGTATTATAAAAATAAGAAATGACCCTTACACTTGTCCTACCCCTATTTGATGAGTCATGGACGACCAAGAAAACCCATGGGTCAACTTGGGGACCCCATGGAGCCACTTTGGTAGGAAAATGACATTAAAAACCTTTTATTTAATGTTAAAATAAAAATGTCACAAACATGAGTCATTTTACTAAATCAATTTTTAAATGGGGTTATACAAGTCATATTTTTGACTATAAATATTCATTAGAAATATAAAAACATTTCCTACATAATTATATTTTTTTTATAATTTTTAGTCATTAAATAAATTAAATTATTTATGACACCATGATGATGCAGCGATTACCTCATTAATTAACGATTTAAATAAAATGAAAACATAATGTAAAATCCAAGACATAAACTTGTCAAAAAACCTATTGTATGAGTATATTTAGAACCCTTATCACCTTATCCTTGAATTATATAAGTTTGGTACCTTTAGAATCCGAAAAGCATTGTATAATAAAGTAACATTTTATTACTTTCCAAGAGTGCCCCTTCTCTCCTCTTATAAAAGGCCCCCAACACTACCACCTTACTCACACCTTCAAAGACTTTTGGCTCGGCCAACCTCTGCCCAAATACTCTCCCAACTTCCCTCTCTTACTCCTAGAAGCCTCACTTTGGGAATAATTCTTCCCAAGGAAGCCTTTGGCTCAAATCAAGAAGAGTTACCAGATTTTAAGGTAATGTCTTCTCTTGTGTTCTTATATTTTATTTTTCTTCTACAACCCCCTAAACTCTTTTTATTCATTTCTTTTGTAACAAAACCAGTATCCTCAATATACTAGTATGTTTTTATAATAAATATTCGAGCTACACTTACACACACCTACGTCTAATGGTTAAAGAACATACTGTTTCTGTGGATGGAGAATTTCTGCCTCACGAAACGATGATTGTTCAACACTCATATAACACCTTAAAAGGTGGCCATTAAGTTGTAACTATATTTATATATGATATATAATATGTTTATGTTTTAGTTAAGCTTCTGTATTTTTCATTTATTTCATACCTTTATGGTTTCCATTATGGGTAAACGCGATATTTTCATTTTAGGAAGTGCGGACTACCGCCCCCTCAAAGTGATTTGAATCGTTAATGCCATATGTGGGATGTATAAAGGATGGAGTAAATGGTATTATAAATTATATTATACTGTAAATATAGTATAACTTTATATAATTATAGTTTCATTCCATTAAATAATAAATAGAAATGAAAGTAGTGTCCATGCGTACGTACGGCTTACCGTCTCCATGAACGGTGCATTTCATTTCTTACCTCTAAATGTTATGTAATATTATAAAGTAATGTATATACTGGATATATATGATATCTACATCATGAATATAATTCTGGAGATAATGGATATTCTACCACATAAACAACTTGTAATTATAAGAAGTTTATTGCTAAATCAAGTACCAAAGATCGACAAAACGACCGTTATTAACTTAAATGACTATATAATGTTCATAAAATGGTAATAAGTGATATAAAAGGAATAATTAACATGAAAAAGGTTCTTAACCAAATAGAAATTAACTCTAGTTTATTATTCAGGAGGTTAAAGAAAGGTCGAGTCAAGACAGGACGCAAGGTAAGGGAACTTCTTAACCCAATTTCCATTCTTTGGGTTAATCTCATATTTTAAAAATATGTCATGATATTATTATGTCCTATCTTGTATTTATACTTTATTTATGTGTACATGTAGTGAATACACATAATATATCTATTTTATTAAAAAATTATCTTTTTAAGGACTTCGCCTCAATCTCCTTTCATTGAGGAATATTTGGTTTTATACACAGCTTTCATTTATACGGTGTATAAACCCATTTGACTTTTACGTTTATTCAAAAGGAATCTTTTTATACGAAGCATTTTACTAAACGACAAAAAAGGAATGTTTTTCTTGCCGTACGTATGCAGCGACAACGACTTCTCCACCGCCATAACCATTATTTGAGTTTCGTCTTCCTCTACAAGCCATAACTTTTTTTAAATGAAAAATAAATACCAGGTTTTAATTTTGTTTTATTTTGGTATTGAAAATGGTTTTGAAAGTTTTTTTATTATATCAATGTGTTGTATTGATATCTTATGATTGAAATGTGGAAATGTTATGTTTCCTTTATGAATGTCTTATGTGATACGATTATGTTATGGTTTATGATATGTTTAAACCTGTTCATATGAGGAATGCATTGGACTTAATATGTGACTGGTGGAGCCCGCTATAACTCCTCGATGCATCGACAGGTCTCATGAGACAAACTAGTGTCTTGGCACGAGGCCTTGACAAAATATTATTTGTGGTCTTGGCACGAGGCCTTGGATACGTGGTTATGATAGTCTGGCATTATGCATTCCATCATTATGAAAGTGGTTAATGATATTGCATGTGATTATTCGACCAGTAGAATATCCATGTGAAGAAGTAAATGGCATTATCTCATTTTACTTTTTCCATATTATGTTGAAGTTAAAGTTTAAAAGGATTTTTTTTGAGTTATAAATTTCCTTAAATGTTTATGTTTATGGATGAAAGCTTCCGCTATATTGTTATCCTTACTGAGCATCTGACCTCACCCCTTTCAATGTTTTAATATTTTCCAGGATGTGAAGAAGTATTTTATGAATGACCTGCAGGGATAGTCAGAAGAGGATATGAGTGTGGACTATGGAGACTTTGTTATTTTATTTTTTCACTTTATGATGTAATGTAACATTTATGAATGTATCTAGTGTTTCTAAGGCTACTAAACTAATCGGTCTTTCGAGACATGATCTTTTTTGATCATGCCAATGTTACGAAGTAATGAACCGACCTTGGGTAACTGGGTTCGGGGCGTTACAGTTGGTATCAGAGACAGTTTAGTATTAACCTTGTAAGCTATATTTAGATAAACTCTGATTAGAGCACATAGCCCAAAGATAAACTTTGAGGATTAGTATAGAAGAACTTCCTAGAATTTTGGTATTATAGAGATTTTGTGAGTTTTTCGAGCAATACATCCCTGTCTGGATACGAGCAGGTAGAGGTGGCTCTGGCACAGATGTACCTAGGGGTAAAACCCAAAAACACCGATTTGAGATAGACTCGAACGGGAACTGGTGCACGACAACGGGTCTTGCTGCACTCTTGGTTACGAAACTCCCATGGGATATGCTTAGGATAATTCTTGTTTTCTTTAGAAACCACTATGAAGGGTTATGAGTATATACTTCCTCAAAAAAAACACTTTTTATGATTATGGATTATATCCATAAATAGTTCAATTTATGTTAAGTATTTTATAAGTATGGAATTATGTATTTTGATTCATAAACTATTCTAGTTTATGCCATTGTTTAGAAATGGCGCCTAGTAGAAGGAATGGAAACTGTATCAATGCATGCACTACGTGTAGGGATTTCCCTCCTGCTCAAGATAATTATTGTGGATCTGGAGATACAATTGGTGTTGATCAACTTATTACCATACTAAGACAACTCACTCAGGTTATGAATAATAACCTTACTCGTAGGGAGCACCCTGATCTGCAACATGGAGGATCAATGTCAGACCGCTTCATGAGGCAACAACCACCAACATTTAATGGGGGTACAAATCCATTAGTAGCTAAGCAATGGATAAACTCTTTATAGAAAATATTCCATGCCTTGGGGAGTAGCGAAAGGGAGAAGGTTGTCATGGCAGTCAACCGCCTCACTGGAGATGCCGATCAATGGTGGTCGCTGATTCAAAACACAAAGGAAGATGAAGAAGTATCAAGTATGGAATGGAGAGAATTCAAAGATCTTTTCTTAGAAAAATACTATCCTCGCGACCATCGAGCATATATGGAAAGACAATTTCTGATTCTGAGACAAAAGGAGGATGAGAATGTCACAAAGTATGAGGCCAACTTTACAAGGTTAGCAAGGCATGCTGCAGATTATATACATAACCCAAGAAGTAAGATTGATCATTTCTTTGATGGGTTAAAACCATTTCTTCATCGAGCATTAGTCTCACAAACCTTCTCAACGTACGAAGATATAGTCTCGTGTTCTATCAAGACAGAAAAGGAATTCTCTAAATATTATGACAATAAAGTAAAGCAAGAGAAGAAGAGAACGGTGGAACAAGAGACGGATAAAGGGAAAAAGGGAAAGAAGTATTTTCCATTATACGATAATTGTGGGAAGAATCACCCTGGTACTTTCCTTAAAGGAATGGGAGTTTGTTATAAATGTGGAGAAAAAGGTCACCAGGCTCCTGATTGCAAGGGAAAGAAAGAGGCTATCAATGTTTAGTGCTACAATTGTAGGGAAATGGGGCATTATGCAAATGAATGTCCTAAGCGTCAGAGAAACTTACCTCAGAAAAGGCCAAGGGATCAAGGACAATATTTTACTGTTACTACAATTGAAGTAGAATAATTAATGTATTGGTGCTTTTGGACTCAAGGATTATATTTCAGTTATAAGAATAATGTGATATATATAAGGATTGTACTGCAGTACTTGTTCTTTTCATTAAGGTCTTAATATGATGAAGGTAATCATATTTTTAGTATGTGAGAATAAGAGAAACATTACTTTGTTTGGGGAATCTGATAAATTGATTTTGCAATTAAGAGTCCTTTTAGAGAAAGTCTGGACAGAGGTTTTTTGTATAACTATAAAGGTTGGGATGGATTAAGTTGAACTTTGAATAGTATTGTTTAAGGTTAAAACATTTCTGAAGATTATTTTTGGATTATTATAATACTATATTTTTATGAAAAGGACAACCTGTAGGGTGGGGCATAACCCGTCGCGTCGGACAAAGCTGCATGAATCGAACCCACAACCATAGTGCGACAGGCCTTTATTACCTACCACTAGCCTACAGGAAGTCCTTGGTTATTACAAAATAGTTTTACTAATCTAAATGGTATGTTTTAATATTTGGAACCTTATATAATTAGGATAAATAGAATATTTTTGAGTTATATTACCTTTTAGAGTGAAAGATGGGTTTGTGGTAAAATATTTATTAAAGAATGAAAGTCTACATGACAAGTATGTATATTCCCTTACGTTCTTAGTAAATCTCCTAAATAAATTCCTCAACTTTATAAAAGGTAACTTAAAACAAAAACGTTTCCGGTTAACTTTTCCAACTGGGGATTCAATGACCGTTTAAACAATCACAAGTTTGTAATTTTCTTATGGTTAACTTTCTCCTAATCCAGTTTTCTACAACTCTCCATCAGACCTTGATGGTGTTTTTTTCTTCTATATCCATATTTTCATAGAATCCTAGTATGGGCTATCTTGGGTGACCTTTGTACTTATCTTTCTTTATTTAAATGTTATATTCTTATTAACCCTATTTCCGATGTGGGTTTTCCACAAAGGTATTTTCTATTTTCAACATTTTATTTTCAAAGAAAAATTTCAAATTGTGAGGACGCAATTTATTGAAGGAGGGGATAATGTAACACCCCGAGCTTCCACGATACGCCTCTCTTTCAATAATGCAATATCTTGCATTGTACGCAAGTTCGAGATTCTAACACACAACGACTGATCAAAGTAGCCGTTATAAATAGTAATAACCACTTTTTTAAAATTATAGAAATTTTATATTTCAAAATGGACTTCATTTTTGTATTCGTAATAACGAAATTATCCTAAGTTGAATTTTTTGTAATTTTCTGAGAACTTTCAATTTTTTATGAATAGTGAAAAATACTAAAAACAATTTTTTTAATCAAAATAATTTATAGTGATAAATTATACAACTGAGTGGTTTTAAAGTGTAATTAGAATATATTTTTACCATTTTATCCAATGATGGTCATTAGAATTAATTTCACTTTGAAATCGGATATAAACAATTGTCAATCTTTTGATATATATTGTTTCTTAAAAACACGCTATTTGTTGTGAGAGCGGGAATTAATTATAAAATTAATTAATGACACTTATATGTTTTTAATTTTGTAAAATAGACACCATTTTTGAATTCAGAATATCAATTATAGCTTAGGGTGAAATTTTGGCAGTGTTCTCAAAAACTCCAATTTTTGATCAATAGTGAAACCACTCAGTGGTAGTTAAATAACTGATTTTTCATATAAATGAAATATTACCACTTCTGTGATTTGATTTTCAAAAATCCAACACACATGGTTGTCATTAGGAAGTAAAATGTGGTTCAATGGGATTAAAATAATTTTTTGGTGAATAGTAACTTTTAAGTTTAATTAATCGCGATTAAAGGTAATTAGTGAAATTTAAGGTAAAAATGGTATTATAAAAATATGAAATGACCCTTACACTTGTACTACCCCTATTAGATGAGTCATGGCCCACCAAGAAAACCCATGGGTCAACTTGGGGACCCCACGGAGGCACTTTGGTAGGAAAATGACATTAAAAACCTTTTATTTAATGTTAAAATAAAAATGTCACAAACATGAGTCGTTTTACTAAAACAATTTTTAAATGGGGTTATACAAGTCATATTTTTTACTATAAATATTCATTAGATATCTAAAACTATTTCCTAGATAATTATATTTTTTTATAATTTTTATACATTAAATAAATTAATTTATTTATGACACCATGATGATGCAGCGATTACCTAATTAATTAAGGATTTAAATAAAATGAAAATATAATGTAAAATCCAAGACTTAAACTTGTTAAAAACCTATTGAATGAGAATATTTAGAACCCTTATCACGTTATCCTCAAATTATATAAGTGTGGTACCTTTAGAATCCGAAAATCATTGTATAATAAAGTAACATTTTATTACTTTCCAAGAGTGCCCCTTCTCTCCTCTTATAAAGGGCCCCCACCACTACCACCTTACTCACACCTTCAAAGCCTTTTGGATCGTCCAACCTCTGCCCAAATACTCTCCCAACTTCCCTCTCTTACTCCTAGAAGCCTCACTTTGGGCAGAATTATTCCCAAGTAAGCCTTTGGCTCAAATCAAGAAGAGTTACCCGATTTTAAGGTAATGACTTCTCTTGTGTTCTTTTATTTTATTTTTCTTCTCCAACCCCCTAATCTCTTTTTATTCATTTATTTTGTAACAAAACCAGTATCCTCAATATACTAGGATGTTTTTATAAGAAATATTCTAGCTACACTTACACACAGCTACGTCTAATGGTTAAAGAACATACTGTATCTGTGGATGGCGAATTTCTGCCTCACGAAACGATGATTGTTCAACACTCATATAACACCTTCAAATGTGGCCATTAATATGTCACTATATTTATATATGATATATAATATGTTTATGTTTTAATTAATCTTCTGTATTTTTCATTTATTTCATACCTTTATGGTTTCCATTATGGGTAAACGCGATATTTTCATTTTAGGAAGTGCGGACTACCGCCCCCTCAAAGTGATTCGAATCTTTAATGCTATATGTGGGATGTATAAAGTATGGAGTAAATGGTATTATACATTATATTATACTATAAATATAGTATACCTTTATATAATTATAATTTCATTCTATTAAATATGAAATAGAAATGAAAGTAGCGTTCATGTGTACGTACGTCTTACCGTCTCCATGAACGGTGCATTTCATTTATTACCTCTAAATGTTATGTAATATTATAAATGAATGTATATACTGGATATATATGATATATATGATATCTACATCATGAATATAATTCTAGAGATAATGGATATTATACCTCATAAGCAACTTGTAATTATAAGAAGTTTATTGCTGACTCAAGTACCAATGATCGACAAAACGACCGTTATTAACTTAAATTACTACATAATGTTCATAACATGGTAATAAGTAATATAAAATGAATAATGAACATGAAAAAGGTTCTTAAGCAAATATAAATTAACTCTAGTTTATTATTCAGGAGGTTAAATAACGGTCGAGTCAAGACAGGACGCAAGGTAAGGGAACTTCTTAACCCAATTTCCATTCTTTGGGTTAATCTCCTATTTTAAAAATATGTCATGATATTATTATGTCCTATCTTGTATTTATACTTTATTTATGTGTACATATAGTGAATACACATAATAGATCTATTTTATTTAAGAAAATGATCTTTTTAAGGACTTCGCCTCAATCTCCTTCCATTGAGGAATATTTGGTTTTATACACAACTTTCATTTATATGGTGTATAAACCCCTTTGACTTTTACGTTTATTCAAAAGGAATATTTTTATACGAAGCGTTTTACTAAACGACAAAAAGGAATGCTTTTCTCGCCGTACATATGCGGCGACAACGACTTCTCCGCCGCCGTAACCATTATTTGAGTTCCGGCTTCCTCTACAAGCCATAACTTTTTTTAAATGAAAAATAAATACAAAGTTTTAATTTTATTTTATTTTGGTATTGAAAATGGTTTTGAAAGTGTTTTTATTATATAAATTTGTTGTATTGATATCTTGTTATTGAAATGTGGAAATGTTATGTTTCCCTTATTAATGTTTTATGTGATACGATTATGTTATGGTTTATGATATGTTTAAACCTGTTCATATGAGGAATGCATTGGACTTAATAAGTGATGGGTGGAGCCCGTTGTAGCTCCTAGATGAATCAGCAGGTCTCATGAGACAAACTAGTGTCTTGGCATGAGGCCTTGAAAAAATATTATTTGTGGTCTTGGAACGAGGCCTTGGCTACGTGGTTATGATAGTCTGGCATTATGCATTCCATCATTATGAAAGTGTTTAATGATATTGCATGTGAGTATTCGACCAGTAGAATATCCATGTGAAGAAGTAAATGGCATTATCTCATTTTACTTTTTCCATATTATGTTGAAGTTCAAGTTTAAAAGGCTTTTGTTTTCGTTATACATTGCCTTAAATGTTTATGTTTATTGATGAAAGCTTCTTCTATATTGTTATCCTTACTGAGCATCTGAGCTCACCCCTTTCAATGTTTTAATATTTTTCAGGATGTGAAGAAGTATTTTATTAATGACCTGCAGGGATAGTCAGAAGAGGATATGAGTGTGGACTATGGAGACTTTGTTGTTGTAGTTTTTCACTTTATTATGTAATGTAACGTTTATGAATGTATCTAGTGTTTCCAAGACTACTAAACTAATCGGTATTTCAAGACTTGATCTTTTGTGATCATGCCAATGTTACAAAGTAATACACCGACCTTGGGTAACTGGGGTCGGGGCGTTTCAATTTTATAATTAGTTTTACCCCAATATGATTCATGGTGTGACTGTTATGACTTCTAGTGTGTCTTTTTATTTAAAAATGATAGCAATTTTAATAAAATTGATAATTGACATACTCAAAACCCAGGAAACACATTGATATTATTTTTATAGTTTAGGGAAATTATCCATAAGTCATTGTTTATATATATAAATCATCTCCACATCAATATGTTGCACAATGTGCTTGATATGACTCAATGTGTCTGTTTTTAGTTTAAATTCGATAGTTTATTTCAAAAAATGTCACTCACAAAAACCAATAAAACACATTAGGGTTTTCAAGATAATTTAAAACATTTATTCTTAATCCATTTTTAATGTGCAGAAATTGGTCTCACATAAAATTGATACATTATGTGGTCATTATGATTCAAGGTGCATGTTTCCAGTTTAAAATTACATTTTAGTAAAAAAGACATGTGACGTACTCAAAACAAATTAAATACATTCATGTTGTTTTGATACTTTATTAAAAATATCAATCATCTATTTTTGACATGTAATAATTAGCCACACATCAATTTGACACAGTGTGCAATCGATATGACTCAAAGTGAATCTTTTTATTTTAAATTGACATCATTTTTGGAAGAAAGAACAACTCACCAACTAAAAACCAATAAAATACCTTTGTATTGTTTTTATACTTTAGTTAAATGATTAATAAGTCATTTGAGGCATGTATGATTCATTCATACCACAATCTGACCCATAGTGTGACCAATATCACTCCAAGTGCTTCTTTTTATTTAAAATGACATGAATTTTAATAAAAGGACAACTAAACTGCTCAAAACCAAGAAAACACATTCATATTGTTTTGATACATTAGGTAAATGATCCATAAGTTATTTTTAACATCTAGGAATCAGATACACCCTAATCTAATGCATGGTGTCCCAGGTATGACTCAATGTATCTGTTATCAGTTTAAAATTGAAAGTTTTGTTCAAAATATTTCACTCACTGAAAACTAAGAAAAAAAGATCAGATTTTTTTGATAATTATGTACAATTATTAATAAGTAATTTTTGACGTCGAGTAATTGGTCTCACATCAAAAAGATACATGATGTGATCAGTATTATTCAATGTTCCTATTTCCTGTTTAAAATGACATTTTGGTAAAAAAATGTGTGTTGTACTCAAAACCAAGTAAACACATTTATATTGTTTTTATAATTTATTAAAATGGTCCATAACCTATTTGGGATGTGTAAGAATTATTATCACCTCAATCTGATGCATGGTGTGACCAATATGACTCAAAGTGTAACTTTTTATATAAAATTGAAATCAATTTTAGTAAAAAGGAAAAGTCACCTACTCAAAACCAAGAAAACACATTATGATTTCTTTGATACTATTGTAAAAAGATCTATAAGTCATTTGAGATGTGTAGGAATCATTAATACCTATATATGATGCACGTCGTGACCGATATGACACCAAATGCATCTTTTTATTTAAAAATGACAACAATTTTAATAAAAAGGACAACTGACCAACTCAAAACCGGGAAAACAAATTCATATTTTTTTATACTTCAGAAAAATGATTCATAAGTTATTTTTCATGTGTAGGAATCAGTTTCACCTCAATCTGACACATGGTGTTCCTGATATGACTCAATTTGTCCGTTATCAGTTTAAAATTGAAAGTTCACTTCAAAAATTTTCCCTCACTCAAAAATAATAAAATTCACTTGTATTTTCATGATAATGTAGGGAATTTATTAATAAGTCATTTCTAACATCTAAAAGTTAGCCTCATGCAAAACCGATACATGATGTGATAGGTATGAGTGAAAGTGTGTGTTCCTAGTTTAAAATGAAATTCTAGTAAAAACAGAAATATGACATACTCAAAACTAAGTAAACATATTCATATTATTTTTGTACTTTATTAAAATGATCCACATTCCATCTATGACTTGCAATAATTAACTACACCTCAATCTAATACACGGTGTGGCCAATATGACTCAATGTGAATCTTTTTATTTAATATTTACAAAACATTTAGTAAAAAGGACTACTCACCCACTCAAAACAAAGTAAATTCATTAATATTGGTTTCATACTTTCGAAAAATGATCCATAAGCCATTTTAGATGTGTAATAATCATATGTACCCCAATCTGATGCACAGTGTGACCTGTATGACTCTAAGTGCAACGTTTTATTTTAAAATGACATCAATGTGTATATTGATTAGTCTCACATCAAACTAATACACGAAGTGATAGGTATGAGTCAAAGTGTGTGTTTCTGGTTTAAATGGTATTTTAGTAAAAAATACATGTGACAAACTCAAAACTAAGTAAATACATTGAAATTTGTTGATACTTAATAACAATGACCCATAATCCATTTAGGATGTGTAAGAATTATCTTCACCTCAATTTGACACACGGTGTGACCGATAGAACTCAATTTGGGTCTTTTTATTTAAAATTGACATCAATTTTAGTAAAAAGGATAACTCACCTACTCAAAACTGATCAAATTCATTCGTATTATTTTGATACATTAGGAAAATGATCCGTAATTAATTTCGTACATGTAGTAATTAGTGGAACCTTCATCAGATACATGATGTGTTTGGTATGACTCAATCTGTATGATATCGGTTTAAAATCAAAATTTTATTTCAAAAAGTGTCACTTACTAAAAACTAAGAAAACACACCCAGATTGTCTTTATGATTTATTAAAATTATTCATAAGTAATTTATGACAAGTAGGAATTGGTATCGCATAAAACCGACACATGATATGACTGGTATGAGTCAAAGTGTGGGTTTCTAGTTTAAAATGACATTTTAGTAAAAAAGACAAGTGATATACTCAAAACTAGTAAAACACATTCAAATTATTTTGATACTTGAGAAAAATGATCCATACATAATTTTAGACATTTATAAATCATCCTCACCTCATTCTGATGCATGGTGTGACCGTTATGACTCTAGGTGCATTTTTACAATATATAAATAACATATTATTTTAAAACAAACATCATATCTCCAAAACCAAGAAAACAAGCCTAGATTGTTCTAATTTCATTTAAATTCAATTTTCATACATTAATTTTTTGATTTTTTTGGTGTTTTTGGTGTTTTGGTTTGATGTTATAGAACACTTCACTGTTGGGGCAGTGTGCTGTAATAGCACACTGTAGTATGTCCCTTTATCAACACTTATAGAAGTGCTCATAAATAGTCCTTTATCAATTCTTGAGAAAGTGATCATAAAAGACTATGTCTTTTAAGCTCACTCTAGTAGTTAGTGCTTCCCTAGAATATAGCATCTGCATCCCCTATCAGACTCCCATTTACAACCCTATGAGTAGTGTTCTATTTTCTTCCCAATCTAAAATGATCTATCCTGAGTTTATATTTTCATTCTGTTTTTCTTCAATATAAAATTAGTGAGTTAAAAATCTATCATATCTTATTACAAGATTATTTTTTATTTTTTTCTATGTATAAGACATTAACTGTTATTTTTTGTGGAATTATTATTCTAGATTCATTAAAGAATATTTATTTTTGACTGTATTTGTTATTGTATTTCATAATAAGTTTGATTGTCGGTGATGTAATTTTTTAATTCAGTTACACCCTAATTCTATATTAACAATTATTTTCCCCATGTAGTTTCATAGTATTTGGTTTTTTCTTTTTTTTTAAATACTGAGTTTTATACTATTAGTACTAGTACTCAAGGATTGTGGTACACGCCATGGTACTTGTTTTTATGGCTTGCTAAAAATGATTCTCTTGGAGTTCTGGAATAAAATAGGTAAGTTTTTATTATATTAAATTAAAAACAATTATATTACATAAAATTAATATAATTAATTGAAAATTAATTTGATAAAAAATTTATTAAACAAAATTTTGAAATATGTACATAGGGATGTTTAAGAAAATGAATATTAAATAAAAGTAGGTAGATTAAAATTATTTATTCAAGAAATTATATATTACAAAGGATTTTGAATACCAATTAAACTTGATATTTTCCAATTTATGTTTTACATAAGCATGTAGTACTGTATGGTAAAACGTTATAGTTAAATGTAAGCATCTTTAATCTAAATGTTACTAATCATGATAATTTAATACTATAATGAATCAAGCATATTGAAACTAAATATTAGTGAAATTGTACTAAAAAATAATATTATGTTTGAAAATTAATTTTTACATAAATTGGTTCTTAAAAATACCATAGAACAACCTGAAATCGTGAAAAGGGCTGTTGAATTCAATATAAAGGTGTTCTATACCAAATTCTAGATATCAGAAACAACTGTCATGGGGGTGATTTTTAATTTTCATAAAAAATATCATTATCATTCCTCAATGAGAAACCACCAACTATGGTTCTATCAAACCTAACTTCAAAATTTTTGTGTGATACAGAAGATACTTACCTAGAAATAGTAATCTTTTATACATTAATTTATATAATAATAAAAACATAAGTTCAAAAGTGAACATAATAAGAGAAAAAATAAAAAACAATTTTAAAAAAAAATATACTATTATATATAGTTATTACTATTTGATATAATTTGATTCAATATAACGGTTATATATATATGTATTATTTTTTTATATACATAGTATTTTGTTGTATTTTATTTACAATTCTTATATAGACTAGTTTTTCAGTTATTGATTCATATAAAGTGAATAAATATAGTTTCCTTAAATATATGTTGGATTTGAATTCAATATTATTTCATTACATATATGACATGACATATAACATTTTTTTATATAATGTTTAGAAGATGAATTTACGAAACTGATCAGATCTCAAGCAGTTTTAAAAACAAATTGGAGATATTTTTAAGTTTTTTATTTAACAATGTTTCATATAGAGTTCATATACACTATCCATGTTACCATTATGCTGTAAGATCTTGGTTAAATCATTAATAAGTTAACTACCATATAACTGATTATCATTTTGAAACAAAATATTATGCATGGTACCACAATGTGGATAAAAGAGGGTCTAAAAAGTTTTAAAGCAAAAGACTAGATTAGAGAATTTCTTATAAGACTAATTTCCATTTATTCTAAATTATGATAAATATATTATTCTTATTCCATAATTTGATGTTATAAGTGAACATTATTCATGTTATGAAAATGATTATGTTGAGGGAGTGAAAAAAAATAAAGGATTCTTCCACGACTCTAGTATATCAACAATGTGGTAAAAAATATAGAATTTTTAAAATTTATGTTTCATGGGAAACCCATGTATGGAATTTATAATACTTCCATATATTATATTATTACCTGTATAAAGGAATCACTTCTATATGATGAATATATTCCCTAGAACTATGATATGGCATAGAAGTTGATTGACCAACTTGGATTTTATAAAAATAAAATCCATGCTTGTACAAAATATTGTAGCTTATTCTCAAAGGAAAAAACATGCCTAAATGATTGTATTATATTTGGATCATTGAAATAGAATCCAAATACTAGTGGAAAACAATATTTTGTGCCACATAAAGTAATTTGTAACTTTATATAGATTTCTAAATTCCAAAATAATTTTAGGTATGATGAAATATCAAAAAATATGTGATGACATGTTACTAATAGATATAATCATGATGACGAGTTCTTTTATCCTGAATATGGAATATCATGGAAAATATTTCATGCTAGATATCAAGATTTTATATTTGAAGTGAATATTGTGAGGTCGGGTTTATCATGTGAACATTTTAATTTCCTTGTTCAGGATCTTACTTTTCACATCACATGGCTTGTTTTCATACACATTTATAACTTTCAATCATGGATATATATGAAAAAACCATTCTATTTCATTAGTATACTCATATCTAGACATTATGATCCTGAAAAAAAATATTGATGAACACTTACAGCCATTAATAAAAGAGTTGAAGTATCTTTGGAATGGGGGTCTGTGCACATATGATGCTTGTTCTAAAGAAATATTTCAGTTGTTTGTTGCACTTATCTGGATAAGAAATGATTTTACTACTTATGGAAGGATGTTTGGTAGATCATGAATGTAGAACTTTCTTATCAAATTTTAATAAAGAATACATGATCTAGAAGGATTAAAATTCATTGCAATTTTAGTTTTAGAGGACAATTAAAATTCTTTCCAATGAACTATCTATATAGGAAAACTCATCACAGTTATGACACTACCATGGAGACCAAAAAATATACCTTATAATATATCTAAAACAGATGTTCTTAATGAATTTCAAGATTCTATTTTTCATTCATGAAAGGATAGTTGAAATCTAAAAACATAAGAACATTTTCACCGTATCCATGTTCACTAAAAAGACAAAACTTATATTCTTTGAGTTTTTTGTATTGGTCAACTAATTTGTTACATCATTATTTATATGTAATTTACATAGAAAAAAATACATGTGAACGATTTCTTTTAATTATCCTAATTTTCCTGTTTAAGGAAAAATATGATTTCTGATCTTGGTGAGTCTTGGTGAATTAGGGTATTAGACTAGATTTTCATCCTATGTGTATTAGTGAAAATATATGGAAAGTTCTATTTTCTTCTTACATGAGGATACCTTCAGAAAAAAAAATATCAACTTTTTGTAAGTATTAAATATTATCAAGTTTCTTCATGGATACTCAAACAAAATATCAAAATGGTTTAACATTAGAGAGTTGAAGATAAAATATTTGAGGACTCATGATTATCACTTCCTTCTTCATGAATTAATTCTTAAAAAATAATTTGTTTACTATTTAATAATTTAAGGGTAGTGGTGATCTTATCATTCAATTTTTATTGAGATCATTTTGAAACAATAACTTCAAACACTTTCTTGAATAAAATCCAAGAAGATGCACCATTAATTTTGTTTTTTTATATAATCATTTTCCTCCATCAGTATTTACAAGCATGTTGGATATAACTATCTATATTCTAATAGAAATAATTCTTGGAGGACCTATTTCTTTTTATTTCATGTATCAAACTGAAAGAAATATGTACAAATTGAAGTATTATATCTAGAATATGAATCATCTTACAATTTCAAATGTGAATAGTTACTTGGCTCAAGGATGTATGGATTTATATTCAATGTATTTTTCTGATGTGACCACAATACATAATTGTAAAATGAGAAACAAATAAGCTGAGTGTGATAAAAACAATCATAGTTTCCCATCACCTTCCCAAATAGGGGGAATTATTGTATTATATACATTAACTACATTAAACCCTGAATAGAAAGAGTTAGAATATCACACTATATTGATTCATTGGGATTTGTTTGATGACTGCATCAAGTAAGTAAATTAAACATGTATATGTCATATCATATCATGTAATTATTCATATGTGTTAAAACTATTTCTATATTTTTATATATGAAACATAAACAAATTAAAAATGTAAGTCATCATTAATTACCTTTGAGAAGGAGAGAGACTTTGTATGGAAAATATTTTTCTTCTTGGTTGAAATTAAAGGAAGAATAATGATTGAAATATATATATATATATATATAATTTATATTTATATTTATATTTTAGGTGTTTATTTTACCTAATAAGTCTATCTCTAGATAAATAATAGAATTTTATCTTGATCATAATTTTCACGACCATTTCCCTCAGGGTTGTGTTGCGACTACCCCAAGTCTTCCTTCCATAGGCCAAGGGTTGGTGACTAGCACAGAAAAGTAATATCCCCAAAAAGGGAAGGCATTTCCTTTAAACCTGTACACAAAAATATGGGGCATACTGCAGCAAGAAAACCACAAAGGAAAGAAAGTAATACAACCACCACAAATCACCACAATTGAGAGTAAAAGAGTAAACTGGAAGTAAAGGGGCCAGAATCGAATCCCAACTGAAAGGAAAGTACAACCAAAAAATTACAAGCTCAAGAGGTTGTCTTCCAAGGATCCTACATGAAGGGTAGGTACAACTCACTTTTGGATGTAACTATAGAACATCATGTCTATCGATCCACCTCGGAGCACCGTCTAGCCCTATCTCTCCAAAGTCCCAATCAAAGTTTCCAGTTGTATGCACAAGAAATGACAGGTGTGGGAGAATCCCGTGGAGGGGTGAGTATAAAAATACTCAGTAGGGACCCCAATACCAACTCGGGTCTCATAGAAATCCACAAATGAAAACACCACAATGTAAGATCTAAAGGTAAATCACAAATAAAAAGACGCAGCTCCTACCAGGTATAACCTATGTAGAGAAGTAATGATGATTAGTCATAAAGCTATATCATCTTCATCTATTCAGAGGCTCAGTTGTCGATCCATGAAGACCCTATCTTATACTAATCCTTGAATGTTCTCACTTATGCTAATCCATGAAGGATCGTTCTCATGATGATCCATGAATGTTCACTTCTATGCTGATCCATGAAGGGTATCTTCAGTGTTGATCCACGACAGGTCGCTCTGTAGCTGATCCACAATGGGTCGAGCTACTACTAATCTGTGAAGAGTTTCTCTTAAGTTGGTCCACAAAAGGTCGCTCTTGTGGTGATCCACGAAGGGTCTCTCCTCTTTCTTCATTCCACAGCTAACCACTAGATTCTCACATTTAGAAAGCTTGATTTCTGTAGGATATGATCCTCAAGACATTGGTCTTACCTCAACCACCATGAAGTCCCAAGTTTAGTAACCCAATGAATTGTCTCATCATAAGGGTCCCAAAGCAACAGACAGTATATCTAACAGACGCTTGGTCCGTAAGATATGGGCATTTTTGAAAAAAGGACCCAATTGGATTTGAGTCCAATCTAACCCATTTGTACACCAACCTCCTCTAAAACTCATTTATAGTATCTCAGAAAGATCGTATCACAACAAAGGTCCCAAATCCCATGATGGTACGTTAATCAGATTCCAGAGTTGAGAGATATGGGAGTTTTAGTGCAATGGGGGCTGGTTGGGTCCGGGTTTGGTCCGACCCAATCGGACCAACCAGAATCCATCCTAGGCCCGTTGGGCTATGGGTACATCTTGGTAGGGTGGGTCTGGCCTAACAGTGCGGTTATGGCCCTCCATCTTTTCCTGGGCAGCCGTAGCGGGCCGACTCCTCCATCCGGATGTGGAAAAACGGCCTGTGAAACCAGCCACGGCCTCCATGTCACCCTCAGACCAAGTCCATGGGTTGAGCAGTCAACACATCACCTGTGAGGATCCATGAATCTCCAACGTCATGGCCACATCCTCCACCACTCCGCGCGTCGTTCCATCAGCCACCGACATGGTCGGTAGCCCTGTTGCCTCATCGTCCAGTGCGCTATCGGAGCCATCTCGTGCCACGACTGCTACCGATGCTCTAAAAGGAACTTTGGTAGACCATCTTACATGCTCTGGTGGTCCTCTATTTTCACTGCTTGCGCCTATGGCCTCTGAAGGAATCCCTCTTCACTGTGAAGGCCTCAGATGAGCCTTTCCACCACTTGGAAAAATTGTTCCCGAAGAACGCATAGGCGGAGGGACTCAGGACTTGTTTGTGTCAACCCACACCCTCTGAGTTAGAAATTTAAAAACATGGGGAGGTATGAAGATTCTAGTTCAATCAAAACATATAATAATTTAATCTTAGATAGAGAAATCCCAAAAGAATTCACCCTCCCACAAGAACGCATGATCCAAAGATCAACCTATTTGTGGGTTGATCCACGTTCTTTGTTTTCAGAAAAGTTATAAGGAAACATTAAATAGTTCAAACCCCTACCTGGTTGGAGGATTCATCACTAAAGAGGGATGAATCTTCAAGATGTTGTTGATCCTCACTCTGTTAGTGTTCGTTGTCATTCTTCATCTTTTGAATCAATTCTTTCGGTGTTCGTCGATAGCATTTTTCATCAGAGGCAGAGGGAGAGGGTGGTTCCACGTTCCTCTTCAGAGTAAATTCCACCAACTAATTTCCTCAATGTGTTATTAAAATAAAACACATTGCAACATTTCTATTACACTACGACGTCACATCATTATGTTGTTTCATTTATGAAACTGCATAGCTATTATGCTTGAACAAAAATATTCCATTATGAGTTTCCTTTAATGCTCCTTGTTTCCACCTTGTCACCGCACCGTAGTGTCATCTTCCTCCACACGATGGTTGAGAAAAGAAAAGAAAATAACTTTTTTATGTTATTTTATTATTTTCTAAAAAGTCTAAAAAATAACTTTTCTGTACGACCCCTTCTGGTCGTAGTTAAGTCTTTTCTTGGTGAATCTCGGCATTACAAGTTCAATGGAGCCCTCAAATTTTTTTATCTAAGCACTGGTTTAAAATATAGAAATACTTACATACACATATTCTGAATGTACTTAAAAAAGTTCAAAATTCCATTTCGATCTCACTGGGACTCAGAATCTAATATTTTCAAAGTGTGTGGTCTCAAAATAATTCTATATAATTTAAAAAATCATAAAAAACTTTTGGGACATTACATTCTCCCCACCTTGGGGATTTACATCCCTGAAAGGCAAAACAGAGGCTAAATAAACAAATGGGGGTACTGAGCATGAATCTAAGCCTTCTTCTCCCATGTGCTCTCTCAAAGGATCTCATGCTGCCACTAAACACGCACTAGAGGAATGAACCATCCACAAAGGACCCACTCTTGTTAATCCTCTATCTCCACTGGGAACTCCACAAACATCTCCCCATATCTAATTTTCTCTCACCCCAGTCGATGACGTGCGATGGATCATGCACGAACCACCTTAAATGTGACTTGTGAAAAGCATCATGCAGTTGATGCATCTGTGGGGAAATATCTAGGCGGTACGCCACCTCTCCAACTCTACTGAGGATCTGCAAAGGTTCGACGAACCTCGGATATATCTTTCTTCCCTATCCAAATCTCGGCAATCCCCATCGGGGAGAGACCCAAAGGAAAACATTATCTCTATACTGAAACTCCAAGGGTCTCTGTCTCCTGTCAGCATAAGAATTCTATCTTCCCTATACAGTCCTCATCCACTCCTATATGATCTTTACATTCTGAATGGTAGCCCGTACCATCTATGGACCCATGAGTGTTGACTCCCATGGGTCTATATAGAATAGAGGTGATATGTATTGCCTCCCATACGAGGGGTAAAATTGTGACATGCCAATGGTGGAGTGATAGTTGTTTTTTTACAAAAAATCCACCAATGGTATATGGTCCTCCCAAATATGACCAAAATCTAGGACACAAGAATGAAACATGATCGCCAATGTTTTTATGGTCTGCTTCATCTAACCATCTTTATGGGGGTGAAAAGATGTGCTCAAGCACAAATGAGTCCCGAACGCCTCCTACAATCCCTTCCACAACCAGGATGTCAAATGAGAATCACGATCTAAGATGATCATCGAAGTCACCTCGTGAAGTCATACAATCTCTTGGATGTAGAGGCTCCCCAAGCCCTCTACTTATCTCTACTCCCAGATGGGTATGAAGTGAGCTGACTTAGTGATTTGTCAAACAATCACCTAGATAGAGTCATGGACCCAGGACGTGCATGGTAAACCCATCATTAAGTCCATGGAGATAACATCCCACTTTATTTATGGTGCCTCAAGTGGTTGTGTTAATCCCACTAGGACCTGATGCTTAGTCTTCGCTTGCTGACAAGTGAGGTATCATGAAACAAACTCTACCAATACCTTCTTCATCCCTGGTCACTAGTACTAACATAATAGGTTCTGGTACATCTTCACCACACCAGGATGTACCGCCAAATGGCATTTATGGAACTCCCTCAACACCCCCTCCCGTAATGTCACAGGTACCATGGTGCATCCTCTGAAAAGGATGACATAATGCCCACCTATGGAAAACCCCTCAGAAGCCTATCCTGAGGATAACTGAGCATGTTGGGCCTCATATTCAACATCCACAATTTGTGCCTCCCTAACTCACTATAATAGTGGAGGAGTGATAGTAATCAGCTAAAACTAATCTGCTCCAACACTATCCATGAAAGATATATACATCGCGGCTAGCTGCTCCGTCACATCACTCAACAACTGTAAACCAGACCTCCTGCTGAGTGTGTCTGCCACCACGTTCCCCTTCCCAGGAGTATAGACTATCTCAAAGTCATAGTCTTCGTATAACTCCATCCATCATCATTTTCTCAAGTTCAGGTCCTTCATTGAGAATATAAACTTGCGACTCTTTTGGTCAGAGTTTACTTTAAACTGCTCACTCATCAAGTAGTTCTTCCACATCTTCAAGGAAAAACCATTGTATCTAGATATAGGTCTTGGGTAGCATATTTTTTCTCATGTTTCCTCAAATACCATGAGTTATAGGAGATCACTGCTCACTCATGCATATGGACACAACCCAATCCAGTCCATGATGCATCATAGTATACCATTCAGTCGATTACCTCCTCTGGTAACCTCAAGATGAGAGCATTGTTCAAGCTCAACCTTAGCTGCTGGAAGCTCTGATGGCATTTCTCTTTCCAGATGAAGGGTTTTCTCTCCTTCTTAAAATATTTCATAGGTGATTATACTCTGGAGAAGTCAAGTACAGACTCCAATAGTACCCATCTATCCCTAGGAAACTATGTACCTCAGTCATGGTCCTGAGTGGCCCCCAAGAAAGTATTACCTCTATCTTCTCCAAATCCACCACAACTCTAGCCTCTAAGATTATGTGTACTATAAAGTGGACCTCCCAAATCCAAAACTAGAAATTTGAGAGCTTACTATAAACATTGTGATCTCATAGTGTATCTAGGACTATCCACAGGTGTGTCACGTGCTCCTCCTTTGACGTTGAGTACACCATGATGTCATCAATGAAGACCAACACAAAACGATTAAGGTATGGATAGAAGATATTTTTCATGAGTCCCATGAATACTGAAGGGGATTTGGTCACACCAAAGGGCAACACCAAGAACTCATAGTGGCCATAACGGCACCTGAAGGCTATCTTCAGCACGTCTTCATCCCATACTTGAAGTTGATGATAGCCTGATCTGAGGTCTATCTTTGAGAACCACCTCGCTCCCTTCAATTCGTTGAAGAAGTCCTCAATTATTGATAGTAGATACTTGTTCTTCATAGTCTCCTGGTTCTTACACCGGAAGTCCACCCATAGCCTCAAGCTCTTGTATGCCTTCTTCTCAAGAAACACTTGGGATGGCCATGGTGAAACGCTGGGTCTCACAAACCCCTTCCTCTAAAAGTCCTCCAACAATACTCTAAACTCATGAAGCTCCACAGGATCCATCTGATATTTAAATGTGGATATTGGTTCCATCCCTAGGTAAATATTGATGCAGAAGTATACCTCCCTACGAGGAGGTATTCCTGGGAAATCTTATGGAAAGACATCCTCTTACTCATACACCACTACAGGAAAGATCTAACTCCTCTCATCCACTACACCAAGGGTGAGGATATCCAACTAGTGTGTGATTCGTTACACCATCCTCCGAGAAAGTCTGTCATATTCTATAAAGGTTTGCTTATCGTTAGTGAAATAAATCATGTTCCCATCCTTGTGGACACACCGCACTTTGCGCTTAAAATAGTTGATTTGAGCATGAACTGAAGGTAACTAGTCCATACCCTAGATGATGTCGTAAGTCCTCAACACTGCTACTATGAGATCCTAGATAAAGCTCTTTACTCCTAGAGTAAGGACACACTACCGGCACCAGTGCGTAATCGTCGAATCCCCACCTGTAGGAGTCTCTAATCATAAGGATCGATCCAATGACTCCACCAGAATGTCTGAGCCTTGAATGAGGATCATGGAAAGAAAAGAGTGGCTAGAACTTGTGCCTATAATAACTTGAGATAAGGTAGAGAAGACACATATCGTACCTCTAATCACCTCTGGAGCGCTGTGGTCATAGGCCTCCATCACCT
This sequence comes from Viscum album, assembly GCA_963277665.1. Taxonomy (NCBI): domain Eukaryota; kingdom Viridiplantae; phylum Streptophyta; class Magnoliopsida; order Santalales; family Viscaceae; genus Viscum; species Viscum album. The sequence goes on along the minus strand of OY728128.1, from coordinate 2,078,864,988 downwards.
GAAGTTTACCTTGCCTTTTTCCGCCAACTCCCAAATCTCATGGTGGATTACCTAGGGTTGGTTATAGTACCTCGAACCATCATCCACAGCCTTCTGCTCGTCCTACTCAAATTTTACATCTTCAAAATTTCAGACATCCTCGCTCGAACCTATATTTCTATCTTGGTGGTCCCTCGATCACCTCTTTATCATTCATGCGGGGAGTCAGACAGTCACGAGATATGTTCCTCTGTCTGCCACTAGAGTGAAAAAATCTGGCCCTGAGCTGAACTCCTCTACCTTGAGAGACCATGACTCTGAACCTGCATCCTGGGTTTATCATACAGGAGGTTTGGCATGTTTGAGCCTCTGCTTTGTCTACCTGCTGCTTACTGCAGATGACTCGACCACCTATCTCCCAGTGGTGGCTCTCACTGTCGGTGCCTGCTCAGCTAGGAATCACTCCACCTGTGGAGCTCACTCTAGAACTCCATATTGCATCGGGATGATCAGTGAAATCATTGACACCCTGATCTCCCATAAGAGTCCTTGTTTAAAGGTCTGGGACTTAAAGAAATGGTCTCATACCATGTTGTTGGAGTGGTGGGATAGGTCCGTAAATATCACTGATTACTGGACCACAGTCAGGCTGCCCTATAGTAGTTGTAGTTTCTCTTGAATATGCACTGAGCGTAGCGTTGCTGGTATGAAATATGTGCTATAAAGGATTTCAAAGTTCAACCAGGCATGGTTTGCCTCCTCATGTGTCTAGAGAGTGAAGCTCCACCATCTCCATATCATGCCCTGAAAAAGGATAGTGGTTGGGACCACCATCTGGTCTCTATGTGTCTCTACCAAGTGAAAAACCAACATAACTACCTCCATACAATCCTCAGCATCCAGAGGATCTTTCTCACCTCGAAACCTAAGAAGCCTATATCTCTATAACTTATGCAGTGTGCTTAGTCATCATGTATTTTCCGCTGGTGGGGTTGGAATAATTTGTTGTTCTATGGGTGGTGGTGTTGCAGGTACACCACTCGAAGGTGCTATCATTGTAAGTGGTCCCTACATCGACGTCTCATTACACGGTGGGCCATCATCATGATCCCTCACAAGAATCTTGGATGGCTATCTTTGTGGAGTAATATGGTAGGGAAATAGATGTGACGTGGTCAATAATTTATACGTGGTGAGCTGACTCACAAGAGATCATGATAAAAACATTTCCAAAACACATGCAACTAGTGATTTTTGTATTGGGTTAGAAAACGGAATTCAGGGTCCCAGTGTATGGATACATTGGTCACTGCACTAACACTAAACTACTCTAACTAAAAACTAAACTCAAGACACTTAACCATATTTCCCCCATTGAAAATACAGACTCTTAGTTCTTCTAGTAGAACTGACCACCCTCTAATACCATTTATTCAAGACTCGTCCCCTGGGGCCCATGTCATGACTACCCCATGTCTGCCTTCCATAGGCCAGGGGAAAGTGACTACCACCGGAAAGGCATATCCCCCAAAAGGAAGTCATTTCCTTTAAACCTGTACACACACAGACAGGGAATCCTAGACAAAGAAAACCACAAAGGAAAGAAAGTAGTACAATCACCACAAAGTACCACCAATAATAGTAAAAGAGTAAACCAAAAGTAAAGGGGCCAGAATACAAGATCAACTGAAAGGAAAGTACAGAAAAAAAAAGTACAAGATCTGGAAGTCATCCACCAAGGATACAACCTAAAGGGTAGGTACAACTCACTATCTCATGTCACTGTATCACGCCAGGTCTATCGATCCTCCTTTGAGCACCGTTTAGCCCTAGCTCCCAAAAGTCCCAATCAAAGTTGTTCATCGTCTGTAAAAGAAACAATAGGTGTAGGCGAGGCCCATGTAGGGGTGAGTATAACAATACTCAGTAGGGACCCCGAGACCAACTGGGTCTCACCGAAATCCACAATGGAAAACACCGCAAAGCATTATCTCAAGGTAAAGCACAATGAAAAAGACACATCTCACACCAGGTATAACATAAGTACATAAGTAAAGATGATAACTCTAAAGCTAGATCATATTATTCTATTGAGAGGTTATTTTTCTAATCCAAAAAGGCCAGCTCTTATGTTGATCTATGAAGGGTCGCTCTCATGATGATCCAAAAAGGGTCTCTCTCATGATGATCCACGAATGGTCTCTCTATTGCTGATCCATGATGGGTTTCTTTGTGGTTGATCCATGTCGGGTCACACTACAGTTGATCCATGAAGGTTCTCTCTTATTCTGGTTTAGGAAGGGCCACTCTAGTGTTGATCCAAGAAGGGTCACTCCTCATTCTTCACGTCACAGCTAGCCACTAGGTTTCTGCACTTAGAACGCTTTATTTTCATAGGATCTTCTCCTCAAGCCATCGGTTACACCTCAACTACCATGAAGTCCCACATAGAGTAACCTGAAGGATCATCTCGTCATAAGTGCCCCAATGCAACAGACGACACATCAAATGGATGCCCGATCTATAAGATATGGGAATTTCTTATAAAACAGGACTGGTTGGATTCGAGTTTGATCCAACCCATCCATATGACAGGATCCTACAAAACTCACGTAGATTATATCATATGTACCACCTCGTCGCAAGGGTCCTCATGCCACTGACGCCACGTCAATCAGTCACCTGGTTTGACAGATACTGGTGTTTTAGTGAAATAGGGGTTGGTTGGGTCCAGGTCTGGTCTGAAACAGTTGGAATGTCCTGACCCAAATCTAGCATGGGCCCGTTGGGCCACGGTTCTATCTCATTCAGGAATGTCTAGCCCACCAGCACAAGTCCAGCCTGTTGGGGAGGGTTTGGCCCACCAGCTTTTCCCAGCCCATTGTAGCGGGCCAGCTCCTCCATCTGGACACCGCACAGCCGCGTCTGGTCTTTAGCACACGCAGCTGGTGAAACCGGCCGTGGCATCCACATCACATATGGACCAAGTATACAGTTTTACGATTCAACATGTCACCAACGAGGTGTTGCGGGTCTTCAGTGTTGTGGTCGCGGTGGATGCGGCCTCTGCCACTCTTCACGCCAATGGGGCGTTCTATTCCATCGACCGCCTGCATGGCCGACATCCCTTTTTCCCCGCCGTCTGGCACATGGTCGGTGCTAAATAGTTTCACCCCCGGTGTGCTGGCAGGAACATCGGAGGACCACCGGACCTTCTCTAGTGGTCTGTTATTCATGCTTCTTTTTATTACGGCCTTTGGGGGACACCCTATTTAATATGAAGGCCTCGAATGTGCCTTTCTATTACATGGAAATATTGGTAATGAAGAATGAACGGGTGGAGGGACTCATGACTTTTTTGTGTCATGGCGTTCCCTCATAGTTTGAATTTTAAAAACATGGAGAGGTCCAGGGATTGCACTTCAATCAAAAAAAGTGATAATTTAAACCTATATAGAAAAATCCCAAAAGAAGTCACCCTCCCTCAAGAATGCATGATCCGCAGATCAACATGTTCATGGGTCGATCCGTGTTTTTTTAGAAAAAGAACAGGGAAACTTTAAATAGTTCAATCCCCTACAGGGTTTGATAATCCATCACTAACGAAGGATGAATCTTCGAGATGTCATTTATCCTCCCTCAGTTAGTGTTTGTCACCATTCGTCGTCTCTCGAATCTGTCCCATCGAAATTATATGATAATGTTCATCTTCAGAGGGAGAGGGAGAGAGAGTTTCCACATTCTTCAGAGGAGGAAATTCAACCAACTAATTTCCCCAATGTGTTATTAAAATAAAACACATCTTAGTGTTTCTATTACACTACAAAATCGCATCGGTACGCTGTTTCAATTATGAAATAGTGTAGCTGTTACACTTGCACAAAAAATTGCCATTATGAGTTTACTTTAATGCACCTCATTGCCCCCTTGTCGCTGCACTGAAGCATCGTCGTCCACGGCTCAATGGTTGAGAAAATAAAAGAAAATATTTTTTTATGTTATTTTATTGTTTTCTGAAAATTCCCAAAAATAAAATTTTTGTTCGACCCTTGTTAGTCAAAATTATGTTTTTTCTAGATGAATCAGGTCATTCTTAGTTCAAAAGTGCCCTCGTATTTTTTATCTGAGTACCTGTTCAAAAGTTAGAAAAACACACTCACCGATTTACTGAATGTACTTAAAAATTTTAAAATTTCGTTCTGATCACATTGGGCCTCAGAATCACGTGCCATCAAAGATTGATGTCTCAAAACAATTCAATATAATTTAAAAATAACTCTACAAAAATTCTAGGGAATTACAATAATTCTATGGTTTGTGAATTTAAGTCACTGGAGATCAATTGGTACATTTTTATTGTCATTGAATGATAACTGGGCATGAGAAAACAACATGATAGTGGCACGGTAAATGATACAATATACTATTATGCTAGTGCATCAGATAGGAGGACTCTATTTAAAAATGTATCTTATTATGGAGTTATTGAAAAAATACTAATATTGGATTATTACTCTCATAGTTGAGTCATTATGATGTAATGTAAGTTTTTTATTCAATTATGACACATGGAACATTTATTAATGGCTATGGATTTCATGTTATTGACATGAATCACATTATTGGTAAAAATGAGCCATGTTTTTTGTATCATTGGAGAAACAAGTTTTTTGTATAAAGATCATCTAAGACCTAAATTTAGTGTCATTTTTTAATTAATCCCAATAAATATTTTCTTTGATGATGGGGATGAAATTGACCCCATCATTTTCCACACTAGACTTGATCAATTCATTACATATGATGACTCAAATAACCCAATTGTCAAAGTTTATTTTGAACCTAATGCTCTAGTGGGTACTATAAAGAATCATCTATATGTGTTATTAGTTCTTTTTTTGTATCTCTAATTTGGTTTTTCTGGTTGGTAATATTCAAATTTATATTATGTTGATTTCAAATATTTGGTATCCAACTTGATCTTCATGTAGATTTTCAATATAAAGTGGTTGCATTTTTATTTGAGTTTCAAGTACATATATTGAATTGAACTATATTAGATCATAACAAACTAAAAAATTATAATAATCCAATTATAATAAAACCAATATTTTTAAAATAAACATATTATAATAATTAGACTGGAAAAAATAACAGTGAGTTATAATTACCTCACCAAAAAATGGCCAAATGGCCAAATGACATAACTCAAAATATAAAACAAATGGAAAAACCCAAAAAATTTCCAATTGACGAAATCAAATGGCAAAAAATGAAACATATGTCCAAACTAACTATTAATTGGATAAAATTGAAAATATAATAAGAAATTTATACCATACCCATGTTTAACATTCAAATTAGAGTGTGTTAATTTTTATATGGAATTTTTCTTATGAGTTATCATTAAATATGATATAATTATGTTATGTAGATATAAATCCATTATTTTTTTGAGAATTTTTATCCCTTAATTAATTGACATCACATATTCTTTCTTTTTTGGATTACCATTACCTATAGATTTCTAATTAAATGCATATTTTTTTGTAAAGCAGAAAATATAAAAAATAAAGAGATACAAAGGAAGGGGATGACTTATAAAAATTAATGCATGAGAGTGGGTTTGTCTTCTACTGGTTCCTTTTGTGATTATACCATTTCAAACATATATAGCAATAATATATTATGTCATGTCATTAATATTTTTATTTTTTATTTTAATCAGGAACCTTTGTCGAGGAGAGAACTATTCTCTGACCAACCTAGTGTCAGTGGTGCTCAGAATTATACATCGATAGAGGCCGTACTAAAGCTACTCACACCATATATAACACCCAATCACACTCAGAAACTTCTTCATATTCAGAATATTGCATGGTTTCTTATCCCATGGTTTCAATAGAGGCACCCTAGATATTTATTCCATCTATAATTTCACCATTATTGATGTCTGGTCCTCCTTGCATATTATTCCACTCCCCATATAAATTATTCTTTTCTATAGATGTTTATGTCAGCTAATTTTCCTACAATTTCATTCTATCCAATATTTTATATTCATTCTCCATAAAAATTTTCTCTGGTGCATTCTGAACCTCTTGAGTATACTATTCATAATGATCAAATGTTGGACCCCACTACTACATAGGTCAATGATCCCTTACATCTTATGGATCATGTGGTACCCACCAATCATCATAGATTAGGTATATATATATATATATAACCCTAGTAAAAAAATTGATAATAACTTATTTCCATTATAAGTTGTACTAATTTAATATTTTCATTTACTCTTTCACTTTTGAATCATCCACTATAAGGCAGTGTGGGAATACACACATGCATGAGGAGTGGAACCAAAAAAACAAAGGAGATGGTTAAATATAGTGAGTATAATCATATTATTGGTAAAATAGGAAGAGAATGTATAATTTTTATGGAGGCGATTTAAAAATACTCTAACGTCATTCTAATTAATCCACTCCCCTGAAGACACCTATAATTTAAAATAATAGATAATTATTGGAATTAAATATGGGTAAGAGAATCCATTAGTTTTATTGTTATGTTTTTATTGTATTTATATGAATTAATATTTTGTTTATATCTATGTTATAATTTTCTGGATGGTGAGGCTATGATCACTCCATGGTTGATGGAGTTAGGTGATCTATAGAGATAATGTAAACATGAGTTTTATAATAATTCTGTTTCTAGTGTTTGAATGGATTTAGACTCTATGTCTATCATGATTTACAAAACAAAAACCTAGTAACATGAATTTATTTATCATTGTAAGATTGGTATGTTTAATTTCTTAATCAAATTTCATGTTTTTGATTTGAAAATGATGATTATTTACATTAATATTGTATTGTGTATTATTGAATATTATTTTTTATGAATAATAGTAGAGAAATAAATAATAAAAGGATTCTAAAAAATATATACCATCTTTGGGTGAATGGTGATTCCAGAACATGAGATGTGTCAGTTATTTTTCATGAAAACTTTTAACTAGGTAAAAATTCTCAAAATATTTACTTATAGACATCTTAAGTATCAAGAAATTTTAAACCCCTTAATTAGTAGATTCATATTTCAGTCATGTTTACTTATATATAGTTAATTTTATAAAGGTTATAATGGAATAATAAACACATTAATCTAATATATGAAGCAAATGATATCACTAAAAAATAAAATAATATATAATCTCTAAAACTATTATATGTTATAAAAAATTTCAAAACATCCATCAATTTTTAGACAATACAAATGTTTGATTCAGATTTAATCATAAATGGATGAAATTTAGATTACTTATAATATTTACAAAACAAAAATAGGCATGAAATATTGGAATTTTTATCTCTATTTATCATTGAAAAATAAAAGTACAAAAATCTTTTGAAAAATAGATGAGCTATATAAAAATTACAGAACTTTGGTGAAGTTTAATTTGTTAAAAACTCAAAAAACCCCTGGATTTATAATGTGTGGTTGGTAAAGAAATGAGTAAATAATATAGAAATATTGTGTACCTGATGGCCTTCCTAGCTGAATCCCATTAATTATTTTTTAAATTATTTCAACCAAAAATACATTTTTATTCCATTTTTATCCTCCGTATCTCATTCATGATTGGACCTACTTTTTATGTTCCTCTTTATACTAAAAGATATCCTACATCCTTATTTATTACCATAATTCATATCATTTAGTTGTAGTCATAATCTTTGGGTAACAACCCCATATGAGTATTTTTTATGTCAATCATCCACTGTTTGTTCATTCTCCATTTGAAAATACTGTAAAAATTGAAATAAAAGTGTGTGAGAGGAAAAATGTGGGAAGAAATGGGAATGTGTGAAAAATGGGTGTAGGAGATAAAATAGTGATCAAGGGAAATAAATAATAACAACATGATTGAAAAAAAATGAAATTATTATAATGGGGCTACATTTGATTTGGGTTTCTTGAAATGTTTTTCCCGATATGTGTTTTTATTATGGGATAACCCAACCTTTTTAAAAGTATTTGTGGTCTCCATCAAGAGTCATCTACCAATAAGTAACTTTCCAGTCTCTTTTCCAAATAACAAGGCCAATAGGTAATAATAATATAATTGATTTTCAAAGGCCAACACAATTCTATATTTTGACATCAAATTAATGTAGTTAAACTCACTAGATCACTGCTGTTGCACCTCTCAATTTATTACTCAAGAAGAACACATTTATATTATTTGAAATATTGATTTAATAAAACATCACTTTTTAGTGTAAAAATGAGAATAAAAAAAGATTAGTGGGAAAACTTACCAAGAGAGTCAAATTAGGTTCCACATTTCAAAAACACATGTCTCGTAACTAGATTGAGCAACCCATCACTAAAGAAGTCCCCTAGAGGTGTGGATCTAAGAAAATATTCAACTAAAAAACTATAATTAAATATATATCATTAGTGAATGTATAAATCATGATAAATATAGTCGACAATAATAAAATTAATAAATCCTTCTTCAATAGAAGTATTGACAACCCTTATTTCGATATCACACAACTAGTAAAACTTCTTCTAAACCGAAGTAGATGTTACCAACAAATTAAACTCATCCAATATACTTAGACCACCAAAAAGAGTGACTGGAACATATTAAATAAACAAATACTCCTTCCACCACATCATTCATACATTAACCATGCCAAACAACACACATCACAACAAACACATCATCATTTAAATTCAGAAAATAGATGCATATATCCAAGAAAACTATAATACTAGTAAGGGTAAAAAAACCAAAACATAGAGTAAAAACTTAATTACTAATGTAAACAATATAACATATCAACATCCAACGAATGACATTGAAAAAAGTTATACGTAAACTATTGGGGAGTGAAAAACATCCAAGAGAAGTGTAATGAACAAACCTAGGACGCTATCTGAATGAGAGCCTGATCCAACCAACCACATACTTGAGGAGCATCCCTGATCCCCCCATACTAATGAAAAGAATCAAGGATATCAAACATAATTGTTGGGGATAGTTTTACCCTCAATATTCCAAATATAAACATATTAATATGGAATAACAATATAAAAGATGACATACAAACCAAAATGCATCTCATACAGAATAATCAAAAAAATATATTGTGTTAAAAAGTTATAATAGAAACAAAATAAATATTCCTGAAGACAAAAGAGATCAAACAAAAAAAATTATCCAACTAGTTCCATAAATCTATTTTCTAATAACCATATCCATGTGACTCACAAGTCATCACCATGATCCCAATAACCATCTTCTTACTAAGGAATATGGCACAAGAAAATAACCTGAAATCTAAAACATGGAGGAACATGCACCAGATATAGAGACTATATACGCACTATAATGAGTTTGTAATGTGTGAGCCAAAGCCAATAGGATATCACCATTATTCAAATTTATTCCTTTTATAAAATAAACCAAGATCAATAGTGGGTAAATAATAGAAAAGAAATACCTTTTCATTTTCCTTTGCATAATATAGGAAGAAAAACATGTTTCGTTAACTTTCTCTTAGAAACAATTTCATAAATGAATCCATGAAAATATTTTTACCAAAAACTAATCCATTTCAAGGTGTTAATCATTACTCTTTAAAAACACCACACTTTTGAAAATAACCCCACAAATGGTTTAATCATTTCAAAATCATTTCCAATCCAATTTTCCAATGGGAAACAATTTCATCATTTTTTCTTTAAAATCATTTTCACACCCAATACAAATGTAAATAAAGAGACAAAGGAAATTACAAATAAAAACTACTAAAAACATTACAAGTAATGATAATAAATTTATGTAATAAAACTATCCGACATCATGAAAAAAATAAGATTATCAAAACATTAACAACTAAATCCAAGCAATAAACATCACAAATTCCCATATTAATAACAAAAGGAATTATATATGATAAAAAAAATGAGTCAACACCATGAGGACTAACATAAAAACACAAGACATGAAAAATTTGACCTAGATGCTAAAGGTTAATAGTCACACATCCTTCAACTAAATCACTCTAATTATTCTCCTATGTGACAATCCCCCAAGCCATGAATAGGTGTAACTGTGAGGGATATCTAGTGATAAACCTCAAATAGACAATCAATGTCCCACTAATTACAAATAAAAAACCTTGTTATCCTCAAGTAATAATAATTGAGGATGGTAATGAAAAATAACACCATCACATGAAATAATAACTCCCTTGGGATAACAAAAAAAATCATGCCCATCCAACCTCCCACACTACCCTTAAAAATAGCCCCAATAAATGAGCATATCATTAATCACATCATGAGCATCCATAAAAAGGATAACATAAACATTAACAATAATAATAGGGGATTAACAAGGGAATAAATAAAGTCCCTTCATAAGTTCCAACCAAGCCATCATTTATATCATATAAATTTGGATATCCTTTTCCTAAAATGATTTTTGATTTAGTCACAATTCCAAAAAAATATAATCATTCAGAAATAAAACCAAATAAGCTCAATGGAGTCTAAATTTCTCTTTGTAAAACCAAACCACCCTTTAAAACATGAAACCAATTATAAAAAAGAAATGGGTAACCCAATTTAAAACCCTATTTTGGCCCAACTCCCAATGAAAAAGTTTATTTCATGATAAAAACCCTCTTTTGGAATTTTATCAGGCATAAAGAAGGCATAAAATCTCAATTTAAAACAAAGTTCTAAAGCATAAGATAATTCAAAAATTCTTTACAAAGGAAAAGAAAAATTAAATCATGGAAAACCTTGGATAATAGAACTCTATATTATATGTTTCATTAATTTAAATCTAAAACACATTTATTGAATAAAAATTCTAGTAAATATTAAATAAAAGTAAATGTATTGAAAACACCTACCTTAAGTGATGGAATCATGTCGTAATTAATGAAATCCACCAGAATGGAACTCAAAGGATAGATCAAAACCCTTAGAAAGAACCCACACCCCCCCCCCAATTTCACACCACCCTCTTCATGAAAATTCACCAAGCATTACCAATATGTTTATAGGAGAAGGGGAAAAAGAGAAACCCAAGGATGAAGAAGAAGAATAAAACTCTGACCTCGATAACCAGGTGTAGATTCACCAAGAAACCACTTAACAATCACATTATAGAAGATTATAGGAGACAAAAGGGGCCAGGAGAGGAGTCCAAGGAATAGGGTTTGAATGGGGGAAACTAATGGGAGAAATCCAAATTAAAAATAAGGATAAAGGAAAACAAATACCCCCATTTAGGTGGGTTTCAAGCTTTATGCACATGGGTAAACAAACTATGTGGTAACCATGAAGATCCCCACTGTTAAGAGCTTTATGGGTTTCAAAATTAGGATAAATCGATAGTTTAACCACTATCCATCCATGTGACCTAGAGGAATACCACTACAAGAGGTTTCACACTTAGGATACATGGTTATTTTAACTATACACTGACCATGAAACCAGGAAAAGGTGTCCAAAATTCATCCTTTTGATCCGAAAATTCCACTAACTCATGGGTCTAAACCATCCACCAATTATCCCCATATAAAGGTGACATTGGAGGTGTCCCAAAATACCAACCACACCACATTATTCCCCCAGAAAGTCCCGATATGGAATTAAAAAAATAACAAGCCCCAACTCCCCCTCTTTGAAGAGAGTGAGTTGGATGATAAATAATTAGATAGGTCCCAAGGAAGAAACTCCAGAGTAACAAATATTTCTCAAAACCTAACCACTAAATAGACTATGCTACTAAAATTATCCAATAAAAACACAACTTTAGTTTGTAATAAGACCCAATAGTAAATGGATATCAAGCACAGGTCTCACCACTATTTATAAATCTACTAAACCATGTTTCAAAAGAGAAAAAATAAAATATAAACCTCCATAATGTGGAAGATTTTACAAAATCCATTAAATATAACCTAAAAATAGTCTCTCACTTTCTTAAATGAAGACTAACCGTAAAAAATCAACAACCACATGGTCGAGCTATAAACACGCATAAAACCAACCTACATAAGTGAAAACATTCAAGGAATTCCACATATTGAGATTAATTGGGCCCTTGACTTGTGTCCCCATAATCTATGGATATACTAAGACCTCAATGCAGAACATCCTCCCATAGAAAAACACACACAAAAAGAACCATTAAGTGCTCAATGTCCCAAAGTAAAAAATCCATCCTAATTATCCACATATTGAATAAAATTTCACTTACACACATATCAATAAGAAATTGCCCTTAAAATAGGACATGACATAATAAAACACCAGTATCTTCAAAATAAGACAACTTCACTATAAGGAATGAATTAAAGCTCAAAACCTACGACATCACACAATTATAAAGATAAATACACCGACCACATGTATTCCAAATCCAATACACACAATAATTTCACATTACTCTCCTAATTGGTTTAAATAATAAACCACTTAAAAATCACCTTTTCGGGACATAACACCCTTATTTGGAAAAATGAAATAGGTTTGTTTATTAAATATTACATAATAATGAAAAACTCATTTGATCCTATTTTAAAACTTATTCCCAAAACTATTCAAATAACAACACCTTTCTTTTCCAAACCCACTTTCCAAATAATTTCCAAAATCTAATTTTAAAGTGTATTAAAACACAAATCACCCATTATATTTTTGAAAACACTAAAAATTCCACTTTTAAATAGTTGAAGTCCCCCTTCAGACCATCCTTTCGAAACTCGGATCTTAAAATATATTTTGGAAAACATCTTCTAACTTATTTTCCATAAAACCAAATAAGAAAAATTTATAAAACAAAAGAATTTTTCACTAAGACCAACAATGTGCATAAAATTCCATTAACTTTTTCGAAAGATGAAACAATCAGTTTTGAAACATTATAAATTTGTTCACTCTTGAATCACAGTATAAAATTATTTATAAGTTCATAACTCCACATTACATTTAATTTCATGACCCAAACATGGTCAAATCCCATTGAAATCAATAAATATAATTTTAAATCAACCTCTAAAATTTTACACTACTTTTCTTTCCAAGTCTCACTTGAAATTCCAAGTGAAAACTATCTTTCAAGAAACAAAAATAAATTCACCATGAATACATCTTAAAACAAAAATAATATAACATCTAACGGTTGACCCTTAACACAAGATAATTTTAAAAACAAATGAGCACTTAAGAAAAATTCAAAATAGAGGAGGTTTCAAACCTAGTAAAAAACAATAAAAATAAAAAACCCTATGAACTACACTCTCTCTTGCATCAAGAATTTTCTTGGAGGAAATTAGAGAAAAAACCCAAAACATGAGCTCAACCATCCATGATCTTCAAATAAAACATGTGTCCTCATATCCAAGGGAACCAAGAAAAAAACCATTTGAAAATACCCATTGAAAATAAATTTAAAAACATTCTAAAAATCAAATTTAAATGCTCACCCCATCATAGAGACCCACTAGTATCATAATACATTTAAAATAAGGATAAACACCCTTCTATTTCAAAATAATCATATCACTTTTCATAAAAATTAATACTCAATCTTCTATCAAAAACAACTTAAAAACACCACTTTGGAATAGAACATATTAATTAAAAAACTTTCATAAACCAATTCTTAAAACACTCACTATAATAATTAAAAAGGGTTTCACAAAATTTCACTTTTTAACTATAATTATTTTAAAATAATAATGTTTTTACTTAGTATGATTTCAAAATAAAATACACATGGTTTTTAAACCACCACAAAATGATTTTCAAAAACAAAATATCTCTTCCACTTTGAAAACCTAATTTTCAGATTATAAGAAAAGAATACCCAAGGGATCTACCCAAGCACAAAATCACACATCTCAAATCAACTACATTCAACCATACCACTTCCCATAAAAAACCAATTAAGACACCCCTATATGATTCTACACCAATGTAATACTCCATTATAGTCAACCCAAGAAGAAAGGGAGGCAACAAAAAATATAGGGGAAAATGCATTGTGAACAGTTTGTCCACATGAGATGGTAAACCATGCACCAACCCTAAAACAGGGACTATCGTGTTTGAAGAACCATGAAAAGTGGTCCAAAAAAATTTACCATACCATGTGTTCTAACCATGCATCCTTGTTTTATTCACCATTTTCACCTCTGAAACTCAAAACAGACCATGAAATCACCATTTCACTCAAAAGGGGTCAACTAATCATCTCAACATATCAAAAATCCATCAAAACATCCAAATATAAACTCAATATCAAGACTCAATCCTAATACACCCATGTAAATGCATGATTCAATGTGATAAAGAGATTTGTAGGCCCATTCCTGGATGCTCCACCAAAGCCTAGACAATAATCCTAATATCTAGACTCCCCAAACACACCACAAATAATAATGAGGTTTTATCATGAACATAGGACCCTTTTCAAGAAACCTATATCCTCTTAGACCATTTTTAATGAATCAATCCATGTCTTTATATGATTTAGTATCTGAATCAACCTGCTAAAAACGTGAGGAGAATCCCTAATCCACTCGAGCTGATGACAAGCATTAATGGTATCAAATATAACCATCAGGGACAGTTTCACCATTAGGAATCCAAACATAAACATTAAAATGTGCAATAACAACATAAAATAAATCATACAAACCAAAATAAATCTCATATAGAAAAACAACAAGAGATACATTGTTACAAAGCATCACCAGAAGAAAAATAAATAAATTAAAAGAAAAAAGAGGTTGAACCAAAAACTTAATCCAACTGATTCCATGAACTTAAGGTTTGTTCACCATCTCCATGTGACTCATAAGTCATCACCATATTCCCAACAAAAATTTGAATTCTAAGGTTGAGGGAACCATAAATTAATATGGAGGAACCTGTATAATATATGAAGACTACATACCCACTAATGTGAGTATGTAGGGTGTGACCTAAAGCCAATAAGATTCCATTATGATGCCAATTAATTTTTTTATAAAATAAACCCAACTCACTAGTTTGGAAATAATATAAATAAATTTTACTTTTCCATTAAATTATATAGGAATAAAAAAACATGGAACATTCACTTTCTTAAAGAAATACATTCATAAATAGGTAATCAAAATGATTTTACAAAAATTCAAGACATTTTATAGTTCCAAATATTTCTCTTTAAAAACACCACACTTTTTAAAATAAACCCATGCATGGTTTAAACATGTCAAAATTGTTTAAAAATTAATTTTTTCACTAGAACCCTATTTCCACCTTTTTCCATTAAAATCCATTACAAACCAAATAAAAAGAGAAACAAATAAACAATTCAAACTATAAATAAAAACAAAACAAAAGGTTATAAGTTATGAAAACAAATGTGTAGAATAAAACTAGCCACAATAATTACTAAATATTGTATTATCAAATCATAAAACAATTACATCTAATCAATAAACTCACATATGAACATATAGGTAACTAAAGGAATAATTTATGATACATATCACAAGGAAACACCATGAGGAATTACTGGATAGCACAAGACATGAAAACATGGACCTAACTTCCATAACGTTAACTGTCACACATTCATCTAATAACAGAGGTTAGTTAGGAGCAATAATGTCATCATGTGAAGATAAAATTACCTTAGGGATAACACCACAATCAATTCCCAATAAAAATATTCCCAAAAAATTATCACATCATGAATCACATCACGATCATCCATCAGATGGATAACATAAACATTAACAATAAGAAAGAGGGCTCAGAAATGGAAAAAACAATGTCATTTGATAGGTTCCAATCGATTAATCATTTATATAATATAAATTGAGAAATACCTTTTATAAAATTATTTGGAATTTAAGAACAATTCTAAAAAAATAATAATCATTAACCAACACAACTAAATAAGATCAAGATAAACTCCATTATTCACTATAAAACCAAATCACCCTTTAAAACATGAAAACCCTTTTAAAACAGAAATATGTAACCCAAATTAAAACACTATTTGGGATAAAGTCCAAATATAAAGTGTATTTCATGATGGAAACCCTATTTATAATTTTATCAAATAAAAATTATGCATACAACACTAATTTTAAACCAAATTCCATAGCTCCTTATAGTTAGAAAATTTCTTCTAAAAGAACATAACAACTCAAATGTGGAAATCCTTTGAAAATGAAAACTAGATATCATATATATCATTAATTTAAATCAAAAAAACGTTTAAATAATCAATAATTCATGTAATCATAAGTAAAAGGAAATGAACTATAAACACCTACCTTATATTGTGGAATCAAGTCACCTTCAACTAACTCCACTGGAATGGAACTCAAAGGATGTATCAAAACCCTTAGGAAGGAAAACCCACAATTTAGAACCACATTCAACATAAAAATGGATTATGAATGGACACTAGGTTTATAGGATAAGGGGGAAGAGTGAAACCCAAGGAAGAAGAAGAAATCCCTAAGATATTGAACTAGGTGAATATTCACTAAAAAACCACTTCAAAATCACCGTAGAAGTGCTTGAAATAGAAAAAAGGTGTGTTGGTCAGAGCGGATACTCAAGAGGGGGGGTGAATTGAGTTCCAATTAAAATTTTCTGTTAAAAACAATGTTTATTAAAATCCCTCTATTTCAAAAACAGATTAAACTGTAGTGAATTTATACAGATTATAAAGGTTCAATTAGTTTCTCAAAGATTGATTAGTTCTCAGTTAACTTAATCTTATGATTAAATTAACTTTTGAAACTAACTTACTGGTTTATAATAAATATAAACACTTGCGATTTTAACTATCAAAGTAGCTTTGAAAATAAATTATATTTCAAAGTAATAGCAGTGGAATATGAAATAAATATGTAGTATGGATATAGTATGTAGCTACAAACACAGAGAATTAACCAAGAGGTTCAGTCTCAAGCCGAGATTAATTCCTCTTAAAAGTTTTTATAAAAATGATCCACACCCTAGATCGGGGTTAACAACAGTGAACACACTGTCCAGGTCACAAGACCTCTACCACAGTTCTGCGTGGGAAAACAAACAACAGCTTAGAGCTGTCCAGGTCTCACACGACCTCTACCACTATCCATAGTGGGAAATGAAGTGTAAAAAGGTTTTCTAAGGATTTACAGATCCTCCAGTGAAAGTACAGGAGTCAGTGTGTGTGTTTAATACAGCAGATAACACACACTGCTCAAAATGTAAAACAAATGTATCACAGAGCAGAGATGTAGAGTTTAGAAATGGCTCTGGTGATTTCAGTGTAGCTCTGGACTCTTTTGTATTTGGTCAGAATTTATTCTGAGTCCTCTTCTCGTTTTTGTTTGAGAAGAAGAGTGTGGTATGCTTCAGGTTCAAAGGCAGTGAGATGTAGTCGATGAAGTTCTTCAATGTTATTTTGTATGCACAGAACTCTTATTGAGTAGGCTTGATTGTGTATGAGGTTCTGTCTTTCTTGGTTCTTCCTCCTCTTTCTTTCCTCTCTATTCTTCTTGTGTTCTTCTGTCAACTATCTTCTTCAGCAGAGTCTTCTTGTATTTATGTCACGTGCTTCGGAAGACAGAAAAAGTTTTCTTTCCGCAGGTACGAGGTACGGTTTCCTGACATCCGACAACCTTTATTAATTAATTGATAGAGCATTAAAATATACCTAATATGACCGTTGGTTAGATTAAATAAAGATAAAGATAAAGAAATTCAAATAGTTGTTTATGACTATTGAAGAATCAAGTGATCGGTAGGTCATCAGCATTAGTGAGTAATGATCGGTGACTCAGATAGATCAGCATCGGTGAATCAGACTGATCAGCATCGATCTGTCATCTGATCGGTGAGTCAGTTTGATCAGCATCAGTGAGTCATTTTATCAGTGGCTCATTTTGATCAGCATCGGTGAGTCATTTGCATCGGTGAGTCATTTGCATCGGTGAGTCATTTGCATCGGTGAGTCATTTGCATCGGTGAGTCATTTGCATCGGTGAGTCATTTGCATCGATGAGTCATTTGCTTCGGTGATTCATTTGCATCGGTGAGTCATTTGCATCGGTGAGTCAGATGATCGGTGGCTCATTTTGATATCGGATCGGTGCGACCGTTGTCCTTTGATATTGGATCGGTGCTTCCGATGTCTGTTGATATTGAATCGGTGCTTTCGATGTATGTTGATATTGAATTAGTGCTTCTGATGTCTGTTGATATTGAATCGGTGCTTCCGATGTCTATTGATATTGAATCGGTGCTTCTGATGTCTGTTGAATCCAGAAGACTTCCAAAATACTTTGTAAGTCAATGAGCATAGACAAAAACATGATAACAGATTCATTAACAGATTGTAATTAAGTTTATGAGAAATCAAACCAGATTAAGCATTAATGGTATGTGATGATTTGTGATTATTAAAACATCAATCATAGACATGAAATCAACAATCTTCCATAGGGCTCAACAATCTCCCCCTTTTTGATAATCACAAATCTTTATCATAAAATATAAATAATATGATATATCATTAATAAAAACATAATGAGAATTAAACCATAAAGAGAAGAAATATAAAGAGATATATAAATCTCCCCCTTAATTTAATTTTCCCATATATATTATACAGATTTCTCCCCCTGAGATATATACATCTTTCATATATATATAGATATTTCTCCTCACCTTAGATATATACATCTTTTCTGCCCCATATATCTCTCCCATACATCTTTCTTCTCCCATATATCTCTCTTCTCCCATAAATCATTCTTGTTCTTCTCCCCCTATGGGATAATCAAAAAGGAGGGAAAACATATAAGTGAAAGTGAAAGTAAAATCAGTCAGCATAGAGTATAGAGAAAAAAAAATATTTTATAAAGTACAGAATATTACAAGCATCACATTGTTCACCCTATCAAAAACAATACACAACTATTTGTTGGGATACAAAGGGGCTTTTCCTTTGTCTTTGGGATCAATAGTGGGTAAGTTTGAAGGCTTGGAGGCAGGCTATACTGTGCGAATCTGAAGTGGTGGTAGGAAAACTCGGGCAGGGGTAGGAGCAGGTGCCACCGAGAGTTGTTGTTGAGAAACAGGAGCTGGTTGAGAAGCTTGCTGAGGGACTGGTCTTAACTGAGATAGAGCTTGAGCAACAGATAGCTGATTTGGAGCTACATCAGAGTCACTGAGAGGTTCAGAAGTAGGAACTACTATTGCAGTGGCCTGTGCATTCAAATAGGGCTTCAAAAGATGAATGAAGTCTTGAATGACTTCTGCCCCATACTTCATAGCTTTTTCAAAATCATCTTTATTCTCCATGAACTGTGCCAAGGAAGGGGTAAAATCTTGCAACTGATGAACTTGAGTTTTGAAGGCCTGAGTTACTGGAGGTAATTTCAGATTCTCTGCCAACACCTTAAAGTTTTCAGCCATCTCATGTTTTGTATAAATCTTGGAAAAGTAATTATCAACTTTCTCTTTGATCACTTGCAGATCTTTCTTAGCATCTGCTGAATACACCAATGCCATCTTATGACTATTATCACAGAGCTCTTTCATCTTCCTCAAAGATTCTAAATCAATAATTTGTCTAACAGTAGCTAACTCATCATGCACAACTTCTCTTAGAGATTCTAGCTCACGGGTAGTGATCTTGGTTACCTTGCCTATACTGGCTTGGCCAACTATGTGAGTTAACTCAGCTTTCAACTTCGTCAGGTCAGACTTGTTGAGATGTTCAATCAAATTTCTCAAAACTTCCATCATACCAGAGATGGTTGATCGGAATTCGCTTGATAGAGATACCAAGCCGGTGTGAAGATCCTTCATAGTCTGATTCAAAAAGGCTATGTGCCTACCAATAAGTTCACCAGTATTGGCCAGGTCTGGCTTCACAGCATTAGATACTCTTTGTGAGAAGGCTTCTAATGAATTTTCAGAAACTTGTAGAGACACTTGAGTAAGAGCATTAGAAATTTCTTCTCTAACTGTGTCTCTCACAGCAGTTAGCAATTCAATCTTAAACTTATCAAGATCAGCTTGAGAGATTCTAGAACCAGGTAAATTAACATTTGTAGGATCAACAGCAGGAACAGACCTTGCTTCTCTTGGGAGGTTCCTCTTCACAGCTGCAGCAGATTCTGGCATTGCTTCTTCTTCTTCAAAATATTCTAATCCCAACACAGCATAACCAGGGTAGTCATCCCAAACAGCAGCACACAGGGTGTATTTTGGTTTCTCATAGCTTGCTGTTCCACTGATTTTTGGTGAATCAACCTTGCCACTAATATTTATTTCTTTTACTAACTGAGGTGGTTCTATTTGATCTACAGAAAGACCATCCACTGGTCTGTTATCACCATCAACAGCAGCCTCAGCATCATCAGCATGTCCATCATCACTCTTCTCAGAAGCTTCACTGTGATATTCTTCAGTATCAGAATCTTCTTCATCACCCAGAATAGGTTCTGATTCTGGTAGGGCTAAGGGTGGACTAGCAGGTCCAAATTATATTCTTCTTTTGGGACTAGCAGTGCCAGGATCACTCCTATCATCAGGATATGATATACTTCCTTCCTCAGTCGCAGCTTCTTCTTGCTCTTGGGCTTCGGTGGCCTCATCCTTTCCTTCTTCTTGCTCATCATCATCAGAATAAATTGGTTCCTCATTTGGTTTCAAGCCAGGGTATCTCAAATCCTATGGCCTCTTTCCATGATCTATGGGATTGTAGGCTTCATACAATTTATCTTCATCTGCAACCCAGCACTTCTTCCATGGATTCCAATTGATTTTCATCCTCTTGCAGATCTCTTTGTTGAGACAGAAGGTATGATCTGTTTCATCAACTTCATCATCTTCATCAACACATTCTAGATTCTTGAGCATGGTAGATATCATCATTGAATAAAATAAGGCAGTGGATTTCTTGGACGGTTTTACCATTCCATCTATGTGAACCATCACATATCTACACAAATTGATCTTCTCATGTGTTTTTAGAAGAAACAACAGGAAAACATCCTAGTACTTTACAGCAGCAAAATCTCCTCTCCTAGGGAAAAGTTGGTGCTGAATAAACTTGAAAAGAAGTCTGCATTCACCATCTAATTCTGAAGCTGTGATTCTCCGTGACTCTCTGTTTCCAGTCAGAAGCTCTAGATCTAATTCATAAGAGAAGTAATCAGATGTTGGAGGAATATTTCCAGCATAATCCTCATACCGACCTTCATGAGGTACATTCAAGCACTCAGCCCACTGCTTAGATGAGAAGGATCTTTTCTTTCCTTTTACCACAGACGACATCCTGGCAGCCTCCACACCATCTAGAGTGATTTTCAGATTCATGTAGAACTCATGTACCAGCTTTGGGTAGTCTATTTGAGAGTTGTCTGAAAACCAGTCTATCCATCCTTGCGATTCAAGAACTTGCAGCAACAGTGACTTACTTGACAAAAGCCATGCAGAGCTGACTTCTCTTTCTACAGCAACAATCCGAGTTTCCAGGTTCGGATTTAATGAACGTTGAGAGGTACTACTCGACTCGCCTTGAGCATGCTTTGAAGGTACAGGGCTATCTGGTCCTTTGCTCGGTCTCTTTTGCTTAGTTATTCGAAGATTTTGGGAAGGCAGGAGTTCAAAGGTTCGAAGTAGAGGGGAAGATAGGTTGAAAGGTTCGGCGGGAAATGAAAGGTAAAAGGTTTAGGGAAGATAAATAGTCGCGTATCATTTATTTTATCATTTAGGGTTCCCATAAAAAGTATAAAAGAAATTTACTAATTAATTACAATATATATAAAAAATAGAAAAAATAGATTGGTATGACAGATCGGTTGCACTGATTGGTTTGACAGATCAGTTTCACAGATCGGTTTCACAGATCAGTTTCACAGATCGGTTTCACAGATCAGTTTCACATATCAGTTTCACAGATCAGTTTCACAGATCAGTTTCACATATCGGTCTCACAGATCAGTTTCATAGATCGATTTCACAGATCAGTTTCACAGATGGGTTTCACAGATCAGTTTCACATATCAGTTTCACAGATCGGTTTCACAGATCACTTTCACAGATCGGTTTCACAGATCAGTTTCACAGATCAGTTTCACAGATCGGTTTCACAGATCGGTTTCACAGATCGATCATACACAACTCTTGTTTAATAAATTTCATTCTTTTAGAGCATAAAGGCTTTGTGAAGATATCAGCTAATTGATGTTCAGAACTAATAAATTTTAAAGAAATATCACCTTTTTTATAATGATCTCTTAGAAAGTGATGTCTGACATCAATGTGCTTAGTTCTAGAGTAAGACACAGGGTTCTTAGATATATTGATTGCACTATTATTGTCACAGTTAATTGAAACTTGTTTAAGATCAAATCCATAATCCAATAAAGTGTGTTTCATCCATAGAATTTGTGCACAGCAACTACCAGCAGCTATGTATTCTGCCTCGGAAGTAGACAATGCAACTGAGTTCTGTTTCTTACTACACCATGATACTAGGGATTTTCCAAGCAAATGACATGTTCCAGATGTGCTCTTCCTATCTAACTTACATCCAGAAAAGTCAGCATCTGAATAGCTAGTTAGGTTAAATGATTGTCCTTTTGGATAAAACAAACCTAAATTTACAGTATACTTAACATACTTAAAAATCCTTTTAATAGCCAGTAAGTGTGATTATTTAGGATTAGCTTGAAATCTAGCACACATACATACACTAAACATAATGTATGGTCGACTAGCAGTAAGATAAAGTAAGCTCCCAATCATACCTCTGTAATTGTTTTGATCCACTGGTTTCCCAACTTCATCTGTATCCAATTTACAGGTAGTACTCATAGGTGTATCACTTTCCTTATTACTATCCAATCCAAAATGTTTTAAAAGATCCTTTGTATATTTACTTTGATTTAAAATAATTCCATCTTTAGTTTGAAAAATTTGAAAACCAAGAAAATACTTAAGCTCTCCCATTAAGCTCATTTCAAATTCATTTTGCATAACCTTTGAAAAATCAGTACATAAAGAATTTTTAGAAGATCCAAAAATAATATCATCAACATAGATTTGCACTATTAATACATCTTTTGAAATCCTTTTTATAAAAAGAGTGGGATCAGCTACTCCTTTTGTAAATTCTTTTGAGATAAGAAGGTTTGAAAGCCTTTCATACCAAGCTCTTGGAGCTTGTTTTAAACCATATAAAGCTTTAGAAAGTTTAAAAACATGATTTGGAAAATGAGGATTTAAAAAACCAGGTGGTTGTTCTACAAAAACATCTTCAACAATAAAACCATTTAGAAAATCACTTTTGACATCCATTTTATATAGCTTGAAATTCAGATGTGATGCATAGGCAAGTAAGATCCTAATAGCCTCTAATCTAGCTACAGGTGCAAAGGTTTCCTCATAGTCAATTCCTTCTTCTTGATTGTAACCTTGTGCAACTAGACTAGCTTTATTTCTAATGATGTTTCCAGATTCATCAACTTTGTTTCTAAACACCCATTTTGTGCCTATGGTCAAAATGTCCTTAGATCTTTCTACTAATTTCCAGACTTTGTTTCTTTCAAATTTATTTAGTTCTTCTTGCATAGCCATTACCCAAAATTCATCATTGATAGCATAATTGATATTTTTAGGTTCTAACTGTGAAAGGAAAGCTTGATGTTCAACCTGATTTCTTAGAGAAGATCTAGTATGTGTTCCTCTATCTAGATTTCCTACAACAGCATCTAAAGGATGGTTCTTTAGAGTCCTAGATGGTCTTGAAAAGATAGGGCTAGAGATTTCAGATTCATCTACAGATTGAGGTTCAACAGAAGCAGGTTCTGGTGAATTTCCAGAGCTGGATGTTTTAACTATAGGTCCATTGTCTTTATCATTGAGATTCAAACCAGAGAGTTCATCTTCAAGAGAGATTTTAGGTTCATGTGGATCAGTTTC
Organism: Viscum album; assembly: GCA_963277665.1. Lineage (NCBI taxonomy): Eukaryota > Viridiplantae > Streptophyta > Magnoliopsida > Santalales > Viscaceae > Viscum > Viscum album. The sequence continues at coordinate 2,078,840,967 of OY728128.1, read as the reverse complement.
ATCAAATTTGATGTGAACAGATTCTTCCACACATTTGGTTCTTTTATTGAAAACTCTATAGGCTTTACTAGAGATAGAGTAACCTTGGAAAATTCCTTCATCACTCTTGGATGCAAATTTGTTAAGATTGTCTTTAGTATTGAGAATGAATACTTTGCAGCCAAAAACTTTGAAGTAGTTAACCTTATGTTTCCTATGGTTCCACAACTCATAAGGGGTCCTCTTAAGAACTGGTCTAATCAAGACTCTATTAATGACATAACAAGCTGTATTTACAGCTTCAGCCCAAAAGTAAATAGGCAGTTCATATTCATTGAGCATAGTTCTAGCTATTTCTTGCAGGGTTCTATTCCTTCTCTCTACTACACTATTTTGTTGGGGTGTCCTAGGGGCAGAGAAATTGTGACTATAGCCATTGTGTGAGCAGTAAGAATCAAACTCGTGATTTTCAAACTCACGACCATGATCACTTCTCAGGGTCTTAATCTTGAGTCCACTAAGATTTTCTACAGACTTGGAGTATTTAACAAAGTAATAACAAGCTTCACTTTTGTGAGCTAGAAAATATACCCAAGTATATCTAGAAAAGTCATCTACAAGAACATAGACATAGTGCTTCCCATTCAAACTAGAAACTCTAGATGGTCCAAATAAATCCATGTGAACCAACTCGAGAGGTTGAGAAGTTGACACTTCTTTCTTTGATTTAAAAGAAACTTTATGTTGCTTTCCTTTTTGACAGGGATTAAAAACATTGTCTGCTGGTAATTCAAGTTTGGGTAGGTCTCTAACTAAGTTCTTCCTAGAAAGTTTTCTAAGAGAGTGCACGTTGCAGTGTCCTAATCTTCTGTGCCAAAACCTAGACTCTTTATGAAAAGCATTTAAACAAGGAATATTCTGCTTAGCTAAAGAATCTAAATCAACAGCATAAACATTTTCATTTCTTAAAGAATAAAATACTAAAACATTTTTAGAGTTAAAAACATTGCAAGAATCATTTTTAAATTTCACATAAAAACCATCATCACACAATTGAGAAATGCTTAACAAGTTATATTTAAGTCCATCGACAAATAAAACTTCAGAAACTAAGATTGAATCAGTGTTACCAATCTGGGCTAAGCCGATGATTTTTCCTTTTGAATTATCACCAAAAGTGACAAAGCCTCCATCAACTTTTACTAAGCTCTTGAAACATGAAAAGTCTCCTGATATATGTCTTGAAAATCCATTGTCTAAGTACCATATCTTCTTCTGACATCTCTTCAAGCAGGTCTCATACAAAACAGATTTAGATGGAAGATGATTTTGCTACCCAGATCTTCTTGGGTCCAGACATGTTAGCCAATGATACTTTAGGTACCCATATTTGTCTAATGGGTCTCATATAATTTGTAGAATTAAAATTCTTTGAAAGATAAACCTTATTAGATCCATAACTATGAATATAACTGGTTGAGGCATATGAAGTTCCAGAATTAACTATCTTCTGTCCAGATTTAGGAATGAATCTAGTTTTGGCAACTTTTCTTTGTCCAGGTTGGTATCCTATACCAGTAGTATATCTAGGTGCAACTTGCTTTCCTAGCATTTGTGTTAGAGTATTCTTTCCATTTGTGAACTTCTCTAAGTCTTTTCTGAGTTGCTCATTAAACAATTTTAGTTCAGTATTCTCTTTAAGCAACTGAGCATTCTTTTCTACTTCTATATTCAGATCAGATTTATGCTTAACACTTAAAGCATACTGTTTCTTTAAACCTTTATATTTATCTTTAAGCTCATTACAGGTTTCTTCAATCATATCACAATATTCAAACAGTTCAGATTTAGACATGTTATCACATTCAAAATCATCTCCAGAATAATATGAATTTGAAGCAGGAGTTTCTGATATTACCTCAGAAGTGTTTGTCATGAAACACATGTTGGCTTGATTCCTTTCAGAGTCTGAAGATTCAGCTTCACTTGTGTTGTCTTCTGAAGCACTCCAAGTAGCCTTCATGGCTTTCTTGTACTTTTTATCCTTGTATTCATACTTCTTTCTGTATTTCATCTTTGGACAGTCTGCTTTTATGTGTCCTTTTCTTTTACATCTTCATCTGATTTATCAGACTTCTTCCAATCCTTTTTCCAGTGTCCTTTGTTATCATACTTTCCTTTGTAGTTTGACTTTCTGAAAAACTTCTTCTTCCTATAGAATTTCTTAAATCTTCTAGCAATGTGAGCCATCTCAGCATCACTATCAGAATCATTCTCACTTTCCTCACTGCTTGAACTTTCATTGATAGCTTGAGGCTTTTCCTTATCCTTATTCTTTGAGGTTGTAGTCTTGAAGGCAATAGACTTCCTTTTAGGTTCATCATCTTATTCTTTGTTTACCTTGAGTTCTTCTTCATACATCATCAACTTACCAATTAGTTCCTTGACTGGAAGTTCTCCAATGTCACACGATTCTCTAATGGAGACAGAGGTTCCTCTCCATCTTTCAGGTAGACATCTCAAAATTCTCATGATTTGTTCCTTTGCTGGAACATCCCTTCCCAGAGAAGTCATTGTGTTGACAATTTCATTGAACCTGAGATACATATAAGAAATGGGTTCATCAGGCTTCATCTTAAAATTATCATACTTAATAGTATAGGTATTCAATCTCATCTCCTTAACATTAGTTGTTCCTTCATGAGAAACAGCTAAGGTATCCCAAATTTCATATGCATTTTTACATGTAGAAATTCTATTAAATTCCTCATCTCTTAGAGCACAGTACAAGGCATTCATATCTTTAAAATTATTATTGTAAGCAGTCTTTGTAGGTTCATACCAAGTAGATCTATCAGTACTGGGAATTTTGTATTCAGCTTCAATGGCAGTCCAAATATCAAAGCTCATACTTTCTAAGTGAATTTTCATTTTTAGCTTCCACTGAGCATAGTTGTTTCCATTAAAGAAAGGTGGACAGTTAGTAGCATCACCCTCAAGTCTATTATCCATGATATCACAAAAAGAATTTTAAAGAGATAAAAATTTAGAAATAACAAAAAATTTAAGAACTTTAAAATAAAACTAAAATCACAGTTGAAAAACAGAGTACTTTAGAAAATATTTAACATCCTCTGATACCAAATGTTGGTCGGAGTGGATACTCAAGAGGGGGGTGAATTGAGTTCCAATTAAAATTTTCTGTTAAAAACAACGTTTATTAAAATCCCCCTATTTCAAAAACAGATTAAACTATAGTGAATTTATACAGATTATAAAGGTTCAATTAGTTTCTCAAAGATTGATTAGTTCTCAGTTAACTTAATCTTATGATTAAATTAACTTTTGAAACTAACTTACTGGTTTATAATAAATATAAACACTTGCGAGTTTAACTATCAAAGTAGCATTGAAAATAAATTATATTTCAATGTAATAGCAGCGGAATATGAAATAAATATGTAGTATGGATATAGTATATGGCTACAAACACAGAGAATTAACCAAGAGGTTCAGTCACAAGCCGAGACTTAGTCCTCTCAAAAGTTTATATAAAAATGATCCACACCCTGGATCGGGGTTAACAACAGTGAACACACTGTCCAGGTCACAAGTCCTCTACCACAGTTCTGCGTGGGAAAACAAACAACAGCTTAGAGTTGTCCAGGTCTCACACGACCTCTACCACTATCCACAGTGGGAAATGAAGTGTAAAAAGGTTTGCTGAGGATTTACAGATCCTCCAGTGAAAGTACAGGAGTCAGTGTGTGTGTTTAATACAGCAGATAACACACACTGCTCAAAATGTAAAACAAATGTATCACAGAGCAGAGATGTAGAGTTTAGAAATGGCTCTGGTGATTTCAGTGTAGCTTTGGACTCTTTTGTATTTGGTCAGAATTTATTCTGAGTCCTCTTCTCATTTTTTTTTTTAGAAGAAGAGTGTCGTATGATTCAGGTTCAAAGGCAGTGAGATGTAGTCGATGAAGTTCTTCAATGTTCTTTTGTATGCACATAACTCTTCTTGAGTAGGCTTGATTGTGTATGAGGTTCTGTCTTGCTTGGTTCTTCCTCCTCTTTCTTTCCTCTATATTCTTCTTGTGTTCTTCTGTCAACTATATTCTTCCGCAGAGTCTTCTTGTATTTATTTCACGTGCTTCGGAAGACAGAAAAAGTTTCCTTTCCGTAGGTACGAGGTACGGTTTCCTGACATCCGACAACCTTTATTAATTAATTGAAAGAGCATTAAAATATACCTAATATGACCGTTGGTTAGATTAAATAAAGATAAAGATAAATAAATTCAAACAAATGTTTATGACTATTGAAGAATCAAGTGATCGGTAGGTCATCAGCATTAGTGAGTAATGATCGGTGACTCAGATAGATCAGCATCGGTGAATCAGACTGATCAGCATCGGTCTGTCATCTGATCGGTGAGTCAGTTTGATCAGCATCAGTGAGTCATTTGATCGGTGGATCATTTTGATCAGAATCGGTGAGTCATTTGCATCGGTGAGTCATTTTCATCGGTGAGTCTTTTGCATCGGTGAGTCATTTGCATCGGTGAGTCATTTTCATCGGTGAGTCATTTGCATCGGTGAGTCATTTGCATCGGTGAGTCATTTGCATCGGTGAGTCAGATGATCGGTGGCTCATTTTGATATCGGATCGGTGCGACCGTTGTCCTTTGATATTGGATCGGTGCTTCCGATGTCTGTTGATATTGAATCGGTGCTTCCGATGTATGTTGATATTGAATCGGTGCTTCCGATGTCTGTTGATATTGAATCGGTGCTTCCGATGTCTGTTGATATTGAATCGGTGCTTCCGATGTCTGTTGAATCCAGAAGGCTTCCAAAATACTTTGTAAGTCAATAAGCATAGACAAAAACATGATAACAGATTCATTAACAGATTGTAATTAAGTTTATGAGAAATCAAACCAGATTAAGCATTAATGGTATGTGATGATTTGTGATTATTAAAACATCAATCATAGACATGAAATCAACAATCTTCCAGAGGGCTCAACAAGGTGTTTGGAGAGGTTTCTAAGTATTGGGGTTTGAATGGGGGGAATTCAAGGGGGGAAATTAAAAAATATTGATAATTGAAAAAACAATACCTCTCTTTGGGTGGGTTTTATGGTTTACTAGCACTATAAAGAAAATTGCATGGTAACTATGCGGATCCCCATTGTCAAGAGTTGTATGGTATGCACAAATATGATGAATGGTTAGTTTAACCATACAAAAACAATTAAATCTTGAAAAATACAACACTAAGATAATACACACTTAGATTTCATGGTAATTTTAATCATTCTCTAACCATGAATCCTAAAAATATTCCCCAAAATTCTCCAATTATATCCCATAATACCTCTAACTCATGGGGATAAACCATCTATCAATTAACCCCACTTAAAAGTGACACTATGGGTGTCACTAGAAGACTCTCATAGAAAAAATATAAATCCAATGATTCTTGTTACCATTGGATAAAATTAAATTCTGAAACATTTATCTAGAATGCACTCTTAAGCTACCCTAACATGCCAAATAGCTTTAAAAATATAATATACACATGTTTAGGATAAAATTAATCTTTAACATGAATAAAATATTAGGGATGTTATAGATATAAACACCAACCTATCTCACCTCCCCCCCCCACCATTTTAAATATAATCAATTCCCATAATCCAACCCTACATCTAAACCTAAATATTACAACTAAACCCTAACAAAAAAGTATGCATCTAATCTAATTTCAAAAACACATTAACCCCCCCCCCCCCACACCACCACCAAAAACCCTAAAACACTAATCATAACCCACCCCACCTCTTAAACATAAAACTAAACCAAACTATAACCCATAAATATGTATCCTGACATATAACATATATGTCATCCTATACCCTAAATCAAACACCAAAAATGGAACCCAATACATAGCCCCTAAAAGTAATATCAAAAAACGCAATCCTTAAACCAAAACCCTAAACTAAATTTGTATCGAGTAACAAAATCCTAACACCTAATCTGAAATATAAATATAAACCATAAACCTAATAATATAAAAAATTCCCTAAACACTTAACCCCTTACCAAAAATTAGTTCAATCCACTTACAATCATAGCCCAAATCTAGATCAACACACTAATATTAAATAAAAAACATGTAACCCCTAAACTATAACCTAATTTTAACCCCAAAAATAGAAATATAAATCTCTAAACTATACCCTAATACTAGCCCTTATTCCTAAACTAAACCCAAACCCACAATGTAAAATTAAACTCTCTATACCATGATCATCTAACCACAGAACCACAAACACAAGCATACCCCTCTAACATAAATATAACACTACATCATAAACCATGTCTCTAAAATTAACCATAAACACTAAGAACCTAATCTAAAACCCATAACCACAAAACATATACCTAAACTTATAGTATAAATTTTATCCTAAACCATAAAATTAATTCCATAACCACCTCACCTAATCTTAACCCCCATACATGAATATAATCCAATTTTTTGAAACTATTAATCTAAATTAAAACTATTAAACTAATCTTAAGTATTAAACACCAAACACAAAACCCATAACCTCAGCCTAAAACTAACATATATGATAATATCTCCCCAAAACTATAAAGCTAACCCAAAATCATAACCCATATCCAAACCATAAACCTGAAAATAAACCTACTAAACAATTACCACCTAACCACTAAACCCTAAACTAAAACATAACCCATAATCATGAATTTAAATATTTACCATAAACATAATCTCTAACACATCCATAACCATTATTCTTATTACAAATATATATAAACACTTTTAAATTATTACTAAACCTTGAAAACCTAACTCTTAAACAACTTATCTAAATACTTAATAATTAAACTAAATCCTTACCCATGACCCAAAACATAACACCTAAACACAACAACTTAACATACAACTAAATTCAAAACCCAAGAAAAATAACCCCTAACCTAAATCTAAGTTAAAAACCCAAGCCCTATAACTAAATTTAAACATACAATATAAACATTATCTCAAAAACCTAATCCTTTAAACACATAAATACCTCACTTAAATAAAATCAATTTCCCTCTAAAACCAAAGCTAAATCAAAACCCAAAACCTGATCCAAAATCCTATACACCTAACCCCTAACCAAAAATATAAATCTATTCCCCTAACATAAATTTAAAACTACACTTAGCACATAATCCATAACATTTTCTCTAATCCTAAATCTTAACCTAGAAAATGAAATAATTCCCTCTACACTCTAACAACATAAACCCTAACCCCAAACCTAATATAACCAAAAAACCTATATTTAAACATAAATATTAAATTTAATATATAACTTATAACTTAAACCCCAATAAATAGATCACTAATAGATAACAATGTAACCTAAACCATTCCCTTAACATAATTTTAAACCTACACTTTAAACATAATTATAGGTTTATCTCTAAACCATAAACACATAATCCTTTAATATTAATATTAAAATTTCCCCTAATATGATTCCTAAACAACACTGTAAACCTAAAATCTAATACATGATATTGAGTCCCCTACCTCACCATTATACCCTAAACATAAACCATAAAAAAATAAACCTAATACTAAATCTGACCACCACCCCTCCCCACCACACACCTATACATAACCCATAATCCTAACCAAAATATGGACCTTTACCCTAGAATTAAAAATAAACCCCAAAAACATAGCTTTTAAACTGTAACAAAAATACATACTTTTTAAACTAAATACCTAAACTAGAACATATACTGAACCCTTAAACCCTAAACCAACCCCCAAGAATAAAACTAAATCTAAAACTAACCCACCCACACTTAAAACATAAAAACAAACCTAAATATAAATATTAAAAAACCCAACACCTAAACTAAATGTACCCCCCCCCCCCCACCCCACACCACCACCACCACCACGAACAAAAACATAACTATATCCCTCTATTATAACCTAAATATAATTATATACCTCAAACATAGTCCATAAACAAAAAAAAATAGTCTGTAACCCAGGACCTAAAACTTTCAATAGTAAATACAACACCCAACCTAAACACTAAACCCCACCTAAACCCCAAACATAAACCTAATCATAACCCAAAATCCTAAAACTAATCCCTAATATATAACAAGTATTATTTCATATTCCATAAAACTAAAACCTGAAACAAAACTCTAAACCTAGACCCTCAATCTAAACCCATAAAACCTAACCCCTAGAAAAATACCTATACTTAACCCCTCTCTTAATCCTATATTAACCCTCTATATCAAGTCTAAATATACACACTAAACCTAATAACCTGGATTAAAATCAATGTTAACCACTTCCATGAAATAGTGGATTCTTCAACATTCATTTTATCCTTAGACATTAACTCAACCATTATGATATTTATTCCCTTTCTTTCACTAAACAAGGATTCCTCTAAAAGTCTCTAAGACAATGCATGATAAAACTACTAAATATTGAAAATAAATAGCCCCCACTACCAAGGCATTTGGTAAAATAGGTTTTTCAGATTCCATCTCACTTAATGCATCAAAACAAAATTTAAGCCACACCAAATTCATGGATGCATCCTCCTTCATAGAATAACCCATAACTCTAATGGTAACTTTGAAACCTAAAATCAAATAACACCACCATTTTCCTTTAAACATCCTACATGATCTGCTCCAACACTTATAAAACACCCAAGAAACAAATTAAAATATTAAAGACTTCCAAGAAATTATAAAAAATTATATAACAATTTATAGTTAATGAAATATTAGTATGTTTCCATGAAAAGTGGAAGCCCTAAAATATCCTGTTCATATTTATCTTTAGTGTCAAACCATCATATTTCATACCTTATAAGCCTACTTAAATTTTTTTCTTATACTATTTGGATTTTTAGTGAGTAATTTAAATTTCATGGACGGGGTTGATTAAATAAATTTTATGTTATTAATTTATTTATTGTTTAGTTTTTAGGCTTGATCATGTTCTAATGTGTTGTACTATAATTTTACTACTCGCTGAATTTAGTAAGACACTCAAAAAGGTGAGGGATTATATCCCTTTTAATTTTTTATACAGACCATTGATTATTGAATCCTTAAATTGGTATTATATGTGTAAAATATATTCATCAATTAGTTTTTATATTTTAAATATAGTATCCCTATATATGAATATCAATTTTAGGTCTTTTAAAATTGTGAAAGGGATTGTTTGGTATGATTTTATAAAATTTATAATTGATGGATTTCATTTTTTTGTTGATTTTATAAAATATTCAATTCCATTAAATAGTGAATTATAAAACATTGAAGGATGTGTACCTTGTGAAAATTTATTTTTCTTCAAAATAATGAAGAAAGGAAAACAAATTTTTTATAGTCCATAAAGAGTATGTACACTCCGTTTACTCTCCCAATCCTGAATAAGACTCAAAAAGTTATAAGTTTAATAAACTGAATAAATATTATTTTAGGTTAAAAGATAAATATTAATCTCTTAAGAATAATAATAAATCAATAATAAAATATTATGATGATTTTTTTATTGAAAAGAAATTTATATATAATCTACTTTTGTATTTACATAATAGACATAAAAAATATAGAACCACTTTTTTTGTGATGTATTTTAATAATAAGAAGTTTTTTGTTAAAGTTAAGTATATTAAATTGGTTTAAATTATGTTTATTAAGGTGGGGTATTATCTTAATAAAATATATGGAAATAATAATGAAAATAAAGGAAAACTTAGGATAAGAATTAATAGATACAGACCAAAACATTATAGAAATTATTTTTTTCTTGGATCTAAAATTCAAAGTGTGTGTGTAAATAAATATTTTCATTATTGTATCTCTATAAATTATGAAAATTACTACTACTTTAAAAGTCCTCAATTTTTTATAATTAACCAATCCAAATTTCCTAAAAGTATATTTTAATTTAAGGATGGAATTTATATTTGATGTAAATATATTTGGATAAACAAATTATTAGTTACTGACAATACTATACCAAAGAGTATATGGGTACAAAAACACCAATGAGGTAAACTTTTTTTAGGAGGGTATCCACATGTAAAAAAATAATTAATGTTACATGTAATGTGGATGTTTAAGGTCTATGATAATGGATTTTTTAAATTTTCACTCATTATCAATGATATGGGGAGGTTATTTCACCATTGTAGATAATAAAAAAGGAAATATTATAGGATTTGGATCTATTGGAAATACTAACCCAGTACTCATAAATTTAGTTCATTATCTTTAAGTATTAAAGCATAATATAATAAATATTTCTCACCTTTTTTATGAAGTTCATTAAATTTATTTCTCTAATAATTACTGTTATATTTTTAAAGAATAATTGCTTAAATTTTGGCCACCTAAAACTAAAAAGTTCTACACATTAGATCTTAATTAATTATGTATACATAATGTTAAAATTTTTAATGTTAAAATAAATTAATCATAAATAAGTAATATAAGACCTGGAAATTCAAATGTTTACAATTTAATGAAGTTATTTAAGAAAAATTTTATTTCTTATTTTCTTGATCTAAAGTTGATAAAAATAGGAAATGTGAAGTGTGAAGTGTCAATAAATACAAATATTATTTTACCCAATCAATGATATTGATAGTTCTAATCCATTATAACTTATCCATATACACTTTTTGAAAATTATAGGGCACATAACCATAGTGAAAAGCCTTCTATTTTTGTTTTTTATGAATTTTCTATATTTACATAGGTTTAATTTTTGATGGTTAAGAATGAATTTTATGTGGTATTCATTGAATTATGAGAACTAATTTAGAATTAAAAATATTCCAAAATTATTTTGATAATATGTGACCTTGGAGGATAATTTTCAAATAAAGAATTTTTTTAAAATCATTATGTTGAGAATACATTCTTTTCTTCTATAACACCACAACATAATGGAGTTGTTAAAAGAAGGAATAGGAATTTGAAATAAATATAAATAATATTGTTAAATGAATATAGTATGCATACTCATTGTGGGTTGAAGCTATTAAGACAACATGATTTTTCATAAATAGGGTTATAATAAGACATATCTTAAATAGAACACAATATAAGTTATAGAATAATGTAAAACCAAAATTTGAATACTTTAATGTCTTTTAATTCAAGGTTAATATCATGAACACTAAATATAATCACGGTATGTTTGATCTAAAGGATGATTAAGGAATATTTCTAGGTTATTCTACCAATACTAATTATTATATAGTTTTTAATGAAAATTATATTATAGTTTATTAATAAACTCAAGTGAAATTTAATGAAAGTGTCCTCTCTGATCATAAGAAGTATCCTAATGATTAACTTGACAATTATTTAAATAAATATATTCTTAATACTTTCATTAACACAAAAAATAATAAATATGTGGTACATGTTCAAGTGAAAACTTTTTTGAAATCTTAGAAAATCTTGAACCTTAAAGTATGTTACCTAAATAATATAAAACATTAAATACCCACCCTTTAGAAAATGTTATTTTAGGTTTATATGAAGTTTTTAAGACTATAAGGTGTGATAGAAACTTTTTTGGATATTATTTGTTCTATCACAACTGGAACCTAAAACCAAAGATGAATCCTTGAGTGATGTCAGATGGATTTTAGTAATACAATAATAATTAAAGTATTTCAAGATGAACAAGGTTTTTGAATTATTTTATCTACTCTAAAATTATATTATTATTAGTAAAAAATGGGATTTTAAAAAAATTCAAGTTGATATTGGAGTGATTGTTAGGAATAAAGATTTATTAGTGTCTAACAGTTATAATCAAGAGGAATGAATAGATTATGAAGAAATATTTACACTAATATCTAGATTAGAGTCCATTGGAATTATTTTATATAATGATTCTTACATTAATTTTAAAAAAAATCAAGAAATTTCAAACCTTATTTTGTAAATGGTCATATTAAAGAGGAATTTAATGTGGAACAACCACTGAGTTTTTAAGATTTTCTTTTTCTAGATTCCATTATCAAACTTATGAAATATTTGTAAAGAATTATTATACACCTATATCTTGGTATGAAAGGTTCAATTTATTTCTTTTTTTCAAATGTTATTTTGTAGGATTATAATATCTTAATTTATTCAAGAAAACATTATCTTTATATATCTTTCTAGAACAAATTTATTTTGATGTTGTAATTTTATTTTCAAATAACAAAAATTTGTGAATTGTTTTCTCTAAACTATTACTATAAGAGTTTTAAATAAGCATGAAGGGAAATTTGAATTTATTTCTTGGTTTTAAAATCTTTCAAAAGGACTTTCGGAATGTTTTGAATCAATGTAAATACATACATAACTTACTTAAAATATTTGTATTAAAAAATAATAAAGTATATGAAACACATGTGAGTTATAATATTAAACATTATATAAATGGATATGGTAAACCATTTAATAGTTGTTCACATTAGGTTATGCATGGTATTTTTCTATATCTAACTACGAGTTGCGTGGAAATTATGATTTTTGTATTTCTTTATTCAATATTTCAAGACAATCCTAAAGAATCTCATTTGAAGGTTTCCAAAAAATTATGATATTTAAAAGGTATTCTTTCCATTTGTTTAATTTTTTAAAATAGAATTATATTTTATTTATTGTAACATTACGATATTGGATTTTGGGGATATAGATTCGATAGGAAGACAATGTCAGAAACTTTCCAATTTTTTTGAAAATCCTTTTTTTCAGAAAGAAGAAACATAACTATCAACTTTTGAAGCTAAAAATGTTATAACAGGTAGTTGTTATTCACAAGTGTTATAGATGAAATAAAATTTTTAGTAATTATTATTTTAATTATAATTACATGTACATAAAATGATATAACACTGTTGCTTTAAAAATTTCAAGAAATCCAATAATCCATTCTAGAACTAAGTATATTGATATTTGATATCATTTAATGAGAGAAATCATATAAAAAGATGACATTTATCTTAAACTTATTAATATTGAACATTAGTTAGTGAATATTTTTACTCTGCCTCTTGTTTTTTATCATTTTGATCTCATTAAGAGCGAATTGGGCATATTAAAATTTAAATTAATTTCATCTATTTTTTTATTTCATTTTTTATATTCTATTAAAATGTATTATTTTCATAATATATTTTATTTTTAAATTAATTTATTCATTTCATTGTATCTATATTATTTATTTCATAAATATAATATCAATTATTTTTTTCACTTCCTATTTTTTTATTTTTCATGTAGTTTTTTATCTCAAAACTTATAGATTGAAAACTCATAGTTATTTATCTTTTGATTCCTAGTTATAAACCTTTTGATCCTTCAACCTCGGACTGATATATGTAATATTAATAGAACCAGTGATAGTTCATCAATAAGTGTTAAGAAGTTGGAATATATTTTCTTCAAAAGGCTAGTGTTACATGGTAAGGTTTTCAACTTAGATTGGTTAAACTCTATATAATTGGTATTGGACAAAGTTTTTAGTTTCAATTGTTGATATTCTTTTATGATAATAATAATGATGTTTTTTTATATGGTAGTATGAAATTTTTATCAAAATGTGAATTTCATATTTTAATATAATAAAGTCTTAGTTATCTAAAAGGTGAATGAAAAAAAGAGAGATTTCTCTTTATTTTGTAGATATTTATAAAGATTTATATTGTCCATATTAATGTAGTTTTCTATTTAACTTTTATTTCCCAAATGATAATAATACGCATTTTTATGGTTCCCACTTACCCAAAAAGTGGCTGTTTGAAAATTCAAAAAAAAAATTTTGGTGGTGGGTTCCAACTAAATTAATTCAAATATAAATATCAAAAAGTCTTGGTTAATTATAAATTATCATTTTTCAATACACCTATAAATTATATTTTTTATTGGATGAGAAGAAAGTTAATATTCCTAAGTTTATAGTAAGATTTATGTTTCATAATAATAAAAAACCTTATTTCTTACATTTTGGAATAATTTTTACATTGTTATTTGAGAAAAAATAAATTTACTTGAGTGAAATGGAGGTTATTAATTTTCATCATAACACTCGATCAATTTGTATTTTAATAAATGTTTGATTTTTTGGAAAACATATTTAAAAAAGCTTTTATCTTTTTGGAAAGAATCTTTTAATAAAGAATAGGATGTCCCTACTCATGCTGAGGGGAAGATTTTAGGGGATTTAATTACTGAATTAGTTGAATTCCCAATAATTATAATAAATAATATTTTGAGACCCTTGGTTGATCATGCTCAGGTTTAAATAAGGTAAAATTTTGAAGAATTTTATGAATATATAGAACCATTTCATGTTGTGGTTGACGTTTCAAAATCTAAAGTTGTGGGAGTAAAAGAAACTAAATTTCAACCTATATAAATTATTATAATGTAATTATAATAATGAGAATATTAAACTTATGAAATTCATTTTATAAGAAATCAATTAAATAATGAAATTGAGAATTCACCTTCACCCTTTGTTGAAAAGTATGAAGTGAGTTCTATTTTTAATGATCAAGGGAAGATGTTTTCAACTAAAGTGTTTTTAAAGATCGTTATTATGAAGGTGAAGATATAATTTTTAATTTTTTAACTTAAATAATCCACAAAATAATTTTAAACATTGAAATAAAATTCTATTTCAAAATAATATTTTGTAGAGATTAATTATTTGATGATTTATGAGGCTAGTTTCGATGACATTATAGATATTTTGAAAGCTTAATCATATTGGATGAAGTCCTTTCAAACTTATAGAATATATGTTTCATCATTTTTTCTAAAAAACAATGAGTTTTTTTAAATGATTTAAATACTATTTCCTAATACTTGTCTATAAATAATGATAGAGTTGATTCCTTTCTTTGTGAATTATTATCATTTTATGATCTCTAAGAATAAGAGAAAAATTTTATTGCTAATGTCAAGGAATCTAAATAAGTAAAGGAACAAAGAATTTCAGGATCTTAAGAATATATAGTGATCTTTGTTAGAGACAATAATTTTTTATTTAAAATAGTTTTTCTTCATTAAAGGAGATACTAGTACGATATTTTAAATAATCTAAAGATATCATAAGTGAGTCCTTTAAATAGAAACATTTACTATATTGTTAATGGATAGAAAAATATTAATTAAAACATTTATAAAAAGATTATAACATAATTTAAAAACATCATATGAGGATTTTGAAAGTCTATAAGATAATTTTTAGAGAGATACAACGAAATAAATATAAATTATTAAATATAAAGAACAAAATGTTGAAATTATATATACTGATTCACTATATTTTCTATGTAACATAGATAAAGATATATAAGGAATTAAATGATAACTGTGTAAATACACAATATTTTACTAAACTGAAATAACATTATGGATAGTTTTCAATGTAAGGGTACTTAGTTATTTTTTATTTTTACAATGATGAGATTTGAAATGGGTGGATATGTGGGAAAATAACATTATGATAAAAGTGGCCAGAAATCCGTTAAAACTAATACTCCAGAATGATATCCAACTATAAGGGAAACATTAATTAATGTTTCTATGCCTACAAGATCTTACTAGGGTAAGATATTTATGTTTATGTTTCTAAACAAAGGAGAGGTAAAACCGCCTCTACATCTAGACCTTTTCAACTTAAATTTCCTATTCCTACTTATGAGAAATATGAAAAAAAAAATAGCTAAGAAATTATAGGAGTATGAATTTGTTATTCCAATATAATTTACAAGGTGAAATTCAAGTGTTTAGGATAATCCCTTTATTCCACCCTTTTTTACACCTAAACCCGCTCTAAAACCTCTAAAACCACATGTCAGACCTATCCTTGAGCCATAAGTTTTATCTTTTGAGTTTTTTTATGGATGATATTTCTTGTTACATGGAATGATTATCTATATTTATACTATTATTTTTTTAACAATAGTCAATGAAAAACTTTGTATTAATATCAGTGTTATATTCTATTTGTTAATCATTTAATTGTGTTATAGTAATGTATATATCTACTCATTTAAATATATTTTTTATAACACTAAATGAATGGAAAAATAATGGAAAACACAATATTTTACTCCTTGATATTTATTCTACAAATAATAGTAAAATTTAATTTATCTCAGATGTTAAATCAATGAAATTTTCATTATTATTTTATTGGTTTTCTGATTTCCAAAACATTGGAGATTATTAGATAAAGTGATGTTTTCCTAAAATATCTAATTCTATAATAAGTTTTCATGCTCACAAAATCCTTTTTTGTCTCACTAATGGGTTTACTATAAGTTATTTCTTGGTTACTAATTAGTGTTTTATAATGATTTTTTTATATTTAGAGTAATTATTTTGATTCTTTTATAATCAATTTTGATGATATTTTTTAAGTATTGGAATACACTTTTTCTTGGATAAGATTACTCCAATAAGACTGAATCATATAATATAAAGCAATGAATTTTTTTAAATGAATCTTATTATTTGGTAAGTTCTGGTTTTGATAAATTATTGGATCTAATGAATATAGTATTAACTCTTAAGGAGTTTTCCTCATAAATAATGACTCTTATGAAATTGAATGACTATTATAAAGAATAACTCCTGAAAACTAAATGACTCTTATATAAGTGGAAAACTATTATGAAAAAAAATGAAATTGGATAGATCATAGATAAATGAATTACACTTAATAAAGTGTACGACTCTTACAAAATAAATGAATCTTATAATTTTAATAATTATACTCATTTAGAGTAAGAATATGAATCTCAGAGAATTCAAATATGTGAAATTTAGATATTTTTTATGGTTTATTGTATTTTTAGATTTATAGGTGAATATTTCATGAATTTTAATATATTTTAAGAAGTGTTTACCAATTCTAATCTTATTGATAATTTTAAGGAAGATTTAATATTTCCCTCAATAGTGTAATGGTTTCTTATTTTGTGGAGATTTTTATAGACATCTTGGTCCAAGATTATTTAAAAATATATATATTTTCTATTTTGATTGTTTCATGAGGATATAATATTCATATGAGTATATAGAGAAATATAAATTTGTATTTATAAAATGATTTAAAGTTATTGTGTATTCTAACTCTCAATAAACATATATCTTTTTTATTCCTATATGCTCAAGATATTTTTTGTTCATCAAGAGGAATAATAAGAATTATGATGATGTTGTTCTTATGATAAGATTATTATTGAAGTTAAATATTTTTTTAGAGATTCATTTTTGGATATATATTCATCATTTGGAAGAAATTATACCATTTATTAGTTATTAAGCTTCTAATTTTGCACTAACCTAGTGTTTCATTTATATATATTTTCATTTTTTTAATTGAACACTCCATCAAATGAGTGTGGCCCAAAGAGTGGGAATTATTCTGATAAACGTTGATCTTGAAAAAAAATATCTTGGATCCATTATAATAATTAACACCTAAAATCACTCAACTATTTGATCCCCAGGTAAATAATAAAAATAGAAATCACTAAAATCACAGAGATTTCATGTAGAGTGGATTAGAGGAGGTCATTATATCCCCGAATAACTATAAAAACTTCTTATTTTCTTCTCATTAATTTTATATACTTTCTACATCATAAATATTTAAAAAATTAACATACTTTAATGATTAATAGGGGTATCTTTTAATTGGTATGAAATTCGTGAACTCATTTCACCCTCCTCTTAAGTCATTATAGAATAGTTTTGAGACTACATGAACAACATAAGAATTTGGAAATTCTTCTTAAATACTTCATATATATTGGTATAAATTCAATAGTTTATTCCATAATTTCCAATAATTCAAGTAGATTTAATCTCCTGGAATTCTCATGATATACCTCGTTTTATAAATCAAAAATTTGAGATTTAAATATCAAGATTTCAGTCATATCTTTTGAATGATTGTATTTTATATCATATGATAGATAGTTCTTCTATATGATCTAAATAATTTAGTTCTTCATGGAATTTCAAACACTTCTTGATCAAGATCATCCTTTTATCTCAAATAGGGATTTATTTAAAAATCTCATTTTCTGTCTCCGCATTTTGTATTGGTTTTTTATAATCCTAGTGTGAACTCTATTATGAGGTGGGGGAAAATTACCTCATTTCAAACCTATCATGGTCACCAAAATATCTAGTGAAAATTATTCCATCCCATGTCATTATCTCCTGATATATCAAGATATTTCTCTTCAAAATTTCTTCATGACATAACCTTTATTCATAATGGAATGACTAAAACATTGCATTAAATAGTTAACACTTTGCATCATCATACATAAAAAATTCATAAACATATGTAATATAATCTCCAATATATTCTCTATAATGTGTAAGATATTATAATGTACCAAAAATATATTATTCATACATAATATTTTCAATCCGAATTTTATAAGAAACATTCTTTCTCCAATGACTATGATATTAGATTTAGTGAAAATATCAATAAATAAGAAATTAAAACACTTCTTTAGATGGGTAACATATCATCCCTACCTGAATTCTCAGTACATAACATAATTTTGAAGCTTATAATGAAACATAATATATATTAGGTTTAACAGTTTTCTGATTTTCCATACTTCCTTCAATGCATAGTATATTTCCATAACACCCGATGATATGTAATATATATTTTATAGTTCCATAGATATATAATATAATTGACATAATATAAATTTCAGAATCCTCATACATAATATTCTCACCCAAGTATGTAAGAAAATTTTATATGTATAATATATTGTTGTTTGAAAATTTCATGTAAGCTCTATATATTATGTTTTCTTCAGTATGTGTAATATAATTTTTTTTATTCTTCATTATGTATAATATTTTTTACTTAAAACAACTCATTCAACATAAAATATAAAAAATATAAATATATAAATTCTTGAATAATAATTAATAATCAAAATTAATAAATCATTACAGTTTAGTGGGGAAATAAATAAAACATAAAAAATAGGTTTTAAAGTAATAAGTAATTTTCAAAATGTAAATAAAGTGTTAAGGATCCAACTCAACATGTGCCACCCCAAACACCTCTCAGAAAGGACAAGGGTTGAAGACAAGCACTATGAAGGCCTAGTAGTCATTAGATACCCTAACCTATATCAACATATAAAAAAATTTAAGCTCTAATACATAATATATATGCAACCACCACCATCAATATATATATATGAAAAACTATATAATATATACATACATGAGAAAATAACTATTTATAATAATTCCACATGGGATCTATCAATGGGAAATATATATATATATATATATATATATATATATATATGTAATGTAAAATGTCACCAGATACAACTAACACTGGGTAGAGGAAGATACATCCTTGTCATAAGGACTCCCAAATCAAACTTTGAAAATGACCATCTCTTCCATATGCCACAACACGCTAATATGTATTATGATTTCCTACTCATCTGGTTCCATGTCCACCAGGGTCACCTCTTTGTTTTTCATCATATTAACATACACAATTTATATGCTAACATGACTCAAGTAGGGGTGATTATAATGGTACCTAATAAGAAACCTTGAAAAAAATAAAGTTAAACCATCATGCCAACTCAAAACCAAGACTAGTGTGAAAAAATAAACCCAAAGGTGTAAGATTCATAATAATGTCAAGAAACCCATGGATTAGGTATAATATCAATCTTTAATGTTAAACTCTTTAAAGAATCATATATCACTAGAAATCATAAATAATATAAATATAGAATATATCATAATTATTGAATTCAAAATTCCAGTTGAAAGTTATATATCGAAGAAAACTAAGTTTTCATAACATTTCACATAACCTGAAACAATAATATCACACATTTATATGACTATTTATACCACATAAATTTAATGATCCCTCTTTGTAACCATAGTTGATGCCTTATGGCTTGTTGAGGAGTGATATCAGTTAAGGTGGTTCCAGTATCCATGGGATAGACCCACAACCCGTCCCATAGGTAATACACAAATGTTTGTAAATATAGGACCTTTTCCCCCATTGACACATACCTATCATAGGGTATGGTAAAAGAAATTTTATTTTCCAAATGCAACATAGAGGCTAGCCAAGGTTGTTGTACTTGAGTAGAATTGTAGTCGGTCCAATCACTAATTTCTAATTCACATAATCTAATTCTTTTTTTATATTATTTATGAAAATAATGTTTTGGGTTTTTTGAAAGTTTTCAACTAAAATAATGGAACCTATAATTCAAATCTAAATGTAGATATATATAGAATGAAATTAGGGAAGAGGTTCCTTGGTTATAAGGTTGGATAACACAAGTACTTTCATTATTTATTTATTATCTAAATTCAATTTAGTGATTAGTTTGATGAAACCACATTAATGAATTAATTTTATTTTCTTATTGATTGTGTGATTTAATCATGCATTAATCACACCAAACCACACCTCATCCAATTGTCAAATAGGATAACACCTCAACTGGGAATGCATTTACTAAAAGACCTGACTCCACCGAATATTGTTTCATCCATTTAGGGAACCCCAAATCCACCATATGAAGGGATTTATCAAGTGATGTGAGGGATAAATAATAGATTGAAGAAAAGGAATATATTTGGAAATATTTTCATGCTGGATGACTGACACACTCATGTAATAGTCTCACATCTACTACAAATAAATTAAAAACATGTCAATTTAAAGCACAATAATAAAGAACGTAGTAAAACCTCCCCAAAGGAAAATCCTTAGGTTATTCACTTTCCATTCCAATGTGAAAATATATCATAGAGTAATATGGAATATATACACAAATTAGGGTTGGAATAGATATTAGGAAAGGAAGAAAAAAAGGGAAATGCATTAAATAAAAAGATTCATGTGTTACATGGGACAAGAAAACTAAAATAAAAAAGAAAATAAAAAGAGAAATCTCAAAGTATGGCCTTCGTCTAGTGCTTCCATCATTGATCTATATACTATTCAATCCCCACCTATCCTCTTATTTATTGGAATTTAGGAGCCTTTAGGTATTCATAAATGACCATTAATGTGTTTAGGGACATAATGGGTCCTCGACAGTTGAAATTAAAAATCTTTCATGTGGTACACACTCGTTTTCGTAGAATTAGTGAAAGTTGTCTTCTAAAGATTTGTTCAAAAAGTTATTACTCATTTGAAATAAAAAGTTCAGATTCATATTCCTTGTATAGTAGAAGTTATATCCTAATTACCCTAATCTTTAATTCCATATGAATGTTTCTTAAATATTCATTCAATGTTTAGCATCCAATGACCACCTTAATGAGTGAATAACTCCTTGATATTTAATATAGAAATTTGGAAACGGGTCCTATTTCCAATACAACTAGAATCACATAAATTAGAGATGTGTAACCCAATTTATGCCTCATTTATGGATGTGGGGTCCACTCTGTCTACCAGAATGGTTTTCAAATTGATTGAACTTTTAGGGCCTTTAGATGTTAGAATTATCTATAGGTCAAGAAAAAAAATTTGTATCCCAAAAAAAATAATCCAAAAAAAAGATTGCTGGAAATTGGATAAATATTTCAAATGTTCGACTGAAAATAAAAAAGTGAATTAATATATTAAAATTCTATAATTGATAAATTTTCAAATTTTATTTCAAAACACACCATAAATCCAAAATTGATGAAAATAAGATAAATTTTATAAATTTTTAGGGTTCAAATAATTTAAATACATATTAATATGATGAAAATATTATATATATCAATTCCCCTACACATAATCCATGATTTTCCTCAAGAATAAAATATTAACTCGAAATTCTAAGGGCAAAAATTTTACCAATTTTTAAAATTACAAAGTAATAAAATCAAACAATCTTCAATGTTAAAGAATATTTTCCAAAATCAACATAAAATATCAATAAAATTACACAATTTTTAAAAGAAACAATCGATTCAGGAAATTAATTTGACCCCTTTGAAAAATGATAGAAATTCTCATTTCATTAATTTAAGTTCCTCAATTCATTATTATTAAACATTAAAAATCATCATCTACCTCACAATGGATTCTTTTCTCTCAGCACTAATGATACAATTAATGTAGTTTCATGCTCAAATCTTGAGACCATTTTCTGTATCCCTATTCATGTAGTGAAACTACTTTCTCTACTTTGTAAAGATATAATTCACAAAAAATCATGGTGGATTTCATTAAAGGTTCAAATGAATCTCAGAATTAAGGTGGGTAGGAATTGATATTTGAAAATTAAATCTTAATAAGTATATTTATATCTTAATTGAAATTAATGATTTCAAAAATAAATGTCTAATGAAGTTATCTTCCTAAAATTATCAACTCCAACTTCCCCAAAAACTCAAAGTAAGGTATTGATCAAAGTAAAGCATAATGAATTATTTTGTCACCCTCTTGATTTTTTTGTACTTTTTTTTCAAGAATGTTTTCATTTTTTTCTTTTTTTTTGAATATTATGTTGAAAATAAACCTAAAATCCACCACCATACCACATATGATAAAAATAATTAGTTTGTGATTGATAATTTTTGGTTATCTTAAGAAAAACCCCATTTTTTTATTTTTTTTTTTTGTTCGTTTTATTTGTTTCTATTTTTTTATTAAAGAGGGGGAAACCCGAATTATTGTGAATGAATCAAAAACCTTTCTTTACTCCCACAATGGAACCCCTACACATATTCCTTGTAATTAATTTAATCTCTTCCACTATGACTCTCTTCATCCAACACACTTAATTGTTAAAATATTATATAGATACCAAGATTGTAAAATCTAGGGATTTTTAAAAATATACATTATGTTCGATAGCATATAAATTACACCACACAAAACTTAAGCGAACAACTAAATATTATTATGTTGCCTTACAACCTAGCTATTAAATTGGATAGAATGAAAATTATTAATTGGTTTATTAAAATATATTTTAAACATCTATATTATTAATTCTTCAGTGAACAATTATTTATTAATGAAAATAAAACCCTTTTTATATAATAGGAAATGTTTTTCTAAAAAACTATTTAAATGAAAATAAGTGAGTTCATAAAATAATAAAATTACTCTTGATAGATTTTATTAATGAAATATATATTTAATATATTCAATTAAATGTATAAAATTTTTCTTATATGTTTTCTAAAGATGAGATAAGAACAAATTAAATTTTTCAGATAAAAGAAGTATTTTTCAAAAAATGCAGTTTTACCACCTTTTGATGGAGAACCCATTTTAAATATATTTTTTGACACTTTTATATGTTTTATTTTAAAAAATAAACTTTAAATTTTTAATCAGGTCATAAAATTTTACGTTGGATAAATGTTTGGTATATTTCTGATAATATTAATTTTTTTAATGAATAGTGAAAAATATTGCACTTTAATTCAAAAATATTTTTTTTCTGAGTAATTTATATTGTTATATTTTCCTTTTAATTGGTTTTAAATTATGTTTACATTATTATTATATCATTTAATCCAATTTTTTTCATTGGAATCAACTTTAAATTGAAATTGGATATAAAAACTATGTCAACTTTTGAATGTTTTACTAAAAAACTCATTTTCTTATTCCTTGAACAAGTTTAATTTTTAATTAATTTCTAACAATTATGTGTCTTTAATTTGAAAAACATTAGTAAATATTTGTAATAATTTGTTTAAAATTATGTAAATAGGTCCCTTTTATTTTGGGACATTTTGAATAGTAACTTTAGTAATAAATTTTGTTACCTCAGTTAAAGGTAAATCGGGTAATTAAAGGTAAAAATAAGATTATAATAATATAAAACTACCATAAAACATTTCATGATATAATTTTATGAGTTTATCCTAATAATTAGAATCCTTGGGTATATTTTAGGACCACTTTGATCCACATGGAAGACTTTAATGCATTTATAATATTATATTCAATGAATATTCATTTTTGTTAAACTTTTGTTTTTAAAAATTAATGTATTTTAATATAGAGATTTAAAGGGGTATCTTCTACTATAAATATTATTTCTAAATATAAAAATATTACCTACATCATGGTAATTTATTAATAATTTTTGAATCAAAATTGAATTTATATTAATTTAATAATTTTTTGTAATTCCATGGGTACCCCTCCTCAATCCTTTAAAAAAGAACCCATTCATCTCCACTACTCACACTTACAAAACATTTTGGTTTGGAAAATATATTCCCAAAACACTTACTATAATCCCCCCCCTGCATTATTTAATCCTTTTTTTATGAATAAAACTCTCTTTATAGGTGTTAAGGTATTCTTCAGAGGTGATCAACCAAAAAAGGGGTATCGTTTTTATTTAAGTGTTTCTAATTTATTTATTCTTCAACTTCATTGAAATCTCCTCCAAACATGCTAAGATAATAAATAAAATATCCTCAATATATTGATATGTTATTACATTAATATCATATCCTGGTTCCATCTCCAATTTCATCAAACGGTAAATGAATATTTTGTTCGTGTGTACGGTGGACTACCACCTCATGAAGCGATATTGTTCGTTTTTCATCCCTATATTTAAATACTAGTTATACTGATAGAATTAATATTCATATGTGATATTAATGAAATATTAATCATTATAAGATAATAATATATCAATTTTTTTATTACTTTTCAGGAACATGAAAATGATAACATCGTTCGTGCATACGTATGAAGTATCATCTCCATAAAGAGATGTGATTAATATTTATTCACTAAACCACTTTTATTATATATATATATATTAAAATTATTAATATGATATTAATTATGTTATTATTATTATGGAAAGATAAAACAGTACTTACCTTCTTTTTATAAGGTTCAATGAAAAATGAAGAGGTTACTCATGCGTACATACGGCTTACTCTCTCCATGACTGTAACGTTGTTAATTTTTTATATCCATATTTAATGAATGTATTTAAAGATCTAATTGATATAAAATTTTATTATTAATCTATTAATATTATTCTGGATATGATGGAATTTTGATATCATGGACTATTGACATCCTACCAAGTTTATTTTCGACTCGAATACCAAATATCGACAAATTACCAGATGTGAACATAAGTAATTAAGTAATTATTATGACATGATAATATTCATGAGAAAGTAATAAAAACATTATAAAGGTTATTAAGAGAGTAAATATTTAACTGAATTTTATTATTTAGGAAGATAAAGATTGTATGTGATGAGTCAGATTTAAGGTAATGGATTTTGTCACAATCTCCTTTCATTGAGACATTTCTTGATGATATGCACCTTTGTTTTTTTTTAAGTGAATATACATCCCCTTTTCATTTTTGTATCCATATTTTACCTATTATAATGTTACTTTCATGTGGCTTATAATTTAAATATTCAAATTGGTATGTGACTCTTTAACTAAAACATTGTTTTAAGTGTTTTAAATATTTGTTCTAAATATTTTTCATTCATGTCCATGTTTTCAAAATGATTTTATGCATTTATTTATATGGACATAAATATTTTAAAATGTTAATTCTCAAATATTATTTTAAATGTTTTAAAGTGACATGGGATACATTGATTAAAAATATCTTTTATAAATGTTTTAAATTGGTTTTTGAAAATTGATTGGTTATCTTATGAATGCAAATGAAATTTTAGGAGTGGAATGTTAAAAATTGAAAGATTATATGTGTTGGTAATTGTACATTTAATGGGTGAGCCCGATATAGATTATAATAAGGTTTGATCCCCATTATAGCTCATGTATGAGCCCGGTATAGCTTATACATAGGGTTGGGCCCCATTATTTCTCATGAAAGATGGGTGAGCCTGATATATATTTTATGAAGGGTGAGCCCTATTATATCTCTCTAATTCATTGGTCATTACAGTAGTGGATGTTGATATTATGGTTATTCAATTTTTGAGGGTGATTTTTAGAGTGATATACTAATGATTCTCCAAGGAAACTAAATGATTGTCTATGTTTCTAATAATTTTTTAAGAAAAAATTTTTAATGGGTTTCAGGTTTTCACAGGACTAACTATTTACTTTATTTATGTCCCTTACTGAGATTTTGTGCTCATCCCATGTTTTGAAATGTTTTTCACAGGTCCAAATATTGGTAAGGAAAAATAATATTCCCAGTTGAAAGTATTAATGATGTGTCATGAAATCTTATTTTTGTTTTGTTGAAGAAATGGATTTTTTTGGATGTGTCCACTTTTTATATCTATTGTTTTGTTATTAATGAGTTATGTCCTAATTATATATATATATAAACATAAAAAATCTTTAATGTGATATAAATTCAAATTACTAACTTATATCATGATCATGTAATGTTTAAGGTTGGGGCCTTATAAATAATAGGGTGAGAATGGATAAAAATGTCTTGAAACAGAGACCATCCCTATAAAGTTCATTCAAAGTCTTTATGGGATAAATAATGATCAATGTAAAGGTGGTATTTTATGGAAAAGGTATTTTCAAAATATACATTAATCATTTTAAATGTGTTTTTTCACAGTAATAGCTATGATAAGTTCAAATGAAAGTTATGATCAGTTGCATGTCCTAAGATAACTCGAGAAATATACTCAAGATAAAATAGTAAGTACATGGTCTAGAAATCTTCTCGAGGATGGAAATATGATATTATAAATCACTCAAGGAATGATTAAAAATAAAAAATCAATTCACATGAATTTATGAAATGAAAAGAATGAAAAATAAATGGGAAATTTCATTTATATAAATCAATGAATTTCTTCATTTCATGAGTCCCCATTTTAATATCAATGTTTCAATTTTAAGATTAAATTATTTATTTTACTCATTAAATATAATTAAAATTGAAATCTAAAACATGGAATCACATGATTTCTAAGAAACTCATGTCTCCTAAATTAGTCAAGTAAGTAAATAATTCAAGTGTGAGAATTCAATCTCCAATTTAAATCACAAATCATATTTGTATACAAAAATTTAGGGAATTTGAAATATAAATAATAAAATTAAAACCCCTTATGTAATGAATCTTATTCTTCTCTCCTACTTGTCTATCTGGAGCTTCCTTGTGTCTTCAGGAACATGAAAAATAAAATTACCCAATTAAACACAAGGATCATTTCATCTAAACTCAAAAGTATAAGAGGGATTTGGCTACATGTTGGGTTACTTTCTAAAACATAAATCTAAATCTAAATTTCTAGAAGTCATTAAAATATAAATATGTGTATGATCCCCCAAGTGGGACCTTAATTTTAACTACCTCTAAAAGGTAAATATGAACTATTATCCATAATCTGTCGGTGGGTGGATCTTCTTGGACTTGAACTACCAAATATTTTTCTTCTTAGATTTCACATCATTTTTCTTGTTGAGGAGAATTCCAGGTATAGAGTACATTGGATCCACCACCTTCTCAATGAGGTGCAACTTTCATGGTGGGGTTAAGATGAAGTATAGAACCTCATCATCATTGGTTGCGTCTTTTGTAACCTCATCTCCATTGTCCAATGGTTTCTCTAGATGTGCTACATTAAAATAATAATCAAATGGATATTTAGAGTGTAACTTAATATAAAAAAATCAAATTTAATGAATTAATTTTTAAATAATCTCTTTCTAGGTAGGTAGATTTTATCTCACATTCTTCAATAAAATCCACTATTATCTCTTCATTTACCTTATCCAGTAAATTTTCGATATCTTTTAAGAGATCCATGTGTTCCTCAACAGGTGTATCTTCTTTTTTATCATCTTACTCCATGTAAAAATGTGAGTCCTCCAAATATATAAAATCAATGTAATAGGGAGTGATACTTAATTCAAATTCAATGAAATTGGAATATAAAGAGTTACTGAAATGTTCA
This sequence comes from Viscum album, assembly GCA_963277665.1. Classification (NCBI taxonomy): domain Eukaryota; kingdom Viridiplantae; phylum Streptophyta; class Magnoliopsida; order Santalales; family Viscaceae; genus Viscum; species Viscum album. The sequence continues at coordinate 2,078,812,909 of OY728128.1, read as the reverse complement.
ACTCCATAAATTAGTTTAGCTTGAATATCCTCTTCAATTGAAAGTTCCTCTTAGTTTCAATCTATACTGGATGGAGGTAGGTAGTTAGTCTTCTCTATCCTTTCCCCAAATTACACCACTTCGGGGTCTTATTCTTATTCCAAGGCTATATTGATATTCAATGGTGGGTGTCTCTTCTACATTTTAAGGAATGAGGAGATCATGTTTCATTTCAATTTCTTCCCATTTTCTCCAAAATTTATCCAAATTCAAATGATCTCCTTCTTATAAATCAGTATAAAATGATCTTTCATATATCTCCTCTAGTAATGGTTGATCGAGGTGTAATGAATCTTTAGTTACCTCCACATTTGCATCCTCATGTTCCTCGATTTCAAATATGAGTGGTGAAATTTCTTCCACCCTTGTCTTAGGTTCTTTCTCCAGCTCATGGTCAACTTGCTCAATTTATACAAAAACATATTCAAACACTCTTTTATCTTTTATTTTCAATTATTCTATGATTTCTCTAAGTTCTTTTACATGATATCTATTAAAATATTCTTTTTGTTTTTGTTTTTGTTATTTATGTTTCACCTATGAGTAACCTACCCATCCATAATAATCTGATTTTGAATATATAATGGAATGAGGGGTTTTTTTATGATTTTTATTTTTTTTAAAATGAAACAAATGAAAATATTTATAAAAATGTGAATTTAGAAAAATTGATCAAAATAACAGTTTAGATCCCTATAAATAGAACCAATTTTGATGAACACCAATCAGAGGGAATGAAAAAATAAATTTCATTTTACTAATATAGCATAGAGGTTGGACAGGGTTGTCTTACTTTAGGATAGTTTCAATCAGTTCAATCACTAATTTCTAATTCCCCTAATCTAATTCTTTTTATTTTTTACATTATTTATGAAAATGATGTTTTTGGGTTTTTAGAAAATGTGAAATTAAAATAAAACAATGCATAATTGAAATCAAAATTGTAACACCCCAGGTAAATAAATAATATGACATTTTCTTATTTATACATATTTGTGAATAAAACATTAATATGACTTTAAAGGGGACGCTCTGCTCGATGGCGTACCCAACACGCAACAATGAGTTTCTTGGGAATCTTACGTTGCACTCTAATAATAAAATAATATTATTTTAAATGGTAGTTAACATGTAGCCGTTGTATTGGCGGGAATGGATAGAAATAACTAAAATATGATTATATATGTTTTTAAATGTTTTTACATTTATCCAATAAAAGATAAAGGCTTAAAATACGGAAAGAATTCAATTTTAGGCATATATGCCCTAGTTTTCACTAAAGGTTCACTTATCGCCTTTTGATGGCGAACCGTCATAAAATATAGTTTTGTTCACTCTTATACATTCTATTGGACCAAAATAAAACTCTTCTTAAGAATTGGGACATCAAAATTTACTTTGTGTAAATTTTTGGTATCTTTCCGATAAAGTTCATTTTTTTAATGAATAGTGTAAAATGTTGTATTTTAATTCAAAACCTCTTTTTAATCTAATATATTTATATGATTATATTATCTTTTGAATTGATTTTAAAGTGAAATTAGAAAATATTTTTACCATTAAATCCAATAGTGGTCGTTGGAATTAATTTCACTTTGAAATCGGACTTAAACTAGTGTCAATCTTTTGATACTTATTATTTTATAAAAACACGCTATTTGCTCTGACAGCAGAAATTAATTATTAAATTAATTAATGTGACTTATATGTTTTGAATTTTGTAAAATAGACTTCATTTTTGAATTCGTAATATCAAATATAGCTTAGGGTGAATTTTTGGTAATTTTCTGAAAAACTTTAATTTTTGATGAATAGTGAAACCACTAAGTGGTACTTATAAAAACTGATTTTCCATTTAAATGAAATTTTTTCATCATTGTGTTTTTATTTTCAAAAATCTTACATACATGGTTGTCATTAAGAAGTAAAATGTGTTTCAATGAGATTAAAATAATTTTTTGGTGAATAGTAACTTGTTAAGTTTTTAATCGCGATTAGTGGTAATTAGTGTAGTTTAAGGTAAAAATGATGTTTTAATAATATGATATGAGCTTGACACATGTCCTACCCTCATTGTATGTGTCATGGCCGACCAAGAAAAGCCATGGGTCAACTTGGGGACCCCATGGAGCCACTTTGGTTGGGAAATGACATAAATAACATTTTATTTAATGTAAAACTAAAAATGACACAAACATAATATGTTTTACGAAAACAATTTTTACATGGGGTTATAAAGATCATATTTTTTATTATAAATAGTCATTGGAAAGATAAAAAGATTTCCTACATCATATTATTTTTTTATAATTTTTAGACACTAAATAAATTAAATTACTTATGACATCATGATGATGCAGCGATGACCTCATTATTTAACGATTTAAATAAAATGAGAAGATAATGTAAACTCTATGACCTACACATGTCCAAAACTTATTGGATGGGTGGATTTAGAACCCATAACACCTTATACACTAATTATATCAATGTGGGACCTTTTAAAACCGAAACACATTTTCAAATAAAGTAATATTTCTTTACTTTCCAAAAGTGCCCCTCCTCTCCTCTTATAAAAGGCCCCCACCTCTACCTCTTTTCCCACACTCCTCAAGCCTTTGGCTCGACCAAACCCTGCCCATTTACTCTCTCCACATCCCTCTACTCATCCTAGAGGATTCCCTTTGGGTATAATCCTTTCAAAGGAAGCCTTTAGGGTCAAATCAAAAGGAGTTACACTTTTAAAGGTAATTCATTCTCTCATGTTCATTTGTTTTATTTTGCTTCTCCAACCCCCTAAACTCTTTTTATTTACTTCTTTTGTAACAACACCAGTATCTTCAATATACTAGGATGTTTTTATAAGATTTATTCGAGCTAAACTCTCACAAAACTACATCAAATGGTTAAAGAACATACGGTTTCTGTGGATGGCGAAATTCTGCCTCCCGAAACGATGATTGTTCAATACTCATTTAACACCTTCAAAGGTGGCCATTATGATGTCACTATTTTTATATATGATATATAAAATGTTTATGTTTTCCTTAAGCTTCTGTAGTTTTCATTTATGGCATACCATTATTGTTTCCATTATGGGTAACACGATATCTTCATTTTAGGAAGTGCGGACTACCGCCCCCTGAAAGTTATTTGATTCATTAATACCATATGTGGGATGTGTAAAGGATAAAGTTAATGATATTATATATGTTATTATACTGGAATTATAATATACTCTTATATCATTATGAATACTTTAACACCCCAATATTTCATAGTGTGTTATTTCTTCAAAATAATTCAATAAATTGCACTACACGCAACACCGAGTTCAAGCGCACCATGACTTACCAAACAATCCTTTCAAAAGAGGTTATGAATAGTATTAACTAAATTTTAAACTTTATATAATCCTTATAATTTTGGAATCCATATTATGAGTTTCTTAGACATAATGTAAGAACAAATTCATTTTCAGTATTGCAGTTTTACCAACTTTTAATAGTGAAACCTTTTTAAATAAAATATTTTAAACTTTTTGACTAAATGGGGACATCAAAAAATTTAAAATAAAACATCCCAAGCTTCCACAGTACGCTTTCCTTTGAATAAAACAGTAGCGTGTGTTGTACGCAACTTCGAGTTTTAACACACACCACAACCGATCAAACTAGCCGTTATGAATAGTAATACCTAATTTTTGAAATTATATATATTTTATATTTCAAAATGGACTTAATTTTTGGATTCTGAATATCGAATTTAGCCTAAGGTGAAATTTTGGTACTTTTCGGATAACTTTCATATTTTGATGAATAGTGAAAATTACTAAATTTTAATTAAAAACAACTTTTTAATCAAAATAATTAATTGTGATAAATTGTGAATTTGAGTGTTTTTAAAGTATATTTAGAATATATTTTTACCATTTAATATAATGTTGGTCATTGGACATAATTTTACAATTAAACCGAACATAAACAAGTGTCAATCTTTTGATAGTTATTATCTCTTAAAAACACGCTTTTTGTTTTGACAGCGGGAATTAATTTTAAATTAATTTCTACCACTTCTGTGTTTTGAATTTAGAAAAATGGATTCCATATTTGGAATCAGTATGTCCAAATTGTGTAAATAGGTAAATTTTATTTTTAGACATTTTGAATAATTACTGCGGTAAATATTTTATTTACCATGGTTAAGGGTAAATCCGAAAAATAAGGGTTAAAATATAATATTATAATAATACTAAATTACCCTAAAACGTGTCCTAGCCTTATTGGTTGATAAATGTTCGACCATAGGAATCTTTGGGTCGATTTTGGGACCCCATGGTGCCACTTGTAGGTGATAGGGACATTTTATTTTAATTAAGTTAAAATGAATACAAAAATGACACAAGAATATATCTTTTAGAAAAACAATTATTACATAGGGTTATATATATTGGATTTTAGATTATAAATATTCATTAGAAAGATAAAAAGATTTCCTACATAATTATATTTTATTTATAATTTTTAGACATTAAATGAATTAATTTATTTATGACACAATGATGATGTAGTAATTACTATAATAGTGAAAAATTAAACTAATTGATATTATAAATACCAAAATAAATATAATATGAAACTTTTAATGAATTAAACTAATTTTCTAGGATAATATGATATATTAGGATTGATTTTATTGACGTTTTTCGAATTAATCAATCTTTTATGAGTTTCAAAAAAATCAACTATTGAATAGTGTCAAAATTGACATAAAAGAGTTCCTAAAACAAATATTATATTATTAATTGATATTAAATTACTAAAAATCTATGGTTCAGCCAAGAGACTTATATCATGATAGGTTAATAATTAATGGACCACTTGGGGGTCTCTTGGATGTATATAGTAAGTTTATTAACCATATTATATAAAAATACAAAGAGACATTGTAAAAGTGAAACTAATTAACTTAGAGTTAATACTTAAAGATAAGGTTAATATAAGTACCCAAACCTGTCTAAATTCTATTGGTTGAGTTGTTTTCGACCCATCCCCACCTTAAAATTTAAATAATTAACTTTGGAGCCATTAGAAACCGAATATTAATTTATTATAAATTAATATTTCTATCTTTTCCAAAGGTGCCCCTCACCCCTCTTATAAAGGGCACTCCTCCTTCTCATTTCTTCACACCTTCAAAGCCTTTTGGTTTGGCCAAACTCTGCCCAAATACTCTCCCAACTTCCCTCACTACAACCTAGGGGGATTAGTTTGATCATAAATCCATCCTAAGGAGCCCTTTTGATCAAATCAAAAGGAAGAACCCGAAGAAGAGGTAATGATTTCACCACCCTTTTCCAAGTTCATTTCTTCTTCCACTTCTTCTTCCTTTGTTGTTACCATTATAAAATAATAACTCCAGTATCATTTATATACTATGATGTTATTATAAATATGGTACAACCATATTCAGTATTCTATCCACCCTTTGAATAACATGTCACCATACGTGCGTACGTACGACTTACCGTCTCCACGTCGTGGGGTAATTGTTATTCAATATAATATTATTTTGATGGGTATAATAATGATGTGTAACTCATGTAAATAATAAATATAACATTTTAATTATTCTGTATATATGATATACCATCCATTTATATATTATTTTAATATCAAAAGAATGATATTGTCGCTCGTGCGTACGTACGGACTACCGTCTCCACGAACGCGATGAGATTCATTCTCCATCGTATCCATTCAAGTATAATTATCATTTGATGATTTAAAAATGATGTTTAAGGACTTGATATCATTATGGATATGAATAATATACAACCTATCCTTTACAAAAATGTCTTACGTAACAAAACATATAAAAGAAAACAAGTAAGTTCACACCCGAAACAACAATAATACTAAGATATTATTATCAAATCAATATTAAAAGATTATATATGATATCATAATAATGTATGTGATTCTTGTATAATTTAATAACAATTATTTCACCATTATACAGGATGTTAACCTACCCCATCCAAGGAAAAGTACAAGGTAAGGGTTATTTCACAATCTCTTCATTATCCGAGGTTGTTTATATGTAATAATCTACTGGGATCTCTTTATCATCCACATCCATGTTTCTTAAAAATGTATTTCAAAACATTTTTACTATTTACTAGAATATGAGTTAAAGTCATTTATACCCTTTTTGACTTTTACAAGTGGTTTATAAAGGAATCTTTCCGTCGTTTTCAAAACAAGGTCCTTTTTAACCTTTTCGACAAAATTAAGGTAAGAATGTTTTTTTAACTTATACGGCGGGTGCGGCTATTTTCCGCCATTATAAAATCTTCAAAGATTCCCTTACAAGCTTATAAGAATATTTTCAAATAAAATTTTTTATTTTATATGGATCTTAAATGATTTCAAAATAAAAGGAGATATTTCTTTAAAAAGAATTTTGATTTCATCTATGTCAACATCCTTTGATGGATTTTAAAATTATTTGAAGTTGATTTATTATGATACAAAACTTCTATATTGTATTGAAGTTTTTGTGATATGTCTGACTGTGGATGTGCTATTTTTATACCATTCATAGTTTATGGTGAAAGTATTGACATTTCGTATGCTAGTTTTAATACGAATGTTTATGTTATGTTTAAACCTTTTCATATGGGAATGCATTGGACTTAATATATGACGGGTGGAGCCCGCTATAGCTCCTCGATGCATCGGTAGGTCTCATGAGACAAACTAGTGTCTTGGCACAAGGCCTTGACAAAATCTTATTTGTAGTCTTGGCACGAGGCTTTGGCTATGTGGTTATGATAGTCTGGCATTATGCATTCCAACATTATGAAAGTGGTTATTGATTTTTTCATGTGATTATTCGATTAGTAGAATATCCATGTGAATAAGTAAATGGCATTATTTCATTTTATTTATGCCATACCATGTTGAAAGTTCATGTTTGAAAGGCTTTTGTTTCAGTTATACATTGCCTTAAATGTTTATTCTTATTTATGAAATTTTCCGCTATATTGTTATCCTTACTGGGCATTTGAGCTCACCCCTTTTCTATGTTTTATTTTTCCCAGGAAGTGAAGAAGTAAATTATGAATGACCTGCAGGGATATTATGTGGGGATATGAGTGTGGATTATGGATACATTATTTTGTTGTAGTAGTTTTTCATTTTATGATGTAATGTAAAACTTATGAATATATCTAGTGTTTCCAAGGCTACTAAACCAATCGGTATTTCGAGATTTGATCTTTCTTGTGATCATGCCAATGTTATGTAATAATGCACCGACTCTGGGTAACTAGGGTCGGGGCGTTACAGTTGGTATCAGAGGAAGTTTAGTACAAACCTTGGAAGCTAGATTTAGATAAACTCTGATTAGAGCACGTAGACCTAAGATGAACTTTGAGGATTAGTATAGAAGAACTTCCTAGAATTTTGGTATTGTAGAGATTTTGTGAGTTTTCCGAGCAATACATCCCTGTCTGGATACGAGCAGGTGGAGGCAGCTCTGGCACAGATGTACCTAGGGGTAAAACCCGAAAACACCGCTTTGAGCTAGACTCGAACGGGAACTGGTGCACGACAACGGGCCTTGCTGCACTCTTGGTTACGACACTCCCGGGGGATATGCTTAGGATAATTCTTATTTTCTTTACAAACCATTATGAAGGGTTTATGAGTATATACATCCTCAAATGAGACATTTTTATGATTATGGATTATATCCATAAATAGTTCAATTTATGTTAAGTGTTTTACAAGTATGGGATTATGTATTTTGATTAATAAACTAATCTAGTGTATTCCATTGTTTAGAAATGGCGCCAGTAGAAGGAATGAGAACTCCAGAAATGCACATGATCCAAAGAGAAGGAAGGATAATATCTTTCATGGTCTTAAGCTAGAATTTATAAGAGAAATAGTCTCCCATGTATTATCATCATATGAAGAAATAATATCATGTGTTGATAAGATAAGTAAAGAGTTTACTGAGTCCCATGGCTTTTAAGGGAAGCAAGAGAAGAAAAGGATAGAAGAGAGAAAGATGGATAAAGGGAAGAGGGAAAAGAAGAATTTTCCCATATGTGGTAACTGTGGAAAGAAACACCCTGGAACTTGCCTGAAAGGAATGGGAGTTTGTTATAAGTGTGGAGGAAAAGGGCACAAAGTACGTGACTGCAAGGGTAAGAAAATGGTTTCAAATGTACAATGCTTCATTTGCAAGGAGTTTGGACACTACGAGAACCTATGTCCCAGTCATCAGACTATGCCGCAAAAGATACTATTGGATAATAATCAAGTTATGATACTACCACAGATGAAGAAGAATGATTAGAGTTCTTATGTTGATTATGTCAATTGAGTGTTGTATCAACAATGTACTTGTTATAATAATTATGGAGTATATAAGGATTGTACTGCAGTACTATTTCATTAAGGACTTGAGATTGTGTGGAACAAAGAAAAGTGACTCAATAGCAGGATAAATTTTTGGAAAATATATGGTTGAGAGAAAGATAAACCATAATATGGTTCTGATACCGAGTTAGTGATTTTAGAATAATACATGATTGATTTGGATAAGTTATATTGGATATTCTTGACTACCTTGAAACTGATTAATGATTTGTATATTCCATCATTTTTTTTGGGTTTAAAACATTTTTGGATTGATGAAGTATATCCAGTATTCTATATGGAATAAGGGAGCATGAATTTAATCAATAAGGAATATGGTAATTCAGGATGTTTCAGTGTATTAAAAGAATACAAGATGAAGGTATTCATATGCTATTCTGGGGTAAAAAGGATCTATATTATGTTGGACTGTGAGTTTGGACAGAAGTATTTTGGATAGTTCTAGTTTGGATTATTTTGGATTACCATAAAAGGACAACCTCGAGGTCAGGCGGCAACCCGTTGCGTCCGGCAAGGCTGCGAGACTTGAACCCGCAACCGAAGGGCGACAAGGGTGTATCACCTACCACTGGCCCACGCGATGTCCTGGATTAAATAATGTAGTTTTTTTAAAAGATCTGGTAGTTGAATTATAAATTCATTTATTTTGGAACCCTGTACGAATAGTATAAATAGAAAAAAAAATTACATTCTATTATCTTTTAGAGTGAAAGATGAGTTTGTGGTAGAAATTTATTAATGGATAAAACTCTAATTATAAAGTATGTATATCTCCTTATGATCTTAGCCAATCTCATAAATAAATTCCTCAACATTAATAAAAGAAACTTAGAACAAAAATGATGTCCTAGATGGTACCTTAAATCATCACTAATTTTTGGCTTTGGGATTGTTGGCCTTTTCATAGCCATGTTCTCTACCACTCTCCATCAGATAATTGATGGTTAGATTTCTCTTCCATATCCATATTTTCCTACATGGAACCCTAGTATGTGTTATTTTCGATAATCTTCATACTTTCCACTCTTTATTTTAAATAGAGGCCTCATTAATTCATTTTTCGATGTGGGATTTCAACTAAGATATTTTGAAACGTCAAAAATGTGTTATCCCAATACCCTATATTTTGTTGAACCGATGGTACTTCAAATCATCATAGATTGATGAGTTTAAGGACCTCAATTTTATAATTGTTTGTGACTGATGACCTCAATCACTACCTATAAATATTTACGTTTTTCCTCCAATTATATGTCTCTAATTTCCACCAATGTTCTCCTAATCAAGATCATAATTTGGTGGTGACCCTTTCATTTCTCTTTTCCTCATATTAAGACTAAATTTTAGTAACCCAATTTCTGATGTGGGTTTTCCCACAAATATATTTTCTATTTTCAACCTTTTATTTTCGAAGAACAATTTCAAATTGCGAGGACGCAATTTATTGAAGGAGGGGAGAATTTAACACCCCAATATTTCATAGTGTGTTATTTCTTCAAAATAATTCAATAAATTTCACTACACGCAACACCGAGTTCAAGCGCACCATGACTTACCAAAAAATCCCTTAAAAAGAGGTTATGAATAGTATTAACTAAATTTTAAACTTTATATAATCCTCATAATTTTAGAATCCATATTATGAGTTTCTTAGACATAATGTAAGAACAAATTCATTTTCAGTATTGCAGTTTTACCAACTTTTAATAGTGAAACCTTTTTAAATAAAATATTTAAACTTTTTGACTAAATGGGGACATCAAAAAATTTAAAATAAAACATCCCAAGCTTCAACAGTACGCTTTCCTTTGAATAAAACAGTAGCGTGTGTTGTACGCAACTTCGAGTTTTAACACACACCACAACCGATCAAACTAGCCGTTATGAATAGTAATACCTAATTTTTGAAATTATATATATTTTATATTTCAAAATGGACTTCATTTTTGGATTCGGAATATCGAATTTAGCCTAAGGTGAAATTTTGGTACTTTTCGGATAACTTTCATATTTTGATGAATAGTGAAAATTACTAAATTTTAATTAAAAACAACTTTTTAATAAAAATAATTAATAGTGATAAATTGTGAATTTGAGTGTTTTTAAAGTATATTTAGAATATATTTTTACCATTTAATATAATGTTGGTCATTGGACATAATTTTACAATTAAACCGAACATAAACAAGTGTCAATCTTTTGATAGTTATTATCTCTTAAAAACACGCTTTTTGTTTTGACAGCGGGAATTAATTTTAAATTAATTTCTGCCACTTCTGTGTTTTGAATTTAGAAAAATGGATTCCATATTTGGAATCATTATGTCCAAATTTTGTAAATAGGTAACTTTTATTTTTAGACATTTTGAATAATTACTGCGGTAAATATTTTATTTACCATGGTTAAGGGTAAATCCGGTAAATAAGGGTTACAAAATAATATTATAATAATACTAAATTACCCTAAAACGTGTCCTAGCCTTATTGGTTGATAAATTTGCGACCATAGTCATCTTTGGGTCGATTTTGGGACCCCATGGTGCCACTTGTAGGTGATAGGGACATTTTATTTTAATTAAGTTAAAATGAATACAAAAATGACACAAGCATATATCTTTTAGAAAAACAATTATTACATAGGGTTATATATATTGGATTTTAGATTATAAATATTAATTAGAAATATAAAAATATTTCCTACATAATTATATTTTATTTATAATTTTTAGACATTAAATGATTTAATTTATTTATGACACAATGATGATGTAGTAATTACTATAATAGTGAAAAATTAAACTAATTGATATTATAAATACCCAAATAAATATAATATTAAACTTTTAATGGATTAAACTAATTTTATAGGATAATATGATATATTAGGATTGATTTTATTGACTTTTTTTGAATTAATCAATCTGTTATGAGTTTCAAAAAAATCAACTATTTAATAGTGTCAAAATTGACATAAAAGAGTTCTTAAAACAAATATTATATTATTAATTGATATTAAATTCCTAAAAATCTATGGTTCGGCCAAGATACTTATATCATGATAGGTTCATCATTAATGGACCACTTGGGGGTATCTTGGATGTATATAGTAAGTTTATTAACCATCTTATATAAAAATACAAAGAGACGTTGTAAAAGTGAAACTAATTAACTTAGAGTTAATACTTAAAGATAAGGTTAATATAAGTACCCAAACCTGTCTAAATTCTATTGGTTGAGTTGTTTTCGACCCATCCCCACCTTAAAATTTAAATAATTAACTTTGGAGCCATTAGAAACCGAATATGAATTTATTATAAATTAATATTTCTAGCTTTTCCAAAGGTGCCCCTCACCCCTCTTATAAAAGGGAACTCCTCCTTCTCATTTCTTCACACCTTAAAAGCCTTTTGGTTTGGCCAAAATCTGCCCAAATACTCTACCAACTTCCCTCACTACAACCTAGGGGCCTTAGTTTGATCAGAAATCCAACCTAAGGAGCCCTTTTGATCAAATCAAAAGGAAGAACCCGAAGAAGAGGTAATGATTTCACCACACTTTTCCAAGTTCATTTCTTCTTCCACTTCATCTTCCTTTTTTGTTACCATTATAAAATAATAACTACAGTATAATTTATATAATTTTATGTTATTATAAATATGGTACAACCATATTCATTATTCTATCCACCCTTTGAATAACATGTCACCATACGTGCGTACGTACGGCTTACCGTCTCCACGTCGTGGGGTAATTGTTATTCAATATAATATTATTTGGATGGGTATAATAATGATGTGTAACTCATGTAAATAATAAATATAAAATGTTAATGATTTTGTATATATGATATACCATCCATTTATATATTATTTTAATATCAAAAGAATGATATTGTCGCTCGTGCGTACGTACGGACTACCGTCTCCACGAACGCGATGAGATTCATTCTCCATCGTATCCATTCAAGTATAATTATCATTTGATGATTTAAAAATGATTTTTAAGGACTTGATATAATTCTGGATATGAATAATATACTACCTATCCTTTACAAAAATGTCTTACGTAACAAAACATATAAAAGAAAACAAGTAAGTTCACACCCGAAACAACGATAATACTAAGAAATTATTATCAAATCAATATTAAAAGATCATATATGATATCATAATAATGTATGTGATTCTTGTATAATTTAATAACAATTATTTCACCATTATACAGGAGTTTAACCTACCCCAACCAAGGAAAAGTACAAGGTAAGGGTTATTTCACAATCTCTTCATTATCCGAGGTTGTTTATATGTAATAATCTACTGGGATCTCTTTATCATCCACATCCTTGTTTCTTAAAAATGTATTTCAAAACATTTTTACTATTTACTAGAATATGAGTTAAAGTCATTTATACCCTTTTTGACTTTTACAAGTGGTTTATAAAGGAATCTTTCTGTCATTTTCAAAACAAGGTCCTTTTTAACCTTTTCGACAGAATTAAGGTAAGAATGTTTTTTTAACTTATACGGTGGGTGCGGCTATTTTCCGCCATTATAAAATCTTCAAAGCTTCCCTTACAAGCTTATAAGAATATTTTCAAATAAAATGTTTTATTTTATATGGATCTTAAATGATTTAAAAATAAAAGGAGATATTTCTTTAAAAAGAATTTTGATTTCATCTATGTCAACATCCTTTGATGGATTTTTAAATTATTTGAAGTTGATTTATTATGATACAAAACTTATATATTGTATTGAAGGTTTTGTGATATGTTTGAATGTGGATGTGCTATTTTTATACCATTCATAGTTTATGGTGAAAGTATTTACATTTCGTATGCTAGTTTTAATACGAATGTTTTTGTTATGTTTAAACCTTTTCATATGGGAATGCATTGGACTTAATATGTGACGGGTGGAGCCCGCTATAGCTCCTAGATGCATCGGTAGGTCTCATGAGACAAACTAGTGTCTTGGTACAAGGCCTTGACAAAATCGTATTTGTAGTCTTGGCACGAGGCCTTGGCTATGTGGTTATGATAGTCTGGCATTATGCATTCCAACATTATGAAAGTGGTTATTGATTTTTGTATGTGATTATTCGATTAGTAGAATATCCATGTGAATAAGTAAATGGCATTATTTCATTTTATTTATGCCATACCATGTTGAAAGTTCATGTTTGAAAGGCTTTTGTTTTAGTTATACATTACCTTAAATGTTTATTCTTATTTATGAAAGTTTCCGCTATATTGTTATCCTTACTGGGCATTTGAGCTCACCCCTTTTCTATGTTTTATTTTTCCCAGGAAGTGAAGAAGTAAATTATGAATGACCTGAAGGGATATTATGTGGGGATATGAGTGTGGATTATGGATACATTATGTTGTTGTAGTAGTTTTTCATTTTATGATGTAATGTAAAACTTATGAATATATCTAGTGTTTCCAAGGCTACTAAACCAATCGGTCTTTCGAGATTTGATCTTTCTTGTGATCATGCCAATGTTATGTAATAATGCACCGACTCTGGGTAACTAGGGTCGGGGTGTTACAAATACATTCCATAAAATATGAAATAGAAATGAAAGTAGCGTTCATGCGTACGTACGGCTTACCATCTACATGAACGGTGCATTTCATTTCTTACCTCTAAATGATTATGTAATGTTATAAATGCATGCATGTACTAGATATATATGACATATATGATATCTAAATCATGAATACAATTCTGGATATAATAAACATTTTGCCACACGAATAACATGTAATTGTAAGAAGTCCACTTTCGACTTAAGAACCAAATATCGGCAAAACAAATATTTTTAACTTAAATGATTACATAATGTTTATGACATGGTGATAAGTGATATAAAAGGAATAATGAACTTGAAAAAGGTTATTAAGGATGTATAAATTAACTCAAGTTTATTATTCAGGAGATTAAAGAACGATCGAGTCAAGTCGGACCCGAGGTAAGGGATCCTACTCCTCTCTTTCTTTTTAAGTACACACTTTTATGTCATTCCTTTTAAAGCTAATATTTTATGTTATTGGGATGAATTTTTATATTACTCTTACTGTAATTTTTATTTTCATATGATGAGAGACCTTATTCTCTCTCATCAATCCATTTTGGAGGTTTTGAGTGGCGTCGTTAGGCTGCCGACATTTCGTAAGGGATTTTTCATCTCACTTTTATTCACGTGAGATTTATGCTACTTTTGCCACAAATTCAATTGAAGTGGTGTATGGACTGCCCATTATTCTACTCGTTGTGTAATATACTTTCATTTATGAGTATTTACATCAATGATCTATTGTCCTTCTTTCATGAGGTGTATGTTTTGAAAGATACCCAAGTCGGTAAGGGAACCTTTCACCCTCCTCTTTTTAAAAGACTTCTTTTGTTGGGTCTTCTAATTTACATATTGTTATGTTGGGATATGTTCTAATATATCCTTATTGATGTAAATTTTATGTCCAAGTGATGAGATACACTTTTTATCTCTCATCAACTCATTTTTATGTGATGTCGTTGGCTGTCAAGGGAACTTTTTAACCCAATTTCGATTTCTTTGGGTTCAACATGTAGTCATTGAATATGTCATCCATTGAATATGTGTGAATGACCTTTTATTGTTTTACACTTAATATCCACTTATATTGGGTGTATTTATATTTGTCACACATATTTTTGAGATTTATTTGTCTTTAATTTAATGATACCTTCTTTATAAGGGATTTCATCACATTTGACATTTCTATTGAGGGTTCATTGTTGTTATGCACCAATTCACTCTTATATAGTGTATATACTGTCCTTTGGAGTATTATATCATGAATCCATTTATTCTCATGATATTATAAAGTTCTGACTAAATGTTATTCCTCAATTATTGTATTCAAGTGTCTCTAATTTTGGTAAAACCCCTTTAACCAAAATATCGTTTTAAATGTTTTTATTATTTGTTCTTATTAATATCCATGTTTTCAAAATGGTTTTAAGGATTTAGTTATATGGATATTAACGATTTAAAATTTTAATCTTTAAGGTGGTATGGGACACTTTGATTCAAAATTCTCTTTATTAAATGTTTTAAATGGTTTTGGAAATGGTTTCTTTTTGAATGGATTCATTATTTCAATATACTAAAATGTTATATTGTGATTGAAATGTGGAAATGTTATGTTTCCTTTATGCATGTTTTATGTGATACATTTATGTTATGGTTCTTGGTCATTGTTATGAAAACGGGTGGTTCCGTGATAAACTAAGGGCGGGTGAGCCCGATATAGCTCTCCAATGCATTGGGTAACGCGAAGGAGTGAAACGTTAAGGTTTCTCTGAAGAGATTTAGGGAATATACTCTGATGGGTATTCCAAACGTAACCAAGAGGGTTACTCCCTACGTAATAATGTTACGAATGCCTCAAGTTACTTTTATGTCTTATGATTTCTATGATTTATTCATGATTTGATATGCCTATGTTTTATGGGTAAAGTATGATTTCATTATTATGTATACATGTACTCATATTTCCTTTCCATATTTTTATATCCCTTACTGAGCTTTTTATGCTCATCCCATGTTTTTGAAATGTTTTTCACAGGTCAAGGGAAGGGTACATGATGTGATGATAGATTCAAGGATGTGTCAAGAAAGAATCCATGTTTTATTTTAAATATGTTTCCGTTGATGGGAAGAATGAATACTGTCTTTTATGTATCCACTTTGTTTAAATGTGGATTGTAATGCAAGTTTCATGATCTAATTCTCTAAAACTCTAAACCTGAAAAGATCCTCAATGTGTAATCTTGTAATAACTCAAGATTAAGTAAGGTTTTAAGGCTGGGGCCTTATAGTTGGTATCAAAGGTCGGTTTAGATAACTTTAGAGGTTAGGGTATTCTTTAAGCATAAGTGACATTACCATAATGGTTATGATTTCAGAAAGAGTCCTAGTTTTAGATAAAGTGAATGAGTAAGTATATCTAAGTGTTTATCTTCCTCATTAGTACATGATGGTTTTGTTGATATACTCACACTGACCTTTTTGGTTTTAGTAAATGGCTGGATCTAGCAGGCACCAAAGTGACAATGGGTTTGAATGAAACTGTGGTGGTTCTCTGATTAAGATACTGGATGAGATGGGGGATTCAATGAGGAATCTCATAGTTGTTCTAAACCAACTATCAGGGAGTCATTATCAACCACTTCAACCTTGGTGAGTTCCCTAATGCATCATGTACGAGATGGCCAACTCGATGTGGAAATTCAGGTAATAATTATTAAGGTAACCATTAGGGTTTATATGATCCTTACTTTTTAGGTAATTATGGGTTACTCTATGATATGATGGAAAATGAAGGGCATGAGATAAACTTGAGGTTAAAATATGTTATGATTATTTTTGAAGATTTTATCTCGTTTTGGGTAATGTTTTAAGAATTATATAGTTTTGGAAAAAGGACAACACGCAGACCGTGTGACATCCTGTCGCGTCGGACAAAGCTGTGGGAATCGAACCCACAACCAAAGTGCGACTGGTATTTATCACCTACCACTGGACTACGTGAAGTCCCTGGTTATTTTGACTGATTCATTCTAGTTATATGATTTTATTAATTAAGAGTAAGTTGATTTTGGTTTATTTATGAAAATGATTAACCTATCATGGAGGATATGTGATTAGGTTAATTACTTTTCAATACGAGACTTTAGGAGCAACTGATGTTGTTTGGAGATAAATGTTATGATTTAACTTGAAAGACTATGTGACTAAGTCCTTCAAATACTTGTGTTTCAACCTTAGTTTGGTTTACGTTGAAGAATTTTATGGACAAATTTTTTATCTAATGGTTCTCATTGAACTTTGGGTTTTGTTGGACAAATTTTGGAGATTAAGAATAGATTTTCTTTTTATAAAGGGTTATTCTTTTCTAGATTATCTGACCATGTACTAACCTTTTTGGTTTTGGTTTTGGTTAAAGCCTAAAGACATGGGATTTATATAGTTCTCATTTGTGGATTAGGTGATTCTCTAAAAGTTGATTATAGTACTCTTAATGCGAACAAGTCTCCCTAAATACTCATCTTTTGGAAAAAATATGAGTTTGATTAAGGAATCTAGTAAAATTTGAAAGTCAACATGATAAGTGATTATGTTTCCTTATGAATAAATTCCTCAATAAAAAGTAACTTAAAAAAAATGTTGTCTATTAACTTTTCCTACTGGGGAATCGAATACCATTTAACCCATCACAAGTTTGTGATTTTCTCGTGGTTAACTCTCTCCTAAACATGTTTTCTATCACTCTCCATCAGAACAAGACCCTTTGTTTTTTCCTCCATCTCCATATTTTCATACTTGAAATCCTAGTATGGGTTAACTCGGGTGACCTTTGTACTTATCTTTCTTTATTTTAAAGTGATTGTTTTACCGACTCTAGTTCTGATGTGGGACTTTCAAGGATGTTTCCAAGCACAATTTTAAAAATTGCGAGGACACAATTCCCAAAAGGGGGGAAGGATGTAACACCCCAAGTAAATAAAGAATATGACATTTTCTTATTTATACATATTTGTGAATAAAATATTAATATGACTTTAAAGGGGACGCTATGCTCGATGGCGTACCCAACACGCAACAACAAGTTTCTTGGGAATCTTACGTTGCACTCTAATAATAAAATAATATTATTTTAAATGGTAGTTAACATGTAGTCGTTGTATTGGCAGGAATGGATAGAAATAACTAAAATATGATTATATATGTTTTTAAATGTTTTGACATTTATCCAATAAAAGATAAAGGCTTAAAATACGGAAAGAATTCAATTTTAGGCATATATGCCCTAGTTTTCACTAAAGGTTCACTTATCGCCTTTTGATGGTGAACCGTCATAAAATATAGTTTTGTTCACTCTTATACATTCTATTGGACCAAAATAAAACTCTTCTTAAGAATTGAGACATCAAAATTTACTTTGTGTAAATTTTTGGTATTTTTCCGATAAAGTTCATTTTTTTAATGAATAGTGTAAAATGTTGTATTTTAATTCAAAACCTCTTTTTAATCTAATTTATTTATATGATTAGATTATCTTTTTAATTTATTTTAAAGTTAAATTAGAAAATATTTTTACCATTAAATCCAATAGTGGTCGTTGGAATTAATTTCACTTTGAAATCGGACTTAAACTAGTGTCAATCTTTTGATACTTATTGTTTTATAAAAACACACTATTTGCTCTGACAGCGGGAATTAATTATTAAATTAATTAATGTGACTTATATGTTTTGAATTTTGTAAAATAGACTTCATTTTTGAATTCGGAATATCAAATATAGCTTAGGGTGAATTTTTGGTAATTTTCTGAAAAACTTCAATTTTTGATGAATAGTGAAACCACTAAGTGGTACTTAAAAAACTGATTTTCCGTTTAAATGAAATTTTTCCATCATTGTGTTTTGATTTTCAAAAATCCGACATACATGGTTGTCATTAAGAAGTAAAATGTGGTTCAATGAGATTAAAATAATTTTTTGGTGAATAGTAACTTATTAAGTTTTTAATCGCGATTAGTGGTAATTAGTGTAGTTTATGGTAAAAATAATGTTTTAATAATATGAGATGATCTTGACACATGTCCTACCCTTATTAAATGTGTCATGGCCGACCAATACAAGCCATGGGTCAACTTGGGGACCCCATGGAGCCACTTTGGTTGGGAAATCACATAAATAACATTTTATTTAATGTAAAAGTAAAAATGACACAAACATAATATGTTTTAATAAAGAAATTTTTACATGGGGTTATAAAGATCATATTTTTGATTATAAATGGTCATTGGAAAGCTAAAAATATTTCCTACATCATAGTTTTTTTTATAATTTTTAGACACTAAATAAATAAAATTATTTATGACATCATGATGATGCAACGATGACCTCATTATTTAACGATTTAAATAAAATGAGAAGATAATGTAAACTCTATGACCTACACAAGTCCAAAACTTATTGGATGGGTGGATTTAGAACCCTTAACACCTTAACCACGAATTATATCAATGTGGGACCTTTTAAAACCGAAACACATTTTCAAATAAAGTAATATTTCTTTACTTTCCAAAAGTGCCCCTCCTCTCCTCTTATAAAACGCCCCCACCTCTACCTCTTTTCCCACACTCCTCAAGCCTTTGGCTCGGCCAAACCCTGACCATTTACTCTCTCCACATCCCTATCCTAATCCTAGCGGATTCCCTTTGGGCAGAATCCTTTCAAAGGAAGCCTTTAGGCTCAAATCAAAAGGAGTTACACTTTTAAAGGTAATTCATTCTCTCATGTTCATTTGTTTTATTTTGCTTCTCCAACCCCCTAAACTCTTTTTATTTACTTCTTTTGTAACAACACCAGTATCTTCAATATACTAGGATGTTGTTATAAGATTTATTCAATCTACACTCTCACAAAACTACATCAAATGGTTAAAGAACATACGGTTTCCGTGGATGGCGAAATTCTGCCTCCCGAAACGATGATTGTTCAATACTCATTTAACACCTTAAAATGTGGCCATTATGATGTCACTATTTTTATATATGATATATAATATGTTTATGCTTTCCTTAATCTTCTGTATTTTTCATTTATGGCATACCATTATTGTTTCCATTATGGGTAAACACGATATCTTCATTTTAGGAAGTGCGGACTACCGCCCCCTGAAAGTGATTTGATTCGTTAATACCATATGTGGGATGTGTAAAGGATAAAGTTAATGATATTATATATGTTATTATACTGGAATTATAATATACTCTTATATCATTATGAAACCATTCCAGAAAATACGAAATAGAAATGAAAGTACCGTTCATGCGTACGTACGGCTAACCGTCTCCATGAACGGTGCATTTCATTTCTTACCTCTAAATGATTATGTAATGTTATAAATGCATGCATTTACTGGATATATATGACATATATGATATCTAGATCATGAATACAATTCTGGATATAATAAACATTTGGCCACACGAACAACATGTAATTGTAAGAAGTCCACTTTCGACTTAAGAACCAAATATCGGCAAAACAAATATTATTAACTTAAATGATTACATAATGTTTATGACATGGTGATAAGTGATATAAAAGTAATAATGAACTTGAAAAAGGTTATTAAGGAAGTATAAATTAACTCAAGTTTATTATTCAGGAGATTAAAGAACGATCGAGTCAAGTCGGACCCGAGGTAAGGGATCCTACTCCTCTCTTTCTTTTTAAGTACACACTTTTATGTCATTCCTTTTAAAGCTAATCTTTCTTGTTATTGGGATGATATTTTATATTACTCTTACTGTAATTTTTATGTTCATATGATGAGATACCCTATTCTCTCTCATCAATCCATTTTGGAAGTTTTGAGTGGCGTCGTTAGGCTGCTGAGATTTCGTAATGGATTTTTCATCTCACTTTTATTCCTGTGAGATTTATGCTACTTTTGCCACAAATTCCATTGAAGTGGTGTATGTACTGCCCATTATTCTACTCTTTGTGTAATATACTTTCGTTTATGAGTATTTACATAAATAATATATTGTCCTTCTTTCATGGGGTGTATGTTTTGAAAGATACCCAAGTCGGTAAGGGAACCTTTCACCCTCCTCTTTTTAAAAGACTTATTTTGTTGGGTCTTTTAATTTACATATTTTTATGTTGGGATATGTTCTAATATATCCTTATTGATGTAAATTTTATTTCCAAGTGATGAGATACACTTTTTATCTCTCATCAACTCATTTTGATGTGATGTCGTTGGCTGTCAAGGGAACTTTTTAAGCCAATTTTGATTTCTTTGGGTTCAACATGTAGTCATTGAATATGTCATCCATTGAATATGTGTGAATGACCTTTTATTGTTTTACACTTAATATACACTTATATTGGGTGTATTTATATTTGTCACACATATTTTTGAGATTTATTTGTCCTTAATTTAAGGATACCTTCTTTATAATGGATTTCATCACATTTGACATTTCTATTGAGGGTTCATTGTTGTTATGCACCAATTCACTCTTATATGGTGTATATACTGTCCTTTGGAGTATTATATCATGAATCCATTTATTCTCATGAAATTATAAAGTTCTAACTAAATGTTATTACTCAATTATTGTATTCAAGTGTCTCTAATTTTGGTAAAACCCCTTTAACCAAAATATCATTTTAAATGTTTTAATTATTTGTTCTTATTAATATCCATGTTTTCAAAATGGTTTTAAGGATTTAGTTATATGGATATTAATGGTTTAAAATTTTAAGAATCAAGGTGGTATGGGACACTTTGATTCAAAAATCTCTTTATTAAATGTTTTAAATGGTTTTGGAAATGGTTTCTTTTTGAATGGATTCATTATTTCAATATACTAAAATGTTATATTTTGATTGAAATGTGGAAATGTTATGTTTCCTTTATGCATGTTTTATGTGATACATTTATGTTATGGTTCTTGGGCATTGTTATGAAAACGGGTGGTTCCGTGATAAACTAAGGGCAGGTGAGCCCGATATAGCTCTCCAATGCATTGGGTAACGTGAAGGATTGAAAAGTTAAGGTTTCTCTGAAGAGATTTAGGGAATATACTGTGATGGGTATTCCAAACGTAACCAAGAGGGTTACTACCTACGTAAGAATGTTACGAATGCCTCAAGTTACTTTTATGTCTTATGATTTCTATGATTTATTCATGATTTGATATGCCTATGTTTTATGGGTAAAGTATGATTTCATTATTATGTATACATGTACTCATGTTTCCTTTCCTTATTTTTATATCCCTTACTGAGCTTTTTATGCTCATCCCAAGTTTTTGAAATGTTTTTCACAGGTAAAGGGAAGGGTACATTATGTGATGATAGTGTCAAGGATGTGTCAAGAAATAATCCATGTTTTATTTTAAATATGTTTCCGTTGATGGGAAGAATGAATACTATCTTTTATGTATCCACTTTGTTTAAATGTGGAATGTAATGCAAGTTTCATGATCTAATTCTCTAGAACTCTAAACCTGAAAAGATCCTCAATGTGTAATCTTGTAATAACTCAAGATTAAGTAAGGTTTTAAGGCAGGGGCCTTATAAAAATGCACATGCAGATAGAATGAAATTAGGGAAGAAAGTTCATGGTCCTAGGGTTGTATAAAATGGGTTCATTCATTATTTATTTTTTATTTAAATTCAATTTGATAATTTTTTTGATAAATAAAAATTAACAAATTAATTTAATTTGATTAATTTAGTGTGTGATTTAATAATTCCTTTAGCACAACAAACCACACATCCTATAATAGTAAAATAGGACAACTCCTCAATGGAGAATGAAATTCATAAAATACATGGCTCCACCGTATGTCATTACATCCCTTTAAAAAACACCAACTCCACAAAATGGATGGATTACATGAGATATTGGAGGGGAAATGAATGAATCAAATAAAAGGAATGTATTTTAAAAAAGGGATTTGGTGAACGGGTTGCACACTCATACAATATTATCGCATCCACAATAAATAGATTAAAAATATATTGAATTGAAGAAAAATAATAAAGACTTTTGTGAAACCTCCCCCTGGGACGGGCCTCAGGTTACTCAATTTACATTTCAATGTAAAAATATATCATAGTGGAAGATGTAATTTAGAAATAAATTCTAGTTGGAAGAGAGATTTGGAAAAGATGAAAAATAGGGGGAACACTTTCAATAATGAGATATGTGCGTTACATGGGAAAAAACTAAAATAAAAGGAAAAGAAAAGAGAAATACAAAAGCATGGTCATTGAGCATATATTCCCTCACCAATAAATCTTCTCTTAATTCGAAACATATACTCTTATCTATAGTAATGTAATAGGATTCTAAGTGTCATAAATTACTAATAATGTGTTTTGAGACATAATGGGTCATCAACGGTTGAAATTTATGTTCTAGAATTTGTTTTTAAAATGTTTGAACGTGGTGAACCCTCTTTTTGGATGAATCATCTAAAGTAATATTATAGAATTCTCAAATAAAATTATTGCATTTTAACTCCAAATTTCAACTCCATCCTCTACGTATAGTATAATTTATAGACCAATTACTCTGACATTTTATTCTGGACAAATTTTTAATAAATATTCATTCAATTTTTAGCATCCAATGGCCACCAAAATGAGTTAATAACACCTTGAAATTTAATGGAGAAAAAGTTAAAAAATTAATATTTCTAATTAAACTGGATTCACCTAAATTGGATGTGTGTATCCCAATTTATGTTTCATTTACATAGGTGGGGTGCACTTTGTCTACTACAAAAGGTTTCAAATTTTTTGATATTATAAGGCTTCTATATGTTTTAATTTCTTCTAGAAATAAAAGTGAAATTCGTATCCCACACATCAAGGAAACCAAAAAAATAGTCAAGAAAATTAGGTAAATATTTTAATAGTTTTGATCAAAATAACAAAGTTAATATAATATATTAAAATTAATGAATTATTCAATTTTTACATTCAAGCCCAAAACACACCATAAATACAAAATTAATGTAAATAATCCCATATTCATAAATTTTGAGGTTTTAAATAATTCAAATGCATATAAAAAATGAGAAAAATATTAGCTCTATTAACAATCATATGGGAGAGTACTACATTCGCCTATAGTGTGGGGAATTCATAGCTCATTTTTATCGACAGGGTACTAACACTATTCTTGAATAGAGGACCAAATTTATAATTATAAAATTATTATTCCCCAAATCCATAAGGGTTCCAAACTCCATATTACTTATGATGGGTCCAATCCATTCCATTAGAAACTCTCTAGGGATTTATCATCATCGTGTTCACAATAAACATATCTCCTATACTCTTAAATCATGTTTATCAAGGAAAGTGTCTTCATCCACCTTAAACACCTTCAGAATAAACTCTAATGATGATTGTACATGAACCATTGTATTTTAATTACTCATAATAGAAAAAATGAGTGTAAAATGTTCACACCCATGAAATATGATACAAAAAACCATTGAATGTGTGACACATAATATGTACTTCTTATATAAATGATGTGTGCCCCTTAATTAGTGGTCATAAAGGCACTGATATTATATAGCTCTTGTGGAACTATCCTACATGAAAAGTCATGTTATGTACATGGAATCTGGAAAATTAGGATTATATTTTCATAAACTAAAATAGGATACCATGATATGTAGAAGCTATACACATCATGCACACTAGTCTACATAGTCTATGAGACCAAGAAATTAGTCGAGTGTGTATTCTGGTAAATGACTGAGTCTGGAGGTCTATCGTACCCAATGTATGACTCTGATTCATAACAAGTGTGATAATTATAATACCATGTAAACACTAACACTATAGGGAGAGAAATACATGGTATGTATTTACTAAAATATGCACTATATAGTTGGGTTAAATAATAGATCCAAGTTTCATAGAATTTACATCATTGTTTCCATTTTATGCCCACATCACAACTTGACACATTTTCTAATGAATCCCTCTTCCTAGATCCACCTTCCATATTTAGAGAGGCTCATATGATGACCACTTGTGAAAATCTAAGTCAAATTATACCCCCATATTGTTGTCTCTTCCCCCAGATCCACTGCTAGGGAATCCCCATCATGTTGACCACTTACATGCCACCCTAATATTATGCCTCATGTTGTTTCTTTTCCAATAAACTATTTGTTCTGTAATTATCATTTCAAATCATTCTTCCCTAAGAAACCAATATCAAATCACCCACCATTATGAAGGATATTTCAAGAAAAAAATTATAGAAAGTGTAAATGTGGTATAGTAAATTAAAGGGATGTGTTATGGAAGTTGTGTAATCTACAATCATTAATAATTTTTAAAATAAAGAATGAAACATTGAAAAATCAAAATAATAATTATAATGATAATATTTATCAAATAATATTCAAGATATATTCTTAAATAATACACCATGAATTTCTTGGTTTAAATAATCATTAAAATATTTCAGGAGTATTTTACTGGTAAATAATTTCATTTAATGTTATAATCATTATCCTGAAGAATGGGGCATAATAATTCTTCAAAACCAAGAACACATGATTGAGGATAATAAAATAATGAATTTTAAAAATCATTACCTCTTTATTATAATCTATGAATATTCATGATCAATTACCAATTAAATATTAAAAATATACTTTTCCATTAACATTTTTCATGTTAACACCATAAAAGTTTTTAACTAATTAAATTATGTGGGGGAGAATCAAAGAACATAAATAATGAGGCTAGAAACAACATAAAAACCCTTCCTATTAGTTATTAAGATAAATAATCTAAAAATATTATTCTTAACTTAACTATTATCCAACTCCTTAATTAATGAAATCTCCACAATCTCCATCATTGAAATAATAATGACTATAAGGTGTTGATCACCCAAAATAATTGAAATGAGAAAAGAATAATGAAAATTGCAACACCCATCAACGGTTATTCACCAACACATCAAACTCAGTACCCAATTCACGCTCCTTGGAATAATCCAAAAAAAACCAAACTCCCAATTGGGTTGTGTCATCACTAATGAATAACCCTTAGATAAATTACCTATGGATGGATTTATATTCCAAAGATAGGTCAATAGGGTAAAATATCAAAATACCTAAAAAGGTTTGGTCCAAAACCTAGATCTCATACACATAATTTATACCCTTACTAGATAAAAAACTATGTTTCAAACTTAACTATGGTGTTATAATATCCTTTTAAGATTCTATTCAGGTAATATAAATTTTCATACTCGTGGGATTAATATTTCATTTATTTTATAAATATTAAATATCCATTATAATTAAATCAAATTGGATCTTCACAAGAATCTAGTAAAAGGGTGAATACCACATCTTATGACCAAAAAAATGGCCAAGAAATTTTTTTTTCATTAACTGGAGTAAATTTACCATTTTACCCCCTTTAGAGGACCTAGGCCTTTTAAACACGAAAATGAGGTAGGTCTGGATTGGAGAAAACTTGGGTCACTATAGTGAGTTTCCTTCCAAATTAAACACATTTTCATACCTTTGTTATTAATTATATGTAATAATAATGGTCATAACGCATGGGGGATGTGGATAACCGAAAAATTTAGGTAATCATGTCTTATTGTAATATTTGGGTTACACTTAGTTAGGTGACTATAGAATTTATGTTACCAAAGAAATAGAGTTAATTTTATCTATATGATGGATTTTGGAAATGGGTTGTCTAATTAACTAAACAAGAATCATATGTGATATAATTTATATGACAGCCTACCTATATAGCTATGTAATGGGAGGCATAAAAAAGTTAAACCATAGAATAGAGAAATATATATCTTCTCCCACTAAAGATATATATGCATAGCTTCATTATTTTTAGTGGGAGTACATTCAATAAAATTCCTTATTAAAACTATATAAACATGACACTAACCTAAATGTATGGTTTGTTATAAATAATTACATGAATCATGAACATTATTTTGATATCTATTATATTTCAGACTATCAATATAATATATTTATATCAATAGTAGAGGTGTTCCGAAGGAAAATATTTTTTTTATATATATGTGAATGTTATATAAATAAATTTATCTAATTTTGAAACATGGTTATTCAATATCGGTTGTGTATCATATATTTGTGATAATAAAAAATAAATAATAGATAATATATAATTAATTCAAATAAAAGTATATCAATATATAGTAAATGGATAAAGTGTTGCCTAATTGGAAATCAGTACTTATAATCGAAGTCAACCTAGAAGATTAATTATATATTTGGAAAAATAAATTATATTACAAGCATTTATAAAAATATTATTACTATTCATTTTTTGGTAAAAATGGAATTTTTTATCATGATTAAGAACAATAATTGTTATATATTTAGGAATTAATTTTTTTATGGAAATGGAGATCTAATGATTAGTTTGTAAAATATGGATATGGATAATCCTATCTAAAATATACAAGATAAAAAAGTCAACTTTGACTCTAACACCACTTATATTTGATATTATCACCCTAGGAATATAATTGAGAAACACATTTAAAGAATCCATAGAGATGGATTTACTACATAATTTGATTATAAATTTTGTTAAAACTGTGAATATTGTAATTAATACAAATGAGAAAAACACATTTTTATGGAAAAGATAAGAGGGATAGTAGACTATTTGATTTTAAATATAATTATATAAGTGCACAGATGAGTACTCTATTAAAGAGTTGGTATATGTACTTTTCTACTTCACGAATAACTCTATCCATTATGTTTATGTTTTTATTTTGAGACCTAATTATAAATCCTTTGAAAAGGTTAAAAATTTTGAAAATGAATTGTATAATAAATTGGGAAAAGGTATTAATATTCTCTAATCAAATCATGTTGGTGAATGCATGATCTATGAATTTATAGATCATCTAAGAGATTGTTAAATTGTTTCTCAGGTCATTCCCCTTGGAAAAATATAGTGGAATGATATGTATGTATGACCAATCATCCCCAGAGGCACCCCAGTTTCCACATAGTCACATGACGTCCCCTCATAGGGGAAGACCCATAACCCTGAATAGGTTATCAGACTAATGATTATCCCCACAGGATAACACATGTTATTTTGGTTTGTTTTTTCATCACTCAGACACACCAGGTGAAACTTCCCAAGATTTCACCCATCCTAATCCATACTCTTGGAAAGACCTATTTTAAAATTGGAGTTCTAATCTAGAAGTCTACAAAAAATAAATTTTTACATTGTTGACATTGGTAGTAAAATTTAGTCATTTAACCCTTTAACATCTTGGGGTGTTACACTCACCCCCTGGGAACAATGTCCTTATTGTGTACACTGCATATCATCCCAGGAAGTTCCACTGTACTTCTAGCTAGGTTCATCCACTAATAAAAATGTAATAAGTAGGCCCTACAGGGACCCCAATTTCCTTAAAACATGTTTTTTCCTAACCATGGGATCCACCCACATTCCCAAGTGGGTTATCAGACAAATAATTATCCCCATAGGACAACACATGTTCTTTCGGTGTGTTTGTTCCTCACTCTCACACACCCTAGAAAGCTTCATAGGAGGTCACCCATCATGATCACTACTCTAGGAAAAACCTCATTAACTATGGAGTTCTAAGTATGTAGGATCCTAAAAAGAAATGTTCACCTTGTTAACATGGGTCGTAACATTTAACCTTTTAACCCTTTAACATTTTTTTGTATTATAGTCAAAGAAGAGGAATAAAACCTTGATCAAAATGTTTTGATTGATGATGAGTAAATGTGACCTTCTTATATCATTATGAGGATATTCTATGGAAGTAGATACTTTTATACTATATTTCATTTTGTCTAAGGTGGTTAAAATGAAACCATATAATATATAGACTATGAGATATCCCAATTTAATTTTTTTTGGATTTTGGGTTTTGAATCATACATATAATGTATGTATTTTGAAAAACATATCCCTAAAATAAATAAATTCCATTTTTTGTACCAAGTAAAAAAATAACATATTTTTTCTATAATCCTACTAAACAAAAAGTTTTTGTGACCCAATTTGGTATATTCCAAAATGTTGGTCAGAGTGGATACTCAAGAGGGGGTGAATTTATTTCCAATTAAAAATTTCTGTTAAAAATATTTCTCTTAAAATCCACTAATTTAAAAACAAAGTTAAACTGTAGTGAATCTATACAGAGTGTAAATGTTCAATCAGTTTCTCAAAGATTGATTAGGTCTCAGTTGTCTTAATCTGAAGATTAAATTAACTTTTGAAATAGACTTACTAATTTATAATAAGTATAAACACTTGCGAATTTAACTATCAAAGTAGATTTAACATATTTTTGTACTTCAAAGTAATAACAGCGGAATAAGTAAGATATATGTTGAATACTTTGAACTTAACTAAAGATGAATAGCAGATATAACAAGAGGTTCAGTCTCAAGCCTAGACTTAACCCTCTCAAATTTATATAAATTTGATCCACACCCTGGATCGGGGTTAACAACAATTTAAAATACTGTCCAGGCCACGCAGGGACCTCTACCACTGTTCTTTGTGGGAAACAAAACAAAGACCAAGCCACACAAGGAACTCTTCCACAGTTGACATGGGTAAACAAGAACTAAGTGTTTTGGAGTGAAGATTTGATATCCTCCAGTTCAGTACAAGAGATAGTGTGTGTGTGTGTGTGTATAAGATATACAGAGTACACCGAACTGATCTAAAGTTAATAAATAAATCACTTTGAGAGAACAGATAAGAGTCTAAAAAGGTCTAGTGATTATCAATGCAGCTCTGGACTCGTTGGATTCAGCAGGAATGATTCTGAGTCCTTCTCTGGTTTTTCTGTTGAAAAACAGAGTGTCGTAGTTCTGCTTGTATTCTACAGGAATGAAAATGATCTCTTGATTCATCGTGTGTTCTTCAGTGGTGTTGGATTGCATTCATGAGAGTTCTTTGAAAGTCCTGCAATCTTCTTCTTGTTCAGGATTGTTCTTCTCGTTGTATATTCACCCTCTCACACCACCCGTGTATTGCATCTTAAACTTCCTTATATTCCACGAGTTCTGGAAGTATGAATGATTACCTTTTCAAGGGTACGAGGTACGGTCCCCTCACATGCAAAAAATCAACATTAAATAACATTAATTGCATTAAAAACATCAAAAATTACTGTTAGAATTAAATATGAATTTATAGAAATTCAAACAGTTTTCATGACTATCGGCGAGTCATGTGATCGGTGAGACATTTTGAATCTGTATTGGTTTCGGTAGCATCAGCATCGATGTCTCAGCATCGGTGACTCATCATCGGTGACTCATCATTGGTGTCTCATGATCGTCGGTATCGGTGACACGTGATCGTCGGTATCGGTGACACATGATCATCGGTATCTCTTTAGATCTTCGGTAGTTATCTGTGCGACTATTCATCATCAGTGTGACCATTCATCATCAGTGTGACCATTCATCATTGGTTTGATCGTTCATCATCGATGTGACCATTCATCATCGGTGCGACCGTTCATCATCGGTGCGACCGTTCATCATCGGTGCGACCGTTCATCATCGGTGACTCAAGAAAAATGACTATCGGTGAGTCAGGATGAGGAATTCTTACAAAGTGTCTGTTCGAACCAGAATACTTCCAGGTCAACCATAACCATACATTGATCATAGATAAACAATTTTAGATATTATTTAAACATATTTAGAACAAGTTGAAGAAGAGATTAAAAGGATATAAATAAAACTAAGATTTGTGATTATTAAAATAACCATTCCACAGAGAGTTCAACAATATCCCCCTTTTTGATAAGTAGAAATCAAAGGCATAAATGAAGAGAGAATACAGTATTTCATTCATTATGCTCCCCCTATAAAAAAGAATATATGCCAAAACATAAAACATGGTTAGAATAGCAACTAGATCATATATATAACTAAGGCATTCTCCTCTTTCAAAATTTATCCCCCTGTGTATACATGCATCTGATAAATATCTATTATGGGCATTCAGGTCACCCATCCAAATATGATACATCCAGAGTTATCATATGCATGCATGATTCACCTATTTTCTCTCCATGATTTCTCTCCCCCTTTGGGATTATCAAAAAGAAGAGATAAATAAAGATAAGCAAGAAGATTTCATACCAACAAAGGTGAAACATATTACAAACAAAAGAGAATAGTTATGGAAAACAAACACCCTATCAAAAAAATTGACAGTAACAGCTATTTCTCTGGGTGCAAGGGAGATTTCCCTTTAGTAGTAGGAGTAATTGAATGTCCAGAAGGTTGTTGGGTAGATGGTGGAACTGGCCTTATAGAGAAAGGAGGTAAGAAAACCTGAGTTGGAAGAACTGTGGGTTCCAAGGTCACCTGCTTCAAAGAAGGTCATTCTGAAGGTTGCTGTTGAAAGACTGGTCTAATACTAGAAAGCGCTTGAGAAACAGACATCTGGCCGGGAGCAACATCTAATGATTGTAGAGTCTCAACTGTTGGAAAAACAAAGGATTTTTCTTGCACATGAAGTTAGGGTTTTCGCAAGTTGATGAAGTCCTAAATGACTTCTCCAACGTACTTCATGGATTTTTCAAAATCATCCTTATTTTGCATGAAATTTTCTAAAGTGGGGGTAAAGTCTTTTAACTGTTGAACTTGAGCTTTAAAATCTTGAGTCACTGGAGGAAGTCTCAGATTATCAGATAGTACTTTAAAATGATGATTCAACTCATGATTTGTGTATATTTTAGAGAAATAATGATCTACTTTATCCTTAATCTCCTTTTGAGATTTTGTAGCATTAGCCGAATACAACTGTACCATTTTATGCACATGATCACTATAATCTTTCATTTTCTTCAAAGAATCTAAATCTAAAATCTTTCCAAGAGATGCCAGCTCTTCTCTAACA
Source organism: Viscum album (assembly GCA_963277665.1). Classification (NCBI taxonomy): domain Eukaryota; kingdom Viridiplantae; phylum Streptophyta; class Magnoliopsida; order Santalales; family Viscaceae; genus Viscum; species Viscum album. The sequence goes on along the minus strand of OY728128.1, from coordinate 2,078,780,848 downwards.
ACATCTCTTAAGGTATCTAATTCTAGACCAGTGATCCTGGTCACCTTTGCATTTCCAGCCTGAGCAATAACCTGAGTAATCTCAGCTTTTAGCTTCCTCAAATTTGATTTCTTCAAATGTTCTATCAGATTTCTTAAAACTTACATCATACCAGAGATGGTTGTTCTGAAATCACCTGAAAAAGAAACAAGATTGCTACCTAACTCTGTAAGAGTTTGATTCAACGAGGTAATATGCCTTCCAATCGATTCATTGTAATTGCAAAGGTCTGGTTTGATAAGGTTTGCTACTCTTTGAGCCAAATCATTCATAGAAGCATCATATAATGTCAAAGGAGTAGGAGCAGGAATATAAGATAACTCACTTTTCACAGTCTCCCTAATAGCTTGAAACAATTCAATCCTGAAATTATTAAAATCTGACTGAGCAACTGTCAGATCAGGTCTACTTTGAGATACTGAAGGATCTGGTCTGACATCTATTCTTTGAAAAAAATCAGCAACGAATTGAGCCTTAACAGAATCACTTATTCCTGCAAGATCCACTTCTACACCTTCCTCTTCCTCTGGGTAGTCTAATCCTAGAACAGCAAGACCTGGATGCTATTCTCATGCCGCTTTTCATGAAGGGTATATAGGTTTCACAAACTGAGCTCGTCCAGAATTTTCAGGAAGGACTTCCTCATCCTCATCAGTCACTAACTCTTCTATCCTCTCAGCTTCAGGAACATGCTCTTGCTTAGGTGGTTGGGGTTGAGGATCATCTTGGATCACATTTTGACCTTCTAAAGGTCAAGCATCAGCATCATCATCATCATCATCATTACCATTACTTTCATTGTCACTTCTACTACCATCACCATCAGTATCACCCTTATCACCATCACCACCTTCATCATCATCATCATCATCATTAACTGATCTCTCATTAGAACTGTCTGTACTTCCGGATTCATACTCCTCAGAAGTTTATTCAGTATTCTCGTATAGCATCCCGCCTTTTTATCACATAAACATTCATTACATTTTACAAAACCGAGGATCTTTAAGGTTTAGTGTCTTGGAAACCAGGAACTTAAAACATGAAACAACAAAAAAAACATTCTTCTTAAACACCTGAAAGGCTTCTCCTTATGTTCATCCTAGGTTCATTACTGCATCTCAGAACCTGGGGACATACATCAAAGGAAAGGGTGAGCAGAAGGCCCAGTAAGGAAAACAAGAGAAACATTTTACATGTGAACTTGAGATACTTCGATAAAGTCATGAAAAGAACATTAAGGCATGAGAATGAAATCATGAGGCATATCATAATAAAAATAACATTTTCATAACTTGAATATGTGGCTACATAATTTAACATAGACAATCATGAACATATCACCAAGGTCCATCCCCAAGGTGTCATTTGAAAATTACCAAGGTTATTCACCAAGGTATCGTGAAAATTGTAATCTCTAGTGGTTACATCATTACCCAATGCATTGGAGCGCTATCAGGGTGCACCCTTAAATTTGCCTTTATTATCATGTGAGCCAAATATATCATCATCAAACATTTCATAAATAACCCATATAGCATAAAATAAATGGGTTTCATTTCATAATCACAACGTTTTAAAAACTGCTTTAAAGACATGATCTTTACGTCACTTTAAAACCCACAGAAAAGGAAGGTGGGTCTCTTGTATGTAAATCCCAGAATTTAAAATAGAACATTTTGGTATATATGTGAATACCCCTTTAGAAGAAATAGATTTTATTATTCACTCAATAATGTAAAAGAACTTTAGAAAAAGAGAGAGACATTTTGAGATGGAAATTCTACAGCATAACGGCTATGTTACGAGGTTTTAGAAGACATTAAAAAGAGAGGTAAAATGGGTCAAACATTCATAAATGACCCATAAAACAGTAGATGGACAGAATAAGAAGGATACATGATCATGGTAATGAAATTTCAAGGACATACCATTTGAAATGATAAACATGGAAGGAAGACAAAAATTAGATTTCTCTTATGAAAGTTCGGCAGCCCAACGGCGTTACTTAAACTTCAACAAAAATGATTTGAAAGGATCCAATAGGGTCTCTCATCATGTGAAAAGAAGAGTTCAGTATGATAAATATATAGAAAATTCCCCAACATAATTAAAAAGGAGCTTGAAAGACTTGACATGAAAGTAGAACTTTGAAAAGAATGAGAAGGGTGAAAGAATCCCCTAAAAATTCGGCAGCCTAACGGTGCCACTTAAAACTTCAAAATACTGAATTGAAGAGATCAAATGGGGTCTCTCATCATATGAAAATAAGAGTCCAGTATGATAGATATAGATATCATACCCCAACATAAAAAAAAGGAACCTGAAGGAATTGTCATGAAAGTATAACTTCAAAACGAGAAGGGTGAAGAACCACTTAAAAATTCGGCAGCCTAACGGTTCCACTTAAAACATCAAAATACTGAATTGAAGAGATCAAATGGGGTCTCTCATCATATGAACATAAGAGTCCAGTATGATAGATATAGATATCATACCCCAACATAAAAAAAGGAACTTGAAAGAATTGACATGAAAGTAGAACTTCAAAACGAGAAGGGTGAAGAACCACTTAAAAATTCGGCAGCCTAATGGCGCCACTTAAAACTTCAAAATACTGAATTGAAGAGATCAAATGGGGTCTCTCGTCATATGATCATAAAATATCAGTATGATAAATTTAGAGATCATACCCCAACATAATAAAAAGGAACTTGAAGGGATTGACATGAAAGTAGAACTTCAAAACGAGAAGGGTGAAGAACCACTTAAAAATTCGGCAGCCTAACGGCGCCACTTAAAACTTCAAAAAACTGAATTGAAGAGATAAAATGGGGTATCTCATCATATGATCATAATAGATCAGTATGATAAATTTAGAGATCATACCCAAACATAAAAAAAAGGAACTTGAAATACTTTACATGAAAATAGATCTTGAAAAATGAGAAGGGAGAAAGAATCCGTTACAAAAATTTCGACAGCCTAACGGCGCCACATAAAACTTCATAAAACGAAATAATGAGAGTAAGAGGGGATCTCTCATTATTTGAACATAAAAAGGGAAGTAAGAGGAGTATAAAAGAACATCCTCAAACATAAGAACATGTAGCAGAAAAGGAATGACATAAAAAAGATTACTTGAAATGAAAGAGAGAGGTCAGATCCCTTACCTTAAAATGTAACTCTTAAACCTCAAAGGATGGGACCTTGAGAGCTTGGGGGCACCTTGGGAGGACTCTTTGGGAGGTAATGAGACCATAAATTCGTAGGGGAAGAGTGGGGAGTCGAATGGATGAGAGGAGGGCTTGGTATTTATAGGGAAAGTGAGGGGACAAGGCATTAATGGCCAAGGGACACCTCACATGTGCTTTTCTCAAACCCATGTGCTCTCCCTTGGCATTTATCATGGAGTTAGGCCACATGGGTCCCCAAAACAATAATTCATCACCCTTGGCCGGCCAACCCTCAAAAGATCCCATGACATCATCATGACACAGTTATGATGTCATTAAACATACCGAAACCCTAAAACTGTATTTTCACTATTCACTGAAAATTCAACTTTCTCAGAAGGATCCCAAAATTTCACCTTAATCAAATATCAATGCTCTGATTTCAAAAATGAACTAAATTTTATAAAAATAATTTTCTAAATATTTTTAATTTAATTTTTAATTTAAAAATACTATTCACCCAAAAAAACTAATACTTGAATAATAATTTATGAAACCGTTATTTAACCATTTTATTGAATCACATTACTTAATCAAGGTTCCTAGATTATTTTAAAACTTTCTTTAAGTGAGATTACTAATCCATTTGGTCATATTACTAATCCTAATCATAAAATCACTATTCATAATTTACTATTCATCAAAAATCAAGTTGATCTTATTATACTCCAAATTTTGTACTGAACATAATTGTAGAAGACCATCTTTTGAAAATCATTACACATTTTTAATTATTTAAGGTTTTGCATAAACATTTTTAAAATAACCTTTTTCTAAAATTCATCAAAAATATGCATACTATATTTATCCGGTCATTTGAAAATTCATAACTTCATCATAAAAAGAAATCCCAATTTTTATTTAAAACAAAGTATTACAGAAGGAAGTTACGGTCTCCTTACATAGCCTCTTATCACACCAGCATAGGACCTAAGTGTAAGGTGTGCTAAGGTGAGAGAGTCCGAGGGAGGCTCGGCCAACATTGCCCGAGTAATAATTTCTATCAGTTTGAACTTCTCGCGAAGGCGATTCCGTTCTAGCTTCACATGATGAAGTTCGGCTTGGGTTTGGTCCAGAGCAAAGCCCAATGGTGCTACCTCCTTCCCAAGTTCTGTTAGATGGGCTTCGATCGGTCCAAGACTACTAGGTGAGGCCATCGAATCTTCTTTCTATAATAATTAACCAAGATTACTTGTATTTAGAGACAATAATCAAAACATTTTGTTCAAAGCGGTCATATTGACCAATGGTCATATAACAGTCAGAACCCAATGGTCTCATTTTAATTATAATCATGTTTATCAAATAAAACATTTTTGTTGAGTATAAAAATAAAATAAAATAACACATGAAATTAGGAAACAAGATTTATTCAAAATTTTGGGCTGTTACAATCTTCCCCCCTTAAGAAATTGCATCCTCGCAATTTTAAAAATTGGGTTTTTAAATTTCATTGAAAGTCCCACATCGGAAAAAGAGTCTGTGACACCATTACTTTAAATGAAAGAAAAGGAAGTACAAAGGCCACCCGAGTTTACTCATACTAGGATTCCATGTAGTAAACATGGACATGGAGGAGAAAACAAAGGGTCACGTCCTAAAGGAGAGTGATAGAAAACATGATTAGGAGGAAGTTAACCACCAGAAAATCCCAAAATTATGATTTGTGCAAGCGGTCTTTGATTACCTAGTAGGAAACGTAAACCAACAACGTTTTTATTTTACGTTCCTTTTCATTACTTTGAGGAATTCATTTACAACATAGAACAAAAACATAAGGAAATATATCTACCTTCATGTAGAGTTTCATCCTTTAATAAGTTTCTACCCAAAACTAATCTTTTCTCTAAACTATGGGCATTCAAAACTACTTGGTCTCATCAAAACACAAGAATCATCTTCTAGAGAATCACATAATCCACAAAAGATTAACTATCTATTTCTTTTATCATTAAACATTATCCCAAAAACCGAAAGGGTAAGGTGAAACAACTCTTCAAAAAGAAAGAATCCCATAGAAATGGAAACTACTTTTAAATCTTCAAGGTTCCACGGTACTACCCAAAGTTCATCATAATCCATTCCATAAATAACGGTCCTTAAAATTCCTCAAAATAAACCAAACTAAGATTGAAACCCAAATACAAGAAGGATTTGATAACATAGTATTCCAAAATAAACTTCATTGTTCATCTCCAAACAACATCAACCACTCCTAACATCTTATAACAAAAGTATCTAATCTAAACATATTTAAACCAAGATAGGTTAATCATTCACATAAGTAACCTAAATTACTATAAATCCACCTTAAATTCATCGATTCTTCAAATATAAGTCAACCTTACTCCTCAATGAAAATACCGTTGTAATCTATTTACCTCGATCATATAGGGTCTCCAAAATAGTGAACGTCTTCCAAAATAAAAATCATATTTTAATCCCCTAATCATCTCTGTCATATTAATACGGAAATCGTAGAATTTCCTATCACATTGGTTGTTGAGACATGTTCTTCCATTTCCCGCCATTAACTAAGAAAAGAAACTATAATTACGGGCTTAAATACTTAGCCAATAATCAAGAAAAGAAACTTAAAGCATATAAGGATAACTTGTAGTTTAAAAGTATACCCTAACTTGTGATCCCCTAGGTTCCCATATAGGTTATCCATGATCATATATTCTTATATGAATCTTCATTTTATTTTATCTTTGTTCCTTTAACAATGGTTCATACTAAGCTTATGAATTTACCAAAGCATATCCCACGGGAGTGTCGTAACCAAGAGTGCAGCAAGGCCCGTTGTCGTGTACCAGTTCCCATTAGTGTCTAGCTCAAAGTGGTTTTTTCAGGTTTTACCCCTATGTACAACTGTGCCAGAGCCACCTCTACCTGCTCGTATCCAGACAGGGATGTATTTGCTTGGCAACCCCTTACTCAATACTCACCAAAATACCAGGAATATTTCCAATATTTTAACTTTTCTATAGGCTTCTTCCTAAATTTTTCATATCCTAATTTCCACAAATAACTAAACCATCCTTTGATACCAACTATAGCATCCCGCCTTTTTATCACATAAATATTCATTACATTTTACAAAACCGAGGATCTTTAAGGTTTAGTGTCTTGGAAACCAGGAAATGAAACAACAAAAAAAACATTCTTCTTAAACACTTGAAAGGATTCTTCTTATGTTCATCCTAGGTTCATTACTGCATCTCAGAACCTGGGGACATACATCAAAGGAAAGGGTGAGCAGAAGGCCCAGTAAGTAAAACAAGAGAAACATTTTACATGTGAACTTGAGATACTTCGATAAAGTCATGAAAAGAACTTTAAGGCATGAGAATGAAATCATGAAGCATTATCATAATAAAAATAAAATTTTCATAACTTGAATATGTGGCTACATAATTTAACATAGACAATCATTAAAATATCACCAAGTTCCATCCCCAAGGTGTCATTTGAAAATTACCAAGGTTATTCACCAAGGTATCGTGAAAATTGTAATCTCTAGTGGTTACATCATTACCCAATACATTGGAGCGCTATCAGGTCGCACCCTTAAATTTTCCTTTATTATCATGTGATCCACATATATAATCATCAAAAATTTCATAAATAACCCATATATCATAAAATAAATGGGTTTCATTTCATAATCACAACGTTTTAAAAACTTCTTTAAAGACATGATCTTTACGTCACTTTAAAACACACAGAAAAGGGAGGTGGGTCTCATGTATGTAAATCCCAGAATTTAAAATAGAACATTTTGGTATATATGTGAATACCCCTTTAGAAGAAAGAGCTTTGAGTATTCACTAAATAATGTAAAAGAACTTTATAAAAAGAGAGAGACATTTTGAGACGGAAATTCTGCAGCATAACGGCTATGTTACGAGGTTTTAGAAGACATTAAAAAGAGAGGGAAAATGGGTCAAACATTCATAAATGACCCATAAAACAGTATATGGACAGAATAAGAAGGATAAATGATAATGGTAATGAAATTTCATGGACATACCATTTGAAATGATAAACATGGAAGGAAGACAAAAATTAGATTTCTCTTATGAAAGTTCGGCAGCCCAACGGCGTTACTTAAACTTCAACAAAAATGATTTGAAAAGATCAAATAGGGTATCTCATCATGTGAACATAAGATTTCAGTATGATAAATATATATACAATTCCCCAGCATAATTAAAAAGGAGCTTGAAAGACTTGACATGAAAGTAGAACTTTGAAAAGAATGAGAAGGGTGAAAGAATCCCCTAAAAATTCGGCAGCCTAACGGTGCCACTCAAAACTTCAAAATACTGAATTGAAGAGATCAAATGGGGTCTCTCATCATATGAACATAAGAGTCCAGTATGATAGAAATAGATATCATACCCCAACATAAAAAAAGTAACCTGAAGGAATTGTCATGAAAGTATAACTTCAAAACGAGAAGGGTGAAGAACCACTTAAAAATTCGGCAGCCTAACGGCGCCACTTAAAACATCAAAATAATGAATTGAAGAGATCAAATGGGGTCTCTCATAATATGAACATAAGAGTACAGTATGATATATATAGAGATCATACCCCAACATAACAAAAAGTAACTTGAAAGAATTGACATGAAAGTAGAACTTCAAAACGAGAAGGGTGAAGAACCACTTAAAAATTCGGCAGCCTAACGGCGCCACCTAAAACTTCAAAATACTTAATTGAAGAGATCAAATGGGTTCTCTCATCATATGATCATAAAAGATCAGTATGATAAATTTAGATATCATACCCCAACATAATAAAAAGGAACTTGAAGGGATTGACATTAAAGTAGAACTTCAAAACGAGAAGGGTGAAGAACCACTTAAAAATTCGGCAGCCTAACGGCGCCACTTAAAACTTCAAAATACTGAATTGAAGAGATCAAATGGGGTCTATCATCATATGATCATAAAATATTAGTATGATAAATTTAGATATCATACCCCAACATAAAAAAAAGGAACTTGAAATACTTTACATGAAAATAGATCTTGAAAAATGAGAAGGGAGAAAGAATCCGTTACAAAACTTTCGGCAGCCTAACGGCGCCACTTAAAACTTCATAAAACGAAATAATGAGAGTAATAGGGGATATCTCATTATTTGAACATAAAAATTGTAGTAAGAGTAGTATAAAAGAACATCCTCAAACATAAGAACATGTAGCAGAAAAGGAATGACATAAAAGAGATTACTTGAAATGAAAGAGAGAGGTCGGATCCCTTACCTTAAAATGTAACTCTTAAACCTCAAAGTATGGGACCTTGAGAGATTGGGGGCACCTTGGGAGGACTCCTTGGGAGGTAATGAGACCAGAAATTCGTTGGGGAAGAGTGGGGGGTCGAATGGATGAGAGGAGGGCTTGGTATTTATAGGGAAAGTGAGGGGACAAGGCATTAATGGCGAAGGGACACCTCACATGTGCTTTTCTCAAACCCATGTGCTCTCCCTTGGCATTTATCATGGAGTTAGGCCACATGGGGCCCCCAAAACAATAATTCATCACCCTTTTCCGGACAACCCTCAAAAGATCCCATGACATCATCATGACACAGTTATGATGTCATTAAACAAACCGAAACCCTAAAACTGTATTTTCACTATTCACTGAAAATTCAACTTTCTCAGAAGGATCCCAAAATTTCACCTTAATCAAATATCAATGCTCTGATTTCAAAAATGAACTCCATTTTATAAAAATAATTTTCTAGATATTTTTAATTTAATTTTTAATTAAAAAACACTATTCACCCAAAAAAACTAATACTTGAATAATAATTTATGAAACCATTATTTAACCATTTTATTGAATCAAATTACTTAATCAAGGTGCCTAGATTATTTTAAAACTTTCTTTAAGTGAGATTACTAATCCATTTGGTCATATTACTAATCCTAATCATAAAATCACTATTCATAATTTACTATTCATCAAAAATCAAGTTGATCTTATTAGACTCCAAATTTTGTACTGAACATAATTGTAGAAGACCATCTTTTGAAAATAATTACATATTTTTAATTATTTAAGGTTTTGCATAAACATTTTTAAAATAACCTTTTTCTAAAATTCATCAAAAATATGCATACTATATTTATCCGATCATTTGAAAATTCATAACTTCATCATAAAAAGAAATCCCAATTTTTATTTAAAACAAAGTATTACACAAGGCAGTTACGGTCTCCTTACATAGCCCCTTATCACACCAGCATAGGACCTAAGTGTAAGGTGTGCTAAGGTGAGAGAGTCTGAGGGAGGCTCGGCCAACATTTCCCAAGTAATAATTTCTATCAGTTTGAACTTCTCGCGAAGGCGATTCCGTTCTAGCTTCACATGATGAAGTTCGGCTTGGGTTTGGTCCAGAGCAAAGCCCAATGGTGCTACCTCCTTCCCAAGTTCTGTTAGATGGGCTTCGATCGGTCCAAGACTACTAGGTGAGGCCATCGAATCTTCTTTCTATAATAATTAACCAAGATTACTTGTATTTAGAGACAATAATCAAAACATTTTGTTCAAAGCGGTCATATTGACCAATGGACATATAACAGTCAGAACCCAATGGTCTCATTTTAATTATAATTATGTTTATCAAATAAAACATTTTTGTTGAGTATAAAAATAAAATAAAATAACACATGAAATTAGGAAACAAGATTTATTCAAAATTTCGGGCTGTTACATCTCACCTTCTTCTTTATCATCTAAAAGTGGTTCAATTTCTAGTAAATTGAGAGGAGGACTTGCTAAACCAAATTCCATCCTTCTTCTCTTTGGGCTAATAGTATCAGGATCACTCCTTTCATCACGATATGATTCATCCTCTTCTTCAGCATTTAGATTCTCATCAGCTTCTTCTTCTTCTTCCATTCCTTTCTTACTAGATTCACCAGTTTCTTTAGGAGAAACCACTTCCTCTTCTTCATCCGAATAGATCACTTCCTCACCAGGTTTTAAACTAGGATCTCTTCCTTCCCTTGGTCTCCTTAGATGATCAGTAGGATTGAAAGACTCAAATAAATTTTCTTCATTAGCAACCCAAGATTTCTTCCATGGGTTCCAATTGATTTTCATTCTCTTACAAATAACTTTGTTGAAACAAAAGCTAACTGATGAGATACACTCATCTCCATCATCCACACAGCCTAAGAATTTCAGCATGGCAGAAATTTGTTTAGAATAAAACAGAGTGGTAGCTTTCTTTGAAGGTTTTATCATCTCAACAATATGCTTGGAAAAATATCTACATAGATTGATATTTTCACCATTCAGCAAAAGAAATACCAGAAAAAAAATCTTGATACTTTACTGCAGAAAAATCACCTTTTCTCAGACATACCTGATGTTAAATAAATTTGAACAGGATTCGGTTCTCACCATCCAACTCAGTAGCAATTATCCTTCACGATTCAGGCTTCCCAATCAGAAATTACCGGTGTAACTCATAAGAAAAGTAATCAGTTGTGGGAGAAATATTTCCAGAATAGTCCTCGTATCTTCCATTGTGAGTTACTCCGAGACATTCAGCCCATTGTTTTGATGAAAACGTAATCTTTTTCCCTTTTACTATAGAAGAAAATCTCGCAACCTCTACTCCGTCCAAATCTATATCCAGGTTCAAATAGAACTCATGCACTAGCTTCAGGTAAAATACTCTATAATTATTACAGAACCACTCCTTCCAGCCTTGAGTTTACAAAACTTTCAAGACACTAGACTTGCTAGATAAAACCCATTCCGAACAAATTTCCTTTTCAGCTATAACTTCTCATTTTTCTAGCTTCGGGTTCACAGACCTCTGCGTCATACTGCTCGACTCACCTCGAGCATGCTTGATAGGTGAAGTTCCTTCAGATTCCTTGCTCTGTCTCTTTTTCTTGGCCATTTTGAGGTTTTGAGACAATCGAGAGGCTTAGAAAGATTCAAAATGCTCAGGTTACAGATAAGAGAGGAAAGAGTTCGGCGGGAAATGGAATGTCAATAGTCTTTAGAGAATGGAATAGTCGCATGTCATTATTTGTATCATTTAGGGTTATAAATAATAAAATATTGATTAAGTAAAACAGCGTCGTTTTTAGACACACAAAAAAAATAGTACGACCCAATCGGTAGCACTAGTCAACAAGACAGATCAGTTTGACAGATCGGTTTGACAGTTCAGTTTGACAGATCGGTTTGACAGATCGGTTTCACAGATCGGTTTCACAGATCTATCATACCTAACTCTCGTTTAATCAAGTTTAACCTTTCACAATTTAAGGGCTTGGTGAAAATATCAGCTAATTGATGTTCAGTACCTATAAACTCAAGAGTGATATCACCTTTTTGGTAGTGATCTCTCAAAAAGTGATGTCTGACATCAATGTTTTTAGTTCTAGAGTGAGACACAGGGTTCTTTGAAATGTTAAGTGCACTAGTGTTATCACAGTTAATTGAAATATGCTTAAAAACATATCCATAGTCCAAAAGATTGTGTTTCATCCACAGAATTTGTGCACAACAACTACCAGCAGCAATGTATTCTGCTTCAGAAGTAGATAATGCAACAAAGTTTTGTTTCTTACTACACCAAGATACTAAGGATTGACCCAATAAATGACAAGTTCCAGATGTGCTCTTCCTATCTAACTTGCAACCAGCAAAGTCAGCATCTGAATAACTGATTAGCTCAAAAGATTGTCTTTTTGGATAAAACAAGCCTAAGTTTACAGTGTGTTTAAGATACTTAAAAATTCATTTAACAGCAAGTAAATGATATTATTTCAGGTTATCTTGAAATCTTGCACACATACACACACTAAACATAATATCTGGTCGACTAGCTGTAATGTAAAGTAAGCTTCCAATCATACCTTTGTAATTGGTTTGATCCATTGGTTTCCCAGCTTCATCTACATCCAATTTACAGATTGTAATCATAGGAGTATCACTTTCCTTAATACTATCCAAACCAAAACATTTTAGAAGATCCTTTGTGTATTTACTTTGAGTCAAAATAATACCATTTTTATTTTGAAAAACTTGAAATCCAAGAAAATATTTAAGTTCTCCCATTAAACTCATTTCAAATTAATTTTGCATACTCTTTGAAAATTAAGTACACAAAGAAGGTTTAGAAGATCCAAAAATAATATCATCAACATAGATTTGAACTATTAAAACATCTTTAGAAATTCTTTTAATAAAAAGAGTTGGATCTGCAATCCCTTCAGTAAAACTTTTTGAAATAATAAAATTACTAAGTCTATCATACCAAGCACTTGGAGCCTATTTTAAGCCATATAAATCTTTATAAAGTTTAAAAACTTGATTTGGAAAATGAGGATTAATAAATCCAGGTGGTTGTTCAACAAAAACATCTTCAACAATAAAACCATTTAGAAAAGCAATTTTGACATCCATTTGATATAACATGAAATTCATATGCATAGAATATGCAAGTAAGATCCTAATGGATTCAAATATGGATACAGGTGCAAAGGTTTCCTTATAGTCTATACCTTCTTCTTGACTATATCCTTGTGAAACTAGCCTAGATTTATTTATAACTATGTTTCCAGACTCATCAAATTTGTTTCTAAACACCCATTTTGTGCCTATTGTTAAAGTGTCCTTAGGTCTGTCAACTAATTCCCAGACTTTGTTTCTTTCAAATTAATTTAACTCTTCTTGCATATCCATTACCCAAAATTCATCATTGATAGCATCATTGACATTTTTAGGTTCTTGCTGTGAAATAAAGGCTTGATGTTCAACCTGGTTTCTTAGAGAAGCTATAGTATGTGTCCCTCTATCAAGATTACCAACAACAGCATCTAAATGATGATTCTTTAGAATTCTGGTTGATCTAGTAAAGGTAGGACTAGAAATATCAGGTTCTTCTCAAGGTTCGGGTTCATTAGGAACAGATTTTGGAATAAGCCTAGAACTGGTTGTCTTTATAGCAGGTTCTTTAGATTTGTTATTAAGGTCCAGAATAGACAAATCTTCTTCAATATTTTCAAGAGAGGTTTTATGTTCACTTGGATCAGTTTCATCAAACGTGATGTGAACAGATTCTTACACACATTTGGATCTCTTATTAAAGACTCTATAGGCTTTTCTAGTTAAATAATAACCAAGAAAAATTCCTTCATCACTTTTAGAAGCAAACTTGTCCAGATTATCTTTTGTATTAAGAATAAAAACTTTGTAGCTAAAGACTCTAAAGTAACTAACATTAGGTTTTCTATTATTCCACAACTCATATGGGGTCTTCTTAAGAACTGGTCTAATTAAGAATCTATTAATGATATAACAAGATGTATTGACAGCTTCAGCCCAAAAGTAAATAGACAGGTCATATTCATTAAGCATAGCCCTTGCAATTTCTTGAAGGGTTCTATTTCTTCTTTCTACTACACCATTCTACTGAGGTGTTCTAGGATCATAAACGTTATGACTATAGCCATTATGCGAGAAGTAGGATTCAAACTCATGATTCTCAAACTCATGGCCATGATCACTTATTAGGGTTTTAATCTTAAGTCCACTAAGGTTTTCTACAGACTTAGAATATTTGACAAAGTAAGAACAAGCTTCACTTTTGTGAGCTAAGATGTATACCCAAGTATATCTATAAAAGTCATCTACTAGAACATAGACATAGTGCTTCCCATTTCAACTAGAAACTCTTGATTGTCCGAACAAGTCCATGTGAACCAACTCAAGAGGTTGAGAAGTAGAAACTTCTTTCTTTGATTTAAAAGAAACTTTATGTTGCTTTCCATTTTAACAGGGATTAAAAACTTTGTCAATTGGGAATTAAAGTTTAGGTAGGTCTCTAACCAAGTTTTTCCTAGTTAGTTATCTAAGTGAATGGATGTTGCAGTGTCCTAATCTTCTGTGGCAAAGACAAGACTCTTTATGAAAATCATTTAGACAAGTAACATTTTTCTTAGCTAAAGAATTTAAATCAACTGCATAAACATTTTCATTTATTAAATCAGAAAAGACTAAAACATTTTTAGAATTAAAAACATTACAAAAAACATTTTCAAATTTGACATTAAAACCATCATCACACAATTGAGAAATACTTAACAGATTATATGTCAGTCCATCAACAAATAAAACTTTGGAAATTAAAACTGAATCAGTGTTACCAATTTGTCCTAGGCCGATGGTTTTTCCTTTAGAATTATCACCAAAGGTGGCATAGCCTCCATCAATCTTGATTAGACTTTTAAAGCATGAGTAATCTCCAGACATGTGTCTCGAACATCCACTGTCCAATAAACATACCTTCTTGTGAGAACTCTTCAAACAGGTTTCCTACAAAACAGATTTAGATGGAAAATGACTTTGGTACCCAGATATTCTTGGGTCCAGACAGGTTAGCAATCAAAGATTTTGGTACCCACATTTTTATTATGGGTTTCATACAATTTACAGAATCAATAGATTTGTAAAGATAAACTTTATTTAAACTATAACTATGTGAATTACTAGTTGAAGCATATGAATGTCCAGAGCTAGAACTACCAATATTCTGTCCAGATTTAGGAATAAATCTATTCTTAGTAATCTATCTCTGTCCAGGTTTGTAGCCTATTCCAGTAGTGTATTTGGGAGCTACTTAATTTCCTATAATTTGAGTTAGTGTATCCTTTCCATCTGTAAACTTCTCTAAGTCTTTTCTAAGTTTCTCATTTGACATTTTCAGTTCAGTGTTTTCCTTTAACAGTTGAGCATTTTTCTCTTTTTCAATAGTAAGTTCGGTTTTAACAGTATTAGTGAGAGCATGTTGTTTCTTTAATGATTTGTATTTATCTTTAAGTTCATTTCATGTCTCTTCCAGCAAATTACAATATTCAAATAATTCCTCACTAGTCATGTTTTCAGAATCAGAATCAGATTCTGCATCATCTCCAGAATAACAAGAATTTAAAACAGTAGTATCTAAGGTTACCTTGGATGTGTTGGTCATGAAACACATGTTGGCATGATTCTTCTCAGAATAAGACATTTCAGATTCACTTGTACTATCTTCAGATTCACTCCATGTAGCCTTCATATCTTTCTTGTACTTACTATCTTTGTAATCATATTTCTTCTTGAATTTTAGCTTTGGGCAGTCCGCTTTAATGTGTCCTTTTCTTTTGCACTCATAGCAAACAACTTCATCACTTCTATCTGGCTTTTTCCAGTCCTTATTCCAATGTCCCTTATTATCATACTTTCCTTTGTAATTTGATTTTTTGAAAAATTTCTTCTTCCTATAAAATTTCTTAAACGTCCTGGCTATCTAAGCCATTTCAGCATCATTATCTGAATCAGAATCTTCACTGGTTGAACTCTCAGTAGGTATTTTCATTTTCTCCTTGTCTTTTCTCTTTGAAGCAGTAGTCTTGAAAGCCACTGATTTCCTTTTTGGTTCATCATGTTCTTCTTTATTTACCTTGAGTTCTTCCTCATACATCATGAGCTTACCAATAAGTTCTTTGACAGGCAGAGCTCCAATGTCACATGATTCTCTGATTGAAACAGATGTGCCTCTCCATCGGTCTGGTAGGAATCTCAAGATTCTCATGAATTGTTCCTTTGCTGGAACAACATTACCAAGTGAATTCATTGTATTGACTATCTCATTGAACCTGAGATACATATCAGAAGTGGGTTCATCAGTTTTCATTTTAAAATTATCATATTTAATAGTATAAGTATTCAATCGCATTTGTTTAACATTAGTTGTTCCTTCATTAGAAACACCTAAAGTATCCCAAATTTCATAAGCGGTTTTGAAAGCAGAAATTCTATTAAATTCCTCGTCCCCTAAAGCATAGTACAGAGCATTAATAGATTTACAGTTATTATTGTAAGTAGTCTTTGTAGGTTTATCCCATGTTGTTCGTTCAGTTTCTGGAATTTTATATTGAGACTCTATAGTAGTCCAGATATCAAAACACATACTCTCAAAATGTATTTTCATTTTAAGTTTCCACTGAGCATAGTTTGTTCCATTAAAGAAATGTGTCCTGTTAGTAGCAACACCCTCTAGTCTATTATCCATAACTAGATTTTAGAAAATAGGATTAAAGAGATAAATTTTAGAACTAACAGAAATTTAAGATCTTTAAAGATGAAACTAAAATCACAGTTGAAAAATAGATTGTTTCAAAAATCCTTAAACAAAAACAAAATCCTCTGATACCAAATGTTGGTCGGAGTGGATACTCAAGAGGGGGTGAATTGAGTTCCAATTAAAAATTTCTGTTAAAAATATTTCTCTTAAAATCCCCCAATTTAAAAACAAAGTTAAACTGTAGTGAATCTATACAGAGTGTAAATGTTCAATCAGTTTCTCAAAGATTGATTAGGTCTCAGTTGACTTAATCTAAATATTAAATTAACTTTTGAAATAGACTTACTGATTTACAATAAGTATAAACACTTGTGAATTTAACTATCAAAGTAGCTTTAAAATAGTTTTGTATTTCAAAGTAATAGCAGCGGAATAAGTAAGATATATGTAGAATACTTTGAACTTAACTAAAGATGCACAGCGGATATAACAAGAGGTTCAGTCTCAAGCTGAGACTTAGTCCTCTCAAATTTATATAAATTTGATCCACACCCTGGATCGGGGATAACAACAGTTTACAAAACTGTCCAGGCCACGTAGGGACCTCTACCACTGTTTTTTCGTGGGAAACAAAACAAAGACCAGACCACAAAAGGACCTCTTCCACAGTTGACATGGGTAAACAAGAGCTAAGTGTTTTGGAGTGAGGATTTGATATCCTCTAGTTCAGTACAGGAGACAGTGTGTGTATAAGATATATAGAGTACACCGCACTACTCAAAAGTTAATAAATAAATCACTTAGAGAGAACAGATAAGAGTTTAGAAAGCTCTAGTGATTATCAATGTAGCTCTAGACTCATTGGATTCAGCAGGAATTCTTCTGAGTCCTTCTCTGGTTTTTCTGTTAAAAAACAGAGTGTCGTAGTTCCGCTTGTATTCTACAGGAATGAAAATGATCTCTTGATTCGTCGTGTGTTCTTTAGTGGTTTTGGATTGCATTCATGAGAGTTCTTTGAAAGTCCTGCAATCTCTTTCTTGTTCAGGATTGTTCTTCTCGTTGTATATTCACCCTCGCACGCCACCCGTGTACTGCATCTTAAACTTCCTTATATTCCACGAGTTCTTGCAGTATCAATGATTACCTTGTCAGAGGTACAAGGTACGGTCCCCTGACATAACAACAATCAACATTAAATAACATTAATTGCATTAAAAACATCAAAAATGACCGTTAGAATTAAATACGAATTTATAGAAATTCAAACAGTTTTCATGACTATCGGTGAGACATTTTGAATCTGTATTGGTTTCGGTAGCATCAGCATCAGTGTATCAGCATCGGTGTCTCAGCATCAGTGACTCATCATCGGTGACTCATCATTGGTGTCTCATGATCATCGGTATCGGTGACACATGATCTTTGGTATCGGTGACACATGATCGTCAGTATCTCTTTAGATCTTCGGTAGCTATTAGTGTGACCGTTCATCATCAGTGTGACCATTCATCATCGGTGCAACCATTTATCATCGGTGCGACCATTCATCATCGGTGCGACCATTCATCATCAGTGCGATTGTTCATCATCGGTGCGACCGTTCATCATTGGTGCGACCATTCATCATCGGTGCGACCGTTCATCATCGGTGCGACCGTTCATCATCGGTGTGACCGTTCATCATCAGTGAAACCGCTCATCATCGGTGCGACCGTTCATCATCGGTGACTCAGGAAAAATGACTATCGGTGAGTCCGGATGAGGAATTCTTTCAAAGTGTCTGTTCAAACCAGAATACTTCCAGGTCAACCATAACCATACATAGATCATAGATAAACAATTGTATATATGATTTAAACATATTTAGAACAATTTGAACAAGATATTAAAAGGAAATAAATAAAACTTAGATTTATGATTATTAAAATAAATATTCCACAGAGAGTTCAACACATAAGAGGGTAAATAAAAATAAATGTGTTAGGAGGAGTAATGTTGAACATTTTTAAGTTCAAAAATAATATAAATAATGGTTCATATGATGTATATTTAGTGGAACCATAAGCAGTTGTTGAAAAAGAATAGAATCTGGTTATACAATAACTAAAATATCCCAGAGGGATTCATTAGTGACTAATAATATATATATTTTTTAGAGGAAATGATAATTAAGTAACATTAATAGAGAATGAACCAACAATAAAACAATAATACATTAAAACTTGGTGGATATAGAATAACGGGTGATACCCAAATGGTATAATTGGGTTTTCCATATGAAAATGAACATGTAAGGTAGATTTTAAACCTATAAATATCTCTTGGTGAAAATAGGTAATAAATAGATTCATTGTATTGTATATTACTATATGTTTTCTCTAGTTATAAAGATAAATTACATTCAAATATTTCTTTCCATAGCACCCCACTATAATGATGAGATTTATAAAATAGATCTCAAACCCACTTTTCATAATGATAATTTACTCAATGATGTATATATAAAACTACCCAATGGATTTTGATTTCCAAATAATGATTATAAGGTATATAAGTTAGAAAAATACATTTATGTATTGAAATAATATTCTTAGATTTCAAACATCCTCTTTGATATCATAATTATAAGTTTAGTTTTATCAAGAATATGAATGATTCCCACATATACAAGAAAATTAGTGGGAGAAATATTGTATTTTAAGTGTTTTATGTTGATAATATAATACCCATTAGTAATAATATCAAAAATGTACTTTAAATATGGTTTTGAGAAAAACTTTCTCAATAAAATACATTAATAAAGTATCCTACATACTAGGTATAAATATTTATAGAGATATATTGAAGGGGTTACTTATAAAAATTCAAAACCATTAAATTAGTACAGTATTAATTTATAACACCCTGATAATTTAGGATATATTTATCTTTAGATAAATTTTATTTATTTGATATCTTACTTTACATGAAACATAAAGCTTAAATGAACCACAATATACTATTACAAAATTATTATTTAATTTGAAAGATATTGCCAAAGCATTTGATTAACAAGTGTGAATAGGATTAACCACATTATTAAATATGTATAGAAAATTTTTCCCTAATAAAAATTTATTTTTTAAGGTCTAATTAATAATAATTAAATTTTAATACAATCATTTCCAGATTAAAAGACCTATTTTTCAGAATAAATGTATTATTTTTGTTTTATGAAATTTTTATATTAACAAATATATTTATCACTATTAAAAATGTTATTTTAATTAAATTTACTTATAATTTAGAAATAATTATTAATAAATTTTTTATATAATGGTTACATATGAATATAAAACCATTTAAAGAAAAAAAGATTTACTTTTCAATAAACTATTTTTATATACAAAATCTATTTTAGAATTAATAAACTAAAAAACTCATTTTTTATTAATGGTGTTAATGAAAATTTTAGATGAAATAATCAATAAAATATTTAAACATTCATATAATAGTTTGTATAAGTTAAGTAAGGAAAGTAAAATCATTTTTATACTAAAAAATGTATTCTTCTAAAAAGGGTTTTTGTTGTGTTTTGTGTATTTATTTTAATTTTAATTACAACCACTTATATAAATTAAATTTGAGAAAATGGATTAAATATTCTGAAACAAAATTACTAAATTTATTAATGATTCCACTCTAATTTTTTTATAATGAATAGTAAACCAGTAAAAATTGTTACCACAATTAGGGTTAAAATAAGTTCACTGAGGTGGTGGTAAACTAAGAGAAAAGGGAAAAAAATGCCTACTAAACATGTAAAAATATTATTAGTTGAAGATATTTAGACATTATATTTCGTAAATTATAAGTCATTTCCATTTGGTGCGACTTTCATAAGAATGTGAATTTATATTACTTAAATATGTTAAGTAATTCCATGTCTGTCCCTCCACTCACTTATCAAAAAGAACATCTTCTTCCAATTTATTCAAAAAAATAGCCTTTTCTCTCAGAAAATACCTTCCAAAAATAATTCATAGATTCATTCCTTTTATTCTTCATCTTATTTTATTTCCCTAAGACCATCCTAAGAAGGCTTATGGTGTAATCCAACAGAGGTCTCTTAAAGAAGAGGCAATCGTCTCACCCGACTCTTTCAATGTTTATTTATTCATTTACTAACTATAAATATTTGTATTCATATTAAAATAATATATATAGTTTTATAAATATTATAATATGTTATTTTTTATGGGACAACCATTTTCCATCTCATTTCCATCAAATGGGAAATAAATGTATCATTTATGCGTACGTGTAGACTACCGCCTCCATGAAGTGATATGATTCATTCTCTATTACCACATCACATTGATGGATATAATGATTAATTTAATAAATTAATATGATATATACGATATAAATATTACTCTTTAATAATAAAATATAATTTAATATTATTTCCTTAATTTAATTAGAAAATGAAAACAATATTCATATATTCCAACGAACTACTATCTCTATGAACTGTGTAATTCCTTTTTCTATGTATATTGTTTATTGATGATTATAAATTAACATATATATATAATTAATATATAAATAAATTTATATCATGATTAAAAATTTTTAGATTTTGGATCCATGATCAATAAGCAACGACCATGACTTTTGAATTAACACATGCATGAAATATGAGGCAATTAACAGATGACCTGATAATGATAATGAAAGATTGTTAATGAATGTGTGAAAAGACGTTATAGGTAAATAGTTTTTTGTATTATAATTATTAATATTATTATATTATATAAATATAATAATTTTAAATATATTATACATGAGGTTAAAATGACTTACGAAGCAAGCCAGACCTGAGGTAAAGGTTTCTCCTATCACTTTTGTCTCCAAAGATACATATTCCATATTCACCACTTTTTTCATTCATGTGGTGTATATAATTTCTATTTTATATGATATATCGTGAATATATTTATATTAATGGTATTTAATGTTTTATTTGAAGTTATTTCATTCATGGTGGTTTTGATTCATAAACTACTAAAGAGGTAAGGGTTTTATGCTAAAATATCATTTCATTGTGGGATTTTGTATAACAAATTTCTATATGTCACGAACCAAGCCAGGTCTCCATCTGACCCGATGCCCAACCCGGTCTACAACATGGCCCGAAGGGCGTTCCTGGTCCCCATGGTCTGGCACAAGTGCCCAGGTATCATAAGTAACAAATGGGAACGGTTTACCCGAAATAAAAGATAAAAAGACGGCTAACAATATAAACAAACTAAAACTGGAAACATACAACCAAAAATGCCTTTAAACTATAAAAAAATTCAGAGTTTTACAACTTGAACCAACATCCAAAAATAAATGACAACAAAAGAACTCAAACTCAAACTCAAACCTCTAATCCACAAGAGAGGCACAACATCCACACGCCACAATACCAACCTTCATGAGAAGACCATCAATGACCAGAACCACCATCGCTAAGAACGATCTCAAAACCTAGAATACACAGGAAACAAAGTCTACATAAACCCAAAGGTGTATGTAGGGTGTGTTCCAAAAGCCCAGTAGGACGTCACCCAATAAAAAGGCTCCAAACATTAAATGAAAAAAACATTTGCAGGCTAAATAAAAGAGAGGACACCAAATCTTAAACAATTTTAAAGAAACAACTTCTATAAGGAAAACACTTTTAAAGAAAACAACTTAGGTAAAAGAAAACTCCCTTGTTTAAAAGAAGAACCCAAACCTTCAAAAAAACCCAAAAGTTGCATTGTATGCCGATGGTGGGTGTATAGTAGTCCAGGAGCACCAAAAGTGGGAGAGGCCCTAAAAATACTAGAAAAAAGGATGGGACCCTAGAACCCCGCGTCTCGGTGAACAGTATAGGAAACACAACAAAATATGTTCTCGTGCACGAGCCGCTAGTAGGGAAACACATCCATAACCTAGTAGTCTCCAATCATCACCCAATGTTTAGTCAGTGTTGTAAGCGTTAATCCAGCTAAGTGAAACTGGGTCGGAGCCACTCCTATATCACTAGCACGCTAGTCTAGTCCACCCACCTAGTACCCAGGATTCCCCTTTTTATGCTCACATGTTCCAATTTCACATTTCACGTCAAACTCATACAAATAAAACAAACAGGGTGTAACATAAACCAAACGCTGCACTTTCACACACACACAAAAACCATTTAGCAAAGTACGCATGCCAAAAGAATTTATCCAACCCAATTAAAAAAAATTTCATTACTAAAAACTCTATTAAAACATGTTAAATTCTTTGTCAAAAAATTATTTAAAAAGAAACATAACAAGACTAACACAAAAGAAACAACTTATCCCTCCACCCTGACCAAACATACTTGACGCCACATGGAGAACACAACCTGCACCACACGTATCAATTAATAACCCAATCGCACGGCTAAAAGACCATTTTTTCGATTAAACAAAACACTGAAAAATTTATTACACACTTCCAGAAGATCAAAAAATGACTTTAAACACTAAAGACTCATTCAAACTCTCTTTTTGGAAAAAACTCATATGAACGCCACACAAAAAACAAAAACCGCGCACTTTGCGCATTTTCACAAAACAAACACACACATTATAAAACACTAGTAGAAAACTCAAAAAATGTTTTCATCGCAACAACCTACTCAACCTACACAACACCATAATTTATGATCATACATATGCAATGCCATATCTAAGCATAGTTAACACCACTTGCATGAAATAACAGATAACTTCACATACTATTAAAAACTAACAATTTAATAAATGCAAGTTTTCAACCAAAGAACACACCCACACCACATGAACTTGCTACCCGACAAATCTAACACATAGAAAACTTCATGAAAAACAAATTCGCGCCCGAAATAATTAATCAACGAGAACTATAGACTAATTATGCAAGCAAATAATTCACCAAATAATGCTTAAACGCGGAACCACCTACCTCATGTATCAAAGACTCCACAAATATGGTGCGCAAGGATCGCCACACACCAACCGCAACTCAGACAAAACAAAATAGAACCTAAAAAATAACGCATTAGACAAAAAAATACAAAAATTGAACCAAACACAATTCAAAACCCTAACCGCACTCAACCATGATTGAAAAACAAGCAATCAAATAAAATCGCACTTATAGCGTGGGTGCGGGAGGTTAGCCGAGGGTCAACGGAGGCTGCCAGAGTTGCACGAGGAGGTGCGGGGTGGCTGTCTGGCAGCGTGAAGGGGTGCGGGGCAGATATCCGGAAGCGTGAAGGGGTGAGGGGCAGCTTTCCGGGGCTGGCCAGTCGGCAGGGTCACTGAAAAAAGGGGAGGCAGCGCCGGCAGGGGTCGGGAGACATGGCGGAGGGAGGCGCGAGTCTGCTTCACCGGAGGAGGGGTCCGACGCGATTTCGGCTTGTCCAGAGGGAGAAGGTGGTGCATACGGAGAACCATCACAAAAAAGGTAGGTCCGGGGGTTGGGGTTCTGCGTGAGGAAGACCAGGGCGGCACGCTGGAGTTGGACAATATGAGGCGTCGCTGGAGAGGGAGACAGAGCGGCGGTCAGGCTGCTGGAAGGAGGAGGTCGGTGGTGTGAGATGGGGTAGGAGGAAGGGTGTTGGCGGAAAGATAAGGTTAGGGAGGAGGGGGTGAGTCACAACACGACGGAGAGAAGGGGGAGGGGATCCGACGGGATTGAGAGAAAAAAAAGGGATATGGAAAGAAAAGAGGGGAAGAAAAATAAATAAAAATAAATAAAGATAGAATAAAAGAAAAACCAAAACTAAAACCAAAAATAACAATAAGATTATTTTTAATAATAATATTCTCATACTAAAACCATGAGAATAAAAATATTATTATCATCAAAACACAATACATTAAATCAACACATTCCCATTATCCTTTTACACACATTAATTTTATTTCGTTATCATTATTAATTCATTTATTTAATTAGTTGACCATCGAGCAAGGTCATTAGAGAAGCCTCACGGCTTCGCAATTATTCTCTGTTCGTGCGTCTCATGATGAAAAGCCCCAAAAAAACTCATTTAATTATATTTATTTTTATTAATTCTTTTTATTTAATTAGTTGCACATTGGGTAGGCGATTGAGGAACCGAGCGAGGCCGCGCGGTGACCTAAGCGAGGTTGTACGTCTTCGACAGCAACGCACTAAAACGTTGTTGATGCCAAAATGCTCATTTATCATAGAAAAACCCCATTCGGTCTCATCCTGTATTTCATATCAAAATAATAATTATAATCAGAAGAAGATAAAATTATAAGATGAAAAACAAAATTGAAACATGACGTAATGCAAGGTCCAGATGTGACAATTCTCCCCACCATAAATCTTTTTGTCTCCGAAAATCCACAACTGGAACCAAACCCCAAAGCAGAAACCCACACTCCCTTATGGTTCAAAGGGGATCCCCACAAACATCAAGCAAAGAGAGGAAAAAACATTGTGCTCAGAGAAATTGACTCAAAGACAACATCAAGAAATGCGTAAAAAGACTTTCTGATATGTGTTGCCCACCCCGAAGAGCTAGAACGCCTCCAGTTGATTGTTTTAGAAAACGAACTCTTGATCCCACAGAAACCAACCTCACAAACCGAAACACCTCAAGCACTATTAAACGAAAACCTCAACATTTAGCTAGAGTGAACAAACAAGGTCAAAACACGTCCAAGGAACACTCTTATCACCTATCACCAACTCATCTTTAAAAACAGAACCAAAAGGTGAACATGGGGAAGCCCGAGGGGCTCCCCACCATTAGGAACCTACCAACACCCAAGGCGAGATTGGAAGACCGAAACCGGGAGGTCCGAGCGGACTCCCCGCCATTAAAGAAAATTCCATCACTAATTCATTCCAGAGACTTTCATGTGAGACCCAATGTGGGTCCCCCACCATTAGAACTAACGGAAGGTATAAAACTTTGAAAATTTATCGATGGTGACCAAACACCCCACTACAAGGGGCTGGGAGGGAGGGGGATGACCACCAAGGTTTCAAAACCACAGCCTAAGTCCCGACCAACACATCCACATCCCAGGATGAGCATTATACAATTTTGGGACTGATTTCCCCAATAGACTCTCAAGGACCACTAAAATTGATTACATCTGATAGGATGCTACCCCCAAGACTTCAAGGCAACGAGGCGGACGTGCCTCCACATATTCACTGAAACCTTACGCAACCAGATGGTTCATTCTAAATGGAAAATCCATAGAAAACAATTTAAGCTGCTTTCGCTTTCAACACTGATGACAGAAATAAAGTCGGGGTCCCATACACTCCCGGGGTTCCTGACCACGTGCCAGCTTCAATCCGAGGCCTATGGCTGGAGCCCTGATGTTTGAAGCATCTCCTGCCTTGCAGTTAGGTATTGAAGACTCCCGAACGGAGCTTCTCCTTTTGGTGTCACACAAAACCACACTGCAACCGAGACAACACCAGTAAACACAAAACATTACGATATCCAACTAATCACACACAGAACATTCACCAACACCAGAGCTGAAATGGTGCATGCGCATCACCCTTTGTAACACTTAATGGGAACACGACACCACAAATAATCACCAGAACATGGCCATTTCTATAGAGAGGAACATTATACGGAGAGGGACTTCAAACTGAGTCTTAAACAACACGTGATTCCTACAATTGACCGTAGCATCCCCATGTGACTGGGTCTGCTACACTAGTGGCCTAATGTAGACCCTTTCTTAAATGTGAAACCAACAAAGGACCAAAGGTCATTTAGAATAGTGGCCAGTGCTGACCACTCCAATCTGCTTCCTCCTTTCCCCACTGGAATCTCCTTCACCATTTCCAAACAGAACATTAAAATTAATTAGGTCAAACTTCACCCTTGACTATCAAAGAAAAATCACACTACAAGATGTCACCAAACATGACCCTTGCAGCCGATGAAAGCACTACAAACCTTTCAAGACATATTTCAGCACAGATAATTCTGAACCACCTTCAACCTTCCTCGCTGGAATTCCTTTTTCTATTTCCAGGGGAAACCTTAAAACACTACAGTCTCAAACTTCATACCCGACGAGTCAGACACTCAAAAGACCAAAACTCCCTTCAACTCCCCTCACATCTATCATCCCGCTATGAGAGGATCTTCTTACTTGTAAAAAGGAGAGGTGGGTTCAATTCTAGAATTCAAGAAGATATTCCTCTGATCAACTGGAGGGTCAGCCAATGGCGATTTTCCTATGGTTGCACTTCAGTCACATGTCAACGCTTTATGGGGGGAATACACTAGTGAAGAAAGAAAACCATGGACCCAACCAAACTGGTCCAAAATTCAAGACCTACCACAAGAGAACACTAAACATGCAGGGGGAACCACTACAAGGGCTCCCTGATGTACTTTTCAAAAGAATTCACCAACTACACACTTACATACCAACTTACAAATAAAAATTCAAACTCGAACACAATTCAGTCAAAAAGGATTCTCAGCCCAAAATGTCTCACATCCAACATGTCAAAATCACAAGGACACACCATGAAATCACTGGTTACTAAAACACCAAATTTTCATTTAACAAAACATTTTGAAAAAAATAAGCAAAGATTGTGGGTTGCACAAACACCAATGGTGTCCCATGGGCCTCGCACATGCATGTTCTTGTGCCACACCAGCACCCACCTCATTTCATCCAGGCACTCATCCGCTCGTGCCATTAACCCTTTTTCTTCCCATATATACTCATGCATGTGGTTTCCCATGAGAACACCAAGGATCAAAACCAAACCTTTCCATTTTTCAAAACCAAAACATCCAACCCACACTTTTCAAACCTCATACCTCATTTTCCTTTTAAAGTGCTTTATTTCAAAACATTTTCCAAAACATTTTCCAAGACCAAATCATTTTTACATAAGAACCAAATTTCCAAAATTCCAAAACAAAGAAACAATGAACGGTGCAAGAGAAAACTAGTGTCAGCGGGTGACTGGAACATATGGTTGGTGGTCATACGCCAATCTTGCCACTACCCCAGAGGGTATTATAGGACAGTGTCCCCAGCTCCACAAGGCTTGCCAGACCCTATGAGATCACTAAGACCACTGACCCTACTCCCTTTTCAATTCCTTTAAACAAAAAAATCACAAGAACAAAATACTCAGACAAACCTCAACTTACTTTGGTAACTCGAGTCCTGCTACAAGGTGTGTTGGCCAGGAACCTTACTCATAGCCAGAACGTCGAGTTCTGACAACCTTAAGTATAGTCTACCCTAAATCCATCCCAAAATAACACGACCCAAAATAGAAAACCTCTTATGATAGCATTTTCTCATGAACCAGGCAGGGTCGCCATCTGACCTGGTGCCAAACCCGGTCCGCGACATGGCCCCAAGGGTGTTCCCTATCCCCACAGGCTGGCACAAGTTCCCGAGTATCATAAGTAACAGGTGGGAATGGTTTACCCGAAATAAAATATAGAAAGATAACTAAAAATATAAACAAAATGAAACTGGAAACAGAAAAACAAACATGCCTTTAAACTAAAAAAAATTCATAGGTTTACAAATTGAACCAACATCAAAAAATAAACGACAACAAAAGAACTAAAACTCTAACTCAAACCTCCAAGCAACAAGAGAGGCACAACATCCAAATGCCACAATACCAACCTGCACGAGAATACCATCAATGACCAGAACCACCATCGCTGAGCACGATGTCACGACCTGAAATACACAAGAAAAAATTCTACATACACCCAAATGTGTTTTCAGGGTGTGAGCCAAAATCCCAGTATCACCTCACCCAATAAAAAGGTTCCACGTATAAACATTAAATGACCATGACATTTCCAAGCTAAATAAAAGAAAGGAAGAAAAAGCTTAAACAATTTTAAAGAAACAGTTTGTATAAGGAAAACACTTTTAAAGAAAACAACATAGATAAAATAAAATGCCCTTGCTTAAAAGAAAAACCCAAACCTTCACAAAAACCCATAAGTTGCACTGTATGCCGACGGTGGGTGTATAGTAGTCTAGGAGCACCAAAAGTGGGAGAGGCCCTAAAGATACTAGAAAAAGGGATGGGACCCTAGAACCTCACGTCTCGGTGAACAATATAGGAAACAAAACAAAATATGTTCTCGTGCATGAGCCACTAGTAGGGCAACACATCCACAACCCAGTGGTCTCCAATCATCATCCAATATTTAGTTAGTGTTGTAAGCGTCAATCCAGCTAAGTGAAATTGGGCCAGAGCCACTCCTGTATCACTAGCACGCTAGTTTACTCCGCCCACCTAGTACCCAGGCTTCCCCTTTTTGTGCTCACATGTTCCAATTTCACATTTCATGTCAAA
The DNA here is from genome assembly GCA_963277665.1 of Viscum album. NCBI lineage: Eukaryota > Viridiplantae > Streptophyta > Magnoliopsida > Santalales > Viscaceae > Viscum > Viscum album. The sequence goes on along the minus strand of OY728128.1, from coordinate 2,078,752,059 downwards.
CTCAGACAAATAAAACAAACACGGTGTAACATAAACTAAACGCCTCACTTTCACACAGACACACACAAAACCATTTAGCAAAGTACGCACGCCATTAGAATTTATCCAACTCAATTAAAAAAAATTGCATTACTAAAAACTCTTTATTAAAACATATTAAATTATTTGTCAACAAATTATTTAAAAAGAAACATAACATGACTAACACAAAAGAAACAACTCAGCCCTCCACCCTGACCAAACATACCTGACGCCACATGGAGAACACAACCTGCACTACTCGCACCAATTAATAACCCAATTGCACAACTAAAAGACCATTTTCCCGATTAAACAAAACACGAAAAATTTTATTACACACTTCCAGAAGATCAAAAAATGACTTTAAACACTAAAGACACACTCAAACCCTCTTTTTGGACAAAACGCACATTAACGCCACACCAAAACAAAAACTGCGCACTTTGCACATTTTCACAAAACAAACACACACTTTATAAAACACTAGTAGACAACTCAACAATTGTTTTCACCGCAACAGCCTACTCAACAAACACAACACCATAACTTATGATCAGACATATGCAATGACATATTGAAGCATAGTTAACACCACTTGCATGAAAGAACAGATAACTGCATGTATTATTAAACACTAACAATTTAATAAATGAAAGTTTCCAACCAAAGAACACACCCACACCACATGAACATGCTATCCGACAAAGCTAACACATAGAAAACTTCATGAAAAACAAATTCTCACCCAAAGGAATTAATAAATGAGCACTATAAACTAATTAGGCAAGAAAATAATTCATCAAATAATGCTTAAACACGGAACCACCTACCTCAGGTGTCGAAGACTCCAAAAATAAGGTGCGCAAGGATCGCCACACACCAACCACAGCTCATACAAACCCAAATAGAACCTAAAAAAATAATTCATCAGACCAAAAAAATGCCAAAATTGAACCAAACACAATTCAAAACCCTAACCACACTCAACCATGATTGAAAAAAAAAGCAATCAAATAAAATCTCACTTACAGCGGGGGTGCGGGAGGTTGACCGAAGGTCAACGGAGGCAGCCGGAGTTGCGCGAGGAGGTGGAGGGTGGCTGTCCGGCACCGCGAAGGGGTGGGGGGCAGCTGTTTGGAAGCGTGAAGGGGTGCGGGGCGACTATCTGGGGATGGCTGGTCGGCGGGGTCACCGGAAAAAGGGGAGGCAGTGCTAGTAGGGGCCGGGAGGCGCAGCAGAGGGAGGGGCGAGTTTTCTTCTCCAGAGGAGGGGTCTGACGCGATTCTGGCTTGTCAGGTGGGAGAAGGTGGTGCGGATGGAGAACTGACTCGAAGGAGGGAGGTCCGACGGTTGGGGTTTGGCATGAGGAAGACCGGGGCGACGTGCTGGGGTTAGGAGGTGTGAGGCATCACCGGAGAGGGAGACGGAGCGGCGACCGGGCTGCCGGAAGGAGGAGGCCAGCGGTGTGAGATGGGATAGGAGGGAGGGTGCTGGTGGCAAGCTAGGGTTAGGGGGGAGGGGGTGAGCCACGACATGAGGGAGAGAAGGGGGAGGGGATTCGACGGGATTGAGAAAAAAAATATAGAGGGAAAGAAAAGAGGGGAAGAAAAATAAAAAAAATAAAGATAGAATAAAATAAAAACATAAACTAAAACCAAAAAAAATAATAAGATTATTATTAATAATAATATTATCACACTAAAACCATGATAATAATATTATTATTATCATCAAAACACAATATATTAAATCAACGCATTCCCATCATCCTTTTCCACACATTAATTTTATTTCGTTATCATTATTAATTTATTTATTTAATTAGTTGACCTTCGAGGAGGGTCATACGACAGACCTGGCGAAGCCGCACGGCTTCGCAATTATGCTTCGCTCGTGCATCGCATGATGAAAATTCCCAAAAAAACTCATTTAATTATATTTATATATTATTAATTCCTTTTATTTAATTAGTTTCACATTGGGCAGGTGAGTGGGGAACCGAGCAAGGCCGCGCGGTGACCTAGGCGAGGCCGGACATCTTCAACAACAGTGCACTGAAACGTTGTTGATGCCAAAATGATCATTTATCATAGCAAAACCCCAGTCGGGCTTAGACCGTATTCCATATCAAAATAATAATAATAATCACAAGCAGATAAAATTATAAGATGAAAAAAAAATTGAAACATGACGTAACGCAAGGTCTGGATGTGACACTATAGAGGGGAATTATATGGATATTTTCCTTTAAAACCCATATAATTTCATTTAAAATATATATTCATATAATTTTTATATATTATCATAACTTCCCTCTCATTGTAACTTAAAATAATTAAGAATTTTTTTTTATGAAAACCCATACTTATTTCCTTTTTGGTCGACAAACTTTTTCTTCGATATCCATATATTCTAAAATGTTTTTTGGAATGTTTTTTATATAATCCAATGGTTATTTTAATTCATTTTAAATCATATTTCAATTTATTTTCATATTTTTTAAAATTAATTTTTATAATTTTTTCCAAACAGATTATTTATGACTTTTTACAGAAAGTGTGGAAGGAATATTTATTTGAATAGTAACTGAATGAAAGGATTTTCCCACCATAATTAATATTCTCTATATTGAAACACACATTAAAATTTTCCATGGATGTTTTAAAATAAATTAACTTTCTCAATATGATTAAAATTTTCAGTTTTTAAAGACATAAAAAGAAAATGGTGTTTTCTTTATTTTCAAATAAATATTCAAATGCTATTTTAAAGTTATTTTTTATCTATATAAACATCTGTTTAAGTATTGTTATGTTTCATTGAGGATATGATCCAAAGATACCATAAACTTTCATTATATACATTCCTTATGATAATGATGATTTAAGTAGGATTCTATGAAAATCATTTATTTACCATGGGTTAATTAAGTTGTGATGAAATCTTTATTAAACTCATTTATTTTCCTTGGGTTATGATATAATGTAATGATGGTATATTTAAGGAACTCATTTCTCTTACACGGGTTATGATATGATGAATTGATGATTGTTTTATGATCTTGTTTCATAGATATTCATGGTTTTCATTATGTAATGGGTTGGACCATAATTATATATCCATCTAATACATTAGGTAATGAATGGTATATGATGAGACAATATAGATTGGAATTGGGAGTGAACCATGTTCAGTAAGGTAATATCTCCAATATGATAGTCTTGGGATTGAACCTTCAACTAATAAAATGATGGAATGGGTAGTTAACCCAATCCACTATGAGAGTCATGTCAATGAGCCTTAACTAAGGAAATGATTTTCTATACTTTTTCATGTTACACAAAACTATGTCATATGATTATGATATGTCTTGTATTAGGATTTATTATTAATAAAAGTTTACTCTTACAAATTATATATTTTTTAATGAGAAATCCTTATACCATGATTCATGATTAAATATCTTTGGCTGATTGGTTATGACTTCCAAAATTAATGATCATGATATAAATATGAATTATATCAATATGCGTGTATAAAAATATATATTTTTATGGTTTATGTTTATATAGAAATATGGGTTTGTATGATCAAGACCTTTTTTGGACCAGTTGCATCTTGAGTATTAATGTTATTTTTAGAGGACACACTTTGCTAACAATTTTGGATTGGAGAATTTATAATTTTTTTCAATTTTACAAAGGATCTTAGGGTCACACATTAGTCTATAGAATGATGATTAATTTTTTTATAATGTTTTTTCCAGAAATTTGAGAGATTTTATATGATAATCATGTCTAAAAGAGAATATATAGATTTAAAAAGAGTTTTAAATTTTTTAATAAAACCTATGATCCTTTAGTAGAGGTTAGATATTTTTGAAAAAAATATAATAATGCATATAGAGACTAGTAGATCGTTAATGTACATTGAGGGTTGAATTAGTATAATAAACTTTTATCATGTTTATACATTTTTTTCAATTAACCCCACTCACACTTGAACCTATACCCCATTTAAGATGAACTAATTTGATATGTTCTCATAAAAATCACATAAGGATGTAAATAAAATAATAAATGAAACAAAATAACACAAATATTTTTGTAAGTTTTGGATCTTAATGAAAAACCTACTCCTTTTCATGCTCAACTACTATTGGGACTTAAATTTCAGTATAACTATTTAATTTTAGTTATTAAAAGTGAAGTCTAATACATACAGAAGTGTAGGTAAGGTATTATCCACTGCTCTAGGTAGGAAATTACACTTCCTATAATTTAATGATTGGTGTTTCTTAAGAAAGAACCATCAATTCTTAAATATACTTCTTTATCCACTCTAGTAAGAAAGAAATAATTCATTGAACCTCTGTATGTTAGGATATCAAGAATAAGATCTTTCTCTAAAACAAATTTAATAATTGAATGTCTTTAGTATTGTAGAATACACCTCAAGAACATCAGGATGATATATTCATGAATTATAGAATGAAATCATGAACACTACATACTTACTTATTAGTTGGGGCCTTGATAAAAATATATTCAATAATAGCAACACAACCAATTCTTTATCATCTTTTTTTATCTTTAGTGATTAGATTCCTTTTCATATAATCAAAATTTTGGGAACACACATTCTTCTTCTGTTATTAAATTTTATCATCCAATGATATTTTCGTGTAAATGTATCTTTATGTATCATCTCTAAGTAATAATATTATTTAGTGTTATATTAAAATATTATTTCACTTGTGGGTTTCTTATTCTTTCTTCAAACTTCTCTAAACATAAAATCATTATTTCATGTGGTGTTATCTTCATGGAAGTGTGATATGTTTCATGGGATTCTCAAAAACTCCTTCACATACCCTTAATATTCCTCACATTTTTTGTGTATCATGTCCTACAATGCTCCATGTAAATGGTTTGGGTTATCTTAATTCATGCACATGTAATTCATGGAACCACATGTGTTCTTCACATAACAACATGGGATCATGGGATCAATTTCTTGTCAACAAAAATTATTGTATGAATTATCCCCCTTTATATAGATATATAAAGATTTGAAAATATCTTATTCTTTATGAAAATAATTTCATGAAATCATATTCTTATTCACATGAAATATCACATGACTTCCTCTCTCCTTGTGTGAAAACATAGGGCTCTTGAAAATTTCTTCAGCTCAGTATTGGTCTCAACTTCTATTTTTTTGTCCCTAACCCAGTCTCAATATTTTTAAAACATTTCACCAACTCAAGTGTTCTAAAAATTATAGTGATCCACTTATTCCATTTTTTTTCTGAAAATCATAGTGTCTTCCTTTTGAATACTTGACTTCATGGTTCAATTAGTTATGGCATTATTATTTCGTAAATAAAAATTGTATCATCTAAGGTATTTTTTAAGTAATAAATATTTATTCATTAAATAGAAATTCATTCATGTATCATAATCACAAACATTTAGCTGTGTGAAAACCTTATTGTGCCTCATGTCATACACTCAAAGTTCTGTCATATTTGAAATAGTGCTTGCATATAAACCCTAGAATGAATGCAAGGTATTTTGTGGCACCATAATCTCAAAATATCTTCCATAAAATCATATATTTATCATTTAGGATGGAACATTCACATATTTTATGGAGTAAAACCCAGGTATAGGTTGAAGATAATTCTTCATATGTAGAATGGTGTCATTCGGTTTAATAAATTTTTGTGACTAATGAAATGTATGTATATTCCATTCTTCATTTCTAATATATGTAAAATTATCACTGAACATACAATGTAAGTAAATAAATTCCTTCATCAGTATGTTGATATAAAACACTTTTATATAGCCTATTTATTGATAAAAAATATAGTAAAATCACAAAGTATACTGAAACATACACCCCTTTTTATTTTTTGTGAATACCAACTAAACATTTCGTATAAATAAGTGTAATACCAATTCTATATTAATCATATATCATATATTTTCTTCCCCTACTCTATCAAAAACTATTATTTTTCTTATCTCACCCATATTGACTATAAATATAAATCATATATAGGGTTGTAATCATTGATCATTTTGTCAAGCGCATCGAATTAGTTGTTCAGTTTTTACTAGAATTTTTGTAGTATAACAGAACCCATGGACATATATGGATTGAGCATTAGATAATTTATTCAAAATTAAGGTTTTTATTATTTAAATAAAAGGTAAATTGGATATTTTAATATGTGGAATTTTATGATTTAAGAAGACTATAGAAAAATGGAAGTGATAGAAAAAAGCCTAAATGAACAGAATTGAAAAAGCATGATCAACCTAGTGAAATATCATGATGCTCATCCTTCATCACTTCAAGAGATACGGTTATGATATTTTAATACCAATATTGTAACACCTATAATAATTATATTATTTATTTTACACCAGTGTACCTCATAGGCTTCAGTCAGAATCACAAAATGTTTCAGCAGCTACCATTAATGATTGGGTGGCTTATGTTCGACTTTATAACTGAAACTCACCATAGAAACACATGAATATCTCGATGCACTATAAAAGTATTTATGTTATTTATTTTCAATACCACGAAATAAATTTACATGGAATTGATATTGTTTATGAGATTTTAATTTACCAATATGAATCACACCAACATCGTAATTAAAAGAGGGAAAAAGGAATGGTGAACGGTGTGTGAAACGTCTCATTAAAGGGTACCCACAAACATGATCATTTGACTTAATCATCATACAAAATTATACAAATAAATTAAATAATAATATAGCATTATTAAAAACAACATAAAAACATATAATTAAAAATATCATTCAAATATCACAAACATGAAGCTTGGGATTTACATCACGTTTCTCCCTGGATGATCACAAGGCGTTTAGAACTCCATGGGAGGAGAGAAAGACAATGATTATGAAGTAGAACTTATAATAGCCTCCATAAATTCTATTATTTAGTAGATTAGTACTTTGGGACTCCAAAATTGAATCACCTTACCTCTTGGTCTGATTCCAAATGTGGTGCCCAAGGTATCATTTTATAGGAAAAGAGGAAGTTGGTTTTGAGTACCCAGATTTCATAAAACCAATTGGAACATGGTTTTTTTCCACAATAAGGTCTTATATAGATTTTTAAAAACTAAAAACATGTTTCCCAAACTCATTAATATCTCTAGTAAAAATTTGGCACAATTTAGATGCCAAAAGTTTAAGATACAACTCAAATACGGAGCACCACTTTGGACTTAGTGAAGATTCAATTTTCTGGATATATTAGTTCATATGGACACCTTAATGGACTAATTGGGAATGTTTTCCTTCATAATAGTTGTATTACACAGATTTATGGATCTATTAACAAATTTTCATCCCATTTTAAAGCACTTATTTTTTATAACATGAAAAATAGTGGACATTTGGTCATGGGATTCCATGCAGTTTGGCCCATTTTCCTTCCACATCATCGTGGGATTTCGGAATCACCTCCACCTAAAATGAAATCATCAAAACAAGTTAAATTTCCCTTTTTAACAGTTAAAACACAAAATAATTGAATCAAATATGAAATTGAATTTGTTATTAAAATTTTAATTTATGATAGAAAATCATTTTAACATAGTGGTATAATGGTTGAAATGAATTGTAAATCATTGTTTGATCACACCCCCACACCTAAACATTTTCACACATGAGAAAATTCACATTTCAAAAAATTATTCATTGATATATTCCCATATTTATGAATATTTAACATTAAATGAAAACTGAATTCGTGATGTAAATTTGATCAAGTAAATAAATCACACGAAGTAATTCTCAATGATCACGGTAAATATGTCTCATAAATTATATCAGAATGAAATTCTAAGGGATGAATGATATCTATCTGAGAAAATAATTTAGAAGTTAACAAAGTCACTTATTATTCACATGTGTGTGTGACAACCATTTCATTATATTTATCCACTTTATATCCAGTAAATATAAGTTATTTTAAAAAAATACACTTAAATAATTCTATCAACTGAACCCTCTGTCATCCTTTGCAATCGAATTTCAAGACTCACTCACATAAGAATTCTCGAAATTCAAACCTTAATCTCCTAACCAAGATATCATCATATTTTTTACATTTCATTACTCCCATTATTTAATTTTATTTTTGTTTTGTTTTTTAAAAAGTTTCACTTGGAAAAAATCTTACACACATCTCTCAACCCTTTTTTGATCTCCTCACAACATTAATTGAAATAGTTATAAAAAGATCAAAGGGTTAAGTATAGTGGTTTTTGAACTACCTAATACACAACCCGTGTTTTTGTGTTTTTATTTATTTATATTTATTTTGTTTCTTAGGGCATACAAAAGTCAAATAATAGGAATAAATGCATAGGTTAATCTAATACAGTAATGAAAAAGATCAGATAAGGAATTAATATATGGAAAAATGATTTTGTAAAGCTGATAAATATTAAAATAACATGTATTTATCTTCAATTTAGTGAGAAAAAATCACACTTCATGGTTCGATTTAAAGATGTGTAGAGATATTAATTCACAAAATTTTTCTATAAACTAATCACATAAAGGGTATCCTTATTCTCAAGGGTTTCAAAGTGATATGACCATTTATATCATCAAAAAGCAACCAATTTTAAATATAGTCTCACCTCAATATAAAATTCATGCTAAAACACACATTTTATAATTGAAACAAAATTTTTTAAAAATTTTAATACAATATGAAATAGTAAATTCCTCACAAATTTTTAATAAATTCCATGATTAAGTAGTCATAATTGTTTCTAATAAAGTGGGAATCAAAACATAACATTTTGACACAAAATTGAGGGTAGATGGATAAATTAAAGTTACCATTCAACAAGAAAAAATACGGAAAAAATAAAATGAAAATTACTAACTTGCCTAGGAATATAACCATCCCCCACACCTAAAGTGTGAAATATCCTCACTATAATAAAAGTGAATGTGGGTAGGAAGGATAAAACCTAGTGTAATTTACTAGTTTGTCGCTTCTTGAGGGTGTATTTCCTCCATCAGATGCTTTGATAAATCCTCTTATAGGTATTTAAGTCTCTACCCATTGATGGTAATACTTCAACCACTCTACTCATGTAAAACTCATATTGTACCAAAAGGCTAAACAATTGTAACAATATAAGGACTAAGTCATCAGTAATGAAGTTGGACTAGGTATATTTGTATCCTATATTTATACATGGGGACCTCCTCACCAATATGAAACTTCTACGGATGAATCATTTCTTTATGGATAGCCTTTGTCTTCTCTTTATAGATTCGAGAGTTCTTATATTCGTCGCACCAAATTTCTAACATCTCTGAAATCTGCAAATTCTTATGCTAACCTTCATATGAGAAATTCATATTACATTACTTAACAGGACAATATGGATGGTGTTATACCTCCACTAAGATGTGACAAGACTTTCCAAACATAATCATTTATGGTGAAATTTTGATCGGGGTTCAAAAAGTTTAACGGTATGCCCAAAGTTAATCATCCAAGAGAAAAATCCAATCATTCCTATTGGGTTGTACCATTTTTCTAGGATTCTCTTAATTTCATGGTTTTGATATTTCTGATTGTCCATTGTTTGGGGGTGATATGCATTGGGGACTTTAAGAGCCACCCCATAATTACAAATCATATTTTTTCACGTTACGATTCAATAAATTTGAACCCTAATCACAAATGATAAATCATGGAAAACAAAATATACAAAAAATTTGGGACCTCAAAAAATAAACAACCACTCGATATCCATCAATCTTGTTAGCTTCTTCTTCTACCCATATAGAGATGTAGTCAATAGAAAGAAAAATGTACACGAATCCAAATGAATTTGGAAAAAGTCCCATTAATTCAGTTCCCCATGTATTAAGTATTTCATAGAATAACATGGGTTTTTGAGGAATTTCATTCCTCTTAGAGATATTCCTAGTGAATTAAAATTTTATGTAAGACTTAAAAAAATATAAGGGAATATATATTCAATGTGGGCCAATAATTTCATGAGTCAAGTGCCTTTTGATCCGTTCATTGAGAACCAAAGTGGCCCCCACAAGACAAAGTGTGGAAGAAGGTCAAAATAGAGGTGAACTCATGGTCAGGGACACATCGATGAACAACCTAGTCACTAGAAATTCAATAAAAATATGGGTCATCTCAAATGTACCATTTAGAATAATGCTTATGTCTATGGGATTAGGAAGTTCTGAAATCGGTGGGGAAACTAGATGTTTATAGAAAATTCACAATGTTCTAATAATAGGGGTAAGGTCCAAAACATTACAAAGGTTATCATGAGGGATAAATTATCCAATGGGGAGGGTTGAGTTAGCATGATGGTCTAGTGGTAGGGAAATCCAATTAATGTAGTTAGCTACCATATTTTCTAATCCTCTATTATCTCTAATCTCAATGTCAAACTCCTGGAGTAGGTGCATCCAATTAATGAGGAACCACTTAGCTTCAAGTTTCTATAGGAGAAAACAAAGGGTAACATGATCAGAAAAGATAAGGATTTTTTACCTAATAAGATATGAACCTAATTTTTCCAAGGAAAAAACAATAGAAAAAAGTTCTTTTTCAGTGGTCAGGTAGTTTTCCTAGGCAGATTCAAGGGTATGTGAGGCATATGCAATGACATGAAGAGGCTTATCAACCCTTTTTTATAAAACTTCTCCAACTTCAAAGTTATATTCATCACACATAAGTTTGAAGAAGATATCTCACCTTCGTGGTTAGATGATGGGTGGTGATTTGAGACTCCTTTTTAGTGAATTGAAATAATCCTCAAAATTTTTATCGAATACAATTTTATAATCTTTTTGGATCAATAGAGAGAGGGGAAGTGTGATCTTATTAAAGTATTTAATGAATCAGCAGTAAAAACTAGAATGAACTAAGAAATTTCGTACCTTATGAACACATTTTGGTTATGGAAGGGTTGAAATTGATTCTATTTTTGAATTATCCACTTGAATTCACTCATTTTAAATAACATGATAATGAACTATCCACCTTTAATCCAAGAAATGGAATTTATCATAATTTAGGACATCATATTTTTCTATGCAATAATAGATGATGGAACCTAGGTGTGAAAATAGTCATCAAAGGAACTGCCAAAAACTGTGAAATCATCCAAAAAACTTCCATAAAATTATTGTGGTACTCGGAAAATATACGAAACATACATTACTAAAAAGTGTCAGGATCATTACAGAGACCAAAAGGCATTATTCTGTATGAAAATTTGCTAGATGGACATGTAAATTCTATCTATTATTGATCCACATGGGCTTTATGGATTTGAAAATAACCCGAATAGCCATCAAGGAAACTATAATGGGACATAACATACAGTCTTTATAACATTTGGTCAATGAAATGTAGATTAAAGTGGTCCTTTCACATGGCTTTATTTATTCAACGATGGTTAATACAAACTCTCTGACTATTTTTTACACATGTTAGAACTAATTCATTCCTTTCATTTTAACACTACTATTATTATAGTTCTTTAGGAACAATTTGTACTAGTCTAAACCATTTACTATCATATATTGGATAAATTATCCCACCAGTAAGTAATTTACTGACATCCAATTTTACCACTTCAAGGAGAGTGGGATTCAGCCGGTGTTGAGTTTTCCTTACAGGATTAGCCTCATAATCTAAAACAATATGGTTCCTACAAAGAGACGTGTTGATCCTAGAAATATTATCCAATGTCCATCCAATTTCCTCTCTATACTCTCAAAAAATGATAAGTAATTTTGGTTCCCACTATAGAGAGAGGTTATTGGAAAAAATGATAGTAAATTGGTCAATACCCTCAAGATAGGCATATTTTAAATTAGATAGAAATGGTTTTAATTCCAACACCGGTGGTTTTTGGATTGAGGGAGGACATTTAGGGGGATTGAGGTCCATGAAAGTGTCTATCCTCTGATTTTTATTCTCTAAGATAAAATAATCAATGGAACAGAGGTTTTCATATTCATCTATGGTCATGGGTACCTCAGAATGAACATACTCATCAATTAAAGCCAAACAAATATGCTTTTCTGAACCAAAACAACTCTCAAAACATGAATCAAAACTAAAATCATCAAAGGGTGGAGAAGAGGATATTGAATTAGAGTATTGGTCAAGGAGAAAATTTTATATGTGTTTGTGTGTCATTTGAGAGAACTTCCATCGAATAGATAGAAATAGTTAATTAATATTCAAGGGGTGTTTCATAGACTCAAAGATGTTAAAATATACCTTTTCTACACTAAAATAAATGGACAATGTACCATTGTAAACATTGACGATCATCTTTTCTATTTTATGGAATGGAATTCCTAGTATGATATGGGCATGTCCTTGGGTTCATGTATCCTCCATCTAATAATATAGAAGTTGGGAGGGAAGATGAGATTCTTTACTTTTATGATGATTTCCTCGACCACTTCTGATGTGTGATTTATACTATGGTTGGAAATTTGAACAATGATGACTGTTGATTTAAGCTCTCTAAACTATAGAGAAGTGTATATAAAGTAAGGCATCAAAATAATTAAAGCATCCAAATCTAGAATTTCATTAGAAAATAAGGTCTCCCCTATAGTGAAAGTTATCATGAAAGTGCCCAGATCCTTGTATAGGGTTGGCATTGTTGGTTGTATTAAGGATGATACATTCCTTCCCAATTTGACTTTCCCATTACCCTTCACTCATCATCTATTTGTGAAAGTCTCTTTAATAAATTTGGAGTATCGAGGGATTCTTTTAACTACATCCAATAAAGGAATTTTAACCTGTGACTTTATAAATGTATCCATTATCTCATTACCAATCTCGTTATCAAAAATGTTATTAGATTTAGAGGGTATTTGAGGGAAAGGAATAGGAATGGATTGATCATGGGAATCCTCAATGACAATTTGATTACCCTTTTTCTCTTATTTTTCTTTACTTGAATCTTTTAAGGGTATGGAAATATTTTTTTCAAGTGAGGGGCTTACCTGTTGTTTAGAATCAAAATAATGAGAATTTTATTTACCACCACAAAGTGTAATTTCACAAAAATCACCTTTTTCCTTCATATTAGCAATAGGTTGGGATGGTAGTTGTCCAGAACTTTGCATCTTAATCTCATTGATTGTGTTTTCCAATTGTCCCTCTTGAGTTTTCATGTCTTCAATAGACGATTTTAGGGTATGTTGGAACTGTAGGTTTTGGGTTGTCATTTGGGTGACCATGTCCTTGAGTATTAATTAATATTTAGGAGGAGGAGGATTGTTTTGAGATGCTGAAGGACAAGAAGGTTCCTTACCTAAGCTTTGTTGATACCAGTTTTGTTTAGGGTAGCTCAAGTTGTATCCTTATTGGAATTGAAGTTTTGATTTCCACATAGGGTTTAGATTTGGCCTGAATGGTTATTTCTTGAAAGGAGGTTCTTATTGGAATGGACACCCAGGGAATACTACTTCACAAGACTCAGATGAATTCTAAATTTGTGGGCACTGGTCATAGAAATGAGTGTTATTAGAATAAATACCACAATGTAATGTAACAGAAGATGGGTGAGAGTTACCTTATGCTTGGGATAATTTCCTTATAAGGGTATGAATCTCATCAAGTTTATTATATAAATTTTTTTCTTTAGTTAAATTAATTACCTCATTAACTCCTCAGGTTAGTTCCATTTCTCATATACCAAATTGTTGTGCATTTTGATATATGATGGCTATTAACTCATGAGAAGTGGAAGAAGTTTTATCAACTACGACACCACTAGCTGCAACATCTATCATTCCACAATCTATGGGTAAAATTCACTCATAAAATTATTGAATTAGAAATTGTTCACTAATTTGGTGGTGGGGAAAAATTGAACAAAGTCATTTGAATATCTCCAAATATACATGAAGGGTCTCTCATTATGATTGACTAATTCTAAAGACCTATTTTATAATTGATGAATTGCAGGAGGCAAGGAAAATATTCTATATAAATAGTTGTTTAAGGTAATTCTAAATCCAAATTGTGGTATTAATATAGTATATTCAGTCTTTGTCTATACCATTAAGGGAGAAATGGAAGGCCCTAAACATAATGAGGTCCTCAGAAACACTTTGGGGTTTCATAGTGGAGAACACTATGTGAAACTCCTTAAAATGTTTTTGAAGGTCCTCATCAGGAAGACCATGGAATTTAGAAAGTGTATAAGTAATGATCTCAATGTAATGTTGGATTTATTCTGAGGATATTAGATATACATAGGTTGGTACTCCATATCTGGGGTGGCCAGTTCTTTTAAGGTTTTATTATTTACAGCCATGATTTATAGGGTTTGGTTTGGTTCTATTTTTGATTGGTTTGGAACTAATTTAGGTTCATCAAGGGGTTCCTCAGTGTTACTTGATTTTCCTACTCTAGATGACCTGATTTGTGAGTGAAGTATCTTTTTGATTTCAATGTAATATTCAAGAATGTTTTATTTTTCGAATCAGTTCATGTAAAAAAATATGAATTTTTTTATTTTTTATTTTTATTTTTATGACGGGGTATGGATAAAAAAATAAATTAAGAATAATTAAAGGATAAAAGAAAAGATAATGTTACATTACAAAATTTGAGAGAGAAAGGGAGAATAAGAAACACACAAATAAAAAAACAAAAAACAAAAACAATCAAAATGGAAGGGGTATATTGAAGGGAGTAATAAATAAAAAGAAAAATAATTAAATAAAAGTAAATAAACAAAGAAAAATGATATTGTCTCCTAGATATCAATTCCAAAATTTGATCTCATTTTCGAGCATTTCAAATTAGTTGTTTATTTTTTACTAGAATTTCTACAATATAGCATGAATATTAAGTCGTATCCCGATAGATCCTTAGATCATTAATTCAAAGAGATAGTTTTTATTATTGAAATAAAATGGAAATGGTATTTTTTTAATAATCTTTCTATGATGATACAAGAAGATAATAAAAAATTGAAAGTGATAAAACAAATAATAAATGAACATAATTAAATAATCATGATCAACCTGGGGAAATCTGATGATGCTCATCCTTCATTGCTTCAAGAGATAGGGTAATGATTTTTTAATACCAATTTTGTAACACCTATAACTAGTATATTACTGATTTTACACTAGGATACATCCAATAGTTCATTCATAATCACAAAAGTTTTCACCAGCTACCGTTGATGATTTGGTGCCTTGTGTTCGACTTCATAACTAAAACTCTCCAAGGCAACACATGAAGAACTCAATGTGATTCCCAAGTTTTTATCTTATTTATTTATTACAGCATGAGATAAATTTACATGGCCTTGATATTTTTTATGCGAGTTCAATTGACCAATATGAACAACACAAACATTTTAATTAAAATAGGGAAGAGGAAATGGTGAACAGTGTGTGAAACATCAAATGAAAGGGTACCCCAAAATATGATCATATGAGTTGAGCATGACATACCAGTACATAAATCAATTATATAAGAAGAGATGATAATTAAAAAACATAAAAATATCTAATAAAAAATATAATTGAAATAATAAAAACATGAATATATGGATTTACATCACGTCCCACCATGGCCAATCACAAAGTGTTTAGAACTCCCTGGGATGAGAGAAAGAAAATGATGGGGAAGTAGCACTTCCCATGGCCTCCAAAACTTATAGGATTGAGTACAGGACTCCTTTGGGACTTCAAAATGGTAGAACATTACATTCTTATCTAACTTCCAAATGGTGTTCCCAAGGTATCATTTTATAGTCAAAGTGGAAGGTGGTTTTGAACCCCAATATTTCATAAAACCAATTAGAACATGGCTATCAGCTACTAGACAGCCTTATCTTGACTTTGAAAAAACCAAAAACATAGTTCCCCATCACTTTAATATGTCCACATAAATGTGGAATAATTTTGAGTAATGCATCCCTAGATATGTCCAAAATACATAACAACACTTTTGACTTTGTGCAGATTCATTTTTCTGGACAGATCAGTTTGGATGGGGCCCTTAATGGATGAATTGGGCTTGGATTCCTTTATAAGAGTTTTATTTCACAGATTTTTTGATCTAAATAATTATTATCACAGGTTAATGCACTTATTTCTAGGAAAACACAAAATAGTGGACATGTGTTCATGGGATTCCTTGTAGTTTGGCCTATTTTCCTTCTGCATCATTTTGGGCTTTACAAATCACCTCCACCTATAATGAAATATTCAAAACAAGTAGAATTTCCCTTTTTAAAAGTGAAAACAGAAAAAAAAATTGAATTAAACATGAAGTGAAATTTTTTATTAAATTTGTAATTTATGGTACAAAATCTTTTTATCATGGTGGTATAAGGGTCAAAAAGAATTGTGAATCAGGATGAGATCAATCGTACTCATGTTCTCTTTATTCTTGTATAAAAAATTATCTTCATCACGTATTCTTATACTTACTTTATTCAAAATATTTATTTAATTAACATATAAATAAAAGGATGATATCACATATTAAATTAGTAATGAACCTTTATTTAGTCAACTATAAGTTTACATGGGAAAACCTGATATAAAAAACAAGATTTATTTCACCAAGACATCAATGTTGTCCATTAACTTGTTAATCACATGTTACCATTTCCAAACCTTAAAAATTTAAATTAGTGCATCTAATTTATTAATAATTCATATACCTTATATTTAAATAAATAAAAATATAAAAAAATAAAGTGTAAAATAATATAATCCCCCTTTACATGAGTTTACTCATCAACCAACCCCCACCCACACCCCCTTTACACATGTTTGATATCACCAAGACATTGGTAAAGATTTTGATTATATTACCTCTTGATTCATCATTTACATAGATGACCAGAACTATATGTTATTCATGGAACAATTTTTAGTATTATCTCATTTATGTTAGTACCACTTATAGGGGTGAATTCCCTTTCTTATCATCATGGTGGATAGTTTCATCAAATATACTTTAATATATTTATATTAATGCTCCACAAATATGTAATAATTTCAAGATTTTATCAGCTTTTGAATAGTGATTCCACTATGCAACTTTCCACATAGTTGTCTAGCATTAATTATTTAGTTCTCTCCTTGAGTACCAATATTACCTTGGTCAACCCAGCTTTAAGGCCTTAGAGGTTTTAATTTTCTTTTTTGATAATCCCCATTTTATGGGTTGAGAGGGGACCCTTACATGACTTGTAGGACCATAGGCATAAGGCCCATTACATGACTTGATGACCCAAGGAAAAATGTCTAATAAATGACCCAAAGGTCCAAGACCCGACAACATAAGAAATGCCCCTCACCTAGAATATATGTTATTTAAGGAATCTAACTCCCCACCTCACATGTATGATAGACTATCATTTCCCCTTGAAAAGTTGTATGGTTCATGGCACCGATGACAGTTTCCATACCCTTTTATTCTTCCAATATGGTTAGGTATACTAGGTTGGATGCTACTTACACTAAATTCTCATATGAGGTCAGCTCTTATGTGATATACCCTACATTAATTCTTGGTCCTTTGTAGCTCAGAGTCTCAGTGGCTTAAAGGCCTTTGTTGGCTCAAAGACCTATGGCCCGGAGACCTTTGGTGTCCTAAAGGCCCTAAAACACATAGGCCCAAACCGGTTTCCTGAAGGCCTAAATCAAAAAAATAGTTATGGATACTACAGTACAAAAGAATACCCTCTATAGTACTACTACAGTGGCTCATAAATTCACCCTAACAAAATTTGATCATGGGTCTTTTGGATGCCAAGAAGGAGTCTATGCAACTCGGGTGTATGCTCTTTTTCACCAACATTACCTTAAATTACTTATATAATAAGAAAATAAATACACCATAAAATGTAAGGGAATAATTTGGTACTCTGATGAGTTTATTAATAATGAAATATGGACTAAGAATTTGATCTTAATCTATATATTCATTTCCTTATAGATCTTAAGTGTCTAGAGAACTTCATTATTGTATCTTCATTACTCTCAAAATACTGATATTATTTTGGAATCATGAAATCATTAATATCATTGATCTTTAACATGTGTGTATTTTTCATCTTCACATATACTAGAAATTAATTTTTCTCTTCTAGTTATTGATTTTCATTCCTCAACAACACTTTTTGAGTATGTATAAGAGTAATGAAGTTATTTCTATTATGTATAGTATACTTGAACCTTCCATCCATCTTTTTAAAATCAATTTAGATTCCATTCATTGATAACCTCTCATGAAATTCAAGTTCTTCTTCATGTGGAACATCCCTATTTACTTTTTTCATTTTTTCTTTCTTGCACTAACTCTTGGGTTTTCGGTATCTATATAAAATATTCCAAATGATCATGACAAAAATTTAGTAATTCTTTCTCATCATATTCTATTTTGGAGCTTCCTTAAGGTTTATTCAATATTTTTGAGTTACCTATATTAGGTAACTTATAAAAATATTCTTCATGAATTTCATCTATCAATCATATCTTCATGTTTCTCTCCAAGATTTATTCTTTTATTATTTTCAGTTTTCTTTCATTAACATTAACATCAATGTAATTTTTACAATGGATCATGGTTAGACCTATATTTATATAACAAAGGAATCTTTTATTGGTTGAAAATGCATCATTGGAATCCATCTTCTTATCCTACTAATGATTTTTTTTGTCCAACTATTTTCTTCTATAGAATACCATTTTTTACTTATTCTTCTCCCATGGAAAATTTCTACCCTTTCTTTATGACCTACTTCTATCTGAGTTATGGTCCACTCTTCGTATTAAAAAAATAATTCTACCTGGATAGTGCATACCAGTACACTTTTTATTTTTGACTACTTATATTATAATCCTCATATAAGTCTTAAAGTTATTCATACTTATTTCTGGTGTCCAGAAACATATCCTTCTATAAAGTATGATTTAGTTTAGAAGGGTTATTATTCACATCAAGTATAATGCCCCTAAATATAGGCCATTTTTAGTCCTCATTCACTGAAATGTTGTTCAAACACACTTTATCCTAATGCACAAACTTCCATTATCACCAAAAGTAGCCAAAAAATATTATTATTATTTTTTGTAACACATGATTTTATTGATTTATAACTTTATTGTTTCATAGGTTGAATTTTCTTATATTGATAACTATTTGGAGATTTTATATTATTATTGATTAATGTGTATTCCCTTAAGGATTTAATGTATCTCTTGGAATTTTTATCTACCCATATGTTCCATATTTTTAACTTTGAACCTATATTTGTAGATGAGAATGCTTTAATAAAAAAATTAACTAGGTTATATGTTAACATTTTCTGTGATTTTTTAGTAAAATGATCAGGGTATGGATTTATGTTTCTCATACCACTAATATGAGTCTTTTTAGAGACAATACT
Source organism: Viscum album (assembly GCA_963277665.1). Classification (NCBI taxonomy): domain Eukaryota; kingdom Viridiplantae; phylum Streptophyta; class Magnoliopsida; order Santalales; family Viscaceae; genus Viscum; species Viscum album. The sequence goes on along the minus strand of OY728128.1, from coordinate 2,078,732,523 downwards.
ATCATTGGAAGTTTGAATGGCAGCATCTTTTTTCCAACTTGGGAAGTTTAAATATGTGTATCTTTTAAATTACTTTATTTGACATATAATTAAATAAATTTCATTTTGAGGGAAATATTTTCATTTTTAAAATATGTTATACTACCTTCCAATTCACTTTTATGTTTCTTCATCAAATATTTATGTTGTATTCTTCTTTCATTCAAATAATTTTTAAGCTCCTCAATCATTTTGGATTTAACTTTCAATTGAGTTTCCTTGTCAATAAGAGTGGCTTTATATTATTCTTCCATAACATGGATCTTTTGAATATACTCTTCAACAATATTATTTCTTCTTTTGTGAACATCTAAAGATATTTGAAATTGCAATTTTTGTCCTCAATTTTAGAATTTATGATATTCATGGAAACATTTAATATTGTTTTATGTGCATGGATAACTTCTTCAAGAAAAATATTTATTATTTATTTCTCAGACACATCACCTTGAAAGTTTTATTCAATAATTAGAAAATTTTCATTTTAAAGAGCCATAGATTCTTCTTTTTATTATAATAGTTCATGAGAGCGTTGCACCTTTTGAATTTTTTACTTCCTGCATCTTCCACATTCAATATTTTTATTCTATATATGCATTATAATTAATAATCCCCTTGAAAAAAAAGTATATATGACACCACTTCATTATGGATATTCTTCACATACCTTTAAAATTGAGTGTATAATCCTTAAATTTTTTTGATAAACTCATTTTCTTTACACTCTATATATCTGAAGATAACTTATTTAAAAGGATCATTTCCAATAGATTTTATAGAAGAGAATATATCACATTGATCTCCTTAAAATTTTGATTTATCCTTTTCTTCATTATTATATATTTTCCCCAATATCTTTTCCTCTTTGATATTTTTGTTTTATAAGGTTTTGGTTGAAACATCTCCTTCATTTTTAAGTGCGATAGAAGTTAATAACTCTATTTGAGGTACTTTAGAGTTTTCTACAATTCTAAACTTCATGTAGAAACTTTGAAAACAACTAGGGAAAAATTGATCCAATCAAAGGTTAATATATATTATCTTTTAAACCACTTATAAATCCCATTATATGAATATGGGGACACTAATATGGGGTGAATTAGTGTACCTAAATTTTACCAAGTTTATAATTTATTTTAAATTAATACCTCTTGCACTCAAACCTCAACTCTGGTTAAGAGAAATGAATCAGATATGCAATACCAATAATAACATTCACATATAATAAAAATAAAAAAATAAATAGAAATACTTAGATCTTTTTACAAGGTTCATATCCTAACAAAAAACCTACTCCTCATCATTCCCAATTGTTATTATGATGTATATTTTACTATCACTATTGAATTATGGTGATCAAATGTTCAGTTAAAGTTTAAAACAAGTGTTATATGGGTATCACCCACTTCCCTATGTAGGAATGTACACTTACAATAATTGAATTCTTATCATTATTTAGACAGGAACCACCATTTCCTCAATAAACTTCTTCCTCTACTTTGGTATGAAGAAAATATTTCAATGAACATATTGATGTCTAAACATTAAGAATAATATCATGTTTTTAAATAATTTGACTACCAGAATGTATTCAGAAATATATCATTCACATTAAATTATCCTCAATATCTTTAGGATGATATAATAATATATGAGAGAATGAAAGCTTGAATATATCCCCATTCTTTCTCAGTAAGGGTCGAAAAATATCATCTATAATAGAAACATAGTCAGTCATTTCTCAACATATTTTTATCTTCAGTGGTCATATTATTTCTTAGTTAATCAAATGCTCATCCACATAATATCATTTAAGTTATTAAATTTTGATAACCTCATTTGTGTTCATGAATAAGTATCACTCTACATTATCTTCATTCAAGCATATTATTCAATGTTAGAGTTAAATATTATTCCCCTTACATTTTTTATTCTTCCTTCACAATTCTATCAACATATAACCAATATTTCATGTGGTTTTTTATTCATGAAGTTGTGATATATTTCATGGGATTCTTAAAACCTCCTTTAAAAACCTCAAGATTATTTGTGTTCTACCTTGTATATCAAGACCCATAATGATCTATATAAATGGCCAAGGGAATCTTAATGAATGTATATATAATTCATGGATTCAGTCACATTCTACTTCACATAGAAACACTGGATCGTGGGCTCACTTTCTACTTCTCAAAAAAAAGTATGATACTTCTCCCCCTTCATGTAAATTTATAAATATTGCAGTCTCTATTATTTCTTATGAAAATTAGTACATTCAGTCATATTCTTCTTTTACAAGAGATTATACACTAATTTCTCTTCATCTGTGTGAAATTAAGAGTCTCTGAAAAACTCCTCCCACTCGATATTAGTATTTATATATTTTTTTTCTCTAACTCATTCTTAATATATATAGAATATTTTACCAACTCAAGGATTCCAAATATTATAGTGATCAATTCATTCCCTTAAAATGAAAAAAATCATGGTTTCTTTCAATCATATACTTGAATTTATGGTTTCGAGTTCTTTGGTGTTATTCTTTCAAAGAAAATTGAATCCTCCCTATTATATATGATTAAAAGGAAATACTGGTACATTAAATTAAAATTGAATTCATATATCATTCTCATGGGAATTCATATATATAAAAACATTATTGTGCCTCATGTGATATGCTCGACAATGCCCTTGTCTTCAAACTCATGCACACATATAAACTCTAGCATACATGAAAGGTGTTTCATAGAACTATCAAAGAAAAATATCTAACATTAGAGCCCAAATTGATAATTATTTTGTAGGGAATAAGAGTAAATCATTTTTCAGTTTAAAAATATATTTATCTTAAAACTATTTTTATACATTATACATTGGTTTTTTAAAATTAATTTGTAAAAAATTTATAAATTGAATAAATAAAAATATATTTCATATTTGTAATTAGAATATTCAAATTGGATAATGAGGTCAATTTTATTTTTCGGTATAAAAATAAGTTATCGAGGTAAAAATTGAGTTACCAGGATAAAGGTAAAATGGGATAAAAGAGGTAAATTTATTGAAAAAGTCCTAAAATATTACAAAACATTATCTATGAATGAGTGTATAAGGTAATTTTAAACGTTCCTTTATCCTATCTCAATTATTTGTCCACTTTGGATCCTTTTTTCATGAGAAATTACATTCTTTATTCATTAAGGAATGGGTATTTATGAAAATTCCCCACAAACTCACATATAAAAGGACCCCTATGATAACCACCTAAATCCACACCTTTCCTTTAGTTTCCTCCAGAATACCAACCCAAATTATATCCCTTAAATCCTCTCCCACATTTGGGAACCATTTGTCATATGAAAGAGTCTCAAATGCCTAATTTTCAAAAATCTCTATGTCACACCCTAACATATGGAATTAGGTATGAATCCACTAATATTATTTTATATTTAGTTTCTAGGGTTTTCAATAGGAAGAAGAAGTTTTTAGGATTATCAGTGGAAGTATGAGGCCATTGATTAGCTAATGGAGGCTAGCAGAACGCTTGTATGACTGTAGGTTCCACCATCCAATTGTTGGGATTCCACCTACCCATCAGTGGAGGACCTGGAGGTATAGGCTCTCTACCTATAACCACTTGAAATCTAACTGTATTCCACCCATTATAAAGTGAATATCCTGGAGGTGAAGACTTAATTTCTACACCCACTAACTAGCCAGTGAGTCCTAGTGGAAAATCAGTGATGCCTCTAGGCATGTATTTGGTAAGGGATAATATGTTATTTTAGCAAAAAAATAGATTTTATTTTCCTTAATACTTCTCCTTGAACCCTAATATTAATTTTCTTGGTTTAGTGTCCCCTTTGGTATATTTTTAGCATTCTATATCTCCCTGATGGTTAATCTTTATTTCCATTTGGATGCTCAGACCTCTATTGGGTGTAATCCTATAAGTGGATCCTTTATAATCCATTTTATTCTCTTCTTCTCCTTGATTTTGATGCCTTATGAGGCTACACAACTATATCTAGCTTGGCCATATAGAATTTATGTTGTTTCCATCAGATCTAGGTTCTTATGAATCTGATATCTTCTACTCCTATCATAGGACTAGATGGAAATGAGGTTTTCATCATGTTTGAGGTAGGCATCTCTATCCTATGGTCTATCCCTGGGCATAACTTGTGTTACATTGAATTAATTTGGTTTTTAAGTGTGAATTTGATGAATTTAAATCCATGATAGGAAAATGTGATCTCTTATGGCTATAGAAATATTTTAGAGAAAGGGTGTTTTTTATGGAAACTATTTTGATAGACGTGATGTGTCTAATAAATTTTTTCAAAGATTATTTTGAAAATTAAATGGTTTTTCAAGAATGTAAGTACAATTTTATCACTATAGAAAATGATTTATGATAATTTAGGCATTAAATGAAAGGTTTTTCCTTAAAATATGTTTCATGATATGTCCATCCATCCATCCAAATTAAATTTTTATTCAAAACAATAAATCTTAACAACCTTGGGGAACCCGGGGATTAAGGAGGTCTGAAATAGTGAAAACCAAGGGAATACCCTCTCAGTAATTTAATGCACTCTGGTTTCAAACTATTGATAGGGAGAAGGTGAGTGGAGATGGAACTCTGGAGCGCCAAGGAATCCATGTGATCCGCTACCATATTTCCCTCGCGCCAAGTGTGAGACACATCGGTATTGGGACTAAGAAGAGCTTTACATTTTCTAATAATGTAACCAATATTAAAAGGGGGGATCTGATTCCAAGCATGGAATCATGGAGAATCTTGGCATCAGTCTCCTCCTTGGTTAGATCCAGCTTCTCCTGCCTACAGAGGGAAAGCTACATGAGCATGCCCACCACCTCAACCAAGAGAGAAGTTCCCTTTCCAAAGAAGGATGTGAACTCCATGAACAACTCCCCCTGGGGCCATGGACTACGTCCCCTACTTTCATCACCCCCATAGCGCAGGACCCATTGGTATTCAGCTTTAAACCAGAACCAGGGATGTCCAGCTTACCCAGTTCCCCTGCTGGACGACCCAAGTAGGAGAAGCCAGGGGGATACTAACATGTAGTTGGTTGAGAGAGGGGACGTTTGGCCATTCCTTGATGATTGGAGTCAATTCAATCATAAGGAAGAAATCCAGTTCAATTATGGACCTAACCAAAGGATAAAAGCCTTCAAATCTTGACTAGTTCCTGGCTTTCCACATGCTCCAGCATCCTGTACTGAATATCACCAAACGAACAATCCTAACCATCTCAGATCCTGCAACGCCTTGGAACTGGATTTCCACAAAATAAGTGGCATTTTGGTCAAGAGAGAATAGTGAAAAGGAGCCACCGAAGCAAGACCACACCGCCTAAGCCCAGTCCCCTTCAAAAAAACAAGTGTTTCATGCTCTCTTCCCGCCTGTTGTTGCAATAAGAACACCTAAAATCCAAGCAGATTCCCATCATCCTAACATTATTGTTCGTCACTAATACAGCGTTCTTGATGTGCCAGGTTTGAAGTTGAACTTCGTTGGAATCTTATGGAACCACACAACACCATTCCACCCCTCCTGAAGATCCTTCTGAGAAAACAACCATGTAAAATCTTTGCAGGAGAAGACCCCCGAAGCAGAGGGGGTAAAAACACATCTGTTTGAATCGTCATTGAACTCAATGGATTCAAGAAGGGCCTGTTGATCCTCATCTAGGATTTTTGAGGTGAAACTAGGGTACTGAAAAGCTTCTTTAACTATAATCATCGGGGTCGGGCAACTAGGGAAGGCTAAAACAGAGCCCACCCAATTTCTGTGCCAGAAAAGGATATCCCCTGATCCCATAATCCACTGAGAGTTGAGATGTATCATTTGGTATAGGGCTAAAATTTTACCCACATAGGAGAAGTATAACCACTGATATACTCCACACTTCCGACACAGATAGGCACCATGATCTTTCCCAATAAAGACCACTCCTCTAGAACTTCCCATGCGATCTTGCCATGAATGCAGAGTATCGTGCTCCGAAGACTCTTCACATTAATCCTGACATCCTGAATCAGCCTCGCCAACTTCCCCCATGAAGCCCAATGCTTCTTCCCTTATGATTTATCATCCCACACAAAGTGGAAAGGAACATTGGTTTTTAGACTTTATGATTCACTTATGATTGATAGTGGTCTTGTTTGTCTGAGTTGTGTACACCCATGAGTTGTGATTGTCTTTTTAGTATTGTATAAATAAATTACATGATTATTTACTTGATATACTCATTTTATCAATTGATATAGATATTTATGCTTGAAAACTATTTATTTCATCTTCTTATTCCTCATGGTTAAATTCTATGTCATATTTATTTGTGTATTTAAATATGACATATTTTATAAAATAAAACCAAAGGTTGATTTTTTTTATGGAAAATGTTTTATTTTGAAATGATTTAAAATATTTTTTATATAATAACTAATATATTAATGTGTATAGAAATTATATATATTATTGGTGGTATCCTAATGATATTTATTAATTATATCCAACTTTTGTATTTGGGTTTTTTAGCCTCAGTCTTACATGATACTGGTAAAGGGAGGATCACAATATAGAGTAGTTCTCTCCTGGATCATGTTTCCTTATAATGGGTTGGGATTGTGATGACATATGGACACATAGAGATGTAATAATGTATTTCTAGGGGTTTCATGTTGATTTTCTATCAGTTTTTTCATTTATACATTTTTATCCTATTATTAGATGTTACCATTTTTTTGTTTGGTTTTTTTACATATGAGGTATCTTTGATATATTTTATAATACTTTGTTAATTTTTACATATAATATGTATATTGATGGAGAAATCAATCCCATGTATCTTTCTATGATACCTAGTTCCTTATCTCCATCTTACAGTGAATGGGAACATTCTTCGGACCTTCTGGTGGGCCAATTTAGGTGAAATTATTGGTTGACTTGGGTTGGTCAGTTGCAAATTGGTATCGCGCAGTTTGTAGGTTAATATCATTTTCAATGAATGGATTTTAAACTCCCATTAATGAAGAATCAGATGCATGGTATACATTTATGTTTTATCCTCGTAGAGTTTCATTAATGTTTGGCTAGATAAAAGTAAACTTAGCGCTCAATGGGAGGCAACCCATCATTATTTTGTTTTTATTTCACTGCATTTAGTTTAAATATATTTAGTTTTTAAGTAAAAAATGGAATGAATTTACCGTAATCATTTTTCTACTGGTACTGCAGTGGAGCTGAGTTCATCATATATATTTTTACCATCAACATGTTAATTTGATTTTGGTGTTATCTCTTTGATATGATGTGGGTTTGTGTTGTCCTTGTGTAGATTTTACATCTACATCATTTCTAGAGATCCATCAGATACAAGTCTCCATTATGTGTCAATATTCACTTACACAAGGAAGTGATTTATTTTACATTTTACTTTATGCTTCCAAAAACACCATGTAAAATAGCTAACTAAAAAAATTAATTAAAATTTTGAACAATGAAAAAATAAACTAACATTACTATCATTATTGAAACCATGTGAAATCTATTGTATTTGTTTCATAACATGGTAATAGGAATAACACTTGTATCCTTAGGAAGTTTAAGTACATGATTCCTATTGAAAATGCTTTGATATTTGACCTCATAACTTAGATGACTGCTAATATTATTCCATGCTTTGAAAAAAATGGAAACTTGTACATTTTTAAGACACTTATTTTCAATCACGCTCATTTGTGTGGTTCAAAATTATATTTCCATAACCATGAGAATTTTGGCTCATTTTTACATCATCTCCCATTTATCTTTTTTATTGAGGGAATCTTAACCATGTTAGGTATTCTAGAACTTACAATGTTTTTCTATCAAAGCGATAGGTCAGAATGGCCCGAAGGCCTTCATTTTTTTTATTTTTTGATAATCTACATTTCAAGGGGTGAGGTGGAACCCTGACAAGGCCATAAGGCTCAGAGAAAATTACATGACCCATAGGTCCTAGAGGGAATCACCCAGACAAGACAACTTGGAACTGCCCCTCCCCAGAATATGTCATGATATCAGCACTCGACCTTCACAGGGCTGGTCGGCTAGCTATCCTATGAAAAGATACACAAGCCCAGTACCAATGGCACTATAGTAGAATCTATAGCAGGCACTGTAGTAGATACTATAGCAGGCACTATAGAAGGTACTATAGAAGGTACTATTCGGTACTCTAGTAGCCGGAACTATTCATCCATTTGGGCCTTTGGGCCACTAGTTTGGTCCTTGGGTCCTGCAAGGATTTCGGGCCACCTAAGGCCGTAGGGCCAGTTGATTATCAAGGCCTTCAGGACACCTTAAGGCTATAGCTCCACCCCAAGGCCTTTGGGCCACATGAATGCAGATGTACTAGTCAGACTACAAGGGACAAAGCGATAGGAATTTTGAGAGTTTCACAAAAATGAATAAGGTATTGGTCTTATTTATTTATCCCCTTTAACCACAGATCCACCCATACATATTCTTCATCATGTATCCCTTAGAATCTATGAATAATTATTTTTGAAATGATCCCAAAGTAGATACCCTTCCCTATCCATTTCTTGACTATTTTCACGACAATTTTCAATCTTAGTGTGGGAGAGAGATTTATTCCTGGAAATGGTTTTTTGAGGGATAGTGAGGCATTTGATACACATGTATTGACATTATAACATCATGATCATATGTATTATATTTCATACTAGCCACATACATTACATGTATTTTGATATGGGAATGTATGTTCTTTTTGGTTACAATAATGAGTACATCTATAGTCATTACGTAGTAACCCTAATATTTATGGATACATATAAAAGCGATGAATCATTAATCCAGGATCTAGAGAGTTTTATATATGACCTACTTTCACTGAGATAATATATCATATGCTCTACTTGTGTACCTTTCTTTGTGATTTTTTCTAACACTTATTTCATGCGGTTTAGGAACTATTATTCAATTGTTTACATATCCATTATGTTCGAGTGATTTTTTTCCTAAAAAAAGAGAAATAAAAAATTATTAAAAAAACAGAGAGAGAAACATCATATTATCATATGCTTAGGGATGAGGAACATTTTAAGTGTGGGGGAGTGAGAGTTTGAGGAGATATTTGGATAGACACCTATCATGTATTTATTTCAAGAATTGACCCACCTTTTTTCAAAAAACTATCACAATTTTTTTAATGACACACCATCTCATAGCCTTAGACACATTTGAACCTCATGTGAAGTCCTCGATATTGGTTTTTTCTTTGGATTTCCACTATAAGAGATGTGAAATTCATGTAAATATTATGGTAAGAATGCATATGTATGAGAATTGATCAAAGATTTTATCAAATTATTTGAGAGATGCAAGTGATGGAAAGGTACGTCACATGATGTATGAGTGTAGGTACTTTTTTGATAAAGAATGTGAGAGGAAGTGATACTATTTTGAAATTTAAAAATTTAAAAGAAGAAAGATATTTTATGGGTAAAAGGGATTGAGATTTTTTGAACTTGTGATTATATTTATCTTGTTTGTTTAGGGTGAAGTTTTATGTTGTTTCTGATTTTTTTCTTTGGAATACAAAAGTTTAAGTGTGGGGGATTTGATTCACATGAATTTACCTTTTTTAATAATTTTCTAATTTAGTGTTAATTATTTTTCTAATCACTTTTACCATTTTTAGGTTGTTTTTTTATTTTGTAGTGTTATAGATATTTTAATAATTTTTAGTCAATTTATATACTAATATTTTTATTTTAGTATTATTATCTGTTTATATTAATTTTATATTTTATTAACATTTAATATCTAACACTTTTATTATTATTTTTGGTTTAATTAATATTAGTTTATTAATATTTTTTATTAATTGATTTAATTTGTTATTTTAGTTTTATATATTTTTTAACATTTTATATTATTTAAAATATTATTATTGTTGTTGTTATTATTATTATTATTAGTTTTTATTATTATTAAATTAAATTTACATTTAAAATTAGTATTACTATTTTTAGGACAGATTTTAATTTTATATAAATTATATTTTATGTAGTATTTTATTATATCTAATTATATATATATTTATTTATTTAATTATTATTATAATTTTATTTATTTTTATAATTAGTCTAATATATATATATCTTTAATTTTAGTTAATATATTTTTAATTTTCATTTTTTATAATCAAATTAGTTTAATATATATTATTATAATTATAAATTCATTATTCTGAAACTATTATTATTATTGCTATTATTATTAATTTGACTATTATTGTTATTATTATTATTAATATTATTATTATTGAACATATAACATTTAGATAATTTTTTATTTTGATGTTTGAATATTAATTTTGATTTTTAATTTTTTTTTGTTTCTGCCTTTTATTTCAACCAGGCATCTTTATATAAGAAGGGAGAGGCCCTCTTCTTCGAGGTGTTAGTTGGGAGAAAATCCTTGCAGAGGAGGCCAATGTCCCCTCCTACACTCCCCTAAAACAATTTTGATGACACCTCCTATCCCCTTCTAATAGCACCAGCAACATGACTCCACCAGCATTCCCCCTCTCCTAAATTCATTGCATTCATCCACCAAGGTTGCACTTCCTCATCCTATAGGATTCGAAACCAAAAAATAGGCCTACATCTCCTCCTCAGTAACCACCATCATTACCTATCAACACCTCACACCAAACTGGGTCATCTACCTATCTAATTTCAATTGAGCATACTGAATGGTCTCCTCAACTAGAGCACTGACATACACCTCAATCACCATTGAGGTTGTCAAACTAGCGCACTCTAGTGCAGTAATCCACAGACATCCCTCCTCTCCACCACGAGCAATGATCCACTGTCCAAAAAGAATCCCATCTACCCTACCATCCACACCTCCTCTTCACTATCCACTAAGCCACCTCCTCTCTATAGTATTAACTCATATTGCCCAGCAACGCATCACCCATCAGTTCTGGGTGGGTGTGCATCAGTGGTTCGGGAGAAACATTGTCGCGTGCAGGTTATTCATTTTGGAATTGTGGTGATTGAAAGGTAATGATTATTATTTTTCTATCATCGAAGGTAGGTTTCCTTGAAAGTAGTGACAAAACAAGCATGGTGATATCTGTTTATTATTTTATGTGTTGTGTTTTCTTCTTCGCGGACTAATTATTTAGTGTCGTAGTTTCGATGAATTCAACAGTGTATGCATTCCATTATTTTCTAACCATGTTTTACTTTCTTTTTAATTTAATTTTTTAGTTGAATATTTAATTATTTAATTATAGTTTTGTTTGAATTATTTTTCATTTAGAGTCTGCACACATTATTTGGTGCCCATTCGTGTGATACCTAATAAGTAATCATGGCTGGAAATAATCATAGTATTTGTTTATTTGGAATTTGGTCATGCGCATGAAAAAATCATAAATCACATGCAAGAAAATTGTAAATAAATAAATTCTTTGATGATATCTCACCCATTATTACTTACTATGTATCACACGAACGGACACCAAATCATGTGTGCATAATCCAAATGAAAAATAATTCAAAGACAAATATAATTAAATAATTTTGCATTGAATAAAAAAATTAAATTTAAAATAAAATCAAACATGGTTCAAAAATAATGGCATGTTTATATTTTTTTGTTCATTGAAACTCCAACACTAAATAATTATCCTGCCAAGATGATAATATATCACATAAAATAAAAAACAGATATCAATGTGATCATGTTGTCATTGTTGTCACTGTAGGTTGTCATCAATAATCGTAAAATAATCATTATTTCCCATCGATCACTGCAGTTCCAAAAAGAACCACCCATATGTGATGATGTTTTTTCTAAATCGGCATTTCACACCCACCTCAAACTGATGGTTGATTCGTTTTTGGGAAGTATAGGTTGTTGCAGAGAGTATGTGGATTAGAATATGGTGAAGAAGAGGTGTGGTTGGCAGGCTCGATGGGATACTGGTTGGGTGGGGGTTCATTTCTTGTGGTGGAGAGGAGGGACCCATAGAGATTATTGCACCAGAGAGGGCTACTTTGGTGGCCTTTATGGTGATGGATGTGTCCTCTAGAACTGTAGGGGAGGAGGTTATTCGGTGTGGTCAGTTATAGCAAGAGAGGTTGATGACCCGATTTGTTGTGAGGTGGAGAGACGAAATAGAAGTGGTTATTAAGGAGGAGATGGATTCTGGCAGATAGTTTTGGAATCCTATATGAGGAGTGGTGAAACCTTGGTGGCTAAATGCAATGAAGGAAGGAGAGGGGTGCACTAGTGGAGTCCTATTGCTTTTGTGATATCCCAGACCCGGATGTCACTTAACGGGTGCCTCAAGCCCAGTGGAACACATGGCCTCAAGTGCATCTCCCCAAATTCTAGGGGTTTTTGACTAGCAGTGAGGGCCTAGGGTGTGTCCATGGAGAGACTATTCCCTCGTTAGCAGAGTGTAGCATAGTGGAAGGAATATAAATGAATAGTAATCAGTGGAAGCAATATATAATATAAATAAACAGTGGAAGAAAACTAATGCAATAGATAAATGAGAATAACAATAACTATATTAACTGGAATAATTATTATTTAATGTCATGTTACTATAAAACTAGAAAACATGGATACAAGACAATTGGCATAACATGTTTCACAAAGTAAATGAAAATAAAGGCTATTCCAAGCAACCTGAGATCCAACTCGGTCCCCTGATATCAAGCTCTATCCTAAACAGAAATCAATCAAGTGTTTGAAGATGTATGCTTCCCTTTATCAACACATGAAACTATGTAATCTACTCCAAGTACCAAACGGCACCTCGAGAGTGTGTGAGATAAATCTTAGTGGGCCACCACCAACAGTGTCTACAATATTCGGCCAGTGTAATGGAATATAGTAGTGTGTAATCATGCATATATAAAGTAAATAAAGCAGTACAATATAACTAAATACCCAAGTACCTACATTAGCCCTCATTTAGTGTCTAAATATGTAACCAGTTCATTAATTATGTAATTACCATTTAATGTTAATAGGTCACATGATCCATAGCCAGCACTTACATCACCTCGTGATAGTATAAGTATTGAAGGTTCCAATACATAACAAGGAAAACTTAAAATGATATTCGGTGAGGGAGTTTCAGGGTAATAACCAAGGTAACGTAGATCTCACAGAACACTAACTCAGTAGTATCTGAGTCTAGCTAAGGGGTAAGAGTGTAATCCAAGGAGTGTAATCCAAGGAATTCCACGATAAGATTCCTACCAAGTCCAAGGTGATCGACCAAGGTAAAATGGTGATAAGTAAGGATATGGCCCTATGGGATTTCACCATGGAACCTATTAGTCAATGTTGGATCCAAGGAGTGTATCTGAGGTATCCTGTAATAATGTAATGGACCCTACAGTAGTATACCGGACATCCGAGGAATATAAAAGAACCGAAGTCTGGGTGGGTGTCAACCTAAGAAAATTGTATCCTTGAATCGGAATGGGGTTACTGAGACCCAATTTACTCTCCTCTCAGAATCCATGGTGAGCTTGAGTCAGTCCATTCTAATTTTATATTGAAATCATGTATTCATTCATTAGGTTCAAGCATTGTCTTCCATTAGTGTGGATAGGCCAAGTAGCATTGAAACCATTTAATCAAGTCTCAATTAACCATTAAGTCATATTCAATTATAGAGGTTCACTCCACTAACTTCTATCAAAATGGAAAGGGGTTCTATGGACATGTAACCTTTATTCAATCTCATTTAATAAGGCCAAGTTATATACTTGGTATATTTTCCATTTCACATTTCAAATTTAATAATCAATTTGAAGCACTTGCCTTAGGTGGTTAAAGTGGTGAACATACATGGTATATTCCATTATGAAATTATCATTAATAACAATCCATTTATTATAAGAATACTCACCTTTAGAATGGTCAAGCAAGGGAACACCCGAACAGTTTCTCAAACTTGCTGAAACACTAAAACTAAATTGTGGAATAACCTTGAACATGGAGAAGATTGAGTTGTGGGTGTAATCGCTGAAAACTAATCACATATTTGGAAGGATCGTAACCATACTTTTCTAACAAGTATAATCATGGAACCTAAATTTAAGAAATGTCTTTCAATGAAATCGGCAGGCCCCACATGAATATTCCAAAATCAACGAACTTCAGGGATGAGTTATAAGCCACCATCCTTAGGGTTGTACGACTCTCCTTCTCTAGTATTGGCCCTTGATTTGGCTCAGATCAAAGTAGATATAAGAAAAAGTGAAAAACTCTCACATAATGATATCTAGGTCGAGAGAAAGAGATAAGAAGAATGGATAAAGAGGACTAGAGTATTTACTGTTGCGCATCCAATGTGATGAACGTAAGCTCGATCAAATTTAGGATGAAGGAGATATCTTGATCCCTAGAATTGGCCTTAAAAAAACTCCATAATGATAAGGAAAGGGTTTAATCCTTCTAATTCTTGGATTAGGGATGAATAGGGGGTAAATAGATCAATAAAGTCATTTTGGAAAATTTACCCGTAATTTTAGCTTGCTCTCAGTTTATCAAACCATGCGCAAACTGTGCAACATGGTTTTGTCTGAAATAACATTCTCTACATGGTTTGATCAAACTATGCATAATCCATGCAAAGGTACCTAGGAAAAAGTATAGTTCACACGGTTAGGGCACATGACCATGCGCCAACCATGCGAGGTGGCTCTGTCTGGAAAAACACAATCTTCACGGTTTACTCTAAACAATACACCAAGCATGTTTCTTCCAAAAATATGGGTTCTATGCTCTAAAAAAAGCCTCATACATCCTCGGAACCTTTACTAACTCATTAGGAATCCATATTAGGTCCAAATTAAAGATTTAGACAAAATATTAAAGGATCCATACCTAAGTGAAAAATAGGGTTCTTACATTATTCCCCCTTAAAAGAACTTGACCTCTATTTCTCCTTCTAAGGGAAAGGAAACACTTTATAAGAATAATTCTAGCCCCTGAGCACATACATCAGCTTCTCACACCCAAGTTTCATCTTTTACATGTTCGTGCTACCATAGCACCTGTACCAGAGGGATAGACCTACCTCGGTGAGCCTTCGTGCTTCGGTCAAAGATGCGTACTGGATATTCCTCAAAGGTAGCATGAGCATCTAAATAAAATTCCTTGGGATCAAAGGTATGAGACAGGTCAACATGATATTGGTGAAGCTGTGAGATAGTAAAGATATCATGCATGGAATGATACCTCTGAGGTAGTAGCAACTGGTAGGCTACTGGCCCGACTCTATCTAGAATTTCAAACAGCCCGACATAACAATTAGATAGCTTTACATACTTACTTAACCATTTATGCCCTAGCCTGGGTGATACCTGAAGAAAAACATGATCCCAAACCTCATACTCAAGAGGTCATCGATGATGATCAACATAGTATTTATGTCTAGATTGAGTAGTATTAATACGCTTCCAAATCAGCTGAACCTATTCTGAAGTCTCCTGAACGAGATAAGGACCTAGTAGGGCTGTCTCACCTACCTCTATATAGCAAAAGTGTTAATGGCATAGCCTACCATATAAGGCCTCAAAAGGAGTCATCTTTATCATCGCCTGAAAACTATTATTTTAATCAAACTCAACGAGAGGGATATGCTTTTCCCAAGAATCGCCGAAATCAAGTACACATGATCAGAGCATATCCTATAGAACCTATATTTTCTATTCCAATTGTCCATAGGTATGAGGTTTAAAATTTGTACTTAGAAGCACCTGAGTATCCATAGATTTCTGCAAACCTTTCCAGAACTATGAAGTGAAATGACATCCATATCTGAAATGATAGTACGTGGAACCCCATGTAGTCATATGATCTCAAAGACATATAGTCTTACCAACTCATCGACTGAGAAATTATCCCATATATGAATGAAGTGGGATGAGTTTTTTAGTCGTTCAATGACTACCCATATAGAATCGCTACCCCACAGTGACCTAGTTAAGCTGACTACGAAATCCATAGCAACATTTTATCGTTTCCATTATCTAACTAGAAGTCGTTGTAACAAGCTTGTAGGTCTATGGTGATCCTGCTTCACCTACTGATAGGTGGAACACCTAATGATGACGCCTACAATCTGATGTTTCATTCCAGGCCACCAATATTAGTGTCGCATATCTCGATACATCTTTGAGATTCCTGGATGAACAGTCCACTGAGAAGCATGGGAATCTTTCATCAACTCCTCTCTCATATCTGTAGGAACCCAGATACATCCACATAGACGTAGGACATCATCTCTATCCACAGACCAATCTGGAGGTTGATTATCTCCTAATATACACTCATAGAGAACCAAACCTTCGGGATTTGAAAACTGCCTACTCTTCACCTTCTCAAGGAGGGAAGTGGTAAGTGTTAAGGATGAGAGGAAAGATTATTTGTGACTATCATGAAAATCCAGATGAAGTTTAGAAAAAAAGGGTCATTAACTTCCATTCATCACTGGCTTCATCTATGGCTTATGCTTGAGTTTTCCAACTCAGTGCATCAGCGACCGCATTTCCATTTCCATGCAAATAGGAAAGCTAAAAATCAAAGTATTTTAGATATTTAACCTATCTCCACTATATGAGGTTTAAGTCACACTGAGAAAGATATACTTGAGGATCTTGTGATCTTTACACACCAAAAATCACTCACCCAACAGATAATGTCTCCAATGATGAAAGGCATAGACAACTGCTACTAGCTCAAGGTCATGCGTTGGGTAATTTCTTTTGTGAGGCCTCAAATATCGAGATCCGTACACAAAGACTTTGTATTCCTCAATTAACACTACTCCCAGACCAATGCCTGATGCATCTTAGAAGATGATATAACCTTTACTTTTCTTGGTAAGGATCAAAATCGATGCCTATACAAGCCTCACTTTCAGTTTCTAAAAGGGTTTATCACATTCTTTTGACCAAAAGAACTTAACACCCTTCTTTGTAAGTCCACTATGAGGTTAAGCAAGATGTGATAAGTCATGTATGAAACAAATGTAATATCAATCGAGTCCTAATAAACTCCTAAAATCAAACATGTTCTTGGGATTCTCCCAGGAAACTACAGCACTAACCTTTTTAGGGTGAATAGATACTCTAGATTCTTAGATAATATGACCCAAGAAGTGTACCTTGTCAATCCTGAAGTCGCAATTAGCAAGCTTGGAATAAATATGATGCTCTCTCAGTGTAATCAAAACGGTCTCAGAAGTTTTTCATGGTCGTTACGAGTGAGAGAATACACCAATATTTCATCCAAAAACACCACAACAAAAGAGTCCAAATAGGGGTGGAAAACCCTATTCATCAAAGCCATGAAAATGGAAGGCATCTTTGTAAGACTGAACAGCATAACAAGATACTCATACAAACCATACCTATAATGGAAAGTAGTATGAGGTATGTATGATGGTCTGATTCGCACCTAATGATAACCTGATCTCAAGTCAATCTTAGATAACACCTTTTCTCCTTGGAACTAGTCAAAGAGGTCATCAATTCAAGGAAGTGGATACTGATTCTTGACCATAAGCTGGTTCAACCTTCTGTAATCCATGCATAGACATAAGGTTACATCTTCCTTCTTGGAAAAAATCACGGGTGAACCCTAAGAGGATGTACTAGGATGTATAAATCCTTTGGCCTCTGGGTCCTCTATCTGTCAGTTAAGCTCTTGAATCTCAGTAGGTTCCATCCTATATGGAGGAATGGACATTGGAGCTTCTCTTGGAACAAGATATATTATAAACTCTACCTCTATTAAGAGGTAAGCTAGAAAAGTCATCAGGAAAGACTTCCCTAAAATGATCAACTACTAGATGGAAATTAGTTTGAAGAAAACCTTAATCCTCTATGAAAAGATTTCTAATCTGGGCAGTCACTTTATCTAGCCTATTATGCTTCAGTCCATCTCTCCCAGCCTATACATCCCACTCACCTTTGAAAAGATAAATTCTACCTTCTGGTGATGTAAAAGAGACCCTTTGGTGATAGAAGTCTACAAAGTCATGATAGTAGACTAACCATTCCATAACAAGAATGACATAAAAGCTCATCATCTTGAGATCAAAGATATTCCACAAGAAAGGGTAACTTCCAACCTCAAGGGGGCAGTCAATGCACTTGTGTATTCCCTCCATCCATATTCTCAATGGTGTATTAAGGTTCATTAAACCATAGTGATATTGTATCTATAGTCTGATACTTTCCACGATAGATACAAAAATGAAAGAGTTTGAATAACCTATATCAAACAAATTATAGAAAATAGTGGAGGCTATTAGAATAGTACCTCGTACTGTCGATGGTTTCACAGCCTGATCCTCATGTATCGGTTGTAAATCATGCAACTGACCTGATCCATGGATCTGTGCAACTGATGGAATACCACAATCATTATTACTCTAATGGTGCTACTAGTGATCATGGTTTGGACTACCATGACCATGACCTCCTCCTCGGCTAGACCTGCTAGTGTTATTCAACTCCCCACCTAACGTAGTGCAAAAGAACTTGCTCTTGAAGGTGGTGATGATGTCGATCATTTTCCACTTGAAGCTGGTGGAAATGTCCTGTAGAAATGTTGAAGATGACCCATACAGCCACACTCCCAACACTCCATAGGGTCTTTGTCAAATTGGGGTTTCTTATTCCATGGTCTTCCAAACTAATGAAACACCACAAAGCTTTAAAACTGGATACTATGGATGCCACTCCCCTAACGAGAAACCTCAAAGTAATATTTCCTGCCACCGGAAGAACTATTGGCCTGACACAGCACTGATCCTTTAAACTTGGTACTTGTGCTAACCCTTAGGTTATATTTATTGATAAGGTCTTTATCAACTATTTCATAAAATTTCGGAAGTATAAAGACATTACCTGAGTTCGGATGGCGTACTGGAGCACATCCTCAAAATTTCTAGCACATGAAACCTCATCACCGACTAGGAGTGATGAAAAAGCGCTTTAAATTAGTGAAACATGGTGAATATTCCATAACTGACATAGAACCCTACTCAAGATGCACGAACTTTCTAAGTCTGTCAACTCGCAGTGCTTGGGAAAAAATATATCATAGAAGGCAAACTAGAAATCAACCCAAAACATGCCCTGATTATGACTGTCCTGGGTAACCACATCCCACCAACACTTGGATGATCACGAATCATGTATATAGAAATCTTGACTATCTGCACTAGAGACATTTACAGATTCTCAAATATAGATAGCATGGTCTCTAGCCAAGACTCAATATCCTGAGAGCCACTATCCCCTGAAAAGGTTGTAGGATGTTGTTGTTGGAACTCACGAGTGATATCAGCCATCTTAGGAACAACCCATATAGTAGAAATCATGGACTGCATTAGAAGTAGGAAACTATCATGGACATGGGAATCAGTTCCTGTATCAAGTACAGAAGGTGGTGCCTCAACTAGAACTCCTGGAGGAAAAACTGACAGCTTAGGGCCCACCATGTCTGGAGCATGGTCGCCACCATCCTCATGGAGAATGACACGTGGATGTCATGGCAGCATTGGTCTAAAAATTCCAAGAACACACCTTAGAAAAATATTAAGATCATAAGATAGAATCCCTAGAGGAATATGAACATAAGAAAACTCATTACCCAAGGAATACTACCCCAAACTACCTACTTAGATGACTTGGTATCAGTAAGTTCTCAAGTATATGTTTCATATCATTTTGTAGTTAATTTACAAGTTCACTCTATTACCTTTCATACACATGACAAGGTTGTATAAGGATGTGCAACCAATTAATTTTAGATTTTCAGATTCAATTTATAATGGACAACCATTTTCGATGAATCAGTGCCCATACACCTATCACCAAAAATAAAATCCACTTACTTATAGCATAATGGCTCAACTCAGTAAATTACGCATCCCAACACATGACAACACATACACCTCATGAATTGAGACAGGAAATCACTCAATCACATCCAAGGTAATACCAGTACAAGTAAACTATCACAACATCACTCAAAAATCACAAGCATATCAAGAAATGAAAAGCAGTGAAATGCACCTATATGACATGGCAATATGCAAGAAATGTGAACACTAGGTGCCTATAATAATTCATGTAACAATTATCCTTGTCCTCATATCATCGGAAAAAGGATGAAATAAATTCTAAAACATAATAATAATCAACAACACCATACAACATGTGTGTCACCCAATGGTGAAAAATTATCAACTGTAATAGGAAAAAGCATAACAACAATTATAATTTAGGAAACTTGGTTTTTTTACCAAACATGGGTTCGCGACACCCAATCATAGATTATGACCAAGTCCCAAGCGTTTCGATTCTCCAATCTATTGTCTCCAAGTAGTATGGAAAGAAAAAAAACCACCTCTGATACCACTTTGTGACATCTCAGACTCAAATTCCACTTAACAGGTGTCCTGAGCCCAGTGGGACACATGGACTCAAGAGCATCTCCTGAAATGCCAGAGGTTTCTGACTAGCAGTGAGGTCCTAGGGTGTGTCTATAGGGAGACTATTCCATCATCAGAAGAGTGTAGCATAGTGGAAGGAATATAAATTAATATTAATTAGTGGAATCAATATATAATATAAATAAATAGTGGAAGAAAACTGATGCAATAGATAAAAAAGAATAACAATAACTGTATCAACTGGAACAAAGATGATGTAATGTCATGTCACTAGAAAACTACAAAACATGGATACAAGACAATATGAATAACGTGTTTCACAAAGTAAAAGAAAACATAGGCTACTCCAAGTATCCCAAGATCCAACTCGGTCTCCTACTATCAAGATCCATTATAAATAGCAAGCAATCAAGTCTTTGAAGTTGTATGCTTCCCTTTGTCAACACCTGCAACCTTGTGATCTACTCCAGGAACCAAAAGGTTCCCGGAGAGGGTGTGAGATAAATCTCAGTGGGCCACCACCAATTGTGTCTATAACATTTGGCCCGTGTAATGGAATATAGTTGTGTGCATGCATGAATATATAAAGTAAATCAAGTAGTAAAATATAACTAAATACCTAAGTACCTGCTTCAGCCCTCAGCTGGTGTTTGGACATGTAACCAATTTATAAATTATGTAATTACCATTTAATGTTAATAGGTCACGTGAGGCATAGCCAACACTATCATCACCTCGTGATAGTATAAGCTGTGAAGGTCCCAAGACATAACAAGGAAACTTGAAAATGATATCTGGTGAGGTAGTTCCATGGTAGTAACCAATGTAACATAGATCTTATATAACACTAACTCAGTAGTACCAATGTCTAGCTAAGGGGTAAGAGTGCAATGCAAGGATCATAATCCAAGTCATTCCACGATAAGTTGCCTACCGAGTCCAAGGAGATCGAACAAGGTAAAACGGGGCTATGTAAGGATGCATTCCTATGGGATTTGACCATGGAACCTACTAGTCAATGCTAGATCCAAGGATTGTAGTTAAGGTATCCTATAATAATGTAAAGGACCCTACAGTATTATATTAGGCATCCAAAGGATATACAAGAATCGGAGTCTAGGTGGGTGTCAACCTAAGAAAATAGCATCCTTGAATCAGAATGGGGTTCTCGAGACCCAAGATACTCTCCTCTCAAAATCTAAGGCGAGCTCAAATCAGTCCATTCATATTTGATATTGGAATCATGTATTCATTCATTATGTTTAAGACATGTCTTCCATTAGTGTGGATAGTCCAAGTAGCATTGCAACTATTTAGTCAAGTCTCAATTAACCATTAAGGCATATTAAATTATAGTGGTTCACTCTTCTACCTTCCATAAATATGGGAAGGGGTGCTACGAACATGTAACATTTATTCAATCTCATTTAATAAGGCCAAGTTATATACTTGGTATATTTACCATTTCACATTTCACATTTAATAATCAATTTGAAGCACTTACCTTAGGCAGTTCAAGTGGTGAGCATGCATGGTATATGCCATTATGAAATTCTCATTAATAACAAGACATTTATTATAAGAAGACTCACCTTTAGGAATGTCAAGTAAGGGGCACACCTGAATGGTGTCTCAAATGTTCTGAAACACTAAAACCCAATTATGGCATAACCTTCGACATGAGACGGATTGAGTTGTGGGTTTAACCACTGACAACTAATCACATATTTGGAAGAATCATAAAAATATGATTCTAACAAGAATAATCATGGTATGTAAATTTAAGAAATAGTTTCCAATGAAATTGGCAGTCCCCACATGAACATTCCAAAATCAACAAACTTTAGGGATGAATTATAGGCCACCCAACTTAGGGTTGTATGACTCTCCTCCTCCGGTATTGGCCCTTGATTTGGCTCAGATCAAAGTAGATATAAGAAAAGGTGAAAAACACTCACATGATGATCTCTAGGTCGACATCATGAGATAAGAAGAATGGATAAATGGGACTCGAGTATATACTATTTCACATTCAACATGATGAAATTAAGCTTGATCAGATTTCAGACGAAGAAGATCTCTTGATCCCTGGATTTGGCCTTCAAAAAGATCCAAAATAAGAGAAAAAGGGATTAATCCTACTTGTTCTCATATTAGGGAGTAAGAGGGGGGGTAAATAGATCATTAAGGTAATTTTGGACAATTTACCCAGAATTTTAGCCTATGTAGGGTTTGTCCACATGGTTTGTCAAACCGTGTGAAAACCGTGTGAGACGGTTCTACCCAAAATAAAATCCTCTACACGGTTGATCAGATCGTGTGCAAGCCATCTATGGGTACCTGGGAAAAAAGGGAATTCACATGGTTAGGCCACATAGTTGTGTTCCAACCATGTAATGTGGCTCGGTCTAGAAAAAAAAATCCACACGGTTTACTCTAAACCGTGTGCCCATCCTGTTTTCCCCAAAAAGATGTGTTTTGGGCTTCTAACAAGCCATAGACACTCTCATAACCTTTACGAACTTATTAGGCATCCATATTAAGTCCAAAGTAAATATTTAGAGTGAAAATTAAAGGATCCATACCTAAGTGAAAAACTAGGTTCTTACAGATGGTTCTATGCACATGGGACAGGAGGTATCACTGACAGTGTTGTAGGAGGGTAGAAGAGAATCTGGTAGCCTCCTCATCTAGGGTTTTCTCCAAGAAGATCCACTGAAGAAGAGGGCCTCTTCGTCCTTATATGAAGATTCTTGGATGAAATAAAAAAGAAGGAACAATAAAAAATTCAAATTCAAATTTCAAAATACCTAATTATATAAATTTTATATGTTAAATAATAATAATTATTATTATAATTAAATTAAGAATAATAGTAATAATAATAGTAGTAGTAAAATAATAAAATTAGAATTATAAAATTATTTCTTAAACTAATGCGATTATTCAAAAATGAGAATTAAAAATAGATTAACTAAATTTTAAATTTATATATATTATACGAAATATTGAAATAAATAAAATTATAATAAAAATTTAATAAATATATGTACATATAATTAGATATACTAAAATAATATATAAAATATAATTTATATAAAATTATAATCTATAAAAAAATAATAGTACTACTTTTAAATGTTAACCTAATTTAATAATAATAAAAACTAATAATATTATTATTATTATTACTAATAGTATATAAAATAATATACAATGTTAAAAACTATAAAATATTAAAATAGAAAACTAAATTAATTACTAAAAAATATTAATAGACTAATATTAATTAAACTAAAAATAATAATAAAATTGTTAGATATTGAATGTTAATAAACTATAAAATTAATATATAATAATAATAATACTAAGTTATATTAGTATTTAAATTAACTAAAAATTATCCAAATATCTAAAATTCTAAAAAACAACAAAAAAACCTAATAATAATAAATTTTTTTAGAAAAATAATTAAAAAAATATTAGAAAATTATTAAAAATGCAAGAAAAATTCATGTGCATCAGGGAACATGCTTCGTGCCTTATAGTGGTCCAATTCAGGTGACATTATTGGTTGACCTGGATTTCTTTATTATAAACTGGTATCAAAGGGTTGGGTTACCATTCAATCTTGTGATAGTGCTTTTGTATCACACTCTTATATATGGGGGTTATTGATAAACTAGATATAAGACTATCAAAAATTGAGAGGTTGTGTGGGATTGTTCCTATCCAACTCTCCTTCATGACAATCCTTGAGTTATCATGGGAAATCCATGGTTTTTTCTATCCTTATTTGTAGTTTTATCCATTTTGGATTAATTTCCTCAATTTGGTTAGGGATAAAGGAACATACTTTTTTAAAGATGGTTTTAATCCTCTTAGTTTTATATAATATGGTTCTTTTAAGAAGAAAAACTTTGAATTCTAGTGATTAAGCTATAAAGTGAGCCCTGCAAGAGAATCCTAAGGTTGATTTAGATTTAGTGGAAAATATAGTCTAAATAATCCAGTCCATGGGTCAAGTCACCGATGTTGAACTGAAATGGAGGGTGCATCATGTTACAAAATTTACAAAGCAACATCCATTGATCTTTAATGGTGACGAGGGAACCTAGGAATTAGAGGAATTGATCAACAGGATTGAGAGTATTTTCCACTTTCTAAAAACTCTTGAATACTCCAAAGTTGGTTTCGCCACTTATATGATTGAAGTTATGGGAAGGAAGTGATGGGAGTTTATTATCTAGGAAAAGTTATATAAATATATCACCTAGAATACTTTCAAAAATCCTCCAATCATATATTCTATCCTAAGACACTGAGAGTGAAGAAGGTATGGGAGTTCATTTATCTCGAGCAGGGATATTTTCCTACCATGGAGTATGCTACTCAGTTTTTTGAGTTTGAACACCTATCTCCAATTATTTTTTCCAATTAATTTCTCAAGGAACACGGGTTTAAAATAGGATTGAGAACCAATATTCAGTCTATGATAATTTTTAGGTGCATATCCACCTTCTTGAAGTTTGTGTACAAGGAAACTATGGATTCTGAAGATATAGATAGGAATACCTGGATTTTTAGAGTACCATTAATGATAGGTGGTATCTAGATTTCATTTTCTATCCAGAATAGGAAGCATGGTGACAAGCACCAAGTCAGTGGTAGGAGTGCACAATAGATATTAGGAAAAATTAAGGTGGTCTATTACCCATGTGGGAGAAAGGAAGGCCTCAAACCTAATTGTCTGGTAGCACCCAGGGTGTGTCACATGTGTGGTAAA
This sequence comes from Viscum album, assembly GCA_963277665.1. Lineage (NCBI taxonomy): Eukaryota > Viridiplantae > Streptophyta > Magnoliopsida > Santalales > Viscaceae > Viscum > Viscum album. The sequence continues at coordinate 2,078,707,134 of OY728128.1, read as the reverse complement.
TATAGTCATCTTCATTGTTTCTATGATAGAGAATACCACATATACCAAGGGCTCTCAATTTAAATTGGATGCATAAAAGTGGTTCAATATAAACCTTGTTACATGGGTGATGATTAGGTTGTGAATAAAGGGAAATATGAGGCTAAATGTATCTATTCAGTGGAGTATTCACAAGAGGAATCATGGGTAGGATCGTATTCCATGAGAAGTGTACTTTTGATTGTATCCTCTATGGTTATGAACTCATTTTATACTGGTGAAACTCATTCCTTTATCTCATCTAAGTGTAACGGTGTTTTTGTGTTTCAATCAAAGCTCATGCCTTTCATGATGAATCTTTACACTCCTTTATTAAAGAATCTGTAGAAGGGTTTTAAATTTCCCAAGTTTCTGGTGTAAATTTTTGACCGTGATACCATATGAGACTTTTTAGTTCTTGATTTTGACATATTTTATCTTATCATTTCCATGAATCAGATGATTATATATAAATTCCATATTGATTGTTATCATCATTGAGCTCAATTTATTTCTCTTGATGAATTCACTAATTTCTTTTAGGTTGAGTGGGATCCTAGATCACGGAGATCATGTCTCGTTGTTCTTAATGAGGATTTGATCTTATTCTAGTTATCAGAGATATTTATTGATGTTATTGTTCCACGTCTTAGGGGACCTCTTCCTATGGTGGTGAGTGAATAGCTCGATGTATTCCCATATGATTTATATGGGTTTCTACCTCAAGGAGAAGTTGTTTTTTCTATAGAATTAGTTCTGAGGACAAGACCCATTTATTTATATTCATACTGTCCGGAGCCCACTAAATTTAAATAATTAAGATTTTAGATTTTTTTTAACTTTAGGCTAATGGGTTTATTCATCCTAGCATTTCACATTGGGAATCCTCGATGCTCTTTATAAAGAAAGAGTGTGGGGGTCTCTTCCTTTATTTACAAAACTAAAAACATAACCATGTGAAAGTTAAGAACAAATATCCCTTTTCTAAGATCGATGACCCTATTGATCAGCTTAAGGGAGCTTGGTGGTTTTCAGAGATTGGTCTGAGATCAAGGTCGAGAAACCCACTAATGAACTCACACACATTGTGGAATACACATGGGTGTTTATTAGATTATAGATTTATAGTCCCAAAATAAACTTACTACTAGGACATAGTAAAGTGGCAGTATGGGATCAAAACCACAGGGATAATTGGAAAGCAAGCAAGAATTAAAACAAAACCGTTTGAAAGGATTCCTAACATTCACTCTTAAAGATTTGTATTTTATATAATTAGGTAATTTTGATTTAATTTAGATAATAAAGAAGGTATAAGGGTCAATTTCAAGGTTATGGGTGTAAGATAATCCTAAATATAGCTTTGAATAGTCCTAGTATATAGGCTGTAAAGCAGTTTAAGGGTCAAAATTTGGTTCCAATCAAACTAATTGGATATACCTACACTGTAAATATATCTTGGTTCAGTTATACCTAAAAAAATCGATGTATTATGATTACAATTTATTCATAAATCTTTATAGGATAATGGTTATAGCCTTCTCAACTCTAATTAGGTTAGGTTCATTCAATTCCACCACTCATGGTCATGGATTTGCAAAATAATGTGATGAATAATTGTTTTATAAATTAATTACTAGTCATAGGATTACCAAGGTTCAATTTATGGATTCATTGGGTTCATAAAAACCCTTACTCTCAACCCCTAACCCTGAGCAGATTAGTCGTGCATGGCAGTATTAATCAAAAGAAATGGAATATAAAACATGTTTAGCATAATCATGAAATGATTGATAAATAAGAAATCCACAATTTAGAACAAGAAAAAAACAAGATAAATAATTAGAAATCAATGTAAAAATAATAAAACACTTAAAAAATGAATAAACACTGAAGGGATAGAAATCATTGAAGAAGAACATAGAATGATATTGAAAATGATCATTGAAATGGAAGCAGAATCACAGTAGATGAAGAATGGGTTTAGAACGGATAAAAACTCAAAAGGATTTGATAAAAAACTAAATGAATGAATTAAAACTAAGTTTTAATGGTAAAACAATGAAAACATATAAAGTAAAATGATAGAAAATCATAGGTTCCCAAACTTTTGTGCATGAAGGAGTGCTCAAAAATATATAGACTCAAAAAGTAAATGATGTATAAAGCCATAATGTCGTGTAAAAGATTTAAGTACATTTTCCCCAAAATAAGTATGACATGTAAGAATCTTTCACGTCATGTATTTGATATCCAAAATATCCTTTAGAAAATCAGCCCATATCTTTAACTGTGTTGGCCCTGAATATCGCACACCTTGTAAACTCTACAAACCATGTATTTGATTCACTTTTAGTGGGATTTTGATTTTAAAATTTAAATGATGTATAATGTATGTGCACATTTTGTATGAGATTTACATCATGTAAAGTCTTCATGGGTTGGTTTATGGATCTATAAATATGTTGTGAATGAGGACTACATGTCATGTATTCTACGCACGATGTTTCAAGCCTATTTTTTCCACTTTTCAAAATTTATTCCTTTGAGTCCAAAATTACTAATTCCTATAAAAAACAAAAAACCAATACATTATTAAATAAAAAATGAATAAACCTTAATTAAATACATCCAATTTTTCTATATAAATTTTTCTTATCAAATTCTCTTATACTTGAACAATTTCTTATCCCCAATAAAAAAGAATCCCAATAGGGATTTCAAAAGAAACAATTTTCAAAACAGGAAACATTCATTACAACCACGAAAATAAAACAAAGTTTAAGAAAAAAATTTAAGTTCTCTAGAATCAATCCTACATATAAAATTAGTCATGCCTTATAGTTCATATTTTTATCTAGATTCTTTCTTCCTTTAATTATAATTTCATAACGGTTCCTTAAAATAAATACCCATTTTTCAATTTACCTCAAAATGAATTTTCTCTCATCACTCAAGGTAAAATGTAACTAGAGTTATTATCATACCCTGAATACATTTCCCTAACCATATACATTCATTTTTTTCTTTTATATCCACTTAGTAGAGACAAATATAAAATCAATCGTGAGTTCTTCAACAATAGGGTTCAAATGTCTCTAAGACTGAGGGCAATCGGGCAGGAAATAAAAAACGAGCTCAAAAAGAGGGTAAGATCTAAAGTAAAATGTATGAAGATTTTTAATAGTGAAATGATGTAACTCATCCTAAAGAAAATTTGTTTGTGCTCCAATACCTCAAAGTGGATCCATAGTTATATCAAGTAAGTATCAAGAATTTTCCCTTGTTCCTTTATCTTTATTTTTATTTATTTTTTGGAAATCAAGTCTAGGATGGATCTCACATCCATCACCTAACCATATATGATTCATCATATGATTCATCGGTCTGGTAATGGAGATTTTTTAATTTCCTAATACACAACCCAATATTTATTTTTTCAAAGGATTAGGGTAAGTATAGGAAAAGCCAAAGGTAATCATAAACCATGTAATATCAATCTGTTGAAAGTTCTACCATACATCTCCTCAATTCTAACATCACATTTTTATCAATAGTGAAAATTTCCCCACACTAGTTCAAAGGATAATAATGCATAGTACCAAGAGTATGGTAGAGAAATATAATTGGCTTGAAATAGATCCATCCTTATAATGTTGTTCATGGATACTGTAGGAAAAAAGAAGAAAATATATACAGGTGGTTCTTAGGAAAAATTGTCTAAAAAAAGATTACCTCAATCATTTTAAAATTTTATTTGTTCAATCATAGCCTCAATATGATCTCAATGCAAGATCTGATGGGTTTATATGCCCCAGGTTTCTCAAGAAATATACTCAGAAAAGAAAATGACAGTGTATGTCAAGAATCCTCTCAAGAATGAGAGTATAAAATAAATGTAAATTACTCAAGGTATAAATCTAATAAATTAAATCGAAATAAAATTTAGGAATCTTGAATTTGAATTAAATTACTCAACTCGAAAATCATGCTAAAAATTCTAAACAGGAATAAAAATGGTTTTCAACAATCTCCAACCTAAAATTGTCATTTATTTAAATGGATGTAATGAGATTTCATGTTTAAATCATGATTTCAATGAAAAATGTATCCTAGATAAGTTTAAAAAATAAATAACCCAAGTTTATCAATAATAAAATACTCCTCAACACTTAAAATTAGATAGTGTCTACATTACTATGTAAATCTTTGTGGGGTTGATATCAAAAATAGCATCAAAAAAATGAAATGGAAATTGATATTTGAAGGTAGGAAATAGAGAGGTCTCTATAGTGAATGTCATTCCATGGGGAAAATTGGTGGATGTTGAATTTTATTTGGACTACCTGAAAAAATTATTAGAAACAAATACTTATACTAGACAAAACATTAGTTCATAGGGTTAAAAAAAGATAGAGGATGAGAAATGGTAGGTGCACATAGTTGACTGTAAGGAAAATCAACTCAGATAAATGCAAGATGGCGAGTACAGTGAAATCTGATGTGGCCTATGAAAAAAGTGAAAGTAAAGTGAAAAACAATGATCCTAATCACGCAACTGAAAATAAATAAAATAAAATTAATAAGGGTTACCTCTCTTAAAGCGTTAATAATTTCTTTGTCACCCAGATGGATGGAAAAAAGAATCAATCTGGGGGTTCTATCTTCTTATAGGTACACTACCTCCTACAGGGACTAGTAGTAGTTTCATCTAGATAATGGGGGTTCTTGGAGGGATTAACCACCTCAATACGGTACCAACCATGAACCTTGTGTGCTATGGGGCTCTAGGAGGGCACCCTTGCTAAGCACGAATCTCAAGTGAGAGATCCTCAAGTTGGTGCTTGATGTTATCTAAATGCTGATACATCTGATGTTGGAGGGTAGATGGTGGTGGGACAGGCATGTCAATAATCATAGTGGAGGAAAAAGAGATATACATGACTAGAATAATGCAACAGTGAAATGAAAATGATCTTCCAATGATTGAAGCCAAAAATGGTATCTCATCCATATATAAGAAATGATTCATCAGTGAATAATGATACAATTATTAATGAAAGGGACACCCAAAAATAGTACAAAATGGGGAGGGGATCGAGACATAACTAAATAGTAAAATCAATTTTATTGATATCCATATCATATGTCCCCTCCTTCATAGTGGGTCCCTATAGTTGTCCTACCCTATCGATGAAATCTATTTCTAAAGGGGATGGAGTATTGACTGCAGAGGTGGGTGTCAGGGTGCTAGTAGCTGGCTTGATCAGGGATGGAGGAGGATATGTGACAATCCATTTTTGAGCCCATGTTTCTAGTATCTAGGTTGATAAAGGGTACCTTATATAGAGATGTAATGGTGGGTCCCTTTCCCCATCTAGCCTACTCTAATAGGTACTTTTATTGGGCTTTCGGTTTTGTAAGCTGAGGAGGTAGGTCGGACGGGGTAGGAAGTGGTGTGGGTATGGATAAAGAAGCGGTAGAAGTAGGTGGATGTGGCTGGGAAGATGAAGCGGTGATGAGGCCAAGGGTGGGTTACTAAATTGATATGGTTCGGTGTATAAAACTTGTAGATAGTGATGGAGTCGTCACAGGTTCTACAAGATGGCCTAAAGAAATGGGAAGAGGTCTATGGGAATGGGTATATGGGGTTCAGATGTAGGAGGGGTAGAGGTGGAGTGGGAAAGGCAGGGTCATGTGGTGTGGTGGTGGGTGGTATGGTAGTGGTAGTAGTGGTGGTAGTAGGGACATTGATAGGGGAGGTTGGGATATTTGTGGGTTGTTTTGGTGCCTCATCATAATCTTCAACATAATCCATCTCCCATCCATAGATGTTGTCACTCTTCATGAGTAGCCCCATCTTATAGAGAAAAGGGAGGTCAATTCTCTTCATTGGGTTGAGGGAGGTGTGGTGATAGTAATTCTTGAAGACACCATGATTCTTATCCAGATTAGTAATGAAGGAGCCTCCCATGAACATATTGTGATTCCTCATCTCTAGGGTCTGGTAGAACTCTCCGACCTTCCTTTCCATGTTGATGGTTGGGACACCCATGGATGAAGAAAGAATTATGACCTTCATATGGCTCACACTCTCATAAGCATCACCTCAATCCATATAGGTGTGAGATAAGACCTAATGAAGGATCTTAATGGTATCATTGTAGACCTGGGTGATCTTTATAGTGCAAGGATTGTTAAGGATTTGTGGGTCTATGGCTACCGTCACCCAAAGTCATGCAGCATCGTCCTTATTATCCTCAAGATGCAGTGTCTAGAAGACTGGGGAGGCGACGAAGTTAGTATAGAATATGATTAGTATGATATAAAACATTTCAATTGTGATCTCCCATGTCCTACTACCAATTATGAATTACAAATAGTTGATTTCGAACACAAAGGTGGCCAAGAACTCAAGAAAGATCTCCCTAAATGTATCCTTATGCACCTAGGTGATTGGTGAGAAGTCTGGTCAGTCGATGAGGTCAAGGAACTCCGGGTGGATCTGGATCTTCCAAAGAACAGTGAGGTACATAGTATTATTGGTCCCTATGGTCTTTTCCTATAGGTGGAACAACTTGACCTAGTGCTTTGGTGAAGAGAAGCGAAGGAAAGGATAGAGGTGCGTGCGAGCAGCACCCTGAAACCTACTACATGTCGAATGTGAATTTCCATAGGCAGAAATGGATACTGAGGATGAAAAAGAATAGGAGGTGGAAGGATATATGGGTAATAGATAAGGGTCATCCTACCACCTCTTGTGTGGAAGAGGTGTCTCATCATGATTGGGTGTGTGTTTGGTAGGAGAGGTGTGGATGGTCTTGGTGGCGTCCATGGCAGAGGAAGAGGAAGAGGAAGGAGGTTTAAGTGATGATAGAAAGAGAGGAGGATGGATTTGTGGTCGGTCTCTGTGGAGGGAGGAAGGTGAAATAGTCTCAACTATTTGGGAGAGGGGGAGCTTGTGCATGATAGGAGAAACCAGGGGGATAAGTCTATGAATCTACAATTTAAGGGATTTAAAAGGTACCAAAATTTATATGTCATTTAACATTTACATGACATGTAATGATCAATTTTTTAATTATTAATTTTCTTCCCTTCAACATTTAGACATCGTTTAAGTTTTACACTATGAGTATTTGTTCTTTTATACCCCTTTTGAGCCAAGTCCTAAGCCTCCAACAACTCTAGACTTCCCTAAAGACTAGACTAACCACTTCTAGATTTTTAAACCTACACTGAGTTACCTCCCAGTAAACACTTTATTTATTATCTAGATTTGGATATGTCGGATGCATAATACTTCAATAATAATGGCACACTTCTCATGGAATGGTTCTTAAAAATAGAGGGTATAAATGGTGGTATGACTTTCCTTGTAAGAGGAGGAGTTTAATTTGTGTTCTTGTGAGCACTGGATACCTTTTCAATAGAAGATAGTTTCTTATTTCCATATTTAATGGTCATATGATCATCTTTCTTATCAGTAAGATAGATGTCTTGATATTAAACAAATCATTGCATTTATTAGCAACCTTCATCAAATCAAACACAACTTGTTCCTCGCTAACTATGAATATCAGTATAACCTAATTTGAATCAAAAAATTCCATCCTAATGGATAAAAATAGTATCCATAAAATAAGGGGATAATATCATTTTTCTTCTATGTCCATGACAAGTATATATGTAGGGAAAATGAATTTTCCAACCTTTACTAAGATTTCCATGATCAAACCTTGAGGATGCCTGACTGAGCGTTCAGCAAGTTGGATTTCCACTCTTTTTGCTTTTAATTCACTAATCCTTAGCTTCTTTAAGACACTCATAGGCATGAGAATTATAATTTCTCTGAGAACACACATGGATGATTTATAATTTCTCCGAGATCACACATGGCTCTATAAAAATTTCATGTTCATATAATACAAGTAATTGAGAAACTTCTAGGGTCTCACATTTGTTTAGGAATCTTCAACTATACAACTACAAAGAATTATTCATTTAGGGAGATGAATCCTAAGTCTTCCAACATTATTTTATTGTAAAGAAAATCTTTAAATAATTTTTCATAGGTGGGAATATGAAGGATGACCTTAGTGAAGAGGATGTTTATGTGTAATTGTTTAAACATGATTCAAAAATTATTACATTTCCCTTTAACATTTATTTTCCTCGTTATTTTGGGGAATGCCATAGGAGGGTTGTATGTTAGTATTCCTACATAAACTTCTTCCTTTTTAGGATTCTCTTTTTCTGTAGCTTTTTTAGTTGGATCTATCTCATATGTTCTCACATGATCAATTTTATCAAGTTCTTCTAACTTATTTTTCTCATATTTATATAGCTTCTAAAATTATAGCATCTTCCCACTTCTAACAACTATAGATTTTACCTCCTCGTATGATCTTCAGTATTTACAAGGAAATTACTTAGTAGCCGATCAAATAAAGTCTTAGAGATTTGTCTCACTTGATGTTCAAGGTTGCATAGGGAATATTTGTGGTTTTGAAATTGGGTCTCTTGGGTTGTGATCCTTTGGTATTCTTTCAACAAAAAAATCAGTGAGAATGTTTTCAATATTGGATTGGAGATGTTGGAATTATTATGGTGGTCTTAGAGTATCTTATTGAAATTGTTATTGTTGAGCTCTATAAAAAGGTTTTTGGAATTTTTATTTTGGTCCAGGAGCTAGACCTTATAGTTGGTACCCAGTTAGTCCCTGATTCCTTTTTGGAATGTGTCCAGTCCTCTACTAATAATAACCTTGATTAGGATATTGTGGCTACTAATCCAGTCTCGGCTAATAGTTTTCTTGTTCAAATTTCTAAGGATATTGAAACTATTGGTTTTTTTATTATAATTGACGTAATTACAATCTTAAAACTGGGTTTCCCCTATTCCTTCCATGTAGTCTTGGGATTGATGTGTCCCTCCACACATATCTCGGGATTTAATATCCATCACTAGAGTAGGAGCGGGTGGTGGTGTAGTAGGTAACTAAAATGACTCAATATATTTTGTAAGAGCCTCCACTTGCGTTGTGAAGTGAGTAACCTTATCCACTTGGTGGATTTCATTAAAAGGTGATCCTCTATCACTTTTTCACAAGATGGAACTATGGGAAACATCATCTAGAATGGATCATCCCACTTTGGGTGTCACAAGAATGAGTCTTCCATCAGCAGTAGCATCTACCACAGTTTGTGCAGTATTTTGGAGTCCCTAATAGAATGTATGAATCTAAAACCACACATCAAGTCTGTGATGTGGTCACTTTCAAGTTAGCTCCTTCAATCTATATCATGCCTCCCAGACTAACTCTCCATCCACCTAGGAGAAGTTATGGATGTAATTATAAAGCATCCAAGTTCATATGGGATGGAATTACTTGTATAAAATATTTTTGGCTAAATCATCATATGTTTTGATTCACTCGGTAGCTTGAATTTTGAGCCAATACTTGGCTCAGTCTCATAAGGATAATATGAAGACATTAAGTATAATTTCATATGAATAAATCCCCTAGTTGTAAAAGGTATCATGAACTTATAAGAAGTTATATATGTGATCATGGGATTCTTCACATTGAAGTCCACTAAATTGACCCATGTTCTAGATCATATGGATTAGTCTAAGTTTTATTTCGAAGGTATATACCTTGATAGGAGGGCACACAATGTTGGGACAAGTGCCACTTATGGATGGAAAGTCTTAATCCATAATGGTTCACTCTTAGAGAACTATATGATCTCCCTGGTTTTCAAGTGAAACATATTGAGCATTATGCAGATGAGGAGGCAAAAGATTGGTGTTCTTTACATTATGGAACGTCTTCATGAAACAATTGATCTATCGACCTTAGGATTAAAAAAGAAGTTCATGTGCATCTAGGATCCTTGAATGAGTCAAATGGATTTGACGCATGCACTAACTAGAAGGAGGAGAATGCAGGTTCTACACTGTGACAAAAAAATTTGAAAGGAAAAGGGTAAGGAAAATGAAGAAATGGGGTGGAGTGGGGTAATCCAAGGATCAATCCAAAGGGTACTATACCTGGGAAATATTAATCCCCAAAACTATTGTCAAATTTTGAATCTCCCTTGTGCATTGTTGAATACATTTGGTCATTGATTAGGTTATAAATTTATAGTCCCAAACTACACTTACTACTAGGGTATAGTAAATAGGTAGTTCAGGGTCAAACCCATAGGGGTCATTGGAAAGAGAGAAACCATATGAATAAAAACCCCTTTGAAAGGATTCCTCATGTTCACTCTTCAATATTAGGTTTTTATATAACTTGGTAGTTTAAAATTAATTTAGATAACAAATAAGGGATCAAGGTTAGTTTCAGGGGTTTTGGCATAAGATAATCCTAAGTATATATTGGAATAGTCATACAGCTTAGGTTGTGAAGCAGTTCAAGGGTCACCAATTGGTTTTAGTGAAACCAATTGGATCTACCTATGTTGAAACTATCCCTTGGTCCAGGTAGATCTAAAAAACTAGATGCATTACTCTTATCTTATAAACAGAAAGCATCATAGGCAAATTTTAATAGCCTAATCCCTCCAATTGGGTTAGGTTCATTCAATTTTACTACCCATGGTCAAGTTTCTGCAACAGAATGTGATGAGCAGTTGATTTTTAACCTAATTACTTTTCATAGGGTAACCAAGGTTCAATTTATGGATTCATTAGATTTAAAAACACCCTTACTCTCAAACCCTAACCCAAAGCGGATTATCCTCACATGACAGTATTAATCAAATTAAAATGAATATTAAACATTCTTAGAATAATCATGAAACGATTGAGAAATAAGCATTCCAAAATGTAAAATAATAAATAATCAAGATAAACAATTATTAATTAATGTATATCCAATCAAACACTTTCTTGGAATGAATAAATAGTTAAGGGATAGTAGCTTTCTGAACATCTGTGTGCGTTAGAACACTAAAAAATATATATAATTGAAAAGTAAATGACATGTAAAGCCATCATATTGTGTACTGGATTTAAGTGTATTTTCCCTAACATATGCACATCATGTAAGTAGGTTGAAAATGTATATTTGATTAACATTCAATGGGATTCTAATTTTAAAATTTTTATGAATTGTAATATTTGTACACATTATATATGAGCTTCACATCATGTAAAATCTTTATGGGTTATTTTGTGGCTCTACGAGCATGTTGTGAATGATTAAAACACATCAGGTATACTGTACACAACATGTGATTCCAATTTTCTCCACTTTTCATTATTTATTCCTTTCAATCCCAAATTATTAATTCCTATGAAAACAAACCAAAACCCATTGCATTATCCAATAAAACATGACTAAACCTTAATTAAATGCATCCAATATGTATATATAAATGTATCTTATCACCCATAATGTCATTATGGTAATAATTAGTTTATTTATTTATTTATTTATTTTTATCCATTGTTGGTTATCAAGAACTTCAAGATAAAATTTCAAAAAAAATTAAGGGATTAGTTTTTGTGCATAGTTTTAATATGGTTAGGAGTGATTATGAAAAGACCGTATGTGAGGGTTATACCCTTGATAGTGTTGATAAACATAGTTTGAGCATGGTTATCTCAACTATGGAACTTTTTTAGGGATAATTGTGTAGGTGCCTCATGCTCTTCCAGTAGGGAAAACATGGATAGCGTAAAGTTTGGTAAATTATGTGACTAAACATTGTGTCGTTTCTAGATTTAAAAAATATATTCCTTTTACAATATTTTCCTTAAATTCTTTTAGATCATTTGATCCCTCCTCGTCACCTTTTTTCATGTGACCTGACCCTAGTGGAGACCCCTTGCATGCATGCCTCTCCCTCTTTACGGCCACCTTCATTCACATGATTCTATTAGATTTATTCTGAATTATTTATCGAGTCACTAAGGTGAGGTCACCTCTATAAGGACCCAGCCTTAAACCTTACTTAATCTTGAGTTATTACAAGATTACACATTGAGGATCTCTTCAGGTTTAGAGTTTTAGAGAATTAGATCATGAAACTTGCATTACATTCCACATTTAAACAAAATGGTTACATAAAAGTAAGTATTCATTCTTCCCATCAACGGAAACATATTTAAAATAAAACATGGATTCTTTCTTGACACATCCTTGACACTATCATCACATCATGTACCCTTCCCTTGACCTGTGAAAAACAATTCAAAAACTTGGGATGAGCATAAAAAGCTCAGTAAAGGATATAAAAATATGGAAAGGAAACATGAGTACATGTATACATAAGAATGAAATCATACTTTACCCATAAAACATAAGCACTTTAACATACCTCATAAAATCATGAGTAAATCATAGAAATCATAAGACATAAAAGGTAACTTGAGGCATTCATAACATTCTTACGTAGGGAGTAACCCTCTTGGTTACGTTTGGAATACCCACCACAGTATATTCCCTAAATCTCTTCGGAGAAACCTTAACGTTTCACTCCTTCGCGTAACCCAATGCATTGGAGAGCTATATCGGGCTCACCCGCCCTTAGTTTATCACGGAACCACCCATTCTTCATAACAATGCCCAAGAACCATAACATAATCGTATCACATAAAACATGCATAAAGGAAACATAACATTTCCACATTTCAATCACAGGATATCAATAAAACACATTGATATAAAAAACCTTATGAAAACCATTTTCAATACCAAAATAAAATAAAGTTAAAACTTGGTATTTATTTTTCTTTTAAAAAGAAGGTATGGCTTGTAGAGGAAGCCGAAACTCAAATAATGGTCACGGCGGCGGAGAAGTCATTGTCGCCGCATACGTATGACAAAAACATTCCCTTTTTTCGTTTTGTAAAAAACTTTATATAAAAAGATTCCTTTTGGATAAACGTAAAAGTAAAAGGGGTTTATACACCATAAAAAATATGCCTCAATGAAAGGAGATTGAGACGAAGTCCCTTATAAAGACGATATCCTTGGTTTAAGGATAAATCAATTACATAATTATGTGTGACAAACGAATACACCAAATATAAGTGGATATCAAGTGTAAAACAATCAGATGATATTCACACATATTCATAGAATGACATATTCAAGGACTACATTTTTATCCCAAAGAATCAAATTTGGGGTAAGAAGTTTCCTTGCAAAAATTTGACAGCCTAACGGCGTCACTACAAAATTCAGAAAATGAGTTGATGAGAGATAAAAAGGGTATCTCATCACATGGACATAAAATTTAAATCAATAAGGATATATAAGGACATATCCCAACATAATATTATGTGAATTAAAAGACATAACAAAAGAAGTCTTTTAAAAAGAGAAGGGTGAAAGGTTCCCTTACCGACATGGGTATCTTTCGAAACATACGCCCCGTGAAAGAAGGACAATACAACATTGATGTAAATACTCATAAATGAAAGTATATTACACAATGAGTAAAATAATGGGAAGTACATACACCACTCAAAGGAAATTGTGGAAAATGTAGAATAAATCTCACGGGAATAAAAGTGAGATGAAAAATCCCTTACGAAAACTCGGCAGCCTAACGGCGCCACTTAAAACTTCCAAAATAGATTGATGAGAGGAAATGGGGTCTCTCATAATATCAACATAAAGTTTAAAAAAATAGGAATATAAAAGAACATCCCCCATCATAACAAATAGTAGCTTAAAAGAAGTGACATAAAGGAGAGTACTTAAAAAGAAAGAGAGAGGTTAGATCTCTTACGAAACTTCAGCAGCCTAACGGCGCCACTCAAAACTTCCAAAATGGATTGATGAGAGAGAATAGGGTCTCTCATCATATGAACATAAAAATTAAAGTAAGAGTAATATAAAATAACATCCCAATAACAACAAATATGTGATTTAAAAGGAATGACATAAAAGAGTGTACTTTAAAAGAAAGAGAGGAGTCGGATCCCTTACCTCAAGTCCGACTTGTCTTGTTCGTTTCTTTATATTCATGAAGAATAAACTTTTGTCAATTTATAATTGCTTAAGGATCTCCTATAATGATTATTATTCAGTTAATATCACATATTTTAATGTTATAATAATTGGTTAATAATATGAGTTCATATCAGACGTTTTTGTCGATGTTTGGTACATGAGTCAAAAATTGAACTTGTTGGAAAAAAGATTGCCCATGTAGTTATAAGTAAATAATTTCCAGAATAGTATTAATCATTAAAATTTCATATATATCCAGTAAATATTAATTTTATACTATTCCATATCATTTGGAGATAAAAAAAACGAAAAGCACCGTTCATGGAGATGGTAGTCCGTACGTACGCATGAACACTACTTTCATTTTTTTGTCATATTAATGGAATTAAAACAAAATGAGAGAGATATATATATTTTATAATTCCAGAATGATATCCATAATTTATATGTAATATATTACATATATATCCATTATATATATGTACTTATAATATTACATAACATTTTGAGATAAGAAATGAAATGTACCGTTCATGGAGACGGTAAGCCATACGTGCGCATGAATGCTACTTCCATTTCTATTTCATATTTAATGGAATTAAAACATAATGATACATAATAGTATTTTAATTCCAGTATGTTATCATATATAATATCATTAAATATATCCTTTATACGTACCACATATGGTATTAACGAATCAAATCACTTTGAGGGGGCGGTAGTCCGCACTTCCTTAAATGAAGATATCGCATTTACCCATAATGGAAACCATAAAGGTATGCCATAAATGAAAAATACAGAAGCTTAAGTAAAACATAAACATATTAGATATCATATATAAATATAGTGTCATATTAATGGCCACCTTTGAAGGTGTTAGAAGAATGTTGAACAGTCATCGTTTCAGGAGGCAGAAATTCTCCATCCACGGAAACAGTATGTTCTTTAACCATTAGATGTAGGTGTGTGTAAGTGTAGCTCAAATCCTTATTATAACAACATCCTAGTATATTGAAGATACTGTATTTGTTACAAAATAAATTAATAAAAAGAGTTTAGGGGGTTGGAGAAGCAAAATAATAGAAAAGGACACAAGTGAAGACATTACCTTAAAATCGGGTAACTCCCTTTGGTTTGAGCTCAAAGGCTTCCTTTGGAAGACTTCTTCCCAAATTGAGGGTTCAAGTAGTAAGAGAGGGAAGTGGGGAGACAAAATGGTCAGGGGTTTTCCGAGTCAAAGGCTTTGGGATTGTGGATAAGGAGGTAGAGGTGGAGGCCTTTTATAAGAGGAGAGGATGGGCACTCTTGTAAAGTTACAAAATGTTACTTTATTTTCAAAAGAGTTTCGGATTTTAAAGGTCCCACATTGATGTATTTCGAGGATAAGGTGATAAGGGTTCTAAATCCACTCATCTAATAGGTTTTGGGCATGTGTAGGTCATAGATATTACATTATCTTTCCATTTTATTTAAATCGTTAAATAATGAGGTCATCGCTGCATCATCATGATGTCATAAATACTTTAATTTATTTAATGTCTAAAAATTATAAAAAAAACACTATGATGTAGGAAATCTTTTTAGCTTTCCAATTACTATTTATAGTCGAAAATATGACTTGTATAACCCCATATAATAATTGTTTTAGTAAAACATCTCATGTTTGTGTCATTTTTACTTTAACATTAAATAAAAAGATATTTATGTCATTTCCCAACCAAAGTGGCTCCATGGGGTCCCCAAGTTGACCCATGGATTGTATTGGTCGGCCATTACACATCCAATGAGGGTTGGAAATGTGTCTAGGTCATTTCATTTTATTAAAACATTATTCTTAACATAAACTACACTAATTACCTCTAATCGCGATTAAAAACTTAATAAGTTACTATTCACCAAAAAATTATTTTTATCTCATTGAACCACATTTTACTTCTTAATGACAACCATGTATGTCGGATTTTTGAAATTCAAAACACAAAGATGGCAAAATTTCATTTAAACGGAAAAATCAGTTTTTATAAGTACCACTTAGTGGTTTCACTATTCATCAAAAATTAAAGTTTTTCAGAAAAATTCACCCTAAGCTATATTTGATATTCCGAATTCAAAAATGAATTCCATTTTACAAAATTCAAAACATATAAGTCACATTTATTAATTTAATAATTAATTCCCGCTGTCAGAGCAAATAGCGTGTTTTTATGAAACAATAGGTATCAAAAGATTGACACTAGTTTAAGTCTAATTTCAAAGTGAAATTAATTCCAACGACCACTATTGGATTTAATGGGAAAAATATATTCTAATTTAACTTTAAAACCAATTCAAAATATAATCTAATCATATAAATAAATTAGATTAAAAAGAGGTTTTGAATTAAAATACAACATTTTACACTATTCATTAAAAAAATGAAGTTTATCAGAAAGATACCAAAAATTTACACAAAGTAAATTTTGATATCCCAATTCTTAAGAAGAGTTTTATTTGGTCCAATATAATGTATAAGAGTGAACAATACTATATTTAATGACGGTTCGCCATCAAAAGGCGATAAGTGAACCTTTAGTGAAAACTAGGGCATATACGCCTAAAATTGAATTCTTTCCGTATTTTAAGCCTTTATCTTTTATTGGATAAATGTAAAAACATTTAAAAAAATATATAATCATATTTTAGTTATTTATATACCTTCCCGCCAATACAACGGCTACATGTTAACTACCATTTAAAATAATATTATTTTATCATTAGAGTGCAACGTAAGATTCCCAAGAAACTCGTTGTTGCATGTTGGGTACGCCATCGAGCATAGCGTCCCCTTTAAAGTCATATTAATATTTTATTCACAAATATGGATAAATATGAAAATTTCATATTCTTTATTTATCTAGGGTGTTACATCCTTCCCCCCTTTTGGGAATTGCGTCCTCGCAATTTTTAAAATTGAGCTTGGAAACATCCTTGAAATTCCCACATCAGAACAAGAGTCGGTAAAACAATCACTTTAAAATAAAGGAAGATAAGTACAGAGGTCACCTGAGTTAACCCATACTATTATTCCATGTATAAAAACATGGACATGAAAGAAAAAAGCAAAGGGTCATGTTCTTGAGGGAGAGTGATAGTAAACATGTCTAGGAGAAAGTTAACCATAAAAAAATCACAAACTTGTGATGAGTTAAACGGTATTCGATTCCCTAGTAGGAAAAGTTAATAGACAACATTTTTGTTTTAAGTTACTTTTTATTAAGGAATTTATTCATTAGGAAACATAATCACTTATCATGTTGACTTTCAACTTTTACTAGATTCCTTAATCAAACTCATATTTTTTTCCAAAAGATGAGTATTTAGGGAGACTTGTTCGCATTAAGAGTACTATAATCAACTTCTAGAGAGTCACCTAATCCACAAAAGAGAACTATATACTTCCCATGTCTTTAGACATTAACCAAAACCAAAACCAAAAAGATTATTATAAGATCAGATAATCCAGAAAAGGATAACCCTTTATAAAAAGAAAATCTATTCTTAATCTCCAAAATTTGTCCAAAAAAACCCAAAGTTCAACGAGGACCATTGTATAATCAATTTGTCCATAAAATTATTCAAAGTAAACCAAACTAAGATTGAAACCCAAATATTTGAAGGATTTAGTCACATAGTCTTCCAAGTTAAATCGTAACATTTATCTCTAAACAACATCAGTTGCTCCTAAAGTCTCGTATTGAAAAGTAATTAACCTAATCACATATCCTCCATGATAGGTTAATCATTTTCATAAATAACCCAAAATCAACTTACTCTTAATTCATAAAATCATATAACTAAAAAGAATCATTCAAACTAACCAGCGACTTCACGTAGTCTAGTGGTAGGCGATAAATACCAGTCGCACTTTGGTTGTGGGTTCGATTCCCGCAGCTTTGTCCGACGCGACAGGTAGTCACACGGTATGCGTGTTGTCCTTTTTCGAAAACTATATAATTCTCAAATCATTCCCCAAAAAGGGATAAAATCATCAAAAATAACCATAACATAATTTAACCTCAATTTTATCTCATTTCTTTCACTTTAATCATAACATATAGTAACCCATAATTACCTCAAAAGTAAGGATCATATAAACCCAAATGGTTCTTTATAACTATGTCCACAAAAGAAAAGATAACTATTCCTTGAATAAAATTTGCATATATTAAACATCAGGGTTACACATAATATAAAAAGTCTTCTAATGTAACCCCATCATCAAAAGAGACTTAATACTCTTAAGAATTTCACCATAACTCTTGAAGCCCTTAGATGTTGACATCTTACTCATTCAACATTCTTCATGATCCATTAACCATTCCTTTCCAACTTATTCCGAAATACATCTTTCCTACAAACAAAATCATGAATCATATCCTAAGATTCCAAAATAGGAAAACAATAGTCATGAAATAATACATACCTTTGATTGGTCATTGTCGGTTTCTTTATCCTCAATAGGAATGGCATTAGGTATTGGTAAACGAACATTTGTACGCTCTTGGTGATCCCATTCACGAAACTTCTTCATATGACATGTTTTTGCATAATGACCATGCACACCACATTTAAAACATTCAATTGATCCCTCATAAAGAACTTTTTTCCCTTTCCTCGAGTCAACTGGATGCTTCCTTTTCCCATGGTAGGTTCTTGCTTTATGACCTTCATTTCCACATCTATAGCATATTTCTGTCCCTTTGAAACATTTTCTTAGGTGTTTCTTTCCACATCTTTGACACATAGGTTTTTGAACACACTTACCTTTATGATTATTACATGTACTTCTGTAGGGATTTGTTTCTCGCATATATGATGCCTTAGAGAAATCACCAAGGTTTAGGTGGTCAATCATGAATCCAGATAGTTGGTTGAGGATAATCACAAGAGTTCTCATTGTAGCTCCCATATCATTTAGTTGCTTTCTCAAAAAACTATCACAGTTTCCTTCACATCCACTGTTACTTTGGTGCCTACTAGATCCATCCATTTACTAAAACCAAAAATGTCAGTGTGAGTATATCAACAAAACCATAATGTACTAAAGAGGAAGATAAACACTAAGATATACTTACTAATTCACTTTATCTAAAACTAGGACTCTTTCTGAAATCTTAACCATTATGGTAATGTCACTTATGCTTAAAGAATACCCTAACCTCTAAAGTTATCTAAACCGACCTCTGATACCAACTATAAGGCCCCAGCCTTAAACCTTACTTAATCTTGAGTTATTACAAGATTACACATTGAGGATCTTTTCAGGTTCAGAGTTTTAGAGAATTAGATCATGAAACTTGCATTACATTCCACATTTAAACAAAATGGTTACATAAAAGTCAGTATTCATTCTTCCCATCAACGGAAATATATTTAAAATAAAACATGGATTCTTTTTTGACACATCCTTGACACTATCAGCACATCATGTACCCTTCCCTTAACCTGTGAAAAACATTTCAAAAACTTGGGATGAGCATAAAAAATCTCAGTAAGGGATATAAAAATATGGAAAGGAAACATGAGTACATGTATACATAAGAATGAAATCAAACTTTACCCATAAAACATAAGAACTTTAACATACCTCATAAAATCATGAATAAATCATAGAAATCATAAGACATAAAAGGTAACTTGAGGCATTCATAACATTCTTACGTAGGGAGTAACCCTCTTGGTTACGTTTGGAATACCCACCACAGTATATTCCCTAAATCTCTTCGGAGAAACCTTAACGTTTCACTCCTTCGCGTTACCCAATGCATTGGAGAGCTATATCGGGCTCACCCGCCCTTAGTTTATCATGGAACCACCCATTCTTCATAACAATTCCCAAGAACCATAACATAATCGTATCACATAAAACATGCATAAAGGAAACATAACATTTCCACATTTCAATCACAGGATATCAATAAAACACATTGATATAAAAAACCTTATGAAAACCATTTTCAATACCAAAATAAAATAAAGGTAAAACATGGTATTTATTTTTCTTTTAAAAAGAAGGTATGGCTTGTAGAGGAAGCCGAAACTCAAATAATGGTCACAGCGGTGGAGAAGTCATTGTCGTCGCATACGTATGACAAAAACATTCCCTTTTGTCGTTTTGTAAAATTATTCATATAAAAAGATTCCTTTTGGATAAACGTAAAAGTCAAAGGGGTTTATACAACATAAAAAATATGCCTCAATGAAAGGAGATTGAGACGAAGTCCCTTACAAAGACAGTATCCTTGGTTTAAGGATAAATGAATTACATAATTATGTGTGACAAACGAATACACCAAATATAAGTGGATATTAAGTGTAAAAAAATCAGAGGATATTCACAAATATTCATAGAACGACATATTCAAGGACTACATTTTTATCCCAAAGAATCAAATTTGGGATAAGAAGTTCCCTTGCAAAAATTTGACAGCCTAACGGCGTCACTAAAAAATTCAGAAAATGAGTTGATGAGAGATAAAAAAAGGTATCTCATCACATGGACATAAAATTTAAATCAATAAGGATATAGAAGGACATATCCCAACATAATAGTATGTGAATTAAAAGACATAACAAAATAAGTCTTTTAAAAAGAGAAGGGTGAAAGGTTCCCTTACCGACATGGGTATCTTTCGAAACATACGCCCCGTGAAAGAAGGACAATACAACATTGATGTAAATACTCATAAATGAAAGTATATTACACAATGAGTAAAATAATGGGCAGTACATACACCACTCAAAGGAAATTGTGGCAAATGTAGCATAAATCTCACATGAATAAAAGTGAGATGAAAAATCCCTTACGAAAACTCGGCAGCCTAACGGTGCCACTTAAAACTTCAAAAATGGATTGATGAGAGGAAATAGGGTCTCTCATAATATCAACATAAAGTTTAAAAAAAGAGGAATATAAAATAACATCCCCCATCGTAACAAATAGGAGCTTAAAAGAAGTGACATAAAGGAGAGTACTTAAAAAGAAAGAGAGAGGTTAGATCTCTTACGAAAATTCGGCAGCCTAACGGCGCCACTCAAAACTTCCAAAATTGATTGATGAGAGAGAATAGGGTATCTCATCATATGAACATAAAAATTACAGTAAGAGTAATATAAAATAAAATCCCAATAACAAGAAAGATGTGATTTTAAAGGAATGACATAAAAGAGTGTACTTTAAAAGAAAGAGAGGAGTTGGATCCCTTACCTCAAGTCCGACTTGTCTTGTTCATTTCTTTATATTCCTGAATAACAAACTTTGGTCAATTTATAATTGCTTAAGGACCTCCTATAATGATTATTATTCATTTCATATCACATATTTTAATGTTATAATAATTGGTTAATAATATGAGTTCATATCAGACGTTTTTGTCGATGTTTGGTACATGAGTCAAAAATTGAACTTGTTGGAAAAAAGATTGCCCATGTAGTTATAAGTAAATAATTTCAAGAATAGTATTAATGATTAAAATATCATATATATCCAGTAAATATTCATTTTATACTATTCCATATCATTTGGAGATAAAAAAAATGAAAAGCATCGTTTATGGAGATGGTAGGCCGTACGTACGCATGAACGCTACTTTCATTTTTTTGTCATATTAATGGAATTAAAACAAAATGAGAGAGATATATATATGTTATAATTCCAGAATTATATCCATAATTTAGATGTAATAAATTACATATATATCCATTATATATATGTACTTATAATATTACATAACATTTTGAGATAAGAAATGAAATGTACCGTTCATGGAGACGGTAAGCCGTACGTACGCATGAACGCTACTTCCATTTCTATTTCATATTTAATGGAATTAAAACATAATGATACATAATAGTATTTTAATTCCAGTATGGTATCATATATAATATCATTAAATATATCCTTTATACGTACCACATATGGTATTAACGAATCAAATTACTTTGAGGGGGCGGTAGTCCGCACTTCCTTAAATGAAGATATCGTGTTTACCCATAATGGAAACCATAAAGGTACTCCATAAATGAAAATAAAGAAGATTAAGTAAAAAAATAAACATATTAGATATCATATATAAATATAGTGTCATCTTAATGGCCACCTTTGAAGGTGTTATAAGAATGTTGAACAATCATCGTTTCGGGAGGCAGAAATTCGCCATCCATGGAAACAGTATGTTCTTTAACCATTAGATGTAGGTGTGTGTAAGTGTAGCTCAAATAATTCTTATAAAAACATCCTAGTATATTTAAGATACTGGATTTGTTACAAAATAAATTAATAAAAAGAGTTTAGGGGGTTGGAGAAGCAAAATAATACAAAAGGACACAAGTGAAGACATTACCTTAAAATCGAGTAACTCCCTTTGGTTTGAGCTCAAAGGCTTCTTTGGGAAGACTTATGCCCAAAGTGAGGCTTCAAGGAGTAATATAGGGAAGTGTAGAGACAAAATGGGCAGGGTTTGGCCGAACCAAAGGCTTTGGGAGTGTGGGTAAGGAGGTAGAGGTCGGGGCCTTTTATTAGAGGAGAGGAGGGGCACTCTTGTAAAGTTACAAAATGTTACTTTATATTCAAAGGACTTTCGGATTTGAAAGGTCAAAAATTGATTTATTTCTAGGATAAGGTGATAAGGGTTCTAAATCCACTCATCTAATAGGTTTTGGGCATGTTTAGGTCTTAGATATTACAATATCTTTCCATTTTATTTAAATCGTTAAATAATGAGGTCATCGCTGCATCATCATGATGTCATAAATACTTTAATTTATTTAATGTCTAAAAATTATAAAAAAATACTATGATGTTGGAAATCTTTTTATCTTTCCAATTACTATTTATAGTCTAAAATATGACTTGTATAACCCCATGTAAAAATTGTTTTAGTTAAACATCTCATGTTTGTGTCATTTTTACTTTAACATTAAATAAAAAGATATTTATGTCATTTCCCAACCAAAGTGGCTCCATGGGGTCCCCAAGTTGACCCATGGATTTTATTGGTCGGCCATGACACATACAATGAGGTTAGGACATGTGTCTAGGTCATTTCATTTTATTAAAACATTATTCTTACCATAAACTACACTAATTACCTCTAATCGCGATTAAAAACTTAATAAGTTACTATTCACCAAAAAATTATTTTTTCCCATTGAACCACATTTTACTTCTTAATGACAACCATTTATGTCGGATTTTTGAAATTCAAAACACAAATATGGCAAATTTTCATTTAAACGGAAAAATCAGTTTTTATAAGTACCACTTAGTGGTTTCACTATTCATCAAAAATTGAAGTTTTTCAGAAAAATCCCAAAAATTCACCCTAAGCTATATTTGATATTCCGAATTCAAAAATGAAGTCCATTTTACAAAATTCAAAACATATAAGTCACATTAATTAATTTAATAATTAATTCCCGCTACCAGAGCAAATAACGTGTTTTTATGAAACAATAAGTATCAAAAGATTGATACTAGTTTAAGTCTGATTTCAATGTCAAATTAATTCCAACGACCACTATTGGATTTAATGGTAAAAATGTATTCTAATTTCAATTTAAAAACAATTCAAAAGATAATCTAATCATATAAATAAATTAGATTAAAAAGTGGTTTTGAATTAAAATACAACATTTTACACTATTCATTAAAAAAATGAAGTTTATCGGAAAGATACCAAAAATTTACACAAAGTAAATTTTGATGTCCCAATTATTAAGAAGAGTTTTATTTGGTCCAATAGAATGTATAAGAGTGAACAAAACTATATTTAATGACGGATCACCATCAAAAGGCGATAAGTGAACCTTTAGTGAAAACTAGGGCATATACGCCTAAAATTGAATTCTTTCTGTATTTTAAGCCTTTATCTTTTATTGGATAAATGTTAAAACATTTAAAAACATATATAATCTTATTTTAGTTATTTATATCCATTCCCTCCAATACAACGGCTACATGTTAACTACCATTTAAAATAATATTATTTTATCATTAGAGTGCAACGTAAGATTCCCAAGAAACTCGTTGTTGCGTGTTGGGTACGCCATAGAGCATAGCGTCCCCTTTAAAGTCATATTAATATTTTATTCACAAATATGGATAAATATGAAAATACAATATTCTTTATTTACCTGGGGTGTTACAACCTCTTTCTTATTCCTCATATTTATATCATTTTTCTCTTCTCCATCTCACCTCATTCATTTGGTTGAACATTAGGTCAAGGGGGTTAACCTAATTTTTAAGACTTCTTCATTGTTAGGGTGTGTGATTGGTCTTTTGGGTCACCTTATTATGAATTTTGGCATCTACCACCAAAGGCAAAGAGTTTCAAACAATTTTGGATTATCTTCCATTGATTTAAGGTATGTTTCTCTATAGAACCCCCTTCCATTACATTTTATAATTTTTTTAGTCTGTTTTAAATAATATTTGTGAAATTATAATTATTTTTCTCTATTGTTGTAAGCATAAGTGATGTTTAAAACTTGGCATGGGATTTGGTCGCATGCCAAGATCATGTGAAAATTATTGTGTGGCATTAAAAAAAAATTAAATTGGTTTGTAATGTTTTTGTTAGTTTTTTAATTATTTGGTATAGAATTATTGGTTTTATAATGGATTTAAACTATTTCTAGAGACATGGGATAGACTTAGGTCGCATGATAAGTGGTTTTTAGTACATGTTTGTCCTTGTAAAGAAGAATTTAAATATTTTTAAATCATGCTTAATGACGGTTCCATTTTAAAAATGGGTATACGATGTTCTTAAATTATAATTTTGTAAAATAAATGGAGTTGACCTTAAATTCATTAAATGATTCTGAGGTAGCATGATTTTTGCTTTTTTGATTTTCAAAGTGGGTTTCCCTTTTGGGTTTAAGGGGTTTTCATGTTTTAAAAGGGTAGGTGTTGTTTTATGAAATGAATTGGATATTTCATTTAAGTTGTTTGATTATATTTTATTGTTCATTGTGATTTACCTTGGATTTTTATTTGGTTAACAAATAGTTTCATAAAAAAATTCTAAATGTATAAACTTTGGGTGATAAGTGAAAGGCCCGGTTAGCACATTTTTAAGTGGTGTTTGATTGATTTATTTGATTGTTCCCTTATTGATCCCCTTTTTATTTATCATGATGTATATCTATATACATTTTATGAATTCTTGATTTTCATTCTTGATGGGATTATGAGTTAGGAATCCTTCAAATTAAAGTGTGTGAGGTAGGAAGGATGTGATTGTGATGTTAGCCATTGGGTTTTTTATTTTCATGGAATAAAATTGGTTTCAATCATGGCATGCCTCCTTTATTAATTCCATGAGGAACCCTAGGATACTAAGAGGGAATTTATGGGATTTTTCTAGGCTAGTTTAGATTATGTGTGGGTTATAGTGTGATTACATGCTAGATAGTGGGATGGTCACTAATGGGATTGGTTATAGAGTGATCCGGTTGATGGCATGTGTGACCGTTAACCTTTTGGGAGTTGGTCCACCTTTGTGTGTCTTTTACATGTTCCATTAGTACCTTAGGTGTTTCCTCATATGTATGGTATGTTATGCCTTCTTTATTGTATATTTATCATGTGATTTTCTTACCTTTTATGTTTTATATGTGTTTACATGTTGGTTATTTTTAACTAATCTTTGAAATTATGTGGTTTTCCATGTGATAGTATCGTTTATCCTTTTTACTTATATGGTATCACCTTGTGTGGTTTTGGATTACTTTTAAATGAGTTGTTCTATAATGTTTTTAATGTATGGTTTGGAAAACGGGGAAATCGTTCGGTTGTTTATTTAATAGATTAAAGGAGTGATTTTTCATAAAAAAAATTAGGAATATGGGATTTTCATGAGAGGGTTAAAATGGGGGAAATTTATTTGGTTTGTTTTTCAGCATTTTAAACCTTTAATTTAAAATTTATAACTATCATCATATTTATTTCATAAAAAGGGTAGTTTTTTAAAATTGGGCTTGTGGTTTTGTTTTATAAAGCATGTAAAAACATATTTTTATAATTTATGTTCAAACTAGAAATTTATATGAAATTTTTCTAAAGAATTTACATATACATAGTACGTAGTGGTGGCCTTCTAAGTGATTTTGTGATCGCACCTCTTTTTATCTCAATTGTAGGATCTTGGTTTAGTTTTTTGTCCACTATATGGTCATTGTTTTTTCTAAGGATAGTTTTATTTTACTACATTCATCCAAAATTCCTATTACCATATTTTTTTAGGACCTACCTTTACTTTCTTAGAAGGCTTATAAATTTTCTATTTAAATGATTTGATATTTCCAATTTAGACTTTACTATTTTTTTGTTGGAGGTGTAGTGATATTTTATTGGATGAGGATAAGCACTGAAAGTAATTTCTACATAATAGGGAGACCATGGTGTGAGGGATGTTTTTGGTGCTCGTGTTGTATACTACTTTCCTTATTATCTATTTTTTTATTTCTTTCTTTTTCATTTGTCTTGGATATCCGATATACGGATGGTTCATGCTAGATTTTTTTATTCATGTTATCTCATTTACTCTAATTATTGGGAAAAACTATTCCCAAGTGTGTTCTTGTGATTATTAAGTACTATTTTCTAGCTTGTGGGGATCATTAATTCCCTTTGGGCTAGTGGTGAGCCGGTATGAGCATCCATCGGATGGATAGACAAGGTCAGTTCATCACAAATGGTGTAAAAGTTTTGGGTTCTTCTTTTATATAGTAGATTAATCATTTGTAATTTCCTATGTTATTTGGGGTGTTGGTATCTTGGAGATAAGTTTTCCTATACTTATGAGGTGGGGGTAGGGAGAGTCTAGCTATCTCTTGTCTACCCTTAACTTTTAGTTTCCATGGGAATTTGGATTTTAATTTTAGTCTGTATTTTGTCAGTTTTCCATTTTATGGTGTTTTTGGGTTATGTTTGTATGCCAATGTAAGTGGTATTTTGATCCTTTTTTGTCATAGTTTATTTTTCTTATGGGTTGTATGTGATTTTTTGGTATGGTGGTGAATAATAAATTCAATTCATGTGGCTGGTTCATGGGGCTTCAAAAATCCTATAACAACCAAATGAATGGTTTTGGACATTGTTTATGATCCAATTCATAATTGGAATGTTTCTATAAATCATGTGAAAAATTCAGGTACGATTCCACATCCTAGTTTTTTTATTTATACCACTTGATCCTTGAATTTCTTAGTGTGTGATAGGGAAACTAGATAGGTTCATGGTTGGTTTAGTGATATTTTTTCATCTTTGGATATAGTTTTTCTTGGGGATTGTGTTATTACTTGGTTATATTGTTGTTTATGTGATATGAAATCCATTTTTGTGGGTGAAAATGGATTTAATGAGATAATGTCTTCAGTTTTAAAGAAAGGCCTTAAGACTTATTTGTAAAATAAGCTTGATTTTATAAAAAAAATTAAATTGGTTTAGGAAACATTTTAAAATTAACCATGTTAAGTAAGGGTTTGGGGTTTGAATTTTTAAAGTGATTTCTATTTGATTTTGAAAGAAATAAGGGTCAATTTTAATGGTTCCTTGGTTTTCAAATGGGATTTCGGTAAAACCTAGCTTTCCTTAGTAAATAATGTTATTTTTTTGTCCCTTGTGTGTTTTGGTTCTACTTGTTGGGATTTTAGGGGAATGATCTTGTGAGTGTCTATGTCTCAGGTTATTCAATGTGATCCCCCCCCCCACACTCCCAGAAATTCCTAGTGTGGAATTAGTGTGTTCATCTTAGAGGTTATTCTTCCTATTTTACACTGTGCATGCTCTTAATGGTATGTCATGTGTGGTTTCCTTTTTAGAGAGTTGTGATTTGGTTTTATCTGAGGTGGTTTTTAACTTGTGGTTCTTTAGAGATTTTGGGGATTTTTCCTTGGTTCCTGTTAGGGATGTTTGAGTTATTAAGGATGAGTGACCATCATATGGTGTAACCTTTAAGTGTTTTGTTGTGAAACTTTTAGATGAAAGGCCATTTGGGGATTTATTCCCATTTATTTCAGAGAATTTTTGTCTTGAGGAAGACTAGGACTACTGTTTTATTGGGTTTTTATTTAGTTTTCCATTACATGTAGTGTTCCATTGTGAATTTTTTCATGCCTCATTTCATGACACTTGTTGTTACCCTTATATGGTGTGGACCATGGGATGTTTTTTATTCACTAGTTTGGACATGGGTAGGACCTATGATACATGTTTGGATTATTGGGTTTTAGTTTTTTTCCTAGTTGGGTTTTTCATTCCACCAAACTATGTTTTAAATTGGATTTACCATGGGATAGTGTTTCAGGGATTTAGATTTAAACACCCTCATATGCCAGTTGGGACCCTTAGGTTAGAGCCATGTGGTTTCTTATCAGGTTATGGTTTTTATTGTGAACTCCTTGTGTGGATTCCCTGTTTTCATTGATCATATTTTGTGATCCTTTAGTATATTTCAAGGATAAGTTCTCTCTTTATGGTTTTTAACTAGTTTCTTATGGTTGGATTTGGATGGTAAAGTTTTGTGAATAAATTTGGAGTTTTGGGAACCCAATTTCTCAGTGATGTCCTCTTATTTTGTGGAAAGATTATTTTGGTTATTCAACCATTTATATTAATTATAAATGGTGGGGATAATAATATTCAGTTTATATTTCATTATAACTTTTTTAATTAGGTTTTTTATCGGTTTAACTTGAGTATTTTCTTGGTTGTTGGGGGAATTCTAATTTTCTTGTGAGTTGCTTTCACTACTGGAAATCGCACCTATACCCACGGTTTTAAACCGTGGGTATAGCCCTTGAAACCGTGGGTATAGGGTATACCCACGGTTTCAGTAACCACGGGCTGGAGTGCCGTCGCAATAGGCCTATACCCACGGTTTTCAGAGAACCGTGGGTATAGACCCGGAAAATTTTATATTACTCACGGTTCATTGAACCGTGGGTATAGATGTATACCCACGGTTTTATAACCGCAGGTATACTGTTTTGCATCTCCGGATATAGATGTATACCCACGGTTTTATAACCGTGGGTATACTGTTTGCAGCTCCAGAAATTTCCCACGGTTCATTTGAACCGTGGGTATAGACGTATTCCCATGGTTATAAAACCATGGGTATACATGTTTCCAACGCCAAACATTTCCTACATTTCATTTGAACTGTAGGTATTGGCAGATCCCCTGCAGCAAAGCAGGCCTGGCTGTACAATTCTGCACCTTAACATTCTGCACCTAAAAACAGAATATAAGATTATACATGGATGATGAGAAACCTCAGCATCCTATGGTCCGGGCTGTAGACATCAGCCCTGTAAACACAGTACATGGGGATTTTCAGATGAAAGTGCAAACTGCACAGCATGTGGGCTCAACTGTCTATGAATTGGAGGCAGCGGACGCTTGTGCTGAACAGATACAAGGGCGGGCGGATGTTGCTGAAGCAATTCTTATCACGGTTCCCACTAGTAACTGTTTTCTTGCCGTTTTCTTGAATTGGATGTAGAGACCTCTCATGTAACCCAGCCCTCCCCCCCCCCCCACTGCCAGCCCTCCCCCTCCCTCTCCACTTCAGCTGTTCCATAAAGGAGTAGATTCGATTAGACTACTGAGAAAAGGAAGATTGCCCCTAGGCAGAGGTGAGTTCGGAATCTTTCCAGATCTGAGTACGAGGAACGACGAGCAAAGAGACTTTGTTATTCTTGTAGATCAAAGTTTGGACCAGCACCGAGGTGTTCCTAGAATGGCATGCACATAATGGTTTGGGACTGTGTGAAGCCCCAAGAAAAATAACTGACAGAAACTGAAGAGGGAGGAAGAGAATGTGACAGGGAAGAAGGGATGATGGAAATGGCTTATCAGGCATTGTTTCTTGGCACTTTAAAGGGCCATGGTACTCAAGGAACCAGGTCCATGATGTTAGAGGGAAACTCTGCAGGAGTTCCAATTTTGGTGATTATAAACAGTGGGGCTAGCCACAATTTCATGTCAAAAGCCCTTTTAAAGTTTCTAGATTTGCCTATTACTCAGACTAAGTCCTTTGGGGTTCTCTTGGGAGATGTTCATCGAGTTTTTTCTAGTGGCCTGTGTAAGACACTCTCAGTACAGTTGGGAGACTTAAAATTTGATGTGGACGCGAACATGTTTGACACGTCTGGGCTAGACCCTATTATGGGGATGAAAGTGGCTGGAAACACTTGGATTTTTTACTTTTCACATGAAGAAGTTAACAATGAGTTTTGGTTATTAGGGGTGACAAATAACATTGCAGGGTATGATGTCGCAGCAGAAGGTGCCCTTCAGCCTTGTAGACGGCAAGAAACTGTTGACACAAGACCTTTTGTGTGAGTCTGGTATAGCAGACGTGGTTATAGGGACATATTCAAATCGGGAGATGAGCAGAGTTATATAGAGGATACTCGAGAAATTCCACCATATTTTGGATCCCTATTGGGTTGAAATGCCACTTGTGCAGCAGGAAGTTCTTGATGATAAATACTTGCAGCCTGTTGTAGTAGCTTTGGATAATTACCATGATACAAGGAACGATTATTCTCTTCACCATGGGATGCTTTACTTTAAGGGACGACTAGTTGTGTCCAAGGACTCCCAGTTGATTCCAAACCTACTTCATTATTATCATGCCACACCCGCAGGAGGACATAATGGGTTCTTAAAGACCTATAAGCAGTTGGAAGGGGGACTATTTTGGCTGAGGATGACACAGATTGTATTGAAGTTTGTTCGTAGTTGCGGCATTTGTCAGCGACAAAAGTGTCAGACATTGAGTCCAGTTGGTGGCCGATGCTTGCGACCGCCCACTGCAAACCATGCAGACACCATGACCCATCTCCAATATTATTGGGAACCTTATCCAGAATAAAACCATTTAAAAAAATAGTTAAAATACAGTACTTCAATTAAAAATTCAGACAAAATGGTATGGAAGCAGTTATTATAAATTTCAAGTGTAATAAGAACCTGGATGTTTGTTTCAACTTCTAACAATAGTATAAATCGATCTTTAACAGAAGTTTGAGGTGATGTCCAGATTTTGTCTGGCCCATAAAAGAGGAAAAAATTGTTATTAAGTAGAAAATTAACTAAAGGAAATAAAATTAAATGAAAGGGATGAGAATTTTTGGGTTTATAACCCCAAACATGTGTTGTAGCTAACTTGTCAAAATCTGAACAATTCTTGCAGGTCAACCCCAGTCCAGTAGTGGGTGTGGTCTTTAGAGTAGGAACCACCACATCTGGGTATGCACCCCCTTCCCCCTGCCAGCCTCCCCCTGCCCCTGCCAGCCCCCCCCCCCCCCCTGCCCCCTGCTTGCCCCCCTGCCAGCCCCCCCCCCCCCTTCCCCCTGCTTGTCCCCCTGCCAGCCCCCCTGCCCCCTGCTTGCCCCCCTGCCAGCCCCCCCCCCCCCCCTTCCCCCTGCCAGCCCCCCCCCCCTGCCCCCTGCTTGCCCCCCTGCCAGCCCCCCCTGCTTGTCCCCCTGCCAGCCCCCCCTGCCCCCTGCTTGCCCCCCTGCCAGCCCCCCCCCCCTTCCCCCTGCCAGCCTCCCCCTGCCCCTGCCAGCCCCCCCCCCCCCTGCCCCCTACTTGCCCCCCTGCCATCCCCCCCCCCCCCTTCCCCCTTCTTGTCCCCCTGCCATCCCCCCCTGCCCCCTGCCACCCCCCCCCCTTCCCCCTGCCATCCCCCCCTGCCCCTGCCAGCCCCCACCCCCAGCCCCCCCCCCCCCCCCTGCCCCCTGCCAGCCCCCCCCCCCTGGAAAGACACAAAAAAGGGCTTGGAAGCATGAGAAGAACTCACATGATCCTAAAACTAGAAGGATTCATGTGAAAGGGGTGCCCCAAGGCAAGGTATGTACTGAAAATGCTTGCAGGGACAGTCCAAGCAGCAAGGTGATTTGGAGAAAGAAAAATCAACCTATAGTGAAAAGAAAAATCCTTGGTGGTAAAGCTGTCCAAGGAAAAACAGGTTGTGTTTTGGGTTGTGAAGAAGAGAACAAACCTAAAGAAGGGGAGACACAATCCATGGGGTAAGTGTGCTCACAAAGCATATATTTTAGAGCTGAAAACAGATCTGGTTTAGAGCTGTAAGTTGCATGCAGCAATGGTATCAGCAGCTGGGTGTGTCACTGGGGCAGCCTCAGTATGGGTCTCAGCAGCATGAACCAATGGTTCAACCCTCTCAGATCCAGGAAGAGATCAATCGGCAAATGGAGCTTAATAATATAGGGGGAAGTTGGGCCGGAATAGAAAATGATGATTATGCCCATAGAAGTGATCCATGTAAGGATATTTTAAGCAAGGGAAAGTTTCCTTCAGTTGATAAAGAGGGATTTCAAATTGTATATTCAAGGAAATCAAGGAAGAAGAAAGACTGCTCTCAATGGAGAACAACGATGGTGACTAGGTCTCATAGCTCATCTACCTACAACTTGGAATGGGATGATGATGTCGGGGAGGGGGGTTATGAAAACGAAATGCTTTATTATGAAGGCAGTTTTATCAATGTCTAGCCCCATCTCCTCTCTTATGTCATCTTTTGTTTTTAATAAAATGACTTTAGAGCCTTTCGGCTCGAATCTTCTTTCTGTTTCGATGGATTTGGGGAGTTTGAACATCTCACATAATCGTTTAATTTAAATGTTAAATGATTACTAATGGGATTGAGCCGTACGCTTCAAATGAGCTGAAACATTTGGGACATTTGTGTAACGTACCATGAATAGGATGAACATTTTGAGGTTCTCGAAGGCCTATATGAATTGGTTCAATTCCTATGCAAGTGGTTGCACTTGATGGATGAGATCATGTGATCGTTAGAACTCCTCAAAGTCGATTCTCTCTAGCTCTTGTTTCTCTCCCACCTTTAAACAAGGTTCTAATAGACTGTGGTGTTGAGAGAGACCCTACCTAAGCATCTGGTGATTCCCATGAACCTTGGATACCTCAGAAGGAGTCTTTCGGTGACTTCTCGGAGATCTCGATCAAACGCTTGTGAAAACTTCGACAAGCAGGAAGGACTGGTATTGAGAGAGGTCCTACTAAGTGTCGGGTGATTCCCATGATTTGTGGATACCTCTGAAGGAGTCTTTCAACGACTTCTAAGTGATCGCAATCAAACACTTGTGAAAAGCTTCGAAAGACTGGATCGAATGGTGTAAGGTACACCATTCTTATTCTTTGTTTAGATTGATTACAAACGTATAGATATATTTCGGCGTGACAGCGGCGTGACCGCGGACACCCCTCCCCCCCGCTGGACACCCCTCCCCCCTGCTGGATGTGGCTGGAGCAGGGTCACATCACGGCGTGACCGCGGCGTGACCGCGGAGTGACCGCGGCGTGACCGCGGTGTGACCGCGGCATGACCGCGGCGTGACCGCAGCGTGACCGCAGTGTGTTGGCCCGATCCAGCGACATCCGCGGGACAGCATCTTCCGACCAGGAGCGAAGGGAGCGGGAGGAGGCTGGAATGCGGGTGAAAGGGGGGTCCTAATAAGTGTCGGGTGATTCCCATGATTTGTGGATACCTCTGAAGGAGTCTTTCAGCGACTTCTAAGTGATCACAATCAAACACTTGTGAAAAGCTTCGAAAGACTGGATCGAATGGTGTAAGGTACCCCATTCTTATTCTTTGTTTAGATTGATTACAAACGTATAGATATATTTCGGCGTGACTGCGGCGTGACCGCGGACACCCCTCCCCCCCGCTGGACACCCCTCCCCCCTGCTGGATGTGGCTGGAGCAGGGCCACATCACGACGTGACCGCGGCGTGACCGCGGCGTGACCGCGGCGTGACCGCGGCGTGACCGCGGCGTGACCGCGGCGTGACCGCGGCGTGACCGCGGCGTGACCGCGGCGTGACCGCGGCGTGACCGCGGCGTGACCGCAGCGTATTGGCCCGATCCAGCGACATCCGCGGGGCAGCATCTTCCGACCAGGAGCGAAGGGAGCGGGAGGAGGCTGGAATGCGGGTGAAAGGGGGGTCCTACTAAGTGTCGGGTGATTCCCATGATTTGTGGATACCTCTGAAGGAGTCTTTCAGCGACTTCTAAGTGATCACAATCAAACACTTGTGAAAAGCATCGAAAGACTGGATCGAATGGTGTAAGGTACACCATTCTTATTCTTTGTTTAGATTGATTACAAACGTATAGATATATTTCGGCGTGACAGCGGCGTGACCGCGGACACCCCTCCCCCCCGCTGGACACCCCTCCCCCCTGCTGGATGTGGCTGGAGCAGGGCCACATCACGGCGTGACCGCGGCGTGACCGCGGCGTGACCGCGGCGTGACCGCGGCGTGACCGCGGCGTGACCGCGATATGACCGCAGCGTGACCGTAGCGTGTTGGCCCAATCCAGCGACATCCGCGGGGCAGCATCTTCCGACCAGGAGCGAAGGGAGCGGGAGGAGGCTGGAATGCGGGTGAAAGGGGGGTCCTACTAAGTGTCGGGTGATTCCCATGATTTGTGGATACCTCTGAAGGAGTCTTTCAGCGACTTCTAAGTGATCACAATCAAACACTTGTGAAAAGCTTCGAAAGACTGGATCGAATGGTGTAAGGTACACCATTCTTATTCTTTGTTTAGATTGATTACAAACGTATAGATATATTTCGGCGTGACAGCGGCGTGACCGCGGACACCCCTCCCCCCCGCTGGACACCCCTCCCCCCTACTGGATGTGGCTGGAGCAGGGCCACATCACGGCGTGACCGCGGCGTGACCGCGGCGTGACCGCGGCGTGACCGCGGCGTGACCGCGGCATGACCGCGGCGTGACCGCAGCGTGTTGGCCCGATCCAGCGACATCCGCGGGGCAGCATCTTCCGACCAGGAGCGAAGGGAGCGGGAGGAGGCTGGAATGCGGGTGAAAGGGGGGTCCTACTAAGTGTCGGGTGATTCCCATGATTTGTGGATACCTCTGAAGGAGTCTTTCAGCGACTTCTAAGTGATCACAATCAAACACTTGTGAAAATCTTCAAAATACTGGATCGAATGGTGTAAGGTACACCATTCTTATTCTTTGTTTAGATTGATTAAAAACGTATAGATATATTTCGGCGTGACTACGGCGTGACCGCGGACACCCCTCCCCCCCGCTGGACACCCCTCCCCCCTGCTGGATGTGGCTGGAGCAGGGCCACATCACGGCGTGACCGCGGCGTGACCGCGGCGTGACCGCGGCGTGACCGCGGCGTGACCGCGGCGTGACCGCGGCGTGACCGCGGCGTGACCGCAGCGTGTTGGCCCGATCCAGCGACATCTGCGGGGCAGCATCTTCCGACCAGGAGCGAAGGGAGCGGGAGGAGGCTGGAATGCGGGTGAAAGGGGGGTCCTACTAAGTGTCGGGTGATTCCCATGATTTGTGGATACCTCTGAAGGAGTCTTTCAGCGACTTCTAAGTGATCACAATCAAACACTTGTGAAAAGCTTCGAAAGACTGGATCGAATGGTGTAAGGTACACCATTCTTATTCTTTGTTTAGATTGATTACAAACGTATAGATATATTTCGGCGTGACTGCGGCGTGACCGCGGACACCCCTCCCCCCCGCTGGACACCCCTCCCCCCTACTGGATGTGGCTGGAGCAGGGCCACATCACGGCGTGACCGCGGCGTGACCGCGGCGTGACCGCGGCGTGACCGCGGCGTGACCGCGGCGTGACCGCGGCGTGACCGCGGCGTGACCGCGGCGTGACCGCGGCGTGACCGCGGCGTGACCGCGGCGTGACCGCGGTGTGACCGCAGCGTGTTGGCCCGATCCAGCGACATCCGCGGGGCAGCATCTTCCGACCAGGAGCGAAAGGAGCGGGAGGAGGCTGGAATGCGGGTGAAAGGGGGGTCCTACTAAGTGTCGGGTGATTCCCATGATTTGTGGATACCTCTGAAGGAGTCTTTCAGCGACTTCTAAGTGATCACAATCAAACACTTGTGAAAAGCTTCGAAAGACTGGATCGAATGGTGTAAGGTACACCATTCTTATTCTTTGTTTAGATTGATTACAAACGTATAGATATATTTCGGCGTGACTGCGGCGTGACCGCGGACACCCCTCCCCCCCGCTGGACACCCCTCCCCCCTGCTGGATGTGGCTGGAGCAGGGCCACATCACGGCGTGACCGCGGCGTGACCGCGGCGTGACCGCGGCGTGACCGCGGCGTGACCGCGGCGTGACCGCAGCGTGACCGCAGCGTGTTGGCCCGATCCAGCGACATCCGCGGGGCAGCATCTTCCGACCAGGAGCGAAGGGAGCGGGAGGAGGCTGGAATGCGGGTGAAAGGGGGGGTCCTACTAAGTGTCGGGTGATTCCCATGATTTGTGGATACCTCTGAAGGAGTCTTTCAGCGACTTCTAAGTGATCACAATCAAACACTTGTGAAAAGCTTCGAAAGACTGGATCGAATGGTGTAAGGTACACCATTCTTATTCTTTGTTTAGATTGATTACAAACGTATAGATATATTTCGGCGTGACTGCGGCGTGACCGCGGACACCCCTCCCCCCAGCTGGACACCCCTCCCCCCTGCTGGATGTGGCTGGAGCAGGGCCACATCACGGCGTGACCGCGGCGTGACTGCGGCGTGACCGCGGCGTGACCGAGGCGTGACCGCGGCGTGACCGCGGCGTGACCGCGGCGTGACCGCGGCGTGACCGCGGCGTGACCGCGGCGTGACCGCAGCGTGTTGGCCCGATCCAGCGACATCCGCGGGGCAGCATCTTCCGACCAGGAGCGAAGGGAGCGGGAGGAGGCTGGAATGCGGGTGAAAGGGGGCAGCATCTTGTCCAGGCGACACAGAGTGTATGGCTTTTTTGGAATTATGGTTTCTGTTGCTGTTCACAGCCCCACTCCCTTCCCAGCCGTTGGCTCTACAATAGGGGCGCTTCACTTATTTCTTCTATTTCATCTTCTCCAGGCGAAACACAAAGTGTAATAATTTTCTGGAAATCTGGTTTCTATTGCAGTTCACAGACCCACTCCCGCCCCAGCCACTGTTGGCTCTGCAAGAGGCCGTGAACTTGCGAAGTCAAATCTGCGAGAGCTATCTCGACGCGTCCAAGGTGCTGCTTGGCACCGTCAAATCATGTTTGGTTCCTGGTCTCCCTGATTGGTCGAAGAAGATCAACGGTTGAGGAGAGTAGTAGTGGAGTAGATAACGAAGAGGAGAAGTTTGGCTATGTAATAGAACTGATTAAAAATGACCAATTCTGTATAATGCACAAAATTCTGTATAATGCACAATTCAAAAACGGTGTTTGATAAAGAAATCAGAATCAAATAAATGATTGACAATTACAAATATTTAAAAATGCATATGAAACAAAATGAATAATCGGAAGATAGAATGACATATTTCATCAAATGACATGATTACAAACCAATACCATTGAAACATGGAGTTCAAATAAAAATGAATAATCTGGCATTTATATAATACATTCCATGATGGTGTGTATGTACAGTATGCAAACAGAAAACTGTAATGATAGGAGGCAACAAACATGTCGTATTTGTGCAGTATAATAATTCAGGCATTGAAAATTGAACACAATGAAAACAGGATAATGAAATGACTAATTGCTTTCAATGGAGCAACATAAATTTCAAATAACGTTTCAGTACTGTAGATAATGTAATAATTATTTCACATCAAATAGGAATTTGAAAAATAGTACTGAAAACAAATTAAATAGTAAACATGTATGTTTACCATTGGTGTGCGGCATCACATTTTAGTCTGCTTTTTCTATTTTCCTATTTACATTTCCCTTCATTCAGGTGTGTAGTTCATCCTCATTATCACAATCACAGACATCCTGACGACAAATTCCATCACCCTGGATCACAACCAATCTATAGTAAATATATTTAATTGAAATAAGATCATTGAAATGATACATATAAAATTATCCTTAAGTAGTAGAGTTCACCTAGGTAAGTGCAGTATCAAAGCCGCAATCACAGACATCCTGATGACAAATTCCATCACCCTGGAGCACAACCACACTATAGTAAATATCTTTGATGAAGATTATCCTGGAGGTGAGAAGTACATGTAGAAGAATATCCTGGAGGTGAGAAGTACATGTAGAAGATAAGGGGATAGGATAGACTTGGTCAAACAGAACGTATCGAGACACACCCACATACTACATACAGAACCATTCAAACAGTTTCAAATGTTCAAACAATAGATGGAAAACATATTCAGCACAAAAGTGATGGGAAATTCCAACCAAATGAAAAAAGCTAGATTAAAACCAATGACCGAGCAGGAAAAAAAAATTGGACATTCAGAATGCATGTGTGTTCAATGATTCCAATATCTAAAGTGCGTTTCAGCTAGACTCATAACTCAAAGAAGAATTCACATTGATGAGTCATGCATGAATAAGCTCAAATGCCGTGTTAGATTGGCACATAGATTTGTCAGCTCACCTTGATAAAGATCGAATGGCAAACCACTGATTGCTAATCATACTTTAATTTGCTACAATCTGTACATGCAACAAATAAAACCATGAATTATTATTAATGAATATATAAGACTCATAAGCAATGAAATGTCATATAGAACTAAAACAAATGCTGAAAAAAAGTAGAAAAAATGAAAGAAGAAATTGCATAAAGAAATTTTGTTATTAGTAGCAGTAGATCAAAACATGTATGTATACATCCTTTCACACTAAACTAGTTGAGAATAAATAAGAATGTGATTTGATCGTGGTCAAACAGATCCAGAAATATCACCAGATAAAGTTTGATATTCAAAACAATTAGTGCATTTGGAATTTGAATTTAAAATACTACTAAAAATCATACCTTCTCTTAGAAATATTAATGACTTTATTCACTGATTAAAATTATTTTAATTGGTTATTAAATGACTTATAATGAGATATTTATTACAAAAAACCATTGTTTAAATCTCAAGAAATATCTTGAACTCAAATTCCACAGAGAACTACTTCAAATATCAGGTTGATCTATGTACGTCCTCTTTAAACCTATTTTTCCACCTCCCCAGCCCGCCCACTGGCCAGCCCCCCACTGCCCCTCCCCCCTCCCCCCCTGCCCAGCCCTCCCACTGCCCAGCCCCCCCCCCCCTCCCCCCTGCCCAGCCCTCCCCCCCTCCCCCCCCCCCCTCCTCCCCTGCCCAGCCCCCCCCCCTCCCCCCCTGCCCAGCCACCCCCCTCCCCTCCCCACTGCCCAGCACCCCCCCCCCTCCCCCCCTGCCCAGCCACCCCCTCCCCCCTCCCCCTCCCCCTCCCCCTCCCCCTCCCCCCCTGCCCAGCCCTCCCCCCCACTGCCCCTCCCCCCTCCCCCTCCCCCTCCCCTCCCCCCCTGCCCAGCCCTCCCACTGCCCAGCCCCCCTCCCCCTCCCCCCCTGCCCACCCCCCCCCCCACCTCCCCCTGCAGAAAGTTCATGAAAAAACAAGGAGTAATAGGATGGAACCACTGATGTCCAGCCCAATATAGATAGTGCAGTATAAAATATATAGTTCACTGGTATATAGAATAATAATAGAGAGATAAATAAACATCACCCGTACAGGTTCCTATGGGACACATAGCAGTTATACCTTCTTTAGCCTTTGACTGGTGTCAGAATGTGTAACCATTTCATTAATCAATTTTATCCAGTTTAAATATAATTTATATGAGAAAGATATTGAGGTTCTAAGATGTGACAAGAAAACATGTAATGATATTTAATAATGAAGTTCCAAGGTTATAACCAAGGAAACATAGACCTCAAGTGTCAACAACTTAGTAATAACTATAGCCTCACATGGGGTAAGAGTGTAATCCAAGGATAACAGTCTAACTAATTCCACAATAAGAGGACTATCTAGTCTAAGAAGTTCATCCAAGGTAAAATGGGTCTAAGAAAAGATTGGGCTAGGATTTAACCATGGCACCTACTTGTCAATTCTGGAACCAAGGAGTGTATCTAAGGAATCTTGTTGTAATACATGAGGGATTATATGGTGTCATACCAGGCATCTAAAGTTAGACAAGGATCAGGTTCTATGTAGGTCTCAACCTAAGAAAGTTGTATCCTTGAATTCGGAATAGGGTCCTTGAGTGCTCAAGGCTTTCTCTCAAGTATCCAAGGTGAGCTTGAGTCAGGCCACACCTACTTTGATATTGAATTCATATAATATTCAATTGGTTCAAGCCTTTCCTTTGATTAGTGTGACAAGGACAAGTAGCATGAAACCCTTTAATCAATTAATAATTAATCAATAAGTCAATTTTGTTCAACCCTAGCCTTTCATTAGTGTGACAAGGCCATGTAGCTTGAAACCACTCATTTAATCCATTTAAGGCATTTTCAATAATCAAGGTTCACTCTGGTACCTTCCATTAACATGGTAAGGGGTTCTATGAATACGCAACATATTTTTCAATTACATCTAATATGGCTAATTCATGTACTTCGTATACTTTACAATTTCTATTTCACATTTAATTATTACATTGAAGCACTTACATTAGGCGGGTTAAATACTGTGCATACAGGGTAATTTCCATTCTGAAATTCAAAAGATAATTCAAGCCATTTAAGATAGAAAATCATACCCTTAGAAATTTAAATCTAAGGCTCACCGAATGGTGGCTCAAACATGTCAACATACTAAAATGAAAATTATGGGAAACAATTCTACATGGGTAATTCCAATATAAAAACCGGTCAAAGAACTTAAACGGTTCCTTGGTTATTTAATCATTTAAAAAGGAAAACTTAGTTTTTTTAATTCCATTAGGGGTCATATATGACATAATTCAAACATAACATCAATTCATAAAGAAATATCAGTACAACAAGACAATAAATCCTAAAAGTCTAATAATTGTTTTTTAACTTGAAGACAGTGCACCTCCGTTGGAGGGGTTTTAATATATAAACATGATATTTCTTATGAAACAATCATTTATTACCTTTAACTCTTAAATCATGAAACATACTAAATTCAAGATTAAGAGGAATTTAATCTAATGTATTCACTGCATTAACTAAAAACAAAGAAAAAGTGTAGTAAGAAACTAATTAATGCATTAATA
Source organism: Viscum album (assembly GCA_963277665.1). Classification (NCBI taxonomy): domain Eukaryota; kingdom Viridiplantae; phylum Streptophyta; class Magnoliopsida; order Santalales; family Viscaceae; genus Viscum; species Viscum album. Next base: position 2,078,666,001 of record OY728128.1, on the reverse strand, counting down.
AATTTGAGGAATTGGAAGGGTACCCTTCCTCAAAGAGGAACCAAGCCAACACCTGAAACTTGATAGATTTATAAACAACCACCCAGAACTGCTCAACATGTGTATGTACATACCTTCATATATACTATTTTAAGGCCAAAATAGTGCATCTTAGGATTATCAATGCTAAATTAATTTGGGGAAATATTCTCACTGGGTTTGATAATCAGGATATTTATATCATTCATCTTTTAGTATTCCATCATAAAAAATGAAATTGCTTAAAAAAATTTAGAATCAAACCACTCCATTAACCTATGAATGCATCAACTGCTACCTTTGACTACAACACTAATTGATTATCAAGAGGTAATATGATGAAATTATGGGAAATAAACCAAGACTAAGAAATTACCAGGAAATCTGGGACTCCAGCATAAAAAAATCACTACTGAGAAGGCCGGGAGGTCCAGGTCGTGAGCCGGGAGGCCGAGCCGGGAGTCGGGAGCCGGGAGTCGGGAGCCGGGAGCCGCGAATCGGGAGCTGCGAGTCGGGAGCCGCGAGTCGGGAGCCGCGAGTCGGGAGCCGGGAGGCGGAGCCGGGAGTCGGAGCCCGGGGTTGGAGGCCGGGGAGGGGGGTCAGAGGCCGGGGAGGGGAGTCGGAGAGGAGAGGGGAGGGTCGGGAGTCAGTGGTCGGGGAGCGGCGTCGCGGCTTGGGGAGGTAGGGTAGAGCTCGATGCGTCGCGGATTTGAGGAGAGATTGAGGAGAGATTGAGGAGGAGCCCGATACAAGGGCTCGAAAAAAAAATTAATACCCACGGTTTTAATAAAACCGTGGGTATAAACAGCAAAAAAACATACTATCCCCACGGTTTAAAGAACCGTGGGAATAGGTGCGTGGGGATAGACCCCATTTCCAGTAGTGTTTAGAATTAATTTACTCTTTTGATCTCTAATTTAATATTTGGGGGGAGAAAGTGTAATTTTTAGGAGTTTTTGATTCATTTCATGTCACCTTGGTATCAATTAATTAATTAATTAATTTTGAGTCATTGTGTGTTCTCAGGGGTTTTATGATGAAATTATAAAATTTTCAAGGGAGTAGGTGTTGTGAATGGTGTTTTCATGGTTAGGAGTAACTATGCACTAACCGTTCATGAGGGTTATATCCTTGAAAGTGTTTATTAAAATGGTTTGATAATGGTTAGCTCAAATGTGTGAATTTCCTTGGGGTAACTATGTGGGTGTCTCATGGTTGTCTAGTAGGAATAGTATAGTCAGTATATAGTTTGATAAACCATGTTCCTAAGTCATGCACCATGTCTATATTTAAAAAATATATATTTCTTTTCAAAATTTTCCCTTAAATGTTTTTAGTGAATTTGATCCCTCTCCTACCCCCCCCCCCATTTGTGTCACTTGACCAACCCCCAATTGATACCCCTTACACATGTGCCTCTCCCTCCTTGTGGCCTATTTCCTTCACATGATTCCACTAAATTTATTACGGATTCTTGGTCTAACCACCAATGTGATGTATCCTATTTCTTATTCCACCTCTTTCTACCATTTTTATCTTCTACCCACCTCCTTATTCATTCAATACAAACCTAGGTCAAAGGGTTTGACCTAATTTTTATTATTTATTCATTTTTAGGGTGTGTGATGGATCTTTCATGTTGCCTTCATGTACATTTTGGAATCCTCCACCAAAGGTGAAGTGTTTCGGGTTGTTTTGACTCACCCATCATCGATTTGAGGTAGGTGTCTCTATGGAATCCCCTTTCATTATAGGTTATAAATTACTTTTTTTATTTTAAAAGTTTTTTTGTGAAATTATATTTATTTTTTGTATGTCTTAGTAGGATTAAGTGATGTTTAAAGATTTTCATGATCTTAGGACACATGCCAAGAGCTTGTGAAAATGCCTATGTGAACCTTAAAAATTGTTTTAAGAGGTTTGTAATGTTTTTATTCACTTTTTATTCTCTGGAATATCCTTATTGGTTTTATAATGGATTTTAACTATTTATAAAGCAATATCATGGACTTATGTCATATTCTAAGTGGTTGTTATTTCCAATTTGGATTTGAAGAAAGGAATTTAAATTTTTTGAAAGTGTGTTAGATGTCAGTTCAAATTTTAAAATGGGTGTATGATGTTTTTAAATGATTTTTTTAAAATAAAGGGATTTGACTTTCAATTATTGAAATTATTGTGGGGTAATAGTTTTTGTTCCTATATTGATTTTTAAAGTGGGTTTACCTTTTGTTTTAAGGGGTTTTCATGTTTTAAAAGGGGTGGTGTTGTTTTATGAAATGAAATAAATATTTCCCTTAAGTTGTTATGATTGTATACTAGTGTTGATTGTGATTTACCTTGTATTTATATTTGGTTTCCAAATAGTTTTGTAATGAAATTTACAAATTTATATACTATAAGAGATAAGTGAAATGCCTAGTTGGCACTTTGTGAAGAGGTGTTTGATTACACCCTTATTGGGCCCTTTTTATTTGTGACGATTTATATATATATCTATGTGATGGATAATTGATTTTGATTCTTGATGTGATTATGAGTTAGGGATATTTATAAGGTAAGTGTGTGAGGTGGTAAGGATGTGGTTGTGATGTTATCCTTTGGGAATTGTTATTTTCATGGGATGTCATTAGTTTTGATCATAGACCACCTTCTTTAGTAATTACATGAGTAACCCTATGCTACTAAGTGGTAATTTATGGGATGTTGCTGGCTAATTGAGATTACATGTTGGATAGTCACCCCTAGTTTCAGATGTTCCTAGATAGTGGGAGGTCCATCAATAATACTAGTTATAGAGTTATTTGGTTAATATGATGTGTGACCATTAACATGTTAGTAGTTATTCCACCTTTGTTTGTCTTTTACTTGTCCCATTAGTCCCTTTGGGGTTGCCTCATGATATGTATGGTATGTTATTCCATATTTATATTATATTGATCATATGATTTTCTTACTTTTTATGATATTAATGTGTTGAAATGTTGGTTATTTTATGATTGAGCTTTGACATTATGTGGTTCTCATTGTGATAATATTGTTTCTCCTTATGAATTATATGGAATAATATTATGTGGTTTTCTCTTACTTTAAAAGGAGTTGTTTGGTAATTGTTTGAAAGTATGGTTTAGAAAAGGGGTAAATGGCTTGGGTATTTATATAAGATATTAAAGGAATGGTTTCTCCATAATTGTTTTTAAGAAAATGGGTTTTTTTATGAGATCTTGAAAAAATGGTAACGGGGTTTGGTTTGTTTTTTATCATTCTAAAGGATTATATAAAATGTATAACCATCCTCATATTTATTTCATAAAAAGGGTATTTTTTTGAAAGTGGGATTATGGTTTGGTTTTATAAATCATATAAAAACCTATTTTTAAACCTTATGTTCAAAATAGAGATTAATAAGCTATTTTATTAAGTTATTTCAATAGATTTGGTGGGTAGTGGTGGGCTACTTAGTGTCTATGTGCTCATGCCTATTTTTATCTCAGTTGTAGGTTCTTGGTTCAATTTCCTAGCCACTCTTGGAGTGTTTTTTTCTAAGGTTATTTTTATTTTACTTCATTCATCCAATGTTCCTATTAATTAATTTTGGTAGGACCTACCTTTACATTATTAAAATGCGTATAAATCTCCCTTAAAATGATTTTTAAGGAAAAATTTGGATTTTACTGCTTTCTACCATTGGGGTTTTTGTGATATTTTGGTGGTTGAGGATAGTCACTATGATTAATTTCAATATGAGAGTGAGACCAAGGAGTGAGGGTTGTTTTTTTGCTCATTTTATTTAATTCTTTCCTTATTATCTATTTTTTCTCCCTTTTAATTCAGTGTGGACATCTAATATATGAATGGGTCATACTATATTTTTTTATTTCTATTGTCTCATTTACTATGTTTATTGTGAAAAACTATTCCAAAGTGAATACTCATGATTCTCAGGTACTAGTTTCATTCCTGTAGGGATTTAGAATGTTCTTCAAGCTAGTAGAAAGCTAGTTTGGGTGTTCGTTGTATGGATAGCCTAGGTCATTTCATTACAAGGGTACCATCAACTAAGGATATGAGAATAATATATTCCTAATATGGAATTTAAGAGAAGTTATGGCCATTAGGAGTTCTTGTTCATGTTTTTTGTACTTAATTATTCTCTTTCGGTTTTTATTTCTTTGATTAATTGAATATTCCGTAGCTTCTTGGATTCTTTCATGGTTTCTTTTTTAGATAAAATTATTTTTTATTCCAAATCAAAAAAGTATAACATTGAGCATTTAAATATAATACTTGGAATCTTGAAAGGATGTCTTTTTCATGGGAAGATATCTAAATGTCACTACTGGATTCAAGATAAAAAAATCATTGGGCTATGTGATTGTTTAGAATTTTGTCTCAGTAGATTCTAAAACTTTCAGGTGGAAATGTCTTCGGAGTATCCTAGAAATGTGTTTGATATTTAGTGTTTCTTGGGATTATTTGGTTATTGTATGCTCTTTATTTGGTAATTCTATAAGATTTTATCACCTATGACAGATTTTACCCATAATAGTGTGAAATTTATTTATATTTATTATTTCTAGAGATATTTTGAGGAGTAAAAAGTGATATTAACTTCATCTCTAGTCTCGATTCTTCCTAATTCGGGTGTTGGTTTAGATTTTTAATGCGACAACTCGGGTATGGGTTTGGGTTGTGTTATAAATAAGGGGATAAAGGTAATAGATTATGGATATTATCATTTGTTCCCTCAAGAGAAGAACTATATAATTCGTGATCTTGAGTTAGAGGCCGTGATTAACAATCTTAATACTTGGAACCACTACATCTTCAGAGAGTGGTTTATGGTGTAATCAAACACTAAGAGTCTGAAGTATGTTTTCACTCATAGGTATCAGAACCTAACATAGATAAATTGGGTAAAGTATCTTTAGATCTATTATTTTTATATTTCTTATACCCCTGGAATGGGAAATGTGTTCCCAAATGATTTTATAAAAAAAATTGACTCAGACAGTGAAGGGATCAATATAAGAGCGGTGCATGATGGGATTGTTTGATAAGATGAACTTGGATTAATATAGGGGTGTAGGATAGGCATTCCCATCTTGTTCCCTATATGGATATATTTTTTATTAACTTATTCAAATTTCATAGTTTAAGGATGTAGGGTGTTATCATTTTAGAAGGAACCTTTATGATAGGGGGACCTTTAGTAAGTGGTCTTGGTCTCTTGATGGAGTGTCACGCTTTTGAGGTAGTAATGTTGTTCTAATGAACTTGAGATAGGAATTCATGGATGATTAACACTAATCTAATTTTTTTATGCACTTTGGATCTATCAAGATGTATCATGACCTGATATATAATTATTGGTTCCTGAGAATGAGACAATTGATTTCATTTTTTGTGTCTCAGTGCCTTACATGTTAGAGAATTAAGGTAGAGCATCAAAGGCCTACAGGTTTTCTACAACCATTACCCATTATAGTATGAAAATTGGATGAGATAACCACAAAATTTTTTATTTTGATATTATAGACACCTAGTGGTAAGGATGAGATATGGTTGATTATTGATCGACTCACAAAATAAGTTCATTTTATACCCATCATGGATTTGATTAAGGTAAAGGATCTTGGGAAATTTTATGTGAAGGAGATTGTTATAAATAATGGTGATCCATTAACTATCAATAAGATAGGGACTCTCACTTCACATTCTAGTTTTGGAGTATATTGTAGGTAGTGATGTGTTCTTAGTTTAAGTTGATCATAAATTATCATCCATAGATGGATGGATAGTTTGAGTGAGAAATCCATATTCTAGAAGACATGATTCAGGAATGTGTACATGGATTTAGTGGTTCTTGGGAGAAACACCTTCCCTTAGTGTATTTTTCTTATAAAAATCATTATCAGGCATTGATCGGGTTGGTTCCTTTTGAGGCTTTGTATGAGAGGCCTTATAGGTCACCTCTTTGTTGGGTAGAGGTTAGTGAGAGGTCCTAGGATAGAAATGGAATCATCTAAGAGATGAAGAATATCATGTAATTGGTCTAGGAGAGGTTAGTGAGACCTCAGTTTCACCATAAATATTATTTCAATTGACATCATCATCTGTTATATTTTGAGGTAGGTGATTGGGTATTCCTATGAGTTTCACTTCAATTAGGACATAATGTTTTGGAGATTAAGGGTTAGTTTTCACCTCATTTCTTCATCCCATTTGAGATTGTGTAGAAGCTCAAGAAATTTTCTTATCAATTGGACTTAACATCTCATTTTAATTCTATCAATAACATGTTCCATGTTTCACAAAATAAGAATTATAATTTTTATTCATCCCATGTGATCAAGTGGGAGTGTGTTGAGATTGAACTTTACACCTTAGTGGTTGAAAGTAAAATTTAGGTATTAGACCAATAGGATAAGGTATGGCATTGAAATATGTTACCATTGGTTTGAGTGACATAGTAGTATGGTAGGGAAATCTATGAGAAATAGGATAATAAGGCCTTGATGATGTAGAAATAGACTTATCTTTTCTCAAGTTTGTGATCCTAAGACTTTATAGAGACATAAATATTTTATGGTGGGGATAATCATCACACCCAGAAATGTGGAATTAAGTAAGGTTCCTATACCATTCTTGTATTTTTATTTTATAGGGTATTCTTTCTGTGGAAGGTGTTTTATTATTATTAGTAGAAGTAGGAAGCCACAAGCTAGCCAGTGTAGGATAGAAAAACACCTTCATGATTGCAAGTGACACCATCCAACCAATAGACGAAATAAATGTACAAGATCTTTTCTGATACCCACTAGCTAGCTTGTAGAGATCCTGGAGATGAAATATCTTTTCTTGTACCCACCAGCTGTCTGCTGGACCACCATCCCATCGATGACACCATAGGATGTACATTTGGTAAGGGATGATAATTCATTTTAGCTCGAAATTAAAGTTTATTTTCTATAATATTCCTCATTAAACCCTTATATGAAATCTCTTGGTTTAGATTCTCCTTTATGATGTTCGTGGCTTTCTCCCTCTCCCCAGTGTTGAATCTTTTTTCTGTTTGGAAGATCGAACCTCTATTGAGTGTAATATGATTAGTGGATCCTTTCTAGCATATTTTATTCCCTTATTCTACTTGTGGTTGATTCCTTATTAAGGTATATCAATGTATATAGCATATACATGGACAATTGATGTTTTTCCATTAAATCTAAGTTCTTATGAATCTGATCTCTTCATCTCCCATCAGTGGTCTAAAAGTAAATGAGGTTTTCATCATGTTTTAGGTAGGTGTCTCTCTCCTATGGTCTATCCCTTGAATGCCTTATGTTCTTTTTAATTACATTGGTTTTTAAGTGTGATTTTGTTTAATTAAAATACATTAGAGGTAAATGTGATATTTAATGGATTTGGAAATGTAATCTAAAAAGGGGTGTTTACTAGAAACCATTTTGATACACATGATGCACTTTATAAGTCACCTCAATTTTTATTTTGAAAATAAAATGGTTTTTCAAGTGTGGAAGTGATGTGGTATCACTATAGAAATTTTTTTATAAAAATGTAGCAATTAAATGAAATGTATTTGACTTGGAAAATATTTTATGAAATATGAACTTTGTTACTTGAACATAATAGTGATGTATTAGAAAATCATAAATACCATTGTGTATGGGGTAAATACTAAACATATGTGAGACCTGGTGGATTTATCTATCACTAGGGAAGGTTCCCATGATTCCATATATTTCTAGGGGTATAATTTCTAAGTAATCGAGGTTATCAAGCTTTATAATTCAGTTTTTCTAGTTAGTGGTCTAGTTTTTCTTAGTTTTTTACACCCTTGAGTTGGGATGTTCTATTTGGTGTTTTATGGATACATTACATACTTGTTTATTTAATATTATTATTTTTTTCTTGATATAGATATTGATACTTGGAATCTATTTATTTCATCTACTTATTCATCATGGATAGATTCTATGTCATATTCCTTAGTCTATCTAAATATGACATGTTTTTTAAAATAAAACTAGAGGTTGGTTTTATATGGAAAATTATTTCTTTTGAAATGTTTTGAAATATATTTTATATAATAACTAAAAAATTCATGTGGATAGACATTGTATAGATTCTTGGTGGTATACTACTGAGCTTTACTACTCACACCTTACTTTTTCCTTTGGTCATTTTTAGCCCTAGTCTTATAGGATATAGGTAAGGGAGGAGCATCATATAAAGGAAAAATATCCAAGACTGTGTTTCTTTTCAGGGGATTTGGATGGTGGATACATATGGTAATGTAAAGATGGTCTCATGGGTTTATTCATGATCCATGTTGATTGTATATCAGTCTCTTCATTTAGAACTTGTTATCCAGTTGTTCAATGTTACCTTTTTTCTTATTTTTTAGATATGATGTATCTTGTATATCTTCTATGATACTCTATTTGTTTCTATATATCATATGTCTATTGTGGGTGAAATAATTCACATGTCTCTTTTTATGACACCTTTGTGCATATCATCAACCCATGGTGATCGAGAATGAACTTTGGGCCTAGTGGTGGGCCACTTTGGTTTAAATTATTGGGTGAACTAGGTTGGTCTGTTTCACTCTCTACGAAAATATTCAATCCTTCAACATATTATTACTTATCAATCGTTACAACGCATTCCTATTTGGGGTAGTTTTACCATCTATTATAATGATGTTATAATATTTACTTCATGAATAAATAATAAAATATAATAATTATGAATTTAATATGTTTTAATAATTATGTAAGTGTAATATATATAATTATACTCATTAGTAAAATAAATTATTTTTACTGAATCAAAATTCACAAAAAATGACAATTTAAATCATTCCATGAAAAATGTCACCATAAGTTTTATGAAATGGCCATGGGACTCAAAAACTATATTAAACACATAAATTATATATTCATGAAAATTCTAGAATTTATTTACCCATGATCAAAGAGAAAATATTGGAATCACTATATCTAAGAAATCACAGAACAAACAGGGAAATTGACACCTAAATATTAATTTTAATAAAGAATGATTAATAAATGGTTAATAATAAAATATAAGTTAATGGTATCAATTACATTAAATATAAATATTTTTATGGTATAAATGTATAAAATACCTAAATTTATTATATATGAGGTTAGAGTGTGTCCAACCAAGTACAAATTTTAAGTAATAGTCTCTTTTCCAATCTCATTTTGAGTTTGAGATTATTTATGTCTAAATTCCTATTTGAGGAAATTATATGGTCCTTAATTATAAAACCCAAAAAAATTTCTTCTACTCTAATTATTTATAGGTTTTAAATGTTTTCTTGTAATTTAACCTATATTTGATTCACAACTCAACCAAAAGTTTTTTTATAAGTGGTACTTGCCTTATATCATGTTTTAAGTGGGGAATCATTCTACTCCATGTCCATATTATTTATATTTTTTATATATGTAATTATATATAATTCTATGAATTCTTATGGTCACTTTATATTTACATTTACTTTATTTAAAAGGTTGTAAAATAATTATGTTTTTAATTTTTTCTGCTAATCACTTTTACTTTCTTTATAAAAATGAAAACGGAATCTATTTTTAAACACGTCTTACACAATCAACTTTTCCCAAAATTTTCTCCCAATTCACTTTGAATCTTACTTTCCAATTTTTCATGGTTTTACTATGTTTTTTAAATTATCATTATTTTGTAAAATATTTTCTTTAAAATTAAAGTTATTAAAAACATGAAGGGCATGTATTCTTATTTTTCAAAGTAATTTTATAATTCATGTATAAAAAATTTATCATCTATATTAACGTCCTTTACCATTATTTATCCTTTTATAGGGGTATTATCAATAATATAATCCAGCTTCTTTAATTGGATAACTTGTGATCATGTTTTTTGGAAATCTTCATGAAACTAGTTTATTTCTAATGAGTTAAGTAATATATGTTGGGATTATGAATTTTTTCATGTTATTAAAACACATATATGTATGGATTATCATTATGTGATGGGTAGTTCCATTATACACCTCCAATTCATTAGGTAAAGTTTTTTTATCTCATTGTATTAGGATGGAACGCAGGTGGTAAGCCTTAGTTCAAAATGTTCTAGGGAACAAGCAGTTAGCTCGAGTCCACTATGTTATAGGTAGGTGTTTATCCTAGTCCATTATGATATGAATGGATTTTTGGTTAACCATTACATATGCTATGATTTATATGCTTATGTATGTGCCAAAATCTTATGTTATGCAATGTACTTATGTTATATTCTCGTGAATCATGATTATTGACTCATGTTTCAATGCTCCTATGTCTCATTTCTTATGTTATTATAAAATACTCATGTCATGAGTCATGTTTTATGATATATGTTTTATTATGTATGATTTAATTATATTATGTTCATGTACCTTGGTTGTGTTATCATACTCACATGTTCATCTTATGATCATGATCATTTATTGATATCTCTTATGGTCACCCCTTACCGAGCATCAAACATCATCCCTTCTTCTATTTCCATTCCCCATGTAATGAAAAGAATATTATGTTTAATATTTATAGAATAGTATAATGTGTAAAGATTATTTGTTGTTTATATTGAATAATTTTTTTAAAATAAATTGGTTGTGTGGCTAGTCTCTATATACACTAAATATAAAAGTTTTAGGGTGTGATTTATTATGATATATAATTATTATTCATCTTAAATGATGAAATATTTATTTTTATTAATTTCAGGTAATCTAAATTGACATTGGAGAATATTTTAGTTATTTTTGGGGATTATTTTATGAAGAATAAGAGAATAGAACTTAAAAAAACCTATATTGAAACAGAAGTGTTATAGGATGAACCTAAAATTCTAAAGGTTGAAATGAAGGTATCATAATTTAGGACATGTTAGGATTTATTTTCTTTATCGTATAATCAATTACTATAGTTATTATTTATTGATAATAATAGTAACCTTTTTTGTTTTAGTAATTGGTTGAAACCAAGAATAATTGAGTTAAAAACAATCGCAATGGAAAATGTAATGATTTCCCCCAATGAAAAAACCAAACGGGGTGGGAGTTGGAGTGAAAAATATTGTGATTATTCTCACCCAAATCCCTCAATATATAAACAATAACATAAAATATACTTAACTTACAAACATCCAAGAAATTAATAACTCTGTATTAAGTCTTTAATGTGAAAACAAATTCCCTTATTTATTGGTAATTTCAATAAACTAATTTATAAGTAGTGTATTAATAAAATAGAGAATATATTTTTTATTCTCTAGTGCTAGGAGCAGGAAAATGTTTTATGAATTTATCAGTTGGAAGTTGAGGCATATCAATAGTATGCCCTAATCAAGAACTTGATGTAATAGAAAGAAATAAACTTTGTGTAATGGGAGGAGTTTAGGAAAATATTTTCCAATGTGTATTTTCCTTGAACTCTTCACACTAAAATGGAGCAAGAACACCTATAGCTGAAACAAATTGAGGATGGATCTATTGGTACCGATGAATTAAATTTCATACAACATTAATGGTATGATTTTGATTTTATCATTAACCCTGGAAGAAAAATTGATCATTCTTTTAAGGTATTAAAATCATGTTTCTAAATATTGATAGGTGTAAGGTAATTTGGTAACCATGAAGAAATTTTTTGATGTTATCTTAAGGTGGATATGTAAATAGAAGACTCCTATAATACTTTGTGTTTTAGGGACAAGAATAGAAAAATTGAGTTTCATTGAAACTCAACTGATAAAACCTATGGATGGAAGAAGATTCATCTTATCACATTCCAAAAATATGGGAATAATCTTAGAGTGTGATTATATCTAAGGAATTTTTAAGTGCTTTATGTTTTTAAATAAATCCATTAAGCACATGAATGCTGAAGCAATATGAAAAGGCCAACCAACGAAATGTATGGAGAGAAAGATCAAATTAATGCACCACCAATACTATAATTCTTCAATTGTAAGGAGTATGGATTTTACTATAATAAGTACACCAAACCAATGGGTAATGTTGAAAACCAATACTAGAAAACCCTAATTCAAAGGGAGAAAAGTAAATATCATGCAATTGATATTGAAAAAGTGGCCCATGAAAATTAATCGGCGAAAGGTAAACTCATCATCCACTCAATAGTTGAAATTTTTTTATTAGATTCTAGTTAAAACCACTCCTATATATCTAGAAATATTTTTAAGGGAATCTAATTACCTACCAAACATACTTATATAGAATTATTATTGAATACTCTCAATGTTTCAATGATTTCATCTGAACTCTATAACTCTTATTTTATTAAAGTTCTTAGAAATATGATTCCTAAAAATATTATTATCCTCCCTTTGATTTAATTTAATGTGATTTTGGGTATGGATTGGAACCCTATACATATATCAAATATCAATTTCAAGAATAAGGAAGTGATATTTTATATCCTAAATCAAACCAAGATCGCCTATCAATGAAAGGTTTACTATGAACTCCCAATTGAAATTACTTCTATTATATGGGTCTTGAAACACAATCATAAGGGGGATTTATCTCAAATGGTTTTGGAGAAAATCAATATTTATTACATTTACATTTTGAATAAATAAATTGATGTTTTTTCTACAAAAAAATATTCTTCCCCCAGATCATGAGTCTTATTTTTCCCTTGAACTCATACCTGGTACTATGATTATATCAAATACCCCTTATAGAATGAACCTAATTGAATTAAAGAAATTAAATAAGAAAATCTAGAATAATTTGGATAAGGTTTTTATATTCCCAAGTGATTTACCATGGGGTAAAACAATTCTATTTGTTAAGAAGAATGATGGATAAAGGAAACTCTATAATGATCATCATTATCTTAATTATATTACAATCAAGAAAAAATATCTTTTACTCCATATTGATGACTTGTTTTATCAAATTTGAGGATTTCAATGCTTCTCAATGATTGAATATTAATAAAGATATCATCAATTAATGGTGAAAAGGGGGGATATGTTAGGATTATGAATCCACTTCTTAGATCTGGTTTTGGTTTATTGAAATAATAGCATTCAATTCAGATGAATTTAACAATGTTATCAAAGACTTCAATCCATGGAAAATTAGTTGGGGGGGAAATTTTGATAGAAGCATCAGTTTATTATAATTTGGTTCATTTAGAGAAGTGGGGTGTCTAATGAATAGAGTTTAACTTAATCTACCATATTTATCCAGTCATGTTGATAATTTCATTAGGATATTGGTGGTTTTTATTTCCAATAAATGGAGTCTTATAAAAGTAAGTGTTAATTAAAATCAGGTGATTGACTAGATATTACTATATATATGGGGTGAGACCCCCTACTGATGTGTAATGAGATAACATGATAAGAGTGATCCATGTGGCTAATAATTCACCAAGTTGTAATCTTTTACTTACTTATAAATATAATTTCAAATGGTCTCCCATAAACATAGGATGAAAATCTAAACCACATAAATCAAAGTGTCCTCTTAATTTTACAAATTTCATGTCTTATTTTTATTCTTTCTTTTTTATATTTTGGAAGGATTAGTGCATGGTGGTTTATAGTGAAAATAACTTCCTAAGTTTTAGTGCTCTATGTTAGGGGCTTTTAGTGTGTGTTTTAAACATTAAATTTAGGAGTTTTAATTTCCAATGGATAAAACATTCTACTTAGAATGATTAATCTTTCAGTGATCTCATGATTTGTGCCAGTTATTTGTCCTTATCTCAAAAAGTGGTAACAAAGGGTTTGGTGCAATACAAAATCAACATTCTTGGTAATATTCATTTCATTTCTACCTTGGAGTTATTTGATTCATTTGTAATTATAACATAAAAGTAATAGATTATAAATATAGAAATATCAATATTATTAAGTTTAATAGAAAGGGTTATGGCTTCTAGAGGATGCATAGTGAATATTATCTCATCCAAAATAACTTGGATATTCCATTAACTAGAGTTAAAAAATAGAAGATGGGTAGTGTTGAATGGTACCAGTTAGACCATGAATCACTTGAATATGTGAGGATGTGTTTGTAAATGAATATTTCTTTCAATATCTGGGATAAAAAAATAAGAGAGCTAATGGTTTCCCTAAAAGAAAATATATAAAAAATGGTATATTTAAAAAAAGTTTCAAGGATGCATAGGTTTCTTAAAATTATATTTTCACAAGTAATTTTAATCGAATACTTTGTTAAATACTTTAACATAATTAGGATCCAACTTGATTCGATGAAAGTCACTTTTAGGATGATTTTTAGGCATTACTTTTCCATTATCTCTACCAGAGAGTTGGGAGGATGGTCACTATAGCTAGTAATTCTACTAGAAAAACTAACTTATTATTTAAGGATTTCAAGAAATTAATTCTAAATGGAGATCATAGATAGAGGGAAGACCATGAACCTACCAATAATTCATTGAGTATATAAGTTGTAGGAAGGTTACCAAACTGAAATATGAGTTGGAAGAAAGAGAATAATTTTATATATGAATGTATAAGAAAATATACTATACCTAAACCTACTTGATGAAAATTTGGTAAGAGGGAAAATTTCAAGAAAGATTGAAAATATTATTGAGTGAGTTATGGAAAATCAGTATCTAGAAGTTATAGTTCTTTAAATTTTGTGTGAGATAGTAGAATTTTTCTATTAAGTTTCAATGATCTGATGGAATCAAGGGGTTGATTTTGGATCATCATTACATTCCAAATTAGAGTAATGGTGCATGGATAATTATGTATCTGGATGATTTGATAAGGTACACTTGATAGATTATGAGGTTCTTAGAGATATCATAAGGGGTGATATGGATGTCTTGATGTTGAATGGGGACTTATTGAAGTTAAAGGAAGTATGAAACATCCCAGTTTTACAAAAATATATTATTTTCATGGAAATATGGATGAAGAAGAATATGGAACAAGATTTATTAACGGTTCATATAGAATTACTGGAGGATCAATTTTTGTGGTAATAAGAGTTATGAATGAGAACATTTATCGAAAAATAAGATCAAATGAAAGTTATATGGTAGGAATTATAACTTCTGGAAGTATAGAGTTATGGAACAATTAGTTAGATCATATCAATGTGATTAACTTGAATGTTCAAGTGGAAAATGGTGTAGTAAATCCTAGTAATATTGATTTTGGAACTTGTGGGAGTTGTATACTTAGGAAACAAAGGAAATTTTCCTTTAATTTGAATTAATGTAAAACACACAGTAAAAATCTTGAACTCGTTTATAATTATGTTTTGAGGATATCCATAATTTATTCCAATCGTGGTTCCTTATATTTTTTCAGTTTTATTAACGACATGATAAGAAAGGTCTGGGTATATTTATTAAATCACAATTCATAAGGGATTGGTGTTTTCACTAAGTGGACAACCATGGTTAAAAGAGAGACTAAATTAAGGTTTAAATTCCTTAGGCTAGATAAATTTGGTGAATATAGTGAAAGGTAATTCAAATAATAATACAAGAATAAGGGAATAAAAGTTGAGAAAATTGTACTAGGAACTCCAGAACAAAATGATGTGAATAAATGGATGAAAAAAATATATTGACCGATAATTCATATAACATGAGGATGAATTTAGGAATTTCTAATAAAAAATAGGTAGAATAAATTAATTAGGATAGTTACTTAGTCAACATAAGTCCATTGACACTAGTGGGGATAGAAATTATTGTGTAGTTGTGGTTTTATTATCCAAAAAAATTAATCATCTGAAAGTTTTCAAAATCCTTTCATATGTTCACATTGATTATAAGGAGAGTGATACACTCAAGTCAAATTCACAAAAAAAAAATCTTTTTTGGGATATATATATTATAACTTTGGTTATCAAATTTTCGATAAAAATATTTATAATATCATCAGAGGTAAAAAAATTTAACGTGAGGGTATTGTATAAAGATTGGCATTTTGAAGAGGCTGAAGTTGAGTTTAATGAATCAGCAAACCAAACTAATGTTTATTTGGATAAGAGCATTGTAAGTTCTCTAATTTTGGTGAGTTCATATGTTGTAATAATTTGTTCAAAATTTAGGAAAGTAGAATATATACCTGAATACTCAAGGGTTATAGAGGCATGAATCAAAGCTCAAGATTTTTGGACATTAGAAGAAATGGGGAAAAAGATGTATCACCAGAAGTAGAATAATAAAATATTAAATTGAGAAGGTATTACAGAGTTAATGATCTGGTAAAAATATATAGTCATTAATTGCATTACTTACTTATAATATATGGGTAAGAGCTCGAAATCCCAAAATAAGCATTATCTCTTAATGATTCTGGTAAGTGGAAGTTATCTGTGGAAGAGGAAATAGATTCATTACATTTTAATGAGACTTTATAGCTAATGGATTTTCCATAAGGAAATAAAGATCTTGAGAATAATTTGTTTTTTTATTGAAATAATAAGTTTATGGAAGCAATATATATAAAGATAATATGGTGTTTTAAGGATTTCAATAAAAATATAGTGTACTTATCCAAGATATTTTCCTTAGTAAAAAAACATACTACTATAAAAATGGTCTTGAGTTTGGTTTCTACCAATGATTTTTGTTTAGAAAAAATGTATTTAAATATTTCATTCCATCATGGTGATTTAGATTAATACATTTACATGAAGTTTCCTACTAGTTTTTGGGTTAATCAAAAGAAGGATTTGGTGTGTGAGCTAACATGTTATCTCTACGACTTGAAATAAGAACCATGTTAATGGAACCAAAAATTCAACTCTTTTATGGTTGAAAAGGGTTTCATGTGAAGAAGCATAGATCATTTTTACTATTATAAGGTGTATAAGGTTTACTTAATAATCATCCTACTTGTATAATTTAGCAATATGCTTCTAGTGGGTCCAGACATTCAACGGATCTAGCAATTGAAGTATGATTTGTTTAGAACTTTTAAATCGAAGGATCTCATTATTTTAAATAATTTACTTGGTAGGAGGATTTAAATATATAGGATCATTAGGAGTTTATTGTTGACTCAAAGGGTGTACATATGGAAGGTCATTAAGTGGTTTTAAATAACCATATGTAAATCAGTTTCAAATCCTCTAGTCGGTAACTTTAATTTGTAAAAGATGAAATCATCATGAATGGAAGATTAGGTGGTATATATAAAAAGTTTCATTTTCTTTATTAAATATAATTTTAATTTATATAATGATATGAACTTCTTCTAACATTTCATTTATAGTGGGATCTGCTAGCTGGTATATGGTAATACTCCAAAAAACACTAGAATCCATTAAATGGATCATAAAATATTTAAAATATATAAATGATATAGTCTTATATTTCAAGTTATCAAAACTATTTTAAGGTAATGTTAATATGGATTTTGGGGCTAATTTTTGATACTCTCAATAGTATAATAGGATTTGTGTTTATATTTGGAAGAATGATAATCAATTGGATGTCCAAGTTATTGTTATTATCCATGATTTCTACTATAGAGAATGAATATATATCCATAACCAAAGTATAAAAGTAAATGGTTTTGTTTAAATTTTTATTGGTGGATGTATGCCCTAACCCTAGTTTCCCAGATCTAGTGCATTATTTTAATACATTGGCATGATTACAAGGAATCAATTCCTGAAGGACCGATCAGTTTAGAAGTATTTGAAAAGAGACTACATACATGAAATTTACATTAAAATTTCTAACATAAAACACAACATAGATAATCCTTTGATAACACCATTATTCCCCTTGATTAATTCTGAATATTTTTCTTGCCCAAATTTACCCAAGATTTAGGGTTAAGCGGTCGCTTGTATTTTAGCTTGGGTTGTCGATTCCTCAGAGACCTAAGAAGTAACCTACAAACACGTATATTCTATGGACTATTTTTGGATATTAAGTGGCCAAATTTGGGTTGATTCTAGATGGATTTATGTGAACACTGAAAGTCTTAAGTGAATTAAAATTATGATAAGGGTTGATCCTAGTTCATTACAAGGGGTGGATTGGGTGCATTCTTTTTTTAAAATATATCAATTTCTTATATTTGAGATGGGTTCATTTAAGGATATCAAAAAAAATCATCACTTACTGGTTTAATTCCAACACACCCTAATACTAATAACCTATACACTTGAAGGATCAAAGTTTTGAGCACTCCAAGGTAAAGTTTCGTATTAGCACTTGAAGTGTGTGACCTTAAATTCAATAAGGATGAAGTGGTTTTAAGATCATCAAATAAAAATATCATTTAAAAGAAGTGATTATCCATTAATGGAGTGAGAAATAACATCCAATAAATCTCCTTTCTACTCCCTTGGATCAACCCATAAGTGGGTTATCCCTCCATCGATCTTATGGTTTCAATGGAAGCAGGAAGTAGACTCATGAGGGAGGAATTGGATAAGTAAAAGAAACAATGAAATAACGATCACTTCACCATTGTGTGATAATATCACAAGGGTTGGTGTGAACAACATCACACCTTGAAACCAACGGTATCAAAGTGATATAAAGAACTATATAATAAGATTATAATAAGAACTTTTATTAAGAAACTAAAATGAATTGAACAACTTACATGTGAAAGACAAACTTGAGACAACAAAATCACAGCATAACATTACAATGAAAGGAAGCTCAAAAGATGACTAAATCCTCCAACACCACTTCCTTAAATAGTAATTTTGAGAGACTTGTGTCGAGCCTCAAATAGTTAAAGTCATCCCACTTGATTATGGTAGGCTTAGGGTGGTGGAAATATTGTGGAACTTGGACTTTTCCACTCTTGACCCGAGGTGGAATCCAGCTTGCATCCACCTAACAGAAGCGCCTATATGAGCTTCTAGATGAAAAAATTAGAGTGATCCATAAAATAATAAAATTAATCTCATGATGTCTCAAAAATTTATTGAAAGTTTCATCCCCAAATAAAATATAGTTTACGAGATATGTGTAAAATGGTGGGATGTTTTTCTGGGCCTTAGAATCCAGCCCATAATTTTATCTCCAACTTGGGCTGCCTGTAACTCCATTCAAAGATCAGAATAATATTTTTCCACTATTTAATAAAATGTTCCCAAGGATTTATTCTATATTTAGATAAATTTTAAGAATTATTGGGCTTGGATATTGGCCGTTGTAGTAGTTTTATTGGGCTGTTGACCAGTTCACTTCACACAGAATGATGTTTGTTCAAGGCTAACTTTGGTGGTCTTCCAATTTGAATCTTCAAATACTTCAAAATTATGAATTGTTACCAATGTAATGGGAAACCTGAAAATTAAATATGAAAATAAAATCAAGATAATTGGGTACTTTAAATGATGTTCAAAAATGTACCATGTAATAGTGCATTTTAAGAAGGAATTACAATTATAATATGAAATAATGTTCAAAGTGTAAAATGCACTAAAATGGTGTTTATGAATAATAAATAACATGAATATTATATATATTAAAAATGAATATTATCCTCATTTAGTGGATAATCACACCCCCCAACTTGATTTTTGCTTGTCCCGAGAAAAATATACCTCCAAAATGTGAAATTAAAATTCCCATTTCCAAAAAATTTTAATAAACAATGATAACCAAAAACCCTTATATCAAACAACTATGAATACCATCAAAATATTTTAATAGAAGATATTTTAATAAGTATATACCAATCCCAAGAACATTCCTTTGTTCAAATTCAACTCTATATTTCATCCAATATCAATTAAGTATGAGGATGTGTTGTGTATCACAATAGATATGGGGGTTCATCTTAATTCAAGGGGGAAATGACAGAAGTTCTAGGTGGAATAAAATTTAAACATTAGAATGAGTATTCAAAAAAAAATATTGTATTTTTTTTGCAATTTTTCCATGGTAATTGAAATTACACTCAAAAGAGTCAACCCTTCTAGAGAGACTTTTCTGATGACTCCCAGTCTCAAAGACCTTAGGGTACCAAGTGAAGACCACGTACTTGGGCATCATCTAGAGTTAACTTAGTCAAAAACAAAGTAAAATTACCATAAATAGAGATACAATAACTAACTCTGGGCCAGACAACTATGGAGTCACGATCCACAAGTTCCAAAAGCCATGCATTAGGTCATTTCATTGTTCTACGCACACATTTTTTTTTGAATACTCATATTAAAACTAAAATGATTATCAAACCTATGCTATTTATTTGGGGGACCCCAGGAACTTAAACTAATACCCCACTATCCAAAGGACGTGTGTTGTGATTCTTTTTTTCTTTGGATAAAAATATAAACAATGAAATATCACATTAGACAGCCACACTTTCCAAAATCTATGGTCATGAAATATACATGGATTAAAATCAGAATTAGGGCATTATAAATTATTTGATATTCAGTTTCAAGGTGTACAATTTCTATTATCAAGTTCAAGGTTAAAGAATTTTTTACTTCCATTAAGGCACTTTTTTTCAAATGATTCATTTTTTTGACACAAAATCAATATTTTTTTATCTCCCCCCCCCAACTTAAAATAACATTGTCCCTGGTGTTTAAATAAAAGAAAACTTGGAAGGGGGAAGAGGCAGAAAATGGGAGTTCAAAAAGGAAATTGAAAACAAGGATCATGGAATGAAGTCACCTGGTGGTTGAAGTTGAAATTCTTACTGCTCCCTTTTAATCCCTTGATCTCCATGTCACTCTGAGAATTCACTAGGGGAAGAAAAATAAACAAGCAAAACAAAACTATATATATATATATATATTTATTTATTCATATAATAAAAAAATTAAAATATAAGTATATATACAAAAATTATTGAATAGGGAAGCACTATAAGCTGTAGGTCAGTGGCAAGCGCGCGCACCTGTCTCCCTTCGGTCCCGGGTTCGATTCCCCGCAGCTTCACCGGTTTTGATGGCGTTTTAACCACGACCTACGATGTGGAATTTTAATTTTATTATTATTTTCTTTAACCATAAAACATATAAAAATTAAATGAACTGATGATACATTGTCTTCTTTTTAAATTTCTGGGTAAGTTATTACTCAAGGATCACACCACGTGACACAGATGAATATAGAGCTCCTCTTTCATACCCATCCATAATAATAATATAAGAATAGGTCAACAGTCTATTTTTTATTATTTTTAAATATCAAAATGATTCATTAATCCTATTTAAAATATAAAGTAGATTAAAACAAAAAAATGATTGTAAATTTGAAAACCATGGGTTTCCTCCAATGCAGCACTTTGTTTAATGTCGTTAGCTCGACATGGACCCCTAATTGATTAATTATTTTCGTCATCTAAGGCAGGTTCACACAATTCTTAATCAAATTCATGTTTTTGGAATGGTTATATGAATGGTTTGACTCTGTGACCATTAACTTTAAATGTTTGACCATTGGTGGGATCTTGAATGTCAACAACCCCATGGGGGTACACCTTATGCACTATGTATGGACCTGACCATCTAGACCTTAACTTTCCCAGGTGTAAATGAGGTTTAAGTCTATACAAAAGAATAGGTTTACCCGGTACAATGTTTTAGGTTTTAATATTTTGATATTTGTAGGTGTGTACTTTATCTTTATTTATCCTTGAATTTTCATAAGCATCCATCCTAAGTTCCTCAAGTTCATTGAGATCTAATTTCATTTTTTTCGGCCAATGAGAGTTCATAATTCATTTTCTAAATTGCCTGAAAATATTTATGTTCAATCTCCACTAGAAAATGGAATACTTTACCATAAACCAACCTATATGGGGACATTTCTAAAATGGTTTTATATGTGGTTTCATAGGCCCAAATAGCATCTAAGAGTTTGCTCGACCAATATTTCCTAAATGGATTAACAGTTTTATCAATAATTTGTTTGATTTCTCGATTGGATAACTCATCTTGACCATTGGTCTGTGAATGGTAAGCAGTGGAAACTTTGTGAGAAATTACATAATTTTCCATGAGTGATGAGAATGGATGATTGCAAAAATGAGTTCCACGATCACTAATGATAGCCCTAAGAATTACAAATCTAGAGAGGATGTTTTTTTTAGAAATATAATCAGAGTTTAATGACCATTGGATTTTGTAGGAATGGCCTCAACCCATTTGGAGACATAATCGATAGCTAAAAGGATGTGTAGATATCCCCTAGAGTTTGGGAAGGGACCCATGAAATCAATTCTCCAACAGTCAAAGATTTCAACCACTAAGATGAGAGTGAGTGGCATTTGATTCCTTTTTGTGATGGACCCGACTTGTTGACACCTAGGATAGCTTTAAAATATGTGTAGGATTCCTTTGAGAGGGTGGACCAGAAGAGACCACACTAAATAATCTTAGCAGAAGTTTTCTTAGAGTAAAATTGACCTCCACATGCCTCACTATGGCAAAATTTAAGGTTGGACTCTTGTTCAGATTCTAGGACACACCTCATAATGACATGGTTACCGCATAACTTATAGAGATATGGATCATCAAACACATAGTGCATAACATCATAAAGGAATTTCCTTCGAGCTTGAGTCCCTAAGAATTTTGGAATGACTCTTGTAACTAAGAAATTGTCTATGTTGGCATACTAAGGGCAGTCACTCATAGAGTATAGGTGTTTATCAAGGAATGAATCAAACACAAAAAGGTGATTTTAGTTGTATTTTAATTCCATCCTAGAGAGATGATCATATACAACATTTTCAACACCCTTTTTATCCTTGATTGTGAGGTCAAATTATTTTAAGAAAAGGACACTCCTAATCATTCTAGCCTTGGAATCTTGTTTTTGGAAGAGGTATTTTAGTGCAGAATGGTCAGGGAACACAATGATGGGGGATCCTAAGAGGTAGGACCTAAACTTATCTAAGGAAAACACAATAGAAAGTAAATATTTTTCAGTGGTGTTGTAGTTGATTTGGGCATCATTTAAGGATTTTCTTGCATAAGCAATGACATAAGGAGTATTATCACAACATTGTCCTAACACAGCTCCTACAGAAAAGTCACTAGCATCACACATAAGTTCGAAAAGAAGGTTTGAATTTGGAGATTTCATAATGGGAGGAGAGGTGAGAGAGGATTTGAGGGTTTGGAATGAACCCTCACATCTTTCTATCCAAACAAATGGAGCATCCTTTACTAGGAGAGAAAAAAGGGTATGGAAGATTGAAATAAAGTCCTTGATCAATCTTCTATAGAAACCAGCATGTTCTATGAAATACCTCACTTCCTTAATAGTTCTAGGTGATGGAAGGTGATGAATGATGTAAACATTTACTTTATCAACTTCAATCCCCCTACCTGATACTATATAGTCAAGGATTAATCCTTGTTTAACCATCAAATGGCATTTTTTCTAGGTTAGGACCAGCTTCATTTCTTCACATCTAGACAAAACTCTCTCCACATTCCTAAGACATCTATAAAATTTATTCACATAGACAGAGAATTCATCCATGAAGACCTCAATAAAATCCCCTACCATGTCTGAGGATATTCCCATCATGCACCGCTGGAAGGTTGCAGGGGAATTGCATAACCCTAAGGGCATGCGTTTGAAAGCAAAGGTGCTTAATGGACTTGTGAATGTAGTCTTCCCTTGATCCTCTAGGGAGACCTCAATTTGATTATACCCTGAGTACCCATCAAGTAAATAGTATAATTCATGACCTACCACTCTCTCAAGGACTTGGTCAATGAATGGTAAGGGGAAATGGTCCTTCTTGGGAAATGAGTTTAACTTCCTATAGTCGATGCAGACTCTCCAGCCACTACTCACCCTTGTTAGAAGAATCTTCCCATCCTCATTGGTTATCACTATGATTACATACTTTTTTAGAACCAATTGGATTGGGCTCACCAACTCGCTCTTAATTATGGGATAGATGATAATAGCATTTAACAATTTCAGAAGTTCTTTTCTCACTACTTCCATGAGATTAGGATTAAGTCGCTATTGAGGTTGATGACATGGCTTTGAATCAGATTCCAGAACAATCCTATGAGTCCTGATAAGTGGTCTAATCCCAGGAATATTAGATAGGGTCCAACCAATGTCTTTCTTATGTTTCCTAAGGACATATAGATGCAACCTCTCATGATTGGCTTCAAGAGAAGAAGAAATAACAATAGGATATTTTTTATTTTCCCCTATAAAGGCATACTTGAGTGCAGCGGGAAGTTCCTTCAATTAAAGATCATGTTAGTTTAGAATTTCAGAAAAATATTGGGACATTGGATCGAGATCAATTTTGTTTCTTGGAGTTTTAGATAGGATTGATTCCCCACATGTAGAAGTTTCAGCTACTAGATTGGCTTCATCATATTTAGGGAAGTTGTAGTGGTCTCTATAAAAGTGGTTTCCTAAAAGATTTCAATGATTGTTGGACCTAAGACTTCATCATAAGAGAAATTTAAAAATGATTCAAGCTAAGGAGATAAACTTCCTTCATGTGAACAAAGTAAATCAATCTCATCCTGACTTAAACATCCATAAAATATTCCTTGATATTCTATGGATTCATTATCAATGCTTCCTATCATGTTTACTTCATGAATGTCCTCATTATCCCCTATTTGTGAGCTTTCATTATATATGTTAAATTCTATACTCATGTTTCCAAAGGTGATGGTCATGTTCCCATTTCAGACTTGGATAACAGAGTTGATTGTTGCAAGGATAGGATGACCAAGGATGATTGGGGTTTGTTCATTATTGCCTTAGTAATGACTGTTGTCAAGGATAATGAAGTAAGCAGGGTAGATGAAGTTTTATACTTTTACTAGAACATCCTTTAAAATCCCCCTTGTAACCCTAATGTTATGATCAACAAGTTGAAGTGTGACAGATGTGAGTTGGAGCTCTTCAAGCCCTATCTGGAAGTACACAGCATAAGGGATGAGATAGACACTAGCACCTAGGTCACAAAAGGCCTTGAAAACTTTTCTCTCTCCTAGTTCAACATTGATGTAAGGGCAACCCGGGTCTTTCAACTTAGGAGGAATGGAACCTTGAATGGTGGTACTCACATTAGTAGCCAAAAGGACTTTATTTTTATGTGGAAAATTCTCTTTTAAAATTGCATAAGTCCTTAAGGTACTTTGAGTTGGTAGGTATGGTTTGGATTGCATCGAGAAGGGGAATGTTCAACTTGACTTGTAAGAAGATTTCCCTCAATGTTTCACTCAATTTAGGCTTGGTTTTTCCCCTCATGTGTTGAGGAAATGATGCAGGTTGTGGGGTTGTTTTTTAAAGAGTTGTTTCTTTCACATAGTTATTAGTTTCCTCAGTTATATCTCACGGTTAATTTGAATTTTCATTAGATTTTGAAGCTTCACATGGTTTTTGACTTATTTGTTCAGGTTTCTCAATAGATTTTCCACTTCTTAAAACCATCACAGCCTTTAGTTCTTCATGAGTTGTTTGAGTGTAACTTGACTCCCCCCTTACTATTTGTTATGGAATGGATTGTGTAGGCATGGGTGCATTTATAGTTTTTATGGTTTGAAGTTCTTGTTTTAGGGAAGAGACTTCTGAGTTCATCCATTCCATTTGTTTTCACATTTGTTCTAGTAGGATTTGTGGAATAGTTTGGGCTGGTTCTTGAGAAGATTAGTATATCCTATAGGGTATTTTGGAGGTGGGATGGTATATTGAAAATGAATCGGTGGTTGTTGGTATTGGATAGGTTTTTTTTGGAACTAGTTATGGGTTTTTTAGTTCTTATGGGGGTAAGGATTTTGTCCCTATGGTTGGCTAGGTTGTTGGTTATCTTTCTAGTGGAAGCCTGGGTGGTCATTATACCATGGGTTGAAGGTGTTTTGGTATTTAGGATTTTGAAAGTTCAAATCATTTACTTCCACTGGGGGTCCTTCTAAAAGAACATCCTTGATGGATAGAATGGTTGGGCAATTGTCTATCTTATGGTCATGTTTTTCACAAATTGTGAAAACAGGGTCTATAGTTTGGATTTCATAGACTTTCCTAAGGTCTATCTCTTCAACCTTCCTAGAGAGTGCTACGAGTTTAGCCCTAAGGCTTTCCTCTTCACTAAGGGTATTAATTATAATAGTTCTTTGTGGCTTTTCAGAGTAAGGTGAAGTTCCCCAAGTTTGGTTTTGTTCATCAAGTCTTTCTAGATACTCATAAGCATCATTTGGGGATTTTTTTTAAAGTTCCATTACACATCATGTCAATGAATTGTTTGTTCCCCGGACCCAACCCTTCATAGAAAATTATAACTTGTTCAAGTATAGAAAACCATGATGTGGAACCATGTTTAGGGTGTCTTTGAACATCTCCCATGTTTCATAGAATGACTCTCCCCCTTTTTCAAAAAAAATTGGATTCTCTTTTTAAGTGAAATTGTTTTGTGGTGGGGAAAGTATTTTTTGTATAATTCCCTTTGTAATATCCCATGTTTCATAGAATGACTCTCTCCCTTATTATAATAATATTTACCCAATATAACCTTCTATATAAGATATGGACACTATGAATTCATATTAATTTCATTAAAATAATAAATTCCCCCTCTATCTTTATCGATCTAATGAATATAGTTTTTATAGGTTACCTCAATCAATTTATGGTAGTATTTATAGATGATTTTTGTAGGACCCAAGGACACCCTGAGAAGGGAGGGGTGAATCAGGGTGTAAAAATTTTCTTTTAAAAACACGGATATTGTTCCCATGATGGTAGGAACTTGTTAAACTTGTAAGACTGATGGGAACAAAATGAAAAACAACCACATAAAAAGAGACCACACAACACTTTTACTTGGTTCACCACTAAGGGATACGTCCAAGGAGCATACGTCGATAGGTTGTCGGTCGTACCTAGTTCCACTAAAATTCACTAGTTGGGGATTACAAAGTTCGGGTACACTCACTCTGTCCTAGGCACACTGCCTTTACAAATGTTCTGGGATAGCTCACTGAGTCCCTCGGGTCACTCCTGTTGACTCCCCCTGACTCACTGCCTTTGGTGAAGTCACCCTCAGTTTATAGACATAAAGGTCTCTTCAATAGATATGCATTGAAGTCTTTGTCTCTGCTCATCACGAGACTCTACTTGCATCGAAGTCCAAAATTAATTCACTTGAAAGCATTGAACCCCTGAACTGGATATTTGGAACGTGAAAATCAGTTACACTAAAGATTTCGCGCAACACCTACCCTTTGCACAAAAGATCTCACTTTTTTAGGTAATACTTGATTTTCACGTGGAAAGTCTTTTACGCAAAAATACCCTTTTCGAGCAACTGAATCTTTTACATGAAACTAAATCTTTTACGCGCAACTGAATCTTTTATGTGCAACTAAATATTTTATGCGCAGCCTTCACTTTTACATGCAGCTTCTGCTTTTTTGCGTAACTTCACATTTTTTTTCATAACTCCCTTTTCAGGCACCTTTTACGCGGATCAGACCTCAGATCTTCTCTGAGTCTTTATCTGTACCGAAATAGAGGGGTCACCTCTTATTTATAGGCCTCAACAATCCTTGCGCGAGAAACCCACCGTGTCGCGAAAAACTCTCATTCTGTGCGCAATCATTTTTCTCGCATGAACCATTTTTCGCGCACATCTCCATATATTTCGCACAACTCATGCCTTTTAAATTTTTCATCATTCTAATCCCAAAACACCTTTTGCACGAGAAAACCAACCTACATTCAATATTGCACGCAAAACCAATTTAGTGCACAAAACATTTTTTCATGCACCACTCCAATATTTCGCGTAGCTCATGCCTTTTCCATTTTTCAATGTTCTAATTCTGAAACACCTCTTGTTCGAAAAACCTTGCTTCAGTATTTTTCACACCACACTCTTTTTCACACACCATCCTCTTTTTTGCGCACAATCCACCTATTTCGCGCACCATTTCCTCTTTGCACACACCTCTTTTTTCCAGCCACCCATGTCTTCATTTTCTGATTTTCACGCCCAAAAAATTGGCAAACACTGGAAAATGGCACAACCTTCAATATTGTTGTCTGCTTAAACTGTATGATCACTTTACTATAAAACATCAAGAACTTCCAATAAGTATTGACAACAAACATAAACCACACTCCAATTCTTGCATAGAACGTCCATGGTTCCAACAAGCTCTCCCTTTGGGTTTTTTGGCAATCACCAAATAAATTCAATAGAGAACCAGACACATGAAAACCTAAAATGAAAGAATCAACTCATCCAACACTCTAATTCTATGTGAGCAGTGCTCAATGTATAAAATAAGAGGGGAAGCAAGAATTAGGATCTCGTGTTTTGGAATTCTTAAAGACTCCCAAGCTATCCTCTTACTTTGTCACATAACCATTACATGCCCTAAAAGAATTCCTTCTCATCCTAACACCGAATACTCATCGTGATATAGAACGTGTCCTGAATTTATTCCTTCTCACCCATTGTAAATAAACCCAAAGATGGATAACCATCCATTTTAGATCTTAGAACAAACTTCCCCTAGATTTTATCTCCCCCATAAACCTGAAACATTTCTACAAAAAATATTAAAACGGTTAAAACAACTGGGGAGAGGGGTACTCCAGAACCTCCTTTTTCATTGGGAGGTGGATGAACACTGAGGTTCAACCGATGTTTCTCAAACACAGACACAATCAGTGTCTTGATCAGGATATCAGCCACTTGCTCAACAAATCCCACATGATTCATTTTAATCACACCTTACTCACCTTTTTCCTTGATAAAGTGATATCTAATTTCAATATGTTTTGTACGAGAATGATTAACATGATTCTTCATAAGATCAATTTCACTCTTGTTATCACATTAAATCACCCTTGGTTATTTCACCTCATCACCAATATTTATCAGTTGTTTCTTCATCCATATTAGTTGAGTGCATGCCTTTGTAGTAGAGATATACTCAGCTTTAGCAGTACTAAGAGAAGTAATTTATTGTTTCTTGCTTAACCATCAAACACATTTTTACCTAATATAGAATGCTCTACCACTTGTGGAATTTCTGTCAACTACATCTCCAGCCCAGTTAGAATCAGAAAACACCGATAACTCATTGTCCCTTCCTACAGCAAAGTATAAGCCACAATTGTGAGTACATTGTGGGATCTATAGAGGTCCTATCCTCATGCTTTCCAAGCTTAGTTCCAACTACAATTGGAGTTGACATTGGTTTCGAGTCATGCATATTAAATTTATTCATCAGTTCTTTTTCATACTTTTCATGAGAAATGAATGTGTAATCCTTCTTTTGAATCACCTGCAGCCCGAAGAAAAATGTGATCTCCCCAACCATAGACATTTCAAATTCTGATTTCATGTTATTGGTGAATTCATCTACTAATTTAGGCCTGCTACCACCAAATATAATGTCATTAACGTAAACTAGAACCATGAACTGGTCTTTTGGAGAATTCTTCACATAGATATTGTGATCTAATCCTCCTCTTTTCAATTCTAGCTTCTTGAGATAATAATCCCGCCTGGAATACCAAGCTTGTGATGCCTATTTCAAACTATAGAGGGCCTTCTTTAGTTTACAGATCATTGTTTCATCTATACCAAGAATAAAACCGACTGGTTGTTCGATGTAGACTTATTCTATGAGAACGCCATTCAAGAATGTTGTCTTGAAATCCATTTGATAAACTTTATATCCTCTTTGGATTTCCATAGCAAGAAAAAGCCTGATTGACTCCAGTCTAGCCATTAATGCAAAGGTTTCTTCAACATCGACACCTTCAATCTGTGAATATCCTTTACATACCAGTCGTGCTTTGTTTCTGATAACACTTCCATTCTCATCAAACTTGTTCTTGAAAATCCACTTTGTACCAATCACATTATGAAATTCAGGTCTCTTGACTAGATCCCAGGTCTGATTCTTGTCTATCTGATCTAACTCTTCATTCATGGCTTTCACCCACGATTAAACCTTTGCAGCTTCTTCAAATGAGGATGGTCCCACCATAGATAAAAATGCAGATTGTTTATTACTCCCCATTCTTCTCGTTTTTGTGGGTTTAGTCCAATCCCAAATGGTATTGGATTGATCAATTTTTTATCTTTGATTCCTCCTCTGAGGTTTAATTGAATTCTCTCCAGAAATGGTTTCAACTTTAGATTCTTCTTCTAAGTCAACATCAAGATGTTACTCATGGGGGTTTTGTATTCCTTCCTCCATTTCTGTATGTGCATTTACTCTATGTTCACATTCATACTCATATTCTACCTCATCAGTATAGGAATTATTTGAAGAATTTGGGGGTTTGCCTTCAATGATATTAACATCATTTCTTTCCAAAATCTTACCCAAGTATTTATTGAAACACTTGTATGCTTTGTTGTTCATTGGATATCCAAGAAATATTTCTTCATCAGTATTCTCACCAAACTTCCCTTGATTTCCTTATTTATTTCGAATGAAACATCTGCTTCTCAAAACACGAAAGTATTTCAATGAAGGCTTCCTTCCATTCCACAATTCATATGGTGTCTTCGTTTCTCCCATATAAAGCCTTGTCTGATTCTAAATGTGAACTGCAGCTTCAACTGCTTCTTTCCAGTAATGGCGATAGATATGACTCTCAATCAGCATAGTCCATGCCATGTTGTTAACCTGTTGATTCTGGCACTCAACAACTCCATTTTTCTATGGATTTCTCATAGCAGGTACCTCATGTCATATTCGATGTTTTTCTAGGTAATTATCAAACTCAATGGACGTGTATTCCCCACCATTGTGAGACCACAGGATTTTTATTGTCCATCCAATGTCATTATCGGCAATTCGGTGATAAGTTTTCATGCAATCAAGAACTGTTTGCTTCTTGTGAATAACCATTACACAACTCATTCTACTATAATCATCATGAAAAGTATGAAGTACCTCTCTCCATGAGTTCCAAAAACGTTTATCAGGCCACATATGTCTGTATGGACGAGATCAACAAGGTGTGATGCCCTATTCTTCTTTGGTCTATATGAATTACAGACTAGCTTCCCCCATATGCAAGCATCACAAGTCTTTTCCCGTTCACATTTTAGAATGGGGATATCCATGAAAATCTTCAATTTAGATATCTTTCCCATGTCTTTTTGGTTAATGTTCCCTAGACTTCAATTCCAAATTATGTTTTCTTCTTCAACAGACAAATAACAAGAGTTATCTTTGTTGTCAACCTGATATAAGCTTTCATCTATTCTGCAACCTTTTATAAGAGAATTCCCTGTTTTTTCCTTTATAGTGCAGCCTTTTTGATTGAATGTTACTATGAGCCCTGACTCACAGATTTGACTCACACTGAGGAGATTGTGACATTGATCGTCCAGATAAAGAACTTCAGTCTTCTTCAGCTCTCCATTGGCGAGAGCAGTATTTCCACTACCTTTAATCTTCAAAGCACCATCACTACAAAACCTCACTATTCCATCAACCTTATTTTTAATGTTCTTCAAAAGGTCACCATTTCCTATCATATGGGAAGATCATCCACCGTCAAGAATCTAGGTACTGCTGCTTTTTGTAGCTTTAAGGGATACTTCTGTAAGATTAGATTTCTCGATATTTTTCTTTTCTTTCCAAGAGATATTGGATTGAGTATAGGATACTTATGGCATTAAAATTATTTCTTCCACATAATCAAATTCTTCATACCCATAATATTCTTCAAGAGGAGAAAACTTGTTTGTGGGAGAAACCCCATCGGGAGGGTGAGTATTGACACGTCTCTGAGAGTTTTAAGAATTTCACCTGTCGTACCTTTTTCTGCAATACATAGCTTTATGGACAAAGTTAGAACAATTAAAACAGTATCCATAGAAACTATTTCTTCTATAAGATAGAGGATATGAAATTGGTCTCCCTTTATGACTTCCCAGATCTTCCCCATTCAAGTATCTCCTTACCTCTTTGCAATATGACATGGTATGGCCCAAATAGCCACAGAGCTGACACTTCATGATGGTAAATGTCTTCTCACTTATATTTCTCCCCATGCTTTCTTCCTTGGGAGAATGGTTGGACTGCCTGTCATTTCAGAAAGTTTGAGGATAATTTTTAGTTATTCTTTTAGTTTGGATTGAGGGTTTCTTTTCCTACATGTCAAGCAATGTTTCAACATGTCCAACTTTCATCTTTTCTTTATTTTGGATCTCTTCACTTCTAGTAGTTGATATCTCAGCTTCACAGCTGATTATACTCTTTCCCATGCAAGTGGGTCTTTGATCACTCAAGATTTTTTCAACCCCATCTCAACCACGTTTCTCTCTTACCAGTAATTCTGCATCTGAGAATCTTTCAAACTAAATTTTCTTCTTACCCTCATTTTTGGTCGATCGACACTCAAGTTTAATCCTAAGAGTAACAACTTCTTCCTCAAGACCCTCAAGAGTCTTGGAATTCTCTTCCAGTCTAGATGTAAGGTCATTTATGACCTTTTCTTGTTCAATAATTCTAAGGATTAGTTCCACAATGTCATCTATGATTTCAAGGATTGAAGATTGAACTCTCACTAGTTCTTCTAGTCATCCAATTTTAGATTCAATCTCTTCAACATATTTTGATGATTCTTCCACCATTTCTTTCCACTTATTGCATCTCTTACATTTGTTCTCAAGCTTGGAAAAGGAATCCTTAATTTTCATCTTGGGATCACCATTATGAGTTATATGATTTTTTATAACTTTATCAATCGAGGTTTCTAACTTTTCAATGGTGACCATCATGGAAGCATGGTTTCTAGTTTTAAATTCTGGTTCATCTTATTCATAGAATTCAATATCATCCTCTTCCTCTTCATAGACAAAAATATTCTTCTATACCTTCTTTCCATATTTGAAATCTCTCTTTTTGAAAAACCTTTTTCGAGGCTTCTCAATGTCTTATGATTCACTATCTTCATCATCAATTTTTCTGTGGCACTGAGAGGAAATGTGCCCAACTCTTCCACAACGAAATCATGTCAGAGGTAACTTACCTTTAAATTTACCTTTTCCCTTCTTCAGCTTCTTGGAAATGAGAGAAAGAATTTATTTTTCCTTATCATCTTCACCACCACTATCTTCTGAAATTTTCAGTTTTTCCATGGCTTTTAAAGCAACTTCCTTGCTAACACAATTCCTAGCATCTTCGGGTTTGACTCTCATCTCATATACCACTAGACTGTTTAGCAGATCATCCAGAGATAGTTTAGATAGATCTCTTTCTTCAAGGGATAACACCTTTTCGTTGTACATAGGAGGAAGACTTCTCAAGATCTTATTTACAATATCAGTGTCTTTGATTTCCTCTCCAAGACCTCGAATTGATCCCACTACTTCAGTGATTTGATTGAATAATGAATCTGCATTCTCATCAGGATGCATATTTATATCGTCAAACCTGTTTTGTAGGACTTGAAGTTTTTCCTCCATCACTTTTATATCTCCTTCATAGATATTTTCAAGTTTATCACACATAGACTTTGTTGAGTTTCAACTCATCACCTTTAGATAGATCTAATCTGAAAGAGTCGCAGGGATAGCATTATGAACTTTAGTATCTGCGTTATGAACTTTCCTATCTGTATCAATCATAGTAAGACCTATTGGATCAGTAACATGTATTCCTTGCACAGTAGAAAAGTGGACTTCCATTCCAAGGGATCTTAAATGATATCTCATTTTGTTCTTCAAAATCTAAAAATTACTTCCATCGAAGAGAAGGATTCCCCAAGCATTAACTGCATTCTCCATGATGGAAAAGGATAGATCTAACACCAGTAACCTTTAAACTTTGATACCACTTCTAGGACCCAGGGACACCCTAATAGGGGAGGGGTGAATCAAGGTGTAAACTTTTTCTTTTAAAAACAAGGATCTTGTTCTCATGATGGTAGGAACTTGTTAAACCTATAAAATTGATTGGAAGAGAATGAAAAACAACCATAAGAAAAGATACCACACAAAACTTTTACTTAGTTCACCACTAAGGGCTATGTCTAAGGAGAATATGCTGATAGTTTGTCGGTCATACCAAATTCCACTAAACTTCACTAGTTGGGGATTACAATGTTCGGGTACAGTCACTCTGTCCCAGGAACACTACCTTTAAAAAAGTTCAGGGATAGCCCACTACATCCCTCGGGTCACTCTCGTTGACTCCCCCTGGCTCACTGCCCTTGGTGAAGTCACCCTCAGTTTATAGATGTGAAGGTCTCTTGAATAGATATGAAATGAAGTCTTTGTCCTTGCTCAGCATGAGACTCTGCTTGCATCGAAGTCCTAAATTGATGCACTTGAAAGAACTGAAACCCTGAACCAGATATTTGGAACGTGAAAACAAGTTATACTAAAGATTTCAAGCAACACCTTCCCTTTGTGGCAAAGATCTCACCTTTGCGTGCAATACTTGATTTTCGTGTGGAAAATCTTTCGTGCAAAAACACCCTTTTCGCGCAACTGAATATTTTACGCGCAACTGAATCTTTTACATGCAAATGAATCTTTTACATGCAACTGAATCTTTTACATGCTATTGAATCTTTTACGTGCAACCTCCACTTTTACATGTAGCTTTTTATTTTTCGTGCAACTTCACCTTTTTCATGTAACTCCCTTTTTGCGCACCTTTTACGTGCATCAGACCTCGGATCTGCTTTGAGTGTTCAGCCATACTGAAAGAGAGGGTTCACATATTATTTATAGGCCGAGAAGATCCTTACATAAGAAACCCACCGTGTCATGAAAAAATCACATTCTATGCACAATCATTTTTCACGCAGGAACCATTTTCGTGCACATCTCTGAATTTTTCGCAAAACTCATGCCTTTTTCATTTTTCACCATTCTGATCCCAAAACACCTTTTGTGCGTGAAAACCAACCTACATTCACTATTGCACACAAAACCAATTTATCACACAAAAGATTTTTTTTGCACACCACTCCAATATTTCGTGTAGGTCATGCCTTTTCCATTTTTTGATGTTCTGATTCCAAAACACCTCTTGCGCGAAAAAACTAGCTCCAGTATTTCGTGCACCAGGATCTTTTTCACGCACCATGATCTTTTTTGCGCACAATCCACCTATTTCAGGCACCATTTTTTCTTTGATCGCACCTCCTTTTTCCATCCACCCATGCCTTCATTTTCATAATTTCACGCCCAAAAAATTGGCAAACATTGGAAAATAGAGCCACCTTCAATATTGTTGTCTGCTTAAACTGTATAATCACTTTACTGGAAAACATCCTAAACTTCCAATAAGGATTGACAACACACACAAACCATAGTCCAATTCTTGCATAAAATGGCCATGGTTCCAACAATTTTCTCATATATTCTAAGATAAAGGAAGAGTATGAAGATCATTTGAGGATTTTGATGAAGACAATGAGTAAGAAGAATCTATATAAAACATTTATCAGGTGTGAATTCATGATACATAAAGTATCATTTTTGGGTCATGTAATCAAAAGTGAGGGTATATCTATGGATTTTACAAAAATAGAGGTAATTATAGAATATCCTAGACCAACCACTATAACATAGATAAATATTTTTCTTGGATTGGATAGATACTATTCATATTTTGTGAGAAATTTCTTGTGACCTTTAAATCTACTAACCAAGTTAACTCATAAGGTATTTATGTTTTTTATAGATGAATGAGGAGAAAATTTTAAGGAACTCAAGATATGGTTAGTCACTGCGCCTATAATCACACTACTATACAGTAGAAAAGGTTTTGTGATCTATAATGATTCATCAAAGAAGTTATTATAATGTGTTATCATTTATAATGACATTATGGTATCATATGCCTCGTGTCAATTAATGATTCGTGTGAAAATTTACCCGACAAATGATTTGGAGTTAACAATTCTAATATTTGAATTAATGATATAGAGAAAATGACTTTATGGTGAAAATTTTGAAATATATATATATATATATATATATATATTAATTATAAGAGCTTAAAGTATATATTCACACATAAGGAGTTGAACATGCACCAAAGGATATGTTTAGAGTTTATTAAAAACTATGAATGCTCAATATATTACCAACATAGAAAGGAAAACAATGAGTATTATTCTGTAAGGAAGAGGGATCATGCGACCTTATCCATGATAAGGATTCAAAGAGACCCAATAATCATGGATTTTTAAATTATGGACCTCGAAATCAAAAATTAATGGGAGAAATCATATCATTGTAAAGTGATTTCACAATGATCCATCCATGTGAAGATCAAGGGGGTCCATGAGGATATGGTGCTACAGAAGAAGGTAAATAATTTTCTAGATTTAAACCATGAAAATTATGGAATTATATTATTTTTTAAATGGACATGTTTCCCATTAATAAAAAAATTGAAGAAGGATTTATTAGATGATGCATATAAATCACCATTCTCTTTACATCCTAGAAGCACAAAGATATATAGATATCTCAAGAATCATTTCAGGTAAACAGTATAGAGAAGGGTATTTTCAAGTATATATAATTATACTTAGTTTTCTAACAAGTTAAGTTAGATGTTAGATGTATATGGGGATAATTCAATTCTTACCTATACCTATATTGAAATGGGTGAACATCCCTATATATTTCATTATATTATTTCCCAAAACTTATAAAGGATATAATATCACTTTGGTTG
Source organism: Viscum album (assembly GCA_963277665.1). NCBI lineage: Eukaryota > Viridiplantae > Streptophyta > Magnoliopsida > Santalales > Viscaceae > Viscum > Viscum album. The sequence goes on along the minus strand of OY728128.1, from coordinate 2,078,629,256 downwards.
TAGTTTATTTCCATATAAAGTTGGTATATTTCATTTTTATTTAAAAATATTTATCACTTGATCAACATGATAATATATAATTAAATTAAGTGACATGGATGTGTCTAATCGAGATCTGAGGTTTACCATGAAGTTCTAGATAAGTCTTCAACAATAATTGGATACAAAGTTGAGATTTAGTACTATTTATCATCCTCATACTGATCGTCAATCTGAAATGACCATTAAATCTCCACAAGATATGTTAAGATCTAATTCAATTGATTTCAAAGGAGTATGGGATAAAAAAAATTCCCCTGTAGAGTTCTCATATAAAAAAATCTATTCTAGAATTCAAATGGAACTGTATATGGATCTATATGGGAAGAGATGAATAAATCCAAAATGTTGGGATTTAGTTGGTGATTGTATTCTCATGGGATTAGATCATTATCAAAAAAATAGATAAGAATCAAACCATATCGTGATATGTTAAAACTATGAAAAGTATTTAAAAGAGTTTTACTGATAATCATAATTGAGATTTGGTGTTTTAAGTTATTGACAATGTATTCCTTCAAATATCACTGTGGATGATGGTTATGAGATTTGGGAAGAAGGGGAATTTTATCTCTAGTTTTATTGGACCTTTTGAAGTCATAGATCTTGTGGGGATGGTATATTGTCATCTATTTCTTTTACTAAACCATACAAAAGTGTATAATGTGTTTGGAGTATCACTTTTTTGGAAGTAAATAGTTGAACCTTCACATGTATTTAACTCAGAGGTGGTACAACTGAAACAAGATCTCTCTTATGTTAAAAAATAGGTAAAAATATTAGAACATATATATTAATTACTATTAAATGAGATCACTCTCCTAGTTAAAGTTCTATGTAGGAATCATAAGTTTGAGAAAGAAATGTGGGAACTTGAATATGTAATGAGACAGAAGTACCCTCATTTTTTTATTAGAGTAATGAAGTTTCCTGGGTGAAAATATTTTATGGTGGTAGAATGTAACACCCTAAAATTTTAGTATGTATTTTAATTTAAATATGTACTTTTTGTTCAATATCTTATAGTACATGATACCCAAAATTAAAATGAATCACAACATATTTTGTTGTGATAAAAATATTACGATGCATGATAAACATTAATACATTATGATAATTCAATATGAAATATCATTAATAAATAATTCTGGAAGAATAAAACCAAAAGTAAATAAACACACCATGAACATGCCCATAGTTTTTTTTTTTTTGAATATCATACTTTGGATTATAACTATGGTAATAATGAAAAAATCTAAAAAAATAATATAAATATAGAGAAATAAGTGAATGTCTAGGATGAATGATTTTAGAGATATATGTAAGGCTATATATAAGAATTCAATATGGTAGTTGGACATATGAACATTGAATATTTGGTTGTTGTATATATATGTTTCTAATATGTACATAGAAGCCCAATGATTTTTAATAAACTAAAAATAATTAAATTTACACAGAATAAATACCATGGAATGAAATGAAAAGATAATATCCTCCAATGTCCCGAAGGCCTTCATTTTTTATTGATTTGGATAATCCACCTTTCAAGGGGTGAGGTGGGACCCTTACAAGGCATGTTGGCATAAATATTACATGGACCATAGGCCTTATAGGAATTCATTGCTCGTAGGCTTCAAACACTATACACAACCTAGAATAACTACTTAGAACTGCCCCTCCCAAGCATCTTCGTCATGAAATCAGCTCTCCATCTTCACATGGCAGTTTGGATAGGGTTTCCCATGTATGCACAGGCTTGTCCCAATGGAAGGTGCCATACCCTCCCATTCTTGAAATCCGTTTAGCTTCTATTATGGTGAAATCTCCTTGCTCCTCCTTCTGAAGCTTGTTCCTTGTAGGTTGTATGGTTTGCATCTACCTTTTAAGGTGGCCGAAGGCCTTGAGTTGGCCCAAAGGCCTTAATGACCAGAAGGCATTACTGGCCCGAATGCTTGGGTGGCCCGAAGGCCTTAAAGGACTCGGGGGGCCAAATAGGTGGCCTGAAGACCCAAACGGGGGAATATTCCCGGCTGCTACATTGCCAAACAGTTCCTGCTACAGTTCCCGCTACAGTACCCAGAAATTAGCCTCCACCTGGATTTGATCCCATGTCTCCTGGATTCACTTAAGTCTTCCTCACCAACTAGGCTAAGGCACAAGTGCGAAAAAAGAATAATTAATTTTTATTTTTATTATAAAAATATGTATTTTTATTTGTGTTTTGTTATTATTTTTAAATAAAGATTTAATGGTTTTATAAAATTCAAATAAATATTATAATATTAATGTATTTATAAAATTTAATGGTTAAAAGATAAATAATGGGATGTTATTAAATTCCTTTAAAAAGTGATAATTTTTAAATAATTGTTTTTCATCATTTTTGGTATTTTTGTATTATTAAATTAAATTTATCACTATTTAGTATTATTTTAAATTAATTTTATTTCTATAAATATATATATATATATTAAAATAATTTACCATTCATCTAATTATTATTATTTGGTGTTGAATATGAATAAATTTATTTTTAGGCTTAAAAATATATTTTTCTAAAAAATGTTTTTTATGCATTATAACTTTATTATATTGGAATTAATTTTTATAAATTTTAGAAATCGATTCCAATAAAATAGATTTTATATCTATAATCACAAAATATAAATTTTTTAAAAAAATTAATTTCATTTTTTGTCATAAAAATAATTTACCAAGGTAAAAATTGAATTATCATGGTAAGGGTAAAATGAGGTAAATGGGGTAAATTAAGGGGTAAAGTCCTAAAATATCACAAAATATTGTCTATAAATTAGTGTGTGATTAAATTATAGGCCTCCCATTATACAATATTCATTATTGGTCCACATTGAATCCAGTTTATATGGTAAATTACCTTCCTTATTTATTAAGGAATGAGTATTTTTGAAAGCGCTACTAAACCTCAACTATAAAAGGACCCCTATTATACCCAATGCAATCCAAATATTTAATTTGTTTTCCTCTTAAATACCTAACAAAATTATTTCCCCAACAATCCAATCCCATGTTTGGAATCCTCTTATCATAATAAAGAGTCCAAAATCCCTCATTTTCAAGAGGCACCCTAAGAGAAGATTCAAGTCTTCAGTGTAAGTATTAACCTCAACTTAATCATTATTCTTCATATTATTCATCAAAATCTTATAAAATATTATTTATCACTTTAATAAAATGTTTTTTAAATCATTAATTATTTTTAAAAGTGGTATTTTTATTATTTTATAACATGCCCTTACTCAGATAGTTGTTATAATGCATTCTTATTGGGGTCATTTTTACTTCCTTTATGAATAATGTTATACCATTTACATCATGAATGTCTAAGAAAACATAAAAACTAGTAATAAGATATAATAATAATTAATTTATTATGTTTTTATAATTATATAATTTTAATATATATAATTTATACTCATTAATAAAATAAACTCTTTTCTTGAATCAAAATTCATAAAAAATAGATTTTTATGAGTTCTATGAAAATCATCACCATAAATTCCATGAAATGACCATGGGAATCCAGAAATATATCAAAAAAATATAATGCATCTTAATTAATATTTTGTATTTTATGATCCAATTATCAAGGAGTAAGAAGTGTAATCTCCATACCAAGGCTAGCACATAACAAACAGGAAAATTAACACACATATATTAATTTTAACAAAGAATGATTAATAAATAGGAAATATGAAATTTAAAATGAATTGTATAAAGTAAAATAAATTTAAATATGGTTTTTATATATTTAAATAATAAAATTAAATTTACTATACATGGATTTAGAGTGCGTCTGACCAAACGTAAGTCTGGGGTAAGTGTTTCTTTTCCAATCTCACATTAAATTTGAGATTATTTACGTCTAAATTCCTATTTAAAGAAAGATTATATTATTTATATATAAAATTTCATATATATTCTTATCCTATATTTATTTAGGAATTTTATATTTTTTCGTACCATTTCACCTCTTTTTGGTTAACAACTGAACCAAAGGATTGCCTGTAAGTGGAGTCAAATTTATCTCATCATTTCAATCAAGAATATTTCACCCCAATGCCCATATTATTTATATTATTTTATGTAAGTACTTATTAATAATTATATGATTTATTAAGGTAATTTTCTATTTACTTTTACTTTATTTACCAAATTTTTAAAGGAATCTCTTTTTAACATTTTCTTTAATAGTCACTTTGAATTTCTTTATAAAAATATGAAAGGAGACTCTTTTTAAATGTGTCTACGTGATCTATTTTTCCTATTTTTTATATAATTTTCTATATGAATATTTATTTAAAAGTTTTAATGGTTTTCCTTAGTAATTTCTATTCTCATTATTTTATAAAATATTTATTTTATAATAAAGGTTATAAAAAATAATGGATATTTATAATTATTTTTTAAAGTTATTTTCTAATACTCTTATAAAGTATTTTTCATATATGAAAACATAATTTAACATTTAATATCATTCATTGGGGATATTCTCTTAGGATAACATCCACCATATTTCTTTATATGTCTTATGATCATGTTTTTTAGAAATTTTTATGAAACATGTCTATTTTTTATGGGTTAATTAAGTTATGATGGGATCATGAATGTTTTCACGTTCATATGGAACACATATGTATTATTTATCATTATATGTTGGGTGGGTGAATTATATCCCTTCAATTAATTGGGTAAAGTTTTATATCTCATGAGATTGGGATGGGACCATGTTGTTAGGCCAAGTTAAAAATGTTATGGGGAAAGAGTGGTTAGCTAAAACCCACAATGTTATGGGTGGGTGGTTAGATTAATCCATTATGATATAAATTTATTGGTGTTTAACATTGAAAAATGTTTTTATTTATATGATTATGTTTGTTCTACATTCTTATTTTATGTAATGTACTTATGTCATGTTATCATGACTCATGATTATTGAATCATGTTTCTACACTCCTATGACTCGTTTATTATGTTATGCTAAAATCCTCATATCAGGAATCATGTTTTATGATCTATGTTTTATTAGGTATGATTTACCTATGTTATGTTCATCTATATTTTTTATGTTCTCATACCCACATATTCATATTATGCACACTTATGATTTTTTATTGAGATATCTTATGTTCACTCTATACTAATCATCAGAGCTCACCCCTTCTTATTTTTATATTCCCCTAGAAATGAAGAAGAATATTTTGTGTAATATTTCTATAATTCTATAATGTGTGAAGATTATTTATGGGAGATGTTTAAGAATGTTTTTAATGTAAGTTGGTTATGTATTTAGTCTCCAAATACACTAAAACAATATGTTCTTGGGCATGATTTATTGTGACATGTAATGAATATTCATGTAAAATGAAGTAATATTTATGTATGTTAAAGTTGGGTTATTTTATTCTAGTAATGAATGGGTGATAATATTGGATTTTGGGAGTGGGAGATGAAACCAAGTGGAATATTAGACTTGTTTTTTGTTTTATATCCCCATTCCTTTATTCTTTTGGTTTCCCTTGTGTATGGTTGTCCCATCAGGTAATATAGTTTATATATGTATACCTTTTATAACATAACAATTCTTTACATTATATTTTAGCATGGTATATAGTCTGTTATGATTATCTTATAACTGAAATGTGCAAATTGTTGGACTCTTCATGTTTTAATGCTCAAAAATCATGTTAATCATGTTAATCATGTTTTAATACTCAAAAATCATGTTAATTATGTTAATAATGTTTTAATTCTCACAAATCTTGTTAATTATGTTTACCTTATTACAAATAATGTTTTCAGATTGTTTGTTTCCTTATGTTTTAATGCTTACAACCCATGGTCTAAAATCTCACAAGATACTAATTCAGAATCTCGCAAATCATGTTTGAATCTTGTAAACTAGGTTTAATATTGTAATATTAGGTTTCATTATGATTACATTTAATATTAATACATTCATGGATATTACTTTTTAAGAAAATATACAGATATTTGGCTAAGTCTAAGAAACTTTAAGTCCGCCACTGGTTCTGGATTTTAGAAAAGTCCCCGACACCGAAACTCAGACACTGTAATCCAAACACCGTAAATCAAAAACTGTAATCTAGAAACCATGACTTTGACACCATAACCAGTTCCATATTTCATAAATCATGTGATACTGGTTCCTTTCTACCATCTCCAATACATCGTAATAAGACACCATTCAAAGTTTTGACAAAGGACTGGACGCCGTTACCTGAGACACTGTGATCCTAACACTGCATCTCTGCTACCGGTTCTAGATCTCAATGTAACTATTTCACCGAGACTATCTCACTGTGATTGTGTCACCACATAAAGGCAAAAGATAATACATTGTTTCCAATGACTCCATTTTAAGACATATTGAAACACCATTCCTTACTTTCTTTCTTTTTCAATTTAATTTAAAATTTATTTCTAACGGTCATATTTGAGTAATTTAATGACACTAAAATAATTAATGTTTTTATGTAGACATGTCACCTGATAATATGAGGTACTAGGTGTAGATATTGTGTTCCCTATCGTCCATAACCAATACATCCCAAAGATAAAATATGTGGACATGCACGCGCTGGGTAAACAAAGAGAAGTTGAATTCATGTGAGTAGAGTAGAACATATACACTAATGAACACATGAAGAAACCTATATTTCTTGGTGGATTAACTACTCTAGATCTGAACTTCAAACATTCTTGTAGTAGCAACCCTAAGAATAACAATAGTTACAAAGAATATCACATCGAACTGGGAACCAGAACATGACACTCATGATACTCTATTTTCACAAGAGGAATCGAAATTTGCATATGATGCATCCTATGAGTCCAGAGCTACATATAATAACACTCAGACCATTTCTAATCCTTTCTCATTACTTTTTCTCTATTGTGTATTGATTTTATTACCTTTCAAACAGTTTGTGTGTCTGTATTAAAAAACACTCTGTCTCCTGCATTAAACTGGAGGATACAAGATATCCTCACTCAAATATCTTTTTAAACTTTTTTTACCCATTTATAATTGTGGAAGGGGTCAAGTGTGACCTAATTGTTTATTTTCCCATGAATAATAGTGGAAGAGGTCTTGTGACCTGGTCAGTCTTGTGTACTGTTGTTAACCCTGATTCAGGGTGTGGATCAATATATATATATATATATATATATATATATATATCTTGGTGGTGGGTGATCACTAATTGGAGTGAATTATGTCTCGTCTTGAGACTGAACCACTTGTTTTATCTACTGTGTTTTTAAATTTAGTCTTTCTCTATTTTAATTTGTTTTTCAGAAAACTAGATTATCTTTGACAGTTATTCTTGGATAGTAGCTTTAACTATTTTTCCCTATTATAATAGTTTCAAAAGAGGTATCAAAATCCCATATTAATATTACTAATAATTAATCAATCTCTTGAGAAGTTATTTGAATATTCAAACTATTTTAATTTTATTACCTTGATTAACTAGCCTGTTTTATTTTAAATTGGGGAAATCTTTTAAAAAAATTAACATAAAGTTTTATAGGAACTAAATTCACACCCCCCCCCCTCCCTTTAGTGTCCTACTCTGACCAACATTTGGTATTAGAGGAGTTTTTAAAATCCCTATTTTCAAAATTTTAAATCTAATTTTAAAATAGTTTTCAACTGTGATTTTAGTTGCGTTTTAAAGATCTCTAAATTTTAAGTTTTTTAAAAATATATACTTTATTATTTAGTATGGATAATATATTAGAAAGTACTACTACCAACAGACCTCCATTATTTAATGGAACCAATTATGCACAAGGGAAAATTAAAATGAAGATGCACTTAGAAAGTATGGGTTTTGAGATTTGGTCTTCCATTATAGATGTATATAAGATTCATACTACTACTAGAACTACTTGGAATGACCCAAATAAGGGTTATTAAAATAATAATTGCAAATCTATGAATTCCTCATACTATTCTTTAGAAGATGAAGAGTTTAACAGAATTTATGCATGTAAAACATCCCATGAAATTTGGGATACTATATATGTTTTACATGAAAGAACCTCTAGTGTTAAGGAAATGAGACTTAACAAATATACTATTAAATGTGATAACTTTAATATGAATCCTGATGATCCTATTTATGACATTTATCTCAGGTTTAATGATATTTTAAACACTATGATCTCACTAGGAAGAGATGTTACAACCAAAGATAAAATCATGAGAATACTCAGATGCTTACCAGATATATGGATAGGGACCTCTATATCAATTAGAAAATCTTTTGATATTAGCAAGATTATAGTCAAGGATATAATAGGAAAGTTTATGATGTATGAGGAAGAACTGAAATTCAACAAGTAAGAGGAAAATGAACTGAAGAGAAAATATGTGGCACTTAAAACTTCTACCTCTAAACATTAGGAAAAGAAGAAATTACAAGCCCCTGCAGAAAGTTCCAATAGTGAGAAATCATCACCAGATAGTGATGAGGAAATGGATCAGTTAGCTATATGATTTAAGAATTTTTATAAAAGAAAGAAATTTTTCAGAAATCCAAACTTCAAAGGAAGAAATAATCACAAAATAAATTGGAAGAAGGATTGGAAAATAAGTGAAAAATCTGATGAAATAGTATTCTATGAATGAAAAAGAAAAGGGCATGTAAAGAATGGTTTTTCTAAAGTAAAATATAAGAATAAATATGAGGACAAATATAGAAAGTATAAAAAGGCAATAAAGGAAACATGGAGTGCTTATGAGTACAGTTGAAGTGACTTAGAGTCTTCATATAATGGAAATACTGACAAATCCAATATGTGTTTTATGACAAACACATCTGAGGTAACCCTTGAGTCTCCTGTACAAAATTACTATTATTTTGGAGATATAAGTGATCCTCAAAATAATACTAGTGAAGAATTATTTTGATAATGTAATATTCTTGAAGACACTTGTAATGAGCTAAAATATAAATACAAATCTTTGAAGAAACAGCATGCCTTTACCACTACTGTCAAATATGAACTTGTTGTAGAGAAAGATAAAAATGTTCAATTACTCAAGGATAATAATGAACTTAAGTTATATAATGAGGAATTGAAAAGGACCTAGAGAAATTTACCATTGGAAAAAATAATTTTACACCGATTCTGGTAAAAAAAATTCCCCTAGATACACTACTGGTATAGGATACCAACCTAGGAAAATAAATCTCACCAAAAACAAGTTTGTAACTAAATCTGGAAAATCTATTTTTCTACCCAAAAATAAAAATTCTACTAATAGTTCTAGTTCTATAAAATATTTTACTACCACTAGTTTTTCTAGACCAAATAGGTTCTATTTTTAAAATATGTTATATAATGCTTATTGGAAACCTATGAAGCATATGTGGGTTCCTAAAGCAATGATTACTTATGCCACTTGACAAAAAGAAGTCTAGGTACCAAAATATTTTTTTTTTATTATTTTGTAGGAAATATTTCTAAAGAGATCCTTTAAAAGATTATCATACTTGGAAAATGGATGTTCAAGACACATGATAGAGGATTACTCATGCTTTACGAATTTAATAAAGATTTATGGTGGTCATGTCACCTTTGGTGACAGTTCTAGATATACTTTGACCTTTTTCTTGGCTCACAAATTTAAATCCTGCTCTCATTTCACCAAGTATGCTAGGACTGTAAAAATATTAGTGGAATTAGGATAAAATATCTAAGAAGTGACCATGGCTGTGAGTTTGAAAACCAAGACTTTGAAGCCTTTTTCTCACAAAATGTCTATAGTCAAAACTTCTCTAACCCTAGGACACCAAAAAAATGGTGTTGCAGAAAAAATAAATAGAACCTTGCAACAAATTTCTAGAATAATTCTTAGTGAGTATGACCTAGCAATTTATTTTTTGACTGAAGCTGTCAATACAACATTATATATTATTAAAATAGTGTTAATCAGACCTATTTTTAAAAGAACTTCTTATGAGTTATGGAACAATAGAAAACCCAAGTTTAATTACTTAAAAGTTTTTGGATACAAAGTCTATATTCTTATACTAAGGATAATCTGGATAAATTTTCTTCTAAGAGTGATGAAGGAGTTTTTCTGGGATATTCAATCTATAGTAAATCCTATAGATTCTTTAAAAAAATAACCAAATGTGTGGAAGAAATAAAGTTGAAAATCAGGCTTTTTTTATCACAGATTGAGCCTAAAAACATCAATGATTCTATAAATTATGAATTTTGGGTGATGGATATGCAAGAGGAGCTAAATTAGTTTGAAAGGAATAAATTTAGGAAACTTGTGGATAGACCTAAAGATACCTTGACCATATGCACTAAATGGGTGTTCAGTAATGAAGTAGACAAAGTTGGTAATATAGTTTTAAACAAAGATAGATTTTTTTCACAAGGATATAGTCAAGAAGAATGAATTGACTATGAAGAAACCTTTTCACATGTTTTTATACTTTAATCCATTAGAATATTTCTTACATATGTATCACATATCAATTTCAAACTATATCAAATGGATGTCAAGAGTTTATTCCTAATGGTTATATAGTTGAGGATGTATATGTTGAATAACCCTGTGGTTTTACAAACCCACACTTTCCAAATCATATATTTAAATTATAAAAAGATTTATATAGTTTAAAACAAACTTCAAGAGCATTGTATGATATATTAAGTACTTTTCTTATTTCTAAAGGTTTTAAAAAAAGGAATAGATGATACTACTCTATTTATAAAATGAATTTAAAAATATTTCTTATTTGTTCAAATATATGTATATGACATTATTTTCGGATATTCAAAAAATTCCTTATATATTGACTTTTCAAAGATAATGCAAAATGAATTTGAAATGTGCTTAAGGGTTGAGCCAAAATTATTTCTTGGATTTAAAATCTTTCAAAATAAGGATGGTATTATTTTAAATTATAGAAAATATATTAAATAACATATAAAATGTTTTGGATTGGATTTCACTAAAAGTAGTGATACTAGAATGATTACTACCTGTAAGTCGGATCCTGATGAAAATGTAAAATCTGTTGACCAAACCACTTATAGAGGAATAATTTGAAGTTTAATATACTTAACTACTATTCAGACTGATATTATGTTTAGTGTTTTCATGTGTCCATGTTTTCAAGAAAACCCGAAAGAGTCACATCTCCTTTGTAAGGACCGGTGTTTTTTCATACTGCAGTTTTGAGCAGAAATTTCAATTTTTGTTGTTGGATGCTCTTGAGGGGTAAAGTAGTATTTTTCCACTACCAGTTGACCATAGATTTTTTTTTTGAAAACTGTTTTGGTCTCATAATAGGTTCTTTACCCTAGGATAGGAGTTTGGTGGAAATTTGAGTTGTTCGAATTTTAATGGAATAATTGATATTTAATATTATTAAATTAGATATTAATTTATTTGTGCAGGTTCCTTTGGTGATAAATTTTAAATGGAGTATCAGATTGAGATTCTGTTTGTCTTTACCGTTGAGTCCAGAATGGGAAGTTTGGCCTAGGCAAGGTATAAACTCGAGTCGGGCGTCGAGGTTAGCATGGGCCCCTTTTTTCTTTTCTTTCCTTTTCCTTATTCTTCTTTCCTCTTGCCCCTTGTGAAAGCCTCCTGTGTGATCCTCCTTGTCCATGTATAATGGGATAAAATTTATATTGATAAAGAGAGATAGATGGAAGGCAAGATAGGTACCATTTTGAAGCCCTCGATGCGCTGAGTCAGCATACGACATCCATGGATGGTGAAATCAACCGAATCTTTGGCGGTTTCTGCCCGAAGGTATGAATATTTAAATTTTCACCATATATCCCCTTTAAACATGTTTTTTTATGTTTTTAAATCCTGTTAGTTCTTTTTTGTGGTATCTTAAGTCTAGATCTGTTGTTTTGGGAATGAAAATGGGTGTTTTGGGCATTTTGAGGGTTTTTCCGTTAGAATCCTAGGTTACACGATGTGTGTTCCAGGGGAACATGGCATGTGCTCTTCCTGTCTAGGGAAGAAGAAGTTTTCTAAAGTACATGTTGTCTACTCTGAGTTCACTTCGTGTGGTGGAATGGTTGTGTGTCCAACTGTGTACGAAAGAACACCTGTTTTTGGTTTTTAAACAGTACACACCGTGTACTTTGAAGTACATAACATGTACTTTTACATAGAAAGACCCCATGTGTTCTGGACAAGTATATGTACACTACCATAGGGATAGACAAGATTACACATCGTGTACATTGAATTACATGCCATGTACTTTTTTCAGCATAGTAGTTTGGGGTATTTTGTGCCCTGGAATTCAGATTTGGGTGTGTGAGTAGTCCATTCTGAGCATTTCTTCACGTAGATTGCAATGGTGTAATCCTACTGACATTTAGAGGTAATATAAATATTTTTTTGGGGTTTCTATCTAAATGTATAGGTTCTTCCTCCAGTTATTGAGTTTATTTTTCCCCTGAGAGTGAGACTTAGCTTAGAGGATAAGTTGGGTGTTCAGACCAACCTCATTGAGACATTTGATCTGAGATGAGCTATGAGTTATGAGCTATCTCCCATGAAATATTCTTTTGAGGAAATTCCTATTGTGAGATGTTCCCTTCTAGAATATGAGTCCATGAGACCGGATGCTTCCAAGGATCCACTGAGGGATGTCTTTGCTTATGTACTGACCTAGGGAGTCCCTTGTAGGATCTCTCTCATTTTCTCCCCTTGAGAGGATCCCTATTGTAGGATTCCTCTATTTTACTTTGTTTGAGTATCCCATGTAGGATTCCTCCCTTTATTTTCTCTAAGGATCGTATGTAGGATGCCTTCTCTCTTTGTTACATGGAGGATCCTGAGTAGGATGCCTCCTCATTGTTTGACTTGAGGGACCCATCAGGTGCCCATGGTTTGACCAACCCTGATTTGTACATTGGGTTTGGGTATTTATGGTGTTAGAGTGTCACCTAGAACCCATGCTAGAATAGTAATCCCATGGGATTGTGATTGTAGTGATGGGTTGGTCATTCGGGCCACCCTCTGTCATTGTAATGTTTCACTTACTTATTGTCGATGCAGTGATGTTCAATAGATGTGCTTCATAGTTGGTGGTTATTAAGCTTGATGTAAGGTATATTTATTATTTGTTTGGATGTCGGACATGCTCTCCTGGGATCCGACTCTAAGATATGTCATTTAATGATATTTTACTGGTACCTATAGGAATTACCTGGGAGTTTGTTGTTGATCCTATTTATGTATATATATAAATGTTGTGGTAATGACCAGAGGTGCTTCCTAGCATCCAACTGTTGAGACTTACATGATTATTTTGGTTATATAAATGTTTTTACCATGTGAGTTGATTATTTTTAACCATATAATAATGTAATTTACATGTGTTCTGAAACATGTTTAAATGATGATACATCGGGCTTGGCCCTCAAAACATGATGAAATACTGATACATCGGGCTTGGCCCTAAAACATGATGAAATTATTATACAACAGGATTGGCCCTAAAACATTCTCAAATGCTAATATATCAGGTTTTACCCTAAGACATATTGAAATGCGGATATACCGGTCTTGACCCTGTTTGACTGATATACCTGCGGGCGAGGTTCTGATATGCCTGTGGGCGAGGTTTTCCAAGTCTTAGTTGGACTCATGGGATTATGATTGGTGATTTTACAACCAGTGAAATTTTATAGGATTTAATTTCGTAATATGGTATCCTAGTTAGTGAATATAGTATAATATTGGTGAACCAAGGTGTATGATGAGCATCTCCCTATGGTTATGTAGCTTGCTCAGAGATATAATTCTGATGTTAGTTGAAGCAGGTACTTTTCAATGGGATTACAGACCCAGAGATCCACTTAGTGATACACAGATTGAGTGGCATGACATCTATCTCAATTCCCTTGAATAGGATGTCCATGAGATCGGGGTTATGGACCCAAGGATCGACTCCTAATGTGGTTTCATGTTGTTTGATACACATACCAATGAATATTCATATCTATGTATATATGTATAGGTATGGGACTATACATGTGTATGTATATAGTTATGGACATCCATGGTATCACTTTCCAAGTTAATAGGGATTATAGATTTGAGTTTGAATATGGTTTCACATTTGGTTTACTTCTTTTTGTTGTGTTCCATCTAGGCTAAGCACGTTGTTGTTTCATACACTCTTAGCAGCACAGTTATAAGTTGCTTTTTGAGGTGGACTACTAAGATTATTTCTCACCCCTGTATGTGCACCTCAGTGTATGTGTAGAACATATGTATGATTTTTAGGTTGCGCATGAGTTTCATGGTGGATAGGGATGAGGCCTAGTGTTTCATGACCGAGCAGAGCTGCTCGAGTGGTTCTACTAATCGGGCTGGTGCATTTTGACAGTGTCTGGAGATTGGGTACTTGGGTTGGATCAGAGTTAGTATTTGAGCCCTATAATTTTACCTTTAGTTTCTTTTGTACTTTTATTTGTATGGTCAGTTCATTGGGTGACCAGTGTCTTATTGTATTGCATATTTGTTTGGGCGTTTATTGCATTTTACTATTATAGCTTGTTCTATTTCAGTTGTTTATTTCTTTCTTTCTCTGTTTACTTTCCATTGTGTATGATACTTGGTTATTCCCTCCATTATCTCACTCTAGTATGAGGGAACAGTCTCCCCACTATCACACCCTAGGCCCTCACTACTAGTTAGTAGTCGTTGGCATACGGGGAGGTATTATTGAGGCCTTATGGTGAACCGGTTCGGAGCACTGGTTTTGTGGCTTCTGAGTTAGGATGTTACAAAGTGGTATCATAGGAGTTTCTTTTCTTGATCTTTACTATTTGGGATATGGTAGACAGGAGTATTAGGAATGTTTCAGAACCTATGACGGATATCGAACTAGTGCGTTGAGAACACTTGTTTTGGTAGGAATTCCTTTTTTCTACAGTATGGTATTGTTGTTCTGATTTTGTGATGTTACCGTTGTATATTATTTTTTCCTTGAGTGATGCACATGTTGTGTGGTGTTTATATTTACTATATATCTCAAGCACTTGGACATCAATAAGAGTCTAGATATGGATTTTTCATCATACTAGGAACGTAGTATTTATAGAATATAGGCCTTCTAGTGTGTGTTTTTACTGATGACTGAGACCTTTGGGTCTACTTAAACATACTTTTTACTTTTATTGTAGGTTATGTGGATCTAAATTGAGGTGTTTTAATTGAGAGGATGATGAATCATTCCTCATGAACCTCCTTTGGAGTGACCCTAGTGGGTCAATATGGTATGAGATGACTTTATGTTCAACCCCTTGTTGGGTGTTTCTTCTCAGGTTTGTGTTATCTAGTCAGATCGTTGAGTATGATGCTGATAGATACCAAGTATTTTCTTGTGAATTGGACCTCCTTGGTGTATTTCTGTATATGGATACCCAATGAGTGTCGGCTCATATTTTCTCTTCTTCTTTGGTTGTGACCTCTAAGGAGTAGTTCCTTTTAAGGATTCTAGGAGAGGATCAAGGCCCTCATAGGCTATGTTTTTTTCAGCTTTAACTTGCATTGGTCATTGTGATATTTACCTACTTGTGAGGGGATGGATTTTTTTTGGGATAGGTGGTTAGAACTTGTGACCCAGTTGTGAGGCTTGTTCTGTAGGGCTAGGTGGGAGACCTAGAGACCCTTATTTGAGACTCAAACCCTTGTAGGTCAATGTCTATTTTTCTCTTGGGAAACCTTCTTTGAGAGGTTGGACCATGTTTTCTAATTCCTTTTTAGGCAGTGAGCTTGGTTTTATTCTCATTTTGAAATCGAGGCATGGTAGGTACTAGAGTTTTTTTAGGCATGTTGATTCCTTCCTCTTTTAATGAAGCACCTAGTATGCTTGTTTTTCGAGACTGACTTTGATGGATAGGACTATTCAGGTTCCTGGCATGGTTGACCAATGTTTCTGTTGTTTCTAATGTAGTCAAAGCATTGGTAGACGCTCACGACTGGAATCACATCATGTGTATATGTCAGGTGATGAATATACACACCGGTTAATCATCGTATCTTTTGAATCGAGATCGGTGAGCAGACGGGTGCAAGCTGAGGACCGATGTTTCAATACTTGTTGTGGGTTTGGACCCCAAAAGTTGTGTTGGAATGTACCTTCGTGATGGTTCCCCACTCACCTAGAGTTCTCTCTCGGCCTCTGATCTCAGCTCTGTCCTCTCCTCCTAGGGTTTTTGTGTTCTCCCCAGTGGTGATGGGACTTCCACCTCCTTCAAATTCAGGTTTTTTCCCTCTTCATTTTCTCCTTATTCTTGGTCATTCTACCCTTTTGGGTTTTCTTCTTTCTTTCTTCTGAATCTATCTCACTTTCTACTCTCCCTCCCCTACTCTGTCGGTCTAGACCAATACACTCAACTCCATTTGGTCGGTTGTGTTGGTTCTCAGATGGGTTTGTAACTGTGGCGGTGGGATTGGGTTCATCGCAGGATTCTCTATTTTGTGGTTTCTTCCCTTATCACCCATCTATTCTTCCTGAAGCTCTCTCTTCTTCTTCTACTTCGTAGGGTTTCATACCCCCAATGGTGGAGATTCCTTCTTTTTCCAAGGGTTTCATCCCACCGATGTGTATTTTCTTTAGGGTTTCATCCCTGGTTCACCCTATTAGTTCCCCCTTTCGGTTTTCCTTTCAAGGTTTCAGTCCCGCTTTCTTCTTCCTCATTCCATGGTGTTTTTGGGTTGTGAATCGGGTTCTATTGGGGTGTTTTGATGGTGTTATGGTCTTTGTTTTTTGGGTTATGGATCGAAGTCAAGGTTTTATGGTGTGGTTGATGGTGCTTTCTGGAACATGGCTTACTGTGGAGGCCCTTTACACTCATACTCGTCTCTGGCCTTCGGGATTACTGATACCTTCCAGTTTGGTCCAGTGAGATGGTCTCTAAGAGTATTTGGGTTGTTTTGTGCGATTCATAGGTGGGTTCCATGTGGTGTGGCCTACAGCGACGACGAGGATTTTGTATTGTTGAGCAGTGTGATGGAGGTAACTGACAGCTTTGGTGAAGGTAAAGAATACAAAGATGATGGTGTAGAGGCAATTAGATGGTTGTGAATATGGATTTGTCGCTTGGACATGTCTTTTCCTCGATGCAGGTTCTTCGAGTGGATCACTAGTTTTGCGGGAAGCATGATTTTATCAATGCTGAGGCAGGGGAGTTTGTATAATGGTGTTGATGGATGGTTCTGTTGGTTCCGTCGAGGGCGGTCACCGACGTTGTGGATGGTTGGGGCTGATGGAGATGGACGCATTAGACTGTTGTACAGGGAAGCTCGAAATCTGAGTTTTGATATGTGGTATTTATTTTTACCGATTTTCATGGGTGTCCATGTGGATTTCATGACTCAAGTCAATGTTTCCATGGTTATATGGTGGTTATTTTTGAATTTGAATTTGGTTTTTGAATTTTTAATGTTGCAAGTCATGGATTTTTATGTGGGGTATGTGGTATTTTTGGTCACCATGTGGATCTTAGTTTTTTGTTCCCACTTTTCCAAAACTTAGATTTTAAAAATATAAAAAAAATTGGCCTATGGAATGTCACGACCCAACCCTACCCGAGCTCGAGCCGCAACTACCCCAAGCCCGCCTCCATAGGCCAGGGGCTGGGGACCAGTGCCGAAGGCACAATAACTTGGGTAGGCCTTTGCCTAAGCACCTGTACACACACACACAGCAAACTCAATGCAACAGTGCAGAGTAAAAGTAAAGACAAGAAAAGAAAAGGAAAGGGAAACTGCTATAAATAAACCACAAAGTGCATCGACCTCTACAAGTACAAAGTACAAACTGAAAAGAAAAGGAGAAAAACACGCGCCCAACCAAAAAGTGTCACAACCTGGCGACAGGTAAACAAAATAAATTGCTGATGGGTCTCCCACCTGGAACCCAGCCAAGACCACCGCACGTTGTCCAAGCTCCCAAGCTCCTACGCTCCACTGAAGTCTCGCTCCACCTGTCCATATTCTGCAAAGGCACACCAAGTGCGGGCAAATCCCAAGCAGGGGTGAGTATAAAAATACTTTGTAGGATACCCCTAAGGCTTGAGGGAGCAACAAAAGGAGGTACCGAAGGGTGAGCAGTAGAGCGAACAGAAAAGTAAAGGAGTACAACAGAGAGTGCAGCAAAGATTCCATCTCAACCCAACAAGAGGAAAGAAGGTAGACTAATCCAGACACAAGGAGCTGGAAACAGTTAGAAGATGAACTTCTCGTCGAGTCTTCGCTGCCTATAGTAGGAGAGTAGACTCATCCAACCATGAGAAGCTAGACACGGAAAGCACGTGGCATACCCCGTGAGTCTTCGCCTCTCCTGGAAGGAGAGTAGCCAAACCCAATAAGTGGGTGCCGGAAACAAGGTATATATATATGCATGCTCTGTCAAGAAGCCCAAACAAACTCGTAAGGGGATCTCCGTCCCATATCTCAGCCCAAGAAAGAGTAGCCAACAGTCCCAGAAGTAACACCATCGATGCCCAGCATCCCGCACGTCTTCCCCGAACCGCAAGCCAAGGGGCTCAATCACCACACCTCGACACTATCCGCTTTGGGCGGAACTGAATCGCCCACACGGTTTTAGGTCACGTCACAAGGACGCGTCTCGGTGGGGGAAAGTGCTCCCCATACCTGAGAGTTCTGGGGGAATGTCAACCACAACTCGTCACTGCCCCGCAGTCGAGAGGTCTGCTCAAAGTCAACAGGCGACCCCCTGCCCAGCCCCGTTGGAGGATCCCTGAAAGTCAACGGGTTCCCACCACAGGGAGACCCGAAAAGTCGATGGGTGCCTCACTGCCCAGTCCCGTAACAGGGTAGTCCACTGGAGGGTGACCCGGCTAAAGTCGGCGACGGGACCACTTCCCAGCCCAGCTGGAGGTAACCTAGCATTAGGGACCACTGCCCAGCCCAGCTGGAGGTAAGCCCGGCATCGGGGACCACAGCCCAGCCCAGTTGGAGGTAATCCCGGCATCGGGGACCACTGCCCAGCCCAGCTGGAGGTAAGCCCGACATCGGGGACCACTACCCAGCCCAGCTGGAGGTAAGCCCGGCATCGGGAACCACTGCCCAGCCCAGCTGGAGATAAGCCTGGAACTGCTCTGGCCATCCCTGTTGGATGGTACTGCTTAGTAAACACCAATGTATTGGTCATCCCTGCTGGATGGTAACCCACTGGTGAGCCCCACTCGAAACAACCTCAGCTCTGCTGGAACAACCTCAGCCCTGCTGGAACAACCTCAGCCCTGCTGGAAACAACCTCAGCCCTGCTGGAACAACCTCAGCCCTGCTGGAACAACCTCAGCCCTGCTGGAACAACCTCAGCCCTGCTGGAACAACCTCAACCCTACTGGAACAACCTCCTGGGTAGAGGATCGGTGCCCGCGTAAAGTGTTAGTCACACCGAAACCACAAGCTCTACCAGGGAACACGGAGAAACGGGAGAAACTCCCCATACCTCACAAGGCGATCCTGATCCAATACGCTGAGTCACTGTCGAAGCGGACCGAGACATCTCAACCCAGAAAGTGGGGAAAACACCCACGCTGTACAAACGCCCGTAGTCGCAGACGGTGTCGCAGTCCAGTGAAAGGGAACAGTACCTAAACCCCTCACAGCCGAAGAAACAGAGGAACCAAACCATCTCTGCCGACCAAACCATCGAGCACAAGACCAGGGGGAGATCGCTCAACCCTGCTGGTCAGACAAAAGAGCACCAGGCCAGGGGAATCTCCGCCCTGCTGGTCAAACAGACGAGCACAAAGCTAGGGTAAAACTCCACCCTGCCGGTCAAACAAACGAGCACAAAGCCAGGGGAACACTCCACCCTGCTGGTCAAACAAACGAGCACAAATCCAGGGGAACACTCCACCCTGCTGGTCAAACAAACGAGCGCAGAGGGACCCTCTACGTTGCGAGAGGTCAAGGTACGTAAAGCAGATCGCGGCACACACATGGGGCCCATGCGACGTGTGGCCCCAAGTCAACATCAATTGGGTGCACAAACATCCTCAGGTACAAACAACCACACGTACCTCCAAGCGCTCCCGTATACTCCCGGATTATACCTCATTCCAGTCCAAAGGCTATCGTGCACACAGCACCTAGCATCAACGCGAAGGCGTGACGTAACAACTCCACCTCAAAGGCCCAGGCACGGCCAACCACAACTTGTGAACCATTTACATCACTCTCCCAAGAGTGCGCGATCACACGCCAAGGGTCCGCTACAAACGAGGTAGGGTGGACCGCCACTAGAGCACCTTCAATGCTCCACATTCAACAAGATCGCGCAATAGGCTCCGCACAACTCAACAGATCGCACCGTTGTAATCCTCGCGGAAAAACATGCGAGATTGACTACTTACTCTCCTCAAATGGATATCCGAAGAAAAAGTCACCAACACCGCCTCACGCCCGAACGGCGTCCCATGATCCCGAGCCATGGCCCCGAAAACAGTCGGGCACATCACACCATTGCGATCCCCTCAGGAAAACACGTCAAAAGCACTACTCACTTGAGTGCAATGGATATCTGGAGAAAAAGGTGCATTCCGGCGCACCGCACACGAGCTGTGCCACGTGGGACCCGCATCCCGGTCCCGAAACTCAACGAACGGATCGCACCATCGCGATCCTCTCAAAAAAGTACACAAAACGGACTACTCACTTGTCCAAAACGGTCACCCGGTGATAAATCTAGAAATCACTATCAACTCCTGAAACGGCCCTCGTGGGGCCCACACCATCATGCAGATTTTAAGTAGGAAGACTGCGCCAACGCGTTGCCCTCGGAAAAACACCCGACATCGACTGCTCGCACGCTCTGAACGGACGTCCGAGGAAAAATTCGCTACTAGCTGCACGCAGCTCAAAAGACGGGCCGTGGGGCTCGCGCCTCATCTTCAGCCTCAACGCCTGAAACCACACTAGAAACCTCCGCCTCGATGCCAGGGTCCCAATGCCACTGACGGTGCTCAAAACTGACGTCGGACGCGTCCGCGCTGTCCGAAACAAGAATCCCCGAAGGAAACGACAAATCACTTAAAGACGTGTCGTGCCTCTGAGGCCCCTCGTTTCGGGAATTAAAAATTCCCCAAACCATCTCAAAAAGACCGTCTTGTCAATACGGTTCCATCGCTGTAGACGGCACTCAAAATGGACACCCGTATCGGAAAATACGGGTGTCCGAACACCGAGGGGGCAAGACCCCTGGGGCTGGACCGGCCAGTCCGCCCGGCCTGGGCCGGCCCGCGGCTTAGCCGCACAGGCCGGCCGCGGACACGCGGTCCCCACGCAGACAGGCCACGAGGTCCTATCGCGGCCGCCGTGTGAGGACCCGCGCGGCGCGGGTCTTGGTCGCCGCACAGGGGTCGCGCGACGCGACCCCGCGGTCGCCGCTCCCTGGCGACCGTGCCTCACCGGGTGCTCCGCCAGACACCCCGCCGACGCCCCAGCACCCCCACCGGACACCCGCACTGACACCCCTGATGCGCCCAGCACCTCCATCGGACACCCGCGGACACCCCTTCCGCACCCAGCACCTCCACCGGACACCCGCGGACTCCCCTGTCGCGTCGTCCGCCCTCGTCGCGCCGCCGCTCGAACCCGCCAGAAACTGAAAACCCGCAAAGTTCGGCGGATCATTGCGGATGCCACGGAGCTCAGAATTTGAATCCAAAAGATGCATTGAAAAGGAAATTTACTCTACTACTCATTCATGGGATTCGTTCGAAAATTTGATAGAGTTTCAAAACAATTAATTGAGTTTGAAGTAGGTGCGGTGAATGAAAAACACAAACGATAAATCCTACCTCGTGGGGCTTCGCCCGAAGCTTCGCGACAATCCGCCGGCACCACCGCACCTCGCCGGAGTCACCTTTCCAGACCCCCGCTGAAGATGGAGGAGGAGGAGCGGGAGAAGAGGGCTTCCAGGGGGTTCAAGTGAGAAGGGGGAGGGGGAGGGTTTAAATAAATTAATTAATGTTTTAATTAATTTAAAACCCCCGAAAAGACCCGCATCTGAAACCCCCGACGGGGTTGAGGTTAAGCCTCCCCTAGGGTAAACACCACCTCCTGAGCACAACGGCGGTCTCGGAATTTTAATCCGAGACCCCGTTCAAAAGTTATTAAACTTAGCGCCCGAGGCTGCCAAATTACGGAAACACCCCTGCGGCCATTTTTCACAGACGGCCCGCGCCCGAAAAACTTACACCCCTCCAAGGGAAAACGGCATGCTCTGAACTCAATGGTGCCCTCCGTTTTCCGATCTGAGCCACCGTTTAAGAGATACATGTGTTTCAACATTAAACGAAATAAATAAATTTATTTAATCCGTTTAACGTTCCAGAAGCGGGCGAGGGGTCCAAACATCCCGCGCCGACAAGTTTTATGTCGTTTCTAGGGTGAACACCCCATTACGAACCTATCCGTACACTCGGATCCCTGATCCGGATC
This sequence comes from Viscum album, assembly GCA_963277665.1. Taxonomy (NCBI): domain Eukaryota; kingdom Viridiplantae; phylum Streptophyta; class Magnoliopsida; order Santalales; family Viscaceae; genus Viscum; species Viscum album. The sequence continues at coordinate 2,078,606,656 of OY728128.1, read as the reverse complement.
ACCGTTTAGGAGTTATCCCATTTATTTAGCATTTCCAGTGTGAACGCACTGAAAATTTAATTTCGGTCACTCCGGGGCTCGGAATCGCACGTCGTCTGAAGGCACTGCTATGGAATATTAGCAAGAATATTTCAAAGTCTTTCGTAGAAAAAACTGGGTTCTTAAATCATTCCCTCCTTCAAGCTCTTCATCCTCGAAAAGCAAAACCAGGGAAGAACACAGGGTACTAAGCTCACACCTGGCTTTCCCATACAGAGAAGAACCCACGCACAACTCTGCGTCACCGCACACAGACCAAAGGATTGATCTGTTCATGCTAGGTCGGCCCTTGCCGACGTCGTTCACCCACTCCAGACTTTGGGGTTAGGGCAAGGTGGTAGGGTACCTTGACATCCCTTTGCACGGTCTCACACGGCCCGAAGGCCCTCGGGGGTAGCTCACCTCCCCGTTCAAACCTCTACGTCGCACTCCGCGACTGGAATCACCACCCGCACCTGAAACAAGGCCCGGTGATTCCCTCCTTCAGAATATCTATATGGTGAACCACCCAAGGATATTTGGTCATGCAAGGTTCCACAGTCGATTCTCTCTTACACACTCAAAAGGGCGAAGGAGTCAACACCATCGAATAAAGGAAAAGGTCTTACACCTTTTTCCTTACCAACACAGGGTTACACCCGACGCCCCGCGTCACCCTGGTAACACCTCAAACAAGGAGCAGGGAGGAAAGGAGTTCACACACAGAGTCTAACAATTCTACTGCAAAAAGGTAGAAGAGTTGTAGAGCATACCTCTTCTCTCCTCATGCTCTTCAGGATCGTAGACATCCAAAGCTCGCGGCTTCCCGCGGTCCAAACTGTCAGCTCCCGGAGCCTGACGTGGACCCCCCTAGTGGTGATGGGAAGACCTCGTAACGTCGTCCCCCACTACCAGCTCCTCCCTCTCCTCTGCTAGCACCACCTCTCTGGGTACTACTCCGATCACGGCGCTGCCTCTGTCGTGGTGGTGCACCTATTGCCTGCCCGAAACTCCCAGCAACTCGGGTCGGGCAGTCTCGTGCCAAGTGACCTCGCCCGTCACAAGCATAGCACCGACTCTCTCTGGGCTGCACCGGTGCCCTCCGGCTCCACTGTTGTGTACGACCATGCCCCTGAGTCCAGTTGTCAGAAAGCCACCTGCGTCGAGGTCCTGCTTGCCGACGCCCACTAGCTGCGGCAGACGTCTCGGCTCCAACGTGTCTGCTGCCACCACCAACTCCAGAAAATGACAGGAAGCCCTCTATTACCAGCGCCTGCTCTAGCACCCCGGCATATGTGGAAATGCCCAAGGGTACTATGACAGCACGAATCTCTCAGTGGAGACCCTGCTCAAACTTCCGTGCTCGGAGGTTTTCATCATAGACCAAGTCCGAGTAAAAGTGTGCACGGTCTGCAAAACTAGTCGCGTACTCGGCCACCGTCATCCCTCCCTGCTGAAACTGCAGGAGCTCCTGAATCCGAACGGAGCACAAGCAGGAGGGGAAAAACTCCTCACGAAACAAAAACTGAAAGTCGTCCCATGAAAGTGACGACTCTTCAAGAAACTGAGTCACCAGACTCCACCAATGCCAAGCTGCTCCATGAAAAAGGGTGGCTGTCAAAGCCACTCTCTGATCTGTCAGCGTCTACACGAGCCTCAAAAGGCAAACCACTACCTCGAGCCAAACCTCTGCTGCCTGAGGGTCTGGCTCACCACTGAACCTCAGCGGTCTCTACTACTGGAACTCACGGAGCGCGCTCAACCTGCGCTCAAGCTCAGCCTGCTCTACTGAAACTGCCTGCTGCTCAACAGGTGGGGGTGCTGCTACCAGCCCACCCGGAGAAAGGGGCTCGCATGATGGGTCCTAGACTATGGCCTCATAGCTCACAGGTTCTTCATCACGAACCAGAGCTGGTATCCTGGCTGGCTGTCCTCGCGGAGACATCCTGAAAATTATCAAGGAGTGTCGCGGTCAGATGAGCATTTATGTATATACCAATAACAACAACGATGGGGAGCTGACTCAAGAAGGACAGTCAAGACTCTGTCCTATGTGATGCACAAACAAATTTTCCCTGCAACAAGTGTCTCAGCATGCCGAGTCGACAAGCGGGTTATCAAGGACCTGGTGAATGGATACGTCGGCCACCGCACCATCACTCGACTCCCTGGCCTGAGAGCCGCTCTCGAGACACGTTAACACTGTTTCCCTAAATCCCAACCAATTCCTCTTTTAGGGACATCCGCACAACGTCCCAAGGAACAAACCACCTCTGATACAACTTTGTCACGACCTGACCCTACCCGAGCTCGAGCCGCAACTCCCCCAAGCCCGCCTCCATAGTCCAGGGGCTGGCGACCAGCGCTGAAGGCACAATAACTCGGTGAGGCCTTTGCCTAAGCACCTGTACACACACACGCAGTAAACTCAATGCAACAGTGCAGAGTAAAAGTAAAGACAAGCAAAGAAAAGGAAAGGGAAACTGCTATAAATAAACCACAAAGTGCATCGACCTCTACAAGTACAAAGTAAAAACTGAAAAGAAAAGGGGAAAAACACACGCCCAACCAAAAATTGCCACAACCCGGAGACAGGTAAACAAAAGAAACTGCTGATGGGTCTCTCACCTGGAACCCGGCCACGACCACTGCACGCGGTCCAAGCTCCCAAGATTCTACGCTCCACTGAAGTCATGATCCACCTGTCTGTCGTCTGCAAGGGCACACCAAGTGCGGGCAAATCCCAAGAAGGGGTGAGTATAAAAATACTCTGTAGGATACCCCGAAGGCTCGAGGGAGCAACAAAAGGAGGTACCGAAGGGTGATAAGTAGAGAGAACAGAGAAGTAAAGGAGTACAACAGAGAGTGCAGTAAAGAGTCCAGCTCAACCCAACAAGAGGAAAGAAGGTAGACTCATCCAGGCACAAGGAGCCGGAAATGGTGAGAAGATGAACTTCTCGTCGAGTCTTCTCTACCTATAGTAGGAGAGTAGACTCTTCCAACCATGAGAAGCTAGACACGGAAATCACGTGGCATACCTCGCGCGTCTTCGCCTCTCCTGGAAGGAGAGTATCCAAACCCAAGAAGTGGGTGCCGAAAACAAGGTATATACATATGTATGCTCTGTCAAGAAGCCCGAACAAACTCATAAAGGGATCTCCGTCCCATAGCTCAGCCCAAGAAAGAGTATCCAACAGTCCCAGAAGTAACACCATCGATGCCCAGCATCCCGCACGTCTGCCCCAAACCGCAAGCCAAGGGGCTCAATCACCACACCTCAACACTATCCGCTTTGGGTGGCACTGACTCGCCCGCACGGTTTTAGGTCGCGTCATAAGGACGCGTCTCGGTGGGGGAAAGTGCTCCCCGTACTTGAGAGTTCTGGGGGAACGTCAACCACAACTCGTCACTGCCCCGCAGTCAAGAGGTCTTCTCAAAGTCGACAGGCGACCCCCTGCCCAGCCCCGCTGGAGGATCCCTGGAAGTCAGCGGGTTCCCACCACAGGGAGACCCGGAAAGTCGACGGGTGCCTCACTGCCCAGTCCCGTAATAGGGTAGTCCACTGGAGGGCGACCCGGCTAAAGTTGGCGACGGGACCACTACCCAGCCCAGCTGGTGGTAACCCGGCATTAGGGACCACTGCCCAGCCCAGCTGGAGGTAAGCCCGGCATCGGGGACCACTTCCCAGCCCAGATGGAGGTAAGCCTGGCATTGGGGACCACTGCCCAGCCCAGCTGGAGGTAAGTCCGGCATCAGGGACCACTGCCCAGCCCAGCTGGAGGTAAGCCCGGCATCGGGAACCACTGCCCAGCCCAGCTGGAGATAAGCCCGGAACTTCTCTGGCCATCCTTGCTGGATGGTACTTCTCGGTAAACACCACTGTACTGGCCATCCCTGCTGGATAGTAACCCACTGGCGAGCCCCGCTCGAAACAACCTCAGCTCTGCTGGAACAACCTCAGCCCTGCCCGAACAACCTCAGCCTTGCTGGAAACAACCTCAGCCCTGCTTGAACAACCTCAGCCCTGCTGGAACAACCTCAGCCCTGCTGGAAACAACCTCAGCCCTGCTGGAACAACCTCAGCCCTGCTGGAACAACCTCAGCCCTACTGGAACAACCTCATCCCTGCTGGAACAACCTCAACCCTGCTGGAACAACCTCCTGGGTAGAGGATCGGTGCCCGCGTAAAGTGTTGGTCACACTGAAACCACAAGCTCTACCAGGGAACACGGAGCAACGGGAGAAACTCCCCATGCCTCACAAGGCGATCTCGCTCCAATCTGCTGAGTCACTGTCGAAGCGGACCGAGACATCTCATCCCAGAAAGTGGGGAAGACACCCACGCTGTACAAACACCCGTAGTTGCAGACGGTGTCACAGTCCGATGAAAGGGCACAGTACTGAAACCCCTCACAGCCGAAGAAACAGAGGAACCAAACCATCTCTGTCGGCCAAACCATCGAGCACAAGACCAGGGGGAGACCGCTCAACCCTGCTGGTCAGACAAAAGAGCACCAGGCCAGGGGAATCTCCGACCTCCTGGTCAAACAGACGAGCACAAAGCTAGGGGAAAACTCCACCCTGCTAGTCAAACAAACGAGCACAAAGCCAGGGGAACACTCCACCCTGCTGGTCAAACAAACAAGCACAATGCCAGGGGAACACTCCACCCTGCTAGTCAAACAAACGAGCGCAGAGGGACCCTCTACGTCGTGAGAGGTCAAGGTATGTAAAGCAGATCGCGACACGCACGTGGGGCCCACGCGACGTGTGGCCCCAAGTCAACCCCAACTGGGCGCACAAACATCCTTAGGTACAAACAACCACACGTACCTCCAAGTGCTCCCGTATACTCCTGGAGTATACCTCATTCCAGCCCAAAGGCTATCGTGCACATAGCACCCAGCGTCAACGCGAAGGCGTGACGTAAAAACTCCACCTCAAAGGCCCAGGCACGGCCAACCACAACTTGTGAACCATTTACATCACTCTCCCAAGAGTGCGCGATCACTCTCCAAGGGTCCGCTACAAATGAGGTAGGGCGGACCACCACTAGATCACCTTCCATGCTCCACATTCAACAAGATCGCGCAAGAGGATCTGCACAACTCAACGGATCGCACAGTTGTAATCCTCGCAGAAAAACACGCGAGATCGACTACTTACTCGCCACAAATGGATATCCGACGAAAAAGTCACCAACACCGCCTCACGCCCGAACAGCGTCCCGTGATCACGAGCCACGGCCCCGAAAACAGTCGGGCGCATCGCACCATTGTGATCCCCTCGGGAAAACACATCAAAAGCACTACTCACTTGAGTGCAATGGATATCCGGAGAAAAAGGTGCATTCCGGCGCACCGCACACGAGCGGTGCCACGTGGGACCCACATCCCAGTCCCAAAACTCAACGAACGGATCGCACCGCCGCGATCCTCTCGAAAAAGTACACGAAACGGACTACTCACTTGTCCAAAACGGTCGCCCGGTGATAAAGCTGTAAATCACCGTCAACTCTCGAAACGGCCCTCACAGGGCCCACACCATCGTGCGGATTTACATCGGGCAGACTGTGCCAACGTGTTGCCCTCGGAAAAACACCCGACATCGACTGCTCGCACGCCCCGAACGGACGTCCGAGGAAAAAGTCGCTACTAGCTGCACGCAGCTCAAAAGACGGGTCGCAGGGCCCGTGCCTCATCTTCGGCCTCAATGCCTGAAACCACCTTGGAAACCTCCGCCTCGATGCCAGGGTCCCAACACCACTGACGGTGCTCAAAACGGACGTCGGACGCCTCCGCGCCGTCTGAAACAAGAATCCCCGAAGGAAACGACATACCACTTAAAGACGCGTCGCGCCTCCGACGCCCCTCGTTTGGTGAATTAAAAATTCCCGAAACCATCTCAAAAAGACCATCTCGTCAATACGGTTCCACCGCCGTAGACAGCACTCAAAACGGACACCCGTAGCGGAAAATACGGGTGTCCGAACACCAAGGGGGCAAGACCCCTGGGGCTGCACCGGCCTGGACCGGCCGGTCCGCCCGGCCGCGGACACGCGGTCCCCACGCAGACAGGCCACAAGGGCCTGTCGCGGCCACCGCGTGAAGACACGTGCGGCGCGGGTCTTGGTCACCGCACAGGGGTCGCGCGACGCGACCCCGCGGTCACCGCTCCCTCGCGACCGTGCCTCGCCGGGTGCTCCGCCAGACACCCCGCCAACGCCCCAGCACCCCCGCCGGACACCCGCACTGACGCCCCTGCCGCACCCAGCACCTCCACTGGACACCCGCGGACACCCCTGCCGCGCCCAGCACCTCCACCAGACACCCGCGGACACCCATGCTGCGCCGTCCGCCCTCGTTGCGCCGCCGCTCGAACCCGCCGGAAACAGAAAACACGCAAAGTTCGGCGGATCATTGCGGATGCCAGGGAGCTCGGAATTTGAATCTGAAAGATGCGTTGAAAACGAAATTTACTCTAATACGCATTCATGGGATTCGTTCAAAAATCCAATAGAGTTTCAAAACAATTAATTGAGTTCGAAGTAGGTGCGGTGAATGAAAAACGCAAACGACAAATCCTACCTCGTGGGGCTTCGCCCGAAGCTTCGCGACGATCCGCCAGCACCACCGCAGCTCGCCGGAGTCGCCTCGTCGGACCCTCGCTGGAGATGGAGGAGGTGGAGTGGGAGAAGAGGGCTGCCAGGGTGTTCAAGGGAGAAGGGGGAGGGGGAGGGTTTAAATAAATTAATTAATGTTTTAATTAATTTAAAACCCCCGAAAAGACCCGCATCTGAAACCCCCGACGGGGTCGAGGTTAAGCCTCCCCTAGGGTAAACATCACCTCTCGAGCACAAAGGAGGTCTCGGAATTTTAATCCGATACCCCGTTCAAAAGTTATTAAACTTAGTGCCCGAGGCCGCCAAATTACGGAAACGCCCCTGGGGCCATTTTTCACAGACGGCCCGCGCACGCAAAACTTACACCCCTCATAGGGTAAACGGCATGCTATGAACTCAACGGTGCCCTCAGTTTTCCAATTCGAGCCACCATCTAAGAGATACCTGCGTTTCAACATTAAAAAATTAAATTAATTTATTTAATCCGTTTAACGTTCCAGAAGCGGGCGAGGGGTCCAAACATCCCGCGCTGACATGTTTTATGACGTTCCTAGGGTAAAAACCCCATTACGGACCCATCCGTACACTCGGATCCCTTATCCGGATCACCGTTTAGGAGTTATCCCATTTATTTAGCATTTCTAGTGTGAACGCCCTGAAAATTTAATTTCGGCCACTCCGGGGCTCAGAATCGCACGTCGTCTGAAGGCACTGATCTGGAATATTATCCAGAATATTCCAAAGTCTTTCGTAGCAAAAAATGGGTTCTTACATGGAATGTTCCTTCATGGAAGATGTGACATAGTGGAATAAATCAGGTACTGTAAGATGGTTGACTCATGGATGAATCCTGGTTAGGTTTTGACAGGATGCTGAGTGTGGCTCAGAGGGAGCTGAACACACCTTCAGTGAAATCTTAGTGTACTCTAGTAAGATATGATCATGCGTTATCTTGATTCATCTTGAGTATACTGAGAGAGCTTCAACCCTACGTTGAGATCCTTTTTATTTCTTAATATTCTTCCCTGTTTTGGAAGAGGGAACCTATTTTGATTGTACTCTTGGAGCGGTGTAAGGAAATCCCTATGGTGGGGAGTGCACCATTGCTCATTTGAGGGTGGTTTTCCATGTTTTAGGTTAAACTTCGGTATTTTTTTGTGGGATTTTTATTTCAAAGTTTGCTTTGAAGACAACAATAAGGGTATTTCTATAGTGGGGAGTACCAGATCGGTCACTGTTAAATGTCTTCCATGTAGAAGGTAGTTGTTAATGCTATATGACTGGTCATTGGACAGTCCTGATAGCTTGGTGGTGCATATTCTTGGGTTGGGACTAGGGCTTTTGGTCCTTTCACAAGGCTTCTTAGGGATGAGAAGGCTTATAGAGGGGAGTTTTTAAGGACCTGAGTTTTTTCGGACATCAGTTTTGAGCAGAAATTTGAATTATTGTTGTTGGATTCTCATGAGGGGTATATTGGTCTTTTACCACCAGTTGAACTCAGATAATTTTTATGGAAACTCTGTTGGTCCCGAAATAGGGTGTTTACCCTAGGACAGGAGTTTGGTGGAAATTTGAGCAATTTAAATTTTAGTGGAATAATTAATATTTAATATTATTAAATTAAATATAAATTTATTAATGAAGGTTCGCTTGGTGAAAACTTTTAAAAATAGTATCGGATTGGGATTTTATCTTCAATATTGAGTCCATAATGGGAATATTATCCTAGGAAAGGCATAAATTCAAGTCGGGCGCTGGGGCCAGCTCGGGCCCCTTTTTTCTTTTCTTTCCTTTTCTTCTTTTCTTTTCCTTCTTCTTCTTTCCTCCTGCACCTTTTGCCTACCTATTTTGTGCTCCTCCTTGTCCATTTCTAATGGGAGAAAATGTATATTGAGAAAGAGAGATAGAGATATAAGGAAAGATAGGTATCGTTTCGAAGCCCTTGACGCGCTGAGTCGGCGTAAGACATTCGTGGATGGTGAAATCAACCAAAGATTTGGAGGGTTCCATCCAAAGCTAGGGCCATTTATGTTTTCAAAATATATACCCTTTAAAAATGTTTTTTATATTTTTAAATCTTTTTTATGCTTTCTTTTCTCCTCTTAAGTCCAGATCTGTTGTTTCAGAGGTGAAAATGGGTGTTTCGGGCGTTTTGAGGGTTTTCCTGTTGAAAACCCAGGTTACACAGCATGTGATCCAGGGAAACATGACATGTGTTCTTCCTTTTTTAGGATTAATAAGTTTTCCTAAGTACACTCTGTGTACTCTGAGTACACATTGTGTGGTGTACTGGTCGTGTGTCCAACTGTGTGAGAAAGAACATGGGTTTGTGGTTTTTAAACAGTACACATTGTGTACTTTTACATGAGAAGACCCCATGATTTCTAGCCATGTATATGTACATAGACAGGGAGATATATAAGATTACATGTCATGTACTTTGAAGTACACACCATTTACTTTTTCCAGCTTAGTATTTTGGGGTATTCTGTGCCCTTAAAGTCATATTTGGGCCTGTGAGTAGTCCATTCTAAGCATTTTTTTCACATAGATTGCAATGGTGGAATCCTATTGACATTTAGAGTTCATATAAATGGTGTTTTGGGGGTTTCTATATAAATTTATAGGTTATTCCTCTAGTTATCAAGTTCAGTTGTCACATGGGAGTGAGACTTAGTGTGGAGGATAGGTTGGGTCTTCAGACCAACCTAGTTGACACTTTTGATCTAAGATGAGCTATGAGTTATCTCCCATAACCTATGATTTTAATGGTGTTCCCCTTGTGAGACGTTCGCTTCTGTAATATGAGGCCAGGAGACCAGATGCTTCCAAGGATCCACTGAGAGATGCCTTTTCATATGTGCTTACCTATGGAGTCCCTTGTAGGATCTCTCTCCTTTTCTCCCATTAAGAGGATCCCTATTGTAGGATTCCTCTATTGTACTTCATTCAAGAATCCCATTTAGGATTCCTCCCTTTATTTTTTCTAAGGATATTGTGTATGATTCCTTCTCTCTTGTTTACCTAGAGGATCCTGAGTAGGATTCCTCCTGAATGTTTGACTTGAAGGATCTAGCGGGTGCCCGTGGTTTGACCAACCCTGAGTTGTATGTTGAGTTTTGGTAGTGATGGTTTTTAGGTGTCACCTAGAACCCATGCTAAAATAGTAAGTCCATGGGGCTATGATTGTAGTGTTGGGTTGGGCGTTCGTTCCACCCTCACTCTTTTTTATGTTTCACTTATTTATTGTTTATGCAGTGATGTTCACCAGAGGTGCTTTTTGGTTGGTGTTTGTTAAGCCTGATGCGAGGAGTCTTTCTTGTTTTTTGGGATTTCAGTTGTGCTCTCCTAGGATCCGCCTCTGAGACATGTCATTTTTTTATATTTTACTGGTACCCATAGGTATTACCTTGGAGTTTTCTATTGAACCACTTTATGTATATATATAAATATTGTGTTAATGACCATATGTTCTTCCTGGTATCCAAATTTTGAGACTTAATTGATGCTTTTGGTTATATAAATGTTTTTCCCCTGTGATTTGACTATTTTTAACCATGTAATAATGTAATTTACATATGTTCTAAAACATGTTGAAATAATTATACACCGGGATTGGCCCTAAAACATGTTGAAATGCTGATACACCGGGCTTGGACCTAAAACATGTTGAAATCCTTATACACTAGGCTTAGCCCTGAAACATGCTGAAATGATGATATATTGAGTTTTACCCTGAGACATACTGAAATGATGGCATACCGATCTCGGCCCTATTTGACTAATATGCCTGCGGGCATGGTTATGATATTCCTGTGGGTGATGTTTTCTGAGTCTTGGTTAGACTCATAGGATTATGATATATGTTTTTCCAACCAGTTACCTTTTATAGGATTGAATTTCGATATATAGTATCCTAGTTAGTGAATGGAGGCGACTACGGGTGAACTGAGGTGTAGGACTAGCATCCCCATGTGGTGACGTAGCTTGCTCAAAGATATAATTCTGACGTTGGTTGAAGCAGGTACATTTCAATGGTATTACGGACTCATAGATCAACTTAATGATACACGGCTTGAGTGGCACGATGTCCAGCTCAATTCCCTTTCACAAGATGTCCAGGCGATCGGGATTACGGACCCAAGGATCGACTGATAATGTGGTTTCATGTTGTTTGATACACATACTAATGAATATTCATATCTATGTATATATGTATAGGTATGGGACTATAAATGTGTAATTATATAGTTATGTACATCCATGGTGGCACTTTTCAAGTTGACAAGGATTATGGACCCTTAGTTCGACTATGGTTTCATGTTTGGTTTAATTCTTTTTCTTGTGTTCTAGCTAGCCTGAGCACGTTGTTGTTTCACACACTCTTAGTATCACAGTTATAGGTTGCCTGTCGGGGTGGCCTACTAAGATTATTTCTCACCCCTATATGTGCACCTCAGTGTACATATAGACCTTTTGTCTAATTTTCAGGTTGAGCATGAGTTTTATGGTGGATAGGGTTGAGGTCCAATGTTCCATGATGGAGCTGAGCTGCTTGAGTGGTTCTACTGATCGGGTTGGTGCAATTCGACAGTGTCTGGAGATCAGGTATGTGGGTTGGCTTGGAATTAGTATTTGAGCCCTATACTTTTACTTTAAGTCTATTTTCTACTTGTATTTTTATCGTTGGACCAGTGGGTGACCAATGTTGTAATGTATTGCATAGCTATTCGGGCTTTTACAGCATTTTACTATTACAGCTTCTTCTACTTAAATTTTTTATTGATTCTGCACTCTGTTTACTTTTTGATGTGTATGATACTAAGTTATTTCAACTATTTTATCACTCTAGTATGAGTGCATAGTCTCCCCACTATCACACACTAGGCCCTTGATGCTAGTCGTCAGCCTCCGGTGTATGGGGAGGTGCGCCAGAGGCCTTTTGGTGAACTAGCTCGGAGCACTGGGTTTGTGGCTTCTGGTTCAGGACGTTATATCCTTTCTATTAAAAAAAATTCAAATACCTCAAACATACAACCAATTTATGACTGTTTTATCCTAAAGGATAATCATTTGATTTAGTTAGCTATTCAGATGCTGATTTTGGTGGTTGTAAGTTGGATAGAAAAATCACCTCTGGAATAAGTCATCTTTTAGGCTAGTCTCTAGTATCATGGTGTAGTAAGAAACAAAATTATGTTGCATTATCTTCTGCTGAAGCTGAATACATAGCTATTGGTAGTTTTTATGCACAAATTTTGTGGATAAAACATACTTTACTAGACTATAGATATCAATTTAGACGTTTACCTATAAATTGTGACAATATAGGTGCTATTAACATTTCAAAGAATCTTGTTTCACATTTCCAAGACAAAACATATTGATGTAAGGAATCACTTTTTGAGATATCATTATCAAAAAGGTAATATCACTTTAGAATTTATTGGCATTGAACATCATCTTTCTCATATATTCACTAAACCAATAAAATATGAAATGATAAATTACATCATACATGAATTAGGAATGATAAGTCTTAAGTGAAAGGTTTTAGGTCTCAAAGTTATTGTCTCACACTTATTGTTTCACAGTTTTCGGTTTCATCATTCAAAATTTCATAAGTTACTATCTTGTAGTAACTGTCTCACACTTACTATCTCTTGGTTACGGTTTCATGCTTGCTGTCTCAAATGATATGGTCACACCATTTAGATTCACATCGTAATGATGAAACTATGATGAACTATTCCAGTCTCACCATAATGACTCATATTTCTATTTCTATAAATTTATGTCTCATATAATTGTATCAATTATTTCATTGTTTTTATGTCATGTTTTTGAGTTTGGGGCGTTTGAAATCCCTAAATGATAAAAACCTAATATCTTTCACTCCTCTATTCACTCGATCTCTCTTCTCTTAAAACTGAAACCCTTATTTTTCAAACTATTAGCCCTATTTCAACCTTTCACCTCTCTCGAACCCACATTGGATGCCCAGAATGAAGCACCCATATTCATCTACTCTTGAGAAGTGCAGATCTTAGAAGAAATTGAAAAAGTATCTGAAATTAATGTCTGAGGGGGCGCTAAATCCAAGCCTTGTTGATAGAATAGTTTTTCCATAAAAGAAAACTTGTCTGAAGTGGTTTCTGACAAGTAAGTCACTCATTTTGAAAGAACTAAAAGAAAATCGATGGATGGACTAGTTCAAAAAAAAGAAAAGACTGATTTATTCTAATCTTGTTTCTCATTTTTATTGGTATGTTCGGTTTTCATTCAATAATGAAGATGACTTATAGTCAAAAGTTGGATTAATGGTCAAAGGTGTACCTTTTCTTTGATTTTATGGTATACCTGCCTAGGGATACCTCATGAAGGAATATTTGAGGTTATCAAAGAGGTCCTCCTCCTAATAGTGATGTTTTTAATTTAGAAGAGGCACTAGGAATTTTGATTGGAAATAAGAAGAAAAGAAGGGAAATTGCAGCTAAGTTAGATGGTGAGACAATGTTTTTGTTTAAGTTTATTCAGAATATTATTTTTCCAAGGAAAGGATATTTTTCCACCCATAAGTATCAATATGTGTTCTTGATACATCTTATATAGAATGGGAACAAGATAAATCTGTGTAACTATATTATACTTCACATGTGTGAAATGATCAAGACAACTTCTAAATCTACCTCTCTATTTTATTCAAGATTTATTTCTATAATATTTTTTACCAAAAGAGTAGTTGGTCTGAATGAAGAATCTATTGAAGAATATAAATTATGTATCTCAAAGGATACAATTAGAAGGATGAAAATTAGCTGGAATCCTTTGAAAATGTCTTGGGTGGAGGACAATGAAAGATTTTATGAAAATTTTAATCCATTTGAGAATCCTTCAATACCTAAGAAAAAATCTAATCCTGGTTTGGAACCTGATGTGGTTATTGATTATTTAGATGAATAAGTAGAATATGTAGTAGATGCACCTGAGGAAGGAACTATCCTAGAAAGGAAAGATAGTGGCCTACCTTTTCCATAAAAATTAATTGTTGAAGAGATGGTTTCTGAAATAATTGTTGCTGAAAAAGAACCATATATAGGTGTAGAGGAAAAATCTATTACTGAGGAACATTTAGAAGATCTTGTTGTTGAGAAAGAGCCTGCTGTTGAGGAAGAATTTGTTGTTGAGGAAGGACCCGCTACTGTGGAACAGTCAACAGAGCAATTTGAAACTGAAATAATTCTATCTGCTAAGGAAAGGATGGAACAATATTTTTAGCTATCTAGAAAAGAGATGGGTGATCCGGATAGAGATGAAAATTTTGAAATGGGTCAAGGGAATGAATCTCTTAGTCCTAAAATAGATGCACCTGTTTAGGGGGAGTAGCACCCGAGTTTAGAAACTCTTCAAGTTCCCAATCTTGTTAACCAAAGCACTGTGGATACCTGGTATAAGTTTCCTAGATTTTTTGAGGTGGATAATACAAAAAATGCCACAGTAAATGTCATATATCTTTCCAATGTGTTTCAATTGAAACCAATTTCTACTCTATAAGTAACCTCTAATAAGGAGCCTGAACATATTTAAGCTCCTGTTCCCGAACCTACATAAGAATATTCTCATTCTGTGAGTCAAAGTGATATGAAAACTTTTAGAGATACCTTGTTAGATAGATTTAAAAAGATCTTGAAGTCACATCCTACTTTAGTGACTAATCTTATTGAAAGAGATGTTTCCTTATTGTTATATAAAATCATATGTAAGATTCAAATAAAAATGATTCATGAAATTCAAGAAGTTAGAATTGAGAATAAGTAGTTGATTGATGAGGTGAAGTCTCTCAAATCTATAGTTAAAGATATGAAGAAAGTGCTGCAAACTGGAAAATCTCCTGTAGCTCATCCTATTGAGGATGTTAGTGATCAGATCCCATAGAAAGTTGTATCTCTGATTCAACCAAATTTGACATCAATATATGAAAAATTGGATGAGAGAAACATCAAAATAGTTAATGAGATGTGTGAGATTTTTGTTGGACTTAACAAGCTGATTGATGAGTATAATGGATGTTTATAGAAATTTTTAAACCAACTTATGTCTCTTACTTCAGCTGTTATAGATTCAAATTCCTCTGGACAGCCATCTCAACCTATGGATAGTGACCTAATCATAACTATTTTTAAAGAAGAGATTAATTCAGTATTCAGTGGTATTGATAAGGAAATTATATATGCTTTCATCAATAATAGTGACAGAGTACTTGATTTGGTAAGGATACAATCAAATATTGAACTGATGCTCAAGAAGAAATTTCTAAGAAAGTGGATTTCTACTTCAACGGAATTTATTTTAAGTATGATCTGACCAATCATTTCAAGTACCTTATAGATAATTTGAAAATTCCTCCAGTCACTCAAGCCTTTGAGACTCAAGTTCAGAAGATGAAAGACTTTAATCTTCTATTGGACAAGTTTTTGGAGAACAAATATGATTTTGAGAAGGCAATGCAATATAGAGGTGAGATCATCATTGGTTTCATCAAGTTGTTGAAGCCTTATTTCCATGTGAAAAGTACTACCATTATGGCACCTGTAGCTACCCCTTTGCGACCTATTTCAACCCCTTCCTCCTCCACTACCTTTGATCCTGCTACCATGTCTGTATCTCAGGCTCTGAGCTAGATCAGACCTATTATTATTGAGAAACCCTTGCCTCGGTCTTCAACCAAACCAACTCTAGCACCTTATTTTTTTGGAGTGCCTCTTACTTCTCTCTTCATTGGACCTATCCCTTATCTAAATGCTAATTCTACTCCTAAGGATCCTCGTGATGTTTCTTCCAAGGTAAAAGAGAATATTGTTGGTGATGAAGATAAGTGAAGGATGTATTTTGATAGGGATATATTTTATTTTTCCTCTTCTTGTAATGAACTCTATCTTTCTATCCAATGAAATGCACACGATTGTTTTTTATTTTCTTACTTGCCTTCATTACATGATTATTTTCTAATTCTTATTCTCTTTGTGATACTCCCAAAAGGGGGAGAAATAAGAAAAGTCATTTATGGAGAAATAATCTTCATGGGAGAATAATAATTCTTATACAGCTCATTATCTATATGCTCAATATCTTCTCATTATTAAAATATATGGCTTATAAATGGCATGATTTTTTATCATTAAAAGGGGGGAGATTGTTGTAATACTCATCTTTTAATGCTCACAAATCATGTTAATCGTGTTAATAATGTTTTAATGCTTACAGGTCATGTTAATCATGTTAATCATGTTAATCATGTTTTAATGCTCACAAATCAATTTAATCATGTTAATAATATTTTAATGCTCACAAATTGTGTTAATTATGTTTACCATATTACAAATCATGATTGGAGATTGTTGGTTTCCTTATGTTTTAATGATTACAACCCATAGTCTAAACTCTCATAATATCCTGATTCAGAATCTCACAAATCATGTCTAAATCTTATAAACTACATTTAATCTTTTAATATTATGTTTCAGTATGATTATAGTTAATATTAATCCTTTCTATGGAAATTATTTCTTAATACAATTTCCAAATATTTGTCTAAGTCTAAGAATCTGTAAGACTGCCACCATTTTCAAATTTTGGAAAATTCCCTAACATCGTAACCCATACATTGTAATCCAGACACCGTAACTCAGCCACCGTAATCTGGACACCGTGACTTTGACACCATAACAAGTTCTATATTTCATAAATCATGTGACATTGGTTCCTTACTACCATATCCAAGACTTCGTAACAAGACACCATTAAAAGTTTTGACTAAAGGCAAGACACTATTACCTGAGACATAGTGATCCTGACACCGCATCTGTGCTACAGGTTCCAAATTTCAATGCAACTATGGCACCGTTACTTTCTCACTGTGATTGTCTCACTGCTCAAAGGAAAAGGAGAAGACATTATTTCCAGTGACATCGTTTCAAGACATACTGTGACATCATTCCTTAATTTCAGTCTTTTTCAATGTAATTTAAAAGTTATTTATGATAGCCATATTTGATTCATTTAATGATAATGGAATAATTAATGTTTCTTTGTAGATATGTCACCTAACAGTACGTGGTACAAGGTGTAGAGATTGTTCTCCCTATCATCCATAACCAAGAAATCCTGAAGATAAAATATGTGGTGATGCATGAGCTGTGTAGACAATGATAAGTTGAATGCATGTTAGTAGAGTAGAACATATACACTAAAGAACACACAAAGAACTCTCGATTTCCTAGGGGTTGAACTACTATAGATCTGAACTTCAAACATTATCACAGTGGAAAACCTAAGAAGAACAAGAGCTACAAAGAACATCACATCAAACTGGGAACCAGAATGCAAGACTCATGATTCTATATTTTCACAAGAGGACTCGAAATTTTCATCGCTTACATCCTACGTGTCCAGAGATGCATAGAACAACACTCAGAGCATTTTTAATCCTTCCTCATTACTTTTTCTATGTTGTGTACTTTTTTTATTACCTTTAGAGAAGTGTGTGTATGTATTAAAACACACTATGTCTCCTACATTAAATTATAGGATACATGAAATCCTCGCTCAAATATATTTTTACACTTTGTTTACCCACGAATAACTATGGAAGAGGTCATGTGTGACATGGTTGTTTGTTTTTCCACAAAGAACAGTGGAAGAGGTCTTGTGACCTGGACAGCCCTGTGTACTATTATAAACCTCGATCCAGGGTGTGAATCAAAAGCTTTATATATATATATATAGTAGTGGTATGTGATCACCAAGTGGAGTGGATTAGGTATTGGCTTGAGACTGAAACACTTGTTTTATCCACTGTGTTTTTAAATTTAGTCTTTCTCAATTTTAATTCATTTTTCATAAAACTAGATTTTAATTTGATAGTTAGTCTTGGATAGTAGTTATCACTTTTTTTCAAATTTGAATAGTTTTACAAGTGGTATCAATATCCCATATTTATATTAATGATAATTAATCAATCTCTTGAAAAGTTATTTGAACAATCAAAATATTATAATTTTATTACCTTTATTAATTGGCATCCTTTATTTTAAATTGGTTAAATCTCTTAAATAATCTTTTTAACAGAAATTTTTATAGGAACTCAATTCACCCTTCCCCCCACTTGAGTGTCCTACTCTAACCAACACACATGATGAAATTTATTTTGGATAATGGTTTATTATTATTTATACTATTATTTATGATTATTTAATAAAGGGTATAGTCTCCCCACATTACTTTTAGACCTTCATCAATGGTTGGTTTTCTTTAGCATATAGGGAAGCACACTTGAATTCACATAGCTTGATTGGTTATGTCACTATTTTGGTGATCCAAGCTGGGTGGATACAAGTAAATTCTCAATGATATTTTTAATTACCCCATCTTCCCATTATCTATCATCACCGTGGGTCAGTCACCTTCTCCTAGGATACAATCCACTTCTGCATCCTTTGACTTATAATATGAAATTTTTACCACTAACTGTAATAATTTCAAGATAAAATTTCATTTCATTATATTATATTTTCATATTGTAAATAAAAATAAATAAAATTATGTCAAATTTAGTGTAGAAGGATGGGAGTGCAAGTTTAATCAAATCGGTCAAAACTGATCAAACCAAACTCACTTAAATTGATAAAAGTTAGTTTAAATATAAGAATTAGTTAAAATTGATTATATAATAGTGTGTAATTTGGTTTTTTGGTTCAGATCAATTTCCGTAGGTTTAGATATTCTTATTTTTCTTGATCTAAAATTGATTGATTAAATAAACTATATAAATTTGTATTGTAATTTTAAGTGATAATTATTTTTATCTAATCAAAGTTGAAAATAATATAAATATTTATTTTTAAAAATTATTTTAATCAAATTTTATGAACTTATATTAAGTTTAAATTAAAATAAGTTATCAAGTTACATAATAAAATATACACCCATGTTTGATTAACTTTAGTTATTTTAAAATTCTCATTTTGATTTTTTTTATAGTACATAAAATATTAAGTTAATGATTGAATTTATTTTTGTGAGGTCATTGGTTTTTTATATGTTTTCATGTATTATTTATGTCATCAAGACATCAAATACCATCATGATAATTCTAATACCACCATCAGGACCATTATTATTGGGTTCAAATAAATGATCTTCCATAATATGAGAATCGAAAAAGAAAGTGTTAGATTGAAGACATAGATATTTAACATGAACACCCCCAGATAATGTAGGGTAAAAATCACGACCAAGGAAAAAATGATTCAATAATAAATTATATGGGTTAAAACCTATTACTCTATCTATAATACAAAGAGATAACCACAGAGAAAAAAATCAATATCATCTCTCATCAAAAACACTAATACATGAGATTTTAACTATTATATCGGGTGCTATGTACAATCTCTCATGAAAGGAGATTCCATGATTAGGATTTATTCTTGACACGCCTTTCTAGAATGTCTATTATGGAACCTCTATATACACCACTCCATTAATTATTATTTGATTATTTAACCTTTTGATTATAAATATAGTATTTTTAACAATAATAAATTAATTATATTTTTCATAGAAATTAAACCATATTAAACCTTTCATGTGATATAATAATGACACATTTATTATTTAATAATAAATTTATACCATTAATCCATGATGAAATATTAAATCTCCCCTTTGGACCAAACATCAAACAATCTTACACTTCAAATCCCACTTCCCACCACTTTCTCAACATCACTTGATAATATTGGTCCTGGAAATAAATTATGATTGATTGGTAATCATATCTACACACATCATTTCTATATTTTCATTTCCAATTAAATATCTCTGAAATTTATCTGTCATGTTTCAGCCAACCACTCCTATTTCTTGTGTAGTGTATGGTCTAATATTGATCCATTTTAGTGAGTGATTCTAAAATTTCCCGTTCCAACACATTTTATACATCTCTTGAAAATATTGAATCAATCAATGCTCATATTCATATTATGAATCATTAAATTCTACTTGTCACTTATTACATAGGTAGTTCTTTCTCAAATTTCCATAATGAGAAATAATCTTATCAAACCCATCGATAATAATTTTTATTTTTCTGAATTGTTCCAATAAGAGCTCTATCCAACCTCGCACTATGCAAATGTGGTTGTGATATCACTATTAGGACATAAAATACCATTGTGATAATTATGATATCATATCCAGGACTGTTTGATTTGAAATCATCAATAAATAAACTTATATCTCTTAAGTACATAAAGTGAAATTTTGACATTGAAAATAGAAATTTTTAATTTAGTAAAACCCAAGAAATTTTGGTTAACAAATATGAGCAAGGGAAATTTGATTCCATTGTAAAGTTTCTAGGTTAAAAACTCTCTCTCTCTAATATAAAGAGAAAACCAAGGAGAAAGAAACCTATAACATCCCTCTTGAATAATATAAGGATACACCTTACAAACACTCATACATGATTTTACAAAACTTTGTTTGGGTTTAACAAACAATATATCATAAAATGAGATTTTTTCTTAATGCACCTTCCTAGTGTACCCTTAGTGATACCTCTGTGCACACCACACCATCAACTTCAATGTGATTTCATTGGAAAAATCATTTAATAATTTAGAGGAAATTTTTCGTATATAAAATGAAAAAAAACATGAAATAGGTAGAATGGGAATTATTTACTAGTAAACTAATGAAAAAAGGTGGAACTTCTAAAAGAAGGGTGGGCAGTGTCTAGAACAATTCCTTCTTTGAAATGATTTAAAAATATGAATTTTCCCATAAAATTCTTTTAATTTAATTATTTTTATTAATTTTTTATTTTTCTTTTTATTTTATTTTGTTTATATATATATATAAAATAAATAAAAAATTAAATAATATTTAACTATTTTTATATTTGGTATTAGTTTAATTATAGTATTTCAAATATATTACATAAATCCCCCCCCCCACTATAAGGGTTCTGTCCTTGACATCTTTTCTCGATTTTTGATGTGGGATACAAAAACCTTTTTTCTAATGTTAAAAGGATAATATATTATTTATAATAGCATATTAATAATAATAAATTATTAATTATTAATTATTAATTTAATAAATAATAATTAATAAATTCATAATAATAATTATTAATAATGTTATAATAATGGTTATTAATAATTAATTGTTGATAATATATAATTAATTAAAAAATTAAATACTATAATTAATAATAATTAATAACACAAATATAGTTAATATTTTAATTAAGAAAATTAAAAATAATAATGTAATAAATGTGGTATTTGAAAATCATTAACAATCATTAATAATAAATTAATTAAATAAAATTTTAATAATAATAATGTAATTAATAATTAAAAATGTCATTAATGATTTATTATATAAAATAATCATGTAATTAAAAATATAATTAATTATGATTAACAATAGCAATAATGATTTTTGTAATAATAATTATAACAATAATTAGTAGTTAATAATTATTAATAATATTTTTTTAATAGGGATGGAGCTCATTTGTTGAAAGAAAAAAACAGATAAGAAAAAGGATGGGGTCAGACATAACAAACTGACCACATCAATAAAGATATTCACATGCCTAACTTTTTCCTAATCATATCCTCAATCCAATTCTCCTAGTCATATAAAGAATTCCAATTGGTTTGTCCACACCCACAGCCTCGACCTCTTGGATGATGACCTCTCCTCCATATTTTCACTTTTTTACAAAATCCTTCAATGTCACTATCCTCCGAGTTAGTTCTCCAAATATCTAATTGAACCTCCACCCACTTAGATGGGACAATCAGGCTAGCCTCATTGCCTTTATTTTTGAGGGTCTACACTTTATTTCTCTGGAGTCCAAATTCGTATTCATCCTTAATAGAATCAAGCATGTCATACAGATTGTGAGTAGTTACTTGTACTTTTCTTATTGTATCATGTCAATGAGAATTGGATTCTAAAACACCCACATCTATTGGGGAAGAGAACCTAATTTCTGAAGTATAATAATCAAAGCTATTTCTAGTCAGTAGATTCACACTCTCTTCTAATTTTTCATGCTCCAAGGATCGAGGTTTCATCACCCGGGAGGACTCTGAAGTAGCACCATGGACATCAATGGATATTGAAGTAGTAGAGTGTATTTTTACAGCACCTTTCTAACACACATGTACTTCCTTCATAGTTTTAATCTTCACTGTAGATTCAATATTCAATTTTTGTTTACTTTTATGAGCCCTTGGTATAATCATTTGATCATTCCATAACTGTTTATTAGATAACTCTTGTACAACAGCTTCATCAACAGATTTATCATCCATTAATTTCTCATCTAGTCCACAATCCACTGCATAATGGTCATCCAAGTTTCTTCTTTCCATGTCCTCAGAAACATTTTAAATTTCAATAGATGTTGTATTTGAAAGCATTAACTATGGTTCAGAAGGCATGGAAGCATCTTCGATAGGCTATGAATCAGTGTTTCTGCACAATACTTCTCTATAATATTTATCTTTAAATGACAACTATTGTACAATATCAACTTCAGTATCTATATCTACCCTTGATTTCTTATTGTAATCAATATGCTTCTCATCATTTGAATAAGAATGTGGGATAACATAGTTTCTAGCCTCTTCATGTTCTTGAAAGGATGACTCTATGCTATGGGAAAATGCCTCCACCCTATTAGTAGTAGGGGATCTGGTAGAGGGGGAGACCCACTACATTTGAATGATGTTATCCCCGATAGGAGTAGAAATAGGTTCCACTTGGACAACCCCCCCCCCCCCCATTCTGGATCTCTCTTTACTCAACAACTGAAATAGGACCAGCTAATTCAGTTTTTTTGTTTTTTAATAATTATTAATAATGTTATTAATTAATAATTATTAATAATTACAATAAAAATAATTATCAATAACTAGTGATATGTAAAATAATGTAATTATTATAAACATTTAATAAGATAATTAATATTTATTAATAATGTAACTAATAATATCTAATTATAATTACATAAATACTATATATTAATAGCATAATTAATTATCAACTATTAATATAATTGATCATAGTTAAAAATGTAATGAATAAAAGTTAAAAATAATATAATTAATAATTTTTAATAACCTAAATAATGGTTATTTAATAATATAAATAAAAACAATGTAATTAATAATTAATAATAGTGTAATAAATAATTACTAATTTATAATATAATTTTTTTAACATGTTACACTACCACATATCACACTTTAGTTAGCATTGGGCTTTATCAGCGCTAAACCTAAAGCACTGATAAAAGTGTAACCTTTATCAATGCTAGCTAAAAGTGCTGATGAAGGAAACTTTTATCAGTGCTAAAAAAAGTGTTTATAAAGGGTATCCTTTATCAGTGCTTTTTTAAGAACAGATAATGGTTCATCTTTATCTGATCCTTTCTTAGCGCTGATAAAAAAATTTAACAAAAAATATTTTTAATTTATATAAAATTATCATATTTATATTAAAAAATTAATGTTTAGTTATATAAATTAATTAAAAAATACATGTATATAATTAATATAAATATAATATATTAATATGCATATTTTAATATTTCAAACAATTATAGAAATATAAATGTTGTTTGTTAATATAATTAATTTGAACTTATATATTTATATCAATGTATAAGTACATATATGTGTATGCATTATATTGTGTGTGTGTCTTTTTTTTGTATGTGTATATATATAGATTTTGTACATGTACAGATATATGTATGTGTATGTGTATATATATGTGCACATGTACATGGGATGGACATATATATATGACACGTTTACATGTGTATGTATGGAATATACTTAAATACTTAATTATAAAATTATAAATATGTATAACTTTTTAGAAAAATCATTAATAAAATTATAAATAAATAAATATGTATTTAAATAATTATAAAACTATAATAAATATATTTATTATATTTATAATTATATATATTTATATATTAATATATATATAATTATATAAATATATATAATTAAATAAATATATTAATAAATATATACAAATATTAACCAATATATTTATTTAAAATTATAAATATATATGTATATATATTTATTTAAATAAATACAAAATTATAATAAATATAATTAAATAATAAATATATTTATTATATTTATAGTTATATATATTTATATATGTATAACTATATAAATATATATAATTATATAAATATATATAATTATAAAAATATATTTATAATTATATACAAATATTTATTAATATATTTATCAAGATGGATCACCTATGGATTTGGAAACTAAATCCATGACCCCAAATTTATTGATAAAAATAAAACCTATTAGAACAAAAACATGTCACGAGAGAGAAAAATTGTCCTCATCGGAAAGATATATCCAGCATAGGAAGTCAATTCCTACAAGTTGCTCTAGTTCCCACATTCTTAGGACATTGTCCTATGGCCTTTGGATGTTGACCTCTCTACCACATCTTGAACCTTTATGAGGGTTCATCTTCTTCATCTGATGAAGATTCAGAAGGGATCTCTAGAATGGTGCAGATCCTAAATTTACAAGAAATATCTTGAAATTCCATCTTTAAATTTGATCAAAATCCCTCTTCAATGTTAATTGATAACAACTTCTGGAAAGTCAAATAGTCATTGAAAACAAATGATTGACTCCATCAAAGAGAAAGTGACTTCAAGTTGTGAGAATTTCTAGTATTCTACTTCTTTACTAAGTCCTTCAGTAGTCCTTTCACATGCCTAGTCTTCTAGAGTTATGATACTGAGGTTTTTGGCCCGTGCAGGATCATGATCGGTAAAATGGAATGGAAAAGACCGCTCCACATTCACAATCCCATCAACACCATACATGATGGGTTGTTAGTGGGGTTCTCTACCTATAGGGGAGAACCTTTATAGGCTTATCACCAAATTAGTCAGCCTTTATTTTTATTAAAGTCGATGGAACCTACAGAGAGTGAGATTGAGACTCAAATGCTTTGGATTTACAAGGGACAAACAATTGGAATCCCTCTTCATCTACCACTAATTTTTTACCTTTGGGCCGAGACTCATGCTAAATGCCATGACTAGATCCCTATCTATCATTGTCTCTTTCATCCTTCCTTGCATCAATATCTAAATTTGTGTTATTTCACATGTTCATTGGACCAGTCACCTCTGGCCTCGGGGCCAAGTCATTGGGCCTAGAATTATTGGAAAACCCCTTAATCAATGTAGCATCATCCAAATCCTTGGTTTGGGTAGAAACTTTAGGCTTTTATCACATTGGTGCTTCAATATCCTATTTCTTCTTGCCTTTGTAGGCTCTAGAAGCAATAAATTTTTCTTATAAGATCTTTTAATCTGCAATTTCTTGAGTTTTTGCTTTGTCAGGTGAATCCACTATCTCATCCCAGAATCTAACCACTTATAGACCCTTAAGGTTGATCACATTAGCTATTGAAGACTAGATATAGAAATATAAAACATCCAGTGTAGAAAAAAATCATTTCCTTCACCCATATTTTCGGGGCCTTCACCAAAGTGTTTCCCAAAGACATCAGTAGATTCATCTCTAGATCCATTCAAACAAGATAACTATTGACCCGGCTTATTCCCATGATCCTTTTCCAGAGCTTTCCCCATCCTGGTAAATCTTCCATCCTACAAATTAACACTATGAGTGTTGGAATGGCCATCATGAGCAGTGGAATTCAAAATCTTAGATTTATTAAAGCATGAATTTTCCTCATTCCCATGAATAGAACAAAATGCACTGACAATAGACTGTAGGCATCTCTGGATATCATGACCAATAAACTTATAATCCTTGAAAAACCTAGGGAATTTTTCATATTCAATACACAATTCATGCTCATCATCATCACTTGAAAGAAAAACTTTATCAACTAAGGTGAAACACAAGTCAATTTTCAATAGGAAATGAACATAATGGGAAAATCTGGCCAATTTTATTTCCATACCTAATTTTATCAATATCCCTAGAGCCATTGAAATTTCAAATAAGATCATAGGGTGACAAAGTACCCAATTCAATCCATAATCCCTGAACCACAGGTAAACATAGGTGTTACTTACCTTCAATCAGTTGAATCTCTGATCCCAATCCATTATGTGCAAAATTTCAAGCTTGGGATTAATCAAGATGAATCCCCACACTCTCATTTTCAAGTCTTTAGAGGGGAAGAGAATTTCAAAGAAACCATGCCCCAATGAGACACACCCCGAATTTCAGAAGCCCCAAATTTTTGAGAGTCTCACAGTAAAGCCCTTGATTTTCCATGGCTTTGAACCCCTCAGAGAAAAGAGACGAGAAATAATGGAGTGATTACCAATCTCAAGAAGTTCCAAAATAACATCCCGATTAGCCTTAACATGGGAAACATTTCATTTCTATCGAAATCCACTGGTGGTTAATCCTCGGAATATAGAGAAAGACCATCGAGTGACATATTCATAAACAACTGCATCTAACCTTCCATGAGAAACTTTTCAGGTCTCCAATCCATCACCAGAACCCCTATGGGAGTAAAATAAAACTTCAGTAAGGAAAGATTTATCCAAATTACAGTGATCCAAAGCTGCAATAATAGAAGAACCCTAATCACCATTACGAGCTAGAGCAAGAAGCTCTTTTGAACCACATAAAATCTTTATAAATATACTTATTTATAATTAAAATTATAAATAAATATATATATTTAAATAATTATAATATTATAAAAAATATATTTATTATATTGGTAATTATATATACTTATATATTAATAAATATATATATAATTATATAATTATATATAATTATATGAATATATATAATTATAAATATATTTATAATTATTTAAAAATATTTATAAAAATATTTATTTATAAATATAATTATAAATAAATAATTACATATTTAAATAATTATAAAATTATAATAAATATATTTAAATAATAAATATATTTATTATATTTATGATTATATATATTAATATATTAAAAAATATATAATTATATAAATGTATTTATAATTATATATAAATACCTTTTAAATATATTTATTTATAATTATAACACAAGCAGTCACTCCTCTCTCTACAAAGAAGCTGCTGGTGGTGTTATTTGTTGAAAGGGTAATGTGCCACATGTTAAAGTTGATTCAGATGCAATCTCGAAGCATCTGAAAATATTTAAGCATTCCATTATTGCGAGAATAATTTTCTTGAGGGTATCTAAGACATGGAAAGTCAGATATTTAGTTTTTAGAATCGTGGATGTATGGGTATTTGATAATTGGAATTGCATCTCTATGGGTTTCATATTTTTTTTCATATCCTCTTCCCCATAGAAGAACTTAAGATGAGGGCATGGGGTATTGGGATGATCTCCCTCAAGCTTGGAGCTTTTCACATCTGTGAATGGGACTGAAACATCAATCTATTAGAGGTAAGAAACTCCTCTATATAACTATAGGATAAGGTGTTTTAGTTTAACTTGGATATTGTGGAATCCAAAGATCTTTTATGAAATTTTAATGAAAATTGGTGTCCCTATAAAAATGGACAAAGAAACAGAACTAGCCATATTTGGCCATTATTCTCAGTTCTATGTGGAGGTAGATCTATGTTCTACCTTGGTTGACAGAGTTATTATTTCAGCTGACAGAGATGATTTTGATCTAAAAATTGAGTATGGAAAGGTGTCACGTTTTTGTATGGATTTCAAAATTATTGGTCATGATTCTTTGAACTACAATAGAGATTTATCTTGTTCCTTTGGCACAATTCATGGGAATAATGAAAATTCATACACTAAGAAGTCTTGGTAGGTGAATCAGTCTAAAAATTCTAGATAGGGTAAATGCAAGGTAGATGACATTCTTAGATAAACATGGAGGGGATAGTGATGGGCAATGATCATGGCCACTTCTCAAAGGTGGAATAGAAACATGGATGCTTTGGTTACCTTGGGGATGTCCCTGCTAAATACTCAAATGTAGTCAGGGATGGTGATAATTCCCTTCTTCTACAAAGGGAGTGCTTAGCTAGATCAGGGGCTCATAGATTCCATGCCTCCTCATCTGCAGGTACGCAAGCAGTGGGTCTTGTAAAAACTAAGAGCAGACCAAGGTTTGGAAGTGAGAAATCGGGTTATAATGCATCTTTTCAGGATTTTCTGGTTTTAGGTGTTGTATATTAGCCTGATGATCAGATTGGGGATTCTAATTTAGAGTTAGAGGTTCAATTTCAAGTTGATTCTCAACTCTTGAATGATCATAAATATTCTATAAGTGGGATGGGGAAAATTAAAGTGGATTCTCCATTAATAATTAAGATGAGTATAACAAAACCATGGATGGCCTCTAAAGGTATCATTGAAGAGGCCCCTTATGGGTCTTTTTTGATACTTTAACAGGTTTTGATGGCATAATTGATGATGATGGAACTAGAGTAGAGGATGAAAAAAAACAAATTTGATACCCCTTTTATTCAACTGAAGTCAATGAATGGGTTGGGGATGATTCTAAACATGGATTTATTAATGCAAATGATAGAAGTAATGAGCAGCTTGGGGATGTCCCTAGATAGACAAAGGCTGGGGATGATTCTAAACATAGAGCTATTAATGAAAATTACAAAATTAATGAGCGGGTTGGGGATGTCCCTGGACTGGAAGCTATTAATAAGGAATTCAAGTCACAGTGTGGCATGGATTATGCCAACACTGATGGACATCTGAATGTCTCTCAGACTTGTGCTACTATTGGAAACACTTTGAATGATGGATTTACTGATATCAGGACTATTTATTCTCCTCAAATGGTTGAATATTCTATTATTCTTGATTCATGGACACATAATCCAAAATCCTCTGTTGACATTATTGAGGAACATTTATTTCATGTAAGTGAAATAAATTTTAAAGAGGATTTGTCTAAAGAAATTATGGAAGAAGCTGTTGGAGAAGAATCTGAGGATATCCTTGATTTCAAGGAGTCTGAAGCACAAGAGGAGGTTGACTTCAATTTTTGTCAAGAACAAACAATAATCTCATCAAGGAACCACAAAGGTAAAGCAATAATTGAGGTTTCCTTTTAAAAGAATACCACACCCAACTTCTCTCAACAGCATAAGAAAAGTGTGTATGCCCTTGGAAATGTGAATGAAAGGATGTCACCAAAGTCTAAAAAGACTTTATCCTCACACTCTATTGTACCAAAGACGGATGAGTGTGTGTATATAGTTGTGGGATATATTTCCCAACCTGTGGAGATCCTAGGTGACCTGCTTCCTTATGCAGGTGGATTGCAAACCACTAATGCAGCTTTGGTGGAAAATACAATTTATGTCTGAGGTAGGAGGAGAAGTATAGACAAGGTTACATGACTGTATAAGTGGTCTATAGATGTGGGTCCCATTACACATGTTGTTGTTGATTATTCTAACTCCATACAGACAATGAAGACAACTGTTATGGAATCTGAATCTTCCAAGAGTAAATAAATGCATGTTGCTGTCTCTAGATATCCCTCTATGTTTTCTACAGGAGTAAGCAATATTGTAACTTTTGATAAGAAGGGTGTAGGAACCTCTTCAGCAAACATAAAATTTGATCAGTCTGGGAATAAATCTCAGTTAAAGGTAAAGACTTTTAACACTTTTTATGTGCTTTTTTTCTGTAAGTAGCGAAGATGATGGAAATTCCAGTGACCGCATGGCTATGACAAAGGATTTTATAGTTACCAATGATAATGAATTATCAAATGATGGAGGTGGGCCATGGATGAAGGTAAAAACATGAATAAGGGGGGAAATTCCTTGTGGTCAGGGTGGACGCGCCCCGTACCATAGTATGAGCACTAGATCCCAAGCTTTTGGATTTTTGGTTGTCTTTGTTCTTGTGTTTTTTTGGTTAACCTTTGCTGCTTTATGTGTTTCCTCTTGTTTTCTTGTTTTTACAATTAATAAAGGTCCCCTAGACATCCAACCCTTTAAAAAATATATTTATATAAATATATAAATATATATAATTACATAAATATATTTATAATTATATATAAATACTTTTTAAATATATTTTTTATAATTACCATTATAAATAAATGGAGATAATAAGGAGGAGGATACGATTCGGGAATTCTCTCCTTGGAATTTCTCTAGGAGATCTCATGCTCTAGGGATTCATTCTTATGATGTAATTTCTAAGAGATCTTGAAATCGAGCTTCTAGCTAGTGGGGATCTCCTAAATCCTCCAGTAAATGCAGTGCCAAAAGTGGTGTCTGAATCATATTTTTATAGCCCTAGATAGAGTGATGTGTTGTGCTTATTAACTTCAAGCAAGGATGGAGATTCAGAGAGAATCATCAGAAGAGGTAATTCGGCACATATTTGTGTGAACCAAGAGTTGATCCTCGAAAGGTTTAATCTTTGTAAATTCTCATTTATCACAAGAATAATTTTACCTTTGGAAAAAAAATCCATGGAAGATTGAAGATCTCAAGTGCTGAATTTATGAAGTTTGTGGATTCTGATGTTGGGATTATATATCTATAGGTTTCAGGTACTTCTATATTTTATTTATTTTAGAGGAGATAAAGTGGAAATCCTAGGGTCTTGGATTGATTTCTCTTAGGCTAGGTACACTCTATATCTAGGAATAGGATCCTTGGTTCAATACATTCTCTATTAAAAACTTGAGGAATTAGGTTTGGGTTCATATTAATTTCTTGAACTTGATATTTTGGAATCCATAGATCCTATATGAAATTACCTAAATGATTTGAACCCCCATAAAACTTAACTAAGCTATATAGGAAGCCCGATTCAGCCACTTTTCGGGTTTTTTTATGGATTTTGATCTCAACTCTACATGCATGGACAATGTTTATTTTCCATTCCAGATATTATTTTTGATCTTACTATAAAGTATAAGAAGTTACCCCTATTTTTCACTAGTTCCAATACTACTAGATATGTTAAGAAAGCATGTCACAAAAA
The DNA here is from genome assembly GCA_963277665.1 of Viscum album. Taxonomy (NCBI): domain Eukaryota; kingdom Viridiplantae; phylum Streptophyta; class Magnoliopsida; order Santalales; family Viscaceae; genus Viscum; species Viscum album. Next base: position 2,078,575,913 of record OY728128.1, on the reverse strand, counting down.
AAATGATTCTCTATCTACAATTTAAAGGGCCACGAATCATCTGGTTTTAGGAAAAATATCCCTTCTATACATGGGAGTGTTACTGGTGTGAAGGTTTATGATTTCTCACTTCCTGGTGACTCTATCGGAGTTGATAGAGAGGCTACTATTGGATTTCAATTGTTTTAGGTGAAATAGTAGACTAAAATGGAATTTTATGAAGCAATACCTTCAATAGTTCTCCCAGATGCATAAGGGAAGGGCTGTAAGACATGGGATGATATAGTGTAGGAGTCTTCTGATGTTCAGATCCTTGGTACAGATTTCTCTGATGGTGAAATTCTTGGACATGAAGTTGTAGACGCTCTATTGAGGTAAGAACAATTAATTTCCTCAATGGATCATAAGAGAAAATAAAAACTTGTTGTTGAAACTCCATTAAGTGGTAAATCAAGGAATTTTGTTATGGATATTTCCAATGAAACTGAAAATCTAATTCCTCTAAACAAGTTTTTATAGCTATTTATTATAATAAAAATGCGACTGATGTGAAGGGTGTCTTGGATCAAGGAATTGTCTCAGCTCAGTCAGGTGTCTCTCATGGGATTAAGAGGTAAGACGCTCATATTTCCTCTTCTCTTCTTGATGCCTCCTTGAAGGAGGGAATTCACCCAATGAGAGATGAGGAAGGGGGTCATAGGGCTTATCATATTACGGAGAGACCCTCTTTCATGTCTATGCGGGACTTTGGTAATAATAAATTTAGCCTTTTTGATATCTTAAACAGGTCTAACAGAAAGGAGGTTTTCTATGAGTAATTTGAAAATTCTCATAGAGTTATCCATGTTGATAGACAAGTAATGGATGGATCAGGCCTGGTTAGAGAGCAGGATCCTCAGCCCTATGAGGATCCAACCCCATTAAATGATTATATTGAGCCTCATGTGGATGGTGAGGCATGGAAATAGCCTAAAACATGGAGGAGGGGTCGTCATCATAGGGGTAGGGATGGTGGCTGATCCCATAGATGATTTATTTTCTGGTTATGCAGTGTATTTTCACTTTCTTTCATTCTCTATATTCCTTTGTACTTTGTGGATTTTTATTTTCAATAAATTTCAGAACCATGGGTTATAATACATAGTTCAAGCTATCTGGGTAAAAATAAATAAATATATATATATATATATATTAAAATAATTATAAAATTATAATAAATATGTTTATTATATTTATAGTTATATATATTTATATATAAATATATAAATAATTATAAAATTATAATAAATATGCTTAAATAATGAATATATATATAATATTTATAATTATATATAATTATATATTGATATATATATAATTATATAATTATATTTAATTATATATAAATATATTTAATTATATATATATCTATATCTAAATAATTATAAAATTATAATAAATATATTTATTTATAATTATATTTATTAAAAAAAACTTAATTATTTAAGTGTTTATTTATAATTATACACATTAAAAATTTTTAATTATATTTATTATATTATTAAAATTAGGTCTTTATCGATGCTTTTTTAGGGATGAAAAAATGTATCTTTATCAGCGCTATAACTTTTTCACTGATAAAGAATTGTTTTATCAGTGCTAAAAAAGTGCTGATAAATAGTAGTTTTATCAACACTTACTATTTTAGCATTGGTAAAGCTACCCTTTATCAGTTCTTTTTGGAAATCATTGATAAAAAACCTTACCTAATCTTTCAAAAAGAACCCTAATAAAGTTTCCTCTCTCACAGCGTTCATGCTCTCACAAAACCCTATTGTTGTTGCTGATCTCGCTCTTCATCAAATTTCTCAATGAATCGATCCTCTCCAAATATAAGGTATGTGCTAATTTATTTATTTTTTGGTGCCTGAAGATCCACTACTCACTGCTTGACACCACCCTACTCTCATCACAACATGATCATGCTAACTTTTCCTTGATAATCCACATTTAATGCTCAAAGCACACCCAACGCATTCCAAACTAGCAGACTTAGGTGTCGTGATCTCTTGCTCATTCTAAACCGTTATTTTACAATAAAATTTGTGTTGAGTCATTATTTTTTAATTTTCCTTATCTGTTGTTGGAGTTCTTTCTCTTCGGTTAAAGAATATTTATGCATTTTTTAAATCTATTCATGTTTGGGTGTGAGGTGGGAATTGAACGGGTGACACATGGTGAGATAGTACAATTGGTAAACCTTTTGGAGATCTTATACACTATTTTGAGTGGATCTCTTTGACAGCAATGTGATTGGCACATGGTTTTCAAACTATGTTTCCTAGATGATTGTGGTCGCTAATTATCCATAGATATTTTTGGTAGATTTTATTTATTTCAAAACTATCTTGATTATATAATTATCATTTCATTTTGGTGACTCATGATTTTAAAATTTTTAAATCTTGGTTGAAAATAGAAATGTATTGGTATTGAAAATAGTGATTGAGTTCTCTAAGGTAGATTGAAAAATAATTTGATGTTTGATTTACCAATAAAGTTATTTTAATGGGTAAACATTTTGTTAAAAAGTGATTTTAAATAAAGGGTAGCAAGATTTTTATTAGTGAGAATCATTTTTAAAAACTAATAAAAAGTGTCCCAAAGATTTAGTAGAACAAGATTAATTAGTTTTTTATAATGTAAATGTGATTTTAAGGGTAAATTATTGGTTTTAAAGCTAATAAATTGGATTTATATTATATTTCAGAATGAGGATGACATTTTTGATTTAAATGATGATCTTAATAAAGGATCTTTTAAATTTCACATTGACTTTAAAATGAACTTTTTTAATTTGAAGTTATAGTGAATAGAATAAAATTGTTTAAAAATGAGAATTTGGAATTGTTTGGAGCTTATGAATTAATATTTATTTTGAATTAATATTTTTGAATTCATATTTATTTTAAAATAATAATTTTCAATTAATAATAATTTTTTATTAATCATTTTGAATTAATAATTATTATAGAAATATTTTCTAAAAATATGTATTTATTTATTTATAATAAATATCTATTTATTTAAAAATCAAAGATATAATTTAAATTATGTTATTTTTTTATTTGGGATAATTGAGTATTGGAAATCTGTTTTTTTAATAAGGGTTATTTTTGTCGTATTTCCGAAAAAAATTATTTTATTTTAAAAATTGTCACAAAAAGAGATGGAGAGAAATTAAAATCATTTATTTTCTTTTTTTAAATTTCACATCAAAACAAAATGAAGAGAAATTAAAATTACTATCATTTATCTGTTTAAACATTTTTTTAAATTTTAAAATTTGTATTAATATGTTTTTCTTAGTTTAAATTTTATCCAATTTTTTTGTCTTGAAATTATAATGATATATTAAAACAAAGGTATGTGATTACTTGTGATTGGTTTCTCCCCCTCGAACGTCTTTTTTTATTTTTTATTTTCCAGAATTATTTGAACAGTGCACGCATAAGCTATCCTATTTTTCCATGATCTATCTCATTGATTATAAAACTAATAAATTTTACCTCGATCCATTATTGGTTCACCCTCTCCCTCACCTTCATGTTCATTTTCACTCAGTCATCATTATTTCTCACTTCGATTTCATGGAGCTTCTAGTTATGCACTATAAAAAACCTGCCCACTTATCATGTAAGGTGGTGACTATAAATGATAAGTTGATAGAGTTTTTTCAGTGTACAATTGGAAATAAGCTCCAAGTTCCAAGTATCTCTCCTTCTCCCAAGTTCCACCCATTCTCTCCTGCCTCGGTCCATTGTTAGTTAACCCTCTACCTCACCTTTACATTCATTTTTACTCATTCATCATTATTTCTCACTCTGATTACATGGAACTCCTAGTTGGGCACCACAAAATACTTTCCCATTTTTCATGTAAGGTGGTGGATAAAAATGATAAGTAATAAGGGTTTTTGTGGTGCATATCTAGTAATCAGCTCCAAGTACCAAGTATCCATCATGTTCCCATGTTCCACCAAATCTCTATTTCCTTGATCCATTGTTGGTTCACCCTATCCCTCATCTTTACATTCATTTTCATTCATTTGTCATTATTTATCACTCTGATTTCATAGAGCTCCTAGTTGGGAACGTTAAAAACAATACCCACTGATCATGTAAGGTGGGGACTCCAAATTATTAGTAAGAAGTGTTTTTATGGTGCATAGTTGGTAATTGGATCCAAGTTCCAAGTATCCCTCCTACTCTTATAGATTAGAATCAAAAAATTATTCCCTTTTGCTTCCAATAATCCCTCTTACTCCCATGGATTAAATCCGTAATGTTTTTTTAAATCATTTCCTTACCTTTTGTATTTTATTTTAAGTGACCATTTGAGGATCATCTTACAATATTGTCTTATTTTCAGGAAACCAAAATATGGAAATTATATTATGCCAAACATTGACAGAGAAAATTTTAAATCTTACCAATTTTAATTTATGTACAAAAATAGTTATCAAGCATTGATATAGATAGCTAGTTTTGAAGCTTTGTATTAAAGTCCATGTGTTGATCACCTCTATGATGGGTTTTTATTGGGGAGAGGTATCTATTAGGACCTGAATTAGTGAAATAGATATTATATTAGGTTCATATAATATATAAAATATTAATGATAACCCATATTTGTAAAATCATAACCATTAATAAACTAATTTATGTCTTTAAAATCATAACCATTAATAATCTTACCTTATAGTAAAATTTTAATCATCAGATGGTCTTTTTCAATGAAATGGATTTTATTCTTTATTTATTTTAGTAAATATTAATATTACTAAATAAAATAGGGTGGTTATGAATCAAAAATGGATATATTCCAATCATATGACAAAAGAGTATAAGGACGGGGTGAAAGAGTACATCAATTTTTCAAAATATCATTGATATGAACCTTCTCAAATCCATTTGTCTATGTTTATGGTATTGTTATTCAAGATTAATTAGTCCATATGAATTGAAATAAAACTTTATTTTTCACGGAATCGATCTAATTTATAAATTTTGGATTAAACATGGGTAAAATCTAAATGTATCTAGTGATTTGGATAATACTATGTTTTATGGATCATCTAATATGATTACAAGTGTGGATAATTATGAATACCATATAAAGGATGTGATTATAGGTGTGAATTATGATTAAGATCATATTTAGGAAAAGAAAATGATAGTTTAAGATGAACTTCATGATTGTCCAAAATTATTTGAAATGTTAAAGAGTTGTGCAAAGATGTTGTTGTATGTGGGTTGTACTAAATATACAGCATTACCATCCATACTAAAGATGTATAATTTAAAATATGTAAATATATTGAGTGATTCCATTTTTATTGAACTACTTTATCTCTTGAATGATAGTCTCCCAGAAGATAATGAGCTTCCATGCTAAACATATAACACTAAACAAATGTTTTGATCAATGGGTATGATCTCTAAAAGAATACATGTATATACAAATAATTGTATACTATTTTACAAGGACCATAAATCACATAAAAATTTACCAAATTGTTGTTCTTATCTATAAAACAATGATTAATTGGGTCCAATGAAAGGTTTATGGTACTTAACAATCATTAAAAGGCTTATCCGCCTATACAGAAGTGAGGATACTGCAAGATAATTGATGTGGCATGTAGATAAAAGAAATAAAGATGGGAAACTTCATAACCTGGATGACTCTCCTCAGTGGAAAATAATTGATCATGAGTATCCTAAATTTAAAACAAGCCAAGAAATATTAATCTTTCATTATCTACGGATAGAGTGAATCCCTTTGGTTTTCAAAGAATCACTCACAGTAAATGGCCGGTTATGTTGGTAATTTTTAACTTTCTACTATGGTTATGAATGAAACAAAAATGCAATATGTTATCTATTATTAAATTAGGAACAAAACAAATAGTTAATGATATTTATGTTTATTTGGATCCATTGATATAATATTTTAAATTATTATGGGAAACAGGTGTTATGTTGTATGATACTTACAAAAAATGAAAATTTCATGTTGAGATCCATGTTGTACAGGAAGGTAAATGAATTTTTTCTTATGGAAATTTTTTAGGATATATCATTAAAGGAACTCAAGGGTTTCCCATTTTTGAACAAGGTAGATAGTCAATTAGTTTTAAACATTCATCAAAGATTGTGTTTCTAGGTCAATGTAGATTTCTACCCCAGTGATATAAGTACTAATATTAGAAAACATCATTTGATGGGAGTTCAAAAGAATGTACAAAATCATCTCTACTAATAGGTGATCAATTATTTGAGAAAGTAAAGATATGGAAACTACTTTTGGTAAAACTTTTCAAATAAACTTTCAAAATATTGGTTGAAAAGGAGATAAGTTTTTCTTTGAATTTTCATACTGGAATTGTTTGTATGTTAGGAATTTTCTTGATTCCATGCTTATGGAAAAAAAATGTACATGATAGTTTCATTGACTCATTACTAAATTTTCCTATAAAAACGAAATATGGAATTATGTCTAGGTTGGACATGATTGACATGGGAATATGTGCATATTTGGCTGCATTAAAGAGTGAAAATAGACTTTTCTTCCTTCAATCTCTTAAACTCTTTCTAGACAAGAGAGATATCAGTTTTGAAACTTCTTAAACGATGTAAATGTTTCATAGGGGTATTCTTAGAATATCAAGAATATTGTGTCAACGAATGATTTAAAGTTAAAGTTTATAAAATCATATTATTTTCATGTTTTTATTCAAGATATAATGTAGGTATCTTTACATTGAATTTTTTACAACAAGGTTCATCATACATTAACCAATCTATGTTTCCTTTTCAAAGCTATGTGCTGCAAAGTTAGATACCCGGTATAATTTTCAACAATATAAAAGGGAATTCCTATCATATTGTGTGAATTGGAGATGTAATTCCCACCAACATTCTTTAATACGATGGTTCACTTGATGGTCCAATTGGTAAGATATATTCGACTATGTGGTCTTGTACATTATAGATGGATATACCCCCATTGAATGTTATATAAATATTTTGAATGGGTATGTAAAAAATTGAATTCAACCAAATGGTTGTATTGTGGAGAGATATGTTTTTTAGGAAGTCATTGAATCTTTTACCAACTACCTATCAAGTGTGAAAATCATTGGTCTACTGAAATCTCATCACACTAGGTGGCTTGTGGATGAAAGAATTTCTAGAATAGATGTTGTCACACTCACTATTACTTGTCAAGAAAAGGCCCACCTTTATATTTTTCATAATGGTTTATATTTTTTCCCATATATTGAAACCCACAAAGAAATTCTTAGGAATTTGAATCTATAAAGGGATAAAGTCTGGATATCAAATACACATAATCAACAGTTTATAGGATGGTTTTGAGACCATATTTGTATGGAGTCATCTCAAAATATGGATTAAATTTCAAAACAACTTCAATAGGTAGCTAGAGGACCAAGTGTGCATGTATTATCTTATAATGGTTATGCAATTAATCATTATACATTCTATACAAGTGAACATGATGAACTTAGTACCATTAAAAATAATGGAGTTACACATGTGGTTAAAGTGATTCATATATTTAGTACCAAGGATAGAAATACAATTTATGAGAATAGGTCATACTTTGGCATCATAAAATAAATATATGAGTTGGATTATACAATATTCAAAGTGCTTATTTTTTTAATGAAAGTGGGTTAATAATATGATTGTTGTTAAAATATATGAATTGGGATTCATGAAAGTAGATTTTAGTAAGAAAGGGTACAAATATGAACTGTTTATAATTGAATCATAGGTAGTACATGTATTTTGTGTTCCAGATCTGTCAAACCAAAAGTGCTCAATTGTTTTATTATAAAATAGAACCACTGAAGGGTCATATTTGAATTCAACTAAGTATAACCCTTTCATTATGAAATCACAATCATTTCTCAACATTACCAATATAGATGAGTTCTTGTATATTATAGGAGACCGTAATGAAGGGATTTGGATACTTGATAGAGGATACAAATCCCATCAACCTTTAAGAAAAGAGTTTAATAATCAAGTTTTTTTAATATACATTGTGTTACATCATATTATTGTCTTTTCACTAGTGAATTTACATAATCTAAATTAAATGTTCAACCACTTCTGTAGATAATTACTTCTACACAAGTCGATTCTCCCAATCCCGAGGAATAATGGGTTTCCTAAAATGTTGTTGCTTCTAATGAAGAGGAACAACAACCTTATTCACATGTCGATGATACCAATACATAGGAACAACATATTAAATATTTTGAAGCTAAGGAAATGTTAGATGATGAAAATCTAGGGTCCTAGAAAAAATAGGAGCTCTGTAGCGTGATAGTGTTAGTAAAAATTATTAAGGCAGGAAACAAAGGCAAAAAATTTGAGGTTGGATAGAATGCATGTGGTCAACCTGTTTACCCCAACAAGGTCATGTTCAATAGTTATGTTAGGCTCACCACTCACATGCATATTCGGATTGATGTAGATTCATGGCACAATATTTTTCCCACACTTAAGACACTGATTTGGGAAGAGATTAAGGTAATATTATGATATACTTTCTTTATTTTACTAAATAACAAATTAAGGAAATGTTTACTTGCTCTTCATTATCCCCTCCATAGTGCATTTATAGTATATGAATTCTAAATGAAATTTTTATTAATTATCACTGAAAAGTCTCAAAGAGGCATTCACAAAATTATTATAAGGTTTCATATCAAAGATTTTTAAGGGAAAATAAACTCTCACTGGCCATAGAAGTATGCGTGCACGATAAACCAACAAGTGTGGGATGTGTTTATTGGTTTTAGTGAGGATACATCTTTTTAGGTACATTGTGATTGTTAATACATTTCATGAAAATATTTGTATTAATCACTTTGATTAATAACTGTTAATTTATGAAATAGAAATTGAGTGCTAAAAATGACAAATTGGTAGAAAAAGAAATATACCCCTACAATAAAGCAAGCATAGGGTACGCTTCACTTGAAAAAATATTGATAGGTATTTTAAATATTCTATAATACTTTTAGGTGATGTGAAACAAAAACATATTTATGTTACTATATTTATATGCATATTGATGAATCAAAATCCAAAGCCACTTCAATCCCACATCATGTGCTATGGAAGAAGGCATACATAAATAAATAATGGATACTAATAGATGAAAACACAGAAAAAGTGTGGGAATCATATGTAAGTATGACATAATAAAAAAATATTAAAATCAGTATTACATAATAATGATTACTTATTTTATTATATTTTTATCTGACTTAGACAGAAGAATCATCATCAATTGTGCCCGATAAACATCTACTATCTGTGTCCTTGAAGAGGCTAGTATAGTATGGTTGCGTCGGATGTATGGGTTTTGGGGTTTCACTCAAAATATATGTTGATAAAATAAATGAACAGGGGGATTAAGATAAGAAAATGTAAGAGTTATAGGAATTATTAGATTCTTTAGAAGAAAATTTTAATCTGTAGGTAGAGTTGCTAGAAAATGTTATGAGAAGGAAGCAAAGAGAAGAAACGAAACAAGAAAACCCACTACGTGAAGATCACCCACCCCACCCCCATCATCTTTAAGGTGAGACATTACCCTCAAAGATATATCCTATAGGTAATCAATATTTTCATAATTGTTCATATGAAATTTGAATCAGGAAGACAATGATACCTTTCCTGTATTGATATTCTACAAGGTGAAAATGATTGTGATTTATATATATCAACACCCACCCATAACCTTGTTTCAAGGGGCACCATGTTCAATAACCAAGGAGATATTCTCCACAACAGACAACTTCCAATAGGTCATGTGAGAGTGGTGATTAACATACCACAAGATTCGTGCATCGATTTACCTATTCTACTTGATGATGTAGATATTAATATGGTTGATAAACCTATTGGAACATTCATATAATGAAAGTTATATATTGTAAAAAAACATGTCGATAAGGAGGTATTCATTTCCAATTAATTTTTCATGAAAAACTTTTCAAAAATTAATGAAAAAGGTCTAAACTAATGAATTTTATTACAGACGAACAAAGGGAAGGGGGTAAAACTGAAGGTCGAATTAAAATGATCTAAATAATAAACCAACCAATAGAAATGGTCTTCATAAATTACATTTACCCTAACCATTCAATTTCTATATTTACTAATATTAAAGGTTCATATAGATAAAACATTAAAAATGGTGTTATGACTAAAATTGATTATGAATAATATATGTATGGAGAGGCCATTACATACTATATTGGTCTTGAGAATGTAAATGAAATTCTAATGCATGAATGTCCAGGAGTCTTGGTTTTAAATATATACATGATTTGTGTTTTCATGATTTTTTTGTCTAGTATCTAATCTACTATGTTAATTATGAATGAATACTATTTATATTTTTTTCAGGCGTATATGTGAATACTATTTAAAAGGAAAATATTGTAAAAAAATTTGGACTCATTAGTCCTCACATCACTTCTACATAAGAATTCAAATTGGAAGCAAAGAAAATTGAAGAAATATAGGACAAACTAGCCTCAATGTTTGAAGGAAAACTTACAGATGATATAATCTTCTTAATACCAATGATGTAAGGGTAAAACTATATAAATTAATTATATAAAATATATTTTCATTCATTTAATTACTTATTCCTTTTTTAAGAAGCATTTGTTACTCATTGAAATCAATTTGGATACTGTAAATATCTATTTTCTGGATTCAATTCATGGATATCCAAAAAAATTACCATATGTAGTGATGTTTATCAATTTTTAATACACTGAATACAAAGTTTTACAATTAAACTTAAATTTATACATTTTATATTATGTTTTAATTAATATTCTGTTATGATAGGGTAGTTCTTAAATATCATCAAAATCTTAGCATGAGGACAGTCTATGAAAACAAGGATCCTATAAACTTCTACAAGTGGATAAGTGTTAGGGTATATGTAATAATATTTTACTATAAAAACATATATCAAAACAAATTAATTATTTTTCTCAATTTTTCTATAGTGTCTGAAACAAACCAGTGGCATATATTGTGGTTATTGTGTTTGAAAATTTATGAAAGATGTTTTATTCCATCAACAAAGTAACATCCCAAAAAAGGTATTTTCTAAGATAATAACAATTTTATTTAAAATATTTATTAATAATTTGTTTATTTATATTTTTATTGTACTGTGAGAACTGTAGAAAATTCTCATATTCATAAGAAGAAATATTTTTTTGAAATGAATGGGGAGTATACCTGGTGTTAGAATGCATACAAACATTATGAAAAGGTAACTGCCTATTACTTATTTAGTTGGTTTTATCATCATTTAATATAATTTTTTTAGTTAATTTCCTTATCATTTTTATTTGATACTTTAGTAAAATGATCAATATGTTATTTGTGACATGTAGGAATCAACCATGCCTCAATCTGATACTTAGTGTGTCCGATTTGACTCAAATTTCTTATTTACTATTAAAAATTTACATTTTATTTGAAAACAAATATTGTGTAATTAAAATGGATAAAATACATTCATATTGTTTTGATACTTTAGAACAATGATCCATAAGTCATTTGTGACATGTAGGAATTAGTTGAACCTCAATCCAACACATGGTGTGACCGAAATGACTCGAATTTTATGTTTTTAGTTTAAAATGACATTTTAGTTAAAAATGTGTGTCACTCATTACAAATAGAGAAACAAACTCATGTTGTATTGATAATTTAGGAAAATAATTCGTAATTCATTTTTTATGTGTAAAAATTATTCTCACATCAAACTGACACACGATGCTATCGATATGACTCAAAGTGCATGTTTTCAGTTTAAACAAACGTGTTAGTAAAAAACAAAATTGATATGATCAAAACCAATAAAAAAACATTCAGATTATTTTTATACTTTATTATAATGATCCATAATTCATTTTTTACTTTTAACAATTAACTTCACCTCAATCTGATGCATGGTGTTTCAGGAATGAATCAAAGTGCACGTTTTCAGTTTAAAACTGACATTTTAGTTAAAAACACATATCACAAACTAAAAACGGATAAAACACATTTGTATTGCTTTGATACTTTATTAAAACAATCCATAATTAATTTTTTATGTGTAGGAATCAGTTGTATCTCAATTTGATACATTGTGTTCCTGTTATGATTCAAAGTATCTGTTATCAGTTTAAATTTGAAAACATAGATCAAAACATGTGTCACTAACTAAAAACCAAGAAAAAGAACTCAGATCATATTGATAATTTAAGAAAACAATAAATAAGTCATTTTTGATATGTAGCAATTATTATCACATCAAACTGACACATGATGTGAATAGTATGACTCAAAGTGAGTGTTTTCAGTTTAAAATGACATTTTAGTAAAAAAACACAACTGACATACTCAAAAATGATAAAACACAGTCATATTGTTTTGATACTTTAATAAAATGATCCATAAGTCATTCTTTTATGTGTAAAAATTGGTTTCACCTTAATATGAAACATTGTGTGACCGGTAAGACCCCAATTTTGTCTTTATATTTAAAATTGACATTTTAGTAGAAAGGACAAGTGACATACTCAAAATGAATCAAATGAATTCATATTATTTTGATACTTTAGGAAAATTATACATAATACATTTTTGACATGTATAAATAATATTCACCTCAATATGATACATGGTGTTCCTGGTTTGACTCAAAGTGTATGTTATCAGTTTAAAATTGATATTTTAGTTCAAAATGTGTGTCACTCATTGAAAACAAAGAAAACATGCTCAAATTGTCTTGATAATTTAGGAAAATGATTTATAAGACATTTTTTATGTGTTAAAATCAACACATTATGTGATCGGTATGACTTAAAGTATGCATTTTCAATTTAGAATGATATTTTAGTAAAAAAAGAAAAGTGATATATTCAAAATTAAGAAAACACCCATAATTCATTTCTGATGTGTAGTAATCAACCGCACCTCAATCCAACACATGGTGTGAAAGGTATGACTCCAAGTGTGTTTTTTATTTAAAACTAACACTTTAGTAAAAAAGATAAGTGGAATACTCAAAAATGAAGCAAACACATTCATATTTTCTTAATAATTTATGAAAATGATCCATAAGTCAATTTTGTGTGTAAGAATCAGCCACAACTCAATATGATGCACGATGTGTCTGATATGACTCAAAGTGTGTTTTTTTTTGCTTAAAATTAAAATTTTATTTATAATGACAATTCATATACTCAAAACCAAGAAAATTCATTTGGATTTCTTTGATACTTTAGGAAAACAACACATATGTCATTTGAGACTAGTAGAAATCATTCAAACCTCATTCTGATGTACGGTGTGAACAATAAGAAACAAATTGTCCACTATTTGTTTAAAATTGAAATTTTATTAATGTATTTTTTCCAATTTATATTTAATTTATTAATTTATAGGATTAATAATATAATAATTGTTTTCTTATGCATGTAGATTTATTTTCTTGAGTTGGGTGGTTTGTTCGGAAACTGATACCATGATTAGGATTTTTGAGAGGGGGTTAGGTGCCAAAGACAATGAAACCATTTATTTTTTTAAATTTTTGTGATTAATTTTACTTACATATGTAATTTTACGAAACAATGTTTAAAATTTCCATAATATAGTGTTTTTTTATTTGTGATGTAATTTTTTTCAATTAGATTATTAATTTTTCATATCCTATATTTTTTCTGCTATCTATTTAGTGATGAAGTGTGCTATAATTTTAATAGAACACTACAGTAGCATGTTCTTTATTAGTGCTACTTCTAGCACTAATAAAGAGGGACCTCTATCAATACTATAAGTATCACTCATATAGCTCCCCCTTTTTAGTTTTTTTCTAACACTGATAATAGGGGGCATGTTAATGGTTCATAGATCAATAATGCTTTTTAGTGTTATTGAGGGTTTTTTATAGAATTGATAAAAGATTTTTCTATAGTAGTTTTGAGGGCCAATCCCCCTTTTATTAGGACAAAATAAAGGAAATCCTCTTTTGAATCAGGTTAAAAGGTAAGCCAATACATGGACCATAGGCTCAGAGGCACAATTTCTAGATAATTGTCCAAAGGATGTAGGGGCCAAATGCTCAAAAACACATCACAAGAATGAGAATACCCAAGGTCCTAGAATGAAATAAGAAACATGAAAAGCATCAAATAAACATATCCCCCCACCCCACTGCTAGAGAAGCTGCACATGTGCATCTAGTCAAGGATAGAGGCATCAAATTCGAGGTTGGATATAATGCATGTATTTATCCTGTTTACCCCAACAAGGTCATGTCCAGTACCCCGCTGCCAGAGAAGCTACACCTCTGCATCCAGTAAAGAATAAAGTGTCCCCCACCAAGATATTTATCATGTTGTACTGACATAATGAGCTAGGACACTCCTTTATCCCACATTTCAATGTGACTCTTTCAAGATGCCCACCCGAATAAGTTTTCAAGACTACTAAAACATATATAAAATTCACCATGACATCAAACTAAAGTATTATGCAGGAGCCACAAGGCTGGGAACCCATCCCTACCTCAAATAAGAAGAAATATGGAAGAATGATGGTGTCAGGATGCTCATCCCTCTTTTGAGGTTGCTCACCCTTTAATACTTGCACAAAGTGTTTATTATCTGCCAAATGTGGTAAGAAAAAGGATCAAACTCATCATGAGACCTACACCTAAATATAAAAGGCCTAAAAATGACTCTAAATCCCAAAGGGTTATAGAAACCCAAAATGGATAGTAAGAGAGATCCCAAGCCACTATATCCCCCATAACATCCTCTTGCACTGATAACTCGTTGTCATTCCCAATAAACCCATCATTTACACTATCATTGACCACCACTCCTATCACACAAAGAACCCATGCACACCATAAATGAATTTTTAATAGAAACCAGATACTCTTCCACAACCCTCCTTGATGTCACGTCGTTGTCATCGCAAGAAGACATAAACTCCTCCACCAGTAAACTCCCAACCGACACCCCAAAAATGTCATCACCGCCCCAATTTCCCCATCGACATCGAAGCCAATCACTGCAATATGATAGACTCCTGATCAGACAAGATCCAACATCTCTTATCATGGATCAGATAATAATGTTTATATCATTTAAAATAATTTCAGTCCATTATGGTTATAAAAAAATATTTTCAACTATTTTTTATATGTTTAGTTTATGTATTATGTTTTATTTAAATTGTACTTATACTTAATATTTTGTAATATTTTAAAGTTTCCTACTTGAAACATAATATGTTTTTTTATGTTTTAAGTATGAAATTTTGAAATCTTAGAAAATATAAACTGTAAATATAATATAAATGAAGATGAAAACATATATTAAACACAAAAAAATTAATTAAAATAAAAAAATATCAAAGTAATAAAAAAATAAAAATATTGATGATACAAAATATTTTTGTTTCAAAACATAACATTTAGAGTTTAAATGAGGTAGGTGAATTTAAAATCTTATAAAATATAAATTATAATATATTCTAAATTTTATTTATCACATACACTTAAGACATATAAAATAACTGAAAATAAAGATAATTTCATAAAAATAATAAATAGAAAATACTAAGTATTAGTAATAATATATGAATTAATCATAATAATATAATTACTTAATTAATTAAAAATAATTAATATATTCTATTTAATAATTATGATGAAGATTAATTATGTTATTATTATTATTAAATTCATAATTAAAAATATTATATTGATACATAATAATATTAAATAACAATACATTTATTTATAGAATCATCATCATCATTATTATTATTCATAAATAATAATGATATTATGATTATCATGAATTTAATAAAAGATAAGTATCATGACTTTATTATCATGATTTTATTATCAGGATTTCAATATCATGATTTTATTATCATGACTTTATTAATAATTATCATGTCTTTATTATTATCATGGTTTTCTTATCTTTTAATAATTACCATAACTTTTTATCTTTTAATAATTATCATGACTTTTGAAGATGAGGTATGTTTGAGAGTCTCTCTCTCTAAAACCTAATAGTAGCTAGGGTTGGTTCTTCTTCATGATTTTATATGTTGATTAAATGTTTGAACGCTTCCTTTACTAAGGGCGTTTTGACTCATACATGCAAGCCTATATCAGATTGGAATGTCCACGGATGATTCATGGTGGATCTCTAATGGCTGATTTGATTCCCAATGGTGCTGGTGGATGTTCATTGTCTCTCTATAAGGTGTCAGTTGCTGGGGTTGTTTGTTGCAAAGGTGATATTTCTCATGTCAAAGCAGAAACTAATACAATTTCTGAATGGATGAAAATCAGTAAGAATTCCATAATTGCTTGAATTATTTTTCTGAAGGGTTCTAAGACAAGGAAAGTGGAGTAATTGGTCGTGCGGCTCTCTGGTATATGGGGATTTAGTGAGTGTAAATGTGACTTGATAGGTTGGGGTTTTTTATTTCCTCTTCCACTATGAATATTTTAAGATGAAGGCGAGGGGGATTGGCTCGGTCTCCCTCAAGCCAGGCGTAATGAATATTCATGAGTGGAATAGGAATTTTAACACAATAGAGGTAAGCAATTCCTCTATGCAATTATGGGTCAATGTTTTTGAATTTAATTGGATATTTTGGAATCTAAGGATACTATATGGTATTTCACTTTCAATTGGATTTCTAATTAAAATGGATAAAGAAACTGAATTGGCTTGATTTGGGCATTATGCCCGATTCCTGGTGGAGGTGGATCTTGGTTCCACTCTGGTTGATACAGTTTTTCTTTCCACTAACATTGATTAACTTTATTTGAGAATCGAATATGGGAGAGTACACCATTCATGAATGTAATACTAGTTGATTGTCCATGATTTATCAACCTGTAAAAAAGATTTGGTTTGTGCATTATTCTCATCACATGGGCATAAAGAAACTTTATGCAATAATAAGGCTTGGTTTTAGAAACTAATCCATGTTATAAATTCTGGTCATGTGAAGATTCAAGGTGAAGTCTTAAATCAAGATGATTTGAAGATAATTTCAATGGATAGGGTGCCTGGAATCACTTATCAAGAGAATTTATTACAGCGTGGAGATGGAAATGGGTAGGGGAAAAGTGGTGGTTCATCCATAGGGCATGGTCATTCTATACATATGGAGAGGATAACTGAGGTTAATCCATAGCATGAAGATGTGGTGTGGATTGGACTTAATAGAATGGAATTAGAAAATACCTTTGATCTGACAAAGAAGGTTGTTGCTTTGGTCTCTGCTAACTCTATTTTTGATACTGTGAAGTCGGCTGGTGACAATACAGGTCATGGTGTTTACACTTCTCTTCCCAAGTGATATTGGGATGATATCATAGCAAAGGATTAGGATAAAGGTTGTTCATATTCTGCTGATGTTGCTGATAATTAGTTAACTAGTATTAAAATCAATATAAAAAATGATGTGGATTGGGAATCATTTTAGGAGCATACCTTACATGACTCTAAAAGTAAAGGTAAATCTAAGTTGATGATGGCATCCCCATAGTAAGTGTAGTAGTCTTTAGATGGTTCTGTAGCTATGAGTGACACTCCTCTTCTGGTGAGAAGGAATAAAACTTCATCCAGGACATTATTAGGTGATGAATATTTCAAAATGGATTCATTTACGAAATCCAAACCATCTTGTGAGCCTATAAAGTCTTCAATACATGTTACTTCATGTGATTTGGATTTATCATCCTTGGTGTTTCCCCTACATGTGGACCCTCCTTCAGGTATTTATAATTTCAAATATATGGTCTCTAGTATGATTGAGTTTTTAGGGGCTTCTGCACCCTCCCTAGAATGAAAGGAAGGGTAACCATGTATTTTCCATAATAAAGAGAGAGAATTGAACTGGACAAGGGATGAGCCTATCTTTAATCCAAATAATATTTTTCCAGCAAATAGGTGTTCAAATACTTTTCAAGAGGGTGCTTTAGTTCCTTCCAATATCGAAGCTTTAGGTGTAGCATCGGTAACACATAACGAGTATAGAGTGTTTATCTCTAATGGTATATAGTGAACTAGAGATTATCCTACTACTTAGATTCCCATTGTTAATGATATTTAATATACCTTTCATGAGAAGGTGGAGACTCAGTCAAATTATGAGAGGTCAGACTCAGAAAACATATACATTGAAGGACTCTTACAATAATAAATAACTTGGAGGATATGAATACATCCCCAAGGTCATGGATGTGGGCATCGGCATGGATGTGTTGACTAAAATGCCTTGTGGGATGAGTAACACAAAATTGTAATAGTATTAGAGAAAAATTAGGTATTTGACTTTTCATGGATGAGGGAAATATTACCTTGTATGGCCTCATCTTCTGTTCTCTATGTTTTCTTGTTCTTAATAAAGGGGCTTTGTCCCTACTTTTTTAAAAAAATTATTATGGATTTAATATCTTTTACTTTTCAATCCTGATACTTCTATGTCATGACTTTATTATCATGAATTTATTAATAAAAATATTATTATCATGGCTTTATTATCATGTATTTCTTATTATCATGATTTTATCATCACGGATTTATTAATAATAATATTATTATCATGAATTTATTATCATGACTCTATTATCATGAATTTATTATCATGACACAAAATTGTATTGTTTAATAATAAGTAATAATATTATTATTATTGATTATTATTACCCTTTAATAATTACATTATTAGTTTCTCATTCAAGGGAGAATAGGGTTTTGAAGCTATGGAAATTGAACAAGTTCACACCTTGAACCAAAGGTATCAAAGTGATATAAATAACAACAGGATAATAGGATAATAAGAACTTTTATTAAGAAACTAAAATGAATTGAACAACTTACATGTGAAAGACAAACATGAGACAACAAAATCGCAGCATAACATTACAATGATAGGAATCTCAAAAGAAGACTAAATCCTCCAACACCACTACCTTAAATAGGAATTTTGGGAGCCTTGGGTCAAGCCTCAAATAGTTAAAGTCATCCCTCTTGATTATGGTAGGCTTGGGGTGGTGGAAATCTTGTGAAACTTTGACTTTTCCACTCTTGACCCGAGGTGGAAGCCAGCTTGCATCCACCTAATATAAGTTCCTATATGAGATTCTAGATGAAAAAAATTAGAGTGATCCATAGAAGAATAAAATTAATCTCAGGATTTCCCTCAAATTTATTTAAAGTTTCATCATCAAATAATATATGGTTTACGAGATATGTGTAAAATGGTGGGATGTTTTTCTAGGCCGTAGAATCTAGCCCATAATTTTATCTCCAACTTGGGTTGCCTGTAACTCCATTCAAAGATCATAATTAGCTTTTTAAACTGTTTAATAAAATGTTACCCAGGATTTATTCTATCTTTAGTTAAATTTTAAGAATTATTGGTCTTGGATATTGGCCGCTATAGAAGTTTTATTGGGCTGTTGTCCAGTTCACTTCACACAGAATGTTGTTTGTTCAGGGATAACTTTGGTGGTATTCCAATTTGAATATTCAAATACTCCAAAAGTATTAATTGTTACCAATGTAATGAGAAACCTGAAAATTAAATATGAAAATAAAATCAAGATAATTGGGTACTTTAAATGATGTTAAAAAATGTACCATGTAATAGTACATTTTAAGAAGCAATTACAATTATAATATGAAATAATGTTCAAAGTGTTAAATGAACTAAAATGGTGTTTATGAATAATAAAGAACATGAATATTATATATATTAAAAATGAATATTATCCTCATTCAGTGGATAATCACACCCCCAACTTGAGTTTTTCTTGTCCCGAGCAAAATATACCTCAAAAATGTGAAATTTGAATTCCCTTTTCCAAAACATTTTAATAAACAATTATAACCAAAAACCCTTATATCAAACAACTATGAATCCCATCAAAATATTTTAATACAAGATAGTTTCATAAGTAGATCCCAATCCCAAGCACATTCCTTTGTTCAAATTCATCGCTATATTTCATCCATTATCAATTAAGTATGAGGATGTGTTGTGTATCACAATAGACATGGGGGTTCATCTTTATTCAAGGGGGAAATGAAGGAAGTTCTAGGTGGAATCAAATTTCCACATTAAGATGAGTATTCAAATTTTTTTATTGTATTTTTTTTTTCAATTTTTCCATGGTAATTGACATTACACTCAAAAGAGTCAACCCTTCTAGCGACACTTTGCCGATGACTCCCAGGCTCAAAGTCCTTAGGGTACCAAGTGAAGCCCACATACTCAGGTATCATCTCGAGTTAACTCAGTCAAAAACAAAGTCAAATTAACATAAATAGAGATACAATAAGTACTCTGGTCCAGACAACTATGGAGTCATGATCCCCAAGTGCTGAAAGCCACGCATTAGGTCATTTCATTGTTCTACGTGCACATTTATTGTTTTTTTTAATAGTCGTATTAAAACTAAAATGATCATCAAACCTATGCTATTTATTTGGGGGACCCCATGAACTCAAACTAATACCCCACTATCCAAAGGAAGTGCGTTGTGATTCTTTTTTTATTTGGATGAAAATATAAACAATGAAATATCACATTAGACAGCCACACTTTCCAAAATCTATGCTCATGAAATATACATGGATTAAAATCAGAATTAGGGCATGATAAATTATTTTATATTCAGTTTAAATGTGTACAATTTCTATTATCATGTTCAAGGTTAAATAATTTTTTCCTTCCATTAAGGCACTTTTTCTCAAATCATTCATTTTTTTTACACAAAAGCAATATTTTTTTTATCTCCCCCCCAACTTAAAATAACATTGTCCCTAGTGTTTAAAGAAAAAAACTTGGAAGGGGGCAGAGGAAAAAAATGGGAGTTCAAAAAGGAAATTGAAAACAAGGATCATGGAATGAAGTCACCTGGTGGTTGAAGTTGAAATTCTTACTACTACCTTTTAATCCCTTGATCTCCATGTCACTCTGAGAATTCACTAGCGGAAGAAAAATAAACAAACAAAAAAAAACTATATATATATAGATATATGTATATATTTATTCATATAATAAAAAAAGTAATATATAAGTATATATATAACATTTATTGAATAGGGAAGCACTATAAGCTGTAGGTCAGTGGTAAGCGAGCGCACCTGTCTCCCTTCGGTCCCGTGTTCGAGTCCCCGCAGTTTTTCCGGTTTTGATGGGGTTTTCCCCACGACCTACGATGTGGAATTTTAAATTTATTATTATTATTTTTAATGAAAAAACACATAAAAATAAAATGAACTGGTGATACATTGTCTTATTTTTAAATTTCTGGGTAAGGTGTTACTCAAGGATCACACCACGTGACAGGGATGAATATGGCGCTCCTCTTTCATACACATCCAAACTCATAATAGAAGAATAGGTCAACAGTCTATTTTTTTATTATTTTTAAATATAAAAATGATTCATTAATCCTATTTAAAATATAAAGTTGATTAAAACAAAAAAATGATTTGAAATTTGAAAACCATGGATTGCCTCCCATGCAGCACTTTGTTTAATGTCGTTAGCTCGACTTGGACCCCTAATTGATTAATTATTTTTGTCATCTAAGGTAGGTTCAAACAATTCTTAATCAAATTCATGTTTTTGGAATGGTTCTATGAATGTTTTGACTCTATGATCATTAAGTTTAAATGTTTGAAAATTCGTGGGATCTTGAATGTCAACAGCCCCATGGGGGTACACCTTATGCACTATGTATTGACCTGACCATCTAGACCTCAACTATCCCAGGTGTAAATTAAGTTTAGGACTATACAAAAGAATAGGTTTACCTGGTACAATGTTTTTGGTTTTAATATTTTGAGATTTGTAGGATTGTACTTTATCTTTATTAATCCTTGAATTTTCATAAGCCTCCATCCTAAGTTCCTCAAGTTCATTGAGATATAATTTCATTTTTTTTCGGCCAATGAGAGGTCATAATGCATTTTCTAAATTCCCAAAAATCTTTATGTTAAATATTCACTAGAAAATGGAATTCTTTACGATAAACCAACCTATATGGGGACATTCCTAAAATGGTTTTATATGTGGTTCGATAGGCCCAAAGAGAATCTAAGAGTTTGATCAACCAATCTTTCCTAGATGGATTAACTGTTTTATCAATAATTTGTTTGATTTATCGATTGGATAACTCATCTTGACCATTGGTCTTTGGGTAGTAAGAAGTGGAAACTTTGTTATAAATTCCATACTTTTCCATGAGTGCTGAGAATGGATGATTACAAAAATGAGTTCCACGATCACTAATTATAGCCCTAGGAATTACAAATCTAGAGATGATGTTTTCCTTGATAAATATAATCACAGTTTTATGATCATTGGATTTTGTAGGAATGGCCTCAACCCATTTAGAGACATAATAGATAGCTAAAAGGATGTGTATATATCCCCTAGAGTTTGGGAAGAGACCCATGAAATAAATTCTCCAACAGTCAAATATTTCAACCACTAAGATGGGAGTGAGTGGCATTTGATTCCTTTTTGTGATGGACCCAACTTGTTGAAACCTAGGATAGCTTTGAAAAAATGTTTAGGAGTCCCTTGAGAGGGTGGACCAGAAGATACCACACTGAATAATCTTAGCAGAAGTTTTCTTAGAGGAAAAGTGACCTCCACATGCCTCACGATGGAAAAATTTAAGGATGGACTCTTGTTCAGACTCTGGGACACACCTCCTAATGACTTGGTCAGGGCAGAACTTATAGAGGTATGGATCATCAAACACATAGTACCTAACATCATAAAGTAATTTCCTTCGACCGTGAGTCCCTAAGAATTTTGTAATGACTCCTGTAACTAAGAAATTGGCTATGTTGGTATACTAAGGGCAGTAACTCACAGAGTATAGGTGTTCATCAAGGAATTAATCATACACAGAAAGGTGATTTGAGTTGTCTTTTAATTCTATCCGAGAGAGATTATCAGATACAAAATTTTCAACACCCTTTTTATCCTTGATTGTGAGGTCAAATTCTTGTAAGAAAAGGACCCGCCTAATCATTCTAGCCTTGGAATCTTGTTTTTGGAAGAGGTATTTTAGTGCAGAATGGTCATTGAACACAATGATGGGGGATCCTAAGAGGTAGGACCTAAACTTATCTAATGAAAACACAATATAAAGTAAATCTTTTTCAGTGGTGGTGTAGTTGATTTGGGAATCATTTAAGGATTTTATTTCATAAGTAATGACATAAGGAGTTTTATCACTACATTTTCCTAACACAGCTCCTACAGAAAAGTCACTCGCATCACACATAAGTTCTAAAAGAAGGTTCCAATTTGGAGATTTCATAATGGGAGGAGAGGTGATAGAGGATTTGAGGGTTGAGAATGAACCCTCACATCTTTCTATCCAAACAAATGGAGCATCCTTTACTAGGATAGAACAAAGGGGGTGGAAGATTGAACTAAAGTCCTTGATCAATCTTCTATAGAAACCAGTATGTTCTAATAAATACCTCACTTCCTTAAGAGTTCTGGGTGATGGAAGGTGATGAATGATGTCAAACTTTACTTTATCAACTTCAATACCCCTACCTGAGACTATATAGCCAAGTATTAATCCTTGTTTAACCATGAAATGGCATTTTTTTTAGTTTAGGACCAGCTTCATTTCTTCACATCTGGACAAAACTCTCTCCAAATTCCTAAGAAATCTCTCAAATGTATGCCCATAGACAGAGAAGTCATCCATGAAGACCTTAATAAAATCCCCTTCCATGTCTGAGAATATTCCCATCATGCACTGCTGGAAGGTTCTAGGGGAATTTCATAACCCGAAGGGCATGCGTTTGAAAGCAAAGGTGCTGAATGGACATGTGAATGTAGTCTTCCCTTGATCCTCTAGGGAGACCTCAATTTGATTATACCCTAAGTACCCATCTAAGAAAGTATAAGTCATGACCTGCCACTCTCTCAAGGACTTGGTCAATGAATGGTAAGGGGAAATGGTTCTTCTTGGTAAATGAGTTTAGCTTCTTATAGTCGATGTAGACTCTCCATCCACTACTCACCCTTGTTAGAAGAATCTCTCCATCCTCATTGGTTATCACTGTGATTCCATCCTTTTTTGGAACAACCTGGATTGGGATCACCAACTCACTCTCTGCTATGGGATAGATGATACTAGCTTTTAACAATTTCAGAAGTTCTTTTCTCACTACTTCCATGAGATTAGGATTAAGTCGCTATTGAGGTTGATGACATGGCTTTGAATCAGATTCCAGAACATTCCTATGAGTCCCGATAATTGGGCTAATCCCAGTAATATTAGACAGGGTCCAACCAATGTCTTTCTTATGTTTCCTAAGGACATCTAGAATCACCCTCTCATGATTGTCTTCAAGAGAAGAAGAAATAACAATATGATATTTTTTACTTTCCCCAAGAAAGGCATACTTGAGTGCAGTGGGAAGTTCCTTCAATTCAAGATCATGTTGGTTCATAATTTCAGTAGAAGATTGGGACATTGGATCAAGATCAATTTTATTTCCTAGAGTTTTAGATATGATTTATTCCCCACATGTAGAAGTTTAAGCTACTAGATTGGCTTCATCATATTTAGGTAATTTGTAGTGGTCTCCATAAAAGTGGTTTACTAAAAGGTTTCACTGATTGTTGGACCTAAGACTTCACCATAAGAGAAATTTGAAAATGATTGAAGCCAATGAGATAAACTTCCTTCATGTGAACAAAGTAAATAAATCTCATCTGGACTTAAACATCCACAAAATATTCCTTGATGTTCTATGGATTCATTATCAATGCTTCCTATCATGTTTACTTTATGAATGTCCTCATCATCCCCTATTTGTGAGCTTGCATTAAAGATGTTAAATTCTAGACTCACGTTTCCATAGGTGATGGTCATGTTCCCATTTCAGACTCGGATAACAGAGTTGATTGTTGAAAGGAAGGGATGACCAAGGATGATTGGGGTTTGTTCATTATTGCCTAAGTTATGATTGTTTTCAAGGATAATGAATTCAGCAGGGTAGATGAAGTTTTATACTTTTACTAGAACATCCTTCAAAATCCCCTTTGTAACCCAAATGCTATGATCAGCAAGTTGAAGTGTGATAGATGTGGGTTGGATCTCTTCAAGGCCTAACTGGAAGTACACAGCATAGGGGATGAGATAGACACTAGCACCTAGGTCACAAAAGGCCTTGAAAACTTTTCTCTCTCCTATTTCAACATTGATGTAAAGGCAACCCAGGTCTTTCAACTTAGGAGGAATGGAACCTTGAATGGTGGTACTCACATTAGCAGCCAAAAGGACTTTATTTTTATGTGAAAATTTTCTTTTAAAAGTGCACAAGTCCTTAAGGTACTTTTAGTAGGTTGGTATGGTTTGGATTGCATCGAGAAGGGGAATGTTCCACTAGACTTATGAGATGATTTCCCTCAATGTTTCACTCAATTTAGGCTTGGTTTTTCAACTCATGTGTTGAGGAAATGGTGCTTGTTGTGGGGTTGTTTTTTAAATATTTGTTTCTTTCACAAAGTTATTAGTTTCATCAGTTTGATCTTGGGGTTAATTTGAATTTTTATTAGAGTTTGATGCTTCATATGGTTTCTGACTTATTTGCTCAGGTTTCTCAATCGATTTCCCACTTCTTAAAACCATCAAAGCATTTAGTTGTTCATGAGTTGTTTGAGTGCAAATTGACTCTCTCCATACTATTTGTTGTGGAATGGATTGTGTAGGCATGGGTTCCTTTCTAGTTTGGATGGTTTGAAGTTATTTTTTTAGGGAAGAGACTTCCGAGTTCATCCATTCCATTTGTTTTCATAGTTGTTCTAGTAGGCTTTGTAGAATAGTTTGGGTTGGTGCTTGAGAAGATTGGTTTATCCCATAGGGTATTTTGGAGGTGGGATGGTTTATTGAAAATGGATCGGTGGTTGTTGGTATTGGATAGGTTTGGTTTGGAACTGGTTATGGGTTTGTTAGTTCTTATGGGGGTAAGGATTTTTTCCCTATGGTTGGCTAGGTTGTTGGTTATCTTTCCAGTGGAAGCCTGGGTGGTCATTATACCTTGGGTTGAAGGTGTTTTGGTATTTAGGATTTTGAAAGTTTAAAGCATTTACTTCCACTAGGGGTCCTTCTAAAATAACATCCTTGATGGATAGAATGGTTGGGCAGTTGTCTGTCTTATGGTCATGTTTCTCACAAATTGTGCAAACAGGATCTACAGTTTGGATTTCAAGGACTTTCCTAAGGTCTATCTCTTCAACCTTCCTAGAGAGTGCTACGAGTTTAGCCCTAAGGATTTCCTCTTCTCTAAGTGTATTAATTCTAGTAGTTCTTTTTAGATTTTCAGAATAAGGTGAAGTTCCCCAATTTTGGTTTTGTTCATCAAGGCTTTCTAGATACTCATAAGCATCATTTGGGGCTTTGTTTTTAAAAGTTCCATTACACATCATGTCAATGAATTGTTTGTTCCCCGGACCCAACCATTCATAGAAAATTATAACTTGTTAAAGTATAAAAAACCATGATGTGGAATCATGTTTAGGGTGTCTTTGAACATCTCCCATGTTTCATAGAATCACTCTCCCTCTTTTTCAAAAAAAAATTGGAATCTCTTTTTAAGTGCAATTGTTTTGTGGTGGGGAAATTATTTTTAGTAGAATTCTCTTTGTAATTGGTCCCAAGAGTTGATGGATAATGGTCTCAATTTTTTTATCCAATTTTTAGCTTGATCCTTTAAATAAAAAGTAAATATCGTTATCTTAGCTAATTCTAGTTGATGTTGGGGACACATGGTTTCAACGATGTCATTGAACTCCTTTACGTGAAGGTAGGGCATCTCAGACTCCATCCCATGGAATGTGGGAACATGGTTTAGGACATGGGGTTTAAAGATGTAGTTGGATTATCCTAGGGAGTTGTGTCTAATTCATGAGGGGGAATTTGTCTAGGCAGGTTTGAGGTAGTCATTCATGGTTTGATCAACTGCATTCCCCAAGTTTGGGGCTCCCTCATTTGGATTTCCATTTTGGTTCCCACCCAGGTTTATGAGTTGGTTTCTTTGAAGAAATTCCATTGAAATGGGCTCAATTTTTGACCTAGGGGTATTAGTAAGATTACGATATAATGGAAATATTTCCCTTGGGGTACATGACTCTCCAACCCCATGACTATCCACCCTAACTAGACGATTTGATTGATCACGGGTGTAGGTGGACATGCACCAAAAGAAAAAAAATGAGAAAGGGAAAAGATAAGAGATTTTGGATGAGAAAATAAGAAATGGGGTAGAATAGAATGGGTATTTAGATGAATTAATCAGGTCCCCGGAAATGGCACCAAAATTTGGTCTTTCCCAAATTTACCCAAGATTTTAGGGTTAAGCTGTAGCTTGTAGTTTAGCTTGGGTTGTCGAATCCTCAGAGACCTAAGAAGTAACCTACGGACACGTACATTCTATGGACTGTTTTTGGCTATTAAGTTTCCAACTTTGGGTTGATTTTAGATGGTTTTAAGTGAAAATTAAAAGTATTAAGTGAATTAAAATTATAATAAGGGTAGATCCAAGGTTATTACAAGGGGTGGATTGGATGCATTCTTTTTTAAAAAAAATATTTCAATTTCTTATATTTGAGATGTGTTCATTTAAGGAGATCAAACAAAATCGTCGCTTACTGGTTTAATGCCTAAATACCCTAATACTAATCACCTATACACTTTAAGGATTAAAGTTTTTATCACTCCAAGGTAAAGGTTTATATTAGCACTTGAAGTGTGTGACCTTAAATTCAATAAGGATGAAGAGGTTTTAAAATCATCAAATAAAAATCTCATTTAAAAGAAGTGATTAGCCATTAATGGGGTGAGAAATAACATCCAATACAGCCTATTTATACTCCCTTGGATCAACCCATAAGTGGGTTATCCCTCCATTGATCCTATGGTTTCAATGGAAGCAGGAAGTAGACTCATAAGGGATGAATTGGAAAAGTAAAAAAACAGTGAAATAACAATCACTCCATCGTTGTGTGATAATATCACAAGGTATGGTGTAAACAAGTTCACACCTTGAACCAACCATATCAAATTGATATGAAGAAAAACAGAAGAATAGGAGAATAAGAACTTTTATTAATAAACTAAAATGAATTGAACAACTTACATGTGAAAGTCAAACTTGAGACAACAAAATTTCAGCATAACATTACAATGAAAGGAAGCTCACAAGATGACTAAATCCTCCAACACCACTGCCTTATATAGGAATTTTGGGAGCCTTGGTTCAAGCATCCAATATTTAAAGTCATCCCACTTGATTATGGTAGGATTAAGGTGGTAGAAAGCTTGTGGAACTTGGATTTTCCACTCTTGATCCAATGTGGCATCCAGATTGACTCCACCTAACAGAAGCACCTATATGATCTTTTAGATGACCGAATTAGAGTGGTACAAAAAATAATAAAATGAATATAAGGATTTCCCCCAACCTTCTGTAAAGTTTAATCCCAAAATAATATATGGTTTACGATATATGTGTAAAATGGTGGGATGTTTTTCTGGGCCGCAGAATCTGGCCCAGAATTTTTTCTCCAAATTGGGATGCCTGGAAATCCATTTAAACATCATAATTAGATTTTTCCAATATGTAATAAAATGTTCCCCAGGATTTAATCTACCTTAAGTTAAATTTTTAGAATTATTGGGCTTGGATATTGGCCGCTATAGTAGTTTTAGTGGGCTGATGTCCAGTTCACTTCACCCAGAATGTTGTTTGTTCTAGGTTAACTTTGGTGGTCTTCCAATATGAATCTTCAAGTACTATAAAAGTATGAATTGTTACCAATTTAATGAGAAACCATAAAATTAAATATGAAAAAAAAAATCAAGATCATTGGGTAATTTAAATGATGTTCAAAAATGTACCATGTAATAGTGCATTTTAAGAAGGAATTACAATTATAATATGAAATAATGTTCAAATCGTAAAATGCACTAAAATAGTGTTTATGAATAATAAATCACATGAATATTATATATATTAACAATTAATATTATCCTAATTAATTTGATAATCAAATATAAATTATTAAACACTTCTTGGCATCCTGGGAAAATAAAACATATGAAATAGGTGAGCTCATATGCTCTGTAAGGATAAACAATATAGCAGAAGCTATCACAAATAACCATAAACTTTTAAGGTAAGGTAAAAAATTAGAACAAAATACTTTTAAAACATTATATTCAGTATAATATGGCAATAATAAATCAAATAATTTCATTTAAATGTTCACATGGATATTCTACTAGTTGAAACATCACTTGTAAAATCAATAACTAATCTCATAGCGAGGGAATGCATAATGCCGGACATCGTAACTATTATGTCAAGGCCTTGTTCCAAGACCATACACAAATATTCTATCAATTAACAGTTCAAAGATACTATTTTTTCTCATTAGACCTATCGATGCATCGAGGGGCTATAGAAGGCCCCACCCATCACTTACTAAGTCTAATGCATTCCTCATATGAAAAGGGTAAAACATAACATAATGATTCGTATTAAAACAAGCATATGGAATGTAAATATTTTAACCATAATCCATGAATGGTATAAAAATAGTACATCCATAGTCAAACATATCATAACTCATTAAATCAAGAATAATATCTAATAAAGGATGTTGACATAGATGAAAATAATCAGTAAAACCCTTTGAGAGAATTATCCCTTTTTTATTGAAATCATTTCAAAGTCACGCAATTTATAAAGGAATTAATTTAAAAGATATTTTTAAATAAAATTGTCCCATACCACTATGAAACTTTTTAAACTAATTAATATTTTAAAATAATCATGTTCATATAAATAAATCCTTAAAATCATTTTGAAAACATGAACATTAATTTAAAATAATTAGAAAAATAAATATTTAAAAAATTTAAAATGATGTTCTATTTAAATATTACCTTCCTTAAAACCTTAAAATATTCCTTTTTTAAGACATTTTTATGAAACATAGACATGGATGATAGATATTTCCCTGTAAATACTTACACATAAACAATTTGGGATAATAATGAGATTGAGAAATCAACTCATACCTTAGGTCTGATACTCTCCGTACGTGTATGAAACTCCTATATAGTGTTTTTAAACATATTATTAACTTATATCAGAATCATAATAATATTTATGATATCATATATGATTATTTTATGACTTTATATTACCCATTTATTAACAATTCCAAGTTAAAGTAACATTTTGGGTAATAATCACTTTGTTTATCGTACGTGTTTTGACTTTTTATTCATGATCATATTACTTAGATCATAATTTAATTACTTACAGAATTTAAAACATGATTTATATATCATATATATTTTTTATATCAATATATATAATATATAGATAAATAAAATGAAACACGTCGTTCATGGAGATGGTAGGTCATACGTAGGCATGAACGTTCTTTCTGTTTTCTTATCATATTGAATGGAAGTTAGTGAATGAAATATATGTATGTATGTATCTATATATATAATCCTCGTAGAATTATTATATCATATATTTCATACTTATTAATAATATTTATTCTTATAATCATTCTTGTATGGTAAATGTGGAAGATGAGTCTTATCGCGTCGTGGAGACGGTAAGTCATACGTACGCACGAGCGGCGATATCATTTCTTTAATAGTTAAATGGTATGGAATTGGATGTAATATTAATTTTATAGAAACAATATCATGTTATATATATTATTTAAATCCATTATATTTATCGTTATACCCATTTAAATAAAGTGTTTATGAAAAACAATTTTCACCACGGCGTGGTGATAGTAAGTCGTACGTACGCAAGTATGGTGATATTGTTTTTTATAGGATGGGTAAAAGGAGTAATATGGTTGTACCATAATTATAATAAAATTTAATCATGTGTAAGTTACTGGATTTATTATTTTAGTATGGAAAAAATAGAGAAAGAGGAAGTATAAGAAGAAAAAAACTTTGAAATATGCGATAAAACAATTACCTCTTTTCGGGTGTCTCCTTTTGATTTGCACAAAAGGACTCTTTAAGATGGCTTTATGCCAAAATTTAGGCCTATATGATGAAGTGAGAGAGGTTATTAGGATAAATGGGCATGGTTTTTCCGAAAAAATGGCTTTAGAGGTGTGAGTTAAAGAGAAATGGAGGTGCCCTTTTATAAGAGAGGTGAGGGGCACTTCAAGATAAATATTGAAATATTAATTTATTATAAAATTATTTTTCGGTTTTTAATACCTAAAAATTGATTTATTTAGAGGATAAGAAGATTATGGGTCGAAATACTCTCAAAAAATAGGTTTTATACATGTTTAGGTCATAAAATTAACCTTATCTTCTAGATTTAACCCTTAGTTAAATAGTTTAACTCTTACTGTTTCTTCTTATATTTTGACACTATAGGGTTAATATAGTTACTATAAAATTCCAAGAGAACCAAAAGTGGATAATTAATGAAAATTTTAACATTATATAACTCATTTGGTCGAATATTAGATTCTAAGGACTATTATATCATTAATGAAATATTATTTTTTTTTTAAACTCATTTATGTCAATTTTGACACTTTTTAGTAATTGATTTTGTTAAAGTCATAACAAGTTTATTACTTAAAACTAAAGGAATTAACTCAAATATAATATGTAATAATCATCAATAACATTCTTTCATGGAATAAAAAATTTCAAATTACATTTATTTTAATATTAATAATATCATTTGTTTGATTCCTTCATTAATAAGGCAAACACTCCATCATTATTGTGTCATAAATATATTTAATTATTTAATAGATAAAAATTAAAAATAAAATACCATGATGTAGTAAATAATTTTATATTTCTAATTACTATTTATAGTCAAATATATTAGTTATATAACACTATATTAAAATTTTTTTAGTAAAATATAAATGTTTATGTTATATTTCTCTTTACTTTAAATTAATTCTTATAACATGTCATTATCACACCCAAGTGGCTCCATGGGAACCCAAAATAGACCCAAGTATTTACAGTTTCATAAATATATCATCCAATAGTATTAAGACATGTTTTAGGGTAGTTTTATAATATTATAATATGATTTTTACCCTTATTTACCTGATTTACCCTTTAACCATGGTAAATAAAAAAAATTACTGAAGTTACTATTCATAATGTTCAAAAATAAAAGGTACCTATTTAAACAATTTGGAACTTATTATTCCAAATATTGAATCCATTTTTTATAATTCAAAACATAGAAGTTTCAGAAATTAATTTAAAATTAATTCCCATTGTCAAAACCAAAAAGCGTGTTTTTAAGAAGTAAAAACTATCAAAAGATTGACATGTGTTTTTGTCTAATTTAAATATAAAAATACTTATAATGAACTAAAATATATTAAATGATATAAATATAATCTAATTATAATTTAAAACCACTCAAATTTATAGTTTAACACTATAAATTATTTCGATTAAAAAAATCAATTAAAATTTAGTATTTTTCACTATTCATTGAAATATGGAAGTTATCAAAAAAGTACAAAAAATTTATCCAAACAAAATTTTTATATCCCAATTCTAAATAATAATTTAATTTCATAAAATTGAATGTATAAAAGTGTCAAATATTGGATTTAAAAAGGGTTCACCATTAAAAGGCGGAAAAACTTTATTTTTTGAAAAATATTTCTTTTATCTAGAAAATTAAATTGATATTTATATTATGTTTAATAAACACATAAGATGAATTTTAAGATTATATGGGATATATAAAATTCAAATTTTGGTTAATACTATTCATAAAATCTTTTTAAACGTCTAGTTTGATAGGTCATGGTGCGCTTGAACTCGATGTTGTGTACATTGCATGCTATTGAATTATTTAAAAAGGAAATGTACTATAGAATATTGGGGTGTTACAGTGGAACTAAGGTGAAATCAGGAAATTAATTTTCTTTTCTATGATAGACAAAGTACAATTCACTTGGCTAAAAATCTAGTGTTTTATTCCAGGAATAAACATATCAACCGAAAATACTAATATATCCATAAGTTTGTTGATGGTGGATATTTAGATCTATAGAAGATTAGTGGAAGAAAAAATCTCGCTAATATGTGAACTAAGGTTTTCATCCAAGAAATTTTGAGGTAGTATTATGCCTCAGTGGGATTGAGGTAACCAAAAGGATAAAGAAGAGTATTGTATGTATGTGTGAAAAAGGATGAGAGTTTGAATATATCATAGCGTTGTAGGTTTCCAAGTGATACTTAAAGTAGTATTCAATTGAAATATATTTAGGATTTTGAATAATCTTCTTGGATTTTTTCTTAGTTTATCAAAAGATCCAAATTTAGTTCACTGTAAGTTGGCAGTGTCATCAGAGATTTCAACCAGTGAAAAATCAGTTGGAAGGAAATTGTGATGGAAGTGAAATTTTAGTGTAAGTTGGGTCATTTATTGAATTATTATTTATGATAGTTATATTCTCAGTCTACAGGATGTATCCAGTCATGTTGAGGATTGTTACGGGAGATTGATGGTTATTGTTTCCAATAAATAGAGGCCAAAAAATATTGGATGTTGTTGCAATCAAGTGAATGGTTAGATCCCACTATATATATGTTGGTGGACTGCTGACTACTGTGTAATTAGATTATTTTATAATATTTTTCTACATTGAATATAAGCCTCCAAGTTGTAAGATTTTTACATTTGGGGAAATATATTTATTCAGTGTTCTCCTATAGACGTAGGATGACAATATGAACCACATAAATCAAAGTTTCATTTTACTTTTCCCTATTTTTTTATTATTTATATTTGTGTGTGTTTAGTTTTGAAAAGGATTATTGAGTGGTGATTTAGGGTGTGAAAAAATTCATAAGTTGGGATGGTCTATGTTCGAGGTAAGTTTAGTGTGTTTGTTTCACGAGACATTTGGGAGGTTTAATTTCCAATGGATGAAACATTCTACATCAAGGGATTGAACTTCTAGTGAAATCATGAACTGTGCATGTTATTTATCTTTATCCCAATAATATTTACCCAATATAACCTTCTATGTATGATATGGACACTATGAATTCATATTAATTCCATTACAATAATAAATTCCCCCTCTATCTTCATGGATCTAATGAATATAGTTTTTATAGGTTACCTCAATCAATTTATGGTAATCTTTATAGATGATTTTTGTAGGAACCAGGGACACCCTAAGAAGGGAGGGGTGAATCAGGGTGTAAAATTTTTCTTTTAAAAACAAGGATATTGTTCCCATGATGGTAGGAACTTTTTAAACTTGTAAGACTGATGGGAACAGAATGAAAAATAACCACAAGAAAAGATACCACACAACAATTTTACTTGGTTCACCACTCAGGGCTACGTCCAAGGAGCATACATCAACAAGTTGTCGGTCGTACCTAATTCCACTAAAATTCACTAGTTGGGGATTACAAATTTTGGGTACAGTCACTCTGTCCCAGGCACACTATCTTTACAGAAGTTCATGGATAGCTCAATG
Source organism: Viscum album (assembly GCA_963277665.1). Classification (NCBI taxonomy): domain Eukaryota; kingdom Viridiplantae; phylum Streptophyta; class Magnoliopsida; order Santalales; family Viscaceae; genus Viscum; species Viscum album. The sequence goes on along the minus strand of OY728128.1, from coordinate 2,078,541,177 downwards.
CGTCCCTCGGGTCACTCCCGTTGAATCCCCCTGGCTCACTGCTTTTGGTGAAGTCACCCTCAGTTTATAGACATAAAGGTCTCTTCAATAGATATGCATTAAAGTCTTTGTCTCTGCTCAGCATGAGACTCTTCTTGCATCGAAGTACTAAATTGATGCACTTGGAAGCACTGAACCCCTAAACTGGATAATTGGAATGTGCAAATAGGTTACACTAAATATTTCATACAACACCTACCCTTTGCACGAAAGATATCACTTTTGCACGCAATACTTGATTTTCATGTGGAAAATCTTTTACGCGACAACACCCTTTTCGCGCAACTGAATCTTTTACGTGCAACTGAATATTTTATGTGCAACTGAATCTTTTACATGGAACTGAATCTTTTATACGCAGACTTCACTTTTACGTGCAGCTTCTACTTTTTTGCGCAACTTCACCTTTTTCACGCAACTCCCTTTTTATGCACCTTTTACATGCATCAGACCTCATATATTCTTTGAGTCTTTAGATGTACCGAAAGAGAGGGGTCACCTCTTGTTTATAGGCCTCGATGATCCTTGCGCGAGAAACCCACCGTGTTGTGAAAAACTCTCATTCTTTGCGCAATTGTTTTCCACGCAGGAACCATTTTTCGCACTCATATCCAGATATTTCATGCAACTCATGACTTTTCCATTTTTCATCATTTTGATCCCAAAACACCTTTTGTGCGAGAAAACCAACCTACATTCACTATTTCACGCAAAACCAATTTAGTGCACAAAACATGTTTTTCGCGCACCACTCCAATATTTCGCACAGCTCATGCCTTTGCCATTTTTCAACGTTCTGATTCCGAAACACCTCTTGTACGAAAAACCTTGCTTCAGTATTTTGCGCACCACACTCTTTTTTACACACCATGCTCTTTTTCGCACACAATCCACCTATTTCGCGCACAATTTCTTCTTTGCGCTCACCTCCTTTTTCCAGCCACCCATGTCTTCATTTTTCGATTTTCACACCCAAAAAATTGGCAAACACTAGAAAATGGTACCACCTTCAATATTGTTGTCTTCTTAAACTGTATAATCACTTTACTGGAAAACATCAATAACTTCCAATAAGGATTGACAACAAACACAAACCACACTCCAATTCTTTCATATAACGGCCATGGTTCCAACAATCTCTCCCTTTGGGTTTGTTGGCAATCACCAAATAAATTCAATAGAGCACCAGACACATGCAAACCTAAAATGAAAGAATCAACTCATCCAACACTCTAAGTCTATGTGAGAAGTTCTTGGTGTAGAAAATAAGAGGGTAAGCATGAATTAGGATATTGTGTTTTGGAATTCTTAAAGATGCCCAAGTTATCCTCTTACTGTGTCACATAATCATTACATGCCCTGAAAGAACTCCTTCTCTTCCTAACACCGAATACTCATCGTGATATAGAACATGTCCTGAATTTATTCCTTCTCACCCATGGGAAATAAACCCAATGATGGATAACCATCAATTTTATATCTTAGAACAAACTTCCCCTGGATTGTATCTCCACCATAAACCTGAAACATTTCCACAAAACATATTAAAACGGTTAAAACAACTGGGGATAGGGGTACTCCAGAACCTTCTTTTGCACTGGGAGGTGGCTGAACCCCGAGGTTCAACCAATGTTTCTCAAACACAGACACTAACAGTGGGTTGGTCAGGATATCAGCCACTTTCTCATCAATTCCCACATGATCCATTTTAATCATGCCTTACTCAACTTTTTCCTTGATAAAGTGATATCTGATTTCAATATGTTTTGTACGAGAATGCTGAACATGATTCTTCGTAAGATCAATTGAACTCTTGTTATCACAGTAAATCACCATTGGTTGTTTCACCTCATCACCAATATCTATCAGTTGTTTCTTCATCCATAGTAGTTCAGTTCATGCCTTTGTAGTGGAGATATACTCAGATTCAGCAGTACTAAGAGAAGTACTTTCTTGTTTCTTACTCAACCGTCCAACACATTTCTACCTAATATAGAATGCTCCACCACTTGAGGACTTTCAGTTAACTACATCTCCAGCCCAGTTCGCATCAGAAAACACTGATAACTCACTGTCCCTTCCTGCAGCAAAGTATAAGCCACAATTGTGAGTACCTTGAATATAACTCATGATTCTTTTTACTACTGCCATATGTTGTTCCTTAAGATTACTCTAAAAGAAGGTTGCTAAGCATGTTTCAAAGACAATTTCTGTCCATGTTGCTGTCAGGTACAATAAGGTCCCAGCGATTCTTTTGTACATTGTGGGATCGACAGAGGTCCCATCCTCATGCTTTCTAAGCATAGTTCCAACTGCAATTGGAGTTGACATTGGTTTCGATTCATGCATATTAAATTTATTCAGTAGTTCTTTTACATACTTTTCCTGAGAAATGAATGTGTAATACTTATTTTGAATCACCTACAGCCTGAAGAAATATGTTATCTCCTCAATCATAGACATTTCAAATTCTTATTTCATGTTATTGGAGAATTCATCTACTAATTTTTTCCTGCTAAAACCAAATATAATGTCATTAACATAAACTAGAACCATGAACTGGTCTTTTGGAGAATTATTCACATAGAGATTGTGATCTACTCCTCCTATTTTCAATTCCAGCTTCTTGAGATAAGAATCTAGCCGGGAATACCAAGCTCGTGATGCCTATTTCAAACTAGAGAGGGCCTTCTTTAGTTTACAGATCATTGTTTCATCTATACCAAGAAGAAAACCCACTGGTTGTTCGATGTAGACTTCTTCTTCTAGAAAACCATTCAAGAATGTTGTCTTGAAATCCATTTGATAAACTTTATATCCTCTTTGGATTTCCATAGCAAGAAAAATCCTGATTGACTCCAATCGAGCCACTGGTGCAAAGGTTTCCTCAAAATTGACACCTTCAATCTATGAATATCCTTTACATACCAGTTGTGCTTTGTTTCTGATAACACTTACATTCACATAATACTTGTTCTTGAAAATACACTTTCTACCAATCACATTATGACCTCCGGGTCTCTTGACTAGATCCCAAGTCCGATTCTTGTCAATCTGATCTAACTCTTCATTCATGGCTTTCACCCATGTTTCAAATGTTGTAGCTTCTTCAAATTAGGATGGTTCCACCGTAGAAAAAAATGTAGATTGTTTATTACTCCTCATTCTTCTCTTTTGTGTGGGTTTAGTACAATCCCCAATGGTGTTGGATTGATCAATTTTTGATATTTAATTCCTCCTCTAAGGTTCAATTGAATTCTCTCCACCAATGGTTTTAACTTTAGATTCTTCTTCTGAGTCAACATCACGATGTGACTCATGGGGGTTTTGTATGCCTTCCTTCATTTTTGTATATGCATTTACTCTATGTTCACATTAATCCTCATCTTCTACCTCATCAGTATAGGAATTATTTGAAGCATTTTGGGTTTTTCCTTAAATGATATTAACATCATTGCTTTCCAAAATCCTACCCAAGCATTTATTGAAACACATGTATGCTTTGCTGTTCATTGGATATCCAAGAAATATTTCTTCATCAGTATTGTCACCAAACTTCCCTTGATTTCATTATTTATTTCAAATGAAACATCTGCTACTAAAAACAAAAAAGTATTTCAATAAAGGATTCCTTCCATTCCACAATTCATATGGTATCTTCATTTCTCCCATATAAAGCCTTGTCCGATTCTAAATGTGCACTACAGCTTCAACCGCTTCTTTCCAGTAATGGTGAGAGATATGACTCTCAATCAGTATAGTCCTAGCCATGTTGTTAACCTATTGATTCCGGCAATCAACAACTCCATTTTTCTATGGAGTTCTCATAGCAGTTACCTCATGTCATATTCCATGTTTTTCTAGGTAATTCTCAAACTCAATGGACGTGTATTCCCCTCCATTGTCAGATCGCAGGACTTTTGTTGTCCATCCAGTATCATTATCAAAAATTCGGTGATAAGTTTTCATGAAATCAAGAACTTGTCACTTCCTGTGAATAACCATTACACAAGCCATTCTACTATAATCATCATGAAAAGTACGAAGTACCTCTCTCCATGAGTTCCGAAAATGTTTATCGGGCCACATATGTCTATATGGACGAGATCAAGAAGGTGTGATGCCCTATTCTTCTTTGTTCTATATGAATTGCAGACTAGCTTCCCCCATATTCAAGCATCACAAGTATTTTCCTGTTCATATTTTAGAATGGGGATATCCATGACAATCTTCAATTTAGATATCTTCTCCATGTCTTGTTGGTTAATGTGCCCCAGCCTTCGATGCCAAAGGTTGTTTTCTTCTTCAACAGAAAAATAACAAGAGTTCTCTTTCTTGTCAACCTGATATAAGTTTTTATCTATTCTTCAACCTTTCATAAGAGAATTCCCTGTTTTTCTCTTTATAGTGCAGCCTTTTTGATTGAATGTTACTATGAGCCCTGACTCACAGATTTGACTCACACTGAGGAGATTGTGACGTTGATCATCTAGATAAAGAACTTCGGTCTTCTTCATCTCTCTATTGGAGAGAGCAGTATTTTCACTACCTTTAATCTTCAAAGCACCATCATTACCAAACCTAACTATTCTATCAACCTTCTTTTTAATTCTCTTCAAAAGTTCGGCATTTCCTATCATATGGGAAGATCATCCACTATCAAGAATCTAGGTACTACTGATTTTTGTAGCTTTGAGGGCTACTTCTGTAAGATTAGATTTCTCGATCTTCTTCTTTTTTGTCCAAGAGATATTTGATTTAGTATAAGATACTTATGGCATTCTAATTATTTCTTCCACATAATCAGATTCTCCATACCCATAATCTTCTTCAAGAGGAGAAAACTTCTTTGTGGGAGAATACCCTCAGGAGGGTGAGTATTGACACATCTCTGAGAGTTGTATGGATTTCTGTTGTCATACCTTTTCCTGCAATACATAGATTTATACCAAAGTTAGAACAATTAAAACAGTATCCATAGAAACTATTTCTTCTATAAGATGGAGGATATGAAATAGGTCTCCCTTTTTGACTTCCCAGATCTTCCCCATTCAAGTAGCTCCTTGCCTCTTTACAATATAACATGGTATGGCCCAGATAGCCACATAACTGACACTTCATGATGGGAAATGTCTTCTCACTTATATTTCTCCTCATGCCTTCTTCCTTGGGAGAATGGTTAGACTGTCTGTCATTTCTGAAAGTTTGAGAATAATTTTTAATTCTTCTCTTAGTTTGGATTGAGGGTTTCTTTTCTTGCACTTCAAGCAATGTTTCAACATGTCCAACTTTCATCTTGTCTTTATTTTGACTCTCTTCACTTCCAGTAGTTGATGTCTCAGCTTCATAGCCGATTCCACTCTTTCCCATGAAAGCGGTTCTTTGATCACTCAAGATTTTTCCAACCCCATCTGAACCATGTTTCTCTCTTACCAGTAATTCTACATCTGAGAATCTTCCAAACTAAATTTTCTTCTTACCCTCATTTGTGGTCGATCGACACTCAATTTTACTCCTAATAGTAACAACTTCTTCATCAAGACCCTCAAGAGTCTTGGACTTCTCTTCCAGTCTAGATGTAATTTCATTTATGAAATTTTCTTGTTCATCAATTCTAAGCTTTAGTTCTACAATTTAATCTATGCTTTCAAGGATTGAAGATTGAACTCTCACTAGTTATTCTAGTCGTTCAATTTTAGATTCAAGCTCTTCAGCATATTCTGATGATTCTTCCACCATTTCATTCCACTTATTGCATCTCTTACATTTTTTCTCAAGCTTGGAAAAGTAATCCTTAATTTTCAGCTTGGGATCACCATTAGGAGTCATATGATTGTCTCTACCTTTATCAATCGAGCTTTCTAACTTTTCAATGGTGGCCATCATGGAAGCATGGTTTCCAGTTTTAAATTATGGTTCTTCTTCTTCACATAATTCAATATCATCCTCTTCCTCTTCATAGACAAAAATATTCTTCTATATCTTCTTTCCATATTTGAAATCTCCCTTTTTGAAAAACCTTTTTCGTGGCTTCTCAATGTCTTATGCTTAACTCTCTTCATCATCAAATTTTATTTGGCATGGAGAGGAAATGTGCCCAACTGTTCCACAACGAAAGCATGCCAGAGGTAACTTACCTTTAAATTTACCTTTTTCCTTCTTCAGATTATTGGAAATGAGAGAAAGAATTTCTTTTTCCTCATCATCTTCACCGCCACTATCTTCTGAAATTTTCAGTTTTTCCATGGATTTTAACGCTATTTCCTTGATAACACAATTCGTAACATCTTCGGGTTTGACTCTCATCTCATATGCCACTAGACTGCTTAGCAGATCATCCAGAGATAGTTTAGATAGATCTCTTTCTTCAAGGGCCAACACCTTTGCATTGTACATAGGAGGAATAATTCTCAAGATCTTCTTTACAATATCGATGTCTTTGATTTCCTCTTCAAGACCTCGAATTTCTCCCACTACTTCAGTGATTTGATTGAATAATGAATCTGCATTCTCATCAGGATGTATCTTTAGATCATCAAACCTATTTTGTAGGACTTGAAGTTTTGCCACCATCACTTTTCTATCTCCTTCATAGATATTTTCAAGTTTATCTCACATAGACTTTTCTGAGGTGAAACTCATCACCTTTAGATAGATCTAATCTGAAAGAGCCGCAGGGATAGCATTGTGAGATTTAGCATCTGCATCAAGAACTTTTCTATCTGTATCATTTATAGCAAGACCTGTCAGATCAGTAACATGTATTCCTTGCATAGTAAAAAAAAGGGGTTCCATTCCAAGGGATCTTAAATGAGATCTCATTTTGTTCTTCCAAATCTGAAAATTACTTCCATCGAAGAGAAGTATTCCCCTATCATTAACTGCATTCTCCATGAAGTCAAAGGATAGATCTAACACTAGTAACCTTTACCCTTTGATACCACTTGTAGGACCCAGGGACACCCTGAGAGGGGAGGGGTGAATCAGGGTGTAAAATTTTTCTTTTAAAAACAAGGATCTTGTTCTCATTATGGTAGGAACTTGTTAAACCTATAAGATTTATGGGAACAGAATGAAAAAGAACCATAAGAAAAGAGACCACACAACACTTTTGCTTGGTTCACCACTAAGGGCTACGTCCAAGGAGCATATGTCGATAGGTTGTTGGTCATACAAAATTCCACTAAACTTCACTAGTTGGGGATTACAAAGTTCGGGTACAGTCACTATATCCCAGGCACACTGCCTTTAAAAAAGTTCAGGGATAGCTCACCGCATCCCTTGGGTCACTCCCATTGACTCCCCCTGGCTCACTGCCCTTGGTGAAGTCACCCTCAGTTTATAGACATGAAGGTCTCTTCAATAGATATACAATGAAGTCTTTTTCTTTGCTCAACATGAGACTCTGCTTGCATTGAAGTCCTAAATTGATGCACTTGAATGCACTAAAACCCTAAACTGGATATTTGGAACGTGAAAACAATTTACACTAAAGATTTCAAGAAACACCTTCCCTTTGTGGCAAAGATCTCACCTTTGTGCGCAATACTTGATTTTCGCGTGGAAAACCTTTCGCGCAACAACACCCTTTTCACGCAACTAAATATTTTACGTGCAACTGAATCTTTTATGCACAACTGAATCTTTTACACACAACTGAATCTTTTACGTGCAACTAAATATTTTACGTGCAGCCTCCACTTTTACGTGCAGATTTTTCTTTTTCACGCAACTTCACCTTTTTCGTGTAACTCCCTTTTTGTGCACCTTTTACGCGCATCAGACCTTGGATCTTCTCTGAGTCTTTAGTTGTACCAAAAGAGAGGGGTCACCTATTATTTATAGGCCTTGACGATCCTTGCATGAGAAACCCACCGTGTCATGAAAAACTCTCATTCTACGCACAATTGTTTTTCATGCAGGAACCATTTTTCGCGCACATCTCTGAATTTTTCGCACAACTCATGCCTTTTTCATTTTTCATCGTTCGGATCCCAAAACACCTTTTGTGTATGAAAACCATCCTACATTCATTATTGCGCGCAAAACCAATTTAGCACACAAAACATTTTTTTCGCGCACCACTCCAATATTTCGTGTAGCTCATAAATTTTCCATTTTTCGATGTTATCATTCTGAAACACCTCTGGCGCAAAAAAACTTACTCCAGTATTTCACACACCACGCTCTTTTTCACGCACCATGATCTTTTTTGCGTACAATCCACCTATTTCACGCACCATTTTTTCATTGAGAGCACCTCCTTTTTCCAGCCACCCATGTCTTAATTTTCAGAATTTCACGCCCAAAAAAATGGCAAACATTGGAAAATGGCGCCACCTTCAATACTATTGTCTGCTTAAACTGTATGATCACTTCACTAGAAAACATCCTAAACTTCCAATAAGGATTTACAACAAACACAAACCATACTCCAATTCTTGTATAAAACGGCCATGGTTCCAACAATTTTCTCATATATTCTAAGAGAAAGGAAGAGTATGAAGATCATTTGAGGATTTTTATGAAGACAATGAGTAAGAAGAATATATATAAAAAATTTAGCAAGTGTGGATTCATGATACATAAAGTATCATTTTTGGGTCATGTAATCAAAAGTGAGGGTATATCTATGGATTTTACAAAAATAGAGGTAATTATAGAATATCCCAGACCAACAACTGTAACATAGATAAATATTTTTCTTGGATTGGATAGATACTATTCATATTTTGTGAGAAATTTCTTGTGACCGTAAAATCTACTAACCGAGTTAACTCATAAGGTATTTATGTTTTTTATAGATGAATGAGGAGAAAATTTTAAGGAACTCAAGATAAGGTTACTCACTGTGCCTATAATCACACTACTATACAGTAGAAAAGGTTTTGTGATATATAATGATTCATCAAAGAAGGTATTATAATGTGTTATCATTTATAATGACATTATGGTATCATATGCCTCATATCAATTAAATATTCATGTGAAAAATTACCCGACAAATGATTTGGACTTAACACTTCTAATATTTGAATTAATGATATAGAGAAAATGAATTTATGGTGAAAATTTTGAAATATATATATTATAAGTTCTTAAAGTATATATTCACACATATGGAGTTCAACATGCACCAAAGGATATGTTTAGAGTTTATTAAAGAATATGAATTCTCAATATAATACCAACTTAGAAAGGAAAACAAGGAAGATTATTTTGTAAGGAGGAGGGATCATGCGACCTTATCCATGATAAGGATTCAAAGAGACCCAATAATCATGGATTTTTAAATTATGGACCTTGAAATCATAAATTAATGGGAGAAATAATATCATTTTAAAGTGATTTCTCAATGATCCATCCATGTGAAGATCAAGGAGGTCCATGAGGATATGGTGATACAGAAGAAGGTAAGTAATTTTCTAGATTTAAACCATGAAAATGATGGAATTATACTATTTTTTAAATGGATATGTCTCCCATTAATAACAAAATTGAAGAAGGATTTATTATATGATGCATATAAATCACCAATCTCTATCCATCCTAGAAGCACAAAGATGTATAGATATCTCAAGAATCATTTCAGGTAAACATTATGAAGAAGGGTATTTTCAAGTATATATAATTATACTTAGTTTTCTAACAAGTTAAGTTTGATGTTAGAAGTATATGGGGATAATTCAATTGTTACCTATACCTATATATAAATGGGTGAACATCACTATATATTTCATTATATGATTTCCCAAAAATTATAAAGGATATAATATCACTTTGGTTGTAGTTGATTTCCATAAAAAGTTGGTATATTTCATTGTTATTTCAAAATATTTATCACTTGATCAACATGATAATATATAATTAAATTAAGTGATATGGATGTGTATAATCGAGATCTGAGGTTTACCTTGAAGTTCTAGATAAGTCTTCAACAAGAATTGGATACGAAGTTGAGATTTAGCACTATTTACCATCCTTAGACTGATCGTCAATCTGAAATGACCATTAAATCTCCACAAGATATGTTAAGATCTAATTAAATTGATTTAAAAGGAGTATGGGATCAAAAAAATTCCCCTATGTAGTTCTCATATAAAAAAATCTATTCTAGAATTCAAATGGAACTGTATATGGATCTATATGGGAAGAGATGAATAAATCCAAAATGTTGGGATTTAGTTGGTGATTGTATGCTCATGGGATTAGATCTTTCTCAAAAAAAATATATAAGAATCAAACCATTTAGTGATATGTTAAAACTATGAAAAGTATTTAGAAGAGTTTTACTGATAATCATAACTGAGATTTGGTGTTTTAAGTTAGTGACAAGGTATTCTTTCAAATATCACTATGGATGATGGTTATGAGATTTGGGAAGAAGGTGAATTTTATCTCTAGTTACATTGGACCTTTTTAAGTCATAGATCATGTGGGGATGGTATATTATCATCTATTGCTTCCACTAAACCATACACAAGTGTATAATGTGTTTTAAGTATCACTTTTGTGGAAGTAAATAGTTGAACCTTCACATGTATTTAACTCAGAGGTGGTACAACTGAAACATGAACTCTCTTATGTTAAAAAATATATAAAAATATTAGAACATATAGATTAATTACTATGAAATGGGATCACTCTCCTAGTTAATGTTCTATGTAGTAATCATAAGTTTGAGAAAGAAATGTGGGAACTTGAATATGTAATGAGATAGAAGTACCCTCATTTTTTTATTGGAGTAACGAAATTTCCTGGGTGAAAATATTTTATGGTGGTAGAATGTAACACCCTACAATTTTAGTATGTATTTTAATTTAAATATGTACTTTTTGTTCAATATCTTGTAGTACATGATACCCAAAATTAAAATGAACTATGTTATATTTTATTGTGATAAAAATATTACAATGCATGATAAACATTAATAAATTATGATAATTCAATATGAAATATCATTAATAAATAATACTGAAATAATAAAACCAAAAGTAAATAAATACACCATGAACATTCTCATAGTTTTTTTTTTGAATATCATACCTTGGATTATAACTATGGAAATAATGAAAAAAGTTAAAAAAAATAATATAAATCTAGAGAAATAAGTGAATGTCTAGGATGAATGATTTTAGAGATATATGTAAGGCTATATATAAGAATGTAATATGGTAGTTGGACATATGAACATTGAATATATGGTCATTGTATATATATGTATCTAATATGTACATAGAATCCCTATTATTTTTAATAAACTAAAAATAATTTAATTTACACATAATAAATACCATGGAATGAAATGAAAAGATAATATCCTCCAACGGCTCGAAAGCCTTCATGTTTTATTGATTTTGATAATCCACCTTTCAAGGGATGAGTTGGAACCCTTACAAGGCTCGTAGGCGTAAGTATTACATGGACTATAGACCTTAGAGGAATTCATTGCCCGTAGGCTTCAAACATTATACACAACCCAGACTAACTACTTAGAAATTCTCCTCCCTGGCATCTTCATCATGAAATTAGCTCTCCACCTTCACATGGCTGTTTGGATGGGGTTTCCCATGTATGCATAGTATTTTCCCAATGGCAGGTGTCATACCCTCCGATTCTTGCAATCTGTTTAGCTTCTGCTATGGTGAAATCTCCTTGCTCCTCCTTCTGAAGCTTGTTCCTTGTAGGTTGTCTGGTTTGCATCTGCCTTTTAAGGTGGCCCGAAGGCCTTGAGTTGGCCCGAAGGTCGTACTGACCTGAAGACCTTACTGACCCGAACGCTTGGGTGGCCCGAAGTCCTTAAAGGACTCAGGGACCAAATCGGTGGCCTGAAGGCCCAAACAGGGGAATATTCTAGGCTGTTACAGTGCTAGACAGTTCCTGCTACAGTTCCCGCTACAGTACCCAGAAATTATCCTCCACCTGTATTTGATCCCATGTCTCTTGGATGAACTTAAGGAGTCCCCACCAACTAGGTTGAGCCTCATGTGCGAAAAAATAATAATTAATTATAATTTTTATTATAAAAATATGTATTTTTATTTGTGTTTTGTTAATATTCTTAAATAAAGATTTAATGGTTTTATAAAATTCAAATAAATGTTATAATATTAATGTATTTATAAAATTTAATGGTTTAACGATAAACAATGGGATGTTATTAAATTCCTTTAAAAATGGGATAATTTTTAAATAATTTGTTTTCATTATTTTTGGTATTTTTGTATTATTAAATTAAATATCACTTTTTAGTAATGTTTTAAATTAAATTTATTTCTATATATATATATATATATATATTAAAATAATTTACCATTCATCTAATTATTATTATTTGGTATTGAATATGAATAAATTTATTTTTAGGCTTAAAAATATATTTTTCTAAAAAATGTTTTTATGCATTATAACTTTATTATATTGAAATTAATTTTTATAAATTTTATAAATTGATTCCAATAAATTAGATTTTATATCTGGAATCACAAAATCTAAATTTTTTAAAAAATTTAATTTCATTTTTTGTCACAAAAATAATTTACCAAGGTAAAAATTGAATTATCATGGTAAAGGTAAAATGAGGTAAATGGGGTAAATTAAGGGGTAAAGTCCTAAAATATCACAAAATATTTTCTATAAATTAGTGTGTGATGAAATTATAGGCCTCCCATTATACAATATTCATTATTGGTGAACATTGAATCCAGATTATATGGGAAATTACCTTCTTTATTTATTAAGGAATGAGTATTTTTGAAAATTCTACTAAACCTCAACTATAAAAGGACCCCTATTATACACAACACAATCCAAATATTTAATTTTTTTTCCTCTTCAATACCTACCAAAAATATTTCCCCAACAATCCAATCCCATGTTTCGAATCCTCTTATCATAATAAAGAGTCCAAAATCCCTCATTTCCAAGAGGCACCCTAAGATAACATTCAAGTCTTTAGCGTAAGTATTAACCTCAACTTAATCATTATTCTTCTTATTATTCATCCAAATCTTATAAAATATTATTTAACACTTTAATAAAATGTTTTTTAAATCAATAATGATTTGTAAAATTGGTATTTTTATTATTTTATAACATGTCCTTACTCAGATAGTTGTTATAATGCATTCTTATTGGGGTCATTTTTACTACCTGTATGAATAATGTTATACCATTTACATCATGAATGTCTAAGAAAACATAAAAAATAGTAATAAGATATAATAATAATTAATTTATGATGTTTTTATAATTATATAATTTTAATATATATAATTTATACTCATTAATAAAATCAACTCTTTTTTTGAATCAAAATTCATAAAAAATAGATTTTTAAGAGTTCTATGAAAATCATCACCATAAAATCCATGAAATGGCCATGGGAATCCAGAAATATATCAAAAAAATATAATACATTTTAATTAATATTTTGGGTTTTATGATCCAATTATCAAGGAGTAAGAACTGTAATCTCTATACCAAGGCTAGCACATAACAAACAGGAAAATTAACACACATATATTAATTTTAACAAAGAATGATTAATAAATAGGAAATATGAAATTAAAAATGAATGATATAAAGTAAAATAAATATAAATATGGTTTTTATATATATAAATAATTAAATTAAATTTATTATACATGGATTTAGAGTGCGTCTAACCAAACATAAGTCTAGGGTAAGTGTTTCTTTTCAAATCTCACATTAAATTTGATATTATTTATGTCTAAATTCCTATTTAAGGAAAGTTTATATTATTTATATATAAAATTACATATATATTCTTATCCAATATTTATTTAGGAATCATATATTTTTTCATACCATTTCACCTTTTTTGGTTCACAACTGAACTGAAGGATTGCCTGTAAGTGGAGTAAAACTTATCTCATCATTTCAATCAAGAATATTTAACCCCCATGACCATATTATTTATATTATTTTATGGAAGTAATTATTAATAATTATATGATTTATTAAGGTAATTTTCTATTTACTTTAACTTTATTTACAAAATTTTGAAAGGAATCTCTTTTTAACATTTTCTGTAATGGTCACTTTGAATTTCTTTATAAAAATATGAAAGGAGACTCTTTTTAAATGTGTCTGCATGATCTATTTTTCCTATTTTTTATATAATTTTCTATATGAATATTCATTTAAAAGTTTTAATGGTTTTCCTTAGTAATTTTTATTCTCATTATTTTATAAAATATTACCTATATAATAAAAGTTATAAAAAATAAAGGATATTTCTAATTATTTTTTAAAGTTATTTTTTAATACTCTTATAAAGTATCTTTCATATATGAAAACATAATTTAACATTTAATATCATTCATTGGGGATATTCTCTTAGGATAACGTCCACCATATTTCTTTATATGTCTTATGATCATGTTTTTTAGAAATGTTTATGAAACATGTCTATTTTTCATGGGTTAATTAAGTTATGATGGGATCATGAATGTTTTCATGTTCATATGGAACACATATGTATTATTTATCATTATATGTTGGGTGGGTGAATTATATCCCTTCAATTAATTGGGTAAAGTTTTATATCTCATGATATTGGGATGGGACCATGTAGTTAGCCCAATTAAAAAATGTTATGGGGAAAGAGTGGTTAGCCAAAACCCACAATGTTATGGGTGGGTGGTTGGCTTAGTCCATTATGATATAAATTTATTGGTGTTTAACATTAAAAAAATGTTTTTATTTATATGATTATGTTTGTTCTACATTATTATGTTATGTAATGTACTTATGTCATGTTATCATGATTCATGATTATTGAATCATGTTTCTATACTCCTATGACTCATTTATTATGTTATGCTAAAAGCCTCATATCAGGAATCATGTTTTATGATCTATGTTTTATTATGTATTATTTACCTATGTTATGTTCATGTATATTTTTTATGTTCTCATACCCACGTATTCATATTATGCACACTTATGATTTTTTATTGAGATATCTTATGTTCACTCCATACTAATCATCAGATCTCACCACTTCTTATTTTTATATTCCCCTAGAAATGAAGAAGAATATTTTGTGTAATATTTCTATAATGCTATCATGTGTGAAGATTATTTATGGGAGATTTTTAAGAATGTTTTTAATGTAAGTTGGTTATGTATTTAGTCTCCAAATACACTAAACCAATATGTTCTTGGGCATGATTTATTGTGACATGTAATGAATATTCATGTAAAATGAAGTAATATTTATGTATTTTAAGGTTAGTTTATTTTATTCTAGTAATTAATGGGTGAGAATATTGGATTTTGGGAGTGGGAGATGAAACCAAGTGAAATCTTAGATTTGTTTTTTGTTTTATATCCCCATTCCTTTATTCTTTTGGCTGCCCTTGTGTATGATTGGCCCATCAGTTAATATAGTTTATATATGTATACCTTGTATAACATTACAATTCTTTAGATTATATTTTATCATGGGATCTAGTCTGTTATGATTATCTTATAACTGAAATGTGAAAATTGTTGGACTCTTCATGTTTTAATGCTCACAAATCATGTTAATCATGTTAATAATGTTTTAATAGTCAAAAATCATGTTAATTATTTTAATAATGTTTTAATGCTCACAAATCTTGTTAATTGTGTTTACCTTATTACAAATCATGTTTGGAGATTGTTGGTTTCCTTATGTTTTAATGCTTATAACCCATGGTCTAAAATCTCACAAGATCCTAATTCAGAATCTCACAAATCATGTTTGAATCTTGTAAACTAGGTTTAATATTGTCATATTAGGTTTCATTATGATTATATTTAATCTTAATCCATTATTTGGATATTACATATTAAGACAATATACAGATATTTGGCTAAGTCTAAGAAACTGTAAGTCCGCCACTGGTTCTGGATTTTGGAAAAGTCCCCGACATCGTAACCCAGACACTATAATCCAAACACCGTAACTCAAAAATTGTAATCCAAACACCATGAATTTGACACCATAACTAGTTCCAGATTTCATAAATCATGTGACACCAGTTCCTTTCTACCATATTCAATACATCGTAACAAGACACCATTCAAAGTTTTGACAAAGGACTAGACATTGTTACCTGAGACACTGTGATCCTAACACTGCATCTGTGCTACCGGTTCTAGATCTCAATGAAACTATGGCACTATGAATGTCTCACTGTGACTGTGTCACCACTTAAAGGTAAAAGAGAAGACATTGTTTCCAATGACACCGTTTCAAGACATATTGAAACAACATTCCTTACTTTCTTTGTTTTTCAATTTAATTTAAAAGTTATTTCTAATGGTTATATTTGAGTAATTTAATTACACTGAAATAATTAATGTTTCTATGTAGACATGTCACTTGATAGTATGAGGTACTAGGTGTAGTGATCTTGTTCCCTGCCGTCCATAACCAATACATCCCAAAGATAAAATACGTGGACATGCACGGGCTGGGTAAACAAAGAGAAGTTGAATGCAGTGAGTAGAGTAGATATACACTGATGAACACATGAAGAAATATAGATTTCTTGGTGGATGAACTACTATAGATATGAACTTCAAACATTCTTGTAGTAGCAATCCTAAGAATAATAAGAGTTACAAAGAATATCACATCGAACTGGGAACCAGAACATGACACTCGTGATACTCTATTTTCACAAGAGGAATCCTAATTTGCATATCATGAATCCTATGAGTCCAGAGCTACATAGAATAACACTCAGACCATTTCTAATCCTTTCTCATTACTTTTTCTCTATTTTTTATTGATTTTATTACCTTTCAAGTAGTTTGTGTGTCTGTATTAAAAAACACTATGTCTCCTGCATTAAACTGGAGGATACAAGATATCCTCACTCAAATATCTTTTTACAATTTTTTTACCCATTTATAATTATGGAAGAAGTCATGTGTGACCTAATTGTTTATTTCCCCATGAATAATAGTGTAATAGGTCTTGTGACCTGGTCAGTCTTGTGTACTATTGTTAATCCTGATTCAGGGTGTAGATCAAAATATATATCTCTCTCTCTCCCTATATATATATATATATATATATATATATATATCTTGGTGGTGGGTGATCACTAAGTGGAGTGGATTATGTCTTGTCTTGAGACTGAACCACTTGTTTTATCCACTGTGTTTTTAAATTCAGTCTTTCTCTATTTCAATTCGTTTTTTAGAAAACTAAATTTTACTTTGACAGTTAGTCTTGGATAATAGTTGTAACTATTTTTCCCTATTATAATAGTTTCAAAAGTGGTATCAAAATCCCATATTAATATTACTGAGAATTAATCAATCTCTTGAGAAGTAATTTGAATAGTCAAACTATTGTAATTATATTACCTTGATTAACTGGCCTATTTTATTATAAATTGGGGAAATATTTTAAAAAAATTAACATAAATTTTTATAGGAACTCAATTCACCCACCCACCCCCCTTTAGTGTCCTACTCTAACCAAAATTTGGTAATAGAGGAGTTTTTGAAATCCCTATTTTCAAAATTTTAAATCTATTTTTAAAATAGTTTTCAACTGTGATTTTAGTTATGTTTTAAAGATCTCTAAATTTCAGTTAGTTCTAAATTTTAAGTTTTTTAAAAATATATACTTTATTATTTAGTATGTATAATATATTGGAAAGCACTAATACCAACATACCTCCATTCTTTAATGGAACCAATTATGCACAATGGAAAATTAAAATGAAGATGCACTTAGAAAGTATGGGTTTTAAGATTTGGTCTTCCATTATAGATGTCTATAAGATTCCTACTACTACTAGAACTAAATGGAATGACCCAACTAAGGCTTATTAAAATAATAATTGCAAATCCATGAATTCCTCATACTATTCTTTAGAAGATTAAGAGTTTAACAGAATTTCTGCATATAAAACATCCCATGAAATTTGGGATACTATATCTGTTTCACATGAAGGAACCTCTAGTGTTAAGGAAATGAGACTTAACAAATATACTATTAAATTTGATAACTTTAATATAAAGCCTGATGAGCCAATTTTTGACATGTATCTCAGGTTTAATGAGATTTCAAACACTATGATCTCACTAGGAAGAGATGTTACGGCCAGAGAGAAAATCATGAGAATACTCAGATGCTTACCAAATATATGGATAGGGACCTCTATATCAATTATAGAATCTTGTGATATTATCAAGATTCTAGTCAAGGATATGATACGGAAGTTTATGATGTATGAGGAAGAACTAAAATTCAACAAGAGGAAGATGAACTGGACAGAAAATATGTGGCATTTAAAACTTCTACCTCTAAACATAAGGAAATGAAGAAATTATAAGCCCCTCCAGAAATTTCCAATATTGAGAAATCATCACCAGGCAGTGATGAGGAAATGGATTAGTTATCTAGATGATTTATGAAGTTTTATAAAAGAAAGAAATTTTTCAGAAATCCAAACTTCAAAGGAAGAAATCATCACAAAAGAAATTGGAAGAAGGATTGGAAAATAAGTGAAAAATCTGATGAAATAGTATTCTATGAATGCAAAAGAAAAGGGAATGTAAAGGATGGTTGTTCTAAATTAAAATATAAGAATAAATATGAGGATAAATATAAAAAGTATAAAAAGGAAATGAAGAAAACATGGAGTGCTTCTGAGGACAGTTCAAGTTACTTAGAGTCTTCATATGATGGAAATACTGACAAATCCAATATGTGTTTTATGAAAAAAAACATCTGAGGTAACCCTGGAGTCTCCTATACAAAATTACTATTATTTTGGAGATAGAAGTGATCCTGAAAATAATATTAGTGAAGAATTATTTGAATAATGTAATATTCTTGAAGACACTTGTAATGAGATAAAAGATAAATACAAATCTTTGAAGATACAGTATGCCTTTACCACTACTTTCAAATATGAACATGTTGTGGAGAAAGAGAAAAATGTTCAATTACTCAAGGAGAATAATGAACTTAAGTTATCTAATGAGCAATTGAAAAGGACCTAGAAAAAATTACCATTGGAAAAAATAATTTTACACCGATTTTGGTAAAAAAAATTCCCCTAGATACACTACTGGTATAGGATACCAACCTAGGAAAAGAAATCTCACCAAAAACAAGTTTGTAACTAAATATGGGAAATCTATTTTTCTACCAAAAAATAAAAATTCTACTGCTATTTCTAGTTCTAGAAAATATTTTACTACCACTATTTTTTCTAGACCAAATAGGTTATATTTTTCAAATATGTTATATAATGCTTATAGGAAACCTATGAAGCATATGTGGGTTCCTAAAGCACTGATTACTAATGTCACTTGACCAAAACAAGTCTAGGTACCAAAATATTTTTTTATTATTTTGTAGGAAAGCTTTCTAAAGATCTCCTTTAAAAAATTATCATACTTGGACAATGGATGTTCAAGACACATGATAGAATATTACTCATGCTTTAAGAATTTAATAAAGATTTATGGTGGGCATGTCACCTTTGGTAACAGTTCTAGGTATACTTAGACCTTCTTCTTGGCTCACAAAAGTGAAGACTGCTCTCATTTCACCAAGTATGCTAGGACTATAAAAATATTAGTGGACTTAGGATAAAATATCTAAGAGGTGGCCATGGATGTGAGTTTGAAAACCAAGATTTTGAATCCTTTTTCTCACAAAATGTCTATATTCATAACTTCTCTACCCCTAGGAAACCACAAAAAAATGGTGTTGCAGAAAAAATAAATAGAACCTCGTAATAAATTTCTAGAATAATTCTTAGTGAGTATCACCTACCAATTTATTTTTTGACTGAAGCCATCAATACAACATTATATATTATTAAAAGAGTGTTAATCAGACCTATTTTTAAAAGAACTTCTTATGAGTTGTGGAACAATAGAAAACCCAAGGTTAATTACTTCAAAGTTTTTGGTTACAAAGTCTATATTCTTATACTAAGGATAATCTAGATAAATTTTCCTCTAAGAGTGATGAAGGAATTTTTCTATGATATTCAATCTATAGTAAAGCCTGTAGATTCTTTAACAAAAGAACTGAATGTGTGGAAGAATATGTGCATGTAAAATTTGATGAGAAAGATCCACATGAACCTAAGACCTCCCTAGATAATCTTGAAGATGATATGTCAAATATGGACATTAATAATAAATAATTTAACCACATTATAATGGAATCAATTAAAATTTACAGTTATGTAAATTCTTCAGATTCAAGGCATAATGAACTTGAACCTATTGAAGAACTTAAAATTACTATCCATTATTTTTCTAGAGATGTTAGAAACCTTAAGAACCATCCTGTAGATTCTATTGTTGGAGACTTAGATAAAGGAACAAATACTAGAGCTTCTCTAAGAAATAAAGTTGAACATCAAGCTTTTTTATCAGAGCTTGAGTCTAAAAACATAAATGATTCTATCAATTATTAATTTTTGTTGATGGATATGCAAGAGGATCTAAATTAGTTTGAAAGGAATAAATTTATGAAACTTGTGGATAGACCTAAAGACACCTTGACAATAGGCACTAAATGGGTGTTCAATAATGAAGTAGACAAAGCTGGTAACACGGTTAGAAATAAAGCTAGATTTTTTTCACAAGGATATAGTCAAGAAGAATGAATTGACTATGAACAAACCTTTTCACATGTTTTTATACTTGAATCCATTAGAATATTTATTTCAAATGTATCACATATCAATTTCAAACAATATCAAATGGATGTCAAGAGTTCATTCCTAATGGTTATATAGTTGAGGATGTTTATGTTGAAAAAACCCTGGTTTTACAAACCCTCACTTTCCAAATCATATATTTAAATTAAAAATATTTATATAGTTTAAAACAAGCTTCAAGAGATTTTTATGATAGATTAAGTAGTTTTCTAATTTATAAAGGTTTTAAAAAAAGGTATAGATGATACTACTCTCTTTATAAAACTAATTTCTAAATATTTCTTAGTTGTTCAAATCTATGTATATGACATTATTTTTGTTCCTTGTGCATGCCTCCTGTGTGATCCTCCTTTTCCATGTCTAATGGGATAAAATTTATATTGATAAAGAGAGAGATATATATAGAAGGTAAGAGAGGTACCATTTTGAAGCCCTCGATGCGCTGAGTCGGCATACGACATTCGTGGATGCTGAAATCAACCGAAGATTTGGCAGTTTCTTCTCGAAGGTAGGAATATTTAAATTTTCACCATATATCCCCTTTAAACATGTTTTTTTATGTTTTTAAAACCTGTTTGTGCTTTTTTTGTGGCATCTTAAGTCCAGATCTATTGTTTTGGGGGTGAAAATGGGTGTTTCGGGAGTTTTGAAGGTTTTTCCGTTAGAAACCTAGGTTACACGATGTGTGTTCCAAGGGAACATGCCATGTGATATTCCTTTCTAGGGAAGAAGAAGTTTTCCAAAGTACATGTTGTGTACTCTGAGTTCACTTCGTGTGGTGGAATGGTCGTGTGTCCAACTGTGTAAGAAAGAACACGGGTTTTTAGTTTTTAAACAGTACACACCGTGTACTTTGAAGTACATAACATGTACTTTTACACAGAAAGACCCCATGTGTTCTGGCCAAGTATATGTACACTACCAGGGGGATAGATAAAAGTACATGTCGTGTACATTGAATTGTATTCCATTTACTTTTTTCAGCATAGTAGTTTGGGGTATTTTGTGCCTTGGAAGTCAGATTTGGGTGTGTGAGTAGTCCATTCTGAGCATTTTTTTCACATAGATCACAATAGTGGAATCCTATTGACATTTAGAGGTCATATAAATGGTGTTTTGGGTTTTCTAACTAAATTTATAGGTTCTTCCTCCAGTTATCGAGTTTAATTTTCCCCTAAGAGTGACACTTAGCTTAGAGGATAGTTTGGGTGTTCAGACCAACCTAGTTAAGACATTTGATCTGAGATGAGCTATGAGTTATGAGATATCTCCCATGAACTATGATTTTGAGGAAATTCCCATTATGAGACGTTCCCTTTCTAGAATATGAGTTCATGAGATCGGATGCTTCCAAGGATCCACTGAGGGATGTCTTTTCTTATGTACTGACCAAGGGAGTCCCTTGTAAGATCACTCTCCTTTTCTCCCCTTGAGAGGATCCCTATTGTAGGATGCCTCTATTTTACTTTGTTTGAGTATCCCATATAGGATTCCTCCCTTTATTTTCTCTAAGGATCATATGTATGATGCCTTCTCTCTTTTTTACATGGAGGATCCTGAGTAGGATTCCTCCTCATTTTTTGACTTGAGGGACCCAGCGGGTGCCCGTGGTTTGACTGACCCTGAGTTGTACATTGGGTTTGTGTATTTATGGTGTTCTATTGTCACCTAGAACCCATGCTAGACTTGTAATCCCATGGGGTTGTGATTGTAGTGTTGGGTTGGTCGTTCGGGCCACCCTCAGTCTTTGTAATGTTTCACTTACTTATTTTCGATACAGTGATGTTCAATAGATGTGCTTCCAAGTTGGTGGATGCTGAGCCTGATGAAAGGTATATTTATTATTTGTTGGGATGTCAGACATGCTCTCCTGGGATCCGACTCTAAGATATGTCATTTTATGATATTTTACTGGTACCTAGAGGAATTACCTGGAATTTTGTTGTTGATCCTGTTTATGTATATATATAAATATTGTGGTAATGACTAGAGATGATTCCTAGCATCAAACTATTGAGACTTACGTGATTATTTTTGTTATATAAATGTTTTTACAATGTGAGCTGATTATTGTTAACCATATAATAATTTAATTTACATGTGTTCTGAAACATGTTAAAATGATTATACTTCGGGCTTGGCCCTCAAAACATGCTAAAATACTGATACATTGGGCTTGGCCCTAAAACATGATGAAATTCTTATACACCAGGATTGGACCTGAAACATTCTTAAATTATGATATATCAGTTTTTACCCTAAGACATATTGAAATGCGGATATACCAGGCTCGACCCTGTTTGACTGATATACCTGCGGGCGAGGTTCTAATATGCCTGTGGGCGAGGTTTTCTGAGTCTCGGTTGGACTCATGGGCTTATGCTCTGTGATTTTCCAACCAGTGAAATTTTACAGGATTGAATTTCAGAATACGGTATCCTAGTTAGTGATTATAGGATAATATGGGTGAACCGAGGTGTATAAAGAGTATCTCCCTATGGTTATGTAGCTTGCTCAGATATATAATTCTGATGTTAGTTGAAGCATGTACTTGTCGATGGGGTTACGGACCAAGAGATCCACTTAGTGATACACAGCTTGAGTGGCATGACATCTATCTCAATTCCCTTGAACAGGATGTCTAGGAGATTGGGGTTACGGACCCAAGGATCGACTCCAAATGTGGTTTCATGTTGTTTGATACACATACCAATCAATATTCATATCTATTTATATATGTATAGGTATGGGACTATACATGTGTACATATATAGTTATGTAAATCCATGGTATCACTTTCCAAGTTTATAGGGATTATAGAATCTGAGTTTGACTATGGTTTCACATTTGGTTTACTTATTTTTGTTGTGTTCCAGCTAGGCTAAGAACATTGTTGTTGCATACACTCTTAGCAGCACAGTTATAAGTTGCTTTTCTAGGTGGAATACTAAGATTATTTCTCACCCCTGTATGTGCACCTCGGTTTATGTGTATAACTTATGTATGATTTTCAGGTTTCACATGAGTTTCATGGTGGATAGGGATGAGTCCTAGTGTTGCATGACCGAGCAGAGCTGCTTGAGTGGTTCTACTGATCGGGCCGGTGCATTTTGATAGTGTCTGGAGATCGGGTACTTGGGTTGGCTCAGAGTTAGTATTTGAGCCCTATAATTTTACCTTTAGTTTCTTTTGTACTTTTATTTGTATGGTCGGTCCAGTGGGTGACCAGTGTTTTATTATATTTCATAGTTGTTTGGGATTTTATTGCATTTTACTATTATAGCTTGTTCTATTTCAGTTGTTTATTGATTTCTTGCTCTGTTTACTTTCCGTTGTGTATGATACTTGGTTATTTCCTCTATTATATCACTCTCGTATGAGGGAATAGTCTCCCCACTATCACACCGTGGGACCTCACTACTAGTCAGTAGTCTTTGGCATACAGGGAGGCATGCTTGAGGCCTTATGGAGAACCGGTTCGGAGCACTGGGTTTGTGGATTCTGAGTTAGGATGTTACAAAGTGGTATCATAGGAGTTTCTTTTCCTGATCTTTACTATTTGGGATATGGTAGACAGGAGTATTAGGAATGTGTCAGAACCTATAATGGATATCGAACTGGTGCGTCGAGAACACTTGTTCCGGTAGGAATTCCTGGTTTCTACGGTATGGGATTGTTGTTCTGATTTTTTGATGTTACAGTTGTATATTATTTTTTCCTTGATCGATGCACATGTTGTGTGGTGTTTATATTTACTATAGTTATCTAGCTCTTGGCTATCGGTAAGAGTCTAGAGATGGATTTTTCATCATACTAGGAACATAGGATTTATAGAATATAGGCCTTCTAGTGTGTGTTTTTACTGATGACTGAGACCTTTGGGTAAACTTACACATACTTTTTACTTTTATTGTAGGTTATGTGGATCTACGTTGAGTTGTTTTCATTGAGAGGATGATGAATCATTCCTCATGAACCTCCTATGCAGTGACCCTAGAGGGTTAATATGGTATGATATGACTTTATGTTCAACCCCTTGTTGGGTGTTTCTTCTCAGGTTTGTGTTATCTAGTCAGATCGTTGAGTATGATGCTGATAGATACCAAGTCTTTTCTTGTGAATTGGACCTCCTTGGGGTATTTCCGTATACGGATACCCAATGAGTGTCGGCTCATGTTTTCTCTTCTACTTTGGTTGTGACCTCTAAGGAGTAGTTCCTTTTGAGGATTCTTGGAGAGGATCAAGGCCCTCGTAGGCTATGTTTTTTTCAGCTTTAACCCTCATTGGTCATTGTGATATTTACCTACTTGTGAGGGGTAGGATTTTTTTTTGGGATAGGTGGTTAGACCTTGTGACCCAGTTGTGAGGATTGTTCTGTAGGGCTAGGTGGGAGACATAGAGACCCTTCTTTGAGACTTGAACCCTTGTAGTTCAATGTCTGTTTTTTTCGTCGGCAACCTTCTTTGAGAGGTTGGACCATGTTTTATAATTCCTTTTTAGGTAGTGATCTTGGTTTTATGCTCATTCTGAAATCAAGGCATGGTAGGTACTAGAGTTTTTTTAGGCATGTTGATTCCTTCCACTTTTAATGAAGCACCTAGAATGCTTGTTTTTCGAGACTGACATCGATGGATAAGACTATTCAGGTGCCTGGAATGGTCGACCAGTGTTTCCGTTATTGCTAATATAGTCAAAGCATTGGTAGCTGATCACGACTGAAATGAAATCACGTGTATATGTCACGTGATGAAGATACATGCCGGTTAAGCGTGGTATCTTTTTAATCTAGATCGGTGAGTGGACGGGTGCGAGATTAGGACCGATGTTTCAATACTTGTTGTGGGTTTGGACCCCAAAATTTGTGTTGCAATGTACCTTCTTGATGGTGCCCCACTCACCCGGAGTTTGCTCTCGGCCACTGATATCGGCTTGGTCCTCTCCTCCCAAGGTTTTTGTGTTCTCCCCAGCGGTGATGGGACTTCCACCTCCTTCAAATTCAGGTTTTTTCCCTCTTCATTTTCTCCTTCTTCTTGGTCGTTCTACCATTTTGGGTTTGCTTCTTTCTTTCTTCTAGAGCTATCTCGCTTTCTACTCTCCCTCCTCTACTCCGTCGGTCTAGCCCAATACACTCGGCTCCATTTGGTCGGTTGTGTCAGTTATTAGATGGGTTTGTGACTGTGGCGGTGGGATTGGGTTCATCGCGGGATTCCCTATTTGGTGGTTTCTTCCCTTATCACCCATCTATTCTTCCTGAAGCTCTCCCTTCTTCTTCTACTTCATAGGGTTTCATCAGCCCAATGTTGGATATTCCTTCTTTTTCCTAGGGTTTCATCCCCCTGATGTATATTTTCTTTAGGGTTTCATCCCTGGTTCACCCTTTTAGTTCCCCCTTTTGGTTTTCCTTTCAGGGTTTTAGTCCCACTTTTTTCTTCCTCATTCCACGGTGTTTTGGGTTGTGAATTGGGTTCTATTGGGGTGTTTTGATGGTGTTATAGTCTTTTTTTTGGGTTATGGATCGACGTCGAGGTTTTATGGTGTGGTTGATGGTGCTTTCTCGAACATGGCTTACTGTGGAGTCCATTTATGCTCATACTCTTCTCTGGCCATTGGGTTTACTGATACCTTCCAGGTTGGTCTGGTGAGATGGTCTCCAAGAGTATTTGGGTTGTGTTGTGCGATGAAAAGGTGGGTTCCATGTGGTGTGGCCTACAGCAACGGCAAGGCTTTTGTATTGTTGATCAGTGTGATGGCGGTAACGGACAGCTTTGGTGAAGTCAAGGAAGACAACAACGATGGTGTAGAGGCAATTGGATGGTTGTGAAGATGTATTTGTCGCTTGGACGTGTCTTTTCCTCGATGCAGGTTCTTCGAGTGGCTCACTGGTTTTTTGGGAAGCGTGACTTTCTCAATGTTGAGGCAGGGAAGTTCGTTTAATGGTGTTGATGGATGGTTCTGGTGGTTCCGTTGAGGGCGGTCACCGATGTTGTGGATGGTTGGGGCCGATGGAGATGGACGCGTCAGACTATTGTACAAGGAAGCTCAAAATCTGATTTTTGATATGTTGTATTTATTTTTACTGATTTTCATGGGTGTCCATGTGGATTTCATGACTCAAGGAAATGTTTCCATGGTTATATGGTGGTTCTTTTTGAATTTGAATTTGGTTTTTGAATTTTGAATGTTGTAAGTCATGGGTTTTTATGTGGGTTATGTGGTATCTACGGTCACCATGTGGATATTAGTTTTTTGTTCCCACTTTTCCAAAACGTGGATTTTAAAAATATAAAAAAAAATTGTTCTATGGAATGTACCTTCGTGGAAGATGTGACATCGTGGAATAAATCGGGTACTATAAGATGGTTGACTCATGGATGAATCCTGGTTAGGTTTTGACAGGATGTTGAGTGTGGCTCGGCGGGAGTTGGACACACCTTTGGTGAAATCTTAGTGTACTCTAGTAAGATATGATCATGCGCTTTCTTGATTCGTCTTGAGTATGATGAGATAGCTTCAACCCTATGTTGAGATCATTTTTCTTTATTAATATTCTTCCCTGTTTTGGAAGAGGGAACCTATTGTGATTTCACTCTTGGAGCAGTGTAAGGCAATCCCTATGGTGGGGAGTGCACCATTGGTTATTTGAGGGTGGTTTTCCTTGTTTTCGGTTAAACTTCAGTGTTTTCTGTGAGATTTTGAGCTCGAAGTTTTCTTTTAAGACAACAATAAGGGTATTCCTATAATGGGGAGTACCAGATCGGTCACAGTTAAATGTCTTCCATGTAGAAGGTAGTTGTTAATGCTATATGACTGGTCATTGGACAGTCCAGATAGCTTGGTGGTGTAGATTATTGGGTTGGGACTAGGGCTTTTGGTCCTTTCACAGGGCTTCTTGGGGATGAGAAGGTTTATGGAGGGGAGTTTTTAAGGACCTGTGTTTTTTTGGACATCAGTTTTGAGTAGAAATTTGAATTATTGTTGTTGGATGCTCATGGGGGGTAAATTAGTCTTTTTCCCTACCAGTAGAACTCGGATAATTTTTATGGAAACTCTGTTGGTCCCGAAATAGGGTGTTTACCCTAGGATAGGAGTTTGGTGGAAATTTGAGCAATTCAAATTTTAGTGGAATAATTAATATTTAATATTATTAAATTAAATATCAATTTATTAATGAAAGTTCGTTTGGTGAAAACTTTTAAAAAGAGTATCTTATTGAGATTTCATATTCAATATTGAGTCCATAATGGGAAGTTTATCCTAGGCAAGGCATAAACTCAAGTCGGGCGCTGGGGCCAGCTCGGGCCCCTTTTTTCTTTTCTTTCCTTTTCTTCTTTTCTTTTCCTTCTTCTTCTTTCCTTCTGCACCTTTTGCCTGCCTATTTTGTGCTCCTCCTTGTCCATTTCCAATGGGAGAAAATGTATATTGAGAAATAGAGATAGAGATATAAGAAAAGATAGGTATCGTTTTGAAGCCCTTGACGCGCTGAGTCAACGTAAGACATCCGTGGATGGTGAAATCAACCGAAGATTTGGCGGTTTCCATCCAAAGGTAGGGCCATTTATGTTTTCACCATAGATACCCTTTTAAAAATTATGTTTTTAAATCCTTTTTATGCTTTCTTTTCGCCTCTTAACTATGTATCTGTTGTTTCAGGGGAGAAAATGGGTGTTTCAGGCGTTTTTAGGGTTTTCCTGTTGAAAACCCAGGTTACACGGCACGTGTTCCTGGGAAACATGCCATGTGTTATTCATTTTTGAGTAAGAAGAAGTTTTCCTAAGTACACTCTGTGTACTCTGAGTACACGTTGTATGGTGGCATGGTCGTGTGTCCAACCGTGTGAGAAAGAACACGGGTTTGTGGTTTTTAAACAGTACACGCTGTGTACTTTTACACGGGAATACCCCATGTGTTCTGGCCATGTATATGTACACAGACATGGGGATAGATAAGATTACATGTCGTTTACTTTGAAGTACACACCATTTACTTTTTCTAACTTAGTATTTTGGGGTATTTTGTGCCCTTAAAGTCATATTTGGGCGTGTGAGTAGTCCATTCTAAGCGTTTTTTTTTCACATAGATTGCAATGGTGGAATCCTATTGACATTTAGAGGTCATATAAATGGTGTTTTGGGGGTTTCTATATAAATTTATAGGTTCTTCCTCTAGTTATCAAGTTCATTTTTCACATGGGAGTGAGACTTAGCGTGGAGGATAGGTTGGGTGTTCAGACCAACCTAGTTGAGACTTTTGATCTGAGATAAGCTATGAGCTATCTCCCATAACCTATGCTTTTGATGGTGTTCCCCTTGTGAGACATTCCCTTCTGTAATATGAGGCCATGAGACCGGATGCTTCCAAGGATCCACTGAGGGATGCCTTTGTATATGTGCTTACCTATGGAGTCCCTTGTAGGATCTCTCTCCTTTTCTCCCATTGAGAGGATCCCTGTTGTAGGATGCCTCTATTGTACTT
Organism: Viscum album; assembly: GCA_963277665.1. Classification (NCBI taxonomy): domain Eukaryota; kingdom Viridiplantae; phylum Streptophyta; class Magnoliopsida; order Santalales; family Viscaceae; genus Viscum; species Viscum album. Next base: position 2,078,511,961 of record OY728128.1, on the reverse strand, counting down.
TGTTCAAGAATCCCATTTAGGATTCCTCCATTTATTTTTTCTAAGGATATTGTGTATGATTCCTTCTCTCTTTTTTACCTAGAGGATCCCGAGTAGGAAGCCTCCTGAATGTTTCACTTGAAGGATCTAGCAGGTGCTCGTGGTTTGACCAACCCTGAGTTGTATGTCGAGTTTGGGTAGTGATGGTTTTCAGGTGTCACCTAGAACCCATGCTGAACTAGTAAATCCATGGGGCTATGATTGTAGTGTTGGGTTGGGCGTTCGTTCCACCCTCACTCTTTGTTATGTTTCACTTATTTATTGTCGATGCAGTGATGTTCATCAGAGGTGCTTCTTGGTTGGTGGTTTTTAAGCCTGATGAGAGGAGTCTTTCTTGATTTTTGGGATGTTAGTTGTGATCTCCTAGGATCCGCCTCTGAGACATGTCATTTTCTGATATTTTACTGGTACCCAGAGGTATTACCTTGGAGTTTTCTGTTGAGCCTCTTTATGTATATATATATATATATATATATATTGTGGTAATGACCATAGATTCTTCCTGGTAGCCAAATTTTGAGACTTACTTGATGCTTTTGGTTATATAAATGTTTTTCCCATGTGATTTGACTATTTTTAACCATGTAATAATGTAATTTACATGTGTTCTGAAACATGTTGGAATACTGATACACCGGGCTTGGCCCTAAAACATGCTGAAATGCTGATACACCGGGCTTGGCCCTGAAACATGTTGAAATCCTTATACACTAGTCTTAGACCTGAAACATTCTGAAATGATGATATATCGTGTTTTACCCTAAGACATACTGAAATGATGACATACTGAGCTCAACCCTATTTGACTAATATGCCTGCGGGCAAGGTTCTAATACGCCTGTGGGTGATGTTTTCTGAGTCTTGGTTGGACTCATGGGATTATTCTCTATGTTTTTCCAACCAGTGACCTTTTATAGGATTCAATTTCGATATATAGTATCCTAGTTAGTGATTGGAGGCGACTATGGGTGAACCGAGGTGTAGGACGAGCAATCCCCTATGGTGACGTAGCTTGCTCAGAGATATAATTCTAACGTTGGTTGAAGTAGGTACATGTCAATGGTATTACGGACTCAGAGATCGAATTAATGATACATGGCTTGAGTGGCACGATGTCCAACTCAATTCCCTTTAACAAGATGTCCAGGCGATCGGGATTATGGACCCAAGGATCGACTGCTAATGTGGTTTCATGTTGTTTGATACACATACTAATGAATATTCATATCTATGTATATATGTATAGGTATGGGACTATAAATGTGTACTTATATAGTTATGAACATCCATGGTGGAACTTTTCAAGTTGATAGGGATTGTGGACCCTTAGTTCGACTATGGTTTCACGTTTGGTTTAATTCTTTTTCTTGTGTTCCAGCTAGCCTGAGCACGTTGCTGTTTCACACACTCTTAGTAGCACAGTTATAGGTTGCTTGTCGGGGTGGCCTACTAATATTATTTCTCACCCCTACACGTGCACCTCAGTGTATGTATAGACCTTTTGTATACTTTTCAGGTTGATCATGAGTTTCATGGTGGATAGGGTTGACGCCCAATGTTCCCTGATGGAGCTGAGCTTCTTGAGTGGTTCTACTGATCGGGCTGGTGCAATTCGACGGTGTCTGGAGATCGGGTATGTGGGTTGGCTTGGAATTAGTAGTTAAGCCCTATACTTTTACTTTCAGTCTATTTTCTACTTGTATTTGTATGGTTGGACCAGTGGGTGACTAGTGTTGTATTGTATTGCATAGCTATTCAGGCTTTTATAGCATTTTACTATTACAGCTTCTTCTATTTCAATTCTTTATTGCTTCTGCACTCAGTTTAATTTTCAATGTGTATGATACTTAGTTATTTAAACCATTTTCTCACTCCGGTATGAGTGCATAGTCTCCCCACTATCACACCCTAGGCCCTCACTGCTAGTCATCAGTCTCTGGTGTATGGGGAGGTGCGCCAGAGGCCTTTTGGTGAACAGGCTCGGAGCACTGGGTTTGTGGCTTCTGGGTCAGGACGTTACATCCTTACTATTAAAAAAAATTCAAATACCTCAAACATACAACCAATTTAGGACTGTTTTATCCTAAAGGATAATCATTTGATTTAGTTAGATATTCAGATGATGATTTTGGTGGTTGTAAGTTAGATTGAAAAATCACCTCTGGAACAAGTCATCTTTTAGGCTAGTCTCTAGTATGATGGTGTAGTAAGAAACAAAATTAGGTTACATTATCTAATGTTAAAGCTGAATATATAGCTATTGGTAGTTTTTATGCACAAATTTTGTTGATAAAACATACTTTACTAGACTATATATATTAATTTAGACGTGTACCTATAAATTGTGACAATATATGTGCTATTAACATTTCAAAGAATATTGTTTCACATTCCAAGACAAAACATATTGAGGTAAGGAATCACTTTTTGAGATATCATTATCAAAAAGGTGATATCACTTTGGAATTTATTGGCATTGAACATAATCTTCCTGATATATTCACTAAACCATTAAAATATGAAATGATAAATTACATCATACATGAATTAGGAATGATAAGTCTTAAGTGAAAGGTTTATGGTCTCAAAGTTATTGTCTCACACTTACTATTTCACAGTTTATGGTTTCATGATTCAAAATTTCATAAGTTACTGTCTTGTAGTAACTATCTCACACTTACTATCTCTGGGTTACAGTCTCATGCTTGTTGTCTCAAATGATATGGTCGCACCATTTAGATTCACATCGTAATGATGAAAATGTGATGACCTGTTCCAGTCTCACCATAAGGACTCATATTTCTTTTTTATAACTTTATGTATCATATAATTAAATCAATTATTTTATTGTTTTTATGTTGTGTTTTTGATTTTGGGGTGTTTGAAATCCCTAAATGATAAAAACCTAATATATTTCACTCCTCTCTTCACTCAATCTCTCTTCTCTTGAAACTGAAACCCTTATTTACCAAACTATTAGCCCTATTTCAACCTTTCACCTCTCTCGAACCCACATTGGATGCCCAGAATGAAGCACCCTTCTTCATCGACTCCTGAGAAGTGAAGATCTTATAAGAAATTGAAAACGGCTCTGAAATTAATGCCTGAGGGGGTGCTAAATCCAAGCCTTGTTGATAGAATAGTTGTTCCATAAAAGAAAACTTGTCTGAAGTGGTTTCTGACAAGTAAGTATATCGTTTTGAAAGAACTAAAAGAACATCGATGGATGTACTAGTTTAAAAAAAAAGACTGATTTATTCGAATCTTGTTTCTCAGTTTTATTGGTATGTTCAGTTTTCATTCAATAATGAAGATGAATTATAGTCAGAAGTTGGATTAATGGTCAAAGGTGTACCATTTTTTCGAGGTTATGGTATACCTGCCTAGGGATACCTCATGAAGGAATATTTGAGGTTATCAAGGATATCCTCCTCCTCCTAGTGATGTTTTAAATTTAGAAGAGGCCCTAGGGATTTTGATTAGAAATAAGAAGAAAATAAGGGAAATTTCAATTGAGTTAGATGGTGAGACAAGGTTTTTGTTTAAGTTTATTCAGAATATTATTTGTCCAAGGAAGGGTACTTTCACCCATAAGTATCAAGATGTGTTCTTGATACATATTATATAGAATGGGAACAAGATCAATCTGTGTAACAATATTATAATTCACATGTGTGAAATGATCAAGACAACTTCTAAATATACCTCTCTATTTTATTCAAGATTTATTTCTATAATATTTTCTACCAAAGGAGTAGTTGGTCCGAATGAAGAATTTATTGAAGAATGTGAATTATGTATCTCAAAGGATACAATTAGAAGGATGAAAATTAGCTGGAATCCTTTGAAAATGTCTTGGGTAGAGGATAATGAAAGATTTTATGAAAATTTTAATCCAGTTGAGAATCCTTCAAGACCTAAGAAAAAATATAACCCTGGTTTGGAACCTAATGTGGTTATTGATTATTTAGATGAAGAAGTAGAAGATGTAGTAGATGCACCTGAGGAAGGAACTATCCTAGAAAATAAAGACAGTGGCCTACCTGTTCCATAAAAATTAGTTGCTGAAGAGATGGTTTCTGAAATAATTATTGCTGAAAAAGAACCAGATACAGGTGTAGAAGAACAATCTATTACTGAGGAACATTTAGAAGAGCTTGTTGTTAAGAAAGATCCTGCTGTTGAGGAAGAATTTTTCATTGAGGAAGGACCCGCTACTGTGGAACAGTCAAAAGAGAAATTTGAAACTGAAATAATTCTATCTGCTGATGAAAGGAAGGAACAATATTTTTAGCTATCTAGAAAAGAGATGGGTGAGCCTGATAGAGATTAAAATTTGGAAATGGTTCAAGAGAATGTATCTCTTAGTCCTAGAATAGATGAACCTGTTTAGGGGGAGCAGCACCCTAGTTTAGAAACTGTTCAAGTTCCCAATCTTGTTAACCAAAGAACTGTGGATACCTGGTATAAGTTTCCTAGATTTTTTGAGGTGGATAATACCCAAGATGCCACAGTAAACGTCATATATCTTTCCATTGTGTTTCAATTGAAACCAATTTCTGCTCTAGAAGTAACCTCTAATAAGGAGCCTGAACCTATTTAAGCTCATGTTCCTGAACCTACATAAGAATATTCTCATTATGTGATTCAAAGTGATCTCAAAACTTTTGGAGATACCTTGTTAGATAGATTTAAAAATATCTTGAAGTCACAGCCTACTTCAGTGACTAATCTTAGTGAAATAGATGTTTCCTTATTGTTATAGAAAATCATATGGAAGATTTAACTAAAAATTATTCATGAAATTCAAGAAGTTAGAATTGAGAATAACTAGTTGATTGATGAGGTGAAGTATCTCAAATCTATAGTTAAAGATATGCAGAAAGTGCTGCAAACTGGAAAATATACTGTAGCTCATCCTATTGAGGATGTTAGTGATCAGATCCCACAGAAAGTTGTATCTCTGATTCAACCAAATTTAAAATCAATATATGAAAAAGTGTATGAGAGAAACATCAAAATATTCAATGATATGTGTGACATTGTTGTTGGACTTAACAAGCTGATTGATGAGTATAATGGATGTTTATAGAAATTTTTAAATCAAATTATGTCTCTTACTTCAGCTGATACAGATTCAAATGCCTCTGGATAGCCATCTCAACCTATGGACAGTGACCTGATCATAACTATTTTTAAAGAAGAGATTCATTCAGTATTCAGTGGTATTGATAAGGAAATTCTATCTGCTTTCATCAAGAATAGTGATAGAGTACTTGATTTGGTAAGGATACATTCAAATATTGAAATGATGCTCAAGAAGAAATTTCTAAGAAAGTGGATTTTTACTTCAACAGAATTTATTTTAAGCATGATCTGACCAATCATTTCAAGTACCTTGAAGATAATTTGAAAATTCCTCTTGTCACTCAAGCCTTCGAGACTCAAGTTCAGAAGCTGAAAGACTTCAATACTCTATTGGACATGTTTTTGGAGAACAAATATGATTTTTAGAAGGAAATGCAGTATAGATGTGAGATCAACATTGGTTTCATCAAGTTGTTGAAGCCCTATTTCCATGTGCAAAGTACTACCATTATGGAACCTGCATCTACTCATTTGCGGCCTAGTTCAACCCCTTCCTCCTTCACTACCTCTGCTCTTGCTAACATGTCTGTATCTCAGGCTCTTAGCCAAATCATACCTATTATTATTGAGAAACCCTTTCCTCGTTCTTCAACCAAACCAACTCTAGCGCCCTATTTTTTTGAATGAGTGCCTCTTACTTCTCTCTTCGTTAGACCTATCCATTCTCCAACCTCTACTTCTACTCCTATGGATCCTCATGATGTTTCTTCCAAGGGAAAAAAGAATATTTTTGGTGGTGAAGAGAAGTGAAGGATGTATTTTGATAGGGATATATTTTATTTTGCCACTGCTTGTAATGAACTCTATCTTTCTATCCAATGAAATGCACACTATTGTTTTTTATTTTATTAATTGCCTTCATTACATGATTATTTTATAATTCTTATTCTCTTTTTGATACTCCCAAAAGGGGGAGAAATAAGAAAATTCATTTATGGAAAAAGAATCTTCATGGGAGAAGAACAATTCTTATACAGCTTATTATCTATATACACAATATCTTTTCATTATTAAAATATATGGCTTATAAATTCCATGATTTTTTATCATTAAAAGGGGGGAGATTGTTTTAATACTCATGTTTAAATGCTCACAAATCATGTTAATCATGTTAATCGTGTTAATCATGTTTTAATTCTTACAGGTCATGTTAATCATGTTAATCATGTTAATCATGTTTTAATGCTCATAAATAAATTTAATCATATTAGTAATGTTTTAATGCTCACAAATTGTTTTAATTATGCTTACCATATTACAAATAATGTTTGTATATTGTTGGTTTCCTTATGTTTTAATTATTACAACCCATAGTCTAAACTCTCATAAGATCCAGATTCAGAATCTCACAAATCATGTCTGAATCTTATAAAATACATTTAATATTTTAATATTATGTTTCAGTATGATTATAGTTAATCTTAATAAATTATATTGATATTATTTCTTAATACAATTTCCAAATATTTGGCCAAGTCTGAGAAACTGTAAGACTGCCACCATTTTCATATTTTGGAAAAGTCCCTAACATCGTAACCCAGACACTGTAATCCAGACACCGTAATCTAGACATCATGATTCTAATACCATAACAAGTTCTATATTTCATAAAGCATGTGACATTGGTTCCTTGCTACCATCTCCAAGACATCGTAACAAGACACCATTCAAAGTTTTGACTAAAGACTAGACACTATTACGTGAGACACAGTGATCCTGACACCGCATCTCTGCTACCGGTTCCAAATTTCAATGAAACTATGGCACCGTGACTATCTCATTGTGACTTTCTCACTGCTCAAAGGAAAAGGAGAAGACATTTTTTCCAGTGACATAGTTTCAAGACATACTGTGAAACCATTCCTTACTTTCAGTCTTTTTCAATTTAATTTAAAAGTTATTTATAACAGTCATATTTTATTCATTTAATGACACTGGCATAATTAATGTTTCTTTGTAGATATGCTACCTAACAGTATGTGGTACAAGGTGTAGAGATTGTTCTCCCTATCATCAATAACCAAAAAATCCTGAAGATAAAATACATAAAGATTCATGAGCTGTGTAGACAATGATAAGTTGAATGCATGTGAGTAGAGTAGAACATATACAATGAAGAACACACAAAGAAATATAGATTTACTAGGGGTTGAAATACTGTAGATATGAACTTCAAACATTCTCGCAGTAGAAACCCTATGAAGAACAAGAGCTACAAAGAACATCACATCAAAATGGGAACCAGAACGCAAGACTCGTGATTCTATATTTTCACAAGAGGACTCAAAATTTTCATCGATTACATCCTATGAGTCCAGAGATGCATAGAACAACACTCATAGCATTTCTAATCCTTTCTTATTACTTTTTCTATGTTGTGTACTATTTTTATTACCTTTCGAGCAGTGTGTGTCTGTATTAAAACACACTCTGTCTCCTATATTAAATTGTAGGATACAAGATATCCTCACTCAAATATATTTTTACACTTTGTTTACCCATGTATAACTATGGAAGACGTCATGTGTGACATGGTTGTTTTTTTTCCACAAAGAACAGTGGAAGAGGTCTTGTGACCTGGACAGTCCTGTGTACTGTTATTAACCTCGATCCAGGGTGCGAATAAAAAGCTTTATATATATATATATATATATATATATATATATTGTATTGGTATGTGATCACCAAGTGGAGTGGATTAGGTCTTGGCTTGAGACTGAACCACTTGTTTTATCCACTGTGTTTTTAAATTTAGTCTTTCTCTATTTTAATTCATTTTTCATAAAACTAGATTTTACTTTGATAGTTAGTCTTGGATAGTAGTTATCACTTTTTTTATATTTGAATAGTTTTACAAGTGGTATAAATATCCCATATTTATATTAATGAGAATTAAACTATCTCTTGTGAAGTTATTTGAACAGTCAAACTATTAAAATTTTATTACCTTTATTAACTGGCCTCCTTTATTTTAAATTGGGTAAATATTTTAAATAAGCTTTTTAACAGAAATTTTTATAGGAACTCAATTAACCCCCCCCCCCCCCTCTTGAGTGTCCTACTCCGACCAACACATATGATGAAATTTATTTTGGATAATGGTTTATTATTATTTATACTATTATTTATGATTATCTAATAAAGGGTATAGTATCCCCACATTACTTGTATACCCTCATAAATGGTTGGTTTCCTTCATCATATAGGGAAGCACACTTGAATTTACATAGCTTGATTGTTTATGTCACTATTTTGGTGATCCAAGATGGGTGGCTACAAGTAAATTCTCAATGATATTTGTAATTACCCCATCTTCCCATGAGTTATCATTACCTTGGGTCAGTCACCTTCTCCTAGGATACAATCCACTTCTGCATCCTTTGACTTATAATATGAAATTTTTACCACTAACTGTAATAATTTCAAGATAAATTTTCATTTTATTATATTATATTTTCATATTTTAAATAAAAATAAATAAAATTATGTCAAGTTTAGTGTAGAAGGATGGGTGTGCAAGTTTAATCAAATCGGTCAAAACTGATCAAACCAAACTCACTTAAATTGATAAAAGTTGGTTTAAATATGAGAATTTGTTAAAATTGATTATATAATAGTGTGTAATTTGGTTTTTTGGTCCAGATCAATTTCTGTAGGTTTAGATATTCTTATTTTTTTTTTTGATCTAAAATTGATTGATTAAATGAACTATATAAATTTGTATTGTAATTTTAAGTGATGATTATTTTTATCTAATCAAAGTTGAAAATAATATAAATATTTATTTTTAAAAATTATTTTAATGAAATTTTATGAACTTATATTAAGTTTAAATGAAAATAAGTTATCAAGTTACATAACAAAATATAAACCCATGTTTAATTAAGTTTAGTTATTTTAAAATTCTCATTTTAATTTTTTTTATAGTACATAAAATATTAAGTTAATTATTGAATTTATTTTTGTGTGGTCATTGGTTTTTTATATATTTTCATGTATTATTTATGTCATCAACACATCAAATACCATCATGATAATTCTAATACCACTATCAGGACCATTATTATTGGGTTCAAATAAATGATCTTCCATAATAAGAGAATCAAAAAAGAAAGTGTTAGATTGAAGACATAGATATTTAACATGAAGCCCCCCCCCCAGATAATGTAGGGTAAAAATCATGACCAAGGAAAAAATGATTCAATAATAAATTATATGGGTTAAAACCTATTACTCTCTCTATAATACAAATAGATAAACAAAGAGAAAAAACTCAATATCATCTCACATAAAAAACACTCATACATGATATTTTAACTCTTATATCGAGTGCTATATACAATCTCTCAAGAAAGGAGATTCCATTATTAGGATTTATTCTTGACACACCTTTCTAGAATTCCTATTGTGGAACCTCTATATACACCACTCCATCAATTATAATTTGATTATTTAACCTTGTGCTTATAAATATAGTATTTTTAACAATAATAAATTAATTATCTCTTTCATAGAAATTAAACCATATTAACCCTTTAATGTGATATAATAATGACACATTTATTATTTAATAATAAATTTATACCGTTAATCCATGATAAAATATTAAATCCCCCCTTTGGACCAAACAACAAACAATCGTCCACTTAAAATCCCACTTTCCACCACTTTCTCAACATCACTTGATAATATTGATCTTGGAAATAATTTATGATTGAATGGAAATCATATCTCCACACATAATTTCTATATTTTAATTTCCAATTAAATATCGCTGACCTTTATCTGTCATGTTTCAGCCAACCACTCATATTTCTTGTGTAGTGTATGGTCTAATATTGATCCATTTTAGTGAGTGATTCTCAAATTTCCCTTTCCATCACATTTTATACATCTCTTGAAAAGATTGAGTCAATAAATTCTCATATTCATATTATGAATCATTACATCCCACTTGTCACTTATTACATAGGTAGTTCTTTCTTAAATTTTCATAATGAGAAATAATCTTATCAAACTCGTCAATAATAATTTTTATTTTTATGAATTGATCCAATAAGAGCTCTATCCAACCTTGCACTATGAAAATGTGGTTGTGATGTCACTATTAGGAAATAAAATACCATTGTGATAATTATGATATCATCTCCATGACTGTTTGAATTGAAATCATCAATAAATAAACTTATATCTCTTAAGTACATAAAGTGAAATTATGAAATTGAAAATAGAAATTTTTAATTTATTAAAACCAAAGAAATTTTGGTTAAAAAACATGAGAAAGGGAAATTTGATTCCATTGTGAAGTTTCTATGTTAAAAACTCTCTCTCACTAATATAAAGAGAAAACCAATGAGAAAAAAAAAACCTATAACATCTCTCTTGAATAATATAAGGATACACCTTACAAAAACTCATACATGATTTTACAACACTTTGTTTGGGTTTTACAAACAATATATTATAAAATGATATTTTTTATTAAGGCACCTTCCTAGTGTACCCTTAGTGATACCTCTGTGAAAACCACACCATCAACTTCAATGTGATTTCATGGGAAAAATCATTCAATAATTTAGAGGAAATTTTTCTTATATAAAACGAAAAAAAATTGAAATAGGTAGAATGGGAAATTATTTCCTGGTAAACTAATGAAAAAGGGTGGCACTTCTAAAAGAAGGGTGGGCAGTGTCTAGAACAATTCCTTCTTTGAAATGATTTAAAAATAGGCATTTTATCATAAAATTCTTTCAATTTAATTCTTTTTATTAATTTTTTTTTGTTTTGTTTATATATATATAAAATAAATATAAAAGTAAAGAATATTTAACTATTTTTATATTTGGTATTAGTTTAATTATAGTATTTCAAATATATTATATAAATTCCCCCCCCCCAACACTATAAGGGTTCTGTCCTTGACATCTTTTCTCGATTTTCGATGTGAGATATAAAAACCTTTTTTCTAATGTTAAAATGATAATATATTATTTATAATAGCACATTAATAATAATAAATTATTAATTATTAATTATTAATTTAATAAATAGTAATTAATAAAGTCATAATAATAATTATTAATAATTCTATAATAATGAGTATTAATAATTAATTGTTGATAATATATAATTAATTAAAAAATTAAATACTGTAATTAATAATAATTAATAACAAAAATATAGTTAATATTTTAATTAAGAAAATTAAAAATAATAATGTAATAAATATGGTATTTTAAAATAATTAATAATCATTAATAATTAATTAATTAAATAAAATTTTAATAATAATAATGTAATTAATAATTAATAATGTCATTAATGATAAATTATAGAAAATAATCATGTAATTAAAAATATAATTAATTATGATTAACAATAAGAATAATGATTTTTGTAATAATAATTATTACTATAATTAGTAGTTAATAATTATTAATAATATTTTTTTTAATAGGGATGGAGCTCTTTTGTTGAAAGAAAAAAAACAGATAAGAAAAAGGATGGGGTCAGACATAACAAACTGACCACATCAATAAAGATATTCACATGCCTAAATTTTTCCTAATCACATCCTCAATCCAATGCTCCTAGTCATGTAAATAATTCCAATTGGTTTTTCTACACCCACAGCCTCGACCTCTTGGATGATGACCTCTCCTCCATATTTTCACTTTTTTCCAAAATCCTTCAATGTCACTATCCTCTAAGTTAGCTCTCCTAATATATAATTGAACCTCCACCCACTTAGATGGGACAATCAGGCTAGCCTCACTGCCTTTCTTTGTGAGGGTCTATACTTTATTTCTATATAGTCCACATTCTTATTCATCATTAATAGAATCAAGCACTTCATACAGATTGTGAGTAGTTACTTGTACTTTTCTTATTGTATCATGTGAATGAGAATTGGATTCTAAAACACCCACATCTATTGGGGAAGAGAACCTGACTTCTGAAGTATAATAATCAAAGTTATTTCTAGTCAGTATATTCACACTCTCTTCTAATTTTTCATTCTCCAAGGATCGAGGTTGCATCACTCGGGAGGACCCTGAAGTAGCACCATGGACATCAATGGATATTGAAGTAGTAGAGTGTATTTTTACAGCACCTTTCTAACACACATGTACTTCCTTCATAGTTTTCATCTTCACTATAGATTCAATATTCAATTTTTTTTTACTTTTATGAGCCCTTGGTATAATCATTTGATCATTCCATAACTGTTGATTAGATAACTCTTGTACAACAGCTTCATCAATAGATTTATCATCCATTAATGCCTCATCTGGTCCACAATCCACTGCATTATGGTCACCCAAGTTTCTTCTTTCCATGTCCTCAGAAACATTTTAAATTTCAACAGATGTTGTATTTTAAAGCATTAACTATGGTTCAGAAGGCATGGAAGCATCTGCACTAGGCTATGAATCAGTGTTTCCACACAATAATTCTCTAGAAGATTTATCTTTAAATGAAAACTATTATACAGTATCAACTTCAGTACCTATATCTACCCTTGATTTATTATTTTAATCAATATGCTTCTCATCATTTTAATAAGAATGTTGGATAACATAGTTTCTAGCCTCTTCATGTTCTTGAAAGGATGACTCTATGCTAGGGGAAAAGTCCTCCACCCTATTAGTAGTAGGGGATCTGGTAGAGGGGGAGACCCACTGCATTTGAATGATGTTATCCCCGGTAGGAGTAGAAACAGGTTCCTCTTGGACAACCCCCCCTCCCCATTCTGGATCACTCTTTGCTCAACAACTAAAATAGGACCAGCTAGATTCAGTTTTTTTTGTTTTTTAATAATTATTAAAAAGGTTATTAATTAATAATTATTAATAATTACAATATAAAATAATTATTAATTACTAGCGATATGTAAAATAATGTAATTATTATAAACATTTAATAAGATAATTAATATTTATTAATAATTTAACTAATAATATCTAATTATAATGACATAAATACTACATATTAATAGCATAATTAATTATCAACTATTAATATAATTGATCATAATTAAAAATTTAATGAATAAAAGTTAAAATAATATAATTAATAATTTTTAATAACCTAAATAATTTTTATTTAATAATATAAATAAAAAGAATGTAATTAATAATTAATAATAGTGTAATAAATAATTACTAATTTATAATATATATTTTTTAACAGGTTACACTACCACATATCACACTTTAGTTAGCATTGGGTTTTATCAGCGCTAAACCTAAAGCACTGATAAAAGTGTAACCTTTATCAATACTAGCTAAAAGTGCTAATGAAGGAAACTTTTGTCAGTGTTGAAAAAATTGTTTACAAAGGGTAGCCTTTATCAGTGCTTTTTTAAGCACAGATAAAGTTTCATCTTTATCGGAGCTTTTCATAGCGTTGATAAAAACTTTTAACAAAAAATATTTTTAATATATATAAAATTATCATATTTATATTCAAAGATTAATGTTTAGTTATATAAATTAATTAAAAAATACATGTATATAATTAATATAAATATGATATATTAATATGTATATTTTAATATTTCAAACAATTATAGAAATATAAATGATGTTTGTTAATATAAGTTATTTGAACTTATATATTTATATCAATGTATAAGTACATATATGTGTATGCATTATATTGTCTGTGTGTCTTTTTTTTTTTGTATGTGTATATATAGATTTTGTACATGTACAGATATATGTATGTGTATGTATATATATATGTGCACATGTACATGGGATGGACATATATATATGACACGTTTACATGTGTATGTATGGAATATACTTAAATGCTTAATTATAAAATTATAAATATGCATAACTTTTTAGAAAAATCATTAATAAAATTATAAATAAATAAATATGTATTTAAATAATTATAAAACTATAATAAATATATTTATTATATTTATAATTATATATATTAATATATTAATATATATATATATATAATTATATAAATATATATAATTAAATAAATATATTAATAAATATATACAAATATTAATCAAAATATTTATTTAAAATTATAAATATATATGTATATATATTTATTTAAATAAATACAAAATTATAATAAATATAATTAAATAATAAATATATTTATTATATTTATAGTTATATATATTTATATATGTATAATTATATAAATATATATAATTATATAAATATATATAATTATAAAAATATATTTATAATTATATACAAATATTTATAAATATATTTATCAAGATGGATCAGTTATGGATTTGGAAACTAAATCCATGACCCCAAATTTATTGATAAAAATAAAACCTATTAGAACAAAAACATGTCACGAGAGAGAAAAAATGTCCTCATCGGAAAGATATATCCAGCATAGGAAGTCGATTCCTACAAGTTGCTCTAGTTCCCACATTCCTAGGACATCATCCTATGGCCTTTGGATGTTGACCTCTCTACCACATCTTGACCCTTTGTGAGGGTTCATCTTCTTCATCCGATGAAGATTCAGAAGGGATCTCTAGAATGGTGCAGATCCTAAATTTACAAGAAATATCTTGAAATTCCATCTTTAAATTTGATCAAAATCCCTCTTTGATGTTAATTGATAACAACTTCCGGACAGTCAAATAGTCATTGAAACCAGATGCCCGACTCCATCAAAGAGAAAGTGACTTCAAGTTGTGAGAAGTTCCAGTATTCTACTTCTTTACTAAGTCCTTCAGTAGTCCTTTCACATGCCCAGTCTTCTAGAGTTATGATACTGAGGTTTTTGGCCCGTGCAGGATCATGATCGGTAAAATGGAATGGAAAAGACTGCTCTACATTCACAATCCCATCAACACCATACATGATGGGTTGTTAGTGGGGTTCTCTACCTATAGGGGAGAACCTGTATAGGCTTATCACCAAATTAATCAGCCTGTATTTTTATTAAAGTGGATGGAACCTACACAGAGTGAGATTGAGACTCAAATGCTTTGGATTTCCAAGGGACAAACAATTGGAATCCCTCTTCATAAACCACTAATTTTTTACCTTTGGGCCAAGACTCATGCTAAATTCCATGACTAGATCCCTATCTAGCATTGTCCCTTTCATCCTTTCTTGCATCAATATATTAATTTGTGCTATTTCACATGTTCATTGGACCAGTCACCTCTGGCCTCGGGGCCAAGTCATTAGGCCTAGAATTATTGGAAAACCCATTAATCAATGTAGCATCATCCAAATCCATGGTTTGGGTAGAAACTTTAGGCTTTGATCACATTGGTGCTTCAGTATCCTATTTCTTCTAGCCTTTGTAGGCTCTAGAAGCAATAAATTTTTCTTAGAAGATCTTTTAATAAACAATTTATTTATTTTTTGCTTTGTCAGGTGAATCCACAATCTCATCCCAGGATATAACCACTCATAGACCCTTAAGGTTGATCACATTAGCTGTTGAAGACTAGATATAGAAATCTGAAACATCCAGTGTAGAAAAAAATCATTTCCTTCACACATATTTTCGGGCCCTTCACCAAAGTGTCCCTGGACTAGAAGCTATTAATAAGGAATTCAAGTCACAGGGTGGCATGGATCATGCCAACACTGATGGACATCTGAATGTCTCTCAAAGTTGTGCTACTATTGTCAACACTTTGAATGATGGATTTACTGATATCAGGACTGTTTATTCTCCTCAAATGGTTGAATATTCTATTATCATTGATTTAGGGACACAAAATCCAAAATCCTTTGCTGACATTATTGAGGAACCTTTATTACCTATGAGTGACTTCTATTTTAAAGAGGCTTTGTCTAAAAGTATTATGGAAGAAGCTGTTGGAGAAGAATCTTAGGATAGCCTTGATGTCAAGGAGTCTGAAGTACAAGAGGAGGTTGACTTCAATTTTTGTCAAGAACAAACAATAATCTCATCAAGGAACCACAAAGGTAAAGCAATAATTGAGGTTGCCTTTTCAAAGAAGACCATGCCCAACTTATCTCAACAGCACAAGAAAAGTGTGTATTCTCTTGGAAATGTGAATGAAAGGATGTCACCAAATTCTAAAAAGACTTTATCCTCACACTCTATTGTACCAAAGAAGGATGAGTGTGTGCATATAGTTTTGGGATATATTTCCCAACCTGTGGAGATCCCAGGTGACCAGCTTCCTTATGCAGGTGGATTGCAAACCACTAATGCAGCTTTGGTGGAAAATACAATTTATGTCTAAGGTAGGAGGAGCAGTATAGACATGG
Organism: Viscum album; assembly: GCA_963277665.1. NCBI lineage: Eukaryota > Viridiplantae > Streptophyta > Magnoliopsida > Santalales > Viscaceae > Viscum > Viscum album. Next base: position 2,078,495,519 of record OY728128.1, on the reverse strand, counting down.
TTACACAACTGTATAAGTGGTCTATAGATGTGGGGCCCATTACACATGTTGTTGTTGATTATTATGGCTCCATACAGACAATGAAGACAACTGGTATGGAATCTAAATCTTACAAGAGTAAATAAATAAATGTTGATGTCTCTAGATATCCCTCTATGTTTTGTATAGGAGTAAGAAATCTTACAACTTATTACAAGAAAGGTGCAGTAAACTCTTCAGAAAACATAAAATTTGATCAGTCTAAGAATAAATCTCAGTTAAAGGTAAAGACTTTTAACACTTTTGATGTGCTTTCTTTTGTAAGTAGCGAAGATGATGGACATTTCAGTGACCACGTGGCTGTGACAAAGGAGTTTACGGTTACCAATGATGATGAATTCTCAAATGATGGAGTTGGGCCATGGATGAAGGTCAAAACATGAATAAGGGGTAAAATTCCTTGTGGTCAATGTGGATGCACCCCATACTATAGTATGAGCACCAGATCCCAAGATTTTGGATTTTTGGTTGTCTTTTTTTTGTGTTTTTTTGGTTAACCTTTACTGCTTTATGTGTTTCCTCTTGTTTTCTTATTTTTACAATTAATAAAGGGACCCTAGACCTCCAACCCTTTAAAAATATATTTATATAAATATATAAATATATATAAATATATAAATATATTTATAATTATATATAAATACTTTTTAAATATATTTATTTATAATTATAGTTATAAATAAATAGAGATAATAAGGAGGAGGATATGATTCTGGAATTCTCTCCTTGGCATTTCTCCAAGAGATCTCATGCTCTAGGGATTCCTTCTTCTGATGTAATTTCTAAGAGATCTTGAAATCGAGCTTCTAGTAGTGGGGATCTCCTAAATCCTCCTATAAATGTAGTTCTAAAAGAGGTGTCTAAATCCTATTCTTATGGCCCTAGATAGAGTGATGTGTTGTGCTTATTAACTTCAAGCAAGGATGGAGCTTTAGAGAGAATCTTCAGAAGAGGTAATTCAGCACATATTTGTGTGAAACAAAAGTTTATCCTTGATAGGTTTAAGCTTTGTAAATTCTCATCTATCACAAGAATAATTTTACCTTTGGAACAAAAAACCATAGAAGATTGAAGATCTCAAGTGCTGAATTTATGAAGTTTTTGGATTCTGATGTTGGGATTATATATCTATAGGGTTTAGGTACTTCTATATTTTATTTCTTTTAGAGGAGATGAAGTGGAAATCCTAGGGGCTTGGATTGATTTCTCTTAGGCTTGGTACACTCTATATCTAGGAATGGGATCCTTGGTTCAATACATTCTCTATTAAAAACTTGAGGAATTAGGTTTGGGTTTATATTAATTTCTTGAACTTTATATTTTGGAATCCACATATCCTATATGAAATTACCTCAATGATTTGAACCCCCATAAAACTTAACTGAGCTACATAGGAATCCCGGTTCAGCCACTTTTCGGGTTTTTTTATGGAGTTTGATCTCAACTATACATTCATGGACAATGTTTATTTTCCATTCCGGATATTATTTTTCATCTTACTATAAAGTATAAGAATTTACCCCTATTTTTCACTAGTTCACAGACTACTAGACATGTTAAGAAAGAATGTCACAAAAAAATGATGCTCTATCTATAATTTAAAGGGCCACGAATCATCTGGTTTTGGGAAAAAGATCCCTTATATACATGGGAGTGTTACTAGTGTGAAGGTTCATGATATCTCACTTCCTGGTGACTCTATCAGAGTTGATAGGGAGGCTAATATTGGATTTCAATTGTTTTAGGTGAAACAATAGACTACAATGGCATTTTCTGAAGCAAGACCTTCAATAGTTCTCCCAGATGCATAAGGGAAGGGCTGTAAGACATGGGATGATATAGTGCAGGAGGCTTCGGATGTTTAGATCCTTGGTACAGATTTCTCTGAGGGTGAAATTCTTGCACATGAGGTTGTAGATGCTCTATTGAGGTAAGAACAATTAATTTCCTCAATGAATCATGAGAGAAAACAAAAACTTATTATTGAAACTCCATTAAGTGGTAAATCAAGGAATGTCGTTATGGATATTTCCAATGAAACTGAAAATCTAATTCCTCTAAACAAGTTTTTATAGCTAGTGATTATTATAAAAATGTGACTGATGTGAAGGGTGTCTTGGATCAAGGAATTGTCTCAGCTCAGGCAGGTGTCTCTCGTGGGATTAAGAGGTATGACACTCATATTTCCTCTTCTCTTCTTGATTCCTCCTTGAAGGCGGGATTTCACCCTATGAGAGATGAGGAAGGGGGTTGTATGGCTTATCATATTATGGAGAGACCCTCTTTCATGTCTATGCGGGACTTTGGTAATAATAAATTTAGTCTTTTTCATATCTTGAACAGGTCTAACAGAAAGGAGGTTTTCTATGAGTAATTTGAAAATTCTCATGGAGTTATCCATATTGATAGACAAGTAATGGATGGATGAGGCCTGGTTAGAGAGCAGGATCCTCATCCCTATGAGGATCCAACCCCATTGAATGATTATATTGAGACTCATGTGGATGGTGAGGCATGGCAATTGCCTAAAACATGGAGGAGGGGTCATCATCATAGGGGTAGGGGTGGTGGCTGATCCCATAGATGATTTATTTTCTTTTTATGTAGTGTATTTTCACTTTATTTCATTCTCCATATTCCTTTGTACTTTTTGGATTTTTATTTTCAATAAATTTCAGAACCATGGGTTATAACCCATAGTTCACGCTATCTGGGTAAAAATAAATAAATATATATATTTATATATTTATATATTAAAATAATTATAAAATAATAATAAATATTTTTATTATATTTATAGTTATATATATTTATATATTAATATATAAATAATTATAAAATTATAATAAATATACTTAAATAATGAATATATATATTATATTTATAATTATATATAATTATATATTGATATATATATATATATAATGATATAATTATATTTAATTATATATAAATATATTTAATTATATATATATCTATATTTAAATAATTATAAAATTATAATAAATATATTTATTTATAATTATATTTATTAAAAAATATTTTTAATTATTTAAATATTTATTTATAATTATACACATTTAAATTTTTTAATTATATTTTTTATATTATTAAAATTAGGTCTTTATCGGTGCTTTTTTAGGGATGAAAAAATGTATCTTTATCAGCGCTATAATTTTTGCACTGATAAAGAATTGTTTTATCAGTGCTAAAAAAGTGCTGATAAATAGTAGTTTTATCAACACTTACTATTTTGGCATTGGTAAAGCTACTCTTTATCAGTTCTTTTTGGAAATCATTGATAAAAACCTTACCTAATCTTTTAAAAAGAACACTAACAAAGTTGCCTCTCTCACACTGTTCAAGCTCTCACAGAACCCTATTGTTGTCTCTGATCTCGCTCTTCATCAAATTTCTCAATGAATCGATCCTCTCCAAATATAAGGTATGTGCTAATTTATTTTTTTGGTGCCTTAAGATCCCCTACTGACTGCTTGAAACCACCCTACTCCCATCACAACATGATCATGCTAACTTTTCCTCGATAATCCACATTTAACGCTCAAAACACACCCAATGCATTCCAAACTAGCAGACTCAGGTGTCATGATCTATTGCTCATTCTAAACACTTATTTTACATTAAAATTTGTGTTGATTCATTATTTTTTATTTTTCCTTATCTGTTTTTGGATTTCTTTCTCTTCGGTTAAAGAATATTTATGTAGTTTCTAAATCTATTCATGTTTGGGTGTGAGGTGGGAATTGAACAGGTGACACATGGTGAGACAGTACAATTGGTAAACCTTGTGGAGATCTTATACACTATTTTGAGTGGATCTCTTTTACAGAAATGTTATTGGCACATGTTTTTCCAACTATGTTTTCTAGATGATTGTGGTCTCTAATTATCCATAGATTTTTTTGGTAGATTTTCATTATTTCCAAATTATCTTGATTATAGAATTATCATTTTATTTAGGTGACACATTATTTTTAAATTTTTAAAGCTTGGTTCAAAATAGAAATGGATTGGTTTTGAAAAATAGTGATTGAGTTCTCTATGGTAGTTTGAAAAATAATTCGATGTTTGATTTACCAATAAAGTTATTTTAATGGGTAAACATTTTGTTAAAAATTGATTTTAAATAAAGGGTAGCAAGATTTTTATTTGTGAGAACCATTTTTAAAAACTAATAAAAAGTGTCCCAATGATTTATTAGAATAAGATTAATTAGTTTTTTATAATGTAAATGTGATTTTAAGGGTAAATTATTGGTTTTAAAGTTAATAAATTGGATTTATATTATGTTTCAGAATGACGATGATATTTTTAATTTAAATGATGATCTCAATAAAGGATCTTTTAAATTTCACATTGACTTTAAAATGGACTTTTGTGATTTGAAGTTATAGTGAATAGAATAAAATTGTTTAAAAAGGATAATTTTGAATTGTTTGGAGCTTATGAATTAATATTTATTTTGAATTAATATTTTTGAATTGATATTTATTTTAAATTAATAATTTTTAATTAATAATAATTTTTTATTAATCATTTTAAATTAATAATTATTGTAGAAATATTTTCTAAAAATATGTATTCATTTATTTATAATCAATATGTATTTATTTAAAAATCAAAGATTAAATTTAAATTATATTATTTTTTTATTTGGGATAATTGAGTATTGAAAAACTATATTTTTAATAAGGGTTATTTTTGTCGTATTTCCAAAAAAAATATTTTATTTTAAAAATGGTCACTAAAAAAGATGGAGAGAAATAAAAATCAATTATTTTATTTTTCTAAATTTCACATCAAAACAAAATGAAGAGAAATTAAAATTACTATCATTTATTTGTTTAAACATTTTTTTTAAATTTTAAAATTTGTATTAATATGTTTTTATTAGTTTAAATTTTATCCAATTTTGTTGTCTTGAAATTATAATAATATATTAAAACAAAGGTATGTGATTACTTGTGATTGGTTTCTCCCCCTCGAACATCTTTTTTTATTTTTTATTTTCCCAAATGATTTGAACAGTGCACACATAAGCTATCTTATTTTTCATTGATCTATCTCATTGATTCTCCAACTAATATATTTTACCTCAATCCATTATTGGTTCACCCTACCCCTCGCCTTCATGTTCATTTTCACTCAGTCATCATTATTTCTCACTTCGATTTCATGGAGCTTCTAGTTGTGCACTATAAAAAAAACGGCCTACTTATCATGTAAGGTGGTGACTATAAATGATAAGTTGACAGAGTTTTTTCAGTGTACAATTGGTAATCAGCTCCAAGTTCCAAGTATCTCTCCTTATCCTATGTTCCACCCATTCTCTCCTGCCTCGTTCCATTGTTAGTTCACTTTACATTCATTTTTACTCATTCATCATTATTTCTCACTCTGATTACATGGAACTCCTAGTTGGGCACCACAAAATACTTTCCCATTTATCATGTAAGGTGGTGGGTAAAAATGATAAGTAATAAGGGTTTCTATGGTGCATAGATGTTAATCAGCTCCAAGTACCAAGTATCCATCATGTTCCCATGTTCCACCAAATCTCTATTGCCTTGATCCATTGTTGGTTCACCCTATCCCACATATTTACATTCATTTTCATTCATTCGTCATTATTTATCACTCTGATTTCATAGAGCTCCTAGTTGGGAACCTTAAAAACAATACCCACTTATCATGTAAGGTGGTGACTCCAAATTATTAGTAATAAGTGTTTTTATGGTGCATAGTTGGTAATTGGATCCAAGTTCCAAGTATCCCTCCTACTCTTATGTATTAGAATCAAAAAATTATTCCCATTTTCTTCCAAGTATCCCTCTTACTCCCATGGATTAAATCCGTAATGTTTTTTTAAAGCATTTCATTACCTTTTGTATTTTATTTTAAGTGACCATTTGAGGATCATCTTACAATATTGTCTTATTTTTAGGAAACCAAAATATATAAATTATATCATGCCAAACATTGAGAGAGAAAATTTTAAATCTTAGCAATTTTAATTTATGTAGAAAAATAGTTATCAAGCATTGATATAGATAGCTATTTTTGAAGCTTTGTATTAAATTCCATGTGTTGATCACCACTATGATGGGTTTTTATTGGGTAGAGGTCTCTCTTAGGACCTGAATTAGTGAAAGAGATGGTATATTAGGTTCATATAATATATAAAATATTAATGATAACCCACATTTGTAAAATCATAACCATTAATAAACTAATTTATGTCTTTAAAATCATAACCATTAATAATCTTACCTTATAGTAAAATTTTAATCATAAGATGGTATTTTTATATGAAATGGATTTTATTCTTTATTTATTTTAGTAAATATTAATATTACTAAATAAAATAGGATGGATATGATTCGAAAATGGATAGATTCCAATCGTATGACAAAAGAGTATAAGGACGGGGTGAAAGGGTACATCAAGTTTTCAAAATATCATTGATATGAACCTTCTCAAATCCATCTGTATATATTTATGGTGTTATTATTCAAGACTAATTAGTCCATATGAATTTAAATAAAACTTTATTTTTCATGGAATCGATCTAATTTATAAATTTTGGATTAAACAAGGGGAAAATCTAAATTTCTCTAGTGATTTGGATAAGACTATGTTTTATAGATCATCTAATATGATTACAAGTGTGGATAATTATTAATACCATATCAAGGATGTGATTATAGGTGTGAATTATGATTAAAATCATAGTTAGGAAATGAAAATGATAGTTGAATATGAACTTCATGATTGCACAAAATTATTTGAAAAGTTAAAGAGTTGTGCAAAGATGTTTTTGTATGTTGGTTATACTAAATATACAGCATTATCATACATACTAAAGATGTATAATTTAAAACATGTAAATAGATTGAGTGATTCCATTTTTATTGAACTACTTTATCTCCTGAATGATATTCTCCCAGAAGATAATGACCTTCCTTGCTAAACATATAACACTAAACAAATGTTTTAATCAATGGGTATGATCCCTAAAAGAATACATGTATATACAAATAATTGTATACTATTTAACAAGGACCATAAATCACATAAAAATATACCAATGTTTGGTTCTTCTCCATAAAAGAATGATTAATTGGGTCTAATGAAAGTTTTATGGTACTTAACAATCATTAAAAGGTTTATCCACCTATATTGAAGTGAGGATACTGCAAGATAATTGATGTGGCACGTAGATAAAAGAAATAAAGATGGGAAACTTTATCACCTGTATGACTCTCCTTAGTGGAAAATAATTGATCATGAGTATCCTAAATTTAAAACAATCCAAGAAATATTTTTCTTTCATTATCTATAGATAGAGTGAATCCATTTGGTTTTCAAATAATCACTCACAGTAAATGGCCGGTTATGTTGGTAATTTTTAACTTTCTACTATGGTTATGAATGAAACAAAAATGCATTATGTTACATATTATTACATTGGGAACAAAACAACTAGGTAATGATATTTATGTTTATTTGGATCCATTGATATAAGATTTGAAATTATTATGGGATACAGATGTTATGTTGTATGATACTTACAAAAAATGAAAATTTCATGTTGAGATCCATATTGTATAGGAAGATAAATGAATTTTTTTCTTATGGAACTTTTTTGGGATATATCATTAAAGGAACTCAAGGGTTTCCCATTTTTGAACAAGGTACATAGTCAATTAGGTTTAAACATTCATCAAAGATTGTGTTTCTAGGACATTGTAGATTTCTACCCCAGCGATATAAGTACTAATATTAGAAAACATCATTTGATGGGAGTTCAAAAGAATGTAAAAAATCATCTCTACTAATAGGTGATCAACTATTTGAGAAAGTAAAGATATGGAAACTAATTTTGCTAAACCTTTTCAAAAAAACTTTCAAAATATTGGTGGAAAAGGAGATAAGTTTTTCTTTGAATTTTCATACGAGAATTGTTTGTATGTTAGGCATTTTCTTGATGCCATGCTTATGGAAAAAAATGTACATGATAGTTTCATTGACTCATTACTGAATTTGCCTAGAAAAATGAAATATGAAATTAAGTCTAGGTTGGATATGATTGACATGGGAATATGTGAATATTTGGCTCAATTGAAGGGTGAAAATAGACTTTTCTTCCTTCAATATCTTACACTCTTTCTAGGCAAGAGAGATATCAGTTTTGAAACTTCTTGAATGATGTAAATGTTCCATAGGGGTATTCTTAGAATATCAAGAATATTGTGTCAACGACTGATTTAAAGTTAAAGGGTCTAAAATAATATTATTTTCATGTTTTTATTCAAGATATAATGTAGGTAGCTTTACATTTCATTTTTTACAAGAAGGTCATCATACATTAACCAAGCTCTGTTTCTTTTTCAAAGCTATGTGCAGCAAAGTTAGATACCCGGTATAATTTTCAACAATATAAAAGGGAATTCCTATCATATTGTGTGAATTGGAGATATAATTCCCACCAAAATTCTTTGATAGGATGGTTCACTTGATGGTCCACTTGGTAAGATATATTTGAGTATGTGGTCTTGTACATTATAGATGTATGTACCCCCATTGAATGTTATGTAAATATTTTGAAAGGGTATGTCAAAAATGGACTTCATACAAATGGTTTTATTGTGGAGAGATATGTTTTTCAGGAAGTCATTGAATCTTTTACCAGGTACCTATCAAGTGTGGAAATCATTGGTCTACTGAAATCTAATCATTCTAGGTGGCTTGTGGATGAAAGAATTTCTAGAATAGATGTTGTCACACTCACTATTACTTGTCAGGAAAAGTCCCACCTTTATATTTTGTATAATTGTTTATATTTTTTCCCATATATTGAAACCCACAAAGAAATTCTTAGGAAGTTGAATCTATAAAGGGATAAAGGCTGGATATCAAATACACATAATCAATAGTTTATAGGATGGTTTCGAGACCATATTTTTATGGAGTCGTCTCAAAATATGGATTCAATTTCAAAACAACTTCAATAGGTAGCTAGAAGACCAAGTGTGCATGTATTATCTTATAATGGTTATGCAATTAATCATTATACATTCTATACAAATGAACATGATGAACTTAGTACCATTAAAAATAGTGGAGTTACACTTGTGGTTAAAGTGATTCATATATTTAGTATCAAGGATAGAAATACAATTTTTGAGAATAGGTCATACTTTCGCATCATAAAATAAATATACGAGTTGGATTATACAACATTCAAAGTGATTATTTTTTTAATGAAAGTGGGTTAATAATAAGAGTTTTGTTAAAATATATGAATTGGGATTCGTGAAAGTAGATTTTAGTAAGAAAGGGTACAAATATGAACTGTTTATAAGGGAATCATAAGTCGTACAAGTATTTTGTGTTCCAGATCCCTCAAACTAAAAGTGTTCAGTTGTTTTATTATAAAACTAAACCACTGAAGAGTCATATTTGAATTCAACTAAGGATAACCCTTTCATTAGGACATTGCAATCATTTCTCAACATTCCCAATATAGATGAGTTCTTGTATATTAGAGGAGACTGTAATGAAAGGATTTGGATACTCGATAAAGGATTCAAATCCCTTCAACCTTTAAAAAAAGAGTTTAATAATCAAGTTTTTTTAATATACACTGTGTTACATCATATTATTGTCTTTTCACTAGTGAATTTACATAATCTAAATTAAATGTTCAACCACTTCGGTAGATAATTACTTCTACACAAGTCGATTCTCCCAATCCCGAGGAATAATGGGTCTCCTAAAATGTTGTTGCTCCCAATGCATAGGAACAACAACCTTCTTCACATGTCTATGATACCAATCCATAGGAACAACATATTAAAGATTTTGAAGCTAAGGAAATTTTAGATGATGAAAAAATAGGGTCCTAGAAAAAATAGGAGCATCGTAGCGTGATAGTGTTAGTAAAAATTATTAAGGTAGGAAACAAAGGCATAAAATTTGAGGTTGGATAGAATGCATGTGGTCAACCTGTTTACCCCAACAAGGTCATGTTCAATGGTTATATTGGGCTCACCACTCAGATGCATATTCGGATTGATGTAGATTCATGGCACAATATTTTTTCCACACTTAAGACACTGATTTGGGAGGAGAATAAGGTAATATTATGTTATACTTTATTTATTTTACTAAATAACAAAATAAGGAAATGTTTAATTACTCTTCATTATCCCTTCCATAGTGCATTTATAGTATATGAATTCTAAATGAAATTTTTATTACATAATAATGATTACTTATTTTATTATATTTTTATCTAACTTAGACATAAGAATCATCATCAATTTTTCCCGATGAACATCTACTATCAGTGTCCTTGAAGAGGCTAGTATAGTATGGTTGCGTCAGATGTATGGGTTTTGGGGTGTCACTCCAAATATATTTTGATAAAAGAAATGAACAGGGGGATTAAGATAATAAAATGGAAGAGTTTTAGGAATTATTAGATTCTTTAGAAGAAAATTTTAATTTTTAGGTAGAGTTACTAAAAAAATGTTATGGGAAGGAAGCATAGAGAAGAAACAACACAAGAAAAACCACTATGTGAAGATCACCCACCCCACCCCCATCATCTTTAAGGTGAGACATTACCCTCAAAGATATATCCTAGAGGTAATCAATATTTTCATAATTTCTCATATGAAATGTGAATCAGGAAGACACTGATACCTTTCCTGTATTGATATTCTACAAGGTGAAAATGATTGTGATTTATATACATCAACACCCACCCATAACCTTGTTTCAAGGGGCACCATGTTCAATAACCAAGGAGATATTCTCCACAATAGACAACTTCCAATAGGTCATGTGAGAGTGGTGATTAACATACCACAAGAGTCGTGCATCGATTTACCTATTCTACTTGATGATGTAGATATTCATATGGTTGATAAACCTATTGGAACATTCATAGAATAAAAGTTAGATATTGTAAAAAAAACATGTCGATAAGGAGGTATTCATTTCCAATTTACTTTTCATGAAAAACTTTTCAAAAATTAATGAAAAAGGTCTAAACTAATGAATTTTATTACAGACGAACAAAGGGAAGGGGGTAAAACTGAAGGTCGAATAAAAATGATCTAAAGAATAAACCAATAAATATAAATGGTCTTCATAAATTACATTTACCCCGACCATTCAACTTCTGTATTTACTAATATTAAAGTTTCATATAGATACAAAATTAAAAAATGGTGTTATGACTAAAATTGATTATGAATAATAGATGTATGGAGAGGCCATTACATACTATATTGGTCTTGAGAATGTCAATGAAATTATAATGCATGAATGGCCAGGAGTCTCGGTTTTAAATGTATACATGATGTGTGTTTTCATGATTTTTTTGTCTAGTAGCTGATCTACTATGTTAATTATGAATTAATACTATTCGTATTTTTTTAGGCGTATATGTGAATACTATTTGAAAGGAAAAGACTGTAAAAATAAATTTGGACTCATTGGTCCTCACATCACTTCTATATAAGAATTCAAATTGGAAGCAAAGAAAATTGAAGTAATATAGGACAAACTAGCCCCAATGTTTGAAAGAAAACTTACAGATGATATAATCTTCTTAATACCCATGATGTAAGGGTAAAACTATATAAATTAATTCTATTTTCTGGATTCAATTCATGGATATCCAAAAAAAATACCATATGTGGTGATGTTTATCAATTTTTAATACACTGAATACAAAGTTTTACAATTAAACTTCAAGTTATACATTTTATATTGTGTTTTAATTAATATTCTGTTATGATAGGGTAGTGCTTAAATATCATCAAAATATTGGCATGAGGATAGTCTATGAAAACAAGGATCCTATCGACTTCTAAAAGTAGATAAGTGTTAGGGTATATATAATAATATTTCACTATAAAAACATATATCAAAAAAAAATTATTTATTTTTCTCAATTTTTCTATAGTTTCTGAAACAAACCAATGGAATAGATTTTGGTTATTGTGTTTGAAAATTTATGAAAGATGTTGTATTACACCAACAAAATAGCATCCCAAAAAAAGGTATTTTCTAAGATAATTACAATTTTATTTAAAATATTTATTAATACTTTGTTTATTTATATTTTTATTATACTGTGAGAACTGTAGAAAATTCTCATATTCATAAGAAGAAATATCTTTTTTGAAATGAATGGGGAGTATACCTGGTGTTAGAATGTATACAAACATTATGAAAAGGTAACTACCTATTACTTATTTAGTTAGTTTTATCATCATTTAATCTAATTTTTTTAGTTAATTTCCTTATCATTTTTATTTGATACTTTAGGAAAATGATCTATATGTTATTTGTGACATGTAGGAATCAACCACGCCTCAATATGATACATAGTGTGTCCGATTTGTCTCAAATTTCTTATTTACTTTTAAAAATTCACATTTTAGTTGAAAACAAATATTGTGTAATCAAAATGGAGAAAATACATTTATATTGTTTTGATACTTTAGAAAAATGATCCATAATTCATTTGTGACACGTAGGAATTAGTTGAACCTCAATCCAACACATGGTGTGACCAAAATGACTCGAATTTTATGTTTTTAGTTTAAAATGACATTTTAGTTAAAAATGTGTGTCACTCATTGCAAATAAAGAAACAAACTCATGTTGTATTGATAATTTAGGAAAATAATTCATAAGTCATTTTTTATGTGTAAAAATTTGTCTCACATCAAACTAACACACGATGCTATCGGTATGACTCAAAGTGCATGTTTTCAGTTTAAACAAATGTGTTAGTAAAAAATAAAACTGATATGATCAAAACCAATAAAAACATTTAGATTATTTTTATACTTTATTATAATGATCCATAATTCATTTTTCACATTTATGAATTAGATCCACCTCAATCCGATGCATGGTGTTTGAGGAATTAATCAAAGTGCATGTTTTCTATTTAAAATTCACATTTTAGTTAAAAACACATATCACAAAATAAAAACTGATAAAACACATTTGTTTTTCTTTGATACTTTATTACAAAAATTCATAAGTAATGTTTTATGTGTAGGAATCAGTTGTACCTCAATTTGGTACACTATGTTCCTGTTATGATTCAAAGTATCCATTATCAGTTTAAATTTGACAACATAGATCAAAACATGGGTCACTAACTAAAAACCAAGAAAAAGAACTCAGATCATATTGATAATTTAATAAGACAATAAATAAGTCATTTTTGATGTGTAGCAATTATTCTCACATCAAACTGACACATGATGTGAATAGTATGACTCAAAGTGAGTGTTTTCAGTTTAAAATGACATTTTAGTAAAAAAACACAACTGACATAATCAAAAATGATAAAACACATTCATATTGTTTTGATACTTTAATAAAATGATCCATAAGTCATTATTTTATGTGTAAAAATTGGTTTCACCTTAATCTGAAACATTGTGTGATCGGTAAGACCCCAATTTTTTCTTTATATTTAAAATTGACATTTTAGTAGAAAGGACAAGTGACATACTCAAAATGAATCAAATGAATTCAGATTATTTTTATACTTTAGGAAAATTATACATAATCCATTTTTGACATGTATAAATCATATTCACCTCAATATGATACATGGTGTTCCTGGTTTGACTCAAAGTGTATATTATCAGTTTAAAATTGATATTTTAGTTCAAAATGTTTGTCACTCGTTGAAGACTAAGAAAACATGCTCAGATTGTCTTTATAATTTAGGTAAATGATTTATAAGACATTTTTTATGTGTTAGAATCATTCTCACATAAAATCAACACATTATGTGATCGGTATGACTTAAAGTATGTGTTTTCAATTTAAAATGATATTTTAGTAAAAAAAGAAAAGTGATATATTCAAAATTAAGAAAACACCCATAATTCATTTCTGATGTGTAGGAATCAACCGCACCTCAATCCAACACATGGTGTGATAGGTATGACTCCAAGTGTGTTTTTTTATTTAAAACTAACACTTCAGTAAAAAATATAAGTGGAATACTCAAAAATGAAGCAAACTCATTCATATTTTCTTAATAATTTATGAAAATGATCCATAAGTCAGTTTTGTGTGTAAGAATCAGGCACAACTCAATCTGATGCACGATGTGTCTGATATGACTCAAAGTGTGTTTTTTTGGATTAAAATTAAAATTTTATTTATAATGAGAATTCATATACTCAAAACCAATAAAATACATTTGGATTTCTTTGATACTTTAGGAAAACAAAACATATGTCATCTGGGACATGCAGAAATCATTCAAACCTCATTCTGATGTACGGTGTGACCAATAAGACACAAATTGTCCGCTATTTGTTTAAAATTGAAATTTTATTAATGTATTTTTTCCTATTTATATTTAATTTATTAATTTATAGTATTAATAATATAATAATTTTTTTCTTATGCATGTAGATTTCTTTTCTTGAGTTGGGTGGTTTGTTCGGTAACTGATACCATGATTAGGATTTTTGAGAGGGGGATAGGTGCCAACGACAAAGAAACCATTTATTTGTTTAAATTTTTGTGATTAATTTTACTTAAAGATATAATTTTACAAAAAAATGTTTAAAATTTCCATAATATAGTGTTTTTTTATTTGTGATGTAATTTTTTTCAATTAGATTATTAATTTTTCATATCCTATATTTTTTCTTCTATTTATCTAGTGATGAAGTGTGCTATAATTTTAATAGAAAACTACAGCAGCATGTTCTTTATTAATTCTACTTCTAGCACTAATAAAGAGGGACCTTTATCAATACTATAAGTATCACTCATATAGCTCCCCCTTTTTTAGTTTTTTTCTAACACTAATAATAGGGGGCATGTTAATGGTTCTTAGATCAATAATGATTTTTAGTGTTATTGATGGTTTTTTATAGCATTGCTAAAATATTTTTCTATAGTAGTTTTGAGGGCCAATCCCCCTTTTATTAAGACAAAATAAAGGAAATCCTCTTTTGTATCAGGTTAAAAGGTAACCCAATACATGGACCGTAGGCTCAGAGGAACAAATTCTAGAAAATGGTCCAAACGATGTAGGGGGACAAATGCTCAAAAACACATCACAAGAATGAGAATAACCAAGGGCCTATAATGAAATAAGAAACATGAAAAGCATCAAATAAACATATCCCCCCCAACCCACTATCATAGAAGCTGCACTTGTGCATCCAGTCAAGGATAGAGGCATCAAATTTGAGATTGGATAGAATGCATGCGGTCAGCCTGTTTACCCCAAAA
This sequence comes from Viscum album, assembly GCA_963277665.1. Lineage (NCBI taxonomy): Eukaryota > Viridiplantae > Streptophyta > Magnoliopsida > Santalales > Viscaceae > Viscum > Viscum album. Next base: position 2,078,480,156 of record OY728128.1, on the reverse strand, counting down.
AGATCATGTCCAGTACCCCGCTGCTAGAGAAGCTTCACCTCTGTATCCAGTCAAGAATAAAGTGTCCCCCCACCAAGATATGTATCATGTTTGACCGACATAATGAGGTAAGGCACTCCTCTATACCACATTTCCATGTGACTCTTTCATGCTGCCCACCTGAATAATTTTTCAAGACTACTAAAACATCTATAAAATTCACCATGACATCCAACTAAAGTATTATGCAAGAGCCACAAGGCTGGGAACCCATCCATACCTCAAATAAGAATAAATATGGAAGAATGATGGTGTCAGGATTCTCATCCCTCTTTTGAGGTTTCTTGCCCTGTAATACTTGCACAAAGTGTTTATTATCTGCCAAATGTGGTAAGAAAAAGGATCAAACTCATCATGAGACGTACAACTAAATCGAAAAGGCCTAAAAATAACTCTAAGTCCCAAAGGGTTATAGAAACCCAAAATGGATTGTAAGAGAGATCCCAAGCCACTGTATCCCCCATAACATTCTCTTGCACTGAGAAGTCGTTGTCATTCCCAATAAACCCATCATTTCCACTATCGTTGACCACCACTCCTATCACACAAAGAACCCATGCACACCATCAATGAATTTTTAATAGAAACCGGAGACTCTTCCTCAACCCTCCCTGATGTCACGTCGTTTTCATCACCAGAAGACATGAACTCCTCCACCAGCAAACTCCCAACTGACACCCCAAAAATTTCATCACCGCCCCAATTTCCCATCGACATCGAAGCCAATCACTGCAATATGATAGACTCCTGATCAGACAAGATCCAACATCTCTTATCATGAATCTGATAATAATGTTTATATCATTTAAAATAATTTCAGTCCATTATGGTTATAAAAAAATATTTTAAACTATTTTTTATATGTTTAGTTTATGTATTATGTTTTATTTAAATTGTACTTATACTTAATATTTTGTAATATTTTAAAGTTTCCTACTTGAAACATAATATGTTTTGTTATGTTTCAAGGAGGAAGTTTTGAAATATTAGAAAATATAAACTATAAATATAATATAAATGAAGCTGAAAACATATATTAAACACACAAAAAATTAATTAAAATAAAAAAATATCAAAGTAATAAAAAAAAATACAGATGATACAAAATATTTTTGTTTCAAAACATAACATTTAGAGTTTTAATGAGGTAGGTGAATTTAAAATCTTATAAAATATAAATTATAAATAGATTCTAAATTCTATTTATCACATACACTTAAGACATATAAAATAATTGAAAATAAAGATAATTTCATAAAAATAATAAATAGAAAATATTAAGTATTACTAATAATATCTGACTTAATCATAATAACATAATTACTTAATTAATTAAAAATAATTAATATATTCTATTTAATAATTATGATGATGATTAATTATATTTTTATTATTATTAAATTCATAATTAAAAATATTATATTGATACATAATAATATTAAATAATAATACAATTATTTATAGCATCATCATCATCATTATTATTATTCATAAATAATAATGATATTATGATTATCATGACTTTAATAAAAGATAAGTATCATTACTTTATTATCATTACTTTATTATCATGATTTCAATATCACGATTTTATTATCATGACTTTATTAATAATTATCATGTCTTTATTATTATCATGGTTTTCTTATCTTTTAATAATTACCATAACTTTTTATCTTTTAATAATTATCATGACTTTTGAAGATGAGGTATGTTTGACAGTCTCTCTCTCTAAAACCCAATAGCAGCTAGGGTTAGTTCTTCTTCACGATTTTATATGTTGATTCAATGTTTGAACGCTTCCTTTACTAAGGGAGTTTTGACTCATACAAGCAATCCTATATCACATTGGAATGTCCATGGATGATTCATGGTGGATCTCTAATGGTTTCTTTGATTCCCAATGGTGTTGGTGGATGTTCATTCTCTCTCTATAAGGTGTCAGTTGCTGGGGTGATTTGTTGTAAAGGTGATATTGCTCATGTCAAAGCAGAAACTAATACAATTTCTGAATGGATGAAAATTAGTAAGCATTCCATAATTGATTGAATTATTTTTCTGAAGGGTTCTAAGACATGGAAAGTGGAGTAATTGGTCATGTAGATCTCTGGTATATAGGGATTTAGTGATTGTAAATGTGACTTGATAGGTTGGGGTTTTTTCATTTCCTCTTCCCCTATGAATATTTTAAGATGAAGGTGAGGGGGTTTGGATCGGTCTCCCTCAAGCTAGGCATAATGCATACTCATGAGTGGGATAGTAATTTTAACCCAATGGAGGTAAGCAATTCCTCTATGCAATTATGGGTCAAAGTTTTTGAATTGAATTGGATCTTGGGGAATCTAAGGATACTATACGATATTGCACTTTCAATTGGATTTCTAATTAAAATGGATAAAGAAATTGAATTGGCTTGATTTGGGCATTATGCCTGTTTCCTGGTGGAGGTGGATCTTGGTTCCACTCTGGTTTATACAGTTTTTCTTTCCACTAACACTGATAAACTTTCTTTGAGAATCAAATATGGAAGAGTACACCATTCAAGTATGGAATACTGGTTGATTGGCTATGATATATCAACCTGTAAAAAAAGCTTTGGTTTGCGCATTATTCTCATCACATGGGCATGAAGAAAATTTATGCAATAATAAGGCTTGTTTTTAGAAACTAATCCATGTTATAAATCCTGGTCATGTGAAGATTTAAGGTGAAGTCTTGAATCAAGATGATTTGAAGATAATTCCAATGGATAGGGTGCCTGGAATCACTTATCAAGAGAAGTTATTACAGCATGGAGATGGAAATGGGTAGGGTAAAAGTGGTGGTTCATCCATAGGGCATGGTCATTCTATACATATGGAGAGGCTAACTGAGGTTATCCATAGCATGAAGATGTGGTGTGGATTGGACTTAATAGAATGGAATTAGAAAATAACTTTGATCAGACAAAGATGGTTGTTGCTTTGGTCTCTGCTAACTATATTTTTGATACTGTGAAGTCGGCTGGTGATAATACAGGTCATGGTGTTTGCACTTCTCTTCCCAAGTGATATTGGGCTGATATCATAGTAAAGGATTAGGATAAAGTTTGTTAATCTTCTGCTGATGTTGCTGATAATTAGTTAACTAGTATTGAAATCAATATACAAAATGATGTGGATTGGGAATCGTTTCAGGAGCCTAACTTACATGCCTCTAAAAGGAAAGGTAAATCTAAGTTGATGATGGAATCCCCACAGAAAGTGTAGCAGTATGTAGCTGGTTCTGTAGCTATGAGTGACACTCCACTTCTGGTGAGAAGGAATAAAACTTCATCTAGGCCATTATTAGGTGATGAATATTTAAAAATGGTTTCATTTAGGAAATCCAAACCATCTTGTGAGCCTATAAATTCTTTAATACATGTTACTTCATGTGATTTGGATTTATCATCCTTGGTGTTTCCCCTGCATGTGGACCCTCCTTCAGGTATTTATAATTTCAAATATATGGTCTCTAGTATGATTGAGTTTTTAGGGGCTTCTGCACCCTCCCTGGAATGAAAGTAAGGGTAACCATGTATTTTCCATAATAAAGAGGTAGAAGTGAACTGGACAAGGGATGATCCTATCTTTAATCCTAATAATATTTTTCCAGCAAATAGGTGTTCACATACTTTTCAAGAGGGTTCTTTAGTTCCTTCCATTGTAGAAGATTTAGGTGTAGCATCGATAACACATAACGAGTATAGAGTGTTTATCTCTAATGGTATATAGTTAACTGGAGATCATCCTACTACTTAGATTCCCATTGTGAATGATATTGAATATACCTTTCATGAGAAGGTGGAGACTCAGTCAAATTATGAGAGGTCAGACTTAGAGAACATATACATTGAAGGCCTCTTACAATAATAAATAACTTAGAGGATATGAAGACATCCCCAAGGTCATGGATGTGGGCATCGGCATGGATGTGTTGACTAAAATGCCTTGTGGGATGAGGAACACAAAATTGTAATAGGATTAGGGAAAAATTAGGTATTTGACTTTTCATGGATGAGGGAAATATTACCTTGTATGGGCTCATCTTCTGTTCTCTATGTTTTCTTATTCTTAATAAAGAGGATTTGTCCCTACATTTAAAAAAATTATTATGGATTTAATATCGTTTACTTTTCAATCCTGATACTTCTATTCCATGACTTTATTATCGTGAATTTATTAATAAAAATATTATTATCATGGCTTTATTATCATGGATTTCTTATTATCATGATTTTATCATCACATATTTATTACTAATAATATTATTATCATGACTCTATTATCATGACTTTATTATCATGACACAAAATTTTATTGTTTAATAATAAGTAATATTATTATTATTATTGATTATTATTACCCTTTAATAATTACATTATTAGTTTCTCATTCAAGGAAGAATAGGGTTTTGAAGCTATGGAAATTGATTTGGACTATTTTTTTATCCTAAAGATGTTCGTATTGATCATTCGAGGTCTAATAGTGATGTTATTTCTTCGGATAGGGTGATTTGTGAGAATCTATCAAACAATCATGATCACATGAATTCTATGTATTTCTCGGTGACTTGTGATGTGAAGTTTTTAGGCAATTTTAGGAATAATTACGAGTTAATATTTTTTCAATATTCAGGTGTTGAATTCAATCTGAATGGAATATTATTCTATGATTATTATAATGATGCTTCAATGCATTGTAATAGAGTTACAAAAAATGGTTCTCTATAATTCATAGAGGTAAACTCTAAGATTATAAAGGATCAACTCAAGGATTAAAATAATTCAATCATAGATAGATTGATGACCCCACTGAAGACTATGAAGAGGAATATCTTTAGGGTAATCTTATCTAGATTTAGGGTTTTAGTGGATAGAAAAAACCTCATTAGTTAAGGGTTTTTATCATATCATGTTTCCTTTGAATGAGATTAAATTTAAGGCTTGAGGACTTGGTCCCCCCCCCCCTCAATCTAGGTATTTTTTGAATATATCACTGGAATCTTTTATTTGATTTGAATTCATCAATGAATTCTATCACCCAAGTCCAGATTAGATTCAAGGGATTGAATTGGTTTTTTTGGAACCTGCAAATTCTATGGGATATTGCCCCTATAATGGGTTTACCCATAAAATTTGATAAGGAAACTAATATTGATAGGTATGGTCATTTTTCTCAAATCTTGGTTGAGTTGGACCTTAAGAATACCCTCATTAATAGTGTGGTCCTTGTTAATAAATATATTAGTCTTGATCTTTCCATTGATCATGAAAAATTGCTTTATTTTTGTGCTAAATAAAATTGTACTGGGAAATCCTTTAAAAAAAATTAAGAAACCTAAGATTCTCTAACGGCAAAAATCCTGGTCTCTTACCTGAACAATATAAGTTTAATATTCCTCTGAATACTATAGTTTTTAAATATAGTAAGGCCTTCATTTTCATATATGGTATAACCATAGTTAATGAGGATAATAACTTTGTTGATGTGGCTAGTGGTGTCACTGCTAGATCCAAAATAAATGGATAATTCTAGATGGTCTAAATTTGTGTCTTTTGAGAGATAAGAAAAGGATGAATATCTAATTAATAATGTAATGGTTTCATTCAACTACATCATTCAAGCTTCATTTCATATGTAGACACATAAAAAGAGGTCACCCCCAACTTTGGGTGATGACTTTAGTATTAATAAATCTTGATGCGACAATGGTAATTCTTTGGTGGAAAATGATACTCTCAAAGAATAGAATATATTAATGGTAAATGTAATTAATACTTGAAATATATCAAACATGGTTTTTGAGCCTCAAGTGAAGGAGATATGACCTAAATACATATTTATATATGATATATTTATGGTCTATATATTGGATTGAATGAAAATTTTGATTCGCATGCATTGGATATATTATTCTATGTGTGCTAGACACCCAAACCATTATAAACCTAGGCTATCATTTACACACACAAAATAAGATGAAACATCTGAATGAGTAAATTCTTATGATTCATTTAGGAACCAACCATAGTATTTATTATTTCATTCCAATGCATGAATAAATGAGAGGATAATCAAGGAGAAGCCTTGATTTCCTATTTAACTATTTCCATGTGATGGTAGTGGGGAATTGTGTGGATTGAGATCCTTATGCATGGGTGATACTCTGTATCCTGTAGTTCTCTTCTTCTTTTTCCTTTACATGCTGAGATGCTAGCATATTGTAGGAGAAAGGAGAATCCAGCACGTACAAAATGTGATTCATTTGACCTATGGATACACTAAATAGGTGGTATGGTTTTTCCTCTCAGTGGTCTTTATCAAACCATATGATGATGACGATGATGATGTTTCATATTTTCTTTGGTGTAAATTATTCCATGTTTTACAGTATTATTCATTTTGGTATTTTATGTGCTTTTATATTATCTTGTATGGAGATCCTCGAACAAGGGTTTTTAATTGCTTTCGCTTGATTTAATAAATGTTATTATACTCTGTAAAAACCCTTTAATGGTATTAGATGGATCCATGCTTATGTTTTATGAAAATTTAAATGAAATGATGAAGAAATCAAAAAACTGAGCATCATCTGTCGTTTTTTTAAATTTCAATTTGTAAAGGGTTTATCCTTATATAGCTAGACAACGTAAAGTTAACAAGGACCTAAACTTTATGCAGCTGAGATGCATAAGGGTAACCAAGGATTTACTCTTGTATGGATTGGTCTAGGTAAGGTTCATCTCTCCTTAACCTTATGTATATTGATCTACATAAGGGCCACCTGGCATTTCCCTTATGCAAATAAGGAAACCTGAGGTTTACCTTTACATGAAGGGTTGGCGTAAAGGTAGTTTGTATAGTAACCCTTACACAAATGGATTGTGTAACAGTGTTACATAAGGGTGTGTTATTTATTACCCTTACACATAAAGGTAATGTAGGTTTTAAAAGGCTTGTGTCGATATAAATGGTCTATGTATAGAGGTAGTCAATTTTTTCTCAAATCCATGTAAAGGTAACTGACTACTTACCCTTACGTGAGACAAATCTATGTGAAGGTAGTGGCATTACATAGAGGTTCTAGAAGACATATATAAGGGTAATCATGTTTCTCCTAAATTTTTATAATGGTAAGACCTGATTTACCCTTATGTCGTGTTTGATACGTAAGGTTCATGGGAATCTACCCTTACGTAGACTATATTTGTAAGGGTAAAAGGAGTTTTAACTTTATGTAGTGATACTGTGTAAGGTTCATGGACATCTACCCTTATGTAAGGGCTCCAGGACCAATTTACCCTTATGCATAGTGTCTGTGTAAGGGTAAATAGAGGATACCATTATAAAGGAATGGGTTCCTACAAAAGGGTAAATAGAAAAAATGTTAAAAATTGTTTTCAACTTATTAAAATGATTAAAATGGATTATAAAATGTTTATAAATCATTATAAAAGGTATTTTAGGATATTTTATTTTATAAAGTTTTATAAATTAATTAATTATAAATTTTTTATAATTAATTAATTTTTTATGAAATATTTATATTCCCAAATATTAAATGTCAATATTTTAAATACCTTTTAACAAATTATATTTCATGGATTATGATCTAAAAATAAAAGTTTATTTGGAAATCATAAGGGATAATTTAGAAAGAGTTATAAATTATGAAATGTGGTTAAAATATAAAAAAAATATTTATATTATTATTTTTTCATAATTAATTAATTTGGATTGTTCAAATTAAAGGGAATTTATTTAGATATTATTTAATCCACATCAAAAAAATTGATGAATGATATGATCAAGGATTAAATAATTTTTAAGTATATTATATTTATATTATGTAGAATGTTTACATAATAGAAATTGAATTGTAAATTTTTTTTAATTCATATAATATCATATATTTAAAATAAAAAATATATATAATTATAAATACGAAAGAGTTCATATTATATTGAATATAAAATGTTTATATTCAAAATTATGGAATTTTTATAATGTTAAAGCTAAAAATTATAAAAGTGTTTATAATTGGTTTTGATTAATGAATTGTTCATAAATGATTATCTCATGTTTAAATATTATAATTTATCTTTTATTTAAAATTTTATTACCTAATATATTCATGTATAATAAATTGTTTAAGAAATGTGAATATTATGTATGCTTTAGTTTAAAATATTAAATTGCTTCTAGGATAGATCATTTCATTACATACTAGAATTAACTCAATAATGAATTTAGTTTTTCATTTACCTTGGACTTGGTTTTTAATTGAATTTATTATATTGAATTTAGTTGTTTAATATATTTTGTGCATATTAGGTGTTATATTTATAATAAATTATATTCTATCTTGATTAAAGTATCCCCGAGTAGAGGGACTGGGGTTGGACTACCTACTTACTTGGAGGCTTATGCCTTATCTAGGAAAGTGAATGGGGTGGGATATCTATCACTCTAGGATTACTCATGTGGATATTGTTAGTCTTATTTAATTCTAAACATTTAAAAGGAGTGTTCATATACCTTATTCATGCATTCAAATATGTATGAAAATAATTGACTTCTATTTTTGGGTGAGTAACACAAACCTGTAGGTTGTGTAAAGAGTTACACATCAATATGGTTTGAATATATTGATTTGGTGGAGGGAATAGGATTCCAAACTAAATTACTAGAATAATTCATACATAAAATGGAATAACATGAGATAATATAGTTAGATAAAATCCACTTTAAATACTAAGTGTGATATTCCTTCCAAACAAACACTTGTAAATACCTCGATCATCCAACTTGGTAGTTTCATGCCAAATTTAAGTGCCTATAGATTATATTGTGTAAGTAAATAAAGTAATAAGTGGATTGGGATTGTCTTTTTGGGTAGTTTCATTATAAATATGGGTGTCCCAATATTGTCCTTGGTTATCTTGTTTTTTTCTTTTTCTTTGGGTAACACTTAGGTGGGAATCCCTAACCGCAAGGATACCAAAGGAATAGAGTTATGTTTATCCATATGATGGATTGGATAAAGGTATTTCGTCTTATAAATCCAAGAATCATGTATGATATGATTGGGATAATTCCCTACCTAAATAATTAAGTGTTGAGATGAATACTAAAGAAGACTCATTTATTAGTAAAATATGGATCTGGGGACACTAATGGTTATGATGAATTCTTAAAGGGGGTCATAATTTTAGTGGGAGCCTATTAAATAAAAATCCTTATTTTACAGTTATGAAACCTGATAATCATCTGATAAAAGATTATGTTATAGATAAACATCATCATCATCATCAATCTAAACTTTATGATCAATTCTTGATAAGTAGAAACTTAAATTAAGATACACTTTAGACTGGTAACTTGAGAAAAGTTCTTAATCAAGATTAGTAATCTATTAAACATTCTTAATGAAAATTTTATGTGTCATAAAAATTCCTTCCTCAGTAACCAAGTGTTTAAATTATTCAATAAGTGAATATATATTCTTATGGAAGAATTGAGTGATTCATTCAAGGTTTCAAAGGAATTATATGAAAAATGAATTTTTATTTTTATGTAATTTTTCCTATTTTCATCTATGAAAATGTTCTGAAAATATTATTTAATTCAAGAAAATTTTACCTAATATTCTCAAGGTGTTGAGAATAGATGAACTGGGCATATGATATATGAATTATGGTATTTTACAGACAATATAAGTGGGTAAAAGTTGAAACCAGAAGAAGAAAGTTTTTTTTAAAATGTTCAACAATGTTTCTACAAGAATCCAATCAACGTCATTTAAACCTAGTATTATCAAGAAGGAGGAATAATAATTTCATATGATGGGATTTTCCAGAATACCTGAAGGATTTTTTGAAACTCCATGGAATGTTCATGTTAGTTATGGATGTTATAGAAATTAATTCTTCAGTTTTGAAATACCAAATGTATATTGTACAAGTGTTTTAAATATACAGAAGTTAAAAACAAATTAATAATTGTTTGAGCCTACAGTTTACATTCATGTAGAAAATATTTTCTATATATGAATGTAAAAGATTGTATCAAGCTCAGATTAATCTTAGTAAAATATGTTTATCTTCATCTCATTTCTATTATATGATAAGATAATATTTTTTATAACAATTAGTTTTTATTAACAACCTAATATGATTAATTATATACACATGTTTTATGATTCATTAATTTTTATAACATTTTTTGAGAAGAATATTTGGATAAAAGTGTTTATCCAGGATAAAAGTGTGCATCCAAATGTTTTTTTAATATGTGATAATGTGTTCCTACCACTCATTTGTGGTATAATTTAATAAAGTCTTCTTTTCAAATGAATGTTTTCAAAACATATAGAATACCATACTTGATATAGAAATGATAGTTTATTTGTTAAATATTCCTATTTAATGAAATTAAATGTTATTTCCTAACAGAAAAGGGTTTTTGTTTATTATAATGATGTTATGAAAATAATATAGTGTCTAAGAGACTATTGGAAGTATGTTTGGACTTAGAGAAGTTCAAAATTAACATATAAAGGATAATACCAATCTTAAGTTAAAGTTTTATCCACTTAATATCCTAAAATGTTTAGGAGATATAAATCCTTGATGGAGAGCCTCTCTCTCAACAATGGAGAGCCTCTCTCCCTACAGTTCCATGTCTATAGTATGTAACTAATCTTCCAAAAAGGAAATGATGATATCATGGTCCATTAACACATTCTCAAACCGCATTTGGTGTTGAAATTGATGGTGAAGGTAATGGTGTGCGACATCCTACCTCTATATCAAATTCTGAAGTATTGATGAATGGTCTCCTGAGAGGAGAGGTTATGAATGATGATATTGTGGAGAGGGGTTTGAAGGATCTATTATTTGCACAGTCGGGTATGGGTGTCGCACCTCGTCGATGGAGCTAGTGATGGATCTGTTCGGTTGGCGATGGTCGAGTGTGTAGATGAATGAAGTTGAGGAAAACTGTATTCAGTCACTAGATGGAGATGACAGGAGACCTAAATTATTTTGATGGTGAGAGTTTGATCTATTGCTGGTGCTAGATACTACGATATCTTTGGGGATCCCATCAATTCTTGGGGATGGTGATTGTCAGAGACTAAGATTCTAACGATTACATGATGACCTTAGGAAGGAGTTTCTAATCATTGGTGGGATGTGTATTGATCTTTTATAGGAGCCCGCCAATTAGTGGGGATCATGCTGTCCAGAGACCACGATTTATGGAAATGATGCGATGACCTCAGTCTTGTTTGGATATTGATGTCATGTGTATGATAATATAGTTTAGTGGTACTTTCGGAAACCCTGGGTGTGTGGGGTGATCATAGGAGGTGGAACGAAACTTTGGGATGGGAGATTACGTAGGGAGAAGATGATATCAGGGCACGTCTCTTTCACGGGATGGATTTTTTTTTTACAGGAGGTGACCTTGGGATCTTCATAAGTGATGTGGATATGGGATACCTCGATGAAGTGGTTTATATGAGCTCAGGATTCTAGCCCAGGCTAGTATGTCGGCAAACCATTCAAAGGGTTGGTATCCTGTAGGTCTTTTATTTTAGGTTGTTTGGTCAATCGAGTGTGATGCGGGTGACCACTTTTTTAGGATGTTTATTGTTCGGGTGGTTGGCAGTTGTCTGTCAACATTATGTTGTTGGATTTAGGGTTTTAAAAAATGTGGGTATATGGGTCATGCTATGTGTGTTTGTTTTTCTTTACTTTTTTTAATAAAATTTTGTTGGGTCATGGGTTTAGGTCACCAAATACATGTTTAGAATTGCCTTATTAAAATGTTTATGATATGAGATGGTAAATAGAAATGTAAAGTGTCACATTTATTTACAATTTAGAAAGTGTGTATCACTATTTTCTAAAGTATTATACTGATCTAAAATTATAATGGGTTTTCACTAAATATCCTAAAAGAGTTTAGTATATGTGATGATAAATAAAAATATAAAGATTTAATTTAGTTATCATGAAAAATTAAATGAATTATTTATTAAAGGATTGTACCATTCAAAATGAAGAGTTAATTACACCTGATATCCTAAATGATTTTATGGAATGTCTTTCAACTTTATCTTAAAAGAGTTTAGTAGGATTGGTTTGCAATAATGTGTGTGGTTACTTTATTTCAAGTAAAAAAATTGATGGAATAGGGTTCCAAGGATGATGATGATGAAGAAGTTAGAAAAATTTCAAAGTAGAAAACAGAAGTTGACATTATAACATTTGATGTTGAGAAGTTAAGAAGTTTGAATATTTTCAAGAATTTGAACAGTTAAGAATATGATTCCTAAGTCTCACCATGATTCAAATTGGATTACTTCATAGATGTTTCTCACTAAAGCGCTAGTGGGATGGTTTTATTAGATGATCACATAGATATATTACATGGGTTACATATGATGGAATGTGTTAACAAAGCTCAGAAATTGTAGTAAACATAAGGTTGATTAAGCAGTTTTATATATATGATATGTTAAAATGTACTTATATTGGGTTTGTTAAATATTCTTAGAAATTTAAGAATATTAAAATGTACCATAATTGAAAGGAAACCTCTGTATTATCATTCATTCATGTTGGATATATAAATTTATATATAGATATACATTTTGTGAAGTGAAATGATAATTAACCTCTCAAAGTACAACTTTGAGTCTACATATTGACTTACTTAATACATTGGTGGTTGGGTATGTTTTTAGTCATTTCATCGATTAGAGCTTAACCAAAATGGGATTTTTCCTCCCATATAATGAGTAAGACATCAGGGCCCTTGATTGAGAGAGATTGTAGGAGTGTATGGCCACACCTATATATTATGTATCTATCTAGATAAGGGGCATGTAATGTACTTGTCAAGAAGCATGAATGACATGGGATGTATTCATCGATCAGTACAGTCTATACTCTAAGAATCGAAAATGGGTGAGTTGGATATATGGTATTGACATGCTTCACCATTCTCACTCAATGTCTTGGATAAAAGGAAAATATGATAATGTACATTTTTATATGATGCAGACCGGTGGAAATGGGTATGGTGATACTTGTGTTTGATAGAGATCATGCTAGATCCCTTTATAGATTGAGTATCATTGATTCTTTTCTAGAGGCCACACTTTTCTTACATATATAGATACAAATATTTGTATTTTTTTCAATGCTATAAAGGATCATAGGGTTACACTTTTTGATTGACTAAATGGGGATTGAGTTTGACTCAGAGAGGTACTCTAAAAGTGTTTAGAGATAATCCAAAAAAAATTTGCATGGTGGTTTACAAGGTATTTCATATGATGTGATACAAGGTGAAGATATTTATAGATTTACGAAAGTGTTTTGGAAGATATCCAAAAGGAGTTTTGGATATAGTTTCATAAGTTATTTTATACTATACAATATAAGGAAAAATGGAACAAAGTCATTTAGGATTTAGTGTAAGAGTTATATTGAAGGAGATATTCCCTAAATCCAAGTTTATATATGATATATTTATGGGTTCTATATTGTATTGCATAAAATTTGTGATTTTCAATCATTGGGTATATTATTCCATGTGTACAGGACACCTGAACCATTATCCACCAAGGCTATCATTTACACAAACCGTTTCATAATATGAAATGGTTGAGGGGGTAAATGAAAATGATGACTTCATAAATCATCCATGTTATTTATTCATTCATTTCAATGCATGAATAAATGAGAGGATAATCAATGGTCATCCTTGATTTCCTATTAAAGCACCTCCATGTGATAGCAGTGGGGTGTTGTGTGGATTTAGATCCTCATTCTTAGCTGATACTCCCAAACTCGTAGTTCTCTTATTCTTCTTCCGTTTCATGCTAAGATTCTAGTACATCATGGGATAAATGAGAATCCTACATATACGATGTTTTATTAATTCAACCCATAGATACACTATAGATGTGGGATGTTTTTTCCACTCAATGATCTTTATCAAACCATATGATGAAGAAGAAGAAGTCAGAGATTCTCTTTAGTTAAGGTACACTGTGTTTTATAGTATTATTCATTTTAGTATTTTATGTAATTTCATATTATCTTTTCTAAAGATTCTCAAACAAGGGTTTTTAATCACTTCTTCTTGATCTAATAAATTTTATTAGACTCTAAAAAAATTGTTCATCGATTTCATGATAAATCAATTGAACCTACTTCAGTTGTGACCGTATTTCTAGACATAGGTGCAGCCCAAATGTTAGTTGTTGTCATGGGCTCTCATTCTGGTAATGGGATCAACATCATGCAACTGTATGGAGGTAGTGTTAATGATGTTGTCTTTGAAAATGACCCCAATACAGAGGTTTTTTTATTGATAGTGAAGTTGTTATTGATCAAGATGACTTACAAGAAGATCATTTTGTGTTCTAAAGTTCTAGAAAGGGGAGAGGGTCTATTCTTATGGTCTCTTCCCAACTATAAGGAATGGAGGATTCACCTATGAAGCAACTAGGATCATCTCATGAAACCTGTCTCATTTTTAGGATGGAGGTCTCCCCAACTACACTCTATGACAGTGATAGGACTTCTCCCTCTATATAGATTGGTGACTTGATGAAGGTTTTTGAGCCTTCCATTAAGTCATTGGCAACCGTTGAGACTAGGTTAAATGTAGATCAACACAACCAGCCAGATGATGTGCTTTAGAAAAGGGTGTTAAGCCCAGAAACTTAGATTCACCGGTGTAAGACTAGGTTTCCAATAAGGCCTCAATTTCGGCTCAGTCTTTAAATGTTGTGATCCTAGCCAGCATCATTATATAGATACAATATGGGAGTGGGGAAGACCACTTAGTACCTATTGGATGTAGTGATAATCCTGATTATTAGGTTAGGTACATTAGGATAAGAAAGAACCTGATATCATGGACTGGAATTTCCTATGAATCAAGGGATTCTAATAACAACATGACCCGTAAAGGTAATGATGGAAATATTGTGGGTTTTTACTCCCCCTACTTTTTCTCTATGATTGAATCCATAAACAATCCTGAGTATGATAATATTTATCTTGAGGGCCTTGAGAAGGTTGGTGTTAGAAATAGGAAGAGGCTTTCTCCCCTTATATCAGACTCTGGAAATGGTGTTGTGACTCCTGAGGCATTGGGTGACCCTCACGCACTGAATAAACGCTATGTGGAACCTAGTAAATCCCCATCATATGATGACCCTAATACCGTGCCTATGTAGTCTTTGGATTTTACATCCATAGTGTTGGACGGGCAAGAATCCAAGCAGGATACCCCTAGTCAGCAGGCCTCACTTGGGGATAATACAACAAAAAAAGAGGGATTCATTTTGACTTTAGGCCCGGATGAAGATTCATTGGATGAGAAACCTATCTCAAGGCAGCCTAATACATAGAGGAGAGGGTGATACCCATCAAGACGAGGTAGAGCTCGGAGTAGGGTAAATTAATACAAAAAAATAATGATTACAGTCTTACAACACCTGACATGGATGTGTTTATGTATGTTGTTTCTTGATGGCAATGTTTGCGCCACACTTTTTTTCTAGTAAGTCCATGTACTTTATGGGGGTTCATGTGTGTTTTTTTAATAAATTTCACTCAGATAATGGGTTTGGTGATGCCAAACTCATAGCTCGTTCCATCTTTGATT
The DNA here is from genome assembly GCA_963277665.1 of Viscum album. Taxonomy (NCBI): domain Eukaryota; kingdom Viridiplantae; phylum Streptophyta; class Magnoliopsida; order Santalales; family Viscaceae; genus Viscum; species Viscum album. The sequence continues at coordinate 2,078,464,398 of OY728128.1, read as the reverse complement.
ATTAAAATTTTCTATTTATTTATCGATTATTATTAATATTAATTAGATTAATAATTATTTTTAAATATCAAATTAATTATATTATTAATTACATCATTAATATTCATTATTATAAATTATTAATAGTTATATTTTTATTATTAATTAAATTATTAATTAAATTATTAATTACATCATTAAAAACATTTTTTTTATTATTAATTATAGTTTTAGAAATATTTACATCGATTCAGGGAGAAATAGTTACATTACAAAGGAAATCATACAAAATGAAAATACATGGAAGTTCTCGACAGGACTCAAAATTTAGACCTTGTTGAGACCTATAGGGTTAGATACCATTGAGTTTCTCCCTGAGGACATATTAATGACATTATTAATAATCATTATTATAACTTTATTAATTACTATTTATTATATTATTAAATAATAATTAATAATTTATTATCATTAATATGGTATTATAAATAATATATTATTCATTTAATTCTAGATAAGAAGTGTCTAAATCTCACATCGAAAATTTGGAAAAATGTGAAGGACCATGCCCTTATAAAAGGGGGGATTGGGTGAGAATTTATATAGTATTTTCTGAATACTTTAATTAAAGAAATACTGAATATAAAAATGGTTAAATACTGTTTTGTTTTTTGTTTTTTGTTTATATAATTTATATATATATATATATAAACAAGATAAAATATAAATTAAACTTTTTAAAAAATAGAAGGGAGAAAGTTATCTTGGATAGCATATTCTTCCTATTTGATTTAAAGAAGGTGCTATCTAAGACGTCTTTCTTAAAATGTTTTCAAACATGGTGTTATCCTAAAAAGCATACTACTACAAAACTGGCTTTTAAAAGCACTAGAAAAATTCTTTATTAGTGTTAAAAATCATTGTTGATCTAAACACCATAAAAGGGGATCATTTTTATCAGCGGTGAAAAAATCCCCTTTTATTAGTACTTAAAAAAAGAACTGTTAAAAGGAGCCTTTTATCAGTGCTAGAAAAGTGGGGGTGGCCTCCCTGTCAAATATCACTCCTATTTACAATTTTTTTGACTTTTAACAGTACCTTTTTTTAATATTGTTAAAATAGGACTTTATCAGTGCTAAAAAAAGCGTTGTTAAAATCCAAAAAAATATAAATAGGCGTGATATCCCCAGGGAAGCCACCCCCACTTTTTTCAGTGCTATACACCCACCCTACACTTTTATTAGTGCTCTTATGACCCTCCTTTGGACCTTTATCAATGCTAGAGCACTCCTTGCTCATTCCCACACCCGCGTGTGCCTACCCTTGGATTTGAACTTAAGACCTCACCCTCACGCATCTGTACCTTTACCACTCCTCTATGTTGCTTTGTTCTCTATTTTATGATATATCTATTTATTTATACACTATGGGAAAAATGTGTTTTACAACCGGCTATTTACGATGGGTGACGGGTCCATCACTAATAGTCCTCACGACGAGACTATTTGTGAGAGGATTCATTTCCCATCGTAAATAACCCTAAATAAAACATTATTTGCAACGGGAAAGGTTTCCCATTGAAAATATCATTGGCACGTTGGCGCACCAAACCGCGGGATCTATTATTTGAACTAGGTATTTACTCTCATCACAAATATTATTCATCATTATAGTTATTTTTGATGGGTTATAAGAAGAGTATTGTTGACCAAACCCGTCACAAATAACTTTTTTATCACCAAAACCTTTATTTATGGTGGGTACTATTTGTAACGGGGCCCATCGCTAATAATATAACCTATATATATGCCCCCCAGCTGATTTTCCTCCTCTCATTCCTCTTTTGAGCTCTCTTTTGCTCTCTTCTCCTATGCTCTCCTCTCCTCTTAATTTATTCCTTTGAAAGTTTTAATTTGTACAGGGAAGCAAACTTTCAAATTTGCATTTGATAAAAGTTTCAATTTTGAGGTATTTTTTTAATGTTTTTCATTTTGAATTAATTTATTTTATTTTATATTAGAAATTAGTATTATAAATTAGAATTAATTGGTTTTAATTATAAGTAATTAGTTTTAATTAGCAGTAATTTTTTTAAGTAGCAGTTATTATTTTTAAATTAGAAGTATTTAGTTTTTATTATTAGTAATTATTTTTAATTAGAAGTAATTAGATTTAATTAACAGTAATTGGTTTTAATTATAAGTAAGTAGTTGTGATTAGTATTTTCTACTTATAATTGATAGATAAATAATACCAATTAACAAAACATAGTAATAATTCATAAATCATAGTAATAAGTAATAATAATTTACAATAATTTGTAATAATTAATAGTAATTACAAATTAGTAGTAATTAACACTACTTTTTAGTAATTAATGGTAAGTATTAATAATTTAAAAATAATTAGTAAAAATTAGCAGTAACCAGTAAAAATTAGAGGTAATCAGTACAAATTAGAGGTAATTATTAGAAATTAGTGGTAATTATTAGAAATTGTTGATAATTAGTAGAAAATAGTGGTAATTAGTAGAAATGAGTGTTAATGAGTGGGAATTAGTAAAAGTTAGTAGAAATGAGTGAAAAATAGTAAAAATTAGTAGAAACAATCCACAATTAGTAAAAATTAGCATAAATGAGCATTAATTTATTAAAATTAGCAGAAATGAATGTTAATTGGTTAAAATTAGCGAAAATGAGTGGTAATTAGTAAAAAATGAAAGTAATGAGCGGTAACTGGTAAAATTTAGCAATAATGAGCGGTAATCAATAAATATTAGTATAAATGAGCGGTAATGAGTAAAAATTAACAGTAATTAGCGGTAATGAGTGGTAATGAATAATAATTAGTGAAAATGAGTGTGAATTGGTAAAAATTAGTGAAAATAAGCGTTAATTAGTAAAAACTAGCAAAAATGAGGGAGAATCAGTAAAAATTAGTGCAGATAAGTGGGAATTAGTAAAAATTTGTGAAAATGAGAAAGAATTAGTAAACATTAGCAGTAATGTGAGAGAATTAGTAAAAATTAGTGGTAATGAGTGTTAATTAGTAAAAAATAGCAGTAATGAGCATTAATTAGTAAAAAATATTGGTAATGAGCGATGATTAATAAAAATTATCGGTAATGAGCATGATTAGTAAAAATTAACGGTAATAACCATTATTAGTAAAAATTACCAGTAATGAGCAATGATTAGTAAAAATTAGCAACAATGAGCAGCCATTAGTAAAAATTACCAAAAATGAGTGGTAATTAGAAAAAATTAATGATAATAAGAGGTAATTAGTAAAAATTACTAGTAATAAGTAGAAATCAGTAAAAAATACTAGTAATAAACGGTAATTAGTAAAAAAAAATACTTATAATGAGCAGTAATTGGTAAAAATTACCCATAATGAGTGGTAACTAGTAAGAATTACTGGTAATGAGTGGGAATTAGTAAAAAATACCGGTAATTTGAGGGGAATTAGTAAAAATTACTAGTAATGAGTGGAAATTAGTAAAAATACCCAGAAATGAGCAGGAAGTAGTAAAAATTAGAAAAAATGAATGAGAATTAGTAAAAAGTAGCATAAATGACTGGGAATTAGTAAAAATTAAATGTAATGAGTGGGAATTTGTAAAAATTACTAGTAATTAGCGAGAATTTGTAAAAATTACCAGTAATGAGTGGTAATTAGTAAAAATTATCAGTAATGAGTGATAATTAGTAAAAATTACCGGTAATGAGCGGTAATTAGTAAAAAATACCATTAATGAGTGAGAATTAGTAAACATTACTGTTAATGAGTGATAATTAGTAAAAAATATTGGTAATGAGTTATAATTAATAAAAATTACCGGTAATGAGCGGTGATTAGTAAAAATTAGTGGTAATTAGTCAAACTTAGCAATAATGAGCGGGAGTTGGTAAAAATTAGTGTTAATGAGTGATAATTAGTAAAAAATAGCGGCAATGAGCGATAATTTGAAAACTTTACCTGTAATGAGTGGGAATTGGTAAAAATTAATAGTAATGAGTAGGAATTGGTAAAAATTACCAGTAATGAGCGGTAATTCATAAAAATTACTAGTAACAAGCTAAAATTAGTAAAAAATACCGGTAATGAGAGGGAATCAGTAAACATTACTGGTAATGATCTTAATTAGTAAAAATTACTAGTAATGAAAGATAATTAGTAAAAAATACGGATAATGAGCGGTGATTAGTAAAAATTACCAGCAATGATTAGAAATTAGTAAAAATTTGTCATAATGAGCGGTAATGAGCGGGAATTAGTAAAAAATATCAGTAATGAGCCGTAATAAGTAAAAATTAGCAGCAATGAGCGGTAATTAGTAAATATTACCGGTAATGAGTGGTAATTAGTAAAAATTACTGGTAATTAGCGGTGATTAGTAGAAATCATCTGTAATTAGTGGTAATTAGTAAAAATACTAGTAATAAGCGGTAATTAGTAAAAATTACTTGTAATGAGCGATTATTATTAAAATTTATCAATAATAAGTAATAATTAGTAAAAATTAGCTGTAATGAGCAGTAATTGGTAAAATTTAGAAGTAATGAGCGGTAATTAGTAAAAATATATTTGTAATGATTGGTAATTAGTAAAAAAATGCTAGTAATGAGTGGTAATTAGTAAAAATTACCAGTAATGAGTGCTAATTAGTAAAAGTTTCCAATAATTATCATTGATTAGTAAACATTAGTGTTAATGAGCAGTAATTTCCCCAATTAACTACAATTAACCATAATTAACCAAAATTAAGCACAATTATTAATAGAAGGATGACCAAGGGGTGTGAGGGAAGCATGGAGTAGAGGGGGTTAAGGGGTGATAGAGTGAAAGAATTATGTTTACCTTGAGTTCATACCGTTTGGAGGAGAGGTAGTCATGAGTAAAACTTTAGGATGATGGAATATAAAACATGTGTGAGAGATAACATGACATGTTTGGTGTGTGTTTTTTGATTTTTTGGTTCAATCTCTTTTTATGAGAAGATAATTTTTTATTGATAATCTTAATATAAATGCATGATTATCAGTAAAACATTATTTTATAATGATTATATATTTAATCAAAAAAGGTGAAAACTCACTAAACATTCCATTATTATATCTCTCATCTATTTAATCTTCCATCACTCATAGTTTTACTCATAACTGCCTCTCCAAATGGTCTGAACCCAGCGGTGCTGAAATTATTTCCCTCTACTATTACCTCTATCCCCTCCACTCCATGATTCCCTCACACCCCTAGGTTGTCCTTATATTTACCTTAATGGTAATTAATGGTAATTAGAAAAAATATATTGGTAATTAGAAAAAATTAGTGTTAATTTTTGAAATTAGAAAAATTTATCAATAATTAGATATAATTGATAATATTTACAAGTAATTTGTAATTTTTTGATTTTCTAATTATTTTGGTTACTCTCTTACATATATCAGATTAATCATAAGCAATATTTTATTTTATATTTTTTAGAAAAATATGGAACAAGTAGATTTCAGTCTTTATTACAAGATCATGATTGGATAAATCATCGTAAGAATCCAAATAGTTCTAGTATAAATCTTATATATATTGAGGATGTTTAAGATCTTTCATAATTTTCATCAACTAAAGAAAAATTTATTTTAGAAGGGATAATTAAGTTCCCATGTAATAAATGTGATCTAAGGATATTTGAAACATTTTAAAATGTTAGGGGACATCTATTTCATTTTGGTTTTTAGAAAGATTATGTTTTTTGGTATCAACATAGTGAACACAGTTATAAAGAAGATACTAATAATTTGGTTCCCAATCCATCACGGTTTCAAAATTTAGTATATGAGGTTATTGGTCTGTCTTTTCAAAAAAACTAAAACTCAAAATGATATTGATTTAACTCCTAAGTTAAAATCATCTCAATTTTATGAGTTGATGAAGTCTATTGAAGATGTCTTATATCTTGGTTACAAGATAAGAAAATTTTAAGTGGTTACAAAATTTATGGATATTAAATAAGATAATGGAATGTCAAATATATTTTTTGATCAAATATTCTCTTTGGTTAAATCACCATTACCTAAAGAAAATATATTTCCAATAAATTTTTGTAAGGGTAAGAGGCTAGTTTATAATTTGGGTCTTAGTTATCATAATATTCATGCATATTCAAATGATTTCATCTTATATTATGGTGAAAATGATTCATTAGTTAGTTTTCCTACATGTGGATAATCGAGGTACAAAGAGGCTCTATAAGGGAAATCTGGATTAGTTCCAATTAAACAATTGAGATATTTCCCACTTACACCCAGATTACAATGTTAATTTATGTATCAGAACACAAAATCATTGATTGAATGGAAAAATCCAATATTTAAAATATTAAAATCTTAAATAATCCTTCTAATGGTGATTCATGAAAACATTTTGACCTTGTACATCCTTTTTTTTCTTCTAAATCCCATAATGTATGATTGGGTATTTATACCAATAGTTTATATCCATTGGGTTCTTATAATGGTTAATATTCTTATTGTATAGTAATTATAACTCAATACAACCTAATTCCTTATATTTTGATGAATGAACCACATATTTTTTAACATTATTAATTCTAGGAAATTCTGTTAGGCAAAAATTCCTTAAGGTAACATTACAGTGTTTTTGGTTTGATTGTATTTTTTGATAAAGTGAGATTTTTATAGTCAGTTTTGGAGTTTCATAGAGATCGTTGAAAAACTATATTGAAAAAAATTCAAGACAAAGGAATGGATGCTTTGGAGGTGGTACAAAAAAGTGTGTATACAAGATGGTGATGTTTCCCAGTGTTAGCCAAATTTTTGGGTCCAAAATTTGGATAATGGAGAATAGTGTTTTGGTAAAGAAAGTTGCATGCAAGATTGAAGTTTAATCTGAATGTTATGCATAATATATGTTTTATAATCATCTCAAAAAAATTCTAAAAATTAAAGAATCATTTGGAATATTTGTTTTGGGGTGATAGAAGGTTTGCATGATAGGACGTTCTGTGTGCAAAATCAGAAAGAACGGAAGAGAGTTACATGCCCAATGCGACATCAATTCAAGATCTTATGTTCTCGGGGATATCTTATGTACACAGAGGTAGAAACTTAAGTATTTTTTTAACAAGGGCCACTCAGGTCTATAAATTGATGGTTACCCCCTAACTTTAGTATCTCAACTTGTTAACCTATAGAAGAATATTGGACACCCTCTCTAGTATTAATGGTTTTAATAATCACAAATCATGTCAGTTCCAATTAATCATGTCAATTACTATTAATCATGTTTAATCATTTCAATCGGGTTTTCTTAACTTTAAATATGTATAATTATGGTTATCTATGATCACATATATGTTTAACACATTCTATTAATATTTATGTTGTGAACAACTCTAAAAAAATATATTTTCTAAGTGTAATAGACTAACATCGATAGAAGAGATGAGATACTGATAGTTCAATGGAGTCACTAAAAAATGACCTATCGATGTAAATGACCTACCAAGGTAGATGACCTACTAATAAAAATGACCTACAGTTAGTGTAAATAACCTAGAGATAAAGATGACCTACCAATGAAAATGACCTACCATCAGTTCAAATGACCTACTGATGCATGGTGTTACTGACGCAAGGACTCATTGATGGTTAAAAAAGTCACTGATACATGGAAAGACCAACAGAATGACACACTGATGGAATGAGTCAATGAAAGAAGGAGATACCAACCTCTGAATCTCTGACAGATTGTTTAAAATTTATTCTATTTAAAATTACTTCTAACAGTCATATTTTGAGTATTTTAATGCAACTGGTTAATTTAATGCCTTTTACAGACATCTTAAATGAGGATGTTAGAAATATTAGGTACATTTTCTACTTATAATATACACATTGTTGGGATGCAAGATTACATATAAAAAGAAGAGCGTATGAAAGAAGCCGACACGCGCAGACGCGCATACACAAAAAGATACATGCAAACCCCCACGAGCACCATACAGAAAGAAATAACACATGAGGAATTATTCATTTCCTTCTTGTTGTGAACTAGAGAACTGTTGTTCATCATAGTTCCATCATCTCAATAGCATCCAACTAAACCAAAGGAAAAGAACATCTCACCCACCTAGAAGAAAAAATGCAGTGCTCCATGACACTCTGTTTTCAGTGTCTATTTCCAGAGGAGGACTTGAGTTTCAACTCTGATACATTAGAGAGTCCATATATGAATTGGATAACACTCGGATCATCTTTAATTCCTTCTTAATATATTCTTCTATGTGTGTACTATTTTGCTAAACTTTTGAGTAGTGTGTGTGTCTATACTAAAAACACACATTGTCTCCTACACTAAACTGGAGGATACTAGATATCCTCAAACATCTATATTTTTACAATTGTTCATCCCACGAAGAACTGTGGAATAGGTCCTATGTGACTTGGTTTTTTTTGTTCCCATGAAGAACTATGGTAGAGGTCTTATGACCTGGACAGTCTGTGTACTGTTGTGTTAACCCTGATTTAGGGTGTGGATCAAAATATTTATCTTTATAGATTTCTTGGTGGTAGGTGATCACCAAGTGGAGAAGACTGAGTCTCTACTTGATATTGAACATCTTGTTTTATATTCGTTGTATTTTCAATTTAGTTTTTCTCTCTTTTAACTCATGTTTAAGAAAAATAAATTTTAATTTAATAGTTAGTCTTGGATAGTAGTTATAACTTTTTTTCCTAATTAAATTAGTTTCAAAAGTTGTATCAATATCTCATATTGTTATAACTGATAATTAATGAATCTTCAAAGAAACTATTTGAACAGTCAGGCTATTATAATTTTACTACCTTAGTTAACTGTCCAGTTTTATTTTAAATTGGGGGAACCTTTTAAATAAACTTTTTAACAAAAATTTTTATAGGAAGTAAATTCCCCCCCCCCCCCTATTGAGTGTCCTACTCCAACCAACACATCACTTAGAGAAAATTAGGGCTCTGAATAGCATAAGAGTTGCATTCAAGGCAGTAGAGTTGTGCGCAAGAAGAGTTGTATAAAGGAATGAATAAAATATTTGTTGTGCACAAAAAGGACTTGAGTATGAATGAACAAGGGATTTGCGTGCAAATAATAAAGTTTAATCCAAGTTTTAATTCCATGAAAAGGTTAAATATTGTGTGCAAGGTGGTAAATTTGCACACAAGACATCCAAAGGTTGCGTGAAAGAAAAAGCGTGAACTAAAAGAGATTTCCTAGTAAATATGTGGTAAAGTGGTATTCATCTTGTGGATGAATGTGGAACTTAATGATACATGTAATGAGGTGTAAATCATATTGATTCAAGTAATAAAAGGAGGATCTTCTAAAGAAGTAGTGAGCACACTTCAGTTGAGAGAGCAGTGAGATTTCAATTTGTGATTGGTTATAAACCAGGAGGGGTAGTGATTCAACTTCGAACTCTATTAATAGAAGTTCTCTTTTAGTGAATTTGGTACATCGGAACATTTTCATTGTATGTTCCTTATATATAACCTCGTGAGGGTGAACCAAGTAAAATTATTATGTCTTGTACATACTTTCATTTTTGTTCATACATTTCTATAGGAAAGAGAGAGAAGATTTATTTTTTTATCAACAAAAAAAGATCCAAAGGGGCAGTTTTTTTAATCTATCATGCCTTGATTCACCCCACTATTAGAGTATTTAACCTATTTGGGATAACAATTGGTATCATATCCAAGGTTTGATTTCATTTTTTCTCTCTAAGGGATTTCAAGGGATGTTGTCAACCATAAAGAGATTCCAATCTTCGATGGAAAAGATTTTCAATTATGGAAGAATCGGATACAGCACTACTTATGATATTTAGTAATGGATATCTTTATAGAAGTGATGCATTTTATTTCGACCAGTGTGGATAGTGGTGCTTTATTAGTAGATGAATGAAGGGAGTTAGATGATGATTCCAAAGGAATCAATGTATTAGGGGGAGCCCTATCCAATGAAATCTATATGAAGGTGATGTTTTTCAAGACATCACATGAAATGTGAGAAAATATTCTAAATATTTATGAGGGTGACTCAAAATTTAGAGAGTAAAACCTAGAAGTTCTATAGAACAAGTATGAGGATATGATAATGCGCTCTAATGAGTCTGTTGATACATTATTTGACCGGGTGAATGTTGTTGTGGAAGAAATGCGTGGTCTCAGAGAAATTATTGAAGATATAAAGATTTTTAAGTGCATCTTAAGAAGACTTACACCTTGGTTCAATCTGAAAGTTTCTATTTTGGAAGATAAAGATCCAAAGGAGCTGACATTGGATAGCTTGTATAGTACTCTTGTTGCATAAAAAATGAGAAATTATGATAATGAGTCTATGGGAAAAAAGGAAAGTACAATGAATTGGAATTCAAGGCCATGAAGAATCTATTAATTGAAGATAATTAGGAAGATTAAGTGACGGATGAGGTGATGTCATTACTTTCCTCAAATCTACAAAGAGAAAAATAAAATTTCAAAGGGAAACTCCCACTTGCATGATTTTGATGTAGAAAGGTTGAATATATTTCAAAAATGTGCCCCAATAAGTTTCAAGATTATGATGAGGATGAAATTGAAATTCCCATGAAGAATTACTCATCCTATGTGAAAGGTAAAAAAATCAATAGAAATTTCTTCAAAAATAAGAATCTTCCTTCACGATAAAATGAACGTTCAGAGGAATATGAGGTTGAAGAGATGGAGAACTGAAAATATCATGGAGAAAATGCTATGGTGGTAGTTTTCAGTAGTGCCCAGAAAAGGGAATAAAGTGACAATGATGAAGAATAATTTGAAGGAATATTTTATTTATAGTCTGAATTAGAAGATTCTATTAAAGAGATAGATGTTTGGGGAGAAAAAACATAGAAATCCAACAAAGTGGTTCATGATGACAAACTTTATATATAGCAGTAGGAAGAACAGAAGTATAAGATGAATGAATAAATTGAAAATTTGAAGTCTTCAGTGCTAGAGATATAAAAAAAGGTTATTGAGTACAAACTCAAAATATAATAATAGAAAATAGAAATTGATAGTTTTACTAACACTAGTATAGATCAAATCAAACATATCGAATAATGTGAAGAGGAAATCGTCAGCTTGCAATGAAGTGTTACGTATTAGGAAAAACTCTTGACTCTCAATATGACATTGGGAAAGAACATCCTATAGGAAACATAAAAGATTAAAGTGGGGCATAGAGGTATAGAATAACAGAAGAAATAGTCAAATCTAAATGATAAGGTTGATATAGAGATTGATCAAAAAAATAGTGATGGTTGAAGTCAGACCAAAAGAACCTACTTCGAGATTGAATATTGATTTGGGTATGAAGAAGAATCATATGATTCAAATAACCCAAGGAACAAACATTGGTGTAGAAGTGACACACATGAATTCACCCCACATTAGGTGTTATTACCTTAGAAATATGGGACACTCATAAAATGTGTGTTCCATAACCAAGAGATACTGAAGGTTATAAGAACAACAAAGGTAGACAAACAAAACTCAATACTCAATAATATATTTTGAGGGTAATTGTTTTTGGGGTGGAGGGGTTGGACACATGGATAGATATTGTACATCAACAATGTAGAGGAATGTGCCAAAGTATAACCAAATTGGTTATAATTAGGGAATCAATTAATCATCAAGTGAGCTAAAAACACAAAATTGATTTGAAGCTGTGCAAGATGAATCTGGTCCATCATAATTCGAGGAAGATCAAGATCTTCAATCTATACCGAGTATGAAGTCAAAAATATGGATCAAAAAGAAAAGAGATGAGAAGGTAGTGGTTACAGAAATTGCCCTTAAATCATCAGATTATTCTACTGTATGGATCATTGAAAATGGATGCAAATCCCATATGATAGGAAATAAGTATCTTATTATAGACATAAAATATGACAAGGAAGGTGTTTTAAAATTTGGAAATGATGAAGGCCCGAAGATAATTGTCTTAGGAAAATACAAGTTTGTGGAAAAAGAAATGAGATGTGATGATGTCTTAGCCATTGAAGGTCTCAGTAAAAACTTGAGAACTTTCAATCAACTGTGTGAATTAGGGAATGCTATAAGATTTACTAAGAAAATTTGTATCGTCAAAGGAAGAGATAGTGCAGTTGTTATATAGTAAAAAAGGAAAAATGGTAATCTCTACCATATGAGTAGAGAAGAAGATATGTGTTTTTTAGAGAGGAAGGAAATGGGTTGTGGTGTAAATGACTTAGTCATCTATACCAACCATCCCTAGAATATCTGGTCAAATGTGTTGTAGATCGAGACCTCCTTAAGAAATCACATGATCATAATCATATGTTTTCTTCTTTTCAAAAAGGTAAGATCATCAGAAAGATGTATAAGGAAAAAAAGATAAAATTCAACCAAAGTGCTTGAATTGGTGCATGAAGATGTATGTGGACCTATCTCGCCAAGATCCATTGATGGAAAGAGGTATTACATTCTTTTCATTAATGATTTCAGTATGATGGAATGGTTATTTGTCATTACCCACAAGACCGATGTGTTCATTTTCATAAAACAATATCAGAGGGAATAAAAAATTATGCTTAGACAAAAAAATCTAAAGTTTCATATTGATAATGCTATGGAATTTAAAAATATCTAGGTGAAGTATTATCTCAAGAAACAGAGGATAAGGAATCAAATTTTATTTGTGATAACTCCACAACAAAATGGAGTGGTTGAGATGAGAAATAAGATTATCAACAATGTGGATAGAACAATGCTTATTGAAAAGGACCTATCAAATAAATTCTATAAGTAACTAGTCTTGACATCATTCTATATATCTAACAGGACTCTGTTGTGTCCAAAGAAAGAAAAGACTTTGTATAATATATGGTACAGAAAGAAACCAACATTGAAATACTTTTAAATATTTATAAGTAAGTGTTTTATTCATAATAAAGAGAAAAACAATAAATTTGAGTCAAATGAAGGTGAGGGGATATTCCTTGGCTACTCATGAGAAAGAAAACATATAAATGATTCAATAAGAGGCTGGGAAAAGTAGTTGAACACAATGATGTCACTGTAGTGGAAAATAAACATAATCCTTAACAATGTAGTGAATAGTTCTTTAATGAATGTGATGAGGAGTTAAGTAATATAGGGGGATTAGAAGTGGAAAATGATAATTCAGAAGAAGATATTGATGATGAGTAGGAGGAAATCAAATTTGTATCTATGAATAATCCAAAGATTCGAGCTAAAATTGACAGGAAAAATATCATTGGTGATCAGAAAGTGCCATTTCAAATACATAGGATGAATTATTTGAAACAGACATCATTATTATCTCAAGTAGAGCCTAAATGTTTTGAGTAAGTGGTTGGTGATGAAAACTGGGTTCAGGCTATGAATGAGGAGATAGACCAAATTAAAAATAATAAGACATGGGAGATTTTTTTAGACCAACAATTAAGAATTTAATTGAGACTAAATGTGTCTTTCACAACAAGATGGATGAAAATGGTGCAGTGATTCAAAAAAAATCATGGATAGTGTAAAAAAGGGTACTCCTAGATAGAGGGTAGCAATTTTGATAAAGCGTTTTCACCTTTTGTGAGGCTAGATACAAATAGATTATTCTTGGCCCTAGTAGTACCAAGAAAGTTCAAATTTTTTCAGATGGATGTCATGTTGGAATTTCTAAATGGGGTTATGGAAGAAGAAGTGTATATTGAGCATCCATATGATTTCATCATTCATAAATATTAGAATAGATTTTATTGGATGATAAAGGCACTTTATGGGTTGAATCAAGCACTAAGAGTGTAATGTCCCAAATTTTCTATATATTATTTTTAGAAATTATATGGATTGATTTTGAGAATAGGCATTGAGACAGCGTGCGATTATGAGGCCTAGTGTGCTCAGAATAAATTTCCGAAATAAATTAAAAAATTAAATAGTTCATGCATTCAGTTTTCTTGAAAAGGTGGAAAAACTTCTAAACAGGTTCCCAAATCAAAAATATGAGGACATTGTTTCATTTTTAATAGTGGCTTTACCCTAGGCACAACATAACATTGGTCAGTGTGGGTCGGTTTTGGAAATTCATCATGGATGTTTTAAATGAATAAAATAAATTGATAAAAAAATGTTTTATCAATGTAGAAACAAGTTTATTTTAAATAAACCCTTTGGCAGAGATCCAAGGTTAGGCTCACAACCCTAGAATCTTCTAGAGGCCCTAGAGAGAGAAATATCTATAGATTCCTCTCAGTAAGCGACGACATAACTTCGGATCAGAGATAGATGAACTTCGTTCTTGGTAGATCTCACCAATGATGATGATGTTTTTACTGATCTTCATCAACGAGTTATCTAAAATCTATATAGGATGTGTTATTTTGATTCTTCTTTCCTATTCTTGATTCCTATGAAGAATGCATACTAATCCACGGACATATTAATCTGTATATCAATCATACTTATGGGATGGGATGATATTTGCGAGGTTTATCAAGATTTGGTTATAGAGATTTTTTTTTGATTTTTTCATCATTATTACGGGAACAGATCAAGACCAGAATAAACAACGACCGAGGTCTATTATTTGGGATTGTTCCTTATGGTTTTTCTCCCCTAATTTCTTGCGTTCTTGATGTGCATTCTTCATTATTCCGCCAACTTTGAACAATTGATCATTGTGACTTTGATTCTTAGTGAAATGATCTAAAACTAGAGATCTGGTATAAGGACTACTCGATGGAGTTAGGATGAAGATTGTGGTGGACAGATTGAATCTATTCAGGAGAATCCATTCTTCAAGCGAGTTGTGTTGGGATGGATTAAATTATATTTATAAGTTGATTGAAGGCCTAAAACCCATTGATTCGGTGTTAGGGTGATGAAATGACCTTGGATCTAGAGTTTCAAGGTGAAATAACTACCGGAACAAGATTCAAAAGATCAGTCAAGGTGTGTGGAGGAAGAACATGAGTTTCTAGAAAACCCAAAACACATGACGTGTAGTCCTAGATACATGGAGTGTGTTCATCAATGTACCAATTGGTGTGTAACCTAGGAGTAAAATGTACATGGGGTGGATTACATAGGTTTACTACATGGTTTGTACTCGCCCACATGGCATGGCCTGAACCGGTTACACAAACAACCTCGTGTAATGGTACACGGGCTGACGTCGTGTACTGGAACATGGCCAGAGTACATGGGCAGACCCCAGATGGATGTACATGGCACATGAATCTTTCTACAGGTAGTTTACCCCCTATTATACACAACATGTTCTAAGGAAAATGTTCGTTGTACATGGGTAGTACCTGAGGTCAAGGGACACAGCATGTGACCCTACTACACATCGTGTACCCCTTTCTACATGGATTGAGACACTTGTCCTCTGTATCTTGGATAGGTTTCATTAGGTTTCATCCCCTTATTTGTTTCCCTAAAGGTTGGTAAGAATCGTTTCCTACTCATAATACCATGATCCCTTTAGAAATACTTCCTGGTAGAGTAGTTAGAATCCCCTGAGAGGCCCAGAGTAGGATCCTTTATTCATTATTTGTTCCCTAAGTGGATTTTTTCGTATTGGAGTGACCAACATTGAATGGGTTTCGATCCTCTACTTAGTGGGTTAATCTATATTGATTTGTTGGTATCACTCCATGCCCTTTGATGTGATCCTCATATGTTGTGTTGTATCTCCCTTCAGATCTACTAATGTTTCCTTCTCATGGAGATACCTAACGAGCAATACCTCTCATATGGATGTTGTTAACACTATTAAATTTAGTAGTGTGTTCTCCTAGATGAGTTCTTCATGGAATCTTTGAGATGAATTACTAGGGTTGGTATGCAGTGGTTGTGACTTACCTCTAGATTGTGTGTCTTGGTTGAGTATATCTGGATATTCTTGTTATATGTTCTATAGACATATACTTGTGTAAAGTTTGATTGTACTTTCCTTTATAATATTTATTTTTGTTTTTATGGTGTCTTACTGAGTATTTTTATACTTACCCCTACATAGGATTTTCCTACAAATTTCATGTCTTGTGAAGATGATCGACCCTTTTATGGATTCCTAGGTGGACTAGGACCAGATGGTTATTTTTGGGACCGAACAGATGGAGGTGTGTTCCTACGGCTTTCATACAGCAGTCCCAATACCTTTTTCTTATAGGTTGGAATTGTGCTTATAAAATCTTTTTGGTGGGCTTATATTCTAGAACTTTTTACTTTACTTTAATTTCCTGTCATACTCTAGTTAGGATATAGTGGTATGTATGCACTTGGTTCTTATTGTTTTTTACATTTCAATATTTTGTGAGCTTGGATATTTATGCATGTATATAGGTATATAGGCAATGCCTCCCATGTTAGTGATATTCCTACTTGGTGATATCCACCAACCCTTGGCCTATTGGAGACAGGCTTGGGGATTCACAGCATGGGCCCCACTAGGACAGGTTATGATAGAGTGGTATCAGAGGTGGTCAGTTCTACCTTAGGACTGGGAGTCAGTGAGATTGGTTTGGGATGAGAGTGTTAAGTATTTCGAGTTCAGCTTTCAGGACAAGGACTCTGGTGTTGGTGCAGTGCCTGACGTATCCATACACCAAGACTCTGATAACATTTTTTCGACTAGGTACATGAAAACACTAGTTGTAGGGAAAATAATGGTACATGAATCATATAGGAATCGGTTGTGGTTTCCATGTCCTTCTTGAGTCAGCTCTCCAGATATACTCATTAACCATGGTACATCTTGTGTTCCTATAGGATGACTTTGCGATGCATACCATCTTGGATTCAGCATCTTGATAATGAGGATGAACCCCTTTGTCATGACCCGTCCTAGTGGGGCCCACGCTGTGACTCCCCAATCCCGCCTCCAATAGGCCATGGGCTGGTGACTAGCACCAAGTAGGCATATTGCTAACATGGGAGGCATTGCCTAAGAACCTATACACATGAACACATCTCCAATACCACAAATGATGAAATGTAAAAAAACCACTAAGGAACAAAAAGGCATGCATACAACTAAACCCAGCCAACAGAGTACGATGGAAAGTAAAGTACTGAAAGTAAACTAGGACAGAATACAAGCCCACCAAAAACAAGAGTCTGAAAACTACAAAGTCCAACCTGTAAACACAAGAGGTACTAGGACTGCTGCTCGTAGCTGAAGGAATGCCTCGGCCTGTAGAGAACTCATAAAGCTCAGTTCTGTCCCGGTCTACCCTGGACTCTGTCAAAAGGATGCTCGTCTGCACAAGACACAACACGTGCGAGCAGAGCCCATGTAGGGGTGAGTATAATAATACTCAGTAGAGGACCCCAAAAAACACAAAGCAATACACAAATAAATGCCACGGTCAACTCTACACAGTATATGTCTACTGATAATAGGATAACACGATCCAGATATACCCAAAACTCAGACCTGTGGTCTAGAAACAAGTCACACAACCGCATACCCCCGCTAGGGATTCAGTTCGAAGATTCCACAAAGAACTCATTTCGGGAGAACACACTCCATGAGTCTGGTAGCTCTAATGATGTCCGTCTGAGAAGTACTATTTGTCAGGAAATGTCACGAGAGGTAGATACACTCATTATGTGAGAACACGCTCCTGAGTGGGGAAGATCACGATAGATAGATTCACTCATTACGGGAGACACACTCCTGAGTGGGAAAGATCATGATACATAGATGAGGATCACTGCCAGGGCCATGGAGGATACCGTGACTCATTCGGATTCGCCATCTAGGTATAGGATCAACACCCGGTAGAGTTGGTCTCGTCGATGCCTCACTCTACCTAGGGTCAGGAATGGATAGAGGATCTTGCTCCGGGCCTCTTAGAGGGATGCTGATTCTATTACAGAAATTCCTGCTAAAGGGATCATACTCCTGTAGAAAGAAATGATTCCTGGCCTTTAGGGGAATGAGAAAGGGGGGTACTATCCCAAACAAAACATGTCCAAGATACGGTGGACAAGAGTACTATGACATTTTTCAAAAAGTACATGGTGTGTATAAAAGTTACACGTCATGTCGTCTGACCCTGGGTAATTCCCGTGTACGATGGCCTGTGTCGAAAGGCTGGTTGTGTAGAAAATTTAGCACATGGCGTGTAATACGGTGTACACACCATGTCCGAGTTACTGGGGTCGGCTTCGTGTATGTTGGCCATGTGATCGTACATAGCCTCAACCCGTATAATTGGTACACGGGGTGACCCACGTTACTGGACTCACCTGGCCGTGTGATGGAGTACATGGTCGTGTACTCCATCTCGTGTCTGTGTATCCTCTGTATACATGCTGATTCCCGAGTAGTTCCTCTTCCATACTACATAGAGAGTACACGTCGTGTTCCGAAGCCATGTAGTCCATCCCGTGTCCGTGTACTTTCCAAAATACACACTGAGCTTCGGGGAAAGTCCAACATGCCACGTATCTAGGGTCACACACCGTGTGATTTCTCTCTGACCCCCGAAACCCTATTCTCCACTGCCGATACTACACGGCGTGTTCTTCGGAAGTACATGCCGTGTATTCTGGAAATTTCCAGAATCACAGACTTCCGCCACCGCGTCTTCTGTGCTGCCCCGTTCGTCAATTCGGTCGTCCGTTCACCAAGAAACTCTGGAATCCAAGTCACCCTGATGTCCTGAGGTCATCTCTATTGTTTTTGGGCCTCCAATCGGCTCCGAAAACACATTTTGATCCACCCACACGAATAATGGTCGAAGAATGATCTCTCCAGATCCGGTCAGATTCGTCTGTCGTCATCGCTGTCACACCTCCACTAGGTTGTCGCGATGTCGGATCTCTAATTTGGGATTGTTGCATTGCAATACGGGTGTGAAATGATCCTTTTTTTGTCTCCCCATGAAGAACGTGAAGAACGCATGAAGAGAAAGGGGGAGGAAATCCAAAAAGAAAATTGAGGAACGAACATCCACCATCATTTGTCACGGCATTGATCCACTCCCGTTAGTAAGATCAAATGAAGTAGGATTAAAATAAAAATCTGACATGGATTAATCCCTAAAAAAATCTCAATAGAAACCCTCCCACACGAATACAAAAATCTGTAGATCAACTTGTTCTTGGTTGATCTGTGTTGATCGTTTAAATCAAAAACAGAAAGAAAGAATTTAAATAACAAACCCCTACCTCAAAAGGGATCAATCGCTAACGAAGAGGTCATGCTGCCTTCTTCATCGAGATCCTTCAAATTTTTGGCATGGTAATTCTTAGCTTTGATTCATCATCATTTTTTGCCAAGAGTTTTCTCCAAGGCTCCACAGATTCTCCAGAGTTTTCACTCAATTTTTCGTCAACGACCATCGTTCGAATAACCCATTAAAAAGGGAAAACGTGTTTGGAATTCCATCATGTTGCAGAATTAATGAGTCAAGTTGTCATTTCTGAGTCATTATGACATGGCATTAATTATTAAAAATTTCCCCGTCATTGCGCTGCATCAAATTTTTCCAAAAAAAAATAAAATAAACTTTTCCATTTATTTTATTTTATTTTACCAAAAATTTCTGAAAATTAACTTTTTCCCTCGACTTGTACCGGTCAAGGTTAGACCCTTTCTTAGGTAAAGTCATCACCCCATATGCAATGGTGCACTCAAATTTTTAATCCGGGCACTCGTTTGGAAACTACCGCAATCGCACACAAGTGTCGACTCACTTAACTAAAAAAAAGCTCGAACCACCATTCTGGGATCACCGATCCTCGGAATGATGTGTCGTCTCTACGTCTGGTCTCATAATAATTCTACATAATATTTAAAAATAATACACGAAAAAATATGAGACATTACACCCTTATTAAAGAGGCTTCAATACAGGGACTAGTTCCCCAGATGTCACCTCTAGGTGGTGCACCATCCATACCTCCACTTGTAGAGCAGCATGCAGTACCTGTAATACTAGCATATAAGGAGCACAGGCTGAGTGCACTTCACGAGTTTCAGCAATAGAGACCCCTTAGGTTCTGAGGCGAGCCCTAAACTCAGGTGTCTAAGGACTAGCTTGAGGTAGGACCTGATTTTTTTATCTAGTTAGGACACGAGTAGATCATATGGTGGTCATAATGGCGATCCTTTTACACGAATCAGTAGGGAAATGGTGGATTTTGGCTATCCAAACTGATAACGAGGTGACTCTTTAATGGATAGAGTTCGATCACCTATTTAGAGAGGAGTTCTCACCAATTATTCTAAGATTTTTGTGTATATAGGAGCTTCTTTAGCTTCATCAGGGCAGCATGATAGTGGCTTATTATTCATCAAGGTTTACCAACCTTTCCTAGTACTCGATGGATATGGTTCAAGATTAGTACTTTAGGTCTTATAATTTTGAGCGAGGTATGTGTAAATATATACAAGACAATGTTACCCTCTTTTAATTCTGAAATATACTAGGGTGATTGAGTAGGCTTTGGTGGTTGAAAGCTTCTTGGGTGAGCAGATACAGCCAGTGACAGTCAGTAGTGGGAAACTAGGAGCAGAGACCTCAGTAGTAGGGAGTCTATGTTAGTCCCAAGGACATGGATGTGGGATATTTTTCAATAGAATGTCTCAGGATGAAGGGTCTACAGTTCAGGGATCACAGGTTGGGTCCATTCAACCTAGATAGAGGTGGTGTTATTCATGTGACGGTAGGGGACATCTCGCTCGAGATTTTCCGACCTGTCGTGCTGCTGATAGGAAGACTGTGGATGGACCATCAAAGTAGTGACAACAACAAGATCAAGTAGATCCATAGGGAATCAAATATGGAAGAGGATATAGGATAGTAGTAGGAGGTGGTTAACATTTCAAATTGCTATCACCACCACCACCATATGGCTCATGCCATGCTTAAGGAGCTGGAGGAAAGGGGAGGTGATATCTACATGCGATCGAGGCATATGACCTAGGGGATCAAAGAATGATTCGAGGTATAATCTTTTTCTTTTTTACTTTAGCTATCATACTGATAGACATAGGTGCTATTCATTCCTTTCTCTCCACATACCTTGTATGAGAAGTAGATATTTTAGTTGAACTATTGACTTGACCCTTATGCTTGGACACACCTATGGGAGGAGACTCAATGATCACACACATATACCGATAGTGTGACCTAACCCTTGGAGTCGAGAGTTTTGGTTGGAACCTCTTGGTGGCAACATCAAGGCCTTACAACGTCATTCTTGGTATGGATTGGTTATCTATAGTCTATTCCCAAATTAAATGTTTTAGGCAAAGGGTGTAATGTATCTACAATGATGGAATGAGGTTTACCTTTTTCTGTGAAAGGGAAACCCAGTCAGCACAGGATGGACTCATGCATAAGAGGTTGCAGCCTATTTCTCATCATTTGGCCAAACTGAACCTTGGTGCAGCAGATGTTATGAGCTTTTAGTTTCCTGTAGTGGTGGTGGAGTATGAGGACATATTTCTTAAAGATGTTCCAGGATTTCTTCACTACCAAGAGATAGAGTTCTATATTGATTTACACCCTGATATGGAACTGATATCTGCACTAGAATATTAGATGGCTCCCATAGAGCTTCGCGAGTTGAGGATGCAGTTGGAAGACTTGTAGAGAAAGGGCTTTGTGAGACCCAATATTTCACCCTAGGAAGACCCATTTTGTTTTCCAAAAAGGAAGATGGGAGCTTGAGGTTGTGTGTAGACTACTGATTCTTGAACCATGTGACCTTAATGAACAAGTATCCACTACCGAGGATCGATGACTACTTTGATCAGTTGAATGGGGCACAATGGTTCTCAAAAGTTGACCTTAGATTAGGCTATCACCATCTGTGAGTACAGGATGAGGATATAGAGAAGACATACTTTAGATGCTATTATGATCATTATGAGTACCTTTTGATACCCTTTGGTGTGAATAACACATCAGCATTGTTCATGGGACTCATGAATCAGATCTTTCATCCTTAGATCGGTCCGTGGTAGTCTTCATCAACAACATCCTTGTGTACTCAATGTCTGAGGAGGAGCACAAGAGACACTTAAGGATAGTCCTAGACATACTCTGAGATCACCATATTTATGTAAATCTCTCAAAGTTTCAGTTCTGGATTCAATCATTCCACTTTCTATGACACATTATCTCAGTGACTGGAGTGGTAGTGGGCCCAGCTAGGGTCGAGGTAGTGTTATAATGGGAACCACCTAAGAACGTGATGGAGGCATGGATCTTCCTCAAGATAGAAGGCTATTATTAGAGATTCATACCTAATTTCTCTAGGATATCATCACCTATGATAACTTTGACTCTAAAAGGGAAGCCTTTTGTGTGGACAGAGAAGTGTCAGCATGCTTTTCAGTAGTTAAGGTAGAGTTTGAGGAGCACTCTGATCTTGAGATTGCTGAAGGAGAGTGTTAAGAATGTAGTGTTTTATGGTGTATTAGGAACTAGGATTGGTTGTCTTCTGATTCATAGGTGAGTGGTGATATCCTATGGTTCATTCCAGTTGAGACCACATGAGCAGAACTATGTGACCCATGATTTTGAGTAAGCAGTGGTAGTCTTCACATTAAAGATGTACCGACACTGCCAGATGGGTGAGTGGTTTATCATCTACTCCGGTCATAAGAGTCTTAGGTATATCTTATTTTATAAGTATATTGACTTGAGATGGAGGTGATGGCTAGAGTTCCTCTAGGATTATGAATTCAAAATTTTCTGTACTCCTGAGAAGGGGAACGTGGTATCATATGCTATTGGATGGAGATCTAGTTCAAAGTTGTTGAACAAGGGATCCGAGTAGTTTTCCTTTTTGTAGTTATCCTTTTTGGATATAGACAGAGTAGCTTAACTCCAGTTGATGGTTGTTACCCCTCCACTCTTATAGCGAGTCGGGGAGGCACAGGTTGGGGATACCGACTGTGAGACCCTACGTGCTCAGGCATCAACAAGTCATAATCCTAATGGATATTCAAGAGGTGGGGAGCACGTTGATATTTTTAGAGGATGTACGGTAGTGCCAGTAAGGTAGTGATAGGAGGTTCTAATGAAGTTTCACACGTACCCTTTATTGGTACATCCAGGTGTGGTGAAGATGTATCAGGACCTGCGACGTCCATTTTGGTGGTCAGGGATGAAGAAGAGAGTGGTAGAGTTTGTTTCTCAATGTCTTACTTGTCAGCACGTGAAGGCTGAGCACTAGGTTCCAGTGGGTTTAGCTCAACCCCTTGAGGTTCCATAATGGAATTGGGATGATATATCAATGTACTTCATGACAGGTTCACCGCGTACATTCAGGGGACATGATTCCATATCGGTGATTATTGACCGACTCACCAAGTCGACCAACTTCCTAGCTATTCGAGAACAAATTTCAATAGAGAGATTGGGACACCTCTACATTCAGTATATATTTTAACTCCATGTAGTTCCATCGATGATAGTTTCAAATCATGATACTTGTTTTACATTC
This sequence comes from Viscum album, assembly GCA_963277665.1. Lineage (NCBI taxonomy): Eukaryota > Viridiplantae > Streptophyta > Magnoliopsida > Santalales > Viscaceae > Viscum > Viscum album. The sequence goes on along the minus strand of OY728128.1, from coordinate 2,078,440,870 downwards.
CGTTTGTGGAAGGGATTATGGGTGGCATTTGGGACCCAGTTACACTTGAGCACAACATTTCACCCACAAACAGACGGCCATATGGAGTGGACCATTCAGGTTCTAAAGGAAATGTTGTGAGATTGTGTGTAAAACTTAGACCATGGTTGGGGGGATCATCTACCACTAGTGTAGTTTTCATACAACAACATTTATCATTCCACCATTGTTATGGAGCCATTCAAGGCTTTGTACAGGCGACCCTACAGGTCCCCACTTTGCTAGACTGGCCCAGGAGAGTTAGCACTCATGGGCCCAGAGTTGGTGTGAGATACTAAAAAGAAGGTTTATATCATCCAAGAGTGGATGAAGACTACAAAGAGCCATCATAGTTCTTATACTGATAGGTGATGGAGGCCTTTGGATTTAGAGGATGGAGACCATGTGTTCCTTCGAGTTTCACCTCAACATGAATTATAGATATTTGGCTAGGGTGAAAAGCTATCTCTGAGGTTCATCATCCCTTTTCAAATAATTCATATAGTTGGTGAGGGGGTGTACCACTTAGCTCTACCCTCGTAGTTAGACTGGGTACGTGACGTCTTCCATGTGTTGTAGCTGAGAAGGTATGTGCATGACCCATCACATGTCATCGACTGGGGTGAGATGGACATCAAGGATGGAGAAAATTTTACTGATTAACTAGTGGAGATCGAGGATTAGTATGAGAGGATCCTTCTTGGGTGATCAATTCTTTTAGTGTGTGTCTGTTGGCATCATGGGAATCTTTAGGCGATCACTTAGGAGCGGGAGGCTCAAAATCTGGCTCAGTACCCACATCTTTTTTAGTATCCTTTATTTATAATTTTTAGGGATGTAAATCCACAAGGTGGGGAGAATTTAATGTCCCATATTTTCTGTATATTATTTTAAAATATTATATGGATTGATTTCGAGACCAAGCGCGGAGACAGTGTGTGATTTTGAGGCCTAATTTTCCTGAAATAAATGTTTGAAAAAAATTAAAATATTAAATATCACATGCATGCAGTTTTCCTAAAAAATTAGAATAAATTATAAATAGGTGACCAGATAAGAAATTTGAGGATACCATTTCATTCAGAATAGCGGCTTTACCCTAGGCATGACCTAACATTGGTCAGTGCAGGTCAGTTGTGGAAAGTCATCACAGAAATTTTAAATGAATAAAATAAATTGATAAAAAATTATTTTATCAATGTAATGATAGGTTTATTTTAAATAAACCCTTTATGAGAGATATAGGGTTAGGCTCGTAACCTTGGAATCCTATGGAGGCCCTGGAGAGAGAGAGAGAGAGATCTGAAAAATCCTCTCGGTAGGTGATGATAAAACTTCAGATCAGAGATTGATGAACGTCGTTCTTGATAGATATCACCAACAGCGATGACACAACAACCAATCTTCATTAGAAAGCGATCCAAAATCCATTTAACATGAATTATTTCAATTATTCTTTCCTGTTATTGATTCTTACGGAGAACGTGGATTAATCCATGAATAGATTAGCCCGCGGATCGATCATACTTGTGGGATGGGATGATATTTTTAGGGTTTATCAATATTTGGTTATAGAGATTTGTTTTTTATTTATTCATCATTATTACAGGAATGGATTGAGGATGGAATGAAAAATTCATAACTTTCTTTCCTCGATATTGTTCCTTGTGTTTTTTCTCCCTCGATTTCTTGCATTCTTGACGCACGCTCTTCGTTCTTCCCCTAACTTTGAACAATAAATCATTGTTCCTTCGATTCTTGGTGAAACAATCCAAAACTATAGTTCCAGCATCGGGACTACTTGACAGAGGTGTAACAATGATGAAAATGGATGGATCAAAGTGATTCGGGAGAAACCATTCTTCATGCAAGTTGCATCGGGATGGATTAAATCAGATTTCTGAGCCAATTAATGGACCTAAACCCATCTATTTGGTGTTAGAGAGGTGAAATGACCTTAGATATGAAGTTTCAAGGAAAACAACCACTAAAAGAAGATCTAGAAGATCGTAAAAGTCATGTGAAGGAAGAACGTGAGTTTTTGGAAAACCTAGAACACACGATGTGTAGTTCAGCTACATGGAGTGTGTTCATCATTGGACCACTCGGTGTATACTTTGGGAGGTACACGAACATGGGGTGGTGTACATGGGTTGCCTACATGGTGTGTACTCCCCCACACAGCATGGCCTAAAATAGTTACATGAACTACCCCATGTACCGGTACACAAGAAGGAATACACAACATGACGTTGTGTAATGGCGCATGACCAGGGTATACGAGCGGACCCCAGATGGAAGAGCATGGCATGTGACTCCTTATACATGTCGTGTACCCCCTCTTCTACATGAAAAGTTCTAAAGACATGGTCATTGTACACAGGTAGTACCTGGGGTCAAGGGACACAGTATGTGACCCTACTACATGTTGTGTACCCCTTCTTACGTGGCTTGAGCCACTTGTCCTCCATATCTTGGACAGGTTTCATTAGGGTTTATCCCCTTCTTTGTTTCGTTTAAGGTTATTACAAATTGTTTCCTACTCATAAGACTATGATCCCTTCAATAGGACTTCCTAGATAGAGTTTTTGGAATCTCCAAAGAGGCATGGAGCAGGATCTTCTATTCATTATTTGTTCACTAGGTGGATTTCTTGGTATCGATTTGACTAAAACTATTTGGGAACTAATCTTATACTTAGAAATTTAATCCAGATTTTTTTTGGTATCACCCTATGTCCCTTTTTGTCATCCTCGTCTATTTTATTGTATCTCCCTTTAGATCTACTAGTGTTTCCTTCTCATGGAGAGACCCGATGAGTAGTACCTCTCAGAAGGACGTCGTTAGTGATATCAGACTCAAGAGTGTGTTCTCCTAGATGAGTGCTTTGTGGAATCTTTGAAATGAATTTCTAGGGTTGGTATGCAGTGTGTGTGACTTACCTTTAGACTATGTGTCTTGGTTAAGTATATCTGGATATTCTTGTTATATGTTATGTAGACATATATTTGTGTAGAGATGATTGTACTTTCCTTTGCCGTATTTATTTGTGGTTTTGAGGTGTCCTATTGAGTATTTTTATACTCAAACATGAACAGACTTTGCCTAAACATGTCATTTCTTGTGAGGATGATCAACCCTTTGATGGAATCCTAGACATACCAGTACCAAATGGTGCTTTGTGAAACCAGACGGACCTATGTTTGTTTCTGTGGCTTTCAGATAGTAGTCCCAATACCTTTTTCTTATAGGTTGGACTTTTTTTTAGAGAAAAAATTTGGTGTTCGTGTATTTTGACCTTGTTTACTTTATTTTAATTTCCTATCGTACTCTGTTTGGAATATATTGGTATGCATGCACTTGGTTCTTAGTGGTTTTTACATTTCAGTGTTTTGTGAGCTTGGAAATGTGTGTGTGTGTGTACAGGTACATAGGAAATGCCTCCCATGTCAGTGATATTCCTACTCGATGCTAGTCACCATCCCCTATCCTATTTGAGGTGGGATTGGGTATTTTTGGAATGGTCCCCACTAGGATGGGTCATGAAAAAGATCATGGTACTCAAGGTTCGATCACTTTTTGAAGAAGCTCGGTTTTCAGCGTGGTGGAATTTATTACAATCTCTATGTTAAAAATTACAATAATCAAAAGATAGTAGTGATGTTGTATGTCGATGATATAATATTTGGTGTATCAAATGAAGTACAGTGCAAATAGTTCACTGAATTTATGAAAATTGTTTTGAAATGTCAATGATTGGTGAACTGACATTTTTCCTTGGTTTATAGGTAACACAAGGAAAGAATGGCACATTAATTTATCAATATAAATATTCTAATGAGGTTTTTAGAAGATTTTGAATAGATAATTCCAAGGAGATTATGACTCTAATGGCTACCTGGATGAAACTATCACTGGATGATGAAGGAAATGCAGTTAATGTAATAGAATGTAGGCAAATCATTGGTCATTTATTGTACTTGATAATGATAAGACCTGATTTTTTTCAAAATTCCAAGAAGTATGGTATCAAATAAATCCTAAGTAAATCCACTTTATTGTAGTGAAAATAATACTTTGGTATATCAAGGGCATGGTGGATTTCAGTTTGCTGTACTATTGGGATATACAAATGTAGATTGGGCCGGATCAGCTAATGATAAAAAATCAAAATTAGGTGGTGTATTCTATCTTGGTGTATTTTGTATTTCTTAGATAAGAAAGAAAAAATATTTCATTTCATTAATAACCACATAATGTGAATATATTGTAGCTACTCAAGCATGCACATAATTATTGTGGATGAAGTAGCAGCTTGATGATATGGGGGTTGAAGTGAAGTATCTGATCAGAATCCATTTCGATAATTCAAGTGCTATAAAACTTATAAAAAATAAAGTCCATCACTCTAGGATAAAGCACATTGAAATAAAATATCACTTTATCAAGGAGAAGGTGAAGCAAGGGCTTGTGAAATTTGAGTATGTTCCAACAGAACTATAGGTTGCAGACATTCTTATGAAGGCCTTACCCAAAGAAGATTTTTAACAGCATCAACTGGATTTGGGAGTTTAGATGACTCCCCACACTTGAAAAAGTGTGATTGTGGGACCCCCTCTCCCTGAGGTATGTTGTGTTTTTTCCTAATATGTTGATCAGCATTATTTACCCTATTCCAGACAACAACACGGTGACCTTCAGGTTCATTAATAAGGGGGGATTATGGCTATTAATGGGGATAAAATTTCATAATAAAGATAGGGGATATTAAAGGGTATAAAATGTCTTAATAAAGATAGGGGAAGCTGATAGAGGGAGCTGTGAGATAGAGGGGTTTCAACATTTTAAAGGTTATAGGTTTTTAACAAACCATGCAATGCTTATGTGGAACGATGAGAGTTAGGTGTTATGTGAAAATAGTTCATGGATATCAGAGCTTATCTTGGACATATTTAAGAATTCCAAATCACGAGAACCTATGCAGTGAAGTTGGGGGAGTTTTAAATCTGAAAATGCTAAAACTAATCGATCAAAGGATATATATCAAGGTAGATGTAGTTCGTCATAATAGCAGATGATTAGTTTTGAAATGAAGTGTTTAATTGATGATATTTGCATGTTACTCTTGTTTATCATGCCGAACATGGATCATGTGGGATTATATTATGTATTGAGTAAATATTTTATTGCTATCTAAATCACAAGAATTGAATGCTGTTAAAATATAGAAGAAGCTTCAATGAGGTATCAAAATGTGAATAATTTTTAACAAACCTAAAGGGGATATTTTTGGGAAAAAATACCTCAAGGTAACATTGTAGTGTTTTTTGGTTGATTGTGTTTGTTGAAAAAATGGTATTTCTATAGTCAGTTTTGGAGTTCCAAAGAGATTGTTGACAAGCTATGTTGACAAAAATCCAAAACAAAGGAATGGATGCTCTGGTTGCATGAAATATTGAAGGTAAATATAAATGTTGTGCACAAGATAATCTTTAGGATCGTCTTATAAAAATACAACAAATAAAAGATTCACATGAAAGACTCATTTTTTTCATGAAATATGGGTTGCACAATAGGATGTTCTGTGTGCAAAATTAGAAGGCTCGGAAGATTGTTACGTGCCCAATGTGATGTCAATTCAAGATCTTATGTATTCAGGGATATATTACATATGCATAGGTATATGTGTAAGGATTTTTCATGCAAGGTTCAGCCAGGTCTATAAATTTATGGCTACCCCCCTCACTTAAGTAGCTCAAACCTTAGAGAAAATTAAGGTTCTGAATTGCGTAAGAGTTGCGCACAAGCTAGCAGAGTTGTGCGCAAGGAGAGTTGTGAAATGGAATGAATAAAATATTTTCTTTTCATAAAAAGGGACTTGAGTCTGAATGACCAAGGGAGTTTTTTGAAAAGCATAAAGTTGAGTGCAATTTGGGATTCTGTGAAAAAGTTAAATATTGTGCAGAAGGTGATAAATTTGTATGCAAGAAATCCAAAGGTTGTGAGAATGAAAAGGTGTGAACAAGAAAGGATTGCCTAGTAAATATATGTTAAAGTGGTATTCATCTTGTGGATGAATGTGGAACTTAATGATACAGTGAATTAGGTGTAAATCATATTAATTCAAGTAATCAAAGGAGGATCTTCTAAATAAGCAGTTAGCACACTTCAGTTAAGAGAGTAGTGAGCTTTAAATTTGTTATTGGTTGTAAACTAGGAGGGATAGTGAGTCTGTTATGAACTCTGTAAAAATCAGTGTGATTTTAGTGGATTTTTTACATTGGCACATTATCATTTTATTCTCCTTGGCGTATCCCAGTGAGGGTGAACCAAGTAAAAATGTTTTTTCTAGTGCATGCATTCATTTCTATTCATACATTTCAATGTGAAAGATAGAGAAGAGTTTTTTGTTTAATAATGAAATAAGATCTGAAGGGGCTGTTGTTTTAATATGTCATACCATGATTCACCCCCCCCCCCCTCTTAGGTTATTTAACCTAGTTGGGCTAACAAATTCAAAAAATAATATTGATGTTTATTTAAATCCATTGATTGATGAGTTAAATTTATTATGGAGTAATGGTGTTAGTGCATATGTTGTTGTTGTGAAACGGAATTTCCTAATGAAAGATTCATTAATGTGGAAAATTTGTGACTTCCCATCATATTTCATGTTAACTAGATGGAGTACACATGGTCCAAAATCATGTATGTACTGTATGAGTGAAAACAAAGCATTTATGCTCATCAATGGGAAAAAACCTTGTTTTTTTAACTTTCATCACAAATTTCTTCTTAATGGTCATTCTTTCTGAAGGAATAAAAATAATTTCAAAAAATGTACAATTAAAAGAGATGGACCTCAGCAGTGATCTCATGTATTGATTTAAAATATATTGCCTCTTAATTACCTCCCATTAACTTTAGACCAACTATAAACCAACAAAAAATAGATGGTTTTGTAAAAGATCGCAATTGGATTAAACAAAGTATTTTTTGGGATCTCCCATATTGGTCTGATTTATTGGTATATCACATGTTGGATTTCATTCATATTGAGAAGAACTATTTTGATAATATATTTTATATAGTTTTAGAAACAACTAATAAGAACAAAGATAATTTAAAGTCACGATTAGATCTTACCAAAATGTGTAGGTGACTAGAACTTGAGTTGTTTGAAAATGACAGATCATAAAAGCTAATGTATCCAAAAGAGGCTTATACACTTTAAAAAGAAAATAGTTTAATTTTTTTATTGGATTTCTGATTTGAGGCTACCAGATGATTATGTTTTCAATTTGGTTAGATGTGTCAGAAATAGTCATATTACCATATTAAAAAGTCATGATTTTCATGTTATAGTGGAAATACTTATAACAATTAGATTTAGTTATTTGTTGAATTATTTGATTTGGGGTGTGCTAAAATAAATATCATATTTTTTATAAGAAATTTGTATAGTGAAAATAGACTATGAATCACTCATTAGACTGCAAGAAGATGTTATTTTAATTTTATGTAAACTACAAAAAATCCATCAGATTTATTTGATTCAATGAAACATTTGAGATTACATTTTCTAAATGAATAAAAATATAGAGGGCCAGTACAGTTCCAATGGATGTACCCATACGATAGGTGCATATTGAAATTGAAGAAAAAGGTATGTAACAAAGCATCAGTTGAAGGATCAATTGCATAAGATTATTTATAGGAGAAAATTATTTTTTCTGCTCCCATTATTTCAAACCTAAATATCCTTTAAAACATAATTGAATAGGCCATAATTAGGGAAATTTTTATGGTGCAATAAACATTAAATTATTAGTTTTTAATCATCTTGAACTTAGATTTGGTGGACTTCACAAATGATGACTTTCATATGATAAACATCACAAGACTCATACATATGTTCTTATCAACTATGAAGAGATGACATGATTTGTACAGTGAGTTCTACTATCACTTATTCTTTATGTTTTTAAAAGTAAATTAATATTGTTTTATTTGTAGATTATATGATGATCATATCAAGAAATAGTTTCCACAAATTACACCTACTTCCCTTGAATAATATCGATAACATAATTTTTTCTACTGGTTTCAAATATTAGTAAAGTAAATTGTTAATAGTTTAACATATGTAATCAATTTATTATTTTTTATATTGAAAATTATTTTTCAATTTTTTAGGTACCACAACATACCAATAAAATTGATAATTGATCATGTGTATTGAGTATCCAACCATCAAAAATGGTTAAATATTATAATGCATATGTGGTGAATGGTTTTTGATTTCATACATGTATATATAGTGAATAAAAAACAATGAATAATGGTGTTTTCTTGAGAGGATCTCATCATAGAGAAAGTGAAGTTGACTTTTATGGCATATTGGATGAAATAATTGAACTATGTTATTTGAGATAGAATTATATAATGATGTTTAAATTTCATTGATTTGATACTGATATAGGATTACATGTTCATCTATGCCATGGAATCATCAAAATTAAATATAAGTCTTCTTTTAGTAAATGAACCATTTTTATTATCTCGTCAAGCACGTCAAATTTATTGTTCAAATTATTGTGCTGCTTCAAGAGAGTTAATTGATCAGTGGATTGTTATAAAAATGAAATCCCATGAAAATTAGTTTATTCAAAGTGAATGTGGTTCTATTGAAGTGCAAGTAATTGAAATTTTTCAAGATACATCTTCAAATACATCTCTTCAACAAAGATACATGAATATCGATGATGAAACCCCATAGTTACAAGTCGATAGTGATGATGATGTTGATGATGTAACAAGTGAAATTAAATTAACAGGAGATTATGAAGCTAAAACTCCTATGGAAATTGATGATACTAAGGAGGAAGATGAAGATATTGACATTGTTGTATATGAATATGAGGATGAAGATAAAGAATTACACAATTACATATTGGTTATAGTCATAATTAATATATATATATATATATTTAATACTCATTTTCAATTATTTGATGACAACATTCTTTTCATGCTTCATATGGATGATGAGACTTTTAATGAGATGTTCCATAGCCTCGAGGATGTTATGCTACTTGGTTATGAGCCTAATGCTTTATCATCTAACCCTCAGTTGTAGGCAGTTCATCGTTGATTCGATGGGGTCGTGGTCTTACGAGATTGATGATTCTCAACCTTATTCTTGAGCGATGTCCACATATTTATTTCGATCCATACATACAGAGGTATGTTTAGTTGTGTAATTTAGTAAATTTTTATTTTCATTAATTTTCATTAATTTATTTATGTCTTAATTTTTTATTACTTATTCTGGTTTCCCACATTTTTTTGCTTATAGTTGTTAGACAAAGGAGTATTATTCTATGAAATTACTTTTATAGAGCATGGGTGGAATGGGATCGCATTTCCATTGATGTTCAGTACCACATGTTCTATCATTGGATGATACATAAATATATAATAGTTATTTTGAAATTTATTTAATTATTAACTTTATATTATTAATTATTTATAGGTTTTATGATATCTCATCGATGATAGCATGAGAATCACTATCTGGGAGGCCTGGGAGGCCTGCATGCATGAGTGTTTCTGCCAGATTTTTCACAATCTGAGGAAGAGGGAAATAAAGAATGTTGGAGTCATAGTTTTTCATCAGTCTTAATGTAGTCGTTAGCCTGATTACATCCCCTCTCAGGTTTGGTATAGATTGTGCTCATACTAGATAACTGATATTTTTCAGAAGAGAAAATTATTATGTTGAAAGAATCGAGGGTGGAAGGAGGTCACACATAGAGCTAGTATTCATACATTCAGTACTCATCAACGACATCTAGAAAGTACTTTTATTAAATAATTTATATAACTATAAATGTAAACTATTTATTTTTATTATTCATATAGGCAGTTGATAAGCCCTATATTATAGAGTTCTATGTTTATAAGAGGATGTGCACTGATTATATCACTAGATATATTACTGGTGGTCGAAAATGTTTGATTATGGTCAGTACAATTTTTTTAGTTTTAAAATTGACTGAAAATAATATTTTAACCATTTTAATTTCAAATTGCATTTGAAGAAGTCATATGATCCTAAGACTTCTCACACACATGATGAGAATTAGGCTAAGACTGAGGGTCAGGCCACCAATATAGTAGGATTTGATGATGCAACATAGATGTAGGTGACTCGGTATGCTTTCGAGAAAGGTCAAGTTGTTGGTATCAGTTCTCAATTGATGTCTAACAGTTATTATAGTATTATTGCATTGTCATCATCCATCTTAAGGGGTGATCATGGAGAGTCATCATCATCAGCTGAAAAGTATGAGGAGAAGCTAAGTGCTTAGGATGAGGTTATAGAGACCTTGCGTAGAGATCAAGAAGAGTTTCATTGACAGCATGATCAGTGGTAGCAGAAGGAGCATCGAGCACATGAGTAGCAATAGTAGCAGATGATGCAGTACATGTGACGCTTGACACAGGGTATAGGTATGAAGTTCCCCCCATCACCTCCTTCATATGGCTCTCTTCATTCTCAATGATTTATACATTTTTTTGACACATTTATTATGATAAACATTTGAATAAACATATTTTTTAATATTTTTATTAATTCAAATATTTATAGCATTATTTATTGTGTTTTTATATAATTGTGATGTTTTTTGTTTTTTTTTTAATTTTTTTATTTTTTATGTTATTCTGATCTTTTTATTTTTTATTTTTTATTTTTTTCATTATTTATTTATTTATTATTATTTTGTATTATTTGTGATGGGTGATCAATATCATCGCAAATGTTGAAATATATATAATCGGTAAAAGATTTTTGTGATGGGTTGGGCCCCTATCATTAAAAAAACTTCATGATGGCCCGTCGCAAAAAAATAGTTTTTGCGATGTGTTTTTCAACTATGGTTCATTTGTGACAGGGTCTCATCGCAAATATTTTTTATTTCAGTAGTGATATATATATTTAGTTATATTTTTTATCCATATGTTGATTAGTATATTAATATATATTTATATGATTATTTTTAAATACATTTATAAATATTTTTTGTGTGTATGTGTGTTTATAAATAAATAAATACATATATACAACATACCTACATTTATATATATTATATATGTGTGTGTATCTATAAATATAATTATACATATTTATATTTATTTACATATATTATATATTAATATTTATATACATATATTAGAATATTTATATATGATATATGTCATTTTGTTAATAGAAACACACAGAAATATATATATATATACACACACACACATTATATATACATTATATAGGTATATAAATATTCATAATTTTTTTAAATTAAAATGGATATTATTATTTTTAGATATGGTTTATATATTTAGAAAGATGTTTTATATGTAAATATGTTTACATGTTTATTTATAAAATTAAATTTTTATGTGTAAATATATACAAATATGTATATATGTGTGTATATTTAATTATAAATAATAGTACAATATGAAAAATGATAAAATTTGAACATCATAATATCCATATGTGTGTAAGTCTTGAGAATAAATTTCATCTCCGCAAAAAAAAAGATAAGAAGACTCCCTTAAACGATGATAAAATTCCATCACTACTATAGAAATTCCCTTTAACAACACGCAAAAAGGCTTTTAACATCGTTAAAAAAGCATTGTTAATCTCAGCATTGTTAAAGGGGTCCCCTTTATTAGTGTTTTTAATAGTACTGATAAATGGTAGCCTTTATCAGTGCTAAAAATAGCACTGATAAAGGCCCCATCTACTACATTGTGTTGTTTGTATAACAACACACTGCAGCAACCTCTTGTACAAAAAAACAGGACACTGCAACCTCCTGTACACAAAATATATAATTTAATTAAAATAAATTTTATATCACAGAAACAAAAAAACAATACTATATGAATTTCAAACAATGTTTCGTATAATTAAATTTACAATTACTATCCAAAAACAATTTAAAACATTAATGTTTGTCTTTGGCACTCATGATCCCCTCTCAAAAAAGGTCCTCCCATGGTATCTATTGCTGAAAAATCACCTCAACTAGAGAAAAAGAATTTACCTATATAAGAAAAAAAATCTTATATTAGTGATATTATAAAGAAATAAATTAAACATTAATATGAATGAATACATTAAAAAATGTCAGCTTTAAATAAAAATACATACTTGGAGTTATATCGGTCACATTGTATATCATATTAAGGTGAATTTGATTCCAACGCGTCAAAAATGAGGTATGGATCATTTTCCTAAATTATCAAAACAATTCGAATGCATTTTCTCAGTTTTGAGTAATTCGCTTGTTCTTTTTAATGAAATTAATTTCAATTTTAAATAAAGACACATTTGAAGTTATATTGGTCAGACCGTGCATGGTATTAAGGTGTTGTTGATTCATATACATCAAAAATTACATAAGTATTGTTTTCTTAAAGTATCAAAACAATCCAAATGTGTTTTCTTGGTTTTCAGTATGTCACTTGTGTTTTCTACTAAAATGTAATTTTAAACTGGAAACACGCAATTTAAGTTATACATGTCACATTGTATATCTTTTTGACATGATAATACCTCATACATGTCACAAATTACTTATGAACTGTTGAACTAAATTATCAATACAATCAAATCACATTTTCTTGGTTTTCAGTGAGTGGCACACGTTTTGAACTAAAATGTCAATTTTAAACTAATAACAGGAACTTTGAGTCATATCGGTCACATCATGCGTTATATTGAGTTTCAAGTGATTACTACATGTCATAAATGACTCAATAAATGTTTCCATAAATTATAAAAACAATCCAAATGCATTTTCTTAGTTTTCAATACATCACTTGTTCCTTTTGCTAAAATTAATGTCAATTTAAAATAAAAATATGTACTTGGAGTCATACTGATCACACCATGAATTTTATTGAGATAAAAATGATTCCTACACGTCTCAAATAACTCATGGATCATTTACATAAAGTATCAAAACAATTTGAATGCATTTTCTTGGTTTTCAATAGGTCACTTGTTCGTTTTGCTAAAATTGATGTCAATTTTAAATAAAATGACGCACTTAGAGTCATACTAGTCACACCATATATTGGATTGAGGTTAGGATGATTCCTACACATCTCAAATGATGCATGAAACATTTTCCTAAATTATCAAAATAATCAGAATGTGTTTTCTCGATTTTGAGTAAGTCAGTTGTCCTTTTTACTAAAATAGATATTAATTTAAAATAAAATAGACGCGCTTGGAGTCATACCGGTCAAATAATGTCTTTGATTGAGGTGAGTATTATTCCTACACTTTCTAAATGACTAATGTAATATTTTCCTAAAGTATTAAAACAATCCAAATGTGTTTTCTCAGTTTTCAGAACATCACTTGTTCCTTTTTACTAAAATTGATGTCAATTTTAAATAAAAAGACATCCTTAGAGTCATAGAAGTCACACCATGTGTTGGATTTATGTGAGGATCTACACATCCCAACTGACTCATGTATTGTTTTCCTAAAGTATCAAAATAAGAATAATGTGTTTTCTCGGTTTTCAGTACATCACGTGTTCTTTTTTATTAAAATTGATGTCAATTTTAAATAAAAAGATGCACTTAGAGTCATGTCAGTCACACTGTGCATTGGATTGAGGTTTGTCTAATTTATAAACATCCCAAATGACTCATGGGTCATTTTTTTAAAGTATAAAAATAATAATAATACATTGTTTCAGTTTTGAGTAAGTTAGTTTTCCTTTTTATTAAAATTGATGTTAATTTTAATTAGAATAAACTCACTTCGAGTCATAACAGTCACACCATACCTTGGATTGAGGTTATTCTGATTCCTATATGTCCTAAATGGCTCATAGATCATTTTACTAAAGTACCAAAATAATACGGATATGATTTTTTGGTTTTCAGTGCATCATTTGTTCCTTTTTACTAAAATTGATGTTAATTTTTAAATAAAAAGACGCACTTTGAGTCATACTAGTCACACCATGTATCAAATTGAGGTGATTATAATTTCTACATGTCCCAAATGACTCATGGATCATTTTACTAAATTATAAAAATAATCTGAATGCATTTTATTAGTTTTCAGTACGCCACTTGTTCCTTTTTACTAAAATTGATGTCAATTTTAAATAAAAAGATGCACTTGCAGTCATACTGATCACACTGTGAATCGGATTGAGGTGTGGATAATTCCTAAACATCCTAAATGAATTATGGATTATTTTTATAAAGTATCAAAATAATATAAATTTTTTTGGTCAGTTTTGAGTAGGTCGGTTTCCCTTTTTACTAAAATTGATGTAAATTTTAAATAAAAAAGATGCACTTGAAGTCATATCGGTCACATTGTGCCTCAGATTGAGGTGAAGAAAAAAACTTATACATACAAAATGAATCATTAATCATTTTTTTAAAGTATAAAAATAATATAAATGTGTTTTCTCATTTTTTTAGTACATCAATTGTTCTTTTTTACTAAAATTGATGTCAATTTTAAATAAAAAGACACACTTGGAGTCATACCAATCGTACAGTGCATCTCATTGAGGTTTGAATGATTCCTAAATGTCCCAAATGACTCATGGATCATTTTCCTAAATCATAAAAACAAAATTAATATGTTTACTTAGTTTTTAGTATGTTTCTTTTCTTTTTTACTAAAATTTCATTTTAAACCAGAAACACACACTTTGACTCATACCGATCACATCGTGTATTAGTTTGACATGAGACCAATTCCTATACATAAAAAATGATTTATGAATTGATGTACTAAATTATAAAGAAAATATGATAATGTTTTCTTAGTTTTCAATGAGTGGTGCATTTTGAAGTAAAATGTTGATTTTAAACCGATAACAGACACTTTGAGTCATACTGGTCACGCCATGCGTCGGATTGAGGTGTGGGTGATTTCTATCCATCCTAAATGAATCATGGATAATTTTAATAAAGTATAAAAACAATATGAATATGTTTTATTGGTTTTCAATATGCCACTTATCTTTCTTACTAAAATTTCATTTTAAACTGGCCGCTTCGGTGGTGGCGTAGTGGTGCAAGGTCGAGGGCCATAGAAACGGTGTTTGGTGAGGTATGGGGTTCGAATCCCAGGAGCCTACTCTTGGAGGAATTTCCGCCTCCCATGTACCACTCATCTTGCCGGGTCACCCAGTGTCTCATTGGGTGGGCAGAATGGGCGCACTTCACCTGGCTAAGGGATTTCTATGATGAACCATCGTTGATCGAGGTGTTACCCCATGGGACGCAATGTCATCTCAGCTGGAAACGGCTCCTTCCCAGCTGGGGCATCTCCGGATGATCTCTTCGTGGGGAGTGGTGTTCTCAAGTGTGGAGGGTTCGAAAAGGCCACTCTCAAGGATTCCCTTTATCTGAAATGAATTTCATTTTAAACTGGAAACATGCACTTTGACTATACCAGTCACATAATGTATTAGTTTGAAAAGAGACTAATTCATACACATAAAAATGATTTATGAATCGATGTCCTAAATTATAAAGATAATCTGATTTTTCTTGGTTTTTAGTGAGTGGCACATTTTTGAAGTAAAATGTCGATTTCAAACTAATAATAGACACTTTGAGTCATACTTGTCACACCATGTGTCAGATTAAGGTGTGGCTGATTCCTACACATCCTAAATGACTTATGAATCATTTTCCTAAAGTATCAAAGTAACGTGAATGTGTTTTTTCATTTTTTGAGTATGTTAATTGTCTATTTTATTAAAATTAATGTCAGTTTAAAATTAAAACATGCACCTGGATTCATACCAGTCACACCGTTTGTTAGATTAAGGTGTCATTGATTCATACATGTCTCAAAGTCTCAAAAAAATTCCTAACTATCAATGTTTCCATGATTACCTTTGTCTTTTTTTTCAAACTACAAACACTTCATTTTTATTCGAGAAAGTTTTTTCAGCTAAGAACATCGAATCAATATGTAACATTGGCAGTTCGATGAAGAAAAGCAATGGAAAACATGGTAACATTGGTGTAAAGGAACATGTTATCTCTTTTATGGCTTGTTGTAGATAGTTGAAAGAAAAATATGAATTACTAATAGATCTGTGAAAATAACTAAATAAGTATTAGATAAACATGATAAGGAAAATAACTTACAAATAGTAGATAAAATGATGAAAAAATTAATTAAATAAGTAGTAATAAATCACATTTTCATGATGGTTGTATACATTCTTGACCCATAAATATGAAAGTAATACACTCGTATAAGAAAATAATTCTTATGAGAGTAATTATAAAAATAAAAAAAAAATTAAACATAAATATGAAACAATTCATTACTTATATGAAAGTCACATCTTCATGTTATTTTTGTACATTCTGTGATCAGGTATGATGCCCATTCATTTCTAAGAAAATGTATATCATATTGTGAATATGGTTTTTTTCAATAGTCATATTAGTACTATAAAAATATAAATACACAAAGGATTAATAAATATTTTAAATGAAATAGTAATTAACTTTTAAAATACCACTTCTAGGATGTCTGTTTTGTGATGGAATGTGATCTCTCTCATAAATTTACAGACATAATAACCACAATATTCTCCATTTCTTTTTTTTGGAAACTATAGAAACATTGAGGAAAATAAGTAATTTTTTTATATGTGTTTGGATACTGAAATATTATTATATATACCTTGATACTTGTCCAGTTGTATAACTTTTCAGGGTCCTTTTGCACAATGTTTGTCCCCATGCCATGATTTAGATGATATTTACACACCATCCTATAATAATATAATCCTCATTAAAACATAATATAAATTATATAACTTTAAGTTTAGGTATAAATGTTGATATAGTGTATTACAAATTGAAAAATGTCATTATATGTGGTTAGTTTGTTGGGAATCAATGTAGTGAATCCAGAAAATAAATCATTGGAGTATCCAAATTGATCATAATGAGCTTCCAATGTTTCCTAAAAACACAAAAAGAAATAAGTAATGAAATAAATAAAAATATATTTTATATGATTAAAGTATAGAGTTTTACCTCTGCATTGTTGGTATTAAGAAGAGTATGTCATCCTCAAGTTTTCTTTCAAATTATGTGGAAATATTTTCCACTATTTCATCTATTTGTTTGGATTTTATTTTATTTTTTCGCTATATAGGTGATGTGAGGACTAACAAGTCCAAAAAAACATGGGGAAATTCCTTCAATTGGTATTGATATATACACCTGCAAAAAATATGAAATGTATTTAGTTATAATTAACATAGTATATCAGCTTTTGGAAAATTAAATCATGAATATATAACTCATGTATACATTTACAACTGAGGATCCTAGTCATTCATAGTTGAGGATTTAATTTACATTCTCAAAAGCAATGTATTTAATATCTTCCTCTTTGTACATTTTTTTTTCAAAATCAACTATGTGACTACTACCACTTTGTAACTTTGTATCTACATAAAACTTTAATGTTAGTAAATACGGATATTTAATGAGTGAGGTAAAGGTGCTATTGGAAGATCTTTTCGATCATTTGGTTGATCTTTCATATGGTTTTGAGTCAAACTTTCATTTCATCCCCTTTCCTTTATCCGTCTTTAATAACATTCATCGGTTCATACCTTTTTCATTAATTATTAAAGGTTTAGCATGAAAAATAAATTGGAAATGAATACCTCCTTATTGATATGTGTTTTAAAAAGATCTAACAGCCATGTGATGAATGTTACAATAGCTTGGTATGCCTTATTAATATCTTCTTCATTAAGTGGAATAGGTAGCTTGGTGCTCAGCTCATGAGCTATGCGAGTCACCACTCTCACATGACCTGTTAGAAGTGGTATGTTTTGTATCCTGTCATCTTGGATATTGAACACCATATTCATCGCAAAAAGGCGATGGGTGGGTGATGATAGATATGAATGATAGTCATTTTTACCCTGTAGAATATCAATACAGGAAATCAGTGTCTATCTGATTTGTATTTCATATAAAAATTATTAGAATATCAATTACCTCAACTATGATATCTCTTTGAGTGGAATGGCTCGCCTCAAATCTAGTGGGGGGGGATCTTCATGAAATGGTTATTCTTGAGTTGCTTCTTCTCTTTTCTCCCCCACCCACCCCCCCCCCCCATAACATTTTTTATCAACTCATATTTCCAATGAAATTTTTCTTCAAGGGAAGCCATTCTTGCTTTCAACTCTGCCACTTATGTATCTTTATCATCCTATTGTTTTGTTTTCAAAATATGTTCAGGGTGCCACCCCAAAACCCACACCCCTCATGCGGTCATACTGTTCTAGATACTTCAAGGCCACCAATAGTAGGTATTCATTTGTCATAGGTGTTGATGATTCTTGTGACTATGTTAGATAAAAATATAAGAAAATAAGTAATCATTATTATGTAATAGTGATTTAAATCAAAACAAATTTTTATTATGTCTTACTTACATGTCATGAACTAGGACGGGTCACCATCCGACCCGGTGCTTGACCCGGTCCGTGACATGACCCGAAGGGCGTTCTCGATCCCCATGGGCTGGCACAAGTGCCCGGGTATCAAGAGTAACATGTGGGAATGGTTTACCTGAAATAGTAAACACAAAACCACTAACAAGATAAATAAAATAAAACTGTGAACTGACAACCAAACAGACCCTAGACTAAAATCAAATTTAAAGGTTTACAACTTGATCCAACATCCAAAAATAAACCACAACAAAAGAAATGAAAACTCTAACTCAAACCTCCAAGAAAAAAGAGAGGTGCAACATCCACACGCCACAAACACCAACCTGCACGAGAAAACCATCAATGATTAAAACCATTATCGCTGAGCCTGATGCCTCATCCTGGAATACACAAAGAACAAGGTATACATACACCCAAAGGTGTATGTAGGGTGTGAGCCAAGATCACCATGGGATACCACCAAATAAAAAGGTTCCATGCCACAACATCAAAAAGATAATTTAACATGCTTATTTAAAACCATACTTTCAAAACACTTTTAAGGAAAACATTTAAAATTTTAAAGTGAAATGGAAAGAGTACTGAAAGAAAAACCATTTCATGTTACTACATTGAAATGGAAGGGAAAAATTATAAATAACAAGCACGTACTCAAGTGGTCCTCTGTATACTGACAGAAGGCACCACATCATGAATAGTAGAGCACTACGGGTAAATCCCCTAAGGTAGCTAGTATGTGTGGTGTGCTAGAGAAATCGTACCT
The DNA here is from genome assembly GCA_963277665.1 of Viscum album. Classification (NCBI taxonomy): domain Eukaryota; kingdom Viridiplantae; phylum Streptophyta; class Magnoliopsida; order Santalales; family Viscaceae; genus Viscum; species Viscum album. The sequence continues at coordinate 2,078,421,514 of OY728128.1, read as the reverse complement.
CGGTGTAAACATAGCATAAGAACCACAAAAATCAATGCTCTCATGCACGATCCACTATTAGGGAAACACATCCATAACCTAGTGGTCTTCAATCATCATAGAAGTTTAGTTAGTGTTGTAACGTCAATCCTACCAGATGAAACCGGGATGAACCACTCATGTGTCATCTAGCATACTAGTCCTAATCCACCCACCTAGGTACCCGGGGTCTTCCCTTGTCCTCAAGGAAGTTCCACATTCACATAGTATATCGCTTTCTCATATCACAAACCAAACAAGTCATTACACACAAAATCCACCACTTGCATACCTAAACACTATTTTAAAAACACCCGCACACCAAAACCATTTCACATAATAGTTCGCATTTCTTGCATGACATGATAAAATATTTAAACAACTTAAAGATCATATCTAAATAGCACCATAATGTTTTTCACATGAAATATGCCCAGTTTCACATATGAGGTTCCTTTAAAAACTTAATACACATTTAACTCTATCAAAAACAACTCCCGTACTCCACATATAATTTAATAAATCGAGTCAACCAATTTATAAAACACTAAAAAAATTAACAAACAAAGGTTTACACAAGATAAACATGCATGTTTTCTATTTTTAGAAAAACCCCTTCTAAGCCATAAATACAATGAAACCATTTACAAAGGGGTTTCACACTATCCGCACATTTTATCAAATACATTTGTGGTGTAAAATACAAAGACGTGTGTGCGACACACAATGAATATAACCCATATTCCCAAGGAGTCTATTTCTTAACACCAAACCACTTTAAATATTTTCTGAATTCAAATCGCACCTTACAAACAGCTCACACAACCCTGTTTTTTTCTTTTGAACACCACTTTAAACACACACACACAACATAGCCTTTTGTTTTGTACAAAATCCAATCTCAACACATAAGCACACAAATCCCTCAAAAACATATTTTTCACCTTTAAAAATAATTTAATAATCCATTATAACTATTTATAAAGCAACCACACTAAACACACCAACCTTTTACATCACAGGTACACCCGAAAACCCTCTTTAAAATCCGACCGCACGTCCTCGCCATATAAAAAATGTGTTTCGCACCATTAAAACAATTTAAATAAACCATTAAGTAACTTATAAAACATTTTAAAACCATTTACACAATTAAACATATAAATTCACATAAAGAAACTAGTTTCAAACCAAACTTGGATCACACTTTGTTTCTATAACCACATTCGCATTACTCGAACAATACATTCTAAACATTGTTCACCCCATGCAAATAAATCATATAACATATTAAAATTAACTAAACAAGAAAATAAAATTATCTAAAAGACGTAAGGGCATGGAACCACCTATCGGTGTGTAGAAAACCTCAAAATTGACATGAAATCATCAAATTGGAGAGCGTAACTTCAATCGTGTGTCGTTCGCACCACAATGAACCTAACACGAACCCAAAATCATGAATTCGAACAAAACAAAATTCAAATTAAAACCCCAAAATAAGAACTCATACCCGCTGAAAAAACACAAAACCCAAAGAAGAGGAAGGAGGCACTTATCAAGAGGGGGTTTGCTCATGCAGAAGGAGGGAAATGCACTGAAGGTGTCACTAGGGGTGTCGTCGGCCAGCAAGGGGAGGCCACGGCTTGCGGTTCGTCAGACAGAGCTGCTGGCTGGAAAATAGGGTGGTTCGGGTTTTCCAAAGGGGGAGGAGAGAGGCTATGCCAGGGCTGGCCGAGAGAGGGAGGGCCATTCGCTGGAGAGGAGTCGCGCTGGCAGGGGAAAAGGAAGGTCGGCCGGACATAGTAGGGGGCACCGAGGTTCGCTGAACAGAGGAAGGAGGGCCGACACTGGGTGGTAGAGGGAGGCGTGGACGGCGGTACCTCGCCGGAAGGGAGGCAGGGGTGCGAGACGGTGGTCTGGCATGGGAGGGGGGTAGCACAATGGGAAGAGGGAGGAAAGGGGGATGGTGGTGGGTGGAGTCAGGCGGCAGCCTGGGGAAGTAGGGAAGGGGGGTTGTGATGGGTTGGAGGGGGAAAAAGGGATACCCACAAACCCTAAGGAAAACAGCCATAGAAAAAACCTAGAAAAAAAAGAAGCTATAGTAATAATAATAATAATAATAATCATAATCATAATAATAATAATAATTGTAATTATAATTTTAATAATAACTAATAACTTAATTAAAACATTAACAATAATAATAATAATAATAATATCCTTAAATATTAAAACAAACCATTAAATTTTTATCACATTTCTTATTTTATTTTATTTTCATTTTATCCCTCTTTTAAATTTTATTTCTTTATTAACAACTCCTTTATTTAATTATTTTAACATTGGATAGGGGTGCGGGGTATCGAGTGAGACCATGCGGTGACCCAGGCAAGGCCGCGCGGCTTTGACAGTGGCGCACTGAACGTTGTCAAGGCCAAAACACTCATTTATCAGTGCAAAAGCACAAAACCCCAGTTGAGCTTAGCCCACATTTCCTATAAAAATAATAATAATAATTAGAAACATATAAAATTATAAGATAAAAATATAAATTAGAAACATGACGCAGCACAAAGTCCGAGTGTAACAATTCTCCCCACCATAAAGTTTTTTGTCCCTAGAAAGCCACAACTAATGTTGAGACTCAAAGAAGAAACGGATTCCCCACTAAGGTTCAAATAGGATCCCCACAATCAACAAGAAAAAAGAGGCAAAATCATCATGCTTAGAGAAAGTGACTAAAAGAAAACTTCAAGAAACTCGTAAAAAGACTTTCTGATATGTGTTGCTCACCCCAAAGAGATAGAATGGCTCCAGTTGACTTATCAAGGAAAGGAACCCTCACACCCATAGAAACCAACTTCACAAGTTGAAACATCTCAAACACTATTAAACGAAAACCACACCATTTGTCTAGAATGAAAAAACAAGGTCAAACCACGTCCAAGGAACACTCTAATCACTTATCACCAAGCCATATTTAGAAACAGAACCAAAAGGTAAACATGGGGAAGCCTGAGGGGCTCCCAACCATAAAGAACCTACCAACGCCCAAGACGAGACTGGAAAAGCGACACGGAGAGGTATGAGTGGACTCCCCACTATTAAAGAAAAGTCCAACATCGATTCATTCCAGAGACATTTGTGTGAGACCCAACGTGGGTCTCCTCACCATTTGAACTAACAGAAGACACAAAACTTTGGAAATTTTTTGACGGGGACCAAGAACCCCACCACAAGGGGCGGGGAGGGTTGGGCCCAACTACGGGGCACCAAAAACATGTCTAGAGATAGACCAACATCTCCCAATACTTGGATGATCATTATTCAAATTTTAGACAGATTTACCCAACATACTTCTATACGGACCACCAAAAGAAATTACATTCGGTGGGACGCAGCCCCCAAAACTTTAAGGTAACGAGACAGCCACACCTCCTCATAGACATGAGAAACCCCACGCACCCAAATGGGTTGTTCAAAATGGAACTACAGAAAACAGTTTAAACCTCCTTCACCTTCAATACCGACAACATAAATAAATCTAGGGTCTGATACACTCTCAGGGTTCCTGACCATGCGCCAGCTTCACTCCGAGGCCTATGGATGGAGCCCTTATGTTTGAAGCATCTCTTACATCACAGTCAAGTATTGAAGACTCCCAAACAGAGCTTCTCCTTTTGGTTCCACACACAACCACAATGCAACTGAGAAAACACCAAAAAATACAGCACACCACGACAGCCAACTACTCGCTCACGGCACACCCACCAAGATAAGGGTTTAGATGATGCACATGCATCACTTATTCACCTTAATCAAGAAACTTAATAAGGAAAGATGCAGGACAAACACTCCCCTTTGAATAGAAAATTTAGAACTCCCCCAGAGGACACATTCCTATGAAAATAGAGATTCCATAAGGATCATATGAAATCCACCCTTGCTCTTCAAAGAGAACTCACACTGCAAGACTCCACCAAACATGACCCTTGCAGCTGATGAAATCTCTACAAGACTTTCAGGACACCGGTCAGCCCTGATAACTCTAAACCACCTTCACCCTTCCCTACTGGAATTCCTTTCACAATTTCCAGGGGGCCTTCAGATGCTACGTTGTCAAACTTCATACCTGACGACTTCGACAACTCAAAGAGACCAAAACTCCCTTTAACTCCCCTCGCATTTGTCATACCACTACGAGAGGATCCGCTTAGTTGTAAAAAGGAGAGGTGGGTTCAATTCTATAATTCAAGAAGAGAGTCCTCTAATCGACTGGAGAGATGACCAACGGAGAATTGTCTATGTCCACACTTCAACTGTATGTTAACTCTTTATGGGGGCGTTCACTAGTCAATAAAAAAAACCATGGACCCAGTCAAACTGGTCTAATGGCCAAGACATATCGCAAGTGAACACTACATGTGCAAGGGGAACCACTGCAAGGGATTCCTGAAGTACCTTGAAAAGAATTCACTAACTACGCGCTCGCACACCAACTTAAAAATAAAAATTCAAACTCAAGACACAAATCAGTCAAAAAGGATTATCGGCTCGAAACGCCTCATATCCAACAATTCCCAAAACACAAGGACACATCACACAATGATTGGTTATTAAAACACTGAATTCTCATTTAACAAAACCTTTTGAAAATAAGCAAAGCTAGTGGGTTGCACAAACACCAATGGTATCCCATGGGCCTCACACATGAATATTCTCATGCCACACTGGAACCCATCTCATATCCATCTAGGAATTAATCCGTTCATTCCATTGATGACTTCTCTTTCCATATACACTCATGCATGTAGTTGCCCATGAGAATACTAAGGATAAAAATCAAACCTTTCCATTTTTTAAAACAAAAACATTCAACCCACACTTTTTAAATCTCATACATCACTTTCTTTTTAAAGTGCTTCATTTCAAAACATTTTCCAAGACCAAATAATTTTTACATAAGAACCAAATTTCCACAATTCCAAAACAAAGAAACAAAGAATGGTGCAAGAGAAAACTAGTGTTAGCAGGTAACTGGAACATATGGTTGGCGGTCATATGCCAATCACGCCACCTCCACAGAGAGTATTCTAGGATAGCGTCTTTGGCTCCACATGGCTTGCCAGACCCTGCGAGCTCACTGGGACCACTGACCCTACTCCTTTTTCATTTCCTCTAAACAAGATTAACCACACTGACCAAAGATTTAGAGAGACCTCAACTTACTTTGGTAACTCAAGTCCCGCCATGAGGTGTGCTGGACAGGAACCTTACTCATAGCTAGAACATTGAATTCCAATAACCTTAACTCCATTCTACCATGATCCTTCCTAAAGGAACACGACCCAAGAGAGAAAACCTCCTTTGATACCATTTTGTCATGAACCAGGCCAGGTCTCCATCCGACCCGGCACCCGACCCAGTCTGCGACATGACCCGAAGGGCATTCCCGATCCCCACGGGTTGGCACAAGTGTCGGGGTATCAAGAGTAACATGTGGGAATGGTTTACCCGAAATAGTAAACACAAAACCACTAACAAGATAAATAAAATAAAACTGTGAACTGACAACCAAACAGACCCTAAACTAAAATCAAATTTAAAGGTTTACAACTTGAGACAACATCCAAAAATAAACCACAACAAAAGAAACTAAAACTCTAACTCAAACCTCCAAGCAACAAGATAGGTGCAACATCCACACGCCACAAACACCAACTTTCATAATAAGACCATCAACGACCAAAACCATCATCGATGAGCCTGATTCCTCAACTTGGAATACACTAAGAAAAAGTTCTAAATACACCCAAAGGTGTATGTATGGTGTGAGCCAAGTGCCCTATGGGATACCACCAAATAAAAAGGTTTCATGCCACAACATCAAAAATATAATTTAACATGCTTATTTAAAACCATACTTTCAAAACACTTTTAAGGAAAACATTTAAAAAATTAAAGTGAAAAGGAAAGAGTACTGAAAGAAAAACCATTTCGTGTTACTACTTTGAAATGGAAGGGAAAAATTATAAAGAACGAGCACGTACTCAAGTGGTCCTCCATATACCGACAGAAGGCACCACGTCATGAATAGTAGAGCACAGCGGGTAAATCCCCTAAGGTAGCTAGTATGTGTGGTGCGCTAGAGACATCGTACCTAGGTGTAAACATGGCATAAGAACCAAAAAATAAACGCTCTCATGCACGAGCCACTAGTAGGGAAACATATCCATAACCTAGTGGTCTTCAATCATCATAGAAGTTTAGTTAGTGTTGTAATGTCAATCCTGCCAGATGAAACCGGGACGAACCACTCACGTGTCATCTAGCATACTAGTCCTAATCCGCCCACCTAGATACCCGGGGTTTTCCCTTCTGCTCAATGAAGTTCCACATTCACATAGTATATCGCTTTCTCGTATCAGAAACCAAACAAGTCATTACACACAAAATCCACCACTTGCATACCTAAACACTATTTTAAAAACACACGCACACCAAAACCATTTCACATAATAGTTAGCATTGCTTGCATGACATGATAAAATATTTAAACAACTTAAATATCATATCTAAATAGCACCACAATGTTTTTCACATGAAATATGCCCAGTTTCACATATGAGGTTCCTTTAAAAACTTAATACACATTTAACTCTATCAAAAACAACTCCCGCACTCCACATATAGTTTAATAAATCGAGTTAACCAATTTATAAAACACTAAAAAAAATTAACAAAGGTTTACACAAGAAAAATACGCATGGTTTCCATTTTTATAAAAACCCCTTTTAAGCCATAAACACAACGAAGCCATTTAAAAAGGGGTTTCGCACTATCCGCACATTTTATCAAATACATTTGTGGTGTAAAACACAAAGATGCGTGTGCGATACACAATGAATATAACCCATATTCCCAAACAATCTATTTCTTAACACCAAACCACTTTAAATATTTTCCGAATTCAAATCGCACCTTACAAACAACTCACACGACCCTATTTTTTTTTCTTTTGAACACCACTTTAAACACACACACACAACATAGCCTTTTGTTTTGTACAAAATCCAATCTCAACACGTAAGCACACCAATCCCTCAAAAACATATTTTTCACCTTTAAAAATAAATTAATAGTCCATTATAACAGTTTATAAAGCAACCCAGCTAAACACACCAACCTTTTACATCACAGGTACACCTGAAAACCCTCTTTAAAATCTGACTGCACATCCTCGCCATATAAAAAAATGTGTTTCACACCATTAAAATAATTTAAATAAACCATTAAGTAACTGATAAAACAACCTAAACCCGTTTAAAAAATTAAACATATAAATTCACATAAAGAAACTAGTTTCAAACCAAACATGGATCACACTTTGTTTCTAAAACCACATTCGCATTACTCGAACAATGCATTCTAAGCATTGTTCACCCCATGAAAATAAATCATATAACATATTAAAATTAACTAAACAAGCAAATCAAATTATCTAAAAGACGTAAGGGCATGGAACCACTTACCGGTGTGTAGAAAACCTCAAAATTGACATGAAATCTTCAAATTGGAGTGTTTAACTTCAATCGTGTGTCGTTCGCACCACAATGAACCTAACGCAAACCCAAAATCATGAATTCGAACAAAACAAACTTCAAATTAAAACCCCAAAATAAGAACTCATACCCGCTGAAAAAAACACAAAACCCAAAGAAGAGGAAGGAGGCACTTATCAAGAGGGGGGTTGCTCACGTAGAACGAGGGAAATGCACTGAAGGTGTCTCCAGGGATGTCGTCGGACAAAAAGGGGAGGTTGTGGCTGGAGTTTCATCGGACGGAGTTGTTGGCTGGAAAATAGGGCAGTGCGGGTTTGCCAAAGGGGGAGGAGAGTGGCTTTGCCAGGGCTGGTCGAGAGAGGGAGGGCCATTCGCCGGAGAGGAGTCACGCTGGAAGGGGAAAAGGAAGGTTGGCCAGACATAGCAGGGGGCGTCGGGGTTCACCAGACAGAGGAAGGAGGGCCGGCACTCGGAGTTAGAGGGCGGCGCGGACGGCGGTACCTCGCCAGAAGGGAGGTAGGGGCACGAGACGGTGGTTCGGTGTGGGAGGGGGGCAGCGTGATGGGAAGAGGGAGGAAAAGGGGAGGGTAGCGGGTGGAGTCGGGCAGCGGCCTGGGGAAGCAGGGAAGGGGGGTTGCGACGGGATGGAGGGGGTAAAAAGGGAGTCCCGTAAACCCTTAAGGAAAACAGCCATAAAAAAACCTAGAAAAAAAAAGAAGCTATAGTAATAATAATAAAAATTATTATTATTATTATTATTATTATTATTATTATTATAGTAATTGTAATAGTAATTTTAATAATAACTAATAACTTAATTAAAACCTTAACAATAATAATAATAATAATAATAATAATAATAATAATATCCTTAAATATTAGAACAAGCCATTAAATTTTTATCACATTTCTTATTTTATTTTATTTTCATTTTATCCCTCTTTTAAATTTTATTTATTTATTAACAAATCCTTTATTTAATTAGTTGAACATCGGATAGGCATGCAGGGAACAGAGTGAGACCGCACAGTGACCTAGGCAAGGCTGTGCGGCTTCGACAGCGGCGCGCTGAACGTTGTCAAGGCCAAAACGCTCATTTATGAGTGCAAAAGCATAAAACCCTAGTCGGACTCGGCCCGCATTTCCTATAAAAAGAATAATAATAATTAGAAACAGATAAAATTATAAGATAAAAATAAAAATTATAAATATGATGCAGCGCAAAGTCCGGGTGTGACATTACATATGTTTCCCACACTTTTTGTGTGTTTTCATCTATTAGTATCCCATATTTATTTTCACGTGCCTTCTTCCATAGCACAAGGTGTGGGATGGAAGTGACTTTATATTTGGATTCATCAATCTACATATAAATGGAGCAATGTAATTATTTTATTGTTTCATGTCACATAAAAGTATTATGGTAGATTTAAAATACATACTTATTTTTTTCAAGTGAAGCATACCTCATCCTTGATTTACGGTAGGGGTACATTGGTTTTGAGACCCATTCCTTATTTTCAGCACTCAATTTTTGTTTCATAAATAAAAAATTATCAATCAAAGTGATGAATACACATATTTTCAAACAATTTATTACCATCCACAATGTACCTAAAAAGAAAACTCCCCACGATGGTCAGTAAATGCACCCCACACTTCTTGGGTTGTTGGGTGTGTGTACATAAGTGGTGGGTGTGGGTTTATTTTATCTTCGACATCTTTAAGATGGTGTCTCGTTAGAATTGTGAGAAAGCCTCTGTGAATCCTTCCAGCAAGCATTAATACATATTTCTTGTGGAAGTCATATACTATAAATGCACTCTTCAAGGGATGATGAAGAGTAAATCAAAGTTTTATTATTTTATTTTAAAAAAAATAAATAAATGATATCACAATGTTACCATAATCTCTTCCCACATCACTGTCTTAAGAGTGGGCACAACATGGTGCCAAGAATCTACATCAATTGGCACACATTATCGAGTGATGATTCTAATGTAACTATGGAACATGGACTTGTTGGGGTTAACATGTTGGCCCTATACATTCCATCCAACCTCAAATTTGATGCCTTTGCTTTTCGCCTTAATGATTTTTGCTAACACCGTCAAACTACGATGCTCCTATTTTTTCTGCATCACCAACCCTTTTTTCCTACCATTTCTTCAAATTCAACATCATCAATATGTTGTTCCTCTATATAAGTAGCATCAGTATGTGTAAAAGGTCATTGTACCACTACACTGGGAGCAGCATCTGGTTGAGAAACTTGTTGTTTCTTTGGAGCGGTAACATCATCATGTGAAAAAGCTTATTGTACCTCTGCACTGGGAGTAGTAGCAACTTGAGAGACATGTTGTTCCTCGAGATTGGGAGCAACAACATGTGCAAATGTAATTATCTATAGAAGTATTTTAACATTTAATTTATATTATATAAATGCTATAGTGAATAGATGATAACATGAGGTAACACGATGTAGATTAAAAAAATATATAACCTGATTATTGAACTCTCTTTTCTTCAAAGGCTGAAGGGATTTTACCCATATATTGAGTATCCAAATCCCTTCATTTGTGGTCTCCTTTAACATAAAAGACCCCGTCTACATTAGGACCGCTGTGAAATGATTATGGTGTCTTAATGAAAGGGTCATCCTCAGATAAATTTTCATCTAACCCTTCAGTGGTTTTGGTCGATAACAGAACAATTGACCACTTTTGGTTTGTAGGATATGGAACATAAAATACTTGTACTACCTATGATTCCATTATAAATGGTTAGTCTTTGTACCCTTGCTTACTGGAATCCACTTTCACGAATCCCAATTCATCTATTTTAACAACACTCTTTTTATCAACCCAATTGCGTTAAAAAATCGGGAATTGGAATGTTATATAATTTAACTCTCATATTTTTTGATGATGCCAAAGTATGAAATATTCATGTAAATTGGATTTCTATCCATAGTACCAGAAACATGCATCACTTCAGCCACAAGTGTAAATTCACTATTTTGCATGGTACTGTCTCCATCATTTTCATTTGTATAGAACATATAACCATTAATTGCATAACCATTGTAAAATGATATATACACAATTGGTCCTCTGGCTAGCCATCGAAGTCATTCTGAAATTGAATCTGGATTTCCATATGACTCCTTAAAAATATGGTCCTGAAACATCTTATAAACTATTAATTATGTGTATCTGATATCCATATTTAATACCTTGATGGATTTAAACACCTAATAACTTATTTGTGAGTTTCAACATATAAGGAAACCTCTAAAATATTATAAAAAATGTAAATGTGGGCCTGATCCCGATCTGAAATATTGATTGTGACAATATCTCTTCTAGAAATTCCTTTACCAGCAAGACACCCGGTGTGATGAGATTTCGGTAGACCAATGCTTTCCACACCAGACATGTATTTGGTACAGAATTCAATGACTTCCTCAAAAATATATCACTTTGTAATACAACCCTATGGCTGACTTTTATTTTTGACATACCATTTCAAAATCTTCATATACCGTTTAATAGGGTACATCCATCTATAGTGTACAGGACCACATATTTGAATCTCTCTCACCAAGTGAATCATCAAGTAAACCATCATATCAAATAATGTTGGCGGGAAGAACATTTCCAATTCACACAATATGGTGGTAATTTCTCTTTCCATAGTCGGCGATTTTTCCATGTCTATAACTTTGTTGCATATAGCTTTGAGGAAGAAATATAGCTTGGTTAATGTATGATAAACATTCTTGGAAAAATTGAAATATAAAGCTACAGGAATTAGATCTTATATCAAAACATGGCAGTCATGTGATTTTAGACCATTTAACTTTAAGTTATTCATTGACACGATATTCTTGATATTCGATGAATACCCTTTTGAACCTTTACATCATTCAAGAAGTTGAAAAACTGATATCTCTTCTGTCTGGAAAGAGTGTAAGTAGTTGGAGGAAGAAAAATATTTAAAGACACAATAAGTTTCAAAACCCAAGCCACATGGGAAAACACACCCTTTTTAAATAATCCATCTCATTTTTAAATCTTAAAATCTTCAAACACCCCAAAACGTTGATATAAAAATTAACCGAGGCTAAAAAAAGTGGTTTTAAATATAGATCGTAAGAGTTAACTCAGCACTTTAAAAATAAAACAACATTTTCCAACATTTTTTACACTTTCAAATCACCCAAACTCTTTTTTGAAATCCAATTAACAAAAGGAGTTTTCTCACATTTGAGGAAGATAGTTTCATGAACTCAATGAATATGAATCTTGCCAATGTATAGATCCCATAAAGCATTTTAAAATATGAAAAAATTTGATTTTAAAAATATGAATTTAATAGGAGGAATATCATTTCACTCCCCTACTTATCTAGAAGCCTTAGTGACTCTCCTCTTGTCCACCACCCCTTCCCTCCCCCTCATCTCAACTTTAATCTTAGTGATTCTCCAATAAAACTCAATATATGCATTAACAAAGTGGTCCTTATCTCTTCTTTCCACCTTATTTCTCCCTATTTCTCCATTCTCTTTACCTCCTATGGTCATGGTAGCAATGTGTTCAATGTTTTATGGGATTTACTTGGGGGATGTTTTTTCTAGGAAATCTTGTAAATCGTTAGAAATATTTCTTCTTCTCTTTTGGTATTTTAACAACCATTGACAATGAATTCAATGATTTCTGGTAGGTGTTATTATGTTAATCCTTTAACCTTATAAACCAATAAAGTGCATGATGTAAACGATTTTTATTGGTTCACACAAATTAAGCTACATCCAAAGAGTATATATATGTGATTTATTAATGTACTAAAATCCACCAAGTTCACCGATTATATAAGGATTACAATAAAATCATTATCCTTTTTTGTTTACAACTACACCTAAAGATAAATGTTCACTTCTTTATTATAGAATAGAGACTCACTACCCCTCAGGTGTATGAGTTTGATCCTTACTAATCAAAACAAAAAATAAAAATACTCTATTGGTAGATATTTTTACGACATCTTCATGAAATTTGATGAACTCTTTATCCCTCCTCATCTTTAGCTTTATTAATCAATAATAACCAAATCCTCACTGAATTTCTAGAATGTTTCTCTTTATGTTCCTCTATCAATTCTCTATAATTTCACAATCTTCATCAAATAATATCCAAACTCTTTACCCTAACTTCATAAGAATTTATCAATAGTCGTGATCTATCCAAGTTTTTCATATCCATCGTGATCATGATACTTTTCCGTCCACCATATTATATTTTTAAAGACAGTCAATAGGGTGAAACTTTATCTTCTATTCTCGCTTTACAACCTCCAAGTTTGAAGGATTGTGAATTCTTTAAATTCAATAGATATAACCTTTATTATGGTGTAACATAGAGAAATGCAATAAAATCCATTCGAAATTTATGCTCCTTTAAAAAATACAACACAAACCATCTCTTTAACTCTAAATAGTGTGGCATGACCAAATCTAAATTTTTATCTATAAAACTACTTATAACTTAATGAATAATATCACAATATAGCCAACAGTTCATGACCTTCATTTATAATGTAATACATAATTCACAATGCATGGTCCTAAGAACTTTTTAAGAAAAGTGTTCTTTAGAAAAACATAGGGTTATTGCATCTCAAGAATTATCTTCATAATGAATACAATGAACCAAAAACTATTCACCCTAATCTCAAATATTCATGCTTGTCAATAACCTAACAATCAATTAATTATGGGAACATACTATTCCATGAACTATACAATTGGGGGAGCGAGCGGCGGCAAAGGCGAGGGCAGTGGAGGCGGCGGCGGGGGCAGCGGAGGCAGCGGTGGGGGCAGCGGAGGCCGTAGTGGGGGCAGTGGAGGCGGGGGAAGTGGAGGTGGGGGCAACGGAGGTGGGGGGCAGCGGAGGCGGCGACGGAGCTCTGGTTCCCGCGAAACCTTAAGGCGAGCGGTGGCGAAGGCGCAAAAGCTTGAGGTGAGCGGCGGTGAAGGTGAAGGCGGAGGTCGTAGTGGGGGCAGTGGAGGCGGGGGAAGCGGAGGTGGGGGCAACGGAGGTGGGGGGCAGCGGAGGCGGCGACGGAGCTCTGGTTCCCGCGAAACCTTAAGGCGAGCGGTGGCGAAGGCGCAAAAGCTTGAGGTGAGCGGCGGTGAAGGTGAAGGCGGAGGCCGTAGTGGGGGCAGTGGAGGCGGGGGAAGCGGAGGTGGGGGCAACGGAGGTGGGGGGCAGCGGAGGCGGCGACGGAGCTCTGGTTCCGCGAAACCTTAAGGCGGGCGGTGGCGAAGGCGCAAAAGCTTGAGGTGAGCGGCGGTGAAGGTGAAGGCGGAGGCCGTAGTGGGGGCAGTGGAGGCGGGGGAAGCGAAGGTGGGGGCAACGGAGGTGGGGGGCAGCGGAGGCGGCGACGGAGCTCTGGTTCCCGCGAAACCTTAAGGCGAGCGGTGGCGAAGGCGCAAAAGCTTGAGGTGAGCGACGGTGAAGGTGAAGGCGGAGGTGGAGGCGGAGGTGGAGGCGGAGGTGAAGGCGGAGGTGAAGGCGGAGGCGAAAGAGAAGGAGATGGAGAGTGGCGGCGACAGCACTGTGGTTTTGCGAAGGATTGAAGGTGCGAGGAAGATGGTGATTTGTTGGGATTTTTTATAAGAAAACATAAGGTTTTTATTAGTGATTTCAAAAAAGCGCTGATAAATAGTAGTTTTATCAACGCTTTTATAAAAAGCGCTGATAAAGCAATGTCTTTATTAGTGCTATAATTATAGCGCTGATAAACAATAGCATTATCGGCGCTTTTTTTAGTGTTGATAATGACTAATGTTAATATATTATTTATATTATTATATATATTTATAAAATTATAAATATAATAGATATATTTTTTATAATTTTATAATTTTTTAAATAGATATATATTTATTTATAATTATAAAATTATAATATATATTTATCATATTTATAATTATAATTATAAATATATATATATATATATATATATATCTATTTAAATAATTATAAAATTATATTATATATATATATATATATATATTAATTGTTTGGGAGTACAATTACATTAAACACACACACACCACACACATAGGTCGGAAAGGCAGGTCATAACCTCCCCCCAAGGGATAGCCCCCACGAGGGGTGATGAGGCGGGATCGGTGATAGCCCTTGGCGGGGGTTGAACATGGACGCGGGTCACTACGTGGTTGGCGGCGCAACAGGTTGATAGCAGTGTCTACGAGGCGACGAGGTGAAATCGAGTAGAAATGGGCGGGTTTACGGTATGAGACCATGGGTCATGGCCATCGGGCAGATTGGTGAGCCTACAGGCGAGCGATGCGATGAGTTTCATGTCCAATGGGTCTCCAGGGCCAAAAAAATATCATTAATGTAATAAAGCAGACTCGGTGGGTGGGTTATCCCCGGGGGCTATGACTGGTCTTTCCGATCTATGTGTGTGCGGTGTGTGTATGTTTGATTGTAATTGTAGCCTCAATCACCTTATGTATATATTTATTATAATTATAAATAAATATATTTATAAATATTTGTATATAATTATATATATATATATATTAACATATAAATATATATATTTATAAAATTATAATAAATGTATTTATTGTTATTTTATAATTATTCAAATATATATATATATATAGTTATAATAATAATTAGAAATAAATATATTTAAAAGTATTTAAATATAATTAAAAGTTTATAATTATAAATATAAAAAATATATTTATTATTTAAATATATTAATTGTAGTTTTATAAATATTTAGGAGAACATGGTAAGTTCATGGGTATTAACATGGATAAATCATACGGGAACATTTATAATGATGAATACATATATAACATATACAAACGTGTCATCATAATATAGGTAATCTTAACATTTGGAACATAACTCACAATCATGTAGACACATAAACTTTATGATCATATAGGGTCAATTATACTCACGCATCAATGTATTAGGTATATTTATTATTTAAAAAATTTATTATGATTTTATAATTATTTAAATATATATCTATTTATTTATAATCTTATAAATACTTTTCTTAAAACATTATATATATATATGAATTATAAAAATATATATATTATAATATATCAAAATTGAATTTAAATATAATAATTTTATATATATTAACTATATTTTTTATTAAAAACTTTTATTAGCGCTAAGAATAACGCTAATAAACCTATCATTTATCAGCGCTTGTTTTGGCCCCGATAAAAGTGACATTTATCAATGCTTTTAGCCAGCGCTAATAAAGATGAGGCTTTTATCAGTGCATTCTTCTTAGCGGTGATAAAAGACGGCGCATCCCTTGCTCAGATTTGTGGTAGCTCGTCAAATGTAAAAAAGGGGTATCCCAAGAAAAAACTTAGGTTTAAAGGTCTTCTGAGCCTCTTTTGACTCAGAAAATTGACAACCAAGGTTCATCTCAGTCATCATGGCGTAAATCTTTTCACAACCTACAATTTGATACATGGTAGAGCTCAAACGGACATTCGGATCAAAAGTTACAACTGTTTGAAGTTCGAATCATGTTTTTAAATTATTTTAGATCATTTATTAACTTAATGAATTTTTCGATCTTCAAATTGTTATTAATTGACTATTGCTCAATAATAATTAGCAAATTGTTAATTAATAATGTTTTTTAATTATTGTATAAACCATTTTCCAGTAAATATATTATATATTAAGTGCGATTACACATTTCCTATCATATAAACCATTTTACATATTTTATTAAGTGCGATTGCATATTTCCCACGAAGTCGGTTGTGTTGGTTGGGGGGGTGTTGGGGTTTGGGCTGGAGGTCATGGGGTCGAGTCCCCGGGCCTGTTTTCTTCTTGCGTGTGTTGTATTAAAACCCCCGTTATAAATTATATTTATAAAATCTATTATATTCATATCAATATCAATATATTTATATATTATTTTTAATGATATGTATATATTTTTAAGAAATATATCATTTATCAGTACTAAAAACAATCGTTTTAGCGCTGATAAAGGACATACATTTATCACTGTTAGAAAAAAAAAGCTATGATAAAAGGGGCATTTTTATCATTGCTAGGGTTGTTTTTATCTGCGTTTTTTTTAACGCTGATAAATGACAATGCTGGATAAAACCAAATTCGTGCTACTGTTGTCTTTTTCGAAGAAAAAAAAATTATAGTGATGATTGAGACAATGTCTTCTTCAGAACAAGTATAAAGAACACGTTGTCCAAAATAAGGGCCTTACTTCAACCCAGAATCATGTGTAGTTCAGGAAATAGTTTTCCGATTTATTCATTTTCAGATTTTTTTGAAGGTTGAAGAAATTTTCCATAATTTAAAACACCCATATGATAAAAAAAAAAACCCCCCTTCATGCTCTAGGGTTGAAGTAATGATAAACCATAATCACACATGCTTTAAACCTTATCCCCGTGGAAGGGGAAAACCCCGAGCTTTCACTGCACTGTTCATGCATTTCACACGCGAAAAGCGAAATCCAAACAAGTTTAACCAATAATGATTCACCCTACTGCTGCTCCACGCATTAAAAAAAAGGCATCTTTTTTATATGTTTTATGCCAGCCAGCCAACCGCTTATTATAAAACATTAAAAAATGGACTCATGTAACACGCTGATTCGATCCACATAGCACTCGACCTCCCCTCCGAATAGTATTTTTTAAATAACAATGAATAGTTTTTTTAAAATAAAGTTGATAAAAAATTTAGCATTTATATTTAATTAGTAATATTTCTGAAAATCTTAGGTATATTTAAATACCATTATTAATATTTTTAAATATAATTACACATTTTATTAGTAATGACAAGCATCCACTGGACCTATTTTATTTCAATACATGGTCTAAAAGCTCTGAGGGCCTGAGAGTCCAATACATAGCCCAATGGACTTGTGATGCATGTGTCACCCTACGTCATTGCCTGCTTCTATCACCACCCATAAATCCCCCAAGGGGCTGCCAGAAATCGAACCTTGATCTTTTGGATGTGGTGACTGCGGTGAACACCACTCAACCCCGCCTCAAGCCACACTTATATACATAATTATAAGTATATTCTTTTAAATTTATATGTATTTTTTGCATACATGTATTATAATTTATAATAATATTCTTTATGTTAATTGATTACACTTTGAATTTTATATCACACACACACACATATATATTTATTTGCACAAACATAATTATATAGTTACACACATATGTTTAATTTGTTTATACATCTGTGTGTATATATATTATATAAAATCATACTTATATATTGAAATTTTATCGTATGTATATATTTGACACCGTATTATAAGAGACTTAACACTACTACAAAACATGCTTTTAATAACGTTAAAAATGACATTTATCTATGCTAAAGAAGCGCCGACTACTGGAGCGCGATTAAAAGCTCCAGGATTTTATCAGCGCTAAAGAAGCGATGATAAATGACCTCATTTATCAACGCTTTTATTTAAAACTGGGTACAACCGCGAAAGCGGCACACAACACAAGGAAGAAAATTACATTAAATGGCAAGCCCGTGGACTTGACCCCGCGACCTGCCCCTTTATCAGTGCATTTAATAGCGCTCATAAAGGGGCATATGCAGCGTGTTGTAATAGAACATTGCGATACCAGTACAATGTGTTGTAACAACACATTGCACCACCAAAAACAACATAAAGCAGCAAAATCAAGTATCAATATAGAATTTAAATAAAATAAAATTTACAATGAAAATACAAGAAAAAAATATCGCATTATGGACATTTCAAATATTGGTTTATACAATTACACGAGTAAGTACAAATTATTACATACATTCAAAAACATCAATGTTCCTTCGTCTTTTGACCCTAATCCCGACTCATGTTATTGCCGAACACACTCATGCTCGAGTAAAAGAACGCGCATGTATAAGAAAATAATTCTTATGTTAGTAATAATGTAAAGAAATAAATTAAACATAAAGTGTTAACTTTAAACTAAGCTTTGGGTCATATCAGAAACATTGTGTATCAGATTAAGTTGCAGTTGATTCTTATAAGTCAGACCATTTCTTGTTCCACTTCAAGCATTATCTCTGTGAAAATTAACTAAATAAGTATAAGATAAAAATGATAAAGAAATTAATTAAGTAATAACAAATAGAACGATGAGAAAACAATCTAAGATTGTTTGCTTGGTTTTGGCGATGTGATTCACATTTTAAATTAAAATGACACTTTTATATTGAAAATACGCAATTAAAGTCATATCGGTCACAACGTGCATTGGATTGAGGTGCAACTGATTCCTACACATCTCAAATGACTTATAGATCGTTGTCCTAAAGTATTAAAAGAATGCAAATGTGTTTGCTTGGTTTTGAGTACATCACTTGTCTTTTTTACTAAAATGTCATTTTAAACTGGAAACATGCACTTTGAGTCATACCAGTCACATCGTGTGTCATTTTGACGTGAGACTAATTACTACACATCACAAATGATTTATGAAACATTATCCTAAATTATCAAGACAATCTAAGCACATTTTCTCAGTTTTCAGTGAGTGACACTTTTTGAACTAAAATGTCAATTTTAAATTGATAAAATACATTTTGAGTCATAACAGACATATCATGTATTGGATTGAGGTGCGTATGATTTTACACATCACAAATGGCTTATAGATCATTGTTTTAAACTATCAAAACAATCAGAATGCGTTTTCCTAGTTTTGCGTATGTAAGTTGTCTTTTTTACTAAAATTAATGTGAATTTTAAATAAAAAGACACACTTGGAGTTATACCGATCACACCGTGCATTGGATTGTGGTGCACCTAATTCCTACACATGACAAATGACTTATGGATCATTGTCTTAAAGTATCAAAATATTCCGAATATGTTTGCTCGATTTTTAGTAAGTCACTTGTCTTTTTTACTAAAATGTCATTTTAAATTGGAAACACGTACTTTGAGTCATATTGGTCACATCATATGTTAGTTTGACGTGAAAGTAATTCCTAAACATCACAAATGACTTATGAATCATTTTTCTAAAGTATCAAAACAATTCGATCACGTTGTCTCAGTTTTCAGTGAGTGACATTTTTTGAACTAAAATGTCAATTTGAAACTAATAACGAACACTTTGAGTCATACTAGGTGTAACGTCCCGGTTCCGGGTGCCACGCAACGGGTGCCCCTAACCAGGTTCGCCACGTGACCTCAAGCGCATTTCCCCAAACGCCAGAGGCTGCCGACTAGCAGCGAGAGCCCAGGTCTGATAGTGGGGAAACTATGCTCTCATTTGTCAAAGTGTAGCGCAGCGGAAATACGAAATAAAACATACAACGACAGCGGAAGAAATAACCCATGCACATTTAAAGTAAACAAGTGCACCAAAAGGCAACCAACCAAATATACATATATGATGCAACATGTCTCAATTCTATAAAAACAGCCAGAACATGTTATACATCAATACAGTACAACAAAATATAGAGTACAACAAAACTAAACAAAACATCTGGCGGCATCGCGAGCCTAAGCTCGGTCTCATGCTCCCCTACTCCTCAGCAGCAATCAAGTACTTGTATAGGGACTCTTGCCCCTATTTACACTTGCAACAACATAATCTGTTTGGGCCGAAAAGCATGACTCAAACAGGATGTGAGAAATAAATCCCAGTAGGCACCCAGCAAAGGCCCGCGCTCAACTATGTGTAAAACATGCAACAACAGTGTGCAATAGTAAAATGCAATAAAAGTAAGCAGTACTAAAAGTAACTAACTTAACCAATTATATTGTCATTTTGATATCCTTTTATTTTATTTAATTTAAAATATCACCATAGTGAATATTCTAAGTAAACAGCCAATGTCCTCGGACATGTAAACCTCTACCCTCAGGTAAAGAGTATCCAACACAAGAAACTGCCCACAGACATACGAATATTGTCCTCGAGCGTAGGAAGTGTCGCCCACAGGCACAGAATCAACTGCCCATAGGCACAAAAGAAGTTGCCCTCAGGCCAAAATAACTACTGCACTCAGGCTAAATAGTGCAGTGCGCACAGACTAATCTCACCAATGCCCTCAGGCTAAACAGGTAACCGGGCCATGCCCAACATGTAAATATGCAGTAAACAAGCAATTCCTCTCGAGGAAATTCTACAATTACTATTTTAAAGTCATACCCTCGGGTATCCTGGCCAAACGGCTAAACAGTGGAACACACCCCCGGGATGGTTCTGGATCCAAGCAACGATCCTAACCAGCATTTTAATATCACATTTAAATCACCTATTCAAATCTAGGTATTTAAAATAGCTATGGCCTCAGCCGCACGACACCCCCAACATGGGTTCGTGGCACGAAAACACACAAAACACACGACAGTTGAAAAAAAACACCAAGCCACCTACCTTATACGCCAACGAGCGCTATACACGAACGTCGATTCCAGAAACGCCTAATTACGACGTAGATCTGACGAAGAAGAAAACCCGCTTAACCTCAAATTACTCCCGTTAGGAGAATAATTGGTAAGCAACACACTAGGAGAAGAGAGGGCTTACCCGCGCGGTTCCAATGTGATCGACAGAAGCGGGATCAGATTCCCGGTGCTCGATCGGCGAATCTCCCAAGGTTCGGCCTCCCTCTTCTGCTCCTCTCGTCCAGTTCTAAGCCTTCCCTGTGAACATGGGAGGCTACTGCCCATTTAAGCGAATAAAACAAAGTACACAGCGTGTACTTTCAAGTACATGTCGTGTATTTTCATCATTTAATTGTTCCTCTGGAGGCACCGCCAAACTGTTCATCTGTCGACATGAGTACACGACATGTACTCATGAGTACACGGCGTGTACCGTCGCCCAGCTAGCGACTGCTCCACCGCCTTACTTTTTTGGCCTGCCGACTGACTACACGGCATGTAAAGGACCACTACACGGCGTGTAGTCGGTTCCTACACCCTTCGTCGCCGACATGGCTACACGCCCCGTGTACCCATTCCACATGGCCAAAAGTACACGGCGTGTGGAAAAGTACATGGCGTGTAGTTCCAAAATTTGGGATTTTCCCCCATTTTTCTTATTTTCTTAAAAACACTTAAGGAAGGGAGAAAAGAAGAAACTCGTACCTCAAAGATAAGAACCAGGTTCTTACAAACTTCCCCCCTTAAAGCAATTCGTCTCCGAATTGCCCTTCCAAGGGTGGCGAAGATATAGCCCAGAACAGCTCTGGCCACTGAACACGTATGTCGGTCTCCCGCTCCCAGGTTTCGTCCTACACTCGGCCATGCTGCCATAACACCCGTACGAGAGGAACTGAACGGCCTCAAAGAACCTTTGTGCTTCTATCAATGATATGAATCTGATGCTCCTCAAAGGACACATCAATCTGAAGCTCAACCTCCTCGGGCTGAAAGATGTGAGACAGGTCTGAATGATAGCGACACAACTGAGACACATGGAAGACGTCATGCATGGCTCGGTACCGCTACAGTAACTTCAACCGATAGGCAACCAGCCCGACTCTCTCCAGAATCTCAAACGGCCCCACATACCTCGGTGAAAGCTTACCCTGCCTTCTGATCCGTCTGTGTCCCAGCCTCGGCGAAACACACAAGAAAACCTGATCCCCGACCACGAACTCCAAAGGTCGTCTACGGCGATCAGCATAAGACTTCTGACGAGATTGCGTGGTAGCCATCCGCTTCGGAATCAACTGGACCTGCTCAGAAGTCTCATGTACGAGACGTGGTCCCAGTAAAGCTGTCTCACCTGCCTCTGACCAACGCAAAAGTGATCGGCATGACCTACCATATAAAGCCTCGTATGGTGCCATATCAATAGTCTCCTGAAAAATATTGTTATAGGCAAACTCGACTAGGGGTATATGCTTCTCCCAAGATCCCCCAAAGTCCAGGACGCATTCACGCATCATGTCCTCTAACACCTGTATCGTACGCTCTGACTGACCATCGGTCTGAGGGTGGTATGCTGTGCTCAGAAGCACCTGTGTACCCAGTGCCCTCTGAAAACACTGCCAGAAACGAGACATAAAACGGGTGTCCCTATCTGAAACGATAGAACGAGGGACCCCATGAAGGCGTACGATCTCTCGGATATACAGTCTTCCGAGATCGTCAACACCGAAGGTCTCCTTAATCGGCAAAAAGTGAGCTACCTTCGTGAGTCTGTCCACAACAACCCACACGACAATATTTCCTCTAGGTGACCTCGGAAACCCCATCATGAAGTCCATCGCGACCTCATCCCATTTCCACTCCGGAATGGGTAACTGCTGTAACAGTCTGGCTGGCCTCTGATGCTCTGCCTTCACCTGCTGACAGGTGGAACACCTCGTAACAAAACCAGCTATCTCTCTCTTCATACTCGGCCACCAGTACTGACGTCTCAAGTCACGGTACATCTTGGTAACCCCGGGATGAACTGCCCAAGCTGAAGCATGAAACTCCCGCATCAGCTCCTTGAATATATCCACTGGAACCTACACTCGTCCATGGAAACGCAGAACCTCATCATCGCCTATCGCCCAACCGGGAGGAGGGTCCTCACTTGCCACCGACTCCCGTAGAAATAGGCATTCCAAATCAGATAGTTGTCCCATCCTCACTCTGTCCAGGAGGGTAGATGTCACAACTAATGAGGAAAGATAAGTCTGCCTCTGACTGTCGTGCACCTCCAGATGCATCTCAGAGAACAAGGCCATAAGCTGCCACTCACCACTGGCCTCCTGCACTGCCTGTATCTGAGTCGTCCTGCTCAGTGCATCAGCTACTGCAATACCTTTACCAATTGTATAAGCAAGCTCAAAATCGAAGGACTGTAGGTATTCGACCCACCTCCTCTGCCTCAAATTCAGGTCACGCTGAGTAAAGATATACTTGAGGCTTTTGTGGTCGGTGAAAACCACAAAATGCTCTCACAATAAATAATGTCTCCAACAGCGCAACGCATGCACAACTGCAGCTAAGGGTGTAATTTTGGCCCGGCGGCCTGAAAGCCCGACAGGCCCGGCCCGAAAGCCCGAGTGGCCCGGCCCGACAAAGCCCGCATCGGGCCAGGCCGGGCTCGGGCCGCAGGTTCCGCAGGTCAAGCCTGGGCCTTTCCAGGCAGGCCCGCGGGCCAGGCCGGCTCGGCCCGAAAAAGCCCGGCCCGCGGGCCCGCGCGAAGCCCGGCCCGCTGGCCCGCCTGCTGTAAAAAATACAACGGGGAACTGCAGGGGGGAATCCCCCTACCTCAAGCTCCCAAGGCTGCGCCTATAAATTAATCACAGGTCTATGTATATATAGATATATATTTATATATATATATATGTAGATATATATATATATATGTAGATCTATATATATATATGTAGATATATATATATAGATATGTAGATCTATATATATATATGTGTAGATCTATATATATATATATGTGTAGATCTATATATATATATATATATATATATATATATATATATATGGATATATCTATCTCTATATACATATATCTATATTTATATATAGATATATGTATATATATAGATCTAGTTATATATATATATATATATCTCAATATCTATATGTATATATCTATCTATATATACATATATCTATGTATATATATATCTATATCTATATATGTGTTTATACATACACACACACACACACACACACACATATATATATTAATATACATATCTCTATCTCTATATACATATATCTCTTTATATATCTGTATATATACATACATCTATATATATATCTACCTATATATCTATCTATATATACATGTATCTTTATACATTTATATTTATCTATATATGTATATATATATATGTGTGTGTGTGTGTGTATTTCTATCTATATGTGCATATATCATTATATATTAACAAAAAATGATATTATATATATACATATAATTATTATTATATATAATTATAATGTGTGTATAAATATATATATACAACGATATATAATTATATATATAATAGTTTATATATATAAACAAAGCCATTAATAATATATATCAATTAAGTGTGGTTTTTAAAAATCCATTAATAATATGTGTGTGTGTGTGTGTGTGTGTGTGTGTGATTTAATATAATATATATATATATATATAAACAAAGCTATTAATAAATATATATATATATCAATGATTTAATATTATATATATATAATAACTCTTTGTATATTAATAAAAAAAATAAGTCTGGTTTTTAAAAATCCATTAATAATATATATATATATATATGTATGTATATGTATATGTATATGATATGATATATATATATATCAATGATTTAATATAATAGTGTATATGTATAAACAAAGCCATTAATGATATATATCAATTAAGTGTGGTTTTTAAAAATCCATTAATAATATATATATATGTGTATATGTATATGTATATGTATATATATATGATTTAATATAATATATATATATATATATAAACAAAGCTATTAATATATATATATATATATATCAATGATTTAATATTATATATATATAATAACTTGTTGTATATTAATAAAAAAATAAGTATGGTTTTTAAAAATCCATTGATAATATATATATATATATGTGTGTGTATATGTATATGTATATGATATAATATAATATATATGTATATAAACAAAGCTATTAATATATATATATATATATATATATCGATGATTTGATATAATAATGTATATATATAAACAAAGCCATTAATAATATACATCAATTAAGTGTGGTTTTTAAAAATCCATTAATAATATATATATGTATGTATGTATATGTACATGTATATGATTTAATAATATATATATATATATATATATAAACAAAGCAATATATATATATATATATCAATGATTTAATATTATATATATATAATAACTTGTTGTATATTAATAAAAAAATAACACACTCGCCTAATGATGTTCGTGCAAGTCCCTCAACTTCATTAATTTTTTTAAGTACGTTGCAACATGCATAAATTATATATACTATACATATATAAATCTATTTAGAAAAAAAATTAACTCACCCAATGATGTTCGCGCACACCCCCAATATATATATATAAACAAAGCCATTAACTCATCCAATGATGTTCGCACACACCCCCTAATTATTTTTTACAATTTTCTCATATATATATATATATATATAATAACTTATTATATATTAACAAAAAATAACTACTCACTAAATGATATTCGCACACCCCCAACCTCATTATTTTTTTTAAAAAATATGATAAAACTTTCATATATTATATATACTATATATACATATATAAATTTATTTAGAAAAAAATTAACTCACCCACTGCTGCGCACCCGCTAAGAGTGTAATTTCAGTCCAGACAGGGCCGGGTCGGGCCTGCCCTGCAAAAAAATTAAAAAACATTTAAAAAAATGTTTTAAATTAAACAAACGCTAAAAAATATTTTTAATAAATAAGTTAAAAATAATAAATGTAAAAAAACGTTTTAAATAAATGATAAAAAACATTTAAATAAAAACACTTTAAACTAACCACTCACTGCTGCGCACCCCCCAATAACTCATTATTATTTTTTTAATTTGTACATAATATATATAAATTCACAGACATGTATAAATCTATTTAAAAAAAATAACATATTCACCCACTGTAAAATATTTTTACAAAAAACGTGTAAAATGTTTAAAAAAATACATGTAAAAAATATGCGTTCAAAAAAACTTTTTAAATTAAACGTCTAAAAATAAATGTAAAAAAACGTTTTAAACAAGTGTTAAAAAATGGTTTAAATAAAAATGTTTAAAAAGTTTTTAAAACAAACATTTAAATTATTTTTTTTAAAACAAACACTTAAAAAATACTTTTTACATTAAAATGTGAAAAAAAGTTAAATGTTTTAAAAAAATACTTGTAAAAAGCATGGGTTTAAAAAAATTTAAAAATGTTTTAAATTAATCATTTAAAAATAAATGCAAAACAACGATTTAAAAAGATGTTAAAAAAACAGTTTAAATAAAAATGTTTAAATAAAAAATACTAACAAACGCTTAAAAATTATAAATAAGTTAAAAAAAATAAATGTAAAAAATATTTTAAATAAATGTTAGAAAAACGTTTAAATAATAAGGCTTTAAACTCACCCACGGCAGCTACGCACCTCTCATTATTTTTTTTACAATTTGCAAATAATATATATATATATATATAGACAAAAAACATGCATTTAAAAATAAATGTAAAGAAACGTTTTAAATAAATGTTATAAAAATGTTTAAATAAAAAAAATTAAAAGACAATTATTTTGAAAATAATAAAAGCCCACCACGGCCCGATTTGAAAAAGCTCGGCCCGGCCCGAAAAAGCCCGGCCCGGCCCGGCCCGAATAGTGGTCAGCGGCCCGACACTTTGCATGGCCGGCCCTACCCGGCCCGAAATTACACCCCTAACTGCAGCCAACTCGAGATCATGCGTCAGGTAATTCCTCTCATGTGGCCTCAACTGCCGAGACCCGTACACAACAACTCGATCGCCCTGCATCAACACTGCTCCCAGCCCAATACCTGATGCGTCACAGTAAACTGTATAGCTCTTCCCCTGCTCTGGGAGTATCAAGATCGGTGCTGAAGTCAACCTTCCTTTCAGGTCCTGAAAGGTTGTCTCGCAAGCTTCCGACCAAACGAACTTCACACCCTTCTTAGTCAGACCTGTCAACGGTGCTGTTAAGCGGGAGAAGTCTTGTATGAAGCGTCTGTAGTAACCGGCCAACCCCAAGAAACTCTGTATCTCAAACATGTTCTTAGACTGCTCCCAGGAAACTACTGCTCTCACCTTCTCTGGGTCCACTGCAACTCCTGCCTCCGAGATGATATGACCCAGGAAGTGAATCTGGTCCATCCAAAAGTGGCACTTTGAGAGCTTAGCATATAACTGATGCTCTCTCAGTGTACTCAATACGATCTCAAGATGGGTGGCATGGTCGTGTCGAGTGTGAGAGTACACCAAGATGTCGCCCACAAATACTACCACAAAAGAATCAAGATACGGATGGAACACACGATTCATCAGATCCATGAAAACTGTTGGCACGTTGGTGAGTCCGAACGGCATAACCAAGTACTCGTACAAACCATATCTGCTCCGAAAAGCCGTAAGCGGTATATCTGATGGTCTCACACGCAGTTGATGATATCCGGATCTCAAGTAAATCTTCGAGAACAGTCATGCTCCTCAAAGATGATAAAAAAGATCATCTATCCTCGGCAAAGTATATCGGTTCTTGACCGTCAACTGGTTCAACTTCTGATAATCCACACAAAGTCTGAGGGTACTGTCCGCCTTCTTCGCAAAAAGGACTAGCGAACCCCACATAGAAGTACTGGGTCGGATAAAACCCTTTGACTGTAACTCCTCTAACTGCATCTTGAGCTCCTGCAACTCAGGCCTGACCATCCTATAAGGAGGAATGGACACCGGTGCTGCTCCTGGCACTAGCTCAATAGAGAAATCCTCCTCTCGCTCCGGAGGTAGACCTGAAAAGTCGTCCGAGAAGACATCCCTGAAACGATCAACAACTGGAGGGGAATTCTTCTGACAAGTCCCCTTATCATCCAGATACAAACTTGCAATCTGGGCTGTGACTCCACCTCGCCCATGATGCTCTGGTCCAACTCGACTCGCCTGAACATCCCATTCACCCTTGTATAGAAACTCTCTGTCCTCTGGTGACATGAAACTCACCCTGCGACGATAGCAGTCCACAAAGGCTCAAAAGGGAACCAACCAGTCCATCCCGAGAATGACGTCATAAGCTGTCATCTCTAAGATATTGAGGTCCCATAGAAAGTGACACCCTCCAACCACTTGGGGGCACTCCCTGCACTAACACACACCATCCATCCTAGTCCACAACGGAGTGTCTAGCGTCATGATATCAGAAGAATTAGAAACACAGAGCCCAAGGCTCTCTACAACGGGTACAGATATGAAACTATGTGTAACACCCGTATCGAAAAGTACTGAAGATAAGACAGAAGCTACTAGAATAGTACCTCTGACTGTAGAAGGTCCGAGATCCTGCTCCTGCTGGGTCTGTTGCACTGCATATGCCTGCCCAGTGCCGCGGTCCTGTGACACAGCCTGGCTACCCTGAGCTGTCCCGCCCTGCTGCCTCTGAGATCGTGGTGTCTAGATACCACGACCATGACCACCATCTCTACCTGCACACCCTGGCGTATTCCAGTTCCCCGACTGGTAAGAAGCCACTGGTCCTACTCCCGCACGCAGAGTCTGCACAGAACCCCTCTCACTAGCCACTGGTGGAAATGCCCTACAAAAGCGCTGCATATGACCCATCTTTTCGCAAGCTCGACACTCCACTGGATCACGTGGATACTGTGGCCTTTTGTGCCCCTATCTACCACACTGGTAGCACATGACCTGGCCACCTAAAGCATTCTTATGACTGGTACTACCACCCTGAGAGAAGTCCATCTGTCTCTTCCTCTTGCCATCAGAAATAATACCAGTAACTGGTGCTGAACCGCCCTGGCCCACACCACTAGATTATCTCAGGTTCCTCTTTGTAATCAGCGCCTGATTCACAATAGCGTGTACTGAAGGCAACCTGAAAACATTCACCAGCGCTCGGATGTCATAACGAAGACCATCCTCAAAACGTCTGACCCTCAACGTCTCATCACCCACCGGCACGGGTGCAAAGCGCTGAAGATCGGTGAAATGAGCAGAATAACCCATCACCGACATAGCGCCCTGCTGTAGATTCATGAACTCTCGAGCTCTATCTGCCCTCAGCGTCTCTGGGAAAAAGAATTCATAGAATACTGCCTGAAAATCTTCCCACGCCATGTCTCTGTGATGCTCTGACTGGGTGGTAACATCCCACCACCTCTTGGCGGAATCATGCAGCATATAAGTCGCGAGCTTGACCCTTTGCCCTAAAGGCGTCTCAAGATGCTCGAAAATAGTCTGCATCGACCCTAGCCAAGACTCCACAACTTGTGGTCCGCCATCCTCTGAAAACGTAGGCAGATGCTGGTGCTCTAAGATACGAGTCAACTCGGCCATATATATGGCAGCCTGCGGTGCTCCCTGAAAGGTCTGCATGAATCGCATAAAGCCTTCATGGAACTGAGCCTCCGCGCCTGTATCCGGTATAACAGCGGACGCCGCATCTGGCTCTGCTGGAGGATCAACTGGTAGCCCATGACCCACCATCTCTGGAGTATACTCGTTGCCTCTCTCCTGGCGAACAACGCACGGTCGTCTAGGCGACATGACACTACAAGGTCAAAAACACGCCTTAGATTCAAGGTTATCAAAAACTGAAAGCAAAGGAACCACAAAGGGAACAAGAGGAAGAAGGAATTTCAAGATTTTCAAAACAAGACTACACGGCGTATACAATGACTACACGATGTGTACTTGTTTTCCCTTCCCCTGCCCGGGTCCTTCTACACGGCTAAGCCACACGGCTCCCATTAAACAAAAATACACGGTGTGTATTATATATACACGGTGTGTACGGTGTTATTTTCCAACTGCCCATGTTGTTTGTGACACGACCGACTACTCAGCTTGCAACTACACGACGTGTTACACCCGCACACGGCGTGTACACTACCCCGTCTCCCGGCCACACGGTTAAGTCCACACGGTCTGTCCTCAGACAAGACTACACGGCGTGTCCCACAGGTACACGACGTGTTCACGGAGAGGTGACACCGACCCGTGTTGTTAGTTACACGGCCGAGTCCCCAGGTCACGCTACACGGCGTGTTCATCATTGACACAACGTGTTCTGTACAGGAGTTCACCGACCCGTGTTGTTAGTTACATGGCTGGACTCCGGGTTAACACTACACGGCGTGTACAAAAGCTACTCGGCGTGTTCGCCCCAAGATCTTCCCTTCCCCGTGTCGCCGCCAACACAGTTTTTGACACAGGAAGAGACTACACGACGTGTACTCAGGGTATACGGCGTGTACTCAAAAAGTTTTTTTTCTTCCCGAACAGAAGGCCATACACGACGTGTTTAAAGTACTACACGGCGTGTATACTGGGTTTCCAGACAGTATTCCTTAGAAACTTCCCCGAAACCCATAAAATACCGAAAAACAACACCTAAGTGTCAAATTCCGACCCATGAGGGCCCATACTCTCCATGAATCAAAGTTTGACATCTTATCTATGTCATAACTAATAAACAACTAATGATCCACCAAATTCCGGTCAATGGGGGCCCATACTCCCCAAAAACCAACGTTTGGCGTCCATTATATAAACCTTATCACACAAGAAAATACCCTATCACAAAGCAGGTATTTATCAAGCAGCTATCACAACAACATGCTTTATTAGCACAACAACTATCACAACAACATGCAATTTCTAATGCACCTACATGGCATGGAAACTATGCATGACATGTGATTTCTAGCATGTGCCTAAATGATGCATGAGATGGCATACCCTCATCTCATCGGGTTGAAACTAAATAGAAACCAAAGATAAACTATAAACACCACAATCTCTAGTGCATCACCCAACGGTGAAAACAAATCAATAGTAAATTGCAAAATCAGTAAAATTGCAACACGAGGTAAATTGGCTTTTCCCTGTACACGGGCTAGCTACGCCCAGGCACAACTTATTACCAACTACCGTTCGTCCTATCCCTGACTACGACTCCAAATAGTAAGTCAAATAAAATAACCCCTCTGATACCATTTTGTAACATCCCGGTTCTGGGTGCCACGCAACGGGTGCCCCGAACCCGGTTCTCCACGTGACCTCAAGCTCATTTCCCTAAACGCCAAAGGCTGCCGACTAGCAGCGAGGGCCCAAGTCTGATAGTGGGAAAACTATGCCCTCATTTGTCAAAGTGTAGCACAGTGGAAATACGAAATAAAACATACAACGACAGCGGAAGCAATAACCCATTCACATTTAAAGTAAACAAGTGCATCAAAAGGCAACCAACCAAATATACAGATATGATGCAACATGTCTCAATTCTATAAAATAGGCATAACATGTTATACATCAATACAATACAACAAAATACAGAGTACAACAAAACTAAACAAAACAGCTGGCGGCATCGCGAGCCTAAGCTCGGTCCCATGCTCCCCTACTCCTCAACATCAATCAAGTACCTGTATAGGGACTCTTTCCCCTATCTACACCTGCAGCAACGTAATCTGTTTGGGACGAAAAGCATGTCTCAAACAGGGTGTGAGAAATAAATCCCAGTAGGCACCCTCCAAAGGCCTGTGCTCAACTGTGTGTAAAACATGCAACAATAGTGTGGAGTAGTAAAATGCAATAAAAGTAAGCAGTACTAAAAGTAACTAACTTAACCAATTATATTTCCATTTTTATATCCTTTTATTTCATTTAATTTAAAATATCACCACAGTGAATATTCTAAGTAAACAGCTAATTTCCTCGGACATGTAAACCCCTACCCTCAGGTAAAGAGTATCCAACACAAGAAACTTCCCACAGGAATACGGATATTTCCCTCGGGCGTAGAAAGTGTCACCCACAGGCACAGAATCAACTTCCCACAGGCACAAAAGAAGTTGCCCTCAGGCCGAAATAACTACTGCCCTCAGGCTAAATAGTGTAGTGCCCACAGGCTAATCTCAACAATGCCCTCAGGCTAAACAGGTAACCAGGCCATGCCCAACATGTAAATATGCAGTAAACAAGCAATTCCTCTTGAGGCAATTCTACAATTACTAATTTAAAGGCATAGCCTTGGGTATCCGGGCCAAACGGCTAAACAGTGGAACACACCCCCAGGGTGGTTCTGGATCCAAGAAAAGATCCCAACCAACATTTTAATATCACATTTAAATCAAATATTCAAATCTATGTATTTAAAATAGCTATGGCCTCAGCCTCACGACACCCCCAACATGGGTTCGTGGCACGAAAATGCACAAAACACACAACAGTTGAAAAAACAAACACCAAGCCACCTACCTTATACGCCAACGAGCATTATACACAAATGTTGATTCCATAAATGCCTAATTACGACGTAGATCTGACGAAGAAGAAAAACCATTTAACCTCAAATAACTCCCGTTAGGAGAATAATTGGTAAGAAACATGCTAGGAGAAGAGAGGGCTTACCCGTGCGGTCCCAACGTGATCGACAGAAGCGGGATCAGATTCCCGGTGCTCGATCGACAGATCTACCAAGGTTCGACCTCCCTCTTCCACTCCTCTCGTCCGGTTCTAAGCCTTCCCTATGAACAAGGGAAGCTACTGCCCATTTAAGCGAAAAAAACAAAGTACACGGTGTGTACTTCGAAGTACACAGCGTGTATTTTCATCATTTAACTGTTCCTCTGGCGGCACCGCCAAACTGTTCATCCGTCGACATGAGTACATGGCATGTACTCATGATTACACGGCGTGTACCATCACCCAGCTAGCGGCTGCTCCACCGCCTTACTGTTTTGGCCTGCCGACTGACTACACGGCGTGTAAAGGACCATTACACGACGCGTTGTCGGTTCCTACACCCTTCTTCACCGACATGGATACACGCCCCGTGTACCCATTCCACATGGCCAAAAGTACACTGCGTGTGGAAAAGTATATGGCGTGTAGTTCCAAAATTTGGGATTTTTCCCCATTTTCCTTATTTTCTTAAAAACACTGAAGGAAGGGAGAAAAGAAGAAACCTGTACCTCAAAGATAAGAACCGGGTTATTACACTAGGAACATCATGCATCGTATTAAGGTGCCACTAATACCTATACGTCACAAATGACTTATGGATCATTTTCTTAAAGTATCAAAACAATCAGAACGCATTTGCTCATTTTTGAGTATGTTAGTTGTCTTTTTTACTAAAATTAATGCCAATTTTAAATAAAAAGACACACATGGAGTCATATTGGTCACACCGTGCGTCAGCTTGATGTGCAACTGATTCTTATATGTCCCAAATGAATTATGGACAATTTTTCTAAAGTATAAAAAATATGAATGTTTTTTCTCAGTTTTGAGTACGTCCCTTGTCTTTTTTACTAAAATGTAATTTTAAACTAGAAACATGCACTTTGAGTCACACTAGTCACATGGTGTGTCGGTTTGATGTGAGACTAATTCCTACACATAAAAAATGAATTAAGAATCAATTTCCTAAATTATCAATATAATCCAAGTACATTTTCTCAATTTTCAGTGAGTGACACTTTTTGAACTAAAATGTTAATTTTAAACCGACAATGGATAATTTGAGTCATACCGGCCTTATGAATCATTTTCCTAAAGCATCAAAACAATATGAATGTGTTTTATTGGTTTTGAGTACATCACTTGTCTTTTTTACTAAAATGTCATTTTAAAATGGAAATACACACTTTGAGACATACCAGTCACATAGTGTGTCATTTTGATGTGAGACTGATTCCTAAATGTCACAAGTGACTTAGAATTTTTTTCCTAAATTATCATGACAATCCAAGCATGTTTTCTTAGTTTTCAATGAGTGACACTTTTTGAACTAAAATGTCAATTTTAAACTGATAATTAATACTTTGAGTCATACCAAACACATCGTGTATCAAATTAATGCCATGATCCGTTATCTAGGACTCATGCCATGATGACCCCAAGCCCACCTTCCATAGGCCAGGGGTTGGTGACTAGCACCGGAAAGGCGTAACCCAAAAAGGGAAGACATTGCCTTTAAACCTCTACACACACAGACAAAGTACACACACAAAGCAGAACACAAGGCACCACTATTAAGAGTAAAAGTACGTACTGAAAGTAAAGGGGCATGTATACAAGCCCAAATGAAAGAAACATACAACAAAAAGAAAGAAAACAAGCTCCAGAGATCGTTCGTCGAGGATCCTACCTAAATAGTAGGTACAACTCCCTATCTGATGTCACTGTAGCTCACCACGTCTATCGATCACCTCCGAGCACTGTCTAGCCCTGGCTCCCCAGGTCTTAGCCAACCTGTCTATCATCTACATAAGACATAATAGGTGCGCGCAAAGCCCGTGCATGGGTGAGTACAACAATACTCAGTAGGGACCCCGAGATCCCCGAAGGTCTTAGAAATCCACAAAGGTAAACCAAAAAGAAAGATCTCAATCAAAAAGCACAAAGTAAAAGACAACTCACACCAGGTATACAACTTAAAGAACCAGAATAAAGATGAATAGCCGTAAGCTAGATCATCTTATTATGTTGATAGGATCTGCTGCTAATCTGAGAAGTGTTTCTCCACTGCCGATCCACAAAGGGTCGCTTACCGCTGATCCACGATGGGTCGCTCTACAGTTGGTCCACGATGGGTCGCTCTACAGTTGGTCCACGATGGGTCATGATGCTGCTGATCCACAGAGGGTCGCTCTCATGCCTATCCACGGAGGGTCGTGCTATTGCCAATCCACAGAGGGTTATGCTACTGCATATCCATAGAGGATCACTCTCATGCCGATCCATGAAGGGTTGCATCATTGCTAATCCCCGAAGGGCCACTCTCTTATAGATCCACGGAGGGTCTCTCTTCACTTGACAACCAACCACTGGATTCTCGCACCTTGTACGTATGAGTTCCTAAGGTTCTGCTTCTCAAGCCACCAGTTGTATTTCAACTGTCACTAAGTCTCACTTATAAGTAACACAAAGATCTATCTTGTCATAAGGGTTCCAACACAATAGACGACGCATCAATCGGATGCCCAATCTGTTTTTTTTAAAAGTTTGGGGCTGAAGCCTCATTTATTATTAAAGCAAAGCAAAGACCTCTTTAACTGGGTAGAGGGAGACCCATTACATAGCCCTAAGGCCCAATGGTCATTTAGCCCATTACATGTACCGTAGGCCCAATTTTTTAGCCCAAGGACCATTATGTGAATAGTACTGCTACAATACCCGTGCTGCTACAGTACCACATAGTACCCGCCGCTGCTACAGTACTCTACCACCGCTACAGTGACCTGCCGCCGCTACAGTGCCCGCCGTTGCAACAGTGCCGCCGCTGCTACAGTACGCTACAATACTGCTACAGTATTGCGCCCAATGGGTTTTGAACCCCCATTTTTCATGTAGAATTAAGGGGTGATTACCACTAAGCCAAACCCCAACTATAACCCAGTCTGTAAGTTATATGATTTTTAGTAAAAGGGTCCAGTCGGATTTGAGTCCAATCCAACCCGGTCGTACTCCAACTTATTTCAAAACTCAAGTGGAGCATATTAGAAGACCGCTCTATTTCAAGGGTCCCAATGCCACTGACAACACATCAATTGGACGCATGGTTTGCAAGATACGAGCATTTTAGAAAACAGGGGGCTAGTTGTGTCTGAGCCTAGTCCGACCTGGTCGGGCTGACTCGAGCAACCCGACCTGGGGGTCCCCAAATACCCTGGTTCAATTAGATGGACTCGACCTGATCCGGTTTGGGTTGGGGTCAATCTGGTCCGGTCTGGCCAGTGGGCTAGGACCAATGGGTCTCGTTGGACCTGACCCGATTTAGCCGAGGATCCAGCCCGCAGGGTCGCTTGACAACCCGGTCTCGTCTGACCCGGCCTGAAGAGCATGGTTTCTTCTTATCAGCGTGGGTTTAGCCCACCAATGTGGGTCCGGAACGCTGGCTAGGCGTGGCCTGCCAGCCCGAGGCCCAGCCGCAAGGGCAGCCGGTGGTGCACCGTCCATCTAGGACGCTGCAGCTGCTTCGCGTCTGGCCCCCGCTGGCCCACGGATGCAGGGCCTTCTCCAGCCACGGTCGACGGACCATGGCTCACCAGCCACCGGATGTAGTAATGTGAAACGGGCGGGCTGGGGCGGGGCGGGCCAAGCCCGCACGAGTTTGAGCCAGCACGGGTTTGTCCGCAAAAGCCCGCATATAATGCGAACAAAAAATTTCAAGCCCGCCCCGTCCTGCATAAACTCGCGGGTTGCCCACGGGTTTCCCACATGCTTATCCACATTTAAAAAAAATACTATTTATAATCATTTAAATATTTTATTTTTTATCATTCTTAAAGGTATTTGTGGGGAGAAGTATGAATTAACAATAACTAGAGTTTAAATGATGTGATAGAACATTTTTTTGTGGGTTAATGGTGGCATGCGGTAATGTCGATGTGGTGGCGAACTGTTGTGATGGAAAGTAGGTGAGTGATCGGTGATGGGCGATGAATGATAATGTTGGTTGTGTGGTGATGTGAACAACTAAACATGTGAATGAATGAAGTCTCTCCAGGTAACGATTAGTTTCAGAGGAAGCTATTAGTTTTTTCATGAGGTTTTATCCAATTCTATTAATAAAAAAATTAAATTAAATAATAACAAAATTAAATCGACCTATAAAATATTATGATTATAATAACTCTTATAGAATTGAAACCGTGCGCAGGGGCGATGAGTTCCATTTTTCAAGAGATGGGTTGACACACCATGTGAATATGATTAATAATTACTATATAAATAATATAATATCATATTAAAACAATAAATACAGGCCTATTTAAAATTCAAATGTGAATAAATGGTGAATTAATATGATCATTACGGTGAGAAATCACATGTCACTGTTTAACCATGATTTTTTATTAAAAAAACTAAAATGTTAAAGAAACTTATATTGTAAAAATAATATATATTTTTTAAATCAGGCCCGTGGGCAAGCCCGCACCCGCACGGGCTCAACCCGCATTAGCCCGCACCCGCGCGGGCTCAACCCGCATTGGCCCGCACTCTAAACGGTCAAAATTTTTAGGCCCGCCCCACCCCACATCCGCCCCATACCCACAAATCCCACGGGCCGCGAGCCCGCTTTTCATCGCTAACCGGATGGCCCGGACACGGGACGTCCCTCCACGTGGCGCCCAGTGCCGCGTCTCCTCACCGCCGCAGCGCGCCACCACACTCCGCCCTCGGGCCGCCGGCGCGTCGGTGGTGCCTTCGACGGGCCATCAGAGTCACTCCAGTGGTCCGTTTTTGGTGCCGTCTAAACCTACGGTCTCCGTAGGGCACCAACATCAATGCGAAGGCTTCGAATTCATCTTGCTGACAAGTTGACCGATCGAATTCGAAGAACGCACCAAGAACAACTATGGCGGAGGGACTGAGCCTTGTTCGGGTCAGCCCGCACCATCCGTGTTAGAGTTTAATCATGGGGATAATAAACTTGATTATAACCACACAACTTGAAAAACCCCAAATCAAAACCCCACACAATATCCACCTGCAAGAATGGGCAATTCACGGATCAACCCGTTAGTCGGTTGATCTGCGCTCGTCATTATTTTTTTTAAGAAAAAGGAATAAATCATCAAATACTTAGAATGCATAAATCCATACCTGGATTCATTGGATCCGCTGATGAATAAGGATGCGATTCGCGTCATCGTCGATCCACGGTCTTTGGTGTTCATCGCTGCTTTCCAACCTCCAGATCCGATCCTCCAACGTTCGTCTCTTCATTCTTCGTTGGAGAGGGATTCCACACGCAGTTCGTTAGATATTTCCCTGCCTTTTTTAATTCCCAAACTCCAACATATTGGATAATTAAAAGAAATAAAAAGCACAACGACGTTGCGTCCATTAATGATTCTCATTAAATGATCCAAATTTAACGAGTCATTAAGATAATAGCATTGCAGTTTCAAACGAGCCATTATTGACCCTTCATTAATGCACATCCTCGCCACCTCATTGCTTCACCACAACGTTTCCATCCATCACTCAACGGTGAGAAAAGAAATAAAATAATTCTTTTAAATTATTTTATTATTTTTCTCGAAAAGTCTTAATAATAATTTTTCCTCTCGGCCGTTGCAGGCCGAAATTAAGTCATTTATAAGTGAATCTCAACGTTCTGAGTTCAACGGTGCCCTAGGATTTTTGACCTGAGCACCGGTTCAAAATTTAGATAAACCCGCCTGCACGTTTACTAAACGTACCTTAAAAAGAGTTCAAAATTCCGTTTCAGGCTCTCTGGGCCTCGAAATCACATGCCGTTAGAGCGTGTGGTCTCAGAATGATTCCATAAAAAAATTACACATAATTTCTGAGACATTACATTCTACCCACCTTAGATATTTATGTTCCTAAAAGCCAAAAAAAACTAATCAAACAAATGGGGGGTATTTAGCATGAATCTGAGCCTCCCGCTCAAATGTGCTTTTCTGGAGATTCCCATACTGCCACTGAACTCACACCAGAGGAATCTACCACCCACATAGAACTCGTTCTTGTCGATCCTATATCTCCAATGGGAACTCCGCAAACGTCTCCCCATCATCAATGTTCAGTTCTCCCCAGTCGATGACGTGCGATGGATCATGCATGCAGATCCTCAGCTATGACACATGGAAAATATCATGCACTTGGTGCATCTGTGGTGGAAGAGCTAGGCGGTACGCCACCTCGCCAACTCTGCTCAGGATCTGAAAAGGTCCGATGAACCTCAAAGATAGCTTTCTTCCCTAGAAAAATCTCTGCAATCCGCATTGAGGTGAGACCCAAAGGAACACATGATCAACCTCCTCAAACTCCAAAGGCCTCCATCTCCTGTCGACATAAGACTTCAACCTGATCTGTGCAATCCTCATCTGCTCTTGGATGATCTTCACCTTCTCAATGGTAGCCCATACCAGCTCTGAACCCATGAGTGCTAACTCCTCTGGGTCTATCCAGCACAGGGGTGATCTGCAAGGCCACCCGTACAAGGCCTTGAAAGGTGCCATGCCAATGGTGGAGTGATAGCTGTTGCTGTATGAAAACTCCACCAGTGGCAGGTGGTTCTCTCAACTGCGACCAAAATCTAGGATGAAAGTACATAACATGTCCTCCAAGGTCTGTATAATCTGCTCCGTCTGACCATCCATCTGGGGATGAAAAGCTATTCTCAAGCGCAACTGCATGCCGAACGCCTCCTGCAATCCTCTCCACAGCCAGGATGTAAAGCAAGCATCATGATCTGAGATGATCATCAAAGGAACCCCATGGAGCCACAATATCTCCTAGATGTAAAGGCGTCCAAAACCCTCTACCGGTCCCTTCTCACGGATGGGTAGGAAGTGAGCCGACTTGGTGAGTCGGTCAATGATCACCCATATAGAGTCATGGCCCCTGGATATATGTGGTAACCCCGTCACAAAGTCCATCGAGATACCATCCCATTTCCACTCTAGTACCTTGAGTGGCTAGGCCAAGTCTGCTGGAACCTGATGCTCGGCCTTCACTTGCTGACAAGTGAGGCATCGCGAAACAAACTCGACCACCACTTTCTTCATTCCTGGCCACTAGTACTGACGTCAGAGGTCTTGGTACATCTTCTCCACTCCAGGATGTACCGCCAAAGGGGATGTTTGGAACTACCACAACACCTACTCCTGCAACGTCACTAGAACTAAGGTGCACCCTCTGAAAAGGATGAAGTTCTCCCCACCTATCGAAAATTCATCAAGATCCCGTCTTGAGGATAACTGAGCATGTCGGGCCTCGCAGTCAACATTTACTAGCTGCGCCTCCTAGAATCGCTGTAATAGTGGGGGAGTAACATTCATCCACTAAAAGTAAGAAGCTTCACCATCATCCATGAAGGATACCTGCATCGCGGCCAACTGCTCCGTCGCCTCACTCAGCAGCTGCAAACCAGTCCTCCTGCTGAGCCCGTCTACCACCACGTTTCCCTTTTCAGAAGTATATACCATCTCAAAGTCATAGTCCTGGAGGAACTCTAGCCATCACCATTGTCTCAGGTTCAAGTCCTTCTGGGAGAAGATATACCTGAGACTCTTGTGGTCAGAGTAAACCGTAAACCGTTCACCCATCAAGTAGTGTCACCATATCTTCAAGGAAAAGACCACTACTACTAACTCCAGGCCATGGTTCGTGTAGTTATGCTCATTCTGTCTCAACTATCATGATTTGTAGGCGATCACTACTCAATCCTAAATCAGGAAACAACCCAGTTCGATCCCTGATGCGTCGCAGTAAACTACATACCCAACACCCTCCTTTGGTAGTCTCA
Source organism: Viscum album (assembly GCA_963277665.1). Lineage (NCBI taxonomy): Eukaryota > Viridiplantae > Streptophyta > Magnoliopsida > Santalales > Viscaceae > Viscum > Viscum album. The sequence goes on along the minus strand of OY728128.1, from coordinate 2,078,380,792 downwards.
AGATGGGGGAACTAGTCAGTCTCCGCTTCAACTCCTGGAAACTCTGTTGACATTTCTCCATCCATATGAAGGGTTGTCCCTTTAATGTCAAAGATCATAAGGGTGCTGCTACTCTAGATAATTTGGGCACAAACCTCTGATAGTTACCAGCCAACCCCAAGAAGCTTCGCACCCCAATCACGCTCCTGGGCGGCTCCCAAGCAATCACCACCTCTATCTTTTCTGAATCCACTACAACTCCAGCCTCTGAGATGACATTTTTCAGAAAGTGTACTTCCCGAATCCAAAAATGACACTTAGAGAGATTTCCGTAATGCTAGTGCTCTCAGAGTGTATCCAAGACTATCCATAGGTGTGTAGTGTGACCCTCCTTTGACGCTGAGTACACCAAGATGTCATCAATGAAGACCACAACAAACCAGTCAAGTTAAGGTTAGAAAATCCTATTCATGAGTCCCATGAACAAAGCTGGGGTGTTGGTCACGCCGCACGACATCACCAGGAACTCATAGTGGCCATATCGACACTTGAAGGTTGTATTCGACACATCCTCATCCCGTACCTGAAGCTGGTGATATCCCAATCCGAGGTCTATCTTCGAGAACCATCTCACTCCATTCAGTTGGTCGAAGAGGTCATCAATCCTCAGTAGTGGGTACTTTTTCTTCACGGTTACCTGGTTCAGGCACCATAAGTCAACACACAGCCTCAAATTCCCATCTGCCTTCTTGGAAAAAAGCACTGGGGCTGCCCATGGTGAAACACCGGGCCTTATGAATCCCTTCTCCTAAAAGTCCTCTAATTATACCCTCAACTTGCGAAGCTCCACAAGATCTATCCGATATGCTGGTATGAATATCAATGTTGTCTTGGGGTACAGGTCGATGTAGAAGTATACCTCCCTATGAGGAGGTAGTCCCAAAACATCTTCAGGAAAAACATCCTTGTACTCATCCACCACTATAGGAAAGATTAGACTCATCTCATCCACTACACTGAGGGTGAGGCTAACCAAATGATGAGTGATTGGCTGCACCCTCCTCTAAGAAAGTCTGTTCTGTACTGCAAGGGTTTCCTTCTCACTGGGGAAGGAAAACCTGGTCCCATATCTACAGACACACCACACTGTATGCTTAAAACAATAAATTTGAACATAGATTGTGGATAACCAGTCCATACACAAGATGATGTCGTAAGGCCTCGACGCTGCTACTAGGAGATCCCAGCCGAAGCTCTCACCTCCTAGAGTAATCTCATATTGCCAGAACCAATGTGTAATCATAGAACCCTCTCCCATGGAAGTCTCTATCCATAAGGATCGAGCCAATGCCTCCACTAGAATCTCAGAGCTCTGAATGAGAGTCATGGAAAAGAAGGAGTGACTAGAACCTATGTCTATAAGAAATGCAGCTAGGGTGGAGAAGACACAGATCATACCTCAGATCATCTCTGGAGCATCGTGGTCATAAGCCTTCACTGACTGAATATGTACTCACCCCTGTCTGCCTACTCCCTGAGGTCAGGGTGGACCACCTGGGGGTGGTGGCAGTAACACCTCAAACCGTCGCACACCACTTGCTGCTTGGCCTGCTCCCCTACCACATAAACTACCCTTAGAACCTCCTCACTCGAACCGATGCCTCTGCCTTGGCGGTCCCTCGACCATATGTTGATCATCAGTATGGTGGGTTGGGCAGTTGCGAGCCATGTGACCCTACCTGACGCACAAATATCATAGTTTTCTCCTTTACTGAGCTCCTCTGCCTCGCGAGATCCACACCTATGACCCTACATCCTGGGGTTATCCTCCAGAAGGTCTGGCCCTGTTTGGGCCTCTGCGTCACCTACCTACTGCCTACTACAGATGAATCGACTACCTGTCATCTGGTAGTGGCTCTCACTGTCGGTGCCTGCTCGGTAAGGAACATCTCTACCTGTAGTGCTCGCTCTAGGACTCCATCCTATGTTGGGATGTTGAGAGAAATCATCGATGCCCAGATCTCCTATCAGAGTCCCTGCTCAAAGGTCCATGACCTGAATAAAGGGTCCCACACCATATTAGTGGAGTAGTGGGAGAGGTCAGTAAACCTCGCAGAGTGTGGGGACACAATCAAATTACCCTACTGTAGGTGAAATAGATCTTGAATATGTATAGAGCATAGTTTCACTGGTACAAAATTCGGCCTGAAGAGGCAGTTGAAGTTCATCTAGGAAAGAGCCACCTCCTCGTGTATCTGTAGCATCAAAATCCACCATCTTCTTACTCTTCCCTGAAAAGGCTGGCATCTAGGACCACTATCTGATCTGTTGGTGTCTCTACCAATTGAAAAACTTGAGCCACAACCTCCAGCCAGTCCTCAACTTCTTGAGGATCTATCTCGCCTCAAAACCTTAGAGGCATATGTCTTTGGAACTCGTGTAGTGCGCTCAGTCAGTGTGCACTGTCTGCTGGTGGGGCTGGTAGCATCTGCTTCTCTACGGGTGGTGGTGATGCTAGTACACCACCCGTATGTGCTACCACTATAAGTGGTCCTTGTACCGACGCTTCATCACTCGGTGGGCCATCATCGTGATCTCTCACTAGAATCTTGGATGACTGTCTTTGTGGAGGCATCCTATAAGGAAACAGATGTTCCACAATCAATAAGTTATACCTGGTGAGATGAATCAAAATAGATTAAGATAATTTTTTTTGAAACACATGCAACCAGTGTTTTCATGTACCGAGTCGGAAAACAGAACTTAGGATCCTGGTGTATGGATACGTCGGCCTCCGCACCAATACCAGACTCCCTAAACTGAAATCCAAACTCAAGACACTAAACACCATTGCTCCATTGAAAAAATTGAAGAATCTTAGTTTTTCGGGTAAAACTGACCGCCCTCTAATACCATTTTTTCACGACCTATCCCCCGGGGCCCATGCCGTGACTACCTCAAGCACACCTTTTATAGTCCAGGGGTTGGTAACTAACATCAGAAAGGCATAACCAAAAAATGGAAGGCATTGATTGTAAACCTGTACGCACACAGATATAGTACACACACAAAGTAGAACACAAGGCACCACTACTGAGAGTAAAAGTAAGTACTGAATGTAAAGGGGCCAGTATACAAGCCCAACTGAAAGAAACGTACAACAAAAAGAAAGAAAAAAATATCTGGAGATATTCTGATGAGGATCCTACCTAAAGAGTAGGTAAAACTCCCTGTTTGATGTCACTGCAGCTCACTACGTCTATTGATCAACTCTGAGCACCGTTTAGCCCTAGCTCCCCAAGTTTCAGTCAAGCTGTCCGTCATCTGCACAAGACACAACAGGTGTGGGTGAAGGCTGTGTAGGGGTGAGTATAAAAATACTCAGTAGTGACCTTGATACCCCCAGAGGTCTCTCATAAATCCACAAAGGTAAACTAAAAAAGCAAGATCTCAATCACAAATCACAAAGTAAAAGACAACTCACACTAGATATACAACTTAAAGAATAAGAATAAAGATGATTAGTTGTAAGATAGATCATCTTATTCTGTTGAGAGGATCAAATACTAATCTGAGAAGTGTTTCTTTGCAGTCGATCCACAAAGGGTCGTTCTTCCACTGATTCATGATGGGTCGCTCTATGGATGGTCCACGATAGGTCGTGCTACTGCTGATCCATAGAGGGTCGCTCTCATGCCGATCCACAAAGGGTCATGATAGTGCCGATCCACGGAGGGTTGTGCTACTGCCAATCCATGGAGGATCACTCTCATGCTGATCTACGTAGGGTCTCTCTATTGTCGATCCATGTAGGGTCGCTCTCTTTCCGATCCATGGAGGGTCACTCTTCACTTGACAGCCATCCACTGGATTCCCGCACCTTGTACGTATGAGTTCCAAAGGTTCTGCTCCTCAAGCCATCAGTCATATTTTAACCACCATGAAGTCTCAATTAGAAGTAACCCAAAGATCCATCTTGTCCTAAGGCTTCAAACACAATAGATGGCGCATCGATCAGACTCTCGGTCTATAAGTTATGGGCCTTTTAGTAAAAAGGGTCCGGTCATATTTGAGTCCGATCCAACCTGGCTATACTCCAAATTTTGCCAAAACTCAAGTAAAGTATATCAAAAGTACCGATCTGTCTCAAAGGTACCAACTCCACTGATGGTGTATCAATTGGATGCGTGGTTTGCAAGATACAAGTGTTTTAGTAAACAATAGGCTGATTGTGTTTGGGCCCGGTCCGACCCGGTCAGACCGACCTGAGCAACCCGAACCATGGGTCCCCAAATACCCTGGTTCAATTAGAAAGACTTGACCTGACCCGGTTCGGGTTGTGGCCAGTCTGGTCCGGCCTATCCAGTGGGCCAGGCCCAATGGGCCTCGCTGGATCCGACCTGGTTTGGTTGAGGGTCCATCCCGCTGGGTTGCCCGACAACCCGGTCTCGTCCGGCCCAGCCTAAAGGGTGGGGGTCCGACCTACCAGTGCGGGACCGGTCTACTGGGCGTGGGACCGGAAAATGGGCGTGGGATTGGCCCGCCAGCCTAAGGCTAGGCTGCAAGGTCAACCGATGTTGCACTGTTCACCTGGGAAGCGACAGCCGCGTCGTTTCCGGCCCCCGCTGGCCCCGCGGATGCAGGGCCTCTTTCAGCTGTGGTCGATGGACCGCGGCTCGCCAGCCACCGGATGGTCCAGACAGAAGCTGTCCCTCTATATAGTTCCTGACACTGTGTCTCCTTGCTACCGCGGCCGTCCAGCTGCAGCTTCCAGCCACTGCGGCCGTCCAGCTACGACTTTATGCCACCGCGACGCACCGATAGTGCCTTTGACGGGCTACCAGAGTCATCCCGGTGGTCTGTTTTTGGAGCCGTCTACGCTTACAGTCTCTATAGGTCGCCAACATCACCACGAAGCCTTTGAATTCACCTTACTGACAAGTTGACCGATCAACTTCGAAGAACGCACTGAGAACAACTATGGAGGAGGGACCGGGCCTTGTTCGGGTCAGTCCTCACACTCCACTTTAGAGTTTAATCATGGGGATAAACATGATAATAACCACCCAGCTTGAAAAACCACCAATCAAAACCCCGCAAAATATCCACCCGTAAGAATGAACGATTCACAGATCAACTTGTTAGTTGGTTGATCCGTGTTTATTATTAATTTTTCAAGAATGAGGAAGAAATCATCAAATACTTAGAACACATAAACCCCTACCTGGATTCTTTGGATCCACTGATGAAAAAGGATGAAATTCGTGTCTTCTTCTATTTGAAGTCATTGGCATTCTTCACCACTTTCCAACCTCCGGATCCGATCCTCTAACGTTCGTCGCTTCGTTCTTCGTTCTTCGTTGGAGAAGGATTCCTCCAACAGTTCGTCAGAGATTTCCCCACGTTTGTTAATTCCCAAACTCCAAAACGTTGTATAATTAAAAGAAATAAAAAGTGCAGCAACGTTGTGTCCATTAATGACTCATTAAATGAGCCACATTTAATGAGCCATTAAGATAACATCATCACGATTTCAAACGAGCCATTATTGACCCTCCATTAATGTGCCTCGTCGCCGCCTCTTCACTGCACTGCAGCATCACCGTTTGACACTCAACAATGAGAAAATAAATAAAATAATTCTTTTAAATTATTTTATTATTTTTCTCAAAAAGTCTGAAAAATAAATTTTCTGCTCGGCCCTTAACGGATGAAGTTAAGTCATTTCTAGGTGAATCCGAGCGTTCTGAGTTCAACGGTGCCCTTGTATTTTCAATCCAATCACCAATTCAAAAGTTAGAAAAACCCGCCCACACGTTTACTGAATGTACCTTAAAAAAAGTTCAAAATTCCGTTCTGGGCTCTCCGGGCCTCAAAATCATGTGTCGTTAGAGCATGTGGTCTTATAATAATTCCATAAAGAAAAATTTACATGGAATTTCTGAGACATTACAATTAAGGTGCATCTGATTCCTATACATCAAAAATTACTTATGGATCATTTTTCTAAACTATCAAAAAAATCCAAATGCATTTTCTCAGTTTTGAGTATGTCAGTTGTATTTTTCACTAAAATTAATGTCAATTTTAAATAAAAAGATGTACTTGAAGTCATACTGGTCACACCATGTGTCAGATTGAGGTGCAACTGATTTTTACATGTCCTAAATAAATTATGGATCATTGTCCTAAATTATCAAAACAATATGAACTACCAATGTTACCGTACTTTCAACTTCCCTTCATTTTCGAACTGTCAACACTGCATATTATGGTGACTTCTTGTGATATAAACAGAACATGAGCCTCCTCTACTCTTATGGTTTTCAACAATGAGAAAGGTTTTTTCGGCTAAGAACACTGACTTGATATTAATTGTTGGTAGTTCAACAAAGAAATACAATTGAAAGCATGGTAACATTGGCAGAAAGGAACATGTTATCTCTTTTGTGGCTTGTTGCAGATAGTTAAAAAAATATGACTTCCAAAAATATCTGTGAAAAAAACTAAATAAGTATTAGATAAAAATGATAAGAAAAACTTACAAATAAAATATTAAATGATGAAAAAATTAATTAAATTAGTATCAATTCACCTTTTAATGATGGTTGTATACATTCTTGACCCATTTTCTTATTGTCATTATCTCAATTACAGTCTCAAATTCCAATCTCTCACAAGCATGAGAAGCTTTGAAAAAACCACCATAACTTGAACAAAATAATCTACCAGCATAAGAAAAAAAATTCTTATGTGAGTAATAATAAAAAGAAATAAATTAAATATAAATATGAAATAATACATTAATTCTATAGACAATGATTTTACTATGAAAACATCAAGACTGCCTCTATGATTAAGCAGAGGCAGCACCATTTCTCTTCTTATAAAGGTAGTGGGGGGAACTTGAAGGAAAGTGATAAATTCTGACACTACAGGGGTGAAAAGGTTTTAAGGGAGAAGAAGTATGTGAAAGTTTTGGTGTAGAAAGGAATGAGAGATGTACATAAATATGCTAAAATAAAAAAACACTATAAGGAATAATAAAAATCAAATCAAAATTTTATTATATAATTTTTCAATAAAATAGAGAAATTATATCATAACATTACCTTTACATCATCTAAAAGGGTTTCCTTCATTATAGTCTATTCTTTCCCAGGATTGGTAGCATCATCATGTGAAAAAGATATTGTCTGCATGAGTAGTCAAACATTTAATTTAGATTATGTTAATGTAATAGAGAACATATAATATTATGAGGAAAAACATAATATATTAAAAAACACTTTTACCTTGTCATTGAAATCTCTTTTGTTTAAAGGTTTTAGGGATTTAGCTCCTCTATCAAGAATCCAAATCCTCTCTTTGTGGTCCCCAATAATGTAAAAGACATTTTCTACATTGGGAACAACATGAAGTGATTATGATCTCCTAATGAAAGGGTAATCCTTGATTTATTTTTCATATGACCCGACAATTTTTTTAGTCACCAACAAGACAATAAACCAATTATTTTTTGCTGGATCTAAGACATACAATACATGCACTTCTTGTGATGCCATTATGAGCAGCTCATATTTTCTCCTTCCATACTAAAATTCACCTTCATGAATCCCACTTCATCAACTTCCACTACACTCCTATTTTCAACCCATTTTCAACGGAAAATCAGCACTTGAAATGTTATATAATCCAACTTGTATTATAAGTCCCCAACCTTAAACATTACATAATCTTGAATTAAGTCAATAATTCTACATTGAGGATCTTTTAATGTTTAGAGATTTATAGAATTAGGCAATAAATATTACATCACATCTCAAAAATTACAAATTAGACACTTTTACTCCATTTAATTTTTTCCACAATAATAAAACTTCTTAAATAAAACATTTTTTTTCTTGATATAAATCTTCTTAAATTTTTCCTTTCTCTTACCCTTCCTTATACCCTAAGAATTTTTTTTCAAAAACTTGGGATGAGTATAAAAATCTTAGTAAGGGATATAAAATAAGGGAAGAAAACCTTAGTCCATTAATACATACAAATCAATGAAATCATAATTTTCAATCATAAAACATAACCTCTTTAACATACCCCATGAAATCATAAGATTTATGAATAACTCATAGAAATCACAAATCATAAAGGTAACTTGTGGAATCCATAACATACTTACATTGTAGCTTTCACAGCTATATAGGGAGTTACATTTGGAATACCCATCATAGTATATTCCCTAAATCTCTTAGGAGAAACATTAACATTTACCTCTGTCACGTTACCCAATACATTTGAGAGCTATCTCAGGCTCACCCGCCCTCAGTTTATCACAGTACCACCCATATACGTAAAAAATTCCCAAGAATCACAACATAATCATAAAACATAAAACAATCATAAAGGAAAGATAAAATTTCCACATTGCAATCATAATATATCATTTCAAGATATTGACATAATCAATTCATTTAAAACATTAAAAAATAAGAGTTTTAAATCAAAGTGTACCATACCACTTTGAAACTTTTTAAAATAATTTACACTTTAAAACACTCATGTATAAATAAATAAATCCTTAAAACCATTTTGAAAACATAGACATTAATGAGAAATATTTAGAAGAATAAATCTTTAAAACTTTTAAAATGATGTTTTAGTTAAAGAGTATCGTAACACTTGAGAAAATACTTGAATAGAAATAATTAAAGAATATTATCATTAAAAAAACATTAAATATCACGAGAATATACTAATTCATGATATAACATGTCAAAAGGGTTTTATATACACATTATAGGATAATAAAGGTGTATAACATCAAGATACGCCTCAGTGAAAAGATATTGAGATGAAATACCTTACAAAGATCGTATAAATGAAGTAAAAATTTATCAATGAGATGATTATGTGTAGCAAAAGTATATCCACACAAAGGGAAGTGTAAATTACAACATAAATAATTAAATAGTGGTTAATCACATAATAATGGCATAATATAATCAACACAGTATTAATAAAACCCAATGAGTGGAAATTGAGTTTAGAAATTCCCTTACGAAAATTCGACAGCTTAACAATGTCACTAAAAAATTCAGAAAATGAGTTGATGAGAGAGAAAAAGGTATCTCATCACTTGGAGATAAAATGTATAGAAATAAGGATATATAATAATATATCTCAACATAAGAAAATTTAAATTAAAATACATAACATAAAAGAAGTCTTCGACTAAAAGAGGTGGGTGAAAGGTTCCCTTACCTTGAGTCAGACTTGTCTCGTTTGTTCTTTATATTCCTGAATAATAAACTTAAGTTAATTTCTAATTGATTCATAACCGTTTTAAAGTTTATTATTCCTATTATATCACATATTAACTTGCTATAACAATCATATAATTATTCAAGTTCATATCGGTCATTTTGTCGATGTTCGGTACTTGAGTAAAAAATGAACTTGTTATAATTACAAATTTTCCATGTGGTCAAAATTCCATTATCTCCAGAATCATATTCATGATTTAAATATCTTATATATATCTAGTATATATGTATTTAGAATAGTCTATAACATTTTTATATATGAAATTAAATGCATCGTTCATAGAGACGGTAAGCCGTACGTACGCATGAATGCTACTTTCATTTATTGTTCATATTTAAAGAAATGAAAACTAAATGATATATAGGTATATTATAATTCCATTATAATATCATATTTTATATAAGTTACATAGGTTCATTAATTCCATCCTTTATACATTCTATGTATGACATGAATGAATCATATCACTTTGAGGGGGCGATAGTCCGCACTTTCTCAAATGAAATTATCGTATTTACACATTATGGAAAGAATAAAGGTATGTTGTAAATAAAAATTACAGAATCATAGAGAAAATATAAATATAATATATATAATATATAAATATAGTGCCATCATAATGGCCAACATGAGAGGTGGTAGTGGAAAATCGAACAATCATCATTTCGTGAGGCATCGGTTCGTCGTACACAGAAACAATATGTTCGTATCCATTAGATGGAGGTGTGTGTAAGTGTAGTTTCAATAATTATCACAACAACATACTAGTATATTTAAGATAATGATGTTTTTATGTAATCAAATAATAAGAATAGAATAGAGAGTGATTAAGTAAAATAATGGAAATGAACTTTAGAGAAGATGCTACCTCTAAAACGTGTAACTCCCTTTGATTTGAGCCAAAAGGATTTATTGAATTGCCTTATGAATAAGGTAAGGATTCTAGGAGGAATAGATTGATGTTTGGAGATTATTTTGATATAGTTTTGATGAGAAAAGGGTATTTAGAGGCGTGATTAAATGTGTATAGACGATGCCCTTTTATAAGAGGGAGGAGGGGCACTTTAGGAAGGTATTGAAATATTATTTTATTATAAAATGATTTTCAGTTTAAAATAGTCCCAAAGTAATTTATTTAAAATATAATATGCTTTTGGGTCTAAATTATCTCAACCAATAGGTTTTAGACAAGTCTAGGTCACAAATTTAACCTTATCTTTTAGCTTTAACCCTTAGTTAACTAATTTGACTCTTACCGTGTCTTCTTATATATTCATACTATATGGTTAATGTAGTCACTATAAAAGACAATAGAACCTAAATTGGTTAATTAATAAAATTTTAAATATTATCTAATTCATTTGGATGAATATTATATTTTTAGGACTATTATATCATTTAATAAAATAGTATTGTTTTTTAAAAACTCATTTATGTCAATTTTTAGACTATTCATATCATGACTTTTTTAAAAATACATAAAAACTTTATTATTTATAAAAAACTTCATTAATTCAAAGATAACAAGTCATAATAATCCCTAAAATTCGTGTATGTCATAAAAAGTTTCAAAATAAATTTATTTTAATTTTTATAATCTCATTTATTTAAATCATTCATTAATAAGGTAATCACTACATCATCAATGCGTAATAAATAAATTTTTTTATTTGATGTCTAAAAATTATAAATAAAATACCATGATGTAGGAAACCTTCTTATATTTATAATGAATATTTATAGTCTAAAATATAACTTATATAATCCCATATAATTTTTTTTTACTAAAAGATACATGTTTATGTTGCATTTTTCTTTACTTTAAATTAATTCTTATAAAATGTCATTTCCACATCCAAGTGGCTCCATGGGGTCTCAAAATAGACCCAAAGATTCCCATGGTTAGACATATCTCATTCAATAGGATTAGTAAATGTGTTAGGGTAGTTTAATATTATTATAATATTATTTTTTACCCTTATTTACAGATTTACCCTTTTACCATGGTAAATAAAATAATTAGTAAAGTTACTATTCATAACATCAAAAAATAAAAGGTACCTATTTACACAATTTAGACCTACTGATTAAAAATATGGAATTTGTTTTTCTAAATTTAAAACACAAAAGTTGCAGTAATTAATTTTAAATTAATTCTCATTGTCAAAACCAAAAAGAGGGTTTTTAAGAAATAATAACTATCAAAAGATTGACATGTGTTTATGTCCAATTTCAAAGTTAAATTACTTATAATGACTAAAATTGAATTAAATGATAAAAACATAATCCAATTATACTTTAAAACCAATTAAAATGACAATATAACTATATGAATAAATTAGATGAAAAGACAGTGAATTAAAATGCAATATTTTTTCACTATTCATTAAAAAATGAAGTTTATCAGAAAAATACCAAAATTTCATCCAAATTAAATTTTGATGTCCCGATTCTATAAAAGAAGTTTATTTTGTTAAATAGAACATAGAAAAGTGACAAAAACTATATTTTAAAAAGGGTTCACCATCAGAAGGTGGTAAAACGACCTTTAAAAAAATATTAGAGTATTTCATGCTTAAAATGGGATTCATTATTATTTTAAGCCTCTAAAATTTATCAAATAAATTTAAAGAAATTTAACAAACATTTATAATCATATTGTAGTTAGTTATATTCATTCCTACCAATACAATGTATATTCATTAACTACTATTTAAAATTATAATAATAATATATTATTTTTCAATATAACTCAAAGTTGTGTGCAACATAAGATTTCAGAGAAACCTGTTTTTGCGTGTCAAGAAATCTATCGGAAGAATCATCCACTTTAACATAAAATTAATATCTTATTCATAAGTATTAATATAAATCAAAAAGTATTATTCTTTAAATACTTGGGTCGTTACAACCTTCCCCCTTTTGGAAATTGTGTCCTCGTAATTTTAAAATTGGGCTCGAAAACTTCATTGAAAATACCACATCGAAAAAAGAGTCAATAAAACTATCACTTTAAAATAAAGAAGGATAATTACAAAGGTCACCTGAGATAACACATACTAGGATTTCATGTAGAAAAACATGGATATATAAGAGAAAATATGTGTCAAGTTCAAATGGAGAGTGGTCGAAAACATGATCAGGAGAAAGTTAACTACCAGAAAACCATAAAATCGTGATGGGTTAAATAGTCTTTGATTACCCAGTAGGAAAAGTGAATGGACAATGTTTTGGATTTAAGTTCATTTTCATAAAGTTGAGGAATTTATTTATGAGATTGACTAAGAACATATGGAAATATACTTACTTTTCAAGTAGAGGTTCACCCTTTAATAAATTTCTACCACAAACTCATCTTTTCTCCAAATGATGAGTACTCAAGATGACTTGGTCATACCTGAAGTGCTAGAATCAACTTCTAGAGAATCACATAATCCAAAAAATATGAACTATGTATTTCCCCTATCTTTAGACATTAACCAAAACCGAAATGGTTAGTACAAGATCAAATAATCCCCAAAAAGGATAATCCATTATAAAAAGATATACTACTCTTAATCTTTAAAATTCAAAAAACAATACCCCAAAGATCAACAAAGACCAAAAAATAAACAATTGTCCTTGAAATTCTCCAATATAATCCAAAATAATACTGAAACCCAAAAATCAGAAGAATTTGATCACATAGTCTTCCATGATAAATCTTATCATTTATCTCCAAATAACATCAACAACACTTAATGTCTAATACTGAAAAGTAATTAACCTAATAAAATATTCTCCAAGATAGGTTAATCATTTCCATAAATAACCCAAATCACTATAATTACACAATAAAAACATAGATATTTACAAAAAAAATTCCACCATTACTCCTCAAATAAAATCTCATAGTATTCTATTTTCATTAGGCATATAGGGTTCCCAAAATAGTGAATGTATTCCAAAATAACATTTATAACTTATTAACCAAATCATTTTCCTATACTAAGGATATATATTTGATAAAACATAATTTCCAAAAATCAACTTATTCTTGATCCATAAAATCATTTAACTAAAAAGAATAAGTTATACTAACTAGGGGCTTCACGTAGGATAGTGGTAGGAAATGCGCCCTTATTGCCATTCAGTTGTAGTTTTGATTCCCATGGCTTTTCCATAGTGACTGGTTGTCACACATCCTATGGTTTTTCCCTTTTCTAAAACCATATAATTATTATAAAATTCTAAAAAATGAGATAAATTCCTCAAAAATAACCATAACATATTTTAACCCCAAATGTTATCTCATACCTCACATTTTCATCCCAAAAAGTAATAACCTGTAATTGCCTCAAATTCAAGGAACATATAAATCCAAATGGTCATTTATAACTATATCCACAAAAGAAAAGATAATTCTTCCTCAAATATAATTTTCACATAGCAAAATTCTGGTTCACACATAAAAGAGAAAAGTATTCCAAAGCAATCCAATCAACAAAAGAGTATTAATACTTTTAAACATTTCATCACCCAAATATATAACATAAATCTAAAATTTATAAAATGTAAAAATCTTAATCATACATCATTATTCATGATCCCTTAATAATTTTTTTCAACTTATTTCGTAATACTTATTTCCTACAAACAAAATCATGAATCTTATCCTAATATTCAATAATGTCAAAAAATCAGTTAAGAAATCATCCATAACTTTCATAGGTCATTGTTAGTTTTCTCATCCTCAATTGGAATTCCATTAGGTATTGGTAAATATATATTTGTATAGTTATTCTGATCCCATTCCCAAACCTTCTTCATAAGACATCTATTTTCATAATTACCATGCACACCACATTTAAAACATTCAATTGATTCCTCAGAAAGAACTTCTTCCCCTTTCCTAGAGTCAACTGAACGCTTCCTTTTTCCATTACAGGTTATTAATTTATGAACTTCATTACCACATCTATAACATATTACCTTCCCTTTGAAGAATTTTCCCAGGTGTTTCTTTCCATATCCTTGACACATAGGTTTTTGAATATACTTACCTTTATAATTATTACATGAACTTCCACAGGGATTCATTTCTCACATATATGATACCTTAGAAAAATCACCAAGGTTCAAGTGTCAATCATGACTCCATATAGTTAGTTAAGAGAAACCACAAGAGTTATCATTAAATCTTCCATTTCATTCAGTTTCTTATTCATAAAACCACCACAGTTTCCTTCATACCCATTGTTACTTTGGTTCCTGCTAGATCCATCCCTTTACTAAAACTAAAAAGGTCAGTGTGAGTATATGAGTAAAATCATCACATACTATCTTATGAGGATGGTAAACACTAATATATACTTATTCATGTTATCTTAAACTCTATAAATTTATCTAAAATAACTATGACTCTTTCTAATATGCTAACCATTATGGTTATGTAAATTATGCTTAAATAACACCCTAACCTTTAAAGTTATCTAAATCGACCTCTGATACCAACTATAAGGCCCCAGCCTTAAACATTACATAATATTGAATTAAGTAAATAATTCTACATTGAAGATATTTTTAGGTTTAGATTTTTAGAGAATTAATCCATAACTATTACATTACATCTCAAAAATTACAAAGTAGACACTTGTACTCCATCCAATTTTTTTTCACAAAAATAAAACTCCTTAAATAAAACGAGAATTTTTTTCTTGATATAAATATTCTCGAATTATTCCTTTATCTTACCCTTCCTTATACCCTATTAAAAAAATTTCAAAAACTTGGGATGAGCATACAAATCTCAGTAAAGGATATAAAATAAGGGAAGAAAACATTAGTCCATAAATACATACAAATCAATGAAATCATAATTTTCAATCATAAAACATACGCTCTTTAACATACCTCATGAAATCATAATATTTATGAATAACTCATAGAAATCATAAATCATAAAGGTAACTTGTGGAATCTATAACATACTTACATTGCAGATTTCACAGCTACATAGGGAGTTTTGTTTGGAATACCCATAAAAGTATATTCCCTAAATATCTTAGGATAAACATTGATGTTTACCTCTATCACGTTACCTAATGCATTGGAGAGCTATCTCAGGCTCACCTGCCCTCGGTTTATCATGGTACTACCCATATAAGTAAAAAATTTACAAGAACCATAACATAATCATGACACATAAAACAATCATAAAGGAAATATAACATTTCCACATTGCAATCATAATATATCATTTCAAGATATTGACATAATCAATTCATTTAAAACATTCAAAAATAATAGTTTTAAATCAAAGTGTCCCATACCACTTTGAAACTTTTGAAAGTAATTTAAACTTTTAAACACTAATGTACATATAAATACATCCTTAAAACCATTTTGAAGACATATTCATTAATTAGAAATATTTAGAATAATAAATCTTTAAAACTTTTAAAACGATGTTTTAGTTAAAGCGTCTCATAACACTTAAGAAAATACTTGAATTAAAATCATTAAGGAATATAATTTAAAAATATTAAATATCATGAGAATATACTAATTCATGATATAACATGTTAAAAGGGTTATATATACACATTATAGGATGATAAAGGTTCATAACATCAAGATATGCCTCAATGAAAAGAGATTGAGATGAAGTCCCTTACAAAGATCGTATAAATGACATAAGAATTTATCAATGGGGTGATTATGTGTAGCAATAGTATATCCACACAAAGGGGAGTGTAAATTACAACATAAATAAATAAATAGAGATTCCTCACTTAATCATGTCAATATATAATCAACGAAGTATGCATAAAACCCAATGAGTGGAAATTGAGTTTAGAAATTCCCTTATGAAAATTTGGCCGCCTAACAACGTCACTTAAAAATTAAGAAAATGAGTTGATAAGATAGAAAAGGGTATTTAATCACTTGAATATAAAATTTATAGCAATAAGGATATAGAAAAAAATATACCAACATAAAAAAATTTAAATTAAAAGACATAACATAAAATAAGTATTTGACTAAAAGAAGAGGGCGAAAGGTTCCCTTACCTTGAGTCTGACTTGTCTCATTCGTTATTTATATTCATGAATAATAAAATTAAGTTAATTTATAATTTCTTAATAACATTTTTTAAGTTTATTATTCCTTTTATATCACTTATTAACTTTCTATAACAATCATATAATTATTCAAGTTCATATCGGTTGTTTTGTCGATATTCGGTACTTGAGTCAAAAATGAACTTGTTATAATTACAAATTATCCATGCGGTCTAAAGTCCATTATCTCCAGAATCATATTAATGATTGAAATATCATATATATATATATCCATTATATATGTATTTATACCTAGTATATATGTATTTAGAATAATCCAAATATTTGGATATATGAAATGAAACGCACCGTTCATAGAGACGGTAAGCCGTACGTATGCATGAATACTAATTTCATTTACTTTTCATATTTAAAGGAATGAAAAATAAATTATACAAAGGTATATTATAATTCCATTATAATATCATATTTTATATATGTTATGTAAGTTCATTAACTTCATCCTTTATACATTCCATATATGGCATGAACAAGTCATATCACTTTGAGGGGGCGGTAGTCCGTACTTCCTCAAATGAAATTATCGTATTTAAACATTATGGAATATAGAAAATATAAATATAATATATATCATATATAAATACAGTTCCATCATAATGGACACCATGAGAGGTGGTAGGGGAAAATCGAACAATCATCGTTTCGTGAGGCAACAGTCAGCTGTACACAGAAACAATATGTTCGTATCCATTAGATGGAGGTGTGTGTAAGTGTAGTTCCAATAATTATTATAATAAAATAATAGTATATTGAATATACTAGGGTTTTTATGTAATCAAATAATAATAATATAATAGAGAGTGAAGAAGTAAAATAATGGAAAGGAACTTTAGAGAAGACGTTACCTCTAAAACGTGTAACTCCCTTTGATTTGATCCAAAAGGATTTCTTGAATTGCCTTATTCCTAAGGTAAGGATTATAAGAGGAATATAGGGATGTTGGGAGATTATTTGGGCAGATTTTTCGATGAGACAATGGTCTTGAGAGGTGTCATTAAATGGATAGAGGTGATGCCCTTTTATAAGAGGGAGGAGGGGCACTTTAAGAAGGTATTGAAATATTATTTTATTATAAAATTATTTTCAATTTAAAATGGTCACAAAGTCATTTATTTAAAATATAATATTATTTTGGGTCTAAAAACTCTCAAAAGATAGGTTTTATACAAGTTTAGGTCACAAATTTAACCTTATCTTTTAGCTTTAACCCTTAGTTAACTAATTTGACTCTTACCATATCTTCTTGTATATTCATACTATACGGTTAATATAGTTACTATAAAATTACAATAGAACATAAATTGGTTCATTAATGAAATTTTCAACATTATATAAGTCATTTTCCCGAATATTAGATTTTTAGGACTATTGTATCATTCAATAATATAGTATTTTTTTAAATACTCATTTATGTCAATTTTTATACTATTCATATCATGACTTTTTAAAAAGTCCATAGAAACTTGATTATTCCAAAAAAACTTCATTAATTAAAAGATAAAAAGTCATAATAATCCCCAAAATTAGTGGATGACATAAAAGGATTCAAAATAAATTTATTTTTATTTTTATAATCTCATTTATTTAAATCATTCATTAATAAGGAATTCACTACATCATCATTGTGTCATAAATAATTTTATTTATATGATGTATAAAAATTATAAATAAAATAGAATGATGTATTAAATATTATTATATTTATAATTAATATTTATAGTGGAAAATATCACTTATATAACCCCATATAAAAATTGTTTTACTAAAAGATACATGTTTATGTTACATTTTTCTTTACTTTAAATTAATTCTTATAAAATGCCATTTTCACATCTAAGTGGCTCCATGGGGTCCCAAAATTGACCCAAGGATGACCATGGTCGTAAATATCTCATACAATAGTATTAGGACACATTTTAGGGTAGTTTAATATTATTATAATATTATTTTTTTACCCTTATTTACCAGATTTACCCTTTTACCATGGTAAATAAAATAATTACTAAAGTTACTATTCATAATGTAAAAAAATATAAGCTAACTATTTAAAAAAATTGGACCCTCTAATTAAAAATATGGAATCCATTTTTCCAAATTCAAAACAAAAAAGTTTTAGTAATTAATTTTAAATTAATTTCTGTTGTCAAAACCAAAAAAGTGGGTTTTTAAGAAATAATAACTATCAAAAGATTAACATGTGTTTATGTATAATTTTAAAGTGAAATTACTTAAAATGACCAAAATTGAATTAAATGATAAAAACATAATCCAATTATAATTTAAAAATAATGAAAAGTACAATCTATGTATATAAATAAATTAGATGAAAAGATAGTTTTGAATTAAAATGTAGTATTTTTTCACTATTCATTAAAAAATGAACTTTATGAGAAAAATACCAAAATTTCATCCAAAGTAAATTTTTATTTCCCTATTCTATAAAATAAGTTTATTTTTTCAAATAGAACATATAAAAGTGACACAAACTAGATTTTAAAAAGGGTTCTCCATCAAAAGGCAGTAAAATAACCTTTTAAAAAATATTAGAGTATTTTATGCTTAAAATCAGATTCATTCTTATTTTATGCCTCTAAAATTTATCAGATAAATGTAAATACATTTAATAAACACGTATAGTCATATTTTAGTTATTTTTGTTCATTCCTTCTAATACAATGACTAGGTGTTAACTACCATTTAAAATAATAATATTATTATATTATTTTTCGGTATAACTAAAAGTTGTGTGCAAAGTAAGATTTCGGAGAAACCCATTATTGCATGTCAAGTACGCTATCAGAAGAAGCGTCCCCTTTAACGTAAAATTAATATCTTAGTCATAAGTATTAATATAAATAAAAAAAGTATTATTCTTTAAATACCTAGGTCGTTACACGTATATATATTCAATAATTCCAAAATATGAAATATTTGCATAAAATTGATTTCTATCCTTGGAACCAGATATGCACATTGCTTTTACCACAAAAATAACTCCACTGTTTTTCATCACACTTGTTGGAAAAAATTCCCTCAAGGCAACATTGATGCATTTTTGGGTTGATTATGTTTGTTAACAAAGAGGGTTTCCTTGGTGGTTTTTGGAGTTCCAGAGATGTTGTTGAAAAACTTTTTTGACAAGGATCCATGACAAAGGAATGAGTGATCTGGAGGTGGTACAAAAATATCATATACAAGGTGGTACCATTTCCCAGTGTTTTCCAAAATTTTTGGTCCAAAAATTGGAGAATGGAGATAAGTGTTTTTGGAAAAGAAGGTTGTGCGCCAATATAAAGATGATTTGGAAAGTTTCAATCCATTCATTCTTCAAGATATATACATAAAAATATGTAAAAGGAAGGAAGGGTGGGAATGTTTTGGATTTTCATGAAAGGTGAGGTTTCACGAACATGAGAATTACGTATTTGGGGAGAAGTTGAGCACCATGCGCGCATGGTTGCAAAAATGCCTATAAATAGGCAGTTACCACCCTCATTCAATTAGAAGCTCAACACTTAGAGAAAATCGGAGCTCTGGTCATGTAAGTGGTAGAAAGTGGTGTGAAAGTAGAGATTTTCACAGAAGTTTCATTTTATAAGGGAGTTGCACGCCAATAGCGAGTTGGGCATAAAAAGGGCGTGTTGCACAAGTATTGAGTAGTGCACAAGTTGGGTTTCTGTGAAAAAGGTGAAACCTACATGCCATGAATCAAAGTTTCACACAAGTCAACCTTATGTTGTGTGAAAATTGGATGTTACCCAGTAAATCAGTGGTAAAACGGTATTCATTAGTGGATGAAAGTAAAACTTTAACAGAGCATCTATCTACAATTGAGGATGTAAGCATTCATGAAAATGAAGGGACCTAAAGTTCCATAAAATGTGAGTGGATCCCTTCTAAGAGAAGTGAGAAAATGAAGAGTAATATGATGATCCTTTCCACCAACAGTAATCCAGAGAAAGAGATATAGGGAGTGCCCCTTGGGAATGCAGTGAGCAGACCCTAAACATCATAAAGGCAATGAGCCTGGTCATAGAAGTGATCTAGCCCGAATCTTGTAATTGGAAGTGAGATTTAGTGGATTTGGTACATCGGTACATCACCGTTGTATGCTTCTTGTATGTATCCCAGTGAGGGTGAACCAAGTAAAATTGTTATGTCCTATGCATGATTTAATTTCTATTCATACATTTATATGAGAGGAAGAGAGAAGTGTGTTTTGTTTAACGAAGAAACAAGATCCAAATGGGTAGTAGTTTTAATATTTTATACCCTAATTCATCCCCCTCTCAGGGTATTTGACCTATTGGACCTAACATTACTACAATCATCATGTTATTTTTTATAGAATGTATAACAATTGGTTAAAAAACTAGTGTAAGATATAAAATTTTCATTCAGTCCCCTGGCTAGCCATCAAAGTTTTTTGACAATTGAATTTGGATTTTCAGATAACTCCTTATAAATTTGATCTCAAAACCATCCTATAAATAGTTGATTATGTGTATTTGATATCCATCCTTCAGCCCTTGATGGATTTAAATATCTAATAATTTCTTTATGGGCTTCAACGTATGTATAAATATCTTCACTATTATGTAAAATGTAAAGGTGTGCTAGCCCTCACTTGGTAAAGGTAATTGAAACAACATATCTTCTAGAAATACCTTCACCCATAAGGCATCCACTATGAAGAGACTTTGGGAGACCAATGCTATCAACATCTGATAGGTAATTGGTATATAATTCAATAGCTTCTTTAAAAATATATCATTTTTCAATACAAACTTCTATATGACTTCGGTTCTTGACATAACCTTTCAAAATATCCATATATAGTTCAATGGGGTATGTCCATCTGTAATGGATATAACCACATAGTTTAATCTCTCTAACCAAGTGAACCATTAGGTGGACCATTATATCAAATAATTATGGTGGTAAGAATATATATAATTCACACAATATTACTACAAACTCCTTATTCATGATTGGAAACTTCATTGGGTCTATATATTTACTATGCATGGCTTTGAAAAATAACCAGAGTCTAGTTAATATATGCTATACATTTTTAGGCAGAATGAAACAGAAATAAATGAGCATAAAATCTTTAATCAAAACATAAAATTCATGTTATTTTAGTCCATATAACTTCAAATTAGTCATTAACATGATGTTCTTGATATTTGGTGAATACCCCTCTAGAAATTTTACACTATTAAGGAAAAGGAAAAATTGAAAATTTTGTTATCTAGATAGAGTATAAGCTACCAGAGGAAGAAAAGTATTCCCTTTACCCTTCACCGATGCCAACTCTTACCTTATCCCTATGTCAATCATGTCCAACCTATCCTTAATGCCATCTTTCATTTTTCTAGGAACATTTAGTAATGAGACAATAACACTATAAAATATTTTTTTTCTACATGCATGGAATTAAGAAAATTTCCAATGTATAAACAATTACAATATGACAATTTAAAGAAAATTTATCTCCTCTCCTAACCCGATTTCATAAGGTTTTTAGAAAATGGTTTATCAAAAATAGTGTCAATATATTTTACTTTATCGAACAATTGATCACCCATTAGTAGAGATAGTGTTGTACCTTGTTTGATATTCTCATGTAATGTTGTCATCTAGGATCAATGTTTATGTCAACGAGGTAAAAATTTTAGATGTCCTAAAAACACAGTCTTCAAGGAATGTTTCAACCAAAATAAGTGTGTGAATTCTTCACAAATGGGACAGCCCAACATTCCTTTAATGCTATAGCCTGATAAATTTCTATAAGCAGGAAAGTCATTTATCATCCCATACAACATGGACCTCAATGTGAATTCTTCACTTCTATGAGAATCATACATTGTAACACCTGTATGCCACATCAATTTCATATCTTTGATCAATGGATCCAAATAGAAAATAATATCATTACTAAGTTTCTTTTGTCTATATATAAGAAGAGACAACATAATGTATTTGTGATTCATGCATAACCATAGAGGAAAGTTATAATTTACCAACATGAAGGGCCATGTACTATGAGTACTACTATGCACACCAAAAGGATTTATTCTCTCTATAGATAACATAAGATAAAATTTTCTCGAATCATTTCCAAATTCAGGATACTCATAATGATTTTTTAATAAGGATAATCTTCCAGATGATGTAGGTTCCCATATTTATTTTTTGTATCTACATTCCATGTCGATTGTATTGTGGTTTCCTAACAACCATATAGTCTTCTAAACCGTATAATTATAGGAAAGTACCATTCAACTTTCAAAGTACTTGATTCATTTTTCTTGTATGAATCCATGCCACACTTAGGGCATTTTATGAGCAATTCATGGTCCTTGAAAAACAATATGAAATAATTTGGACAATAAAATATTTTTTAGAGATCATTTCCATTGAATGTAGCATTAATTTAACATCATATGTTTGACATGAAAGTTCATATTCTTCTGGAAACATATCATCTAGGAGACTAAGTAGTTCTGTAAAGCTGGTGTCACTCTATCTGCTATCATCTTTCAAATTATATAACTTCAATATAGCTGACAATGTTGTGTATTTTGTACAACTGATATACAATGGTCTCTTAGCACAACTATTTAACTTCTCAAACAACTTTTTTACAATCACGAAGGTCATATTCAATTTCCATTTTCATTTCTTCCATGTGATCTCCATCACCATTTACATTGGCATTCATATAAAATGATCCATAAACCATAGTATCACCCCAATTGGTGTGCACATTTAGTTTTTCCCTATGTTTAGTCCAAAATTTGTAGATCTGATATATTTCATGAAAAATAAAATTTTCTTCCAACTCTTCTAGACTATTTTTTTGGAATAACAATAATGTAAACACGGAAAAAGGATTTGAGAAGGGTCTTATGCCTGATATATTGAAAACTTGATAAACTATTTAACTCTATATTCATAATATTTTGTCAAAAGATTAACATGCATCCATTTTAGATTCATATCCATCCTATTAGGTTCATAAAATATTCATTTTTTACAATAAATAAATAAATAAACATAAGATATTAATTATTAAATGTGGAATTTATAGATAATTTTAATAAGGGGAACCCAAAATTTTATTATTTTAAATAATTTTAGTATGATTTGAAAGAAATGGGTAATTGAATTTAATAAAATAATTACTCTAATATGGTAGGTGTTATCCTCTAAATTCATCTAAAGGTGAAAGTTATAGACAAATTTCATCCTCATAATCTTCATCTCCTAAATAGTTATTATTGCATTTTGTTGCTTGATACTCACCCCCATATCTTGTGGACATCCACCTATGTTGCTTGAACTACTCTAAGTAGTAGTCATCCTATACCTGGTACTTGTGATCATTTTGAATGAATTCTACTCAGAGTAGTTCAAGAAACATATTAGATATGGGAGATGAGTCTCAATAAACAAAATGCAATAATAACCGTTCAAGAGATGAATTTTATGAGGATGAAACTAAACCTTTCTTATCTTAAATAATGGGGGTGCTTATAATTTTTTCAGAGTTTCTATTCCTAAAAGAACTAAAACTGAAACTAAAACAATTATATAAGTTTTTTCATATAGAAAATAATAATAAATCATCTAGAATAATTCATATAGAATCTAATTCCATTTTTGAATATAGAGTTGTATAGTTTTTTAAGAATAAATTTTATAAAAACAATCAAAATAAATGTATTCCTCATAGCTATAGATATAGTGTTTCATCTATTTAAGATATAATGGTAGAGAATAAAATGATTCTTGATTTGAACCTAAATGGAGTACAATACCTAGAAAGCATAAACATCCATACCATGAATTCAAATATTTTAAATCCTTCCTTTTTAATATTGATAGAGATCAACATAATAATACTTTGAAAAAATATCCTATGGTGCTACCCACAGATAATGATATCAAGTTATATAAAGAAGAATTATCTTCAAAATATGTTACGTTCTAGAAATAATTATTTAGTGATGAAATATATTATATTATGAGAAATAATACTTTCATTTTTACATATTTTTTTAAAATATTCAAATCATATTGGTTGTAAATGTATATTTAGAAGCATGTATGACTCCAATGATAACATTCAAATTTTTAATGCTATATTAGTAATCAAAGGTTTAAGAAAATGGAATGTATTGGTTATTTTGATACTTATACCCATTTAATTCAAATTATGACAATAAGGATATTATTTTCCTTTAAATTTGATAAATCATTAGTGTGTTCATTAAACAAAGTTTAAAACTATATTTTTAAATGGAAATTTAAATAAATAGATTTACATGGAATAATATAAAGGTTTTATATATAATATATTTAAGAAATTATGTAAATTAGTTAAATATACTTATGGTATTAAATAAAAATCTAAACAACATGAGAAGTATGATTCTATTATTTTATCTAATGTATTTTTATATAATAATGTTGATAAGTGTAATTTTTTAATGTTCATAAAATAATAATAGGTTATTATGTGTATCAACATCGATGACATATTAATTTTTAAAAACAACATGAATAATATTAATAGATCATGTTTTGTTTGATCATGGATGTAGGAATTGAATCAAGATCTCGATCTTCGACATGATTAGGGTTATTCTACTCAAATTGAGGATATCTGTTGGTGAGCGTTTTCACCGTTATTGAGGTAGGTGGTCTATTATTTAAATCATAAAGTCTTGATTTCAATTAAGTATATGTAATTGTTCAATTTATATTAGATTTTTAGCAATTGATATTTGTACATTGAATTATTTAATTTGGAAAATTAATTAAATAATGGATCGTATAATTGGGATATTGAATTGATTGAATTGGAATAACTAATTATTGAATTAATTATGGGGATAATGAGATTGTGGGATGATATTGATTAATTATTGAGTTAATTAATTGAAAATGTTGTGTTTATGTAATTGATTGAATCAGATTAATTAATTATTGAATTAATTAATAGAATTGATGTGATTAATTAATTATTTAATTAATTAACAGAATTTATGTGATTAATTAATTATTGAATTAATTAATGGAAATTAGGTGATTAATTAATTATTGAATTAATTAATGTAATGATGTGAATATGCAATTTTAAAATTGGATTAATTAATTGGTGAATTAATTAATGGGTTATTTTGGTACATTATGAAATTGTGATACCGTGATATATGTGATAATCGTGTGTGGGACATGGTTTGCTGCATCAAAATACCATAGTGATAAATATTGTTAAATTGATAAATTGAGATGATGAATGGTAATAATGAAATTTAGATATGAATTGAGATGATGAATAATAATAATGGCATTTAGATAAGAATTCAGAAGATGAATGGTAATAATGGAATTTAGATATGAATTGAGACGATGAATGGTAACAATGAAATTCAGATATGAATTGAGATGATGAATGGTAAAAATGGAATTCAGATATGAATTGAGATGAAGAATGGTAATAATGACATTAAAATATATGATATCTCTTGGGGACATTTCAAACTCCAGCATAGGCCGAAGAAGATATTAAGAGTTTGGGTGTCCTAGGGAACCCAGGGGTTATGTGGATAAATAAAGACTAATTGAATGAATGTAAACTGTTTAAATTATTTCTTTTTATTTATTCTTTATACAACAGAATATACTTTTTTGGTTGGATATTGTTTTTGAAACTGTTGGTGGTGACCTACTGAGTTGTACTCACACCCTACTCGGGCTGCCTGATTGCTACTTGAATAGATATCATGGTTGTAGGATAGGTTAAGGTAATGGTCCCTGTGTTGGATGACTGAGTCGGTGTAACACCCCTAGACTTTAAAATATTTTCATTTCTGATTAAATTTTGTTGCTTGTTTGATTTTTACATAACACCATGTTAAGCTTACACTACACACAACAATGAGTTGATTTTCATTACATGAAAGACCCAATTTTACCGAACAACAATATATTAATAAAATATTATTATTTAATATAATATATAACATAGTCATTAAATTATTAATTATGAATAGTATTAACTAAATTTTGAATTTTATATATTACATATAATTTTAAAATTCATTTTATGTATTTTCTAGACATGATATAATAAAAATTTCAATTTTTCAGATACAAGAAGTATTTTTCAAAAAATACAGATTTTCCATTTTTTAATGGTGCACCCATTTTAAATCTAGTTTTAACACTTTTTTATATTCTATTTGACAAAAATAAACTTCTTCTTTGAAATCAGAGTATCAAAATTTACTTTGGTTGAATTTTTTGTATTATTCTCATAAATTTCACGTTTTGATGAATAGTAAAAAATAATGCATTTTAATTGAAAACTAATTTTTTAATAAAATTTATTTACAGTATTAAATTATATATTTGAATTGTTTTAATTTCTAAATATATTATATTTTTATCAATTAATATAATTTAGTTCATTATAATTAATTTTACATTGAATTTAGATGTAAAAATATTTCAATCTTTTTCATGTTTTAACTTTTAAAACCCGTTATCTCATTCTGATAATGAGATTAATTTTAAATTAAATACTGAAACTTATGTATTTTGAATTTTGAAAAATGGATTCCATATTTTGAATAATTGGGTCAAAATTATTTAAAAATGTTTCTTTTATTTTTGGGCATTATGCAGCACCCCAAACACTTCACGGTATGTTTCTATTAAATACATTCTAATTATAGACTATATTTCATGCATAAATGAGCCTATATGAAAAAAACATGGTTACTTATAGTATATATCCATAACCTATCCATTAAACTTAAATTTTCCAACTATGCGATTTGAATTTTAAAAATATGACATACACGGTTGTGTTCAAGATGATATTTAGAGTCTGATAGAATTAACTTAATTTTTGGTGAATAGTAACCTACCCTTATGAATTGTAACCTGCCCTAATGAATATTAACTTACCCTTATGAATAGTAATATGAATTTTATGAATGGTATTCATACCCTTAAGTGTATGAGTGAACTCAGGCACCATAAAATGAAGATGAATATTTTAAGTGTTTATATTTTTCGATTAAATAATGATTTTAATTAAATATTTAATTAACATATTTAGGAAATTATTTTTTAAAAATGGACTTCATTTTTGGATTCCACACGTCAAAAAATTCTTAGGGTGAATTTTTGGGATTTTTCTGAAATACTTAAATTTTTGATGAATAGTAAAATGTGATAATTTACGATAAATGCTAAATAAGCAATTAATTGAGTCATTGATGATGATATACTGATTTAAGCCCAATTGGTTCAAAGTTAAATGCATATATTACTGTTCTTGGTCATGTAATACCTACTATTGGTTGTCTTGAGAAGAAATAATAAATTAATGATTATAATATTAAGAAAACTCCTCTCCCCTCCACTATATAAACCACCCCTCACCCCCTCTTCCTCCCACACCACTCAAGCTTCAAGACTTAGATAAATTCTTCCAAATAATCTTACCAATCCCTCTCCTCACTTCCAGAACCTACTGGTCTCACAAAAAGGCCAAAAACAAAGGCCTTAAGGAGATTCTCAAGGAGGAGTACTCAAGAGGTGAACCCTCCTCTTTTCTTTCAATTTCTTTTACAAAGTTCCATTCTTTAGTTCTCCCTTCTCACCTCCCCTCTTCCAAATTACATGGTAATTCCAATACCTTAAATGTACTGTATTTTCATTTTTCTAATGTAATATTTTATCATAATCTCTCTTTTTCCCATCCTTTTATACAATAAATGCAAACACCGTCTGAGATGTGTAAATTTATCACACTCAAGGAAGACGGGTTTTCAATTTGCACCACTATCTTCAATATTGGTCATGAAACCTTTTCAATGGTTTAAAAAGGTCATAATATATTTATTTTATCTTTATTAATGTTCTGGAATTTTTACACATTCATAATATTGAATAATAATACAAAACAAGTTTATTGTGCACAAAACCGCCAAGCCAAATCCAAGCGTTTATTTTAACTCATCGAATGAGTCATCCTCATGGTATATGACCAGAATCATTATAAGATAATTTATATCTCTTTAATTTCACTAATAATGTATATTAAAAACTCTGGATATTTAACCATATTTCAAATAAACATCCATTCATGAATACAAGTAAACAAATCCTGAAACCAAGTAAGAAAATGATTCCAAAACAATAAAATTGAATCTCTTAAACCCATCAAAAAGGAAATTAATGAACTTAACAAGGTTATACCATATCAAATAAATGTTTATTAGGTTCTTTAATTATTAATTAATGAATCTAAATTTCATTATTCATGTCTTTAATAACAAGTCAAGAACACCTTCAAGCATAAGGTAAGGGATCCTCTCTCTCACTTTTGTTCAAGTATATCCCCTATGTTGTGCCCTTTTATTTTTAATTCCTAATTATGGGGTATGTTTTTTAACCTCACCATATTTACCTTGTGACATATGAATAATGTAATACCCCTTTACCTCTCATTAATCCCTCTCAGTAACACTCGTTACCTTGCCGAAATGTTTGTAAGGGGATTCTCATCTCACTTTCAATTCTGTGATATTTTCATTGTTCACCACTTATTTATTGTATGTGGTACATGTGTACTACCATTTGATATATAATAACACTATTATCTTTATATCCATTTTATTAAATAATTCATTTGAGAGTTATTAAGTTCTGGTCATATGATTCGACCGATTACTTTGTGGTAAGAGACTTTGTCTCAAATACTATTTTGTTGTGACTAACTTTGTATTGTGCACCTAATAATACTTATGTGGTATACCTAATGCCCATTTGAGATCAATTTTAATTTAAAAATTATATTTCTATTAAATATCCATAATCTCATACCGTGGATATGTTTGTTGTCTAAACCGTATACTATTTTACATATGGTGTTTATTTGGAAAGTTATTTTAATTATGGAAATATTGATGAATCCATATACTATACTCTATACGGATATTGAAAAGGAATAATTCTATTGTATTGAATTAATGTATAAAGAATTCTTTGGACATGAAGTGGGGTTTGGGGCCCGCTATAGCCCCTCGATGCATCAGTATGTCTCATGAGACAAATCAGTTTGGCGACAAACCTTTCGAGTTTGTTTCCAAAAATCATACTGGTTTCTACCCATAGAACTAAACCGTTTTAACAGTATTATGGATTCATGTTCCAGATACATGAAATCAAATTAATAATCATTCTCTTTATTCATTATCAGTTTTTACTATCCATGAGGTTTTTACTATGACAAAATCTAGGGATGCAGTTTCATTCTCAGTTTATTAATGGCGCAAGTTTCTCATTTATTAACCATGTCATATTGATTATGACAGATTTATTATGATTCACTTATTATTTTATTCATGATTCTGCTATTTTTAACCCTTACTGAGCGTTTGATCTCACCCCTTTCATTGTTTTCCATCAACAGGTGATGAAGAGGTGATTTTTTATTGAGTTCCTGTGGTTGCAGTTTTTAGTTTTTTCTATTTATTGTATTTTGTAACCTTTTACAATGTAATTTGAGTTACATCTATGTATCTAGTTTCTTAAAGACTACTAAAATAACCATTCATTCAGGATTTTCATTCCTTCTAACCATGCCAACATCAAAAGTAATGCACCGGCTCTAGCCTAGAGGGTTCGGGGTGTTACAGTTGGTATCTGAGGAAGTTTAGTAGGAAACTTGGAAACTAGAGTAGGAAATATATAGTAGGGAACAAATCCCTACTGTAGTATTTGAGGATAAATATAAAATAATGCCCTGGTATTTTGGTAAGGAATATATTATGTGAATCATTCTAGAAAATACATCCCTGTCTGGATACGAGCAGGTAGAGGTGGCTCTGGCACAGGTGTACCTAGGAGTGAGAACTCCAACAAGGAGTTTTGGGCTTGACCCGAGGTATCCTAGTGCCAAAAAATGGGAATTTCTTCACTCTTGGTTACGACACTCTTAGGTATATTCTTAGGATAATTCACATTTTCTTTACAAGCCATTATGAAGGAGTTTAATGTAAATTTTTCCTCAGAGAAACCATGTTTATAAGATTTGATATGCATAGAATTTCAATCTATGTTGAGTACTTTTCTATTTAATATTCATAAACTAATATAGTGTATCCCATTATTTAGAAATGGTGTCTAATGGAAGAAGGGGAATCAATACTCGTGGGCAAGGTAGAGATCTCCCTACTGAGAAAGTCAACACAGTCAATGTTGGAGCAGATCAGATCATGATCATATTGGGACAACTTACTCAAGTTGTAACGAATAACCATTCCACACCTGTGTTGGATTGTTTAATGTGGCAGAAGCCCCCATCTTTCAGCGGGACTACTAACATAGTGGTTGCTGAGCAATGGATCAAGTCCCTTGAAAAGATATTCATGGTATTAATATTTAATGGAGATGAAAAGGTAGCACTGGCAGTATATTGTCTCAAGGGAGACACTTATCAATGGTGGTCCTTGATTTAGAATACCACGGAGGAAGAAGAAATAGAAGATATGGAATGGATGACTTTTAAGGAAATATTCTTCAAAAAATATTTCCCTCGTGAGAAACGAACTGAAATGAAGAGGAAATTCCTTAGCTTAAAACAAAGGGAAGGAGAAAGTATTGCATAGTATGAGGCTACTTTCACAAGGCTGACTAAGTATGCCATATATTACGTACGTGACTCGGCATACAAGATTGATAATTTCTTTGAGGGTGTTAAGACAAGTCTTCAAAGGGCATTGTCTTCTCAATAATTTTCATCATATGATGAAATTGTATCAAGTGACATCAAAATAGGGAAATAATTTTCTAGATCAAATATTTTCAAAGGAAACCAAGATAAGAAGCGGTACTCTGATAAAAAAAGGAAAAGGAGAAGCACCAAAGAAGAGAAAGGGAATAAAGCTATTCCCATTATGTGAGAACTGTGGAAAGAATCATCTCGAGAACTTGAAAGGCATGGGAGTCTGCTATAACTGTGGATAAAAGGGTCATCGATCTGATGAATGCAAGGGGAAGAAACAATTAAATGATATTCAATGCTACAATTGCAGAAAAATAGGACACTATGAAAATGAGTGTCCTAAGCACTAAGGAAACATGCCTCAGAAAAATCCAAGAGAATAAGGGAGAGCCTATGCGATTACAACCGCGGAGGTTGAAATTCCAAATGACGTGATGGCATGTACTTTAATTGTTTCCTCAAACATAGCCAATACTTTATTTGATTCTGAATCATCGCATTCATTTATATATTCCTATTTTTCCAAGAAAATTGGATATGTCCAATTTGATTTAATAAAGGAGTTGTCAGTAAAAAATCCCAGGGGATGTATCATTGCAA
Source organism: Viscum album (assembly GCA_963277665.1). Lineage (NCBI taxonomy): Eukaryota > Viridiplantae > Streptophyta > Magnoliopsida > Santalales > Viscaceae > Viscum > Viscum album. Next base: position 2,078,348,947 of record OY728128.1, on the reverse strand, counting down.
CAAAGGCATGCCGACTAGTCCCCCTCCAGACACCAAAACGTGATTTAGTTGCTAAAATTATCATCATAACAATGACTGAATTTTATATAATTCTCGCTATGGATTGGCTATCAAATTATGATGAAAAGATTTATTGTAATAAGAAGGAAGTTACAATTTTTGAAAATGGAGTAGAATCCCTTGTCTTTAGGGCAGAAACTTCGCCACCTGATTCTTATCTAGAACCACCCCAGTAGTTCTATTGAATGCAATACTGGGAGAGAAAGATAAACCAATATCTATGGGCAAGGAAAGAAATCTTCAAATTGAAGATGTGCACATAGTGCAAGAGTAAATTGATGTATTTCCAGAGGATTTACATAGACATCCTCTAGAGTGGGAAGTTGAGTTCTCTATTGATTTAATTCCTAATGCAAGACCTATATCAAATACTCCATATAGAATGGCCACTGTGGAATTAGTAGATCTAAAAAAACAACTATAGTATTTGAGTGAAAAAGGATTTATTCGGCCTAACATTTCTCCATGGGGAGCCCCTGTCCTCTTTGTCAAGAAGAAAGATGGATCCATGAGGCTTTGCATTAATTATAGGAAAATCAATGCTATTACAATAAAGAATAAGTATCCTCTGCCCCGTATTGATGATTTATTTGATAAACTTCATGGAGCTCAATACTTCTCAAATATTGATATTCTATCTGGATATCATCAGTTGCGTGTGAGGAAGGAAGATATTTCTAAGACAACATTTCAGACCAGGTATGGGCATTATGAGTTTACAGTGATGCCTTTTGGACTAAAAAATTCACCCTCTGTTTTCATGGATTTAATGAATAGAATTTTCAAGGAATATCTTGATAAATTTTTCGTGGTATTCATCGATGATATCCTCATATACTAAAAAAGCTATGAAGACCATGAGAATCACTTGCGGATTATTCTGAGAACTCTTAGAAGAAATAAATTATATGGGAAGTTTAGCAAGTGAGAATTCTAGATTCAATCAGTTTATTTTCTAGGACATATTGTCTCCAAGGATGGAATCCTAGTTGATCCTGTGAAGACAAAGGCAATACAAGATTGTCCCATGCTAAAAAACATAACTGAGGTATGCGGTTTTATTGGCTTAGCAGGTTACTATCAGCGTTTTGTTCAGAATTTTTCCCGACTGGCTAACCTGCTAACCAAGCTCACATGTAAAGGAGTTAAGTTTGTGTGGACAAAAGAATGTACAAAATAATTCAAAGAATTGAAAAGAATATTGGTCAATGCTCCAATTTTGACTCTTCCATATGGAAGTGGTGGATTTGTAATATACAGCGATGCATCAAAGAATGGACTGGGTTGTGTCCTTATGAAAAATGATAAAGTTGTTGCTTTTGAATCAAGATAGTTGAAGACTCATGAGAAAAATTATCCAACTCATGATCTTGAGTTAGAATCCGTAATATTTTCTATGAAAATATGGAGGTATTATCTCTAAGGAGAGAGATTTGAGATTTATACAGACCACAAGAGTTTGAAATATATTTTCACACAAAAAGAACTCAACATGAGGTAAATGAGATGACTTAAGTTAATCAAATATTACGATTGTTCAATACACTACCACCCGGGAAAGGCGAATAAGGTGGAAGATGCATTAAGAAGGAAAGATCATGGACTTGTGACTCAAATGAGGATTGAGAGAGATCCTATATTTTTGGATATACTAAATCTGGATATAGGAATTGTTAAAGAAATGGAAACATCTTTCCTCTTTCAAATGATTGCTAAACCATCTTTATTAGAGAAGATAAAAATCTCTCAATCTGATGATGAGAATCTGCATAAGAAAATTAATTCTGTCAAGGATGGGAGACTAGATGACTTCATGTATGAAGGAGTTCTAAAATTTGGGAAGAGGTTATGTGTTCCATCAGTTGCTGAGCTAGAAAGGGAACTATTAAATGATGCTCATAGCTCAAATTTCTCTATACACCTAGGTAACACCAATATGTATAGAGATCTGAAGGAATATTTTTGGTGGGATAATATGAAGCAGGAAATTGCTAACTATGTGTCAATATGTCTAGTTTGTTAACAAGTGAAGGCAGAGAGACAACATCCCAAAGGAGTGATGCAACATCTATCTATTACTATGTGGAAGTGGGATAACATTACGATGGATTTTATCACCGGACTACCGAGGAAACCTAGAAGGAATGACACAATATGGGTAATTATTGATCGTCTCAGAAAATCAGTACATTTCATTCCTATAAGAGAGGATTTTACACTTGAGAACTTGGAAAGACTTTATATTAATGAATTTTTAAGACTTCATGGTGCACCTCTATCGATTGTATCCGATCGAGATCCTCGGTTTACATAAAAATTCTGGAAAATTCTCCAGAAATCTTTGAATACTGAGCTTTATATGAGTACTGCTTATCACCCCCAAACCGATGGAAAGTATAAAAGGAATATTCAAACTTTAGAAGACATGATGAGGTCATGCTCTCTTGACTTCCAAGGTACGTGGGATCAATAATTTTTTTTGGTGGAATTTGACTATAACAATAGTTTCCATTCTAGTATTCAAATGGATCCATATGAAGCATTATATGGAAAAAGATGTCTAAATACAACTTTTTGGGATGAAGTTGGTGAGGGGAAACTTATAGGCCCAGAACTTATTGAAGAGACCACGAAAAAGGTGAAGAAAATACAAGCCCATATTAAAGCAGCCCAAAGTAGGAAAAAGAGTTATGCTGAAAACCAGATAAAGGACTTGGAATTCCAAGTGAGAGATCATGTATTTCTGAAAGTATCTCCATGGAAGGGTGTCTTAAGGGTTAGTAAGAAAGGGAAACTACACCCCAAGTATATCGAACCATTTGATATTCTGGAAAGAATCAGAGTAGTAGCTTACCGTTTAGCAATGACGCCAAATCTCCCCAAAGTACATGATGTGTTCCACATGTCATTGTTGAAGAAATACATGCCAGACCCAACACATGTACTCACCTATGAAGAAATTGAACTGGAACTTGATTTGTCATACTGTGAAAAGCCTATTAGGATTCTTGATATAAGGGAGCAGGTATTGAGAAATTGGACAACTCATCTAGTAAAGGTTCTTTGGAAGAACCAGAATATAGAGGAAGCAACATGGGAACCAGAGAATTTCATGAAAAATAACCACCCACATATTTTTGGTTAGATTCATACATAAAATTTCTAGGATGAAATTTCTGAAGGAGGGAATAATGTAGCACCCCAAACACTTTATGGTATTTTTCTCTTAAATACATTCTAGTTATAGCCTATATTTCATGAATCACTGAGCTTACATGGAACAAAACAAGGTTAATTATAGTATATATCCATAACCCATCCATTAAAATTAAATTTTCCAACTCTAAAATTTGAATTTTAAAAAGCTGCATGCACGGTTGTGTTCAAGATTATAATTAGAGTCTGATAGAATTAACTTAATTTTCAGTGACTAGTAACCTACCCTTATGAATAGTAACATGCCCTTATGTATAGTAACCTACCCTTATGAATAGTAATACGACTTTTATGAATGGTATACATACCCTTGAGTGTATAAGTGAACTCAGACACCTTAAAAATGAAAATGAATATTTTAAGTGTTTATATTTTTTGATTAAATAATGATTTTAATTAAATATTTAATTAATAATATTTAGGAAATTATTTTTGAAAAATGGACTTCATTTTTTGATTCTACACGTCGAAAAATGGTTAGGGTGAATTTTTGGGATTTTTCTGAAATACTTAAATTTTTGATGAATAGTAAAATGCGCTAATTTACGATAAATTCTAAATAAGGAATTTATTGAGTCATTGATGATGATATGCTGATGTAAGCCCACTTGGTTCTAAGTCACATGAATATATTACTGTTCTTGGTAATGGAGTACTCACTATTAGTTGTCTTGAGAGGAAATAATAAATTAATGATTATAATATTAAGAAAACTCCTCTCCCCTCCACTATATAAACCACCCATCAAACCCTCTTCCTCCCACACCATTCAAGATTCAAGACTTGCCTAAATTCTTCCAAATAATCTTCCCAATCCCTCTCCCCACATCCAAGACCTTCTGGTCTCACCAAAAGGCAAAAATAAGGCCTTAAGGAGATTCTCAAGGAGGAGTACTCAAGAGGTGAACCCTCTTTTCTTTCAAATTCTTTTACAAAGTTCCATTCTTTTGTTCTCCATTCTCAACTTATGTAGTACACCCGGTTTGAGGTATGTGACCTTTTTTTATGCTTTTTTATTCGTTTAAAGTATATGGGATGAGTTGGGAGGAGGTTGGGAGAGTTTGGAATGATTTTGAATAAGTTTGGAGGCTTTTAAAGGGGTGCACGGTTTGAGCACGGTTAGTGGAAACCATGCGGATTCCCCAGGAAACCATACAGACCCTTATTCTCAAGATAGTAGGACTCACATGACTTGCGTATGGTTTTCTAAACCGTGCAAGGAAACCGTACAGACTCTAGCTCTCGAGGTAGTGGCGTGCGCACGGTTAGTGCACGGTTTGCCGAACTGTGCGAGCTGACTGTGCGGCCACTTAAAGTTAGGGTTTTAAAACCTAAGCTCACTTAGGATTGCCTCATTTCACTCATATCTTCCTCCCACTCTAGTCTCACTTGGGATTTTGGGTTCTCAGGGGTTAAGGGTGCTCTCCCACTCGTTTTGGAAGCGTTTCAAAGGGGTTTCAAGGCGGTTTGAAGGTGGTTTCTCCTGGGTAAGTCTCTCCTCTTGTTTCTCTTGTGTTTTCCTCTAGATCTACTTCCCTATCTTTCAAGGTTTTCTCAATCTACACTTGTTGTGCGTAGATCTAGGGTTGGGGTTGACTTGAATGTCAATATTAAGTCTTGTGGATGTTAGGGAAAGTGATCTAGATAGGTTTCGGTGGTGCGTTCGCCGGATTTGAGGTGCGGTGGCTTGTGGGTCGATTTCTCAGGAACCCTAAAGGTAGGTGGCTTCTCTCTCGACTCCACTTGGTTAGAACTAGTGGTTCCTTGTTACAATTAATTTTTGTGCTGAAAATTAATTATGAATTGTTATGTGAAATTGGTTGGAAATCCCTTGGGTGATGTTTTGGGGATTTTTGGGAAAACGGGTGTTTTATGGTGAAATGATATTCTTGTGGATTTTAAAATGAAGATTTTTAAAATGGGATGATATGGTTGATTTATTAAAATGATTGATGGAAAGGGTTTTCAATAAAAAGTTTTTTTTATTAAAATGTTGTTTGGCATGGAAAATGGTTTTCAATAAATGGGTGATTTATTGAAGTGGATTGATATGCAATGGAATTGGTTGATTGCATGTTGTTGTGACCTTGGTGGATTTATGCTTGGCTTGGTTTGATTTAAATGTTGTATGGAAGTGGGCGGGAAGTCTCACTATAAAAAGGGGATGAATAGTGGTCAGAAGAACCACCATATGAGTAGTGGTCAGGAAGTACCGCTATTTGTGAATGGGTTGGGCGGAAGTCCCACCATTTTGGTTGTTTTGGTGCGAATGGGTGAACGGGTCGGGCAGAATTCCCACCGTTTTGGTTGCTTGTTGTGCATTTATTTTCAAGATGAAATTGTTGTGTTAATGTGTAAATGTTGGGATGATTGTGGCTTGTTTGGTTGGATTTCCCTTGGTTGCTTGGGTTGGATGTGATGGCTTGGTAAGGATATGTTTGGATTATGAAAATGGTTGCACTTATGATTCATTTTATATAAAATGTTTTATATAATGTGCTAATAGTTTTATCCTAGTGGCGTGTATAGGGAAGTCATTTTGGGAAATCATAATGAGTTTTAGTACTCACCCCCTACTTTGGCACTGTGGTCTCTTTGCAGATGTTGTGTACCGTGATGTGGGAAAAGGTAAGGCATCAACCTCCTTTAGTGGTGCGGTGTGATGTCTTGGTGGAGTGTGGAGCCTGGAGCTTGGTGTGGAGCTGTGGTGGTGTCATGGCTCGTAGTGGGTGTTTTTTAGTTTTCCACTTGTACTCTGATGTTGTATTGGGTTGTTTTGTCATGTGAGATTATGGATCATCTGGTTGTCTTTGGTAATGTATGAGTTTGGTTTTGTTGACATGCATCATATAGTTGTGGTTGTTTGGTTGGTTTTTTTTCAAGGAAAAATCGTTCCCCAATTGTTCTCTGAGCCCTCGACATTTATTGCTAGCCTTTAGCGCCTTGGGAACGTCGCTTAAGGCCAATTAACCCTCATCGCCTCCTCAAGCCAATGAGGTAGGGGCGGGGTGTTACAAGTGGTATCAGTTTGTTCGGTCCTTTGGAGTTGATCTTCGGATTTGGTGTTGACATTCGTTGTGGTACATTCCTTAAGTCGGGATGGTAGTAAGATGTAGGAATGTTGAAACTTGGAATGTATAGCATAAAAGGACATAGCTAACCCTTTTATGCTGAAATTGAAGTTACCAGGGAGTTGGGTACATGAGTGTTTTGGAGACACTTATAGGCATTGGAAATCTCATTGTCGTGGGTGTAGCCAATGAGATGAGCATGGCATGCATGGTAGAAATGACTTCCCACTAGGATGCATATTTCATTGAGGTATAATGATTTATGATGTGATATGAATGTGTGAAATTGTAATGTGAATAAATTGGTATTTTGAAAATGGTTTGGTTTTCAAAATGGTGAAGCATGGAACATGTGAAAAGGGATGGAAAGACTTGTTGTGATAATGTTGTGTAATGTGATTTGAAATGGGATTTCGTGATGTCTACGGAAGTGAGACTCATGGTTGTTTGTTTTCTGTTTATAGAAATGGCATTGGGTAGGCGTCGTAGAGACCAACCGGAGGAGGCTGCTGAGAATGTGGTAGCACCTGAGCCTCAGGTGAACCAACAGTTACTGCATAGCATAGCGCAAGCTTTCCAGGCTGTGGAAAGTGGAAACAAAATGAATGAACCAAGGCATGTGGATCATGCAGTTTAGTTTCAAAAGTAGAATCCACCCATCTTCAGGGGTGATTCAGAACCGGAGAGGGCAGAAGCATGGTTGAATAGAATGAACAAGATCTTCGAGTTATTGGGAACACCGGTAGAGTTAAAATTGAAGTTGGGTACGTATATGTTGGAAAATCTTGCCCTTCAGTGGTGGGAGTTGGTAGTCCAAGCTGGGACTGACCAAGGTATGATGTGGAAAGGCTTTGAGGAATTGTTTAATAAACAATTCTACCCACATACGTTCAGAATTCAACGTACGACTGATTTCTTCAGTTTGAAGCAAGAGCTTATATCCGTGACGGAGTATGCAGCTATATTTATGAACTTAGTGCGGTTTGCACCTGATGTGGCGGGTAGCACATCGTTGAAGGCAAGGATCTTTGAAGCGGGATTAATTCAAGAAATCCGTTCAAAGATAGCGGTGTTGTGTATAGATGATTACCCAGAGATGGTGAATAGAGCCTCGGTGGACGAGCGGGATCTGTTGGGAGCTCTGGGCGGGGGAAGCATGGTTAGTGGGAACTCTAACGCTGGGTTCAAGAGAAGGAGGGACACTTATTCCCAGGGCGGGGATATGGTATATAATTCGACAGAAGGATTGGTAAATCTTCCTCCGAAGCCCCAGATCAAGCTGGGATGTTTTCAGTGTGGTTCCACGAGCCACATCAAGTAGGATTGTATGACACAACCTCGAGCATATCATAATTTTAAGCAGATGAGGCATCTGCAGCGTTATTGTCGGAATGATCCAAGGTCGGGTGCGCATGAAACTCTTCAGGGATCGCATATGTCGTATGCTTCGATGGGACGGGGGCAGCAGTATACCCCTCTGCAGCAGAGTAAACTAGGTCATGGTGATTCTCAGAATACCACGAAACCTCCACAAAGCAATAAAGAGCAGAGTGTGGCAAGAAAGAATGTGTTCGGAGCTGAAGTGGTTGTGGTGGATGATCAGTCGGGACCATCCACGGTGCGAGGTACTATTCTTTTAAATTTTACCTTGAAGAAAGTGTTGTTTGATACAGGTGCTTCACACTCTTTTTTTGCTGCACGTGTGGTTGATTTGCTGGGTTTAAGGGTAGAAATGATACCCTCGGTTTTGAAACTTCAAACTCCTCTGGTTCGAAGAGAGTGTCGAGCCTTATTTTGTAGAGAATTTTGTATCATTGTGGGCAAGGTTGAGATAGTGTGGAATTTCTCAATGCTTGAGATGGAAGAGTATGATGTAATCCTGGGAATGTATTGTCTGGTGGATTTTAAGGACACATCGATTGTGATGTGGAGACAACGGATTTTATGACACACGATGGTGTTAGACATCTCTTTAGAGGAGAGAGGCATGAAAGGTAGGGTGCAACAGGTTTGTTGGCACCAGTAGTGGGTACGTTATCGTATCAGTTGGCAGCGTTGTCGTTGAAATCGGTAAATGGAGTTGAGCAGAGTGTTCCTCTAGCAGTGTTGGATCAGTTCATGGATGTTTTTCCTGAAGAATTCTCTGGGTTACCTCCCGTAAGAGAAGTGGAGTTTAAAATTTATCTCCTCTCGGGGACCAGTCCTATCTCACTTCCATCTTATCAGATGGAACCAGCTGAATTACAGGAATTGAAAGTCCAGTTGGAAGAGTTAGAAAACAAAGGGCCTAGCACGTCTCCACGGGTAGCGCCGGTGTTGTTTGTAAAAAAGGCGGATGGAACCTTGAGGCACTGTGTTGATTATCATAGACTCAACCAAGTCACAATAAATAATAGATATCCACTTCAACGAATTGATGATTTGTTCGACCAGTTGAGGGGTGCCCAGTGGTTCTCCAAGATCAACCTGAGGTCGAGATATCATCAATTGTGGGCGAGGAAGGAGGATATTTCTAAAATTGCTTTCAGAAGTAGATATGGCCATTATGAATATGTGGTTATGCCCTTTGGTCTAACGAATGCGCCGACAGTGTTTATGGCATTGATGAATCAGATATTTCAGAGATATCTGGATTCATTTTTGATGGTGTTTGTTGATGATATTATGGTGTATTCAAAGACAATGGTGGAGCCTGAGCAGCACTTAGCGACAATTCTGGGGATCTTAAGGGATCATCGGTTGTATGCCAAATTGTCAAAATGTGACATTTGGATACAGGAAGTTCATTTTCTTGGCCACATAATTTCTGAAAGGGGTGTTTCAGTGGATCCAGAAAAGATAGAGGCCGTTATCTCGTGGCAAACGCCACAGAATGTGTTTGATATACAGAGTTTTCTTGGTCTAGCTGGGTATTATCGGCATTTTGTTCGTGATTTTTCACGTTTGGCTTCTCCAATGATAGCTTTGACAAGAAAGAATGTTCCATTCCAGTGGAATGAATGGTGTCAGCAGTGTTTCGAAGAGCTAAAGGTTCGTCTTACATCATCACCAATCTTGGTTTTTCCAGAATCAGAAAAAGGGTACGTGGTGTATTGCGATGCATCAGGATCAGGGTTGGGGGGAGTTCTCATTCAAGGGAATCATGTGGTTGTATATGGATCATGACAGTAGAGAGTTCATGAGAAGAACTACCCAACTCATGATATAGAGTTTGCAGTAGTGGTCCATGCTTTGAAAGTGTGGCATAATTATCTCTTCGGTGAGAAATTCACGGTATATACAGATCATAAGAGCTTGAAGCACATTTTTTCACAAAGGGATTTAAACTTGAGGCAAATGAGATGGATGGAATATCTCCAGATGTTTAATTTTGACTTGATGTACACACTGGGTAAGGGAAATTTGGTGGTGGATGCATTAAGTAGAAAATCATATGCTCAAATGGTGAAACATGCATCAGACCAGTGGCAGTTGATGTCGGTTATAGCCGATATGCGGTTGGAATGTGAGGATCAGGGCGATAGAGCGGTCTTCTTTCCATTTTTTTTGATTCTTGACTTGGTTGGCCTGGTTAGAGAGGCACATATATCCAATTCTATGTATGTGTCCATGTGGTCGAGACTCAATGGTGGGGAGACCATTGGTGGTTGGCAACTGAATGCAGATTCAGTTTTGTGTTTTCAGAATCGGATGGTTGTACCAGTTGCTTATCAGGAGGATATTCTTAGGGAATATCATTATTCCAGGTGGGCTGTTCATCCTGGAATTCATAAAATTTATAAAGCGTTGAAAGCACAGTTCTGGTGGGCTGGTATGAAAAGAAGTGTGGATGAGTTTGTTTCGAAATGCTTGACTTGTCTGCAGGTCAAGGCAGAGCATCAGAGGCCAGAAGGAATGTTGCAGTCTTTACCAATACATGTTTGGAAGTGGGAGTAGATAATGATGGATTTTGTCACAGATCTCCCAAGAATGGTCATAAAGCACAATGCCATTTGGGTGATAGTGGATCGACTAATGAAGTCGGCCCATTTCATCCTGATTCGTAAATCTCATACGGTGGAGGATCTATCCAAAATCTATATCCGGGAGGTGGTAAAGAGGCATGGTGTTCCAGTTTCGATTGTATCCGATAGAGATCCGAGGTTTACATCTCATTTCTAGAAATCCTTGCAGCAAGCCCTTGGGACACAATTGACTATGAGCACATCGTATCACCCTCAGATGGATGGACAATCCGAGAGGACGATACAAACTCTGGAGGATATGTTGCAGGCTTGTGTCATGGATTTTGGTGGCTCATGGGAGGAGCACTTGTCATTGGTTAAGTTCTCGTACAATAACAGTTATCAGGCATCCATATAGATGACTCCTTTTGAAGCATTGTATGGGAGGCCATGTCATTCTCCACTATGTTGGGTGGAAACGGGCGAGTCCTCGATGGTTGGACCGAGCCTTGTCCAAGAAACTACGGAGAAGATCAAGTTGACCAGGAAGAGAATAGAGATGGTTCAGAGTCGTCCGAAATCATATGCGGATCATTGTCGACGACCGTTGTCGTTCGAGGTGAGTGATCATATGTTCTTGAGGATCTCTCCTAGGTTGGGACATCGTCGGTTTGGGAATCATAGAAAGATATCTCCAAGGTATATTGTTCCTTTTGAGGTTCTTGAGAGGGTTGGTGAGGTGTCTTATCATTTTTCTTTTCCACCTAGGTTTAGTGCGGTGCACAATGTGTTTCATGTGTCGCAGTTGAAAAAGTATCATCTGGATCGTGACCATATGATTCGGTGGAATCATGTTGAGCTAGAACTGGATGCTTCGTTGGTGCACGTGCCAGTGCGGGTTAAGGATAGGCAAGAAAAGGTCTTGCATGGTAAAAACATCGGTTTAGTTCAGGTTTTGTGGAAACATGGTCAGATTCAAGAGGAGACTTGGGAGCGGGAGAAAGATATGATCGAGCAGTGGCCAGAGCTCTTTCAGAAAGGGTGGGTTCACTACTTTCTGAGGACGGAAAGTCCAATGGTGGGGAGAATGTAGTACCCCCGGTTTGAGTTATGTGGCCTTTTTTATGCTTTTTTATGTGTTTAAAATACATGGGATGAGTTGGGAGGAGGTTGGGAGAGTTTGGAATGGTTTTGAATAAGTTTGGAGGCTTTTAAATGGGTGCACGGTTTAAGAATGGTTAGTGGAAACCGTGCAGATTCCCCAGGAAACTGTGCGGACCCTTGTTCTCGCGATAGTAGGCCTCATATGGCCTATGCACAGTTTGCCAAACCGTGCAGACTCTGGATCTTGAGGCAGTGGCATGCGCACGGTTAGCACACAGTTTTCCAAACCGTGCGGGCTAACTGTGTGACCATTTAAAGTTAGGGTTTTAAAACCCGGGCTCACTCGGGATTGCCTCATTTCACTCCTCTCTTCCTCCCACTCAAGCCTCAATCCGGATTTTGTGTTCTCAGGGGTTAAGGGTTCTCTCCCACTCGTTTTGGAAGCGTTTCAAAGGGGTTTTAAGGCGGTTTGAAGGTGGTTTCTCCCGAGTAAGTCTCTCCTCTTGTTTCTCTTGTGTTTTACTCTAGATCTACTTCCCTATCTTTTGTGGTTTTCTAGATCTACACTTTTTGTGTGTAGATCTAGGGTTGGGGTTGCCTTGGATGTTAATATTAAGGCTTGTGGATGTTAGGGAAAGTGATCTAGAGAGGTTTCGGTGGTGCGTTCTCCGGATTTGAGGTGTGGTGGCTTGTGGGTCAATTTCTTGGGAACCCTAAAGGTAGGTGGCTTCTCTCTTGACTCCACTTGGTTAGAACTAGTGGTTCCTTGTTACAATTAATTGTTGTGCTGAAAAGTAATTGTGAATTGTTATGCAAAATTGGTTGGAAATCTCTTGGGTGATGTTTTCGGGATTTTTGGGAAAAAGGGTGTTTTACGGTGAAATACTATTCTTGTGGATTTTAAAATGAAGATTTTTAAAATGGGATGATATGGTTGATTTATCAAAATGATTGATGGAAAGGGTTTTCAATAAAAGGGTTGTTTTATTGAAATGTTGTTTGGAATGGAAAATGGTTTTACATAAATGGGTGATTTATTGAAGTGGATTGATATGAAATGGAATTGGTTGATTGCATGTTGTTGTGACCTTGGTGGATTTATGATTGGCTTGGTTTGATTGAAATGTTTTATGGAAGTGGGTGTTAAGTCTCACCATAAAAAGGGGATGGATAGTGGTCGAAAGAACCACCATATGAGTAGTGGTCGGGAAGTACCGCTAGTTATGAATGGGTGAATGGGTTGGGCGGAAGTCCCACTATTTTGATTGTTTTGGTGTGAATGGGTGAACGAGTCGGGCAGAAGTCCCACCGTTTTGGTTTCTTGTTGTGCATTGCTTTGCAAGATGGAATTGTTGTGTTAATGTGTAAATGTTGGGATGATTGTGGCTTGTTTGGTTGGCTTTCCCTTGGTTGCTTGGGTTGGATGTGATGGATTGGTAAGGACATGTTTGGATTATGAAAATGGTTGCACTTGTGATTCATTTTAAATAAACTATTTTATATAATTTACTAATAGTTTTATCCTAGTGGCGTGTGTAGGGAAGTCATTTGTGGAAATCCTACTGAGTTTTAGTACTCACCCACTACTTTGGCACTATGGTGTCTTTGCAAATGTTGTGTACCATGATGTGGAAAAAGGTAAGGTATCAACCTCCTTTAGTGGTGTGGTGTGATGTCTTGGTGGAGCGTGGAGCCTGAAGCTTGGTGTGGAGCTGTGGTGGTGTCATGGCTCGTAGTGGCTGTTGTTTAGTTTTCCGCTTGTACTCTGATGTTGTATTGGGTTGTGTTGGCATGTGAGATTATGGATCATCTGGTTGTCTTTGGTTATGTATGAGTTTGGTTTTTTTGACATGCATCATATAGTTGTGGTTGTTTGGTTGGTTTTGTCTCAAGGTAAAATCGTTCCCCAATTGTTCTCGGAGCCCTCGACATTTATTTCCAGCCTTTAGCACCTTGGGAACGTCGCTTAAGGCCAAGTAACCCTCACCGCCTCCTCAATCCAATGAGGTAGGGGATGGGTGTTACACCCCCCCTCATCCAAATTCTATGATAATTACAGTACCTTACATGTACTGTATTTTCATTTTGCTAATGTAATATTTCATAATAATCTCTCTTTTCCCCTGATTTTATACAATAAATTCAAACACTGTCCGAGATGTGTAAATTTACCGCACTCAAGGAAGACGGGTTTTCAATTTGCATTACTATCTTTAATACTGGTCATGAAACCTTTTAAATGGTTTAAACAGGTCATAATATATGTATTTTATCTTGATTAATGTTCTGTAATCTTTACAGGTTCATAATATGGAATAATAATACAGAACAAGTTTATTGTGTACAAAACCGCCAAGCCAAATCCAAGTGTTTATTTTAACTCATCGAATGAGTCATCCTCATGGTATATAACCAGAATAATTATAAGATAATTTATATCTATTTAATGTCACTAAGAATGTATATTAACAAATATGTAAGTTTAACTATATTTCAAACAAGCATCCATTCATGAATATAAGTAAACAAATCATGAAACCATGTAAGAAAATGCTTCCAAAATAATAAAATTGAATCTCTTAAACCCATAAAAAAGGAAATTAATGAACTTAATAAGGTTATACCATATCAATTAAATGTTTATTTGGTTATGTACTTATTAATTAATGAATCTAAAATTTATTATTCAGGTCTTTAATAACAAGTCAAGAACACCTTCAAGCATAAGGTAAGGGATCCTCTCTCTCACTTTTGTTCAAGAATCTCCCCTATGTTGTGCCCTTTTATTTTTAATTCCTAATGATGGGGTATGTTTTTGAACCTTCCCCATACTTACCTTATGACATATAAATAATGGAATACCCATTTACCTCGCATTAATCCCTCTCAATAACACTCGCTACCATGCCGAAATGTTTGTAAGGGGATTATCATCTCACTTTCATTTCTGTGAGATTTTCATTGTTCGCCACTTATATCTTGTATGTCGTATATGTGTAATTACATTTGATATATAATAACATGATTCTATTTATATTCATGTTATTCAATAATTCATTTGAGAGTTATTAAGTTCTGGTCATATGATTCGACTGATTATATTGTGGTAAGAGACTTTGTCTCAACTACTATTTTGTTATGACTAACTTTGTATTGTGCACCTAATAATCCTTATGTGGTTCACCTAATTCCCATTTGAGATAAATTTTCATTTTAAAATTATATTTATATTAAATATCCATAATCTCATATCATGGATATGTTTGTTGTCTAAACTGTATACAATTTTACATACGGTGTTTATTTGGAAAGTTATTTTAATTATGGAAATATTGATGAATTCGTATACTCTACTCTATACAGATATTGAAAAGGCATATTTCTCTTGTATTGAATCAATTTATAAATAATTATTTTGACATGCAGTGGTGGGTGGGTCCTGCTATATCCCCTCGATGCATCAGTAGGTCTCATGAGACAAATCAGTTTGGCGACAAACCCTTTGAGTTTGTTTCCAAAAATCAGACAGGTTTCTACCCATAGAACTAAACCATTTTAACGGTATTATGGATTCATGTTTCAGATAAATTACATCCAATTAATAATAATTCTATTGATTCATTATCAGTTTTTACTATCCATGAGTTTTTCACTGTGAAAAAATATAGGGATGCAATTTCATTCTGAGTTTATTAATGGCATGAGTTTCTCTTTTATTCACCATGCCATATTGATTATGTCAGATTTATTTTGATTCAATTATTATTGTATTCATGCTTCTACTATTTTTAACCCTTATTGAGCATTTGATCTCACCCATTTTATTTTTTTCCATCCACAGGTGATGAAGAGGTGATCGTTTATTGAGTTCCCGTGGTTGCAGTTTTTAGTTTTTGTTATGTATTGTATTTTGTAACCTTTTCCAATGTAATTTGAGTTACATCTATGTATCTAGTTTCTTAAAGACTACAAAACTGATCATTACTTTAGGATTTTCATTCCTTATAACCATGCCAATATCACAAGTAATGCACCGGATCCAGTCTAGAGGGGTCGGGGTGTTACACATTATGAATAACAACTTCAGTAATTGTTTTATTAATATGGTAAAAAGGTAATTAGGTAATTAAGGTAAAAATAATGTTATAAAATTACTCTAAAACTTTTCCTAATATCATTGAATGAGTGTGCTTTTACCTAAATCATCCTTTAGTCGAATTGGTATCCTTTTTAATCCACTTGGATGAGATTATGAAATTTAATATATTTTATTTAAAGAAAAGTTAAATATTTCTTACTCAAATTATTATAAATAAATCATTTTTAATATAAAGTTTCATAGAATCTAAGTTCATCTATAAATAATCATTTTAAATATAAAATGTTTATCTTAATCATGATAATTTATTTTTTATTTTTATGAAATAAATAATCACCTTAAAGTCTTATACAATGCTGATGTAGTGCTTGTACAAATAGAAAAATAATAATTAAAATGATTATAATTAAAATTGTATGGACTATTAAATGACAAAAAAACATACATAAATCATTTTTTTATTTAAATATCATATATAATTGTCCAAGGGTTTAATTAATGACCATTTGTAGTCACATAGATATGAATAAGACCCTTCTAATATTTTATTTAAAAGGAATTCAAGTTTTTCACATGATAGATTTTTAATTATTATACTATTTTAATATATGGTTTTCTACAAGATAAAATAGATTATAAATAGTCTTCGGAAATATAAAAGAATTACCTAAATTATAGTAATTTATTTATAATTTTTAGATATTAAATAATTACCCTTAATGCTAACACAATAGTGATGCAAAAACTATTTTATTAATAGAAATATCAAATAAATGGTTTTAAAAATATTAAAATAAATAAAATTTAAAATAATTAAGGGGATTCAAAAATTTTATAAGTGAATATGACATGTTAGGGGTATATTAAATTTTTTAAGTTATCTTTTTGTTTGTATTTTATTTAAAATCCAATAAATGAATAGTGTCAAAATTGACACTATTGATATTTTATAAAAATAACATTTCATTAAATTATTTAAAAATCATAAAAAATTTTAAAAACTAAAAATTGATAATTATAATGTCTAAAATTTCATAAAGTGTTAATTTATGGACAATTGACCCCACAAAAGTAAATATTTATAACCTTTAAATATTTAGAATATTATTACTCTAATTAAAATTAAATAGATTAATTAAGGATAAATAAAAATGATAAGGTTTAAAATAAAATAAAAACATATATAAAATTAATTAGTTGAAATAATTTCTACCTATCCTCATCTTATATTATAAATAAATCACTTTTAATCTATTTGGAATTGAAAATCAATTTATAATAAATTAATAGTTTTGGAGTTTCCTAAAGTGCCCCTCCCCTCTCTTATAAAAGCTCACATATCCTTCTATTTTATTCACACATATAAATCCATATGGATCAAAAAAACCTTCCCAATTATCCTCCCAACTTCCCTCAATTCATCCTATAGGCTATACTTTGGGCAGAAATCCAACCTAAGGAGTCCTTTTGTGGAAATCAAAAGGAGACACTCGAAGAAGTGGTAATTGTTTACCAATTCAATTCAATTTCTTTTATTCTTCGACTTACTCTTCCTATGTTGTTTATATAATAAATTAATAAATCAAATATCATATATATTATTAGATTTTATCTTGATTATGAGATAACCATATTCCTCTTTTTATCCATCCTATGAGTAACAATATCCCCATGCGTGTGTACGTACGACTTATAGTCTCCACCCCGTGGTGTAATTTGTTATTCACCACTATAATATTTGGATGGTTATAATGAAAAATATAATGAATATAAATAATGAATATGACATGATAATAATTCTTTATAATTAACATACCATCCAATTCCATACTATTTAACCATTAAGAGGATGATATCATCGCTCGTGCGTACGTACGACCTACCGTCTCCATGACACGATGAGATATATTCTCCACCTTAACCATTCAAGAAAGATTATAAAATTAATATGATGAGTAAATATAATATTTATTAACTTAATATCATTATTTATAGGACTAAAATATATCCTATGCCTAAGGAACATGACTTACATGACAAAATATGCATAGGAAAACGAAGCAGTTAATACCTGAAAAAATGGTAATACTAAAATATTATTAACAAAACGATACAATAGGATCATATAGATATCATAAGATCATATATAATATAATAAATATGAATATGGTCCTGATATAATTTAATAACATGATCTAACCATTATATAGGAGGTTAACATTCAAATTTTTAATGCTATATTAGTAATCAAAGGTTTAAGAAAATGGAATGTATTGGTTATTTTGATACTTATAACCATTTAATTCAAATTATGACAATAAGGATATTATTTTCCTTTAAATTTGATAAATCATTAGTGTGTTCATTAAACAAAGTTTAAAGCTATATTTTTAAATGGAAATTTAAATAAATAGATTTACATGGAATAATATAAAGGTTTTATATATAATATATTTAAGAAATTATGTAAATTAGTTAAATATACTTATGATATTAAATAAAAATCTAAAAAACACGAGAAGTATGATTCTATTATTTTATCTAATGTATTTTTATATAATAATGTTGATAATTGTACTTTTTTAATGTTCATAAAATAATAATAAGTTATTATGTGTATCAATATCGATGACATATTAATTTTTAAAAACAACATGAATAATATTAATAGATCATGTTTTGTTTGATCATGGATATAGGAATTGAATCAAGATCTTGATCTTCGACATGATTAGGGTTATTCTACTCAAATTGAGGATATCTTTTGGTGAGCGTTTTCACCGTTATTGAGGTAGGTGGTCTATTATTTAAATCATAAAGTGTTGATTTCAATTAAGTCTATGTAATTGTTCAATTTATATTAGATTTTTAGCAATTGATATTTGTACATTGAATTATTTAATTTGGAAAATTAATTAAATAAGGGATCGTATAATTGGGATATTGAATTGATTGAATTGGAATAACTAATTATTGAATTAATTATGGGGATAATGAGATTGTGGGATGATATTGATTAATTATTGAGTTAATTAATTGAAAATGTTGTGTTTATGTAATTGATTGAATTAGATTAATTAATTATTGAATTAATTAATATAATTTATGTGATTAATTAATTATTTAATTAATTAACAGAATTTATTTGATTAATTAATTATTGAATTAATTAAGGGAAATTAGGTGATTAATTAATTATTGAATTAATTAATGGAATGATGTGAATATGCAATTTTAAAATTGGATTAATTAATTGGTGAATTAATTAATGGGTTATTGTGGTACATTATGAAATTGTGATACCGTGATATATGTGATAATCGTGTGTGGGACATGGTTTGCTGCATCAAAATACCATAGTGATAAATATTGTTAAATTGATAAATTGAGATGATGAATGGTAATAATGGAATTTAGATATGAATTGAGATGATGAATAATAATAATGGCATTTAGATAAGAATTCAGAATATGAATGGTAATAATGGAATTTAGATATGAATTGAGACGATGAATGGTAACAATGAAATTCAGATATGAATTGAGATGATGAATGGTAAAAATGGAATTCAGATATGAATTGAGATGAAGAATGGTAATAATGACATTAAAATATATGATATCCCTTGGGGACATTTCAAACTCCAGCATAGGCCGAAGCAGATATTAAGAGTTTGGGTGTCCTCAGGAACCCAGGGGTTATGTGGATAAATAAAGACTAATTGAATGAATGTAAACTGTTTAAATTATTTCTTTTTATTTATTCTTTATACAACAGAATATAATTTTTTGGTTGGATATTGTTTTTGAAACTGTTGTTGGTGACCTACTGAGTTGTACTCACACCCTACTCGGGCTGCCTGATTGCTACTTGAATAGATATCATGGTTTTAGGATAGGTTAAAGTAATGGTCCCTGTGTTGGATGACTGAGTCGATGTAACACCCCTAGACTTTAAAATATTTTCATTTCTGATTAAATTTTATTGCTTGTTTGATTTTTACATAACACCATGTTAAGGTTACACTACACACAACAATGAGTTGATTTTCATTACATACAAGACCCAATTTTACCGAACAACAATATATTAATAAAATATTATTATTTAATATAATATATAACATAGTCATTAAATTATTAATTATGAATAGTATTAACCAAATTTTGAATTTTATATATTTTATATAATTTTAAAATTCATTTTATGTATTTTCTAGACATGATATAATAAAAATTTCAATTTTTCAGATACAAGAAGTATTTTCCAAAAAATACAGATTTTCCATTTTTTAATGGTGCACCCATTTTAAATCTAGTTTTAACACTTTTTTATATTCTATTTGACAAAAATAAACTTCTTCTTTGAAATCAGAGTATCAAAATTTACTTTGGTTGAATTTTTTGTATTATTCTCATAAATTTCACGTTTTGATGAATAGTAAAAAATAATGCATTTTAATTGAAAACTAATTTTTTAATAAAATTTATTTACAGTATTAAATTATATATTTGAATTGTTTTAATGTCTAAATAGATTATATTTTTATCAATTAATATAATTTAGTTCATTATAATTAATTTTACTTTGAATTTAGATGTAAAAATATTTCAATCTTTTTCATGTTTTAACTTTTAAAACCCGTTATCTCATTCTGATAATGAGATTAATTTTAAATTAAATACTGAAACTTATGTATTTTGAATTTTGAAAAATGGATTCCATATTTTGAATAATTGGGTCAAAATTATTTAAAAATGTTTCTTTTATTTTTGGGCATTATGCAGCACCCCAAACACTTCACGGTATGTTTCTATTAAATACATTCTAATTATAGCCTATATTTCATGCATAAATGAGCCTATATGAAAAATACATGGTTAATTTTAGGATATATCCATAACCTATCCATTAAACTTAAATTTTCCAACTCTGCGATTTGAATTTTAAAAATATGACATACCCGGTTGTGTTCAAGATGATATTTAGAGTCTGATAGAATTAACTTAATTTTTAGTGAATAGTAACCTACCCTTATGAATTGTAACCTACCCTAATGAATATTAACTTACCCTTATGAATAGTAATATGAATTTTATGAATGGTATTCATACCCTTAAGTGTATAAGTGAACTCAGGCACCTTAAAATGAAGATGAATATTTTAAGTGTTTATATTTTTCGATTAAATAATGATTTTAATTAAATATTTAATTAAACATATTTAGGAAATTATTTTTTAAAAATGGACTTCATTTTTGGATTCCACACGTCAAAAAATTCTTAGGGTGAATTTTTGGGATTTTTCTGAAATACTTAAATTTTTGATGAATAGTAAAATGCGATAATTTATGATAAATACTAAATAAGCAATTAATTGAGTCATTGATGATGATCTACTGATTTAAGACCAATTGGTTCAAAGTTACATGCATATATTACTGTTCTTGGTCATGCAATACCTACTATTTGTTGTCTTGAGAAGAAATAATAAATTAATGATTATAATATTAAGAAAACTCCTCTCCCCTCCACTATATAAACCACCCCTCACCCCCTCTTCCTCCCACACCACTCAAGCTTCAAGACTTAGCTAAATTTTTCCAAATACTCTTACCAATCCCTCTCCTCACTTCCAAAACCTACTGGTCTCACAAAAAGGCCAAAAACAAAGGCCTTAAGGAGATTCTCAAGGAGGAGTACTCAAGAGGTGAACCCTCCTCTTTTCTTTCAATTTCTTTTACAAAGTTCCATTGTTTAGTTCTCCCTTCTCACCTCCCCTCTTCCAAATTACATGGTAATTCCAATACCTTACATGTACTGTATTTTCATTGTTCTAATGTAATATTTTATCATAATCTCTCTTTTTCCCATCCTTTTATACAATAAATCCAAACACCGTCCGAGATGTGTAAATTTATCACACTCAAGGAAGACGGGTTTTCAATTTGCATCACTATCTTCAATATTGGTCATGAAACCTTTTCAATTGTTTAAAAAGGTCATAATATTTTTATTTTATCTTTATTGATGTTCTGTAATCTTTACACATTCATAATATGGAATAATAATACAAAACAAGTTTATTGTGCACAAAACCGCCAAGCCAAATCCAAGCATTTATTTTAACTAATCGAATGAGTCATCCTCATGGTATATATCCAGAATCATTATAAGATCATTTATATCTCTTTAATTTCACTAATAATGTATATTAAAAACTCTGGATATTTAACCATATTTCAAACAAACATCCATTCATGAATACAAGTAAACAAATCCTAAAACCAAGTAAGAAAATGATTCCAAAACAATAAAATTGAATCTCTTAAACCCATCAAAAAGGAAATTAATGAACTTAACAAGGTTATACCATATCAAATAAATGTTTGTTAGGTTCTGTAATTATTAATTAATGAATCTAAATTTCATTATTCATGTCTTTAATAACAAGTCAAGAACACCTTCAAGCATAAGGTAAGGGATCCTCTCTCTCACTTTTGTTCAAGTATATCCCCTATGTTGTGCCCTTTTATTTTTAATTCCTAATTATGGGGTATGTTTTTTAACCTCACCATATTTACCTTGTGACATATGAATAATGCAATACCCCTTTACCTCTCATTAAGCCCTCTCAGTAATACTCGTTACCATGCCGAAATGTTTGTAAGGGGATTCTCATCTCACTTTCAATTCTGTGATATTTTCATTGTTCACCACTTATTTCTTATATGTGGTACATGTGTACTAACATTTGATACATAATAACACAATTCTATTTATATCCATTTTATTCAATAATTAATTTGAGAGTTATTAAGTTCTGGTCATATGATTCGACCGATTACTTTTTGGTAAGAGACTTTGTCTCAAATACTATTTTGTTGTGATTGACTTTGTATTGTGAACCTAATAATACTTATGTGGTTTACCTAATGCCCATTTGAGATCACTTTTAATTTGAAAATTATATTTATATTAAATATCCATAATCTCATATCATGGATATGTTTGTTGTCTAAACCGTATACTATTTTACATATGGTGTTTATTTGGAAAGTTATTTTAATTATGGAAATATTGATGAATCCATATACTATACTCTATACGGATATTGAAAAGGAATAATTCTATTGTATTGAATCAATGTACAAAGAATTATTTGGACATGAAGTGGGGTGTGTGGCCCACTATAGCCCCTCGATGCATCAGTATGTCTCATGAGACAAATCAGTTTGGCGACAAACCCTTCGAGTTTGTTTCCAAAAATCAGACGGGTTTCTACACATAGAAATAAACCGTTTTAATAGTATTATGGATTCATTTTCCAGATACATGACATCCAATTAATAAGCATTCTCTTTATTCATTATCAGTTTTTACTATACATGAGGTTTTCACTATGACAAAATCTAGGGATGCAGTTTCATTCTCAGTTTATTAATGGCGAAAGTTTCTCATTTATTAACCATGTCATATTGATTATGAAAGATTGATTATGATTCACTTATTATTTTATTCACGATTCTGCTATTTTTAACCCTTACTGAGCGTTTGAGCTCACCCCTTTCATTATTTTCCATCAACAGGTGATGAAGAGGTGATTGTTTATTGAGTTCCTGTGGTTGTAGTTTTTAGTTTTTTCTATTTATTGTATTTTGTATCCTTTTACAATGTAATTTTAGTTACATCTATGTATCTAGTTTCTTAAAGACTACTAAACTAACCATTCATTCAGGATTTTCATTCCTTCTAACCATGCCAACATCAAAAGTAATGCACCGGCTCTAGCCTAGAGGGTTCGGGGTGTTACAGTTGGTATCTGAGGAAGTTTAGTAGGAAACTTGGAAACTAGAGTAGGTAATATATAGTAGGGAACAAATCCCTACTGTAGTATTTGAGGATAAATATAAAAGAATGCCCTGGTATTTTGGTAAGGAATAGATTATGTGAATCATTCTAGCAAATACATCCCTGTCTCGATACGAGCAGGTAGAGGTGGCTCTGGCACAAGTGTACCTAGGAGTGAGAACTCCAACAAGGAGTTTTGGGCTTTACCCGAGGTATCCTAGTGCTAAAAAATGGGCATTTCTTCACTCTTGGTTACAACACTCTTAGGGGATATTCTTAGGATAATTCACATTTTCTTTACAAGCCATTATGAAAGAGTTTAATGTAAATTTTTCCTCAGATAAACCATGTTTATAAGATTTGATATGCATAGAATTTGAATCTATGTTGAGTACTTTTCTATTTAAGATTCATAAACTAATCTAGTGTATCCCATTATTTAGAAATGGCATCTAATGGAAGAAGGGGAATCAATACTCGTGGGAAAGGTAGAGATCTCCCTACTGAGAAAGTCAACACAGCCAATGTTGGAGCAGATCAGATCATGATCATATTGGGACAACTTACTCAAGTTGTAACGAATAACCATTCCACACCTGTGTTGGATTGTTTCATGTGGCAGTAGCCCCATCTTTCAGCGGGACTACTAACATAGTGGTTTCTGAGCAATGGATCAAGTCCCTTGAAACTATATTCATGGAATTAAGATTTAATGGAGATGAAAAGGTAGCACTGGAAGTATATTGTCTCAAGGGAAACACTGATCAATGGTGGTTCTTGATTTAGAATACCACGGAGGAAGAAGAAATAGAAGATATGGAATGGATGACTTTTAAGGAAATATTCTTCAACAAATATTTCCCTCGTGAGAAACGAACTGAAATGAAGAGGAAATTCCTTAGCTTAAAACAAAGGGAAGGAGAAAGTATTGCATAGTATGAGGCTACTTTCACAAGGCTGACTAAGTATTCCATATATTACGTATGTGACTCGTCAGACAAGATTGATAATTTCTTTGAGGGTCTTAAGACAAGTCTTCGAAGGGCATTGTCTTCTCAATAATTTTCATCATATGATGAAATTGTATCAAGTGCCATCAAAATAGGGAAGGAATTTTCTAGATCAAATATTTTTAAAGGAAACCAAGATAAGAAGTGGTACTCTGATAAAAAAAGGAAAAGGAGAAGCACCAAAGAAAAGAAAGCGAATAAAGCTATTCCCATTATGTGAGAAATGTGGAAAGAATCATCTCAGGAACTTGAAAGGCATGGGAGTCTGCTATAACTGTGGATAAAAGGGTCATCGATCTGATGAATGCAAGGGGAAGAAACAATTCAATGATATTCTGTCAAGGATGGGAGACTAGATGACTTCATGTATGAAGGATTTCTAAAATTTGGGAAGAGGTTATGTGTTCCATCAGTTGTTGAGCTAGAAAGGGAACTATTAAATGATGCTCATAGCTCAAATTTTTCTATACAGCTGGGTAACACCATTATGTATAGAGATCTGAAGGAATATTTTTGGTGGGATAATATGAAGCAGGAAATTGCTGACTACGTGTCAAGATGTCTAGTTTGTTAACAAGTGAAGGCAGATAGACAACATCCCAAAGGAGTGATGCAACATATATCTATTACTATGTGGAAGTGGGATAGCATTACGATGGATTTTATCACCGGACTACTGAGGAAACCTATAAGGAATGACACAATATGGGTAATTATTGATCATATCACAAAATAAGTACATTTCATTCCTATACGAGAGGATTTTACACTTGAGAACTTGTAAAGACTTTATACTAATGAATTTTTAAGACTTCATGGTGCACCTCTATCAATTGTATCCGATCGAGATCCTCGGTTTACATAAAAATTCTGGAAAATTATCCAGAAAGATTTGAATACTGAGCTTTATATGAGTACTGCTTATCACCCCCAAACCGATGGACAATCTAAAAGGAATATTAAAACTTTAGAAGACATGATGAGGTCATGCTCTCTTGACTTCCAAGGTATGTGGGATCAATAATTTTTTTGGTGGAATTTGACTATAACAATAGTTTCCATTTTAGTATTCAAATGGCTCCATATGAAGCATTATATGGAAAAAGATGTCAAAATACAACTTGTTGGGACGAAGTTGGTGAGGGGAAACTTATAGGCCCAGAACTTATTGAAGAGACCACGAAAAAGGTGAAGAAAATACAAGCCCATATTAAAGCAGCCCAAAGTAGGAAAAAGAGTTATGCTGACAACCAGAGAAAGGACTTGGAATTCCAAGTGGGAGATCATGTATTTCTGAAAGTATCTCCATGGAAGGGTGTCTTAAGGTTTAGTAAGAAAGGGAAACTACGCCCCAAGTATATCGAACTATTTGAAATTCTGGAAAGAATCAGAGTAGTAGCTTACCATTTAGCAATGAGGCCAAATCTCTCCAAAGTCCATGATGTGTTCCACGTGTCATTGTTGAAGAAATACATGCCAGACCCAACACATGTACTCACCTATGAAGAAATTGAATTGGAACTTGATTTGTCATACTGTGAAAAGCCTATTAAGATTCTTGACATAAGGGAGCAGGTATTGAGAAATCGGACAACTCATCTAGTAAAGGTTCTTTGGAAGAACCAGAATATAGAGGAAGCAACATGGGAACCAGAGGATTTCATGAAAAAGAACCACCCACATATTTTTGGTAAGATTCATACATAAAATTTCTAGGATGAAATTTCTGAAGGAGGGAATAATGTAGCACCCCAAACACTTTATGGTATGTTTCTCTTAAATACATTCTAGTTGTAGCCTATATTTCATGAATCACTGAGCTTATATGGAACAAAACATGGTTACTTATATTAGATATCCATAACCCATCCATTAAAATTAAAATTTCCAACTCTAAAATTTGAATTTTAAAAATCTGCATACACGGTTGTGTTCAAGATTATAATTAGAGTCTGATAGAATTAACTTAATTTTCGGTGACTAGTAACCTACCCTTATGAATAGTAACATGCCCTTATATATAGTAACCTACCCTTATGAATAGTAATACGACTTTTATGAATGGTATACATACCCTTGAGTGTATAAGTGAACTCAGACACCTTAAAAATGAAAATGAATATTTTAAGTGTTTATATTTTTTAACTAAATAATGATTTTAATTAAATATTTAATTAATAATATTTAGGAAATTATTTTTGAAAAATGGACTTCATTTTTGGATTCTGCACGTCGAAAAATGGTTAGGGTGAATTTTTGGGATTTTTCTGAAATACTTAAATTTTTGATGAATAGTAAAATGCTCTAATTTACGATAAATGCTAAATAAGGAATTTATTGAGTCATTGATGATGATATGGTGATGTAATCCCACTTGGTTCGAAGTCACATGAATATATTACTGTTCTTGGTTATGGAGTACTCACTATTAGTTGTCTTGAGAGGAAATAATAAATTAATGATTATAATATTAAGAAAACTCCTCTCCCCTCCACTATATAAACCACCCATCAAACCCTCTTCCTCCCACACCATTCAAGATTCAAGACTTGCCTAAATTCTACCAAATACTCTTCCCAATCCCTCTCCCCACATCCAAGACCTTCTGGTCTCACCAAAAGGCAAAAATAAGGCCTTAAGGAGATTCTCAAGGAGGAGTACTCAAGAGGTGAACCCTCCTCTTTTCTTTCAAATTCTTTTACAAAGTTCCATTCTTTTGTTATCCATTCTAAACTTATGTAGTACCCCCGGTTTGAGGTATGTGGCCTTTGTTTATGCTTTTTTATTCGTTTAAAGTATATGGGATGAGTTGGGAGGAGGTTGGGAGAGTTTGGAATGGTTTTGAATAAGTTTGGAGGCTTTTAAAGGGGTGCACGGTTTGAGCACGGTTAGTGGAAATCGTGCGGATTCCCCAGGAAACCATGCAGACCCTTGTTCTCAAGACAGTAGGCCTCACACGACTTGTGCATGGTTTTCCAAACCGTGTGAGGAAACCGTGCAGACTCTGGCTCTCGAGGTAGTGGCGTGCGCACGGTTAGTGCACGGTTTGCCAAACTGTGCGAGCTGACTGTGCGGCCACTTAAAGTTAGGGTTTTAAAACCTAAGCTCACTTTGTATTGCCTCATTTAACTCATATCTTCCTCCCACTCGAGTCTCACTCGGGATTTTGGGTTCTCAGGGGTTAAGGGTGCTCTCCCACTCGTTTTGGAAGCGTTTCAAAGGGGTTTCAAGGCGGTTTGAAGGTGGTTTCTCTTGGGTAAGTCTCTCCTCTTGTTTCTCTTGTGTTTTCCTCTAGATCTACTTCCCTATCTTTCATGGTTTTCTCGATCTACACTTTTTGTGCATAGATCTAGGGTTGGGGTTGCCTTGAATGTTAATATTAAGTCTTGTGGATGTTAGGGAAAGTGATCTAGAGAGGTTTCGGTGGTGCGTTCGCCGGATTTGAGGTGCTGTGGGTTGTGGGTCGATTTCTTAGGAACCCTAAAGGTAGGTGGCTTCTCTCTCGACTCCACTTGGTTAGAACTAGTGGTTCCTTGTTACAATTAATTTTTGTGCTGAAAATTAATTATGAATTGTTATGTGAAATTGGTTGGAAATCCCTTGGGTGATGTTTTGGGGATTTTTGGGAAAAAGGGTGTTTTACGGTGAAATGAAATTCTTGTGGATTTTAAAATGAAGATTTTTAAAATGGGATGATATGGTTGATTTATTAAAATGATTTATGGAAAGGGTTTTCAATAAAAAGGTTGTTTTATTAAAATGTTGTTTGGCATGGAAAATGGTTTTCAATAAATGGGTGATTTATTGAAGTGGATTGATATGCAATGGAATTGGTTGATTGCATGTTGTTGTGACCTTGGTGGATTTATGCTTGGCTTGGTTTGATTTAAATGTTATATGGAAGTGGGCGGGAAGTCTCACTATAAAAAGGGGATGAATAGTGGTCAGAAGAACCACCATATGAGTAGTGGTCGGGAAGTACCGCTATTTGTGAATGGGTTGAGCGGAATTCCCACCATTTTGATTGTTTTGGTGTGAATGGGTGAACGGGTCGGGCGAAATTCCCACCGTTTTGGTTGCTTGTTGTGCATTTCTTTTCAAGATGAAATTTTTGTGTTAATGTGTAAATGTTGGGATGATTGTGGCTTGTTTGGTTGGCTTTCCCTTGGTTGCTTGGGTTGGATGTGATTTCTTGGTAAGGATATGTTTGGATTATGAAAATGGTTGCACTTGTGATTCATTTTATATAAAATGTTTTATATAATGTGCTAATAGTTTTATCCTAGTGGCGTGTATATGGAAGTCATTTTGGGAAATCCTACTGAGTTTTAGTACTCACCCCCTACTTTGGCACTGTGGTCTCTTTGCAGATGTTGTGTAACGTGATGTGGGAAAAGGTAAGGCATCAACCTCCTTTAGTGGTGCGGTGTGATGTCTTGGTGGAGTGTGGAGCCTGGAGCTTGGTGTGGAGCTGTGGTGGTGTCATGGCTCGTAGTGGGTGTTTTTTAGTTTTCCACTTGTACTCTGATGTTGTATTGGGTTGTTTTGGCATGTGAGATTATGGATCATCTGGTTGTCTTTGGTAATGTATGAGTTTGGTTTTGTTTACATGAATCATATAGTTGTGGTTGTTTGGTTGGTTTTTTTTCAAGGAAAAATCGTTCCCCAATTGTTCTGTGAGCCCTAGGCATTTATTGCTAGCCTTTAGCAGCTTGGGAACGTCTCTTAAGGCCAATTAACCCTCATCGCCTCCTCAAGCCAATGAGGTAGGGGCGGGGTGTTACAAGTGGTATCGGTTTGTTCGGTCCTTTGGAGTTGATCTTCGGATTCGGTGTTGACATTCTTTGTGGTACATTTCTTAAGTCGGGATGGTAGTAAGACGTAGGAATGTCGGAACTTGGAATGTATAGCATAAAAGGACATAGCTAACCCTTTTATGCTGAAATTGAAGTTACCAGGGAGTTGGGTACATGAGTGTTTTGGAGACACTTATAGGCATTGGAAATCTCATTGTCGTGGGTGTAGCCAATGAGATGAGCATGGCATGCATGGTAGAAATGACTTCCCACTAGGATGCATATTTCATTGAGGTATAATGATTTACGATGTGATATGAATGTGTGAAATTGTAATGTGAATAAATCGGTATTTTGAAAATGGTTTGGTTTTCAAAATGGTGAAGCATGGAACATGTGAAAAGGGATGGAAAGACTTGTTGTTATAATGTTGTGTAATGTGATTTGAAATGGGATTTAGTGATGTCTAAGGAAGTGAGACTCATGGTTGTTTGTTTTCTATTTATAGAAATGGAATTGGGTAGGAGTAGTAGAGACCAACCAGAGGAGGTTGCTGAGAATGTGGTAGCACCTGAGCCTCAGGTGAACCAGTAGTTACTGCAAAGCATAGCGCAAGCTTTCCAGGCTGTGGAAAGTGGAAACAAAATGGATGAACCAAGGCATGTGGATCATGCAGTTTAGTTTCAAAAGCAGAATCCACCCATCTTCAGGGGTGATTCAGAGCCGGAGAGGGCAGAAGCATGGTTGAATAGAATGAACAAGATCTTCGAGTTATTGGGAACACCGGTAGAGTTAAAATTGAAGTTGGGTACGTATATGTTGGAAAATCTTGCCCTTCAGTGGTGGGAGTTGGTAGTCCAAGATGGGACTGACCAAGGTATGATGTGGAAAGGCTTTGAGGAATTGTTTAATAAACAATTCTACCCACATACGTTCAGAATTCAACGTACGACTGATTTCTTCAGTTTGAAGCAAGAGCTTATGTCCGCGACGGAGTATGCAGTTATGTTTATGAACTTAGTGCGATTTGCAACTGAGGTGGCGGGTAGCACGTCGTTGAAGGCAAGGATCTTTGAAGCGGGATTAAGGCAAGAAATCCGTTCAAAGATAGCGGTGTTGTGTATAGATGATTACCCAGATATGGTGAATAGAGCCTCGGTGGATGAGCGGGATCTGTTGGGAGCTCTGGGCGGAGGAAGCATGGTTAGTGGGAACTCTAACGCTGGGTTCAAGTGAAGGAGGGACACTTATTCCCAGGGCGGGAATATGGCTTATAATTCGACAGAAGGATTGGTAAATCTTCCTCCGAAGCCCCAGATCAAGCCGGGATGTTTTCAGTGTGGTTCCACGAGCCACATCAAGTAGGATTGTATGACACAACCTCGAGCATATCATAAATTTAAGCAGATGGAGCATCTGCAACGTTATTGTCGGAATGATCCAAGGTCGGGTGCGCTTGAAACTCTTCAGGGATCGCAGATGTCATATGCTTCGATGGGACGGGGGCAGCAGTATACCCCTCTACAGCAGAGTAAACTGGGTCATTGTGATTCTCAGAATACCACGAAACCTCAACAAAGCAATAAAGAGCAGAGTGTGGCAAGAAAGCATGTGTTCGGAGCTGAAGTGGTTGTGGTGGTTGATCAGTCGGGACCATCCACGGTGTGAGGTACTATTCTTTTAAATTTTACCTTGAAGAAAGTGTTGTTTGATACAGGTGCTTCACACTCTTTTTTTGCTGCATGTGTGGTTGATTTGCTGGGTTTAAGGGTAGAAATGATACCCTCGGTTTTGAAACTTTAAACTCCTCTGGTTCGAAGAGAGTGTCGAGCCTTATTTTGTAGAGAATGTTGTATCATTGTGGGCGAGGTTGAGATAGTGTGGAATTTCTCAATGCTTGAGATGGATGAGTATGATGTAATCCTGGGAATGGATTGGCTGGTGGATTTTAAGGACACATCGATTGTGATGTGCAGACAACGGATTTTATGACACATGATGGTGTTAGACATCTCTTTAGAGGAGAGAGGCATGAAAGGTAGGGTGCAACAGGTTTGTTGGCACCAGCAGTGGGTACGTTATCGTATCAGTTGGCAGTGTTGTCGTTGAAATCGGTAAATGGTGTTGAGCAGAGTGTTCCTCTAGCAGTGTTGGATCAGTTCATGGATTTTTTTCCTGAAGATTTCTCTGGGTTACCTCCTGTAAGATAAGTGGAGTTTACAATTTATCTAATCCTGGGGACCAGTCCTATCTCACTTCCATCTTATCAGATGGCACCAGCTGAATTACGGGAATTGAAAGTCCAGTTGGAAGAGTTAGAAAACAAAGGGCCTAGCACGTCTCTGTGGGCAGCGCCAGTGTTGTTTGTAAAAAATGTGGATGGAACCTTGAGGCTCTATGTTGATTATCATAGACTCAACCAAGTCACGATAAATAATATATATCCACTTCAATGAATTGATGATTTGTTCGACCAGTTGAGGGGTGCCCAGTGGTTCTCCAAGATCAACCTGAGGTCGGGATATCATCAATTGTGGGTGAGGAAGGAGGATATTTCTAAAATAGCTTTCAGAAGTAGATATGGCCATTATGAATATGTGGTTATGCCCTTTGGTCTAACGAATGCGCCAGCAGTGTTTATGGCATTGATGAATCAGATATTTCAGAGATATCTGGACTCATTTTTGATGGTGTTTGTGGATGATATTATGGTGTATTCAAAGACAAGGGTGGAGCCTGAGAATCACTTGGCGACAATGCTGGGGATCTTGAGGGATCATCGGTTGTATGCCAAATTGTCAAAATGTGACATTTGGATACAGGAAGTTCATTTTCTTGGCCACATAATTTCTGAAAGGGGTGTTTCAGTGGATCCAGAAAAGATAGTGCTCGTTATCTCGTGGCAACCGCCACAGAATGTGTTCGAGATACGGAGTTTTCTTGGTCTAGCTGGGTATTATCAGCATTTTGTTCGTGATTTTCCACGTTTGGCTTCGCCAATGATAGATTTGACAAGAAAGAATGTTCCATTCCAGTGGAATGAATGGTGTCAGCAGTGTTTCGAAGAGCTAAAGGTTCGTCTTACATCAGCACCAATCTTGGTTTTTCCAGAATCAGAAAAAGGGTACGTGGTGTATTGCGATGCATCAGGATCAGGGTTGGGGTGCGTTCTCATTCAAGGGAATCATGTGGTTGTATATGGCTCACGACAGTTGAGAGTTCATGAGAAGAACTACCCAACTCATGATATAGAGTTTGCAGTAGTGGTCCATGCTTTGAAAGTGTGGCATACTTATCTCTTCGGTGAGAAATTCACGGTATATACAGATCATAAGAGCTTGAAGCACATTTTTTCACAAAGGGATTTAAACTTGAGGCAAAGGAGATGGATGGAATATCTCCAGATGTTTGATTTTGACTTGATGTACACACTGGGTAAGGGAAATTTGGTGGTGGATGCATTAAGTAGAAAATCATATGCTCAAATGGTGAAACATGCATCAGACCAGTGGCAGTTGATGTCGGTTATAGCCGATATGCAGTTGGAATGTGAGGACCAGGGCAATAGAGCAGTCTTCTTTCCAGTTTTGTTGATTCTTGACTTGGTTGGCCTGGTTAGAGAGGCACAGATATCCAATTCAGTGTATGTGACCATGGGGTCAAGACTCAATGGTGGGGAGACCATTGGTGGTTGGCAACTGAATGCAGATTCGGTTTTGTGTTTTCGGAATCGGATGGTTGTACCAGTTTCTTATCAGGAGGATATTCTCAGGGTATGTCATTATTCCAGGTGGGCTGTTCATCCTGGAATTCAGAAAATGTATAAAGCGTTGAAAGCACAGTTCTGGTGGGCTGGTATGAAAAGAAGTGTGGATGAGTTTGTTTCGAAATGCTTGACTTGTCAGCAGGTCAAGGCAGAGCATCAGAGGCCAGAAGGAATGTTGCAGTCTTTACCAATACATGTTTGGAAGTGGGAGCAGATAACGATGGATTTTGTCACAGATCTCCCAAGAATGCTCAGAAAGCACGATGCGATTTGTGTGATAGTGGATCAACTAATGAAGTCGGCCCATTTCATCCCGATTCGTAAATCTCATACGGTGGAGGATCTGTCCAAAATCTATATCCGGGAGGTGGTAAAGAGGAATGGTGTTCCAGTTTTGATTGTATCCGATAGAGATCCGAGGTTTACATCTCGTTTCTAGAAATCCTTGCAGCAAGCCCTTGGGACACAATTGACTATGAGCACATCGTATCACCCTCAGATGGATGGAAAATCCGAGAGGACGATACAAACTCTGGAGGATATGTTTCAGGCTTGTGTCATGGATTTTGGTGGCTCATGGGAGGAGCACTTGTCATTGGTTAAGTTCTCGTACAATAACAGTTATCAGGAATCCATATAGATGACTCCTTTTGAAGCATTGTATGGGAGGCCATGTCATTCTCCACTATGTTGGGTGGAAACGAGCGAGTCCTCGATGGTTGGACCGAGCCTTGTCCAAGAGACTACGGAGAAGATCAAGTTGATTAGGAAGAGAATAGAGATGGTTCAGAGTCGTCCGAAATCGTATGCGGATCATTGTCGATGACCGTTGTCGTTCGAGGTGAGTGATCATGTGTTCTTGAGGATCTCTCCTAGGTTGGGACATCGTCGGTTTGGGAATTAGAGAAAGATATCTCCAAGGTATATTGGACCTTTTGAGGTTCTTGAGTGGGTTGGTGAGGTGTCTTATCATTTGTCTTTTCCACCTAGGTTTAGTGCGGTGCACAATGTGTTTCATGTGTCGCAGTTGAAAAAGTATCATCCGGATCGTGACCATGTGATTCGGTGGAATCATGTTGAGCTAGAACTGTATGCTTCGTTGGTGCACGTGCCAGTGTGGGTTATGGATAGGCAAGAAAAAGTCTTGCATGGTAAAAAAATCAGTTTAGTTCAGGTTTTGTGGCAACATGGTCAGATTCAAGAGGAGACTTGGGAGCGGGAGAAAGAGATGATTGAGCAGTGGCCAGAGCTCTTTCGGCAAAGGGTGGGTTCACTACTTTCCGAGGACGGAAAGTCCAATGGTGGGGAGAATGTAGTACCCCCGGTTTGAGGTATGCGGCCTTTGTTTATGCTTTTTTATGTGTTTAAAATACATGGGATGAGTTGGGAGGAGGTTGGGAGAGTTTGGAATGGTTTTGAATAAGTTTGGAGGCTTTTAAATGGGTGCACAGTTTAAGAATGGTTAGTCGAAACCGTGCGGATTCCCCAGGAAACCATGCGGACCCTTGTTCTCAAGACATTAGGCCTCACATGGCCTATACACAGTTTTCCAAACCGTGCAGACTCTGGATCTCGAGGCAGTGGCATGAGCACGGTTAGCGCACAGTTTGCCAAACCGTGCGGGCTAACCATGTGACCACTTAAAGTTAGGGTTTTAAAACCCAGGCTCACTCGGGATTGCCTCATTTCACTCCTCTCTTCCTCCCACTCAAGCCTCAATCAGGATTTTGTGTTCTCAGGGGTTAAGGGTTCTCTCCCACTCGTTTTGGAAGCGTTTCAAAGGGGTTTTAAGGCGGTTTGAAGGTGGTTTCTCCCGAGTAAGTCTCTCCTCTTGTTTCTCTTGTGTTTTACTCTAGATCTACTTCCCTATGTTTCGTGGTTTTCTAGATCTACACTTGTTGTGTGTAGATCTAGGGTTGGGGTTGCCTTGGATGTTAATATTAAGGCTTGTGGATGTTAGGGAAAGTGATCTAGAGAGGTTTCAGTGGTGCGTTCTCCGGATTTGAAGTGTGGTGGCTTGTGGGTCGATTTCTTGGGAACCCTAAAGGTAGGTGGCTTCTCTCTTGACTCCACTTGGTTAGAAATAGTGGTTCCTTGTTACAATTAATTGTTGTGCTGAAAATTAATTGTGAATTGTTATGCGAAATTGGTTGGAAATCTCTTGGGTGATGTTTTCGGGATTTTTGGGAAAAAGGGTGTTTTACGGTGAAATACTATTCTTGTGGATTTTAAAATGAAGATTTTTAAAATGGGATGATATGGTTGATTTATCAAAATGATTGATGGAAAGGGTTTTCAATAAAAGGGTTGTTTTATTGAAATTTTGTTTGGAATGGAAAATGGTTTTACATAAATGGGTGATTTATTGAAGTGGATTGATATGCACTGGAATTGGTTGATTGCATGTTGTTGTGACCTTGGTGGATTTATGATTGGCTTGGTTTGATTGAAATGTTTTATGGAAGTGGGTGTTAAGTCTCACCATAAAAAGGGGATGGATAGTGGTCGGAAGAACCACCATATGAGTAGTGGTCGGGAAGTACCGCTAGTTATGAATGGGTGAATGGGTTGGGCGGAAGTCCCACGATTTTGATTGTTTTGGTGTGAATGGGTGAAAGAGTCGGGAAGAAGTCCCACTGTTTTGGTTTCTTGTTGTGCATTGCTTTGCAAGATGGAATTGTTGTGTTAATGTGTAAATGTTGGGATGATTGTGGCTTGTTTGGTTGGCTTTCCCTTGGTTGCTTGGGTTGGATGTGATGGATTTGTAAGGACATGTTTGGATTATGAAAATGGTAGCACTTTTGATTCATTTTAAATAAACTGTTTTATATAATTTGCTAACAGTTTTATCCTAGTGGCGTGTGTAGGGAAGTCATTTGTGGAAATCCTACTGAGTTTTAGTACTCACCCACTACTTTGGCACTATGGTGTCTTTGCAAATGTTGTGTACCGTGATGTGGAAAAAGGTAAGGTATCAACCTCCTTTAGTGGTGTGGTGTGATGTCTTGGTGGAGCGTGGAGCCTGAACCTTGGTGTGGAGCTGTGGTGGTGTCATGGCTCGTAGTGGCTGTTGTTTAGTTTTCCGCTTGTACTCTGATGTTGTATTGGGTTGTGTTGGCATGTGAGATTATAGATCATCTGGTTGTCTTTGGTTATGTATGAGTTTGGTTTTGTTGACATGCATCATATATTTGTGGTTGTTTGGTTGGTTTTTTCTCAAGGTAAAATCGTTCCCCAATTGTTCTCGGATCCCTTGACATTTATTGCCAGCCTTTAGCGCCTTGGGAACGTCGCTTAAGGCCAAGTAACCCTCACCGCCTCCTCAATCCAATGAGGTAGGGGCGGGGTGTTACACCCCCCCTCATCCAAATGCTATGATAATTACAGTACCTTACATGTACTGTATTTTCATTTTTCTAATGTAATATTTCATAATAATCTCTCTTTTTCCCCTGCTTTTATACAATAAATGCAAACACTGTCCGAGATGTGTAAATTTATCACACTCAAGGAAGACGAGTTTTCAATTTGCATTAATATCTTTAATACTGGTCATGAAACCTTTTCAATGGTTTAAACAGGTCATAATATATGTATTTTATCTTGATTAATGTTCTGTAATCTTTACAGGTTCATAATATGGAATAATAATACAGAACAAGTTTATTGTGCACAAAACCGCCAAGCCAAATCCAAGTGTTTATTTTAACTCATCGAATGAGTCATCCTCATGGTATATAACCAGAATAATTATAAGATAATTTATATCTATTTAATGTCACTAAGAATTTATATTAACAAATATGTAAGTTTAACTATATTTGAAACAAGCATCCATTCATGAATACAAGTAAACAAATCATGAAACCATGTAAGAAAATGCTTCCAAAATAATAAAATTAAATCTCTTAAACCCATAAAAAAGGAAATTAATGAACTTAATAAGGTTATACCATATCAATTAAATGTTTATTTGGTTATGGAATTATTAATTAATGAATCTAAAATTTATTATTGAGGTCTTTAATAACAAGTCAAGAACACCTTCAAGCATAAGGTAAGGGATCCTCTCTCTCACTTTTGTTCAAGAATCTCCCCTATGTTGTGCCCTTTTATTTTTAATTCCTAATGATGGGGTATGTTTTTGAACCTTCCCCACACTTACTTTGTGACATATAAATAATGTAATACACCTTTACCTCTCATTAATCCCTCTCAATAACACTCGTTACCATGCCGAAATGTTTGTAAGGGGATTCTCATCTCACTTTCATTTCTGTGAGATTTTCATTGTTCGCCACTTATATCTTGTATGTTGTATATGTGTACTTCCATTTGATATATAATAACATGATTATATTTATATTCATTTTATTCAATAATTCATTTGAGAGTTATTAAGTTCTGGTCATATGATTCGACTGATTATATTGTGGTAAGAGACTTTGTCTCAACTACTATTTTGTTATGACTAACTTTGTATTGTGCACCTAATAATCCTTATGTGGTGTACCTAATTCCCATTTGAGATAAATTTTCATTTTAAAATTATATTTACATTAAATATCCATAATCTCATATCATTGATATGTTTGTTGTCTAAACCGTATACAATTTTACATACGGTGTTTATTTGGAAAGTTATTTTAATTATGGAAATATTGATGAATCCATATACTCTACTCTATACAGATATTGAAAAGGAATATTTCTCTTGTATTGAATCAATTTATAAAAAATTATTTGGACATGCAGTGGTGGGTGGGTCCTGCTATATCCCCTCGATGCATCGGTAGGTCTCATGAGACAAATCAGTTTGGCGACAAAGCCTTCGAGTTTGTTTCCAAAAATCAGACAGGTTTCTACCCATAGAACTAAACCATTTTAACGGTATTATGGATTCATGTTTCAGATACATTACATCCAATTAATAATAATTCTATTGATTCATTATCAGTTTTTACTATCCATTAGGTTTTCACTGTGAAAAAAATATAGGGATGCAATTTCATTCTGAGTTTATTAATGGCGTGAGTTTCTCTTTTATTCACCATGCCATATTGATTATGTCAGATTTATTTTGATTAAATTATTATTTTATTCATTCTTCTACTATTTTTAACACTTATTGAGAATTTTATCTCACCCATTTTATTTTTTTCCATCAACAGGTGATGAAGAGGTGATCGTTTATTGAGTTCCCGTGGTTGTAGTTTTTAGTTTTTGTTATGTATTGCATTTTGTAACCTTTTCAAATGTAATTTGAGTTACATCTATGTATCTAGTTTCTTAAAGACTACTAAACTAATCATTACTTTAGGATTTTAATTCCTTATAACCATGCCAATATCACAAGTAATGCACCAGATCCAGTCTAGAGGGGTCGGGGTGTTACACATTATGAATAACAACTTCAGTAATTGTTTTATTAATATGGTAAAAAGGTAATTAGGTAATTAAGGTAAAAATAATGTTATAAAATTACCCTAAAACTTTTCCTAATATCATTGAATGAGTGTGGTTTTACCTAAATCATCCTTGAGTCGAATTGGTATCCTTTTTAATCCACTTGGATGAGATTATGACATTTAATATATTTTATTTAAATAAAAGTTAAATATTTCTTACTCAAATTATTATAAATAAATCATTTTTAATATAAAGTTGCATATAATCTAAGTTCATCTATAAATAATCATTTTAAATCTAAAATGTTTATCTTAATTATGATAATTTATTTTTTATTTTTATGAAATAAATAATCACCTTAAAGTCTTATATAATGCTGATGTAGTGCTTGTACAAATAGAAAAATAATAATTAAAATGATTATAATTAAAATTGTAAGGACTATTAAATGACAAAAAAACATACATAAATCATTTTTTTATTTAAATATCATCTATAATTGTCCAAGGGTTTAATTAATGACCATTTATAGTCACATAGATATGAATAAGACCCTTATAATATTTTATTTAAAAGGAATTCAAGTTTTTCACATGATAGATTTTTAATTATTATACTATTTTAATATATGGTTTTCTATAAGATAAAATAGATTATAAATAGTCTTTGGAAATATAAAAGAATTACCTAAATTATAGTAATTTATTTATAATTTTTAGATATTAAATAATTACCGTTAATGCTAACACAATAGTGATGCAAAAACTATTTTATTAATAGAAATATCAAATAAATGGTTTTAAAAATATTAAAATAAATAAAATTTAAATTAATTAAGGTGATTCAAAAATTTTATAAGTGAATATGACATGTTAGGGGTATATTAAATTTTTTAAGTTATCTTTTTGTTTGGATTTTATTTAAAATCCAATAAATGAATAGTGTCAAAATTGACACTATTGATATTTTATAAAAATAAAATTTCATTAAATTATTTAAATATCATAAAAAATTTTAAAAACTAAAAAGTGATAATTATAATGTCTAAAATTTCATAAAGTGTTAATTTATGGACAATTGACACCACAAAAGTAAATATTTATAACCTTTTAATATTTAGAATATTATTACTCCAATTAAAATTAAATAGATTAATTAAGGATAAATAAAAATGATAAGGTTTAAAATAAAATAAAAACATATATTAAATTAATTAGTTGAAATAATTTCTACCTATCCTCATCTTATATTATAAATAAATCACTTTTAATCTATTTGGAATTGAAAATCAATTTATAATAAATTAATAGTTTTGAAGTTTCCTAAAGTGCCCCTCCCCTCTCTTATAAAAGGTCACATATCCTTCTCTTTTATTCACACATCTAAATCCATATGGATCAAAAAAACCTTCCCAATTATCCTCCCAACTTCCCTTAATTCATCCTATAGGCTATACTTTGGGCAGAAATCCAACCTAAGGAGTCCTTTTGTGCAAATCAAAAGGAGACACTCGAAGAAGTGGTAATTGTTTACCAATTCAATTCAATTTCTTTTATTCTTATACTTACTCTTCCTATGTTGTTTATATAATAAATTAATAAATCAAATATCATATATATTATTAGATTTTATATTGATTATGAGATAACCATATTCCTCTTTTTATCCATCCTATGAGTAACAATATCCCCATGCGTGTGTACGTACGACTTATAGTCTCCACCCCGTGGTGTAATTTGTTATTCACCACTATCATATTTGGATGGTTATAATGAAAAATATAATGAATATAAATAATGAATATGACATGATAATAATTCTTTATAATTAACATACCATCCAATTCCATACTATTTAACCATTAAGAGGATGACATCATCGCTCATGCATACGTACGACCTACCGTCTCCATGACACGGTGAGATATATTCTCCACCTTAACCATTCAAGAATGATTATAAAATTAATATGATGAGTAAATATAATATTTATTAACTTAATATCATTATTTATAGGACTAAAATATATCCTATGCCTAAGGAACATGACTTACATGACAAAATATGCATAGGAAAATGAAGCAGTTAATACCTGAAACAATGGTAATACTAAAATATTATTAACAAAACGATACAATAGGATCATATATGATATCATAAGATCATACATAATATAATAAATATGAATATGGTCCTGATATAATTTAATAACATGATCTAACCATTATACAGGAGGTTAAGATTCCCTTGACTAAAGGAAAGTACAATGTAAGGGAATTTCGTCTCACTTTTAATTTTCGTGAGATATAAGCCATGTTCACCAACTATTTATTGTGTGTGGTGTATGAACTGACACTATTATATTTTATATCATGAATAAATTCATATTAATTGTATTTAAATATTCATTTTAAGATATTAGGCTTATTATTTAAATGCTCAAAACGGCATGATATGGTTTGAATGTTTAAAGAATTGATCCTTTCTTTATTTCAATATTCTTGATGTTACTTTACATAACTATTTATATGAATATAAAAGGATTATAAAGGAAATTTTATGTATATTTTAAATTTCATTCAATTTTTTTCAAAAATGAATCATTTTAAGGTTTTATTTAAGTCTTAATTCCACAATCTCATTATTATCTGAGGTTGTTTATATGTAAGTATCTACAATGACATCTTTATCATCCATGTCCATGTTTCTTAAAATTAATTTAAAAATTTTATTGAAAATTTTTTAAAGTAATTTTTACCCATGTTTTAATATTTATAAAATGTTTTTAAAGTAATCTTTCCATCATTTTCTAAATGAGGTACTTTATGAAATTTTCGACAAATTAAGAAAATAATGTTTTTTTAACTTATACAGCGTGAGCGACTATTTTTCACCATTATGAAACCTTAATATTTTGAACCTTCCCTTACAAGATCACAAGGTTATTTTCAAAAGATTTTTTTTATAATTGTGTGTATTTTAAATGGTTTCAAAGTAAAAATAGAAATTTCTGTCAAAGAGTTTTAATGATTTTATTAGATTATTTTCATCTATGTTAACATCCTTTGTTGGATTTTATGCTTAATTGAGGTTGATTTATTATGATACGATCTTACATATTGTATTGAAAGTTTTATTATATGTTTTACCATGGATGTGCTATTTTTATACCATTATTGGTTTATGGTTAAAGTATTAACATTTTTTATGC
This sequence comes from Viscum album, assembly GCA_963277665.1. NCBI lineage: Eukaryota > Viridiplantae > Streptophyta > Magnoliopsida > Santalales > Viscaceae > Viscum > Viscum album. The sequence continues at coordinate 2,078,307,411 of OY728128.1, read as the reverse complement.
TAGTTTTAATACAAATGTTTATGTTATGTTTCACTCTTTTTAGATGAGGAATGAATTGAAATTAGTAAGTGACGGGAGGGGCCCATTATAGTCCCTCAATGAATTGGTAGGTCTCATGAGACAAACTAGTTTGGGGTTTTACCCATTTATGTATGATCTTGACATGAGGCCTTGATGGTGTGTTTATGATGTCCGAAATTATGCATTTCCTCATTATGAGATTAGTTAATGATTATACATGTGATTATTCGACTAGTAGAATATCCATGTGAATGTTTAAATGGAATTTTTTGATTTATTATTGCCATAATATTCTCAATATTATGTTTACAAGGATTGTGTTTTAGTTTTATACCTTTACTTAAAAGTTTATGCTTATTTATTATATCTTCCGATATATTATTTATCCTTACTGAGCATCTGAGATCACCCCTTTCTTATGTTTCATTTTACCCTAGGATGTGAAGAGGTATATTATGACTGACCTGCAGGGATAGTCTAAGGGATATGAGTATTTTCAAAGGAGATACTATGTTGTTCTTAATTTATCAATGTAATGTAAATCTTATGTTTGTATCTAGTTTTTCCAAGGATACTAAACTGATCGGTCCTTCAGGATTTTATTTATTATGATCATGACAATGTATTAAAATAATGCATTGGATCTTGGCTTCTGGGGTCAGGGTGTTACAGCCAGGATGGAGTATAGATGAGGGAACCAGACTTGGATTTATGACCCAATTGGTATTTTTTAGTATCTTTACTTTTTTGAGTTTTGAATATTGACACTTGATACGTATTGGCATGACATATCCACTGTTTTGTTTTGGATATTGTATTTCCTCTTTTAGTCATAATTGATTCTATAATTTTATGGTAATGTTTATATTTGTTGGTTATTGTTTATTTTATTTCCTCTATTATGATACTTTGATAAAGAGGATATAGTTCCCCATTATTTATATTGACCCTTGCTACTAGATGGCAACCTATGGTGTACTAGGAGGCACACCTGAGGTCACATAACAAACCATCACATATAACTGCTGTGTGGAACCTAGGTCGGGATGTTACAATCACAAGATATTATCAACCCCAATTTGGATGGTTATTTACTCTTAGTGATTGTGTCATTTCTAGGGTGGGAATAAACTTGCATTTCACATTCGACATTAGAGTCACAATTTCATACTCTAACAGCTTGTAGAGCATAAAAAAATGAACCATAAACTTATTAATGGAATTTTAGTTATGTAATACTCTAATGACTCTTATTTAAATTAATTATAGTAGTAAAGAAACAATGTCAAATGATTATAGTTTCATGCATAATATAAAGTCTAAACATATTACTTTTAGACATGACATGTGAGACAATTATTATAAAATGGAACCATAATAATTGTTTATATAAAATCTTGTAAGAACCCTATAGATCCATTTATAAAATATATATATCAAAGGATATTTCTAAACAAATAGTAGATGAAATGGGATAAAACCCTTAAAATGAACTATTTAGTGTAGAGCGTGATCATACACTAGTGAAATACTCATCTCTAGATCTTTCACCAAGCTACCCAAGGTTTCTCATGACATGTAAGTGGAAGTGAACAATAAAATATAACACATCTTAGTACAATAAAAATATTTATTAAAATAGTTCAACAAACAAAAACTCACTCACACCTTAGAGCTCCCTTTAATGAACACCCCCTTCATAATAACATAAACAATATAATGATATCAACGACCCATGATCAATCCATATTACAATAATAAACAATTTTTTACTTATAAATCAACAACGATATTAACATCAAGGGTGTATATAACACAACATATTAACCTAATTGGGAAAAATATCAAACATAGATTACTGCCTTTGAAATATGATAATAGGCATCAAAATTTCGATTTGAAATCCATCCAAAACATTTAAAATAATGAAAGGAAACAAGAAAAGAATAGATGTATGATGAATAACAATAAAATACCTTAAAGGATCAATACAAACCCAAAATCATAGAAACCCTAACTAGAAATTCATTCTCGAAGTGAAAGTAGGGATGAATGATCAATGACAAGAGATAATGAACAAACAAACACAAAAAGATATCGTTAAACAAGAAAAACGAGTGAGGAGGTGGATAAAAATTAACATACCTTGGATTAAAGCTTTGATTCGTCTGAGAGAAATAGAGATATCCCATGAAAAAGCCTAGATTTGTTTGATCCTTGATTTGTTCAAGCCTTTGATTCATTTGAGACTTGATTCGAGCTTGGATTCGTTGAGGAGGAGCGTCGGTGGGAGTCGGCTTCCGCTGATAGCTTGAGAAATCACGACTGATTCAGTCATGGTTAGAGTTATTAAATAGATCGGGGACACTTTTATCAGCGCTTCTAAAATAACACTGATAAAGATGTCTTTTATCAATGCTAAAACTTTAGCGTTGATAAAATATTTATAATTATAATTATAAATAATAAAAATTGTAAATATATTTATAGAATTATATATATATTTATTATAATTTTATAATCATTTAAATATTTTTTTTAAAATATATATTTTATTTATAATTATAAATATATAATTTTATAAATATAGTAAATATACATTTATAAATATATTTGTAAATATATTCATAATTATTTATTTATAATTATATATATATTTATATCATTATAAATATTTATATAATTCTATATATATTTAATAAATATATATAAATATAAATATAGTAAATATATTCATTATTTAAAGATATTTATTAATTTTTTGGATTTATAAATATATTTATATCATTATATATATTTATATAATTATATATAAATATTTAATAAATATATATAAATAAACATATAAATATAATAAATATATTCATTATTTAGATATATTTATTACAATTTTATAATTATTTAAATATATTCATTATAATTTTATAATTATTTAAATATATAATTATATAAATACTTTTAAAAAATAAAATATATATTTATATATTTATATCATTGTATATATTTATATAATTATATATATATATAAATATAAATATAAATATAAATATAAATATAAATATAAATATAAATATAAATATAAATATAAATATAAATATAAATATAAATATAAATATAAATATAAATATAAATATAAATATAAATATAAATATAAATATAAATATAAATATAAATATAAATATAAATATAAATATAAATATAAATATAAATATAAATATAAATATAAATATAAATATAAATATAAATATAAATATAAATATAAATATAAATATAAATATAAATATAAATATAAATGTAAATATAAATATAGTTAATATATTCATTATTTAAATAAATTTATTATAATTTTATAATTATTTAAATATATATAATTATTTATTTATAATTAAATAAATACTTTTTTAAAATATAATATTTATTTATTTATAATTATAGATATATAAATTTATAAATATAGTAAATATACATTTATAAATATATTTATTTATAAATATTTAAAAATACACTTTTAACATTTTTAATGAATATATAATCTTACTTGCATACATGCTAAAAATGTGTGAAATTGAATAATTAAAAATGGCTATACTTTAAAAATATTAAAAAAATGGACAAGTTTTATTAATGAAATATAAATTATTAAAAAAATATTGATATATATTGAAATAAGGATGAATACTTATTGAAAATATTAAAACATAGTAAATAAATGTATATAAATAAATAATAGAAAATGATTAAATTACCTAAAAAAATAAAAAAATATTAAAAATGATTAATACCTAACGGTAATAAAATTAGAAATAAATAAAATTTACCGATTAAAGTGAAAATATATTAAATGTATCATGTTATAATGAAATTATAAAATAAATACTAAAATTTAAATAAATTACATAAATATTAGTTGTATGTGTTTCTATATAATATTTCATTAATTACATAAATATCTATATCTGTGCGTTGCATATAAAAATGCATTAATTACGTATATGCATGAAAAATTAACATAGAACACATTTTATATATGTTAAATTGGAAAATCAAATGATATTCAATTATTTCTTTTACTCGATGCAATTAATTAGTACTTTTAATTAATATTAATTTTTAATTATAAACCATTCTTCACTATATATATGACTTATTTAATGCAAAACATAAATATTTTGTATTATATAAATCGTATTATAGGAAATATGATATCCATTCATATATATATATATTTGATATATTCTAATTATTAATATTTATAATCTCTCTCTCTATATATTAAATTTATTCATTTTTATCAGTAATTATTTAATTAATAAAATGTTCAATATTTTTCTTAATTTACACATTTTTTTAATTATTTCATTTTATTCATTTTACATATTTATATATTTAATATATACTATTTATTAGTATTTATAATTTATATATAACATATTAAATATATTCATTTTTATCAATAATTATTTCATTAATAAATATTTTAATATATTTTTTAATTTATTCTATTTAAATTTTTATTTATTTAATTATTTCATTTTATTCGGGACCTTTATCAGTGCTAAAAAAACAATGATAAAGAATACCCTTTATCAGTGCTAGAAAAAATCACTGATAAAGGGAACCCTTTATCAGTGTTAAAAATTAGGTAATGATAAAGGGTACTATTTTTCTGCACTAAAAAAGCACTAATAAAAGGTACCCTTTATCATCACTTTTTTTCTAGCACGGTTAAAGGCTTATTTTGTAGTAGTGTAATATCTATTATTTTATATACTTTATATATGTATATATTATAATTTTTAAGTGCATTTTTTTTAATTTATACTGTATATAATTTTTGTATGTAAAAAATAATACATTATATTCATACCGTTTATATATCCATTTTTAGTTAAACATGAATACTATTGAACGAAATTAGACGAATATGGATAAAAAATGAATGGATGTTAATCATATTAAAAAAGCGTATGAGAAAAAATTCAACAAGTTTTCAATAAACCATGAAAATGATCATTCTCAAATTATTTTTCCATGTTTACATTGCTCTTATTAAAATAAAATTTAAATGAGTTAGAAGAACACTTGATCTTTCATGAAATAAATTGAAGTTATCGACGTTGGACTAAATTTTTGTAAAAGTGTGTTCCCTAGACCCAACTTTAACATCAGTTTTTGATTACCATGTCATGTATATAGAGAGTTATGTATGATTTTATCTTACTATACTATAAAAATAGTATTAACAACTATTCTAATAACGGTCGTAAAATAAATCATATTAAAAATAATTTATAATATAGAAGAGGTTTAATATAACCACCAATAAATCTAAAAAAAAAAATAATTTTGACCCTCTCCACCCTTGATCCCCTTGGCCTTAATCACCGCTCCTACTCCTGATGGTGACCCCCAACCCTAACCCCTTACTCCTGATGACAACCCCATGACCCCGACCTTCCTTCTTATGATGAAGACCACCCATCCTCCCCGATGATCCCCGTGACCTCGACCCTCCTTCTCTCAATGAAGTCCATCCCTCCCCCCTCTAATCCCCATGATCCCGACCCCCTGCTTCCAAATGAGGACATCACAATGACCCCCACTCCTCAATGATGACCCCCAAAGGCCTCTATTACCATTTTTCTAGAAACTATGACCCTAGAAATCATTTAAGGTATAATTTATTTATTTGTTTAAGGGTTTTTATTAAATTATATAAAGATCTGTGTAATTGAGTGTTGTTTTTGGAGGTTTTTCCCAGGATGATGTAAGGATTACATTTCAGACATTCCATCGGTAGTTGGTCACAATTTTGAAGAGTGGGCGCACATCAATGTTCTTTTATATGAGTATTACTATTTTTTAAATTTTGAATAATTAATTATAAATTGTTATAATTATTTATTTATTTCATGTGGCATGATACAGGTGAACACGATGTTCTCAGTGTGTAGTGTAAGACTTGAAACTTTTACATTTTCATCCAGATATAGGTCAATATTTTGGTTTCATGTCGCTTCCCCATTTAATAACCATTTAAATGTTTTTAATATGATAATTTTCCTATTTAGGTCCATCTTAAGGTATATTATGGGATTTCCTGGGGATAATAGTGGTTTTAAATATTTTGTAAAGGAATCTTTGTTTGAAAAACCTAATCATTTATCTTGTGGTTTAAGAGCAAAAGATGCATGTAATTTACCACTCTATTTTTTAAAAAAAAATGACTTCATAAAGTTAACATATTAAATAAAAATACTCTTAATCATGAGTATACTACATAATTCTTATTACAAGCTATGTATCTTCATATTACATGAAGATTTTTGTATGTGATACTCTCTTCAGGTTGAGTACTATTTTTCAAATTGATTATGAAAATGTCGTAAATCCATAATTGTAAGCAATGCTATGATGCATATAGAAACACATGCACTAGATATCACAGTGCCAATTTCTTGTTTTGAGATACAAAAAAATTTGATTATCATAATTATTAAAGAAAAATCTAGCTATAGTGACAATCATGTTTCTACAATAAAAAATAAAAAATGATAACATGCGAAGTAGAAAATTAATAGATATTTTAATAGAAGAATTATGTTCATGTATTATTGTGGAATTATAACAGTATGCTCGATATCACCGCAACCTCTCTCCTCGGATCAGTGAACTTATTAGATGACATCTGAATGTATTATTGTGAGGGGTAATATTTATTCATTTTTTTTTTATGTTTTTAACATTAGATTGAATTATTTTTATGTTTAGTTTGTGTTATTTCGAATCAAGACCCTACCTTGGTTAATGATGAAGTTGGGTGATTTTTAATTTTGATTGTACTTGTTTTATTAAACAATTATATCTTTATACCTGACATTATAGGGAGAATAGTGAAAATACAATACCTATGGATAAAATTTGGATCAATTTACCTAAAAATACACCTTAGTATGGTAAGGGTTTGGAAGAATTTTTAGATTATGAAATTGAAAACTGATTAGTTGATGGTTGAATAAAATTTCCATGTCATGATTGTAAATTCAAACTTTGATTGAATAAAAATAAAGTAAACAATAATTTGATATTAAAATAGTTTTCTTCTTAATATTTATATTTTATTTGGCATAGTGAATTGAATGATATGAAAATAAAAAAATATTGAAAATCCTATCAATGAAACACAAAGTGATCTGATAGAGGATAATCCAGTTCAAAATTTGATAAATGAAGCAATTGTGTTTTCAAGATACAATGTACAAGATTTTAATATATCCATATAACCTTCATTGGATCATGAGTAGGTTAATATTTCTCAGAACTTCAGTGAAAAAAATATAAGGTTTATGAAATAGTTGAAGGCAGACAAAAAGAACTGTATGAAGGGTGTGAGAAGTATTTGAAGTTGGATTTTATAATTAAGTTTTATCATATCAAGTGTCTCTATGGAATTATTGATAAATAAATTTACATGATTTTATAGTTTCTTCATGATTCATTTAGTAAACCTAGGATCTCTAAATCAATCTATGAGATGAAAAAAGTCATCAAAAAACTTGTACTTGATTATACAAAGATACATTCATGCCCTAATGATTGCATGATTCATTGGTGAGAAGAGTTTGATAAATAAGAATGTATAATATGTCATAAAATAATATTAAATTCAATGAAAAAAATGATATTATAAATCAACGCAACCCCAGGAAGAAACAGAAGAATAAATATCCTATAAAGGCATTGCGTTCTGAAACCATGCTTTTAATGATTATTCATGTCGTCTAAGAATACATACAACATGAAGTGTAATGATCAGGATAGTAATGATGGCTTGATGAGACATACAAAAGATTTAACATCATGGAAGGTGTTTGGTTCATTATATCCATATTTTACTTTGGATCCCAAGAATGTACATTTGGGATTGTATTATGATGGTTTTAACCCTTTTGGTACTTTAAGTACTAATTATAGAATTTGGAAAGTTATTTTTATCTCCTATATTATACCTCCATGGATGTGTATAAAGAACAATTCTTTCATTATTTCAATGATTATTCCTAGAAATAAAATGCATGTAAATGAAATTTATGTATAACTTCAACCTCTAATAAATGAATTGTAAGAATTATGGGATAATGGAATGTAAACATATGATGCTTCAATGAGAAAACTATTCAAAATTAATGTTGCTTTAATGTGGAAAATTAATGAATTTTCTATACTAGGAAACTTATTTGGTTGGAACACTTATACTGGTTTGGCTTGTCCAGTTGGTAATTTTTATTTTGAACCTCAATGATTACCTTATAGTAGGAAATAATTTTTTATGTATCATATTCAATTTTTTAATGTTTCTCATAAATTCAAGTTTAAGAAGAAACAATTTAATGGAGATATTGAATTGGGAAATCCACCTAAGGTATTATCTAGTTCACAAATCTTATTAAAATTAATGAATTTCACTATAGAATTTGGAAAATGTAACTAGTTAAAAGAAAAGTGAAATGGATATGAGTTACAATATCTGAATAAAATCTAACAAAACAATGGAAGAAAATGAGTATATTTTTCAAACTTCATTATTTGGAGTTTAATTTGACACATCATAATCTTGAAATAATGTATATTCAGAAGAATGTCTATGATAATGTAATTTTTACATTGCTTAATGAGCATGGTAAATCAAAGTATCACCTTAATTCTTGTAAGGATTTGGAATCAATGAATATAAATAATGGTTTTGGGAAAATGAAAATGGAAAGTATCCTTCGACTATTTTTACAATGAAAAATCATGAGAAATATGTATTCATTTGAACTTTAAAGAATGTAAAGTGATATATGGATATTCAAGTAATATATTAAGGTGCATTGACTTAAAACATTGAAAGTTACATGGATTAAAAATTCATGACTCACATATTCTTATGGAGCAGTTGTTTCCATTGGAATAGCGTAATATGTTACCTGAAAAAGTAATTACGGTTCTAGTTGAGTTTTATACCTTTTTCAAAAAACTTTTTGGAAAAACTCTAAATCCAACCGAGCTTGATAAACTTTAAGAAATAATTTTTTGATACTTTTTTCATTTGGAGATGTTATTTACCCCTTCATTCTTCACAATCATGATTTATTTTACAGTTCATATATTTAAAGAAGCTATACTTGGTGAACCAATACACTATCAATGGATGTATCCAATTGAGAGGTATGTTAATATTATTTTTATTTTCATTTTAGAATTCAATTTTATCAAATCATTATGTATTTTTTTTAATATGTTTCTTATTTTTTTTCATCTGGTACTTAGGTTATTTGAAATCATATGTGAGGAATAAAGATAAACCATAAGTCTCTATTACTGAAGGTTAGATATCTGAAGAGTTCTTGAACTTATGTCCTAGGTATTTGGATTTGATTGAGAATAAATTCATCCATGTTATACATGTTTATGACATCTCCACTAATTGTCATTCTGAAAACTAGTCATCGGTATTTCCAACTATTGGATATCTAATTAGAAAGGGGTCAAATTTTACACTGAATGAATTGGAGTTACTAAAAGAACATAGATATTGGCTACTTAATAGTATTATTGGAGATGCATTTATTGAAGAATTGTGATTATAAAAAAATAGGTGACTAAGGTGTTAATATTGAAATGATTTGGAATTAACAAAATTTGTTAATAAGGATATTATTGAATGGTTTTCTCATCATGTAAGTATATAATCATATTTATATTATTAAAATGTTTTTATTTTTTATATGTAAAAATTAACACCTTATATATCTTTCCTAGATAATGGATGTTGATAATTGAGCCAAAATATTAAATGATTTGAAGTTTTTGGCTCTAGGTACTCTAAATAAAGCTAAGAGATTAGATACCTACAATATTCATGGCCTTAGGATTTATACCATTTATCATGAAAAATACTTGAAAACTCAAAATAGTGGTGCATTTACTTTTTAACAGGTGGGATACTATGGAAATATTTATTATATAATTGAATTAAACTATCTTGGTAAATTTTTAGTTGGCTTATTCAAATGAATGTGGGTCAGCATTGAGGGGAACAATGAAATATTCATTACATTTTACTTTTTTCAACTTCTTTAACTTGATCCATACCAGTGAGTGTGTATAGAATGATCCATTTATATTGGATTCAAAAAAAATATTGTTTATTATTAATATGAGTAAATACATTAAGGTTGGAGTGTTGTTGTATATTTAAAGTAGAGAGACTTATAGTGTAGTGTCCCGAGCCAGAAGCTATTAAGTAATGCCCCAATTCAATTGTCCACATGACCTCAAGCACACATCCTCATACCCTAGAGGCCACAAAATAATAGTGATGGTCTATGATGGTATGGTGGGGAGACTATACCCTCATGTTTATAGTAAGACAAAAAGGTAAACAATAATTGTAAGTAGCAGAATAATAATAATAAAGATGTTGTAGAAATATAATAATAAAACATACAGTATAACCAACAGGTGGATGCTGAATCAATATCATACACAAAATGATGATAATATCATTATGCTATAAAAAATTGAAGTACACCTGATATAAGGGTACATGTATATACAACATGATAAATAGAAAGATAAAAATACCAAGATCCACCTCTACTAGCATCACAAGCATATGTTTGATCCTCTACACCTGTACTCCATCCTAGTATTGAAAATAAATAATCAAAAGATGAACACTTACCTTTATCTATATCTACAATAATGATGTATGTTCGAGTACCATAGGAATCTTGAAAAGGGTGTGATATATACTCAGTTGGCCACCACTAATGGTGTCTAGAGCAATCCAGTCTATGCATATAAAATGAGTAGTGTATAGGAACATAATAAATGATGTGTAATAAATAAATAATACATCTAACTGGCTTCCTCATGGGATACCTGACCGACACTACCTACCTCATCCTATGCTATATATCTCTAAACCAAGTTCAACCTGTATAGATATGATATGGGTGTAACAATGGGTCCTAATAAATCAAGCATCAAGAATAGACCAAACCCAAGATTGTTATTTGGCTTGGAGGATGCATCCATGGGATATCATTTATACATTACTAGTCTCTAATATAAAATTTATCATTATAATTTAAGAAGAGGCAACTTGATCCCATCCAAGGAAATCCATAAAAGGAATCCTAATTATCACTCAAGGAGCACTATAAATACCCCACATCATAAGAGTATGTCTAAGGAGACCTGTAAGAGGAATAATTAGTATCACTCTTGTTAGGGTGTAAAACATGAACCATGAGCCTATCACAGGTATCTCACACAGGGGACCGAGTATCTCTCATTTCATGGTATAACCATCTTTCCACTGAGCCTATTCAAGGTGACTCCACTAGGGAACTGGTATCGCTCATAGGTTGATAAGTAATCCATCTGATAAGCCCATCTAAGGCATTATATAAGAAATCCATGTATATCTATTAGTGTATTTACAATCCATAACAAGTCTTAATTATGAATCATGATAACCCTATCCAAGGTGACCTTAAATCGAGATCCTTGTATCTCCCTCGACTTGGTATAAAGCTATGTCACAAAGAACAAGGTCCTAACACATAGACAAACATTTTCCTTAGATCATTTCTCATTTCAAAAGTATTTTTTTATAAGGGAAAACACACACATCAATTGGTGGTTTAATTCCATTCTAAACATGATGCCTTTAATCCTTTAAGGAAGGGAACACCCATAGGGGTGGCATACATCGGGGTGTTCAACCAATGATGTTAATTTTCCATGGGCTAGAACCATATTAATCATGGAAAGAAATATAATTAGTTAAATTGAATTTATATAGGTGACACTAGAGGAGTCTGGCATGCAATGTGACAACTCATGATAAAATACAATGAGTCTTTAGGGAAAAAGAACTATATCACCAACCTTAGGTTGGTAGATGACCCCTCATCCATTGTTGGACTTTGGATTGATCTAGAATGTAATAAATCATCAAAACTAAAAAATGACCTAAAAATAGGATATATAATCTCGCACTAAAATAGTACATAAGATGGAGATATAAAAAATAGAAAGAAGGAAGCAAATGAAAGATCTTACTGAGAGGGATCCAATGAGATGAATGGTGGCTCAATTAGACGTCAAAAGAAGAAGAAATACCAATTACTTAGTTAGAAATGGGAGATAGCTCAATGTGAGGGATAGGGGATGTCTAATGGTGGAGAAAAAGAAATGGGAGTTTTATTTAAAAAGAGATAGGGGATGCTAACCATTCATACAGATTGATGATAGTGCCTTAATTAACTGATTATTCCATGTTTGATCCATGAACCACTGTCTTAATGGACTGAAACATTAGTTGATTTTATTTCTTGAAATCCAATTGTAATTTATGAAGCATTTACTTCTATAAATTGGGAATGATAGTTCAATCAGTTGAATCATTATATATGACATGTTACATCCTAACATCTAATATAAAGGTCAGTTCGTAGTTACATGACATACCAATTGCAATTTATAAAGAGTACGAGCCTTTATAAAATGTAACTGCATGGGATATAGGGGTACATGCATATAAAATGTGCTAAACAAAAATAAAAAAGACCAAAATCCACCTCTACTAGAATCATGATCATATGCTCGGTCCTTGTCACCCGTACTTTGTCCTAGTACTGAAAATCAAGCATCATAAGATGACCACTTCCCTTTATCTATACCTGCAATAATGATGTCTTTTTGGGTACCATAAATGGACTAAAAAGTGTGTGAGATATAATCAGTAGGAAACCACCAATAGTTTCAATAAAAAACTAGTTGGTGAAAATAAAATGATATGTGTGATGGTACATAATAAAAATAAGGAAATAAATAAATAAATACATCAAACTAGGTTCCTCATGGGATACCCAACTGACACTACATGCTTTGGCCTAATCTAGATATCTCTAAACTAAGGTCAACTAGTACATATATTATATGGGTGTAACAATGCGTCATCATAAATCAATTATTAAGAATAGAACAAACCCAAGCATGTTATTTGTCTTAGAGGATAAATCCCTAGGGTATCAATTATACATTTCTAGTCTTTAATATAAAATTCATCCTTAGAATTTAATAAGAAGCAAACTGATCCTTTCCAAAGAGATCTATAAAAGGAATCCCAAATATTACTCTAGGATCCTATAAATACCCCACACCATAAGAGTCTGTATAATATGATATGAAAGTGGAATCCCTAATATCACTCTTAGCATGGTGTGAAACATGACCCTCTAATCCCATTATAGGTATCTCACATAGGGTATTGAGTATCACTCATGGAATGGTATAACCATATTTCCACTGAGACCGTCTAAGGTGAATCCCTTAAGGAACTGGTATCGCTCATGGGTAGGCAAGTAATCATTGCGGTGAGCCTATTCAAGGCATTATATAAAGAATCCAAGTATTTTTCATAGTGTATTTACAATACATAACAAGTATTAATTATAAATCATGATTATCCCATCTAAGGAATACTTAAATCAGGAATCTTTTGTTTCCCTCAGCTTGGTATGAAGGTATGAATTTTCTATCAAGAACTCATACCATTAAACAAGGAATTATAACCATAACACATTAATCATGATGTAAATTCATTTAATTCAAGAAAAGAAAGATATGACAAAAAGAAAAAGGGCCTAACACATGGACAAACATTTTCCTTATATCATTTCTCATTTCAAAAGTATTTGTTATAAGGGAAATCACACACCTCAATTGGTGGTTTAATTCCATTCTAAACAAAAGGCCTTTAAGACTTTAGGTAAGGTCACACCCATAGGGGCGGATCACATCAAGGTGTCCAGCCAACGATGTTGATTCTCCAAGGGTTATAACCATATTAATAATAGAAAGACATCTAATTAATTAAATAGTCTTTATGGAGGAAACATTAGAGGAGTCCGATGCATGGTGTAATAGTGCATGATAAAATAAAATTAGACTTTAGTGGAAAATAACTAGACCACACACCTTAGGTTGGTAGATGACCCCTCATCCATTGTCAACCTTTGGTTTAAGATAGAATAAAATAAATCATAAAAATGGAAAAATTCCCTAAAATTAAGGCATATATTCTTGTAACAAAATAACAAAAAATATGGAAGGATAAATGATAAAAAGAAGGAATCATATCTAATCTCTTATTAAGAGGGATCCAACGAGATGTACAATGGTTCGATTGGATGTCAGATAAAGAAGAAATCCTAAAACCTATGTTAGGTGTGGGAGAGAGATCAACATGAGGGAGAAGTAATGTTTGCTAGAGGAGAAAAAGAAATGGGAGTTTTCTTTAAAAACATAGAGGGGAAATAAGGTAATTTGAGCAATATTTAAAGAGTATCATGGTTTGGCTGCACGGTTGGACAAATCATGCATCAACTACTATCCAAGGGTAGTGACCTACATGGTTGAGGAGTATAGTTTGTCTAATCATGATCTACCCATGAATCTCCCTCTACCTAAGGATCACACACCGCATGGGATATATTACATGGTTATGAAAACCATTTTTAGCCCTTGCACTCCCCTATGTGGAGTCCTATAGCACCCCGAACGGTTTTTCTAACAGTGCATATTGGGTGGCATGATTTACAATAACCATGAGACTCAGTTATTTCTTCCAAAAGTTGGGGGTCTAGGCTCTGAATGAGCTCTAGACAACCTCATGACCTCAGTGACTTTATTAAGCACATTAATAAGTATAAAAAAGGGGTTTAAGATAAAAATTAATATGTCTATACCTCATATAAAAATCCAAGATGTTACATATATGATATGGGATATGAATATAAATCGGTAATTTGTAATAGTGGACCTTGTCAACTACAAAACATTAAACAAATTTTTCCAGAAAATATTGAAACAATAGAACTTTCAAGATATGGTGAAAATGTAGTACTTTTCACAATGGAGTTTGGTAACAGTGAAGGAAATGAAGATGAAGATAATTGAATGTATAAATTAGAAATGAAACTATATTACAATTTATCATTTATAAGTGTTTCATACATATATACATTGTTCTATTATTTTTTTAAAAATATTTTAGTTTTTTACTTTTTTTTATAAATTTAATATATATATACCATTTGAATTGTAGGAATTACGAGGATAAAGAAATTTCAAGATCCTAGCCAATCATAATCTCAAAGCACACCACCAACACCATCAGTTTCAGTGGATAAGAATGATTATGTTGCACCGAACACTTCTAGGGAGCTATCCATTTCCCCATATATTATTGGTATCCCACCATTAAATTCACCTTCGATAATGGATAAATTATTCACCCTCCATCTAGGGTATATTTATGAGTTCCCGTTATTGGTGTGTATGTCATTGTACAAGAAACTATATATTTTATTAATTGTTTAATGCATTTGTCAAACAGATAAATATAATAATACAAGAGAAATAAATATGAACATAACAGATGTATGGGACCTGGAGGAATTCAATATTATTGTTCCATTTGATGAGTTTAGGATTCCTACTTATGATGTTGTTGAAATCTAAATATAGATTATTGGGTAGCTTTCTTAAGAGAAAATGATCTTTCCTATTAATTATAAGGATTGGTGGAATATTCCCACAACTTGGAAAATGAGGTCTTTGATAATCAAGTAAATGTAATATTAATTTGATATTCATTGATAACTAATTTAAAACACATGATTAAACTTTTTTAATATACTTATAAAGTGTGAGGTTTTTTTATTTCTAGATGTTTTTTTATTTTGATGTCCCCAAATCCATTTCATACCCATGGACTCTGAAAAATGTGGACAAGAAATGAATATATTTTAAATGGATATTATAACATGATTTTAATGACACATCTCTAAGCTCATGAAAAATGTATGAGAAAGTTCTTGATGGCATTTATCATGAAAAAATGGAAGTTGTTTGTCGATATTAATAGAGACACATCTCATGATGTAATTTCATATTTTATAGTATCTTAATAACATAAACCTAATAAATTTATAATTTTTATTAATGTTGTTATTTTTTTTAGGAAAAATACTATGAATCGTGAGAAATAATTCTTTCCTCATATTGCTGGGCCTCAATTTTTTTTTGAGAAAAGGACTATTTTGGTTAGTATTTTATCCATTATTATTTATATCATTTTATTATAAGACAAGGTTTTTTATAACTTGTTTATATTTTTTATAAAGGCTAATGTATTAGGTCACTCTATTGGCCAAACATAAATTTGGTTTAAAGTTAATAGGAAATATGTTGATAGTTTTGTAAATAACCCTATCAAATATGTTGGAGTAAGTATGTTTCATTACTATTTCATGTTATTTCATGACTATAAAAACATAATAATGAAAAATATTTTATAACAGAAAACTAGACTTAAACCCAATTAAATGGGGCCAGTTACATGGATCAAACGATGACAATTTGGCATCATTTCATCCATCAAGCTAGCCCTAATTAATTGGGTTTAAGATTTGTTTAGTGTTATAATTTATTTTTCATTATCATGTTTTTATAGTAATGAAATAAAAATAACGAGTAATGAAAAATTTATTAATTAGATAATATTATGAAGTTCAGATAATTTAAAAAATAATTATTGATATTTTTTTTTCTAAAAGGTTAAAATTCGAGAAGTCAGAGATGTAAACCCTTCACAATAAACATTAGTTTCCTAGAATGATATAGTTTCAATCATTTTAGGGAAGGAGCATCCCAGGCATGTATGAGGAATGGGTTTTGGGCCCACTCCATTAGCTATATTTGGTAGGGAATCATCATTAGTTATTTCAACACACAATGGGGGTTTAAGTAGTGTTGTTGATTGGGAAGCAAAAAGATAAATTTCAAGGTTGAAAGAAAAAGTGAGACAAGACTGTTATAGGAAAACACAAGATCAATGGATGTTGATAATGGAAAATGCTTTAATTTTTGTATTTCAAAAGATGACCAAAATGATCCTCAAGAAATTTTTTAGCCTTATATATCATCCTTCTTAGGTAAATTCTAAATTCTATAGATCATTCACACATTTTCAAAGAACACATACAACTTTCTTAAATAAAACTAAAATGACACTTTTATATTGAAAGCATGCACTTTAAGTCACACCAACCACATAATGTGCTAGATTGACATGTGGTTGATTCATATATGTCAAGAATGAATTATGGATTGTATCTTATTGTTTGAAAACAATCTAAGATCATTTTCTCAGTTTTTACTCAGTAAATAGTTTTTAAAGGTACAAAATCCTTTAAAAATATGTGTCAGGGGGTCAAAACTAGACAAAATATGTCATATTTACATGAAATTATATTACAATTATCGTATATTGATATTTTAAATGTAAAAATTGATGAGATGTTATTTCGAGTTATGGTTTTCCCGAGATGTCTGAAAACACGTTTTTAGTGTTTTTAAACACTAAAACATGCATGTAACGGTCAAAACCATTGAAAAAAACCTTATACTAATTTGAAATCATGGTAAAACCACCTTTGTGTTATTTTTTACATGTAAAAGTATACAACATGTCAATATGATGTGTGTTGTGGTTGGAATGACTCAGTAAATAGTTTTTAAATGTATAAAAACCATTGAAATGTGTGTTGGCGGGGGGGGGGGGTCAAAACCATAAAAAATTATAATATCCATGAAATCATAAGAAAATGAACTTATATTTATTTTTGAAATATAGGAATTGATGGAACTTCATTTTGAGTTATGGTTTTCTGAGATGCCCATAAACACATTTTTTGTGTTTTAAAACACCAAAACATGCGTGTAACGATCAAAACCATATAAAACAACCTCAGATTAATGTGAAATCATAAGAAAACCAATTTTCATATATTTTTGACATGTAAACAAAAAATATTTCAATCTAATGTGAGGTTTGGTCAAAATGATTTAGTAAACAGTTCTTAAAGGTACCAAAGACTTTAAAAACATGTATTGGGGGTTCAAAACCTAGAAAATGATGTTATATTGCCATGAAATCATAGTAAATGACCATAAATTTACTTTTAACATGTATAAAATTATATAATTTAATTCTAAGTTATAGTTTTCTTGGGATTTCCATAAACACACTTTTAGTGTTTTAAAACACTAAAATGTGCATGTAATGGTCAAAACCATAGAAAATGACCTTAGATTGACATGATATAATGGGACCACCACCATAGAGTTATTTTTGATGTGTAATCATAGAAAAAATATCAATTCAATATGAGATGGTTTTAGAATGAATCGGTAAGTAGTTTTTATATGTACCAAAACATTTAAAAACGTGTGTCGGGGGTTAAAACCAGAAAAATGATGTCAAATTACCATGGAATTAAATGAAAAAGATCTTAGATTGATTTTTTGAATTATAGGAACCGATGGAATGTCATTATGAGTTATGGTTTTCTGGGTATGCCTAAAAACACTTTTTTAGTATTTTAAAATAATAAAACATATGTGTAATGTTCAAAAGCATAAAAAAGACCTCATATTGACATAAAATCATTGAAAAAATACTTGATTTATTTTTTATGTGTATACATATAAAACACATCAATCCAGCATGCAATGTGGTTGTAAGGACTTGATAAACATTTTTTAAGGGTAACAAAGCATTTAAAAACATGTGTCAAGGGGTCAAAACTAAAAAAACAACATTTTAATTACATAAAATCATAGGAAAATGACTGTATAATGACTTTTTAAATGTAAGAACTGACATACATCATTTCGAGTTTCGGTTTTCATTGGATGTCCATAAATATGTTTTTAGTGTTTTAAAACACTAAAACATGTGTGTAATGGTCAAAACCATAGAAAAAGACCTCATATTGATGTGAAATCATGGGACAAACACTGTTGTGTAATTTTTGATGTGTATGCATAAAACATATGTCAATCTGGTGTATGGTGTGGTCGGAATGACTCAGTAAATAGTTCTTAAAGGTACCAAATCCTTTAAAAATGCGTTTCAAGGGGTAAAATCCATACAAACAACATCAAATTTCCAAGAAATTAGATGAAAAAGTCTGTTCATTTATTTTTTAAATGTAAGAACCAATGGAACATCATTCTGAGTTATAGTTTTCCCAGGATGCCCATAAATGCGCTTTTAGTGTTTTAAAACACTAAAACATGCTTGTAATAGTCAAAACCATAGAAAAAAACCTTATATTTATGTGAAATAATTTGAAACCTAATTTTGAGTTATTTTTGATGTGTACACATAGGCAACACATCAATATGATGTGCGGCGTGGTCAGAATAACTTGGTAAACAATTTTTAAAGGTACCAAAGCCTTTAAAAACATGTATCAGGGGGGGTCAAAACTAGAAAAACTATGTTTTATTGACATGGAATCATATTAAAATGAACACATAATGATTTGTGAAATTTTTGAACTGAGAAAACATCATTCTTAGTTAAGGTTTTCCCGGGATACCCGTAAACTCATTTTTTGTGTTTTAAAACACTAAAACATGAATGTAATGGTAAAAACCATATAAAATGACCTCATATAGATGTAAAATCCAAGGAAAACCAGTATTGAGTTATTTTTTATGTGTACATATAGACAACACATCAATCCAACATGCTGTTCGGTCAGAATGACTCGATAAAAAGTTTGTAAAGGTACTAATGCTTTTAAAAACGTGTGTTGGGGGATAAAAACTTGACAAACAACATCACATTTACATGAAATCATAGGAAAATGATATTATATTTATTTTTTAAATATATAAACCATCTATACATCATTCTAATTTATATTTTTTCTAGGATTACTATAAACACATTTTTAGTGTTTAAAAATACTAAAACATGCATGTAATGATCAAAACCATAGAAAATGACATCATATTGACTTGAAATCATAGAAAAACAACATTTGAGTTATTTTTGATGTGTAATCACATAAAAAACATCAATATGATTTGATATGTGGTCAGAATGACTTAGTAAATAGTTTTAAAGGCACCAAAGCCTTTAAAAACGTGTGTCATGGGGTCAAAACTAGAAAAAAAATGTTGGATTGCCATGAAATCAGAGAACAAAGACCTTATATTTATTTTTTAAATTTATGAACCTAAAACATGTCATTTTTGAATTAGGTTTTCTTGGGATGAATGTAAACACATTGTTATTGTTTTAAAACACTAAAACGTACATGTAACAATAAAAACCATAGAAAAATCCTCATATTGATGTGAAATCATGGGAAAACCATCTTCAAGTTGTTTTTGATGTGTAAGCATAGAAAACACATCAATACGACGTGTAGTGTGGTCAGAATGACTCCATAAATAGTTTATAAAGGTATCAAAGCCTTTAAAAACACGCGTTGGGGGGTTAAAACCAAGAAGAAAACATCATATGGTCATGAAATCATATGAAAATGACTATAGATTTATTTTTAAAATGTAGTAATTAAAGAAATATTAGTTCAAGTAAAAATTTTCCTGGGATTCCTATAAACACATTTTTAGTATTTTAAAATACTAAAACATGCATGTAATATTCAAAACCATAAAAAATGACCTCAGATTGATGTGAAATCATGGGAGAACCACCATTGAGTTATTTTTGAAATATAGGATATGTTTACATATCATAGTATTTAAAATTTATTTATTAAGTAAATTTCAAGCACACCACACGTTGATTTAAAAATTAATTAGATTATTATATACTTATCTATTTTCAGTTTCAAGTGTTGTATCATATCTCAAATAAGTAAGTTTAGGTTTTCAAAGTTTTTTTCATGATATATTATTTTTTTATGTTAAAATTTATTTTTTTATTAAGAAAATAACAAATTTTATGTGCAACATTCTAAATATATTAAATATATTTTCTCTTTCGCATTTATTTTTTAAAATGTTCTGGTCTTTATTATAGGTGATAGATACCAGTAGTAGGCATGAGTTTGACCATTTTGATCCATGAAATTCTTTAGGATGAATTCATGATGGATCTTAGTTTCTATGGTATGTTTTAATTTTATCACTGATTCTACTGTAATTATGATTTATTATGTTCAATTTTAATTTTTGTCTTTTTTCTGTTACAGTTGATGAAATGATGTGGTCAATTCTAGTTGATGATATGATCTTGTGGAAGATGGATGAAAAAATAGTCATGAAATGGATTTATATTTTCCATGAGTTTTTTTTGTTGGACATATTTTATATGTATATATTGATGTCTGAGGTATGGGTTGACTGAGGTTATGAGTTAATTGAGGTTATGGTTACTGAGGTTATGGTGACTAAAGTTGTATGTATATATGAATATGGATATATGATTTATGTATGATGGGTTTACTATAAAATTATGTTTTAGTTTATTTCATTCCAGAGTTTATATTTATATATTTTTTAAAATATTTTTTCAAAAAAAATTAAATTTTAAGAAAAATATTTATCGGCAGTTTATAATAACTAATGCTAAATAAATTTCTTAACATTTTAATTAACAGTGGTTTATATAAACCACCACTAAACACAACCACCTCTAATATATGTAGCACCATATAGGTTCATTTTATCTATTTTATTTTTGGGTTATTTTTTTAAAAAAAATCCACTGTTAAATAAAATCGAAACTGCCGCTAAATGATCCAAAAACATCACATAAAAAAATTGTTGCTATAAAATAATAATCGCTACTAAATGACTATTGACCCTGAAATACATGGAAGTTTTCATAACCACCACTAAATGATTTAGTGATGTCTTAAAACTCCTCTAGTAGAAAAAAAAACCACCTGTAATACCTCCTTTTTTGTAGTGCTATAATATTGTCACTACTTCCACATACACTATTTACATGGTAATTTCCTTAGATTATTTATCATAACAATGAGTCATAGTAGTTTTCAACTAGAATAAAATACTTGGGATATTGTGAGAGTAATATTAAACACATTTCATATGTTCTAGATACATCATATGAATGGGACAAAAATGATGTCTCAATATCTGGTGTTGGATGCTCATAAGAATTGAGACTTCTTCTCATGATGTTTGCACTGGGAGATTATAAGTAGAGGAAATCATTAATATTTACTAGCCAATAGGAACACCACATGTTCAAGTTCCATTGGTTGTTCTTATTTATGTTCACATGTATTGGTCTCTAGATTTGAGATCATTATCAATGTGTTTTATTTGATTGCGTACTTTTATGTAATATGAAAACCATGAAACTTATGTTGTGGTGAGGTAACTTGGACTGGTTGTGTCATTGGTGGTATAATATTGATTGAATGATCAAGGAATTATTTGTCACTCCCAAAAGGAAGAGATATCTCAGACCTATTTGACCAGGATGACAATACCTTTATTAAATCCATGACCATGGTAAAAAAAGGAAAGTCTAACTGGAATGGTCATTAATAGAATAAATGAAGCAAGCAAGGATGATGAAAAAAGTGATAAATCCTTGTTTATGAGATATCATGATTCAAAAAGATTATATTTATGGGAAAGGTATAATCATCCTATGATCCTAAGTAGTGGAAGTAATCCAAAAAAACAACAACATATCTATCCCTGAAAGAATCAATGTGCATGAACAACAAAGAACACAAAAAATAATGCATACCTTAATCGGTTGTGCAACAACGTCCATCTATATATTAAAAGGTGTATAGATTAATAACAATTAACAAAGTAGAAAAAATATATCTCCTACCTCTGGCGGGGGTACTGACCATTGAATCTCGGTTCACAATTGGAGGACACCCGAACTCTCTAAGGGGTGTTAGCGCCTTCTCGGGAGAGATGGATGTGGATCGGGAAGAATGACCTTATAGAAAAAATTTCACAAAACCATTGATCACCAATTTTTTTTGAATGAATGTGATCAAGCCACCTACAAAAATGAGAACCATTTCTCCTTTTATAGGCAATATCCGATGATTCTTCATAAATGAATAACCTATCTATTATACTTAGGTATTATCAAATAATACCCACAATATGAACCTAATTGATTAGTATATTAAATTTGTTCAACATGCATCAAGAAATAATTTTAAACTAAATTAATTCTCATGTGGATAATGTGGAATACATATTTTTCATTGCTTGTATACATGCCTCATATGCATGTATACTATAAGAAATTGTCCACATGAATACATGCATCATATTCATGTATTATTAATGCATCATGTGCATGATATGCATACATTATATGCATATATTATATTCTCACTTCATGCCACACACACACACAATATTACACAGACACACATACAATATTACACACACACACAATATTGCATATTGTATATTAACATTCTATATATGTATATGAATTACACACACACACAATACTACATGTAACATATACATGTATTCAATGTACACATATCATATGCATGTATATTTTAGTGCACATATAACATATATTACACAACGCATGTTTGTAGTAGGTTGTCATTGCAATGATCAAACCTTATCTCTTTAGGGTCCATGTTGTGTTGCTAGATACTGCTCTTGGTTTATGAGTATGAATCACTACTATTGAGATATAATCCTAGATGATCACACACAAATCACATTCAAAAGCTTTACCAATTCTAATGAATTATAATTTAGAACATGGTAGACCCCACAGTGGGCGGTGTGTTATGTACAAGTTTGAATGATTATAAGAAATAAATAAATTAAATATTATTTTGAGTTAAAATAATAAGTTTTGATTTTATTATCACAATGAATTTAAAAGTTATTAAGTGAATACAATAAAATATTTAACGAAAAAATATTTTTTATTCAAGGTTTGTTTATTATTTTATGGGAGAAGTAGGTTGAGATAATGATTTGTATTTTATCACCTAACCTAAAATTGGTGTTATAAAATGGTGATAAAATATTTATGACATTTGTGACATGTTTATTAAGTTACTGATGTCATATAAGGCTTATTTAGAATGTAAATATTATTCATGGGCCAGAGTGCAATTTATGTAAGTTTCAACCTACCTATATAATCCAAGAGACACCCAAATTTGAGACTATTCATTCCCTAGAATTTGAGATCTTATCTCTCCCCTTTCTCAATTTATAGAGAGAGAAAGCGATTTTTTGAGTACCCCAATCCAAGAATTACTTCCTAAATCAAAGAAAAAGTTCTCATGTGATTGTGTTGACATCAAAATCACATTTTATTCTCCATGATAACACCTAGATTTTGAAATTTGATGATCAAGAAAGTTTTTGGAGTGTGTGTGGATGATCTAGATGGTTCTAGATTTGGTTTCTTCGAGCAGTGATAACTAACAAAGATAGGATCATGCGTTTGATCAAAATCAAATGAGTTATGGTTTCAATTTTATTTTTAATGATTAATTCAATTCACACGTGATTCTTAGATTGTTTACTAGGAATCTATTTATTGGTGAAGGTGTTGTAGAGTCTGACAAAGTGATACATGTCATGACCCGTCCTCAGGGCCCGTGCCATGACTACCCCAAGCCCGCCTTCCATAGGCCAGGGGCTGGCGACTAGCACCAAAGGAATAATTTATGATAAAAGGGATGGAATTGCCTTTATATAAGGAAACAAACACAACAGAGTACGCAAGCTGGAGTAAACACAAAGTAAAATGAGTAAAAAAGTAAGTGCTGGAAAGTAAATGGGCCGGTATACAAACCCAACTGAAAGTACAGTACAACTGAGAAAGAAAGTACAACAGCTGAAAAGTAAAACAACAACCATCAGGTCATCCTCCAGGAATCCCACCTGAAGGGTGGGTACAGATAGTCTCGTCGGTACCTCGGGTCTGTCCGTCTGCTCCGTGTACGTCCCGATAGGTGGTCCACCTCCGGATACCATCCAGCTCCACAAGCCTCGACCATGATCAGTGCTGTATGTCATCTGCAACCAACACAACGTAGTGCGGGTGATTCCCGTGCAGGGGTGAGTATACGATACTCAGTAGGGACCTCGAGACCCCTGAAGGTCTCCCAGAATCCATAAAGGATAATCCACAAAGGAAAGATGCAAACATGAAGTATCAACCAACTCTACTTCGGTATATTCCCATACATATTCATAAGTCATCAATCTCAGTACGACTCCAACTTCCGAGCCCAAGCACAACCAGTCCACACAGGAAAGAAGTCAATCATACCAAAGATAATGATTGAAAGTCAAGACTCATCTCACACAGGTATACTACTCACTAAGAGGGGTGGAGATGATTAGATGTAGCCTCTGAATCATCTCCTATTCCAAACCCACATAGGATCCAAGTACAGAAGTCGTCGCTGCCGAACCCACGTAGGATCCAAGTACAGTAACTATCGCTTCCAAACCCACGTAGGATCCAAGTACAGTCGTCATCGCTGCCGAACCCACGGAGGATCCAAGTACAGTCGTCCTCGCTGCCAAACCCATGTAGGATCCAAGTACAGTCGTCATCGTCGTCGCAGCCGCAGCCTTCTCTAGGGTTCCCGCACACAGCGTACTCGATTCAGGGAGGGTTTGCTCCACGAGTAAAAGGGTTCGATACATCAACTATCACGAAGTCCAGAGTTGATCTATCCCGAAGTTCCGTCTTGTCAAAAGGAACTCAACACGGTAGATGACGCGTCAAACGGACGCCCGGTCTGAGAGATATTGGCCTTTTCGTTCCAGGGGCCCGGTTGGAAATATGATCGATCCAAACCCATCCGTTTACCAAATCTATCCAAAACTCACTTAGAGTATCCTAAAAGGACCGTCTCGTCGAAACATTCCCAGTGCCGCAGACGACGCGTCGATCAGACACATAGTCTTTAAGTTATTCATGTTTAAGTGAATAACGGGCCCAACCCGTTTAGCCTAGTGGCCCCATGGGTTGGGTTAACCCAGTTTGAGGGGTCCGACCCGGCAGGGGTGTCAGACCGGTCCGAAGGAAAACGCAGCTCAGCCCGAAGAATGTGGCCCGACCCGAAGTGGCACGGCCCGGCCCGGCGAGGCGCGACCCGGCCCGGCCTGGCCGATCTGGCCGAGCGGCTTGGCTGGGCGCGCGGCCCGGCTGGCTAGGCCGGTCAGGCCGAGCGGCTCGACTCGAAGGCGAAGCGGTTTCGAGGCAGGGGCGCGGCCCCTGACTACCCGCACCGGCGGCGCCTTAGGGTGCCGCCCTCCCAAACCGGCCGGCCTTCTGGCGCATGCGGCCCGCATGGGCGGGCTGCGGGTTCTTCCGGCGCGGTGCCCTCCTAGCACCGCAGACCTGCTTTGCCCGGCCGGCCGACGGGCCGGTCGATTCTTCCGCCAAAGCGGCCCGTGAGGTGGGCCGCAGTTCCTCCCGCACAACCGGTGCGACGGTGCCAGTTTCCTTCACCACGTTCCTGGCACGACACGACATCTTCGTGCTTTCTCCGCCATCAATTTCCGATTCTAAAACAATAAACAAGATCAAATGGAGGGTCGTTGGGCCGTGTTCGTTCAGCCCGCACCCTCCGCGTAAAGCGATAACAATTGGCCGTAATTATGCAACGATTTCCAATGAAGTACGGGGTACAGAAACATACACTTTCAAGAATGAACCCCTACCTCAACAATTGATGACGTGCGTCAACGTCGCAGAAGACGACATCATGAGGTGGGGATTTGTGGACGTCGTCAGAGTGCGCTCGAGGAGGAAGCGACGTATCCTCTCTTGTCTCTGAGAAGAGAATAGAAGGTGCGTTGTCAATCTTCGTGGAAGGATTCGTCGTTCTTCAACAAAGGAGAAATTGCCCTCTTTCTTCACCAAAGATCTCTCTCAAGAAGTTTTCCCCAACAAAACAAGTGCCAAACCAATTAAAATAAGGTTTCACCTTATTTTAATTAAACTTTCCAAGCCATTCAAAATTTGAATCTCTTAATTAATTAATTGAATAGGTGCCATTAATTAAATAAGGTGTGTTGGAAAAATTTAAAGAGGGAGAGAGGATAAGGTGAGAGGTCTCATAAATGGGAGATTTGTCAACATTAACATGGGAGTTTAATGGGGGTGGGGGGTTAAGGAGGGTTAAGGAGTTTAGAGGAAGGTGAAAGGTTGGGGATAATGTGGGCCCCACCTTTAAATTATCCACACATGGGAAGTTGGGTGGGTGTAGGCCCCACCAACAACTTCCCATGGGAGGAATTAACCTCCTTAGATATAGAACAAAATTGTACAAACAATTTTATTTACTTCTTTAATTAAACCCCAAATAATAATTCTCAACCCGCTTAAAACACAATTTTAGTAAAGGTCCCCTTAAGCAATTACCGATGCTGCGAGTTCATCAGTGCCCTCAAATTTCAATTTCGAGCACCGGTTCAAAAGATAGAAAAACCCGCTCATTCATTTACTGAATGTACCTGAGCTAAATTTCAGAAATTGATTCTGGGCACACCGGGCCTCGGAATAAAGTGCCGTCAGAAGCCACAGACTTGTAAAATTCAAAAGTATTTAAGAAAAAAAT
Organism: Viscum album; assembly: GCA_963277665.1. Taxonomy (NCBI): domain Eukaryota; kingdom Viridiplantae; phylum Streptophyta; class Magnoliopsida; order Santalales; family Viscaceae; genus Viscum; species Viscum album. Next base: position 2,078,279,872 of record OY728128.1, on the reverse strand, counting down.
TTCTTGAAATTTACGGGTATTTACAATACAAATTTTAATTTTACATCCTTACATGCTTCCACTGTGTGCCCAATACCAACATAAATACAGGGAAGAACTGAATGTAGCATATGATAAGGATTACAATGCAGTTTATGAATCTGATATGAGTACTGTTAGGCTTGTGTGAGAATATATTTTTGGGATAAGTTTTGAATTCACCGTAAAGACATAATTTTAGATTCTATATACTTTAATCAAATGAAAATTTTGTAGTTCCTGGAAGCATTTTTCCAAAAGATAGTAGAAAAAATAGTGGTTCACACATTGGTTGATGCTGGTGCTGAGGTCGGAGGATGTTCTCTTATAGAAGCTGGTACTAGTGGGTACTGATACTGAGGATAAAAAACACATTACTTGAGTCTCTAGAAGCATATAATGCTCACCAGGTTATCTATTTGAGGTGGTGATATCCCTTGACCCAGTGCTTCAATGACTGCAAATATCGAATCCATAATGCATACCCTTCATAATGTTTGTTTGGTGGTGGAACTGGGATCATTAGATGGTAGCTACTATACACGCGAGTCCAGAAAACACTATAACACCCCACAATTTTACTATGTATTTTTTCTTTCTAAATAAATATTGTGTTGAGTAGATTTTTTCAAAAACAACACTAAGCTAAAACAAACCACTATACATTTTATTTAGATAAAATATTACAATACAAGATAAAAATTGACACATTATGAGAGTGTAATATGAAACATTATTAAGAAAATTACAAGAGGAATAAAACCATAAGTAAATAAAAATACCATGAACATGTAATCCTTTTCAATGTGGTTTGTGTTGAAGATAATACCTCCAATTTAAAATACACAAATAAGGCAAATAATTTGAAATATAATAGACATGTTGAGAGATAAGTAAATAAGATGAGTAATTATAATAATGTATGTAGGGATATATATAGGAATTGAATCTGACTATTATATATATGGTCATTGAAAAAATAACTGTTGGAAATATGGTTGTTGGGTAAAAATTTATCCAATTGGTATATTGAATATTCATAATTGATAGTAACAAATTAAAAATAATATAATTAAAACATTATAAATAATAATAAAAAAATATAAAATTCAATTAGAATATTTTATTATAAAAATATATTTTTATGTGTTACATATTATTATTATTATTAAATAATGATTTAAATAAAATGGATTGATAAAAATGAATTATTTTTAAACAAATATAATCCATGAAATAATTATAGAACTATAAATAATACTAATTTAATTATTCAAGGCTAATTAAATATGAATTATTTAAAAACATTGTTTTATTATATATCATATGTTTTTATATAAAAGTTAAATTTATCTTATTTTAAGAAATTTAATGAAATTAATTGTTTATATATATATACATACATATAAATGAATCAACATTTATTTAATGATTTTTAATTGGTTATAAATAATAATAAAATCGTTTAATGTTAAAAAGATATTTTTTTCAAAGGAATGATTTTTTAAAAGTGTTGTATATTTTATATTAATAAATTAAATTTATCACTTTTAAAGTATTATTATAATAAAATAATTTAATGTATAAACCAATAGAATAATAATAATTTAATTTCTAATTGATATTGAATAGGATTAAGAACAAATAAAGTTTATTTTTTTCCCATAAAACAATTTTTTTCTACATATTTTCATTTAAAATCAAAATTTACCATATTTGGAAATTTAATTATATTAAATAAAGACCAAATTTTCAACCAACTTATTGAAATTTGGTAAGGAGGTCTATTATGACCTTCACTTAAAACCCCTCCTGGACCTACAATGAAGACAAGAGTGACCCCCAATGCCCATATCCAATAGGCTCTAGGTTGACGACAAGCACTAAGGGTATAAAACATGAAAATGGGAGGCATTAAACTCATATATCCCTAGAATAAATAAATAAAACATCAATCAATGAAATGATATAAATAAAACACTATCCACATAATCCCACAATCCATGAATATAACATAGAGATAATAGTCTAAAAATAAATTGCTAAGTAAAATCCAAAGACAGTGACTCCACAACCAATACCAAACTCTAAGCAAGTACTATCCAGATGAGCCACAAAATGCTCCCTAATTATTTGAAAAAATATTGATATATATAGGGGTGATCATAATATGTATACTTAGTATGACCATACTCAATACCTCTCGTGAAAATGTAGAAGGAGCATACTAATGCTTTAGTAAATAAAAAACTAAACCAAACAACATCTACAAAGGTCAACTATCAGCCAACTTCAACATAGAACACCCACCAAATATTGAATCCAATATAATAAAATATTATAAAATAATATAATAAAAATCACCCTAAAAAAATTCCCCATTGATTTTACACTATCATTAACAACATCAAACATCCTAAGTTCAATCTCTCCAATAAATATAGATATGATGTGGGTTGGATATTAACCACACCTACCTCTCTCTATGAAAGTTACAACATCTTGTGTTGAAATCAGTAAATGATCACATATCCATATCCATATCCATTATATTAGGGCATAATTAACATGAAGGACATAAACCTTATGTCCTCCTCCTTCCATGCATGACCACCACTATGTACCAATATCACCATTGCATCCTGAATAGTTGGGTATCATGAACATAAAGAACATCAACCTCAAGTAATATTTCTTCCATGAATGACACCCACCATGTTCCAATACCACCATAAACCATTCCCAAAAGGAGATAAAGGAATATGGGATAACCATCCAACCACCCCCACCAACATGGATGTTGTGAAAAACCCCCGAATCCCAAAATATTTGGGCGTAAGTAAGGATATCACAATAAAAAACTCATATATATAAACACACACATGCATACAAGGCCAAACTAGAAGTTTCACACAAAACAACTCCATCACCACCAAATTGTCACCACCACACTATAATCTTCACAAACCACCACCACTTCTAACTATCACACCACAACCAACATAATTTCCCACACAAAGAAGTCACAACAACCATTCAAAAGTTACCATTTAATCATTATATTACTCAGTTTCTAGATTTATGAATTACCAACCAATTCAAATTCATTAATACATTCAATTTAAATTTAATAATAACCCATTTACAACCAAAAGTCACATTAATTCCATCCTTTACCCATTTCCTCCATGTATCATTATTTTATATACTTCCGTCATTCAATTAAATTTATACCACACCCATTTTGAAGTTTATCATTACTAGTAATATTATACTACTACTAAGCATTTAAAAAACATCCCCACAACAACTAGCTATTCCATAATTCCATGACTAACTCTGCATTCCATCTTGTAAAATGAAGAAATGCCACCGTAACCCCGCTAAACAACCCACACTAATATCCCATATAACATCAACCAACCCCTATAAAATTAGTTTGTAATGCATTCCATAATAACCATAATACCACCACTACACAACACATACCAACCAATATAGCCTTTCCTTCCTATACATTCTAACGAACACAACCCCACTACCCCACACATGCCAACCAATGTAGCCTTGCTTCCCAACAAATGACAACATACACATCCAAACCTAGATATAAAAAACACCACATAACATCCAACATATTAACCAAAAAACCACAACCACAACAAATAAGAAATTAAATAAAATACAAAAATATATTTCAGCATCCCAAAATTTCCATTATTCCTCAGACACACAATATTTCCTAAAAATTCACATTTTTTATACACAATCAGTTTATTAACTTCCTTAAGTTATTTACCTTTTATGAGGGTGGTTCTAATAAAAAAACCACATCATAATTTTAGAAATTTTAATAACATCAATTATTTCTAGAAATAGAAGCAATAAAAATCAATTCTAAAGTAAGATCTTGAAAGTAGGTAAATACATGAAATTAATTACTCCCCATACATTTCATTTTGTATGATTCATTATCTTTATTAGGCCAATCTAAACAAATCAATTAAATTAAAAAAGAGGAATCTAATCCCACAATTTATAAAGAGGATGGGAGAGTTCTTGAATCCCCTACCTCAAGTAGAGATTCACAATCCATTGTGTAAGAAGAAGAGATGGAGGAAAGACAAAAACCACATAGAGGAATACTCAATCAAGATAAACCCCAATAATTACTCATGAAAAATGCATCCTTAATATCCCATAATTTGAATCAGAACTATAAAAGAGAACCTCCAATGTAAGAATGGGAATAAACCAAAAATTAAATAGGGGTAAATCACATTGGATCTTAATAATCAATACCTAAAAGTTGGGGATCAAAGACAAGTAAGAGGTATTGAAAGGTCTCTCAAAATCACCCTAGAGTTTCCCAAGAGTCTAAGGAAAATGTGTGAGAAGAATGAAAATAGGGGGAGCCTAAAATTTATAACTAGGATGGAAAAATAGAACACCATGACACAAGGCACATGAACATGCCATAATGTCTAGGTTTTTCATGAAACCATGATGCAATTTATCCTACTATTCCATAATGGACCTAAGTCAAACTAACCTTTAGAATTCATAACATAGTCAAAGTCTAGATCCTATAAACTAGGAGAGAAACCATGACACAAGGCTTTACTCCATGGTGAAGGGACTCCAAAGATGAAAGAACCTCGATATCAACCTCTAGATACTCTACACCATAGTCATGAGGATCCCACTACAATTTACTGCCTCCCCTTCACCATAATAATCTCCTAGATCATTACTATATCATTGATTAAGGTCCATTCTACAATGTTACCTCAAATGGAAGGATAAACGAACATGAACTCCCAGATCCCTATGCCATAGATTCCAACACCAATTCGTAACCAACCCTATATCGATAGAACCACCAAGCCTTCACCCTGAGACTCTACACTATAGATGAGCCATTCACACCACAAGATCACTATATAAGTTTCATTTATCAAAATGTAAGCATGTAATCCAAAATGCATCCCAAAATTTTATGCTTCAAGGAAAAACCATAAGAGTCATTCCCTTTTCTAAAATTCTACCTCTAAACCTCAACACCACAAGGCTTACTGTTAATCTGTAATCCTAGTTACTAGCTGAAATTTTAGCTCAAACACCACTATTTCTTCTTTAAAACTCCTCCTAAAATCTCCAAAACTCAAAAAGAACAAAGTAACGGGACAAAAAGGTCTAGGCCATTACATTAGATACCTATAAAATGATTCTCATCCCCAAGAATCAAATATAACATATAAGAGAATCAAAAACCAACCAACCCAAAACCTCTGAAGAGATACCTCTCAAACAAAGGTAAAATAATCAATGGAACACAAAATAAACATAAGGAATGTTTCCATTTATAATAGAAGCACTGAATTAATCATTTTATTCACTACTCTATTAAGGAAAAGAGTGTCTAGAAATAAAAACATTAAGGCAAGGTCCTTCCTAACATGACTAACACTATTGAAGGAACTACTCTCCTAACCCCCAGGAGTACTAGAACACACAAGGATCCTCCTCATAATCTCAAGGATTAATAAACTTAAAGAAAGGAATACACTACAAACTTTCCATAATATACTCAATAATTATACCACAATTCTAACCCTACCTTAATAGGGAAAAATTAAAAACCCATCCACCACATGAGATACCTCCGAAAAAAACTAACGCACTATCACCCCTACTAGAGAAGGGGTCAAGTTATGAACCTGACATACTTCCAACAAGAAAACTTCTATAAATTTCTTTCTACCAGGGAAAAATTATTAGACACAAACCTCACCACCATGGTGATCTCAAGATAGAAGGAGAAAACAAAATTGAACACCCCATCCTAGATCTAAACCTCCCTCTTACTAACTGTTAATACTTTCATAATGGCGAAACAAGTTTATGTAATTAAATTTATATATAAATTAACTCCCACAATTGCAACCATTGGTTTTAAAAAACATTTAAACATTTAAATAAAATAGAAAAAAACTTTTAATCTCATTAATAAAATCATTCATTTTTGTGTTAACACATGCATCAAACCAATTAATTTAAATCTTAAAATCTTGGTTAAGAGTAACATATATTAAAAATATCAATAAAAATCTTAAACCAAAATCTCGAAGACCATAAAAGAATATTATTATGAAATTAATAATGTTACTAACTTAAAATATAACTTTAGACTCTAAAAAAAAGTAATTTATTCTAATAGACTACCCACAAAGACCCAACCATCCTAATAACCTATCAACAACCTCACTTAAACCCAATAACCCCAAGGACCATGGGGCACTACAACTGTCGGTTCTCCACACCGTTATAATAGAAACAAATTAGCCTACCCATCACAAACTGATTATAGATTTTACAACCTGGGGCTCAAAGTTCTTCTCAAACCTCAAAATACATATTCACTTTTGGTCGCTGCTTTCCAAAATCTCTAAAACTCAAGGAACCACCTTTATATTTCTCAAAAACCTAGGGAATGACCTTATTAATCACTTTATCATGATCTATTACCTATACCAAGGACATAAAATACAAGATCACCACCCTCTATTGAATCTATGGCCTCAATAATGACTCAAAATGCCACGGTCACATGTCCTTATTCGTCAAGTGGTCTAAAAACTAGCCGATCAAAGAACATAGAGGATTTATAGGGAACACACCCTAGATCCAAATTCTAGAATTTAAAAATCCTCCCTTATACACTCATCCTTATACACCCAGGGTACACACTCCCCCATGATTGAGGAAAGGAAATCTTTCCATATAACCTTCTCTAATTAACCATGACACTTTTACACCATGCTTGATCCACCCATTAGAGTGAAACCACTGCTAAGTAAAACCTCAATTGATATAGATTCCTAGTCAATTCAAATTAAACCTCAGTCTTTTATATCTAATCATCAACATTAAGTCCCAACACCCCACCAAGAATCCTTGGCACCTCCCACTATTGAAATCTAGCCAGCACCCTATTGCATGGATCCTTACACTTCCTAAGCACATATCCTTGAAAACACTCCTATAACATGGATGAACATAAAAAGTAAACAATGTTAATTCAAAAAATTAAACCATATACCAATAGTAATGAAATATCAACCACACCATATGAATTACATATACCCTACACTCCTAAACCACTAAACCAACTCATCCTTCATAATAAAATCTCATCTTTCTTTAAAATAATAATTATTATACCCTTAAAAAAATACCATAAATCCATTAAGAAACAAACACCCTTAAAATAATCAACCATTCATCTAACATAAATTTAAACCAATTTTAGCAAGATTGAAAGAATATTTAATGAAAACCTTTGGTTAAAACATGAAAAACTTTCTTTTAAACTCACTCATTTAAAACTTTCAAAATTTCAAAACTATTTTAAACTTTGTAAAACCATTAAAACGAAAAAACTTTTGTAAAATAACCCCCTCATTTTATTTTCAAAACAACCTCAACCCATTTAGTAAGAAAACTTATAAAATCAATTCAATACTAATTAATTTTTTTCCAATTATTTTAGAAAATTTATTCCCAAAAAGAGAATCACCATTAAAGTAAGTTAAACAGAAAACACTAAACATCACTTAACATACTACTATACAACATAGAAAGAACTCTCAAAACTAACTTACTTATATTTAAATTAGTTTTCCTAAAAAAATCACTACCAATTTTGGTAAACTAGATTCCCTAATGTTTTATCTAATTTTACCTATCATGAATAACTAGATATTAATATTTTAACTACTTTTGTATTAAAACTTTAATATGTTTTCCATTCATTTGACCGAAAACCCTAAAAAAATTAATTTATAGTAAATAGGATGATCAACATACTATGTTAAACTTTTTTATTATTCATAACTCACATTTCTTGAATTAGGAAGGATTAAATTCCTATGTCATATTCTTTTTATTCAACCAATATAGACCTATCATTCTCTCCATTAAGTTAATCTCAACATGCTCAAATTCAAAAACTAGAAAATCCATATTAACATAATAGTAGATTTAATAAAATAAGGAGCTGTAAAAATTCATTTTTTCCATTTCAATGGTTCTTTGTATTACTTAATATATCAATAATTTTGAAGAATCCAATAAGGAAGACACTAAAAAATTCATAAAGTATGAATTTAGTTTTAACATTAGTAAGATTTATAATTACCCTTTACCTCATATGAAATTCAATACATATTAGGGTTCCAAATTAATACTATCTCTTAATTTTTTAAGAAATAAAAACATATAATATCTTAAATAATCTCGATAATTATAGATTCATATATAAAAATCAAGGAAAAAAATAATCAACTCACAAAATAAGGCCTAACTACACTAACAACGTCTCAATGTGCAAAAACAACAACAATAATAATTACAAAAATCCTTACTTCATATCCCTCAAAATAAAATGTAGGTCACCAGCAAGAAAAAATATCTATTATCGATAGAAAGGAATTCATTAAGGTTCATTTTATAAGGTCCGTTTTAGTCTATTTTTTAAAATAACCCCGGTTCAATCACAAGCAAAAATTGATATGATGCATGTACCTTTCCTAGGTATCTACCCTACTAGAAGAACTATTTCACTTGGATGTTTAATAAACTCAGGTTCTTTATTTAAGATCACATGGCCCCTAAAATCCTATTTCCTAGTTGGTCTCTCTGTCCTATATCATGCACCTAGATCAACTGGTACAATTTCCCCGCCAAACCATGTAATTCTAACCAATTACCAACTCCAAATTCCATCCTAACTATCAACCAAAAGCTGTGATACCACTCTTTAATGACCCTACCCCAATATAAACCCATATTAGGTCTATAGTGAATATGATAATGACCCCTAAAGACTTCCTCTAAAAGTATCTAGGTTGGTGACTAACACTGAGGGTATAAAACATGAAAATGAGAGGCATTACCCTCATATATCTCAGGAGTAAATAAAGAAACCACTAATCAATGGAGTAATATAAATAAACTAGAATCTAAAATAATCCCAAAATGAATCAATATGGTATAAAAATAAAACTCTCAAAATAAAATTCCTAGAAAAACCCTCATGAAGTGACTCTGTGACCAATCCCAAGATCTAAGCCATTACTCTCCAACTCGTCAACCAAACTCACCCCAAAAATTGAATTTTTTATATGTATATTTTTGATCATAACATGTATACTCATTAGGATCATACTCAATACATCTCTTGAAAATTTGGTAGGATCATACTAATGATTCGATAAATAAACAACAGATTCAACAACACCTATACAGGTCAACTATCACCTAGCCTCACTAAAGAACACACACCAAATATAAAATCTAATATAACAAAATAGTATTCAAGAATATAATTAAAGTCACCCTTGAACCACTTTCCCATTTAATTTCCACTATCATGCCCCAATTTTAAACATCATGATCTCAATCTCTTCTATAAACATAGATCTGATGTAGGTTAGGTCTAAAACCTTCCTACCCCACCCTACGTAATGTCCAACATCATATAATGGAATCAATAAATGATAAATATCTATATAAATATCCATAAATGTAATATATCATAAACATTAATGAAATCAACCTCATGTCCTCCTCCTTCCATGCATGACCCCCACCATGCACCAATATCACCATAATCTCTTGAAAAGTAGGGTATCATTAAAATGATGGACATAAAACTTGTTTACTCCTCCTTCTATTCCCGAATCCCACAATGTACCAATGACACCATTCACCATGCTTGAAGGTATAGTGGGGAAGAATGGGTATCCGGTCATCCACCCTCATGAACCTGGATGTTGGGGAAAGCACTGAGAACCAAAAACATTTAGGCACTGATAAAGTTAGCCGACTCTGGTGGGGTGCGTAAATAAATCACAAGAAATACATTAGACACACACACACACACACACACACACACACACACACACACACACACATATATATATATATATATAAGCCCAACCTAGTAGGACCACCCCAAAATAGCACCATCACCACACTGCCATTGCAACACACCACCATTACTGATAACTATCTCACTATAACCTACCCACTTCCCATAAAAAATAGTCACAAAAAACATTCCCAAGTTCTTGTTTTATCATTCCATTACTCTGTTTATATATTTACCAATTACCAAACAATTCACATTCACTAATCCATTCAATTCTATATTTATTGACACAAAATTTATAGTTTAAACCTATATTAATTACATCCATTACCCGCTTCCTTCAATGTATCATTGTTTCATTTACTAACACCATTTAATTCAATTTCAACCACACCTATTTCCAAGTTTATCATTACTATTTATATTCCACTACTACCAAGCTACTGAAAAATACCCCCCCAATAACCAACCATGTCATCATCCCATGAAAAAATTCATATTACCTCTTACTAACCAAAGAAAGTCCATAGTATCCCCATAGCACAACCCAAACCAAAAACCCATCTAACATCAATTGAACCCCAAAAAAACATCCCAAAATGAATCCCATTATAACCAATATATAAATTCTTCCCAAAATATACCAACAAATGAAATCCCACTACCCCACACATGCCAGCATACACAACCTCATTTCTCCACACATGCTAACTAACACTACCCCACTACCCAACTCATGCCAACTAATTCATCCAAACCCATCCATATAAAACATTCCATAATATCCCCCACATTAACCACACAATCACAAACACAATTAATAAGTAATTAAATAACATACAATAATAGATTTTAATATCCCATACTTTCCATTACCCCTTATACAAATATTTTTTCATGCCAATTCCTTTTTTTTCATAACCAATCATTATAGTCTTTAAGTTATTTACCTTTTATGAAGTTTCATCCAATAAAAAATTACAACATCAACTCAAAAATCTTAACAACATCAATGATTTATAGTAATAGCAGCAACAATATTTAATTATAAATAAAAATCATAAAAGTTTTTAAACACATGCAAATCATTACCTTTCAAACAATTTCATTATATCCTGTTATTTATATTAATTAGGCCAATACTCATTCCTCACTCCAAGGAAACAAGATCATGTTAATCTAATAATTTACAAAAAAAAGGGAGAGTTATAAAATCCCATACCTTATCTAGAGATTTGATATATGTTATATAGGAGGAAGAGATAACAACAAGACAAAAAACACACATGCTAATCCTTAATCAACCTAAAACACAATAATTCCTCATAAAAAAACACAGCCCCAACATCACCAAATTTGAATTGACACTTCTAATGAGAATCCCCAAGGGAATAATGGAAATAAACCAAGAAGGAAAGAGGTGGAACTTACTTTAGATAAACAATAATAAATACCTATAAGATGAGTATTAAATCCAAGAAAGATTAGCTAAAAAGTCTCTTAAAATCACTATAGAGTAGCCTAATAGTCTAGAGCAAAAGAGGAAATAAAATTGAATTTAGGGGATCCATCGAATTTATAACCAGGATGGAAAAGAAAACGACCATGGTTTAAGGTTTGAGAAAACTCTACAATTATTTTTATTTCTATGAAACCACATCACAATCTTTCCCACTACACTTTAATGGCCCTATGTCAAATCAACCTTTGGAATTCATGCAATGGTGAAATCAAAGATCCTATAAACCTAAAGATAAATGAAGTGAACTTGGACTTATTGATAGTTATTTTTTTTCAAGATCATGAGAGAAGCTATGGAAAATGGGTTATAACATGTCTGGAGTGTTTTTGATAAGTTCAAATATGTATATCATTGAGTCATAAGAAGTTTTGAGATTTTATAAAGGAGGATTGAATTCTATATTTGTCACTAAAAAATAGTTAATTCTATTACATATGACTTTGGAGGTAGTCTGTAAGTCTTTTAATCTATATTTATGACTTTTGAGTCTTCTGTATGACTTTAGTGATGGATGAAATCTAGCGAAGTCTTACCTTATATGAATTTAGTAGCACCCCATTATGTCTTTGATGGATCAAATATGATTCTTCCTATATGTATGACTTCAAGTTACCCTAGTATTAGAATTTTATATTCTTTATAATACTTTTTAAGTTCTAGTGTATGACTTTCCTATTCTATGTGAGTCTTTAGGGATAACATCAAACTTCTAGGGGATCACATATGACTTTGTGAGAGCTGTATAAGACTTTATGCTTAGTGAAATTTTAGAATTTTATAGACTGAAAATTTAATGTTTCTAGAATTTAATATTCTAAAAAGGAAAATCATATTACACCTAAGGTAATAATAAATGATTAAAATATCACAAATTAATTTTTATTCAAGTATTATAAAAAATACATGATTCTCACATTATGAAGAAAAAAACATATTTGTGAATGATTAGTTGAGAAATAATTAAATGTTTTTATCTATTTTAAATAATATTGTATATATGAATGGGATGATGGTTTTTTTTATTTAGTTTCTAAATCAAATTCTTATTGAGATTTTATAGAAGTAGGATGTTTTTTGAATGTATTAAAATTTTAAGAATATTATTTTTAGCGTCCCTTGGCTAGTACTCCCTCACATGGCCAAGACAGGTGGTTACATGACCTCAAGTGTGCCTCCCTGTATGCTAGAGTCTGTAGAATAGTAGTGTGGGTGTAAGGAATATAGTGGAGATACTATACCCTATTGTAAAAATTTGTAATAAAAATGGAAATCATATAGATAATCGAACATGAAACCAAGAAGAATGAAATGGAAAAACCAAACAATAAAAATAATAATTAATACCATGAAATGACATGTTTAAAATAACTAAATGATGTACTGAATGGTAAATAAGTAAAAAGAGAAATATAATCAATAAAATATTACAAATTCCTTGATACCAAATCCCATGTTGGACCCATCTCCAATATCTAACCCATCCAACATGCAATCAATCAACGCAAGGCCCTTTTCCCTTTCCTATATCGACAACCATGAAATCTTCCAGGATACCAAATGATGGGACAAATATGGAGTGAGTACCACTCGTTAGGTCAAAACCACCATTTCTAAAAATTCTAATATGAATATATATAATTCATGAAATAATATGATAAATAGGGATATTAATTAATAAATTGATATAGCACATCAAATAAATCCGCCGACTCTAAATATCTAGGTTTTCTCTATAGGACAACCAAATATTCTTCAACTCCATGTCGGATGTCTCTATCAAGTAGTGAATCCTATTGCATCAGAAGAGATCACCTGAACAATTGGTGGATTCTCTTAGGTTAGGATGGATTTCCAAAATCATATCTCAAGTAACTGTTTTATAATAGGCCCTTATATTATTCTAGACCCACTGACATATTTCTAGAGTGCACATTTCTAAAGGGAATTTTACCATATCATATTGGATCCTTAGAATATTCTAGAGAAACTTACATGTCCCTATGGCACACTTCCAAACCATTGGAAATTCCAAATGTCCTAAAATATCATACTTGACCCTTATACTATGCTAGAGAAACTAAAATATTTCTAGGGAATACTTAAAAACTATGGAAAAAACAAGTATCAAGTAATTCATTACCAAATCCCAGTAAGCCAAAAGAGGAACTACTAAATTGGTGGATTCTTTTTCATTATAAAAAATCAGCAATGGAAAGAATCAAGTAATAAAACATCAACATGTTATCAAGTTATCACAATTTAGGGTGGTCAATTTTTCCAATTACTAATTTGTAAGCCATTTGTTCTCAACTAATGGATCCCCCAACATCAGGATGAATCACCGATACCACATTATTCCAAGTTATTTCTTTTTCAAATATCTAAAGTTATTCTATGTAACTATTTAACAATATTCACATGTTATTCCAAATAAAAATTATCAAAATTTACTTTTTATTCCAAACTCACATTAATAAAGGATGCCAATTTATGAAAAATTCAAGGGCAGGGTCACCCAGAGTTCCCTCAAGTCCAGTCTTAGTTCCAATGGACCCGATAGGATCCAAGGGAAGTCTATGTATGTGATAATTTTTAAATATTGAATTATCCAAATATTTAGGATATATGTAGAGCATGCTAGAATGATCACACTTATTACACATACTATAAGGATGAAATAGATGTTAGGGATATTTTCTAGACCACCCACCTTAAAATCAAAGTAGAAGTAGGAAAATAATCATGTCCAAGGTACAATTGGGTTCCTACTTCTTTCCCTTCAATGAAGTCCAAAAGTCCTTCCAACACAAGACTTGATATCTCAATCCTCTTCAGTTGGCCCACATTAGTGTTCCCAAAAGAAAATAAAACATATTATGGAGGAAAATAAGAATAATAATCAAAGAATTACCTTCAAACTCTTAATACTAAATGCCAATATCCAAGGGAATATGGTTCTAGTTCATAGATAAGGTCTCAGAGACCATTAAAAAAAGGGTTGTTATTGAGAGAAAGGAATGAATCATTTGAACACATGACACTATAGGTTTAAAATAAGTCTATGCATGGTATATTCATGATGTGAATAGGGCATTCACATTATGAATGCCTCAATTCCTTTATATGTTGAAATATCCATCACCTTAACTTAAAAACCCATAAAAATAAATCTCACATCATGTACCCAATTCACATTGTGTGTTTTTCGATTCATGGTGTCCATTTAGGGGGTGAATAAAATTCATGGGGACTTCCCAAAACCATTTATAGAATTAATTAAGTTTATAGGATCTACCAAAAACTATTCAAGGCACAAATAAAGTTCATGAGGTCTGACCAGAATTATTATGTTCATGAATGATGTTCAGGGGGTCTATCAAGAACCATTCAGGGCCTGAATGATATTCATGAGGACTACCCAGAACTATTAAGTTCATTAATGATGTTCATAGGGTCTTCACAAAACTATTTAGGGCCTGTATGGTTTACATGAGGTCTTTCCTGATGAATTCACATCATGAAATGACAATTCATGATTTTAAATCACTATACATCCCGACTCATCTCACTCTCCTATAAAAAAATAACCCAACCAGACCAAGGATATATAATCAAGGTTTAAATGAAAGAGAACACAACTAAAATAGTTTTACTAAAAATTAAATAGGAAAATACCTGAAAAAATATGGGATATTATAACCTCCCCAACATATAACAACTCATTCCTAGCTATTCTCTAAACTATATTGGTGGATATAGATGAAAAAACTTTATATTATTCTCACTACCAAAAATGATATAAATTAGATACTCCTTAAAGGATACATCAAAATATAGATTGATGATATGAATGTTTATCATGTGAGAAGGTTTAGTGTGATATATCTAAATCTATAACACATGAAACATGTCATGCATGTAACTGTAGCATTATAGAAAGTAAAAATGGTACACCACTTGAACGATCCTTTACACTATCTCAAATGAACCAAAAATCATGGGTTCCATCATCCCTTAATTCTTGATATGACATCAACCTATCCTTGGAGACACCCAAATAAAAACATGATGACCAACCTCAAACTCCAAAGGTCATATCCAATGGTCATCATATAATTTCTGCTATCTCTATGTGGTCACTAACCATATTTTGGTCAGCTAAACTTTCTTAGATGCATCCTAAATGAGACTTGGTCCAATGATCACTAACTCACATATATCTAACCAAAAAATAGGTGATCAAAATGGACTTCCATACAAGGCCTCAAAAGGATCCATTTGGTATTATTCCTTAAATCTATTATTATAATAGGACTCCATGAGTGCCAGATGCTACTCCCAATAAGTACATAAACTCAAAACATGGTCTCATAACATATCCTTTAGAAATTGAATCTTATTATTAGGTTATTATTTAATATGATAATGTTAGGATATAATCAAAATAACCTACAATCAAAAATCATTTTGAAGAATCCACAAGAGATTATATGTGAAACCCGGATCTTGATTAGAAATGTTACTCCTCAGTACACCATACAATTAAACGATATCTTACATGTAGATACTACCCATAGAGTCGATGGTGAAAGTATCCTTGATAGGAAATAAGTGGGATACCTTCATTAGTCCATCATTTATCACCCATACTATATCATTCTTATGAGGTTTCCTAGGTAATATTATCATGAAATCCATAATTATATCATCCCACTTCCATTCCAAAATATGTTGAGGCTGTAATAACCTGGTAGAACATTGATACCCAGTATTCATATAATAACTGGTGAAATATCTCTCCATGAATCCTTATGTATCCTTCTTCATCCCTGGACACAAGTACTTTTTATGGAGATCACAATATATATTTATTATACTCGGATGTACCACTTATTAAGAATCATGAATCCCCCCTTATCAACTCCTTGCATAAGCTCATAAGAACCCATACACGACCATGGATAAGAATGAAATCACCATTACTAAGATACCACCCTAATGGTAGATACCCACCACATTATCTATACCTCATAGGTAATCCATCTATATTAGATAATTGATCCATCTTGATATGGTATAAAATCATGGGTACAATAGATGTCAAAGTTAGATATACTCATCCATGGGACTTTTGAACATCTAGATGCATATCTATAAAAATTTCCATTAGACACCACTCATTGAAAGACTCCTATACTACCTTTTTATACATTTTTTAGATCAAATAATCAATAAAAACATTTCCATTTTTTGGAGTGTAAGACAAATCAAAGTCAAAATACTACAGATACTCAACCCACCTAGTTTGATGAAGGTTCAAGTATCACAGAGAAAAAATTAACCTTATGCTATTGTGGTGTGTGTATACTAAAAACTAATTTCCCAAAGGACAATGTCTCTAGAATCTTAGGGTGTGTACCACTATAGCCAATTCTATATCATGAGTAGGGTAATTTCTCTCATGTATTCTCAACTATATGAAACTATAAGCAGTCACTCAGTCATCTTACAGAAAATTGATCCAAGTGAAATTATGGATGTGTCATAATAAATTGTATAATTATTATATGGAATGCAAAAGGTGAGTATTGGTGATGAGGCTAGCCTGCTATTCAGCTCCTAGAAATCCCTTCCGTAAGAATCAAACCAAAAAAACTTCAACCCTTTCTTGGTCAGCCTGAACATCGGTGTTTCCAAATGAGAGAAGTCATGTATGAAATGATGGTAATAACATTCTAGACCCATAAATCTATAAATATCAAAGAAATTATTGGGATGCTCATAATATAACACCTTTTCCACTTTATCTAGGTCTACTGACACCCCACCCTCTGAGAAAAAATAACCCAAGAAGTGCACTTTATCAATATAGAAATTTTATTTGGATAGCTTGGAATAAATATGATTCTCCCTCAGTGTACTCAGTTTGATGTTAAGTTGTTGGGAATGATCATTTTAATGTTGAGAGTACACAAATATTTCATAAAAAAACCAAAAACTGATCTAAAAATGGATGTAATATCTGATTCATCAAGGCTATGAAAACTATCAGTGCATTCATCATACCAAATTTCATCACTAGAGAATTATATAAGCCATAAATTCTCCTAATAGAATCACGGGTAATGTAAAATGGTCTCTCCATCAACTAATGGTACCCTAACCTCAAGAAAATATTAGATAAAATTTAGTCACCTCTCAGCTGATCAAAGAGATCATATATGTGTGGAAGGGGATAACAGTTCTTAACCATTATATGGTTCCGTCGTTGATAGTCCACACATAATCCTAAAGTCCCATCTTCCTTTTTGTAAAATATCATGGGAGAAATCCACATATAAGTAATATTCCACATGAATCCCTTTTCTTCAAAATCTTATAACTGCACTTTCAACTTTAGAAGCTCTGCTGGTTCCATTCTATAAGGCGGTATAGAAACTAGATTAGGTCATGACACCAACTTGATTATGAACTCAATCTCCTACTCAACTAGTTATCTATAAAAATATTTTTTAAACACATTTTGAAAATGTTCCACCATTGGATGAATATTATCCTGATTCATTTCATTATCTTCTAGAACAAGTCCTTATATCTAAGCCATGAGAAAATCCAATCTTCACTGAATTGGTCCTGTATGACTAGTTGGAATATCCCTATCACCTTGGTGATAATAGTTTCCCATTTATTAAGAGATGAAGGTAACTATAATATGATAAATATTATCCTTGTATAGAACAAGACAATCCATACCCAAAATCAAATTGAATCCTGTCATTTCTAGAACAAATAGATCCCAAAGAAAATGGTAGCCACCAATTTTGATAGAATACTCCTTGTAATATCTGATGCCCTTTGATCACACCCCTAATTACATGTCTATGGATATAAATCCATCCAATTTCTCTATAAGAAAACTCAAACCATTTTCAAATTGAGCTAATAAAAAGGAATACAATCCTCCCATATTAAAAAAATGTAGTCAAGGGTTGATGATAATAGAATTATACCTTTGAAGATAGAAGGTTTTGTATCCAAACTAGTTAGAGTATACTACATAGAGTGGAATTAACTCACCCCTCTTCCATGAGCTCTAGTCCAACTCCCTTATTCTGTTCCCTCTAGATATTACTACCGATCTTGCACTAGGGTACCAAATCCCCTACCTCAGCCTGAGCACCTGATGGAACTCTAGATACCTATCTATTAAGGGGTAGGTGAGTTCTTCCTAGACTCTAGTTCCTATCCTTATCCCTACCATTTCTGTTACACTGTGTTCCCATAAAAAACCTCTATAAATGTTCTAAACTTTCGCAATCATTACACTCCACAAAGAGAGAATAATACTATATGTGTGTGTGTGGAAAAAATATACAACACTAAAAACCCTACAATGGGATGCAGTTCCAAGATGACTACCCACTAACCTAGCTAATATGATCACTACTACCCTAGATATAACCATTGTAGAGATGATTACCTTTTCCAGAAGAAGAGATCCCATATTGCCCTGCTGAAAGTACCTGGCCACCACTCAGAGCATCCCTCAAGTTACCTTCCATGAAGAGAGCATGATTTATCACATCTGTGAAGCTACTCAGGTGAAATATGTTCAACTGTGACCATATCTCATAGATAATCCCATCCTAGATATGTTTCACCATATAAATATCATCAGGTTCTAAGGATGGAGAAAAATACTACAGGTCGGTAATGCATCCAAAATAGTCCATCAATGACTTTCCCTCCCATTTTAGTTGAATGAAATAATGTTCCCTCTCATCCCAGAACATATCTCGATAGAAATGGATTAATAACTTTTCCTCAAATTCCTTCCAGATTAGGTTTCATGGATGATCAGCTTGATCTAAAATATCCCACTATCACTTAGATGGTCCTTATATAATATAAGCAGTACAATTCACCCTTCTATGAATAAGAGAATTAAGGTTCTTGAAGATCATTTGTACAAACTCAATCTAGAACTCAACATCCTAAGTGCCTCTCTCCCAAGTGGACATAGGCATATGCTGCAGTTGGTACTCTTTATTTATATCAAACATCAAAGGTATAGTGTAAATAGTCTCCATCTCCATCTATTGAATGACCCTTCGAATGTTGTCGTGAATATGATCATCCATTTGAACCTCCAGATCTATATAGAGTTCCATCTCAACTATGTTAAGAGAATACTAATTTACACTCTCCTAAATCTTGATTTAAAGATTACGCGGAGACATTTTATCTATAATGATCAATGTAATCCTTATAAAAAATATACAAAACAAGGTTAACCTCAAAATTAAATAACAATAGAGGACCACTGAATCAAGGTTACTCTTCTCTTGGATTAATAAGGGAATTAACATAACATAATAGTTTCTTTCACTTATTTTTATTAGGAACATTAAATAATTACATTTTATAGTTCATATAGGTAGGTATGTCATAAGAAATAAATATTTCCCTATCATGAATGCTGCATGTCAACATATATCTCTATATCCCAATCATGATGCATGTGTACTCACCTCATTCCATACCATCCCATGATTAAGACATCAATAAATAGTAACACCATACAAAAAGTGTGTCACTCGAGGTGAAATGACATTAAAACCGTAATAAAAGTACAATATGAACATCAATACCATTCCTTGGGAACTCAAATTTTTCTCTCAAACACGGGTTATATACTCCCATACACAAGATCATTAATAATCATCAAGACATCATAGTTTCTTTTCTACCTTTCCAAAATAGTAAATTAATAGAAAAGAAACAACCTCTAATACCACATTGTAACATCCTCAGTAGGTTACTCCCTTACATGACTATGACAGGTGGTTATGTGACCTCAAGAGTGCCTCCCTGTATACCAGAGGCTATCTAATAACAAAAAGGGTATAATTATTATAGTGGGGATACTATAAACTTCAGTAAAAAGCTTTAATAATAGTGAAAATATTATAAATAATAAAAAATATAACCAATCAATATAAAAGGGTAAAAACAAACAATCCAAAAAATAATACATACCATGTAATGACATACTTATTGGGACCAAGTTGGATGGAGAAGTGGATTGTTGTCTTTTTTTTGTCAAAAAGGGGATAAATCAATTCACTTTGTAAAAGCCTTTAAAAACCAGATGATGCTTTGTTGATTGGTATTTACAATATATCATAAGTTTGGAGAACTTTTGATGCAATCCTTATTAAGGAATGGGGGAGAAAAGGTGATGCTAATCATATTCAGTTTTGATTGGAAGGAAATATGCTAGTGGAAGAAAGGGAAGTTTCAGTACTTTCCATTGAAAATCTAACAATGTTAAAGGTGTTAAATCAAAGACTATATATCACAGTAGATACAGTTTGTGATAAAATATGTTGTTTTTTGAATAATCCAGATGACAGTGAAGTAGCATTAGTGTTCTTGCATAAGCAGATTTTAAGGTGGTGCCGTTTTCCAGTGTTTTCCAAATTTTTGGGGATAAAAATTAGAAGATGTAGAAATGCGTTTTTGACAAAGAATGATGCGTGTAATTTTGAATATGTCTTGGTAAGTTGCGTGCAAGTGGATTTCCAAGATCCAAACATGAAAATATGGAAAAGGAAAGGTTAACATGAAAGATTTTTTTTGCACGTAAAATTGAAGGTAGTTTCAAATGTTGCGTGCAAGGCATGATTCAAGGTCAGGACATCAAAAAATGAAAAAGGCATGAATTTTTCAAAAGATTCAAGAAGTTAATAAAACATAAGGTTGGCGCGAAATAGACTTATGCTACCAATGCGATATCAAATGGGGTTTTTCGTGACACGTCAGGATCTTGCACGACGCATCAGGGTTTTTGTACGCAGGGGTCATCGATGCCTATAAATAAGTGTCAAATACCTTCTATTTGATAAGATTGAAACTTAGAGAAATCCAAATCTCTTAATCATGGAATAATTTTAAGTAAATGGAGTTTCACAAAAAAAATAGAGTTGTGTGTAAGAAGGAGAAGTTTCACTCAAGAAGAGAGTTGTGCGCAAGAGGTGTTTCATGAAAAAAGTCACATCTTGAGCACGAGGCATAATAGTTTCATGAAAGACACATAAAAGTGTGCATGAAATATTTAAGTTTAGTATAAGAAGTAATATTGTGTGCATGGTAGTTATTACCAGATTCTAGGTAGTAAAGAGAAGAATTGTTTTTAAAGATCAAACTGTGAAAGCTGATTAAGAAGCACTAAAACATTGTTTTTCCATATTTGTGATAAGAGTGTGCACACACACTTGCTGATTGTTTTTCAAGTGCTTCATGAGTGTAAGGGTATATCCTACTCATTGTATTCCATATCAAAGGATTATTTTCTAGTCGATTGTGTGGTACTGAATTGTTTCTGTACCATACTAAGGATGTAGCTACTCTTGTTGACTAGTGAACCTTGTAAATTTTGTGTTCCTGTGGTTGTGTGCTTTGATTGTGTTCAGAAGGGAAATGACACTTTAATTGGAGGTGAAGGTTGTTTCAAAAATAAGGAAACATAAAATAAAAAATATCACTGATTCACCCCTCCCCCTCTCAGTGATACTTGGATACTGATTGGGAAACTTCAATACTGAATGTAACTAAATGATTTGTTGAAAGTAAGAAATGTAAAAAATGAAACAAACTCAATAAAAGACTCCAAATACCCCAGTTCCGTACCCCATGTCAGTACTATCTTCAAACTATAACCCATTTAGCATGAAATCAATCAACTGATGGCCCTTTTCCCTTATTCGAACTTGTAACCATGAAATCTACTCATGTACCAAATTATGACATGAACACGGTGTGAGAACAACTCAGTTGGTCGACACCACCAAGTATAAACAATCCAGTATGAATATATATAGTTCATGAAATAATACAATAAACAAGGGGTATTAATCAATAAATTAATAGAACACATCAAATAACCTTGCTGACCCTCAGGGTCCAGGTTAACAGCCAAGTCAACCAAACCTGATTCTACTCCATACTGGATGTCCCTATCAAGTCCTGAATCCTCCTACATCGGGATGGATCTCCCAAACTATTGGAAGATTCTATTGAGTCAGGATGAATTTATAGAATCATGTCTCAAGTAACCATTTTATACTAGACCCTTATACTATTCTAGAGCCACTTATGTCTTCCTAGAGAACACATTTCCAAGGGAAAAATAACTATATCATACTGGACCCTTAGACTATGCTAGATCCACTAATGTGTTATCATACTAAAATTCTATACTACAGGTAGTTCCAAATGTCATGAAATATAATATTGGACCCTTAGTCTACACTAGACACACTTGTGTGTTCCCATGGTTCACTTCCAAACCAAGGGGAAAAAAGTATCAAGTAATTCATTACCAAGTCCCATCAAGACAAAAGTGTAACTACCAATTTAGTGGATTCTTCTAAATCAAGATGAATCACTAATGGTAAGTATCATGTAACCAAACATCAAAATTTTATCAAGTTATCATATTATAGGTTAGTCAATTTTTCAAATTACCAATTTTTAAGCCATTTATTCTCTACTGGTGGATGCTTCTATATCAGGATAAATCACCTATACCACATCATACCAATTTAACAATTATCAAATCTCACAAGTTATGTCGGGTTACCATTTATCACAATTCAAATATTATGACAAATAAAAATCATCACAATTCACTTTTTATGCCAAATTCACATTGATTAAGGCTTCCAATTCATCTCAAATTCAAGGAAAGGATCACCTCTCAGGTGGCCACAATTATGATCTCACCACCAACAGACCTAATCGGATCTATGGGAGGTCCAAGTATGAAAAATTCATTAAAATGTGAATTATAAATTTATTTAGGTTTCACATATTTTTTTAGTGTGATAACATTTTTTTTCACATATTAGAAGGATGAAATTGATGTTATGGAGTTTTTCCAGACCACCCACCTGAAAAGCATAGTAGAAATAGGCAAATCCTCATTTCCAAGTTACAACCGAGTTCCTCCTTCCTTTACTTCAATAAAGAAAGGAATTCCTACTAACATAAGGCCTTAGATCTTAATCTAGTCTGATCCGCCTACACTAGGGTTACCAAAAGGAAATCAAATAGATCCATGAGTATATGAATAATAAGAACCGAAGTCTTAGCACATTCAATACGGAATTCCAAGATCTAACATGACATTCTTTTGGTTTGGAGAGAAGGTATGAGAGGCTATCCTCAAAATGGATACAATCGATATAAAGGAATGAATTATTAGAGTTCATGGTATTATAGGTTTAAAAGGAGGCTAGATATAATATATTCATGATGTGAATGGGGAATTAAAACTGTGAATTACTTGATTCCAATATACACTAAAAAATCTATTCTCATGGATTAAAAAACCATAAAAATCCATTTCATTTAATGTGCCATTTCATATCATGAGTTTTTTAATTCATGGGGCTAATGAAATTCATTAGGCCTACATAGAACCATTCATGTCATGAATTAGGTTCATGGGGTCTCAACAAAACCATTTTGGTCATGAATGAAGTTCATGGGGTCTGTATAGGACTATTCAGGGCATGAATAAAGTTCATGGGGTCTTCTCGGAACCATTTAGGGCTCGAATAAAGTTCATAGGTTCTTACTAGAACTATTAAAGGCATTAATGAAGTTCATGAGGTTTTCCAAAATCTATTCAGGACCTGTATATGTTTCATGGGTTCTTCCCCAAGGAATTCACACCGTGAATCGAAAATTCATGGCATGAAATCACTCTTCATTCAGACTTATCTCCCTCTCTTACCGAACCTCTTAAACACTTATCCCAACCATACCGAGGCATAGAAAACAAGGTTTAAATGAATGAAAACCCAACTTAAATAGGTTTAAAAAAACATAAATATGGACATACCTAACAAAATATGGGATCTTATAGATTTATCTAGTGTTAATATACATTAAAGAACCTTTTCTAAGCCATGATTAGGTTTTATAAAATAATAAAGGAGGATTTTTTAGTTAAAATGAAGAGGAAATCACTTTTTTATATTTATAATATTTACAAATAAAAATTTTCAAGTATTTTCAAATGGATTTCAAATATTTTATTTCCCAAGGAAGAAGGAAAAGGAATTAAACTTATTTTTCATGAGGATATGGGGAAACATACCCATATAACTATTTTAGATGAGTTTTTAATGAAATATTGAGGGAGATGAAAATTAGTCTATTATCATGATGCTATATGATGGTATAATTGTGTCTTATTATAGTATACTATTTTTGGAATACTAAAAATGAAATGAGAATTAATGTGATGTCTGTAAAGAAAAAGTGAACCAATGAGAGAAATTAAACATCTAAGAACAATAGAAGATAATATATTGAGGAATTTGACCCCTTGAGTTAGGGTTTTTTAAGGGATATAAGATTGAAGAATTAGGATAGATAGTTTTTAAAATCCAGATTACTGATCATTCAGTGATTGAGAAGAATAAGGCACTACAACATAAATCACCTTTAGAGGCGGTCTTGTAATGGAGGTTTTGTAAACCGTTTATAAACCCCCTAGTTCTTTTTTAGTGGATACACTCCCCCCTAACCCCAACCCCCCTTCTCCCTATGACCCCCACGACCCTACCTTCTTCCCTTGATCCCTGTGATCCCCGAACCCCAGCTCGCCTCCCTACTGCCGGTGATGGTTCTCACCGCCCATCAGCACCACTTCCCCTTAACACCCAACCCCAACCCCCCTTCTCCCCCTGACCCCCGCGACCCCACCTTCTTCCCCTGACCCCCACGAGTCCCGAACCCTAGCTTTCCTCCCTGCGGCCAGTGATGGTTCTTGCCTCCCATCAGCGCACCTCGCCACCCATTGCCACCATTTACTACCTTTTCCACCCATCCACGCAGGTTTGATACCATTATTGTGAGGTTGTGGTATGATTTTGGGTTGGTTTCTTTAAAGTTGGTTGAATCTTACTTCTTTATGCATTTGATGGACACCTCCTAAAATTAAATCATTTCATACCTAAATCATAGGGTATCAAACACTAATCATATATATAGGGGCGGTTATGCTATAATTTAAATCCATATTGAAATCCACTCTAGAATTTAACACCATCCATGAAGCCATGAGAGTTATTCCATAGTTTAAATCCATATAAGAAGGCATGAGAGTTATTACCTAGTTTAAATCCACATGGGAAGGCTAAAGGGCATACTAGAGTTTAGTGCTATTTAAAAATATTAAAAGGGTTTATACTGGATTTTTTTTTCTTCCAAGATATTGAAAGTTTATGCTAGATTTTAATGTTATATATGAAGAATTAAAGGTTGAGTTTGTCACGACCCGTCCCCCGGGGCCCGTATCGTGACTACCCCAAGCCCGCCTTCTATAGGACAGGGGATGGAGACTAGCACCAAAGGTGTAAATCCCTAAACTGGGAAGGCATGTCCTTTAAAACAGTAAACAAACACCTCAGAGTACACAGCTGGAAGAAAAACACTAAGTAAAACTGTATACAACAGAAGTGCTGGAAAGTAAAAGGGGCCATAAATACAAGACCAGTAGGAAAGTACAAGTACAACTGAAAGAAAGTACAACTGAAGAAAAGTAAATTAGATACTGGGTCGTCCTCTGGGGTTCCTACCCAAAGGGTAGGTACAAATGGCCACCTCAGTACTCCACATCCGTTTGTCCGCTCCGTGTACCGTCACGCCGAGTGGTCCACCTCCGGGTACCATCCAGTCCGGATACTCTCCACCTCAGTCAGCGCTATCTGTCATCTGCAACCAACACAATGAGGTGCGGGCATAGCCCGTGCAGGGGTGAGTATAATGATACTCAGTAGGGACCCCGAGACCCTCAAGGTCTCACAAAATCCAACAAGGATAAACAAAAAATTATGAATTCAACGAATAACCATTACTTATGTATATTCCCATACATATACCTAAGTTATCTAGTTACCCATCTCAATCATGAGGAAACTAAAAAGTCATTGACTCAGCTCAAACCAGGATTTTATTCTAGGGGTAGTATCAAGTAACAACCCCAGTCACACTATCAGAACCTCAGCTGATTGTTTACTCCTCCTCTATCGAGTAAAGTGGGCCTTCCGCATCACACAGAGGCACTTCCCACCTT
This sequence comes from Viscum album, assembly GCA_963277665.1. Lineage (NCBI taxonomy): Eukaryota > Viridiplantae > Streptophyta > Magnoliopsida > Santalales > Viscaceae > Viscum > Viscum album. The sequence continues at coordinate 2,078,253,247 of OY728128.1, read as the reverse complement.
CCTGGAATACTGTGGAACTCCTCCTGTCGAGTACCGTGGGTCTGCTGCGTCACACAGAGGCGCTCCCCACTGTGCGTCTGCCACACTCACACAGAGGCGCTTCCCCTCGTAGGCTGCTGAGGTACTCCTCATGTCGAGTACCGTGAGTCTGCCGCATCACACAGAGGTGCTCCCCATTGTGGGTCTGCCGCGTCACACATATTCTCTCCCCACTGGGCTAGTCAAAACGCTCCAAGTCGAAAGGTCAACAGTCGTCAGGTATCAGCCAGCTACTAGGTCTCCGTACTCTGCTCGCTCGTCTCTGGGAGGATCCCCTCCACAAGCTATAAGTCGATACTCCAATCGTCACGAATTCCCAAGTAGAAGTATCTCAAAGGTCTACCTCGTCATAGGGGTCTCAACGCAAAAGAAGGCGCGTCGATCGGACGCCCAGTCTGTGAGTTATTGGCATTTCCATCCCGGGGGCCCGGTTGGATTTTAGGTTCAAACCATCCCATCTGTACCCCAAATGTGTCCAAAACTCAAGTGGATTATTCCAAAAAAATCCATCTCGCTCTAAGATTTCCGTTGCCATAGACGGTTCGTCGATCAGACACCTGTAACCCAAGATATGAGCGAAAAGTGAAATACACGACATAGTGGGTCTGGGTCCGGTCTGACCCAGTCGGACCGACCTGGGTCCAGATCGGGGTCCGACCCGGTCCGCGAGTCCAAAACGGTCCGAGGGTCCCACCCGGCCCAAGGGGGTGGCCCAGCCCGAGGGGGCGGCCCGACCCGCGTTGGGCGACCCAACCCACTCTAGGCCTGACATCCCGCAGGGGGTCCGCCTCAGCCGCGTTTAGGGGGGAAACCGCGCACCCCCTGGCTCCCAAACAGCTCTACTGTTCGGGTGGGAACCCAAACCGGTGCCAGGTGGTGCCGGTCCAGCTCACGCGGGACCCAGCAGGGTCCTGCTCCTCCCAGCTGGCCAGGCGGCCAGTCGCTCCGCACCACCGGCGGCCCGTCCATCCGGACGCCCTTGCTTCTCCGCCCCGGCCCACCCTGGCCGCGGTTCTGCACCTCCGTGCAGCACAATGGTGCCACGCCCCTCCGCCGCGGCCCGGCCTGGCCGTGGATCTCCTCCTCCATGTGGCGCGATGAGGCGACGCTCTTCTGCCATGTTCTGACCTGGCCGTGACCCTTTCCTCTGCGGGGCACGATGGTGCCGCGCCCTTCCAGCGACCTGGCGACCTTATGCCGTCGGTTTCTTCACGGCTGGCCCGTTGTCGACCGCCGTTGCTCCACCATGGTTCACTCTTCCAGCGGCGCCGTCGTGCCGCCGCCTTCGTCATCCAATGAGGACAAACAATGGGGGATGGCCGAGCCGTGTTCGTGCGGCTCGAGCTCTCCACGTTATGGTGATATCAATCGGCCTCAAAGAGCACAACTAATGATGAAGAACAGAGGGTAAAACTCAATCATGAAACAACCCCTAACTCTTTTTTCGATCGTTGACAGTGGGATGAGAGTTCAGAGAAGACAAAGTTGAAGATGGCGTCGTCAGCGTTCTTCGTGGGTAACGGTTTCATCCCTCGACCGAAGGTTCTTCTTTGGAAGAAGAAGTGTCTTTCGTCCTTCAGTGATCGTTCTTCGTTGGAGTGTTTTTATCCTTCCCAAAGCTCCACCAAAAGTAATTCCAACCAAAAATAATGGACTAAGTTAATCCATTATTTAATTAGTGGTCCCAAAAATTCAAAATAATTCAAATGGGTTTAATTAATTAATTGAAAGGGTTAAATTAATTAATTGAGGTGGGTTTGGAACTTAAGGAGGGAAGTTCAAGGGTTCTCCCCACATAAATGGGGGGGGGGGCATCCAAGGGTTAAAGACCGGGTGGTCCCCACCAAAGATATCCTCCCAAGGGAGGTTATGTATGGGTGGGACCCACCACCATAACCTCTCATGGGAGGTTATGGTGTGGTGGACTCCAAATCTAACCACCCCTTGGAGGTTTTAACCACCAAGCATAAAAATATGCTTCACACTTATTTTTATTTAATTTTTTCTTAAAAACACAAAAACTAAATTTCATTCTCAACCTACTTTTGTCGAGGTGAAAGTCCTCCTAAGTGAATACTATCACTGCGAGCTCAACAGTGCCCTCAGATTTCAATTCCGATCATCGGTTTAAAAGTTATAAAATCCCGCTCGCACGTTTACTGAATGTACCCGAACAAAACTTTAGAAATTGATTCCGGGCACACCGGGCCTCACAATCAGGCGCTGTAAATTTTCGCAGACTCATAAAGAATCCCATGTATTTAAGAAAAAAAAATTCCACAGAATTTCCGGGTCTTTAAATTCTCTCCACCTCAAGGCTTTATGTCCTCATAAGCTACAATTAAAACTAGATAAACTAATGGGGGTAATGAACATGCATCTGAGCCTCCCGCTCCCATGTGCTCTCCTGGAGGTTCTCGTGCTGCCAGCGAATGCGCAACAGAGGTATCGACCGTCCACGTAGGACCCGCTCCTGTCAATCCTCAATCTCCACTAGAACCTCTATGAAAGTCTCCCCATCGTCGATGTCCAGCTCTCTATGGTCGATGATGTGGTAAGGGTTGTGTACATATCTCCTCAGTTGAGATACGTGGAAGAAGTCATGCACCCGGTGCAACTGAGGTTGAAGAGACAAGCAGTAATCCACCTCGCGTACTCTGCTGAGGACCTGGAAAGGTTCGATGAATCGCGGAGATAACTTGATGCCTCAACCAAATCTCCGTAGACCTCGTCGAGGTGAGACCCATAGAAAGACGTGGTCTCCATCACCGAACTCTAGAGGTCTCCGTCTCCTGTCGGAATATGACTTCTTCCTGCTCTATGCAGTCTTCATCCGCTCCTGGATGATCTACACCTTCTCCGTGGTAGCCCGTACCATCTCTGGTCCCACTAGTGCTGACTCCCTTGGGTCTGTCCAGCACAATGGAGATTTTCAAGGTCGACCATACAAGTCCTCAAAGGGTGCCATACCGATGGTGGAGTGATAGTTTCTGTTCTAGGAAAACTCTACCAATGGTAAGTGATCCTCCCAACGACGGCCAAAGTCGAGGACACAAGCAGAGAGCATTTCCTCGAGGGTCTGAATGGTTCACTCAGTCTGACCATTCGTCTGAGGATGGAAGGCGGTGCTCAAGTGATGCTGCGTACCGAAAGCCTCCTTCAACCCCTTCCATAGCCGGGAAGTAAACCATGCGTCACGGTCAGAGACAATAGAATAAGGTACTCCATGTAAACACACAACATCCTGCATATAGAGGCATCCTAAGCTCTCTAATGAGCCCTGCTCTCTGATTGGTAGGAAGTGGACCGACTTGGTGAGTCGGTCAACGATCACCCATATCGAATTGTGACTCTTGGATATACGTGGAAGACCCATCACGAAGTCCATGGATATCCCATCCCACTTCCACTTTGGGACCTCTAAGGGCTGAACCAAGCCTGCTGGTACCTGGTGCTCCGCCTTCACTTGCTAACAAGTGAGGCACCAAGAGAAAAACTCCACTATAGACTTCTTCATACCAGGCCACCAGTTCTGTTGTCGAAGGTCCTGGTACATCTTCACCACTCCTGGATGTACCGCTAAAGGGGAAGTGTGGAACTCCTTCAACACTTCCTCCTGAAGTGAAAATGGTACCAAGGTACATCCTCTGAAGAGGATGATGTGCTCCCCACCTTCTGAAAATCCATCAGGTGCCTACCGTGTGGATATCTGATCACTTCACGTCTCGCAGTCAGCGTCCCCATTCTGTGTCTCCCTAACTTGCTGAAGATGTAGAGGAGTGACTGTAAGAGACTGTAGATAGGCTGCTCCATCCCTATCCACAAAGGACATCTGTAAAGCAGCCAGCTTCTCTATCGCCTCTCCTAGAAGATGTATACCAGATCTCCTACTGAGTGCATCCGCAACAACGTTCCCCTTCCTAGAAGTATAGACTATCTCAAAGTCATAGTCCTGGAGGAACTCAAGCCAATGCCGCTGTCTCAGGTTCAGGTCCTTCTGAGATAATATATACCTGAGACTCTTGTGATTGGAGTACATGGTAAAACGTTCGACCATAAGATAGTGTCGCCACATATTCAAGGCGAAGACCACTGCTGCTAACTCCAGGTCATGGGTATCATAGTTCTACTCATGCTATCTCATCTGCTGAGAACCATATGCGATCACTGCTCGCTCCTGCATTAGGACACACCCTGGTCCGGTCCCTGATGCGTTGTAGTAAACTACGTACCCTATGCCATCCTATGGAAGCCTCAAGATGGGGGCACTAGTCAGCCTCTGCCTCAGCTCCTGAAAGCTCTGCTAGCATCTCTCCAACCACATGAAGGGTTTCCCCTTCTTCGTCAAGGATGATAGTGGTGTTGCAACTCTAGAGAGGTCTAGAACAAATCTTTCGTAGTATCCAGCCAAGACCAAGAAACTCCGTACCTCCGTCACACTCCTGGGTGGCTCCCAAGCATGTACCGCCTCAATATTCACTGGATCTGCTGCAACTCCAACCTCCCAGATGACATGTCCCAAGAAGTGAACCTCTCGAATCCAAAACTGGCACTTCGATAGCTTACCAAAAAGATGGTGCTCTCGGAGTGTGTACATTACTACCTGTAAATGGTAGGCATGCTCCTCCTCCGTAGTCAAGTAGATCAAAATGTCGTCAATGAAGACTATGACAAAGCGATAGAGGTAAGGCCGGAAGATCCTGTTCATGAGACACATGAACACTGCTGGAGTGTTGGTTACGCCGAAGGGCATAACCAAGAACTTATTGTGGCTGTACCGACACCTGAAGGCCATCTTCTGCACATCCTCATCTCGAACTCTGAGCTGGTGATAACCTGATCCGAGGTCTATCTTCGAGAACCATTGTGATCCCTTGAGCTAATCAAAGAGGTCGCCAATCCTCGAGAGTGGGTACTTGTTCTTCACGATCACCCGGTTCAGGAAACAGTAGTCGACACAAATCCTCAAGCTCTCATCCGCCTTCTTGGCAAATAGAATTGGGGCTGCCCATGGAGAAACACTGGGCTAGATGAATCCCTTCCCCTGCAAGTCCTCCAGCTGTACCCATAGCTCACGATGCTCAGCGGGAGCCATCCGATATGCTGGAGTAGATATCGGTGCCGTACCAGGGTATAGGTTAATGTAGAAGTACTCCTCTATGTGGGGAGGTAGTCCTGGAATATCATCAGGGAAAACATCCGTGTACTGGTCCACCACTACAGGATAAGTCGGAATCTCCACATCAACTGCTCCGAGGGTAAGAAAAGATAACTAGTGATTGATCGGCTCCACCCTCCTCTGAGTAAGTCCATACTATGCTGCAAAGGTTCCCTTCTCACCGGTGAAGGTAAACTTGGTCCCATCCGTGCGAACACACCACACTTTTTTCCTAATATAGTCGATCTGAGCGTGAACTATAGATAACCAGTCCATACCCAAGGTGACATCGTAAGGCCTCGACGCCTCTACGAGGAGATCCCAGCTAAAGATCTCGCCTCCTAGAGTAAGCTCACACTGCCGGCACCAGTGCGTAATCGTCGAGTCTGCTCTTGTAGAAGTCTCTATCCATAAGGATCGAGCCAACAGATCCATCAGAATATCCAAGCTCCGAACGAGGGCAGTGGAAATGAAAGAGTGACTGGCACCTGTGTCTATAAGAACTATAGCTAAGGTGGAGTAGACACAGATCGTACCTCAAATCATATATGGAGAACTATGGTTTTATGCCTCAACTTCTTGAAGCCGAGATCTCCCCTATCCACCTTCTCCCTACGGTCGGGGTGGAACTCCTGGTGGTGGTAGCAGTAGCACCTCGTAATGCCGTCCACCACCAGCTGCTCGACCAGATCCTCTTCCACGTCTGCCTGCACCCTGCGGACCGCCTTGATTGAACCTTTTCCTCTACTTGGGAGGTACCTCAAATGTCTGCTGATCATCTGAATGGTGGGTCAGACAGTCACGGGCCATGTGACCCTGCCCGCCACATTAGTAACACTGCCTTCTCCTGGCAGGTAAGTCACTGCCTTGGGTGCCCTGCACAACAGATACTGAGTCCTGAGGTCTTCTACCCATGGGTCTAGTTCTCTTGGACCTCTATGTAATCTGTCTACTGCCAGATACAAAAGATTCTGCTGCATGTCGACTAGTAGTGGATCTCACTGCTGGTGACTGATTAGCAAGAAAACTCTATACCAGGAGGGATCTCTCAAACACCCCCACCTGCATCGGGATGCTGAGGGAGATCATCGATGCCTTGATCTCTCACCTGAGCCCCTACTCGAAGGTCCATGCCCTGAATAATGGGTCCCGTACCATATCTTTGGAGTAGCATGAGAGGTCGTTGAACCTCATTGAGTACTGAGCTACAGTCATGCTACCCTACTGTAGATGCAGTAGCTTCTGTATCTGCACCGCACGAAGGGTGGATGGGACAAACTCCGCCCGAAAAAGGCTCTCGAAGTCTATCCAGAGTAGTGCCGCCACGTCGTGGACCTAGAGTATCAGGCTCCACCATCTGCCTGCTGCTGCCTGAAAGAGGATGGCAACAAAGATCACCATGAAGTCTACTAGTGTCCCTACTAGCCTAAAGACTCTCACAACAGCCTCCGGCCAATCCTCAGCCGCTTGTGGGTCCTTCTCTACCCGGAACCTGGGTGGCCTCTAGCGCTGGAACTCCTGAAACACGCTCAAGCGGCGTGCATCGTCTGATGCTGGGGCTGGTGGCATCGGTGGCCTAATGGAAAGTCGTACCGCTGGTGCCTCCGTAGGTGCCTCAATTGAAAAGGGGCCCTGCACTGAGGCCTCATCGCTCGGTGGGCTGTCAGAGCATACAACTCTTTGGGCTCTATGGGGAGGCATCCTGAAAGAAACAGTTGCGACACCGTCAAAAGATTATACCCGGTGAGCTAACCTGGTTGAGATGACTTAAAGAAAAATTTTAAAAACACACACGCAATCAGTGTTTTCGTGCACTGAGTCGAAAATCAGAAGTCAAGGTCCTAGTGTATGGATACGTCGTCCACTTGCACCAACACTGGACTCCCTGAACTGAAAACCACACTTAGTACCCTTAACACTATTGCTTCATAGAAAATAATGACCAGAGTCCTAAGTTCAGCGGTTGAACCAACTCCTTTGATAACAATTTTTCACGACCCGTCCCCTGGGGCCCATATCGTGACTACCCCAAGCCCGCCTTCCATAGGCCAGGGGCTGGAGACTAGCACCAAAGGTGTAAATCCCTACACTGGGAAGATATTCCCTTTAAAACTGTAAAAAAAACACATCAGAGTACACAACTGGAAGCAACACACTAATTAAAACTGTATACAAAAGAAGTGCTGGAAAGTAAAAGGGGCCGAAAATACAAGCCCAGCAGGAAAGTACAAGTACAACTGAAAGGAATTACAACTAAAGAAATGTAAAGAACCTACTGGGTCATCCTTAGGGGTTCCTACCTGAAGGGTAAGTACATATGGCCTCCTCAGCACTCCACGTCCGTCCGTCCGCTCTGTGTACTTTCATGTCGAGTGGTCCTCCTTTGGGTACCGTGTAGTCCTGCTACTCTTCGCCTCAGTCAGCGCTGTCCGTCGTCTGCAACCAACACAAGGAGGTGCGGGCATACCCCTGTAGGGGTGTGTATAATGATACTCAGTGGGGTCCCCGAGACCCTCAAGGTCTCAAAAAATCCAATAAATATAAACCAAAAAGTATGAATTAAATGGATAACCATTACTTAGGTATATGCCCATACATATACCTATGTTATCTAGTAACCCATATCAATCATGAGAAAAACTCAAAAGTCATTGACTCAGATCAAACCATGATTTTATTCTAGGGGGTAGTATTAAGTAACAACCCCAGTCACACTGTCGGAACCTTGGATTATGGTGTACTCCTCCTCTATCGAGCACAGTGGGCATGCCGCATCACACAGAGGTGCTTCCCACATTCTTGGACTGCTGTGGTAATCCTCCTGTTGAGTACCGTGGGTCTGCTGCATCACACAGAGACCCTCCCCACTGTGGGTCTACTGCATACACACAGAGGCGCTTCCCCTCATAGCCTGCTGAGGTACTCCTCCTATCGAGTATCGTGGGTCTGCTGTGTCACATAGAGGTGCTCCCCACTATGGGTCTGCCGCATCACACTGAGGCTCTCCCCACTGGGAGAGTCAAAACACTCCGAGTCGAAAGGTTAGCAGTCGTCAAGTATTAGCTAGCACCTAGGTATCCGTACTCTGCTCGCTCATCATCGGGAGGATCCGATCCACAAGCTACATGTCGATACTCCAAACTTCATGATGTACCAAGTAGAAGTATCTCAAAGGTCCGCCTCGTCAAAGGGGTCTCAACGCAACAGACGACACATCGATCGTACGCCCGGTCTGTGAGTTATTGACATTTTCGTCCCGACGGCCCGGTTGGATTTTAGGTTCAAACCAACCCATCCATACCCTAACTATGTCCAAACCTCAAGTGGAGTACCAAAAAAGAACTGTCTCACTCTAAGTTTTCCTTCGTCATAGACGGTTCATCGATCGGACACCAGGAACCCAAGATATGGGTGAAAAAAATGAAATACATGCCATAGCGGGTCCGGGTCCGGTCCGACCCAATCGGACCGACCCAGTCCATGGGTCCGACCCGACCCGAGGGGACAACCCGTCCAGAGTGGGTGGCTCTGCCCGAGGGGTGGCCCGGCCCGCACCGGGAAGCCCGGCTTACGCTGGGCCTGGCCCGGTGGCCCATGGGGGGTCCAGCTTAGCCGTGTCCAGGGGGGAAACCGCGCACCCCTGGCTCTCGAACGGTTCTTCCATTCAGGTGGGAACTCAAACCGTTGGCAGGTGGCGCCGATCTAGCTCACGTAGGACCCAGCGGGGTCCCGCTCCTCCCGGCTGGCTGGGCGGCCAGCCGCTCCGCACCACCGGCGGCCGGTCCAACCAGCTGCCCTTGTTCCTTTGCCGTGGCTCACCCTGGCCGCGATTCTGATCCTCCACCGCGGCCCACCCTGGCCATAGTTTTGCTCCTCCGCGCGGCGCGACATCGCCTCGCCCCTCCGCCACGGCCCGGCCTGGCCGCAACTCTCCTCCTCCGTGCGACATGGCGATGCCGTACCCTTCTGGTGACCCAGCAGCCTTGCGCCGCCAGTTTCTTCGGGGCTGGCCCGTTGCCGGCCACCATTGATCCACCGTGGTTCACTCTTCCGGCGGCGCCGTTGCGCTGTCGTCATCGTCATCAAATGAGGACAAACAAAGGGGGAGGGTTGGGCCGTGTTCGTGTGGTCTGAGATCTCCATGTTATGGTGATATCAATCGGCCTCAAAGAGCACAACTAACAACGAAGAATGTAGGGTAAAACTCAATCATGAAACAACCCCTACCTTGTTTGTTGATCGTTGATGGTGGGAGGAGAGTTCAGAGAAGACGAATTTGAAGACGACGTCGTCAGCGTTCTTCATGGGTGACAGTTTCATCCCTCGACCGAAGGTTCTTCATTGGCAGAAGAAGTGTCTTTCATCCTTCTGTGATCGTTCTTCGTTGGAGTGTTTTTCTTCTTCCTAAATCTCTCCTAAAAGAATTGCGAACCAAAAATAATGGACTAAGTTAATCCATTATTTAATTGGTGGCCCCAAAAATTCAAAAGAATTCAAATGGGTTCAATTAATTAATTGAAAGGGTCAAATTAAATAATTGAGGGGGGGGGGTGGCACTTAAGGAGGGAAGTTCAAGGGTTCTCCCCACATAAATGGTTGGGGGGGGGGGGTTCCAAGGGTTACAAGCCCAGGTGGTCCCCACCAAAGATATCCTCCCAAGGAAGGTTATGTGTGGGTGGGCCCCACCACCATAACCTCTCATGGGACGTTATGGTGTGGTGGCCTCCACCTCTAACCACCTCTTGGAGGTTTTAACCACTAAGCATAAAAATAAGCTTCACACTTATTTTTATTTAACTTTTTCTTTAAAACACAAAAACTAACTTTCATTCTCGACCAACTACCATTGAGGAGAAAGTGATCTTAAGTGAATACCAGTGCTGCGAGCTCAACGATGCCCTCCGATTTCAATTCCGAGCACCGGTTCAAAAATTTATAAAATCCCTCTTGCAACTTTACTGAACGTACCTGAAAAAAACTTCAGAAATTGATTCCAGGAACACTGGGCCTCATAATCAGGCATCGTTAATTTTCATAGACTCGTAAAAAATCCCATGTATTTAAGAAAAAAATTTCCACGGAATTTCCTAGTCTTTAGAGAGTTCGATATATTGTTATTCAAAAAGTCTTAAATATTACACTGGTGTTTATTGTTGCCTATAAATTCTTAAATTTTTATGCTATAGTTTACTAAAATCAATGAATATAGAAGGTTACAATGAAGTTTAATGTCATCTAGGAAGACTTAAAGGATCCACATTGATGTTTAGTGTTTTACCGAAATATGGAAGTGTTACACTTGAGTTTAAGGCCATCAAGGAAGGATTAAATGGTTATTATAGAGTTTAATTCCAACTATTAAGGAATAATTTTATAGGTTTGAGTTTATAGTCATCTATAAAGATGGAGTGGTACGTCGTAGTTTAATGTTATCTAGGAAGACTTAAAGCCATTTCCTAGATGGGGAATGTGTGGCATGCTTTGGGACTGACAGGGGCCCCTAGTGGGAGGCAATCGTTACCCTTACACACCTAATTTTCAAGAGATATTCTCCCTATCACTCATGGCATATTAGTTCCTCACACAATAAAGGATGAGGAAGAAGAAATCTCACCAGATTGGCGAGTTAGAAGTATGCAATTTAATCTTGAACACCGCTCCATATCATGGTGATCACTTCCTTATAAGGTCCCACCAGGATAATCCTTGAGTTCCATGAATTTACTCATGTGTTACATAACACATGAGTAAATGGAATGTGGTTAAAATGGTTTGTAACCCTCTATTCATGAACTTTACTCTTATGTTCATTGATTTCCTAATTGTTAATGATATCTTACATAGAATAATGATTCAGATGTTAGCATATTAACGTTCAGATGCCACTGAATCATATAAAGATATATGAATTGTACATTATGATTCCGTGCTTTACAATATTCCCATGTAATAGAATACAATAGGCCAAGGTAGTGAATTATTATATCTTTATATTGTAAGAAACGATATACCCAAAAATATTATAGCATGCATTACTTTTTTCTATTTTATACCATACAAAAAATTTATATCATACCTTATGATATAGTCCATTGAAGTTTCCGGTGGATCATGCAGGTGCACTAAGGGGGGGGGGGGTGAATTAGTGTACACAAGTTTTTACCACTTTTATTTTCTTTTATCTAACCCCCTTTTTAAATCAAACCTCTGAACTTGTTAGAGTGAATGGATATTTCTTGTTAACAACCAAAATTATACCACGTGCAAGACAATAAGAAAATAAAGCACAACACACAATATTTTTACAAGGTTCTCCCCCAATGTGGGAGACTACGTACTTGTTGTGTTTGGGATGATCCAATAGAAAAATTCTCTACTATGAGTCAATCACAAATTACAAGTGGGATGGTCAGGTATCACCTTGGAACCTTGGTGGGTAGGTATGAATCTTTTCCCAAATTATACTAGAATCCCACCAGTGTTCTTTATACTGACTCCCTCTAGCGTTTCAAAATTACAACACTAACACAATGAGTATGATCATAAGATATTCAGGCTACCACTACAACACAACAATTTATCTTCCTCTTCGAGCCACCAAGAATAAATTTATTCAGCACTTTCTCACTTCAACTAAAATTCAATGACTTATACAAAATATAATTAATAACTTTTCATGAAAGTTGTTTCAGTATAATCTCATGAATTGTAGAAGATAATAATTCCAATTCAACTAACTATTATATCAGAATGATCAACTTGAAAATATCCCAATGCTCTGCAAGTTGACTTCTAATATAATGCTTCAGATTAACTCTTAACTTTTTTTAATAATGCAGAACTTGCTCAAATATATCTGATCACTGAATATAATCAGTTGTCTCAGTACAATACTGCTCGGGCTATTTCTTCTTATACTGAAGACCCGACCTCACTTAACATTGAAAACTCTGATACAAAAATATTCTGAATCATTGATGATAAACCTGTCCCAACTTCAGTCTCAAATCACTACACACTGATTAGACAAAAAAGATTTTATGTGAATTTTTCAAACATCATGCATGTAGTTAATACACTACATGGCCTTCTTTTTTATATATGAAATATTTCATATGAAAGAAAAAACCTTTTTAAAATGTATATTGCTTAAGAAAATACTAATTATCTTCTTGTTTCTTCAAGTGATTTTGTAAACACATGTGTATAAGCATACACATGCATGCACATATGTACTTTGGTTTTCTAGTGGGTGATTTACCATATGTATTTATATAGGAAAACCTTATGTGACATATTTATATATTTTTTGAACTAGTATATATGAATATATTTCCCTATTTAGTAGTAACTATGTGTTTTAATTTTTTTTAATATTGTGTAGGCACATTGAGATATACATGGATAAATGCTGGATCACATTACTAAGGAACACACCTCAGTATGTTAAGGGTTTGAAGGAGTTTTTAGATTTTTCAATTTCCAATCGATCCGTTAAAGGGAGAATAAGATGTCCATATACTAAATGTAAATTTAGAAAATGGTTGAAGAGATATGAATCTTATGAACATTTAATATTGAATCAATTCCCTGGTCAATATTTGTGTTGGATTTGGCATGGAGAATTGAATGTTAGAGAAAGGTTGAACACTAATGTTAATCCATAAAATGAGTTCCCAACTTCATCGAAAATGGAAAATGAAATGAAAAACCTCATAAATGATGCATTCAGCACTACAAGAAACCACTATCAACATAAAAACATAGCATAACAACCAGATGAGGGTGCTACAAATTGAAACATAACAAGTGATGTTTTTGAGAATGTAACACAACCAGATCAAGATGGTAACATATCATTGGACCCTTCTCTTGATTCTGTGGAGGAAAATATAAGAGAAAACCTCACTGAGGAAAATATGTTTCATGATTTAGTTGATGATGGAAATCAAGAGTTGTATAGTGGATGTTTGAAATATTCAAAGATTTCTTTTCGGCTGAAGTTGTACCATATCAAATGTCTATGTGGAATTACCAATAAGGAAATGTCCATGATATTAGAAATGTTGTGTGATGCATTTCTTGAAGCAAAAATCCCTGAGTCTTTTTATGATATGAAAAAAGTTGTTAACAGGCTTGGTCTGAATTATACAAAAATACATGCGTGTCCCAATGATTGTATGATTTATTGGCAAGAGGATTCAAGTAGACAGAATTGAAAAATATGTCCTTCTTCTGTATGGCAGTCAATGGGTGATGTTGGAAGTCTGAATCAACATACTTTCATGAAGAAGAAGAAAGGGAGCACACCTGCAAATGTTTTTCATTACTTTCCTTTAAATCCTCGATTGTAAATATTATTCATGTCATCAAAAACCGCCAAACACATGAAGTGACATTCTGTAGATAATAACAATGATGGTTTAATTAGACATCCACGAGATTAAAAATCACATAATACATTTGATTAATTACATCTAGATTTCTCAGATTATCCTAGTAATGTTTTATTGGGATTGGCTGCCGATGGATTCAACCCATTTGGGACTTTCAGTACCAGTTATAGCATTTGGCCAGTTGTTTTGATCCCTTATAGTCTGCCTCCATGGATGTGTATGAAACAAACATATTTTATCATTTCAATTATTATTCCTAAAAAAATGCCTGAAAATTATATTGATGTATACTTACATCCTTTGATTGAATAATTACAGGAGTTATGGAGCAACAGTGTTGAGACATTTGATGCTTCTTTTAAAACAATGTTGAAAATTCATGCTGATTTAATATGGACCATTAATGAATTCTATGGTCTTGAGAATTTATCTGTTTAGAACATTTACATAGGTTTGAATTTTCCTATTTGTAACTTTTATTTTGATCCCAAACGGATACCTCACAGTAGAAAATGACACTTCTTGTTCCATCAAAGATTCCTCGATGCATCTCATAGATTTCGGCTGAACAGATCAAAATTTAACAGTTTCATTGATCGTAGACCACCTCTAAATTTGTTAACTGGTTTTGAAATTTTGTCACAACTTGAAAATGATGAAATAGAATTTGGGAAGGTTCATCATTTGAATGATAGTAGGAAATGGGTTTGAAGTGCAATGTCAAGTGAAATCATAAGGCAAAAATTGAGAGGTGCTTTATTTATATGTTTTTTAGTTAATTGAACAATTTTAGAACTTAATTAAATTCATAATTATGTTTATTTTATTTTACAGATATCTTGGACATTTGAAATCATACGTGAAAAATAAAGCTCAATAAGAAGGCTCTATTGTTGAAGGATATTTATCTGAGGAGTGTCTTACCTTTTGTTCTAGATACTTGAATGATATTGAGACATGATTTAATCAAGTTGGACATGTTGACGACACATCGACTCAATCTAAAATACATTATAATTCAAAAATATTTCCTGCTATTGGCCGATCAGTTGGGAGGACCTCAAATGTGACACTAACAGAATTAGAATTATTACAGGCACATAGATATGTTCTATTGAATAGTGAAATTTCAGATCCATTTATTAAAGAGTTGAGGATACAAATAAAGAGACGAATGAGAATACAGACAGAAAATGAGAAAGATATAATGAAAGATGTTAATAAAGAGCTTGTAGAATGGCTTGTATGATGTGTAAGTTCATAAATATTACAATAAATACGAATATTAGATAAATACATATATTTTTTAAATCTAATAAATTATATTTCTTTTTTTGGATCATGAATACTGATACTCGAGCAGATTTGTTAGTAGATTTTAAGTTTATTACTCAAGGTCCTCTAAAAAAAGTTATAAAGTTCGACACTTACAATGTGAATGGCTTTAGATTTCATACAGTCAATCAAGAGGAAGTTTTGAAAACACAAAATAGTGGTATATTTAAATTTTCTGAAGTGGGATACTATGTAAAGTTGACTAATATTATTGAATTAAAATACCATGGTCATTTTCAGTTTTTTTATTCAAATGCAATTGGGTCGATATTATCAGAGGTGTTAAAAGAGATTCCTTGAAATTTACTTATGTGAACTTCTCTTGCTTGATAGATGTTGGTGATCGTGAACTACATGATCCATATATCTTATAATCGCAAGAAAAAATGGTATATTATGTGAATGATATTGTGGATGAAGGGTGGAGTGTAGTTTCTCACGTAATACAAAGAGAGTTGTATGATATGGGTGATGAAGTGGAAGATTTGACCTCAGAAATTGAATCTCATCAATAAAAAGAAGCAGAATTATTTGCCCATCATGATATTGAAAATATTAGTCTAGCAAGGTTGAATGAAGTGGATGAAGTAATGGAGTATAAAACCGACATGATTGAAGGGGAAAATGATTGTATGTACAGTTATTTATTCATTTAGCAACCACTTATTTCATTTGTGCATTCATTCATTATCATTGTTATGTATATTTTGTTTGTTAGTACTAAGCATATATTATCATTTTTTAATTTTTTTTTCTGCATAATTTTTTTAAAGTATATGTTCTGATCTTAATTTTATTTGATTAAATGTCAATAATTCCAAGGAGGAAGCGATACACTATTTCATCCACTACTGTGACAAATGACGATCTATCTGTCTCCCTCCCTATAACATCTGAGCCACCAGCTACCTACACCCTACACCATCTCCCCCTGAACCATCTCTCACACCCTCTATGATTATCCCTTTAGAAGCTGAGTTATCAACTCCCCCTTCAGCAGCCTCAATAGTGGGGCGGCGGTGCACCACTTCTAGTTCATCACAGGCATACTGGAGGGTCACTGTTATAGGTACAAATTTTAATATAAATAAAATTATTTCACTTTTTTATTCTAAATTTTTGTTCATTAAAGATGAAAAAAAATTAAACTATAGAGAAAAATATAAAAAGTGAAGATGTGTGGAATATGAATGGAGAGAAGATAGTTTTCCCATTTGATTCATATGGGGTTCTGACGGATGACACCGCGAGATTACTTGGCCAAATTCTAGGCCAGCTTGCAGCGGAGCCCATTTCCCTTCCTATTTCTTATGATGATTAGAGACATATGCCTCCAAGTTGAAAAAAATGAAGTTTTTGATTCCCAAATAAAGGAAATTTTAATAAATTATGGTGTAATTAAATGTCATGTTATTAATATGTTCAAAATGAATTTATGTACACATATGTTTTTCCACTTTACAGTTGCTGATGTGATAACACGAAAGTGGACGTTGAAAAATCTTGGTAAGAAATGGAAAGACATTAAATGGCGATTGTGGAGCGATGTCAATGATACTTCATTGACCTTCCAACAAATGTATGAGAAGATACCCAATGGGGTACCCAAAGAACAGTGGAAAGTTTTTGTTGACAGAAATCGTGATGAGAAGAAGATGGTATTTAAATATATATTATTATATTAACCTCATTTTACATTTATACATGTATATGAAGAGGATATGACATTGAATACATTAGTATTAAATTTCATTTTATTTATTTCAGGATCTCTCAAGAAAGAATGCATCAAGCCGGGCTAAACAAGTCATCCCTCACACTGCGGGGTCAAAAAGCTTTTCTAGAAGCCGATCGACTCTGGTAATCTTTTCATTAGTTTAAATATTTATAATAAAATATTATCTATTTAATATATTAAACTGTTGATTTATCTTTTTTTAATGCAGTCACAGAGTTTAGGGCATGAAGCATCCCAAACTGAAGTGTGGTTGGATGTTCAAAAAAAATCTGATGGAAGTTTTGTTAATGATCCTGACAAAGAAGTTGGGGTATGAACTCATTTTTTCATTATAATAACTTATTATCAGTTTTTACTATGTTAATATATATTTATATTTTATTTTTGGTAAACATTAAATAACTATGGGATGCCAATCATGGGAAGTCCTACTCAGTCTCCCGGGATGACCCAGTTGCTAAAGTCCTTGGGAAGAAGCATCCTGGTAGAGTGCACGGGATGAGTTTGGGACCCGTACTATCTGAGGTATTTTTCAGGCCATCAAGGATTGCAGCTGCATCTACTCCTAGTTGTAGTCAGTCCATACCCATAGATTCTCATAGAGATATTGTTTCTCTACAAAGCACATGTCAATACTAGGGGGCTCAAATATCGGCTTTCCAGAAAGCGTTGACTGATATACATCTGTAGATGAGTAGATATCCCCTGGTGGTATTGCATCGACTGGTGGTGAGTAGGTAAATCAAAAAAATTCAAAATCATTTAGTTTTCAAACTTTTATTGGTTTTAAGTTTAAATATAAATATGAAACACTATTTAATTTTCAATATAATGTTCTTACAGGTGGTAACAGGAAGTGGAGATGGAGGTGGAGAGGGTGGTAATATGTGTTCATCATCAAATAGTGATTAATAGTATTGTTAATATATTGGAAAAATATTGTAACAGTCGGTTTGTATATGTATCATGTGTGGCACATAGTTTCCACCAAACATTTTCATGACCTAACATTTTCTTGATTTCTCATGTTTCCTTTTATGTATTTTATTGATTTTTGATGTTTCCTTTTATGTATCGATTTCTCAAGTGTGGTATGCACCATATATGTTGACTCTTTATTGTGATGATTCATTTTTTATGATTCATTTTTCCTAAATTCTTTTTTTCATTATAATAACTTATCCTACATTTTCTAGCCCAATGCATTTACCACTGTATTTCCATTTCTAACATTTAAAAATATTGAACATCAAAATTTTCTATTTTCCCTGGTATTCATGATACTCTTGGTCTTTTATACTTTCCCTGAGACTCATTTCTCTTCATTATTCCTTATTGGAATATGAGATTCTAGCACATCGTTAATGAATGAATATTCTCATTTGGTAAATTGTGTGCTAATAATTATTTTTTCCTCTATTTTGAGACAAATATATTTCAAGGTAAATAATTCATGATCATCTCTAACTGTGTTCTAACCATGCCCCACCTAGTATCCTTGTTCAACCAAGCCACATGGTTTTCTGGGGAGAACTACATGGTTTCCCATGACCATGTTTCTATCATGCAACCATTTAGAGGCCTCTATAAAGCTTAAAACCCAAAAACAAACAATCTAGGAATTAAACTAATAAAATAATATCTCAGAAACACTTAAAAAAGGGTAGAATGTAAGGCTTAAGTCCCTTGGAAAACTTCAAGTCATTATAATCTCACCCTCTAAGGATTTATCATCCTTGAGTAGTGCCTCTATATTTCACACCCAAAAAACTAGGGCTATTGAAATCACACATCATATTATCACATGTAAGACTCTTCATGCATACTTCCATGCTCCCATATGACTCTAACAAGTGACATCATCTTTCTTCAAAACAATTTCTCACTACAGTCCATGATTCACACTGAACGCTCCACAAATGTTGGGTAAGGATCCAACTGAAATTCTTCACAGTTGGTCACATAATTTTTATCGAGAATATACAAATGAATATAAGAGACGTGTAAAACATAACACATTCCTTAATATTGTGGAGGAAATTCCAAATAAAATTCCACTATCATGACACTCTTGATAATCCTGAACAACCCCATAAACTTCAGTGACTACATCCTTTTCTCCTGCAATCATTGTTTCCATAATTGATGAGTCTCCTATAATAAAACTAAAACACCCATAATGAATTCCATGTGTTTCCTCCTACCATTTTCATATGATCACTATTTTAAATGAGAAGTGATTAAATGCTTCTTGATCTAGTACAATATCAGAAATTCCTCTAAAATCACGAACGAACCACAATTATTACCTCCCATCATAATGCTAACATATTAGTGAATGAAACATCCAACCATAAAGAGAATAAAAATGTTTCATTTGAATTGAATTCTAGTTTTAGTTATATGTGAACTCAACCAAGGATTTTATATCAACCCAAGTTCCCCTAAAGTATAATATGATGAAAATATATTTTCATATTGACAATAGTATGCATTCTGTTGGTGGTTTGGTATTATTAGAATGGTTTTTTAGGGAACTGGTACAGGGGATCCAGAAAATGGTTCTTTTTTTGTAAATCTATTTTTAGCAGCGATTTTAACTACCGCTAACTGTAATAGGTACATTTAGCGGCGGTTTTAACTGCCGTTACAGTCTTAAATTTATCAGCGGTTTTAACCGCCGCTATGGTGTTAAATTTAGCTGTGGTTTTAACCACCGCTACGGTCTTAAATTTAGCAGTGGTTCTAACCGCTGTTAGTGTGTCCCATCTTTAACACTTTTTTCACGCCAGTTTTTATGGGCATGCCATTACTTTTTTATCATCGGTTTTAACCGCCGCTAAAAAAAGTAATCCCCTCCCTGGAAAAACCTCCATGAAAAACATTATAACTGCCATGAAAATGCACCAAATACGACGGTTCCCATAAACCACTGCCAAACTGATTTAACCTTAGGTAATAGTTTCCCATCACACAATGTAGCGGTGGTTTTCGGAAACCACCACAGAAGCATATATCGGCTATTTAAACCGCCGTCATATCCAAAAATAACCACCGTGAAATTGAAATTTTCCTATAGTGAGATTCTCAAAGATATGTATGCTGTGATAAATAACCAACTTACCTTTTATCTTCAACTAGTTTTCATTAGAGGTCATGGTTCTTGAAAAAATAGTAGCATATATTTAAAATATTTCTAGTTGGCTCAAATTAGAAGACTACCTATCTTTTTCATAAGAAACCTGAACCTCTCAAAATTCTTTTTCAAAGTGTTGATGCTTGTGTTTCATTATAATTGGTTTGATTAAGTATTAGATTAAGTATAAATAATGTATCAGTGAGATTTTAAACTTTAGGTAAATTATGATACCTCCATACCTACTCAAATTTGGTGATATATTTACAGTGTAAAATATATGGACCGAGATAAAAACTTACTGTAGTAAGGAGTTGGATCTCACACTAAGGTTGAAACTAATAAAAAATTATTGTGTACCCTGTTCATATTTATTTCTTGTATTTATTACAAAAGGTTGAGTGTAACTATAAAAATGATAGATTCAGATCTTAACTGATCCTAGAAGTTAATTTCTAAAGAAAAAATAAATTTTAAATGTTGGGATACTTCGATTCACCCCCTCTAAGTGTATCTATTGAATCCATTGGAACTAAATATTGGTATTAAAGTAGAAGGCTCCCCATGTTAGATTCTATCTTTTTTCAAAAAGATATATAATATATTTTTTTTAGTAACTTAGGAGTGCCTACATCTTATGGAATTAATTTCCATTGTTGAAAATATATAATTTTTACATACTTTTCTTCATTAGGTCTTAAAGTTCTTGATATAACTAAAGTGTTTTTTCCACATATTCAAAGAGGAGAAAAAATTCCTTTTTTTTGTTAAAAGAAATATTAAGATTGATGGAAAGTCTATGAATTCTAATCCAATGTATCTTTTTTAAAAGTTTTTACATAAGTTATGGGACTGAAAATATATAAATAAATATGGGATAAACTTGAAAATAATTTTGAAGTAAATTTCAAATTCAAATAGGTAAGGTTATAGATTTATAGAAATAGGTTTAAAATATAAATTTGGCTAAGGAGGAATCCATTGATGGTTATATCACTATATTAAATGATATTATGATCAATACAAGAGTCTTTAGTGAAAAAATTAATGATTATATTATTGTGAAGAAACTAATGAGTAACTTCAATGATAATATTTATCCTAATATTTTTGTTCTAAAAGATAGGGAGGATATATCACTAGATGAGATTCATAATATTATAATTGAATATGAAATGAGGAAGACACATACATTCAAAAAGAAATCAAAAAAAGAGATGAATTTTAAATCCATGAGGAAGCTGTAGTTGAAATCAGAAGAACTAGAATCATATAGTGGATTTGATAGTGAATACATGATAATTGGATATTATATGATAATCATGTCTATCATCTCTAAAATTTTCAGGAAAGGAAAATAAAAATATAAAGGAAAAAATCCTTTGAAGGGATTAAAGTGTGGAGTTATAAGACTCTTTTATTTTAAATTTCTTAAGAAAAAGAATTTTGAGTATGGATATAATGAACCCAATGATAATTCTAAAAAAAGAAGTGGTAAAATGGATTTAAATTAGTGAACAAGATAGGTAGTAATAAGATGATATTTATATGAAGAAAAAGGAGAATATTAATGTGCAAAGAAAATGAGGAAAAATATTACTCTAGAACACAATATGAAGATGAATCAACTAAAAAGTTTATAAAATTTATGGATAATGTTTAAGACTAAGAAACCACCTCAAGAAGTAACGATTAAGGTAATGAAGAGACTTTCATGGAGCATTTTCTCTAACATAAATTACAATCTAGTCCATAGAAAAATACAAAAATAAAAAAGGAATTAAAAGTTTCAAAGAAGATTGATGGAAAAAAGAATGAGATAAATAAAGAGTTTATCTAAATAGAAACTAAACATAATGAATATCCAAAGAAATTCAAATTGAAAGTTTTTGAGAAAGAAAAGACCATGAATGATATTGAAGAATAACACGTGTCAAGAGGTGAAGAGATGAGAAATTTATAATCAAATTTTATTTTATCTAAAAAGGATTTGAAAAATATGTGAGATTCAACACCCCAATATTTTTAAAAAATAAAATTATGTTTCATAGTGTAAACAACACGTAGCACCGAGCTTAAACAAACCATGAAATATTATTATTTATATATGTCCAATATAAACTAGCTATTGAATTAGTGAGTATGAATAAGAATAAACAAATTATAAAATTTATATAAAGTTCTTACTCAAATTAAATTTTTGTATTGATTCTTATAAAATATGCATTCAATTTTTTCAGTAAATTCATTATGCTTCAAAAATACATTTCCTTCATAAATGATTTTTATTGATTTTTGTGAGAAAATATTATATTTTATTTTTAAATTTTATAAAATGTATTTTATAAAATAAAATTCATTTTTGAAATAAATATTTCAAATTTTTCATATCCTAATTTTTTTATAATTTTTTGAAAAGACTGATTTTTTGATGAATAGTAAAAAATACTAATTTTTATTGAAAACTTTATTTTTGTTTCAAGAATTTAAAAAGTTACATTATGTTTTAAAATGGTTTGAAATTAAAATTAATTATATTATATTGTGAGTAATATAATTAATATAATTGGAATATATTTTATGGTTTAATTTGGTATAAAAATATTTTTATACTTAAAAGGCAGTTTTCTAAAAAACCGTTTTCACTGAGTTATGCAATTTTATTTTAAATTAATTTTTGAAATTTTTTTGAATCGAATATTCAAAAATGTATTTTTTATTTTGAATCATGAGTTTGAAATTTGGAAAATATGTCCCTTTTATTTTTGATTAATATGTGTTGTGACCATATGGAATTTTTTTTCACCCCAACAATGGTAAAATGAGTAAAATATGATTAAAATTTTAGTACAAGGCTTCAAAATTTCCCAAAAACATTACTTTATTAAATTTAATGGATGGAACCTAGCCATTTACATCCAAATATAAAATATATGGCCCCTTGGTTCCATATTTATTTGATTATGACCTTTATATTAATTCAAGAAAATAAAAAATACAAAATGTCACTCTCTTGAATTTAATATCTATAATATTTTATCACAAGGGTAAAAAGTGCTCATGTTAGGTTATAAATGTTTTTTTTAAATATAAATTAATTTCATTTATCATAGTAATTTATTTTTAGTTTTTAGTGATTTAATAATTATCCTAAATTTGTATGCAATGCCTACAAAGTATTTCTTCAATTAGTAGAAAAATAAAATACATGTTTTGAAAAATATTAAAAGTAATACAATTTAGACGAGTTATTGTGTTTCAATTTTTTAGATAAATATAAAAAATTATAGATGTGTGGAATTTTTGGATTCTAATTCCATTACTATCTTGTTGTCTTCAAAATGTCAAATTAAATGAATAGTGTCAAAAATGACATTAATGATATTTTATGAAAATAATATTTTATTAAATTATTTAAAAATTATAAAAATATTTAAAGTTGAAAAGGTGGATAATATATAGTCTAAAATTTAATCCATTTTCTATTTATGAGCGAATTTTTACCTTTTAAGTAAAATTATAATCCTTTAAGAGTGAAAAATATGTTACCGTAGTTAAGTTTGAAATAGGTTAACTAAGGGGTTAAACCAAATGATAAGGTTTTGAATACAAAATAAACCTATCCAAATTTCACTTTTTGATGGTATTTCTACTAAATCCTACCATATGTTTGAATCACCATCCATTTGGAATCATTTCTCTAGATAATTACTATATTATATTTTTATCTTTTATGAAATTCCAAGAGTGACCCTCCCCTTATTTATAAAAGGGTACCCATCATTTCTGTTATTTACACCACTTTGAACATTATATATTGAAAAAAAACTAAAAATATTTCTAGGATTTCACCGCTTTATACCTCCATGATTTCTTCCACCTCTAGGGACATTATTAACGCTTCTTAACATTTGATAGATAAAGAAGAGATAATCATCTTACCCGATCTCTTTCAATTAATTTCTTCTTCAACATCCTATAATTATTTTGTATTCATCATAAAATAATAAATTTAGTATCATTAATATACTAAAATTTTCTTATAAATATGGGATCACTATTATCCACCCTCTATTACATCAAATGGGAAATGAAAGTATCGCTCGTGCGTACGTGTGGACTACCACCTCCATATAGTGGTACAATTCATTTTCCATCACCATATTTCATGGATGGTTATTATGATGGGTTTAAAGTGTATATATGATATTTATATAATAATTATTATTCTATAATTATAATATCACATCGAACTTTTTATCTTCTAATTTATTGGAAAATGATAACATCACTTGTGCGTATATGTGGATTACCACCACCACGAAGAAATGTGATTCGTTTTTAATTTTTAATATATATGGATAGTAATAAGGATAAATTTAAGGAATATATATTATATTTATGATATAATTATTATTCTATAAAGGTAAATTATTATTTAATTTTATTTCATTCTATTCACTGAAAAGTGAAATAGTGTTCACACGTATGTACGACTAACTGCCTCCATGAACTGTGTAATTCATTTTTCTATCTCTATATTTTATGGATAACTATATATATATATATATAATGATTATATATTATATTGATATAGTTTTTAAAATTCTATATATGATGTAAACATGATCAAATTATAAGGATCAAAACTACCAAACTGAAATTCTCATGAAAAACGAAACAACTAACACTTTTTTTTAAATGGGAAGAAAAAGAACACTTTTTTAAGACTGGTATATAATTATAATAAATTTAAATTTATTATATATAAATTTAGAGTGCCTTCAAAGAATTTCAAACTTAAGGTAAGGGTTTTATTATACAATCTCATTATTTATTAGGATTTTTTATGATTAAGTTTTCGATGATGAATATTCCTGGTATAACTCTCAAGAAGTTAATTAATTTTCTTATAATATGTTTTTATATTTATATTACTTGTTTTATTTTCATTTTACTCACTTTAAGTACAAAATATTCTGAAAGTTAATTTTTAAAGAAAACCGCCTCTATTTATTTCCTTGGTTGAAAATACTTTTTGTTACAAATCATTGTTTTCTAAAAATTATTATTATAATGTTTTTAATGTTAATTTATTATTTAATATAGTTATTTCTACCCATGATTTAATTTTTAAAAAATGGTTTAAAAGGAATCTCTTTATCATTTTCTAAATGAGTTACTTTTTGACTTTTTTTTAAAAGTTTCGAAGGAATGTTTTTTAACTTATACGCCATAAACATAATTTTACACCATCATGAACACTCAATGATTTGAATTTTCCATTAAAATTTCCAAAGTTTCTTTACAAAAAAAAATTTTCTTTAATATTTGTGAAAATTTATGATTTTAAATAAGTTATTTCAAATTGAAAAGAGTTTTTTCCCTAAGAGAAATTCCAAGTGAATTTTTAAAATAATTTTTCATATTTAATGAAATCCTTTTATGTTACTTATGATTTACTAGGGATATAATCCATTGATACCATAATTATTATTTATCTATATGGTTTATGATTATGATGAAAATATGTTTATGAAACTCATTTATTTTCTACAGGTTATGCTATTATGAATTGATGAATTGTTTATGAAACCTGTTTCTTTTACATGGGTTAAGATATAATGAAATTTTTATGAAACCCATATCTTTTTCATTGGTTTTGATACAATTAATGTCTTATGATATTTTGGAACACATATGTATGGTTTTAATTATATGGTGGGTGGTCCTAAAATTATATATCCCTCCAATGAATTAGGTAAATATGGATATCTCATGAGATAAACATGGCTGGAATAGGGAGTATACCAAATTCAGTAAGGGACTTTTTCCAGTATGATAGTCTTGGGAGTGAGCCTTGACTACTATGATAGAACTGGTAGTGAAACCAATCCACTATGATAGTTTTGGAAATGAGCCTTGACTACTAAAGAAATTATTTTCTATGATTACATGTATGCCACAATCTTATGCTTTATGCCAATGTTATGCTCTTATAACTCATGTTCTCTGATTCATTTATGATTATTTTCTTATGGACTACCATGATCTTTACCATGAATCAATATTATGATATATTACAATCAGTTTATGTTTTTTAAATACTATGATCATGTTCTCATATCCTTATGCTAATTTTATGTTTAAGTGATCATTGATATCTCCCTTTTTTACCCTTACTGATCATATGAGATCATCTTTTCTTTTGTTTCCTTTTCCTAGGTTATAAAGAAATTTATTAAGTATGATATGTATAAAAAGGGTTCTAGTTATGAAGAACATATTTGGAGATCATGTAAACCTAATATAAATAAGTTGTTTATGTATCCAAGTTTCCAAAGGAACTAGACCTATATGATTATTGTGTGGATCATTATGTTATGTAATGAATATACATATAATAAGATATAATATCTATATATGAAAATTATGGGTTTATATAGTTGGTATTAGAGTAAGGATTAGTGAACCTTTGGAAACTAGGATGAGAAAAATTTAGTAAATACCCTTAGGATAATCCTATTTACTGGAGAATTTCCTAAGTTATAATAAATAAAGGAGTATGTTTTTCATTGAAAAACATCCCTATATGGATACTACAATTGGACATAGTTTTGTAATAAATGTATCTATGGGTAATAACTTTGAAAATAGTTGGTTGAGTATATCTCAACAATTATTCTAGTTCATGGTGAGTGTGCCCTTACTACACATCTAGTTTGAAACTCTTGGGGGATATGGTTTGGTTAATTATAATTTTATTATAAACCATTATGAAGAATTTGAGCAGATGATAACCCATGATGACTAAGCTTATACCTTAGGTGTCATAGATTGAAAATAATGTGTCATGGGTTAGACATCTTAAATGTTAATTTTCTTGTATATACGGTTTCCCACTATTATTTTGTTTCTCATAGCATGGTTTTTGGTATTAGTTAATATATGGAACAAAGTGAAACTATATTAATATTAAATGTGATATAAATTGGAATGATTTTACTTATGAGAAACCAAATGAAATGAGATATGGAATGTTAAACCTTATGATTATGCATAATCATCCATCTCATTATATGATTAACAGCCTCAACTTGGGTGAGTTTACGACACACCTAATAATAGAAAAATGGAGTTTCATATAAAGACCATAGAGTAAAGAAATTTGGTATCCTATATGTTGATAATATGGGAAGTATAACTCAATGTAATTTCTCAAAGGAACAAGAAGTTGTTTAGTGTATAAAAAATAATTACTTTGAGAAAGTATTTTTTGAGGAAAAGAGAAAAGTTTGGTTAACTTAAAGGATGAGAATAATAGTTTACCAGAGGTATCATCAATAGTTGAATGTTTTAAATGTGGAAAATATGGGAATTATAAAAATCAATGTCCTAAGGGAAATATTCAAAAGTAGTATTAACAAGGTTGCATGAGTAAATATTTTTGTACTGATAATGAAGATACTACAAATGACACATGAAAGGAAAGAGATATTAAGGAATAAGATGATGAAGCCTAGTTAATGGTTTAATAAGGAAGGGGAATGATTGAGTTTTTAATGTATTTAAATTATATAATTATATTGTAGAAGTATTTTTATCAATGTAATTATGGCTATATGAATTATAAAACATTTAAGGATTTTTCTGTTATAGTTTTTCTTTAAGGATTTTGAAGAATATGATAAATGATAATGATGACCTAGATAGGTGATTTAATGGTTATATTATATTTTATGGAAAAACACACGATTGATGGAAATATAACCCTTAATATGTGTACAATGTTAAAATAATAATTTCTAGTTAAGATAAAGAGATTATTGATAAATTAAATAGGATTGTGTTGATGACCTTGGAACTGATTATTGATTTGATGAAAAACTAGTTTATGTTATCTTTGATGGAGTTTTCAATTTTTTTTATTTATCGATTATATTAGATAATTTATTATTTTATTTAACGAATGAGGAGAGAGTTAATTTTTGGAATCATGCATGTTTTCATTGAGGTCTTACAGTAATTCCGATTATTACCATATTTTAAGAGAATATATGATCAAGGTATTAACATATTTGGTTTGTGATATTTAGAGTTACTTTATATTTTTTGGGGGATTAATGTTAAGTTGTTTTGGAAAATTTGTGACTTTATTTATAAATTTTTTTGTTTCCAATTTGGTGAGACATATTTTGGAAGGGATTTAAGGTTAAATATTTATGGAATGGTTTAAGTTGAACTTTGTGTATTATTGTTTGTGGTTAAATTATGATTTATCATATCATATAACCTATGCTAATCATTTTGGTTTTTGTAAATATCTATATATAGGAGGAATGAATTGTTATTATTTTATGAATATTATATTCCATTAAAAGTTATATTTAGTGATTTAGTAATCAAAAATTCATCTTGAATATTTATTTTTTGGACTAAGAGATGAAGTATAAATTGGTCAAAGCACAACTAAAGTATAAAATTGTGCTTATGATATGGAAATAAATCGAGTAATTATATTTTTCTCTTTTCTATACCTTGATAGAAAAATAATTCCTCAAATTTAGGGAAATGATCTTAAAATATAATTTTATACCGTTACCTTCATTTCCAATGAATCAATGATGTTTTCACCAATCACAAATTTATAGTTTTTAGTCATTAATATTTTTCTGACCCTGTTCGCTATCACTCTATATGTTTCCTTAGGAATTAGTTCTCTAATCCATGTCAATATTTTCAATTCCCACTATTTTTTTTCTATTTTAAAACCTAGTTTTGTGTAATTTCCTAAGACCTTATTATTCCCCTTTCTCTATTTTAAAGTGGCTTCTCTATTAACCCTTTTTAAAATCTGGATTTTTCATAATTTTTTTTGAAAACGTCTAACCTTTGATTAATAAGATACATTTCAAATTTTAGGATGAAATTTATTAGGGGGAGAATGTAAGACCTTTTAATTTTGAAATAATAATATTATTTTTAATAGCGTATACAACACGCAACATCAGGTTTAAACGGGCCATAAAAATATTTTTTTTATAAATATGAATATTATAAAATAGCCATCAAATTAGTTGGTATGAATATGGATAAACATATTATGAAATATATATATATATATATATATATATATACATACCATAACATTCAAATAATTTTATTAATTATCAGGAAATAAACATTAATTTTTTTAGTAATGTCATATTATGCTTTGAAAATACATTTCTTTCAAACATGATTTTTATTGATTTTTTTAGAAAATATTATATTTAATTTTTGAATATTTTATAATATGTATTTTATAAAGTTATATATATTTTTTAAATCATTATTTCAGAATTATCTTAAACATAATTTTTAAGAATTTTCTAAAAAGATTTATTTTTTGATGAATAGTAAAAAAATACAGATTTTTATTGAAAAATGTATTTTTGTTTCAAGAATTTAGAAAGTTAAATTTTGTTTTGAAATTTATTAATAGTAAAATTAGTTCAATTATATTATTATTAATCAAATTATGTCCACTTGAATCAGTTTTATCGTTGAATTTTGTTTAATTTTTTTTTATAATTAAAAGACATTTTTCTGAAAAACTTTTTTTTTCATTATATTATGCATTTTTCTCTTAAATTAATTTCTACTACTTATGTTAATTTAATATTGAAAAATGTATTACATATTTTAAATTAGGATGTTCAATTTTTTTTAAAAAATTACCATTTATTTTTGGTTAATATGGGTAGTAACCATAGTAAATTAGTGTCGGGTCAGTTAGGGTAAAACAAGTAAAATAGGGTTAAAAATTTTGGATGAGGCTTTAAAATTTATCTAACTTTTTCCTTTATCATATTTTATGGGTGTAGTTCAGACATTTACATATAATACTGTAATATATTTCCACTTTGTTCCATATTTCATTGATTATGACTTGTATATTTGTTTAAGAGAAGAATAAATACAAAATTTCAATCTCTTGACTTTAATATCTACAATATTTTATCATAAGGGTAAAAAAGGTTATATTTAGTTATAAATATTTATGTAAAATATAAATTAATTTTATTTATCATTTTTTTTAATTTTTAGTGATTGAATAATTAACCTAAATACATGTGCAATGCCGACACAATATTTATTTAATTAATAGAAAAATTAAATAAATGATTTTAAAAATATTAAAAGTAACACAATTTGGAATAATTTTTATTTTCAAAATTTTTTAAGATTAATATAAAACATTATATATGTTTTATAGGTTTTTAATTTAATTCCATTGATGTATTGTTGTCTTTAAAGTCAAATTAAATGAATAGTGTAAAAAACGACATTAATGATATTTTATGAAAATAATATTTTATTAAATTATTTAAAAAACATAAAAATCTTGAAATAGGACAATTTGGATAAAATATGGTCTAAAATTTCATCACTTTTCCATTTATATTCCAATTTTCACCATATAAGTAAAATTGTAACCCTTTAAGAGTGAAAAACATGTCACTGAAATTAAGGTTAAAATAGAATAATTACGGGGTTAAACTGAAAAATAAGGTTTAAAACACCACTTTAACCTGTCAAAATTTAATTGGTTGATATAATTTTAATAAAATATTACATTAACATCTAATTTATTTCCATTTTGAAACATTTTTTAGAGAATAAATTTATAATATTTTAATATTTGAAGAATTCCAAGAGTGCCCGACCCCTCACTTATAAAAGGGAACCCATCCTTTATTTTCTTTACACCACTTTAAGCCTTCTAGATTGACCAAAACCTATATAATTATTCTATATACATACTTATAAACTATTTTTAGTGTTTTTATTCTTAAAATACCCTTATAAGGATCCTTAATAAAGGATCTAAAGGTGGTTTCTCAAAGAAGAGGTAATCATCTTACCCGACCTATTTCAATATATTTATTTTTCTAACTCCTATAAGTATATGATATTCATAATAAAATAAAAAATTTAGTATCCCAAATATAATTAAATGTTATTATGTTTATTTTTTCACCATTATCCCCCCTTTATTCTATAAAATGAGAAGTGAAAGCATCACTCGTGCATACGTCTGGACTACCACCTTCTTATAGCGATGCAATTCATTTTCCATCACCATATATCATGGATTTTTATTATGATGAGTTTAAAGTTTATATATTATATTTATAATTTTTTTATTCCTATGTAATTATAATATCACATCTATATTCTTACCTTACAATCTATTGAAAAATGATAACGTCACTCGTGCGTACGTGTGGACTACCACCTCCACGAAACGATGTGGCTCATTTTTTATTTTCAATTTCCATGGATATTAATAAGAATATATTTAGTGAATATATATGATATTTATGATATATTTATTATTATTTAAAGTTGAGTTATTATTTACCTTTCCTTAATTCCATCCATCAATAGTGTAAATAGTGTTCATGCACATGTACAACTTACCGTCTCCATGAATAGCGTAATTCATTTTTCTCAATATATGTTTTATAGATGAAAAAAATATATTTATAATGATTATATATGATATTTGTTTCATGAATAAAATTATAGAGATTATGTAACCATGATCAAAGTATAAGTACATGAACTATCAAACCGAAATTCTCTTGAAAAGAAAAATAGTTAGCACCAAAGAAATGACGATTTTAATAATAAATTATTAATAAATGTGAATGGAAATGTTATAAGTGGATTATATATATATGATATTATAATTATTTAATTTTTTATAGTATATAATTATAATAAATTTAAATTTATTTTATAGGAGGTTATATTACCTTCAAAGCAAAACAAACTTGAGGTAAGGGTTTTATGACACAATCTCATTTTTTATCATGATTGTTTATGATTAAATTTAAAATGATGAAATTTTGTAATATACCTCTCAATAAAATCATTAATTTTCTCCTAATATAGTTATTTCTTGAGAATACATTTTTTCCTTTATTTTTCCTCAGTTTAAGTACTCATGATACTGAAAGAACATTTTTAAATAAAATCAACTTTATTTATTTCATTGGTCAAAAGA
Source organism: Viscum album (assembly GCA_963277665.1). NCBI lineage: Eukaryota > Viridiplantae > Streptophyta > Magnoliopsida > Santalales > Viscaceae > Viscum > Viscum album. Next base: position 2,078,221,390 of record OY728128.1, on the reverse strand, counting down.
AATTTTTATTCCACATCCATGTTTTCTAAAAATGTTTTTAATATTCCTCTATTATTTTTTAAAGTAAATTTGACCCATGATTTAATTTTTAAAAAATGGTTTAAAAATGAATATTGTTTTCATTTTTTGAACAAGGTACATTTTGATTTTTTTTGAAAGGAATTTTTTTTTAACTTATACGTCATAAACATGATTTCCCACAATCATGACTTCTCAATGATTCAAATATTTCTTTAAAAATTTCCTAGTTTATTTTCAAATAAAATTTTTTCTTTATAATTTGGGAAATTTTTATATTTTAAAGTTGTGATTTTAAAGTGAAATGAGTATTTTCCTCAAGAAACATTCCAAGTAGTCTTTAAAAAGAATTTTGAATCTATGATAACATATTTTGATTTTACTTATGATTTTATAGGGATATGATATATTGATACCATCCTTATTCATTCTATGGATGGATTATGATTATGACTAAAATATTTTTAGGAAACATGTTTCTTTTCAAAGGGTTATGCTATGATGAATTTATGAAATGTTTATGAAACCTTTTTCTTTTCTATGGGTTATGTTATGATGAAATATTTGTGAAACCCTTATATTTTCATGGGTCGTGATATTATTAATGTTTTATGATCTTGTGGAATACATATGTATTTTTTTCATTATGTTATGGGTTGGTCTAGAATTATATAAACCTATAATAAATTTGGTAAATATTGATATCTCATGAGATAAACAAGACTAGAATGGGGAGTGAACCCAGTTTAGTAAGGGGATTTTTCTACTATGATAGTCTTAGGAGTGAACCTTTATTGTTACAATTAAATGGGGAGTGAAACCAATACACTAATATAGTCTTGGTTGTGATCCTATAATACTAAGGAAATTATTTTTTATGCTTATTTTTATACCATAAACTAATGTGTTATGTCAATGTTATACTCTCATGGAACATGTTCTTTGATTCATTTGACATTAAATTATTATAAACTACCAATCTTTATTCCATGACTCCAGATTATGATCTATGATATGTAGTGTATGGTTTTCAAATTTTATGATCATGTTATAATTCCCTTATGCTCATGTTATATTTAAGTGATCATTGATATCTCCCTTTCTTACCCTTACTGAGCATATGACCTCACCATATCTTATGTATAATTTTCACAGGTTATGAAGAAATGTATTAAGTATGATATGTATGAGAAGGGTTCTATTTAAAATTAACATAATGGGAGATTATGTAAACCTTATATGAACATGTTTTTCATGAATCCAAGTTTCTAAAGGCAGTAGAACTATACAATTATGGAATGCATATTTATGTTATGAAATGAACATTTATATAATAAGATTTAATATCTATAAATGAATAGTATGGGTAACTATAAGAGAATACTTCAAGAAATTTGTTGAAGTCAAATATGAATAATCTATATTAGTTGAGAATGATTTCCCAACAAATCAAGTTAAATCCGTAACTAAAAAATCTCAAAATTTTAAGTATGATCTATATAATAGTGAGGGTGATAATATAAAATATGGAAAATATCTAGATAGAAGAGACAATGAGAAACATTATTTCCTATCAAAGGGAGAGAGAAGACTCCAATAAGGAGAAACCTTCCAAATAAATAATCAAGATCAGATAAAAATGAGACAAAAAAATCATGAATGTGGAATGCCATTTTCTGGTTAGAACTAATCTTACAATAAAATATTTAGATTTAGTGTAAACTATTGGTGTTTTGGGATATATGGTCCTAAGGCCCAAACTTACTAGCAGAACATGTCCTTAATCAAGTCTTTCCACCCAAAATAGGTTTGAAATATTTAATGAAGTTTATGGAAGATGTGAGAAACCATGAAATTATACTTACGAGTGTATGAAAAATATCCCTAAGAAATTATTGTAAAAAGAAATTGTAAAATAAATTCTAAATAAAAATAAGAATAAAATTAATTCATTATAGAAGTATAATTGAAGGTAATCGAGAGAGGAAGACCATAAATCTCTAATAGTGGGTATTCTTTACATATGATTGGAGACACCAGAATTATGAAAAACATGGAAAAACCTAAAAAAGGATTTTTTTAAATTCACTAATGACAGTTATTTGAAAATAAAAGGAGTTGAAACCACTAAAATGTAGTCTGAAGAAATAAAATGTAAAAAGGTTCTATTTTGGGAAGGGATAAAACAAAATTTACTCAATGTGAGTCAATTGTGCGATGAAGGAAAAAAAGTGTTATTTCAGAATAACTCATTTATCACCAAAAGTTTCAAATATGGAAGGATAATTACTATAGGTGAAATAAAAAATGGAAATTTATTTTATATTTGTGATCCAACTAACTCATGTTGTATGATTATAAAGGATGATAATGTTCAGTGGTATATGAGACATGTAAACCTTGTCCAAGGAAAAATGAGTAATATTTACAAACTTGAAGTGATGAGAGACCTTTAAAGAATAAAAATATAAAGAGAAGCTTCCTATGAAATATTAAAAAAGGGGAAGATGGATCATGGGGCACGCAAAAGGTGGATATTTAGTCCACTAGGCTATTATAACTCATATATTAAAATGTTTATGGACCTTTGAGAAGAAAATCAATCAAGGGAGATCTTTATTTCATCACATTAATTGATGAATGTACCTGAATGAACAATGTTTTCATTATGAATCATAAATTAGAGTCTATTAAGAAGTTTAAGATATTTAGAAGACAATTTTAGAAGGAATATAGTGTTTATATAAAAAGGGTGAGGTATAATAGTGGAAAAGAGTACACATCCAATGCTTTTAAGAGATATATGGAAAATAATGGGATAAAACACCAATATAGAACACCATACACCTCTATGAAAATTATAATGTCCCCCAACCCATGACCATTAACTAGTGTTGGGACAAGGGTTAATACATGACCTCAGGCACACCTCCTCATACCCAAAGGTTTCCAACTAGCAGTGAGGGTCTAAGGTGGTACATGGGGAGACTATATCCTCAAATTATAGTACAATAACTATAGAAACAATATCAATATCCAAAATTAGATGACTAAGGGAAATATATATCATGAAAATTTACAATAAATAAAAATAACCCATGCTATTTCAAAATTATATCCATACAAAGTTATGTCGTCATACATACAAAATGGATCCCTTATGGTAGATCAAATATATCAAAAATCTAAAAAAACCAAACATAAGAAAATCCCAAAATTGGTCTCGAATTCAGCCTTATCCCACATCCCATACTCTATAATAATAAAAGTATACCATCCATCGATTATTGGTTCCTTTAACTTGTACTTATCTTCAACCATGAAGTCTTATTAGGAACCAATGGAGTCCTGAGTAAGGTGTGAGTATGACTCTGTAGGCCACCACCAACGATGTCTAAAATAATATCTAGTCTGACTATATAGTGAATCCTGAGTTTAAAAAATAAATTAATGGAAATAACATAAATAAATAAACCATTTTCAATCCTCAAGTTCTACGTTGACACCTAGGATCGACCATACCAAATTCATCCAGTTCCAAATGTATCTGATCATAATATATCATATAAATAGGCTCAAAGATGAATCCATGGAGTATATTCATGGCATTCCCAATCAATAGGCCCAATTTTGAATCCAAATATCATATACAAGACATTCATAATATTTATTCTCACTACCGAATCTAAGGATCATGTCCAAGTCATTCTAGATTAATAGGTTCACTACCAAATCCCAGGGGATTTCCCAAGGCATTCTAGATCAATATGCACACTACTGAATCCAAGGAACATATCCAAGGAATTATAAATCAATAGGTTAATTTTTGAATCCAAGGAACATATACAAGTTATTATAAATCAATAGGCTCAATACTGAATCTAAGGAACATATCCAAGGCATTCTAAGTCAAAATGAAATTCCTTTAATTTCAATATTTTGAAGATCATATAATAAACACGTCCATTGGATATTATAATACATACTATTAATCCTCATAAATTCACATTGCCATTATCTTAAGTCTATATCACCCCTAGGGTTTCCCTTTAAATCACCCATTTAATTTCAAAGTCAGACACACCTCACATGGTGGCTATAATTTCAGTATACAATTTCCAATGGAATAGTCACAACCCATGGGGAAGGTTTAATTTTATGAATTAGGTCCAAAATTTCTTTTTCTAAAAAGAAGGATAACCTTACCTCCATATCACTATAATAACGAATGTTCATTGATTCTTCCATGAATTTAGAGAGAAAAAAACTAAATTTGGAAGTAGAACGAGGGGGGAACATGTGAAAGGATTTTATTCAAGTACAGGGGAAGAAAGGAGGCCCCAATACCTTTTAATTTGAGCAGGTTTAAAATGAGAAAAAAATAATTTTTATAATGTATGGCTAGGATTCACCATGAAGCGGCATATAGGGGACATATGGTGGTTTCCCTCCATTAGCCAACCACAATGAGGATTGGGGATAAACCATGGGGAGGTGACCCTCTCTATTTTACATAGGGGATTTCACCCTTTGAGCATGGAAAGTTGTATGATGTAGAGATCATTTTGGTCTAGGAAAAAATGGACACACCATGCTCTTGTGAGCACTACTATATGGTGTTCACTAAGAGCATTGGATAGGAGACCATACTTAATAACCATAGCATAGACCATGGTGTGGATATCCCCATGGTGTATCCAAACATCCTAGTATCAACCAAAATATATAGTCCAAAGGAAACCATAATGAGGGACTTCCTTACCATTTCATATAGGGGACTCCCCTATGAACCATTAGAAGCTCCACGACAAGGAGGTCCCCTTTTTCAGCCAAAGAAAACACCATTTTAAAACCACAAAAAAAGATACCATAGTGATCCTCTAGGTGCTTCAGGCTCCCCTATACCATTACTAAAACACAGTAACTCCCTAACTATGGTATGTTGACCTATAAATGGTACATTAAGTTATAAGAACCTCCCAAGCCTTCTCAACCTGCTCTCAAGATACTTATATCTCCTAGAACGCCTTATAAACCACTCCAATTCTCAGTAATTGATGATTACATGTATTTATTATCTTAAATAGAAATGAATTTTCTTATCACATATTGATTTTCCTCTATATTTTATAGTATGTGATAATTTACTAAGAATATATGTCACACTAAAAGGTCGTAGTAGTTCCCCGCAGTGATGAGAACTTAGAGGTTCCACAATAATATCTTGAATATATATTCTATAGCTGGATGATTTAATATTTATGGGATAAAAATGATATAAGATATCATGGGTGGAGACTCATAGGACTTGAAAGTAAAAAATCATGGTATGTTCCGTGGGCAATTTCCAGAGAAGAAATTTCTAATAATGAGACTACCAGTAGAAAATACAAAATTCTATGTGCATTAGATGTTCCTATCTATTGACATATGTATTGACCCTTATAAATTAATATTATCATTAATGGATACCATAATTCGTGTACTTTGATGTATTTATGAAAATCATGATGAAATATACTAGTGGTTAAGTATGATATGTTGGGTTCTTTATGAGTGAAATTACTTTCATGGATAATGCGATAAAGGATTTATCCATTATGTCTATCAATGAAAGTTTATATCTCCAACCATTTGATGGAAATAGAACTATCTATAGAAATCCATGTCCATGGTGTTCTATGAACAAGTTCATTTTTAGAAATTCAAAGAAAGAGACATCAATCACATAAGTTGATGACACCAAAATGAAACCTGCTTTATTGGATATACCATGATAAAGGGATTATATTACATAGTGAGAATTCTTAGGATGTTTTATGTGGTTTTTAAATTAACTTCTTTCTCAATGGGTTCCTTGGCATATTGTTAGATGCTGACCTTAAAATTTGGGTAGTTCTGCCTAATGCCACTAAGAAAGAGGCATAGAGAGTCACACACTAAGTCTATCAGGAATATTGGATAAATTTAATGTGGAATTTAACAAGTTCAAATAAATATTATTCTTTCTTAGTGGATTAATAATTATTTGGATTTAGTTGATCACCAATATTTGATAAAAAATTATTTGAAAGAATAATTGAGTAAAATAATAGTACTAAATAATTTTTACAGGTTTCGAAAATATAATATTTATTTTATTTATTGATGAATAGTGAAGTGATATTTTGTTTATTAAAAAAATATACACTATTTAAGGTTCATAAAATTTTGAGGCGGATAAGAAAACCATGTTTAATGGTATGATTGGAAATGATATAAATTATATTTATTTATTCTTAGGTTATTCACATGTCAAGTGAATAATAATTATATTATTATTAAGACATGGGTTCACAAATAATTAAGGAATTTTTAAAATATCTTATATGAATACAGGAAACCCTAAATTATCCTTAATATATATCTAGTTATATCTCTTTCCAAGAGAGGGTTTTTGTTCACAATGGATATAGAGAATCCCTTTAAAATCCTAGAGAGAGTTCTAGAAATATAAAGTGTGCTATCTCCTCCTCATATATCAAGAAATAATGAGAACATAAAAAATTATTCATCCTTAAAGACAATTATTCTACAATCAACCCTAAATGAAGAAATAGATTGTGATTGACCATGATAACACCTGATGATTCAATGATGATATTTCAAGATTGTGGTGTATGTGTGGATCACCATTATAGAGATTCTATAATTGGATATTGAAACACAATTATGGAACAATGAGATCATGTCAACTAGATCATAAATGAAGAAATAATAAAAAGTTTAGGTAATTATAGATCTATCTATTAATTAATTGTAAATTATATGTGATGATCATAATATTAGATTTTTGAAATTCATATAAATTAATCCTTGAATTAATTCCATTGGTCATGAAATATTCATTGTGTACATATCATATTATTCAATGATTATAATAAAAATCCTAATTATACATGCCCAATCAATCAGTTTTACCATGCCCATAATTAACAAGTTGTTTCACAGGGTCTATGTGGTTAATTTATATTTATTTACTAATAATTTATTGAATGGTTTTCTTTTGAAATTTATTTTTCTTTATAACTTTTTATTATTGAATTTGAAAATTAATCTATTCCTCACTTCTTCATTATCACGCATTTAACTAATAAAAATCTAAATCAGAATAAAGAACACCAAAAAAATTCATCAAAATATGCCAAGGGTTTTAGTCAGATAAAACAAGAGCACACAATAATTACCCCAAACTACATGCTGTGTACCCATACATATCACATGCATCGTGTTTCAATATCATATCAGTCTGATAAGTTGGATCTATGATCCAATAAAAAAGATCATTATGAATATGTAGTCTAGGAATGTATACGTCTTAAAGAACCATACACCATTTAACACGTGTAACCAACATGTAGTCCTCTTTCTCTTATGGTGGAGGAAAAAAGGGTCTAAACATGTTGTGTATCCTCAACATGAAACGAGGATTGAAAAACCATTCAACTTCAATAAAACAGATCATGTAGAAAGATTACATGTTATGTACCTCATACATGTATGTGGTAGGGTAACACACCTAGTACCTAGGCATGTTTCATAGAAACAAGCAAAAGATATTATGCCCCATGTAACCTAGTACACGTCATGTAGTTTACTACATCCAGTGTGCTAAATTTAACATAGAGGAAAGAATTAATTATATAATTAAAACCTATTATCATGTGTTTCATGTGTCATTTATTTGATAATACATACCATTCCATAGGATTTTATATTATATATTAAATTAATTTCCATGTAAAATTAAAAATCTATATGTTGTGTATGGTCTTTGATTATGTTATACTCTCTACGCATCAAGAACATCACATTTAGTGTAATTCACATGTGTTCCATGTGTCATTTTTTTGATAGTACATGCCATGTAATTACCTACCACACATATATATTAGATTCCAAGGGAATGTAAAAGCATAATGACCATATTGGGTATTTTGGAAAAGTACTTTTCATTTCCTCCAAGTACACTTGTGCGCTTTACTCATTTAAAAAAAAATTATTTTAATTTTTTTTAAAATTCTGGATAATGGAATTTCAAGGATGTTTGGATGGAATTAAGATAAATTTAATTAATTGGATTAACGTGTAGAATCTTATCTTAATTAAAGAATAAATCAGACTAATTGATAACTAGATTAAAATTACATGTTCATTTCATGCAATGTGGATTACCATGAGCTTAGAAAATACCTATTTATGAGATTTTTTCTTTCTAATTTATAAATATTAAATTAAAATTATGGGCTGCGAGTTATTCACTCTTTATTATGTAAGGGAATGTGTGTTGATAGTTTATTTTATGTAAATTTCCTTTATCCAATCCATTAGATCCCCTCACCCGGGTGTGAGTAAAATCTTATGTGAGGATGAAGCTCCCAGGTGAGAGGAGGCGGTCCGAGTCCCTGAACTGAGAAAAAAAATCATGGTGATACATAAGAGACAAGGTAGAATTACACAACCTGAACCATGCTAAGATTCAAGGTGTTTTACCATAAGGTCTAGGGTTAGTTTATCCTATGATAAATAAACTAACAATTAGAGAATCTCGTGATCATGCCACTTATATTTTATTTCTTTTAGTCTCATGGTTGAATATTTATGTTTGTGGATGATACACAATCACATAATAAATGTTTTAACAATAATGAATTATGGAATAAAATAAAAAAAGATTATATATAAATTTTATTAGACAAACATAATCACTTAAGTAAAATCCACTTAATATTAACAAGGAATGTGATAAGACAAAACTAAGATTTTACGCATAAGGATAAAAATCCATCAACTAAAATATCAAGTCAGTATAATATTCTAATACTTTAGTTATAATTAAACCCATAGTTAAAAGTGCTTTACCATCCCAAGTTATGGTAATTTCAATTATTAGGGAAATTTTAGCTTGATATTTGGGGTGATTTCACTTGGTTCACATCAAGGTACAACTACCTAAGTAAGACTTGGTGTAACTAAGAGGTAGAGATTGAGTAAATAATTATATTTGATTTCATGATTAGGGATTCCACTCAATAAATCAACACCACTAAAAATTGGGTCTTTAACAGTGCTAGTAAAAGGGTTTTGTTAGTGCTTTAAAAGAACTGATAAAGTGAGCGATGTTAAAATATGACATTTGACAGTGCTAAAAAAAGTACTATTAAAATAACGCTTTAATAGTGCTAAAAGAAATAAATAATAAAGTAACCTGTTAAAATAATTTTTTTGCATCATTAAAGGATGACTTTAACATCACTTTTTAGTGTTGTTAAATGTCTGTTTTTAACAGTGCTAAAAAACACTGTTAAAAAATTTGAAAAAAATTTATTTTTTCACCCACCCCCAACACCCTCTTTCTCAGTGCTTACAACCCCCTTTATTAGCACTTTCCACTCCTAAACTACCATCATGAAACCCAAACACCTTCCTCGGTGCTATAATGCTACCCTAAATACCTGTGCACACCTGGATTTGATCCCAAGATCTCCCTTATGTGATTGGATTCCCTTTACCACTATGCCATGCATATTATGTTATATATTTGATAACTTTTATATTTATTTTATATATTTAGAAATGTGTGATATATATATATATATAATTATATATATTTAAATATATTATATATTTATATTCATTTATAAAATTTAGAATATAAATATAAATATAAATATATATATGGTTATTAATACACACGCATATGTATATATATACATTATATATATATTAATGAATTTGTATAAGGTAAATAAAATAGATAATTTTTTACTTTAAATAAAATGAATAATAAATATTTATTATATATATTTTAAAATACATTTTTACATAAATATGTTGATATTTTTATTTATAAAAGTGATTTATTATAGGTAAATATAAGAAAATATGCATATATTTAATTATAAATAAAACTATATTGTGAAAAATAATAAAATTTCAAAACCATAATATCAATATGAATGTATTTTCTCAGAATAAATACATTCCCCACTAGAAATGGGAAAAGTACCACTTAAACGAGGCTGAAATTCCATTGAATGTTAAAAAATTGGGATACCTCAACTAAGAAATCAATTTTTGAGACCTTTTGGGCCTTTTTAGCTTCGAAAAATGTGACTAGAAATTCATCTAGTAACTAGTGCATAGAGATTGTCATAAGATTTGGTTTGATATATGGTAGAGCTAAAATTAACACCCAAATCAAAAGTTATGACCATTTGAAGTTCAAGTTATGCTTTCAACTTATGTTTGACCGTTCGTTAATTAATTTATTTTTTATGTCATCCAACTATTATTAAATGACTATTACTCAATAATTATTAGAAAATTATTAATTAATAGTATTTTTTATTTATTTTATAAGCCATTTTACCTAATTATATTATATATTAAGTGTAAATTCCAATTTAGCCTTATCTGAAACATATTTAATATATATATATATTATATTCATATCAATATAAATATATAAATATATTATTTTTAATGATTTTTTTAAATAAATCCTTAATTATCATTTTTTTACAATCATGGAAAAAGGGACCCCTTTATCAGTGGTTTTTAATAGCACTGATAAAGGGGGTGCCTTTATGAGCACTTTTTTACAATAACTAATAAAGGGGGCCTTTATCAATGCTGATAAATACCCCCTTTATCAACACTGATAAAGATTTATTGGCACTTTTTTTAGCATTGATATAGGCCCCCTTTATCAGTTATTTTTTTACACTGATAAAGGTGGTCTTTATCAGTGCTTTTATCCAGTGATAATAAATCCAAACTCTATTAAAACATGATTCTGTATTAGTTCAAGGAATTGTGATTTAATGTAGTTAGAGAGTTACACCTACCTAAAACCCTGAAATTTACTTGTTTGGACCAAGTATGTGGTTCGATAAGGAAAATATAGATCCTTGAAACTTGAATATCCATGAAATAGGTTATTCCAAAACTGATGGTGATGATTATTAGGTTTCGAAAAAATAGTGGGAGATTAATAAAATTTAGTAAAATTTAAATTTATTAATCAAATTTGGAATAAAGAGAGTACTAATTATCAGATTGTAACTTTTTAGAAATGGAAAACCACATGTATTTTACCATATAGCTATAATCTATACTAGAGATGGAAAACCTTCTCACCATCTTTGACATACAGGAATGGTATAGGCACTCAAACATTATACTACACCATGAAAAAAAATTATACATGATGGAAACCAAACTTCTTGGGTCACTTTATAAATAGTTCAGTGAGGAAAAAGTATCTCTCTACCTGAAACATGTGAATGACCTCTTGTTTGTCTAATCTTTCATGTTATCCTCTATGTCCAGTGTGATTATAAATAAATACGAGGATATAGATTCAAAAAAAATCATATATCACCTTATTAATCATTTTATAGAGGAGGCAATACAATAGATATATGATATCTATAATTCACTATTCACATGAAATATTTTAGATTTGACACCAGCTAGATATCATGTGGTCAATATGACTGACTATATAGAACACTTAGGCATCTTGAGTTTTAAGATCCCTAATGAGTTTCATACTGATCATATTCTATCATCACTTCTTAAAACCTTATCTACATTCATTGTGAATTATAATATGATCAATAGCAAGAAAAATCTTTCATAACTTCTTACTATTTTTATCTAAGTTGATAAAGAAATGGGAAATGAAAAACCCATGATATTTATGGTGAATAATAAAAGGATGAAAAATTCAAAGGGACTGAATACTTATTCTAAGTGTAAGGATCTAAAGTAATATCCTTACAAGAAGAATAAGAATATCTGGTTGCAAGGAAAAGAGAAAAATGTGGTGTGTTTTTCATGTGTAAATCAAGTACATTAAAAGAGGAACTACACCCAACCAAATAAGAAAAGGTAATATTTAGGTGTATTTTTTATTGAGTTTATTCTTTTCATATCTATAATTTGGGTATTATATACCACATGTGGTGTTTACTTTTGTATCCAAATATAGGAACCAAGTAGATTTTGAAAGGTTTCTAGATGTGAGGTGGATCTACAAGTTTCCAATGAGGAAAATATGGGTACTCTATCCATTTGAGACTACCACCTCACCTTACCAACATAAATTATTTTGGTTTTAAAGAACTATCATTATGTGCCTAGTGTCAATAAGAAAATTATCTCTATTTCTTATTTAGACATGGATAGATTTAGTTTCAGTTTGGGAAATACGAGTTTCTACTTTTATAAAGATAACATATGTTATGTTATGGAATAGTTGAATAATGGTCTTTTTTTATTAAATTATGAAAACTAAATATTAGCAATTGAAAATGAATAAAATTTGCACGAATAATTTCAAACCCAGTTGTGGTATCACCATATTGTTCACATGAATGAGAATAATTTGATAAATCTCTATCAACTTGGTCACTTGGACTCTATTGATATTAATCCACATGAAATATTCTATGCTTATTTACAAGGAAATATGACCAAACCACTATGTAGTGGTCAAGGTGAAAGGGATAAAAAGATTATAGAACTAGTACTCACTGATGTGTGTGGACATTTTCAAGTAGAATCTAGTGGTGGATTATCTTACTTTATGACTTTTATCATTAAATTGAGTAGGTACAATTATGTCTACATGATTAGGTGTAAATTTTAATCCTTTTATAATTTCAATGAATTCAAGAATTAAGTTGAGAATCATTCTTGGTAAGAAGATAAATAATATTTAATCTGATCGAGTTGGTGAATATATTAAAAAATATTTTATCAACTTTCTTTGAGAGTTTTGGATTTCATCACAATTGAATATGCCTTATACACTTCAGTGGAATGGTTTTAGTGAAAGGAGGAACTATACCTTTCTACATATGGTAATATCAATGATGATTCATATGAGCCTTCCATTATAACTTTAGGGATATTCATTACACATGATGACATATATACTAAACTGAGTACCAATTGAAGTGTGAAATGATATTATCTTTGAGTTTTTGAGTGGAGAGAAACATGTTTTGTCACATATTTCATCATGGGGGAGAGAAGTGTTTGTTAAGGTTAGATCAAGTAACAAACTAAAATTCCGGGGAATAATGTGTATCTCTATTAGTTACCCTAAGGAAATGAGGGGATACTACATATATGATCCATCATATAAAATGGTTATATTTGATAGGAAATATGTATTCCTTGATAGAGAACACATCCTCAAGAAGGATAGTTGGAGAAATATTGATTTCTAGGAAGTTGATGCTCAAGATATACAGGAGTTGGTATGGGAAAAGACTCCATAGGTCGTTATGGAAGATGTATTTCTTGAAACACAAGTACTACGTAGGAGCACCAGAGAGGTTAGAGAACCAAAATGATATGTTTTTTCCATAATAGAAGATAATAACTAATTAATACCAGAAAATAATTACCCCATATCATATAAGGAGGTAATAAATATCTTATAAGATAATGAATGGAAAAATCCATAAATTCTGAGATAAATTCCATCTACCAAATACATGTGTGAGTTTTAGTCGATATTCCAGTAGAGGTAAATACCATTGGTTGAAAATGGGTATTCAAGAGAAATAAGGACATGTAAGGTTATTTTCGAACCTATAAATCATAGATAGTGGCTAAAGGGTTCAAAAAACATCAAGGCATATAATATGATGAAACCTTTTCTAAAATATCTATCAATCAGAATTCAACTTTCTATAATAGCTTACCATGACTATGATATTTTTTAGATGGGTGTCAAAAATGATTTCCTTAATAAGAACCTTTTGTAAGATGTGTATATGACACAACCTGAAGGGTTTTTTACTCCATGGAATATAAAAAGAGTATGAAAGTTGAAGATATCTATTTATGGATTAAAGAAAGAATCCTGGTTATTGAACATTCAGTTTGATGAAGCTATAAAAGAATTTGGTTTCATTAAGAATAAATGTGAGACATGTTTTTACAAGTAGTTTGGTGGGAGTATTATTTTTTTCATAGTATTTTATGTTGATGAAATATTAAAAATTTGAAATGAGATACCATACTTATGAGAGGTTAAGGAATGGTTGAGAAAGTGCTTCTCCAGGAAGGACTTAGGTTAAGAAACCTATATTCTAGGGATCATGATGATGCATGATTGATCAAAGAGGCTTCTTAGACTAAGTCAATGTATAAAAATAGACCAAATATTGAATAGGTTTAGTATAGAATAATCCAAGAGGATATTTGTTCCGGTATCACATGGTATACATCTATCCAAGAATACATGACCTTATACACAACATAAAAGAGAGAGAATGACTAATATATATATATTCTTATGTGATAGGATCTATCAAATATTTCATGATATATATAATGAATAATGTACCCATTGATTTTAGCATGGAAGGTAGAAATAAAGTTGATCTAGATGAACAATATTTTACTATTGTTAAGGCTATACTTTAGTATCTGAGATGAACTAATGATATGTTCCTCATATATAGAGGAGATTAATAGATACTCATAAGAGGTTATACAAATGTTAACTTTTATATAGATCAAAATGATATGAAGTAACAGTCAAGATATGTGATTAGACAATAAAAATACATATGTTAATTACATTTTAATGGTATTAAATATTCATTTTTGATCTTATGGGCCTGAGGGATAGATTTTAATTTTGAACATGCATTCTCATCATTTGTGCACTTCAAGCATAATGTACACAAAGTTAGGCCTAATGATTCATATGATTTTAAGGAATTTAATTTTCCATATTTTAATTATATATTTTTTAAATGTATCTACACTTTAATATGAACATTTTTAATTCAGGGATCAATGGAGTATTCATAAAGGATGATGGGGATATTTGGAGATGAATGGAAGCTATTCTAGAGAAGGCAGATTGGACACTAGACCACTGATGAGAATGTGGGTCCCAAAATACAGGTCCAATAAAGCACAAATTTCATGGGATTATATAATAAATATATATGAAAAAATCATTCTTCATGATCTAGTGCTTCTTCGGCCTCCATTATAGAAATTAAGGCGGCCCAAATAGAATATCAAAATCTGGGTCAGAATCTGCGGCCCATAATGTTATCACACTAAATCGTCCATAACTCTATATTCACAACTAAAAATGAGCCCAAATTTTACCAGAGGTTAGGAGACGGCTGGAGATCCAATTTTCTATTCTATGAAAGACTTTAATTTGGATATCTCAAAGTCCATTTTGATGCGTCTGTTCGGTGGATGCAAGCTAGCTTCCACTTCTGGTCAAAGGAGGGAACCATTTTTTATCCCTTACTTTCCACCACCCTAGGCGTACCATAATCTACTAGGATGCTTTATACTATTGGAGTATCAATCCAAGGCTCCCAAAATGCCTATTTAAGGTAGTGTTTTTGGAGTATTTAATGATCTTTGGTTCTTGGTTTCATTGTAGTGTTATGCTGCCACTTTGTGTTTGTAATCACATTTCTTTCTCATGTAAGTTGTTCAATTCACCTTAGTTTCTTAATAAAAGTTCTTACTTTACTATTATTCTATTCTTGTATGTATCATTTTAATAGCAATTCCTAAATGTGTGAATTTATTCATACCATACTTTGTGATATTTGTCACACAACGGTGGAGTGATCGATTTTTGTTGTTGTTTTTACTTCTTCAATTACACCCTCGTAAGTCTACTTCCCACTTCCATTGAGGAAAAGTCATAAATGGAGGGATAACTCTTTTATGGGTTGATCCAAGGGATTATAAAGGGGCTGGATTGAATTTTATTTCTCACTCTCTAAATTTTTATTAATTTCTTTTATTTGAGTTTATTTTATTCAATGATTTTCTCTCTTCCTCTTCCATATTGAATTTAATCACCCCACTTTTATGTGCTAATAAGATCTTTTACCTTGCAGTGTTAATGAAAATGATCCTAAAAGTGTATAAGTGATTATAATGTGTTTGTGAAGGTGTTTAACCAGTAGGTGATGACGTTATTTTTAATTCATTGAATGAATCCTTCTCGAGTTAATGAAATTGAAATCTTTAAAAAAGGAATTCATCCAATCCACCCCTAGAGATAACCTAGGAACAACTCATTATCTTAATTTGAATTAACTTAAATATTTTAGTGATACTTTAAACCCATCTAAAATCAACCCAAAGTTTTCAACTTCATATCCAAAAATCCATCTCATAGGTTTTGTATCTTAGGTATCTTCTTAGGTCTCAGTGGATTCGACAACCCAAGCTAGACTACAAGGACCATTATACCTTCATCTCTTGGGTAAATTTGAGCATGAATAAAATTTTCACACCATTTCCAGGGACCAAGTAAGTAACTTAGAGAAAAACCTTCTTTCCTCACCCCCATTCTTCTATTCTCACCCTAGATCTCTTATCTTGTCCTTTTCTCATTTTTTTTCCTTTTGGTGCATGCCCGCCTACACCCGTGATAATTAAAACAAACTAGTTTGGGTGGAAAATCCTAGGATAGGGGAGTCAAGTGAACCTAGGAGATTGTTTCCATTAGATCCTAATATTCTTGATACTCCAGAGTAAAAAATAGATCCCATTTCAATGGAAGGTCTTCAAAGACACAGACTCTTAAACCCTGGTGGAAACCAAATTAGAAATCCAAATGAGGAAGCCCCATACTTGGGGAATGAAGTCGATCAAACCATGAATGACTACCTCACACATTCCTGGACCAATGCCCCCTCATGCATTAGACACAATTCAATATGAGATGCTAACTACATCTTTAAACCCCATGTCCTAAACCACCGTCCCAAATTCCATGGAATGGAGTCCGAGATGCGCTACCTTTACGTTAAGGAGTTCAATGACATTGTAGAAACCATGTGTCCCCCACATCAACTAGAATCCGCTAAGATGAGTCTATTTCAATTTTCTTTAAAGGGTCGAGCTAAAAATTTTCTAAAAAATTTGATACCATCATCCATCAACTATTGGTACCAACTACAGAGAGAATTCTACAAAATATACTTTCCCCACCACAAAACAATTGCACTTGAAAAGAGAATCTAATTTTTTTTTGAAAAAGAGGGAGAGTCATTCTACCAAACATTAGAGAGGTTCAAAGACACCCGAAACATGGTTCCACATCATGGTTTTTCTATACCAGAACATGTGATAATTTTTTATGAAGGGTTGGGCCCGGGGAACAAACAATTCATTGACATGATGTATAATGGAACTTTTAAAAACAAAGACCCAAATGATGCTTTTGAGTATCTAGAAATCCTTGATGAACAAAACCAAACATGGGGAACTTCACCTTATTTTGAAAATCCAAAAAGAACTACTAGAATTCATACACTTTGAGAAGAGGAAATCCTTAGGGATAAACTCGCAACACTCTCTTGCAAGGTTGAAGAGATAGACCTTAGGAAAGTCCATTAAATCTAAACTGTAGACCCTGTTTTCACAATTTGTGACAAACATGAACCTAAGATAGACAACTGCCCAACCATTCCATCCATCAAGAATGTTCTTTTAGGAGGACCCCAAGAAAAAGTAAATGTTTTAACTTTCAAAAGCCTTAATACTAAAACACATTCAACCCAAGGTATAATGACCACCTAGGCTTCTACTGGAAAGATAACCAACAACCTAGACAACCACCAGCACAAAATCCTTACCCCCATCAGAACTACCAAACCCATAACCAGTTCTAAATCCAACCTATCCAATACCAAAATCCACTAGTCCATTTTCAACAAACAATCCCACCTCCAAAATATCCCCCTGGAATAAACCAATCTTCTCAAGCACCAACCCAAACTGTTCCACAAAGCCTACTAGAACAACTGTGCAAACAAATGGAAAGGATGAACTCAGAAGTCTATTCCCTTAAACAAGAACTTAAAACCATCAAAATTGGAAAGGCAACCATGCCTACACAAGCCATTCCACAAAAAATAGTATGGGGAGAGTCAAGTTTCACTCAAACAACTCATGAACAATTAAAGGCTGTGACTATTTTAAGAAGTGGGTGAACAATTTAGAAACCTGAACAACTAATTCAGAACCCATATGAAGATTCAAACTTGGATGAAAATTCAAATGAACCAAATGATCAAACTGAAAAACATGATAACATTTTCAAAGAAACAACTCTTCAATAAACAACCCCACAACCTGTACCTTTTTTCAATTCATGAGGGGGAAAACCAAGCCTGAATTGAGTGAAACATTGAGGTAAATCTTCTCACAAGTCAAGTTGAACATTCCCCTTCTCGATGCTATCCGAACCATTCCTTCATACTCAAAGTACCTTAAGGACTTGTGCACTTTTAAATAAAAATTTTCACATAAAAACCAAGTCCTTTTGGATACAAATGTGAGTACCACCATTCAAGGGACACTTCCTCCTAAGTTGAAAGACTCGAGTTTCCCTTAAATCAATGTTGAACTAGGAGAGAGCAAAGTTGTCAAGGCCTTGTGTGACCTAGGTGCTAGTTTCAATCTCATCCCATATGCTGTGTACTGCCAGTTAGTCCTAGAAGAGTGTCTAGACTTGAACATCTATAATGAAATCTCAAAAATAGTGGATGATGAGGACATTCATGAAGTAAACAGGATATGAAGCATAGATAATGAATCTATAGAACATCATGGAACATTTGATGTATGTTTAAGTCAGGATGAGATTTATTTACTTTGTTCACATGAAGGAAGTTTATCTCCTTGGCTTGAATCATTTTCAAATTACTCTTATGATGAAGTCTTAGGTCCAAAAATCAGTGAAACCTTTTAGGAAACCACTTTCATGGAGACCAATCCAACTTCTTTCTGTAAATCTGATCAAGCTAATCTAGTAGCTAAAACTTCTACATTTGGGGAATAAATGCTATCTAAAACTCTAGGAAACAAAATCAATGTTTATCCAATGTCCCAATATTCTGCTGAAATTCTGAACCAACCTGATCTTGAATTGAAGGAACTTCCTGCTAAACTCAAGTATGCCTTCCTAGGGGATAATAAAACACATCCTATTTTCAATTATTCTTCTATTGAATCCAATCATGATATGATTCTTCTAGATGTCCTTAGGAAACATAATAAAGCCATTGGTTAGACCCTGCCTGATATTCCTCGGATTAGCCCACTAATCGGTACTCATAGGACCATTCTAGAATCTGATTCAAAGCCATGTCATCAACCTCAACGGAGAATCAATCCTAATCTCATAGAGGTAGTAAGGAAGGTACTTATAAATTTTTTAAAAGCTGGTATCATCTATCCCATAGCTGAGAGTGAGTGGGTGAGCCCAATCCAAGTGGTTCCCAAGAAGGAAGGAATCACAGTGATAACCAATAAGGATGGAGAGGTTCTTTTAACTAGGGTGAGTAGTGGCTGGAGAGTCTACATAGACTATAGGAAGCTAAAATTATTTACCAAGAAGGACCGTTTTCCCTTACCATTCATTGAACATGTCCTTGAGAGAGTGGTAGCTCATGCCTTCTACTGTTTCTTATATGGGTACTCGGGGTACAATCAGATTGAGGTATCCCTAGAGGATCAAGGGAATACTACTTTCACCTATCCATTTAGTACCTTTTCCTTCAAACGCATGCCCTTCAGGTTATGCAATTCCCTTGGAACCTTCTAGAAATGCATGATAGTAATCTTCTAAGACATGGTAGGGGATTTTATAGAGGTCTTCATGGATGACTTCTCTATGTTTTAGGATAAATTTGAGGGATGCCTGAGGAATCTATAGAGAGTCTTGTCAAGATGCGAGGAAAAGAATATGGTCCAAAATTGGAAAAAATTCCATTTCATGGTTAAAGAGGGACTAGTTCTAGGCCATCTGGTCTTAGGTAGGGGGATTGAAGTAGATAAATCCAAGGTTGACATAATTCTTCACCTTCCATCAACCAAAACTATTTAGGACATGAGGTTCTTCTCAGGACATGATGGTTTCTATAGAAGGTTCATTAGTAATTTTAGCTCTATTTCTCAATCACTTAGTGCTCTATTAGTGAAATATGCTCCATTTTATGGACATAAAGCTGTGAGGAATCATTCTCTACACTCAAGTAATCTCTTATCTCTCCACCTATCACATAGTATCCAAATTGGAAACTTTCTTTTGAGCTCATGTGTGATGCGAGTGACTTCGCTGAAGGAGGAGTCTTAGGACAACAGTGTGAGAAAAATCCATGTGTCAAAGATTATACAAGAATATATTTAAATGATGCACAAATCAACTACACCAACCCTGAGAAAGAGTTACATGATGTTGCGTTTGACTTATAAAATTTTAGGTCCTACTTCTTAGGATCCCCCATCACTGTGTTCACTGACCATTCTGCACTAAAATACCTCTTCGAAAAACAAGATGCTAAGGCTAGACTGATTAGGTGTGTCCTTCTCTTACAAGAATATGACCTCACAATCAAGGACAAAAAGGGTGTTGAAAATGTTTTAGCTGATCACCTCTCTAGGATGGAATTCAAAGATAACTTAAATCACCTTCTTGTTTCTGATTCATTCCCTGATGAAAATCTATACTCTGTGAGTGACTGCCCTTGGTATGCCGACATAGCCTACTTCTTAGTTACACGAGTCATTACAAAATTCTTAGGGACACATGATCGAAGGAAATTCCTTTCTAATGTTAGGAACTATGTGTTTGATGATCCATACCTCTATAAGTTCTGCCCTGACCAAGTCATCAGGAGGTGTGCCCCAGAATCTGAACAAGAACCCATCCTTAAATTCTATCATAGTGAGGCCTATAGAGGTTACTTTTCCTCTAAGAAAACATATGCTAAGATTCTTCAGTGTGGTCACTTCTGGCCCACCCTCTAAAAGGACTCCTACACATTTTTTCAAAGCTATCCTAGGTGTCAACAAGTAGGGTCCATCACAAAAAAAATAAAATTCCACTCACTCCCATCTTAGTGGTTGAAATCTTTGACTGTTGGGGAATTTATTTCATGGCTCCCTTACCAAACTCTAGGAAATATATTTATATTCTCTTATCTATTTATTATGTCTCAAAATGGGTTGAGTCCATTCCCAAAAAATACAATGATCATAAAACTATGATTATATTCCTAAAAGAAAACATCTTCTCTAGATTTGGAATTCCTAGGGTTATCATTAGTGATCGTGGAACTCATTTTTTCAATCATCCATTCTCATCACTCATGGAAAAGTATGTAATTTCTCACAAAGTGTCCACTGCTTACCACCCACAGACTAATGGTCAAGATGAGTTAGCCAATTGAGAAATCAAAAAAATTCTTGAGAAAACTGTTAATCCATCTAGGAAAGATTGGTCAAACAAACTCTTAGATGCTCTTTGGGCCTATTGAACCGCATATAAAACCATTTTAAAAATGTCCCCATATAGGTTGGTTTATGGTAAAGCATGCCAATTGCTAGTAGAGATTGAACATAAGGCCTTTTGGGAAATTAAGAAATTTAATTATGACCTCCCATTGTCCGAAACAGAAAGTAAATTAGATCTCAATGAAATTGAGGAACTTAGGATAGAGGCCTATAAAATTTCAGGGATCACTAAAGCTAAATTACAAGACTACCAGTCTCAAAATATTAGGATGGAGGCTTATAAAAATTCAAGGATTAAGTGGGATTCTTTGTACTATTGTAGGCTCAACCTAAGGCTCCAAAAATTCCTATTTGAGGTTGTGGTGTTGAAGGATTTAATGATCTTTGGTTCTTGGTTTCATTGTAGTGTTATGCTGCCTCTTTGTGTTTGTAATCACATTTATTTATCATGTAAGTTGTTTAATTCACCTTAGTTTCTTAATAAAAGTTCCTCCTTTACTCTTATTATATTCTTATACATATCATGTTGATACTGTTTCCTAAAAGTATGAATTTATTCATGCCATAATTTGTGATATTTATCACACAATGGTGGAGTGATCGATTGTTGTTGTTGTTTTTACTTCTTCAATTCCACCCTCATAAGTCTACTTCCCGCTTCTGTTGAAGACATTTCAAAAATTTATGGATAAATCTTTTATGGGATGATCTAAGGGAGTAGAAAGGGGTTGGATTGAATGTTATTTATCACTCTATAAATATTTATTAATTTCTTTTATTTGAGTTTCTTTTATTCAATGATTTTATCTCTTCCTCTTCCATATTGAATTTAATCACCCCAATTTTGTGTGATAATAAGATCCTTTACATTGGAGTGATCATGAAAATGATCCTACAAGTGTATAGGTGATTAGCATGTGTTTGTGAAGGTGTTTAACCGGTAGGTGATGAGGTTAGTTTGAATTAATTGAATGAATCCTTCTCGAGTTAATGAAATTTAAATCATTAAAAAATGAGTTCATCGAATCCACCCTGAGCAGTAAACTTGGATCAACTAATTATCTTAATTTTAATTAACTTAAATCTGTTAGTGATACTTTAAACCCATCTAAAATCAACCCAAAGTTGGAAACTTCATATCCAAAAATCCATCTCATAGTTTTTGTATCTTAGGTATCTTCTTAGGTATCAGTGGATTTGACAACCCAATATTGACTACAAGGACTGTTCTACCTTCATCTCTTGGGTAAATTTGAGCATGAATCAATATGTATTCAGTGTCAACAGAGGATTTGTAAGATGGAATAGTTCAAAGAAGAAATTTTTTTTTTCTGATTTTATAGCGTATTATGATTATATTTTTGGATTATTATATAGTCAAGGAATATATTTTTATTCATAAATTTTTCCAAGAGAATGAGTTTTCATAGATAAGTCATGACTCTATCACAATTTACTATGATAACACTAAATTGGTGGCTCTTTCCAAATATCCCAGTTCGCATTAAAGGAAAAAGAACAAAATTCACAATTTTTAACTTTTGAGGGATTTATTTGAATGAGGTGAAGTTTTAATGAGTAGAGTTTACAATGAGTAAAATGTGGTGAACCCCTTGATGAAGGATTTATCTCAAAAGTGTCATGAGTTTCATGTGAGAGATAGTGGACTAAAGGTTTTTAACAGTTGGATCTAGTGCAAGTGGGAATCTGTTGGAGTTGGTGACTTGAAACCAAATTATAAGTAATTTATTATTAATTGTGTGATTTTACTTGAATATTAATAAAGTTTTTATCATATCTTGATCATTCCTCTATATGAAATAGTATGTGATAATGTCCAAAGAATATATGTCACACAAAAAGGTTATACTAGTTCCCTAATATGATGAAAACCAAGAGGTTCTGTGAAAATATTATTGAATATATATTCTATATCTAGATGATATAATTTTAAAGAACACAAATGATATAGGTTATTTGGGGTGGAGACTCATAAGACTTTGAGGAACCATCTCATGGTGTGTGCCCTTGGTAATTTCCCGTGTAGAAAATTATATGAATAAGATTACAAGTAGGAGATACACATTTATATGTGTCATTAGATATTCCTATAATTTTCATGTGTATTTATCCTTAGAATTTAATATTAAAATTAATAAATACCATATGTCATGTAATTTAATGTATTGATGAAAACTATGATGATATTTTCTCATGGTGAAGCATGATATGTCGGGTGCATCAAAAATTATATTATATTAATGGATAATGTGATAAAGGATTTATCCCTTCTATATATTAATGAAAGTTGATATCTTAGGCCCATTTATGGGATTGGAACTGCCTGGATAAATCCATGACCATGATGTTTTGTGGGAAATTTCATTTCTATAAATTCAATGAAAGAGACATTAATCACATAATTTGATGACACTAACTTTCAACCTTCTTGATTTGAGATCTTAATAAAGGGATAATATTAAACAGTTAGCATTTGTAGGAGGTTGTATGTTGTTGTGACATTAAATTATTTCTTTATGGGTTCCTTGGCGTGTTTCTAGATTATAACCTTGGAATTTGTGTGGTTCTGCCTAATGCCACTGAGAATAAGGCTTAGAGGGTCACACACTAAGTGAATATGAAATATAAATTAAATTTAATGTTGAAATTAACAAGTTAGAGTAAATACTATTCATGATTTATGGTTTAATAATCATTTAATCTTGGTTGATAATCATGATTTAATCACAAGTTATTCAAAATAATAAGTGAGTTAAATGATAAAAAAAAATTATTTGTAAGGTTTGGAAAATACAATATTTATTATCTTTATTGATGAATAGTGAAGTGATATTTATTTATTCAATAAATAACCATTATTCACGGTTCATTATACTCTTAATCAAGATAAGAATACCAAGCTTAATAGACAAATTGCAAATAATATAAATGTTATTTATTTATTATTTGGTGATTCACATGTCAAGTGAATAATAATTATATTGTTATTATTAAGAAACAGGGTTCACTAATAATCAAAAACTGGTAAGGCGGATTATATGGTAATAGTTAACCCTAAAATTTACTTAATATATATTTGGTTATATCTCTTTCCAAGAGAGGTTTTTTGTGAACAAGATGTTGAGAGAAGATCTATTAAACCATATAGATAGTTCAAGAGATATAGAGTGTTCTATCACTTTCTCTTATCTCAAGACATCAATAGAACATCAAGAATTATTTATCATAGAAGATAATTCTGTGTAGATCAACCATGAATGATGCAAAAAAATGAGATCGACCATGATAGAAGCAAGTGATTATATGATGACGTTATGAGATTGTGGTGCATTTGTGGATCACCACTAGATGGATTATGTAATTGTATCCTAAAATGAAATGATGGTATGGTGATATTGAGTCAACTATATCATCAATGAATAAATAATTACAAGTCCAAGTAATTATAGAGCTAGTTATTAATTAATTATAAATTACATATGATGATCCTCCTATTATGTTTTCAATATTCATGTCAATTAATCCTTGAATTAATTCTATTACTCATGACATATTCATTATTTATAGGTTAAATTAATTAATGATTATGAAAAAAATGAGTTTTCCATGCCCAGTCAGGAACTTAAATTGCACCCTAAATCTACACGTTTATATAGGGATTTTCATCCCTTCACCATGGAAATATGTACTATAAGGAGCTCACTGTGGTCTAGGGCTAAATGGACCTGAAACACTATAGTGAGAACCAGGAAATTGTGTTCACTGATCTTTTTATATAGGAGACCCTCCCTAAGCACCATAGCTTGAACCATAGTGTGGAGATCCCTATGATCTAGCCAAATGGATTGGTCTCAACCAAAATGTATAGGATGAAGAACACCATGATGAGGGGCTTCCTTTTCATTTCACACAGGGGAATCCCCCTTGCACCATAGGATTCTCCATGACATATATGAAACCATAGTTATAAAAAATTCCACTATTTTAGGACCATGACATAATGAATACCATGGTGAGCCTCAAAGAGCTTTAGGATCCACCATACCATCACCATGGCATAGTCACTCCCTGACTACAATGTAGTGATCTGAAAATGGCCCATTTAGTTATAGGCACATTTCATGCCTTCTGAACCTACTACCATAATAATTCAAGATCCTAGAACATCCTAAAAAACACTCTAACTCCCCATAACCAACACCATCATGAGTAAACCAAAGAAAAATACAGGGCTTAACATATATTACATGGTCCCACACATGAATAAAAATCTTAGGGTTTACAACCTCTCCTCCATTTAACAGTTCATCCCCGAGCTTCACTCCCGAAAATCACCAGGATAATCAAATAAAAACTCTTACCATTGATCCTTTATATCAAACTTTCACTCCCATACCTCATACAAGATACATTTTTGATACCACCATTTAATCCCTACCATTGAGCCTTAATGTCCTTATTCATCCTAGGTACCAAATTTTTCCTACATACTCCATGATACATCTTTGTAAAATATAGGTGTATGAACCACTTCAAGGCATGTGAATGCCTTATTATCTTTTTTCACATGAATGTGGGAACTAATACATGATCATGTAAATGAATAATATCATCATTATTAAGGGTACAATCAAGTAGAATCTTCCCACCATATATGTTATCCCTCAAGGATAAACGCTTTGGATCTAAAAGCTAGGTTCTTTTTATCATTCTTAGAAGTGAACAAGAAATTGATGAATGAATAAGGGTTTCTTGAAATTGTTACTCCTAAATGTCTAAATTCATCTTATGAAATGGGTCCATAAACTTCTACTTTTTACTGGAATCCAGGTCCAACTGAGTCTGTGTCTTCTGACTCAATGATTGTACAACCACTTCCCTTATTAGGGGTGTATTCCAACTTAAAATAAATGTATTGTAGATACTCAACCAACCTTCACTAAAATTTTTTAATGTCCCACTATGAGAAGATATATTTTAGGATCTTATTGTTTATATACACCATAAATCTCTCCACTAACAAGTAATGCCTCCAAAACCTCACAGAATGTATGATTTATTCTAGCTCATGGTAAAGAATAGGTAAATCACACTCATGAGAACTCATATTTCTAGACCAATACATGACTACATGGAATTCTTATATTAATATTTCTTATACCCATATCCCGGATGCATCATACTGCATAGTGTACTCCCTACTTGACTTAGGTAAGGTCATGATTGGAATTGTAGTCAATCTACCTTTCATATCTTAAAAATAGATCCTATAAGAATCATACTATAATTAATTTAGTTTATATTTTTTCAAGACTATAATCAACATTTCCAAATGTGAGAAGTCCTAGATTAACCTTAGTCAATAACCAATTAAGCCCAAAATGGTGTGTTAATGATTTTTTTTTTGGATCACTCCTAATAAACCAATGCTCTGACCTTCTATGGGTCTACAGAAACTTCTACCTCATATATATAAATTACCTAATAAATTAACTTGGTATATTTAAAATATAAACTTTGAGATATTGGAATATAACCTATGCTCCTAAAGTGTACTAAAAATAATCTTGAGATGACATTTGGGATCCTCACTTGACTTGGTGTACATGTGAATATATTCAACAAAAAACAACCCTGGAGGTATTTAGATATGGGTGGAAGACCAATTTCATCAAATCCATAAAAACTACATATATTTTTGTTAAACCAAACTAAATTACCCAATACTTATATAGACTATACCTACTCATGAAAGTATCACATGGTATATTTGAAGGTTTTACCCTCAACTCGTGATAACCTAATCTCAGACCACTCATAGTGAATACTTGGGAACCTGTCAACTAATCAAATTTTTTTTCAATACATGGAAGTGGATACCAGTTTTTTATTGTCACTTAGTTTAGCTTCCAATAGTCTATGCATAACTGCAAGGATCCATCCACCTTCTTGGAGAAAAGGAATAGAGAACCCCAATGAGATGTAATCATCCTTAAAAATCCATTGGCCTCCAGGTCCTCCAACAATGCCTTAAGATCCCATATATCTATAGAATCCATCCTGTAAGGTAGAATGGAAATATGATCTATACCCTAAACACTATCAATAGTAAATTCTACCTCCCTCTTTGGCGGTAACCATTAGAAATCACCAGAAAATATGTCTCTAAGAAGAACAATAATTGGAGGAAAGACTAATTTCCACATAATCCCTTAATCTAATAAAATACTAGAAACTTAAACTATATCTCCACTAATTTATTGGCGATTGGGTCTTTTTCGTCCCGCCTAAATATCCAACTCTCCAACCAGAAGATAGCTGCCACCATCGTGAAGTGTGAATAACACCCATCAATGATAGATGTCGATGTAGGATTGGTAGGATTCTAACTATTCAACCTCAAAAATTAGATTGAAACCAATAATATATGAAACAAATAGATCCTAGATAAATCGATATAAAAAAACCTATAGGGAACACCCACTAAATTGGTGAATTCACTTAGATTACTTTGTCAATAATACGTTTATAGAAAACAACTTATATAGGTACTCTATGACTGGTCATAATCCCTCTATAAACTAAGAAATTATAAATGAATATAAAGGTATTATATCAAATAAAGTGTAAGTTAATATAGAGGCTACTGAAATTATAACTTATACTATAAAATTTCAAACATCCTAATCATTAGGGGTTAGTTGGAAAACATGTAACTAACTTGTTCCCAAATCCTTCATTTCTTCTTAAATCCCATGAGTTTCACCAATATAATGGCTCTAATACCCCAATACTTGGGTACCACATCCTCCACCCTGACAATAATGGTAGATCGAAAACTTTCTATTACTCTAACATAGCATTGCTAACCAAACTTTGGAACTCTAAATATATTTGGATACAATCTCACTAGATGAATACTAAAAAATCATAAATAACCTATGATGGTGTCCCATCCTCCCACAAGATAAAAACTTGATCAATGGTCGATTATAATAAGGTTAGATGTGTCCAAGACAACCAAACTATTTTCATCTCATAGAAATATCACCTTGACTTCCTTTCCCACTACTTTCTTAGTAGGATCCTTCGAAATGGTGCTTCCTATAATCTGACAACCCACTATTGATCCCTACAACTGAAGCCACCTACATAGAAACTTAATATTACCTAAGGGTTCTATCCAAAATGTTGGTCTGATTCACCACATATTAAAGGGTTGGTAGGTTAAAAACATTCACCCTCACCTATATCACATACCTGAGGTCATCCTAAAAGTGCCTCACCCTTATCATCTCATCCACTATTTTCATCTTGTTAAACCACACTAAATATGTAAAACAAGTGGCATAGTCCATCACTAACATACCTTTTTTACTTGAGATGCATTAACTTCCTTACCCTGTATTCCCTTAGGTTATCAAGTAAGAAATAACTTAAGAATCTACTCTAAAAGTACATCCTAGTCATCTCTACATGTTTGTATGATTATAAAAATACATACGATCATCACTTCTATAGTTCTCAAATCATATGAATTATGATAATATACCTCCTTTATGAAGGTTTAAAAAGTTCTTTGATGATCACCTTCATAGATTCTATGAAAAAATAAACTGCATGAGGACCACCCTCTCATGAGAATATAGGTGGGTTCTATAATTGGAACTCTATGGTAATATCCAACATCATATAAATAAATCCTGTAGACTCTCTCTCCATTGAATATACAACATGTAATTATCTATCCTTGAGATAAAAATATATATCTTGACTTGATTCTATAAGAGGATATGGCCCAACCACCTTTCGAACATGATCATCACCACCTTCCTAGTGCTCAACAAGATACTATCATGGAGGAATTTTTCAATATTTCTAAACACATGCCTCAGAACATCTTACTGCAATATTTTTTGATATCATAGTTTAAGGAAAACCATTATAGACATAACACCATTTTATTCTCTACATATCATATCACATTAATCTTATAACTTGGTTTCTCTCACTAGTAGAATATACCCATACACAAGGATATCATTATATACACATAAGGTCCATATAATATATATAGTATCCACATTATCATGATTTTAAATTTAAATTTAACAATAGTTTTCATAATTAAGGATTAGTTAAATGAAATATGAATTTCAAGTAATAGAGTAAAATACTTTAAAAGTTATAATTAACATTTTCATTGACTAAATCATTATAATTATTAAGATAAATAATCATGTAATGAGATTTTATCCACCTCAATAATAGATTAATTAAGATGAAACAATCAAATTTTAAGGTAAAATTCTATATAAATAAATACTGACACTTTAAATAACTAATTCTACTACATAAAGAAGGTGACCAATCATAGGAAATCATGGAAATGACATGTGAATACTATGTTCCTGATATGATGAATGAATACATGCACCCTTTCCATTCTGAATAAGAGTTACAAATCCCATAAACCATAAATTCCAAAATTACATGTGTCAAATGTGGTGAAATAAGTCAACAATAAAGATAGAAACCAAAACATTAATCCCATACTTGGAAATGTGTAATTTTCCTATAAATGGGTTAAATATTACCAGGAATGAGTTCTATACCAAATCTAGAAAATGTCTTATCTTATATATACCTTAACCAAAATCTATGAACACTAATCAGTGTTATGGATGGGGTTGATATGTGTCCTCAAACACATCTCCCTATATGCCATATGCTGTTGACTAGAAGTGGGGGGCTAAGGTGGTAAGTTGGAGAGAGTATACCCAGATATCAGAGTACAATAATAGTGAAAATAATACAAGTATCATGTATATGATAAATACGGGATATATAAATCATGATAAGTACTAATAAATAAACATTACCCATGCCATATGAAAATTATGTCTATATAAAGTGAAGTGGTCATACATACAAAAGGGTTCCCCATGGAGGATCACACATATCAAAAAACCAAAAGGAAAGATGAAAATAAATATAAAATAAAATCCCAAAAGTCATTTCTAAGTCCATCCATCTCCTACATCCCATTCCCTATCCTAGTCAAAACAGACTAGTCATATATCATAAGTACCTTGCCCTTATTATTATATATAACTCTAAAGTTTTCTTAGGGACCAATGAAAGATCAAGAAAGGTGTAAGTATGACTCATTATTCTACCACCAGTGATGTCTATAAGAATATCCAATCTGAGTATATAGTGAATTTTGATGAGGATAATACAATAAAGGACAACATAAATAAATAAACCATCATTTATCCTTGGGTTCTATGGTGACACCTGAGATCAACTATAGATACTTCAACTAGTTTCAGAAATATTTGATAAAAATATATCATATGAAGATGGTAAAAGCCAAATCTCGGGAGAATATCCAAGGAATTCCAAATTAATTGACCCAAGGATGAATCCAAGGAGTTTATGGAAGGAATTCATATTTTTTAAGACCAATTATGAATCCAATGATCTTTTATAGGGAATTTTAGATCAATAGGCTCACTACAAAATCCAAGGGGATTACCCAAGGAATTATAAATCAATATCCTCACAATATATTACAAGGAACACATCCAAGGATTTTTAAGTCAATAGGATAAATAATTAATCCAAGGAATATATCCAATGAATCAATTCAAAAGGACATTATTTTAATTTAACTATTTAGGGATCAAATAATAAGAATGTCCACTAGATCCTAGAGTACATCCTAAAAACCCTTATAAATACACATGGTCATTAGCTTTATTCCATGGAACCCCTAGGGTTTCCCCTTAAATTTACCATTTAATTTCATTTAAAGTTTCACCTCACACAATAACTAAAATTTTGGTCTACACTTTCCAATATACTACTCATGACTCATAGAGAATGTTCAATTTCAGGAATTCGGTTTACCCAAAATTTATTTATAATTTAGGTCGAGCATGAAATTTGTTTTCACTATCACAGATTAAAAACACATGGAAAATAGAAGTGCTTTTAATTTATAACTTCATGACCAACTACATATGCTTATAAATGTATACTTGTTAGATATTGACCACTGATTTGAGATTAAATAGTAAAAAATGAAGAAGTAGATGAACACCCTAAGATAAATAACAAATGAACATAAATGGAATGAGTCAAAGTGATGGTTAAAGAAACGAAGAAATAAGGTAAATAAATAGAAAACCTTATCTCAAGCTCATTATCATAATTAATGATGACCAATTTTAATAGGAATAATGAGATAAATAAATTTAAGATAGAGGAGGAAAGAAGAGGGAATGTATAGAAGGCTATTGGTTGAGTGTAGTGGAAATAATAGACCCCAATTCCTTTTATTTAAAATAGTGTTAAAATGGGGAACAAACTTTTTATAAGGGATATCTAGGATTGACTATAGCGTAGCCTATAGGGGAAACAATGTAGTTACCCTCCATTGGGCCTAGCCACCATAAGGACCATTAAATAACTATGATGAGGTTAACCTCACAATTTTACATAGGGGACCTCACCCCTTCACTATGTCCAGCTCCATGAAATGGATATTGACATGGTCTATGCCAAAATAGTTAAAATACACTCTAGTGATAACCACTAAATGGTGCTCACTGAATGTTTCAGATAGGAGACCCTCCATGAGAACCATGACTTGGTCCATGACTTGGAGATCCTCATGGTTAGGAAAAATATATTTTTCTCAACCAAAACATGTAAACTAGAGGACACCATGAAGAGTTTCTTCTTTTATATTTCACATAGGGAAGCCCCCTTTTCACCATGGTAATCTACATGATATGGAGCCCCCATGGACAACCAAAACAACCACAATTTTTAGACCACCATATATAAGATGACTTGTTGAGTCTCCTAGTGATTAAATATAACTTAGAACATCAACATAACATGGTCACTCCCTAACTATAGTATGGTGATATGAAAATGGTCCATTCAACTGTTGGCACCTCCCAATCCTTTCAAACCCACTCCCAAGCTACATCAAACACCTAAAAGATATATAGAACCACTATGAATCCATATAACTAACTCTATCATGAATAAAAAAATAAGGATAAACATAAATTAAATAGGATAAAACCTCAATAACAAACCAAGTGTTTTATAAAAATGGGTTGGTAGGAAGAAAAAATCGAAGCATCATGAAGATGGGTAGAACCATGCTTGCTAAAAATAAATCGTAAATTTTCTTTTGGGGATAATCCATGAACACTGATGTGCACATTCAAGAAATGTATTTATTGAGACAAAAAACTCACAAGAAACCATATGATATGTGGCACAATAGAAAACCAATTTTCAAATTCTTTAAGGAATTTGGAAGCTTTTATTACATGAATTAAAAGAATGAAAATTTGGGAAATATTGAAGAAAAATAAAAAGAAGGGATATTAATGGGAAATATTTCAAATGAAAAGGGATATAAACATTGAATAAAAAAATAACACAGGATAGTAAAATGTTTATACATAAAATTTATTTAATATCATTTGACAACCAATGTGCTTGTTGAGCCAAATGATGAAACACATGGAGATGGAAACATAATAAATTATGAAAAACATATTACATAGGAAGTTATGAATGAGTAGGTTGTGGTTCATATTGATTTAGATGAGACCAATGTTGAATATTATAATTAAATTAGAGGTATATGCATCCAATATTAAAGAAACATGTTTATTTAGATAACATAATTGTCTAAGAAAATACACCTATCCAAATAATGAGGTTACAAATTGAATACCAAACTGATCTTATATCTCAAGTTTAACCTCACACTATTGTTGAGGAAGTTGAACATAAAGAATGGATTATTAATATGAATGAGGAACTTGATAAAATTGATAGGAACTTCACTTGGGTGTTTCTACCAAGATTATAAAAAAAATAAATAATTTGAAATAAGTTGGATTTCATAAATAAAATAAATTAGAAAGGAAATTTCATAAAGAATAAGGAAATTATGGTTTATAAGGGGTAT
The DNA here is from genome assembly GCA_963277665.1 of Viscum album. Taxonomy (NCBI): domain Eukaryota; kingdom Viridiplantae; phylum Streptophyta; class Magnoliopsida; order Santalales; family Viscaceae; genus Viscum; species Viscum album. The sequence continues at coordinate 2,078,187,981 of OY728128.1, read as the reverse complement.
TCTTATATATAATGAGTTTAATTTAAAGAAATATTTTCACTATTATGAATACTTGGGACCATAATAATGTTCATAGTAGTGTAATCTCACAAAAAGTTTAAAATCTATAAAATGGATGCGAAATCTACTTTCCTAAATAGTGATATTTAAGAATAGGTTTTCATTGAAAAAAATTATGTGTATATTTATGATAAATATGGAATTATGGTTTTTAGTCTCAATAAAGATTTATATGGATTAAAAATATACCCTATATATTTTTATTCTAATTTTGGTGGATTCTTCATACAGGTTATGTTTTCAAAGAGAAATGTTGATTTTAATATTTATGTGAAGGGAAAGTACATAGGTACTATAACTATCATTGTGTATGTTTATTGAATTATATTTTTAGGTGAAAATGATATTATTTTTGAAAATTTTTATGAAGAAATGACAATTTATTTTGAGATGTTTATGTTTGGTGAGATGCTATATTTCAAAGGGTTAAAAATCATAAAAGGAGTTGATCATATTTAATTATCTCAAGAAACATATTCCATGGAATTATTGAAGTTGTTTGGAATAAAGTATTTCAAATAAATCTTAAATACCAATACTATTATCACTAAACTAACCAAAGATGATATTGGAAATTGTGAGAATCAAAGAGAATATATAAAACTCATTGAAAAACTTCTATACTTTATAACTTCTACACCTAATTTTTTTATATTATACTGTGTGAAATATTTCAATGTGATCCAAAGGAGTCACACATGTTGGAATCCAAATGAATACTGAGATACATAAAAAATACACTGATTTTTGGCTTGCCATGTAATATTAGTGTAGATGTTAATTTATAGGGATTTACAAATACTGTCTGGTAAAGTGGTTATGTTTATAGGAATTATACTTTAGGTGGATCTTTATTTCTAGGTGAATGTTATGTGCCATGGAATAAGAATAAGAAAAGTCTAGGGGCATTAATCATATTTGAAAACAAATACATATTTGCTACACATTCATGTACCCGAATGCCTAGAATGAAAGTTCATCTAGATGTTTTGAGAGTTGAGTTTGAGAAGCCATTATGTATATACTATGATAATAAATTTTTTATAGATATTTCTAAAAATATACTTCAACACTACTGATCCAAGCACATTGATCTTAGATATAATTTAATCAAAGATAAGGTTGTAGGAAGTGATGTGAAGCTTGAGTTTGTTGGCACCAAGGAACAAGTTTCAGATAGTTTTACCAAATAATTTAAAAAAGGATACGTTCTCTAACTTAAAAATGAAACATCATGTCCAACCTTCCCCTATCACTTAAATATTTTTGGAAGAAACCCCCACAATTATTAGGATTATGCTATCAAATGATGAGAAAAAAGTGACCCAACTCTTACTTATTTTACCAAGGGGGGAGATTATTAAAGGAGGAGTGTGTATTTTTTTTATCTAGACCTATGGTTATTTAAAAAAGGTTTAGAATTTGTGATGAGTTTAATGATATTATAATAAAAATCATGTGAATTAATTAAACAAATTTTTCTTATCACTGAGGGATAAGATTTTATAAAAAATAGAAAATTATTCTATAGTGTGTTTCTAAGATGCATATCATTTGAAACAGTTTTATATTTAATGATTCTTGAGTAAATTTTATAATAACGTGGATGATTTTGAGAAGATTTGGGAAATATTTGAATTTAGTTAGAAAAAAAAACAAAGTGAGAGATGGAAGTTCCCATGGAATTATTGATGGTTATTATATTTGTTGTCAAAATATTGGAAGAAGTCATGGAAAATGGATTGTAACATGTTTAGATAATTTTTTATACGTTTAGAGATGTTTTTAATTGAGTTGGAATAAGTTTAGTGATTTTATGATGGATTTAATAATTCTGTGTTTACCACTGAAGAATGGATAAGTCTTTTGTGTATGACTTTGGAGGTAGTTTATAATAATTTTAATATTCATATATGACTTTTGAGTCTAGAATAATACTTCGTTGATGTCCAAAATTTCATGAAGTATTACTTTATAAGAATTTAACAGCTCCCCCATATGTCTCTGATAGATCACTTGTGACATCTATTTATGTGTATGACATCGAGTTACCGAAGCGTGAGACTATGATATTCCCCATACTTCTTTATAAGTCCCAACATATGACTTCCCAGTACTGAGTGAGACTTCAAGGACAATTCTATACTTTTAAATGATTTCATATGACTTTTTGATGTTTAACTAAGACTTTGTTCCTTAGTGAAAATTTTATATTCTAGTAGGCTAATATGTCATTGTTTCCAAAATTTAATACTTCAAAGAAAGAAAATAAGATGATTCCAAATCCAAGATCCAGTGATTAAAATATCACAAATTATTTATGATTCAAGTAGTATAAATAATACCTGATCCTCAAATCCTGAAGAATAAGAGAACAATTGAGAATGAATTTTTGAGAAAGAACCTAAATGTGTTTTTTTGTTTTTTACGAATATTGTAGATATAAATGGGATACTAATTTTCTATACTTTAGTTTATAAATCAAATGATCACCAAGATTTTATGAAATTTGAGTGTTTTCCAAATGTCAGAGTATTTCAATAAGCTAAATTATCTACTACTATAGTCACATAGTGATGAACCTTTTCCAAGTCATGATCATATTGGAGAAAATTATATATAAGTATTTTTATGTTAAAATTAAAAGGATATAACTTTTGGGTATTTCTAGAAATTTCAAATCATTTTTTGAGTATTATAAAATGGATTTATAAGATACCATTTACATGAGGATGAAAAAAAAGGAAATTTATAATATTTTCATGAGGACACGCGGAAGTAGACCCACATGAGAATTTTAAATGATTTATTTAATCAATGATCGAGGGGGATGAAAATGATTTTAATCTCATAATTCTTTTTGATGGAAGGATTGATACATATTATATTATACCATTTTGGGTATATAAAAAATGACATGAAAATTAATGTGCCTCCTGTATATAATACTTTAACAGATGAGAATTAATAAATATATGATAAAAATAGAAGATAATATATTTAGGAAGTATGATCCTTGAGTGTCGTGTTTTTAGGAGAGATGAGACCGAAGGAAGTGCTATGGATAATTTTATAAATATAAAATCTTTAGAATTTAGTGATTGATAAGAAATAGATGTTTAAGGATATTCATGTAGTGAGAATAAACTAATTAACCTTTATTCTTAAAGATATTTTCATGAAAAGTAATGGTTATTAAAATAGTGAGAAATATCACTTCAGAATATTTATAGTTGGATCAAATAGGAATATGGACAATCTTTTTTAGAAGAAACATAAACCAATCAAAGTTATTTCATAAAGGAGTGACTCTTTTTTTTTCATTGAAATTGATGATAGTTAGTATCAACCATGTATCAATGGGATGATGAACTATAGGTTAAGGATAATACCTTCATTCATACTATAATTTAGTTATATATTTATGTTAGAAAACACATGAACCAAGATAATTTCTGGATATAATGAGTAGGTTCTCCTACAAAGGTCCGAACTTGTAAAAAATTGGTGTGTACCTTGTATATTATTATTTATTATATTCATCATGAAATGATAAATGTAACTATAGAAGTAATAGATTCAGATCTTAACCAATCACAATGGTTAATTTATAAAGATTTTTTTTTATATTTGGAATACAATTATTATAACCCTATAATTTTAGCCATTTGATTTATTGGAAATTATAATAAACCTTGGTGAAATTCTCTATTCCACGGCCTATGGCCTCCCAAAATGGAAAAACTCTAGTATTGGTCTCTAGATACTCCACACCACAATCATGAGGGATACACTTTAATCTATGGCCTTCCATTCACCTTGATAAATTCCCAAACCAACACCGCATCACAAATTAAGGGAAAAAAAAACTTCCAACACCACGTAACAACCAACTCCATATTAGTAAAACCAACATACCTTTATCCCAAGACTCCATATCATAGTCAGACCAATCATGACACAAGATGACTGCTTAAGGGTTAATTATTAGAATGTAATCATGGAATCCATGACATAACCCAACCTTCCATTCTATAAGGAAACTCCATAAGAGTCATTCCCTTTTCCAAAATTCCATCTATCAACCTATATGATGCAAGGCATACTTACACTCCATAATCCTAGTACACAGTAGAAATTTCAACATAAACACCAACACTTCTTCTTTAAACATTCTCCCAATATCTACAACAACCAAAACAAAAAACACAATGGTTTTAGAAGGTCTGAGAAATTAAATGGTCAAATTAATTTTTGGGAGGAAAAAGTTGTTTCCGAGGTTAAAATTGAGTTACCACGGTAAAGGTAAAATAAGGTAAAAGGGTATGAAACTAAGTAGTAAAGATTTAAAATTTCCAAAAATCCTATCTATTGGTCGGAGTAGGACACTCAAGAGGGGGGTGAATTGAGTTCCTATCAAAATTTATGTTAAAAATATTATTTAAAAATTCCCCTAATTTAAAATATAAATGGTCCAGTTAAACAAGGTAGCAGATTTATAATATTTTTGAATGTTCAATTAATTTCTCAAAATATTGATTAATTATCAGTTATAGAAATTTGAAAGATTGATGTAACTTTTGAAAGTAATTTACTGAATCAAAAATATTTATAAAAAATATCTAATATTAACTACCAAAGTAATATTTAGTTTTATGAATTATGAGAGAAAACAGAGAAAAAGAAATTTGAAAAACATAATAGAGAAAAATAAGAGGTTCAGTCTCAAGAGACTTAGTCCTCTCTACTTGGTGATCACCTTCCCACAAGTAGTTTATATTAATTAACTTGATGCAAACCATGGATCAAGGTTTCAAAAATCACACAAGGCTGTCCAGGTCAACTAGACCTCTACCAAAATTATTTGTGGGAAACAATATACAACCTGGACATACAAGGACCTCTTCTACAGTTATACGTAGGAGAAAATAATGGTGAAAATGTCTGAGAGAGTGAAGATATATTGTATCTTTCACCTCATCTCAGGAGATAATATGTGTTTGTGAAATAAAAACACCAATTTATCGAAAAGTAATAAGAAAGTGCACAAAAGATCATAAATAATGAGAAAATGTTTATAATGCTATGTGTGATGCGTTTGAAGCTTCTGGAATTATTATATGTAGAAGATGTGAAGTTCGAATCCCCTTCTGGAAACATACACCAAAATAGAGTGTTGTGGAAGCTTTGTGTTCTATTTTCCAATTAGTTGAGATACTCCTCGAAGGTGCTCTTCGCTAGGGTTTATTGTTGCTAGGATGTTGGTATTTTTGGTTTACAACAATTCCTTCCTTGTTCAAAGATAACGAAAATGAGTTTTCTTCTCATATATTATTTTATCCACCTTGAAAGTTATCTCTATATGGTTACTGCACTTTTTTCTCAAGTGTTTTCTTTATACACTTCATAGGTCTACTATAGGAATGTTCTGAATATGTGTTGTACCTCGTACTGGTATCTGAAAATGTCTAAAAAAGATAAATAATGTCATTAATATAATAAGCAGTACTAAGTTTCATAAATACAACTATTAGAATTAATTTTTAATTTAAGACTAATGAAATTTTTTTAAGTGTTGATCGGTAGGTCATTATGTCAATAATTACTTCTCTCAGTAGGTCCTTTTTTCATTATTTCTTTCTGTTGGAATACTGATGTGTCAGTGATTCATTACTACTTGTTATTTGTTCCATTGGTATGTTAGACTATCAGTGAATCAAACTTATATCAGTGACTCAACATTTCAGTTGGATGATTTGTCAGTAGCTCATAATTCTATTGGTGAGTCATCTATCGGTAGCTTATACTTCTTTCAGTGAATCATCTATCAGTAGCTCATATTTCTATTAGTGACTCTCTGTCGGTAGCTCATACTTCTGCTAGTGACTCATCTGTCGGTAGCTCATACTTCTATCAGTGAGTTATGATATCAGTGACTCATACTTGGCCATTTTTGTCTGATTTACTATCTTATATTATAAACATTAATAGAATATGTTAAACTTATATTTGAATGTAGATAATCATAATTAATCATATTTGAACTTATAAATTAAAACATGATTAAACATGATTTTACATGATCCGACATGATCTGACTTGATCCCAACATGATTTGCGAGTCATTAAAATTAGATAGAGCCAAAACTATCTATAAATGTGTAATGAAGGATTTATCAACAATAAATATCTTTTTTTCCCAAATTATCAAATTTTTATCCAATTTACTTGAATAATTATTCTCTTTTTATATAAAGAAACTAATATTTATAAAAATTCCACCTGCCACACCTATAAAAAGACCCCTTCACCACCCCACTTATATACACACCTAATGCTTCCTATACAAAAATAATATAACAAAAACCCTTACCAAAACTCTTTAAAATTACCTAGAGGTTTTGGTTTCACCAAAAGACCAATCTACGATGGCTTAAGGAGTATTCTAGAGGAGGATATCTAAGGAAGAGGTAATTGTTGTAACTGATCTCTTTAATGTTTATTTCTTCTTCCACCTCCTTTAAATATACAATAATAATCCTAATATAATGGAATTTATTTCATTAATATTTTTTATTTTTATTTTTTTGGAATGACCATTATATGTATTCCTTCCTTATCCTTAGAAAATGAGAATATCACCTGTTTTATGGTCATACTATCATCTCTATGAATGATGTATTTTATTTTTCATCACCATGTTATATGGATGGTTATAAAAGTGTATCTAATGAATAAATATGATATTTATGAGATTATTAATATTATAAATATATATTTTAGTCATTATATTAATAATATTAACAATAAATGGTCATTTAAAATATTAAGAACCTAAAACAAGTATATTGCAACATTTTTCTTAATTTAAATATATTTTTTGATAACCTATTTAACTATATAAATTTTGTGACATTAAAATGATAATATATATATATATATATAGTAATGGATATAATGAAACTATTTTATAACCCCTTTGACCACAATTAATGTACCAAAACAGTTTTGGAAGAATTTACCGAACAACCCCATGTGGCCAATGAGAGAAAAAACTATACAATAAATGAATGAAATATGATAAAAATAGACATTAAAAAATTAAATATACCAAAAAAAGGTATGGAATAAATTATTTAATAACCAATTTTTTTTATTCATTAGGTTAGAAACACGCACTACAAAATTTAGGAGTAATGGTAAGGGTTTTCTTTCTAATCTCATTTGGAATTCGATATTGTTATGAATAAGTTTACATCTTGGTAAATAGGATGATATTTCTTTATAAAACAAAATCTATTTTATTATACTCTAGTCTTTCATGAGTTTTAAATTACCTCATACCATTTCACATCTACTTTGGTTCTTAATTCACCCTATGTAAATCTTGTAAGAGAAACTGACCTTGCCTCTTCTTTTTATCCAAGAATATTTCTCTTGTATGTTCATATTAGTTAATTTGTTTAATGTATGTTTTCATATCTTATTATATGATTTATTAAGTTCTTTTTTAATATAATTTATTTTATTTTCCAAATTAATCTCCTTTTAACATTTTAGTGGGATTATTAGCCGCTAACTTTATCTCTCTCTAAAAAAGTGTGAAAAGAATATTGTTTTTCAACACCTTATACATGAATGAATTTTCCCAATTTTATAAAATTTTTTAATAATGAATATTCCTATACAATATTTAATTATTTTAAAATGAAATATCTATTCCAATAGTTTTTTGAAATTTTTATTTTAAAATAAAATTTATAAGAAAAGGATATTTCGTTTTGTTTTTTAAAGATAATTATTAATGCTCTTATAAAAGGGATTTTCATATATATATAGACATACTTTAATGTTTATTATTATTAAATTAGGGATATTATCCAATGTTATCATATATATTATTTCTCTAAATAACTTATGATTATGTTTTTTTTGAAATACTCATAAAACCCATTTCGTTCTCAATGGTTAATTAAGCTATGGTGAAGTTATGAATGATATAAAGTTATAATGACAAATATATATGGTTTATAATTATGTTATGGGTGGATTTTTTATATAAATATAATTAATTGGGTAATATTTTATACCCAATGATCTCAAATAGTTGCACAGGTTGTCATCCCAATCCTAGGGGTACACAGGCGGTCAACCCAAGTTAAAGGGTACACTAGTGGTAAACCTATTCCCAATAAGGTACATAGGTGGTTCCCCAAATCCTACTATATTATGAACATGTGGATAACCTAATAATTAATGTGATGATTGTGTGTAAGGTTTACCTTGATACATTCTATAAGTTCCAGGATCATATCCATTCCATATTATTATGTTACCCATTATGCCTAGCCATGATCATATATTATTGACCCGTGACTCATGTTTGTTGTTATCACTAAATCCTTAAGTAAAGATCCAAGATTTATAATCCATTTTTAATGTGGTATGATTTTACTATTGAAATGTTCATGTGATTTGATTATTTTCTCATATCCACATGATTATCTAATTCTCACTTACGATCTTAGACTGATGACACTCATGTTTACCCTTACTAAGCATCTGAGCTCACCAATTCTTATGTTTTTATTCCCCAGTTTATGAAGAAGGATATTAATAATGATATATCTATAAGGATACCATATGTTAAGGTTATTTATGAGTGATGTTGAATAAAAATTGTAAAATAATTTATTTTTTATTTAGTCTCTAAAGACACTAAACCAATCAATTTTAGGGCATGAATTATTATGACATGTAATGAATATCCATGTAAAATGATGAAATATGTATGTATGTTATTCTCAAATCACCTAATTTTTTATCAAATCATATGAAAAGTTTGTATTTATAGCAATGAATCTTAGAGTGTGGGTTTTGGGTGTTTCAGTTGGTATTCGAGTTGTATTTAGTTATTTTTAGGTATTATAATATAAAAAATAATAGGATTGAGCCTAAAATAGACTATTATAAACTATAAGTGAAGTAAGATGAACTTAATATGTCATATGTTGAAATGAAGGTGTCATAATTTTTGAAAAATTAGGACTGGTTTTATTTATCTAATGATTAATTACTCTGATTATTGTTCCTTGATAATCACAATATTCTTTTTAGTTTTATTCAATGGATGAAATCAGGAGGAATTGAGTTAAAAATAAGGGAAATGGAAAATGAAATGATTTTACCAATGATGAACAAATGATATGATACTTGAAGTAAAAAATATCATGGCTATGGTCACCCAAATCTCTTTAAAGGTTTCAATCATAGAATAAATTCCAGTGGAGCATGCCCAACATAGATTTTTTTCATAATCAATAATTAATTCAAGTTGTACATCGATGAAGAACATCATGAAAAATGGAATTGAATCAATGATTAATTAGCATGATAATTTTGTAACCAAATATAATATCATCACATAATGAATTATAATTAATTTAAGTAATTAAATAATTACCTTAGGTTGAAATATTTTTTCATTGATGAATTTGAAAATGTATCTATGTTGTACCATCATTGCGTTACAAGAATCAAGTGCGGATTCACTATAGCGGTGATCCACATATATACCATGAAACTATGAGCATCACAATCAAAATCTCTAAGTGTTCGTTTGGAAGATCCTAACACTGACATCATTTATCTTAGATCTCCATGATAATCGATACGAAAAAGTATTATCCTTAATATATCTGGAATTGAGAGGGGTGGTGGACGAGGACCACTCCCTATTATTGAGAGAATTCATTGAGAGGGTGTCTATAGGTCATGATTGAATTCTTCATTTAGATCAACACAAACAGCCCAATAGCTATTATTAGGATTGGAAATAATAAAATTGGGTTTAATTAGTGTTAGGTTTAGAATATAATAATTTCATATAAACTGTTATTATTTCCTTAATCCCAATAGAAACATATAGCTATAATAATAATAATAATACTAATAATAATAATACTAATTATAATAATACTACTAATAATAATATTATTTCTTATCATGTAAAAAACCATAGAATTAATTAAATATTATTTCTTGAATAAATTGTTTAAAATGTATTCAAATAACATTTAATACATATATTATTTTCCACTAGACCTTTAAACTTGGTCACCATTCATACATAATATTTATTGGGCCTCTAATAATAAATATTTATTTAATAAATAAATATCATTGAATTATTCACTAATAAATAAATAAGTATTATATTCACTAAATAATAAATAAATATTATTCTCACAAAATATTCTCTCGAATATTCAATGACAAAATATATAAGATCAAGAAAACATGAATAATTATTAAACAACATACATGAATTAAATTTATTCAAAATGATAAATAGTAAATAATATTATTATTTAACTAAGGTTCTAGATACACTTAGTGCATGAATCTCTAATACTATTTCATAGAGACATTAGGAGAAACTACCGAAATTCCACGTTTTTCATCTAGCAACATGCAAAGTCACCCATATAGAAATAATTTAATGTCACAATGAAATTCAACTTCATATAAATTCTTATTATGTAATATAATCTCTTTATCATGATATCTCTAATCTAATATGTTGCAAGAATGTGTATTCAACCTATGTGATCAATGTTTCTTTCTATTAATTTCCAGAAATGGACTTGAGCATAGAACACCATAGAAATGGATTTATTTAGTATATTTAATTTCCATCAAAGGTCTTGATATATCAACTTATTTTGAAGAACAAAAGAGATAAATCCTTTATCTCATTATTCATTAATGAAATATTATTACTTGTTATACACCTAATGTATCCTACTTCACCATGGACATATGTCCTCAAAATTTTAATAAATACCTAAAAGTATGTGACTAATAATATTCATTAATAATAATATTAAGGTATAAGGATCAATATACACATCTTAAGAGAGGAACATCCAATGACATATATAAATATGGATTTTATTCTGGCGGGTCACGTTCTCATAATCTCATTTACTGGAAATTACCAAGGTCATATAACAATAGAATTTTCCTAAAAGTACTATGAGTTTCCACCCCTGATAAGGTATATCATTTATGTCCAATAAAATTACATCATTAGGCTATACACTATATATCGAAGAATACTGTTTTAGTACTTCTGGGTTCTCATCATAGTAGAGAACTACTATAACAATTTAGTGAGACAATTACTCTTAGGATATTCTTAAATACCATGACACATAGATTAATAATCATGATGTGATTATTTTTATACTAATATTTAAAAAACAATTTATATCAGTAATCATAAAGTACATTGAAGTTGGTTCTATGGAACCAACTCCAATAGACTCCCACTTGTACTAGAGAAAAATACTGACAACCTTCAATCCAGTAGCTATCACATGATACTAATTTTTCTACTAATTTAAATATTTATGCAAGGGTCCACCACATTTCCTTTCATGTAAACACTTCTCACCACAACTTCAACACTATAATAAAAATTCCTCAAGATGTGATACTTCCAGAGCATGTGCTTTGTTAGTTGGTGTGACCTTGGATCCATTGAAAGAGCCACCACTATAGTATTATCACAATATAATTTGATATTATATTTATTTCTAGGTTCCAAATCAAGATATTGGAAAAAATTTTGTATCTAAATAGCTTCTCTGGTTACATTAGAATCTTCTATATACTCAGAATCCACTATAGAATCAACGACAACTGACTTCTTTGAACTATTTCAGCTCATAAATTCTCCACTGAGATTAAAGACATTTCCTAAATATAAAATTAGATAATTCCGATCTATTTGGAATATATCACCAGTATAACCATTTATGAATATCTCCTCATCTCCCCCATACACTATAAACATATCCTTAGTTATTCTCAGATACTTAAGGATAACCTTAAGACTACACCAATGCTTCTCACATGTATTAACTTGATATCTTCGTACTGTGCTCATGGTATAGGCAATATAAATCCTAGTACACAACATGATATACATGATTTATCCTGAAACACCCATATTTTTTTATAATTTTTTTTGAATAAATTAAATTTCTTTGATAGCATACGTTACACACTACACCAAGTTTTAACGAATCGTGATATATTATTAATACTATTATTTAAATTTGACCATTATAACCTGGCTATTAAAATTGGAAGAATGAATAGGAATAAACAAATTTTTTATAATGGTTTTATATAAAAAAATCATCTTGATAAAAAGTACTTAAATTTTAGTAAAGTCTTTATATGTTTCAAAAATACTATTTTCTCAAAAAAAATTTTTATTGTTTTTTTGAATAAATAATAATATTATTTTTTTAATAATTTTTGAAAATATAATTGAAAAAATAAACTATATATTTTTAAATATACATTAAAAAATTATATTTGAGTTAATCTTTGAGAATTTATACAAAGATTATTTTTAATGAATTGTAAAAAATCTCAATTTTGATTAAAAATTCGTTTTCATTTAAAGGATTTACAGGCTCCAATTTATCTTAATATGGATTTAAACATAAATTAGTTAAATTATACATTTTTAATCCAATTTAGGTCATTGGAATCAATTTCATATTTAATTTTGATATTAAAACTTTCTATACTGATAAATGTTTTTTCTTTGGAGAACCACATTCTCATCGCATCTATAGGTTTAATTTTAAATTAAAATTTTATAATTATGTGAATGGAATTTGAAAAAATTGATTCCATAGTTAAAATCATAAGAATTTATATTATATAATAATTTAAACTTAATTTTTTTTCAAAATGAATAGTAAAAAAAATAAAAATTAATTACCATGGTTAAGGTTAAAATGGGCTTACTAGGAGTTAAAATAAAAATACAAGGGGTAATTAACTATAAACATTTCCATTACATTTTATACTAATTTTCAACCTTATCTCACCTAATTTTCATTAATGGTCCATTTTGGATCCTTTTGGCATGTTTAAAATGTGGGTAAGCCTTTTTCTTGTTAAAACCTTTAAGTGTGCCTTTTCCCAAACTTATAAAAGGGAACAAATCCTATACACACTTAAAACCTTTTTTACCAATACCTACCCAAATTGATTACTAAATTTACCAAACACATCCTATAGGCCTTATTTTTTTAGTAAACCACTTTAATAATTATTTAGGTGTCAACCTAAAGGAGTTATCCGAAGAAGTGGTATAGTCCTTAACCATGCATTTTCAATTTATTTATTCCTCTAACTCATTGAAATATTCTTTGAACACGATGATATAATAACATAAATATATCCCTTATATTTATATGATATTATTTTAATGGAATTAACTACATCTAGCTCCTTTTCCTTCAAGTGGGAAATAAATTCGTCGATCATGTCTACGACAGACTATCGCCTCACAAACCGATGTAATTCATTTTTATAACCACCTATCATGGATGGATATAATGATATATTTAATGTTTATATATCATATTCATGACATTAATATTATTATTTAATTGTAATATCACATATACCTTATTAATTTCCATTATATGGGAATATGATAACGTCGCTCATGTGTACGGTAGACTACTGCGACACGAAGTGATGAAATTCATTTTTATAATTCACATTACATGAAAGGTAATAAGGATAAATCTAATGAATATATATATGATATATATGAAATGATAATGACTATATAAATGTGATATATTATTCACCATCCTTCAAAAAAATAGAAACAACATTTGTGCATACGTACGACCTACCATCTCCATGAAGGGTGTAATTCATTTTTTTCTCTATCTCTAATGGATTACTATAAATATATATATAATTAATATATATTATATTTATATCATGGTTAAAATTCTATATATTTTGGAACCATGATCAATGTAAATGGATCTAAATTACCAAACCAAAACAAACATGAAAGATGAAGCAGTTATTACCCCAAATGTGATTTTAACAATGAATTATGAGTAAATCGGTAATAAAAGGTCAAAAGTAAATAATATATGGTATGATATATATATAAATATAGTATTTTAATAGATTTATAATAAAAATATATTTATTATAAATGAGGTTTTAATGTGTGTGAAGGAAGTCGAGACTTAAGGTAAGAGATTTTTCATCTCACTTTTATTTTTGTGGGACACATACAATATTGACTACTTATTTCTTTTGTGTGCTAAATATACTACCCATTAATGTATTTTATGATTATTATCATGATAATTATGCGATATATATATATATATATCCATATATGGTTATTTCTTTCATGGGGTTCATTTTTCAAAAGTTATCAAAGTGGTAAAATTTTTATGTTATAATATCATTATTTATCAAGATTCTTTATAATTATGTTTAAAATAATGAAATATTATGAAATTAATCTCAATAAACTCATGAATTGTATTCTCTTATGGCCATTTATTGATATTAAATTTTATTCTTTTATTTACTCCCTTTATGTACTCAATATTCCAAAATAAAAGTTTAAATAAAATCCAAATTTATTTATCTCTTCATTAAAAAACCATTTTTCTTCAATTTCCATATTTTCTAAAAATGTTTTAAATAAATTACTCACTTTTATCAATTTTTTTTAAATAATTGTTTTACCCATTTTTTTTAATTTTTTAAAAAATGGTTTAAAAGTAATCTTCTTGTCATTTTCTGAGTAAAGTTTTCTTGACCTTTTACCTAAAATATGAAAGGAATATTCATTTTAATGTTTATGTCTTGAATGGTATTTTCCACCATCATCACCGATCAATGATTTAAACATCGCTTTAAAATTTTCCAAGATTATTTTCACATATTTTTTTTCTTTAGTTGATAAATATTTATATTTTAAAGAAGTGTTTTCAAAATGGAAAGGATATATTCCTTAAGAATGTTTTAATATTATTTTTATGGAATTTCAATTCATAGAAGAAAGACACAATTGGTTTTCCTTATGTTATTATAGGTATATGATCCAATTGTACCATTTTTATTATTTCCAAGGATGGTTTATGATTTTGATGAATAGATTTTTATGAAACTAAATCGTTTTCCATAAGTTATGCTATAATGAATTGACCGAATTTTTATGAAACCCATTTCATTTTTATGGGTTATGATTTGATAAAATTATTATGAATCCCATTTACTCTCTATGGGTTATGATATAATTAATGTTTAATGATCTTGTGGAATAAAAATTTATTGATCATTTGATGATTGGAGCCTATATATCCCTCTAATTAATTGGATAATGATAATTTTATATGATCTTAGATGGTACACATTTGGTTATCCCAATCCTAAAAAAGGGAGTACACATGAAGTTATACCAAACCCAAAAAATAGGGAACATGGGTGGTTATCCTAAGGATGAAGTAGTTTCATGGGTGGTTAGAACAAGCCTAACATGTTATGAATGTCATGGTGGGTATACTTGACATATGATTTTCTTTTCTTATGTGTATGCCACAAATCTATGTTTTATTCTAATGTAATGACTCATAGATCATGTTCTTTGATTAATTTTTGATTCACGTCATATGAACTGCCAAAATTTATTCTATAACTCATGTTTATGATCTATTATATGAAAGGTATATTTTTCAAATGTTATTCTCACGTTCTCTTACCCTTACACTCATGTTATGTTGATATCTCCCCTATTTACCTTTACTGTGCATTTGAGCTCAACCTTTCTTGTGTTTCCTTTACTGTGGTTATGAAAAAATATATTATGTATGATATGTATAAGAATGGTTCTAGTTATAAAGAACTAGGTGAGAGATTAATTATTTCACTTATGAACAAATTGTTTATGTATCTAAGGTTCAAAAGACACTAGACCCATATGATTGTGGCAATGATTGTTTTGTTATGTAATGAATATTCATCTGTTAAGATGTGATATCTATGTATGAGAAGTTTGAGTCTTTGTAGTTGGTTTCATAGAAATGTTTAGTTAACCTTTGGAAAATAGGATGAAAAAAATTTAGTGAGATCCCTAAGGATATGTCCAAGGATAACTGTAAGGATAATTCAAAGTATGGGAAATTTTTTAGAATTTTTATGAAGGATAGAGTGAGTGGTTTCCAAGAAATTACATCCTTTTTGGGATACTATAAGTGGATGTGTCTCAAGAATAGTTACACCTAGGGGAAATAAATCTAAAAAGAGAGCATTGAGATGAAATCAATCGTCACTTGGTGCATGGAAATAGGCCTAGATACACACCTAGTTTGACACTCTCAGGGGATGTGATTTGTAAATTCACAAATTCTTTATAAACCATCATGAAGGATTTGAATAATGATAATTAATTACCTAGGTTAATACTAGGGTGTTATTGATTGAAAATAAGGTGTAAGGATTTAAACATCCTATAAGAAATTCTTCATGATTAGGTGTTTTATTAATATGATTACTGTTTCTCACACTATAATTTTTGGTTTTATTCAATATATGGAACTCAAAGGAACTATTTTAATTTACAATGCAATGGAAAATGCAATGATTGTCCTCCTAATAAACTCAGTGTTATGGGAGATATAATGAAAAATATTATTGTTGTATTCACACAATTTTCTAAGGATATGAATAATATTGAATTTCCAAATGAGAAAAGGAGGGAGAATTTTTTTTTGAGTCCCTTATGAGAAAAAATCAAAATTTTATTAGTGGTTCTAATGATCCAATATTTTATGAGAAATTCATCAGTACCACTAAAAAGATATTTTACATTATCCAGTGTTTGGATAATAAAAAATTCATCTTTTCTACCTATCATTGGAAGGTGAATTAGATCAACAGTGGACTCTTATCAAGAATACGAGGTAATAGGATGAAATCAACTCCATGGAGTGGGATGAGTTTAAGTGATTATTTTACAATAATTACTTTCCTTATATTTTTTATATGAAAATGAAGAATGAATTCCTTGTGTAAAATAGAAGGATGGTGAATCTTTTGGTACCTATGGGGTTAATTTTACAAGGATTGTAAAGTACACTTATGGTATCATCATCCAACCTGAAAGTAAGGTTGATCAATTATTTATTGTATTAAAAAAAATTCTTCAAATGGTGTTATAAATAAGAGAGTTTATTAGCCATTAATAAATCATTCTATGTGATATTAACGTGGAAATTGACATTGGAGTTACCCATAAATCTCATATATTTGATAATAAAAGAAATATGGTGTTAAAAGGAAAATCCAAAAAACTTGGAGAAAAGAAGATGATATTTCATTAATACTTGGAGTGTGGAAGGAAACATGGAGAAAAATGTCTTAAGAAGACTACTATTTTTTTTAATTGTGGAAAGGAAGACCATAGAGTGGAAGAATGTTGAAGTTTTGGGAAGAAGTTAGTTAACAATATGAATAAATAAAATTCTCTGCCGAATTCACCTCCCACACTTCAAGGATTCAAATTCAAGGATTTTGGGCATTATGAAAATAATTTCTCAAATATAAAGGTTAATGAAAATGATTGATGTTAGAAACTTAGTAATCTGAGAGAAAAAAGGAAATATCATGTCGTTACTATTTCTAATGAGGGGTATAATAATGACATGGTGAAAGGTATACTTACTATTCGCTCTATAATTGATAATGTTTCATTTGAATATGGACCTAACCACTCATTTGTATCTATGTAATTTTCTAAAGGAATCACAATACCACCTCAAAAATTATATGTTGAATTATTAGTAAAAACCCCTAATGGAATGATTATCTCATATCAAGTCTATGATTATTATCTAGTTAAAGTTTGTGGGAATATATATTTTTATAAATATTTTTATTATCCCATTGTTTTAATTTGATATTATGTTAGGCATGGGTTGGATTTTTCTATATAAATCCCACTTTAGTTTCTAAATAAGGGAAGTTACGTTTTATATTCCAAAGTAATCTATGATTATCTACTAGTAGAATGATAAATATGAACTTCAAGTGGAAACTGTACCCATTATATGGGTCTTGATTACTATTCAAAAAGGGGTGTTTAGCTAGGATGGTTGGGGATAAATTCAACATATATCATATGACTTTACTATGGGAGTTTTTTGTTGTCTTCTCGAAAGATTTTCCCAGCCTTCCACTGAATCATGATGTTGAGTTATCAATAGAAATCATACCTAGTTCCAAACCTATTTCAAATAATCCCTATAGAATGTTACTTATTGAGTTTCTATAATTGAATACGAAACTCTAGGAGAATCTTAAAAAATAGATTTATTCAGCTAAGTGTGTTACCTTGGGGTGAACCTACCCTTTTTGTTAAGAAGAAAGAAGGATCAATGTGACTCATAATTGATTATTGATAATTGAACAACTTCACATTGAAGAATAAGTATCCTCTACCCCATATTGATGATTTTTTTCTAATTATATAGAGATCAATACTTTTACAAGATTTAACTTCATTATAGATATCATTAATTGAGGGTTAGTGTAACGCCCTATTACCTTTTTTCAGGTGTGTTCAATTTTGTATTTTTTATGCTTTTTCGTTGGGAGAGTTTTTGCTGAGCATGAATTGGGAGAATACCTATAATGGTGAAGTTACAGATTTGATGGAATTTTCAGCATAAACATATAGTTTATGCTATTCACTGGGTAGTTACATGATGTGTAATTGGATTACATGATATGTAATTCCTTCCAGAAATATCTCATGAGTTGATTACACAACGTGAAATTGGTACACATCATATAAGAGATTTGTGTCGTCTAATGTGAAAAATTAGGATTTGATTAAAAAGGAAATGTGTTTTTAAATGTAGGTTTTCATGATGTTTAAAACACTACACGTTGTGTATTACGCTTAACTATAACTTTTAGGGTGTCCTATGCATTTTTGAGGCTTTATTATCTTTTGTAGCCTTCCCCTCTTAGGTAGAGCTCTTACCCTAGAAGTTTTTTGCTGTTTCCGTTTCATCCATATCAATTCATTTATTGATTTATCTATAGGTATAGGCTCTTCATATCTTTGGGTAAGCCTTTACTCTTGGTCTCTCTCTTGTTTTGGTTATGAAAATATTTTTGGTATGGATTGGTAATCATAAAGTGTTTTCTATTAATCCTTTTCAGTCTTTTGTTATGCCTTGTCTTTCGAAGGAAAATATTGTGGTTTCCAAACCCTATGATAAAAGTTGGTTATGTTTTCTATATCCATGAGTTAGGTTAATCTATCCAAGTGTTCTAATATCTTTAATTTCTTATTTTTCTTATTATTTCCTTGAGATTTTAAATGGAATTGCATGTGTTGAAATTGAAATGGGAATGGGTTTGTGTTTTAAAAGGGTTTTTTGATTTTAAAATAGAATGTCCTTGATTTTAATTGGAAAATGGATTTTCATAACCTGAATTTTATTTTATTGTCTTTGAAATGGTTTTATAAAAATGTGAGCATGGTTTTTAGAAATAGAAATTGAGAAACATTACACAACAGGAACCTTGGGCACATTGGGAAAGACACACGGGTAGCCTTAGTGTCTGTGATTCCACTAAGAGGTAACCTATTTTATATTTATGATCTATGGTAGGCCTCTATGTTATTTGGATCCAACCATATGCCTTGTTAGTCTTGTGAGTTTTTAGTACGTATTGTGTCATAGGTTGGAGAATGGATGGGAGGTGCATTTTTTTTGGTTGTTTATTGCATGATATATTATCTTATGGATGTTGTATCACATGTATATTTATATTATGTATATTTACCTTCTTTGTCATCGATTTGGAAAAAAATGACATGTAATTTTTTAAAACTCAAGGATTTTTTGAAAAAGGTTTTCAAATTTATATATATGCATATATTCTTGTAAAACTATTTCATTTTAAAGCTTGAACATATGAATTATTTTTATTAGAACTTATGTAGATTCATTGGTGGTATCCTTATAGTCTCTATAGATCACACCCTAATTCTTCCATTGGTGTGGATGTATACATTGTTTTGCAGGATTTAGTTAATTTTAAGGGTATTCTGTAGCATGCTGTCTTTTATTTACATCTCTGTTTCAGTTTGGGGATGGTATGGAGGTGATTATTGGTCGCATAGAGACTTATTTTCTTGACTTTCCATACTTTATGGTTTATCCTATTTGGATCAGTTGTACCTCCCTTATTTCTATTTTGTACTCTATTTGTATGTATTTTTTCCTTATATATGATATTTGTTTTGTTATCTTTGTTTTACCCCACCCCATAATGGGTTGACTTGTGTGACTGGTATGATGGAACTGGTTTGGTATATTATAATTTGGAATCAAAGGGGTCACTCATCCTTATGTTTATTAACATTTCATAAGTTGGTTCTATTTCTTGGGTAGACATGAGTAGGATTGTCTGAATTGAGATAGTAGGTTCAAAAAAGGGGCATGACCATCTCACTCTTGTAACTGAATTTGAGTTTCCATGGGTTGTCGAAAAGTCTTTACCAAGTCCAAGACCAAAGAATTTTGGTTCATTTGAATAAATTTTATGGTAAATTTGTTTAAATTTACCTATCAACAATGTTTGCTGGAATTGGTGTGTGTATGATCATTTAAATAAACCAAGTGGGGGAGTCTATTTAGATGAATCTATTCCTTTATAAAGGGGTTTTACTTTTTGTGGTAGAATTCAAAACTGCTTTAAATTTTTATTGTTTTTAAATATTTTTTTGGATTATTGCTTTTGGTTAAATGGTTATGTAGTTTCTCATGTATGATGGGTTATTTCTCATGTATGAGTTGTGGATCATGGCTCCAAATTTACCATGAAACATCCACCCATATTCTCTGGCGATAAGGGACCCCAAGATCTAGGGGAGTGGCTTTAATATATTGAAAGGATCTTAAAGTTTTTAAAGAAAAATGAATATTACCATGTGGGTTTTCCCACATATATTCTCAAGGTTCCAAAAAGAATATGGTGGGACTTGATAGTGAAAACTAAATTTCATGAAGGCATTACCTAGGTTTCTTTCAAAAATATGTTTAAGCATCATTTTTACCTCGAGACGTAACATGAAGTAAAGACTTAGGAGCTTATGACATTGAAGAAAGGGGAGAGAACCATATTGGAGTACTCAAACTTCTTTTATAAGTTGGTTCACGAGGCACCAGATCTTATCACCAATGATTACCTAAAGTCTTGGAGGTTTGATATGGGGATGGGGGCCAATGTTCGGTCAATGTTAGTGATTTTGTTCCTTTAAAAATTTGTAGAGGTAGTGGATAAAACAACTTTAGCTGAGGCATATGTAGTTGGAAGGACTTGTTTGGTAAGTGCTTCAGTTTGTACAGTGGTTATCTAGGGTGCTTCTTCTGGTCAGAAAGGGAAGTGCAAAAGTGGTTAGTTTTCAATAGGACCAGTTTCAGTGGATTATTTAAGATAACAAAATTTTATTTTCCGCTAGTGTGGGAGGTGTGGCATACCAGTCCTCAACTTACAAAGGCTCTTCAGACTTTCCACCTTTGTGGGTAGTCTAGTCATCTAAATTTTTTTTATGATAAGATGTCCCAAGGAAATAAGGTGAGATCCACTTTCACCAAGGTGTCACAGGTTCATGTTGATTCTTCCAATGGTGGTGGGTCTCATCCTTATGATAATGGGGATGTCCAAGTGGCTATGTACGAACAGATTTATGTAGCAGAGTGCGCGCCAGTGTAATATGAAGCAAGGAAAACTATTGTTAGAGGTAAAATGTTTATTTTTTCCTCTATGGTGCTATCTTTATTAGATATGGGTGCCAATAATTATTTTATATTGTCAAACTGGGTTGAAATGATGGGATTGTTTCCATAACTTATTCTATTATTGTTGGAACTTTCCACACCTTTGAGAAAGAGGTCCGAATAAGGATTTAAGTTCCTCACATGTCAGGTGGTGATAAGTGACTTTGAGGTGGTTTGAGACTTCTTAGTTATTGATCATGAAATCATTGAGTTGATTATTGACATGGATTGGATAGTCAGTGTGAAATACCAGATAGAATATTTTAATCATTGGGTATAGTTTTTATCTACAGATGGGGTCACTCATGTTTTCTACGGTGAGTGGGGAACTATATTGTGAAGGGCATGGCATGTTATTACTTATGCTGGTATATTATCATACAAGTTATTAGAAATGTTTCTTGATTATGTTGACCCTTTCTTAGGCTATCAACTACCTACTATTGTGTGTGCATACCCTGAGGTATTTCTGGATGATTTCTATAGTTTACTACCATTGAGGGAGGATGAGTTTACAATTGAACTTCTCCCTTGAATGTTGCTCATTTCCATTCCATCCTATCTAATGGAACCTTATGAGTTAGTGTTACTTAAGATCCATCTTGAGGGCCTAGAGGTTAAATTATTTATTCATCTTAGTATGTCACTATGGGATTTTCTTTTACTCTTTTATAATAAGAAAAACAAGATCCTTATACTTTTTATTGACTATCGAAATTTAAATCGTGTGACCATTAAGAACAGGTATCCTTTACCTAGAATTGATGATCTCATAGATCAAGTTATAGGGGATTATTGGTTTGTTAAGATTTAACAGTGGTCGGGGTACCACTAGTTGAGATTTTGAGAAGTGTATATACCAAAAACAACTTTTATGTGTTGATAAGGGAATTTAATGTTTTTGGTTATACCATTCAGTCTCACTAATGTTCTTGTGATGTTTATGGATTTGATGAACTGAATATTTCATCAGTTATTTTACTCTTTTGTTTTTGTGTTCATAGATGATATCATGGTGTACTCCAGGATAGAGGAGGAGAATAAAGAAAATTTGGATATCATTATTCTAACCTTGAGGGAATATTGGGTGTATAGTAAGATTTCAAGTGTGATTTTTGGATCTAATAAGTGAAGTTTATAAGGCATGTGATATATGAGAGGTAAATCTCAATAGATCTTGATTAGGTATAGACAATTATGTCTTATAAGTATCCTAGAAACGTGTTTGAGATCTTGTGCTTCATGGGTTTGGTAGGTTACTATAGAAGGTTTTTTAGGATTTCATTAAGATTGCATATTTTATGAAAACTTTAACCGGTAAGTGTGTAAAGTTTGAATGTAATGAAAAGTGTCAAAGAATTATTAAGGAGCTGAAGATGAGGTTGAATTTAACACAAGTTTTAATTCTTCCAGAACTAGGTTTGGGTTATGATGTTTTCTGTGATGCTTTTGGCATGAGTTTGAGATGTGTATTTATGGAGGGGAAACATGTTTTGTATTATGAATCCCACCCATTACACCCACATGAGAAGAACTACCCTACCCATAATATTTATTTGGATGATATTATGCATGCACTCAAAATGTTGCAGAACTATCACTTTAGGGAGAGATTTATGGTATATCCAGATCATAAGAGCCTGAAATAAATTTTTAACCAGAGTAATATGAACATGAGACAGAGAAACTCAGTTGAGTATATTCAGACCATTTATTTTTATATCATATATACCCCCGGGAAAGTAAATGTGGTTACCAATTCATTGAGTAGAAAATTACCGACACAAGCCACAAAAGAGTTGGTTGAAAAATGGTCTCTGATGAGTTTGATTGCTGATATGAGTTTGGGAGTATAGAAGGTTGGTGGATAGGTGCTTTTGTATTTGTTATTGTTCAACTCATATTTTTATGAGAGAGTTCAACTTAAGCAGAATACAAACATCTAGAGATGATTCTTAGGAGAAATCCTAAATAGTGGGGAGACCTCAAGTGAGTGGTCTTGGTCTCGTAGTGGAGATTTATGCTTCTGAATTAGGTTGGTAGTTCCATTTTAATCGAGACAGGAGTTTCTAGATAGTGTACACTAGTCATGTTAGTTTTTCCACCCTAGGGCTACAAATATGTACCACAATTTAAGATGCTAGTATTGGTGGTTGGGGATGAGGTGGTTAGTTTCTAATTTTGTATCATAGTGGCTCACTTATAAGAGAGTTAAGGCAGAACACTATAGATCTTCAAATTTTTTCCAGCCTTTACCCATTCTGGTATGTAAGTGGGATGAGAGTTACATGGATTTTGTCATTGGTTTACCATATCATCCTTGCAGGAAGGATTCAATTTTGGTGATTATTGACAGAATAACTAAATCAGTGCATTTATTTCCAATAAAGGAAACAAAGAATGTGGAATATATTGGAGACTTTTATGTCTAAGATATTGTGAGTATTCATGGAGTTCCATCTATAATTGTTTTTTATAGTTTATTGTGGTTCACCTCAAAATTCTGGAAAGGTTTTCAGGAATAAATGGGATCCCAATTGAAATTGAGTATGGATTATCATCCAAAGATGGATGAACAAACATAGAGGGATATCCAGGTTCTTGAGGATATGCTCTGGGATTCTGAGCTTTATTTTAATGGATCTTGGGATAGAGATTTTATTTTGGTCAGATTTTCTTATAACAATATTTATTAGGATTAGATCATGATGGAACCATTTGAGGATTTATATGGGTGTCCATGTCGATCTACCTTGTGCTTGGAAGAGTTGGGAGAATATTCCTTGGTTGGGCCAAGTGTGGTTTATGAGAGGATATGAATGGTGTATTTGATCCAACAACATTTGATCATGGTATAGAATCATCATAAATATTATGAGGACCATCATCATTGGTGGATAGAGTGTGAGGGTGGTAATCAAGTATTTCTCAAAGTTTCGCCTCACTTAAGACATCATCAGTTGGGTAAGCAAGGTAAGTTGGCATCTTGTCTTGTGGTCCCCTTTGAGATCATTGAGTGACTAGGGAGGGTGGCCTATTAGTTTATTTTATCAATTGTATTGACTTATATAGTGATGTTTTTCATTTTTCCAAATTGGGGAGATATATACCAAATCTTTCCCATGTGATTAGATGGGAAGATGTTGATATTGAGCCCGATAAAACCTTGGTTAAGCTGCCAGTTCAGATTATGGATTTCCAAGATAAGGTACTGTGTGGTAAAACCATCCCCTAAGTCTGAGTACTATATCAGTATATATAGGATCTCTATGAGATGTAGGAGCGGGAGTTGTTGACGAGGAAACGATGACCTTCTATTTTTGTGGATCTAGGATCTTTAGATATTTCTAGGGACAAGAATATATTGTGGTGGGGATATTATAACACCACATTAACATTCTATAAGGTATGTTCAATTTTTTATTTTGGTATCCTTTTTCATTGGGTGAGTTTTTTTTAACCATGATTTGGGAGGATGCCTATAATGGTGAAGTCAGGGATTTGTTGGAATTTTAATCATAAACCAATAGTTTCTACTATTTTATGGATAGTTACACAATTTTTAATTGGATTTCATGAAGTTTAATTCCTTTCAGATAGATCTAGTGAGTTTATTACACAACAAAAAAATGGTACACGTCATGTAAGGGTTTCACATCATGTAATGTGAAAAATTGGGATTAAATTAAAAAGGCGATGTGTTTTACAACATAACTTAAAATGAAATGGTTTAATGACATGTAAATGATTACACTCCATGTAATACCTTGAGTTTCTGCTTTTAGGGTTCCGTATGGGTGTTTGAGGATTCATTCTCTTTTTTATCCTCCTCCTATCATCCAGATATCTGAACTTAGGTATTTTTGGGTGTTTTCATTACGACCAGATCGATTCATTCATTGATTGATTATTAGGGATATGTGATTCATCTCTTTGTGTAATCCTTTCATCTTGGTTTCTTTCTCATTATGGTTTCGATAATGTTTGTGGTAGGGATTAGTAATCAAAAAGTTTTTTTATCAACCCTTTTTATTCTTTTGTCATGACTTGTCTTCCGAAGGAAAATCCTATGCTTTCCAATCCCCACATTCAATTTTAGTTAGGTTTTCTACGTCATTGAGGTTGGTGAATCTATCCAAGTGTTATAATATATTGAATTTATTATTTTTCTTATTGTTTTATAGAGATTTGAAATGGAATTGCATGTGTTGAAATTTAAATGGTCATGGGTTTACATTTTAAAAAGTGTTTTTATTTGAAAAATATAATTTCCTTTTTATGAAATAGAAAATGGGTTTTCAAACCCCAAATAATATTGGATTATCTTTGAAATGGTTTTATAAAATGTGAGCATGGTTTTAAAAACATAAATTGACAAAAATTGCACAGTTGGAGCCTTGGGTGCATCAGGAAAGAGACATGGGTAACCTTAGTGTGTGTGAAACCACTAGGAGGTAACCTCTTGTATGTTTATGGTCTATGGAAGGAATCGATGTTAGTTGGATCCAACCTTATGCCTTTCTAGGATTTTCAGTTTTTATTACGTATTTTCTCATAGGATTGAGCCTAGCTGGAAGGTGTATTATTATTTCTAGTTTTTTTTGTATGATTAATTATCTCTTGGATGATGGGTCACATGTGTATTTATATTCAATATATTTACCTAATTT
This sequence comes from Viscum album, assembly GCA_963277665.1. NCBI lineage: Eukaryota > Viridiplantae > Streptophyta > Magnoliopsida > Santalales > Viscaceae > Viscum > Viscum album. The sequence continues at coordinate 2,078,161,538 of OY728128.1, read as the reverse complement.
GTTCTATATTTGGAAAATATGACATGAAATTTTTGAAAACTCAAGGATTTTTTGAAAAATTTTCAAATATTTATATATAAATGCTTATGAAACTATTTTGTTTTAAAGATTGTACATGTGAATTCTAGTTATTAGAACTTGTGTAGATTCTTTGGTGGTATATTTTTGGGATATGTAGTTCACACCCTACTTCTGACCATGGGGCGACTATAGACCTTGTTTAGTTGGATTCATGTAAATAGAAGGGAATTATGTAGCATGCCAGGCCTTCTTTACATCGCTGTTTTAGTTTGGAGATGGTTTGGAGGTTACAATTGGTCACATGGAGACCTGTTGTCTAGACTTTTCATACTTTCTATTTTAGCCTATTTATATTAGTTGTATCTCTCTTGTTTCTACCTTTTACTCTGGTTGTTTGTCTTTTTATTCTTATATTTGAGACATGTTTTTTTATCTTTGTTTTAACCAACACTGTAATAAGTTGACTTGGGTGACTGATCTGGTTGACCCAGGTTATTATATTATAGTTTAGATGAAGGATATACCAAATACACCATTCCGTATATGGTTTGGGAACTCAATATATATAGTTATTCTATATGGTATTACTAATTCCTCTACTATCTTCATAGATTTAATGAATAGAGTCTTTATATATTACCTCGATAGTTTGTGGTATTATTTATAGATGATATTATAATATATTCAAAGAGAAAATAAGAGTGTAAAGATCACTTGATAATTATACTGAAGACCCCAAGGAAGGACAAATTGTATGAAAAATTTACAATGTATGAATTTTGGATATAAAAGTTTTTATTTTTGTGTCATATAATCTTTAGAGAGTGTATATCAATGGATCCATCATAGAAAGAGTCTATTAAACATTTTCCTAATCCAACTATGATGAATGAGATCCTAAATATTCTTAGTTTGGCTGGATATTATCAAAGGGTTGTGGAAACTTTCTCACAGCTATCCAATCCACTCACCATGTTAACTCGGAAGGGAGCCAAGTTCCTATAGATAGATGAATGTGAAGAAAATTTCAAGGAACAAAATAGAAGATTAGTCAATGCACATGATCTTATATTACCATATAGTGGATAAAGATATATAATCTATAGTGATGAATAGAATAATGGCTTAGGATGAATTATTATGTAAAATGATATGGTGATAAATTATATTACATGATAATTGAAGGTTCATGAGAAAATTTCCCAACTCATAATTTGGAGTTAGCTACAATAATTTGTTCATTAGAAATATAGAGTGATTATCTTTTTAGATAAAAGTGTGATATATATATATTGATCATAAAAGTTTAAAGTAAATATTCATACAGAAGGATTTGAACATATGCTAGAGAAGATGGTTATTTCTAATTAATGATTATGACTTCTCAATAAATTTATACCCAAGGAATGGAAACACGGTGAATGATACTTTGATTGGAAAAGATAATTCTAGATTATATATGATAAGGATCACAAAAGATCCAATATTTATGGATTTACAAAGGATATATCATTAAATGTTAAAGAAAGGGGAGAAATATTATCTCTCTAAAATGCGTGTTCAACAATATATCCAAATAAAGATTAAAGAGGCACAAAAGGAAGATGTAGAGCTACAGAATATGGTCATAAATATTATTCAGTTTAAACTTGATTATGATGGAATTATAAGGTTTTGAAATAGTGTATGTGTTCTATCCATACTAGATTTGAAGAAGGGGTTATTAGAGGAGTTTCATAGTTCTTTATTCCCTATTTATCCTTGATGTATGAAGATATATATAGATATGAAAGAGTTTTTTTAGTGGGATGAAATAAAGAGTGTTATTATAGAACATGTATCTTGGTTCTTGGTATATTATAAAGTTAAGGTTAAAAGAAAAAATTATAATGGGATGTTACAATAATTATCCATCTGAAATGAAAATGAAAAAACATCACTATGGATTTTTTCATCAGACTCCCCAAAAAATCTAATGGATATAATTCTATATGGGTTGTAGTCGATCACCTTACAAAGTTATAACAATTCATCATAGTAAAATAATATTCTTCTATGGATTATATTTCCAGATTATCCATTAAGTAAGTGGTAAGGTTTTATGGAGTACCACATTCTATTGTGTCTGATTGGGTTGTGAGTTTTACCTAAATGTTTTGGAGAAGTCTTCAACAAGCTCTTGATAAAGAGTTATGTTTAAGTACCACGTACCATCCTCAGAAAAATTTTTAGTCTAAGAGAACTATTTTAACCCTATAGAATATGTTGATATATTTTTCTATGAATTTCAAATTTGGATTGGATCAACACCTTCCTCTAGTTGCGTTTTCATACAAAAAAACTTTTACTCAAGTATTTATATGGACCCTTATGAATCCCTCTATGGAAAGAATTATAGAACTCTAATGTACTAGGATAAAGTTGGAGAAAAAATCTATTGGGACTTGATCTAGCTGAATAAATTTCATATATGGTTATATCTATTAAAAAAAAATATGTTCATCACAATGTCGGTAGAAAAGTTATGATGATTATCGCTGATGTAATCTGAAATTTGATGTTGGTGACAAGGTGAATATATGATTTTTTCCATAGAATAAGGTAGTGAGATTTGAAAATAATTAAAAACTGTTACCTAGTTATATTGGTACCCTTAATTTTTTGAGTGTATCGAGATCTTATCTTATCAATTGGATCTTCCAATGAACATCTCTCAAGTCCATGATGTGTTCCATGTATGTCTACAGAGGAAGTTCACACCTAATACTTAACATGAACTAAACTCAATGTTTGTACCATTGGAACATTATTTTTCCTATAAAAGGCAACTGGTGGAGATTTTTTATCATAGATATAAAGGGATACGAAACAATACCACTCACCTGATCAAAGTTTTGTGGAAAAACCACCAATTTAAAGAAGTTACATAGGAACCTGAGGATACAATGCGATGGAAGTATCCTCATTTTTTTGTATTGGAATGATGAATTTAGAGGTTGAAATTCATTTTATGGGGGTTATAATTTAACACCATAAGTTTTTATGATTTTTTGAAGAAATTAAATTTCTTCAGTATTTTTCATTACACACAACACAATGTTTTAATGAACCATAATATACTACTAGTATTATTATTTAAATGTGACCATTATAACCTTACTGTTAAACTTGGTGGAATGAATAGGTATAAAAAAATTTAAAAATTAAGTATAATGGTTTAATATAAAGAAATAATATTGCTAAAAATTTACTACTTTTTTGGTAAAGTCTTTATATTCTTCAAAAATACTATTTCTAAAAAAACGTTTTTGTGAATAATTTTTTTTCAATTTTAGAAAATATATTTGAAAAAATAAACTTAATTTTTAAAATATTTGTGTAAAAATTATCTTTGAATGATTTTTTGAGAATTTTTGGCAATGATTAATTTTTTATGAATAGTAAAATATATTGATTTCTATTAAAAACCGCGTTTTCATTTAAAGAATCTTAAATATCTATTTTATTTTAAGATTTTTTTAAAATTTTAGTTATCTAAATTTTATATTTATTAATCCAATTTATATCATTTTATTTAATTTCATATTGATTTTTTATTAAAACTTTCTATACTTATGCAAAATTTCTTTTTGGAAAACCACATTTTCATCGCATATGCGGATTTAATTCTAAATTAAAATTTTCTAATTATATTGATGGAATTTAGAAAAATATATTAAATATTATAAATCATCACAATTAATATTATATATTAAGTTTAATTTAATTTTTAGTCAAAATGAATAGTAAAAATAGTAAAAATTAATTAACACAGTTAAGGTTATAACTTATTTATCAGGGGTTAAGCCAAAAAGATAAAGAGTACAATGCGATATATACATTTGAAAATACAATTTAATGGAAATATTTATACCTTATATCATATAAGGTTATATAATTAGATATCTTGGAGAATTTTTTAATGTTTGAAATCTTGGTACACCGTTTTCTTTTCGAAAATTTCTAGTGTGTTCTTTTTTCCACTTATAAAGGGGCACCCCTCTCCTCTCCTATAAACACTTATAAAACTATCTAATTTGGACATAACATGAAAAAATAAATTACTTAATTCTATCCCCACATCTTAGAGTCCTTATTTTGATTAGGAATCCCTTCTAAAAATTATTTTGGTGTAAACCTAAAGGAGTTCTCCCAAGAAGAGGTATATTCCTTAACCATGTGTTTTCATTTTATTTATTCTTATAACTACTTAAAATTTTATTAAACCATGTTGATATTAAAAATAATAATATCCAATATAATTATATGTCATTTTGTTAATTTCATGACCTATATCTATCTCCTCTCCCATCAAGTGGGAAACAAAACAGTCGATTATTTGTACAACGGAATACCTCCTTGTGAACCAATATATTTTGTTTTCCATCACTAACTCCCACAACTTGATATATTGATGAATTTAATTTTTACATATGATATTAATGAAATTATCATTTTTTTTAATTAAAATATCATATATGGCTTCTTACATTCTATTTCATGGGAGTGCAATAAGGTCGCTCATGTGTACGGTAGACTACCACCAAATGAAGTGATGTAATTTTTTTTCTCTTATGATTTACATGAGAGGTAATAAGAATAATTTTAATTAATATATATGATATATAATACATAATAATAACTCTATAAATGTGATATATTATTTACCTTCCACTCATTCTATCCGTATAAAAAATGGAAATAACGTTCCCGTGTACATATGACCTACCGTCTTCATAATTGGTGTAATTCATTTTCTATCTCTAATTTTTTTATTAATATAAATGAATATATAATCAATATATATGATAGTTATATATCATTTTTAAATTATTTATATGATTAAACCATGATCAATTTAAAATTCTTGAAAATACCAAATGAAAGCATACATGAAAAACACAATAGTTATTACCCGAAACTTGATTTTAACAAGGTGTTGTTAACAAACAGGTAATAATTGGTCATAACTAAATCATATATGGTATGAAATATATAATTAAATATATTTAATTGATATATATTAAACCTATATTTATTATACAGTAGGGTTTAATGTGTATGAAGGAAGTTGAGACTTAAGGTAAGGGATTTTGTTGTCTTCCATTTATTTATATGGGACAATTTCTATATTCACAGTTTTTTATTTTATATGGTGTATATACTACCCATGAATGTATTTTATGATTATTATCATGCTAATTATAGGATATACATGTCCATATTTTTTTATTTCTTTCATGGGTCTTATATTTCAAAAGTTACGAAAGTGCTAAAACTTTTATGTTACAATATCATTGTTTATTAGGATTGTTTATGATTTTGTTTACAATGATGAGATAATATGATAAACCTCTCAAGAAAATAATGATTTTTTTTAAATTATTGTTATTTATTTATATTACATCTTTCATTTCATTCTCATCTCTTTATGTATTGAATATTCCTAAAGAATTTTTTTTAAGAAAAAACCAAATTCATTTTTCTCTTCGGTCGAAAACCCTTTTTCTTCCATTTCCATGTTTTCTAAAATTTTTTAAAGAATGTTTTAACTATTATTCAATGATTTTTTAAATACATTTTTACCCATGTCTAAATTTTTAAAAAATGGTTTAAAATTAATCTTCTTGTTATTTTTCGAACAAGTAACTCTTGAATTTTTTCTAAAAATGTTAAAGGAATATTTATTTTAATGTGCATGACATGAATAATATTTTACACCATCATGACCGATTAATGATTTAAAGCATCCTTTAAAAGTTTCCTATATTGTTTTCAAAGAAAATGTTTTATTTAATATTTGATAATTTTTTATATTTTAAAGATTTTTTTTTTCAAAATGGAAAGGATATATTCTTAAATAATGTTTTAATGATTTTTATGGAATTTATATTCGTAATAAATAACAACCTTTTGTGTTGATTATGTTTTGTAGGTGATATTATACAATTATACTATCCCAATTCATTATATGGATGGTTTATTATTATGATGAAGTGATGTTTATAAAACCTATTCCTTTTTCATTAGTTATTCTTTGACGAATTGATGAAATATTTATGAAACCCATTTCATTTATATGGAATAATATATGATGAAATGTTTATTAAACCCATTTTCATTCTATGATATGATAAAAAATTTATGATGTTGTGGCAAAAAAATATTTGGATTATGTGATAGGTGGGACCTATATCTTCCTATAATGCATTGGGTAATAATTAATGTTATATAATCTTAGAGGGTACATGGGAGGTTATACCAAGGCCAAGAAAGTGGGTACACAAGAGGTTATCCCAAGCCCAAAAAAGAGGGTACATGGGAATTTATCCCAAACCTGAAGAAGGTACATGTGTGGTTATCCCAAGAATATCTTGTTATGAATGTCTTAGTAGGAATCCTCAACATAATATTTTCAATTCTTATGTGTATTCCATAAATCTATTTCTTATGATAATGTTATTATATCATGGCTCATGTTCTTTAATTCCTTTATGATTTATGTCTTATGAACTACCAAGATTTAGGCCATGACTTATGTTTATGATCTATTATTTAGGGTGTGGTTTTCAAATGTTATTATCATAGTATCATAACCTTATTCTCATGTTATATTGAAATATTCCTTGTTTAACCTTAATAGTAAAATGATATCACACTTTCTTATATTTCCTTTCCCTAATATATGAAGAAAGTTATTATTCAAAATATGTCTAAGAAAGGTGATTCTATAACACGTATAATTATGATGGATTTAAATATATAAACTTTAGAAGTGTTTTTTGTTAATGACTTTACACTATTTAAACCATTTATTCACTATCCATGCTTTTTAGGTATTTACTTTACTTTACTTGTCTAGTTTTCTCTCGAATAACCATTTATAATCAATAAGATTTACATCAACTATTATATTGACGAGAACCCAAACTTGGTTATGATACTTGGAATGCATATTATAATTCATGGATTCTAGTCATATTTCTACTTATAATACCTCTACTTTATGTTTGTAGAAGATAGATCCATTATTTTCAATCAATAAGGAGTCACCATCTTTAGTGACTTGAAAAATATATCTTTCTAATTATATTACCACTCTGATGATCCTATACAATACTTGTGTTTTAGTAATAACTTATTATATGGGGACCTAGATAATCTAATCCAGTACCTACTCTTGTATATCTTGAGAATCAACTTTATTAAATTTAATCTTTCTCCCACTATCATTCTTTAGGATGTGCACCTTCTCAAAAAATATGACATGTATTGTGATAATTAATTTCTTATATGAGGTCTTATATAGAAAATATCCCATTATTTTATTAGGATACACTATAAAGATACATTTCATGCCTTAGGGTGGTAGATTTTTTAACAAATATGGCCTTAATAAATGCCTCACATTTCCATACATAAGTGCATGATAACACATATTACTTTAAATACATTAACTCATAAGGAATTCCATTTGTCACCTTAGTGGGTACTCAATTTAGAATGTGTGTTACAATATATAATTCATATCCCCAATAGTATAATGGAATATTTTCATGACTCATCATCAACATTAACATGTTAGTCATGGTATGATTCCTCCTTTCACTAACACCATTACACTATGGTGTATAATGTGGAGTGTGTTGGTATATAACCTTAAAATCTTGAAGAAATTTGATTAACTCTTGGTTAAGATATACACTAACTCGATTGAATTGAATCTTGTTTATATTCTTACCAAGTTTATTCTCTACTTAATTCATGAATTCTATGATTTTTTTAAGTAATCGGAGTTATACCTCCCCAAGTTGACATAACCACATTTACTCAAGTCACTGGTAAAAGTTATTAAGTAAGAATATCCACCTATAGTTTCTATTGCAAAAGGTCCAAACACATTATTGTGTACCATTACTATAATATCTATGGTCCTTTTACCCTGTACACTGAATGGTGGTTTATTCATTTTTCCTTGAAAAAATGAAAAACAAATTTCACATGGTCTTATCTCAAAAGAGTATAAATAACCATCTCGGTAGAGTTTTGTCAGGCACTTCTCATTTACATGACCAAGATAGTGATTCTACAGCTAAGTGTTATATGATTCCTAAAAACATGATTCATTATCAATTGATTTTTTTTTGTTTTTTTAATTTAATAAATAAAGACCATTATTTAGTTGTTCCATACCATAAAAAAATGTTGTCTTTATAAAAGTGGTATTATTTATTTCTAAATTTAAAAATAAACCCATCCATGTAAAGGAAAGAATCATTGATGATGTTCATTATAAAAATTTGAAACAAATAATAGTTATTTAAAGCAAAAATCATTCCAGTTGGAAATAGAAGGTGTCAGTCTCTTATAGAAATAGTGGTGAGCCTTTATCCATTAACTGCTCGAAGATACAACCATCCTCTAGATACCTTATGAAATATAATTTATTCCTTCATTTGGATACATATGTGAGTACCAAAAGATATATATAATATCCAATGCATAGATATAAAAAGATTAGACTTGATAACAAGTGAAAATTTAGCCTCCTATTTCTTATGGGTGTAGTTACTCTTCCAGTGGCTTATCTTGCTACATGGAAAACATATTTCCACCATTGATTTTACCTTTTTTGGATCTTATTCTTCTTATAAGGATAGTTCTTTGGGTATTTAGAATTATTATGAGTCTTGGGTCCCTTTTCCTTGTTCTTTATTTTCTTGTTCACCATAAGAACTGTGGTTTTTTTCATGACCCATGTCCTTCTCAACTTAGATAAAGAAATTCATAAGTTCCTAGAGAGTCTTCTTCTTATTTATCATGTTATAATTTACAATTAAACTGGATAAGGATTTAATTAGTGAGGAAAGGATGATATCTATTTCCAACTCATTTGGTAATTTAATTCCAAAGATATTTATGTGATTTATGTAGCCAATCATCTTGAATACATGAGGCCAATCCAGCCTTGAATCTATAAGCTTACTCATGGATAGTGAATTGATGATTTCATATCTCTCTTATCTCACTTTATCTTGATAAAGTTCATGAAGGTGATACATCATGATATACACATCCATATACTCATGTTTCTTTATAATCTCATTGTAAATTATAGATAACATGAAATATTAGACATTTATAGCATCATACAAATATATCTCATAAAGATACAATTGATCCTCACTAGCCTCTTAGAAGGATGTTTAAGAATGATATTTCCCAGCATATATAATTTCTTTTCAGGGTGTAGAATGTTGCATAATCACCATTTCCATTCTTGAAAATTGGGGTTAGTGAGAAGGTTATATTTCTCAAGTATAGATCATAGTGATATGGTTGAATTCATGTGTATTTCTATTTATAAAATTAGAAAGAGAAAATTTTTATTACTTTATCTAATTTATAAGAGTAGATAATTAATATTAACTTTATTAATCTCACACTATTTTATCAAAACCTAATAACCCCCACCATTAGTTTTAAATATATGGTTTCTTTGGTATTTTAGTCACAAGTATCTATATTCCCCTTCTCATAACCTAGAAAAAGGTCTGTCAAGCTATTCAAAGGTGTTTTGGTAGGATTAAATTTCCAACTTATTTAATTCATAGATCCTTAATTTGTTGAGTGGTCTCCCCAATCCTAATATCATAAATTTGGATTTCCTAAACACTTTTCTAACTAGTTTCACTATATATCACATAGGCAATTAACCATTAATGAGAATAGGGTTAAGTTAACATAAAAATAAAGATAAAAATTCCCTAATAATTAAAATAACCCAAAAAGAGGTTATCCAAGAACATTAAACTACGGTTTTATTCCTACCCTAGTTGTGTAAGGTTATAATTACCTAATATATATTACTAATGGATTTTTTATCTCTATGATAAAATTTTCCATTTAATATTTATTACATGACTATTAATATTAAGTGGATTTTTTAATTGATTAACCATATATTAGATAATGTTTACACATAATCCAATTTATTTTAGTTCTATCTTGCATGCTTGTTAATTCATTAATTCATGTGATTATAAAAAAATCTATAATTAAAGTAACCATGTTATTTGAAGAAAATAAAATAATAAGATAAGTATAATAATGGGACTTTACTAATAGATATTTTATCTTGAAAATGATAAACTAACCATAAACCTTGGAGAAATACACTTTGAACCCTCACTTGGTTCATGTTGTAGATTTTACACCCATATTATCATGTATCTTGTGGATTGGTTTCACCTTGGATCTAAACATGAACTACCTCCACTCACTTAGGATATAAATCCATTACATAAGACTTTACTCACACATAAGTGAGGGGAGACAAAATAATAATTAATAGGTTTACATAAAAGGAAATCATGGGCATGGATGCCCTTGAATAATTAGAGGAGGGATGACACACATGCCATCAAATTAATTTAATAATAAATGGAAATGAAACCAATCACATAAAATGGTCTTGTATATTCTCATGATCATCAACATAAATATAATAAATTATTCATTTAAAAAATTACCATTCATTACCAATCATTATTATTTAAGATAAATCATGATTGAATCAATTAATTATCTTCTTTAATTAATAAATTCTTTTATCTTAATTCTCATCCAAACTTTCTTGAGATTCCCATCCAAAATTATTTTAAATAAATTAAATATTTTATTTAAAATTGGTTAAGTAAAAATACATATACCTTTAAGGAAACATGGAGGGAACCTGTCCAAACTACCCAACAAGTATGAAATTATTATGCTGTTTACTCATGCGGTATGTAGCATACATGTATTATCACATAATTTCATGGAACGTATTGTCAAATAAATTTCACATGAACACATGTTATTTAAATAGTGTGTTATGTATTAATCCATATAGACTAATCACTGTATTACTACTTATATACACAATATTTTTCATAATATTCCGTAGTAATTAATTAGATATTTAATATATATAAAACCTTTTAAATTTCATGTATGAGTAAAATAAGTGACTCATAGAAGACATGTTGATAAGGTTTAAATAGTTTAATAAATTAATTTAAAATTATATATAATTAGGTAATATACAGAGTGTGTAATATCCAGTTACACATCATGTATATTTTTTTCATCTTCTACCCGTGACACATGCCTAGGGATTGGGTGTGTTGGTGTGCCATAGAAATTAATGGAGTGAACAGTATATACCTAGGTTAAAAATTGCGTGGTATCTGAGTTACATGGTTACCATTCACATATGTGGAGAAAAAAAATCAAATCTTGTGTTTGACTAATAGACTTAACATTGTCCATGAAAGTTACATGCTATGTAGTTAGGATAACCAAGTGTCAGGCTAGCGCAATCAATGTGTGGTGTCTTAAATACACACCACGTGTAATAAATCCACATGCTCTAAATTAATATTTGAATACTCATGGTTCATTAATCCCACAGACACTTCATGTACCAATGGGATCCACATTATGTAATCTTGTGCTATCAAACAAAAATCCTTGGAACCTCTAGATGAGTTCTTAAAATGTTATTGATTCAAAATTAATCAATTTATTGATTATATTCATGAGAATGAATATGAATATAATAAGATCTTGTGTTTCAGATTAAAGAATTATTAAAACATAATTAAAAACTAATTATAAATGTGTAAATCAATCAACAATATTTAAATAATTATAAATTATTATGCTACCTATCTCACATACCACTTGAAGGTTCCAATAATAGTGGAAATTCCAGTGGGGCATGTACAATATGGATTTTTATCATAATTGATGTTTAATCTAATATTTACATCAATAATGAATGAAAATACCAAAAAAATTGAATCAAATATTAATTTACATGAAAATGATGGAATCAGATGTTGGATAATCAAATAATTATTTATAATTAATTTAAGAAGTTAAAGAATTACCTTGCAATGGATTATTTCTTCATTGATGAATATGAAAATGTTTATACACCATATCATTGTTCCATAACAGGAATCAAGAATATGTTACCTCTAGTAGTGATCCACATGTGCACCACAAACCTCTGAGCATCATCATAGGAATCTTTGAGTGCTATCATGAAAGATCTTAATTCTTGCATTGTTTATCTTAGATCTCTATGGGAATCACCTCCAATAATGGTTCTCCTTGGTCTCTCTAGAATTGAGAGGGGTGGTGGAGGATCGATCTCTGTTCATGATAGTGTTTTTAGAGAGGGGGGATCTAGAGTTTGAGATAATTATCCTTTTCAACGTGAAAAACCAACACAATGGCTATAATTAGGATTGGAAATAATATAAGTGGGGTTAAATAGTGCTAGGGTTAGAAAATAAAAATCACACACACACCCTTATTATTTCCTTAATCCCGTCAGAACCCCATATATATATGAATAATATTATTGTTATTATTTATGAAAAATTGAAAAACCAAGAAATTAATTAAATATTATTTCTTGACTAAATTATATAAAATTTATTCAAATAATTATATATATATATATATATATATATATTATTTCTCACCAGACATTTAAACTTGGTTCATAATTCATCCATAATATTTATTATTCCTTGAATAATTAATATTTATTTAATAAAGAAATACCAATTAATTATTCTCTAATGAATAAATTAATATTATATTAACTAAATATACAATAAATATTTATTAATTATATTTCTCAAAAAATATTTTGTTGTATAATTAGTGATGAAATACATGCGAATAAGAAATCATGAATAATAATTAAACCATATATGATAATATTATTTATTAAATATGTTAAATAATAAATAATATTATTGTTAACTGAGGTTATGAATATACTTAGTGTGTGACCCTCTAATCCTATTTCTTAGTGGGCATTAAGCAAAGCCACCCAAATCCAAGGTTAACATCTAGCAACATGCAATGTAACCCATAGAAAACGAAGTTAATTCATCAATGACATACAACCTCATATGAATTCTTACTATGTAACATAATCACTTTATCATGATATCTCTAATAAATCATGTGGTATACTGGTGTTATCAACCTATGTGCTCAATGTATCTTTCTTTGACTTCCCAAAAATGAACTTTCCCACAAAACACCATTTTCATAGATTTATTTAGGGTATTTCATTCCCATCAAAGGGATTGAGATATCAAATTATTTTAAAGAATAGAAGGGAAAAAACCTTTATCACATTATTAATTAATGCAATTTTACTCAGAATGAACCCAACGTACTCTAATTCACTACGAACATATATCATCATTGTTTTCCTCAATACATAAATGTATTCAAATAAATATATTCATTAATAATAAAATTAAAGTATAATGATCAATTCATATTTCCATAGATAGAAACATCCAATGATATATATTAATATAGATTTACTACAGATATGTCATGATCTCATAATCCCATCAACTAGAAATTACCAAGGGCATACACTATGAGAAAGTGCTTTAAATTCCAATGAGTCTCCTCCCTAGATAACCTATATAATATATGTCCTATAAAATGATATCATCTGAATATATAACATATATTTAATAATAATGTCATAAAATAACTATCTTCTCATCAAAGTGGTGAACTAATAAGGACTTTAAATGTTATAGTTACTCTCAGTAAATTATCACATACCATGTCATATTGAGGAACAATCATGATATGATAAGAGGTTTATTAGTACTAAAACAATGAATACATGTAATCATAAAGTGCATATAATTTTAATCTAGGGAGCCAACTCAAATGATTATTAATACCTCACAATCTTAAAAGGGAACATGGTTGTCTAGCCCAAGCACAAGGGAACATGGGTGGTCAGACCAAGCCTAAGGATATATGGGGAGTTAACCCAAGACCAAGGGTATATATGTGGTAATCCCAAACCAAAAAGGTACATAGGTGGTTTTTCCAAGCCTATTATATTATAAATAGGTGGATAAACTATTCCTTTATGAGATTAATTCCCTTATCATTTAACTGAAAATAATTTTTCAGTTCCATGCTAATATTTGGGACATATTCGTATGTTACACAATTTGACTATGTCATTTTTGAGGGTTTAAATGTGGTAAATGTTTGAAAAAATTATTGTAAATAAGGTAATTACCAAAAAGAAGGATCAATGGGATGAATATTAGAGTGGAAGTTAGAAAAGTTAAGGATTTTAGATAGTGAATACCATGGTTCACTAAAAGAAAGCGCCTTTAAAGTCTATTATCTATAAATAATTAGAAATAGTATAAAACATGTCTTCTACAATATATAATTGTCATTTTTAGTTAGAAGGTATATTGTTGTGCCATCCCAAGTGTGGGTTTTGGTTTCCCAAATTCGGTAGAGGTTGGGTAACCACATAGCCTTTTGATCCACTCATGAAGCACCGTCTCCTGTATAACATTATCATTTATAGTTGGAAGGAATATTTTTATTTAATACTATATAAAAGTTTCAATTTATAAAATTTGGAAGAGGTATAGTGTATGCATAATGATTTTATCCCTCATGAAGCACCAATTGTTCCTCTAAGAAATTTACTTTTTGGAAAGGCATGATTTTTAGGTCACCTAAGAACAATTTAACTTTATTATGGTTCAGAGGTGGAAATTTTAATCCCATATCATAATGATAAATGAATGTGATTTCTACTAAATTTTGATTTAAAAATTACTTTGTGGCCCTCCATTTCTGAAAAAAAGACTCAGAAATTCCTATAAATACCCCATTCCTTCTCAAAATAAAAGAGACAAGAATAAAGAGGGAAATAATAGAGAATATGAAAAGAGAGATAGATAAGGATTTTAATTTTTATACATATCATCAAAGTGATTCATTGAAGGTAAATAAAAAGGGAAAGAGGATTCTTAAAGTGAAAATTAATAATCTTCTTCACAAAGAACCCACAAGGAATCCTTTATGAAGAATCTCCTCCATAAATTTCCTTTTCAAAGTATCTCGATGAACTTCGTTCATAGAGTGTGGTTTGTGGGTGGAGCTTCATGAAGGGAGTTGCACAAAGAATCTTCAAATAAAGCCCTTTATGAGATTTACCCATCTCACATAGCATATCCTCCTACATGAAGTGGGTGACATCAAAGGTGTTTGTTTCCCTCTCTTCCATTAAAATTGCCCCAAAATCGATTAGATCCCTTATAGAATTTTAGAAAAGTAATCAAATAATGAACAAATGGACTCCTACTAAGTTCTATCCTTCACTAATTTTATATATTAATGTCATAACAATTAAAATGACCTTGATGATATCCCTTCCTAGAAACCAAGATCCTTCAAAGGGTCACATTCTCAGAAAAAACATCACGCATGTGAAGATTTATGTGTAAGGCCCACACAACCTTTAATTATATCCCCTTTCATGACACATAAATCATAGTTTCATTAGGAAAAATTGCATATCATAACATACCCACATCATGATGTTAAACTTTATAGCCAGGTTCCTTAGCATAAGATGTAAAACTGCAATCTTTCATAATGAAATGGGCATAGAATTCCCTATGAAACAAATACATTATTCCTCATGTCACCAGAATGAGATGATTCTTCAACCATTTGAATCCTCAGTGCTTATTCCCCATTCGAATTTAATTTTATACTTTCATACAATACACTTTATCTTCTATTATCTCTTATTTCTTACACCAAGCATGAATCACATGGGCTTAGTTATTTAATACTATCATGGGATTAGCATAATTAAAATGAACTCATAAGGGACTTCTGTTGAATCATAAGAGTATATGATGTATAGAGGGGGGGGAGTCTGAATTATACTTAAAAAACTTTTAACTAATTAAAACCCAAAAAATCTCTATTAAGTTGTATTTGAATCCTCCTGAATTTGGTTATTAGAGTAATATGTATCAGAATAAAAATTTAGATAAATTAGTATGTTTAAAATTTTAGTATAACTAATTTTTAATATAAATTACACATTAAAAATATATCTTGTAGAAACAAGTAAAAGTAAAAATTAAAGTAAAAGTAATAATGTCTAAGTAATAATTATAAAAATATATCCACTATTTAACCTTAAGAGTTAATGAAGTAAATAAAACTTAAATTTAGGTATTCATAGTTTCAACCAAAATATTAAGTTTATTTTTTTAGAAGAAGTAACTTAATAACTAAGATCAGAATCAGCTTTGTCTTCTTATCCTCAGAATCCATCAATCATCCAGATCAGATCCAGCAGTCTTCCTATCCCCAAAATCCCTTGATTATAACCTTGATTAGACAAATAATAAAAATTAAAAAACCATTCTAAATATTTTACAATTCCTCACAAAGAATCCTTATAGCATAAAATATTTTAAAACTTTACAAACAAAATATAACGAGTGATTATAACAAAGAAAAATATCAGATGGGTTAATTTCTCAAAAGCTTCATCTCCCAACACCTATAATACACTCCTATTTATAGAATTCTCTAAAATGGTCATATTTTTGTGAATCTCAAAGTTGGATGTATTGTCCTTGGTTGATCTTCACTTGATATCTCAAAAACTCATCTCTTAATCCAATGCTATTTGGTATCACTATAACAATGCTATAATAAAAGTATTATATTCAATGGGAAAAATTCAAAAAATCTGATTATAAATTTCATTATTCCGATGGAGTAAATTGTTACTCCGATAGCTAAAATTATATCACACATATAGACTAAGTTTCTTCACATCGATGAACTAAATATCATCACATCGATAGAATAATATTTGTCACACCAATAGACTAAATATCCATAAAACTGATAAACTAAATGTCATTATACTAATAGATTTGATATCATCATACCGATAGACTAGATATCAATACTCTGATAGACTAGATATAGTCATACCGAAAAACTGAATATCGTTAATCTGATGGACCGAAATATCATCAATCCAATAGATTAGAAAATATTCGGTTTGATAGATTGGGCTTAAGCACTTAAAGTTTATATTCATTTAGTTTGGAACTATTTCAATGCCTGATTATAATTTTTTTTCTATAAAAATATTCTAAAAGACTTGGGAAATAAAAATTTATTAAAATAAGGTTTTAAGAAAGTGCTTGTTATTTTCAAAATAAAGTAAAGTAAATATAGAAAATGTAAACTTTTTATGCAACAATATACCCTTTTTGAAAAGAACAAAACAAAAAACTAAAAATGAAAAACTACTAAATTTGAAAAAATTATAAAACCTTTATTCATTTAATAATTTCAAAGAAGAATTCTTCAAAAGAAACTTCTCCCCTTTATTTCTTATCTCCCCCTATATTGATAACTTCATTTAGTTCACCATTCCCCATATAAAACATCATTCCCTTAATATAATTCCCCCTTTTCAATATATTATCCCCCTTAATATATTCTCTCTCTTTGTAATTTTCAAAAATAATTGGGGTAGTAGTAATATATCCCTAAAATGTTAGAAAACATAACTACAGAATAATTTTGTTTGAATGAACATTCATCCAAAGTATAAATAAATAACATTCATCCAAGTAAAATTGGAGAAATATACAAATAGAACATATAATATGAATAATCCATTCAAAATGAAATACTCATTCAAAATTTTTGGTTTTAAGTACATAAAGAGTACATAAGAAGATATTAATTCTTTATTGAGTAACTTTGTGACTAGATTTCATACCTTTTATAAGATATATGTACTTACTGTATGATGTTAAACTGCATCCTATGTTTCTATCGAATGAAATTAAATTATTTCATTCAAATTACATGAGAATTGATTCCTATTTTGACAACATATATAGGAAACATTTAAGAGGTCCAAACCCAACATCATCCGTCCTCATGGGGCTATATTCCTCATAATATCATCTATATCCTTCCCTTTTCTGGATATATTTCTATAATCCCAAATTTACCTTTCTCTAAGGTCATATCACCATGGAAACTCTTCTTATTGAGAAATATTCCTTATAAAATCATTCCCCCCTCAGGGGGCCATATTCCCTTGAATTATTATTATATTATTATCATCAGTCCATATTATGGGTGAGAACCATATTTATAGGTCCATATTACTTATTAAACCAACCAAATCTCACAGGTTCACATTCCCTACAAGGCCAATCAGAAAGGGATGCTCAAGCATAAGTCCCACACAACCATTTATAGTCAAATTTTTCTAGTCATACTTATCGCATGATGTTAAACTATGTCGATTGGTCCTTGTAACATAACCTTAAAAGTTATGAAATATCCTATTAAATGGAATTGAACTATATGGGTTATGATTTCTTTCATAAGGATACATATAAATCCACTTTCATGGGCATGATCCCAGCACTATCGGTGTTTACCACTTCCCTGGATGAAGATAAAATTTAGAGTGCCTAACTATGTGGATTTAGACCATAGCCCCTAAAAATTAAGAATCAAAAAGTAATAAAAAAATAATATGGAGAACCACTAATACAAATAGATATCACCATTTATGGATAAACTTTGATACATACATATGTTTACATTGACTGAAAACCTATGATATATACAAGCATTCACATAAATACATGTTAACGATCAATTATCATCTTGGGGGTAGCCTATTATTCACTAGGATATGGTAAGGATTCATGAAATAAATATTAAATCTATATGATATTCCATGATTTGGAAATAATCCCCTCCAGAAGGTGTTATGCGACCAAACTCCAACCCTATCGACCAACACACATTTCTAAGCTTTATTGATAGGAAAACTAAAGTGACCACCTTCCTTTGGAAAAAAGATTCATAATGAAATCTCTTGTCACAGATATGTAATTTGTTGAATGTTTTTAGTTTTAATAAAATATCCCCATTATAAATTGAATGAGGAAAAATGGTGAACTCACTGTGAAGCTTTTAATAATTCCCATCTTTCACTATCAGACATCAGGCTATTCTCACATGAAGTAAAATAACATTATGTTAACAATCTAATTATGAAATATATTTCTTAGAAATGTTTATTACTTGTGATTCTTCATTTAATAGTTTAAATTTTCATTTTTTTGATCTTTCTAGGATAGATAAGAACTCACATAAATCCAAATTAATGGAATCACCATAGAAATAGACGTATGCCCGAGTAGTTGTTAGAGATGGGGTCCCACCAAATAGAAAGATGTTGTCACTTAATCATAACATTTTGAACCAGATAATGAATGGAATTATTTGGGAGTACCAAATCAATGGTACAATCCAAAATCTAGAGGTTTTTTAAGAATCCCACCTCAATACAAAGCCTCATTGACCGTTTACTCCATGATGGTTTGTGAAGAAACATACGGAATTTTCAACCACATTCAATCATTTTAGGACTCTCTCCTTGAAAGGAACCAAAAATTACCTCTCTTATCATAGTAATGTATATTAAGAGTTCATATTTGACCCAAAAAAAGATTCTATTTAGAAGGATTCCACTAACAAGCACTGCTTCCAGCATCATATGACCCCAATCCCTTAGTAACAAGCTTAAAATGTCACCTTATGGATCCCTAATCTAATTACCTAGACCTATCCATCCAAGAGAGCACATTTGGGGTGGTGATATTACAACCATATGGAGTATGATTATATCCCCACTTACATTGAAAAAGTCTACTAATATGTCATGGTGTAAATCAGATAGAAGGCATAAACTATTTCCCTTACGCACAAATCCTGACAATATATATTTGAAGAAACCGATATAAAAGAAAAAATTCATGATCCCACACACTAATCCTAATATTATACCCTAGAAGAATAATAGGTTTCCATTCGACATATCATGACAACAACTAGGTTTGAGACACACATTCATTCCCACACACATCAAGCCCATTAATATATACCAATGGAAACTAGAAGACATGAGTGGGACCATATTCCTGCTCCCATCATGGAATGGATACACATTACCATTACAATTGTAGAATAATTTCATCACACTTTGTATGAAATGGATAGGTACAAATATATATTTACTCATGAAATAAAAAACTATGATCATATCCTGAAAATGTTTGTAAAATATGGTTTCCAGTATATCATGATGACCACTAGGGGCAGGCACATTCCCCCCCACCAAAGTATCTCATCAAAATATATCGATGGCTAATCATGATTCATAACATATTACCACTCCCATTTGAGAGTATTTTTGGTACATACCAATAAATAATGAGAAGTAGTATTAAGCAGATATTTGTATTCCAACTACTGATGAACAACCCATTTTGATGGCCAATTTAGAGAAGACACATATTCTTTCCAAATATTAAAGTAATTTCTAGAATATCTCGAAAATAATTCAATATTAGGCATATATACCTTCTCCCCTTTAGTTTTTATAATTTCATCAACATATCTTGATAGAATATAAGAAGCAGACACACATTCCTACTCATTTTAAAGAAGCTCATCAACCCAGTCCAATAAGAGAAAGGGGTCACCTAATGGGGCTTCCACATATGAAAGTATTTATTTACAACAATTGAATCTATACATACCAAAAATAAATCTAAGAAGAAATATCATTGGGGGTTAGACCAAATATTAGGATCAATCCCATATTAATGCCCTACTTATTACTAGTGTTGATGAGGCCCTAAAAAACATCTCATTATTAGCTCAATTTTTTTGGACTCATCGTACAATTGTTAAAGTAGCTATAGTTTTAGAGGTTCTCCCTACAAAAAATACTTACAAAATCTTTTGAGTTTTTCTCCAGATCATCTTCCATGATGGCCATCCCTGTGAAAAGTTTAAGATCGATCATGAGAATTCTTCTCATAATGTGATCCGTGAACATCCTCATCATGTCCCGAAGGTCAAATGAAAAGAACGTCCTCCTAATTAAATTTTTCACCTTAAAGGTTATCCCAAATAAATATACTACAAGAATCTACCCTTGTAAAAATATTAATAAATAGTGGTAGTCCTCCCCATTAAGGATTTCATTGTGAAGGTCCTCCCCATAGTGACATCAAACTTCGATAAGAAGTTCCCCCTTACTAAACCAACATTTAAAAAGGCCTCATATCTTGAGACACATGATATATTTATGGAAACTAATCTAAGTTCCCTATCTATAATGAGTGACATTATTTCTCAACCATAATATAACCCATGATAATGGTACCTTCAGATCACTTAACTTATAATATAACATAATAGATTCCAACTGATCTCACTCCTCTATGTAAGGAATCAAAGTAGTGATTACTCTAGTAATATTTTCTTGATAAATATCTCACTAGATATGAAGTGAATAAAATGAAAAAGAGGAAAGAACATGATAAATAAAACATACCTATCATGTTCTCGCCCATATCCAAATCTCAATATGATATTCAGAATTACTTGATAGAGGATTGTATGCACCATCTTTTCTTGAATTTATCGATGAATCTTCATCATTTGAAGGAAAAATACTATAACTTAAATGGAATATGCTATCATTATCAATGTAATAGAAAGATTTCATCATCATATTGACCTAGTTTATATTTCAATAGCATGATGCCCAAAATTGTGGAGATAGTCTATATATCTCCAACATGATTTCCTTATTTCTTATAGGGATTTATGTCAATTGATACATGATTATTCATTAGATGTACACTTTAGAGGATGGGGTGAACATGGAGTGTTAAATTTTATTTTTCACCCCATTCGACAGATATCAACAATAGATATTTCATACAATGTTATCATCCTCGGAAAAGTTATAGACACTGGATATGTGCATTCAAGATGGTATACTAAGCAAGGTATCATTATCTACAAATCATTGAAATAGAGATATTAGTGATAGAGATAGATTAAAAGGCTCATATATTAAGTATCCACGAAGTATGTGTATATCCATCACCTATGAAAGTTTAAGCCCTTGGATGTGGCATTAACTTTAATAGGGATTGGATCACATTTAGAGAAAATATAACATCCTTCCCACACTCGAAAAAGACCAAAAAATCATAAGTGTAGTAGTAGTGGGAACAAAGACAATGATATGAGAGAACCCCAACCCATGGGGTTGGAGAATATTTTTTACCATCACTGCCTCCAAAAGAATTTTTAAATCCTTATAAAATTACAAATTTTATGGTGATGGGACAAAGTAATCCCCATAGCATAGGACAAAGGGAATTTTTACCACAACCTTTTCCTGATCTATGAAAATCATTCTTCTCTAAGACAGGTAACATGTCACTGGAGGAACCTCTCTAGTTTCCCTCAAAGCATAACCCATATCTCTATTTGGGGAAGAAATTTATAATAGCATAAGCTGATTCTCTTAGGATCACTCTTTGAAAACTATCACTAGGGGAGAATTGGAAGGGGAAGGTGTATCCCCTAAAATACTTCACCACAAAATATTCTACCCTGAAAGAAAAGGAAAAGAGATCTTTGTTTTTCCTCTTAACATATATTCATTAGGAAACTTAACCCTTCACAATTATGATAAGGGAATGATCTTGAATGTATATATATTTTTTCTTTTAAAAGTGAATTCCCATGTGTGGCCTTTTTGAACCCTCCACACATGGTAACCCCCCTCCCCTACGAAGAGGTCACTGCCCTGAGGTAGAGCCATAGCCAGGGAAGGAACCGTTTCCAGCCAAGATGGCAGAGCGCGCCAGAGGGTGATAGCACGATCGACGATGGTTTGTTAAAGAAATCCGTCAGCACATTGGGCCGTGCCTCATTTTTCCCACCTAGTTGAGACCGAGTGAACCGACAAGATGGGTGGATCCCGGGGGAGAGGCTCACCCCGGAAGCGGACTCCCAAGATTCGAACCCTGAATGTATATTATGAATTGGATAATGTTATAAGCATCGACCCAACTGATGATCCAGGACCTGAAACTGATATAGAAGAACATGATGCATCTGTTTTTGTTCTAAATATGGTACACACTAATTTTTTTTTCATAAGGTTCATTTAATCATTAATAGAGATAAATCCCAAAAATGGGGTCTCCCCTAAATTAACTATTTCTACCTCTTAGGAGGGATTTAACCCAAAAAAGTGAATGGTGTTGCCACATACCATATAACACTCAAATACATCGAGGCTCTTACTTTTGAGGAATGATGCACCTTTTATGAGGTGCAAATAAAGTAGTCAAGGAAACTTAACACTCAACTACTATAAGGAACCATTACCAATGGGCACAATCCTCAAGAAGAAACTTTCACTTCTATTTCAAATTTATTTATTCACCATGAAGAGTGTTTTACAATAATAAGAGGAGGATATAGTCATCCAAACATCTCATGGATCAAATAACTAGTATACCTGAACCTAATGATTAGGGACTATTAAGAGTTTCCTCTATTAGGGAGGCAGTTAGAACTATGTCAGATAAAGTACCCCAGGTTAACCTATGTTTTTAATCCGAAAAAGTCATGGGAAATCCAACCATATCAGGTTTTAACCACTACCTATACTCAAATTTATTACTATATAACCATCCCAATAGAGATTATCAAGTCTATTCAGTACATTATGGCTCGAATGGAGGCCCTGTAGGGGCGATGTTATCTAATTAAAATAGAATTAAAACCATACTCTAATTGGATGGATTCAACTCCTCATTTTCCCAACTATGGAAATCAAACTTTTCTAACTTTCAAAGGAACACAGAACTCAGAATAGTATCTTATTCAATTTTTATTTCAATGTGGTCCTATAATGGGAAACTTGAAGCAATAAGAGGAATCTATGATCATATTCTTTAGAAAAAATTTCGATGGACCATCATTTATCAAATACACAAGTTTTCCAACTAAATCAGTCATAGGGTTGGAGGTCCTCCATTATAAATTCCACCATCCATTCATCTTAAAAGCAAGAAATAAAATTTTCTTCAATATCTAGATTTAAAAATAATGAAATAATGATATATTATCATACATAATTGATATCTATAAGGGGTTAACCTACACCATGAACATGAAATTTCCCCAAGATGAGCTTATAGGAATATTCATTGAAAATATTTGTGATGAGTTACAAATTACTATAATCCCGATAAAGGACCCGAGTGGGTTCTATGATATTTATATAGTTTTAAAAATTTTAAAATATTCCCTTATTTAAACTAATTCTAAGCCTTAGTTGGTGCTAATAGTTCCAGGAAAGAGGATTAGAAAATTAGAGAGAAACCTGGTACACTTAAACCATCCCTAAAACCAGATCCATCTCCCATAACTATGTAATATCACAAGTATCCCCCTATTAAACAATATCAAAAACAAAAATATCTTCAATAGAAAGGTATATAATAGTAGAGTCATGGGTTATATGAATAATGGAATAGTAAGTTTATTCTTTATGAATTGTTCAAGTCCCTAGATATTTCATTACAACCATGGAAAATAATTTTCTAAATTTACCAGAACCCTAGTATACTAATTAGGTTGGACTGATATATGACCATAATTAATTTTCATACCACTAAACGTTGGGTCACACTATCCAAGAGTGATTTGTCTTTAAATAAATCTATTAGAAGATGGTAGATTCCGAAAAAGTTATGCTGGGTACGCCACCAGCACTAGTGGCTTGTGTTTATTCCACATTATAGGAAGAGGAATTGTAATGGTAAGAAATATCAAAAAATAGTTCAAAGAAATTTGATGTTTGGATGAATAGAAATATGATAAACCTTGTAAATTCCATTATTAGGGAACAAATGAATTAACCGGCTATGACCCCAACTTACATTGTGACAATCATGCTGACTCATTTGGAACCAAAAACTTCTAAGATAAAGTCTTATATGAATCAATAATGGTAAAAAAAATGAATGAGGTGAAAGACGAGGATCCTATGTTGAGGCCTATACGAGTTTAAACCCTCTTATACATCATGCCTCCAGAACTTGGATAATGGACACCACACCACTAAATGATTTAATGGGAACCAAACCCTCAAAAGGAATCCTCATCAAATGAATATTTTTTTTTCAAATATGTCAGTGTAATTCACTTGTAATATCCCTTTCTTGGATAGGTATAAGGTACATATAACCTTGAGTTTACCTCTCACAATCAGAGAGATGGAGGAAGATTATTTTGTGGCAAATTGGGTCGATGATGATGAGGATGATATGTATATCAATATTTAAGTCACATAACTATCGAGACTATATAAAATGTAGAGACCTAAATACATTCACTTAAATGGGACCAACAGGAGCACAAATCCACTCAAATGTCATTTAATGCCTATTAATGTCCTATCATACTAGAAGATTGATTGGAAAATTAGTGTTCATATGGTCAGTAAAAAAATGTGTAAAAGTTAACTTAGCCTAACCCACTGATAAATAGGATTCCTCCAACTTCCAATTGGGCAGACATCCACCATAACAGACAACATTTTCTCCCAAACCTCCGAATAGGGAGTATTCTCATTTAGGAAATCACACTACTTTGGCCTAAAAGTATGATATATTTAAACAACATGCTATAATTTTATCAAAGATATCAATGTTGGACTCTCATTACTTGTTAAAGGAGATCCAAGAAGTACTTATTAAGGCTCTCCTATTCCCCTAAGAATTTGAAGATGAGGTTATCGGCACTGAAATATACCATGTGGAAACTGACATTTTTTATTACCAAATGGTGATTTATTTTATTTTTAAAGATATATATACTTCCATACAAGGGTATTTCATACCCTTGTACATTTATAGAATGTTGGGAGAAGTGGATGTTAATCAAGATGTCATCAACAATTGTTATAGGATCAATCTCATTCTGATCCAAAATATCCAATGCTTAGGCCATAGTGAAGCTGATTTTTCTTCCTCCACTTTGAAAATCCAAGGGTATATCAAAAATGAAAAAAGTCACTAGGACAAATCAAGATCGTGGTCTAGTTTGGAGACATTGTCTCTATTTAAAAAATAATGGTTATTCATCAATATACAACTTTCAATGTCATGCTAAGAAGACCATAACTTCACTTGCATGAATGAATACCTCTATCATACCACCAATTCCTTAAATATTCCATCAATGGATTGTCCAAAGTTCTATATGGTGACAATACTAACTTTGATTCCCTTGAATATCAGTATATCGATGCGGGAATCAATCAAAGATAGGTAAAAAAATCTACTTCAAATGACACCACCTTGATCACCACCCCAAACTGTTTAGAGATGGCCCCTATTAAACCATTTCATGAACTTAGTGAAGACTATGTACTTACAATCAATAAAATTCTGGATCTCACTCTAGATTTAGGCAATCATCGTGTTTTGTTAATCCCATATGAAAATATAAATAATTTGATCACCTTCATTTCATACGATGGCCTAGTAGTTACACTTATAGATTGGGATCCACAAATAAAGGAAAAGATAAACATATTGCCTATGAAAATTAATCTTTCTCCTGAACATATTTATATGAGGATAGATTTGACCAACATTCAGACCACACAACCAAGGATCTTTGATCAAATTAGTATCAAAGATCAAGTTAGTAGATGAATAGATAGCCTAGGAACATGTATTCCCATATTTATGATATTAGTCACGTCCAATGAATCATTCCATTCAAGAGAAAGATCTAACTTAAGTAATAATAATTATTCCACAAATAAAATTACTCCCACATTGTCTCCAAAATCTATGGATACCCCTACATTTCTATTGAGATAAAAAATTCCCCCACTTCATCTGAAGAAAATAGAAATTTCCCTAAGCAATATTCTGAATCCCAAGTTGTTAACACTTATTCTTCCTTCAATGAATGCAGAGAATAAAGAGAGAGAATATACTAGATGTTCCTAATGATAAATCCCACACATTTTCATTTTTATATTTTGGAGACACCTACTCATAATTCACAAAAGAGAAAAATTATCTCATATCATATTTTGTACTTAAAGATGTCTCTACATCTCTAATTTCTCGCACCTGTGGTCTATGCATCTTGACCATAAACTATGTGAAAATGGGTCAAGGCCATCAAAACTTAAACATCAGTCATACTAGTTTTAATTTCATGACTTAAAATTTCATAAATAAAGATACATATAACTAAAAAGTTTGAAAACCTATAAAGGGGATACCTAGGAAAAATGTGAGTCTCCATTCACGGGACACAGTCTACTTTTGATTTGGAAAAAATCAAGCTATGAAATTTGATAAAGGTATAAAAATTATTATGTTTAAAACCCATATATAGAAACCTAAGAAAAATCCAAGTCATTTCCCAATAGAAATCCCTAATATGAGGATTATAAAAAAGTTACGGTGATAAAATAAATGACTCAAAGCTTATGGGGTATATAATATAACCCCAATAGAAGTCAATCTATATTATCTAGGCCCCATGGCATCTGAAAAATTTAAAGCATTTGATCATTCTATCATCCTCAGTTTATCAGTCTAGAGGATATGCATGAAATGTATGAAGACACACCTTTAGTGTTCTTGAACCATTTTATACATTGTAATCCACATTCTAAATCTTATATTTGTGATCTTTATCAAATTGAATCAACTATTTCATTTTAATGAACCAACTATAGTGTTATGGTGATAATATTTATACTTATAACCATCCATGAGCCACACCTTGGTGTAACTCTTTAATTTTAATGGACCAACTCTATTGTTATGGTGATGGTAGTTATTCCTATACCCATCTATGATCTATTATTATGAGGATATCATTCATCTGACTATAAAAAACTCAGGGTTATAGTGATGTTAGTTACACTTATACACATCCATGATCCACGACCAATAGGAATTCATTTTGAATCAAGTATTTGGGAGCCAAAACTAACTTTGTTCATTTTAAATTCAATGTTCAAATGGTTTCAAGTTATTTTTGATGCCTCATTCTAGAGTTTATTAGAACATTATGAAACGATAGTCAAGGTGAATAAAGGGAAAAATAATCCTGAATAAAATGAAATTTCATTCATTGATTATGAAAATGATAATAACATCCACAATATGGAGTCTCTCCCATATAGATGAAGGTGTTATCATTACAAAGTATGATCAATGGAATCTTGAATTTGAATAATGATTCACTCAGAGTCACCCACATATTGGCATAGTCTTGACTATATTGAAACATTTTCCATTATATTTGGCCATAGTGTATCTACTCTTGTAAAAGTAATGAGAAATTCCTTCTCTACTTCTTCAACTTTTCATTGTTCCTCATCAGTTTCATTTTCAGTATCCACCAGCTCTCGGTGGATATGATCCAAAATTTGTTAAAGTTGAATCAGATATTGTTGAAGACTCTCCATATGGTTCTTCTTGTCCATTACTCAACCTTTCCTCTCTAATGCCTCACAAAAATTATAAAAGTATTCATCAATAATGACATTATTAACCACAAAAAATTGTCCATAGATCATAAATCACTAATATATTACTGGAGTGTTTTCATTTATTATTGAGTAGAAATAACCTTCTTTGCTTTAGAATGAACATCGTGGTAATCATACCTTCCAAAGACCAGGATGATAAACATCTGTTGGTGGTGATATAATTGGCTAATAGTTTCACTAAGGGGAGTCTTAATGATTAGTTTTGAGATCATGTTACACTCCCACCACCACACATTATATTGGACTCGGTCACCTCAAGGTCTGTAGGAAGTGTGTGCGTGTGTGTGTGTGATAAGAGGTGAGAAAATTCACCTTGATGAATAGAGGTCTGAATTATCTTGACTAGAGTTTCCATTTAAGTATGTAAAATAGTTAGATTCCCACATGGAAACTCTTACACTAAGCCTTGATATTCTACCTTGGTTATTAGAGGCAATGCTTTTTCTTTTATCATTAAGGGAACCAAATTCTCTATTCGAATAATAGAACCAAGAGGAGACAAAGAAATAATATGTTATAATTCATCACCATCAAGATTTGTACATGAATTTTGTTGGAGATCAACATGGTTACAAAAAAGAGAGAAAGGAGGAAGGTATATACAAGTTCTAGGAGTTACTAACCTTTTATAATGGATTCTATAACTACATTAAGATCTTTTTTAGAGTAGAAAACCATGTCTTAAGTCCCTATAAGATCATCCACCAACCATTGAAGGTAAATAATTATGACTAAGGTATCTAGATCAGAGGACAATTTTGATCCTCTATGGGATTATAACACTAACACATCCTTAGTCACCACTATCTCTATGGGTTCCACAAGAGTTATTTTCTCTTCAAGAGTAAGTGTTTCTAAATTTGAAACCCTAGAATGATCATCAATGAACATCAGTTCAATTAGAGTGTGTTTTTTTGTAATTTGATCTAGTATCTCTTGACCTTCATCTTTTATAACCCCCTAAGATACCTCTTTTAGAAATGTAGGGGTCTCTTGATCCTAGGAAATTGACACTCTCATATCTAGATCCCCCAAGACATCATCTACCAATGTTTGATCAGTTTAAATGATGATTGGAATAGTTGAGTCTAGTACTTCTTAGGGTTTCCCCTTTTTCACTAATATAGAAGTTACTTTAGGAAGGAAAGACATGGTAGGTATATAGAGACTTCATTACCCTATATACATCACTTCCATGATGTCACCTTTCAGCCTTGGGTTTATAGGTGGAATGATTGATGCAGTCAGATACTCATATTTTTTCAAGATCCTTGAATTATATCCTATCACTAAATCTATAATCACCCTTTATAAAAGAGTTTAAGTTTCAACATCTTGTGTAATTGGTACTACCAGATGTACATAACTCATCCCGAAATCTGTGTGAGATAACTTTTTAGTAAGAAATAACTAAGAAAATTAATGAATTAGGTGAGAAGGTATAATACTCACCCACCATCCTGGATTGAAGGCATATTTTTAGTCTTTTATCCTACAAGAGACCAAAAGGTTTAGAATAACACAAATGGTGGAAATAGATCAAAATAGAAACATTTTTCCTCTTCCCAAAGACTGATTCTTCTTTTAGAATTGGTCAATTCCTCTCTCAATTTTAGTATTTCTCCCACTCAATATGATATATAACCTTACCATTTATGTAATTAATATAGGATTTGATTTCATCCAGGTAAAATCTAGATTATATGGGTTTATCTTTGAAGGAAATTTACATAGTATAAGTTACATGTCCAAAACCCATTATTTAAAGTTCTTATACCTAAAGAATCTTATATGAATCTTCAATAGATCAAATCTTTCTAGAGGTATCCCATTCCTTTTAGGAATATGGAAATAATTATATAATAGGAATGGTTAATGATGAAGTCAGAACTCTCATCGAGGGGGAATAATCCCAAAACCTCACCTATACCTTTATAATATTTGATGTTAAATTTTTTTAGATACTTTTGTTTATGAGGTCTTGGTGGTGGAGGTGGAGTAACTTTCAAAAGGAAAATTATGATAGGTGAGTTCACATGATTGGCCTACTCTATAATAAAAAAGGATAATAAAAAAATGGTCTAGTTAATTACACCAATAATATCATAAAGGTACAAGAAGAAAAATCATTTTAACTCTCCATGTGAAGTATTGTTGATAGCTTATCCTTCCTCACTCATACTAGTATAATTCTTTAAAATTTATAGAACTCATTCCAAGTACAATATTTGGAATTTTATTAATTGGATTGAGTTCTCAATGTGTTGAAGATAATATTATACTATATTGGGTTGATCCATATGAGAAATATTTATGGGTATGGATATACACCCATATTTAGTTAAGATAATGTCCTTCCCCTAAAGAAAACACATAATACCCAAGTTGGGAATAAGGATTTTCTAGGACTCAAATTCCCTCTAAGACATTGGGAATACATATTTGGAAGGTAAAACTAGTTGAGAATATTTTTATCTAGTGAAGGAGTGATGGATTGAGGTCTTTATTTCTTCCCCAATATCTCAGATATTAATGTATTCCTCAGTCCCACTTCTTTACTAGGCCTAAAAACCATTGTGGGTTGATATCTCATTTCCCCTTCCTTAATCATCAATAAACCATGAATTAAGAGCACTGGTTGATCCAATTTTATATTTGGGTTTGATAAAATTAAATACTTAGTGTAATGCTTTACAATACTAGGTATACAATGAGTAGGAGGAAGTTCCACCTGATTTCCTATCTCCTCTCATGTGAATATGAGCCAGAGTTAGTGGGAGATCATCAGTTCACTAGTAAAATATATAACCTTTAACAACATTAGTAAAAGGGATTTATTAGCAATATAGAATATTTGATAATTCAAGTGATTTTAAATGGTTATATTTAATAATTCTTATAAAAATCACTGATAATTCCACCTTTAACATCACTTTTTAGCACTGTTAAAGGCTACCCTTATCAGTGATTTTTTAAGCGCTGATAAAGAGGGATAATTTTTTTTTTGTTCGAACCTCTTCCCTCCCCACCTTTTATCATATTTTCCCACCCCTTTTATCAGCACTTGTTTCCCACTCTCCCGGGAACTCCCCCTTTATTAGTGCTTTAAATAACTCCATATTCCTATGCATGCCCCTACTTTTAGTGAGTTTGGAACTTGAGACCTCCCCCTCATATGCACACACCTTTTACGCTACCCTATATTTCTTTGTTTTGTATTTTATGATATATCTATTTATATATATATATATATATATATTTCATTTCATTTTTTTATCCATATATATATATATGTATATATATATATATTTACATATATATTTTTATATATATATATAAAACATATTTTCTGTGTACGTGTATGTGTATGCGTGTGTTTATAAATACATACATACATACATACATACATACATATATTTATATATGTGTGTGCATATGTAAATATAATCATACATATTTATATTTATTTACATATATTTTCTATTAATATTTATATACATATATTATAATATATAGATAAATATATATCTTTTTTTCAAAATAGACTCACAAATATATATATATATACATTAAATATATATATATATATATATTAATTAAATAGGTATATATATTCATACATTTTTATTTAAAATAAAAAAGATATTATTCTTCATTAGATAATTTTTATATATTTAGAAATATATTTTATATGTAAATATGTTTACATATTTATTTATAAAATTAAAATTTTATGTGTGAATATATACAAGATATGTATATATTTTTATATATTTTATTATAAATAAAAATAAAATATGAAAAATGATAAAATTTCAAAACTATAATATCAATATGACAGTAAAACTTGGGAATAGTTTTATTTCCCATTGAAAAAACACAACAACACCCACTTAAGCGAGGCTGAAATTGCATTGAATGTTAAAAAATTAGGATTCCCCAACTAGAAAATCAGTTTTGGAGGCCTTATAGGAATTTTTAGCCTTATAAAACATGAATGGGGGTTCCCCCAAATCCATAGTTCATAGATATTGCTATAAGATTTGATTTGATATGTGGTAGAGCCCTATTGGACACTCAGATCGAAATTCCTGGCCGTTTGAAGTTCAAGTCATGCTTTCAAATTCTCTTCAGCTGTTCAATAATTTATTTAATTTTTATGTCATTAAACTATTATTAAATTACTATTATTCAATAATAATTAGAAAATTATTAATTAATAATTTATTTTAATTATTTTATAAGCAAATTTCACTAAATATCTTATATATTAAGTGTAAATGCCTATTTAACCTTATCTAAAATATATTTAAAAAATATATATTATATTTATATAAATATCAATATATTTATATATATATATATTATTTTTAATAATATATATATATATATTTATCAAATATACCCTTTATTTTCACTAGAAAAAAAAGTGTTGATAATGTCCCACCATTTATCATTGTTTTTTTCTAGCACTGATGGGGTGGGGGGCTTTATCAGCACTTTTACAAGTGCTGATAATGGTACCCCTTTGAAAACTCTTTTTAGTGCTGTTAAGGACCCCCTTCAACAGTGCTAAAACAATCACAGTTAAAGGACCCCTTTAATAGCATTTTTCTAGCACTGACAAAGGAGATCCTTACCAATGATTTTAGCTAGTGCTATTAAATCCCTAGCACTGGATAAACCCAGTTTTATAGTAGTGGGTGATTCTGCTTCCATGCACTATTAAGAGAAGTAGGACTTATTTTTATGTATGTAGAGGAATTTATACCCAAACATATAGGATGAATATCCCTCATAGATGTGATCTCCGTCAATCCAAGCAACAAGATCAGAATCCCTTAAGGAAATGAGATACCCTAATATTACATGAGTACTAAATGAATTATTCACCAAAATACCCATTGTAGGAGTGTAAGGAGTATAAAATAAATGTTCATGATAATTTAATATACCCTTTGAGTTATTTGTCTCCAAGGAAAATGGGTTGACCTTTCTCATGCATCGAATATATGGTAGGAATTAGATCCCTATAATTGGTTAATAATTTATGAACTCATAGCCTCCCTAAGCGAGCATCCATCCAACCTCAGAGGACCTAAAATGGGCTAACAAGTTTGAAAGTGGACTTCCACTTAAGATTATAGGAAATAATCCTGAAAGGCGTGATAACTGATCTACCTTAGGGGTGACTTGCTTTCCCCACTGAGTGAAACTAACCTCTTCTAGCATGGCCAATATGCACCTATAAGCACCCAATTCTTTTGGGTCAATAAATTCCCCGATCAACTAGTATGAGACTCATGAAGATTCAGTATGGAAAATAATTGATCCCAATCAAGTAATGAAATATCTATATTAGGACAAATATCTTCCTCCATTAGGTTCTTTGTTATGGTGATCAGTTCTCTCACAAGAGGGAGCATCCTCTCTGTATCATCCAATATAGAATTAGGGGGAATTCATCATACATTTCCACCATGATCGGTGCTCCCATGATCAAGAAAACATCCCAAAGATTGATTCTAACTTCTCCATTCTGAAATTGGAATGTATGAATTTTTTGATTATATCTATTAACCATGTCTAGAAGAAGAAACATTTTATGGTGAGAAAATGTTTGTAACACCTAGGAAGCTTCATAAAGCCCCATGACTCTAAAATCAAATTCAAACTAACTGTAGATTTGAAAAACCCAAAATGGATACCCCTAAAACATGATAAATGAACCCTCAAAATAAAGGTCTCATTTTGATAACTACCCAAACTTCTCATTTATTATATCCATATTCACGATGGATTTATATTAATTAATGTATAATTTCAATGCTTATTACTCTTCCTCTAACAAAAATGAAGTGTATCCCATAATTAACCCATCATAAAGATCCTAATTGATATATGTTACCTCCAATAGCATAATTTCTTGATGTATATGAAGATAAATATTTATGTAGGAAAGTGGTTGATTACCATTATATATTACATGAATAAGAACATTGTTCAGCAACCCAAATCAGGATATCAGTAACTTGTTTGACATGAGGTAGCCTTGAAATCTTGAACCCATTATTTTGCATAGGAATTAATTATTTGGATGTGCACATATCTTTATTTATGTAAAGACTCTAAGTTTTTACATGATTTTTTGAGAATATTATATGGATTATTTATGGACCTAGTAACTGAGATGACATAAGATTCCGAGGCTTGGTGTTCCCAAAATTATTCTTTGAAATACATTAAATCTATTAAATGGAAATACACACAATTTTCCTAAAAAATGGAATAAATTATAAAAAGTGGCTTGGATCATAAATTTGAGGCCTCTATTGAGTTCTGAGTGTGGGTTTTACCCATGAAATGATATAAACATAGAGCATGTCAGAAGTTTGGGTCGAGCACGGTCATGGGAGAACATTTAAATTAATAAATTGAATAAACTAATTTATTAAATTTATTACCTATAACTATTAAATTCTATACATAAAATCTATTAGGATTTATTTTTAGGGTTAGCCACATAACTCTACAAAAAACAATAGGATCCATTGGAGAGAATTGAAGGAGATTCTGTTGGTGAGCGAGGACCGAATCATGGATCATCGATCGGTGTGTGAAGGAACTCGGGGATCTCTACATCAACAATGACACAAAAAAATTATTTTCTTAGGATTGATCCAAATTGAGGAAGGATGTTTTTTTGTTTAGATTCTTCTCCATTTGTTTATTTTTATAATGAATGTGAATCAATTGGCCAACTGATTGATTCGCTGCTTGATCGTATTACGTGAATGAATTTATTTATAGGGATTATTGGGAGAATTGATTAATTTGTTTTGGTTCTTCACTAATTTTTATAATGGAAAATGATTTATCTATAAGGATTATTGGGGGAATTAATTATTTTTTTTGGTTTTTAATTTATTTTTCTAATGGAAAAGGATTTATTCTAACTAAAAACATATGAGATTCATTCCTACTTTTCATGTTTCTAGGATTTATCCTATCGTTCTTTAGAAATTCATCACTGATATTCAATCGTTTCACACTCATTTCTTAGTGAAAAGAATTAATATTTTAGATCTATTTTTAGATAGATGTTGGGATTGATATATGATGATAGAAATAATGGATTGAGGATAGATTTTATACCCCTAGTTTGAGTGGGATATACGACCGTGATAGGAACTAATGTCGATTGTTTTCCATGCATTTAGTGGATAGATTCCAGTGAGTAGCGATGAAAAATCTCAACCGGGATCAGATCTATGATTAATAGTGAGGTTGATGGTGGAATCATAGGTCAAAATGACATGGGAATAGAAGGATTAATAACCTGTGGGTTCTAGAAAATTCCTCATAACATGGCATGTAATCCAGGATTACATAGTATGTGGGACCCCCTAGTGCAATGCTAGGATTTTTGTGAGAAGATAAATATCGCATGGTGTGTGACTCCTGTCACATGGCTTGCGAACCTTAATTGTAATATCAACATATACCTGTGGTGGTAAAGAGTCATGAGAACAGGAATGACTAGCCGTACATGTCAACGACCAACCAGACAAGGACCTAACTGGGAGTACATGGGCTCAGACACACCGTGTACTCAAGAATGGACACAGACATGGACATGGGCCGTAATATATAGGAATAACCCGATGACAAAGGGATATACCATGTAATACTGGTAAATTCTATTTACTCATTATAATAAGTCTTATAACTTTTTTCCTCTTGAGATGTGATAAGTTTCATTAGTGTGCATTCCCTTGATCCATTCCCTGAGGGTTAGTATGGAATCACATCCTATAAATAGGATAGTGATCCGTACAGGGGGAATACTTGGATAGAGTTTTTGGAATACTTCCTTGATACCTGTAGTGAGATCTTCTATCATCATTTATCCTTGGTAAAGTTCTTGGTATTGTTGTGACAATTACTATGTGGGTGCCGATCCTCTACTTAGTGGGTTTTCCAGATTTAGTTGTTGGTATACCCCATGGCCTTGGGTGTGATCCTCATATTTTTATCATTTTATTTATACTTCCAAAATATAATTCGTTTGGAGATACCCAATGAGAATTACACCTTTGTTGAAATCTATCATTTCTATCAACTCGTGGAGAATGTTCTCCCAGACGAGTGCTATGTGGAAACTTCTAGTAGGATTTCTAGACTAGAATTACGGTTGTGACGTTACTTTGAGACTAAGTATGTTTATTGAGTATATCTAGATATTTATATTATATGTATTGTAGATATATACCTATGATGACATGATAATTATTCTTGATGTTATATGCTTAGTGATTTCAGGGTGTCCTACTGCGTATTTTTATACTCACTATCATATGGGATTTCCCCACATGTGTGGTGTCTTATGAAGATGACGTAACTTTTTATGGATTACTAGAGGGAATATGAACCAATGGATCTTAGTGTGCCCAAATTACTGAGGTGTGTTCCCATAGTTTTATTAAAACCAGTTCCCTTCAATACTTTTTGGCTGGACTTGTTTCAGTTTCTTTGTGGTGGGCTTGTATTTTTACCTTTTCCTTCTAGTGATTGTTATCATACTCTGATGGTGGAATTTAGATCTATGAATGCATGGTTTATTTGTTGTTTTAAATTAAATAATTTTATGGGATTTGAGATGTGTGTGTATTTACGGGTATATTAGGCCAAGGCCTTCCATGTGACTGATATGCCTACTCGACACTGGTCTCCAGCCCCTGGCCTGTTGGAGGTGGGCTTGGGGTAGTCACGGTTTGAGCCCCATTGAAACAAATCATGATAGAGTGATATCAGAAAACTTTAGTTATACCTTACGACCAAAGTCTATGATATTGGTTTGGGGTAATAGTGTTAAGTGTTTTGAGTTCATATTTCAGGATAGGGACTCTAGTATTTGTATGGTGCCCGACGTATCCATTCACCAGAACTATGGTCACCAGCCTTTTGACTTAGTACTTGTAGACATTGGTTTCAGGGAACAAAATTGGCACATACATCATATAAGAATGGGTTATTGTTTCATGTTTCTTCTTGAGTCAGCTCTCCAGATATAATCATTGACTGTGGCACATCTTGTATACTTTTAAGAAGCCTACCCAACGTATTACATCTAGGATTCATCATTAGGATCATGGGGATGATACTATTACTGATGAGGATTCAATATATGTACCTTTGAAGGAGGTTTTACCAATAGGTTGTGCACTAGTAATTCCACCAACTACTGAGTAGTATATGGTACTCGCAGTACCAGAAGATGCGGTGCTTATATTGAACACAATTCATGAGTTTTAGTGATAGAGAACCCTCACGTTCGGAGGAGAGACCAACTTATAAGAACCTAAGGACTATCTTGAGATGGTGATGTGATTTTTCCATCTTTTAAAAACACCAATAGATCAGATGGTGGTTCTAGAAATGATCTTTATCCATGAATCTAAAGGAAGATGGTTAGGTTTACTAACCTAGTCATATGATGAGATGACTCTAGCATGGTAAGAGTTGAAGAACCTTTTTATAGAGAAGTTCCCTATAGATATTTTGAGGCCTGTATACATCTAAGAGATTATACAGCTCCAGCAGGGAAATATGATAATGTTTGAGTATTCATCAAGGTTCCCCAACCTTTACAGGTACTTGATAGATATGGTTCATGATCAGTTCTTTTAGTATCAAACCTTTTAGTGAGGAATTCATAGAGAGATCTAAGACAATGTGATACATTGATGCATTATTACATATTTTTGGGTTCTAGATCATGTTTTAGTGGTTAAGAGTTTTCTAGATAAGCAGACATAGATAGTTGTTGCTGGTAGTTTTCATATAGAAGCATAGACTTTGGTAACAGGGAGTCGACATCAGACTCAGGGACATGAATGTGTGATAGATTTTGGGAAGAAATACCAGGAAAGAGGTTATACAATTTAGGGCTCATAGGATGGGTCTCTTCATCCCAAGGAGAGGTGATGATACTCTATGATGGTAATGGACATATTCCTTGATATTTTCCAACCTACCATATGGTTGACAGAGACATAGTGGATGGGTTTCCTAGCTAGAGGTTGCGATAAGATAAGGAAGGTCTATAGGGTAGAGTATGTGGAAGAGTATATGGGAGAGAAGATATGGGTGTTATACCTTTTGACTTATTACCACCACCACTCCCAGGTGGTCCTCTCTAGGCTCAAGGAGTTGGGGGACAAGGGTGAGGGAAGCTGCAGGTGATCAAGTCTTATGACCTAGAGGCTCTAGGGATGATACTGGGTACATTCTGTGTCTTTTATACCTTATTTCAAGTATTGATATACATAAGTTTGATCCATTACTTTGTTTACACTTATCTGGTTTGAGAGTTATAGATTATAGTTGATCCCTTGGCTCGACCCTTGCGATTGGAGACTCTAACTAGAGGTGACTTGATAATCAAACACTTATTCTAATAGTGTGGCCAGACTCTTGGATTCAAGAGTTTCATTTGGTATATCTTTGAAGTTTGGATGAGGCCATATGATACCATCTTAGGTATGGGTTGGTTATCTATAGTTTATTCCTAGATGGAATATTTTAGATGAAGGCTATGATGTGTCCATAGTGATGGGATGAGGGTTTCCTTTATGGGTGAAAAGGAAATCCGAAAAGAGTAGGATGAACTCATGCATTGGAAGGTGAAGTCGATTACTCATCATTTCTCTAGCATGACCGATGGTGCAGTGAATGCTATGAGTTTTCCGTTCCCTATAGTGGTGGAGGAGTATGAGGATGTCTTGCATGATGATGTTCTAGGATTACCTCCCCATTAACTTCTACCTTGATCTACACCATGATATGACCTCAATATATAAATCTTCATATCAGATGGATCCCATAGATCTTTGGGAGATGAGGGTAAAATTGGAAGAATTGCAGAGGAAGAGATTTATTAGACCTAGTGTTTCACCCTGGGTAGTCCTAGTGTTGTTCACTAAGAAGGTGGATGAGAGCTTAAGGTTTTGTATAGAATAACATCACCTCAACCAAGTGACCATAACGAATAAATATCCACTACCTAGGATCGTTGACCTCTTTGATCATTTTATAGGGGCATTATGGTTCTCAAAGATTGACCTAATATCAGGATATCACTAGTTGCAAGTACAAAATGAGGATATATTGGATAAAAGATTAATATGTCACTAAGGTCACTATGAGTACTTGGAGATGCCCTTTGGAATGAATAACTCACCAAAAGTATTTATGGGACTCATGAAACATATCTCTCAACCTTTCTTAGATGGGTTCATGGTGGTCTCCATCAATGATATCATTGTGTACTTGGTGCCTGAGGAGGAGCACATGATACACTTGTGGATGGTTCTATACACACTCAAAGAGAATCATATTTATAGGAAGATCTAGAAGTGTCGGTTCTAGATTTAGGAGGTCCACTTTTTGGGAAATTTTATCTTAGAATATGGTGTGGTAGTGGACCTAGAAAATGTCAAGGTAGTGTTACTTTGAGAACCACCCAAAAGTATGATGGTGACATGGAGCTTCATTGGGCCAATAGGATACTATCAAATATTACTTCTATAATTCTCCATGATATCAACTCACATGATATATTTTACCTGAAAGAGGTAGCATTTTGGGTGGATGATGATGTACCAGCAATATTTCCAAGAGTTGAGTTAGAGATTGATGAGAACCCTCATCTTCATATTTCCATTGGAGGATGTTGAGTACATAGTGTTCTGTCATGCATCAGGAACCTAGCATGGTTTTGTTCTGATACAAATATAGGAAGTGATTTCCAATGGTTCACATCAGTTGAAACCACATGAGTAGACCTATGTGACCCATGATCTTGATTTAGAAGTGGTAATCTTCTCACTAAATATTTGGATACACTACCTTATGGATGAGAAGTTTATCATCTATTCCTACCACAAGAGTTTCAAGTATATATTATATCATAAGGATCTTAACTTGATAAAAAGGTGATGGCTAGTGTTCCTCATGGATTATGAATTCAAGATTTTCTATACTCATGGGAAGTGGAACATGGTAAAAAATTCTCTCATCAGGAGATCATGTTCATATTTTCTAAGAGAGGTAACAGAGCAGTTAACCTCATTGCAGTAATCATTTAGGGATATATATGGATTATCTTACCTATAGTTGATGGTTGTTACCCCTATGATTATACAAAGAACTAGGGAGGAACAAATTGGTGATACCGACTATGAAACCCTACATACTCAGACATCCATTGGACGTGCTCTTAATGGATTTTACAAAGGTGGGGAGAATTTCATTATTTTTAAAGGACACACGATGGTACTAGTGACATTGTGGATGGAAGTTATGGGATAACTTCATACATTTCCTTTGGAAGTACATCTAGGTAAGGAATAAATATACCAGGATCTTCGATGTTAGTTTTGGAAAATAGAGATGAAGAAGGGAGTTGAAGAGTTTGTCAATCTACACCTTACTTTTAAAAAAGTGAAGGTTGATCACATGGTTTCAATAGGTTTATATCAATCCATTGAGGTCATAGAGTGGAAGTGGAATGAGATATCCATGTAATTATTGAAAGGGTTACCATGTATATCTTGGGGACCTGATGCCATATTGGTGATTGTAGACCAACTCACCTAGTCAGACCACTTCCAAGATATCCAAGAGTAGAGTTCAATAGAGGTATTGAGACACCTCTACATGGAGTTCATAATACGAATCCATGGAGTTTCCTAGATGATTGTTTATGACCATGATTCTCACTTCACATATTAGTTATAAAAGGTATTTTAGGAGGATTTTGGGAATCAACTACATTTGATCATTTATTTTCACCCCAGACTAATGTCTAGATTGAGTGGACCATTCGGGTCTTGGAGGAAATTCTATAAACCTGCATGTTAGACATTTTCCATAGTTGGTAGGATCAACTATCATTAGTGGAGTATGATTAGAAAAACATTTAGCATTCCCCCATCGGTATGGAGCCATTCGAGGCCTTTTATGGACGACCTTGCAGGTCACCCCTATGTTGGACAAACCCTAGAGAGTTGGAACTTATGGGACCAAAGTTGGTTCGAGGCACTATGGAGAAGGTGAAGATCATCTAGGAGAGGATGGGGACTATGAAGAGTCATCCAATGTACTATATAGACTAACAATAGAGGCCTTTTTAGTTAAAAGAGGCAGAGTATGTATTTCTATGGGTTTCAACACAATGTGGATTATAGATATTTGTATAGGGTGGAACGTTATCTCCAAGATTCATTGGACCTTTCTAGATACTGTTTAGAGTTCAAAATCCGGTGTACTGCTTATCTCTACTACCATAGTTAGATCAGGTACATGACATATTCCACATGTCACCACTACGGAGGTACATTCATGATCTGTCACATGTTATCGACTGGGGAGATCTTGTCATCGAGGAGAGAGCTACCTTTCTTGAGTACCTAGTAAAGATCAATGATCGGTATGAGAGGATCCTTAATGGGAAATAAATTCCCC
Organism: Viscum album; assembly: GCA_963277665.1. Classification (NCBI taxonomy): domain Eukaryota; kingdom Viridiplantae; phylum Streptophyta; class Magnoliopsida; order Santalales; family Viscaceae; genus Viscum; species Viscum album. Next base: position 2,078,119,540 of record OY728128.1, on the reverse strand, counting down.
TAGTGTGTGTCTTGCGGTATCATAGGAATCTTCAGGAGAAAACCCGAGAATTGTAGACCCAGATGCATGATCAATTCCTACATATCTTTGTGTAGCCTTTTATTTTGGATTTATGAGATGTTAAGCCCCAAGTAGGGGAGAATACAATGAATAATATTTTTACATGTATTATTTTGGAATATTATAGAGATTATTTATGGATCTAGTCACTAAGAAGACATGAGATTCTAAGGCCTGGTGTGCCTAGAATTAATTTTTGAAATATATTAAATATATTAACTGCACACACACGTAGTTTTCATGAAAAATTGGAATAACTTATAAATGGAGGATCTAATAAAAAATATAAGGCGACCATTGATTTCAGAGTGTAGGTTTTACCCTAGGTATGATATAAAAATAGATCACGTAGGATGTTCAAGTCAAACGCGCTCATGGGAGGGAATTTAAATAAATTTATTTATTTAATCAATTAAACCGGCCTATTAATTTCTCTATATAAAAGCTATTTTAGAATAATTTAAGGGTTAGCTACATAACCATAAAAAACTTGAGATAATCCATTATAGAGAGTTGGAGGAGATTCCTCTGGGGATTGATGACTAGATCGTGGATTATCGATTACTGTGTGATGGAACATATGGATCTCACCAATGAAAATGGAACTGAACCATTCTTTACCGGTGATTGATTCAAATCAAGGTATGATGTAGTTTTGTTTGGATTTTCCACCAATTTTTTTATTTATGAAGTGGATGAGAATTAATCAACCAATAAATTGATTCACAGATCGGTCTCATTACAGGTATGAGTTTATTTACAGGGATTATTTTGTGGATTGTTTAATTTGTTTTGGTTCTTCATTTGTTGTAATAATAATAATGAATCAAGGGAAACCAAAAATGGATGAGGTTTTTTCCTACCTTTTGTGTTTCTTTTAATTCTCCCACTGTTCTTTGGTCATTAATTTCCGTTATTCATTTTTCTTGAAGGTTCATCAAAACATTGGTCAATCAATTGCTACACACCTGTTTCTTGGAACAACGAATTGATATCGCAAATCTGGGATTAGATTGAAGGCATAATTGAGATGTGATGAGGGAAATGATGCACTGAGGATGAATTTGAGACCCTCAGTTGGAGCAGGATTTTCTAATGTGACGAGAACCCACGATGATGGTTTCCTATGCATTTGGTGTCCTGATTCTAGTGAGCATATTGACAAGGCTTGGCCAAGACCAGATCTATACTTATCGGGGATATTGATGGTGGAATCAGAGGTGATTGAAACCTAATAATTTTTAGAAGAAGAAGCCAAGGGTTTTAGAAAATTTCATAGAACACTACATGTAATCTGAGATTACATGACATGTGAGACCCCCTAGTACAACGATAGGGTTTCTGAGAGAAGATAAATATCAGATTTTGTGTGGACCCCGTTACATGGCATGTGCCCCCCATCACATGGCATGTAACACTTACCTGGTCTCTCAGTGTGCCCTGGGGATGGTACACAAGCATAATAATATGAAAGGCTATAAATACATTGCTATGACTCGTCCCCCAGGGCCCGTTTCGTAACTACCCCAAGAACACCATCCATAGGCCAGGGGCTGGAGACTAGCACCAAAGGCGTAAATACCTAAACTGGGAAGGCATTGCCATTATAACTACAAACAAACACAACCAAAGAACAAGAAGATGAAAAGTCTAAGTAATAACTGAATACAGAATAAGTGCTGGAAAGTACAAGGGCCAGAAATACAAGCCCAACAGCAAAGTACAAGGAAAGGACAAACAGGTACAACTAAAAACAAAAAATAGCTGGAAGGTGCCTAGAAACTCTTGGATCATCCACCAGAGATCCTACCTGAAGGGTAAGTACCGATAGCCTCCTCAGGGCTCCACGTCCATCCGTCTCCTCCGTGTACCGACTCATCGTGAGGTCCACATCCGGGTACCATCCAGTCCTCGTACACTCCGCCTCAGTTAGCGCTGTTCGTCGTCTGCATCCAACACAACGAGATGCATGCATAGCCCGTGCAGGGGTGAGTATAACGATACTCAGTAGGGACCCCGGGACCCTCAAGGTCTCACAAAATCCACAAAGGATAAACCACAGTAAAAAGATACAATCACGAAGTATCAACTAACCCTACTTAGGTATATGCCCATACATATACCTAAGTTATAAATCACATTCCGGCTCCAACTATCGAGCCCATGAACAAACCATTCCACAAATGAAGTAAATTCAATCACCACGTTGATAATGGTTGAAAGTAATGACTCAACTCACATAGGTATACAACTCACGAAGAGGGGTAGAGATGATTATATGTAGCCTATGAATAATATCCTCTATCGAACCCCACATAAGATCCTGAAACAATATCAGCGCTATCGAACCCATGTAGGATCCTGTCACAAAAGTCGTTACTGTCGAACCCACGTAGGATTCCGGTACAGTAGTCATCGCTGTAGAAACCACGTAGGATCCTGGTACAGAAGTCACTACTGTCGAACCCAAGGAGGATCTTGGTACAAAAGTCATCTCTGTCGAACCCAAGTAGGATTCCGGTACAGTATTCATCGTTGTCGAACCCACGTAGGATCCTGGTACAGAAGTCACTACTGTCGAACCCACGGAGGATCCTGGTACAGAAGTCATCCCTGCCGAACCCACGTAGGATTTCGGTATAGTAGTCATCGCTGTCGAACCCACGTAGGATCCTGGTACCAAATTCACTGCAGTCGAACCCACAGAGGATCATGGTACAAAAGTCTTCACTGTCGAACCCACATAGGATTCTGGTACAGTAGTCATCTCAGCCACAACCAACCCTAGGGTTCCCGCACACAGCACGCTCGATTCCGGGAGGGTCCGATCCTTGAGCCAAGTGTCGATACATAAATTATCACGAAGTTCTGAGTTGATGTATCCCGTAGTTCTATCTCATCATAAGGAACCCAACGCGACAGACGGTGCGTCAATTAGACGCCCGGTCGGAGAGTTATTGGCATTTCCGTTCCTAGGGGCCGGTTGGATTTCGGGAACAATATAACCTGGACATACTCCAACCTCATCCTAATCCTATGTAGAGTATTCCAAAAGTATGATCTCATCAAAATTAATCCAACGTAGTTGACTACACGTCAATCAGACGTCCGATCCTTAAGTTATAAGTGTTTCTGCTCCGAGGGCCCGGTTGGTTTCAGGTTCGAACCAACCAGGCCATACCCAAACTTCGTCGAACCATTGAGTGTGATATACCAAAATGACCCACTCGATACAAGGAATCCTACTCAACTGACAGTGTGTCAATCATAGATCCATAGATCAAGTTATTGGCGAAACACCAAAAGTGGTCCGAAGAGGGGGGTTTGGGTCAAGTCTGACCCGACCCAACCCACCCTAGGTCAGCCCGAACTGGGTCAACCCGACCCGAATCTGGGTCCGACCCGGAAGGCGCAGCCCAACCCAGCGACTGTGGCTTGGCCCGTGCGAGGGCTACCCAGCCCGCGTGGTAGGCGGCCCGACCCGCGTGGCAGGCGGCCCGGCCCGTGCGGCCGACCGTGGCTCGGCCAACTGTCCGAGCACGTTACGCGTGTGCAGAGCTTGGTGGGGGGGGGGGGGGGTGAGGGGGCGCCCCCCCCAGTGTTCCATTATGGCGGTGCTAGCTGGTACCACCTGACCTTCCCTGAACCCACAGTTGTGGGTTCCGCTCCAGCGTCGCAGCCAGTGCCGCGACGGTCTTCCGCCGGTGGTTCGCGAGGGGCACCACCTTCCCTAGGCATCCAGCAGGTGCTAGACGCCACCTCCGGTTGCCCCACTGGTGACCCGCACTGCCGCACTCCTCCGCGGGCCACCAGAGTCGTTCCGGTGGTCCGTTTTGCCTTCCGTTTGTGCCTACGACATCCTCGGGTCCTGTTCTTCACTGCGACGACCTCAAATCAGGGTTTCCATTCCGTTCACCCATCACCCATCAAACCGCACATCAAGAACGAATTGGAGGAGGGTCCGGACTTGTTCGTTAGCCCGTTCCCTCTACGTTAGAGGATCAAACTATAATCCAGCATACAATTGAACCAAAAACAAACCCCAGCTTAATCTCTAACCCATCCCGCAATCAACATCCGTTCTACGAATCGACATGTTCGGGGGTCAATCCGCGATTATTTTTTTTATCCTAGGGGAAAAAAGAACTTAAAATAAAGGAATTCCAACTCGAATTCAAAAACCTACCTTGATTGCCGTTGACCGTTGACAAATTTGTGGAATGCCGACGTCCTTCCATTGATGTCAGAAGGAGGTGATGTCATCGTTGGCGACTTTCTTCATGGGTGGCGTCTTCCTTTTCTTGCCCCAGTTGGAAAGAAAGAAGTTGTGTCGTCGTTCTTCGGTGGAAGATGGCGTTCTTCGTCGAGAGGGTATTATTTCTTTCAAGTGTTCCTCCCAATTCTCCAAACCCAAGCCAAATTATTCCAACCCAACCATAATAATATATCACATATTATTATGTTGTCATAATCAATTCAAAATAATTCAAACACCCAAATCAATTAATTAAAACATTAATTCAATGTGTTGGCACCATAAAGGAGAAGTCCAAGGTTTTAAGGGGTTTAAAGGGGTTAAGGGGAGTTTAAACTAGTGGGACCCACCCCTAGTTATATTATCCAAAGTGAGGTTAGGGTGTGGTGGGCCCCACCCCTAACCTCCATTTAGAGACTTTAACCACCTTTCAAATAAAAATTTGTTACACAAACATTTTTATTTAACTTTTAATTTTAATTAGAAACCCAAAACTAACTTTCATTATCGATAAAACGCAACCGCAGTAAAGGTCTCCTTAAGAGAATACCGGAGCTGGGAGTTCAACGGTGCCCTCAGATTTCAATTCCGAGCACCGGTTCAAAAGATATAAAATCCCACACATACATTTACTGAACGTACCCAAAAAAACTTCCGAAATTGATTTCGGGCACACCGGGGATCGGAATCAGGCGCCGTCAGAAATCAAAGACTCGTAAAATTCCCATGTATTTAAGAAAAAATTTTCCACTGGATTTCCGGGTCTTTACATTCTCCCCACCTCAGGTCTTTAAATCCCCGTAATCTACAACACACACTAAGGGAACAAATGGGGGTACTGAGAATGCATATGAGACTCCCGCTCCCATGTGCTCCCCTGGAGGTTCCCATGCTTCCAGCGAACACAGACCAGTGGAATCAACCGTCCATGTAGGACCCTCTCCTGTCGATCCTCAATCTCCACTGGAACCTCCGTGAAAGTCTCCCTATCATTGATATCTAGCTCCCCGTTTTTGATGATGTGGGACGAATCGTGCACATATCTTCTCAGCTGAGATAAATGGAAGACGTCGTGCACCCCGTGTAACTGAGGTGGAAGAGCCAAGTGATAAGCCACCTTTACTACCCAGTTGAGGACCTGAAAAGGTCCGAAGAATCACGGATATAACTTGCTGCCTAGGCTAAATCTCCATATACCTCATCGAGGTGAGACCCATAGAAAGACATGGTCTCCATCCTCGAATTCAAGAGATCTCCATCTCTTGTCAGCATATGACTTTTGTCAGCTCTGCACAGTCTTTATCCGCTCCTGGATGACCTGAACCTCCTCCATGGTAGTTCATACCATATTTGGTCAGTAGGAAGTTGGCAGACTTGGTAATTTGGTCGACAATCACCCAAATAGATTTGTGTACCCTGGACGTACGTGGAAGACCCGTCATGATGTCCATGGATATCTCATCCCTCCTCCACTTTGGGACCTTTAAAGGCTGGACCAATCCTGCTGGTACCTGATGCTCCGCCTTCACTTACTGACAAGTGAGGCATCGAGAGACAAACTCTGCTTTTTCCTTTTTCATACCTAGCCACCAGTGCTGTCATTGAAGGTCCCAGTACATCTTTACCACTCCTGGATTTACCACTAAAGGGGATGTGTGGAACTCCCGCAACACTTCCTCTTGAAGTGCAACTGGTACCATGGTATATCCTCTGAAAGGATTGATGTGATCCCCACCTTTATAAAATCCTTCGGGTGCCTGTCCTGAGGATTTATGAGCACGTCGTGTCTCGTAAAAAGTGTCCCCATGCTGCGCCTCCATGACTCACTGAAGAAGTGAGGAAGTGACTGTGAGAGACTGTAGAAAGGCTGGTCTGTCCCGATCCACAAAGGATATCTGCAACGCGGCCAGCTGCTTCGTCGCCTCTCCTAGCACCTGAATGCCTGATCTCCTACTGAGAACATCGGCTACAACGTTCCCCTTTCCAGGAGTATAGATTATCTCGAGGTCATAGTCCTGGTGAAATTCAAGTCATCGATGATATCTCATGTTCAAGTCCTTCTAAGAGAAGATTTACCTGAGACTCTGGTGGTCAGAGTAGACTATAAAGCATTCACCCAACAAACTATGGGTGAGAATAGACAATTTAAAAGAACTTGTCCACACCCTTCTTCACCTACGTCCTACCAGAGTTTCTAAGATTTCTCCTTTGCCGAAAAGAGAAATCTGGTCTCATCCCCTGGATGAACCATGCCCATTGATTAATACAGTCTATCCTGACATGAACGGTACTAATTCATGCCATGGATGACGTCGTAAGGCCTCAAAACTACTACCAAGAGATCCAACTATTACTATCGCCTCCAAGGGTTGAGTCACACGGTTGACATCAGTGTGTGGTCACTAGGTATCTTCCAGTAGGAATCTCGAATGTGAGGGTCAAGTCAACGATTTTATCTGGAATCTCTTAGTATTGCCCACAAAAAGGCAGGAAATAAAATGTCACAAGGACATGTGTATTTTATTACTACAGCTCAAAGTACATAGACACAAAGTAAGCACAAAAAATGACATCAACAAATCTAGAAGCTTCATGAACAAAGGAATCTATTCATGGAACAAGTCCCGCTCCTGTCCACCTGCTCCTGGAGCATATGATCGTAGGCCTCAGCTACCTGATGCTGAGCTATCTCATGTCCACCCATTCCCTACTGTCGGGGTGGACCTCCTGGTGGTGGTGGTGGTAGGGCCTTGAAACATCATCCCCCACCTACTGCTCGACCATCTCCTCTTCCACGTCCGCCTTCTCCCGGTGGACCACCATGGTCGAAACTATGCCTTTTCTTGAGAGGTCCCTCTGCTGCCTGCTGCTCATCTTCCGGGCGGGTCGGGCAGTCTCAAGCCATGTGACCCTGCCCGTCACATGCATAGCACTGCCTTCTACTTGTATGGCTAGCTCTGTCTTGTGTGCCCCGCACAACCGAACTTGAGTCATGCAGTCGACCACCTGTGGGACTGTTCCTCTTGGACCCTTGCATCATCTGTCTACTGCTAGCTACAGAAGACTCTAATGCGTGTAGACTAGTGGTGGGTCTCGCTGTTGGATACTGCTCAGTAAGCAAACTCTCCACTAGGATGGATCGCTCCAATACACCCGTTTGCGTTGGGATGTTGAGGGAGATCATCGAAGCCCTGATCTCATGCCTGAGTCCCTGCTCAAAGGTCCGGGCCCTGAAGAATGGGTCCCATACCATATCCGTGGAGTATCATGAGAGGTCGTTTAACCTCGTTGAGTACTGAGCTACTGTTATGTTGCCCTGCTGCAGATGAAGTAACTCCTGAATCCGCACCGCACGAAGGGTGGCTCTTACGAACTCTGCCTAGAATAGGATCTCGAAGTCTGTCCAGAGTAGTGATGCCTTGTCATGCACCTGGATCATCAGGCTCCACCATCTGCCTGCTGCTGCCTACAAGAGACTTGCGGCAAGGATCACCATGAGGTTGGATGGTGTCCGTACCAATATGAAAACTCTCACAACAGCCTCTATCCAATATTCAGCTACCTGTAGGTCCATCTCTCTCCGGAACCTGGGTGGCCTATATCGTTGGAACTCGTGCAACACACTCAGGTGGCGTGCACTCTCTCCTGCTGGAGCTGGTGGTATTAGTGGCCCAGCGGGTAGTGGTACCACTGGTACCTCTGCTATGATGGGGCCCTGCACCAATGCCTCGTCGCTTGGTGGGTTACCATATCATACGAAACTCAGAACCCTAGCTATCTGCCTTCGTGGGGTCATCCTGAAAAGAAACAGGTGCACCATGGTTAAAACAGTATACATGGTGAGCTGACATAAAGTAATCACGAATAAACCTTTTCAAGAAAACACACACGCAATCAGTGGTTTCGTGCACTGAATCATAGATCAAAATTCAGAGTCCTAGTGTATGGATACGTCGAATGCCACACCAACACTGGTTTCCCTAAACTGATAACCACACCCAAAACACTTAACACTATTGCCGTTAAAAGAATCAGAGTTCAAGTTATGTGGTAGAACCGAATCCTTTGATACCAATTTGTCACGACCCGTCCCCCGGGGCTCGTGTTGTAACTACCCAAGGCCCGCCTTCCATAGGCCATGGGCTGGAGACTAGCACCAAAGGCATAAATCCCTAAACTGGGAAGGTATTTCCTTTATAACTGCAAACAAACACAACAAGAGAACAAGGAGAAGAAAACTCTAAGTAATAACTGAATACAGAAGAAGTGATGGAAAGTACAAGGCCCAAAAATACAAGCCCAATAGTAAAGTACAATGAAAGTACAAATAGGTACAACTAAAAAGACAAACAACTAGAAGGTGCCTACCAGCTCCTGGATTGTCCACCACATATCCTACCTGAAGGGTAGGTACCGATAGCCTCCTCAGTGCCCCACCTCCGTCCGTCTCCTCCGAGTACCGACTCATCATGAGGTCCACTTCCGGGTACCGTCCAGTACCCATAAACTCCACCTCGGTCAGCGTTGTCTGTCGTATGCATCCAACATAATGAGGTGCAGGCATAGCCCATGTAGGGGTGAGTATAACGATACTCAGTAGGGACCCCGAGACCCCCAAGGTCTCACAAAATCCACAAAGGATAAACCACAATATAAATATACAATCACGAAGTATCAACCAACCCTACTTAGGTATATCTTCATACATATACCAAAGTTATCAATCACAGTCCGACTCCAACTCTCGAGCCCGTGCACAAACCATTCCACAAAGGAAGTAAAGTCAATAACCACGTTGATAATGGTTGAAAGTCATGACACATCTCACACAGGTATACAACTCACGAAGATGGGTAGAGATAATTAGATGTAGCCTCTGAATCATCTCCTATGTCGAACCCACATAGGATCCTAGAACAATATCAGCACTGTCAAACCCACGTAGGATCCTGGCACATAATTCGTTACTGTCGAACCCATGTAGGATTCCAGTACAGTAGTAATCGCTGTCGAACCCACGTAGGATCCTGGTACAGAAGTCACTACTTTCGAATCCACAGAGGATCCTAGCACAGAAGTCATCACTGTAGAAACCACGTAGGATTCCGGTATAGTAGTCATCGCTGTCGAACCCACGCAGGATCCTGGTACAAAAGTCACTGCTGTCGAACCCATGAAGGATCCTTGTATAGAAGTCGTCACTGTCGAACCCACATAGGATTATAGTACAGTAGTCATCACTATCAAACCCACGTACGATCCTGGTATAGAATTCACTGCTGTCGTACCCATGGAGGATCTTGGTACAGAATTCATCGCTATCGAACCCACATAGGATTCCGGTACAGTAGTCATCTCAGTCGCAACCATCCCTAGGGTTCCCGCACACAACACGCTCGATTACGGGAGGGTCCGCTCCTTGTGCCAAGTGTCGATACATCAAATATCATGAAGTCCTATGTTGATGTATCATGTAGTTCCTTCTAATCATAAGGAACCCAACATGACAGACGATGTTTCAATCAGACGCCCGGTCTGAGAGTTATTGGCATTTACGTTCCAAGGGGCCGATTGGATTTCGGGTACAATCCAACCTAGACATACTATAACCTCATCCGAATCCTGTGTGGAGTATACCAAAAGGACCGTCTCATCAACAGGAATCCGACGTAGCTAACGGCACGTCAATCAGACGTCCAATCCTTAAGTTATAAGCGTTTCTGCTCCAAGGGCCCGGTTGGTTTCGGGTTCGAACCAACCCGGCCATACCCAAATTTCACCAAACCCTTGAATGTGACATACCGAAACGAAAATCTTGATCCAAGTAATCCTACGAAACTGACGGTGTGTTGATCGGAGGTCCATAGATCATGTTATGGGAGAAAAACCAAAAGTAGTCCGAAGAGGGGGGTTTGGGTCCGGTCCGACCCGACCCAGATCCGGGTCTGTCCTGGAGGGTGCAGCCCGGCCCGTGCGAGAGTGGCCCAGCCCGCGCGGCCGACCACGGCTCGGAGAGGGGGGGGGGTCCCATAACGGCGGCTCCAGCTGGTGCCACCCGTCCTTCCCGAAACCTGCGGTTGTGGGTTCTTCTCCACCACCGCAGATAGTGCCATGGCGGAGTTCTGCCGGCTGGTGCCGACCGCTGCCTCCAGTCGCCGACACCGCCGCTCCGGCAACCCGTTCCACCGCGCTCCTCCGCGGGCCACCCAAGTCATCCCGGTTGTCCGTTTTTCCTCCTGTCTACGCCTACGGCCTCCTTGGGTCCTATTCTTTACTACAATGACCTCAAATCAAGGTTTCCAATCCATTCACCCATCGCCCATGAAACCGCACATCAAGAAAGAATTTTCAGAGGGTCTGGACTTGTTCGTTAGCCCGTGACCTCCGTGTTAGAGGCTCAAACAGTAATCCAGCATATAATTGAACCAGAAAGAAACCCCAGCTTAATCTCTAACCCCTACCACAATCAACATCCGTTCTGCGGATCGACATGTTCAGGGGTCGATCCGCAGTTGTTTTTTTTATCCAAGGGAAAAGAAGAAGATAAATGAAAGGAATTCCAACTTGAATTCAAAACCCTACCTCGATTGTCATTGACCATTGAAAAAGTTGCAGAATGGGTGTGTTGTTCCATTGACGTCAGAAGAAGGTGACTTCATCGTTGGCGACGTTCTTCGCGGGTGGCATCTTCCTTTTCTTACCCCGGTTGGAAAGAAAGAAGTCGCGTTGTCGTTCTTCGGTGGAATATGGTGTTCTTTATAGAGAGGGTATTATTCCTTTCAAGATTTCCTCCCAATTCTCCAAACCCAAGCCAAATTATGCCAACCCAACCATAATAATATATCGAATATTATTATGTTGTCATAATCAATTCAAAATAATTCAAACACACAAATCAAATAATTAATACATTAATTCAATGTGTTGGCACCATAAAGGAGAAGTCAAAGGGTTTAAGGGGTTTGAAGGGGTTAAGGGGAGTTTAAACTAGTGGGCCCCACCCCTAGTTATATTCTCCCAAGGGAGGTTAGGGTGTGGTGGGCCCCACCCATAACCTCCACTTATAGACTTTAACAACCTTTCAAATAAAAATGTGTTACACATACATTTTATTTAACTTTTATTTTTAATTAGAAACCCCAAAACTAACTTTCATTCTCGATAAAACGCAACCGCAGTAAAGGTCTCCTTAAGAGAATACCAGCAGTGTGAGTTCAATGGTGCCCTCATATTTCAATTCTGAGCACCAGTTCAAAAGATATAAAATCCCGTACGTACGTTTACTGAATGTACCCGAACAAAACTTCAGAAACTGATTTCAGGCACACCGAGCCTTGAAATCAGGCGCCGTCAGAAACCAAAGACTCGTAAAATTCCCCTGTATTTGAGAAAAAAATTTCCACGGTATTTTGGAGTCTTTACATACAAGGTCATAGAAATCCAGACACAGACACGACCATGAGTACACATGCACAGACACGCCATATACTCAGGAACGAACACATAAACATGAATGGGCTGTGATACATGAAAAAGAATCGGTATCGAAGGTAAACACTATATAATACCATAAAACACTCTATACTACCATAAAACACTATATAATCCTTAAAAAAAACTTATATCCCTTGTCCTATTCATCTTGGAAAAGTTTTGTTAGTGTTTATTCCCTTGATCCATTCCCTGAGGGTTAGTATGGAATAATGTACTATATATGGGATGGTGATACCTTTAGTGGGAATCCTTAGTTAGAGTTTTTTGGAAACCTTCCATGAGGGTTGGAGTGATATCCTCTATCATCATCTTCCCCAGGTTGAGTTCTTAGTATTTTCGTGAACAACACTAGAGAGGCTCCAATCCACTATCTATTTGGTTACTCCAGATTGATTTATTGGTATACCCCATGGACTTGGGTGTGATACTCATATATCTATTAAATTTAGACTTATAGTTCATACTTAATATGGAAATAATCGATGATTATTACATCCTGATAGACACTATCAGTGCTATAAGACTCATAGAGCGTGTTCTCCTAGACAGGAACTATGTGAAACCTTCAGGAAAGATTCCAAGAATTTCATCAGAGTTCTAGATTTACATTGATATAATGTGTCTTTGTTGAGTATATCTGAATATTTTTATTATATGTGTTTTAGAAATTTATGTGTGATGAGATGGACATTATTCTTGATGTTATATTTTTAGTGATTTCATGATGTCCTACTGGGTATTTTTATACTCACTCCTGGAAGGGATTTTCCTACACATGTTATGTCTTATACAGAAGAATGAATTTTTGATGGAGTCTTAGAAAGACTTGGACCAAGAAAATCTTAGTGAGACAAATTTAGTGAGTTATGTTCTTGAATTTTCAGTGAAAATAGTCCCCTTCTATACTTCTAGGTTGGAATTGTTTTTAGTTTCTTTTTGGTGGAATTATATTTGGAACTTTTTCTTTCAGTACATATTTTTGTACTATAATGGTGGTATTTATACACATGAATGCATGGTTTATTAGTTGTTTTACATTAGAAAATTTTATGGGATTGGAGAGGTGTGTGTGTGTATAGATACATTAGGCTAAGGCATCACATGTGTTTGATATGCCAAATTGGTGCAGGTCACCATCATATCACCTATTAGTAGTAGTCTTGGGGTTGTTTGGGTTCAGGGCCCATTAGGATGGGTCATGATAGTTTTAGACGAAACACTTTCAATCATGGTGTTCCTCCTATTATCAAAAGCATGAGTGACCTATGCATGATTCATTTTATACAGGAAATTAGTGTTAGTAAATTTTTAAGAAATTTTAGATAGAAAAAATCAACAAAGTCCAAAATTATTTATAGAAAAATGGGTTCTACAAAGACCGTGTAGCTCCTATATCGCTATGAAGACCATATAATTTCCATAAGAGATGATAATTTGGGATAATGAATCTCTTCCATAATGCATCAAGATATATCTATGACCTACCAATTTGTAAATTTACTTTCCTATGTGAAGGATTTTACTTAAAAAGAAAGGTCTCCATGTGGGAGAAAACTAAGGTTGGGAGCTCTAATCTGATTGCGAAGGACTTCAAGTTCTACAGGCTAAATAAACTAACTTGACACCCTTTATACAGGGTGTGATCTCCTCTTAGTACACTGATACACCATAAAGAAACATAGAAGTCCAATTTTATTCCTTGGAATCAACTCCTCTTTATGTTGATTGGAACAGATCATGTGGGGAGAATTTATTTAGGCCCGTAAGGATGAAAGCGTTTGAAATATGTATTAGAAAGAAGGTAATTACCCAAAATCAAGATCAATGGGATTAAAATAAAATTAGAATTTGGAAAATGGAATGATTTTATATAGTGCATAATAAGGGTTTAAAAACAAATTCTCCATTACGAGGCCCTTATCTGCAAAGATTTAGTACCTATCTACAATTTTTTTTATCCCACATAAAATTTTCATTTTTGGTTGGAATATGTTTTTTGTTCCCTCCCATGTATGAGTTCTATGTTACCAAATTAATCCATGGTAGCATAAATTAATTTTTTTAATACACTCTAACGGAATGTTATCCTGTGTAATATTGTTTTTTATGGTCGGAATGCATATTTTTTTCCCTCTCATGTACAAGTTTTGATTTACAATATTCAGCAAAGTAATGGTGACAACATAGCTATTTAATCTCTTTGTGATGTGCCTATCATCCCTCTAAACAATTTCATTTGTGGAAAGTTGTTAATTTTAGGCTTCTTGTGAACCATTTAATTAATTTTTTGTTGATAGATATGGAATTTAACCTCATTTCATAACTCTATATGAATTCAATTTCTACCACATAGTTCTCTAGGAACCACCACATAAACCTCAATTTTTTGAAAATAGATGACTTTGAAATGCCTATAAGTTCTCTATTCCTTCCTAAAATAAAATAGAGGAGAAAAAAGGGAAATAATAAAAGATCAAAAGAGGGAGGGATATGGAAAAGAATTTCCCATTTTAGAAGACGTTTTAAAGTGATCCATTGAAGGTAAATAAATATAGAAAGGTAATTTTCAAAGCACTCTTAAAGTGTATCCTTCACGAAGTTCCCACGAATAATTTCCTATGAAATCCACTTCCTCTACATAGTGCCTTCAAAAATCTTATATACAGGCTTAGTTAATATAGGGTGCTTTATGGGTAGAGCTTCATAAAGGGTTCTTCACAAAGAATATTTAAATTCATCACTTCAGAGGCGTTACCCACATCACATAGAATATCCTCCTATAAAAAGTGGGAAACTTTAAAGGTGTGTGTCACCCTATCTTCCATGCCCATAGACCAAAAAGAATATTAATTCCTTATATCCACATAGAAAGGAAATAAAATAATTAACAAATAGATTCCTCTCATAATTTATCCTTTACTAGTGTTATCCATCAAGGACATACAAATTCAAATGACCTTAGTGATACCCCTTACTGAAAACTAAGATCCTTCAAAATGTCACTTTATCATAGAAACATATTTCATGGGAATATTGATTCATAATACCCACACAAAATTTCATTGAAACTCCTCTCATGTAATAGAAATTTGAGTTGTGTAACGATAAGATTAATATAATAATATCCCCATAACCTGATGTTAAACTGCATGGACAACTCCTTAGCATAATATGTAAAACTGCTAGCTTACCCAATTCAATAGGTATAGGGCACCCTATGGAATGAACATGATATGCCTCACTCCATGAGTGTGAGATGATTATTCACTCACGGATAGTCTCAATGCATAATATATATTCAAATTTAATTTTTTTTTACTTTAATACATTTTGTTCGATCTTCATTTATCTCTTGTTTCTCGCACTAAGAATGACTCACATGGCCATAATGATTTATGTTTATTGTGTATTTATCACAACTAAAATGAATCCATATGGGGCTTTTATTAGTGGTATCTACTTACTTATTACAATGGTTTCACTATATGTGTAATAACATCCTGATTATATATTGTTTTACCTTTCACATCATAGGTTTTCTTACCATATATAGTTAAACTACACGGTATTTCCTTATTGCATGGCCTTAAATTGTGTCATTCAAACTACAAGGGATTTTATTCCTATTTTGACAGGATACATAGGATTATTTCAAGAGGTTAAAACAAAAAATAATCAACCTCACATAATCTATCCTCGTGGGGTAATAGTACTCATAATATCATCTACATTATTTTATTTTATGGTAATATTTCTATAATCCTAGATGTCACTTTCTCTAGGGACATATCCCCTAGGAAAATCTCTTTATTGGGAAATATTCTTATAAAAAACTTTTCCCCACCTAGAGAACTATATTTACCATATGTCTTATCATATTATTCTTATCAGTCTATATTCTCATAGAGACCTATCTTCAAAGGGCCATTTCCTTATGAGACTAACCCAATATTGCTGGGTCATATTTCATGTGAGGCCAATCAGAAAGAGTGGAAAATGTGTAAGTCAAAAAACTACTATTTCTGGGAATCTTTCTCATAGTTATCCTTACCAAATTCCATTAAACTGCATGGATCAGTCCTTCTCACACTACCTTAAAAGGAATGGAAAACCCTATTAAGTGGAACCCAAACTACATGAGTTCTAATTTTTTTCAAGGATACATAGGAAGACCATTTCTTGGACCAAATTACAACACCACATGTATTTAATAATTCCATAGATAACCTCTTGAGTGACCTTCTATGTGGCTTTAAACCATTTATCCATAAAATTAATCATCACAAAGTAATAAATAAATAATATAGAGAACCTATGATATACACATGTTCACATCGATAGTTGTTAATGTCTAACTTTCTTTATGAGTGTAACCTATTCCATAATGTGATTGGGAAAGATTCATAAAAATAATATTAAATCTTTAATTGATTCAAAGGGTTGGGTAGAATCCCATCAAAAGGTGAAATGAGCCCAAAATCCCACCCTCTTGACTAATGTGAATTCGTAAGTTTCATTGGTAATAAATATCAAATAACCACCTACCTTTTGAAATAAGGTTCATGATGAAATCTATTTTCATGTATGTGGAAGCTGTTAGATGTTTTCAGTTATGTGAATACATCCCATTCAAAATCTAACTGAAATTTTCATGATCAAATATTATTGACCTATGAATCATATTGATGTTAGTACCAAAGTCTTGAGGAAATATCCTTGATATATGATCCATGTTTAATTGGTTATGATTTAACTAATGATAAGTTGATGAAATTTGATTATATTACTATACCTAAATGATTATCTTATGTTCACTTATGATATTTTATTGATGACATTCATGTTTACCCTTACTGAACATCTGAGATCCCCCTTAATATATTTCCATTCCAAGGTTCGAAGAGTATTTGTCATAGATATTGAAGAAAATTTGTAAAATAAGTGGGTTATTCTTATAGTATCTAATGAAACTAAACCTATTGGAACTGGGGTGTGAATTATTGTGTGATTTTCTGGAAATTCATTTAAAATTAGGTTATATTTATATATATTATTCTTGGGTTTCCTCATTTAGTATCAATGTATATGTAAATTTTCATTTCTAGCACCAAATATGGAAGTGAAATTCTAGGTTGCTTCAATCACTTTTTTTGGAGATACATGTGTGTGATTCGAGTAAATATAGTGACCCTCATTTTCATAAATAACTATTACATTACTCAAAATATAAACAACATAATAAAATTACTAATCTTGGATCCTAATGTTGACTGTATTGAAAAAATTAGGCTCATAAATAACTTTTACATAATAAAGCATAAAAATATTTAATTCCTTCTTATCTATCTTCTTATTGACCCTCATTTTCTTCTTAGTACAAGTAATCAACTGATAATATACATCAATGAAAGGGGTGAGCTAAAATTCCATAAGAGGATGAATAAGGGACATGAATCAATATAACATGGGTAAGCATAAACATCATAATCATATCATAATAATTGGTTTATCATAAACATCATGATGGAAACATGTTATAAAGTTATGGTATTTTGAAATGCATAAAAATGAAACATCATGTCATAGTGGTAAAATACCACACATAGTTTTGAATAAAGCTTGCATCATGTTCACACATAACATATTTTCATAATCATAACATAATCATCATGAAAAAAGATAACATCATGTTCAAAAATAATAAATATTATATATTGATATGAATCACATTAACCTATTCATTGGAGGGATATATAATTATGGTCCCACCCATAACATTATATTATTGATATAATCATGTATTCCACATAGAATGTATTACAATCAACACCATGAATTAACCCATTGAAAGAAATGGGTTTAATAAGGATTTAATCAATCATGATTTCCTAAATAAACATGGGGTTCCCAAAAAAAAGGGATAAAAAATATTTTCTATAACAATAAAATTATTTAGTGAATAAGAAACAACTCATGAGGAGTACATGATGTGTTTTATAAAGTATATTTCTATTGGAAAATATTTATATTTTTTATAAAATAAATTTGGAAACATGTATATCCATGAAAAGAAAAGGGAATAATAAATAAATGACATTTAAAAAAATTTAGAGGAGTATTCATACCAAATATGTCATGAAATAGGGACAACCCAAAGAAAATGAGTTGGGTTCAAGAATCCCCTTACCTCAATTCCCTTCTTATTTCGTCGCTTTTGCGCCTCCTGAATAATAAAATTTGATATTCTAAAAAATAAATCAATAAGTGAATTATAGTAATTTATAAAACTATTTATAAATTATAATCATTGTATTATATTTCTTAATTTTCATTGATGAAATTGAATCATTTTTTATATCATGTTTTTCTTAGAAATTTACCATTTCTCATTGGTTTCTCTATTTTGATTCAAATTCATTTATTGAGTAGTATGATTAACTAAAAAAGATTATAATAAATGTAATTAATTATTTATATATCATTAAAATTTATAATAACCATCAATTATGGTGGTTGTAAGAATTTTCAAGGCAATGTATCTATAGGTGGTTAACCAGCCGTTAATGGGATGTTGTTGAAAGAGTGAGAAAGGGAGTAATGACATTTATATTTTTCATAAATATGATAATTATAGTAGATTAATATTATTAATATGTTTTTAAAATACTGAATTATTAGTTTTATATTATATGGTTTTGAAAGGAGTTGGGAAAAAGAAGAAAGAGAAGAAGAAATAAGGGAAGTGTTAATAGAGACTTACTCTCTCCTCAGTGTAACTTCTCTTATACGACATTATAAATCCCTTGGTGATTGGAGTTATATTACTCTAGAATGTCCCAAAGTATTCTAAGTGTATTTATAGGGAGTATTTGGGTAGATATTGGTATTTTTAATAGGTGGGAGGAGTGGTTTTCCATGGGAAGGGAGAGAGGTTATTTATACTTGAGCAGAGGGGTATTTTAAGAATAAAATATTGAATAAATAATATTATATCAAAGGTAAAACATATAATAGTAAAATTTTGACATTATAAATCATATATAAATATAATATAATGGGTTTAAGATTTTAAATACCCTTTATAATTTGAACTCATTATTTTTTTAAAAAGGAATGGTGGAAAAATGAGAAAATAATATTTTAATGTAATACTTTATTTTTTTATGCTTTAAAATTTTTAGCTTTGGAAATTAAGTTTAACATATTTCAATGAATATTTTTAAATTAAATACATCATTTCTGAAACTAAATTTATATAAATTATTATGTCATTATTACATCATGAATGATTTAATTTAAGATACATCAGTTATGAGGAAAAATATATTTTTACTATTCACCAAAAATTGAAGTGTTTTAGAAAATTAACAAAAAACCACCCTTGTAAAATTTCAACGTGATGATTTTAAAAATGATATTAATTTTAAGAAAATAAAATTTTAAAATGGGTAATTTTAATTTTTAAAATAAATATAATGATTTTTAGAAAATACTTTAAAATACAATTTATTAAAAGTGTGCTTATATTTTCTTTGAGTTTTTTAATCATGAAATTTATTTTATTGGAATTATAAAATTTATATTTGAATAAATTAGTCATGATAAATATTATTTATTTTATAATTTATTATTTTTAGGTAAAATTTCTAGTATAACAACCAAGTTACTATTCCCAACCATCATGTTACTATTACCAACAATCATGTTACTATTTCCAATGGTCAGATTACTATTCTAATGGCCACATTACCTCTTATATATACCACTCCATGCATCCATTCAATATTCAAATCAATTTATGATAGGGTTATATATTTTCATTTTATATAATCTTGATTGGTTTATTAACATTTTTTTTATTTTCTATAGTGTTGGTAGTTAGTGTGATTATTCTAGTAGATTAGGGAGATCCATATATTCCCATTTTAGATTTTCTATTGTATAGTTTTTATCAAGTTGTAATCTTTGGAATCTTAATTATTTTTATTACTGATTAATTTAAAATTGTTTTTTAATGACATAATTTCTTTTATATTCTTTAGGTGTACAATACTATATAGTATATTATAACACACATTTATTTCAAGAGATTAATATAATTTATAAACAATTTTTTGTTAAAGTAAATTACTCAATATAAAGATTCTTTGATACCATTGTTCATAGTTTCTCTTCCATTATAAACTCTCATGTTTACCTCTCCAATGAAGTTATTATCTCTTATGGATTATAAATTCATCTGAACCACATAAATTCCTTGTGGTACTTTGGTTTTATTTATGTCCATTAATTTTATGTTTCATGTTGGAGTGTCCACTATGAGTGTCTCTTCAAAGTTACAAAAGGTTTGAGGTTAGGGTGTGTAGATTTGTTCCATGGATTTATGATTCCAGAGGTATCTTCTAGTGGATACCTATTTCTCATGGACCATTTGATTTTTTGTTCCACATCGGAGGACCATAGGTTAGTTTATTTTACTTGAAATATGTTCGGTGAAACAATTGGTATCAAATTTTGGTTCAAAGTTATAAAAGGATTCTCTAAAAATTACATCCAGAGAGAATGAGGTGCTTTTTCTTTGACCAATTTAAATTTAGGGGGGATTTTTATGTCTTAGAGGATGGTGTTGGAAGAGAAAAAGTTACAGTTGGAAAATTTTGATGAAACAGACATTAGATTTTTAAATTTATAAGAATAAAAATAATTTTTCTAGAAGGGAATTGATCTTTCACTAGTTATGAATAATTTAGATGTAATAGATAAAATGGAATGGTAAAGGTCGAACATGGAAGCTGTAACACCATAGGAATTTAGAATGTATCACTTCATGTAAATATCTTTTTGAATAACATGTGATATATGAAACAAAAATCTAAAGTGATTAATACTTTATTAAAACTAAAGGTAAAAATCAATAAATAATTTATATACAATGTTCAAAAAAGCTAATTAACACTCATTGGTAAAGTGTCACATTTCTAAAAAAGTGAGTTTTATTTATATTTTTTAATTTTATTTGAAAAATAAATGCATGAATTTCAAAAATTTAAATTGACAAAATGAAAAACATTTTTGATAAAAACATGTGAATATTATCTTAATATAAATTTTTGATATTTTTCTGAAATAGTTGATTTTTTGGAGAATTGTAAAAAATACCGATTTTAAAAACACTATCAATTTTATGACATTATTATGATATAATAATTACCTGAAATGTTTTTATTTTTTTAAATAATAAATAAAATAATTAATTTATAAATATAATTTGGAACTTAGAAATATATGTTTGACATTTTAGAAATCTAATAAATATTTTTATTCAAATAAAAAATATTTTTTGGTTCTCCTATTTTAATTTAAAATAAGAATAATTCTCCTTTTATTTAACCCAATCTAATTAATTCCATGGAATTCGTCATTATTATTTATTTTGGTGTAAAATATTTTTATGCAAAAAAGGGATTTTTTTGAAAAATATTTTTTCTTGGTGTTTCTCAAACATAAATTAAAATTTATTTTTACCACTTTAGGAAATTGAATATTATAAAATAGATTCCATATTTGGAATAAAGATGCTCATTTTTTTTAATATGTTCAATTTCATTTTTATCCATATTGAAAAGTTACCCTAGTAAAATTGTTTCACCACAATAAAGGTTAAAAGGGTTAATAGGGGGTTAAACTAAGAGATAAGGCTTTAAATATCACTAATTGTTTTCTAAATTTGATTTTTGGGTGTATTTATAACTAAACCTATTATATATTTGAAATTGGACTTAATTTTTTCCACTTTTAATAATATAAATATATGATATTATAATGTTTTTAATATTTACATGGGTGTCACTACTCACACTTATAAATGGGTACCTCCTCTTCTCACTTATCCACATACATTGATAACTCTATGTTAACTAATATCTATCCATAAATATTCCAAACTCTCCAAAAAATATACTATAGGTCCTAGTCTCTCCAAATGACTAACTCTAGGAGGCTTAAGGTGAAATATCAAGGAAGATATCCAAGGAGGTGGTATAAGTATTAGCTGAATCCTTGCAAGTTTATTTCTTCTTATACCTCCTTAAAATATAATAGAACCATAAAAAACTGGCATCAATATATTTAATATACTAAAATGTTATTATTATTTTGTAATAACTATTTTCTACCTCATTTCCATCCTTCTAAAAATGAAAACTTTGCTTGTGCGTACGTTTAGAATACCGCCTCCATGAACTGAAGTGTTTTGTTTTTCATCACCACCTCACACAATTGGTTATAAATATGGATTTAATGGATATATATAATTCTTATAACATATTTATTATTCTATAAAGATAAAATATTATCTATCTTCTTACCCTCCCATCTATTGGAAAATGATAACGTCGCTTATGCTCACATGTTGGCTACCACCTGTACGAAGCGATGCGATTTTTTTTCATTTGTTCCTTAAATATTTAGAAATAAGGGTATATTTAATTAATATATTTTTTTATAATATTATTATGATTCATAAAGATAAAAATTTATCTAATTTATTCCCTTTTCATTCATTATAATAATTGTAACGTTTCCCATATGTACTTGCAGACTGCCGCCTCCATGAAATGATGCATTTCATTTTTCATGGCCCCCTTACATGGATGGTTATAAAAGTATAATGAATATATAAAAATGATAATTAAAAAATGTTTAATATTATGGTGAAAATAGACACATTTACCCTTTTGTAATTTTTAACACACCAAGGTTATTTTGGAGATTGTTAACCAAAGGACTTCAAAATGTTCTATGTAAAATTAACTGTCTTAGTAACTAAATAAAAAAAGGTAATAAATGAAATAAAATGAATAATATTAAATAAATAAAAGTGACAATTATTCTTAAGAAATTTTATAATTAATAAAATTTTATCATTCAAGATTTTAAAATGTGTACGTGGTGGGTCGAGAGATGGGGTAAGGGATTTCTCGGCTCAATTTCCTTTCATTGAGACTTATGTTTTTTTCACAACATGTTTTATTTTTTTGTGAATAAAATATCATATTTATGTATTAAATTCAGGTTTTTTACATATAATTTTCAACTTCTCCCCTTTTGTATCCTTTTTTGAATGTTACTAATGTATTAAGGTATTTTTCTTTAGAATATTGTCACATGTGTTCTAAACTCTTTTCCCTCCATATCCATGTTCTTAAAAATGTTACAATAATGTTATTATATATACTAAAATTATTTTTTATAGTAATTAAAAACTATCCTTGATTTTTTAAAAAGGTTTTAAAAAATTAATTTTTTTATCTTTTCTTTTCTATGGGTCACTTTTGAATCTTTTTATGAAAGTGAAAATAGAATGTTTTTTTAACATTTACCACATGAAAACCATTTATTGCCATTATAGCCATTATTCAGTATCAATATTTCACTATAATTTTTCACTATTTTTCAATGAATATTCTATTCTCATTGTTTTTGTTTTTTTTATTTTTAATTTTTTTTCAATAATAAATAGATTTATTATAATTTTTACGAGATAATTGAAAGTGATTTTGATCATGGGTTCCAATGCATAGTTTTTGACTTTTATGATGGAAATGAAAGTTATGAAGTGTTTTTCTCTTGATATAGTTCTTAGTAATTTTATATGATGACAAGTGGGTCTGACATATCCTTATAATGCATTGGATAATGTTATATTAATAAGAAGAGACATGCGTAACTAACAATGAAGGTTATTACTTTGTAAGGGTTCATAAAAGGGTTCATGTAATTGTGATTGTATGGTTGATGTCCTAATATTACTATGTTGTTTTTAAATTATTTATATTAGTTTTTAATGACAATATTTTAATTCCATGAGGTACTTAAATGGGTTTATGAAAGGATTTAACCTTTTATAGGTGAAAATTTTGTTTTTCAAGGGAAAAGGTTTTCATGAGTCCTTATTTTTTCACAATAAACTATCCTGGATATGATTTTTCCCATTATCCATGCTATAAAATATTTTGTGAAAACATTTTTTCTTTGAATTTAAGTTCATGAGTAATAAATTTTTTATTTTAGCTCACAATTTATTTTAGAAAAATTGAAATATTCCTTATATATTTTTATGTTTTTAAAAAAAGGATTTAAAAGTTTTCCTTTATTTTTGAATCACTTACTGAGCATTGTTTTTCTTATCCCACATTTTTAAGTGTGTTTCACATGGTCTAAGGATGTATATCAATGTTATAAAGTTCATTCATGGAATGAATTATAAAAATCATAATTTTAACAAATAAAACAAAAATATAAATATAAGAAGATATTTTTTTGAAAAAATAATGTACACTGTGTGAAGTTTATACTTTTTAATATAATGGTTTTCTGAATTCCCTAAAACTATAAACCTAAAAGATATTATAAATGCATGGAAATTTAACCCTTATTATAAATCATGTAATTATGGGCTGCTTACATAACAAGGTGTTATAGTTGGTATAATATAACACGTTTAAATAACTTTAGTGGTTAAGATATTAATTGGGAATAAGCTAGGATTCATTTATACCATAAAGGTTAGTATGTTAAAGAGAAATATAGATTTATTTTGGAATTAAATAAACTAAATAATTTAATTTAAGGTGACATAGATAAATAAATATTATCATTTTTTATTTATAAATTTGTTTATTATGATTTGATAAACTCAAACTAAACATTTTTGGTTTTAGTAAATGGATGGAACTAAAAGGAACCATGTAAAAAAATGGGTGTAAAGGACAATGTAGTGGTTGTATGAATGATAAACCAAAATAGGGAAAGAGATGGTGTGAAAGATCTTCTGGGTATACACAACCAACTATTATGATTTATCATTAAAAAATTAACCCTTGGTCAGTTTTTAGATGCATAAAATAATAGAAAAATGGATCTTCAAGGAATTCAAAGTGATAAAGATCACGAAGTTAAAAAGTTTCAACATCCTACATATCAAGAATATGAAAAAAATCACTTATAAAAATGTATTAAAGGAATATGAGTATGTTTAATGTTTTGAAAAGTAGGGAATATAGAAATAAACTACCAAGGAAAAATTAAGAGTTTGGTTAGCATAATAGAGGGGAATAACGTTCTTCTTAAGTTATCAATTGAATGTATTTGTAACGTCCTAGTTTTTATCAAAGGTAAAGACCATTTATTTTGGTTTTAAATTCTTTAAAATTACCCTTATAATGATTCCTAAGAGAGATAATGGGTTCTTAGGAGAATCTAGGGCTCCATCGGAGCTCAGAGCCCTAAAAACTGAAAAAAAGACTCGTCCGTACGATTAAGATAAACTGTGTGGCCTAGCCTACACAGTTTCCATAAACCATGTGGTTGAAGGTAGTGGGGTATTGGGTGCTTCATGGTTTTTCTGAAACAATGAAACCCTGGGTGCATGCGCATATGGCCAACTGCAGGTTTTGGATAGAGCATGTTTTTATGTTCTTTATATGGTTAGACATACCATGTTCCTAAACATGTGGTGTGACCCTTTAAAGCAGGATATGGCACACAGTTGGTGCACAATTTGAACAACTGTGTGGCCAAAAAATTCGCCCTCATTTTGAGGATGAAATTCCCAAACTGCCTATCTTTAATGAGTTATCTTAGACTCGTTATTCCCCTTTCTTTTCCTGCAGCTCTCTTCCCCTCTTCCACGTGTGGAGCACCATATTACTCCTTAATATGTCTTATTATATCTCCCTCACTCCTCTAACAAATCATTGGTTGTTAGATCCCTTTTAAATCTATTGGTAATCTCATTCTTCCCCTTATATTTTACGGTTCCTCCTTTATCAATTTATCTATTTAGATGTGAACTATTTCCCATATTTTTAAGGAATTGGATGATTTCTACACTTTCCCCCATTTTAGCTCGATTCAAGATTCTATAATGGATAAGTGGAGTACTACTAAATCGAGGTATGCTATCTAGGTATTTTCCTCCTATTTCATCACTTCTTAAATATTTCACAGTTGTTTTTCTCCCTAGATCCTTCCGAATATGCTCTAAATTTGTTTAATAAGTTAATTATATTGGGTTTCTATGTAATGTGTGACCCTAACTTAAAAAAACCATCCTTGTGTCATTATACTCTTCGTTGGACATCCCTTTGAGTGTGCCCACCATAAATGGCCTGTTTTCCCATGCGTTGAGTTTTTTTTACACCTTGTGTGTGTATTTCACCTTTATCGAAGGCCATAAACCTATAAATTGAATTGATATTAATGGTTTTCCCTGAGAAAAAGTCTTTTAGCTTCATTCCTCATACCTAAAATTTAATTACTTATGAAATTTGTTTCAATGACATGATTTATGCCCTATGTCATTGATTACATCTATTCTATTCCATGTTCCTTGTTCCCAATTCTACCTTTGTTCTTATTGCTTATTTCAATAACGGATCAACCTAATTTGGATGTTATTCTTAGGATAACTAGAAATAATTTGGTATTGGTAATCCTTATTGATGAAATGATATTATATATTCTATGACTTGTGGGTTTTAATTTAATTGTTGTGCCTCACCTACTATGGGATGAGAGAAAACATGATTCCCGATTTAAGGAGGCTCTGGATGGACTTTATGTGTTTGGTTAGATTTTCTTGACGCAATGGGAGTGATGAATTTTCTTTCCATGTATGGGCTCCATGAGCAGATTTTACATACTCATGAGTGACGCCAGTTCCATAGGGGAGAAACAGAGGATAGAAACATTGGTAAGATGTCTATACCATGCCTCGGGTGATACCTAGTACCCAATGTGAGATACATGGTATGAACTCAGATTCATTATGCAATGAGTGATACAAGGGATTCCTTTATGGGTTTCCATGGGTAGAATCAATTATATTGGTTATATTGGATATACCTGTAGTGAACCTTGGGATTCTTTATAGATCACCTTGGATGGGATCATGACCCCACCTTTAGATTTTATAGTTTTTTCCTTATAGATACATGAAACTTCTTATTTATTTTATGATCATGCTTGATTGATAACCTGTAAATGTGACCGCCAAGACAAAGAAAAAGCTTCGGGTCTCTCTACCTTGGTTGTTTCTTCATTATGGCCTATTAAAATATCAAATCATTTGTACATGTACTGTCGTTCAAAAAACTATCTTAGGCTGAAGAAGGTGGTGTTAGATATGTGACCATTTTGGGACCCCAACCACAGTGCTTATTTATTTATTTATTTCCCTAAATTTATTAGATATAGAACACTAATAATTTATTTATTTCATGGAATAGATTGACCTAGACACTTTGGGTGCAATCCTATCGAGATAGTTTCTCACACCCTAATTTGGATGACATTGGTACCCAAGTATACTTTATGATTTAAGGTATGGATAAAGTGAAGTGTGTGACTTTTGATGCTATATTGATTTACAACTTTAGGATTGAGTATGGGGGAATAGGATTGAGCGCATGCTCAATATTCTCATTGTTGTAGTTTTTGAGTTTATTTGGTATTTTTATATAGCATGAAGTATATATATGTATCCCCTGTTTCCCCTATAGTATAATTTTTGGATAGCATAATAATTATCATCATAATTGTATTTATTATTTTTATTCTACATCTTCCGTTTACATAATTTTCTTCCATGGTCTATTATTTATATTACACTACTTTCATTGTTTCTTATTTATTATTTATATTTACATGCTAAACTATGATCGATGATGGTAGTATCCCTACATACACACCCTAGGACCTCATTTATAGTCAGTAGCCTCTGGAATTTGTGGTAGAATTCTTGAGATCTTATGGACACATTCTTGGGACACAGGTAAGTGGCACCCGTGGTGGGATGCTAGAAATTAATATTAGAGGAATTTTAATTTTTTATTACTATTTGGTTTTTGAAAAGATACTAGTATACTGGGATTTGGTAATGTTATTGTTCTTAGGACTAGCCAACCCACATATAGGGGAAACCAAAATTTCCTTAGATGGGTAAATGTTGTTATTGTCTGTTCTGTTATGGTTTCATGGATTTAACCATAGGGTGATGCACTTGATTTTAATTGATATTATCTTGATGGGATTTATATTATTTTATCCCAATGATATGAGGGAATATGGAAGAATTCATCATATTAGGCACCTTAGGATTAAAATTTCATGCATTTTTCCTTGCCTTAATTATTTTATGTGTGCATTGACAGTATTGCATGTGATTGTTGTTTGTGCCTTGTTTGTATACCATGAAGTGATTTGAGTGTTATATATATATATAAATGTTTCAATTTACCTTATAATAATGAAAAAAATAAATGATACTTAAAGTTTCTTCCTTATCTGAATATTTTTTCCTTCATAGGTTAAATCAGACACCTGGAGTAATCAGTTATGTCACATTGAGCCATAGAACATTGGTTGCATGGACTGGAAAGTGATATGGTTAGGATTAAGTGGAAGCCACATGCAAATTTATAAGGTGTATGTGACCTTATAAATTATAAGTGTATATCCATCTAATTCATCCATTTAAAGGTATTTAAATGCATAAATTTACTGAAATGAATACAACCTTCAAAATGAAATGGTCACTTTATAGAAGAAATGTGAGACCCTGAACCTAACCCAACATTGGTAGTGGACAATAGGTCATGCCTCTTGTGTCTCTTTTGACCATTATGTGACCTTATCCTATCACCTAGACCTCGATCCAAGAGTATGTTGAGGGTTATGTTGAGTTATAGGGATGCATTGTACCTACCAGTTCTTTAATCATTTTCCTTATGTTCTTTCCCTACCTGTTATAAATCCTATATGAGGTGTGAACTTGAAAATTATAGAGCTATTACACCATGATGTACTGATTATATATTCCAAGAGAGTGGTGATGATAACACTCTAGAGGTGGTGAGACTTTATCCACCCATGCTACCTCCTATAGTGCCACCTAGGGAACCCATGCTAATATTCCACTTGGCGCTAATGCTCAGTTCCATGAAAGTTTTCTCGGATTCATAGAATCTATTCAAGGTGATCCCTGATCTACCCATAATATGGTATATCTGACCTGGTACTTTCATTAGAAGTATCCTCCCACCTTAACGGGGGATAGAAGACCTCAAGCTATTGGGTCATGGTTATAAGAAATGGCATCAATATTTTACTATCTAGAGAGGCCTCCAGAGTGGACGGTCAAAATCGCTACCTACATGTTACATGATTCCTCCAAGTGTTGTTGGGACATTATATATATGGATGAGAACCATTGGGAGTATGGTTTGGGAATAAATTCATAAATCATTCTATGATAAATTATTCCCACACAATTTGAGGGAGGATCACACCAGGGAGTTTACAAAATTTCAGTATGGATATATGACCATGCTTGAGAATTATTCCCACCTCACCATGCTCTAGTGTATCACTTTATCTCCGATCGGTGATTATTTGGTGACTAGAAGTAATTTTTAGACAGTCTTGGGTATGATTTTTTCTCATAGGCGAATGTATTCTATTTTGGCAACATTACTAAAATAGTGAACAGATCCCCAATTAAAAAATATAATCTTAGAGAAGCTGGAAATATAAGATGCGGTGGTTTAGTTCTAGGTAACTGGTGACAAATCATCTGGTAGTAGAAATAGTCATTCTGAGGGTGCACATAGGGAGATTCCAGCTAGGTGACATGCACTGATAGCTCTATAGCGTGTCACTAGTGTGGCATGATATTCCATAAAAACCCTCAATGAATGAGGAACCAAATTAATTACCAAGCCTGCAGTAGTATGGGTCACCTTTAGTGCTTATGACACTTCTTTTCACTAGCATATAGTGAAAGGGGATCTGTACTAAAACCCCCATCAGGTATAGGATTTTTGAATGCACCTCAGGCTGGGAGTTGGTCTTCTACTTGCGGGATAGGCTGAGGTGGCAGTGGTCGTGACCAAGGGAGTTAGACCTGAGATATTCATTGTTAATAGAGTATATGTGCTCTCTATTTTCAAGTAGCATCTTAGGGACACTATTCATTCCATATTTATATAGTGAATCCAGAACCATAGGAGAAAAGTCAAGTTTTATCTATGTCTAGAGGTAAAATTATGGTAGCCTCTACTTAAGTTTTTTCCCTTTTTGATATAGGTTTATGACACTCTTTTATATTTGTTGTAGTTATGGAAAGTATCAGCCCTGGAATTGAGTACTTCTATGGAATCATGTATCTCGACACACAATTAGGAGTTAGAGTAGAATGTATACACCAGTTTCTAGAGTGTTCGCTTGAGATAGGTGGGAACTATTTCTTCTAGAGTTTCTTCATCCTCGAGATAACCAGATTCAATGTCATACTCGGTATGGACTAACCCAGGCCTTATCATGACCAAGTGGATTTCTATTTCCTCCGAGTGTCCTTCACATAACCTGAGGGAAGTAAAAATATTCATAAGGGAGAATGGGATATCCATTCAAGTTGAGATAGACCCAAGAGTATTAGTCTTGGAAGAGTGAAAACCAATATAGAAAATCTCTTTATGAGTGACTAGGGAATGAGGATAGTAGAATTATATTTTTTGGTGGATCATTTCAGGGATGTCTTCCCTAACAATTTCTCCAAATTACCTCCTTATAGAGTGTTTTAGTTCACCATCAAGCTTCTACAAGGTGCGACATATGTTTCCATTCCTGCATATAGGACAAAACCTATAGAGCTCTACGAAATCAAAAAGTATATTGAAGATCTTTAGGCTAAGGGTTTTATCTATCCTATCACATTACCATGGGGTTCACCTATAATTTTCACCAAATGATGGATTTCACCCTAATATTGTGTGTGGATTAATACTAATTTAATCAGCTTATGGTTAATAATCGGTATCCACTTCCTCATATAGATAACCTATTCGACAAGCTCCAAGGAGAAACTTTTGTTTCCTCTAAGATTGATTTAAGGTTAAGCTACCTTTAAGTTAATGTGATACCATCAGACTTACTACATAATTCTTTATGGAGAAGTTAATACTTGTATAGATATTTGGTTATGTCGTTCAACCTGAATAATATGCCGGTAGTCTTCATGGCTCTAAGGAATTGGGTTTTCTACCCATATCTGGATTCATTTGTGGTAGTATTCATAGATAAAATATTAGTGTGTTCTCTCAAAAGGAATGATCTTGAAAATAATATTGAGATTATGATAATTAAACTAAAAGATAAATAGATATATGTGAAGATTAGTAAGTTAAACTTTTGGATCAGTAAGGTTCACTTCATGGTCCATATCATATCCAAGGAAGGCATGTGAGTTGACCCAGAAAAGGTGAACACTGTGGTTTCTTGGGAGTATCCTAAAAATGTGTTTTATATACACATATTATTAGGGATTGATGGATACTACAATCTATTAATCAAGGACTCATCCAACTTAGGAATTCCTCTTATGACCTTGATGAAGAAAGGTGCATAGTTTGTATGGTCTAAATAATGTGAGACAACTTTTCAGGTGTTAATGGGAAGGATCACGTAAGCATCAATCCAAATTCTACCTAATCCAGAAAAAATATATCCATTATACTATGATTCTTTAGGGATAGTGATGGGTTTGGTCCTGATGTAGGGTGATTGGGTTTTAGCATATGGGTCCCTCCAGCTGAGGCCTCATGAGAGAATTTAACCTATTCATGACTTCGATCTATCATTCATGGTTAATTCTCTACGCCGATGAAGGGATTAATTTTTTTTTGAGATAGATTCATTATTTATATAGATCATAAAAGTATTAAATACATATCCACATAGTGAGATTTGAATTTGAGGTAGTGTAGGTGGGCATGAATACTTTCAAACATTCTATTTTTAGATTGATTGTGCACCTAGTAAGGGTAACTCCATGGCTAACTCCTTGAGTCAAAATACTCAGACACAAGTTGTCAATTATGGAAGTGGTGAGTGTCAGATGATGGTTATGTTTTATAATATGCACTTGGAGGTTCGAGAACAACATGGGAAACCTGTATTAGCTACTTTGGCAGTGAAACCCTCCCTTGTGAAGCGGGTCTGGATACAATAATTATCTGATCTCGAGGGAGTCATTTGGAGGAATAACATCTCATGTATGAACCTAGATCCTAGTTGGGTCGTTGATGAGAGTGATACCATACTCTTCTATCGTTGAGTATGGGTGATTTTTTATATATATGAAGATTTTATTAGAGAAAAAAATTCCTCAATTTGGGTAGTTCATCCGGGGATTACCAAGATGTATAAAGATATACGTCATCAGTATTGTTGGATAGGTATAAAGAGTCATATAACAGGTTTCATCACTTGGTTCTACACCTATTAGAAGGTGGAGGAAGAGAAATGGTGGTATTCTATAATCCTGCATCTTCTCTATATTTCTGAGTGGAAATGGAATAAAGTCACCATTGATTTCATGAAAGTACTACCGATATCCACTCGAGGTAGCTTTGTAGAATGAGTGATCTTCGATAGGTTGAAAAAGGGTGAAAAATTCATACCAATCTATAAAACCTTCTCTATTGATGAGATAGGAAGGCTTTACATTTGGGATATTGTGAAACTCCATGGTGTACCCCATTCTACAATTTTATATTAAGATGCCTGATTTATATTGTTATTTTGGAAAGGGTTACAAAAGGAACTATGTTCATAGGTGATCTTGATTACAAGATATCACCCTTATCCTAACAGGAAGTCTGACCAGATGATACTGTTTTTAGAGGATATGATTCAGGCCTACATCCTTGATTTTGGAGGTTTATGTTAAAATCATATTCCTATGGTTGAGTTTTCCTACAAAATATTTCTGTCAACAATTAAAATGGATCTGTATTAGGCCATTTATAGGTGACCATGTTGTTCACCTATATGCTAGATAGAGGCTAATGAGGGAGTTCTACTGGGTCCTCGTCTCGTTCAAGAGACCTCAGAGCAAGTCCAACTGATCTATAAGTGTATGGCTATAACTTAGTAAAATAATAATTCATATACTGATTTTCATCGTGGATATCAAGATTTATAGGTGGGAAATTGGGTCTTTCTATGAGTATCAACTAGATTTGGGAACAAAATAATTTGGAGATAAGTAAATTTATCACCTTGGTATGTTAGGCCATTCGAGATAGTGGAAAGAGTCAGTCTGGTAGCCTATCGGTTGCAGCTACCCTAGTGGTACCATGCCATGAATTATGCCTTCCATATATCGTGACTTTAACAGTATGCTCCCGACCTATCTCATTCATTCAAACCTAAGGATATCAAACTGGAGAAAAATACATCCTTCTAGTAGCATCCGATACACATCGTTGATCGGAGCATGAAGATTCTATGAGTCTATTCAGTTCATCTAGTCTAGGTTCTATGGAAGCATGAATGCATATAATACAAGCATGAAAGTGGGAATCCAATTTATGTGCACATTGGACATAACTTTTCTCAGATGATGTTGTACTATCCTCACAAGGGAAACTCAAGGACATGTTTTCTTAAGGAGGGGAGGTTGTAATGTCTCGAGTTTTATAAAAGTTAAGGACTATTTATTTTTGGTTTAAATTTAATAAAATGAACCTTATAATTATTCCTAATAGAGTCAAGGATGTCTCGGAGGTGTCTGGGGACCATTCAGAGCTCGAAGCCATGGAAATTGAAGAAATGTCTGATCCATATGGTTAGGTGAAACATTGCCACCCAACCCACATGGTTTTCCTAAACCATACAGTTGTAATAAGTGGGGTGTTAGGGGACACATGTTTTTTTTGAAACCTTGTAACCCAGGCACGTGACTGTGCAACCAACTACCAGTTTTGGACAGAGCGGTTTCACATGATTTTCAAACAGTTAGATAAACCATGCACTTAACCTTGCAGGTTGTCCCTTTGAAGAAAAATATTGTGCACAGTTGGTGCATGATTTAGCCAAGCATGTGACAAAACCATGGGCCCTTTTTTTGAGTGTGAAATTTTAAAACTACCACTCTTTAATGATTTAACATAAACCCATTATTTCCCCCTTTCTATTCCAGTAACTCTCTTCCCATCTTCCATGCATGGAGATCTATCTTCCTCCTCCATATGTTTTAGAATATCTCCCTTATTTATACACCAAATCACTAACTATTTGATCCCCTGGAAATATCTTGGTAGGCTCATTCTTATCCTTGCTTTTATTTCAAGGTTACTCCTCCATCATTTTATCTATTTAGATGCGACTCATTTTTCCCTATTTTAATGGCATTATTTGATTTCTCTATTTTACCCATTTAATCTCAACTGAACTTTGATAATGGATGATTGGAGTGTTAATACATTGAAGTAGGTGGTATAGGTCAGTACCATTTTTTTCATTGATATTGAAATAGTGCGCTGTTGTGCTACTCACCAGGTCCTTCATGAAATGCTCCAAATTTGTTTAATAAATTAATTAAATTGGATTCCTATGTAATGAGTGACCCTACCTTATGGTGAAAACCACCCATGGGTCATTATCCTCTTTGTTGGATACCCTTTTTGGGTGTGCCCACCATAAATGGCCTAATTTCCCATGCCTTGAGTTCTTGACCACCTTGTGTGTGTATTACACCTTGATAAAATGCCATAAACCTATAAATTGAATTGGGATTAATTTTTGTACATGAAAATAAGTATTTGATATCCATACCTCACAACTCCTATTTAATTACTTACACAAGTT
This sequence comes from Viscum album, assembly GCA_963277665.1. NCBI lineage: Eukaryota > Viridiplantae > Streptophyta > Magnoliopsida > Santalales > Viscaceae > Viscum > Viscum album. The sequence continues at coordinate 2,078,085,018 of OY728128.1, read as the reverse complement.
TTTTGAATTCCATGATTTAGGCCCTATTTCATTTCTTATATCTATACTATGCCATGTGCCTTGTCCCAAATGCTACCTTTATTCTTATTTCTTATCGATTATTTTTATAATGGATCTGCATGATTTGGATGTTTTTCTTGGGATAGATATATACCATGTTGTATTTCTATGCCTTATTGATGACATGGGATTAGATACAATATTTCTTGTGAGTTGCGATATAATAATTGTGCCTCCACTACTATGAGTTGGTAGAGAACACGAGTCTTAATTTAAGGACACTGTGGATAGAATCATTGTGTTCGGTTTGATTTTATTAAAATGCTAGGTGTAATGTGTTGGATTTCCATGTATGGTATCCTCAGGTAGATTTTAAATACTTATAAGTGATGCTGGTTCCTTAGGGGAGAAAATGAGGATGGACCCATTGGATATATAGCTACAACATGCTTTAGGTGATACCTAATCCCCTATGTTAGATACATTGTATGGAACTAGAGACACCATTTCATGAGTGATACAAGGCACGCCTTTATGATTCTCCTTGGAAAGACTCAGTGATAGTCGTTATTTATGGGATACCTATATTGACCCTTGGGATTCTTTATAGACTGTTGTAGATGGGCTTGGTACTCTACCTTTATATTTGACATATTTATTGTGTATACATATGTAAAGATTATTATTTATATTATGATCATTATTTATTGATGAAAAATAAATTTTACCACCAAACCAAAGGAAATATTGGGGTCCCTCTACCTTGGTTGTTTCTTTATGACAGAATATGTAAATACCATATCATTTGTACTGGTACCTTGGTTCAGACAACCATCTTATGTCGAAGTAGGTGGTATCATATTGGTGACCATTTATGTTCCTAGAACAAAGTTTTTATTTATTTATTTATTTCCCATCATTTTTTAGATATGGAATACTTCTCATTTATTTATTGCACAGAATAGATTTTTCTAGACACCATTGGTGGAAACCTACTAAAATTGTTTCTCACACCCTTCTTGGTATGAATTTGGTACCCAAGTAGACATTGTGAATGTAGGTCTAGATAAAGGGAAGTGTTCAAATTTTGATGCTTAATTGATTTAAATCTTTAGAATTGATTCTGGGGGATGAAGACTAAGGCTATGATCAAGATGCTTATTGTAGCAGTTTTTGAAATATTTGGTATTTTTATATAGCATCAAGTATACGACTATATCCCATTTCCACCTATACTCCCATTTCCACCTATACTCCCATTTCTAGATATAATCAGGATTATCATCATAATTGTATTTATTATTTTTATTCTTCTTCCACCAGTTACAGACTTCTCTTGCATGGTCTATAATTTATATTATACTAATTTCTTCATTTCTTGACTCTTATTTATATTATTGTGCTAAACTTTGATCAATAAGGGAATAGTGTCACCATGTACACAACCTATTCCCTCTTTACTAGTTGATAGCCTTCAGTGTTCTGGGTGGTACGCTTGAGGTCTTATGGCCACCATCTCGGGGCATCATTAAGTGGAACATAAAGTGGGAGGCTACATTTTTAAATGTGGGGATTATGGGTATTAATAATAAAAATTACCGAGGAAATCTTGTGAATGTGATAAAAAATATAATGATATTATTGATTTAATAAGGTTATACGTTGAATATGAAGAAATTATGAAGAAAATTTAAAATCCCCCCAGCCTTAGCCTAGTCAAAAAGGGCCCTATGGGGTGATAAGAAGATCTTGGGTTTGAGTCTCCCCATCTTCTTATATGTGTGAATTTGAATGTTTCTTTATAACTTTGTATATCACCTTCCCCAATCATTTGTAATATGAAGAACATTTAAAATCTATTAATTATTTTTACAACTTTTATTATGTTTAAAGTATGAAACATTATAATATTTAGTCTGATGAATCTAAGGACATGATTAATATTTTTTATTGTAGGAAGAAAGTTTTAATTAATAAAATAAGAATTTTTGGTTAAAGGTTTATAGAAGAAGTTGAATGATTTAATTGTCTACATATAGGGTTTCCAAAGTTATGATTTGGTGGTATTTGTTTAATGGTTGATAAGATTATGGATGATCATAAGTTCAAAATAATAGATATACTTTTGTGGTCTTCTTTGATTGTATAAAAGGTGATTAATGATATTTTTAGAGGCATAAATTGGGATTTAAAAAATTATTATTGTGTATGAAACCGTTATATTTTTCAAGAAATTTACAATGAAGGTTATTTGGGAAGAATTTTATTATATTGGGGATATAATTTGTAATGTAAAGATAACCATAATGGTTAATATGATATTTTATTGTAAGTTGATTATGAATAATTATGATAAAGGGTTTATAAATTGGTAAGATATGATTTATTATATTGATAATAATGAGATTAAAAAATTTATTTGGTGATTAGTTGGATAAAGTTACTTTGGAATAAGTTCAATATATTTTTGTGAACATTATTCGAATCAAGTTAAATGAGATATTTTTTTTCTTGTATTAGTCTTTATGTTAAAGTGGTTGATACTATTTGAGGAATAATGACTGAGTTAAATTTTGGAAGTATATATGATTTTATTGTGGATTTATAGTGATTTAGGTTATGTAAAATAATATTATATTTTAGAGATATTATGATTAAAACATATACATTTTTGGTATGTGATTTTGTGGGAGATTGATTTTGTTTGGAGATAAATTTTATGTTTATTTTGAAAGAATATGTGATAAAATCATTTTAGTATTTAAGTTTCAAATTTGGTCTGGAATATTTTAAAAATTTTTAGGCTCAGTTCATTAGGGAATTATTAAAGTTGATATTTTGTTTTTATTGTTGAGTTTTTTAATATTAATGTACTATTTACTCATATAAAGGTTTATTCATATTAGATATTATCTTAAATTTTGATAACAAATTTTATTTTCTTTAATGGATAGAAAAATGAGGAAGAATTGTAATCATTTTTTGGTTCTTATGATCCATTAAAGGTTAATTTTAGTGATCTATTCAAGAAAAATTCCTTATGGTTATTTATCCTTTTTAATTTAAGGTTAAACAGATATAATAAACTACTCAAAACAAAATGAAATGATGAAAATAAACTTATGGTATGGGAAGAAATCAAGTAATTAGATTTTATCTTATCTTCTATCTCAATGGTTAAATAGTTTCTTAGAATCAAGTATGATGAAGATAAATATATCGATTCTTATATGGAAAATATCACTCAGCGTGATATTCTTTTTGAAAATCATCTACAAATATGAGCCTCATAATGGTAAATTTATGGTGTAAGAAATATTTATGAAATGATAAGTTTCCTAGTCTTAAAATATAAATAAAGTTATTTTCAAAATAAAATTTAATTTTTTAGGATTAAAAGGTTTTTATTTCCCCTTAGGTAGATTTATCTTCCAATCCATATTTCTTATATTTTCCTCTATTTTAAGATTCTATTATTAGGGATCCTTTAAAATTAATGGTTTTTGAATTCATTTTCCACTCCTTAGAATTAATTCTATTTTAAACCCTATTCAAATTGAAATGAGTTAATAACTACGAGGACCTAATTTATTAAAAATACTGCCACTTTTATGAAATTAGTATGACATATGAATCAAGTGAAAGTTTGTGAACCATTTTTTATAGAAAAAATAGATTTTTAGTAAGTAAAAAAATTCATTTAAATATATAATGTGGAACTTAGGAATCCATGTTTTACATTTTGGAAATCCTAGTAATATATTTATTTAAATAAAAACTATATTGGTTCTCCTCTGGTTATTGAGTTTTCAAAATGATCCATTATGTTTTGGTTTTGTTTTAAATTTTAATAAGTATCATTTTATTTAACCTAATTCAATTAATTATAGGGGAATAAAAATTATATTTTATTTTTTAAAATCATCTTTATCCTTAAGAAGGGAATTTTTCTATAAATAGTTTTTCATTTCATTCTAAAAACTTATATTAAAATTGTTTTTAACAATTATGGAAATTAATATTTGAAAAAATATTTCATATTTGTAATTTTATTGTTCAAATTTGGTAATGATGTCAATTTTATTTTTTATTTGTAATGAATAGGTACCATGGTAAAGTAATTTGACCACGGTAATGGATAAAATGTCTAATAGGGGGTGAACTATGAGACAAGGCCTCAAATATTTCTATTTTTTAATTTTTTTGATTAATTTGGTTGATTTTGACCTTCAGCCTATTTTTTAATTTAAATTGATCTATATTAGTTCCACTTTCCATGAGAAATAAATTTATTATATTTTAAGGTTATTAATAATTGAAAGGGTTCCATTGATCTCACTTATAAAAGGGATCCTCTCCTACACACTTATTTATATAACTAGAGTACTATATATTGACCAATATATTCCTAAATAGCTTCCCAAATCTCCTTCCCTTGTTATATAGTCCCTTAAAATACCAAAAGACCAATCCTAGACGGTTTAAGGTTCTAGACAAAGTGAAATATCCATGTAAGAGTTATAAGTCTCAACTAAATTCTATAAAGTCTTAGTTATTTTTTATACCTCCTTAAAAAATATTATAACTATCCTAAAATAACATTATAAGTATCATTACTATATGGAAATGTTATTATGATGATGGAAAAAATATTTTATACCTGTTTTCAATCATACTAACTACTCAAACTTCCTTTTTTATTCCAATAAAACAACCCGAACCAAAGTATGCATCAAGGGGGTGAAAATAATGTAACCCCAAAGCATCTTGTTTCACAACCAACTTACCTTTTCCATCATATGGGAAACAAAAACTTCATTAGTGCATATGTGTGGAATACTTATTCCACAAAGAAATGTGTTTACTTTATTATCACCTCCTTACATATCTAGTTGTAAATATGGTTCCCTCTAGTGGGTTTTAGTGGTGATGGTAATTGGAGTTGTTTTTTAGGTGGTTTGTTCAAGGTGTCAAAGTGATGTGGCAGGGTCAGTGTGTTAGGTTCGATGCTGTCGTATATGCATTCCAATCTTTGGTTTTGAAAATTTAATTCTCTTTTTTTGTTTGAATATTGAAATCTCGACCACTATTGGATATTTGAGTTCCCACTTAACCATTTATAAGTGGTTTGAAAATAACAAAAAATAATTAGATTGGAATATGTGTGGACTACCACCTCCATGAAGTGATGTGACTAATTTTCCATTTATTACTTACATTAATGGTCATAATGATGGATTTAATGAGTAAATATGATGTTTATAATATTTTTTGGATTATGTAAATGTAACCCTTTTCTAATTTATTTCATTTTCATCCATTAGAAAAATGGGATTGTCTTTCACATGTATGCGTGAACTACCAAGTCCATGAAATGATTCATTTCATTTTTCATGATTTCATTTCATGGATGGTTCTAAAAGTATATTTAATATAGAAAAATGATAATTATAATGTGTTTAATATTATGTAAATGATCTAAAAATGAACCTTTTGACCAGATTTAACACTCTGAAGTTATTTTGGAGATTATGAACCAAATAACCTCAAAATGTCAGTTGTAAACTTCACCGATTTAGTAACTTAATAAAAAATGGTAATAAATTAAATAAAAGTAATAATACTAAATTAATAAATATGAAAAAGTTTCTTAATTAAGAAATATCTTTTCCCTCCAAATTAATCTTTTTATAAATATTCCAATATTGTCATTCCATATACATCAATGATTTTTTAAAATCATTTTTAAACTACACAATAATTTTTACAATTTTTTTAAAATGGATTCTTCATAATATTTTTCATTTTTAAAATTTTTCAATATTTATCTACAAATTTTCATAGTTTTTCAAATAAGTTAATATTCTCATTGTTATTGTATTTTTTAGTTTTTAAAAAATTTTCATTAAAAAATAATATTTCCACTCATTTTATAAGATAACCGAATGTGATTTTTATGGGTTTTAAGGATAAATTTTATGAGTTTTATGATTAAAATAAAATATTTTATGCAGTTTTCTTATGATATGGTTCATATAAATTTAAAATTATAATGGTTGGATTCTATATGATATTCCAATACACTGGGTAATTCTATTTTCTCAAGAAGAGACAAGTAAAACTAATAGGAAAGGTTGTTACTTTGTAAGGTTTTATATAAGGATTTTTGTAAGGGTGATTATAAGGATAATTTCCCAAGATGTTTAAATGGGTTTTAATTGTTTTTATGAGATTTTAATAGAAATATTTTGATTTCATGAGGTAAATTAATGGGTTTATGGATTTTAACTTTTAAAGGTGAAATTTTTTGTTTTTTCATGGAAAATTATTTTCACGAGTTCTTATTTTTTCTCAATAAACTTTCATGGTTATTATTTTTCCAATATCCTTTCTGTAAAATTTTGTATGAAAAAATTAGGCTTTTAAGTTTATTTCATGTTTAATTAAATGATTATTTGAGTTCAAAGTTTATTTTTTTAAAGTAAAAATTCATTATGGGTTTTAATTTTTTTTAAAAAAGGATTTAATGGTTTTTATTTATTTTTATATCCCTTACTAATAATTTTTTTTTGTCATACCATGTTTTTAAATTTTTTTAACAGGCCTAATTATGTATAAGAACAATAAAATTGTTAATAGTAACATATCTTGAATGGAGGAAAAGTTTCCTGAATAAAATGAGAGTGTAAACATAAGAACCAATCTTTTTGGGAAAAAATGTACACTGTGTTGATGTGTTATATTTATTATGTATTGGTTTTACGAATTCTCAAAAACTATAAACTTAAAATATAACAGAAATTTTAGAAATTTAATACCTTATTTTAAATTAGGTAATTATGGGTTTGTTATGGAATGAGGTGTTATAATGTCACTTGGATTTTTTTGGATAATGTTTACCTAGAACATGGCCTTCAATTTCTATGATATTGGAAACACTATATAGTTAATTTCTATACATGTAAACATATATGAGAAGTCCTCTGCAATGATAAAAGTATTCAATTTTCAATTACTTTTTGAAAAGAGGATCCCGGAATTAAGGTCTATGGACGATCATGTAAATGAATTCAACATGATCTAAAGTTAGCTAGAGTCTATTGGAGTGAAGTTTGATAAATCTATATGTGTATTAAATATTCTGTCACCACATTAAGAATTGTTGGATTTGATGATGATCACTATGAGAAACTCCATAATAAATAATTACATGGTCTTAACATACATATATGATTTGATATAGAATGAATAGAATTTGGGTAAGGAATTCACTTCAACTTCGAGAATTATATTAAATTTATTGGAAGATATGGGATTCCCCCCTGAAGAAGTTATAAGATAAGAGGATGAAAGAGGAGAGATAAGGGTCATTGGAAGTTAGATGGTCCTAATGACTTCTCATTTTGGAACTATTAAAATAAGGGACATCAATAGAAGGATTTCCTTGAGAGGTGGGTAAACTCTGGAATGTTTTCCTCTAGATTTTTTTTTCCAAACTCCAAAGTTGAAGGGGATGGTGGAACTTTGGTTCAAAGTGTCCTGAGTTCATTAGAGTCTTGGATCCTTAACTTGATAAGTTTATCTCAATCAACTCTTAATTGTGGATACCATAATAATAATGGGGATAGAAGCCTTGGAAAGGTTCAACCTCTAAATGTAGAGGCACTAGAGTTTGTTGGAAAATGATTTGTGAGAATGAAAACAAAAAATAGTGTTCCATAATATTTTCAAGGTGTCTAAACAATATCATATCTATGAAATAACCCTATCTATATTGGATAAATTTATAATATTGGGTATCACACTATGTTTGTGGTTGGTTTATAGAAAATTTAATGAGTATTGATGGTGGTGGATCATGGTGTGAAATACATAATGTTGTAATTCACTGATGTTCCAGAATTCAGTATGCATCTTGTAGAAAAAAATTCCAAAACACATTCAAGATATGTAAAGTTGCGGATTGACTATCTCAACCAAATTAGTGAGAAATGTATAATGAATTTTTCTATGAAAGGATTGTAGATGATCGATTTTATAGAGTTTAGAACATGCCACGATTACATCCATGGGAAGTAGTATAAGGTGTCATTTAATTTGGATGGAAAGACATAAAAGAATCAGAAACTCAAGATAGTCCCTACAGATATATGGGGACCGAATCTGGTTAGATATTATAGGGTTTGAACTATATTTAATTAACTTTATCAAATATTCCACATGGAAATTATGGGTGTTTTATATTAAACACAAGTTTATGGTCTTCCAGACTTTCATTTGATAAAGATGCATGGTGGAATCTAAGATGAAAATAAAGCTAAGGTTCTTTTAGTCTGAAAATAGAGGTGAGTATTGAGGGAGTTATATATGTTAATTTGGATTAATGAAATCCATATAGAAAAAACTATGCCTCAAACACCTTATTATAATGGTGTCGAGGAATATATGAATCAACCACTTCAAGATAAAGTTAAGAGTTTAGGTTTATGTTTGAGTTTCCTAAAGGAATTTTGGGATAAATCCATTTATAGTATGACTCATATATTGAATCAGAGTCCCTATAAAATAATGGTTCCAAATATTCTAAAGTAATATGGTCTATTCAAAATGTGGAATTTACTTACCTAATAGTTAATTTACCACTAAATCTCATATTGATTCCAAGGATGGAAAAAGGTTGGGAGCTAAGTCCATATCATTTTTTCTTACAGTTTATATTAATATAAAACTTCATTTTAGACTCAAGGATAATAGTTAATATATGGTTATCAGGGTCTGGGATGACTTATTCAATTGGTAGATCCATTATAGATATCAAAACCCGGAAAAAGTTTCTATTGGGAAGAAGGAACCAATGGAGAAAGTTGAGGTTGAGTTGAGTAGAGGCTAGGTGTTTTCAAGATATTTGAGGAGAGTGAAATATGAAGTTTGAGAGGTGAAATAGAGTTTCAGAATTGGGGATGTTGACCAAGTATTGAAATAAAAGGCCCAATTTACTATAATTATCAAGGATAATGAAATATTAAGGGAATTATTTAAGTCCAATGTCTTGAAGGATAAGAACCTCTATAGGTGAGGTCATCTACTAGAGTTTGGAGGCTAGTGTAGAGGTTTGATTCCCAGATGCACTTTTTAATTATCTTGGACTATAGGGAACCTATGGTATTGAGTGAGTTAAAATTTTTTTATGAATTTTTTAGTGGGATCTAAAAATGATTGAATAATTTGAGTCTGTGTATGCTTATAATACATGGGATCCAACATATCTTCTAGAAGGAAATAGGACAGACAATAATAAGACAATTTATCATTTGATGTATGAAGTGGATCATATAATCTAGTACAAGGGTTGGGTGGTTGTGAAGGGGTTCTAATAATCATGAGGAGAGAATTTTGGTGAGACTTTCTCTCCTATTATGAAACATAAAAAAATTTGAGTGTTCTCATCCCGGATTCCATGGAAGGGTTACATATTGAACAAAATGTGGTCAAGAAATCATTCCTTTAGGGAGATTTTGAGGAATAAATCTATATAGATAAACTATAAGGTTTCATATTGAAAATAATGTGGATTATATGAGTTAGATTAATAAAATTCTATATAGACCGAATAAGGCCCCAACACGGTAAAATTGGAAGATTTATAACTCCATAATGAAATGAGGGTTGATCAATAACAATATGGGAAATTTATATTAGTGAAATGTGCATGATGGTAGAAGATTAATTAAGGGTCTTCTCTATGTTGTTGACTTAACTCAAGCATGGACCTACTATGGAAAGGATGGAAGATTTTATGTTTGATTTGTTCAGATTTTTTCAAATGAAATATTTTGGTTCTTCTAAGTAGATGTTAAGGATGAGTATTAAAAATATTTGAGTTTTAGAACATTATTCCTTTCCAAGTCAAATTATGCATTAAAGGTACTGGAATGATCTAGTATAATTTTGTTGAATCCTTTGGGAAAACCCCTTTTTATACACTTCATGTTTTCAAATTATAAGATAAATAAACCGAATGAGGAGGTATAACACATGGAAAATTTTTAATATGCATTATTTTTTGGAATATTTATGCATTAATTAGAGTGTATTAGGCTATATCAGTCATGATATGTTTTGGGTTAATAGATTCATGAAGAATCTAGGAAAGGAGAACTTGGTGGTCATAAAGTGGATATTATAGTATTTTGATGGTTCAATAGATCTTATTATCTATTTTGGGATGGATGATCCCTTATATGGGTTTTTAGATTCTGAATTTAGAGGAGATGATAATAAATAAAAGAGAAATAATGGATTCATGTTCACTTTTAGATAAAATTTCTTGAGTTTTATGTCATAATTAAAATTGATAGTTGCACTATCAACCATGAAATTTGAGTATACTATTATAATGGAAGAAGGAAATGAGTTGGTGGGGTTGAAGGGTTTACTAGAGGAAACCAAGAGTAAGAAATATTTTGGAGCACTATACTATGGATCCAAAGAATGATTCACCTAATAAAGAATCTAAATTTTTATTCCTAAATGAATCTTATTCAAATGAAATACTACATTATCTATAAGGTTATTGAGGATGGGGTTCTTGTTCTATTTAAATTTAAGGGCACTAAAATAAAGTGGATATGTTAAATAATGTAATAGATTAGGAAAATATGAAGAGGTGTTGTGATTTAGTAAGGTTTGGATAACTTAGAGAAATTAGGATTTGAGAAGCCCCAAAAAACCTGAAGATGTGAGATGAAGAAGAGAGTTATAAAATATGGTGTATGTGACCCAGTGAACTCAGTGATAGACCTTGAAAATGATTATAAAGTGATATATTATTAAGACTACGTGTGAATATATTTTTCAACTAAGTGTTTAATTCATCCAGAATATGTTACTTATAAATCTTCTTACTTTCACTAGATGTAGAGGACCAAATTCTCAAAACCATTTGTCTAAAACATAGTTTCAATAATAATTGTTTAAGATCCAAATGATTCCTAAATTTTTGTTAGATTATGTACTCATTTTGAATCTAGTATAGGTTAGAACTATTTCTGAGGAGATGAAATGGATTTCCTTGGAGTCTCTAGATGTTTTCTCTATTTACTGAGTGATCTAATTGAGGTGATTATAACCCTTTAATAGTGATTTGATGACCAAAAAGATCTTATCCATGACTCATTCCCTCTCTGTAGTTTTTTTGGTAGTGCAAATAGGATTTAGAGATGGTATATTCTATATATATATGAGATATAGTTTCATTTTTTCCTATAGATAAATGTGTGTAATTAGATTAAATTATTATAGATAAAGCTTCGATTAAATTCTTCTTTGGAGTTGGTTTTCATTTATAGTCTCTCATGTTTAAATCTCTAGTATAGTTTTTATTTATTTTGGATTAATAATTTATTAAAACCACATTAATTATTTTTGTTACTTTATTTTTCTTTACATATGTTCATTGAATGTTCCTTATTGGAGTTTCTATTTTGAGTGTATAATTGTAGTTAAAGAGGGTTTGAGGTCAAGTTTCTTGTCTATGTTTCATAGATTCTTGACTCTAGATACATATTTCACTGGTTCTATATTTCTTTTAGATATTTTTGTCACTTTTTATACATCAGATGATCATAGGTTCACTCTTTTTAGTAAAAATACATTCAATACAACTATTAAAACTATAAACGATAATAGGAATCATATTGAGGAAATGAAATGAACAGTTAATGATGACCATATTTTTTGTTTTAATTTTTTTGAGAAGTTAATGAACTATAAAATTATTTCACTTTATGTTGGTTGTACTAAATATATTAAATTGTTTTCTATACTAAAAGTACATAATTTTAAATCTAGAAATGGATGGAGTTACAATAGTTTTACAGAACTACTTTCTCTTTTAAATTATATGTTACTAAAAGTTATTGAGTTTCCTTTTTTAAAATATGATACAAAATGAATTTTATAATCAATGGGTATGACATTTTAAATAATACACACCAATCCAAATGATTGAATTTTGTTTTTAAATGATTATGAATAACTTAAAAAATGTCCCAAGTGTAGTGCAACTCAATATAAGCAATATTATTCAATCCCATCAAAAGTACTATGGTATTTTATAATCATTCCAATGGTTGGATGAAATTATTGAAGTGATAGGACTGTAAGTCAATTAATATGGATAAAATAATCTAATATGGGAAACTTTTCCACTCAGTTGATGATCCTTAATAGAAGAAAATTTATCATGAGCATCTTGAATTTATAAATGAGTTGAGAAACCTCTATCTTGAATTATCTATAGATACCATGGATCCTTTTAGCGTAGAAAGTTTAACCCATAGTACATAGCTAGTAATCATGGTAAATTATAACTTTTCATCATGGTTATTCATGAAGATAAGGTATATTATGTTTTATCTATTTATTTTAGAAAAAAAAACTGGTAATCATATTAATATTTATCTTGATCCAATGATTAAAAATTTAAAAATGTTGTGGGGTAAGGGTTTTAAATTTTATGATTATAATAGTAATCAAGAGATCATATTGAAATCAATGTTTTTCAAGATGATAAATAACTTGATTTTATAAATTTTTCAGGATAAAACATTAAATGAATTTTAGGGTTTCCCATTTCTAAATATGGTACACACATAGTTAGTTTGAAACATTCTATGATGATAGTGTTTCTAGGACATCATAATTTTTTATCCTGATGACATAAATAACAATCCTAGAGCACATTATTTGATGGTAATTTGGAAAAAGGTATAAAACCTTCTTCATTAATAGGTGATAAAAAGTCTGAGAAAGTAAAGGATATTTTCACAATTATTTTTAAACATTTTTTTTGAAATACCTTTCAAAAATGGGTTAGAAAAATATATTTGTATTCTTTTAATTACTATGTTGGAATTGTTTATATTTCATAAATTTTTTATGTCATAAATATAAAAAAAATGTTTGTGATAATGTTATTTCCATATTACTAAATTCACTATGAAATAAAAAATATGGGATCAAGGCTAGGATGTACACGACTGATATATAGATAAATGAAGAATTGCACCATTGAAGGATAAAAGACAAAATATTCTTCCTCTAGTGTCTTACACTCTTTCAAGGAAGGAGAGATTTTAGTTTTGGGAATACCTAGATGGTTTAATGGTTCCATAGGGGTATTCATCAAATATCATGAATTTTATTTTGATGAATGAATTAAATTTAAAGAGATTAAAATCACATGAATTTAATGTTTTAATGATAGATTTAATACCCATGGATATACAATACATTCTAACAAAAAATATCAAAGAAATAGTATCCATTATTTATTTCTTTTTTCAAAGATATATGTATCCAATTTATAGACTGCCGGAATTTTCCAGTTATTGAAAAAGAAATTACTTTCATATTATGTGAATTGGATATGTTCTTCCCACCTTTATTATTTTATACACTGGTTCACTAGATAATTCAATTAGTGATTTTGATCATACTATGTGGACTTATATATTACAGATGGATATACCCCATTGATGGTGTATGAATTTTTTTAAAGGGTTTTCTAAAATAGAAGTTCCCTAAAAGGTTGTATTATAGATAAGTATATTATTGAAGAATTTATTGAATTATGTAATGAATACCATTCTGATGTGAGTAGAATTAGTCTTTCAAAATCTCATTTTATTAAGAACCTTATGGTTAAAATAATTTTTGAAATATATACAGCCACAATTTCTATAAAAAAGAGTGATCATGATCACCATTATGTTTTACATAACTAGATATAGGTTTTGATATATGTTAAAACTCATAAATATATTCTTATAAATTTAAATCCATACGAGATTGAAATATGGATATAAAATACAGATAATTAATATATAATATGGTGGTTTGAGGATCATATTTTTTGAGTAATTATGTAAAAATTTAAATTAAATTTATGAAATAATTTAATGGCTATCCATAGGACTAACTATACATGTATTATCTTACAATGGCTATATAATTAATAGATATATATTCTATATGAAGGAATATTCTGAACATATTAAAATAAAAAATAATGTAGTTACTCTGGTGGAGAAAGAGAAGCATGCATCTAGTAATAAGGAAAACAAATACAATTTATGTAATAATATTATACATTGGAATCATCAAAAAAATATGGGCATTGGATTAAGAAATATTATAAGTTCTGATTTTTTAAAGAAATGGGTTAAAATTAAGAGTGATGCTAAAATAAATAAATAGTTGTTTTTAAAAGTTAATTTCAATAAGGAATAGTACGATAATAAACAATTCATAATTCCATCATAAGTAAAACAAGTATTTTATTCTCTAGATCCTATAAATACACATTGGATAGTTATAGTGTTGGATATTAAAAATAACTATAAAATAAAAAAAACTTCTTTGAGGATTATCCTTTTATTATGATATCATAATCATTCCATGGGGGTTACAATGTAAATGGTGTATATTTTGTTAGAGGTGACCATAAGGCAGATATTTCGATACTTGATAAATGGTCTGAATCCTTTAAACCTTGAAAGAAATAAATAGTTCAATAAATATTTCAATTTTCTGTAATTATTATTTTTATATGAAATGTGTTTTCTCATAATATTATGTGTTTAATAATATATTTAAAAATTATAAGTTATTTGTTTTACTAACTATGTAAAAAATTAATTTTTTACCTATTGATGCTACTAATCTCAATGAACAACGTAATAATGATTTTGAAATTGATAAAATATTATAAGGTAGAAAACATTTTGATAATGAGAAATTACGTGAAGGTGGGTTACATTGTATATTCAAGCATAACATTAGATGTGAGTAAGAGTGAAAATTATTATAGACAAAAAAGATAGGAGTGGGAACATACGATGGTTTTAGTAAAATTTAATAAGGTGAGAAGTATAGGTAAAAATTCAGGGTTGGATGAATGCATGGGGTCAACCTATTAACCCAAACAAGTCTATTTTCAGTAGATAGATTTTCATAGAGTACCCGATAGTCTAGTAATGCGTATGGAGTTGAAATACTTGTAGGGGTGGCTCTAAAAGGCACACTGGGTGGCTGGTTCCTTATGAATGGGAACCTAGTGTGGCACTGGGTACCTGATGGATACTCAATGGGTAAATGGTGGGATATGAAATGTATTTTTCCAGATTTCAACAAATTAAATTATTTAAAATTTTATTAAAATGACATTTCCTCATTTATTTATATCAGTAGACACTCAAATACCATCTCTCTCTACTTCCATTATTCTTCCTCCAATCCATATCTCAATTATTCTTGGCTGGATCAATGTTCTATATCCCTAGAAATCACCACTAGTAATTCTATCAATTCTGTTATGTCTATTCTCTATTTCCATCACTTTTTCATTGCATCTCATAGACTATTCCAAAATTTACAATTTTTTATATGTTTTGGTTTCTTCCATTCAAGGATGAATCCTTCCATGATATTTGGTAGCTGAGGTCTTGACAGGACAAGGTATGTGACCCTATTATTTAATATTATTTTTTATGAGTTTCACATGATTTTTATGATATAAAGGAAGATTGAAATGTGTAAAAAACCAAAAATTTATTTTAAAAGTATTTCTTGGTCTCTATGAAACTAGTAAGTTCGATCAATTTTGTTATAGGTCCTTTCGGAATTTTCCCTCATTACCATAATCACCAATGATCATCTTCTGTGTGAAGAATGTTATGAAAATGTGACATAGAAGCTATAAATAGTGTCTATCCATATGATTTGTGAAATTAGAATCCTGATGAGGTATCCTAGACCATTATTTGGCATAAATAATATTAGAAGTAAATTAGGTTAAGATTAAATTAGCTAAATTATAAAATATTTCTTGGATAGTGATATATCTTTCACATAGATTATTGTACTTCATCCACCGAAGGAATTGGTATTATTGTTTCATTTACAACCTAGAGAATTCATATCAACGGTGAATCCTCCACCCATGAAATTAATATCTATGGTGAATCACCCACCTAGTGAATTCGTATCGGTGGTGCACTATCTAACTAGAAATAAATCTTTTTCTTGGTATGTTATCCACCTAGGGGTTGTGATTTGATGATGGTTCATTCTTCTTGGGGTTGTCCGATGGTGATATATCATTCACTAGGTGAAGCCTAATTTTCCATCATTGTTGGATTGGTGATATATTATTCACCATGGGAGGGTTTCTTGTAAGAGAAACATCATTCATAAGAATATACAAAATTTTCGATTGTAGTTGGATAATGGGTGTATCATTTACCTAGGGGTTATTTAATGCTAATATATCATTCACCTAGGGGTTTTGTGATGGTTATGTATCATTCACCAGGGGGTTGTGTGATGAGAACACATTTTTCACTTGGGTATTATGTGACAGTGTTGTATATTTCACTTAATTTCTATGTTAGGATGATGTGTCTTTCACTTGGGGAACATAGTGTAGTGATATTTCATTCACCTTGGAAATATATTATGGTGATAACTTATTTACATTGAATTATGGGATGTTGGGTGATAGTTCAATCTTTTGTATGGTGTGTTTATAATGTGGATAAATTTTTTAATTTTGGAAATAGTTAAATTAACCCAATTTCTACATAATTTTACTATTATAAACTCTATGATGATATAAGTTTATTTTATTTCTTTTTTTTATTAGCATTTCATATCGATCATGCACTTCTTTTTCTAGATATATTTAAGGACACAGTTAGTGGTGGACTACTGAGTTGTACTCACACCTTTCATGGAAAAATTGATAGATATACAAATTTATAATTCATGATTAAGGTAAAGAAAATTATATTACTATAGATGGGTGAGTTATATGGATAGTTTAAATATGATTAAAATTGAGTAGGGAAACAGATCGTATTCTTGGTTCCATGTCTTTTTACCTTTATTCCTTTGGAAAATTGTTTATACATGATCAGGGGATGATTTATCTTAATTTTAATGTTTTCTCATGTGACATTACAGTTTATTTTTATATAGAACATGATTTTATTTACTTATGGTTGGATCATAGTTTTAATGTCCATGCCTCTATTTTTATATTGTTTTTATTTTTTAATGATATTAATTATGTTATTGTTTATGGTTTTCTACATTATAGTGAGTTTTCTCCCCATGACCACCAATATACCCTTATTTCAAGTTTATAGCCTCTAACATATGAGGAGACATGCCTAAGGACACAAGGATCCACCTAGTTTAGGGTTTCTTGTGAATCCAGGTCGGTGGTGTTACAAAGTGGTATCAGAGACTTGTTTTAATTTTATTTACTATTAATACATGGTATATGTAGTTAGGATGTTTTTGGGACTTGAAATGGACCTCATTAATAGGAGTATATAATATACATATGGGAAATTTCTATGTTTTTAGGTACGGGATCATTGTTATTTCTTTTAAATGTTATGATTTTGAGATTTCAAAGGAATATGATATGTGATTTATTGTTTAGTACTTCACTCTTTTCCTTAGGTGGAAAGAGATATTGTGTTCATGTATCATATTTATCATGTAGTATTGTACGACATTTTTTCTATGTGTTATTGATATCTTAGATACAAAGTCGGGTTTAATTGTTTAAAGTTTCAATAAAAAACTATAGTGTTTTTATATATATGATGATGGTGGTATTTTAATTGAATTACGTATGTTTATTGGTTTCTTCTTCTGGAATATGATCATCTGTTATGTATATCCATATATATTAATACTTAATCTATGATTGGATAGGTTTGGCTAGACTTGAGACAAGATATTTAGAGCCCCTGTATTATAGTTTTTACCTATAAAGAGCAACAAAACATGTTCTATGACACTATTTTACCTATATTATGATATAAATATGTATTATATCCATGTTTTAACCCATAGATTTGGTATCGTAGCACAAAACCACCATTATAGACTTCAGTTGAGCACTAATAGGAATTTGGTAAGCATACCCCACTAACCATGGGGCCAAATCCAACCATTGTGCCTATGCATCCTATTGATCAACACTTCGCAGAGATACTTCTACAAGGATTGTAGTGTTTGGGATATGGGGAATTGAGAGTTAGTCTATGCATATTATATTTGACTTAAGAGTTATAGTTGAGGAAAACACCTCTCTTTATAGAGAGAGTGGATTATAGGCTATTGAGTATTGGATAGAGTCTTTGAAGAACATATTTGATCATCTTGAGAAACCTATTGATAGGAGGGTAAAGATTTCTACCTATAAATCTTGTCAACCAAAAAAGTGTGGGTATGGTGTCTTTTTTCAATATGATCATCATGTGGTTATTTTATAGAATAAATTTCAAGCCTATTTATTTGATCATTTATTTCCCAATACCTTATATTATAATAGAGAAAGGTTGTTCATGCATGTTTCTCAAAGAGGATTTTTGGTGATGGATTATGATACAATTTTTATTAATACACTATGGTTCATTCCTATGATGGGGAGTTATTAAAGCATTAGGCTCAAGAGTTTTGATGATGGTCTAAGTAACCCTTTTCTATCACAGATAAATATTTTTATCTAGACATATTTTTTAAGGTTGTGAATCTAGCCCTCATTTTAGAGGGGAACTTAATCGAGGGTTGTTCATAAAAGAAGATTAATCATTTTATTGGGTCTAGGAGTGTATCATTGAGTAGTATGAAGAAGATATATAATTATTCTTTCTAGGGAAGTGATAGTAAAACTAGTTAGTGCAGGGCCCCGTATTTTTTTCTATGAGGGTAGGCTTCTATAGAGTGTTCTCAGTAAGAGAATCTAAGGAAAATTTATCCCAATTGTGATTAGCCATTAAAGTAATGTCATTCAAGTGGTCAATTCGAGAACCGATAGAGGTTCTCTAGGATTACATCATAATTTGTTAGTGGCCCTAGTTATAAACATATTTAGGGATCTAGAGAGGGTCCATGATAACTATGGTGGTCAAGTAGTGGGTGTTCCTCTAGAAATTCATAAAATAAAAGAGGATTCCTACCCATAAAAAGAAAATGATCATTTAATGTCCATTTTAAGATCCACTGCAAAATGTTTCATTTTATATTTTTTAGAGGCAGTTTTAGGAAACCGTTGCCAAATGGTGATGATTTTGTAAATAGTTGTTGCTAATTATTGGAAGTTTCTTAGTTGTGGTCAAAATAATTACTAAATAAAAAAAATATTTACTTTATTTTTTATTTAATTTTAGCAGTAATTTTTTAAAAACTAATTCCAAATTTATTATAATAAGTAATATTAAATAATAAATAATTTTATTTAATATTTAATAATTGATATTTTTTTATAAATTAAATTATTATTATTATTATTAGTTATCAATAACTAGTCCTTATTAAATATTAAAAAAATTTTATTAATTAGTAACAATATATGATTAAAATTAAATAGTACTTAGTAATTAATAATACAATAATTACTATTTAATAGTTAATATTGATAATGTGAAATATATAAATATTATATAAATATATAAGTATATAAATATAAACGTACAAATATAGAATATGAAATTATAAATAAATTGTAAATATATATATAGATGTAAATATATAAATATATATAAATACCTATAATTTTACAATTCGATATAAATATATAAGATTATAAAATACAAGAATCTATCTATCTATATTAGGTAAAGAGGATTAAAGACCAGAAATACATACACACCCATGCACTCTAGTGGGTTAAGCCTCATCCCACCCCAAAATGATTGGAAGGTAACCACATGACCTATTTTACTATATATAAGTGGCTAGAGGGCCCAAGATGTTGATAACTCAAAGGCCCATTTGAGTATGTTCCCAAGGCCCTTGAAGTAAGACTCAAATGTGAAAATGGGTCATTACATCATTTTGTAACACCGGTCTTCACACTACACACCCCTTGTTATCACGTCTTTATATCATGCCACATCATGTACCCATGTACCGTAATTCAATTCTTCCTCATGCCACACTACCTTCTTCCACATAGAGGTAGGGAACCCCTCCACCCCCATCATTTTTTTGGGCAACAGGATGGTTGATAGGTACTAGCACACCCATATTCCATTCATGTTTTCCACCCAATGACGCCTACATGTTACCATACCACACCGCCTGCCTATCGCACCATGTTCTACTTCCTGCCCATGCTGACCCACCTGTTTCCTTGACCCTACCATCGACACATTCTATTATTTATATGTAATTATATATGTAACTACCTGTATGTAAATATAAGTAAATATAATTATATAAAAAATTATATTTACATACAATTAAGTATATTTATGTATATTTTTAAGAAATTAAATATATTTATTATATTTATGTACTTATATATATATATAAACATATACATTTACATATACATACATGCAAACATACATAAAAACATACATATCTCTCTCTATAATATATATATATATATATAATCATAAGTATATATATATATATACATATATATATATTATAGTGACCCTAGCAGGTCATGCCTTTTTCTTACAACATTTCCATAATGTAAACATTAAATATGAAAATAATCATAAAATCGCAAGAATGAATGGTTTAGTGTCTTTGAGAAATAGCTAGATAAGCATATTATTTTACAACATTTGTGATCATTTCCCTATAATTGATCCACACTAGGCTCCCTATTATAATTATTATTGGTTACACTCATCTTCATAACCTGGGGAAATATAAACATCAAAAAGGGGTGAGCTCAGTTTCTCAGTAAGGGTAAACATAAGAGATTAAAATTGAATATCATAATTCAACATAAAGAGAATATGGGTATAATCAAGATACATTAGAAAATTTATACCCAACAGAGAATAGATCATACATCATGGTATATGAATTTGTATAAAATAAGTGTAATACCTTGACCCTAGTTTCCCAGAGTCAGTGAATTAATTTACTACATTTGCATGATTATTAGAAATCAAATCCCGAATGACCGATCAATTTTGTATCCTTGGAAACACTAGATACAAATATAATTTTTACATTACATATTGAAATGAAAAAAAATATTATCCCCTTTGAAAACACTCATATCCCTTAAACAATCCCTGCAGGTCAATCATAATATACTTATTTGAATCCTGATGAAAATAAAACATAAGAAAGGGGTGAGCTCAGATGCTCAGTAATGATAAGAAATATAGAGTAATCTATCATTAATAAGCATAAAATTTTAAGGCATGGTATAAAACTGAAACAGAACCCTTTTTAATCATAATATTCAGAAAAATATGGAAATAATAGATCAATTAATTCAATTTAATCATTCACATGAATATTCTACTAGTTGAATAATAACATTTAATATCAATAATGTATCTCATAATGAGGGACTTCATAATGATGAACATCATAACCATACTGCCAAGGCCTCGTGCCATGACCATAA
This sequence comes from Viscum album, assembly GCA_963277665.1. Classification (NCBI taxonomy): domain Eukaryota; kingdom Viridiplantae; phylum Streptophyta; class Magnoliopsida; order Santalales; family Viscaceae; genus Viscum; species Viscum album. The sequence continues at coordinate 2,078,063,555 of OY728128.1, read as the reverse complement.
GTAACCATACCATTAAGGCCTTATTACAATATACTAGTTTTTCTCATGAGACCTACCGATGCATCGAGGGACTATAGAAGGCCCCAACCATCACTTACTAATTCTAATTAATTCTTCATATGAAAATGGTGAAACATAACATAATCATTCGTATTAAAAATAGAATATGAAATTTTAGTACTTTAATCATAAACCATGAATGGTATAAAAATAGAACATTCACAGTCAATCATATCATAAAACCTTCAATAAAATATGGAACATTATATAATAATAAATCAACCTAAATAAATAATGGAATCCAACAAAGGATGTTGACATAGATGAAAATAATCTAATAAATTCACTAAAACACTTTGAGAGAAATATTCCTTTTTTACTTTCAAATTGTTTAAAAGATGAATAATTATAAAAGAAAGCATTTCTTATGAAAATAACCTTGCAATATTTTAAGGGAATATTAAAAATGTTAAGGTGTCATAATAGTGTAAAATATCCACTCACACCATATAAGTTAAAAAAATATTCTTTCCTCAATTTGTCGAAAAGGGTCATAAAGTACCTCGTTTGGAATATGATGGAAATATTCCTTTAAAATGTTTTATAAAACGTCAAAAAATGGATAAAAATGACTTTAAAAAGTTTTTTATGAATATTAATAAAAATTTGAATTTAATTTTTAAGAAAAATGGACATGGATGATAAATATTTCACAATAGATACTTATGTATAAAAAATCTCAGATAAGGAAGAGATTGCAAAATTAACCCTTACCTTATACTTTCCTCTAGTTGTGGGTGTGTTAACCTCATGTATAATGGATAAAGGATGTTTTTTAAATTATACAAGGACCATATCCATATTTATGATATCACATATGATCCTCTTATATTCTTTTGGTAATAATATTTTAGTATTACTGTTGTTTCGTGTGTTAACTGCTTCGTTTTCCCATTCCTATTTTGTCATATAAGCCATGTTTGTTATGAATAAGATGTATTTTATTCATATAAAGAATAAAATTAAGTTCATAGTTATTATTTTTAATCATCATTTAAATTTTTTAATCATTCTTGAATGGTTAATGTGTAGAATTAATCTCACCGCATCGTAGAAACGATAGGCAATACGTATGCACGAGCGACAATCTTATTCCCTTGATGGTTAAATGGTATGAAATTGGATGGTATATTAATTATAATGAATAATTATCATTATATATTCATTATTTATATCCATTACACCCATTATTATACCCATCCAATTAATGTAGTGTTGAATAAAAAATTACACAACGATGTGGAAATTGTAAGTCATACATACACACATGGTGATATTATTATTCATATGATCGATAAAATGAGAAATATGGTTGTATCATGATTATAATAACATATAAGTATTTTTATTATACTATATTTGTTATTTTTATATATAAAAAACATATAAATAGGAAGTATAAGAAGAAAATAACTTTAAAAGAGGGGGTAAAACAATTACCTTTTTGTAGGTATCTTATATTGGTTTGTAAAAAAGGACTGCTTAGAATGGATTTTTGGCCAAATTATGGACTTTAGGATGAAGTGAGGTAATTTGGGAGGATAAATGGGTAGGTTTTGGCCGAACTAAAGGGCTTTAGACATTTGAAGAAAAGATAATGAAGGATTACCATTTATAAAAGAGGCGAGGGGAACTTTTAGAAGATCTTAAAATATTAATTTATTATAAATTCATTTTCAGTTTTTAATAGCTATAAAGTGATTTATTTAGAGAATAATATTATAATGGGTCTAAATAATTTCATAAAATTATTTTTAGATATGTTTAGTTCAAATTTGTTACCTTATCTTTTGGATTTAACCCTTAGTTAAACAGTTTAACTCTTATTGTCTTTACTAGTCCTTTTATAATATAGGGTTAATATAATTACTATAAAATGAAAACAAATCCCAATTGGATCATTTATGAATGTTTTAAAATTATCATACTTAGTTGGACAAACCTTATATTTTTAAAAAATTTATAACATTTAATTAAACATTATTTATTTTAATGTTTCCTTTATATCAATTTTGAAACTATTCAAAATTTACATTTTTGAAAATATTAAACCGAGATGATAACTTCAAAAAAATACTTCAAATATGTCAATAATATGTATATGTAATCTATAAAATTATTTTATATGATCAATTAAGTCAAATTAGATTTATTTTAATATTTTTATTATCATTGAATTGATTCTTCCTTTAATAATTCAATTACTACATCATTATTGTGACACCATTTATTTTAATTATTTATTTCGTGAAATTATAAATAAATTAACATTATGTATATAATAATTTTATATTTCTATAGAGTATTTATAGATGACCATATCACTTATATATCCTCATATTAAAAATGATATAATTATTAAAATTTGAATATGACCTTTTAAACTCTCCTTTAAATCAAATATAATAAATGTACTAATATTACAAAAGTTTCTTAAAAAGGATCATATTATCGAAATATATTTGATATTGGTCGAAAAAAAATTTATCCAATGAAGTTATGACAAGTGTTAGGGTAATATTATATTATTATAATATTATTTTTACCTTTAATTACCCTATTTACATTTCATTGTGGTAAATAAAATTAAAAATTTATTATTCAATACAAATTATTTTGATCCTATTAAACAAATATTTTCACACTGATTACAACCATATATTTCTATTTTTCAGAATTCAATTCATAGATGCAGTAAAATTACGTTTAATGTTAATCCACACATGTGGTTAGAAGGCGGGTAAAAGAGACATTCAAAAGTTTAATAACATTTTTATGTCTAATTCTATTATAAAAATGATTCTTATTCCCTAAATTGAAAAAATATATTTATTGTGCATCTATTGTGACTTTAAAATAAATTTAAAGTAAAATAATTATTTAAATGAAAAAGTCGGTTTTTAAACAATAATGCAGTATTTTTCACTTTTAATCAAAAATTGAAAGTTCTAAGAAAAATACAAAAAATTCACCATAAGATAATTTTGATATTCTGAATTCAAGAATGAAGTCTATTTTGAAAAATATAATTTAAAAATTTCATAATTTGGTTAATACTATTCATAACCTCTTTGTAAACGGCTTACTATGGTGCGCTTGAATTGGTGTTGCGTGCATCATAACCTATATGAATTATTTAAAAAGAAGCATACCGTGGAAGCTAGGGGTGTTACATTCTTCCCTCCTTAAAATAATTTGATCCTTGAAATTTCTAGAATATCACTTTACAAAAATATTCGTGTGGTTATTCATCATAAGTTCTTCAGTTTCCCACATCGCCTCTTCCATTTTATGGTTTCTTCAAAGAACTTTTACCAGACGAGTTGTCTGATTTTTCAACACTTGTTATCTGGTATTAAAAATATTTATAGGATCTTCATAATAAGAAAGATCAGGTTCCAGTTCTATTTATTCATAGGTTAGTACATGTGTTGGGTCTGGCATGTATTTCTTTAACATTGATATGTGGAACACATTATGAACTTTTGAGAGACTTGGAGGCTTTTCCAAGCAGTAAGCTACAACTAGAATTCATTCCAGAATCTCAAAAGGTCTGATATACCTGGGACTTAATTTATGCTTCTTACCGAATCGTATAACACCCATCCATGAATATTCCTTCAAGAATACATGATCTACTAATTGAAATTCCAAATCCTTCCTCTAGTTGTTAGCTTAGATATTTTGCCTACTTTGATCTATTTTGATATGGGTCTGAATAGTCTTTACCTTTTGTATCATTTACTCAAAAATTTATGGACCTATGGGTTTTCTTTCCCCAACATCATCCTAACAAGTCAGTGTGTGACATCTTTTTCCATATAATACTTCATATGGTGCCATATGTATAATTGAATGGAATCTATTGTTATAGGAAAATAATTCCAGAGATAAATATTGATCCCACATACCTTGAAAGTCATGTGAGAAAGATCTCAACATATCTTCTAAGGTTTGAATAGTCCTTTATGACTATCAGTCAGTTTCAGGGTGGTTGGAAGTGCTCAAATGAAGCTCAGTATCTAGGGTCACCTGAATACTTTTTCAGAATGTTGATGTAAAATGGGGATCATGATGAGAAAACATTGATACGGGTACACCATGAAGTCTTAAAACATCATTAATATATAGTCTCGATAAAGGTTTAATTGGTAAATCTTCTATTATAGAAATAAAATGTGATGATTTGCTAAGATGATAAAAAAACCCATATCACATCATTTCTTATAGGATTATTTGTTATCCCCATGAAAAAGTCCATCGTAATATCATCCCATTTCCACACAGGTATAAAAATAGGTTACATGACTCCTATATGATGTTTTCTTCCAACCTTCACCCATTGACAAATCAAACATCATGACACAAAATAAGAAATCTCCTTCTTTATACTATGCTACCAAAAGTGTTCCTTCAAATCTCTATACATCTTTGTGCCACTTGGGAGTATAGAGAAATTAGAGCTATGAGTATCATCCAATAATTCCCTTTTAGCTAAGGTCAAGTAGGAACACAAAGCCTCTTCCCAATTTTCAAAATACCATCTCCAAATTCGATGTCAATCAGTCTCCCATCATTCAAAACATTAATTTTATTTTGAAAATCCTCATCATCAGAATGAGAATTTTTTATACCTTCTAATAAATATGGTTTGGAAATCATTTAAAAAAGCACTGATGTTTCACCTTCCATGATATTTCCCGTATCCATCTTTACTATATCCATTAACATAAGATCCATTTTTACTCTCATTCTGTTCAGAACTCCATGTTCCTTCCTACTTAAAGAATATACCCCTATTTTCATTCCACTGGTGGTAGTGTATTGGGAAATAATAATCCTTGAGTAGATTAATCCATCCCCTTTGTCTCATGTTGAATTCTTTCTATGAGAAAATATATTTCAAACTCTTTTGATCAGTATATATCTCACATATTTCACCATAGAGATAGTGTCTCCATATATTCAAAGAAAATATTACCATTTCTAACTCAAGATCACGAGTTAGGTAATTTTGATCATAAATTTGTAATTTCCTTGATGCATAAGTAATATCCCTTTATGTATGAGCTTAGATAACTAGTTTTCAAATAGGGAAAAATTCTGGACAAAACACCAATAGTAACCAACAAAACAATAGATTCGCTTACCTCAGATATTCTCATCAATGCTGGACATTCTTGAATTGACTTTGTATTTTCAGGATGAACATATATTCCATCCTTGGAGACAATATGGACAAGAAAAGAAATTTATTGAATCCAGAATTCAAATTTTCTAAACTTCCCACATAGTTCATTTCTTCTAGGAGTATTTTGAAAAATCCACTAGTGGTTATCATTTACTTCGTAGCTTTTTAAGTATACAAATATATCCTCAAAAAACACTACAAAAAAAATTATCATGATATTCTTTGAACACTATGTTCATTAGATCCTTGAAAATAGTGGGTGCATTAGTCAATTAAAATGTAATTACTATAAATTTTTAATGACTATAACTCGTTCAGAATTTTGTATTTGGAATATCTCCCCATTTTACACATAATTGATGATATCTGGAATGAAGGCTAATCTTCAAAAAATATTGAGCTCCATAAAGTTGATAAAATAAATCATCAATGTAAGGCAGATGATACTTGTTCTTTATTGGAATAGCATTGGTTTATCTATAGTCAATACACAGTCTCATTGATCCATCTTTCTTATTACCAAAAAGAATCGGGGATCCCAATAGAGAAACACTAGGGAGAATAAATACCTTATTAATCAACTCATCTAGTTGTTTTTCCAGCTCTAATAATTTCACAATGGCCCCTCTATAAGGAGTTTTTTATATTGGCCTTGCATCAGTGATCGAATCAATAGTAAACTCAACTTCCCGCTCTAGAGTATGTTCAAGTAAATCCTCTAGAAATACATCAATATATTCTCATACAATAGGTACGTCATCCATTTGAATATTTATTTCCTTATCCTAATATGTCATTTCCTCTTCCACCCCAAGAATCTCATTCAGTATAGCTACTGGGGGTGTATTTTGATAAGAATCAGGTGATGAAGTTTCTACTCAAAAGATAATGGATTTTATATCTTCCTTACAAATGAAAACTTCCTTCTTCTTGCAATAAAATTTCACATCATATTTTGATATCCAACCCATACCTAGGATTATATCAAAGTTGACCATAAGTATGATCATAAATTCAATAGATAAAGAGTTTTTATATGCCATAATGGGAAAAACCTAACACATCTTTGTTGCAATGAAACTTCCCTTAATGGGTTTGACTAAAAAATCCCTTTTTAATGTGAATTGGAAATATCTAATTTTTAAAGCAATCTGGGATGATATAAAGGAATGTGAGGATCCTAAATCAAATAAATATTTGGCTAAATTTGAGTAAATGATTAAATTACCTACCACCACATCATTAGGAACTTCAAACTCAACAGTTGTGGTCACAAAATATTGGCCTTGATCTCTTGGCCTTTTCTAAGGAAAGTTTCCTTGACTCTTTGCACAATCATTTTCGTAAGGTACCATATCTTTACAATTGTATCACTGAAATTTGATGGTTTCTTTATTCCCCTTGAAATCATGAGTTTGGTGGCCTTTTTTCTCCACACTTGTAACAAAATCCAATTCTATTTAAGTAAGTATCAGGGTGTTTCTTCCCACAATTACTGTAGTGTAGAATGTTAGTTTCTCACTTATTCCCCTTATTTCCTTTTCCAAAGTATTCAATAACTTTTTTATTCTCCTTATTTCATTTAAATTTATAAGACCTGGAGAATTCGTTTTCAGTCTTAATAACACATGAGAATATATATTCGTACGATAAGAAAGTTTGCGAGACCATTTACCATTGGAGGAATGGTTTTAACCCATCAAATAATCGATCAATATTGCTTCTTGGGTTACATATGTAGTTTGACGCATGCCTTGCTAAACATGTGAAGTTAGCATCCTACTTCGTAAGATTCTCATCTTCCTTTTGCATCAAACTCAGAAATTTCATCTCCATATATTCTTATAGATCAAGAGGAAAGTATTTTTCTAAGTAGAATTTTTTAAATTCTCTCTATTCCAGATTTTCAACCTCTTAATTCTCCATCATGTTTTGAATTATGATTACTATTGATGAGCTTCTCCTAATAGACGATAGATAACCACAAAAACTTTTTCCATTTCGTTACTCCCCAGAGAAAGAAATATTTTCTCTAAGAAACTTGTCCACTGCTTATCTAAAAATGGATTTGTAGTACCATTGAATGTTGGGGGTTTTTGCCTCATGGAGTGGTCTAACATTGATTGTCCTCATTGTGGATCATGCTACTCCATACGGGTAAGGTTATTATTCCTAACCTGAGTTAGTTATCCTAGTATGGTTATAAGCTGTTCAGAACCTATTGTATCACTAGATCCACTACGATTATCTTACATAGGAGGTAAATCCCTACATAGATTATGTGTTTTGATATAGTTTCAATTCCTTCCACTAGGAACCATTTCTAGACAATTTCATACACTAGATTATTTTATGAACCATAATGCATAATTAAAAACCAGTAAAATACTGAACACAAATTGAAAAATTATTCATATCTAATTCATAATCATAAAAATATTTACTCATAAATCATTTATAATGGTTTGTAAAGAAAATGTTAATTATCCTAAGAATATCCCCTAGGAGTGTTAATGTAGGGGTGTAGTAAGGCTCGTTGTCGTGTACCAGGTTACCCTGAGTCAAGCCCAGAACATCTTGTTAGAGTTATTACTCATAGGTACATCAGTTCTAGAACCACGTCCATTTTTAGTATACATACATGGATTTATTTTCTAGGAATACCCACATAATCTATACATTACCAAAATTCTTAGATATTTTTCTATATTTATCCTCAAATTCTATCTTAGGGTAATCTTCCATAATCATAGTTTTTCTAAATCTAGTTTCCATGTTTTGTAATAAACTAGCTTTGATAACAACTGTAACGCCCCAACCCTAGTTTCCCAGAGTCAGTGCATTATTTTATTTCATTGTATTGATCAAAAGAAATCAAATCCCAAAGGACTGACCCATTTAGTATCCTTGGAAACACTAGATACTAACATAAGTTTTACATTACTTATTGAAATGAAATACAACATATTATCCCCTTTGAAAACTCTAATATTCATTAGAATATCCCTGCAAGTCAATCATTATATAATTATTCGCATCCTAGGGAAAAATGAAACATAAGAAAAAGGGTGATATCAGATGCTCAGTAAGGACAAATAAATATAGTGGAAGCTATCATAAATAAGCATAAACTTTAAAAGAATGGTATAAAACTGAAATACAAGATTTTTAAACACAATATTCATCATTAAGTTTCAAGGATAAATCAAATAATTCCATTTAAACATTCACATTGATATTTTACTATTTGAATATGTAATATCAATAACTAATCTCATAATGAGGAATTTCATAATACTAGAAATTATAACCATACCATTAGGGCCTCCTGACAAGACCATAAATAACCGTACTATCAAGGCCTTGTTCCAAGACACTAGTTTGTCTCATAGGACCTATCAATGAATCGAGGGGGTATATATGGTCTTTCCTATCACTTATTAAGTACAATTCCTTCCTCACATGAAAACAGTGAAAGATAACATAAACATTCATATTTAAACTAGCATATGAAATGTTATTACTTTAACCATAAACCATGAAGGGTATACAAATAGCACATCCACAATCAAACATACCATAAATCATTCAATATAATATGGAATATTGTATCATAATAAATCAACCAAAATCAGGAATAGAATCAAACAAAGGATGTTGACATAAATGAAATTAATCTAATAAATTAATTAAAACTCTTTGAGATAAATATCCATTTTTTACATTGAAATTATTTAAAAGTCACATAATTATAAAATAAAACTTTTCTTATGAAAATAACCTTGAAATGTTTTAAGGTAAGCTTCAAAATGGTAAGGTTTCATAATGGATGAAAATATATTCTCATGCTATATAAGTTAAAAAAACATTCTTTCCTTAATTTATCAAAAAGGGTCATAAAGTACATTGTTTGGAAAATAATGGAAGGATTCCTCTCAAATGTTTTATAAATAGTAAAAAATGGATAAAAATGAATTTAAAAAATTGTTCATGAATAATAATAATTTTTTGAATTACATTTTTAAGAAAAATGGACATGGATGATAAATATGCACCAATAGATACTTACTTATAAATAATCTTTAGATAAGAAATAGATTGCGAAATTAACCCTTACCTTGTACTTTCCTTTAGCCGAGGGTGAGTTAAACTAATGTATAATGGTAAAAGATTGTTATTAAATTATACCATAACCATATATATATATATATATATATTATCATATATTATCCTCTTTTATCCTTTTGGTAAAAAAATTTCAGTATTATCATCATTTCGGGTGTTAACTGCTACGTTTTCCCATTCATATTTTTTCATGTAAGTCATGTTTGTTATGAATAGGTTGTATTTTATTCATATAAAGAATAAAATTAAGTTCATAATTATTATTTTTATTCATAATTTAAATTTTATAATAATTATTAAATGGTTAACATGGAGAATGAATCTCACCACCTCATGGAGATGGTAGGTCATACGTACACACGAGCGACGAAATAATTCACTTAATGGTTATATGGTAAAATATTGGATTGTATATTAATTATAAAGAATAATTATAATGTTATATTATTTTTTTATATAAATTATAAGCATCATTATACCCATCCAATTAATGTAGTGTTGAATAACAAATTACACCATGGTTTGGAGACGGTAAGCCGTATGTACGCACGCATAGTGATATTGTTATTCGCATGATGAATAAAATGAGGAATATGGTTGTAACATGATTATAATTAAATATTAGTATATTTATGATACTTTAGTTATTATTTTTATATGTAAACAACATATAAATATGAATTAGAATAAGAAATTAACTTTTAAAGAGGTGATAAAACAATTACCTATTTTTCAGGTATCATTTTTTGGGTTGTACAAAAGGACTCCATAGAATGACCTTATTACCAAAGTATGGCCTCTAGGATGAAGTTAGAGAATTTTGGAGGAGAAATGTTTAGGGGTTGGCCGAACTAAATGGATTTATATGTGTTAATAAAAGAGAATTAAGGGTGACCTTTTGTAAGAGAGAAAATGGGCACTTTTAGAAGATCTAAAAATATTAATTTATTATAATTTTTTTTGGATTAAAATAGCTCCAAATTTATTTATTTAGATTCTATGATGAGGATGGGTCGAAATAATCTCATCTAATTATTTTTAGAGAAGTTTAGGTAAAAAAATTTACCATACCTTTTAGATTTAACCCTGAGTTAAACAGTTTAATTCTTACTTTGTTTCCTTGTCCTTTTATAATATAGGGTTAATATAATTACTATAAAATGATAAAAGAATACAAATTGGATAATTTATGAAATTTTTAACATTATAATATTTAGTTTGATGAACCTGATATTTTTATTATTTTTATAATATTTAATTAAATATTTCCTATTTTAAAGTATCATTTATGTCAATTTTGATACTATTCAAAATTTGCATTTTTAAAAATATTAATCCAATATGATAACTTTGAACCAACACTTATAATATGTCACTAAGATGTCTATTTTATGTATGAAATTAGTTTATGTCATTAATTAAGTAAAATTATATTTATCTTAATATTTTTAATATCATTTAATTGATTATTCCTTTAATAATTCAATTACTGCATCATTATTGTGTCACCATTTAATTTAATTGTTTATATCCTAAAATTATAAATAATTTACCATTTTTTATATAATAATTTCATATTTATAAATCCTATTTATATCCAACTGTATCACTTATATATTCTCATATTAGAAATGATATTGTTATTAAAATTTGATTATGACATTTTAAACTCTTCTTTAAATAAAATTTAATAAATGAAATAATGCAACAAAAGTGGATTAAAAAGGATAATATTTTCCACGTAAGTTTGATTGTGGTCGAAAAAAACTTATCCAATGAAATTATTACAAGTGTTTTGGTAATATTATATTATTATAATATTATTTTTATCTTTATTTACCCTATCTACCTTTAACCATGGAAAATAAAATTTAAATGTTAAGATTCACCAAAAAATATTTTAATCCTATTAGACCACATTTTTCATAATTATTACTACCATTTATGTCAGTTTTTTAAAATTCAATTCACAGAAGTAGTAAAGTTACGTTAAATGCTAATCTTCAGATGTGGTTCGAAGATGGTTAAAAGAGACATTCAAATGTTTAATAAATTTTTTATATCTAATTTCATTATAAAAATTATTACTATGGATTAAATTAGAATAATATATTTATTATTTATATATTTTGACTATAAAATAAATTTAAATTAAAATAATTATTTAAATGAAAAAGTTAGTTTTTAAACAATAATGCAATATTTTTCACTATTCTTCAAAAATTAATACTTTTCAGAAAAATACCAAACATTTATCATAAGATAATTTTTATATTATGAAGTCAAAAATAACATATATTTTCAAAAATAAAATTTATAAAATTTATAATTTGGTTAATACTATTCATAACCACTTTTTAAGAAGCTATTCATGGTGCACTTGAACTCGATGTTGCATGCAACACAACCTATATGAATTATTTAAAAAGAAGCGTACTATCGAAGATTGGGGTGTTATAATAAGGCATAAATCAAAAGAGTGTGGAAACATGAGTCAAAAAATATGATCCCAGATAGCTTAATGAAGTCATGAGAATAACCATAAAACTCTAAAACAACTTTCAACTTTGGCCCAATCATTAGTATAGGGAACATTACTTTCATGATCTATACTATTTGTTCCCATGATTATGATAAAATAAAATGTACTTTTGAATAATTATCTCATGAGATATATACATTAAACCAATATATTTGATGGTGATATAGGACCACTTCCATCATCATCCATACTTATGAGTGTTAATGGAAATCATCAATTATCACATCATTTGGAACCCATGGAAATACAATAGGTTTCATAAAACATTCCAAATTAAAATCATTTAATTTTACGGTATAAAGAACCCATTCCAAGAAAAGTAGTTTTATTCAACACATCATAAAGAACCCATGGAAATGAAATGTGTTTCATATAGATTCATATAAGGAAATCATTAATAATTCCATTAATAATTATAACCTGGTAAACACATGTAAAATAAATGGGTATCCAATGACATCAAGTAATTAAATATAATTTAAACATGTTAAAAAAATATTTGTTATTTGAACCATATAGATAAAGGGTATACAAATATTTAAATTATTTCACCAAATGAATTGATGTATGAAATCTAGGTGAACACCCTTCAATCAAATGAATCAAACATAGGGTTTTCACAAAGGAAAGTCTTTATGTGAAATGTTAGGATCATATATAGTGGATTATTAGGAAACATAAAGGCAATGATGAATCATTTTTTAATAGGAATGAACATTTCATAAGCCATCCAGAGAGAGAATTTGGATGGTTATCTTAGAATAATATTCTTTCTCAAGTATAATTTATGTAAAAGGATGTGAAATTAGATGAAAACCTTTTTTAGGATCATAAAAAAAAATCAATTTGGAAACAAAAAACATCCATAATATTTTTGAAAAAAATTTAGAGAGAAATATTTAGTAAATAATTTAGAAAAATATTTTCTTTTATAAAACCATTAATTATTAAAAAATAATTATAATAGAAAACAAGAAAGATGTATGAAAGATATGTTCACATGAAAAATGGTAACAAAAGATTATTTTTACACTTTGATTAAAACGACTCATGTGGAAAATGTTAAAGATTTATTTAGAAATTTTTGAATAATATAAAGTTGTATAAAATAAACTAAATAAATTATTTAGGTATAGATAAGGGAATTTTAAAAATCATTTGATAAATTGGGACATGGATAAAGGGAGGTTCCAGACCAAAAAGAAGAGATGAGGCCAATTTTACTTACGAGAAACACTTAAAGTAAAATAGGAGTCAAGGGGAAATGAAATAGAAAGGGGAGAAATAAAACCACATAAATACAAAATTTAAATTATTATAGATTTTATAAATAATAAAAACTCACCATATGGATTATCTTTTAAAATTAATCTTGATTTGAAAAGAAGGTTGGTAATGAAACCTTTATGTTTTGAATAACATTATGATCAAAATGAATTTAAATTTGGGTATCTATTTAATAAATTTAAATTTAAATAAGGTAAATGATGTATATATTCAAACCCTATAAATACAGAAAACTTAAATCATTTGGTAGTAATCTCAAAATATTAAATTTATTATGGTGCACATTAAGAAATAATTCCCAAGAAATTAAATTTGTGAAACAGAACCCCTTACCTTGTTTCCTGCTTAGTTGAATGTACTCTATGATACTATATAACTAAAATTAATATCTCAATTAACTATTTAAAAACATTTTTAATATACAAAACCTTTTATAATATTCATTTATAATTATTCTCTAAATTTATATTAGTTAATTATTACATATCTTCGATGTTAGGTGTGGGTAAACTTGATCATTTTGGACTAGTTTCATAATAACGATGTTATAATTCATTATTATCACAAAGCTCATCATTAAAAGTTAATTAAATTACTATAATTGATGAATTATAATGATTTATGATATTTAAATTTCCTTTCATGAGTACTTTAGTCTGTATCCTAGAAGATGAAATTGATATCAAATTTTTTTCGATGATTTTTAACATATGAAGGGTGTTTTCTTAATTTATGATATAAATATTGACATAGAATTATGGAAAAAAATAATTATATAAATAATTATATGATACTATAATTTTATTTTATCCATCATAATCATGCATGATATAATTTCATATCATTGTTTAAGATGGTGGTCAAACTAACCCAAACCGGAATATACCCTAATTATCGATGACTATAATGTGATTTTGTTGAAATATCATTACAATAGTAGTATAATGATATCATTTAGTGGTTATTAGTGTTATATATCAGAATTATAATTTATTTTTAAGAATAATTTATGGATATTAATATATTTCATAATTTGAATTAAATATTTTCCTCTTAGTACGCTTGTTTTAAAGGATTGAATTAATGATAATCGTTTATTGGTCATATCGATAATAGGTTATACAATTTATCATAACATAAACACAATGATATCATAAAAATAATATTTATCCATTAAACCTATTCTCATTACCATCCAAGTAAGGTGTTACTGAAAATAATAACGGAAACCAGTTGTTACTTGGAGGCGATAGTCCAAATGTACGCATGGTTAACCATTTCATCTTCTGTAGAATGAGATAAATGTTTAATATTTTTTATTTATTAAGAATATATAATATTTTATAAATATAATTATTACGTATTAAGTTAATAATTAGGACCATCCACATAAGCTGGTTAAGGAAAAAGAAACATGAAACTTTTTGGAGGTGGTATTCTTCTCACACAGAAGTGACATTTTCACTATTCTTAAGGAAAAAGGGAAGGGCAGTTAATGATTTTACAATCAATAAATTAAAATGAAAGGATAATAATGAAAATTATGTTATAATTATCACAATTTGATAATAAATTTTATAAATAAGGAATGCATATAAGTGAAAAGAAAAAAGTAAGAAGCGATAGAAATATATACCCCACTACTGGAGTTATCTTCTTTTCATAGGGGTTAAACATTTGAAGAATAGTATTTTGAAATGAAAAATCATAATGAAGTTGTATAGAATTTTTTGTTGAGGTTTGGGTTTTGTCTAGGCCAAACTAATGATGTTTTGGAGTGAGTGGAAATGAGGAGAGTAGAGGCCCCTTTTAAAAGTGAAAAGGAGTGACATTTTTATAATTACCAAAAACTTTTAAATAATGTAAAGTCACAATAAAGGAAAATGGATACATAATTGAGAAATAATATATAGGATAAAATATAAGGTTAGTAAAAACCTCAGCTATTCAATTAAAATATGTTTTAACTTGTTTTCCCTTTACCTCTTAGGTTTCCAATTTTTATTATTTTGATTTTCACTATTATAACTCGTTTTTATCTAGGTAATTTATCCTTTATGATTAAATATAAAATAGTATTTATTATATAATTTTTCTCTAATGATTCCAAATTTTAAATTATTTTTTTTTGTTTCAGTTTTGAATATTTATAAAAGTTAATTTTAAAAAACTAAATGTATAATGTATTAAAAACTATTTGTTTGGCCTCAGAACAAGTTTTAATAAATTTAAATTTCACATTTATATACTAATAATTACACAAGTCATGTTATTTGTAAAAATGTCAATATACACCATTCACATGAAAATCACTATTTTTAGAAAAATATACAAAATTCATGCTCTGCTGGTTTTGAAATTCTAAATAAAAAAAGAAGTTATTTTTTTATAATTAGTGTTATAAATTGTTTAATTTTCTAAAATGAAAATAAAAAATATAATAAAAATTTATTTTATTAAAAAATAATGTTTTTAAACATTAATATTTCTTAATATTATCTCATACAAATTTCTAATAGAAAATTTGTTAATATGTTAGTTCATATATAATAATATTTCAAAAGTGTTCAATTTAATATATTAGGATATAATATTAAATACTTAATATTACTTGTATACTAAATAAACATTAAAAAACACTATTCAAATTAATTATTTATATTCTAAAATTTAATTTTACTAATATCTGGATATTAAAATATTTATTTTAATTTTATATATACATCATATCATACGTTAATAATAATAATATTATTATTTATATGAAACACACGCACGCACACACGCGCACACACACACACTGATATATAAAAAAAATATTTTAATATAATGTTTTAATTTCATTATGAGTTATTTTTTTTAAATTTACTACTTAATAATACAAAACTTCAGTATACTTATTGTATATATAACCATCAACCATATTTTAAATGATAATATTTGCAATGATTATATTTATAACACAAAATTTCATTCCAATATATAAACTTACTAGATAGTTTATTCTTTTGACTTTCATTTTTCAGGGAATTATTCTTATTTCATATTATAGATTTAGTATAATTGTTTATCCTTTCATTGTTATCTTCCTCATAATATGTTTTTCTTGGTTACTGGTGATCTTTAAGGTTGAAAATGATTGAAGATATTTCCTAGTCGTGAAGATTTTATTATTTTCTATCTATTGTACCATATTTATTTTTGCACTTTTAATGGATGTAATTCATATTGGTGACTAATAATCCATGGTGTAAAGTACTTAGTTTTATTTTAATTTTTTTTGATTTCACACTTATTAATGAATGAAGTGTCATTTGTTTGGTTCATATCTTGTAGGGATCGTTTTCTAATCATGTTTCAATCCTTTTGAAATAATAGAGAAACATTCATTAAAATTATAGAAAAGTATTGTAATAATAATAATAGTAGTAGTAGTAACAATAATAATAATGATAATAATAATAATTGATCTGAAAACCAGGTTCATTACATTCTAGCCTTTATTTAAATTACTTCCTTAAACTTTTAATCATCATATACTAATGGAAATAGATAAGTGATTCTAAATTAGAGAGATGATTTATGATATAATTTATTTAGAGATACGATCCTTGTAAAATTTATAAATATATATCTTTCCTTAGAATTAGACTATCCCTAATATTGAGTTTCACTCTAACCATTTGGGTCAATTGTTTATCGTTATTTGGTATACAAAACCACATTATATAACTTATTTCTAGATCATGTTTATCATAATAATTTAATTAATAAAATATCATGGGAAAATATGAAATGTGTTTTTCCCAACTCTATAAAAGTTTTCCTCTAGTGGAGGGAAAAAATCCATTAGTACAATCACATTAAATTTATCTAAATTAAGGATAATAAGATTTCCAAAAGTCACATTTCTATAATAATGAACATGGAAAATAAAAATTATAAAACTATAAGATTTATTCAACAATAAGATAATCAGTGTGGTGATTTAAGGATATCATAAAACTTATTATATATACTAGAGTTACTTGAATTAAAGGATGTGGATTTAGATAAATACCATTTTTAAGATCATTGTTAAAAGTCTATTTGGAAATAAGAAATATCCAAGATATTTTTTTTAAAAAATTAGATATAAATATTTATAAACAAAGGATAATAATATTTTTTTTATAAAACCATTAAAGATTATAATTAATAATAAAAAATTTAAATATAGTGAAAAGAGGTTCTCACATGAAAAACATTAAAAATAGATTCTTTTTATAGTTTGACGAAAATGACTCATATAGAAAAAATTTAATTTTTTTAATTTTTTTTGAAGAAGATAATGTTTTATAAAATAAAATCAATTAATTATTGAGGTATAGATATGGAAATTTTAAAAATAATATAATGAATTAGGGCATCGAGAAAGAGAGGTTCCCGACTGAGAAGAAAATATGGGTTCAATTTCACTTATAAGAAACACTTTGGATAAAATAAGAGTGAGTGAGAAATTAAATATCAATGGAACATATAAATCCCCATGAATTTAAAATGTAAATTATGAGTGGGTTTAAAAAGAATACAAAATTTACTAGATATATTATCTTTCAAAAACAATACTGATTTGAAAATAATATTGGTAACAAAATACTTACGATTTGAGTAACATTTTGATCAAAATAACTTTCACATTGGGTATATTTTGATTCAAGGAAAATTTAATTAATGTTAATGATATATATATATTCAAAACCAATTAATAAGGTGAAATTATTTTATTAGGATTTAATCAATCCATATTAACACTATTATGTTTCACATTAAGAAACTTTTCTTAATAAATTAAATTTAACAAAAATAACCCCTTACCTTGTTTCCCTTCTTAGTCGAATGCATTAAATACTCTTATATAAAAAAAATATCTTAATCACTTACTTAATAATAGTATTCTTATAAATAAATTTTATAAACATTATATATAATTATTTTCTATTTTTATATTAGTTAGTAATTACCTATTTTAGATGTTGGGTGGGGGTAGTCTTGATTGTTTTGAACTAGTTTTGTAATACCAATGTTGTTATTCATTATTCTCCAAAATTACATAATTAAAAGTTAATTAAACTTACTATAATGGATGAATTATAATTATTTATGAATTTTATATTTTCTTCTATGAGTAATTTAGTCTTTATCCTAGAATATGAAATCGACAACAAAATTTTTCGGTGATTTTTAACATATAGAGGTTGTTTTCTTAATTAAAGAGTTAAATAATTGATATAAATTTTCCAAAAAAAATAATTATTAAAATATTTTTATCTTATTATATTATTTATTAATTTCTGTTAATCATCCATGATATAATTTCATTTCACTTTCGAAGTTGGTGGTCAAACCAACCTAAACACGAACATACCATGATTATCAAAGTTTATAAGGTGATTTAGTTAAAATATCATTAAAATAGTAGCATAATGATTTAATTTAGTGTTTATTAGTGTGATATATCCTAATTATAAATAATTTATAAAAATAATTAATGGATAAAAAATATTACATTATTGAATTAAATATTTTCCTCTTAGTATGCTTGTTTTAAATGAATAAAATAATGATAATTATTTATTGATCATATAATTAATAAGATATAATATTTTTCATACCAAAAGATTAATTATATCATAAAAATAATATTTATCCAGTAAACTCTTTCTAATTTCCATCCATGAAAGGAAGTAATGGAACAAGTGGAAATAGTCCACACTTACACATTATTGATGATTCTTTACATAGAAGGAGAGGAATATATAATATGTTTTAACAATTAAAAATATAAAATAACTTGTAAATATCATAATTATTTATTAAACTCATCATCCGAACCATCCATTTGAGTTATCTATGGAATAAAAACATGCCGCTTTGTGGAGACTCTTGTCCGAACACACACAAATGTCATTTTTTATTTTCTTAGGGAAAAGGGAAGGGTGGTTGAATATTGTAGCATAATTATAATAACATAACAATATAATAAGGTTATTTTTGTTAACATTTTTATACGGTCAAATTAAATTTTATAATGATGTAATTCATATAAGGAAAAATAAAACATGAAGAAGCGGTTAGAAATATATACCCCACAACTTGGGTTATCTCCATTGTAAAGGGGGTTAAACCTTTTAAGAATGGTATTTTGAGAAGATTAGAACCCAATTCAGGTGGGTATGAGTATTGAGGATATTTTTGGTTATATTAGTTTCTAAACTAAGGGGTTTTTGGAGTGAGGGGAAATGAGGATAGGTGGGCCCATTTTATCAGTGAAAAGGAGTGACATTTTTATAAATACCAAAAAACATTCAATAATTGAAAATCAATATCAAGGAAAATGGATTCAAAATTGAGAAATAATAGAGGTAAAATTGATAATGTATAGAAAAACCTCAAAATTTCAATTAAAACATGTTTTTTTACCTCTTAGGTTACTTATTTTTACCATTTTGGTTTTCACCATGATAACTAGTTTTTACCTGGATAATTTATGCTTTATGCTCAAAATTAAAATGGTAATAATTATATAATTTGGATCTAATTATTAAAAATTTTAAATCCATTTTGTTTGATTCATTTTTAAATGCAATAAACATTAATTTTAAAATAAAAATTTTCTAGTGTATTAATTTTTTTTAAAATATAACTTAAAATATAAAATGTAAAATATGGGTTTATAAATTTAAATAATTTTTTTAAAATTTTAGGTTCACTTATGATATAATTATTTATAATTTTAATAAGGTTTCTTAAACTTTCAATTCTTATTTATATACTAATAATGTTATAAAATTAACATTATTTGAAAAAATGGTATTGTGAACTATACTCATAAAAATCATTCTTTTTAGAAAATTCCCAAAATATAATTTTCAGACTATTTTGAAATTATAAATCAAAAAATGAAGTTATATTTATCTGATTCAGATTCTAAAATTTATAAATTTTGTTTTTAAATAAAAATTTATAATATAAAGAAAAATTACTATAATTAAAAAAATGTTGTTTTTAAACATTAAGTATTCTTAATATTATTTCATATAATTTTCAAATTTAAAATATGTTAATATTTTAATACATATATAATAGTATTTTTTTTAATTTAATATATTAGGATTAAATATACAATACATAATAAGAAATAAATATTAATTTTATACTAAACATGCTTTAACAAATACCATTAAAATTATTTATTTATATTTAAAAATTTAATTTTAATACTTAATTGACATTAAATTCAATTTTAATTTCATATATAAGTCATATCATACATTTATAGTAATAATATCAATATTTATACATAACAGATAAATATAAATAAAAATATAAATTTACATTTAGAATATTTTGATATCATATTTTTACTTCATTGTGAGTTTTATTATATTAAGTTTACTACATAACCATACATAAATTCAACATACCTATTGGATATATGACTAATGAACATATTTTAAATAACCATATTCACAACTACCATATTTTCAATAACCATATTTATAATGGATATATTTCATTATTATATATATACTTACTAAATCATCCGTTCATTCCACTCTTACTTCACAATGAAAAATTCTTATTTCATTTTATAAATTTGTCATTATGATTTCTCTTTTCATGATTCTCTTCCTCATTATAGTTTTTTCCATTGGTTATTCTCGTGGTTGATGATTATCGATAATATTTCCTAGTCACAAAGATTTTATTATTTAATATTTATTAACCCTATTGATTTATGAACTTTTAATGGATGTACTTCATCCATAATGAGTAATAATCCACAGTGTAAAATATTTAGTTTTATGTGATTTTTATGATATCGCACTTATAAATGGATAATGTGTTTTACTATGGTTTATATATTTTAGAGAACATTTTCTCATCTTATTTCAATCTTTTTAAAAAAATATAGAAACATTATTTAAAATTATAAGCATAAATAATAATTGTAAAAATAATGGATACTAAAAACTAGGGCTTTAAATATATAAATGTAAAGTTATAGAGATATATAAATATATATAAATAAAATAAATATATTTATAATTATAAATATTTAAGTACATATTTCTATAATTAAAGTTATTTATATATTTCTGTATGCATATATTCATATTTATATAAGATTATATTTATTAATATATATATTTATATATATTTATAAATATATGTATTTAAATATAATTATATATATTAATAGTTATAAATATAATTATATACAATTATTGTTATTGTTATTATTATTATTATATGCAATCATATATATTTATTTACTTGTTTTCAAGTGTGTATATATACATGAATATTAAAGTTGTCTAATTAGAATATGGAGGGTTTGGTGGAGGGGTAATGGATTTTCAAAATAACTAAGTGATAAGGGATTCAAATCCTTCCTCAATCATATATAAAATTCATTTTTCTAGGTGGTCAAACCA
The DNA here is from genome assembly GCA_963277665.1 of Viscum album. NCBI lineage: Eukaryota > Viridiplantae > Streptophyta > Magnoliopsida > Santalales > Viscaceae > Viscum > Viscum album. Next base: position 2,078,041,870 of record OY728128.1, on the reverse strand, counting down.
GACAAGCTAGGTGAATGGGTTAGACAGGCTGAGTTGGGTGGGGTAGTCTGGGCCGGGTCAGGTTGGTTGGCAGGATGGTTGGGTTATGTAAGAACCTAGATATTCTTTTCAGGTATGTTTTTCTCTTCTCTGGTGTTTTTTAGAAGAAGAGGTGTTTCTAGAAATTTTTGAAGTACACGCCGTGTACTTATAAGTACATGTCATGTACTTATAACTACATGTCGTGTAATCTTTTTCTGCAGGTAGCCATGTGCTGGCCATGTAACGGCCAAGCACACAACCATATTTGATGACCTGTAGACCACCTTATGCGGGGGCCGGTAATGGAAAGTACACACCGTGTACTTCTAAAGAACACACCGTGTACTTTTTTTCATTAAACAGACCATTGTCATGTCTAATTGGTAGAAGTATCTTCTTCTTCGCCTTCTTCGACAAAGAGAATCCGCACAGTGCCGATTCTTCCCTGATCCCTCGATTGAGAATCCGTTCTCTGAATCGAATTTTTTTGTTTGCGTTGGAATCACCTCAGTGAGTTCTCTCTTCTTATTGAACCTTGTTTCCTGATTTCTCTTCTCTCGTGAGTTATCCTCAGTTTAACTTTTTAGATGTTTTTGTAGATCTACCGCATTCCAGGTCGATACAAGGGCCTGTTCCAGAGTATATCAATCTCACGACGCTGAGGTAGGTAGTTTTTTCCATTCCATAGATAGTCTTTGAGTTATATGTGCAAAATTGCCCACTACCCTTGATCGGGGTATTGCGTGTTTACAGTTTTAACCCTATTTTTGATTGATATGTTTTATATTATTGAGTAGAGGTCAATTGAATGTGAATAGGGTTAATTTCTATTCCATGGATGTCTTGCCCATGCTTTCATTGTTTATGATCGTTTTGTCTTGCTTAACCTGTTAGGCTACCTGCATTCCATTCATTGGGCTGATAGGATGGAGTGATATTATTTATCCGACATTCTATTATGTTTTAGACTGTTTAGCCAAGTAGTTATTGAGGTATACTTTGGCCGTTATATATCTCTGTTCTTGATTGACTTACAAAGGGGTGTGAGAACCTGGTGTAGTAGACCATAGGGAGAATGGGCGTTGAAGGCTTCTCTAGAGTGTCTGTTTACTATAACGATGTGAGACCATAGGGGGAATGAACTTAAGTGCTTCATCAGAGTGTCTGTAGTTCCTCAATGTGGGACACACGGGGAATTTGACATTGAGTGCTTACCCATAGCATCTTTTAGTTACCGATACAAGACTATAGGAGGAATTGACAGTGAGTGCTTCCTCAGAGAGTCTATGCAAAATCTGAACCCGAGGGGTTAGACTGTGTGTAATTCCTAGAGGGTTCCTTGTGTTTGTTTTGGTTAGACTATAGGGGTTAGGCTGGGAGTACTTCCTAGAGGGTTCCATTCTCATGATTAGCTGCTTAGTTGATATCTGAAAATTGAATGCATTTGAAACTGTATGATTGTTTAATTTTGAGTACTTCCTTGTTTACTTCATCATTTTGTTTAAAGCCTTCGATATATATTCCATGAATGTTAATAAAATATCTTTGGGTGGTTTCCTATTGGGATTTAATCTCACACCCTATTTGGTTCTTGTTTTTGGGCCCAAACAGATTACATTACTGCACGTATAGATAAGGACAAGTGGCCTTCAAGTTCAGGTACTTGATTGCTGCAGAGTTGGGAAGAATGGGACCAAGCTGAGGCTTGGGATGTTGTGGAGAATTTTTTCTATTTTTTTTGTAATTTGTTTTAGTATTGTATTCCATTATTGGGACTTGTTTGGCTATTTTACTAGACATATTCATCATGCATCATATATATATGTATATGTGTGATTGAGTTGTTTATTACTTCCACTGTTTGCCTATTGCTTGTTTCACTACTTCTTCCATTGCTTTCTGTTTACCTACACTGTGTTACTCTGACAATGAGGGCATATTTTCCCCACTATCACATTAAAGGCCCTCGTTGCTAGTCAATAGCCTCTGGAATTCGGGGAAATGCGCTTAAGGCCTTGTGACCAACAGGGCACGGGGCACCTTTGGGCGGTTTCTAGAACCGGGATGTTACAAAGTGGTATCAGAGGAATTATTTTCTTCTTGACTTACAGTTTGGATCCTATAGCTAGGGATAGGAAGGAATAGGTACTTGGTAATAAGTTGTGCCAGGGATTAGCTAACCCATGTACAGGGAAATTCCAATCTACCTCATTATGGATTTTTTTTGGTTTTGCAATTTTACAGTTGATTTGATTTCACTATTGGGTGATTCATATGTTTTGTGTTGTTATTGTTGATATTATTGAGGTTCTATTTATGTTTCAACCTGATGAGATGAGGGTATTCCATCTCATGCATCATACAAGCACTTGCTAGAAATCACATGTCATGCATTCTTGCCATGACATTTACGGTGCATTAATGATTACATGTTGTTGTGATAGAGGTCGTGTTAGATATTCATGTTGTTGTGATATATGCCTCGATATAATACCTACTTTTTGAAAAGGTATTGTTTGTGTAAGTTTTTGTTTGAATGAACGCCAAACTTTGGTTCTTGAGGTGTTATGGGCCCTCATGGGCTGGAATTCGGTGGATCATTGCACTATTATCCTTGTTTATGACCTGTATGAGATGCCAAAATTTGATTAGCTGGGAGTATGGGCACTCTCAGATCAAAATTTGGAACTTTAATGTTCATTTCGGTGTTTTTATGGGTTCTAGAGTAGTTTCTATGGCTTACAATCTGGAAGAATCCAGAATACACAGCGTGTAATGATGAATAGATTCCACGTGTCATTCTGTTTGGGAAGGAACTGTTTTTCTTGAGTACATGTGGTGTACTATATGTACTCTCCTTTTAGTCTCTACCAGTGTCACTGACTGTGTGGGAAGATACACGGGGTTGATAAATCTTTGGGGGAACACACCGTGTACCAGTTATACATGCCGTATTGTGTTTATTTTGTGTCCACCCGTGTGACTAATGACATGGAGGGATGGAAAATTATGTTATACACGACGTGTCAATCTTGAACACACTGTGTAGTGTAACCCAGGTATCCGTCCATGTAGTGAACAACACGGGTCGGTGAAATCTTTCTATTACAGGCCATGTTTGGCACAAACACGCTCTGTAGAGTGATCCGTGTAACCGACCGAGTGACTAACAACATGGGTTGGTGAAGTTTGTCTAGTACACGCCGTGTCTAGCACTAATACGTCGTGCAGTCTTGTTCTTGGAGAACTGTGTGGCTTAACCATGTATAAGAACTCGGGAAGGGGAAGAGGATTCAAGTACATGCCATGTGTTTGGACAACACGCTTTGTGTATGGGGCATTACACAACTTGGGTTGGAAAAAGTAAATTCCCATGTGAAGGCTTAAGGGAACATTCCGTGTAGTCAGTATACGCGTTGTGTATCTAAGTTTTGAAAAACTTGAATGCTTTATTTCTCTTATTCCCTTCTCACACTTCTGAAGTTTCAATCCCTATTAATCTTGATCTATGGTGTGCACTTGACCTTATAGAGTCATGCCACCGAGACATCCTCCGGTTGTCCGCCAGTTACAGGGTAGTGATCAGACACTAGATATGGCTGATCAAGGACTACCTACAAATCCTCCAGTTATGCAAGTCTTATCACCAGCCATCATTCTGGGCATAGGTGTTGACACAAAGTTCTGAGAGGGATTTATGATGTTTATATAGACCTTCTGAGGAGTACCGTATCTTGACCCTTCTATGGTAGAGTTGATGTGGGTTTTCTAGCAACGAGATCCTCCCACCTTCACAGGGGAAGGAGGACCTCAGGCTGTAGAGTCATTTCTAGAATCCATGCTGATGATCTTCGAGCATATGGAGATTCCTCTAGAGAGGAGGGTGATACTTACTGCGTATATGCTTTGGGACTCTGCCAAGGGATGGTTGGATGTGATCTCATAGGCGGGAAGCCAGAAGGTTATGGCATGGGATGAGTTGCAGCATGCCTGCCATTACTACTTATACCTGGAGACCTTGAGGGATGATCAAACCCAAGAGTTCATGAGTCTGGGGCTGGGTACTCTACCTGTTATAGAGTATTCGTCTCGCTTCATAGAGCTGTAGTGATTCACGCCTATTACAGGAGGTTATGAGTTATTTATGGAAAGAAATTTTGAGGATGGTCTCAGGAACGACATCCGATCATAGGTGAACATATTCAAGTTGACTTCCATCACTTCTATTATCAACCAAGCACTAATCATTGAGTGCAATCTGAGGGATTCTGGAGTTGTGAGCTAGGGTGGCTTGAAATCTGGAATTGGTATCCCTCCTACTGACAGCAAGAAGCATCGCAGGGTGTCTACGTATAAAGATCTGAGGAGGCAGAACACTTCTCTTGGTAGCCAGGTGGTATGCTACCAGTGCAGGAAGAGCAGGCATACGAGGACACATTCCCCTACAGACCTAGTGGAGTGCCGATCATGCGACAAGATGGGTCATCTTTAATGCTTCTGTCAGTTATTCTCACCAGCATCTGGTGACATGGGTTCTTCTATGACTCCTCGTTCAAGAGAAACACCACCAGTTTCTCATCAATCAGGGAACTGGAGTTCTTATGGCCATTCAGGCCAAGGTGGTGGTCATGGTCGTGGTAGCCAGTCACCAGGATTTCAGTGACAAGAGGGTGGAGGTTAGACTTTTGCGATGGAGTAGTCCCAGCAGGAGTAGGATCCCATACCCTCAACATTTTGAGGTACGATCCAAGTTGCCTCAATTTTAGATTCTAATATTTTCGATACAGGGGCTTCCCATAGTTTTATATCTGTTTCTATTATGGAGAGTCTTGGACTCTCTGTATTTTCTTCTGCTGATAACTTGAAGCTAGACACTCCATTACGGACAAGAACGACTAGTGTGTGACAGTTCAAGGAGTGACCTCTAGAGGTTGGTGGGTGTCACTTATTGTGGGACCTTTATGTCCTAGAGATGACAGACTATGATGTCATTCTCAGAATGGACTGGTTAGTTCCCTTCCAGGCAGTTGTCGATTTCTATCTCTATAGGGTGAGTTTCATGTCACCAGAGGGAAGATCGTTTCTTCACATGGGCGAATGGTATGTCCAAGTGAGCAGAGCAGGACCTAAGCATCATGGGTTGGGAAGAGTTACAACACAGATTTCCAGTCTATATCTAGATGACCAGGGGCTTCACAGATAGACTTTCCTATAGTGGTGGATCATTTCAGGGATGTATTTCCAGAGGACTTTTCAGGTTTTCCTCCAGAGCGAGAGGTGGAATTTTCTATCGATCATGTGCCAGGAGCGACATTGGTGTCCATTCCCCCGTATAGGATGGCTACACCAGAGTTACAGGAGCTCAAGAGGCAGTTGGAGGAGTTACATGCAAAGGGTTTCATCCGACCTAGTACTTCTCCTTGGGGTTTACCAATCCTATTTGCGAAGAAGGCATATTATACCCTTAGAATTTGTGTGGATTATCGGAAGTTGAACTAGTTGACAGTCAAGAAATTATACAACTTACAGAGGATTGATGATATCTTTGATCAACTTCGAGGAGCCTGGGTGTTCTCTAAGATTGAATTGAGATCCTGTTACCATCAGTTGCACATAAGACCATAAAATGTACCTCTAACATCCTTTCAGAGAAGGTATGGCCTATACAATTATATGGTTATGTTGTTCGGTCTCATGAACGCACCTATAGTTTTCACGGAACTAATGAATCGAGTGTTCCATCCATACTTGTATTATTTTGTGGTAGTCATCATGGATGATATGTTGGTGTACTCTCACACTCGACAAGACCATGCCACACATCTTGAGATCGTTTTGAGTACAATGAGAGAGCATCAGTTATATGCTAAGATCTCAAAATACCACTTTTGGATGGACCATATTCACTTATTGGGTAATGTTATCTCATAGAAAAGAGTATCAGTAGACCCCAAGAAAGTGAGAGCAGTAGTTTCCTGGGAGCAGCCGAAAAATGTCTTTGAGGTATGGAGTTTTCTAGGGATGGATGGTTACTACAGACATTTCATATAGGACTTTTCATGCTTAGAATCACCACTGACGGGCCTGACTAAGAAGGGTGAAAGGTTATTGTGGTCAGATTCTTGTGAGTCAGCCTTTTAGGAGTGGAAATGGAGGTTTACTTCAACACCTATACTAGAATTTACAGAGCAGGGAAAAAGCTATACTGTTTACTGTGGTGCATCAGGTATCAGATTGGGAGTAGTGCTTTTGCAAGGGGAAGGGGTTATTGCGTACAGGTCTCGAAAGTTGAGGCCACATGGGAGGAACTACCTGATGTACGATCTCGAGCTGGCTGCAGTTGTTCATGCTTTACACTATTAGAGACATTATCTTTTGGGAGAGAATTTTGTGGTTTTCACTGACCACAAGAGTGTCAAGTGTATCTTCACTCAACACGATCTGAATTTGAGGCAGCGAAGGTGGGTTAAGTACCTTCAGCCCTTTGAATTTGAGATTTCCTACACGCCTAGGAATGGAAATGTTGTGACTGATGCGTTGAGGAAGATGACTCAGATATAGGTAGTTCAGGAGTCCAGCAGTGAGTGGAAGCTTATGGATCTGTTCTCTGAGATGCATCTGAAGGTGCATGACAGGCATGAGTAGAATGTTCATTCTTCTATAGCTGTTACCTCAACTATACATGATCAAGTACAAATGAGATAGATATCAGATTCGGAAGGCCTGGTCCTATGGGAAAGTGTGTTAGGAGAGGACCCTATTCTTAGATGGACCATTGGCAAGGATGAGATCTTGCATCTTTATGGGAGTGTATGGGTGCCAGCGGACATATGCGAGGAGATGATATAAGACTTCCATTCCTCAGTTTGGGTAGTTTATCCTGACGTTAATAAGATGTATCGTGATCTACACCGTCAGTATTGGTGTCCAGGTATGAAGATAGATGTTGTTATTTTCGTCATGAGGTGTTCCACCTGTCAGCAAGTGAAGTCGGAGCATCAGTGACCAACATGGATTTTTCAGCAGTTACCCATTCCCGAGTGGAAGTGGAAAGATGTCACGATGGATTTTGTGACAGGTTTACTGAGGTTTCCTTGAGGGAACAATGCAGTGTAGGTTGTCGTTGACAGACTCATGAAGGTTTCTCACTTCTTTCCGATCAAGGAGACCTTTAGTGTTGATGAGTTGGGAAGGTTTTACATCCGAGAGATTATATGTTGATTGAAAATAACCATTTTTATTGACTTTTTAAAGAAAACACATAGGTAAAACAGTCACATAGGTCTAAAAAAATGCAAGCCAAGGGCTTAATTAACCACATGATGAATCCCCTCCCTAGGGAAGGACCCAAAAGTAATGAAATAGGACATACCGTGATACGATGAAGCCAAGGATGATAATAAATCTGCAACCATGTTCCCCTCCCTCCATGTGTGGATGATCTCAATGTGATTTCCCAAAATATGTTTGCTCCTTCTAATTAAATACTCAATTTTCCATAGAGCAGACCCTGTTCCCAAGAGATCTTGATGTAAAATGAGGGAGTCTGTCTCCACCGCACTGAGAGATTGTTTGTTTACATGGAGTTCCATACTCCATTTTTTCTAACAGAGACGTCTGTTTTACTTCTCTAGTCTAGTAGGGATTGCATAAGGCTTTGGGTACATAGGTACATCTAAGTATGGCATACCATCCCCAGATAGGTGGCCAGTCCGAGCGTACGATTTAGGTGCTTGAGGAAATGCTTCAAGCATGCATCCTGGATTTTGGAGGTTCGTAGGATAAGCACATACCTCTTGTGGAGTTTTCCTACAATAACAGTTTTCAAGAAAATATATAGATGAAACCTTATGAGACTTTGTACGGTAGGCCATGCCGATCACCCTTATACTGGATGGAGGAAGGAGAGGTAGTTATGCTGGGTCCTCGTCTTTTCCAGGAGACTACAGAGTAGATAGAGTTGATTCTGAGGAGGATGGCTACTGCACAGTCTCGACATAAGTCTTATGTTGATCGACGGAGACAACCTCTAGAGTTCAAGGTCGGGGATCAGGTTTTCCTGTGTGTCACACCGAGGTTAGGACACATGAGGATAAGAAGACAAGGCAAGCTTTCACTGAGGTACGTCAGGCCGTTTGAGGTGTTGAAGAGAGTTGGGACGGTTTCCTATCGGTTGTAGTTACCTCAGAGGTTCCGGGATACACATGAAATATTGCACATTTCTCAGCTTTGACGTTACTTCTCAGACCCATCCTATGTTTTTCAACCCGAGGAGGTTAAGTTAGAGGTGGATGCCGTGTTTGAGGAGAATCTTATCCGAATTTTTGATCAAAGTACGAAAGTTCTCCATGGCCAGTCTGTTCCTCTGCTACGAGTGCTATGGCAGCACGAGCAAGTACAGGATGAGACCTAGGAGAGGGAGGATGATGTATGATCACAGTGGATGAAACTTTTCAAGGATTATTCTTCTATACCACCTTTCTAGGGAAATTTGGGGACAAATTTCTTTACGGGGGGATGTTTGTAAGAACCCGTATCTTCTTTCTAGGTTTGTTTTTCTCTTCTCTGGTGTTTTTGAGAAAAATAAGAGTTTCTGGAAATTTTTGAAGTATACGCTGTGTACTCTTTTGTTGCACATAGTCGTTTGCTGGCTGTGTAAGAGCCGAGCACATTTCTGTGTGTGATGACCTAGAGACCGCCTTATGCAGGGGCCGGTAAGGGAAAGTACACATTGTGTACTTCTAAAGAACACACTGTGTACTTTTATTTTTTTCATTAAATTGACTGGGGTCGCATCTAATTGGAAGAAGCGTCTTCTTCTTCGCCTTATTTGACCGAGAGCATCCGTAAGCCGCCAATCCTTCCCCGATCCCCCGATCGAGCATCAATTCTCCGAATCGAACTCCGTCAGTTGAGTAGGAATCACATCAGCGGGTTATCTCTTATTCTTGAACCTTGTTTCCTGATTTGTCTTCTCTCGTGTGTTATCCTCCATTGAACATTTTAGAAGTTTTTGTAGATCTACCACATTATAGGTCGATCCAAGGGCCGCAACCAGAGTATATCAATCTCACAATGCCGAGGTAGGTGATTTGCGACTTTCTGTAGACAGTCTTTAAGTTATATGTGCAAAAGTGCCCAATACCCTTGATCGGGGTATTGCGTGTTTACGGTTTTAGCCCTGCTTTTTCCTGCTATGTTTTATATTCTTGAGTAGAGGTCAATTGAATGTGAATAGGGTTAATTTCAATGCTATGGATGTCTTTCGCATGCTTGTATTGTTTATGAACATTTGGTATTTCTTAGCCTGTTAGGCTGCTTGATTTCCATTCCTAGGGCTGATTGGATAGAGTGATATTATTCATCTGACATGCTGTTATGCTGTAAACTATTTATTTAAAGTAGTTATTGAGGAATAATTTTTCCATTATATATCATTGTGCTCGATTGACTTACACAGGGCCATGAGAACCTGGTGTAGTAAACCATAGGGAGAATGGATGTTGAGGGCTACTCTAGAGTGTCTGTTTACTATTACGATGCGAGACCATTGGGGGAATGGACGTAAGTGCTTCCTCAGAGTGTCTATAGTTCCTCGATGTTGTCCAAATGGGGAATTGTATGTTGAGTGATTCCCCAGAAATCCTTTTAGTTACCGATAGGAGACTATAGGGTGAATGGACAGTGAGTTCTTCCTTAGAGAGTCTGTACAAAAGTTGAACTAGAGGGGTTAGACTGTGTGTACTTCCCAGAGGGTTTCTTGTGTTTGTTTTGGTTTTATTAGAGGGGTTAGGCTGTGAGTACTTCCCAAAGGGTTCCCAGATTATGATTAGATGCTTACTTGATATCTGAAAATTGAATGCACTTGAAACTATATGATTTTTTACTTTTTAGTAGTTCCTTGGTTACTGCTTCGTTTTGTTAATATCCTACCATATATATTCACTGACTGTTAGGTAGACATATTTGGGTGGTTTACAACTAGTATTTAGTCTCAAACCCTATTTGGGTCATGTTTTTGGGCATAAATATATTATATTGGTGCAGGTATAGATAAGGGAAAACACCCTTCTACTTCAGGTACTTGATTGCTATGGAGCTGGGGAGCATGGGACCAAGATGAGGTTTGCGATGCTATGGAGAACTTTATCTATTTTCTGTTGTACTTTTGTTTAGTATTATATTCCAGCATTGTGACTTATTTTGATATTTTCTTATACATATGCATCATGCATCATATATATATTTATATGCGTGCTCTAGTTGTTTATTACTTCCACTGTTTACCTATTTCATGTTTTACTGCTTCCACTATTGTTATTTGTTTACTTCCACCATGTTACTCTGCCAATGAGGGCATAGTTTCCTCACTATCACTCCCAAGGCCCTTGCTTCTATTTGGTAGCCTCTGGAGTTTGGGGAAATGCTCTTGAGGCCATGTGATCAATTGGGTACAGGGAACCTTTGGGCGGCTTCCGGAACTGGGACGTTAGAGGTTAGGCCGGTGGTCCATTATGGTGGGTTGAGTCACCGATGTTGGGATGGGTAATATTTTCTTTAAAAAAATAATTTTTTAATTTTTTTAAAAATATTTAAATAATAACTCATGAAAAAAAGCACAACATAATAAAAATAAACCTTGAAAAAACCATTATGGGATGATTCCGAACACAATTATTTGAGATGGTTTTTAGATAATGGTATAATTCATTTGGGGATGGTTCAAAATAATAAAAAAACATCCATTAATTGTTATTTTTCATATAGTGCATCCAAGGGAAGAGGAAAATATGTTAAGATGGTCATAACCCTTGTAGAATTAATGTGATAAAATATTTGGTCTGAAGCTTAGATTAGCTTCATTCCATCAAGTATACTCTCACTTATTAGGGTCAAAGGGCCATTAACCATTCATGGTAGGATCCTAGTGTTATCCTCACCACCATCTATTTTATTTGATACATGATAATCTCAGACATTTATATATGTATAGTTGGTTAGAAATTTATAGTTAGTGGTAGAGTATATATATGGGGTTATGTCTTTTGATACACCATTGTGAGTGGAATTTGAGGGCATTCATAGGTGTTCAGATCATGTTATCATGTTCAGTGGGTATAATCATCATTTGGATTTCTTCATGTTAGAGATGCACAATGTTGATGTTAGCCCCGAGATATATTTCTTGACTTGATATCATGAACACATTAATTTTTATCATTCATAAGTATCTTCCATTTCTGATTAGGGTGATCGTTATACCCTCAAAGAAGAGTGGTATTCTCAAGAAATAAATTTGGGATCAAATTTTAGGTAGTTAGGGATGATCTCATCCTAGTTTTACAATGTTGTTCTAGGAGATGAGATAATGGGAAAACCTATTTTTCTCTTCTTCTTGTCCATTTTCTAGATAATTTCCCTAATGATTTCCTTGGGTTTCCACCCAAGAGAGTGGTTGAGTTAACAATTGAGATAATTTTAGGTATCAATACCATATCCATTTCACGTTATAGAAAGGATTCTATGGATCTTAGGTAACTTAAATCCTAGCTAGAAGATGTTTAAGAAAAGGGATTCATACACCCAAGAAACTCCCATTGGGGAGATCCAGTTTTATTCACCAGAAATCTTGATGGATTTATTCACTTATGTGGATATTTCCTAACATTTAACTAAGTTACCATCAAAAATTGGTATCTTATTCCTTGTATGGATGAACTTTTCAACCAGATGAGGCAATCTAAGTGGTTCTCCACAATTTATTTGAGATATAGACACCACCAATTTCACAAGTGTTCTAATGATGTTCTTTGTATTAATATTAGAAGAAGGAATTACTAATAAATGTATATTATGTGGCTATTTATTTTGAATAATGTGCTAACAATATTCATGGACCTAATGAATAAGGCCTTCTATCCATATCCAAACATGTTCATGTTTGTATTTTTCAATGATATTCTATTGTATTTCTGATCGAGGGAAGTACATTCTTGGTATCTATAGACTGTTTTAAGAAAACTAGGAGAGAATTGACTCGATTCTAGGATCTTGAAGTGTCAATTTTGGATCATTGAAACCTAGATCTTGGGGTATGGGATATTAGTGATAGTAATATAAGTGGAGCTCAACAAGTTTGACGCTCTGGTTTCTTGGGAGTAACCCAAGAACATTTTCAAAATCTATAATTTCTTTTGATTAGATAGATATTATAATATATCCTTTAGGTACTAATCTTGGTTGGATGAACAAATTATGACCTTGACCAAGAGTGGGGTAAAGTTTGAGTGGTCTGATTCTTATGAGAGTGACCATCCAAAGATAAAATAGAGTTTGAAATATGTATAGCTCTTGACCTTACATGAGTTGGGTAAAGAGTATAATTTATACCATGATTCATTAGGGGTTGGGTTTGGATAAGTTCTGATTCTATATGGGAGAGTAATCTCTTATGGGTCCAGGTAACTAAGGTTGTATGATTGGAACATCCCAACACATGATCTTAATATTACAGTATTAGGGAATATATTGAGATATTTTTACCACTAAATGTTGTGTGAGAGGATTATGGTATATACCTACTAAAATATCTTTAAGTATATCTTGTCCCAGAAAGACTTAAACCTTCAATATTGAAGGTGTCCCATGTATCTCTAGTCCTTTGACTTCAAAAAGGAATATAATCTTGTGAATGGTGATTTCATGGCTAGTGTATTGATCATAATACTCTAACACAAGTGTTTTAAGAGGTCAGTAGTGAGTGGAAGCTGATAATCCTCTCCTCTATAGTTCACCTTGAGGTTCTAGAGTACTAGATCAAGGCTATTATTAATAATAATTCCAATAGAGGAGGTTATGAGGGTATACCCACCAATAATAATTCCACATATTATATGTGTCCTTGAATTTTACTTTATGTGGACATTTATATTGCTCCTTATAATTGTGATTATTATTGTTATATATCATGAATAATATACTTCGATTTATTAATGAAAATAATTATAGCATATGTTTGCGATGAGGAATAATGTGTTGGGTGTGTCACAAGTGATATGATATTAATTAAATAAGTAAAGAAATGAGTCTGGCCATTGGAGTTATGAATGGTGATATCTTTATCACATTAATTAAAATGGAACATAAGATTAAATCCATGTACAAGGTAGTTCATCAGCCATTTCATTTTAGAGATTCAAAGAAAAATAAATCAAGTATATATTTTTATGAAATAGATATAAAACCTGCTTGATAAGATATCACATCAATGAGATTATATTACACAATAATATTTCATATGAGGTTTTTATTATTTTAATTTTTTTATATCTATGGGTTCCTTGTGTATTTTTAGATATTAATCTTGGACTTTAGACAAGCACAAATAATCACACCAAGAAAGAGGTATAGAAGTACACCCATTAAGTGTATCCAAAATATCAGTTAAATTATTCTTTAATTTAGTGGTTAGAATAAATATTATTTCTGGGTTTGGTTTAATAATTATTCATGTTAAGTTGATTGCATATATTTAATCATTTGATATTTAATTTTAGAATATATGTGAGTTTAATATTAAATAAATATTCTTTGTGAGTAAGTAACTATAAAATTTATTCATCTATTGTTTATTATTTGCAAGGTAAAAAATAAATAATTATTTATTACTCAATTTATTATCTAGATTAATATAAATATTTATTTAGTTACAAAAATATTTAAAAGCAATCTATTAATATGTTTTGTGAACATAATATTTATTTATTGAATGAATGAATAGTATAATTATATTTATTTATTTAAATAAATATTTATTTTTTTGAGGTTTAATAAATGACTAAAAGGATTTAAAAGTTGATTTAAGGTCCTGTTAGAAATGTTATATCATTTAAAATAATTTAAATAAATATCGATTTATTTATTTAATAGAAGATATTTAAATATCTATAAGTTAGTGAATTACATAGAATATGATAATATTGTTCTTATAATTCATTGACATGGGTGTTACTTTGGATAAAAAATTAGATAAAGGGAGTTATTTCATTTCTAATTGTGTAAGACTAAGTATATAATCTGGTTTATATCATTTTAGAGGGTGTGAAAATTGTTGTGAAAAACAGATTCTCACAAGATAATTCTCCCAAGGATCTAGAGAGAATTTATCAAGAAACCTATAAATAATAAGTGAAAATCATTCTCCTCCCTCCCAAGACTGAGTAAAAAATTATTAATTCTTTCAAGACTAAAAGTTTACATGTTTTGATTGAAGGTTAAAGATAGATTGATCTTGGTTTCTCTATGCTAGAACCCAAAATTCCAATAGAAACATTTAGAGATTCATGAAGAACATGTAGATACCATTAGAAGAATTCTAGTTTTGATTATTCAAAAAAACAATGATATGATAAGAATAGATACCAAATTGATTAATAAACAAGAATAATTATGAAGTTGATTTAATTATTGCTTTTAAATTAATTATAAAATTTATATTAAAAGATCTACTATATGATGATACAAGGGTTGTTTCAATTAATTTCTTCAAATTTATCGGTTGAAACTGAAGAAATACTATATTGATGACATTCAAAAACACTTATATTATTCCCTAGAACATTTAAGTAGTATATGAGAAGTCACAATATAATTTATAATTATTTCTTATTTGGTTGATCAATTTCCAGTTTTTTTAGTAAGATTTCATTTCTATTTTTTCAATCATTATTAAAAAATATAAGATAATGTGTTCATTTGAATGTATATAAACAATAACATATAAATAACTCTCAATGATCCCATCCTAAGGTGTTCAAGATATTTTCTTGAGGACATGGTTACATGATGTGTAACCAAAATTACATGTTGTGTATCCTTGGTCAACCACACAAGCACGAGACACATAAATCACAACATGACATGTGGGGGTCATTACCTAACATTATTACATGCCATGCATTTACCTCTAATTGGAATATGGTTTGATAGGGATTACAATTAGTGTAACCAATGTACATGTCATGTAACCCCACATGGTTTTGACCTTGAATAAATTATACAAGTTGTGTGGTCAAAGTATGTAGTGGGTATTCATTAGACATGTTGTGTATTGAATTTCCACTGAGTGACATGGAATAATAAAAATTATATTATGTTTATCTGGTTTTACATGATATGTAGCATAAGATAATTAATTATAGAATCATGTTAATTCCCTAGTTTTATAGAATAGGTGATCAGTAATTGATTAAAAATAGTGTAACAATAAATACATGTTGTGTAAATCAGGATAAATCATGCATAATACACACTAATACAATCATGTTGTTTGAGTCAAACATGTATATTATTAAATGAGATACCAAAGTACACTGTGTGTAGCTGGTTGTACACACCATGTAAAAGGTAATTCTACACAAGAGTAAATGAAAACTGATTTTTAGCAGGTAATGTGGAAGTAATTATTTTTAATTAATATATATGTAATTAAAAAAATAAAATATGTGTATAGTCATTGTACATGTTTCATATTTCAATTGAAACACCAAAAGTACATTTTTCATATATTCAAGGCTTTCTATGTAGTCATATATGTCATGCAGACTATGCATTTTGACACACAAAACAACATGTTGTGTAAAATCATGACCCATTATGTAAGTACATCATTCATGAAAAGATCTATACATAAAATTAGTCCCATTATTTATCAAGTGATGATATATTTCATGTAACTATTAAATTCAAAATATGGGTTTAATTATATGTAAAAGGATTCATTCTATATTACCTTCAACATGTATTGTGCACCCAGTAAGTACATGATGTGTTCTAATTAATTTTATATTAAAATTAATTAATTATAGTTAATTTAAAAATAATAGGATGAGAATATCAAGGAATATTTGGAAAAATAATGAAGGTAATTAATTAATTAATTAATATGATTATTAATTTGTTTAATTTTATAAATCTATCATAATATAATAATGAATTGAAATGGATGTTATATAGTCTAATGTATAATTGTTGTTTTTTATGAAAAATAAGAAGCTTGAATGACCTTTGTATGAGTTGGATTTCTTTTAATCTAATTATATATTTCTTTTATTTTTTATGGTAAATTTATTATTAAAATAAATATGGTGATATGTGTATAATCCTTTACTACTTTATTATGTATGTGCCTTCATGTATACAGATTGTTTTATGTAACAGAAAACCCCTATCACCCCTCACCAATGAGGGAGTAAGAATTTATAAAGGATGGATCTCCTAGTGGGAGGAGATGGTTCAAGGCATGATCAAGGGTGAAATCAACCAAGGACATACATGTGTTGATGTTGGAGTGATGCAACCCGATCTAGGTATCGATTCAATGATTTATCCCTAGGATCAAAATTAGTTTTTATCAGACTCGATAAGCGAAAAATTAGTTTAAATATCATGATAATATCACTTGTTTAATTTATTTTTTAAGTTGATGTTTATTTATTTATGTGATGCATGTTTATTTTATGATTTAACATGATCACATAAAGTAAATAAATAACAAGCATGAAAGATAAAATAAAATAAATTTATTATGCATGAACTATTTTATCAAACATTGTTAACTCGTTATATAAAATCCAAAAAATATTAACAAGCATATTATTTATAAAATAAATAATATTTATGCACAAGTTAATAAAAAATACCTCAAAAAAATATCATGCTAGACATCACCTTTTCTCACTTGAGTTAGAATAAAATATAAATCAAAGTGCTGGTATGTATCTCATCCATACAGTTTCATTTATCAAGGATTTATAATGAAAGTATTAAGTTGACATAATGATGTTAGAATTAAGATTAGTTTTCCTCGTTAGAATTTGTGTTTCTTAGAGGTAAGTGTTAAGGAAGTATGAGTATCAAATTTCAAGATTTGGGAGTCCCCTCAACAGATCAAGCAATTACGAGGAAATGAAGTTATAAAGACTACTTACCTAAATACCATAGAATTATTTTACCCGAGCCTTGTATATGTTATGAAAAGTGGGATATTTATCCTTTCCACTAGTATAACCACAAGATAAGATATTTTGAATCCAATTGTTAGGGATATTGGGATTTCATAAAATAGTGGGAGACTAATACACTTAATAGTTTTACATCACACTTGGTAATCAAAATACTGTACTAAAATATTATTTTATTTATGGATGAAAATTGAAAGAAAAATAGTTGGAATAGTACAATAATCCACAGAAAATAAAATTTTCCTCATCATTTTTTTTCCAAAGTGGTACGATTGTTTTCACACTACACTAAAATAAAAAAAATTATACTATGTGTTGGAATCCCATATTCCCAATTAGCCACCCTAGTGAGTGAGTTAGGGTGAAAAGGACACCTATAAAATATACATTTAGGATAATTCAAATTTACATTATATCATGTTATTAGATAGTTTTAGAGAGTTAAAGATGTAATATGAGGACATGTGTGCTTACACTATGATAACTCATTTTCTATAACTTGAAAAGAAGTAAATGAGGATAAGGATAATTAAGATTTCTACTATACTGTACACATTTAAATTAGAATATGAGTACTAAGATAGTGATATTGTATTCAATATGTAGAAGTATATTGATCATTTAGTGAATCTATGCTTCCATGTTGATAATAAATTATCCATTAATCTCATATTATCAAACATACCACAATGATTTTTTTAATTCATTAAGAATTATAAAATGAAAAGTATGGAAAATTCACTGATGAGTTGTTTGAATATTCTTAAAAAAGAGAATAGGGATTGGTGGGAACATGGTTCTTCACACCTTATGAAGAATAAAGTTAAAGGATAGTTTAAAAATCCCATAAAAACATCAATGTTATTGAATCTTTTACAACATCCATAAAAGGGGAAACAAATTTAGAGGGAGGTTAATTAACATGTGGATATCTTCTTTAAATGTGGAAAGGAAGGTCAATGGAATATAAACTACATTGAATTTATGAAGAAGAAATTATAATCTTATAAGTCATGTATATTAGTCATCATATATACTATAGTTTTTACTTTTTGGGTATTAAATACTATATTGTAACAACTTGGACCTGATGATAGCATAGGCAACCTATGTTAACATGGTTTTCGGGTCCTGGATCGCCGGGTTACACCGGTTTCCCTGTAGAAACAAGTTATTCCCTCCCTATAGCCCACCCACAAGCCTGAAAGGATCATCAGACTATTTAATATCCCCACAGGACAACTAATGTTATTTCACTATGAATTTTCCTCCCAGAGACACACCCTGAGAAACATCTCAAGAGGTCACCCATTCTGACACAACTCTAGGACAAGAATTATTATCTATGGATTTCAAATCAAGTAGGATCTAAATAAGATACTTTAACCTTTTTAACATGGGTTATAACCTTCATTATTTTAACACTTTAACTTTTTGGGGGTGTTAAAAATATGTTACCCACATAATTTTATTCAAATACAGGAACCATGGAATTTTGTAAATAGTACATGTATTAAAGTGGATTCTATAAGTACCTAAAGGATGGTTATTCACATTTAGTAAAGTGGATTCTATAGTAAGGTGGATTTTATTGTTTTGTATTGAGTTCTACCATAACAATAATCTTAGTGTCCAGTTCTAGACAAGATGAGACATTATTTCATGTTTGAAATGTATATTATTATGGTTCTTCAAACATAATAATTTAGTAATACTTGAATCAAATATATCAAAATTTTGATAATCAATGGTTAATATAAAATATAAGATTCATAACCACTTATGGAAAGATAATTCTTAGTCGCGTAAAACTGAAGGCAATTTTTATATATACGATTAAAATAGTGTTTATATTCATTAGAGTTAAAACTCATAGGTATTTTAACATAATAACGTATTATGTTTTAGGAAAATAAAAATTTAGAAATAAATTTTCATCAAAAAAGAATCTAGAATTAGTTCTACATGTTATGTGTGAACTATTTTTAAGGAGAATTTATAAATAAATTAATATACTTCAAGGTATTTTTTTAAAATATTTTAGTAATTAAAAATGTAATAAATGAATAAATATAGTAAAATATATTATATATACTTGAAAATAACCTTAAAGGGGTATAAAAATATAAAATTTATCATGTTACACAATTGAAAACTAGGGTTAAGCACACACCTTCATACCAATGGTTTTAATAACTGTTGGTATAGAGTAACTATACATTTTATTTTGAATAAATTGTTGTTATAGGATGCCTGATTTACATTACTCGCATGACCTCCTCTATAACACTACGAGATTTTATAAGATATATTCTTTTTAATTTCTTTTGTTGTATGCTACACTAGGATTATCTTTCACTCTACGCAACACCGTATTAGCTTACAGTATACGCAACACTAATCTTGGATCGTGTTAAACACAATTTCAAGTTTGTTTGATAGTAGTTATTCAACGCAACATTGAGTGTATATATATATATATATATATTCAATGTATAAATGAAATATGGTCAGATTTTGTTATACGCAACAACAAAGGAGTCTTTCACTACACGCAACCCGGACTTGGCTTGCATTACACGCAATCACGACCTTCCTCGATAGTGTGTGTTGTACGCAATACCGGGCTTCACTAAACGACAATATATAGTTATAATATTATTTTGAACTAGACGTTATGAATAGTAGTGTCTAAATTTTGAATTTTATGACATTATAATTCATCTTACACATTTTATAGAACATGGTATGAGAACAAAATAAATTTTTCGGGTAAAATAAGTATTTTTCAAAAAATGCAATTTTGCCGCCTTTTGATGGCACAAACACATTAAATTTAGTTTTTGACATGTTTATAAGTTCAATTTGACAAAATAAAATTCATATTTTTAAACAATATATGAAAATTTACTTTGGATAAATTTTTGATATTTTTCTGATAAGTTTCTTATTTTGATGAATAGTAATAATACGCTAAATTTTAATTAAAAACAACTTTTTTCATCGAGATAATTTATATGGTTAAATTATAATATTTAATGGGTTTAAAGTATAAATAGAATATATTTTTACCATTTAATATAATGTAATTCATTAGCATTAATTTTACATTGAATTCATAAGTAAAAACATTTCAATCTTTTGCAACGTTTTAACTTTTAAAACCTGTTTGCTTAACAACGGGATTAATTTTAAATTAATTACTGAAACTTCTGTGTTTTTAATTATGAAAAATGGATTCCATATTTAGATTCAATGGGTTCAAAATATGTTAATAGTTTACTTTTATTTTTTTGGATATTATGAATAGTAACTACGGTAATTTTTATTTACTACAGTTAAAGGTAAATCGGGTTATTAAGGGTAAAAATAAGATTATAAAATTACCCTAAAACCTGAAAAAATTCTATTGGATGACTAAAAGTCGACCCATATCACTTAAGGGTCAGAATAGTTTAATTTTATGGACTTTTGACCACGAAAATAATTTAATTATTATTAAAACCAAGGAAAGCGACAACATGTCACTCTCTTAAATATTATAAGTATAATAATTTTAATTTAGTGGTAAACTTCCTGAAACCTCAAACAGAAATAGTCTATAGAAATATAATAAAATTATATACATCATGTGAATTTATTTATAATTTTTAGGGATTAAATAATTATCATTAATGGTGACACAATAGTGATGTTGAAATTATTTTATTGATTTAAATATCAAATAAATGGTTTTAAAAATATTAAAATAAATATTATATGAACTATTTAATGTGCTCCACGAATTTTATAGAAAAATTTGACATGTTAGTAATCAATTAAATATTTTGGTTAGAATATATCCTCTGTGTGGATTTTATTTAAATTAAAATAAATTAATAATGACAAAATTGACACTATTGTTATTTTATAAAAATAACATATTATAAAATTGTTTAAAAATAAAAAAAATATTTAAAAATTATAAATTGAACTTTACATAGTCTAAAATGTCATAAATATCCAATTTTGGACAATTAAAAACACATAAGTAAATATTTATAACAATTTAAAAATTAGAATCTTGTTACCAGAAATAAAAATAAATAGATTAAATAAGGATAAATCAAGTTGATAATGTTTAAAATAAATTCCCAACATGTCTAAATTTTATTGGTTGATTAAATTACAACCCTATATCATCTAATATGTGGATTTGATTTATTTTTCTATGTTTTTAAGTGGGGTTTCAGTTTATTATTAATTAATATTGTTAAGGTTTCCAAAAGTGCCCCTCTCCTCCCTTATAAAAAGGGAACCCCTTACCTCTTCTCTTCACACCATTTTGAGCCTTTAACCTCAGCCAAAACCTTAAAATTCCTCTTCTAAACATCTCTAGTTATATCATATAGGTTCTGGTCTTCTCAAAAGGCCAACTCTAGTGCCCTAAGAAGATGTTTGAAGGACATGCGTCGAGGAAGAGGTAATCTCTTCTACCGACTCTTTCAAGTTTCTTTCTTCTTCTACATCATATTATTTAGTTGTTTCATTATAAAGTAATAACATAAGTATCACTCATATACATATATGTTATTATAAATATGAAACAACCCTATTTCACCTTCTATCCATCCTACAAAAAACAAAAACCCTGCGCGTACGTACGTACGGAATACCGTCTCCACGCTGTGGTGTAATCAGTTTTCCCACCACCGCCTTACTTTGATGGGTATAATGGTGTAAATAATAACTATATATGGTAATTATAACCTCATACTGATTCTAAGATATTATATCATCCACTCAAATTCCATTCAATAAAGACGGGAACGATATCATCGCTCATGCGTACGTACAGATTACCGTCTCCACGACGCGATGAGATTCATTTTCCATGTTAACAATTCAAGAATGATTATAAAGTATATATAATAATTAATCATGAAATATATGACATATTAATGATACTGGATTTATGTATTTGTTAATTACTTACATCTATTAAATTTAACAAGGAAATGAAATCAGCGTTCATGCGTACGTACGGCCTACCGTCTCCATGAACGGTGTATTTCTTTCCATTTATCAATATATTGTATATATGTATATTCTGAATATATATTATATATAAATAATGTTCTGTAATTTTTTAATAATGATCTAAGTAATCATATGAATAATTACAAGTCAAAACACGGACGATAAATGAAACGATTTTACCCGAAACGCTGCTTTAACATGGAATTGACAAATGAATGGATACTATAAAGTCGTAAGTGAATAATATATGATATCATAAATATTATTATGGTTCTGTTACAAGTTAATAATATGTTTAAACCCACTATATAGGAGTCTCATACACACACAGAAGAAATTGGAGAAAAGTTAACGGATAACTTTTCCAATCTCGTTTCTATCCGAGATTGTTTATTCGTAAGTATTTACTGGGGTTATATTTATCATCCATGTCCCTGTTTTCTAAAAATGGGTTCATGTTTGTTTAAAATCCTTTTTACCCATTTTTGAATTTTGCTACATGGTATGTAAGGAATATATATATATTGTTTACATTACGAGGTACTTTTTGACTTTTCCGACAAAAGTACGAGAAGAATGTTTTTTTAACACATACGACAAGAACAGATTTTTACGGTTTCATAACGCCTTATTTTCATGAAGCTTAATCTAGAATATTTAATGAATATTTAAAAAAAATCATTTTCTTTTAAAATTTCATGGAATTTTGTGAAATGAAAATGATTTTGAATAAGAAATTACATTTTCCTCAATAATTCATTTCAAGTGTTTTATCAAAACCATTTTCCATATAAGATGGAATTATTTCTTATGTGTATGTTTTAATTTTAATTTCTTTATGATTTACATGGTTTAAATTTTCTTATGATGAAATTATATCCATTTTATTATGGATTATGTTATGATGGGATGATGTTTATGAAACCCATTTTATACTTTGGGTGATGTTGAATTATTTATGTTCATGTTGTGGAACAAGTAAGAATGATTTAATTATGAGATGGGTGGGACCTATATCTCCCTCCAATGCATTGGGTAAAGATTTATATTTCATGAGATAGTCATGGCTTAAATGGTAAGTTAATCGGATTTAGTGTTACAGGACTGGAATGAGGATTGAACTCGATTCAGAAAGGGACTTTGTCCACTAAGATGGTCTTGGAAGCAATTCTTTGGCTACTATGGAAATCATATCAAGTGCCTAATGGTTTTTCAAAATTTCATGTTTCATGCTATTTTATCATGATTGATGTTCCATTATGATCTATTCCTTATATACTTCCATGTTTTATGTCATTTTTCAAGATTTTAATGTTTAAACATTATGTTCATGTTTTTAAGTTCAAATGTATATGGTTTGTTTTATTTTCTCCATGCTTACACTTACTGAGCATTTGAGATCACCCTTTATATGTTTTCTTTTCCCCAGGATATAAATAAAGGTTTTAGGTAAGAAAACAAAAGGGTAAGATCTTTATGGGAGATGTTGAAGGTATTTCACCATGATTAGAAGATTATGTTCTGAGTTTCCCAAGACACTAAACTATTACGGTCCTTGAGTGTTGATTTTTGTTATGTATTAAGTATTCCGAAAAAGTAATGTAATGTCAATGTACGTCATGTTTGGAGTATCTACAGTTGGAATAAGAGGAAAGTTTTTGTTAACCTTTGGAAACTAGGATGCGAAAACTTTAGTGATATCCTAAGATATATTTCTAAGGTATGTCTAAGGATGTCCCTAAGGTTTAGTATAACTATAGTTTAAAGTCCTAGAATTATGTTGACGATCAGGAATAACCTAGGGTGAGCCTATGATGTCCTGGATTAAATACTTTGTGATAATTTAGACATCCCATATGTGACTTTTTATGATTATGTGGTTCACCGTTATTTTAACTATTTTTTACACCATGGATTTTGGTTTTAGTCAAAGGAGGGAACCAAAAGGAATTGGGTCAACATTGCATCCAATGGAAAAATTGGTGACTATGAGAAACGAAATTGCGTAATGCATAGAAAGAAAAATTTTGTGATTTTTCCGAACCATTCATTGCGATATATGATTAACCAAGTGAGATTTAGTGGAATTCCTAATTAATAAAATAAGAGGAAGATGGCCTTTTATGCATGTTCGCATGTTGAGGATCATAGAGAAAGGAAGATTGAGATCTCTAAATAAGGGAAGAGGAACCTTTATGAATACATAAAATTGAGGGGAAGCTGTTATCTATGTGGATATAAGGGTCACAGAGTGACAGACTGTTATGGAGTTCAATGTATTATCTGTGGAGAACATAGGCATTACCCAACTCAATGCCCTGACCTAAGAGGTTACTTCTAAATAAAGGAAGGACTTATTCCATGGAAATCATTGAAGAGGATGGATTAAAGTGTTTATGTATTGGTATTCAAGAATAATGTTGTTGAGGTACTTTTATGGTATATTGGATTATCTATGTATTTGTCCATTGTGGGTTTCCATAAGAATATGGCATCAATAACCATGAAAAATGATTGAAATATTTTTGGAAAGCAGATGATATGCACATAAAGAAGGGATAAAGAGAAAATAATATGTTTGATAGTATTCATGAGCTCATGACTGATATAAGGACAAAGTTATATCATGGTTTGAGTATATAGAAATTTTGGGATTTTTTTATGTGGAAAGAGTTAACTTTTGACAGCATTTATGTTTTTACTAATGTTCTATGGTAGTTTATGTCTCAAGAGAATACATGATTATGGTATTCACATGTTTGGAATGCAATAAAAAAAATATTTGGGATAAATGATGGTATTCACATGCTCGGTAGATGACATTTCTAGTAATTTTTCTCTTTATACTATGAGCTTGGAAAGAAGTATTTTGGATAAGCCTAAAGATTGGAATGGATTATGTTGTACATAAGTTAGTACTGTATAAGGATAGAACTTTTTTTGATATTATTTGATGGGATGTTATAATAATGTAGTTTTAGAAAAAAGGACAACCTACAGGATGGGCGATAACCCGTCGCATCAGACAAGGCTGTGAGAATCGAACAGACAACCGAAGTGCGACAGGCCTTTATCACCTACCACTGGCCTATAGGAAGTCCCTAGTTAGTAGAAGCTAATTTTATTATATTAAGCGGTATTATATTTGAATTATAAGTCCATTTTGAGAACCATATACGATTAATGTCTCTATAGATGGACTTATGCATATTTAATAAATTTTTCTATCCTTTTGTTTGAGACATATGGAATGACCTATCATTCTATCACATGATCTGCTAACACTTCACGAAAGACAAATTCAACTTCATTTCTTCAAGAGATGATGTGGAAATTGTATAAGACACAAACAACCATAATATTATACCAAAATCAAGTAAGAATTTCTTTTAATTCAACAATTATTCAAATTTAGGGAAATGATCGTGAAAACAAAACAGGTTGTCCAAGTGTCCTTATATCCGATGAATCAGATGGTACATTAAATAATCACAAATTTATGGCCTTGTGATTGTTGGATTTTTCATAGCCATGTCCTCTACCACTCTCCATCAGAACATGTAGGTTATATTTCTCTTTCATATCCATATTTTCACTTATGTTCTCCTATGTGGAAACCCAGTGATTCGTTAATTTGGGTAACCGTTACATTTCATACTTTAGTTTTTAAGGATAAGTTTTGGTATTCCTTTTTACGATGTGGGTTTCTATGAAATAAACTATCATGTAATAAACCACTTATAACCCCGACAAATTTCAAGGGAGAAATTCATTTTAAGGGGGGTAGAATGAAATACCCCAAGATTTTATAAGATATATTCTTTTTAATTTATTCTGTTGTACGCTACACTAATATTATCTTGTGCTATACGCAACACTGTATTAGCTTGCATAATACACAACACTAATCTTGGATCGTGTTAAACACACTTTCAAGTTTGTATGATAGTAGTTATTCAACACAACATTGAGTATATATATATATATATATTCAATGTATAAATGAAATATGGTTGGATTTTTTTATATGCAACAACAAAGGAGTCTTTCACTACACGCAACCCTGACTTGGCTTGCATTACACGCAATCAGGACCTTCCTCGATAGCGTGTGTTGTACTCAATACCGGGTTTCACTAAATGACAATATATTGTTATAATATTATTATGAACTCGCTGTTATGAATAGTAGTATCTAAATTTTGAATTTTATGAAATTATAATTTATCTTAAACATTTTATAGAACATGGTATGAGAACAAAATAAATGTTTCGGGTAAAATAAGTATTTTTCAAAAAATGCAGTTTTGCCGCCTTTTGATGGTGCACCCACAATAAATTTAGATTTTGAAATATTTATAAGTTCAATTTGAAAAAATAAAATTCCTCTTTTGAATCAAGATACAAAAATTTACTTTGGGTAAATATTTGATATTTTTCTGATAGGTTTCTTATTTTGACGAATAGTAAAAATACGCTAAATTTAATTAAAAACAACTTTTTTCATCGAGATAATTTATATGGATAAATTATAATAATGAATGGTTTTAAATTATAAATAGAATATATTTCTACCATTTAATATAAATTAATTAATTGTCATTAATTTTACCCTGAATTCATAAGTAAAAACATTTCAATCTTTTGAAACATTTTAACTTTTAAAACCCATTTTCTTAACAACGTGATTAATTTTAAATTAAATACCGCAACTTCTGTGTTTTTAATTTTGAAAAATTAATTCCATATTTTAATTTTTTGGGTTCACATTATGTTAATATGTTACTTTTTTTTGATATTATGAATAGTAACTACGGTAATTTTTATTTACTGTAGTTAAAGGTAAATTGGGTAATTAAGGGTAAAAATAAGATTATAAAATTACCCTAACACATTCCAAAATTCTATTGGATGACTAAAAGTTGACCTATATCACCTAAGGGTCGGAATAGATTAATTTTATGGACTTTTGACCATGAAAATAATTTAATTATTATTAAAACAAAAGAAAGTGACAACATGTCACTATCTTAAATATTATAAGTATAATTATTTTAATTTAGTGATAAACTTCCTGAAACTTCAAACACGAATAGTCTCCAGAAAGATAATAAAATTATATACATCATGTGAATTTATTTATAATTTTTAGGGGTTAAATAATTATCAATAAAGGTGACACAATAGTGATATTGAAATTATTTTATTGATTGAAATATCAAATAAATGGTTTAAAAAATATTAAAATAAATATTATATGAACTATTTAATGAGCTCCACGATTTTTATAGAAATATTTGACATGTTAGGAATATATTAAATATTTTTCTTAGAATATATCCTCTCTTTGTATTTTATTTAAATTAAAATAAATTAATAATGTTAAAATTGACACTATTCTTATTTTATAAAAATAACATATTATAAAATTGTTTAAAAATCACAAAAATATTTAAAAATTATAAATTAAACTTTATACGGTCTAAAATTTCATAAATTATCCAATTATGGACAATTCACAACACATAAGTAATTATTTATAACAAGTTAAAAATTAGAATCTTATTACCATAAATAAAAACAAATAGACTAAATAAGGATAAATCAAGTTGATAATGTTTAAAATAAATTCCATACATGTATAAATTTTATCGGTTGATGATATTACAACCCTATCTCATCTAATATTTTTATTTGAGTCATTTTTGAGGTTTTTAATTGGGGTTTCTATTTATTATTAATTAATATTTTTAAGGTTTCCAAAAGTGCCCCTCTCCTCCCTTATAAAAAGGGCACCCCTTCCCTCTTCTCTTCCCACCCTTTGGGACTTTAAGCTTGGGAAAACCCTACCAATTCCTCTTATAAACTTCTCTAGTTATATCATAGAGTTTCTGGTCTTCTCAAAAGGCCAACTCTAGTGCCCTAAGAAGAAGTTAAAAGGAGGTGTGTCGAGGAAGAGGTAATCTCTTTTACCGACTCTTCCAAGTTTATTTCTTCTTCTACTTCCTCTTCTTTAGCTGTTTCATTATAAATTAATAAAATCAGTATAACTCGTATACTGATATGTTATTATAAATATTAAACAACCTTATTTCACCATCTATCCATCCTATGAAAAATGAAAATCACCGCACGTGCGTATGTACGAAATACCGTCTCCACGCCGTGGTGTAATCAGTTTTCCCACCACCACCTTACTTGGATGGTTATAATGGTGTAAAGAATAACTATATATGGTATTTATAACATAATAATGATTCTATGATATTATATCATCCACTCAAATTCCATTC
The DNA here is from genome assembly GCA_963277665.1 of Viscum album. Lineage (NCBI taxonomy): Eukaryota > Viridiplantae > Streptophyta > Magnoliopsida > Santalales > Viscaceae > Viscum > Viscum album. The sequence goes on along the minus strand of OY728128.1, from coordinate 2,078,013,517 downwards.
AATAAATATGGGAATGATATCATCGCTCGTTTGTACGTACGGATTACCGTTTCCACGACGCGATGAGATTCATTTTCCATGTTAACAATTAAAGAATGATTATAAAGTATATATAATAAGTAATCATGAAATATATTACATATTAATGATACTGGATTTATGTATTTGTTATTTACTTACATCTATTAAATTTAATAAGGAAACAAAAACAACGTTCATGCGTACGTACGACCTACCGTCTCCATGAACAGTGTATTTATTTCCATTTATCGGTCTATTATATATATGTATATTATGAATATATATTATATATAAATCATTTTATGGAATTAATTAATCATGATATAAGAAATCATATGAATAATTACAAGTCAAAACACGGACGACAAATGAAACGATTTTACCCAAAACATTACTTTAACATGGAATTGACAAATGAACAGATAATATAAAGTCGTAAGTGAATCATATATGATATCATAAATATTATTATGGTTCTATTACAAGTTAATAATATGTCTAAACCCAATATACATAAGTCTCGGACACATACGAAAGAAATTGGACAAAAGGTAAAGGATAACTTTTCCAATCTCGTTTCTATCCGAGATTGTTTATTCTTAAGTATTTACTGGGGTAATATTTATCATCCATGTCCCTATTTTAAAAAAATGTTTTCATGTATGTTTAAAGTCATTTTTACCCATTTTTTACTTTTACTACATGGTATGTAAGGAATCTTTCTTTTGTTTACATTACGAGGTACTTTTTTGACTTTTATGGCAAACGTACGAGAAGAATGTTTTTTTAAAACATACGACATGAACGCATTTTTACGGTTTCATAATGCCTTATTTTAATGAAGCTTAATCTACAATATTTAAGGACAATTTTCAACAAAATCCTTTTCTTTTAAAATTGCTTGGCATTTTGTGAAAAGAAAATAATTTTGAAGAAGAAAGGATATTTTCCTCAAGAATTCATTTCAAGTGTTTTATCAAAACCATTTTCCATACAAGATGGCATTATTTCATACATGTATGTTTAAAGTATAATGTCTCTATGATTTACATGGTTTCACGTTTCTTATGATGAAATGATATCCATTTTTTTGTATAGATTATGTTATTATGAGATGATGTTTATGAAACCCATTTTATACTTTGGGTAATGATGAATGATTTATGTCCATGTTGTGGAACAAGTAATAATGATTTAATTATGAGATGGGTGGGACCTATATCTCCCTCCAATGAATTGGGTAAAGATTTATATCTCATGAGATAGACATGGCTGGAATGGTAAGTTAATCCAGTTCAGTGTTACAGGACTGGAACGAGGAGTGAACTCGATTCAGAAAGGGACTTTGTCCATTAAGATGGCCTTGGTAGAAATGCCTTGGCTACTATGTAAATCATATAAAGTGATTAATGGTTTGCCACAATTACATGTTTCCATGCTATTTTATCATGATTGATGTTCCATTATGATCTATGCCTTATATACTTCCATGTTTTATGTCATTTCTCAAGATTTTAATGTTTAATCATTATGTTCATGTTTTTAAGTTCAAATGTATATGGTTTGTTTTATTTTCTCAATGATTACCCTTAATGAGCATTTGAGCACACCCTTTATTTGTTTTCTTTTCCCCAGGATATAAACAAAGGTTTTAGTTAAGAAAACAAAAGGGTAAGATCTTTATGGGAGATGTTGAAGATCTTTCGCCATGATTAGAAGATTTTGTTCTAAGATTCCAAAGACACTAAACTATTATGGTCCATGAGTGTTGGTTTTTGTTATGTATTAAGTATTTTGAAAAAGTAATGTAAAGTCCATGTACGTCAAGTTTGGGGTCTCTACATCCTATCCACCATTCCCACTCCTATCCTTATTCCTCCTCAGGTAGCATCTCCCCTCTCTTCCCTACATCTAACTACCTCTCTTCATTTTTTATGTTGATTATGTTATTATCAAATATATAATTGGTGAGCCCTAAATCCATTTTCTCTGCTACCAAGCATCATTTTCATTGTTATCTTGTTATCAAAAACTAAATAAGATTCTATTAGTTTAGGTTTTTCCATTATTTATTGAATTAAGGTTCATTTTGATTATATTTTTTATAATATTTCACAATAAATTTGATTATAGGTGATTTTTTAATTTATTTAATAGGTAATTCTATATAAATCTATGATGATCGAGTTATTGAAGCTGAGTGGAACAGTATTCCCATCTTTTAGTCATGCTTTCTTTCTAAGTTATTTATTTAATTCTTTAAAGGGATTTTTTTTTCTAATTCTAACTCAATTTGTTATGTGATTTAATATGTGAGGAGAAAATGGATCGGTTGGACAAGTGGGGAGAAAAGAGACAGGTCTTAAATATGGTTGGATTTAATATAAAGACATTATTTTGTACAATATATATAAATTAGTTATTTAATTAGTTATTCTAGTATATTATTTTTTTAGAATTTTTAATGATGTATGAAATTATTCTTTCCAATAATTTATTATAATAATTGAATGATCAAAATCTATGTATAGTTAATTTAAATTTAATATGGTGTGAAATTTTAGAATATTAATTTTTATAATGAATAAAAGTTCATTAAACATTCACTCACTACCTCTACCTTATATAATAATATGTATTAGCTATTACTTATTTGATGTACTAAAAACAATATTTTTTATAATGAATTTTGTAATGATCATTTACTATGTTTATATTAATATAAATTATTTTCCTATAATACAATGGATATAAGTTTTATGTATCATACTGATTGAATATCAGTTGAGATTGAAATGAATTTGGATATTTTTTTAATTTTTTATTTAAAAATGATTTTGATAAAGGTATAAGATGTTTCCAGTGTTATAATTGTGTTGTAATAACTTGTGTATTTAAATAATATTTTAGCTACCATATAAATAATGGGATTTAAAACAGAAAATTATATTTGGTATCACAATGGAGATATGATAGATTATCACACTATTCATGAATGTAATGAAAGTTGTGGTATGGAGAATTTTATATTTGATCGGTTTCAATTTTTGAATCGTGATGAGAAATATAGTATGAAAATTTAAGTAGATAATTATATCAACACAAATGAGTAAAAATATGAAAGTTATGATCTTTAGAGTGTGAAAAAACTTATAGATGATGCTAGGATACCTTTTTTCAGGAATGTACTAAAATAAAAAAAATTAAAAATTTAATGTGAATATATAATGGAAAAAGATGTATGGAATTTATAATACCTTCATTGATTGTATTATAATATTTTAAAAGGAATTACTTCTAATTAATATAACATTCCCTAAATTGAATATTTGGACCATAATCTAACCAACCATATTGGATTTTATACTAATAAAATTCATGCTCATCCGAATGATTATAGATTATTTTGGGAGGATGCGACCTTAATAAACAACTATAAAGAATGTGGTGTATCTCGATGGAAGATAAATGAAAATGGAACACCATCTTATATGACAAAAAAAATCATGCATGACTTTCCATTGTTTGATAGGCTTCAAAATCTATTCATGTCTACTAAAATATCAAAAAATATGAGATGGTTTGATGTTAATATAATTAAATATAATGATAATTTCAATCATCTTGAAGATGGATTAACATGAAATACATTAGCTACATGACATACTGATTTTTCAATTGAGGTTCATAATGTTATGTTGGGTCTATCGTTTGATGTTTTTAATACATTTGGTTAGATACATACTTCCCACAACACATGGCCAGTTTTGCCTGTTTTTATAATCTTTTTCTATGGATGTGTATGAAAAAACTATTCAATTTCTTGAGTATTCTCATATATAAAAATTTTTATCCGAGAAATGATAAATATTCTTACTTTTAACCATTCAAAAAAGGTTTTTAAGCTACTTTGGGAAGTGGGTGTGAACACATTTGATGCTTCTGTGAAAAATATATTTCTGATGCGTCCTGCACTTCTATAGACTATGATTTCCCTACTTATGCAATGAAATTAGGTTGAAAAAAAGGAAAAACTATATTCTCTATTATTTGTGAATAATACATGATCTAGAGGAGTTAAATATCATCTTAGTATCGGTTTCATGGGGCATCCATGATTCTTTCAAATGTATCATCCAAATTGGAAGAATCACAAGAGGTTTAATAATGTTGTAGACACAAAAAAGAAACCTAAATGTATTTCAGAAACTGATGTGCTTAATGAATCAAAACATTTCTATTTTTCAGTCTGGAAAGGTCATATTAAATCTAATAATAGGAATAATGTTTTCACCAAATCAACTTACAATTTAAAAATTAAAAGTATCTTTTTTGAGTTGAGATATTGGTCAATCAATTTATTACATCATTGTTTAGATATAATGCACATTGAGAAAAATATATGAGAAATTATTCCTTAAATTATTCTAAATATTAATGGGAAGACCTAAGATGACATATGATCACAATGTGACTTGTTGGATTGAGGTATTACACTAGATATACATCATGTGAGCATCAGTGAAAATAAATTGACAGTTCCTAGTGCTTCTTATGTGATAGCTCTTTTATTGAAAAAAATTCTATAAGTATTAGATAATATCACCAATTCTGATGGTTATACAATAAATATATCTAAAAAATACAACATAAGAGATTTGAAAATAAAATCCATAAAAACTAATGATTATCATATCCTTATTCATGAATCAATTCCTATATAAATTCATCATTTACGATCCAATAATGTATGGGTGTAAATAATTTGATTATTCTATTTTATTTGTGCTATAAAGTTATCTAAGTATTTCTTGTTAAAAAATAATGATGAGGCACCATTATTCTTTGTGAATAGATAATTCAATACCTAGTATTTTTCACTTTCATGTTGCATCTAATAGTCCATCTTCAAACTAAAATACTTTTTGGGAGACTTGATTCTATTTGGAGGATGTATCCTATAAAAATAATTATGTCCATAATAAATTCTTATTTATAAAATAAGAATCATCCTAAAAGTTCTATTGTGATAGGTTTTATATCTTAGGAATTTATGTATTTTTGTTAAATGTATTTGTCTAATGAGTTCCCAATACGTAACAGACCAATGAGAAATGAAGATGAGTAGTATAGAAAAATTGATCACATATTTTCATCCCTACACAAAACATGGTGAGTTTATGGGTCATATAATTGGAAACATAGATCCCCAATGATGTTGATCAAGTTTCATTTTCAATAATAGTTTATTTTATTATTATTAAGGGAAAATTGTTGAGAACAATACTCTATATCTTTATGATGATTTTGATGCTCACAAATACCCTTATATGTTATTATAATGATTCTATCTTGATTATATTTCTGGAAATTTATATTCTTTATATTATTATTTCTGTAGAAATATTAAAGTGTTTGATCAATGTTAATTAATTGATAATGTATTCGGAAATCACTTGAGTGTGTTCTAGAAACACAGTTCATACCCTATGTTAAGGAGCGTAGTGTAAAGAAAGAATCTGTTGTTTTAATTTTCAGATTATCAGAAAAGTATGGTTAAACAACCATATGTTATCAGAAAAGTATGGAAGAATAACCCTATGATTGGAAGGAACCTTACGTTTGGATTATTAAAAAAGTATGGAAGAAGTATCTTATGTTTGTTTCTTAAAAGTATGGTTAATCATCCTTACTTTGTAAACAACCGTATGTTTGATTGAAAAGTATGGATCTTGAACGTTACATTCTGAAGAAGAGAAAAGTATGGATCATATACCGTATGTTTGAGAGTTGAAGAGAAAAGTATTGATGATCAACCTTACATTTGAGATCAACCTTGCATTTGAATAATGGATCATCAAATCTTACTTTCCTGATCAACCTTACATTGTGAACCTTAAATTCATAGAATGTATGATATGTAGCTCAACCCATGTTTGTCATCAAAGATTTAAATTACGACTTTATTAAAGAAACGATATTTATTCAGATTATCAGGATTATTTTCAGCCAGATTAAAATCCTGAGTCTAAAGCATGTCTTTGACTAATTCAAACCTGTTAATTTATGATTCAAAGGATTGATTTAAGAGGATCTTTTCATGGAGAATTTTAAGGGGAGTTACAACTGCTCTTTTATTCCAACTTTTGAATATCGTGATTCTAAAGCCGACTTTTGTGGATATAAATTTAAAAGGAGAATGACATATTTATTCTATATATAACTGTATTATTTTGTATTGTAGAGAAAAGGCGAATCGTCGAAAAAAATAGAAAAATATATATCAATATCTTGAGTTTTTCATTGCTACAATTTACAAAGACAATACAGACTTACAGATCTTCTGTTATGAAGAGAAACAAAGCTATGTCTTCTGAAGTAGAAGAAACACGATTCATGATTCACTGATTCTACATCGAATATATTTTGTGAATTGACTATTGTTAAAGTTTATAATTATATTTCAAGATCTACTACAACCAGATCGACTCAGAACTACTCTTACTTGAAAAACATCATTTCTGAAAATCGACTATCCATTGAATGTCAATTGCATCTTGTTGAAATTGTGAAGAAAAACTGAGAATTATTTCAAAGAACAAATACTCTTTTACTTTGAGTGACTGAATTCTCATACTAAACTTTGTGTTAGGTTATATGTATGTACCAGAAGGCTCTCTTTAGCCTTAAAGTTGTAAAGGTGTCAACTTCCTGCACTTAGTTGTGGAATGGTCTGTTGAGAAGTGGACCAGATAGTGAAAATCACCAAGCTCGTGGAGTAGATCCTTGGTGGAGTGGAATAGGGGCCTTCTATTCATAGAACCACTATACATCATGCGTCCTTTTCTATTTATTTTCTGCTGCTTAATTATTCTGATAAAGTTAAAAATACAAATCATGATTTCACGAAGAAATTGTAATACACACAATTCACGCCCATGTTGTGTATATTTGGTAAATCCCGATCCAACAATTGGTATTAGAGGTGGTTCTTTTGATAAAGAAACAACAAGCTGAATTTTTTTGGATTATATAAAGTGAAATTAATGATACATGAGAGGGTATGTCAATGGTTTGAGCTACCTACTTCAACGGTAAAAATTATGGATGTTGGAAATCTAGGATGATAATTTATTTAAAGAACCTTGGATACATAGTCTACTCGAAAATTATAACTGCCTATGTGATTCCAGAGAAACCTAAAACATGGAGTACTGATATAGAAGTAGATTTAGAAACAAACTCGAAATTTATGAATGCTACCATCTATGGTCTTTGACTAGATGAATTCAATAGAGTATCTCAATGTCCGACAACTTGTGAAATGTGGTAGACGATTGCAGTTTCCTATGAAGGAACTGAAAATGTCATACAGATGAGGTATGACACTGAAAAATTTAAATTCGACACATTCAGAATGTTTGAAGGTTAAATTATCACCTAGAGGAAATCAAGGCTTATAAAAATTGTTAATAACATCACTGCCTTGGGATATCCTATCAAACAAATAGATCGGGCCCTGAAAGTAATGAGAGTACTATCACCTAGATGGAATGGGATATTATCTGCTATTATGAAATCCTCACTAGTCAAATATCTTACAATGAGAGAGTTAATTGTAACTCATATGATGTATGAAGATGAGATGGAATATGAAGTAAATGATCATAAAGTTTTCATCAAAAAGGAAAAATACTACGTTGAAGGTAACATCTCAAAAGAAAAGAAGAAAAATGAAGAATGAAATAAAAGTGAAATTAGAGAAGTATGATTCATCTGATTCATACATGGAACTAGATCAGCTGGCCAAAAAGTTCAATAAATTTTACAGAAAGAAGAAAGGATTCATAAAATCCTTTAAAAAGTATGAAAAAGAACCAAAGGAAGTCAGATGCTATGAATGCAAAAATATGGGTCACATCAGATCTGACTGTCCTCAATTAAAAGGAGAAAAGAAGAAGAAAATTTTCAGAAACAATGATTACGAATATAAAGACAAAAGTGAAATGAAAGTTACTTGGACTGTTTCTAAAGACTCCAGCAACTCATTAAAGTCATACTCAGAAAAAGAAGAATCAAATATGAAAGAAAAAATGTGCTTCATGGAAGAAGCTGATGAGGTACAATATTATTACTCATCTGATTCTGATTCTAGTTCTAGTTGTTCAAATAATAAACTTACATCCTACTGCAATATACTGGAAGAGAAATATGATTATTTATTTAAGAAACATAAATCACTAAAAAATATTCATACCGCTATTTTATGAGAAAGAGACACTCTTTTAAAACAATATCAATAGTTAATTGAAAAATATAACTCATCAAACACAAACTGCATAGATTATGAAACTAAAATAAAAACACTACAAACAGAAGTATAAACTTACAAAAGTGAAGCTCTTATTTTTACAAAAGGAGAAAACACACAAAATGAAATACTTGGAAAGAAGATGATTAAAAAGGAAAGATATGGAATACGTAGTAAAGCTGAGAAACCAAAACTATATAAGAACTATTTTTTCCCAAGTAAAAAGGTAAAATTTGTAACTACTATGGAACAAAAGGTCACATATCTAAAGTGTTATTTAAGGAAACCAAAAATAAGTGGAATTAAGAATGCATTTTTGGAAATCAATTTATATGATTCTATTGATTATAGAAAAACAAAACAAGTCTAGATTCCCAAGTCATTGATAGCTAACACTACTAAACCCAATAGAATAGGGGTACCAAAACAAATATTTGTTTAAATTAGATTTCATGAAGTAGGTCAGAGAGGAAAAATTGAAATATCGTATAAGAATAGTGGCTTCTCTAGTTATACGAGTTGAAACTCATCAAATTTCAAAACTATAACTCAAAAGGATGGTGGTCTAGTCACATTTGGTGATAATGCCAATGGTAAAATCTTTGGCATTGGAACTGTTGGAGATCCAGAAGTTGTCTCAATCAAAAAAGTACTCTATGTAAAAGGATTTAAATAAAACCTGATAAGTATCTCTCAACTCTGTGATGAAGGTTATTATGTTGATTTTTCTAACAACTATTGTTCTGTTTTGAAAGATAAATTTCTTAAATTTTGAGAACCCAGATCTGATAATGTTTACACCCTCGACAAAAATTCCTTGTTTAAACAAAAATTAAAATGCTTAACTGCTAAGATAAATTATTCTTGGATCTAGCATAAAAGACTTGGAAATTTTAAAATATATGTTATACATAAGTTATCTAAGAAACAATTAGTTTCTGATTTACCTATTATCAAATTTGAAAGTGATAGTTTCTGTGTTGCAAGTCAACTTGGAAAGAAGCACAAGTCATCCTTCAAATCTGTTAACAAAATTTCTACATCTAAATCTCTATAAGTTATCCATATGGATTTGTTTGGACCTTCAAGAATAGAAATCTTGGCTGGTAAATTTTATGTATATGTTTTAGTTGATGAAAATTATAGATTTACTTCAATTTATTTTCTAAAATATAAAAATTAGGCTTTTACAATATTTTAACATTTTTGCAAAGATGTTCAAAATGAAAAAGATTATAAAATAAATTCATTAAGAAGTGATCATGGTGGAGAAATTAAGAATCTATAATTTAATTCCTTTTTCTCAAATATGGGTACTAAACACACCTTCTCTAAACTAAGAACACCTCAACAAAATGGAATCGTTGAAAGAAGAAATAGGTCTATTCAAGAAATGGCTAGGACTATGCTAAATGAATATAGTATTCCTATATATTTCTGGGAAGATGTTGTAATCACATCCTATTATATATTGAATAGATTTTTAATTAGAACTATTTTTAAAAAGACACCCCATAAACTTTGGAATAACAGAAAACCTAAAGTAAATTACTTTAACTTTTTTGAATGCAAGGTTTACACCTTAAACACTAAAGAAAATCTTGGTAAGTTTGATCTGAAAAATGATGAAGGCATTTTTTTAGGATATTCTACTACTTTAAAATATTATAGAGTTTTTAATAAAAAGTCAAGGATTATTGAAGAATCAGTTCATGTGAAATTTGATGAATTTGGTCCCTTTGAGAAAGGGAAAGACCAAATTTATTTATCTGAATCTAATAATAACATGAGACTTGAGAACTTAAAAGATGAATTTGAAAAAATGAAATTCAGTCCTGTTCATAAGGACATGACATTGAAGAACCTAACACTATACTACCTAGATAGTCTAGAAACATAAAGAATCACCCTTTATAAACTGTTATAGGAGACCTAGATACTGGAATAAAAACCAGAAGAAATGTAGGAAATATTGTTGAATTCTCTACCTTTATATCCCAATTATAACCTAAGACATTATAAAAAGCCTTAGTTGATAAAAGTTGGATAATAAAAATGTAAGAAGATCTAAACCAATTAAAGAGAAATGGATTTTTGAATTTAGTTGAAAGACCTTAGAACTATCTAGTTATAGGAACTAAATGGGTCTTTAGAAATAAAAAATATGATCAAGGAATAATAACTAGAAATAAAGAAATACTAGTAGCTAAAGGTTATAATTAAGAAGATGTTATAGATTATGATAAGAGCTTTTCACCTGTATCTAGATTAGAATCTATTAGGATCCTTTTAGCCTATGCATCTCATATGAACTTAAAATTATTTCAGATGGATGTTAAGTCTACATTTTTAAATGGTTACTTGTTCAAGAAAGTTTATGTTGAGAAACCTCCTGGTTTTTAAAATTCTCAAAAACCAGATTCTGTTTTTAAACTTACTAAAGATCTTTATGGCCTTAAACAAGTAACTAGAGCTTGGTATGAAAGATTAAGTTGTTTTATTTAAAAAAATGATTTTCCTGTTGGGATGGAAGATCCAACATTGTTTAAGAAAACTGTCAACTCTAATATTTTATTGGTTCAAACTTATACTGACGATATATTTTTTGGTTCAACAAACAAAAAACCTTTGTCATGAATTTTCAAATTTAATGCAAAAATAATTTTAAATGAGTATTATGGAAGAATTAAATTCCTTTTTAGGACTTCAAATTTATCAAATGTAATTTGGAAATGTTTTAAATCAATGAAAATACATTACTGATTTACTAAATAAATTTGTACTAGAAAATAACAAGACATATTCAACTCCTATGTGTACTAATATAAAACTTAATTTAGATAAAATTGTAAAATTAGTTGACAACTAGTTATATAGTAGTATGATTGGTAGTTTATTATATCTTTCTGCTAGCAATACAGATATAATGTATCCCGTATGTCTTTGTGCTATATTTCAATATGATCCTAAAGAATCTCACTTAATTTTTGTCAATAGAATTTAATGATATTTAAAAGTAACTATTTTTCAATCTCTTATCTATCCAAAAACTTCTAATTTTAATTTAATTTCATATTTAGATGCTGACTTTGGAAGCTGTAGATTAGATAGATAAATAACCACATGGACTTATCACTTTTTAGGAAAAACTTTAGTGTCATGGTCTATTAAGAAACAAAACTCAGTTGTCCTGTCAACCACCGAGACAGAAATATGTATCTGCAGGCAGTTGCTGTGCACAAGTTTTGTGGATGGAAAATACTCTTATAGACTTTGCACTAAATTTTAACGACACACATATTTTTTGTGATAATACAAGTTCTATAAATATTTCAAAAAATTATATTAATCATTCTAGAACTAATCATATTGATATCAAACATCATTTTCAAAGATATTATGCTCTTAGAAAGGATATATTCTTAAAATTTGTAAGAACTGAAATTCAATTAGATAATATTTTTACTAAACCACTTCCCACTCCTAGGTTTGATTTTATTAAGGGGGAGTTAGGTTTCTTTATTTTTTAAATGATTTTTTAATCACTTATTTTTAATTATTATTATAATTGTTTGTATTAATACTTGTTTTTAATTACTATGTGCATAATGACATGAGAATCAATGCTATTAGAGCCTTTTTAAATTCTAAACTGTTCATTTTCTTAAAAAAACCCTTCGAAACCCAGAAAACTTCTACCGATATTCTCTACCCACACCTGAACCTTCAAAACCCTAGCTTTTCAAACCTTCAGAAATATGTGCCAGCAATGGATAAAATCAAAATCACTAATGAGCTAGAAACTAGCAACTCCAAGCGGAAATGCTCGACAGAATGAATGATTTTTCAATGAAAAGTGATCGATCTAGAATGGCTGTGCCAGACAGATCTGATGCTGATGCAAGCCCTAGAATTTATAAAACTCAAGAAAACCTTCAATGAAGACTATTCAGAGTTTCTATATGAGGTAAAACTTCGTTAATTTTTTAAATTGGTTCATTTCATTCTGGGTGAAGATGAAGACTCAATAATAGCTAATATCAAGAACAAAGATTTTTCGATTTTGTCTATGGAGATAGCCAAAATTCTTAACTGCCCTCATTAAGGTTTTTTCCATTTATATTTAAAGAATATTGGTGATAATTTCCAAAATTATGAGAACATTATGTCTTTTATGTTTGGATCTACAAATATAAGGAAGATGTTAGTGAAAAATCTAGAGGCTGACCAGAAGATTTTAGTTAAATTTATGAAAATAGTTATTGCAACCAGAATATCAGAGATAGATAAAATATTGTACCCTGATATGTACATATTGTTTCTAATTATGAGTGATATTAAGTTAAATTTTCTAAGATATATGGTGGGATATCTCAATTATTTCTTCCAATCAGAATCGAGGATGAAGTTCTATCCCTTTGGAAGGTTTATTTCAAAGATTTTATTTACGAAATATATGATAAGGCTGGTGGATGACCGAGTGAGATGCCACCATAGCAACATATTTAATTCTAGAACACTGAGGAAGATTGGTTTATTTTGGAGCACAATAAAAGGAAAACTCATGCCTATTGGAGTAGAAGAAGAACAAGAGAGTGCTCAGGAGCTACCTGCAAAATCGAAGGAAGGAGTATATGAATCTAGAACTAGTGGAGTATCAAGGAGGATACAGTTTGAATTTATTGATTCACCTACTAAGAGAAGTTAGAAAGGTCTTGAACTTAACAGAACTAGAGTTACTCAAGCTGTTGAGGAGCCTACTGTGGAATCAAATATTTCAACTACTGGAGATTTGTTGAGATACAAGTTTGTAAGATAAACTGTGGTTGAAGAGCTTCAATATGGATCTTTTGTTCAGAATGAGGTGAATCCTCAAGTGGAATAAGAAATTTTGTCTCAGGCAGAGGAAAAAGTTCAGGCATAGGTTGCATCCAGAACTGACCTTATAGAATCTATTCAAAAGGAACTAGGTCAAGAGGAACCAGTTTTAGAAGATCCTATCTTGGAGGAATTTAATGAATAAGATTCACATGAAGAGAAACCTCTTGTTGATGTTGAGATTCAAGAAGAAAATTTTTCTAAGGTTCATAATGAACTATTGAATGAAAATGTTTCTGTGGATGACTCAAGGAAAGACTTAAAGGAAAAATCTATAGAAAATCAAATTCAGAGAAAGAATGAAGAAACATATGATGCGCAATATTTTCTCTTGGTACTGATGCATAGAATTTAATATTGAACTAAGAATAAACCATAGGGTGCCTCTGATTCTGTGAATGAAGATGTGGAAGACCTGTATAGAAAGTTAAATAGAGATGAATCTTAAAATGCTTCCTTAAGAAGAGTATTAGAAATAGAAGATCTAAAATTTCAAAGACTGAAAGGTAGTTCTGTTTCTAAGCAAGAAGTTGAAAATTTTAGAAGGAAATGTTGGCCGAAGTTGCAAATCTCAAATCTGAAATGGTGATGAAGTTAGATTTACTAGAGTTTAAATCTTTCATGGAGTAATAAATTTTAGCTGTAAGAAATAATGAAGCTAGTACAACAGGTACTTCACCTGATCTAATTAGAATATTTTAGGCCATTAGTGCTGTGATGGGAAATATGAATGACAGACTGCAGTACCTTCAATGCTATAGTTCTCCTTCATCTGTGTTGTTGGAAAATCAAAAGTTTCTTATTGAGCTTTTGACTTCAAATGAACCTGGAATTAGATATTTGCCGAATTAGTTCACTGATAAGTTCACTCTTTTTATGGAGAAGGAAGAGAGGATACATGAGTTCTTTAGAGTCAACTTGATTGAAAATCTTCATCTGACTCAAGAAGGAATAGATCTCATTGTCCAGTTAGAAGATGGACTAATGGAAATATTGTGGACTCAGTTGTCAGAAATCAATGAAGTCATTAAAAGCATATGAATCATGTCTCATACCTTAACCCAACCTTGATTCCTGTTTTAATTCATGTAATTTTACTATATTTTCAACAAAATATTCCTGCATTCTATGTTTAGGTGTTATTGGTTTGTTTTACTGTAATATACATATTAAAGTGCCAGTAATCCAACTTCAAATTTTGATAAATAGTTTATAATAGCATTTACTTAAGTTCAATTGTCACGACCCGTCCTCAGGGCCTGTGCCGTGAAAACCCCAAGCCCGCCTTCCATAGGCTAGGGGCTGGCGACTAGCACCAAAGACGTAAATCCCTAAGATGGGAAGGCTTGGATTTATAAAAGTAAACAAACACAATAGAGTACGCAACATGAAGTAAACACTAAGTAAAACTAAATACAAAAGAGTGTGATGGAAAGTAAATGGGCTAGTATAGAAACCCAACTAAACAAAAAGTACAAGTAAAAAGGGACAAACAACTGAAAGTAAAGAGTTGCTCCCGGATCATCCTCCGAGGTTCCTACCTAATGGGTATGGACAAATGGTCACCTCAGCACTCACGTCTGTCAGTCTCCTCCATGTGCCAACTCGTCGCAAGGTCCACCTCTAGGTACCGTCCAGTCGTGGCGCTTTCTACCTCCGTCAGCGCTATCCGTCGTCTGCATCCAACACAATGAGGTGCGGGGATAGCCCATGCAGGGGTGAGTATAATTATACTCAGTAGGGACCCCGAGACCCGCAAGGTCTCACAATATCCACTAAGGATAAAATAATAATAAAGTTACAATCACAAAGTATCAACCAACCCTACTTAGGTATATTCCCATACATAAACCTATGTTACCAATCTCAGTCCGACTAAAACTCTCGAGCCCAAGCACAAAACAATTACACAAAAGATGTAAAGTCAATCACCATGATGATAATGGTTGAAAGACATGACTCAGCTCACATAGGTATGCCACAATAGTAGAGAGATATAGATGATCAGATGTAGCCATTGGATCATCTAGGCTGTCAGACCCACACAGAATAAAACACCAACTAAGCTGTCAGACCCACACAGGATACAAGATAGCTATCTCGTCTAAGATGTCAGACCCACACAGGATACATGCCAGTTATATTGTCTAAGCTGTCAGACCCACATAGGATACATGCCAGCTATCTCGTCTAAGATTTTGGAACCACATAGGATACAGGAACAGAAGTCAGAACTGTCGAACACACACAAGATTCTGGTATAGTAGTCGTCTTCACCGAACCCACGGAGGATTCTAGTACAGTAGTCATCGCAGTCGCAGCCAGCTCTAGGGTTCCCGCACACAACACCCTCGATTCTAGGAGGGTCCTCTCCTCAATAAAAGAGGTAGATACATCAACTATGAGGAAGTCCTGATTTTATGTATCCCTAAGTTTCGTTTCATCAAAAGAAACCCAACGCGACAGACGGCGCGTCAATCAGACGCCTGGTCTAAGAGTTATTGGCTTTCCGTTCCAGGGACCCGGTTGGATTTACGCTCGATCCAAACCCAGACATTTTCCAAATTCTTCCAAAACTCACTTAGAGTATCGTAAAAGGACCGCCTCGTCACGAGGATCCCAGTGCCACAGACGACGCGTCGATCGAACGCGCAGTCTAGGAGATATTCAAATTTAAGCGGAGTCGGGCCCGACCTGTCAAGCCCAGTGGGCTGGCGGGTCTGCTCGACCCGGCTGGGGGTCGGCCTAGCCCGGTAGGGTGCAGCGCACCTGCAGACCCGACCCGTAGGGCAGGCCGGTCCGGTTCGCCCGGCGGCACCGCCTCTCCCTGCCTAGTCGGCTAAAGCTGGCCGGTTTTGTCCGGCGCGAGCGGCCAGCACAACGGGCCCCTGTTCTTCTCACACGGTGCTAGGTGGTGCCGTAGTTCTTCAGCCCGACCGACTGGCTGCTATCTGGTTCACCCTTTGAGAGGCCTACGGTTGCGGTCTGCCTCTCCTTCGCGTGGCGCCAACGGGCGCCGTGATCTCCTAGCCCAGCCAGCTGTAGTCGGACGATTCTTCTCCATTCGAGCGGCCCGTGGTTCTCTTCCACGTGGCGCCTTCAGGCGCCACATTCTTCCAATGGTCCAGGCGGTCGGCCGGGCGGTCGTCCCGCTACCGGGCTCCACGGCGGTCGGCTTGGCCGGTCGCCTCTGCACCTTCACCGTGGCGTGACAACACCGTGGACCTGCTACACTTTGCGCATCGCGACGGCGTCACGCCACCTCCGCCTCTGATGTTAATCAACATAAACCAATGGAGGGACGTCAGGTCATGTTTGTTCGGCCCGTGCCCTCCGTGTTAAATGATAACAATTGGCCCCCGTCGAACAAGGTAAATGTTGAAGAGCGTGGATATAATTTAATGTTATCAAATTCCCCTACCTTGATTCGAAGTTCATTCGTTAATGATGGCCTCGATCCGTTGACGTCAGGGTGCGTCTGAGGAGGAAGCGTCGTTGTTGGATACATTCTTTGAGGACAACGTTTATTTCTTTAACGTGGATGGAGGTTGTTGGAGAAGTTCTTCGTGTTCTTTGTGGGAATAATTCTTTCTTCCAATTCTCCAAAGCTTCCCCAAGGTATAATCTCCAACCCACATAAAATAATAGGCCCCCTATATTTTAATGTTGGCATGCCATTCAAATGAATTAAAAAGAATTCATCACACCACAAATTAATTAGTTATGGCATTAATTAATTGTGTTGGAAAAATTAAGGGAAGGGAGGTGGAGAGGCTCCACCAAAATAAATGAGGAGTGTTGGCCTCATTAATTTCAAGGGGAGTCCAAGAGTTTCAAATGGGGTTTAAAGGAAGTTGAGGGGTTTGGTGTTCGTGTGGGCCCCACCACAAAATATCCTCCCATGGGAGGTTATGTGTGGTGTGGGCCCCACCTCCAACTTCCCTTTGGAGGAAATAACCACCAACTAAATAAAATTATGTCACACATTATTTTATTTAATTTATTAATAATCCCCAAAATTATCTTCCACTCTCAACCAAACGCAACTATAGTAAAGGTCTCCTTAAGTGATTACTAGTGCTGAAAGTTTATCGGCGTCCTAGGATTTCAATTCCGAGCACCGGTTCAAAAGATAGAAAAAACCACACATACGTTTACTAAACGTACCTGAACAAAACTTTGGAAATTGATTCCGAGCACACCAGGTCCCAGAATCAGGTGCCGTCAGAAACTACGGACTCATAAAATTTCAAAGAATTTATGAAAAAAATTTCCTTGAAATTTATGAGTGTTTACATTACCCCCAACTTAGGTATTTACGTCCCTATAAAGCTATACCACACACTAGGGAAACAAATGGGGGTACCTAGAACGCATCTGAGCCTCCCGCTCCCATGTACTCTCCTGGAGGTTCCCGTGCTGCCAGCGAACACGTACTAGAGGAATCGACCATCCACGCAGGACCCGATCCTCTCGATCCTCAATCTCCACTGGAACCTCTGTGATAGTCGCCCCGTCATCGATGTACAACTTCCCGTAGTCGATGATGTGGGAAATGTCATGCACGTATCTCCTCAGATGAGATACGTGGAAGATGTTGTTCAACCGGTGCAACTGAGGTGGAAGGGCCAGGCGATAAGCCACCTCACCTACTCTATTGAGGACCAAGAATGGTCCAATGAATCGTGGAGATAACTTACCATCTTGGCCAAATCTCCGTAGACATCATCGAGGTGAGACTCATAAGAAGACATGGTCACCATCCTCGAACTCAAGTGGTCTCCATCTCCTATCAGCATAGGACTTCTGTCTGCTATGTGTTGTCCTCATCCGCTCCTGGATGATCTGCACCTTCTCCGTCATAGACTGAACCATCTCTAGTCCTACAAGTGCTGACTCCCCTGGGTCAGTCCAGCACAGAGGTGATCTACAAGGTCGGCCATACAGTGCCTCGTAAGGGGCCATCCCGATGGTGGGGTGTTAGCTGTTGTTGTATGAAAACTCCACCAAGGGTATGTGATCCTCCCAACTGTGACCAAAGTTAAGGACACATGCACATAGCATGTCCTCGAGTATCTGGATGGTCCGCTCGGTCTACCCATCTGTCTGAGGATGGAAGGCGATGCTCAAGCGATGCTGCGTCCCAAAAGCCTCCTACAACCCCTTCCAAAGTCGGGAAGTAAAGCGTGTTTCACGGTCGGAGACAATAGAAGAAGGTACTCCATGTAAACACACAATCTCCTGTACATAGAGGCGTCTTAAGCTCTCTACCAAACCCCACTCTTTGATTGGTAGGAAGTTGGCCAACTTGGTGAGTCGGTCAATGATCACCCAGATAGAGTCTTGTCCTCTGGATGTATGTGGAAGTCCCATCACTAAATCCATGGATATCCCATCCCACTTCCACTCTGGGACC
This sequence comes from Viscum album, assembly GCA_963277665.1. Taxonomy (NCBI): domain Eukaryota; kingdom Viridiplantae; phylum Streptophyta; class Magnoliopsida; order Santalales; family Viscaceae; genus Viscum; species Viscum album. Next base: position 2,077,994,891 of record OY728128.1, on the reverse strand, counting down.
TCTAAGGGATATACCAAGCCTGCTGGTACCTGGTGCTCCGCCTTCACTTGCTGACAAGTGAGGCATCGCGAGAAAAACTCTGCTACCACCTTCTTCATAACCGGCCACCAGTGCTGTCATCTGAAGTCCTGATACATCTTCACCACTCCTGGATGTACCGCTAGTGGGGAAGTGTGAAACTCTCTCAACACCTCCTCCTGTAGTAAAACTGGTTCCATGGTACATCCACTGAAGAGGATGACGTGATCCCCACCTTCAGAAAATTCATCAGGTGTCTGCCCTGAGGATATCTGAGCATGTCGCGTCTCACAGTCAATTTCCTCATGCTGCGCCTCTCTGACTCTCTGAAGAAGTGGAGGAGTGACTATAAGAGACTACAGAAAGGTAGCTCCATATCTATCCACAAAGGATATCTGCAATGCGGCCAGATGCTCCATCGCCTCTCCTAGAAGCTAAATGCCCGATCTCCTGCTGAGAGCATCTGTGACAACATTACCCTTCCCAGAAGTATAGACTATCTCGAAGTCATAGTCCTAGAGGAACTCGAGCCATCACCATTGTCTCAGGTTCCAGTCCTTCTTTGCGAATATGTACCAGAGACTCTAGTAGTCAGAATAGACTGTAAAACCCTCACCCATCAGATAGTGCTACCATATCTTCAAGTTGAAGACCACTGCTGCTAACTCCAGGTCATGGGTATCGTATTTATGCTCGTGCTGTCTCAACTACCATGAACCATACACAATCAATGCTTGCTCGTACATCATTACAGACCCATGTTCGGTCCCTGATGCGTCACAGTAAACTATGTACCATATTCCCTCCTCCGGTAGCCTGAAGATGGACGCACTGGTCAACCTTTTCCTCAGCTCCTAAAAGATCTGATGGCATCTATATGACCACACGAAGGGTTTCCCCTTCTTCTTAAATGCTGAAATTGGTGCTGTAACTCTAGAGAAGTCTGAAACAAATCTTCGATAGTACCCATCCAGTCCTAGAAAACTCCGAACCTCCATCACACTCCTGGGTGGATCCCAAGAAAGTACTGCCTCGATCTTCGCTGGATCCAATTCAACTCCAGCCTCCGAGATGACGTTTTCTAGAAAGTGAAACTCTTGAATCCAGAACTGGCACTTCAAGAGCTTACCATAAAGATGGTTCTCTCGGAGTGTATCCAGTACTACACGAAAATGGTAGGTGTGCTCCTCACCAGTAGACGAGTAAATCAGTATGTCATCAATGAAGAATACGATAAAACGATCGAGGTAAGACTGTAAGATCATGTTCATTAGAATCATGAACACTGCTGGTGTGTTGTTTACAATGAAGGGCATAACTAGGAACTCGTAGTGGACATACCGACACCTGAAGGACATCTTCTTCACATCCTCGTCTATAACTCCGAGCTGGTGATAGCCTGACCTGAGGTCTATCTTTGAGAACCATCATGCTCCCTTAAGATGATTAAAGTGGTTTTCAATCATCGGGAGTGGGTACTTCTTCTTCACGGTCACCTGATTCTGGTGATGATTGTCGACACAAAGTCGCAAGCTCCCATCCACCTTCTTGGCAAACAAAATTGGTGATGCCCAGGGTGAAACCCTGGGTTGGATAAATCCCTTCCCCTGCAAGTCCTCTAGCTGTACCCGTAGCTCACGAAGCTCGGCGGGAGCCATCCGATATGCTGGAGTAGATATCAGTGCTATCCCAGGGTACATGTCAATGTAGAAGTCTACCTATCTGTGAAAAGGTAGTCCTGGAACGTCGTCAGGAAAGACATCTGCATACTGATCCACCATAATAGGAAATCTCGGACTCCGCACATCAACCGCTCCATGGATGAGACGAGCCAACTGATGTGTGATCGGCTTCCCCCTCCTCTACGTAAGTCCATCCCGCATTGCTAAGGCTCCCTTCATGCTGGTGAATGTGAACCTGGTCCCATCCGTGCGGATACACCGCACTTTTCACCTAATACAATCAATTTGAGCATGAACTGTGGATAACTAGTCCACACCCAAGATGACGTCGTAAGGCCTCGACGCCGCTACAAGAAGATCACAGCCGAAGCTTTTGCCTCATAAAGTAAGCTCACATAGCCGGCACCAGTGCGTAATCATTGAGTCTGCTCCCATAGGAGTCTCTAGCCATAAGGATCGAGCCAACAGCTCCGTCGGAATCTCCGAGCTCTGAACGAGGGCAGCGACAAAAAAATAATGACTCGCACCTGTGTCTATAAGCACTACAACAGGGGTGGAGTAGACACATATAGTACCTCGAATCATCTTTGGTGCGCCGTGGTTGTAGGCCTCGACTGCATTGAGCTGAGACCGCCTTAGTCCACTAGCTCCCTATAGACGGGGTGGACCTCTTGGTGGTGGTGGTGGTAGATCCTTGAAACGTCGTCCACTACCCGCTGCTCGACCAGCTCCTCTGACACGTCCGCCTGCTCCTAGAAGACCACCACAGTCGAACCTCTGTCTCTGGCCGGGAGGTCCCTCTACTATATGCTGCTCATCTGCATGGAAGGTTGGGCAGTCATGAGCTATGTGTCCCAACTCGCCTCATGCATAGCACTGCATGCTCCTCGTATAGATGACTCTGTCTCATGTGCCCTGCCCAACCGAACTTGTATCCTGGGATCGCCCACCTAATGGCCTGGTCTACTTGGACCTCTGCGTCATCTGTCTACTGTCGGCTGTAGAAGACTCCACTACATGTTTCCCTGTGGTGGGTCTCGCCGCTGGTGACTGCTCAACGAGAAAAATCTGCACTAGAAGGGCTCACTCCAGCGCCCTCGTTTGCGTCGGAATGCTGAGGGGAATTGTCGAAGCCATGATATCATGCCTGAGTCCCTGCTTGAAGGTTCGGGCCCTAAAGAACGAGTCCCATAACTTATCCATGGAGTAGCGTGAGAGGTCAATGAACCTCGCTGAGTACTGAGCTACTGTCATACTGCCCTGCTGCAGATGAAGTAACTCCCGAATCCGCACCGCACGAAGGGTGGTTATAGGAAACTCTGAGCGAAAGAGACTCTAAAAGTCTCCCCAGAGTAGTGATGCCTCGTCATGCACTTAGAGAATCAGGATCCACCATCTACCTGCTGCTATGTATAGGAGACTCGTGACAAGGATCACCATAAGGTCGGCTGGTGTCCCTACCAATCTGAAAACTCTCACGATAGCCTCCAGCCAATTCCTAGCTGCCTGTGGGTCCCTCTCTCCCCAGAACCTGGGCGGCCTCTGGCGCTGGAACTCATGCAACACACTCAGGCGGTGTGCACTCTCTACTACTGAAGCTGGTGGTATCGGTGGCCCAGCGGGTAGTGGTAACGCAGGTACCTCCGCTGTGATGGGGCCCTGCACTGAGTCCTCTTCGCTCAGTGGGCTACCATCTCGTACGTAACTCGGAACCCTAGCTGGCTGCCTTCGTGGGGCCATCCTAAAAAGAAACAGGTGCACCGTAGTTAAAACATTATACCTGGTGAGCTGACACGAAGTAATCACATGAAACCTTTTTCAAAGGAAACACACACGCAATCCGTGTTTTCGTGCACTCGGTCGGAGATCAGAAGTAAGAGTCCTAGTGTATGGATACGTCGGCCGCCGCACCGACACCAGTTTCCCAAAACTGATAACCACACCCAAAACACTTAACACAATTATTGTTAAAAGAATCAGAGTCCAAGATCTGTGGTAGAACCAACTCCTCTAATACCAATTTGTCACGACCCGTCCTCGGGGCCCGTGCAGTGACTACCCCAAGCCCACCTTCCATAGGCTAGGGGATGGCGACTAGCACCAAAGGCGTAAATCCCTAAGTTGGGAAGGATTTACCTTTATAAAAGTAAACAAACACAACATAGTATGCAACAGGAAGTAAACACTAATTAAAACTAAATACAAAAGAGTGTGCTGGAAAGTAAATGGGATAGTATACAAACCCAACTGAACAACAAGTACAAGTAAAAAAGGGCAAACAACTGAAAGTAAAGAGAAGCTCCTGGATCTTCCTCCGGGGTTCTTACCTAAAGGGTAGGTACATATGGTCACCTCAGCACTCACGTCCGTCAGTCTCCTCTGTGTTCCGACTCGTCGCAAGGTCCACCTCCGGGTGCCGTCCAGTGCTGGCGCTCTCGGCCTCCGTCAGCGCTGTCCGTCATCTGCATCCAACACAATGAGGTGTGAGCATAGCCAGTGCAAGGGTGAGTATAACGATACTCAGTAGGGTCCCTGAGACCCACAAGGTCTCACAATATCCACTAAGGATAAACAAAATAATAAAGTTACAATCACGAAGTATCTACCAACCCTACATAGGTATATGCCCATACATATATCTAAGTTACCAATCTCAGTCTGGCTCCAACTCTCAAGCCCAAGCAGAAACCAATTTCACAAAGGAAGTAAATTCAATCACCACGATGATAATGGTTGAAAGACATGACTCAACTCACACAGTAATCCCACAACAGTAGGGAGATATAGATGATCAGATGTAGCCATTGAATCATCTAAGCTATCGAACCCACACATGATACAGGACCAGCTAAGCCGTCAGACCCACACAGGATACATGCCATCTATCTCGTCTAAGCTGCCGGACCCACACAGGATACAGGCCAGGTATCTCGTCTAAGCTATCCGACCCACACAGGATACAGGAACAGAATTCAGAATTGTTGAACCCACACAGGATTCCGGTACAGTAGTTGTCGTCGAACCCCCGGAGGATTCCAGTAGAGTAGTCATTGCAGTCACAGCCAGCTCTAGGGTTCCCGCACACAGCATGCTCGATTCCGAGAGGGTCCACTCCTTGAGCAAAGGGGTCTATATATCAACTATAACGAATTCATGAGTTGATGTATCCTGAAGTTCTATCTCATCAAAAGAAACCCAATGCGACAGACGACGCGTCAATCAGACGCCTGGTCTGAGAGTTATTGGCTTTTCCGTTCTAGGGGCCCAGTTAGATTTACACTCGATCCAAACCCAGACGTTTTCCAAAGTCATCCAAAAATCACTTAGCGTATAAAAAAAGGACCACGTCATCGCGAGGATCCCAGTTCCATAGACGGTGCGTCGATCGGACGCGCAGTCTAGGAGATATTCGAATTTAAGCGGAGTCAGGCCCGGTCCGTCAAGCCCAGTGGGCTGGCGAGGCGGCCTGACCTGGCTCAGCGGGTCCGACCCGACTGGGGGGTCAGGCCGGCCTGACTTGGAAGGTCTGAAACAGCTGGGGGGTCAGCCCGACCCGGTGGGGTGTGGCCCACCTGCGGACCCGGCCCGCAGAGCGGGCCGTTCCAGTTTGCCCGGCGGCGCCGCCTCTCCCAGCCCGGCAGGCTGAAGCCGGCTGGTTTTGTCAAGTGCGAGAGGCCCACACAGCGGGCCGCTGTTCTTCTCACGCGGTACCAAGTGGTACCGCGGTTCTTTAGCCCAGCTGGCAGGTGGCCGACCAATTCGATCGGTGAGCGGCCCGCGGTTTCGGGCCATGTCTTCTCCACGTGGCGCCAGCGGGTGCCGCGATCTCCCAGCCCGACCAGTATGAGGTCAGACGGTTCTTCTCCAGCCAAGAAGCCCATGGTTGCGGGGCATGTTTCTCTTCCACGTGGTGCCTTCAGGCGCTGCCATCTTCCAGCGGTCCGGCCGGTCGGCCGACCGGTCGTCCCGCTGCCTGGATCCACGGTGTTCGGTCGCCTCCGCACCTTCACTGCGGCACGACGTCGCTGCAGACCTTCTATACTTTGCGCGGCGTGAAGACGTCATGCCACCTCTGCCTCCAATGTTAATCAACATAAACCAACAGAGGGACGTTGATCCATTTTTGTTTGGCACACACCCTCCACGTTAAATGATAACAACTGCCCATCGTCGAACATGGTAAACGTCGAAGCGCGTGGATATAATTTAAAGTAATCAAATTCCTCTACCTTGATTCGAAGTTCATTTGTTGACGATGGCGTCTATTCGTTGATGTTAGGGTGCATCCAAGGAGAAAGTTTCGTTATTGGCAACGTTCTTTGTGGATGACGTTTGTTTCTTTAACACGGATGGAGGTCATTGGATATGTTCTTCGTGTTCTTCATGGGAAGAATTCTTTCTTCCAATTCTCCAAAGCTTCCCCAATGTATAATCACTAACCCACGTAAAATAATAGGCCACCTATATTTTAATGTTGGAATGCAATTCAAATGAATTCAAAAGAATTCACCACACCACAAATTAATTAATTATGGCTTTAACTAATTATGTTGGCACAATTAAGGAAAGGGAGGTGGAGAGGCTCCACGAAAATAAATGAGGAGTGGTGGCCTCATTAATTTCAAGGGGAGTCCAAGAGTTTCAAAGGGGGTTTAAAGGAAGTTGAGGGGTTTGGTGTTCATGTGGGATCCACCAAAAAATATCCTCCCATGGGAGGTTATGTGGGGTGTTGGACCCACATGAAACTTCCCTTGGGAGGAAATAACCACCAACTAAATAAAATTATGTCACACATTTCCTTATTTAATTTATTAAGAATCCCCAGAATTATCATCCGCTCTCGACCAAACGCAACTGCGATAAAGGTAACCTTAAGCTATTACCAACACTGAGAGTACATCAGTGTCCTCGGGTTTCAATTCCGAGCACCGGTTCAAAATATAGGAAACCCACACGTACATTTACTAAACGTACCTGAAAAATACTTCAGAAATTGTTTCTGGGCACACCGGGGCTTGGAATCTGGTGCCATCAAAAACTGCGGACTCATAAAATTCCAAAGAATTTAATAAAAAATGTTTCTTGAAATTTCCAGATCTTTACATCAGTGCTAAATTATAATGTTTTATATTCTTTATTCCATCATTCTTTATAATATCACAAAAAGGGGAAAAATTTGGATAAATACAACATTTTATTTTATGCTTTTAAATCTTTTATTGGAGGAGAAATTTAATTTGGATAAACAATTTTTATGTGTTATATCTTTGAGAGAATTTGGATTTAGTTTTTTTCTTTTAATATTTTACTTAGGGGGAGAAAAGACATTCTATTTTACTTTATAAATGGAGATAAATTTTAAATGTTTTCTTTTGTGTAACTATGGAAAACACAATGTTTATTTCTTGATGAAATAATTTTGTGAAAATTAAATATTGTCTTATCTTCGAAAAATTCTAAAATATTTGCAATTAAGTTTGTAAGTTAATTACAATGGTTATTTGATGGGTTCCATGATCATCAAAATGGGGAGATTATTGAGAAAGTGTTGTTTTCAACAATACGTTATTTTATTATTATTAGGGGAAAATTGTTGAGAACAATACTTTACCTCTTTATGATGATTTTGATTCTCACAAATACCCTTATTTGTTATTATAATGATTTTATATTGAGTATATTTAGGAAATTTATATTCATTATATTCTTATTTCTGAAGAAATATTAAAGTTTTTGATCAGCGTTAATCAATTGATAAAGTATTTATAAATCACTTGAGCGTGTTCGGGAAACACTGTTCATACCCTATGTTAAGGAGCGTAACATAAAGAAATAATTCATTGTTTTACTTTACAGATTATCAGAAAAGTGTGGTTAAACAACCATACATTATCAACAAAGTATGAAAAAATAACCCTACATTTGGAATGAACCTTATGTTTGGATTATCAGAAAAGTATGGGAGTAGTGTCGTACGTTTTTTTGTAAAAATTTACGGTTCATCAAACTTACTTTTTTAAACAACCATATGTTTGATTGAAAAGTATGGATCATGAATGTTATGTTCTGAAGTAGAGAAAAGTATATATCATATACCGTATGTTTAAGAGTTGAAGAGAAAAGTATGGATGATCAACCTAACGTTTGAGATCAACCTTACGTTTGAAGAATGGATCATCAAATCTTACTTTCCTGATAAACCTTACGTTGTGAACCTTACATTAAGAGAATGTATGCTATGCAGTTCAACCCTACATTTGGCATTAGAGATTTAAATTACAACTTTATTAAAGCAACGATATTTATGCGAATTATTAGGTTGATCTCCAGCCAGATTAAATTCCCGAGTCTAAAGAACATCTTTGATGGATTTAAATCCGTTTATTTATGATTCAATGGATCGATTAAAGAGGAGATTTTCATGGTGAATTTTAAGGGGAGTTACAACTGCTCTATTTTTCAAAATTTTGAATATCGTGATTCTAAAGGCAACTTTTGTGGATCTAAATTTAAAAAGAGAATTCTCGTCTCTATTCTATGTATACCTGTATTATTTTGTATTATAGAGAAAGAGGAAAATCATCGAAAAGAAGAAAAATATATATCAATCTCTTGAGTTTTTCATTGATACAATTTACAGATACAATCGAGACTTACAGATATGATGTAACGAAGAGCGACAAAGCTCTGCTTTCTGAAAAAGAAGAAACACAATTGAAGATTCACCGATTCTACATCGAATAACTTTTGTGAATAGAATGTTGTTAAAGTTTTGAATTTTATTTCAAGATCTACTACAACTGGATCGACTCAGAATGACTCTTACTTGAAGAACATCATTTTAGAAAATCGATGATCCATTGACTATCAATTGTGTGTTGTTGCAATTGTGAAGAACAACTGGAAAGTATTTCAAAGAACAAAATCTCTTTTACTTTGAGTGACCGAATTCTCATACTAAGATGTGTGTTAGGTTATGTGTGTGAACCCGAAGGCTCTGTTTAGCCTTAAATTTGTAAAGGTGTTAACTGCCTGCACTCAGTTGCGGAATGGTCTGTTGATAAGAGGACCATATAGTGAAAATCACCGAGCTCATGGAGTAGAGCACTGGTGGAGTGTACTAGGGCCTTTTATTTCCCGTACCACTATACATCATGCATCCTTTGATATTTATTTTCCACTGCTTAATTATTCTGATAAAGTTAAAAGGAAAAATCACGATTTCATGAAGAAATTGAAATAAACACAATTCACCCCCCTCTTATGTATATTTGGTATAACCCGATCCAACAAGTGGTATCAGAGGTGGTTATTTTGATAAATCTATGACAAGATGAATGTTTTTGGATTATACAAAGAAAAATGACTAATACACGAGAGGGCATGTCAATGGTTTGAGCTCCCTAATTCAATGGTGAAAATTATGGATGATGGAAATCAAGGATGATCATTTATTTAAAGTACCTTTGATATAGAGTCTACTAAAAAATTCCAACTCCCTATGTGATTCTATAGAAACCTGAAACATGGAGTACTAATATTGAAGTAGGGTTCGACACAAATTCAAAAGCTATGAATGATATCATCTGTGGTCTTGGACCAAATGAATTCAATAGAGTATCGAAGTGCCCGATGACTTATGAAATGTGGTAGATGATTGTAGTTGGCTATGAAGGAACTGACAATGTCAGACAGATGAGGTATGCCACTATAAAATTGAAATTCGACACAATCAGATTGTTTGAAGGATAAAGTATCACACTGATGAATAGAAGTCTTACATAAATTGTTAATAACATCAGTACCTTGGGATATCCAATCAAACAAATAAATCAGTCTCTGAAAGTACTGAGAGTTATACCGCCTAGATGGAATGGGATATCAGCTGCTATAAGGAAATCCTAACCTTTCAAAGATCTTAGATTGAGAGAGTTAATTGGATATATTATGATGTATGAATATGAGATCGAAGATGAAGCAAATGAGCATAAAGTTTTAATCAAAACGGAAAATACTGATTTGAAGGTAACATCTCAAAAGAAAAGAAAAAAAATGAAGAATGAAATAAAAGTTAAATCAAAGAAGTATGATTCATCTGATTTAGATGAGGAACTGGATCAACTGGCCATAAAGTTCATTAAATTCTACAGAAAGAAGAAAGGATTCAGAAAATCCTTTAAAAAGGAAGAAAAAGAACCAAAGGAAGTCAGATGATGTGAATGTAGAATGATGGGTTACATCATACCCAACTGTCCTCAATTAAAAGAAGAAAAGAATAAGAATTTTTCAAAAACAATGATTATGCACAAAAAGACAAAAGATAAATGAAAGCTACTTGGAGTGTTTATTAAGACTCCAATAGCTCATCAAAGTATTACTCGGAAAAAGAAGAATCAAATCTGAAAGCAAACATGTGCTTTATGGCAGAAGCTGTTGAAGTACAATCTTACTACTCATCTGATTTTGATTCTAGTTCTAGTTATTCAAATAATAAACTTATAGCCTACTGCAATATTATGGAAGTGAAATATGATTCCTTATTTAGGAATCATAAATCACTGAAAAATATTCATAATGCTATTTTAGGATATAGAGACACTCTTCTAAAACAACATCAAGAGTTAATTGAAAAATATAACACATCCAACACAAACTATATAGATAATGGAACTAAAATAAAATCACTACAAACATAAGTAGAAACATACAAAATTGAAACTCTTATTTTTACAAAAGGAGAAAATACAATAAATAAATTAATTGGAAATAATGTGATTAAAAAGAAAAGATATAGAATAGGTAGTGAATGGGAGAAACCAAGATTGTATATGAACTATTTTTTCCCAAGTACAAAAGGTAAAATTTGTAACTACTGGGGAAAAAAGGTCACATATCTAAATGATATTATTTAAGGAAACCAAAAATAAGTGGGATTAAGAAATCATTTGTTGCAATAAGTTTATATGATTCTATTGATTATAGAAAAACAATGCAAGTATGGATTCCTAGATATTTTCTAGCTAATACTACTGGGCCCAATAGAATAGGGGTACCAAAACAAATCATTGTTTAATTGCCATTTAAGAAAGAAGGTCACATAATCCAAATTGAAATATGGTATTTGGACAGTGGATGATCCAGACATATGAGTGGAAATTCAACAAATTTCAAAACTCTAACTCAAAAGGATGGAGGTATAGTCACATTTGGTGACAATGCCAAAGGTAAAATTATTGGCATTGGAACTATTGGAGATCTAGAAGATATCTCAATCAATAAAGTACTTTTTGTACAGGGATTAAAACACAACCAAATAAGTATCTCTAAACTCTGTGATGATGATTATTTTGTTGATTTTTATAACAACTGTTGTAATGTTTTAAAGATAAATTTATTAAATTTAAAGCACTTAGAACTGATAATGTTTACACCATGGACTTATATTCCTTCTATAAACAAAAAGTAAAATGATTAACTGCTAAGATAAATGAATCTTGGATCTGGCATAGATGTCTTAGACATTAAAAGATATATTATTTATATAAGTTATCTAAGAAACAATTAGTTTTTTCTTTGCCTAGTATTAAATTTTAAAGTGATAGATTCTATGATGCAAGTCAACTTGGAAAGCAACACAAATCATCAATCAAATCTGTTAACAAAATTGCTAAATCTAAACCTCTAGAACTTATCCATATGGATTTTTTTGGACCTTCAGGAATAGAATGCTTGGATGGTAAATTTTATATACTTTTTTTAGATGATGACTATTCTATATTTAATTGGATTTATTTTCTAAAATATAAAAATAAAGCTTCTACCATATTTGAATGTTTTTGAAAAGATGTTCAAAATGAAAAAGATTCTAAAATAATTTCATTAAGAAGTGATCATGGTGGAGAATTTGAGAATCTGGAATTTAATTCCTTTTGCTTAAATCTGGGTATTAAACACACCTTCTCTGCACCAAGAACAACACAAGAAAATGGAATTGTTGAAAGAAGAAATAGGTTTATTCAAGAAATGTCTAGAACTATGCTAAATGAATATAGTCTTCCTACCTATTTCTAGGCATAAGTTGTAATCACAACCTATTATATAATGAATATAGTTTTAATCAATTTTTTTTAAAAGTATCCCTATGAACTCCAGAATAACAGAAAACCAAATGTAAATTATATTAAAGTTTTTGGATGCAAGGTTTACATCTTAAACACCAAGGAAAATCTAGATAAGTTTGATCCAAAATATGATGAAGTAATTTTCTTAGGATATTCTTCTATTTCCAAGGCTTATAGAGTTTTTAATAAAAAGTCAAGGATTGTTGAAGAATAATTTCATGGGAAATTTGATGAATCTGATCACCTTGAGATAAGGAAAGACCAAATTGATGAATCTGAATCTAATGATAACAAGAGACTTGAGAACTTAAAAGATGACTTTGAAAAATATTTAAATGAAATTCAGTCTAGTTTAGAAGGACTTGACATTGAAGAACCTAACAGTGTAATACCTAGATAGTCTAGAACCCTAAAGAATCACCCTTTATAGCTATTATAGGAGACCTAGACACTAGAATAAAAACCATAAGAAATATTACAAATATTTTTGAATTATATACCTTTCTATCCAAATTAGAACCTAAGACATTAGAAGAAGACTTAGTTGATGAATGTTTGATTATAGTAATGAAAGAAGAACTAAAACAATTCAAGAGAAATGAAGTTTGGAATTTAGTTGAAAGACCTCAGAACTATCTAGTTATAGGAACTAAATGGTTCTTTAGAAATAAACAAGATTATCAACGAATAATAACTAGATATAAAGAAAGACTAGTAGCTAAAGGTTATAATCAGAAAGAAGGTAGAGATTATTATTATACCTTTGCACCTATAGCTAGATTAGAATCCATCAGGATCCTTTTAGCATATTCATATCATATGAACTTTAAATTATTTCAGATGGATGTTATGTCTTCCTTTTTAAATGGTTACTTATTAGAGGAAGTTTATGTTGAGTAACCTCCTAGTTTTGAAAATTCACAAAAACTAGATTCTGTTTTTAAACATACTAAAGCTATTTATGGCCTTAAACAAGAACCGTGAACTTGGTATGAAAGATTAAGTTCTTTTCTTTTAAAAAATTATTTTACTGTTGGGATGGAAGATCCAACACTGTTTAAGAAAACTATCAACTCTAATATTTTATTGGATAAAATTTATGTTGATGAGGTAATTTTTGGTTCAACAAACAAAAAACTTTATCATGAGTTTTGAAATTTAATACAAAAATAATTTGAAATGAGTATGATGGGAGAATTAAAATTTTTTAGGACTTCAAATTTATCGAAAGGATTTTGGAAATGTTTTAAATAAAAGAAAATACATTACTGCTTTAATAAAGAAATTTGGACATGAATACAGTAAGACATATTCAACTACTATGTGTACAAATATAAAACTTTATTTGGATGAAACTTTATATAGAGGTATGATTGGTAGTTTATTATATGTTACTACTAGTAGTCTAGATATAATGTATTCAGTATGTCTTTGTGCTAGATTTAAATATAATCCTAAAAAATCTCACTTAAGTGCTATCAAAAAACTTATAATCCTAACATTCTTAGTCTTGTCTTTAACAACTTTTTGGGCCATTTTTGTGTTTAACACCTATGCTTTGGACATGTTCAGGTTTCCAAATTTTTCATTAAAAGTGATTTTGAAATAAAAAGAAAAAGGATTGGATTGGATTGGAATCTATTATCTATTTAAAAACACATAATTTTAATTTAATTTCATATTAAAATGATGAATTTGGAAGCTATAGATTATATAGAAAAAACACCTCAGGGGCTTCTCACTTTTTAAAAAAATATTTAGTGTCATGGTCTAGTAAGAAATGACATTCAGTTTCCCTATCAATAGCCAAGGCAGAATATGTATCTGCAGGCAGTTTCTATGCACAAGTTTTGTGGATAAAAAATGCTCTTATGGACTTTGGACTAAAGTTTAATAACACACTTATTTTATATGACAATACACATGCTATAAATATTTTAAAAAATCTTATTAATTATTATCTAACTATTCATATTGATATCAGACATCATTTTCTAAGATATAGTGTTCTTAAAAAAGATATATTCTTATAATTTTTAATAATTGAAATTCGATTAACTAATATTTTTACTAAAACACTTCATACTTATTGGTTTGATTTTATTACGAGGGAGATATGTTTATATATTTTTTAAATGAATTTTTTTTAATCACTTATTTTTAATTCTTATTTTATTTGTTTTTATTATTACTTTTTTTTAGAATAGTTTAAAATTTCATTTGTATGGTTTTCAATTTTTTTTCCGAATAAGTTTTTGATTTTAAATAATGTAATCGTTATTATGTGCATAATGACATGAAAATCAAGGTTTTTAGAGAACTTTTAAATTCTAAACTTTTCATTTTCTTAAAAAAACATTTTAAAACCCCGAAAACCTCTACCGCTCTTTTCTACCCGCACCTGATCCTTTGAAACGCTAGCTTGTCAAACCTTCAAAAATCTATGTCAGCAATGGATAAAATCAAAATTAATGATGAGCTAGAAACCAGAAACTCCAAGTGGAATCAGTCGACAGGATGGAAGATTTTGCAAGGAAAAGTGATTGATCTAGAATGGTTGTACCAGATGGATCTGATGCTGAGGGAAACCCTAGAATTTCAGAAACTTGATCAAACCTTCAGTGGAGACTATATAGAGTTTCTATAGGAGGTATAACTTCATTACTTTTTAAAATATGTTCATTTAAATCTGGGAGAAGATGAATATTCAATAATAGCTAAGATCTAGGATAGAGATTTTTCGATTTTGTCTCTGGAGATAGCCAAAATTCTCAACTACCCTCATGAAGGAGTTTTCCATTTTGATTTAAGGATTATTGGTGATAATTTCCATAATTTTGAGGAAATTATGTATTTTTTGTTTAGCTCTACAAATATAAGGAATATGTTAGTAAAAAATCTAGAGCCTGAGCAAAAGATTTTAGTTAAATTTGTGCAAATAGGTATTGCACCCATAATGTCAAAGATGGAGAAAATATTGTCCCCTGATATGTACATAATTTTTTTATGAGTGATATTATGTTGAATTTTCCAAGATATATGGTGAGATATATCAATTATTTCTTCCAATCAGAAGCGAGGATGATCTTCTATCCTTTTGGAAGGTTCATTTCAATGATTTTATTTAAGAAAGATATTATAAGGCTGGTGGATGCTAGAGTGAGATGCCACCATAGAAACATCATTAATGTTGGAACACTGAGGAAGATTGGTTTCTTTTGGAGCACATTAAAAGAAAAACTTGTGCCTGTTGGAGTAGAAAATGAACAAGAGAGTGCTCAGGAGCTACTTGCAAAATCAAAGGAAGGAGTAGATGAATCTAGAACTAGTGAAGTGTTATGGAGGATACAATTTGAATTTATTGATGCATCTACTGAGAGAAGATAGGAAGGACTTCTACTTAACAGAACCAGAGTTACTCAAGATGTTGAGGAGACTGATGTGGAATCAAATATTTCAACTACTAGAGATTTGTTGAGCTACAAGTTTTTAAGAGAAACTAATTTCAATGTGATTCAACGTAGAGTTGTTGCTCTGAATGAGGTGACTCCTCAAGTGGAATAAAAAATTGTGTCTCAGGGAGAGGAAAAAGTATAGGCATAGGCTACATCTAGAACTGACCTTATATAATCTATTCAAAAGGAAGTCAATCAAGGGGAACTAGTTTTAGTAGATCCAATCTTTGAGGAATTTAATGAAGAATATGCCCATGAAGAGCATCCTCCTACACATGTTGAGATTCAAGAGGAAAATTTTTCTGATCTTTATACTGAACTGTTGAATGAAAATTTTTCTGTGGATGAGTCAAGGAAAGACTCAAAGGAAAAATCTGTAGAAAAGATGGTTCAGAGAGAGAATGAAGAAACATATGATGCACAATATTCTCCCTTGGTACTGATGCATCAAATTGAAGCTGAAACTAAGAATCTAGAAAGAGTGCCTCTAATTATGAGAATGAAGAAGTGGAAGAGTTGTATAGATAGTTAAATAGAGATAAATTTAAAAATGATGCCTCGAGAAGTGCATTAGAAAAGGAACATCAGAAATTTCAAAGACTGAAAGATAGTTCTGTTTCTAATAATGAAGCTAAAAATTTCAAGAAGGAAATATTGGCTGAAGTTGAAGATCATAAATCTGAAATGGTGATGAAGTCTAATTTACTAGAGGTTAAGTCTTTCTTGGAGAAACAATTCACAGCTATCAGAAATAATGAAACCAATACATCAGGTACTTCACCTAATCTGATCAGAATATTTCAGTCCATTACAGTTGTGACGGGAAATATGAATGACATACTTCCATACCTTCAATGCAATAGTGCTCCTTTATCCGTGTTGATGGAAAATCAGAATTTTTATATTGAGCAGTTGACTTCAAATGAACCTGGAATTAGAGCTTTGCTGAATCAGTTCACTGATAAGTTAACTCTTTTTACGGAGAAGGAAGAGAGGCTACATGAGTTCTTTTGAGTCAACTTGATTGAAAATCTTCATCTCAATCAAGAAGTAAGATATATCATTATCCAGTTAGAAGATGGAGTAATGAAAATATTGCGGACTCAGTTGGCATAAAATCAATAAATTTATTTTAAGTTGATGAAACATGTCTCATACCTTAACCCAACCTTTATTCATGTTTTTATTCATGAACTTTTACTATATTTTCAATAAAATATTTCTGCATTATATTTTTATGTGTTATTGGTTTGAAGCTTTTAAATCTTTTATTGGAGGATAAATTTAATTTTGATAAACAATTTGTAAGTGTTATCTCTTTGAGAGAATTTGGATTTGATTTTTTTCTTTTAATCCTTTACTCAGGGGTAGAAATGACATTTTATTTTACTTTATAAATGGGGTGTAATTTAAATGGTTTCATTTATGTAACTATGGACAACACAATGTTTATTTCTTGATGAAATAATTTTGTTAAAATTAAATATTTTCTTATCTCTGAGAAATTCTAAAATATATGTAATTAATTTTGTAAGTTATTTTCATTGGTTATTTCACGCGTTCTCTGATCATCAAAAGAGGATATTGTTGTGCCAGTGTCGTTTTCAACAATACTATATTTTATTGTTATTAAGAGAAAATTGTTGATAAAAATACTCTAACTTTTTTTGATGATTTTGATGCTTAACAAATAACCTTATTTGTTATTCTAATGATTTTATATTGAGTATATTTTAGGAAATTTATATTCTTTATATTCTTATTTCCGGAGAAATATTAATGTGTTTGATCAGTGTTAATCAATTGATAAAGTATTCAGAAATCAGTTGAGCGTGTTCTGAAAACACTGTTCATAAGTTTCGTTAAGGAGCATTGCGTAAAGAAAGAAACCATTCTTTTACTTTATGGATTATCAAAAAATTATGGTTATATAACCACATGTTATCAAAAAATTATAGAACAAGTACCCTATGTTTGGATTATCAAAAAAGTATGGAAGAAGTATCTTACGTTTGTTTCTCAAAAGTATGGTTCATCAACCTTACTTTTCTAAACAACCGTACATTTGATTGAAAAGTATGGATCATGAATGTGAAATTCTGAAGTAGGGAAAGGTATGGATCATATACAATATGTTTGAGAGTTGAAGAGAAAATTATTGATAATCAACCTTATGTTTGAGATCAACCTTATGTTTGAAGAATGGATCATCAAATCTTACTTTCCTAATCAACCTTACATTGTGAACCTTACTTTCAAAGAATGTATGCTTTGTAGTTCAACCCTATGTTTGGAATTGGAGATTTAAATTACGACTTTATTAAAGAAGCGATATTTATACGGATTATCAGGCTAATTTCTAGAAAAATTAAAATCCTGAGTCTAAAGTACATCTTTTATTGATTCAAATCCATTTATTTATGATTCAAAGGATGGATTTAAGAGGAGCTTTTCATGGAGAATGTTAAGGGAAGTTACAACTGCTTTGTTATTCAAACTTTGAATATTGCGATTCTAAAGGTGGCTTTTGTGGATCTAAATTTAAAAGGAGAATAATTGTCTTTATTATATATATACCAATATTATTTTGTATTTTAGAGAAAGAGGGAAATCTTCAAAAAGAAGAAAAATATATACCAAGATCTAGAGTTTTTCATTGCTACAATTTACAGAGTCAATGGAGACTCACATATATGTTGTTTCGAAGAGAAACAAATCTCTCTTTTCTGAAGAAGAAGAAACACGATTGAAGATTCACCTATTCTACATCGAATATCCTTTTTGAATTGACTGTTGTTAAAGTTCGGAATTATATTTCAAGAAATTCTACAACCAGATAAACTCATAACTACTCTTACCTGAAGAACATCATTTCTGAAAATCGTCAATCTATTGACTGTCAATTGTGTGTTGTTGCAATTGTGAAGAACAACTGGAAATTATTTCAAAGAACAAATACTCTTTTACTTTTAGTGATCAGATTCTATTACTAAGTTGTGTGTAAGGTTTTGTGTATGACCAATAAGGCTCTGTTTAGCCTTAAATTTGTAAAGGTTTCAGCTACCTGCACTCATTTGTGGAATAGTCTATTGATAAGAGGACTAGATAGTGAAAATCACTAAGCTCATGGAGTAGAGCATTGGTGGAGTGGATTAGGGGCCTTTTATTCCCCATACCACTGTAAATCGTGTGTCCTTTGCTATTTATTTTCTCTTCATAATTATTCATATAATGTTAAAAGGACAGATCATGATTTCACAAAGAAATTATAATACACACAATCCCCCCCCTCTTGTGTATATTTGGTATAACCCGATCCAACAGATGAGAGGGATAATTCACATCACACCAAATTGTTTAACTATGATTTGTTCAAAGACTATATCAAGTTATTAATTCTAATATTTATATTTTATCTCATAATACATAATTTCACATATAATTTGAAAATTTATTATTATTTTATGTTGGTAAAATAAAAAAATATTAATAGAGTTCATCATTATTTTCCTTTGAGAAGGAGAGAGACTTTTCATAGAAATGTATTTCCTTCTTGGTTAAAATCAAGACAAGACCATTAAATTAATCAACTTAAAATATAAATATTCATTTAATTTTATACTTCATACATATTTCAAGTATTGTGTTTTCACATTGAATATGTCACTAAATGATTGAGAGTGTTGGATTTTAGTCCACATTCTTTTGTTCATGAATGAAAATCATTAATAATCAATGGGTATTTTTTTACATCTAATAAAGTAATGAACATGAAAAAATAATATTATTTTATTATGTTAACTTCAATAATGAAATGTTATTATGGTGCATCAGAGAGTAGGAATCTATATGAAAATGAGTCTTATTATGAAGTTGTTGAGAAATTAATGCTATTGGATTACTACAATAACGGTAAAGACACTACAATAAATTGAAAAAGGTTTGATTAAATGAAACAACATGGTATATTTATTGACGAATTTAGATTTAGAGTTGTTAACATGACCCATTTCCCAGATATCGATGAACCATATATTGTTTAATCAATGGAGAAACACATTTTTTATGTGAAAAATCATATGATACCTAATTGTAGTTTCCTTAATGAATTATTCCGAAGACCAATTTTTGATAATGGTGGGGGTGAAATTGACACCATTGATGTGCTATTTAGTGTTGTAAAAAATATTGTATTCGATGACTCAACTTTTTCTATTTCCAAAATTAATTTTGAACTTAATGTAATGGTGGGTAATATATAGAAGCAACAATATACGTTTTTATTTCAGTAATTTTAGTTTTACATGGGTTTATTAACTTGTTATTTTTATAATTACTTTAATTTGGTTTTATTTTGGAACTGCATGTTTGTTTTTATTTCATTTAATTAGATTTATTTCAATTCAAAAAAACCAAGTTTAAAACTATTTTTAAAAATATGTATAACTTGTTTTAAAAAAATTGATTCCAAAAAAAAGTTCTTAAAAACATATTTAAAATAGTATTTTAAAATCTTAATATAATGACCCAGTATTAACTTATAAAGACATTTCATCTCTTTTTTAGAACATATAATACATTATATAAACAGATGCCAAAAGACCATATTAGTTTAGTTCCTTTGGAAACATGGAACAAAAATCTTCTAACCTAGTGAAATGTATTCAGTGTTTCTAATAAATATCACCTCCATTAGTAATTATTCTAAAAAACACTTTCTTCATAACTTGTGGAAGGAAAACATAATAAATGGGTGAGCTCAAATGCTTAGTAAGGGTAAATAAATGAAATGTATAAGCATATCATGAAAATAAGTGTATAAGAACATGATCATGACCATTTCAACATCATACCATGAAAATCAAAAATCATGAACATGAATCAAGGCATAAATATTTTCAGTTCATAAGACGTGAATCATTTAGAAATCAAGAGTATAATCCAAGAAATCATAACATTGGAATAAAACATGGAACTGTGGAATACACATAATCATATAAAAAAACTTATGTCAAGTAATTTTTCCAAGACCTTTATAGCATGTTAGGATTGTGATAATTTCCTGTGTACCTGCTTTAGGCTTAGGATGACCTCCTATGTACCCTCCTATTTTGGTATTCGGATTCCCTCCCATGTACCCACTTATTTTGGGCTTGGGATTCCTTCCCGTTTACCCTCTTGTTTCGGTCTTGGGATTCCCTGATGTTTACCTTTTAAGAACATAAAAAATCTATCATTACCCAATGCATTAGAGGGAGATATAGTTCCCACCCATCACATAATAAAATAATTCATACATATTCCATAAAATATTCATCATATAATGACCCATGAAAAGATATGGGTTCTATAAACATCAAATCATTACCCATGAAATGAAATAGGTTTCATTAACATTTCATCATATCATAACCTATAGAAAATAGATAGGTTTCATAACCATTTCATCAAAGCATAACTCATGAAAAGAAGTAGGTTTCATAAGCATATAACATGTGAAAGAGAAATGAGTTTCACAAACCTATAACCCATGAAAGAGAAATGGGTTTCATAATCATCACGCTATAAAAACATAAACCATTTAGAGAAAGAATATGAATATAACCTTTTAATAATTTTCCATAAGGGGATGAGTAACATAAACAGATGTCATCTTAGCTGGAAAATAATTTTGAAATGTCTTTTAAAAACATTTGTTGATGAAAGAAACCTTTTTAATTTGAAAAAAGATCTTTAAAACATAAAACCTTTTAAAAACCATTTTCTCGAAAATAAACATGAAAAATTATAAAGAAATATTTGAAAACATTTTGTAAAACTTTATAAATAAAAAATTATAAAGAGATCTTGAAAATGTTTTGAAAACCATTTTACTTGAAAACTTATAAAATAAAATTGAAAACATTTTGAAGAACATTTATTTGAAAATACATTGAAAACTTATGAAGAAGGATTGAAAATGTTTAAAATACTTTTTAGAAAATATATATATTTTTAAAAACCATTTTTATTGAAAACTAATTTAAAAAAAATGAATATACAAAATAATAAAAATATTTTTTTCATTAAAAATAAACTTGTAAATTTAAAATGGAATCTTTGAGGAAATTAAGGTCATGATGATAGGTATGTCCGTACATGCAGTGTAACACCCTGACCCTGGTTACCTAGAGTCGGTGCTTTATTACATAACATTAGAATGATACAAGGAATCATTTCCTGAAAGACCGATCAATTTTTTATTATTGGAAATAAGATACAAACATAAGTTCAACATTAAAACTTGGAAAAAAATTCAACACTAATTTATTCCATTACAAACATCCAATCCTCCTAGATTATGCCAGCATGTAACTCATAATTAACTTCTTCATATCCTAGTAAAATGAAACATAAGAAAGGAGGGAGATCAAACGCATAGTAAGGGTAAGAAATATAGTGGAAGATAACATAAACATTTAGCATGATGAATAATAAAAAACACATGCCTTTACAAATAATAAACATGAACACTTAATGGCAGGAATATGAGTTGAGTAAATAATGCCTTAATAAAACATAGTCATGGGTATTCTACTAGTCGAATGACCACATGAACCATCATTATTATTTTCATAATGAGGGAATGTATAATGTCGGACATTCTGAAACATTTTGTCAAGGCCATGGCCAAGGCGTTTACAAATGATTAAGATCTATGCCAAAACCATACATCAAACTGGGAAAGGCCTCAACCAATTCCACTTATAATTGTCTCATGAGACCTACCGATGCACCGAGAAGCTATATCATACTCCACCCATCACATACTAAGTCCAATACATTCCTCATATGAAAAGGTTGAAACATAATGTAAACATTCGTAATAAAACTAGCATAAAAAATGTCAATACTTTAACCATAAATCATGAATGGTATAAAAATAACACATCCAAAATCAAAAATATCACAAAACCTTCAATACAATATGGAAGATCTGTATCTTAATACATAAACTTCAAACAAGTTTAAAATCCATCAATGGATTTTCACATAGATGAAATAAAAACTATTTGAAAGAAATACCTCTTTCCCTTTTGAAACCATTTAAGAGTCACATAATTATAAAATAAAACATTTATTTTGAAAATATTACTATAAGATTTTAAGGGAAGCTTCGATGATGTTATAATGGTGGATAATAGCTGCACCCACTATATAAGTTAAAAAAACATTCTAACCTTAATTTTGTCAAAAAGGTCATAAAATACCTTGTTTGGAAAACGACAGAAAGATAACTTTGAAAAAATATAAGGTCAAATAAGGGTATAAATTACATTAACCCATACTATAGTAAATTGTAATTTTTTTGAAATACATTTTTAAGAAAACATGGATACAAATGATAAATAGGTACAAGTAGATACTTATGTAAAAACAACCTCGGATAATAAAGAGATTGTGAAATTAACCCTTACCGTGTACTTTTCCTTAGTCAATGGTACTTTAAAATCCTGTATAATAGTTAAAACATTGTTATTAAATTATACAAGAACTATATACATAAATATAATATCATATATGATCCTCTAATATTGCTTTGTTAATAATATTTCAGTAGTATCATTGTTTCTGGTGTTAACTGATTCATTTTCCTTTATATGATTGGTTACGTAAGCCGTGTTTGTTATGGATAGGATTTATTTTATTTATATACAGAATTATATTATTTACATAAACATTATTTTTAATTATAAAATGAAAATTATTCTTGAATGATTACGATGGGGAAATGAATCTCATCGCGTTCGTGGAGACGGTAATCCGTACGTAAGCTCGAGCGACAATATCATTATATTGATGGTGAAATATTATGTAATTTGATGGTATATAATATATACAGAATAAATAACATGTGATATTTATTATTTACATCAGTTATACTCATTATAATACCCATCCAAATAATGAAGTGTTTGAATAACAAACTACACCACGACGTGGAGACGGTAAGCCGTACGTACGAACGTATGGTGACTTTATCATTCATATAATTGATAGAATAATGAATATGGTTGTAAAAGTTTTATAATAACATCAAAATGTATATAAGATACTGGATTTATTATTTTAGAATGAAAACAACAATGAAAGGGGAAGTGGAAGAATAAAATAACTTGAAAGAGGTGATGAAATATTTACCTCTTCTTCGGGTTCTTCCTTTTGATTTGATCAAAAGGGACCCTTAAGTTGGCTTTATGATCAAATTAATGCTTCTAGGATGAAGGGAGGAAATTTGGAAGGATATTTGGGTAGGGTTTGACTGATCCAAAATGTCTTTGTAGGTGTGAAATTAAGAGAA
Source organism: Viscum album (assembly GCA_963277665.1). NCBI lineage: Eukaryota > Viridiplantae > Streptophyta > Magnoliopsida > Santalales > Viscaceae > Viscum > Viscum album. Next base: position 2,077,971,274 of record OY728128.1, on the reverse strand, counting down.
GGGGAAGTGAACTTTTATAAGAGAGGTGAGGGTCACTTTAGGAAAAGCTTGAAATATTATTTTATAATAAAATAATTTTTTGTTTATAATGGCCCCAAAATGAATTATTACATGGCTAAGGTGAGAATCGGTCGAAAACCTCTAAACCAATATGTTTTAGAAAGGTTTAGTTCATCATATTAACCTTATCATTTATATTTAACTGTTAGTTAAATAGTTTGACATTTACCATGTCTCTTTGTATTTTTATTTTATATGGTTAATAAACTTACAATAAACTTCCAATAGAACCCAAAGTGTTTCATTATTAACATATATATAATTATCTAATTACTTTTTCTGAACATTATTTTTTTATGAATTTTATATCAATTAATAATATAGTATTTGTTTTAAAAACTCAATTATGTCAATTTTGACACTATTTAGTATTTGGTTTTTTTGAAAATCATAACAGCATGATTACTTTGAAAAACAATTATTTAATCAACCCTAAAATATCATATTAACCTATAATTTTTTTTAATTCATCAAAAGTCTCAAATTGTATTTATTTGAATATTTATAATATCAATTATTTCAAACTTTCATTAATAAGGTAATTACTACATCATCATTGTGTCATAAATAAATTAAATTATTTAATGTCTAAATTTTTTAAATAAAATACCATTGTCTAGGAAATATTTTTATCTTTCTAATTAATATTTATATTTGAATATATCTTATGTATAATCCTATATTAAAAATGGTTTACTTATTAAACTTTGAATTTAACTATTTTAACTCTTCATTAAATAAAATAATAATAAATGTTATAATCTAATCCAAGTGGAACAAAGAGGATAATATTTTATTCCTAAGGTTTTTTGGTATAATAATAATTATCCAATTTAATTAGGACATGTTTTAGGGTAATTATGATATCATTTTTACCCTTAATTACCGTTTTTACTTTTAACCGTGGTAAATAAAAGTAAAAAGTTACTATTCACCAAAAATTATTTTCATCTTATTAAACCAAATTTTAACTATTGATATTAATTGTTTCTCTGGGATTTTTTAAATTAAACTCACAGAAGCAGTAAAGTTAGGTTTTATTCAAATTTGGAAATGCTCCTAGGAGGTGTGTAAAATACTGTAAAAAGTTCAATAAAATTTTTATATATCTAAACATATTATAAAATGTCTCCAAAAAATTAAATTGAACTTATATAGGTATTATGTATCTATTTTTACCTAAAATAAATTTAAATAAAATAAATAATTATTTATATAAAAAGTCTGTTTTAACTAATAACGCAATGTTTTTCACTATTCATCAAAAATCGAAAGTTTTCAGAAAAATACCACAAAATCACCCTAATTTAATTTCAATATTCCAAATTCAAAAATGAAGTCCATTTTGAAAAATAAAATTTATAAAATTTAAAAAAGTGGGTATTACTATTCATAACAGCTAGATTGATTGTTCATAGTGTGTTAGAATCTCGATGTTGCGTACAATGCATGCTATTGCATTATTCAGAGAGAAAAATACCATAGAATCATGTGGTGTTACATTCTTCCCTCCTTAAAATAATTTCATGCCCAAAATTTCTAGAATACTTCCACACAAAAAGATTCAGGTGGTTCTGCATCATAAGTTCCTTTGGTTCCAATGTTGCCTCTTCCATCTTATGGTTTCTCCATAGAACTTTTACCAGAAGAGTCGTCCGGTTTTTCAACACATGTTATCTGGTATCAAGAATCTTGACAGTCTCTCTACAATAAGACAAATTAGGTTCTAGTTCAATTTCCTCATAGGTGAGTACATGCGTTGGGCCAGGCATGAATTTCCTCAACAGTGATACGTGGAACACGTCGTGAACTTTGGAGAGACTTGGTGGAATTTACAAATGGTAAGCTATAGCCCAAATTCATTCTAGAATTTTGAAAGGTCAGATGTACTTGGGACTTAATTTACCCTTATTACCGAATCTTATAACTCCCTTCCATGGAGATACCTTCAATAAAACTTGACCTCCTCCCTGAAATTCCAAATCATTCCTTCGGTTATTGGCATATCTCTTCTTCCTACTTTGAGATGCTTTGATGTGGGTTTAGATAATATTCACTTTTTCCATTGTTTCCTCAACAAGTTCGGGGCCTACTAGTTTTCTTTCACCAACATCATCCCAACAAGTTGGTGTGCAACATCATTTTCTATATAACACTTCATATGGTGACATCTGAATACTTGAATGGAAGCTATTATTATAGGAAAATTCTACTAGAGGTAAATATTGATCACACATACCTTGAAAGTCAAGTGATCAAGATCTCAACACGTATTCTAAGGATTAAAGAGTCCGTTCAGATTGTCTATCAGTTTGAGGGTGGTAGGCAATTCTCAAATGAAGTTTAGTATCCTGGGATTTCTGAAGAATTTTCTAGAATCTTGATGTAAAACGAGAAATAGGATCAGAAAAAATTGATAGCGGTACTCCATGAAGTCTTACAACTTCATTAATATATATTCTTGCTAAACGTTCAAGTGGAAAATATTCAATTATAGCAAGAAAATGTTCTGACTTGGTAAGACGATAAAAAATAAACTATATTGCATCATTACTTCTAGGAGTTATTTGTATCCCCATGACAAAGTCCATCGTAATATCATCCCACTTCCACTCAGGTATGGTAATTGGTTGCATGTCTCCACTAGGATGTTGTCTTCCAGATTTCACTTGTTGGAAAACCATACATCTTTACACAAAATTAGCAATCTCTCTTATCATGTTGTCCCACCAAAAATGTTCCTTCAAATCTCTATACATCTTTGTGCTCCTAGGGTGTATAGAGAAACTGGAGCTATGAGCATCATCCAAGAATTCCATTTTTTAGATCAGGTATATCGGGAGCACAAAGTCTCTTCCCAAATTTCCAAATTCAATCTTTGTATACGAAGTCACTCAATCTCCCATCATTTACATCTTTAATCTTCTTTTGAAACTCCTCATAATCAGTACGAGAACTCTTTATCCTTTATAATAAATATGGTCTGGCAACCATTTGAAAAATTATTAATGTTTCACCTTCCATGGTTATTACCATATCTATCATTACTAGATCCATGAAAACAGGATCCCTTTCAACGCTCATCTTGTTCAAATCTCCATGGTCCTTTCTACTCAAAGCATTTTCCACCTTATTTTCCTTCCCCAGGTGGTAGTGTATAGTGAAATCATAATCCTTGAGTAGTTCAAGCCATCAACTTTGCCTCATGTGGAGTTATTTCTGTAAGAAAATATACTTCAAACTCTTGTGATCAGTATAAATCTCACATTTTCACCATAGATATAGTGTCTCCATATCCTCAGAGCGAAGATTACAGCTACTAACTCAAGATCATGAGTGGGATAGTTTTTCTCATGAATTTTTAGATATCATGTTGCATAGGAAAGAACTCTGTCATTTTGCACTAGGAGATAACCAAGTCCTTTATTTGAAACATCACTATAAATAACAAACCCATCGTTCCCTGGTGGTAGAGTCAAGATTAGAGAGTAAACTGATCTTCTCTTCAGTCCTTCAAAACATTATTCACACTCTTTTGTCCAAACAAAATTTAACCCCTTTACATGTGAACTTGGTTAATGGGTTAGCCAACCAGGAAGAATTCTAGACGAAACATTGATAATAACCTACTAAACCAATAAAACTGCATACCTTACTTATACTCGTCAGTGCTGGCCATTATTGGATTGCCTTGGTCTTTGATGAATCAACAAAGATTCCATCCTTATAGTCAATATGTCCATGAAATGAAATCTCCTAATGCTAGAATTCATACTTTCTAAACATCCCATATAATTCATTTCTTCTAAGAGTAATCAGAATAATGCGCAAGTGAGTTTCATGATCCTCGTAGATTTTGGAGTATACCAAGATATCATCAATAAATACCACTAAGAATTTATCAAGATATTTCTTTAAAACTCTATTCATTAGATCTATGTAGACTGAGGGTGCATTAGTCAATCCAAAAAGAATTATTTTAAGGTCATAATGCCCGTACCTGGTTCGAAATGCTGTTTTTAGAATGTCTTCCTTCTTGACGCACATCTGATGATATCCAGATCAAAGGCAAATATTTGGAAAATATTAAGCTCAATGAAGTTGGTTGAATAAATCATCAATGTGAGGTAGGGGATATTTGTTCTTTATTTTTATAGAATTTATCTCCCTGTAGTCAATGCACAACCACATAGATCCGTCTTTCTTCTTAACAAAATGGACAACGGCTCCCCATGGAGAAACACAAGGGTGAATAAATCCCTTATTACTCTGTTCCTCTATTTGTTTCTTTAGTTACACTAATCCCACAGTGTCCATTCTATATTGGGTCTTTGATATGGGCCTTGAACCAGGAATTAAATCAATGGAAAACCCAATTTCTCATTCTAGAGGATGTCCAGGTAAATCCTCTGGAAACACATAAACACATTCTTGCATAATAGGTACGTCCTCTATTAGAACATTCTTTTCCTCACCCATAATTATTTCATTCTCATCCATCCCAATAATTGAATTTAGTTGAGATACTGGGCGTGGATCTAAATAATAATCAGATGGTGACATTTCTGCTCTAAAGATAAGGTACTCTTAATCATCATCGAGAATTGTAACCTCCTTCTTCTTACAATAAATTTTCGCATCATAGTCTGAAAGCCAATCCATACCAAGTATTATATCAAATTCAATCATAGGTATGGAGATTAGATCAGAAGATAAATATGGTTTATATTCCTTAATACGGACTGATTCACAAAACATTGTTGCAATGATACTTCCCTTAGGAGTTTTGACTGACAACTCCCTTGTTAAATAAAATTGGAAATATCTAATTTTATTAGAAAACTTGGATGATATGAAACAATGTGATGATCCAGAATCAAATAAAGCATTGGATAAACTTGAGGAAACCATTAAATTACCTTCCACCACATATTTCAGAGCTTCAACCTCAGCAGTAGTGATCACATAATATTGTCCTTAATCCCTTGTCCTTTTCTGAGGTAAGTTTTCCTGACACTTAGGACATTCATTTTCATAATGGCTCATCTCCCTGAAATTGTAGCATTGAACATTAGTAGCTTCTTTTTTCCCCTTATAATCACTAGAAATATGGCCTTTCTATCCACATTTGTAGCATACTCCTTTTCCTTTTAGACAGGCACCAGGGTGCTTCCTTACACAATTATCAGAGGGTGGAAATTCAACTCTTCCCTTCTTACCTATTTCCTTATTTCCTTTCATAGATTTTTCAGCAGATCTCTTCTTCTTTTGCTTTTCTTTATAGTTGTAAGACATAGAGAAATCCTTTTCTATCTTGATAGAACATGAGACAATATATTCATACAATGAGAAGGATTTTGAGACTAATACTCAACGAAGAAATTGTTTTAACTCATTAAAGAAACAATCAATCTTACTTCTTGGGTTATTTATATAATCCGCAACATGCCTTTCGAACCTTGTAATGTTAGCTTTATACTTTGTGAAATTATCATCCTCCTTTTGTCTCAGACTCCGAAATTTCCTTTACATATCCACTCAATGGTCATGAGAAAATTATTTTTCTAAGAAAAGATCTTTAAACTCCCTCCATTCCATACTTGATACTTCTTCATCCTCCTTTGTGTTTTCAATTAATGACCACTATTGAGATGCATCTCTGATGAGGCGATAAACTGCCAGGACAACTTTTTCCTTTTCGCTACTCCCCAAAGCATGAAATATTTTATCTAAGGAACTTATCCATTGTTCATCTACAAATGGATTTTTAGACCCATTGAATGTTGGTGGTTGTTGCCTCATGAAGCGATCCAACATTGATCCTCCGCGTTGTGGATCAGGGTGCTCCATACGAGTAAGATTATTATTCTTAACCTGTGTGAGTTGTCCCAATATGGTGATAAGATGATCAACACCAGTTGCATCACCAGCTCTGCTTTAATTATTATGAGTTGGAGGGAAATCCCTATATGTATTATGTGCATTTATACAGTTTCAATTCCTTCAACTAGGCACCATTTCTAAACAATGGCATATAATAGATTTGTTTATGAACCACAATACATAATTCTGAACTTGTAAAACACTTTAAATAAATTTAATAGTTTATGGATATAATATATAATCATAAAAATGTTTTCTTTGACGAGGTATATACTCATAAATCCTTCATAATGGTTTGTAATGAAAATTATAATTAACCTAAGCATATCCCCTAGGAGTGTCGTAACCAAGAGTGCAGTAAGGCCTATTGTCGTGCACCAATTCCTGTTTGAATATAGCTCAAAGCGGTGTTTTTGGGTTTTACCACTAGGTACATCTGTGCCAGATCCCCCCCCCCCCCACCTGCTCGTATCTAGACATGAATTTATTTCTTGGAAAACTCACAAAATCTCTACAGTACCAAAATTCTAGGAAGTTATTCTCTACTAATCCTCAAAGTCTATATTAGGGTAATGTTCTCTAATCATAGTTTTTCTAAATCTAGTTTCCAAGGTTTGTACTAAACTTACTTTGATACCAACTGTAATGCCCCAACCCCAGTTACCCAGAGTTGGTGCTTTATTACATAACAATGGAATGATATAAGAAATCACGCCCTGAAAGACCGATCAGTTTAGTATTATTGGAAACAAGATACATACAAAAGTTCAATATTACAACATGAAATGAAATAAAACACTAATTTATTCCATTAGAGACTTCCAAGAATCCTATATTGTGCCTACAAGTCACTCATAACTAACTTCTTCATATCCTAGGAAAAAGAAACATAATAAAGGGATGAGCTCAAACGTTGAGTAAGGATAAAAAATACTGCAGAAGTTAACATAAACATTTGGCTTGATGGATAATTCAAAACAAATGCCTTTACAAATAATAAAAATGAACAATTTATGGCAGGAATATGAGATAAGTTAATATTGCCACAATAAAACATAGTCATGGGTATTATACTAGTCAAATAACCACATGAACCATCATAATTATTTTCATAATGAGGAAATGTATAATGCCAGACATTCTGAAACAATTTTTCAAGGCCTCAGCCATGATGTTTAGAAATGATTAAGGCCTCGGAAAAAACCATATATAAAACTGGGAAAGGCCTCATCCAATTCCACATATAATTGTCTCATGAGACCTAACGATACACCGAGGAGCTATAGCGGGTCCACCCATCAGATACTATTTCCAATACATTCCTCATATGAAAAGGATGAAACATAACATAAAAATTCAAATTAAAAATAGCATACAAAATGTCAATACTTTAACCATAAACCATGAATGGTATAAAATTAACACATCTATAGTCAAACATATCATAAAACATTAAATAAAATATGGAAGATTTGTATCTTAATAAATCAACTTTAAACAACTTTAAAATCCATCAATGGATTTTGACATAGATGAAATGAAAACTATTTGAAAGAAATACCTCTTTCTATTTTGAAACCATTAAATAGTCACATAATTATAAAAAAAACATTTATTTTAAAAATATTCGTATAATATTGTAAGGGAAGCTTAGATGATTTTATAATGGTGGAAAATAGCCGCACCCACCGTATAAGTTAAAAAAACATTCTTACCTTAATTTTGTCAAAAAGGTTATATAGTACTTTGCTTGGAAAACGGAAGAAATATTCCTTTAAAAAAATATAAGGTCAAATAAGGGTATAAATTACTTTACCCCATAGTCTAGTAAATAGAAAAAATGTTTTGAAATACATTTTCAAGAAAACATGGATATGATGATAAAGAGGTCCTAGTATATACTTACGTAAAAACAACCCCGGATAATAAAGAGATTGTGAAATTAACCCATACCTTGTAATTTTATTTAGTTGATGGTATGTTAACCTAATGTATAATAGTTTAAAAATTGTTATTAAATTATAAAATAACTATATACATAAATATGATATCATATATGAGCCTCTAATATTGCTTTGTTAATTACATTTCAGTAGTATCATCGTTTCTGGTGTTAACTGATTCATTTTCCTTTATATGATTGTTTACGTAAGACATGTTTGTTATTAATAGTATGTAATTGATTCATATACATAAATATATTATGTTCATAAAAAATATTTTTAATCATAAAATTAAAATTATTCTTGAATGATTACGATGGGGAAATTAATCTCATCATGTTCGTGGAGACGGTAATCCGTACGTACGCATGAGCGACAATGTCATTATGTTGATGGTGAAATAGTATGAAATTGGATGTTATATCATATATACAGAATAAATAACATGTTATATTTATCATTTTAATCTGTTATACTCATTATTATACCCATCCAAATAATTAAGTGTTTGAATAACAAACTACACCACGATGTGGAGACGGTAAGCCGTACGTACGTACATATGGTGACTTTGTCATTCATATAATGGATATAATAATGAATATGGTAGTACCATTTTTATAATAACATCCCAGTATATAGAATATATTGTATTTATTATTTTATAATGAACAACAAAGAAATAGGAAGTGGAAGAAGAAAAGAACTTGAAAGAGGTGATGAAATATTTACTTCTTCTTCAGGTTCTTCCTTTTGATTTGATCAAAAGGGCTCTTTATGTTTTCTTTCTGATCAAATTAAGGCTTCTTGATTGAATGAAGTAAAGTAAGGAGGATATTTGGGAAGGGTTTGGCCAAGAAAAATGGCTTTGGAGGTGTGAAATTTAGAGAAGGGTAAGTGACCTTTTATAAGAGAGGTGAGGGTAACTTTAGGAAAATCTTGAAATATTATTTTATAATAGAATAATTTTCGATTTCTAATGGCTTAAAAATAAATTATTTAGAGTCTAATATAGGGATGGGTCTAAAAACTTTCAACCAATAGGTTTTAGATAGGTTTAGGTCATCATATTAAACTTATCTTTTAGATTATACTCTTAGTTAAATAGTTTGACATTTATCATGTCTCTTTTTATTTTTATATTATATAGTTAATAAAATTACTATAAACTACCATGAGAACCCCAAGTGGTTCATTATTAGTATATATAACCTTATATAAGTCCTTTGGCCGAACCTTATATTTTTATGAATATCATATCAATTAATAATATAGTATTTGTTTTAAAAACTCAATTATGTCAATTTTGACACTATTTAGTATTTGGTTTTTGTGAAAATCATAACAACATTATTACTTTAAAAAAAATTAGTTAATCAACTGTAACATGTCATATTAACCTATAAAATTAGTGTAATTTATCAAAATTCTCAAATTACATTTATTTGGATATTTATAATATCAATTATTTTAATCTTTCATTAATAACATAATTACTGCATCATCATTGTGTCATAAATAAATTAAATTATCCAATGTTTAAAAATTATAAATAAAATAAAATTATTTAGTTAATATTTTTATCTTTCTAATGAATATTTATAGTCGAATCTTTCTTATGTCTAACCCTATATTAAAAATGGTATAGTTATTAAAATTTGAATTTAACTCTTTTAACTCTTCTTTAAATAATATAATAATAAATGTCCTAATCTAATCTAAGTTGACCAAAGAGGATCATATTATATTCCTAAGGTTTTTTTGTTCGAATTATAATTATCCAATATAATTTGTACATGTTTTAGGGTAATTATGATATCATATTTACCCTTAATTACCCTATTTACTTTTAACCATGGTAAATAAAAGTAAAAAGTTACTATTCACCAAAAATTATTTCCATCTTATTGAACCACATTTTACTTACTGGTATTTATTTTGTCTCTCAAAATTTTGAAATTAAACTCATATAAGCGGTAAAATTATGTTTTATGCATATTTACCAATGCTCCTAGGATGTGGGTAAAAGACGGTAAAAAGTTCCATAAAATTTATATATATATATAAACATAATATAAAATGAATCCAATGATTTACATTGAACATATATAGATATTATATATAAATTTTGACCTAAAATAAATTTAAATAAAATAAATAATTATTTAAATAAAAAGTCTGTTTTAACCAATAACGATGTGTTTTTCACTATTCATAAAAAATTGAAAGTTTTCAGAAAAATACCAAAAAATCACCCTAAGTTAATTTGGATATTAATAATTCAAAAATGAAGTCCATTTTGAAAAATAAAATTTATAAAATTTAAAAAAGCAGGTATTACTATTCATAACGGCTAGTTTAATTGGTCGTTGTGTTTTAGAATCTCAAAGTTGCATACAATGCAAGCTATTGCATTATTCAAAGGGAAACGTATCGTGGAAGCTTGGGGTATTACATATAGAACATTATTTTTTCACCTTAAAATTTCAAAAAAGTGTCTTGATCGGAAAACCGTAAGAATATTCCTTCTAAAAACGTTTTTAAAGGGAAAAAACATAGGTAAAAATTACCTTTAACATCATAGAATAAAATTAAAACATTTTTTAAAACATTTTTAGAAATCATACTTTTTAAATAACACATATTTCAGAGCAAAGGAGTTTTAAAGTAGTACTTTCATAATTTTTTTTCTCTTAATTATCTTAAGTAACTAATAGAGAAAAATGGTACCATTACATGTTATAACATGCATATCCAGAGGGTAAGAAAATTAATGAAAGTCTTCAAGATATGAATCAAAAGATTTCATATATGGAAGAATAACCACAAAAAATCTTGGTAAATGATGAGATTGTTGCAATAAACTATTACCATTTTGGTAACATTAATTTATGATGGAATCAATAACATTACATAAATCTTAAGCAATCATGAAAAAATGAGATTTAGGATATAACATGTGAAAAGGTAGAATATACACCTCATAGAAAAATATAGTTTCTTGACTTGGCATGTGTCTCAATAAAGAAAATTGAGACAAAGTTACATTACTAATTTAGTAACTTCTGAAACAAAACCCCCATGAAAAAAAATCATCAAATGGATATGTAAATACCCATAAAAATAAGTATAAGAATCATAGAATATATACATGGAAATTTTAAACATCCCCAAAAGAAAATGATTGGTTATTAAGGAATGTATCTCATATAAATAAAAAGTGAGATTAAATCCCCTTACCTTGTGTGTTGACTCTCTTTGTACTCATTCAAACCTCCTCTAATTTAGGTAACTCTTTTTGGTTTTCACCAAAGGGCTTCCTTGGGTTTCTTTATTCCCAAGATGTGGATTCTAGGATGATGGTAGGTAATTTGATTTGATATTTGGGTAGATATTAGTCAATATAAAGTGGTTTGAGAGGTGTGAGGAAGTGGAAGGAGATGACTTCTTTTTATAGTGGTGGTGGAGTGACACTCCTGTAAATTTGGGAAAAGGAATTCTTCCCATGTTTTTTCCTTGGAAATTGGCTCCAAAAATGGTACAATTTTTATACAAGGGATGATAGGGTCTAAATATGTCCAACCAATGTCTTTTGGACATGTTTATATGTCATTTGGGCCCTTAAGTTTAGGTTTTATCCCCTTGTTAAGCTTAATTTCTCCTTAATCATTATAATTAATTTTAATTACTTTCAGTAATATTTTTTTCAAAAAACAAGTCAACTATATTTTTAATTATGAATTATTCTGATTCAAAATATGGAATCCATTTTACCAAATTCTCATCCCATAAGTGGTAGAAATTAATTTAAATTTAATCTCACAGGCAGGACAACAAAAGAGGATTTTAAAGTAAAAACCTCTAGAATTTTTCAATGTTTTTATAGTCAATTTCCAAGTGAAATTAATTCCATTGAACTACATTGGATTAATTGATAAAAATATGATATAAATAAACTTGGAAATAAATTTAAAATATAATTTAACCATATAAATAAATTAGATGAAAAAGAAATTTTGAATTATTTTTTAGTATTTTCACTATTCATTAAAAGATGAAACTTCAGAGGGAAATAAACAATTATTACCATAAAATAATTTTTATGTTTCTATTTAAAATTTTAATTTTATATTGAAATATATAATCCATAAAAGTTCCAAATATTGGATTTAAAATAGGTCCTGCATTAAAATATGGTAAAAATACCTTAATAAAAATGTAGTATTTTAATGCATAAAATTGGGCTTGTTTTTATCTTAAGCATATAAAATCTATTGAATAAATATCAAAAATATTTTATTGAATATAATATATATATATATATAACATTAATTTCATTCACTAATTGAAATTAACTTAATTTATTAGGGTAAAATAGCTTTGTGGGCCTAAAAATAATAATATTATCCCTTATATTTAATCGACATTCATATTAAATTATAATTAATTTTTAACCATTTAATTCATTTTATATTTTTATAAAACATAGATTTTAATAAGTTTGTTAAATCTTTTCATAACTACTAATTAATATGCTAATTTATATTAAATAATATTTTTATAATATATCGTATTTCAGTAAAACTCAATCCTGCAAGTTACACAAGCCATTGAGGAAAGTCGTTGTTGCATGTAACATAGGATAACATCAGTGTTCTATTTTGAGAAGGAGAAAATTTATATTTCATATAGTTCATGATTAATTTGTTTTTTCATATAACTCAATCCAAATATAGTGTTTTAATATAGAAGAAACTATTTTTAGTGTTGTGTGAAATGAAAAATATCAAAAATATTAAATTAATTTGAAAAAATATTTCACAAAATCTCTAGGTGTTACATTTCACCCCCCTTAAAATGAATTTAACCCTTGAAATTCATCTAGGTTATCAAAGGTTTAATACTTAAAAGTTTCATTCACATAAACCAATATCACAAAAATTAATACTAAAACTTCCTTTAAAAAAGGAAAGTTGGAAACATTATGGTTACCCAAACTATCACCTAAATGGGTTTCTAGGTAAGAGAAAATAGGTGATAAGTAAAAACATGGACTTATAGGAAAATAATAAATATTCATAGGGAGTGATTGAGGTTATAAATCACAAACAAGTTAATGATCAATGAAAATTTGAGGGCATAAAAGTCAAAAATCTATGATGATTTAAAAGGACATCGGTTCAAAAGAAATAAGGTATTAAGAAATTTTTTATTTCTAGATGGTTTTTCTAAATACGAATAATTGTAATGAAAATATATTCTTATATGATTTTAGGATAACCTCACCCATTTTTGCTCCTTGATTGAACTCACCTCTTTCTCTAAAAAGGAAGGTAAACATTTCATTCCTAAATTACTAAAAGGTAATGAGATCCATGATATGACATTATATTTTTCATTAGTTATCATCAACGCAAATTTTTTAGTTCAGGTTATCCAATATGCATAAATCCTCATGTGGTGAGATTAAACTTTAATCTTACCGACTTCATCTAATATTTAACTTAAAATTTACATAAATTGTTAACCTTATAACCCATTTGAAATATGAAAATAAAAATATTTAGAAAGAATGGCATGATTTAATGTTAACATTGACCCCCCATATACCTTAAATTTTCACTTGGTTGTCACATTCCAAACATGTGAATACCCTCATCATATATTCCCTTGAAACATGGAAATAACCTAAATTACCATAAATCCTTCTCTAAAACATGCATTATTATTTATTCCAATGATTTGTGGATACATTCATTAAATCCAAGAGGTTGTAAACATCATCCTTGATAAAATATACCACTTTCTCAATAATTAGTTGCATGGTAATCCATGATATCTAATTTACTTATTCATATCCAATATATCTTTATACAAAGATCAATATCTCTACACCAGGGATTAATTAAGTGTTACATCCCCTTAATCAAAATAGATATCTTCTATTCAAATCCTTTACAATGGTTCATAAACAATTTCTGAATTTCAAAATCATATCCCCAAGGAATGTCAAACCAGGTGTGTAACAAGGTATGTTGTCTTATACCAGGTTTCACCGAGTCAGGATCAACACTCCTCGTTGGAGTTGTTACCCCAAGTTACATTTGTTCCAGAGCCACATCTACTTGTAGTATCTAGAAAGTGATTTATTTATAATAAATTAATCACACTGTTATTTACCAAAATTCTAGGAATTGTTCCTAAACATTAACCCATCCTTATACCTATCTTTAGAGACATCCCTAGAAAAATACTTAGAAATATACATAGGGATCTCACTAAAGCTTTATTATCCAATTTTCTAAAGGATCATTAAACCTTCCCTATGATACCAAATATAAAGACCCAGTATTTACGTATATACACATTGCCAAACTTTTTAGGAATACACAATATAGTACATAAACAGTCGCCTAAAGACCATATTAGTCAAGTGACATCGGAAACTTGGAACAAAAATATTATAACTCAGTGAAATATCTTCAATGTTTCCCAAAAATATCTCCCCATTATTAATTCTACTTAAAAAAAACTTCTTCATAACCTGAGGAAGGGAAACATAAGAAACAGGTGTACTCAAATTCTCAGTCAAAGTGAATAAACAAAATTTATAAGCATATCATGAACACAATAGTATGAGAATGTGATCATGATCATTAGAAGATCATACCCTACAAATCCAAGACCATGAACATTAATTAAGGAATAAATATTTTCTATTTATAAGACATGAATCACAAAGAAATCAATAGCATAAGACATGAAAGATTAACATAGGAATAAGACATGGAATTATGGAATACATATAAGAATACAAAAAACCCTATGTTAATGATGCCTACCAAGACCTTCATGACATGTTAGGTTTTGAATAATCACTAGTATACCTAATTAGGACTTGGGATGACCTCCCATGTACCCAACCATTTTAGGATTGGGATTCCCTCCCTTGCACCCTCTTATTTTGGTCTTGGTATTTCCTCCCATGTACCCTCCTATTTCAGGATTGGTATTCCCTCCCGTTTACCCTCTTGTTTCGGGATTGGGATGTCCTCTCATTTAAATATTGATATAATAAAAAATTTATCATTACCCAATGCATTGGAGGATGATTTAAGTCCAATCCATCATATAATAAAATCATACATACATTTTCCAAAAAGCCTTCATCATATCATTACCCATAAAAAGATGTGGTTTTTATAAACATCTAATCATAACCCATGAAATTAAATGGTAATCTTTTTCAATTCATCACATCATAACCTATGGAAAATATATAGGTTTCATAACCAATTCATCAAATCATAACCCATGAAAAATGTAGGTTTGATAAGCATATAACCCATAAAAGAGAAATAGGTTTCATAAAAATATAACCCATGAATGAAAAATTAGTTTCATAAACACCATTCTATAAAAACATTAACAATTAATATAAAGAATATGAATGAAACCTTTGAATCATTTCCCATAAGGGCACGACTAACATCAACAAATTTTATATTAGACGGAAAATAATTTTAAAATGTCTTTTAAAAATATTTCTAGAGGAAAATATCGTTTCTTATTTGAAAAAAGGCTCTTTAAAACAAAAAACCTTTTGAAAACCATTTTCTTGAAAATAAACACAAAAAATTATAAATAAATATTTGAAAATTTTTGTAAACCTTTTTCATTGAAAACATAAAAAGATATCTTGAAAATAATTTTCCTTAAATATTTATAAAAGAAACTTGAGAAATTTTTCAAAACCATTTCTTCAAAAGTACTTTGAAATCTTATAAAGATGTCTTGAAAATGTTTAAAATAATTTTCTAAAAATAAAAAATTTATGAAAAACTTTTTCATTGAAAACCACCTTAAAAACAATGAATGTAAAAAATATTAAAAAAACTCATTAAAAATAAACTTTTAAAATTAAAAAGTCACCATCAAGTAAATGATGTTCATGATGGCAGGTATGTCTACACATATCGAATATTCTTTTTTACAATAAAAGTTCTGAAAAGTGTCTTGATCAGAAAATCAAAAAAATATTCATTCTAGAACCATTTTTTAAAAGGCAAGACATGGGTGAAAATTTATTTTAAAATCATTAGATAAAAATAAATCATTTTTGAAAACATTTTTAGAAATCATGGTTTTGAAAGAACACATATTTTCAACTAAAATGAGAGGTAAAATTGAATTTTCATAAAAACATTTTCTTAATTATCTTAAGTACCAAATAGTGGAAAATGATACCATTACATGGATATAACATGAATATCCAAAGGATAAGAAAATTCATGAGAGTTATTGAGAGATTAATCATAATATTTCATCAATGGATTCATAACCATAAAAAATCTTGATAGGCGATGATATTATAATAATAAACTTTTATGATTTTGGTACAAATAATTCATGATGGAAATAATAATGTTTCATGAATATTAAAATATTATTAAAAGAAGTTGATTAATGATATAACATGTTAAAAGTTATTATATAAACCACATAGACAAATATAGGTTCCTAAATTGACATGAATCTCAAATAATTCAAATTGATACAAATTTACATTATCTATTTGGTAACTTTTGAAACATAAACCCTATGAAATAAATGTCAACAAATGGATATGTAGATACGCATAAACATAAGTATAAGAATCATAAAATACATCCGTGGGAAGTTTACATACCACAAAAATTAAATGAGTGGTGATTAAGGCATGTAACTCACAAAAATAAAAAGTGAGATGAAATCCCCTTACCTTGTGTCTTGACTCTCATCGTACTCATTCAAACCCCCTCTTATTCTAGTAACTAATTTTTGTTTGGAACCAAGGGATTACTTGGATTGATTTATTAAAAATTAAATGCTTTAAGGATTAAGTTATGTATGTTGAGGATATAGTTGAGTACATTTAGGTCGAGCCAAAGTGGATTGAGAGGTTTGAGGAAGTGGGAGGAGAAGATTCCTTTTTATAGAATATGAGTAACACTCTTGTTAATTTTGGTAGAGGGAATTACATCCACGTTATTTCCCCCGAAAGTGGCTCCCATTATAGTAAAATTTTCATACAATGGAGGATAGGTCGAAATATGTCTAGAAAATGGATTTTTTGAACATTTCTATGTAATTTGGGCCCTTAATTGTTTGGTTTAGTCCTTTATTAAACTTAATTTCACCTTAATCATTGTAATTAATTTTAATTAATTTCACTAACATTTTTTTCCAAAAACTACATTTAAGTTATTATATAGTATAAATTATGAATATTCAAAATATTTAATCCATTTTAAAAAATTTAAATCAAAAAAGTGGTAGAAAATAATTTAAATTTAATCCCACAGACGGGACGACAAAGCGGGTTTTGAATGTAAAAACCTCTAAACGTATGATATATTTTTATAGTAAATTTCAAAGTGAAATTGATTAGAATTACCTAAATTGAATTAATTGATAAAAATATGATCTAATGAAACATTAAAATCAATTTAAAATATAATTTAACCATACAAATTAATTAGACGAAAAATTTGTTTTTAATTAAATTGAAGTGTTTTAACTATTCATTAAAAAAACGAAACATCACAAAAAAATACAAAACATCTAACCCAACCTAATTCATATTGTTTTCTTTAAAAGTTTAAATTTATTTTTACATATAAAATCCATAAAATTTTCAAAAAAATTATTTTAAATAGGTATCCTTTAAAAGGTTGTACAAATGCCTTAGTAAAAATCTAGTATTTCATGCATAAAATTGGGTTTGTTTTTATCCTAAGCATATAAAATCTAAAGGATGAATATCAAAAATATTTTATTGAATATATAATATCTATATCACATTAATACCACTCTATAATTTTAATTAACTTAATTAATTAGAGTAAAACGAATTTTTGGGCATAAAAATAATAATATTTTCCATTATATTCAATTGGTTTTCATATTAATTTCTAATTAATTTGTAACCAATGAATTCATTTTATATTTGTGTAAAAGATAGATTTTAATAAGCTATTCAACCCTTTTTATATCTACTAATTAATATCCTAGGTTATACAAAATAATATTTTTATAATATATCGTTATTCGATAAAGCTCGGTCTTACATGTAACACAAACCATTTAAGAAAGTCATTATTGCGTGTAACACAAGCTAACCTCAATGTTCTGTGTAGAGAAAGATAAAATTTATGTTTCATATAGTGAAATATTAACTTGGATTTGTATATAATTCAATCCAGACATAGTTCTTTAATATAAAATAATCTATTTTAAGTGTTTCATGAAATGCAAAATATCAAAAAGATTAAATTAATTTGAAAAAACGTTTCACAAAATATTGGGGTGTTTCACTTGAAGCCGATTCTTAAATCTATTTTAAATCATGTGTATACAGTAGTATGTTATAATATCCTTACCATCTTTTTTAACTTCTAATATTTATACATAATATTTAAAAAAATGTTTTTATTAAATGTACTAGACTTAGGGAGATTGTTTATATGAGTTTGGAGTATATGTGTGTTATTTTTTTGTTCTTACAATTATAAATTCCTCTAAATATTTTTATTATTTTTCAAAACTACATTTTTTATTTATATCATTAACCTATTATTTCAAAAAAATATTTTAATTATATTTTATGCCACTCAATGTTTTTAAATTATATTTCCATAAATTTTATTTATCATTTCTTTTATTTATTCTTTAATTTTTTTTGCATAAAATAGATCTCATAATTTTATATTATGTATAAATATTCTACTTAACTTTAGGCATGATTCTGAAATTTGGTTTTACCTTTACATAAATCTTATGAGTTTCCTTTATTCCCTTATGTGAGTTTTATAATATTTTTATTACCTTTACATGGGTTATTTTTTACCATTACGTATCATGTGATAATTTCTCATTACCTTTATTTATGTTTTAAAACAATTTTATACCCATAAATGAGTTTTATAACCTTTGTTTTACCTTTATATAAGCCTTATAATTTCTTATTTACCCTTACATGACTTTTGGATTACCTTTACAGAACAAATGTAAATAGAATGTTACCCTTACACAACTATAAGTTTAACTTTACATAGAATATATAAATTACGTGTTACCATTATGTAACACATCATCACCCTTATACAGTGTATCATTACCCTTAATAATCACATAATTAGCCTTATATATAAAGTCATTACCCTTCTTTAAGATATGTAAAACTTAATATACATTTTTAAAACCTATATAATTATCTCTTTACCATTTCGAAATAATTAAAAATGTTGTTTTAACCTTAAAAATTGTATAAAATCTTGTGTTGATTTATCTTTGCAGAAAATATGTAAATTTCATGTTACCCTTACACAACTCTGATATTACCTTTACCTGGTGTACACAAAAGGAGTGTTACCCTTACATAATGCATAATTACCCTTACGTATGGTATGTAAAACCCAATCTACCTTTATAAAACCTATTTAATTCTTTGTTTAACTTTAAAAATCCATCATAAATGTTGGTTTACCCTTAGTCTCAGTATTAAAATATTATGTTACCCTTATAAAAGGTGTATTCTCTTCTTTTTATTTTTATGTAGTTTGGTATTTTACTTTTACACAGGTTATACAAAATTATTTTTACCCTCATGAAGCCTATATAATTATTTTTACCATTATTCAATATGTTAAAATTTCATTTTACCCCAACACATTCATTTAAACTTACCTTTATGTAGTCATTGAAATATGATTTTTTCAAGATTACTCTGTTTACATGTTTTTCATGGTATTTCATGTTGCTTCATGTTTATTTAATGTTTTTAATTTATTCCAATTATTCTATAAATTCATATTAATTATATAGAACCTATATGAAGTATTTTTATAGTTTTTTAAACACATTAATATTAATATAAAATTTGTTTTTGTCATTTAATTTAAACTTTGATAATTAATTTATATAGTTATTCAATATCATTAAAATTTTAAATTTGTATATTTAACCCCCCTCTAGACCAACTTCAATTACCTTATATGAAATAATAAAATATGAGTTTCCATATTATATAGAATATGAAAGATATTTAAGAATTTTGAAGGAAGAGATTGTTTGAAAATGAATGATGACTACATGACCTAGGGATGCCTCCTCTAGTACCCTTAGTGAGTATAATAATTATAACATTTTTCTTTTGAATAAAAATTAATGTCATGTTCTTATTTTATATGAAACTTATTTTGGGGAAATTTATTTGAACCATAATTGAATTATAATCAGCCTACTACTAAGGGTCAACAACATAAAAAATCGAGAAAGGGTTCTGCTAGAGTTACATGGACCACCTATCATAGCCGTTAACACCCATACCCGCCAGAATACATCCCATACACCTCAATTTTTCTTCTTCCCCTTGATCCTCTAGGGATGTTATCACCTATTCCTATATCAACATGTAATTTTACCTCTACTGATTATTTACCATTTCCATATCGTATGTTGTATCATTATCCCTTGTATCTTTATCCAAATATGTCTATTACACATCTATTTCTTACTCCTATCTATCGAGGATCCGATTATTATTCTCCTTCAACTTATACATCAAAACATGTTGATAACCTAGAGCATGAATCAGAATAAGAACAACCTTCACAAGATATTGATCCAAAATAAACCACAGATCTATCAATGTATAATGATCACATATAGTCCAGTTTGTGTATTATAAGTGAGTTCAATTATATCACATAAAAAAAATTTCAATTTTTATGTGAATTAATTATGCTCTATTTATTTCATCTTAGTTAGTGGTATCCTTCAATAGGAAACATGGGAACACCTATGTGCATGAATCCTGGAACTGTCAAACATAAATTACGGCAGATTGCAAAGAAGATAAACAAATGATAGGAAAAAATACTATTCAATATAGAAGTTTCATGATGGTGCTATATAGGTATATATATACCATTCTAGTTTAACTAGTCTCATGAAGGAATATCAGTAATCCAATCAAGGAGAATGAATGGGAGGGAATATGGGTAAGATATTTTTAAATTCAATTCAATATTATTATTTTATTTGTATGAATTAACATGTTCACCACAAATTCGTTTTAACTTTCCCGACAGTCAAGCACTAATAGTGATATGATTGATGGAACCTGTGGAATTATTCCAATCATAGAAACATGATCTATATATTGGTCGGAATATTAGAGTTAGCATTGATTGGGAGGATGTTCCAATATTCAATAACTCTTTAACTAAAAAATAAAAAGGAATGATCATTTATTATAAGACTAACGATTTTAATATATTCTTTTACTTTAATGGTTTTTACTGAAAATTTATTTCTTATTATTTGTATTGATGTTTTGTTTTCAAAATTTTTCAAAAGGAAACAAAAAATAAAAAGGGTGATAGTAAGTATATGAACACTTTGAGGTAAACTACAATAAAAGATCATGAGATTCACCAGGTTCTTTTTACTACTAATTGAGTTTTACTAGGAACTAGTACAACTAAATGAAATAAAATAATTATTGAACTGAAATAAATATAAGTTAATCAAATTAAATGGAACAAAATAAAAAATTACATAACCATCCAAACCATTCAGTGCCTAATAGAACAATACCCACTAAAACCAAATAGAAGGAATCCTAATCAAACTAATTTAACCTTATATAATGAAAACTAAACCAATATTATAAAATAAAACCCACCCTAACATGAATTAAACAAAACAAAACCAAATAGACCAAAAAAATGTTGAACTAAACTTAATAGAGATTAATCAATTTTAGTGGAATAAAACTAAACTAGAGATAAAAAAATCTATGATACTTTTCCTAATAGAAAAATACCCACATAAACCTAAAGGAACAAATTGAAATGACCCAAAAAGAAAAAAAACCATTTTGAACAAATCTTCCACAAACTAGACTACCACAAAAAGATTCAAGTTGAATTAAACTATATTTATATGAATTTAATGAAAGTCAAATAATGTAAACTATATCGATTTGAAATAAACTAATTAAAAATTAGTTGAATTAAATCATCATTAAATGAATGATAGGTTAATGAACTGAATTCTATTGGGTGGAATTCATGTAAAAAATCATTGAATAGATATGAACTGTTTCAAACTATTTGAAAATAGATGAAAAATAACCGTCTCGAACCCTAACTAACTACACAAATTCAACTCAATTAGGATAAAACTAAATGAAATTGATTCAAATAAAATAAAATTGAATTTAATGATGAGATCCAAACTAGCACATAAACAACCAAACCAATGAAAACCAAATCAATTTGTATTTATATGAAACAAAACAACATAAGTAAAAAATATTTAGCCAAGTCAATTAGATTTCAACCATACTTAATTCATCTGTAAATAAAATTTTGAAATCATACTAAAAAACGTTCCCCTAAACTAAACTAACTCAAACCTCTTCGAATTAATAAAAAATGAATAAAAATTATTAAAAATAAATTACAGATCGAATCCAACATGACTTAATAAAAAATATTATAAAACTAATTTGAATATATATCCACTAAAGAAAATAAAGTTCATTGACATTTAATTGATTTTTTTTGTTTTTATTAGTCTAATATTCATTAGAATGAGTTAATTTTATTTATCAATTATTTATTATTGAATAATTTAGTATTATAATATCCATTTTCATTTTTATCATGTAATATTCAACATCTAAGGTCATGGTCTACAAGAAAAATTATTTTTGTCAAGTCAAAGGAAAAAATAAGGAAGTTTGGTAAATAAAAGAACACAAGAAAAGATTTTAAGTACTATTATTATTATTTCAAATTGTGACACCTAATTTATAATTATATATTTTATTTATTTTTTCTATAGTGTTACCTAGATTCATTTTGTGAGAAATAAGATTAACATTTTCATTCAAGTGATCATTTGAAGCATGTATTAGGTTACCCGCACAAAGGGAGTGTCCGATGTTGACCTTGGAAGTGTATCACTCCCACTAGGTATTTTCCCACATCAAGAACCTATAAATTCTCAAGCAAATTTGAGCTACAAAAATATTATATAGGTGAATATAAGGAAAACACATAGCTATATAGGTGCATGGAATAGGTAAAATGGTCATCAAGCAGTTCTTGAAATCTATGGTTTCTTTATGTCCATCACTTTCATTAGATGTTTTTATATTTTTTGATACATGTATGTCAACAATGAACTATTTATATAATAAATTGGGTGATTGAAATGAAAACCCTAGTAGTGATCAAGGTGGTGAAATTCTTAGTGGTTATAAAGATGATGCTGAATACGACAATTCTAGTGAGGATGTTAGTGATGTGTGTTATGATCAGTATAACAACGATGGTGACACGGGATATATCAACCCCTTCCATTTTCAAGTTGATAGTAAGGAGATTTTTTTTGGATATTTTATAATGACTAAAACTAATTGTGTGGATTTTATATCTATGTAATAGTTTTGTAATTGGTTTGAAAACTATTCATATAGTTATCAATTGGTTAAATTATAAATATAAAATAGGTGTGAAATATGGAATTTTTACTATGAGTGGTAAATTTTAGAGATTATTTTATTGATTATATAGATCTTCTGGGTAGTTTTGGGGTGTGGGATGGAAGGATACCCTATACCAATGGTTCAAATGAATATTTGGTATAGAATTATACCAACTATTTACACATAATTATTGGTATGATAAATACCTCATGGTTTGTACCCATTTATTTAATGAAAAATTGTTCAATATACATATACTGATGGAAAAAGACCCAACAATCCATAGAACCATCGATATATCCTATTCCAATTCTTTTAAACCATTAGTATTGGGTAGTTTTCTAGTAGTGTTACTATGATTTCATGTTGGATTAATATTGTAACGACCCGAAATTTTGAATAAATATTTTTTCCTAATTTTGTGTGTTATTTTATTTTTGATACTCAACAAAACTGTTTCATTTGATAACATGAGTATAATTAAAATGAGACCGTTGGGTTTTGACTGTTATATGACCATTGGTAAATATGACCACTGGGAACTAAATGTTTTGATTATTGTCTCTAAATAAAAGTAATCTTGGTTAATTAATATTGAAAGAAGATTCGATGGCCTCACCCAGTAGTCTTGGACTGATTGAAGCCCATCTAACAGAACTTGGGAAGGAGGTAGCACCATTGGGCTTTTCTCTGGACCAAACCCAAGTCGAAATTCATTATGTGAAGCTAGAACGGAATCTCCTTTTCGAGAAGTTCAAACTGATAGAAATTACTACTCATGCGATGTTGGCCGAGCCTCCCTCAGATTCTCTCACCTTAGCACACCTTACACTTAGGTCCTATGATAGTGTGATAAAGGGCTATGTAAGGAGACCGTAACTGCCTTGTGTAACCCTTTGTTTTAAATAAAAATTTTGATTTCTTCTTATGATGAAGTTTATGAATTTTCAAATATTTGGATAAATATAGTATGCATATTTTTGATGAATTTTAGAGAAAGGATATTTTAAAAATGTTTATGTAAACTTTAAATAAATAAAAATGTGTAATGATTTTCAAAAAATGGTATTCTACAATTATGTTTAGTACGAAATTTAGTGTCTAATAAGATCAACTTAATTTTTGATGAATAGTAAATTATGAATAGTGATTTTATGATTTGGATTAGTAATTTGTCCAAATGAATTAGTAATCTCACTTAAAGAAAGTTTTAATATAATTTAGACACCTTGATTAAGTAATGAGATTCAATAAAATGGGTAAATAACGGTTTCGTAAATTATTAGTCAAGTATTAGTTTTTTCGGGTGAATAATGTTTTTTAATTTAAAATTTAATTAAAAATAATTAGAAAATTATTTTTATGAAATGAAATTTATTTTTGAAATCAGAGCATCGATATTATGTTATGGTAATTTTTGGGGATTTTTCTGAAAAAAATGAATTCTCAATGAATAGTGTTTTTATTTAAAAATTAAATTAAAAATATTTAGAAAATTATTTTTTGGAGTTCATAAATGTAATTAGAGCATCGATATTTGGTTAAGGTGAAATTTTGGGATTTTTTTGAGAAAGATGATTTTTTCAGTGAATAATAAAAATGCAGTTTTAGGGTTTCTGTATGTTTAATGACATCATAACTGTGTCATGATGATGTCATTAGATATTTTAAGGGTTGGCCGGCCAACAGTGATTCATTATGGTATTGGGGGCCCCATGTGGCCTAACTCCATGGTAAATTCCATGGGAGAGCACATGGTTTTGAGAAAAGCACTTGTGAGGTGTCCCTTGGCCATTAATGCCTTATCCCCTCACTTTCCCTATAAATACCCACCCTTTCCTCCTTTAGTTTTTACTCCCAACTCTCCCCCAACGAAGTTCTGGTATCCTTACCTCCCAAGGAGTCCTCCCAAGGTGCCCCCAAGCCCCCAAGGTCCAAACCTTTGAGTTTTAAGAGTTACGTTTTAAGGTAAGGGATCCGACCTCTCTCTTTCTTTTCAAGTAATCTCTTTTATGTCATTCCTTTTTTGCTCCATGTTCTAATGTTGGAGGATGTTCTTTTATATTCATTATACTGTCCTTTTTATGTTCATATGATGAGATACCCCCTCTTACTCTCATCATTTCATTTTATGAAAGTTTAAGTGGCGCCGTTAGGCTGCCGAAATTATTGTAACGGATTCTTTCACCCTTCTCATTTTCAAGTTCTATTTTCTTGTCAAGTCTTTCAAGTTCCTTTATATTATGTTGGGTTATGATCTCTATATCTATCATACTGATCTTTTATGATAATATTATTAGAGACCCCATTTGATATCTTCAATTCAGTATTTTGAAGTTCTAAGTGGCGCCGTTAGGCTGCCGAATTTTTAAGGGATTATTTCACCCTTCTCGTTTTCAAGATATATTTTCATGTCAAGTCTTTCAAGTTCCTTTTTATTATGTTGGGGTATGATATATATATCTATCATACAGAACCCTTATGTTCATATGATGAGAGAACCTATTTTTATCTTGTCAATTCATTTTTGGTTGAAGCTTAAGTGACGCGGTTAGGCTGCCGAATTTTTAAGGGATTCATTCGCCTTTCTCATTTTTCAAAGATCTACTTTCAGGTCAAGTATTTCAAGTTAATTTTGTATTATGTTGGGGTATGATCTATATATATATATCATACTGATCTTTTAGTTTCATATGATGAGAAACCCAATTTGATCTCGTCAATTCATTTTTATTGAAGTTTAAGTGACATCGTTGGGCTGCCGAATTTTCATAAGAGAAATCTTACTTTTGTATTCCTTTCATGTTTTTCATTTCATATGGTATATCTTTCAAATTTCATTACCATGTTCTGAAATCTTTTATATTCGGTCCCTCTACTATTTTATGGGTCATTTATGAGTGTTGACCTATGTCCCCTCTCTTTTAAATGTTTTCAAAAACCCAGAAACATAGCCGTTATGCTGCAGAATTTCCGTCTCAAAATGTCTCACTTTTTCTAAAGTACTTTTATTTTATTAAGTGAATACTCAAAGATATTTCTTCAAAAGGGATATTCACATATATACCAAAATGTTTTATTTTATATTCTGGGATTTACATACATGAGACCCGCTCTCCCCCTCCGTGGGTTTAAAGTGACATAAAGATAATGTCTTTAAAGCAGTTTTTGAAACGTTATGATTATGAAATGATACCCCTTTATTTTATGCTATATTTCTTGTTTATGAAATGATTGATGATGATATATGTGGCTCACATGATAATAAAGACAAATCAAGGGTACTCCTAGATAGCTCTCCAATGCATTGGGTAAAGACTTAATCTCTAGAGATGACTTTTTAGACTGATACCTTGGTGAATAACCTTGGTAATTTTTAATGACACCATGGGGATGGACCTTGGTGAAACGAAATGATTGTAAATATTAAATGTTGCATCCACATCTTAAAGTTATGAAAAATGTTATTTTTATTATGATATGCCTCATGATTTCTTTCTCATGCCTTAAAGTTCTTTTCATGACCTTATTGAAGTATCTCAAGTTCACATGTAAAATGATTTCTTGTTTCCCTTACTGGGCCTTCTGCTCACCCTTTCTTTTGATGTATGTCCCCAGGTTATGAGATGCAGTACTGAACCTATTATGAACATGAGGAGAATCCTTTCAAGTGTTTAAGAAGAATGTTTTATGTTTTCATGTTTTAAGTTCCTGGTTTCCAAGACACTAAACCTTAAAGATCCTCGGTTTTGTAAAATGTAATGAAAGTTTATGTGATAAGAAGGCGGGATGCTATAGTTGGTATCAAAGTATGGTTTAGTTATTTTTGGAAATTATGATATGAAAAATTTAGGAAGAAGACTATAGAAAAGTTTATATATAGGTAATCTTCCTGGTGTTTTGGTGAGTATTGAGTAATGGGTTGCCAAGCAAATACATCCCTGTCTGGATACGAGCAGGTAGAGGTGGCTCTGGCACAGATGTACATAGGGGTAAAACCTGAAAACACCACTTTGAACTAGACTCAAACGGGAACTAGTACACGACAACGGGCCTTGCTGCACTCTTGGTTACGACACTCCAAGGGGATATGCTTTGGTAAATTCATAAGCTTAGTATGAACCAGTGTTAAAGGAAGAAAGATAAAATAAAATAAATATTCTAATAAGAATATATGATCATGGATATTCTAGATGGGGACCTAGGGGATCAAAATTTAGGGTATAATTTTCTTCTATAAGTTATCCTTATATGCTTAAAGTTTCTTTTCATGATTATTGAATAAGTATTTAAGCCCCTAATTATACTTTCTCTTCTTAGTTAATGGTGAGAAATGGAAGAACATGTCCCAACAACCTATGTGATAGGAAATGTGACGATTGTCTTATTAATATGACAGAGATGATTAGGGTATTAAAAGATGATTATTATTTTGGAAGACTTTCACTATTTTGGGGACCCTATATGATCGAGGTAAATAGATTACTACGGTATTTTCATTGATGAGTAAGGTTGACTTATATTTTGAATAATCGATGAATTTAAGGTGGACTTATAGTAATTTAGGTTACTTATGGGAATGATTAACCTATCTTGGATAAAATATGTTTAGGTTAGCTACTTTTGTTATAAGATGTTCGGAGTGGTTGATGTTGTTTGGAGATGAACAATGATGTTTATTTTGGAAGACTATGTTATCAAGTCCTTCTTGTATTTGGGTTTCAATCTTAGTTTGGTTTATTTTGAGGAATTTTAAGGACCATTATTTATGGAATGGTCTATGATGAACTTTGGGTAGTACCATGGAACTTTGAAGATTTAAAAGTAGTTTCTATTCCTATGGGATTCTTTATTTTTGAAGAGTTGTTTTATCTTACCCTTTCTGTTTTTGGGAGTAATGTTTAAAGATAGATAGTTTTTCTTTTGTGGAATACGTTATTCTCTAGAAGATCATTCTTGTGTTTTGATGATACCAATTGATTTTGAATTCTCATCATTTGGAGAAAAGATTAGTTTTGGTAGAGACTTATTAAAGGATGAAACTCTACTTGAATGTAGGTATATTTTCTTATGTTTTTGTTCTATGTAGTAAATGAATTCCTCAAAATTATGAAAAGGAACGTAAAACAAAAATGTTGTTGGTTTACGTTTCCTACTAGGTAATCAAAGATCATTTACACACATCATAAGTTTGGGATTTTCTTATGGTTAACTTTCTCCTAATCATGTTTTCTATCAATCTCCCCCAGAACTTGACCCTTTGTTTTTTCTTCCATATCAATGGTTTCCTCCATGGAATCCTAGTATGGGTTAACTCGGGTGACCTTTGTACTTACCTTTCTTTCTTTTAAAGTAATAGTTTTTCTAACTCCTTTTCTGATGTGGGACTTTCAATGAAATTTCAAAACAGAATTTTAAAAAAATTGCGAGGACGCAATTTCTTAAGGGGGGAATATTTTAACGACCCGAAATTTTGAGTAAATCTTGTTTCCTAATTTTGTGTGTTATTTTATTTTTGATACTCAAAAAAACTGTTTCATTTGAAAACATTAGTATAATTAAAATGAGACTGTTGGGTTTTGACTATTATATGACCATTGGTCAATATGACAACTGGGAACTAAACGTTTTGATTATTGTCTCTAAATACAAGTAATCTTGGTTAATTTACATAGAAAAAAGATTCGATGGCCTCACCTAGTAGTCTTGGACCGATCGAAGCCCATCTAATAGAACTTGGGAAGGAGGTAGCACCATTGGGCTTTGCTCTTGACCAAACCCAAGCCGAACTTCATCGTGTGAAGCTATAACAGAATCACCTTTGCGAGAAGTTCAAACTGATAAAAATTACTAATCGTGCGATGTTGGCCGAGCCTCCCTCATATTATCTCACCTTAGAACACCTTACACTTAGGTCCCATGCTGGTGTGATAAGGGGCTATGTAAGGAGACCATAACTACCTTGTGTAACCCTTTGTTTTAAATAAAAAATTTGATTTCTTCTTATGAGGAAGTTTATGAATTTTCAAATGTCCGGATAAATATAGTATGCATATTTTTGATGAATTTTAGAGAAAGGATATTTTAAAAATGTTTATGTAAACCTCAAATAAATAAAAATGTGTAATGATTTTCAAAAAATGGTCTTCTACAATTATGTTCAGTACAAAATTTAGAGTCTAATAAGATCAACTTAATTTTTGATGAATAGTAAATTATGAATAGTGATTTTATGATTAGGATTAGTAATTTGTCCAAATGAATTAGTAGTCTCAATTAAAGAAAGTTTTAATATAATTTATACACCTTAATTAATTAATGAGATTAAATAAAATGGGTAAATAACGGTTTCGTAAATTATTAGTCAAGTATTAGTTTTTTCGGGTTAATAGTGTTTTTTAATTTAAAATTTAATTAGAAATAATTAGAAAATTATTTTTATAAAATGGACTTTATTTTTGAACTCAGATCATCGATATTATGTTATGGTAATTTTTGGGGATTTTTCTGAAAAAAATGAATTCTCAATGAATAGTGTTTTATGCAAAAATTAAATTAAAGATATTTAGAAAATTATTTTTTGGAGCTCATAAATGTAATTAGAGCATCAATATTTGGTTAAGGTGAAATTTTGGGATTTTTCTGAGAAAGATGAATTTTTCAGTGAATAGTAAAAATGCAGTTTTAGGGTTTCAGTATGTTTAATGACATCATAACTGTGTCATGATGATGTCATGAGATATTTTAAGGGTTGGCCGGACAAAGGTGATGAATTATTGTATTGGGGGCCCCATGTGGCCTAACTCCATGGTAAATGCCATGGGAGAGCACATGGTTTTGAGAAAAGCACTTGTGAGGTGTCCCTTGGCCATTAATGCCTTGTCCCCTCACTTTCCCTCTAAATACCCACCCTTTCCTCCTTTAGTTTTCACCCCCAACTCTCCCCCAAAGAAGTTCTGGTCTCCTTACCTCCCAAGGAGTCCTCCCAAGGTGCCCCCAATCCCTCAAGGTCCAAACCTTTGAGTTTTAAGAGTTACGTTTTAAGGTAAGGGATCCGACCTCTCTCTTTCTTTTCAAGTAGTCTCTTTTATGTCATTCCTTTTATGATCCATGTTATTATGTTGGAGGATGTTATTTTATATTAATTATACTGTACTTTTTATGGTCATATTATGAGATACCCCCTCTTACTCTCATAATTTCATTTTATGAAAGTTTAAGTGGCGCCGTTAGGCTGCCGAAATTATTGTAACAGATTCTTTCACCCTTCTCATTTTCAAGTTTTATTTTCTTGTCAAGTCTTTCAAGTTCCTTTTTATTATGTTGGGGTATTATATCTATATCTATCATACTGATATTTTATGATAATATTATGAGAGACCACATTTGATATCTTCAATTCAGTATTTTGAAGTTCTAAGTGGCGTCGTTAGGCTGCCGAATTTTTAAGGGATTATTTCACCCTTCTCGTTTTCAAGATATATTTTCATGTCAAGTCTTTCAATTTCCTTTTAATTATGTTGGGGTATGATCTCTATATCTATCATACTGAACCCTTATGTTCATATGATTAGAGACCCTATTTTTATCTTGTCAATTCATTTTTGGTTGAAGCTTAAGTGACGCCGTTAGGCTGCCGAATTTTTAAGGGATTCGTTCGCCTTTCTCATTTTTCAAAGATCTACTTTCATGTCAAGTATTTCAAGATCCTTTTGTATTATGTTGGGGTATGATCTCTATATCTATCATACTGATCTTTTAGTTTCATATGATGAGAAACCCAATTTGATCTCGCCAATTCATTTTTGTTGAAGTTTAAGTGACGTCGTTGGGCTGCCGAATTTTCATAAGAGAAATCTTACTTTTGTATTCCTTTCATGTTCTTCATTTCAAATGGTATATATTTAAAATTTAATTACCATGTTCTGAAATCTTTTATATTCTGTCCCTCTACTATTTTATGGGTCATTTATGAGTGTTGACCCATGTCCCCTCTCTTTTCAATATTTTCTAAAACCCCGAAACATAGCTGTTATGCTGCAGAATTTCCGTCTCCAAATGTCTCTCTTTTTCTAAAGTACTTTTATTTTATTAAGTGAATACTAAAAGATCTTTCTTAAAATGGGTTATTCACATATATAACAAAATTTTTTATTTTATATTCTGGGATTTACATACATGAGACCCGCTCTCCCCCTCCGTGGGTTTAAAGTGACATAAAGATCATGTCTTTAAAGCAGTTTTTGAAACGTTATGATTATGAAATGATACCCATTTCTTTTATGCTATATGGGTTGTCTATTAAATGATTGATGATGATATATTTTTCTCACATGATAATAAAGACATGTCAAGGGTACACCCAGATAGCGCTCCAATGCATTGTGTAAAGACTTAATCTCTAGAGATGACTTTTTAGACTGATACCTTGGTGAATAACCTTGGTAATTTTTAATGACACCATGGGGATGGACCTTGGTGAAAAGAAATGATTATCAATATTAAATGTTTCATCCACATCTTAAAGTAATGAAAAATGTTATTTTTATTATGATATGCCTCATGATTTCTTTCTCATGCCTTAAAGTTCTTTTCATTACCTTATTGAAGTATCTCAAGTTCACATGTAAAATGTTTCTCTTGTTTCCCTTACTGGGCCTTCTGCTCACCCTTTCTTTTTATGTATGTACCTAGGTTATGAGATGCAGTAATGAACCTAGTATGAACATGAGGAGAATCCTTTCAAGTGTTTAGGAAGAATGTTTTATGTTTTCATGTTTTAAGTTCCTGGTTTCCAAGACACTAAACCTTAAAGATCCTCGATTTTGTAAAATGTAATGAAAGTTTATGTGATAAAAAGGCGGGATGCTATAGTTTGTATCAAAGGATTGTACAGTTATTTGTGGAAATTAGGATATTAAAACATTAGGAAGAATCCTATAGAAAAGTTTATATATAGGGAATCTTCCTTGTGTTTTGGTGAGTATTGAGTAATGGGTTGCCAAGAAAATACATCCCTGTCTGGATACGAGCAGGTAGAGGTGGCTCTGGCACAGATGTACATAGGGGTAAAACCTCAAAACACCACTTTGAGCTAGACTCAAATGGGAACTGGTACACGACAACGGGCCTTGTTTCACTATTGGTTACTACACTCCCGGGGGATATGCTTTGGTAAATTCGTAAGTTTAGTATGAACTAGTGTTAAAGGAAGAAAGATAAAATAAAATAAATATTCTAATAAGAATATATGATCATGGATAACCTAGATGGGGACCTAGGGGATCAAAATTTAGGTTATAATTTTCTTCTAAAAGTTATCCTTATATGCTTTAAGTTCCTTTTCATGATTATTGACTAAGTATTTAAGCACCTAATTATACTTTCTCTTCTTAGTTAATGGTGAGAAATGGGAGAACATGTCCCAACAACCAATCTGATAGGAAATGCAACGATTATCCTATTAATATGACAGAGATGATTAGGGTATTAACAGATGATTATTATTTTGGAAGACTTTCACTATTTTGGGGACCCTATATGATTGAGGTAAATAGATTACTACGGTATTTTCATTGATGAGTAAGGTTGACTTATATTTTGAAGAATCTATGAATTTAAGGCGGACTTATAGTAATTTAGGTTACTTATGGGAATGATTAACCTATCTTGGGTAAAATATGTTTAGTTTATCTACTTTTGTTATAAGATGTTAGGAGTGGTTGATATTGTTTGGAGATGAACAATGAAGTTTATTTTGGAAGACTATGTTGTCAAGTCCTTCTTGTATTTGGGTTTCCATCTTAGTTTGGTTTATTTTGAGGAATTTTAAGGACCGTTATTTATGGAATGGTCTATGATGAACTTTGGGTAGTACCATGGAACTTTGAAGATTTAAAAGTAGTTTCCAATCCTATGGGATTCTTTATTTTTGAAGAGTTGTTTTATCTTACCCTTTCTGTTTTTGAGAGTAATGTTTAAAGATAGATAGTTTTTCTTTTCTGGAATACATGATTCTCTAGAAGACCATTCTTGTGTTTTGATGAAACCAAGTGTTTTTGAATTCTCATCATTTGGAGACAAGATTAGTTTTGGTAGAGACTTATTAAAGGATGAAACTCTACTTGAATGTAGGTATATTTTCTTATGTTTTTGTTCTATGTAGTAAATGAATTCCTCAAAATTATGAAAAGGAACATAAAACAAAAATGTTGTTGGTTTACGTTTCCTACTAGGTAATCAAATATCATTTACACACATCATAAGTTTGGGATTTTCTTATGGTTAACTTTCTCCTAATCATGTTTTCTATCATTCTCCCCCAGAACTTGACCCTTTGTTTTTTCTTCCATATCCATGTTTTCCTCTATGGAATCCTAGTATGGGTTAACTCAGGTGACCTTTGTACTTACCTTTCTTTCTTTTAAAGTAATAGTTTTTCTGACTCCTTTTCTGATGTGGGACTTTCAATGAAATTTCAAAACCCAATTTTAAAAAAATTGCGAGGATGCAATTTCTTAAGGGGGGAATATTTTAACGACCCGAAATTTTGAATAAATCTTGTTTCCTAATTTTGTGTGTTATTTTATTTTTGATACTCAAAAAAACTGTTTCATTTGATAACATGAGTATAATTAAAATGAGACCGTTGGGTTTTGACTGTTATATGACCATTGGTCAAGATGACCACTGGGAACTAAACATTTTGATTATTGTCTCTAAATACAAGTAATCTTGGTTAATTTACATAGAAAGAAGATTTGATGGCCTCACCTAGTAGTCTTGGACCGATCGAAGCCCATCTAATAGAACTTGGGAAGGAGGTAGCACCATTGGGCTTTGCTCTTGACCAAACCCAAGCCAAAATTTATTGTGTGAAGCTATAACAGAATCGCCTTTGCGAGAAGTTCAAACTGATAGAAATTACTAATCGTGCGATGTTGGACGAGCCTCCCTCAGATTCTCTCACCTTAGAACACCTTGCACTTAGGTCCTATGCTAGTGTGATAAGGGGCTATGTAAGGAGACCATAACTACCTTGTGTAACCCATTGTTTTAAATAAAAAAATTGATTTCTTCTTATGATGAAGTTTATGAATTTTCAAATGTCCGGATAAATATAGTATGCATATTTTTGATGAATTTTAGAGAAAGGATAATTTAAAAATGTTTATGTAAACCTTAAATAAATAAAAATTTGTAATGATTTTCAAAAAATGGTCTTCTACAATTATGTTCAGTACAAAATTTAGAGTCTAATAAGATCAACATAATTTTTCATGAATAGTAAATTATGAATAGTGATTTTATGATTAGGATTAGTAATTTGTCCAAATGAATTAGTAATCTCACTTAAAGAAAGTTTTAATATAATTTATACACCTTGATTAAGTAATGAGATTCAATAAAATGGGTAAATAACGGTTTCATAATTTTTTAGTCAAGTATTAGTTTTTTCGGGTGAATAGTGTTTTTTAATTTAAAATTTAATTAAAAATAATTATAAAATTATTTTTATATAATGGACTTTATTTTTGAACTCAGAGCATCGATATTATGTTATGGTAATTTTTGGGGATTTTTCTGAAAAAAATGAATTCTCGATGAAAAGTGTTTTTATTTAAAAATTAAATTAAAAATATTTAGAAAATTATTTTTTGGAGTTAATAAATGTAATTAGAGCATCGATATTTGGTTAAGGTGAAATTTGGGGATTTTTCTGAGAAAGATGAATTTTTCATTGAATAGTAAAAATGCAGTTTTAGGGTTTCAGTATCTTTAATGACATCATAACTGTGTCATGATGATGTCATGAGATATTTTAAGGGTTGGCCAGACAAAGGTGATGAATTATTGTATTGGGGGCCCCATGTGGCCTAACTCCATGGTAAATGCCATGGGAGATCACTTGGTTTTGAGAAAAGCACTTGTGAGGTGTCCCTTGGCCATTAATGCCTTGTCCCCTCACTTTCCCTATAAATAGACACCCTTTCCTCCTTTATTTTTCACTCCCAACTCTCCCCCAACTACGTTATGGTCTCCTTACCTCCCAAGGAGTCCTCCCAAGGTGCCCCCAATCCCTCAAGGTCCAAAGCTTTGAGTTTTAAGAGTTACGTTTTAAGGTCAGGGATCCGACCTCTCTCTTTCTTTTCAAGTAATCTCTTTTATGTCATTCCTTTTATGCTCCATGTTCTTATGTTGTAGGATGTTATTTTATATTCATTATACTGTCCTTTTTATGTTCATATGATGAGATACCCCCTCTTACTCTCATCATTTCATTTTATGGAAGTTTAAGTGGCGCCGTTAGGCTGCCGAAATTATTGTAACGGATTCTTTCACCCTTCTCATTTTCAAGTTCTATTTTCTTGTCAAGTTTTCAAGTTCTTTTTTATTATGTTGGGGTATGATCTCTATTTCTATCATATTTATCTTTTATTATAATATTATGAGAGACCCCTTTTGATATCTTCAATTCAGTATTTTGAAGTTCTAAGTGGCACCGTTAGGCTGCCGAATTTTTAAGGGATTATTTCACCCTTCTCGTTTTCAAGATATATTTTCATGTCAAGTTTTTCAAGTTCCTTTTTATTATGTTCGGGTATTATCTATATATCTATCATACTGAACCCTTATTTTAATATGATGAGAGACCCTATTTTTATCTTGTCAATTCATTTTTGGTTGGAGCATAAGTGACGCCGTTAGGCTGCCGAATTTTTAAGGGATTCGTTCGACTTTCTCATTTTTCAAAGATATACTTTCATGTCAAGTATTTCAAGTTCCTTTTGTATTATGTTGGGGTATTATCTCTATATCTATCATACTTATCTTTTAGGTTCATATGATGAGAAACCCAATTTGATCTCATCAATTCATTTTTGTTGAAGTTTAATTGACGTCGTTGGGCTGCCGGATTTTCATAAGAGAAATCTTACTTTTGTATTCCTTTCATGTTCTTCATTTCATATGGTATATCTTTAAAATTTCATTAACATGTTCTGAAATCTTTTATATTCTGTTCCTATACTGTTTTATGGGTCATTTATGAGTGTTGACCCATGTCCCCTCTCTTTTCAATGTTTTCTAAAACCCCGAAACATAGCCGTTATGCTGCAGAATTTCTGTCTCAAAATGTCTCTCTTTTTCTAAAGTAATTTTATTTTATTAAGTGAATACTCAAAGATCTTTCTTAAAAAGGGGTATTCACATATATACCAAAATTTTTATTTTATATTCTGGGATTTACATACATGAGACCCACTATCCCCATCCGTGGGTTTAAAGTGACATAAAGATCATGTCTTTAAAGCAGTTTTTGAAAAGTTATGATTATGAAATGATACCCATTTCTTTTATGCTATATGGGTTGTTTATGAAATGATTGATGATGATATATGTGGATCACATGATAATAAAGACATGTCAAGGGTACACCCAGATAGCGCTCCAATGCATTGGGTAAAGACTTAATCTCTAGAGATGACTTTTTAGACTGATACCTTGGTGAATAACCTTGGTAATTTTTAATGACACCATGGGGATGGACCTTGGTGAAACGAAATGATTATCAATAACAAATGTTGCATCCACATTTTAAAGTTATGAAAAATGTTATTTTTATTATGATATGCCTAATGATTTCTTTCTCATGCCTTAAAGTTCTTTTCATGACCTTATTGAAGTATCTCAAGTTCACATGTAAAATGTTTCTCTTGTTTCCCTTACTGGGCCTTCTACTCACCCTTTCTTTTGATGTATGTCCCTAGGTTATGAGATGCAGTAATGAACCTAGTATGAACATGAGGAGAATCCTTTCAAGTGTTTAAGAAGAATGTTTTATGTTTGCATGTTTTAAGTTCCTGGTTTCCAAGACATTAAACCTTAAAGATCCTCGGTTTTGTAAAATGTAATGAAAGTTTATGTGATAAAAAGGCGGGATGCTATAGTTGGTATCAAAGGATCATTTAGTTATTTGTGGAAATTAGGATATGAAAACTTTAGAAAGAATCCTATAGAAAAGTTTATATATAGGTAATCTTCCTTGTGTTTTGGTGAGTATTGAGTAATGGGTTGCTAATAAAATACATCCCTGTCTGGATACGAGCAGGTAGAGGTGGCTCTGGCACAGATGTAAATAGGGGTAAAACCTAAAAACACCACTTTGAGCTAGACTCAAACGGGAACTGGTACACGACAACGGGCCTTGCTGCACTCTTGGTTACGACACTCCCAGGGGATATGCTTTGGAAAATTCGTAAGCTTAGTATGAACCAGTGTTAAAGGAAGAAAGATAAAATAAAATAAATATCATAATAAGAATATATGATCATGGATAACCTAGATGGGGACGCAGGGGATCAAAATTTAGGTCATAATTTTCTTCTAAAAGTTATCCTTATAAGCTTTAAGTTTATTTTCATGATTATTGACTAAGTATTTAAGCACCTAATTATAATTTCTCTTCTTAGTTAATGGTGAGAAATGGAAGAACATGTCCCAACAACCAATGTGATAGGAAATGCGACGATTGTCTTATTAATATGACAGAGATGATTAGGGTATTAAAAGATGATTATTATTTTGGAAGACTTTCACTATTTTGGGGACCCTATATGATTGAGGTAAATAGATTACTACGGTATTTTCATTGATGAGTAAGGTTGACTTATATTTTGAAGAATCGATGAATTTAAGGTGGACTTATAGTAATTTAGGTTACTTATGGGAATGATTAACCTATCTTGGGTAAAATATGTTTAGGTTAGCTACTTTTGTTATAAGATGTTAAGAGTGGTTAATGTTGTTTGGAGATGAACAATGAAGTTTATTTTGGAAGACTATGTTATCAATTCCTTCTTGTATTTGGGTTTCAATCTTAGTTTGGTTTATTTTGAGGAATTTTAAGGACCGTTATTTATGGAATGGTCTATGATGAACTTTGGGTAGTACCATGGAACTTTGAAGATTTAAAAGTATTTTCCATTCCTATAGAATTCTTTATTTTTGAAGAGTTGTTTTATCTTACCCTTTCTGTTTTTGGGAGTAATGTTTAAAGATAGATAGTTTTTCTTTTGTGGAATACGTGATTCTCTAGAAGATCATTCTTGTGTATTGATGACACCAAGTGTTTTTGAATTCTCATCATTTGGAGACAAGATTAGTTTTGGTAGAGACTTATTAAAGGATGAAACTCTACTTGAATGTAGGTATATTTTCTTATGTTTTTGTTCTATGTAGTAAATGAATTCCTCAAAATTATGAAAAGGAACGTAAAACAAAAATGTTGTTGGTTTACGTTTCCTACTAGGTAATCAAAGATCATTTACACACATCATAATTTTGGGATTTTCTTATGGTTAACTTTCTCCTAATCATGTTTTCTATCAATCTCCCCCAGAACTTGACCCTTTGTTTTTTCTTCCATATCCTTGTTTTCCTCCATGGAATCCTAGTATGGGTTAACTCGGGTGACCTTTGTACTTACCTTTATTTCTTTTAAAGTAATAGTTTTTTTGACTCCTTTTCTGATGTGGGACCTTCAATGAAATTTCAAAACCCAATTTTAAAAAAATTGCGAGGACGCAATTTCTTAAGGGGGGAATATTTTAACGACCCGAAATTTTGAATAAATCTTGTTTCCTAATATTGTGTGTTATTTTATTTTTGATACTCAACAAAACTATTTCATTTGATAACATGAGTATAATTAAAATGAGACCATTGGGTATTGACTGTTATATGAACATTGGTCAATATGACCACTGGGAACTAAACATTTTGATTATTGTCTCTAAATACAAGTAATCTTGGTTAATTTACATAGAAAGAAGATTTGATGGCCTCACCTAGTAGTCTTGGACCGATCGAAGCCTATCTAATAGAACTTGGGAAGGAGGTAGCACCATTGGGATTTGCTCTTGACCAAACCCAAGCCGAACTTCATTGTGTGAAGCTATAACAGAATCGCCTTTGTGAGAAGTTCAAACTGATAGAAATTACTAATCGTGTGATGTTGGACGAGCCTCCCTCAGATTCTCTCACCTTAGAACACCTTACACTTAGGTCCTATGCTGGTGTGATAAGGGGCTATGTAAGGAGACCATAACTACCTTGTGTAACCCTTTGTTTTAAATAAAAAATTTGATTTATTCTTATGATAAAGTTTATGAATTTTCAAATGTCCGGATAAATATAGTATGCATATTTTTGATGAATTTTAGAGAAAGTAAATTTTAAAATTTTTTATGTAAACCTTAAATAAATAAAAATGTGTAATGATTTTCAAAAAATGGTCTTCTACAATTATGTTCAGTACAAAAATTAGAATCTAATAAGATCAACTTAATTTTTGATGAATAGTAAATTATGAATAGTGATTTTATGATTAGGATTAGTAATTTGTCCAAATGAATTAGTAATATCACTTAAAGAAAGTTTTAATATAATTTATACACCTTGATTAAGTAATGAGATTCAATAAAATGGGTAAATAACGGTTTCATAAATTATTAGTCAAGTATTAGTTTTTTCAGGTGAATTATGTTTTCGAATTTAAAATTTAATTAAAAATAATTATAAAATTATTTTTATAAAATGGACTTTATTTTTGAACTCAGAGCATCGATATTATGTTATGGTAATTTTTGGGGATTTTTCTGAAAAAAATGAATTCTCGATGAATAGTGTTTTTATTTAAAAATTAAATTAAAAATATTTAGAAAATTATTTTTTGGAGTTCATAAATTTAATTAGAGCATCAATATTTGGTTAAGGTAAAATTTTGGGATTTTTCTGAGAAAGATGAATTTTTCAGTGAATAGTAAAAATACAGTTTTAGGGTTTCGGTATGTTTAATGACACCATAACTGTGTCATGATGATGTCATGAGATATTTTAAGGTTTGTCCAGCCAAAGGTGATGAATTATTGTATTGGGGGCCCAATGTGGCCTAACTCCATGGTAAATGCCATGGGAGATCACATGGTTTTGAGAAAAGCACTTGTGAGGTGTCCCTTGGCCATTAATGCCTTGTCCCCTCACTTTCCCTATAAATACCCACCCTTTCCTCCTTTAGTTTTCACTCCCAACTCTCCCCCAACGAAGTTATGGTCTCCTTACCTCCCAAAGAGTCCTCCCAAGGTGCCCCCAAGCCCTCAAGGTCCAAACCTTTGAGTTTTAAGAGTTACGTTTTAAGGTAAGGGATCCGACCTCTCTCTTTCTTTTCAAGTAATCTCTTTTATGTCATTCCTTTTATGATCTATGTTCTTATGTTGTAGGATGTTCTTTTATATTCATTATACTTTCCTTTTTATGTTCATATGATGAGATACCCCCTCTTACTCTCATCATTTCATTTTATGGAAGTTTAAGTGGCGTTGTTAGGCTGCCGAAATTATTGTAACAGATTCTTTCACCCTTCTCATTTTCAAGTTCTATTTTCTTGTCAAGTTTTCAAGTTCTTTTTTATTATGTTGGGGTATGATCTCTATATCTATAATATTTATTTTTTATTATAATATTATGATAGAACCCATTTGATATCTTCAATTCAGTATTTTGAAGTTCTAAGTGGCGCCGTTAGGCTGCCGAATTTTTAAGTGATTATTTCACCCTTCTCGTTTTCAAGATATATTTTCATGTCAAGTCTTTCAAGTTCCTTTTTATTATGTTGGGGGTATGATATCTATATCTATCATACTGAACCCTTATGTTCATATGATGAGAGACCCTATTTTTATCTTGTCAATTCATTTTTGGTTGAAGCTTAAGTGACGCCGTTAGGCTGCCGAATTTTTAAGGGATTCGTTCGCCTTTCTCATTTTTCAAAGATCTACTTTCGTGTCAAGTATTTCAAGTTCCTTTTGTATTATGTTGGGGTATGATCTCTATATCTATCATACTTATCTTTTAGGTTCATATGATGAGAAACCCAATTTGATCTCATCAATTCATTTTTGTTGAAGTTTAATTGACGTCGTTGGGCTGCCGAATTTTCATAAGAGAAATCTTACTTTTGTATTCCTTTCATGTTCTTCATTTCATATGGTATATCTTTCAAATTTCATTACCATGTTCTGAAATCTTTTATATTTTGTACCTCTAGTGTTTTATGGGTCATTTATGAGTGTTGACCCATGTCCCCTCTCTTTTCAATGTTTTCTAAAACCCCAAAACATAGCCGTTATGCTGCAGAATTTCCGTCTCAAAATGTCTCTATTTTTCTAAAGTACTTTTATTTTATTAAGTTAATACTCAAATATCTTTCTTAAAAAGGGGTATTCACATATATACCAAAATTGTTTATTTTATATTCTGGGATTTACATACATGAGACCCGCTCTCCCCCTCCGTGGATTTAAAGTGACATAAAGATCATGTCTTTAAAGCAGTTTTTGAAATGTTATGATTATGAAATGATACCCATTTGTTTTATGCTATATGGGTTGTTTATAAAATGATTTATGATGATATATTTGGCTCACATGATAATAAATACATTTCAAGGGTACTCCCATATAGCGCTCCAATGCATTTGGTAAAGACATAATCTCTAGAGATGACTTTTTAGACTGATACCTTGGTGAATAACCTTGGTAATTTTTAAGGACACCATGGGGACGGACCTTGGTGAAACGAAATGATTGTCAATATTAAATGTTTCATCCACATCTTAAATTTATGAAAAATTCTATTTTTATTATGATATGACTCATGATTTCTTTCTCATGCCTTAAAGTTCTTTTCATGACCTTATTGAAGTATCTCAAGTTCACATGTAAAATGTTTCTCTTGTTTCCCTTACTGGGCCTTCTGCTCACCCTTTCTTTTGATGTATGTCCCCAGGTTATGAGATGCAGTAATGAACCTAGTATGAACATGAGGAGAATCCTTTCAAGTGTTTAAGAAGAATGTTTTATGTTTTCATGTTTTAAGTTCCTGGTTTCCAAGACACTAAACCTTAAAGATACTCAGTTTTGTAAAATGTATGAATGTTTATGTGATAAAAAGGCGGGATGCTATAGTTGGTATTAAAGGATGGTTTAGTTATTTGTGGAAATTAGGATATGAAAACTTTAGGAAGAATCCTATAGAAAAGTTTATATATAGGGAATCTTCCTGGTGTTTTGGTGAGTATTGAGTAATGGGTTTCCAAGAAAATACATCCCTATCTGGAAACGAGAAGGTAGAGGTGGATCTGGCATAGATGTACATAGGTGTAAAACCTGAAAACACCACTTTAAGCAAGACTCAAACGAGAACTGGTACATGACAACGGGCCTTGCTGCACTCTTGGTTACGACACTCCCGAGGGATATGATTTGGTAAATTCATAAGCTTAGTATGAACCAGTGTTAAAGGAAGAAAGATAAAATAAAATAAATATTCTAATAAGAATATATGATCATGGATAACCTAGATGGGGACCTAGGGGATCAAAACTTAGGGTATAATTTTCTTCTACAAGTTATCCTTATATGCTTTAAGTTCCTTTTCATGATTATTGACTAAGTATTTAAGCCCCTAATTATACTTTCTCTTCTTAGTTAATGGTGAGAAATGGATGAACATGTCCCAACAACCAATGTGATAGGAAATGCGACGATTGTCGTATTAATATGACAGAGATGATTAGGGTATTAAAAGATGATTATTATTTTGGAAGACTTTCACTATTTTGGGGACCCTATATGATCGAGGTAAATAGATTACTACGGTATTTTCATTGATGAGTAAGGTTGACTTATATTTTGAATAATCGATGAATTTAAGGTGGACTTATAGTAATTTAGGTTACTTATGGGAATGATTAACCTATCTTGGGTAAAATATGTTTAGGTTAGCTACTTTTGTTATAAGATGTTAGGAGTGGTTGATATTGTTTGGAGATGAAAAATGAAGTTTATTTTGGAAGACTATGTTATCAAGTCCTTCTTGTATTTGGGTTTCAATCTTAGTTTGGTTTATTTTGAGGAATTTTAAGGACCGTTATTTATGGAATGGTCTATGATGAACTTTGGGTAGTACCATGGAACTTTGAAGATTTAAAAGTAGTTTCCATTCCTATGGGATTCTTTATTCTTAAAGAGTTGTTTTATCTTACCCTTTCTGTTTTTGGGAGTAATGTTTAAAGATAGATAGTTTTTCTTTTGTGGAATACGTGATTCTCTAGAAGATCATTCTTGTGTTTTGATGACACCAAGTGTTTTTGAATTCTCATCATTTGGAGAAAAGATTAGTTTTGGTAGAGACTTATTAAAGGATGAAACTCTACTTGAATGTAGGTATTTTTTCTTATGTTTTTGTTATATGTAGTAAATGAATTCCTCAAAATTATGAAAAGGAATGTAAAACAAAAATGTTGTTGGTTTACGTTTCCTACTAGGTAATCAAAGATCATTTACACACATCATACGTTTGGGATTTTCCTATGGTTAACTTTCTCCTAATCATGTTTTCTATCAATCTCCCCCAGAAATTGACACTTTGTTTTTTCTTCCATATCCATGTTTTCCTCCATGGAATCCTAGTATGGGTTAACTCGGGTGACCTTTGTACTTACCTTTCTTTCTTTTAAAGTAATAGTTTTTCTGACTCCTTTTCTGATGTGGGACATTCAATAAAATTTCAAAACCCAATTTTAAAAAAGTTGCGAGGACGCAATTTCTTAAGGGGGGAAGATTTTAACGACCCGAAATTTTGAATAAATCTTGTTTCCTAATTTTGTGTGTTATTTTATTTTTGATACTCAACAAAACTATTTCATTTGATAACATGAGTATAATTAAAATGAGACCGTTGGGTTTTGACTGTTATATGACCATTGGTCAATATGACCACTGGGAACAAAACGTTTTGATTATTGTCTCTAAATACAAGTAATCTTGGTTAATTTACATAGAAAGAAGATTCGATGGCCTCACCTAGTAGTCTTGGACCGATCGAAGCCCATCTAATAGAACTTGG
This sequence comes from Viscum album, assembly GCA_963277665.1. NCBI lineage: Eukaryota > Viridiplantae > Streptophyta > Magnoliopsida > Santalales > Viscaceae > Viscum > Viscum album. The sequence goes on along the minus strand of OY728128.1, from coordinate 2,077,926,880 downwards.
GAAGGAGGTAGCACCATTGGGCTTTGCTCTTGACCAAACCCAAGCCGAACTTCATCGTGTGAAGCTATAACAGAATCGCCTTTGCGAGAAGTTCGAACTGATAGAAATTACTAATCGTGTGATGTTGGCCGAGCCTCCCTCAGATTCTCTCACCTTAGAACACCTTACACTTAGGTCCTATGCTGGTGTGATAAGGGGCTATGTAAGGAGACCATAAATACCTTGTGTAACCCTTTGTTTTAAATAAAAAATTTGATTTCTTCTTATGATGAAGTTTATGAATTTTCAAATGTCCGGATAAATATAGTATGCATATTGTTGATGAATTTTAGAGAAAGGATATTTTAAAAATGATTATGTAAACCTTAAATAAATAAAAATGTGTAATGATTTTCAAAAAATGGCCTTCTACAATTATGTTCAGTACAAAATTTAGAGTCTAATAAGATCAACTTAATTTTTGATGAATAGTAAATTATAAATAGTGATTTTATGATTAGGATTAGTAATTTGTCCAAATGAATTAGTAATCTCACTTAAAGAAAGTTTTAATATAATTTTTACACCTTGATTAAGTAATGAGATTCAATAAAATGGGTAAATAACGGTTTCATAAATTATTAGTCAAGTATTAGTTTTTTCGGGTGAATAGTGTTTTTTAATTTAAAATTTAATTATAAATAATTAGAAAATTATTTTTATAAAATGGACTTTATTTTTGAACTCAGAGCATCGATATTATGTTATGGTAATTTTTGGGGATTTTTCTGAAAAAAATGAATTCTCGATGAATAGTGTTTTTATTTAAAAATTAAATTAAAAATATTTAGAAAATTATTTTTTGGAGTTCATAAATGTAATTAGAGCATCAATATTTGGTTAAGGTGAAATTTTGGGATTTTTCTTAGAAAGATGAATTTTTCAGTGAATAGTAAAAATGCAGTTGACATCATAACTGTGCCATGATGATGTCATGAGATATTTTAAGGCTTAGATGGCCAAAGGTGATGAATTATTGTATTGGGGGCCCCATGTGGCATAACTCCATGGTAAATGCCATGGGAGAGCACATGGTTTTGAGAAAAGCAATTGTGAGGTGTCCTTTGGCCATTAATGCCTTGTCCCCTCACTTTCCCTATAAATACCCACCCTTTCCTCTTTTAGTTTTCACTACAAACTATCCCCCAACAAATTTCTGGTCTCCTTACCTCCCAAGGAGTCCTCCCAAGGTTCCCCCAATCCCTCAAGGTCCAAACCTTTGAGTTTTAAGAGTTACGTTTTAAGGTAAGGGATTCGACCTCTCTCGTTCTTTTCAAGTAATCTCTTTTATGTCATTCCTTTTATTCTCCATGTTCTTATGTTGTAGGATGTTCTTTTATATTCATTATACTTTCCTTTTTATGTTCATATGATGAGATAACCCCTCTTACTCTCATAATTTCATTTTATGAAAGTTTAAGTGGCGCCGTTAGGCTGCCGAAATTTTTTAACGGATTCTTTCACCCTTCTCATTTTCAAGTTCTATTTTCTTGTGAAGTCTTTCATGTTACTTTTTATTATGTTGGGTTATGATATCTATATCTATCATACTGATATTTTATGATCATATGATGTGAGACACCATTTGATCTCTTCAATTCAGTATTTTGAAGTTCTAAGTGGCGCCGTTAGGCTGCCGAATTTTTAAGGGATTCTTTCACCCTTCTCGTTTTCAAGATCTATTTTCATGTCAAGTCTTTCAAGTTCCTTTTTATTATGTTGGGGTATGATCTCTATATCTATCATACTTAACCCTTATGTTCATATGATTAGAAACCCTATTTTTATCTTGTCAATTCATTTTTGGTTGAAGTTTAAGTGACGCCGTTAGGCTGCCAAAATTTTAAGGGATTCATTCGCCTTTCTCATTTTTCAAAGATCTACTTTCATGTCAAGTATTTCAAGTTCCTTTTGTATTATGTTGGGGTATTATATCTATATCTATCATACTGATCTTTTAGGTTCATATGATGAGAAACCCAATTTGATCTTGTCAATTCATTTTTGTTGAAGTTTAAGTGACGTCGTTGGGCTGCCGAATTTTCATAAGAGAAATCTTACTTTTGTATTCCTTTCATATTCTTAATTTCATATGGTATATCTTTCAAATTTCATTACCATGTTCTAAAATCCTTTATATTATGTACCTATACTGTTTTATGGGTCATTTATGAGTGTTGACCCATGTCCCCTGTCTTTTCAATGTTTTCTAAAATCCCGAAACATAGCCGTTATGCTGCAGAATCTCCGTCTCAAAATGTCTCTTTATTTTTCTAAAGTAATTTTATTTTATTAAGTGAATAATCAAAGATCTTTCTTCAAAAGGGGTATTAACATATATACCAAATTTTTTATGTTAAATTCTGGGATTTACATACATGAGACCCGCTCTCCCCTTCCGTGGGTTTAAAGTGACGTAAAGATCATGTCTTTAAATCAGTTTTTGAAACGTTATGATTATGAAATGAAACCCATTTATTTTATGCTATATGGGTTGTTTATGAAATGATTGATGATGACATATGTGGCTCTCATGATAATAAATACATTTCAAGGGTGCGCCCAGATGGCGCTCCAATGCATTGGGTAAAGACTTAATTTCTAGAGATGACTTTTTAGACTAATACCTTGGTGAATAACCTTGGTAATTTTTAATGACACGTTGGGGATGGACCTTGGTGTAATGAAATGATTTTCAATATTAAATTTTTCAACCACATCTTAAAGTTATGAAAATTTTTATTTTTATTATGATATGCCTCATGATTTCTTTCTCATGCCTTAAAGTTCTTTTCATGACCTTATTGAAGTATCTCAAGTTCACAGGTAAAATGTTTCTCTTGTTTCCCTTACTAGGCCTTCTTCACTCCCTTTCTTTTGATGTATGTCCCCAGGTTATAAGATGTAGTAATGAACCTAGGATGAACATTAGGAGAAGCCTTTGAAGTGTTTAAGAAGAATGTTTTATGTTTTCATGTTTTAAGTTCCTGGTTTCCAAGACACTAAACCTTAAAGATCCTCAGTTTTGTAAAATGTAATGAAAGTTTATGTGATAAAAAGGAGGGATGCTATAAATATAAATGATAATTTTGTTCAAATTATTAAAGGGGTATAATAATATAAAAATCTATCATGTTATACAAAATAACATCACTATTTTATCAATATTTTATATTTCCTATATATACTCATGAAATGAAATGATAATTAGACTCTCAAAAAATGGTTTTGAGTTATCCCCAATAAATATTAATCATGAAGTATTATATGTTTTGATGAAATTTCACGGTTAACATGAATAGGATTATTATATCAAGATACAAAATATTTTTATGAGGCAAAGAACATATATTTTTTTCATTTAATGACCCATGGATTATTCCACATGGACCGTCAAACACTTTTTCTTTGGTAAACTAAGGGTTTATGGTTCATATTTGTATTTACCTATACTAATGGTTAGAGATATACCTAGCATGATAAACTTCATATTTTTTTTACCTTTCTTATGTATGCCTTGAGGCTTAGCTAAATAAGGAGTGTTTGGATATATTGTTAATCATGTCATCTTTTGGAGCATAACCATGATGGAATTTTTCCTCTAGTATAAAGTGAATTCCATCTAGGTCTTCAATTTAGATATATTGAGGAAGTGTATGAAAATACCTTGTTTATAAATTTTATATTATTATATATCAGGTGAGGGACATTTGATGTGCTCATCCATGAAGTATAATGATATATAATGTATTCATTGACCTAGTCATTCTATAATTATAGAATAAAGAACATGTGAGTATCTTTATGAGATTGACATACTCTATATCCTATTGCTACACATTATCTTAGAAAATGGGATAATAAGATAATTAATTCTTGTATATAATGTATCTTCTGGACACAATATAGAGATACATGTGTGTTTTAAAGAGATCACACTATATCCCTTTATATATTGAGCAACAATGATTCTTTTCTAGTGTCTTATCTTTGATTACATTTTAGAATTTGGGAATTCTATTTTCAATCAATTATATAAAGGCTTGTGGGGTCACACTTAGTTGTTGACTGAATTTGTATTGTGTTTTACTTCTATATAAACTCTTAATGTTTTTTAATGTTTAACCAAAATAATTTTCTGGATATATATTCGGAAGGTATTTAATATGAAGAGGTACAAGGTGAAGTTGAGGGCAGTATTCCATAATTGTTTTGAAAAAATCAAAAATGATTTTTGGATATGGTTTCCTAAGTTATTAAACATGATACAATATTACGTGATATAGACCAAATTCTATGTGGATTTAGTGAAATTGTAAGATTAATGGAGATATACCATGTATCCAAATATGTATTTGATACATGTTTGCCTATATGATATGTTATTTTATACAGATGTTGTATGTGAAAATATCATATGTAATATTCTATTAATGGATGTATCATTTATTATGATATATATATATCTTAGTAAACTACCTTGCTGTATCATTTTATATGATGTGTCTATATTATATTTCCTGGATTGTAATGTTTAATGTATTTAAGTAATGGGAATGTCTAATGGTTAAATATTTAAATCGCTTAAACAAGATATCATTAATAAAAATTTCATAAAATTAAATTTTATGGAGGATCATTTGAATTAGTTCTTACAATGAATGAATAATCAACCAATCCAGTCACTTGTACATTAAATAACGTAATGAGTGAATCCATTATGGATTACTAAGTCTTATATAAGGAGGATATACCCATTGAGATGATTAATCAATGACTTCCTAATCATTTTATATATTCTCCCTCAATGATCACTCCCTTATATTTTCATTACTATTTGAGGTACTTGAATATCATGGGTTGAGGAGGGTCATTCCCATTCCAGGAGTAATTTATTATCATCACATGGATACAACATGGAGGAGATAGTAATTATTATTTTTTAATTGATCTTTATAAAACCATTGCTAAAATATAGCAGTAGGGGAAAACTTTATTATGTTTTTAGTGTGAGGATTATTGTCCGGTTGTGAAAACCAAGAGAATTGGAAGGAGTAAATATGGAGGCCTAATTATTGATTTCCATAAAGGGATGATTCAAGTGGTTGTGGGTGAGTATATATTTATCAAGTGATATAGTTAGATGGAAGTTGGAAGGTGTAGTTGACAATTTCACTAGAATATCATCCATTAGATGATACACCAAGAGATATAATCAGAGTATCCATCAGAAGTGGGGAACAATGCACTAGGTAAGCATATTAAGTTGGTGGAAGTATTTTTATTAAAATAGGATCATTTGGGAATATCATCTTAGGTAAATTGAAACTAGTGATTATAAGAAGTCATTTGTGACTAGAATATTTTACTATGAAATTCACTATTAGTAGGGTGTGATCACATTATGATACAGAATCAATATTTTAATTATCCTTATTTTTATTAAATAATAGTAAATATATATTTCACCATCGATTAAGGCGCAAGTCTAAACCATGTAATATATCTTGTGTTTTTATTATTCCTTTTGGTGTTTTTTTATCATTTCTATAAATAGTATTATCTATTCTCAAGTATGAACGTTTTCATTTTGGTTTGGTGGATTTTGTGGGCTTGTAATCCAGATTCCACAATGTTGGTTCATATTTTTGGACGTTGTTCCTCATGTTTTGTTCTAGGTGGAGTGAAATCTGGTGGTTTGATTAGATAGTGGTTGAAAATCCAAAAAATGGTATCATATATCCATTTTTGAGTGTTCTTTATGAATAGTACCTGGTAAAGGTGTTTCATAGATTAGTTTAGAAGAAATATCCCTCCTTATTTCCTTATAGGTGAATATTGGTAAGCAGTTCCTAACATCTCAGTCTATGTTTTCAAAAAGTAATAGGAGTTGAAAATTTCCCAAGTAATGGAATACAAAGAGTATAAGGTCTCACTGGAGAATTTTTGTGGAATATATTTTGGGTTCTAGAAGATACATAGAAGATTTTTTATTCTAAAGAAGAAACTTGATCTTCTATTGACTAGTGACAAGTTTAAAGCAATAAATGAGGAAGAATATGAGAGTCTTGAAAATAATTCATGGGGGTTGATTTGTGTTTCACTCAACTGAAATGTGGAATTCAATATTCAAGAGTTGAAAACCACATCGGAACTAATAAATACAACTTCATACATATATGAAAAACAAAGGCAACGAATAATATATTCTTGTCAAGGAGACTATTCAACATGTGAATGTAAGAAGGTATGTTTTCTATTGATAACACTAATAAATTTTATAGGATCTGGATCTAGTTAGAGTCAATAAATGTAAAATTCATAGATCTAGAATTGGTGTTGTTGTTACTCTCTTCACGCACTGAATCATAGAATGTGATGGTGAACCCTATGAGTAATTCTAGTATAAAGGATGATTTAATGTTCATTGATATTAGAGACCTAATATTGAATGAGTGGATTCTTTTGAAGTATATCGAGATATATTTTTGATAACATATATGACGCTGAATACAAAGGATATTCCATTGGATGGAAAGTAATTAGAAAGGTAAAGTTAGAAGCAGTTATACCTAGGGAAACTTGGTTGATGGTTATTCCAGGTGTTGGAAATGTGGGAGGAATGGAAACCAGAATAAGGATTGTAGTTAATAGAGGGATAATTAGAGAAATTATTCTTCTAGAAGCTGGTCTGTGAACCTTGTGTTAGAAAATAAGAGTGAAAAGATCCTTTGTGCCACTAGTTCATTGGGGTATTGGATGATAAATTTATGATCTTCATTCCATTCTACATTCAAGATAGAAATAATGATAAATTATTATTTAGAAAGTTTTGGAATGGTTTATCATGTGAATGAAAAGGCTCTTGAGATTTTCAGGAAATGTGATGTTTCAATCTAGAGAAGAAACATATGGATGCTGGAGTTAAAATATTTGAGGAACATTATAGGTTTGAATAAATCATAATCTCGATGAGTCTACTTAATTATGTAGGTTTATGTTCAATGTTCACATATGGTCTATGGAAAATTTCACACCACTCTGTGTTTTTATAAAAATGAGTGAAGTAAAGGGAACCATACCTTACAGGGGTATTAGAGGGATCATTACATAATGAAGAGTTAAATTTCACTAAACTTTTTCATGATTTTCTAGGGCATATAGATGAGAAAGTGATGAAAATACTTTCTGATAAAGGTATTCTAATGGTTGAAAACATTGAGTATGGAACATCTAAAGGCACTATCATTGGGAAGTTAGAGTTATATCACAAGGATGTTTAGGGGATATCTTCAGTGTGTTCTCATGCATGACCCCTATTCTATATAACATCAATCAATGATTCCAAACATGAAGTTTGGGTGAAATTTATAAATTATAATTCCATGGTATTTGAGGCTTTCATCCGGTGGAGAATGGTGTTTAGTGGAAGTGGATGTTTTTAATGGTTTGATAATTATGTGGAGTATGAAAGACAATAGTTTTAGAGGTTCTTATAATAGAGGGTAATTAAATTGAAGATGACCATTCTAGGGGCTCTAGAACATAATGTATCCATATGGAGGATAAACCGGATTCTATTAAATAAGGTTAGAATCATGGGAATTCATATAAGGTTTCATAATGTTTTTTGGTCAAGGCCATTGAATTGTGTGAGGCTTACTTAATCAAGTTTCTACAAGGTAGGTATATCAGACAACAATTTAGAGGATGAAAGATACAAGGTCAGAAGGAACACCCATAATGAAGTCCTATGGAATTAGAAGATCCAAACTCACCTCCCAATCAACCCAAGTCCAATCTTGCCTCTCCCTTCACCCAACATGACATTAGGCAAGGCTTACTTAATCAAATACATTCCATAATCTCCAATTGGTCAATAACTTATAGAGATATGTTGGTATTAAAGTAAGGTGTACTTGAACCACTTTAAAGTCTTTAGGTCACTATACTATATCAATGTTGATGCCATAGAATGGAAAAAACAGTAGGATAAGTCTTTATTATGCTACTATTTTGGCTTTTAAGATGAATAATTTTGATTTTGGATATGGAATAATGACTCATAGAAATTCATTATTACTCAAAATACGTTTTTAATGAATTTATCCTATGGAAGGATTAGATCCTTGATAAAAATTTTGATGGAAGAATTGTATCATCAGAATCTAAGGTTCGTCTAAATGAATATATGGAAACTGATGTTCCAAATAATTCTAGAATCATGAAAGTTCTGTAAGCACTAGGCCACCCAAAGGATATAACAGATGGAGGAAAATACCAGATGGTGTTTCCCAATATAGATGTATTAGAGAGTTCATGGAGTTAAAAGGCTTGAGAAAAAGATTTATAAGTAAAAAATATTGAATTTTTAGTTCCAGAAGTATCTTGTCCATAAATTAAATTATGGAGATTGACCAGAGAGAGGATCCCACTATAAAGGTAAGAATGTATCTTTCACTAGATTCTTTTAATGAATGATAGAGAACCCAAATATTAGTAACAAGATAGTATTTTGAAATAAGTTATTCACTAGTAGTTACAATTGAGTGATGAAGTTGATTCCCATTATTTTTTGGGATCATTGGAGGTGGAAAAGAGGCCTAAGAGGAAATATTCTTCAAAAAATGGGTATAGTGACTAAAGGAAGAAACATATGGTGGATTTATGTATGTTAATAGGCTAGCGGTGAAAAGAATTTTAATAATTGCTAGTAGTGGGTTTCTTTTGTATTTTAGCTTTTGAAGATAAGAACATGACTATCTAAATGGTTTTAAGCATGGTTTCAAATAAGAGATTACATATGAATAAGATGGATGTAAATAAAATATTTCATCATGGATACCTTGAGGATGATTTAAGAAAACAAGAATGTTTTGAGGAGAATTAGAACTGGAACCTCATGTATAAGCTAAGGTTTAACCTTTATGAATAATATAAATCACTAAGGAATTGGAATAATATTTTCAATGACTTCATTAATGAACATAAACTTTCCCAAAAAATTATGCTGACCATTTTCATTTAAAAAAGTAGTTTGGTGATGAGATTTTTATTATCCAACTTCTCTATGTCAATGAAATGTTGATTTTAGGTTTGAATAATGAAAGAATTGGTGAGATAAAAGTTGTGTCATCTGAGAGTTTCTGGATAAAGAAGCACATTCTAGTGAAATGAAATTTCTGTGGTTCAAATAGTGAGAGGATTAAGTTCTAGTACTTTATACGTCATTCAGTCAGAATACATCCAAAAAGTAGTAGTGTGATTTAGCATGGGAGTGAAAAAATTTGTTACTACACCCTTTAATGAAACATTCCAGACGAGTAAAGATAATTCACTATGAATATAAGTTGGTTTAAGTATATGGAAAAGGTTATATATGCATAAGATGTCAAAATATTAATGTACACCATGGTTTATACTAATCAAGACATTATATAAGTAATGTGGGTTTTTAGATGGCTCATGTCAAACCTTAGAAGAGAAAATTAAGTGGATATGAAGTGGATTCCTTGTAACCTTAAGGATTCCAAATATATGGAACTTTTATTTGGAATGAAAAACACTTTTCATGTTTTTCTAAACTCATACATTGGTGGAGATTCATAAATGTAATATAGTACTTCAGGATGTTTGTTTACTTTAAATAAAATGATTGTGAGTTGGATGTCGAAGATTCAATTGGTAGTTTCAATCTCAACAACAGAATTATATTAAGTTTCATTGATGAATGTAGGGAAGGTGTTGTTTTAGATTAATGGGTTTCTAGAGGACCTAGATAGGGAAAAGAAAGTTGTAGTGTCCTTATTTTATTCACATAGTGCAATATAGTAATCTGGATATGCAATGTTTAATTATAGGATGAAGAATATTCATTTGAAGAACCACTTTATCTAGAATATGTTGGAGGATAGAGTTTTATACCTAAAAAATATTAAGGGAGTTATAAATCAAGAAAACATATTAAATTTTTTTATTTCCATGTAGGTTAACGTGTAGTGCTATGCCTTGATTGGACTTCTATGGTAATATATTATGTCCAGGGAAACATGAAACATCTTAACGAAAATCAAAGAGGAATGAAATAATTTTGTGAAATCTAACGAGGGTTCTTAGTCTCAATCCCATATAATAATCATCATGGTGTATATATTTAGTTTCGAAATGTGAGGTTCATTGTCTAATTGAGGAAACTAACACCATCCAAATGAGGAAATATGGAGGCCTAGTATCTAATTTTTATAAGGGGATGATGAAATCCACAATGGTTGAAGATTAGGTTACTAAACACTATAGGAATATGAAAATTAGTAGGTGTAGTGAAGCATTTCAATTTAATATCATCAATTTAATTTAAGGACTTAGCCCTATAACATTACTTAATCTTGAATTTTACACAAGATCATACATTATTAGACATTGAGGATCATTTCAGGTCTAGAATTTTAAAGAATTAGGATATCTTATATATATGTCATACCACATTCATACGAGAGGATACTACTAAAATAGTATCAATTTTTTCAAAAAAATATAAAACATTAAAACAGAAAACAAGATTTCTTTGATAACACTCCATATCAAACATCACAAATCCCATATTTCTCTTACCAATCCTTATATCCTGTGGAAATCATTTTAAAAACATGGGATGAGTATAAAACTGGGTAAGGGATATAAAGAAAGAAATCGTTTGTCAAGTGATAACATAAAAACCAATAAAACCTATAATAATAAAAAATAATATGCATAGAAACATCATGTAGTTTCTTTGGGACATATTTAACATATCACTATTACATTCACCCTTACACATGGATTAACTTTTTGGTCAACTTCCATCTTCGTAGTACCAAATGCATTGGGAGCTATAATGGGGCTCACCCGTCATATCTTGAGCTATAATGGGATCAATCCAACAGAAATAATGTCAAAGGAACATATCACGGTAATAAAGTATCTTGAAAATCAGAATAAACCACTCATTCCATACACACATAAAAAACAATCCTTTTGAAATTTATTAAAGAGAGTTTTAAAAAGATTTTAAAAATAAAGTCCCTTAAAATATAATTGGAGTGAGAATTAATTGAATGAAACGGATATGTGTATACACTGTAAATACACATAGTGAAACATAATATAAACTAAAAAATCATCACACCAATAATAGTAAAACCAAATAATTAATAAAGAAGAAGGTTAACCCAAAGAATGGAAATTGGGTTAAGAATTCCCTAAGCATGGGTTCTTGTTACTTAAAAAGTGTTTAAACCTCTTGTATAATGGTTAAAAGAGTTTTATTAATATCTTAATGAAACATATAAATGTTTATAACACCTTATATGATAATTTTACAACATCATTAGACACATTTATTTGTAATATTTTTTTATTTACATTGAGTCAGGTGCATTCTTTACATGGGTTCTATGATTGGTTCATGATATATATTCTTGTCGATTGGAAGTGAAACTAGAGAATTGGAATGGATTGGTTATAAAAAATTTTCAGAACCATAAATTATACCTTTTATCATTTTTAATTATTACATTAAGATGATTCCTAAGTTAAATCCTTATTGATATTTGTTTAAGTTGTTTTTGCAATTCTTTGATCACAAAAAACTCATTTTGTTTTATAAATTAATCACATGTGCAAAAAATGATTCCAGAACATTATATAAGATATAATACATAAATTATAATCTGTTTAAAACATAATAATGGTTTCATGACCAGTCTTTATGGAAGTAAAATAAATTTGAAATCACATTGTCCATGGTGTCGGTAAATCGACACATCATGAACGATGATTTAATTTCGTGATTAAGTGGGAGAGGAGAAGAAGTATAATGGTTAATATTCCATAAAAATGATTAGATACAAAGTATTTAAGATACTTCATCATTAATCCCTCTTTTATGTGGGGAGGTGAGGAAAGAAAATAAAGGAATCTCAATATAGAAGAAAAGTTTAGATTTCCCTTTCGAAAATTTTGCCGCCTAACGACGATGCTTAAAATTTCATAAAATATTTTGGTGAGAGAAAAGGGGTATCTCATCATTATTACATAATATGGAAATTAATGGGGATATAGAATTACATATCCCAACATAATCCAAAGGAAAATAAAAATAATAACATAGAATGAAAGAAAAGACAGAAAACAAAAGAGGATGTTTACCTCTTGATCACTTCTCCATGAGATCCTTTTTAAGGTCTTTGGTTTTGGACTTTTGGTGAGACCAGCAGCTCTAGTATGTGGGGAAGAGTCTTGGGAGGATTATTGGGAAGAACTTAGGTAATTATAATGGATTGAGATGTGTGGGAGGCAGAGGGGAACAAGGGTGGTATTTATAGTGGAGGAGAGAAGGTATTTTACACTATTTTAATCATTTTTATAATATTTTTGCTCACGAATATGAATAGTCTTAATTAATGTGCAACAAAATATTAATAATGCAATGTTATTAAAAAAAAGTGGTCTTAAATCCCTTATGATGTCATAAATAGTGTATTTAACTAATAATTTGAATATACGATATTTTACCCTATTCACTATTCACCAAAAGTTCAAGAATTTCAGAAAAATAAAAAAAATTAACCCTAACCATTTTTCAAAGTGTATAATTAAAAAATGATCTCCATTTTTTGAAAATAAATTTCTAAATACAATTAATTTAATTATTAAATAAAATCATACTTAATTAAAAAATTAACAATTTTAACTCTATAACTACTTTTATCACATTGAAAAATTAACCCAAATGTCATTATATTAAAGCCTTAGGAAAATAATATAATAATAGAATTTACTATTAATTAGGGTCATATTACTATTCATATTACTATTCAAAAGGGTACGTTACTATTAACCAAAAAAACAAGTTAGTTCCATCAGACTCTATATAACTTACTAAACACAATTGTAGATGACCATTTTTCGAAATTCAAAACATAGAAGTAGAAAAATTAAGCTTAAATTCTAGTTATAAATGTCTACTTAAAACAAAGTTTCATGCATTTCATTTATTTTTTAAAACCATGGGGTGTAACATTATCCCCACATTCTAGAAATTGCGTCCTTGAAATTTTATTTACTTACTAAACAAGTGATGGTTTTTTTCATAGCATTTTTAGATTCCCATGTTGATTCTTCAACCATGTGGTTTCTCCACAAAAAATTTACCTGGTGGATTACCTTATTTCTCAATACATTTTCCCTTCAATCAAGAATCTGAACTGGTTTCTCTTCATAAGAAAGGTTCTCTTCCCACTGAACTTCTTTTGGGATCACAACATGAGATGAATCTAGAACATATTTTCTCAACATCAGAACATGAAAAAAATTATGTACCTAAAACTCATAGGAAAAGATACTAGGTATGTAACTTGTCCAACTTTCTCTAGGATTTTAAAAGGATCAATGAATCACATACTTAGCTTTCCTTTCTTACCAAAATGCATCACACTTTTTCAAGGAGATATTTTAAGGGAAACATGGTCACCTACCTCAAAAGAGTAGTTTTTTACTTCTGTTATCTACGTAACTTTTCTGCATTCTCTAAGTTTTCCTCATGTACTATTAGATTATCTTCACATTATCAACCAATTCCTTTACTAATTCTGTTCCTAGAAACTTCTTTTCCCCGATATCATCCCAAAAATATGGAGTTTGACACCGCTTCCCATACAATGCCTCAAAAGGTGCCATATGTTTACTGGAATGAAAAGTGATATTATAAGAAAACTCAAATAAATAAATATGATGATCCTAACTTACATGATAGTCCATTGAACAAGATCAAATCATATCCTCCAAAGTCTAAATCATTCATTCTGACTGCCCATCTGATTGAGGATGAAATGTTGTACTGAAATTTAATTTTGTGCCCAACGACTTCTGAATCCCCTTCCAAAAGTTAGAAGTGAACCTGAGATCCAAACAACTTGAAATCCAAAATTTATCAAGTCATTAATCAAGGGATCATGTTCCAAACATAACATGGTTAATGATTCATGATGTTTTCGACTCAAGGAATCCACCACTTTGTTTTATTTTCTTGGATGGTAATTGATCGTGCAATAATATTACTTTATCAGTTCAATCCATATTCTCTACCTCATGTTTAATTCCTTCTGAGTGTATATATACTTCATTCTTTTATGGTCAATATATATTTGACATTTGGTTCTATATAAATGATACCTCCAAATTTTCAAAGAAAAAACCACATCTGTCAATTCCAAATCATGTGTGGGATAATTTAACTCGTGAGGTTTTAGTTGTATTGAAGCATAATAAATTACCTAATCATTCTGCATCAAAAAAATAACCAAGTCCCTTTAATGAATCATCACTATAGATGAAAAACTCACCATTTCAGGAATTGAAGGATAACACTAGAGCATTCACTAATCTCTTTTTAAGTTCCTGAAAACAAAAACCACATTCTTCAATCCAAACAAATTTAATACCTTTTCATGCTAAATTAGTTATCGAGCTAGATAACTGTGCAAAGTTTTTAACAAACCATCAGTAATAACCTACTAATCCAGGAAAAATATGAATATTTGTAACATTTGTATGTCATGTCCATTCATCACCCACTTTTACTTTAGAAGGATCAACCGTTATTCCATCCTTATTTACATTGTGCCCAAGAAAAGAAATCCGTTTCAACCAAAAATCACACTTGATAAATTTTCCATATAGTTTCTTTTATATTAAGGTTTGAAAAACAACCCTTAGAATTTTTTCAAGCTCCTCTTTAGTTCTAGAATATACCAAAATATCATCAATAAAGACAACCACAAACTTATCCCAGAACTCATGAAATATTCTATTTATAAGATCCATGAATATAGTTATTGAATTAGTAAACCCAAATTTCATAACTAGAAATTCTTAATGACTATATCTATTATGGAACATAGTCTTTGGGATGTATTCATCCTTTACTTTCAACTGATGGTACCACGACCTCAGTTGAACCTTTAAAAAATACTGCGCTCCCTATAGATGAACAAAAAAATAATCAATATGAGGAAAATGCTACTTGTTTTTAATAGTAAGGTTATTCAAGGCTCTATAATCGATGCAAAGTCTCATTGACCAATCTTTTTTCTTAACAAAAAAGACAGGAGCACCTTATGATGAAGTGCTAGGTAGGATTAAGCCCTTATCTAATAATTCATGCCACTACCGTTTTAATTCCAGAAGTTCCATTTGGGCCATTAGATAAGGTGGTTTATAAATTTGTTTAGCATTAGGAACTAAGTCAATAATAAACTCAACCTATCAATTAGGAATAACACCAGGAAAATCATCAGGAAAAACATCAAAGTATTCATTTTCCACTGGTATATAATTTATCTATATAGTTCCCTTATCTTCAAAAATATGAACAAGATAACTTTAATTTCCATCCTTTATTAGTTTCTTAGATTCCTAATATTTTATTTTTGGTATGGGTTCATTATTGTACAAAAACTGAAATTCTTTCTTAAAAAAAACTTCTTTTTCTCTGCAATCTATCTTATCATGATAAAAATAGAGCCATTCCATATCCAGAATAACATCAAACTATACTAGAGGCAAAAAAATAAGATTTTTAGGTAAATTTTTTTCCACAAACAAGGATATGTAGATTCTTATAAAATCGTCTTACTACAATATTTTTTACAGTTGTTTTTACCATGATATCTGGTTTCATTTCATGAGGTTGAATTCCCAATTTTTCCAAAAAATTTATCAGTAATGAAGGAATATATTAACCATGAATCAAAAAACACATTTTCAAAATCCATAAAAACTGTAAATTTACCTGATACCACCTCATTTTATGGATCAACATCTGCTGAAGTTGTTGAAAATAATTTTACCAAACCCTTCTGCTTCTAATCTTGTTGATTCCCTGCTTGGGTACCTAGCTATGGACAAACATTAGAAAAATGATCCAATTACTTACAGTTAAAGCATCTCACCATCGTCTTTACATTAATTTTCAGACCACCTTTCTTGCAAAAATGAGGCATGTGTCTAAACTTTCCACATTTGTAGCATTTCCTAGAATTTAGAAGACATTCACCAGGATTCCTTTTACCACACTTTTCACTAGATGGGAAATTCATTTTATTACCTCCAGACATCTTTGATGAGTTCTTCCCAATTTCCTACCAACCTGACCACTTCTTATTATTGTCATCATGAGGCACATATGTGTTAGAAAACTCCATCTCGACTTTTTCAGCACAATGAACAGGCTTTTCATAAATTTTAAAATCTGATGAAGCCGAATCTCTTTGAAAATGTAGTTTCAAACCAGAGTAAAATATATTAATTGTACTTTCAAAATCTCGAGTAAAATCTTGTAAGTACCTATCCAATCTTGTAAAATTGGATTCATATTTTCCATAGAATCATCGTATTTCTTCTTCAGTTCCAAGAATAGTTTATCCATTCTGAGTCGAACAGTTTTGGGAAAATATTTTTCTAGAAAAAGACTATTAAAATCATCCCATTATAGACGTTCAAGAACATCTATTTCTCTCGTATTCTTATTCAGAAACCACTATTTATCATCTTCACCTTCCAAATGATATATGGCTAGTATTAAATTTTGATTTTCTGAACATCCCATGACATCAAATATCTTTTATAGAGAACTGATCCATCCTTTTTCTATCACTGGAACTGTGGTTCCACTAAATTCTAGAGGATGTTTCCTCATAAAATGATCCACAAAATACATGTTTCTTAATGGTAGATCATTTTCCTCTATACCATGGATACCACCCCTATTTATTTCTTGAGTCAACTCATCCATTTCTATCACAAACTTCTCGGTTCTGATTCCTACCATTTCAAGCGGTATATTTGGACAGACATTAGCCTCTTGGTGCCTTCATACATTAGCTTCCCTATTTATTCTATGAAAAAACATTCCATACAAACATAACTTAGATGAATCAACATGGTAATCCTTAAATTCTATAACATTTCAAATTACCAAAGAGTAAAAATCAGTTATGATATTCTTTTAATATCATCCCAACCCCTAAAGTTATCTAAACCATCCTTACCAATCATAAGGATCAAGCCTTATAACGTTAATTAATCTTGAATTTTACAAAAATACCATACATTATTACTCATTGAGTATCTTTTTGGGAATATAGTTTTAAGGAATTAGGATATCTTACATACATGACATACCACATTCATACAATTGGATACTACTAAAACATTATCCATTTTTTCCAAAATATAAAACATTAAAACTAAAAACATGATTTTTTAACAACACTCTATATCAAACCTCATTAATCTTTTATTTCTCTTACCTATCCTTATATCCTGTGGAAAACGTTTTAAAAACATGAGTTGAGTATAAAACTCAGTAAGGGATATAGAAAATGAAAGTGTTAGTCAAGTGATAACATAAAAACCAATAAAACCCATAATCATACAAACTCATATGCATAGAAACATCATGTAGTTTCCTCGGTAAATATTTACCATATTACTCTTAAATTCACCCTTACACATGGAATAAGCTTTTGGTCAACTTCCATCTCTGGAATACCCAAGGCATTGGAGAGCTATAATGGGGCTCACCCGTCATATATTGAGCTATAAGGGGATCAACCCAACATATATTGAGCTATAATGGACTCAACCCAACATAAATAATTTAAAAGGAACATATAATGGTAATAATTTATCTTTAAAATCATAATAAACCACTCATTCCATATACATATAAAAAAAATGCTTTTGAAATTTATTAAAGAGAGTTTTAAAAGGGTTTTAAAAAGAAAGTCCCTTAAAATATAATTAGAGTGAGAATTAATATAATAGAATGGATATATGTATAAAATATAAATACACATAGTTCCACATAATATAAAAAATCATCACACTAATAATCTTAATACCACATAATGAATAAAGAATAAGGTTAACCCAAATAATGAAAATTGGTTAAGAATTCCCTTACCTTGGGTTATTCTTACTTCAAAAGTGATTAAAACGCATTTATAATGGTTTAAAGAGTGTTATTAATATCTTAATGAAACATATTAATTATTATAACACCTTATATGAACATTTTACAACATCATGAGACACATTTATTAGTAATATTTTGTTATTTACATTGTGTCTGGTGCGTTCTTTACATGGTTTCCATGATCGGTTCATGATGGATATTCATGTAGATTGGAAGTGAAACTCCTGAATTTGAATGTATTTGGTATGTAAATTTTTCTAGAAACATAAATTATACCTTTTATCATTTTAAATTATTTCATGAAAATGATTCATATGTTTAATCCTTTTTGATATTTGTTTAAGTCATTTTGGCAATTCTTCGATCGTAAAGAACTCATTTTGTTTTATAAATTAATCACATGTGTAAAAAATTATTCCAGAACATTATATAAGATATAGTACCTAAATTATAATCTGGATCAACCATAAAAATGGTTTCATGTCCAGTCTTGAAGAAGGTAAAATAAATTTGAAATCACATTGTCCACGATGTCGGTAAATCTGCACATCGTGAATGCTGTTTTAATTTCATGAATTAGTGGGAGAGGATAATAAGTATAGTGGTGAATATTCCATGAACATGATAAAATAAAAAATATTTAAGATACTGGATCATTAATTCCTCTTGGATATGGGGAGGTGAGTAAATAAAAGGAAGGAATCTCGAAATAGAAGAAAAGTTGAGAAATCCTTTACGAAAATTAGGTTGTCTAACGTCATCGCTTAAAACTTCATAAAATTTTTTGATGAGAGAAAAGGGGTATATCATCATTTTTACATAATATGGTATGTAATGGGGTTATATAATGACATATCCCAACACAATACAAAGGAAAATAAAAATAATAACATAAAATGAAAGAAAAGAAAGAAAACAAAAGAGGATGTTTACCTCTTGATCTCTTTCTTGGAGATCCTTCTTAAGGCCTTTGGTTTTGGACTTTTGGTGAGACTAGATAATCTAATACATGGGGAAGATTTTTGGGAGGCGTAATGGGTAGATATTAGGTAAGTATCATCGATTGAGAGGTGTGATAGGAAGAGGGAAATGAGGGTGGTATTTACAGTGGAGGAGAGGAGGTATTTTACATTATTTTAGTCATTTTTATAATATTTTTTCACAAGACTATGAATAGTATTAATTCATGTGGACCGAAAGAGTAATAATGTCATGTGAGTTCAAAATAAGTGGTCTTACTTCACTTATTATGTCATAAATAGTGTATTTAACTGATAATTTGAATATATGATATTTTACCGTATTTTACTATTCATAAAAATTTCAAGAATTTCAGAAAAATACCATAAATTAACTCTAAATTTTTTTCAACATGTATAATTAAAAAATGAACTCCATTTTTGAAAATAATTTTCTAAATGTTGTTAATTTAATTTTTAAATAAAATCATACTTAATTCAAGAAATTAACAATTTTAATTCTATAACTGCTTTTATATCACATTGAAAAATTAACCAAGATGTCATTATGATAAATGTTTAAGATAATAAAACAATAATAAAATTTACTATTCATTAGGGTCATATTACTATTCATAAGGGTATGTTTCTATTCATAAAAAAACAAGTTGGTTCCATCACACTCCAAATATCTTACTAAACACAATTGTAGATAACCATTTTTTGAAATTCAAAACTTAGAAGGAGAAAAATCATGTTTAATGGATAATTATAAATATCTACTTAAAACAAAGTTTCATTCATTTAATTTATTTTTTAAAACCTTGGGGTGTTACATTTAATGACACACCATAATATATATCTAGTGAAACCGTTGAAAGTATGGAACAATGCATTTGTTAAGCAAGTTAAGGTGGTGAGAATATTTGACTTAATGGAAGATAAACTGTGAAGATTAACTTAGGTGGATTACAACCCATGAAGATAAGAAGGCAGTGGTGGCCAGAAGCATTAGATAAGTACATCTATATTAGTTCTGTGCAATCACATTGTGATAGACACACTACATTATAATCATTCTTATTTCGATAGAATAAAAGTAAATAATTATTTCCCCATTAATTATATCTAAAGTATAATCTATATAATCTCTATTGTGTTATTAATGTTCCTTTTCATGTTTCTTTTGATCATTGTTTTTTATAGTCTTATCTATTATCACATCTAGAGGTTTTTTGTTTAGGTGTGGTGGCCGAATGCTCTTGAGTACCAGGCTACAAATATTGTATAATGGATTCACATTCTAATAATTTTTCCCATGTTGTGTTCTGGTGGTGTTTCATTTGGCGTTTTTATCAAATGGTACCCATGGACCCAAAAAACTTTGGTGGAAAGGTATGTATGTGCTATTCATTAAATTATGTGGTTTCATTTGAAAAACATGGTAGATATAGGTAAAATGGGGCCTCTAATATCATCCATATATTAGATTAAGTGTTAATAGACCATTAGAAACTAATTAGTGGATGTTGTGAAGGGTGTTTATAATTTTGATGTGTATGATTTAGATCTTGATGAGTCATCCTAAACCATTATTTAATATAAGGTATCTTATAAATGGATTAGGCTAATGGTAAATTTTCTTTATTGTTCCATGGTTCGTTTCTAGTGATATCTCATTCACATTTTTGTTGTTTTTTATCAAACCTTGGAGTTTCTATCGATGGTATATCAGCCAAACTAATAATGGTGGTGTACTTTCAACGTATGGGAATTAGTATTCGTGAAATATTTCCCTCCCCATTAATTGGTATTAGTGATGCATCATACCCTGTGGTGGAAATTTTTGTGGTTTTATATCATCCAACTAAGGTTTTTGATTCATTGATGGATCTTTTTCATTGGGAGTGTATTGTGGTGATGTATTGTTCTGTTAGAGTTTCCTCATTTTCTATAATTGTTGGATTGGTGATGCATCATTCACCTTGGGTGGTTTTTCAGGTAGAGATTCATTATTCACCAAGAAATACCTCATTCACCATTATTGTTTGATTTGGGGTGTTTCATTCACCTGGGGGTTATGTGATGGGGATATATTATTCACCTCGTAGTTATGTGACGGTTACGTGTCATCCACACAAGGGTAATGTTATGTTGATGTGTCATTCACCCAAGGATTATGTGATGAAGATTTATCATTCACCTAGGGGCAATGTGACAGTGATGCATTTTTCAACCTCAGAATATATTGTTATAGAATATTGTTAACTGAAGGGATATCAATTGGTGATGACTTATTCACTTTGATTCCTGGGGTGAGGGGTGATAGATCATTATTTATTAGGGTGTATTCAGAATATAGATGCAACATCCCATTTTAAAACTAGATCAATGAGGTAGGGTTGATCATGGTTTTGATATTGAGCACTCCATGATGCGATGGATTTATTTTATTACTTTTTTATTATCATTTGATATATATAATTCACTTGTATTTACCATATTTTTTAGGTACAATGTTGTTGGTGTCCTACTGAGTTGTACTCACACCCTACACAAACATCTTGTTGAACATACAATCTTTATGATTAATGATTTAAATAATTTCGTGGATACATCTATGGATGAATGATTTAGATGGATGGTTGGAATAAGAGACAAGATTGATTGGGGGATCATATCTTATTTTAGGTGTCATGTATCCTTAATTTTTCCCTTTTACACCATGTAGGTGCATGATAGCTTGATGTGAGATCGTATGTTTGATGTATTCATATGTGAAATTACAGTAGTTCATTTTGATATAATATGTGGTGTTATATAGAAATGGTTGGGTCATACCTATAATGTCAATTCCTTTTTTGTTATATTGTGATGATTTTTTTTAGATATTTCTTATGTTTCTATTTAAGGTTTCCAATACCATAAGGTTAGTCTACCCAAAATCACCTATATAACCTCATTGATACTCTTCAGCATCTACCATACAGGTCTGTGCGCCTAAGGTCACATGGAACCACTCAGTTCTTGGCCATTTGGCTAGTTTTTCTGTCAAAATTATAGATTCATAAAATATTTCAGATGCTTTTTAAAAAATATAATCTTCAGGATGATGAGGGTAAAGTCAATCCCCACCCACTAGATTTAATAAAAAAATTAGAAACCAAGAAACTTAGGATACATTCATTTCCCATTAGGATTAGGAGGCATTAAAGGTCTATTTTATTTCTCATTTTATTTATTATATAATTTGATTCATGATTTTTAATTTATGATACAATAAAGTAGGTGAGAAAATAAACCACATGAATTGAATCTATAATATCTCATATATAACCATCCCATATTACACAATATATAAGAAATATTCCATTATGTACATTCCTGTGACCTTTTAGGATTACAGGATTAGATAATTAGGGAATTACTTACATAGAAAATCCTATAGTTTTCTTATATATTTACATCTTCCAAATAAACCAAACTCTTTAAAATATAAAATTACTTCATTATTGAACAACATCACATATTCAGAGTCAGATTTCAAATTCATTCCTTCTCATACCTGTCCATGTGATTTTTTTAAAAACATGGGATGAGAATAAAACTTAGTAAGGGGTGTGAAATAAAAATAAGAACTTGGTTGTACTTTGAAATACTTGAAAACCCAAGAAAAATAATATCTTTTAAAAAAAGAGGTTAATTTCAAACGTGAAATCGTGTTAATTACTCAAAATGTTTTATAAAACAATAATGTTAAAAATAATGGTAGCATAATCATGAAGTTTACTTGGACCATAATATTGATATCACCCATAATGGAATTACTTAACCAATTATTTCGAAAGAAAATTATAACGGAATAACAAAAGTAGTTAATTCCAAATTTATATATCTAGATAATAAATCATTAAAAAATTCATTAGAGGGACATATCAAAAAAAACATTATCATATAAAATATTTAAGATCCATAACATGAATAAAAATTATTTGGTATTTTACTTTCACCATAAAACTCAGAAAAACATTCAATTTAACACATAAACACAAGTACTTGTATTTATCACATAAAAAAGGTCATAAATACCCTTTTATTTGAAAAATATTTAAAATAACAAGTTCATAGGAATAAGGGTAATTGAAATTAATTTTTAAAATAATGAAAAATTTAAATATAATTTTATAACAAATAACATACATTATATTAAGAAAATAGGATCAAGAAATAAACATTAAAAAACATTCAATTCACACTTTGGTAAAGAGATTCAAAAGTGGTCTATGAAGAAAAAATTATTAAAAATTTATATATAATTTCAAGTAAAAGAGATAACAAACTTAAGAAATGATATAAAATTATAGATAAATATAATAATTAAAAATAATATGGAAATTTAAGAGAATGTGTTTAATGATAAAATTCCAAAACCTTTAAAGTAAGGTTTAAAAGAAAAATACTCTTACCTCAAGTCCTAAATCGCTTCATATGTCAAGTACCCTCCTGATTAATAAAATTTAATTATTTACTTTCTTGAGTACATTTTCTTATTCATTCTATTATTATTACTCATTTTATCTCATTTATTATCATGGTTGATTTATATATTAAATAAGTATTGATATTGACAGTCATTATTGTGTCTTTGGATTCATATTCCACAAAAGAGATTTGATATATTTTTAATGGTAAAAATAATCCCTTCAATGGTTCCAAAATATTTGGATTTTCATGGTATAGGGTTCATATCATTATAGAAACAAAGGAGTTCAATAGGTTTTGAATTAGTTTCTTTTATGTGAATCTTCCTTGATTATCTTATTTTTCATGGTTAAAATAACCATGAGTGTTCAATTTTAATCCTATTGTTAATATGGATATTTCACCATTATATAAATTTAATAAAAATTTAATTAAAAAATTTTATATATTTTTTTATCCCAATGATCATTTTATGGAACTTACTGTGATGGTTCTCATGGAATGCTTACAAATCTTCTTTAATATAAATTTTAATTTTATAAAAAAAATTGATTTTTATAAAAAATATAGAAATATATTACCATTATATAATCATTAAAACATATTAAATTTATAATTATTACATAATATTATCCTTTCATAAGTTTTTTTAATCATTCATGAAATAAACAATATAAAATCGTGCATGTAGTTGGAAAAACCAACCCAAATAAGAACATTTTATCATGACTGAATGACCAATGAAAATTCTTATATAGTAATAATATAACATTTAAAAAATAATATTGATTTAATTTTTTATTAATTTTAAAAATTATATTCAATAATATATATATGAAGAAGGTAAAATAAATAGAATTCTAAGAATCTATTTCTTATAAAGTGTCTTGGTATGCTCGTTTTAGGTGGTTAAATTTCATGATGAACAATTATTGTTGTTATTATTAATATAATGTCTAAATTATATTATGAAAATCCTTAATTATTTTATAAATATAATGTTTACTCATTAAATTTATTTTTATAACCACACATATAAGGATGCGATGAAAAATAAAATATGTCATTTATAGAGGAGATAGTCCACACAAAACACATACAATGTTTTCATTGTCCACTGGATGGGTGGATGGTATATAATATTTTTCAATAAAAATTATAACATTTAAGTATAATAATTATATTATTTCATAATATCATTATGGTTAGAATAATTCTGAAGTAGGTTGAAGAAGAAAGAAACTTGAAAAAACATGGTTAAGAAAATAACCTCTTCCTTGGATATCCTCCTTTATACTTCTCTTTAAGCTTTATTAGATTGGAATTTTGGGATAGAAAAACCTATTTTTCTTAGAAAATATATCTAGGGAAGGTATTTTATAGTTATTCTTCTAACTATGTTTCTCCAAGTGTGTGTATCAATGAGGTAGTGAAGAGATCCTTTTATAAGTTAGTGGAGCAGACATGTTGTAAATACTTATCTTCTAAAAATATAATAACTATCATCCTCCCAGAAATTGGAACTAATTTATCCAAATTTTGTGGATAATATATAAATTCATGTAAATTCACTCAATAAATCAATTAAATATATTGTTTTTTTCTTATAACTTAATTTGACCCCTTTTTAACAACTTTAACATTTACTATGGCGACTAAAATTTTACAAAGGTAACTTATTTCTATGAATAAGAATGAAATGGAAGTTATTATAACATTTTAATGTTATAATTAAAAATATTAAACACAATTTATAAGATTTTATTTCTTTTTGGGGTAAATTTTATTTTTAATATTGGTATACATAACACAACAAACAGTGGTTTTTTAGAATAATGACTTTTTAAGCTTAAAATTGAATTTTCAGAAAAATAATATATAATATTGATTGTTCTTAAATAAAATAGTTTATAAATAAAAAAATTATATTTATGTGAATTTCAAAGTAATCAATAACTGAATGGTGCTTTGTGAATACTTAATTAAATGAAAAGATCTAATTTTTTTATTAAAAACAAATAAAACTTTGGTTCCAAAATAACTAGCATAGGTTTCTATATTAAAATTATTATTTTTAAATGTATTATTTTAATCCTTAAATAATTTATTGGTTTTTAAAAATGTTTCATAAATTTTCAAGTCACTCTTTTATCCTGATTATTTCATAAAAGTTATGGTTTGCTATAAAAACAGTATTTTTAACTATTCATCCAGAAAACCACATTTTTAGAAAAATCCAAAAATATCACCCTAATATAATTTTTCAATTATGATATGAAAAATTAGTTATATTTTATCAATTTCAAGATCTAAATTTTAAAAATTTAACTTTTATAATAAACCATAAAATACATTTAAAAGCAATTTATTTTTATTAAAACAAATTGATTTTCAAATGAATGACCATATCAATGCTTCTTACCTTGATAAAATTATTTATGATAATATTGAAGAATTATTATTCATAGAATTATAATTATGTTCAATTTATAACATATTTAATAATTATATAATTCTATTAATAGTTTAAAATAAGAAACTATGTTAATAAAATTTACCCATCCCTTAAATAAACACCCCTGATCAGATGAATTAAATATATTAATATTCAAAGCATTATGAGTATATAATTGATTATATCATATAATTTGAGACATTAAATAAACATATATAATTGTCTAAAGTTTAAGTACCAAGTATTTTCATACATAAATATTAAATCTTAATAGATGAATATTCAATACATATTATAAAACTACACCCAAGGACCATATAAGTTTATTGTGTTTGGAGATTCAATATCAATCTTCTTATTTTATAAAATATCTTAATCATATCCCCTAAAGATATATCTCATGGTACTTTTCATTATTATACCCTACTAAAAAAATCTTGCTAACCTAGGGAAAGGAAACATAATAAAGGGTGAGAAAAAATTCCTAGTATGGGTAAACAAGGGAGATATCAATAATCACATAGGTATAACATGATCATATGGGTGTGAGAACATGAAATTAACATTTCAAATATACACCCTACATTTTATAGATCATAATATTTACTCTTGGCATAATGATTGGTAGTTCATAAGACATGAATCACAAAAAAATCAAAGTACATAATCCATCAGAGCATAAAAATGACACAAAACATGGAATTGTGACAGACTCATAAGCCTAAAACTTTGTGAACATGTATAAATAGAAACATGTTCACTCATTATGTTAAGGACATGAAATATGAACCTCATATAAACTTATGGACATGAATCTAGGTTCATGTATAAACTTATGAACATGAAATATAGGTCCATGCATAAACTTATGGACATGAAACTAGGTCCACACTTAAAATTATGTACATTAAATTCAGGTCCTCACATAAACTTATGGACATTAACATTATTTCAATACATTAAATTTTGAAAATGAAATCAGGTTCACACTAACATATTTATCTCATGAGTTATACATATTTACCCAATTAATTATAGGGACATATAGTTCCCACCTGTCACATAAAGAAAAATCTTACATACGTGTGCCACAAGATTACAAAAAATCATCATTTCATAACTCATGAAAATAAATGAATTTCATCGAAGAATAACCCATAGAAAAAGGAACATGCATCATCAACATCTTTTCATCATAAATATAAACCATGCATAAAAAGATTAAGGATGGTATCCTTGTATCATTTCCCTAGTAAAGCCTATGTACCCTCAATGTATTTCATTTTTGATAGAAAAATTATTTTTAAAGATCACTTGGAATAATTCTTGCGATAAATAACTTTAACAATTTAAAGTAATTTTTCTTTTTTAAAAAACTACCCAATTATAAATGAAAATTTTTTATTTGAAAATAAACTTATAAACTGGTAAAGGAAGATTTAAATGATTAAGCCATCATGATAGTGGGATAAATCACTCATGCCGTATAAGTAAAAAATGTTCCTTTCTAATTTTTGTTAGAAAAGTCACAAAGTATCTTGTTAGGAAAAAGAAAAAGATTTCTTTCTAACTATTTTGTAAAATTAAAATCATGAGTAAAAATTATTTTAAACAATCATAGGATTATAGTAAAGAAATTCATTTTGTTTCATACAACATGGGCATAAAATATAAATATTCCCCAATAGAGACTTATACATAAAAGATCATGAATAATGATGAGATTGTGAAATAGAACCTTTCCACTTTAGAAGCTTTTGAATCATAAGTATAATGAAAGAAATAAATATATATGGATATTTTATCCCATAAATTTTATGCAAAGAATAATAAAATAATTTCATGGGTATTATATACATCACATAAAAGAAACATGTAGTGTATAAGGTATATGTTCCCTAGATATAAAAGTGATACAAAAACCCCTTACCTTTATTTTGACTTCTTTTGAAAATTATTTAACCTCCAATATAATAAATTTAAATTTATTATAAATATATTCCAAAATCATTTACATGAACATTTTATTATATATATTAATTATATATATATATAATAATCTATCCATAATTATAGATATATAAAATGAATTACACCATTCAGGGAGATGGTAGGTCGTACATACAAATGAACACAATATTCACTTTTTGAAGGATGGAATGAAAGAAAGGTAAATGATAATTAAAATTTATTAAATAATTATTATTTCATTTATATCATATATATTCATCATATTCATCCTCTATACCATATAATAAACATATAAATGAAAAATAATCACATCGCTTCATGGAGTTGGTAGTCCACACGTACGCACGAATGACATTATCATTTCCAATGATTTGAAAGGTAAGAAGGTAGATGTTATTTTATAATTTTATAAGTATAATTTTACTTTAAATATCATATATAGACATTAATCTAATCATTTTACCCATCTATAAAATATGGTGATGAAAAATTAATTGTATCGCTATGTGGAGATGTTAAGTCGTATGTACTCATGGGTGATATTTTAACTTCTTATTTGATAGGAAAGATGGTTTATAGTTTTATTTCATATTCATTGTAACATTTCATAATAATTAGTACAATGAAGTTATTATTTTATGATAAATATCATAGATGTTTTGGAGGTAATGAAGATTATAAAAGAAAGTGATCGGTTAGGGAGATTACCTCTTATTTGAGACAACTCCCTTAGATCCCCTCTTAGGGGATATGGGGTAGGTATTTTGAGAAGATAAGAACCTCTATAATTTGTATACGGAATTATATAAGGTAAATTTTATATGGTATGATATTTTAAACCCCAAATTAATCAATTTTCCTTATTTTAGACTTTTTGGAATTTTATATCATTTAATAAAATATTATCTATTATAAAATATCCATTATGTCAATATTTAGAACTATTCCATACTTTGAAAATAATAATATCAGTATAACACTTATAATCTGAACCAATTATTTAAAAACACTTCAAAAATCTAAAGTTAATCAATAAAATTCATTTATTACATCAATTATCTGAATTTTCATTTATTTTAATATTTTTAATATGATTTGTTTGATTTTTTCATTAAATGAATAATTACTCTATTAGTGTTGTCTAAGAATTTAAGGTAATTATCTATTAACTAAAAATTTAAAATAAAATAACATTATGAATATAAATCCTCTATACATAAAAATATAATTTATATTCTAACATATCCTATAAATAACATTATATTAAAAAATATTGCACTAATGAAAAATAAGAGTGTGACGTGTTTGACTTTTCATCAACTGAAATACTATAAAGGTCATAATCTCGTCCATGTGACCCCAAATGGTCCTAAATTAGACCCTTTTATGATTATGGTAGATATATACTCACAAAATACGATTTAGTTATGTTTTTTTGTTTATTTTATAGTTCTTATCATTTTATTTGTAACCTAAATTTCATGATTTACTCTTTATCGTGGTAATTAATTTACTAAGTTTACAATTCATATTAACAAAAAATAAAAATGAAATATTTAATAAATTTTTAACCAATGATTAAAAATATGGAATTAATTTTTAAAAATGTAAAAAATTAAGTTTCATAATTTAATTTAAAATTAAAATGCAAAAATGAAATGAACACATTTTTTTTGTAAAATGAACTTTTTGAATATATAATGTTTTATACTAAATTATAGAATAAAATATATTTCAAAAATAATAATTAGATTATTCTAAATAAAAATAAGTTAATTAAAATTTAAAACTAATCTAAAGTATTATTTTACCTTGAAAATTCAGTAAAGAAAGACACATTTTTCAATAATGATTAGTAATTTTCACTATTCATATAAAAATCAACATTTTTCGAAAATTATAAAACATTCATCATATGATAATTTTTGAAATTATGAATTCAAAAATGAAATTAAAATTTTAAAATAAAATTTCTATAAATTCTAGAAAATGATTATATATTCACTCATAAAATGAAAGAAAAACTGTTTTTAAAAAAAATATTTTTTGAAGAATAAAATGAATTTATTGAAAAATGTGTGATTATTTTATAATAATTGTTAAATAAATTTCATTGAATAAGAAATTTATATATATTTCATAAATGAGTTAATCATATTCATACTTTCCAAGTTGATGTATAGGTTATAACTGTCACCTTAGATAACTATATTTTAATAGTGTATTGCAGTTTGTTTAAACTCGTTATTACATGTAACACAAGACATTGAAGAAATAAAATTATACAAAGAGAAATATTTTATAAAATATCAGGGTATTACATTCTCACTCCTTTAATAAATTTTAACCTTTAAATTTTAAATTGTGTTAAGTAATCTAAGGGCTGATATTTGAAAATTCATTTTTGGAAACCCACATTGTAAAAAGGGCTAATAAAAAATTTTCTTGAAAAGATAGTAGGGGAATTACAAAGGTCCTTTGGGATTACACATACTAGGTTTATAAAAAGAAAAAATAAGTTGGAATTGAATATATGGACATGGAAGAAAATTCATGTATAGGTATCATTGATCACAAGAATGTGAATGATCTTGAGAAAGTTAACAGTTATTAAACCATAAACCCTAAATGTGGAAAAGACCATAAAATCATCGAAATTTTAGTTTTTAGGAATTTTTTTTACTAAGATCCTTTTAAAATATTTGAGGCATTAATTTACCATATATACTAGGAAAAAAGAAAATACAATTAATAGATACGAATAATTTCATCCTTTAATCAATTTACAACACAATATAATATTTTCTCTAAATGATAAATAAGATGAATATTTCATACCTCAGGCACTAAGATCAACTTCAAACAGATCACATAATCCACAATGGGATAAAAAAATACTCCTCCTATATTTAGATATTAACCAAAACCAAAATGGGTATCCTAAGTTATCCAATATGGATAAATACATCAACAATGCCCAAGATTTAGCTTAATTCAATCCATAAGTAGTTAATCACTACACTCCACTAAAGTGTCTGACCAAATCCAAGACTAAAACATTTAGAAATAAAATAAATAAGATTCCAAAATCAACATAACATTAATCCCCAAAAATTTATCTTAATGTCACATACCTCATATGTGAACGCCTCAGTCAAATATTCTCTTGAAATATGGTAATTAACTAAGTTACCATAAAACCATAATGAAAACAAAAATGCTTACAAAAATTGACATTATACTTTTTACTCAAATAAAACAGATTATTATGGAATATATTCTTTAAATCCAAATGACAATAAACATTATCAAATATATAACCAATTTTAAGGTTACCAATACTATTCCATTAGTGTCAATCATCTCTTTATCCCAACTAAACATTATTATCTCCACATTGGACACATATTAAGGGTTATATTTCCCTCAATCATGTGTTTTTAAATAAATATAATTTTATAACTAAATCACTTTTTGTTGTTATTAGTATCATTCAATATATAATTTCAATTCCTAAAAAAAACAACTTAGGAAAAAATCACCAATGTTTCATGATTCTTATAATATAGATTATTATTTATAATATACTTTTAGAACATAATTCTCAAATCCTAATACATAATAATTTTTATCATTCCACTTCCTTATTAATCCATTATCATTACTTCCCCATATTATTCCTTAACACTACATTCCTTTCCTATGTCATTCATAATCTCTTCATCATCAATAAAGAAACCATTACTTGTACAAAATATCTGATCCTTTTCTTGAGATTTCCCTTTATGACATCGATTTGTATAATTCCCATAGGTTCCAAATTTAAACCATTCAAATATTGATGATGGATTATTGAATCCATTATTCCCATCCATTGTGTAAACTGAACCATTAACTTTTCTTTAGTAAGTAATTTCTCTATGTCCTTATTTTCCACAACCAAAATATCTTCCTATTACTTTGAGGAATTCTTCTACACGATTCTTCCCACATTCATAACATGAATAAAATTGAACTTTCATTCCTATATGGTCATCATGAAATTCATTTTTCCTCATTTTAGGTGTGTCAGGAAACTCACATAAGTTGATATTGATGATCATATTTTGTTATTGTTGATTAGGCATAATAATAAGGGTTATCCTTCCAATTCCAATTTAATTTGGTTAATCAAGTGGAAAATCATTTCATTTTACATCACATTAAATATTAACTTGAATCCTATTAGTTATAGCCATTACTTAAAACCAAAATCACAGTGTGATATACTATAATCATAGTGTAAAATCCCATGATCATTTGTAGGATGCCTAAATCATGACACATTCTCTTAAATCTATGAATCCTTAGGTTTAACCTAAGTCATCCATGATTATCATCTATTCAAATCCTTTATAATTTTTCATAAATAAAATAGGCATTAAACTAAATAATATCCCCAAGGAGTGTCAGAACAGGTGTGCATTAAGACCCTTTATCATGTACCAGGTGATGATTGAATCTAGCTCAATGTACGCTTTTCAGGGTTATTACCCCTAGGTATAATAGTTATAGATCCAAATCCACTTTTAGTATTAATATAGGGATGAAGTTTCTTGTAAAATTACATAATAGTTTACTTACCAAGAATTTAGGATGTTATCTTATACTTAGACTTATCTTAATGGTCTTCACCAATGTTTTCTAACCCTAATTTGTAAAGGTGGACTAAAAATTTCTCTCATAACAACAGTAAGGAACCAATATTTTCAATCATAAATATTTCATATTAATATATGAATATTAAATACACTATAAAAAATACACACCCAAGGACTATTTATGTTTAGTATATTTAGAGATTAGATACCACTCTTATTTTATGAAAGATCTTCAACATCTCCCATAAAGACCTTTCTTCATGATACTCATCATTGGAATACCCTAATAAAAAATATTTGATAACTTAGGGAATGAAAAAAATAATAAATGGTGATCTTAGATGCTTAGATAGGGTAAATAATGGAGATATTAATAACAAAATCGGTATAACTAGAGCATAAGGGTATGATAACACGAGCTTAACATTTGAAATCTACACCCTTCACATCATTGATCAAAATCTTCACTCAAGGAACATTGATTGATAGTTTAAAATACATGAATCATAAAATAATTGAAGAATATAATACCTTAAAGAATAAAATTTACATAATACATGTAATTTTGGTATATACATAAGCTTATAACTTTATGAACATTTATAAATAGAAACTAGTTCACTCATTATGTTAAGGATATGAAATCCGACTCTTGCATTAACTTATGGACCTGAAAATGGGATATCACATAATCTTATGGACATGAAACCTAGGATTGTGCATAAACTTATTAACATAAAACCTTGTCTTCACATAATTGTATGGAAATTAAAGATAGGCCCTTTTATAAACTTATTGACATAAAAAGAAGATCCATTATTGAAATTATGAACATGAAATCTGGTTGAGGCATAACATATTTAACCCATGAGTTATCCATAATTACAAAATTAATTATTGGGAGATATATGTCCCAACCATCACATAAATAAAATAACACATAAATATTACAAAAGATCATAAAAAGTTAATCCTTTTAGAAATCATGAAAAGAAATGAATTTCATCAAAGTATAACCCATGGAAAAGGGAATGATTTTCGCCAAAATATTGTCATTATAAATATAAATAATTATAAAAAGAGAGAAATTATTGTATCCATGGATCATATACCCAGTAAATATTAATTAAAATAAAATTTTGTCATCTCAGATGGAAAAATTATTTTTAAATATCACTTGGAATAATATTTGAGGTAAATAAGAATTCCATTTTTAAAATAAATTCTTTTTTTTTAAAACTAATCAACTATAAATGAAAGAATTTTATTTTAGGATAAACATTTAAAATTGTAATGGAATATTTAAATAAATAAGGAGTCATGATGGAAGGATAATATGGTCATTCTGTATAAGTTAAAAATCATTCCTTTTATATTTTTGTCTGAAAATTCACAACGTACCTTGTTTGGAAAATTAAAAAAATGGTTCCTTTCAAATTTTTTTTAAAATAAAAAAAAAGAAAAAATGGTTTTAAAAAATCATACGAGAATAGAAAAAAGAAAAAAGAAATTATTTTTAGAAAACATGGATATGGAAGATAAATATTCCCCAGTGGATTCTTAAACACTAACAACCTTTAATAATTATGAGATTGTGAAATAGACAGTTACCATATTAGTGACTTTTGAATCATAAGTCTCATGAAAGAAAAAATTTATATGGATATATATATGCCATAATTTTCCTGATAATAATCATAAAATCTATTCATGATTATTATATACACCACAGAAATTAAACATGTAGTGTTTAAGGCATATCTCCCACATAAATAAAAGTGAGACAAAATACCTTACCTTAGTTCTAACTTCCTTTGAAAGTTATTTACCTACTGTATAATAAATTTATTATAAATATATTAATAAATAATTTAAATTATTATTATATTATACATATCCATTATATATATATATATATTTAATGATATCCATAATGATAGATATAGAAAATGAAATACATCGTTCTTGGAGATGGTAGGTTGTACGTACGTATGAACATTGATTAACTATTTGAAAGATGGAATAAATGAAAGGTAAATAAAAATTAACTTTTGAATAATTATTATTATATAAATTTTATCATATTTATCCATCATATCCATCCTCCTTACCATCCATGTAAAATAGAAATGAAAAATGAATCACATCATTTTGTGGATGTGGTAGTCCACACGTACACACAAATTCCAGTATCATTACCAATGGTTTGGAAGTTAAGAAGGTAGGAATTATATTATAATTTAAAAATTATAATTATTTTATAAATATAATATATAAACATTAAATCCCTTATAATTATCAACCATAAAAAATGGTGATGAAAAATGAACCGCATCGCTATGTGTAGACGGTATGTCGTACGTATGTACGAGCAATATTTTCACTTGTTTTTTGATTGGAAAGAGGGTGTATAGTGGATTTTTTCATAATAATAATAATAATTATACATGTTTAGTTTAATTAATTTATAATTTTAGGATAAATATCTCAGATTTTTTAGAGGTAAAAAAGAGTATAAAAAGAAAACAATCTATTAGGGTGATTACCTGTTCTTTGAGATGACTCCTTTAGATACCTTCTTAAGGGATATAGGGATTGAATTTTGAGAATATCAACAACTTTATAATGTGTCTTTGTAATTTGATAATGGAATGTTTCAGGGTATGGTTGAGATATAAAGATTAAAGTGGTGTAAAGAAGTGAGGGTAGAGGGGTCCCTTTATAATTGAGGTGGGAGACTCTTTTGGAATTTATCAAAATTTTAAATTAATATAAATTAATTATCTTTTAAAAATATATTAAAAGTGATTTATTTAAAATATAAGATATTTATCGGTAAACATAATCTCATGAAATAAAAATTATACTAGTTTTGTCCATATTTCATCCCTTATATTTTGGTTTTAACACCTTTAACTCTTAAAGTGAGAACATCGATTTTTAGTTTATGAGGGTCAATATAGTTACTATAAAATGAAAAATGATCCATAAATAGAACTTGGATGATATTTAAAACCTTATACTAATCAATTTTCCAAATTTAAGATTTTTAATAATTTTATATCATTTAATAATATATTTTTTTTTATAAAATATCCATTTTGTTAATTTTTAAGACTATTCATTACTTTGACTTTAATAACATCAATATAAAACATATAATTAAAACCAATTATTTTAACACATATATAAAATTTCATGGTCATATATAAAATTATTTTATTAAAGGAATTATTTTAAATTATATTTATTTTAATTTTTTTGTTAAGATGTATTTGATTTTCTCATTAATTGAATAATTAATTCATCAATGTTGTGTATAAATTCAAGATAGTTATTTATTCACTAAAAATTAAAAATAAAATAAAATGATGAGTATAAAAAATATATTTTTTAATATAATATTTATAGTCTGACATATCCTCTAGAAAAAACTATATTAAAAATATTACACTTATTAAAAACAAGCTTATGACATGTTTGACTT
The DNA here is from genome assembly GCA_963277665.1 of Viscum album. Classification (NCBI taxonomy): domain Eukaryota; kingdom Viridiplantae; phylum Streptophyta; class Magnoliopsida; order Santalales; family Viscaceae; genus Viscum; species Viscum album. Next base: position 2,077,890,831 of record OY728128.1, on the reverse strand, counting down.
TTGATTAAAAAAATACTATAAATGTCATAATCTCATCCAAGTGACCCCAAATGTTCATAAAATAGAGCTTAGAATTCTTATTATATATATATTATCACCCCATAATATTTAGGAATGTTTTTAGGTCATTTCATAGTTATTATCATTTTATTTGTAACATAAATTACCTAATTTACCCTTAATCATCGTAATAAAATTATTAAGTTTATTATTCATATTGAACATAAATAAATGGGAGATATTTAATAAATTTATACCCACTTATTACAAATATGGAATCAATTTTTCCAAATTCAAATCAATTATTTTTCAAATTTTAATTTAAAATTACACCGGCCATATGCAAGGGAAAAAAGTCTTACGAAAAATGACCTTTTTAAATATAAAATGTTTTATACTAAATTTAAAAATAAAATCCATTTAAAAAAATCATAATTATATTATTTAAAATAAAAATGAACTAATTATAATTTAAAACTTATATAAAACATAATTTTAACTTGTTGATACAATAAACGAAGAATCATTTTTCAATAAAATTCAGTATTTTTCACATTCATATAAAAATCAATATTTTTCAAAAATTATAAAAAGTTTATCATAATATTATTTTGAAATTATGAATTCAAAAATAAAATTCATTTTTTCAAATAAATATTCTTTAAATTATAGAAAATAATTTTAAAATTAAATAATGAAAAAAGATGAAAACTCATTTGTGAAGAAAATGTAGTTTTTAAATAATAATATGACTTTTAAAAATTATGACTTTTCAAATAAATATTCTTGAAATTATAGAAAATTTATTTTTTGGAGAATAATATGACTTTTTTCTAGGAAGTTGTGCGCCCCCTTTTGGATCCATAAGAGGTGGTGCATGGTTTGACCAAACTGTGCGACCCCCATCCCCAAATCATGCACCCCAAGAATGTGTGGGTTTTTATGGTTGTCGTAATGTTTTTCAAAGCATGCACCACATAAGAGAAACCATTCATTACATGAGTTGGTGTGTATGATTAAGGTGCACAGTTTTGAAAACCATACACCTCCACTGAGTAAACTGTGCCAAAAAAAAATTAATCCCATGATAATTTTATAAAAAATTCTCAAATGCCACAGTTATTACCCCTAATCAAACTAATATGATTTTATTTACTTTTTTATGCTCTCAAGAGTATTTTAATGATCCTATGACCTCTTTGAATGTGAATCAAAGATCTTGTGGAATAAATATACACCTATTTGATATGTATTTTCTTCCACATTTTGATTCATATCCCTCCATCTCTCTCTCATGTTTCTTACCCTTTTGAGAGGGATATTTTTTCCTCCATTTTTGATTGTTTATATATTGGTTTTAATGGATATTTTTTCATTAGATTTTGATCCTTGGTTTTGATCCTATATCTCTTTCGCCATTGTAAATTCAATCATTCTACACTGAATTGGGGGTTATGTCTTGGAGACCATTCGTCAATGATCTTGAGGTAGGTGGTCTAATTACTTTTTCCCATAGTCTTTGTTTTGATTCACATTTTGTAGTTTTACCTTTTATTTTTCCACTTTGATAAATTTCAATTTCAATTAAATTAATTATTTGATTCTACCATGTGATTATGACACCCTTCACTAATCCCATTAGACCCATTGGATATGATGAGACTGGCTTTATGAAAAACCATCGGGTGTTCCAAATATCATTGAATGATAATATTGAAACACAAAAAAAGGGAATAATAGGTGTATATAATTGAACTAAATCGATGATGAAAATGGTTGATAAGTGGGATTATGAATTTGGTGGAATAATGGGTTATGAAATCTATAGATAAATGGGTTATAAATGTGGAACCATGATATATAAAATTTTTGAATGATGTGAACACTGAGTTATTAGTTAGGAAATTCTACTCAAAATACTCATGGGGTTTCAGACTACTAATCTAGGCCCATGAGTTATAAATATTTATTTTCATGTGATCACTGAGTTGTGGGTTAGGGACTACTACTTCCAATACCAATGAAGTTCTAGACTGATTCTATAAGAACCCAATGTTTGAATGTGAAATTTAAAGTAATTGAATAATGAAATCACATAGAGAATGGAGTGTGATATTTATATGGTGTATGGTTGAGAGTCCATCATGAACATAATTATGTATGATTGTTTCTAGTGTGGTTGTGAACCTAAGGGCCTATGTGGTTTATTAGGGAATATTAAATGTGAAAATTATTTAATTTATCATTTGTAATTTATTATTTATAAAACTGAATTCAATATTATAGAATTGATATTTCTTTAGATGCTGTTGGTGGTGGAAAATTGAGTTGTAATCACCCCCTACTAAGGATTTATAATAATTACCCTAATAGACTTTATGTTTTCATGACCGGATAGGGGAGAGATCCCTATGTTAGATTTATGAGTTGGGATTTGGGATGGGTCATGGATGAGGGAACTGTACATGATATCAAAACCCACATGGGTGTTTTTAGTGTGCCTTTATTTAGGATTTTCTTTAGAAACTAGAAAATTATATGACATGAAATATTTACTTCTTTGTTTATCAATTTTTCCCTATTTTAGATTCACCATGTGATGATTGTTCTTACATGGGATTTTTTATAATCTAGTTTTTATCTTGTTATCATTTGGACATTGTTTATTGATTTCCTCTATTGTGTTAATTTGATGAAGAGGTTATAGTCTTTCCATGTTACATATTAGACAATATCTTCTAGTCGTAAGACTATAGAATATGGGGAGGAATGCATGAGGTAACACAATGAACCATCTCGGGGTATTGGTATTTGGCACCTTGGTTGGGACACCAGAAAGTGGTATCAAAGTAGTTTTATTTTTATTTTTAGTTTTATTACTATTTTGGAAAGGTGGAAAAGGGACTAGGATGAGTCAATCCTTGGTGAAGAGCTCATGTATGAGAGTAGGTAAACATTATGTGAGGGAAACCCAAGCACACATGGTGGGTTTTTTCCTTGATTTTTTTATGGTTGAATGTTATTACACCTTGGGTGATGTAATTATTGTGTGATGTTATTGTTTTATGAGATTTTTATAGTGGCTCAACATGAAAAAATGTTTTTATATATATGAATCATTTTAGTAAGTCATGATTTTAGGTGACGTGCATAATTTTAAGAACTTATAGAAAAGTGGGTTTTGGTTGATTTGTTGAAATTAAAATGCTTTCCATTATTTGATTATTTTTTTAAAAATAAAATGGTTCTTATTATTAAATTTATCATTGTAAATGATACTAAAAGTGGTAATTTAAAATAGATAAATTGTGTGTCTAATGTGAAACATGAAATATGAATGTAGTTTACCATATGTTTTCCATGACCAAGATGAGGGATGGTTGAGCATAATGAGAGAGAATCAGTTTTGACTGTGTGGTGGAGTATGGGGGATGAATTGTTATAGCCTTATGTGAATACATCTTATGAAAATGTGACAATGATGTGTTATGTGTCCTAAGATGTGTGTTTGGACATGTAGAAACATGCCTCCATGACCATGCTTGTTGGTAGTATATCATGATGAAATGGATGGAAATTTTCCTCTAGTAGTGGAACTAGTGGTTTTGATAGTTCTAGGTGAAGGAGTTGGAGAAAAGTTTCATAAGAACATTTCTCACTATGTAGTCCATGCATAGATACCTAGGATATGATGTTTAGAATATGGAAGACCTAACATGGGAGTTCTAGTTGCAGCACCCTTTGAACTTCATAAAAAAGGGTTGAACGAAGGGAGATGAGTTCTTTATTGAGTCTATCCATACAATTGATGACCATTTAGATAATCTTTTAGAGAGGTGATTCAAATTGAATACCTATATATTGTATGAAACATCAAAGTGCTGATGGGATATTCAGACTTAGGATGAGAAAATAGAGAACATGGTATTGAATGACTTTCAGGAGAATTTCCTTGAACATTTTTACATAGATGCGCTCAGTCAGGGGTTGTTAGCAATGTTTATGTGGTTAGATGAGGGGAGTATCATTTTGGTGGAATATTCTAATTGTTTAATTGATTTGCATTGGTTTATTCAAGCTTTGGAAGGAGATGAGTTAATTGTGGATTTCTTTTACAGGAAAAACTTTAATGCGAGATTAAGTCCCATGTTAACATCTTCTGACTAAATAAGTTAGCTGAGGTGGTGACTTAGGCTCTCATTTATAAGTGGAACCTATAGGATACTTATAGTGGATCGTAGTTGGTTTCTTCTGGATGACCATGTGGTACTCCTTTCAGTGGTAGGAAGTGTCACTATGAAAAATTAATGAGGGGATGATAAATAGAGTGTCCAGGGAGATGGATAAGTTACTCAGAGTAGTAATCGAGAGTAATTCCACTAGTGTGGTAGGTCAGGTCACATTCCTAGATAGTTTCCATGTTCACAAGTAGAGTGTCAATCCTATGGTAGAATGAGGAAATTATATAGGAATTGAAAAAACCCTCGACCGATGGGTAGCGATGAAGGAGCTATGATGAATCAAAGTACTCAGAGGGGGTCTTAAACCCTATATAAGTCTATTAGTTAGAGTTATTATTTTCATGGAATTAGTGGTGGTGGACATGGTAATTTAGGTATAGAGCACCTGTATCATCAGAGTAGTGCATCTCAAGGGTCTTAGACTTCAGAACGAGGTAGAGGAACATTAGAGTTTTACACATTTTAACATGCACTTATGGATAGTGAGGTTGGACCACTGATAGTTAGAGGTATTGTTCTTATAGATTATATGATTTATTTTTCTTTATTGGATACAAGATCCTATAATTATTATATATCTGCTCAACTTTTTAATGGATTGAGTCTGAAAATGGAGTTTTTGAGTGGGGTTATGACGATCGACGCACCGTTGGGACTACAATCGAGGGACATCTATTTACATAAGTGGTGTTCTCTCAAGGTGGCTGGGTATCATTTCCATTGGGATATTTAAATGATTTAAAATTTAGTTTTTGAATTAATTTTGGTTATGGAATGGCTGGTATCATATCAATCCAACCCTGATTGTACAATAGGAGAATAACCATTGCATCTCCTAAGGGTAACAGTTATGATCATCACGAGGAACATGATATCTAAGAAGGCTGTATAGGGATAGTTCATCAGAAACTGGGGGAGATCACCACCCAAGTTGCACGTATTTCTCAAGATTATGAGGCTATGAATCATGACGTGACCGATTTCATGATGTGTTTCACCAGGACATACCAGGGATTCCACCTGGGAGAGATGTAGATTTTACAATTGATCTCATACTGGGAGTTGAGATAGTTTCCATTACACCATACAGAATAACACAAATAGAGAATCAAGGGATTATGAATCAGCTGGAAGAGTTAATGGATAAATAATTTATCCATCCGACTACATTACCATGGGGTTCTCTAATTTTGTTTACTAACAAGGATGATGGGATGTTGCTTTTGTGTGTTGATTAACAAAAGTTGAACCAGATGACTGTGAACAACCGATATCCTCTTTCGTGTGTTGATGACATCTTTTCCTAGTTGAGAAGATATTTTTTATTCCATAAAATTTAATTGAGATATATGTTTCATCATTTGAGAGACAGACCTTTTCATATACCAAAAACTACTTTCATAAGAAGTTATAGTCTATATGAGTTTTCCAAGATGTTGTTCAGGATGGAGATCAATTTAACTATGTTTTTGGACTTGAAAAATGAATCATTAACATTTACCTAGATCATTTTTACTGTTTTTTGTTGATGAAATCTTGTGGTACTCCAAGAATCATGATGATCATGCCCATTATATTAAAATAATCCCTAGTACACTGAGAAAGAATTATCTATATGTTAAGTAATCTAAGTTTCAATTATATATCAACATGGTATATTTATTCAGTCATATAATTTATCAGTATGGTGTTTCAGTGGATATAGATAAGGTCTAGGTTGTGGTTTCTTGGGAGAATCCCAATAATGTTTTAGATATCCAAATATTTATGGGTTTGAAATGTTATAATTATAGATTTATCTAGGACTTTTCCCATTTGGAATCACCATTTTCAGTATTGAACAAGAAGGGAATCAAGTTTTAATGGTCTGTAGAATGTGAGAATTATTTCCAAGATTTAAATAATCATTTGAACCCAACATCAATTTTTATCCTACCTGAGTTGGGGAGGAGTATAACTTGCTTTGTGATGCATCCAAGATCAGATGTGGATAAGTGTTGATGCAGGTAGATTGAGTTGTGGAATTTGGGTAACCAAATTTGAGGCCACGTGAATGGAATTACCCTATGCACCATCTTGAGTTGGATATGGTGGTTTATACATTAATGTGTTTCTGAAATTACCTATTAGGTAAAATGTTTTCTATATATACTGATCAAAATTGTTTAAAATGAATCTTATCATAGTGATATTTGAACCTACAAAATAAAGATGGGTTGAGTTTATGACGTCATTTGATTGCCATGTAGCCTATAAACTATAGAATGGAAACAATGTTACTGAAACTTTGAGAAGGAAGACATAGAATTAGGTAGTTCATAAGTTTATTTCTTAGTGGAAGACGATGAACTTGTTGTATTATATGCATATTGAGATTTAAGAGGGCTAAGGGTAGTTGACCCTTATATCTTTATCAGTCAAGTCCACTCTTCTTTGATGGATCAGGGTGTAGAAATATAAGGATCCAGATTGTATGGACTTGAGGTAAAACCATGAACGTGGGGAGTCACATTCCTATTAGACCATACATTAGGATAAGATCATCTATTCCAGAACCATGTTTTTGTTCCTACGTGTATGTGTGAGGAGATAATGTGTGATTTTCATGCCGCAAAGTGTGTGTTTTACCCCAGATTAACCAAAATGTACCATGAACTATATAAATAGTATTTGTGGCTGTATATGAAAAGGGAGATTACAGGTTTTTTTACATGATGCTACATCTTCCAATAGGTTACGACTGAGCATTAGTAACCAGGAGGTTTTCTATATCCATTTCCTATTCTAGAATGGAAGTGATATCATTTTACCAGGGAATTTCTGGTGGGTATTTTGAATATCCCATGGAAGAATTATGATATTTGGGTGATGGTGGACCAGTAGAAAATTCCATCCCATTTCTTCCCTATACGAGAGACTTTTACCATGGACTAGTTGGGTGAGATGTATGTTTGAGATATATTCTATTTTCACAGGGTTCCATAGATTATAGTTTCAAAATAAGAGTCACATTTTACTTTTCACCTAAATCATGGATTATAGAATGAATTTTGTACCCAGGTCTTTCTGAGTACATATTTTCACCCACAGATAGATGGGAAATCAGAGCAAACTATTCAGGTACTATAAGACATACATAGATCACAAGGACTTGATTTAGGTGAATATTGGGATAATTTCTTAGTTATGATTTAGTATTCCTATAAAAATAGTTATCAGAAGACTATTATGATGGAACCATATGAAGAAATTTATGGTATTCCATGAAGATCATGTGTTCCTTCGAGTGTATGCCGATTAACATCATTAATCTATTGAGTTTACTTTGGGTGAGAATGCATTCCTTCGAGTGTCATTGAGACTGGGTCACCATATGATTTGAAGGTAGGGAAAGTTGGAACCCATGTTTATTGGACCATTCAAGATCATGGATAGAATCTGGTCAGTGGAATATTGATTTTCTATAATACAAAGGAATAGTGCTATCAATGATGTTTTTCATGTGTAATCGATTCAGTAGTATCACCCAACCCTTATCAAGTGATCAATGATTATGATGTCGATATTGAGGATGATGTGTGCTTTAAGGAGCATTTGATTCATGTTGTGGATCGTAGTGAGAAAGAGTTATAGGTAAATACCATTTTGACTATCCGAGTGTTGTGGAAGCATGGTCGGGTTAAGGAGGAATCATGGGAGAGGGAAGTAGATATGCGGGATTAGTGGACCAACCTTTTTACCTTAGAGGCTTTGTGATACTTTAGAGTTGATAGCTATATTTTATGCATATATTTTATGTTATTGTAATTTATTGATTTAGTATTTAATTAATTAATCTTTCCAATATTTGTAACGTTTGACTTGTTTTATTATTTATGACAAGGAACAATAGATATTTGAAAAATGAGTAAAAAGAGGTGAATAATGGAGCTAAAAAACAATGCACGCTATGAGCGATGAAAAGCGGCACACCACCACATTATTTAGGATACAACGAAGCTAGAAAACTGGAATGGAATGACTACACACTGTTTAATTCATTTACACATCATGAAATCATCGTAAGAAGCATCCAATCAGGATAAGTCGTGATGAGATTACACACTACAAAGAACAATTATACGTCTTGTAAACACATTACATGAATTGAGTTTTTTTGACATCTATTTTTGGAAGAGATACATTGAAATTCAAGTCTCCCAGAAAGTCAAATATTACACATCGTGTAAACACATTACAAATCTTGTAAATTCATAGGATGAGATTTTAAGATTCAGATTCACCATATCTTTAATGTTTCAAAAACTCTGTGACATGGGATAGAACCTAGACCACCTATGGACTAAATATTTATGATATTCATTAATATAGGAGATCATTTAAATCCTATAAAAAAGGGATATGATACTACTGTTGGGGGATCCAATTCTACCAGAGACCATAGCTTGGACCGAGATTTTGTGTAGTGAAGGTCCCTCTCAGTGTTCATATTTCTTTTCTTTATACAATATTTTCTCCTTCCCTCTTATTCTCTCATCACTTGGACGAGGGGGTAAACCCACTTTATTCAAGGGTAATGTAATAGAAGGGGGAAGGTGCATTGGATTAATTTTATTTTATTTATTCATGTGTTTAGTTTGCCAAAATTTAGTATTTAACTTTAAATACATTTCTTTTTTCTTTTATCATAACCATTGATGTTTTAATCTAAAAGAAACTTTCAAATTACACAAATGAAAATCCTAAAGAAGGCATGACCATTGTCAACATTAGGGGAAATCAAGTTTAAAAATGGTATTGGGATAAATATGTTTTATAAAAATACAGAATTACCAAACCAAGGGAAATTGCGGATTTCCACATGAAGGAGGGGATTCCATGATTGTTGGATCTTTTTTGTCTTGACTCTGACATCAATCATGAATAAACCAACATATTTTCTTAAATCCAATTGCACTCGAACCCTAAAATTACAAAACCTAAACATGATTTTCAATTTTTTTTAGAAACCAATCAATCAATATTTTAAATTTTAATTTTTCTTTCTTCCAAACAATTAAGAAAATATTTTCATCAACTCTTTATCCAATTTAGTAAAATTAAATATTTTAAAAACCTAATAAAACCAAACCACCATCTATGTGGATCGATCCCAGCCTGCTATTAATACTACATTTTATTTAATTGAGTAGTATAATTTGATTTTGTAAAAATTTGTTTTTTCATAGGCCACTAGGGAATTAATGATGCCCTCCTAGACTGTCAAACTAGCAGCATTTCTAGGGATGATTGGTTTTTATTTTTTAGGATTTAAATTTTTTATATTATTAGTTTATTTTAACTTCTCTATTTATATTCGGTGTGTTCATGCTGCGAGGTTAAAATTTCTTAATCTTTGGTGAAAAACAACAACACTCAGTCAAAGGGATAATACATCATCGATTCAACCCAAAATTCTAAACCAAGACTAGAGATTAAAGTCATAGCAATCGTGGATGTGGAAAAACAAAACCAACCTGATAGGGTTCATCAAATAGATATAAGATTATGGAGGCTCACAAATTATGGGAGGCCATCAAATAGTGGATTGAAACTGAGTATCCTAGCACCCCCATTATGTAAAATCACTTCAAGATCAAGCTTGAAATTTTTTTAGTGATCACAAACAGTGTACAATTCACTCGACTACAACATGAATATCTAAAAAACATTTAGAAAACTTCCTCGAAATCTGTAACACGTTCTAATTCTAGAATGTTTCAAGTAAAGTATAAAGACTCCTTCTTTTCAAATTTTTATTAAATGATAAAGATCCCTACTGGATCCAAATTATTCCTACACATTCCATCACTATATGGGTTGAGCTAACATGAAACTTCCTCACTGGATTCTTTCCATATTCTATGTTAATGGACATATGGGTAAACAATCTAAACTTTTGTGAATTTGAATATGAATAATTGTATTCTACATGGGATCATTATAAAGATATGACTAAAAAATGACCTCATCCTGGAATAGAGCTATGGATTATTATACAAACTTTCTATAAGGGTTTTTCATAAGGAAACTTGTCAATTCTTGACGCTGCAGCTGGAGGATCATTAATAATGAAGTATCCTAAAGCAAGCTACAACTTATTGGATGAGATGGAAAGCAACAGTTTCCAGTGGAAAGGAGAAGGGACATACCAAAAAGGTTTTTATACAATCAAAAACAATTAATAGATTATGGAACAACTAGATTCATCAACCAAGAATATGGACATCATGATGAGAAAGCAGAAAACTCCCAAGGTAGACATATATAAGATGAAAATTATGGTGATTACAAGCATGGTAATCAATTTTAGGTCCAGTGACACCAAGAAGGACAAGGATATCAACAAAGAACATAATGGTACCCAAAAAAATAATCCTAAGGTCCCACAATGATGAGGCATGTCCATACATTGTAAGATATGCTGGAAACATTCATGAGTGCTTCTGGGGCTATACTCAAAGAAATAAAAGAAGAAGCATCAAACCAAAAATCCATATTTTTGAATCTGAAGCACCGAGTTGGACAAATTATTGATCATATTAGAGAGAGGATAAGAGTAAATCTACTAGGATTCCATGAAGTACACCCACATAAAGATTTTAAAGCTTTACAACATAGAAGTGGGAATAAAATAAAATTAAGTGGTATAGAATTTTATGGACAAAAACTAGCGCAAGCAAGAGAAGAGAAAGATAAAGATAATAAAGAATAAGTAGTTTAATAAGAAGAAGTAGAACCACCTTAGTACATGACAAGAATTAATTTTCTAGAATAAATGGAACAACTGAAGAACGACGTGCAAAAAGGTAAATTTATTGAACACTTTAAAAAAATCATATTAATATACATTTTTTAAAATCTCTCACAAACATGACAGAATATATAAAATTAATGAATGATATATTAATCAACAAGAAAAATATAGAACATATTGGAACCATTATAATCACATGGGATCATTCAATAGTGGTATCAAAGGTCCTACCTAAGAAGAAAAGTGATTTAGCTATTTTTTCAATTCCCATTTTTATCAAAGATAACAAGTGTGGAAAATCTTTGTATGACTTAGGTATGAGGGTAAATATCATATTGTACATGAATTTTAAGAGTATGGGACTGGAATGACTGAATCCCATAAGGGTTTCAATCCAATTAGTAGATTCAACTGTGAATTATCCACAATAACTCATCAAGTAAATCTTGATTAGAGTTGATAAAATTAATTCCTCGTTGACTTCCAAGTGATGGATATGGATGCAGAGAGAAATCCACTCATTCTGGGAAGGCCATTTTTAGACATTGTATGTGTGTTGATTGATGTGAAAAGTGGATAACTCTATCTAAGAGTTAGAAGTGATCAATAATGTTCCAACAACCATTGGGAAATAATGAACTATGATGTGTAAGAGGAAAATGACATTGGATAATGAGAACCACCTGAAGTTGAAAATTTCATTGAAATTGAAGAGATACACAAGTGATATGATGTTGTGCAAGAGGATTCTCGACTGAATAATAAAGAGAAGCTGAATACCAAGACCACTACCACTATAGGAGTGACCGAATGCACTTCAGTTAAGAAAGGAAAATAGGTATGGATGTTACATGAACTTCCATTTAGTTCATCCATATTTTGAAAGAAATGGAGGGTCTATTTAATAGATCTCAACCAAGTAATTTTTCCAGGGATAATTAATATTTACAGAGAAGAAGGTAAGCGGACAACCTATGTGGACATAAGAAAAATAATACCATTCATATACCCCAAATAGGTACAAAATTTTCAATCGTCCATCACATAAGTTGGAGATGAAAAAGGTAATGTTGATCCAATGATGGTAAACACAATCACTTTCGGGTGGCAACATGTTTTTTAGTTTTTCTTTATTTATTCTCTATTTTTTAGGTGCACATGCTATCAATATAAATATTTCAAAATTAAATGATAATGGACAATTATTACCCCTTTTTATTTTTAATTTGTAGGTCTATCAAGTCCCAATGTGGAAACAAGTAGCATGAATCAAAAGTAGTGCCTGTAGGAAAATTACACATCATGAGATACATTTAGACTTCATGAAAAGGGTTCATCCATAACCTGTATATCCATTTTTGGAACATTAAGTTAAAAGGGGAGTAATAGTTTTAAATTCAAAAAATTTCTATATATTCCCCACATTTAATTAGAGTTTTTAACTACCAATTTCACACCGCACAATTGATTCATTCTTTAATCAATATATCTAGGAGACATAAACATCATAGGACACATACAATGCTAGGAAATTAAATTTCATTTTCAATAAATTTTAATGAGAAAATGGGGAAAATAATTATAATAATGTGGATTAGAATTTGAGAAATGATGATTTAGGGGAGAATTATAATTCGTGTAAATGATGTTTTTCTGAGATTTTTTCATGCTTGTGATTTTTAATATTTTCATTAGTTGATTTAATTATTAAAATTAATTTCCATGCATAATTTTCCTAACCATTTATCGCATTCCTAGGACATACATTGAGACAATAATTTCAATAATTTCTTTCTTATATTTCTTTAGAAACTCAGGCATGATTTCTTCTAGAACTTACTTTTTATATTATCAAAGATATGACTGAATATAATACCTTTCAAAATTATTGAGGCATTTATTTTATTAACCCTTATCCTGATACCCACCTTACATTGATCCATTTTAAGCCCATATAATCCATTGAAAACCTTATTATGAAATACACCATGTTACAAGCCTATTTTATCAATTCCTACCTTCCTGTAAATATTTTTCATGATTATAAAACATAATATTGGGGGAAGTAGAATCTTGTGTAAGGGATGAATTTTTTGTAATGAATAAGTGTGAAGGAAATTTCACTAGATTTGGGGATTGGAAATTCAATTTATTTATTGCACACCCTCTTAAAGAAAGAAAAAATGGTTTGTGTCTAGGGAAATTCCGGAATCACCATTTAGTTGATTAGTGATCTTATTATAAATAATAAAAATAGTGTCGTGAGGGTATTATTAGGGGTTTGGTGGTGGATGTGATAATTTTACCCAACACAAATTTGGAAAAGAAAAGAAAAATAATAACAATAAATGGTGTTTCATTCATTATATAAGATCTCATTATGATGCTGCTCTGAGATACTCTAGAAATAGGAGACTTTCATTGAGCCATTTTTAATTATCATGAAAAGTAATTTAGAGTTAGATATCCTTTTTGAGCCTTACTTAATTTACATCGTTTACCAACCATATTTAAGGATTAGAGTCATTTGTCCTAAATGGTGAAGATCTCATGATTATTTGTGATCCTGTCATTACGTGGTGCATATGTTAGATGACTTGGAATCCTATGGTAAGTGACATGTTCTTGAGGAATATATTGAATTATATTTACATTTTTAACCTGATGATGAGTGGATAGATTCATGTGAGGTAAATTTCAAGTGGCATGTGTGCTAAAATGAATTGAAAAATAAAAATGGATGGATAAAAAGTATTTCCTATTTCAAAATAGGAAAAGTAAAATACATGGATGATTTGTATTCATTGAAAAGAGAGGCATTGAAAAAGTTTCAACATGGGATACTCAAAAATTTAATTTTTAATTTGATCATTTGATTTTGTTGAAATTGAATTTAAACCATCATAAAGTGGTAGTCATTTTTAGTATGTTGAAATTCCGTCATTGAGGAAAAGTATGAATTCAAGTGTCGGGGTATTTCATAGATGTATTTTAGGCATATATTTTAGGGTATTTTAATTTATTGATTTGGTATTTAACTAATCAATCATTCCAATATTTGGAATGTTTGACTAGTTTTATGATTTATGTAAGGAAATAATAGATATTTTAAAAATAAGTGATAAGTGGGGAATAATGAAGGTAAAAAATACTTATCACCGTGAGCAAAGAAAAGTGGCGTGACACCAGATTTTTGAGGATACAATGAAGCTAGAAAACTGGAGCAGAATGATTACATGCCATGAAATTCATTTACATGCTGTGACTTCATCCAAAGAAGAAACTGCTCACGACAAGTCAATACACTATTGCACGTTATAACAAACAATTACACGTCGTGTGAACACATTAAATGATGTGAGTTTTTTGGGATACTTTTTTGGAAGATATATGTTGAAATTCAAGTCATCTTGGAATTGAAATATTACACATCATGTAAAAACTTTACATGTCATGTAAATTAATGGGATGATATTTTAAGATCTAGATTAATCGTATCTTTGATTTTTGACAAAATATGGTACATGGGACCCACCCCAGAATGCTTATTGACCAAATATTTTTGATATTCATTAATATTACATTCCATATAGAGCCTATAAAAGGATGGATTAGTGATTTTTGTTAGGTGATGTAGATATACTGAAAACCAAAGATTTGAGCGAGAAGTTGTGTTGTGCATGGGTCCTCCCTGAGTTCATATTTCTTTTATTTATAATTTATTTTATCCTTCCCTCTTATTCTGTTATCACTAGGATGTGGGGATGAACCCACTTTTTTTAGGGTAATGTTATAAATGGGGGAAGGTGTGTTGGATTTATTTCATTTTATTTATTCAAGTATTTTTTTTCCAAAAATTAATCTTTAACTTTCAATCCCTTTTTTTCTTTTATCATGACCATTGGTATTTGAATATAAAAGGAAATTGAAAATTTTAGAACTGAAAACCCTAAAAAAGGCATGAACATTGTCAACTTTAGGGGTAATGTTGTTTAAAAATGGTATCAGGATAAACTTGTTTCGACAAAATCCTAAATTACAGGACCTAGGGAAATGAGGCATTGTCATATCAATAAGGGGATACCATGATCATTGGATATTTATCATCTCAACTCTAACACCAATCATGATTTAATCAACATATTTTATTAAATCCAATTGCCCCATAACCCTAAAATTAAAAAACTACAGTGATATTTTCAAATTTGTTTACAAACCAATCAATCAATCTACTTCATTTTTATTTTTCTTTCTTAAAATAAATTAAATGAATATTTTCCTTACATATCTATCCAACTTAATAATATTAAATATTTTAAAAACCTAATAAAAATAAATCACCATCTCCATGGATTGATCTCGATCTGATGCTAATACTATGTTTTAATTAATAGAGTAGCATTGTTTGAGTTTTTATAAATTAGTTTTTTATAGAATAGTAGAGAATTAACGACACCCTATAGGCCTATAATTAGAGAAACTAGAGGATGGTCTGTTATAAGGTGGTAACATTGTTTGATCCTGGTCTTTCTATATTTTTCTCATACTCGTTTAGAGGTATTCTTTTACCCTTTTTAATATACCTTGGTTGGGTTTTTAATCAGGGTCGTTTCAAGTGAATTTGTAGAATTTTGGAATCCCATGGGTCTATTCATGGTTAGTGCATGGTTAGGTAAAACCATGTGGTTTTACCAAGGAAATCATGTTCCCCTTTTTGGAGCTGTAGGTGGTGGCACATGATTTTACCAAACTGTGTGGCCATCCTCCCCAAACTAGGAACCCCGAGACAGTTGGGTTTTTCATGGCTAGAACACGGTTTGTAAAACCATGTTCTACTTAGAATAAACCATTCAACCCATGAGTTGGGATGCACATTTATGGAACAAGGTTTAGAAAATAAAGCATCTCCATCTCGGAAACCACGCGTATGGAAATGACACCCCCAAATTAATTATGAAAAAATCTAAAACCATATGGTTATTACTAATAATCAACCCATCTCAACCTAATATGATTTTATTCAATTTTGTAGGCCTTTCATAAGAATACAAGGCTCCTAAAACCTATTTCAATGTGAGTCTATGATCTAGTGGAAGAAATATGAACCTATCCAGTATGTGTTTTCTTCCTCTTTTTGATTCCTATATCTCCCGTATTTTCTCTCCTTTGTAGAGGAATGGTTTTCTCTCCATTTTCAATGGTTTAGATCTAGATTTTTATGGATCTTATTTTTTTTGGATCTTGATCCTAGGTTTTGATCCTAGACCACTTTAACCATTGTAAATATGGAAATTATATGCTAAATTGAGTGTTGTGGTTTAGTAAGTGTTCATCAAGGATATTGAGCTTGGTGGTATAACTCCGTTTTACCATAGACTTGGTTATGATTCACGTGTTTTAGTTGTACCATTTCTTTTACATTTTGGGAAATTACAATTTAAATTAAATTAAAGAATTGATTTTCCCATGTGATTATGATACCCTTCATGGATCATGTTGAACCTATTAGAGATGATGATACTAGATTTACGGACACCCATGGGGTGTTCCAAATATCATTGAATGATAATCTTGAAATATGAAAAACTGTAAAATTGAGTTTATGGAATTTAATTACATCCTTGATGAATGTTTTTGATAAATATGATTATGAATTTTTTTGAATAATGGGTTTTGGAAATGGTTGATAAATGGGTTATGAATATGGAAACATGATATGGGAAATTTATAAATGATGTAAAAAACGAGTTGTTGGAAATGGAAGAATACTCCAAATAACTATGGAATTCTAGACTACTGTTATGGGTACCCTAGTTATATAAATTTCTTTTCATGTGATCAATGAGTTGTGGGTCATGGACTACAACTTCGAATACTCATGAGGTATTAGACTTTTACTCTAGGATCCCAATGTAGGAATGTGAAATTGAAAGTAAATGAATAATGATATCCCATTATTAAAGGAATTTTTATATCCATATGGTGTATGATTTAGTCTCTGGTACAGGCTGAAGAACACATGATTGGTTCAGGTGTCACCGTAATCCCAAGGGCATATGTAGTTAATTAATGAGTATTAAATGTTTAAAATATTTAAATCATCATTTGTAATTTATTATTTATAAAACTACATAAAATGTTATAGGCAATATATTGCTTTAGACTCAATTGGTGGTTTCCTATTGAGTTGTAATCACACCCCACTTGGGATGCCTAATTGGTATCTAAATATACTTCATGTTTTCAAGACAATATAAGTGAAAGATACCTATTCTAGATGATTTTTTTGGGATTTATGATGGAGCATGGATGAGGGAACTAGAAATTATGTTTGGACCCTCCTGGGAATTTTCTGTTTGTCTCTATTTTGTGTTTTCTTTAAGAACTTGTCAATAATATGAAATGTAATATTTACTACTTTGGTTTTGGATATTGTTCTCCTATTTTGGATTCACCATGTGATTTTTGGTCTTATATTGGTTTTAAAATTATCTTGGTTATTTGTTATGATCATTTGGATATTTTTTATTGATTTAGGATATTGTGATGCTTTAATAAAGAGGTTATAGTCTCCCCACATTACAAATTAGACCCTCACTACTAGTTGGTAACATCTGGAATATGGATAGGCATACCTTATACCACATAACAAACCGGCTTTGGGCATCGATATGTGTCACCTGGGTGGGTATATCACAACTAATCATATTCATACCAGCCAATTTAATAGCTTGGTTAAAACTATCACATTAAATAATAATATTTTAATAGTGTATCATGATTTATTTAAACTTTTTGTTATATGTAACACAATCCATAAAATAAATAAAATTACATAATGAGAAATATTTTCTAAAATCTTAGGGTGTTGGATAAAGTGTATATATATAATCATAATTCGGAATAATATTAATCAATAGTAGTGCTATATTATTAAAAATACATGTATTTCTACATTCTACCATTTAATAAATTACATCCTCATAATTTTATATTGAGCCTAAAGAGAAACAATTTATGAGTAAATAAAGTAAAAAAAATTTAAAATCCTTTTTAGAGGGTATAATAGGACTTCAAAACCCACAATCTTCAATTTAATCCCCAATAACGAAACCTCAAGAGGAAATAATGGTAATGATAATAAATCTGGATTGGAAGATAAAATAAATATATAGAAGTGGAATAAAATTTATTCATGTATTTTGTTAAATCATGTATTTAATTTTATAATACTCAAACTTGTGAATGATTTTCTGCGGAGTACCTTGATAGTTAGATGATATTTTTCATATAAGACTTGATGGATTTATAATCATTTTTATTGAGTTTAAGGAATTATTTTATAATCAAAATGGTGAATATGATATAATATAATAACTTTATTTCATTCCATTTCCATATTATCAATTTCATCATTAGGGTTTCTATTTTAATCATAGACCACCACTAATTCACATCACATTCCAAATAGTTAATTCTCATGATTAAAATTTAATGATTAAATCACAAAAATAAATTATTAATGTATCATGATATACATTAAAGGATAGTTTTATTTTTTGTAGGAATGATTTTGTGATAAATTTTTCTCAAATTTCTAGCAATTCAATAAAAACAAAAATGGTGAGCATTTTAAATAAAATAAAATTAAACCATTATATTAATAATAAAAACACATACTAAGATGTCTTAAACCAAGACACATTCTATTATAATATTTCATTACATCCAAATTTGATTAAAGTTTTTATCCTTCCTGATGTATACATAAATATAACCATAATTATCCTTAACATACTAACCCTTATGGTTATCTAAGACTTCTATCTTATGATCTCAAACCAACATATTAACCAATTAATGTTTTAAGTATTTGAAATTATACACATCTTAAACATCATAACATCTAAAGTTATCGAAATTCTATTTTGATACCAACTATAAAAATAGAATCATAACCATATTATAATTACATGATTTATAGAAATTATTAAATTATATATGTTTCCATAACCATTTTGGTTTATATTCTTATATAATTACAAATTACCATACATTAACAATCTCAAAATGTTCCTATATATGTATATTTTTTCCACTAAACCTTAATATTTAAATAATAAACCTTCTTTATTCAAGAACAACATCTCATATTAAAATATATACATTAAATACATTCCAACTCATATTTAAAATTTTCAAAAACATTTGAAAACATGGGATGATCACAAAACTTAGTAAGGGGTGAAAAGGGAAAAGGGGAACTTTCTAGTCCCAATGAAATACTTGAAAACCAATAAAAATCATGTCCTTTAAACAAAGTGATTACCTTAGAAATCTAAAATATTATTATTTACTAAAGAATTTCAATAAACAATGCCATAAGAAATAATATTCTCATAATAATTAAGGTTACTTGGATCATAAAATTAATATCACCCATAATGGGAAAACATAACCAGTTAATTAACAAGAAACTCATAATGTAATATCTTAACCAGTTAATCCTAACATCACATCTCCTAAGAATCAATCATTACTCAATTAATTGGAGGGATATATCAGACCTTCCATCATTATATATAATTTCCAAGAATGATGACATGAATAAAATACATAGGGGTGTGTAATTACATCATAAAACTCATAAAAACTTTATTTTGAAAACTTAAGTGTAGGCACATATAGTTATTACATAAAATTAAGTACAAATTTTGATTTATTTTATGACTATTTAAAACAAAGAAATCAAAAAATAATGGGAATTGAATTTATTTTTAAGACCATGTAAACTTGAGAATAAATATTGATAACAAATAACATACAAGATAGTAGGAAAAGGATATAAATTGGTAAGTCTTAATAAAAATATTATTTTCACACTTTTTAAAAGAGGATAAAAAGTGACCAGTCCAGAAAAATGTATTGAAAAATTATAAATAAAGTTAAGGTTAATAGATAATGAACTTATTAAACCACAAAATTTTAGATACAAACATTTAAAAATTAAAATAAGGAATATATATTTATAAAATAAAGAGTTGGAAGATAAACTCTAAAATAATTTTAAGTATGGTTTAAAAGAAAAATATCCTCACCTCATGTACCAACTTAACTCATACATATTGAAACCAAACAAGTAATAAAATTTAGATATTTAATTTATTAATTAACTTTTTCATGTTTATTCAATTACTATTGTTCATTTTATCCCATTTATAATCGTGTTTCATTTAGTTACAATCAGTAGAGTTCATGTCAGTTGTTTTGGGGTCGTTTGGTTCAAAATCTCCAAAATAGTTATATAATATTTATAATGGTAAAAATAATTTTTATAATTTCACCATAAGATTTATATCTATCATGATATATGGTCTATATAATTCTATAAAAAATGAGTTTAATAGGTTTTGAAATATTAACTTTTTCATGAATCTTCTTAAATAATTTTATTTTTATTGTTTAAATAACCATGATTGATAAATTTTGATCCTATTATTAAGATTTATACCTCAACATTTTAAAATATTCATGAGGATTTAATTAATTTTTGGATATATTTTAGATTCCCATGGTTATATTATGGAACTTATAGAAGTGGATTGCAAAAAAGTCTTAAAAATATATATTTGTTCAAAAATTTGAATTCCATAAAAATAATTGAGTTCATTAACAAATATTCATATATATTACTATTTTTTAGTCAAAAAATAAACCTTAAATGAATAATAATTATATAATATTATCATTATTTATGTTTTTAAATCATTCATGACATAAACATTATAAAATCACTCATGTAGGTGGTAAAACTGACATAAAGAAGAACATGTTATAATGACCAAATGAGTAATAATTTTTTATTGTATAGTAATAATATCACTTTTTCATAAGATTTATTATTTTTAAGATATTTTATTTTAGTGATAAAACATATTAAAAATATATATATTAAGTATATAAATGAATGAGAACGGTAAAAAGTTATTACATACAAAGTGTCTTGGTATGCTCGTTTTAAGAATAAATTTTTTACAATGAACCTTTATTCCAAATATTATTAATATAATGGAAATTTTATCATTATATAAACTAAATTTTTTTATAAATATAATTTCTATTCATTAAAAAATTTAAATAACCAACCATTTATGAAAATGATGAAAAATTAAAATGTCATTCCTAGAGGTAGAAGTCTCAACATAACACATGAGTCATTTTCATTTTTTCAATAAATGTGGTGAAGGTATATAATGGTTTTTACATAAAAATAATAAACTTTTAGTATAATAATTATACTAATGTCATTATATTTTTTTAAAAAATATATTTGGATGAGGTGGAAGAAGAAATAATATTGAATAAACTCAATTAAGACAATTAACTCTTCCTTGGATATCCTCCTTTTGGCCTCTCCTTAAGAATTATTAGATTGGTATTTTTGGGATATCAGATCCTATAGGACATAGTAAATAGATTTGGGGAATAATTTTTAAATTTATTAGTTAATAAACTGTGTTCAATGTGTTTGGATAACTGAGGTGGTGAAGGGATCCTTTTATAAGTGAGAGGAAGAGCACTCTTGTAAATATTTTATTTACAAATATATAATTAATTCCATAATAAATAAAGGTGGAATAAAATTTAAAAAAAATTAATATAACATAGGGAGGGTTCATAATCCACTCAAACAGTCAATTAAATATGGGGTTTTGAGTTCTTATCCCTAAATTTAACCTTTTTAGTGATTTTAATATTTACCGTGGTGACAGAGTTTTTACCTAGGTAACTTATTTTTATGAATCAAAATGAAATAGGTTTTATTAACTAATTTGAAACTTATAATTCCAAAAATTAAAATAATTTCAAAATATTCAATTCATAGATGTCATAAATGTTAAATTTAATACAAGTACGGATAATGAAACAAAAAAACTATTTTAGAAAAATTACTTTTTAAGCATACAAATAAATTTTCACTGAAATCTTATATAGTATTTATTATAAGAAAATTTATTATTTTATGAATAAAAAATGAGTTTTGTTACTTTAAAATAAATTCAAAATTTAATGGTACTTTTTAATGCCTAATTAAATGTAACCATAACAAAAAAATGTTTTTCTTAAAAAAAAATATAACTTATGTTCCAAAATGTCAAGAATAGATTTCTAAATTAAAAATAATAATTTTAAATTAAATAATTTACTACTTAAATGAATTTTTAGTTTATAAAAAGGTTTCAAAAATGTATTTAGTCATTCTTATATCATGATGATATCATAAAAAAGTTATCGTTTGGTTTAAACATTTCATTTTGACCATTCAACAAAAATTATATTTTTTAGAAAAATACAAAAAAATCACCCTAAGAAAATTTGGACATGATGATATAAAAATTATATTTATTCTATTAATTTAAAATTTTATAATTTAAAAATTTAAAATTTAAATAAATCCATATAATAAGTGGATAAAAAAATTAATTAAAATAAAACATATTTTTTCAATTAAAAAACCATGTCATTATTTCATACCTTGATAAAATTGTGTATCATAATAAATATAAATATGAATATATATAATTAACCATAATATTAATTTTTAAAATATTTAATAATTAAATAATTATTTTAATTGTTCAAAATAAGAAATTAGGTTTAGAAAATATACCTAACCATTAAATAAAACATCCCT
The DNA here is from genome assembly GCA_963277665.1 of Viscum album. NCBI lineage: Eukaryota > Viridiplantae > Streptophyta > Magnoliopsida > Santalales > Viscaceae > Viscum > Viscum album. The sequence goes on along the minus strand of OY728128.1, from coordinate 2,077,868,099 downwards.
TATAAGATAAAGAAAACATAATAATATTAAATGTATTATGAGTATCTAATTGATTATATAATATATATAAAAACAGAAGGGGAATTAAGAGGTAGGGTAATGAAAATATAAGGGATTGACTGTTGGATCAATAAGGACATCTAAGGATATATTATCTACACCAATTTATCAACCACATTTATTAACATTTTCAATTAATTTTGACATAATGTTTTAAAATAAAGATAATACTAATATTATATTTGATGAGAAAATGAATTTAAAAGCTACTAATTAACTTATTGGTCTTGAAAATGTAAATGAAATTTTCAATCATGACTAGATGAGTGCCTTAGTTATTAATGCATATATAAGGTACATTTTCATAATTTATATGATTAATAATTGATGTACAATTTTTATTACAATTTAGTTTTATTCATAAATTTATTATAATTACATAAAAAGCTTATATAAAGGAATAACCTTATTAAAATATATTTGGATTCATCATTCATAAAATCAATTCTATACTTGAATAATCAATTGAATAAAAATAAATTTAAATAAAACCACATAAAATAGCCTCAATATTTGAAAAGAAAGTAACAGACCTCAAACACTTCTTAATATCTACCATGAAAGGGTAAACCTTTCTAGTCCAACTGTTTAAAAATATAATTTCATTATATATATTTATTATTCATTTTAATTTTTTAGGACACCTTGGGTGATTATTATAATTAATTTTGATTGTCTATAAATATATATATCTTGGATCTAAGTCATGAATATTAAATAAATTGATCACACTTGACGTCTCTTATAAATTTTTAATATATTATATTCCAAATTTAATAATAAAATATGTTTATTTCATGTTTGATAACATGTTTTAACATTAATTTTGTTAGATAGGGTGGTGTTTATTGATCAAGAAATACATGATATGTATATAATTAAGGAATAAAATAATTGGACTTACCCAAGGGAAATCCTAGGGATCCCTTGGGCATGGGAAACAAGAAGGAATAGGGGAAAAGTATTGCTCCCCACCCTGCTTAACCCTCCCCTATACTCCACAACACCACAACACACACATAAGAATTGATTTTTTATTAATAGGAGGAAAGGGGAACATGCATACTAATCGATCATTGGTCTTATAAAAGTGAATTCAAAGAGAAACCCACATAACAATGTCCACACCTCACGGGGGAAGAAACCGAGTGTTAGAAATGACATGAGGGGGAACTCTTGGGAATCCCTTGTAGTAATAAATTCAGTAGAATGGTTTACTTTGCTACATGTGTAGATAAGCTGAATACCATTGGAAAAAAAGTTGTTGAATTTTATGATCAAATAAGTCATTTTCCAAGGAGAAGATATGATAATTTTAAGCGAGTTTCATATTATCTATGAATCCATCTCCACAATAGCCAATGAAATGTGGTTTTATTATCATATTTCATGGCCATTGAGGATAGAATTAGCTTCCTCCCATAGAGAATCACCTACTCGTAGAATGAATTGAATGAAAATATCATCGATCCATTGGAATAACAAATGAATCCCCCCTACAAGTATCCATGTCTGCATGAGCCATCAAAATTGAGTTAAAGGCCAAGTGTAGGAGTAGTCTAACAAACACAATGTACGGAGGGAGAGTGTTTGAAAGAAGGTAAAGGATAACTTCTAACTATAAAATTCCTTAGAGAGGGAACTTACTCCTAGTGTTTTAGGATATGTGATATCTCCATATCAAGGCATCTGGACCTCAACCACAAAGCTCTACTGGGAAAGGGGACAATTGTAATGAACCTTGTTCCTGGATTCCCAAATACATGAATATCCATCCGTGAGGAATATTGTATTCTCATTCCTCTAATGTTATTTTTTTCTACATTACTGAACCATAGTTGAAGAAAATCCTAAAAGGAATTAATAGGAATTGTAAAAATAATAAACTCACCAAATGTTCTCCACACCATTCTCACATAATTACTTAAAAATAAGAAATGTGTGCTTGATTCATCCTTAATAACCTAAAAAAAGAGCACTTTGAGGTTAAGAAAACTCCCTTACCTTTAACCCCTACATCAATTGGTAACACATAGTTATGAATTCACCAGACCGGGAAGTTGTATTTAGGTGGAATATCCTTGAACAAGAGGTGACCACCCCACACATCTAGTTTATAAGATGAGTTCATATAGAATCTATTTAAATTAGTGGAAAATTTTATCAATGTAGAGCTCATGAATATACAATCATCATGGAAATCATTTATCATGATAATGTTATAGAGAATTTTTTGGTTGGGGTTCAAGATCGACTGTATAAAATAGGGAAATAATATAGTTTGATTGAAGACCATATATGGTTTGGTGGGGAGTCCTAGATATCCAATCACATCACCTACCCATTTTTAGTCCCAAAAGTTATTATCTGAACATCCAATAATCCAACAAGAGTGGTATTGAAGTACTGGTATGTGTCCTTGAAGAGATATATATAAAGGAGAAGAATTGCCTCATGGAGAATTCAATACCTTACCATATTTCCCAGTGATGAACCTACTCCAAATATAATACCCTTTAATGGACTCCCTGGCCATATTTCCCTGTAGGTATTACATCACCTCTACTACATTATTCACATTGATACCTCCAATATCCACTGGTCTTACTATCCTATTTTAGGAGTCCCAATTGAATATCCCCTCTCCATGAGAATCCCATATGAATGAGTATAAGAGGTCCTTAATATCTTTAATAATATCATTAGGCACCTTGAGAATATTTATAATGTTCATGGGGATGGAGGAAAAGATACAATAAATGAGGGTAATTCTCCCTCATAATGAAAGAAAATAGTTTTCCAATTCATGATTTGGTTGGTTATCTAGCCAACCAAACCTTCAATGTGACAGATACGAAGTCTACTAGGAACAAGAGGCAAATCCAAGTAGTATATGGGAAAGTTTTTTCTGCTAATGCCCAACATTAATTCAATTCTCTACACATGTCTTTCCAAGTATGAGGATCGAATAAACACATGGCTTTTATCATGATTTAAATTTTTTCCACTCCTCCTAGAATACTCGTCCATGATATTATTAAATCCAATGAATGGAGAGATGAATCCAATAATAAAGAACACCATTTCATAGATAAAGAAGAGGGAAGACACCCCATTGAAGTGGGCCTTTCAGTGGTAGGGATAGATGGTACCGAGTTTTATACAATAAGAAATATATCTCTTCTACAATGTGAAAAATTTGTAGGCACCACCACGTCTGAGATTATTTTATCTATGATGTACTTCTCCCCCACCCCCTTCTTCCCTCCAATACCATCTTCCCCTACTCATGTAGATGTGACACACCTCCCCTCCTTTATTTCTAGTGTGTACCCCCACCCTCCCTCTCAGAAATTGCTACCAACCGACCAACCATTAGGTGATCATGTGGTATTTTTTATATTCATTTTAAATATTTCATTATTATTTTTCATTTTTTAAATTTCATTAATGTTTTCTGTAATTTATATAAAATATCAAAATTTCATATTTACCATGGCCTTATTCTACATCTAATATATGATTTGTGATGAATCCATAGGGAATCAGTTTCTCATTTATATGTCATTTATTTTATGATTAATTAATTTGAAAATTATATTGGTTGGTTATTTTAGTTTCTTTTAAATAATCACATTTGTTTTACACATTATGAAATATTAAAAATTATCCATATAATTTTTACTTTTTATCATTTTTTATTTTTTATTTTATTTATTAATTAAATTGAAAAGTAGTATTCTTTTATAAATGTATATTGTAATTCAAAAAAATTATATATTTCATTTAGTTTTAGAAAATATTTATTGTCATTATATTTTAAGAATTCATTGAATAATATATTAGATTATATATATTTAAAAATAATTTGATGAAATGAAAATGTGATTGATTAAATTTTAAAATAAATTATATCTACAATTATTTTGGTTTAAAATAAATTATTTCAATTTTTAGACATGTTATGAAATATGTTAGGTTTTTTTTCATCACATTTTGAAAACTAAAAAATGAAAACAAGAATCATTTTTCAAAATCAACTCCAACTTTAAACACTAACAAAGGTCACATGATATAAAACAATAGATTTTATCAGTGCTAAAGAGAAAGCATTAATAAAATATAAACCTTTATCAATGCTAGGTAAAAGTTCTCATAAAGGTGTTACTTTATCTGCACTTTTACTAGCACTGATAAAAGACACAATTAACTTTTAATAAAAAACTGTTATCAATATTTATAAAATTATGATACTTATATTCAAAAAATAACATTTAATTATATAAATTAATTAAAAAATGAATTTATATATATAATTAATATAAAAATGATATATTAGAACATATATTTTTATAAAAAATTATATAAATATAAATGATGTATTGCTAATATGTGATATTTGAATTTATATATTTATATCAATGTTTGAGTTCATATTTATATATGAATTATGTTATGTGTGTTTGTTTCGAACATATGTATATATATATATTTTACGTATAAATATGTATGTATGTGAACATATTCATCCATAGGTGGGTATGTGGGGCATGTTGATTTTGTTTGGGTTCACACTTCCCAATTAAAATTATTTTTTGAAATAAAAATTTAAATTGTCTTCGTAGTTATGTATTTGGTATGTACATATATGTGTATATATTTGTATGTGTATGTAGAGGACATGTGTATATGTGTATATATGAAATATATTATTCATTTTTAATATTATTTCACATTTAACATTTTTTATTTAATTTTTCATATAATTTATTCTTTTCTTAATATATATATATATATATATATTTATATATTTACTAAGTATTAGTAATAATATGTTTAATTTATATGAGTAGTATTTGTTCAATTTTATTTATTAAGTTATAATATTTGGAAAATGTTTTGAAATTTATATAATTATGTTATTTACATGGATTTTTTAATATTTACTTCATTTATGTGAAAATTTACAATTCATAATTTTAATTTTATATGAATTAATTTTTTTAAATAGTTTTTCCAATTAAATTCTATTTATATATTTTCAATAATCATTCATTTAATATTATCTTCATTTTTAATATTTATTTATTTTAATAATTAATGTAATTTTATAATTTTCTAATATTTATTTATACATATATTTATTTACTATGTAATATTGTTCATATGTTTTATTTTATTTTAACAATATTTATTCGTTTTATGAATTTTTAACATTTAAAATATGTTTGAAATTTATATAATTAATCTATTTAAATGAATTTATTAATAATTTTTTAATTTAAATAGTCAATAGTTTTGTAATTTATATATTTTTAATTATTTATTTTTAATATTTTATCATTTAATATTACATTTTTCATTTTTTATATGTATTATTTGTTTGGAATTTATTAATTTTTTAAAATGTATTTTTATTTATTTAATAAGTTTTAATATTTTCAATATTTTTGTAATTTATATGATTAATGTTTATTCATATTTGTTTAGTATGTTTTTAATATTTTTAACATGTTAAAAAATTATATAATTGATTCTATGAATTCATTTTAATTTTATTATTTTTTAGTCAATATAATTCATTTATAATAATTTTTTATATAATTAATTAATTTTGTTTAATTATTTTTATGTGTTCGTAATTCATGTAGTTAATTTAGTGAATGCACTTATTTAAATATTTTTTTATAATTTATTCAATTTTATTAATTTATATTTAAATTTATTGCACTTGATATTATTTATTCATTTGTAATATTTATTAATTTTTAATATTTTTTTGATTTATTCATTTTTCAATATTTATTTGTACCTAATTATTTTATTTTTTTTAATATTATTTATATTTTTTTAATTTGTATGATTAATATTTGTTCAATTATATTTATTATGCTCTGATATTTTTAAAATATTCAAAAAATTTATAATTAATTTATTTAAATTCATTTTATAATATTTTAGTCATTTTTGTACATTTCTACAACTGATTGTTAAATCAACTGAACTATACACAATTATTTACTATGTTTTAATACTCTTAGAATGTTTTTAATTTATGTTATTAATATTCATTCTATTTTATTTATTAAGTTGTAATATTTTTAAAATGTTTGAAATGTATATAATTAATCCAATTAAAAGCATTTTTTCTCTTTTTTTCAATTTTTGTATGTGTTTACAATCCATGTAATTAATCTTACAAATTCGTTTATTTAAATAGTATTATTGTCTATTAAATTTTATTTATTGATTTTTAATATTATTTTAGTTAATATTATTTATTCATTTTTAATATTTATTTATTTTTATGTTTTTTTTAATTTAATGATTTTATAATATTTATTTATTAATATTTATTTACTGTGTTTTAATAGTTTTAATATAATAAATATGTATTCATCTTCAATTTAATAAACATACAATATTATTATTTTTATTAATTTATATAATTAAAAAGACTTATTCATTTTTTAAATTTTTTTCACGCCTCTCCATTTTTAATTATTTAATTTCACTCATTTTTAGCATTCATGCATTTATGATTATATATTCATTAATAATGTTAATATTTTTTTACATTTTTTATAATTTATTCTTTTTTAATATATTTTTGTGTTTTTAACACTTTCCTTCGGGGCGGCCCACACAAGCATGTTGATGCTCGGTGACGATGCATTGTACCTCGTATTCCTGCTTTCCAAAGGCGAGCGACATTCATCACTTCTTTAGAGATGTTTTCTCCTAGATCGAAACGATATGGTTGTATGTTGGTCTATCCTTTCGTGGATTCCTCCTCGGAATTCATCGCCTAGTCTGGGTCTCCCATATAGATGAAGGCGTTATTTGTGAAACTCCTCCCAGTGCCATCTCTTTATGGATGCCAGTTATTTATGCTGGTTCAGTTAGGACATTCCAACGGGTTATGTCCAAGAAGCAACCACCAGTATGGAGAGTAGTCACATTGGGCATCTCTGGCATGTTTGGACAGTGGAACATTGGTTCACTTAATTTCTCCTTTATGAGAGGGCTTCTCGATGGAACAAAACCAGAGATATCCCACATCGATTGTGTGGTATTTTCTTATAACAGAGGCATGTATCCACAATTTTCCTCATCCTCCCTTGTTTAAAACGAGGTATAGCATAATTTTAACGTCTTGAGGAGACAGAACGAATTGATCAGAACACTTTTGAAGGTGGATCAGATGAGTACATCAATTGGAGGGAGCACCTGGAAAGTTAACTAGGTGGATGGATCATAACGCCTAATGAGGACGGACCCAGGATGTTGTGTCCCATAAAGGGAAGACTTCACATAGTGAAGGATAATCTGGACATCACTAAGGATAGATTGGGGAGGGTGACCCCCAATGAGGAGGACACCACGGTTTACCATTGGATGGGATTGAACCTCTGAGAGGTTTCCTACATGCCCTGTATAGATGATAAGGATAAATTCCCATGTAGTTGGAAGGGATGATTTGGGGATTAAACATGGCTGGATGCCCATCGCAAGAGGGGCACTCTTGGTTGAATGAATGCGGATTTTGTGGGGGCTTATGCGTGGTTAGTGGGCTGGGTACTGTAAGGAACAACAAGGGGAGGAAAGGGGATCATGCATGGTTAGCTTCCCATGTGATGTAAGGAGAAACAATGGGAGGAATGCGACTTATGTTTGGTTAGATGCTCGAATGAATGAAACGATCACATCTGAATGTGGTGTCCTGAGTAAGAATGAGGATGGATGATGGAGGGTTGAATGAAGTGAATGGGGTGTATGAGGTGGAACCGACATGGAGATGAAAATGTTAGGATTAAACCTTGGGGAGGTTTCTTACATATCTCAGTTGGCTGGGAATCAATCTCCATATAGTTCTATGGGGGTGTTGGGGCTTATGCACTGAGCTGGACCATTAGGGTGGATATATGTACCACTAATGGAAGATAAGGTAGATGTTCCCCTAGGGAGGGGAAAAAAGTTTACCTTTGGTAGGGATTGAACCTCATAGTGGTTGTTTATGTACCCTGTTTAGGAGACAGGTATCGAAACCTATGTTGTTCGGAAAAGTGGAGCATGGGGTTTATACACTGAGGTGACCCATGATGTCATGACCACTATTAATCTCTAATCCCATGTTATTCATTCTTAGTGTGAAAAACAAGATTCATTAGTAGACGTGAGGATCGTGTCGTGAAAGAAACGACCATGAGAGTTGATGTGGGGATTAACCTCTAAGAATTCTTGGGGAGATGGATATTGGGATTGGGGCTTACTCTTAGAGGGATTCTCAAGGAGGATGTCTTGCTATATGAGGAGGATCTGATTCCATGATAGGAAAATCTCATTCTATTTTAGTCAGTCACCGAACACCCTATCAAGGTGTGTCGAGGCTTACATAGGGATTGCCTGAAGCGCACATGGTAACAAAGCCTAAAGGGAGAGAGAGAGTGAAAGGGATTTAGGGCCCATCCACTTTCTAGTCATCTCAGACTTACCACTCATGTAGAAACCATAGTTTAACATTGTATGTTTAGGATGTTGGTGCTAGGAAGTTTATCATCCTATAGCTGATATGATGATTACACTTTCCTCACCCCTGGGACTTACATGTTTAGACCGACCCGCAATTGGGGAAGGGAAGGCATCAGATATGCCAATATACAACAGGGTGGTGGACTGGTCAATTTTGGGGTCCATGTTAGTGTAGCTATGAGAAGAAGAAATATTTGTTAGTTAACCTATGAAAAAAATCTTTAGGTATGGAAACACGCAATGAAACACCACCCATGGAACCATAAAATCACATCACACAAGCTTGGAGGGCCGCTTGGCAAAGGATTTCACAAAGAAAGTGGACTCTCTAAGAGGAGCTTCACGAAGCAAGGGTTCTTTGTGAAGGAAAGTTTCTTTATGAAGGAAAGACTCTCATAGAGTATGACCTCACCTTAGAATAAAGCTCATTATTAGGAGAGTGATTCACAAAATTTTAATGCGTCGCAAAGTTTCAAGAAACTCGAAGGTGCTCCCTCCTTCATGAAGGGAGTTGGAGTTCACAAAGGGAACCCCTAACATAAGTAGGGGGCTACTAATAATAATGGAAAGTCTATCTCATGATGCTCAAGTACCTGAGGCGCTCCATTTGTTTATTGGGGTTCCAATGCTCAAGAGATTCGTGAAATGGGATCTTGGATGGTGAAAGGTCGGGGAAAAAATAGCTATGAGGGGGATGATGGGGGGGAGTTGGCTATTTATAGGGAATGGGTTTTTTCAATGCTTGTGGGGATCACCATGAATAAAAAAGGAAACCGTGAAATGGAATGGCTCTATCGAACTCGAGGGGGGACCATTAAAAATTCTCATGATCATGGTGCTATTCAGACTCAAGTAGGCACTAATAAAGATGTTCACTGTTGTAGTGGTGAGGGATCTCCCTAAAAGTTCATTACGAAACAAACTTCGTTGATGAATTCTGTGGCTATCTGAGTTCAAATTTTCTTCCAACCGGCCACAACATTGTCCATACCCTCTATAGCATGATTTTTGGTGTGAACAGATTCCCCCTCCCAGAACAGAAGCTGACAAGAAAATGGAAGGTCAGATTCTTATGGAAAGTCACTAAAAACTACATGGTTAGGAACCTAGTTCGTGAGGCATGTGGGATGAAGATTCACCACAAAGATCAAGTGAATGATGGTTTCCACGAAGCTCTGATGGGAGAAGGTCTCTGGGAAGCTTCGGCAGTTGAAGGTCACTACGATGTTCAGGTGACCATATCCTATAAATACTGTGCGAGGGGTCTATTTTCCATTCTAGATTTGTGTGAAAAAATTATTTGAATCTCTCCTTTTATGATGTGATCTGCCCCATGAACACATCTCTTTGAACCAGGTCCCCGGGTCGTTTTCACCATGAACACTTTCTAGTGAAATGAGCATCGCTAATCACTGTTCTTTTATGACACATTATATGGACAAGGCTACTTCATGAATTGATGCTTCACAAATGAGATTCATGACTAACCACTATGAACAACCTCATAAATGTTTCTAAGTCCCAAGCCAATGGATGCTAAGGGAGCTGCTCAAGAGGTTCTTGCTCATGCGATCTGAAGGGAATAAATGGAGAAAAATATCTTGATGGGGAGTATTTTTATACTCATTTTGAACATGCGTCATTGATAAACTACTATTAGATTCCCAAAAAGACTACCCACTATTCAAAAGGTTGCCGCTATAAGGATTTGGCTTGCGAGATGAAGTATTCATCCCAGAGGTAGGTAGAGATAATTTAGACAACTATTTCTGGGGAACACCAGGACAACATCAGTGGTAGTGGGCTTCTAATGGCCATATCGGGAATGAACCTACTCTTATTAGAGTTAACTTACATTACAATAATCTCAATAATATCGATGGAAAGCTGTTGGAGAAAGAAACATCCCTAAAGCAATATAAAACAATTATAAAGGCATGAATTAGGTACCCAGAGAAGGGGTGGAAGGATTTTTGGGATTTGAGCTAAGGCAAAAACTTCATGGAGGAGTGGGCATGTTCTTACTGGGTGTGTGCATCTTGTGCGGAGTGTGAGACTATGCTAAGGTGAGAAGGCATGTATGAAGCATCATGGGATTCCCAATTCCATATCTCTCAACCAAAGGAAAACATTCCAGAGTTATTTATCTGGTGGTCACTTGATACCAACATATTCCAGCTGCATCATTGGGAAGTTATCATCAACCTCTAAGACCTTCACTATAGCATCCCACCTTTTTATAACATAAACTTTCATTACATTACACAAAATTGAGGATCTTTAAGGTTTAGTGTCTTGGAAACTAGGAACATAATACATGAGAACAACATAAAACATTCTTCTTAAACACTTGAAAGGCTTCTCTTTATGTTCATCCTAGGTTCATTACTGCATCTCATAACCTGGGGAAATACATCAAAAGAAAGGGTGAGCAAAAGGCCCAGTAAGGGAAACAAGATGAACATTTTACATGTGAACTTGAGATACTTCAATAAGGACATGAAAAGAACTTTAAGGCATGAGAAAGAAATCATGAGGCATTTCATAATAAAAATAACATTTTTCATAACTTGAAGATGTGGCTGCAACATTTAATATTGACAATCATTTCGTTTCACCAAGGTCCGTCCCCAAGGTGTCGTTAAAAATTACCAAGGTTATTCACCAAGGCGTCGTTAAAATGGTCATCTCTAGAGATTAAGTCTTTACCCAATGCATTGGAGCGCTATCAGGGCGCACCCTTAAATTTGCCTTTATTATAATGTGAGCCACATATATCATCATCAAACATTTCATAAAGAACCCATGTAGCGCAAAATAAATGGGTTTCATTTCGTAATCATAACGTTTTAAAAACTGCTTTAAAGACATGATCTTTACATCACTTTAAAACCCACAGAAAACGAAGGTGGGTCTCATGTATGTAAATCCCATAATTTAAAATAGAACATTTTGGTATATATGTGAATACCCCTTTAGAAGAAAGAGATTTGAGTATTCACTTAATAATATAAAAGAACTTTAGAAAAAGAGAGAGAGACATTTTGAGATGGAAATTCTGCAGCATAACGGCTATGTTACGAGGTTTTAGAAGACATTAAAAAGAGAGGGAAAATGGTTCAAACATTCATAAATGACCCATAAAATAGTATATGGACAAAATAATAAGGATACATGATCATGGTAATGAAATTTCAAGGACATACCATTTGAAATGAAAAACATGGAAGAAAGAAAAAAATTAGATTTCTCTTATGAAAGTTCGGTAGCCTAACGACGTTACTTAAACTTCAAAAACAATGATTTGAAAAGATAAAATAGGGTCTCTCATCATGTGAACATAAGAGTCAGTATGATAGATATAGAGATAATTCCCCAACACAATTAAAAAGGAACTTGAAATACTTGACATGAAAGTAGAACTTTGAAAAGAATGAGAAGGGTGAAAGAATCCCCTAAAAATTCGGCAGCCTAACAGCGCCACTTAAAACTTCAAAATACTGAATTGAAGAGATCAAATGGGTTCACTAATCATATGAAAATAAGAGTCCAGTATCATAGATATAGAGATCATACCCCAACATAACAAAAAGGAACTTGAAATAATTGACATGAAAGTAGAACTTCAAAACGAGAAGGGTGAAGAGCCACTTAAACATTCGGCAGCCTAACGGTGCCACTTAAAACATCAAAATAATGAATTGAAGAGATAAAATGGGGTCTCTCATCATATGATCATAAAATATCAGTATGATAAATTTAGAGATCATACCCTAACATAATAAAAAGGGACTTGAAATACTTTACATGAAAATAGATCTTGAAAAATGAGAAGGGAGAAAGAGTCCGTTACAAAAATTTCGGCAGCCTAACGGCGCCACTTAAAACTTCATAAAACGAAATAATGAGAGTAAGAGGGGATCTATCATTATATGAACATAAAAAGGGAAGTAAGAGGAGTATAAAATAAAATCCTCCAACATAAGAACATGTAGCATAAAAGGAATGACATAAAAGAGATTACTTGAAATGAAAGAGAGAGGTCGGATCCCTTACCTTAAAACGTGACTCTTGAAACTCAATGTTTTGGACCTTGAGGTCTTGGGGGCACCTTGGGAGGACTCCTTGAGAGGTAAGGATACTAGAACTTTGTTAGGGGAGAGTTGGGAGTGAAAAACAAAGGAGGAATGGGTGGGTATTTATAGGGAAAGTGAGGGGACAAGGCATTAATGGCCAAGGGACACCTCATTAGTGGTTTTGGAAAAACCATGGGCTTTCCCATGGTATTTGCCCATGGTATTGGCCACTTGGGACACCTCATACCTTATCTTACTATTCACAATTCGACCATATTGAATATATACTTAATACATCATTTAATGATGTCATTAGACACCCGTAACTTAAAAACTGTATTTTCACTATTCATCGAAAATTCAACTTTCTCAGAATAATCCCAAAATTTCACCTTAACCAAATATCAACGCTCTAATTAAAAATATGAACTCCATTTTATAAAAATAATTTTCTAAATATTTTTAATTTAATTTTTAAATAAAAACACTATTCACCGAAAATTCATTTTTTCAGAAAAAACCCCAAAAATTACCATAGCATAATATCAGTGCTCTGAGTTCAAAAATGAAATCCGTTTTATAAAAATAATTTTCTAAATATTTTTAATTAAATTTTTAATTAAAAGACACTATTCACCCGAAAAAACTAATACTTGAATAATAATTTATGAAACTGTTATTTAACCATTTTATTGAATCACATTACTTAATCAAGGTGCCTAGATTATATTAATACTTTCTTTAAGTGAGATTACTAATCCATTTGGTCACATTACAAATCCTAAGCGTAAAATCACTATTCATAATTTACTATTCATCAAAAATCAAGTTGATCTTATTAGACTCGAAATTTCGTAGTGAACATAATTGTAGAAGACCATTTTTTGAAAATCATTACACATTTTTATTTATTTAAAGTTTACATAATTTTTTTTTAAAATATCCTTTCTCTAAAATTTATCAAAAATATACATAATATATTTATCTGGACATTTGAAAATTCATAAACTTCATCATAAGAAGAAATCCAAATTTTTATTTAAAACAAAGGATTACACAAGGCAATTACGGTCTCCTTACATAGCCCCTTATCACACCAGCATAGGACCTAAGTGTAAGGTGTGCTAAGGTGAGAGAATCCGAGGGAGGCTCGGCCAAAATCGCACGAGTCGTAATTTCTATTAGTTTGAACTTCTCGTGAAGGCGATCCCGTTCTAGCTTCACACGATGAAGTTCAGCTTGGGTTTGGTCCAGAGCAAAGCCCAGTGGTGCTACCTCCTTCCCAAGTTCTGTTAGATGGGCTTCGATCGGTCCAAGACTACTGGGTGAGGCCATCAAATCTTCTTTCTATATTAATTAACCAAGATTGCTTGTATTTATAGATAGTAATCAAAACATTTAGTTTCCAACGGTCATATTGACCAATGGTCAAATAATAGTCAAAACCCAATAGTCTCATTTTAATTATACTCATGTTATCAAATGAAACATTTTTGTTGAGTATAAAAATAAAATAAAATAACACATAAAATTAGGAAATAAGATTTATTCAAAATTTTGGGTCGTTACAATCTCCCCCCCTTAAGAAATTGCGTCCTCGCAATTTTTAAAATTGGGTTTTGAAATTTCATTGAAAGTCCCACATCGGAAAAGGAGTCAGTAAAACTATTACTTTCAAAGAAAGAAAGGGAAGTACAAAGGTCACCCGAGTTAACCCATACTAGGATTCCATGGAGGAAAACATGGACATGGAAGAAAAACAAAGGGTCAATTTCTGGGGGAGAGTGATAGAGAACATGATTAGGAGAACGTTAACCATAAGAAAATCCCAAACTTATGATGTCTGTAAACAGTATTTGATTACCAAGTAGGAAATGTAAACCAACAACGTTTTTGTTTCACGTTCCTTTTCATAATTTTTAGGAATTCATTTACAACATAAAACAAAAACATAATAAAATATACCTATCTTCATGTAGAGTTTCATCATTTAATAAGTTTCTACCCAAAACTAATCTTTTCCCCAAATTATGAGCATTCAAAATTAATTGGTCTCATCAAAACACAAGAATCATCTTCATAATCCACAAAAGATTAACTATCTATTTCTTCTATCTTTAAACATTATCCCAAAAACAGAAAGGGTAAGGTAAAACAACTCTTCAAAAAGAAATAATCCCATAGGAATGGAAACTACTTTTAAATCTTCAAAGTTCCATGGTACTACCCAAAGTTCATTGTAGTCCATTCCATAAATAACTGTCCTTAAAAATCCTCAAAATAAACCAAACTAAGATTGAAACCCAAATACAAGAAGGATTTGATAACATAGTCTTCCAAGGTAAACTTTATCATTCATCTCCAAACAACATCAACCACTCCTAAAATCTTATAAAAAAAGTAACTAACCTAAACATATTTACCCCAAGATAGGTTAATAATTTCCATAAGTAACCTAAATTACTATAATTCCACCTTAAATTCACCGATTCTTCAAAATATAAGTCAACCCTACTCTTCAATGAAAATACCGTAGTAATCTATTTACCTCGATCATATAGGGTCCCCAAAATAGTGAACATCTTCCAAAATAATAATCATATTTTAATCCCCTAATCATCCCTGTCATATTAATAGGACAATCATCGCATTTCCTATCACATTGGTTGTTTGGGCATGTTCTTCCATTTCCCACCATTAACTATGAAGAGAAATCATAATTAGGGGCTTAATTACTTAGCCAATAATCATGAAAAGGAACTGAAAGCATATAAGGATAACTTGTAGAAGAAAAGTATACCCTAACTTGTGATCCCCTAGGTTCCTATCTAGGTTATCCATGATCATATATTCTTATGTAAATCTTTATTTTATTTTATCTTTGTTCCTTTAACAATGGTTCATACTAAGATTATGAATTTACCAAAGCATATCCCCCGGGAGTGTCGTAACCAAGAGTGCAGCAAGGCCCATTGTCGTGTACCAGTTCCTGTTCGAGTCTAGCTCAAAGCGGTGTTTTCGGGTTTTACCCCTATGTACATCTGTGCCAGAGCCACCTCTACCTGCTCGTATCCAGACAGGGATGTATTTGCTTGGCAACCCCTTACTCAATACTCACCAAAATACCAGGAAGATTTCCTATTTTTTTAACTTTTCTATAGGGTTCTTCCTAGAGTTTTCATATCCTAATTTCCACAAATAACTAAACCATCCTTTGATACCAACTATAGCATCCCGCCTTTTTATAACATAAACTTTCATTACATTACACAAAATTGAGGATCTTTAAGGTTTAGTGTCTTGGAAACTAGGAACATAATACATGAGAACAACATAAAACATTCTTCTTAAACACTTGAAAGGATTCTCCTTATGTTCATCCTAGGTTCATTACTACATCTCATAACCTGGGGAAATACATCAAAAGAAAGGGTGAGCAAAAGGCCCAGTAAGGGAAACAAGATGAACATTTTACATGTGAACTTGAGATACTTCAATAAGGACATGAAAAGAACATTAAGGCATGAGAAAGAAATCATGAGGCATTTCATAATAAAAATAACATTTTTCATAACTTGAAGATGTGGCTGCAACATTTAATATTGACAATCGTTTCGTTTCACCAAGGTCCATCCCCAAGGTGTCGTTAATAATTACCAAGGTTATTCACCAAGGCGTCGTTAAAATGGTCATCTCTAGAGATTAAGTCTTTACCCAATGCATTGGAGCGCTATCAGGGCGCACCCTTAAATTTGCCTTTATTATAATGTGAGCCACATATATCATCATCAAACATTTCATAAAGAACCCATGTAGCGCAAAATAAATGGGTTTCATTTCGTAATCATAACGTTTTAAAAACTGCTTTAAAGACATGATCTTTACATCACTTTAAAACCCATAGAAAACGAAGGTGGGTCTCATGTATGTAAATCCCATAATTTAAAATAGAACATTTTGGTATATATGTGAATACCCCTTTAGAAGAAAGAGATTTGAGTATTCACTTAATAATATAAAAGAACATTAGAAAAAGAGAGAGAGGCATTTTGAGATGGAAATTCTGCAGCATAACGGCTATGTTACGAGGTTTTAGAAGACATTAAAAAGATAGGGAAAATGGTTCAATCATTCATAAATGACCCATAAAATAGTAGATGGACAAAATAAGAAGGATACATGATCATGGTAATTAAATTTCAAGGACATACCATTTGAAATGAAAAACATGGAAGAAAGAAAAAAATTAGATTTCTCTTATGAAAGTTCGGTAGCCTAACGACGTTACTTAAACTTCAAAAACAATGATTTGAAAAGATAAAATAGGGTCTCTCATCATGTGAACATAAGAGTCAGTATGATAGATATAGAGATAATTCCCCAACACAATTAAAAAGGAACTTGAAAGACTTGACATGAAAGTAGAACTTTGAAAAGAATGAGAAGGGTGAAAGAATCCCCTAAAAATTCGGCAGCCTAACAGCGCCACTTAAAACTTCAAAATACTGAATTGAAGAGATCAAATGGGGTCACTAATCATATGAAAATAAGAGTCCAGTATCATAGATATAGAGATCATACCCCAACATAACAAAAATGAACTTGAAAGAATTGACATGAAAGTAGAACTTCAAAATGAGAAGGGTGAAGAGCCACTTAAAAATTCGGCAGCCTAACGGCGCCACTTAAAACATCAAAATACTGAATTGAAGAGATAAAATGGGGTCTCTCCTCATATGATCATAAAAGATCAGTATTATAAATTTAGAGATCATACCCTAACATAATAAAAAGGGACTTGAAATACTTTACATGAAAATAGATCTTGAAAAATGAGAAGGGAGAAAGAGTCCGTTACAAAAATTTCGGCAGCCTAACGGCGCCACTTAAAACTTCATAAAACGAAATAATGAGAGTAAGAGGGGATCTATCATTATATGAACATAAAAATGGAAGTAAGAGGAGTATAAAATAACATCCTCCAACATAAGAACATGTAGCATAAAAGGAATGACATAAAAGAGATTACTTGAAATGAAAGAGAGAGGTCGGATCCCTTACCTTAAAACGTGACTCTTGAAACTCAAAGTTTTGGACCTTGAGGGCTTGGGGGCACCTTGGGAGGACTCCTTGAGAGGTAAGGATACTAGAACTTCGTTGGGGGAGAGTTGGGAGTGAAAAACAAAGGAGGAATGGGTGGGTATTTATAGAGAAAGTGAGGGGACAAGGCATTAATGGCCAAGGGACACCTCATTAGTGGTTTTGGAAAAACCATGGGCTTTCCCATGGTATTTGCCCATGGTATTGGCCACTTGGGACACCTCATACCTTATCTTACTATTCACAATTCGACCATATTGAATATATACTTAATACATCATTTAATGATGTCATTAGACACCCGTAACTTAAAAACTGTATTTTCACTATTCATCGAAAATTCAACTTTCTCAGAATAATCCCAAAATTTCACCTTTACCAAATATCAACGCTCTGATTAAAAATATGAAATCCATTTTATAAAAATAATTTTCTAAAAATTTTTAATTTAATTTTTAAATAAAAACACTATTCACCGAAAATTCATTTTTTCAGAAAAAACCCCAAAAATTTCCATAGCATAATATCGGTGCTCTGAGTTCAAAAATGAAATCCGTTTTATAAAAATAATTTTCTAAATATTTTTAATTAAATTTTTAATTAAAAGACACTATTCACCCGAAAAAACTAATACTTGAATAATAATTTATGAAACAGTTATTTAACCATTTTATTGAATCACATTACTTAATCAAGGTGCCTAGATTATATTAATACTTTCTTTAAGTGAGATTACTAATCCATTTGGTCACATTACTAATCCTAAGCGTAAAAGCACTATTCATAATTTACTATTCATCAAAAACCAAGTTGATCTTATTAGACTCGAAATTTCGTAGTGAACATAATTGTAGAAGACCATTTTTGAAAATCATTACACATTTTTATTTATTTAAAGTTTACATAATTTTTTTTAAAATATCCTTTCTCTAAAATTTATCAAAAATATGCATACTATATTTATCTGGAAATTTGAAAATTCATAAACTTCATCATAAGAAGAAATCCAAATTTTTATTTAAAATAAAGGATTACACAAGGCAATTACGGTCTCCTTACATAGCCCCTTATCACACCAGCATAGGACCTAAGTGTAAGGTGTGCTAAGGTGAGAGAATCCGAGGGAGGCTCGGCCAAAATCGCACGAGTCGTAATTTCTATTAGTTTGAACTTCTCATGAAGGCGATCCCGTTCTAGCTTCACACGATGAAGTTCAGCTTGGGTTTGGTCCAGAGCAAAGCCCAGTGGTGCTACCTCCTTCCCAAGTTCTGTTAGATGGGCTTCGATCGGTCCAAGACTACTGGGTGAGGCCATCAAATCTTCTTTCTATATTAATTAACCAAGATTGCTTGTATTTAGAGATAGTAATCAAAACATTTAGTTTCCAACGGTCATATTGACCAATGGTCAAATAATAGTCAAAACCCAATAGTCTCATTTTAATTATACTCATGTTATCAAATGAAAAATTTTTGTTGATTATAAAAATAAAATAAAATAACACATAAAATTAGGAAATAAGATTTATTCAAAATTTCGGGTCGTTACAATCTCCCCCCTTAAGAAATTGCGTCCTCGCAATTTTTAAAATTGGGTTTTGAAATTTCATTGAAAGTCCCACATCGGAAAAGGAGTCAGTAAAACTATTACTTTCAAAGAAAGAAAGGGAAGTACAAAGGTCACCCGAGTTAACCCATACTAGGATTCCATGGAGGAAAACATGGACATGGAAGAAAAACAAAGGGTCAATTTCTGGGGGAGAGTGATAGAGAACATGATTAGGAGAACGTTAACCATAAGAAAATCCCAAACTTATGATGTCTGTAAACGGTATTTGATTACCAAGTAGGAAATGTAAACCAACAACGTTTTTGTTTCACGTTCCTTTTCATAATTTTTAGGAATTCATTTACAACATAAAACAAAAACATAAGAAAATATACCTATCTTCATGTAGAGTTTCATCCTTTAATAAGTTTCTACCCAAAACAAATCTTTTCCCCAAATTATGAGCATTCAAAATTAATTGGTCTCATCAAAACACAAGAATCACCTTCATAATCCACAAAAGATTAACTATCTATTTCTTCTATCTTTAAACATTATCCCAAAAACAGAAAGGGTAAGGTAAAACAACTCTTCAAAAAGAAATAATCCCATAGGAATGGAAACTACTTTTAAATCTTCAAAGTTCCATGGTACTACCCAAAGTTCATCGTAGTCCATTCCATAAATAACTGTCCTTAAAAATCCTCAAAATAAACCAAACTAAGATTGAAACCCAAATACAAGAAGGATTTGATAACATACTCTTCCAAGGTAAACTTTATCATTCATCTCCAAACAACATCAACCACTCCTAAAATCTTATAAAAAAAGTAACTAACCTAAACATATTTACCCCAAGATAGGTTAATAATTTCCATAAGTAACCTAAATTACTATAATTCCACCTTAAATTCATCGATTCTTCAAAATATAAGTCAACCCTACTCTTCAATGAAAATACCTTAGTAATCTATTTACCTCGATCATATAGGGTCCCCAAAATAGTGAACATCTTCCAAAATAATAATCATATTTTAATCCCCTAATCATCCCTGTCATATTAATAGGACAATCGTCGCATTTCCTATCACATTGGTTGTTTGGGCATGTTCTTCCATTTCCCACCATTAACTATGAAGAGAAATCATAATTAGGGGCTTAATTACTTAGCCAATAATCATGAAAAGGAACTGAAAGCATATAAGGATAACTTGTAGAAGAAAAGTATACCCTAACTTGTGATCCCCTAGGTTCCTATCTAGGTTATCCATGATCATATATTCTTATGTAAATCTTTATTTTATTTTATCTTTGTTCCTTTAACAATGGTTCATACTAAGCTTATGAATTTACCAAAGCATATCCCCCGGGAGTGTCGTAACCAAGAGTGCAGCAAGGCCCATTGTCGTGTACCAGTTCCTGTTCGAGTCTAGCTCAAAGCGGTGTTTTCGGGTTTTACCCCTATGTACATCTGTGCCAGAGCCACCTCTACCTGCTCGTATCCAGACAGGGATGTATTTGCTTGGCAACCCCTTACTCAATACTCACCAAAATACCAGGAAGATTTCCTATTTTTTTAACTTTTCTATAGGGTTCTTCCTAGAGTTTTCATATCCTAATTTCCACAAATAACTAAACCATCCTTTGATACCAACTATAGCATCCCGCCTTTTTATAACATAAACTTTCATTACATTACACAAAATTGAGGATCTTTAAGGTTTAGTGTCTTGGAAACTAGGAACATAATACATGAGAACAACATAAAACATTCTTCTTAAACACTTGAAAGGCTTTTCCTTATGTTCATCCTAGGTTCATTACTGCATCTCATAACCTGGGGACATACATCAAAAGAAAGGGTGAGCAAAAGGCCCAGTAAGGGAAACAAGATGAACATTTTACATGTGAACTTGAGATACTTCAA
Organism: Viscum album; assembly: GCA_963277665.1. NCBI lineage: Eukaryota > Viridiplantae > Streptophyta > Magnoliopsida > Santalales > Viscaceae > Viscum > Viscum album. Next base: position 2,077,846,856 of record OY728128.1, on the reverse strand, counting down.
TAAGGACCTGAAAAGAACTTTAAGGCATGAGAAAGAAATCATGAGACATTTCATAATAAAAATAACATTTTTCATAACTTGAAGATGTGGCTGCAACATTTAATATTGACAATCGTTTCGTTTCACCAAGGTCCATCCCCAAGGTGTCGTTAAAAATTACCAAGGTTATTCACCAAGGCGTTGTTAAAATGGTCATCTCTAGAGATTAAGTCTTTACCCAATGCATTGGAGCGCTATCAGGGAGCACCCTTAAATTTTCATTTATTATAATGTGAGCCACATATATCATCATCAAACATTTCATAAATAACCCATGTAGCACAAAATAAATGGGTTTCATTTCGTAATCATAACGTTTTAAAAACTGCTTTAAAGACATGATCTTTACATCACTTTAAAACCTACAGAAAAGGAAGGTGGGTCTCATGTATGTAAATAACATAATTTAAAATAGAACATTTTGGTATATATGTGAATACCCCTTTAGAAGAAATATATTTGAGTATTCACTTAATAATATAAAAGAACTTTAGAAAAAGATAGAGACATTTTGAGATGGAAATTCTGCAACATAACGACTATGTTACGAGGTTTTAGAAGACATTAAAAAGAGAGGGAAAATGGGTCAAACATTCATAAATGACCCATAAAATAGTAGATGGACAAAATAAGAAGGATACATGATCATGGTAATGAAATTTCAAGGACATACCATTTGAAATGAAAAACATGGAAGAAAGACAAAAATTAGATTTCTCTTATGAAAGTTCGGCAGCCTAACAACGTTACTTAAACTTCAAAAAAATGATTTGAAAAGATCAAATAGGGTCTCTCATCATGTGAACATAAGAGGTCAGTATGATAGATATAGAGATAATGCCCCAACATAATTAAAAAGGAACTTGAAAGACTTGACATGAAAGTAGAACTTTGAAAAGAATGAGAAGGGTGAAAGAATCCCCTAAAAATTCGGCAGCCTAACAACGCCACTTAAAACTTAAAAATACTGAATTGAAGAGATCAAATGGGGACTCTCATAATATGAACATAAGAGTCCAGTATCATAGATATAGAGATAATACCCCAACATAACAAAAAGGAACTTGAAAGAATTGACATGAAAGTAGAACTTCAAAACGAGAAGGGTGAAGAGCCACTTAAACATTCGGCAGCCTAACGGCGCCACTTAAAACATCAAAATACTGAATTGAAGAGATAAAATGGGGTCTATCATCATATGATCATAAAATATCAGTATGATAAATTTAGAGATCATACCCTAACATAATAAAAAGGGACTTGAAATACTTTACATGAAAATAGATCTTGAAAAATGAGAAGGGAGAAAGAGTCCGTTACAAAAATTTCGGCAGCCTAACGGCGCCACTTAAAACTTCATAAAACGAAATAATGAGAGTAATAGGGGATCTCTAATTATATGAACATAAAAACGGAAGTAATAGGAGTATAAAAGAACATCCTCCAACATAAGAACATGTAGCATAAAAGGAATGACATAAAAGAGATTACTTGAAATGAAAGAGAGAGGTCAGATCCCTTACCTTAAAACGTGACTCTTGAAACTCAACGTTTTGGACCTTGAGGGCTTGGGGGAACCTTGGGAGGACTCCTTGGGAGGTAAGGAGACTTGAACTTCGTTGGGGGAGAGTTGGGAGTGAAAACCAAAGGAGGAATGGGTGGGTATTTATAGGGAAAGTGAGGGAACAAGGCATAAATGGCCATGGGACACCTCATTAGTGGTTTTGGCAAAAACATGGGCTTGCCCATGGTATTTGCCCATGTTATTGGCCACTTGGGACACCTCATACCTTATCTTACTATTCACAATTTGACCATATTGAATATATACTTAATACATCATTGAATGATGTCATTAGACACCCGTAACTTAAAAACTGTATTTTCACTATTCATCAAAAATTCAACTTTCTCAGAATAATCCCAAAATTTCACCTTAACCAAATATCAACGCTCTGATTACAAATATGAACTCCATTTTATAAAAATAATTTTCTAAAAATTTTTAATTTAATTTTTAAATAAAAACACTATTCACCGAAAATTCATTTTTTCAGAAAAAACCCCAAAAATTACCATAGCATAATATCGGTGCTCTGAGTTCAAAAATGAAATCCGTTTTATAAAAATAATTTTCTAAATATTTTTAATTAAATTTTTAATTAAAAAACACTATTCACCCGAAAAAACTAATACTTGAATAATAATTTATGAAACAGTTATTTAACCATTTTATTGAATCACATTACTTAATCAAGGTGCCTAGATTATATTAATACTTTCTTTAAGTGAGATTACTAATCCATTTGGTCACATTACTAATCCTAAGCGTAAAATCACTATTCATAATTTACTATTCATCAAAAACCAAGTTGATCTTATTAGACTCGAAATTTCGTAGTGAACATAATTGTAGAAGACCATTTTTTGAAAATCATTACACATTTTTATTTATTTAAGGTTTGCATAAAATTTTTTAAAATATCCTTTCTCTAAAATTTATCAAAAATATGCATACTATATTTATCTGGACATTTGAAAAATCATAAACATCATCATAAGAAGAAATCCAAATTGTTATTTAAAACAAAGGATTACACAAGGCAATTACGGTCTCCTTACATAGCCCCTTATCACACTAGCATAGGACCTAAGTGTAAGGTGTGCTAAGGTGAGAGAATCTGAGGGAGGCTCGGCCAACATCGCACGAGTCGTAATTTCTATTAGTTTGAACTTCTCGCGAAGGCGATCCCGTTCTAGCTTCACACGATGAAGTTCAGCTTGGGTTTGGTCCAGAGCAAAGCCCAGTGGTGCTACCTCCTTCACAAGTTCTGTTAGATGGGCTTTGATCGGTCCAAGACTACTGGGTGAGGCCATCAAATATTCTTTCTATATTAATTAACCAAGATTGCTTGTATTTAGAGATAGTAATCAAAACATTTAGTTTCCAGCGGTCATATTGACCAATGGTCAAATAATAGTCAAAACCCAACTGTCTCATTTTAATTATACTCATGTTATCAAATGAAACATTTTTTTGAGTATAAAAATAAAATAAAATAACACATAAAATTAGGAAATAAGATTTATTCAAAATTTCGGGTCGTTACATTCACCATATCATAGGAATCCTGATTCTTGGGGGAATATATGATGAGTTCCTCCCTGCTATGAATTATTGGGAGGATGCAGAACAGATGCCACCTCTTGAGAAGGCATTGTTGGACCTGGTGTTGGTATCGAACTATGACAAGAAGACAATCAGGGATGTCCACTTCAAGCAATGGTTTGGTTATTTTTTGATCTTTCCCGCGAATAATCCTACCGAGGGATAAGAAGTTCCCATGAAGTCACCAACGATGCCCTGCATCTATCCAATGGGATCCCAACAAGGTAGGGACAAATCTTATTTGAGGATCACAGAGGATAGTAAATGGAAGCTATGGGGACACAATATCAAGACTGATAAACAATTAATAGTTAGGTTGGATGGATTTATCTCGACACTCATTTGTGTATAGATGCTTCCAGTGATAGATTCACATATAGGAGAATCACCATACACATTCATTATGGTGGTGGTGTTGGCCACTGGGAAATGCATCTATCTGAGTATCCTAATGCTGTAGAATTTGTACAAAGTACATTGGCACATCAGTAAGGGAAAGAGGCCTTTTCATGCGTGTGGTCTATTCCACTACTTATACAGCTGGGTCGTAACACACATGATAGGTTATGAATACCTCAATCCCATCTCTCTACCAGAGTTAAGCTCTTGACCATAAATCATGACCATTACGGGGAGTTTTCCACTCAAGATTGGTATAGTGGCTATGATGAGTATGATGGGGTAATAAGACCAGTTCATTTTTTTTACCAATTTCCATTTCCAATGGGTGCATTTTTCGATGATGGAACATACCCTATAGAAAAGTGGTCACATTTATTGGAATTTCACAATAGAGTACTGATGACATGGGTGGACTACGAACAAGATATGTGAACCATAAAACCCACACTGATTTGTAAAAAATTTTATATGTCTCTAGAGGCTAACCCCAAGGGTGTACTTAAGAGTGTATTATGGGGACCACCCATGTGTGATGAGGTATCTTTGGCTTATGTTCACATGGGAAGATGAGAAGATGTGTAATGAGATACCGCCTCCCAATGCTGTATTTGGGAAAGTCTATGAATACAAACATAGTTGGGCACATGCTTCTCCAAGAGAGACGCTAAATCATTTGACGATCCAAACCAGCAAAGGAGTGGTCCCCACACCTCAAAACCAGGGTCGAGCGGCAGTAAGGGGAGGTCGTGAGGGTAGTACCGACGCACATCCTAGTGATGAGGATACATGATCAAGAGCTCTGGACCATATACTAGTATTAATCAAAGTTGGGGAGAGGGATGCAGTAGTAGGAACCCCAGTGGCCCCAACTGTGTGGACCCGAGATAAAGGGGAATCATTGAGGGAGTTCTGCAGAACACCTAGGAATTGATTGTGTTGGTTAGATCTTCTTTATAACACTATCTATATTATGTCTTCGAAATACTATAAAACCTATAAACAACTCCTCAACATTGGAAACCTCTAGGATCACCTGAATGAGCACAGGATGGAGCTGAAAAGGATCGACTTTTCGTAAGGATACTTCAATGTGTCCCAGGATTAGGAGAGAAAACTCGTGATATAATTAGAGGAACTAGTGCACTACCAAGGAAGCACACATCCCATGAAAGATCAAGTGTGGGTGATACTAGACATGACTTCCCCCAGTGTTGTCAGCAACTCATCTTGCAGAATGTTTTCCCTTGACTGAAAGCTAAAATAGATCATGGGGGGAAGAGGTCAGTGGAAAAAAAACTTTGTAAGGATGATTAAAAAACAAATTTTAGTGAATCCCCTCCTAAATAAAGATAGATATTATCCTTATATGAAACTTCTATGGGTGTTTTTTTTACAACTCTTGAATTAATCTCTAACTCATCCCCATGTTCTTTAATCTCTCTCACTTAATCTCAGTTTCTCGACTGAAATATACTTGTATAGGAGTAACATGTGAAAAGTTCCCATATTGATAGGGACATAGGTGTGGCAATGAGTGTGGAGGACCATGAAACGAGACTCACATCTAGAGATACAATAGCTGTAGAATCTAGTAGTTCTAGTAAGGAAAGGGTGTTCTCTCTAGAACCTTTAGAAACTTCCATCATATATGGGGGTCCACACCCCGATATCGCATCGATGACAAGCCATTGGTGCAGGAAGGAGAAAACATCACTTCACCACTGAAAGTTTCATGCCTCATGGATCCATAATTTTTGTCTGCTCAATAAAATTGGAAAAATGATCCTTTTCTAAATAGTCCTTAGAGTGAAGGGTATTCTGCTAGTGTAGATGGTCGGAGGACCCAAGTCCCCTATCCTAAGTGGATCACGAGTCCATATGGAACCATGAATCAAATATAACTAGTCCATTGTTTTTTATGACCAATCAATTTTGATTCTGGGTGACACCACTGATGGTGAGGAACCTAGAGCTGTCCAGGACATCATCATCAATATAGAATCAAGCGATGAGGATCAACCTAACGACATGGATCCCGACCCATTAGATATGATGCAAGAGGAGGATCCTACATTTAAACTCCTAGAATCATTCCCATAATATGACCCAATGATACAATATAGTTGTAAGAATCTAATTATGATGATGTCCATGACAGTCAGAATACCAGACTCTGGGCATGGAAGCAAATAAAACTCTTCATCGTTAAATATCCAGAATTAGAATAGATAATTCAAAAGGGGTCGATTCACCATTTCTTATGCAGTATATGCACTGGAGGGTCAAATGCATAAAATCTGCACACACTGATCTGGGACTAACTTGATGATAAAGCATGTGCATGAATCCAGTACTTGGATAATGCTCGATGCTATAAGGAGTTTGAAAACATCCAGAAGCTCCATGAGGCCAAACAAGTGATCCAGTGCTTAATATAATAATTGAAGGATAATTCTACCTATATTACCAAAAAATTAGAACTCATTGAAAGATTTTTGGTCTAGGTGTAAGAATCCCAGTAGCGAATAGAAAATGAGAGTCGTCAAATGGTTGAGCTTAGAGAATAACAGGATCAGATAAATATCATGTCTAATGAGCTTCACTCTACAACTATCGATGAGAAGAGGGATCTCAAGAAATGGAAAGAAACTCTGGAAGCCACATGGAAAAGGCTGGTAGAGTTGAGGCATTCCATTGAAGGAGAAGATCCCTACAGGTCATGTTTTTGGAAAAACTTATGAAACATAATTTTCCTACCTAACTACCAATTTAAAATGTATGAATGGATATATTTCTTTCTTGTTGAAATTACCGAATCTAAATAACATTTGTGATGAAAATAAAGATCAAAACCTTATCTCACCTGGGTCATGCCCGGTGTGAGAAATAAGGGACATTCATATAATTACCCACATTGTGTATATGTGAGTGTCAACCAATCATTGAATACATCGGGTATGATATTGTTGAATGAAAACCCAGAGTATTTAGGACGAGAGGCACTATGACAAGATAATAGGGCTCTCGTGACATCCAAAATTCCTTTCCCAATGTGCTATAATGAACGAGAAGGGTAATATTAGGGGTGTTAGAATCAATCTGAACAAATGGGGAGATAAGAAGTGTGAATCATGATGTCTAAAATTCAGAACACAATGATGGAGGCATGCTGATACAAGATAAATGTTGACCTTATTTGAGACATTGTGTCTATATAACTAGCTTGAAATGGGGAAACACAAATGTGGTCCAACTGCTGACCGTATTTGAGATATGGGACCAAACCCAAAATGTTTTACAAAGTCTTATGGGGCATTGTCCCAGAATGGTAGGTGAGTCGAAGCAGCATAGCCAAACCATTAGGGGGTCCCTTCAAGCATGAAAGAGGATGTGGATATGAATAAAGGAAATGTGGAGAGTGTTAGTGGATTTATGGAATGTTTGAAATGAATCTAACACTGTTTAAACTATGCCACTGTGGTTTGGGGAATGTTGGTGTAGGCATAATGGTCTGAACAAAGATCAAACATTCCTTCTAGGAGAGCATCGTCTTAGATGCCGAGCAACAATTGAAGATGTGATCAATGTGAAAGATGACCAACACTGTGGGAGAGGACCTCTCAGATGAGGGCTTGGGATTCTTTGTAGTTTCACATCATGAAAGCGTGAACGAGGCATACGTATTTTAATGCCATATTGTAAGGATGATGCATGGAATATTTTAACATCATATAACTAGGATGTTTCACATTGTTTAAGGTCATACTTCATATACCTTGGAAAACTTCTTAAAGTCATGTTTCAAAGACAAAAATGTATATTCCTAGAATGTTTACATGGAACACAGGATATGAACCCATTGTGGATGAGCCAATAGAGGTTTATGCATCATAAAAATACCAAGTAATAGACATAAGGAAGAAAAATATGATGCAATGTTGGAAAAAACCTGACATGAATGCAATACAAGGTGACCTACAACCAAAAAACATATCCCCTTGAGGTTCCTTGTTTATGTTCATAGAATTTGGACTATAGATTTTTTGGTTGGTCCGAAAGACAAAATACATGGGCGTCACTACGTATCCTGTAAAGATGGGAATCAATCCACAAATAGTTTTAGAATTTTATGTAGTTTAATATCATACGATAAGGACATGGGGTACAGTTTAATTTCATGTATGATAGATCAGTTTAGTGTCGTGTAGTGTATGGTGAACTTTCCTTTTAAGTTCATTCACAAAGGACCATGTGGAAGATTAATGTCATGTAGGATGATAAATATCTTATTTTAAAGTCACAAAGCTTAGACTGAGAGGAATCATTAATGAAACAATGGATAGACATAAATATATAATGTATGGGCATTCCTATGTATCCCATAGGATGGTAATCATGACGTACATAGTTCTAAAATTACGTGAAGTTTAACTTCATGCGGTAAGGACCTGAGGTATTTAGTTTAGTGTCATAAATTTAGACCATGGGGATGAGATTTATCAAGTGGAAATATATATTACAGTGTCCTGAGGCACCTGACATGAATTAGGACCAAAGAGGTCTCATACCACATAATGTATTCCCAAGAGGAATCTACACACAGCTTAAAGTCGTAATTATAGGACGATAAAGTAAAGGGGGAGAAACCAAGAGATAGGATATGTGTTGTGTGATATGAACAACTTGATGTGAATGATAACCAAGGAGGCTCATACTGCACAACACATTCCGAAGGAATAAACCAGGAAATAGTTTAAAGTTATAAGTGTTGGACCTCAGGGACCATTTTAACATCATGTTCTTGGGATATAAGGTCTTAGTTTAAGGTCATAGAGTTTTGATCACAGGGTTGTGCAACTTTTTTCATGTGGGTGAAAACCCTTCCAAGATTGCTAAGCCTATGTGAGCCATGCTTGGTGTTGGATACAAGGAGTGAGAAGATTTCCATGACATATGAATAAACACAACACGAGAATAGATAAGTTGGATCAAGGATATCCCAGAGAAGCTGATAATCCTACTCAACATACAAAGATGTATGGAGGGGTAACACCAAGGGTATTAGAGTTCCTCCTGGACATAAGAAGGTGTAAAATGTGAACCATATTTTCTGATATTTTGGATGCAATTAGGGTGGTGTAATGATGGAGGATAACTTCTAAACTTATTCGAAACACAACATCCATATCGTGTCCCCTGGGGCGAGAACATACAACTAAGGGTTGGTCAATGAACATATTCAAATTATGGGAACTACCTTTAAAATTTCACCCAATATACTCTGGGGTATTGTCCCTAGATGGTACATGATCCATAGTGTCCAAACACCTTGTCTTTAGGGGGTCCCTTCAGATATGAATGATGATGTAGACCCAAATAACAGGACACATGAATCATGGTGATGGAATGAGAGAATATCCATGAAGAATATGACACTCTAATTTTATCCCATAACGAATCTTTGAACCTTAACAAGGAATATCAGAGGTCAAGGGATTAAATTAAGGGAAGATGACTTGAGAGGACGAGTGGAGGAAAGAAACAAAATAGGTTGATGAACCTAGGTCTGGACCAGAAGACAATGTGTCTGGTTGTTTCTACATATCCCATAAGGATGGGAATAAAGATGCACATAGTTCTTTAATGTTGTGTAGTTTAACGTCATGCAGGAAAGATTCGGTTTCCGACACTATTTATCGTCATGCATCTAGAACATTGGGGGGAGAGGTATCCCAAAAAGGGGATGTGTATGGTGTGAAAAAATAACCCTATGTGAATGAGGCCTGAATAATTCCACACCACACCATTCACAATACCAAGAGATAACTCATGCCATGTGGGAAAAAATGATGAAGGAACATAGGGATGGACCTGAAGACAAAATGTCCTAGTATTTTTATATATCCCATTAGGATGAGAATGAATCCATACGTAGTTATTGAATGTCGTGCAGTTTAATGTCATGTGGTAAGGACATGGGGTAAAGGAGGAGTATTCCTATGGGAGGCACATTGTGAGATTATTATAACCCGATATGAATGAGGACCAAAGAGGTATCCTTGGAAATTTAGGCCATGGGGCTGAAGGGATGAGATGATATGTGGAACCTAGGGCTAGACCCAAAGAAAAAATGTTTGGGTGCTCCTATGTATCTCTTAAGGATGAGGATAATTCCATATATAGTTATTGAATTCCATGATGTTTTATATCATGTGATAAAGACATAGGTAAAGGCACACAGTTTAATGTCATGTAACCCAGATGATGGTACTGGGAAGTTCTACGTCCTTCAGATGGATGAATTAGGATCTTAGTTTAAGGTCATAGAGCTCAGACCAAAGGCATGGCCTTTCACGTGGATATGCGTAGCATGGAAAGGTGATGAACTTAACATGAATGGGGACCAAGGAGGCCCATCATCATACAAGAAATTACAAAATAAAATGGATTTTGAACCTAGGATGGACCTAAAGACAAAATTTATGGTCATTCCTAAGTATCCCATAAGGATGAGAATCAAGACACACATAGTTCTTGAATGTCGTGTAGTTTAACATCATGTAGTAAGGATGAAGTGGGGAGGGGTATTCTTGAGGGAGGTACACGGTGAAACTTTTATATCCCGATTTTTATGAGAACCAAAGTTGTCTCAGCACCACACCATATACTCCAAAGAAAAACCTAGGCAGAGAATTTCAGGGAATTTTGTAGCCAGACCATAGATGAAATGCCTAGGTGTCCCTACGTATACCATAAGGATGGGAATCAATCCACTCATAGTTCTTAAATATGGAATGGTGAGTGACTAGTTTTAATGGTGACTCCCTCTCAAAATAGTACATCAAAGTTCTATACAGTTTAACATCTTGTAGATAGAACACAGTAGTTTATCGTCATGTGAGATAGGGCAACATAGTTTAATATCATGTTTCTTGGTTAAAGGAGAGATTAGTTTAAGGACACAGAACTCACACCATAAGGTTAAGCTACCAACATATGGGTGTGTAGTGTGGTTCCATAAATAAACTCGATGTGAATGAGAACCAAGAAGGTCTCATAACTTACCACACACTATCGAGGAAAATCTGAATCCATGGGGACGAAAAGTTAAAGTGGCAGCTGGAACATAAAAGAAATGTCTAGTTGTTCCTACATGTCACATAAGTATAGGAATCAATCCATAAATAGTTCTTAGTAATGGCATGGTGAGTGACCAGTGCCAAAGGTGATTCCCTCTCAAATGGGGACATTAGGGTGCTATGAAGTTTAATGTCTTATAGATTGGAAGTAGTAGTTTAACATCATGTGGGATGAGGAAGTTTAATGTCATGCATGATAGAGAAGATATGTGAAGTTTGACATCATATGGGACATAATAAAAGTTTAACTTCATGTAAGATGCATGAACCCTGCTCATGCAATGTACTATTTGAGGAACTTGGTATTGGTGGTAGGAGTGACTCACCCACCATCAATGGTGACCAAAGAGTATGCATGATTAGGGTAATCCTTATGAATGATGTAAGCTCCTTTCCATTTGGGTTGAATCATCACTGTCTTCCTACCAAGTGTCATCGGTGTCCTCAGATCCAACACAGTTTCAACTTTGAGGAAGGAATGAAGATGAAATTTCTTTTTGAAAGCTCTGCCTATCTAGTTCTGGTGACTCTCCAAATTGTGAAAGGCTCATGCCTATTCTCATAGTGGGATTCCAGATCATCCAAACACACTTATGCTATTTTTTCTGACATATTCTAGTCATAGATGGTTGTGTGAAGAAATAAAAATTTAATATTGATGGGTATGACCACCTTTGATCTATACAATAGGTAACATGATGTCACCTGGGTGGAATTTGAAGTTGTCGTATGATAAGTTCAAAGAGCATTGGGGAGATTGTCTGACCAAATATTCTTATTTTGACCAACCATATTTTCCAGAATGTTTGGAAAGGTTTTGTTGAATGCCTAGATCTATAAATTTTCTTTCACATGGTAGTAAAAATCATTGTTGGACCAGATGTTATACTTGGAGTATAATTTATTTAGATCAACTACTCGGAAATTGGCACTGCTAAATCGAAGAATGATGTTAGAGCTCACGAACTCAATGATATAAAAGGAATTGAATTCATTGAGAAGAAATTATTACTCCCACTTGGAAAAGAAATCAGTTGTGGTATGGATGGAAATACATTGGAAATATATCACTGGTGGATATGGTCTCATGATGTCAAGTCCTTAGATCAAGAATGACTAAGAGTACTTGTTAGTATCAAGGTGCTCCGATGGTCGATGAACAAAGTTTGCATGGATCTACCATGTGTGGAACCTATTGACAAAATCGATGTAGTCATTGACCATGGTGGGCTAGAATTAGCCCAACCTTTGAATCTAGTGAGAGAGTTTCATCCATACCTGATGGGGTCCACAACAACTAGCTTGAGGTTCCTACATAACAATGGGAATCATCCCTCCCTGAATGCAAAGAAGGAGAATTCCACCAAACCTAAATTTTTAGAGGATATGTTCAAGGGTAGGATCTCTTTGGAGGGTGAACTGCACTGCATGCCGATAGACTTAATAAAATTAATCTCTCTCTATTAGGATATTTACATATTGGAGGTACTTTACCAAAGGAGTTTTCCACTCATAGGACTCTTCTACTACATCGGGGGACCTGGTGGGCCTAGTGTGGAAGCACCGATGGTAAGGTGAATTACCAAATGGATGTCATCATTGTATAGAGTGACAAGCTTTATGAACCTTTGATGCACAACATGGATAATAAAGTTTTATTAGTAAGGCTCTAGAAGATATGCCGTAAGGTTGACTCAATAATTGACTTGACCATTCTATGATTGAGGGACATGAGTGACCTCCAACAAAGAAAGGAACCGATCCATCATCTAGAGTGTGTTCTTTAACAGGGGAACAAGCTCTGGATTTTTTTAGGGCCATCTTGGGACCTATGAAGTGATCCTAATACTCTACCTTATTATTGGTGAAGCCTTCTAACAATAGTAATTTATAAGGAAAGATAGTCTGTATAGGGGTGATGAAGATGATACACATGCCTACTCTATTGAGTTTGGGATCGTTTAGTATTATTATGGTTGGGCTCTATGAGGCACCATCAATGTGCATCTTCCAACATGGAATGGATTGATCCATTGAGAGGATGGACTACCCTAGTAATTCATGATCCAAGGACTTCTCTTCTGGGGATAGATTGGGTTCTAGAAAGTCTTCCAGTGTTTGACATTTCTATGGGAAAAACCTAATGTAGAAATTCTAAAGGATCACTAATGACCTATCAACATAAGGAGGTTAAGAATATAATTTAGTAGATCTACATAGGACACTAGATGTATCTCATGATGTTGTAGATAATGTCACAACTTCTATACTATGAAAACTAATGTGAGGATTTTCTTCTCAACTGAAGACTATCCGGTCTCTGTGTTGTGGAGCATGCAACTGAGATAGTAAAAACTATTTTCTATCACATAATTATTCTTCTAGGTGAGAAGGGTATCGAGGGACTGTTCTAGGGCAGTCACATAGAAGATTAGTGGATTTCTAGATATAGGTGCCATAAAAACTAGAGGATGCAGTAGATACTACTTGATATCCCCAAAAGCGGTCTAGCACTCTTCATCCCATTGGTTGACGACAGCTTTCTCCACGAGTCTAGAAAAGGTATCACACTTTCCAACCAAATTCTCAATGAAAAGTCATATATAGGCTAAGTGGGATTACAAGTCTTAGAGATCCTAACATTTCTTGGATAATTCATCCAACTGATTTCCTTTACCTTATCTTGTTCGATCTCGATGCCTCTGTATCTGACAGAAAAGATGAGAAACTTCTCATAGGTAAACCTGAAGGCACACTTCAAGGGGTTCATCTTCAATGGATGGGGGTGAAGGTAGTAGAACACTTCTTAAATATCTATGTGAATATCCTTAATCTTATGGTATTTTACCAAACAATTGTCCATGTAGTATTTCACTAGCATCCCTAGGATCAATTTGAATATTTGGTGCCTGGAATGCTGATAGGTGGCCCCTGAATTCTTCAAAATGAAGGGCATTACATAATAGAAAAAGGTCCCCTGCAACACCCTGAAGGGGGTGGACTCTTAATATTTTGGGTCCATCTAGATATAACTATACTTGGAGTACCCTTATATAAAGGTGAGGGTTTAGAATATAGTTGTGGCATTAATCAACAGCTCTATCATAGGAAAGGGAAAATTATCCTTTGGATAGTGACAGTTGAGATCCTGAAAGTTGATGAAGAATATGATCTATCCGGTCTTCTTATTGATAGGAACTATGTTGGGAAACCACCTAGGGTACTATAATTCCATGAAAAAGTTGGATTTTATGATCTTATCAACCTCAACATCAACCATGGAACCATGATAGGGGTGCATCTTCATGGGAGTGTCTTTGACCCCATAATGACTTGTCGTTAAACCAAGATGGTGGATGGAGACCAGAGGGTCTAGTACTAGAATATAGTCATTACTCGAGGAAAATACATCCCGATGTTTCTTTTGGAAACTCACATACTTCTGTTGTTCCTCTGTAGTAATAGATGTGTTGATCATTATTAGCCTCTTGTCTTCCTTAGTGTCGTGATTCACCTACGCCGACTCATCGACGTTGGTTGAGAAACCCTCTTTGAATACGGAAGGAATAGATTCTAGATCATGTTCATCATATTAGGTGAGAGGATCATTTCCATGAGGCAACTCCTTTATGTTAAATGATCCTAGAGGAATGATGGTGCGGGCTTGAGTAGAGGTAGAATCCTAATTGGGAGACTCCTACACTTTTGAAACCACGAAGACAAAAGCTATAGCCACTATTCCATCAGGACTTCAACTTAGGGGGCCATGTCTGATAATATCAAAGAATTAGGGGTGCATCATCTTGTTTCAGTTCAACTCAGCTTGATAGAAAAAGTAAGTATGGAATATAGTTGTTTCCATAGAGGAAATATCCCAATAACTCATAGTAGAAATGGGTTTTTGCATCACTCAATCCTGATTTGCATAGGATTATGATGTGATCTTATGGTATTAATTGTACATAGGAATGTGTTTCCCACTCATTATATAGAGAAAAAACCAGTGTACCAAGTATGGGGTTGTGGCCAATATTTTCCAAGTCTGTCCATGAGTCGGCCACATAGGCAGTGTGCTCAACCTCATTCGTCCAAACCTAATTTTCCTTGCTCCTATAATAGTTGGAATCTAGGTAGATGGATTCAAAAAATCCAAAGGGGGACACATCATCTTGGATCATACCCAATCAACTGTTGAAGGGGTAATTGAGGCATCGGTGACACAAGTAGGGAACTACTGCATGCAGAAGGAGCTAGGGCCTACCCATCAGTGCATTGTGTGTGATATCTTGTAAGACGACCACAATCTCAATGCTTGCAATCAGGCCACCTAATTGAGAGTTTAGGTGGATTTTTCCACACGACCTTGGATTTTCCCTATCATGAAATTGAATATTCAGGTCAGAGTGAGTCAGATCTACTATAGTCCATCGTATATTTTGGAGCATCTTAGTTGGGATGATATTAATCCTAGGGCTTGTGTTGACAAGATAGTGGAAGACTTCCATGCCATTGAACTAGCCAGTGAAGTAAAACTGATGGAAGTTCCCCTCTATGAGAGGGCCTTCATCTTCTCCTAAGAAAAATATGATAGCCTAACATTCTTCTCAAATGTAATCCACAGTATGGAAGGCTTTTTATGTTCACTACCTATGTCTTAAAATGGATGGGGTTTTCAAAACCTCTATGAGGGCTTCATGCATATCTTTTGATAGGAGGAGAGCCTAAAGGATTGAGAGCATTGTAGGAATGTTGTAAAGGTTCTTAATTATGTCATACTTTTTTTCAAGGCACATACTTCTACTGGAAGGAGGTTCCTCTATGTTAGGAGGTATGAAAGGTGCTGCTGGTTGAACCGGTGGGTTCCAACTGGTGCTAGGGATATCCCATTTCTCACTAGGTGAACCATTTAAAATGACTAATGGATGACTATCGAATGACTGAGGTCTATCCACAATTTTGTTAAGCTAATCATGACACGGTCACATTGGATCTTCTTGATCGAGTAACATGAACGGTGGTTGTAGGGAACCTAATGAGATGGGAGGAGAGGGTTGTACATAATGAGATCTATGATGAACTTGGTGCTTGGTCTCGGTGGTGTGCATTATTTGGATGGAAATACTGACCAATTAATTTTAAAAAATTTCATAGGAACAACCACACCGACTATGGAATCGATTGAGAAATTTAGGGGGACCCTCCTAACACTCCTCATTGTTAGGAACCATGTAAGTGTCCATGAGTTCAATGTTATTCACAAAGGCATACTTCTGATCATCTTATGAGGAATCCTCTAATACTGGTCAAATTCTAGGGGTGAATCCCATCTCTGGGGGAATAGAGTCACCAAGAGTGCAGGATGGATTCAACATCGGTGGGGGGCTTTGTTTTTCCTTATGTCTTCAGTGCTTACTCTTCTGAGAGGTGTAAGACTAAGATGTGGATACAATAGTGATAGCTAAATGAGGAACAATGACCTTATGAGGCTCATAATGATTCAAAATGAAATGAATGATACCGTGGGAAATGCTACCATCCTTGCGATCCAAAAAATAATTATACTTTTGGGACCAACGAGTGGAGACCCAATGCCATTCATATTCACTATTGTTATCATGCTTTATAGATACACATACAACCTATGCCTGAGCCGAACCCAATATAACTACTTTTTTATCAATCTAGTCCTAAAACCAATCCTTAAACACATAGCGCCATTTGGGGTTATTTCTATGGAATTAGTGATATGATCAATATTCAGGACGATCAATGAGATCAGCCTCGTGGGCCCTTCGGTATTATGAAACCCTATGGATTCCCTGATTGAAGGCACTATAGAAATAACTAGGGACCTGAGATTCATCAAATGAGTAGATATGATTTCTCATGTTTGGGAAAGGGACATTGGGATCCTGGACCTAACGAGGGGTTGGATTATTGTGAGGAAGTGGAACTTGATTGTCCCACCTTGGAGGTAGTGCTTGACGGGGTGGTGTTGGCAGATTCTAGGTTGGGAAATGTTTTGCCTGAGGCTATTTTCCTTGGTGATGCTGTGGATGTGGATATGAAGGTAGTAAATCTAATGGTTTAGGGGCTCTACTTTTAAAATGAGGATAGTTTCCACCTTAGCGGCTCTTCTTGTAGAAGCGATGGGATGCAACAAGCATGCATTCTTGCCTTGTTGTAAGGCTTCTTCTAGGCACTGATCCTTGTCAAAAAAATCTGGAAATCTATATAGGGATTTCTGAGTGATGGGGTATGGGACCAATTCAGTCTTAACATTTCCCACACACTTCTTTGGCAGACTCTCTTGGGTCAGTGGTATGTATGTGAGTACATGAGGCCATTCCACATAGAGAAAAAGTCTGCGACTCACTCATTTGGCCATTTTTTTTACATGAAGAGTTCCAAAATACTGGTATTGTGAGTGTTATAACTGAACTGATAAAGAAAATTCATAAGAAGATCTTTCCATCTATCTATAGACCAGATGGGTATCTAGATGTACTAGATAAATATAGGCCCTTATAATGTCTATGTGAAATACCAGATCTTGGCGTCTTCCTGCTGCACTGGAGTTCCCAACATGGGTGCACACCTTGAAATAAAGTGTTTCAGATTCATTAATGGGCCACCCATCCCATTGAAGGGGTATAAGGTAGGATTTGAAAAACCTAGGGGTTCCGGAATATCATCAACCCACATCGGGTATGACTTTCCATCTGGTGGGATCACCACCAGTCGTGTCTTAAGGGCCTCAATGTGGGTAATGAGAGCAAACATCATATCACCATGGTGGGATTTTCTATCTTGGTGAGGATTCCTGACCACCAGTGCATTTTTAGGCTCTTTAATGTTAGAGAAAGGAAAAAAATCTTGTTGAGTGGAATGTGGAATGCCATGAGGAGCTACTTTATGAATGACCTATAGAGAGAACTGAGGAGATACTAAAGGAATGACCTATAGATCTGGGTCTTGAGGAAGATTCTCGTGCAGCTCAAGAAGATTGGGTGATGTATATAGTGGTCATTTTCTATTATCTCTAACCTCTACCCTGTCGTGATATATTAGGTTTTTGAGATCAATGGGTGGCATCTCACCAAGAAGAACTTGTTCTTGATTCAATGGGGGATGGACAAGATCCTACTGAGTATCACCATAGTATGGGTGCCATTCTGTAAGGTGATCGAAAAGGAGATCATCAATGGGAATTTTCTATTCTGTGAGATGTTGGAGAAATGAGTCCTTATCGAGGTCATCCTATATATTCTACATTGAACCATATGGGTTATAGGTCTTAATGATCCCAGTTTTTCATTTTCCCTAATCAGAGTCTTGACTAGAAGGCAATGAATCAGAGGGTTCTACAAGGACAAGGAATTTTCTTTTCCGGAGAGTGATGATTCCTATGTGTTTGTCCACATAGTTCCATTATACCCCTAGAGGTTATTGTTTTTAATCAAGTTCTACCTCAGTGTCCTTTTACATGAGCATATTGAGTTCAACCTAGTTCACTGTGACTATACCTAGTGACATGTTCTTGATATCACCTGGGAAGTTAGGTTGGTGCAAGATGGGACTGAAGTGAAGAGAAAAATAATTACCATATCCAAATATATACTTGTGGGGACACCTAGTAAATAATTATACAAAGTACAGTGAATCTCTAAACGCATCGTTTCTGGATGGTCCAGTGACAACTGGGCAATGTAAGGTGATGAGACAGGGGAAGCACCTCTAACTTGACCATGTGACACTGCTGGATGATATCACTATAATGATCATGAATCTTCGTATAATACAAAAAATAGATCTAGAAGAAAAAATGCATCACCTAGATGGGTTGGTTTAAGAATTTGACCTCATCCTGGGTGATAGACTCAGGGATATCAAAATCTAGAGTACCAATCAACCGGAACATCTCAGATAACTAGCCAATCGTAGGGGTGTCCCACACACTTCTTCATTTAGAGGTGGGTTTTGAATCTTGATTTCTCCATTCTTCAAATGGGGTTAGATGAGGAACTGGAAATTAAACTGATATAGACTGTTGTAAAGGGAGAATGGATGGTGGAGAGAACTTCATGTGGTCTGACAAGCTATTGCATGCTGGGTTATCTCTTGGGGGCGGTACCAACCACATCATCATGTCCCGATAATACGGGGTTCCGATCAGAGATTCATGTGAAGGGGTAGTGTTAGTTTGTGGAATATCTCTATGATGTTGTTTTTAGGTAGAGAATGAGCCTAGTGATGATAAAGAAGACTGTATGGCAAGACCTTGGAAAGGAGCCCGACCTTCCTCCTCCTGTATGTACCTACCAAGAATTTCCTGGATATAGGGAATTTCACTTTCTGGAAGGAATAATCTCAAACACCTAGTTCCTACACCAAACTATGATGTAGAGGATTTGTTGAAGGTTCCATCATTAAGTCACATTTATAAAAACCCATGTTTTGGATTGGGTGGTTTTTGTGAGGGTTTTTGTATTTTTGGTGATTACCTGATATGCCAAATTTAAAATAGAGCTTCAGAATTATGTTATGAGAGTTTGATCCTTTTAAAGTGATGTTATCGGGCTTGGACAGAGGATGGAAGAGTTTCTTGTGAAGAACAATGAGTTTTAGGAGTGATAAACAGAGAAAGGTAGGTTTTTAAGGGCCTGTGGTGGTCGCACAGTTGGAACATGGTCTGTTAAGACGTGCAGTCTACTACAAGAAACCGATCAGATATTTTATGGGGGATAGAGACTTTCTCACTGTCTGTGCACAATTAGGCTAACTGTGGGGGACAAACCAGGTGAATGATGTTTCTTAAATAGGGGGTGCCACAGAGTTAGTGCATGATTTTCCAAATAATGCATCTTAAACCGTGCATGGATTACTGTTTTAAAATTTGTTTTAATTTAAATTAAATAAAAAATAAAAATAAAAATTAATAAATAACTAAAACCTCACCCTATATCTTTCCAGACCCACATGACTCGCAAGAAGGGGCTCCCCTTTGAGGCATGATGCACCCCCTCCTATGGATCCTCTGTTCTTCATTTTTCCAGCCTGATCTATTGTGATTTCTCCTCCGGATCATCAACATAGTTCTTATTCCCTCCCCTCTCTTAATTTTTATCTTCTATTAATCATATTTAATTCTTTATAGGGTTCTTCTGAACCCTATTACTTTTGGGTAATCAGATTTTTTTCGATTTTCTTTTGTTTTAGGGTTGTGCAGAAGTTCTCTCGAGTTGTGTTCTTGTGGATTCCAGAAACTTTCGTCGAAGGTGATGTGTTTTGGGTTGATTTGGTACTCTTTAATCAACTTTAGGTAATTTTTATACCTATAAATTTCATTTCACCCTTTATTTAGGGTCTAGTGGTGTTTATGGGACCTGTGGAAATTATTTTAGGGTGTTGCAATCGATTCCAAGGACATGCACACATATTGTTAGGTATGAATATATATATATATATATATATATATATATATATATATATATATATTCTATTTTTGGGTTCCCTCATGGATCGGGGAACATGCACATCGGTTTAAGGATATATATATATATATGGAAGTGTGTGCATTCAAGTAGGCTGCTGCTTGGGTTAAAAAGATTTGTCTTGGCCATCTTTTGAAGTTGGGTCCCTAACCATGCCCTTTTAAATTAATAATGCATTAGTTGATTATACAATTATTCTTTATTAGATGAATTGAAAAGTCTATATTGAACTAATTTTGAAGAATAAAATTATTTTTTTAAGAACAAACTCATGTTTTTGTAAAAAAACCCCTCCACTGGAGGTGCACTTCCTTCAAACTAAAAACACAGTGAGTAGAAAATTATGATTTTTTGGCTTGATGATATGTGTTTTTATTATACATTCAAAGTTAAAAAATATTGTTAAACTAAAGGAATATGTGTTTACTATCTAGGATATGTATGGACTCCTTGTCATGGTGACACACTTGATCTAAATAGTTATAATTGGCTAGAAAGTGATATATGGAGGGGTGAATTCATGTGGTATGCTTGAGGGTAATTGGTTGATTGATTTGGATTTCTAAATAGGTTGGTTTTCTATGTTTAAACGGGTAATTAAACAAAAATGGATAAACAAGTAGGTAAACTTATAGGATGTATTTAAATGTGAAATATTAACATAAGGGTGTATGCCCATTGGTTGACTTGTAATGATAAATGGTAATTGTTGAATGGTTTATATGAGTGGCTATACTCATATGTAAATGATGGGGTTATGTTGGTGGGTATACCAATATGTTATGTTTAAGCCTTGTTTTGAATTGTGATGAATGGGTGGGTAAAACCATGGTTTATAATTGAATTATTATATAAGTGGGCATACTAATATGGATTAGAATGGTGTATATGAGTGGGTATAATCATATGTATTGATTTGATAAATGGTTGGAAAAAATTGAATGGTTTGACAGATGTCATGGACTACTCTTGAGAGGGTCTGGAACAAGGTAGTGGATGCCTTTGGTTGATTATACCCCTTGGATCTTGATTCTATGTGATGCCTCAGGCCTTGCTACCATGTGGATCTCGCTTTCTTAGGCTCACAAAAGACATGTTCTGTTGACATGATCATAGGACCCCAACTAGTGCCTAAACTGAGTTTCCACTAGGATTCCCATGGGAGTCGATGTGGATTCCTTGGAGGAGTTCATTGGATTCGACCCTTCGTGGTCTACCCTTCTCATATGGATTCCTTGGTACATGACACCTTGGATCCGACCCTTCGTGGTATACACTTCTTTATATGGAAAGGTCGTGATGGAATGACATGTTTAGATGAAGGACAAGGCCATGTTATTTATTTGTGGATACCTTGTTGCTACCTTGTTATAAGAGTTTGGTATTCTTTATTCGGATCCTCTAGAGGAAATTTTGGAATCAGTTTTAGAAATTTAATGCTATGGGAATTTCTTATTCATATTTATAGGTTACATATTTACCTAAAAAATACCTGTTTACATAATGAACATATTGGTTAGGGAATGAAACCATGTGTGCCAGCCTACAAAGATGTTATATGGTTCCCTACTTGGGTACCATTGGTTCCCAGGTAAAAACTTCTTGTTTTCAAGGATATGGACCTATGTGTGTGTTATTTGTTCTTGTACTTGGGATTTAGAAGAAAATTACCGAGCAATAGCTCGAAAGCTCGTGGAGATCACCCATGGGGATTTGGGGTCTTTTATTTATATCTTTTTTGAGATTTAAAGCATGATGTTTTTCTTACCACTTTTGAATTTTTTATCACAACGACATGCATGCATTATAAAAACTAGCATTGTACATTTTCTATATTCAGTTGATATTTAAATCATCTTTTGTTGCTTTTATTATATCTCTATATCTGCTTCTGCTATTATTTTTTGCTGCTATTACTATATGTTTACCACTTTTCACTCTGAATATGAGGGTATAGTCTCCCCATTGACTATCCTTCCACCCTTGCTACTAATCGGTAGCCTCTGGAATATGGGGTGATGCACTTGAAGTCATGTGGTGACTGTTTCGACTACTGTTTTAGTGGTCATCTGGGTCAGAATGTTACAAAGTGGTATTACATGTAGATTTTTTCCTTTTTATTACTATTTTGGGATGGTGGACATGATATTAAGAATGTGTCAGTGCTTGGTAGATATCCTTGCTTGGGACTGATCACCACATGTATGGGAAATGACCAAATGGCCAGGGATGGGAATTGCTATTACACTAGTGATGTAAAAGTTGATGTGATTTCATATTTGGTGAATGATGTATTTTATTTAGATTATGGATTTATGGAATTTTAGTAAATTTTCCCTTTGACAAAATTTCAAGGAAGTGTCATGACATGCATCATATTAGGAACTTAGAAATATACATTCCGTGCATATAACATGCCATGCATTTTCATTAATAGGATGACTGTTAATTTTGGTTGTGTGCCTTGGGTGAAATTATATGCCATTGATTTTCTTTCGCATGCCTGCTTGCATAACATGTTAAGATGATTATATTCCATGTTGGATCTATTTTCATCATGTTTTGATGTTATTCCATGAAACTGTGTTATAGAATGATTTTGTGTTATTGCTTATGATAACATGCTAGAGATGGTTTTGATATGTTAAAATGGTTTCATGGGATAAAACTATTGGTCGCATTTAAGAAAGGATCCAATTTTATTTATAAGTTTTATGGGTACTTTATAAATGGAAAAGGGTAAACAATTTATTAAAATAATTGAAAAAGGGATGCTAAAGTTAAAATGTTAAATGGAATTAAATGTAGTTATTGGGGGCCAATTTTTAGTTTATGAAGTGTATGGGTGCTCCATGAATTGGGAAATGGAATCCCACGTAAAATGAAAAGTCATGATGTGTGTGAAATGGTGTAATGTAAAGGATGTTAATTTTTGAACTTAAATGAAATGATTTGGTTAATATGAGACAAATTCCAGTGGTAAGGTGTACATGCACCTTATCTATTGGTAGTTGTCTACCCATGTGACCGAGCCATTATATAACCATGGTGTGTTTAGGAATGGTTATAAATTTTAAACTATTGATTTTGATTTGAATTTTTTTTAATTTTCAAAATGCTCAACCGGACACAAGTAGGTCAGTTGTGCCATGTTTTTATGAAATAAAAAATTCTGGGGTGTCTTTTTGAAGAACTGGGTTGAATAAATGTGACCCTCAGAGGTCATATTTTTGGTAAAAATAAATTTAGATTCTAAATTGATTTTTTATGATGGAATGTCACTAAATGTTAAATGCTTAAAGAGTAATTTTTATACAACATTCATGTTTTGCCCATGCGGAGTTGATTAAAACCTAGTTCCTTGTATGTGAAATGGTACATGTGGATTTCTTTAAATTTTTTCAAATGTTTTAAGGTTAATATGAATTAATGAAATGGAATTAAATTAGAACCTGAAGTGGTTTCCTTTGTTTAAACCCTCTTGTAAGGGTATATTGAAATGTTTTTATGACATTCCTTGGAATGGGGATGTGAGCAATCATCTATAGTATATATCTTTTAGATTTGTCTTAATTAAAGGGGATTTTGAGCCCATTAATTTTTTTTTGCATTACCAGGGCATAGGGTCGATGAGTAAGCTTCATAAGAGGCTAGCCCATGGTAGTTATTACCCTTAGATCTTGAGATTATTTTCTTATGTTTTGAGATTTTGACATTTGTTCTCTTGGGTTCCATTTTCCCAATTATGAATTTTAGTTTTAAAATATGCCCTTATTCAAATGGGTGATCATTGTACCATGACCCTTCATATGAGAAAACCATCGAGTAATGATCTATTCAATAAAATAGACATTCCATAGGTATGGAAATATACATAGGAGGTCATGTGAAACTATCTTTACTTTAGTGATGGATGAATCGGTACGTCTTCATCTAAGTTAATGGTTGTATAAGAAGATGTGTCATTGTATTTTGTGAACTCGGGGTTGTATGTGTTGGAATACGTAGTAACCATCGAGTTTTTAGTAGTGTAACATACTAGTTGAGTTTGATGTAATCATTAAGATTTGATATATTGAGGACATTATTGGGTTAACTACAGAGTAGAGTGGTCAGATAGTTTAGGAAAAAAGTTCATCCCACAACTCAAGAGGGATTTCTGGGACTCCTATGTTTTGACATGCTGATCGGTTTAATTTTAGATTTCATTCTAGATGTTTTACTTGGTGATTATGGTTCATGGAATGTCACAGGTACATTTAATGTGTTCTGATCTATCTCACTTGTGAGTGGTTGGTCTTCTCTTTCGACGACATAGAATATCTTAAGGTAGGTAGAGTCGAATCGTTCCTAGTTTGTGTGTTGGTGCTTGGTTTAAAGAAAGACTTCCATGAGGTTAGCAGTATGAACAACCCTTAAAAAATCTATTATTTTTGGAGGAGTTTCATTGGTATGTTTTGAATGAATATGGATTCCTCAGATGGTATAGGCATTGGGGTTCAGTTGTTGTTTATGCGTCAGTAGGTGAAGTTGATATTTTTTGTAAATAGTATACCAATAGTGGTTCGACTGAACTTTTGGGTGACATATGGTTTACTATTACTCTGATCTTATGAATGATATGATCATGTACCCTATCATTACTTCATCTTGTATTCCCTAGAAGAGAGTAAATTATACGTCGCACTAAATTTTAATAGTGGTGGTGTTGCTTCATGATCTTTTTCTGGGTTGTACGGGGGATGCGTGGTTTTTGGGATGTTTTCATAGAATTATAGTCAGGTGTGTAGGTGAATTTTAAAGGTTAAAGATTTCTAGTGGTATGGTTTAGGTTAAGCCTTTGTTTTTTACGAGTCAAGACAATTTTAAAATAGGTTAGTAATGGCTTGATCTAGGAATTTCACCAGAAGATGGGTAAGGACTTCGATGTATGCACTTGTGTTAACTGATGAATTCCTTAGGGAGGAAGGATTTGAAGTTCTGGTTAGGATGAATCAATTGTCTAATATGGGAATATTTGAGAATGGTTAGATTTATGTGGCTTTGTTTGTTTCCCTTTTTTCTTTATTGTATGCAGTTGGAGGTGGAACCATTTTAAAGAGAGCGTCGCTGGTTTTAGGGTGAGTATGGTTTCGGGTCAGTGTTGTTTTTCGGGGAAAGAATTAAAGGATATTTGTTATTGGTCATTTGAGATTCAACCTATTCCCTCAATTAGGTCTCTGTTACAACCTCATATGTATTTTTTTCCCAGATGAAGAAATCATGTGAGAAGCATCACTAGAACACTTAAGAGGTATCTTCTTAGGCAATTACAATGGTGGAAGAGCTGTAGTTCGGAATTTACTGTTAAATTATAATACACTTGGTGGAAAGAACCAATAGTAATATGGTTAAATAGACGATGATGAGATCATTTCTTAGATTATGTGGGATTGGTTAAATACCACTTCAATGTTTTGGGTTAGAGTTTGAGCTTTGGCTCTAGTTTAAAAGACCTGAGCGCCATGGGCTTGTGAAATGGTTAATGGTGTGTTAGGCGTTTGAAAACGCAATGTGGCCATTTGAATGAAAACTCACAACCACTATTTGTAGGGTGATGTTTTCTTATTTCTTGAGGTATTCCAAGGGATGAGAAGTTTTAAGTTGGGTAGATTATAGAAACGTGTGTTTCAGACCAGGTGATTTTTGGGAGGGTTTTTGAGTTTTTGTAATTACCAGAAAAATGAATTTAAAACTAAAATTTAGAATAATGTTTTGTGAGTTGGAACATTTGAATATAATTTTATTAGGCTTGGGTAGAGCTTCAATGATTTTCTTGGGTGTCTAGAGGATTTTCAAGAATGCCTGACCAGGAAAGGTAGGATTTTAAGGTCCTGTAGAGGGCTCACAGTTGGAACATAGTTTGTTAAGCCTTGCAGCCCACTGTAGGAAACTACACAGATTATTTTTGGTATATAGAGGCTAAAAAATGGTCTATTTATAGTTAGGATAACTATGTGAGACAAACTGTGCAAATGGAGTTTCTTAAACATGGGGTGCAGCATGGTTGGTGCACAGTTTTCCAAATAGTGCAACTTAAACCGTGCACATTGTACAATTTTAATTTTAATTTTTTTAAATTAAATAAAAAAAATTAAATAAATCACTTAAACCCCCCCCCCCCCTCTCTTTCTAGACCCGTACGACGCATAGGGAGGGGCTACCCTTTGAGGCATAATGAAACACTCCTCTGGTTCCTCCATTCTTTTTTTTCTAGCCAGATCTATTGTGATTTCTCCTCAGGATTGTCAAGATAGGTCATTTTCACTCTCTTATTTCCGTTTCTAGATTTGATTTGGCCTGTTTGTTTCCCTGTAGGGTTCGTCCAATCCCTAGGTCTTTTGGTAATCTGATTTTTTCAGTTCTCTTTTATTATAGGGGTGTGAAGAAGCTCTCTCGAGTCATGTTCATGTGGATTCTATAAATCTCCACTGAAGGCGAGGTGGTTCAGGTCGATTTGGTCTTCCATCATCGATATTAGGTAAGGTTTAATACTGATAAATTGTTTTAAACCCGTTATTTAGGGTCCAGTGATGTTTATGAGACCCAAGGGAATTATTTTAGGGTGTTACAATCGATTCCAATAGTTCACACACATATTCCCATTCATGAATATACATATAGATATATACATATCTTCTGTTTTTGGGTTCCTTCATGGTGTGGTGAACACATGCATCGGTTTAAGGATATACATGGAAGTGTGTGTGTGCAAGAAGGGTACTGCTGGAGTTAGAAAGCTTTGTCTTGGCCATATTTTTAGGTAGGGTCCCTAAATATATCCTTTTAAATTAAGAATGTATTAGTTGATTATAAAATGATTCTTCATTAGTTGAATTGAAAATTCTAGATTGAATAGCTTATGAGGAATAAAATTATTTATTTAAGAACAAAGTCATGTTTTTTAATGGAACCCTTCCATTAGAGGTGTGCATCCTTCAAACTAAAAACATAGTGAGTAAACTATTATGTTTGTTTGTATGGATGATATGTGTTTTTATAATGCATGCCTAGTTAGGGGAAGCTATTAAATTAAAGTAATATGGTTTTCTTATATAGAAGATGTACTGCCTCCTTTGCTTGATGACGCACTTAAGCTAAACAGTTCTAATGGGCTAGAAAGTGATATATGGGTGGGTGAACCCATGTGTAATCCTTGAGGGTAATTGGTTGATTAAGTGTGATTACTCAATAGGTTCATTTTATTTGTTAAATTTGTAATTAAACAACAATAGATAAACAGATAGGTAAACTCAAATAAGGTATTCAAATATGAAATGTCAAAATAAGAGGGTATGCCTGTTGGTTGACTTGTGATGATAAATGGTAATTGTTTAATTGTTTCTATGACTGAGTATACTCATATGTAAGTGATGGGGTTATTTGAGTGGGTATACCCATATGCTATTTTTAATCCTAGTTTTGAATTGTGATAAATGGATGGGTAAACCCATGGTTTATAATGATATAATTATATGAGTGGGTATACTCATATGGAATGGAGTGGTTTATAAGAGTGGGTATACTCATATATTTTGATTTGATAAATGGTTAGAAATGAATGAATGGTTTGATAGATGACATTGACTACTCTCCATGGGTTTGGAATGCGGTAGTTGATGCGTTGGGTTTATCATACCCCTTAGGTCCAAATTCTGTGGGATGCCTCGAGCCTTTCTACATCATGGATCCATATTTGTTGGGCTTACATAGGACATGTGTTGTTGAAATACTCTTAGTACCCCAACCAGTTCCTAAACCGAGTTTCCACTGGGATGCCCCTGAGACTTGATGTGGATGCCTTGGATGAGTTCCTTGGATCTGTAACTTCATGGTATTCACTTCTCATACATATTCCTTGGTACATGAAACGTTGGATCTAAACCATCATGGTATACACTTATTTATACATTAAGGTCGTGATGGTATGACATGTTTGGATGAACGACATGGTTGTCTTATTTATTTGTGCATAACTTGTAACTACCTTGTTATAAGAGTTTGACGATCTTGTGAAGGGAGCCGTGAGGGGATATTTTGGTATCACTTTTAGTAGTTTAATTCCATGATAATTTATTATTCATATTTACAAGTTACATATATACCTGAACAATGACTATTTACATATTTAACATATTGTTTAGGGATTGACATCGTGGGTTCCAGCATATTGAGATGTTATATCACACCTTGCTCAGGTACTACCAGTTCCTATATAGAGCCTTCTTATTTATAGGGATATGAACATATGTGTGTTATATTTCCTCTTATACCTTGGATTTAGGAGAAAAGGACTGAGCGATAGCTTGGGATGCTCATGGGGATAGTTCATGGGGATTTGGGGTCACTTATTTATTTATGTACTGAGATATAAAGAATGTTTTTTGTTTATTTATTTTTAATTATGTATCACCATTACATGAATTCATTGTAAAAAATGACATTGGCCATTTTCTATATCCATTTGATATTGCAATTGTCTTCGGCTACTTTGATTATTTCTCTATATCTGCTTCTTTTGTTATCTATTACTTTCTATTACTGAATGTTTACACCTATGCACTCGGAATATGATGGTATAGTCTCCCCAAGGACTATCCTTCCACTCTCTCTATTGGTGAGTAGCCTCTAGCATATAGGGAGGCATGCATGAGGTCATGTGGTGACCGGTCTGAATACTGGTTTAGTGGTCATTCGGGTTGGTACATTACAACATTCCACTTCGGATTAGGATAAGTGAATTGGATTGAAATTGAGCTGGAATTTCATAGACTTATTCCCTCAATGGAGATGTTTCTCCCTTCTGCACCGGGATGGTTCTTCGGTGGAAGGATAGATCTTTTTCATGGGGAGTACCACCATGAGGGTTGGTATCGGAGGAGGGAAGACCTCCGCTTGTGCTAGATGGGATACATGGAGGACCTTTGTATCTATTTTTGTTAGAGTAGGGAGGAACTCCACTTTGGTGAGATGAGGTGCAAGGAACACCTAGGAATATGTCAAATAGAACATGCAGAGGACCTCCACCTTGATTGCAGGACACATGGGGAGGACCTCTGTGGTGGAGAGTGCTGAACTGGGGAGGACCTCCACTGAAGATAGTGAGAACATGGGGAGGGATTTTATGTTAGTTGTTGGTGGAATAGGGGGAACTCTATATTGATTGGTAGTGGTAGCATGAGGAGGACCTTCTTTCTAACCAAACTGGACCTGGGGAGGGCCTCTGTGTTACCGTTAATGAAGTGGGTATGACCTCTACTTGGATGGATGCTGGAGCGGGGAGGACCACCAATGGAGCTAGAGATATCATTGGGAGGACTTCTATGCAGTTGGTGGATGGAGAGAGGAGGGACTTCACTATATTTGAAGCTCCAACAGGGATGAACTCCTCTTGAGATAAAAATAACATGAGTAGGACCTTCATGTTGACAATCTAAGACTAGGGGATGACCAATTTGATGGATTTCAACAAGATGGAGGGGATCTTCTTGGACTGATACAAGTAAGATGTCGGGGACCTCCATGATGGGTACAAGAGGGGGGAGTAATTCCACTCTGGTTGGTGAAGGTACAATTAGGACCTCTATGTTGGATCTCATCATCACAGGTCAGCCCGCAATGGCTTCTGGATTCACCTAATATTGAAAGAGTCAACTCCGCCCACCCTTTGGGTAGCTTAGGTCTTGATTGTGATAAGTTAATGGTGAATCCATTCTCCCCAGTGTTAGGAACCAGATAGAATAAATCGAGGGTGGAATGGGGCATTGAAGCTATAGAATATGACTCCCCTTGACTGGAATCATCCTAAGTATGTTCCCAATGTTGGCATCATGTAAAACGAACTGAGGCCAGTGGTGCAGGGGTGTAAACCACATATTCCTCGACCTGAGGGATTAGCTAGTAGTTTTGAGATGGCCTTGTGGGAGACCTCCTTAGAGGCTCATAGGTTGTATTTGTAGCTGAGATGGATCATACATCCCTCACGTCATTAGTATAGGGATGTGAGTCATCGGAATGTTCTGAGGAGAGGCTTCCGAAATAGTTGGATGTCAGAGTAGGGAGCAGTGACTCCCTACATGGCCCTTGGGGGTAGTGATGATTGTGAGACACAAAATATTCCATGCCCTGTTGGTCCATATCCGTTATGGGAATGACCCCCTCATATTTGTACCATGGAATGAGAATTTCTATCAACATCCTATGAAACAATTTTGAGGGTGAGACAGGTCATGGGCGCCCGGTAGCTATGGTTTTGGATTAAATCATAGTAGAGGTGGAATCATGTGGGATTTCCACATCATTGTTTCTCCGGACTTTGTGTCTATGGGTGGGTGGTGAATGATTTCATATATATTGGGTCCTAAAAGGCAGAAAGATTCATCTATCAACATAGATAATAGGAAATCAATGCTCAATTCCCCGACGTTGTTTAGTATTACATGAATATATTGATAGATCCCCACTAATGATGTCATAGACCGGAATGCCCAATAATTAACAGCACCAAATTCTGGTGAGTTCCATGCTTGGCCCACAATTTTCTTGGTGGGACCTAGCACCAAAAAACTAGATCTGGTGAAACACTTATCTGATGATGTATCAAATTCTACTAATCCCCATGTTGAGAATAATAGTTTCATGTTGGGTTCACTATTTCTATTTCTGTTGATTTCCTTCGAGGAATTCCACATGGGTGTGTTGACACTCATTGATGGTTCATTGTACATCGTATTCTTTCTTTCCAAAGGTGGGTATCATTCATTACTTCTCTATGGATGTTTTTCCATTGATCAAAATGGGATGATGGGATGTCGATCTCTCCTTCCATGGATTCTTCCTCAGAATTATTCACCTAGTTTGGGTCTCCATTTATGTTAAGACGTTGATCGTGAAACTTCTCCTGGTGATATCTCTTTGTGGATACTAGTTTGATATGATTCTATTATCTAGAAATTTTAAAGGATCAAGTTAGGGAAGAAATCCTCGGTTAGGAGAGTAGTCACATTAGGTAGTGATGTAATGTCTGGATGCCGGAACATCGATACACCATATTTCTCCCTTGTCATAGGTCTTCTTAAGGGCATAATAGCCTAAATAATACTATAATTATTTCAGGGTATCTTCTTATTCCAGAGGCATGCATACAAGGTTTTCATAGGCCACTCATGTTAAACACATGGTATGACACCAATTTAACATCTTGTAGAGACATATCCGATTGATCTGAACACTTATGAATATCGATCAGATGGGTACATCTCTTGGAGGGAGCACCTAGAAGGCTTACCAGGTGGGTGGATCAGAATTCCAAATGTGGACATACCAAGTATGTTTTTTCTCATAATGGGAAGATTTAACACTAGGAAGGCCAATCTAGGAATCACTGAGGATGGGTCGAGGAGGGTGAGCCCCAATGAGGGGGACATCAAGGATTACTAATGGATGGGATTGAACCTCCGGAAGGATTCCTATATACCTTGTATAGAATATAGGGATAAAAAACCATGTAGTTCGAGGGATGATTGTGGTATTACATATGGATACCTGTATATCACTAGAGGGGAACTCTTGGTTGGATGAATATGGATTTTTCGGGGCTTATGCTTGTTTAAAATCCTGAGTTCTTCGAGGAGAATCAATGGGAGGAATGGGGATTATGCATATCTAGA
This sequence comes from Viscum album, assembly GCA_963277665.1. Taxonomy (NCBI): domain Eukaryota; kingdom Viridiplantae; phylum Streptophyta; class Magnoliopsida; order Santalales; family Viscaceae; genus Viscum; species Viscum album. Next base: position 2,077,814,905 of record OY728128.1, on the reverse strand, counting down.
TGCCTGTGTGCTGCAAGGAGAAGCAATGGGAGGAATGGGGCTTATGAATGGATAGTTTCACAAATGAATGGCATGATACCATTGGGATGTGGTGGACTATGTAAGAATCAGGATGAATGATGGAGGGTTGAATGAAGTGAATGGGGTGTATGAGGTGGAATTGATGTGAAGATAATGTTGTTGGTCTTGAAAATCATGGTGGTTTCCTATGTATACTAGTTGACTAGGAATCATATTCCACGTATTTCTATGGGGGCGTTGAGGTTTATGCACTAAGGTGGCCCATAAGGGCTGATCTAAACAACACTAAGGTAGGATCGGGGTGGTGCACCCCTAGGGAGGGGGCACCAAAGTTTACCTTTTGTTGTGATTGAATCTCATAGAGGCTCCCTTTATACCCTATTTAGAATACATGGATAAAAACCCTTGTAGTTTAGCAAAGAGGAGCTTGAGGATTTAGCACTGAGGATTCCCATGACATTGTGACCACTGTTAATCCCTAAGACCATGCGAGTCATGCTTGGTGTGAGAAATAAGAGTCACAAGTAGACTTGATGATCGTGTCACAAGAGATGTGTCCATAAGAGGTGATGTGGGGGTTATTATCTATGAAATTCCAGGGAGATAAATATTGGGATTATGGATTACTCTCAAAGGGATGCCTGAAGAGTATGTCCTACTATACGAGGAGGATCTTATTTCATGACAGGAATATCTCATTCCCTATCAGTCATGCACATAAAACCCTATCATGGTGTGTTGGAGATTACATGGAGAATGCCCAAAGTACACATGGGAAAAAATCCCAAAGGGAGAGAGAGAGTGAGAGGGATCTTGTTCCCATCAATTTTCTAGTCTTCTTGATCTTTCCATGCTTGTGGAAACCATATTTTAACATAGCGTGTTGAGGATTTTGGTGCTAGGAAGTTTAACGTCTAGTAGATCAGATGATGAGGACACACATCTCACACCTAGGATTTATATGATTGGTACCGACCCACACCCAAGGAAGGGAAGTCACTAAAAATTATAGTATACAAAGTTGTATATGAATGTCCAATTGTGGGGTCTATGTTATCGTATCTTTGTGAAAAAGAAATAATTGTTACCGTACCAATGCGAAGAAGCATTAGGTAGTGAAATTCGCAATGAAAGAATGCATTTGGAACCATAAAATCACTTCGCAGAAGCCTTTATGTCCACACAGGAAGGGAGTTCGAAAATCCAAGGCACTCACTAATAGGATCTTCAAAAAGAAATATTTCTTCGCGAAGGAAATGAGCTTCATGAGGGAAAGGTGATTCATGACGGAAATACTCTCACGGGGCATGGTCTTGCCTAAACACAGAGCTCATTATTTGGAGAGTACTCCTTGAAGGCTTAATGCTTTGCGGAGCCTCAAGAAACCTAAAGGTTCTTCCTCCTTTGTGAAGGGTGAAGTGCTTCCTGAAGGGAATCCATACCATAATTAGGGGCCTATGGAGAACATAGGAAATCATGACTTGTGATTCTCAAGTACCTTAGGCAATCCATTTTCTCTCAGGTTAGCGATGCTCAGGATCTTAATGAAATGGGAGCTTGGAAGGTGAATGGTTGGGGTGATAAATGTTATGGGGGGGGGGGGGGTGATCTGTTTATTTATATAAAATGGGGCTTCGTGATGTTCACGAGGTTCACTATGAAGAAAAATGGATTTCACAAAGCTGCAGGGCTCCGTCAGACTTGTGAAGGGACTGCCAACGACGCTCATGATTGTGGTGCCTATCAGACTCATGGTGAAAACATCACAGATGTTTGTATCCATAGAGGCGAGGGATCTCCATTAAGGAGATTCACAAAATAGACTCCTTTAATGAGTTTTGAGGCTGTTTGAGTCTGAATTAGCTTCTAACTAGCCATGAATTTTTTCATGACCTATGTAGCATGATTTTCCTTGCCCAAATTTGTTTATTATTTTTTTAATTTAATTTTAAACCTTTGTGATAATATCTTTAATAAAGCATTGATAAATATTTATTTTATTAGTATTGTAATATAAAGAGAAGATAAATATATATCTTTATCAGTGCTAAATTAGAACTGATAAAAATATGTTTTAGCATCGCTTATTTTTTTTAGTGTTGATAAAACACATATTTATGAGTTCTTTTTTGAAAACACTGATAAAATCCTTCCCAATATTATAAATTAACCTTAATAGGACCAAATTCTTTCATATTGTTTAAGATCTCATTGAATAAACCTCTTCCTCCACTCCCCCTTGAGCTTCATAGATGAATTGGACCTCTCATCACATAAGGTATTTGATTATTTATACTTTTCTTTATTTGACACAAACTTTTTTATCCTTTATAGATGTTTAATAGATATAGTTTTATTCTTCTTAGGCTCACTATTTTCTTCTGATTTTATCTTCTATCTGATTTTACTAGATTTTTTCTGTCTTTTTAATCATGTGATATATATTTGAATTTATCATATGAGAAATATCCATCCAAATCCTTTTTTTTATTTTTTAAAAGCCACATTTTTGTATAGTGGTAACCTAAAATACAATCATATTAAAATTGAACTATCCACAATTCAAAATTCAAATTCAAGAGTGAAAATTCATCAAAAACCACAAAAACCAAATTTCAAATTAAAAAACACCACTGAATAACTCATGAAGTGAAATCTCGATCCACACTCCACCATCAGCCATATCCTCTTCCATATGAGCTCATAATTTTATCCACTTCACCAATAAGACCCACCAACCATTGTTACATCGTAGTTCCAAACCATCATCACAAAACGATCCCACCTCATCAAATCACGTTCATAAATGTCATAAAACCAACATAAATAACACCGATGGATGCCACCATATCTTAAAAGGAAAAACACCAATACTAGAGACACAAATTGACATCTCACTAAAAAATAATCAAATAAACCAATCACTCATAAAAATCAACCAACAAACATTCACTGATGACTTTGAGGAAGAAACATAAAAAACCATTAAATCAAAAACTTATTTATTAAAAGTTCCATTGCTAACTCTGAAAGTATTCATCTTATGACTTCACCAAATAAAACTGAATTAGGTCATGCATGGAAAACCATATGATTCTAAACCACATATCCCAGAACCTCTTTGTTACCACCGCTCCAAATCCAAATGGGAGAGGCATAGAGGAACATGAGGTCTGATAATGGATTTTATAGGCTAAGGGATCCAAATGTCTACGTCATCTATGAGACCAAAAACCAATAGCCATCAAAAGAACAGTATGAAAAATCAGTAATCTCCGAGACTATTGTTGACCATCGAACCCCATATCCCAAGAACCACTTTGTTACCCCCACTCCAGATCTGACTTGGAGAGGTTTAAAAAAACATAAAGTTAGATAAAGGGTATGAGTGGCCATAGGAATCAGTAATAAACAAACTTCATTGGGACCATAAAAACCACAATGTGTAAATTTCACCAAGAAAAATAAGACCTCCTTGAAAACAGAAATCTTCTTCAAGGATAAAAAACCTTAAACGATCATCATCGGGGTGAAAACCCATATCCATATACACCAATAAAACAATGACCATTTCCAAACCATTAACTCCATCCATGAAGCACCATCAAGAAAGATAAACTGGAGTGAGAGATCCCAGATTCAAAGATATCCAAGAGAAGGGGGAAAATAGAGAAGGATACAAAGGAAAAAGTGGAATGGAGAAGGTGAAGGAACTAGAGGGAACACATAAATTCCTCTCCCCTCTGAATCTCCATTGAGGATAACCCTAATAATATATCAATACGTGAATTAATCTTTTGAAAATTTCTCACTAGATTTCACAGAAATCCTAGCTGAATGAGGTAGTGGATGAGATATAGAAGCCTCAATAAATTAGATGAACATCGTTTCACTACAAAAAACCTACCCACTTATCATGTAAGTTGGTGATTTAAAATGATAAGAAGGTATAATTTTTATAGTACACATAAGGTAATATGCTCCAAGTTCCATGTATCCTTCCTTCTCACAAGAATTAAAATGAAACAATTATTCCCATTTGATTCTATTACTAAGAATAAAAACCTCATTCTTTTTAATATTTTCAATTCTATGAACATCTATGATAGTCATTTTTAATACAAACTGCTAACCTCATTTTCAGTTAAAAATGACTTCTTGTAAGAATGTTACAAAAATTTAGTGTCCCCAGTTGAATGTTTCAAATCATTATTAAGTAGATTTCATGATTTTACTAGAAGAATCCTTGGAAGTGACTTATATACAAATAATTAGTGGGAAGAAGTCAAATTTTGAGGTTATATATTGTAAATCATAAAAGAAATAAAAAAGGATGAGATTGATGGATTAAAATAAGAGGTTGAAATACTAAAAACAAGAAGATCTAAAATTACAAATAATTTTATCAAATTAATTATAAAACTATAATGTTATGATCGAATCATTTATTTTTTGAAATAAATAGTGAAAGAAATCATAAGTGGAAAGAAGTTATAGGGGATGAAATGACCATGAAAATAAGAAAACATGACTAACAAATAAGACTCTCCACTCCTCTTATGACTTATATAAAATTTATAAAATTTATAATCTTACCCAATCAAAAATTAAAAGAAAAAAGCACAAATAATAATAATGAAGTATCCTCAAGGACACTTTATAAATTTCAAAGAAATAAATGATTAAATATTAAAATAAATATTGTGTCTTTTGATGAATCCTAAAGGACGATTGAATTAAATTTAAAGATGAAATTGTTACACTAGGGATGGATATTGAGCTGCATAATTCCAAGAAGGTGCTTCTTTACAAAAAAATGTTTTAGTTAAACTCTACATGAATGAAATGGTTTTTTATTATGGAATAATTGATTAATAGAATAATATATATTCTTGTGAAATATAAAAAATGAGGAATATGTTAAATCATATTTAAAAAAAGAACTTTTATCACAATTTTTATTATCGCACTGGATATGAATGAAAATATATTCCTTATTATTTGAGGTGGCCAAGTATTTTACCAATGTAAATAAAAATTATCACCCATATAAGAATTTAACTAGAGGCTCCAATGCATAATATAGGATTAAAGAATAAATTTTCTATTTTTAATGAAGTTTATATCATATGTTATTATTGATAATGTTATATAAAAATGACTAAACCCATAAATTATTAAAATTTGGTAAAAAGAAGAAATAAAGATGAGTAGAACATGTTAAATATTCTCTTAAAGAAAGTAATGTTGAAGGAATATGGATCCTTGATTATGGTATATCAAACCAAGTGATGAGATTTTTTTGATAACATAAAAAAATTGGTTATAATTGAATGTTTTGGAAGTTTTTAATCATTAAAAATAAATTTAAATATAAATAGAAAAATTTTTAGAAATGAAATGTTAACAAATAATTTTTTTTATGTTGAATGACTTATGAAGAATTTCATGATCTTGTTTCTTTTGTATCATTTTTTTCAACCTGTGTTGAATTTTTTTCCTTACATCCCCAATAAGAGTTTACATTACCATTATTTTGGGCTTCATCTTATCCATATTAAATTTTTAATTATAATGAAATTTTGAATCCCCATTTGGATTATTGTTTGGTTTTTATAGTATCTTCAAAAAACTATCCTAATATTTCTAGTTTATTAGGTTTAAATTCAAAATTTTATTAAAATGTTTGGTTCTCAAGATCATATGATTAGACCCTATCAATATTTTAATCATAGAAGAAAAGATCAAATTGTATCCTAATAATCCTATCACTAAAACACAACATCTCCTACCTTGTAAAAAATGAAAAAAATGAATAAACAATAACTCATACTACTTTATTTACTCCAGCATATCAAATTTATAGAAACCTTAAATAATATATATGTTTTTATATTGATGAAAATTTAATTATATTATTTGTAACATTATAGATATCACATATTCCTTTCCTTAAATAATTTACTCCACTACTAAACAATATCAATACACATAATTTAGCAATTATTATCTTAGAATAATTAGTTTACGTGGATTAAATTATTATTTAATAGTTTTCTTTTATGGGTTCTATGATCATATATTTCATTTAGTTATTTATTTTGTTAATTATTAATATTAAAAAATCAAATTGAGTGGATTCCAATCATACAATAGACGAGTATGAGGATGGGATAAAAGTGTTCATCAATTTTGAAAACAATCATTCATATGGCCATCCGCAAATCCTATATACATTTTTAAGCTATTGTTATTCAGGACAAATTATTCCATAGGAGTTAGAACAATACTTGATCTATCATGGAATAGATCAAAGTTGTAAATATTAGACAAAACATGGGGATGATTGAATACTGCTAGTGACTGGGAAAAAAATTCATTTTATGAATCATCTATTATGATTAAAAGTGTGAAATATTATGAAGAATGTATCAAGAATATGATTATATGTGTGAATTATTAGGAAGATCATATTAAGGAAATGATAGTGACATTTGAAGATGAATTTTTTTATTGTTTAAAATTATTTTAAAAGCTAAAGAATTGTGAAAAGATTCCATTTTATGATATTTGTACTAAATATATTACATTTTCATCCATACCTAAGATATATAATGTAAAAGATGTAAATGGATGGAGAGATGATAGATTTATAAAACTACTTTATCTATTGAATGATATGATCCAAGAAAATAATGATCTTCCTTACACAACATATGACAGTAAATGAATGATACATTTATTGGGTATGATATTTGAAAGAATACATGCCTATATAAATTATTTTATATTGTTTCATAAGGACTATAAATGAAATAAAAATTCCCAAAGTGTGGTGTGTCTTAATAAACAAAGACGAATCAATTCCTTTGAATCTTTTTTGGTACTTTACAATCATTTCAAGGTCTAGGAACCTATACCGAAGTGAGGAGACTTCAAGGAAATTAATGTGGAAAAATGATACAAGATATAAATATGGGAAACTTAGTCACCTAGAAGACTCTCCTTAGTGGAAGAAAATTGATCATGAGTATCATAGATTTGGAAATGGGTTGAGAGAAATTTGTCTTGTTCTATCTAAAGATGAAGTGAATCCTTTTGGTTTTCAAAGTATCAATCACAGTACATGTCTATTTATGTTGGTAAATTATACCTTTCCACTATTGTTATGTATGAAATGAAAAAACATTATGTTATCTATTATTATATCAGTAGAAAAATGACCGGGTAATGATATTGATGTTTATTTGGATCTATTGATCAATGATTTGATATTATTATAGGATTAAGGTGTTATGTTTTTTTTTGAATCTTATAGAAATGAAGATTTCACATTAAGATGCATGTTATTCAGGATGATAATTGACTTTCCTACTTATGAATTTTTTTCAGGATATATCACTAATGGAACATTGGGGTGTCCCATTTGTGAACAAGGTACATGATCAATTAGGTTTAAACATTCATCAAAGACTATGTTTCTTGGACATCACATATTTCTACTCTAGTAATAGAAATATCGATCTTAAATGTCATCATTTGTTTGGAATTTAGAAAATGGTAGATCAGTATCTCCACTAACAGGTGATCAATTGTTTGAGAATGTAAGAGATATGGAAAATTTTATTGACTATAATTTTCTATATATTACATCAAAATATTATATTGATTTTTTTGAACTAGGTGCTGAGACGATGTGATATTTTGAGACACATTGATACCAAAATTGATACTTGAAAAATATTAAAGATATTAATATCCAACACACTTAGTTTTTTTAGAAATTTTGAATAAATCTTGAACAGAATCCTAGATCTAAAATCTGAGAGAATTGTTGAGTTTAGAACATGGGTTTTACCCTATGTGTGATGTAATATTTCATGGAGTCAAGCCTTTAGGTGAAGTGCTATCATGGGTGCACAAAATAAAATAAACAAATTTATTTATTTATTTTTACAAAACACCATAATATACACTATTTGAACACAAATATGCCTAAATCCCAAGGGATAACTATATAACCTAGGTATTGAGAGGGGCCATTAGATATGAGTCATTGGAGGATCATCGTTATATGAAATTAGATCGATATCATATCAATGATCGTGTGACAATAGAGTTCATAGATCTTACAAATGATAGAAAACATGACCATTATTCAAAAAACATCAGTCTAAAACCCTAGTTAGGATGTTTTATTTATGTGATTATATCCCATTTATTCATCATAATAAAAAAATAAATTCCTCGAACAATAATTGATTTTCATATTGATGGACGATTTATTTTATGGTGGATTTATTTGTTTGTTGATGTTTATACCTCATCATTCATCTTATTCAATGATAATATATCAAGATAAAAAAGGATGAGTTTTATTCCACATGTATATGGTTTATGTTTTTCTCCCCAATTTCTTTTCACATTAATCATTGGTATTTTATTTAGCCAATGGTTCAACAAAATTCCAAATATTTGATCATTTCATGACCCGTCTTTAGTGAAACAAATCAATACCGTTGGCATAGTTCAGGATCAACCATGTTATAGAGGTGATATGATGAAATAGGATGATCCAAATTATATCAGAATAGAACGATATTTATCATTATTATTAGTTTTATGTGAAGTAGTGAAGGTGTGGCTCGAAGGTGATATTTTCTGAGAAGATTGTATCCTAGATCCCAAATATTGGTTATGGTATGAGTTATAAGATCACATATCAATTATATCTAGCTAGAATCACAATGGTTCTTGTGTGTATGGATGATGTTGATAAGAACGCATGGTTTCTGGAAATTTCTTCTTTACAAAGTGTGTAATTTGGAGTTAGACACAATGTGGGCCACTGGATGTGACATTAGGTTTTACATGGTAAAGATTAGGATCACACAACATGTGGTTCCAACCACACACCATGTGACCATCCCCTAGAAACTAGGCATGTGACCCCAGGGTGCATGGGCAGTTACATGCCCGGGAACACTGGATGGTATACGAGAAGTCTAGGAGTACATGGGTACAAATAGGAAGTATGGGTAGGGGCCAATATACCTATACAAACCATGTAAAATTTAGTGTATGCCGTTTATTTGTATACATACATTCCATTTGAGACATTAGTGCATAAGAATATTAGGGGTTGGCTAAACATTCCATGTACCCCCAGTACACACCCTTTACCCTCTTTGAGGCTATTTGGATACCTTCATTAATTTAGTTTAGACTAGTATCTATTGAATTAGTTCTTCTTATTCTATCCCATTGAGGGTATAGTGTGTAATTACATCAACATATTTGGATTGTTATCCCCTATTTTTGATGAGTCTCAGATAGAGTTTGTGAGGTCCCTTTGTGAGACTGGAGTGCGATCCTCTATCATTCCTTCTTATACCCTAGTTGGGTTCATGGAATCAATGTGACCCCTTGCATAGGCCCTTGATCCCCTATATAGCAGGTTGTTTCAGTTGGGTTCACGGTATCATCGATATATGATCCCCTACATAGAGGGTTAATATAGTTTGGGTTTTGGTGTCTACCAATGGTCATGGGTGTGATCCCCTATATGTGTATCAATATATTTAGAGAATAATGAAATTTCATGGGTGGGGACCAATGATCAAGACCTCTTGGTTGATTATCTCTGGTGATAGAATGGCTAATGGAGTAGGTTATCCAAGAACTATCATTTTTGATAATCTTCAAGTAGAATGCTGTGTTTGGTAGTTCGGTTCAGACCTCCTAGAGGCGTGGTGTCCTTCTTGAGTATATTTGATTTTTCTTCTTTACTATTTTCAGTATTTTGGTTATGAGATGAAAAATCTTGATGCTTAATGTTTAGTGATTTTAAGTTTTCCTACTAGTTATCTTTATACTCACCCAATCATGGGATATTCCAGCACATGTCATGTCTTATGTAGATGATAAAACATATGACATAATCTTGAAGAGACCAGGAATAGGTGTATTATAGTGTTCCAAATAGACCAAGGTGTGCACTGATGGTTTCATTTGAACGTTTTTCCCTTCTAATTAGCAGTTTGGACTTGTTATCAATTTCTTTTTGGTTGGATTTTATTTTTACCATTCATGTTTTCTAGTACATTGTTTGAACTATAATTGTGGGATTATGGATATATTCATTCATTGTTATCAATTTTTTTATATTTCAACAATGTATGGGCATGTACATATGTGGTGCCTGTGGGTAAAGTAGTCAATTCATCCCATGTATGTGATATGCCTATTTAGAACTGGTTTCTAGACCCTGGCCAATTGGAGGTAGGTTTGGGGTAGTCACAGCTAGGGCTCCATCGGTTTGGGACGTGATAGAGTGGTATCAGGGAAATCAGTTCAACCTTAAGATCATGGTTTGTGAGATTGGTTTGGGATTTATAGAAATAGTGTTAAAGTGTTTCATTTTCATCATTAAATCCAAGGACCATAGTGTTGTGTGGGTGGTGACGTTTCAATTCACTAGTACTCTAAAAACCTTCTTATTCACTCAGTACATGTATATGCCAATTGTAGGGAAAACATTGGTACATGAATCATATTGGACTGGGTTGTGGTTTCCGAGCCCATATTGAGTTATCTCCATATAAACACTCTTTGACCATGGTATATCTTGTTTATTTTAGTATGCCTTATCAAATAAATTTAGCCATGATTCCACTATACAATCACAATGATGATCCACTGACTAGAGAACCATCAGTATAGGAGAGAGTACCTCCTGGTGGTTTACCAACTATACCACCACAAATTGAGTAGAAATTATCTCAAAAATTACTACATGATAATACACGTAAGATGAGTGAGTTTAATGAGTTCTAAAGGAAGTGACAACCAAGGTTTTGGGGTGATCCATACCACTAGTTCATTGAGGACTATGTAGAGTTAGTCACCCAATTTTTCTGGCTTATGAGGATGACTGCAGATCAGATGGAAGTCCTTACAGTTTGACTTATTTACAATTTCTCTTGGTGATAGTGGAGTATAGTGACTCAGTCACATGAAAAGACAATTGCCTCATAGTTATACTTCATGAATCTATTTAGGGAGGTGGTTTGTTTTACCACATTGAAACCAATGTGAATCTAAAATCTTATGTATTTATAACAAGATAGTATGTCCTTGGAGTTGTATTCAAATAGGTTTAGTGGTCTTTTACTGTAATAAATTGATATGATGAAATATTCGTTCTTTAGAGAACATACCTTTGAGTAGGGCTTATTTCAGGATATCTGGGATTCAGTGATATATCTTTTCATTTCCACCTATGTTCGAGTGCTTGAGAAGGCCTTTTTAGTGTAGAGATTCCTAAAATAGAAGAGTCAAATAGTGGGTGATGTTAGTGAGAACCCATTATATGAGACTTGGGAAGCTGGTAGCAAATAACAATCACAGGGATCTGGGCATGTCAGATGCTTGAAGAGACAATCCTGGAACGATTGGCGGTGTAGGGATATGAGGATAGATCAAGTTAACCAAGGGAGATATGGTGTTTCTCTTAATACGGTCTGGGATGTATTATATAGGATTTTCTGACACATCCTAGTACTAATCAAGATATGTTAGAGGGACCTACGAAGTATATATAAAGGTCGGAGCAAGTAGGTATGCTGGGAAGTAGACCTGACAGAGGGGTATTTAGTGCAGTAGGAGGTTGTAAGAGGTGGAAGGAGGTTTGAACAATTTCCACCACCACTCCCAGGTGTTCCATTCCTATATTAGGGAGATAGTGGTTAATGATAAGAATAGCTATAACATATGGAGGAATATGACCCTGAGGCTCTAGGGATGACATGATATATAATCCGTGTCTTTTCTACATTAGATATAGTATTGATATATATAGGTGTGATTCATTACTCTATTACCACTTCTCTAGGTTATGAATTATAGATTCTGGTTGAGCTATTGGATGAACCCTTTTTCTTGGAGACTTCAATAGGATGTGAATCAGTGATCATACACATCTGAAGAGTGTGTCCAATTTATTGATGATATCCTTGCATACATGACGTCTAAGGAGGAGCACACGAGACACTTAAGGATGGCCCTGGACACACTCTGAGAGAACCATATTTACAGGAAGTTCTCAAAGTGTCAATTTTGGATTCAAGAGGTCAATTTATAGGACAAATTATCTCAAAGACATGACTAGTAGTGATTCAAGTGAAGGTTGTGGTATTGCAACATTGGAATCCACCCAAGAGTGTTACTAAGGTTCATATTTTCATTGGGTTGGTAGGTTACTATTATATATTTGTACTTAATTTATCTAGAGACGAATCACCTTTGGTTTCTTTGACCTAAAATAGGAATCCTTTATTGTGGACGAAAAAGTATCAATAGTGTTTTTAGTAGTTGACATAGAGGTTGAAAAGTTCTACCATCTTGAGATTACCAGAGAAGGGTGTCGAATAAGTAGTTTTCTGTGATGTATCTAGTACTATACATGGTTTTGTTTTGATGTAGAAGCTGACCGTGGTTGCCTATGGGTCTAAGAAGTTTATACCTATGGATAATAACTACACAAACCACAATCTTGAGCTAGTAGAGGTAGTATTCACCCAAAACATGTAGAGACACTGCCTTATTGACTAGTGGTTTACCATCTACTTTGACCACAAGAGTCTCAATTATATCTTATCTCTAAAGGATATTAACATGGGATAGTGGAAATAACTATATTTCATCAAGGTATATATCTTTGATATAGTCTATACTCCTGGGAAGGGGAATGTGGTGGCAGTTTCTCTTAGTAAGAGATTTTTTTCTCAGTTTTTGGTTGAGGTGTGAGAGTATTTATCATTGTTTTAGTTTTTTTCCTTGGAAAAGGATGGTGCTTTAAATATTTTTTGATGGTTGTTACCCCACTTCATTTAAAACATTTTCAGTAATATCAACATTTAGGTACCGACTATGAGACCTTAAATACTTAGATATCCACACCATATGCTCATAATGGATTTTCTGATGATGGGGATCACTTTAACCATTTCAACATATGCATGGTGGTATCCCTGAAATTGTGGGAGTAGGTTATGAGGTATTTTATTATATAACCATTATTGGTACATCTAGGTGTGTAAAATATATATCAGGACCTCTGTCATCAGTTTACTATGGCTGTGAATGGAGAGATGTGTACAGAGTCCATCTCTCACTGCCTCACTTTTCACCAAGTGAAGGCTGAGCACTAGGTTATAGCGAGTTTAGATCAACACCATGATGCGCCAAATTGGAATTGATATAAGATATTTATGAACTTCATGAATCTATTAGTACATAATTGTAGAGTATAAAATTCCATGTAGGTTATCATTAACCAAATCACCATGTTATCTAACTTCGAAGATACTCAATAGCATCGTTCATTAGAGAGAATGAGATTCTTGTACATGTATGAGATAGTCCGGATCCATTGATTTACCTAGAAAATTGTTTCATAGTGTGATTATAGCTTCATGTCACCACTATGGAGAGGATTATAGGGGGCCATTGGGGCTCAGTTTCAATTCCACTAATAATTTTTTTTATTATTTTGGAAAATCACTTTTTGTCTAAGTGGGAACCAACAACCACCATCCATCCACCAATACATCCAGAAAAAACGAGATTCAAAATTCAAAATTCAATTTTTTTTAAAAAAACAGCATCACCGCCTAAATCCACATCCAACATTGAATCACATACCATGATAGAAAGAAAACCCCTAATCACGCCAATAATGGCGAGGAAACATCCAGAATCCATTAACGTCGTCAAAAAATCACCATCATCATCAAAAGAACATGAACTGAGCACTAAAAACAACTAAACACCACAAGACATTGAATCCATGAGATGAATAATCACTACAATCCCTGTCATTTCATACCAAAAAATGAAAAAACACTAATACAGAACAAACTCCCACCATCAAAATGTGAAATCATCAGCACGAAACCATTGTGAACATCCTTGATGTCCATCTCCATAGCCAAAACAGAGAAAAATAAACCAAAAACACCCTCATAACCTTCACTTAGAAATCCTTGAATAGAGAGACTACCAATAAAAAATAAATAAATAATGCTTTACTGAAAACCAAATGAGATCGGTCGATGAGAAACATAAGCCACCAAAACCCATCTCCCAAAACCTCTGCGGAACAACCACTTCATATCCAACATAGAGAGAAACTGAGGGACTTAAGTTTAGGGTAGATAATTGAATGACTAAGGGATCCTACATCGACAAAACAACGATACTGATACCAAAAACCAAACACAAGGTCGAGCCGATGCTGGAGCATCGGAAAAAACCAATGGCCACCGAACCACTTTACCTAAAACCGATTGTTACTGTCGCTCCAAATCTGGCCGAGGGAGGCACAGTGGAACACGAGGTAATAGTAGGGTTGTAGTATCCAAGGTATTTAACATGTATTTTCATCATAAAGATCAAAAGAATCCACCCACGAGACCTATGATAATAAATATGCTTCTCTATGGAAGAATAAATTGGTCTATGTCGTCATGAAAGGGTTCCAAATCACCAAGTGGGAAAAAGGAAATGATAAGGAGAAATGGAGGAACTGAAGTGAAGGGGTTCTCAGATGTGATAGGGTTCTAAGAGGAGACCATAAACAGAGCCAAAAGAAAGAGGGGGGGGGGAGTCGTGAGAGATGAGAACCATTTTCCAACTCAATTTCATTTATGCATAGAATTTGACCCCTAAACCTATGACCATATTATGTGGTGCATTCAGTTCCTTAAGGAAACAAAATGGGATTACATGTTATAATTTGATTGTAATTGGTAGGATCACACACCCTTTTTGGAGTTTTTGAATAACAACATCTACAATTACACCATCGGTATGGTACCATTTGAGGTAATGTATGGGTGACCCTTAAGGTCACCACATTATTAGATTTATCCTAGTGATTCAGCACTCATGGTCCTAGAGTGGGTGTGAGCTACGACTGAGAAGGTTCAGATCATCCAGGAGAGGATGAGAACTACACAGATCCATCAATAGTCCTATGTAGATCAATGATGGAGGACATTTGTGGTTGATTAGGGAGACTATGTGTTCCTCAAGGCCTCACTTAAATGTAGATTATAGATATTTTCCCAAGGTGGAAATATATCTATGAGATTCATCAAACGTTTCAATATCTATGTAGATTTGGCAGGGTGGTGTACCACTTAACTCTACCATGATAGCTAGAATGTGTACCGGATGTCTTCCACATGTCATTGCAGAGGAGTTATGTGCATGTATCACCACATGTTATCATCTAGAGAAATTTTGTAATCAAGTATGGGGCTACCATAGTATAATAAATACTGTAGATTGGGGATCAGTAGGAGAGGATCCTTCATGGGTGAGTGATTCCCCTAGTGCATGTCTGGTGTCAACACATGAATCTTTAAGAGAGAACCTGGGAGAAGGAGACGAATATCCAAGCTTAGAACCCTCATATTATTTAGATGGTTTTTAAATCTCTGGATTAGAATAAATATGGTGGGTAGAGTGTAATGTCTCTAATTTTTCATGTATTACTTTACAATATTATGTTGATTATTTTCAAATCCAGGCGCTGAGATGGTGTGAGATTCAAGGGTCTAGTGAGATTGAAATTGATATTTGAAAAATATTAGATATATTATTATCAAACATAGTATTCATAAAGAAGTAGAATAAATTTGGAGAAGAGGACCATATCAGAAATATGAGACCAATGATGAGTTCAGAACAAGTGTTTCAACCTTGGTAGGACAAAATCTTTTTCAGCATCAGGTGTTTTAGTAAAAAACTGTATCGGGTGAAAATAATTAAATAAATAAATTGAAATAATTTATTTCTTTGACCTAGAATCCTCTATTTAAACACGTATATGCCTAAATACATAGTGTTTTACTTATAACCTAGGGATTGAGAGGGGATTTTGGAGAAGAGTCATTGGATGATCATTGGTGGATAACATTAGATCGAGATCAGATTGAGGATCATGTGCCAATGGAGTTCATGGATCTCACCAATGACCAAAATTTCAGGACCATTATTCATCATTTATCAATAAAAAACCATGGTAGGATGTTTTATTTATGTGATTCTATCTAGTTTCTTCATCCAAGTTGAATGAAATTCAATTCTACTAACAAGAATTGATTCATGCATGGACGATTGATTTATTTTATAAATGATTGATTTGTTAATTGATTTTAATACCTCATCATTATCCTAATTCTAAAATAAAGGATCAAAATAAAAAATAAAAAAGGAAGATTATCATTCTTCATGTTTATGTTTTATAGGTTTATCCCCCGTTTCTTTTCACTATCATTATTGGTATTTTATTTGGCCAATGGTTTTATGAAATACTAAATATTTGATATTTAAGTGATTATTATTCTGTCAAAAAAAAAATAAATACTATAGGTGAGGTTCACTATTGAGGTTGTGATCATGGTATGGTGATGATGAAGGATTATCATAGGTTTATCAGAATACACTAATGGTTCCTATTCATTCCAGTTTGATGGATGGTGGTGATAGTATGGCTCAACAGTGGTATTTTATAAGAAGAACATAGACCAGATCCATGTGATCAAAAATGGAATGGGTTATGTATTCTCACATACATTATTCCTAGGAAGAATCACAATTGAGGTCATAGGGATGGAAGATGTTGAGAATAACCCATGGGGTTTGGAAATTTCGAAATTTCCCGGCATGTAATCTGGAACAACACGATGTGTAGAGCCCTCACTAAGGCACTAGGGTTTTCTCTGTGAAGATAAGGGTCACATGCCATGTGGTCCATACCACACACCATGTGACCCTCCACTAGGGGATTGGAATGTTACCACAGTATACACAAGAAGATACACAACCAAGCACATGTGAAGGTTCACGGGAAATTCTGGAGTACACATGCATTGACAAATAATATAACCAGTGTGTCCGAAGAACTCAACATGTCTTATACCCTTTATCTCACACCGTGTATATGGAGATCTAAATGAAATGTGATATAGAGGTACATGTATTGACCAAGGATTTTCTAGATATTTTAACTACCCCTATTACATGTCATATACCTCTTTTGAAGGTGTTTGGATCCCTTCGTTCCTTCAGTTTGGACGAGTATCTATCAAGTGAGTTCCCCTTGGTCCATCCCATCGAGGGTACTTTGTATAATTGTATTCATAGCTCTATATTGTGATCCCATCTTGAGGATGAGTCTCAAATAGAGTTTTTGGTGTCCCTCGATGAGACAGGTGTGATCCTCTATCATTCCATCTTAAACCCTAGGCGGTGTTCATGGAATTGTCATAACCTTCTTGTAAAAGGAATTGATGCCCCATTTAGAAGGTCATTATAGTATAGTTCTTAGAATCATTGATATATGATCCTATTCATAGTGGGGTGGTCCATATTGTTTTTGCGGTGTCCCCCAGCGGTCTTGGTTGTATTCCTCAATCCATGTATCAAGAACTTTAGTGTCCAGTGAGTTTTATTTGTGTGGAGACCAATGACCAAAAACTCTTGGTTTAGTGTATCTCATAATATCATGGATCCTGGAGTGTCTTATCAAATAAATATAATTTCATATAAGCTTCAAGAAAAATCCAGTATTGGTTAGTTTAGTTGAGACCACCTGGTTCGTGCGGTACACATCCCGAGTTTATTAGGGTTTTTGTTCTTACATTCAATGTATAATTACTGTTATGAGATGAATATTGTTGATGCATCTTGTTTAGTGAATATGGGGTATCCTACTCGGTATTGTTATAATCACCCCTTCATGGGCTCTACCTGCACATGTCTTTTCATATAAGTAAGACATACCTTTTGACAGAGTCCTAGAGGGACCGAGACTAGACAGAGCATAGTGATTTAGAAAGACTGAGGCGTGTATCAATGGTTTCATTTAACATTAGTCCCCTCCAAATTATGAGGCTGGACTTATTTCTAGTTTATTTTTTTTGGAAATATAATTGGCCCCTTTAGGATTTCCTGTACTTTTTTTGTACACTGATTTTGCGATTATAGATGTTTGAATGCATTTCTATCAGTTGTTTTACATTTAAACATTGTATGGGTTTAGAGATATGTGAATGTGTATAGGTAAATTAGGATAATTTCACCCATGTGTGTCATATGACTACTCATCAGTGGTCTCTATCACTTTTCCTATTTGAATTGGGCTTGGGGTAGTCGTGGATCGGGCCCTATCGGATCGGGTCATGACAACACTTATTTTGGTAAACATTATTTGAAAAACCCTACAAAAAACTAATTGTTAAAAGACATCAGTTATTTTATAATTAGCATACTATAATGTTTTATATTTCATAAATTTTATTGATGTTATGAATATGGAAAAATGTATGAGATAATGTCATTGGGATTTTACTAAAATCACCTAACAAAACAATAAATGGAATTAAGGCTAAGTTAGACATGATTAACATTGGTATACCAGAATATTTGGCACAAGTGAAGGGTGAAAGATGGAATTTCATTCCATGAAATGAAAATAATATTTCCAGGAAAGAGATATTTTAGTTTTGAATATTTTTGAATGATGTACAGGTTTTACAGGGGCATTACTGAAATATCAAGAATATCATTTCACTGAAAAATTTAAAATCAAAGTGTAACGTCTTGACTTTTACCAAGGTAAATACAGTTTATTATTTAGTCTAATTTCATAAAGACACCCAGGGCACCTACCCACATATCCTGATGTAGTTATTGAGTTATAGACTCTTTTTTTATTTACATGAGGTTATGAAAAATAATACACTGTTCCTTGGCGCAATATTTCATGTCAAAATAAATTAAAAGGATTAAAAAAATTTAAAAATAAATAAAAATATAAATAAATAAATAAATAAATAAATAAATAAAGAATAAAAATAAAGAATAAAATAATTAGTGGTTTTGAGAAAAATAAAAATAACTAAAATTATATTAACCTATTTTTTATTTTTTTCTTTTCTACTTCCCTTCCTTTTATTTTTATCTTTTATTTTATTTTTTTCTTTATTTATTTTATTTTATTTTCAATATTTTATTTATTTTTTCCTTTTTATTTTTTAATATTTTATTTCTTTTTTCATCTTCCTTTCATTTATTTTTCTCTATATTCTCTCCCTCTCCTCTCCTCTAATGCCTTGTGCCCCACCCCTCTCCAGGTGGTGCACCTCCCTCCTCCTCTGCTTCAGACATCTACTGCACCTTTTATTCTCCTCCTATTTCAATTTCATTAGAAGCGTATTGATGTTACTAGTAAGTATTATCATACAAACCAATTAATTTTGGGTTTTATCCTCTCTCCATCACTCAATATTTCATATAATGTTTTTACTTTAAATTGGGGTTTTTTGTTAAATCCTCTGATTTCTTTTGTTTTAGGTCAAATGAAAGGTTATTGTAGGATATGGGGTATATTATGACTACAAGGTAGGGTGTTAATGTTATTTCCCATCATTTTATTTCTTATTTTACATCACACCATTATGCCTCTCATCAATGCCTATAGGTGAAACCTATATAATTTATTTTAATGTAATTAAATTGTTTTTCCTAGTTTGTTGTGATCTTTGTTTGAGGAAAACTATTTTTCTGGGTTGTTTCCATAACATCAGATACCCCGTTGTGTGTACCGACATAATTGTCCTATTTTACCTTTGATCTTGAACATTTAATTTATCATTTATGTGGCATTAAATTGTTAATTTAATGGATTCAATTACGAATGATTTTGCTGATATATATATATATATATTCTTCTTTTATTGTTTTAATTGAATTCAGACTGTGGAAAGAATGAGGGTCCCATAATAAGAACCCAAAAGTGGACTCTCCATGATCAATAGGATATAACATGATGAACTGAGAAAGCAATGTTTTAGGCCTTTCAGGCAGGGGATTCGCTGGTCTTTTTACTATACTATTGTGCAATATCGGTTCACTAATGGGAAATCGAGGACAGATCCATTGGAAAGTTGGCTACACAAATCCTCAGGTGATAGTCAGTTCCTTACGTGTGATACCTGAGATGGAATCTTGGTTACCATACCATGACCGATACATGGACTCTCAAAAGGATCACCTTGGATGAGCTCGTGGAATTGGATAAAACTAAATGGATATACCATAGATATACCGAAGGGATAGTCTTGGAATCCACCACTGAAATTGAAAATTTTAATATAAATTCTTGAAATGATTATATTGATATTGCATTGAGTTTCCTTATGCCTTGTGATACCTGTCTTGCACTTTCAGTGAACCCAGTTTTGACATATGGATTAAACACCAAGGAAAAGCACAAGCTTGGGGAAATGACCTTTTCTTTGGTCTGTCATGTTACTTCAGCCTTTAAATATATATTATGCTTTACCGAGTTTCTCATTCAGACTTCCGGCTCAAGATGAAGCAGGTGGTATGGGGAA
Organism: Viscum album; assembly: GCA_963277665.1. Lineage (NCBI taxonomy): Eukaryota > Viridiplantae > Streptophyta > Magnoliopsida > Santalales > Viscaceae > Viscum > Viscum album. The sequence continues at coordinate 2,077,794,416 of OY728128.1, read as the reverse complement.
TGTACAGGTTTGGGAACCCATCCCAACTTAAATTTCCTTTATTTAATTAATTTATTACATTTATTATACATTGGAACCCTACTATTTTTCTATAACATGAAATGGAAAGGTCTAGGCACTGTGGGTGTTTGTTTACTGAGATTATATATCACACCCTTATCGAGTTCCATTTGGTACCCAAGTAGACTTTATACTCATAGGTATAGATACAAGGAATCTTACCACTCCCAATGATTTATTTATTTGTTGTTTTGGATGTATATTTTGGGGCAGATAACCAAGCCTTTTCTCGAGATGTCATGTGGTAGTTTTTGGTATTTTTGGAAGTTTTTATTAGCATGTAGTATATTCTTGTACCCTGTACCCCTAAACCTTTATTTATTTACTTTTGGCATCATACAATGACATCATCAGGGTACCTATTATGACTATTCAGCTTCTGCGATTATTATTTGTCCTGTTGGGTCATTAATATGCTTATGCTGCTATATGATTTTCCTCTATACTTCAATTACTTATTACTTATATTGTTTTCTTCTATGTAATAACTTATCCAGTGATGGAATATTCACCCCATCGACTCACCCATGGAACTAGATGCATGTTAAAAGCATCTAGTGTTTGGGGAGATTCACTTGAGGTCTTGTGTCCCACCGTCTCGGGACCCGATTCCGTGGCACTTGGGGCGGGATGTTACAAAGTTGTATCAGAGGTTTATTTACCATTTGTCTTACTATTTGGGTTTTATAGGAGACTAGGACATAGGAGTTTATAATTTAACATGTTCTTGTACTTAGCTATCCCATGTATTGGGGAAACCAAAATTTCAAGGGTTGGGGATTTTAGTTATTGATTAAACCATTTAATCTTGATACTACTTCACTATTGGGTCACACACTTGTCTTATACCATTACTAGTATTGGTATTATTGAGATGATGATTTTAACTATTTAATCCCAATGAAATGAGGGAATTTGATTTACATTAATCATATTAGGCACCATTGGGATTAAAAGGACATGTATATTGTCATGTCATATCTACTTTAGGTGTGCAGTTTCTTGTTTTTAGGTGAGTGATGTTGTGTTTAGTTGTAATAACATACAATACATTTTTTTATAAACATAATGTTTGTACCGACTTTCTAGATGAAAAAAACACCTTAAGTGGAAATCTTGGACTTTTAATTGACTTTATCAGGGAAATGGGTGGTAGGATGTGTCTTAGTTATGTATCTAAGACCTATTATTTTTCAATCTTGATCTAATTCATGGACCGGGTGGTCTGTTATGTAAAACTCAGAGGCAGACCATGTACATAACATACTTATTTAATTTAATTACCTACTATACCATGTTCAAGGAGTCATTGTACCTACCATTTTTTTACTTCTCCTTTAATTGTTGACCCCGTCTTCCATAGAAACTTGTCTAAGGTGTGTGTTTTTAAATTATAGAGAAATTTGGTTGCGACGTATTTGTGCCATAAACATGGAGAGTAGTGATGAGAACATTCCAGAGATGATGGTTCCGGAACCACATGTAGTTCCTCTTATAGTGACTCTTATGGATACACCTCATGATCTTCTATTTGGTGTCGATGCTCAATTCATGGATAGTCTTCTCATGTTCATGTAGTCGGTTCAGAGTATTCCCGGGCTTGACATGACTATGGAAGAACTTACTTGGGACTTTCTATAGTAGAATCCTCCCACCTTCTTAGTGTATAGAGGACCTCATATGATAGAGTCATGTATAAAAGCTATGAAATCCATCTTTAATCGTCAAGATATTCTTCTAGAGAGAAGGGTCAAATGTGCTGTCTATATGCTTCGGGACTCCTCCAAGCATTGATGGGGTGTCATTTCTCAGGAAGAGAAACCTTAATAAATGGTTTCTAAAGACTTCCAGACATCATTCTATGATAACCTTTTCTTACACAATCCAAGAGAATATTATGGTAGGGAGTTCTTAGATCTTCACCAGGGATTTATAACTATTTCAGAATATTCTACATGCTTCTCTGAGCTACAAAATGTTTTTCCATATCTGACTAGTGACACAAAAAAGACTATGAGGATATTTTAAGAAATACTTGGATATTCTATCCACTCATAGGTGAATGTATTTAGTTTTATTAATGTTACATAGATTATGAATTAGTCCCTAATTACAGAACAAAATATCAGAGAAGCTGCTCCTGTGAGCCAGGGTAGTTCAATTTCGAGGTAGGGCGATGGTTCTTTAGGAATTAGGAAGCACTGTTACATGAGTGAATGTGGGGGAAATGAAAGTCATATAACCCATACAAAAAAATTATTATATGTCATAAATGCGGTACAGTTGACCATAAGGAGCCCCAGTGCATGAGGAACCCATTGGAGTGTTGAGCTTGTAGAAAGATGGGTCACCTTAAGTGTTTTTTTTTCATTCTTTTTAATTATCTTGTAGTGGTAGGGGATCTATTCCAGTGCCTCTATTAGGTAAGGGATCAGTGATTCCACGTCCAGATGGGAGTTGGTCTTCTACTGGCTAATCAGACCGTGGTAGTAGAGGTAATGGTTGAGGAAATTTAGAATCAGATCATCAGCATTGGTAGAGTGAACCTAGTCATTCTATTCAGGAGACATCTTAAGAGTGAAGATCAGGACATATATATGTAGTGAAAACAACACTAGTGGGGTAGAGTCCTAGACCATATATTGTTATAGGAATTGTACTTGTAGCCACTAATTTATTTTTTGCTATTTATGACACGGGTGCATCACACTCTTTCATATATACTACGATTGTTTAATGTCGGGGTCTTTCCATTGAATACTTATATGGTGTTATGTCTCTCAACACATATTTTGGGGTCAGAACATAAAGTATACATTAGTTCTAGGATTTCCCTTAAAGATAGGTGGTACCATTTGTTCTATAATTTAATCATCCTTGAGATGAATAGATTTGATATCATTCTCGGTATGGACCAAATAATTCTTTATTATGCCCAAGTGGATTTATATCTCCATCTATTTTCCTTCACCACACCTAAGGGAAGCATGTATATACATTAGGGATAATGGGATATCCAGTAAGATCTAACTGGACCCAAGCATTATGGACTGGACAGGGTGAAAAATCAACTAGAAAGACTATTTTTTAGCGATTAGGGATCACAATTAGTGGATATTCCTTATGTTATGGATCATTTCATAGATGTTTTACTTGAAAATTTATCCATATTACCCCTTGTGAGGATATTTGAGTTCAATATCAAGCTAGTACCTAGTGCATCACCAAAATCCATTCCTCCTTATAGAATGGAACCTATAGAGATACATGAACTCAATAAAAAGATTAAAGAACTTGATAATAAGGGTTTTATTAGACCGATAACATTATCATGGGGTTCAATAATACTTTTTCCCAAGATGGAAAATTATACCCTCATATTTTGAATGGAATACCATCGACTCAACTAGATTTTAGTAAAGAATTTATATTTGTTTCCTCGTATGGATGACCTCTTTGACCAGATCCAAGGAGAAAATATTTCTCAAAGATTGATCTATGGTTGGGATATCAATAGGTGCATGTCCAATCATCAGATATACCATGTAAAACTTTCAGGAGAAGTTATGAACAATATTATTTTTTGTTTATTCATTCAGTTTGATGAAAACACCAACATTTTTCCTCGACCTAATGAATTGGGGTTTCCACCTATACCTTGATTACTTTATGGAAGTCATCATAGATGAATTATTAGTGTAATGTATTTCTATACATGACTATTTCAATCATATTGAGATCGTGATGAGTACACTAAGAGTGCACCAGCTATACATGAAGCTCATTAAATGCCACTTTTGGATCAATAAGGTTATCTTCTTGGGCCATATCATATCATATGCCTGTATATCGGTCAACCTAGAAAATGTGAGTGCATCAGTTTCCTAGGAATAACACAAGAATGTGTTCAAAATAAATTGTTTCTTGGGGATTTTTGGCTATTATAGGAATTTCATCCATGATTTCTTCTTCTTAATAGTGCCTCTTACAACTCTGATTAAGAAGGGGGTGCAATTTATCTAGTCATAAGTTTGTGATAATGATTTTCAAAAGATAGAGGGAAGATTCATGCCAACTCTGATATAGATTCTTCTTGAGCCAAGAAGAAGTTATATGATTGATCGTGATGCTTCAGGAGTTAGACTGTGTGTAGTTATGATGCAATGTGATTGAGTCGTGGTTTATAGATCCTGCTAGTTAAGGAATCATAGGAAGAAGTATCCTACACACGACCTCAAATTATAACCTTTGGTTAATGATCTATGTTTTTGGAGACACTAATTTTTTGGTGAGAGGTTCATTATTTACATGGATAATAAAATATTGAAAAATATATCCACATAGTGATACATAAATTTGAGGTGGCACAAGTGGGTCAAATACCTCCAGTAATTCAACTTTGTGCTTTATTATACCCCTGGAAGGGTAATGTCATGGCTGACACTTTGATCAGCAAAACATACAAATAAACCTTCCATGAAAATAGTAATGTGTAGAAGATGGTGGATTTATTTTCTAAGACGCATCTGGAGGTTTAGGAGCAGCATAAACAACAATTTCTAGTGGCTCTTGCAGTGATTTCATCTCTTCTAGAGAGAGTCTGTAAGTGATAGATATTTGATCTGGTGGGCCTTGTTTTGAGGGAGTGTGTTACAAAAGAGAACCTGCCTCCTGTTTGGGTTATTGATGAAAGTAAAACTCTACTCTACCATGGTTGTTTATGGATTCCTTCTAATATTCTGGAAGATATGATGAGGGAATCTCATTTATATTTTAGTGAAGTTCATCCAGGACTTACTAAGATGTACAAAGATATGCATCATCAGTACTAGTGGCCAGGTATGAAGAAGTAGATAACAAGATTCATCTCTCAGTTCTCCACCTATCAGTAGGTGAAGGTGGAGAACTAGAAACCTTCTAGACTCTTGAAGCCTCTCTCAATTCCTGAGTGGAAATGGAATAATTTCACCATTGATTTCATTACAGGATTGCCGAGATCTTCTCAAGGAAATGATGCAGTATGGGTGCTCATAAATAATTTGACCAAAGTCACACACTTCTTACATATCTGAGACACATTCTCTATTGATGATTTAGGGAGGGAATATATTCAGGATATAGTTTGACTTCATTGAATGTCTCATTCTATCATGTCAGTATGAGAATATCATTTCACATCGTGATTCTGGAAAGGGTTGAAGTAGGCACTTGATACACTGGTAATTTTGAGTACTTTAAATCACCCCTAGACTGATGGGATGTCTGATCAAACCATACAGGTGTTATAGGATATTCTTTACGCCTATATCCTTGATTTTTGTGGTTCTTGGGAGAAACATATTCCCATTTTTGAGTGTACCTATAATAAAAACTTTTAGGAAACAATTCAAATTGCTCCATATGAGGCCCATTATGTTAGAACACAATGTTCACCTCTATACTGGATCAAAGCAGTCGAGGTATCTCTTTAGGGTCCTCATCTCGTTCAGGAGACTTCTGAGCAAGTATAGCTGATTCATAAGCATATGGATACAGCTTAGTCTAGATAGAAGTCTTATACCGATCATCATTGTGGACCCCTAGTGTTTGAGGTGGGACATCAGGTCTTTCTATGTGTTTATCTAAGGTTGGTTCATTGATGAATCAAGAGACATAAGAAGTTATCACTATGAAATGTCAGACCGTTCGAGATAGTGGGGAGAGTTTTACCGATAGCCTATGAGTTTTTGGAACCTCAAAGGTACCATTCCAAGCAAGATGTATTCCATATATCTCTACTTTGAAAGTATCATCCATAACCTTCTAATTCATTTAACCGTGATGACATCAATATTGAGACGAATGCATTCTTCAAAAAGAGTAAGATTTTTATCATCAATCGTAGCATGAAGGTTCTCCAAGGAAGGTATGTTCCTATGGTTATGGTGATATGGTAGCACAAACACATTCAGGATGAGACCTTAGAGAAAGATATTGATGTGTGTGTACAATGGTCGTATTGTTTCACAAGCGATGTTCTATAACCCTTGGAGGGGAAACTAGGGGATGAGTTGTCTTAAGGAGGGGGAGTTTGTAACGTCTCAACTTTAACCAAGATACATACCATTTAATTTTGTAGTCCAATTCTATAAATGGACCATGGGAACATGCCCACACTGCCTGATGAAGGTCCTGAGCAGCAGACACTTTTTTATGGTTGTGTGAGATTATGTAAAACAATACACTGTGCCACTGTGTAGTGTTTCATGTTAAAATAAATTAAAAGGATAAAAATAAATAAAAATAAATTTAAATAAATCAAAATAAATTAAAAATAAATAAATGTAAATAATAAAATAAAAAGGGGTTTTGAGAAAAATGTAAATAATTAAAATGGTCTTAACCCATTTTTAATGTTTTTTTTTCATTTTCGTCCTTTTATTTTTAATTTATTTTTAATTTTTTTTAATTTTTTCCTTATTTATTTTCTTTATTTCTTTATTTGTTCATTTTCCTTTTTATTTTATTTTATTTATTTTTTCTTCTTCTATTCCTTTATTTTATATTCTCTCTTCTCTCACTCTCATCTCCTACTATGCATCGTTCCCCCTCTCCATGTGGTGTTCCTCCCTCATCCTCTACTTCGAACGTTCGTTGCACCTTCGATTCTCCTCTAATTTCTACACTGTTAGAAGCATAGTGAATCTATGGGTAAAGAATATCATCCACAAAAAGTAATTTTGGGTTTCATCATCTATATAACGTGCAATCTACTGTGGAATCTTTTTACCTAAAATTGGGGGTTTTTATTAAATCCCCTGATTTCTCCCATTTTAGGTCAAATAAAATATTGTCCTGGAATGTGGGGAATACTATGACTATGAGGTAGGGTGTCTATATTATTTCTTGTCATTTTTTTGCTTCGTTTACATTTCACTATTGTGCCTCTCATCAGTGCCTATTGACAAAACATAAATAATGTGTTTTAGTTTAAATAAATTGTTTTTCATTGGTTTTTATGACCTTTGTTTGAGGAAAACCATTTTTCTAGGTTGTTTCTATGACTTTGGACACCCCATTGGGGGTGCTGACATAATTGGACTTTTTTACCTTTGGCCTTGAACTTTTAATGTGTCATTTACATGGAATTAAATAGTTAATTAAATAGATGCAATTAAGAATGATTATTATGATATATATATATATACTTATCTTATTGTTTTAATTAAATTTGGGTTGAGGAAAGAATGTGGGTCCCTTATTAAGAACCCATAAATGGACTCACCATACTCAATAGGCTATAACCCGATGTGCCATGAAATTGGTGTTTTAGTTTTTCCAGACATGGGCTTCCCTATTCTTTTTACTATATTATTGGGTGATACTGATTCCCTAAGGGGAAACCGAGGATGGACCCATTGGAAAGTTGGCTATTCCATGCCTTGGGTGATACTCGATCCCTTATATATGATTCCAACGATGGAATCATGGTTACCATACCATGAGTGATACTTGGACTCTTTAAAGGATCACATTGGATGGGCTTATGGAATCATATATAACTGAATGGATGCACTATAGTGATAAATCAGATATGATCTTAGAATCTACCTCTGAAATTGAAAATTCTAATATTAATGTTTGATATTCTTATAATGATATTGTATATTGTTTCTTTATGCTTTGTGATACCTCTCTTTTTCATTCAGTGCACTTATTTTTGACATATGGATTAGACCCCAGGCCAAAGATCAAGCTTGGGGGTATTCCCTTTTCTTTGGTCTATCATGTTACTTAGGCCTTACACTATATATTCTTCTTTACTAGGTATCTCATTCAGACTTTCGGCTCAGGCCGAAGTAGGTGGTATGGGATGATTTTTTGTCTGGGAACCCATCCCAAGTTTCAATTATTTTATTTAATTAATTTCTCACTTTTATTATACATTGGCACACTATTATTTGTTTACAACATGAAATGGAATGTTTTAGACACTGTGGGGGTCAACCTACTGGGATTATATCTCACACCATTTGTGGCTTCCATTTTGACCCAAGTAGACTTTATGATTTTAGGTATGGATACATAGAAGCATGTTTCACCCGATGCTTGATTTCTTTACTGTTTTGGGCAGAGATTTGGGGGAAGAGGGATGAGCCTATGCTTGAGATTCCATGTGGCGGCTTTTTCTCTTTTTGGTGGGTTTTTGTAAGAATGGAGTCTATGATTATACCCCATACCCCTAAACTTTTATTTATTTACTTTTTTCACCTTAAATTGAAATCATCATGGTATATATTATGACTATTCAGCTTCCATAGATCATATTTTTTCTATTGGGTCATTTATCTACTTCTACTATTTTATGATTTTTATCTATGCTTTTGCTACTTGTTACATATATTATTACCATTGTGTAATACCTTATCCTATGATGAAATATTCTCCCCATGGACTCACCCAAGGCCCTCACTACTAGTTCGAATCCTCTGGTGTTTGGGGATATGCACTTGAGGTCATGTGGCCCACCGTCTCGAGGCTCAGTTCTATGGATGTTTGGGTTAGACTCTACATAAAGGGACTGAATTCACATGATTATCATGTTTTTATAAAATATCTAATTCTTATATGTTTATGTTTATTTTTTTCTATGAATTTATATAATATATTAAGCAAGATCTGTTTCTTTTTCAAAGTTATATGCAAAAAGTTATTGATCTGGAGAAATTTCTTACTATGGAAAAGGAAATTTCTATCATGTTCATTGAATTAGAGATATTATTCCCACCATAATTCTTTGATATGATGGTTCCCATTATTGTTCATTTAGTTATAGAGATTCTACTATGTGGTCCTATACATTGTAGATGGATTTACCCCATTGAAAGTTATATGAATATTTTGAAAGCGTATATCAGAAATCCAATTTGGATAGAATGTTATATTTTGGAAATATATATTATTGATGAATCCATTGAATTCTATAACAAATACCTATCTGATGTTAAAAATATTGGCCTTCCAAAATATCTTCACAACAGGTGGATTTTGGGTGAATGAATTTTCATATTAGATGGTGTTATAATTACTATTATAGAGCTTGAGCATGCTCACCATTATAATTTACATAATAGTTTATAGGTTTTACAATATTTTGAAACCCAAATAGCAATTCCTAGGAATTTTAATCCATCGAGGGTTGAAACTGAATATCAAATACACATAATTAATAATTTATAGGACCGTTTTTGGATCATATTTTTAATGAGTCAAGTTCAAATCTAGATTCAATTTCAGAATGAATTTTATGGATTTCTAGAGGACCTCATGTGCATGTATTATCTTATAATGGTTATGTAATTAATTTGTATACATTATATACAAATGAACTTGATAAATTTATTACCATGAAAAATACTAGAGTTAGACTTATGGATAAAGGGATGTATGTATCAAGTACCAAGGACATAAATTCAATTTATGGGAATATTATATAATTTGGAATCATCAAAAAATATTGTTGTTATATTATAAAACATTCCAAGTGATAATTTTTAAATTCATGTTTGTTTTTTATATGATTACAGTTAAAATAGATAAATTAGAAATCATTAAAGTGGATTTTTGTAATGGAGGGTGAAAAGATGAATGATATATAATGGAAGGTAATACATGTAGTTTATATTCTATAACCCACAAACAAAAAGTGGTCAATTGTTATTTTGTTGACCAAAACCACTAAAGGGTAAAATATCAATTTTATTGAGGGTGGACCTTTCATTGAGATGTAACAATCATTTCATAGTGGTCCTAATGTAGATGGGGTCTTGTATGTTTGAGGACAACATAATTATGGGATTTGGATACTCGATATATGGGTCAAAGGCAACAATATTATTCACATGTCGATGCTACCCATATAGAGGAACAATATACAGATGATTTTGTAGCTGAGGAAATGGTAGACAGTGGACATCCTATATCCCGAAAAAGTTCCATCATAATATAACAATGTTAAAGAAATTATTAAGGTAAGAAACAAATGCAAAAAATTTGTGGTTGGATGGAATGAATGTGGCCAGCCTATTGTCCCTAACAAGGTCATGTTTAGTAGCTACACTGGGATTACAACTAGAATTCATTTTCCAATTGATGTAGATACGTCGTATTGTGTTTTTCCAACACTCAAGGAAATAATTTAGGAAGATATTATGGTAATATTATTATATACATCATTTATTATACTAAAATAATAATAATTAAACATTTATTTACTCTTAATTATGCATTATAAATTTCATTTTTACTAGATGATAGCTGAATGAAATTTTTGTTAATGCTTTCTAGAAGGGATTATAAAGGCTTTTAGAACATTATTATGAAGTATCATCTTAGAGTTAATGAAAGAAAATAATCCTCCACCCACCATAGATGTATGCACACCTGATAAACAAAAAAATGTGGAATGCATTTATTTATCATCATGAGGGGACCATTTTTAGAATACATTCATATTGATCACAAATTTATTGATAATATGTGTATTAATAAAATTGATTAAATATTATTAATTTATGAGAAAATAATTTTGTAATAAAAATAATAATTGTGCACTAAATCCAATGCACCCATACCATAAAGCAAGGACGAGATATGTTTTATTTGAAAAAATGGTAAGTGTTTTAAATCTATAATAATAATTTTATGTGACATGAAACAATAACATAATAATATTCCTTTGTTTATATGCATATTGATGAATCAAAATACAAATCCACGTTTATCACACATCATGTTCTATGGAAGGAGGATCATGTAAATAAATACGGGACACTAATAGTTGAAAACATACAATAAGTATTAAAAACATGTAAAAATATGTATTTCATAACAATAATATCTTATTTTCATATATTTATTATCAAGATTAGACACAATTATCATCATTATCTCTACTTGAGAAATGAATACTATTAGTGGCATCGAAGCACCTAGATAAATATGGTCATGTCAAATTTGATGGTTTTGGGGGTTTTATTTGAAACATATTTTCAGAAAATAAATGAATAGAAGGATCAAGATAAGAAAACAGATGAGATATAGGGACAGTTAACTTCTCTTGAATAAAATATTAATCAAAAATCTGAGTTGTTATAATATGTCATGTGATGGAATCAAAGAGAAGAAAAAACACAAAAACAACAACTACATAAAGATACCCCCACCCCCACTGGATTTGAGGTGAGCCATTCCCCTTAGAGGGATGTATTACAAGAGGTAATAATTTTATTCATAACTTTTTTCTACGAAATTTGAATCAAGATTTACTGACACCTTCACTATACCGATATTCTATAGGGTGACAATAATTTTGTTTTTAAGATAACAGTACCCACCCATCAACTTTTTGTGAGGGGTACAATCTATAATATCAAAGGATATATTATACAAAACAAAAAACTTTCAATAGGTTGTGTGAGCATATATATTCACATAGATCACGAGCTAAGAATTAAGAAACCTATTCCACATGATTATCTAGAAGTTATGATGGAAGATATTTCTATTAAAACTTACATATCATGGCCATTTGATAATGTAAAATTACATGTCAATAAAGTGGTATTAATTTATAATTTATTTCTCATATAAAACCCTTAACAATTAATAAAAAAATCTAGAACTGATGAATGTTATTGTAGATAGAAAAATGGAAGGGGTTAAAATAGATTGTGGAATCAAAATGATCTATATAATCTACTAATAAATCTAGAATATCTATATAAATTCCCATTACCCTTCCTATTCAACATCCACATTTACTAACATTATAATTTCATGTGGATACAATATTAAAAAGTGGTTATACAGCCATAATTTCCTTGGAATAATAAATGTATGAGGAGTATATTACATAATATATTCCTCCAAAGAGTGTAAATGATATTTTTAATCATAAATGGCTATGAATATTAGTAGTAAATTTATAAATGAGGTTTTTTTTAATAATTGTTTTTATAATAGCTAATATACTATGTAAGTTATGATTAAATAACATTCATTTTTTTATAATAAAATATACCAATAATATTTTTAGGGAAGCCCCATGAACTAAAATTTGGACCCATCTATCATCCCATCACTTCTACAAAACAATTCTCATTTGAACCAATGAAATATAAAGTAATAGTGAACAAACTAGATATAATTTCTAAAAGAAAACTTAAAGTTGATATAATTTTCTTAATACCCATGATGTAGTGGTAAAACTCTATAATTTTATCATATCAAGTATATTATTATTCCATTTATTACTTATTCCTTTCTTTGGTATCATTGGTTACTCATTGCAATCCATTTGGACACTAAAAGGATTTATTTTCTAGATTCAATGCATGTATTCCCAATAGATCAACCACACAATATGACTTTTATCAATTTATAGTACACTACATGTAAAATTCTACAAATAAAATTCAAGTTATTCATTTTATATTATGTTTTAATGAAAATTAAATTATGATAGGGTAGTGGTTAAAAAACATCAAAATCATGGAATGAGGAAAATCCATGGGCATGATGAGCCTATTAACATCTAAAAATAGATATGTATTAAGGTATATATATTAATATATCACTATCAAAACATTAATCAAAACAAATTACTTATTTGTCCCAATGTTTCTACTATACCTGGAAAAACAAATGGAAAATATTGTGGTTATTACATTTGATAATATAAGAAATATATCATATTACATAAAAAATATAGCATACATAAAGAGGAAATTCCAGTTATAATTTTAAATTCATTTAAAATATCTATTAAAAAAATTTTTATTTATATTTTCTTGTAATACTAGGAATTTCGATAGTCATCATATTAAAAAGAGGAAGTAGATTTGTTTAGAAAAAAATGGGCAGAATACATGGTATTAAGATTTATATAGACATCATGGATAGGTGAATTCCAACTACATATATAGTTTATTTTCTCATCATTTTATCTACAAATTATTTGTTAATTTCATTATCATTTTTACCAGATACCCGTTTTGTTGAATTTAATTATCAAAAAACATGTGAAATACTCAAAACCAAGAAAATTAATTAGTATTGTTTTGATATTCATGAAATTATACACATGTATTTTGCGACTTGTAGGATTCAACCATACATTAATCTGATGCATGGTGTGACCATTATGGCTCAAAGTGTGAATTTTTATTAAAAATTGACATTTTATTTCAAAACACACACCACATACTCAAAATTAAAAAAACACATTTTGTATAGTATTTTTACTTTATAAAAATGACCCATAAATCATTTATGATGTGTGTGAATCGTCTAAACCTCAATTTGATATATAGTGTGCCCTGTATGACTCAAAGTGTATGTTATTAGTTTAAAATTGACAGTTTAGTTCAAAAGTGTGTCACTTACTGAAAATCAAGAAAACACACTCGTATTATCTTGATAAATTATAAAAATAGTTTATAAGTAATTTTTAATGTGTAAGAATTAGTCTTGTGTCAATCCAACACATGATGTGACCAGTATGACTCAAAGTGCATGTTTTAATCCAAAATTGAAATTTTAGTAAAAAAGTGATGCGACCTACTGAAAACTTAGAAAAACATTCATATTTTATTGATACTTCATAAAAGAATCCTTATGTAATATTTGATATGTAGGGATCAATAAAAAATCAATCCAATATATGATGTGACTTGAATGACTCCAAATGTGTCATTTTATTTAAAATTTACATTTCAGTTCAAAACACACATCACATACTCAAAAATGAGAAAAAAACATTCAGATTGTTTTGATACATTAGTAAAATGATCCATAAGACATTTGTGACATGTATAAATAATTCCCACCTTAATCAGATACATGGTGTGTTCGGTATGGATCAAAGTATATGTAATTAGTTTAAAAATGAAGTTTTAGTTCAAAACATGTTTCACTCACTGAAAAAAGAGAAAATGTTTTCAGATTGTCTTGATATTTGAGTAAAATGATTTATATGTCATTTTTGATGTGTAGGAATCAGACTCACATGAAACCAACACACTATGTGACCAGTATGACTCAAAGTGCATGTCTTTAGTTTAAATTTACATTTAATTAAAAAACTTATGAGGTATTTAAAACTAAGAAAAAAAGTCATATTGTTTCAATAATTTATGAAAATAATCATTAAGTTATTTTTTCTTTTTAAGAATCAACTGAATTTCAATCCAATGAATGGTGTGAGTAGATGACTCCAAGCGTGTTTTTTTATTTAAAATTGAAATTTTAGTTCAAAACAAAAATCTTGTTCTCAAAACATTGGAAACACAATTGGACTATTTTGAAAAATTATTATAATGATCCATAAGTCATTTGTGATGTGTAGGAATCATCTTAACCTCAATTCTGTACATGATATGCCCAATATGAATGAATGTCTATGTTAACAGTTTAAAATTGACAGTTTAGTTTAAACTATGTGTTATAGAAAACTGAGCAAACATAATAAAATTTTCTTGATAATTCAGGAAAAATATTCATAAGTCATTTCTGATGTGTAGGAATCAATCTCACATCAAAATGACACATGATGTGACCAGTATGATTAAAAGTTAATGTTTTCATTTTAAATTCACATTTTTGTAAAAAATTCATGTGACATATTCAGAATTGAGAAAATGAATTCATATTGTTTTTTTACTTTAGTAAAAAAGTCGTTTAGTCATTTTTGATGTGTAGGAATCAAATTCATATCAATACAATGCACATTGTGACTAGTATGACTCAAATTGTTCGTTATTACATAAAATTGAAATTTTAATATAAAAAAAATTTCATATACTCAAAACATGTTAGACACATTTGGATTGTTTTGATACTTCAGGATAATGATCCATAAGTCATTTTTCAATTATAGGAATCAACCACACCTCAATCCAACAAATGGTGTTCCTGGTATGACTCAAAATGTATATTATTAGTTTAAAATTGACATTTTAGTTCAAAATGTTTTTCAATCACTAAAAACCCATAAAATGATCCCATATTTTCTTTATACTTTGGGAAAATTGTTTACATATCATTTTTGACATATATGAATCAATTTCTGATACATGATGTTATTAGTATAACTCAAAGTGTGTGTTTTTTTGTTTAAATTTACATTTTTGTAAAAAAGACACATGATATATTGAAAACCAAGAAAACAAATTCATATTATTTGGATACTTTAGGAAAATAATAATTATATAATTTTGATGTGTAGGAATCATGATCATGTTATTTGGACACATGGTGTGATCAGTATGACTCCAAGTGTGTCATATTATTTAAAATTTGCATTTTAGTTCAAAACACGCATTGTGTACTCAAAACTAAGAAAACACATTTTGATTATTTTGAATATTTAATAAAATGATCCATAATTAATTTATGATGTATAATAATATACTTCACCTAAATCCAATATATTGTTTTCTCTATATGATTCAAAGTGTATGATATTAGTTTAAAACTGATCTTCTAGTTTAAAACATGCTTCACTCACTGAAAACTAAGAAAACACAATATGATCACGTTGATACTTTTGTATAATAATTCATAAGTTATTTAGGATGTGTAGGAATTAGACACATGTTAAACTAATACATTATGTGATTGGTATGACTCAATGTGTGTTTTTACAGTTTAATTTGAAATTTTAGTAAAAAAGACACATGACATACTCAAAATAGAGAAAACACACTCATATTATCTTGATACTTTAGGAAAATTATCTTTAATTCATTTGTTATGTATATGAATCAACTGTACCTCAATATGATGTAGGGTGTGTCCAGTATGGTTTCAAATATTTTTTTAGAGTTTATAGTTGACACTTGAGTTCAAAACATGCATCACATACTCAAAAAAAAATACATTACGATTATTTTGATATTTTTGGAAAACAGTTCATAAGGTATTTTTGATGTTTAAGAGTCATAGATACTTTAATCGGATATACGGGGTGCTTGATATGACTCTATGTGAATGTTCATAGTTTAAAATTGACACTTTCGTTCAAAACACACATCACATACTCAAATCCAAACAAACATTTTTTGATTTTTTGATAATTTTGGTCAATAATATAAAGTTTATTTTTAATATGTAGGAACTATCCACACCTCAATCTAGTAAATGATATAGCCGGTATGACTCAAAATGATTGATTTCAATTTTAAAAATAAATTTTATTATGGTATAGTTTCATATTTATTTTTAATAATTTTATATATACTATTACCAACATAATGTTTTTATATAGGTGTACTCTTTTTCTCAAGCTGGAGTGGTTGCTAAACAATTGGGAGCACGATCGAGCTCTTTTGAGATTGGTTTAGAGAGAAAAAATAGCGGAATACTCATGTTATTGAATGTTTGTGATAAATTCACTACCGAAAAATGTTAATTAGTGATGTTTGTTTACATTATAGATGTTTAAAAACATCTCTAATTCATTTTACTATGTTTTTGAAAAACGTCACTAAATGAGGTTTCACTAATTTAGCTACATTTATATGTGTTGTGAATTTTATGATGTTTATAAATGTCTCCTTTTAGCAATGAATATAAGCATTTCTAAATTATCAATGTTTATAAATGTAACTATTTGGAAACACTTCTCTTACTAATGTTTTCTAGAAACATTGGTAGGTAAACGTCACTAAAATAGCTATGTTTGATGACATTTATAAACAATGCTATTTATTTACATGTCATTTACGGAAATTTTCTAGAAATATAGGTAAGTTACCCCTTATTTATTGATGTTTCTAGAAAACATTGGTAAATTGTTTTATATATATATATATATATATTTAAAATTTATTATATATTTTTACAATAATTTTTTCCACCCCCTCTCCCACCATTATATTCCCTCCCTTTTTCCTCCTATATCACCCCCTCCAGAACCCATGCCCAATGCCCCTCCCTTACCCAAACCACCCCTCCTGTACCACTCCACCTCCAATACACACCCCTCGCCCCTCCATTATCCATGATGCCCCTCATTTACATCGACCCTCCCTTACCCACGCTACCCCTCCTGTAACACCACACCATATGTCCCACTACAATACTCTGTTTGAGCTATGCCCCATTCCACCTATCCCATCCTGTAAACCATTTTCCCCATGGCTCGCCATCCTTACAATTATAAGAAATCATTTTTCCTCCCATAGGAGTAGAACCGTGGACCTCCAGCATATATGTAACACCCCAAGCTTCCACGGTACACTTCTCTTTGAATAATACAGTAGCGTGTGTTGTACGCAACTTCGCGTTCTAACACACACCAAAACCAATAAAAGTAGCTGTTATGAATAGTAATACCTATTTTTTAAAATTTCATCTTGCCAAATGGACTTCGTTTTTAGATTCGTAATATCGAAATTAGCCTATGTTGAATTTTTGGTATTTTTCTGAGAACATCCAATTTTTTATGAATAGTGAAAAATACTTAAAAACAAATTTTTTAATAAAAATAATTTATAGTGATAAGTTATAATATTGAGTGGTTTTAAAGTGTAATTAGAATATATTTTTACCATTTTATCCAATGGTGGTCATTAGAATTAATTTCATATTGAAATTGGACATAAACAATTGTCAATCTTTTGATATATATATTGTTTCTTAAAAACATTCTATTTGTTGTGACAGTAGGTATTAATTATAAAATTAATTAATGAAACTTATATGTTTTGAATTTTTTAAAATAGACATCATTTTTGAATTCATAATATCAATTGTAGCTTAGGGTGAAATTTTGGCCTTCTTCTGAAAAACTTCAATTTTTGATGAATAGTGAAACCACTAAGTGGTAGTTAAAAAACTGATTTTTCGTTTAAATGAAACATTACCACTTATGTGTTTTTATTTTCAAAAATCTGACATACATGGTTGTCATTAGGAATTAAAATGTGGTTCAATGGGATAAAAATATTTTTTTGGTGAATAGTAACATTTAAGTTTAATTAATCGCGATTAAAGGTAATTAGTGAAATTTATGGTAAAAATGATATTATAAAAATATTAAAATACCTTTAAACTTGTCCTACCCCTATTGTATGAGTCATGTCCGACCAAGACAATCCATGGGTAAACTTGGGGACCCCATGGAGCCACTTTGGTAGGAAAATGACATTAAAAACTTTTTATTTAATGATAAAATAAAAATGTCACAAACATGAGTTGTTTTACTAAAACAATTTTTAAATGGGGTTATACAAGTCATATTTTTTACTATAAATATTCATTAGAAATATAAAACGATTTCCTACATCATGATATTTGTTTTATAATTTTTAGACATTAAATAAATTAAATTATTTATGACACCATGACGATGCAGCGATTACCTCATTAATTAACGATTTAAATAAAATAAAAAGATAATCTAAAATCTAAGACTTACACTTGTACAAATCCTATTGTATGAGTATATTTCGAACCCTTATAACCTTATACTCAAAATATATAAGTGTGGGACCTTTAAAATCCGAAACTCATTATATAATAAAGTAACATTTCATTACTTCCCAAAATTGCCCCTCCTCTCCTCTTATAAAAAGCCCCCACCACTACCACCTTATTCACACCTTCAAATCCTTTTGGATCGGCCAAACTCTGCCCAAATACACTCTAAAATTTCCTCTCTTACTCCTATAATCCTCACTTTGGGCAGAATTCATCCCAAGGAAGCCTTTTACTCAAATCAAAAAAAGAGTTACCTGATTTTAAGGTAATGTCTTCTCTTATGTTATTTTGTTTCATTTTTCTCCTCCAACCCCTTAAACTATTTTTATTCCTTTATTTTGTAACAACACCAGTATCTTAAATATACTAGGATTTTGTTATAAGAAGTATTTGATTTAAACTTACACACACCTTCGTCCAATGGTTAAAGAACATACTGTTTCTATGGTTGGCGAATTTCTGCCTCACGAAACGATGATTGTTCAATCTTCTTTTAACACCTCTCATGGTGGCCATTATGATGAAACTATTTTTATATATGATATATATTATGTTTTTGTTTTCCTTATGATTCTGAATTTTTCATTTATGTCATACCTTTATGATTTCCATTATGTGTAAATGCGATAATTTCATTTGAGGAAGTGCGGACTACCGCCCCCTCAAAGTGATTTGAATCGTTAATGCCATATGTGGGATGTATAAAGGATGGAGTAAATGGTATTATACATTATATTATACTGGAATTATAGTATAACTTTATATAATTATAATTTCATTCCATTAAATACTAAATAGAAATGAATGTAGCGTTCATGCGTATGTATGGCTTACCGTCTCCATGAACGGTGCATTTCATTTCTTACCGCTAAATGTTATGTAATATTATAAATGCATGTATATACTGGCTATATATACGATATATATGATATCTAAATCATGAAAATAATTATGGATATAATGGATATTTTACTCCATGAATAATGTGTAATTATAAGAAGTTTATTTTTGACTCAAGTACCAAAGATCGACAAAATGACCGTTATTAACTTAAATAATTACATAATGTTCATAACATGGTAATAAGTGATATAAAAGTTATAATGAACATGTAAAAGGTTATTAAGAAAAAATAAATTAACTCTAGATTATTATTCAGGAGGTTAAAGAATGGTCGAGTCAAGTCGGACACGAGGTAAGGGAACTTCTTAACCCAACTTCCATTCTTTGGGTTAATCTCTTACTTTCATATTATGTCATGAAATTATTATGTCATGTCTTGTATTTGTACATTCATTATGTGTACTTCTAGTGAATACACATAATAGATCTATTTTATTTAAAAAATGATATTTTTAAGGGACTTCGTCTCAATCTCCCTTCATTGAGGCATATTTGGTTTTATACACAACTTTCTTTTATACGGTGTATAAACACCTTTGACTTTTACTTTTATTCAAAAGAAATCTTTTTATACGAAGCGCTTTACTAAACGACAAAAGGGAATGTTTTTTTTCGTACGTATGCGGCGACAACGACTTCTCTGCCGCCGTGACCATTATTTGAGTTTCGGCTTCCTCTACAAGCCATAACTTTTTTTAAACGAAAAATAATTACAAAGTTTTAATTTTATTTTATTTTGGTATTGAAAATGGTTTTGAAAGTGTTTTTTATTATATCAATGTGTTGTTTTGATATCTTGTGATTGAAATGTGGAAATTTTATGTTTCCTTTATGCATGATTTATGTGATACGATTATGTTATGGTTTATGATATATTTAAACCTATTTATATGAGGAATGCATTGGACTTAATAAGTGATGGGTGGAGCCTGCTATAGCTCCTCGATGCATCGGTAGGTCTCATGAGGCAAACTAGTGTCTTGGCACGAGGCCTTGACAAAATCTTATTTTTAGTCTTGGCACGAGGCCTTGGATATGTGGTTATGATAGTCTGGCATTGTGAATTCCATCATTATGAATGTGGTTATTGATATTGCATGTGATTATTCGACCAGTAGAATATCCATGTGAATAAGTTAATGGAATTATTTCATTTTACGTTTTCCATATTATGCTCAAGTTCATGTTTAAAAGGCTTTTGTTTTAGTTATGCATTGCCTTAAATGTTTATGTTTATTTATGAAAGCTTCCGCAATATTGTTATCCTTACTGAGCATCTAAGCTCACCCCTTTCATTGTTTTAATATTTTTCCAGGATGTGATGAATTATTTTATGAATGACCAACGGAGATAGTCAGAAGAGGATATGAGTGTGGACTATGGAGACTTTGTTATTGTAGTTTTTCACTTTATGATGTAATGTAACATTTATGAATGTATCTAGTGTTTCCAAGGCTACTAAACTAATTGGTCTTTCAATACTTGATCTTTGGTGATCATGCCAATGTTACACAATAATGCACCGACTCTGGGTAACTACGGTCGGGGCGTTATAATATAAACACACAAGACAACCAACCTACTACGAATTATGATAATTAATTGTATTATAATATATATATTTATATATATATTTCAATATTTATGAAATTAATATATTATGATATATTAATATTTATTTATATATCAATAAATTTATGTTTATTTTTTATTTTTTATAGTTTTTTAATATTTTATATTTTTTGTTCATATATATATATATATATGTTTATAATATATATCTATGTTTTATATTTTATGTTCATATATAAGTTTATATTATATATAGTTATATATATGTATAAATTTTATATTTTACAATAGTTCTGGGGAGGGGGATAAATACACAATGAAAATCATACCCAATATATATATGAATATATTCTATGTTTATATTAATGTGTGTGTGTGTGTAAATATATATATGTGTATGTATACAAATATATAATAAGTCACTTTTTAAAATACTGGTAAAAATGTAACTAAAGTAGTCCTTTTTTCCAAAAAAACATGACAAAATATGAAATATTTAATTGTATTATGTTATATTTTTATATATAAATAGATTTCAGTATTTAAAAATTAATCTTATATATATATGTATATATCTTATATATTTTGATTTATGTTTAAATATATATATATGTGTGTGTTTATATTATATATTATAAATACATATGTGTGTCTATTTATATTAAACATATATATTCATATTTTATATTACACACACACACATATATATGTTTATATTATATATATATGTTTATTTTTTATATTATATACATATGATTATATTTTATGTGTGTATATATATTATATATATATATATCTCTGTGTGTGTGTGTCTGTGTTTATATTTTATGTCAATTTATATGTTTATATTATATATATATATATATGTTTATTTTAATATATATATGTATATATATATAAGTTTATTTGTGTGTGTGTGTTTGTGTTTATAAATATATATGTGTGTTTAATTTGTCATGTTTTAAAACATTAGAAAAAAATTCACTAAAATAGACATGTTTTCATAAATATGTGACTATGTTTAAAATATATATGTGTTTATATATATATGTGTGTGTCTGTGTGTGTATATATATATAAATATATATATTTATATATATATGTTTATATATATATGTTTATATATGTGTGTTTGTGTTTATATATATTTATATATATATCTATCTATTTAAATATATATTTACACTAATGCATGGAAATGGGCTATATAAATATATATATTTTTAGTGACCTTTCCAAAAAACATGTCAAATTTAGCGATGTTTTTGAGGAAACGTCCCTCACTTAGTGAAATTTTTGGGGAAACGTCGCTAAATTAGCAACATTTTTCATGAAACATTAATAAATTAGTGACACTAGCAGGAAACATCACTAATCAGCAGAGTTTTTAATAAACCCTCTCTCAATTAGCGACGCTTGCAGGAAATGTTAATAAAAATGCTAGGCCAAATTACAATTTTTGTTGTGATTGTACTTAGCGATGTAATTATACAAAAAAATATAATTGAAATTTCTATAATATAGTGTTTTTTTCTTGTATATGTGAATCATATTTTTTTTCAATTAAATTATCTATTTTCTGTTGTAGTGTGTTATAATTTTAGAAACAAACTACCTCATCAGGAAATTTATCAGCACTAGTTTAACACTAATAAAGGGGGTCCTTTATCATAACTAAACTATAATGGATAAAGGGACCCCATTATTAATTCTAAAATATATCTCATAATGGAACCCATTTATCACTTCTATTTTTAAAACTAATAAAAGTCACAGGCTTTTAAGGGTACTTGATAATCACACTTTTTAGAATTGATAAAACTCTTATTGCACTCTACTAAAGGGATGATATTTAGTAGTGATAATATATTGTTTGAATGTTAAATTTTTTTTCTTTATAATTTATCTATATATATATATATATTTTGTTTTATTTTTTTTGAGAAATATTCACAAATATTGTTGAATATTATGTAAAAATTAAATTAATTGAAATATAGGGTTTTATTTTTGATATATGACTATTATAAAATGTTATAATTACAAATGAATTATAATAACATGAATCATAATTTATTAATTATAATTAATAGGATTAAATATTTTGGATCTAAAAACTGAAAAATCAATCCAAGAAATAATGAAATGAAAAAATCACCAGTTGAATCAATTTTTAAATTAGCTGCTACAAGTAGTGAAAAGTGAGTTCATCTATTCAACTTAATGATTAATCTATAGTTGGAAATGTTTTTGGAGTTAACAAATAATTTATAGAGGAACTAGTGGATCAATGTGTCAATATGATAAATTATAGTGTGATTGTAAATTATATAAAGGATGATAATGATAATTCTAATCTTATGATTCATGATAACAGAGATCAAAATGTGCTTGACTTTGAAAAATATGTGGACGTAAATTATTATATAAGATTATGAGGAAGTATTAATGATGTTTAGAAACATATTTAAGTTTATTAATGTATTTCTTATCTTAGTCTAGTTTATTTTTTTAAATGGTATAAATTTGGATCTTACTAGTTTTTTAGATTTTTTATGAAATTTTTTCCCTATATTTTATAGTAATTTTAGTGGCTAAAAGGGGTGAAATTTTTATTTTTAATATAATTAAATTTTTGGATATTTTTATAACATACTTTTCAAAAATAAATTATAGAAAATTTTAATTTTTTAAATCATTGTTTGGCATTGATTTAGATTGAAATTGTTTATTAATCATGTATTTATTTGAGATGATTTAGTTCGATGTTTGGACCTCTTTGAATGTTGTTTTTCAGAGGCCCAAATGTCCAATTTTTACAAATTAGAATGCCATTTTGACTGATTTTGAAGTTTTTTGAAAATAAAAAATGTTTAATGCTTTGTTCTTCTAGTAAAAAGGTGTTTTGGAAGCTTTTTAAGATGAATTTACCTAGATAGATGAATGCAATTTTTATTTTATTTACAACATTATTTGAAAATATTTTTAGTATCTTTTCAAGTCATAGAGGTGAAGTTTTAAACATATGTATTTTTATTTTTATTTTAATTATTTTAAAATTATGCGGGTTATCATGGGGGTTGTTTCAGTCTTGTTTTCATTCGGAAAAAACTACTTTTTTTGAAGTTGTAGGTTTAAAAGTATTTATAATTTTAGATATGAAAAATACTAGCATTGATCCAATCAAACCCGGTAGGCACACCTATTTAAAGCTAGAAATTTTTGTAATTTGTCTTTACCAACTGTATTTTTGAGGTGATCCTACAAAGGAAACCTATATGTTTCTAAAACATGATAATTATTCAAGTATATATAACAATATTTCACTATCAAAACATATATCAAATAAAATTACTTATATTAATCAACGTTTTTATCATGTATGAAACAAAATAATGAAAATTATTATGATTAATACATTTTTAAATTTATAAAATGTTTCATATTCTATCTATAAACTAGAATTATTGAAAATTTATATCCCAAGATTAAATATAATTTCATTAAATATATTTATTAATCATTTATTTATCTATATTTTTCTTCCACCATAATGGGGCTTTGGTTTCTGACTCAATTCAACGAGTTGTATGAAATTTGGAGTTTATCCATGTTGTGTATTTTTTGGTTTTATATGTGTACCTCAGCCATTGGTATCGCATTTTTTCCATCTCCCTCCTCCTCCTGAGCCAGCTTCCCCTCAGTGTTTGTCCCTATGAAAGAAACCTACCACAACTGCACCCACTACTATAGAAGGGACTTTTAAAATCACTAGAAAAAGAATTATTAGTGCTAAAGAGAATTTTTTATATAAGTTTTGTTAATAGTGGCCAACTTTTATTAGTGATATAAAAACCCTAAAAAAGTCTTCCCTTTATTGGAACTTTGTTAGCCCTAATAAATGATCCACTATTGTAGCATATTGATAAAATTACAGCACACTACATCAGTAAATACACCTATATATGGAAAATTCATAATTAAATTGAAACAAAAAAGTACATAAAAAATAAATGAAAAACATCTATAATATAGGCATTTCAATCATTGTTTTGTATAATTATATCTGTAAGTAGTATAAAAAAAATTCAAAAACATAAATTGTTTCATTATCTTTGGCACCTGACCCTCTCCTCAAAAATCCCAATCATGGTATCAATTATTGAAAAAACTACCCAACTCGTGAAAAAGAATCCACATGTATAAGAAAAAAATTCTTATGTATGTAATAGTATAAATAAATAAATTTAACATAAATATGAAACAATATATTAATAAAATGTCAACTTTAAATAAAAGGAAATAGTTTTTGTATTACCGATCAAACTATGCATCAGATTTACAGAAATATGATTTATACACATTACAGATGAATTAAGGATCATTTTATTAATGTATCAAGAAAATCAGAAAAAAAATCTTTGTTTTGAGTTTGTCACAAGTCTTTTTACTAAAAAGTCAAGTTAAACTAAAAACACGCACATCATGTGTTAGTTTCTTGTGATACTGATTCCTACATATCAAAATTGACTTAAGAATCATTTTCCAAAAGTATCAAAACAATACAAGTTCATTTTCTCAGTTTTCAGTGAGTGAAACAAGTTTCAAACCAAATCGACAATTTTAATTTGATAACGGACAATTTCAGTCATTGTGGGCATACAATGTATCAGATCCAGGTGTGGATGATTCCTACAAGGACAAATAACTTACAGATAATTTTATTGAAGTATCAAAACATTATTAATCCATTTTATTAATTTTGAGTGTGTGATGTGTGTTTTATCTAAAATGTCAATTTTAAATAAAACCACACATATAGAGTTGTACTGGTCATACTGTGCATCTGATTGACATGAAAAAAAATTCATATATTCCTCAAATTAAGTAAGGGTTATTTTACAAATTATAAATAAAATATAAATGAATTTTATTAGTTTGGAGTATTACACACATACTTTTTACTAAAATATCAATTTAATTGGAAAACATGCACTTTAAATCATACCAGTCACATCATGTGTTGGGTTGAAATGAGACTGATTCATTGTAATGACCCCATCCCAGAAGCTCGGAGTCGGTGCCTTGTTTTATTACATTAGAATAGATAAAAAGAAGATGAATTCCAAAGGACCAATCGTTTTACTAGTTTTGGAAATAAGATACATACACGAGTTCAAAATTATAACTCGAAACAAGAAACAACAAAATAACTTCAAGATAAAATCCCATAATCTCTTAGATTAACCCTACAATTCATTCATAGTATAATCATCTTCATAATATATAAGGATAAAAAAAAGAAAGGGGTGATCTCAAATGATTATTAAGAGTAAGAAATATAGTATAAGATATCCTAAACATAAATATTTGTCATGGTGAATTACTAAAGACACATGCCTTTAAAAATGAACATAAACACATTATGTCCGGAATATGAGCTGAATAAATAATACCATATTAAAGTTTAAACATGGGTATTATACTAGTCAAATAACCTAATGAACATTAAATTACTAGTTTAATAATGAGGGAATGCATAATGTGGGATATCATAACCATACCATCAAGGGATCATACGAAGACCATAAATATCCAGTTTATCAAGGCCTAGTTCCAAGACCATAGTTTGTCTCATGAGACCTACTGATGCACCAAGGGGCTATAATGGGACCCACATGACACTTAATAAGTCTAAAAAATCCATAATATAAATGTGTATCAACATAAAAAACATACACATTCATATAGAAAATAAAATATGAAATGTATATAACTTTCCCCAATCATTAAATATAAACACTAACCATTCAGAGTAATATGGTGAATTTTTTCAATATAGAACATCCACAATCAAACTAATCATAAAATATTAAATATAACATGATGTACGATATCATAGAAGATAAACCTCAATGATTCATAAGATTCAAAAAAGTACATTGACATAGATGGAGATACTTTTAAAGGAGACAATTGAAAAATCCTTGAGCGAATAAACCTTAAACATTCCAATGTGTCCCATACCACCTTGAAACATTCAAATCATAATATATTTGAATATCATGAGAATAATGTGAAGGACCCCGGGACACCCTGAGAGGGGAGGGGTGAATCAGGGTGACCACTTTTTCTTTTAATTTGATGGATCTTGTTCCCACGTTGGTAGGAACTTGTTGAACCTGTATGATGATTATGATCAAAATGAAAACATTCACATGCACAGAGAAGACACAGTCATTTTTACTTGGTTCACCACTAAGGGCTACGTCCAAGGAGCATACGCCGACAGGTTGCCGGTCGTACCTAAATCCACTATTCTTCACTAGCTGCGGATACAAAAGTTCGGGTACAGACACTCTGTCCCAGGCTCACTGCCTTTACAATAGTTCAGGGATAACTCACTGCATCCCTCGGGTCACTCCCGTTGACTCCCCCTGGCTCACTGCCGTTGGTGAAGTCCCACTCAGTTTATAGACGTGTAGGTCTGTTCTTTATTTGCATAAGAGTGCATCCTTTGTTGAATGTAGATGCTCTATTGAAGTCCGATTCTCACCAGAAGAAGAATATCACTTTTCCTTGAATGAACCGAGTAGTTTATCGGCTTTCGTGCAGCTCCAGCAAGGCAGGCGTGCTTCAATAGTGTCTAGGACTCCTTTTCAAGCCCGGCGCGCAAGTCTCCCGGCGGCGCGCAAGTCTCAGGCGCGCAAGTCTAAACTGGCGCGCAAGTGTCACTGAAGCACCTGCGCGACACTGCCTTCTTGAACAAAATACTTGCGCGATCCACTTCCTTACTCTTCCAAACTGCCTTGGGAGAACAGCCAAACACCGGCGCGCAAGATCTACTTGCGCGACAAAACAACCACCTGCGCGACTCAACCACCTGCGCGACGAGAGCTCGAGCAATCTCTCGGCCTTGAACTCTGTTCTGAATGAGGAGGGGTGGTCCAGTATTTATAGGCAAACTGGACCCCCTGCGCGGCGGCGCGCAAGTCCCTCGACGACGCGCAAGTCCTGTCTCCAGATCCTCTGTCGCGCAAGTTACTTGCGCGACCCAACCAACACTTGCGCGACCTTCTTTCCTTAGCCAAATTGTGATGTTCTGATCCTCAAAAACATATGGCGCGCAAGTCTTTCATCCTCCAAGAGCTCGGCGCGCAAGTGTCTTTGCCAAAAACACTTTACTTTATTTACGGATTTTCAGGCCCAAAAATTTGGCAAACACTGGGAAACAGCGCCACCTTCACTACTGTTTTCTTCCTGAATGGTATGATCGCTTTGTTGGTTCACACCCTGAACTTCCACTGAGGATTGACAACAAACACAAACCATACACCAAATCATGCTTTGAAGAACTTGGTTCCAACAATCTCCCCCTTTGGGTTTGTTGGCAATCAGAATAAATTCAATAGATCTCCAACCATGAGCAAATCCAAAACGCAAGAATCAACTCAGCTAACACTCTAGGTCTACGTGAGCAATGCTCGGTGTAGAAAACAAGAGAGAAAGCTTGAATTGGGTCTTAGTGTGTTGAAATCATACACGACGAAATTCTCCATCCCAATGTTATCCTTATTAAACTTCTCATCACAAGCTTACACTTCTCATCACAGAAGAATTTCTTGCCTTGAATTTATTCCTTTCTCCCCCATTGACAATAAAACCAAAGACCGAAAAGTTTGTTCAACGTTCAGCTCAAGCCATACTCCCCCTGGATAGTATCTCCCCCATAAACCTGCATCACAGCCATAAACAGATAAAAACAGTTAAAACAAACGGGGAGAGGGGACTTCCGGAGCCTCCTTATGCAGTAGGAGGTGGTCGAACACCGAGGTTCAACCGATGCTTCTCGAACACAGCCGCGGACAATGGCTTGGTTAGAATATCAGCCACTTGCTCATTAGTTCCAACATGATCCATTTTAATCACGCCTTGTTCAACCTTTTCTTTGATAAAATGATACCGTATTTCAATATGTTTTGTACGAGAATGCTGAACCGGATTCTTCGTAAGATCAATTGCACTTTTGTTATCACAATAAATCACCATTGGTTGCTGCACCTTATCACCAATATCTGTTAGCTGCTGCTTCATCCAAAGAAGTTGAGTGCATGCTTTTGTGGCGGAGATATATTCAGCTTCAGCAGTACTAAGAGAAGTACTTTCTTGCTTCTTGCTCAACCAGCCAACACATTTATGCCCAATATAGAAAGCTCCACCACTAGTGGACTTTCTGTCTACTACATCCCCAGCCCAGTCAGCATCAGAAAACGCTGATAATTCACTGTCCCTGCCTGCAGCAAAAAATAACCCGAAGTTATGTGTGCCTTGAATATACCTCATGATTCTTTTTACTGCTGACATATGTTCCTCCTTTGGATTACTCTGAAAGCGGGCCGCAAGGCATGTTGCAAAGACAATATCTGGCCTTGTCGCTGTCAGATACAGTAGGCTTCCAATGATCCTCCTGTACATGGTGGGATCAACAGATTTCCCATCCTCATGCTTTCCAAGTTTAGTTCCAACAGAAATCGGAGTTGACATTGGTTTGGAGTCTTGCATATTGAACTTCTTCAGCAACTCTCTTGCATATTTTTCCTGAGAAATGAAAGTGTATTCCTTCTTTTGAATTACTTGCAACCCCAAGAAATATGTGAGCTCCCCAATCATAGACATTTCAAATTCTGATTTCATGTGGTCGGCAAATTCATCCACTGATTTCTGCCTGCTGCCACCAAAAATGATATCATCAACGTAGACAAGAACCATGAACTGATCTTTTGGAGAATTTTTCACATACAGATTGTGATCAACTCCTCCTCTTTTGAATTCCAACTTCTTGAGATATGAATCTAGCCGTGAGTACCATGCCCGTGGTGCCTGCTTCAAACCATATAGAGCTTTCTTTAGTTTGCAGACCTTTGTTTCATCGGTACCCAAGACAAACCCCACCGGTTGTTCAATGTAGACTTCTTCTTCGAGTACACCATTCAAGAATGCTGTCTTAACATCCATTTGATATACTTTATATCCTCTTTGGAGTGCCATGGCAAGGAAAAGCCTGATTGATTCCAGTCTAGCAACTGGAGCAAAGGTTTCTTCAACATCAATACCTTCAATCTGGGAGTATCCTTTACATACCAGTCGTGCCTTGTTTCGGATAACACTTCCATGCTCATCAAACTTATTTTTGAAAATCCATTTGGTACCAATCACATTGTGACCTTCAGGTCTCTGGACAAGATCCCATGTCTGATTCTTATCAATCTGATCTAATTCATCATTCATGGCTTTCACCCAAGATTCATCTTTTGCAGCTTCTTCGAATGAGGATGGCTCTACAACTGATAGAAATGCTGATTGCGTGGTATTCCTCATCCTTCTGGTTTGTGTGGGTGCACTCCTATCCCCAATTATGTTGGATGGATCAATCTCAGCTCTTCGATTTCTCCTACGAGGTTCAGTAGTATTCTCTTCAGCCATAGTTTCTTCTTCAGATTCTTCTTCTGAGTCAACATCATTATGTGATTGATGAATGTTTTGAACAGCTTCCTCTATTTCTGCATTTGTAGTTTCTTCATGTCCACATTCTTCATGACTTTCTATCACATCAGCATATGATGTCCGTGAAGCATTTGTGGTTTTCTCTTCAATTATCTTAACATCATTGCTTTCCACAATCCTTCCCAAACGATTGTTGAAACATTTGTAGGCTTTGTTGTTCATTGAGTAACCAAGGAAGATTCCTTCATCTGCGTTGTCACCATATTTCCCCTGATTTCCTTCTTTGTTCCTGATGAAGCACTTACTTCCAAAAACACGAAAGTATTTTAGAGAAGGCTTCCGTCCATGCCACAATTCATATGGTGTCTTCGTCTCACCCATATAAAGTCCTGTTCGATTCTGAATGTACACTGCAGCTTGAACAGCCTCTTTCCAGTAATGTCGTGGAATACGACTCTCAATCAGCATAGTTCGTGCCATGTTGTTCACCTGTCGATTCCTTCGTTCAACAACTCCATTTTGTTGTGGAGTTCTCACAGCAGCTACCTCATGTTGTATCCCATGCTTCTCCAGATAATTTTCAAATTCAATGGACGTGTATTCTCCTCCATTGTCAGATCGCAACACTTTGATTGTTCGTCCAGTATCATTCTCGGCGATTCGCCGATATGTTTTCATGCAGTCAAGGACCTGTCGTTTCCGGTGAATGACCATCACACATGCCATTCGACTGTAATCATCTACGAAAAGGACAAAGTACCTTTCTCCATGAGTTCCGGCAACATTTATTGGACCACAAACATCTGTATGAATCAGATCAAGAAGGTGAGATGCCTTTTTCTTCTTTGGCCGATATGAA
This sequence comes from Viscum album, assembly GCA_963277665.1. Lineage (NCBI taxonomy): Eukaryota > Viridiplantae > Streptophyta > Magnoliopsida > Santalales > Viscaceae > Viscum > Viscum album. Next base: position 2,077,762,996 of record OY728128.1, on the reverse strand, counting down.
CTGCAGACCAACTTCCCACGAATACAAGCATCACAGGATTTTTCACGCTCACGCTTCAGGTTGGGAATGTCCATGACAATTCTCAATTTTGATATTTTCTCCATGTCTTGTTGATTGATGTGTCCCAATCTCCGATGCCACAGATTGTTTTCTTCTTCAACAGTCATGTAACATACATTCTCTTCACTATCAACCTGATACAAGTTTTCTTCTGTTCTGCATCCCTTCATGAGAGAATTGCCAGTTTTTCCCTTGATAGTGCAGCCTTTCTGATTAAAAGTAACAACAAGTCCTGAGTCACAGAGTTGACTCACGCTGAGGAGATTATGACGTAGGCCATCTACGTAAAGGACTTCAGTCTTCTTTAGTTCTCCATTAGCTAATTTGGTACTTCCACTCCCTTTGATTTTCAAAGCCCCATCGTTACCAAATCTTACTGTACCATCAACATTCTTTATGATATTTGTTAGTAGACCGGCATTACCTGTCATATGAGATGAGCAACCGCTATCTAGAATCCAGGTGCTGTTGTTCTTTGTAGCTTTGAGAGCTACCTCTGCAAGGTTTGATTTCTCAATCTTCCTCCTTTCCTTCCATGAGACATTAGATTGAGTATATAGAACTGATGGCCTTTCAACTATCTCTTCCGCAAACCCAGGTTCTTCATAGTCAAAGTCTTCTTTAAGAGGTGAGAACCTGTTTGAAAGAGAAACATCGTCTTGCTGACGAGACTTGACATGTCTAGAACTTCTGTATGAGGTGTCAATGTCCCTTCTCTGCCTGCAATTAATGGCCTTATGACCAAAGTTAGAACAATGAAAACAATATCCATAGAAATTATTTCTTCTATAAGATTTAGGATATGAAATTGTTCTCCTTTGTTGAGCATCTATATCTTCTCCATTCAGATAGCTTCTTGCCTCTTCACAATAGGACATGGTATGGCCCAGATAGCCACAGAACTGACACTTCATGAGAAGAAATGTCTTCTCACTTGAATTTTTCCTCATAGCTTCTTCCTTGGGAGAATAGTAAGACTGTCTGCCATTTTTGAAAGTTTGAGGATAATTTTCAGGTCTCCTTTTAGTTTGGATTGAGGGTTCCTTTTTCAGAACTCTAGGTAACATTTCAACATGTTCAACCTTCATCTTATCTTTATTTTGGATCTTTGCACTTCCAGCAGTTGATGACTCAGCCTCACAGCCAATTCCACTCTTTCCCATGCAAGCAGGTCTTTGATCACTCAAGACTTTTCCAACCCCATCTGAACCACACTTGGCTCTTGCAAGTAATTCTGCATCTGAGAATCTTCCGAACTGTATTTTCTTCCTCGATTCTTTTGGAACTGATTCTGTCTCCATTTTACTCCTCAGAGTAACTACTTCCTCCTCAAGACCCTCAACAGTCTTGGATTTTTCATCCAGTCTGGATGTGAGGTCATTGATGACCTTTTCTTGCTCTTCAATTCTCAGCTTCAGATCAACAGCATCATCATTGCTTTCAATTATTTTAGACTGTACCTTCACAAATTCTTCCAGTCGTTCAATTTCAGCTTCAAGTTGATCAACATATTCAGTTGATTCTTCTACAATTGATTTCCACTTATTGCAGCTCTTACATTTAATCTTAAGCTTACTAACTGCATCCTTAAGTTGCACCTCAGGATCTACACAAGTTCTCAGTTGTTTTTCACCATCAGTATCTTCTGACTTTTCAACAGTGGCCATCATAGAAGCATGGTTCCCAGTTTTGAATTCCGGTTCTTCTTCATCACAGAATTCATTGTCATCTTCTTCCTCTTCACAGACAAAACTCTTCCTTTGCATTTTCTTACCAGATTTGAAGTCTCCCTTTTTGAAGAACCTTCTTTGAGGCTTCTTGAATTTTTCATCTTCACTGTCATCATCATTGATATTCTTCAAGCACTGAGAGGCAATATGCCCAACTTTTCCACAACGGAAGCATGCGAGAGGTAACTTCCCTTTGAATTTCCCTTTCCCCTTCTGGAACTTCTTTGCAATGAGAGAAAGAATTTCTTTCTCTTCGTCATCATCACCGCTACTATCCTTTGAGATTTTCAATTTATCCATGGCCTTGAATGCCATTTCTTTGCTCACCCGAGTCGTAGCATCTTCTGGTTTGACTCTCATTTCATATGCTACCAAACTGCTCAGTAAGTCATCTAGAGAAAGTTTGGAAAGATCTCTTTCCTCAAGAGCTGACACCTTCGCATTATACAGAGGTGGAAGTCTTCTTAATATTTTCTTTACAATATCAATGTCTTTGATTTCTTCGCCTAGACCCCGAATTGCTCCAACCACTTCAGTAATTCGATTGAAGAAAGAGTCTGCATTCTCGTCTGGATGCATCTTCAGATCATCAAACCGATTGTGTAGCACTTGTAGTTTTTCCTCCTTCACTTTGCTATCACCTTCATAAATATTCTCAAGTTTATCCCACATAGATTTTGCTGAGGTGCAATTCATCACCTTCAGGTAAATCTGATCAGAAAGGGCAGCAGTGAGAGCATTCTGTGCTTTGGCATCTGCATCAAGAAGTTTCCTGTCTGTTTCAGTCATAGCCAGACCTGTTGGATCAGTGACATGTATTCCTTGCACAGTAGAAAAAAGAACTTCCATTCCAAGAGATCTTAGATGAGATCTCATTCTGTTCTTCCAGATCTGGAAATTGCTTCCATCGAAGTGAGGGACTCCCCTGACATTGATCGCGTTTTCCATGACGAAGAAGGTCAGATTCAACGCCAGCAACCTTTACGCTCTGATACCACTTGAAGGACCCCGGGACACCCTGAGAGGGGAGGGGTGAATCAGGGTGACCACTTTTTCTTTTAATTTGATGGATCTTGTTCCCACGTTGGTAGGAACTTGTTGAACCTGTATGATGATTATGATCAAAATGAAAACATTCACATGCACAGAGAAGACACAGTCATTTTTACTTGGTTCACCACTAAGGGCTACGTCCAAGGAGCATACGCCGACAGGTTGCCGGTCGTACCTAAATCCACTATTCTTCACTAGCTGCGGATACAAAAGTTCGGGTACAGACACTCTGTCTCAGGCTCACTGCCTTTACAATAGTTCAGGGATAACTCACTGCATCCCTCGGGTCACTCCCGTTGACTCCCCCTGGCTCACTGCCGTTGGTGAAGTCCCACTCAGTTTATAGACGTGTAGGTCTGTTCTTCATTTGCATAAGAGTGCATCCTTTGTTGAATGTAGATGCTCTATTGAAGTCCGATTCTCACCAGAAGAAGAATATCACTTTTCCTTGAATGAACCGAGTAGTTTATCGGCTTTCGTGCAGCTCCAGCAAGGCAGGCGTGCTTCAATAGTGTCTAGGACTCCTTTTCAAGCCCGGCGCGCAAGTCTCCCGGCGGCGCGCAAGTCTCAGGCGCGCAAGTCTAAACTGGCGCGCAAGTGTCACTGAAGCACCTGCGCGACACTGCCTTCTTGAACAAAATACTTGCGCGATCCACTTCCTTACTCTTCCAAACTGCCTTGGGAGAACAGCCAAACACCGGCGCGCAAGATCTACTTGCGCGACAAAACAACCACCTGCGCGACTCAACCACCTGCGCGACGAGAGCTCGAGCAATCTCTCGGCCTTGAACTCTGTTCTGAATGAGGAGGGGTGGTCCAGTATTTATAGGCAAACTGGACCCCCTGCGCGGCGGCGCGCAAGTCCCTCGACGACGCGCAAGTCCTGTCTCCAGATCCTCTGTCGCGCAAGTTACTTGCGCGACCCAACCAACACTTGCGCGACCTTCTTTCCTTAGCCAAATTGTGATGTTCTGATCCTCAAAAACATATGGCGCGCAAGTCTTTCATCCTCCAAGAGCTCGGCGCGCAAGTGTCTTTGCCAAAAACACTTTACTTTATTTACGGATTTTCAGGCCCAAAAATTTGGCAAACACTGGGAAACAGCGCCACCTTCACTACTGTTTTCTTCCTGAATGGTATGATCGCTTTGTTGGTTCACACCCTGAACTTCCACTGAGGATTGACAACAAACACAAACCATACACCAAATCATGCTTTGAAGAACTTGGTTCCAACATAATGAGACTCCTAATATGATATAACAATGGGAATTACATACACCAAAATTATTAAGTATGTGTTGAACAAGTCATATATGTCATAAAAATTAAAGTGGGATGAGTAAAATCCTTTTTACTTTGGAAATAAGTGTTATTTTAGAATATCATTTGTATTTGTCATGAATTCTGATTGTAAACATTTATATCATAGAAAATAAATGTTAAGGTCATTGAAATTATATTTTATGCTTAAATAAAGTCTTATTGAGGTAAAATATTTTAAAAATAGTTTTTAAAGAAGCTGTAGAAATATAAAATTTTAGTGCGGTTTAAAGAAGTTATTAAAAGATTTTAAAGCACAAAGGCATGTTTGATTTTATAAAACCAGAAATTAACCAAAATATATTTTTCATGTTAAAATATGTGATTTTAGAAAGATAAATATGGATTAAAATATATTATCAATTGAACTTAAAAATATATAAAATTTGAGAAGTTCCTTGAATCAGGCTTGCATTTCGGAACTATGTTTTTTGAAAGATTCTTTTTAAACATGTAACTACATTTATAATAAAGATAGATTATGATTGGTAAAAATATATAGAAAATTAAAAAACAATTTATTAGTATTATATATGAATAAATAATAATTTTATATAGGTTATTAGATAATAATATCAACTCGAATGAAAATGGAGGTTCGGGAAGAAAATACTTACAACTTTTTAATCAATTGAATTATATGACCCATAATTAATAATCATAAAATGATACATTTAATATCATGAAAATAAATATATTCCTGATATGAAACATCAATGGTTAGTATATATACACCATACACAAGTAGTATTAGGGAATGTAGAATACCTGACAAAAATGAAAGTGAGATGAAGAAACCCTTACAAACATTTCCACATGGTAACAGGTGGTCTTGTGATGGATTAATGAGAGGTAAAGGGTTATCTCATAATTTATATATCACATGGGAAGTATGGGGGAGGTTATAAAACATACCACATCCTTATTAATTAAAAACAAAACGACACAACATAGGGGGATTCTTGAATAAATGTGTGAGAGAGGATCCCTTACCTTAAATCTGAGGGTGTTCTTCACTTGATCTTAATGACATGAATAAACAAATTAGGGACATTAATTAAAAATTTAAGAAATATTTATATATTTATTTGGTTTCTTATGACTTTATTAAGTTCTTTAATGTCATTTTAGATGGGTTAAAGGATTCAATTTCATTGTTCATAAGTGCTTGTTTTCATAATATTCACGATCGACTCATTTATAAAAGAGTATTTTAGTTAATGTAAGATGGGAGTTGAAGTAAAGAATTGATCTAATATGTTATTAATGAACATTTAGAATATTAAATGGTTATAAAATTCATTTTTTTTATTTGGAGTTAATGTTAATCATTATGTAAAACATCAGTGATTGATGCTTCGATGAATTTGGAGATCTTTCTCACAGTTATCTTGTTTGTATTATTATTTTACAACATGAGTGCATAAGGATTCGAGAACAATGAATAAGTTAAAATAAATATATAATAGTCTAGTTCAACCATAAAAATGGTTTCATGTCTAGAGTCAAATGAGGTAAATAAAATTGAAATCATCATCATCCTTGAATTTGATAAATCAACACATCTCGGATGATGTTTCATTTTTAGCATAAATAAGGAGGAAAGGGGAGATGAAGATTACTTATAACATTAGAATAAAAAAGTTCTGGTACATGTGTGGTATTATATTTTTTATACCATTTGTTTGAGTAGATATTAGGAATGAAAATATAACAAAGGAACATGAAAATGAAAGAAAATAAGAATGTTACCTCTTGAATTAACCGTCCTTGAGATCCTCTTAAGTGAAGAGGATTTGGTCTTTTTATGGGAAAAAAGGCTTTTGGTCAAGGGGGAGGATATTACGAGAAGATTTTGGCAGAATTTAGAGAAGGAACAAGTCTTGAGAGGAGTAAAGAGAAGATGGTGGAACATGTGGTATTTACAGTAGATCGGAGGAGGATTTTCGTAATATTTTAGTCATTAGTTTCTTATTTTGTCATAAGACAAGAAATAATGATGATTATATGACCAAAAATAGTAATATGTGCATGTTAGTTCGAAGAATTGGTTCTTGAATTAGAAAAACATCATAAATGACGCAATTAATCTATTATTTATCATTTGTTGTAAATTATCTTATTTTACTATTCACAAAAATTTATGTTTTTCAGAAAAATCCAAAAAATTCACCCTAACCATTTTTCGACATATAGAATCCAAAAATGAAGTCCATTTTTTCAAGAACAATTTTCTAAATAAGATTAATTTAATTTTTAAATAAAATCATCATTTACTTGAAAAATATAGTTTTTAAAACATTTATTTAGTTATTCCAAAACATAGGTACATCATACTTTCACATAAATCCTATATATAGAATATCATAGGTATGGTTACTATTCATAAGGGTATGTCAGTATTAATAAGAGTAGCATTACTATTCATAAGGGTATGTTACTATTCCGAAAAAATTAATTTGGTTATATCAGACTCTAAATAAATTGCAGATCACAAATGTGTATATTAGATTTTCGAAATTTAGATCGTATGGGTGGTAAAATTAGGTTTACTTGCTAGGGTATAACATTGTGATGTTTTGTAGAGACTCAGTGTTTCATGCATTCAATAATAAATTTATTTTCAAAATCTTGAGTTGTTACATTCATACATATCAAAAATGACTTAGGAATCCTATTAATAAAGTATCAATACAATATTAGTGTGTTTTCTTGATTTCAATTGAGTGAGACACATTTTGTACTATTTTCAATTTTAAATTGATAATAGAAACTACCAGTCATTCTAGGCACAACATGTATCATACTGAGGTGCAACTAATTCATACATGTCAAAAATGAGTTATGGATTATTTTAAAAATGTATAAAAACATTAAAAATGTGTTATCTTAGTTCTGAGTATGTGACATGTGTTTTGAACTAAAATGTAAATTAAAAAAAACAGTCACTTTGACTCATACTGGTCACACAGTTTATTTTATTGAGTTACAAGTGATTATACACATTATAAATGACTTATATATCATTTTCATAAAGTATCAAAACAATACAAATGCATTTTATTAGTTTTCAGTATGTCATGTATCTTTTTTTAACAAAATGTTAATTTGAACTGAAAATGACCACTTTGAGTCATACTGGTCACTTCATATATTGATTTTACATGAGACTAACTTCTACACATCAAACATGACTTATGAACCATTTTAATAAAGTATCATGAAAATATGAGTGTGTTTTATCTAGTTTTAGTGTGCGACACATGCTTTGAACTGAATTTTCAATTTTAAATAGATAAGGAAAACATTGAACCATAACAGGCACAACATGTATCAGATTGAGGTGAGGATGATTCCTATATATCATAAATGATATATGGATCTTTTTTCAATAGTATTAAAATAACAAAAATTCATTTTCCCAGTTTTGAGTATGTGATGTGTACTTTAATCTAAAATTCATTTTTAAATAAAAATAAACACGTAGAGACATGTAGTTCACACAATGCATCAGATTTATGTTTGAATCACTCATACATGTCATAAATTATTGAAGGATAATTTTCCTAAAGTATGAACATAATACGAATGTGTCTTATTGGTTTTGAATTTTTCACGTGTATTTTTTTACTAATATGTCAATTTAATGTAAAATCACACACATTGAGTCATACTGGTCACATCGTGTGTCAGTTGGCTGTGAGACTCATTCTTGCATATCAAAATATGACTTATTAATTATTTTCCTAAAGTATCAATCAAATAGAAGCATGTTTTCTCATCTTTTAGTGAGTGGCACATGTTTTGAATTAAATTGTATATTTTAAAATAATAACAACCACTTTGAGTCATATCGAGTACAACATGTATCATATTAAGGTATGAATGATTACTATATGTAAAAAATTACTAATGAATCATTTTTTCAAAAGTATCAAAACAATCCAAATTCCATTGATCATTTTTGAGTATGTGACATGTGTTTTGAACTAAAATGTCAATTTTAAAGAAAAAGAATCACTTAGAGTCATACCAATCACACCATGCATCAGATGGACAAGAAAATAATTCCTACACATCACAAGTTTTATACGAATAGTGTAACACCTCATGCTTCCACGATCCACTTCTGTTTGAATAATACAGTAGCGGGTGTTGTACGCGACATCGAGTTCTAACACACCACAACCAATCAAACTAGCCGTTATGAATAGTAATACAAACTTTTTAAAATTTTATAAATTTTATCTTTAAAAATGGACTTCATTTTTGTATTCTTAATTTTAAAATTAGCTTAGGGTGAATTTTCGGTATTTTTCTGAAAACATTCAATTTTTGATGAATAGTGAAAAACACTAATTTGTTGTTTAAAATCAATTTTTTATTTAAATAATTATTTATTTTATTTTAATTTATTTTTGGTCAAAATAGACACATAATACCTATATATGTTCAATTTAATTCATTGGAGTCAGTTTATAATAATTCAAGTTATAGAATAATTTTATTGAACTTTTCACTGTCTTTTACCACCTCCTAGGAGAATTTGCAAATTCATAGAAAACATAATTTTACCACTTCTGTGAGTGGAATTTCAAAAATCCAAGAGACACGGTTGATATCAGTAAGTAAAACGTGGTTCAATAAGATGAAAATAATATTTTTTGAATATTATCTGTTTGCTTTTATTTACCACGGTTAAAAGTAAATAGGGTAATAAAGGGTAAAAATGATATTATTATTACCCTAACACATGTTATAATTCTATTGTATAAGTATAATTATACAAAAAAAACCTTATGAATAAAATATAAACCTCTTTGGTCAAATTGGATTAAATTAGGACATTTATTATTATTTAATTTAAAGAAGATTTAAAAGAGTTAAGATCAAATTTTAATAACTAAAACATTTTAATATAGGGTTATACATAAGATAAATTCAACTATAAATATTCTTTATAAACATAAAACGATTTCCTACATAATGGTATTTTAGTTATATTTTTTAGACATTAAAAAATTTAATTTATTTATGACACAATGATGATGGAGTAATTACCTAATTAATGAAATATTAAAATAGTTGATATTATAAATATCCAAATAAATGTAGTTTGAGACCTTTTATGAATTCCACTAATTTTCTAGGCTAATATGACATATTGGGGTTGGTTAGATGAATTTTTTTAGAAGTAATAATGCTGTTATAAATTTATCAAAAAGAAAATACAAAATAGTGTCAAAATTGACAGAAAAGGGTTTTAAAAAATATATTATATTTTTAATTGATATTATATTCCTAAAAATCTAAATATCGGCCAAAAGACTTATAAAATGATATGTGTATCATTAAAGAACCACTTTGGGTTCTCTTTAAAGTATATAGTATGTTTATTAACCATATAATATAAAAATACAAAGAGATATGATAAATGTCAAACTATTTAACTATGAGTTAAATCTAAATGATAAAGTTAATATAGTGACCCAAATAGGTCTAAAACCCATTGGTTGAGTGGTTTTCGACCCATACACACCTTATAATTTAAATAATACATTTTTGTGCCATTAGAAACCGAAAATGATTTTATTATAAAATAATATTTCAAGCTTTTCCTAAGGTGCCCCTCACTCCTCTTATAAAAGGGCACTCCCCCTACTCTCTAATTCACACCTTATAATCCATTTGGATTGGACAAAACCTACAAAAATACAATATAAAATGTCCTAAATTCATCCTAGAGGCCTTACTTTAGTTAGAATACCTTCCTAAAGAGCCCCTTTGATCAAATAAAAAGGAAGAACCCGAAGAAGAGTTAAATATTTCATCACCTCTTTCAAGTTCCTTTCTTCTTCCACGTCCTCTTTCATTGTTGTTTCCATTATAAAATTATAACTCCAGTATCATATATATACTTTTATGTTATTATAAATATGGTACAACCATATTCATTATTCTATCCATCCTTTGAATGACATGTCACCATACGTGCGTCCGTACGGCTTACCGTCTCCACGTCGTTGTGTAATTGTTATTCAATACATTATTATTTGGATGGGTATGACAATGATGTTTAATTGATGTAAATAATAAATAAAACATGATAATTATTCTGTATTTATGATATAGCATCCAATTATATATTATTTTAATATCAAAAGAATGATATTGTCACTCGTCCGTTCGTACGGATTACCGTTTCCATGAACGTGATGAGATTCAATCTCCATCGTATCCAATCAAGAATAATTTTCATTTGATGATTACTAATAATGTTTAAATACTTGATATAAATCTGGATATGAATAATATACATACCATCCATAACAAATATCACTCACATAAAAAATAATATAAAGGAAAATGAATTCGTTAACACCCGAAATGACGATAATACTAAGATATTATTAACAAAGCAATGTTAAAAGATCATATATGATATCATATTAAGGTATATGATTATTGTATAATTTAATAACTATAATTTCACCATTATACAAGAGGTTAAATTACCCTCGACCATGGAAAATTTCAAGGTAAGGGTTAATTCTATAATCTCTTCATTATCCGACGTTGTTTATACGTAATTATCTACTGGGACCTCTTTATCATCCACGTCCATGTTTCTTAAAAATGTATTTCAAAACATTATTACTGTTTACTAGACTATGGGTTAAAGTCATTTATACCCTTTTTTGACTTCTATAAGATGTTTATAATGTAATATTTCTGTCGTTTTCCAAACAAGGTCCTTTATAACCTTTTCGACAAAATTAAGGTAAGAATGTCTTTTTTTAACTTATACGACGGGTGTGGCTATTTTCCGCTGTTATAACATTATAGAAGTTTCCCTTACAATATTATAAGAATATTTCCAAAATAAATGTTTTCTTTTATAATTATTTTAATTTTAAATGATTTTAAAATAGAAAGAGATATTTCTCAAAAAAAGTTTTTCGATTTCATCTATGTCAACATCCTTTGACGGATTTTAAGCTTATTTGAATATGATTTATTATAATACAAAACTCCCATATTGTATTGAAGGTTTTGTGATAAGTTTGACTATGGATGTGTTATTTCATACCATTAAAGTTTTATGGATAAAGTATTGAAATTTTGTTTTCCAGTTTTAATACAAATTTTTATGTTATGATTAAACCTTTTAATATGAGTAATGCATTGGACTTAGTAAATGATGGGTGGAGCCTGATATAGCTCCTCGATGCATCGGTAGGTCTCATGAGATAAACTAGTGTCTTGGAACAAGGCCTTGACAAAATCTTATTTGTAGTCTTGGCACAAGGCCTTGACTGTGTGGTTATAAAAGTCTCGCATTATGCATTCCATCATTATGAAAGTGGCAATTGATATTGCATGAGATTATTAGAATAGTAGAATATCCATGTGAGTAAGTTAATGGCATTATTTGATTTTATCTTTTCCGTATTATTCTTATGTTCAAGTTTAAAATGCTTTTGTTTTAGTCTTATACATTGCCTTAAATTTTTATGCTTATTTATGAAAGTTTCTGCTATATTGTTATCCTTACCGAGCATCTGAGCTCACCCCTTTCTATGTTTTATTTTTCCCAAGATGCGAAGAAGTATTTTATGACTTACCTGTAGGGATAGTTTTAGGGGATTTGAGTGTGTCTCTGGAAACAATGTTGTTGTAGTTTTCCATTTTAAGATGTTATGTAAACATTATGAATGTATCTAGTATTTCCAAGGCTACTAAACAGATCGGTCTTTCAAGACATGATTTCCTTGTAATCAAGCCAATGTTATGTAATAATTTACTGACTCTTGGTAACTGGGGTGAGGATGTTACATTTGGTATCAGAGGAATCTTACTACAAACCTTGGAAACTAGATTTAGATAAACTCTGATTAGAGCACATTACCCTATGATAGACTTTGAGGATTAGTATAGAAGAACATCCTAGAATTTTGTTATTGTAGAGATTTTGTGAGTTTTCTAAGAAATACATCCCTGTCTGGATATGAGAAGGTAGAGGCGGCTCTGGCACATATGTACCTAGGGGTAAAACCCGAAAACACCAATTTGAGCTAGACTCGAACAGTAACTGGTGCATGACAACGAGCCTTGCTACACTCTTGGTTACGACCATCCCGAGGGATATGCTTAGGATAATACTCATTTTATTTACAAACCATTATGAAGGGTTTATGAGTATATAATTTCTCAAAGAAAACATGTTTTTATGATTATGGATTATATCCATAAACTGTTCAATTTAGGTTAAGTGTTTTACAAGTTTAGAATTATGTATTTTGATTCATAAACTAATCTAGTTTATGCCATTGTTTAGAAATGGAGCCTAGTGGAAGGAATGGAAACCAAATAAATGCACACATTCCATGTAGGTATTTTCCTCCTACTCAAGATAATTATAGTGGAGCTGGTGATACAACTGGTTCTGATCAGATAATCACCATACTGGGACAACTCACTCAGGTTATGAATAATAACATTACCCGTATGGAGAACCCTAATCCGCAGCGGGGAGGATCAATGTCAGATCGCTTCATGAGGCAATAACCACCAACTTTAAATGGGGGGGGGGGGGTACAAATCCACTAGTAGTTGAGCAATGGATAAATTCCTTATAGAAAATATTACACGCCTTGGGGAGTAGCGAAAGGGAAAAAGTTGTCATGGATGTTTACCGCCTAACTGGAGATGCTGATCAATGGGGGTCATTGATTCAAAATACAAAGGAAGATGATGAAGTACCAAATATTTAATTAAGGGAGTTTAACAAAATTTTCATAGAAAAATAATTTCCTCATGACCATTTAGTGGATATGGAAAGACAATTTCTGAGTCTAAGGAAAAAAGAGGATGAGAATGCCGCAAAGTATGAGGAAAACTTTACGAGGTTAGCAAGGAATGAAACATATTATATACTTACCCATGAAGTAATATTGATTGTTTCTTTGATGGGTTAAAAAAATTTCTCTGTAGAGCATTAGGATCACAATCCTTCTTTTCATACGAATATATTGTCTCAGGTGCTATCAAGACAGAAAAAGAATTCTCTAAGTCTTATGACTTTAAAGAAAAGCAAGAGAAGAAGAGATATGCTAAACACTCTATAAATGGAAATAAGGGGATGCAGAGAATAGTTGAATATCCATCCTGTAGTAAATGTGGGAAGAAACACCCTGGTACTTTCTTGAAGGGAATGGGAGTCTGTTACAAGTGTGGTGAAAAAGGCCACCAAGCTCGTGATTGCAAGGGGTAGAAAGAGGCTGTCGATGTTCAATGCTACAATTGTAGAGAAAGGGGCATTATTAAAATGAATGTCCTAAGAGTTAGGGGAACATATCTTAGAAAAGGACAAGGGATGAAGGCCAAGCTTATGCTATCACAACTACTGAGGTTGAATCTCAGAAAGACATAGTGGCAGGTAATTTAATGGTTTCCTTAAGTTTAGAAAATGATTTATTTGACTCTCGATCATCACATTATTTCATATCTTCCCTATTTGCTAAGAAAATTAGATATTTCCAATTTGATTTAACAAGTGAGTTTTCAGTCAAAACTCCTAAGGGAAGTATCATTGCAAAAACAATTTGTGAATCAGTCCCCATTAGGTCATATAAATGTTCTTTATCTGCTGATCTCATCATCCTACCCATGATTTAATTAGATATAATCCTTGGTATGTATTGTGTTTTAGACCATGATGCAAAAATTTATTGTGAGAAGGAGGTAACTATTTTTGATGAAGATGATAAAGAACACCTTATCTTTATAGAAGAATCCTCACCACCTAATTCTAATCTAGATCCAACCCGAGTAGATCAACTAAATTGAATTATTGGGGAGGAAGATAATGAAATAACTGTGGGTGAGAAAAGGAATGTTCAAAGAGAGGATGTACCTATTGTGATAGAATATGTTGATTTGTTTCCATAATATTTACCTAGACATCCTCCAGAATGAGAAATTGAGTTTTCTATTGATTTCATTCCTGGATCAAGGCCCATATCGAAGACCACTTAAAAAATGGCCACTGTGGAATAAGAGGAACTAAAGAAACAACTAGAGGAATTGAGTAATAAGGGATTTATTCGCCCTAGTGTTTCTCCATGGGGATCCCCCATCCTTTTTCTTAAGAAGATAGATGGATCTACGAGGTTATGTATTGACTACAAGGAGGTCAATGCTATAAAAATAAAGAACAAGTATCCCTTACCTCACATTGATGATTTATTCGACCAACTTCATGGAGCTCAATACTTTTAAAAGATTGACCTTCGATCTGGATATCATCAGTTGTGTGTGAAGAAGGAAGACATTCTGAAGACAACATTTTGAACCAGGCATGGGCATTACGAGTTTACTGTAATTCCTTTTGGAATGACTAATTCACCCTCTATCTTCATGGATCTAATGAATAGAGTTTTCAAGGAATATCTAGATGACATTGTAGTGTTATTTATTGATGATATCTTGGTATACTCCAAAATCTATGAAGATCATGAAAATCACTTGCGCATTATCTTGAAGACTCTAAGAAGACATGAATTATATGGGAAGTTTAGAAAGTGTGAATTATGGCTTCATGAGATTTCTTTTTTGGGCCATATTGTCTCTAAGGATGGAATCTCCGTTGATCCTTCAAAGAACAAGGAAATCCAAGAATGGAAAGAACCGACGAGTATAACCGAGGTATACAATTTTATTGGTTTAACAGGTTATTATCGATGTTTTTTCTAGAATTTTTCCTGGTTGGCTAACCAATTAACAAAGCACACACGACAAGGGTTTAATTTTTTTTGGAAAAAAAGTGTGAAGAATATTTTGAAGAATTGAAGTGCAGATTAGTCAATGCTATTATATTGACTCTACCATTAGGGAATGAGGGGTTTTTTATTTATAGTGACGCATCGAAGAAAGGACTTGGTGGTGTCCTTGTGCATAATGATCAGGTTATTACATATGCCTCATGAAAGCTAAAAATTCATGATAAAAACTATCCTACTCATGATCTTGAGTTCGAAGCTGTAATATTTTATTTGAAGATATGGAGACACTATCTACATGGTAAAAAATGTGAGATTTATACTGATCACATGAGTTTGAAGTATATTTTATCATAGAAAGAACTCAACATGAGGCAAAGAAGATGGCTTGAAATACTCAAGGATTATGATTGCACGATACACTACCACCCGTGGAAGGAAAATAAGGTGGAAGATGCTTTGAGTAGAAAGGATCATGGAATTTTGAACAAGAAGAGAGTTGAAAAGGATCATATATACATGGATCTAGTAATGATGGATATGGTAATAACCATGGAAGGTGAAACAACAATACTTTTTCAAATGGTTGTTGAACCTTCTTTACTAGAAAGGATAAAGAGTTCTCAGACTGGTGATGAAGAGTTTCAAAAGAAGATTAAAGCTGTGAATGAAGGATGATTGAGTGAGTTTGTGTGTGAAGATGGAATTTTTAAATTTGGGGAAAGACTTTGTATTCCCAATATACCTGATCTAAAAAGGGAATTGTTGGATGATTCTCATAGTTCCAATTTTTCTATAAATACTGGTAGCACTAAGATGTATAGAGATTTGAAGGAACATTTTTTTGTGGGACAACATGAAGAGGGAGATTGCTGATTTTGTGTCAATATTTATGGTTTTTCAATAACTGAAAGCTCGAAGGCAACAACCTCGAGGATTCATGCAACCTATTCCCATACCCGAGTGGAAATCCGATAATATTATGATGGACTTTGTCATGGGACTACCAAATACTCCTAGAAGGAATGATGCAATATGGGTCATTGTTGATCGTCTTACCAAGTCAACAAATTTTATTTTCTATAAGGGATTATTTACCACTTGAATGTTTAGCAAGACTGTATATTAATGAATTTTTAAGACTTCATAGAGTAACACTATCGATTTATTCTGATCGTGATCCCCGTTTTATATAATCATTCTAGAAAATTATTCAGAAATCCATGGATACTGAACATCGTTTGAGTGCTGCCTACCACCCCTAAACTGATGGACAATTAGAACAAACTATTCGAACCTTAAAAGACATGTTGAGATCATGATCACTTTAATTTCAAGGTATGTGGGATCAATATTTACGTCTTGTATAATTTTCCTATAACAATAGATTCCATTCAAGTATTCGGATGGAACCATATGAAGTGTTATATAGAAAGAGATGTCATGCACCAACCTGTTGGGATGATGTTGGTGAAAGAAAACTCATAGGCCCAGAACTTGTGGAGAAAAAAATGGAAAAGGTGAAGGTAATCCAAAACCACATCAAAGTAGTTCAAAGTAGGTAGAAGAGATATGCCGATAACCAAAGGAAGGATTTGGAATTTTAGGTAGGAGATCATGTTTCCATGAAGATATTTCTATGGAAGGGTGTTATACGTTTCGGTAAGAAGGGAAAATTGAGTCTCAGGTACATTAGTCCTCTTGAAATTCTAGAATAAAATGGGGCTGTATCTTACCGTTTGGCAATGCCGCCAAGTCTCTCTAAAGTTCATGATGTATTCCACATACCACTATTGAGAAAATACATGCCTAACCCAACATATGTACTCACCTATGAGGAACTAGAACTGGAACCCGAAATGTATTATTGCGAAGAGCCTATCAAAGTTCTTGATATAAGAGAACAAGTGCTGAGAAACTAGATGACTTGTCTGGAAAAAGTTCTATGGAGAAACCATAAGATGGAGGAGGCAACGTGGGAACCTGAGGAACATATGATGAAGAACCACTCGAGACTTTTTATGTAGTAATATTCTAGAAATTTGGAGGACAAAATTATTTGAAGGAGGGGAAAATGTAACACCCCAAGCTTCCACGGTACACTTCTATTTGAATAATACAGTAGCGTGTGTTGTACGCAGCTTCGAGTTCTAACACACCACAACAAATCAAACTAGCTATTATGAATAGTAATACACACTTTTTGAAATTTTATAAATTTTATCTTTCAAAATGGACTTCATTTTTGGATTCGGAATATCGAAATTATCTTAGGGTGAATTTTTCATATTTTTCTGAAAACTTTCAATTTTTGATGAATAGTGAAAAACACTAACTTATTGTTCAAAACCGACTTCTTATTTAAATAATTATTTATTTCATTTAAATTAATTCTAGGTCAAAATAGATACATAAGACCTATATAAGTTCAATGTAATTCATTGGAGTCAGTTTATAATAACTTTAGACATATAAAAGTTTTATTGAACTTTTCACTGTCTTTTACCCAACTCCTAGGAGAATTTGCAAATTCACATAAAACATAATTTTACTGCTTCTGTGAGTGTAATTTCAAAAATACAAGAGACAAGGTTGATATCACTATGTAAAATGTGGTTCAATAAGACGAAAATATTTTTTTGGTGAATAATAACTTTTTACTTTTATTTACCATGGTTAAAAGTAAATAGGGAAATTAAGGGTAAAAATGATATTATTATTAGCCTAACACATGTCCTAATTCTATTGGATAAGTATAATTTGACCAAAAAAACTGTAAGAATAAAATTTGAACCTCTTTGGTCCACTTGGATTAGATTATGACATTTATTATTATTTAATTCATAGAAGAGTTAAGAGTTAAAATCAAAGTTTAATAACTAAAACATTTTTAATATAGGGTTATACATAAGATAAATTAGATTATAAATATTCATTACAAATATAAAAATATTTCATACATAATGGTATTTTATTTATATTTTTTAAAAATTAAATAATTTAATTTATTTATGACACAATGATGATGCAGTAATAACCTATTTAATGAAATATTAAAATAATTAATACTATAAATATCCAATTTTTTTTAGACTTTGTATGAATTAAACTAATATTATAGGTTAATATGACATATTATGGTTTGTTAGATGATTTTTTTGTAGTAATAATGCTGTTATGAGTTTACGAAAATCAAAATACCAAAGAGTGTCAAAATTGACATAAAAGAGTTTTTAAAACAAATATTATATTATTAATTGATATTCTATTCCTAAAAATCTATGGTTCGGCCAAATGACTTATATAATGATAGGTGTAACATTAATGAACCAATTAGGGTTATCTTTTAAGTATATAGTATTTTTATTAACCATAAAATATAAAAATACAAAGAGACATGGTAAATGTCAAACTATTTAACTAAAAGTTAAATCTAAAAGATAAAGTTAATATAGTGACCCAAACCTGTCTAAAAGCTATTGGTTGAGTGGTTTTCGACCCATTCCCACCTTATCCTTATAATAATATATTATTAATCCATTAGAAACTGAAAATTATTTTATTATAAAATAATATTTCTATCTTTTCCTAAGGTTCCCCTCACCCCTCTTATAAAAGGGCCCTCCCCCTTCTCTATAATTCCCACCTTCAATGCCATTTGGCTCGGCCAATCCCTGCCCAAATACCCTGTCAACTGTCCTCCATTCATCCTAGAGGCATTAATTTAGTCCAATATCCAACCTAAAGATCCCTTTTGATCAAATCAAAAGGAAGAACCCGAAGAAGAGGTAAATATTTCATCACCTCTTTCAAGTTCCTTTCTTCTTCCACTTCCTCTTTCATTGTTGCATCCATTCTAAAATAATAACTCCAATATCTTATATATATTGTTATGTTATTATAAATATGTTACAACCATATTCATTATTCTATCAATCCTTTTAATGACATGTCACCATATGTGCGTACGTACGACTTACCGTCTCCACTTCGTGGTGTAATTGTTATACAATACATTATTATTTGGTTGGGTATAATAATGATGTCTAATTGATGTAAATAATAAATATAACATGATAATGATTCTATATATATGATATAGAATCAAATCATATATTATTTTAATATCAAAAGAATGATATTTTCGCTAGTGCGTACGTCCGGATTACCGTCTCCACGAACGCGATGAGATTCATTATCCATCGTATCCAATCAAGACTAATTATCATTTGATGATTAAAAATAATGTTTAAAGACTTGATATTAATCAGTATATAAATAATACACATCCCATAAATAAAAAATATGACTCACATAACAAAGAATATAAAGTAAAACGAATCCGTTAACAACCAAAACGACGATAATACTAAGATATTATTAACAAAGCAATGTTAAATGATCATATATGATATCATATTAATGTATATGATTCTTGTATAATTTAATAACAATTATGTAACCATTATATAGGAGGTTAACCTACCCTAGACCAAGGAAAAGTTCTAGGTAAGGGTTAATTCTACAATCTCTTTATTATCCGAGGTTGTTTATACGTAATTATCTACTTGGACCTCTTTATCATCAACATCCACGTTTCATAAAAATGCATTAAAATTCATTTTTACTATTTACTAGACTATAGGTTAAAGTAATTTATACCCTTTTTTGACTTTTATAAGATGTTTATAAAAGAATATTTCTGTCGTTTTCCAAACAAGGTCCTTTATAACCTTTTCGACAACATTAAGGTAAGAGTGTCTTTTTTTAACTTATACGGCGGGTGAAAATATTTTCCACCGTTAACATCATCAAAGCTTCCCTTACAAGCTTATAAGAATATATCCAAAATAAATGTTTTCTTTTATAATTTTATGAATTTTAAATGATTTCAAAATAAAAAGATATATTTCTCTAAAAAAGTTTTTGATTTCATCTATGTCAACATTCTTTGATGAATTTTAAGCTTATTTGAAGATGATTTATTATGATACAAAACTTCCATATTGTGTTGAAGGTTTTGTGATATGTTTTAATATGGATGTGTTATTTCATACCATTTATGGTTTATGGATAAAGTATTGAAATTTTTTATGCCAGTTTTAATACGAATATTTATGTTATGATTAAAACTTTTCATATGAGGAATGCATTGGACTTAGTAAGTGATGGGTGGAGCCCGCTATACCTCCTCGATTCATTGGTAGGTCTCATGAGACAAACTGGGGTCTTGGAACAAGCCCTTAACAAAATATTATTTGTATTCTTGGCACAAGGCCTTGACTATGTGGTTATGAAAGTCTGTCATTATGCATTCCATCATTATGAAAGTGGTTATTGATATTGCATGTGATTATTTGACTAGTAAAATATCCATGTGAGTGAGTAAATGGAATAATTTTATTTTATATTTGCCATATTATGGTGATGTTCAAGTTTAAAAGGCTCTTATTTTAGTCTTATACATTGCCTTAAATGTTTATGCTTATTTATGATAGTTTCCGCTAGATTGTTATCCTTACTGAGCATCTGAGATCAACCCTTTCTATGTTTTATTTTTCTCAGTATGTGAAGAAGTATTTTATGAATGACCTGTAGGGATAGTTGGAGGGGATATGAGTGTGGACTATAGAGACTATGTTGTTTTAGTTTTTCACTTTATGATGTAATTGAAGACTTATGAATGTATCTAGTGTTTCCATGGCTACTAAACTAATCGTTCTTTAGAGACTTGATCTTTTGTGATCATGACAATGTTATGTAATAATGCACCGACTCTAGCTAACTAGGGTCAGGGCATTAAAAATAATGTTAATATAGTATCCTGAAAATTCGAATATTTTTTTCGTGGGTTTGAGTATTTCACATGCCTATTTTAATAAAATGTCTATTTAAAATAAAAGCATGTAGTTTCAGTCATATCAGTCACATAGTGTGTTGGTTTGATGTGAGAATAATTACTATAGGTCACAAATTACTTATGAATCATTTTACTAATGTATGAAGAAAATCTGAGTGTATTTTCTTAGTTTTTAGTGAGTGAAACATTTTTTCAACAAAAAATTTTATAATGATAACAACCAACTTGATTCATACTTGGCACACTGTGTAACATATTTTGGTGAAGCTAATTCCAACACATCACAAATGAAATAGGGGTTTTTTAGTAAATTTTTAAAAACAATGCAAACTGTGTTTCCTCTTTTTTGAGTAAGTGAAATGCGTTTTGAACTAAATTTTCTTTTTTAAATTGAAACACGCACTTTGAGCCCCACTGTTCACACTATATGTTAGATCGAAATGAGGATTAATCGTACATGTCAAAAGTGACATAATGATCATTTTCCTAATGCATCACAACAATATGAATACATTTTTCAATCTTGAGTATGCCACAATTTTTTTTCTCTAAAATGTCAATTTATACTGAGGACACACACATTGAGTCATATCGGCCATCTTATATGTCAGTTTAACATAATACTTATTCCTAAACATTAAAAATGACTCATGAATAGTTTTTTCTAACGTATCAAGTTAGTCCATATGTGTTTTCTCAGTTTTTAGTGAGTGACATGTGTTTTGAACTAAAATGTTCATTTTTAATTGATAAAAGTCACATTGGGTCATAACTTTTACACCATGTTTTGAATTGAGGTGAAATTGATTCATCTACATAAAAAATGATTTATGGATCCTTTTCCTAAAGTATTAGTGAAATAGAAAAGGGGTTTCTTGGTTTTTCGTATGTAATGTTTTTTGAACTAAAATTTAAATTTTAAACTGATAACCTAAACTTTGTGTCATTCCCAACACACTACATATTAGATTGAGGTAAGGCTGATTCCTACTTGCCAAAAATGACTAATCGATCATTGTAATAAAGTATCAAAACAATATGATTTTTTTTCCTAGTTTTGAGTGTGTAATGTGTGTTTTGATCTAAAATGTAAATTATAAACTAAAAATATACACTTTGAGCCATACTGAGAAAATTATGCCTCTGATTGAGGTGATAATGATTGAGGTATGGTGGGTTCTTACAAAAGCATCGGTGGATTTGAATATGATAATATCTCTATCATACCAGGATCACCAAGTATTTAATTGAGGTAAAACTGATTCCTACATGTCACAAATGACTTATGAATCACTTTCCAAATAAATATATAAAAACATGAATGTGTTTGGTCTATTTTGACTATGAAACATTTTATTTCAACTAAAATGTCAATTTTAAACTAATAAAATAAACTTTGAGGAATAATGGGCATATCATGTATCAGATTGAGTTGCTGTTGATTCCTACAAATCACGCAATGTGTTTTTATTCTTCAAAACATTCAAAATTTGGGGTTATCTAAAAATATTTTTTTTAATACCCGAAATGTTGAAAGCATTGAATAATATATTGAAAATTGGATCGTTGTGAGTGCATCATCCTTATTGAGTGCATAATCATAGTACACGTGTGCATCATGATTGTATTATCCTTTTTTGTGATCTCTATAAAAGTAAAAAAAATTATAATTATCAAATTTAAATGGTAATGAAATTAACTAGAAAATAGATAATATGATGAGAAAAGTCACTAAAAATATAGCATAAATTCAACTCTTCATGATTTCTGTATGAAATATGACACCGCATATTCTGTCAATTAGTTTGTAATAAAATCAATTTCCTCTTGTGAATTCAAGGATAATAGACATTTGTAAAGTACCTGAAAAATATAAATAATTAAATTATTAGTAAATATTTTTAATAAAATGGTAATTTTTATTATAATAATCTCTTTGGAGATTCGAGTCTGTTGAAGGAATATGATATCTTTCATAAATTTTCAACCATATTGAC
Source organism: Viscum album (assembly GCA_963277665.1). NCBI lineage: Eukaryota > Viridiplantae > Streptophyta > Magnoliopsida > Santalales > Viscaceae > Viscum > Viscum album. The sequence goes on along the minus strand of OY728128.1, from coordinate 2,077,740,193 downwards.
CACCATCTTTGCCATTAGTTTGTTCCATGAACTACAGAAACATTGAGGAAAATATGTACTTTATTTTGAAATATTTTCTGATAGTGGAATATTATTATATATACCCAAATACTTATCTATTTTTATAATTCGATTGACTTTTCTCATTCATGGAATCTCCTCATTGCATGATTTTGACAATATTTAAACATCACCCTATAATAAAATAATTTTCATTAAAACATTATTTCAAATTTATAACTTGAATTTTATTTGTAAAATATTACATGTATTGTATTAAAAATTAATAAACAAATTTACTTATAGTCAGTTTTTTAGGAATCCATGCATTGAAAGAAAATAATAAATTTTTGGAGCATTAAAATTTACTATAAAGAGTAATGAATGCTACCTAATAAAACAAAAAGTAATAAGTAACAAAATGGATGACAATATATTTGATATGATTAAATTTTATATTTTTAACCTTTTATCATGGGTATTAAGAAAAATATATCATTTTTAATTGTTCTTTCATACATTGTGGAAATATATTATACTATTACATGATATTGGTTTATTTCTAATGATAATAGTTGTGTAGAAGTGATGCGAGGACTATGAGTCCAAATTTTGGTCCATAGGGTTTTCCCTTCAAGTATTATTTATATATAAGAATAAAAAAATTATGAATATAATTTATTCATAATTAACATAGTAGATCAAATATTATAAAATAATAATAAAAACACACCTCTTGTGTACATTTACAACTGAGACTCCTAGTCATTCATTCTTGAGGATTTAATTTGAATTCTCAAGACCAATATTGTCTATACTAGCCTCTTTGTACATCTGTTTTTCAAAATCAATTATGGTCATATCCCCACTTAGTAATTTTTTATACACATGAACCTTTAATGGTAGTAATTGAGGATGTTTAATGGGTGACGTAAAGGTACTTTTAAATATCTTTTTGATTGGCTTATTGATCCTTGAGATCCTTTGGATTCAACCTTACATTTCACCACCTTCCCTTTATCCACCTATAATAACAGTCATCGTTTTAGGCCTTTTTCCGTTAATTTTTAAATTTTTTTATGAAAAATAAATTGGAAATAAATAAATCGTTTTTAGAATTTATTTTTAAAATATTTAAAGTTCATGATAAAAAAGTTCAAATAACTTTTTCGATGATATGAATATCTTCATTATCAAGTAGAATAGGTAACTAAGCACTTAGCTTGTGAGATACATGAATCCCCACTCTCACATGAACTATTGGATGTTTTTGTGTGTGTATAATATCTCCTTGGATATTTTACATGGTAACCCTCATAACCATGTAATGGGTGGAGGTAGATATATAAATCACAACAATTTTCACTCTATATAATATCAATACAAGAAAGTTATTATCGTTTTCATGATTCATCTTTCACAGGAAAACAATTATGAAAATATTGATTACCTCTTCTAAGAGATTTGTTTAAGGGGAATAGATTGCCTAAAAGATGGTTTAGATGGAGTGGGTGGGGGGATCTTCACATTGTGGTTGTTCTTGTGTTGTTTCTTCTCTTTGATACTATCCCATAAAATTTTATGACAACTCTAACATCCAATCATGTTTTTTCTTCAAGAGAATCTAATATTTATTGAAACTATTCCATTTTCTTATCTTTATTCCCCCTTTAATTTTTTTTCTCAAAATATGTTTGGGGTGACATCTCAAAACCCATGCCCTTAATCTAACTATACAATTCCAGCCACTTCAACTCCACTAATAATATCTATTCATTGGGAATTTATGATGATGATTCTTGTGTCTACGTTATATAAAAAATATAATAAAATAAGTAATCTTTATTATGTAATACCGATTTAAATATTTTTTTTATTTTTCCATAATTACAAATTCATCCAACACTTTTTGTGTATTTACATCTATTAATATCCCACATTTATTTACATGTGCCACCTTCCATAGAACATTACATGAAATTTAAGTGACTTTATATTTGAATTCATCAATATTCATATAATCTAAGGAACATAATTATGTTGTTGTTCTATTACATAAAAAATTAATACGATATATTTATGATTGGTTCCATTTTTTCAAGTGAAGAAAACCCATTCCTTGATTTATGGTAGGGGTATGTTTGTTTTGATACATATTTATTTTTCCATTACATAGCTTTTACATAAAAAATTAATAATTCTAAATCAAATTAATCAATACATATTTTTTCAAGAAATGTATTACTAGTTATAATTTACCCGAAAAGATGACTCCTCATGATGACCAATACACGTACCCCATGCTTGTTGGGTTTTCAGGTGTGCATACACCTATGGTGGGTGCAATTTTAGTTTCCCTTTAATATATTTGAGATAACACTTCATAATAATTTTTCAAAATCCTTTGTGATCCTTTTTAGTGGGTATTATTTCAAATTTTATTTGAGATTAATCTACTATTAATGAACTCTTAAAGTGATAATGAAGAGAAAATTAATATATATAGTTTTGTAAAATAAAGAAATTATTTCATAATGTTACCATAATCTCTTCCCAAATTAGTGTATTATGTACAGAAAAAATACTGGTCCATGAATATACATAAATGTTCACGTGCATTCAAGTGGTAAGACTAATGTAACTAATGAAAATGACATTGTTGGGGTTAACATGACGATCGTGTTAATTTCATCCAACCTTGAATTTTATGCCTTTGTTTCTCCGCTTAATAATTTGTACTGACACTGTCCAAATATGATGTGTTTGTTTTTTTAGAAACATGTTTTACATCGTCTAACATTTACTCAATATAAAATTTTAAATATATCGTTCCTCTATATTGGTAGCATCGACATGTGCATAAGGTTATTGTTACGATGCACTAGGAGCATCATCATGTTGAGAAACCAGTTGTTCCATTGGATTGATAGAATAGACATGTATAGAAGTCATTATCTGAATAAGTGGATGAAAATTTAATTTATATTACCTAAATGTAGTATAAAATAGGTAAAAATATGGGGTAACATGATATATATTACAAAAAATATAACCTGATTATTGACCTCTATATTTTTATAGTTGAGGTGATTTGAACCCTCTATCGAGTATCCAAATATCCTCATTATGGACTCATATGATATAAAAGAACCTATCTAAATTGAGACCACTATGAAATTAATATGATATCCCAAAAAAAGGTTCATCCTTGTTTGAATTTATAGATGAACCTTCTGTGGTTTTGGATGATAATAAGAAAATTGACCACTATTGGTTTGTAGGATCAAGAAAATAAAATACCTTTACTACCTCTAATTCTATTATAAATGGTTCTTCTTGTACCTTTCTTCGAGGAAATCAACTTTCAGGATTCCCAATTCATCTATTTAAGAGAACTCATGTTATCAATCCACTTTTATTAAAAAATCGAAATATTGAATTTCATAAAATCTAACTCCCATATTTATTTGGTGATGCCAATATATGAAAACGTAATATAAATTTGTTTCCTTTCTCTGATACTATATACATGAATCCCTTAAACCAAAAGTGTAACTCCACAATTTTTCATGGAGTTGAGTTAATCATGATCGTCTGTAGAGAATGTGAAACCATTAATAACAGAACCATTATAAGATAATATATGTATATTTGGTCTTCTGGCTATCCATTAAAGTACTTCAGAAATTGAATCAAGATTTTCAATTGACTCCTTAATTTTTTTTCTCCAAACATCATATAATCGATGGATTATGTTTATTTCAAATACATATCTCACCCATTACTGGATTCAAATTTATAATAATTACTTTGTGGGTTTCAACATATGGTGAAACCACTAAACTATTGTGGAAAATATAAACATGAACATACTCTTGATCTATAATATTAATTGTGACAATTTCTTTCTGAAAATTTATTCCTCAACAAGCTTCCTAATGTGATAATATTTTAGTTTACTAATGATTTCAAATTTAGAAAGGTAGTCAGTATATAATTCAATGGCTTCCATAATAACATATCAATCTACAATACAACCTTCAGAATGACATTTAATTATGAAATTCCCTTTCAAAATATTCATATACCATTCCATGGGGTACATCCATCAATAATTTATAGGACCACAAAGTTGAATCCCTCTTACCAAGTGATCCATCTAGTAAACCATCATATCAAAGAATCCTAAAATATTAACACCTATAATTCACATAATATGATAGTAATTTCCTTTTCCATAGTTTGGAAACTTGTTGGGTCTATTACTTTGTTGAATATAGATTTGAAATGGCAACAGATCTTAGTTAATGTATAAAATACATTTTAGAATAAAATGTAATGTAATAATATGGACATTATATCATAAATCAAAACCTGAAAATCATGGGATATTAGGACCTTTAATTTTAAATTTTTCATCTACATGATATTCTTGATATTTTATGAATACCAATCGGGAACCTTTACATCAATCAAGAGGTTGAAAAACAGATATATCTCTTTATTGGAAAGATTATAAGCAGTTGGAGGATGAAATGTCCATATTCACCCTTCACTAGTGAAAACTATTTTCGTACCCCCATGTCAATCATGTACAACATAGCCTTAATTATATCCTTTTTTGGGTTCATTTAGTAACATTAAAATTACACTGTATCCTACATTTTTCCCACATTTATAACATCATGAAAATTCCTGACATACAAACAATTCCACCATTGTAATTAAAAAAAATCTCATTTTCCAACTGATTTTTTAACAGTATTTTAAAAAAGGTTTACCATAATTAGTGTCTATATTTTTTACATTCTCAAATAGTTGATCACCTTTTAGTGGAGATGGCATTTTACATTCTTCTGATCTCCCATCTAATGATGTTTTCCATGATCAGTACTTATATTTTTGGTGTAAAAATATGTGATGTCCTATAAATGAAGTATTTGATGACTGTTTCATCATAACTGAATATGTAATTTATTCAGAAATGGAAAACTATTGAGCTCCATTAATTTCATATCCAATATAATTTCATAAGTAGGAAAGTCAATTATCATCCCATAAAAAAAATCTCTCAACATGAAATCTAAATTTCTTTAAGAATCATACAATGTAACACCTGAATCCCACAATAATTTAAAATCTTTGATAAATGGGGAGAAATAAACATCAATATCATTTCTTGGTAATTTTGGTCCTAATATAAGCTAATAATAAATAATGTATTTTCATTTCATGCATAACTATGGTGGAAAGTTATAATTTATCAATATAACCAACCATGTATTGTGAGTGATTTTTTAAAAACCTAATGGATTCAATCCATATATAGATAGTGCAAGTTGAAGGTTTCTTAGCTCATTTTCAAATTCAGGATACACATGATTGATTCTCTTTCACTGAGGAGAGTCTTCCCGGTGCTGAAGTTTCCCATCTTTATTTCTTGTATCTTCATGCCACATTAATTTTAAAGGAGTCTCCCCACATTCATAATGAAAATTACACCTTAGGATGATTGTAAAGTACCATAAAACAACCTTATGACCCTATTCATCTTCCTTGAATCTAGAAGAGACATATTGTGGACATTTTTATGTGATTCTTGGTCCTTGAAAAATTGTATATAGTCATTTGGATATGCATGTATTATTTCAGGGATCATACACACTACACGTAACATTCATTTTGCATCATATTTTAGGCAATGAAGCTCATTATCTTCTGGGGTTTTATCATTAAAGAGAGAAAGTAGTTCAATTAAACTATAATTACTCCATCTATTGCAAGATTTTAAATTATATAGCTTTAGTATGGATAACAATACTAAAAATTAAGAACATCTGATATACAATCGAGTCATTGCACAACTATTTAACTTATCAAACAATTTTGGATACTCACAAATTTTATCTTCAAATGTCATTATCATTTCATCAATATGATATTAATCATCGTTCACTCCTATAATCACATCCTCAACACAATATTCACCATTTTTTAGACTTTTAACTATATTATATTATCAATGAAAAAAGTCTTATCCTAATCACATGGTATATTCGGTTTTCCATCACGTTTAGGCCTAAATTTATAACTTCGATCTATTCTTTGATAGATAAAGTTTTCTTCCATCTCGTTAGGACTAATTAGTCTTGAAAAATGACAAGATACACATGGAAAAATTATTTGAGGAGGGTTATATTTATGATGTTTTAAATGCTTGATGAACCCTTTCACACAATACTCCTACTATTTTGTCATAAGATTGGAATCTATTAATTTTAGATTCATATATATCTTATTTGATTTAGTAATATTAATATTTTAAAAAATAAATAAATATATAGAAATTATGAGCTTGGAACCCATAAAATTTTACTCATAAAGAATATTTTAAGCTATATGATATTATTATTATAAGAAAATAAGAGCCAAATGATGGGTATTCAGATTGTTTTGTAGTGGAGGAAATCATTTAAGGAATTAAAGGTGTGATATCCATAAAGGTATAAAGAATCTTATTAAATATTCATATATTGAGAATCACAATGATCTCTCATAGGATTTATTCGATGATATCTCATATGATTAAATGGACATAAAATATATAGAAAAAGAAACAAGGAATTGAAATCAACAAGAGGGATGAGTTTGGGTTTATTCATTTCTTCACTTGGTATGTGGTGGGACAAGTTTTTTTTTCAGTGTCATGATGCTAATGATTCAATTTTGATATTTTTTTAGATGATAAAAACATTGACAGGGCCCAATCACATGGTCTTGAGAACCCAATGTTTGAAGAAACCCTTGAATTTAAATTTCATGAACCAGAAGTCTCAAGTTGGGGTTCCCATGTTCCATTACTATTTCAGATAGTTAACATTTTTTCAAAGGGTCCTTTGAAAAAACCATACCAAGAAAATAAATTCATTAAACACCAGGTTCCATTTTAAGACATTGCATTTCTTAAATATTAGTAAAAAATAACAACCCAAGAGTTATAGAAAAACCATCACTATCATTATAACAAGGATTTAAAAAATTAAACAACCTTTTATAAATCATGACATTAAATTAAAACTAACCAATAAAGGATTCGTAATTTGAAAAGTCTAATTTTTTTAAAAAAAATACCATATATTAGAATCCCATTTTTAAGAAAAACATTTTACAAACCTGTTCAAGGTATAAAATTTGAGTTACTTTATGATCCTTTATCCTAACACATCTATGAATTTAAAAATATAGATACCACTCATCCCATCAAACATACTCACATATCATTGTGTGAAGATATGAAATAAAGTATCTATATTTATATCTAAGTAGTCTTCATTTAATTCCTTCATTGACAAGCAATGAAACGTTTTTTTCTTCAACTTGGTAAAGCACTATATAAATCAACCATCATTTTCATGATCTAAAAAATCTTCTTGGCATGTATCAAGAACATTTAAATGACTTTAAGTACCAATAATTTTTATAGAATTAGGTGAAATATCAAGAATATAAACTAGTGTTAAATACTTAACATGTAGTGTAGCATATAAGAGTTAAAAAATAGTGGAGGAGTCATGCATCACAATTCTCATTTTGTTGGATTTATTTTTTTATCAATGTTTTCATTGGAGAAATGAAATACATGGTGTCTTCATAGTCATAATCCATTTGTGGTAATGTAATATATTTTGATTTGCGATGTAATAAAAACTTCTGATGACATGAAATCAATTGAAGCCACCCATGTTCTGGTCATATAATAAATTCAAGTTCTTTCATATAAAATATTTCATTATGCATCCATAACCCATGGGCATAACTCAGGTGTTCATCTCAAATCACATGTGTAAAATAAATAAAAAATTGACATCCATAAAAGCTATAATATGGTTTAAAAAAATTAGTACTAAAAATATATAAAAACTTATTAATTATATATCAAGATAAGATTATTAGGAACAAACACAAAACAAAAAATAAAGAATATAAATATAGAGTATGTATATAAGTATCAAAAGTATCATGAAATATTATTTTTATCAAATTCAATAAATATAAAAAATTGGAACAAATCAAGGAAACTAAATTAAACCCATTTCACAATTTCAATTAAAATAATAAACAAATCAAAATATTTTAAAATGATTGGGGTTATTCTTCCTAGAAATGAACACAAATGGGTAGAATTGTTTGATTTTACTCAATGGGTGTAGAATGGATACTTGGAATATGGAGTCGATTACCATTAATTCACAATAAAACACTACATATTATCATTTTTAGTCACCACCTTACATGATAAGTGGGCATGGTTTTTCCAGTGCATAGCTAGGAGATCCATGAAATCAAAGTAAGAAATAATGATGAATGAGTGAAATGAACATGAAGACAAGGAAGATGGTGAACCAATAATGGATAATGTAAAGGGGGATTGGGTGGAGAATCAAAAAGGTAGACCGAGCACAAATAATATCATTTATGCACACCGTTCAAACCATTTGGTAAAATTAAATAAAAAAAATTGAGGGGGGAGAAATAGATCCCAAATGGTCACATAACTTGGATTTTGAAGGTGTTTATTCATTCTAGATGATCGAGGGAGAAAGAATATATAGAATACTCCAAGTGAGATCATTAATGATGCAAGTGAAGGGAACTATTTTAGGGTTATATTTAAAATATCTTGAGGGGTTTCATTTGGGAATTTAAAAAAGTGATGAGAAAGAGTGGTTTTATCGCCGGGTTTTCAGTATTGATAAAGACAATTCTTTATCAATGCAAAAAAAGTGCGAAAAATGACCTAATTTTAATCATATTCCCAATATATTATAAAAAACTAAATGTATATAATTATAAATAAATATAAATGTATATAATTATAAATAAATATTTAAAGAATTATAAATATGTATTTAAAAAGTATAATTATAAATAATGATAAATATATTTTAAATATATATAATTATATATAATTATAAACAAATAATTATTTATATAAATAAAAATATATAAAAATAATTTTAAATATTTATATATAAATATAAATATAGATATATATATATCAAAAATTATAATTAAAAATAAATATTTTTATGAATATTTTTATATAATTATGAATATATTTATATAATTAAAAATATATATATAAATATATATGTTTATTCATTTATAAATATATATAATTATAAATACAAAAAATATATTTATTATTTAAATACATTTATAATAATATGATAATTATATATATATATATATAGGATGGTGTGGGTTTGAGTTCTCTCAATGTAGGGCGATCATGGAGATTAAAGATATGACTTTACGATGGAATTCCCACAGAATTGGGAGTTTGATCCATTGGCCAAAGGGATTCATTTTAGTTCAACCTCATGTGAAGATGGTCTGAAGGAAGATGAAGTTTACAGTGGCGATCGTAACAGAAATCACGATTTGAATGATTTGTTCTTGAATAATTCATCTCTGTTCTTGTAGAAATATGATTTTCCTGGACACATCTCCTTCAATTGATCCCCAAAAATTCCATAACTGTTGGTTCCTCCTAGCCACTTCATTGAGGGATCATGGATTTTTATATGAATAAGAATTCTAATTCATGTTATCCACATCAATACCCTTTAAAAAACACAGGTAAGGGCGCATCATTCATTGAAGCCCTCAATAAAGGGGATCCACAAGTGTCTTGTGATCTCTCCAATGGTGTTCATGAACCCTATATTTCTAAATCTGAAAATGGAAGATTCACATTCATCGCCAGCCCTGAAGCTCTCAAAGAGAATCTTGAAGCCTTAATGTACTCACTTATTGGGTGTTTAATTCTTACTATGGGCGAACAACTCATGAACACTGAGGATATTATTTCTAAGCTCTCTCAGATTTGGGGATTTTCTAACTCGCGGATTATCACCATAAGCCGAGGTTATTTTCAAATCATCTTTTATTATGTATATGACCATTCAAGTACTTAGATATCTAGTTTTTACACACTCAATCCGGGTGTTTTTTTCCATTCTTAATGGGAATTAAATTCCAACCCTCATTCATATAAGTACACAATTTCATATATTTGGAAAATAATTCAAGGTCTTATTTGGGTTCTTTAGCATCCTCTATTACTAAATAACCCTGTCTCTTGCATTTTTGGTCCCATTAATATGGATGAGAACACTATTGAAGGGAAATTCAAGTACTTTTATAGAGTTCTTAAGGATTATAATATGCTCAACCCATTACCCGACAATGCCACTTTGGTATAAAATGGTGAAAAAATAGAGGTTCAATTTAAATATGAGTCCATATCATCCATTTTTGACTTTAACATATTGGTGGGGCATTATATCTCTAATTAAAGAAATTTTAGAAATATCCAAATTATGTGATTTGTAGATTTTTCACATCCTACATGGATGATAGATCCTAGTATCTCAAATATGAGAAATGAGAGAGCTAATGGATGCATCTTTGCTAAGAGTGGATCAAAAGAAATGAATAAGGACACAGATTCTTAGGTGAAGAAGACTGACACATGAGTTCAGGTATAGAAACCACTAAATCCTAGTCATGGGCCTATTGATAGCCATGTAACTTCTAAATAGTGATAGATAAGTTTGTAAAAAAATCTTCTAGACATGATGGGCACTCTTTTGGGATGACTGATCACATGGTCAAAGTTGATGACACTAGTGTAGCCCAATTTCAAGAATTAATGAATTTCTCGGGATTTGACACATTTAAATATTTCCTTGTCAGAGGATTTGAAAATAAATACATCAAGGAATACCTAGGAGAATTTGTTCGTGAGAGGGAATCCCAAGAAAAAATAGACTGTCAATTTCATCTTGAAAAGAAACTCTTAGCCTTAAGTGTAAAAAATCATATTCGATAAAATTAACTATGTAATCTGGCCCCCTCTTCCATGGGAGGAAAGTTATAGTAGATGAGGATGGTCATCAATTGGATTTATATAGAAAATATAATCACACTATTTCTCCTTCCAAGATGGGTCATACTTAAATTTTTTTGGTTGATAATGATTTAGTTGGAGTAGATATTCTTGGGTATGCTACCCCATTGTAGATATACACATTTAGGATGAGAGAAAATGAAGAAGATGTTATAGAGGTAGGCATGGAGTAGGAAAGGATGAAGAAGTTGGTCTTGAGGATGTAGTAAGAGTCCTTACCTTTTCAATCTATGAATTATATTTTCCTCTCTCAAGGTTGATTCTATTCCTACAAGAATTAATGGGAAGGTATAGATGTTCAAAAAGAAGATTTTGAAAGATCCATTGCAGTTAGTAAGTGTGATGATGGTGTGGTTCAAATATTTTTGTCTCTCTATAAGGGATCTATTGCAGGTGGCTTCCATCAATTAGTGAATGTATTGTTTTTTCCAATAGGTTTTAAGCCTTGGAATATAGGAGACCTGATCCAATGTCATTTGAGTATTTGGTATTTTTTGAACTGGAAATTTGTATCGTTTGGGAGAATATTTTTCCATATTCTATTTTCTTCTAAATAATTGAAAATGGTGTCTTGGGGCTATGGTTCATTATCGCTCAAGCCAAAAAAATTTCATATCCGAGAATGGGTCAAGAAATTCAATACATTGGAGATAGGTAAATCTATAGTAATGTTTTGGGTTAATGTGTATGGATTAAATAAGATCCTTTGAAACCCTAGTATTTTACCTGATATAGAAATGTCTATGATAATTCCTATTAAAATGGATTAGGAAGAGGAAATAGCCAGGTTTGGCCATTATGCTCATCTTATTTTGGAAGTGGATTAATTTTCTCTTGTAATTGATAATGTTATTCTATCAACCTATGATTATGAGATTGAGTTGAAAACTGAGCATTAAAGAGTAACTTGGTTCTGTTTTAATTTTAATATAATTGGACATGGTTCATTGGACTGTAAGAATTACATGGCATGTATTTTATGTTATATTATAGGGAATTATGTTTCATTGTGTTTTATGAAGAATAGAATATTGAAACCATACATGAGATGTAGAATTGGTGAAGTTTCGAACCAACCTCAGGGTGAAGGAATGAATATTCAGGATGATTTGGTGAAAGGTAGTATTGAATATGGACATTAAATTCCTCCCCCTTCTATTAATGGGGATGTATATGCGTAGGTGGAAATTGATCATCAATTTTCCACTACTCCGGTTCCTGTAGACATTGATGATTCGATTGCTTATGATGCAAATAGGGCCATAAATCAGATTAGTAAATCTGACAAGTCATGGGTAGATATTTTCATTGAAGACTAGGATGATGAGGCTCAATCGTCTGCTGAAGAGGTAGCACAGATGAATTATAATTAGCTGATCATTAAAGAACCGATGGTTTCCTCAATAGATTGTAAAGGTACGAAAAAATTGGATGTTGAGGCCCTATTGAGAGAGAAATATAAAAATGTTGACCATAATAAGATTTCCAATGAATTTGTATCAAAGAATGGATTTCCCAAGGTCTCTGATAGTAAGACAAATATGAGTTTGGCTAGTCTATAAGGTGAATACAATAGGACTTCAATGGATATAAAGGTGGTCAAAAGGATTGATCCACCCAAAAAAGGAAGAGTAGATTCTTATGGGATATAGGGCTTGAATGACGACAATAATATCATACAGATAGAATTCTAGAAAAGTAAGAATCCTCAAGATAGTGTGGATGAACAAAATAATGCTCTTAATTTAAGAGGGAGGGTTGAAGATGTGGATGATGAGGTTTCTATGACTCTTATTTTACAAGGATTGGTTGAACCTAATGTGCAGGATAGCTTGAAAAAGTATGGTGGGTCAAGTGTATTCGAGAAGCACCATATTAGGGCTGATTCTTCCATGCAGTATTAGAGAATCACCAAAGAGATGCATTCTGTAGATAAATCCATGGAGAGGTCTTCTACAAGTCAATCTGCGATATCCAAAATTGATAATTTTTTGGTACATGAAATCCATAAGTTCAAGGAATCTGTAGAGATGGATCAAATGTTGGGAGTTTTAAAGGACATTTTACCTTCATCTAGAAATGAAGATTTTTATGTTCCTATGATCACCACCTCGAATTATTTTTGAATGTTTTACCTATATAAGGAGGTTTCCTTAGAGTCAGACTATGATAAAGATAATATGGATGGACAACCAAATCAGGAGTTGCTGCATGGGGCCACTATAAAAAACATGAATATTTGCGTAATCAGATGAACCATCCATAGATAAAGGCCCTGAACCTTGTAAGTGTTCCAATAACTAAAAGCAGGGAAGGAATCTATGTAGATGAAATCCATGTAGCAGAGGTTGGCGTTGGTGAGGCCCCAAACTTAATTGAGTGGTGAATTTTCCTGACTTTTAATGTGATTTTTTGTGGTTAGTGTTGCTATTTCTAAACTCATTATCTTTATTATAACCCTTTTATTATAATAAAAAGGGATTGAGCTTTTGTTCACCATCCTAGACCTGTTTAATTTTTTTAATAAATTTATATAAAAAATATATTTTTCTATAATTATAAATATATATTTACTAACACGTTAATATATATAATTATAAATATAATAAATATAATTATTGTTTAAATATAATTATTATAAGTTTATAATTTTTAAATATAAAAATTATAATCTTATAATTATTTATATATATAATTGTAATTATAATTAAATATAATTAAATCTATTTTTATATTATAGAAATATATTTATATAATTATATATTATTATATTATTATATATATTTATGTAAATATATTTATTTTTGTAATTAAATATTTTTATTAAAATATAAATATTCATGATTATAAATATAATAAATATATTTATTATTTAAATATATATATATATATATATATAATAATTTTAGAATTATTTAAATAAATATATATATAATAACAATTATAATTATAAATCAAAATATTTAAAATTATTTATATTTAATTTTAAATATATTTATATAATTATATGTGTATATTTATATATATATATTTATTAATATATATTTACATATTTATAAATATATTAAATATATTTTATAGTTAAATATTATTATTATTATATTATAATTATTTAAATATATATAATTATTTATAATTTTATAAATACTTCTAAAAAAATTATATTTTTAATTTTATAATTAATTATTTAAATTAATAATTTATTAAAAATTCTATTAAATAGTTTAATTATATAAATTTTAAACATATTTTAAATGTTAAAACTTATTAAAAAAATAAATATTATTCGTATAAAATATAAACATGTTAAAAATATTACATGTATAGTAAATATATATATGTATAAATAAAAATTAAAAAATGATTAAATTTCGAAAAAAATAATATTTAATAAATATTAAAAACGAATAAATAATATTTAAATTTGGGGTTGGAACCTCTTTTTATTATGAAAGAAAATACCTCTCTAAATCTTGGAAGAGAGACACCCATTACAAAGCCTTTAGGTCCATGGTCAAGTGACCCATGAATATGGCCCGAAGGCCAAGAAAATAAATCAATAATATTAAATAAAAGAAATTTTAAAAACAATAAAACGAATTTAATAGACAATACTATTTTAAAAAATTGAATCATATAATATTAACCACATGAATTGTAAATACATACATAAATGAAGGAAATATTGAAAAATGTATTTTTAATAACTTAATTATATAAATTTCAAACATTTTAAAAATATTACAACATAATCATTAAAATTGAAAAAATATTGATCCTATAAATTAAAAACATATTAAAAATAATATTTACTAAAATATAAATATATATAAAAAGTGAATAAATTAAAAAAAAAATATATAAAAAATGAAAAAAATATACATCAAATGTGAAATAAATTCATGGCATACACACACGTGCACGCATGTTATATATATATGTGTGTGTGTGTTTACATTCCATGTACAAGTGAAAATATACATATACACATACCTAAATTAATACATGTACAACATCTGTATGTACGCACAAACAAAACGCACATGCATACAACATAATGCACATACATATACGCACATAGACATTGATATAAATATATAAGATCAATTATCACATATTAAAGATACATAATATATAGTTATATAATTGTTTGAGTTATTAAAAAATATATATTAATGTAATATATTTAAATTAATTATATAAATGCATTTTTCAAATGATGTATATAAATATAAATTAATTTTTGAATATAAGTATGACAATTATATATATATATAATATTTATCGGTTAATTGTTTTTATCATTTCTAAGGAAATGATAAATATGCACCTTTATCATCCCTAAAAAATTCACTGATAAAGGGTATACTTTTATCTGTACTTTAAGTTTAGCGCTGATAAATGACATCACTTGATAAAGCACGACCCATGGTAGTGACATGAGTTTTGAAAGATTGTGAACATGAGATATCATTGGATGTCATAACTCGACACCATCCATGTCTATTATTTTCATTTCATGGTGCAAGTTGTTGTCATCTATTAGTTTTCAAATTATTAATGTATAATCTCCCCACATGCAAAGTTGGTGGCATGGTGATCTGATGGAGGGATCTGACGTCATCACCAAGGTTTGGGTTCTATGTGGGATTCTTAGTGATGGAAATGGTCTTTTTGTTTACCTTGGGTTTCCACAACACTTTTTTGGATTTAGTTATAAAATAAAAAAATAGGTTGTATGGGTATAAGGGTTTCTGATATAACACATATTCATATGTGAAAATAGATTTTTTTAGGAATGATTGGGAAACATACAAGGTGTCAAAACGTTTGTTGACATCTTAAAGAATTTATTTCGTATCGAATATGTATTTTTATATTTAGAAATTTCTCTTATAGTATTTTATTAAAATATTTTTTTCATCTCCCTAATCCATTTTATATCTCTTCATGTTCCCATGAATATGACTTTTAGTTTCATGAACTAAATACACACTATAGTAAAATAATATTTGATTCATTTATGGCCAAAAGAATAAAACCACAAATTAATATTCAATGAGATGTGAAAAAAATTATAATGCTATGTTTTATTTTTTTTGAAAAAATCAAAACTATACTGACTAAAAATTAATTTTTTTATTTCCAAAAACTTTTTAGGAAAAAGTGAGAAACCATGGTTCAGACACAAAAAGAAATAACCAAACCATTAAAAGAATATTTAAGACTACCAGAATTTGGCTCCCTAAATAGTTTTCAAGAGATATTGCATACCTAAGTTTCTGGTTCATCTATTAAGAGATCTTCAAGTCTTAGCATCAATTTATCCCAAGTCTGAAAGTACTCCTCAAGGTTGGTCTTCCCTTTGTTGAAACCCCAAACTAAAATCAAGTCATGTCTGTCGATCCAGTTATACTGTTCCTCATTAAGATTCATCCTCAAATACCTTCTCGTCGCTCTAACAGCTTCTTCTTCAGTAGCGTTAAGAAACAATACCTATTCAATCGTTTCTTCATCCAAACTCATTAGTAAAACTTATGTACTATACTTTATTTTTTTAAATTTTGATGAAATCACCCCGAATAATAAAAATATTGAAATGGTATTTATCATTAACTTATTTATTTAGCTTTCTTATCCTTGACTCTCATTATTAGGTGTGTTTATTTTAGGTCCATAAAATAAAAATGTAATTAGATGACCAAGAATATTGAATTCATTATAAAATTAAAAGAAAAGTGTCAATTAAAGAATGTATATGTAAGGTGATTATATTGTATTATCAATAACTAGTTAAAAGTTTTTTTCAAAATCCAACCACTACCCAAAGTAACTTGTAGAAATATTTGTATAATAAATCTCATTTTTATGGTAATTATCATTATTTTCTGATGCCTTACACAAAAAAATCAATATTGGACAAAATCTTTGACAATCATGACCCTTAGACCTTACATTTAAACTTTCCAAAAAAGAGTGGCCTATCACCACCTTGGTTGATGGTGTTTTCTCCCTACTAAAATGGGATGATGGAATTTTATCCCTTCCTTCCGTGGATTCCTCCATTGATCTCATGTCATATTTCATTTCTCCCTTGTAGATTTTCGATGTGATTTTGAATCCTGTTCTGACACCATCTTGAAGTGGAAACCTATTAATTACATCATTGGATACCTTAACAACACTAAAAAAAGATATATATAACAATTTTGTTTTTTTCGTCAGATAATATATTTTTTGGTAAGAAATGAGTAATTCCCACAACACAACTATAAAAAGGCCTTTAACAGCACTAGAAAAAAGTACTAATAAAGGTGTCGATCATCGAGTGAATCCCACATCGAAATTATTCTCAAACAAATGTTTCTTTTTATATCATTCAACTACATCCACTCCTTAGAAGACTGCTCTCAGGATGGGCTCCCGCAAACACTAGACACACCTATATGAGGCTACAATGGGCTCAAGCGAGCCTTGGCCTACCCTATACATAACCCGACCCTATGCCACCTTCAAATTTGGGTCCAAAATCCTATACCATGTCCATTGATTTTTTATACTAACCAATAAAAATATACAAGTATTAAAAATAATAAAAAAATGAAATAATTAAACAAATAAAAATTAAAAATAAATAAATTAAGAAAATATTATGTTTATAAAAATAATTAATCAAAAATTTAATATATATATATATCTAAATTATAAAATATTAATGAATAGTAAATAATAAATATAGATATATAAAATGAATAAAATGAAATAATTAAACAAAAAGAAAAATAAAAAAGAGTAAATTTTAAAAAAAGAATAGAAATTTTATTAATTAAATAATTGTTGATAAAAATGAATAGATTTAATATAATAATATCTAGATTATAAATATTAATAAATAGTATATATTAAAAAAAATATATAAAATGATTAAAAATAAATAAATAAATAAATAGAAAATAAAAATGAGTAAATTAAGAAAAATATTAAACATGTTACTAATTAAATAATTATTCATAATAATAAATAAATAATATATATATATTTATATTATAACTACTAATAATTATTATAAATAAAATATATATATATTAAAATATAAAATTGTAACAATTAAGAAGAAAAATTAAAAATGAATAAATAATAACAATTAAATAAAATATAAAAAATTAAAAAATTAAAAAATTAGGAAAAAATTTATAGATGAAATAATTATTAATAGAAGAGAATAAGTTTAATATATATATATATATTAATTATAAATTTTAATAAATAATATATATTAAAAATAAATATAAAAATTGAATAAAATGTAATAATTAAAAATATATTGATGTATGATTCATTTTTACTAGTTTTTATACATAATTATTCATTAATATATTTAATATAGAAATAGATTCATATATATATATGTCAATATATAAAATATTTCTAAAAAAATGATTTATATAATACAAAATATTTATGCTGACATTAAATAAGTCATATATTTAGTGAGGAATGGTTTATAATTAAAAATCAATATTAAATAAAACTGGTGACTAATTTCTTTGAGTAATAGACATTAATTGAATATAGTTTGATTTTAAATTTTACATATATAAATCATGTGTTACATCAATTTCATACATACTTATGCATTCTTGTCGTAGAGCATAGAAAATGAAAAATATTTTACTAGTACATAACAATGGCTGAACACGGTCATCTCACTTAAGGAGCTTTTGAGTTGTTCACCAACATGGTCTAATTCACTTAAGTGAACTTTTTTTATTGCTCCAATTATTTTATGAAATAAATGATAAATTTTAATTTAGGTTATTGTTTATTTTCTAAGATAGTAAAAATACAAGCAATATATAAATTGTAAAATTAAACTAATATTCAATGCTTACAGAATGAAATTATAAATAAAGGAATTGGTCTAAAGTTCGGTTTCAAATTCAATGAATATTCTCCTTTATTTGTTTTGTTTTTGTTGGATAATCCAATCATGAAATATCATGATGAATTATTATCCTTTAACTTAGAAATTTTGAAATCTCTAATGCCTAAGGAAATATAAATTCCACATCCTCCTACAATCAAGGTTGATAGCACACCTTAGTTAAGGGTGTGAAATCTTCAAGGAAATGACTCTATTGATGTTGTTTCATCTATTGATTGTCACAACTCCATCATCTAAAGAGCTAACTAATAAAGAGAGGGAAAATAAATGAAAAAAAATTGAAATTTATTTGAGTTGCATTTCATGTGGGAAAATTTCCACACCCATGCATTTCACTAATATATACCAAAAACATAAAATAAACTTTATGTAAGAATTCAAGGACATGATGACCTCTCTCGGTCCAAGCCTTATGTCGTCCCCTCATTATCGAGGGTAATAGATCACTTAGTGGGAAGATAAAAGAATGAATAATATAAATAATATAATAAAAAACAAAATAAAATAAAAAGAATAATGAGAATAAAATAAAAATAATTGAAGGCATAAAAGAGAAGAGAGAGATTGATAATGAAAGAATAAAATATAAGAAGAATAGAGAGAGGGTTTCATATAATAAAATAAAATAAAATAAATATATATAATATTTTTAAACAATGTTTAAAATATAAGAAGAATAAGAATAAAAGAAAAAGAAAATAGAAAAACGAGAAGGAGAAGAAGAAGGGTTTTTTTGGAAGACAGTTGAAAAATGCACGAACTAATTTATTAAATAAAATACAATTAAAATTAAGATTTAAATAAGATAAAATAAAATAAAATAAAATAAAATAAAATAAAAACAAAATAAAGAAGAAAATAGGAAAAGAGGAGCTTCTACTGATCCTCCATCGAGT
The DNA here is from genome assembly GCA_963277665.1 of Viscum album. Classification (NCBI taxonomy): domain Eukaryota; kingdom Viridiplantae; phylum Streptophyta; class Magnoliopsida; order Santalales; family Viscaceae; genus Viscum; species Viscum album. The sequence goes on along the minus strand of OY728128.1, from coordinate 2,077,720,377 downwards.
GGGATCCTCTCGTGTGGTGTTCGAATGAACTCCCTTTGTAGCATGTAATGAACTCCATTTGTTGGGTGAGGATTTTCCTTGATATTATCTTTAATTTATGATCTTTATTTTCTCATTTTAGTGTTCGAATATGAATATTTTTATCGCCCATGAGATGTGTGGGGAATGATTTGGAATCACTCGATGATTTCGGTGGTTTATATATTTGCACATGGATCCGAACTTCCTCATTTGTGCATGGGTGGAGGGTTGTGGAATCATGGAACAAAAATATTATCATGGGATACATGGGTTATTGGAATGCATGCATCAAGTTGGATGTTACGACCGAGGAGAAAAAGTGGAGCTCCTTCTTCATACAACCTTTAAAGTGAACTGATATTGCCTCAAATGGCTTCACGGTGGTCGACGAAGATTCTAAAGGTGATCCATAGAGGTATTGTGATTTAACAGTGACAGATAGCTTGAGTGTTTTCTTTCAAGGGGATACTATTGAATAAACGGTAGTTTTTAGTGGCAGACTATGAGATAAGTACATTTTAGGGTGGAAGAGTTGAGCGGAGATAGTTTACATGTGGGTGTCTGAGCATGGGATATCAGAGATGAACAATAACATAAAAAATGTGCCCCCATCAATTTTAAACTTAGGAGATCAAAGTATTTATAACACTAGGTGTGGATTATGGTGGATATAATCCCACACTAGGGTTGGATCCCATAGAACATGAACCCACTATTAATGGGCCGCACCACACACTTTTGCAGTCCATGTGGGCCATCGGGCACACTTTGCTACCGTGACGACTCATTGAGGACCTAGTCTTGATGGTTGGTGGCCTTCATCTCTAGTATATGGCCTACCAGATCTTCATGAACCTACTAGGTGGCTTTTCCCTTAGAGTTTAGAGCTACTGGTTGGTAGCATATTTTTGTAGTTAAGTAACCCTAAAAATTATGCACAAGGCTTAAGTAAATTCTCAATAAAATATCCAAATAAATCTCAAAATTCAAATTCCTCACAATTTAATTCATTTTGATTAATTTAAATTCCAAAATTATGAACTAATACTTTTCATCAAAACATTAAATATATACACATTATTCATTGAAGTCTATTTAAAACCACTAAAAATAAACTAAAAATTATGTAGGAAATATGAATATGTCAAATACCCCCACACTTAAACTATGCTCATCCTCAAGAAAAAAATCTCAAAATAGAATTCATAGGGAACCAATTATACCATTATTAAAATTTCAGTGTAATAAAATGAAAACATTTTCAATGTAAAATCAAATTTTAAAATATTCACATAAAATATGAATTTAATTTATCAAATTTCAATGAACAAATCTACTAAATCATTTTACATTTTACCATTTAAAAATTATGTTAATTCTCTTCTCATTCAATCAAGTTCCTCAATTTATTATTATTAAACATATCAAAACATGGTCTAACCCACTTCTGAATCTTTTCAATCATCTATCTTGAAACAATTTAGGTGGAGTTATGCTCATATCATGAGAACAAGATCCTTATCCCTAGTTTTGTAAAGGAGATATTTTCTCCAATTTGTAATGAAAATATGCACATAAAATCATGGATACTTTGAATGATGTTTCAAATGAATTTATGGAATAATTTTGGTAGGAATTGAAGTTAAAAATCATGGATTAAGGAGGAGGTTTCTCTCTTAAATCATAACAAATGATATCAAAATTAAAATCTCAGCGAAATTCTCCCCATTATAATTAACGACACCAACTTTCCCAAAACACAATGTAAATTTCATAATCAAAATAAATAATAATGAATGATTTTTTATCCATCTTGAAATATTCACTATTTTTATACCATTTTTAAAATTAATTTTTCATTTTTTTCTAGAAAGTTATTCTTAGAATAAACCTCACATCCACCACATAACCACATAAGATAAAAAACATCAGCCCAGTGCTGGTGATTTTTAATTCTTCTAAGTCACAACCCATTCTTATTTTTTCATTTTTTTGAAGAAAGAAAAAATTGAAATTACAATGTAAGTATCAAATGACCAATCTTATTACCCATAATAGTACCCCCACACTTTTTCATTCAAATACATTTCATCCTTTTCATCATGGCTCCCTTAACCTTTACACTTCTTCTTTAAAATATGACGAAAAATACTAAGAGTGGGTAGGAATGAATAAAAATGGATTGAAACATGGATCCTTCATATTAAGGTCAATTATTGTCTCTATGGGATAAACAAGGATTAATCTAAAGGTTCTCTTTAAGGATAAGGGATTTTCAAAATATGCCTCAATCATTTTAAATGTTTTTTTCTACAATAATTGGTTTTACATGTTCAAATTCAAGTTCACGCAAGATACATGTCCCATGATCAATCTAGAAACATTATCAAGAATAAATATGAAGTACTTGGTCTCGAAATCATCTCAAGAATGAGAAATTTGATATTGTAAAATCACTTAATCCATGAATAAAAATAAAAAATCCATTCACATTAATTTTAGAAATTCCAATAATGAAAAATGATTTAGAAATTTCAGTTAAATAACTCAATGAATTCCCCCAAACCACAAGTCCATATTTTAATATCCATACTTTATTATAGTCATAAAATTTTCCATTTTACTCATTCAATCTTATTAACAATTAAATCTAAAACATGGCATCACCTGATTCCTAATAAAATCATGTATCCTAGATAATTCAAGTAAAGTATAAATTAGGTATGGGTATGAAATTTTATGATTAAATATCAAAACATTATTTTGAAGCAAAATGCAGGGAGTTTGAACATTAGTAATGTAAGGATGAACTCCATATTACATAAATATTAGTCCACATTATTCACTTTTTGGGGGATGGATTGCCCCATCATGGTCCTATAAAAGATTATTACTCAATTAAGCACAAGGCCCATGTCATTTAAGCATAAAAAAATAAGAGTGAGTGGGGATGTATGTTGGACTACTCTTGATAATGTAATTGAAATATAAATTACTAGAAATAAAATTGAAGTATACGCCTTGGTATGATCCCTCAAATAGTCCCAAAATTTTTACTACCTCCAGAGGGAAGTATGAGCTATTATCCATAGTATAATGGTGGATACAAATTCTTATACTTAAACACCACATATTTATTTTTATGGATTCCATTGCTATTTTATTTTTGAGGAGAATTCCATGTGTATAGTACACCATATCTACTACCATTGAAAAGAGGTATAGATTTCATGGAATGGGTAGGATGAATTATTGTACATCCTCCTCCATTGATTCTATGTGTGAAAAATATTATTCTTTATCCAATGTATTCTCTAGATATGAAAAATTAAAAGAATAATCTATGGTATATTTTGAATGTAATTTAATATAAACAAAATCTAAATTTTAATAATTAATTTCTAAATCTTCCCTTTTAATTTTGGCAGTGGGTTTCTTTGGTTCTTCGGACAGAGCCATTGGGAACTATACTTTTAATTCCTCTAGTAAATGTTCAATGTTTTTAGGGAGATCAAAGTGTTCCTAAATATGTGAATTTTCATTTTCCTCATCCTCACCAAGGTCAAAATAAGAGTCATATATTTTGTTAGAATCAAAAGAAAATTTGGTTATACTCAATCCAGTTTCAATGAAATTAAATGAGTTTGAGTTTATAAATGTATCATCTCCCTATGTTTGTTTGGATTGAATCTTTTATTTTGAGGAAATATCCTCTTGGAGTTGATTAGTTGAAGATAGATTCAGGTAGTTAGGACCCTCAATTCATTCTTCGAATTCTACCACATGGGTGGTTTCTTCCTTTAATGGTGTTGTCTCAACATCTTTAAGGATATCAGGTTGCCCTTTACACTAATCCAAGAAGTTATCCAAATCTCATTAATCTCCCATAAGTAGATAATGTTTTTGATTCTTAAAAAAGGTATGAACATTTTAAAATTATCTTTCAATTTTTATCCCCAAGTCAACTAGAGTATCACTCATCCTTTTCACCCAATCATTTAGATCAATATTATGAACTTATTGTTCTTAATATTTCACCTGCGCATAAAATTCCCATGTAAAGTCATAGAAGTTTGAATAAATCATGGAAAAGAATTTTTTATGGGGTTTTAATGAAATGAAAACTATATGAAATGTGAAAATATAAAAATAAAATAATCTATAGAGTGGGTCCCCGAAAGTGGTTTTAGTTTTGATACACAATCTTCATATTGTGTATTAAAAAAATTATTTTTCTCTTACAAAACAGTGGCTGACCAGGGTCGTCTCACTTGAGGAGATTCTTAGTTGTTCAACTAATTTATATAAATCACCTATGTCAACTTTTTATTTTTGTTTTTTTATAGAAGAACTAATAAATTTGAATTTTAGTTTTTTTACTTTCAAAGACAGTGAAAAGAAATTAACCATAGAAATTATAAACTTAAACTAACATGAGATGATAATAGAATGAAATTTGAAAGAAAGAACATGTCCTTATTTTAGGTTTTGGGATGAATAAGTGTCATACATTACTTGTATGGTTTTAGTTTTATAATCCAATCCTTAAATATCATGATTAATAACTATACATTTATTTTAAAATTGTAAAATCTTGAATTTTTAAGGCAATATAAATTTCACCTCCACCTGTAATCAAAGTTTATAAAGCACCTTGGTCGAGGGTGTGACAACCTCTAGGACCTAGCTTTGGTGATGTTGTTTTATCAACTTATTTCCTCACATCCATCATGTGAGGAGTTGAAAAATGAAGAGGGGGAAAATAAATTAAAATACTAATAATAATAAATTTGAGTCTCATGCCATGGGGAAATGTTTCACACCAATGCATGCCACTCATATCAACAAAAAAACTTAATCAATAATTTAAAGACACCTTGAAATCCCCTGGCCCAAGCCTCAGGTCAACCTCCCATTGTTGGGGATATGAAATCACTTGGTGGAAAGAGAGATGAGATGATGAAAAGAAATAAAAAAATAAAAAAAAATAATGAGAATAAAATAAACAAATAGAAGTGAGAGTAAAGAAAGAAAGAGATGGAAAATGAAAGAATAAAATAAAATAAGAAGAGAGAGAGGAATGAATAAAATAAAATGAAATAAAATAATAGAAAATGAATATATATAATATTTTGAAAGAATTTTAGAACAAGAATAATAAGAAGAATGGAATAAAGAAGAAAATAAAAAAATAAGAAGGAGAAGAAGAAGGGTTACGGTGGAACACAAATGGAAAATGAATGAATTAATTTATTAAATAAAATTATAATTATAATTACAATTAAAAAACCCAAAAAAAAACAAAATAATATAAAAGGAAAATAAAAAAGAAAATATGGAAAGAGGAGCTTTAGCCGAGGCTCCATCAAGAGCCCCCCTCTCTCACGATGTGCGAATGAACTCCCTTTTCAACATGGCATGGCCTCCGTTTATAGGTCCAGTGTATGCCATTGTATTTTATTTAATTTTTGATCTTAGTTATCTTGTTTTAATTATTTAATATAAATATTTTAATCCACTGTGAGACTTGCGGTAAATGATATAAAAACAACTGATGATTTCGGGTTTTTAGATATTTGCGTGTTGACCCGAGGTTCCTCATCTATTCATGGTCTGAGGGTCATGGTAGCATGGAAAATGGATTTTTTCATGGGATGACGGGGTTCTTGGCATGCATACAGTAAGGTAGAAGTGGTAGTTTAGAATTATTAGTGGAGGTCCTCCATCATGTGGCCTTCAAAAGTGGTTGAGATAATGCCAAAAATAGATTTACGGTGGTCGGTTGAGTGTATAGAGGCGATCCTAGTGGTATTGGGATTTAGTAGTGAGAGATGGAGGGAATTTGTGCTTACCAGGGGTAAGCCATGGACTCTCCAATTTTTTTCATGGGTGGTCTATGAGATTAGTGTGAAAGAGGGTGACCAAGTCAATTTGAGACGGGCAATGCATGGGTGTCCGAGTGTGGGCGAGCTAAGATGAACAGTAACATAAAAAATGCATCCCACATTGATTTATAACTTGGAAGAGATGAGTGTTTATAACACAAGTCATGACATCTTATGTCCAGAAGCTCGTAAGAGGGTGGGATCCTAGAAACACTTCCCCCACTATAAATGGTCTGCTCCACACAATTACACGAATGTTCAGGCCTTTGGGCCAACTTTTCTCTTGCATCCTCTCACAGTGGGCCTAGTCCTTCTAGTTAGAAGCCTTTCCCTTAGTGATATGGCCGACTGACTCTTCATGAGTTATCTAGGTGGCTTGTCCCTTAGAGTTGAGAGATACTGGTTGGGAGCATATTTTTTGTAATTTGAACTTGAAAAAAATGAACAAGGCTTTAGTAAATTCTCAAAAAAATATCCGAATAAATCTCAATCCTCTAATTCCTAACAATTTTATTCAATTTGATTCATTTTAATTCCATAAGTTTTAATTCCCACATTTTAGTAAAACATTAAATATACAGGCATTATTCATTGGAAATTATTTGAAATCAATGAAAAATCGATAAAAAATTATGCATGAAATATGAATCTACACGTAATCAATGCATTTTTATATACAACGTGTACACCGAAATATTTTTGTAATTAATGAAATCTTATATATAAACACATTCAGTAAATATTTATATAATTTTTTCAAATTTTATTATTCATTCTAGATTTGCATTTAGTAACATGATAAAATTAATATATTATGTTTTAATCACTAAATAGTATTTATAAATTTTTAATATTATAATAGTTATGTATTATTGTTTAATTTTTATTATTTTTTATTTTTTAATTTTTAGAATTAAACCATTTTCGAATACTTAATTATATATATTTATTTACATTTTTTTAATATTTTTAATATTTACTCATCTTTAATTTAATATATGTCCATATTTTTCAATAATTTATATTTAATCAATAAAAATTATCAAGTTTTTTCAATATTTTTAGCATGTACTCATTTTTAATAATTCAATTTCACCCATTTTTAACATTTATACATTTAAGATTATATATTCATTAATAATGTTACAAAGGTATTTGTCAATAAATACTTATAAATAAATATATTTATAAATTTATATTTACTATATTTATAAATTTTTATATTTAGAATTATAAATAAATAAATATTATTTTTAAAAAATGTATTTATATAATTATAAATATATTTAAATAATTATAAAATTATAATAAATATATTTAAAGAATGAATATATTTACTATATATATATTAAATATATATATAATTATATAAATATATATATATAATTATATAAATATATACAATGATATAAATATTTAAATATTATTTTTTAAAAAATATTTACATAATCAATAATATATAATTATATGTTTAAAAATAATAAAATTATAATATTTAAATTTAAATAATCAAAATATTTACCATATTTATGTTTATATTTATTAAATATATATATATATAATTATATAAATATATATAATAATATAAATATATTTATAGTTATAAAGAAATAATAAATATATTTAAATAATTAATATATTTAATATATATATAATGATATAAAGCCTATGAGGTTGTACCCAAGTGGTAAAGGATCCTTCCTAGAATTCATGTGGTTCTAGGATCAAGCCCTATTGGGCATAGGTACTATTCAGTACTATGCATGTAGTGATATAGGAAGGATGATGCAGACATGATGTTGCACTGGGATTTCGGGCCATGTAATGGGGTTTCATACCACTAGGCCTATGGTTTATATACTAAATAAATAAGGATTTATGAGGGGACTATCACCTTAGGGGGGCGGGGTTATGGCATGCCTCTCCGGCCTATGTGTGTGGTGTGTGTGTGTGTGTTTGAATGTAATTGTACCTCTAAGCACCTTATATATATATATAATGATATGAATATATTTATAATTGAAAATATAAAATAGTAAATAAATTTAAAAATAAATTTATTTATAAATATACTTATAAGTGCATATTCATTATATTTAAAAAATTAATCATTTTTAAATGAAAAAAATATAATTCTTTAAAGAGTGTTTATATAATTATAAATAAATAATTATAAAACTATAATAAATATATTAAAATAATGAATATATTTAATATATATATATATAATTATATAAATATATATAATGATATAAATAAATTTATTATCATATAAAACTATTTATAAATATATTGGAAAAAAATTTATTTATAATTTAAATTATAAATCTTTTATCATCTACAAAGTTTTTGGGCTGATAAATATGCATTTCATGAGTGTTGTAAGTTTACCACTGATAAATGTGGCATTTATTAGTGTTTTTTTATCGCTGATAAAACTCTATATTTATGAGTGCTAAAGAAGCAATGATAAAGATAGATTTTTTCGGTGCTTATAAATTTAGAGATGATAAAACCTATCTTTATCATCAATTTTTTTGGAAGCGCTGATAAAACCCTCCTCAATCTATTAAAAATAACCCTAACCGCACAGATTTCAGTCATATTTCTCAATATTTTGTGGAAATCTTCTACTACCAACACTTCTCCTTGACATTCTCTCAGATGAATGAAGCCTCAAATCCAAGGTATGTTTTTTTATCCTCCTCTCTCATTGATTTCTTGATTGGGTTCCATGGTTTATGTTATTGAAATTTTTAGGTTCCATTGGATTTGTTATTTTAGTGTTTTCATGGATCGTCTCCTCTCTTCTCTCTCATGCTCTGTCGAACCTCCTTGGATCCCTAATGGGGGTCACACATCCTTGTAACTTGATTTTGGGTTCTCCTCCCAAAATTATCATGTATTTTCCAATGAAATTCCCTCTTTCTTTCTTATGATTTAGGAGTCTTATTCTGATTTATTGAGGTATTGCTTCTCTTATAATATTTTATTTTACAAATAAATGAATTCCAAAGTCCTTTTAAATACAATTTTCTTTAATGTATTCATATTTGAAAGGTTGATAATGGATTTGGAAAACCATTTTGTTGAATTCAATGCTTTGAATAAATGGGTTTCTAGGTATTTGGAATTAATTATTTTGAATTAAAAGTTTTATCAATCCAAGCATTTGATTGTATTCTTATGAGGTATTTCAAGTTGATTTTTATGACAAATGAAAGGCTTAGTCCATATATTTGGTTTCAAAGGAAGAAATAATGTTTAATGAAATTTTTTAAATATATAAAGGATGTGTTTCTAAATATTTCCAAAGTATTGAAATTATTAAATTTCAAATGAATGGAAAATAACTTGGAAACCCGAGTTAGATTTTGTTTAATAGACCATTTTGAACTTTTAAATTGGTTTATAGATTGTGATACACTAATTGATCACCCCTTGTATTTGGTGTGCCTGTTATGGGATTTTTATTAACTTATACTATATGTATGATGTGAAAGGGTTTGTTCTAGGAAAGTTTGTTAGAATCAAGGTGTAGGTTATTTATTTTGTTATCATATGTTTTCATTTCCATTTCTTTCTCACCATATCAATTGGTTTCTTTTTAATCGGAATGCTAGGTAACTAAATAATATATTAGATGAGTGGAAACTCTAGTTTAGCTTGTGTCCAGCTAGAGTGGGATTGGGTAATTGAGTGGGACTATGATATTTTGAAATTAAAAAGTTTCTTTTGTTTAGTTCCCAAAATAAAATAATTTTATTTAATTAATAAGTTATCATAACAAATTTTTCCTGTAACCCCTCAAGATTTTTTGAATTATTTTTTCTAAATTAATTTTTAATTTATGATATTTTTTAATTCAAATGACACTATAAATAGTTATATATATATATATATATATATATATATATATATATATTAAAACACTAATTAAAAAATTCATTTCCCGTTCTATTGACTTGTCTTCTACTACATGTAACATCGATGTGCCATACATTTCACGCAACACCGAGTTTCTAGAAAGCATCATTTTATTATAATTTTTTAAATGAGATAATTATAACCTATATATTAAACAATGTAATATGAATAGTAATGAATAATTTTTAAATAATTTTTGTAATTTTTTTATTTAAATAAATCATATTGATATAAAGAGATATAATATTTTTTAAAGACCATATATTTTTAAAAAAAATACTTTCTCAAACAAACTAAATTTCAGGTGCATCTATGGAAAATAATTAAATTAATTTTAGATATATATATAAATTTATTTTGATAAAATACATTTTATTTTTTAATTTTAATGGAAAAATTTTCTTATGGTTAAATTTTTTAATTTTTTTGAGAAACTTCATTTTTTGATGAATATTGGTAAAAACTACTTTCTATTTAAAAACTGATTTTCATTTAAATATTTATTAATATTTAATTATATATATATTTTCAGATTATATCAATTATACATATATTAAAAAAAATTATATCTTTATAATCAATTTCACTTGAAAATTGAATATAAAAACTTAATAACATTTTGAACTTATTTCTACTTAAAAAATCAGAAATTGTATCCCATTTGTGGGATTAACATTAATCTTATTTTTTCCACTTCAAGGAATTTAATTTTGAAAAACTGAAATAAGGAATTATAATAATTATAATATTCATTATCTAATAAGATAAACTTTATTTTTAACCAAAAAGATTAGTTAAAACAATTAAAATTAATCACAACGATTAAGGTCAAATTAAGCATAATTTGAAACTAAACGTTAATATTAGGGGCCCAAATGACCTATAATCTTGTTCAAAACCCATTGGTAAGCCATATTTCTTCCATAATCAATAAATTATTGATTTATGTTGGTTTTTATGACTTTTGGTTAGGTAATATCATGTGTACACCTAACTTTTTTGAAAAAAATCCTTGTTAGTCCTTTGCATTCCCTATAGAATGCCACCACCTCTCCCACATCCTCATTCATATAAAACATCTTAAGTTCGTCAAATATCTTCCCAATACACTTAAAAGCATCCCTAAATTCATAATATAAGCCTTAGTTTTGGAGGAAGTCAATTGAAAGAAGCCTTCTGGAACAAACCAAAAGGTGTTACCCGATTTAGAGGTAACACATTCTTTGAGGATCCTTTCTATTAGTTTCATTATCCACCCATCCAATCTATTTATTACATGATTGTATAACAATCCCAGTGTACAAAATATTCTATAATATTTTTTACTATGGTTTTAACCTACACTTACACACACCTCTATCTAATGGATAATGAATATACTATTTATGTGTACAATGAACTACTGCCTCATTAAATGGAGATTGTTCAATTTTCCTTACCGCCTCCCATAAAGGAAATTATGATGGAAAATATATTTATATATGTTATTTATTATATATAATATTTAATTAATATTCTTTAATAATTTTACAAAATATATCTTTTTTACCTTCCATTTGGTGTTAATATAATAATTTCGTTTGATGAAGTGGGGACTACGGCTCCCTCAAAGCGATATGATTCGTTCATAAAATAAATGGATTGTATTAAGGATGGTTTTAGTTAATATATAAGATAAATATTATATCCAAAATCTAATATAATAATGATATATATATATATATATGGATTTTACTTTTTTCTTTTGACACAACAATTAAATAGAAATTTCATTCATGCGTATGAACGACCTACCGTCTCAATGAACAATGCATTCCATTTCCTATATATATATTATATATATTATTATAATACACATATAATAGATATAAATTACATTTATATCATTTTTTTTACATTTTTGGAATTATTATATAAGTATAGGTACTAACAATATAAAAAATTAAGACACATACGAAGAATAAAGAGAATGTTATCTGAAGTGAAACCTTAACAAAGGAAGGTTAACAAGAGATTAATATAAGGTCATAATCAAAACACATATGGTATTAGATTTAATAATATGGTTATAGAAAATTTTTACAAAACATTTTTATTTATTATAGAGGTGGTTTGAATGAGTATGATGAGAGTCAAGACTCAAGGTGAGGGGATTTCATCTCAATTTTTATTTCCGTGACATACATGCTTTATTCAGCATCAATTACTTTTGTGTAGTGTGTATAATTATGCTATAGGTAATGAAGTATTCTTATAGTTTAATATATTTATATTTCCATATCCATTCTATAATTTTTATTTCATGGGTTTTATGTTTCAAAAGTTACAAAATATGTAAAATTTGTTTTGGTCCCAATTGGACTTCATTGAGGCTCATGTTTTTTTATGCACCTAAATTAATTTGGAGGAGTATATAGTTTCATTTTATATGATATATAATGAATATATATATATTTATTATATTATAATATTCATTTAAATTTTATTACTTATAATGAGAGTATGATCCTAAGTTACCAAGTGATAGGATTTTATTGAAACAATCCCATTTCATGTCCAGATTGTTTATGTGTACACTTCCTTTGATGAAATATTATAACCCATATTTATAGAAAATTCATTACTTTTATTCTACTATGGTTATTAATGATTTATTATTTTATTGATATCATTTCTTCTACACTTTGTTATATAATATAGTTAAGAAAGTGTTTTTAAGAAACCCTGAATTTACCCTCTATTCGGTATGAAATTTTTGTTCCTTTAAAATCATGTTTTCCAAAAAGGGTTTATAAAAATATTATAATAATATCCTTTGATAATTAAAATATATTTTACCCTTTTTTCATTTACCAACGTTCTCAAAGTAATCTTATTATCTCTACCTGAACGAGGCATTTTTCTAACATTTGGACCATACAAAAGGAGTGTTATTTTTAACTCATACAACATGTATAGAATTATCAACCATAAATGCATTGAATCTTTATTTCCATGCTTAAAGGTTATTTTTTTCAAGCACATGTTTTTAAAAGTGATTTTAAAGGAAATTGTTTTTGAAAAATGCTTTCAATATTATTTTATATGTTTTCAAGGAAAATAGTTTTCAAAATGTTTTCAATATTATTTTATATGTTTTCAAGGAAAACTATCTTCAAAATGTTTTGAAGACTTATTTATATGTTTTTAATGTATTTTAAAAGATATGGTTTTGAAAATGTTTTCAAGATCCTTTTATAAGTTTTGAGGGAAAAAAAGTTTCTGGCATTTTCAAGTATTATTTATAAGTTTTCAAAGTATTTTTAAACAAATAGTTTTATAAACATTTTGAAGATTCTTTCATTTGTTTGAAATTAAAAAAGTATTTGAAACATTTTCAATATTTATTTATAATGTTCCGCAGTTTTTTCAATGGAAAAGTTTTTTAAAATTGTTTGAAGCTAATTTTATAAGTTTTCAAGGATAACGTTTTTTAGTCTGATTTCATGTCTTATTTATAGGTTTTCAATATATTTTATATGAAAATGATATTGAAATGGTTTTATGTATTAAAAATTCATTTTAATATATGTAATGATATTTCACTCAAGAAACATTTTTTTAAGATATTTCAAAATTATTTTCCATCTAAGATAAAATTTATTGATGTTACTTGTGACCCTCTAGGAAATGATATAATGGTTCCATTAATATTATTTCCATGAATGGGTTATTTTTAATGTCATTATCTTTGTGAAACACGTTTCTCTTTCATGGGTTATATGTTTATAAAATATATTCTCTTTCAGGGTTTATATATTTAGGATGTCCATTTCTCTTTCACGGTTTATATGTTTATGAAATCCATTTATCTTTCACGGGTTATGCTTTTGATGAAATGATCATCAAACCGATATCTTTTTTTCCACAGGATATAATATGTTTACAGGTTTATGAATCCTATTTCATTTCATGGGTTATAATATGATTGTTTATGATTTTATGGCATATGTATGGATGATTTTATCTTGAGATGAGTGTGACCTATAGCTTACAACAATGCATGGGTAAATATTTATATATCATAAGATATAAATTGAGGGAATGAGAAATGAACTCGGTTCATTATTAAAGGGATGGAATGAGAAATGAAATTTTTTCAGTATTATAGGTCTAGACAATAAATGAACCCAGTTCAGTATTAAAAGGATGGAATAATGATTGAACTGAGTTCAATAATACAGGGATGGAATGGGGTGTGAACCTGATTCAGTAAAGTACATTGTCCACCAATATGTCCTTGGAAGAAATTCCTTGACTACTATGGGAATCATTTTTATATACTTATGTGTCTTCAAAAATTCCATCTTTTATTCGTATATAATGATTTCATGGGTTATGTTCTTTATTTCATTATGATTTATGTATTATGCATTTCCATTCTTTATTCCATGATTAATGTGTATGATCTTTGATAAGTAGGGTATGCTCTTCTATTCTAATGATCATGTTATCATACCATTTTTCACATAATTATGCTTACATATCTATTATATTTATCATTAATGAGAATTTGAGCTCACCCATTTCTTATGATTCCTTTCCCCATGTTATGAAGAATGGTTTTTGGTATAAGTACTAAAGATATAGATCTTTATGGGATATGTTAAAGACATTTCACCCGAAATGAAGATTTTATTTCCATGATTCCAAATATACTAAACTATTAGAGTCCCCAATAATGAATTTTTGTAATGTATTAAATATTCATCCAAAATGATGTGATATCTATATATGTTAATCTTGGTTCACTATAGTTGGTATCAAAGGTTAGGTTTAGTCATCCTTTAGAAACTAGGATGAGAAATATTTATAGATATACATAGGTATATTTTTAATTATATGTCTAGGGATGTATCTAATGATCAGTATAAGGATGAGTTAATGTTTAGGAAAATTTCGTGGAATTTTGGTAAAAGATAGGGTAAGTGGTTTCCAAGATATACATCCCTATCCAGGTTTTACAAGTGGATGTAGAACTAGCATATATTTAACAAGGGGTAATAACTATGACCAAGATGTTCTAGGCATAACTCAGTATAATATGGTACATGAAAATGAGTCTTTCTACACACCTAGTTTTTCACTTTTTGGGGATATGATTTGGGAATTCACAGACTATACACAAACCATCATAATGGATTTAAAAATAAGTTGGCTATGAATAACCTTGGATGAACCTAGGGTATCATAGATTAAGGAAGGTGTCATGATTTAGATGTCCTATAAGTAATTATTTTCATGACTTTGTGGTTTTCTACTATGATATGTAATGATCACACAATTATTTTAGTTTCTATGAATGGTGGGAACCAGAAGGAATTTGATTAATATTGAATGTGATGGATGATTGTTTGATGAGAATTCAAGTGGGATGTTAATTGGAGTGAAAGATTTTGTGATCATGCACAATTAGTTTTCACAGAACATGATTAACAACGTGTACCATATCCAACTATTAAACTCACCAAGGGAAAAAAAGAATAAGTTCGTTGAGAGTTTGGGTAATGGAGACCACGAAAGAAAACAGATTCGGGTTCCTTTATGTCAATAATGTGGAAAGAATCACATAAGTAAATGTCTTAGAAGAACAAGAAGATGTCTTGACTGTGGAATAGAAGGACACAAAGAAAGTAACTATAAGGAAAAAATTGAAGAGTTTTATTAACGAAATGGATGAGAATGTTGGCCTCCCTAAGAGATCATTGAAGAATATGTGTTTTAAATGTGAAATAAGTAGTCATTATGAAATTAAATGTCCCAAGAGGAAAGCTACTCAAGAGGATTTTTAAGGCGGTACGAGTAATTTTTATATTATTGATGATGACGATAATACAAATGAAAAGTGAAAGGAAATAGGTATTTTATAATATAATGAGGAATCCTTGTAAAATTCACAAAGATAAATTAGAATAATAAATGTTTTCATGTGTTTGGATTCAAGAATTAAGTTATATAAATGGGGAAATATATAAGGATTGTTTAGTTAATGTTTTTCACTAAGGATTTATAGAAACATGTTAAATGATTCTGATGAAATGGAAAGGTGATATCATGGAAAGGTAATATTCATGGAAACCACTTTGTGAAGGTAAAGATGACCCTTAATATTTTCCTTATGTTATGATAATTTGGTTTTGATAACGATAAGTGGGATATGAATAATTAAATTTAATAGTTCTGATTACATTAGAACTAATTAAGGACATGTTGACATATAGTTCATGCTATCATGGATAAAGATTACAAATTCGTTGATTTATGGAATATATCTATTAATCTATTGAATAATTAAGCATTAATTTTTTACAAAAGTATTAATGGTAATTTAGGATGTTACCACGTTCTGAGAGAAATTACCATGAGGGTATTCAGTTTTTTGGAATGCAACAACCAAGAGTTACTTTATGATATATGGGGATCAATGTTAATATGGTTTGATTAATTTCTATATATGGTTTTGGATTTTAATATTTTTTAAGGTTTATAAGGTTATCTATTAATGAAAATTTTATGGTAAACATAGAATGAAGTATTTATGTATTGAGATTGTATTGAAAACCATCTATAAAAGGCTATTTAGTGATTAACCTTATTTCAGTGATGTCTATCTTATTTTGGAAATTATATTAGTATGGTTTTAGATAAGTAAAATGTGTATGTAGGGTGAAAAACAATCATGTCCGGTATGGACATGAGTCTTGAACCCATTAACAAAGGACAATAAGGGTTTCACACCTACCATTGGACTATACGATGTCCTCGTTAATGTATAAATATTTTTTATGAATAATTATTTGTATTGAAAAAATTGTGTTACTTTTTAGTTTTATATATTAATGTATTAAAAAAATTCATTTTTAAGAATATTTATAGAAAAATAGTTATACATTTCATTCTTTTATGAGCCTTAAGATCTACTAAAAGTGTTTTAATCACTTTAGGCATAAACGTTAATTTCTAGGCATCCATTAAGTGAAGTAAGGGATGAATTATAAATTGATAAAAGAACCACTAAAGAATGAAATTTTATTTATATAAATATTCCATGAAAGTGTATTTTTATATTATAGGTCAATAAAATAATTACTCAACATTTGAATAATGATCAAAATAATATATTTTTTCCAAATACCTTACTTTTTTTTGAGCCGATGGACTTTTAAATCATCACTGATTTATGATGTTGAGGCCTTAAACCTTTATTTTATCATTCACTTGTTTGATATTTATGACCTCAATCTATCCCTATAAATATTTATTATTTTTCTCCATGTATAATCTTTACTTCCAACATATGTTATCCTATGTAGAAACCAAGTTATATATTACCTTGGGTAACCGTTATGGTCCCAAAATTACCTTTTAAGGGAGTTTTTAGTATTAATTTTTTTGATGTGGGTTTATATGAATGAAACATTAAAGTATTAAACATTTTATAATATAGATGAATTTCGAGGGTGAAATTAATTTTAAGGAGGCTAGAATGTAACACTGCGAGATTTGGTGATTGTTTTTCAAATTAAATTTTCTTTTTTATATTTTTCATTTCACGTGACACCATAAATAATTCAATATATATATATATAAATTAAAAAACTAATTTATAAATTCCTTCCACATGACACTGACATGGATTGGGCTACACACAACATCGACTTGGATTACGTTAAACACAACACCGAGTTTCTATAAAGCATCATTTTATTATAGTTTTTTAACTCAGTTAATTATAACCTAGGCATTAACATTATTAATATGAATGGTAATAACTACTTTTAAAATATTTTTTAAAATGTATTTATAGAAATAAAATAAATTTATAATTAAATATATAATATTTTGGAAATAGATTATATGTTTTAAAATACTATTTTCTCAAATAAACTACTTTTAATGTGCAACTAAGAAAAATAATAAAATTAAATTTTTACATATATTGAATCTGAATTTGTTAAAATAATATTCATTTTGTAATTTGTATTTCCAAAATTATCTTAGGGTTAATTTTTAGGATTTTTCTGAGAATCATTATATTTTTGATGAATAGTGAAAATCGTACTTTCTAGTTAAAAACTGCCTTGTAGTTTAAATAATTATTAATAATAAATTATAGTTTTTTAATAATTAGATCAATTATAAATCTATAAATACAATTTATGTCTTTATAATAAATTTCAGATTAAAAATTGAATATAAAAACATAATATACTTCTGAACTTCTTTCTACGCTAAAAATATGTAATTCTGTCCTGTTAGTAGAATTAGAATTAATCTTATTTTTTTCTTCTTCTATGAATTGAATTTTAAAAACCTGAAATACACCACTATAATTATTATAATATTTATATTATAATAATATAAAAATAAATTTTTACCAAAAATTTTAGTAAAAGTGATTAAAATTAATCACAATAATTAGGGTCAAATTAAGCTTAATTAGGGACTAAACCTCAATATTTGGGGCCCTAATGACATGGAAAATTCTCCAAAACCCATTTTATTTCCATATTTAGGACATAAAAATTCCATTTTTGATTTGTGTTGGTTTTTTATGACTTTTTTTTAGGTAAGGTAATGTGTACACCTAACTTGTTTTCAAAAATTCCAAGGGAGTCCTTTTCCTTCCCTATAAAAGGCCACCACATCTCCCAGATCCTCACACCTCTAAAAAATCATAATCAAGGACAATGTTTGACTAATAAACTTCAAAAAATACTTACCTCCACTTATAAGCCTTAACTTGGGAAGAATGCAATCCAAGTAAGCCTTTTGGCACAAACCAAAAGGAGTTACATGATTTAGTGGTAATGCCTTCTCTGAAGCTCCTTTCTTTTGTTTTACTTATCCACCCCATAGAGTCTCTTTATTTCATTACTGTATAAAAAAGGTATCCAAAATATACTATGATGTTTTTTATTCTATGTTTTCAACTTACACTTACACACACCTTCATCTAATGGATAACGACCACATTGTTTATGTGTACAATGAACTACCACCTCACAAAATGATAATTATTCAATTTTGCATACTACCTATCATGGTATACATTATGATGGAAAATATGTGTATATATATTATTTATTATATATATATATTTATTTAATATTATTTATTACTTTTAAAACACATATATTTTTTACTTTTTTTTGTTAATATGATAATTTTGTTTGATAAAGTGCGGACTACGACCCCTTCAAAGTGATAAGATTCGATCATACACTACATGGATTGTTTTAAGGATGTGTTTAGTTAATATATAAGATATATATTATATCATAAATATAATTTAATAATCATATATATATACACATATATATACATATGTTTCTTTTACTTTCTTTCTTTCAATATGACAATTAAACGAAAATTTCGTTAATGCTTATGTACAACCTATCATCTCCATAAATAGTGTATTATGTTTCCTACTTATATTATATATAGATTATTATAATACATATATAATTTATATAAATTATATTCATATCATGGTTTATATTTTGGAATCATGATGTAAGTATAAGGACCGACAATATAACAATTTAAGAAACATACGAAGAACAAAGTGAATATTACTCAAAGTGGAACCATTACATATTATGGTTAACAAGTGGTTAATATAAGGTCATAATGAAATCATATATGGTATTAGTTATAATAACACGGTTTAGAAAAATATTTATTATAAATTTATATTTACTATATAGTTTTTTTAATGAGTACGATGAGAGTCAAGACTCGTGTTAAGAGGATTTCATGTCGCTTTTTATTTCTTTGAGATACATGCTTTATTTACCACCCATTCCTTTTGTGTGGTTTGTACACTACCCATTGATTTAATAAATTATTATTATATTTTTAATATATGGGTATTGACATATCCATTCTATGGAATTTATTTTATGGGGTTTAAGTTTTAAAAAGTAACCAAATCGGTAAAATAGTTTGTCTCAATCTGCATTCTTTGAGACTCATGGTTGTTATGAACCTAAATTCATCTTTAGGTGTATATAATTGAATTTTATACGATATATCATTAATATACTTCTTTTCATGATATTATAAGCTTCATATAATTTTCTTTCTTAACATGGTGTGTATGATCCCAAGTTACCAAGTGATAGGGGTTTATTGTAAGAATATCATCGCTTATCATGATTTTTTTGTTTATGCTTACTTTGATGAAATATTATAACCCATATCTCAAGAAAATTCATGAAATTTATTATCCTATGGTTATTATTGATTTATTCATATATTGGTACCATTTATTCCCATATTTATTACATAAGATAGTTAAGATAGTGTTTTTAAGAATCCTGAATTTACCCTCTCTTCTGTCAGAAATCTATGTTCCTTTAAAATCATGTTTTCCAAAAAGGGTTTCTAAGAATATTATAATAATCTCTAATAATAATTAATTTGGTTACTCTTTTTTCCTTTTATGACTTTTTTTAAAGGAATCCTTTTATCCTTTTCAGAATGAGGAATTTTTCTAAAATTTTTACCATACAAAAGGAAAATTATTTGTACCTTGAACACCATGTATTGATTTACCAGCCATAAACCCTTTGAAGATTTATTTTCATGTTAAAAGGATAACTATTTAAGAAAATGTTTTTAAAAGATATTTTCAGGGAAAATGGTTTTCAAAAGAAATATCTTAATTTATATGATTTCAAGTAGAATATTTTTCAAAATGTTTTCACAATTATTTTATATGTTTTCAAGGAAAATTATATTCAAAATGTATTCAAGCCTTATTTATAATATTTAAAATTATTTTAAAATAAATGGGTTTTAAAACGTTTTCAAGCTCCTTTTAAAGTTTTCAGGTAAAATGGTTTTCAAATATTTTCATCCTTTCTTTTTACATTTTCAATGTTTTTTCAATAAAATGGTTTTCAAAAACTTTTCATGCTTGTTTCATAAGTTTTAATGTAAAAAATATTTTGAAACATTTTCAATATTTCTTTATATGTTTTCAAAGTTTTCTTAAAGAATTTTTTTTAAATTGTTTTAAGATTATTCTATAAGTATTTGGGAGAAACTGTTTTCAAAAGGATTTCAAGTCTTCATTAAAAGTTTTCAAGGTATTTTATAAGGAAAATATTTTTAAATGGGTTTATGTATTAAAAATCCATTTTCAAATAAGAAAGTAAATTTTACTCAAAAAATGTTTTTGAACGATATTTCCAAATTATTTTCTATTGAAGATGAAATCTGTTGATGCTATTCATTCCCTTATTTTGTAATGATCTACAGGTAATATTAATATTCTTTTCATGAATGGGTTATTCTTAATGTAATGGTATTTATGAAATCTATTTCTCTTTTGTGGGTTATATTTTTATGCAATATATTTCTCTTTCATGGGTTATATGTTTCTAAAATCCATTTCTTTGTCATGGGTTATATTTTTAGGAAATCTGTTTCTCTTTTACGAGTTATGGTTTTGATGAGATTATTATGAAACCTATATATTTTTCCATAGGTTATGATGTTTCTAAATGTATGTTTGATTTCATTAAGAGATGGGGGATACATATATCTCCCTTCAATGCATTGGGTAAATATTTATATCTCATGGGAAATAAATTGATAGAATGAGAAATGAAATCAGTTCAGTATTATAGGGACAAAAATGAGAAATTAATTGGATTTAGTTTTACAAGGATGTAATGAGAAGTGAAATTAGTTTAGTATTATCGGGCAGGAATGAGGAGTGAACTTAGTTCAGTAATATAGGGTTGGAACAAGGTGTGAACCTGGTTCAATAAATGAATTTTTTGACCATGTCGGACTTAGAAGAAATGCCTTGAATACAATGTAAATCATTATTTTATGCTTATTTGTCTTCCACAATTCCATGTTTTATTTATATGTTATGCTTTAATGTATTATGTTCTTTATTTTGTTATGATTAATGTATTGTTAACTACTATGAATTCTTCCATGATTAATCTATATGATCGTTGATATGTAGGGTATGATCTGATGTTCTCATTATCATGTTTTCATATCATTATGTTCATTATTATGGTTTCATATATCCATTATTTACCCTTACATAAAATTTGAACTCACCCCATTATTATGTTTCATTTCTCCATGTTATTAATAAAAGTTTTAGGTCCAAGTACTAAAGGTGGAGATAATTATGGGAGATGTTGAAGATATTTCACTACGCTAAAGTATTTTATATAAAAGTTTCCAAAGACACTAAACTATCATGGTCCTCAAGCATGAATTTCTGTAATGTACTGAATATTCATCTAAAATGGTTTAATATCCATGTATGTCAGGCCTGGGTCGCTATAGTTCCTTCACAATTAATCAACTCATCCATTATCTAATCACTAATTTAACCACTAAATCATGTTCAAGTATTGTTCATTAACTTATAATTCATTTAGGTTATATTAAAAGTAAATGAATTTATTTGTAATACAAGACAAGTTGTAAAATAAAATACATAGCTATGTATTTTCATACCATTTAAAATCACGATTTGAAAATAAATCCAAGTTTACTAAAAGTAATCAATATATCAGAGAATAAAGTTTTACTAAATAGTAATTTGCTTTCTTTTACAAAGGCCTAATATATGTTTATATTTTGGTAAGTTTATCAAAATAAAGCGAGGTAACATAACCCAAACATATGATAATAAAATTACTTTATAGATATTAAAATAATTTAGAGCTTATAGAATTCATAAGCATTAAATTATATAAATTAATGAATGGAACTAATTAAAGAATATAATTCCAAACATTAATATCATAGAACAAATAATTTTAAAACAAATAAAAATGTTCAACAGACTTTACAAAATAAAAGGATCATAAATATATAATTCTAAAAAAACATGATGTGGTGTCTGTATCATTTCACCCAATATCATGAAAAAACATTATTCTATCCTCCTATAGATAAATTTTCACTGAAAACGATCATTTGGACATGTCGACAAGCTATCTCATTGCTCTTCCATAATTCCAAGACAACCCAAATAATCCTATAATCCTCTAAACACCAACACCAATACAAAAACTCAAGTCTTGGTCTGATATAATGATTTGTTCCTTAAAAAAACAAAAACCTCTATCATTTCCGCACCCACGGTACTATAGAACCTCTAATTGGAGTCACACCCAAATAAATTTAAATGAAACCTATTGCAGATATTACACATGGACTTCGTCTAACACCGTTTGATCTATTAGAAAATAGTTTTCAATGTCATAAATATTTGTAAATCCTTCTGGATGTTTATTCTTGAATAAATTTTATAACATGTGAAGGATTGTATTTGTGGATTCTTGTGTGGAATTTGATGAAACTATTTTTTGATAAATGAATAGTCCCTTTATTAAAATTTAAATAAAACCCATGGGAACCTCATTATTTAGGTGGGTATTCCCATACAATCAAATTAGGCATGTTTATATCTACCTAAAATTGGAATATATGAGGAAAAAACTAGTTAAACACTACTGATGTAGGGAGACACTTAGTGCAGTGGAATCAAACCCCCTATCCCCATAGCTTTAGGGTAATGAGCACACCATGTATCTATGACCACTAAGAGTGTGAGGATACTCCAGTCTATACCTAACTTAACTGAGGAGTTATTTATCATGGTAATAGGATTTAAATCGTGAATATAATCATCTATTATGATAGTTTTTATTCATTCTATCTTTATAAAATGATTAATAATCATGATGTTTATTAGAATGGGTGGTGTCCTACTTAGAATTTTTATGCTCATTCCTTTTTTAATTTTTAGTTTGTAAAAAGGAAACTCAGGTTTAAATTTTATAGTGGGTTTTGAAATGAAACAAATGTGGTTTTCCTGTAAAATAAACTAAAATGGGTTAAGTGTTTTGAAGATCAAGAAGTGATTTCAAAGTAAACCTATAAATTTTTGAACATTTAAATGTGTTTATATTTTCATGGAAACCATTTAAGAATTTTAATTTAATATTGATCATTTTTAATATGATTTTAAAATTATTCACTTCATTCAAATAGTCATTATAGAAATCTGGGTTCATATCCCATTAAGTGTTTTGAAAAATGTAAGTCGATTTACATGTGTAATTTAAAAAATGATTTCAATCGGGGTTTTAGAAATTAAAAAATTACCATTTTGAATTTTGAATGTGTTTTTGAGATGATATTTGTAAATTTAAATTAAAATGTGGTAATTTTAAAAGTTTTGATCTCTTGAAAATTGTTCTTAAAGTGGTTGGTTTCAATATAGAATTTGGAATAAGTTTTTTAACAAGATGGGTTTGGTGTTAAAAAAATGAGTGAGTGATTTCATAAAGTGAATTAGAAAATGAGTTTAAAAGAAGTTTTTTTATTGTGAAGTGTTGATATAATGTTTGATGGTCTTTCTCAAGAGTCCTAATTTTATTTTTTCTTTATTCTATAGACTAATATTTACTCTAATTTACAAGAACTAGAGTAATGCTAAGATATATTGACCCCTCAATGGAATGAAAAACCTAGTTTCTATAAGATGAATGACATAAATTTTAAAATGAATTATCTTTCACTTGATTCTCTTATTGAGATGGAAAACCATTATGGATTTAGTATATTTGAATCAAAACTATTAGAAAGAAATAACATGAAATATAGTAAGGATAAAAGCAAAACATCATATAGAGATATAAATCATAAATCATTCCAAATAACATGATGTTTTATTCATTTTATACCAAATAGGATACTCGTTATAATGTCTGAAATTAGAGGGACTAGGAAATCATGAATCTATTTCCACTAGGAGATCATGTTTTAGACTTATTGAAATAATTTTTCTATTCAAGGGATTTTGGTTCATGTATACTCGAGCCAAGGTGATCATGTTTCTCAACCCATTGGGAATGGGGTAAGTGTTATAAAAGAGTAAGGGCACTGTGAATATGTTTTTTTTATTAACTCATCTATGAAACCATTATGTACCTGAGAAACATTTCAGTATTAGGAAAAAACTATGAAATTTTGTTTAGTGCTTCTCTAACACCCATCCTAGGAATATTTATATTTAAGGAGAAAACTTCCATCCTTATCAGATTCATCTCCCTAATAGTTACTATTCAATTTTTTCTTGAGACTCATCCCTTATGTCTTATAGACATGCACCTATGGTACTTGAGATACCCTAAGTAGTTTTCATCCCATATCGTGTACCACTGATCATTTTGGGTTCCCTTTAATTAAAATTATCTATATATTTCACATTTTATTATGAATATCTTATGTGTATTTATTTATTTTTTTTAAAAAATGAATATTTTATGAACCTAATAGGATAGATGTGAATTAGAAATGGGTGTACAATAATTGTATGATTAAAGAGTATGATGTTGGAGTGAAAGAGTTCATCAAGTTTGCAATAGACCATGCATACGACCCTTCTCAAATCCTTTCTCCATGTTTACGTTGTTTGTTTTTCAGAAAAAATAGTCCGGATGAGTTGGAAGAACATTTGATTTGTCACAAAATAGATTAGATCTATAAATGTTGGAATAATAATGGGGAAAAACAAAATGTGAAAACCGATTGGGATGATAATGCAGTTTATGGATCATTCGATATGAATAACATTGTAAATTATAATGGAGATCTCATGGAATAAATTTCAATGGAAAAAGAATATGACCTTAGGGATAGTCCAAAATTATTTGATACTTTAAATCGGTATGATAAGCGACCATTGAATATTGATTTTTGTAAATACATAACATTGTTAGCTGTACTAAAGTTATATAATTCAAAAGATTGAAGTGGATAGGGGGACACCATATTTATAGAAATACATGGTCAACTAAATGATATGACACCAGAAGAAAATAAACTTCCTTATCATACATATAATTTTAAAAAAATCCTACATTCAGTGGTCATGATCTCAAAAAATACATTCTTATCCAAATGATTTCATATTGTTTCACAAAGACCATGAATCACTTATAAAATACTATAAGTCTGTAAGAGACCTATACAATAAAGACGAACCAACTCCTTTGAATGATTTATGGTACATTCCTATAAATACATAATTTAGAAGATTGTAGGGATTTCAAAAAACTACGAGACAATTGACATGGAATTTAGATACAATAATTAATTATGGAAACCTATTTTATCAAGTAGACTCTCCTCTTTGGAATAAAATTTATTACTGGTATCCTATGTTTGGAAATGAGCTGACAAAATTCCTTCCTTCATTATCTATTGATGGAATAAATCATTTTGGTGTATATAGTAGGACTCACAGTTCATGTACCATCATGTTGGTAAATTTTAACTTCCCCCAGGGTTATGCATGAATCAAAAATACATTTAGTTGTCTCTGATTATATCCGGACCAAAAAAACGTGGTAATAATACCAGTTTCTATTTAGATCAATTCATGTAAGATATGTAATTGATGAGGGGTACATGGGTTACAATGTATGATGCTCATAGAAGTGAAGAATTCACATTGACAACCATGTTATATGGGATGATAAATGACTTTCCCCCTTGTTGAAATTTGTTAGTCTATAGTATTAAAGGAATGTTGGGGTCTCCCATTTGTGAATAATTCAAACACTTAGTTTGTTTGAAAAATTCCTTGAAGGTTGTGTTTCTTTGAAATCAGGAATTTGTACATCGAAGACATAAATATTGATCCTAGACGACATCATTCGATGAGAATAACAAAGAGGTTACAACACCATCCCCACTAAGAAGTGATCTACTATTCGATAAAGTAACTGAAATTGACACTTTTTTCTGTAAGCCATTTTTGATAAACCTCATGTGAAATTTCCTAGATATACCATGTTTTATTTTTGAATATTATATTTGATTATTTCGAGACTAGGTGTTGAGACGAAATGTGATTCCAAGGTTTGGGGTGCCCGAAATAAATTCATAATGAATATTAAAATATTAAATAGCACTGGCACAAACTTTTCCAAAATAAGTGGAATAACATTTAAATGGGTTCCCATATCAAAAATTTGAGGTTACTATTGCATTCAGTGCAACGAGTTTACTGTAAAGACCCGTAAATTTCAAGGAAATTTTTTTTCTTAATTTTCTTTGGAATTTTAAAAGAACGCAGTTTCTGACGGCACCTGATTCCGAGGCCCGGTGTGCCCGGAATGATTTTCCGAAGTTTGGCTCGGGTACGTTCAGTGAACGGACGAGCGGGTTTTTCTAACTTTTGAACCGGTGCTCGGAATCGAATTCTATGGGCACCGATGGAATCACAACGCCGATAATT
Organism: Viscum album; assembly: GCA_963277665.1. Classification (NCBI taxonomy): domain Eukaryota; kingdom Viridiplantae; phylum Streptophyta; class Magnoliopsida; order Santalales; family Viscaceae; genus Viscum; species Viscum album. The sequence goes on along the minus strand of OY728128.1, from coordinate 2,077,693,206 downwards.
TCATAGAAACGCCTCTTCCAGAGTTGCATTTGCTCGGGTGTGGTTTTTAATTTTTGGGCTTAAAGTTATGAAATAAAATAAATTGTACGACAAACTTTATTTTATTTCACTTAAGCCGCTTGGAAGCCACATGAAGCCACTAAAAGAAGCTTAAGCTGAGTTGATGCGGATAGTGTGCTATCCAGAAATATCCTACCCTCTTGGTAGGATATTTGTGAGGTGGGGCCCGCATGAGCCCCACCGTTTCTTTCCGCTAGGTAACGCACCCGCGAAAACCCGTCATTATGAAAGTCAACTGACGCGTTTTCTTAATTTCTTAACGCACCAATTAATTGGGCGGTTTTATGCGTTGAATTAATTGGGCGGTTTTATTCGTTTAATTAATTCGATGAATTAATTTAATCATTTCTTAACCTGTTTTCAATCCGTTGGCGTAATAATAAAATAAGACCAACGCATGACTTCTGGAAAAATTCTCGTTGAGAGGTTTTGACAAATTTGTGCCTTCATCCTCTTTCGCGAAGAATGCGAAGAACGTGAAGAACGCGAAGAACACTGTCACCCTTGGAGATTGACGATGCTTCTTCCGAGACGTTCTTCCCCGCAACGATCTCCGATCACCAACTGCTTGAGGTAGGAGATTTCGGGTTTCTTTTAAATCTTCTTTGTGGTTTATAACAACACATGGATTTAATCGATATAATTAAATCTTCATGTTCTTGAACCTCGGAGTTCGTCAACGCGTCACCGTATTCGGCGACGACGCGACGCCCTTCCGCGACGACGCGACGCCGTTCCGCGACGAGGCGACGCCCTTCCGCGACGACGCGACGCCCTTCCGCGACGACGCGACGCCCTTCCGTGGCGCGAAGATCGCCTCCTTCCGCAGTGATCAAATCCGCGAAGAACGCACGTGCGACGACTTGACGAGGTAGGGGTTGTTGTGAAATAATTTATATTCCCGTGATCGTTTCTTTTGAAATGAAGAACCCGGTTCATAAGAACAATTTTAATTCATTAAAATTGTTTTTGGTTATGTTTTCTAAGTGTTGATTAATCCTCCCGATTGATACCGCCTAATGCGGAGGGTGCGGGCCAAACGAACACGGCCTGACAACCCTCCGCATTTCTTCGTTATTGTGTGGATTTGGCGGGCGATGATAAAACGTGACGCAAGGGCGATTTGATGTTTTTTCAGTGAAGAACGGGACACGGGAGGAGCAGCGGCGCGGCGGCACCGGCGGTTGGGGGCGGCGGCGCCCTGGCGCGCTGCCGGACAGGGCCGTCACGGCTTAAGCCGCGGCGGCGGCGGTTAGCGGACCCGCGGCCGCGCAGGTCCGGCTCACATGCACGGGACGCGGCCTTTGCCGCGTCCGTTGACTCCAGCGCAGCCCCTCAAGGGCCGTGACTTCTTCATCCCGCAGGGGCAGGGCCCTGCGGCTCCCTCGGTCGGCCGCTCGGCCGAGCCGAGCCACGCCGGTCCGACCGGCCGAGTCGCGCCCTGGCCGGACCGGGCCGCGTCAAACCGGGTCTGACCCAGGGGGGTTGGGCCTGGTCGATCCGGGCCCAGACCCCCCGTCTTCGGACCGTTTTCGGTATTTTGCCTGTAACTTGATCTACGGACCTCCGAACGTTGCGCTGTCAGTGGCAATACGATCCTTGGATCGAGGCGGTTGTTTCAGTATATCGCACTTAAGGTTTTGGGAAACTTTGTGTTCGGCCGGGTTGGTTCGTTCACGAAACCAACCGGGCCCTCGGAGCAGAAACGCTCATATCTTGAGCTTCGGACGTCCGATTGACGTGCCGTCGACTTTGGTGGATTACTCTAAGTGAGACGGATCCTTTGGCATACTCCGCCCGAGATTTGGACGCAGGTGGAGTACGGTCTGGCTGGTTTTGCCTTAAAAACCAACCGGGCCCCTGGGACGAAAAAGCTAATAACTCTCAGACCGGGCGTCCGATTGACGCACCGTCTGCGACGTTGAGTTCCTGTTGACGATACAGAACTTTTGGATACATCAACTCTGGACTTTGTGTCAGTTGATGTATCATCCTCTCGGCTCGTGGAGCGGACCCTCCCGAATGAGCTTGCTGTGTGCGGGGACCCTAGTGCTGGCTGCGACTTCGACAACGACGACTATACAGAGATCCTCGGTGGATTCGACTGCGACGATGATGAGAACAGTACGGGAATACTTCGTGTTCTTAGTAGTGACCACTATTGTACATCTTGGGATACATCAACTCCGGACTGCATGTCACTTGATGCATCGACCACATAGCTCGTGGAGTGGACACTTTCGGAATGAGCATGCTGTGTGCGGAAACCCTAGAGCCGGTTGAGACTTGACGACTGCTGATCGAACGACTCGGTGTGTTGCGGATAGCCCAGTGGGGAGCGCTTGGTTGCAGCGGAAGACCCACGGCGGAGGAGCACTTGGTTGTAGCGACAGACCCGCGATACTCAACAGAAGGAGTACCTCTGGAGGCTATGAGGGGGAGCACTTGGTTGTAGCGGCAGACCCACGACAGAGGTGCGCTTGGTTGTAGCGGCACATGGGAGTGCTTGGTTGTAGCGGTAGACCCACGATAGAGGTGCACTTGGTTTTAGCGGCACAGGGGAGCGCTTGGTTGTAGTGGCAGACCCACGACGGAGGAGCGCTTGGTTGTAGCGGCACGAGAGAGCGCTTGGTTGTAGCAGCAGGCCCGCAGTACTCGGTAGGTGGAGTACTACGGCAGTCCAAGGTTGGAGGGAAGCTCTTGGTTGTAGCGGCATAACCACTGTGCTTGATGGAGAATAAGTTTCCCAATAGCTATGGTTTCAACTTCATAATCGATCCTATGTGGGTCATTGCGGGAGTTAGTACCTACCGATCCTTTGTGGGTCCAACGGCTTAGATGAACTAGTGGCTACATCTGATCATCTCTATCGTCTTACGAAGAAGTATATCCTGTGTGAGCTGAAACTCTGTTTTACCTTCCTTTGTGGAATGTGTTGAGCTATCCTGTGTGAGATGAAACTCTGTTTTACCTTCCTTTGTGGATTGTGTTGAGCTATCCTGTGTGGATTTACGTTTTACTTTCCTTTGTGGATTGTGTTGAGCTATCCTGTGTGGATTTTATGTTTAGATTTCCTGTGTGGACTGGGTTGTACTTGAGCTCGGATGTTGGAGCCGAGAGAGTATTGATGACTTAGGTATATGTATGGGCCTATACCTAAGCCGTGTCGGATGTTACTTCGTGATTGTATCTTTCCTTTGTGGATTATCCTTTGTGGATTTTGGGAGACCTTCGAGGGTCTCGGGGTCCCTACCGAGTAGCTTATACTCACCCCCACATGGGCTATGCCCGCACTTCGTTGTGTTGGATGCAGACGACGGAAAACACTGATCGTGGTGGAGGCTTGCGGAGCAGGACGGTACTTGGAGGTGGACCACTGGGCGGGACGCACTCGGAGCGGTCGGCTGGACCCGAGGAGCAGTGGAGGCCTTCTGTACCCACCCTTTAGGTGGGACTTCCATAGGAAGGATCGACGTTGCGGCTTTACTTTTCAGTTTCTTTTTTCCCCTTTCAGTTTTACTTTACAGTTGGGCTTGTATTTCCGGCCCCCTTTACTTTTCCGCACTTACTATTGTACCAGCTTTTACTTAGTGTTTACCTTTCCGCTTGCTTAATCTGTTGTGCTTGTTTACTTTTCAAAGGCAATGCCTTCCCTTTTACCGGGATTTTACGCCTTGGTGCTAGTCTCCAGCCCCTGGCCTATGGAAGGCGGGCTTGGGGTAGTCACGGCACGAGTCCCGAGGACGGGTCGTGACAAATTGGTATCAGAGGAGTTTGGTTCTACCGCAGACTCTGATCTTTCTTCTGTGTGTAGCAATAGTGTTCAGCGCATTGGGTGTGGTTTTCAGTCCGGGGAGCCTAGTGTTGGTGCGGCGGACGACGTATCCGTACACCAGGAACATGACTTCTGATTTCCGACATAATGCACGAAAAAATTGATTGCGTGTGTATTTCAAGTTTTCTTTGTGATTACTTGTATCACCTCACTAGGTATACTGTTCTGACCGTGGCACACCTGTTTCCTTTCAGGATGGCCCCACAACGGCAACCAGCTAGGGTTCCGAGTGTTGTACGTGACGATAGCCCGCCGAGCAACGAGGCCTCGGTACATGGTCCTTTGACAGTAGAGGCACCAGTGCTATCTCTACCCACCGAGCCACCGATGCTTCCAGCCCCAACTGCTGACGATGTACGTCGCCTTAGTGCACTGCATGAGTTTCAGCGCCAGCGACCGCCCAGGTTCCACGGGGAGACGGACCCCCAGGCAGCCCAGGACTGGCTGGAGGCAGTTGTTCGAGTTTTCAGGCTAGTGAGGACACCAGCGGACCTCATGGTGATCCTCGCAGCGAGCCTCCTGCACGCAGCAGCAGGCAGATGGTGGAGCTTGATGCTCCAGGTGCACGACGATACATCTCTCCTATGGACGGACGTTGAGAGCATCTTCCGCTCTGAGTTCGTCCCAGCTACCCTCCGTGCGGTGCACATCCAAGAGCTACTACAACTACGATAGGGCAGCATGACAGTGGCCCAGTACTCGGTGATATTTACTGATCTCTCGCGCTACTCCACAGATATGGTACGAGACCCATTCTTCCGGGACCAGCCCTTCGAGAAGGGACTGAGGAATGAGATCAGGGCTTCAATGATCTCCCTCAACATTCCGACACAGGCAGAGGTGTTGAAGAGATCCCTTCTATTGGAGAGTTTTCTCGCCGAGCAGGCTCCAGTGACAGGGACCTCCGCAGGACGGACCGTAGAAGGGTCTTCTGCAGCTGGCAGTAGACTGGTGACGCAGAGGTCCAAACGGGCCAGACCATCAGATGGGCAGTCTCAGGATGAAGATTCGGTTGTGCAGGGCACCCGAAGGAGAGCCAGCTGCACGAGCGGCAATCATTGCTACGCATGCAGAAGGCGAGGTCACATGGCTTGAGACTACCCGACTCCTCTTATAGATGAGCAGCAGGTGGTAGAGGGACCTCCCAGAGAGAGGTTCGGCCACGGTGGTCCGCAGGGTGCAGGCGGATGAGGCAGAGGAGCTGGCCGAGTAGCAGATGGTGGGAGACACTTCGAGGTGTTGCCACCACCACCACCAGGAGGTCCACCCCGACCATAGGGAGTTGGTGGACATGCGAGATCTCAGCTTCAGGAAGCTAAGGCCTTCGATCGTGGAGCTCTGGGAGCAGATGGACAGGAGCGGAACTAGTGGATATGTCTTTTATACTTCTAGTTCCTTGTTTCTGTTGTGTAGCGTCCTTGTATTATGAGCTGCAATAATAAAAGACTCATGCCTTTGTGATGTTTTCATTCCTGTCCTCTTTTGTGTTGTTACTAAGAGGTTCTAGTTTAGATTTTTGACTTGACCCTCAATTGTGAGACATCTACTGAAGGAGACCCCGTTACCACACGCTGATGCCGATAGTGTGACTCAACCCTTGGAGGCGAGAGTAACGGTTGGATCTCTTGGTAGTAGCGTCGAGGCCTTACGACGTCATCCTTGCTATGGATTAGAATCATCCATGTTGGGATTGACTGTATTAGGTGAAGAACATGGTTCATCCAGGGGATGAGACCAGATTTCTCTTATCGACAAGGAAGAAATCTCAGCAGCTCTTGTAGGACCAAAAAGGTCCAAGTCATCCATGAGCGGATGAGGACAGCTCAGAACCGGCAAAAAGTCTTGTGCTGACAGGAGGCAGAGGCCACTAGAGTTCGAGGATGGCGACCAAGTCTTCTTGCGTGTCTCACCTCGACATGGATTACAGACATTTGGCCAAGGCGGCAAGTTGTCTCCACGCTTCATCGGACCTTTCCAGGTCCTCAGCAGGATTGGCGAGGTGGCTTATCGCATGGCTCTACCACCTCAGTTGCACCGGGTGCACGACGTCTTCCCCGTATCTCAGCTGAGGAGATACGTGCATGACCCGTCACACTTCATTGACCACGGGGAGCTGGACGTTGATGATGGGGCGACCTTTGTGGAGGACTCGGTGGAGATCGAGGATCAACAGGAGCGGGTCCTACGTGGACGATCGATTCCTCTTGTGCACATCAGATAGCAGCACGGGAACCTCCAGGAGAGCACTTTGGAGCGGGAGGCTCAGATGCGTTCTTAGTACCGCCTTTGTATCCCTAAGTTTGTGGTGAAGCTTTACGGGGACGTAAAGCCTTGTGGTGGGAGTAATGTAAAGACCTGTAAATATCAAGGAAATTTTTTTTCTTAATTTTCTTTGGAAATTTACAAGAATGCAGTTTCTGACGTCACCTGATTCCGAGGTCCGGTGTGCCCGGAATCATTTTCCGAAGTTTGGCTCGGGTACGTTCGGTGAACGGACGAGCAGGTTTTTCTAACTTTTCAACTGGTGCTCGAAATCGAATTCTGAGGGCACCGATGGAATCGCAGTGCCGGTAATTGCTTAGAAACGCCTCTTCCAGAGTTACGTTTTCTCAAGTATGGTTTTTAATTTTTGGGCTTAAAGTTAAGAAATAAAATAAATTGTACGACAAACTTTATTTTATTTCACTTAAGCCGCTTGGAAGCCACTTGAAGCCACTTAAAGCAGCTTAAGCTGAGTTGATGCAGATAAGGTGCTATCCAGAAATATCATACCCTCTTGGTAGGATATTTGTGAGGTGGGCCCGCACGAGCCCCACCGTTTCTTTCCTCTAGGTAACGCACCCACGAAAACCCGTCATTATGAAAGTCAAATGACGCGTTTTCTTAATTTCTTAACGCACCAATTAATTGGGAAGTTTTATTCATTGAATTAATTAGGCGGTTTTATTCGTTGAATTAATTCGATGAATTAATTTAATCGTTTCTTAACCTGTTTTGAATCCATTGGCGTAATAATAAAATAAGACCAACACACGACTTCTGGAAAAATGCTCGTTGAGAGGTTTTGAAAACTTTGTGCCTTCATCCTCCTTCGTGAAGAACGCGAAGAACGCGAAGAATGCCGTCACCCTCGGAGATTGATGACGCTTTTTCTGAGTCGTTCTTCCCCGCAATGATCTATGATCACCAACTGCTTGAGGTAGGAGATTCCGGGTTTCTTTTAAATCTTCTTTGTGATTTATAACAACACATGGATTTAATCGATATAATTAAATCTTCATGTTCTTGAACCTCGGAGTTCGTCAACGCGTCACCGTATTCCGTGATGACGTGACGCCCTTCCGTGACGACGCGATGCCTTTCCGCGACGACGCGACGCCCTTCCAAGACGCGACGATCGCCTCCTTCCACGGTGATCAAATCCGCGAAGAACGCGCGTGCGACGACTTGACGAGGTAGGGGTTGTTGTGAAATAATTTATATTCCCGTGATCGTTTCTTTTAAAATAAAGAACCCGGTTCATAAGAAAAATTTTAATTCATTAAAATTGTTTTTGGTTATGTTTTCTATGTGTTGATTAATCCTCCTGATTGATACCGCTTAATGCGGAGGGTGCGGGCCAAACGAAGACAGCCCGACAACCCTCCGCAGTTCTTCGTTATTGTGTGGATTTGGCGGGTGACGATAAAAAGTGACGCAAGGGCAATTTGATGTTTCTGCGGTGAATAACGGGACCCGGGAGGAGCAGCGGCGCAGCCGAGAAGGAAAACGGACCACCGTAGCAACTCCGGTGGCCCGCGGAAGCCTCCGGCGGCGCGGGTCGCCGACGCGGCGGTGCCCCGGCGCGCCGCCGAACAGGGCCGCTACAGCTGAAGCCGTGGTAGCGGCGGCCAGCGGACCCGTGGCCGTGCGGGCCTGGCTCACACGCATGGGACGCGGCCTTTGCCGCATCCGTTGACTCCAGCGGGGCCCCTCGAGGGCCGCAACTTCTTCATCCCGCGGGGGCAACGCCCCGCGGCTCCCTTGGTCGGCCGCTCGGCCGAGCCGGGCCAGGCCGGTCCGACCGGCCGGGTCGCGCCGAACCGGGTCCGACCCTGACTTGGGTCGGGTCGACCCGGTTCGGGCCGACCCAGGGGGGGTTGGGCCGGGTTGGTCTGGGCCCAGACCCCCCATCATCGGACCATTTTCGGTCTTTTTCCCGTAACATGAGGTACGGGCCTCCGAACGACGTGCCGTCAGTGGAGATGCGATCCTTGGATCGAGACGGTTGTTTTGGTATATCGAACTCAAGGTTTCGAGAAACATTGGGTTCGGCCGGGTTGGTTCGTTCACGAAACCAACCGGGCCCTCGGAGCGGAAACACTCATATCTTGAGTTTCGGACGTCCGATTGACATGTCGTCGACTTTGGTTGATTCCTCTAAGTGAGAATGATCTTTTGGCATACTCCGCCCGAGGTTTGGATGTAGGTGGAGTACGGTCGGGTTGGTTTTCCCTTAAAAACCAACCGGGCCCCTCAGACGAAAAAGCTAATAACTCTCAGACTGGGCGTCCGATTAACGCGTCGTCTGCGGCGTTGAGTTACTATTGACGATACAGAACTTTTGGATACATCAACTCTGGACCTTGTTTCAGTTTATGTATTAGCCTCTCGGCTTGTGGAGCGGACCCTCCAGAACAAGCTTGCTGTGTGCGGGGACCCTAGTGCTGGCTGCGACTTCGACGACGACGACTATACAGAGATCCTCAGTGGATTCGACTGCGACGATGACGAGAACAATATGGGAATCCTCTGTGTTTTTAGTAGTGAACACTACGGTACATCTTGGGATACATCAACTCCGGACTGCATGTCAGTTGATGCATCGACCACTTAGCTCTTGGAGTGGACCCTCCCCGAACGAGCATGCTGTGTGCGGAAACCCTAGAGCAGGTTGAGACTTGATGACTACTGATCGAACGACTCGGTGTGTTACGGATAGCCCAGTGGGGAGCGCTTGGTAGCAGCGGCAGACCCACGGCGGAGGAGCGCTTGGTTGTAGCGGAAGACCCGCGGTACTCAACAGAAGGAGTACCTCTGGAGGCTATGAGGGGGAGCGCTTGGTTGTAGCGGAAGACCCACGACAGAGGTGCGCTTGGTTGTAGCGGCACAGGGGAGCGCTTGGTTGTAGCGGTAGACCCATGACAGAGGTGCGTTTGGTTGTAGCGGCACAGGGGAGCGCTTGGTTCTAGCGGCAGACCCACGATGGAGGAGCGCTTGGTTGTAGCGGCACAGGAGAGCGCTTGGTTGTAGCAGCAGGCCCGCAGTACTCGGTAGGTGGAGTACTACGGCAGTCCAAGGTTGGAGGGAAGCGCTTGGTTGTAGCGGCATAACCACTGTGCTTGATGGAGAAGAAGTTTCCCAATAGATATAGTTTCAACTTCATGATCGATCCTATGTGGGTCATTGCGGGGGTTAGTACCTACCGATCCTTTGTGGGTCCGACAGCTTAGATGAATCAGTGGCTACATCTGATCATCTCTATCGTCTTATGAATAAGTATATCCTGTGTGAGCTGAAACTCTATTTTACCTTCCTTTGTGGAATGTGTTGAGCTATCCTGTGTGATCTGAAACTCTCTTTTACCTTCCTTTGTGGATTGTGTTGAGCTATCCTATGTGGATTTACGTTTTACTTTCCTTTGTGGATTGTGTTGAGCTATCCTGTGTGTATTTTACATTTGGATTTCCTGTTTGGACTGGGTTGTACTTGAGCTCAGATGTTGGAGCCGAGCGAGTATTGATGACTTAGGTATATGTATGGGCATATACCTAAGCCGTGTCGGATGTTACTTCGTGATTGCATCTTTCCTTTGTGGATTATCCTTTGTGGATTTCGGGAGACCTTCGGGGGTCTCGGGGTCCCTACTGAGTAGCTTATACTCACCCCTGCACGGGCTATGCCCACACTTTGTTGTGTTGGATGCAGACGACGGACAACGCTGATCGTGGTGGAGGCTTGCGGAGCAGGACGGTACCTAGAGGTGGACCACTGGGCGAGACGCACTCAGAGCGGTCGGCTGGACACGAGGAGCAGTGGAGGCCTTCTGTACCCACCCTTCAGGTGGGACTTCCAGAGGAAGGCTCGACGTTGTGGCTTTACTTTTCAGTTGCTGTTTTTCACCTTTCAGTTGTACTTTACAGTTGGGCTTGTATTTCCGGCCCCCTTTACTTTTCCTCACTTACTATTGTACTAGCTTTTACTTAGTGTTTACCTTTACGCTTGCTTACTATGTAGTGCTTGTTTTCTTTTCAAAGGCAATGCCTTACCTTTTACCGGGATTTTACGCCTTGGTGCTAGTCGCCAGCCCCTGGCCTATGGAAGGTGGGCTTGGGGTAGTCACGGCACGAGTCCCGAGGACGGGTCGTGACATTTACCGTTGGAGAGGCCTAACATTGTTTTATGTGGTTAAACCATGGAAAGCAGTCTTTGGACATTTAATGGAATAAAATAGATTAAGTTTATTTTTTTAACATAAGGTGATGATGCAAAACTAGTTTTATTTTTAATAAACCTTGTCATAGAATTCAGGGTTATCATCACAACCCTTGAATTCCTCTCAAATTCAGAGAAGTAACTCTCTTTGATGATTCATGTGGGACCATAGAATGTACCAAAGATCATCATGCTGATGGGGTTGGGAGATATTTTCAATGATGACAACATACCATTCATCATTAGTGACTGATAACAAATCATGGTAGGATGTTGTTTTCATTGTGATCTTTCCCTATTTATGAATTCAATGATAAATGTGGTCCAACCCATGAAAAACATGATCCATGGTTCGATCGATTGCGGGTTGCGTGCCTTATTAAGAGGTTTAAAATGGGAGATATAATATGTGTGAATTATTAAATATTTATTCTTCAATATAACGAGAACATATTGAGGCCCACACGAAAATAGATCGAGGTTCATTCTTATTGGTTTTTTTGTGCTTCTCTCTTCCCCCGCTCTTAGGGTTATTCACTGTTGGACCTTTATTGTCGTGACTCAACATATCGGGGGGATCAGAATGCCATTGGACCCCCAAATTGGTGGAAATACTGAATCAAGTGCAGATTAGTGAAGATTTAAAACTGAGGATCATAAAAGTGACCCCATTTCAAAAACCATAGCATTAGAGGATGACCGATAGCCCGCAGAAGGGGAAGCACCAATGGCCAGGGTGGCAGATCCAGTCAGTCCAGGAATCCACAATGGTGGTCATAAGAGTATTTGATGATTGTGGTGGGGTCACGAGGAGGACGCGAAAAGGTGGATGTTGTATGAGGTGAGGGGGTTTGTGAGGATCCCATAGTGTTGGTTAGATCACGGGGTAGGTAGACACAGTGGGCCAACAGTTGTTGAATGTGGCAGTGCCGCATTAACTGAGGGGGGTACATGGTCAGGGCGGACCGCGTGCGGCGGTTCAGCCGACCCGTGTGCCAGTGGGCCAAACCAGAGGTGACGACCTGATCTTGTGGTCCAGTGGGATAGAACAAGTGGCCTAACGGGCCAGAACAGACCAGGCTAGGCTTGGTCGTCCGGATAGAGTTAGGTAGGCCGGCGGGTTGGTTCTGGTCCAGCGGGTCAGATTACACCTGGACTGGACCCAGGTTAGACCTTTTTATGAAAAAAACCTTAACTTTTAAACTTTGTGTCTGTTTTATGATATTATTATTGTCTTGGGACCCTTGTGATTAGACGGTTCTCTTGAGAAATTGTAATGGAGTTTTTGGGGATTTTTTCTTATGAACTAATCTCCTTAAAAGTAGGTTCTCTAGGACTGAGTGTTCTACATATGGAATCATGTGACTGGATATAACCTAGAGACTATGTGACTTTCTGAGGGTAAGTGACTTTCTAAAACTATGTGACTTTTTGAGACTATGTGTCTTATCAAGAAAATGTTTCTCATCAGGACTTAGTGTCTTATTAAGACTATGTGTCTCATCAGGACTACGTATCTTATTGATACTGGGTGATTTTTGTATTACGTCAGATAATCCAATTTTTTGTACTATAGACTTTTAGCAGTGTGAAATGAATGTACTTAATGTATTTTTTTGTTTTATAATTCATGTATTACCTTATGGTATACTTCATTTATTTCTCATTGGTATAATTTTTGTATTTATTTATGGTATTCTTTTGTGGTTTTAGGGTGTTCTACTGAGTATTGATTTAGTCACCCTAGTATAGGATTTTCCCACATGTGTCATGTCTTATGAAGATGATAAACACTTTGATGAAGTCCTTGGTGGACCAGGGTCAGGTGGTGGTATGAAATTCTATACAATAGAGGTGTTCTCCTATGGATTTAGACAGATGTCCCTATACCTTACCCTTTAGGTAGGGCTTTCTGTGAATGTGTTTCATGAACTTGTACTTTGACTATTATAAACTTTTTCTTTTGGTGGGCTTGTGTTCTAGACCTGTGTACTTTGTATTTTTATACCATCGTACTCTATTTTTGGTATCTTATTGTTTGGTATTCTTGTTTACTTATCTTTTTCCCTTCATCTTTCTGGGCTTGGAGATGTGTGTGTTTGTATAGGTACAATGGAAAATGCATCCTATTTGTTGGATATTGCAACTCAGTTCTAGTCACCATACCATGACCTAATGGAGGTGGGATTGGGGTAATCAGGGCATGGGCCCATTTCGGATGGGTTGTAAAAAAGTGGTATCAGAGGAGTTCATTTCTACTTAATGACCGAGAGACTGTGAGGTTTGTTTGCGGACACATTCTTAAGTGTTTCGAGTTTGTCTTTCTGGCTAGGGAATCCTGTGTTGGTGTAGTGGCTGATGTATGCATACACAATGAATATGAATTATTATTTTTTAATGAGTAAATGAAAATGATGGTTGCAAGAAAAAATGGCACATTCATCAAATAGGTTTTGGGTGTGTTCTCATGTCCTTCTTGAGTCAGCTCGCCCAGTATACTCTATTGATTGCGGTCTATATTTTTCTATTTTAGGATGACCCCACACATATAGCTAACTTGTATTCCATTTCATGATCATGAGGATGATACACCTATAGATGAGGAATCGATACAGGGGCCTATACCGGAGATAGCATCTTCGGGTGGTTTACTAGCGATACCACCACCCGTCGAGTAGCAATTACTACCAGCGCTGCCGGTTTAGGATGCACACAGGATAAGTGAATTACATGAGTCCCAGAGGAAGCCAAATCCCAGGTTTTGGGGTGATACAGACCCATATGTAGCTAAGGATTGGATGGAGGCATTTACATGTGTCTTCCTCCTTGTGGGGACGCCTTCCGACCAGATGGATGTCCTAATCGCGACTCTTCTTCAAGGATAAGCATGGAAATGGTGGATCTTAGTGACCCATAAAAATGATGAGATGACACTATAATAGGTATACATCTTGAATATATTTAGAGAAGAGTTATTTCTAGCCACGTTACACTTAGTGAACATACACGAGCTTCTACATCTGCAACTGGGCAGTCATACAATGGTTGAGTACTAAGAGAGATTTACTGATCATTCTTACTACTCCACAGATATGAAACAAGACCTATTATTTAGGTTCCGAGCTTTATATTAGGGCTTACACCATAATATTACAACATCCTTTATGTCCCTTATCATTCCTACATAAGTTGGGGTACTGGAGTGAGCTCTTATGGTGGAGATATTTTTAGCAGAGTAGACACCCAAAGTGAGAGCTACCACCGGGGACTAGGTAGTTGAGTATTCAGCAGTAGGTAGCTGATAATAGTCATAGGGACCCAAGAGGGTCAGTAACTCCAAGGGAGAACCCCATGTCATAGGATCAGTGGTGTGGGAATCCTAGGGCAGAGCGAGCCTGCTAAAGGACGAGGTATGTTACTCATACGACAGTCGAGGACATCCAGATTTAGTTTGACCAAACCGTCGTATAATAGATAAAGATACAGTCAAGTGGCCACCAAGATAGATACAAAGGAAATATAAGGGAGCCTGTAGGGTGTTGTATATGGTATAGGTAGTAGGATGTTGGTGGAGGTTTGACGTATTACCACCACCTCCCCTAGGTGGTCCATGATAGGCTTAGGGAGCTGGTGCATAGGGACGAGGCTATATTTAGGTGATGAAGGCTTATAACCATGAGTCTCTATAAATGATTGTAATTATGATCTATATCATTTAAACCTTAGATTTAGTTTTAGTAAACAGAAGTTCCAATAGTTCTTTTATTACTGTGACCCTTGTTCGAGACTCAGTGATTCCAGTGGAACCGTTGAATCTTCCCTTAGGATTAGAGACTCTTACGGGAGGGGATTCAATGATCACACACTGATGCCGATAGTGTGAAATTAATCTTAGAGGCATGTGTTTCAGTTGAGATCTCTTGGTAGAGTCTCCGAGGCCTTACGACGTCATTCTCGGTATGGACTACTTATCCACAATCCATGCTCAGATTGACTATTTTAGGTGCAATGTGCGGTGTGTCTGCAAGGATAAGACCAGGTTTTTCTTTTTCTATGAAGAGGAAATGAATGTAGTGTAGGTTGCACTCACATATTGGATGGTGCATCGAATCACTAATCAATTGTCTAGCATAACCCTCATCATAGTGGATGATACGGGTCCTCAGTTTCCAGCAATGGTGGACGAGTATGAGGATGTCTTTCCTGAGGATGTTTTAAAGTTACCTCCGTATAGAGAGAAAGAATTATATATTGATGTATACCTAGGGATGAAGATGGTATTATCTTCTGCATATCAGATGACTCCTGTAGTGATTCATGAACTGAGGGTACTATTGGGGGACTTTCAGAGGAAGGATTCATGAGACCCCATGTTTTACCATGGGCAGCACCAATTTTGTTTGAAAATATGGAAGAAGGGAGCTTGAGTTTATGTGTATACTTCCGACACCTGAACCAGGTGACTATGAAAAACAAGTATCCACAATTGAGGATTGATGACCTCTCTGATCAATTGAAAGGGGTGTAGTGGTCCTTGAAGATATACCTCAGAAATGGATATCAATAGGTTTGAGTACAGGATGAGGATATACCAAATAAAGATTTTAGGTGTTAGTAAAACCATTATGAGTACTTGTTGATTCTGTATGACATGGAAAACACACCATAAGTGTTCATGTGACTCATTAATAGAATCTTCCAGCCTTAATTAGACCAGTTCATGGTGGTATTAATTGATGACATCCTAGTGTATCAGTATCAGATAAAGAGCATGTAATACACTAGAGGATGGTCTTTGAAACACTCAAAGAGCACCAAATTTACGGGAATATATAAATGTTTGAGTTCTATATGGGATAGGTCCATTTTCTAGGAAACACTATCTTAGAGGTTACAGTTGCGGTGGATCCAACGAAGATCGAGGCGATGCTCTCTTGGGGGCCACCAAAGAGTGTTACCGAGGTGCATAGTTTACTTGGTTTAGATGGGTACTATTATAGGTTTGTTCCTGAATTTTCTAGATTATCTACACCATTGATAGCTTTGAAATGAAAGGGGTATTCTTTCATGTGGATGGGAAATTCCAGGAGAGTTTTCAATAGTTGAGGTAGAGATTGACGAGCCCACCTATCATGAGATTTCCAAAGGAGGGTGTCTAGTACGTGGTGTTCTGCAATGAATTAGGAACCCATCTTGGTTGAATATTGATACAGGGGAAAGCAATGATTGCTTATGGTTCAAACTAGTTGAGGCCACATGAGTAGAACTACATGACCCATGATATTGAGTTAGTAGTGTTAGCCTTCACATTGTAGATGTGGCAACACTACCTAATGGGCGAGTGGTTTATCGTCAGCTCTAACCACAAGCGTCTCAAGTATGTCATACCTAATAAGTATATGAACATGAGATAGAAGAAATGGCTAGAGTTCCTCTAGAACTATGACTTTGAGATTTTCTATACTCCTTGAAAGGGGAATGTGGTGGAAGATTCTCTCAGTAAGAGGTCCAGTTTTTAGTTGCTGAATGATGAATCAGAGCAGTTACCCCATTATAGATATAATTTGTGTATGGAGATAGATTAGATTACCTCTAGTCGATGGTTGTTACCAATAAACTCTTAAAAAGTTTTAGGGAGGCACAACTCAGGGATCCTGACTATGAGACCTTACGTGCTAAGATGTTCATAGGGCATACCCATTAGGTATATTCAAAAGGTGGGGATTATTTTTTTCTTATCGGAGGATGCATGGTACTACTAGTGGTGTTATAGGAGGAGGTCTTGAGGGAGTACCATAAATCCCCACTAGAGGTACATCTTGGTGCGAAAAAATGTATCAGAACCCATGATGTCAAATATAGTGGTTGGTGATGTAGAAGGAAGTGTATTTTTTTATAGATGCCTCAATTTTCAATAAGTAAAGGTTGAGTAGTAGGTTTGAGCAGGTTTGACTGAACCCATTGACGTACCAGAGTGGATGTGAGATGTGATATTCATTGACTTTATTATGGGTTTAACACATATGTCTCTGAGACATGATATTATATAGTTTATCATTGAATGACTCACCAAGACGGCCCACTTCCTAGTGATTTGGGAGTAGAATTCAGTAGAGATTTTGGGATACTTCTATGTGAAAGAGATAGTTTGAATCCATGGAGTTCCATCAACGATACTATCAGATCATGATGGTCATTTCATATCCTTGTTTTTGAAGGGATTACATGAGGTGTTTGAGACTTAGTTATGATTGTGCATAGCGTTTCACACACAGGTAAACAGACAGACTGAGTGGACCATTCAGGTTCTAGAAGACATGATATGTTCTTGAATCCAAGATTTTGGCCACAGTTGGGAGGATCACCCACCCATTTTGAGTTTCCATACAAAATCAGATACCATTCCACCATTGGTGTGGAACAATTTGATCATAGTACGGGCAACCTTGCAGGTCACCACATTGCTGGATGGACCCAGGAGAGTCAGAACACATGGGCCCTGAGTTGGTTCATGTGACTACATAGAAGGTGTAGGTTACCTCGGGGTGGATGAATACTATACAATGTCATCAAAAGTCGTATGCAGACCAGTGATGGGGACCTTTGGAGTTCGATTATGGACGCAATGTGGTCATTCATGTATCTCATCGATGCATGATACAGATAATTGTCAAGGGAAGCAGGCTATCTCTAAGGTTCATCAATGATTTCTAGATACTACATAGATTTGGTGAGGTGGTGTATCACTTGGATCTACCTATGTAGTTAGAGCAGGCACATGATCACTTCCACATGTCCCAAATTTATAGATACGTGAATGATCCAAAATACTTCATTGACTGGGGAGAGTTGAACATTGATGATGGGGAGAATTTTGCAGATTACCCAGAGGAGATAGAGGATTGACATGACTAGATCCCTCATGGGTGGTGAATTCCTCTGGTGTGCTTTTGTTGTAAGCACATGAATTTCCAAGAGAGCACATGGGAGCAACAAGATCAAATTCATTTTCGAAACCCTTATTTGTTTGTATTGCCTTTTGTTTTGGATTTTGGGGACGTAAATCCCTAAGCTTGGGAGACTGTAATTTCCTAGATTTTCAATGTATTATTTTTGAGTATTATATGGAATTATTTCGAGACCATATGCTGAGATGACAAGGAATTATCAGGTCCGAGGTGACAGAAATAAATGTTCGAATAATGTTAAAATATTAAATAGAACATGGGAAAAGATTTCATGAAGAAGTGGAATAAATTATAAATAGGTTCTTGGATGGAAAATACGAGGGCATCATTATGTTCAGAGCCGTGAGTTTACACTAGATGAGTCCTAGCATCGACTGGTGCAGGTTAACTACAGAAAGTAGTGTTTTGATGTTTAAAGGAATAAAATAAATTAAGTTTATTTTATTTAACATTTTGAGATGATTAAAACATGGTTTTATTTTTAATAATACTTGTTAGAGAATTTAGGGTTATCGTCATAACCCTAGAATTCCACTAAAAGTTGGAGAAGGAACTCTCTCCATTGAATGATGACGGACCAAAGAATAGATCAAATAATGTTGTACTGAATGAGATGGGAGATCTCATCAACAATGAAAATTTACTATTCCTTTTTAATAACAGATCCAAACTCCATGTACACTGTTATTTTCTTTGGGATATTTCTGCATTCTGTAATTTTAGAATGAACATGAACTAACCCAAAAATAGGTTTATCCATGATTTTATCGCTTGTTGGATGGGTGTCTTATTATTGGGTTTAAAAGGGGAGATATATTTGTGTGATTTCTTAAGTCATTGTTCTTCATTATAAATAGAAAAGATCAAGGACAAAACAAACAAAGGTCGAGGTTCCTTCCTCTGAGAATTTTTATGATTCTCTCTTCCCACATTAATGGCATTCTTTGTCGTTGAAACTTCATGGTCACGAAATGAATTTACGAGAGGTTCTGAATCCTATCAGACCCCTAGATTAGTGGAAAGACTAAATTGAGCACTAGTAAGTGAAGATCAAAACCTAAGGATCATATAACTGGCCTCATTTTGAAAACATAGATCATCAAGGGAGGAACAATTTCCCATGGAAGGGACCGCACTGCCGGCCAACACATGGTGGGAGATGAGGTGGCATATTAGATCGGTCGTGGAATCCATGATAGAGGTTGGGGGATCAGAAGGGAACATTGGCGGAGTCATGAGGGGGATGCAGTGAGGGGGGTTTCATGGATCCTGTAGGGGCGGTGATAATGTGGGGCAGGCAGACGTGGTAGGAAAACTTTGTTGATCACGATGACACTGCATTGACCAGGGGGACACGTGGTTGGGCCAGACCATGTTCACTTGTTTAGCCAACCCACGAGCCAGCGGGTCAAACCAGAGGAGTAAGGCTACTCTAGTGACCCATATGGCTAGACTAAGAATCCTAGTGGGATGCGATGGTTCATGTATTCCGGACCGGGTCGGGTCATCTGGCAAGTTGGGCCAGGTCCAGCAGTATGAATTAGACTTGGGTCAGACCTTTTTATGAAAATTGACATAACATTGAAATTGTGTGTTCATTTGGTAAAATGTTTGTGGTGATGATCACCTTGCGATGAGATAGTTATTTTGAGATAACGTGAGATTATTTAGAAGTGTGAATAAGAACAAATGGCTTGAGGAGCAGGTTCTCTTGGAATTAGCATGCTATAAGCGGGACCGTGCAGCTAGATGTGACCTCGAGACTAGGAGAATTTATGAGACTACAAGATTTTATGAGACTATGTGACTTTCTGAGACTACATAAAATTATGATACCATATTTATTTTGGATACAACATTTCTCATTGGGACTTAGAGTCTTACCAAGACTACGTGTCTCATTGGGACAACGTGTCTTATCGATACTAGGTGTTTTGTGGATTACATCAGATAATCCTATTTTTCATACGATAAAATTATACCTAAGTCAGCTGACTGTACTTCATTTATTTCATTATGGTATACTTAATGTATTACATGGTGGTATACTTCATGTATTTATCTATGGTATAGTTTGTGTATTTCTTTATGGTATTCCTTTGTGGATTTTAGGTGTCCTATTGAGTATTATTTTACTCACCCCTTCGTAGGATTCACCCACACAAGTCATGTATTATACAGAAGATTGAAACATTGATAATTTCCTAGGTGGACTAGTATTAGGTGATTTTTTGGGAGGCCAAACAATCAAGGTGTGCTCGTTCGAATTTATAAAGTTGTCCCTATACCTTACCCTTCAGGTCAGGTTTTCTACTGATGAGTTTAAGGAACTTGCACTTTAACTTTTATAGACTCTTTCTTTTATTAGCCTTTTATTCTGGACTTATATACTTTCTAGTTTTCTACCATCATACTATGTTTTTGGTATCTTAGTGGTATGTATTCTTTTTTACATAGTATTTTTTATTTCTGCATTTTGGTCATGGAGATGTGTGTGTTTGTACAAGAAATTAGGAAAATGCCTCCCATTTGTGGGATATACCTACTCATTGGTAGTCTCTAACCCTTAAGCTATTAGAGGCAGTCTTGGGGTAGTTACAGATGGGCCCCTCTTGGACGGGTCATGACATTATCAAATCATGTTGAAAAAATAGATCATTTTTCTTGGAATTATCATATTTGATTTTTTTTTACGTCAAACATTTTCTTATCTTATTTATATGGAAAAAATGTATTTGAGACTGTTATTGGAACATTAATAATGTTCTTGGCAAAAAAAGGATGCCATCAACAATAGGTTGGACATGATTGATAACGAGATAAGAGAAGAGTAGGCATGAGTGAATGGTAAAGAGAATAAATTTCTTCCTCCAAAAGTTTAAACTCCCTCCAAACAAGAAATAATGTAAGTTTTCACTTTCCTTAATTATATAAATGTTCCATAAGGATATTATTAAAATATTAATAATGTTTTGTCAATTATGTATTTGAAGATATATAGACAAAAATTATATGACTTTCATATTTACATTCCTATGGATTTACAATTAATTCTACTTAAAAAGGCATGACATTCAATAACTAGACTCTGCTTCTTTTTCAAAGCCATTTAAAGTAATGTTGTTGACCTATTGAAGTTACAAATCTTGAATTAGGAGGTTGTAGTCATAGTATATGATATATATATGTTCTTACTACAATAAATATTTGATATAATGGTCCACGTGATTGTTCCCTGGGATATAGAGGATAAATTATTTGATCCTTTCCATTTTAGAGGGATATACCCCATTGAATAATATATGATGTTTTTAAAGTGTATGTCATGAATCGATGTTAGACTGAAGGTTGTATTACAGAATGATATATTATTGGAGAAGCTTTTGAATTCTATACCGATTTCCGGTCAGATGTTGATGCCATAATTCTCCCAAAATATCATCATAGTGGACACTTTTTGGAAGGAATTGATTTCTGGATGAGATTTTGTTAAAATTACCATCATAGAGTGGGATCAAGTGGACCTTTACATTTTACATAATAGTAATGATTTTGATCCATGTGTTGTGTCCCACAAGAAAATTCTCATAGATTTTAGTCTGTCAAGGGATGAATTTTTGATATCATATATACATAATCAATAGTTTATAGGATGGTTTAGAGATTATATTTGTAAGGATTTATTTTAAAATAAAAATTCAATTTTCGAATTACATTGATGGAAAGCTAGGGGACCTAATGAAAATGTTATATATTATACTAGTTTTGTTATTAAGTTTCATACTTTCTATAAAAAAACATGATTACTAAAATATGATGAAAAATAGTGGAGTTACACTTGTGGAAGAGGCGATGCACATATATGTTTCCAAGGATGGATTTCCAATTTTTGTGAATATTGAATATTTTAGCATTATCGAATAGATATATGATTTGGATTATAAAATATTTCAAGTGGTGATTTTCATTTGAAAATGGGATGACAATAGGATTGTAGCGAAAGTTGATGAAATGGGATTCATGACGGGGAATTTGAATGTGGAAAGGAGAAAGGATAAGCCATTCATAATGGTATCTCATGAAATAAAAATATTTTATCTCTTATATCCAACATATAATAATCAGTTATAGTAGAACACAGAAAAATAATTTGGATTCTCAATAGAGGAGTTAAATCCTTCACACCTTTAAAAAAAGTAAGATTGTTTAATGTTAAAGATTAATGTTTTTTTAATATAATATTATTTTACTCAAAATATTATATGTTATCTAATGTATTAACATAATCTAAATTTAATATCTCACTACTCATATAGACTATGTCTTCTACACATGATGATGTTACCAATCCTAGGGAAGAACATGTTGTTGATGCTAAAACTATATAATTACTAATGGATCAAAAACTTGTTGATGAAAAAAAATAATGATACAACATAAAAGTGTTGAATAAAATTTTCATGGAAAAAATTAAGGGAATAAAATTTGGTGTTGGATGGAATCAATGTGGAAAACCTGTTAATCCCATTAGGTGAATGACCATTAGTTACATTGGGGTCACAATGAGGATGAATGTGCTGATTGATATATAGTCACATCACCATGTTTAACTTGTAATGAAGGAAATAGTTTTAGAAGATATAAAGGTATTTTTACGATATTCATTCTTTATTTTACCAAAAAAATACATTAAAAACACTGATTTAATTTTCACTATTCCTTGTCGTGTTTTTTTATTTTAGAAAATTTTTGTAAGAGATATATCTTAATTGACACTGGTTAATACCATAGAGGCTTTCAAACACTTCTTACAAAATTTAATGAGAGGGATGCTGAGGGGAATGCAAATCTCTAACCCCCAGTTACTTATTCCCATATTATAAAATAGGAAACATGGAATTATTTCATCAATTTCCATAAGGTGAATTCATTTAAATTTTATTGAAATTGATAATATATTATTTGAAATTATTTATTTTATCCAATTTGATTCAAAATTGATAAATTATTTTTCATAAAAGTAGTTATGAAAATAAAGAGTGTGTATTATGGCCAATGTATCCCTATCACAAAGTAATGACGAGGTAAACATTACAAGAGAATAAATTGGTATGAATTTTAAATCAAAAATAGATGATTTAAGTGATTTGAAACAACGTATGTTCATTTTTTTTATATGCAGATTGATGAATCAAAATATGAATACACTTATATGCCACGTCATGTGCTATGGATGGAGGCTTGCATAAATAAGGATGGTAAACTAGTTGATGAAAACACTAAAGAATAATGTGAAATGTGTTTATGTTTAATATATATATAAGTTGATATTATTTATAATAATATTTATTAAAAATATATATTTATGTTAATATATTTTTTATATGTTTTAGACACATGAATCAGTAGTGACTATACCCGAAGAAGACTAATTTAGTGGATTTTAAGAAACTAGAGAAATATGGTAGTGTTAGAGATTGGTTTTGATCATCTACTCGAATATGTTTCTAGAAGATAAAACCATAAGAATATATATATAAGTTAATGAAATAATTTCAAGAAAAAATAGATTCTTTGAAAGATATTATCATCGATTCTAGTTTGACAGACCAATATATGAAAAAGGATCAAAGAGAATCAGTAGTGAAATAAATATCCATAGATGAATAAAAAAATGACTTGTCTATCTTTAAGGTTATTCATTCCCATCAACCACATAACATACATGAGGTATTAAATTTTTTCATTACCCTTTCTCATGAATTCGATTTCAGTAAATTCCAATAACTATAAATTACTAGAATTATAAACGGTGAATTTTCAAGTAATTTCTATATATCAACACCTATGAACTGCCTTGATGTGAGGGGTACGGTGTTTAATATACTGGGAGATAGGTTACATAATGAATAACTCCCAAAGGTTCACAAGATAGAGGGGATTGAACTAGCTCAATAACCAACTATTAAGTTTCCTTTTCCGAATAATGATCTGAATATTATAATGGTTAATGATTCTATTGAAAATAATTTTAAATTCCAAATGAGAGAGAATTTTCACCCATTCCCCTTGATCGGTCGACGTCGCAACCATGCCCTAGGCGGTGACGGTTTTTGCACCAGACCCCCCCCCCCCTCATAGGGGAGGGTCCTTTGCTGCCTCTACTTGAGGATATTCCACCACATTTTACCCCTTTATAGAATCCTGATTTTTTACTCTCTTTCCCTCAGATATCTCTCAATCCAAAGGTCCTAGAATGGTTTGAAGGATCACTGTAATTGTCTCTCTCAACCTTGGAATTTAATAATGCTTCCACTCTGCTGTATCTAAACCTGATTGCGGGTTTCAAACTCCATCGAACATTGGTGGAATCCTTGGATCACCTGTTTTTTAGATCATGGGGTCTACAGGACCGAGTGACTATATGTCTTCTTTATTCCAAGCTTATAATGATCTGGTTCATATGTAAAGAAGATACGATCCTCACCTAGTTTAATTCACCTCATATGTATGATGGGTCCCGTTTTCTTTTGTTCAACTAGCTGTACGACTACCATATGAATTGAGATTCACCAACAATGGTATTTTGGGTAATATTTCTGGAACTTTCCTTCCCTTTTCAAAATCCTTCGATCCTTAAAATGCTAGAAACATGGTATGGTGTTATCTCTTCTTGGATATTAGGACTCGAGTGATATGTCACTTGATTTCACCAAGGGTATGTGTTGAATTTGATGTGTCTATGGATTTTTTTTACTCCTTATATTTTGTTGTGGGTGAGGTGATTTGTTAGAAACAGTTGATTTTTTGAATCATGGTGTGATTTCTGCTTATTGTGCTAGAAATTGGGTTATATTTCCATGACTTATAGGCATAAGAGGTTAATGTAATAGGGTTCTGGTCTTGGGGAGTGAGTGAATCAATCTATAGTTGGTACTATTGTTTATCATAGAAATATCCAGGTGGAATATAATATATCAACTATAGGCCATGCCGGCTTAACTCGAATGGTTGTTAAGGATGTTGGTCATGTGAGTTCGGGTGATGTAGTGATGCTGAAACCAATAAATGTGTTGCCTCCTAAGCATAAGGTTAATTTTTTTTGACTGGTTGAAATGGGACTTCAAAGTGGTGATCCCTTCTGGTGTAGTTGTTATTTAGGGAACTATAATAGGTGTAAGTGAAAAAATGGAGGATCAGGTGTCACTCATTCAAATCGAGGTCCTATAGGTGATAATAAGGTTGTAGGGGGTGCACATGAGGACCCTCCATTTCTTGAAGGTCATCGGGGTGATAGTGGGCATAAACCTGAAATGGAGTCTCAAATAGTGGATTATGGTGTTCTCATGACTCCCTTGGGTGCTTCATATGATGAGGTGGTATGCCTAGGGAGTGGTATTAGTGTTAGATTCCCGGAAAAGGTTTCTAGAAAACCCCAAGAGGGTAACTCTATAAGCTTTTGGACAAGTAATAGAAGGGAGGTAGTAGTCATTGAGCTAGGAAATTTATTTGAATGATTTCATAATTATGATATAGTTCAGGAGTCCAAGATAGACTCGATGAGGCCCTCTATATATGGGCATAAGGCCCCCAGGAACGAATATAGTTATTACTACTTTGTATGTGAAACATAGGATGTAGTTAAGGGTGGTAGGATTCTAAGCCAGAGGAGAAGTAGGACACAGAGATGTATTTTAAATGAGGGAAAGTATTAATTCTATTTTCCACTTCTAATGGAGACATGATCAGCAAGGAAGTTGAAAGAAAATTACATGGAAAATGATATCCCCATCCGCCTAAGTCTTATTGTTAGCAACAAACACCGGGTGATGTACTTGATCACTCATTGAAATTTCATATGAGATTAGAAGAAGAAGTGGTTGAATAGGTTATGTTACTTAATGCTACTAAAGAAGAAGCTTCCAGAATGATGGGAAGGTCATTGAGGGAGAATCTCAACAAGGAGCAGTATTCCTAGATCGACAAGTATGACCTAATTCTAGTTGGGGAATTCAATAATGGGAAGATCAACCTTGAGTAGTATATCCAGTCTTTGTATAACTAGTTTTTCAGTTCTATGATCTTTTAATGGATGAACCAAACACCTAGGTGAACAATATATCTTAAAAATTATTTAGGGAGACTAAATCTGGTTGGAAAAAAGTGTCCTTTAATGGTTCTGCTATTTCTTTTTGTGGTTGATCTCATGGTTTCTCACTTTTTCTTTAAATTTATTTGGAAAATAAAAATTTAATTTTCAGTCAATGATGCTATTGGAAATTTCACAGCATGGCCTTTTAATCTTATAATGATTCCTGAGGTATGTATTTAACAATTTTTTTATAATTAAAAAGAAAAAATAATTGATTACAAAATTTATTATGTGAGGTATGATATTACAAATAGATAAATAAAATGGGAAACATAAGGTAAGATAAATACAATCTAGTGAATTGACCAAAAAATCAAAAGGACCTTCCAGGAGTACCTTCACCCCACCAGTCCCACTAAAACAATTATTATCATTACAACTTTATGTAGATACCACATTTAAAGATGAAAATATATCTAAAATTTTATATGAAGAAAAAATATTTGGAACTTTCATTACATAAATTGTTGTTCTAGATAGTATAAATTATATTATCATGTTTTAATGTATGGAAGTCTTAGTTGTGAATACATACATAAGGTACATTTTCATGATACTTCTATCCAAATAATGATATAATATATTAATTAAAGTTGTTAAGGGTACATATTTTCTATAGGAATTTATATTACTATTATAAAAAGGGAATACTGTGTGAAGCATGATTTGGATTCATCAATATAGGAATCATATCTATGGTATAAAATTATTTGGAGAAGAAAGAAATTGATTAGAATAATTATGAGATATACAATGTGTTTGAGAAAAAATTAATAGTCTATAGACTCTTTTTGATGCCTACAATGGATGGGTAAAGTTATAGAATCTAATCACATAAAATATATTTTTATTTTATTCATTACTTATTCATTCTTTTTTCAGGAAGAACTGGATGCTGATCACACTCAATATAGATACCCCAAATATTTAGGTTTTGGACGTAATGCATGGATATAGAACAAACTAACCACACGTAACACATATTGTGATTTTTTAATACACCACAATAAACATTTTATAGATTAATATTAAATTATATTATTAAGTCTATGTTTTAACAGGAATTTTGTTTTGATAGTGATGTCACTAAATATAGGCTAGTCATGGAATGAAGTCTGTGACTAAATATAAAAATCTTATCGATTAAATCAAATAGAAATATATTAAATTATATGTATAAATATTTAAATTTAAAAAATATTTCAGAACAATTTACTTATATTTTTAATTTTTCAATAGTGTAAGAAGAATAATAATGATAATGATTGATGATATTTTGTTTTCAAATTTATGAGAGAGGTCACGAACCATGAAAATACCAGCATCTTTTATCAAGTAATTTCTAAAGGTAATTACAATTTCATTAAAAATATTTCTTAATCATTTGTTTTTATTTTTTTTCTCAGAACTACCAAGATTTAAAAAAACCTTTATACAAAAAAAGAAGTAAATTTATTTCGAGATGAGTGGGAATAATACATGGTTTTATAATGTTTTCAACATTCAAATTTAGGTGATTATCTACTATGTCTATAATCTAGTATGGGATATGACCTTTGAAATATATTTGGGGTCTGAAGAATCAGTTTAAAAATTCTTATATATTATTTTGGAACTATTTCTCAAGGATAAGTATAAGAAAGGAAATAAATTTTTTGATAAATGAATAAGAATAATACATGGTGTCAGAATGTACACATGTATCATGAAGAGGTGATTTTCTACTAATTATTTAGATACTTTTATCATCATTTTTTATAATTTTTTAGTTAATTTCCTTATCATTTTTAGAATCAAATTATAGTATTTCCATCTATAGTTTTCCATCATTGTTGGTGGTAAATTTTAGAAGAAAATAAAAATAGAGTGGTTTCACTTTAGTGGGTGTTGGATTTATTTGGGAAATTCGATCATCAATTACATGGTGATATAATTTATAAGTGTAACATCCATTTTTATGTAGTGTGGGTGAACACGATTCATGTTAAATGAGTATCTCAACTATTTTATTGAGGAATAAAACATCCTTAGTAATGTAAAGGACTGATTTTTTCAAGTGAAATGTTTTTTGATCATTTTATTAACGTATGATAGTAATATTTTACTATTTTTTGATAATGATGACTATTGAGATCATCATGACTAGTTATTTTACTAAACATAAATAAACTATTAATATATATGTTATTGAGGCTATATAAGATTTTTTTAGATCTATATCTTATGGGATGATAGTCAATTGATGATATAGATTAAATAAAAAAAATTAATTATATTTATGATAACATTTATTCGAGAAGTTATTGTAATAAATTATTATTTTAGTGTAAAATACAATCAAATGAGATGTATAATTCTCTATAATATTATGTATTTTGTTATAAATATGTTATTTTTGATTTTTTCTCATCTTCCATTATTATCCTTCTTGTGGGATATATCATTGTTTAATTAATATATTTTCTTTTAAAATGAGTGGTTGGAATTTTATATCTTCCCAAAAATGTTCTTATTTTCTAGGATCACACTCTTCTATATGATCAACAATTTATTGTTAAATCCAAACAAGTAACACATCATGTTTACATTAGTGAAATGAATTGATTAAAACTGATTATTTTGAATGCACATGTGGTGAAATTAAATCATCCCACAATTATATCCCATATAATCTTTCAATAATTACAATAGTATAGGTGTTTAAACTATCCTTATTATGAATATAGATACTTGTTCATTCACTCACCGTGAAAAAATATTTCCACTAGTTCATCACTAATATGCATGTGCACATTCATAATGTAAAATTATCCATGTTCACAACTTCATTAATAAAAAACGCATCATCATTCTCAATAAAAAAATACATGAGAATAGAGATGCTCACATTTTAATAAAACCATAATGATGATATTATGTTAGAGATTATCATCACCTAGAATATTGAAAAAGATATACTAATCTATAGAAAAATCCTTAAAGATGTAATGGATTCCCTAGATTTTAGTGTCGTTAAAATATATAAAGGGATATAATGATTTTTAATACTTTAAAAAATGGGTAAAAGATTTATAATAGAGTTTAGTGTCATAGGAAAATACATAATGGGTCACACTAAAGTTTTTTCTATCAATGATGGTAACTTATTTTTCATAGAGTCTGTACTCTATATGATGGTGAAAGGGAAAGATATATTTTATTATGTTCCATAAAAACTCAAATGTAAAAATTTATTTTAGTTCAATTAATGAATGAGAATATTTTTACTCAAATGCTTAATGTTTTCTAGGAATAAATAAAGGGATACATAAATATTTTGTATAACCTTAGAATATATATTTTGTAATTCTAGTTTTTTGTTGGAGATAAATGTTTATATATGAGTTTTACAACAAACCAAAAGGATAATTGTTTTTATGGGAATTTTGTGCAATACTTGAATGTTATGAAATTTTAAAGTGGTTAAATATATCATGTTGTTGGGATTGATATTCTAAAATATTTCATATGTATTAATAGTTAGTGAATGAAATTTTTTATAGTTTTGAATCATAGTTTAAAACAATGGGATTGTGAATTTCAAATAAGTATAAAAAATTCTAGTTATAATTTTATGTTATGATAAAGGGGAAAAAATTTAATTTAGAAATGTATTGTAAAAAAAATACTTTATAATGAGATTTATAGTTTATAGATTTTAATAAAGAAATATCATATTGGTAATCATCATCTATGTATTATGGAATTTCATATAGTTTTAGGTGATGTGGTATGGGAAACTGAAGGATGTTTAATTTCATATTATATGGTATGAAGTGTTTTCTTTTAAGGTTATGTAAGATTGACTAAATTCCCTATATTTTATTTTAATGTGATCAAGATTAATTATATTATTGTCTAATTATATCTAACTTTAAAAAATTTCCTTTTAGATTGTTTTCTCATCAATTTACCTATTTTTTACTTTATTTACTCATCATTGTTATCTAATACTTATTTGGTTAATTTTCATAATGACCATGAAGAAACTAATTCATCAAAAAGGATGATTCACTCATGGAATATAATCATTCACTCAACAAGGAAGATGTACTCATGATGATGCAATTTTATTTTCATTCTCTAATTCATTCAACATTCTAGGTTATCAAACTGAAATATTGTTAGATGGCCCATAATGTTAACTACACTATAGGACAAAAAGGCATGGTGGAATCAACTATAACATGAACCTACATATAGTGTACCTGGTATGACTTATATTTTGTGGTTTCAGTTTAGAATTGACATTTTTTAATGTATTATTTTATATTTATGCTTAATTTATTTCTTATAGTATTAATAATATAATAATTGTTTTATTATATTGGTGGATACGTTTTATTTGATTGGGGTGGTATGTTCAAAGCTTCTTATTCTCAAGAAAGATTGTACTTTGAGGATGCAACTTAGATAATGAAAATAATGAAATAGGTCAAGAATGTATACAAACATCATGAAATGGTGAATTACTACTACTTATTTAGTTAAATTTTTCACCATTTTATCTACTAGTTTTATGTAAATATCCTTATAATTTTTCTCTAATAATAATTGAATTTTTTCACAGATATTATTGGAAATCATATTTTTCCTTCAATTCTCTACAACAATCCCTAAATTGAGAACATTTTGCTTTTGGATGTGGTGTTTTAGGCAATATAAGGTTTTCTATTCCATTGAAATGGAACAATTCATTATTTTCGGGCTTGGTGAAGACATTTGAATGAAAAACACATATCACATACTCAATCATCCACACCACAATCTGATACACAGTGTGCTCAGTATGACTCAAACTGTATGTTTTTAGTTTATAATTTACATTTTAGTTCAAAACCCACATCACAGACAAAAAACAAAGAAAAAACATTCATATTGTTTTGATACCTTAGGAAAAAAATAAATTAGTCATTTGTGTCGTATATTAATTTAAATCACCTTAATCTGACACATGATGTTTCTGGTCTGACTCCACAAGTGCATTTTTATTTAAAAATGGGATTAATTTTAATAAAAAATACAACTGACACAGTCAAAACTGAGAAAACAAAAATCCTTTTATCTATATACTTTAGTAAAATAATTTATAATAAATTTTTGACATGTAGGAATAAGATTCTACTCAATCTGATACATGATGTGACCAGTATGACTCAAAGCGTTTTTTATTTAAAACTGACAATAATAGTAGTAAAAAAGACAAGTGACATATTAAAAACCATGAAAAAACAATAATATTGTTTTTATACATTATAAAAATAGTTAATAAGTCATATGGGACATATTATAATTAGCTTCACCTCAATCTGATGCACATTCTGGCTGGTATTACTCAAAGTGTTTGTTATCAGCTTAAAATTTTCATTTTAGTTCATAAAGTGTTTCACTCATAAAAACCCAATAAAATATACACATATTATCT
The DNA here is from genome assembly GCA_963277665.1 of Viscum album. Taxonomy (NCBI): domain Eukaryota; kingdom Viridiplantae; phylum Streptophyta; class Magnoliopsida; order Santalales; family Viscaceae; genus Viscum; species Viscum album. Next base: position 2,077,662,253 of record OY728128.1, on the reverse strand, counting down.
CAATAATTTTGGAAAATAATCTATAATTAATTATATATATATAGGAATTAGTCTCACATAAAATCAAGACACCATGTGACCATTATGACTCAAAGTACATGTTTCAAGATTAAAATAAAATTTTAGTAAAAAATAATTTTACATACTCAAAACCAAGAAACAACATTATGATTATTAAGATACTTTAGTAAAATGATTAATAATCCATTTTTATGTGTAGGAATCAATAAAACCTCAATCCAATGCATGGTATGACTGTTATGACTCCAAGTGTATCATTTTATTTATAATCAACATTAATTTTAGAAAGCAATAAAAGTGACATAGTCAAAACTGAGATAACACAGTTGGATTGTTTTAAAACTTTAGGAAAATGATACATAAGTCATTTTTAACATTTATGAATCATTTGTACCACAATATGAAGAATTGTGTGACCAGTATGAATATAATTGTGTCTTTTATTTAAAAATGAAATTAATTTTAGTAAAAGAAACAAGTGACATAATGAAAACTAATAATTCACTTTTGGATTATTTTAAAACATTATTAAAATGATCTAAAAGTCATTTGTGATGTATATGAATTAGTAATATCTCAATATAATGCACATTGTTCCTGGTATCACTCCATGTGTATCTTTTTATTTAAAATTGACAATAATTTTACTAAAACATACAAGTGACATACTCAAAAATGAAAAAACAAATTTAGATTATTTTGATACAGCAGTAAAATGAACCATAAGTCATTTGTGACAAGTAGGATTCATCCACACCTCAATATTATGTACATTATTCCTGGCATGACTAAAAGTGTTCGTTATCTGTTTAAAATTTACATTTTAGTTCAAAATGTGTGTCACACACTAAAAATAAAAAAGCGTGATCATATTTAATTGATTATTTATGGGAATGGTTCTTAATTCATTTTTGAGATGTAGAAATTAGTCTCACATTAAACTGATAGACGATGTGACTAGTATGAATCAAAATGTGTGTTTCCAGTTTAAAATTAAATTGTATTAAAAAAGACAAGTGGCATACTCAAAAATGAGAAAACATATATATATTAGCAAAATGATCCATAAGTCATTTATGCATATGGGAATCATATAATCCTCAATATGATGCACCGTTTGACTCCTATAACTCTATGTGTGTCTTTTTTATTTAATATTTACATTATTTTTAGTGAAAAGTAAATTGATATACTCAAAACTAACAAAAAACATTCATATAGTTTTTTACATTAATACAATCATCTGTAATTAATTTTTGATGTTTAGGAATCAGATTTCCCTCAATGAAATACACTATGTGACTTATAAGGTTCATAGTGTCGATTATCAATTTAAAATTGAAATTTTAGTTCAAACCGTATCACTAACAAAAAAATGAGAAAACACACTCATATTATGTTGATAATTTAGGAAAATTATTTATAATTCATTTGTGATGTGTAGGAATCAACCTCACATTAAACTGACACATGATCTTAATTGTATGACTCAAAGTTTGTGTTTTTAGTTTAGGACATTTTAGTAAAAAAACAAGTGACATAATTATAACCAATAAAATGTATTCAAATTGTTTTGAAAAATTATAAAAATGTTTTATAGGTCATTTTATATATATATAAATTTAACTCACATCAATCTGACAAATGATGTGGTCGGTATGAATCCAGGTGTGTGTCTTCAATATATAAGTCCGATTTTAGTTTAAAATGTACATTAAATTACCAAAAAAGATAAAACCAAATAAAATAGTTTTCTCTTAATTCTATCAACTATTACATAATTAATTTCTTTTTCATTTTTATCATATACTTATTGAGTTAATTTACATAGAGATAATTATTAAAGACATACAAGAAATGGTGTGGTGTGCAAGAATCGACCACCACTTAATATGATACACAATGTTCCTAGTATGACACAAATATTAGTTTAAAATTGATTGAATCTATGTATTTTATTTATTTATTATATTAATAATATAATAATTATTTTCTTATAGAGGTGAATTATTTTTCTGTGGCTAGGTGGTTTGTTCGAAAATAGCTTGAGGGGGGGGGGGGGGGTCCGGGGCCAAAGACATATGATTATTGTTGTTTTTGAATGTCTATGATCATTTTTAATTACCCATGTAATTTTGAAAACCATTTTTTGAAATGTATATAATATAGTGTTTTTTATTGATTTAATTTTTTTAAATTTTATTTCATTTAAAATATTTATCTCAATCTATTTTTTTCTTCTGTTTCTATTACTGTAGTGTTCTATAAATTTAATACCACACTGTAGTATTCCCTCTTTATCAAATCTAATAAAGAAACTTATAAAGGTTTCCTTTATCAGTAATACTAAAAGTTATGATAAAGGTACCCATCATCACTTATTTTAGAACTGATAAACGACCCTTACTAATCACTCTTATAGTACTGATGAAAGCCTAAGGATTGTAATCATGCTCTGGTAGTCAATTCTTTTTTTGCTTTGACAATTGAAAATTTTAGTTCCATTATATGCATGTTTTGTCATACTTAGGATATATCATTTTTTTTGATATTCTTTATAACTATCAATAATTGTTTTACTGATGTATAAATATGTTAACATTAACTATTTTATACCTAAAAACAATTTTGTTTCAATTAAATTTGTCTCCATACCATACCAACACAAAAAAATTCCTTAAAAACAAATGAATATATTTTTATAATTTATTATTAATGAAAAAAAATTTACTATTAAACACACACACACATTTCAATAAATTATCCACTATCAATAAATATATTACTAATAATTATATATATATATATATTGCATCAATATGACATTTTTTAATAAAAATATATGCTTATAAACTAATTTAAAATATTGATAATTTAATTTTTTTCATGAAATAAATATATATATTTTTTAATTATTTATAAATGATTCAAATTTATGCTTATTGTAACCCAATAAGTTATACACTTATAAAAAATAGGGAAGTAGATGCATATATAATAATTAATTTATTTTTGAAATATATAATTTTTAATATAATAATTGTTTTCATCCATCCCTATTCCTCCATCCGATCCTCCCTCTTCAACTTCCCTCTCCACCACTGCCTCCTTCCATAACTCCTTCCCTCCCAGACTCGCTCCTCAACTCCCCTCGCAACATTTTCCTACCCCCTAGACTTCCCTCTCCACCTGCACCTCTACCTCCAACTTTCGACCTCCACCTCAACACCTAATTGCATCTGAGTATCTATATCTTAGCATCCTTGTTTGAATAATAGTATCCTATTCAATTATGGTTTTGCTTCACACTCATGTTTTTAATAATATCCTTTTCATCGTCGGGTTTTCATTCCCATTCGTAGTCTATCACAGTTGTGTTCCCTTTGAGCTATGGTAATATCTAGTTGGACTTTAGCTTTCCCACTTTTGTATGTATGTCATCAATATTCCATGGTAATTTCTCTTATTATAAATCCCTCCTCCTTTAACAAATGTTCAATTATTTTATTCATATTTTTTTTAATTCGACTATTGAACCTCATCGGTAGAAGCAAAATGCTCCTCCTTATTAGAAAGTTATCTTCAAATCCATATATAACTAATTTTATTTTGGTTCCTCCTTCTATAGTTCTCCCCACATTTATTTATAATATATGTTATTAGTTCTCTTTCATTATGCATTAAATTGTAAAATGACTATTTTTACACGTGATTTAATTATTCTTCTAAGTTCTATAGTTTTACAATTCTTTAACCCTTCTTTTTAACCCTGATTTCATTCTACCTTTATGTTATATGGTTATAACCCTAATTTCACTACGATGTTGTATGTTCAAGTTAAATAATCTTATTTCTCTATAGTTGGTGGGTTTTCATCCACACTTTTAGGGCATAACATCTTTTAAGGCCTAAATTCCTTTCACTTCAACCATTTGAAGATCTATTTTCCCTCCGATGTATTATGAATTCTATAGAAAGGTTAAATTAATATTTCATAAACTCCAATTTTTTTAAATATATTATAAAATAAACATCCATTACCTAGATATTACCTTAAATTAATTTATATTGACGTACATGATTTTCCAGTTTTAGTACTTTATTTCACTATTTAATAGAATGATTTACTTTTGTTTCACTATTTTTTTGATAGATTATATGTTATAATTTTTGAATATATTATTTGTGTTACATTCTATATCTATGATATCATTTTTTAGTTATCTATTTCTCTATATGTTTCCTATATTGCATGGTATAGACATCACCATCATTGTGTTATACTCCTTAAATGCAATTTTTCTCCAAATATTGTTTGTTCGTCCGTTTAAAAGGTTCAATTTATTTCATACCCATTATAATTAAATGTGAAAGAACACTAAATTTCATGGGTATTGTTTTTAATAACCATTATTCCCTTCCTCAATGTTTTATTATTCTATTTCATCTTTACTTAGATATTATGATTATCCTCCCTTTGATGGATATTATTATTCTTTATTTTTGTTAACAAGTTTGATTTATTTTTTATTTGAATTCATTATTTATTTTGATTTAATTTGTTCCCATTATAATATTTATATTTAAATGAGTCAATTATCACGTGGAATTTGTATTTTTATTATATTCCCTCACCCATGAATGATTTATTTCATTTTTTGTATCGATATTTCTATCATCCTTCCTTCAATTCAATGAGATTATTCATATTTCAAAAATCCATTCCATTTACATAGTTAATAAATAGTCACCAATTATTACTTAATTTATCAGTATCCTACAATCATTTTATATAATTAGTATCCTTCAATCATTATACTACAATAATGACTGGCTATTCTTTACACGTTCTCAATAAAATATTTTTAAGTTAAACTATCTTTCTACTTTCTATAATGGTTTGGTTAATTGAAATTATCAATAATTATTATTTTAAATTCCCTATTTTTAATTATTTTTCACAATTTCAATATTCATGTGTATAACTAGGATGTTTTACTAGTTAATTACTATTCTTTTACACTGTAATATACATATTCACTGTGAAATTTCAATAAAGCTACATATAACTATGCAATTTCACTATGGCTATAATTATAATTTCAGTATTCATTAAATATGAATGATTTTATATAACATCATATAAATATTTTTTATTGTAAAATGGATTCATTTTTCATTCAAAACTATATTTTTCATTATTATTACGTTTTGTTCAATCTTTCTACTTTTGTGTGAGATGCACTATTTTAAATATCCCTCTATATATAATTCACTAAATTTTTGGATTGAAAATAATATTCTTCTTTTATCCATAATATAAAGAATAAAATTACTCTATTATATAAAAAATTCATTTCATATGCACTAAATTTACAATCCCTTCACCCTATTGTTTTAATGAGCTTCCTTCTTATGTGTACTATAGATTTTTAAAATGAAAATTTTGTTTTTAAGCATTAAATTATACTTCAAGTGGAGTTTCCTATGAATTAAATTTATTAAATTTATAAAATAAATGAAATAATATCAATAACAAATGTATTATTTAGTATATAATGATAAAATATTATTGACTAATGGATTCTGATTATTATGTTATCATCCAATGAAGGTTCATTATGATTTATCTATAAATTAAGTAAATAGATTATAGGATCTTAGTGTTAAATTATATTTATATATGTGTGTATAATTATGGTGGATATGTTTTTTAGATGTTTTGGTTGTTCACTTAACGTATCAAGTTGGGTTTCCTTTGATTCATTATTATACTTTTCAAGATTTCCATGTGAGTTTCCTTATAATTGGTCGATTTAATGTTTGAGATTGTAACAGTGTAGTAGAGATTGAAGTGAATCTGAATGCATGAAATTATGGTGTATGTGTATTGTTTCTAGAAATAGATGAATAATTTGTGGGGTAGTCAACATGATATTCTACCTACATGGTGTGAAAATGATTCCTCACTCAAGGATTTTTAAAACCGGTATAAACATGAACCATTTGAGTAGAAGTAGGAATTTGGAGAAGAAGTATCTAGAATTTAATGGCATAAAAAGTATTTATCGTTGTTGAGATATTGTCTAATTGATTTCATCGATTACTTTAAATGGTGGAGCATGAACTCGGAAAGCATGTTATATTGTGGTTTAGCTACATTAAAAGAGATATAGAATTCAAAACCATACTATATTGGGAGGGGGACACACTGAGAGGATCTCAATAACTAACTTTAAGAGGGAATTGAGGTAGGGAAAATAGATTCAATTTTCACTTAGGGTAATTCATGATATTATCTAGGAAGGCTATAAATGGTTAGAATATTGGAGTTATCACTTGTTCACCCCACATGGAACAACTTCTTATAATCTCAATTTAAATCTTATTGAAATCTTAGGGTTACAAAAATAAACATGTGGATTTCATAATTCATTACATCACTCATACATTAATTTTAAGATGGTTTTATTTCATTTTTAACTTCAATGTTACAATCTCATGTTTAATCATTCAGTTTTGTAGGTAATGTTATATGAATAATCTGTTTGTAAATCGATGAAAATAAATAAGTGTAATGCTATTTATTTTGTAGATAAACGAGTTATTTAGAAATAATCCTACTCTAATTGAATCACATTAGATTAACTTAGTTAATTATTTATCAGGTTTCATTTATTATATTGAAATATAATGTTTCGATTAATATTTTTCTATTATCGATTATGAATAGTTGTTTTGATGATAAAAATCTGGTTTTATTTTTTAATAAGAAGGTGGTTTATTTTTTTCAATTTAATTCTTTGTATTATAATAATCATCAGAGTAGTTTTATTTCTTTTATATTAGTTTTTAGGTTCTTTAAATATAAATTAAATTGTTTGTGTCATTAAAAAATCATTTGGATCCTAAAAATATAAAATTTTAAATGGGTTTGAATCTCTTTTACACTATCTTGCTTGATGTTATTTTTGTTTTACATGATGTTTTTTACGATTCATTGAAAATCATAATGATGTGTCACTGAAATTCATACATATAAATTGTTTAAAATTTATTCTTTTAATTGTGCAAATTTATTTTCATTATTATTGAGAATGTGTCAATTTTCAAACAAAATTTGTCAAGAATACCTATCTTAAAACAAATATTTTACTTGTTAAATGAGAATTATTTTAAATTAAATATATATTTTTGATTATATTTCTTTAGATTATTATTCCATTATAATTTTTGATATGGAGGTTCTTATAGGAAATTCCCAGCTAATAAATATTGTTGACCTAATGCACTTGTTGTGTGGAATTGTGTAGTATACAAGATACAACAGTAGAATATAAGATGAATGAAAAGGATTCTCATCCTCAAAACCATTCATCTGGGAAATGCTTGAAAGTCCAGTTATTTCATATCCACCCATTTAGAAAATAAGTATATTTTCATTTAGTGACTCACTCTTCCTTATTACTTATGTTCATATAATTTCTGGAAATCCATGTAGCAATTGATCTTTGAGAGGGTGATCGAGGCCAAGAAGATAGTGCCCCCGAGATATTTTAAAAGTTTTACCTGATGTGATGAGCTCTATTAATTAATTATATGGTATATAAATTGTTCATTTAGATGAAATTTACTATCTTTTAATGCCTTAAAATGCTCTTGGGATATAGTATTGGGACATGCCTGATTGAGGAATTACTACAACTTTAGAAGTAGTTTTATCTCAGCATGAGCAGTGTCCCTAGAATAATGATTATTGAATATTATATATAAAACCAAAGACAATGACAGACTTCTATTATTCCTTATTTTTTTTTCATATTCATCATATTCATCGACAAAATATTTTAATTTTTTTATCAAAACACTACTACAGGATTACATCCTTGGTTTGTATTTTAATGTATGTGATTCTGATTTAGGTTTTCGAGGAGAAAATAATGTACTTGAAAGAAAAGATATTTTTTCAGGAACTATTTTTTATGTTATGGATTTTATCTTCATTTAATGGAAAAAAAGAAACAAAAGAAACATCATACAAAAATTCTTGATGCCCATTGAGAAAAGAAAAATTATATGGATTATTTACCATAATAAATATCTCTAATTGTGAAAAATTTTCACACTCACAAGACATATTTGGGGATTAACAACACATGAAAAAAATAATTATGTAAATTAAATAAACTCTAGAGATTAATCTAAATGCATAAAATATAGAGCTTCTTATCAATTTTAGAATCTTTAATTTTCACATAGTTTCAATTTTTTAAGAACTAAGTTTTCTAGCTTGATAAAAAATTGATGGATATTTGGGAGAGTGATGAGATGCATTATTCATGATTTTATACCTTGTACTCTATGGTTTTTTATTCTTTATTTTTTTTCATAATTTAATTTTTTTGTGTCACTTGTAGATTTTTAATATCAATACTTACAAACATTTATGAAAAAAACATAAATTACTTATTATTATTTTTCATATTCATTTTGTTATATATTTTTTATAGGTAAGAATTTAAGATGATTTAACTCAACTTTTAGGTGGATGAAATATTTACTAGAAATTTAGATTAACAATGGAATTGAACATGCATAATTTTATTTATGTTAGGTGTGGAAAATATTATTATATAACGTAAATTTTCATTAATGGGAGAAGCACTGCATGCAGTAGGGATTTGTTTTTAAGGTCATCATTGAGGTTCTAGTTTAGGGACATCATTGAGCCACTATTTTTTTTATCAAGGATGAGTTGAATATGTTGCATCATAGAAACATTTTTTGTGATATTTGAGCATAGAATAGGTATGAATAACATATTATAGTGTATATTCAGTTGATTACTACATTCATGAACCTCGCTGCTAGTGTGAAATGTGGAATGAAAATCGATGTGTGAGTGTTTGGAGTTTCATGTAAATTCTTTTGGAGTATTGATAATTTTAAACACATTTGTAACATATTCCTTGAAGATTTACATATATTTTTAAAATTCTAATATAATAAAAATTTATAATTATTAAATAATAAATTTAATAAATTTATTATACATAATTAGATTGACAATTATAGTATAAAATATTATCGAAAAATATGGGAATACTCACATTTAATATTTTATTAGAAATATAATTGATTAAAAAAAATTAATTGTTGGTGATTATTATAATAAATGGAAATAGAAATGTTGATAATATTATCAATATATAAATTTTTCATATTAATTAACTGCTAAATTTTTTTAACATATATAGTTCATGGGTTTTTTATTATAATTCCAATATAACTATCTTCTCGGTCACAATAACATTTAGTGACAAACTCTTTAACAATAATTTAATGTTAGGATTGTTTTTTCGGTAAAACAATTTAACAACATAAAATTCAATTTTACCAATAGATATACCCATGTTGGAAAGAGATATTTTTTAGTGCAGGGTGAAGACCTTTTGTTGAAGAGGGTGAGTCTTTAATAAGCTTCAAAAACTTTTGGGAATATAGAAAATATATAAATATCATCCTCAGGATGGTCCATGGTAGAATTATATTTTTATCACATAGGGAATTTTAGTTTTAAAACCAAATTAAGACCATGATTCATCACACAAGACGACCTATGCTAATCATATATGGAATCATAGTCTTATTTCATAGGAAAACATTGGATCATCACTAGAGGAAACTCAAGTCATCACATGAGGGATCCTATTCTCCACACTTAACGAAACATAGGTTTGTTACCTAAGGAAACTATATCTCATCACTAGAGGCATCATATGCTCATTACACATGGTATGAATTCTGTTCTCATCACCCATGGTGAGAAATAAGTGATTATAAGCTCTTCATATAGGCTTCTTATGCTCGTCATATAAGGCGATGAAGGCTCATCAACTAGTGCTACGATTTTGATGCATCATGCAGGGGAAGTCCTAGGATTTTCAAATAAAACCTCCTAGGATCATCACACGAGAGAAGGTCATGGATAAAATTATAATAAGGATGCTTCCACACACACTGGTCACGTATGTGCCAATCATGGGTTAATGTCTAGTGGGGAAAAATTCGAATACTCTCATCACGTATGGGATGCTTCGTATTTTACATATAGTAGGGGATACAGGATGATTTAAAGACCTATAGAGATGTATGGAGGTTTTAGAGGGAGGAAAACTTTCTTCTAATAAGATTATCATTATTATGAGATATTTCACCTTGAGTGGGAGATTTAATGGTGTTCATGTCAGCATTGAACCTCAAAGAGGCATGTTGCGTACCCTGATAAAATATAGGGATCATAACCCATGTGGTTTGATTTCAATAGTTAAAGGTCATGTGATAGGACCGTACCATTCTATTTAACATCATGTGGTATTGGATTTTGGGTCATTAAAGGGTCACAAACAAGGTATGATGTGGGGATTACACATTGGGATACCAAGAAGGTGGGTGTCATCTCATTGTCATAACATAAGGTATCTAATGCGCAGCAAATGGGGAATCATTGGATTATCACACACGACAACCTATATTCTCCGTATAAAGAAATATATAGTTTAATGTATTGCATAAAGGTTAATATTGTTATGAAAAGGGAATAAATTATGGGTATAGTGGGGATTACACATTAAGATTTTCATGGTGAGCCGGGATCTATAGGTGTACTATAGTGGTTTCCCTTGATGGTGCCATAATTGGAATTGAAACCTAATAGAAGGCCCATGATGTTTCTTAAGAGTTGGTATATCTTGAGTGGGGATTATACATATCTTTGAATACCCAACGTGTTTAAAGGGGAAACATTCTTTCATACTCTATAGAGAATTTTTGATCCTTAAGGTCCTAGGGTGGGAATTATAGTGCCTAAGAGTATAAAAAGATTACTCAGACAATGATTATTTCAGAGGGATTGGGAATAAGGATCCATGAAAATGGTTGTAAAATTGTATTTAGAATGTGTAATCCATAAGCGAGTGCATAGGGGAGCCATGAGTATTTTTTTGAGAGAATTCATGAAGAAGGAGTCTTGATGAATACCACCATAGAGTGTGGTTTTTGTAATTTGAGAGTTATAAAAAGATTGAAGTTACATAATACTTGTTACAAAATCTCAGATATCATTTATAATACTACTATATGGATTTCTCATAAGTCAGGATTTATGTAAACCATCGAGTTGCATGAGTTTTGAACCTCTAGTGTGATTTAGTATTTTTCATTGAAGGGAGTTGTGTAAAAACATCTCAAACATAATCCAAATCCTCAAAGGACATATATGATATAATTCATGAAAGTTTCTTAGTTATGATGATCTATGATCCTATCTAGTTTCACAAATTCACATAGGTAGGATTTGTGTGAGTTGGGAGAGATATCGTTTGACTTATAGATATTTGTCTCTGAATCGGGTGATGGGGAATATAAAACCCTTGTAATCATAGAGATGGACAATTAGAGTATGTTTTACGTGATCATGTATATCTAGAGTTGTTAATAAATCTAAATTAATTTCAAGAAACACTCATGCATGTTTGGAATATGCATTTTTCATAAAATCTCTGAAACGAGATCACAGAACTGCGAGTTATGCAAGAAATCAATTTTTTTATAGAAATATTTTTTCAGAAATATTTTAGATCTTTAGCATCAAATGATAAGAATTTATATCCATAAGTCCATTTTGGACCTATTATAAGTAAAATTAATTCTTATTAAATGAACTATGCCCATATATATTGGGTTGTCCTATAAAAGGTATTTTTCAAGGATAAAAAGTGCCTAAAATGCCCTATTTTTTTGGGTTTGACACCTTTTTTATAACAATAAATGATGTTCCTGATAACTGTAGAATATTACATGACACACATTTTTAAATTCTAATAAATTACCCCGCAAAACTAGATCCAAACAGGAACTTAGAGGATCATGTTTTAAGGAAATAACTAAATTATTCAACTTGATCATCTTGATAACATACTTAACTAATACCCATAATATTGTATGAGTCATGATTAATGTGAGAAACAATAATTAAATATAATTTAATTCAATTATATGCGATTTTTGGATAATGTTTACTAGGTTGGGGGTAGAATATCACATCTACTATAAAGGGAACTTCTGAAGAAGTGGGAATTGAGTTAGTGTGATTCCAAGAGTTTATTTCCCTATCAATGTGTAAGAGGAACATAACAAAACACTAAGGATGTAAGAATTAGTATTGAGAAAATATAATGTAGAGGAAGGTAAATTATGAATAGAAGAGTCTTAACCATTGAATTAAGGAGGAATATATGTTGAGGATAACCATTGTACATATTTGAAAAATGGGTTTCACTACCATATTACTAAATATGTCTCCTCCAGGACATGTATCCTAGATGATAGGTGGGGCTTTTAAGTGATATTCCATCACCATAAGTGAGTCCCTTCAGAGATAAATGAGGACAGTTCCTCCATGGTGTGTACCCTTGATGTTTGGTTGGCCATTAGAGAACTGTTCCTCAATATTAGGTGAGACTATTTGGACATGAGAGTGGATTTCATTCTAAATAAAGTGAAACTTAAGGTAACATCACTAGGATCTGGTCATATCGATGGGGAGTACCCAAATATGGAATATATAAAGGCTAATGTGGAAAATAAAAATTCCAACTCGGTGAGGGACACACAAATGGGATTTGGTCATGATCAATTGTATTGACTGATTAAAATCCCAAGGATTATTTGTTTATGGTAATATAGATTTTACCAGAACTCGGATAATTTTTAAGGTCATGTAGATAAAACAGATGAAATGAATTTTAAGGTCATGAAACTAGGAGCAATGGGAAAGGTGGTTTATAGAAAAATAATGGGAATGAATTTGGTATGCTATTGTCACCTAAGGTTGAAGAGGAATAACTTAGGAGTGTCTGAACATGTTTTAAGGTCGTGGTTCATGAATCAAGTGGTTATAAGAGTTTAAGGTAACTTTTTTTTGATGAAAATTAATTATCTATTTATGGTTATATAGGGTGTACCATATCTTTAAGGGATACATCATCTAGGTGTCTAGGGGGGAAGGGGAACCTAATGAAGGAACTTAGAACCATAATAATATGGGGAAGAATAGGGATTTTGTTACTAGTCATGATATAGATGATCTAGGAATCACTATGTATCCCATGGGATATGAATTAAGCCACATGTTTTTCTAAACAATAGAACATATATGAATAGATTTGGCTAATTCCAAGGATAAGGGGTGAAAATCAAGAGATATTTGTGGGAGAAAAGAATAGAATAACCAATATGAATCAATCCCGATCCCTATCACTATATAAAAAACCAGAAACATATATTTCATGGATATAAATAACATGTGAAGGAATAGACATCATCCTTGAGTTATTCTAGTTAGGTGATTGACTTGAGTCGATCGAGAAGATGATGTTCTAGGAAATAATTATGGTGGAGTATGTGGAAAATTCTATGAAAAGGAACCCATATGTCACTACATATCCTACGGAATAGGAATCAAACCACTCATAGTTTTTCATATGGTGTGGTAGATTACCTACACAAAAAGAGGGAGTGGTTGGAGACTGATGTTTCATTATACATGGACTCTCTATTGTGTAATAAGACATCATACAATTTTAAGTCACATAATCATGATGATACCATGCAGTTTAGCATCATAAAACAAGGAATTTGGACGTGAAATTTAATGTCATATAGTGAGGATGAATAGGGTTAATCATAATCAAGTTAATGAGGAAACCAATTTGAAATCCCAGATATCAATTAAGTGACGTTATATGTTAGAAACAAGGAGTAATGGTTGAACACTGATTTATCAAAATAGTGAAAATAAGGATTGAAAGGTAAAGGATGAAATGATGTGTATACTAATGAAAGAAACCTTAAAACTGGAGTGACCAATTTTTCATGAGGCTATAAGGCTTATTCAATCTTTTAATACAATGAAAATGTATGAAAACATAACACCATAGATTCTATGAATATACATATGAAATAGGGAGTGGATAAATGAAAGTTATTCCCTCTAGAATCAAAATCATAAGGATGGTGAATGATAGTCTCTCGACGACCTTTAAAGAAATTTGAAATTCATATTCCACTACTATATATTGAAGAATGGTGGTACAAATGGTGGTTGATTGATGGAAAATTCATTGAATAATGAGTCCCAATATATTATTTTCCATAATCCTTTAGGGTGTACACCCTGTATATGAGTAGAGTCTTTGGAGTGATATTTCATCACCATAGGAGAGTCAATTTTTAAAGTAAATATTTTTGGGGAAATTCAAAATCTATCAACACAAAGTGTGGAGATGAAGGAAAAAAAGATAAAGGAGGTGTCTAGAGGCCATTGGGGATATACTGTCATGTGTGAGGAATATCAAAATGATTCACCAAATATGATGGAGTTCCAAAATAATAATATACATATAATGTAAAGGTATGATCATTCCTTATAAAGGACCATGCTGATCCTTGTTGGTGTAGTGTTAAAATTCATCGATATTTAACCATAGAGTGCTACCCATTTAAGGTATTAGATCTTGAACTAGAGGTTGGGTGGTTTTCATAACACCAAGAATAAAAAAACTAGTATGAATTCATGGTACAATTTCTAAAATAGATGTTCTCGATGGGTGAAAGTGGAGGACATAAGGATGTGATGCATGGACCAAAGGGTAAGACTGTTTACATAGTTTTGAGTGAAATACACTTGTTGTGAATTTGAAATACTTATAGTGTCATAGAAAATTTATGGGTGAGTGAAAATAGTTTAAGGATAGGATTCTCAAACCACATTTTGGGTTGTTTATATGGTAGAATTTAGGGAAAATCCATCATTATTAGAGACCTAATTCCATTATAGATGATCATTGAATGGTGTGCACAGATTTTAAGTTCCTATTTTTTGGACCAGAGGGGTATTAATTTTAAGATCTTGCAACCAAGAACCACGAAATAAAATTTAACATCATTAATAAAGAATATGATGCTATACAGTCTAAATTCATACAACTAGAACTATGAAGGGAAAATGGGAAAATGTTTTCCTCTAACTGTTTATAGGAATTATGAGTCCAACTGGCATAACTAATAATTTATTGGGTATAAATGGTAATCCCAATAATATTTGATACTTTTCTATTTGTAATATAACTTTTTATCATGTCTTGAATGGGTAGAAATTAGTGGGAAGAGGCTTGAGTTTTTCTCAGGTCTCCTTTTATAGGTTTCTTGGATTAGTGGTCCACTGTTCATCTATCCCTTACTAGTTTAAATTCAAACCAGTAAAACTATTCAGGGTTAGGATCATGTTCATATATATTTTACCCAATAGTTATTATGAATTATGTTCATGAAAATTCAACAAAAGTAGTTACCAGTTTAAGGTGATGGAACTCAGATCAGGTGGTTGAGACGACCTGTATCATAGTGAGGTACATGGGGAATCCAATGTTCTCTAAAAACCCAAGGTTAATTAAGAACCATGTCATGATGAGATGCACACAATTAAATATTGCTATGAATGTATTGGGTGATGTTGTTTGTGTTTTAGTATGGTAGAGGAAAACCCAATATGATTTAGAAAAACATCATTCTAGTTAAATGAAAATTCAGGGTTTTGGATGTTACAAGATTAAGATAATAATTCTTGGGCCAATGGTGAGGTAGCGTACAAGAAACCAAGTAGTGTTAGAACCTGATTTGGACCGGAAATCCCTATTCAGATATAGAAAACATTAGAGGAAAAAAGGAAACATTTTATATTCCTGATGTGAAGACTAAAGTGGTGCTATAATTTTAGGTCCATACAACTTATACCACTTCAATCTAGATTTATAATCTCTTTGACATGAAGGATAGTAACACAACCCTGAAAAGGAGTGCCAGGTTCCAATACAAGGTATTATCAATGGGAGGCTTTCAACTTTAAAAAAGGTAATATATCAATAATGCACTTTTTATCTCTTGTATGTGAAATCAAGCTACACATAGTTATATATATAAAATAATTTTGAATCGATCAGACTCGTCTAAGAGATAGGGGATGTGAAATAATGAGTTATCATGTAAAAACAAAGGGCCAAACTAGATATAAATTGATAAAGGTCTAATCACTGTAATCAATAAGGAAATAGACATGGATTCACTGGTTGGGCTTAGAATATCATATCTAAGTGTCAATATATATCCAATAAGATAATAATCAAGGATAAAATAGTTATATAAGGTGTCATAGTGGGTCATCAACACCAAAGGGGTTATTCTATTAGGTGAGGATCCAATGTATCATTCTATTTTTAGTCATGTGATGTAGACTATGCATTGTAATTTTACATCATGATAAACAAAGTTTAACACTGAGTTTATCAATTTATGCTAAAGAGGAAATGTTTTTGATAAGGTTTTAAGATTATCTAGCTTTGAATAAGAGGAGTGATTGTCTAGATGGAACAAAAAAACCTGATATGTTTTGAATCCCAATGCTAACCAAATAGACTTAGAAAGATATGTATATAGGTTAAATTCATGATTCATGGACTACATGGGTATATTTAGTTTAAATTTATTCATATAAAACAATAAGGGGGGGGTCCCATATTAGTAGATATGATGTTCTTTGAAAATATTGGTGGAATATTCCACCAAAACACCTAATCCCATGCGAATCATGCATGGTGTGGGAAAAAAGTTCTTAAATAAGATCACCCCTTAAATGTGAGAGAAAGAAATCCATTTTGAATGAGTCAATGTAAAAAAAATTCCATCAACCACTAAATATAACCTAAAAAAAGATAATTCGATTAGGAATTGACCCATGAGACTAATATTCTCTACTGATGTGTGTAGAAGATTAAGAGGACTAACATTAAGGGAATTGAATTAAACCATAACAAAAGGAGGGTGAAGAGAATGTAAAGTGTGAATTCTATAATATTTGGACCATAAGTGGGGGGGTGATGGTGTGAGGATAAATGTTTACCATGTTTGAAATTTTGGTTCTTCTACAACATCTTTGAGGATGAGGGGAAATATTTTTGGTCAATAAAAACATGGCCCCCATCATTTTTCTTCCAGGAATCCTCCAAGGTGTGTTCCCTTGAAGTAGGGTGGGACTTTGGGGTATTGCGCCATAACTGCAGGGGAGTTCATATCGAAATGACCAATTATGGGGATCTAAATATAGGATGAATCAAGTGTGGGGGTGAACTAAATAGATTGTTTTCGTAGATTTTAATATTATTTGTGCTATACCTCCATGTGTTGAGAATATCATGGGGTGTATCAATACATCTGAGGGTTAAAAAAATCTATAGATATAAGAATCTCTTCAATATAAAGTGGGGAGAAGGAACCCAATAAAATATCTTTGATCACCTAGACAGAGAGATAAAAATTAGATTTCAATGGAAACTAGGCCTAGGATGAATATATGGAATCCAAAAAAAATCCTTTTAGATGGGAATAAAGCCATATATATTTCTTTATAATGGTTTAATAGGTTACCAAAAAAATGGTGGATATAATCTTAGGTGGGGATGGTGACGTAGTTCCATAGTAGAATAATATATAAAGATATTAGAAATTTTATTCAATATTGTGTAATAAGGATAATATTCTATATAGTTTAAGGTCATGCGATGAGGATATATTCCCGATAGTTTAAATTCATATAGAATAGACTTAGGTCTAATTCATTTTAAGGGAAAATGACATTGACCATTATTATAAAATTTCATATTTTATGGTTAGGACAATGATCATGAATTTTATTATCAACGGATGAGAATGTTATGCTATGTAGTTTCAAGTCATATAGGTATGACATAAATGAGGTGAAATTATTAATGAAGCATGATGGGAACAATGAAAATTGATGTAAACTAAAATAAAAATTCTACAAAAATAATCATAGAATAAGAAAGGGGTTGTGAAGTTTATATTAATTATACCAATACCATGACCATGTAGTTTAACATTATATAATGAGGATGTTAATAACTTAGTATAATGTCATATGGTGAGGTTGAAATACTATGAACTTTAACATCATGAAGCAAGGAATAAGATTTGAAATTTAACCTCATATCGTTAGGTCATTGTGGACCAATGTAAAGTTCATATATAATACTTTTTGATACACCTTTAATTAGTGGGAGGGGTCATATGCTCCCCATTCACAGTGATCAATGAGTACCCGCCATTAGAGTAAGCATTGTGAATGGAAAAGGAGACTTAAAATTTGGGATCCTGATTTCATGATTTCATCATGTGTATCATTAATATCATTAATGCTAATACCAAGTTACCCCAGAGGGAGAGAAGCGAAACCTTCTTGATGAACATTTATGCCACTCAATTTTGATGGACCTTGAGTTTATGTAGTGCATTAAGCCTGTTCTCATCAAGAGATTTCAGTTCATCTAAATAGAAATAGCTCTTTTTTTAATGTATAAAATGACTGTATAAGGTTGTTCATGGTGATGGAAGTCTAACCTCAATGGCTAGTACTACTTCTGTTCTATATACCTAGGAGGGAGGGGTTACCTGGGTGGAAGTCTAACTCATCATTTGATACACCCAAATGAAATTGGGAGTATTTTAAAGATATCTATAATTATTCAATTACTCCATCTTATAAAAAAAATTTAAGATGGGTTTTTAAAAAAGTTGATCTATTTATCCAACTGCATATAATAATAGGATGTATGGTTGGATTGGATGTTATACATGGTGTACCACTTCTCTAGTTGAGCGAATCAAAACTTTTCCCCATTGACCCTGATAATATATTCAGGGGCCAAAATTAATAGATAACGTGATATTTAATGAAATCCACCAGGGACCTAGTATAGGCTTCATTTTGGGTAATATCTATATCCCAATAGGAAAATAAATCTCTGATAGTAAGGATGAACCTGTACTATTGGGATGTTACTAGAAGGTCGGGACCCCTAATATCTAGTCCCTATAAATCAAATGGATTAGAATATTTGGTGGCATGGTAATGCATTGGTGGTTAATGCATGAATTCAAGGTGAATATGACATGAATGACACTTCTTAGTGAATTCAATGTAGTCACAAATCATTATGGTCCAAAATTATCCCATCCAATCTGTCTAAAGGGATATATTTAATATTGTCTACTGGGATCCACATGCCTCAGAATAGACCACCTTCAAGAGACAAGGCATTTCATTTAATTGTTTGAAATATTGAAGGATACCATTAAATTTGTATCTTTAGAGGACCCTATTTGAGTATGGGACATCATAGAGAATGAAATTCACCATATGCCGATGGATTTTCTCTCACACAGCTCGATCTGAATTCAACAGTATGTGTTTTAATTGCTTTTTCAATGGTGTTATCTAATAAAACTCTTCTTCTATCATGGGAGTATTTGAAGGCCCCACTTGGGAAGGGTTTTAGTGAGATGATTGAACTATTGATATTCCTCATTAAAAGTGACTTGGGTGATCAATTTCGATGTGCCACATCGATGACCATGTTTTCCTAGTCTAACACAACAAGAGATATGTCAAATCATTTCATAGAATACACTTGGTATCATGGGACATAGGTCACTTTATTCTTAGAGGGAAATTGATCCATAAAATCATAGGTGTGTTTGGGTAAGGGAATGATCTCGTGTTCGTTGAATGTGTTGTCACTATTGATTTTCTTGATGACCAACTCATAGTCACCTTTCACACAAAACCATGAAACATAAATATCAAATTCTATCCCAAGTACAGTGATAAGGGCTAGATAAATAGCCTTGTTATTGGTATATCTATTTTATTAGAGAAATTAGTATGACATTAGGACCTTTAAGGGAGTGATGAAAACAATATCAAGGATGAACATATTGAGCTTAGGATTGTTAATATATCATCTGTATAGTCTTTTGGAAGCATAATCGAAGTGCATTTTATAACATAGTGTTTCGTGGTTGACTAAAGGAATGGACTCGTATAAGAGTTAGACATCAAAGGTAAACTCCTCTAATGCTGGGTGCATGATAAGGAATTTTTTTAGCACTTTTCCCTATAAATCCTTTAGGGTAATGAAGATAATATTAAACAATTGAAGAATCACTTCCCACTATGCTAACCATCCATTCAACATATGATGACTAATGATATAATTCAATGGGTCAATATGGGAGATCAGCAGGATTGTGTGGTGTTATAGATAGTGAAAAATATTCTATACTGTGAAGACCAAGGAAATGATATTCTAATAAATGGGATAATATCATGTCTTAATATCTAGAAGCATCTGAATAAGAAAGTATATACTTTTCTATTTTCCTTCACTGTACATTTGGTCTAGGAAGGCACTAAGGGACCATTACAGAGTGGTCATATTGATGAAATTAATCTATACCTTGATCGGTGACATCAAAAAAATAGGACATAATAGATACCGCTTGATGTCAAAAAATGTGGTCTAGAATTATTATTCCCACTAATAGATTTCTCCAACAGCTTAGAAAAGGGCCCAGACCTACCTACAAAATTGGAAATAAAACATTAAATATTTTCAATATGGTCTGGGTGTCCAAATAACTCTTGTATATTTCCAAAAGGATACCTTCCAATAATAACCCGCATATTCTTTGAGTGGATCATGATTCCCCAGAATTATATTGAGAAGTTAAGGAATTTTCCATAGGTTACCCCAAATTCACACTTCAAGGGGTTCATCTTCAATCGGTGGTATTGACGCTTGCCAGATTTTACCACTATGTGTTTTACATAATAATTCACCATTATTCCAAGTAGAGGATTAAAGATATTATGTATATACAACTGGTAGTTTATTCAATAATTCTTCAAGTTGAATGTAATAACTTAGAAGCATAATGTTCTCTGATGTTCCTGAAACACAATAACCACTTGGAATTCAGGTTTCATCCAAATTTTATTTCTTGAAATATTCATATCCATTAAGGATAAGTCCTAGAAGACAAAATTTTCTTAAATCAATTTTTAGGTTAGAATATGCAGAGTAACCCAAGAGGGGGGTGAATTATGTCTTTTCAAAAATCTACCAGAATTATGGATTTTGACATGCACTATGATTTATGAATATACGAAATGTTTTCTTCTGCATGAAAATAATATGCAGTGGATTAAAAAATAAAGAACAAAACTTTTCATAGTGGTTTGGGGCATAAATATCCCCCAGTCCACTCTACCAATCACTTCCTCTCTGTATGCTTGGTAAATTTCACTATTATGGTCATCTTATCACAAGACCATGAAATCAAAAATGAGTGTAGGAAGTTGAAAAATTTACAGCAATACACATAACAACGAATTTTGTTTCTATAATAGATAAATAGTTTTCCAAATATTAGATTGAGAAGCTGATACTCCACCATAACTGAGTAAGAGAAGTTGAAACTCTAATAAATCAAGATTTTTATTTGTTTATTCGGGTTTTTCTTCATAGTTATAACAACATAAATTGACATATGATGGATATTATTCTTTAAAAAATAACATCTTCAAGATTGAAATGTTTTTAAGTGATCCTTGTTGTAATAGTGATCTTCAATAAGATTGAAACTATACAGTAGTAGTATTCTTACAACAGTTAAAGACAGAACATGTATATCACCAAAGTGTTGCTTATTTCATAATTTATCATTCGTTCCACTAGTAGTGTAACCTATAATTTCAATAATATATTCACATATGTGAATTTATTATCACAATCATATTTTTTAAGAGATACTCAAAAGAAATATATAGAATAGATAGATTTCTTATGTATTCCAGATCTTAAAAAATATCCTTATTGACTTTGGAAATTCAAATTCCAATTGACCAAAGGAGTAGTAACTTCCCTTAGGAACATGAGTGATTTTCTCTGATGATTACATTTCTTTGAAACAATCATAATGATCCTTAAATAAATCTTAAATTCTAACATGATCGTTGTTTCAATTTCGGGTAAAAAATGTGGTTTAAAAACATTAGAGTTGTAAACACAACATAGTGTTGAATTGTGTAGCATATGGTTCCTTCATGTAGCATAGGGTTCATTCGCATAGAATAGGGTTCCTACAAACATATGTTTTCGTAACCATACTTTCATATTCAAGGGAACAAAAATAACATAGGGATGATAGTATACATGTTCAACTTTTTAGCATAATATCCCAAATGTAGCATTGATTAACAATATGTTCAAATATCTAAGCATATGGTTAATTAATATAAATACCAACTTGCAATGTAGAGTTGATGGTCCATACATGTGATGATTCTCTGAATATAAGGATACCTATCCAAATGAAAACTATTTATCATAACATAGGGTGGATACCATACACAAGCATTTCATAATTCCAACATAACGTAGGGTTGATATCATACGTTCATTTACTGAACCATGGGTTTTGAAATAGTGTTTATAGAGTAATTATCATAAAATTAAATTAATTTTCACTACTAGAAAAACAGGTATTTGCGACGGGGCATTTGTGACGGGATCCCGTCGCAACAACACTAATTTGCGACGGGCCCGTCGCTAAAGCCGTTTTTTGCGATGGTCATTCTCCCCATCGCAAATATTACTCCGTATTTTTGTAAAAAACTTTTAAAATAGTTTTTGCGACGGGCCCGTCGCAAATACCTTTTGCGACGGGACCCGTCGCAAATACCTTTTGCAACGGTACCGTCGCAAAAAATATTTTTTTAAAAAAATAAAAAACTATTAATAATACTAGTATTTGCGACGGGCATGGTATCCCGTCGCAAATACTATAAAAAAAATAAAAAAATAAATTATTAATGAATTATTTTCATTAATATAATAATAGAATTATAATTCAAAAATAAAAATAATAAATTATTAATAAATTATTTTAATTAATATAATAATAATATAATTATAATTCAAAAATAAAAAATAATAGAATATTGACAAATGATTTAATTAATATAATAATATTAGAATTATAATTCATAAATAAAAAAATATTAATAATTTATTTTAATTAATATAAAAATAATAGAATTATTTTACATTCAAATATAAAAATAATTCAAGTATTACAAAAAAAAATATAATTAAATTATAATATTATAAAATTTTAATATATATATATATAATTTAATATTATAAAATATAAATAATATTATTATTCATATTAATATTGTTATTTAAAAATATAATATTATTAATATTTTATAATGAGACAGAAACTACGAATAGAAAAAAAATAATAATTTGATTTCACAAATTTTATAACATAAGTACAATCTCTAATCTGAAGGAGGGGGGGGGGAGGTGGGGGATCTGCAGATGGTGGTGGAGGAAACTCCATCCCCAAAGCATGAGTGAGTCGGCGCATTTACTCCATTTGCTCCTGATGCTGCTGCTGCCACCGACTCGCCTGCTCCTCGTACAGCTGCTGCTGGCGTCGACGCTCCTCCTCATGCTGCTGACGCATCTGCTCCTGCTCCTGTCGGAGACTCTCTATCTGTGCAGTCTAAGATCGCAACTGATCCTCATACTGTGTAGTAGAAGAAGATGCATGAGCTCCTCTCGAGCTGGACGCCGACATCGCAGCACTGCCATAATAATCTCCGGGAGTCAGTCGAGAGCCGATACCAACTACCCAGCCCTTCTCTAAGGCATACTGGGTGGCCTGCATCCATGCCGCTTCATCAAACTGACGGGCAGTGGTCTGATCTGATGACTCGGCCTGACTCTCAGGTCGGGCCTGTGATGCTGCGGCCTCATATGACTCCTATAGTTTCAATTTAAAATTAAAATTGTGAATATATTATATGCAGTTAATTTTTAATCTTGAAAACAAATAATACTGACCACGATGTGATGCTGACGATCACCTCTGAGCTCCCCAGTAGCAGGATCACTATACATCCTCCGATATACGTCTTACTCTGTAATATCGGGATGCTCGACAGCCTATAAGAATAAAAAATAAACTGTTAATATTTATTGTTATATAAAATATTTATAAATAATGTACGTACCAGATGCTGTCTATGAGTACTGAAAGAACGAATCCCAGCTCGATGAGTCACCTCCTGTCTCCCCTGATTCTGCCTCCCCACCGATGATCTCCTCTGAAAAGCACCACTCAACCAGTGCGCACATAATCCATCCCATACATGGGATGAAATATACTCTGGTCGGTGTGCTCTACATGACTCGTCAAAATCTGACACTCCTGCTTTCTTCATCACAGCTTTTCTTAAATTGTGCAAAAACTGACGAAGGCGATCACGCATGACCACCTCCCATGCCTCGTGGATGGCGTCATGCATGGTATCCTCGATCGGATACCATAAACCCTACAAATAAATCAAAATATCAAGTTAGAAATGAAATAATTTTCAAAATAAAAATTATTTATTTACGTACGTACCAACCAATGGCCGAACATGGCCTGCTGCACATCAATGGGAATCTGCTCCCATGTGGTCCACGGCTGAGAGAAATAGTTGCGCAAAATAGCGCTGCCCTGTTCGACTGCTATATGCGGAAAACTGAAAAAATAATAAACATTTATTATGTGAATAGATTAATGAAATCTTAGTCAAATCCAACGGTTATCACACAGGTTATCACACCTCTGTGTGTGTGGATCAAACCCAAGACGTGGACGTCGCTCGGGGATGGGGTCAGGAATCATCAATCATGCAAGACCGCGCCCCCTCCGCGTACTCCCTTGAGCACCTGCAGGCTGAGGGTCATCTGTCAGCAACTCATCCGCATCGAAAGTCAGGTCAGCATCCGCCAACTCCCGAAATGTGGCGTCGTCCATCTGAAACAGAAAAAATTAATGTTAGCAAATAATTGATAATTACTATTATATATACATATATACATATTATGATTGTATATAAATACCATGAAATGATATCAGTGTTCATCTTCATCATCATCTTCATATATGTCAATGTCATCTTCATATTCCTCCTCAACATCATCGATATCCATTCGAGTTACAATTGCTTCGTCTCTTACCATTTCAAATTCATATGTGACATCATTAACATCATCGTCATCACCTACTCTTAAATGTGGGGTGTCGTCATCGATACTCATGTCTCTTTGTAAAAAAGATTGATTTTGAGTACTCTCTTGAAAAACATCAATTCTTTGCACATTAGTGAAAGCACATTCACTTTGACTAAACTGATTGTCTCGAATTTTGATTTTTATTACACTCCACCAATCAGTCAATTCTCTTGATGTTGCACAGTACTTTGCGTAATAAACTTGATATGTCTGTTGAGCCAATAATAATGGTTCATTTACTGCAAGAACACTTTTACATTTAATATCGATGATTCCATGAGTCGGATGAACACACACGTCTCTCTCTGTATCCAACCACCAACATTTGAACATGGTTATGTAATGTTGTCCAAGATAACAGAGTTCAATGATTTCATCAAGTATGCCATAAAAGTCAACTTCATTTTCTCGAAGATGATATCCTCTCAAGCTAACTCCATTGTTCATTGTTTTTTTCGATTCCCCATATGCATGTGTGTGGAATCGAAATCCATTCACCACATATGCATTATAAGTTTTAACAAGTTTGGAAGGTGGGTTACTCAATACACACAGCCGTTTGTCAATTTTATCAGCATGTCAAGACACCTGAAAATTTGTGAAATAATTATCAATATAGTAAACTATACATTGAATGAGTTTCTAAAAGATAAAGAATTTATGTTACCAGTTTTTGAAACCACTGAGAGAAATTTTTCAGTCAACGTTCTTCGAGAGCAGCTGTTGTAATTTGTGGAATTTGTTTTGTTGATATGATTATCATACAACCTATAAAAACCAAAGTTATTTACTGTAACATAAATGGTAGAATAAGTGATATAAACACTTACAGTACAACTGATGTCATCTCTTCACAGTTGAGCAGAACATACATATGAGCTCTCTGATGTTCATCATCTGAAATCCAGCGTTCATAAACTCCACCGAAACCAAGCTCTGACTGGTTGAAAATAGATAATTGATTGTCGATTTCATCAATATTCCTCTCGTTCCGTTCCATTCGGTTGTGTTTTGAAGGATACTCAGATTCAAAATAATGGGAGCAGAAAAAAGATATTTCCTCTTGCAAATAAGCTTCTGCAATAGATCCTTCAACAGATGCTTTGTTACGTACTTTTCTTTTCAATTTTTGCATGCATCTTTCAAATGGGTACATCCATCGAAACTGTACTGGACCTCCACATTTGGCTTCATATGGCAAATGTAACATCAAATGTTCCATTGAGTCGAAGAAAGACGGCAGAAATATTTTTTCCAGTTTACATATAATTACAACAACATCTTTTTCAAGTTTGCCTAGAGCATCAATATCTGCCGTAGCCGCAAAAATTTCCCAAAAAAAATGAGACATGTCTGTTATGGAATCCCAAATCACAGAATTCAACAGACCTCTTAATCCAATGGGTTGAAGTCTCTCCATTATAACATGACAATCATGACTTTTTAATCCAGTAATATGACCATTGTTTACACATCTACCCAAATTAGAAGCACAGCCATCTGGAAGTCTCAAATCTGCAATCCACTGACAAAATAATAAACGGTTTTCTTTAGACAGTGTATAAGCTGCTTTTGGTTTCAGTAACCTTTCTGTTCTGACATTCTCAAATAGTTCCAATTCTGGACGCCTGCAAATTTGGGCAAGATCTAAACGTGAATTTACATTGTCTTTTCTCTTTCCTGGCGTATCCAAAACTGTATGAAACAAATTATCAAAACAGTTCTTCTCAATATGCATGACATCTAACATGTGTCGGACCAACAGATCAGACCAATATGGAAAATCCCAAAATATGCTACGTTTAATCCAATTGTGTTCTTTCCCAAAACCAGAAATTTTCTGTTGGTTTATTGTGGGACCAAAAGTGATGGGGGGTAACGAAAATACAACTAATTTTAACTCCGAACCTGATAGCATTTTTGGAGGTCCATCCCTTTCAACTGTTCCTTTTCTGAAATGAGATCTGTTTCTGCGAAAAGGATGATCAGCTGGAAGAAATCTGCGATGACAGTCAAAATAACAAGGTTTCTTTCCATGAATGAGCATAAATGCTTTGTTCTCTCACATACAGTAAGGACATGATTTCTGACCATGTGTACTCCATCCAGATAACATCCCATAAGCCGGGAAGTCACTTATTGTCCACATCAATGCTGCTCTCAGT
Organism: Viscum album; assembly: GCA_963277665.1. Taxonomy (NCBI): domain Eukaryota; kingdom Viridiplantae; phylum Streptophyta; class Magnoliopsida; order Santalales; family Viscaceae; genus Viscum; species Viscum album. Next base: position 2,077,634,958 of record OY728128.1, on the reverse strand, counting down.
ATGAAATTCTGTTTCGTTGCAACATCATATGTACTGACACCAGTACTCCACAATAAATTTAATTCATCCATCAATGTCTTCAAATAAACATCAATATTTTTCTTCGGATGTCCTGGAATTAGTAAAGTCAAAAAGATATATGGCTCATTCATCAACATCCATGGAGGTAAATTGTACGGAGTTAAAAAAACAGGCCAACATGAATATTGACTACCATAAGATCCAAACGGACAGAAACCATCAGTGGAAAGGCCCAGTCGAACATTTCTAGCTTCTAAAGCAAAGTATGGATGCACTCTATCAAAATGTTTCCATGAATCACCATCGGCTGGATGATTCAAGCTTTTATCGGTTGAAATATTCTCTTTATGCCATGACATCATTGTCGCTGTATTCTTAGACATGAATAAACGCTGAAGTCTGGATGTAAGCGGAAAATATCTCAACTGTTTTACAGGAATCAAACCAGACTTCCCGTGTTGTCCTTCTTTATATCTCAGTTGCCCACATGTAAGACAACTATCCAACGACTCATTTTCCCCAGAATATAAAATGCAGTCATTTGAACATGCATGAATCTTCTGACAAGTAAGTCCCAAATTTCGAACCAGCCTCTTACTCTCATAGTAATTTGCAGGTTAAACATTTCCTTCCGGTAACAGTGTTTTCAGCAAAGAAAATATCTGGTCAAAACAGGTGTTTGACATTCCGTTATCTGATTTGATAGCCATAAATTTTGCAACTGCTTCTAATTTTCTCATCTTGCAACCAGGATATAATGCATCCTCTGCAGATTTCAACAACTCATAAAATTCAGACGGTGCCAACTCAGGATTTGAAGTTATATCAGCCGGAGTTTCTGTATGTTGAACAGATGAACCTGCAACATCATGTACTAAATCTTGAAACCGGGATGGATCCAGAATCAAGTTGGTATCACCTGCTCTGGAACTGCATTCACCGTGTTGATACCAAAAAACATAATCTGGTTGAAAACCAAAACGCAAGAGATGTTCTCCCACTTTGTCAAACGTGTCAAACGTTCTCAATGCACATTTTCTGCAAGGGAATTTTATTTTGCCTTCTGAAACAAATTCTGAATTTGATGCCGCAAATGATAAAAAAGTCTCCACACCCTCAACATATACTGGATTTAAACCAGAACCATTTGGATTTCTACGTTGATTTATCCATATACGGTCACCTAATAATGATTGTTGACGACCTCATTGTTCCATATTTCTCTATAAAATATAAAAGCATTACTGGTTTTGAATAATTTGTTAGAAAAAACACTCAAGTAAAGATTGAATATATTGAGAATAAAGCAAAACATGTTACAAATATTGATAATTTTTATATTATATTGATTTTTTATTATTTTAATAATACTAATATAATTTTTTCATAAACATTAATTATATAATAATAACATTATTACATTATTAGTATATTTTATTATTAATATTAAAATAACATAATTTTTTATATTATATACAATTCTCCTTTCATCTGTGTGTTTAACATTCTGTCTCCACATGTAATATTTGCATTCACTTTCACCTCTCCATTGGCGAGTAGGTTGATAATTTTGAAAAAGAATGCGAATATTACATGTGGAGACAGAAAACACATAGATGAAAAGAGAATTGTATATAATATAGAAAATTATATTATTTTAATATTAATAATAAAATATACGAATAATGTACTAATTATTGGTAATTATTACTAATTATTTCTAATTATTGGTAATTATTACTAATTATTACTAATTATTGGTAATTATTACTAATTATTACTAATTATTGGTAATTATTACTAATTATTGGTAATTATTACGAATTATTGGTAATTAATACTAATTATTGGTAATTAATACTAATTATTGGTAATTATTACTAATTATTGTTAATTATTACTAATTATTGGTAATTATTACTAATTATTGGTAATTATTACTAATTATTGGTAATTATTACGAATTATTGGTAATTATTACGAATTATTGGTAATTATTACTAATTATTGGTAATTATTACTAATTATTGGTAATTAATACTAATTATTGGTAATTAATACTAATTATTGGTAATTAACACTAATTATTGGTAATAAATACTAATTATTGGTAATTAATACTAATTATTGGTAATTATTGGTAATTATTGTTAATTATTGGTAATTATTACTAATTATTGGTAATTATTGCTAATTATTACTAATTATTACTAATTATTGGTAATTATTACTAATTATTGGTAATTATTACTAATTATTGGTAATTAATACTAATTATTGGTAATTAATACTAATTATTACTAATTATTGTTAATTATTCCTAATTATTACTAATTATTGGTAATTATTGTTAATTATTACTAATTATTGGTAATTATTACTAATTATTACTAATTATTACTAATTATTGGTAATTATTACTAATTATTGGTAATTATTACTAATTATTGGTAATTATTGATAATTATTACTACTTATTAGTAATTATTACTAATTATTGGTAATTATTACTAATTATTGGTAATTATTACTAATTATTGGTAATTATTACTAATTATTGGTAATTATTACTAATTATTGGTAATTATTACTAATTATTCCTAATTATTGATAATTATTGGTAATTGTTCCTAATTATTAGTAATTAAATGAATAATTACTAATAATTAGGAATAATTACAAATAATTAAAAATAATAACATTATTAGTATATTTTATTATTAATATTAAAATAATATAATTTTCTAATTTATATACAATTCTCCTTTCATCTGTGCATTTTCTATCTCCACATACAAATAATAAATGTGAAGACAGCAAACACACAGATGAAAAGAGAACTTAATATATATAAAAAATTATATTATTTTAATATTAATAATAAAATAAACTAATAATGTAATAATGTTATTATCCCTAATTATTGGTATTTATTACTAATTATTAATATTTATTCTTAATTATTAAAAATTATTACTAATTATTCCTAATTACCATTAACTATGAACAATACTAATAATTTAAATTTATTAAGTAATAAAACAATATAAACATAATTAAATTACAACTAGTTAAGAATAATTGAAACTAATAAAAAATTAAAAATAATATTAAATTAAATTGAACCTAAATACCTTGAAAATTGATCTGCTCTGATCGTTCTTCAAAACTTTAATATCAGCTCCGGAGAAAAAAATTAAACTGAAGAAAAACTGAACTTTAGAAATATAACTTTGAGAGAAGAAGAAGATGGAATTTGAGAATTTTTTGAAAAAAACGGATGGGGGTATTTATAGGTTAGATTATTTGCGACAGGTCCCGTCGCAAATAACCACCTGCCGACATACTATTTGCGACAGGGGAATATTCCCGTCGCAAATAAATTTTACCGCCACCGGTTATTTGCGACGGGAATATTCCCCCGTCGCAAATAGTTTTCCCGCAAAGTGGCGCGCAACGCGCGCCAGTTCTTTTGCGACGGGGAAAGCAATCCCCTCGCAAAAGCCTACTTATTTGCAACGGGTAAATACCCCCGTCGCAAATAAGTTTTTAACATGACTATTTGCGACGGGATCTATTCCCGTCTCAAATAACCCGTTGCAATTGCTCATTTTTCCCGTAGTTTTTACCCAAATATAAATTCATGAAAACTCATTCAAGAAAACTATATTATAAATCCAATAATTTCATTTTTTATCATCAAAATAATTATAATTTATAGTGTATTGTTGGGAAAATACTTGCCAAACAATCTCCATCCTTTGATGGTCACAAAACCCATTACATAATCCATAACAAAATTTAAATAAAATTTATGATTTTTAAACATACAAAAATAAATATAGAATATATTATGATATTTTAATTCCACAAAATTAATTCAATAAAGAAAATAGATACTTGTTAATTATATATTTTCTCTAATGAAATGTAGTGGTTTGTAAATATTCTCCCCCATCTTCCCATAGTCTTCATAGAAATTCTATATATATTTTATTACAAATATTCACCCCTTCCTTAAATATTATCCCCCTTTTGTGATATCAAAAAGGTGGTTTTAAATAATAAATGATATAGACCACATTTAATGTAGCAGTGAACTATAAATGAATAGTTTATAAAACCAGATAAGAGAAAAAAATTATGATTGGTAGTTAAGTATTGAACTAAAATAAAATAGAATTAACCTAAATAATAATAAATTAAATTGAATTTAAATTGAATTCAAATTTCTTGAAAATATAATAGAGTATAATCAACAACCTACTGAGGTTCTTCAAAATGAAGGACTTTGATCAAAATCAACAGAGGCAGAAGGTTCATCAAGATGAGGAATGGCTAGGATAACACCATTGATAATAATGAGATTCTATATCAAGATTTGAAAATGATTTTTGAATATTTCTAAAGACTTTTGAAGTAGCTTCTTCCAATATTTTCCAATTTTTATATTTTCAACCAGATTAACCTTCATAAATTCATTCTTAGGTTACTATGACTGAACGAATGAAGTCAAATTATCCTTAAATTTATTAAGGACTAATCCCAACTAGGATTTATTTGAAAAAAGTCGACTAACAAGATGAATTTTATTATCTAAAATCATTCCTAAAGGAATATGGTGACACTAAAGAGTGTGCAACCTATCATTGAAATCAGCAAGCACTGAAGTAATTTTTTCAGACCAAATAATCAGATCTAGTGGTGTCTTTTGAGAGGATGTGGATTCTCAATTTCTTTCCTTGAGAGATTGAAATTCTATCTCTATCATCATCATGAACTCATCAAAATATGTCTTCATAACATATTAAACTCTCAAAAAATTGAATTCTATAAATTGTTTTTGATTAACTCTTTATGGTGTCCAACAGAAATAATATTTTCAATGAATTATCTGAGATAGAGCTTCTGAACTTCAAAATATGATATCCCCACTATAGTACTTTTGAATTCTTCAAAAAAAAATTCTCATCTTGTAATTGTTATATAAGAAAAAAAATGTAAGCCTCTAATAGATTTTCCATTATAATTAAGGCTTTAACTTGAGAATCAAAAGATTCTGGATATTAAGATCTAGCTTTTCCAACTCCTACCAAATCCAAACCTGGATCACCATTTCCTTCTAATTTGTCTCTTGAGTACGATCCTCCAATAACATTGGAATTAAGTAAAATAAAAAATTGAGTTTATGGATCAAGAATATCTTCCCTGTAATGTTTGTGACTATGAGCTTCTTTATTGGTATTCTCTTCTACTAGATTTTCACGCCCAATTCCAATACCAGCTTCATATAAAGTCTATGTAATGTCGATTTTTATTCTTCTTCTTTGAAAAAGAAATTCTTCTGGCCTAGATTTAGTCTCTTCATTGGGTCTCTATCTAATAAATCCAATTAAAGGAATCATTCTGTATTCCCCTTGAGAATCTACCACAAGCCTTTGTTATTATTTTGCACCAAAATGAAGAAGAATATTCCAAGAATTTCTCCACACAAATCCTAACTTCCCAAAAATCCCATTATTAAAACATTACTGTGATAAAATGTTTTACCAAAAAAAATATTAATAATTATTCCTTTTCTTTGTAGAAAAAAGGAAATAATCCTCTTATTGGAATAATATTCCATGTTGGCATCGTTATGGATGCAATTTTTTAGATAACTTATCATTAACCGATTGAAATTGAACTTTATGTTGTTCAAAAATAGAAACATGACATACATTTCAGGATAAATGTCTTTATATAGCTTTGAATACCTTAAAAAAATCTTTTATTGAATAAATTTCATCATAACCTGACGGTCAGGAGTGAGCTCTTTTGTCATTACCTTATTGATAGTTCATTTTCCATAACAATAAAAACATAATTTCCTTTGAATTTTTTTTTCCACTAGCTATATTCATCAAATAAAATTAAAAATCCCTCTCATGGGTACAATGTAACAACTAATCCATTTCCATAGAATAAATGGAAAATTCAGAATTGTTAATCATAGAAAAACTGGTATCTTCATTGAATCCAAGACAAAACAAGGAATTTCTAAAAAATTCATTTACTTCAATTTCATATACCATAGGCATGTTGTCATCTCCAAAATTATAAACCAGACATTGAAATTTTATTTCTTCCTTAAGTGAATGATTTGTAGAATCTAAATAATCCAAATTGATTACCTTTCCTTGGAGAACTTGGCGATATTTCCTTAAAGTGTTAGTAGCGGCATCCAATTAATAATATTCATACCATCGAGAGGTTTCTATCTATAATATCTCTGATATTAAAGGGATTGGAATTTTATATTTTAGAAAAATGGGAATCAAAAGAGTTATAGTGATACTCAATAAACTGAAGATATTTGTAAGAGAGGAGAAATAGAGCGGGATAAGGTGGACAACTTTCTTTACACCAATTGAGAATATACTCATTAATTTTTAATTTTGAAAATAAAAATAAAATAAATTAATTTTTAAATCTATTTAACACGTAATAAAAGAAAATAAACAATGATAAAAGTTTATATGAAACATATTATGTATATAAAATATAAACAAAGAGATTAAAATAAAATAAATTAAATATATCATTTATTTAAATTTAAAAAATCTTAACTCAACATTAAGAAAATCAAAACATTCATTGAGAAGTGGTTTAGTAAAAATATCAGCTAATTGATATTCAGTGTTAAAAATTCAAAATATCTATCTTTTTTAAGGACACCGTCTCTTTGAAAATGATACCTTATATCAATTTTCTTAGTCCTAGAATGACTTATAGGTTTTCTTTGAAATATTTATATCACTAGTATTATAACATAAAATAGGTATACTATTAAAATTTATTCCGTAGTTTATTAGGGTGTTTTTCATCGACAATACTTGTGCACATCAACTACTAGAAAATACATATTTTTCTTCAATGGTTGATAGAGAAGTTGAGTTTTCATTCTTACTAGACCATGAAACTAATTTTCTTCTTAAAAAGTGAAATGTTCTTGAAGTACTTTTTCTATCTAATCAAAAACCTCAAAACTCAGAATCTGAAATATGAAATTAAATAAAAATTAAATGTTTTCGGGTAAAGAATAAATTGAAAACTAATTTCTTTTAAATAACTAAAATTTGTTTTAGCAATAGTAAGATGTGAATCTATTTTATTTGATTTAAATATAGCACATAAACATACAAAAAACATAATGTTTTTTCTTCTACCAGTAAGATATGACAAACTTCCAATCATACGTCTACTAGTACAAATCAAAATAAAGTTTTATTTTTGTCTACTGGTTTTACATCTTCATCCAAATCAAGTTTTATATTGGTACACATGTTTTCATGTCCAAACATTTTTAGTAAATCAACAATATATTTACTTTGCATTAAAATATTCCCACAATCATTTTGATAAATCTGAAATCCTAAAAATAAATTTAGTTCTCCCATAATAATCTTATAAAATTATTTTCATATTTATTTTGAAAAATCATTACAAATATTTTTTTAGTTTAAAAAACAACATCATCAACATAGATTGTAACTAATAAAATATTAGAATAAACATTTTTCTTAAAAAGTGTTGAATAATCCAATACAACCTCGGATCCATTTTTCAAAATAAAAGAACTCAATATTTCATACCAGGATCTAGGTGCTTATTTTAGTCTATAGAGTGATTTAGTATGTTTTAAAACAAAGTTTGGTTTTTGAGGATTTTAAAAACCAAGAGGCTGTTAAACCATAAATTCCACCATTAAATAACCATTTAAAAAGGATGACTTAACATCCATATAAAATAATTTAAAATTCATATGAGAAGAATAGGATAAAAGGATTCTAATGGATTATAGTATAGTTAAAGAGGAAAAGGCCTCATCATAATCTATAAAACCTTCTTGATTATATCATTTATCTACTAATCTAGCTTTATTTATTTTTATAATCCCTTGATCATCCTATTTATTTATAAATACCCACTTAGTTACAATATCTAGATAATTGGTTTGTCTTCTACTAGTTCCCACAATTCATTCATATTGAATTGGTTTAGCTCTTCTTACATTTATAGCATCCAACAATAATCTTCAAAGGTTTATTCAATGGTATTAGGTTCTAACTAAGTTAAAAAGGAATAAAATTCTTCTAAGTTTCCTACATTTATTCTAGTTCCAATTCCTATGTCTAGGTCTCCTTTTACGGTTTCTAGATGATGGTTTTTTAATATTCTATATTGTCTAGGAAAGTAAACTATAGGATCTTCAGTATCATGTTCTTTTGAACTAGACTGAATTTTATTAACATCATTTTCAAAATCAATTTCAGGAGTTTCAAATCTATTTTTGTCTAGAGAGTCAGTGACTTCATATGCTTGGTATTTCTCTTTAATAAAGGGTCAGTTTCATCGAGATTCAAATTAAATGATTCTTAAAAAATCCTTGATTTTTAAAATTATCTATAAACTTTAGAGGTAGTAGAATATTCCCAAAAATATTCATTCATCATCTTTTGGACTAAACTTACCAATTTTTTCCTTATTATCCAATATATAAACCTTGAATCCAAAATCATTAAATTATTTTACTTTATGTTGTATGTTATTCTATAGTTGATAGGGTTTCATTTTGAAAATAGCCCTTAATAAAACATTATTCTTGATATATCTAGTTGTGCTTACAGATTCTTCTCAAAGATAGACAGGAAGACTGTATTCATTTAGTATAGTCCTTTCCATTTATTGAAAAATTTGATTTATCCTTTCAATAATTCTATTTTTTAGGTGTTTCTGGTGCTGATAAGGTGTATTTAATAAAATTATTTGAGAAAAAATTATTATATTCTTGATTCTGAAATTCTCCACAATAATATCTTCTTAATGAAATTATTTTAAAACCTTTTCATTTTGAACTATTTTACAAAAACATTCAAAAATAATGAAAACATCACATTGGATTTTTAGAAATTAAACCCTAGTAAATATAGAAAAATAATATACTAAAAGATAGCATAGAATTTACCATCACAAATTTCGACTCTTGATGGTCCAATAAAGTCCATATGGATAAGTTCTAAAGGTTTAGATGTAGTAATTTTGTTAATAGATTTGAAAGAAGATGTGTGCTGCTTTCCAAATTTTCATGTATCACAGAATCTATAATTCTCAATCATTAGACTAGGAAAATAAAAAACTACCTATTTATTAGATAATTTATGAAAATAATATATTTTAAAATTTCCAATTTTTTATGCCAAATCTGTGATTCATTTGTCTTATCTGTTAAAAAACTCACTTTTTGTTTACAAAAAGAATTTAAATCCAAAGTATAAACATTATCAGTTCTAAGTGATCTAAATTTAATAAACTTATCTTTAAACATAGAGTAGGAATTATTAGAAAAATAAATACAAAATACAACATCACAGAGTTGAGAGATACTTATCAGGTTTTTCTTTATCCCTTGCACATACATTATATTTTTTATTAAGATAGTATTTGGATCTCCAACAGTTCCAACTACAACAATTTTTCCTTTGGCGTTATTACTAAAGGTGACTAATCCTCTATCCATTTGAGTTAGTGTATAAAAGTTTTTTGAATCCCCATTAATATTACTAGAATAGACAATGTCCATATACCATATGGATTTTATTCTTCTGTGACATTTTACCTATAAAAGTGATTAAACAAATGTTTGTTTTGGTACCTATATCTTCTTGGGTCCAATAGAGTTAACAAGTAATGATATGGGAATCTAGATATTATTTATTTTTTCATAATTCATATCACTTTCTTCAGATAATATTATAGAAATAAAGGATATTATAATACCAATAATTTGAGGATTTTTTAATGATAAATTATTAGTTTTTTTAAGGAGATTTCTTGGTCAAAGACCAAGACCCAATTTATTATTAAAAAAGTGGAAACTACAAAAGTCTGAAAGAAGGGATTTCATTACAATCTCCTTCATAAAGAGGCAGAAGGTCAACTGGAATATTATCAAACCATGGAACTCCCTGGTTGATACCTTTATTAGCAAGAGCATCCACCACCATATTTGCTTCCCTATAGGCATGAGTGGAAATATATCTGATATGTCGAAGAGAGTCCATACAACTCATCCAACGAGAGGTAAGAGTACATGAAAGATGGATCACACCATTCCAAATTTCTTGGACAATGGAAGTAGAGTCGCTTTCGATCCAAATGAATTTCCAACCCTTCCTTTGAACAAAATAAATCGCCCGAATCACCACCATCATCTCAGCTTCTAAGGAAGTGGCACTGGCATAGCCTCTATAGGAACACCCATGACAGTAACCGAGATAGTCTCTGTAGATAGCTCCAAAACCAGCTGGGCCCGGGTTCCCCTTTGAAGCTCCATCGACGTTTATTTGGATCCACCCTGGAATAGGATCTTTCTAGAAGCCTTCAATAAAGTGATGTGTTTTTTTTTGATCCCCAAAACCCTGAGACGTCTGAGAATCACAAAGTCCTCAACATAATTTTTCCAATAGGCATTTTGAATCGAGGAAGCATCTCCGATAGCAGTGAGAATTCTCAAATGGCCTGTATTGAGATTAAATTAGTGCTTATAAATTATTAGTTAAATGAACTATTGTTCCAAAATTATAATAGGTAGAATTTTTAGAGTTGGGAAAAAATTATACAATTTTTATTTCTCACCCTTACTTTCTATTGAAAATCTTTCCATTTAAATGAAATTTTATCCAAGAATTTATTTAATGTATTTTCTCCTTTAGTAAAAACAATTACACCACTTTTATAGGATTCAAATTCATCCTAAAATTCATAAATCCTTTTTTTCATGATCAACATAGTTTGAGGTAGATGAGTTGAATTTTTTAAGTATATCTTGATGTTTTTTTAGCATGGTATATTTTTCACCCAAAAGAACATTATGAATATTTTTCAAATATTTATGTCTCTTTAATAGTAAATCATATTTTTCTTTGAACATTGAGTATTAGTTAGCTAGACTATTATTTGAGAATCTACTTGAATCAGAATCAGAAGAGTAATAAGTTTGTACATTTTCTTCCTCATCTATAAAGCACATATTTGATTTTAGATTTGATTACACATTTTATGAATTATATTTTGAAGGGATACTAGAGTCATCAGATACACTCAAAGTATATTTCATTTCTCTTTTTTCCAAAATGCTCATAATCAATATTTTTTAATATCTCTTTTCCGGTCTTTTTTATTTCATCTTTTAGTTGAGGAAAATCTGGTCTGGTATGAACCCATTTTTTGAATTCATTGAATTAGAGTTCTCTTGGTTCTTTTTCATCCTTCCTAAAGGATTTTATAAATTCTCTTTGATGATGTTTTTGGATAGATGATCCAATTCCATTTTAGAATCCACGAAATCAGAATTTTCTCTTCTTTGACTACTTGTTTTTATTTTCTGCTATGATTCTAAGATGTCACTTCAAGAGCAGTAATTTCATTATTTACTATAATTTTATGATCTTCAACTTTAGCCAACATTTATAATTCATACATCATCAAAGTTCCAATTAGTTTTTTCATTGTTATATTTTTAACTAGTGATGATTGGAGATTTGTACAATATATTCCATTCCATTTAAAGGGTTGTACTCTCAATATATTCAAAGCTTGATCAGATTGTTTGATGGGTTCACCTACGGATTTAATATTGTTGAATATTTATTTAGGCCTTAATTTTATCTGTGTAATTATTTCACCATCAAACATTATAAATGTTTTTAATTTTAGCTTAGTTGTATAATATGTCATTTTTCGAACATTATCTATTCCTTCATATGAAATTGAAATTTTTTTCTATAAATCATAGGAAGATGGACATTTTTATACACGATTCAATTCATCTGGTATAAAACCACAAATAATAGATTCAATTTCTTTAAAATTGATACAATTTTTGGCTTATGTTGTAGCATCCCATGTTATTAGTTTCTCTATAATTTCATATTGAGTAATGATATTTTAGTATACATTGAATCCATGATTTTTAGATAGATAATCATTCTATATTTCCAGTATCCATAATTTTCAACATTAAAATATAGAGCGCGTACCATTGAACTTCCTTATTTATGAACAACCATTTCAATATTTTTATATACCTTATACTTTTAGATTTCTGTATATTTATCCAAAATCTCACCTTTGATACTAACTGTTTGTTTGGAATATACAAAGTAACACAATAGGTAGGTGAATTGTTTCTTTTCAAAAAACTTTCACAATTTTGGATTTTGACACCCACTATGATTGATTAAGATACAAAATGTTTTATTATGTATGAAAAGAATTGCAATGGATAAATAGAAATAGAGAACTCAACTTTTTATAGTGGTTAAGGAAAAAAATATCCCCAAGTCTAGTATACCAATTAATCTCTCTGTGAGCTTAGAAAAGTTCACTAGTATGGTCCTCTTACCACAATACACTGAAATAAAAAATGAGTGAATATAGTTGGAACTACTACCAAAATATTCATAAAAAAGACTTCCAGTTCTATAATAGATAACCATAACAATATAGATCAAGAAGTTGATACTCCACCACAACTGAGTACGAGCAGTTGGAAGTCCAATAAATCCAAAGAGTTTGATTTGTTGATTCGGGTTGTTCTTCATAGTTACAGAAGAATATATAGACAGATGATGGATATAATTCTTTATAAAATATTATATTAAATAATGAAATATAATAAAGTGATCCTTGCTGAAAGAATTATCTTCAATAATATAGAAACTAAACAGAAGTAGTAATATTACAACAGTAAAATATTGAACATGTATATCTCCAAAGTGTAGCTTCTTTCCAAATTACTAATTCATTACAAAATCAGTATAAACAGATAATTTCAATAATATATTCACATATGTAAATTTCATATCATATAAATATTTTTTAACATATGATCTGAAGAAATATATAGAATAAATAACTTTCTCTGGTATTCTAGATCCAAAAGAATAGCCTGGTTGATTGCAGAAATTAAAATTCATATTGACCAGGGGTGTCATAATTAACCTTAGGAACATTAGTGATTTTATTTGATGAATACAGTTCTTTTAAATAATCATAATGATCCTTAAATCAGCCTTCAATTCTAACTTGATAGTTGCAGCAATATCTTATTAAAAAGAAGGCTTAAAAATGTTGTAGTTATAAACACAATGTAGGGTTGAACTGCATATCTTAGGGTTCATTCACATAGTGTAGGGTTCCAACCAATTTATTTTTTCTTATCTATACTTTCATTTCCATGTAATGTATGGAATAAAATTAGCATAGGGATGATAATCAACACATTCACATTTTTTGTATAATATCTCGAACATAGCATTGATTAACCATACGTTCAAATTTCTGAATGTAGGGTTAATGAATAGTAATCCCAACTTCCAATGTTGGATTGATGATCCATACATTTGATAATACTTTTATCGTTAGAACAACAATCCAAACACAAACTATTTAGTGTAACGTATGGTTGATTCCATACGCAATTGTTTCAATTTTCTAGCGTAACGTATGGTTGATATCATACATTCATTTACCAAACATAGGGTTTTGAAATAGTGTTTCTTGATTAATTCTCATGACATTAAATTACTTTAATCTAAATATAAATTCATGAAAATTCTTTCAATAAAACATCATTATAAAACAAACAAGGGTATTTGTGAGTATCAAATCATCATAATTTATAGATTATTATTGAGAAAATACCAGACCTGCATCAATGACTCTATAACAGTGACAAGGAATTTATATTTTAGGAAGTGTAAATTGGGGTTCCAGAAGTCAATGTAGACTATGATATGCCATTTATTCTTCCTGACCAGGGAAACACTTACTAAAAATTTAGAGTACTAAGCATCCCTCGTGAATTTTCATCTGGTCATCTTATCAACTTTAGTATAAACCTTGGAACCATATGAGAGATTCACTTTTATTTGGGCATGTTTGAATACACAATTTCTAATTATAAGGCTAAGGTGGTGAAAAATGACCTATATATCATGACATGAAAACTGCTTATAATTCGATGAAAATAGTTTTTGATGTTATTTCAGCTCAAAATATGTGGTGGAAAATCCTTCTTCAACGTAAGTAGTGGATTTATCCAAATCCTCTTCATCAAAAGTTGTAGGACTTGAGGGAGGAGATTAATCTTCTACCATATGTGACTGAGGTATGTAATTATCTTCATATGAGGAAACTGAATCTTTATAAGTGGACTTGTGTCCTTTTGATTTCACAAATACCATAGAAATAGAGGCCCAAGATCTTATCTTTTATTGTATTCATCAAAAATATACAACCTTTATATCAAAACTATATCAACCCTCGTTTTTTGTAGATTAACATTATATAAAATTTTTATGATACTTAAAACATTATACAAATAGAATTCCAAATACCGTACTAGTCTAGTGCCTTTGGAAACATGGAAACATAAATAGTGATACATAAGTGAGAAAATTATATCCCACTAGGTTCTCCTTGACTAGAACCCTTCTTAAACACATCACACATAATACATATCTTTATAACATGGGGATGGAAACATAAAAAGTGTTGATCTCAAATGACTAGTATGGGTAAACAAGGGAGATATGTTAGCATAATCACGAGCATAAGGGTATAAGAACATGACCATGAAAATATAAGATCATACTCTGCATATAATATATCATATACCTAAATCATGGCATAAATATTTGAAGTTCATAAGATATTAATCATAAATAGATAAAGAACATAATCCATGAAAGCATAACAGAGGAATAAAACATGGAATTGTGGAAGACACGTAAACATATAATATAATTTCTATAGTAGCATAAGATTTACTATCAAGATCATATTGGTAGTATAGGTTCACTCCTCATACCATATTGGTGGTCATGGTTTACTACCATGGCCATCTTAGTAGCAGGAGTTCACTCCTCATACTATCTTGGTAGTCATGGATCACTCCCATAGCCATCTTAGTAGTCAAAGTTCACTCCCAAGACTATATTAGTCTATCTCAGGAGATATAAATCTTTACCTAATGCATTGGAGGGAGATATAGGTCCCACCCATCTCATTATGAAATCATAAATACATGTTCCACAAGATCATAAATAATAATATTATAACCCATGAAATGAAATGGGAATTATAAACATGTAAAGATATCATAACATGTAGAAAAAATAAAGGTTTCATAATCATTTCATCATAAACATAACTATGAAATGAAGGGGGTTTTAAAAGAATATAACCCACGAAAGTAAAATGATTTCCATAAACATCATGCGGTCAAAACATAATTCATTCAAAGTGAGAACCTGAAAATAAACATTGAATATTTTCTACTGTAATTGATGTGTAACACCAATTTTTTTATCTTATAAGGGAACTAATTTTAAATTATCTTCTTAAAACATTTCTTGAGGAAAATATCCTTTCTTTATTGAAAATGATTTCTAAAACATAAAACTTTTTTTAATACATTTTTCTATAAAAATTTATTTTAAAACTTATAATGGAATCATTGAAAACTATAAAATGTTTTTAAAATATTTTTTCCTTGAAAATGGGCTTCAAATAACTTTTGACTCTTTTTAAAACATGGTTTTTGAATACAATAGATTTCTGATTGAAGAGTGGGACGATCATATTTTACTTATAAATTAACTTAAGTACCAATTAGTGAAAAAATGGTAATAATACATGAGGATATCATGAATAACTAAGGTATACTAAAATTAATTAATTTTCTTGATAGATGTATCAAATTTCTTCATAAAATAAGCTTAATCATTAACATTCTATAAAAAACTATGAGATTTTTTCAATAAACTCTTACCACTTGGTCACATGGTATTATACTCTCCATGTAAGAAAAATAAATTACATGAAGCTTAAAATATAATGAAAATAATTATATTAACGATATAACATGTAAAGGATAAGTATATACACCTCAAAATAATTTAGGTGCATAAAAAACATGAGTCTCAAAGAAGGAAAATTGAGACAAAACTCTTATACAGATTTAGTAACTTTTAAAACTTAAACCCCATGAAAAATGATAAACAAATGGATATGTGAATACCCATAAATTTAATTGTAACATAGATCAAATACATTCATGGGAAGTACATAAACCATACAAAAGTATTGGGTGGTGAATGAAGAATGCATCTCAGGGAAATAAAATGTGAGATGAAATCCCATTAGATTGTGTCTTGAATCTCATTGTATTCATTAAAACCACCTATATAATAAATATAAATCTAGTATACATATTTCAAATCACCATATTATTATATCTAATACCATATTTTATTCTATTACGACCCTATATTACCCTATTGTTAACTATCACATGGTAAGGATTCACTTTGGATAATATTCACTTTGTTCTTTGCATGTGTCTTAATTTGCTATATCGTTGGTCCTTATATGTATATCATGATTCCAGAATTTAAACCATGATATAAATATAATTTATATTCATTATATGTGTTCTATAATAATATAAATAATATATAAGTATGAAATGGAATACACCGTTCTTTGGAGACGGTAAGTCGTACGCACGCATGAACATTATTTCCATTTTTTTATTATCATATTGAAAGAAACAAAGAAAGTTACATATATATATATAACAATATTATATCATTAAAATATAATTATAATTTTTTATATATCATATAATTTATATAAACCCATCCTTTATACCTTCCATATAGTCTGTGAATGAATCACATCGCTTTGAGGGGCGGTAGTCCACATTTCCTCAAACAAAATCATCATATTTACACCAAATGGAAAGTAAAAAATATATGTATTCTAAAAGGAATAAAATTATTAAATAAATAATAGATATAATATATAAATATAATTTCCACGAAAATTTCTACTTTGAGAGGTGGAAAAGTAAAAAATGAATAATCATCGTTCAGTGATGCGGTAGTTAAAAGTACATGTAAGTAGTATATTCGTTGCAAATTCGATTGAAGTGTGTGTAAGTGCAAGTTGAACCCTTTTCATAAAAAAATACTTTTATATTTAAGATACTGGTGTTTTTATAAAATCATGGAATAGATATGTGTAGGGGTGGAAAAAGAAAAAAATAAAGGAGGTTGATAGAAGATGGTATCTCTTAATCGGAAAACTCCATTTGGTTTATGCCAAAACATTTACACTGAATACATTATGCTCAAAGTGATTCATCAAGGAGTAAGGTAGAGATGTTTTGAAGTGTATTGGGCAGATCTTTTTCGAACTTAAGTGGTTATAAAGGTGTGAAGAATAGGGAGAGGCGGTGGTCTTTTATAGGGAAGGGAAATGACTGACTTGGTATTTTTGAAAACAAGTTAGTCGTACCCATTGTTTTACCTTACAAAGTCATAAAAAATCATCCAAAATAAATAATTCAAGTTTAATTTCCAATTAATTTATATAAAAGGGTTTTTTGGAAAGTTTATAAGTCTTTTTGGGTCTTAAATGTAAGGTTTAGTCCTTAGTTGATCTTAATTTTACCTTAATCGATGTAATTCTTTTTCATCACTTTCACTAATATTTTTGGTAAAAAAACTAATTTAACCTTATTAGAAATTAGAAATTAGAAATTATTATGATTATAACTATGGAATCAATTTTTCCACATTAAAATCACATAAGTGGTATAAATAAATTTAAATTTAATCCCGTAGTCGAGTCGACAATGCGGGTTTTTAAATTTAAAATGATCGAAAGTTTGAAATGTTTTTATATCCAATTTCAATGTGAAATTGGTTAAAATTACCCAAATTCGGTTAATTGATAAAAATATAATCAAATTAAACTTTAAACCCAATTTAAATTATGATTTTACCTATAAATAAATTAGGAGAAAAAGAAGTTTTGAACTGAAATCCTATATTTTTCACTCTTCATCCAGAAATAACGTTTCTTAGAAAAAACCAAAAATTCACCCTATGCTAATTTAAACATTATAAATTTAAAAAATAAGTTTATTTGATCAAATTAAATTTCTAAATTTTTCAGAAATTAAATTTATTACTTTTCACAGAGGGATATTAAAATCAGTTCATTCTAGAAACGATATTTTTAAACATATAATGAAATTACCAAAAATCATAACTTTCATTATCAATATGTATTGTCTATATAGACCAATTATAAAAAATATTTTAAAAATATTTATTAATATTAATATAACTATGTTCAATGACAAGGTTATAGTTATCTCATTTAAATTATAATATCAATAATATGACGTTTCATTGAAACATCGGTGTTGCGTTAAACATATTCCAAGTTGGCATTGGGTGTTACATATGAAAATTTGGTGTTACGTGTAATGTAATCTGAGTCAAGGTTCCATGTTATGTACACCGAATTGGTTTCGTGTAATGTATTCCAATTTTGTGCCATGTGAAAGGAATGTTTGACTAAGTACATTGAAACAAATAAATGACAATTTAATTTATTCAAAAAAAGGTTTATAAAACTTGCAGTGTTGCGTTATATCCCCCTTAAAAAGAATTTTTCCCTCAAAATTCATCACTTTGGTAAAAAATGAGGATAATTATGGTTTATCATATATTCAAGTTCCCACATATCTTCCTCTAATAAGTGATTTCTCTATAAAATGTTGACCAGATGAGTGGGATTGTTTCGTAGAACATTCTCTGTATGATCTAGAATTTCAATATTTTTTTACTTGTAATAAAGATTTTACTCCAATGATATGACCTATGAGTTCAGTACATGTGAATGGTCAATTATGTACTTCCTATGAAGAGAAACATGGAACCCATCATGAACTTGAGAGAGATTTTGTGGAAGTTCCAAGTGGTATGCTACCATCCTGATATAATAAATAATTTCCAGTGGACCGATATACATAGGGATTAGTTTCCCTTTCTTCTCTAATATCATAACATTCTTCTAGGATGAGATTCATAGAAACACATTTTCAATAAAACAAAATTATAGGTCACACTAACGGTTATTAGTGTAAATTCTATACCAACTTTGATCTACCTTGATATGCTGCTGAATAGTTCTAACCTACTCGACCATTTCTTCTACAATATCAGGTCCCAATATCTTTATTTCTCCAAATTTAACACAACACATTAGAGCTTTAAATTTATTCCCATAAAATATTCCATATGAATTCTTTAGATAAATCTATTGTTTTAAGAATACATAACAAGAAGAAGGGGTGGATATCAACCACAATTGAAATCCATAGAATAAGATCTCAACATATCCTCTAGGGTTTGAATTGTTCTTTAAGGTTGAGTATCTTTTTGAGGATGATAAGAAGTGATGAAACTCAATTCTCTATCAAGTGATTGTTGAAGACTTCACCAGAACATTTAGGTAAATGTAAGATCCAGAATGTTAAAATAGAATACGGTACTCCATGAAACCTTACCACTTCTTTAATGTATATATTGGAAGACTAATCAAAGAAAACTATTCTATGATAGCGATGAAGTGTTATGACTTAGTAAGGTAATCGAATACCACCCATATAGCATTAAAAACTATAGTGGTTTTGGGTAGTCCAATGAAAAAATCCATAGCGACATACCATTTATATTCTGGTATGGGTAATGGATGAAACAACCCCTTAACTTTTGTCTTTCAACCTTAACTTGTTGGCATACCAAGAAACGAGATACAAACATTGTGACATCTCTATTCATTCAATCCCATCAGAAATATTCTTTCAAATCCATATACATATTCATAATTCCAGGATGAATAGATAATGAATAAATATGAGCGTCCTCTAATAGATTCTTATTTAAATCTTGAATAAAAGGAACACATACATGGTTCCTAAATCTTATCTTACCATCCTGATCAATGTTAATCTCAGGAAAATTTATAAATTTGTTTTTCATCTATTCATCTTCCTTTTAAAACTCATTAATATTTACTTGGATAGAGGGTTGACCATTTATTTGAGAAAGATATTAGTTTTTCCATTTGTTCGGGATTTCTAGATCCATATTCTGAAAATCAAGAAATATTGGATATTTTGTGATCCTCATCATGGATAAGCTAGCACGATCCTTCTAACTCAAATAATTGACCACCTTGTTCTCTTTCTTTAGGTGGTAATGTATTGAGAAACCATAATCTTTATTAACTCTAACCATCTTCTCTAGAGCATGCTCATCTCCTTCCAAGTGAATATATATTTAAGACATTTATGATTAGTATATATATCACACATTTCTCCATAAAGATCATGCCTCCATATCATTAAAGAAAAAAATTACCTCTTCTAATACCAAATAATGAGTTGGGTAATTTTCCCCATGAATCATTAACTACAAAAAAGAATAAGTGATAACCATGTTATTATTCATAAGAACACATACCAATCCATTCATGTATGCGTTGTTAAAGATTACAAACCCTTATTCAATATAAGTTAATTTAATCACAGGTGCACTAACCAACCATCTATTTAGTTCCCAAATATTTACTTCACATTAATTTGTCTAGAGAAACTTGACAACATTCGGAGTAAACTTGGTAAGAGAATTAGATAGTTGTGAGAAATTCTCCAAAAACCGTCAATAATAACCATATAAACCAAGAAAGATACTAATCTCAACAACCATGGTTGGTCTTGGACGACATTAAATATCCTCTATCTTTGATGGATCTAATAATATACCATCTCTTCAGATTATGTGACCCAAATATGAATCCTTTTGCAGAAAAAATTTTACACTATGTAAATTTTTCATATATATTCTCCTACCTTAGGGTATTTTGTACAATTATCAAGTGATCATCATTCTCTTCCTTGCTCTTTGAATAGATAATAATATCATCTATAAATACTACCAAAAATTGATGGACATAATCTCTAAATACTCTATTCATAAAATCTATGAAGATAACATGGGAATTAGTAAGACCAAAATGAATCACTTCATAGTCATAGTGTCCATAACTTGTATGGAAATATATCATGGGTATATTCTCCTTATTAACCCTCAATTGATGATATCTATAATGAAGACCAATTTTGGAAAAGTACTGATCTCTACACAGTTGGTCAAACAAGTCATCAATATAGGGGATAGAATACTAATTCTTGATCGTGATATTGTTCAACTCCCAATAATCCATACGGAGCCACATTGATCCATCTTTCTATTTCACAAATAGAATAGGTGCACCCTAAGGTGAAACACTTGTCCAGAAGAATCCATTATCAATTTTTTCGTGGATTTTATTCTTTATTTCCCTAAAATCAATCAAATTCATTCTATAAATATGTCTTTTAAATTGGTATGGAACCATGTATGAGTTCTATTAATAACTCAGCTTTTCATTTTGGAGGAAGAATATGAAACTCTTAAATAAATACATCCAAAAAATACCAAACAATAGGTATATCATTGAAATCAAATTTATCCAAAACCATTTGAGATAAACAAGTCTTTTGAATGGGAATTAAGACCCATACATAGAATTTTATCTCCATAGGAAGTTCATACTTATCATCACATGTATGGATGATCATAAGAGGGTTATAAATATCAAAATTAACTACCCTTTATCAACAATTTATGTGGGATTTTTTGGATAAATTCAATCCATGCTTAAGATGATATCAAATTCAACCAAATAATGAATGAAAATATTTGTAGGAAACACATTCCCAAAAACCTCAACTATAGATGAATCATATACTTGAGGTGAACTCATCTTACAGTTAAGGTTTTTTTACTGCTAATTCTATATGTAATTATATTGGTGGAATCCTAACACCCTTATAAAATTATTTATATATGAAAGAGTGTGTATCTCTCGAATAAAATATGGAATTGGTTGTTCTAGATTGGATGGTAATTGTATATATCATCACGATGTTATTGAAACTCTCATCATAAATAGTGATTTCATGAGAGTTAACATTTTCCCTAATCTTAAGAGGTTTTTGAAATTGATCATAAATACCAACCATTGGGTTTGATCAATGGTTAGAATAAATCCCATTCTCGTTACACTTGCAGCACGAAATCGTGGGAGGTGCATTTTGTACCAGTTTTTCCAAATTCACAATGTTATCTTACTTATTCCAATAAATTCTCTAATAAAATTCATGATGGTACTCCTTTCCACACTTAAAAAATTTATTATACCCCTCAATACAATTTCCCTCATTATTATTCCCACACATAGTGCATAAAGGGAAGCTCATCTTTATCAGTTCATGGTTTATTAATTTTCCATTAAACTCGATCTTCCTTTTATTTTCCAAACCATGAGATTGATATATGAATCAAACATCCATTCCAACCTTTATTGCACAAAAAAAATATATTTTTAGATACTAAAGTCTATTTTTTCCAGTTCCCTTCTAAGACATGGCTTTAAACCCTTAAATAACCTATCAACTTTAATTTGAGGTTCCATGAAAATTCCCAAACAGTACATTGCAAGTCTCATGAAATTATCCTTGTAGGTACCAATAGATTCATCATATATTTTCTTCAACTTAAGGAAATCCTTATTTATCATAGTATGAATAATCTGAGGAAACTACTTATTGAAAAATAAGTTCTTGAACTCAACCCAGTCCATGGATTCAATATCATCTTGTTGTATCACATTCTTGATTAGATTTCACCACTGGTATTCTTTTCCTTCTAATAGACAAATAGGAAGAATGAATTTAACATGCTCTAAACACTATATAATAGAGAATAACTTTTCAGTATTACTAATTCGTTATTAATTAAAAAGTATATTAGAAGAGCCTCTAAAAGAAGGTGGATGTTGCCTCCTGAAAGAATCACCTAAATTTTGTTCCCTCATTTTATTATGTGAAAGTCCACCAAGACTCATAGCTTAAGAAAGATGTGTGAGAATATAAATTAGGTTCATCATTCCTACTGCCATATCATTCTATTTATTAGGAGTAAAATCGTTGCATTGTCCATCACAATCAGCAATAACACGGTTTCTTTTTGTTCTAACTATTAACTAAAACTAAAAAACATAGAGTGAGAAAAAATTATCATATCGAGGAACCACATAATCATGAAAATTATCTTATAGGATTTCTAAATTATTCCACCTTTATTAATCTATGAAACATTAGGTTTATCATAGGTTATTCATAGACAACTTTTTTTTAAATCCTTCACAATGGTTCTTGAAGAGTTTTTGAATTCCTAAAGCATATCCAATAGGAGTTTCAAAATAGGTGTGTACCAAGGACTGTTGTCATGTACCAGATTACCCCAAGTCAGGACAACATATTTTCAAAGTTTTTAACCCTAGGTAAATCTATTTGAGAGACACATCCACTTGTAGTATCCAGATAGGGATGTATTGGTAGGAAACAACTCACTATGTCTTTTACCAAAAATTCAATATAGTTTTTGATACATTTTCTTACCCTTAGACTTATTCCTAGACATTTCCTTAGGATTATCTCTAAGGTTTTCCCATTGTATCTTCTAATGGTTAAATAAAAATTTTATCTAATACCAACTATATGAACCCTCACTTTTCATACATTAACATTACATAACATTTTCATAATAATTAAAAAATTATACAAATTGATGGAAAATGATCGTACTAGTGTAGTGACATTGGAAACATGGAAACACAAAAACTGATACATAAGCAAGCACATTATCTCCCACTAGGTTCTCCTTGACTAGAAACCTTCTTAGACACATCAAACATAATACATATCTTCATAAATTTGGGAAGGAAACATTAAAATGGGTGATATAAAATGATTAGTAAGGTTAAAAAAGAGAGATATACTGGCATCATCATGGGATTAAGGGTCTGAGAACATAGTCTTGAAAATAGAAGATCATACCTTGTAAATCAAATATCATATACATGAATCTTGGAATAAATATTGGAAGTTCATAAGAAATAATTTATAAGGAGATAATGAAAATAATCCGTGAAAGTATAACATAGGAATAAAAAATTGAATTGTAAAAGACCCATATGCAAATAATATGATTTCTACAGTAGCCAACGAATATCTACCAAGTCTATCTTGGTAGTATAAGTTCACTCCCCAGAATATCTTGGCCATCATGTTCACTACCATGGACATATTGGTAGCATGAGTTTACTCTTCATACCATCTTGGTAGTCATAGTTCAATACCATGGCCATCTTATAAGTCATGGTTCATTACAAAGACAATTTTTGTCTATCTCATGTGATATAAATCTTTACCCAATGCATTGGTGGCACATATAGGTCCAAACCATCTCATAATAAAATCGTATATAAATGTTCCACATGATCATAAATATTTATATCATAACTCATGAAATAAAATTGCTATCATAAAAATGTAGTCATATCGTAACCCACTGAAAAATATAGGTTTCATAATAATTTCATCATAAACATAACCTGTAAAAATAAGCAGGTTTTAAAAGTATATAATCCACAAAAGAGAAATGATTTCCATCAATATCATTACATTAAAAGATAACCCATTTATATAAATAATATGAATGGAAAACGTTAAAAAAATTTTACAATGGAATAATTAATGCTAAAAAATGTTACTTATAGGGTAAATAATGTTGAAATATATATTAAAAACATTTCACATGGAAAATATCTTTTCTACATCAATTTTCATAAACATACTAACTTTTATGAAAAGATTTTTCTTTGAAAAAAAGATATAAATACTAATAAATAAAGTATTTAAAACCATAAAATCATTTTAAAATCATTTTTATGTGAAAATATTCTTCAAATATCTTTTAAGAACATTTTTGACAAAAAAATTTAAAACATGGTTTTTGAACACAATATATTTCCGACTGATGACAGATACGATCATATTTTACATAAAAACATTATCTAAAGTACCAAAGAATATAAAATTGGTACTAATACATGAGGATATCATTAATAACCCAAGGTTAAAAAACTTCAGGAGTATTCTTGAGATATGGATCCTAATATTTCATCAAATAATCATAATCATTAACAATCTCTAAAAAATGATGAAATTGTTTTAATAAGCTCTTACCAATTGGTTACCTGAGATCATAATCTCCCTGAATGAAAAATAAATTACATGAAGCATAAAATATCATGAAAATATTTATATTCATTATTTAACATTTAAAATAGAAATACATACACCTCAAAATAATTTAGGTGCATAACAAAACATGATTCTCAAAGAAGGAAAATTGAGACAAATTTTTTTTACCGATTTGATAACATTTAAAACTTAAACCCCATGAAAGAAAGATCATAAAATGGATATGTTAATTCCCATAAATTTAAGTATAATACAGATAAAAATAAATTCATTGGCATTACATACATCATTAAAGAGGAATGGGTGGTGAGTAAAGAACACATCTCATATAAATAAAAAGTGAGATCAAATCCCCTTACCTTGTAGCTTGACTCCCATTGTACGTTTTCAAACAAGTTGAATAATATATATATATATTTTATAAATATTTTATAAAAAATTATTATTATATCTAATACCATATATGGTTTGATTATGAACTTTTATAACCCACTTGTTAACCAACCTATGTTAAGGTTCCACTTCAGATACTATTCTTTTTGTTCTTTGCATGTGTCTTAATTTTATATATCAGATGTCCTTATTCATATACCATGATTCAAAAATGTAAACCACGATATAAATATAGTTTATATTAAGTATATTTGTGTTATAATGTTATATAGAATATATAATTAAGAAATGGAATACACCATTCATGGAGACGACAAGCTATATATACGCATGAACGTTGTTTTCGTTTTTTATTATTATATAGAATGAAATAATGAAAATGAAATATATTTATATATTTATATAATATTATTAGAGTAGAATTATAAATTTTTATATATAATATAATTTTATTGAACAAATCATTAATACTTTCCATGTAGTGTGTGAATGAATCACATCACTTTGAGGGGGTGGTAGTCCACACTTCCTCAAACAAAATTATCATACTTACAGCAAATGGAACTAGACAGATATGTGTTGTAAAGGGAATAAATAAGAATAAAAACCTAATAAATATAATATATAACATATATAAATATTTTTTCCATCATAATGTCCACCATTAAAGGATGTAAAAGATAAATGAACAATCATCGTTTAGTGAGGCGGTAGTTCACTGTACACGTAAACAGTATGTTCGTTACCCATTATATGGAAGTGTGTGTAATTATAGGTCTAAAACTTAGTACAAAACAATAATAGTATATTGAAGATACTGGCGTTTTTATAAAATCATGTAATAAAGTTAGTGGAGGTGTGGATAAAGGATATAAAATAAAGGATCTTCAGAGAAGACGTTACCTCTTAATCGGGTAACTCCTTTTAGTTTGTGCCAAGAGGCTTTCTTGGAAGGATTTTTTACCATTGGAATGATTGAAAGAGTAAGGGATGTATGTTTAGAAGTGTAATGGGTATATCATTGATGATCCTAATTGGTTTTAGAGGTGTTAAGAAGAGGGATAGGTGGTGGTCTATTATAGAGAAGGGAAAGGACTCACTTAGTATTTCTGAAAAAAAGTTAAGTGTAACAACGTTTTTACCTAAAAAAAGTCATAAAATCCAAAAACACACATTAAAGGAAGGTTAATTTCTTAATAATATCCATAAAATGAGTTTTTGGAAATTTTCTAATTCAGTTTCTGTATTAAATTTAATTTTTAGTCCTTAATTGAGCATAATATTACATTAATCAATGTAATTAATTTTAATCACTTTCACTAATTGTTTTGGTAAAAAACAATGTTTACAATATGAAATATTATATATTATGATGAATAAAAATATGGAATCTGTTTTTTCAAATTCCTATAAAATAATTGGAAAAAAATAATTTAATTTTAATCTCACAATCAGGTTAAAAATGCGGGTATTAAAGTAAAAATGATCTAAAGTTTGCTATGTTTTATATCAAATTTCAATGTGAAATTGGTTCCAACTATATATATTTTATTAATTGATTAAAATATAATATATTTAAACTTAAGATAATTATGAAATTATAAATTAAGAAATAATCTTTATATTATGAAATGAAATTTCTAAATGTGTCTAAATTTAATTTAATTTTTTTTAAATAAGAACATTATAAGTAGTTCATTTGAAAAACGTCATTTTTAAACATATAAGGATATTAACAAAAATCACATATTTTATTATCAATATGTTTTACTTATTTTAAAAAAAATATAAAAAATATTTGAAAATATTTTATTACTATTCATATAAATAATTTTAATAACTAGGTTATAATTATCTCATTTAAATAATTATAAAAATTAAAAGATGTTTTGTAGAAACATCGGTGTTGCATGTAACGTATGCCAAGTCAGTGTTGCATGTAACATACAAAAATTTGGTGTTTCATGTAACATACACCAAGTAGAGGTTGTATTTAACATACATAGAGTTAGTTCTATATAACATACACTAATTTGGTTCCCTATGAAAGGAATTTTTGACTTAATTCATTACAAGAAATAAATGAAAATTAAATTTATTTGAAAAAAGGTCCATAAAAACGAGGGATGAAAAAAACAATGAAGCTTAGATGATCGTGAATGGGTCAATAATTCCGTTTATTAGACATAATAGAGACACTAATTGTTGTCTAGGTGTTGGAACATCTAGTATGATGTGGGAGGGGAATTTCAAGGTTTTTGAGTAAATCTTCCTCCATAAGAGAAGATGTGATTTGAATGAACTCCTTTATCTTAGGAATAAAGAAGTGGTGACCAAGGACAAGAGTTGTTGAATCTAGATGGTGGATATGTGGGATGAAAATAATCTTCAATTCATCATTGGGATCTGTAAAGGTGATTTTCAAGACATTGAGATCATTGCATACTCATGATATTCCACACGATGTTTTGACCATGAGGGTAGTATTTGAGGCACTAGTGATATTAAAAAGGGATGAATACATGTATGTGGATCCAAGTACATATATGTAAGGCATTTATAGTGGAGACTTGTGCGACCGTCAATAATTCATAATTTTGTACCTAATCGTTGTATTGGGTCCTCAGTTGGATCTTAATGGGTGAATTTTACTTAATCTATTCATATCCATAAATGTTCCGAATAGATGAGGATAAATTGGTATCTTTATATCCGAACTAGTAAATATTTTGATTCATGATGAGATTTATCCCAAGAAAAGTGTAACACCCCGAGATTTTGGGAGATATTTTTTTCAAATTAATTTATTCTCTTTGATATTTTTCATTTCACGCCACCCTGAAGATATTTTATTTTATATTAATAAATAATTTATGGATTGCGTTATATAAAACAACAAGTTAATTCTGCACTAAAGCAGCATACATTTTAGCTTTCTCTGCAAGGAACACTGAGGTTAGCTTAATCCATTAGTTACCTAATAATTAGGAATGAATTTAGAAACCATATAAATATAAATTGATTGATTCTATAAAAGTGTAAATTTATGGGAAAAATACAATTTATATTAATAATTTAAATTAAATACTAATATTAAAGGATATTAATTAAATTTATATTTTATATATTCACAATAATATTTTTTAGAATTATCCAATAGATTTGATAGATATAATATAAAAACGAACACAATTTGGTGCTTAAAAACCTATTTTTTTTATAAAGGTAGTTTTACCCCCTTTTAATGGTGAATACTTTTTAAATAATTTTTTTTGAACCCTTATAGATTTAATATTTAAAAATAAACAATATATTTTAAATAGAAATAGAAATTATAATTTAGGATACATTTTTGATATTTTTATATAATATTTCATTTTAATGAATAATAAGAAATAATGAATTTTAATTCAAAACTTCTTTATCATATATTAATTTATAAGATTAAATTAGATTTTAAATTTTTTAAAAAGTTTAATTAGATAATAATTTTATAAATTGATCCAATTTAGTTCATTGTAATCAGTTTCACATTTAAATTTTGAATAAAAACATTGCAATCTTTTGGATGTTTTTACTTTAATAACCCGCAGTGTTGTCCTATCAGCAGGATTTTTTTTAAATTAATTTCTTTAACATATGTGATTCAAATTTGTTAAAAAATTATATATTAGGATTCAGAATAATTTCTGATTTATAATTTCTTATAAGTTCATTGTTTTTTACCTGAAAATATTAGTGTTAGTGATTAATATTAATTACAACCATTAAGAGAAAAATTATGTTTACAAAGTACTAAACCTTAAATTGAATACCCAAAATGACCAATACACTTGTACAAACCCATTTTATAGAAATTATTCATCCATTAAACTTACAATATTGAGTTTTTTTGGTTTGGTATGCCTTTTTTAGTTAAAACTGTGTGTACACATAAGTTTTTTTTTCAAAAATACCAACTGTGTCCTTTCCCTTCCCTATCAATGGCCGCCAACTCTACATATTATTAACACCTATAAAACCACATAGGTTCACCAAATATATAAAAACTACACTTATAAACATTCCTAAATTCCTCATAGAAGCTTCACCTTGGGAATAAAGCAATCCAAGGGAGCCTTTTGGCGCAAACCAAAAGGATTTACCCGATTAAGAGGTAATGACTTCTCTCAAGATTATTTTTTTATTTTCTTTCTCCACCCCATACACTATAATTATTCAATGATTTTATAGAAAAAAAGTGTATTAAATATACTAGGGTGTTTTATGGTATGTTTTCTACCTAAACTTACACAAAAATTCATCTAATGGGTAACAAATATACTGTTTATATGTATAGAGAACTACCGCCTCACAAAAAGATGATTGTTCATTTTTCCTTACCGCCTATCATGGTGTACATTATAATGGAAACTATATTTATATATGTTATATATTATATTTATTATTCCTTTAATATTTTTTAATTATTTTAAAACACATATCATTATACTTTTCATTTTTGTGTAAATATGATAATTTTGTTTGAGGTAATGTGGACTACCGCCCCCTTAATGTGATGTGATTTGTTGACACTCTAAATAGAATGTATTAAGGATAAATTTAGTGAAATTATATGACATAGAATATATAATAATTCTAATATAATAATGATATATATACATATAGATACATATATTTTATTTAATTACTTTGTTTCCATACTGCTATTAAATTGAAATAGTGTTCATGTGTATGTAGGACCTACATACTCCATGAGCGGGGCATTCCATTTCATAATTATATAATATATATTATTATAATACATATATAATGAATATAAATTATATTTATATCATTTTTTTATTATGTACATTATGATATATTTAATATGACCAAATATATAACAAATCAAGACACATGCGAAAAACTAAGCGAATTTTACCCGAAGCATAACTTTAACATGGAATTGTTAAAAAATGGAAAATATAAAGTAGTTATCAAACCAAATATGGTATTAAATATAATAATATTATTATTTGATATATTTATAATAAACTTATATTTATTATACATTATTTTTAAATGAGTATGATGAGAGTCAAGATACAAGGTAACATGGTTTCATCTCACTTTTTATTTATGTGAGATACATGATTTATTCACACCCATTATTTTTATGTGGTGTGTATAATACTCCTAGATGTATTCTATAATTCTGATAATTAATTTTTGTGGTATTTAAAAATAAATTTAATTATATTTTTTTCATTGGGACTATGTTTCAAAAGTTAGTAAATCGGTAAAATGGGTTTGTCTCAATTTTCGTTCTCTGAGACACATGTCATGTTATGCACCTATATTATTTTATGATGTGTATATAATAACATAGAAATGTTATATCATAAATATAATTCTATTAAGGATATTTTAATCTTCATACAATTTAATTTTCTTAAAAGGGGAGTATGGTTCAAAGTTACAATGTGGGAAGAGTTTATTGAAACAATCCCACTACTTTTCAAGATAGATTATGATTATGCTTCCTTTGATGAAATATTATGATCCATATTTTAATAAAACTTATTAATTGTATTCTTCTATGTTTATTCATGAAATATTTATATATTAGTACCATTTTCCACTCTTTGGAACATAATATAGTTAATAAAGTGTTTTTAAGATTGTCTGAATTTACCTATCTATTCGATTATAAATCTATGTTCCTTCAAAACCATATTTTCTAAAAGGTTTAAAAGAACTATTATTATCCTATGATCTTGAAATTAAATATTTACCCATGTTTTACCTTTTTAAAAAAATTGTTTTTAAAAATGAATCTTCTTATCGTTTTCCGATCGAATAACTTTTCTAAACTTTTTACGGTACAGAAGGAAAGTTCGAGACATACAAAATTACCCATAATCAAGATTGTCCTTCCATTAAAGCTTCCTTTAGAAGATAATAAGTTTTAAGGAATTTGTTTCCTAATTTTATTAAAATTAATTTTTTAAAGTTGTTTTTGAATAAAATGGTTTTCAAAATGTTTTCAATCTTATTTTCAATGTTTCAAGGGAAAAGGGGTCTTCAAAATGTTTTCAAGATTCATTCATAAGTTTTAAAGTAAAATGGTTTTCAAAACATTTTCAATATATATTTATAAGTTTTAATAGTCATTTTAATAAAATATAGGTTTCAAAACATTTTTATGATTTTTTTATATGTTTTCAAAGTATTTTCAATGAAATGGTTTTCAAAATGATTTTACGATTTTTTATAGGTTTTCAAAGTATTTTTAATGAAATGGTTTTCAAAATGAATTCATGATTTTTTATAATATTTCATTATATTTTCAATAAAATGTCGTTAAATTTTTTTTCATGATTTCTTTTAAAGGTTTCAAACTATTTTCAAATAAAAATGTTTTTAAAATGTTTTAAAGATTAATTTATATGTTTTCAAAGAAATGGTTTTCAAAAGGTTTCCAATATTTCATTGTATGTTTTCAATTTTTTTAAGAAAATTATTTTTAAATTGTTTTATGCATTAAAATATCTTTTCATAGAATAAAAAATATTTTCTTCAAGAAATATTTTTTTTAAAGATATTTCAAAATTATTTTCCATAAAAGATGAAATCTGTTGGTGTTAATCATGCATTTATAGAGAATGATATAAAGGTTCCATTCATATTATTTCTATGAATAGGTTATGGTTAATTTCATGATATTTATGAAACTTATTTCTCTTTCACGGGTTACATGTTTATGAAATTTTCTTCTTTTTCACAGGTTTTTCTTTTGATGAAATGATTATAAAATAATATTTTTTTCCACAGGTTATGATATGATTACATGTTTATGATACCCATATAATTTCATGGGTTATGATATGATTTTTAAATATCTTGTGGAACATGTATGTATGATTTCATTATGAGATGTGTGGGAACAATATCTTCCCATGGAGAATTGGGTAAATATTTAAATATCATTAGATTGTCTAATATGGTCTTGGGAATGAATCATGACAACTAAGATAGCCATGGGAGCGAACCAAGACTACCGAGATGGTATGAGGAGTGAACTTGTGATACTAATGTGGCCACAATATTAAACCATGACTACTAGGATGGTTGGGGAGTGAACCCATAATAACAAGATGGTCTTGGAATCGATGCCTTGGATACTATGAAAATCATATTATATGGTTATTTGTCTATGAAAATTACCTGTTTTATTCCTATGTTATACTTTTATGGATTATTTTCTTTATTTCCCTATTATTTATGTCCTATGAACTAATAATATTTATTCCATGATTCATGTTTACGATGTTATGATATTCATTTTATGATCTATCAATTTTATGACCACATTCTCATATCCTTTTTCTCATTCTTATGATTACATGTCTCACTCGTTTACCCTTATTTAGAATTTGTGATCAGCCCTTTTTATATCTATTTCCACATGTTATGAAGATATGAATTGAGTATGATGTGTCTAATAAGGGTTCTAGTCATAAAGAACATAGTGGGAGTTAATTTTTCTCAATTAAATACCAGTGTTTATGTTTCCATGTTTCTAAAGGAACTAGAATTAGACAGTATTTGTCCATTTGTTTGAATAATGTTTTAAGTATTCCAAAAAAGTTATGTAATGTTAATGTATGAGAAGTTTGGGTATCTATAGTTTGTATCAGAGAAAAAATTTAGTTTACTATTAAAAAATAGGATGAGAAAACATTATTGAGATCCCTAGGTATATTTTTAAGGATATGTCTAGAGAAGTCTCTAAGGATATGTATATGGAAGGGTCAATGTTTAGGAAAATTTCCTAGAATTTTAGTAAATGACAAAGTGGGTGGTTTCCTAGAAATAAATACCTGTCTGGATACTACAAGTGGATGTGGCTCTAGAACATATGATCCTAGGGGTAACAAGTCCCACAAGATGTTTTGGTCCTCACTAAGGGTAATCTGGTACATGATAATAGACATTTTTGCACACTTGTTTTGAAACTCTAGGTGGATATGTTATAGGAATTCCAAAACTCTTTATGAACCATCATGAAGTATTTAAATAGAGTATGATTTTGAATAACCATAGATAAACCTAAGGTTTATTATATTAAATAAGTTGTATCCATGATTTAGGCACCCTATAAGTACTTTTTCATGATTATATGGTATCCAAATATAATAAATGTTTCTCACACTATGATTTATGGTCTTAGTAAATAGAGAAAACTAGAAGGAACATGGTTAATATTTATTGTTTTAGATGTTGAAAGTATGGGAATTATGAGAATATATTTTTCAATTGTAAATGTCATGAAGAGAATCTGGTAGGAGGAACAAGTATTGGTTATACTTCCAATGATAATGAGACTTTAAATGACAAGTGAAAGGTATGTGATGTTATTTCAATATATTTTTTACATTAAACATAAGAAGCATGATTAGATTGAGGTTAACAAAACTTAAGAATGATTATTTTTTTATATTCTTGGAAATATGTATTAAGTAATATGTTGATGAAGCCTAAGTAATGGTTTAAGAATAATGTTAGATTAATTAATTATTTATGTTTTAGAATTCAAAGATTACATTATATGAATCATGAAATATATACATATTTTCAGAATACTATTTCATTAAGGATTGAAAAGGACATGTTGAATGGTGATGAAGACATAGAAATCTGATTTCGTGGAAGGTTGATATTTTGATTTGGGGAAGGAATCCCTTAATTAATGCCTGACATTGAGATAATTATGTTCGGTTAATTATATTCTAGATATGAATAAGTAAATTAGAAGGTACGGATTATTTTGGAACTGATTATTGAAAAAGTGTTCTATCTCATCAAGGATGATATTCAAAACTTAGTATATTTAAAGAATATATAA
Source organism: Viscum album (assembly GCA_963277665.1). Taxonomy (NCBI): domain Eukaryota; kingdom Viridiplantae; phylum Streptophyta; class Magnoliopsida; order Santalales; family Viscaceae; genus Viscum; species Viscum album. The sequence goes on along the minus strand of OY728128.1, from coordinate 2,077,600,534 downwards.
AGTAATCATTTGAATATGTAAGAATTCATTTTTTTCAAAAATGATTTTTGGTAATTAAGGTTTTTACCCAGTTCTAAAAGAATATGTGATGAGGTTATTCACATGTTTGGAATGTAAAAATTAAGTGTTACTTTTGGATATATGGGGGGATCAATTTTAAGTGGTTTTCATGACATTATTTCCAAATATTTTAAGTATCATATTTAGAAAGTGTTATAAGGTTTACCATTTATGAAATGTTGATTTTAAACATTAGATTAGTTCAATAAGATTAAAGTGTTATCTCCATATAAGGATTTATATATATTGGATATCCTGTTAAATCAACTTTTTGTTGATGATAACTGATAACAAATGTGACAGAATATCAGGGATCTCATGATCTATTAGTACATTCAGAATGAAAAATTCACCTTAATTTTTAGATAAAGAGGTGAAATGGATCAATGGACAAAAAAGGGTGAAGTTGTAATGAAATCATGAAATTATATCTTTTCATAAAGATTCATAAACTTTAAGAAAAATGATATTGAAACCAAATTTAATTTTCAAGTGCCTTTGTTTCTAAAACATCATAAGGTCCCTTAGGTCATTGCAGATTTATGTATTTGTGATTGTTAACTTTCTCCTAACTTTGTTCTATATCACTCTATATTAGAACATGATGGTCATATTTCTATTCCATTTCCTTGTTTTCACTTCCCAACTATGTTCTCAAATGTGGGAATATTATTTTGAGTTACTTTGGGTAACAGTTATGATTCCGACATTCCTTTCGAAGAAAAGTGTTAGTACTCATTTTTATGATGTGGGTTTCTATGACTAAAACATTCAAGTATTAACCCTTTGATAACCTAGATTAATTTAAATGGTGAAACTAATTTTAAGGGGGTATAATGTAACACCTCTAGCTTTTGTGAAGTATTTTTTTGGAATTAATTTTTTATCTTTGAAATTTTTCATTTCATGACACACTAAAAATAGATTATTTTATATTAAATAACTATGTCTGACTTGCGTTATAGGAAACAAGTAGTTCATTGTGCTCTACAAAAAACAAAATTTTTAACATCCTCTATACCTAACACTGGGGTTAACGTACATTACACACATGATTGACTTTCTGTGATGGCATACGTAACACACAAGACTGAGTATTATTAAACAATAATTCATTATTAAAATATTATTATTTAATATGATATTAAATGGAAATTAAATTGAATATAATAGTATTAAATAACATATGAATATATAAATTTTAATTCATTGGTTACCTAAAAATTAGAAAATAATATAAAAATTGAATTAATATAAATGGATTGATTTTATAAAAGTCTATTTTTATATAAAAAAATTATTCATATTAATATGTTAAATTAATTACTAATAGTAAATGATTTTAATTAAATTTATATTTTATACATTCACAAAAATATTTTTTATAATCATATAATAAATTATATATATATAAGATAAGAACAAACCAAATTTGATGCTTAAAAACCTATATTTTTTAAAAGGTAGATTTAGCACCTTTTAATGAAAACCCCATTATAAATCCAATTTTGGTCACTTTCATTGATTTAATATTTCAAAATAAAAATAAAATTTTAAAATAAAACATAAAATTTTTGTTAGGATAAATTTTTTGTATTTTTCTGTAAGGTTTCATTTTTTAATGACAAGTTAAAAAGAATGAATTTTAATTTTAACTAATTTTTCATCAAATTAATTTTTAAGTTTAATTTTTTTCAATTTGTTGTAATGATTAATTATATAATAATTTTATAAATTAATACAATTTAGGTCATTTTAATAAATTTTACTTTGAAATTGGGTATGAAAACACAACAATCTTTGGGATGTTCTTACTTTTAAACCTCGCAGTGTCGTCCCTTTAGTGGGATAATTTTTAAATTAATTTATGATAATTATATGATTAGAATTTTGGAAAATGGATTAAATATTTGGAATAAGAATAATTTATAATTTCGAAAGAGTTAAACATTTTTTTCATAAATATTAGTGAAAGTTATTAAAAGTGTTTACAATGATTAAGAGAAAACATAGGCTGAAAAAGTAATAAACCTTAAATTTAATATTCTAAAAAATCAATAAAATTTTTAAAGACCCATTTTATGGAATTTTTTTGGCCATTAACCTTATATTATTCATTTTTTTATGTTTTTATGTCCTTTGTGTAAAAACTTGCGTACATGTAACTTATTTTCAAAAATGCCAAGTGTGTCCTTTCCCATACCTTTAAAAGGCAACCATTTATCTATATTCTTAACACCTATCAAAACTCATGGGTTTGGCCAATATATTCCCAATAAAATAAAAAAAATACCTCCCTTAATCCAAGAAGCTTCACCTTGGGAATAAAGAAATCTATGGAAGCATTTTGGCATAAACCCAAAGGAGTTACCTGATTAAGAGGTAACGAATTCTCTCAAGCTTCTTTATTTTATTTTCTTCCTCCACCCCTCCATTATATTTATTCCATGATTTTATAACAAAAAAATTATATTAAATATATTATAATTTTTAAGCTATGTTTTATACCTACACTTAATCACACCTCCACTTAATTTGTAACAAGCATATTATTTATATGAATGACGGACTATCGTCGCACAAAACAATGACTGTTAATTTTTTCATACCACCTAACATGGTAGAAATTTTGATGGAATATATATTTATATATGATATATATTCTATTTATTATGTATTTAATATTATTTAATTATTTTACAACACATATCTTTATACTTTCCATTTTGTGTAAATATGATAATTTCGTTTGAAGGAGTGTGGATTATCTCCCCCTTAAAGTGATATGATTTGTTCACACACTACATGGAGTGTATTAAGGATTGGTATATTGAAATTATATGATATATATAATATAATAATTCTACTATAATAATTAAATATATAAATATATATACATATATTTCATTTAATTACCTTTTTCAATACAACTATTAAACAGAAACAACGTTCATGCATACACACGGTATACTGTCTCCATGAAAGGTGTATTCCATTTCATACTACTATATTCTATATATTATTATAATAAAAATATAATAAATATAAATTATATTTATATCATGGTTTATATTCTTGAAATAATTATATAAGTATAAGGACAAAAAATAAAACAAATTAAGACACATGCGAAAAACATAGCGAATATTACACGAAGCATAATATTAAAATAGAATTGTTACCGAAAGGGTACTTTAAAGTCATAATAAAACCATATATGATATTAATTATAATAATATGGGTCTTTTATATATGTATAATAAACTTATATTTATTATACATTATGTTTGAACGAGTACGACGAGAGTCGAGACTCAAGGTAAGGGGATTTCAACTCACTTTTTTATTCCTGTGAGTTACATGTTTTATTCATCACCCATTCATTTTGTGTTGTGTTTATAATACCCATGGATGTATTTTTTGCTTAATATACTTAAATTTATGGTTATTTACCTATCCGTTTTATTATATTTATCTCATTGGGACTATGTTTCAAAAGTTACCAAATCCGTAAAATGATTTTGTCTCAATTTTTATTGTTTGTGACACAATCCATGTTATGCACCTATATTTTTCCATGAGGTGTTTATACTAAATTTTAAATGTTATATCCTGAATCTATTTCTAGTAATGATATTTTAAGATTGATTTAATTTTATTTTATTAAAATGGGAGTATGGTTCAAATTTACAATGTTGTATGAGTTTATTGAAACAATCTCATTACTTTTCTAGATTGTTTATGGTGATGATTCCTTTCATGAAATATTATGATTAATATCTCTATAAAACTCATTAATTTTATTATTATATATTTATTCAGGATATATTCATATATTAGTATCATATTCACACTCTTTGGAATATAATATAGTTAAAAGGTGTTTTAAGAAAGACCGAATTTACCTCTTCCTTCGATCAGAAATCTATATTACTTCAAAACCATATTTTCTAAAAGGTTTCCAAAAACTATTATAATATTATCCTATTATTTTTTAATAAAATATTTACCATTATTTTACCTCTTAAAAATAGTACTATTTTTAAAAAGGAATCTTCTTATCATTTTCCGGTAGAAAAACTTTTCCAAACATTTTACAGTGTAAAAGGACTGTTCAGAACATACAGATTTACCCACTATCCTGACCATAATTCCATTGAAAATTAATTTAGAGTAATATAAAGTTTTTTTTCAAGATTGTTTTTTCATAATATTATAGAAATTCATTATTTTGGAGTGGTATTCAAGAAAATGGTTTTCAAAATGTTTTCAAGCTTATTTTTAGAGTTTAAATGGATAAAGAGTTTTAAAAATGGTTTTAGGCTACTTTTATATTTTTTCAAGTAATAATTTATTAAAAAATTCAAGATTGTTTTATAATTATTCAATGTTATTTTCACAAAAATGTTTTTAAAAAAAATTCAGTATTTCTTTATATGTTTTTAGAGTATTTTCAGTGAAATGGTTTTCAATTTTTTTTAATATTTCTTTATATGTCTTCAAATTATTTTCAATGAAATGGTCTTAAAAAAATTTAAATCTTTATTTATAATGTTTTTAATTATTTTCAGTGAAATAGGTTTTTAAATATTTTTCAAGATTTCTTTTAAAATTTTCAAAGGGTTTTCAATGATATTATTTTAAATGTTTTGAAGATTATTTTATAGATTTTTAAATGAATGGATTTTTAATTTTTTAAATATTTCTTTATATGTTTTCAAAGTATTTTAAATGGAAAGGTTTTAAAAACATTTTCGTGATTTCTTAAAAAAAATTCAAGTTATTTTCTAAAAGAAATTACATTAAAATTGTTTTATGTAATAAAATTACATTTTCATATAAGAAAGGATATTTTCCTCAAGAAATGTTTTTTGAAAGTTATTTCAAAATTATTTTCATCAAATATTACATTTGTTGACTCATTCATTTCTAGGAAATGATCTAAATGTTCCATTCATATTATTTCTTAGAATGCGTTATGTTTAATGTAATGGTCTTTATGAAACCTGTTTTTATTTCATGGGTTATATGTTTATGAAATACATTTCTCTTTCATAGTTTATGATTTTGATTAAATGATTAGGAATCTTTTATCATTTTCCATGTGTTATGATATGACTACATCTTTATGTTACTGATTTCATTTCATAGGTTATGATATTATTTTTAATGATATTGTGGCACATGTATGTATGATATCATTATGAGTTAGTTGAGTCCTATATCTCACTCCAATGCATTGGGTAAAGATTTATATCTTATTAGATATACTAAGATAGTCTTGCGAAAGAAACATGACTTCTAAGATGGAAAAGAGAGTAAACCATGACAACTAAGATTGTATGAGAAGTTAACCCATGGTACTAAGATGGCCATGGGAGTGAACCATGACTACCAAGATGGTATGGGGAGTGAACAAATAATACCAATATTTTCTTGGTAGTGATGACTTGTCTACTATGGAAATCATAATATATTCTTATGTGTGTGGCATAATTCCATGTTTTATTCATATGTTATGATTTCAAGGATTATATTCTTTATTTCCATATTATTCTTGTCTTAAAAACTGCCATGCTTTATTCCATGATTCATGTTTATAGTATTATGATTTGAAGGGTATGATATTCAATGTTATGATCACATAATCATACCATTATAGTGATGATTATGATTACATGTCTCCCTTGTTTACCCTTACTGAGTATCTGAGCTCACCCCTTTTTATTTTTATTTCCCCAGGAAATAAAGATATGTATTAAGTATGATTTGTATAATAAGGGTTCAAGTAGTGGAGAACATAATGGGAGATAATTTTTCTCACTTACATAATGATGTTTATATTTTCATGTTTTCAAAGGCACTAGACTAATAAGGTCTTCAGGCATCTGTTTGTATAATGTTTTAAGTATTTCAAAAAGGTTATGTAAGGTTAATTTTTGAAAATCGAGGGTTACTATAGAAAGTTTCCTCAAAAAAAATATTTTATTTAAATGTTATTGATTTTTACTGAAATGTAGAGTGGGTGTATAGGCCATTGGATGTTGGATCCCCCATATTCCCAATATAAGGTGATGATGGAGTGTCATTCCTTTCACCTTTAATCCCTTATATAGTAGACATAAATAGTTGACCCTTAATTTTCCAACATTATAGGGATATTTAGTGCCTCAATAAGGGCTTGAAGAAGATCCTTGGATATAGTGAGTGCATTAAATATATAAATATATGATGTTATTCTAGTGAGGTGTTTGGGAATGTAATGATTTTGAAAAGGGGGCACGCAATTTCTCTTAATCCTTCATTCCTTTTATGAAATAATGGAGGGTCTAACTGTCTAAGGTGAGGGTTCCTAATTGGTACCTTCATGTTTATTTTTTCTATTTAACGACTATGACTAAGTGTCGGATGGATGAGGTTGTTAAATATGGTCATCCAATCAAATAGACCATAGAGGAACCCTAGAGAATGTTTCCAAGAGGGTTTGACTTGTTGTGCCTTAATAGATTCTTATCTTATGGTGTCTATATTTTAGAAAACATTTTAAATGATGACACCTCAATAATTGTTATTTTCCTAGGAGTGATTTTCCTTTCCATGTGAGCATTAATTATATATTGAAGGAAGAGACTAACATGCTTCATCCATGTGTTTTATGATATGGTCCACCAACCTGATGGAATTGATTGAGAAATACATATAATCCTTATTAAGGGATTAATCCTGATTCATATGGGTCATTAAATTATCTCCCAATAGGAGGGGCATGAAATCCATGAGTGTGAACACTTTCATTTGAATCAACATAGATTACTGATTTTCCTTATATATAAATCAATGTCTCTTTGAATCCTTATAAGTATGAATAGATATTGTGGTTGATGGATAGGTAGAGATAAATAGGCATGGTGATAAAAAATTCAGTCATGATTGAATTATATTATGTGATCATGTTAATGAATTTAGATTAATCCAAACATCAAACTTTTGAGCTCCTCTACCTAAGAATTATTACCATTCCCTGGATTTATCATTATCATCATGTTTCGGGGAGGCTCACACAAAATATGGTGAAGGGTCCCATAGGTTAACAATTCTATGGTCTAAATAGTCATAGAAAATATTATTAAATAAAAACCAATATTTGATGGTGTGTCCAAGGAATCTATGGTACATGAAATACCTAGGGAGATTCTTTAACTAATCCTCTTGAAAAGTTTTTATTTCTAAAATCTTGAGCAAGTTCTTATGGAATGAATTGATGAAAAATAACAATATTGTTTTATCCTTATTTTAATAAACCTTTTTATTATACTTTATAAAGGGTATATAAGATAATGTCCTTGATACAGGCCCATGGAATCATTCTTAGTGTGATATTGTACTTGAAAAGCCCTATTCTATAGGCCTTCCTAAAGCCAGATTCATTGAAGGAATAGAGTTTGTGTGAAAAAAAAATTAAACTATTATAGGATTTCATTCTAGAGTGGGATGTAATGGGTTATACTATTGGTTGTTCCACTAAATTAATTCCTTGAGGAATCAAGCTCTCTTGAAAAACTCCTCAAATTAGCTTGGAAACTTCAGGGAGATGAGTATATGAACTACATCACAATAGATGTTCTCAAAACACATACCCAACAAATGTTCTAATAGAATATGGACATCATGGGAATATTTCAATTCCTTACACTATGCAACAAATTTTTCAATATATTAATTTTCACACTAATTTCACAGGGAAATGTTTTTTATTATTTTCATGTGAAAGGTGGATATGTACTAGTATAGGAACCATCTATAGATATTCTCATAGATGGTAATAGACCTCAACATTAGTTTCCTATACGAGAAGATGATATGTCCTTGAAGGGTTTAGAAATATCATCAGATCTTGACTACCTCTTTCTGATATAAGGATCACAACATCGGGTCATAATGAGAAGAAAAATGGCTAAGGTATTTCTCCATGTTACCTGTTCCATTAAAGGAGAAAAATATAGGGTTTACAAAATCTATTTATGGGGGAACATGGTAAACCCAATCCAAGTCTAGAAATTCTTCAGTTCATAAAAAGGATTATAGAGTCTTTATAGATTCAAAGTAGGTGGTGGGGTAACATATTACAATATTATAGGTGACTTTTCCAGGAATTCCCCCCCTGACTTGTTGTTTGGATCATGAAGTAGAGTGGTCATGTTATACATTTGGAAGTCATGTAGATAAAATTGACAAGGGACTATGGGGAACACTAAGATATCCTTCGGGTGGGTAGAGCCATTGTATTTAGTCCTGGTTTTATGAGTTAAACCACCTACTTTACTCATGGTTGATCAATCGAGGACAACCAATTGTAGAGAATCCATAGGGAGTATGATGGGGTCATCATGATCTTTCCCTCACTTGAGAAGATATCCTTGAATGTTATCATCATTGAGGTACCTGTATCCCTCAATGTTCATAAGAAAAATACTGATCCTGTCATCCTATTGAATTACTTGTATATTCTCTAGATCACTAGAATATTCAAAAACACCTTTTCCTTTATTGGGGATCTGAAAAATAGTGATTGGGATTGGTATATTATTATGACCCTCAAAGGCCATAGTCTAACTTTGCGGATGTTTGTGAAAAATTATTAGTGGTTTTAATAATAATTGTACACAATATTGGGGGTAATCCTACTCACGTGACCCTTGAATGAAATCATGATTCAACTTAGTAATGGGTTGATAGTGATGAAATTTACCATGGTAGTAGTCAATGGTATAGAGTCAATGAAATTGTATGGACCTCCATCACAAGGGACCTTCCATATACATAGGATGAGACTAAATTACTATGTGACATACTGCCCCTATCCACTAATTTTCACATGGTAAATCACCTCATAAAAAAATTGGCATAATAGATTAAGGATCTCTAGTAACTTTAGTGATACCCATATGAATCAGGATGATGAGACTGTAGAATCAGAATGAGGTAAACGTTTTAGAACTTTTTTTTGAATAGATTAAAGGTTATCATGGATATCTAAGTATGTTATTTGATGGATTTATGGATGATGAATCATCACCCACAAATTCTAAATGAGACATATAATGTAATTTAGAACGACAACATTATGATGGAGAAGTTAAAGGTTGCAGTTGGATAAAAAAGTCAGTAAATGATCAGTAATCACTGTTTCCCATAGAGTGTCATCATCGTTATCTTGATTAGGAGGATATTATTTACCTTGATCAATTCAAGCTTGTATATATGATAGTTGATTTGTTTGTGTAGGAAGAGACACACACATACTTTATTATTGGATCCCAAATAATAGAGGAATTATCTGAAATATCCTTATATGGGTGGATGAGGTTTCTAGTAGAGGTGAATTGAGCTTCATCACTATATCTATATAGGATTAAGAGTTTGTGACCATTTTTTAGGGTTTTCATTGAATTCCCATGGATCGATTTAATGTTAAACCTCACTAATGTGGGAGAAACCAAGCCTAGATATATCCCCACCTCTAGTGTAAAGTTAGAGAGAAGATATAAAAAAATTAATATAGATGGTTTCACATAGTACTTGGTAGAAAGTAGGGATTACATCTATATAAAATTATTTTGAATGTATATTGGGACCTTTTGGACCTAAAATTTACAAAATGGACATCCTCACCTGATGGGTGACTACCCATAGTTATGGAAGATGAGGTAGAAACATCACTAACAGAATCATTGTTTGTCCCATATTGTAAAGAGTTTTGGTTGAATTAATATTGGTGAACCTTATATTACCTATATTACTAAGGAAGGAGTTTCTTATGTATAAGATTCCAGATGTTATAGGGAACCATACCATGGGAATTTGTATTAGTGTCATGTGTCAGATGTATATGGTGGCTAGTATCCCCTCATCCTTTAGAAGAGAGAGGATTTCAATGATAGTTGGTGGTATCATGGGGAGGACTACCATGGTATGACACTTCATCACATGGAGGACTTTCATGATGCCTTGTGATGGGGGTTGAGGTTGGGAGAGTTGACCCAACATTCCCAATGAATGTATTAGGTCTTGATACTTTTATGGAAAATATATATCCCCAAATTTTATTGAGGATAAAAGGGGATTCATCAATGATAAGGCACACAAGAGATATTGGAGTGGTGTTCCGTTAGGAAGGGTTGGTGTCTTGCCCTTGGAGATGGCCTTATATAGTGTGGACTAGGGATTTCAAAGATGGGACAAGATCAACCTATTCATCTTTGAGTAGGACTAACCTGTTTTATTAGTGATGTCGGGTGGTGAGATCTATCATGGTAACTCTTAGGTGGTAGTTGTTTTTGGAAGAACCTAGGCACCACCTACCTACTCAATACAAGGGAAGGAGGCTTTAACACGCCCCAGGGAAGTACTCTAATTAATACTAGTAGTGGAAATTAATTTTTTGGGGGTTATCATAGCATAAAAACTATTAAAATGGGTTTCGGTGTGGCTCCACATCTTTCAGATTCTTAAAATTCATTTCTAGAATGGGAATGCCTCTTTATTTATCATATGAGTATAAAAGATAATGGATGGCCCTCTAAAAAATGAGGTATGATGGGAAAATGGGGTAAAGGCTACCAAGATCTAATAAATAGGTGGTTGTTTTCATGGTTTAATTGTGTATGATTATCGATTGAGAGGTTCTCCTACCACCAATCCCATTACTGGTGATTGTGGAATATTTCTGAGCCAAATAAGTGGATAAAATTCAGCATGAGACATTTGAATCCAAAAATTAGTATTTGTATAAGGAAAATGGCACCCAATATTCCCAATTTTAGTGATGTATGAACATGATGAAAAATAAAATTTCTCATCCTCTTACTATGAAAGGATATGAGACTCAAATTGGGTTCACAATTATATTGTAGTGAATACTGTGAAATATTGAAATACTCATCCACTCACTATTAAAGGAGAAGGTCTTACCATCAGGCTCACCATTATATTATTTTATACTTTCCACAAGGATATCCATGATGGGTTGTTTTTTTTAAAAGTAATACTCCTTCTATATAGTGTTTCCTCCCTCCAAAGGCAGGTGGCCTCTCCCCACCTGGGTTGATGGTGTTGGTTCCTTGATTGGAAAGGGATTATGGTATTCCAACCATTATTTAAATGGTTTTTTAGTGGATATGATTTTCCAATATGGGTCTCCATTACAGATTTAGGATATGATAAAAAATCTCATCCCTAGTTCTATATTCAAGTGAAAACTAGTTAGTTAATTCACTGTCTTCCTTAACATGGTCAACAAGTTCTATTGGAGTGGACGAGTCATCAATAATCCTTGAAAATTATTGGGTATCATTAAATATCTTCCTCGTGATGGTCTATGAGGGTTCCTATTTTTATCATGTAAGAAATATTAGGTTTATGACCTGAGGAATACAATAATTTTCACACAAGGACACTTATTCTTATCAAAAAAGAAATCATAAGCACGCATCCTAGGGAAAAACTAGATCATTAGATAGAAAAAACCCATACTTATCACAAGATTCCTATCATTATCAACAGAAAATTTAACTTAGGAAAATCACTTAAGTAATCATTGTCTCATCCCTCGTGGAATCTTACGCTTATGAAAAAAGGTAAGAGTCTTAGTATCTTCACCTAAGGGGAGAACAAATAGATCATATTCTCTTTATATAGGATTATTATGCTCATTATATAAGTCAACATAGGATCATCACATAGGGAAAGAATTTGGAAATATCTGATGGTGTTTATCCTATCATCACTAAATATGACCTCTTAGGATCATCATGTATCGAAAGTTAAAAATTTAATGTATAATTGGTATTATTTCACTTACATTTATTACATATGGAATAGTTATAGGTTAACATCTGGTGGGGATAAATCCATATATTCTCATCACATATTGGCATGCATATATTTTACATCCAGTGGGGGATTCCCTATAATTTAACATCATATTTAGACTTCTAGATAGTATGGATAAGGTTCAGGTAAACTGTAGGGAGAAGATCTATCTTAAGAGAGACCACATATTTAGGGGGGTGGAATAGTAAATATATTAGGATTGAACCCAAAATTGGAATCCTACGCACCATACTATAAGGTTGGGATCAGAACACATTTAGTTCAAGGAGAACCATTTAAAGTAATTTGATAGGATCATACCAAATAATTTATCATCATGTATTATGTAATTTGAGGCCATTAACGGAGTGAAAACAAGGGATATTATGGGGATTAATATTTATGATTCTCAAAGGGTGGGGATCATTCCATGATCAACATATAAGGTATCTTTTTCATGTCACATGGGGTATGTTGGATTCATCATATAGGGAATTATATATTCATCACATAGTGTTAGATACAGTTTAATGTGTTACCTTGAGGATGATCATATTGTGAAAAGGGAAACAATAAAAGGTAGAGTGGGGATGACACATTAGGCTACACAAGAGGTGTGTAAAGACCCTAAAATCCCGTGGATTTTTTTAAATACATGGGATTTTTATGAGTCCGCGAAAATTTACGACGCTAGATTCTGAGGCCCGATGAGCCTAGAATCAATTTATGAAGTTTTTGTTCGGGTACGTTCAGTAAACATACGAGCAGGTTTTTATAACTTTTGAACTGGTGCTCGGAACTGAAATCTGAGTGCACCATTGAACTCTCAGCATTGGTATTCACTTAATGAGACTTTTACCTCGACGACAAATGGTCAAGAATAAAAGATATTTTTTGGGTTTTCATAAAAAATAATAAAATAAAGTGAGCTACACTTTATTTTATTTCAGCCACCATGTAAGTGTTTGGAGGTGGGACCCACTGGTAGTTGAAACCTCCTCTTTGAAGTTGGAGGTGGGACCACCACACCTTAACCTCCCAAGAGAGGTTATAGCAGTGGGGCCCACCCAAAGATAACCTCCCACGAGAGGTTACGGCGTGGGGACCACCCGAGACCTAGACCTCCCATTTGAATAATAGTGGTGGGGACCACCCGACCCCTATTAATTGGAGGAGGGTACAACCTCCCACCTCTCCCTCATTAATGATGGAGAGCCTCTTGACCTCCCCTAATTAATTCATGCCAACACACGTGAATTAATTAGGCGGAGCCTCTTAATTGAATTCTCCATTTTTGAATTTCTTCCAACATCTAAAATAATTTGACATCTAATATTATATTGGCTTGGCATTTCACACTTGGAGGAGCTATTGAGAGGGGGGCTTGGAAGAATTCGAATTCTCCCAACGAAGAATGAAGAACATGTTCTTCCAATGAAGAACGGCGGTGACGTTCCTTCTTCGACTTATTTCCCAAACACATACCGACGTGGATCGTCTTCCACAGACGATGCAGCATGGGATTGGGAGCGTATGACAGACGCGACAAATGACGATTCTCTTTATCTACCTTCCGCGACTCTGTCAACGAACAACGCCCGATAATCAATAGGTAGGGGGTTTTATTACTTGTCGATGTTATACCTTTTCTTATCTTCTTCATCGGATTGAAAGGGTTTGTTGCAGACATGTTAATGATCAACTGCTTATCTTGTTGAGCCAATTGATACATCCCTAAACGCGGAGGGTGAGGGCTAACCTAACATGGCCCGACATCCACCGTCGTTTTTTCCTTCTTATGGCTTTCTTAGGCATGGAGACGTAACAATGACGAGGCGATGGAGACGGCAACGATAAAGGCCACGCTACCCGTGCCCTACCATGCCCTGCCCGGCGCCCTGTGGCCTACCTGCGCCCTGCCCGACACCCCGTGGCCTGCCCGACACCCTGCCGCATGCCCAAGCGCTGCCAACTCGCCCCTCCAGTTTTTTCACGCACTACCAACACCCCGCCGACCTGCCCGCGCGCTGCCTACACCCCGCCAGCCTAACCGCGCCCTGCCCGGCGCCCTGCGGCCTACCCGTGCACTGCCCACTGGCCCCACCAGTCTGCTCGCGCACTACCCGCACAACTCTGGCCTCCTCATGCTCTGACTAGCCCCCTGCCGGCCTGGCCGCACCCCGCGCGGCCTGCCCACATCCTACCTGGTGCCCTTCCGGCCTGCCCGCACCCCACGCGGCATACCCGTGCCCTGTCCGGTGCCCTGCCGACCTGCCCGGTTCCCCGACGTCCTGTCCGCGCCTCGCGCGGCCTCCCGGTGCCCTGCCTACTGCCCAGGCTGAGACATCGAGCCTTTACCCTCACGGCGCTGGGCGAACTGACCCCGACCTCTGGGCTGAACCGCCTACGCGACGGCCTATGGGCCGAACCGCCCCCACAGTCCGCTGGTTCGGGTCCAGCGGACCGGGCCAAACCTAGCGGGCTGAACCACCCAAAAGGTCGGGTCAGACCCAGTGGGTCTGACCAGGTTGACCCAGACCAGGTCGGCCTAGACTGGGTGGGGCCGAGTCAGTCCGACTAAGTCGGACCGACCCCATGCACAATACCGACCCATACTTTCTTTGGCCATATATTAGGCACCAGACGTCCATTTGACGAACCGTCAGTGGAACTTCTATTCTTGGAATGAGATGGTCCCTTTGAAAATACCCCACTAGAGTTCGGGGTATATTTGAGATATAGTCAGGTTGGATCGTACACAAATCCAACTGGTCCCCTGGGACTAAAAGTCAAATAACTCACAGACCAGGCATCCGATCGACGCGCCATCTGTTACGTGAGAGCCCTATGATGAGGCGGACCTTTGAGATACTTTTACGTGAAACTTCTGGATAATTGGAGTATCGACCAGTAGCTTGTGGAGCAGATCTTCCAGAGAAAAGTAGGCATTTGTGCGGAAACCTAGTAGCTGGCTGAGACTTGAGGACTGCTGACCCATTCAACTCGAAGTGATTCGACTTGCCCAGTGGGGAGCGCCTTGATTTTGTGGTAGACCCACAGTGTGGAGAACCTCTGTGTGAGCATTGCAGACCCAGGGTACTCGACATGTGGAGTACCTCTACAGGCTAGGTGGGGGGGGGGGGCGCCTCTGTGTGAGTGCATCAGACCCACGGTGAGGAGCGCCACTGTGTGAGCATGACAGATCCACGGTACTCGACAGGAGGAGTACCTCAGCAGTCCAAGTTAGTGGGAAGCGCCTATGTGTGACGCGGAAGGCCCACTGTACTCGATAGGGGAGGATTTATTCAACAACTATGGGTTCAGATTGATACTATATATAGAATAAAATACTGTTTGAGTTGAGTATGTAAATTTTGTGTTTACCTCATGATTGAGATGGATTATTTGGTAACATAGGTATATGTATGGGCATATACCTAAGTGAGGTTATCTGTCGATTTCATACTTTGTGGTTTATCGTTGTTGTATTTTTTGAGACCTTGATGGTCTCAGGGTCCTTACTGAGTATTGTTATACTCACCCCTACACGAGATATGCCCGCACCTCATTGTGTTGGTTGTAGATGACAAACATCGCTGACTGAGGATCAGAGTGACAGGACTGGATGGTACTCAGAGGTGGACCACACGACGCGATGGTACACGGAGGAGACGAGAAGATGTTAAGTGTTGTGGAGGCTATCTGTACCTACCCTTCTAGTAGGATTCCCCAGAGGACGTCCCATAAGTTGTTTTACTTTTTTTCAGTTGTTCTGGTTTTTTAGTTGTACATGTACGTTCCTGTTGGGCTTGTATTTCCGGACCCTTTTACTTTCCAGTACTTCTTTCATATACAATTTTACATAGTGTATTGGTTCCAGCTACCCTGTTGTGTGTGTTTATAATTTATAAAGGCAATTCCTTCCTAGTTTTAGGGATTTACGCCTTTGGTGCTAGTCACCAGCCCCAGGCCTATTGGAGGCGGGCTTGGGGTAGTCACAACACGGGTCCTGAGGATGGGTCGTGAAAAATTGCATGACTCATTGGGTGGACAATGGTGGTTTCCCTTAATTAGGCCACAGTTTTATGTTACACCAAATAGAAGTTCTAGAGTTTTTATTAGTATTTGTAGGTGAATTAGTGGGTTTTACACATATGTTTTCCTTGCCAAAATTCACTAGGGATAACCATGCATTGATTCTCTATATATCTTTTTTGATGAAAAATTTCTGAGGGATAGAGCACCTATGATTAAGATCAACATTCAAGGAGACTTTCCATCCCATGATGAGTTTATAGGGCTTGAGAATAAATGTTCATGAAACTTGTTGTTTGTATAGATTTATCTTGAGTAAGATCAGCTTGAGTGGATATGGTACCCATAAGCTATAAACATATGTTAGGGAATATTTCATGAAAGAGGCTTAAAAAAGGATTCCTTATAGTAGGGTTCATACAAATCTATTTTCATGTGGTTTTTTATGTTTCATGATTCATGGGACTATGGAATATATAACCTTTTGGTTTCTATGGAATGGGTTACATGCAAGTTAGGAGTTTTAATAAACATGGAGTTGTGTGAGTTTTTCAATTCTATAGTAAACATGTGTTCTTCATGGATAAGAGCTCCACAAAATCATCTGGAATATAAGCCAAAGCTTTTAGAGACTTAATCAAGGAAATTTATCTAAATTTATCATCAATGGGGATCCACAAGACATTCTATTTATGAAAATTCAGGAATAAAGGAGTTTTGTAAGGTCGGAGTGTGAACTTTTGAATTCCAATGTTTTGTTCTAGGATGGGGGTGATGGGGTATTTATAAGCCTCAAGATCATAGGTAGGAACAATTTATGCATGTTTTTCGTGATTGTAAAACTCAAGATATGTATAACCCTCTAAATTTATTTTTTAAAACTCTCATGTATGTGTGGAAGATAATGTTTTGTGGAACCTTTTGAATGGGCTCAAAAAATATGAGTCGTGGGATAATTATTATTTTTATCCATAAAACCCTTTTCATACATATTTCATATTTCCAACATTTAACTATAATAAATTTTGATATATAAGTTAATTTGGGACTATTACAAGTGAAATCACATCCTACAAAACAAAACATTCCATTATTTATGGGTTTACCCAATAAGATATGTTTATAGAGGCCTAGACATTCCTAAAAGACTATTAAATTTTATTTTTTCGTTATGAAACACTTTTGTACACTAATGGATGAAACAAATTTTTTTTTGTAAAAAACACATGGAAAAAATGTTTTTTCATCGATAAAAATCATTCAAAATAATTTTAGAACTCTAAATATCATTTATTAATCATAATTACTATAAAGAAGATATTTATTCATACTAAAACAAACTCAAGTTTCATGATGTGGTGGTTGGATTTGAGAAAAACTATGAAATATTTGTTGAATGTTTGATACAATTATGATTTACCAAGTGACTCCTCCATAAATTTTTATATAAGGAATGTTATATATATTTTTGTTTCTAATTATTAATGTACCATTTATATTATAATTTTTGTGTTTTTTATTCTAGTTATTTATAATATAATTTTTGCTATCATCAGAATATTTGGATAACGTTTTTTATTTTTATGTTCTCATCTTCATTCTTAAAATGGATATCAACTACAGTTTATTTTTATATTTTAGTTTCATGAATTAAATGTGTGTGCTTAAAAAATAATAATTAGAATGATCTAAAAGTAGTTTGTCCATTTGAATAATTAAAATAATTTAAAATGTGAATTAAAAATTAAAACCTTAAAAATTCCATTATATTTTCATATAAATATATGAAAATGATCATTGATTATTATGTGACCTGTAATATTGATCCACACATAAATCATCTATATGGTGTCTCATATATGATTAAAAGCACACGTGTTCAATTTTAATATTACATTTTTTAAAAATACACATTCCATAATAGAAATTGAGAATTAATACTCAAATTGTTTTGAAACTCCATGAAAATGATTTTTGATTCATTTGTGTAATGTAATAAATTACATGAAATCATTTTTACTTGTGATGTGTCCACTATGGATGAAAGTTTGTGTTTCCAATTTAAAAATAACATTTTAATTCCAATTTATTTTTAAATAATATAAATGAGGAAATGGTTATCATATTTTCATGAATGTAAATAAAATGATCATAGATTAATTTATGACATATTGTAATTAACCACACATCATTTTAAAACATGGTGTGTCTGATATACTATATGTTCATGATTTCAATTTAAAATTGACATGTTAGTATAAAATGTGCATCAAATATTTATAACTAACATAACATGACTGAATTTTCATGATACTTTATGAAAAAATATTTCATTCATTATAGACCAATTTAAATTAATATAAAGTAATTCTGATATATGGTGTGGCCAGTATGACTGAAATTTTATGTTTTCATTTTAAGGGGAATTATTAGTTCAAAACATGGATTACATAGTCAACATTTAAAACACATGCTTATATTTTGGGGATAAATTAAGTTAATGATTAATGATTTTTTTGTGATTTTTAAGATCAATCCACTTTTCATCCAGACAAGCATTGTGTCCCAAATGAAATATAAGTTATTTTTTCATTTTATTTTTGGAATATGATTAAAATGCACATTACATACTCAAAAACATGAATACATTCTAGAATTTTGGTTATACTCTAAAAATTGATTTTTGAATTAATATTTGGTGTAGGAATTAAACTCACATCATTCTAATATATGATGTGTCCAATATGACATAAAGTTTGAGTTTTAAATTAAAAATTGATATTTTTGTTCAAAACACACATCACATACTCAAAAATAAGGAAAGAAATTTATATTGTCATGAAACTCTATGACAATGTTTTTTTATTCAATTTGTACATAATGCAATTAATCTGAGATCATTTTAATATAAAAGCATTGCAGTATGACTGAAAGTGTTTGTTTATAATTTTAGAGTGAAATTGTATTTAAAAACATGTGCCCCATGCTCAAAATTTAGAAAATGTGATTATATTTTCATGAAGATATATAAAAATGACTGTTGTTTCATTTATGAAACATAAAAATTAACTGAACATCATTTTGATATGTGGTGTGGTTGATATGATTGAAAGTGAATATGTTCCATTTAAAAACAACTTTTTATTTCAAATCACACATCATATGGTCGAATGTAAGAAAATAGAATCAAATTATAATGATAAATTATGTCAATGAGTGATGATTCCTTTGTGACCGATAATAATGAACCATATTTCATTTTGATTCATGGTCAAAATGGATTAAAGATTGTGTTTTCATTTAAAAATTTATAGTTTTGTTTAAATCGTATGCCCTAAAAATGATCTCATATTTTTACAAAACTCAATGAAAAGTAAAGGATTGTTAATTTGTGACCTTTTTGAATAAACAACACATCAATATGATGTGTGGTGTAGTTAGAGTGACCTAAAGTGAATTTTTTCATCTTAAAAATTATTGAAGATGAAAATACATACCACATACTCAAAACCTTGAAAAATTATATAATTGTCGTGAAACTCCATGAATATAATTACCCATTTATTTGTGACATGTATTAATTAATTGTACATCATTTCAAATCATGATATGTCTGGTATGACTCAATTTTCATGATTTCTATTTAAAATTTACATTTTATCTCCAAACATTCATCACAAACATAAAACTGTGAAAACACCCTCAAATTATCATGAAAATCAATAAAATAGATTGATGATTCATTTGGGATATTTTGTAATTACATTCACATTATTTTGATAGGCGGTGTGATTGGAATGTCTAAATGTGTTTGTTTTATTAATAAAATTGGCATTTATGTTCAAAATGTGTGTCACATGGTCAAAATCGAGCAAACAAAAGTTGATTTTTGATCCATTTATAATGATTCAAAGTTCATTTTTTAAAATGAAATTTGTATTTTCAATGGTAGTAATTTATTAATTTATAATATGTTTTATGTGTTATCTTATATTTTTTTATCATATAATATATCTTATAAAAATATGTATTATAAATTAAAAAATTTATCATGTATTATATATCATTATAGTTATAATTTTTTTACTTATTTAAGTATTATTCCCAAAATAAGATTTGTTTTTATTAAAATCACACACTTCATTTTTATGATATTAGGTTGATCCCTAGATATTGACTCCTATGAGTTAATTTTTTATTGGTTAGAATTGTTTTTTTAGTATGTAAATTATACATATATATAATTGTACTATGTTAAAATGTTTTAATGTAAATATATTTTTATTGAAATATTTAAATGTAAACATGTTAGATATATTATTGAAATATTGAATTACTGTAATAAAACGTTTTATTATTATTAGCCACTATAGTGTTCTATTTTTGTAGTAGGAAACAGTTGTAGTTGATGTTGAATTTTATCATCATGACATCTATTACTGATGAAAGATATATTTTATTAATGTAAAATCTAATGCTCATACATGTCTGTCTTATAAGATCTTAAAATAACACTTCTAAAAGTATACTTTTTTTTTATCAATTCTTAACTTAACTCTAATATGGTTGTTGAAATTTATTAGCATTTAAATTACCAATACATTAAAAAAATGAAACTGGCCTCAATGAATAGTGATAAAGTCCCTTATTTTTATAGTGTAGAAAAATTTAATATCCAAGATTTCATATTTTATAATATTTATAAAAATTTTATATGCTGAATAATATTAAATAAATCCATCATGTTCATTAAATCTATTATTTTAGTTATCAATGTCAACAATAAATTTCATATTGAAGCATGCATATATCATTAATGCATTATATTATATTATTCAACTATGCACTATCATTTTTAATTATATTTATTATAAATTAATTTAAATTTTTTTATAAATAATTATAATGTAAATACATATAATTTATGGGTCTATTTTTTCAAGAAGCATAATTAAAATTTTATGATTTTGTGTCATATAATTTTATTTTACCATAAAAAAGTAAAATTGTTTAAATATTATTAATGTTTACATTGATTGTAGTTTTTACCTAAATTTTTTTTCCTTGAACCATTTTTTTGATTTTATTTAGTGTTTATTTTTCCAGGTGTAGTAACAACTACAATTTTATAATAAAAAATATTGAATAAAATTTTTAATAAAGTTTAACTAAGATGACCCAAAAAAAATACATATAATTTAAACCATTTAATAGAATTCTACATTACATTTCAAAAATTGAACACACTCCAAGAACATAAAATTATATCATCTTTAAATATTATCTACATAACGAACATATTTCATAATATAATTTACATTTCCTCAAAAAATTTATTTATAATTGATTCCCAATATTGAAATACCTTGAAAAAGAATCATCTATATAACTTGGGGAAAGGGTTACATAAGAAATGTGTGGGCTCAAATTCTTAATAAGGAAAAAAGAATATCAAATAGTCTTTGAGGGTTTATCATTATGTCATAAACATGTGTGAAAAAATGAACAAGGTAGAAATACCTTATTAATGGAATAAGATTATCACAGGAAGTGACCAGGAGGCATGAGACTATAACTATAATATATAGTAATATAAAATCTGAGAAGGGAAATCATGAATTCATAAAATGTTTCATGACATAAGAACGTGAAAACATAAGAATAATCATGAACATGACATCATAAAGTAAAAATTTGTAACAATCATAAAAAAATAAAATCATAACACATGTTCTGGTTTACCACCAATGAATTAATATTTTAATAGACTTAGCTAACCAACTATGTTCAAAAACATAATATAATGGGATAATGTGTTTTTTCCCATAACATAGTGGAGTTGGGATAACCAAAACTGTCCAATAATAATCTCAACAAATATAAAACATTACCCAATTCATTTGGGGGCTATAAAGTTTGGATCTGAACTATAACATAATGATAAACTATAAATATGTGAGAAACATAGACACTGTTATACATTTATAAAAATCATTTAAGGAAATTTCATGTTTAGGGTTAAGGGGGATCCCTAAAACCTAAGGACTAACCCAAACCACTAAAAAACAAACCAATATAAAAAATTCAAATATAGAAAATATCCAAAATTATAACCAAGGACAAATTCAAAATTCAAACAAAGGTAGTTATATCATCAATAATTGAACATATTGATGTTTTGATATCACAACTTTATCCTTAAGCCTAGTGCCACAATTTATGAGTAAGATAAAATGCCACCAGAAGTCTATATATTATCTTTAATTCTTCTTTTCATCAAAGAATCTAATCTACCAGAGACTGATCCTTAATAGAAATATTGTATTAATAGTAAAACTAGTAAATCCAAAATGATTTACGACCATCATGTATTACAACGAAAACCATAAAACCAAATGCCCAAAGAACATCCTGTGCAGAAAAAACCAGAAAGTGAAGAACTTATAATAACAACCAAAATTACGAAAATAATAACTACTACTATTATGCACAATTAATACCTTCTCCATGGAAAAGAAAGAGGACACCCAATGAATCAACGATGACGTTGTAACCAAAATCAAAGATATGAAAAACTTCTCATACCCAGGAAAATGGTACCCATTACATATATTGAGATTATCACTAGAAGGAACTCCTGATTAGATAGAAAAATAATCTACCCTATGAGTTTATTAGAATGGTAGAATAATATAAAAATACATGGCAATGAGAGAGATATAATATATGAAAAACTAGAAGAACATTAGAACTAAGGTAGATAGAAGATAAACATAATCACATAGGAAGAACCAAAACTAATAGAACCATACTAGAGACACTTGGAAACAAAAACAAGAGGTATCCATTGAGATATTTCACCATGGACTGAAAACACCTTGAGTAATGGAAAATTGGACTAAGCATGGGATCTGATAAGCTTGGTTAGGTATAAATATCTTGATGGGATGAATGGTGATGATAGAGAAACCATGAAAAGAAGAATAAAGACAAAAAAATGATATTCAAAAATACACTCAAAATAATTTCTGGTCATAAAAATCCAAAATTTTGGGGAATCCCATCATGCTGACCAAGATGGGGTAGAGCTAACTAGTTTAGGAAAAAAGGGTGGAGGAGGACTCTGATCAAAATATCGATAGTGAGCATGAAACTAAATTTTTTGTGGGGGGATAGATGATGTTCATGGAAAACAAAATAATAAAAACAATACATAAGAGATGGGATAAAAATATAGGTAGAGTAATAATGGGAAATAATTATATCATAGAAGAGAAGAAGAGGCTACAAGACGATATTTCAATTTTAAGAAAAAACCTAACTCTAAATGAGAGTTTTGACTTGGGGAGTGAAGATATATGATAATTTCTAAACATAATGATGTCAATATATATTTCAAAATAGACTAAAAGAATTATGAAAAATAAAATGGGAAACATAACATTCTTAATAATTATCGGATAATTATTAATCCAAAATTCGATTGGATGATAACAAAATTTGAATCACTTAAAAATCATATTATATAAGAATTTAAAAAGTGAAACCTGAATGATATTATGTATTCAAAGATTATTTATCTTCAAGAAAAAAAATGTAATTAGAATATTAGTGATGATTTTTCTAATGTTTTGGTAACATTATTGTGAAAGCGATGAGATAAGTCACTTTTAAAATCCAATTTATAAGGTGAAAAGGGGATTTTAAAACATTATATTAATAATAAATGTCCCAATAATATATCATTGAAAATAAATACCAGTATAGTAGATGAAATGTGGAATGAAAGATAAAAATTTTCATTGTATTAGAATGAATTATTTTTCTAATCATATTTAGTTGTTTTAAAATAATCCAGAATGCGAAAAAAGATACAAAATTAATTTTTTAGTATAACTAAAGTAAAATAAGAGGGTTAAGAAACATATTATATATTTTTTCTTTCAAGATAATTAAAAATAATAATTTTTGTTAAGAAAACACCAAGAAATGGAATATTAATACTAAATATAGAGGTTGAGAACAATCCATTACAATGTTGTATATTTATATTTAATGAATTATTCAAAATATGGATTTTGATAAAAAGGTTTATTTTTAATATAAAGAAATATAAAAATAAAATATCATATTAATAATTGAATGAACATATAAAACTAATATGATCATATTTAAGGATTAAAGAGTAAAACTCAATGGAAGGCGAGTGAATCATGAAAACCCCTTAGAAATTTGGTAATGTATAAATCTAAAGTCAAGGAAAGAGAAAATATAGTTTTAAAACAAATGAATCAAATGTATAGTATCAAAAATAAATATATGGGTCTATATATACACTATATAAACAAAAATTAGTGGATAATATAGAGCATGTCTCAAAGAAATGAAATTGTGATGAAAAACCTTTAACCTGGATGCCAGCTTGGATGGACATGATCTAACTTCTTGCATAGTTAGTTTAGGTATTTAATTAATATATATAAAATATTTATTTATATTTATTATAATCAATAAAATTAATTTATATTTTATTATTACCCATTTTTTTATTCATTCATAGTTAAAATTAACCATCATGATTTATTTATTGTATTTATTAAATGAGTACTTCGGAATGGTGGTTTCAGTGATTGATCCCTGCTCATGTGATTATCACCTGTAGAATTACCTTGTAGGTTAGGTATATGTGTTTAATATATATTTTTTTATTCCATGATTATTTCATGTAATCCAAAATAATGGTTTCTAAATAATACTTATAAATGTTTTTTTTGTGAATAATGAATCAATAAAAAAATATTGTGGTGGTGAATATGTATAGAGATATTTTATGATTTTAGAATTAATAAAATAACTTCAATTCACCATTATTAACAAATATTACCCATATTTAAATTTTATTTATTCTTGAGGAAAACATTATAGCATTGTTCATATAGATGGTTAAACCAACCAAAAATAGTATGGTTTATAAGGAATGAATGGGTAAGAATATGTTGTTTTATAATTTTAATAACACTTTTACAGAAAAAAAAATTATTAAAATTTCATGATATTAAATTTCAATATAATATTAAAGAATTTTTTTAGAATAGTCAAAAATTAAAATTGATAAATGATGTAGTTACTATGTAGGAACTTAAACTCCTTTGGTGTCTTTATTTGGTTTTGAAGTATTTGGGTTTCCTTATTGAGACGAGGGGATTACAAAAAATAAAGAAACTTGTTTAGGAGAAATTGTTTTTATATATTAGTAGGGAAACCAACATAATTTTTTGGTTTGAGGTGGGTATAAGACTGGTCCTTTTATCAGTGAGTTTGAGCTGTATATTAAAATATTCTAATTTATTAATGTGAAATATATGGAATTTTATAATTAAATTGGATCCAAAACAGTAAAAAAATGTATGTGGGTTAAGAAATACCTCATTTATACAATTTTTAGATAATTTTTACTGATATTTTATCACATTAGACTTTAGTTGATCATTTTACAAAACTTTACCCATTATAGTGAAAACTCACTTTTTACCTCCGTAACTTATTTTTCTTGCCAACAAATGAATTTAACCCTATTAAATAATTTTTAAATTATGATTTAAAGTATTTGATTAATTTTTTAATTTTTCTTTTCTGAAGTTTCTAAAAATTAATTTTAGAAAAAAATCATATAGTGCGTAATTATTTTTTCATAAAAATATCTTTTAGAACATTAAATGATTAATCATTATTTATAACCAATTAAAAATAATTACATGATTATTTATTCATTTTTAAATATATAAATATAAAATTTTAGTAAGATTCATACTCAAAATATGGGAAATTTCGATTTTTTTGAAAAATATTTATTATATTATAAGAGTACTATTTTTTAATGAAAACTTATTTTTTGGAGAGTGACTAATTATGTTATTATTACATTAATATTTATTTTATTCCACTTATTTATTCACTAATAATTATTTAAATTTTATCAATAAATATTACTAAAATCATTATTTATAAGTAATATATAAATATAAAATTCTTTAAAATAAATTATTTTTTCAATAATGAATTTGTATCTTTTATTTTATACCATCTTATATTTTTTGTATAGTTATTTCACACTTAATATTGTATAAGAATAAAATTTGGAACTTTTATATTCCTATTATAAAATCTTCAATGTACATATATAATACATATATACCTAAAACCAATATATTCAATACCCATGTAAAGAATGGAAATATAACTAATGAACATATTGGAAATGATCATATTAATTTATTATGTATAACCTTTAACTATATAATTTATGAAATTCATTCAACGTTTTATTTAATTTATCTATAAAAATTTAAATCATGTTTATAATATTTTTCTATCGTCCCATAATTTTAATTAATGGTATTATCTTTAAGTAAAACCTCAAGGATGAATATTTCATGTTTGTGGTCTTTTTAATTACTTTTGGTTGTATTACTCTTATAACATTTAGAATTACTTTTCATTTCTCATTATAATAAAGTATTAATGTTTATATTTTACTTTATCTTCAAAAAAATATAACCACTTTTTTTATTTAGTTTTATTCTTCTGATGAGATAAAATATCAAATAAAAATTATTTATTTAAAGATAGACTAATACTCAAAATTTGATGTGTTATATTCTACCCCCTTAAAAAAATATCACCCTATAAATTTTATTATTGGGAATAATTCATGTTAGAGTACTTTTTACATAATACATCAATGGGTTTCAATGTTTTCTCCTCAAAACATATGATTTATCCATAAAATGTTTCCCTTATACGTAGTTTCATTTCATATTTATTTATCTATATAATTTGGGATTTCCACAAACTATTCTTTATAAGAGATATCATGTTCTAGTTATACAACCTCTATGTTTAGTACATGTGATGGATCTATCATGTAATTTGTGATAGCCTATTTTATGGTAATAGTTAATCAATTTCATGACATATTAATTTTCAAAAATTTATTTTATGGACTCATATACAATGATAATTTTATATGGTTCTTCATGTAAAAAAAGATATGGGTTTATTCTGGATAAATTGTTTTCCATAAAATATATGATTATATTTATAAAATAAAATTAAAAATTATAGAATTTTAAATTTTAAAATTTTACTTCATTTTTGGATTAAACATATTGAAAATAGATAAAAGTGAATTTTTGGTATTTTTCTAAAAAATATTTATTTTTTGGTGAATAGTTAAAAAATATAGTTTTTTGGTAAAATTGCCATTTATTTTAAAATATTTTAAAAAGTATCATTCTATTTAGATGGATTTCAATGTGTAATTTGTCTCATTTTACAAAAAATAATAAATACAATTCCATAAGAATTTGTATTATATTTCATTTTGGTATATCTTTATTTTTAGTCTTAAAACACATTTGTCAGAAAAACTATTTTTCATTATGTATTGACTTCATATATTAACTGTAATTTATTCTTCTTAAGTATATTGAATATTGAAAAATTAATTTCATAATTTAAATTAGGAGGTTCAAATTTTCTAATGATTTCAATTACATTATTTCTCCAAAGGAATAATAATATTAGTACAAATATTATCACCATAGTTAAAAGGGTTAAATAGGTTCTTTAAAGTCAATACTAAATGATTAGGTCACAAAATATTTTCTCAATTCTTATTGAACGAGAGTATTAAGAACCTTATCACCTATATTTTTTTCCTTGTTATGGCCACTCCTTAAAAAAGTGTTCCACTCCACTCAATAATAAAAGGGAACCCCATCTAATCTATTTTTCACATCACTTGAGACTTTTAGATTAACCAAGAATTACACAAATAAATTCCCAACATACCTAACCATATCCAAGAGGCCTATTTATTCTCAAAATTTCAATCCTATAGGTATTACAATTTAATCCAATGGTAGATATATGAGGTGAAGGTATAAGTCATAACTGAATTATTTCATGCCTATTTACTTTTCTACCACATTAAAAGATATTATAACCACTATTAAATAATAAAATGAATATTATATATATATTTAAATGTTATTATGTTAATTAAGTGAATATTTTTCTTATCTTTTATATCATATTAGAATTTAAAACATCACTTGTGTGTATGTTTGGACTACTACCTCCATAAAGTGATGTTTTTCATTTTCCATCACCACCTCACACAACTGGTTATAAAGATAAAATTATTGAATATATAATATTTTAAGAAAAGTATATTTATTGTTGAGGTATAATATATTACATACCTTATTTCCATTTATATTCATTGTAAAGTTATAACATCACGCGTGCGTACATGTAGAATACCTCCTCAATGAAGCGATGTGATTCATTTTTTCATTACCACATCAAATTGTTGGTCATAAGGATAGAACTAATGAATAAATATTAAATTTATAACATAATTATGATTCTTCAGAAGTAAAATAATATATAAGTTACTTATTTTCCATCCATTATAAAATTTTATAATTACACGTGTATATATGAAGAATACCTTCTCTATGATATGACAAATTTCATGTTTCACACTCACCTTCCATGGATAGTTAGAAAAAAATAATGTAAAAAATAATTATTTTTTCATGATGAATATTCCAAATTTTATGGAACCATGATCCATTTATTCTTGTATAACTTTCCAATATCATTTTTACTTATAAACCCCTCACCCTCAAAACATTCAGCATGAACTTAACCATTTTATTAAATAAATAAAACATTGTAACAAATGAAATAAAGGGAATAATGATAATAGAATTAATGTGAGAAAGGTTATTAACAGAGAATAATACTAATGTAATTTTATTACCTGGGAGGGTATACATGTGAATGATATTATACATGACTCAAGGTAATGGACTTTCTTTTAAAAATCATGTTTTAATGTTTTCTTTCTAACTCGTTTTATTCTATATAGGGATTATTTTAAATGTTTCATGAATGTTATTAATTAAGTTTAAAAAGTTGATAAATTTTATTTTCAATTATTTTTTACATTATTAAAATTTAATAAAGGGGAATATATTCAATATTTTCTATATGGGATAGTTTTTACTTTTTATAAAAGTGAAAAAAATATTTTTAGAAAGGATATGGCTTAACCACCACTACCTGATATCATAGTCATTATTAATTATCATGATTCCTTTACAAGGTTAAATGCTTATTTAAACAAAATATTTCTATAAATATTCTAGGAAATATCATTTCAATTTTTTTTCTAAGTAAACAAAAACTTTTTCTTAACATTATTAAATAACTAAAAGGTTATTTATTACGGTATTTAATGCCAATTCAAGTGTGTTTCATAATTGAAGTGTAGAAAATATGTTTTTTATCCATGATAAAGTTCTTGGACATTTTATATGAATGATGGGTGAGAATAATGTATATCAAATAATGGGTGATCGTGGTATAACTCTCAAATGAGTTGGGTAATGTGACAGAGTTTACTAGTGATTGGTTTCTCCAAATAGATATCAGAATTATTCTATTATATGATTACATTTTATGGGTTCTTGTAATGGTAAACGTGATTATCATGTCCCAAGGAAATTGTATATGCAAGAATTGGTTTCTAAGGGGGAATTTTTTTTTAGAAAATATAATAAATGGAGCTTGTGTTTTTTATGAATTTATATGATTTTTTGTAAAGTGAAGTGGACAAATTGTTTTTTTCAAGGAAATGTATTCCTGAGTATTCATGTTTTACATGAAATCCTAATATTTATGATTTCTCATTTAGAACATCATATGAATTTTTTAATGAAATATATTTATAAATTAAAATTATTTCAAGGAAGATAAACATATTTCCCGTCTCTAATTTTTATTATAGAAATGGAATACTTTATTACGGATTTTTATCAAGTCAAAAAATATACCAATAGTTTTGTTTACTTTTATGAACCATGATGATAATTTTTTTCTCCAACTACATTTTTAAAAAGAATCATAGGGAATAAAGGTGATTGGAATCATTCGTAATGTTAGAGTTCTAGTTGGGGGATTTAACTAGACCAAATGAAGTGTGTCTTTATAAATAAATTATTTTGTGAAAAAATGGACACTTTTTAGAAAATTTCACTTTGTAATATAATGTTTTACCTAATCCTATTAAAATATTAAGTTAATATATCTTATAAATATATGAATTTTTAACCCTTGTTATAAATCATGTATTTATGGGTTTCATAAGGTATGGATTATTATAGTTGGTATTATGAAAACGTTTTAAGTAACTTATGAGATTATGGTGATATTAAAAGAAAATTTAAAGAGATTATAATCTATTGTTATTTATCATGAGATATATTTTTATTATTTTCTTTTTTATGAATATTATAATTTCTATTCATAATGGTTTTCTACATAGGAAACATATAAGCTTTTGTAGAATTCCATCAAGAGGATGAAACCTTTTAAAACAGAAAACTAAAATGGTTGGAATTAGAACATAGATCCTTGTAGAAGTGTTAAATCAGTCGATGTAGTCTATCAATAGAGGAACATTTTAAAGAATGAAACCAAATTCTGTTTAGGAGAATATGTATGGTAGATATTTTCATGAAATAGAACCCTTGTTATTTTAATGGATCCTTATACCCAGTGAAACCTCAATGATGGATAAAAACTTTGGATAAGATATTTTATTTTCTAGTATATTCATAAAAATAAAAGGTAATACTTTTAGTTTATAATTTTTTGGTTGAAGTCAATCAATGATGGTCTTTCATTAAGAACACTAAGTAAAATGATGAAATAAATTATATTAAAATGTATGATATTTAAAGATATCTTCCCTAAAATATATTTTCATAATGTTATTAAAATTATGACGGAAATGAAATTCTTAGATTTGAAGAAAAAGGTGGAGGAATATTTTTTCTTCTATGAAGCTAATTATACTAGAATAGCCAGGTATGCACTGAATTTCATTATAGACCATAATAAAAAAACTCTTCAATTTTACCCAGGACTGAATTGTGGTTTATGATTGTCTCCAGTTACTCAAGAATGAAAAACTTATTATGAAATTGTGTGGTGTAAAGGTAAATACAGTATGGACTTTGTGGAATTTTACCACATTAAAGATAAAAAACAATCTATGTGGTAGGAAATGAGGAAGGATACACCTAAGAAACCTAAACATATGAGTACTCAATTACCTTCTGGTGATAAGTTTAAAAATTATTATTATAGATAATATATTAAATTATCTAGGATGATTTATTATTGAAGGGATCCAAGAAACAAGACTTGTGACTACAAATAAAATAGTAATGGAAATGGCTAGATCAGAAATAAAAAGTAGGCAGTGAAATTATTTAACAGAAACAAGTTGAAATTGTTTTATAATGAATGTATAAAGTTATTTAATCAATGTTTGAATTATCAATATTAGAATAAAAAAGGTACAGTAAAGTCTTTTTCTTTGACTATGTTAGTTATGGGACCGTCAAATGATTTAGTTACAGGTAGATTACTTTTTTATTCTTATTAGTATAATCCATTTTCGGATTCGGGACCCACACATTCCTTTATATCTAGGAAAATTTTATGTAAAATGGAAATAAAATTTCCAGAAATAATGTTATAACTATTGGTAAAAAATCAAGGGGGTAGTGTAAATCCAACCTGAATTTATAGTAATCTTCTTGTTATCAACTATGGAATTGGTTTTATTATGAATCTTATTATTATTCCCATTTTAGAGTTTGATGTTATTCATGGTATTTATAGGATTTCAGTTATTATGCTAAGATAGATTTAACAGCTAAAGAAGTTGTTTTTAATAATTAATATCAAATTATATATAAGAATGAATTGATACATTTGATTAGATATAATGAAGTTGAGAAACTATTAAAATATGTAATTGAAATTAATCTTACACATATTATTGATAAGAAAGAAGCTTTTCAAATTAGGGATGTTCTAATAGTAAATGAATATCATAATGTATTTTATGAATATTTTCCTAGTTCTATTCTGGATTGATAGATTGAGTTTATTATTGACCTAGTTCCTGATGCTAATCCAATTTAAAAACATCCATGTCAAATGGATTTAGTTGAGTTTTTATAATTGAATGTATCGTTATGTGAATTTTTTAATATGTGTTTCTTCCACCCTAGCACTTCACCATGGGGTGGTCTTACTCAATTTTTTGAAAAGAAGGATAGTTCCATGAGTCTTCACATTGATTTTAAATCACTCAATATCATCACTGTTCTAAAAAGTGTGATTTTACTCATATCAATGATTTGTTTCATTAGATCAAGGGAGAATAGTATTTTTTGAATATTGATCTCATATCTGGTACCATCAGCTAAAATTGAAGGATGATTCCATTCTAATGATGAAGATTCTGGGTAGGTATGTCCTTTATAAGTTTGAGGTTATTCATTTTTGGTTAAAAACACACCAACTATATTTATGGATCTAATGAATATAGTGTCCAATGATTATTTGAAAAATTGCATGGCTAGGTTTATCGATGATATTATAGTATGTTATAAAATCTATAAATATCATGAGAGATATTTATGGATTATTCTATTGGCTTTAAAACAAAATAAGTATTATGAATAATTTAGTAAATGTGAATTTTGGTGAGAACATATTTCATTCCTTGGGAATATTAGTTCTAAATGTGGAATAACTATTGATCATTCTAAAACAAAATCAATTGAAGAGTGTCCAAGGCATAAAAATGTAATTGAGATTCAGATTTTTCTTAGGTAAATCGGTTACTATAGTTGATTTTTGAAATCATTTTTTAGTTAACTATCCCACTGACCAATTTATCTTGAAAAGATTAAAATTAATTTATATAATGGAATGTGATGAATCTTTCCAAAAATTAAAAATAAGATTGGTTAATTATATGGTCTCAGTATTTCTATATAAAAACATGGAGTTTTTTATTTACAATAATTCTTCTTTAAATGACCTCAATTGTGTATTGATGAATAATGAATGGTTTATAATGTATGGATTTCACCAATTGAAACCACAATACTAGAATTATCCTACACATGACCTTGAGATTACTATAGTATATTTTTTATATAAAAATTTAGTTTCATCATATTTATGGGGATAAATGTGAAATATATACAGAATATAAATGTTTAAAGTATATATTCACTCAAAACTAGTTGAATATGAGGTAAATCAGATGTATACAATTGATTAATTATTATAATTTCACAATTGAATATAATTCAGGTAAATAAAAAAGTAAATAGATTCCTTGATTCAAAAATATGTTTCATTATTAATTATGATACGTATGGAGCATGATCTTTTAGTTAACGATTTAATAAATTATGTTCTGTAAATTGTGTATGAAAAAATCCTTATCTTATGACTCAAGTCTATGTAAATAAATCATTGGTATAAATAATTAATATGGATTTTATGAATGATCATTTTAACACCCAAACATTCTTTTATATATTCCTCTTTAAATAAATTTAATACTTTCAAAAGTTGGACCACACATGTAACCCTGAGTCTAAATGAACAGTAATATAGTATACAATTATAACATAGCTGTTAAATTTTTAGTATTTATAGGAATAAATATAATTTAAAAATATGTATGAAGTTTTTAGATAAAATATGTATGTATTAATGATTATTTATTCATTTTTAAAATTGTTATTATATGTTTTAAATATACATTTCTTTTAAAAAATAGGTTTTATTGATTTTAACAAGAAAATAATAAAACTTTTTTTGAAAATTTGGGAAAATATATTTAAAAAAAATGAAATTCATTTTTCATAAAAACATTTAAAATTATCATAGAGTGTATTTTTAAGAAATTTCAGAAAATATTAAGTATTATATGAATAATGAAAATACTAATTTTAATTAAAAAATCTCATTCCATTTTTAGAATTTATAAAAAAAAATTGAAATGGGTTTAAAATTAATATTTTATATTTTATATTTCTAATAATCCATTTATTTTTATTTAAATTAATTGATTTTTGTTTTGCTATAAAAACATTTCATTCGAAAGAAAACATTTTTTTCTCGAAATCCATTTTTTGTTATGTTTTGAAATATTTTTTTTTAAATTTATTTTATTCAACTTTTATAGATTGAATTTGATAAAAAGTATTACATATTTGACATTAAAATTTCCAATTTTTTTAATGAGGCTTATTTCATTTTTTTCATAATGAAGAGTAAAAGTAATAAAAAATTATCACTGTAATTAAGGTTAAAAGAGGTTTATTGGGGGTACCAAGTGATTAGGGTGTAATTTCCAATTAAACATGTCTAAATAGTATTTTCTAGTAATATATTGACCTAATACTATCCCACATTCATTTTTTTCTATTTTTAATCATTTATCTTGATAATTAATTTATTATATTTTTATATTTTATTAAACGGAAAGTGTGTCCTCACCCCCACTTATATGAGGACACCCCTACATTATCTTAATTATACCACTTTGAGCCTTATATATTTAAACAACCTATCCAAATATATTTTAAACTTCCCTATCTAAGAACTGGGAGTTCTTTAATTCTTAAAAGTCCATTCCAAGGGTCCTTAGTAATGTATCTAAAGGTAGCCTACCAAAGATGAGGTAATCGTATTACTCGACCACTCTCAGTTTATTATCCTTATTAATACACTATATCCATGGTATTCATCATAAAATACAAAATTATGCATCATAAATATACTTACATTCTAATATGATCATTGAACTACCAATATCAACTCTCAATTTAATCGAATGGCATGTGAAGGAATTACTCGTGTGTATGGGTTGACTACCGCCTCCAAGTAGCAATATAATTAATTTCCCATCACCATAATTTATGGATGGTTATGTTGATGATTTTAATATTTATACATTATATTTATGAAAACTTTATTCTTTTATTATTATAATATAATATCTAACATATTACCTTTAAATTTGTTGGAAAACGATAACATCGCTCACACGTACATGTGGACTACAACCTCCATAAAGTGATGAGATTCATTTTTCATTTATAATTTTCATGGATGGTAATAAGGATATATTTACTGAATATATATATATATATATATATTATATATGTGTATGATATAATAATTATTAAATAAATTTGGATTATTATTTTCCTTTCATTCATTTCATCTGTTAAAATGTGAAAACTGCGTTCATCCATGAACAATATAATTCATTTTTTATCTATATCCTTTATGAATGAATCTATATATACATTGAGTATATATAATATTTATATCATGATAAAAACTATATTTATTGTGTAACAATAATCAAAAGAAAAGGATTGGAACTACTAGAACAAAATTCTCTTGAAAGAATGAAACAATTGACACCTAAAAACACCCTTTTTAATAAGAAATTATTAATAAATGGGTGTTTACATATTATACTTGGATAATATATGATATTATAATTATGATAATGATTTTTTTATATAAATAAAATAAATTAAAATACTTCTTAATGGGGTTTATCATGATTTCAAATCAATTTGAACTCATGGTAAGGGTTTATCCTCTCAAAATGTCTTATTTGGGGCATATGTTATGTTATGAACCTAACATTAATTATGAGTTGTATATACAAGAAACTTTTAAATTTTATATCATTAATATACTTATGATAATGATATTTAATGTTTAATTTGAAGTTATTATTTCATGGGGCTTATGATTCAAAAGATGCTAAAGTGGTAAAAGATTTTTGTTATTAGCTCACAGTCTATTGGGATTGATTATGATAATGTTTTTGATGATGAAATTTTATGGCCCATATCTCAAGAGCCTCATGAATTTATTATCCTCTAGTTAGTTCAATAAAATTCATGTTTTCATTTTAGTTTTATCTCTTTAATAACTCAATATCCTGAACGAATGTTTTTAAGGAAAATCGAATTTATTTATCCATCCGGTCAATAATCCATTTTCCTCCATGTCCTTGTTTTCTAAAAATGATTTGAATATTTTTTACTATTATCCCATAACTAATTAATTTATTTTTTACCCATGCCTAAATTTTTATAATTTTTTTAAAAGGAGTCACCTTTTTTTTACAAATGAGGTACTTTTGATTTTTTACTATAAAGTGAGTGGAATATTAGTTTTTCATATACATCCTGAGTATAATATCCAACCATCATGAATGCTTAATTATATGAATCTTAATTTACAAGTTTCAAATTAATTTTTTAAATAAAATTTTTTCCTTAATATTTAGTACGTTCTTTATATTTTAAAATAAGTTATTTCAAAGTGAAAGCGGTATTTTAATCATAAAATATTCAACTGATCTTTTGAAGACATTTCTCATCAATAAAAACATCATTTAATGTCACTTATTATTTACAAGAGATTTTTTACAATGATACCAACCACTTTCACTCTTTGGGAGGATTATGATAAGTATCTAAGGATTATTCTATGAAACCATTTTCTTTCCCATGGGTTAATCAAGTTATCATGAAATGCTTATGAAACTCATCTATTTTCCCGGAGTTATGCTGTGATGAATTGTGAAAATGATAATAAAACCCACTTCATTTCCATGGGTTATGATATATGATTAATTATTTATCATCTTATGGAACACATATGAATGGATTATGATTATATGATGGGTGGGTTTGGAAATGTTTATCCCTCTAATTCATTATGTAAATATGGATATCTCATAAGATAATATGGACTGGAATGAGGTGTGAACCCAAATTATAAGAGACCTTTCCCACTATTATAGTCTTTTTAGTGATCATTGACTATAGATATAAAGGAATAGGGAGTGAACCCAATCAAATATGATATACTTAGTGGTAATATTTGACTAAATAAATTGTTTTCTATGCTTATGTGTATGAAAAAAACTTGTGATTTATAACAATGTTTGGCTGTCATGGATCATGTTACTTGATTATTTTAGGATTCATATCTTTTAGAATTCGATGATTTACGACATGATTAAAGATTATGATATATTATATACTGGGTATAGTTTTCAAATGTTTATCTCAGGTTCTCATACACATATTCTCATGTTCTGCTTAAGTGATCATTGATATATCCCTTATTTTCCCATACTTAGTATTTGAACACATTGTTTCTTTTGTTTCTTTTCCTTGGGTTATGAAGAAAATTTTTAACTATGATACGTCCATGAGTGGTTCTTGTTAGGAAAAACTTATTCAGATACTCTGTAGATATCTTATGAACAACTGGTTTATGTATCCATGTTTCCTATGACACTGGACCTATATGATTGTTGCATAGATCATAATGTTTTGTATCGAATATTCATGTAATAAGAAGTTATATTTTTTATAAAAAGTATGGGTAAATATAGTTCGTATTATTGAATGGATTAGTTACCTTTGGAAAATGTGATGACAAAAATTTAGCAAGAACCATTAGGATTATCCTACGTATAGTAGAACATCCTATGTTATGGTAAATAAAATATTATGATTTTTTGATAAAAAATCCATGTATTGATACTACAAGTGTCTATGGGTTTGAAATAGATGCATCTAGGTTTAACAAACTCAAAAATGGTTGGCCTAGTATAATGTGTCTATCATTATTTTTCATGGTGAGAGTTCCCTTATTGTGCACCTTTTTTGACACTAGGTTAACTCACATTTCATTTGAACCACTATGAAGGATTGGAATAGATGATGACCATGGATGATATAGGTCAAACCAAATGTGTTATATATTTGAGTGAAGGTTTCAGTATTTATACATCCTCTAAATGATTTTTCATGATCAATCACTCCAATCAAATATTGCAGAAATTCATAACTAATTGAATATAGATTGATAATGTTGTATTGGTTACATGTATGCTTAAATTATTATGTACCCTATTTTATTATAGTTATATGAATTCATGTATATTAGGAAAATTATAAAGGAATGTCAATTTATATTCTAAATGATTATATATTGAATTATTAGTGAAGGCTCTTAATGGTATGATGATTGTATCTCAAGTCTATGATTCTTCTTTGATTGTTGTTTGTGGGAATGTTCTTCCTAAAAATCTCATTATCCTTCCTCTAGTTGAATTTGATATTATCTTTGGCATGTATTGGATTTCTTTACATAAATCCCACATCAATTTTCGAGGAAGGTATGTCATGTTTGATATACAAAACCATCCTATGATCATCTATCAGTGTAAAATAAAATGTGAACTTACAATATAAATTACATCCATTATATGTGTCTTTATTCTAATTCAAATGGGTTGTTTTTCTCATATAGTTTGGGATAAACTTGACATCTAATATATTCTTATTGTATTGGTGTGTGTTGTTGTCTTTCTGTAAGACTTTTCTAGTCTTCTTATGTATCATGAGGCGTTGTTTATTTTATAATTCATACATGGTGATAAACCTATTACAATGACTACAAATAAAATGGAACTATTGAGTTGTAGGTATAAAATTTGATACTCCTAGAGAATCATGATAAAGGATTCATTTGGAAAAGTGAATCACCATGGGTTATAACTATTCTTCTTGTTAAGAAGAAATATAGATCGATGGAACTATGTATCAGTTATCAGAAATTTAACAATATCATAATAAAGAACAAGCATCATTTACCTCATATTGATAAATTTTTTGATTGTCTATGTGGATCTTAATACTTTTCCATGATTGGCCATAAATTTTGATGTCATCAATTAAGGGTCAAGAAGGAGGATATTCCCAAGATAGACTTCTATTCTAGGTATTAACACTATAAATTTATAGTGATTTAATTTAGTCTTTCTAATTCCCCAGTTATATTCATGGATTTAGTGAATAGTGTCTTTATATATTACATTGATCAATTTGTGGTAGACTTTATAGTTGTTATTATTATATATTAAAATGAAATGAAGAACACTTGAGGATTTTATTGAAGATTCTATAGGAAGGATAATATGTATGAAATATTTAACAAGTATAAATTTTGGGTATAAAAAGATTAATAGTTAGTCCATATAATGTCAAGAGATGTTATATCTATGGTTCCATCAATGAAAGAAGTTATTAAACATTTTCCTAGACCAACTGCTCATACAAAAATCCATGGTTTTCTTTGTTTTTATATATATTATTGACGCATTGGGGGATAATTTCACTTGGATGTCAAAGGAACTCACCAAGTTTACATAGACAGAAGAAATGTTCCTTTGGATAGATGAATGTGAGTAAAATTTAAAGGAACTGAATATAAGGTTAGTCAGTGCACCTATTATTATACTACCTTGTAGTGTAGAAGGGATAGTGATATATAGTGATGCAGTGAATAAGGGACAAGGATGAATCCACATGTAGAATGATATGGTTATAGTGTATGCCTTATGATTATTAATGGTTCACGAGAAAAATTACCCAACTCATGATTTGGAATTAGCAGTAGTGATTTATTTTATATAAGATACATAGTTATTATATTTACTAAGAAAGATGTAATATATATATCATTTAGGAATATTTAAAGTGTATATTCACTACAAAAGAGTTGAATATGTTCCATAGAAGATGGATGAAGTAGATTAAATATTATGAATTCTTAATACATTACTACCTTAGGAAGGAAAAAAGGAAGATTTTATGAGTTCAAAAGATCTTTCTAGATTATCTATGTTGAGTATGAAAAAGGATATGGTATTTCCATATTTTCAAAGGATTTATCTAGAAATATTAAAAGAATGAAGAAATTTTGGTTTTTTCTAAAATGAGTGTTTAACCATCATCCAGGAAAATATTGAAGAGGTGTAAAAGGAATATTTAGAAATGTAAACGAAAGTGAGAAATATTCTTGAGTTCAACCTTGATTGGGAGGGAATGATATGTTACCATGTTTGTTTCCCATTATTATTATAAAGAAAGAAGTGTCATTGGATAAAGCTCATAAGTTATAATTCTCTATTCATCATAGAAGTATGAATATGTCTAGATATATGGAAGAGTATTTCTTATGGGAAAATTTAACATATCATATTTTCTATACATTATTTTATAGATATTATATTGATTGATTTTGAGAACAGGAGTTGAGACGGTGTGTGATTCTCAGGCACTATGTACCTGGAAAAAATATTTGAAAATTATTAATATATTAAATACCACATGCATAAATTTTTCCTAAAAAATTAGTGTAACTCTTAAATAGGTTCCCAGATAAAACATTTGAGGGGTCCATTGAGTTCAAAAAAGAATTTTTATATTAGTAATGACTTAACATTACTCATCCCAGGAGGTTTGTGGAAAAATTTGTGAGAGGCATAAAATTAATAAAACAAATTAATTGAAAGATTTATTTTATTTTATTTCCTCTTCGATGAAATGAATTTACCCTTTATAAGTATAGAGCTATACCTTTTGTCTCAGGGTTGGCCTCTAAACCATAGAGTCCTAGATGTTGTTTGAGGAGATCATTCTTGGTAGGTGACAATGAATCCAGATCTGATCGTGGATCAGCATGCCAACAGAGTTGGTGGATCTCATAAATGATGGAAACACAACCGTTCTTCATCAATGATCGAACCAAACTAAAAGTAGACTGTTTTTTGTTTTATTAATTTCATCATTTTCTTAATCCTACTAAAATGCGGGTCAATTCAAAAAAAATAATTCATTCATGCATCATCAGTAGATTTAATTGGATAGTATTGTTAAATCCGGGTATGTTGATTTCCCCTCTTTGATTATCCTTCTATGATAATGAATAGAGGCCAAAAAAACAATGGTTGAGGTTTATTCATCACTATTTTGGTTTATAGATTTCTCTGGAAATTTTCTTCATGTGATCATTGTTGGTAATCCTTTGGATAATAGTTCCACAGATATCTAGTTCTATACCATTTCCCAACCATTCTTTGGTATAAAAGATCCAAAATGTGGGTATGAAACGTGCATATGGTCATAGATCGAGGATTTAATGTTTGTGATGGGTAGATTGGGGATGAATTGTAGCTATTATAGGGTTTCATACCCTTATTAGCCGGTGTGAGGATAATAGATGTCGTAGGTGAGTTCCTGATGCATTTTAGGGCCATATTTCTATGATCTACCTGCGGAAAGGAACGATCAGCATACATCCAGGATCCACGTAGTGATTTCAGGTGAAAATAGAGGTAGAATAGGTGTCCATGGAAGATTGGATAAGAATAGTAGATCTATAATTTCCTAAGGAATAGGGTGGGTAATTAGTATTACATGTCTTTTGGGGCACCTTTAATAGTGTCTAGGGTTTCAGGGATGAGATAATGATCACACGGAATGTAACCCCTTTGACATGGCATGTGACCCTCCCTGGACGAGTCAGTGTGTTCTCAAAAGAGTACATAGACAAGGGTAACAATACATGGCTAGAGGGAAACCCATGTACTTAGACAGGAATAGAGCTTGGTCTACACTGACTAATACACAGTCATGGCTTCGGTACACTGACACAACCAAGTGAGACAGGTAGGAAACAATTTTTCGGTACACATATTGTACCCATCCTACATGTTGTGTATTTTGAGACTATATTTTGTGTGATGTTCTTCCACACAAGCAATACTTGGTACACTAGAACACACTGTATACCCCCTAGGACCCGTCGTGTACTCCAATCAAGATTTCTTGAGGCTCTTTGTTTTTCTATTCTGGACCAGTATAGGTTGAGTGTGTTCCCTTGATCCTTTTCCTCGATGGTACTGG
This sequence comes from Viscum album, assembly GCA_963277665.1. NCBI lineage: Eukaryota > Viridiplantae > Streptophyta > Magnoliopsida > Santalales > Viscaceae > Viscum > Viscum album. Next base: position 2,077,558,814 of record OY728128.1, on the reverse strand, counting down.
GTGGAATTGAATCCACATCACTAGATTGTAATCCCCTCTAGAGGTTGAGTATCAGATAGAGTTCAGGTTTCCATCCAAGATATTGGAGTGTGATCCTCTCTCATTCCCTATTAGAGTTTGTGGAACCAGTTTGACCTCCCAGAGGAGGATGTTGATCCTCTATCTATAGGTCCACATCAGTAGTGTTTATGGAATTATTATCATATGATCCCCTTTGTAGTGGTTGATACTTATTGGGTTATTGGTGTCCCTCAGTATTTTCGGGTGGGACCCATATCTATGTATCAATATTGATCCATATTGGGTTCATGGTGTCCCCCATCAGTTAGGGGCATGACCCCCTCTCTATGTATCGTAGTCTTCTCAAAATAGTACATTCTCTTAGGGCGAGGCCTAAATTAGCTATACCTCTTCTATGAGTGTCTCAGATGAAAAAATGGATTGTGGAGTGAGTTCTCCCGGAATGAGCATTACTTCAAATAGAATCATGTGGGTGGAAGTTTGTTATGACCTTATGTTGTCATGGTGTCTTTCCTGAGTATATCTTGGTTCCATTTGTACTACTTGTATCTATGATACACTGTTACATCATTTGTTGAGATTAATAGACATAGTGCTTCATGTTTAGTGTTTTCAGGGTATCCTACTGAGTATTTTTATACTCACCCCTACACGGTATTTGCACACATGTATTGTGTCCTGTGAAGACGATATCCCTAGATGGTGTCCTAGGATGGATAGGGGGCGGGAGGAGCATAGTTGGAGGTAAGTAGACTGAAGTGTTTACTGGATTCATACCTTTCACATAGTCCTCTCTTTTGGAGTAGGTTATACTCTACAGTTTTAGATGGAAGTTAGTACAAACTATCTTTTTGGTGGTCTTTTATTCAACCCTATTTAATTTCCCTTTACTTATTTTTGTACTCTATTTAATAGATCTTAGTTGTATTCATGAATTTTATAAATTTTTTAACATTTAATCAATGTGTGGATTTGTGATGTGTGCATGATTGCATGTACTTTAGGCTAATGCCTCCTACTTGTGGGATATTTCTACTCAGTTCTAGTCACCAGCCCCTAGCCTATTAGAGTTGGGATTTCGGTAGTAAGAGAACGAGCCCCTCTAGGGTGGGTTGTGATAGATTGGTATCAGATTAGTCAGTTCTAATTGAGTACTAGGAGTCTGTGATATTGGTTTTGGGAAATAGTGTTAACAGTTTCAAGTTCGTATTTTAGGACAAGGACTCCAATATTGGTGCAGCGACCGACATATCCATTCACTAGGACTCTGAACACCTGATTTTCAACTCTGTACATGAAAGAACTGGTTCTAGGGAAAATCAATGGTACATGCATCATATAGTAATGGTTGTGTTTTTTATGTTCTTCTTAAGTCATCTCCCCATATAGACTCAATTGATATCCTACGAAGATTTCACCATGTGATCACAAGGATGATCCACCCAGTGACGATGCAATGGTACATGGGCTTGTATCGGTGATAGCACCTCCAGGTGGTTTCCTAGCTATACCACCAGCCACAGAACAATAGCTACTACTGGCACTACCCATAAAGGATGAATGTAGGCTGAGCGTGTTTCATGAGTTTCATATGTAGTGACCCCCTAGGTTTTGGGGTTAGGAAAACTCCCTTATAGATGAGGATTTGTTATATGAAATCTACTGTGTTTTCCTCATTTTTCAGACACCTGTCGATCAGATGATAGTCCATGCCCCGTGTCGTCTTTAGGGATCTGTTAGGATATGGGGGATCTTGGTGACTCAGTCTCATGAAGCTACAAATCTCTCTTGTCTAGATTTCGAGCATATCTACAAAGAGGAAAAATATCCAGAAATGTTGTGATCGATAAGAATATAGGATCTCCTACATATGCTGTAGGGCAGTGTGACTGCGGTAGAGTAATCAAAAAAGATTACAGATATCTCACTCTACTATTTGGATATGGTACATGAACAGTTCATTAGGTCTCATAATATCGAGTAGGGCTTGAACTAGGACATTAGTGTGTTAGTGGTATCCCTTATAATTTATACTTATTATAGATTACTTGAGTGAGCCCTACTGGTACAATTTTTTCTAGAAAAGTAGACGCCACTAGGGAGAGCTAGTAGTGGGGACCCGTTAGTTGAGACCATGGTGGAAGGAAGCCGATGGTAGTCATAGGGATCAAAGTGGGTTAGGAACTTCAGAAGGAAACCCGAGGACTTAGGGATAATGGTATTAGGCTCCTAGGGTGGCTCATATCATCCAAGAGATAGGTGATGTTTCTCTTCTGACAGTTGGGGACATCGAGCACGAGATTTCCCAACCCATCGTATAGTAGATCAATAGAAAATTGAGAGACCACTTAGACAAATATAGAGATAGGAAAATGGGGTTCTATAGGGAGGAAGTTGTGGTAGAGGGGAAGGTTGGGAAGGAGGATTTGGTCGAAGATTAGACATATTACCACCATCACCCCTAGGTGGTCCACGCTAGGATCAAGGAGCTACTGGGAAGGGATGAGGTTATCTCGAGACTATGGAGGCCTATGACCCGAAGGCTCCCAGGATGATTCAGGGTATGATCTATGTCTTTCATACCTTATATTCCATATTGATAGACATAGGTTCTAGTCATTATTTTTTCTCCATGAATCTTGTTCGAGACTTGTATATTTCTATTAAATGGTTAACTCAACCATTATTATTGGATACTCCTTCTGGAGGAGCCTCGATGATCACACACTGGTGTTGACAATGTTACATGACTCTTGGAGGTGACAATTTAGTAGGGATTTATTGGGAGCAGTGTCGAGTCATTATGATTTCATTCTTGGTATGGACTGGTCATCCACAGTTCATGCTCAGAATAATTATTATTGGACAAGAGTGTAGTGTTTCCATAGTGATGGGGCCATGTTTTCCATTGTTGGTGAAAATGAAATCTAGGAAGTGCAGGATGAACACACACAAAGGATTTTTCAGCTGATTACTCATCATTTGGCTAGCCAAAACCTTAGTGTAATGGAGGTTATGAGTCCTCAGTTTCCTATAGTGGTGGTAGAGTATGAGGATGTATATCTTGAAGATATTCAAATTTTACCTCCCCATAGAGAGAAGACTTCTGTATTAATTTAAACATCGGGATGGAACCAATATCTTTATCTACATATCAGATTGCTCCTGTAGAGCTTCGTGAGATAAAGGTGCAATTGGAGGACTTGCGGAAGAAGGGATTTGTGAGACCCATTGTTTCACCCTAGGCATCCCCAATTTTGTTTTCCAAGAATGTAGACCAGCGCTTATGGTTATGTGTGGATTATAGGTGCTTGAACCAAGTGACTTTGAAGAACAATTATCCACTACTGAGGATCTATGGACACTTTGATCATTTCAAAAGGTTGTTATGGTTCTCAAAGGTTGAGCTCAGATCATCCTATCACCAGCTATGATTATAGGATGAGGATATATACCAAAGATAACCTTCAGATGTAGATATGGTCACTATGAGTACTCATTGATGTTGTTTGGTGTAATGAATGCCCCAATAGTGTTCATGGGACTTATGAATTGGATCATTCAGCCTTTCTTAGATCAATTCATGGTGGTATTCATTGATGATAGCCTAGTGTATTCAGTGTCTGAGGAGGAGCACATGAGACACTTGAGGATGGTCCTAGAAACACTCTGAGAGAACCAACATTACAGTAAAATTTCAAAGTTATAATTTTATATTCGAGCAGTCCTTTTTCAAGGACACGTCATCTTTGAGGCTGGAGTTGTAGTAGATCTGGAAAAGGTTGAGGTAGTTCATTATTAGGATCCACCCAAGAGTGTTACTGAGGAGCATTGTTTCCTTGTATTGTAAGGGTACTATTAGAGGTTTTCACCCAACTTCTCGAGAGTATCAGCACCGTTGAAAGATTTTAAATGAAAGGGGAATACTTTCATGTGGGCCATAATGTGCCAACAGTGATTTCAAGAGATGAGGTAGAGGTTGGAGGGCGTTCCCTTCTGGGTGTTACCGAAGGAAGTTATCGAGTACATGGTATTCTATGATTCATCGGGAACCGGGTTTGGTATTGTATTAATGTATAGGAAAGGGGTGATTCACTATGGTTCATTCCAGTTGAGACCACATGAGAAGAATTATACGACAAATGATCTTGATTATGCATTAATAGTCTTCTCTTTGAATATGTAGAAACACTAACTGATGGGGGAGTTGTTTTTCATCCAACATGAGTCTCAAGTATATATTAGCTCAGAAATATCGAAACTTGAGATAGAGCCGATGGGTATAGTTCCTCCAAGAATATGAATTTGTGATTGTCTATACTCCTAGGAAAGGGATCATGGTAGAATGAGATATCAGTTGGAGATCTAGTTCACAGTTACTGAATGAGGTGTCAGAGTTTTTTTCATCATTGTAGTTATCCTATATAGATTGAGATGGAGAAGCTTACCTCCAGTCGATGGTTGTGACCCCTCCACTCTTACAGTGAGTTAGGGAGAAAAAACTTGGGGATACTGACTGTGATACCCTACATGAACAATTATTCATAGTACATGATCCTAATAAATTTTATAATGGTGGGGAGCACATCTTTCTCTTTAGGGGATGCACGATGGAACCAATGACATTGAAGAAAGAGGTTTTATGGGAGTTTCAAATGTCCCCTTTGGAAGTACACCCAAGTGTGGTGAAGTTTTACAAGGACCTCAAACTTCATTGTTGATGTACCAGAATGAAGAAAGGAGTTCCAATGTTTGTTTCTTGATGCCTTACTCATCAGCTGGTGAAGGGTGGGTACTAAGTTTCAGTGGGTTTAGCTCAACCCCTTGAGGTGCTGGAATGGAAGTAGGATAGGAATAAATGAACTTAATGAAAGTATTACCAAGTACATCCATGGGATACAATTCAATATGGGTGATTGTTTATTGACTCAAAAAGTGTCATCGCTTCCTAGCTACTCGAGATCAGAGTGTAGTAGATAAATTGGGATGCCTCTACATACAAGAGATAGTTCGACTCCATGGAGTTCCATCGATGATAGTTTCTGATCATGATGCTCTCTATACATACTAGTTGTGTAAGGGATTACAGGAGGTGTTTGGAACCCATTTATTCTTGATCACGATGTTTCACCCATAAATGGAGTTGGGAAAATCACTTACCACTAGTGTAGTTTTCATACAACAACAACTACCATCCTACCATTGGTATGGAACCATTATAAGATTTTTACGGCGACCCTATAGGTCACCACTTTGCTGGAATGACCTAGGAGATTCAGAAAACATGGGCCTGAAGTTAGAGTAAAATGATATAGAAAAGGTACATATCATCTAGGAGAGGATTAAGACTACACATAACCATTATAAGTCTTATGGTGAAAGGTGATAGAGGTCTTTGATATTTTACTAAGGAGACTATGTGTTCCTTTGAGTTTCACCTCAATAGGGATTACAAATATTTTTCCAGGGATAAAACATATCAACAAGGTTCATTGGTTCTTTACAGATACTAAGAAGAGTTGGAGAGGTGGTATACTACTTAGCTATACCTCAACAGTTGGACCGAGTAAATTATTTATTCCATGTATTGCAGGTGAGTAGGTACGTGAATGAACCATCACATGTCATCGATTGGGAGATCTAGACATCGAGGATGGAACTACTATTCCAAAGTACCCAATGGACATCAAGGATTGGAAATAGAGGATTCTTGGTGGGTGAATGATTCTTTTAGTGTTTGTCTACTGGCAGTATGAGAATATCTAGGAGAGAACATGGGAGTAGGAGGCTTAGATTCATGCTGAGTACCCTCATCAATTTGAGTAGCCATTGTTTTGGATTTGTGAGAATGTAAATACCCATGTTGGGGAGAATGTAACATATCATATTTTCTATGTACTATTTTTAGATATTATTTGGATTTATTTCAAGACCATGCTCTATGATGGTCTGTGATTCTGAGCCCGATGTGCCCAGAACAAATGTTTGAAAATTATTAAAATATTAAATAGAACACCTACATGGTTTTCCTAAAAAAGTGTAATAACTCCTAAATGGATGTCCATATCAAAAATTTTAGGGCACCTTTGAGTTTAGAATAGTATTTTTAGATTAGGTGAGACTTAACATTTGTCATCACAAGACATTTTTGAAAATATTTTTAGAGGTGCGAAATTAATAAAATAAATAAATTGAATGATTTATTTTATTTTATTTTTATTTTTTAAAACACAACACATTTATCCTATATAAGTATATGAATATATATTTTGTCTTAGGGTTGGACACTAAACCCTATAGACCTAGACACTGTTAGAGGAGACTGTTCTTGTCAGAAGAAAATAGATCCAGATCAGATTGTGGATCGTCATGGAAATAGAGTTGGGAGATCTCATCAACAATGGAAACACAACTATTCTTCATCAACGATCAATCCAAAATCTAGGTATCATGTTTTGTATTATGATTTGCATCATTTTGTTAATCCTAGATGATCGCGGGTCAATTAAACAAACAAGAATTAATACCTGCATCGTCTGTATATTTAATTGAATAGAATTGTTAAATTTTGGTTTGTTGATTTCCACACTTTGATTATCCATATTCAATAACAAATTGAGTCCAAACACACAATGGATTAGGTTCATTCCTCGGTATCATGGTTTATGGATTTATCCAAAAAAAATCAAGTGATCATCATTGGAAATCCTATGTCCAACAGTTTAACAGAAACCCAGTTTCAGATCGTTGTGCAACCATTCTTCCGTGCGACAAATGCAATCCACGAGTATGGAACATGTTGATGGATGTAGATCAAAGACACTATGTTGGATATGGGTAGATAAGGATTGAACAGTAGTGGATCTAGGGTTCTATGACATTCTCTAAGGGAACGTATAATATAGACATCAGAGGTAAGTTCCCGATGCATTTCGAGGCTAGATTATAGTGAGATATCAGCAGTAAGGCGTGGTCAGTATAGATATGGGATCTATGGAGAAATTTAAGGTGGAAATAAAGGTGGAAGAGGCATGTGATAATGAATGGAGAAGAAATCAGGATATGAAAAATCCTGAGCAACATGGCCTATACTTGGTACTACACACCGTGTGGGGTCCCTTCAGTGGTGACTGGTGTTTCAAAAAGATGATGATGATAACACATCATGTAACCCCTATCACACTTCATGTGAACCTTCTCGAATGAATCTATGTGAACTATGTGGAGTACATGGACATGGGTAAAAGTACACGACTATAGGGGACATAGTGTACTTAGACACAAACACGGCTTGGCGTACATATACTGGTACACAAATGCATCTTTGGTTTAAAGGAATGACCAGGGGATATTGGTAGGAAAACATGTGTCTCTTCATTCCATGATCTCATCCTACACATGGTTTATTTTGGGACAACATGTCATGTGAGGTTCTTCTACAAAGAAAATACTTGGGATCATAGAGTATGTTGTGTACCCCCTATGACACGCCATGTACTCTAATAAAGACTGCTTGAGGTTCTTCGTTTTCCTTGTTAGGACCATTATTGGTTGAGTGCATTCCCTTGGTCTTTATCCTCAAGGATATGATGATGAATTAAATCCAAATCACTAAATTGAAAACCCTTTTAGAGGTCGATTCTTAGATAGAGTTGTGGTGAACCTTTACAGGACAGGATTGAGATCCTCTATCATCACTAGTGGAGTTTGTGGAATCACCATAACCTCTCTAAGTAGAGCGTTTATCATCTATATAGAGGAATGAAAGAGTAAGGTTTGTGGAATCATTAGCACATGCTCCCCGATGTAACGGGTTGATCCAGATTGGGTTCATGGTGTTCCTTAGTGGTTTTTGGTGTGACCCCCTATTACTTCATCATGTTTAATCCAGATTGGGTTCATGGTGTCCCCCAGTGGTTCTAGGAGTTACCCCCTTAGTGTATCATAGTTTTCTCAGAGCAGTACATTCTATTTTGGAGGGTAATAAATGATATATTCTTATTCATCGAGTGTATCTGATGATAACATGGCTTGTTAAGTGATTTCTCCCAAAACGAGTGTTGGTTCAAGAAGAATCATGTGGCTGGTAGTTGGTTATGACCGTATGACGGCGTGGTATCTTTCTTGAGTTTATCAGGGGTCCTTTTGTACATCTTGTATCTATGATAAATTATTACACCTTTTGTTGAGATGAATATACCAGGTGCATCATGTGATGTTTTTTGGGGTGTCCTATTGAGTATTGTTATACTCACCCATGCACTGTCTTTTCCCGCACGTGTCATTTATTTTGCAGATAGTGACCCTTGACAGTGTCATAGGAGGACAGGGAGTGGGTGGAACATAGCTGGAGTTGGGTAGAAAAAGATGTTTTTCAGGAGCATACCTTTGACATAGTCCTCACCCATGGAGTGTATTGGACTCTTTACACATTCAATTGGACTTTTTTACAGACCCTCTTTGTGGAGGGCTTGTATTTGGCATTATTTACTTTCCATTTACTTCATGTTGTACGTTAGTTGTGGGATATTAGTTGTATTCATGAATTCCATCATTAGTTTTACATTTTAAATTTGTGTTACATGGATATGTTTTCATGTGTATAGGTACTTTAGGATAATTCCTCCCATTTGTGGGATATTCCTATTCAGTGCTAGTCACCAGTCCCTGGCCTATTGGAGGTAGGATTGGGGTAGTCATGAAATGGGCCCATATTGAATAAGTTGTGATAAAAAACCTAAAGAGAGATATTACCTAGTTTGTATCTCTATAAATGGTATTTTATAAATTCAAGTATGATAGGTATAATTATAAAGGTATGTTACTACCATTACCCTTACAATAATGGAAATGGGAAACCATCACCATGGATTTTTTTCACTAGAATATTGTAAAACGTCTATTTTACAAGATTCTATTTGGGTTTTGTTCAATCACCTTATGAATTACACAAACATAATTTCCATCAATAATGATTTCTCTCTTGATAAAAATTATATAATATACATTAAGAAATTGGTAATGTTTCATATAGTGACACATCTTATTATATCTGAAAAATATCTGAGGTTTACCAAGATGTTCCAATGAAGTATTCAACATGACATGGATGTAGATTTGAGTTTCAGGACTTCTAATCATCCTCAAATATATGCCCAATAAAGGAGACCCATTCAAAACCTATAGGATATACTAAGGTAATACTCTATGTATTTGAAAGATGATTGGGTGAAACACCTTACTCTCATAATGTTTTTTATAGTAATAGCTTTCACTCAAAAATTCAGATGTCTTTTTATGAATATATCTAAGGATTGAAGTGTATTAATCTAATTTTATTAGATAAGGTTGGTTAAAGAAAGATTTTAGGACATTTTCTATGGGCGAAAATGAGAGATAAATTCATACCCATCTAGAATCACATTAAAGGATCTCAAAGTCGATAGAAAAGTTATGCTAAAATTCATCAGTGAAATATAGAATCCAACGTTTGTGAGAAGGTATTCCTATGAACTTTTCTATTGAATAAGGTTAATAGATTCAAAAATTAAGTAAATTTGGTCCAAATTTATATTTGGTTTATTTATATTCTTTATTGAGTATGGATGGTACCTTATCGCTTGGTGCTTCCATTGAACCTCTCTCATGTTCACAATGTGTTCCATGTATCTCTACTAAGGATGTATATGCCAGATACATCACATTCACTAAAATAATTTTTTTACACTGTAGAATGATATTTTCTATAAATAAAAACCAATTGAAATCATGTATCATAGAGATTGAGTGCTTAAAGACAAGTTTAATCACCTAGTTAAAGGTCTCTATTGAAATTCGAAATTCGAAGAAGCAATATGGTAATTTGAGAGTGTGAGGAAACACATATATCCATATTATGTAATCAGAGTGATTTAAATTTGGAAGAGAAATTCATTTTAAGTGGGGTAGCAGGTTACACCCATGATTTTATGAAATATTTAACTTTAAATAAATTTAATTTCTTTAATAGCATCTGATATATGCAACCCTGAGTCTAAATGAGTCGTAATATAGTATACCGTAATAAACTAGATGTTAAAGTGGAAGAATGATGAGAACTAAAAAATAAAAAAAATATAATGGTTTTATTTAAATGAAATATATATTTATAAATAAAAAATCAATTATTATTAATATCTTCATATGTTTTAAAAATACATTTTTCATCAAAAATTGTTTGATTTTTTTTGTGAGAAAATACAAGAATTAATTTTATATACTCATGGAAAATTTATTTAAAAAAATTAAATTTATTTTTAAAATAAACATTAAAAATTATCTTTGAGTTAATTTTTGAAAATTTTCTAGAAATATTTTTTTTCAATGATTAGTGAAAATTCTGATTTTCAAAAAAAATTGTATATTCATTTAAAGAATTTACAAAGTTCAATTTTTTTTAAAAATATTTGGAAATTAATATTAGTTAATTTATATTATGAATAGTAATTTTTTTATTTAATTAATTTTCTATTTAATTTGGTATAAAGACGTTTTATACTTAAGAAAACACTTTTTTCTTGAAAATGAGTTTTCATTGAGTTTATTTTAAAAGAAATTTTTTCCAGTTTTATAAATTGAATCCAATAAAATGGATTACATATTTTTTAATTTTAATGAATAAATTATGTAATTATAGAAATTTTATTTTTTTTCTCAAAATTAATTATACAACAACAAAAATATGTCACCACAATTAGGGTTAAAACATGATTAAAGGGGGTAAAACCAAGAGATAAGGGAATAAAATTCAATCAAACATGTATAAATCATATTTTATAGCCATATTTAATCCTCATCCAATCAAAACATAAATTATATTTAGATTTTAAAGCATTTTTTAGAATGAATTTATTATATTTTAATCTTTTAATAAATTACAAGTGTGTCCTCTCCCCAACTTATAAAATAACACCCATACTTTAAAAAATTCACACCTCATTAAGCCTTATAAATTTTCCAAAAAAGTTCCTAGTTTTATTATGAACATTCCTAGACATGAAATAGAGGAAATGTTATTCTTAAAAGATCATCCCATGAGTCCTTAATAGAAGATCTAAAGGAGGGCTACTAAAGAGGAGGCAATTGTCTTACCTGGACTTTCCCAATTTATTTCATATTATACCTTCTATAAATACATGTAATTCAGAATAAAATATTAAATTTATTATCCAAAATATACTGAAACTTTATTCTGATATTGGGAACAATAATATCCAATCTACATTCCCTCAAAATGTGAAGTGAAACTATTACTCATTTATACATGTGGAAAACCACATCCACTTAGCGATACAATTTAGTTTAAATCACCATCTTTCATTGATGATTATTTAGATGATTTTAATTTTTTAAAACGATATTTATAACATAAAAATTCTCCTAAAATTATAATATCATATCTACTATCTAACCTTCCAATCCGTTGGGAAATGATAATGTCGATCATGTGTACGTGTGGACTACTGCCTCAAAAAAGAGATTTTATTCATTTTTCATTTTTTTTACATGAAATATAATAAGGATAAATATTATTTAAAGTTGAATTAATATTTATATTTTTTATGTTCCATCAATAAAAAATAAAAAATAGTGTACATGCGCGCGTACGGCTTACAGCCTCCATGAATGATTTAATTCATTTTTCCACCTCTATACATTTTGGATGAATCAATATATATATATAATGATTATATGTTATATTTATATCATTTTTAAAATTATGGGTATTTTTGAACCATGAAAAAATTAAAAGGACTAGTACTGTTGAAATAAAATTAGCATGAAAAACGAAACAGTTAACACTCATAAATGAAGATTTTAACAAGGAATTATTAATAAAGGGGTGTTGAAAAGTTGTTAGTAGATATTATATGATTTAAAAAGTATATAAATATTATTTATTTAAAATATAATAAATTTAAATTTATTATGAAGGATTTTAGCATGATTTCAAAGAAATTCTTACTTGAGGTAAGGATTTATCGTCTCAAATTTATTTCTTTAGGATATATTTTTTTTCTATGCACCAATAATTATTTAGGAGGTATTCATAGAAACGTTTATAATTGTGATATAATTAATATAATTATTATAAACATATATAATGATTCTTTTGAAGTTATTTTTAATGGTTATTATAAATCAAAAGTTACCAAAGTGGTAATGGATTTATGTTACTATCTCAGTGTTTACCGACACTATTTATGCTCGAGTTTCTGATGAAAACATTTTATGAACTATATCATAAAAATATCTTGAATTTTATTATTCTATTTTTATTTATGGAGAATACAAGACTTAATTTTATATTCCTCTATTTAAGAACATAAGATATTGAAATAATTTTTAAAATAAAATTCACTTTAATTGTCTCTTTGGTCGAAAATTCATTTTCTTCCATATCCATGTTTTATAAAAATGTTATCAATAATATTTTTTACATTCTCCAATGATTTATCGAAGTTATTTTTCTGATGTTTAAATTTTTATATAATTTTTCAAAATTATTTATTTTTCATTTTTGTAATGAGGCACTATTTATTTTTAAATGAAATTTGGAACGGATTTTTTGTTTTAATGTAAATAGAATGAATAAAATTTCATACTGTCATGACCACTCAATGATTTTATGATTACATAAAACTATTCCATATTTTTTTAAAAATAAAAAATTTTCCTTAATATTTGGGAAAATATTAAATTTTAAATAAGATATTTCAATGTTAAATGGGTATTTTCCCCATGAAAAGTTCTAGTTATATTTTAAAGGTAGTTTTCATCTATGAAAATATCCTTTGATTTTACTTATGATTTACTTGGAATTTGATCCAATGATACCATCCAATTTTATTCTTTGGATGGATTATGATGATGATATAATTATGATTCTATGAAATACATTTATTTCCTATGGGTTAATCTAGTTGTGATGATTTTTTTTGAAATCCATTAATTTTACACATGTTATGTTCAGATGAATTTTAAAAACTTTAATGAACCTCATTTACTTTTAATATTATATAATACATAATGACTGATTTATAATTTTTGTAACACATATGAATTGATTAGGAGTATGCGATGTGAGGGCCTTGAATTATATAGCCCTAAAATGAACTAGGTAAAGATATATATCTCATTGGATAATAAGCATTGGAATGGGGAGTGAACCCAGTACAGTATGGGACTTTGTCCACTATAATAGTTTTGGGAGTAAATATTGGAAATTGATAAAATAGAATGGGGATTAAACCTAATCAGTTATCATAATATTGTAAATGATCCATTAGTAATGAAATGATTTTATATTCTTATGTGTGTTTCACAATGTTATGATTTATGCCAATGTCATGCTCCCAGAGTTCATGTTCCATGATTCCTTTATGGTTTATATATTTTGAACTACCATGCATTATTCTATGATTGATTATTATGATCTATGATATACTAGGTGTGGTTTTAAAATGTTTTATCATGTTCTCACACCCTTATTATCATGTTATTCTTATGTTATCATTGATATATAACTTTTTTACTCATACTGAGAAACTGATCTCACCCTTTCTACTATTTCCTTTTCACAGGTAATGATGAAATGTTTTAAGTATGACATGTCTAAAAAGGGTGATGGTTATGAAGAACATAGTTTGATATTATATATATCTTTTATGATCATGTTTTTTATATATCTATGTTTCTGAATTCACTATACCTATATTATTATGAAATGGAGGATAATTTTATGTCTTGAATATTCATCAAATCTGATGTAATATTTATGTTTGAAAAGTATGGGTCCCTATAATCTTGGTTTTTTAGAAAATATATAAGTTTTCACAGAAGGTAAGTTGTGTGAATTTAATTTTGAAAAGTAAGGTATTATTAGGTTTGTAATGAGGTTATGGGAAATGAGTGATTATATGTTAAAGAAGGAATTTTGAAATGAACCTCATAGTTCTCTATTTTCTATTCATCCTGATAGTTCTAAGATATATAGATACCTTAGTGAATTTTTTTTGTGGGAAGGTATGAAGAAGGATATAGCTAATGTTACTGTAAAATGATTGTGTTTTCAATAGGTTAAATCTGAACGAGAACAACTGGATGGGATGCTTCAGCCATCATCAGAGTCAAAATGAAAATGGGAGAACATATACATGGATTTTTGGTCGGATTACCAAATACATGTCGAAGTAGTAATGAGATTTGGGTTATTGTTGATCGTTTGAATAAATATTCATATTTTCTACAAATTCAAGACACCATGAATTATTTTAAAACATTCATGAAATTTTATGAAGGGAATTGTTAGGTTATATGTAATTACCCTCTTAATTTTATCAAATCATGATCCCATGTTTAAATCAACTTATTTTAAAGGAATTTTTATTTTTATGGGTATTGAATTAAATTTTCGTATAACTTTTAATCCTCATTTTGATGGGAAATTAGAGTGATAATACATAATTTAGTGGATATGATTCAATATTTAAAATTAAATTATCAGATATGTTAAGATCAATATATAAATTTAGTTGATTGTTTTATAAAAATATTTTTCAATCATGTATACTGATAGAAATTTGGAGGAATTATATTGAAAACAATGTCAAAATATAGCATGTTGTGAAGAAGTATGTGATGGGAAGTTATCAGGATCAAAATTGGTGAAATAGATAGTTAGTAAAGTAAATATTATTCAAAAACACATGATGGAATCAAAGATTAGGGAAAAACATTATTCAGATAAAAGGATGAAAACCCTTCATTCGAGTTAGATGTTCATTTATTTCCAAAAATATATCATTGAAAAGGTGTAATATATTAGGTAAAAAAGAAATTTGAGCCCATGAATCATTGAATACTATGATATTCTATATAAAGTGAGATAATTTTCTTATTAGGTATCCTTACCACCATGTTTATCTCATGTACATTATGTTTTTCATATTTATTTTCTATGGAAGTAAATACTGGATGCATCTCATGTTCTGATCCCTATAGTTTTAAAGTTAGAGATGAAATTTTATAATGAAGAAATGATAGTGAATATTATATTTCATATATAGAAGACATTATAGAATGAGGTATCTAAACTATTTGAGGTTTTATAGAAAAACCTTATGATGTAATAAGTAACATGGGAATTAGAAAAGTTATATGGCAAAAATAGCTCACCTTTTAATTAATCATTCAAAATGAAAGGAACCAATTTCTAAAAGGGGTAGAATGTTAAAATAAAAGTAATGGTAAGATTTAATCGATTTCATTTATTATTTATTTTCAGAAATATAATTTATAGATTCATATGTTATATGATAATTTTATATAATTTTTCTATTGGAAAAGAAATGGTTTTATTCTTGCGGAAATGTCTTCCATGAAATATATAGTTTTAATTAAATATTAAAATTCTAACTTTAATTGTTCTAAATTGATAAAATTGAATTAATTTTTATATTTTGGATATTGTAATTCACATAGGGTGAATTTTTTCTATTAATATGAAAATAAATTTTTTTTGTGTGAATAGTTAGAAAATACCGATTTTTGTTAAAATTATCATTTATTATTAAAATATTTTAAAACAATCCATTATATGTGGACTGTATTTAAAGTTAAATTAGTACAATTTTAATAACCATTATCAAAATAATTCCATATGAATCATTATTATATATAATTTTGGTATAACTTCATTTTTATGGTTAAATTTTTTTTTAGAAAAACTTTTTTTCATTGCCTTTTATGTTCTTATATGAAAAGTAATTTCTAGAATTTTTTTTGATTGAATATAGAAAAATTAATTTCATAATTATAATAATTTTTTTATAATTTTTAATTAATTCAATTTCATTTTAGGTCTTTATGAATAGTAACCATGGTAAAATGTTATCACAGTGGTAAAAGGAGAAAAACATGTTAATTAAGGTTTAAAATTTGTGATAGTATAAAAAAATATAAATTATTTTTTAATAGAAGATAGTGTTTCAACACTTATCATATTAATTTTAATTTTAGTTGTTTATGTTCCACATTACCATGAATAAGACTTTATATTATTTAAAAAAATTGAATAATTACAAGTGTGTCACTCCCCTCACTTATTAAAGGAAACCCACTCTCCTCTCTTATTCACACAACATGAGCCTTTTACCTCAACCAGTACCTAAAGAAATACCATAAAAAATTCATTCCCCAATTCTTATAGTTATTATTATTCTTAAAATTCTAATCATTTATGGATTATGATGTATGACAAAGGGAAATATTTGAGGTGAAGATATAAATCATAGGGTACCTATTTCTAGTTTTTTTTCCTTTTCTAACTATTCAAAATATATTATAAATACAAAAGTATAAATACATAAGTATCTTAATTATTCTTAAATATTTTTATGCTGATCAAACAACTCTTTTATATCTACTATCCATCCCATGGTAAATGAAATCATCCCTTGCGAATATGTGTGGACTACCTCCTCCATGAAGCGATGTGTTTCATATTATATCACTTCCATACACAGTTGGTTATAATGATTAAATTAATGAGTATATAATATTTTTATAAATTTTTTATTACTTTTTTAGGATTATAAATTACTTATGTTTTTTCCCTTTCCGTCTGTTGGAAATTGACAACGTCACTCATTTATACCTATGGAATACCATCTCCACAAAGCGATTTGATTCATTTTTCATTTCCAGATCAAATTTTATGTCAAAAGGATTGAACTAATGAATAAATATGACACTTATAAAATATTTATGATTTTGTAAAAGTAAAATATTATATAACTTATTTCTTTTCCATCCTATAGAAAAATGGAATCTTTGCTCATGTGTACATGAAGAATACCACCTCCAGGATATAATATATTTAATTTTTCTTGGACACATTACATGTATGGTAATAAAAATGTTTTTAATGTAAATAAATAATATATTTTTCATGATTAATATTCTAATAATGATGGAAACATGATCCCTTTTTCCATAGTCAACCTACTGATTTCAATTTTGACTTATAAACTGAATGTCCTCAAAATATCAACTGTGAACTTAAATATTTTGGTATCTAAATAAAAAATGTAATAAATGAAATAAGGAAAATAATTATATTGTAATTATAATTAAAAAAAATACTTAATAATTAATAAAACTAATATAATGTTATTACTCTGGAGGTTACACATACAAATGATATGAGTCGAGACTCACGGTAGGGTACTTGCCTTTAAAAGCCTTATTTTAATGTTTTATTTCCAAATATTTTTATTCTATGTGAAGATTATTTTAAATATTAAATAATGTTCTTAATTTTTCTTCCAAAATTTATAAAGTTAATTTAAATTTATTTTTAACTCTATTTAAATTTTTAAAAGGGAATCATTCTAATATTTTACATATGGGTTATTTTCAACTTTTTAATAAAGTGAAAAATGTTTTCATTCAAATGTATATAGCTAGACTGAAAATTCCCACAATCTTAGCCATTATCCATTATCAAGACACCGTTACAAGTTTCCATGTATATTTTCAATAAAAATATTTCTCTCAATATTTTGATAATTTCCTTTTTAGTTTGTTTCTTATGAAATAGAAATATTTATCAACTTTATCAGATGAAGAAAAATGCTTTTTATGGGTTTGATTACAAAATAAAATGGTTTATATGATAACAGTGAAATATATATTTGTTCTACTAATTTTATCATTCTAGAAAATTTTATATGAACGATGGTTAATGATGATATATCTTTTATAATGAGAGATCCCAATATAGATCTTCAACGCATTGGGTAAAGTGAAAGATTTCACCAGTCATAGGTTAGTCCTAAGAGATATGGGAATTATCTGGTTAGATAATTCCATAGTAAAGGTTTATTCTAAGGATATATGTAATGATAATATCCAATGGTACCTATATGATATTCATTAACTTATTTCAAAAGGAAGTATTTTTATTTTAAAAGGTAAGAAAATATGCTTTGATTTTTTAAGGAAAGTTGAATTGTTTTTTTAATGAAATGTAAGAAAATTGTTTTTTTCAAGGAAAGATATTCATGAGTATTTATGTTTTCCAAGAAACCTTTGAGTTTATTATTTTTATTGTATGATTTCATATGAAATTTTATACGAAATAAATTTAGTAATTAAGTTGTTTTCATAGAAAAGGAAATATATATATGATTTCAAATTTTTATTATATAAAAAGGAAAAAATTTGTTTTATTTGGGGTTTGAAAATATAAAAATGCATTTATTTAATTTTATGATCCTTACTATGATTTATTTTTTGCATAATAAATTTCTAATAGGTTTTTATAAGACTAAAGGATGATCTGAAATATTACTGAAATAAGATTTTCAGTTATGGGAGTAACCTTCAAAAAATCTAGTGCATCTATAATGAATTTTTTTTTGAATAAAAAATGAACATTATGTGTAAATTTATACTTTCTTATAAAATGTTTTACATAATTTTATAAAAATAAAAAATTAAATGTTACTATAAAGGTAATAAAGTGAAACAATAGTTATAAATATTGTATTTATGGGTTTTTTATGGTATCTATTGTTATAAACTTCCACAAAAGTGATACATATAACACATCATGAAATTGTGAGAGGTTTGGGGGATGTTCTTAGTTATAAGATACAGTTCCCACAAAATATTGAGTCTCTAAGGGACCAATATATCTAGTGATTCAATTTACCTTAATTTATAATCTCATATCCTTTTCACATTGTGATATTCAAAGGAATACTTTTTTATCAACCTCAAACTCTAAGTCCAATTTAAAATTATCAATAATAATTTTCTATTGAATTTAAACTACTTTTACTTGTTTTGAATCTTCACTATAAATTCCCAATGAAGTTCATGTCCCAATAACATTCTTAATCCAAATTTATTGAAAAACGTTAGAGTTCAAAACTTCTTTCCATATAGAGCCTTATATTCATCAATTTAAATTATTGAGTGGAAATTGTAGTTTTATTCCAACTTGAAAAGAATAATATATTTATCCTAGCCACCATCGATATCCTTTAAGAAATAACTTAGAATATTTTATAATGTCCCGATGGTCCTTTCATATTGGCCAATAGTTTCAGGATGATAAGTCGTGTTAAAATTTAGTTATATATCCCAGGAATATAAGATATATCTCTAGAACTTTGATATGAACCTTATATATCTATAATATATAATTGAAAGTGGTACTCCATTCATCTTTATGGTTATTAGGTATATATTAGAAGGTTTATTGAGTGATAAATCCTTTCAAATAATAATGAAGTCTACTAACATTTTATGTCTATCCACCATGATAAAAATAGAATTCTTTCCTTTATAGGTCTTTCGGAGCCCTATGATGATTTTTTTAGTGATTTTTTTCAAATTAAATATGTGTATATATAATGGTTTTATCATCCCATTGGACTCTTGGTGTTCATCCTTAACATAAAATAAGTCCTAACATTGAGATATATACTTTATAATGTACTTCTTAATATTTTCCCATTAGAAGTTCTTCTTCAGTTCTCTGTACATCGTTGTGTTTTACAGATTAAAAGAGAATGATGAGATTTGTGAATTATAAAAAAATACTTCTTGATCTTTGGTAATTATGGGAAATATATTTAGGATACAAATTATAGAACTTCATCTATTCCATGGTAAATTTTTTTAGTGTTTCAGATATTCTTTTGTAGCTTTATATCATCCTTCTATGCCTCTTTAATCATTTACAGAAGAATGGATGAGAAATAATTTGTGAAAGATAATATTTAATCTCTTATGTTATGTTTTCATGTCCATAATTTTCATATAAAATAATATTGGGTCTCTTTCAACCCTTATAATGGATTAGGTATCATGATATTTTTTTTTATTAAAGTAACATCCACCTTGTTTTACTTCCTAAGATTGTAATTTTTTGAGTAATCATTGTACTTTTTTAAATATAACTATATCTTTATAAAATGTTCAAATACTTATTATTAAATATATAATTCAAGGTATTTTTATTTGTATATATATCACACTTCTAACCATATATATAATGAGACAATATTTTTAATGAAAAAAATATCGCTTCTAACTATAGATCATGTGTCAAGTAATTTTTATCATGTGTCTTCAATGACCCGAGGAATAAGTTATCAACTTGTTATATTTCTTTAATACATAACCCAATACCATAATTAATTCCTAATTTTATATTGAAAACCATTATCTACTTCTGGGTAGTGTGAGTATAGTTTCATTAACAAAAAATCATTTGAAACTCATCGAAAGAATCCTCAAATTCTTATGTCTAGATAAATTTTGATCCCTAACATGTTTAGTGGATTTTAAAATCATGATAAATTTCTCATGAGTTGATGATAGTAGTTTGTAAATCCAAGAAAGATACTAATCACACTCACATATATTGGATGAACTTATTTTAAAATCACAACTATTTTAAAACATCCATAGATATATTTTTTCTTAAGATTACATGATCTTGGGTAGATAATGTTTTAAGGAGAAATTTTGAATTTCTACACATAGAATTCACTTAATTATCTTATAATTTCTTTAGAAAAATACCCAAATTATCTTCATGTGCTTTATTTATATGGGAATATTTGAGAATATCATCAATAAATTCTTCCAAAAACTTATATTTGTAATTTAAAAAAGACAATATTCATCAAATAAAAAAGGATACCAAGGTAATTTTTAATTCTAAAATGCATCAATTTGAATTCATAGTGTCCATATAATGTAAGAAGTTCCACATAGGGTATTTTTTTCCCTCTTTACCCTTTGTTATATAAAAATTTAATATACACCTTAAATAAGTATTGATCCGTGATAGGTTGATCAACCATGGAATCAATATAGAATAAGGTAAACTTGTTCCTAATCATGATATTGCTAAGTTCAAGGTAATAAATGTAAATATACATTGATTAATCATTAATATTAATAAATAGTTATAGGTATCCCCATAAATAAGGGCATAGGAATAAAAAATATTTTTCCAAATTCTATTGAAGTCTCTCCTTTCTCCAATTCAATGAGGTTTATTCTTTATGGAAACTTTGATATAATAATTTATCATTTTAAGAGTTCAATTGACAAATTAAACTTACTTTACTATGGAAGACCATTCAACTCATAAATAAATGCACTAATATATTCAATTATAATTAGAAAGAATTAAATTTTTAGATTCTCCCTAATCATTTGAATTAGATATCCTATATTATTAGGCATCGAGAACCATAGAAGTAATTCTTTCCCAATTTAATTTCATAGTTATCCTTGGATTGATATGTCATCATGGGTTGATTTAGGATATATAATGATATTTACCTATCATGATAATTTATGTGATCTCTATGTTATATGATATACTCTGTGACCAATTTTCTATTGAATTCAATGATGGGAGAAAATATTATATATTTTTAACTAACTTCCAACAAACCTCAATTGGAGATGATTTAAATGATTGGGATGCAATTGTCTCACCACCCAATGATTTTACCAATAACTCACTATCAAAAATTTAAGGTGATGAATCAATCATCATATAAATAATACTATATATGATGTAAAATTAATAACAAAAATCAAATATGACTGTTAAAACAAGTATTTTATCAAACAATTTGTTTCTAATTTCTCAAAATGACTGAAGAGTTTTCGAAAATGGTAATAACCAATTCGTCACCCACTCCTCATGCCCAGTCACACATAGTAGTTGGGTTCTTTATAAACCTCATCCCCATATTCTATTTCTATATATATATTTGGATTTTTATGCACTAAATCTCAGTCCAGCTATGTAACACTAATCAACATGGCCAATAATCCTCAAAATCATGTCTTACTAAGATAAATTGGCTCTTTACAATGGATATCAAGGATTATCTAGGTGAATAAATCTCATTGCCTATATAATACCCCCAACCTTATTTATAAGGAGTATAAATCCTTAACGATGTTTTTTACATTCCCATTCTTAACTGGATTCTTCTTTAAGTTATTTTGGAATCTATTTTAAGAGGAAATATATAGAAATGAAGGGTATTTTTTTCCTTTAATGATTATGGTCATTGTGAGAGACTACGTTTCCAAGTTAGACACTAAAAAGCATGGGGATTGAATCCTTTTAAAATATTCATTGAAGTGAATAGAGAACAACATCCAAGTACCCTATCTTCCAGAAGTAGGTCATGCCCTAAATTCCCTAAATTTAATTCCACTTATATTATATAAGGAGGTCACTCCCTAACTATCATATGCAGAAAAAACCTGATTAATTGGTTTGGAAAAATTAATATCCCTCTTGATCAGGATTAAAATAGAGAATTGAATTCGATCTCGGAGTTAGCCTCCACATAGAGACTATTCCTTCACTATTTTATCTACTTCTAGTTCACATAACTAGGTTCTCGTGCACCCATTACTCTCAACTAAGTGTCTATTAACTAATCTCACCAAAATAGGAACCCCCTTAACCATGGTACTATACTAGGTTATATAACCAATTCGTAGTACCCATTACACATAAAACCTATTTAGACACACCATTTTCTCAAGTTTTTTAATTTAGAAAAAATGATTAAATAAAATAAATTTCTATACTCTGTTGTGAAAACCAGCTGATTATTGAGTCAAATTTTCCTTCCCTCCTCCAAGTCCTCGTATGATACATGACTGAATTATTCATTATTGAGTAACCTATTTTAATCATGTATTTGATTGATAATAGAAATTGATAATATTATAACTTATCTATCTAAGAATTTCTTCCTCTCCAAAAAGTGAATTAGGATACAACCACTCATGTATTACCATGATAAGGAGGACCATATATCTTGGTGGATTGATGGGATATTACTTGGAAAAATCCTCTAATATAATCATAATTTTCTATTTTATACTAACACCATATCCACTAATTACAGGATCGATCTCTCAATATGTTACCCGAGTCTAATCAATGTGTAAAAAATATTAAAGTTCCTCTTATTAGGGGTAATCCTTAACCACACCATCTTATATTTACATATTATTGATCTGTATAACCCAAAATGGATACTCATGCATTAGTCTTACACAATCCATTGTTAAATTCCTTCTAACTAGTAGCTAATTCCACACGACTTTAAATTTTTTTGAATTTTTCCTAGTCATATGAAATTAAACTAAAATAAATAATAAACATTGTTTCATGACCTTAAATGGATCATAATTTTTCTCATTTTCACAACCTTAAAATGCACATTATTGGTCTTGGAGGCTAACAATAAAAATGGACTTCATTTTCCATTTAATCACAACCTTAAAAGAAACCATGTTGGTCCTTATCACACGAATTTAATTAGTATGAAATTTCCCAATAAGTGGAACAAAAAATATATTGGTTCTGATTCCCATATTAAGAATTTATACGAATCCCCACTCATGGTCCCAATCATGACTCTATTAATTTTACCTCTTTCATGGGCAATAATAAATCACATATTTCCCAACATTGTGTCATTAAGATTTAGTATAGCTGATCACTGATGGGGAAGATAAAGAATGGACATAGTCCATAAATTTATAATATTTATTTAATATTTAATTAATTTAATTCCATTATATTTATTAATTCAGTAATTTCAAATGACATTTGGAATTTAAGTGCCAAATCATTTGATTGAGTGGATATTTTTTTAAATGTGAAAATTAAGTATTAAACCCACGTACTTGTTTTTATGGAATAAAATGAATGTTTTTTACTTATTATCATGATATTATGAAGGAAATATATATTGTGTGTGATATTTAGTGTTATGTTTGAAAATAAAACTTCTAAATAAAGTGGTGATTATGGGAGGAATGTTATGGATTTAACCCATTAAAATAATTCATAAATAAATTTCAAATAAGTTGGTTGTGTATGTATGAATCCAATAATATGTAATCATGAATTCAATATCCATACCCATCATCTGACACCTTTTCAACTCGATTTAATAATCAATTAATGATGTGTAAAAATTATTTAGCAGTATGTGTAACCATCATCCAGAGCTGCATAAACATCATTTTCATTATTTCATACACACAGTTCTCACCTAGATAAAAATAATTCATACTTCTTAAGATTGAATATATCCCGTGTAAAAATAATTTAGGTCACTATAAGAAATAAGAAATACTATATTGGATGATGTTAGGAGGGAAATGATGTGGTAGAGACCATATTCAAGGAATGTAGTGTTTATGTTTGGGAAAAGTCCAATAAAATATTGATGGATATGGTTCTCTACTATATTTTAGTAAAAGACACATTCACGGATAAAGGTTGAAATGTGGAGGGATATGTTGTGGAAGATAATGAATGATATTATAGGAAAATATAGAATGTGAAACACAAATGTTTTAGTATGCAAATTTCTATGGTTATTAAATGTTAAAGGATGTGAATATGCTGTATCAAACAGTGATAACCGTACTGAAAATTCAATATATAGAGTATTTTGAAGAGTATCTTTTTGGTTTACATGTTTTGGTATGTTTGATGAATGGTTTCAGTGAGGTGAAATGAAGAATGGATGAAATTATAATGTAAATCACTACTACCATTCCATGGTGTAAACTTATTTTTAAATCTCTATATCCTCAAAAAAAATTAAAAATCAATTTTTTGAGTATGCGGGAGTGATTCTACTCTATTTTCACTTCTAGACTATCTGAAAATTAGTGGAAGGATAATTTGTCAATAAGGTATCATGAAGATCATATTTACTTCAATCAAAGTCTTTAGGATACAAAATATACATTCATTTATCCACTTATAGGCATACATTGAGATTATATTTAATGAAATGACATCTAAGGGTATCAATGAAATTTTAATCCATGAGGAAGTATAAAACCATAAAGAACATTAAAAAAGATAATATCTAAATGTATTTTATTAAATAAATAAGAAAGAAATAATAGCATTAAAAGTAGAATAAAAGGCCAAAATTGGGTTTTTTAGATTCTAAACCAAGAGTTCGTGATGGAAGTTGCTACTGCATTATGTTTCTATTATTCATTTTATTTTCTATTATCTCGAGATTTTTAATTCTTTATCCTCCCTCATTCAACTCTTTTACCCTTAAAATGGAAGGGAAAACATGAGTGATCATGGAAGGGAAGGATATCAATTATAATTTTTGATTCATATACTTAATTAATAGAACTATATTCTATTAATTGATTTTTATTTTTATGGGACGTTTAATACCTTTAATACATTTTTATTTAATATTTTTAACATTATATTATTTAAATATGTGGTTGATAGTTTTTAATTACCATCAACCTATTGTAGCTTTTCTTTAAGGAATATATTGTATTAGGTGGTGAGTTTTTAAAAATTACTTCAATGTGTGTATAGGTAGTCAATTACCTCTAAGTTTCCAAGTATTACAAAACCCAAAATATGAATTTCCTTTCATGTTTAGGAGTGGTTTTTCTCATTTTTCCACACACCGGAAGGGGAGATGAAAAAGTCATAATAATTATTAGATCATTATCCATAGTTACCTTCATCAAGGGGATATTAATGAATAAATTGAGTAATATTTCATTTATAAATTTATAATAAGTGGAGTGAGACTATTATAAAGAATATGATAATGTTTCAACTATAAATCCAACCCTAAATCAATCAATTTAGTTATCTTCATTCTTTAAATATCATTGATTCATTAATTTTCCTTATATACAAATACAAAAAGATTCAAACCACCTCCTTTTTCTTATATGAAAACTCATTTTTTAGCACTCCTCTATAGAGACAACCAAAGGATGCTACTACATTTAACCTAGGAAAGAATAGATCTTTCCAAAACTCATGATAGGTTACAGTTTCAAAACATAGTGTCATTTTTGGGGAGGCAGCTCTAAAAATAAAACATTAACATTTCATGAATAGAACATTGAATAAATAAATATTTGATTCTCACCTAGAAATTGAATCAAACAGACTAACTAGTATAAGATATCTAAATTTTCAAATTAAATTATAAGATATTTCCTTTCATTATTAGGTGAAACTTCAAGGGTTTACCTTTAACCTACCATAATTTTTATAATTTCCAACCAAACCACAATTGATTTTTATGAACCCCTATTTATTAATAGAAACAAACAAATGAATATGCATTATTTACAAAATAACTTTAACCTAAAAAATGGAATAATTCAATTTCGTTATAAAGTTTATTTTATATAAGGAGAAGGCCTAAATAAGTACATAAAATAATTCACATTGGTTTGTTTGACTTTTAATTCCGATATATTTGTTTTGAAACAAGTATAATAGATGTAATTACTATTTTAACTTGATGTATAAGATGATTAGTAGTTTTAAATCCCAAACTATGAGAGATATATGAATGAGATGGCCTATATAGAAGATTTATTTTTTGTTTCTTCCCTACCTCAAGGATCAGAACCTTCAGGAATAAGATACATTACATCAGAGAAGATTTAGTAAAAACTATGTATGAGTACTGTGATAGGTTTGGGAATCTATATGCCAATTTCCAACATCAAACTATATAGGTTCATCACTTTCTTATATTATTTTACCAAGTATATCTTTAAAATGATAGAAAATGTTATGATTTTTTTCTAGATGATCCTTTATTAAAAAATCACCAACATAATCCAAGGTAATGATAATTATGATTGTTTAAATTTATAAAAATTTATTATAAGAATTACTTGATTAAGTGATATAATTTAGTTGAGAACATATAATACATCATCTTTATTGGTGTATTGTATTGCATAACTTTCTATCCTTGTGAGAAAAATGGAATTATTAGAAACTTTTTAATGGAATGTACTACCTATTGTATGTGGTTTCTATTCATATTCTACCCATTTCGCTGAACTGTATTCTTAAGTTCTCGGTACAGAGAGTTGGGAAGAAGTATTTCATACCATTAAATTTCCACAAAAAAAAACAAGGATGTAAAGAAAATTCCAAAGTCCAATAAGGATTTATAAACCATAAAAACTAAGATGGAACCATTTTTTGGAATAATATACAACAAAAAATACCAATTCTATATAAAAATCCACCATTTCAAAACTCAAATCCATTCATTATTCCTTACAAGAAGTCATAAAACCTACTAAGCTTCCAAAAAATACCTCTATTACAATAAAATAGACCCTTTGAAAAACCTTTAACCAGTGCACCAACACCAGAACAATAATATGATGGTCCCAAGGTTGAGTATATCAGAAATTATGTTAATAAACATAATGAGAAACTCATTAGATTATTGGAAACTATGCCAAAGAATCTATTAAAATTATAATCCCAAGAAGTCCCCAATTCCAAGGTGAATGTATGTATGATGAACATTATATATGGAAAATAGTATCAACCACCATATATACATGAACATGATCTAAAAAACATAAAATCAATGAAATTGAATCTAAAAATTACATGCTTATTATTGGAAAAAATTTCAAGGAAAGAAGAAAAGAAATAGTAGGAAGAAAAGTCCAAGTCAAGGAGGAACCAGAAACAACCCATCATGAGGTAGAAAAGGATAAAAAATTTATCCCATTATCATTCTCATAAAAGATGATCAAATAAAAAATAATTAAAGATAACTTAATTTATAGGTAAATTATAAAAATTTCAAAAACGTTTATATCAACATACAACCTATTAAATTTCTTAAAAATAATTCTTAAGTATTCAATGTTCCTTAAATAACATTACACAATGAATTGGTTGATTCAATGGAATGAAATAGTTAATTTGTGAACAAGCTTATTTGTTTAAATCACATTATAGTTTCATACTAAATAATAAGATCTAGGGATATTCTATATCTCTTCCACCACCCAATATATTTTACCACCCCCAGACATTACCATATTTCCCTTTTATAATAAATTTAATTTTGTTGATAGGTTTGCAATTTAAACAACATTTGATTTAAAGAAAAATTATTTTTCATTATTTTTACAGTCAATTAAATTATAACTATTTAAAAGTGTTTATATATTAAGTTTATGTGTTATATATCCAATAAAATATTTTTTATATTTATCCAATAGATTCTATAGGTATAGTATTATAACAAATCCAATATTACGTATAAAAACCTCTATGTTTTATAATGGTAGTTTTATCTCATTTTAATGGAAAACCGAGTATAAATAATTTTTTAGACTCATTTATAAATTTAGAATTTCAAAATAAACATCATCATTGAAAGGTTAAAATAAAAATTATCTTAGGGTTAATTTTTGGAAATTTTCCATGATGTTTTATTTTTTAATGAATATTGAAAATATTGAATTTTAATTCAAATATACCTTTTTGTATAATTTATTTATAAGAATTAATTATATTTTAAATTGGTTTTAAGGTTAAATTAGAAAAATATTTTATTAACTAATCTAATATAGTTATTTTTAATCAATTTCCCTTTAAAACTGGATATAAAAACTTAGGAAACTTTTTAACATTTTTACTTTAAAACCCCGCATTATCATCCCATATATGAGATTAAATTTAAATTAATTTCAAAAACTTATGTGATAGGAATTTTTAAAAATAGATTTAATATTTTGAATCAGTATTATTTATAATTATTAATAAGTTCAACTTTTTTTTGGACCATAAATATTAAAAAAAGTAATTAAAATTTATTAAAATTATTAAGGGAAAATTTAGCCTTACAAGGTACTGAAATATAAACATAAGAAAAAAATAACCTACATACTTTTCCCAAATCCATTGGATGGCCATATTTATATCATATCCTCCATTTTATTGACTTTTTGCCACTATTTTATCCACTGGTCCTAGGAAAAAGGTGGTTGGAATTCCCTCTCTAAAAATTTATAAGAGTGAAACTCCCCCCATTTTAAAAAAGAACTCACTCATCCCACTTAATAACCCCTATAAATCCACTTTGGATTGACCAATATCTTACAAAATAGATCCTCAAAATTCCTCCCCTAAATCTATAAGCCTACCCTTAGTAATAAATCCATCCAAGGAAGAAATTTGGTGAAAATCAAAAGGAGTTACCCAAATAAAATGTAACATTTTTTCACAAGATCTTTAGTTTTATTAAACTATAAGACCTTTAAATTGTACTTAATAAATTATTTTATTAATAAAAAATTATCCTTAATATTATGACATATTTTTTATGTTAAGGGTTTAACATTAACTTTCACAAACTTCCTTCTAATGGGTAAGGAACTTATCGTTTATGTGTACGGTGAACTACCACCTCACAAAACAAAGTTGTTTATTTTTTCCTTTACCACCTCTCATGGTTGGGAATTATTATTAAAACTCTATTTATATATCTTATATATGATATTTATAATTTTTTTTAAATTATAAAATTATTTTATAACACATACATTTATACACTCCTTTTTGTGGGAATATCATAACATCATTTGTGAATGTGTGGACTTATGCCTCCTCAAAGTGATGTGATTCATTCACACTGTACATGGAATGTATAAAGGACGTTTTCAAAAAACCTATGTAACATATATGTCATTGATATGATATTTTCATTATATTATACACACATATATATAATTTTCTTTTCATTATTTTAAAATATGATAAGTAAATAAAAGTATCATTTATGCCTACGTACGAACTACTGTCTCCATGATCGGTGCATTTAATTTCCTATATCCAAAATTTACAGATTATTAAAAATTCATATGTAATTAATATATTGGATATTTAAATCATGGTTTCAATTTAATAGATGATTAAACCACGATCTAATTAATATGAACAACAAGTAACAAGTTAAAACATACTCAACAAACTAAGAAATTAACACCCCAAATAGTGGAAATAATGAAACATTGTTATAGATTCTACTTATTTGTTATTATGCACCAATTCACCATTATATATTTTATATAATACCATTTGGCATGTTATATAATGAATCTACTCATTCTCATGATATTATATGTTTCATTTAATGTTATTCCTTCATGGGGTTTTGATTCAAATGTTTTAAAGTGGTATGGTATAATTTTTAATGTTTAAAGATTATTTTCCAAAAGAATATTTTCTTATGACCTTTCAATGGTATTTAAATTCATCAACATCAATAATCGATATCATTACTTATCCTTCACTACGTAATTATTGATATATATTTTTCTTCTATTCAATATGGATATTTGATATGGTATATTTATTATTTAATAATTACTCAATATGAGAAATGATTTGGAAATGCAGTGACGGGTGGGTCTCAGACTTTATACAGCCACTAGATTCATTAACAGGTTCTCATGATATAAATAAGTTGGGAAAATTAAATATGTTTCTACCAATAATTTTAAACTATCAGGAGGATGTATCTTGATATTATAGGTTTTCTTGTGCCTTAGTAATGACATCTAATAATTAAGAATTTCCTTCATAGATATTTTTGTTATAATTATTGCAATCCATGAGTTTTCATATGATAATGTCTGTTGATGGATTTCATTCTAATTTTATTGATTAAATAAATATTTTTTTTAGTTTCTTACCTTTCCATGTTGGTTATTCCATATGTAGTTATTTTAATGGGGTGTGTTATCAATTATTTACCTTTCCAAGTTGATTTATTCCAGTTGATTCATTATTGCTTCCATTTTACATAACCTTATTGGGTATTTGAGATCACTATTATAATTCTTTATTTCTCCAGGTTATAAAGACGAATCCTTTTAATGATTTTCAAGGATACTATTTATTTTATTCTTATCATTTTGGTATTTCATATTTCACAATGCATTATGGGTATCATGTATGTAATATGGCTTTCCAAAACTATTAAACTGATTGGTCCTTTGGGATTCGATTCCTTGTAATGATGCCAATATAATAAATTAATAAACTATCTCCAGGATCTTGGGGATAGGGAGTTATAGTTGGTATTAGAGTAAGATTACTAGCATACGTGGAAAACAAGATTTAGAAAACATAGATTAAGGAACAAAACCCTACGATAGACATTGATAATAAGTATATAATAAAATCCTATAATTTTGGTATGATATATATTATGTGGGTATTCCTACAAATACATGTTTATCTGGATACTACGAGTGGATTTTGTTCTCATATATATATATATACATAATAATGATAACTCCGACAAGGTGTGTCGAGTCTAACTCAACATAACTAGGTAGATAAAAATGGGTCATACTACAAACTTGATTTGACACTCATGTGGGATACACATAGTATTATTCAATTTTTATTTACAAAACGTTATGATGTATTTAAAAGTAATTCTATTCCAAACAAAACCTTGATGATGATTATAAAATTAGCTATGCATAAAAATTTCAATTTCTGTTAAGTTTTAATCCATATTTGGAGTTATAAAATGTTTATAAAATTATGATTTATCCAGTATATGCCATTATTTAAAAATAGAACATAGAAGAAAGAATGGTATCAATACTCATGGAAAATGTAATGATTTCTATGATGAGGAAGCCAATATATCTAGTCTTTAAATAGAGAAAATTATGGCTATATTAGGGGAACTCAATCAGGTTATGGAAAAAAACTTTCCATAATAGGGAAAAATATTCTACAGATAGAGTATTCTATGATGGATCAATTTATGTGATAGGAATCCTCATTGTTTATTGGGACTAATAATATAATTTTATCTGAAAATGGATTAAGTCTTTAGAGAATATATTTGTAGCCTTGGGATAAAATCACATAAAAAAAGATACACTTGTGGTCTTTTGCCTCAAGTGTGATGATAATCAATGGTGGACCTTGATCCAAAATACTATATAGGAAGAATAAATATAACTCATGGAATGGAGAACCTTTAAGTATACATTATTTGATAAATACTTCCCTCATAATAATAAACATTGAGATGAAGAGTAATTTCCTTAGCTTAAATAAAAATAAAGAATATAGTGTTTCACATTAAGAATCTACCTTTACACGATTATATAGTTATTCAATAGATTATAAATGCAACAGAGATTTAAGGAAAACAACTTCTTTCAAGGTCTTAATCCAAATCTCCAAAGGGCACTAGTTTCTTATAAGTTTTCATCATACGAAGAAATAACTTTATGTTCCATCAAAAAGGAGAAGAAATTTTATAGAATAAATATATCCCAGGGAAACCAAGCGAAGAAGATTCCACCCGAGCATCGTGAAAAAATAAATTCATCCATGAAGAATAGAAAACTAAACATTTCCATCTTGTGAAAATTGTGGAAAATTCCTTGGGAAATGATTGATGGGACTGGGAGTTTTTTATATATGTGGGAATAGGGATCACTAGGTTTATGGGTGAAAAGTGAAGAAGAAAAACACTATTATCCTATGTTTCAACTGTTGGTACATGGGTCACTATGAAAATTAATTCCCCATGAATCATTGTAATCCACCATAGAAGAGGAAAACGGGAGATAACCAATCTTATGTGATCAATACACCGGAGGTAGAAGTTTAAAATGAATTAGAGGAAGGTAAATTAATCATGTCTTTAAATTTATGCAATTCATTATTTTATTCTACATTATATTACACTTTTATGTCTACACAATTTTCTCATAAAATTATAAATTTTGTTTTTTATTTAATAATGGTGCTCTTAGTCATAAATCTTAAGGGAAGTATCATTACAAACAAATGTTTCATGATGTCCCCATTATGACACATAAATTTGATTTACTTGAAGACATTTTTATTGTACATCTGGTTTAGTTTGATATTATCCTTGGTATGAAATTACTTTGAATGTATGATGCAAAAATGTGTTGCAAAATAAGGAAATTATGATTTTTGAGGCATATTTAGAATCCCATATCATTATAGAGGAAACCTCCTCACCTTATTTTTATATGGATCCACCCCTAGTTTCTCTACTAAATGAAATTCTCATAAAATAATATTAAACAACACCTGGTGAAGAAGAACATAATCTTCAAATTTATGATGTACATATTGTACAAGAATACATTTATGTATTTCCCAAGGAACCACTTGGATGTCCACTAAAGTGGGAAGTTGAATTTTCTATTTATTTAATCTCCAATTAAAGGAAAATATGAAATACTCCATATAGAGTAGACACAATGGAATTAGTGGAGTTGAAGAAATGACTATAAGATTTTGTTAATAAGAGGTTTGTTCTCCTGAGTTTTTCACCATGGGGAGCCCCTATCCTTTTCGTTAAGAAGAATTTTTGATCCTTTAGGTTGTTCATTGATTGTAGGGAAGTAAATGCTATTATAAAAACGAACATGTATCCTCTACCTAAAATTGATGACTAGTTTGATCAACTTCGCAAAGCCCAATATTTTTCAAATATTGATCTTCATTCTGGGTATCACTAATTGTGAGTGAATAAGGAATACATTCCGAAGAAATATTTTGAGATGAATTATAAAAAATTTGAGTTTACAAAAATCCTATTTGGATTGACCGATGCACCCTCTATTTTTGTGGACATAATGAACAGAGTATTCAAAGAATGTCTTGAAATTTTTTTTTGGTATTTATTGATTATTTTGTTGTGGATTCTAAAAGCAGTGGATACCAATAGAATAAGTTATGGACCATCCTTAAGTCTCTTATAAGGGAAGAATTGTGTGGGAAAGTTATGAAGTGCATTTTATGTCTTCAAAAAGTTTCTTTTCTTAGTCATATTGTCTCCAAGGATGGAATATCAGTTTACCTCACAAAGAATAATGTAGACGGAGAACAACCTAAACTAATAAACATAACTAAGGTATATTTTTTCATTGTTTTGGTAGGTATTTATCTGTGATTAGTTCATAATTTTGATTGATTAGCTAACTAGTTATCTAATCTTAAACATAAAGTGGTTAAGTTTGTCTGAACAAAGGATTGTAAAGAATGATTTTATGAACTAATGATAAGATTAATCAATTCTCTAATTTTGACTCTACCATATGACAGTGATAATGTTTTCATATATAGTGATGCATCAATGATGGGACATGGTTTTTTAAAAATGATAAATGATAGAGTTATTTATAAAAAATAAAGTAAATTTAGGACTCATGAAGAGAACTATCCAACCCATTATCACGTGTTAACAACTGTTATAATTTATTTGAAAATATGGAGACATTATCTCTTTGGTGTAAGATTTGAAATATACACAGATCATAAAATCCTGAAATGGATCTTCTCTCATTAATAGATCAACATGAGAAAACTGTGATAGATCGAGTTACTCAAGGATTATGAATGATCAATACACTTTTACCTAGGAAAAACTAATACGGTTGCATATGAATGGAGTATAAAGGATTATATAGTTCTAACCCAGATGATATTTGAGAAGGTTTCTATTTTCATGGATATAGTAATTATATATATGGTAATTTCTAAGGAATGGGAGATATCAATCATTTTTCAATTTATTTCTAACCATATTTTTTAGATAGGATAATGAGTTCTCAATATGATGATGAGTAATTTATTAATAAAATCAAAGTTAATATTGATGGGAAATTAGAATATTTTTCTTGTAAATATGGTGTTCTAAAATTTTAAAAGAGGTTTTATATTCCATCTATACCTAAGATAAAAATGTAATTGTTTGATTATTCTTATAGCTCAAATTTCTCTATACAACTTAGTATCTCATAGATGTATAGGGAATTAAAGGAAAAAATTTGGTGGTATAATATGAAGTGGGATGTTTCTGTTTACATGTATGGATGTTTGGTTTACCAATATGTGAAAGCAGTTAGACAGCATCCTAAATGAGTATTGTAACCTATTTGTATTCCTATATGTAAATTCGATGAAATAACTATGGTCTTTTTCACAATACTACCAAATACTCATAGATGGAATGATGCAATATGGGTTATTGTTGATCATATTACCAAATCTAAAAATTTACTTAATGTAAGAGAAGGCCAACATATTGAGAGACTCACAAGGCTCTATATTAATGATGTTTTACAAATTTATGGCGCACCTCTATAAATTGTTTCTGATTGAGATCCTCTCTTTACCGTTAAATTATGGAAGTGACTTCAGAAGGATCTTGATACTGATCTTCATTTGAGCATTTCCTACCATCAAACAACTGATGGAATATCTGAAAGAACAATTCAAAAAATGGAATAAATTTTGAGTTCATTCTCACTTGACTTTCAAGGCATGTGGGATCAGTACTTAAATTTGGTATATTTTTCCTATGTTAATAGTTTCCATTAAGGTATTCAGATGGAAATGTTTGAAGCATTATATGACAAGAGGTCTCATAATTTAGCTTATTTGGATGAAGTCAGTTAAAGGAAACTCATAGACACAAAACTTTTCAAAGAGATGAAAACAAAGTTAAAGGTTATTCAGGATCATATTAAAGTAGATCAAAGTAGATAGAAGAGTTATGCTGATAATCAGAGGAAATATTTTGAGTTCTGTGTGGGAGATCATGTTTCCTAAAAAATATCTTCATTGAAGGGTGTAATAAGTTTCATTAAGAATTAAAAAATAAGTCCCATGTACATTAGACTCTTTTATATTCTTTAAAGGGTTAGAGTCATTTCTTATCATTTTGCAAAGCCGCTAAATCACTCAAATGTGCACAATGTGTTCCATAAATCACTGCTAAGGAAGTATGTGATTGAACCAAAACATGTTCTCAACTCTAGTGAAATATATTTGGAACATGAAATTTTTTACTTTTAAGAACCCATCCAAATTTTTGATACCATATAACAATTATTAAGTAATCTGATGTCATCTTCGATAAAGGTACTCTGAAGAAATCACAAAATGGAAGAAGCTATATGGGAAGAAGAGAATTATATGAATGATAACCACCCTAATATTTTTTTCATAATACCCATGAAATTTATAGGATTACATTTTTGAAAGAGGAAATATTTTTTTCACCCAAATACTTTACCGTATTTTCCATTTAATATAAATTTATTTTTTCTGATAGCTTTGCTATACACCCAACTCCCGATTTAAACAGAATAAAGTTTCGTAACAATTTGAACATTAAATTAAGTTATAATACTTTTATAGATTTTATATAGTAAATTAATATTTTATATCCTATAAAATACTTTTATATTCATTCCATATATTTTATAGTCATAGGATAAGAACAAACCAAATATTACACATAAAACCTGTATTTCTATAATGGCAGCTTTAAATTATTCTAATCTAAAACCTATTTTAAATACAAATTATGAATATTTTATAAATTTCATATATCAACATAATCTTTATATTTTTAATAGGAACATAAAAATTATATTAGGTTGAATTTTTTCAATTTTTCTGTGATGTTTCTTTTTTTAATAAATAGTGAAAAATACTAAAATTTAATTCAAAAATAATTTCTCACATTATTTATTTATAGGGTTAAATTATATTTTAAATTGGTTTTAAAGTTTATTTAGATAATTTTTTATTAATTATTACAATTTTGGTTATTTTAATTAATTTTCCTATGAATTTGGATATAAAAACATAGCAATCTTTTGAATGTTTTTTACATTAAAAACATGCATTGTCGTCCCGTCAGTTGGATTAAATTTAAATTAATTTTTTTCCAATTATGAGATAATAATTTGGAAAAATAGATTAAATATTTGGAATAATAATAATTTTTGATTTATAATAAGTTTAACTTAGTTTTTGACCAAAACTATTAGTGAAAGTGATTAAAATTAATTACAACGATTCATAAAAAAATTAGCTTAACAAGAGAATAAACCTTGGACTTTTAAAATAACCTAGAAACTTGTACAAAATCCATTTTATGTATATATTTCAACCCTATAATAATTTTTATCTACTTAATACCATTATTGGATCCAATTGTAATAGTAAATACGTTGGAGTAATTATTTTTTCCAAAAAATTACAATAGTGCCACTCCTCCTGCACTATAAAAAGGAACCCACCCTCCCACTTCCTCAGACCTCTCAAGACACATTGGTCTTAACATTATCTACCAAAATAGATCCTAAATATCACTGTAATAAACCTAGAATCATCACCTTTGTCATAAATCCTTCCAAGTAATCCCTTTTGTGAAAACCAAAAGAAGTTACCAAAAATAAGAGGTAACATATTTCCTCAAGGTCTTTAGTGTTTTTTATTTCTCCACTCTTTAAATTCTACTTATTCCAAGATTATATTACAGAAAAGTTATAATAAATATACTGATATGTTGTTATATTATTTTTTATACCTAAAATTACATGCATATATCTAATTGGTGGAGAACATGCCGTTTATATTTACAGCAAACTACCGCCTTACAAAACGAAGTTTTTCATTTTTTCCCTTACCACCTCTCATGGTTGGGAATTATGGTTGAAACAATGTTTATATATGTTATATATATATATATATTATTTATAATTTATTTATACTTATTTAATTCTATTATAACACATACCTTTATGTACTCTATTTTTTGGGAATATGATAACATCGTTTGGGGAAGTGTAGACTACTTCACCCTCAAAGCGATGTGATTCATTCACACTATACATGGAATGTATAAAAAATGGTTTTTGTAAATAAATGTAACATATATGAAATATATATTATACTAGAATTATAATATTAATATACATTTATATCATTTACATTTCATTCTTTTAAAATAACTCAAGGAAATAAAATTAGTGGTAAAGCGTACGTACGACCAATTGTTTCCATGAATGATGCATTTTATTTCCTATCTCAAAAAAATTGATTGTTATAAATAAATATATAATGAATATATAGATATTTAAATCATGGTTTATATTATTTATATGATTAAACCATGATCTAATTATTAAGAACAATAAGTAACAAGTTAAAATATACTCGGTAAACAAGGAAATTAATACCTGAAATAGTACAAATAAAGAAATATTATTCTAAAATGGGTAATAATATATTATAAAGAGACAATATATGATATTATAAAATAGCAATATGGTTCTGTAATAATTTATTAACACTATTAAAACCATTATAGAGTAGTTTTAATCCCGCTCATGCAAAAGGAAGTGCAGGGTAATGGATTTCATATCGATTTACATTCCTTTGAGGCTTATTTACTGTTATGAACCAAATCACTTTTATATGGTGTATATACTTATCTTTGAAATTTTATATAATGTATATCCTATTTCGCATGATATTATAAGTTTCTTTTATGTGGTTCCTTCATTGGGATTATGAATAAAATGTTTCAAAGTCGTATGAAACACTTTGGAATGATTAAAGGTGATTTTCCTAAGGAATATTTTTTATGTGTTTTAATGGTATTTTAGTTCATCAACCTCCAAAAAATAGTGTGAGAATTATCTTTCATTAAGTAATTATGGATAAATCCATGTATTCCATTCAATATAGATATTTTATGAGGAATACTTTCCATATATTTATTACTTGATATGAGGAATACTTTAGACATTCAATTATAGGTGGGCCCATACATTATATAGCCCCTCAATGCATCGATAGTTTCCCACGAGAAAAATAAGATGGCTAAATTATAGGGGTCTCTACCTATAGTTATAAACTTTCTGGATGATATATCTTGATATTGTATGTTTTTATGTGCCTCATACATGACTTCTAATAATTAATGATTTCCTTTATAGATATTTTAGTAATAATTATTAATATCTAAGATGTTTTAATATGAAAAAATCCATATAATAATTTTATTCTAGGTTTATTGATTAAATGGAATGTGTTTTCATTTTCTTACCTTTACATATTCATTATGCCTTATCTATTCGTTTTAATGGAATGTGTTATTAGTTGTTTACCGTTCTATATTGATTTATTCACATTGATTTATTTTTGTTTCCATTTTACAGACAATTACTTATCATTTTTCTTCACCCTTATTATGTTTTCTTTCCCCGGGTTATGAATGTGATTTTTTAAATGAGTTTCATGGATTCTTCTTATTTTATTTTATTATGTCCAATGTTTGTATTTAATATTTCCTAATGTATTGTGGGTATCATGTATATAATATGTCTCTCCAAAAAAACTAAAATTATTGGTCCTTTAGTATTTGATTATTGGTAATCATTCTAATGTATTAAAATAACACCCCATCATTGGGCTTCTAGGGTCAGGGCGTTACATATATGACCTTTTTAGATTACTTTTGTGATATAGGTGCTTCCATAAATTTATCTCCTCACTCTATTTAAACTTCTTTGAAGATGAGAGAATTTAATCCCACAAGAGTGGTGGTGTAACTATCAAATATATTCAATGATTTTACAATAATAGTGTTATAGGATGTTCTTGTTAGAGTCTAATAATTAGTTTTTATAGAATAATTTTATGTGATCGATATGAAGAAATATAGATCATCAGGCCACTCACCGATGTTTTTTATACCTTCCTTGAAGATATCCAAGACCATTATAAATGTGTATATTTATAACTATTCCATGGATTTTGGAGACGACACTACCCAATATAATATTTTGGACTCTATGAGGTGTCAATCAGAGGATCATCCACTTTTTAGTCCTTCCCATATTGAAGGTACTAAACCCATAAAAGGTCTGGATATGTTAAATTATTTTTTCCCTAGGGAATCATTAAATGACCAAAAAATCATGAAGTAAAAATATATTCAAGGATCTATAAAATCTTATTTCTAATTATAAGAAGAGGAAAATTTTGACTTTTTTGTTGGATTTTATTGTTTATTCCATAATGAGTCACTTATATATCATCTAATGTTTTGGAAATAAATGTTCTTTAAGTGAGAAATATAAATTTAATCTCATATTTATAATACCCACCATGTCTAGAAATAAAACCATTTTCCACTAATTTAACATACATGTACCTTATAGAAGAATAAAATATTCTAGTGATAATTACTAATAACCTTCCCATAACCTAATATTATAAATTTATTACATTATATTGATCCTAACTTTAATTTGTTTTTAATAAGTCAATATTTGTAGATGGATTTAGTAGTGATGCCTAGAGAATTATTATGGATTCAATTAATGAAATTTGATGTTATTATTGAGAGATTATCCTAGTAATTGTGACAATTATTGAAGCTTGTTATTAAATGTCAAAATAATTTCCTTATGATAGGAAAATTTCTTACAACAAGTGGAATACCATGTAAATTCTTATTATCCTGAAGTTAAGAAGTGGAATTAAGGATGACCATGAAAAATATTATTTTTCATGATGATTTTTTATAGGAATATTATGAAGTCCATGAAAAATGTATTCATATTTTGTATAAAAAGTTAAGTAGTTGAGAATAGATTGGAACTTGGTGGAATATTTGGTTAAATTTTTAAAGGGTATTTACATTAAAAATAAGGCCATCCCCCTTTCATCCAAAAGTACGCATAAAAATTTTTTAGATGGGAAGGTCAAAAATCAGAAATCCATGATAGCGAAAGTACTGCGAGTGGGTTGTGCATAGGCCCCTACATGTGTGTTCTCCTATGAGAGCACTTGGGCCACGGTTCTAGTAAGAAAGAACCTATCGACTCCACCCATGAGGTAGGAATTTCATGTTTCTTGGTTGATAATACCCTGATTCTAGCTCCAGTGTGCTGACATAGATTGTATTATGAATTATTTTATAGAAGAAC
This sequence comes from Viscum album, assembly GCA_963277665.1. Classification (NCBI taxonomy): domain Eukaryota; kingdom Viridiplantae; phylum Streptophyta; class Magnoliopsida; order Santalales; family Viscaceae; genus Viscum; species Viscum album. The sequence continues at coordinate 2,077,518,020 of OY728128.1, read as the reverse complement.
TGAAATTCAATACGGGACACTAAATCTGATACACTTTCCAAGCTCCATTAAAAAATTATGCATGTTAGAATAACCATTTGATGGAGATGATCTGAAACGTTCGATCAAGTTGGTAAATATTCGACATGAGTTTTGTTATGTGGGTTTCTCTACCATTGATGATTCATGATGTAAATTTTGACCCATGATAAGGGGAACCAAGATTATTCTATGATCTTGATGAGGTTCCTACCATGTTTTTATGATGAGTGAAAATATCATTTGTTCATTTCAAACACCAAGGAATGTCTGAGTCCAATACATTGGTTTATCCATTGCTATAATTTATAGAAGCTCAAAGTGAAGATTTTTATAGTGATAAAGTTTGACCTAATTCACTAGTGTGACTATAATATCAAATACAAGTTGTTACAATTTAATTCATGAACATCAAATGAATGAAATGAGGCTACTACACTTATGTTTAATTAAAAATCCATATATGTGTTTTCATATGTATCTGTTTACAAATGAGAATCATATAGCTGAATGATTTTGGGATAATTCATATTGTTGTTGTCTACATATCCATTTTCAAAAATAAATCAACGTATCTAATTCCTTCACATATGGGTTTTTTCATATGTGTCCATTTCTAGAAGAGATACACATAATTGAATTTATATATATCTTAAAAATTATGTATATGACTATGTGAATATGCACTCATATACATGGCTTCCACATAAGGGTTTTTTTGTCTCTTCTACATAATTATTTGCAAGATCTAATGTGTTTTTTTATGATGCGTGAAAAGAGGATGTGCTTAAGTTATAGATATTTTAAATACCCTAGAAAAAAGATCATAATATATAAGATAATTGGTTAATAAAAAACAGATAATTATCAAATATACTAAAATATCGTTGATTTGGTATGATAATAAGAATTTAAATCACCTTGAATAATGGAGGAGCAGTTTTGAAGAATAAAAGATATAAAATACAATATTTTAATGAGAGAATATAAGTTTCCATTCAAAATAATTGAGATATGATGAGATATCGAAAAAATTTAATGATTATTGACTCACCTTGAATATCATAATATAGGATGTATGGAACAAAAGATATTAATTGAGGCAAGGTTGAGATAGATAGAGAGAGTTAATATTGTTAATATTATTGTTAGATATTTTAATACAATGCATACACAAGACTCATTCATGTGAAGAATATCCATAAATATTTGTATTGTGAATTTAAAACCGCAAATGTTGATTATTATGTTAAGGTGATTACATAGGCCACTAAAATCATGAGAATGATCATGCGGATAACCCTTTTCATGCAATGAAGACACCGATGAGCCTTCAGGGGATTACAATGAAAATTAGAATAAATCCAAGAGGTATACTTTTCTTTTATGAATAATAAAAGTGATCGTGCAGCACACTAATTGAAATTCTCAAATTCCATGTGTTATGATAATGTTTTAGGATTCATAAAAGCTGTATGTATGTTATGTACATGTGAACATGAAATACATGCACGTACATTGAGATCTTGTGAATCTAACATGAAGCCAGTATAGTACAAAGAATCTTGAAGGTACAAGAAGGTCATTGGTGTTTTAAATATATATATATATATATATGTTTATATATATATATATATGTATTTATATATTTATATGTGGATAAAAAGACATGATATATTTAAAGATTACTATTAGTTGAGAATTAAAGAATGATGATTGATATTGTGCAAGTATTATTCTTTTATAAATTAATACTGGATAATTTGAGTGCACCACTTACACACATACTAGTGTGTCCAAGACATTAGTAGAAGGAATAATTTTCTAAGAATAGTTTCATTGATGAAACAAATCATACTTTTAAGGACCTGAGTTTTTGGAATAGATCAAAATCCCGACCCTGTTTGAATTTTTGACTTGTTTCTAAAAAAATTGGGAAAAACTATGAAGTGATAGAAATTTACAAGTTACACACCATCTACTTCAAAGTAAACTCCATTTATGGTTTAGATGTGTATTGACTGCATGCTCTCTGATTACATGTTTTGTGATGACCGTGTAAGAATTTCCTACTACACAGTGTGTGGGTTGCTTGATACGCCGTGTATTTTATTTTCTATGTACTGGCTAAGTTCTAGCCGTTTATCGAACCATGTGGCGCGTCCAAGCCATGTGGATACCTCCGCTTAAGTTGGGGTATGTAGAAGGGTACTCCACGGTGTTTATTCCTTTATACCTACTGTGTATTTTAATTTTCACTCGCTTAAATGAAAAAGCACTGCGTCTTATTCCAGAAAATATATTCTTTTTCCTCGTTTTTGAAACATGATGCTTCGGGAGGCCGAAAACATTTCTTCTCTTAGATTATTTATACTAAGTTCGTTCTTCAATCTGTCGGTGAATGAAAGATCACATCAGTAAGGCCAAACATGCGCACCCATTTCCATTCCAATTTCCTTGCCTCACACACCACAAATTACATCCGAGTAGAGTTTCCGGGATTAGAGGGAAACATAGATCTATGAAGATCGGCTTCGAATTGGAGCTCCATATTGGACTTGACTATGTCTATGAGTCTCAGGTAGGTGGTTCATAACCTCTTTTGGGTTTTCAAGAATTTTCTACTGACACAGACATTGGTGCGTATTTGGGTATATTGGGGGAGACCTTCTTATTTATGCTATTGCGTATTAAATTGATTATTAGACCTATGGGATGCCTTTGGGTATGCCCTTTTACCTATTTTTCTCGAGTGGGCCGAGCGAGGGGTCGTTGTTAAATTGGATAATTTTGGTCATGTATGCCAAAATACGTTAAAATGAATCGTTTTGATTAAACTAGTGAGTTAAATTTTTTTCAGTGATGACATGAATTGTTAGAGGCTTCCAAGACCTTGGTTCTAGTATGGAAGAACACATAGCTAGTGCAATTAAAATCTTTATTTTGGTTTACATGTTCAAAGAATTTATTTTGATTATATATATGTGATGTGTGATATTGTATAAGATAGATCCTTTGGGTTGTGTTGGTCATGGTCTGGGTATTATTGGGTGATGTTGATCACAAGTTGGGCTTGGCCTAGGTTATATTGGATGATTCTGACCATGAGATTGGGCATCATGGATGTCGTCTTGAGGCAGCATGGCTGTCAGGTTGGGAATGGCCCAGGTTACATGGATGAAGAGACCATCATACATCAACGACATCGTCATAGGGGGCACGAGGTGTCAGAGATGTTCTAGATTGGGATCTTATTTTGGTGATCACCGCTCACCCAGAGCTTTGAGTAGTGTTCACACAAAGAGACTCTGTGATGAGGTGGTTTTTAACACTTGTGTGGGTAGAGGCCCCCATTAGTTGCATTTTAGGTACTATTGGTTCGGGGGTTCTTGTTGTAGGATGCCACATAGAAGGTGAGTAACCTTTAAGGGATAGTGTTGAGGCAATCGGGTTGGGGTGGAGGCTTGTTGTTGTTTGAGGGAAGACATAGTTGTCCCTCCGGTTACTGATTTGAGGACAAACATTGTTTCCCTCTTGTTACTTATTTGAGGACAAACATCATTATTCCTCCGAGTTGCTACTTCTTGGGAATGCCTGCAGGACATCGGTACTTGAGACACGTGGTGTCAGGGGGCACATGGTACCATGTTACATGATAGAGATTTCGGCATTGGCCAAACCAGGTGACACTCAATGGTGGATGCAGAGCACCAGTGGAGTTTATATTTATTTATGCATAGTACTGTTTACTACATTCCTTATAAATTCATTCCTTTTTAGAAACTTATATTACGTACATACCATTTAGTGGTATCCTACTGAGATTTTTCTCACACCATGCATGGGACCTTCGGGACATCTGCAGACTTTATGGTTTTAAGTTTAGGAAAGATACCAGCTTGAGGAGATGGATTGTATTAGCTATTTCATGGAGATGGTATGGACCATGAGTTCATGACTAGCTAGAGTTTACTTGTTTTTCTTTATTTCCGGTGTCATCATGCTTACCTCATTTATTGTAGTTACTGTTGGTTATCCATTGGAACCCATTTTTATCTTGACTTGTTATGGATGAATTACTTGTCTGTTATAGTAGTTATTACATGTGATATTGTCATGTTGTTCTTCTTACTTTCCACTGTAGTTGTATTTATATTGCTTCCACTATTTATTTCTATTGAATGTATATTTTCTCTGAGGGTCTTGTTCGAGTCTGCTGATTCATTGATTTCCACTGCATGTTTTATTATTATGCTTAGACCAGTACTAATATTTCTTCTGAGAGGGTACAACCTCCCCACTATACATTTTTACACCCTCTCTACAAGTCGTAAGCCTTTGGAGTTCGGGGAGGTGCACCTAAGGTAGTTACCCCTGACCCATTTAGCACCGTTTGGGTGGATGTTTGGGTCCGGCACATTACAAAGTGGTATCAAAGGAGTTCTTGACATGGATTTAGTAGCAGTGTTTTTCTAGACACTAATGATATTGAGACTTATCTTTTATTTCTTTTGGTTTTATTATTTAGGATATGGTAGACTAGGGATAGTTTGTTATTGGAACTGGGTTTCTAGATTGTTCTTGGGTGCCTAGAGGCCTAGGTACAAGGGATGGACCAAGTTACCTTAGGTGGGAATTACTATTTTTCTTTTTCTTAGATTACTATTTATATGATTTCGACCTTGGTGGCTTACTTGGTTTGTGATGTTATGAATTGTGATGTGTGACCCCTGACCAGGTGAGGTAAGTGAGAATTGGACCTTGGCCTGGTATGGAAAGGTGAGTTTTCTTGGCTTTTTTATAGGCACATTTTTAGGGTATTTCAATTTCATAAATGGACGTATGATTTGTGAAGTAATAATTCCATGTGAATAATATCAATTTCCATGATTTTTATTCCATGAAATGCGTAAAGGTGAAATTATTGTTAAAATTACTATTTTATAGAAATGTACTATGCAATTCCTATTATGTACTGTGAATTGCTTGTTGCAGGAGATTTTGGGCATGACACTTATATGAGAAGGCATGTACTATGGTTGAGGTGATTTTGATCACCAGGATTGGGTGTCCTGGACTTCGGTTTGAGGCAGTTTGACTGTCAGGATTGGGTGACCCGGTCATCAGTTTTAGGCAATTTTGGTTATCAGGATGGGCATGGCCCGAGTTACTTTGATACATGGCTCTATTGAAGGCAGGTAAGGAGGCCATGAGGTTGAGATTCCATGTGCATGGGTTGCGATGGGGGGAGAGTAAGGGTAGTTGTTATAATATTATTATTTACTAATTTTCTAATCTTAATTATATTTATATATATGTGTGGGTTGTTTGACGATTATTATTTTCAGAGGGTTCCTCCTAGACGATTCGGTTGGAACATATGGCGTGTGATGGTATAGTATCGAAGGAGCGCGATCAGGTCTAGAACCCTGAGGGGTAGGCAGAGCATGATCCATAGGTATAGTCTCATGGAGAAGATCATGTTCATGATATATTGTAGGTTGGTAAACATCCGTGTTTGACGGCATTCAGGTCGTGGCTCGACGAGAAGCTTCAGTCAAGTCTGGTACGTGTATTGTAGGGGATAGACAGAGGCACGCAAGGTACAGAACCATCTATAGCATATCTTTCATGGTAGTTACAGTCATAGAACCTGATACCTTTTTTGGGTGAGGGTGGTCCACATGGGGTTTTGAACTAGATAGAGAGAATGAAGATGATTTTCAAGCAGCTCAAGATGCCTCCTGAGCGGAGGGTCAAGCTAGCGACGTACATATTGAGAGGACTGGTGAAGCGTTGGTGGGATGTGCAGGTTCAGGATTACAGACATGAATGACTAGAATTAAAGTACTTCAAGGACATGTTCTTTGATCACTTTTACGCAGAGACGCTGAGGGATGAGAGAGCATGAGAGTTCTGGAGTCTTCAGTAGGGTGACAAGTTCTTCATGGACTATGCAGATACATTCCCTAAGCTATCTCTCTTTGCACCTGGTATGATGAGTGATGACTCGGAAAGTATGAGATTCTTTTAGGATGGATTATGATGCACCATTAGGACCCAGGTAAATATCTTCAGGCTTGTTTCATTCTCATTGGTGGTGAATTGGACGCTCATAGCGGAGGGAAATGAGAAAGGGAGGTATCACATAGGCTGGATGACAACTTCATGTGATGGTTATGGTAGTATGAAGCGAGGAAGGGATGAGTTCCAGCAGGGCAGTCAGGTCAAGGACTTATATATATCACCTCATAGCAGTTCTTCAGTGGTTTTCTTTCAGTGTGGACAACTAGGGTATGTTTAAACTCAATGAGATAGGCCTCCAAAGGAGTGTCGGGCATGTGGACAGGTCAGGAATATAGGGAGTTTCTACAGGTATCCTTCTCAGGAACCCTATAAGTAGGGACCAAGACAGACAGTGGCATCTGGAATTGGTTCATGTTTAGTACCAGGGGACAGTAACCAAGGATCAGCTACACGTGGAGTATGTGACATAGACATCTGGACCTAGCTGAGGGGTCAGTGGCTAGTGACTGGAGCAGCACTATAGGGAGGTAAGGCAACAGGCAGTTGTACTTTAGGCTAGGTGCACACCGTGGAGCTTCCAAGGGCTAAGCATGCTTATGAGCCGTCGAAGGCTAGAGGTACATTGTCGGTGTGGTTGTGATTGGATTTTTTTACTTATTTTGTCATGGCCTATTTGGGCATGTCTGTTTTGAGTGCATGAGGTTTACAACGATATATGTGGACTGATCAGATGCTGGTCAATGGAATTAACACCATTTTGGGTGGGTAATTTATTTATATATATATATATATGATATGTGTCGCATGAGGGGCATCAAGGATACTGGTTATGTGAGAAGCCTTGGGAATCAGGGAATCGAGGATACTAGTTACATGAGGTGTCCTAGGCATCAGGACATCAAGGATTAGAGTTACTTGAGGTGCTAGGGACCATGTTATTTTTTGAACATCCATGGGATGTAGAAACTCGTGGAGGTGTACACTGATGCGGTGCGGGATATGTTTGGGTGTTTGTAGAAACACATGAGCACCCAATGAGGCTCAGGGGTGACGATGCATAATGATAGGACCATGATTTCGTAAAAAAGTTAGTGACCTTTTACTTTGTTAGGGTTTTGTCGAGATGAGACTGAGTTAGGCAATTCCTAAGGTGGAAATCCCCTTGAGGAATTTATCCAAAACCTTTAAAACTAGGGTACTTCAAGTTACTTTGATCGGGGTGGTATGTTCAGTGCCATTTTCAGGTTTATTTTTATATATCATGGACTAGTTATGTTAAGGTTGGGAGATTGTAAGAACCTGGGTTTTTGGAACGAGTGAAAATCCCGACCCAGTTTAAATTTTTTACTTGTTTCTGTGAAAATTGGGAAAATATAGGAAGTTATGTAAATTTCTAGATTACACGCCATGTACTCCAAAGTAAATGTCGTGTATAGGTTACACTTGTACCAGCTGCATACATGACGAGTACATTCCGTGTGATGACTGTGTAAGAATTTTCTACTATATGGCGTGTGGGTTTATTAACAGGTTGTGTATTTTATTTTCTGCGTACCTACTGAGTTCTAGCTATGTGTCGACCCGTGTGGTGCATCCAAGCCTTGTGGCTACCTTCACTTAAGTCAGAGTATGGACGACGCAACTACATAGCATGTAGTTCTGTATACATGCCATGTATTTTTATTTTTGTTCACTTAAATAAAAAATTGTCGTATCATATTCCCTAAATTACCTTTTTCTTCCCAATTTTCAGACTTTGACACTCTTAGAGGCTGAAGAAATTTGTTCTCTTAGAATCATCATCAAATGTTTGTTCTTCAATATGTTAGTGGTTGTGGGATCACATCGGGAAGGGTAAACCCGCACACCCCTTTTTGTTCCAGTTTCCTTGCCTCACACACCACAAATTCAATCTGATTAGAGTTGTTAAAATTTGACATAAATGTAGATCTACAAAGATTGGATTTGAAAAGGAGCTTGATATTTGACTTTCCTATGTCTACGAGTCTCAAGTAGGTGGTGCATACCTTTTTGGTTGTTTTTACGGATTTTTGGGTGATGCGGCCTTTGGTACGTATTTGAGTATTTTGATCGAAACACTATTTTATCAGCCATTACATATTAAATTGTTTATTAGACCTGTAGGATGCCTTTGGGTATGCCTTTTTACCTGTTTTACTCAAGCGGGGCTGGACGAGGGTTCATTGCTCAATTGGGGAATTTTGGCCAGGTATGTAAAAATAAGTTAAAATGAATCATTTTTATTAAACTGTTGATTTTAATTTTTTATGTGATGATATGAATTATTAGAGGCTTCCAAGACATTGGTGCTGGTAAGGTATAACACAAAGCTAGTGAAATTCAACTCTTTATTTTGTCTTTCCTATTCAAAGGACTTATTTTGATTATATATATGTTATGTGTGATATTGTATATGTTGAACCCTTCGGGCTATGCTGGGCATGGCCTGGGTATTGTTGAGTGATGTTGATCATAGGTTGTGATTGGCCCAGGTTACATTGCGTGGTTCTTACCACGGGATTGGGCATCATAGACGTCGGCTTGAGGTACCGTGATTGTCTAGTTGTGCATGGCCTGAGTTACTTATTTAGCGAGGCCATCGAACTTGAGCGACATGGTAGCTTAGGGCATGATTTGTTATAGATGTTGTGTATTAGGAACATATTTTGGTGATCACTACTCACCTGTAACATTGAGTATTGTTCATATAGAGTGACTCCATAAATAGATTTTTTTGAAAACTCATGTGGGTAGAGGCCCCCATTTGTTGCGGTTTAGGTACTATTGGTTTGGGTCGGCTTTCTATAGGTACCCACATGGAAGGTGAGGATCCTTTAGGGGATAGTGTTGAGGCAATCATATTGGGGTTTGAGTCTCTCCATGGTTTGAGGGAAGACAGTGTTGTCCTTCCTATTACTGATTTTAGGGCATAGATTGATGCCCCTATGGTCACTAATTTGAGGATAGAAATCGTTGTTCCTCCGAGTTTCTACTTCTTGGGCATACCTTCAGGACTTTGGTACTTGAGACACATGGTTTCATGGGGGAACATAGTTCCAAGATATATGATAGATATTCTGGCGTTGTCCGAAGCAGGTGACACTCCATGGTGGTTGTAGAGCACCATCAGAGTTTATGTTTATTTGTGAATCATTTTGTTTACTACTTTCCTTATAAATGATTTCCTACATAAACACTTATATTAGGTATAAACCATTGGGTTCTATCCTGTTGAGATTTGTCTCTCACCCTACACGGGCCCTTTATAACACATGTAGACTTTATGGATTTACATGTAGGAAAGAGACCCGCTTTAGGAGCTCGATTGTATTAGGTATTGCATGGAGCATTTATGGACCTTGAGGTCATGCCTAGCTGGAGTTTACTTGTGTTTCATTCTTTCTTGTATCTGCATTCTTACCTAATTTATTGTAGTTATTGTTGGTTATCTATTTGCATCCCTTTATATCTTGAATTTTTATGGATGCATGACTTGCCTATTCTAGTAGTTATTACAAGTGATTTTGGTTTTTTGTTCTGTTTACTTTCCACTACAGTTGTATTTATATTGCTACTGTTGTGTATTGCTATTGATTGTGTTTTTGCTATATGGGTATGGTTCGAGTCTACTAAGTCATTGATTTTCGATGCATGTTTTATTATTATGCTCGGACTAGTACCAGTATTTCCTCTGAGATGGTATTGCCTCCCCACTAGACATGTTTACACCCTCACTACTAGTCGGCAGCCTTTGGCGTTCATGGAGGTGCACCTAAGGTAGTAATACCAAACCCATTTATCACTATTTGGATGGTTTTTCGGGTCCAAGACGTTACAATACATAGGTTATTAAATTTATTGAGAAATGCTGATAGACTTGATAATTATTTGTTGAAGATACTTCAAGTATACATAAGAAAGTCTGATCCAACAAAAGATTTTGGAGGAATATGAATAGATTATCCAATAGTTTATTAAGAAAGAGAATAATTCATATATTATGATAGGGTTATATAAACAATTTTTGAAGAGTCTTGACGAGAAGAAGATGGTTTGGGGGTATAACCAACCGAGGTAGAAGAGTTGGATTTATAGGGGGTATGGATAGGTTCAACTAGAGGAATGACTATAGGGTGTATTACCAATTTCTTCCTAAAAATGTAATAATTGATAAAATCATAGTAGAGAATATGTGATGGGGGAATGACCAACATAACAAGGAGTAGTTCTTTATACTAAACCTTGTAAATCATTTTATTCTCTATCTTTGTTTTTCTACCATTTTTGAGGTAAGTATGAGAGGCATTAGAATATGTAATAAAGTATTTAACAAAACAAAAATGTTAAATTGAAAATAAAATATTAAAATGAAAAGGAATCATTGATTCACCCCTACCCCTCTTAGTGATCTCAAACAGATCTCGGTGCTATAAGTGGTATTAGAGGGATGGTTTCTTATGAAACATCCAATAGAGTACTGAGGATGTAGAAAACAAATTTAGTAAATGGAAGGCATTTTCTTATTTTTAATGGTGATAATTATCATTATTAGAAAAATTGGATGATACCATACCATATATCACTTGGGGTGTAAGTGAGAGGTGCATCTACTATGGCATTTCTACCCTACATTGAGAATGATCTTATGAATTTTTAAGATAATAGGAACTTGGAGATGGATGGAAACAGTCAAAATAAAATCTTGATGGTTTTTTTAGGAAAGTTTTACACTAAATTGATGGGTATCCAAACTTATATGGATATCAAGGATCAATTGAGTATCAACTATGAAGGAAATCATAAATTCAATGAATTTAAGGTGTAGATATAGAGAATTAGATTTGACGATATCAAAATGGGTGACGATGAAAGTATTGATGACTAGTTTACAAGGGTAAATTCCATAGTTAGTAGAATCGTACATTTTTTTTTGAAAATATGTATGGCTCAAAAATTGTGAAGAAGATGATGAGAATCATTCAGGATAAATATGATCCAAAATTTTCTACACTAGATGACTGAGGAAATCAATCACTTGATTAACTTTATAATATTCTCATAGAATATGAAATGAAAAAATACCAAAATTTAAGAACAAATCAAAAATCATATGTCCATTAAATCCATTATAAGAATTAAAATAAAATTTTAAAGAAATAAATTAATAATATCACCTTTGATAGCAACGAACATGTTAATAAATAAGAGACATATTATTTAAATAATAGAAAAAAATTTAAATATATGTGAGTTATAAGGAAATATAGAAAATATTAAAGAAAAAATAGCTATAAAGGAAGATCATGAAAAGGATGAATTTACACTTGTTGAAGAATTTCAACAAAATAGAGTTAATTAAGCTAAATTTGAGAATATAGTGAGTGATCTAAGTGAAACACTTACTGAGAAAGAATAGGAATTATCTAGTACATAATCATTTCATCCTACTGGTCAAAATTAACTAATAAATTATAATAATTAAATATTTTTTTGAGATTAGGGGTTAAACATCTAAAGCTATTGAGAAGAAGGGTACACATAAAAAGGTTGTTTTTATACACAAATAATCTCAATGTACATTTGTTATTTATAAAAATTTATCCCCAAGAGACAAGACTGAATATGGATATACCAAAATAACAAATTATAGACCATATTCCACAAAGTAATAGTGGAATAATTCTTTCCTATGTTTTCCTCCTCAGTAGAGACACCCATAGTCTATGAAAAAACCAAAATAATAATATTTATATAAGAGCTATTATAAGTCAGATGATCAAGGTTCGGAGTAAACTACTAGTTTTTTGGAGTGTTTGGTCATAATTCTTTTTCATGCTGGTATAACATTTCATTATCATGAATGAGTCATCAATCAAGGGGAAAAAATGCTGAATAGATAATATTAGATAATCAAAAAGTGAAGCTTGTGACCAATATATCATCAAAACTATCAAAATAGAAAATTTTGAATACATGATGGAAGTTTTTGGATGTTGTGGTCAATAAGGTCACAAATATGAGAAGTGAAGTATTAGCTCACGAAGTGAGTTTTATCTTAGTTTAAATATTAATAGAAGATAGTTGGTGAAGAAATTTGTAGACACTAATGAATTATGTGAGAATCTCAAACATTCCAAGAATATCAAAAAATAATAATTAGTTATTTTGTTTGATCATCTATCCAAGGATAAAAAATAGATAAAGATAAAAATAACCACTGAGGAAAAATGAAAAGAATTTTTTATAGTTGAATTATTTAATGATTATTTGAGTGCATATAACAATGATGACACGTAAATTCTTAAGTGTGAATGGTTTGAGAAATCTAATCATGGAAAAAAAATTGTTTGAAAATTCTACCATCCCACGAAGAAATCATAATGAAGATGTGGAAATCTCAAAGGAATGATATGTATACTAAATAGGAAGAGAAATCTACATCATAAGTGGCTATTTATGAGGTAGAATCAATAACATACGCTAACAAACCCAATAAATGAGACGCATATCAACCTAAATCTTAGAATAAGAACTCCAAATTGAGAGGAATCTTTTATTCTGGATGTTATTTCTATGAAACCAATAGTTCAATCCTAATTCCCTATTATTGTATGTTCTTTAAGCTAACATATATGTAATTGAATCATAAATTTGTGGCTTTCACTTCTATATAATGTGACGATATAATATATCATGTAGTACACTAGCATCAATGAAATGGGAAAAAATGGTGCATCTCTTAAGGGGGAGAAACATTGAGAAGAATATGTCATTTTACTAAATTTCATTAAAATTAGAAATTTAGGATAGATTTTAAATTGGAATATGAGGTATTCCAATCACACTTTCCTCCCTCATTCTTAATTTTATTAATCATCTAAATTAAGGTGGAGTTCTTGGTTGATGACAAGATGAGACCAAGGGGGAGTTATTTCATTACCCCTAAACATTCTAATGTGTTTTTGATGTGTGCATGATTTGGTATTTCATTGAAAAAATATATTTTTTAGAAATCCTTTTAAAAGATAATTGAGTCATTATAAGCATGATTTCACATGCATGGTAGTTTATGGACAATACAGAAAAACTTAGTTGTATATCTATTATTTTCTATACAAGTATTTTCTTAGTAGACGTGAATAATTAATTTATATTTTCTAAGATATTCATTGATATCATCCCTCTATAATATGTTTTCATGAAATAATCTTCAAAGGGAGGAGAATTTTTTTATAATGAAAGATAATAAGATAAGAGACCCCAATTTTCCTTTTCATTTGATTTCCAACAATGGGGAGAAATTAAGCACCACATATTAACCTGAATGATATGTTTTGATGTTGAAAACAAAATAAAAATTGGTAAATTGCTAATTGCTGGTTGAATTTGTTGTCCATAAGTAAGTATGTGTTGATGGGTGATGAGTTTATTCCTAGAGAATTGTTATAGATAAAATTAATGAAATTATACATCATTCTTTAGAAATTATCCTATTAATTATGATGACTGTTTAAGATAATTTTAAATTTCATAGACTTCTTCTTAGGAGAGTCACATTGTATAAAAAAAGTGTACAACCATACAAATGATTATTTTTATGAAGTTAAGAGGAGGAATTAATGATGAACATGATTGTTTTTTTCATGATGATTTGTGAATAAGAATATTATGATGTCCAAGAAAAATATATTTACATTTTGTATAAAGAATTTATGGGGTTTAGAATGTCTTTGTACTTGGTGGTATATTTGGACAAATTTTTAATGGGAAATTACTTATAAAATAAGTTCAAGATCTTTGGCATCCAAAGGGACCCACAAACAGTTCTCATGTGGGTAGGTCCACCCTCGAACAACCATTTAAGTATCTATAGTTCTATAGGTCCATGTGTTGGACCTCACAAAAGTATTTTCGCATGATATATCTTTGGTCTGGGTTTTAGTGGGCCAATGTGGGTCGACATAACCCATGATGTATGTAGTGCATGTGTTTCAGGTGTTGATCCCCTAATTCAAGATTAATTATGGTGTGGAATGTATTGTATTAATAGATAACAACAATTTTATTAATATAGAGACGTCATATGAACTAAAGATCTATGTGGAATACCAAAGCCATTACACTATTCATTCATCACTTTAAAGTTACGCAAATAAAAATAGTTGTTCTATTGAGATGTTCTAAGTCATCTGATCACCTAGAGAAATATTCTTCTTCTTATAGAGCCTCATGATTTTAGCGGTGTGTGTTATCTTTCATTGATGAGTCATGTTGTACATTAAAAATATTGAGTATAAAACTAAGATACATATATGATCTTCATATAATTTCTACCCTCATTTTATGACATGTGAAAACATTATTTGTTCATTTCATTCATTGAGGCATGTTCGAGATCCATGAACATACGTATCCATTATGATGATTTATAGAATCTTGAAGTCATGAATTATCCTGTTATAATATATGAACTAATTCACTTGTGATATTTAAATATCAATTATATGTAGTTACACTTGCATGCCTGAACATCAAATGATTAAAATGATATTTTTATGATTTTTTCGAAGTAAGAATCCACACATGTGTTTTCCTTGATATTTTTCTTATAGAAGAGGATCACATAGACAAATTATTGTGAAATAATTCTCAAAATCATTTACCCCGTATTTTTTTAGATTCAGATGATATATTCAATTCCTTCACGTTCACATTTTTACTACGTTGCCGTTTTTTAGAAAGATCCACATAGATGATTTTATACTTACCTGAACATCTTGTATAACTGACTACATGAAGGAAGGTATCCCATATCATATTTCTATATAAGGGTTTTTAGTCTATTCCATGTATCCATTTTCATGTTCTAGTGTGTTTTTATTGAAGCGTGACAAGAAGGTCTTTATAAGTTATGGGACTTTTGAATACCGCATGACTAGACATGTGAATATACAAGATCATTAGGTATTTAAATTCATGGACTTGTTAGATATATTAAACCATATTTGATGTGGTTTGATAATCTGAATTTAACTTGTCTTGAATAATATAGGAGAAGTGGTGAAGAATCAATGATATAAAGTATAAGTTGTTTGTGTAAGAAGAGTTTCTTCAATTTTAAATAATTGAGATACACCAGAATTATATATAATTAAATGATACTTGACTCTGCTTGGAGATTGTAAGATAGTAGAGATGAATATGTTGATATTAATAGTGGTTAGGTCAATAGAGAGGGACGTTGTTGTAAAACTTATTATTAGATATTTTATTACAGTGTGTTTTAAATAATTATTCATGTGAATAATATAAAAAATATTTTAGATTGTGAAGGAATTATATATAACCTCATTGATTATGTTAAGATTTTTATGTATATTTTTTGAGTCTTGTAAATAATGATTCCTCAAAAAATCCATTCCTTTCAATGAAGAAGCCTGTGAGCCTTCAAAGTCCTGAAAGGAAAGGAGAAAAAATTTGTAGGCCGTACTTGGATTTCACAAAGGTGGAAATTGAGCTTGTGAAACAATATTTACCATTCTTATATACCATGTGTTAGGATAATCCTTGAGGACTAACATATACTGTATGTGAAATATATTCATGTGAACATGAAATACGTTAATTTACATTGAGATCTTGAAAATATAAAGTGAAGTAAGTATTAAACAAACAATCATGAATGTACACAAAGGTAGTTTGTGTTAAAAAAATGTGATTTTTCATAGAAAAGAAGACAAGATAAATCGCATGATTACCATGAGTTGATAATTCAAGAAGAAAGATTGAGATTTTGTAAGTATTATTTTTAAATTAATACAGAATAATTTTTCTTCACTACTTGCATAGATACTAGTGATTATGATACTTCATCAGTTGGAATAATTTCCTACGAATATTTTTATCGAGGAAAACGATCATTCATAGGTGATCAAAATTAGTGAACAAGACTAATATACTCCATTATTGGTTATTGAAGATACTTTATTTTTACAAAATCAAGTGTGATCCAGCAAGATTATAGAGAAATATTAACAGATCATCTTACAATGGGTCAAAATGGGTAAGTAGGAGGATCTTGTGACTAGGGAATATAAAAATTTATTGAAGAGGCTTGAGGATAAGAAGAAGGTTAGGGGGTATAACCTACTATGGAAGAAGAGTTGGATTGTTGGGGGTTATAACCAGGATCAAATGGAGGAACAACTACTGGGGTGTACAACCTATTTCATTCAAGACCAGTGTAATCATTGATAATATTATAGTGGAGAATCCGTATTGGGAGGACTAACCAACATGTATAGGAGTTTGTATTTATACTAAGACTTGTAAATCCTTATGTTAATCTCTTTTGTTTTAACATAATTATTAAATATAAGTCTAATAGACAAAATAATATTGGATTAACGATTTAACTTTCCATAGTGGTTGATTTGAAAATTAATAATTTTTAAAAAGAAAAGGGATCATATATTCAATCCCTCCTACTCTCAGTGATATCACACTGATCCAATAACTGAAAATTCTTGATAGAAAAGATAGATAAAATAGTTTAGAGTTAATGGGATATCATAGGTATACAATCCAAAAATATTTATGCACATAATTTTACATTAAAATACAGGTCGACTCAGTACATGAGGTAGGAATTTCATATTTCTTGGTTGATAATACCCTGATTCTAGCTCCAGTGTACTGATATAGATTATATTATAAAGTATTTTCTAGAAGAACTGAAATTCAATGTGGGACACTAAATCTGATACACTTTCCAACCTCCATTAAAAATTTATGCATGTTAGAATTACCATTTGATGGAGATGATCTGAACCATTCGATCAAGTTGGTAAATATTCGACATGAGTTTTGTTATGTGGGTTTCTCTACCATTGATGATTCATGATGTAAATTTTGAGCCATGATAAGGGGAACCGAGATTATTCTATGATCTTGATGAGTTTTCTACCATGTTTTTATGGTGAGTGAAAACATAATTTGTTTACTTCAAACACTGAGGAATGTATGAGTCCAATACATTTGTGTATCCATTGATATAATTTATAGAAGCTCAAAGTGATGATTTTTCTAGTGATAAAGTTTGACCTAATTCACTAGTGTGACTAGAATATCAAATAAATGTAGTTACACTTTAATTCATGAACATCAAATGAATGAAATGAGACTACTACACTTATGTTGAATTAAAAATCCATATTTGTGATTTCATATGTATCTGTTTACAAATGAGAATCATATAGCTGAATGATTTTGAGATAATTCATATAGTTGTTTTCTACATATCCATTTTGAAAATTCAATCAACGTATCTAATTCCTTCACATATGGGGTTTTTCTATGTATACATTTCTAGAAGAGATACACATAATTGAATTTATATATATCTTAAAAATCATGGATCTGACTATGTGAATATTCTCTCATATATCTGACTTCCACATAAGGGTTTTTGTGTCTATCCCACATAGTTGTTTGCAAGATCCAATGTGTTTTTTGATGAAGCGTGAAAAGAGGATGTGAAGAAGTTATAGATATTTTAAATAACCTAGAAAAAACATGATAATATATAAGATAATTGGTTAATAAAAGTCAAAGAATTATCAAACATACTAAAATATCTTTGATTTGGTATGATAATAAGAATTTGAATCACCTTGAATAATGGAGGAGGAGCGTTGAAGAATAAAAGATATAAAATACAATATTTTAATGAGAGAATAGATGTTTCCATTCAAAATAATTGAGATATGATGAGATCTCAAAGAAATTTAATGATTATTTATAGCGACCCATACATTACATACATTGTTAATACTTCAAAATTCAAGTACACTTATTACAAAATATAACAAAACCATGAAAGGACCGTATAGGTATAGTGTCTTTAGAAAATGGGAAACATAAACAACTAGTTCATAAAGCATCTACATTGTCTCCTATTTATTTCATCATATCTAGAGTCCCTTTTTGGCATATCTTACTTAATAACCTTCTTCCTGGCCTGGGGAAAGAAAACATATAAAAGGGTGGGCACAAATGCTCAGTAAGGGTAAACAAAAGAAATATCAATCACATCATATTCATAAGAATATAACATTTTGGAAATCTTAACCTGAAAAAGAGATCATAATTTCATAACATGGGATAAATCATAGTAGTGAAATGTAATCCCAATAATCATAACTTAAAACATGAAGCTTTGTGTCATACACACATAATCATAGAAAATCGTTTCTTAGTAGTCAAGACTCATTTCCAAGGCTATCTTAATGGACAATGTCCATTTCTGAACCAAGTTCACTCCTCTTTTTAGTCATGTTTCACTGAACTGGTTTAACATGTCATTCCAGCCATGTCTATCTCATGAGATACAAATTTTTACCCAATGCATTGGAGGGAGATATAGGTCTCATCCATCTCATAATGATACCATTCTTATGTGTGCCACAAAATCATAAACCATACATCATTGCATAACCCATGTAATAAAAATGGGATTCTTAAACATCGTGACATCATAAAACAATTCATATATGACAAAGGAATTCATAAAAATAATTCCATCACAACATAATAAAATCAATGTAATAATAGGGATAGAAACAGAACC
Organism: Viscum album; assembly: GCA_963277665.1. NCBI lineage: Eukaryota > Viridiplantae > Streptophyta > Magnoliopsida > Santalales > Viscaceae > Viscum > Viscum album. The sequence goes on along the minus strand of OY728128.1, from coordinate 2,077,499,326 downwards.
CTATATTATCTTAGATGGAAAATAATTTTGATAAAACACTTGAACTCCATTCTTGAGAAAAATATCCTTTCTACTTCAAAAACATTTTTCCTTTCTTAACATGTCATACAATTTTAAACTAAAATATGTTGATTAAAAATAAACTTTAAAACTTGTAAAGGAAGTTTCTTGGAAATAATGTTTTATAAACCCATTCATGTTGTATAAGTTAAAAAAAACATTTTTCTCGTACTTATGTCAGAACAGTCAAAAAAGTACCTCGTACGAAAAACGACAAAATATTACTTTCATATCTTTTACTAAAAACTCACCAAAGGGTAAAATTGGATTTAAACAATTGTAGAAGGATATAAATATTACATATTGAGGAAACATGGATGTGGATGATAAATATTTCCCTGTAAATTCTGAAGTACAAACAATCTCGGATAAAAAATGAGATTTGCCAGATTTTCCCTTACCTTAGATCTGATTTGCTTTGTAAGTGTCTGAAACTCTTGTATAATAATTTAAATAATGTCATTGACTTATTCTAGAATCATACTCATTGTTATGATATCATATATGGTCATATTATTAGCTTCTTATTAGTAATATTTCATTGCTACTTGTTAATGAGGTGTTTATTACTTTTTGTTCTTATGTGTGTTTTGTCGAATAAATTCTTATTATTATTTTTGGTTATAGATACCACATTTATAGAATGGTATTAGTGTAATATATATCATATTCATTCATTCAATTCAGTTATATAATTATTATGCAATTAAGATCATGTAGAATGAGTCGCATCACATCGTGGAGGCAGTATTCCGTACGTACGCATGAGCGATGATATCATTCCCATGATCGTGGAATTGTATTGGAGTGTATGTATACTATTTCAGAAAAAATATCAATTTAAAATAATCATATATAGTTATTATTTACACCATTATACTCATCCGGGTAAGGTGGTGGTGGAAAATAGATTACAACACAGCATGGAGACGGTATTCTGTACGTACGCACGCGCGGTGATTTCATTTTCCGTAGAATGGATAGATGGTGAAATAGGGTTGTTTCATACTTATAATAACATATCAGTATATTAATGATACTGATGTTATCACTTCATAATAAAACAACTAAATAAGAAGAGGTGGAAGAAGAAATAAAGTTGAAAGAATCGGTAACGGACATGACCTCTTCTTTGAAGTGCCTCTTTGAGACCACCTCTTAAGGAACTAAAATTGGTCTTTGAAGAAGACCAGGACCTCTAGGATGTTTCTAGGGAAGTGGAGAAGAGAATTTTTCAGGGGTTTTCCGAGCATTAAGGCTCAAGGTGGAGTGAGTAAGAGAGGGAGGAGGTGCCCTTTTATAAGGGAGGAGAGGGGCACCTTTGGAAAAACTAAAAATATTATTTTATTATAAAGTCATATTCGGTTTTTAATAGCTCCAAATTGATATATTTCAAAGATATGGTGGGGATGGGTAGAAACCCTCTCATCCAATAGAATTTATACAAGTTTAGTACATTATATTAACCTTATCGGTTAGTTTTAACTCTTAGTTAATTAGATTGACATTTACCATGTCACTTTGTATTTTTATATTATATAGTTAATAAACATACCATATACATCCGAGAGACCCCCAAGTGGTCCATTAATGATACAAATATCATTATATAAGTATCGTGGCCAAACAATAGATTTTTAGGAATATAATAACAATTAATAATATAATATTTTTTTTAAAAACTATTTTATGTCAATTTTGACACTATTTGGTAATTGATTTTTGAGAAAATCATAACAGAATGATTAGTTCGAAAAAATTTAATTAAATCAATACTAACATGTCATATTAATATAGAAAATTATTGTAATTCATAAAAAGTCTCAAATTACATTTATTTGGGTGTTTATAACATCAATTATGTCAATATTTCATTAATAAGATAATTATTGCATCATCATTGTGTCATAAATAAATTAAATTATTTTAAGTGTAAAAATTACAAATAAAATACCATTATTTAGGAAATATATTTATATTTCTAATAAATATTTATAGTCGAATTTATATTATGTATAACCCTATATTTAAAATGATTTAGTTATTAAACTTTGATTTTAACTATTTTAACCCTTCTTTAAATAAATTAATAATAAATGTCCTAATCTAATCCAAGTGGGCCTAAATGGTCATATTTTATTCCTAAGGTTGTTTTTGGTCAAATTACACTTATCAAATAGAATTAGGACATGTGTTAGGGTAATAATAATAATAATACATTTACCCTTAATTAACCTATTTACTTTTAACCGTGGTAAAAAAAGGAAAACGTTATTATTCACCAAAAATTATTTTCATCTCATTGAACCACATTTTAGTCCTTGATATTAACCGTGTCTCTCGGATTTTCGAAATTCCACTCACAGAAGCAGTAAAATTAAGTTTTATGTGAATTTGGAAATTCTCCTGGGAGGTGGGTAAAAGACGGTGAAAAGTTCAATAAAATTTTGATATGTCTAAAATTATTATAAAATGACTCCAATGAATTACATCGAACTTATAAAGGTATTATGTATCTATTTTACCGAAAATAAATTTAATTAAAATAAATAATTATTTAAATAAAAAGTCTGTTTTTAAATAGTAACCCAGTGTTTTCACTATTCACCAAAAATTGAAAGTTTTCAGAAAAGTACCAAAATTTTACCCTAGGATAATTTTGATATTCTGAATCTAAAAATGAAGTCCATTTGGAAAAATAAAATTTACAAAATTTCAAAAAGTGGTTATTACTATTCATAACGGCGAGTTTTAATAATAGCATATCATTGTTTAGTGAAACTCGGTATTGCGTACGACGCAAGCTATCGAGGAAGGTCGCAGTTGCGTGTAAAGCAAGATAGGCTAGTGTTGTGTGTAGTGAAAGATTCCTTTGATGATTTATATAACATAAAAACAAAATATTTCTCATAAAAGTCTCGGGTGTTACATTCTACCCCCCTTAAAATGAATTTCGCCTTCGAAATTCGTCACTTTGTAACAAACAGATGAGGATAACTCTCCCTCATCATATCCTCAAGCTCCCATATAGCTTCTTCTAATTGGTGGTTCCTCCAAAAAAAATTCACCAAGCGATTGGTCTTGTTTCGTAGGACATTTTCACTACGATCGAGAATCTCTATCGGCTGTTCTTCATAAGAAAGATCTTGTTCCAGCGGTACAACTTCTGAACTGAGTACATGTGAAGGATAATGTATGTACTTTATCAGGAGAGATAAATGGAACACATCGTGAACTTGAGAGAGATTTGGTGGAAGCTCCAATCGGTAGCAACCTTCCCAATACGATCCAGTATTTTGAAAGGACCAATATACCTAGGGCCCATCTTTCCCTTCTTTACAAATCACATGACCCTCTTCCATGGAGAAATTCGTAAGAACACTTTATCACCCACTTCAAACTCTAGGTCTTTTCTTCGGTTATTGGCATAACTTTTTTGTCGACTCTGAGCTGCTCTTATGTGTTTTTGAATAGATCTAACCTTTTCTGCCATCTCATCCACAAGATCAGGTCCTAATAGCTTTCTTTCACCAACTTCATCCCAGCAAGTTGTAGTCCTGCATTTGTTTCCATAGAGAGCTTCATAAAGAGCCATCTAAATACTGGAGTGAAAGCTATTATCATAAGAAAATTCCAACAAAGGTAGGTGTTTATCCCAACCACATTTGAAATCCATAGAGAAATCTATTAACATATATTCTAGAGTTTTAATTTTCCTCTCAAACTGACCGTTTGTTTGAGGATGATAAGCAGTGATGAAACTCAACTCTGTATCCAGAGTATGATGAAGACTTCACAAAAGCTTTGAGGTAAACCTCGAATCCCGAACAGATATAATAGAAAGTGGTACTCCATGAAATCTTACCACTTCCTTCACATATATCCTAGCAAGCTGATCCAGAGATAAATCCTCTCTAATAGCAATGAAGTGTGCTGACTTTGTAAGACGATCAACTATGACCCAGATAGTATTAGTGCCTTTGGAAGTTTTAGTAAGTCTGGTGACAAAGTCCATAGTGATGTTTTCCCATTTCCATTTGGGTATGGGTAATGGTTGTAACATCCCCTTAGACTTCTGTCTCTCAGCTTTAACTTACTAACAAACCAAGCATCGAGAGACATATTCAGCGACATCTCTTTTCATGTCATCCCACCAGAAGTACTACTTCAGGTCCCTGTACATCATCGTGCTTCCAAGATGAATAGATAATGAAGAACTATGAGTCACATCCAGCAGCTCCTTCTTTAATTCTGGGATGGGAGGAACACAAACCTGATTCCTAAAATTTATTATCCCATCACAATCAAGGTGGAATTCAGGAACATTCCTCACCTTCTTTTGTAACTCTACATCTTCTTTCTGTGCCTCTTTAATCTTCACTTGTATATATGGTTGAACATTCATTTGAGAAAGATACAATTTTTCCCCTTCCATTATAATTCCAAGATCCATCCTTTGTAAATCCATAAATATTGGATCTTTTGTGATCCTCATCATGGATAAACTGGCATGGTCTTGTCGACTTAATGCATCTTCCACCTTGTTTGCTTTCCCAGGGTGGTAATGAATTGAGCAGTCATAATCCTTAATCAGCTCCAACCATATTCTTTGGCGCATATTCAGCTCCTTTTGTGTGAAAATATACTTTAAACTTTTATGATCAGTATAAATATCACACCTTTCTTCATAAAGACAATGCCTACAAATATTTAATGCAAAGATTACCGCAGCTAACTATGAATCATGAGTTGGGTAATTTTGCACATGTATTTTCAACAATCACGAGGCATAAGCTATCACCATATCATTTTGAATAAGAACACACCCCAACCCCTTCTTGGATGCATCACTGTAGATCACAAACCATTCTCCACTACAAGGTAGTGTGAGCACAGGTTCACTCGATAACCTTCTTTTCAACTCCTTGAAATTCTCTTCACATTCCTTCGTCCAAAAAAACTTAACTCCTTTCCGAGTCAACTTGGTGAGTGGATTAGATAATCATGAAAAATCTTTCAAAAAACGTCGATAATAACCATCCAAACCAAGAAAACTTCTGATCTCAGTTACTGTTGTTGGTCTCGACCATCTTTCAATAACCTCTGTCTTTACTGGATCCACAGATATCCCCTCTTTTGAGATTATGTGACCCAAAAATGAAACTTTTTGAAGCCAAAATTCACACTTGATAAATTTGTCATAAAGCATCTCCTTTCCCAGGGTCTTCAATATAATTCTCAATTTATTTTCATGTTCTTCCTTACTCTTTGAATAGACAAGAATATCGTCTATAAAGACTACCACAAACTGATCAAGATAGTCTCTAAAGACTCTATTCATCATATCCATGAAGATAGTAGGGGTATTAGTAAGACCAAATGGCATCACTATAAATTCATAGTGTCCATACCTTGTATGGAAAGCCATCTTTGGTATATCCTCCCTTTTGACCCTTAATTGATGATACCGTGAACGAAGATCAATCTTGGAAAAGTATTGAGCTCCACGTAGTTGGTCAAATAAGTCATCAATGCATGGGAGAGGATATTTGTTCTTAATAGTGATTTTGTTAAGTTCTTGATAATCAATCCAGAGCCTCATTGATCCATATTTCTTCTTAACAAACAGAACAGGTGCTCCCCAAGGTGATGCACTAGGGCGTATGAATCCCTTATCAAGATTCTCTTGGAGTTGCTTCTTCAATTCCTGCAACTCAATTGGGGCCATTCTATAAGGTGTCTTTGAAATAGGCCAAGCACCTGGTACGAGTTCTATTGAAAACTCAACATCACGATTTGGTGGAAGACCCGTCAATTCCTCCAGAAAGACATCGTCAAACTCTTATACAATGGGCATATTATTAATCGTGAGTTTCTCACCAACCATTTGAGATAAATATCCTTCATTTAGTGGAATCAAGACCCATAAGATGGATGAAATTTCCACTGGAAGGTTATGTTCATCCTCGCATCGATAGACGATCATAGATTGAACTGGAATATGAAATGTGACTTCCCTTCTTTGGCAATTGATATGAGCTCTATATAAAGAAAGCCAATCCATGCCAATAATCACATCAAATTCCACTATAGGAAGGACCACAAGATTTGTAGGAAGCACTTTCCCACAAACTTCAATCAGAGAAGAATTATAAACTTTTGATGTGACTGCTGTGCCATTAGGGGTTGTCACAGCTTACTCAACATCTAATTGTTGAGGTAATACGGTGACACCCTTAGAAAATTCTTCAGAAATGAAAGAGTGGGTGGATCCGTTATCAAATAAATCATTTGCTACTTTAGAGTGGATAGTAAGTGTACCTTTCACCACTTCGTTATCGTACTCCACATCACTGATAGAAATTGCATGTGACTTTCCTTTGTCTTTAGCCTTAAGAGTTTTTTGACGTCGATCATCATAAACAACCCTTGGATTAGGGCATTGATTGGCATAATGCCCCATTTCCTTGCACTTGTAACATTGAAGTGTAGGAGGTTCACTCTGTGTAGACTTTTCTTTGTTCGCATCACTAGACATCTTCTTCCCATCATTGTGGAATTCAAATGCCCAATGACCTTCCTTTCCACATTTGAAACATTTACTTGTCCCTTTAAGACAACTCCCTCCATGTTTCTTTCCACACTTTGAGCATAAGGGAAAACTCATCTTCTTTTCAGTGTGCTCTTTAGATTTTCCTTTGAATTCCATTTTCCTCTTCTTATCAAACCCATATGACTGTTGGGTTACTCCAATATCTATCTCAACTTTCAGAGCACGTAGAACGATTTCCTCGTAGCTATTGAAGTCCCTTATGGCTAACGCCCTTTGAAGACTTGGTTTTAAGCCACTAAAGAATCGATTGATCTAACTCTCGGGTTGGATAATAATCCCAGAAGCATACCTTGCAAGTCTTGTAAAATTTTCTTCATAGGTACCAATAGATTCATCATCCTTATTTTTCATTTAAGAAACTCCTTCTCCATCTTTGTTCAGAGAATACGAGGGATGTACTTATTGAAAATAAGTTCTTGAACTCGTCCCATTCCATGGATTCAATTTCATCCCTTTGCCTCGTATTTTTGATAAGATTCCACCATTGATCAGCTTCACCTTCCAAGCGATAAACTGCTAAGATGACTTTATCATGTTCAGAACATTGAAGAACTGAAAATATCTTTTCAGTGGTACTGCTCCATTGTTCATCCACTAATGGATCAGAAGACCCACGAAATAAAGGTGAACGCTGCCTCATGAAGGATTCAACAGAATGTTTCTCTTTCCTTTGCTCATTTTGAAGTCTGGCATGATTCATATCTTGAGAAAGTTGTGTGAGCATGGCTACAAGATTTTGCATTCCAACTCCCATAATGTTTGGTTGCTTAGGGGGACAATCATTGCATTGCCCGTCGCATTCCGCATTAACACGGTTCCTTCGGGTTCCAGCCATTGACTAAAACCAAGAAGAATAGTGTGAGCAACACTAATTATAATAGGAAAACCACATAATCAAGAATAAAATTTCACACTTAAGGTATTATCATAGGTTGTTCATGGCCATTTATAAAACACTAAGATTTTGTTCTATTCTTAGACTTATCCATAGGGTTCTTACTAAGGCTTTCACATCCTAGTTTCCAAAGGTTGACTATACCTTTCCTCTGATACCAACTATAGCGACCCATACATTACATACATTGTTAATAATTAAAAATTGAAGTACACTTATTACAACATATAACAAAACCATGAATGGACCGTATAGGTATAGTGTCTTTATAAACTGATAAATATAAACAACTGGTTCATAAAGAAACTACATTGTCCCCCATTTATTTCATCATATCTAGTCCCTTTTTCGCATATCTTACTTAATAACCTTCTTCCTGACCTGGGGAAAGAAAACATACAAAAGGGTGAGCTCAAATTCTCAGTAAGGGTAAACAAAAGAAATTTCAATCACATCATATTCATAAGAATATAACATTTCGGAAATCTTAACCTGCAAAAGAGATCATAATTTCATAACATGGGATAAATCATAGTAGTGAAATATAATCCCAATAATCATAACTTAAAACATGAAGCTTTGTGTCATACACACATAATCATATAAAATCATTTCTTAGTAGCCAATACACATTGCCAACACTATCTTAGTGGACAATGACCATTTCTGAACCGAGTTCACTCCTCGTTTTAGTCCTGTTTCACTGAACCAGTTTAACCTGCCGTTCCAGCCACATCTATCTCGTGAGATATAAATATTTACCCAACTCATTGGAGAGAGATATAGTTCCAACCCATCTCATAATGATACCATTCTTATGTGTGCCACAAAATGATAAGCCATACATCATTTCATAACCCATGTAATAAAAATGGGATTCGTAAACATCGTGACATCATAAAACAATTAATATAAGACAAAGGAATTCATAAAAATAATTCCCTCACAACATAATCAAATCAATGTAATAATGGGGATAGAAACAGAACCCTATATTATCTTAGATAAAAAATAATTTTTATAAAACACTTGAACTGCATTCTTGAGGAAAATATCCTTTCTACGTCAAAAACATTTTTCCTTTCTTAACATGTCATACAATTTTAAACTAAAAGAATTTGATAAAAAATAAACATGAAAACATGTAAAGTAAGATTCTTGGAAATAATGTGTTAAAAACCCATTCATGCCGTATAAGTTAAAAAACATTCTTCTCATACTTATGTCGGAAAAGTCAAAAAAGTACCTTGTACGAAAAAGGACAAAAGATTCCTTTCATATCTTTTACTAAAAACTCACCAAAGGGTAAAATTGGATTTAAAAAATTGTAGAAGGATATAAATATTATATATTGAGGAAACATGGATGTGGATGATAAATATTCCCCAGTAAATTCTAAAGTACAAACAATCTCGGATAAAAAATGATATTTGTGAGATTTTCCCTTACCTTAGGTCCGATTTGCTTTGTAAGTGTCCGAACCTCCTGTATAATAATTTAAATAATGTCATTGACTTATTCCAGAATCATAATAATTTTTATAATATCATATATGGTCATATTCTTAGCTTCTTATTAGTAATATTTCATTGCTACATGTTATTCGGGTGTTTATTACTTTTTGTTCTTATGCGTGTTTTGTCGAATAAATTCTTATTATTTTTTTAGGTTATAGATACCTCATTTCCAGAATTTAATTAGTTTAATATACATCATATTCATTCATTAAATTCATTTATATAATTATTATGCAATGAAGATCATGTAGAACGAGTCGCATCACATCATGGAGACGGTATTTTGTTAGTACGCACGAGCGATGATATCGTTCCCATGATCGTGGAATTGTATTGGAGTGGATGTACACTATTTCAGAAACAATATCACTTTACAATAATCATATATAGTTATTATTTACTCAGTTATACCCATCCAAGTAAGGTGGTGGTGGAAAATAGTTTACACCACAGCGTGGAGACGGTATTTCGTACGTACGCACGCGCAGTGATTTCGTTTTCCGTAGGATGGATAGATGGTGAAATAGAGTTGGTTCATACTTATAATAACACATAATTATATGAGTGATACTTATGTTATCACATAATAATGAAACAACTAAATAAGAAGAAGTGGAAGAAGAAATAAAGTTGAAAGAATCGATAACGGACATTACCTCTTCTTTGAAGTGCCTCTTTTAGACCTCCTCTTAGGGAACTAAAATTGGTCTTTGAAGAATACCAGGACCTCTAGGATGTTTCTAGGGAAGGGTAGAAGATAATATTTTAGGTTTGGGCCGATCATGAAGGCTCAAAGTGGTGTTAGGAATAGAGGGAGGAGGTTCCCTTTTATAAGGGAGGAGAGGGGCACCTTTGGAAAAGCTAAAAATATTATTTTATTATAAAGTCATATTCGGTTTTTAATAGCTACAAATTGATATATTTCGAAGATAAGGTGGGTATGAGTATAAATAATCTCATAAAATATAATTTAGACAAGTTTAGGTCATTATATTAACCTTATCTGTTAGTTTTAACTCCTAGTTAATTAGATTGACATTTACCATGTCACTTTGTATTTTTTTATTATATAGTTAATAAACTTAACATATACATCAATGAGACCCCCAAGTGGTCCATTAATGATACACCTATCATTATATAAGTATCTTGGACGAACCATAGACTTTTAAGAATATAATAACAATTAATAATATAATATTTTTTTTAAAAACTATTTTATGTCAATTTTGACACTATTTGGTAATTGATTTTTGTGAAAATCATAACAGAATGATTAGTTCTAAAAAAGTTACATATATCAATAAAAACATGTCATATTAACATATGAAATTATTTTAATTCATAAAAAGTCTCAAATTACATTTATTTTGGTATTTATAACATCAATTATGTCAATATTTCATTAATAAGATAATTACTGCATCATCATTGTGTCATAAATAAATTAAATTATTTTAAGTATAAAAATTATAAATAAAATACCATTATGTAGGAAATATTTTTATATTTCTAATGAATATTTATAGTTGAATTTATCTAATTTATAACCCTATATTAAAAATGACTTAGTTATTAAACTATGATTGTAACTATTTTAACCCTTCTTTAAATAAATTAATAATAAATGTCCTAATCTAATCCAAGTGGTCCTAAATGGTCATATTTTATTCCTAATGTTGTTTTTGGTTCAATTAAACTTATCCAATAGAATTAGTACATGTGTTAGGTTAATAATAATAATACTTTTACCCTTAATTACGCTATTTACTTTTAACTGTGGTAAAAAAAAGGAAAAAGTTACTATTCACCAAAAATTACTTTCATCTCATTGAACCACATTTTAGTCCTTGATATTAACCATGTCTCTTGAATTTTCTAAATTCCACTCACAGAAGCAGTAAAATTATGTTTTATGTGAATTTGGAAATTCTCCTAGGAGGTGGGTAAAAGACGGTGAAAAGTTTAATAAAATTTTTATATATCTAAAATTATTATAAAATGACTCCAATGAATTGAATTAAACTTATATAGGTATTATGTATCAATTTTGACCTAAAATAAATTTAATTAAAATAAATAATTATTTAAATAAAAAGGCGGTTTTTAAATAGTAACCCAGTGTTTTCACTATTCACCAAAAATTGAATGTTTTCAGAAAAATACAAAAAGTTCACCCTAGGAAAATTTCGATATTCCAAATCCAAAAATGAATTCCATTTTGAAAAATAAAATTTAAAAAATTTCAAAAAGTGGTTATTACTATTCATAACGGCTAGTTTTAATAATAGCATATCGTTGTTTCGTGAAACTCGGTATTGCGTACGACATAAGCTATCGAGGAAGGTCGCGGTTGCGTGTAAAGCAAGCCAAGCTAGTGTTGTGTGTAGTGAAAGATTCCTTTGATGATTTATATAACATAAAAACAAAATAATTATCATAAAAGTCTCGAGTGTTACATTATTTACTCACCTTAAAGATCATAAGATAGGATGTATGGAACAAAAGATATTAATTGAGGCAAGGTTGAGAGAGATAGAGAGAGTTACTATTATTAAAATTATTGTTAGAGATTTTAATACAATGCATATAGAAGACTCGTTCATGTGAATAAGATCCATAAATATTTTTATTGTGAAGGTAAAACCACAAATGTCGATCATTATGTTAAGTTGATTACATAGGCCACTCAAATCATGAGAAGGATCATGTTGAAAACCCTTTTCATGCAATGAAGACACCGATGAGCCTTCAGGGGCTTACAATGAAAATTAGAATAAATCCAAGAGGCATACTTTTCTTTCATGAAAAATAAAAGTGATCTTGCAACACACTAATTGAAATTCTCATATTCCATGTGTTATGATAATGTTTTAGGATTCACAAAAATTGTATGTATATTATATACATGTGAACATGAAATACATGCATGTACATTGAGATCTTGTGAATCTAATGTGAAGCCAGTATAGCACAAAGAATCTTGAAGGTAAAATAAGGTCATTGGTGTTTCAAATATATATATATATATATATATATATATATATTTCTATATTTCTATGTGGATAAGAAGACATGATATATTTAAAGATTACTATTAGTTGAGAATTAAAGAATGATGATTGATATTGTGCAAGTATTATTCCTTTATAAATTAATACATGATAATTTGAGTGCACCACTTACACACATACTAGTGTTTCCAAGACATTAGTAGAAGGAATAATTTTCTAATAATAGTTTCATTGATGAAACTAATCATACATGTAAGAACCTGAGTTTTTGAAATAGATCAAAATCCCGACCCTGTTTGAATTTTTGACTTGTTTCTAAAAAAATTGGGAAAAACTATGAAGTGATAGAAATTTCCAAGTCACACACCAAGTACTTCAAAGTACACTCCATGTATGGTTTAGATGCGTACCTGCTGCATGCTCTCTGACTACACGTTGTGTGATGACCGTGTAAGAATTTCCTACTACACAGTGTGTGGGTTGCTTGACACGGCGTGTATTTTCTTTTCTGTGTACCGGCTAAGTTCTAGCCATGTGTCGAACCGTGTGGCGCGTCCAAGACATGTGGATACCTCCTCTTAAGTCAGGGTATGTACAAGGGTACTCCACCGTGTTTATTCCTTTATACATAGCGTGTATTTTGATTTTCACTTGCTTAAATGAAAAAGCACTGGGTCTTATTCCAGAAAATATCTTCTTCTTCCCTGTTTTTGAACCATGATGCTTCATGAGTCCGAAAACGTTTATTCTCTTAGATTCTTTATACTAAGTTAGTTCTTCAATCTGTCGGTGAACGAAAGATCACATCAGTAAGGCTAAACATGTGCACCCCTTTTCGTTCCAGTTTCCTTGCCTCACACACCACAAATTCCATCCGAGTAGAGTTTCCAGGATTAGAGGTAAACATAGATCTACGAAGATCGGCTTCGAATTGGATCTCCATATTGGACTTGACTATGTTTATGAGTCTCAGGTAGGTGTTTCATAACTTCTTTTGGGTTTTCAAGAACTTTCAGCTGACGCGGACATTGGTGCGTATTTGGGTATATTGGGGGAGACCTTGTTATTTATGCTATTTCATATTAAATTGCTTATTAGACCTATGGGATGCCTTTGGGTATGCCCTTTTACCTCTTTTTCTCGAGCGGGGACGAGTGAGTGGTCATTTCTCAATTGGATAATTTTGGTCAAGTATGCCAAAATACGTTAAAATGAATCGTTTTGATTAAACTAGTGAGTTAAATTTTTTAAGTGACGATATGAATTGTTAGAGGCTTCCAAGACCTTGGTTCTAGTATGGGAGAACACATAGCTAGTGCAATTCAACTCTTTATTTTGTTTTACATGTCTAATGAATTTATTTTGATTATGTATATGTGATGTGTGATATTGCATAAGCTGGATCCTTTGGGTTGTGTTGGTCATGGTTTGGGTATTGTAGAGTGATGTTGATCACAGGTTGGGCTTAGCCTAAGTTATATTGGATGGTTCTGACCATGAGATTGGGAATCATGGATGTCTTCTTAAGGCAGCATGGCAGTTAGGTTGGGCATGGGCCAGGTAACATGGATGAAGAGACCACCATACATCAGTGACATCGTCATAGGGGGCATGAGGTGTCATAGATGTTGTGGATTGGGATCTTATTTTGGTGATCACTGGTCACCCAGAGCTTTGAGTAGTGTTCACATAGAGAGACTCTATGATGAGGTGGTTTTTACCACTTCTATGGGTAGAGGCCCCCGTTAGTTTCATTTTAGGTTCTATTGGTTTGGGGTTTCTTGTCGTAGGATGCCACATGGAAGGTGAGGAGCCTTTAGGGGATAGTGTTGAGGCAATCGGGTTGGGGGTGGATGCTTGTTGTTGTTTGAGGGAAGACATAGTTGTCCCTCCGGTTACTGATTTTAGGAAATACATTCTTGTCCATCTGGTTACTTATTTGAGGACAAACATCATTGTTCCCCTGAGTTGCTACTTCTTGGGAATGCCTGCAGGACGTCGGTACTTGAGACACATGGTATCAGGGGGGCACATGGTACCAGGTTACATGACAGAGATTCCGGCGTTGGCCAAACCAGGTGACACTCAATGCATCAACATAAAGATTACCACAGCAAGCCACGATTTGGTGTTCTCCTTCGTTTATGAGGGTATTGAAGTTTTCAAGTGGAGGGAGCTTTGGCATCATCTGGAGAGTCTGCACACGGGGCCTCTACCTTGGTTCGTGGGAGGTGATTTCAAGTCACTCATAGACGCCTATGAGAAGAAGGGGGGTACTGGTTATTACCTTGGTGGCATGTCTGATTTCAACGAGCTCATGATGAGTGATGGGCTTCTTGACCTCGGGTTCTCTGGCCCTAAGTTCACTTGGTGCAACAACCGCAAGGGGACAGACTGTATTTGGTGGAGGTTGGATCGATTCCTTTCTAAACTTCAAGGGTTGGACATCTTCCCAAAGACGTCAGTCACTCACCTCCAGCAGGTGCTCTCTGACTACAATCTTTTTCTGATTGACATTAGGAGGGAGGAGGTCATGGGCCCTCCTTTTTAATATTCGACTGCATGGCATGGGGATGATTCCTTATTGCACAGGATTAGGATGTCCTGGACCAAAGACGCCAGTGCAAGATCGTGGGGTGGTCTCGTGAACCGCCTCAGACGCCTTAAACTGGACATGCAAGGCTGGGCATGAACTAAACCTAATGCCGCTCATGGTATCAACAGTCTCAGGATGGAAGTTGACATATTGGAGGATTCTCTTCGGAATGCTTGGGACGAGAATCGGTATGTTTCTCTGTGTGGAAAGAAGAACGCCTTGGCTGAGAGACTTCTATCTCTGGAGATAGATTACAAACAAAGGTCGTGGGTTAGATGGTTAAATGAAGGATATAGAAACAATTCCTTTTTTCACGCTTGCATTAGAGAGAGAAAAATCTCAAGGATGAATCTGAGAATGGAGAACGGGGACTATACCTCGGACGTGAACACTACAGGGAAGATCGCTCTGCATTACTTTGAAATCATCCTTGCAGGGGATAATGTTTCATCCATTGTGAGGGGGAATCAACCTAATGAGGACTTCTTCAGTCGTCTCCCTTCAACGGTTAATCAGATGGACAACAAAGACCTTTCCTCCATCCCATCAGCTAAGGAGGTCCATGTCGCAATCAGGAACTTGCCCCAGGACAACGCTCCTGGACATGACGGCTTTCCGGCCAGCTTCTTCAGCTTTTCATAGAAGATCGTCAGCTACCATGTCATGGAGTAGGTTCAGGACTTCTTTATTGGTGGACCTCTCATTAGGGGAATTTCAGCCTCCATACTGGTGCTCATTCCGAAAACCAGAAATCCTGCCCTCATTAGCCAGTACAGGCCAATCTTCCTTTGCAACGTTGCATATAAAATTTTGGCTTCCGTTCTTGTCAGAAGGCTCGACAAGATCATTCCTCGCCTGGTGTACTTGGAGCAACATGGTTTCATCAAGGGATGGAGCATCCAAGGGGCTGTGGGCATCGCCAAAAAAATGGTGCAAGACATTAACAGAAAATCTATTGGATCCAACGTCATCTTCCAAATAGACATGATCAAAGCTTATGACATGATGGAGTGGAGATTCATTATTCGGGTCATGAGGAAATTTGGGTTCAGTGAGGAGTTTTGTGATATCTTCTTCAGATGCTATTCCTCGCTGTGGCTTTCCATTGCCTTGATGGGAAAAGGATTTGGCTTCTTCAAGTCTGTTCGTGGTGTTCATCAAGGGGACCCCCTGTCTCCATATCTTTTTGTTCTCGCCCAGGAAGCTTTCTCAAGGAACTTGAATCACGGAATAGATTATGGCCTCGTCCTTCCTTTCTGAGGAAGAAGGGGTAGTGTTAACATTTCCCATCTAATGTTCGTGGATGGCATTATGATCTTTGTCAATGGCAGGAAAAGGTCGTTGAAGGCCCTCATGGACTACTTATTTACCCATGGCTGACTGAGTGGGTAGAGTATTAACTCTGCTAAAAGCCACTTTTTCATTGCAGAAAAATGCTCAACCTCAAAGAGAAAGGAAATTCAAAGGATTCTGGGTTGTTGTAGGCTGTCGCTTCCCATTTCTTATCTCGGAGTTTCGATTTTCTGTTGTCACATAATGAAGGTGCAATTCTCCGAGATTCTCAATCGCATTCTAGGCAGAATATATAATTGGAAGAATATGCTTCTCTCCTTCAGAGGCTGGATAACATTAATCAACAGCTTCCTCACTTCAATTCCCATGCACATTTTCGCGTTGATCCATCCCCCAAAGGGGACTGTGGAAAGAATGTAAATCATTATGAAATCTTTTCTGTGGGACGCTAGGGAGGAGGGAAGATATCACTGGGCCTCCTGGAAACAACTGGCCAGATCGGTGGAGGTAGGAGGTGTCGGCCTTCATGATATCCAGGATTCCATCCATAGCCTTCAGGCTCAGCACGCTTGGGAAATTATTGTCGGGGAGTCGTTGTGGGTGAAGTTTTTCAAAGAGCGTTACTCAGGGGTCGAAACAAGGGGTCTCTACAGTTCCACGAGGCAGGCAAGGCACATTTTCTCCTTCATTGATATGCTGTCAGGCCATTCTTGATGGATAATTTGTGTTGGGAAGGTCAGTTTTTGGGACGCCAACTGGTCTTGGGAAACCATTGAGTTCTCTGACCGCACTTCCCCGGACATCACCTTCAGCAGTGCATGTGAGGAGTTCGACCTGATCAATACTTATTTGAATGCCAATTAGATGCCTGTGTTCGAAAATATTGTCATGAGCGAGGACCCCGATAGGTGTTGTTTCCCAGCTACTAGTTCCGGAAAGTTTAGCTCGAAAGGATTCAGGAGCATCATGCAGCCCGATAGCACTTCTAACGCTTGGGCCCCGACATCCTGGTGCAGCAAAATTCCCATTAGAATGAACTTTTTACTCTGGAGAATCAGGAACAGAGCGTTACCAACGGAGGATGACATCCTGCGTCGGGGCATTGCGTTGGCCTCTAGATGCTTCTGTTGCATTGAACACACCTCAGAGTCGGCAAAGCATCTGTTCTTCCAAATCCATTGGGACCTCCACCTCTGGTCCCTATTCACATACAATCCATGCAGAAACGATGGAGAGTATTCTTTACAAGAATATGTGGAGATATGGTTTTCTGGATCGGGGTCTTCTAGCTAGGAGCGGACTGTTAGAACGATCATTCTTGTGGCTATTTGTTGGGTGATTTGGGAGGCCCACAATCAGGTTCAGATGCTAGATAAGCGCTCGCCTTTGTTCCTCCAGGCTAGCATCAAATATCTCATTTCCGAGTTGGCTTCTCAGATCAAAGGAGGTTCGACGTCATCTGCGGTTAGTAATCTGCTCATTCACCCCTTCATTTCAAGAAAGGGGCCTGGCCAGTGGGTTAGATGGCGCCCGCCGGTTACGGGTTTCAAGCTCAAAATCGACGGTTCCTGCATGGGGGAATTATGAGCGGGGGAGGAGTGCTTCGTGATTCTTCAGGCTCGGTGGTCACCGCCTTTAGTGCTTTTTATGGCATGGGAAACTCCCTGAGTGTGGAGGTCCATGCACTTGCTTCTGGTCTAATGGTGTGTAGACGGGGTAAGTTGACAGAATCATAGTTTTAGACGAAATCAGAGCTCCTTGCAAAGATCTTTAAAGGGACCATTGGAGTTCCTTGGGAACTCACTTACATCATCAGGAGATGCAAGACCGGAACTTCCCAAGGGAAGCTTATTCACCACAGTTTGAGGGAGGCAAATTTCACGGAGGATTCCCTTGCTCGCTTGGGTAGGCAGGAGGAGCCTCTTATCATTTATGATTCCCTTCTCTCCCTTCCTCCAGAATGTGCTTCTATTGTTCTGGGGGATGCTCTTGGGCTTCATCATTTCCAACCCCCCTGAGGGGCCGCTTCCTTGTCCTTTCCTCTTTGAATAAAAAGTACACTACTACTACTACTACTAATTTTCTGTTATAGTGGTTATTACATGTGATATTGGCATGTTGTTCCGCTTACTTTCCACTACAGTTGTATTTATATTGCTTCCACTATTTATTTCTATTGAATGTATTTTTTCTCCGAGGGTATTGTTCGAGTCTGCTGATTCATTGATTTCCACTGCATGTTTTATTATTATGCTTGGACCAGTACCAATATTTCCTCTGAGAGGGTATAGCCTCCCCACTATACATGTTTACACCCTCTCTGTTAGTGGTAAGCCTTTGGCGTTCGGGGAGGTGCACCTAAGGTAGTTACACCTGACCCATTTAGCACTGTTTGGGTGGATGTTCAGGTCCGACACATTACAAAGTTGTATCAAAGGAGTTCTTGACAAGGATTTAGTATCATTGTTTTTCTAGACACTAATGATATTGAGACTTCTCTTTTATTTCTGTTGGTTTTATTATTTAGGATATGGTATACTGGAGATAGTTTGTTATTGGAACTAGGTTTCTAGCTTGTTCTTGGGTGCCTACAGCCCCAGGTACAAGGGATGAACCAAGTTACCTTAGGTGGGAATTACTATTTTCTTCTTCTTAGATTAATATTTATATGATTTACACCTTGGTGGCTTACTTGGTTTGTGATGTTATGGATTGTGATGTGTGACCCCTGACCTGGTGAGGTAAGGGAGAATTGGACCTTGTCCTAGTATGGAATGGTGAGTTTTCTTGGCTTTTTTATAGGCACATTTTTAGGGTATTTCAATTTCATAACTGGACGTATGATTTGTGAAGTAATAATTCCATGTGAATAATATAAATTGCCATGATTTTTATTCCTTGAAATGTGAAAAGGTGAAGTTATTGATAAAATTTCTATTTTATAGAAATGTACTATGCAATTCATATTATGTATTGTGAATTGCTTGTGGTAGGAGATTTTGGGCTTGACTCTTGTATGAGAAGGCATGTACTATGGTTGAGGTGATTTTGATCACCATGATTGGGCATCCTGGACGTTGTCTTGAGGCAGTTTGACTGTTAGTATTGGGTGACCCAGTCATCAGTTTTAGGCAATGTTGGTTGTCAGGACGATCATGACCCAAGTTACTTTGTTACGTGGCTCTATTGAAGGCAGGTAAGGAGGCCATGAGGCCGAGATGCCATGGGCATGGGTTGCGATGGGGGGAGATTAAGGGTAGTTTTTATAACCTTCCTCTTTAAATCTTTTCTAATCTTCATTATATATATATATATGTGGGTTTTTTGACGATTATGGTATTCAGAGGGTTCCTCCTAGACGATTCGGATGGAGCATATGGCGGGTGATGGCACAGTACCGAAGGAGCGCGATCAGGTCCAGAAACCTGATGGGTAGGAAGAGCATGAGCCATAGGTATAGTCTCATGGAGAAGATCATGTTCATGGTATATTGTAGGTTGGTAAACATCCGGGTTTGGTGGCATTCAGGTTGTGGCTCGACGAGAAGCTTCGGTCAAGTCTGGTACGTATCTTGTAGGGCATCGACAGAGGTGCGTAGGGTACAGAGCCATCAATGGCATATCTTACGTGGTAGTTCCAGTCATAGAACCATATACCTTTTTTGGTGAGGGTGGTCCACATGTGGTTTTGAACTAGATAGAGAGAATGCAGATGATTTTCAAGCAGCTCAAGATGCCTCCTGAGCGGAGGGTCAAGCAAGCGACGTACATATTGAGAGGACTGGTAAAGCGTTGGTGGGATGTGCAGGTTCAGGATTGCAGACATGAATGACTAGCATTAAATTACTTCGAGGACAGGTTCTTTGATCACTTTTACACAGAGACGCTGAGGGATGAGATAGAATGAGAGTTCTGGAGTCTTCGGTAGGGAGACAAGTTCTTCATGGACTATGCAGCTACATTTCCTAAGCTATCTCGCTTTGCACCTGGTATGATGAGCGATGACTCGGCATGTATGAGATTCTTTGAGGATGGCTTATGATGCACCATTCGGACCCAGGTAAATATCTTCAGGCTTGTTTCATTCTCAGAGGTGGTGAATTAGGCACTTATAGTGGAGGGCAATGAGAAAGGGAGGTCTCACTTAGGCTGGATGACAACTTCATGTGATGGTTCTGATAGTATGAAGCGAGGAAGGGATGAGTTCCAGTAGGGATGTCAGGTCAAAAACTTATATAGATCACCTCATAGCAGTTCTTCAGTGGTTTTCTTTCACTGTGGACAACATGGGCATGTTTAAACTCAGTGAGATAGGCCTCCAAAGGAGTGTCAGGCATGTGGACTGGTCAGGAATCTAGGGAGTTTCTACAGGTATCCTTCTCATACATCCTATATGTAGGGACCAAGACAGACAGTGGAATCTGGATTTGGTTCATGTTTTGTACCAGGTGACAGTAACCAAGGATCTTCTACACGCGGAGGATGTGACATAGACACCGGGACCTAGCTGAGGGGTCAATGGCTAGTGACTGGAGCAGCACTATAGGGAGGTAAGGCAACAGGCAGTTGTACTTCTGGATAGGTGCACACCATGGAGCTTCCAAGGGCTAAGCATACTTGTGAGTCGTCGAAGGATAGAGGTACATTGTGGGTGTGGTTGTGATCGGGTTTTTTACTTATTTTGTCATGGCCTATTTGGGCATGTCTGTTTTGAGTGCACACGGTTCACAAAGATATATGTGGACTGATCAGATGTTGGTCAGTGGAATTAACACATTTTTGGGTGGGTGATTTATTTATATATATATATATATATATGATATGTGTCGCATGAGTTTCATCAAGGATACCGGTTGTGTGAGGAGCCTTGGGCATCAGGGCATCGAGGATACGAGTTACATGAGTTGTCCTAGGAATCGGGACATCAAGGATGTGAGTTACTTGAGGTGCTAGGGACCATGTTCTTTTTGAACATCCATGGGATATAGAAACTCATGGAGTCTTACACTGATGCGGTGCAGGATAAGTTTGGGTTTTGGTAGAAACACATGAGCACCCAATGAGGCGTAGGGGTGATGATGCATAATGAGAGGACCATGAGTTCGTAAACAAGTTAGTGACCTTTTACTTTGTTAGGGTTTTGTCGGGATGAGACTGAGTTAGGCAATTCCTAAGGTGGAAATCCTCTTGAGGAATTTAGCCAGAACCTTTAAAACTAGGGTACTTCAAGTTACTTTGATCGGGTTGGTATGTTCCGTGCCATTTTTAGGTTTATTTTTATATATCGGGGACAAGCTATGTTAAGGTTGGGAGATTGTAAGAACCTGGGTTTTTGTAACGAGTGAAAATCCCGACCCTGTTTAAATTTTTTACTTGTTTCTACAAAAATTGGGAAAATATAAGAAGTTATGTAAATTTCTAGATTACACGCCATGTACTCCAAAGTAAATGTCGTTTATAGGTTACACTTTTACCGGCCGCATACTCACCGAGTATATTCTGTGTGATGACTGTGTAATAATTTCCTACTATATGGCATGTGGGTTTCTTGAAACTCCATGTATTTTATTTTCTGCGTACCTACTGAGTTCAAGCTGTGTGTCGACCCGTGTGGTGCGTCCAAGCCTTGTGGATACCTCCGCTTAAGTCAGAGTATGGATGAGGCAACTACATGGCATGTAGTTATTTATACACGCCATATACTTTTATTTTTATTCACATAAATAAAAAAGTGTCGTATCTTATTCCATAAATTACCTTTTTCTTCCCCATTTTCAGACTTTGACGCTCTGTGAGGCCGAAGACATTTTTTCTCTTAGAATCTTCATCAAATGTTCGTTCTTCAATATGTCAGTGGATGTGAGATAACATCGGGAAGGGTAAACCCACACACCCCTTTTTGTTCCAGTTTCCTTGCCTCACACACCCCAAATTCCATCTGATCAGATTTGTTATAATTTGACATAAATGTAGATCTACAAAGATTGGATTTGAAAATGAGCTTGATATTTGAAGTTCCTACGTCTACGAGTCTCAAGTAGGTGGTTCATACCTTTTTGGTTGTTTTTACAGACTTTTGGATGATGCGGCCTTTAGTGAGTATTTGATTATTTTGAGTGAGACCCTATTTTATTCTCCATTACATATTAAATTGTTTATTAGACCTGTAGGATGCCTTTGGGTATGCCTTTTTACATGTTTTGCTTGAGCGGGGCCAGACGAGGGGTCATTGCTCAATTGGGGGATTTTGGCCAGGTACGTAAAAATAATTTAAAATGAATAATTTTGATTAAACTGTTGATTTCAATTTGTTATGTGATGATATGAATTATTAGAGGCTTCCAAGACCTTGGTGATGGTATGGTATAGAAAAAATCTAGTGAAATTCAACTCTTTATTTTGTTTTGCATATTCAAAGGATTTATTTTGATTATATATATGATATGTGTTATATTGCACATGCTGAAACCTTTGGGCTATGCTGGGCATGGCCTGGGTATTGTTGAGTGATGTTGATCACAGGTTGTGCTTCGCCCAGGTTACATTGCGTGATTTTGACCACTGGATTGGGCATCATAGACGTCATTTTGAGGTAGTGTAATTGTCTAGTTGAGCATGTCCTGAGTTACTTATTTAGCCAGTCCATCAAACTTGAAGGACATGGTAGCTTAGGGCATGATTTGTTATAGATGTTGTGTCTTAGGAACATATTTTGGTGATCACTACTCACCTGGAACATTGAGTAGTGTGCATATAGAGAGACTCCATAAATATGTGGTTTTGACCACTCGTGTGGGTAGAGGCCCCCATTTGTTGCGGTTTAGGTACTATTGGTTTGGGTGGCCTTTCTGTAGGAAGCCACATGGAAGGTGAGGATCCTTTAGGGGATAGTGTTGAGGCAATCAGATTGGGGTTTGAGGTTCTCCATGGTTTGAGGGCAGACATTGTTGTCCTTCCTGTTACTGATTTGAGGGCATAGATTGATGCCCCTATGGTCACTAATTTGAGGATATAAATCGTTGTTCCTCCGAGTTTCTACTTCTTGGGAATACCTTCAGGACTTCGGTACTTGAGACACGTGGTTTCATGGAGGAACATAGTTCCAGGATACATGACAGAGATTCTGGAGTTGTCCGAATTAGGTGACACTCCATGGTGGCTGCAGAGCACCATCAGAGTTTATGTTTATTTGTGCATCATTTTCTTTTCTACTTTCTTTATAATTGAATTCCTAAATAAACACTTATATTAGGTATAAACCATTGGGTGATATCTTGTTGAGATTTGTCTCTCACCCTACACGGGCCCTTTAGGACACATGTAGACTTTATGGATTTACATGTAGGAAAGAGACCCACTTTAGGAGCTCGATCGTATTAGCTATTTCATGGAGCTTTTATGGACCTTGAGGTCATGCCTAGCAGGAGTTTACTTGTATTTCATTATTTCTTGTATCGGCATTCTTACCTCATTTATTATAGCTATTGTTGGTTAGCCATTTTCATCCCTTTATATCTTGAATTTCTATGGATTCATGACTTTCCTATTCTAGTATTTATTACAAGTGATTTTGGTTTTTTGTTCTTTTTACTTTCCACTAATGTTGTATTTATATTTCTTCTATTGTGTATTGCTATTGATTGTGTTTTCGCTCTATGGGTATGGTTCGAGTCTACTGAGTCATTGATTTTTGATGCATGTTTTATTATTATGCTCGGACTAGTACCATTATTTCCTCTGAGAGGGTATTCCCTCCCCACTATACCTGTTTACACCCTCACTGCTAGTCGGTAGCCTTTGGCATTCGGGGAGGTGCACCTAAGGTAGTAATACCTGACCCATTTAGCACTATTCGGATGGTTGTTCGGGTCCAAGACGTTACAATACATAGGCTATTAAAATTATTGAGAAAGACTGATAGACTTGATAATTATTTGTCAAAGTTACTTTAAGTATACATAAGAAGGTATGATCCAACAAGATTTTGGAGGAAGATGAATAGATTATCCAATAGTTTATTAAGACAGAGAATAATTCAGATCTTATGATAAGGTCATATAAACAATTTTGGAGAGTCTTAACGAGAAGAAGATGGTTTGGGGGTATAACCATCCGAGGTAGAAGAGTTGTATTTATAGGGGGTATGGCTAGGTTCAACTAGTGGAATGACTATAGGGTGTATTACCAATTTATTCCTAAAAAATGTAATAATTGATAAAATTATAGTAGAGAATATGTGATGGGGGACTGACAAACATAACAAGGAGTAGGTCTTTATACTAAACCTTGTAAATCATTGTATTCTCTATCTTTGTTTTTATACCATATTTTGAGGTAAGGATAGGAGGCATTAGAATATTTAATCAAGTATTTAACCAAAAAAATGTTAAATTGAAAATAAAATAATAAAATGAAAAGGAATCATTGATTCACCCCTACCCCTATTAGTGATCTCAAACAGATCTGGGTTCTATAAGTGGTATTAGAGAGATGTTTTCCTATGAAACATTCAATAGAGTACTAAGGATGGAGAAAAAAATTAGTAAATGGCAGGCATTTTCTTATTTTTAAGGGTGATAATTATCATTATTAGAAATATTGGATGATACCATACCATTTATCACATGGGGTGTAAGTGAGAGGTGTATCTACTATGGAATTTCTACCCTACATTGAGAATGATCTTATGAATTTCGAAGATAATAGGAACTTGGAGATGGATGGAAATATTCAAAATAAAATCTTGATGGTTATTTTAGAAAAGTTGTACACTAAATTGATGGGTATCCAAACTTATATGGATATCAAGGATCAATTGTGTATCAACTATGAAGGTAATCATAAATTCAATGAATTTAAGGTGTAGATATAGAGAATTAGATTTGACGATATCAAAATGGGTGATGATGAAAGTATTGATGACTAGTTTAAAAGGGTAAATTACATAGTTAGTAGAATCTTACGTTTTTTTTAAAATATGTATGGCTCAAAAATTGTGATGAAGATGATGAGACTCATTCAGGATAAATTTGATCCAAAAGTTTCTACATTAGATGACTGAGGAGATCTATCACTTGATAAACTTTATAATATTCTCATAGCATATGAAATGAAAAAAATACCAAAATTTAAGAACAAATCAAAAATCAGTTGTCCATTAATGCCATTATAAGAATTTAAATAAAATTTTAAAGAAATAAATTAATAAGATCACCTTTGATAACAACAAACATGTTAATAAAGCAGAGACAAATCTTATTTAAATAATAGAAAAAAATTTAAATATATGTGAGTTAGAAGGAAATATAAAAAATATTAAAGAAACAATAGCTATAAAGGAAGATCATGGAAATGATGAATTTACACTTGTTGAAGAATTTAAACAAAATAGATTTAATTAAGCTAAATTTGAGAAGATAGTGAGTGATCTAAGTGAAACACTTGCTGAGAAAGAAGAGGAATTATCTAGTACATAATCATTTCATCCTACTGGTCAAAATTAACTAAAAAATTATAATACTTCAATATTTTTTTTGATATTAGGGGTTAATCATCTAAATCTATTGAGAATAAGGGTATACATAAAAAGGTTGTTTTTATACACAAATAATCTCAATGTACATTTGTTATTTATAAAAATTTATGCCCAAGAGACAAGAAAGAATATGGATATACCAAAATAACAAATTATAGACCATATTCCACAAATTAATAGTGGAATAATTCTTCTCTTTGTTTTCCTTCTCAGTAGAGACACCCACAGTCTATGAAAAAACCAAAATAATAATATTTATATAAGAACAATCATAAGTCTAGATGATCAAGGTTCAGAGGCAACTACTAGTTTTTTGGAGTGTTTGGTTATAATGCTTTTTCATGCTGGTATAACATGTCATTATCATGAATGAGTCATCAATCAAGGGTAAAAAATTCTGAATAGATAAGATTAGATAATCAAAAAGTGAAGCTTGTGACCAATATATCATCAAAACTATCAAAATTGAAAATTTTTAATACATGATGGATGTTTTTGGATGTTGTGGTCAATAAGGTCACAAAGAGGAGAAGTGAAGTGTTAGCTCACGAAGTGAGATTTATCTTAGTTTAAATATTAATAGAAGATACTTGGTGAATAAATTTTTAGAAACTAATGAATTATGTGAGAATCTCAAACATTCCAAGAATATCAAAAAATAATATTTAGTTATTTTGTTTGATCGTCTAGACAAGGATAAAAAATAGATAAAGATAAAAATAACCACTGAGGAAAAATGAAGAGAAGTGGTTATAGTTGAATTATTTAAAGATTATTTGAGTGCATCTAACAATGATGACATGGAAATTCTTAAGTGTGAATGGTTTGAGAAAACTAATCATGGAACAAAAAATTGTATGAAAATTCTACCATACCATGAAGAAATCATAAAGAAGATGTGGAAATATGAAAGGAATGATATTTATACTAAAGAGGAAGAGAAATCTACATCATAAGTTTCTATTTATGAGGAAGAATCAATCACATAATCTAACAAAACCACGAAAGGAGACACATATAAACCTAAATCTTAGAAGAAGAAGTCCAAATTGAGAGGAATATCTTAGTATGGATGTTATTTCTATGAAACCAATAGTTCAGACCTAATTCCTTATTATTGTATGTTTTTTAAGCTAACATATATGTAATTGAATCATAAATTTGTGGCTTTCACTTCTATATAATGTGACGATATTATATATCATGTAGTATACTAACATCAATGAAATGGAAAAAAATGGTGCATCTCTTAAGGGGGAGAAACATTGAGAAGAATATGTCATTTTACTAAATTTCATTGAAATTAGAAATTTAGGATAGATTTTAAATTTGAATATGAGGTATTCCAATCACACTTTCCTCCCTCATTCTTAATTTTATTAATCATATAAATTAAGGGGGCGTTCTTGGTTGATGACAAGATGAGACCAAACAGAAGTTATTTCATTACCCCTAAACATTCTAATGTGTTTTTGATGTGTGCATGATTTGGTATTTCATTGAAAAAATTTAATTTTTAGAAACCCATTTAAAATATAATTGAGTCATTATAATCATGACTTCACATGTATGGTACTTTATGGACAATACAGACAAACTTAGTTGTATATCTATTATTTTCTACACAAGTATTTTCCTAGTAGACTTGAATAATTAATGTATATTTTCTAAGATATCCATGAGATATCATCCCTCTCTAAGAATTTTTCATGAAATAATCTTCAAAGTCAGTAGAAAAAAGTTTTTTGATAATGAAAGATAAGAAAATAAGAGACCCCAATTTTCCTTTTCATTTGATTTCCAACAATGGGGAGAAATTAAGCACCACATATTAACCTTAATGATATGTGTTTAGGTTGAAAACAATATAAAAATTGGTAAATTACTGATTGCTGGTTGAATTTGTTGTCCATAAGTAAGTATGTGTTGATGGGTGATGAGTTTATTCCTAGAGAATTGTTATAGATAAAATTAATGAAATTAGATATCACTCTTTAGAAATTATCTTATTAATTGTGATGACTATTGAAGATAATTTTAAATGTCATAGACTTCTTCTTAGGAGAGTCACATTGTATAAAAAAAGTGTACAAACATACAAATGATTATTTTTATGAAGTTAAGAGGAGGAAATAATGATGAAAATGATTGTTTTTTTCATGATGATTTGTGAATAAGAATATTATGAAGTCAAAGAAAAATATATTCACATTTTTTATAAAGCATTTATGGGGTTTATAATGTCTATGTACTTGGTGGTATATTTGGACAAATTTTTAATGGGAAATTACTTAAAAAATAAGTTCAAGCTGTTTGGCATCCAAAGGGACCCACAAATACTGCTCATGTGGGTAGGTCCACCCTAGAACAACCATTGAAGCAGCTATATTTTTATAGGTCCCTGAGTTGTAACTCACAAAAGTATGTTCCCATGAGATATCTTTGGTTTGGGTTTTAGTGGGCCAATGTGGGTCGACACGGCCCATGATGTATATAGTGCATGTGTTTCAGGTGTTGATCCCCTAATTCAAGATTAATTATTGTGTGGGATGTATTGTATTAATAGATAACAACAATTTTATTAATATAGAGACTTCATATGAACTGAATATCTATCTGGAATACCAAAGCCATTACACTATTCATGCATCACTTTAAAGTTACGCATATAAAAATAGTTGTTCTATTGAGATGGTCTAAGTCGTATGATCACCTAGTGAAATCTTCTTCTTCTTATAGGGCCTCATGATTTTAGCGGTGTGGGTTATCTGTCATTGACGAGTCATTGTGTACATTAAAAATAATTAGTAGAAGAACACAGATACTTATCTGATCTTTATATAATTTCTACCCTCATTTTATGACGTGTGAAAACATTATTTTTTCATTTCATTCATTGAGGCGTGTTTGAGACCCATGAACATACGTATCCATTATGATGATTTACAGAATCTTGAAGTCATGACTTATCCTGTTATAATGTATAAAATAATTCACATGTGATATTTAAATATCAATTACATGTAGTTAAACTTGCATGCCTGAACATCAAATGATTAAAATGATATTTTTATGATTTTTTCGAAGTAAGAATCCACACATGTGTTTTCCATGGTATTTTTTTACAGAAGAGGATCACATAGACAAATTATTTTGAAAGAATTCTCAAAATAATTTACCACGTATTTGTTTTCAGATTCAGATGATATATCAAATTCCTTCACATTCACATTTTTACTACGTTGCCATTTTTTAGAACGATCCACATAGATGATTTTATACTTACCCGAACATCTTGTATAACTGACTACCTGAAGGAAGGTATCACATATCATATTTCTATATAAGGGTTTTTAGTCGATTCCATGTAGCCATTTTCATGTTCTAGTGTGTTTTTATTGAAGTGTGACAAGAAGATCTTTATAAGTTATGGAACTTTTGAATACCGCATGACTAGACATGTGAATATACAAGATCATTAGGTATTTAAATTCATGGAATTTTTAGATATATTAAACCATATTTTATGTGGTGTGATAATCTGAATTTTACTAGTCTTGAATAATATAGGAGAAGTGGTGAAGAATCAATGATATAAAGTACAAGTTGTTTGGGTAAGAAGAGTTTCTTCAATTTTAAATAATTGAGATACATCAGAATTATATATAATTAAATGATACTTGACTCGCATTGAAGATTTTAAGATAGGCGAGATGAATATGTTGATATTAACAATGGTTAGGTCAAGAGAGAGGGACTTTGTTGTTAAACTTATTGTTAGATATTTTATTACAGTGTGTTTTAAATAATCATTCCTGTGAATAATATTCAAAGAGATTTTAGATTGTGAAGGAATAATATATAACCTCATTGATTATGTTAAGGTTTTTATGTAGATTTTTTGAGTCTTGTAAATAATGATTCCTCAAAAAACCCATTCCTTTCAATGAAGAAGCCTGCGAGCCTTCAAATTCCTGAAAGTAAAGGAGAAGAAATTTGTAGGCCGTACTTGGATTTCACAAAGGTGGAAATTGAGCATGTGAAATAATATTTAACATTCTTATATACCATGTGTTATGATAATACTTGAAGACTAACATATACTGTATATGAAATATATTCATGTGAACAGCAATACGTTAATGTACATTGAGATCTTGAAAATATAAAGTGAAGTAAGTATTAAATGAATAATCATGAATGTACACAAAGGTAGTTTGTGTTAAAAAATGTGTTTTTTCATGGAAAAGAAGACAAGATAAATCGCATGATTACCATGAGTTGATAATTCAAGAAGAATGATTGAGATTGTGTAAGTATTGTTTTTCAATTAACACAGAATAATTTTTCTTCACCACTTTCATAGATACTAGTGATTTTGATACTTCATCAGTCGGAATAATTTCCTACGAATATTTTTATCGAGGAAAAAGATCATTCATAGGTGATCAAAATTAGTGAACAAGACTAATATACTCGATTAATGGTTATTGAAGATACTTTATTTGAACACAATCAAGTGTGATCCAACAAGATTATAGAGAAATATTAATAGATATTCTTACAATGGGTCAAAATGGAGAAGTAGGAGGATCTTGTGACTAGGGAATATAACCATTTACTGAAGAGGCTTGAGGATAAGAAGAAGGTTTGGGGGTATAACCTAATATGGAAGAAGAGTTGGATTGTTGGGGGTTATAACTAGGATCAAATGGAGGAACAACTACTGGGGTTTACAACCTATTTCATTCAAGACCAGTGTAATCATTGATAATATTATAGTGGAGAATCTGTATTGGGAGGACTAACCAACATTTATAGAAGTTTGTCTTCATACTAAGCCTCGCAAAACCTTATGTTAATCTCTTTTGTTTTAACATAATTATTGAATATAATTCTAATAGACAAAATAAGATTGGATTAATGATTTAACTTTCCATAGAGGTTGAATTGAAAATTAATAATTTTTAAAAAGAAAAGGGATCATAGATTCAATCCCTCCCGCTCTCAGTGATATCACACTGATCTAGCAACTAAAAATTCTTGAGTGAAAAGATAGATAAAATAGTTTAGAGTTAATGGGATACCATATGTATACAATCCAAAAATATTTATGCACATAATTTTACATTATAATACTTTATTATATTTTAGGGATCCCCAAATAAGGTCGAATCTCACCGTGATGGATGTAGTGAAAAATAAAATAGAGAGGTTTTTGGAAGATGAAATCATCTTACCCAATTAAAACTCATAATGGGTTAGACCTATTCATATTTTTCTAAATAAAACATGAGTGACCATTAAAAATAATTTAAAAAATAAATTGATATCGATTATAATTCAAAATAACTATAGTGTGTGTATATATTGTAGGAATAAAGAGTCTGAGCACAATAGAAGCACCAGTTTGGCCATTGACAACAAAGAATTTTATTGTAATCCATGAATAATCCATGATATATGTGATGAATAATCGTTATGTATAATGGAATTGATATGAATATTAACTGAAAAGAACCCAAAACCAATAAGAGATGATATTTTCATATATAAATTATAAATAATTTCTTAATTAAAAGTTATGTTTTGGTCAATGAATCAGTAGACCAATAGTTATTGGAGTTGGTTTTCTAGAACCAACGATTTTTACTTTGATAATTGGTATATTTGAAGATTTTAATATTAATAAATAAGACTTATTATTTATTTTCCATTTTTATACATGAAATTGATGTAATAATCTCCTAGGTTATCTGTCACATTGATAAGTTCATTATAATTTTCCTCTATGATGAGAGCCTTGATGTTCCATGATGATATTCTTAAATATAGTTCTATGATTAAATAACATACTATTATAGGGAACATGGTATGTGGATTTTTTTGGTGAAGGTACTTGTAAGAAGATGATGCTTCTTCTCCTGAAGTACTCACTTGGTTTTCTCTAAGATAAGAGATTATGTAAATAAACACAATAAGAGGAATTCCACATGATTTGGTGTCATCATATATTCCTTTAAGTGATCATTTTTAATAGTCATTAGACTTTAATATTATCAATATTACATTCCATGACACCTACACATATATTGAATGAAAAAATGTGATGCCATATTTTTACGGTAAGTGGGAAAATTGGGTGTATCACAATTGGAATGTTATTAATGTATAAAATAAGTAAGGAGTTTCAACTTCCATCTTTATAGAAGTTTATATCTAGAAAAAAAATTAAAAGATAA
Organism: Viscum album; assembly: GCA_963277665.1. Classification (NCBI taxonomy): domain Eukaryota; kingdom Viridiplantae; phylum Streptophyta; class Magnoliopsida; order Santalales; family Viscaceae; genus Viscum; species Viscum album. The sequence continues at coordinate 2,077,467,562 of OY728128.1, read as the reverse complement.
TCATCACATTAAATTCCATGTCCATGGTGTAACGATGCATTTATTTAACATAGTTAATGAAATACGTATCAAGAATATAAGTCAATGGCACATGTTTGAAACCTCCTTGATGTGATATTGTTAAAAATAGTTTATATTACATAGTGAAAATTAATATGTGGATTTTGACATTGTGAAATTAATTTCTCTCTCTTGGGTGCTTTGATCCATTACTAGAAAGTAATCTTGGACATTATTCAAATCTGCCTAATAGAAATGAGAAAGAATCATAGTGGGTTACACACTAAGTGTTTTCATTGATCTCGATTAAATTCTATTTAAATTTAATTATTTGAATAACTATTATTCTAATAAATAAGTAATTATTTTATTCAAATTTTATAGATCATGTAAATTAAATAAATATTTATTCAGAAGATTGTGAATAAAATATATTTATTTAATTTGTTAAATATTTAACAAATATTTGTTCTCTAGTTTGTGGATAAAGTATTCAATTATGAATAAATATATTTTTAGGTATTCAATAAATGTTTAGATTGATGAGGGGACCAATATCATGTTCTTTGATAAATATTAATTTACTAGGAGGTAAAATTACATTTATCGTTGCACTAGTTATCATACATCATAAAATAATAATAATAATAATAATAATAATATTTTATGGAATGGGGTTTTATAAATATTATTATATTAATTGAGAATTGGTATTAAATTAAATTATATTTTAACCTAAACCATAGAACTATAAATATATGGTTATGGCTATTGTGTAGGGATAATAAAATAATTGATAATTGAGAACTGTTGTGCACGATAGAATTTTCTCACAAAATTTTTCCTTCTCTCCTCCCAATAAAGAGAAGAACTATTTTAAGCCAGAAGGATCTTGATTGAACAATATGAATAATTGAAGATGATTGATTTACCATTATAGCACCCAAAAATCAATATGTTTCTATCTTAGATCAAAGGAGTGTGTGTGGATCACTGCTAATGGGATTCTACGCTTGAACACTGTAATTGTTGTGATGTTAATATGAAAAGGGTTTTGGATTATTAAAATGTACATTGAAGAAAATTTATTATATCATGTATTATTTATTTAGATATTATATATATATATTAATTTTAATTTTAACATGCAACGATCCTCCCCTTGTTTTGAGTTCTCCTATATCATCCTTTGGTGAAAAATTTCATTAGACTTGGAATTTAGGTCATGTATAATTTGTTAATGATCCATTGATTCTAAAATCCTTTTTTGTTAATTTCCCCCAAAGAAAATTCCTCTATGCCAGGGACATTCATGTTGTATCATAGGGTCATATTTTGAATTTATAATTATTATTTTTATTGTTGATCAATTATGCATAATAGTGGTTAGATATTTCATTTCGATAATATATGTTCTTTACTCTGAATTTAATTAACATTATTTCAACATATTAATGATCCTCATTTAGAGTATCATTTTGTTAAAGGATTAATAGTATATAGATAAAAACTACATATTTCATTGGGAAGTGCCAAATATTTGGTTTCTAAGTCAAGCTTACATAGTGTGTAGCTGTAGGACACGCCGTTTACCCAAGTGAACGGATTTTATATGTGTTGTATGATGCACATAATTCCAAGAATTTACTACAAATGATACATTTATTTCAAAAAATGTGTTTAATAGGATAACCTATCACATGGATTTTCATATTACATGGCATGTAGGTGGCATACACGTCATGTAGTCTACATGGTTTAGTGGTGAAATTCACGAAAATCATGGGAATAAATACATGATCAAAATTGCAAGAGACTAAAACTGTGAAGAATTACTGAAATTAAGGATGTGTTATTTTCCTACACAACGAGAAGTTCATTAATTACTATATGTGAAGTACTCACTGAGCCATTTTTCAATTCATGAAGACACATATCTTGCAGAACACATGTTATGTAGATGTAAAACATGTTATGTGGTCCTACATCTGAAGAACACGTTGATTCCATTGGTGGGATTCATGTACATATGATAATCATGATACAAAGTGTGTATTTATATTATACATTCCAAATAGTTCAGCCAAGGTAAATTATGAATCCCCAGACCATTATATCAGGCACATGAAAATCGAGGTACTTGATGTGTATCTTGTACATATAAAACATATATTCTATTAATAATGGATAGAATTAAATTACATTAATTTATTAATTATGTCATTAAAAACATTTTATATTCATTGGAAAATGATGTGTATAACAATTTAACAATGGATTTAATGAATTATAAAATTTACAACTAATTTATTTAAAATATATATAATTATTGGTTACTCTGTATATTTTACTTGAGTGCATTAATGATGGACATCTCCAAGAGCATTTAAATATTTAGTATGATAAAATAGACTTAATTAATTAATTATTTAATAGAAGTGCATATATCTTAATAATAAAGAAGGAATAAAAATGAATGTTAGCTAGTTATCTTTTCTATAACTCTTTCATATGTATGAGTGATCATGAATTTAACAAAATGTTTTGTTTATGTTGGCATTATTTAATTTAATTTAATTCGAGATTTTATAATTATTATTTTTAAAATTAAATATAATGTATTGTGATTCATCACTCCCATCCTTATTATATAGGACCTTCATGTCCAAATTTATTAATGTACTTCCCCTTAACCAATACATTGGTTCACCTCACCTATATGTGAGTTTTAAATACATGTAATAAATAGAGTATCCCAAATAATGTGAATGTGATTCCAGACAGAACTAAGACAATGCTGCCCAAGGTGATACACTAGTGGATAGGTGGACCACAATATCTCAGGCCAACACTAGAAAAATGATTTTCCCCTAGTCCATAGGTTTATTTATTGTATAGTCAATAAATAAACAACTAGATAATCTCATGATCAAGTCATTTAATTTTTTGTTTATTTCAGTTTTATGCATTATATATTTTTTGGATACAAGATCATTATCGCATATATAAATGAAATAATATGAAAATATTGAATATCAATAAATGTATTATCCATTAAATTAATTATCAAAACATAGGTAATCACTTCAGTAAAATACACATAATATTTACAAGACATGTTAAAGATAAAACATGATAATTTTACACATAATAAATAAAAATCCCTCAATCTAATATTAAGTCAGAATAAACCTCCCATTATCTGATGAGGAATGAAACTAATAGAACTAAGTTTTTGATTAACCATTTTTGGATACTTATTTTTATAAGGGGATTTATTAGGATTTGTTTGGGTTAATTAACCATTTTAAATCAAGATAAGTATCCCTTTCCAGACTTGGTGTAATTTGGAGGCAACTGTAGAGTAAATATAAGTCTGGATATCAAGAATGGGGATTCCACTAAACATATCAAGGAACAATAGATTCATAGTTAAAAAAAATCCCACATAAATACCTTTAATTATCTTGAAAACCCCTTGTTGGGGTCATGAAAAGGGATATATGGCTCCTTTCCACTAGAATTTCCAAGAAACTGGACATTCTATGTTTAATATTGATGGAGATTGGGACTTGTAAAAATATTGGGATTCTTAATTAAATTAATATTATACTTATGTCTAGAATAATTTGAAATCAAGAAAATTATATATAATCTACTATTTAAAATTTATATATTAAATGGAATGTTCTTCATCCACACAATCCTTGTAACCAATATGGGAGAAATATCATCTCCTCATTGGCAGTGATATCCAGGAATGTTTCAAATTCCTTTGAGTTTCATTGTTCCATGAATGGAAATCTTACAAGATATAATCATCACTAATTGATACACATATATAAGAGGCATGTGATGTAGAGTTAAATATATATGATAAACCGATGAGTTATATAGTCTACATTTAGTGTTTAATGCTTTCATCCATATCAATTTAACTCATAAAGTCTAATGAAAACATTGATACTTAGAGTATGCTTGACAATATATGTGGTTTATACTATGAGAGAGAAATATAGTAAGGTTTTTATATATACAAGAAGTATTTTAGAGTAATATTGTATAATGATCACTATTTTGGCCTCACATTTTAAAACTTATTGACAACATTGAGTGCTTAGAGGCTCTAGAGTTTAAATTCCATGATGATCTATGCACCAATCTCATACTTGAATCACTCTTTCCGAGACTCTCCAAATTTGTTGTTAATTTTAATATGAATAACATGGGGAATTATATCCTAGATCTACTAACTCTTATTCCCCATGTTGGTAAGAGGATGATGCATGGAAATCCTTTTCTCCTTATGGTGAATAAATCAAAAGTCCAAGAGAACACCTCTAAGTCCAATAGTTCTTCACACACTTCCTAGAAGAGGAAGATCAAGGGTTAAGAATGGTACTAGGATTCTATTAAATTTTTATGTGTCAATAATGTCTAATGGAATAAAAACTACACCCAATTAAAGAAGTAAAGGGAAGATTATGATGTGTTTATTATTGATTGAAAATTATCTATTTCTAAAAATTTGGTATTAGAAACAACTTTTGGTTCCTATGTATTTATTTAATTATAGGATCAAATTAGATTCATAATTATTGACCATGGGGAGGTAGATATATTATTATCCAACCGAATATATCTTACCAATGTGAATATAGGGTACTACAACCTCATGTTGTCGATGAGAATGATATTGGTTTTGAAATATTGTTATTTTATTTAATCCATTCCATTTTTTTCTATTTCTGAAAATTATATAGAGTTATTTATTTCTAATATTTATAATAATTGTTTAATATTTCAAAAATATAGGATTTTTATGGTAAGATAAATTTAAATTAGGATCTTTATTTGTTAGATAACACAAACCTAGTAATGTAGATTGATTACAAAACAACTTCACATGACTCTTACCACACCAAAATTTGGCATCACTGACTAGTTCATGTAAATGAAAATAATTTTAATAAATACACCAAGATGTATATTTAGATTATTTTTAACTAAAATCACTTGTTGTATTTCACACATGTCTACAAGTCAAAATGACCAAATCTTCAATTTTTGGATATTGTTATAAGGAAAATATATTCTTGAACTAGATTTTATTGATGTATGTGAACCATTTCCTACTGAAACAAGGTGTGGGTGCTCATACTTAATAACTTGTAGTGATTATTTTGGTATATATGGATAATTCTACTTGATGACGTATAATTCATCTTCTTTTGATTAATTCAAAGAACACAAGAATAATGTTGATAACTTGATTAATAAAAAGATCAAGAAACTCCTCTCAGACCATGGTAGATAATATATTAACTATGAATTCATTGATGATTTTCATAATTTTTGGATTCTATCTCAACTCAATCATCCTTATACACCTCATTGGAATGTTGTATGAATAAAGACGAACTGCACTTTATCAGACAGAGTGATATCAATTACGAGTCACATGAATCATCCATTATCCTTTTAGGGGTATGAATTAAAGATAACAACACATATAATAAACCTAATTCCAACTCAGGTGAAAAATAGTATTCGATAAGAAATTTTGAATGGAATAAAACCATGTTATCAAATTTATATGTTTTGGGTTGTGAAGTGTTTGTTAAGGCCTTTTCAGGATATCATCTTGCACAATGAGGAAAAAAGTTTTCTATTATAGGATACCCCAAGGAAACAAGAATAAATTACCTATATTACCTGAAAGAAAAATGTAATAGTGGCAAGACACACCATATTTTTTGAGAGGGAGAACATCTCTAAAATTGATAGTGGGAGAGATATAGACTTCAGTGAAGTCCAAGATCGAGGTACACAAGAGTTGTCATAGTGGGAGTGATATAGATTTATGTGAAGAAATATATATTCTTGGGATTAAGATATATCACAACATATCCAATATGCTACTTGGTCTTTGTCAAGGTAAATTTATTGAAAAGATACAAAAGATATCTAGTATGGAACAATACAATAGGTGATCATTTCCAATGTCACATAGAATTAATCTTTCTAGGAAAATTTATCCCAAAAAAATGAATAATGAAAAATAATGGCAAGGATTACATACACATTGATGATTGGATAATTCATATATGTTATGTTATATATTATTCAAGATGATTCATATTCCGTAAGTGTTATAGGGAGATGTCATGCTGACCTTGGTGTCCCCCATTAGATTGTATTAAAGACAACACCTAAGTATCTGAGTGGTACAAAGGATATTTTCTTAGTTAATTTTGGAGAATAGGAACTAGTAATCCTCTGATATTTAAATTATAGTTTCGAAAAATATAAACATGATCTAAAATTGTTTATGGGATATATTTTCACTCTGAATGGATGTGTTGTGATCTATAAGAGTTCTATGAAAGTTGTGGTAAAAAATTTTACATTCGAGTCTGAGTATATTGTAACTTCTATGGAATCTAAATAAGTGGTTTAGATATATAAATTTTTCTAATATCTTGATGTTTTATATAGAATAAAGATCATATCACACTCTATTGGTATAATACTATAATAGTGGATCTTTCTAATGATCCAAGTTCAAATCAGTGGATGAAGCATATATGTCAAAAGTGTAATCTATTGTGGAATTTATCATAGTTAGGTGAAGTTGAAGTGACTAGAATATCCATGGAATAAAATATGGTGGATCCCTTTGACTAAAGACATGACTCACCCAAAACCCGATCATAATGTTAGATCTATCTGACAAAATTTATATATAGTTTTCTCTATTCAGAGTGAGAGCTTATAGGAGTTGGTGTTCTAGAACCATGTTTTTTTATGTTATTACATGTATATTCAAATATTTGAATAATATTTAATACATATTTTTACATATTTTTCATTTTTCTATGTGGAATTGATTTAATAGTGTTCTAAGGTATCTGTCACATTGATAAGGTCCTAGAAGATCCCCTCTATGATGATAACCTTATAGTGTCATGATGATATTATTAAATATAGTTATATGGTAGGATAAAAAACTATATAATGTAGCATAAAATGTAGACTGTTAGGTGCGAGTACTCATAAGATGATGAGAATCCTTTTTACGATGTTTTACATTGTAATATCAAAACAGAAGATTATGAGAATTGACTCGCTAGTAAGAATTATTCATATTTTAGTTCCATCAGATATTACTATCTACACGCATGTGTAATTTTATTTAATTGTTAATATTATCATTAATACATTTCATGGCTCATGAAATTTTATTTACTAAACAAAATTGTGATTGATTATATTTATAGAAAGTTTGGTATGTTGGGTGCAACATGATTGACATGTTATTAATGGATAAGTTGATGAAGGCTTTTTCCCTTCCATATTAATAAAAGTTGATATCTCCACACATTTATTGGAATATAACTATCACATTAAATTCCATGGCCACGGTGTAATGACGCATTTATTTTAGATAGTCAAAGAAATACATATTAAACATATAGGTTGGTGTCATTGGTGAGAAAATTATTTGCTTAGATATTAGGAAAATTTGATTATATTACATAGTTAACATTCATATTTTGTTTTCTACATTTTGACATTAACTTTTTTATCTTGGGTTCCTGGACCCATTGCTAGATTAAAATATTGGACTTCGGGAAAACATATCTAATGCCAACAAGAACGAATCACATTGCATCAGACAATAAGTGTTTCCATTGATATTGATTAAATTATTTTTTTATTTAATTATTTGAATAAATATTAGTTTCAAGACTAAGGAATAAATTTATTCAATTTTTATGGATCGAAAAAATTAAATAAATATTTATTAACTAGATTTTAAATAAAATATGTTTATTTTATTTTTTCAATATTTAATAAATACCCATGATCTAGTTTGTGGATAAAGTATTTATTTACAAATAAAACTTTTATGTGGGTATTCAATAAATGATGATATGGATGATTCAACCAATATCATGTCGAGTGATAGAAATTAATTCACAAGATGGTAAAATTATATTCATCATCACGCATGTTAGGTCATAATGTAAAATGATATTATTATTATTATTATTACTACTATATGGAATAAGTTTTGATAAATATTATAACATTATTTAAGGTCCAATAAGAAAGTAAATAAAAATTTGGTCCAAATCCAAGCTCTATAAATAGATGTTTATTTATATTTTGTAGGTATAATAAAAAAAATTGAGAATTGAGAATTGTTTCACACAACAAACTTCTCTCTTGAATTTTTCCTTCTCTCATCCTCTCAATAATAATAAGAAAACATTCCAGCCTGAAGGATCTTGAGTGACTGAGAAGAATAATTAAAGGCAAATTATTCTCCATGTTACCACCTAAAAATCAATCAGGGTTGTTTAAAAATCAAGGGAGCATATTTGGATAACCGCTAAAGGGATTATATGCTTTAGTCCTATAAGTGAAACAAAGGTAACTGGAAAACAGATTCAAACGATAAAAATCTACATCAAATAAAGTTCATTAGATCAATATTATTTCATCAAATATTATATAAATAAATTATAAATTTAATGTGAAAATATTCCATCTAGGCTTTAGGGTATAATAATTCAATATTTGGGTGAAATATTTATTTGTCAATGGTGCTTACATAATATACAATTTTCAAATAGACCACATATTTAAAAAACATTATGGTTATTTCACACACCATGTTTATTATGGTTCTTTTGAAAGCATTAACCATGTTGTACCATCATTTTAACATAGGAAGAAAGGGTGGATTCACACTATTAGTGATCCACACATTCTTTGTGAACAATCAACCAAAATCATATAATTTTCTATTAGCTAGTGCAGATCAACCTAACACTAGAAATGATCAATGTTGATCACAACTAAATCCTTTAAGAGCTGAAGGAATTCATTATGGTGGTGGTTTAAAATTTATTTTCATTCTTTAGAATGTTCTATGGCGACCTCTCATGGTTTTGATAGAATCCTATCTAGATTTTTTGTGCACAGTGATAGAATGTGTCCCTCATATTCAAAGTGCTTCATAACATTGTTTTAATAGTGTTATGGTCTGAAAATAATAATTGTACAAGGGGAATTTTTAATTTTCTTAATCACTTATGAGCCCCATGAATAAATAATAGTAATATTTATTATTATTATTTACCTGAAAATAACTAATCTCATAGATAAAATAAATATAATTTTTTGAATAAATAAATGAGTGTTTATTCAAATGATATTTATTATGAATTTTTTTATGGGGCTATTAAAATTGATCATAAAATATTCCTTAATATTTATTGATTATTGAACAATATATATTAATATAATTAAAAAATATATTAATTCATTATTCCCTGATAAATATATAAATATAATAATCATCAAATCATTAAATAAATATTTATTAAATATACTTTTATGTAAATAAATAAATATTCTTTTACCTTATGAATAATCAAGGATAAATAAATATTATGAATATATGTAATTAAATAAATAATTTATCAAGGAATTAATATTTACTAAATATTCAACTCACATATATATATTCTCTTTAACAACTGGTGATTCAATATTTTTTATCAATATGACATAAATAATTATTATACCACACAAGGGAATAATATTTATCCAAATTATTAAATTCATATAGAATTTAATGGTAGTTTTACATATACTTAGTTCATTTACCTCTAAGCCCTAGTGTTAGTGACATTATGATACACAACCTAATGTCCAAGGATAACATCTAGCACCATGTCATGTCTCTCACAGAGAAATAAGTTAATGTCGTAATGACATGTAACCTCCTACGAACATACACCATGTACTAAAATATCATTATCTTGATATATATAATCAAGAAGGATTCTTTCTAGTGCTATCAACCTATGTGATCAATTTATATTTCTTGGAATTTTGGGAAATGAACTTACCGATAACACTATCATGTCTATGGATTTAATCAGGCAGTTTAATTCCTGTCAAAGGGCCTGAGATATCAACATTCATTAAAGAAATAAATGGATAAATCCTTTCTCACATTAATCCTTAATATAAAATCAGTCATGAAACACCCAATGTATTGTTCATTATTATGTGTATATGTTGTTAGTGTTTTCATAAATACATCAAAGTAAATAAATCATTGAATACATTAATAATAATATAATTTATAATGATCATTCCACACATATGTAGATAGGAACATCCAATGAAATTTATAAATTTACATTTCCTATTGGTGGGTAATGTTATCATAATCTCTTATACATTAGATTACCAATGGAATACACCATGAAAATTCAACTAAAATTCCTATGATTCTCCACCCTTGATATCTTCTATCATTTTTTTCTCATAAAATGATATCATTTAACTATAAAAATTATATTTAAGAATACTGTTATGGAAATTCTAGGTTCTCATCATATTGGTCAACTATTATGTCCTTTCAGCATGATATTTAACCATATGATGTTATAACATACTTTTTCACGTAGAATAATAATCATTTTATAATAATATATTTTTATTAAAATTAAAATACTTGAATTAAAGTAATCATAAACTACATAAAAGTTAATTCTTGTGAAGCGACACCAATAGACACCAACATTAATTAGATCAAACTCCTAATAATTTTCAGTCTTATAGATCTCTCGTGGCCATCATTCTTATACTGAGATAATTATTTAATCAACGGTTCCACTGTATTTTATTTAAGGAAACTCTACTCACAGTGTCTTCACCCCTTTGAGAAAAATATTTCAGTAGGTGATATTTGTAGAGTATATGATTTACCCTTTTGTCTTACCATGGATTATTTGTGAGACACACCACTATAGTTTTTTCATTATATAGTATTATTATATCTTTATTATGAGAAAACACATCATGATATTAGAATAAATCAATATAAATAGATTATTTGGCCTCTTTTGAGGCCTCTATATACTCACAATACACTATAGAATTAGAGAAAACTATATGTTTTGATCTATTCTAAATCATATATCCTCCATTGAGAACGAATACTTATCCTGACTCTGAATTCATATTGTTTTGAACTATTTATAAACTATAATTAGGATACCCTTGAATGACTAGTTCCTCCTGTCCTCCATATACCAGGAAAATATCCTTAGTGATCCTCAAATACTTAATGACAAACTTAATAGCATACCAATGTTGTTCTCCTAGATCAGATCAATATCATACAAACATGATTAAATAATAGTAAATATCAAGCATGGTATATAAAATGGAATACATAACAGATCCCATTAGAGATACATATGATATCCTACTCATTATCTCTCTCCCTCTCTCCTTCCTCTCTATGTCTCTTGGTGTGTCTGTAGATATATTTTATTTGATAGATATATAGAATATTACAATGAAACCAATGAACTATTGAATTTTTTAATACTAAATCACTTTAATTATTGGTAAATGTTTTCACTTTGACATAATCTAATAAACCTTTTAAATTTATAATGAATGATCCCATTTCCAAGGATTTATACTATTCCACCTATGTCGTTCATGGGGAAGCACTTGTTTAACCAGTCCTTAACTGTGAGTTAGATAGGTTTGTCATTTTTAATATATAATATTTCATCAAAATATTTGACTAGTAATATGACCTCACTAACACTAAACTTCTTTTAAACTCGTGGATCAAATTCATTCTTTATGAAACCAAAATCTCTTATGGATTCATAAAATTGAATGTTTTAGGACCTAAATGAATTTTTAACCCATAAATTTATCTATGAATCTTTCATATCATATTTTAATTTCTTAGAGTCGCAAAACCTTTAGGTTATTCCATATAAAAACCTTCTTATGGTTTTAATTAATTAAATTTGTTTTTAAATCTATATAAAAATCTCATATTCACAGAAAGAATCCATGTAAATTTGAATTCTAAAGGATTTAAAAATGGAAATTAGAGAAACGGTTTTATCATATTCAATGAATGAGAACTATTTAAACATTTTTTCCACTAGCCTAAATTTACAAGTACATACTTTACTTTATGTTTCCAATTTTCTCTTGAATTCCCATTTTTACCTAATGGTATTTGTATCAACTAGGGGACTGAAAAAACCCAGACTTGGTTATAAAATATATAATTCAAATCAAAATGCATGGATTCATTCCATTTTTCAGGATTCTAAGCACAAGAAGACAACCTTATAATAAATATGATCATTACTTTTGAACAATAACAAGTCACCATCTTCTATGACCAAAAACCTATATATTTTTTGTTCATTATCCTCCCTAGGGATCCTATGTAATAATTTTTTTTCATGAACAACATCCTACACATGGACATATAGAACCTATTATTTTAGCAACTCAAGTGTATCATGAGAATCAACTTCATCAATGTCAAACATTCTCCCACTATCCTTCTTGATGATTTTATCCCTCTTAAGAAATAAATAATTTCTTGTAGATATTTGATTATTGTCTAAATAGTTTATGGATAACATCCCCTTGTTTCTTTGGTAAAACATGAAAGATACACTTCAAGCATTATTGTGTTATTTTTTTTTATATTTGTCCTTATCAAAATATTAGGAACCCCATACATGAGTATGTGGACACAGATATGTAATCCCATGAATTAACTCATATAGAATACCATCTACCGTTATAGTTGGAACTCAGTTTTGAATGTGTGTTGCATCGTGTAATGAATATCCCAAAAATAATAATAAATGTTTTGAAAGGATCATCATAAAACATACAATTTCAAGAATGGTATGGTTTCCCCATTCACTAATACCATTCCACTATGGTGTATAAGGATGGGTGAGTTGGGATAGAATCCCACAATCCCATAGAAAATTTATGAATCCTTGTCTAAGATACACACCACCTCAATCAAATCAAAGATTATTTATCTTTAACAAGTTTATTCAATATTAGTTCTTTAACTATTTTAATATATCAAAATAATCATAGTTAAACCTCATTATGTCTACATATCTATAGATACATATGTCATTAGTAAAGTAATGAAGTAATAATTTCCACCTCTTGCTTTTACTAAATATGGTACACACACATCAGTGTATACCAATTTTAGAATCTTTACATCAATTTCGCATTTTCAACTATAAGTATTCTTTATCATTTTTCATTATAAACAAGTTTTAATTTTTTTCATGAGGTTTTAGCATAAATTATTCTAAGTCACCATTTTTATAGAAAAATTTTAAAGTATTCCCATTCTCATTAACTAGATGGTGATGCCAAAACTGGGTGTGAAATGAGTCATGGGAACATTATTTTTTATCAACATACAATACTTTATTTCCAAAATTTAATAAATAAATATAACTATTTAAATATTCCATACCATATCGTATGATATCTCTATAAAAGAAACAATTTTTTTAAACATGAGACTAAATCGATATATATCTAGGTGGGATACATAAATTATATTTTTTGTAATGGTTAGTACATAATAAAAATATTATAAAACCAATATCATGATAGTTTAAAAAATATGGCAGTTATGACAACCCTACTTTTTATTACACAATTAAACATAATTTATTACATAAAATTCACTTGATATAACATAGAAGATCGAGAGGTCTGGTGTCTTTGGGTCTTAGGATCATTACATAATAACTTAAAAACAAGAAATACAACATCTTTATTAATAACATCCTTTACATGACCACTAAATTCCCTCATACTTAGCATTTCATGGGATAACCTGAGGACATGCATAAGAAAAGGGTGAGCTATAAAGCCCAGTAGGGGAATAATCATGGAATAACATGAGGAATACAATACATGTTAGACAATAGAAATATCAATAGAGTACAAGAGAAGAATAAACTCAAAGGCATGATAAATCATGATAATTATAACATGGAAATATGGAAACAACACATAACATTGAATTAGCATGAGCAAGGGCTTATTGCACATGCATCATGAGTAAACCCTCATTGCACATGAACCAAGAGTAAACCCTCATAGCACTTGAATTAGAATGAGTAAACACCCTTTGCACAAGACGTATCAAGATACTATACTTTACCCAATGCATTGGAGTGCTATAAGGGCGCACCCTTCTTACACATTTCATTTCATGCATAAGTGTTCCACATGGATCATAAAACATTGAATCATTCAACATAATCTTTTATTTCACGATAAAAAAATGTGGAATACATACATGAAACTCTTTAAACAATAAATAAATGTGCATAAAGGTGAACACCCTTGATAGAGAAATGGGAATGGTATTCACTACACAATGACTTTGTCTTGGAAAAGCGCGGTGCAATTTCGGCAGCATAACGGCGTAACATAAGAACTCATAAAAATGGTTGATGAGAGATAAAGGGGTGTCTCATTATATTTACAAGACATGGACAGTAAAGAGTTTATATAGATACATGTCCCAACAAATTTATTGGAATTTAGATTCGTGATACAAAATAATTGCTTGAATGTAAATGAGGAGAGAGAAATTCTTTTCGGAATTTTAGCATAGTAACGGGTGTACATGAGAGGCAATTAATGAGAGAGAAAGGGGTATCCCATCATTTAATAATTTAGAGGGTAGTATGGGGGAGGTGGGAAACCATACTCCAACATTTATAATTGAAATTAAAAGGGCATAACAACTTAAAGAATATTTGGAAAAAATGAGAAAGGAAGAAAACACTTACTTGGAAGTGTGCTTCCAAAGGCTTGAGAGAGGCTTGAGAGAGGCTTCTTGGGAGATTGGGGAACCTTGGAAGGATTATAGAAAGAGGAGTGAAGATGTTGGACTAACTCAAAAGGCATTGAGTGAGGAGGAAGTGGGAGCTTGGGTGGGTTTATATAGGAAAGGAGAGGGAATTGTTTATTATTTAGGTTTGGGACACTTCACATTAAATGAATCAAAACCAAAAAACAACCCATGGTTTTTGCCCATGATTTTTGGCAAATGGGAGTGGAAAACAATATTTTATAAGTACAAATTCTGAACTTCTTAAAATAATAGGGTTGCTTATGTGGAGGTGAGTCACACTCACTAGGAAAACAATTTAAAAAGACAAAATGTTTAATAAGTCTTGAAGGGACCACTAATGATTTGTAAAATAAATAAATAAAACACATTATATTAATGGTAAAACATATATTGTCCGAACATAAAGTTTATAGTATTTTATTACATCATTATTGGGTCATTATGATGTCATAAACGACATTATATATTTAAACGGAATTTAATTTTTACCAAAAAATTTGACTCTCTAAAAAAATTATGAAAAAATCACCATTGGATAATTTTGACGTCCTGATTCCAGAAATAATATTAATTTTATCTGAATAATTTTTTAAATATGTTAATTTTCACTTTTAAATTAAAAACTGACATTTATCGAAAATTCATGGGTTTTGACAAAAATGGATTTCAATCCCTAATAAAAATTACAATTGCATTCATAAAATTATACGATCATTTATATTTGATAAAAATTATTTTAATAATAATAATAATATATTATTAGAATATTATTTAATTGAAAAATCCATTAATTCATCAAAATAGATTTCTTAGTTGAACATTACCAAAAATACTATTTGTGATTTAAAAACTATTTACAAGGTAACAATAATAAAATGAACGTATATTCATTATTATATACAAAAATAATGTATATAACCATAGGGATAAGGTCTTGTTACATAAACCCTTATAACACCTGCATAAGACCGAAGAGTAAGGTGTGTGATGGTGACAGACTCTTGGGGTTTCTTAGATAACATTGCTCGGGTTGTAATCTCTATCAACTTCTACTCCTATCGTATGCGGTCCCGCTTGAGATTAAAATATTCAAGCTCGGCTTGGTCTTGGTAAAGAGATAAGTCCAAATACAAAACCTCCTTTACGAGATCTTATAAATGGGCTTTTTATGGGGCACGTCTACTAGATGAGGCCATCGCTTCCTTTGTCTATGTAAATTGGATTTGTTAAAACCCTATATTTATACTAATCATGTGATCACTGTTCAATGGCTATATTAGAAATTATCACAATTCTTAACTGTATTTTAAAATCCAAAAACATAAAACCAAAGAAGTTGACATTTTATATAAAAATTTTACATAAAGGGGCATTTAATTAGATCAAGAGGGAATTCCATTAATGAAAGTTTGGGTCGTTACAATCTCCCCCCTTGAGAAATTTCTCCCTAGAAATTTCCTTTTTCCACCCTAAAACAGATTTGGGTAACTATGTTTCATCATTTCCTCCAATTCTCATGTCACTTCTTCAAACTTGTGGTTTCTCCACAACACCTTGATGAGGGGCATTGTCTTATTTCGTTGAACTTTTTCCCTACGATCTCAGATCTTCACTGGTAGCTCTTTATAAGAAAGATAATCTTCTAACTGTACCACCTCTGAAGATAGTACATGTGAAGGGTCTGGAATGTACTTCCTTAAGAGGGATACATGAAATAAATCATGTACTTTGGCCATGGTAGGTGGAAGTGCATGTCGGTAGGCCACAACCCCGACACAATCAAGAACCCTGAAGGGGTCGATGTACCTCGGACTTAACTTCCCTTTCTTTCCAAACATCAGGACCTTCTTCCATAGAGATATGCGTAGAAATACCATGTCTCCAATTTTAAACTCAAGGTCTCATCGACGGTTATCTGCATAAATCTTCTGTCGACTCTGGGCTACCTTGATATGCTGCTAAATAGTTTTCACCTTCTCCACCATTTCTTTGACCATTTCTAGTCTAAGCATCTTACGCTCGCCGACCTCATCCCAAAACGCCGGTGTTCTGCACCTTTTCCCATAAAGGTCTTCAAATGGTGCCATCTGGATGCTCGAGTGGAAACTGTTATTATAAGAGAACTCAACCAGGGGTAGATTTTGATCCCATACTCCTTTAAAGTCCATTGAGTACACTTTCAACATGTCCTCATGTGTTTAGATAGTCCTCTTGGATTGGCCATCAGTTTGAGGATTCTAGGTTGGACTGAAGTTCAGTTCAGTATTCAGAGTATGTTGAAGGCTCTTCTAAAACATAGAGGTGAATCTTGGATCTCGATCCGACACAATATATAGTGGTACTCCATGAAGCCTTTCCACTTCCCTGATATATATATGTGCCAGTTGATCCAATGAAAAATTCTTTTTGAATAGAAATTAAGTGTGAAGCCTCTGTAAGATGATCCACAACAACCCATATTGTACTGTTTCCTTTGGATGTCTTTGGAAGTTTGATGACAAAGTCCATGGTGATGTTCTCCCATTTCCATTCTGGTATGGGCAATGGTTTTATCATTCCCTTAGACTTCTGCCTCTCTGCCTTCACCTGGTGACACTCAGGCACTTTGATGTATATTCGCCGATCTCCTTCTTAATATTATCCAACCAATAATGCTCTCAGAGATCACGATTCATCTTTGTGTTTCCCAGGTGAATAGAGAAATTTGAACTATGTGCATCATCCAAAAGTTCCTTTTTCAGCTCTGGACTTGATGAAACACATAGTCTTTTCCCAAATCTCACAATTCATTCTTCATTAACATTAAACTCCGAGGATTTCACTTTTCCGATAGCTTCCACTTTTTCTTGAATTCCCACATCATCCTTTTGAGCATCCTTTAACCTTTCTAAAAGTGATGGTTGAGCAATGATTTGTGAAATGATTTATGATGTTCCATTATTTATGATTCCCATGTCCATCTTCATAAAATCAAAGAAGATTGGATCCTTTTCAATTCTAATCATTGATATAATCGCTAGGTCATTTCTACTTACGGCAACCCCCACCTTGTTCACTTTACCATGGTGGTAATGGATTGGGAAGTCCTATAATTTGATCAGATCTAACCATATTCATTGGAGCATGTTCAACTCTTTATATGTGATTATATACTTGAGGCTTTTGTGGTCCGTATATATTTCGCACTTCTCCCCAAAGAGATAATTCTGCCAAATTATCAAAGAAAAGATCACTACAGCCAACTTGAGATCATGTGTCAGATAGTTCTGTTCATGAACTTTCAATTGACTTGAATCATGGGCAATGACTTTGTCATTTTGCATCAACACACATTCCAGACCCTTCTTCTAAGCATCACTAAATACCACAAAAAGTTCTCCTCTTGTGGGTAAATTGAGCACGGGCGTAGTGATAAGCCTCCTTTTCAACTCCTTGAATATTTCTTCGCATTCATCACTCCTAGAAAACTCTACTCCCTTCCAAGATAGCTTGGTAAGAGGGTTGGACAATCGTGAGAAATTTCTCACAAATCTTCAATAATATCCAGCTAACCCCAAGATGCTATGGATATCCATTATCGATGTTGGCCTCAGCCATCCCTCAATTGCATCTATTTTGGAGGGATCCATAGATATCCCATTTTTTGTGATGATATGGCCCAAGAATGAGACCTCCTTCAAACAGAACTCACACTTTTTGTACTTTTCATAGATCTTCTCCTTCCGCAAGGTCTCTAGTTCATTTCTTAGATACTCCTCATGATCCTCCTTGGTTTTGGAGTATATCATAATATCATCTATAAAGACTACCAACAATTTGTCAAGGTAATCTCTAAAGGATATATTCATCAATTACATGATGATTTTTGGAGAATTAGTGAGTCCGAAAGGCATTACTATGAATTCATAGTGCTCGTATTTTGTACAAAAAGCAGTCTTGGGGATATCTTCCTTCTTCATCATTACGTGATAAGATCCCGGCCATGAATCTACTTTGGAGAAGTATTTTTCTCCAGAAATCTTATTGAACAAGTCATCAATTCATGGGAGCGGATACTTGTTCTTTATCGTGATTTTTTAAGCTCACGATAATCGATGAAAAGGTACATTGACCCATCCTTCTTCTTGAAGAAGAGGACCGGTTCACCCCATGGTGAAGCACTTGGGCGTATAATCCCTTTATCCAGATTCTCTTGTAGTTGTTTCTTCAGCTCCTCAAGCTCTACAATAACCATTCAATATGGAGTCTCGGATATTGGCAATTCCCCAGGTATAAGATCAATTGATAATTCAACTTCTCTTATTGAAGGAAGACCAAGAAATTCCTCTGTAAACACTTCAGCAAATCCCCTCACAATAGGCATGTCTTCAAGGATGGTTTCCTCCTTAGACTCAATTATCTGATCAAGATATGCATTCTCATAGGGAAGTAATATCCACGCTTGAGATGATGGAGCTAAAGAAGATTCATCTTCCTTCATGCACTTGTATAGAATCAGGGGTCGATTCTCCACATGGAGAGTGATTTCACTCTCCCGATAATTTAAGTTGGCTCTATATAAGTAAAGTCAATCCATGAAAATAATCTCATCAAATTACACTGGAGGGAGTATGATGAGGTTTTTCAGGAACATTAATCTACATATTATGACCAGGGAGGAATTATATTCATTGGATGAAATGATTTCCCCATTTTCCGTACTCACCGACATATTTACTTCCATTATTTGTGGTGGTGTTGGGATTGATCTACTAAACATTCGAGATATAAAATAATTTGTAGAACTAGAATCAAAAAGTATGTTCGCTATTCATGATTGAATAACTAGCGTACCTATCACCACATAAGTGTCGGGTTCCACTTCGGTAGTAGTGATGGAAAAAGCTCACCCTTGCTGCCTTGGAGGTTGTTGGTTTCCTCCGAAAACCCTTGGCATAGGGAACTGATTTGAAAGATGCCCTAGTTCTTTGCAGTTGTAGCAATGAACCTTGGGTTGAGGTTCGAACAGAGAATTTCTCTCCTCTTTCGCAGCCGTGGGTCTTTCTTGAAGACATTTAATAGCTAGGTTCCCTTCTCTTCCACACCTAGGGCATTTCCTCATCCCCTTCAGGCAATTTTTGGGGTTCTTCTTTCCTCACCTTTGGAAAGTGGGGTGCTGGATCTTCTTAGCACCGTTGGATTTATACATCGGACCACCAGAATTTAAGTACACCTTAAACTTCTTATCCCCATGATACCTTTGATATTCTTCAATATCCATTTCAACCTTGAGGTCACATCAGACAATTTCCTCATAGGTCTCGAATTCACGGATTACCATCACTTTCCGCAGGCTTGGTTTCAACCCACCAAAGAAGCGGTCAGCCTTGCATTCGGGGGTAATGAAAAATCCAGAAGCGTACTGTAAAAACCTTGTGAAGTTTTCCTTGTATTCTCCAACAGATTCATCGTCTTCTCTCTTGAGGTCAAGGAAGTCCCTTTCCATCTTAAGTTGGAGGGTGCGCGGAAAGTATTTATCGAAAAAAATCTTCTAGAAATCCTTCCATTCCAACACCTCGATCTCGTCCTTAGGCATCATATTTTTGATAAACATCCACCGTTTATTAGCTTCACTCCCCATATAATAAGTAGCAAGGAGAACCTTCTCTTATTCATAACATTGAAAGATGGAGATGAACATTTCAATGGAGTTTATCCGTTGTTCAATGATTGAGGGATCAAATGATCCATTAAAAGTATGAGGCCTTTGTTTCATGAAGCTCTCGATAGCGACTTGTTATTTTTTAGGGGGGTTTAATGTTCCTCTTGACCCATGTTTATATTCAAATATTGAGTTAGATGAGAGAGAATCATGACAAATTTTGTGATTCCCGCTCCCATTGGATTGGGAATCTCATTAGTACAGTCATCACATTGATCTTCACATCGGTTGTTAGCCCGAGTCCTCCTATTACCGGCCATTGGATGGAATAAAATGAAAGTTAGTGGTAACACATAAAGGATAATACAAGAACAAAAATGATGACTTATAAATAACTTTTATTACCTTAACATATGAATCTATTGGCTTAAATCTATGTTGTCAATGATCTACTTTCTAACATATATTCTTAGGGAATTTTTCTAGTCCCTTAATAATGGTTCATACTAAACTTGTGAATTTAACAAAGAATATCCCTTGGGAGTGTCGTAACCAAGAGTGAAGCAAGGCCCATTGTCGTGCACCAGTTCCCATTCGAGTCTAGCTCAAATTGTGGTTTTCGGGTTTTACCCCTAGGATACATCTGCGCTAGAGCCGCCTCTACCTGCTCGTATCCAAACAGGGATGCATTTTCTTGATAAAGCACTTACTCCATACTCACCAAAACATAAGGATATTTTTATTATACCTAGTCTTGTATATAAGGCTTTACTATGGTTTTCTAATCCTAATCACAAAAATAACTAAACCTATCATCTGATACCAACTATGACAACCCTTCTTTTTATTACACAGTTAAACATAATTTATTTCATAAACATCACATGATACAACATAGAAAATCGAGAGGTCTAGTGTCTTTGGGGATTATGATCATTACATAAAACATAAAACATGAAATACAACATATTTATTGAAAACATCCTTTACATGACCACAACATTCCCTCATACTTAGCATTGCATGGGATAACCTGAGGACATGCATAAGAAAAGGGTGAGCTATAAAGCCCAGTAAGGGAATAATCATGGAGTAACATGAGTAATACAATACATGTTAGACAACAGGCATATCAATAGAGCACAAGAGAAGCATAAACATAAAGGCATGATAAATCGTGATAATCATAACATGGAAATGTGGAAACAACACTTAACATGGAATTAGCATGAGTCAAGGCTCATTCCACATGGAGCGTGAGTAAACCCTCGTTGCACATAAAGAATGAGTAAACCCACGTTGATCTTGAATTATCATTATTAAACACCCATTGAACATTATGTATCATGATACTATACTTTACCCAATGCATTGGAGTGCTATAAGGGTGCACCCTTCCTAATCATTTCATTTCATGCATAAGTGTGCCACATGGATCATAAAACAATGAATCATTCGACATAATATTTTAATCCATGATAAAAGAATGTGGAATACATACATGAAACTATGTAAACCATAAGTAAATGTGCATAAAGTTGAATAACTTTGATAGATAAATTGGCATGGTATTCACTACACAATGACATTCGCTTGGAAAAGCGCGGTGCAATTTCAGTACCATAACGGCGTGACATAAGAACTCATAAAAATGGTTGATGAGAGAGAAATGGGTTTCTCGTCATATTTAAATGATATGTATAGTAATAGGTTTTATAGATACATTTCCCAACAAATTTAATGGAATTTATATTCATGATACAAAATAATTTCTTGAATGTAAATGATGAGAGAGAAATTCCATTCGGAATTTTGGTATAGTAATGGGTGTACATGGGAGGAATTTAATGAGAGAGAAAGGGGTATCCCATCATTAAAAAATAAATAGGAAAGTATAAGGGGATTTAAAAAGATACCCCAACATTTATAATTGAAATTAAAATGGCATAACAACTTAAAGAATATTGGACAAAAATGAGAAAGGAAGAAAACCCTTACCTGGAAGTGTGCTTCCAAAGGATTCACATAGGCTTGAGAGAGGCTTCTTGGGATCTTGGGGCACCTTGGGAGGATTCTAGAGAGAGGAGGGAAGATGTCGGAAAAACTCTAAGGGATTTGAGTGAGGAGTAAGTGGGAGATTGGGTGGGTTTATATAGGAAAAGGGAAGAATAGTTTATTATTTAGGTTTGGGACACCTCACATTAAACTAATCAAAACCAAAAACTATCCAATGTTTTTTTCTCATTTTTTTTTCCAAAGAGGAGTGGAAAAAAATATTTTATAAGGCCAATATCCGGACTTCTTAAAATAATGGGGTTTCATATGTGGAGGTGAGTCACACTCCCAAGGAAAACTATTTAAAAAGACAAAATGTTTAATAACTCTTGAAGGGTCTACTAAATCTTTGTAAAACAAATCAAACAAACAAAAAATCTAATTATATTAATGTTAAAACATATATTTTCCTAACATAAAGTTTATAGTATTTTATTACATCACTATTGGGTCATTATGATGTCATAAAACACATTATATATTTAAACGGTATTTAATTTTTACCCAAATATTTGACTATCTCAGAAAATTATGAAAAATTCACCATTGGATAGTTTCGATGTCGCGATTCCAGAAATAATATTCATTTTATCTAAATAATTTCCTAAATATGTTAATTTTCAATTTTGAAATAACAACCTACATTTATAAAAAATTCATGGGTTTTGACAAAAATGGATTTCAAAGCTTAATAAAAATTATTATTGCATTCGTAAAATTATACGATCATTTATATTTAATAAAAATTTATTTAATAATAATAATAATAATTTATTAGAATATTATTTAATTCAAAAATCCATTAATTCATAAAAATAGATTTCATAGTTGAACATTAACTAAAAATACTATTTGTGCTTTAAAAACTATTTACAATGTAACAATAATAAAAAGAAAGTATATTCATTATTATATAAAAAAATAATGAACATAACCATAGTAATAAGGTCTTGTTACATAACCCCTTATAACACCCACATAAGACTGAAATGTAAGGTGTGTGATGGTGACAGACTCTTGGGGTGGCTCAGATAACATCGCTCGGGTGGTAATCTCTATCAACTTTCCACTTCTCTCGTAGGCAGTCCCACTCAAGCTTAAAATATTCAATCTCAGATTGGGATTGATCAGGAGTGAAGCCCAAATATGCAACCTCTTTATGAGCTCTGATAAATGGTCATTTATGGTGAATGTCTACTGGATTAGGCCATCGCTTCGTTTTTCTGAGTAAATTGGATTTGTCAAAGACCTATATTTATACTAATCATGTGATCATTATTCAATGACTATATTGTCAACGGTAACAATTCTTAATAGTATTTTAAAATCAAAAAACATAAAACCAAATAAGTTGACATTTTATATAAACATTTTATATAAATATACATTTAATTTTATCAAGAGGGATTTTCATTAATGAAAGTTTGGGTCGTTACAACGGTAGTCTCAAATGTATATATTTTCCAACCTCACACCATTGGAATCCCATAAATCCACCTCTTCTCTAGAAATATTTTTAAAATATAATTGGTTGTTATATTTAAATACATGCATGAGAGACAAATAAATATCTAGTACAAAATATTTAGATAATGAAATATTTCACTTGATAATTAACACACTTGAACACTCCCTTTGCTTCTTTAAATGGGTATCATTTATCTTCTATCTTCCTATAATTCCACATGAAAAAAATATTATATCCTTTTTCTTTTCCTATCTTTGTATCGTTCTTTCCTATGAAGGATGGTTCTTATGAGCGTTATACTTGGAATGAGTCGTGGGACCATTTTCCTTGTTCATCTGCTTAATCACCATAAGTATAGTAGGTTTTTCAATCCTCATGTCTATATCAACTTGGAGAATAAATGTATAGAGTTTTGAATCATACTTCTCACTACTTATCATATAATAATTAATAGTGAATCATGGTAAGATATTTGGAAGTGAGAAAAGAATAAAATTTGTTCGTAGCACATCAGGGATATTTAATCCCAAGATTTCTATGTACTCAACATTTCCAATAATCTGGAATAAATAAGGCCTATATGGCTCCATATCTCCAAGATTTCATGTCATATATTCCTTGGGGATCTCATAACTCTCTTGTATAACCTTCACAAGATAAATATCATGAAGTTGATACATGATTCTATAAACATCCATATCATCATGTTACTTTAAAAACTCACAGGATAAAGCTAAAATCATGAAACCATTGACATATGTGGAATCATTAAAATGTTTAATATAGATGGATTGTTCTTCCTTAATAGCCTTTTTTTCCAGATCCACATGACAAGAATTTTATGACACATATAATTTATATTCATGGGGCAGTATAAATAGTAGGTTCCTATACCATTCATGGAAATTAAATTCAGTGAGAAGTTTATCCTTCCTTAAAAAGGATATAGTGATATTTTCGAAGTCACATGGTTTTAAATTTTTATAATAAATAAGATTATAATTTTAGTACTTTATCGCATTACAAAACTATATAATAAATTTAATTTAATTTATCTATCAATATTGTATCAAAACCAAATAATTTCCACCATTGGTTTTGGAATATCATGTATCTTTGATATTCTAGTGGAAAGGATTAATATTACCCTTCTTAAAATACAGACAGAGGTATAACAATCTACAAAATGGTATTTCAAGAAGGAATTACTTTCTCACATTGTTATGTTGTATCTGTTTATTCCTTTAGTTGGGATACCCAATCATGTTGTCATAAATTAGGATTTCAGTAACAGTTGTCCTACTTTTTGAACTAAGTCTCACTGAGGTGATAAATCCTCAATGGAAGCTATATTAAGTTAAAACAAAACTCCATAAATAGATTCATCAATAATTGAAACCACACCAAAGAAATTTAGTCAATCACTTTGAACAATGGTTAAATTTCTAACCTTATAGTTTAAGGTTATACTAACTTAATATTTTTGGGGGAGATTTTTTATCATTTTTTATAAATTGACCATTTTATATTATTACATGCTTATTAATATTAACATAATTTTACTTAATTGATTACCCATGTCTAGATTAAATTCTAACATGTTATAGTATTTATTTTTATAATATCTTGCAAGTTTATTAATTAATTAATTCAATGATTAAAACATCCATAAATAATTAACCATGAAATTTAAATAATATAAATAAATAAAGTGGAATGACCATGGGATTCTAAAATGGATGGGGTATCTAGTGGATGATAAAAAAATCCTTGTTCTAAAGTAATTATCTTCTAGAACCATGCATGGTTTGATTTGTATCTTTCCACTAGTACTCCAATGTACCTTAGTTATTGGTTTTTCCTTAACTCCAAACTTGATCTACCTTCACTTACATAAGATGTCTATCCATTAAATATTAGTACACACACATAGGTTAGGGTAACCAAAGTATTGTTTAAGGTGGTTTATATAAAATAAATTATCGTAATATAGTCTATTTCATAGTGAGAGGTGAGTAATTAATCACAAGCTATTAATTAATTTAATAAACTATTATAAAAACCATGTAATAATAAGTTAAATAAACCAATCACAAATAATATAGTGTCTAAGATCATGGTTATCCCCATACATGAAATGTATATAAAAATGGACACTAGTAAACTTTAACTTAAAATAATTTTGTATTATTAATATAAACATACTTTAATTATTTAATTAATTATCTTTATCTTAATGTCCATCCAAAGTCATGTAGAGATACCCATTATAAATACAGCATGGAAAATAAACATATTCATAAGTATTTGTAGATAATTACATGGAATTAAAGGATCATTTATTAATTCTAAAAACCTTATTACATTTTCAATGCATCATATGTCAATAGTTTAATTAGGTTTTTAATATTGTAGTCAAATATTCTTTATGTAATCTAATTTTGTTATTTACTAATATAAAACACAACATGTTTTAATGACCTACACGTCATGTTCAACACTTTTAATTTATCCAGAACCATCACCTAGAGAATTTAAATGTATCTTAGATGGGATAGAGAAAGGTTACTAATGAGAAACATTCCATTTGTTTTTCTGGACAATTTTACACTTAACATGTTGGTTGAATCAGCGTGTTTTTCAGATACATAGATTAATGAAGAACATGATGTGAACTCCTATTACACATCATGTATATCATAAATAATGTATTATGCCTATCTCACACTGCATATACTATGTATTTTACCACATAGTTAGTGTGAATTTCACCACTAAACCATCTTGATTACATGACTTTTTTTACCAACTACACACCATGGGGTTCAACAGACTATGTTCCATATTAGATACACATGATGTATATTAAATAAACTATGTTTTATTACTTCATTCCAAATAATGTATACTATAAAAGTTTTTGGTGAATTAAACATCATTACATAAGACATTCCTTTGGGAATGCATCTTGTATCCATGTTTAGTAGACAAAATCCATGGCACCTCTTGATGAAATTTGTAACCATTCTTCATCCGATAATAATTTTTTAAAAACAATATAAAACATGAGTGGAGATAATTAATATAACCATAAAATATTAATTAAACATTCATATTTAATGAAAAAAACTAGAGGTTACGACTAACAAAAATTGGTTATAATAGATCAATGAATTATAAATACTTATAAAATATCATTAGACAACATTTGATAATAGTTGAAGGTTATGGGCCTAGAAGAAGCTCCGATTTGGGCATGGAAAGCAAAAAAACTTTCCTAATCCATGGATAATATTTATTATACATAACGGAGAATTATCATGACCCATGGAATTGATATGTATATTAATTGATAAGAACCCATAACCACGAATAGAGGATATTTTAACATCAAAGAAAAATTAATTAATTTAATTAAAAATATATTTCATTGAATTTTTTATTCATTATAAATGAATTTATAGACTATTATTTTGACACCATCACCATGTTAGAGTAAGTAATGGTTTATTTCTTCTTGTGGTGATCCAAATTTCATTGTGAACCTATGACTACTACTATTGAATTCCCTAGGTGCAAGAAAGAATGAACTTGACACTTTCAATATTCACTATTAATCACAAAAAAAAACCTTAAAGAGGAGAAGAATTTGTTCTGCTGGAGGAATAAAATTTATCTATATTCTTCATAGTGTTCTAGGGGATGGATTTCTAGATCTTAATAAAATCCTTTCTAGAATTAATTGGGAAAAATGACAGAACATGTCTCCCACTATTGGAGAATGTCTTAATTGGGTTTAAATAGTACTGGGGTTGGAAAATAATAATTATGAAAGGTCCCTTATAATTTTTTTAATCCTTATAAAACCCTATTTATAATTAATAATAATTATTATTATTATTTACATTATATGTGTTAAAATTTTGGATATAATAAATATTGTTTTCTTGAATAAATAGTTTAACATTTATTCAAATAATACTTAATATTAAATTTATCACCAAACTTTTAAACTCGATTTTACAATATATATCAATATTTATATGTTATTAAATTATTTTTATTTATTTAATAAAAAATATCAATGATTTATTCATAAATAAATATAAAAATATTATATTGAACAAATCAAAGAATAAATATTTTTTAAATATTCCCATAAATAAAAAACGAATATTTTTCACCTATTGAATAAAACAATATAAATAAATATTATGTATTCATGTAATTAGATAAATAACTTACTATTAATTAAATATTCCTTAAATATTCAACTCAAAAATATATTATTTCAAAAAATAGTGATTGAATATTTGAAATCAAACTTACATGGATAATTATTAAACCACATATGATAATAATATTTATCAAACATGTTAAATTCTTGTTTAATTTTAATGGGGTTCTAGGTACACTTAATGTTTAACTATATAGGCCCCTTTCTCAGTGGCACTAGGCTGCACTACCTAATGTCTAATGTTAGTGTCTAGAATTATGCAAAGTCTCCCACATATAGGGATGTTAATGTTGCAAAATCATGTAACATCCTATGAATATAAACTGTATAATATAATCCATTTATTATTATAACTCTAATAATATATTTTTTATTCTAGTTTCATAAATCTATGTTCTAAATATTTATTTCTTGGAATTTATTGAAACTAAATTTTGGGAAATACCTCCATGATAATGGACTTAATTCGGAAGTTCAATTATCATCAAAGGGATCAAGGTATCAACTTCTGATTAAGAATAAATGAAATAAATCCCTACTTTAATTATTTATTAATATAACATCACTTATGATACACCTAATTTACATTCCTTTTTGAGAGAATATGTCATCATAGTTTTTGTATATACATCAGAGCACACAATTCATATAATGAATAAATTATAATATTAACTTTGAAGGATTATTAAACCCATCCATAGATCAAAACATCTAATTACACTTATAAATTTGGATTTCCTATTGGCATTTAATGTTCACATAAACACGTTCACTAAATATTACTAAGAGAATACATCATGAGAAAGTGTCTCAGAGTACTATAAGTTTCCACTCGTGATAGGTGGTGTCATTTTTTCCCTATTAAATGACATCATCTTGATATATAACTTATATTTATGAATACTTCCATGGAACTTCTAGGTTATCATTATATCATGGAATTTGTATAACATTTTAGTTAGAAAAGTACTCTTAAGACACTAACATATACTATATCAATCATAATAACAATCATGATATGATAAAAACCTTTTATTAATATTCAAATACATGAATATAAAGTTTTTAGTTGTTTTTTCTATGTATCCAAACCAAATAAAGAAGTGTAAACTGGGAAACATGATTGATCATTTCCCTATACCTTTTATTGGAACGTTTTTATAGATATTTAAAGGTAAACCTCATTATTATTTCACAGATGTATTTTTAGGTTACCGTATATACCAATTTCTCACGAGGATTAGGAGAAGATATCCTTTACCTATCTATTTGGTTCCATGGATTGAAAAACGATTCTAGGTACATTTTATATTTGTATTTTAAGTATATTTTTGGATCAAATAGAAGAATTCCTGAATGTATTTTCAGATTACTTCACAATTTTTAGATATTCAATTGATCGTTGTTTGAAAAATATTGATTTTTTTTTAGAAACATTCTTAAACTATAACCTTGGATTGAATTTTGTGATATGTCATTTAATGGTGGAAAGAGGTATAATCCTTAGGCATAACATATAAAAATAATTCAATTAGTTAGATAAAAATATTAAGTGAAAAATTATTTCCATTACCTAACTTTTTTGAAATATATATGATCTTTTCTATGACATGAAAGTTTTTATAGATGGTTTAGCAAAACTTTTAGTAAGATTAACTTCCCCTTTACATGTTAATTTTTAAGTATACTGATGTTGATTTTAATTTTGAATATTGGAAATGTTTTCAAGAGATTAAATGTAGATGAATCACACTACAAATGATGAAACCACAAAATTATGGTAACCATTTTGTGATAAATTTTGGTACTCTCAACCAGGGGATGGGAGTAGTTCGATCCCAAAATATTAAATAGAACATTCAATCCATTTCTTTTGATTCCATAACCTTGGTTGTTTTTTTAACTAAATGACACAACCACTAAAAATATGTCTGTTACAATTTCATTTACTGTCAATAAATTTAGATCCTGCGTTCTTGGAAGTAAAGTCACTATATTTTCATATAAATCTGACCTTGGATACTTTGTGATGAAGGAGTAAGTAATACACAAGGTTTTAAAATTTATATTGTCACTTTAAGAATTCAATTTGGATATTAAATAAAAGAATAGAGTTGAGAACTAGGTGGTCAACCACCTAGGTAGACTAACCAACATTTTTGAAGGGGATATTCCATCAAATTTATAACTACCCTTTATCTAGTAACCCAAATATAATATTTACATTATTACATTGGTATAACATACAAGGGATCACATAAAGAATTATTTAATATTTTATAATTCATGGGATACTATATGTAACGACCCGAAATTTTTTTAAATATATTTTGTTTCCTAATTTTATGTGTTATTGTTATACTCAACAAAAATGTTTCATTTGGTAACATGAGTATAATTAAAATGAGACTGTTGGGTTTTGACTGTTATTTGACCATTGGTCAATATGACCGCTGGAAACTAAACATTTTGACTATTGTCTCTAAATACAAGCAATCTTGGTTAATTAATATAGAAAGAAGATTCGATGACCTCACCCAGTAGTCTTGGACCGATCGAAGCCCATCTAACAGAACTTGGGAAGGATGTAGCACCACTGGGCTTTGCTCTGGACCAAACCCAAGCTGAACTTCATCGTATAAAGCTATAACGGGATCGCCTTCGCGAGAAGTTCAAACTGATAGAAATTACTACTCGTGCAATGTTGGCCGAGCCTCCCTCGGATTCTCTCACCTTAGCACACCTTACACATAGGTCCTATGCTGGTGTGATAAGGGGCTATGTAAGGAGACCGTAACTGTCTTGTGTAATCCTTTGTTTTAAATAAAATTTCGATTTCTTTTATGAATTTTCAAATGACCGGATAAATATAGTATGCAAATTTTTGATGAATTTTAGAAAAAGGATATTTTAAATATGTTTATGTAAACCCTAAATAATTAAAAATGTGTAATGATTTTCAAAAAATGGTCTTCTGCAATTATGTTCAGTACTAAATTTAGAGTCTAATAAGACCAAATTGATTTTTGATGAATAGTAAATTATGAATAGTGATTTTATTATTAGGATTAATAATGTGTCCAAATGGATTAGTAATCTCACTTAAAGAAAGTATTAAAATAAGCTAGGCA
This sequence comes from Viscum album, assembly GCA_963277665.1. NCBI lineage: Eukaryota > Viridiplantae > Streptophyta > Magnoliopsida > Santalales > Viscaceae > Viscum > Viscum album. Next base: position 2,077,436,260 of record OY728128.1, on the reverse strand, counting down.
CTTTGATTAAGTAATGTGATTCAATAAAATGGTTAAATAACAGTTTCATAAATTATTATTCAAGTATTAGTTTTTTCGGATGAATAGTGTTTTTAATTAAAAATTTAATTAACAATAATTAGAAAATTATTTTTATAAAAATGACTTTATTTTTGAACTCAGAGCATCGATATTATGTTATGGTAATTTTTGGGGTTTTTTCTGAAAAAATGAATTTTCGATGAATAGTGTTTTTATTTAAAAATTAAATTAAAAATATTTAGAAAATTATTTTTATAAAATGGATTTCATTTTTGAAATCAGAGCATTGATATTTGGTTAATGTGAAATTTTGGGATTTTTCTGAGAAAGTTGAATTTTCAGTGAATAATAAAAATACAGTTTTAGGGTTTCGGTATGTTTAATGACATCATAATTGTGTCATGATGATGTCATGAGATCTTTTAAGGGTTGTCCGGCCAAGGGTGATGAATTATTGTTTTGGGGGCCCCTTGTGGCCTAACTCCTTGATAAATTCCAAGGGAGAGCACATGGGTTTGAGAAAAGCACATGTGAGGTGTCCCTTGGCCATTAATGCCTTGTCCCCTCACTTTCCCTATAAATACCAAGCCCTCCTCTCATCCATTCGACTCCCCACTCATTCCCAACGAATTTCTGGTCTCATTACCTCCCAAGGAGTCCTCCCAAGGTGCCCCCAAGCCCTCAAGGTCCCAACCTTTGAGGTTTAAGAGTTACATTTTAAGGTAAGGGATCCGACCTCTCTCTTTCTTTTCAAGTAATCTCTTTTATGTCATTTCTTTTATACTCCATGTCCTTATGTTGGAGGATGTTCTTTTATATTCATCCTACTGCCTATTTCATGTTCATATGATGAGAGACCCCCCCTTGCTCTCATCAATTCGTTTTAAGAATGTTTAAGTGGCGCCGTTAGGCTGCCAAATTTTTTAAGGGATTCTTTCACCTTCCTCGTTTTCAAGTTCTATTTTCATTCAAGTATTTCATGTTCCTTTTTATTATGTTGGGGTATGATCTCTAAATTATCATACTGATATTTTATGATCATATGATGAGAGACCCCATTTGATCGCTTCAATTCAGTATTTTGAAGTTTTAAGTGGCGCCGTTAGGCTGCCGAATTTTTAAGTGGTTCTTCACCCTTCTCGTTTTGAAGTTCTACTTTCATGTCAATTATTTCAAGTTCCTTTTTGTTATATTGGGGTATGATCTCTATATATATCATACTGGATTCTTATATTCATATGATGAGAGACCCCATTTGATCTCTTCAATTCAGTATTTTGAAGTTTTAAGTGGCGCCGTTAGGCTGCCGAATTTTTAAGTGGTTCTTCACCCTTCTCATTTTGAAGTTCTACTTTCATGTCAATTATTTCAAGTTCCTTTTTGTTATATTGTGGTATGATCTCTATATATATCATACTGGATTCTTATGTTCATATGACGAGAGACCCCATTTGATCTCTTCAATTCAGTATTTTGATGTTTTAAGTGGCGCCGTTAGGCTGCCGAATTTTTAAGTGGTTCTTCACCCTTCTCGTTTTGAAGTTCTACTTTCATGTCAATTATTTCAAGTTACTTTTTGTTATGTTGTGGAATTATCTCTATATCTATCATACTGAACTATTATGTTCACATGATGAGAGACCCTATTTGATCTTTTCAAATCATTTTTGTTGATGTTTAAGTAACGCCGTTAGGCTGCTGAACTTTCATAAGAGAAATCTATTTTTTTTCTTCCTTCCATGTTTTTTCATTTCAAATGGTATGTCCTTGAAATTTCATTACCATGATCATGTATCCTTCTTATTCTGTCCATGTACTGTTTTATGGGTCATTTATGAATGTTTGACCCATTTTTCCTCTCTTTTTAATGTCTTCTAAAACCTCGTAACATAGCCGTTATGCTGTAGAATTTCTGTCTCAAAATGTCTATCTCTTTTTCTAAAGTTCTTTTATTTTATTAAGTGAATAATCAAAGCTCTTTCTTCTAAAGGGGTATTCACATATATACCAAAATGTTCTATTTTAAATTCTGGGATTTAAATACATGAGACCCACCTTCCTTTTCTGTGGGTTTTAAAGTGATATAAAGATCATGTCTTTAAAGCAGTTTTTAAAAAGTTATGATTATGAAATGAAACCCATTTCTTTTATGCTATATGGGTTATTTATGAAATTTTTGATGATGATATATGTGGCTCACATGATAATAAAGGAAAATTTAAGGGTGCACCCTGATAGCGCTCCAATGCATTGGGTAATGATGTAACCACTAGAGATTACAATTTTCACGATACCTTGGTGAATAAGCTTGGTAATTTTAAAATGACACCTTGGGGATGGACCTTGGTGATATGTTCATGATTGTCTATGTTAAATGATGTAGCCACATATTCAAGTTATGAAAAAGTTTTATTTTTATTATGATATGCCTCATGATTTCATTTTCATGCCTTAAAGTTCTTTTCATGACTTTATTGATGTATCTCAAGTTCATATGTAAAATGTTTCACTTGTTTCCCTTGCTGGGCCTTCTGCTCACCCTTCCTTTTGATGTATGTCCCCAGGTTATGAGATTCAGTAATGAGCCTAGGGTGAACATGAGGAGAAGCCTTTCAAGTGTTTTAGAAGAATGTTTTTTTTTGTTTCATGTTTTATGTTCCTTGTTTCCAAGACACTAAACCTTAAAGATCCTCAGTTCCGTGTAATGGAATGAAAGTTATGTTATAAAAAGACGGGATGCTATAGTTGGTATCAAAGGATGGTTTAGTTATTTTTAGAAATTAGGATATGAAAACTCTAGGAAGAACCCTATAGAAAAGTTTAATATAGGAAATCTTCCTGGTATTTTGGTGAGTATTGAGTAAGGGGTTTCCAAGCAAATACATCCATGTCTAGATACGAGCAGGTAGAGGTGGCTCTGGCACAGATGTACATAGGGGTAAAACACGAAAACACCGCTTTGAGCTAGACTCGAACGGGAACTGGTACACGACAACGGGCCTTGCTGCACTCTTGGTTACGACACTCCCGGGGGATATGCTTTGGTAAATTCATAAGCTTGGTATGAACCATTGTTAAAGGAACAAAGATAAAATAAAATAAAGGTTCACATAAGAATATATGATCATTAATAACCTAGATGGGAACCTAGGAGATCACAAGTTAGGGTATACCTTTCATATACAAGTTATCCTTATATGCTTTCAGTTCCTTTTCATGATTATTAGCTAAGTACTTAAGCCCCTAATTATGCTTTCTCTTCTTATTTAATGGTGGGAAATGGAAGAACATGTTCCGACAACCAATGTGATAGGAAATGCGATGATTTTCGTATTAATATGACAGGGATGATTAGGGGATTAAAATATGATTATTATTTTGGAAGACGTTCATTATTTTGGGAACCATATTTGATCGAGGTAAATAGATTACTACGGTATTTTAATTGAGGAGTAAGGTTGACTTATATTTTGAAGAATCGATTAATTTAAGGTGAACTTATAGTAATTTAGGTTACTTATGGGAATGACTTACCTATCTTGGGTAAAATATGTTTAGGTTACCTACTTTTTTTTATCAGATGTTAGGAGTGGTTGATGTTGTCTGGAGATGAAAAATTAAGTTGTTTTGGAAGACTATGTTATCAAATCCTTCTTGTATTTGGGTTTCAATCTTAGTTTGGTTTGTTTTGAGGAATTTTTAAGGACCGTTATTTATGGAATGGTCCATGATGAACTTTGGGTAGTACCATGGAACTTTGATGATTTAAAAGTAGTTTCCATTCCTATGGGATTCTTTCTTTTTGAAGAGTTGTTTTACCTTAACCTTTCTGTTTTTGGGATAATGTTTAAATATAGAAGAAATAGATAGTTAATCTTTTGTAGATTATGTGATTCTATAGAAGATGATTCTTGTGCTTTTATGAGACCAATTGTTTTTGAATTCTCATCATTTGGAGAAAAGATTAGCGTTGGTAGGGACTTGTTAAAGGATGAAACTCTACTTGAAGGTAGGTATATTTTCTTATGTTTTTGTTCTATGTAGTAAATGAAATCCTCAAAATTATGAAAAGAAACGTAAAAACAAAAATGATGTTGGTTTACGTTTCCTACTAGGTAATCAAAGACCGTTTACACACATCATAAGTTTGGGATTTTCTCATGGTTAACTTTCTCCTAATCATGTTCTCTATCACTCTCCCTTAGAACATGACCCTTTGTTTTCTCCTCCATGTCCATGTTTTCCTACATGGAACCCTAGTGTGGGTTAACTCGGGTGACCTTTGTACTTCCCTTTATTTATTTTAAAGTAATAGTTTTACTGACTCCTTTTCCGATGTGGGACTTTCAATGAAATTTCAAAACCCAATTTTAAAATTGCGAGGACGCAATTTCTTAAGGGGGGAAGATTGTAACGACCCAAAATTTTTTAAATAAATTTTGTTTCCTAATTTTATGTGTTATTGTTATACTCAACAAAAATATTTCATTTCGTAACATGAGTATAATTAAAATGAGACTGTTGGGTTTTGACTGTTATTTGACCATTGGTCAATATGACCGCTGGAAACTAAACATTTTGACTATTGTCTCTAAATACAAGCAATCTTGGTTAATTAATATAGAAAGAAGATTCGATGGCCTCACCCTGTAGTCTTGGACCGATCGAAGCCCATCTAACAGAACTTGGGAAGGAGGTAGCACCACTGGGCTTTGCTCTGGACCAAACCCAAGCTGAACTTCATCGTATAAAGCTAGAACGGGATCACCTTCGCGAGAAGTTCAAACTGATAGAAATTACTACTCGTGCGATGTTGGCCGAGCCTCCCTCAGATTCTCTCACCTTAGCACACCTTACACTTAGGTCCTATGCTGGTGTGATAAGGGGCTATGTAAGGAGACCGTAACTGTCTTGTGTAATCCTTGGTTTTAAATAAAATTTCGATTTCTTTTATGAATTTTTAAATGACCGGATAAATATAGTATGCAAATTTTTGATGAATTTTAGAAAAAGGATATTTTAAATATGTTTATGTAAACCCTAAATAATTAAAAATGTGTAATGATTTTCAAAAAATGGTCTTCTGCAATTATGTTCAGTACTAAATTTAGAGTCTAATAAGATCAACTAGATTTTTGATGAATAGTAAATTATAAATAGTGATTTTATGATTAGGGTTAATAATGTGTCCAAATGGATTAGTAATCTCACTTAAAGAATGTATTAAAATAAGCTAGGCACTTTGATTAAGTAATGTGATTCAATAAAATGGTTAAATAACGGTTTCATAAATTATTATTCAAGTATTAGTTTTTTCGGATGAATAGTGTTTTTTAATTAAAAATTTAATTAACAATAATTAGAAAATTATTTTTATAAAAATGACTTTATTTTTGAACTCAGAGCATCGATATTATGTTATGGTAATTTTTGGGGTTTTTTCTGAAAAAATGAATTTTCGATGAATAGTGTTTTTATTTAAAAATTAAATTAAAAATATTTAGAAAATTATTTTTATAAAATGGATTTCATTTTTGAAATCAGAGCATTGATATTTGGCTAATGTGAAATTTTGGGATTTTTCTGAGAAAGTTGAATTTTCAGTGAATAATAAAAATACAGTTTTAGGGTTTCGGTATGTTTAATGACATCATAATTGTGTCATGATGATGTCATGAGATCTTTTAAGGGTTGGCCGGCCAAGGGTGATGCATTATTGTTTTGGGGGCCCCATGTGGCCTAAATCAATGATAAATGCCAAGGGAGAGCACATGGGTTTGAGAAAAGCACATGTGAGGTGTCCCTTGGCCATTAATGCCTTGTCCCCTCACTTTCCCTATAAATACCAAGCCCTCCTCTAATCCATTCGACTCCCCACTCATTCCCAACGAATTTCTGGTCTCATTACCTCCCAAGGAGTCCTCCCAAGGTTCCCCCAAGCCCTCAAGGTCCCAACCATTGAGGTTTAAGAGTTACATTTTAAGGTAAGGGATCCGACCTCTCTCTTTCTTTTCAAGTAATCTCTTTTATGTCATTTCTTTTATACTCCATGTTCTTATGTTGGAGGATGTTCTTTTATATTAATCCTACTGCCTATTTCATGTTCATATGATTAGAGACCCCCCCTTTCTCTCATCAATTCGTTTTAAGAATGTTTAAGTGGCGCCGTTAGGCTGCCGAATTTTTTAAGGGATTCTTTCACCTTCCTCGTTTTCAAGTTCTATTTTCATTCAAGTCTTTCATGTTCCTTTTTATTATGTTGGGGTATGATCTCTAAATTATCAAACTGATATTTTATGATCATATGATGAGAGAACCCATTTGATCGCTTCAATTCAGTATTTTGAAGTTTTAAGTGGCGTCGTTAGGCTGCCGAATTTTTAAGTGGTTCTTCACCCTTCTCGTTTTGAAGTTCTACTTTCATGTCAATTATTTCAAGTTCCTTTTTGTTATATTGGGGTATGATCTCTATATATATCATATTGGATTCTTATATTCATATGATGAGAGACCCCATTTGATCTCTTCAATTCAGTATTTTGAAGTTTTAAGTGGCGCAGTTAGGCTGCCGAATTTTTAAGTGGTTCTTCACCCTTCTCATTTTGAAGTTCTACTTTCATGTCAATTATTTCAAGTTCCTTTTTGTTATATTGTGGTATGATATCTATATATATCATACTGGATTCTTATTTTCATATGACGAGAGACCCCATTTTATCTCTTCAATTCAGTATTTTGATGTTTTAAGTGGTGCCGTTAGGCTGCCGAATTTTTAAGTGGTTCTTCACCCTTCTCGTTTTGAAGTTCTACTTTCATGTCAATTCTTTCAAGTTACTTTTTGTTATGTTGGGGAAGTATCTCTATATCTATCATACTGAACTTTTATGTTCACATGATGAGAGACCCTATTTGATCTTTTCAAATCATTTTTGTTGATGTTTAAGTAACGCCGTTAGGCTGCCGAACTTTCATAAGAGAAATCTAATTTTTTTCTTCCTTCCATGTTTTTCATTTCAAATGGTATGTCCTTGAAATTTCATTACCATGATCATTTATCCTTCTTATTCTGTCCATGTACTGTTTTATGGGTCATTTATGAATGTTTGACCCATTTTCCCTCTCTTTTTAATGTCTTCTAAAACCTCGTAACATAGCCGTTATGCTGCAGAATTTCTGTCTCAAAATGTCTATCTCTTTTTCTAACTTCTTTTATTTTATTAAGTGAATACTCAAAGCTCTTTCTTCTAAATGGGTATTCACATATATACCAAAATGTTCTATTTTAAATTTTGGGATTTACATACATGAGACCCACCTTCCTTTTCTGTGGGTTTTAAAGTGATATAAAGATCATGTCTTTAAAGCAGTTTTTAAAAAGTTATGATTATGAAATGAAACCCATTTCCTTTATGCTATATGGGTTATTTATGAAATGTTTGATGATGATATATGTGGATCACATGATAATAAAGGAAAATTTAAGGGTGCGCCCTGATAGCGCTCCAATGCATTGGGTAATGATGTAACCACTAGAGATTACAATTTTCACGATACCTTGGTGAATAACCTTGGTAATTTTAAAATGACACCTTGGGGATGGACCTTGGTGATATGTTCATGATTGTCTATGTTAAATGATGTAGCCACATCTTCAAGTTATGAAAAAGTTTTATTTTTATTATGATATGCCTCATGATTTCATTTTCATGCCTTACAGTTCTTTTCAGGACTTTATTGATGTATCTCAAGTTCATATGTAAAATGTTTCACTTCTTTCCCTTGCTGGGCCTTCTGCTCACCCTTCCTTTTGATGTATGTCCCCAGGTTATGAGATGCAGTAATGAGCCTAGGGTGAACATGAGGATAAGCCTTTCAAGTGTTTAAGAAGAATGTTTTTTTTTGTTTCATGTTTTATGTTCCTTGTTTCCAAGACACTAAACCTTAAAGATCCTCAGTTCCGTGTAATGGAATGAAAGTTATGTTATAAAAAGACGGGATGCTATACTATATATATACATGATTCCTATAATACATTGGAAGTATAAATCATAGACTATAAACTTCATAAAACCCTAATAATTTCCTTTACAACATCCAAGAAATCATTCAAATATCTCTTTTAGGTACGCTAGGGAAAATAAAATATATGAAATTGTGTGATAAAATTCACAATATGGGGAACCAAATAATATTAATTATGGAAAATAATGAATAATCAATATAGTAGAGTAAATAATCAATATTTTATCCATATAATAAAAAAATATAGAAGGATACATATTCATGGATAAAAAAATAAATTGGAAAACGATAACATATTTCATAATTATGGTGTATATAAAACAAACATCATAATCCATAATCCAAGATATCATGATCTTTCCATTGTGGCCTCATTTAAAGACATCATGATCTTACCATAAATACCTCATTCCAATTGATCTAGCATACCATCAAGGCCATGTTCTAATAGATATAGCATATATGAGATGAAATACACCAAGCGATGCCCACTTTTTATCTGATAAGGCATACCAATACATAGAGGAGGAATATAATTATGATACCCACCCATAAATTAAAAATACCCAATTAATCTCTCATATATTTAATGATAAATACAATATATAATCAATATTATTTAAGAGTAAATAAATATCCTTATTGAATCAAGCATACATAATATAAATATTCCATCATCAATAAGAAATTTTTTTTGTTATATTCATTATAATAATAAAATTTGTTTAAATAATATATATTTAATAAAATAACTAAATATTAAATATATACATGATAAAAAAATAATATTTATTTAAGTTTATAAGAATAATGGAGAGTGATATAGAATATACCCGCAAAGAAGTAAATAAACTAAGAATAATCCTTGTATGTGAGGTAATTCAAAAACTATAAATCAATAAAGGAAAAAAGAAGAAAATAAATTCATCACAAATGAAGGTTTTTTAGTAATGATATGTATTTTAGATATTATAGAGTAAAATAAAATATAAACATTGAAAATAATATTTTTAAAAATTCTTTAACTTAATTTAAAATAGCATAGATATAAATCATTTATGAAAATAAATTATTAATGTTTCAAGGAGAATTATAAAACATTAATTAAAAAATTATTGAATATAATTTATTTTTGAAAATAACTTATTCTTAAGTTAAAAAATATAGTGTAAAATATTAATATAAATAGGTGTAATGAAATCCTATTTAAAAAACTTATAAGAATATAATATCCTTATCTTTTGAAATATTCACAGAATATAGGAAATATAATTTAAATTAGAAAAAAAATTATAACATATAAATGATGATAAATAATGAATAATGGTCACAAAGACAGGAAAACCCATTTCTATAGAAAATTTTAAAAAGATATTCTTTTCACATGTTTAAAGATAAAGTTGAAATGACTTGTGTGGAAGCTTTTTAAAATATTCCACTAAAATTTTCAAATAGAAAGACAAATATAATATAATTTGTCTAAAAAATACTTTAAGTATAGAAACTTATATTCTTAAATTAAATTAAATAATATGGATATAGAAGAAAAATAATCCATACCAAAAATGAGAAATAAAATATATTTTCTTATAAACATTATTTAAATGGTTTTGAGTACCAAATAGTGGGAAAGTGGATATAATACTTGAATACCATAGAAATATCTAGATTATAATTAAATACATGAGTTATATATATATATATATATTATTTATATATATCAAGCCTATATTTATATCGATATTTTAGATATAATTTATTCATAACTTTTTTTTCACCAATTTAATAATAATTCTTTGTTAAAATCAATTATTTAGGTGTCAAATGTTATGTTAGTTTTGTATGTTTTCCTTCAGAAATTTCACTACTTGCAGCATGGTTTTGGTTTAATAAACTCTATAATTTTTATTATTTTATAAAAATATTATCATTAAACATTAAATACACTTCTAAACCATACATGTAATGTGGTTATTAAATATTAAATAAGTCATACATGGAGGTTGTATCCTACACACATGCATGAATGCCTTTTCCATTTTTCAATGGATAGAAATGGAGGGTGATATAAAATTATTTATCTTTATAGAACCTTAATTAAATAAAAAAATTATATTCATTTACTATAAAAATCAACATAACCATTCATGTGAGGTAGTGATTAAAAATTAAATACATCTCTTCTTTGAGGTGGTTTTTCGGACACATGCAAGAGTGATATTTTTATTTTTCATTGTGTGGAATGGTGATAAATTTTTTTTATATAATTAACATCATGAAAATTAGTGTATTGTATATACAGATTTCATTGTGTTAATATAGATATATTTGATCTGGAGGATGTTTAAGATGAAGGAAACTTGAAAGATCTTGGTATGATCATATACCCTTCCTTGGATAATCTCATTTGAAAAATAAATTAAAGATTTTTTATGGGAATTTTTGAAAAAAACCTCTAGGTCATGGATATGGTCTTTTTTAGGGAATTTGGGAAGGATATGGTTTAGATCATTGAACTTCGGTAGTGTGGAGAATTGAGGAGAGGAGGATTCCTATTATGTGTGAGAGGAGTGACAATCTTTTAAATACTCTTATCATTTAAACTATTATAAAGTCATTTTAAAGAATAAACAATTAAATTCATCTAAATTTTTAATATAGGATATCTTAATTTTTAAATACACATTAAAAAAATTTATACATTTTCTAGGTATACTTGAAGCCACATCTCTTTGTTTTACCCCCTCATTAAACCATTTAACCCTCAGAGTGGGGACAAAATTTTACCATGGAAACTATTCATTGGGAATAATAATGAAATGGGTCATATTAAATAATTTGAATAGTTTTATTCCAAATATAAAATAATTTTTTCAATAATCAGTTTCTTTAGGTGGAAAAAATTAATTTTAATATAAGTGCGCAAAACATAGTGAAAAACAATATTTTAGAAAAATGTCCTTTTAGCCTAAATATTATGTTACACTAAAATAATATTTAAATATGATTATTATAAAATTTAATGGTTTATGAAAAAAAATTGAGAGGTATGTGACTTTGAAACCAATTAAAAAATTTTTTTTTTATTACCTAATTAAATAATAAGATCAATAAGAAATCTTTTATTACAATAAAACATAAAATAGGTTTTAAAATGTCAAACATAGGTATATAAATTAAATATACTAATTTTAAATGAATTATTTTAATTATTAATTTATATTTGGACTATAAAAATGTTTTACAAACTTTCAATTAACTCTTATACCTTTATGATGCCATAGAAGTTAGTGTATTTGGTAAAGCGACATTTTTACTATTATCCTAAAAATATATATTTTCAAAAGAATCCCAAAAAATACCATAAGATTAATTTTAGTTGATAAATCTAAAAAATTTCTCTAATTTTATCAAATTTATGGCCTAAAACAATTTAATATATCTTTTAATAGGATGTAAAAAATATTAAAAAAATGTCACTTTTCTTGAACATCAACTTTTTAAAACATCAAATGTTATTAATATCCTATCATATCAATTTTAATTATAATATATGAGTTCATATTTTGAAATATTATATTTTATAATATTTTAAAAGTTTTCAATTAATTTTTTAAAATTAAAAATTCTTTAAAAATGGTTTTTGAAAAATGCCTATTTTAATATTGAATGATTTTAATCATATTATATCAAAAATATAATACTATGTATGCATCTTAATTTATTAAAATATTTTTATTTAGTAAAGGATTATTATCCAAAATTGTGGATTATTTTAGTTTAGAGTTTAATGTGTTACAATATATTCAATATAATATTAATTTAAAAGATAATACATTTTAAACTATTGAATTGTTTATTCGCATCTATTAAATAAATTGTGTCCTCACAATTTTATTTTTTTCTTACCATAATAAATGTAATTTAAAATATTTATAATCTCATATGTTTATTTTTTATTAATAAATAATTCCTATGTTATTACTAGGAATCTAAGTATATATTATATAAATAAATCAGAGATCATGTATACACCATTATAATACCCATACTAGAGAATAGGTTTCCATAGTCATAGCTTGATAGTTGCGAGTTATTTCCCAAATAAGACATGATAAATTTATTTTCCCGGTGTTTTAATTTTACGAATTCTTTTAATGTAGTGATAGATAATATATGAAAATATACTTTATTTATTTCCATTCTATAAGAATAACTTCATCCTTTGATTGTGTTTTCAATTAGTTTGAGTTCTTTTCTTTATCTTATATTAATAATTATGAATAATCCAGATTATTTTCATTACTATAGAAATAAAATGAAATTTTAATAGATTATACGAAAAATAAAAGAATGATCAATTATTTATCTTTTCATTAGACCCCTAGTAAAAAAATGGCGAGTGTGAGAAAAAATTACATCCAAAAAATGATAACCTTTAAGTCCTTAATTATAAATAGTATTACTAATTTAAAATAATATATTTTATAAATTATCTAAAAATTCCTTGATCCAATAAATTAATTAAACAATTAAAATAAAGATAATCTCAACATCAATCATAGGTATAAAAACCATGTTTGCAACTAGGTAATAACATCTCATCTTAACAGAGACAAACTGATATATTTTTATTGTAAATAGTTTTAAATTTGATGTATTTATTAAAAACAATTTCATTAGAGTTTAAAGGGATGATTCCATATCTTGAAAAATATAAGAGTAAAAAAATATGAAATCAAATAAATTATGATTTTACTATCAAATTACTTTTATCAAAACATATGAGACTTAAAAATTAAGTAATTGTAATTACTTAAGTTTGAAATTTCTCTCTCATCCTATTATATGGTAAATTATCTTGATGATTATGGAATTAGTTTGAATAGTTCATCTTCTATTTATAGTTTGAATACTGAATATTGGGGGATTATTTGTTTCCCTTGTATTAATGAGCTAGATGGACTTTATCTATGTACCATTAACAGACTCCCATTCCATTTAAGCAAGTACACAGCTACCACGTTCCATAATTATCACATGTTTGAAGCTCAATCATTCCCTTCTTATCCATCACCTCATTTTTTTAGTGCTCTACCATCCTCTCATCTTATTTTTCTTTGAAAATATAATTCTTGGAGTGTTATTTCACTATCCTAGTGACTCTTGAGAAAATATCATCATATGATGAAAAAAATTGACAGATTAGTTTCGTTCATATGATTGAAATTATCCCATCAATGAAATTATCATATCTTAATTTCCATTTTACATTCATATTCTATAACCTACCTTTCTCATCAGATAATTATTTATACATAATCAAAAACTATTTCCTCTCATTTATGACTTTAATTAAGTAATATCCCTTCAATATCATATTATTCCCCTAAAGGAAAATAATTTTCAAATAATATAACCTTAAAATTATTCTATTATATTTTATCTATAAAATACTCCTCATTTGTATTTTGAATCATTTACCAAAATTGACCATAATATATCTTTAAAAAAGCAACTACCAAAAAAACTTTCTCACTTTAATTACTTATCAATGCGATAAATATCTTTTCATGGTACTTGATCGATTTATCAACTATCAATGGATTATTAGTTTCATTAAATTATGGATTTTTCTATAACATGAAGTAGTCAAACATCATTGTATCATGTGGTGAAGCATTATGTTGTTCCATATATGCAAGGTTATTGGTTTTAACCTTACTAAATTACCCTAATAAATTTATAATCATATCAACTCCTACATTACACATGTTGACTTATTTAGGTTAAAAATCCATTCATTGATTACAGTTGTATTTATATTTTAAATTTCTTGCACTAGGAACCATATATAAATAATATAAGCCATTAATCAAGAAAAATCATTAATCATAATGATCCAAAAAATATCGCAAAATTTTACTGATTATTAAGTGTTTTTATCAAGATAATCCATATATCTATGTTTACATAGAATATATTTCCCAAGGTTCAAAATAAACTTTTTTTATACCAACAATAACTAACATGACTCCAGAAAACTAGAGTTGATGTTTACTTTATAAAAAATTCTATGATATAAGGGATCACATAACAGTGGATAAAATAGTTTATTCATCTTGGGGAATAGACATATATTTTATTTCCAAAATACATTAGAAACATAAATAATTTCTTGTAAGCTGCATAAAAAATAATCATTTCCTTTTTATATCCTTGAAATCATTGAAAGATCTCTTATTAGTTTCCTAGGGAAATAAAGACATAATAAAGGGAGATCTTACTTTCTCATTGAGGGAATGTTTACAGTTGAATATATCATGAATATATAATTCCTAATCAATATGGTGGAGTAATTAATTAATAAATTTACCATATAATCTATACCTTGAGTTGGAAATATAGTCATGGAAAATAAAATCACTTGGAAAAAATAACCAATTTCATAATGATGAAATTTCATAATGCCAAACATCTTAATCCTCAATATAAGACATCATGATCTAAACATCTATGCTTGTTTCCAAGACATTATGGTCTTACCATTAAGGCATCATGTCAAATTATCTTATATACCGTTGTGGCCTCTTACCAAAACATATTACATATATGAGTTAGAATAAACAAATAGATACCAAGTGTTGGTTCCCTCATAATATCTCATGATGCGTCAAGGGGATATATAATTCCGGTTTCCACACATCACTTGCACACATCTAATTCATTCCTCAAATATTGAGTGATCAATACAATACAAAATCAATATGCCTTAATAATCAATAAATATCTATATTAAAACACGTGTGTGGAATTTTAATTTCACCTTGTCAATTGAAAAACTTTATTAGAAATATTCCTTCTATTATTACCATATGTAGAAAATTTATATTTTTAATAAAAATTTAAAATTATAAATATATCCATGATACAAAATAATATGAATATATTGTTAATATAATAATGAAGAGTGATAGAGAATATAACATCAAGGGAGTAAATTTACTAAGAAAAATAATTGTACTTGAGGTGAGGCACACACCATAAACCAATAAAGAATGTAACAATACCATAAAATCATCATAAATTATGGTTTTTTAGTCAATCATGGTATTTTGAAAATTATAGTATAAATGGAAGAAGAACTTTGAAAAGAACATTCATAAATATTTTTAAAGTTCATTGTAGAAAATAGGATATAAATAATTTATAAAACTATTTTTATGATGTTTCAAGGTGAAATTCAAATAATTAATTTTCAAATAATTTATAACAATTGAATCTTGAAAAGACACTATTCGTATGTAATAAAATATGTAGCAGAAGAAAAATATTCATAAGTATAATTAAATCTCTTGCCAAAACATTTAATAAAATGATATCATTTTATTTTATAAAATTCATAGAATAATGATAATAGATATTACATTGTAAAAACATCATAAATTATAAAGGAAGATATATAATTAATACATTCCATGATGGAGGGAAAATCATTTCACATGGAAAATGTTAAAATTACATTATTTTCATACTTTTGAAAAGAAATTTAAAAATGACTTATATAGAATGTATTAAAAGGGTTTTTTAAATGTTATGAATAGAATGTATAATTTATCTGAATTTAACCTTATAAAATCAGTGAATTATTGATTATAATGAAAATTATTCAAAATAAATAATATAAATATGAACTGAATATTTCCCAAACCACAAAAGATAAAATAAGTTTTACTTTTTTCTAAACATTATTTCAGTGGTTTTGAGTACAAAATAGGGAGAAATTAATATAACAATTTAAACATAAATAAATTACTATATTATAATGAAATATATTAGTTTTATATGTTAATGGGTATGTAATTCCTCAAATTTAAATTTGAACATAAACTACCCTGAAGAAAAATGAAATTTCAAAATAAACCATAACCTTGGATTCTCTCTTGATCGAACTCAATTTGAACATTGATATAATAAATTTATATTTATTATTTATTTATATAATATCTATATTTATATCTATTTATCTGAATTTAATTTACTTATAACTTTTTTTAGCAATTTACAGATAATTATTTGTTAAAATCTATTATTTTGGTGTTAACATTTCTATTTCTCATGCATGTTTTGATTTGGCTGTTCTGATACTCAAACCATGGTCACAGTATCATCAGTTACGGAATGTTAATCATGTAATATATATATATATATATTATTTAAATATTAAATAAACTCTTATAACCCTCCATATAAGGTAGTTATGAAAAATGAAATACTTCATTGATGGATGTGGTAGTCCTTACAAACGCTTGAGTGACATTTTGATTTCCCAATGGATGGAAAGGTAAGAAGTATGGTAATTTATTATATTTCCATAAAATTAATTATGTTATAAATATAAAATTTATTAATTAAATTAATCTATTTAACCATATATGTGCGGTGGTTTTAAAAAATAAAATGCATCGCTTCGTGGATAGAGTAGTCCATAAGTACACCTGAGCGGAATTTTTATTTTAGATCATATGGAAATGAGATTGGAAATGTTAGTAAAATTAAAATAAAATATTTTAAATGTAGAAAATATATGTATTTAATTATTTTAAATTTTTTTTATAATATTTAGAAGAGTCTTGAGAAGAAAAAAACTTGAAAGAGCATTGTAAAATAAAATAATTCTTCATTGGATAATCTCCTTTCAAAAAACACATTAATGATTATTATATGGATACTTTGGGAATACTAGAACATCTAGGTAATTGATAAGCATGTTTTTTGGGTATTTGGGAAGATATTTTTTTAGATAAGGGAGATTTTTGTTTGTCTGGAGAAGGGTAAAGAAGAGACTCCCTTTTTTAAGTGAGAGGAGTGTCAATCTGGTAAATACACATAACTTTTAAAATATAACAGTAATTTTCTATTATAATGAAACCAATTTAGATTTATTTTGAAGATATGATATTTTATGTTCAAAATATTCCCAAAAAAATAAATTGAGACATGTTTCAGGGAAATTTAAATCCTTATCTCTTAGTTTAATCCCTTTTAGTAACCCTACCATAACAGTGGTGGCAAACAGTTTTCAAGCTAAATATTTAGTATGAAAAATATAAAATTGGAATTATTAAATACATTGAATATTTCGATTTAAATATTCAATCCAATTTAAATGATTCCATTTATGGATGCGCTAAAAATTAATGTTTATATAAGTTGCAAAACACGATGAAAAATACTAATTTAGAAAACTTTATTTGTAATCCTAAAATGATTTTACACAAAAATCATATGTATAGTTAATTATAATGAAATTTATTGTTTTATTATTAATTAAAAAATATTGTTATGTTAGTTAAAAACCAAATATAACTAATTAATTAATTAATTATTGAAAATTATCACAAATAACTCTTTTGTTAAAATAAACATTAACTAATGTTTTAAAATGTCCAAAATAGGATTCTAAATTTAGAATGATATTTTAAATTGATTTATTTTCATTATTAGATATATATTTGTTCAATAAAAAGAGTTTTAAAAAATTTTAAGTCATTTTAATACCATAATTATATTATAAATTTGAGAGTAATTTTAAAAGTGGTATATTTTATTAGTCACCTAAAAATAAATATTTTTTAAAAAATACCAAAAAAAACAACATAATCTAATTTTGAGTTTATATATCTAAAAATGAATTTTATTTTGAAAAGTTTTAATTTTAGAATTTACAAATTTATATTTTACATTAAAATAAAAAATATAAAAAAAATCGATTCTTTAGAACATATTTTTTCAAA
The DNA here is from genome assembly GCA_963277665.1 of Viscum album. Lineage (NCBI taxonomy): Eukaryota > Viridiplantae > Streptophyta > Magnoliopsida > Santalales > Viscaceae > Viscum > Viscum album. The sequence goes on along the minus strand of OY728128.1, from coordinate 2,077,418,420 downwards.
ACGTCAAGAGTTCTTTGTCTTATTCCATATTAATTTGAGTGTTCACTCATTAGTTCAAAAATTAAAATATTAAATATAATCTAATTCTAAAATTAATTTATTAAATTTATTAAAACTTAAAACACTTTTAAAATTTTTATTCGTAAAATACCCCTTTTTTACATTGAAATATTTATTAAATTCTTATAAAAAATAATTCTATTTAAACATATTAATTGAGGATTATATTTTTATCTATTAAATGATTATTATTATACATTTTGGATAATTTTATATTAGTGTTGTGTTTGTTATAAAATATTAATAATTTTATTTTTTAAAGGAAAATGAAGACTAAAATCATGGGATGCTATAAAAATACCTATTGAATGATCACATTCGCCAATTAAAGTTATATTTGGTTGATGGAGAAGTAAATTAGTTTGGTAAAATAGTCAAATATCGAGTTAACTATCATGCCCGAACCCATTTGAATCCCAAAAATATAAAAGACTAATATTTTTGTACGATTCCTAATTTTCTATAAGGAATGAAACCTTTTTATTTCCATTTTTATTCATTGTCTTTATCCTATTACAGATGCCTAGTGAGGGTATGGAGAAAAAGAAAAGTGTATGGGGATTGTTTAGAGCCCCATTTTTTCGAGAAAATGGCTGGGATTAACGTTTAGTAGAGATCATGTGACACAGTCTGTATGGTTTGAGAAAACTGTGTGGGGCGTTTTAGTGAACAACAGAGTGAAAATGACTTGAGGAAATAATTCCACCTAGGTCGTAGGCCTGTTCAAGTGTTGTGATGTTTTTAATATTTGTTAAATTCAAGATCACCACACGGTTTGTCTATCTGTTCACTATGGCTATACAATGGTGGTTTGGATATAAATAATGGAAGTGGTTGCTTCATGGTTTGGCCAACCATGCTTCCAAACTATCTGACCAGATATTTATAGGGTGAATTACCGTTTTACCTCAATTATATAATTGTTTAAACCAAATCCTATTTTTTATTTCTCTTGTAGTTTCAACCACTTATTCATGTAGAGAGTTTCCATTGAAGCATAACCTAGGATTTTCCATAACTCCTTAATCCGAACGTCGATTCTTATGTCATAAGTGTTGTTGGATGTGCATTCGTGATTTATATTTTCCTCTAACAAATTTCATTGTTTGTATTGCTACCAATGATGTTATTTTTATGTTGGATTTTATGCCCTATTTTTAGGGAATTCATTTGTTCTTCTATTTTCATCTGATCTGGACCGAATCAGTGGCTAGGAATGTATGAGTGTTCATCTACAGGCCTAAGGTAGGTTGTTTATACCTTTTCCCTTAATTTTTTGTTGTTTATATCTTTTTGTTAATTTAATACATGTTAGAATTTCTGGGAGATTCTTCATAAATTAATTTAACATTGTATTAAATGATAAAAACTTGTTTGAGACATGCCATGATGCCTTTAATTAAGGTTATAGGTTGTCGACCCCAACATGAACCACCCACGGGGTGAGTTACACCTTTTATCCCATTTATTACACCTTAGTGTGTGATGACCTTGCCTTGTATAATTGATAACTGAAATAAGTATTAATGTGAATTTTTAAAGTTTTTATGCACATTTTATCACCATGTAATTGTGTATGAAGGGTATAAATTGGTTAATCCCATGGATTTTAACATATTATAAAGTGATTTATGAAATATTGAATAAATTGGTTAGGAATCCTTATAGATTTATGATTGTTATATCCTATTGAATTAGCTAATTAGAGTTTCTTGGACATTTATACTCCATGAATCTAATTAATTGATTTTATTAATATAATAGGATGGATTGGTAATTTATACTTCTTATATATGATGAACCAACTGGATGCCTTTTACATTACCACTCCTTTAGTCATGGTTACATGACTTATTTGCATGCCTTGGAAATTTATACTTCTTGGATCCTATGTTTTTAGATTACTTGGATGCCTTGGAGATTTCTACTCCAAGGATTATACTTTCTTGGACTCCTTTCACATCAATACTCCATGGATCCAGTTTGATTAATTTACTTGACAAGATAGGATGCCTCAGACATCTCTACTCCTTTCATGCTATTTAATCAGCTTACTAGGATCGCTTAGATATTTCCACTCCTCAAATAAGGATTACTTTTTTATTTAGATTAATCATTTTTTTTGGAAATTAACAGTCCTTGGACCCTATCCCATATAGGTATAATACATGATTACATGGAATAATCCAATTTTGATACTTTCCATGATTTATAGATATACCTTTTGATTTAGTTTCTTGATCATAGTGAGACATGGTAGACTAGATAAATTCACCTCTACTATTATTAATTGTACACATGTTATATTGATGAACTTCATCAGATTATTTGCATAGACTGGACTTTTTATAGGCACAATTGGTGGTAGAATTATGATTTTTATCTAACACCCTATTAGAGTCGTCGTTCGGTACCCAGATATACTTCATGGATACAAGTAGAGATATTGGAAAGTGACCTCGTGCTAATGCTTTATTGGTTATTATATAAGGGAAGGGGATCACATGACCAGGATATAAATCCTCATGCTATCTAGGAATAGTTTCCTTTTTTTCCTTTGTACTTTTGATACATGCATTGTACTGGAAGCATGTTTCCATGAATTACTAGCCGTTTGTGAAGAGTTTAATGATCATCAGTGTATATAAAACTATTGGATGTGATTACTACATTATTTACATGATGGATGTTTATTCTCCAACTACTCAATTATTTTTGTATGCTTATGCTATTTATTGTTATTATTATTCTATCATGAAAAACTCTAATCACAAGGGTATAGTCTCCACACTCTATCACCATAGACCCTTCCTAAAAGTCAGTAGCCTGTGGCATATGAGAAGGTTCTTTTGAGGACATGTGTCCAACCAGGATCAATTACTATTGAGTAAATTGAGTACAAGACTTCAAAAAGTGGCATTAGAGTGATTTTTTGTTTGTCTTATTATTTGGTAATATTTTACAAGATATTAGGTATGTGTTGGAATTTGGAAATAATCTATTCTTATTAGTAGCTAACCTATGTGTAGAAAAATTAAAAATTTCATGGGATGAGATATGATGTTCAAGTTTATTTATATTATAATTAATCTTACTTCACCAATAGGTGATTCCCTTGATGTTTGATGTTCCATATAGTTACATATCTATTCCATGTCCAAGTATTATAAGGAGATATTGGATTTTTCATCATTATAGTCCCTTCCATATTTATATTTCATGATTTATTGCACGACATGTTTATATTCGTATGTGTATTTCTTGTAGTATATTTTGATTCCATTATTTCATTATCTATGAAATTGTGCTAACATTTCATGAAGGGAGTTGATAAATAACTCATTTGGATTAAATATATTCCACACTTCAATTTATATTTTATATGATACTTAATAAATTGTAAGTTGTGATCCATATATTTTAACCCTGTAAAGAGAATTTCCAAATAAATGATAATCAATTTAAATGAAATCGAATTCCCGAAAGACAGTTTGACTTTAAATTGGGATGAAAAATTGAAATTTATAAGGGGTTTCCACTATAAATTTTAATTAACACTCTGTATACTAGAACCCCTAATTTAAAATAGTGAACTTGGCCCTGACCTGACCTCCATAGTTGGAAGTAGGTGGTAAGTCATTAATTCTTACGATCTGTATATATCCCAGAATAATATTTAGGATCAATTAGAGGGGTGTAACATATTTTTAGGAAGTATTGTGCTTATCCATCTTATATATATATGATCTTGTTGTTATCAAACCTTTATTGAGTCTTTCACTTGAATTTTTTATACATATTCTACTGTGATGGCCTTTATTCTTATGCTAGAGGGGTGGTGATGACCATGAACTAGAGGTGGTGAGTCTTGGGACACTAGATGGAACTCTAGTAGTGTCACATGAGTAACCTATTAATTTAACTGATGTGGGTTTTGATACCAAGATCTTATAGGGATTCTTATGTTTCATGTAGATATTTCAGGGAGCACTGCGACCTACCCCAACTATGGTTGAGTTAACGCTTGAGTTTTAGCAGCATCATCTACCTTGTTTTTAGGGTATGGTGGACCACCGGCTGAAGAGTCCTGGATAGAGTCCCTTCTATATAATTTTTAGAATCTTGAGACACATCCCAAGAGGTAAGCTAATCTATATTTGTATATCCAATGGGATTATGAAAATATATGGTGTGACATGATTTATCAGATGGAGAATTATTAGGGCATGGATTGCTGAGATTTTCAGATAGCATTCTATGATAATTTATTTCTCAAGACCTTGAGGGTTAATAGAGTCATATATTTTATGCATTTAGATTAGTTTTTCAGGTCAGTTATGGAATATTCTTCCTATTTTACAAAGATATAGTGTTTTTCATATATATTTTTAGGTAACAAATTATTGAAATTTAGAAGATTTGAGGATGGTATCAGGTATGACATCTGATTGTAGGTGAATGTATTCCCACTTCCTACAATGATAGAAATAATAATACATTAAATGATTTATGAACATAACCTAAGGGAAGATGGGGAGAAATATAGGGTATATCGGCTTCTCAACTGATTGATTCTATTTTAGGTGGTAGGAAGAGTCACGTAGAGGTCTCTCATGAGGGGAATACCATCCAGAGTATGAGTGATGGTAGTTTTATCCTCATTCGTTCATGTTGGAGGAAATTAAACATGATGATCCAATGTGATAAAGATCCAGTTAAGTTTCAATCTTGCAGTAGGATGGGACATTTAAATCCATTTTGATGGAACTTTCCTCCAGAAGCCAGTGAGAGTGGGCCTTTACTGACTCCGTATTCTAGAGTGGGGTTAGTATATTCTCATCTAGTAGAGAGTTGGAGTGAAAATCTTATTACCAGGATAATGTGGTGGTTATGGATGAGCTATCCAAACACTATACATACAATATAAGTAGAGCAAACCTACTTAGGGTAGTCAGGCTATATCTTAAGTCCACATATCAGGAATGATGTAAACAGTGAAACTGATAGATGTAGAGAAGAGTTCCATACCTTCTACCATGTGAGGTAATATTTGGGTAGCCTATATTCTAGTATATTCTCTATTCAATATAGGTGAATATCATTATTTCATATCTTATCTATTGTGGAAAGAATTGGGATCAATGTTAAGTTTTCTAGTGGTGTGATGACATTTGATACACTATTGAGGATTCAATCAACGAATGTACACCAGTGTAGGGAGTTCCCCCTTTAGGTAGTCAAGTTTCACTTTGGATAGAACCTCATTATCCTTGATATTTTTGGGATTAAAGTCATTCTACAGACGGAACGGTTAGTTACCTATCATGATTACATTAATTTATATCATCATAGGGTGACATTCACATCACTAGAGGGTGGGAGTTTTATTCAAAAGGTCGAATGGGATATCCAGGAAAGAAGAACTAGACTAGAGAATCGTTGTCTAGGTAGGATGAAAACCCAGATTACTTGCTTATAGTTGGATGATTAGGAAATGCATCAGACAGACTTCCCTCCATTTGTTGATCGTTTCAAGGATTTTTTCCTATATATATTTTCTTGATAACCTCTTAATAGAGAGGTAGATTTATTCGTTGATCCCATATACGGTGGATACTATTGAGTTGTAGGATCTCAAGAGGCAGCTAGAGTATTTAGAAGAGAACGGGGTTTATATGACTCAATACTTATTTGTGGGGTTTTCAGTCCTTTTCTTAGAAAAGGTGGATAAAACCCTTTGTTTATTTGTGAATTAATTGAAATTGAACTATTTGATGGTTAAGAACTAGTATCCCTTCCCATATATATAATATCTCTTTAACTTTCTCTGAGGAGCACGGTATTTCTGAAAGATTGATTTGTGATGGAAGTATCGTCAGGTGCATGTTTGACCTTCAAACACACCTCATAAAAATTTTCCTAGTGGTTATGTATAATGACCCATACTTTACATACATGGTTATTACTTCCAAATTGAATCATAATTATTACAACATATAACAAAACCATGAAAGGACCATATAGGTATAGTGTCTTTAGAAACTGGGAAACATAAACAACTGGTTCATAAATCATCTACGTTGTCTCCCATTTATTTCATCTTATCTAGAGTCCCTTTTTGGCATATCCTACTTAACATCCTTCTTCCTGACTTGGGGAAATTAAAACATACAAAAGTGTGTGCTCAAATGCTCGGTAAGGGTAAACAAAAAAATATCAAACATATCATATTTATATAAACATAACATTTTGAAAATCTTATCCTACAAAAGAGATCATAACATGGGATAAATCATAGAAGTTAAATGTAATTCCAATAATCATAACTTAAAACATGAGTCTTTGTGGAATACACACATAATCATAGAAAATCATTTCTTAGTAGTCAAGACTCATTGCCAAGACTATCATAGCGGACAAAGTCCTTTTCTGAACCGAGTTCACTCCTCATTTCAGTCCTGTTTCATTGAACTGGTTTAACCTGCCATTCCAGCCATGTCTATCTCAAGAGATATAAATCTTTACCCAATGCATTGGAGGGAGATATAGGTCCCACCCATCTCATAATTATACCATTCTTATGTGTTCCATAAAATCATAAACCATACATCATAACATATCCCATGTAATAAAAATGGGATTGTTAAACATCACGTCATCATAACATAATCCATAAAAGGATATCGCAAAAATAATTCCATCATAACATAATCAAATCAATGTAAAAATAGGGATATAAATAGAACATTATATTATCTTATATGGAAAATAATTTTGATAAAACACTTGAACTCCATTATTGAGGAAAATATCCTTTCAACTTCAAAAACATTTTCCTTTCTTAACATGTCATATAATTTGGAACTAAAATAAGTGGATTAAAAATAAGATTTAAAACTTGTAAAGGAATATTCATGGAAATAATGTTCTAAAAATCCATTCATTCCGTATAAGTTAAAAAAACATTCTTCCCGTACTTTGGCCGGAAAAGTCAAAAAGTACCTCGTACGAAAAACGACAAAAGATTCCTTTCATATCTTTTACTAAAAACTCACCGAAGGGTAAATTTGGATTTAAAAAATTGTAGGAGGATATAAATAATATTACATATTGGGGAAACATGGATGTGGATGATAAATATTCCCTATTAAATTTTGAAGTATAAACAATCTCGGATAAAAATGAAATTGTGAGATTTTCCCTTACCTTGGGTATGATTTCATTCATAAGTGTCTAAACCTCCTGTATAATGATTTAAATAATGTCATTGACTTATTCCAGAATCATAATTTATTTTATGATATCATATATGGCCATTTTCTTAGCTTCTTATTAGTAATATTTCATTGCTACTTGTTATTCGGGTGTTTGTTACTTTATGTTCGTATGTGTGTTTTGTCGAATAAATTCTTATTCCTCTTTTTAGATTATAGACACCTCATTTACAGAATGGTATTATTGTAATATATATCATATTTATTCATTAAATTCATTTATATAATCATTATGCAATGAAGATCATGCAGAACGAGTCGCATCACATCGTGGAGACGGTATTCCATACGTACGCACGAGCGATGATATCGTTCCCATGATTGTGGAAATGTATTAGAGTGTATGTATACTATTTAAGAATAAATATCACTTTAAAATAATCATATATAGTCATTATTTACACCATTATACCCATCCAAGTAAGGTCGTGGTGGAAAATAGATTACACCACAGCGTGGAGACGGTATTCCGTACGTACGCACGCACGGTGATTTTGTTTTCCTTAGGATGGATAGACGGTGAAATAGGGTTATTTCATACTTATAATAAAATATCATTATATGAGTGATACTGATGTTATTACTTCATAATGAAACAACTAAATAAGAATAAGTAGAAGAATAAATAAAGTTGAAAGAATCGGTAACGAACATTACCTCTTCTTTGAAGCGCCTCTTTGAGACCTCCTCTTAGGGCACCAAAATTGGTCTTTCAAGAAGACAAGGACCTCTAGTATATTTCTTGGGAAGTGTGGAAGTGAAATGGGAAGGGGTTGTCTGAGCTTGAAGGCTCAAATTGGTGTGAGGAGGAGAGGGAGGAGGTGCCCTTTTATAAGGGAGGAGAGGGGCACCTTTGAAAATATAAGAAATATTAGTTTATATTAAATCACAACCCCGCTTAAAAACTTCCCAAATGACTCATATCTGAAGTTTAGATGAGATAGGGTTGTAATATTATCAACCAATAAAATTTAGACATGTTAGGAATTTATTTTAAACATTATCAACTTTATTTACCCTTATTTATCAATTTAATTTTATTTGTGGTAATAATATTCTAGATTTTAAATAATTATAAATAATTACATGTGTTTTTAATTTTCCATAATTTGACACTATATGACATTTTAGACAATAAAAAATATTAATTTATAATTTTTAAATATTTTTGTGATTTTTAAACAATTTTATAATATCTTATTTTTATAAAATAACAATAGTGTCAATTTTGACACTATTCAATTATTTGAATTTAAATAAAACATATACAGAAGATATGTTCTCAATAAAAGCTTTAATAGATTCATAAAATGTCATATGTACCTTGAAAATTAGTGGAGCACATTAAATAGTTCAAATAATATTTATTTTAATATTTTTAAAACCATTTATTTGATATTTTAATTAATAAAATAATTTCAACATCACTATTGTTTCATAATTATCGATAATTATATAAACCTTAAAAATTCTAAATAAATTCATACGATGTAGATAAATGTATTATCCTTCTGGAGACTATTCATGTTCTTATTTTCATTAAGTTTATCACTAAATTAAAATTATTATACTTATACGATTTAAGAAAGTGACATGTTGTCACTTTCTTTGGTTTTAATAATAATTAAATTATTTTCATGGAAAAAAGTCCATTAAATGAATCTAATCCTACCCTTAGGTGATATGGGTCTACTTTTAGTCATCCAATAGGATTTTGGCAGGTGTTAGGGTAATTTTATAATCTTATATTTACCCATAATTACCCGATTTACCTTTAACTACAGTAAATAAAATTTACCGTAGTTACTATTCATAATGCCCAAAAATAAAAAGTAGCCTATTAACATAATTTGGACCCACTTATTCCTAATATGGAATCCATTTTTCAAAATTCAAAACACATAAGTTGCAGTAATTAATTTAAAATTAATCATGTTGTTAAGAAAATGGGTTTTAGAAGTTAAAACATTGCCAAAGATTGAAATGTTTTTACCTATAAATTCAATATGAAATTAATGCTAATGACATATATTAAATTAAATGGTAAAAATATATTCTATTTATACTTTAAAACTGTAACGCCCCGACCCCAGTTACCCAGAGTCGGTGCATTATTACATAACATTGGCATGATCACAAGAAAGATCAAATCTCGAAAGACCGATTGGTTTAGTAGCCTTGGAAACACTAGATATATTCATAAGTTTTACATTACATCATAAAATGAAAAACTACTACAACAACATAATGTTTCCACAATCCACACTATTAACCCCTCATAAAAATCCCTGCAGGTCATTCATAACTTACTTCTTCACATCCTGGGAAAAATAAAACATAAAAAAGGGGTGAGCTCAAATGCCCAGTAAGGATAACAATATAGCGGAAACTTTCATAAATAAGAATAAACATTTAAGGCAATGTATAACTAAAACAAAAGCCTTTTAAATATGAACTTTCAACATGGTATGGCATAAATAAAATGAAATAATTCCATTTACTTATTCACATGGATATTCTACTAATCGAATAATCACATGCAAAAATCAATAACCACTTTCATAATGTTGGAATGCATAATGCCAGACTATCATAACCACATAGCCAAGGCCTCGTGCCAAGACTACAAATAAGATTTTGTCAAGGCCTTGTTCCAAGACACTAGTTTGTCTCATTAGACCTACCGATGCATCGAGGAGCTATAGCGGGCTCCACCCGTCACATATTAAGTCCAATGCATTCCCATATGAAAAGGTTTAAACATAACATAAACATTCATATTAAAACTAGCATATGATATGTCAATACTTTCACCATAAACAATGAATGGTATAAAAATAGCACATCCACAGTCAAACATATCACAAAACCTTCAATACAATATAGAAGTTTTGTATCATAATAAATCTACTTCAAATAATCTTAAAATCCATCAAAGGATGTTGACATAGATGAAATCAAAATTCTTTTTAAAGAAATACCTCCTTTTATTTTGAAATAATTTAAGATCCATATAAAATAAAACATTTTCTTTGAAAATATTCTTATAAGCTTGTAAGGGAAGCTTTGAAGATTTTATAACGGCGGAAAATAGCAGCACCCGCCGTATAAGTTAAAAAAACATTCTTACCTTAATTCTGTCGAAAAGGTTAAAAAGGACCTTGTTTTGAAAACGACCGAAAGATTCATTTATAAACCACTTATAAAAGTCAAAAAAGGGTATAAATGACTTTAACTCATATTCTAGTAAATAGTAAAAATGTTTTGAAATGCATTTTTAAGAAACATGGATGTGGATGATAAAGAGATCCCAGTAGATTATTACGTATAAACAACCTTGGATAATGAAGAGGTTGTAAAGTAAACCCTTACCTTGTACTTTTACTTGGTTGGGGTAGGTTAACCTCCTGTATAATGGTGAAATAGTTGTTATTAAATTATACAAGAATCATATATAATAATATGATATCATATGAATATCTTAGAATTATCGTCGTTTCGGGAGTTAACTTACTCATTTTCTTTTATATGTTTTGTTACATAAGCCTTGGTTGTTGTATCTTATTCATATCCAGAATGATATCTAGTCCTTAAACATCATTTTTAAATCATCAAATGATAATTATACTTGAATGGATACGATGGAGAATGAATCTCATCGCGTTCGTGGAGACGGTAGTCCGTACGTACGCACGAGCGACAATATCATTCTTTTGATATTAAAATAATATATAAATGGATGGTATATCATATATACAGAATCATTAACATGTTATATTTATTATTTACATGAGTTACACATCATTATTATACCCATCCAAATAATATTATATTGAATAACAATTACACCACGACGTGGAGACGGTAAGCCGTACGTACGCACGTATGGTGACATGTTATTCAAAGGGTGGATAGAATACTGAATATGATTGTACCATATTTATAATAACATCACAGTATATGTGAGATACTGGAGTTTTTATTTTAGAATGGTAAGAACAAAGGAAGAAGAAGTGGAAGAAGAAATGAACTTGGAGAAGGGTGGTGAAATCATTACCTCTTCTTCAGGTTCTTCCTTTTGATTTGATCAAAAGGGCTCCTTAGGTTGGCTTTCTGATCAAACTAAGGCCTCTAGGTTGTAGTGAGGGATGTTGGGAGAGTATTTGGGCAGAGTTTGGCCGAACCAAAAGGCTATGAAGGTGTGAAGAAATGAGAAGGAGGAGTGCCCTTTTATAAGAGGGGTGAGGGGCACCTTTGGAAAATCTAGAAATATTAATTTATAATAAATTCATATTCGGTTTCCAATGGCTCCAAAGTTGAATATTCAAAGGCTAAGGTGGGGATAGGTCGAAAACCACTCAACCAATAGAATTTAGACAGGTTTGGGTACTTATATTAACCTTATCATTAAGTATTAACTCTAAGTTAATTAGTTTCACTTTTACAATGTCTCTTTGTATTTTTATATAATATGGTTAATAAACTTACTATATACATCCCATCGACCCCCAAGTGGTCCATTAATGATGAACCTATCCTGATATAAGTCTCTTGGCCGAACCTTAGATTTTTAGGAATTTAATATCAATTAATAATATAATATTTGTTTTAAGAACACTTTTATGTCAATTTTGACACTATTCAATAGTTGATTTTTGTGAAACTCATAACAGATTGATTACTTCGAAAAAGGTCAATTAAATCAATCCTAATATATCATATTATCCTATAAAATTAGTTTAATTCATTAAAAGTTTCATATTATATTTTTTTGGGTATTTATAATATCAATTATTTTAACTGTTCACTATTATAGTAATTACTGCATCATCATTGTGTCATAAATAAAATAAATTATTTAATGTCTAAAAATTATAAATAAAATATATTTATGTAGGAAATCGTTTTATCTTTCTAATGAATATTTATAATCTAAAATCCAACTTATATAACCCTATGTAACAATTGTTTTTCTAAAAGATATATGCTTGTGTCATTTTTGTATTCATTTTAACTTAATTAAAATAAAGTGTCATTATCACTTACAAGTGGATCCATGGGGTCCCGAAATCAACCCAAAGATTCCCTTGGTCGACCATGTATCAACCAATAGGGTTAAGACACGTTTTAGGGTAATTTAGTATTATTATAATATTATTTTTTAACCCTTATTTACCGGATTTACCCTTAACCATGGTAAATAAAATATTTACCGCAGTAATTATTCAAAATGTCTAAAAATAAAAGTTACCTATTTACAAAATTTGAACATCCTATTACAAATATGGAATCCATTTTCCTAAATTCAAAACACAGAAGTGGCAGAAATTAATTTAAAATTAATTCCCGCTGTCAAAACAAAAAGCGTGTTTTTAAGAGATAATAACTATCAAAAGATTGACACTTGTTTATGTTCGGTTTAATTGTAAATTTATGTCCAATGACCAACATTATATTAAATGGTAAAAATATATTCTAAATATAATTTAAAACTACTAAAATTCATAATTTATCACTATTAATTATTTTGATTAAAAATGTTGTTTTTAATTAAAATTTAGTAATTTTCACTATTCATCAAAATATGAAAGTTATCCGAAAAGTACCAAAATTTCACCTTAGGCTAAATTTGATATTCCGAATCCAGAAATGAATTCCATTTTAAAATATAAAATATATATAATTTTGAAAAGTAGGTATTACTATTCATAACTGCTAGTTTGATTGGTTGTGGTGTGTGTTAAAACTCAAGGTTGCGTACAACACATGCTACTGTATTATTCAAAGAAAGCGTATCGTGGAAGCTTGGGATGTTTCATTTTAAATTTTTTGATGTCTCCATTTAGTCAAAAAGTTTAAAATATTGTATTTAAAAAGGTTTCACTATCAAATGTTGATAAAAGTGCAATACTGAAAATGAATCTGTTCTTGCATTATGACTAAGAAACTCATAATATGGATTCTAAAATTATAAGGATTATATAAAGTTTAAAATGTAGTTAATACTATTCATGACCTCTTTTAATGGTGTGATTGAACTCGGTGTTGCGTGTAGTGCAAGTTATTGAATTATTTTTAAGAAATAACACACTCTGAAATCCGGGGGTGTTACATTCTCCCCTCCTTCAATAAATTGCGTCCTCACAATTTGAAATTGTTCTTCGAAAATAAAAGGTTGAAAATAGAAAATATATTTGTGGGAAAACCCACATCGGAAATTGGGTTACTAAAATTTAGTCTTAATATGAGGAAAAGAGAAATGAAAGGGTCACCACCAAATTACGATCTCGATTAGGAGAACATTGGTGGCAATTAGAGACATATAATTGGAGGAAAAACGTAAATATTTATAGGTAGTGATTGAGGTCATCAATCACAAACAAGTATAAAATTGAGGTCCTTAAACTCATCAATCTATGATGATTTGAAATACCATCGGTTCAACAAAACATAGGGTATTAGGATAACACATTTTTTTACGTTTCAAAATTTCTTAGTTGAAATCCCACATCGAAAAATGAATTAATGAGTCCTCTATTTTTAAAAAAAAGTGGAAAGTATGAAGATTACCGAAAATAACACATACTAGGGTTCCATGTAGGAAAATATGGATATGGAAGAGAAATCTAACCATCAATTATCTGATGGAGAGTGGTAGAGAACATGGCTATGAAAAGGCCAACAATCCCAAAGCCATAAATTAGTGATGATTTAAGGTACCATCTAGGGAAACATTTTTGTTCTAAGTTCCTTTTATTAATGTTGAGGAATTTATTTATGAGATTGGCTAAGATCATAAGGAGATATACTTACTTTATAATCAGAGTTTTATCCATTAATAAGTTTCTACCACAAACTCATCTTTCACTCTAAAAGATAATAGAATGTAATTTTTTATTTATTTATACTATTCGTACAGGGTTCCAAAATAAATGAATTTATAATTCATCTACCAGATCTTTAAAAAAACAACATTATTTAATCCAGGACATCTCATGGGCCAGTGGTAGGTGATACACCCTTGTCGCCCTTCAGTTGCGGGTTCAAGTCTCGCAGCCTTGCCGGACGCGACGGGTTGCCGCCCGACCTCCGGGTTGTCCTTTTGTGGAAATCCAAAATAATCCAAACTATAACTATCCAAAATACTTCTATCCAAACTCACAGTCCAACATTTATAAGGAAGGTAAACATAATATAGATCCTTTTTACCCCGTAATAGCATATGAATACCTTCATCATGTACTACCATATTCCTTATTGATTACATTCATGTTCCCTTATTCCATATAGAATGCTGGATATACTTCATTAATCCAAAAATGTTTTAAACCCCAACAATGATGGAATATAAAAATCATTAATCAGCTTCAAGGTAGTCAATAATATCCAATATAATTTATCCAAATCAATCATGTATTATTCTAAAATCACCACCTCGGTATCTGAACCATATTATGGTTTATCTTTCTCTCAACCATATATTTTCCAAACATTTAACCTGCTTCTGAGTCACTTTTCTTTGTTCCACACCATCTCAAGTCCTTAATGAAATAGTACTGCAGTACAATCCTTATATACTCCATAATTATTATAACAAGTACATTGTTGATACAACACTCAATTGACATAATCAACATAAGAACTCTAATCATTCCTCTTCATCTGAGGTAGTATCATAACTTGATTATTATCCAATAGCATCATTTGAGGCATAGTCTGATGACTGGGGCATAGGTTCACGTAGTGTCCAAACTCCTTGCAAATGAAGCATTGTACATTTGAAACCATTTTCTTACCCTTGCAGTCATGTACTTTGTGCCCTTTTCCTCCACACTTATAACAAACTCCCATTCCTTTCCGGCAATTTCCAGGGTGTTTCTTTCCACAGTTACCACATATGGGAAAATTCTTCTTTTCCCTCTTCCCTTTATCCATTTTTCTCTCTTCCATCCTTTTCTTCTCTTGCTTCCCTTCAAAGACATAGGACTCAGTAAACTCTTTACATATCTTATCAAAACATGATATTATTTCTTCATATGATGATAATACATGGGAGACTATTTCTCTTATCAATTCTAGCTTAAAATCATGAAAGATATGATCCTTCCTTCTCTTTGGATCATGTGCATTTCTGGAGTTCTCATTCCTTCTACTGGGCGCCATTTCTAAACAATGCCATAAACTAGATCAGTTTATGAATCAAAATACATAATCCCATACTTATAAAACACTTAACATAAATTCAACTATTTATGGATATAATCTATAATCATAAAAATGTTTTCTTTGAGGAAGTATATACTCATAAACCCTTCATAATGATTTGTAAAGAAAATGAGAGTTATCCTAAGCATATCCCCCGGGAGTGTCGTAACCAAGAGTGCAGCAAGGCCCGTTGTCGTGCACCAGTTCCCGTTCGAGTCTAGCTCAAAGCGGTGTTTTCGGGTTTTACCCCTAGGTACATCTGTGCCAGAGCCGCCTCTACCTTCTCGTATCCAGACAGGGATGTATTGCTCGGAAAACTCACAAAATCTCTACAATACCAAAATTCTAGGAAGTTCTTCTATACTAATCCTCAAAGTTTATCTTAGGTCTACGTGCTCTAATCAGAGTTTATCTAAATCTAGCTTCCAAGGTTTGTACAAAACTTCCTATGATACCAACTGTAACGCCCTGACCCCAGTTACCCAGAGTCGGTGCATTATTACATAACATTGGCATGATCACAAGAAATATCAAATCTCGAAAGACCGATTGGTTTAGTAGCCTTGGAAACACTAGATATATTCATAAGTTTTACATTACATCATAAAATGAAAAACTACTACAACAACATAATGTTTCCACAATCCACACTATTAACCCCTCATAAAAATCCCTGCAGGTCATTCATAACTTACTTCTTCACATCCTGGGAAAAATAAAACATACAAAAGGGGTGAGCTCAAATGCCCAGTAAGGATAACAATATAGCGGAAACTTTCATAAATAAGAATAAACATTTAAGGCAATGTATAACTAAAACAAAAGCCTTTTAAATATGAACTTTCAACATGGTATGGCATAAATAAAATGAAATAATTCCATTTACTTATTCACATGGATATTCTACTAATTGAATAATCACATGCAAAAATCAATAACCACTTTCATAATGTTGGAATGCATAATGCCAGACTATCATAACCACATAGCCAAGGCCTCGTGCCAAGACTACAAATAAGATTTTGTCAAGGCCTTGTGCCAAGACACTAGTTTGTCTCATGAGACCTACCGATGCATCGAGGAGCTATAGCGGGCTCCACCCGTCACATATTAAGTCCAATGCATTCCCATATGAAAAGGTTTAAACATAACATAAACATTCATATTAAAACTAGCATATGAAATGTCAATACTTTCACCATAAACTATGAATGGTATAAAAATAGCACATCCACAGTCAAACATATCACAAAACCTTCAATACAATATAGAATTTTTGTATCATAATAAATCAACTTCAAATAATCTTAAAATCCATCAAAGGATGTTGACATAGATGAAATAAAAATTCTTTTTAACGAAATATCTCCTTTTATTTTGAAATAATTTAAGATCCATATAAAATAAAACATTTTCTTTGAAAATATTCTTATAAGCTTGTAAGGGAAGCTTTGAAGATTTTATAACGGCAGAAAATAGCCGCACCCGCCGTATAAGTTAAAAAAACATTCTTACCTTAATTCTGTCGAAAAGGTTAAAAAGGACCTTGTTTTGAAAACAACCAAAAGATTCCTTTATAAACCACTTATAAAAGTCAAAAAAGGGTATAAATGACTTTAACTCATATTCTAGTAAATATTAAAAATGTTTTGAAATGCATTTTTAAGAAACATGGATGTGGATGATAAAGAGATCCCAATAGATTATTACGTATAAACAACCTTGGATAATGAAGAGGTTGTAAAGTAAACCCTTACCTTGTACTTTTCCTTGGTTGGGGTAGGTTAACCTCCTGTATAATGTTGAAATAGTTGTTATTAAATTATACAAGAATCATATATAATAATATGATATCATATGAATATCTTAGAATTATCGTCGTTTCAGGAGTTAACTTACTCATTTTCTTTTATATGTTTTGTTACATAAGCCATGGTTGTTGTATCTTATTCATATCCAGAATGATATCTAGTCCTTAAACATCATTTTTAAATCATCAAATGATAATTATACTTGAATGGATACGATGGAGAATGAATCTCATCGCGTTCGTGGAGACGGTAGTCCGTACGTACGCACGAGCGACAATATCATTCTTTTGATATTAAAATAATATATAAATGGATGGTATATCATATATACAGAATCATTAACATGTTATATTTATTATTTACATGAGTTACACATCATTATTATACCCATCCAAATAATATTATATTGAATAACAATTACACCACGACGTGGAGACGGTAAGTCGTACGTACGCACGTATGGTGACATGTTATTCAAAGGGTGGATAGAATACTGAATATGATTGTACCATATTTATAATAACATCACAGTATATGTGAGATACTGGAGTTATTATTTTAGAATGGTAAGAACAAAGGAAGAAGAAGTGGAAGAAGAAATGAACTTGGAGAAGGGTGGTGAAATCATTACCTCTTCTTCGGGTTCTTCCTTTTGATTTGAACAAAAGGGCTCCTTAGGTTGGCTTTCTGATCAAACTAAGGCCTCTAGGTTGTGGTGAGGGATGTTGGGAGAGTATTTGGGCAGATTTTGTCCGAACCAAAAGGCTTTGAAGGTGTGAAGAAATGAGAAGGAGGAGTGCCCTTTTATAAGAGGGGTGAGGGGCACCTTTGGAAAAGCTAGAAATATTAATTTATAATAAATTCATATTCGGTTTCCAATGGATCCAAAGTTGACTATTCAAAGGATAAGGTGGGGATAGGTCGAAAACCACTCAACCAATAGAATTTAGACAGGTTTGGGTACTTATATTAACCTTATATTTAAGTATTAACTCTAAGTTAATTAGTTTCACTTTTACAATGTCTCTTTGTATTTTTATATAATATGGTTAATAAACTTACTATATACATCTCAGCGACCCCCAAGTGGTCCATTAATGATGAACCTATCCTGATATAAGTCTCTTGGCCGAACCTTAGATTTTTAGGAATTTAATATCAATTAATAATATAATATTTTTTTAAGAACTCTTTTATGTCAATTTTGACACTATTCAATAGTTGATTTTTGTGAAACTCATAACAGATTGATTACTTCTAAAAAAGTCAATTAAATCAATCCTAATATATCATATTATCCTAGAAAATTAGTTTAATTCATTAAAAGTTTCATATTATATTTTTTTGGGTATTTATAATATCAATTATTTTAATTGTTCACTATTATAGTAATTACTGCATCATCATTGTGTCATAAATAAAATAAATTATTTAATGTCTAAAAATTATAAATAAAATATAATTATGTAGGAAATCTTTTTATCTTTCTAATGAATATTTATAATCTAAAATCCAACTTATATAACCCTATGTAACAATTGTTTTTCTAAAGGATATATGCTTGTGTCATTTTTGTATTCATTTTAACTTAATTAAAATAAAGTGTCATTATCACTTACAAGTGGATCCATGGGGTCCCGAAATCGACCCAAAGATTCCCATGGTCGACCATGTATCAACCAATAGGGTTAAGACACGTTTTAGGGTAATTTAGTATTATTATAATATTATTTTTTAACCCTTATTTACCGGATTTACCCTTAACCATGGTAAATAAAATATTTACCGCAGTAATTATTCAAAATGTCTAAAAATAAAAGTTACCTATTTACACAATTTGAACATCCTGATTCCAAATATGGAATCCATTTTCCTAAATTCAAAACACAGAAGTGGCAGAAATTAATTTAAAATTAATTCCCGCTGTCAAAACAAAAAGCGTGTTTTTAAGAGATAATAACTATCAAAAGATTGACACTTGTTTATGTTCGGTTTAATTGTAAAATTATGTCCAATGACCAACATTATATTAAATGGTAACAATATATTCTAAATATAATTTAAAACTACTAAAATTCATAATTTATCACTATTAATTATTTTTATTAAAAAAGTTTTTTTTAATTAAAATTTAGTAATTTTCACTATTCATCAAAATATGAAAGTTATCCGAAAAGTACCAAAATTTCACCTTAGGCTAAATTTGATATTCCGAATCCAGAAATGAAGTCCATTTTAAAATATAAAATATATATAATTTTGAAAAGTAGGTATTACTATTCATAACGGCTAGTTTGATTGGTTGTGGTGTGTGTTAAAACTCAAGGTTGCGTACAACACATGCTACTGTATTATTCAAAGAAAGCGTACTGTGGAAGCTTGGGATGTTTCATTTTAAATTTTTTGATGTCTCCATTTAGTCAAAAAGTTTAAAATATTGTATTTAAAAAGGTTTCACTATCAAATTTTGATAAAAGTGCAATACTGAAAATGAATCTGTTCTTGCATTATGACTAAGAAACTCATAATATGGATTCTAAAATTATAAGGATTATATAAAGTTTAAAATGTAGTTAATACTATTCATGGCCTCTTTTAATGGTGTGATTGAACTCGGTGTTGCGTGTAGTGCAAGTTATTGAATTATTTTTAAGAAATAACACACTCTGAAATCCTGGGGTGTTACAAAAACTATTTGATATACTAATTTAACCATATAAATTATCTCAATGAAAAAAGTTGTTTTTAATTAAAAATTAGCGTATTTTTACTATTCATCATAATATGAAAGTTATCAGAAAAATAACAAAAATTTATCCAAATTAAATTTTTATATCCTGATTACAAAGAAGAATTTTATTTTGTCAAATTGAACTTATAAACATGTCAAAAACTATATTTAATGTGGGTGCGCCATCAAAAGGCGGCAAAACTGCATTTTTTGAAAAATACTTATTTTACCCAAAAAATTTATTTTGTTCTCTTACCATGTTCTAGAAAATGTGTAAGATGAATAATAATGTTATAAAATTGAAAATGTAGTTAATACTATTCATAACGGCTAGTCCATAATAATATATTTTTGTTTAGTGAAACCCAGTATTGCGTACTACACACGCTACCGAGGAAGTTCGTGATTACGTGTAATTCAAGCCAAGTCAGTATTGTGTGTTGTGAAAGATTAATTTGGTGTTGCGTATAACATAAGACATAAAAATAATATTTCTCATAAAATCTCAGGGTGTTACATTCTACCCCCCTTAAAATTAATTTCGCCCTCGAAATTTGTCACTTCATTACAAACAGATGAGGATACCTCTCCCTCATCATATCGTCAAGTTCCCATGTAGCTTCTTCTAATTGGTGGTTCCTCCATAAAACTTTCACCAAGCGAGTGGTCCTGTTCCATAGGAAATTTTCGCTACGATCCAGAATTTCTATCGGTTGTTCTTCATAATAAAGATCTTGCTCCAGCGGTACAACTTCTAAGCTGAGTACATGTGAAGGATCGGGTATGTACTTTCTCAGGAGAGATACATGGAACACATCGTGAACTTGAGATAGATTCAGTGGAAGCGCCAATCGGTAAGCTACCTTCCCAACATGATCCATAATTTCAAAAGGACCGATATATCTAGGGCTCAACTTTCCCTTCTTTCCAAATCACATGACCCTCTTCCAGGGAGATATTCGTAAGAACACTTTATCACCCACTTCAAACTCTAGGTCTTTTCTTAGGTTGTAGGTATAACTTTTCTGTTGACTCTGAGATACTCTTATGTGTTGTTGAATAGATCTAACCTTTTCTTCCATCTCATCAACAAGATCAGGTCCTAATAGCTTTCTTTCCCCAACTTCATCCCAGCAAGTTGGAGTTCTGCATTTCTTTCCATAGAGGGCTTTATAAGGAGCCATCTGAATACTGGAGTGAAAGCTATTATTATAAGAAAATTACACCAAAGATATGTGTTGATCTCAACCACCTTTGAAATCCATAGAGCAAGCTCTCAACATGTCTTCTAGAGTTTGAATTGTCCTCTCAGACTGACCGTCTGTCTGAGGATGGTAAGTAGTGCTGAAACTCAACTCTGTATCTAGAGCATGATGAAGACTTCGCCAGAATTTTGAGGTAAACCTCATATCCCGATCAGATATAATGGAAAGTGGTACTCCATTCAATCTTACCACTTCCTTTACATATATCCTGTAAAGCTGATCAAGAGAAAAATCTTCTCTAATAGCAATGAAGTGTGTTGACTTCATAAGACGATCAACTATAACCCAAATAGCATTATTTCCATTGAATGTTTTAGGAAGTCCAGTGACAAAGTCCATAGTGATTTTTTCCCATTTCCATTCTGGTATGGGTAATGGTTGTAACATCCCCTTAGACTTTTGTCTCTCACCTTTAACTTGCTGAAAAACCAAGCATCGAGAGACATATTCTGCAACTTCTCTTTTCATGTCATCCCACCAAAAGTACTATTTCAGGACCCTATACATCATTGTACTTCCAGGATGAATAGAAAATAAAGAACTATGAGCCTCGTCCAGTAGCTCCTTCTTTAATTCTAGTATGGGAGGAACAAAAACCCGATTCCTGAACCTTATTATCCCATCACAATCAATGTTCAATTCAGGAAAATTTCTCACCTTCTTTTGTAACTCTACATCTTCTTTCTATGCCTCTTTAATCTTCACGTTTATAGATGGTTGAACATTCATTTGAGAAATATAATATTTTTCCCTTTCCATTATAATTCCAAGATCCATCCTTTGTAAATCTGTAAATATTGGAATTTTTGTGATCCTCATCATGGATAAGCTAGCATGGTCTTGTCGACTTAATGAATATGCTACCTTTTTTTCTTTCCAAGGGTGGTAATGAATTGAGCTGTCGTAATCCTTAATCAGCTCCAACCATCATCTTTGATGCATATTCAGCTCCTTTTGTGTGAAAATATACTTTAAACTTTTATGATCAGTATAAATATCACACCTTTCACCATAAAGGTAATGCCTCCAAATCTATAATGCAATGATTACCGAAGCTAACTCCAAATCGTGAGTTGAGTAATTTTGCTCATGGATTTTCAACTGTTGTGATGCATAAGCTATCACCATATCATTTTTCATGAGAACACACCCCAGTCCCTTCTTGGATGCATCACTGTAGATGAAAAACCTTTCTCTGCTGCAAGGTAGTGTGAGCACAGGTGCACTGGATAACCTTCTTTTTAGCTCTTTGAAATTATCTTCATATTCCTCAGTCCAAACAAAATTAACTCCTTTCCGAGTCAACTTGGTGAGTGGGTTAGATAACCTTGAAAAATCTTTCACAAAACGTCGGTAATATCCAGCCAAACCAAGAAAACTTCAGATCTCAGTTACTGTTGTTGGTCTCAACCCTCTTTCGATAACCTATGTTTTTTTTGATATACAAATATCCCCTCTTTTGAGATTATGTGACCCAAAAATGAAACTTTTTGAAGCCAAAATTCACACTTGGTAAATTTTCCATAAATCTTCTCCCTTCTTAGGGCCTTTAACACAATTCTCAAGTGATCTTCTTGTTCTTCCTTGATCTTTGAATAGACAAGAATATCGTCTATAAAGACTACCACAAACTGATCAAGAGAGTCTCTAAAGACTCTATTAATCAGATCCACGAAGATAGCAGGGGCATTAGTAAGACCAAATGGCATCACTATAAATTCATAGTGTCCATACCTTGTACGGAAAGTTGTCTTTGGTATATCCTCCCTTTTGACCCTTAATTGATGATACCCTAAACGAAGATCAATCTTGGAAAATTATTGAGCTCCGTGTAGTTGGTCAAATATGTCATCAATGCGTGGGAGAGGATATTTGTTCTTGATAGTGATCTTGTTAAGTTCTCGATAATCCATGCGGTGTCTCATTGATCCATATTTCTTATTAACAAATAGAACAGGTGCTCCCCAAGGTGACGTACTAGGGCGTATGAATCCTTTATCAAGATTCTCTTGGAGTTTCATCTTCAACTCTTGTAACTCAATTGGGGGTATTCTATAAGGTGTCTTTGAAATAGGCAAAGCACCTGGTATGAGTTCTATTGAAAACTCAACTCACGATTTGGTGGAAGACCTGGAAATTCCTCCAGAAAGACATCATCAAATTCCTGTACAATGGGCATATTATTAATCGTGAGTTTCTCTCCAACCATTTGAGATAAATAACCTTCATTTAGTGGAATCAAGACCCATAAGATGGAAGAAATTTCCACTGGAAGGTTATGTTCATCCTTGCATCGATAGACGATTATAGATTGATCTGGAATATGAAATGTGACCTCCCATTTTGTCCATTTATATGATCTCCATATGTAAAATTAAAATCCATTCCAAGAATCACATCAAATTCCACTATAGGAAGGATCACAAGATTTGCAGGAAGCTCTTTCCCGCAAACTTCAATCGGAGAAGAATTGTAAACTTTTGATGTGACTGTTATGACATTAGGATTTGTCACAGCTAACTCAACATCTAATTGTTGAGGAAATGCGGCGATACCCTTAGAAAATTCTTCAGAAATAAAAGAGTGGGTGGATCCAGAATCAAATAAAACATTTGCTACTTTAGAGTGGATGGTAAGTGTACCTCTCACCACTTTGTTGTCATACTCCACATCGCCGATAGTAATTCCATGTGACTTTCCTTTATCTTTGGCCTTAAAAGTTTGTTGACGTCGATCATCATGATCAACCCTTGGATTTGGGCATTGATTGGCATAATTCCTCATCTCTTTGCACTTGAAAAATTGAAGTGTAGTAGGTTCATTCTGTGTATCCCTTCTTTTGTTTGCATCATTAGACATCTTCTTCCCTTTATTTTGATATTCAATTGCCCGATGACCTTCTTTTCCACACTTATAACATTTTCTTGTCCCCTTAAGACAATTTCTTCTATGTTTCATTCCACACATTGAGCATAAGGGAAAACTCATCTTCTTTTCAGTGTGGTCTTTAGATTTTCCTTTGAATTCCATTTTCCTCTTCTTATCAAACCCATGTGACTTATGGGTTACACTAATCATCATCTTGACCTTGAGAGCACATCGAAAAATTTCCTTATAGCTATTGAAGTCCCTTATGGATAACGCCCTTCGATGACTTGGTTTTAAGCCACTAAAGAATTGATCAATCTTAATATCAGGAAGGATAATAATTCCAGAAGCGTACCTTGCAAGTCTTGTAAAATTTTCTTCGTAGGTACCAACAGATTCATCATCCTTTTGCTTCAGTTCAAGAAAATCCTTCTCCATCTTTGTTCTAATAATACGAGGGAAATACTTATTGAAAAATAAGTTCTTGAACTCGTCCCATTCCATGGACTCAATTTCATGCCTTTGCCTCGTATTCTTAATAAGATTCCACCATTGATCAGCATCACCTTCCAAACCATACACTGCTAAGATCACTTTATCATATTCAGAACGTTGAAGAACTGAGAATATCTTTTCAGTGGTACTGATCCATTGTTCATCCACTAATGGATCAGAAGACCCACTAAATGAAGGTGGATGCTGCCTCATGAAGGATTCAATAGAATGTTGCTCCTTCCATTGCTCGTTTGGAAGTCCAGCATGATTCATAGCTTGAGAAAGTTGTGTGAGAATGGCTACAAGATTCTGCATTCCAGCTCCCATAACGTTTGGTTGCTCAGGGGGAAAATCATTGCATTGCCCGTCGCATTACGAATTAACACGGTTCCTTTAGGTTCCAGCCATTGACTAAAACCAAGAAGAATAGTGTGAGAAACACTAATTATAATAGGAAAACCACATAATCAAGAATAAAAATTCACACTTAAGGTCTTATCATAGGTTGTTCATGGCCATTTATAAAACATTAAGATTGTGTTCTATTCTTAGACATATCCTTAGGTTTCTTACTAAGGCTTTCACATCCTAGTTTCCAAAGGTTGACTATACCTTTCCTCTGATACCAACTATAACGACCCATAATTTAGATACATGCTTATTACTTCAAAATTGAAGCATAATTATTACAACATATAACAAAACCACGAAAGGACGGTATAAGTATAGTGTCTTTAGAAACTGGGAAACATAAACAACTGGTTCATAAATAATCTACGTTGTATCCCATTTATTTCATCATATCTAGAGTCTCTTTTTGGAATATCCTACTTAATATCCTTCTTCCTGACCTGGGGAAAAGAAAACATACAAAAGGGTGAGCTCAAATGCTCAGTAAGGGTAAACAAAAGAAATATCAAACATATCATATTTATAAGAACATAACATTTATAAAATCTTATCCTGCAAAAGAGATCATAACATGGGATAAATCATAGAAGTGAAATGTAATTCCAATAATAATAAATTAAAACATGAGGCTTTGTGGCATACACACATAATCATAGAAAATCATTTCTTAGTAGTCAAGACTCATTTCCAAGACTATCTTAGCAGACAAAGTCCTTTTCTAAACTGAGTCCACTCCTCATTTCAGTCCTGTTTCACTGAACCGGTTTAACATTCCGTTCCAGACATGTCTATCTCATGAGATATAAATCTTTACCCAATGCATTGGAGGGAGATATAGGTCCCACCCATCTCATAATGATACCATTATTATGTGTGCCACAAAATCATAAACTATACATCATAGCATAAACCATGTAATAAAAATGGGATTCTTAAACATCACGTCATCATAACATAATCCATAAAAGGATATCGTAAAAATAATTCTATCATAACATAATCAAATCAATGTAAAAATTGGGATATAAACAGAACCCTATATTATCTTAGATGGAAAATAAATTTGATAAAACACTTGAACTCCATTCTTGAGGAAAATATCCTTTCAACTTCAAAAACATTTTCTTTTCTTAACATGTCATATAATTTTGAACTAAAATAAGTGGATTAAAAATAAACTTGAAAAATTGTAAAGGAATATTCCTGAATATAATGTTCTAAAAATCCATTCATGCCGTATAAGTTAAAAAAAACATTCTTCCCGTACTTTGGCCGGAAAAGTCAAAAAGTACCTCGTACGAAAAACGTCAAAATATTCCTTTCATATCTTTTACTAAAAACTCACCAAAGGGTAAAATTGGATTTAAAAAATTTTAGGAGGATATAAATAATATTACATATTGAGGAAACATGTATGTTGATGATAAATATTCCCCAGTAAATTCTGAAGTATAAACAATTTCTGATAAAAATGAGATTTTGAGATTTTCCCTTACCTTAGGACTGATTTGCTTCGTAATTGTCTAAACCATCTGTATAATGATTTAAATAGTGTCGTTGACTTATTCCAGAATCATAATTATTTTTATGATATCATATATGGTCATTTTCTTAGCTTCTTATTAGTAATATTTCATTGCTACTTGTTATTTGGGTGTTTATTGCTTTATGTTCGTATGTGTGTTTTTCGAATAAATTCTTATTACTCTTTTTAGGTTATAGAAAACTCATTTCCAGAAATGTTTTAGTGTAATATATATAATATTTATTCATTAAATTCATTTATATAATCACAATTTAATGAATATCATGTAGAACGAGTCCCATCAAATCGTGGAGACGGTATTCCGTATGTATGCACGAGCGATGATATCGTTCCCATGATTGTGGAATTGTATTGGAGTGTATGTATACTATTTCAGAATCAATATCACTTTACAATAATAATATATAGTCATTATTTACACCATTATACCCATCCAAGTAAGGTGGTGGTGGAAAATAGATTACACCACGGCGTGGAGACGGTATTCCGTACGTGCGCGCGCGCGGTGATTTCGTTTTCCGTAGGATGGATAGATGGTGAAATAGGGATGTTTCATACTTATAATAACATATCAGTATATGAGTTGTAATGATGT
Organism: Viscum album; assembly: GCA_963277665.1. Classification (NCBI taxonomy): domain Eukaryota; kingdom Viridiplantae; phylum Streptophyta; class Magnoliopsida; order Santalales; family Viscaceae; genus Viscum; species Viscum album. The sequence continues at coordinate 2,077,391,159 of OY728128.1, read as the reverse complement.
TATTACTTCATAATGAAACAACTAAAGAAGAATAAGTATAAGAAGAAATAAATTTGAAAGAATCGGTAACAGACATTACCTCTTCTTTGAAGCGCCTCTTTGAGACCTCCTCTAAGGGCACTAAAATTGGTCTTTGAAGAAGACCAGGACCTCTAGGATGTTTCTAGGGACGTGGGGAAGTGAAATTGGCATGGTTTGGCCGATATTGAAGGCTCAAATTGGTGTGAGGAGGAGGGGGAGGAGGTACCCTTTTATAAGGGATGAGAGGAGAACCTTTGGAAATATAACAAATATTAGTTTTATTAAATCCCAACCCCACATAAAAACTTACAAAATGACTCATATCCGAATATTAGATGATATAGAGTTGTAATCCCATCAACCAATAAAATTTAGACAAGTTAGGAATTTATTTTAAACATTATCAACTTGATTTATTCTTATTTATCAATTTAATTTTATTTGTGGTAATAATGTTCTAAATTTTAAATTATTATAAATAATTACATATGCATTGTGAATTTTTCATAATTTGACACTTTATGACATTGTAGACCATATAAATTTTAATTTATAATTTTTAAATATATTTGTGATTTTTAAACAATTTTATAATATGTTATTTTTATAAAATAACAATAGTGTCAATTTTGACACTATTCATTTATTTGAATTTAAATAAAATATATACAGAAGATATGTTCGAACTAAAAGCTTTAATAGATTTATAAAATGTCATATGTATCTATAAAATTATTTGATCACATTAAATAGTTCATATAATATTTATTTTAATATTTTTAATACCATTTATTTGATATTTTAATTAAAAAAATAATTTCAACATCACTATTGTGTCATAATTAATGATAATTATTTAATCCTTAAAAATTATAAATAAATTCATAAGATGTATATAATTGTATTATCTTTCTGGAGACTATTAATTTTAGAAGTTGTATTAAGTTTATCACTAAAGTAAAATTATTATACTTATAAGATTTAAGAAAGTGACATGTTGTCACTTTCTTTGGTTTTAACAATAATTAAATTATTTTCATGGAAATAAGTCCATTAAATGAATCTAATCCGACCATTAGGTGATATGGGTCGACTTTTAGTCATCCAATAGGATTTTGGAAGGTGTTAGGGAATTTTATAATCTTATATTTACCCTTAATTACCCGATTTACCTTTAACTATGGTAAATAAAATTTACATTAGTTACTATTCATAATGCCCAAAAATAAAAAGTAGCCTATTAACATAATTTGGACCCAATTATTCCAAATATGGAATCCATTTTTCAAAATTCAAAGAAAATAATTTGCAGTAATTAATTTAAAATTATACCCGTTGTTAAGAAAATGGGTTTTAGAATTTAAAACACTGCCAAAGATTGAAATGTTTTTACCTATGAATTCAATGTGAAATTAATGCACATGACATATATTATATTAAATGGTAAAAATATATTCTATTTATACTTTAAAACCATTCAATAGTATAATTTAACCATATAAATTATCTCAATGTAAAAAGTTTTTTTGAATTAAAAATTAGTGTATTTTTACTATTCATCAAAATATAAAAGTTATCAGAAAAATATAAAAAATTTATCCAAAGTAAATTTTTATATCCTGATTCCAAAGAAGAATTTTATTTTTTCAAATTTAACTTATAAACATGTCAAAAAAAATAGATTTAATGTGGGTGCGCCATCAAAAGGCGGCAAAACTGCATTTTTTTGAAAAATACTTATTTTACCCGAAAACTTTATATTGTTCTCTTACCATGTTCTAGAAAATGTTTAAGATGAATTATAATGTTATAAAATTCAAAATGTAGTTAATACTATTCATAACGTTTAGCCCATAATAATATATCGTTGTTTAGTGAAACCCGGTATTGCGTACTACACACGCTATCGAGGAAGGTCGCGATTGTGTGTAATGCAAGCCAAGTCAGTATTGTGTGTTGTGAAAGATTCCTTTAGTGTTGTGTATAACATAAGACATAAAAATATATTTATCATAAAATCTCAGGGTGTTATAGTATGGTCTATTTGAGTATTTCTTTAGTTTTTTCGGTCTCACAAACATTATAGTAGATTTCCTGGAATATATTAAATTTTTTTCCTTCCATATCTATAATCATTTGTGGTGGTATTTGTGGATGATATCATAGTCTATTCAAACACTCAATATGATGAATCTAAACATCTTTATACCATATTGGATAAAAAGAATAGAGCATAATTTATTTTCCAAGGTCACAAAGTTTCTATTTTGGATGGATAACATTAAATTCCAAGGTAATATTATCCCAGATATAAGAGTATAAGTTGACCTAGTAAAGGTGAGGGATGTAGTTTCCTAGAATAATACTAATAAAATAATTGTCATACAAAGTTTCTTAGCTAGCTGGATATTATAGGAAATTCATACATGACTTATCATTCTTGTAATCACCTCTTACAGGCTTGACTAAGACGGGTGTGAAGTTCTCGTGGTCATATTCCAACAAGACATCCTTTTAGAAGATGAAAGGGAGACTAACTTCAGCAATGATCTTCATTATACCAGAGCTGGAAAAGATATATGTTATTTATTGTGATATATTGGTTATTGGGCTTGGATAGTCTCTGATGAAGGAGGATTATGTCATGGTCTACAAGTATCATTAGTTGAGTCCATGTGGGAGGAACTACCCAACACATGATCAAGGTTTAGATTCTATTGATCATGCCTAACGCTGTTGGAGGCATTATTTAATGGGAAAGAGTTTTTGTTTGTGTACACAGACCATAAAATCCTAATGTATATATTTAAAAATCATGAGTAGAATATAAGTAAATGTAGCTGGGTTGAAAATATTTATTCCCTTGACATTTATCTTTTCTACATAATTTAAAAGGTAAATGAAGTTGATGATTCCCAAAGAAGGAGGACTCAGATGTAGGTAGTTTCAGAGACCAATAAAGAGTGGAAACATTTGACCCATTTTTTCAAAGACGCACATGGGGGTTATGGACCTTCATAGATAGTGTGTAATATTATATTTATCTGTGACTTATTCACTTATGGGGAGAGTGAAGATGATACAACTATCATATTCAGAGGGATTTGTTCTATGGGAGGGGATTTCATGTGATGTCTCGCATCATAGTTGGCTTGTTGATGAGGATGATATATTTTGATCCAATGATGTATCTGGGTTCTCCCCAAAATATAGTAGGATTTTATTTGAAAGAACCATTCCTCAATATGGTATTTTATCCCAGTGTTACCAAGATGTATTATGAATTACACCATTGATATTGGTGGTCGAGGATAACGTGGGAGATAGTTGGGTTCATTACTCGGTGTTCCACCTATCTCCTGGTAAAGGCGGAGCACCAGTAACCAATGATGCTTCTATAAATATTGCTTATTCCTACATGTTAATTAGACGATGTCACCTTATATTTTTTCATAGGGCTTCCTAGATCACCTTTTGGTAGTGATGATATATGGGTGATCATAGATAGGTTTACAAATGTTGCAAATTTTATTTTATTTTGGAGACTCTTTCAGTGGATGATCATAGGAGTCTCCACATTCATGAGAGCATATGGATCCATATGGTATCTTGTTGTATCAAAATAGAAATAAATGCTCATTTTACATCATGGTTCTGGCAGGGTTTGTATAGGGAACATGGTTCACAGGTACCGCTGAGTACTACCTATCACCTTGTAAGAACCCAGTTCTTATTCTTGAGGTATGGGTTTATTTTTTTCCTTTTCCTTAATTTTTTTTGAGGAAATAAGGGAAATGTGGGAAAAATCCCAAATTTATGGGTACACGCCGTGTAATTTTTCCACACACCATGTACTTTGGCCGTGTGGGATGGGCATATAGGGAGTGTAGGCATGGTGATGATTAAGGATGTAAAAACTAACTAAATGTCGTGTACTTAGTAATACACGTCGTGAAATCAGTCGGCAGGTGAACAGTAAGGTGGTGGAAGTATCCTCTAGAGGAATGATGGTACATGACGTGTACTTAGTAATACACACCATGTAATCATTCGGTAGATGAACAGTAAGGCAGTGGAGGGTAGACGCCAGTGAACAGTTAAAAAGAATGTACACACCGTGTACTTGAGAGTAAACGTCGTGTAGTTATATTTTTTTCGTTACAAATAGGAAGTATCCTCCTCATTCAGGAAAGAAGGCATAGAACGCACCAGGAGCTGTGGGAGAGGAGAATGAGACTTAGAGAAGATCCCGATCACTCACCAGGACTCTGATTCCTCCGCTGTTGATCTTGTTTGAACCGCACGGGTGAGATATTCTATCTTCTTGAACCACTCCTTCCAATTATTTCCCTAAGGGAAGTTATTTGGGTTTGAACGAGTGATATTTTATCTCATATCAACATCGTTCTTGGTTGTTTCGAGAGGCTCCTTTCACGTATATCGATCAGAGGAAATCTTGGTTGGTGTTCATGTGTTTAATTCCAACCGTCGAGTTGATTTTGTGTGTCGTTGAGCCACGCGCCCATGTTCGATGTGTCTTATGTCTGATGCTTTGACTGTTAAGATGCCTATAATTGCATAGGTAATCTAATGAATGAGTATATACTACTGTTTGGGATCGTTTCTTTGATCCAGGGCCACCCTGAGGGTGCATTTACCTTGTTTAGCCGTTTGGCTAGGATACCCATGGGTATACCATAATGATAGCATGTTTTGATTTTTCATGAGAGGAAACATATATAAATTTCTGACTTATTCATTGGGCTTGGACCAGTTACATTCTTTTCCTATGGAACGTCTTAGGGTGGTGTTTTTTTTATCCTGAGGGTAGTATTAGTTTATTCTGAGGCAACATTTCTTATGAATGTGGGTAGTAGCTTCCGTGCCTGAGGGAAAATTCTTGTACGCCTAAGGGAAATATTTTGTATGCTTGAGGGAAGTCACCTGAGGGATTCGTTCCTGCTTGCCTGAGGGTAAGGACTTGTATGTCCGAGGACCATGTTTACTTGAATATTCACTGTGGTGTTTTCTTTTTTTGTTCCTACCAAGCTAAAGCACAATCTTTGCCTTATTATTATCTTTTTCTTGTTAGATAGCATGTTGTGGTTTTTGCTGTGGCACTGGAATAGGAGATCGTCAGTTGAGTCCGAGTCTCAGGAAACTCATAATACAATTGTATTGAATTTTTAAATAATTATTAAAATGGTAATGTAACTGATAGAAATGGTTACTTGGGAGTACTTCCTAGTTTACTATATTTCATTATTTCACACTCATGTTGCACATTTTCACTGATAGTTGGGCACTGGCCTTTGGTGGTTGCCTACTAGGATTTACTTCTAACCCCCTATTTGGGTCATGTCTTGGGCCCAAATAGATTATATTTTAGTAGGTTTCGATAAGGGAATGGGTCCCTACATAGGTACAAGATTGTAGCAGAGGAGTAGGAGAGCATGGGACTGAGCATAGGCTTGCGATGTTGTTGTGTTCCTGTTGCACTGCTTTGTTTGGTTTTGCTGTACATAGTACCTTGTGCTGTATTGTATAAGATTGCAGTGTATCCAGTTTTGGCTGCTTTCTTAGAATTTGAGACATATTGAATCATCATATATATGAATGTTGGTTATCTTTTACTTCTATTTCATAATCCATTTCAGGTCCATATTATTTACTGCTTATGCTTTTGTATGTTAATATTTGTTTCCATTGCACTATACTTTGAAAAATGAGGGAATAGTTTCCCCACTATCAGTCCTAGACCCTCGCTACTAGTCGGCAGCGTCTGGCATTTGGGGAAATGCGCTTGAGGTCATGTGACCAACTGGGTTCAGGGAACCCGTTGCGTGGCACCTGAATCTGGGACGTTACAAAGTGGTATCAGATGAATTCTTTTCTTCTTGACTTACTATTTAGATCATATAGCCATAGATAGGACAGAATAGGTATTTGGTAACAAGCTATGCCTGGGGGTAGCTATCCCGTGTATAGGGAAAATCCAATTTACCTCGTGTTGCAATTTTTCTGGTTTCACAATTTTACAGTTGATTTGGTTTTCACTGTTAGGTGACGTACTTGTGGTGTGCCATTATATTTTTATACATGGGTCCTATTTAGTTGCAACCCAATGAGCTGAGGGTATACCATCTCATGCATCATTTAGGCTCATGTTAAAATCACATGTCATGCATAGTTTCTATGCCAAGTAGGTGCATTAGAAATTTCATGTTGTTGTGATAGATGTAGTGCTAGAAAATGCATTCTATTATGATAGATACCTTGATAAAATACCTACTATTTGGTAGGGTATTTTTATGTAAGGTTTTGTTAATGAATGCCAAAATTTGGTTCTTGAGGATTATGGGCCCTCATCAACCAGAATTTGGTGGATCATCGACTTGTTTACCTTGTTATAACATGTATAAGATTCCAAGATTTGGTTCTCAGAGAGAATGGGCCCTCACTGATCGGAATTTGGCACTTTGGTGTTCGTTTGAGTGTTTTTCTGGACTTCGGAGTAGTTTCTAAGGCTTACTATCCAGAAAAACCCAAAAATACATGCCATGTAGTTTTGACTACACGCTATGTGTTCTTCTGTTTGGGAAGAAACTATTTTTATAAAGTACACACCGTGTTCCTTTTGTACATGTTGTGTAGTCTCTAACCGTGTCATAGGCCATGTGGGCAGAAACATAGGATAGGGAAGTTCTTGGGGAAACACAGCGTGTACCGGTTGTACACGCCATGTAGGGTTGACCCTATGTCCATCGTGTGACTAAAAACACGGACGGAGAAATCTTATCTTAAACACGTCATGTCAATGCCGAACACGCCATGTAGTTTAATCTTGGGATCTGACCATGTAACTAACAACACGGGTCGGTGTTACCTCTTCTCGTACACGCCGTGTCCATCTGGAACATGTTGTGTTGTGTGAGCCATGTATTCGGCCATGTCTCGAACAACATGAGTCGATGGAGCTCATCTAGTACACGTCGTGTACCTGTGGGACACGCCGTGTAGTATTGACTGGTGGGAGACTGTGTGGACTTGGTCGTGTGGCTGGGGAGACTGACTGGTGTACACACCGTGTGCGGGTGTAACCCACCGTGTACCTGGGGTTGAGACACGCCCAGGCCGGCATCATAACACGACCATGTAAGGTCTTAAGGGTACACGCTGTGTAGACTTTATACACACCATGTAGTCTCTTTTTGACAGTTCTTATGGTTTCTGTTTCTTTTTGTTGTGAATCTTAACCGGACAATACAAACCTCGACAGTAAATTAAACTAAGGTGTGTGTTTGACCTTGTAGAGTCATGTCGCCGAGACGACCTCAAGTTTTTCACCAAGAGAGTGGAAACGATTATAACCTAGAGATGGTAGGCCATGTGCTACCGATAGATCCTCCAAAAGTGCCAGATACGGCTTCAGTCGTTATACTGGATGCCGGCGCGGATGCACAATTCTGTGAGGGCTTCATATGGTTTATGCAGACCTTCCAGGGAGCACTGCTGGTTGCCACATCTATGGCAGAGCTGACACGTATATTCTAGTAGTAGCATCTACATACGTTTTTAGGGGATGGCGGAACACAGGCTACGGAGTCATGGCTGGGTTCTATAGAGACGATCTTTGAGCATTTGGATATGCCTCCCGGGAGGTGGGTCAAGCTCGTTACTTACATGCTGCGTGATTCTACCAAAAGATGGTGGGATGTTACCACCCAAACTGAGCATCACCGAGACATGGTGTGGGAAGATTTTCTGGAGGATTTCTATGACTTTTTCTTTCCGAAGATTCTAAGGGGAGATCGAGCTCGACTGTTCATGAATCTGCAGCAGGACGCCATGTCAGTGATTGACTATTCTTCCTGCTTCACCGAGCTACAACATTTCACACCTGTTCTGGTGGGTGATGAGACGTTGATGGCTAGAATCTTTGAGGATGGTCTTCAATATGACATCTGAGCACCGGTGAATGTTTTTAGGTTTCCTAAAGTGTAACGACCCAAAGTTTCATTAATGGAAATCCATATTGATCTAATTAAATGTCTCTTTATGTTTATATAAAATTTCAACTTCTTTGGTTTTATGTTAAGAATTTTGACCGTTTCTAATATAGCCGTTGAATAGTGATCACATGATTAGTATAAATATAGGGCTTTAACAAATCAAATTTACTCAGACAAAGGAAGCGATGGCCACATCCAGTAGAATTTCCCCATACAAAGCCCATTTGTTGGAGCTCAAAAAATAGGTGGCGTCTTTGGGCTTCACCCTTGACCAAGCCCAAGCTGAGCTTCATCATGTCAAGCTCGAACATGCCCGTCTATGGGAAAAGTGGAAGTTGATTGAAATTATAACTCGAGTGATGTTATCTGAGCCACCCCAAGAGTCTGTCACCATCGCACAACTTACCTTTAGGTCTTATGTGGCTGTTTTAAAGGGTTATGTAACAAATAATTAGTACTATGTTCATGTACATTATTTTTGTATATAATAATGAATATAACTTCTAGTCATTTTTGATAAATTGTAAAAAAAATTAAAGTACAAATGGTGTTTTTAGGTATTGTTTAATTAAGAAATATATTTTATTAAATTAAGGGATTTTTGAATTAAATAATATTTTAATAAAATAATAATATTATTATTAAATTAATTTTTATTAAATATAAATGATCTTATAATTTCATGAATGTAATTAAAATTTTTATTGAGGATTGGAAGGCATTTCTGTCAAAACCCGTGAATTTTCGATAAATGTCAGTTTTTATTTTAAAAGTAAAAATTAACATTTTTAGAAAATTATTTTGATAAAATAAATGTTATTTCTGGAATTAGGATGTCGAAATTATCCAATGGTTAATTTTTCATAATTTTATGAGACAGTCAATTTTTTGGGTAAAAATTAAATATCGTTTAAATATATAATGTGTTTTATGTCATCATAATGACCCAATAGTGTTGTAATAAAATACTATAATCTTTATGTTCGTCCAATATATGTTTTACCATTAAAATAATTTGATTTTGGGTTTTTTTTGTCTTACTTTTCAAAGCATTAATGGACCCCTCAAGACTTATTCAACACCTTGCCTTTTTAAATTACTTTCCATGGGAGTGTGACTCACCTTCACATAAGCAACCTTATTATTTTAAGAAGTTCGGACCTTGGCCTTATAAAATATTTTTTTCCTCTTCCCTTTTCCAAAAACCAATGGCAAAACCCATGGTATGGTTTGTGGTTTGGATTAATTTAATAAAAGGGGTCCCAAACCTAAATAATAAAGAATTCTCTTATCTTTCCTATGTAAACCCACCCAAGCTCCCACTTCCTCCTCACTCAAAACCTTTGGAGTTCGTCCAACCTCTGCCATAATCTCTCTAGAATCCTCTCAAGGTGCCCCAAGCTCCCAAGAAGCCTCTCTCAAGCCTCTCTCAAGCCTTTGGAAGCACACTTCCATTTAAGGATTTTTTCTTCCTTTCACATTTTTGTCAATTTTCTTTAATTTGTATTTCCCTTTTATTTTCAATTATGAATGTTGGGATATGGTTTCGAACCTCCCCCATACTTCCCTATTATTTTTTTAATGATGGGAGACCCCTTTCTCTCTCATTAAATGACTCCTATGTACACATGTTACTATGCCGAAATTTCGAAAGGAACTTCTCTCTCTTCTTTACATTCAAGCAATAATTTTGTATCATGAATCTAAATTCCATTAAGATTGTTGGGACATGTATATATATGGCCTCCTTACTGTCCATTATATGTAAATATGATGAGAAACCCCTTTTTCTCTCATCAACCATTTTTATGAATTCTTATGTCACGCCGTTACACTGCCGAAATTGCACCGATTTTCTAAGCCAATGCCATTGTGTAGTGGATACCATGCCCATTTCTCCATCAAGGGTATTCACCTTTATGAACATTTACTTATTGATTAAAAAGTTTCATGTATGAATTCCACATTCCTTTATCATGTAATAAATGATTATGTTTTATGAATCCATGTTTTATGATCCATGTGGCACACTTATGCATGAAATGAAATGTTTAAGAAGGGTGTGTCCTTATAGCGCTCCAATGCATAGGGTAAAGTATAGTATCATGATACATCATGTGAAATGAGTGTTGAATCATGCTAATTATAGTGCAACGAGGGTTTACTCGTGATTTATGTGCAATGAGGCTTTACTCATGCTCCTTGGGCAATGACCCTTGGCTCATTCTAATTCCATGTAATGTGTTGTTGCCACATTTCCATGTTATGATTATCATGCGTTGTCATGCCTTTATGTTCATGTTTCTCTTATGATCTATTGATATACCTATTCTCTAACATGTATTGTACTCCTCATGTTATTCCATGTGTACTCCCTTACTGGGCTTTATAGCTCACCCTTTTCTTTTGCATGTCCTCAGGTTATCCCATGCAATGCTAAGTACGGTGGAATGTAGTGGTCATGTAAAGGAAGTTTTCAATAAAATGTTGTATTTAATGTTTTAAGTTTTTATGTAATGATCCTAATACCCAAAGACACTAAACCTCTCGATCTTATTTGTTGTATCAAGTGATGTTTTCTGTAATAAATCATGTTTATGTTTGTAATAAAAGCAGGGTTGTCATAGTTGGTATCAGAGGATAGGTTTAGTTATTTTTGGGATTAGGTGTAAAAAACCCTAGTAAATCCTTAGAGACAAGACTAAGTATAATAAAAACATCCCTAAGTTTTGGTGAGTATTGAATAAGTGGGTTATCAAGAAAATACATCCATGTTTGGATACGAGCAGGTAGAGGCGGCTCTGGCGTAGATGTATCCTAGGGGTAAAACCCGAAAACACCGCTTTGAGCTAGACTCGAATGGGAACCGGTGCATGACAACGGGCCTTTCTGCACTCTTGGTTATGACACTCCTGGGGGATATGTTTTGATAAATTCACAAGCATAGTATGAACCCTTATTAAGGGAATTAAAAAAATGCCCCTAAGAATATATGTTAGAAAGTAGATCATGAAAAGCCTAGATTGAATCCTATAGACTCATGAGTTAAGGAAATAAAAGTTTATTTATAATTCAACAACTTTTGTCTTTGGATTACCCTTTATGTGTTACCCCTAACTTTCCTTTTATTCCAGCCAATGGCCGGTAATAGGAGGACTCGGGCTAACAATCGTTGTGAAGATCAGTGTGATAACTGTACTAATGAGATGCCCAATCCAACGGGAGTGGGAATCGCGAACTTTGTCACGCTTCTCTCTCAGATAACTCAAGTTTTGAATAGAAACATGGGTCAATAGGAATGTCAAAACCCCCCTAAGAAGGAACAAGTCGCTATCGATAGCTTCATGAGGCAAAGACCTCCTACTCTTAGTGGATCATCCAACCCACGATCGCTGAACAATGGATCAACTCCATTGAAAAGATATTCTTCATCCTCAAATGTTCGGAACAAGAGAAGGTTCTCCTGGAGGCTTATCGTATGGAGGGTGAAGCTGATCAATGGTGGACATTGATAAAAAATATGAAGCCTGAAGAGGAGATCAAGGCATTGGAATGGAAGGATTTCCGGAAGATGTTTTTCGATAAATATTTTCCACACACCCTCTGGCTTAAGATGGAAAGGGACATCCTTTACCTCAAGAAAAAAGATGAAGAATCTGTTGGATCGTATGAGGAAAACATCACAAGGCTTTCATGATATGCTTCTGGCTTTGTCGTTACCCCTGAATGCAAGGTTGACCGCTTCTTTGGAGGGTTGAATCCAAGCTTGCGGAAAGCATTAATGATCTGTGACTTCGACAGCTATGAGGAAATTGTCCGATGTTCCCTCAAGGTTGAAATGGAGATCGAGGAATCACAGGGGTATCATGGGGACAAGAAGCGTATGGTGGAATTCAATGTTGGAGGTCCGATGGAAAAATCCAACAGTGCTAAGAAGATCCAGCACCCCACTTTCCAAAAGTGCGGTAAGAACCACCCCGGAAATTGCCTTAAGGGGACGAGGAAATGCTTCAGGTGTGGAAGAGAAGGGAACCTAGCTGTTAACTGTCGGAAAGAAAGTCCCGCGGCTGTGACAGAGGAGATGAACACTACGTTCGAACCTCAATGCGTTGTTCAATGCTACAAATGCAATGAACCGGGTCATTTTGCAAATTAGTGCCCTAATCCAAGGGTTTTCGGAGGTGACCAACAACCTCCAAGGCAGCAAAGAAGAGATTTTGCTGTCACATCTGCCAAAGTGAACCCCGAAAACGAAGTGGTGACAGGTACTCTAGTTATTCATTCAAGAATAGCGAACATACTTTTTGATTCAGGCTCTACGCATACTTTTATATCTCGAAAGTTTAGTAGAACAATCTCAGCACCACCACAAATCATGGAAGCGAAGATGTCGGTGAGTATGGAAAATGGGGAAATCATTGTATCCCATGAATATAAGTCCTCCCCTATTATAATCTGTGGATTGAATTTCCCGGAGAACCTCATCATACTCCCTCTAGTGGAATTTGATGCAATTCTTGTCATGGATTGGCTTTCCTTATATAGAGCCAACATAAATTGTCGGGAGAGGGAAATCACATTCCATATGGAGAATCGACCCCCGATTATTTACAAGTGTAAGGAGGAAGATGAATCTCCTTTAGCTCCATCATCTCAAGCATGGATATTACTACCATATGAGCACGCATATCTGGCTCAGATGATTGAGTCCATGGAAGAAACCATCATTGATGAAATGCTTATTGTGAGGGAATTCGCTGAAGTGTTTCCCGAGGAACTGCCTGGTCTTCCTCCTGGAAGAGATGTTGAGTTCTCAATTGAACTTATACCTGGGGCATTACCAATATCCAAGACTCCATATAGAATGGTTGTTGTTGAGCATGAAGAGCTGAAGAAACAACTATAGGAGAATCTGGATAAAGGGTTTATACGCCCAGGTGCTTCACCATGAGGTGCACCAGTCCTCTTCGTCAAAAGAAGGATGGGTCAATGCGTCTTTTCATCGATTATCATGAACTTAACAAAATCACGATAAAGAACAAGTATCCTCTCCCACGAATTGATGAATTGTTCGATCAGCTATGTGGAGCACAATACTTCTCCAAGGTGGACTTGCGGTCGGGATATTATCAAGTATAGGTAAAGATGGAAGATATCTCTAAGACTTCTTTTCGCACAAGATACAGGCACTATGAAATCATAGTAATGCCTTTTAGACTCACTAATGATCCATCAATATTCATGGAATTGATGAATAGAGTCTTTAGAGATTACCTTGACAAATTTTTTGTAGTCTTTATAGATGACATTTTAATATACTCCAAAACCAAGGAGGATCATGAGGAGCATTTAAGAAATGTACTAGAGACTTTGCGCAAGGAGAGGCTCTATGCAAAGTACATAAAGTGTGAGTTCTGGTTTAAGGAGGTCTCATTCTTGGACCATATCATCACAAGCAATGGAATATCTGTGGACCCCTCTAAAACAGATGCAATTGAGGAATGGCTGAGGCCAACATCGGTAACAGATATCCATAGCTTCTTGGGGTTAGCTGGATATTATTGAAGATTTGTGAGGAATTTCTGACGATTGTCCAACCCTCTTACCAAGCTAACTCAGAAGGGAGTAAAGTTTTCATGGATTGATTAATGTGAAGAAAGCTTCAAGGATTTGAAAAGGAGGTTTATCACTATGCCCGTTCTCACTTTACCCACAAGTGGGGAACTTTTTGTGGTATTCAGTGATGCTTCGAAGTAGGGCTTAGGCTGTGTGCTGGTGCAAAATGATAAAGTGATATCCTATGCCTCAAGGCAATTGAAAATCCATGACAGAAACTATCCAACGCATGATCTGGAGTTTGTGGCTGTGATCTTTGCCTTGAAAATCTGGCGGCATTATCTCTATGGAGAGAAATGTGAGATATATACTGACCACAAGAGTCTTAAATATATATTCACACAGAAATAGATTAATATGCGCCAGACAATATGGATATATCTCATCAAGTATTATGACTATTCAATACATTACCACCCTGGGAAATCGAACAAGGTGGCAGATGCCCAAAGTAGAAAGGACACAACAATTCTATCAATGATGAGAATTGAGAAGGATCCAATCTTCTTAGACTTGATGAAGATGGACATGGGAATCGTAGATAAGGGAACATAATCAATCCTTTCACAAATGATTGCTCAACTGTCTCTTTTGGAAAGGTTAAAGGATGCTCAAAAGTATTATGTGGGAATTCAGGAAAAAGTGGAAGCTATCAAAAAGAGAAAATCATCAGAGTTTAATGTTAATGAAGAAGGAATCGTGCGGTTTGGGAAAAGAGTATGTGTTCCATCATGTCCGAAGCTGAAGAAGGAACTTTTGGATGATGCACATAGTTCAAATTTCTCTATTCACCTAGGGTGCACAAAGATGTATCGAGATCTCCGAGAAAACTTTTGGTGGGATAATATGAAGAAGGAGATCATTGAATATACATCAAAGTGCCTAGTGTGTCAGCAAGTGAAAGCAGAGAGGCAGAAGTCTAAGGGGATGATGCAACCATTTCCCATACCCGAATGGAAATGGGAGAACATCACCATGGACTTTGTCACCAGACTTTCAAGGACATCCAAAGGCAACAATGCAATCTGGGTTGTTGTGGATCGTCTTACAAAGACTGCACACTTCATTGCTATTCGGGAGGATTTCTCTTTGGATCAACTGGAACAGATATATATCAGGGAAGTGGTAAGGTTTCATGGAGTACCACTATCTATTATGTCTGACCGAGATCCAAGATTCACCTCTATGTTTTGGAAGAGTCTTCAACATGCTCTGAATCCAAGATCCAGTACGTCCTATCATCCTCAAACTGATGGCCAATCCGAGCGGACTATCCAAACACTTGAGCACATGTTGAGAGCATGCTCAATAGACAGTAAAGGAGGATGAGATCAACCTCTTCCTCTAGTTGAGTTATATTATAATAACAGTTTCCACTCGAGCATCCAAATGGCACCATATGAATCCCTGTATTGGAAAAGGTGAAGAACACAGGCATATTGGGATGAGGTCGGTGAACGTAAGCTGCTTGGACCAGAAATGGTTGAAGAAATGGTGGAGAAGGTGAAAACCATTCAGCAACATATCAAGGCAGCCCAGAGTCGACAGAAGAGTTATGTAGATAATCATCGACGAGACCTTGAGTTTAAAGTTGGAGACATGGTGTTTCTATGCATATCTCTATGGAAGAAGGTCATAAGGTTTGGAAGGAAAGGGAAGTTAAGTCCAAGGTACATCGGCCCCTTTAAGATTTTTGATCGTGTCGAGATTGTAGCCTATCGACTAGCATTTCCACCTTCCATGACCAAAGTACATGATGTCTTTCATGTATCCCTCTTAAAGAAGTACATACCGGGCCCTTCACATATACTCTCTTCTGAGGTGGTACAATTGGAAGATGATATTTCTTATGAGGAGAAACCAGTGAAGATCTTAGTTCGTAGAGAAAAAGTTCTACAAAATAAGACAATACCCCTCGTGAAGGTGTTGTGGAGAGACCACATGTTTGATGATGTGACTTGGAAATCAGAGGATATGATGAATCTGAGTTACCCACATTTGTTTTAGCGTGGGAAAAAAATCGAGGGAGAAATTTCTTAAGGGGGGAATATTTTAACGACCCAAAGTTTCATTAATGGAAATCCCTCTTGATCTAATGAAATTTCTCTTTATGTTTATATAAAATGTCAACTTCTTTGGTTTTATGTTAATAATTTTGACCATTACTAATATATCCGTTGAATAGTGATCACATGATTAGTATAAATATAGATATTTAACGAATCTAATTTACTCAGAAAAAGGATGTGATGGCCTCATCCAGTAGAATTTCCCCATATGAAGCCCATTTTTCGGAGCTCGGAAGAGAGGTGGAATCTTTGGGCTTTGCCCTTGACCAATCCCAAGCCGAGCTTCATCATGTCAAGCTCGAACATGACCGTCTACGGTAAAAGTTGAAGTTGATTAAAATTACCACTCGAGCGATGTTATCCGAGCCACCCCAAGAGCTTGCCACCATAGCACACATTACCCTTAGGTCTTATGCAGCTTTTTTAAGGGGTTATGTAACAAATAAGTAGTAGTATGTTCATGTACATTATTTTTTTATATAATAATGAATATAATTTCTAGTCATTTTTGATAAATTTTAAATATTTTTTAAAGTACCAATGTCGTTTTTAGTTATTATTTAATTTAGAAATATATTTTATTAATTTAAGGGATTTTTCAATTAAATAATATTTTAATAAAATAATAATATTATTATTATATGAATTATTATTAAATATAAATGATCTTATAATTTTATGAATGCAATTAAAATTTTTATTAAGGTTTGAAAGCCATTTCTGTCAAAACCCGTGAATTTTCGATAAATGTAAGTTTTTATTTTAAAAGTGGAAATTAACATTTTTAGAAAATTATTTAGGTAAAATAAATGTTATTTATGGAATCAGGACGTCAAAATTATCCAACAGTGAATTTTTCATAATTTTCTGAGACAGTCAAATTTTTGGGTAAAAATTAAATACCGTTTAAATATATAATGTGTTTTATGACATCATAATGACCCAATAGTGATTTAATAAAATACTATAATCTTTATTTTCGCCTAATATATGTTTTACCATTAAAATAATGTAATTTTTTGTTTTTTTGAGATACTTTTCAAAGCATTAATGGACCCCTCAAGACTTATTCAACACCTTGCCTTTTTAAATTAATTTCCATGGGAGTGTGACTCACCTCCACATAAAAAACATTATTATTTTAAGAAGTTAGGACCTTGGCCTTATAAAATATTGTTTTCCTCTTCCCTTTGCCAAAAAACATGGGCAAAAACCATGGGATGGTTTGTGGTATGTATTAATTTAATATAAGGGGTCCCAAACCTAAATAATAAAGAATTCCCTTACCTTTCCTATATAAACCCACCCAAGCTCCCACTTCCTCCTCACTCAAAACCTTTAGAGTTCGTCCAACCTCTGCCCTACTCTCTCTAGAATCCTCCCAATGTTCCCCAAGCTCCCAAGAAGCCTCTCTCAAGCCTTTGGAAGCACACTTCCAAGTAAGGGTTTTTTCTTCCTTTCTCATTTTTGTCAATTTTCATTAAGTTGTATTGCCCTTTTAATTTCAATTATGAATGTTGGGGTATGGTTTTTCACCTCCCCATACTACCCTCTTATTTATTGAATGATTTGATACCCCTTTCTCTCTCATTAAATGCCTCTCATGTACACCCGTTACTATGCCGAAATTCCGAAAGGAACTTTTCCTTCTTCTTTACATTCAAGCAATAATTTTGTATCATGAATCTAAATTCCACTGCAATTGTTGGGAAATGTATCTATATGTACTCCTTACTTTCCATTACATGAAAATATAATGAGTAACCCCTTTTTCTCTCATCAACCATTTTTATGAATTCTTATGTCACGTCGTTACGCTGCCGAAATCGCACCGATTTTCTAAGCCAATACCATTGTGTAGTGGATACCATGCTCATTTCTCCATCAAGGGTATTCACCTTTATGAACATTTAATTATTGATTACAAAGTTTCATGTATTAATTCCACATTCCTTTATCGTGGAATAAATTATTATGTTTTATGAATCTATGTTTTATGATCCATGTGGCACACTTATGCCTGAAATGAAATGTTTAAGAAGGGTGTGCTCTTATAGCACTCCAATGCATTGGGTAAAGTATAGTATCATGATATGTCATGTGCATTGAGTGTTGAATCATTCTAATTCAAGTGAAACAAGGGTTTACTCATGCTTTATGTGTAATGAGGATTTACTCATGCTCAATGTGCAATGAGCCTTGGCTCATGCAAATTTCATGTTAAGTGTTGTTGCCACATTTCCATGTTATGATTATCATGCTTTATCATGCCTTTATGTTCATGTTTCTCTTATTCTCTATTGATATACCTATTGTCTAACATGTATTGTACTCCTCATTTTATTCCATGTGTACTCCCTTACTGGGCTATATAGCTCACCTTTTTCTTATGCATGTCCTCAGGTTATCCCATGAAATGATAAGTATGAGAGAATGTAGTGGTCATGTAAATGAAGTTTTCAATAAAGATGTTGTATTTCATGTTTTAAGTTTTTATGTAATGATCCTAATCCCCAAAGACACTAAACCTCTCAATCTTCTTTGTTGTATCAAGTGATGTTTTATGTAATAAATCATGTTTATGTTTGTAATAAAAGTAGGGTTGTCATATAAAGTGCATGCTATTATGAACCAGGAGTTGATTACTGATAGAAACCTTTGGAAAGCTATTGGTGCAGACCAGGGTGGTTCGGCACCGGTATCTGGTACTATTTCTACGAGTAGGAGTAATAGGTAGATGGAGATCTCTCACAGTGGTAGTACTAGCCATAAGAATTCATCAGGTAGCCAGGTAATGTGCTACCAGTGTGGTAAAGAGGGGAACAAGAGAACTCAGTGTCCAGGTGACAAAATGGAGTGTCGAGCTTGCAGTAGGTTGGGCCATATGCAGAGTTTTTGCAGGGTGTTTCCACTAGTGACAAGTGATAGAGGTACTGTATAGACTTTGTGTGCTGGAGCAGGGCTATCCGCTTCTTACCAGTCAGGGAATTGGAATACGTCAGGACGTTCAGGACGAGGTGGTGGTCGTGGTCATGGTAGCCTGACACCAGGATCTTAGAGACAGTAGGGCGGGTCAGCTCAGGGTAGCCAGGCTGTGTCGCAGGGTCGCGACACTGGGAAGACATATGTAGTGAAATATACCCAATAGGAGAAGGATCTTGTACCTTCCACTCTGAGAGGTACTATTCTCGTTTCTTCAGTTTTATCTTCAGTACTTTTCGATACTGGTGCTACACATAGCTTTATATATGTGCCCTTTTTGGAGATCCTTGGGCTCAGTGTTTCTTCTTCTTCTGATATCATGATACTAGACACTTCGTTGGGAATTAGAACGACTGGTGTGTGTTAGTGCAAGACTTCCCCATAGTGGTTGATGGGTGTCACTTTTTATGGGACATCTATATCTTAGATATGACAGGCTATGAAGTCATTCTCGGGATGGATTGGTTGGTACCCTTTCACGCCTTTGTAGATTGTTATCGTTGCAGGGTGAGTTTCACATCAAAAAAGGCATAGAATTTCTATACAAGGGCGAATGGGATGTCCATCCGAGCCGAGCTGGACCCGAGCATCGTGGGCAAAGTGGAGTGACATCCCAGATTTCGAGTCTATATCAGGATGACTGGGTAATTTTTAGAAGGATTTTCCTCCAATGGTTGATCATTTTAGGGATGTCTTCTCAGTTGACCTTTCATGTCTACCTTCGGATCGAGGGTTGGATTTCTCTATTGATCTTGTGCCGGGAGCGGCATCGGTGTCCATTCCTCCTTATAGGATGGCTACACCAGAATTGTAGGAGCTCAAGAAGCAGTTGGCGGAGTTGCAGGAAAAGGTTTTCATCCGACCCAGTACTTTTCCTTGGGGTTCTCTTGTCTTTATTGCGAAGAAGGCGGATGGTACCCATAGACTCTATGTGTATTATTGGAAACTGAACCAGTTGACGGTTAAGAAATGATATCCCTTACTGAGAATTGATGATATTTTGATCAAATTCAAGGAGCATGAGTGTTCTAGAAGATTGAATTGAGATTTGAATATCATCAGTTGCACGTTAGACCATCAAACATACTTCTTACAGCCTTTCGGAGTAGATATGGTCTATATGAGTACTTGGTCATGCCGTTCCGACTCAAAAACATGCCAGTAGTCTTCATGGATCGGATGAATCGTGTGTTTCATCAATATCTGGATTCTTTTGTGATAATATTCATGGACGATATCTTGGTGTACTCTCACACTTGACACGACCATGCCACCAATCTTGAGATCATACTGAGTACATTGATAGTGCATCACTTATAAGTTATTCTCTGAAAGTGCTACTTCTGGATGGACCATATTCACTTTCTGGGTCATATTATCTCAGAGGAAGGATTTGCGGTAGACCTAGAGAAAGTGAGAGCAACAGTTTCCTGGGAGCACCCTATGAACATGTTTGAAAAATGGAGTTTCTTGGGGCTGGCTGGTTACTACAAGTGCTTTATACAAGACTTCTCTAGATTAGCAGCATCATTGATGGGTTTGACTAAGAAGGTCATGAAGTTCGTTTGGTTAGAAGCTTGCGAGACAGCCTTTCAGGAGCTGAAGGGATGGTTGACATCAACACCAGTACTGATACAACCAGAGCAAGGGAATATCTATAAAGTTTACTGTGATGCATTAGGTATTGGGATGGGAGTAGTATTGATTTAGGGAGATAGAGTAGTTGCGTATGAGTCTCTGTAGTTGAGGCCACATGAGAGGAATTACCTGACGTATGATCTCGAGTTGGTTGCAGTTGTTCATGCATTACACTGTTGGAGACATTATGTCTTGGGAGAACATTTCTTGGTGTTTACATAAAATAAAAGTCTTAAATACTTCTTTACCTCGCGTGACTTGAATTTGAGACAGAAAAGGTGGGTTGAATACATTCAGTCCTTCGTCTTTGGGCTTTCTTATACACCTGGTAAATGTAATGCAGTAGCTGATGCACTGAGTGAAAGGACTTAGATATAGGCAGTGCAGGAGGCCAGTGGTGAGTGGAAGCCTATGGATTTGCTCTCTAAGATGCATTTGGAGGTGCATCATAGTCAGGGGTGAACCTATCTTTCATCCTTAGCTGTAACTTCTACCCTCCTGGATAGAGTGAGGATGAGACAGCTATCAGATTCAGAAGGCCTAGCTCTATGGGATTCGGTGGCAAGTGAGTAACCTCCTCCTAGTTGGACGATATGAAATGATGAGGTATTGTGTATCCATGGAAGAGTGTGCATTCCAGGGGATATACGTGAGGAGTTGTTCTAGGAATTTCATGCTTCAGCTTTGGCAGTGAATCCGGGAGTTACCAAAATGTACCGTGACATAAGACGTCAGTATTGGTGGCCAGGTATAAAAAGAGAGGTAGCAGATTTGGTTACGAGATATTCCACCTATCAGGAGGTGATGGTGGAGCATCAGAGGCCAGCCAGACTGTTACAATAGTTACCCATTCTAGAGTAGAAATGGGATGATGTCACGATGGGCTTTGTGACCGGGTTTCTGAGGTCACCTCAAGTCAATTATGTCGTATGGGTTATTGTGGACAGACATATGAAGGTAGCTCAATTTTTCCAGGTCAAGGAGACCTTCAGGGTTTACGAGCTCGGGAAGTTGTAAATCCAAGAGGTAGTACATCTTCATGGTGTCCCTCATTCTATCATTTTAGATAGGGACGCTCGTTTTATGTATCATTTCAGGTAGATGTTTCAGAGGGCACTTGGCACATAGGTGCTTTTGAGCACAACATACCACCCTCAGACCAATGGCCAGTCAGAGCATAAAATACAGGTGCTAGAGGACATGCTGCGTGCATGTGTCCTGGACTTTGGGGGCACTAGGGATAAGCACATACCCCAAGTCTATTTTTCCAATAATAACAATTTTTAGGAAACTATAAAGATGGAACCTTACGAGGCTTTATATGGTAGGTCATCCAATCACCCTTGTTCTGGTTGGAGGCATGTGAGGGAGCTTTACTGGGACCACGTCTCATGAAGGAGACTTCAGAGCATGTCCAGTTGATTTAGAAGCAGATGGCTACTGCATAGTCTTGTTAGAAATCTTATGTTGATCGCCACAAAAGACCATTGCAGTTCGTGGTTGGGGATCATACTTTCTTGTGTGTTTTGCTGAGGTTGGGACATAGGTGGATCAGGATACATGGTAAAATTTCACCTAGGTAAGTATGTCCATTTGAGATTCTGGAGAGAGTCGGGCCGGTAGCCTATCGGTTGCAGTTACCACAGAGGTACTGGGCCATGCATTTCGTCTTCCATGTATCTCAGTTGCGCCGTTATCACTCAGACCCGTCTCATGTTTTTCAGCCTGAGGAGGTTGAACTTCTGGTTGATTTATCCTTTGAGGAGCATCTGATTCATACTGTTGATAGAAGCACGAAGGTTTTCTGAGTCTGGTTAGTTCCACTTGTACGGGTGTTCTGGCAGCGTGGCCGAGGGAAGGAAGAAACTTGGAAGTGGGAGACCGACGTACGTTCTCAGTGGAAAATATTGTTATCAACTTTATCTTCACCACCCTTTAAAGGGAAATTCTAAGATGAATTCTTTGAAGGGGAGAAGTTTGTAAGAACCTGGTTCTTATTCTAGAGGTACGGGTTTCTTCTTTTCCTATTCCTTAAGTGTTTTTGAGAAAATAAGGGAAATGTGGGGGAAATAAAAAATTTATGGGTACACTCCATGTACTTTTTCTACACATCGTGTACTTTGGCCATGTGGGATGAGTATACAGGGCGTGTAGGCATGTCGGCGATTAAGGGTATGAAACTAACTACACATCGTGTACTTAGTAATACACACCGTGTAATCAGTCGGCATGTGTACATTAAGGTGGTAGAAGTATCCACCAGAGGAACGATGGTACATGCCATGTACATAGCAATACATGTCGCATAATCATTCGGAAGAGGAATAGTAAGGTGGTGGAGGTTAGCCACTAGTGAAAAGTTAAAAAGAAAGTACACATCGTGTGCTTGGGATTACACACCATGTAGTTATGTTTTTTCATTAAAAACAGGCAGTAGCCTCCTCATTCGGTGCAGGAGGCATAGAACACACTAGGAGTTGCGGGAGAGGAGGTAGAGACTTGGAGAAGCTCCCAATCACTCACTGGGACTCTAATTCCTCCATCGTCAATCTCCTTTGAACTGCACGGGTGATATCTTCTCTCTTCTTGAACATATCCTTCAAATAATTTCCCTAAGGGAAGTTATTTGGGTTTGAATGGGTAGTATTTTCTCTTATATATACATCATTCTTGGTTGTTTTGGGAGTCATATTTCATGTATATCAATCAAAGGAGATCAGGGTAGGTGGTAATGTGTTTAATTCCCACTGTCGATTTGATTTTGTGTGTTGTTGAGCCACGCGCTCATGTTCGGGGTGTCGTATGGCTGAGGCTTTGACTGTTAAGATACCTAGAATTGCATAGGTAATCTAATGAATGAGTATAAATGGATTTTTGGGATCGTTGCTTTGATCCAGGGCCACCCCAAGGGTGCATTTCCTTTGTTTAGCCATTTGGCCAGGATACCCGTGGGTATGCCATAATGATAGCAGGTTTTGAGTTTTCTTGAGAGGAAACATATATAAATTGATTGCTTATGCATTGGTATTGGCCCAGTTACTTACTTTTCCTATGGAACGTCTTAGGGCTGTGTTTTGTTTAGCTTGAGGGCAGTGTTCGTTTAGCCCGAGGGCAACATTTCTTATGCCTTTGGGAAGTAGCGTCCATTCCTGTGGGTGAATTTTCGTACGCCTGAGGGAAATATTTGTTATGCTTGAGGGCATTCACCTGAAGGATTCGTTCCTGCTTGCCTGAGGGTAAGTACTTGTATGTACAAGGACAATTTTTCCTTGAATATTCATTGTGGTGTTTTATTTTGTTGTACCTTCCAAGTTAAAGCACATGCTTGGTATAATTATTATCATTTTCTTGTTAGATAGCCTATTGTGGTTTCTGCTGCGGCACTAGTATAGGAGATCATCGGTCGAGGCTGAGTCTCAGGAAAATAATAAATCAATTATATTTAATTTTAAAATAATTATTAAAATTGTAATGTAACTGGTAGGAATGGTTACTTTTTAGTACTTCTTAGTTTACTGTATTTCATTATTTCACACTACGGTTTCACATTTTCACTGACAGTTGGGCACAGGACTTTGGTGGTTGCCTACTGGGATTTACTTCTCAAAACCTATTTGGGTCTTGTATTGGGCCCAAAAAGATTATATTACTGCAGGTTTCAATAAGGGAAAGGGTCTCTACACAGGTACATGATTGTTGTAGATGAGTAGGAGAGCATGGGACTGAGTTTAGGCTTGCGATGTAGTGGCGTTCTTATTTTACGGCTTTGTTTTGTTTTGTTGTACTTTGTACCTTGTGCTGTATTGTATCAGATTGCAGTGTATCCTATTTTGGCTGCTATCTTAGAATTTGAGACATATTGCATGATCATATATATGACTATTAGTTATCTTTTATGTCGTTCATTTCAGGTTCACCAACTTTGTGTTGATTTTTTTCAGAAAAAAGGTGACCAAGAATTTAAATAAATGCTATCAAAAATGGAAAAAATAGACTTTACACATCATGATTCAAAAACATGATTTTTATAGATCATTGAATAATTTTTGAAAGAGGATCGCATAGCCCGTGAGAATTTACATGTCATGGAAAAAGTACATGATGTGAATCTATGATACATTTCTTGTAAACTTTGATATCCACCCCCACTTAAAATTCAAGTCGTGAATATTTGTAATGTTGTAAATAGAATACTTATTGTGTCCTATGAAATATATCTGGATCTAGAGGATTCGAGCTATGTATGTCGCTAGATACAATATTTGTGGGAAATTATTTGGATCAAGATTACACTACGTGACAACTTACACGTCGTATAACTCTCAGAACTATAAATATTCCGCCCATGGAAAGCTCCTATATACTTTTCCAGAGCATCTTGTTTCTTGTTCATTCTCCCAATTTTTCTTCTATATCTCATCCCATTCATCTGTAATCAATTTGTTTGTTTTTTATTCAATTTAGAGTTTCATATATTATTCTTCATCCATTCTTCATCAAGTTTTACTTCTTTTTCCTTTTTCGATAGTTGTTCTCCATTAACATTTCCATTCAACATCAAATATGTACCATGTTCTTGCTCATTTATATTTTTATGTAAGTTTTCTATTGAATTTAAAATTGATATGATTGAAAAATTATTTATTTTTAACTCCTCACTTGTGAAATTATCTATTTTAACTAATTTATCAATATTCTAAGAATGTTTTATATTATTTCCTTTATTTTGATTAATAGTGTTATGAGAAACTAATCCTCTTATGGTAGGGGTCAAGAGTAAGGTTTCTTCACTTATTGAATCTATAAATTGAATCTTAGTAACCCTTATGAAATTAATTTGTTTAAAAAGTATTGTTTTTTATTCAATTCTTTTATGAAAACCTAACAATGGGATGTTTAAATGAAATAACCTATCCTAATTGTAGTTGAGCAGGGTATAACCATTATTCTATGACACTTTCTTTGATAAAAACTAGGATTATTTCATCTAGGGTGTTAGATATTTCCAGACCAATGAATAGTTTCATTTTGGATAGATTTAATTAGTTTGAAGAAAATCAGTTAGTGATCTATACCTTTTTTGGAAGCCTAATCCCTAGGAAAAATCCAAGTTAAACCTAAAATTAAATTTTTTCCTGAAATCCTAAAATTTACCCCAATATATATCTCCTTTCTAAATCATAAACCAATATAAGTAGCATTAATTAAATCCCAAAACTAAATCAATTTTGGAAGACTACTATATAAAGGGTCCAAAATCATTGGTTACCTATCGTCTAGTTCTCCCCATGGGTTAGACCCCACAATGCCTCTTTACTATGCCATTGTAGAAATTGTAAAGAGGGGTAATATAAATTATAACTAGATCAATTCCCAAGTTAATTTAATGGTGAGTGCGGTTTCACCAAATTTTGGTGTCGTTTTCGGGGATCTTTAGTTACTTCTCAAACACACGAACCTTCAGCATGAACCTAAGATTACCTCGCCTTTCCCCCATATCTATTTTCATATTTCTTTCTTTATTTTTCATTACATTGTGTACTTGTTTATCTTGGCCTAGTGCATGTGTTAGGGCCCCTTGACTCATTCAATGATACTCAACACTCATGAACTACTCAATTTCATTACTGAGATCGAAAAATATCTTTCTACATTCCACTATTTAAGTACGAATGGTAGCATTAATAATGTGATCCCCAAACCTCTAAATATGAAAAATGTTCTAATAGAACTACATGGAGATCAAAATTTTTTGTAGGATCACCCCATAATTGATTATGGATTACCGTCTATTAGTGGTGTTTCACCTAAAAAAATTACCTCCTTTCTATCTACATACACTCAAAATCAAACATTAACTCGTCAGAAAGATCTATAAAATGTTCCAGTTCATATTATTTTAGTGTGAATATACTCATGATCATATATCTAATTTCTTAGAAGTTTGTGATAAATTTTGTAACTAGGGAGTTTTATATGATGCAGTCAGACTGTAATTATTCGCATTCTCCTTGAGAGACCAAGCCAATTATTAGATAAAAAAGACATGCTCCTGATCCAATAACCTCTTGGGACAACCCATCCAAGAAATTACTAGATAATTATTTCCCACCTATAAGAACATGTAAGATCTTGAATGGCATCCATACTTTTTTCTAGACAAATGGAGAGTCATCATTGGAGGTCTAGTATCACTTAAATGAGCTCACTCGAAATTTCCCACATTAAGGACTTGATGTATAGCTTCAGCTATAGATATTATACCACACCGATGATGGGGGGATAATTCTACAAATTCCCAAAGTAGAGGAAACACTTTTAGATGAGGTATTCAATAATTATAGTATATGGTAAAGCAATTGAGGACTTCTTTAGTGTGGAATCCAACAAGTTGAGTAAAACACCCACTTAACCGCAGAAGTAGAGGCCCTTACTAAGAAGATACAATACTTTAATCTACCTACTACACCACCATCACCCTATATCTCCTGTGATATAAATTCAATTCTGTTAGATATGCAGAGGCCCACACTCATACTAAGACTGTATGGTAGGAGTTGATGAACCTCAAATCCAAGAATTTAATTACATGAATTACAATCAATAAGGAAAACAATTTCAAAAAAACATATTTTTAATAAAGTTTGGATCAATAGATTCCAAAAAATAATCAAGGTTTTTATAAATGGATAAGTATTCAAGAACCACCAAGGAACCAAGGACAACCTGGATACCTTCCCATGAATCTAGTTCATCGACCACCACAACATGAACACAAAAAACCTTTTCCTCCTAGAACCCAAAAACAATTTCATATGGCTCTACAAAGACCACTACAACCATCCCCACCAAATCAATCAAATTTGGAGAATATTATAACCACATTTGTTAAAAAAATTAGATAATAGGATGACCACCCTATGGATAGAAATGAAAAAACAAAGGGTGTCCCTCCGAAACCTCGAACATCAAATGGGTAAAATTACAACGACCTTATACAAAATATTACTAGGTACACTCCCTAGAAATACAGATACATAACCAAAAGAAGAATCTAAGGGAGTGGCACTAAGGAGAGGAAAAGTGATGGATTTTCAACAAACATTTAGAGGAGAAGGAAAGAAGCCTAAAAAACCTGAGAAACATGAAATAGTCATTAGCGAGGCCAACGAGCTCATACCCAAGAGCTAAGGCTCCTGGTTGGCATCCAAGAGTCCCAAGTACGAAAGTGGGTGGAGGAAAATTTCAGAGTTACAATAGTAGTACTATAGAAGGCACTATATCATGCATTGTAGCAGTCACTATAGAAGTATTGTATCAAGTACTATAGTAGATAGAACTATTCACCCGATTTGGTCCTTCGGGCCACTGGTTTGGGCCTACGAGTCTTAAGGCCTTTGGGTCACCAAAGGCCTTTGGGCCACTGGGCCTTCGGGCCACAAAGACCATGGAGTGGCCCTGTTCACATAAAGAAGGCGCATAAGAGGACCAGAGCAAGTAGCAGAAACTAGAATAAAACCTATCTGGAGTGGAAGAATGAAAGGGTATGACAACCACTATCAAGACCAAGCACTATGCATCTTTTCACAAGGCAATGCTCGCTGATCAGCAATGCAAGGTGGAGAGCTAGGTGATCAATGATATAGAATCTTGGGAGGGGAAGTTCTAGTGGGTTGGGCTTATAGGTCATGTAATGGGAATTGTATGCCTCTGGGATTTTGGGTCATGTATTGGCCTTCGGGCCGTGTCGAACCTTGTGCCTTTGGACTATGGGTCATGTAAGGGTTTCCCTTCAACCCTTAAAATGGGGATTATACATAATAAAATAAAAAATAAGGCCTTCAGGCCATTCGAGGTATTTCATTAGCAAGGATGACATTGAAAGAATAGATAGAACAAATTAGTAGAAAAATCTAGAATCAACTGTAATACCCCAAAAATCAACAGTATGCTTCTTTTTAAATAATTCAAATAGGTTGCGCTGCACACAACACCGAGTTCGAGTGTACCATGACTAGCCTTTTAAAAGGGGTTATGAATAGTATTAACCAAATTATGAAATTTATATATTTTATTTTTCAAAATATACTTCTGTTTTGAATTCATAATATCAAAATTATCTTATTCTAAATTTTTGGTATTTTTATGAAATAGTTTCAATTTTTGATGAATAGTGCAAAATAGTGCATTATTGTTTAAAAACTGAATTTTTCATTTAAATAATTATTTTATTTTAAAGGTATTTTAATGTCAAAATAGATACATAATAAATATATTAGTCTAATGTAGTTCATGGGAATCATTTATATAATAGAATTAGATATAAAAATTTTATTAAACTTTTGAAAGTCTCTTTTACCCGCCTTCTAACCACATCTACGGATTAACATTTAACATAAATTTACTACATCTATGAATTTATTTAAAAAAGAAATAAATACAAGTTTTTTATCATTATGAAAAATTCGGTTTAATAAGATCAAAATATTTTTTTGTGAATAGTAACTTTTGAATTTTATTTACTACAGTTAAAGGTAAATAGGGTAATTAATGGTAAAAATAATATAATAATAATAAAATAATACCCTAAAACATGTCCTAATTTCAGTGGATAAGTGTTTTTTACCAAAATCAACCTTAGTTTTAAAACATGATCATTTTTAGGCCACTTGTGTTAAATTAGGACATTTATTATATTTTATGTATAGTAGAGTTAAAAATGTCATATTCAAATCTTAAAAACTATATCATTTTTTACATGATGATATATAACTGATATGGTCAGATATAAATATTATTTATAAATTAAAAATGATTATATAAAAAATTTCAATATATTTATAATTTTAGGAAATAAATAATTAAATTAAATGGTTACACAATAATGATGTAGTAATTGAATTATTAAAGGAAGATGTAGTTAAATAATATTAAAAATATTAAAATAATTATAATTTTACTTAAGTAATTACATAAATTAATTTTATAAAAAACATAGTCATTTTAGTGAAATATTGGAAGTTTTTTTTTGAAGTTATCTTATTGTTTTGATATTTTTAAAAATCAAAAGTTTGAATAGTATAAAAATTGGCATAGATGATACTTTTTAAAAAAGAATATTAAATTAAATGTTATAAAATTCATAAAAATATTAGGTTGGGACTCTTGACTATTATAATGTTAAAAATTTCATAAATTATACAATTGGGGTTATTTTGGAATTTTATAGTAACTATATTAACCCTATATTATAAAATGACAAGTAAACATGGTAAGAGTAAAACTATTTAACTAAGGGTTAATGCAAAAAGATAAGGTTAATTTTGTGACCCAAACTTGTATAAAAATTACTTTATAAGATTATTTAGAACCATAAAAAATCTTATACTATAAATAAATCACTTTGGAGTTATTTGTAACCAATAATCAATTTATAATAAATTAATATTTTAAGATCTTCCAAAATTGTCTCTCACCTCTCTTATAAAAGGGAACATTGCCTTATCTTTTATTCACACATCAAAATCACTTTAGTTTAAAAATACATGCTTATTTCTCCTCAAAACTTCCCTAAATTCATCCTATATTCCATTATTCGAGCATTAATCAATTCTAAGAAGTCTTTTTGTACAAACCAAAAGGAGATACCTGAAAAAAAGGTAATTGTTTTATCACCTCTTTTGAAGTTCTTTTCTTATTATAATTTTTATTTATATGTTATATCCATATCATAATAATAAATATAGTATCATCCATATACTAAGATATTATTATAATCATCGTATAACCATATTCCTTCTTTTATAAATCATACAAATGACAATATCACGATGTGTGCGTACATACGACTTACCGTCTCCACACCGTGGTGTAACTTGTTATTCATCACTACAATAATTTTACGAGTATAATGATGAGTATAATGGATTTAAATAATTAATATAACATGATAATGATTATTTTTAATTAATATACCATCCAATTCCATACCATTTAACCATCGAGGGGATGATACTATCACTCGTGCGTACGTACGACCTATCGTCTCCACGACGCTGTGAGATTCATTTTCCAAGTTAACCATTAAAAATGATTTTAATATTTACATTATGAGTAAAAAAATAGTTAATAAATTAATTTAATTGTGGATATGAATAATTAACATCTTATTCATAAAAACATTACTTATTTAACAAAATAGGAATTGGAAAACAAAGTAGTTAACACCCGAAACAACGGTAGTACTGAAATATTATTACCAAAAGGATATAAGAGTATAATATATGATATAATAAATACGGATATTTTCCTGGTATAATTTAATAACATTATTTAGCCATTATACAGGAGGTTAACACAACCTCGACTGAAGGAAAGTACAAGGTAAGGGTTAATTTCACAATCTCATTATTATTCGAGGTTATTTATATGTAATTATCTACTAGGACATATTTATTATCTGTTTCCATGATTCTTAAATTTTAATTAAAAATATTATTTACTATTTATTATTTTAATTTTTACCTAGTTTTGAATTTTTTATAAAATGTTTTGAAAGGAATATTTCTATCAAATTCTAAATGATGTACTTTATGAACCTTTTCAACAAATTAAGGAAAGAATGTTTTTGAACATATATGGAACGAGTAGATATTTTCCACCGTTATGATTCCTTACCATTTTTTATGTTACCTTACAATATTTCAAGCTTATTTTCAAAAAAAATTATAATTGTACACCTTTTAAGTAATTTCCATGCAAAAAGGGGATATTTATATCAAAGAGTTTTAATGAATTTATTATATTATATTAATCTAACTCAACATCGTTTGTTGGATTCTATTCTTGATTGAGGATAATTTGTTATGATATAATATTCCATATTTTATTGAGGTTTTTATGATATGTTTGACTACAGATGTGTTATTTGTATACCAATCCTGGTTTATGGTTAAAGTACTAATATTTCGTATGCTAGTTTTAATATAAATGTTTATGTTATGTTTCACCCTTTTCATATAAGGAATACATTGGACTTAGTAAGTGATGGACGGGTCCCTCTATATTATCTTAATGCATCAGTAGGTATCACAAGACAAACTACTGTCTTGGAATAGGGCCTTGATGGTATGGTTCTTTATGTTCTTGGCATGAGGAATTGACAGTATGGTTGTGATGACCAACATTGTGAATTCCCTCACTGTGAGATTAGTTATTGATATTACATGTGATTATTATACTTTTATAATATCCATGTGAATGTTGAAAATTCATTATTTTATTTATTATTGTTATATTAGTCTGAATATTATGTTCAGAAGTCTTGTCTTTCAGTTTTATATCATGCCTTAAAAGTTTATGTTTATTTATGATAGCTTCTACTATATCGTTTATTCTCACTGAGCATCTGAGCTCACCACTTTCTTATATTTCATTTTCCCCAAGATGCAAATATATATATTATGATTGACCTGTAGGGACAGTTTACTAGATATGAGTGTTTTCAAAGGGGATAATATGTTGTTTTTCATTTCAAGATGTGATGCAAAACTTATGTTTGTATCTAGTATTTCTAAGTTAACTAAACTGAATGATCATTAAGGATTTGATTTCTTGTGATCATGACAATGTAATAAAATAAAGCACCAACTCTAGGAAACTAGGTCCGGGCATTATAGATGGTATCATAGGAAGTTTAGTAAAAACCATGGAAACTAGATTTAGAAAAATCTTGATTAGGAAAGATTACCCTAAGATATACTTTGAGGATATGTTTAGAAAAAAAATCCTATAATTTTGTTAATGTATATATTATGTGGGTATTAATAGAAAATTCATAAATTTATAAATAATAAAAGTTGATGTGGTTTGGGAATAGATGTACATTGGAGTAATAACTTGGAAAAGGTGTTCTGGGCATGACTCGGGGTAACCTGGTACACAACATCAAGCCTTATTGCACACCTAGTTTGAAACTCCTGGGGGGATATTCTTAGGATAATTCAAATTTTCATTAAAACCCATTATAAAGGATTTATGAGTAAATATTTTTATGGTTATGAATTAGATATGTATAAAATATTCAATTTATGTTAAGCATTTTACTAGTTTGGAATTATGCATTATGGTTCATAACCTAATCTATTGTATGCCATTGTTAATAAATAGAGCATAGTGGAAAGAATGGAAATTTTATCAACCCCCATAATCCATAGAGTGATTTCTATCCTATAAAAGATAATGATAGTGGATCAGGTGATACAAATGGTACTAAATAAATTATAACCATTCTGGGATAGCTGACACAGGTTATGAATAATAAGCTTACCCATATGGCGAAGCCTAATCCAAAATGCGTAGGATCAATGTTAGAATTCATCATGAGGAAAAAATCACAACATTAAATGGGACTACCAATCCTTTTGTAGCTGAGCAGTGGATAATTTCCTTAGAGAAAATATTTCTTTCTTTGGGGAGTAACAAATTGGAAAAAGTTGTTATGGCATTCTATCGTTTATTAAGAGATTCAGATCAATGGTGGTTATTAATTCAAAACATAAAGGATTATTAATAGGTTTAAAATATGGTATAGAGGGAATTTAATGAACTCTTCCTAGAAAAATACTTTCACCATGATCTACGAGTAGATTTGGAGAGGTAATTTCTAAGTCTGAGGTAGAAGTAGGATGAGAATGTTGCAAAGTATAAAGCTAACTTCGCATGTTGCATACTACATACATAACCCAATAAGTAATATTGATCAACTATTTTATGGGTTATAACCATTCCTTAGATTGGCACTAGTCTCACAATCATTCCCATCTTACAAATATATAGTCTCATATACTATCAAGAATAAAATGGTATTTTGTAACTATTATGAATTTAAAGGAAAACATGAGAAGAAGAGAGCTGTTGAATACTATATAAGAGGAAATAAGGGTAATAAGGGAAAATATGACATTCCACCCTTCAATAAATGTGGGAAGAAACACCCTGGTACTTTCTTAAATGGTATGGGAGTTTGTTACAAGTGTGGGGAAAAAGGCCACCAATATCGTGATTGAAATGGGAAGAAATAAGTTGTAAATGTTTAGTGCTACAATTGTATAGAGATGGGACATTATGAATAGGATTTTCCTAATAATCAAGGAAACTTCCACCAGAAAATTTCAAGGGATTAAGGCCAAGATTTTAAGATCACAACTATTGAGGTTGAAGTTCGTAATGATTTGGTGGAAGGTACTTTAATCATTTCCTCAAATTTATCCAGATATTTATTTGATTCAATATCTTCACATTTCTTTCTATCTTCCATGTTTTCTTTAAAAATTATATATTTCCAATTCACATTAAAAAGGTAGTTTTCAGTCAAAACCCCTAAGGGAAGTCTCACTGCAAAAAATATGTGTCAGACAGTTCCCATTATAAAATAGTTACATACTCTATCCCCTCACTTTATAATCATTCATATGGTGAACTTTGATAAAATCCTTAGTATAGACTATCTATAGAAATTTGATGCAAAAAAATATTACAATAGTAATAAATTTGTGATTTTTGAGGATGATGTAGAATCTGTTATCTTTAGAGAAGAAAATTCATCACCTGATACTTATCAAAATCCACCACGGTAGCTTTACTGAATGAGATTCTTGGGGATGAATATTGAATAACATCTAGTTATAAAGAATGAAATATTAAAATTAAGGATGTACCTAATGTATGAGAATATATTGATGTATTTCTAGCAGAGTTTCTTAGATATCCTCTAGAGTAGGAAGTGGAGTTTACTATTGATTTAATCCCTGATGCAAGGACAACATCAAAAACTCTTTATAGAATGGCCACTATGGAATTAGTAGAGCTAAAGAAAAAAATAGAGGAGTTTAGTAATATGGTATTTATTTTCCCTAGTGTTTCTCTAGGGGGAGCCCCAGTGTCACGACCCATCCTCGGGGCCCATGCCGTGACTGCCCCAAGCCCGCCTCCCATAGATCAGGGGGTGGCGACCAGCACCAAAGGCGTAAATCCCGATAAAAGGGAGGGCATTGCCTTTATAAGAGAAAAAACACCACAGAGTACGCAAAACAAAGTATACACTAAGTAAACTAAAAACACAAGTACTGGAAATTAAATGGGCCAGTATACAAACCCAACTGAAAGTGCAGTACAACTAAAAGTAAAGTACAACAATTGAAAGTCAAAACAGCAACCGCCTGGACGTCCTCTAGGAACTCCCACCTGAAGGGTGAGTATAGTCAGTCTTGTCAGTACCTCATGCCCGACTGTCCTCTCCGTGTACGTCCCACCTGATATACCACCTCTGGGTACCATCTCGCTCCTCAATCCTCAATCACGATCAGCGCTGTCCATCATCTGCAACCAACACAATGTAGTGCGGGCATAGCCCGTGCAGGGGTGAGTATACGATAATCAGTAGGGACCCCGAGACTCCGGAAGGTATCCCAGAATCCATGAAGGATAAACCAAAAAGGAAAGATAGAATCATGAAGTGACAACTAAAACTACTTAGGTATATGCCCATACATATACCTAAGTCATCAATTCCAGTTCGGCTCCAACATCCGATCCCAAGTTCGATCTAGTACACACAAGAAAAGTATAACCCAATCCATACAAGAAAGCACAACCCAATCCACACAGGAAAGCAAGTCAATTATATCGAAGATAATTATTGAAATTCAAGACTTAGCTCAAATAGGTATCCATTTATGAATAGGGTTCATGATGATTAGATGTATCCCTTGAATCATCTCCCTTGCCGAACCCACGTAGGATCCAAGTATAGTAGTCGTTGCTGCCGAACCCACGAGGAATCTAAGTATAATAGTCATCATCGTCGAACCCATGGAGGATCCCAGCACGGTAGTCATCCTCGTAGAACCCATGGAGGATCCCAATAAGGTATTCATCCTCGTTGAACCCACGGACGATCCCAGTACGGTAGTCGTCCTCGTCGAACCCACAGAGGATCCCAGTACGGTAGTCGTCCTCATCGAAGTCGCAACCAGCTCTATAGTTCCCGCACATAGCTTGCTCGAGTCCGGGAGGGTCCTCTCCACAAGCCAAGGGGGTCAATACATAAACTGACACATAGTCTGGAGTTGATGTATCCCAAAGTTCCGTCTCGTCAATAGGATCTCAATGTGACAGACGACGCGTCAATCAGACGCTCGGTCTGAGAGTTATTGGTTTTTTTGTCCCAGGGGCCCGGTTGGTTTTTAAGCTAAAACCAACCCAACTATACTATAGCTGCATCCAAACCTCGAGTGGAGTAAGCCAGAAGAACTTTCTCACTAAGAGAAATCCAACAAAGTCAATGACACGTCAATCGGACGTCCGGAGCTCAAGTTATAAGCATTTCCACTCTGAGGGCCCGGTTGGTTTCGTGTTCGAACCAATCCAGACATACCCAAAGTTCTCCGAAACCCTGAGTGTAATATAGAGAAACGACCATCTCGATCCAAGGATCACTACGCAACAGACGGTGCGTCGATCGGAGGTCTGTAGCCTATGTTATGGGCGTTTGAACGGATCTGTCCTGAAACAGGTGGTTTGGGCCCGATCCGACCTGGCCCAATACCCCCTGGGTCGGCCCGAACCGGGTCGACTCGACCCGGGTCCGGGTCTGGTCCAGCTGGCGCGGCCCGGACCAGCTGGCCCAGCCCGGCGCGGGGGTCCAGCCCAGCGCGGGGCGGCCCGGCCGGGCGCGGGCGGTCTGGCCCGGTACGGGCGGTTTGGCCCGGTGCGGGCGCCCGCGTGCTGAGTGGATGCGGAAGGGGGGGCATTGCCCCCCTTGTTTTGAAATGAAGGCCCCCACGTGGAGGAGCCCTCCCTTTTCCATCTTCCAGAGGTTACAACCCCCGGACTTCCTGAAATCCGGCCGGTCGTAATGGGAGGCCGGTGTGCCGCCTCGGGACCAGCTGGTCCCGCCTCCTGGAGCACCAGCAGCCGGCGGATCCGACCGCCCTCCTCAGCACTGTCGTGGCCTTAGGTCGTGGCCCTTGTCCGATTGGGGTGGCGCGACTGCGTCGCGCCCCTCTGTCGCGGCCCATCTTTGGCCGCGACTTCTTCATTTTCACCCGCACGGCGCGACGGTACCACGCTTCTTCGTCGCGGCCCGCTCCGGCCGCGGTTCTTCTGTTCCCGCGCGGTGTTGCAGCACCGCGCCGTCCCCGTTCCAAGCAACGAATAAATTCGCAACAAAGGGGATGAGGTTCCGCCGTGTTTGTGCAGTCCGACCTCCATCCATTATATTGATAACAGGCGGCCAAATATTTAACAACAATATTAGTTAAATAAAACTTGAACGATGAATTTAACTCCCTACCTCGAAGAAGTTTTCAAACGATGATCATCGCGGGAAACGGCGTCGCGAGGTGAATATTCGGATATGTTGATGGAGAACGTCTGTAGAGGAAGCGACGTCTCGCTTCCTTTGACGCGGGGATAATATCGAAAGAGGGCGCATCGTCGTTCATCGGAAAAGGCGTCACACACCGTCTGTGGAGAGGAGAAGAGATGACACGTCGATCTCTCCTTGCGGTGACGGTGTTATTCGTCGAAGTCTTGGCATTCTTCGCGAAGAAGATGAAGTTCTTCAGAAAAACACACAAGAGATCTCTCCCCAATTTTCCTCACACAACAACCAACCAAAATAAAATAAGGTTTATCCTTATTTTATTAACTCATTCCTTGAATTCAAAAATTCAAACTCTTATCTCACTTAATTGATTAAGTGTATTGGCATAATTAAAGAGGGGAGAGGGGAGAGTTACAAATTAAAATCAAGAGGGGGTTTAATGGGGAGTTAGGGAATTTGAAGGGGGTGGGCCTCGTGTGGGACCCACCTCACTAATATCCTAATAAGAGGAGTTAGGATATTCCCTCACATGGAAGTTAAACCACATAGAAAAATAAAGTTGTGACAACTTTATTCAATTAACAGTTGAACCACATTTTTAAACAACTCTTCCTGAGAAAACGCAACTCTAGAAAAGGTCTTCTTAAGCAAATACCGGCGATGCGGTTTCATCGGTACCCTCGGATTTCGATTCCAAGCACCAGTTAAAAAAGTTAGAAAAATCTGCTCGTTCGTTCACTGAACGTACCTGAGTTAAACTTTAGAAATTGATTCTGGGCACACCGGGCCTCGGAATCAGGTGCCGTCAGAAACTATGTACTCGTAAAATCCCAAAGAATTTAAGAAAATAATTTCCTTGAAATTTATGGGTCTTTACGACCAGTTCATTTTTTGAAGAATAAAGGTGGATCGATGAGGCTATACATTGACTATAGAGAAATCAATGCTATTAAAATAATGAAAAAGTATCCTCTACCTTGCATTAATGATTTATTTTATCAACATCCTAGAGATCAATATTTATCAATGATTTACCTTTTTTCTGGATATCATCAATTGTGAATAAAAAGGGAAGATATTATAAAGATAGCATTCCGAATGAGGTATGTTCATTACAAATTAACAGTAATGCCATCTGGATTGACTAATGCACCCTCTCTTTACATGGATCTAATGAAAAAAGTGTTATGGAAAATCTTGATGATTTTTTATAGTGTTTATTGATGATATCTTTGTATACTCCAAAAGATACATAGACCCTAAGAACCACTTGTAGATAGTTTTGAATACTCTTTGAAGAAATTAAGAATATGGGTAGTTTTGAAAGTGTGAATTATGGCTTTAGGAAATTTATTTTATTGTCAATATTTTTTCTAAGGATAAAATCTCTATTGATCCTAAAAAGAAAAAGGCAATCCAATAATGAACATCACTGATGAGTATAACTGATTTACACAGTTTTATTGGTTTAGTAGGTTATTATTGACATTTCATCCAGAAATGATCCTAATTGGAAAACTTGTTAACCAAGCTCACATGTAAAGGGGTTAAATTCGTTTTGAAAAAAGAGTGTGAATAATGTTTTGAATAATTGAAGAGAATATCAGTCAATTCTCCAATCATGAAATTTCCATCTAGAAATGATGGGTCTGTGATTTATTATGATTCATCAAGGACTTGCTTGTGTCCTTATGCATAATGATAGAGTTATTTCTTATGCATCAAGTAAATTAAAAAATCAGGAACAAAATTACCCAACTCAAGATCTTCAGTTAGGGTGTTAATATTTTCTCTAATGATATGGAGACACTATATATATGGTGATATATGTGGGATGTATACTGATCACAAGAGTTTGAAATATACTTTCTCACAGAAATAACATAACATGAAACAAAGGAGATGCCTTGAGATACATAAGGATTATGATTTCACAGTATACTACCACCCAAGGAAGGAAAATAATGTGGAAGATGCTTTATATAGGAAGGAACATGGAGTTTTGAATAGAATTATATTAAAAAAGGATGTTATGTTAATGGATCTAGTAAGGATTGATATGGGAATTACCATGGAAGGTAAAACATCATTACTTTTTCAAATGATTTACAAACCATATTTACTAGAAAGGGTAAAACATTCTCAGTCAGATTATGAAGAGTTTAAAAATAAAAGTAATGATGTGAATGGTGGGATACTAATTGACATCGTATTTGAAGATGGTATTTTGAAAGTTGGGTAGAGGATTTGTGTTCCTTCTATACCTAAGATGAAAAGCGAATTATTGGATAATGCTCATAGCTCCAATTTCTATATACACTCTGGAGGACCTAATATGTTCAAAGATTTGAAGGAATATTTTTTGTGGGACCACATGAAGTGGTAGCTTCATTATTATATGTCGAGATATTTCGTTTGTCAAGAGGTGAAGGCTAGAAGAAAATATCTTAGTGTATTCATGTAACCTCATCCTATACCTGTGTGGAAATGTGATGATATTATGATGGACTTTATCATGGGGCTACCAAAGACTCCTAGAATAAAAGATGTGATATGAGTTATTGTTGATCATCTTACCAAATCAGCACATTTTCTTACTATAAGAGACGATCTACCACTTGAATGTTAGTAAGACTATATATTAATGATGTTGTAAGACTTCATAGTGTACTGATATCGATTGTTTCTGGTCATGATCACCATTTCACATCACAATTCTGGAAAATTATTCATAAGGCTCAAGATACTGAGCTTCATTTGAGCACTACCTACCACCCTCAAACTGATGGAAAATTAAAAAGGAATATTCAAACCTTAAAATACATGTTGAGATCTTACTCACTTGACTTTCAAGGTATATGGGATCAGTATTAACCTATGGTAGAATTTTCCTTTAATAATAACTTTCATTCAAGTATAAAGATGGAACCATATTAAGAATTATATGGAAAGGGATGTCGTACAGTGACTTGTTGGGATGATAATGGTGAAAGAAAACATGTAGGTCTGGAACTTGTTAAGGAAACAACGAGAAAGGTAAAGACTATTCAGACCCATATCAAAAGAGATCAAAGTAGGAAAAATAACTATACTGATTACTGAAAGAATGATTTGGAATTTAAAGTGCAATATCATGTTGTCTTGAAGGTATCGGTATGGATGGGTGTTATATGATTCAGTAAGAAGGGTAAACTCAGTACCTAGAAAATCAGACCTTTTTAGATTCTGGGTCAATTTGGAGTTGTAGCTTTCCATTGGGAAATGCCTCCAAGTCTCACCATACTTCACAATGTGCTCCACGTATCAATGTTAATGAAATTCATGCCAGAATAAATGCATGTACTCACCTATGAAGAAATATAACTGGAACCTGATCTATCTTCTAGTGAAGATCCTATCAAGATTCTTGATACCATAGAACAAGAGTTGAGAAATTAGATTACTCTTCTGGTAAAAGTTCTTCGGAGAAACCATAAAATTGAAGAGGTAACATGGGAACCTGAAGAACTTATGATGATGAATTATCCAAATCATTTTATGAAGTGATATTATAGAAATTTTGAGGATGAAATTATTTGAAAGTGGGAATAATTAAATACCCCAATCTTCTATGGTACGCTTATTTTTAAATAATTCAAATAGCTTGCGCTGGACAGATCACTGAGTTCGAGCGCACCAATACTAGTTGTTTAAAAAGTGTTCATGAATAGTATTAACCAAATTATGAAATTTATAAATTTAATTTTTCAAAATAGACATCATTTTTTCAAATCAAAATATAAAAATTAGCTTATGGGTAATTTTTGTTATTTTTCTAAAAAGTTATAATTTTTGTTGAATAGTGAAAAATACTGCATTAATATTTAAAACCCGACTTTTTCATTTTAAACATTATTTTACTTTAAATTTATTTTAATGTCACAATATATACATAATAAATTATTAGTCCAATGTAGGTCATAAGAATCATTTTTATAATTGAATTAGAAAAGAAAATTAAACATTTGAACGTCTCTTTTACCCGCTTTCTAACCACATCTCTGGATTAACAATAATCATAGTTTTATCCCTTCGGTGGATTGAATTTAAAAAAAATAGACATACATGGTTGTATTCATTATGGAAAAAAATTAATAGCATCAAAATAGTTTTTTTGAATAGTAACTATTGAATTTTATTTACCACGGTTAAAAGTAAATTAGAAAATTAAGGGAAAAATTAATAATATAATAATATAATATTACCCTAAAAATATTCTAATTTTATTTGATAAGTGTTTTTAGAACAAAATAAACCTTTTGTTGAAACTATTATCCTTTTTAAGCTACTTGAGTTAGATTCATACATTTATAATATTTTATTTAAAGAAGAGTCAGAAATGTCATATTCAAATATTAATAACAATATAATTTTTAATATGAGTATATATAAGTGATATGGGGGAATAAAAATATTATTTATAATGATAAAATAATTTTCTACATAATGGTTATTTATATATAATTTTAAGAAATAAATAATTAAATTAAATGGTGACACAATAATGATGAAGTAATTGAATTATTACAAGAAGAATCAATTAAATGATATTAAAAATTTTAAAATAAATATAATTGGACTCAATTAATGGAATACACAAATTTTTTACATAACATTGAAATATTAGAGAAATATTTTAAGTATTTCATCAAAGATATCATGTTGGTTTGATATTTTTAAAAATGAAAATTTTGAATAATATCAAAATTGACATAAATGATACTTTAAAATAAATAATATTTAATTAAATGATATAAAATTTATGAAAATATAAGGTTTATCAAAATAACTATTAAAATGTTAAAAATATAATAAATGATCTAATTTTTGTTCTTTTAGAATTTTATAGTAACTATATTAACCCAATATTATAAAAGGACAAGTAAACAAGGTAAGAGTTAAACTGTTAAACGAAGGGTTAAATCCAAAAGATAAGGTAAAATTTATGACCTAAACTTTTCTAAAAATCATTTTATGAGATTATTTAGACCAATAATCATATTATAATCTAAATAAATTACTTTTTATCTATTTAAACCCTAAAATATATTTATAGTGAATTAATATTTTAACATCTTCCAAAAGTGACCCTCCCCTCTCTTATAAAAGGAAACACTTATTTCTCTTTAATTCACACATCTAAATTCCTTTTGTTCAGAAAAAAACTTCTAATTTCTACTAAAAAATTACATAAATTCGTCCTAGAGTCCATAATTTGGTAATAAATCCATTTTTTAGAGTCCTTTTGTACAAACCAAAAGGAGATACCCAAAAAAAGGTAATTGTTTTATCACCTCTTCAAAGTTCTTTTCTTCTTCTACTTAATCTTTATATGTTTTTTCCATATAAAAATAATAAATAAACTATAATAAATATAATTATATGTTATTATAATCATTTTAAAACCATATTCATCATTTTACCCATTATAAAAATAACAATATCACCATGTATGTGTACGTATGGCTTACTGTCTCCGCGCTGTGGTGTAATTTGTTATTCAACATTGCATTAATTGGATGGATATAATTATTAGTATAATGGATAAAAATATTGAATATAACATGATATTTATTATATATAATTAATATATCATCCAATTACACTCCATTTAACCATCAAGGGAATGATAATGTCGCTTGTGTGTACGTTCGACCTACCGTCTCCATTACGCGGTGAGATTCATTCTACATGTTAACCATTCAATAATGATTATAAAATTTAAATTATGTGTAAAAATAATAATTATTAACTTAATTTAATTATTAATATGAATAAAATACAACCTATTCCTAACAAACATGACTTACATAACAAAATTGGAATGAGAAAATGAATGAGTTACTGCCCGAAACAACGGTAATACTGAAATATTATAACCAAAAGGATATAAAAGGATAATACATGATATAATAAATATTGATATGATCCTATTTTAATTTAATAATATTATATAACCATTATATAAGAGGTTAACACACCCTCTACTAAAGGAAAATACAAGGTAAGGGTTAATTTCCCAATCACATTATTATTTGAGGTTGTTTTTACGTAAGTATCTACTGGGACATCTTTATCATCAATGTACATGTTTCTTAAAATATAATTCAAAATTTTATCAACTATTTTTTAAATTTATTTTTACAAATTTTTTAATTTTA
The DNA here is from genome assembly GCA_963277665.1 of Viscum album. Lineage (NCBI taxonomy): Eukaryota > Viridiplantae > Streptophyta > Magnoliopsida > Santalales > Viscaceae > Viscum > Viscum album. Next base: position 2,077,348,234 of record OY728128.1, on the reverse strand, counting down.
ATAAAATGTTTTGAAAGGAATCTTTCTGTCATTTTCCAAATGAGGTACTTTATGAATATTTTTGACAAAGTAAGGAAAGAATGTTTTTTAACTTATACAGTGGAAGTGGATAATTTCTAACATTATGACACCTTACCATTTTGAACATTACCTTAAAATATTTCAATTTTATTTTCCTAAGGGAAGTTTTATTTTATAATTGCATATCTTTTAAAATCCTTCAAAGTAAAAAATACATATTTTCATAAAGAGTTTAAATGAATTTATTAGATTATTTTTGACTTTATCAACATCCTTTTTGGAATTATATGATTGTTCGAGGTTGATTTATTATGATATATTATTCCATACTACATTTAAGTTTTTATTATATGTTTTATTGTGGATATTCTACTTTTATATCATTTATGGTTTATGATTAAAGTTTTACCATTTCATATGCTAGTTTTTATACGAATGTTTATGGTATGTTTTACCCTTTTCATATGAGGAATGCATTCAACTTAGCAAGTAATGGGTGGGACCTTTTATATCCCCTCGATGCATCGGTAGGTCTCATGAGACAAACTATTTTCTTGGAAAAATACCTTGATGTTATGGATATTTATAGACTTGGCATGAGGCCTTGAAAAAATGGTTATGAGGTATAACATTATATATTCCCTCATTATGAGATCAGTTATTAATATTACATGTGATTATTTGACTGGTAGAATATCCATGTGAATGTTTAAAAGTAATTTTTTTATTTACTATTTCCATATTATTTGGGATATTATGTTTTAAATGTTGGTGTTCTAATTTTACAGCAGTCCCTAAAATTTTATTCTTATTAATGATAGATTCTGTTATATTGTTTATCCTCAATGAGCATCTGAGCTCATCCCTTTCTTATGTTTTATTTTTCCCCAGGATGTGGATATGTATATTATGATTGACCTATAGGGATAGTTTAAGGGATATGAGTGTTTTCAAAGGGGATAATATGTTGTTTTTCATTTCAAGATTTAATATAAAACTTATGTTTATATCTAGTGTTTCCAAGGTTACTAAAATGATCAGTCGTTCAGGGTTTGATTTCTTGTGATCATGCCAATTTAATTAAATAATACATCAACTCTGGGAAACTAGATTTGGGGCATCACATCAGCACCTCCTATAAAATATACAACACAAAATAAACCTAAATAAGACATCTATATAGCACCAATATCTTAAAAACCACCTCTCGTGGTCCTAAGAAGAATAAGACAAGGTAAAATTAAAGGGAAATATAATAAATTTTTAGAAATATTCAAACAATTGTATATCAACATCTTATTTTCTGAATCAATTTACCAAATTTATGGCTATTATAAATTCCTAAAGTAATAGATCTCGAACAAGATGAAGATAGAAGAACAGGGATCCATCTCCCTAAATGAAAAATTATATATTGTTATTCAGCAAAATATACCACTAAACATAGGATATCCAAGGTGTTTCTCAATCCCTTTCACTATAGTGGAAGGAAAATTTGTGAGATCCCTTTGAAACTAAGTGTCCAATATTAACATAGAGACCAAATATTAAACTAAATAGACATTACATAACTTTTTCAGAATACTTAAAAACATTTTACAAATAGACACCCAAGGACCGTACTAGTTTAGTGCCTTTAGAAACATGGAAACATAAAATCTGGTACATAAAAAAGCTACATTATCTCCCAATTGGTTCTACAAGACTAGCACCCCTCTTAGAAAAATCGTACCTGAAATATATCATCATAACTTGGGGAAGAAAACATAAAATGTGGTGTGATCAGATCATCAGTAAGGGTAAACAAGGGATACATTTAAGTATAAACTTGAGCATAAGGATATGAGAATGTGATCATAAAATTATAAGATCAGACCGTACATATCAAACATCATAAAAATTAATTATATAATAAATCTTGGAAGTTCATAAGAAATGAATCATGAGGAAATAAATTTCCTAAACCATGAAAGCATAATTGAGGAATATGACACAGAATTTCTGATATGTATATAAAAATAAAAAATCTTATGTCAAGGAAACCTAACAATACCTATGTAACATGATAGGCTTGGTCTATGACTCGTGTACCTTTTTCAGACATGAAATAACAATCTGTGTACCCTATTACTTTTAGGCTTGGGATACAAACCATGTAGCTTATTTTTTTTAGTCTTAGGCTACAACCCATGTACATTCTTGTTTTGAGCTTAGAATACAACACATGTACCTTCTTATTTTATGGCATCCGCTACAACCCATCTACCTTCTTATTTTTGGGCTTGGGATATGACCCTTGTACTCTCTTGCTTTTATACTTTGGGTAAAAACCCATAAACCTTCATGTTTTCAAGATTAGGCTATATCCCATGTACCCTTTGAGCTCATATAAAACTTATCATCAACTGATGCATTATAGGGATATATAATTCCCACCCATCACAAAATAACTCATACTTACATGTTCCCCAAAATAATAAATCCTATATCATGGACCATAAAAAATGTGGTTTCTATAAACATAAAATAATAACCCATGAAATTAAATGGTTATCATTAACATTTCATCACATCATAACCTATGAAAAAGATATAGGTTTCGTAATCATTTCATTAAAGAATAACCTATGAAATTAAGTGAGTTTCAAAATCATATAACCCATTGAAGAGAAGAGGGTTTCATAAGAATCATTACATACGGACATAAACCATTCAAAAAATAAAATGAATGGAAACTATGGATCATTTCTTATAATGTAATGAGTAATATAAATGGATGTTATCATAGATGGAAAATAACATTGAAGGTTATTTGGAAAACATTTCTTGAGGTAAATATCCATTCTTATTGGAAAAAGGCTCTTTAAAACCTAAAAAATTTTGAAAAAAAATTTCTTTAAAATAAAATTGAAAACATATAAATATATATTTTAATAGAGTTTGTAAACCTTTTTATTTTAAAACATATATATAGAGCTTGAAAATTTTTTGAAACCCTTTTTCCTTTAAAACTTATAAAAGAATCTGGAAAGAATTTTGAAAATATTTTTCCATGAAAAATTATAAAATAAGATTGAAAAAAAATTGAAAAAAAATTTTAATTAAAATAATTTCAATATGTAAGTATATATATATAAATCTTGAATTTTTTTTAAGAAAACATGGTTTGAAAGAACACAGATTTCGAACTGAAGAGAGAGGTAAAATTCGGCTTTCTTAAGAACAATTTCATAACTATCTTATGTACCAAAGAGTTTAAAAATGGTATTTATACATTAATATATCATGACTAAATATAGGATAAGAAAATTCATGAGTGTTCTAGAGATATTGATCATAATAGTTCATCAAATAAAGCATAAACAAAAACAATCTTTAAAAGTGATGAGATTGTCTCAATAAACTATTACCACTAGTTAACTTTGAACCATAATCCTCATTCATGAAAATGAAATTACATGAATCTTAAAATATAATGAAAATAATTATATTAATTATATATCATTTATAATTCATTATATAAACCTCATGATAATATATATGTGCATAACATGACATGTGTCTCAAATAATGAAAATTAAGACAAAATTTCCTTACCGATTTGGTATCTTTTGAAACATAGAACCCATGAAATAAATATCATAAAATGTATATGTAAATAACCATAAATTTAAGTATAATAATCATATAATTAATCCATGGTTATTATTCACACAACACATAAGGAGTGGGTGGTGAATGGAGCATGTATCTCTTGAAAATAAAAAGTCAGATGAAATTATCTTACCTTGTGTCTTGACTCTCTCTATACTTGTAAGAACCTACTGTATAATAAATATACGTTGATTATAAATATTTTAATGAACTATATTATTATATATAATTCCATATATGGGTTGATTATGACTTTATATTACCCTATTGTTAACAATTCTATGTTATGTTTACGATTCGGGTAATATTCGCTTTCTTTTTCGCATGTGTCTTAATTTGTAATATCATTGGTACTTATAAATATTTAATGATTTACATAATTTAAAACATGACATAAAAATAATTCATATTAATTATATTTTTATTATAATAATATATTGATTTATGAAATGAAATACGTCATTCATGGAGATGGTAGGTCGTATGTACGCCTGAACGTTGCTTCTGTTTTATTGACATGTTGCAAACAATAAAGTAAATGACATATATGTATATATATATATATACATACCTATATAATATAATTAAAGTATAATTATTATTTAATTTATATAATATTTTTTCTGTAAGAATATCCTTAATATATTCCAAGTAGTTTGTGAATGAATCACATCACTTTGAGGGGGAAGTTTTCCACACTTCCTCAAATGAAATTTTCGTATTTACACCAAATAGAATGTATAAATATATCTGTTGTAAAAGGTTTAAATAAAATTATGGAAATAATAAATATAATATATAAAATATATCAACATATTCTCTGTCATAATTTCCATCATGAGAGGTGGTAAATGAAAAATTGTTGACGCTCCTTTCCATCATAGAGTTTAACGTCTGAAAAAGGGAAATACCTTAGTCCAAAGTGATTTATCCTTTGAAAAAAACATAAAAAATCTACAAAGGTATGAACAAGGGATCAAAAGCACATGTTCCGCGCAAGTTCTATCACTATCACGCAAGTCCACTTGTGCGACGCCTAGTGTTCGCACAAGTGACTTGCGCGACCAAAGTGGTAATCGCCCGGGGTCTTCTCCTGCCTATAAATAGACCCCGTGGGCCCCCCATTCGAAGAGGATTATTTTCCAGAAACTCAGATTTGAGCTCCCGATTCCCTAGTCTCTTCTCAATGCTTCCAAAACACTTCTAAGTAATTTCTTACCTAGAACGGAAGATCTAAAGAGGGGGAGGAAGGCCTAAGTGTTGAAACTCATCAACACTTGCGCGCCTGAGTGGTCATCCCTTAAGGGAAAAGGCCGCACTTGCATGTCGCCTTACTCCTTTAAAGAACTTGTGTGCCCCTTTTCTGGAAGAACCTCAAGAGGATTCTAAAGGCATTAATCAAGAGTCTCTCAAGTATTACCCTACTGGTTAACCATCGCGCAAGTACACCATGTGTCGCGCAGGAATACCTGCGCGACCAGGACTTACGCGCTCACGCAGTTCCTGTGCGCCTACCAGGACTTGCGCACCCCTACCTTTTTGGGTTCCCTTCTTGCCCATTTAACCCCTCTTAATCCATTCCACCTTTCATATTCAAGATTTAGTCTTCAAGACACTCTTCAAACCCATTTATGGCATGATTTCTTGATTTGACTTCCTTATCTGAAAGGAATTTTGTGCAATATCTCTCAAAACCTAGTGATTTACACATCTTTATGTCACTAAAGATTTAGATTTCATTCATTCAACCTCATCCTTTAAGATGAGAGAATCCTTAACCTGGGTCCCCTTTTCATGAATAATCCCCAGTCATAAGTTATAAGGCCCCAGCCTTAAAACCTTACTTAATCTTAAGTTATTACAAGATTACACATTGAGGATCTTTTTGGGTTTAGAGTTTTAGAGAATTAGATCATAAAACTTGAATTACATTCCATGTATAAACAAAGTGGTTACATAAAGATAGTATTCTTCTTTCCCATCAATGGAAACATATTTAAAATAAAACATGGATTCTTTCTTGAAACTTCCTTGACACTATCATCATATCATGTACCTTTCCCTTGACCTGTGAAAAACATTTCAAAAAAACTTGGGATGAGCATAAAAATCTCACTAATGGATATAAAAATATGGAAAGAAAACATGGGTACATATATACATAAGAATGAAATCATACTTTACCCATAAAACATAAGCACTTTAATATACCTCATCAAATCATGAATAAATCATAGAAATCATAAGACATAAAGGTAACTTGAGGCATTCATAACATTCTTACATAGGGAGTAACCCTCTTGGTTACGTTTGGAATACCCATCATAGTATATTCCCTAAATCTCTTCGGAGAAACCTTAACGTTTCACTCCTTCGCGTTACCTAATGAATTGTAGAGTTATATCGGGCTCACCCACCCTTAGTCTATCACGGAACCACCCGTCTTCATAATAATGCCCAAGAACCTCAACATAATCATATCACATAAAACATGCATAAAGGAAACATAACATTTAAACATTTCAATCACAAGATATCAATACAACACATTGATATAAAAATATTATGAAAACAATTTTCAATACCAAAATAAAAGAAAAGTAAAACATGGTATTTATTTTTCTTTTTAAAAAAAAGGCATGGCTTGTAGAGGAAGCCGAAACTCAAATAATGGTCACGGCGGCGGAGAAGTCGTTGTCGCCGCATACATACGACAAAAACATTCCCTTTTTTCATTTAGTAAACGCTTCGTATAAAAAAGACTCTTTTTGAATAAACATAAAGGTCAAAGGGTTTTATACACCGTATAAAAGAAGGTTGTGTATAAAACAAAATATGCCTCAATGAAAGGAGATTGAGACGAAGTCCCATACCTCTGGTCCGACTTGACTCGATCGTTATTTAATCTCCTAAATAATAAACTTGAGTTAATTTCTAATTGTTTAATAACCATTTTCAAGTACATTATTCCTTTTATATCACTTATTGGCATGTCATGAACACTATGTAATTATTTATGTTAATAACAGTCGTTTTAACGATCATTGGTACTTGAGTCAAAAATAATCCCTTTATAATTACAAGTTTTTCATGTATCCATTATATCCAGAATGGTATTCATGATGGAGATATCATATATGTCATATATATCCTGTACATGCATTCATTTATAATATTACATAATCATTTAGAGGTAAGAAATGAAATGCACCGTTCATGGAGACGGTAAGCCGTACGTACGCATGAACGCTACTTTCATTTCTATTTCGTATTTTATAGAATGGAATCATAATGATATAAAGGTATATTATAATTCCAGTATAATATCATATATAATATCATAGTTACATCCTTTATATGTCCCACATATGGTATTTAACGAATCAAATCACTTTGAGGGGGCGGTAGTCCGCACTTCCTTAAATGAAGATATCGCGTTTACCCATAATGGAAACCATAAAGGTATGCCCAAAATGAAAAATACATAAGCTTAAGGAAAACATAAACATATTATATATCATATATAAATATAGTGACATCTTAATGGCCACCTTTGAAGGTGTTAAAATAATGTTGAACAATCATCGTTTTGGGAGGCATAAATTCACCATCCACGGAAACAATATGTCCTTTAACCATTAGATGTAGGTGTGTGTAAGTGTAGCTCGAATACTTCTTATAACAACATACTAGTATATTGAATATACTGTAGTTGTTACAAAAGAAATGAATAAAAATATTTTAGGGGGTTGGAGAAGCAAAATAAAACAAAAGGACTCAAGTGAAGACATTACCTTAAAATCGGGTAACTCCCTTTGGTTTGAGCTCAAAGGCTTCCTTGGGAAGACTTCTTCCCAACGTGAGGCTTCAAGGAGTAATATAAAGATGTGGAGAGACAAAATGGGCAGGGGTTGTCCAAGCCAAAGTCTTTGGGAGTGTGGGTAAGGAGGTAGAGGTGGGGGCCTTTTATAAGAGGAGAGGAGGGGCACTCTTGGAAAGTAAAGAAATGTTACATTATTTTAAAATGAGTTTCGGATTCAAAAGGTCCCAAATTAATATAATTATAGGGTAAGGTGATAAGGGTTCGAAATACACCCATCCAATAGGTTTTGGACATGTGTAGGTCATAGATTTTACATTATCATTTCATTTTATTTAAGTCCTTTATTAATGAGGTAATCGCTGCATTATCATGATGTCATAAATAATTTAATTTATTTAAAGTGTAAAAATTATTAAAAAAAATACTATGATGTAGGAAATCGTTTTAGATTTCCAATTAATATTTATAATCAAAAATCTGACTTGTATAAACCCATATAAAAATTATTTTAGTAAAACATCTCATGTTTGTGTCATTTTTACTTTAACATTAAATAAAAAGTTATTTATGTCATTTCCCAACCAAAGTGGCTCCATGGGGTCCCCAAGTTGACCCATGGATTGTCTTGGTCAGCCATGACGCATCCAATGAAGTTATGACATGTGTCAAGCTCATCTCATATTATTAAAACATTATTTTTACCTTAAACTACTTTAATTACCACTAATCGCGATTAAGAACTTAAAAGTTACTATTCACCAAAAAATTATTTTAATCTCATTGAACCACATTTTACTTCTTAATGACAACCATGTATGTCATATTTTTGAAAATAAAATCATAGAAGTGGCAGAGTTTCATTTAAACGAAAAATCAGTTTCTTTAACTACCACTTAGTGGTTTCACTATTCATCAAAATTGAAGTTTTTCAGAAAGATACCAAAACTTCACCCTAAGCTATATTTGATATTCCGAATTCAAAAATGATGTCTATTTTAAAAAAATAAAAACATTTAAGTTTCATTAATTAATTTAATAACTAATTCCCACTGTCATGACAAATGGCGTGTTTTTATGAAACAATAAGTATCAAAAGATTGACACTAGTTTAAGTCCCATTTCAAAGTAAAATTGATTCTAATGACCACCATTGGATAAAATGGTAAAAATATATTCTAATTTCACTTCAAAACCAATTAAAAAGATAATCTAATAATATAAATAAATTATATTAAAAGGAGGTTTTGAATTAAAATACAACATTTTTCACTATTCATTAAAAAATGAACTTTATCGGAAAAATACCAAAAATTCACACAAAGTAAATCTTGATGTCCCAATAATAAATAATAAGTTTATTTTGACAAACATAGCTTATAAAATTTTCAAAATATATATTTAAAAAGGGTTTGCCATCAAAAGGCAGTAAAACAATCTTTTAAGAATATTAGTGTATTCCATGCATAAGATTGTATTTATTTTCATTTTAAGCCTCTAAAACAATATCTAATTAATTAATAGACATAGATAAAAATATCTATTTATTAATTACTTACTTGGGATGTTACATAAGTCCTCTAATTTGGGTATCCTCTTTAGTAGTAAGCCCCAAGTCCTCTAATTTGGGCATCCTCCTTTTCAGGAGTAAGTCCCAATCATAATTCTTAACTTGGGCATCCTCCTTAGGAGTAAGCCCCAATTCTTAAAGTTCCCAAATACGGGCATCCTCCTTATGAGTAAGCCCCAGTCCCCTAATTTGGGAATCCTCCTCAGGAGTAAGCCCCAAACCTTAATTCCCTTAACCTGGGCCTCCTTTTCAAGCGTAAGCCCTAGTCTCAAATATGGGCATCCTCTTCAAGAGTAAACCCCAAGTGTAATGACCCGAAATTTTTGAATAAATCTTGTTTACTAATTTTGTGTGTTATTTTATTTTATTTTTATACCCAACAAAAATGTTTCATTTGATAACATGAGTATAATTAAAATGAGACCGTTGGGTTTTGACTGGTATATGACCATTGGTCAATATGACCACTGGGAACTAGACGTTTTGATTATTGTCTCTAAATACAAGTAATCTTGGTTAATTATTATAGAAAGAAGATTCGATGGCCTCACCCAGTAGTCTTGTACCGATCGAAGCCCATCTAACAGAACTTGGGAAGGATGTAGCACCACTGGGCTTTGCTCTAGACCAAACCCAAGCCGAACTTCATCATGTGAATCTAGAACGGAATCTCCTTCGCGAGTAGTTCAACCTGATAGAAATTACTACTTGTGTGATGTTGGCCGAGCCTCCCTCGGATTCTCTCACCTTAGCACACCTTACACTTAGGTCCTATGCTGGTTTGATAAGGGGCTATGTAAGGAGACCGTAACTGCATTGTGTAACCCTTTGTTTTAAATAAAAATTTTGATTTCTTCTTATGATGATGTTTATGAATTTTCAAATGTCCGGATAAATATAGTATGCATATTTTTGATGAATTTTAGAAAAAGGATATTTTAAAAATGTTTAGGTAAACCTTAAATAATTAAAAATGTGTAATGATTTTCAAAAAATGGTCTTCTACAATTATGTTCAGTACAAAATTTAGAGTCTAATAAGATCAACTTGATTTTTGATGAATAGTAAATTATGAATAGTGATTTTATGATTAGGATTAGTAATTTGTCCAAATGAATTAGTAATCTCACTTAAAGAAAGTTTTAATATAATTTAGACACCTTGATTAAGTAATGAGATTCAATAAAATGGGTAAATAACAGTTTCATAAATTATTAGTCAAGTATTAGTTTTTTCGGGTGAATAGTGTTTTTTTAATTAAAAATTTAATTAAAAATAATTAGAAAATTATTTTTATAAAATGGACTTTATTTTTGAACTCAGAGCATCGATATTATGATAAGGTAATTTTTGGGGATTTTTCAGAAAAAAATGAGTTCTTGATGAATAGTGTTTTATTTAAAAATTAAATTAAAAATATTTAGAAAATTATTTTTATAAAATGGTGTTCATTTTTTAAATTAGAGCATTGATATTTTCCTAAGGTGAAATTTTGGGATTTTTCTATGAAAGTTGAATTTTCAGTGAATAGTAAAAATACAGTTTTAGGGTTTCGGTATGTTTAACGACATCATAACTGTGTCATGATGATGTCATGAGATATTTTATGGGTTGTCCGACCAAAGGTGATGAATTATTGTATTGGAGGACCCATGTGGCATAAATCCATGGTAAATGTCATGGGAGAGCACATGGTTTTGAGAAAAGCACTTGTGAGGTGTCCCTTGGCCATTAATGCCTTGTCCTCTCACTTTCCCTATAAATACCAACCCTTTCCTCCTTTAGTTTTCACTCCCAAATCTCTCCCAACGAAGTTCTGGTCTCCTTAACTCCCAATGAGTCCTCCCAAGATGCCCCCCAAGCCCTCAAGGTCCAAGCCGTTGAGTTTTAAGAGTTACGTTTTAAGGTAAGGGATCCGACCTCTCTCTTTCTTTTCAAGTAATCTCTTTTATGTCATTCCATTAAGCTACATGTTATTATGTTGGAGGATATTATTTTATATTAATTATACTGTACTTTTTATTTTCATATGATGAGATACCCCCTCTTACTCTCATCATTTCATTTTATGAAAGTTTAAGTGGTGTCGTTAGGCTGCCGAAATTTTTGTAACGGATTCTTTCACCCTTCTCATTTTCAAGTTTTATTTTCTTGTCAAGTCTTTCAAGTTCCTTTTATTATGTTAAGTTATTATCTCTATATCTATCATACTGATATTTTATGAACATATTATGAGAGACCCCATTTGATCTCTTCAATTCTGTATTTTGAAGTTCTAAGTGGCGTCGTTAGGCTGCCGAATTTTTAAGGGATTCTTTCACCCTTCTCGTTTTCAAGATCTATTTTCATGTCAAGTCTTTCAAGTTAATTTTTATTATGTTGGGGTATGACCTATATATCTATAATATTGAACCCTTATGTTCATCTAATGAGAGACCCTATTTTGATCTTTTCAATTCATTTTTGGTTGAAGTTTGAGTGATGCCGTTAGGCTGCCGAATTTTTAAGGGATTCGTTCGCCTTTCTCATTTTTCAAAGATCTACATTCATGTCAAGTATTTCAAGTTCCTTTTGTATTATGTTGGGGTATGATCTCTATATCTATAATACCGATATTTTAGGTTCATATGATGAGAAACTCTATTTTATCTCATCAATTCATTTTTGTTGAAGTTTAAGTGACATCGTTGGGCTGCCGAATTTTCATAAGAGAAATCTTACTTCTGTATTCCTTTCATGTTGTTCATTTCATATGTTATATCTTTCAAATTTCATTACCATGTTCTCAAATCTTTTATATTCTGTCCCTATACTGTTTTATGGGTCATTTATGAGTGTTTACCCATGTCCCCTCTCTTTTCAATGTTTTCTAAAACCCCGAAACATAGCCGTTATGCTGCAGAATTTCCGTCTCAAAATGTCTCTCTATTTTTCTAAAGTAATTTTATTTTATTAAGTGAGTACTCAAAGATCTTTCTTCAAAAAGGGTATTAATGTATATACAAAAATGTTTTATTTTAAATTCTGGGATTTACATACATGATACCCTCTCTCCCCTTCCGTGGGTTTAAAGTGACGTAAAGATCATGTCTTTAAAGCAGTTTTTGAAACGTTATGATTATGAAATGAAACCCATTTGTTTTATGCTATATGGGTTGTTTATGAAATGATTGATGATGATATATGTGGCTCTCATGATAATAAAGTCATTTCAAGGGTGCGCCCAGATAGTGCTCCAATGTATTGGGTAAAGACTTAATCTCTATAGATGACTTTTTAGACTCATACCTTGGTGAATAACCTTGGTAATTTTTAATGACACCTTAGGGATAGACCTTGGTGAAACGAAATGATTGCCAATATTAAATGTTGCAGCCACATCTTAAAGTTATGAAAAATGTTATTTTTATTATGATATGCCTCATGATTTCTTTCTCATGCCTTAAAGTTCTTTTTATGACCTTGTTGAAGTATCTCAAGTTCGCATGTAAAATGTTTCTCTTGTTTCCCTTACTGGGCCTTCTGCTCACCCTTTATTTTGATGTATGTCCCCAGGTTATGAGATGCAGTAATGAAACTAGGATGAACATGAGGAGAATCCTTTCAAGTATTTAAGAAGAATGTTTTATGTTTTCATGTTTTAAGTTCCTTGTTTCCAAGACACAAAAACTTAAAGATCCTCGGTTTTGTAAAATGTAATGAAAGTTTATGTGATAAAATGGCGGGATGTTATAGTTGGTATCAAAGGATGGTTTAATTATTTGTGGAAATTAGGATATGAAAACTTTAGGAAGAATCCTATAGAAAAGTTTATATATAGGGATCTTTCCTGCTGTTTTGGTGAGTATTGAGTAATGGGTTTCCAAGCAAATACATCCCTGTCTGGATACGAGCAGGTAGAGGTTGCTTTGGCACAGATGTACATAGGGGTAAAACCCGAAAACACCACTTTGAGCTAGACTCAAATGGGAACTGGTACATGACAATGGGCCTTGCTGCACTCTTGGTTACGACACTCCAGGGGGATATGCTTTGGTAAATTCATAATATTAGTGTGAACCATTGTTAAAGGAACAAAGATAAAATAAAATAAAGATTCTAATAAGAATATATGATCATGGATAACCTAGATGGGGACCTAGGGGATCAAAATTTAGGGTATAATTTTCTTCTACAAGTTATCCTTATATGCTTTAAGTTCTTTTTCATGATTATTGACTAAGTATTTAAGCCCCTAATTATACTTTCTATTCTTAGTTAATGGTGAGAAATGTAAGAACATGTCCCAACAACCAATGTGATAGGAAATGCGACGATTGTCGTATTAATATGAAAGAGGTGATTAGGGGATTAAAATATGATTATTATTTTTGAAGATGTTCACTATTTTGGGGACCCTATATGATCGAGGTAAATAGATTACTACGGTATTTTCATTGAGGAGTAAGGTTGACTTATATTTTGAAGAATCGGTGAATTTAAGGTGGACTTATAGTAATTTAGGTTACTTATGGGAATGATTAACCTATCTTGGCTAAAATATGTTTAGGTTAGCTACTTTTGTTATAAGATGTTAAGAGTGGTTGATGTTGTTTGGAGATGAACAATGAAGTTTATTTTGGCAGACTATGTTATCAAATCCCTCTTGTATTTGGGTTTCAATCTTAGTTTGGTTTATTTTGAGGAATTTTAAGGACCGTTATTTATGGAATGGTCTATGATGAACTTTGGGTAGTACCATGGAACTTTAAAGATTTAAAATTAGTTTTCATTCCTATGGGATTATTTCTTTTTGAAGAGTTTTTTTACCTTACCCTTTCTATTTTTTGGATAATGTTTAAAGATAGAAGAAATAGATAGTTAATCTTTTGTGGATTATGTGATTCTCTAGAATACGATTCTTGTGTTTTGATGAGACCAAGTAGTTTTGAATTCTCATAGTTTGGAGAAAAGATTAGTTTTGGTAGAGGATTATTAAAGGATGAAACTCTACTTGAATGTAGGTATATTTTCCTATGTTTTTCTTCTATGTAGTAAATGAATTCCTCAAAATTATGAAAAGGAACGTAAAACAAAAATGTTGTTGGCTTACGTTTCCTACTAGGTCATCAAAGACCGTTTACACACATCATAATTTTGGGATTTTCTTATGGTTAACTTTCTCCTAATCATGTTTTCTATCACTCTCCCTCAGAACTTGACCCTTTGTTTTCTCCTCCATGTCCATGTTTTCCTACATGGAATCCTAGTGTGGGTTAACTCGGGTGACCTTTGTACTTCCCTTTCATTCTTTTAAAGCAATAGTTTTACTGACTCCTTTTCCGATGTGGGACTTTCAATGAAATCTCAAAACCCAATTTTAAAAATTGTGAGGACGCAATTTCTTAACGGGGGAAGATTGTAACGACCTGAAATTTTTGAATAAATCACGTTTCCTAATTTTATGTGTTATTTTATTTTATTTTTATACTCAAGAAAAAAATTTCATTTGATAACATGAGTATAATTAAAATGAGACCATTGGGTTTTGACTGGAATATGACCATTGGTCAATATGACCACTGGGAACTAAACGTTTTGATTATTGTCTCTAAATACAAGTAATCTTGGTTAATTATAATAGAAAGAAGATTCGATGGCCTCACCCAGTAGTCTTGGACCGATCGAAACCCATCTAACAGAACTTGGGAAGGAGGTAGCACCACTGGGCTTTGCTCTGGACCAAACCCAAGCCGAACTTCATCGTGTGAAGCTAGAACGGAATCGCCTTCGTGAGAAGTTCAACCTGATAGAAATTACTACTCGTGCGATGTTGGCTGAGCCTCCCTTGGATTCTCTCACCTTATCACACCATACACTTAGGTCCTATGCTGGTGTGATAAGGGGCTATGTAAGGAGACCATAACTGCCTTGTGTAACCCTTTGTTTTAAATAAAAATTTTGATTTCTTCTTATGATGATGTTTATGAATTTTTAAATGTCCGGATAAATATAGTATGCATATTTTTGATGAATTTTAGAAAAGGGATATTTTAAAAAAATTTAGTTAAATCCTAAATAATTAAAAATGTGTAATGATTTTCAAATAATGATCTTCTACAATTATGTTTAGTACGAAATTTAGAGTCTAATAAGATCAACTTGATTTTTGATGAATAGTAAAGTATGTATAGTGATTTTATGATTATAATTAGTAATTTTTCCAAATGAATTAGTAATCTTACTTAAACAAAGTTTTAATATAATTTAGACACCTTGATTAAGTAATGAGATTCAATAAAATGGGTAAATAATGGTTTCTTAAATTATTAGTCAAGTGTTAGTTTTTTCGGGTGAATAGTGTTTTTTAATTAAAATTTTAATTAAAAATAATTAGAAAATTATTTTTATAAAATGGACTTTATTTTGGAACTCGGAGCATCGGTATTATGTTAAGGTAATTTTTGGGGATTTTTCTGAAAAAAATGAATTCTCGATGAATAGTGATTTTATTTAAAAAATAAATTAAAAATATTTAGAAAAATATTTTTATAAAATGGAGTTCATTTTTGAAGTCAAAGCATTGATATTTGGTTAAGGTGAAGTTTTGGGATGTTTCTGAGAAAGTTGAATTTTCAGTGAATAGTAAAAATACAGTTTTAGGGTTTCGGTATGTTTAATGACATCATAACTGTGTCATGATGATGTCATGAGATATTTTATGGGTTTACCAACCAAAGGTGATGAATTATCTTATTGGGGGGCCCATGTGGCCTTACTCCATGGTAAATTTCCTGGGAGAGCACATGGTTTTGAGAAAAGCACTTGTGAGGTGTCCCTTGGCCATTAATGCCTTGTCCCCTCACTTTCCCTATAAATACCCGCCCTTTACTCCTTTAGTTTTCACTCCCAACTCTCCCCCAACGAATTTCTGGTCTCCTTACCTCCCAAGGAGTCCTCCCAAGGTTCCCCCAAGCCCTCAAGGTCCAAACCTTTGAGTTTTAAGAGTTACGTTTTAAGGTAAGGGATCCGACCTCTCTCTTTCTTTTCAAATAATCTCTTTTATGTCATTACTTTTATGATACATGTTCTTATGTTGGAGGATGTTATTTGATATTAATTATACTGTCCTTTTTATGTTCATATGATGAGATACCCCCTCTTACTCTCATAATTTCATTTTATGAATGTTTAAGTGGCGTCGTTAGGCTGCCGAAATTTTTTGTAACGGATTCTTTCACCCTTCTCATTTTCAAGTTCTATTTTATTGTCAAGTCTTTCAAGTTCCTTTTATTATGTTGGGGTATGATCTCTATATCTATCATACTGATCTTTTATGATCATATGATGAGATACCCCATTTTATCTCTTCAATTCAGTATTTTGAAATTCTAAGTGGCGTCGTTAGGCTGCCGAATTTTTAAGGGATTCTTTCACCCTTCTCGTTTTCAAGATCTATTTTCATGTCAAGTCTTTCAAGTTCCTTTTTTTTTATATTGGGGTATGATCTCTATATCTATCATACTGAACCCTTATGTTCATATGATTAGAGACCCTATTTTGATCTTGTCAATTCATTTTTGGTTGAATTTTAAGTGACGTCGTTAGGCTGCCGAATTTTTAAGGGATTCGTTCGCCTTTCTCATTTTTCAAAGATCTACTTTCATGTCAAGTATTTCAAGTTACTTTTTTATTATGTTGGGGTATTATCTATATATATATCATACTGATATTTTAGGTTCATATGATGACAAACCCTATTTGTTCTCGTCAATTCATTTTTGTTGAAGTTTAAGTGACGTCGTTGGGCTGCCGAATTTTCATAAGAGAAATCTTACTTGTGTATTGCTTTCATGTTCTTCATTTCATATGGTATATCATTCAAATTCCATTACCATGTTCTCAAATACTCTATATTTTGTACCTATACTGTTTTATGGGTCATTTATGAGTGTTGACCCATGTCCCCTCTCTTTTCGATGTTTTCTAAAACCCTGAAACATAGCCGTTATGCTGCAGAATTTCCGTCTCAAAATGTCTCTCTCTTTTTATAAAGTACTTTTATTTTATTAAGTGAATACTCAAAGATCTTTCTTCAAAAGGGGTATTCACATATATACCAAAAATATTTATTTTAAATTATGGGATTTATATACATGAGACCCTCTCTCCCCTTCCATGGGTTTAAAGTGATGTAAATATCATGTCTTTAAAGTGGTTTTTGAAGCGTTATGATTATGAAATGAAACCCATTTCTTTAATGCTTAATGGGTTGTTTATGAAATGATTGATGATGATATATTTGACTCACATGATAATAAATACATGTCAAAGGTGTGCCCAGATAGCACTCCAATTCATTGGGTAAAGACTTAATCTCTAGAGATGACTTTTTAGACTCATACCTTGGTGAATAACCTTGGTAATTTTTAATGACACCTTGGGGATGGACCTTGGTGAAATGAAATGATTGCCAATTTTAAATGTTGCAGCCACATCTTAATGTTATTAAAAACATTATTTTTATTATGATATGCCTCATGATTTATTTCTCATGCCTTAAAGTTCTTTTCATGACCTTATTGAAGTATCTCAAGTTCACATGTAAAATGTTTCTCTTGTTTCCCTTACTGGGCCTTCTGCTCACCCTTTCTTTTGATGTATGTCCCTAGGTTATGAGATGCAGTAATGAACCTAGGATGAACATGAGAAGAATCATTTCAAGTGTTTAAGAAGAATGTTTTTTGTTTTCATGTTTTAAGTTCCTGGTTTCCAAGACACTAAACCTTAAAGATCCTCGGTTTTGTAAAATGTAATGAATGTTTATGTGATAAAAAGGCGGGATGCTATACCAAGTCCCTTAATTTTTCAAATATCTTAACCTGGGCCTCCTTTTCGTGAATAATCCCCAGCCTTAATTTCTCTTAACCAGTCCTAATTTCTCTTAACCAGTCCTAATTTACCTTTGATCTGGGATTCCTTTTCAGGAGTAAAACCCAATCATAAGTCTTCTCCTAATTTGGGCCTCCTTTTCAAGAGTAAGCCCCAAGTTAGAGTATTCAAAATCTCCATGAAGCACATATACCTTTATGGACCCTGTTCCTGGATTTCTTCCCTAAATTAAATCCTAACCTTCATTTATCTGGGCAGTCATACATACATAAGCCCCACATTATTTCTTATGATTGCATATTTCATGGCATAATTGTCTAATTTTTACCAATACATCTTGTTTCTCACACCGAGCATGACTCACGTGAGCTTAGAGTTTAAAAGTAATTGTGACATCCTTCTTTGAGCCATCAATCATAAACATCATACTCCCTTACTCGAACTATGTGGGTTCTGATTCCTTTTCTAAACAAAGGATAGGTAGGTAGCCCATCTACGGGTTCTATCCCAACTCTAAAATAATCCATGTCCTTCTGAATGACAATAATCATCAAGTGCCCCACTGAGTGGCTTTAAAAATAGCATGGTCATCATAATGACCAAGATACTTCTATATAAATGTGTTGAAGGGTACCATTGACCAAGAATCTCTAATAAATATAGATGATTCTCTATTGATGAAGAACCTCGAATACATACAAAAGATTCTCTAAATTTCCTACATATTTAATCATTGATTGTCAGATCTGAAGGAAAGCTCATTTTATACTTGGTAATGTAATAAGGATTGACGAACATAACTTAAATATATAAAGAGAGTCCCAGAGTATGCAATAATTCCCCTCAAAAAGGTGTGATGAGTCCGACCTCCCATCCTCTCGACCAATGAAAATTCCTAAGCCTCGTCCGTCCACAAACTAATGAGCACCTACCTTTCGAAAGTAGGTCCGAATGGATTTGGAATCATTGGATGTTTCTGGTTCTATGAACAAACCCGTTAGAAACCGATCAGAATGTTTGAACCTCCCATCTAGGCGGTCATCCCCGGATTCCGAGGGAAATAAAAATGGTGAACCCGACATGAATCTTTAACCAAGTTAAAATAATGTTTTACCCATTTTTTAGGCCCCTATTTAAAACACAATGAGAGGGACAACAAAAACAATCATTGAAATATGTGCTCATCCAAAAGATTTAGTGGCTGAATTTATCTTGATTATGTCTGTTATATCAAACAGGCACTCTTTTCCCAAGTTCTTCTGCATTTCTAGAATGGCTGCTCTCAAGTTCACACCTGTGAATACTACTTCTGCAAATGCCACTACTGCTACTCCGGATGGATCATCGTCCACTCTAAGGATTATATCACCTACTCATCGTCTTCAATGATGGGTATCAAATACACTGGTTAAGGAGTACCGTCAACACGATACCATCCCAAATCTGGAGGCTGCCCGACAAGCCCTCCCAGTAAATAACTCACATCGGTCGTCCGGACAACGAAGACCAGTGATCAAGAAGCAGGTGGTGCTGACTACCATCTCCAACCATTTCAGGTCATTATCCCCGGAACGCAATCACCATTCGCTCCCTTATTCTGGGGAGGTGAATGAGCAGGTCTCTCAGGGGCTTAATTCAAATAGATAGGAGTCCTTCTTGAGGGCTCCCACCAACAATCGCCGCCATACTCATGCGGTAGTGCGCCCTCAACATGATGAGGGTGCCGACTCCAGGCGTTCGGCTCAGGTTCCTCGAACCCGAGCAAGCAAGACGAACCACCAGAGGCGGAATCCGGTCAACAGTGAGCAGGTTCTCATCTATGTCATCTCCGGAGAAGTCCACAAACCTAACTTGGTGGCAAGCAACGTCCAGGAACATACACCTGCCCGTTTTAATTCCGTTGTCCAGCAGACTCGTCGGGCAGCATCACACCAATCCCGCCAGGCAATTCCGGCAGAGTACTATAGGCAGGAACATACACCTATTTATACATCATCAGCTAGTCAGCAGGCTCGTCTGACTACATATGATGGATGTCGTCAACAACGTTTGACGAAGTGCAATCAGCAGGCACATACACCTTCTAGTATTAATCAAGCCTACCAACAGTCTCGTTTGGTAGCATTCAGAGAAGTTAGTCGGAAAGCCCCGACAACAAATAGGAGGCAGACTCAACTCTCTGCCCCCACACTTGAGTACTGTCAGGATTCACTGACAGGAAAAGGAGGACAGGAGCAGGCACATACACCTGCTCCAAGCTCGGAATGGACGTATATTCCCATTCCGACAGCTGAAGTCACAAAGCATATTCTATCAATGGTGAAAGAGCATAAGCAAATCCATGCTCATATTCTTGATGCCTGCCAGGATATTATAACAACTTCAGCGGCATCTCAGGGAAATATACATAAATCTATCCCTATCAGTGGAGTGACACATCAACAATTCACTCCGGAACAGACACACACATCTGTTCCAATCCAAGAGGGTTGTGGGGAATACTCCCCCATATCATACGGAAAACCAAGTCAGGCACATACACCTGATTTGAGTAGAGATCGTCATCCTAACCTGGCCATATTTCCTGATCAGGCATATACTCCTGCTCAGAGAATCCACTTTCATCAACAACTGGTTTCCAAGGCAAGTAAGAAGACGTCTAAGAAAAAGACCTACACAGAATAGTCTGGAGATCAAGAGCCAATATGTAACAAGGATTTGCTCGATGCTGGAGTTCTTGAAGCCCTTAGACAATTATCTGTTGAAAGTCAAGATTCTACTCCTTCATTTCCCAATAGTGGGAACATTTATTCCGAAGGTCTTCAACAGACACTTCCTCATGAAGTCTTGCTTCATGAAAATTCGGTCGATCTCGAAGTTTCATCTTCAGATGGGAGCCACAGGAACCCTCTGTGTGGTTAAAAGACCAAGGATCAAGAGATCTCATCTTTTGTTGTAACCCATTATGGTGGTCCTCCCCATGATGATGAATTTCGCTGCGAAAGTCCTCTCCTTAGTAGTGATGCACATTGCCCGGAAAATGCTCCAGTGGACAATGTAGTGCCGAGAAAGCCCTCTTATCTTGAGGCACTTGAAAATGCGAAACCAGTCATGTCTGAAGCTTCATCACTAGTAGGTGAAATAATTTCTCAATCAGAAGATAGCCTAGGGTGTAGGTCATTCTACGAACCACCCCTAAGTCATGCATCTTCTAGTTTGATCAATGATTTCTCTACCAATCCTGTTGAATCCAATTAAGCAACAAGGAAACACCAACTCTGGTCAAATCAGGTAGAAGAATCTTCATCAAATTATAAAGAGGAAATACTGAACATGAGAAAACAACTGGAGAAAGGTGAAGTGCCAGTCATGTTTTGGCCTCTGACTGACTCTCAGTATAATATTCCAGAAATGTTGATGGAAGATGAAATTCATGATATTCCTCTCAATATATGGAAAACACTTTATCAGTTGAAAAAGAAAGTATTATATTATGATGAATATGAAAATCATCTGAAGATAATAGAAGGGTTACAACGTCAGATTGATTTGGAGTCTCTATCATTATCTCGATATCTGAAGGCTGAAAAGCAGTAGAGAGCCCTTCAACGTTCATGATTTGGCACACTAAGAAGATTGTGTCAGTTAATTGCCAATGCCCCATCTGGTATTCGTGTTAGAGTATGGGGTGTTTATGGAGCACTGCATTTCACGGTGCTCTCCAGTCAGCAAAGCCCGCTGAAAATGGTCTCATGCAATGTTATTTCCCATGGCCAGCCACAGTCAATGGGCTTTGTTTCTAATAAAAAGCTTTCCCAAGAATAGGCTTCAACTAGTTCCTCTCAAAATCAAGAATATATAGAACGAGTTGTCAAATTACTCTTGCATCAAGCAAATGAGAATATTGAACAGGCCTCTCATTTGGAGCAAGCACGTCACCAAGTGACAGAAGTGTCGGAAATCATCCAACGGTCTTTTGAACTGGGTGATAAAAGCGGATACAGGTTAATGCATCCAGCTAATTTCCGAACTAAGGTTCGCAAGATCAGGAGGACTTTCAAGAAAGTCTCAGACATAGCATGTCAAGAACCACCCCAGCTCGCCAGACTGGGGACTCTTTTAAACCAACCCTCGGAATCAACAAAAAGGATTCGGGGAGTTGAGCGAGAACAGAAAGAACAGCCCCAGTCCACTGGACTGGGGACATTTTCAAATCATCAATCCCCTCCTCAGAGAAAGCCGGTCTTTTCTCAATTGGGGAAGAAACCTCAAGAGGAACGAAGAGACAAATTATCAAGAGATTCCCTCCAAATTAAGTTTCGTCAAGAAGTTCTTGAGGGATCGAATCAACAAAATACAATGTCTCATCAAAGACATGGAAGAAGACAATATCACATAAATGCTGATAGAAGGGATGCGATCAGTTATGCATCAATCAATGTCATCAATGTTGTTGTTGCTGATCCACCAGATGAGACTCACTCAGGGGATTCAGATGAAGAGGTTCCTGCTCAAGATGATATATGCACCGACACAAATGAAGAAGGTGTGTGTACACAAAGTCAAAGGATTACTCAGAACCTAGGTAATCCTTCGAGTAACCCACTTCCCCCTCTCCGAAAAGGATCCAACAAAGGGAAGGGAAAGAACCAGGTTACATATCCTTCTTCTGGAGAAGGTCAATCGCTCTCACTAGAGCAGAGGTTTGCACAACAGGAGAAAGAAATGAAGGAATTAAGAAAGTTGAATGCAGAACTACTTCAGAGTAGTCTTTATCTTAAGCATGTTGGAGCCAGTCAGCCAAAGCAATTTGTTGCAGCTACTGAGATGGATCAAGAATATTCTCCTCTATCAGTACACCCTCACAGGTCTAATCCTACGGGTCAAGTGCAACAACAGTTGGCAGTGCTACCATCAGTTGCAGCACCAATCGCCACATCTGTCAAAGGTCCAGTCATTGCACCTACCCAAGTCCAAGTTCAACTAGATGTTTCTCAAAATTTAATAACTACTATTGAGTCATTAACAGATCGGTTAGAGACTATGG
The DNA here is from genome assembly GCA_963277665.1 of Viscum album. Classification (NCBI taxonomy): domain Eukaryota; kingdom Viridiplantae; phylum Streptophyta; class Magnoliopsida; order Santalales; family Viscaceae; genus Viscum; species Viscum album. Next base: position 2,077,325,251 of record OY728128.1, on the reverse strand, counting down.
AAGGGAAGCGTGCACAAGTTCAGCTAGAAAAGAAAGTTTACCCTGAATGGGTAGATTCAATTTCTCCTCCATCCAGTTTTGGGAACCCTGTATTCCCTATTTTCAATGGGTCAGGTGATCCTGAAAAACATTTGACGCATTATGTGTCTTGTTGCGATCCTATGATGGGAACTCCAGAGCAGCAAGAAGCAGTGAAACTCAGATGCTTCTTAAGAACCTTGCAAGGACCAGATTTTGTTTGGTATACAAGCTTTCAATCCAGGTCAATTACCGAATGGGAGGATCTTCGCTAAAAATTCCTCCTTTAGTTCAGCTCAACTTTGCCAAAGACAACAGTTTTCGATCTTAGAAACTGTAAGAAAATGGAGAATGAAAGGGTCTCTGATTTCATTTCTCGATGGAAGGGATTAACATATTCCTTGATTTTAGCACTCCATCAAGAATAATTGTTTCCAATCTATGTGGAAAATCTGCATGACGAATTACGCACGCCGTTAATCCCTGGAAAATACACGGGAGGGTTTTGAGACCTTACTTAAATCGCTCAGCAGATTGAATATTCCCTTATACAGGCTAAGGCTAAATCTCGTGTAATTCCATCAGCTCTAGGAAGGAGAATGGGTAAAGTAGAAACTGCTACAGTTATGCTTAAACAAGCACCTGTACCTATTTCTACCTCAAAACCTTCATCTTCTCGATGGGCACCACCTTCTGAGCACCAAAAACAAATGCATTTTTCGTCCAGATGATCAAAAAGATCAAAGATGAAAAAAATTTGAGGATCTGAAGAGAAAAAAAATACTCTTTACGAAATTAACAAGTTCCTGGTTATTTCATTTCGGATCTGGAAAACAATTTGGTTCAATTGACAATACCCAAGAGGCCAAACAAGAAATGAGATGAAGACCGTCCTAATGATTGCCCTTTTCATCAAATGTTGGGGCATCCCATCCAGGAGTGTTTTGTCTTCAAAGACCTCCTGGAAAAGATATTCGACTCGGGACAAGCCACATTGAAAGGCTCCTCAGCCCAGGTAGCATGTGTCACTGCTACAATTCCTGAGGAGAAAGGTGAATGGCAAGAAGTCAAAAGAAAAAATGCACAGAAGTATGATGATTGGATGGTCAGAAAGACAATCAATCGAACTCATGCTATTTTTCAAACATAATTAAGGAAACCAATTGTGTCTTCTGCCATGAATGTTGAGGGAAAACCCTCGTCTTCAGAGGGAAAGCCTTCAAAGAAACGGCATGATTCAAAGAATGAAAAAGAATCAGAAGAAGATGAGTATGTGTCAAAGCCTAAGTTGTCTTTGAATTTGGCGGACTTCATGCCATCTACTTCAATGCCACGGGCACCGCCCCACCAAACAGAATAGCCTAAAAAGGCTAATCAGGCAGAGTCTTCCTCAGACGAAGAGTTAATATTTGGTTCTGTTAATATGATTAAATTAACAGATCCATATGCCAGTCGAAGTTTCGATTTCAATGAGCCTGAATTCCCTGTATCAAACAGAGGAATCAGAGGAAGTTTCAGGGGCTCAGGATAGAGGGGAAGACATGGATCTTTCAGAATCCACTACTCCAATTCTACCCCGGCTAGAACTGTGTACGCAGCAGAAAATCGTGGTAGAACCCTTCAGTGAGCTCAGCAAGAACAAGCAAGTTATTCTACCAATAGAAAATTCAGTCCTGGCACAGTTATTTTGGAAGATCGGATGAAGGTTCCATCTTCTTCCTCTCCGCAAGTAAATGGATCTAATTGGTCTAATATTCCAAAACCAGGAATATTGCCAACTCCTATCCCAATACAAGATGCATCAACTTCCAATGCATCTGCTTCCATGGTACCTGCTAAACCACATATTCCTATTAGGAAACGCAGACCTCTGGATCAAAAGTATGATATATTGAAACACTTGGCCCAATTACCAGCCAAGTTATCAATTCTGGATGCTCTAAATCTATCAAAATATCTTCGGGAAGCACTCATCGAGGCTGTTTCAAGTCCTTGGGAGTTTGAAACTGAAATTGCTGCAGCTGAAGTCTATCACATAGAGAATAATCCTGCAGAATGCCATGTAATAATCTCCTTTACTGATGAAGATAAAGATGATGTTTTTCATAGACTTATTAGACCATTGTACTTGTCTGGAAAGGTCAATGGTGTGGATGTTCAAAGAGCCTTCATTGACAATGGTTCAGGAGTCAACCTCATGCCCATTCGTACACTTCGTCGATTGGGCCTCACGGAATCTGATTTATCTCCGTCCACCATGATGCAACAGGGATATGATAAAAATGAACAAGAACCACTGGGTGAAGTTACACTCAGAACTCAGTTTGGAGATCTTGTATCCAATTCAGATTTCATGGTTGTTGATCAAGACTCGGCCTTCAACATCTTGCTTGGAAGACCCTGGCTACATCAACATGTGGTTATCCCTTCATTATACCATCAATGTCTCAAATATTGTTTTGATGGTCAAGTTGGGACATTGTATGGTGATAAGGCCCCATTCAAGACATGTGAGTCTCAATACATTGAGGCGGAATTCTATCACATGAATCAAAGGGAGAAATCCATAACAAAGGAGATTACCAAATTTAATGCTCCATGTGGTTTGGAGAAAATTCCAGTAAATCCATTTACACATGTGAGTACAGAATATGTGTTGTCTATCAGTAAAATTGACAAGATAGAACCAAATCAAAATAATCTTATGGAAAGATCCATAATTTCACTTACGAAAATCGAGCCAGACAACATGGGAGAAATTGGTAATCTACCAAGCAATGATGAAAGCACAAATGCTGACGTCTTCATTTCATCTGCTGAAATCCAACAAGTCTATGCTTTGCCAATTAGGCCATAAGAAGTTATAGAAACATAGGAGGTGAACAATGATGTTGATTCTCAATCCATCATCTCCTCTTTATTTCCCAAAGAAGACCCTTCATCATCAATCGGGTCGGAAATGGAAGCTTCTTCTTCAAGATATACAAATTTTGACATCTCTTCAGATCATGAGAATTCTACTTTATCATCGACTATGCAAGTAGAAACGGAAGAAAAAACACATTATGAAGAAGAAGAGGAATATCTCAGAGATGATCCTCCATCATTTGAAGAGGGTATCTCTACCACTGTGGTTGAACTCAGAGAAATAAATCTGGGTACAAAAGAAGATCCACTCCCCACTTTAATCATTGCGGCCATGACTCTTGAAGAGCAAGAGATGTATATTTCTTTTCTAAAGAAAAATAGAGATATATTTTCCTAGAACTATACAGAAATGCCCGGGCTTGATCCTGATGTTGCTACTCATCATTTGGGTTTACCTGAAGAACCTCGAGTATTTAAGCAAGTCGCGAGAAGAACACACCCAACTTATGCTTCCAAAATTGAAGCTGAAGCGGATAATCTTATCAATGCTAACTTCGCCAAATTAGTTAAATATCCCAAATGGTTGGATAATATTGTCCCTGTGAAGAAAAAGAACAGACAAATTAGAGTTTGCATCGATTTCAGAGATATTAATCGGCATTGTCCTAAGGATGATTTCCCAGTTCTGATTACAGAACATCTAATTGATGCAACTGCTGGCTATGAAGCACTTTCCTTCATGGATGGATATTCTGGATATAATCAGATCCAAATGGCCCCAAAAGATGAGGAATATACAGCCTTCAGAGCCCCTCAGGGTGTGTTTTTCTATCGGGTAATGCCCTTCGTCTTAAAGAATGCAGGTGTAACTTATCAGCGTTCCATGCGTCGTATAATCAAACCCTTCTTAGGGAAGTTTGTTGAATGCTATGTAGACGATTTGGTAGTTAAATCCAAACAATGTTCTAATCACTTGGCTGATTTGTAAGTCATATTCTACAAGCTTCGACAACATAATTTGAAGATGAACCCCTTAAAATGTGCTTTTGGGGTAACCTTAGGAAAATTTATCATCTTTGTTGTATGCCATCGTGGTATTGAAGTCGATCCTAAGAAGACCAAGTCAATCCTTGGTATGTCACCTCCTCAAAATTTGAAATAATTAAGAGGACATCAAGGACACTTATCCTATATTCGGCGTTTCATCGCCAATTTAGCAGGAAAGAGATTACCCTTCACCAAATTTATGAAGAAGGGATTCACTTACCAGTGGACTGAATAATGTCAAGAAGCATTTGATATTCTCAAGAAATACCTCTTGAGTCCACCGGTACTCATGCCACCTGTTTAAGGAAGACCACTTATCCTCTATGTGACAGCTCTAGAGTGATCATTGGGTGCCTTCTTTCTCAAAAGAATGATGTTGAGAATAAAAATAGTCTCTACTATCTTAGTCGAACCATGCTTGAAGCAGAAACCCAGTATTCAATTATTGAGAAGTGTTGCCAGGAATTAATCTTTGCAGTTCTGAAGTTGAGACACTACCTGCAACATCACGAGGTCCAATTGGTATCTCGCAATAACCCGCTCAAATTTATCCTAAGTCGTCCAATGCTTACAGGACTTCTAGCAAGGTGGGCAGTTATTTGGCAGCAATTCGACATTTAGTATGTGTCTCAAAAGGCAATAAAGGGCCAAGCTCTTGCTGATTTCCTAGTTGAACACCCTTCATTGGAAGACACATCTTCAGATATTGAACTCCCTGATGAGGAATTCTTCTCTATTCAAGAAAGTCCTCAGGCGTGGGAAATGTATTTTGATGGTGCTTCCAGAAGTCCAACAGAGAGGAAAATGGAAAATACTAAATTCAAAAAAGTTGGCTTAGGAATTGTGCTCATTTCTCCAGAAAAGGAAGTGTTACCTTATTCCTTCTTATTGTGGGAAGGTGGTACCAATAATGAAGCAGAATACCAAGCTCTCATCGTAGGTTTGGAATTATCACTTCAAGCACAAGTGAATCACTTAAAGGTGAAAGTTGATTCAGAACTGGTAATAAAACAAGTCAATGGGGATTTTTCCATCAGAAAAGAAGAACTAATCTCTTTGTATGATTACGCCAGAGAGTTAATGGCGGAATTCCTTTTCAAACCGACATTTTCTTATGTCCCAAGATTACAAAATGCTCAAGCTGATGCATTGGCTAATATACCCATAGCTCTGGAAGATCAAAATCAGGACGAGACAACCATCATTATTGCCAACTATCGTGCAATTTCACCTTATGTTCGAATCAGAACAGAGGAAATTAATGAAATTTTTCCCATTCCTGAACCGTATGGTCATACTATAGGATGGATGTCACCTATCAGGGAATACCTTCAAAATGGAACACTTCCACCTGATAGAGCTTAGAAAGAACAAATCTGACGACGTGTGGTTAATTTTACTCTTTATGATAGCCCAGATCACCTAGAGAAAATTCTCTACAAACGTGGTTTTGATGGAGTTCTCTTCAGATGCATTGACGGTGAAGAGACAATGGTTGTCATGAAAGAAGTGCATGCAGGAGTCTGTGGTGCCCACCAGTCTGGACATAGACTATCTGATCAGGTTCGAAGGCTTGGATACTTTTGGCCTTCAATGATACGAGATTGTGTCAATTTCACAAAGAAGTGTCATTCATGCCAAGTACATTCCAACTTCATTCATCAACCTCCAGAGTTTCTTCATACAGCTAAATACTCATGGCCATTTTCCACATGGGGAATGGATGTGGTGGGACCTTACCCTTTGGCTATGGCCAAGAAGTTTAAGTACATTTTTACTGCTACTGACTTATTTTCCAAATGGGCAGAGGAAATACCTCTCAAGGAAGTCAGTTATAAATGTGTTGTTAGCTTCATAAAGTCTAACATCATTACCAGATTTGGTGTCCCTCATACCATATTGATGGACAATGGCAACAATTTCTGTTCATTCGATGTGAAGAAGTTGTATCAAGAATACAACATCAAATCCAACCATTCATCTCGGTATCATGCAGCGGCCAATGTCCATATAGAAGCCTTTAACAAGACTCTTTTAAATATACTGCAAAATATGGTGGATAAAGATAAGAGGTGATGGCCTTATAAACTCTTTCATGCTTTATGGGCTTATCGGACTACCACCCGCACTGCAACTCCATCAACTTCATATTCATTGGTATATGGAACAGAAGTCGTCTTGACCATTGAAGTTCAACTACCCTTGCTAAGAGTTTCCATTTTTGATCAATCATCTACAGATGATCAATCTCAAAAGCGATTGAATGAATTGGAACGGTTAGATGAGAAAAGATTGTGCACTTTGCACCACTTGGAAGTCTATCAGAATTGAATAGCATGAGCTTTTAACAAAAAAGATCGTCTTCGTTCATTCACTCAGGGAGAATTGGTATTAGTTCTCAGAACTCCAATGATACCAGGAAAGAAACCTCCCAATCTTGAGCCAAAATGGGAAGGACCTTATTCAATACATAGGGTCTACTCCAATGGAGATTATTCATTAATCTCAATGGATGGAGAACTCATCACTACTCCAACCAATGCCAGATTTTTGAAGAAGTATTTTGTATAAACTACAAATTACCTCTTTCTTCCTTGCTATATGACGTTAAACTATACCGAAACGGTCCATACATATGACCTTAAACTATTTGTACTTTCGTCCCACACGACGTTAAACTGTGAAAAAGTTACCTAAATGGTCCAGTATGACCTTAAACAACAACTAGGTCCTGTATGACCTTAAACTGCATCATCAACAGTCCATGCATATGACCCTAAACTATTTTCAAGTCCCTTACGTTCAGCAAGACGTTAAACTGTGACGTCCTAACTACATGACTCTAAACTGTATAAAAGTCCCTTACGTCCGGAAAGATGTTAAACTACATAATCATCAAAGGTCCTGTATGACCTTAAACTACACCACCGTCCAGCATGACATTAAACTGCACCATCCATGGTCCATGCATATGACCTTAAACTATTCGCACTTTCGTCCAACATGACGCTAAACTGTATTGTCCCTTTTTCATCCAACATGACGTTAAACTGTGAAAAAGTCCCTAATGCATCCAACATGACGTTAAATGGTGTACTCTTTTGTCCTCCCTGCAAGACATTAAACTGCATAGTCCCTCTTTCATCCAACATAACGTTAAACTCTATTTTCCCCATCGTCCTAACTACATGACTCTAAACTGTACAGAAAGTCCATGATATGTCCTACATGACCTTAAACTATATTTTTTCCCTACTACATGACACCAAACTGTGCAGCACCAATAGTCCTAACTGCAAGACTTTAAACTGCATAGTCCCTTTATATGTCCTACATGACATTAAACTATGCATCGTTAAGGTTGTTGTTAGCTCTTGTTTCTCACACTGAGTATGACTCACATGAGCTTAGAGCAAACCACAACCATAACACTCTCTCTGGGCCGCTAACCATGTGTAAGTCCAAACATCATTTTTTAGGTCGTTGTCCCCAAGAACAAATTGATCATTAATTCATTCTTTAATTGAACTACGCAGACTTTGATCCTTGCCTTCCAGGCTGGGTACATAGGAAACCTCCCAAGGATCAAGCCCAAAACCAATCTCTTCACATTGGTTCATCTCCAACTCATACGATTTCGATTCGTGAATCTTCCCCTAGAATCAATATCTTTACATTGGTTCACTTTCGTCCTTGTTATACGACGTTAAACTATACAACACTTTTGTCCATTATGACAATAAACTACAATATTCTTTGATACCCTCACCTGAGAGGGAACCATTATTTACATTGATTTTTTTAATCATGTTTCATTTCAAAGACTACGTGCATACATGGCAACTCCCAAACCTTTTATCTTGGGTTAAACCATCATTGTACTAAAGTCCCCTTTCACCCTTCACATGTACGAACCAAATTTGTACAAAGGGTATTTCTTGAACTACGTGGGCTTGATTCCCATCCTTATGGGATATGTAGGAACGTTCGAGTTTCCCTCAAATCCAGTCCCAAGTCTTTGGGCTTAACCCCAAATTTCACTTTCAGTCCCTTGGATAAAAAGTCCCCATGAAAACACACGCTGTGTATTTCTTACAATGGTTCAAGCTCTATGACCCTAAAATAAGATCTCTAATCCTTTTGTCCCACACGACGTTAAACTGTAGTTTAAGAACTATGTATGGCTTGATTCTCATCCTTATGGGATACGTAGTGAAGTCCAACATTTCAATTCAGGACCCACCCACAACATGATTATGGGTAGCATTGATCTGTGTATCTATGTATATATTGAAAAATACCCATCTTTATGTGTCATAATTCTAACCTTAAATATTTTCAGATCCTCATAACCCTTTTCATGACTTCTAGTCACAAAAATGTCAAACTTCTGAGAGTTATTTTGCCTGACTATGCAGAACGTGCCCATAGGCGGCCTTGCATAAATAGTCTACATAACAGACTTGTTAGCCAAAAGATACTATTATTTGACAATGCAGCCAATGCCCTTAGGTGGCCCTTCATAATTCAACCCCCAAACGGTTTTGTCGGATAGTGGTAACTACATTCTTGGGAATAATGCCTCTTTTTTCCTTATTTGTCTTCAATGACAGTATGTAGGGATCCACAAAAAATATCCATCCTTAACATATTTGTCCCATATACTTTTTCATGATCTGAAAGTATTCATGTCTATGGTTTATATTCTTCTTCCCTGCGTTTGGGTCAGACCTTAGTAGGAGTGATATTCATCCAGTTCTTCAATAATCTTGTCTGGAAATATCTTCTCCATATTCAAGTACCTCTTTCCATACAGCAAACTCTATACTTTGGAAATATTTGAATCTCCATAAACTTTCATTGGCTTCTAGCACTAGGAAAGTAAATTTCTGAGAGTTCTTTTTCCTGACTATGCAGCACGTGCCCATAGGCAGCCTTGCATAAACAATCTACATAACAGATTTGTCAGAAAAAATATACTATTTTATTTAACTATGCAGCCAATGCCCTTAGGTGGCCCTGCATAATTCAACCCCCTAACGGGTTTGTTAAATAATGGTAACTTCATTCTTGGAAACTACTTCTTCGAATTCCTTTTAGCTCTTTTTCATATCATTCATCATATTCAAATATTCTTAAGTCATAGCTTACATTTTTTCCCTCATACTTGAGTATGGTAATATGTTTTCAGATGAATTTTCAAGGAATTGAGTCAATTCTAATCCATTTCAGTCAAAGCTATTTCGACCTTAAACATTAGCCTTTGTATGTCTGACATGCATGACTTTAAACTGCCAGATATCTTGTTTTTTCTTTTTCACCTCAGAGTCAAATCCTTTTTTCTCTCTGGATCCAACTCTGAGGGGGGACTTTTGTTGACGCTCCATTCCGTCACAGAGTCTAATGTCTAAAAAAGGTAAATACCTTAGTCCAAAGGTATTCATCCTTTGAAGAAACATAAAAAATCGATAAAGGGATGAACAAGGGATCAAAAGCACATGTGTCGCGCAAGTTCTACCACAGTCGCGCAAGTCCACTTGCGCGACGCCTAGTGGTCGCGCAAGTGACTTGCGCGACCTAAGTGGTAACTGCCCGGGGTCTTCTACTGTCTATAAATAGACCCTGTTGGCCCCCCATTCGAAGAGGACTTTTTTCCAGAAACATAGATTTGAGCTCCCAACGCGCTAGTCTCTTCTCAAAGCTTCCGAAACACTTCTAAGGTAATTTCTTACCTAGAACGGAGGATCTAAAGAGGAGGAGGAAGGCCTAAGTGTTGAAACTCATCAACACTTTTGCGCCTGAGTGGCCAGCCCTTAAGGGAAAAGGCCACACTTACGCGCCGCCTTACTCCTGCAATATAACTTGCGCGCCACTTTTCTGGAAAAACCTCAAGAGGATTCTAAAGGCTTTAATCAAGAGTCGCTCAAGTATTACCCTGTTGGTTAACCGTCGTGCAAGTACACCATGTATCGCGCAGGCATACCTGCGCGACCAGGACTTGCGTGCCCACGCAGTACCTGCGCGCCTTCGAGGACTTGTGCGCCCCTGCCTTTTTGGGTGCCCTTCTTGCCCATTTCACCCCTCTTAAGCTATTCCACCATTCCTATTCAAGATTCAGTCTTCAAGACACTCTTCAAAGCCATTTATAACCTGATTTCTTGATTTTAATTCCTTATCTGAAAGGAATTCTGTGGAATATCTCTCAAAACCTAGTGATTTACACATCTTTATGTCACTAAAGATTGAGATATCATTAATTCAACCTCATCCTTTAAGATGATAGAATCCTTAACCTGGGTCTCCTTTTCAGGAACAATCCCCCGTCATAAGTCCTCTAATTTTTGCATCCTCTTTAGGAGTAAGCCCCAAGTCCTCTAATTTGGGCATCCTCCTTTTCAGGAGTAAGTCCCAGTCATAATTCTTAACTTGGGAATCCTCTTTTGGAGTAAGCCCCAATTCTTAAAGTTCCCAAATATGGGCATCCTCCTTAGGAGTAAGACCCAGTCCCCTAATTTGGGCATCCTCCTCAGGAGTAAGCCCCAAACCTTAATTCCCTTAACCTGGGCCTCCTTTTTAGGAGTAAGCCCCAGTCTCAAATATGGGCATCCTCTTCAACAGTAAACCCCAAGTCCCTTAACTTTTGAAATCTCTGTACCTGGGCCTCCTTTTGGGGAATAAGCCCCAGTCTTAATTTCTCTTAACCAGTCCTAATTTACCTTTGATCTGGGATTCCTTTTCAGGAGTAAAACCCAATCATAAGTCTTCCCCTAATTTGGGCCTCCTTTTCAGTAGTAATCCCCATGTTAGAGTATTCAAAATCTCCATGAAGCACATATACCTTTATGGACCCTATTCTTGTATTTCTTCCCTAAAGTAAATCCTAACCTTCATTTATCTGGGTAGTCATACATACCTAAGCCCCACATTATTTCTTATGATTTCATCTTTCATGGAACGATTGTCTAATTTTTACCAATACCTCTCGTTTCTCACACCGAGCATGACTCACATGAGCTTAGAGTGTAAAAGTAATTGTGACATCCTTATTTGAGCCATCAATCATAAACATCATACTCCCTTACTCGAACTACGTGGGTTCTGATTCCTTTTCTAAACAAATGATACGTAGGTAGCCCGTCTACGGGTTCTATCCCAACTCTAAAATAATCCATGTCCTTCTGAATGACAATAAACTTCAAGTGCCCCACTGAGTGGCTTTAAAACCAGAATGGTCATCATAATGTCCAAGAGACTTCTATATAAATGTGTCAAAGGGTACAATTGACCAAGAATCTCTAATAAATACAGATGATTCTCTATCGATGAAGAACCTCAAATACATACAAAAGATTCTCTAAATTTCCTACATATTTAATCATTGATTGTCCGATCTAAAGGAAAGCTCATTTTATACTTGGTAATGTAATAAGGATTCACGAACATAACTTAAATCTATAAAGAGAGTCCCGGAGTAGATAATAATTCCCCTCAAAAAGGTGTGATGAGTCCGACCTCCCATCCTCTCGAACAATGCAAATTCCTAAGCCTCATCAGTCCACAAACTAATGAGCACCTACCTTTGGAAAGTAGATCCTAATGGATGTGGAATCATTGGATGTTTTGGGTTCTACGAACAAACCCGTTAGAAACCGATTGAAATGTTTGAAACTCCCATCCGGGCGGTCATCCCCGGATTCCAATGGAAACAAAAATGAACAATCATCGTTTCGTGAGGTGTTAGTTCAGCATACACGTAAATAATATGTTTGTTACCCAATAGATGGAAGTGTGTGTAATTTTGTGTCAAAATATTTGCATAAAAACATACTATTATATTTAATATACTAGTTTTTTTATTAAATCATTGAATAATAAGTATTTAATGTGGTGGATAATGGAAATAACTTAAAAGAAATTGAGGAAGGATGTTACCTCTTATTCGGGTAACACCTTTTTGTTGTCACTGACCGGCTTAAATGGATTTATTTATGAAAAATAGGGGGCTTATATTATGGGGGAGATATTTTGAGGAGATATTTGTTAAGATATTGGTTTATCCAAAGTGTCTTTAGAGGTTTGAAGAAGTGGGAGTAGAGGAGTCCTTTTATAGTCGAGGAGGAGTGACACTACTGTAAATTTTTGGAAAGGGAATTCCACCCATGTTTTTTTCATGGAAAGTGGATCCAATATTTGTAAAAAGTAGATAAAATTGATTATATGGTTCTAAAATGTCCATAAAATTGTATTCTAATAAGTTTCTAGGTCATTTATGCCCTTAAGTTCAAGGATTAGTCCTTATATAAACTTAATTTTACCTTAGTCGATGTTTTAAATTTTAATTATTTTCACTAATATTTTAGGCCAAATATAGTAAAAGTTATTAGAAATAATAAATTATTATGATTAAAAATATTTATTCCAATTTTACAAATTCCAATTATATAATTAGAAGATATTGATTTAAATGTAATCTCGTAACCAGGTCGGCAATGCGGTTTTTTAATGTAAAATTGTTCAAAGGTTTTCTATGTTTTTATATTCAATATAAAATTAAAATTGATTAAAATAACCTAAAATGGGTTTATTGATAAAAAAATTATCTATTTAAAATTTTAAATCAATATAAAATTTAATTTAACCTTGTAAATAAATTGGATGAAAAAGCAGTTTTGAACGGAAATTCAGTATTTTCCATTGTTCATTAAAAAATAAAACTTCACAGAAAAATACCAAAAAATTAACATAAAATAATTATTAGGTTAATATTTTAAATATTAATATTATTTTTACATATTAATTCTATAAATGTTCCAAAAAAAGGATTTTAAAGGGGTTCTCCATTAAAAGGCAGTAAAAATGCCTTAACAAAAATACAATTTTTTAATCATAAGATTGAGTTAATTTTTATCTTATGTCTATAAACTATATTGGATGAATATAAAAAATATTTTATTGACTATATAACATATATATTATATTAATATCACTCACTAATTGTAATTATTTTAATTTATTAATATAAAATAGCTTTGTAACCCTAAAAATAATAATATTTTCTTTTATATTAAATTGGTTTTCATATTCATTTCTAATTAATTGGTAACCTATGAATACATATTTTATTTTTTAAAACAATATACTTTCATAAATTAGTTAATACTATTCATAATTACTAATTTAATAGATAGGTTATATATTATTATATTAAATATTAATATTTTAATAATATATTCTTATTCGGTAAAACTCTATCTTTAGTGTTATGAAAACCATCGAAGAATGTAAGTATTTTTGTATAACATAAGCTAACATAGGTTTTCCTTGTATAGAAATCTAAAATTTATGTGGAGTGTATTGCATGATTAATTCTTTGTTTCTTATAATGCATGCCAGATATGGTTCTTTAATATAAAATAAACAATATCTATTGTTGTGTGTAATGAAAAATATCAAAACGATTAAATTAATTCAAAAAAATTTACAAAATCATAAGGTGTTATAATAAACCTCAAGCCAATAATTTTATTCTTCAAGATAGGTATCAAATAATAAAATCCAACAAGTGTTTCATTGCAACTGGCTGACTGATTGGTGGTGTATCCTCGAGTACTTCCCAAGGGTGTCCTAGTCAAAGTCAGAAAATTCATTTTTCTAGGGGACTTCCTCATATTGGAAATGGAAGAGGAAGGAGGAATTACAATTATCCTCAACCAAAAAGGCCATAAAAATGTAAAGTCATTAATTGAAATGAATTAGGGGAGACTTATATTTGGTTTAGGTGACAAACAAGTTGTTTTTGAACTAGTAAAATCAGTTAAACAAGAATATAATTTTATCGACTGTCAAGTAATATTTCTCAATGAAGAGAAGAATAACTACGTAATCATCAAGGAAGATATTAATACACTCTGTCCTAATGAAAATGTGGATTGTGACTATGGGTAAATGGACTAAATATGACATATGATACTGGAAACTATCCATCTATACATACCTTTGATCATCCAACCACCAATGCTAAAGCTGAAACCTCTCTCATGCACACGCAATTACTCATTTATAAAGACTACAACTGAATTTATAGTAATTATTAGCTCATAAATGAAATATAAACAAAATTATTATTTGATCTAATTCCTAAAAAAAGACAAAATAAATGAATCATTTTGGGAGTATCTGATATCAATAGGATCGACCCCGCAATCTATACACAAAATATTTCATTGGAAGAAGGTGAAAAATCCAAGCGCCATTAGTATAGGTGACTCATCCCACTGATGAAATATGTTGTTATGATATTAATACTAAAACCTATGGACACAAGAATAATATTTTAAATCTCTGATAGTGAGTGGGTGAGTCTTCTACAGGTCATTACAAATAAAGTCAGCCTCATAGCTTTGAAAAAACAAAGAAGATGAACTTGTCTCAACTCGAACCACCATTGGAGGTAAATTATGTATGGATTACATAAATCTAAACATATTAACCCAAAATAACATTTACCCATTCATTTCATGGTTTTTATTCTTAAGATACTAGTGGGACATAAATTTTACTATTTCCTATATGGATATTTTGGATACAATCAAATTGCATTCCATCCATCTAAATACTCCAAAACGATGGTCACTTGTCCATACGAGACCATTTATTATTGAAAAATTTCCTGCAGTTTGTTTAATGCACTAGAGAGCTTTCAATGGTTCAAGAAACATATATTCAATGATATAGATGAGGAATTTCTAGAGATCATTAGGGTTGATTTTTCAATTTATGAAAGATATTTCAAGGTCTTCTTAACAAATCTAGAATTATTCCTACAACACTATAAAGAAAATTTCATGGTTTTAAAATGATAAAAATGACACTTTATGCACCAAGGAGGAATATTCCTTATAAAAACATTTCAAATAATGACATGGAAGTTGATCTAGAAAAGATAATGTTGATTGAAGACTCAACTAATCCCTCAATGGTAAAAGGCATACAGAGATTTATGGTCCATGCAGGATTCTACCATCGCTAATATTTTCTGAAAGTAGCCAACCTTTTGAAACTCCTATTATTGAAGGATACATATTTCAAATTCATTGAATATATTTGGTATACATTCCATGATTTAAATCATAGCCTGGTGGCCCCTACTATAATATTTTCACTAGACTGGGAAAAAGTATTCGTGTTAATATGTGATGATAGTGACTTTGTATTAGGCCCTGCCTTAAAATAGCAAGCCAGACACATCTTCTATACCATTTACTATTCTTGTCACACATTGAATGATGCTCAGGTAAACTAAACAACTAGAGTGTATGAACTCTAAGTAGTCATCTATGCTCTTGAAATGTGTTGCTCACACCTTATTTTGTCTAAGGTAATTTTCTACACTGACCATGTTGCCCTTAAATATTTATTATGTAAAAAGGATTCCAAAATGTGACTGATATAGTGTATCCTATTAATTTTTGATTTTTAAATCAATTATATGGACACTAATGGGACTAATAACATCTTTGATTTTTAACTATCTAGACTCCCACTACACATCATTATGGATGATAATAATCTGTACATCGTGGTTGAATTCCCTGAAAAAAATTATTTTGTGTATAAAAATGAAATATAGTTTTTTTTAATTACTTACACTATTACAAAGATAATCCACTAAATTTTAAGAACTATGATGGTGGATTAATGTAGCACTACATCCCATAATAAGAAATACAATGTTTGCTTGACATGTGCCACATGTCACCAACTGGAGGTCACTATGGTGTTAAATGTATAGTGTAAAGAATCGTACAAAGTTAAATTTTTTAGCTCAAACTCCATAAATATGGAAGAAACATTTGTTAGAGATATGATCAGTGCCAACGAACATGCACCATCAATAAAATAAATGAAATTCCCCAAAACCCAATCATGGGAGTTGAAATCTTTGATGTATGGGGAATAGGTTTTATGGGTCTATTCTCTAATTTCCATGAAAATTTCTATTTACTAGTTGACATTGACTACATCTTGAAATGGGTAGAAGATGAAACCACCACTCATGCCCCAAAAAAATTGGTTATGAGTTTTTCTAAATAAGAATATTTTTTTAGGATTTAAATTCCCTTTATTGCTAATAAATGATCGAGGAACTCACTTTACCAACAAGGATGTGAAGGTATTACTTGAGAAGTAAAGAATATGTTACAACACTAGAACTCCCTACCACCTACAAATAAATGTTAAATTTCAAAAAAGGGAAATAAAAAATCCTATATAAGAACTTTAACACAAGCCAAAAGGACTGGACCCTAAAATTAGATGATGCACTCTGGGTGTATCTCAAATCATACAAAGCACCCATCAACACTACTCCATTTTGTAACGTGTATAGAAATCCATTCCATTTACTAGTGAAACTAATAATCACTCATATTAGGCCATTAGGAAATTAAATCTGCCTTCTAAAAATCAGGGGAAGTCTGGATTCTCCAAATGTATATAATAGAATAAATAAAAAACATACATATGAGAATGACCATATTTAAAGAGAAAATAAATAAGTGACAAGAATATTGCATCATGAAAATAATCCTTACACCAGGGGATAAGGTATTTTTATTCAATTACTGATTGAAATTATTACCTATGAAGCTTAAATATAGATGTTAAATTCACTTTGAGGCCATAAATGTGTTACCCTATGTGACTATCGAGATTATTAAAGGTAGAGAACCACCCTTCAAATATAATGGAAAATGATTGAAAATATACCACAAACCATTCCATGAGGGGTGCATCATCACTTTAAGATTAATCATAGCGAGATCGAATCTAGTTCTTTATGTTAAATGAATAACTGGCTAGGAAGCAACCTAGGATAGGTTAAATAGATTAGAATTTTGTGTTGTAGAGTTTAGTAAATCCTAGGGTATACTTGGAGAAAAGTACGTAAGAGTAGGCTCAGGAAGGAAAACCATGACCAAACTATACAAAATGTAGTGTTTACATGATGTATAAGTATTAATAACAAAAAAATTATTAATTGTACATTTTTTAAGTTTACATGACATGAAATTTTTTGGATCATTTAAATGTTGTGAACCTATGGTATATGATGCATGAGCCCCCCACCCTTCCTCTCTCACTTCTCTCTCCCACATGAACCACTACCTTCCTCCTCTCCCTATCCCTCACTTTTTCCCACACCACACTGATCTAGCCTTCTCCCTCATCCTCTTTCTATCCTCTCCTCTCTAATCCCCATGACTCACTCTTTCAATTTCATCCCAAATGGTAGGTATGAAGACTACCCATAACACTCCTACTGATTGCACACTCGAACATGAGGATCCGCCTTTAGTCAAGTGCTGAAGGGACACCCCACCTCTATAACCCTCAACTTCATCATCTTCTAGCTCCATTTATGCCTTTGTGACCCCTTTGACCACTTATGAGTTATATTAGACTTATGGTGGGTCATAGAAAGATACCCATCCAATTATCCACCCATTCCTTTAGCTTTATTCCCTAGAGCAGTAGGTCACATATTTTTATTTATAGGTGAAGACTATGCATACCAATAGGACCATCGATCTTGGCCTGATCATGTGTGTCTCTATTATCATGGAGTTCCTCGACCTCATTGGTTGAATGAACCTTTCGCCCATCATTGACATGGGTGAGGATACCTTCCAAGAGATTTTCCTCAAGTTTTTGGAAACCATTGAAATTTATCTCAACAAAATAACCTTCCAACAAGGTGTAAGACCCTGTGAGCTCACCCATGGTGAGTACGACATTAGACTCAACCTCTATTCTACTGACTTCATTGCCTCCCCAGTATTCCTGACTCTTCATCTCGATATGATCAAGTCAGATGCATCACAATTCTATATATTTATCAACCAATACCCTTAGAGATCCCATGATTACTGTACTGTGAAGTCTTCTTAGCTATGATACATTGCACTTTGGATCCTCCATCGAGCCTTGACCCATTCTTGTATCGCATGCATGGTGGCCCATATGACTGTGAGCAAGATAGTTGTCATCATTCCCACCTCATTCATGGGTGGACCAGCCATCAACATGGTGTATCATTTAAACAAATATTATAATGTAAAAGTGAGGCAGACTTAAGTCATGATGATGGGAGTATACATTACAATGCATCTTTCTAGTCATCTCATTGTTTTCAACACCGTCCTTCCCCTTATATCCCTATGCCCATTGGATTCAATCAACTTCTTCCTGATCCACAATATGTGGCTATTGAGGTATCATAGAGAAATATACCTATGGGAATTGGGATATGTTGAAGGTCATGATGAGATGCCTAACCACCATGCAGATAGCCCCACCCCATCTTCTACCACCACCTCATCCCCTGCTCTCACCACCTCTATCTCAGTACATCCCTCCACTGCCATCTTTCCCAATCTTATTACCACACCCATACCTACCCCTTCCACAACCCATATCCAATATCCATACACCACTCATTTACCCACATATGCACCCACCCATCCCTAACATCAGACTTATGGACTTTTATCTAGTGTATGATGGAGAACTTACACTAGGTTTCCCACCGCAAATGCATTCTCATCACAGAGATTTAGCTTTTAACCACCCATACAACAACATCAGAATTCCATCCAAAAACACTAAATACCCTCCATCTAAATCCATCCCTCCCACCTTTGACACATCATCTGACCTTCCCTTACATCTTACTGACCCTACAGTCTATCTGGATTTTCTTATGGAGCAGGTCCAGCGGGGAAAGGGCCAAGACATCCCACTATCTATTGAGATGTCATTCATTAACCATAATACCAGACACATGACCACCATAAGGATTAGAAACTGGCCTCTTCCATCAACCAGGATCACTTATAGTACTACGATACCTTATATGGTCATCAATGATCCAATGTATGTATCCATAGAGGATATAGATAAGTCAGAACACATCGAGAGACCCCCTATTTTGAAGGTCACTTCTGATGCAGTTGTCAATGAGTTTTACCTTGAGTCTTAGTTTACACTTGTACCCCTCCAATATTTCACTCTGTCTAGTTCTGTTTTCTTATTACATTGTATCCCTGATTACCCATTGAATTATATTTTACACATCTATGGATAAGGTACAATTTTATTACCCCCATAAATCCTTTGAACTTCTCTTTTTTATTTAATAAAGTTTATATAAATGACTATCTCTTATGCCTCATATATAGTCATTGATGAACCTATCAGGACACCATCTTCCCTCCTTCATTAGATGTCTCATCATCTAGATAATATGGAGTTCCATATTGAGGATCTCTCACTTGAGATCCATTCATAACAGGGGTTCCCTCCAAAAATATCATAGATTCTATTCCTACTGCAAGTGATTCATGATTAGTATGATCCTATGTTGGTAAATCTCATGAAGATTCCTCATGAGATTGATGGCACAAAAACTGGTTCCTATAGCTGGAATCTAACCTCTGATTCGATGAACAACATTGACTAACCCATTCATCCATTAGCTAAGCTGATGATGTTATTTTAATTGATTGATTGGAGGAAAATTATTTTTTTATATGTATTCATGAGAATTGGATATTTTTTAATTTTATTAGTGTTATTGATTGTAGGTCACCTGTGAACTTCACTATACTCACATTTCATCATTTATCTGAGTTTATTTCTCATGTTTTTTACCATGTACACCTACCATTTTTCTTCATACAACTTGTTTTAACCCTATAAAATAATGTTTTACCTAATTCATGTGTTTTATATCTAAAAACATTTGTAGTAATCACCAACTACAAAAAAAATAAAAAATGTGTCCATGGAATGAAATTTAATAGAGGGAGCTCTTGATTCCCTATTTTCAATTTCAAATTGAAATTTCATTTTTATCTACAGTTATATTTATATCTCTCCCATGATGCTTTTAGAAAAGCGTGGATACTATCTCATTTTAAGTGTGGGGAAGTCTTTCTTAATATTTACGATCAATACACTTGGATTATTGTTTCTAACTTATCTAGTTGATATATTTCATTAAAATAATTCTTTCAACCTTGAAACCAAAGACACCCTTTTAAAGAAAAAAAATTAGGTTGGAGATTGTTGAAATCCGTTTTTGTTACTATTTAGAATTTTTATCTTGTTTTTTGAGTTGAGTAATTTTTATTGAAATTAAATATTATTGTATTATTTTTTATTGAAATATTAGTATATTTTATAACATGAGTGATTTCTATTTATTTTTGTTTATACTAATTCCCAAGAGGAATTTGGACCCACGATTTCATATTCTTTACTAATCATATTTTTTGAGAGAGACGTGGGGAATGTAAACCTATCAAAACATACATTGAGATCATACTGGGGAGATAATTGAACAAATTCACCAATAAAATGATTGAGTCACCATTTTGTGAGCCAATTTTTTCTAATACCCACCTCTAAATCTTCCCTTATTTAGATTTTATAGGAATAAATAACCTTATTTTGATGGATCTATTTAAAGATAATTATCCCTTCTTTCCATAATTTTGGTACGATGCATGATTATCCTCTGAACAAGTGTGAGGTAATTTTCACTACTTAAGGAAATTAGATGTTGACATTGAGGAGGCGTGAAATAACACATCCACCAGATTTATATGGCATGAATCATGATTAATTTTGGAATTTTCTATGTATACCCATTCTGTTGAAAAGAATAAATAAAAATAAAAATATTTTCATTTTTGTATTATGAAGGTCAAAAAACAATATTACCAATCCAATGAATTCAATAATGGATCATATGTTATTAGGTGATGTATTTGAGACCTATCCTAGACATGATTTTTTAAACAAAATAAAGGAACAAGGGTACATTCTTGATACTTACTTTATATACTCATGGACCCACTTTGAGTTGTTGGATCATGGACACATTTTTTTAGTAGGAGTTAATTCATTACATTTTTAATTATTTTCTGGAATTTTAATTTAGAGCTTACCCTCCTTTTGATCTTTATTTTTTTACTTTCTAACCAAATTCCCTTAGCCTCAGATCCATTTGAACCATCTTTACAAAGCCCTCTTTATTGATTTTTTATTTGCCTTTGAAAAGTGGATATGTTAGAACCAATGATAACCTAAGGATAGGAACAAGTATTTAGGGTATAAGCATTACACCAGGTTTAGTTTTACCTTGATGGATAAGAGAAAATTCATTATGAGGAATATTCAAACATGGTTATAGTTTCTAAAGAACAGTTGAAAGACTATAATTAAAAGACAAATGAATTTGGTTATGGAATGAGATCATAATTTTTGACTGACCTTCACTAAAAAAGTTGTTCTGGAGGAAAAAATATTTCCACTAACACTTAGTATTATTGAAATTATTGGAATTATTGTTTCCTATTTAAATAATGTTTTTTTTGAATAATGTTGAGATATTTTTTATTTAGGATAAGAAATAGTTAAAATATAGGATAATTTTATAAACTCTATTTATATATACCATTTGTATTTATTTATTTATGATTTTATCGTGATTTATTCGATAATGAAATGTTTTTGTGATGAATTTTTTAAAAAATAGATTTCCAGGACATAAAATGAAAAGCTATGAAAAAAATTGACTTTACATGTCATGACGCACACACAAAATGTTTATGCATCATGGCCAACATGTTTTTAAAAGGATGGAACAACTCACTATAATTTATATGTCATGAAAATAATATATGACATGAATCTTTAATACATGTCATGTAAACTTCTAAGTACACTTCCCACTAAAAATTAACATTGTGATGATGTAGCATGTCGTGAAAAGAATATACATTTTGACCTAAGAAATGTCTCATGATCTTGAAGATTTAGGTCATGAAAGTTTCTAGATAGAATATTTATGGAGAACTCCCCTAATCAAGATTACACAACATGACAACTTACCCATCATGTAACTCTCATGACTATAAATATTTAGACCATGAACATCCACAATATACTTTTCTAAAGTGGATATTTCTTTTTATTTCACTCGTTTTCTCTTCTATTTTTATTCCCTATATTATTTTTAAAAATTCCTTTTTCTATTTTAATAAAATCCAAGTTCTTTTTATTTTTTCATCCATTCATCATAAACATTGTCTCCATTTTCCTTCTCGATGGTCATTTTCCATTAATGTTATCATTAAAAATAAAATGGGTACAATGTTCTTTCTTAGTTATCTCTTCAAGTAATTATTTTGTTGAATTTAAAATTAATTTAATTGAAAAATGATTTCTTTTGAACTCTTGAATTGTGAACTGCTCAATTTCAATTGGTTTTTTCGATATTCCTAGCATGTCTTCGATTCATTACTTGTTTTTGATTAATATTTTCAATAGTGGCTAATCATCTAAGGGTAAAAGTTAAGATTAAGGGTTATTTTTTATTAATTAATCTATACACTAAATGTTTGAAACCATAATTCTAGAATATTGGTTAAAAATTAATTTTTTATTCAATTATTTTATACAAACCTAACAATGGGAAGTTTAAACAAACAAACTTGACCTAATTAGAGTTTATAATGTTATTCCCATTATCCCATGAAACATTATTCCATAGAAGCTAAGTTTTATACATATAAATTTTAGTTATATATAGACCAAGGAGTAGTTTCATCTCAAATAGATCTAATTAGATTGAACATAATCAATTAGTGATCTATGAATCTCTTGGAAGAATAATCCCTAAGACTAATTAAATTTAAAACTATGATTATCTTTTTTTAAAATAATGAAGTTGACCATGATCAATATATCCTTAATAAATCTAATACAAATATAAGTATCATTAATTAAGTCATAAACCCTAATATTTTTGTGATGACACCTACATAAAGGGTTCGAAATTGATGGCTACTTGTCATCTAGTTCTCCCTGTGGGTTTGACCACGCACATCCATGTCACTACACCATTATAGAAAGTGTAGTTTGGGCTAATATAAATTATATTATTATTAACACTCACATGAATTAAATTTTTAAGACTAGTGTATCATCCCAATATGGTAGGTTGTTCCATTCACCCCTATTCTGGTTAGAGGTATTAGAGGCAGCGCTACTAGGTCATCATTTCATTCAGGAGAATTTATAGAAAGTTCATCTTATAATGAATTATATGTATAAAACTCAGTATAGAAATAATTTATATGAAAATAGTCACCATTGACCATTAGATTTCATGGTGGGGATTCAGGTTACTTTCGAGTTTCACCTATATTAAGGCATAAACATATTCATAAACAATGGAATATATCACGTTATTATGTCAGGGCCTTTGAGATTCTAGATAGAATCAAGCTAATAGACTATTAATTGTAGTTTTCAAGGAGGAACCAGGTCATTCAAGACATCTTATAGTAATATCATCTTTGCTAATATTATTCTGATCCATCATATATTCTTTATCCCAAGGAGGATGAGTTGGAGGTAGATGAGTCCTTTAAAAATAATCATATCTGTATCATTGATCATGGAACAAGGGTTCCTTAAGGCCTATGACTTTCTCTAGTGTAGGTTTTTTGGGATAACGGTCATTTGAAAGATAATACATGGGACCGGGAGGCTGACATACATGCCCAGTGGCCGGTGTTATTCTGAGATGATGCTTGAGCACAAATGGAATACAAATTCACGGATGAATTTCAATAAGGGATGATATTTTATGATATCTTCTTTTCTATAAGGTACTAAACCTTTTTATTTATGGTTTAATTACTTATTTTTATCTATTACAGATTCCTAGTGAGGCTATAGTGGAAAAGAGGGTGTTTAAGTCTTGTTCTGAGCTAGGAGACCCAATTTGTTTAGTAAGAAATTGAGCTGCAAGGTTAGTATAAACTATGTGACCCAACCTGCATGGTTTGAGTAAATCGTGATGGAAATATTAGTGCATAGAAAAGGTTAAACGATTTTAGGATATTTTTTAACTGAGGCTGCACACATGTGAAAGTGCTATAGTGTTTTTAATAAAGGATAATGGCATTTTCAGCTCATGGTTTCTATAACTGTGAACCATGACCATGTGAGGGGGTTTGAGATAGATAATATGGAATTATTGGTGCATGATTTGACCAACCATGTTTCCAAACCCTATGACCCATTATTTATATGGGAAATGGCCATTTTTCATTAATTCTTTATATCTTTAAACCACTCCCCTTTACTAATTTATCCAATAGTCAAATCCTATTCATGTTAAGATCTCCCTTGGAAGCCTAACCTAGGATTTTCAATAACTTCTTGACCCAAAATCTAATTATTTTTTCATTGGTATCATTGGTTGAATACTGGTGAGTTATTTATTTATCATTCATATTTTTCTATTTTTACTTGATATTAGTGGTGTTATTTTGATGCAACCTCTTATGCCCTATTTTCATGTCATTCTTCCACACATCTATTTTCTCATAATCTAGACTAAATTTGGGGTTGATACTAGATGAGTGTTAATATATTTGCTTAAGGTAGGTGGTATATACCTTTTACCTTGATGTATCATTATTTATAGTTTTTTGTTGATGTCTCACACACCAGACTCTTGAGATGAAGATTTATAAATTAATTTAACTATTGGTTAATTGATAAAAACATGTTCGAGACATGACTTGGTGCCTTTAATTAAGTATGTATGATGTATCCCTCATGATGAACCACCCATGGAGTGAGTGATACATTTTATAGAATCTATCCAACATTAGGGTTTGATGAGATTTCCTTGTGTAATTGAGTATTGAATGAAGTATTAAAGTGAAATGTTAATGGTTGTAAAAACCTTGTAGAACCTTTTTATTATGTATGAAATTTATAATTTGTGTAATCCCTTGGATTGGATAATATTATTAAGGGAATTGTGGAATAATGTATAAATTGGTTAGGATTCCTTGGGAATTTCTACTCCTTGGATCTCGTTGAATTAGCTGACTAGGATGCCTTCTACATTTACACTACTTTTATATTATTACTTAAATATCATGGTATTCTAGGATTTTTTGGAAATTTCTACTCCTTGGATTCGATGAACTAATTAGATGACTTTAACATTACTAATCCTTGGGTCTTTTTTATAAGACTTATTTGGATGCCTAGGATATTTCTACTCCTTTGATCCTATCTTTTTAGATTACATGGATTCCATGGAAATTTATAATCCATGGATCTGTCTTGTTTGGATGACTTGGAAATTTATGATCCAAGGATATATATTGAATAGTTTACAAAACAGCCTAGGATGCCTTGGTCATTTCCACTTCTTGGATCATATTTAATCATCGTACTAAGATTCCTAACACATTTCCACTCCTTGGATCCTATTGAGTTATTTATTTAGATGAAATTATTTTCTGGGAAATTACCTATCCTTAGAACCTAGACCATATATTCCTAACACCTGAATAAAATTTGACATTATTATTATAAAAAAAATAAGTAAAAAGTGAGAAATCATAAGGTTCTCCCATAAAAACACTAAAAGAATCCACATAATCATTAAAATATATCTTAATCCTAATAGAAACATTATTCATAAATAATTTCTACTAGAGAGTGGTCACATGTATGTATGGATAATCTTTTATAAGGTATTAAAAGTGATAAACTTTTATTCCCAAATATTTCTTATACTACTCATTGTTTATCTTCCCTTCATTGAATCCTCTTATCAATATAAGATAATTCTTGTCAATCCATGCACAGTGCTCATGATTAGATCCTGTATAGATCAATCATCCCATCATTTTATGATCTTCCTTTGGAGTGGCCTTATTCATAGGAAAATCCTCCACTATTTATTCTCTTGAATGCATGAGTTACTCAAAATATTACTCAGAAACCATGAATTTCTCTCGCTATTGTCTAGTTAGAATACACTTGAGGGGAACAACCCCATAATCTACTACCTCTTCCCAATTAGAAATTAAAAAAACATTGGCATCACATTCCATCACCATATATTTAGAACTTTTGGAATATATTTTCTCCATTGGTAGGGGTGGGTATGAATATCTATTTTGATCATGCTTATTGACTCTCTTATCCTTCCACCTACTCTGATTAAGAAGCCCTATACCATGAAAATCAAGTGCACTATCTCTTGAAAACTGACAAGAAGACTCATAATTGGTCTCATCCCTAAGGACTCCCTTCTAATCATTAGAGTTCTTAGCCAGAGCTGCTAAATACTCATTTTTCAACCCTTCACTTTGTAATCCTTCAAAGAGATTTCAAAGATTTATTGCTAAAAATTCTATTCATGGGGATGTCCTAATAAATTTCTAACCCCCTATGGACATATCCTGACCTTTCCCACTTGATGGAACAACATCTATTACTATATTAGACACCACTGCATGTCCATACCCTGAAAGCACTACATTTTCATAGGATATAGTCTCAGGATCCATTGAACCTCCTTCTTCTGGCACTTGTGTCTCCACTTCATTGTTAATACCATTACCAAATCTCACATCCCAACTATGGGAGACATTAATGGATTTTCTAAATAAAGAATCCAAAACCCCAGCAGCACATAACACATTTGTACCCACTAGTCTCAAAGGGAATAACACAAAAGGCATGGGATTACCTAGATCCTTCCTCAATTGAATAAAAATATCAACCACCAATGGGTTATACTCATGTGCCTTTCATTTCACAACTTTTAATTACATGGGTCGGTAGATACACCCAATTGGACCTTCCCCATTGGACCTTCACTAACACCAGGCTCCAATCTCTTGCTGCTGCCTCTTAAATCCATAGCCATCTGCTGATCAGTTTTATTGATCCCATGCTTATAGGCTAAAATTTAGTGACCCATTATCTTATAGTAAAATCATAAATCAAACCATTAATAAAAAATCACAACATTCTTGCATCATAACTCTTCCACCACTAAAATCCAAATGTAATTCTGTTGAAATACTGAGAAATCTACTTCCACATAGATTTAGGGAGAAATATTTTGTAAAACTGGTCGAGTTATACTATTAGAGTAAAAATATATACAAAAAATATTCCCTATCATTCACATAATCATAGAATTTTAAAACTATAAAGGAAGTTTAGGGAAACTAACCCAAATTTGAAATGTTGGGGTGTCGAACTTCATATGGAAGTCATATGTCCACCTAAAAAAATGAAACCTCAAAACATTGAAACTATATGGGGAACTAGATGAAGCCTTGACTAGGTATTCTTCTAAAGAGATCCAAATCATAATATTACTATTATAAGCTAGACCCACAATTTCTTAATCAAGTAAACCCCAATACAAAAAAATTAACCTATCGAAATTATCCAATGAAGGGTGATTTTTCTTTAATGGTGCAATCAAAATAAGATTTTGAAGATTGGGGGACTCATTTAACTCCAAGGGAAAAATCAAAAGTATGGTAAATTCATTGAACAGATTTGGGACTTTAGGGATAAGTGAGATTTTAGGGAAATATGGAGAGAAGTTGGGGTCGGATAATGGGGAGAAAGAGTGGGCACATCCATTGAAAGATAGTGGAGGTATTTACCCCAATAGGGGAAGGAACTGGCGTATTGACCATCACCGTCATGGTTGGGGTACCTCCATCATAGAATCCCTCATTCGAACCCTATAGGCATGATACCTGATTACACAGTGTAAGACAATGTTGATAATTTATATTTTTTATAGATATCCCTTCATATTTATTTTCATATTAATAGTGATACTTTATAGGCTGGATAACATCATTTCTACTATAATTAATTGTACAGCTATTATATCTATACATTTCCTCAACTAATATAAAAAACATGAATTTTTATAGACACCGTTGGGGGTGGATTACTTAGTGTTATCTCACACCATATTTGGGATATCATTGGGTACCCATATAGACTTCATGGATGTGGTTAGGGGAAGGGGAAAATTCCCACTTAATAATTTTTGATTGGTTGTTTCATAAGAGTAGGGGAGCACATGACTGGGCTATGGCTGCTGATTTTATCTGGAAATAGTTACATTTTTTATTTTCATCTTTTAATAAATTTATTGTACTGTAAAACTATTCCAATTTGTTATTAGTAATTTTTATATAATTCCATGATCTTTATTGTATATGAAATTTCTGTATGATATTAATTTTTTATTTATATCATGGATGTTTATTCTTCAGATACTCAATTATTTTTATATTCTTCTTCTATTGATAGTTATGGTTATACCATTATGTGACACTCTCATCATGTGCTTATATTCTCCCCACTTTTTCTCCATTGACCCTCAATCCTAGTCATCAACCTATGGAATATAGGGAGACATGCTTGAGGCCATGTGGTTAACTGAGATTAGTTACTATTGAGTGAGGTAGGTCCGACAAATCAGACTTTCTATCAAAATTCTATATTTGGGAAGATATTTATATGTGGAAAATTTTTAATGATCAATTAATAAAAATAAACTTAAACTACATTTAAAATTTTATTTATTTTTTCCTTTTTCACACTTTTTCATATATATGACACTTCCATCCTTAAGGAAAATCTGGGAATGTTTTAGAATTATGGATTTATTAGCCCAATTTTTTTAAAGATGCACATGAATTTTGTAAACAAATTTATAAATTTAATTTTTCAAGAATCATTTGAAAGATACAAGAAATGACACAAAAACCAATTGTATTTCATTAATGTTTTTATGAATGGAGAATAGATTTTGTTCTATTATTTACATGTATTTTTTAAACGGTTACATTCTTTTATTAGTGGATTATGTTAAGAAATTGGTAAAATCTAAGACTAATAAAATATTTAATTCTAATGTTGTGTGATATTTTTCGTGGAAAAAAGTTTTTTATCGGTTTGGAATTACAAGAGACAACATTATTGGTCAAGGGACTTCATTTTATAACAAGAGAAAGGTGTATTTAATGTAAATTTATATAGTTCATTATAATACATCGACACCTTACCAACCATAAATAAATGGTTAATATGAAGTAAAAAATATAAATATAAAAAGTATTTTAGAGAAAATGATAAAATAAATAATAAATATTATATATAAATATTGGAAGACACCTTTTGATCTTATCAATAAGCCTAAAAATACACATTGGAATGATTCTATGTTGATTGTTTTAGAAAAATTGCACTCACAAGCTAGTGGAGATGGAACACAAGTTATACTGGCCTATAATTGAAGTAAATCTCAACTAGGATAGTTCTAGAAAAGAGAGGAATCTTTAGTTGTAGGGGTTAGAGGAAATTAAATGAAAATCTTTTTAGTGATAATGAATCTACAAAAAATGAAAAGAGTGGCTTGTGAAAAATGAAACAAACATAAATAATTTGATCTAGTAGACCAAGTACTCTTATATAACATAAGACATAAAATGATGTCAAATAAAATTTATTACATATAGTGAGGTATATTTATAAGTTATAATGTATATTCATTCTAGGCTATGTATATCACTAAGAAAGGAAACAAGAAACCATTCATTATCAATGGAATAGGCTGATGAAATTCCCAAAAAACATTCCCCAAGAACCAATGAAATATATCACACTTCTATAACCAATTTATCATTAAAAAGAATTAGGTTATACCTATAGTTAACATTTATTTTATTTTCATGACTATATTTTAAATTTTATTACATTACAAATATAATTTAATGTATTGAGGACACTTTATCATTTATGTCAGAGAATTTTCATGTTTATGACTTTTTTTTCTTTTGTCTCTTTTTTTCAAATTTTGTGTGTGTGTTTATTTTTCAATTTTTAGAGTGTTTTTAAAACTTGTTGATATTAATTAAAATTACCTTATGACCCTTGAATCTATAAAAAATACTAGAATCTAATTTGATCCATCTACTCACATTAAGATAATGTTTAAGTGAACTTGTTTTCAAAATATATGTGAGGTAATTTAATAAAAATAACACTTATCTACATCTTATGTCTTTAAATAATTCCATACATTATAAATTACTTACCTAAGAGGCATCTGAACCTATTTTTAGAAAAAAAAAATAGTGAAATTTTTCTAGGGAGATCCGTAATAGAAAATACCTATTAAACAAATCACTATAATATATGTTATAGTACCTATTATCCAAAGGGGAATCCATCCAGTAGTGTTGGCAATTTTTCCCTTCCCTCCAAATTTCATCAATTGACCATGATAGAGACATAAATAATCAAGGATTTAATTCTAATTCTAAGAATATCATTCTAAATGGGATAAGATTATCCAAGACTTTCTTGAATAACCAAACCATTATATGTAATCTAGTTAAAACCATTTATAGTTCAATGACTTTTTTATTTACATAATTAAAAAATTCATTTGAATTTTAAGCCTCTTTATTAATGAAATAATATTCTAGACTACCTTTTCATTTAACCTTATATCATTCATAAAATTTTAATGACCTAGTTATTAATCCACATTACAATCCAAAAACCCTTTTATACACTGCTCTAGAAGCATATAGAGGATCTTCGTTGAATTCAAGTATAGGGGAATAGATAATGTGGTCTATTTTTTAAATTTTTTCAACATAATAAGATAAAGTTTTTGTAACTATGTTTATACTATATTGTGAGAAAAAAAAGCTTGTATGGATGTAAAATGTCTTAGATATAAAGAAAATTTATACATGTATGTCTACCACTATTTAATATAAAACTAATCTATCCT
Source organism: Viscum album (assembly GCA_963277665.1). Taxonomy (NCBI): domain Eukaryota; kingdom Viridiplantae; phylum Streptophyta; class Magnoliopsida; order Santalales; family Viscaceae; genus Viscum; species Viscum album. The sequence continues at coordinate 2,077,294,581 of OY728128.1, read as the reverse complement.
TCCCTCTAAAAAAATTGCACAAAAAATCTAAAACATAATTGTTATAACTATATATGAATTTGAGATAAAGCACTTCCAAAAAGGGGAAAAGAGTGAAGAAATATAAAATTGTTGAAGAATTAATTAAATTTAGATTTCCCATGATACAATATATTAGTTTGATGGATTTATAAATTGGAATGGGTACTACGATTTTTTGTAAAAGTAGTCAAATATATTGATATGTTGGAAAATAAGAACCTGAGTTGTTGAAAGAAAGACCTTGGAACACGTCACAATGAGAGGAAGTTACTTACTAAAATGGGTAAAGATGTAACTCACACCTTATAAAGAAAATTTAAAGTTCCCCTCTTCCTATAAGAGTGTAACCAAAGTAAAAAAACAAAAAAAATCATGCTGAAGGATACAGAGAAGTGGAATGTTTACAACTACATAAATTACAATGGCGTGGGATATACTTGATGTTTTTATGGAATTGAAGACATATAAGTATAAGATCAAGGTAGGGAGGAATTAATTTTTAAAAGAAATTGAAAATCATAAATTATATATCAAAAAATAGCTAAAAACCCTAAAATGCCTTATAATTTTCTAATTACAAAAAAAACCTCATACCACTGAAAAATGCTAAAAATCCCTTATGATATGCATAGATATGTGAATAATTTGGTGGAGATGTAGAAATTCACCAATCCTATACTGAAACATGTATAAACATATAATGGTGATAACCTTAGTTTAAATTCATAGTTCAATGTTGAATGAAATATTTATAGAAAAATAAGAATAAATATGCATGAGAGGATAAAATAAGTGGAAATTAATTAAATTTACTTAATAAAGAAAATTTAATTTAATAACACTAAAGAGTTATGATAATAATGAGGACCATATAGTTGAAAAAAGACAATCATATTTTCTAGTTTTTGATTTTTTATTTTTTTCTTTTGATATAAATTGATGCATTTGATTTTAGTGATGTGTCTATATGTGTATTGTGACTTTTAGATCAAGTTTTGATTCTTTGAGAGTTGTTATGGATTTATTTTATGTCGTTGGATTTCAATATTTTACAATTATACTTGTTAAATTTTTATGATTATTGAAGTGATCTTATGTTCAAATACATGTGTCAGTGATGGAACATTGTTTATTAAAAAATGAATAAGTAGAAGGAAATGAAATTATTTATTTATAATATGATTTGATGAAGATCATGAAATTTATTTTATTTCATGAGGATGTAAATTAGTAGATGAAAAATAAATATTTTTCATATTTTCATGAAGTGTAATTTGGTGGTAGGTTGGCCACATACTTAATATTTAAATTACTCATTTGGTGGTAGTTAAGAAAACTTGTCCAACTACCTAGACAACCAAAGGGTCCTATGTGCATCCACTAATGAGATGGGAATTGGGTATACTTCTAAAATCAAAGGTAGTGTATAGAGATTATGGAACACACAAAGAGTTAAAGGGACCATAATGCGCCGACTATATAAGGTTCGTAGGATTCACTCAGGTGGGAGCTCATATGGTGGGAAGATGTAAATTAGCATATAAGGAATGGCTTGTAAAACTAATGAGTGATTTTGTTGTGGGTGGATAAACACACATAAGGCTCAGAAGGTCTGAAGAACATAGTAAAATATATGTAATCACTCACTTTATGAAATTTATAGTGTGGGAAAAATTCAGTTAGGACATTATAGCTCCGTATTTTATGATATGGATAAAACGTTTACAACACTATGAGATCGATGCAAGATGTTCAATCAAACAAGGATTCTATTCTACCTCTTACCTCTATAAAGATTCTTTTATTCCATGATTTTTTCATTTTTCATTCACAGATCAACCCAAATATAACTGCATTAAAAGGAGGCTACATAGAGTTCTTGAGATCAAGTTGAGTTATGAATCATTTGTTTCACACGATATTCATGCACTTCCATGCTTGGAAAGAGAATACCTGATTTTTTATATCACTAGATGAATCTAATATTTTCTATGAAGAAAATTATTGATTTAATGAAAGGGTATTATCAAGATAAAATTGTCATGTAGTTTTCCTATCATATATATTAATTGAATGAATAAATGAATCTTTCCATGTACATCTATAAATCCATGAGTATTTACCAATACTTCTTGAAGAAATAAAGAAACCAAATCTTTCAAGTGAAATTAATGAGGTCATTTTATGTTATTATAATCCATGAGTATTCTTTAAACTTAATATACTACATGAAAATCAAGAAATTCAAAGTCCCTGAGCATTTGTTTACAGCATGTTATGCATGTCTTGAATGAGTTTTAGCTTCTCATTAGCTACATTGTAGGGTTTATCACTTCACTATAGAATCTTCGTGAAAATGAGATGGCCATGTCACAAATTTTCCTTACACTATATAAGGGTGGGAATTAACTGAATAAAGGTTTATACCTACAATGGGTTATGATGTTATGCGTTAGATTTCACCATAAGCATTTATTTGAGTTTTGAGGTTATGGAATTAGAGAGGGCGTTTCACTATAGGGAAGAACTAAGACACAAGTGTTACTCTGATGCATCATGGAAGATATTGATCCAGCATATTAGTTATGAAAAATATAGATTATTAAATGAGGAATAATAAAACCTGCATTATTTTTGGGTATTAAATAGTAAGTAAATGAACACCCAACAACCACAAGGTATTCAAATTTTAATGCGGGAGATTAAATTTTTTATTCATAATACATTTAAGTCATGGAATAAATGAGTTATTATCGCATGTAAAATTATTATTCTATTGTCCATAAATTATTCTTTAAGGTGATAAATAACATTCAAAGGAAAATATTGAGTGACCTTTAATCCATTTTATAGTAAGTTTTTGGGAGAACCTAATGTATCCTTGTATTTAATAGAGAAGGTGAGTTTCTAGACCATCACTAATGATGATCTTGAAGCAGTCTGAAGACTGGCATTGTCTAAGTCCTTAATGATGTACACAAAGAAGGTTATTCTAGCATTATTTTGGAGAAAGTATATCTGTGAAGAAGATATTTATGCTATGTATCATCATTGGAGATGGATCTTGGGTTTGGGTTGTCTAACCAGTTACTAGAGGCTTAAGATTAGTGTGTATAACTAATCGGAGAAGAAAATAAGTTAGAGTGCCTAAAAAATTATATAGATATTGTTATTGGGGTTTCTAACTAGTTGTATTCACATTTTGGAGACTGAAAATAGAAACCATTTTGGGGTGTCTAACCAATACAAAAGTGGATAGTAATTTCGATTGAACCTTTTAAAAATTGTGTGATACACTCTCTTATTTAATACAATACACAATGTTTAGGATATGATAAATTATTCATCATACTATGAACTTTAAAAAGAATAATTGGTTGAATCTAAAAGGGGATAAAATATATAAAATAAGGGTACTACTGATTTACCCCCATCTCAGTGGAACCTAACCATTCCTTGGGATCTACAATTGGTATCATAGAAGGTCAACTCTAAATATCCATGAAATTTTGAATATAGAATTTGATAAATATTTCAATGTGGTCATTTACATTATTTCCAAAAGCTAAAAAAATGTAAAAATGAATAATAGATGAAATAGAGAGAAGAATTTCGATTCATCCATATTAACCCTATTTAGTGATGAAGTAAATCTCATTTCCTTTCATGAGAAGAATAAGAAGAATTCGTCCTTGAAGTTGTGCTCTAAAATCGAGGTAAAATATGAACTCAGTGTTATCTCTCATTATAACCATTATTTCGAGAAAGAATGTGAAATTTTAGAATCACTCTGGAATCTGAAAAAGAAAAATTAATTCTTGTGATAATGTGGTAACAAAAATAATTTTTTATTCTAATGAATTCACAACCAATGATAATAAAGATAAATGGAGAATTATGCGTCTATATTATTATTAAATGGTGAAAAAAATTTAATTGCAAATTAAATATTTAGAAGAGAATAATTGATAATTAATCTCAGCATAAATGAAATGTAAATTGAGATGAAGGATCAAAGTGACATTATTGAACAGATTTCTCAGTATATTCTAAAAAAATGGTCATGTGGAAGGAGATGAAATCCAATATCATATCTCTAAAAAATTAACTTGAAGAAAGAATAAAATACAATATGGATGCTGATTCAAATATGAATATAAGGGTTTCTAATTTGGAAGATAATGACATTAAAATAAGAGATATTGAGGATAATATAACGATTCCTCTAAAATCCATCTCAACTTGTGTAGTAACTAAGAGTAAAATATAACTGAAAATTAGAAGTAAATTTTTATCTCATTAAAAATATAAAATTTTGTTTTGATGAAGTAATAAATAACCAATGTGATTATATCATGGAATATTTGGTCACATCATGAATAAATGTTTTTATGCCAAATAAGTCCAATAAAGTTTAGAAGAACTGCAACTAATCCAACATCTCAATCATGGGGAGACCAAATGAGGTATGAATTTTTTTGGTAAATGTTTCATTTGATCTAACCTTGGTCATATGGAAAAATACGTCAATTGGAGGAATGAATTGAAGGATACATAATACATTAGGTGACACTAAACTCATATGACTTACAAGGAAATAGATTATCCTTGAAAAATACCTATTAAGGTGGAAAATAATTTTATTGTTTTGGTGAATAACAATTAACAAAAATAAAGGGTGACTCATGTACCAAAATCCAAGAACTCAGAAAAACACTCTTGGGAGAAGAAAAAGGTAAATTAAAATAAAAAATGAGATCTTTTTATATATTTGAAGGATATGAAAAATGTATTCTATAAAAAGTATAAATTCATGGGATGAAAAAATCTTCTATAACACCCTGGGTTTTTATAGACATTTTTTCTAATAAATTGAATTTTCATTTATTTATTACAATGCACTAAGTCATTAATTCCTTTCAAATAGAACCTTATTGGTGTATGTTACATGACACCAAATCATAATACATTATGTGTAACATCAACTCGGCATATGTTACTTGCAAGGCCGACTTGGCGTATATTACACGCAAGAGTGATGTTTCTATGAAACAACATTTTATTCTTATTATTAGTTAAATGATAGAATTATAACCTTTTCATTAAAGATAGTTATATAACTAGTAATAACTTATTTAAAATATTTTTTTTATATAAATAAAACATATTTATATTTAAAGATATGATTTTTACGATATATCATTATTTTGATCAATAGTGAAAAATATTACTTTTAGGTTAAAAACATCCTTTTCATTTAAATAATTATCAAGGTTAAATTATTTTTTAAATTTGTTTTAAGGTAATATTAGAACAATTATAAATATATTAATATAATTTAAGTCATTACAATAAATTTAAATTTGAAATTTATTATAAAAAACTTAATAAACTTTTGAACTTATTTCTACTTTAAAGAATTGTAATTTTGTCTCATTGGCCGGATTAGCATTAATCTTAATTTTGTCGCTTCTATGACCTGAATTTCAAAAAACTGACATACACCATTTTAATCAGTATTATATTTATTTTCTAATTTTATCATGTTTACTTTTGACCAGAATAATTAATAAAAATGATTAAAATTAATCACATCAATTAAGGTCAAATTAATCTTAATTAGGAACTAAACCTTAATCTTAGGGTTCCAAATGACCTATCCAATTGTGAAAAACCCATTTTATGGAAATTTTTTTGTCATACACCTTAAATTATTGATTTTTGTTTGGTTATTATGAATTTTTTTAGGTAATAAAATGTGTAAACCAAACTTTTTTTTAAAAATTCTAAGTTAGTCATTTTCCTTCCCTATAAAAGGACACCACCTCTCCCACTTCCTCACACCACTCAAAATTATTTATTTCAGCCAATATGTGCCTGGTATACTTCCCATAAATCCTAATTTTCACCAAGAAGACTTCCCTTGGTAATAAGTCAGTCCAAGGAAACCTTTTGGCACAAACCAAAATGAGTTACCTGATTAAGAGGTAACGTCTTCTCTCAAGTCCTTTATTTTATTTTCCTTCACCACCACCTCCAATTTCTTTTTTTCTTGATTTTATAGAAAAATTGTATTATTAATATTCTATGACATTTTTATGAAAATATCTCAACCTAAACTTATACACACCTCCATCTAATGGATAACAAACATATTTTTATGTGTATGGTGAACTATTGCCTCACTAAACAAGGATTATTCAATTTTCCTTACCACCTTTCATGGTGGACCTTATGATGGAAAATATATTTATATATATGTTATATATTATAGTTATTAATTATTTAATATTTTAATTTCTTTTAAAACACATATCGTTTTATGTTTCATTTGGTATTAAAACAATAATTTTGTTTAAGGAAGTGTGGACTATCACCCCTCAAAGCGGTATGATTCGTTCATACACTACATGGATTGCATTAAGGATAGTTTTGGTCAATATATAATTCATATATGGTCTCATAAATATAATTTAATAATTATATGTATACATATATATATATATATATTTCTATTTCTTTCTTTCTTTCAACGTGAAAATTAAACAGAAATTGCAATCTTGCATACATACGTCATACATTCTCCAGAAACTGTGTATTTTTTCATACTTATATATTATATAGATTATTATAATACACATATAATTCATTTAAAGGATGTCTATATCATGTCTTATATTTTTTAAATAATTATATAAAGTATAAATACCAAATCTATAACAAATTAAGACATATGAGAATAATAAAGAAAATATTACTCGAAGAGAAACCCTAACATAAGATTGTTAAAAAGCATGTAATATATGGTCTTAATAAAACAATATATACTATAATATATAATAATATGGTTATTTAAAATATTTATAACAAATTTATATTTATTATACAAGTATTTTGAATGAGTACAATGAGAGTCAAGACACAAGGTAAGGGGATTTCATCTCACTTTTTATTTTCCTAATATACATGCTATGTTCACCACTCTTTCCATTTGTATTTTTTATATACTGATGATGATTTTATTCTACGTATCTTTTAATTAAATTTATGGTTATTCACATACCCCTTTTTTTATCTTTCTTTCATGGGGTCTATATTTCAAAAGTCACCAAATCGGTAAAATAGTTTTGTCGAAATTTTCTTTTATTGGGACTCATGTTTTTTTATGAACCTAAATAATATATGGAGGTGTATGTACTTCTATTTTACATGTTATATCATGAATTTTCTTTATTTCATGATATTTTAATATTCATGTAATTTCTGTTTCTTAAATGGAGAGTATGATCCCAAGTTACCAAGTTATAATAGTTGATTGGGATAATATCATTGTTTCTCAAGAATGTTTATGTCTTCGATTACTTTGATGAAATATTATGATCTATATCTCATAAAACCACATGAGTTTCCTTATCCTATATTAATTAAGTATATCCTCATATATTAGTACCATTTTTTAACTCTTTGTTACTTAATATAATTTTTATGTAAAATCTGATTGTCTCTCTCTCCAGTTGCAAATTTATTGTATTCAAAAACCATGTTTTCAAAAACGTTTTCCAAAATGTTTTCAAAATATATTTGAAGCCCATTTTCAAGGAAAAGGGATTTGAAAAAGGTTTTATGGGTTTTAATGCTTCATTTGTATGATTTCAAATCTATTTTCAAGGAAAACGTTTTTCAAAAAGTATTTTTGTTTTAAAAGGTTCATTAAATGAAAAAAGGATATTTTCCTCAAGAAATGTATTAAAATATATTTCAAAATTATTTCCCATATAAGATAACATCCTTTGGTGTTAATCATTACTTTTTTGGGATATTATTCAATGTTTCCATTCATATTATTTATCTGAATGGATTATGTTTTGATGGAAAGGTGCTAATGAAAATCATTTCTCTTTTACAAGTTATATGCTTTTGAAACCAACTTCTTTTCACAGGTTATGTTTTGATTAAATTATTATGAAACCTATCTCTATCCATATGTTATTATATGATTATATGTTTATAATACCTCTTTCAATTCATGGGTTATGATATCATTATTTATGGTCTTGTGGAACATGTATGTATGATTTATTTATGAGACGGTTGGGGACTATATATCCCTCTAATGAATTGGGTAAAGAATTATATCTCATGAGATAGATTAATATGGTCTTGGGAATGGACCTTGACTACTAATATGGTTGTGGGAGTGACCAATGACAACCAAGATGGTATGAGAAGTGAACTCTTGCTACTAATATAGCTATGGTATTGAACCATTACTACCAAGATGGTATGGGGAGTTAACCCATACTATTAATAAGGTCATGGAAGTGATTCCTTTGATACTATTGAAATCATATAATATACTTATGTATCAGCCAAATTCCATGTTTTATTCCTAAGTTCTCCTTTCATGGCTTATGTTTTTTATTTACTTATGGTACATGTCTTATGGAATACTATGATTTATGTCATGATTCATGAATATGATCTTCGATATGAAGGGTATGATCTCATATTTTCATGATCATATTCTCATACCCTAATTCTCATGATTATGTTTTCATATATCACTTGTCTACCTTTATTGGGTATTTGAGCTCACCACTTTTCTTATTCTAATTTATCTTCTTATATAATTTCATACTAAAGTAATAAATCTATTATCTTATATATTATGAGATGTTATTATAATTATGGTACAACCTTATAACTCCTTTTATCCATCCTACAAATAACACTATCACCATGCATGCATACGTACGACTTACCGTCTCCACATTGTGGTGTAATTTTTTTTCAAAAAGACTTAATTTAGATGGGTATAATGATGATTATAATGGATTTAAATAATGAATATAAAATTAAAATTATTTTTTATAATTAATATAACATTCAATTCTATAGCTTTTAACCATTGAGTGAATGATATCGTCGCTCGTGCGTACGTATGGCCTACCATCTCCACGGTACAATGTGATTCATTATACATGATCTTCATTAAACCACAATTATATATATGAATTAAATGTATATATATGATTCATACTATACTTATATTTACTCTATTCTTCTATAATGTTTATTTACAATATACCTTTATGCTTTCTATAATGTGTAAATATGATAATTACATTTGTGGAAGTGTGGACTACAACCCCCTCAAAGTTACATGAGTCGTTCATTCCATACATAGAATATATAAAGGATATATTTAATGAACTTCTGTAACATATATAAAATATATATTATATTTTAATTATAATAAACCTATGTATCATTTAGTTTTCATTCCTTTAATATGACAATGAAATGAAAGTAGCGTTCGTGCTTACATATGGCATACCTTCTCCATGAACGGTGCCTTTAATTTATTATATCCAAATGTTATATACTTTTCCAAATACATATATACGGGGTATATATAATATTTAGATCATGAATAATATTCTGGAGATGATGGACATTCGACCACATGGATAATTTACATCAAACAATTTCATTTTAGACTCAAGTACCAAATATCGACAAAACAACCAATATGAACATAAATAATTATATAATTTTTCTAACATGGTAATAAGTGATATAAAAGGAATAATAAACTTGATAAAGGTTCTCAAGAAAGTATAAATTATCCTAAATTTATTATTCAGGAATATAAATAACGAATGAGACAAGTCTGATTCGAGGTAAGGGAAATCTTAACTCAATATCTATTCAGTGAGTTAAATATCCATGTCATTGGTTTTGTTTTTCCAAGAATATGTGTGAATAGACTCTGATTATTTTAAACATAATATCCAATTATATTTTCTGTATTTATATTTTCCACACATATTTATCTCATTTATTTATCCTGAAACTAATGACATGATCTTTGAAATGGACTTTGTCTCAATCCCCTTTCGTTGAGGCATATTTTGATTTATATATGAGATTATTTTATACGGTGTATAATTAAACCCTTTTTCATTTAATTTAATTCAATGTTTTCACAAGGAATCATTTTCTATGAAGTGTTTTACTAAACTACAGAAGGAAAGTTTCTTTTTAACATACGTAGTGAAAATGACCATTCCGCCGTTGTGAGTATTATTTGATATGTTGATTCCTATACAAGTTGTAATGTTTTAAAAAAGAAAAGTAAATACCATATTCCGTTTTTAGGTATTTTGTATTGATAATTGTTTTGATAATGGATTTATTATATCAATATATTGAAATTATGTCTTATGATTGCAATTTGGAAACGTTATTTTTCTTTTATGATTTTTCATGTGTTATGATTATGTTATGGTTCTTAGGAATTTTTCATGTATACAGGTGGTTCTATGATAAACCTAAGGAGGGTGAACCAATGATAGCTCTCCAATGTATTGGGTAACATGAAAGAGGTAAATGTTGAGGTTTATCCTAATATATTTAGGGAATATACTATGATGGGTATTCCAAATATAATCATGAATGTTACTCCCAATGTAGCTCTGAAAGCTACAATGTAAGTATGTTATGGATGAAAAAAATTACCTTTATGATTTATGATTTCTATGATTTATTCATAAATCTTATGAATTCATACGTTATGTTAAAGAGATTTTATTTTAGGAGTAAAAATTATGATTTCATTGATTTCAATGTATTCATGGACTAATGTTTTCTTCCCTTATTTTATATCCCTTACCAACCTTTTTAGTCTCATCCCACGTTTTGGAAATATTTTTCATAAGGTATAAGGATGGGTAAGAGAAAGGAATAATTTTTAAAGAATTTTTTACAGAAAATAAATCATTTTATATTCAAGGAGTTTTATTTTCTAGGAAAAAACTGATAGTGAGTAGAATAGTTTACTTTGTAAATTTTTAGTTGTTATGTAATAGTTAGGGCCTAATTATCTAAAACATTAAACCTAAAAAGATACCCAAGAATCTCATCATCATTTAAATTTTTTATTAAGGAAGGGACAAAACCATGAAACAAAAACAAAAAAACAAGACCACCTGAAAGGGAGAGTCTAAAAAGGTCTAAAGTGATAAATACTGAGGGCATACCCTCTGATAAAGTTAACCCCTTTGAGTTTCAAAGTGAGAAAATTAAGTAAACAAACCGGTTCAGGCCCAATGACCTCAAGTGAAGCTTGGTAATCCTCCACTTGATTTCCCTCCCTCTAGGAGTGCCTTACTTTTATGTTATTGTTAATCATATTTATGAATTTTCTAATGATATAGAAGATTGAGCATGGAATTGGGAAAAGGTTGTGCATAACATCATGGAGAATTTTTGAGTGTGTTTCTATCTCTAAGATAACAATGTCCTTCTATTGGAAGAGAATCAACCACTGCACCATATCCTTGGCTTCAGCCTGAAGAGATGTTCCATGGACTAGGTGAGCATAAAATTCCAGGATCACCAATCCATGAGAGTCCCAGATAGTGACACCACCTCGTAGAATCCCCCGCTAGAGGAACCATCTGTATTGAGCTTGAGGCCCAAGGATGGAGGGATCCACCAAACCCAATGGCTGCCTGAACTATTGTTGTTTAGCTGAGTGGCTTGCACCGGCCTTCTTATCCAACAAAGGGAGGGGTCCTCCTACCATTTGTAGGAGAGGTGAGCCAATTCAATGGGGAGATTCTATCAATTAAAAATGATATAGTAACTAAGATATTTAACTCATTCATACCTCTGTTTGTTCCTAGTGTTCCATATCGATCAGTACCTGGCATGCAGGATCCAAGTGCGGGCCAACATCTCCATACCTCTATCCCCGATCCGTGGAACCACCTAACCAAGAAATGATTTTCCACCATGTTGCGATCAAGAAATCCAATAAACTCCCCAAAGTATCTTCAAATCATGGTTACCCAGTCACCTTTGAAGAAAATATGGTCAGCATTCTCCTCAGAACCGGCTTCAGAGCGGGAGTAGCATGACACGAATGGAATCCCACAACGTTTGACATTGTCGTCTGTTGAGATGGCCATGTTCTTAATTATCCACACCAAAAAATTATTTTTTGATGGAATGGGTTTGGACCATATAGTATCTGATGCATGCCTGTCATGAGGGATGGACAAAACAATTATATTTTTTTCCTAGTGCAGCACAGTGGCTGACTAGGGTCATCTCTCTTGATGAGCCTTCCTCATTTAGTTCACTTACATTATTCTAATTCACCTAAACTATTTATTTTTTTGTTTTCTATTTAAATGAAATTGATGAAAATATTTTTGTGTTTTTGATTGTTTAAAATTTTGAACTATCATGCAATGAAAACATAATGATTTGATGAAGAAAGAACTTGGTTTTGGAGTTTAGTCTTAGTTTCAATCATTATTCTCTTTTATATGTTGATTTAAGTTTGATAATCCAAACATGAAATATCTCTTTTGAATCACAAATCTTATCTAGATTAGAAGTAGTTTAAGTTACATGTCATTGGGTGTCGTCACCCAATTGGGGACATTCTCCTCACCAATGCATGCTACTCAAATCTGCCACAAACTTAAAATAAACATTAAAGAAAATTCAAGAACACGTTGACCTCACCCCAAGACAAGTCTAATGATTAGACTCTCATTTCCGAGAGTATGAGATTACTTGGTGGAGTGGGTGAAAGAAGAGAGAGAGATATAGAGAGCAAAAGATGAAGAAAAAATGGATGGAGAAACACAAATGCATGGATTAATAAAACTAAAATTTGAATTACAATTGAAAATATAACTAAAAATAAAACTAAAATAAAAATAAAAGAAAAAGAATAAATGAGGGGGTAATAGAGGATCAGCAGTGTCCCATGCCACGGTGGGATCCCTCCTTGGTTGTGGGTGTCGAGCTGATGATTTTAGAAGGATGTGAGGGCCTCCTTTTATAGGTAGAATTCTGTACTTTGAAGTTTTTACCATATATGGACCAATAAATGGATGATTCACATGTGGAACCCTTCTTCAATTTTATTCATAAATGTGTTTTCCATTTATCTTCCAAATTCCAGCGCATGTGGACCCCAGATGAAGGAGTTATGAATTTTTATTGGAGGTTTATTTTTTTGGACGAATCTTCCAGGAAGGTTCCTCCAAATGTATGTCATTCAATTTCTACCTTAATGACTTTAAAACTCTCCCACATTTGTTTTAGAGTCTTTCCTATCTATCATCGTGCTATCCCAGGTAAAAACACATAATTTGGATGTGTTTAATCCGTGTTTGGGTTCCATTACGGTGGTGGGGTCCACGTTGTCTGCCCGAAAATATTTCCAAATTTAATGAATTGTTAGCACCTTTAGATGGTCGAATCGACACCTGGTCCAGTAGAAAAATTTGGAGGAAATAAAATCAGGATTATATAAAAACTTTAATGAAAACGTTTGGACATATATGTTATGAGAAATGACAAAAATACCCTTGTGGTCAAAATCTTTCCAAAATCCAGAATTATGCACTTTTCTCAGTTATGCTCATTTTCATTATAAAATTCAAATTACCCATTATTTTAATAAAACATGTGAATACATTGGGTTTATCAATGAAAAATATTAAAAAATACTCATTATTTGATAAAAAATATGCATGTTAATTTGATCTGTCAAATACCCACACACTTAAACCATGCTTGTCCTCAAGCATAAAATCTCAACATGGGAATCAAGGGACCCCAATAATACTAATATTCAAATTTCAAGGCAATATCATCAAACAATTTTCAATATGAAATAAAACTTTCAAAAATCTGTATAAATATCAATTTAACTTCCCATTTTTCAAAGAAACAAATAATTCACATATTTAACTTTTCCCCTTTGAAAATTGATAGAACTTTTACTTTCTTTCATTCAATCTCCTTGATTCATCATTATTAAACATGCCAAGTCATGATTTACCTCACTTTTGATTCTTTTCTTTCATCACTCAGGATACAATTCAAGTAAAGTTATGATGATATCATGAGAACATGCTTCTTATCTATAATCTTGTAAATGAACTACATTCTCCACTTTGTAAAGACAAAAGACACATAAAATCATGAGGACTTACAATAAAGGTTAAAATTACTCTGAGGCTTAAGGTTGGTAGGATTTGATTATTTAAAAATTAAGGCTCAAGGAGGAGGATAATATCTGAAGCACAATGCATGATATTAAAAGTAAAAGTGTAATGAAATTTTCCCCTTCAAAGTAGCAACACCCACTTCCCAAAACTCAAAGAAAAGGTTATGATCAAGTAAGCATAATGGATGATTTGTTCACCCTCTTGAATTTTTTTATTTTGTAATTTTTTTCCTTTTTTCGAAAATTATGATAAGATAAAACCTCACATCCATCACCTAACCACATACGATCATAAGATCGTCGGTCTGGAAAATGGTGATTTTTGGTTCTCCCAAATTACAACCCATTTTTTTCTTTTTTTTGGATATTTTTTTCATTTTGGTCATTTTCTTCAATTCAAGAGGGGAAAAACAATATGGTATAATAAATAATTTCACAACCTTTTAAAATTCCCATAATAACACCCCCAAACTTCTTACATACAATGTGTATCATCCCATCCACCATGATTATCTTTAACCCCACACTTCAACTTTAAAATATCATGAAAATACCAAGAGTAAGGTAGGAATGGATAAAAATGCATTGAAACATGGCTCATCCCTATAAAGTTCATTCAGGGTATCTATGGGTTAAAAAAAGGATGGATTTAAAGGTGTTATTTTAAGGATAAGTGGATTTTCAAAGGATGCCTCAATCATTTTAAATGTGTTCTTTCATAGTCATAGCTTCGACAAGTTTCAATACAAGTTCCAATCGATTACATGTTGCAAGATCACCCATGAAATATGCTCAAGAATAAATAGGAAGTACATTGTCTAGAAATCCTCTTCAGAATGAGAAATATAACATTGGATAATCAGTCATGGCATGACTAATAATAACATATCAATTTACATAAATTTCAGAAATTCAAAGCTTGAAAGATGGTAGGGAAATTTCATTTGCATGAATCAATTAATTCCTTGAAATCATGGATCATTATTTCAATATCCATGCTTCATTTGAAAAATTCAATTCTTCATTTCAATCATTTAATCATATAAACATTGAAATCTAAAACATGGTATCATTGGGTTCCTAAGAAACTCATGTCTCCTAGATAAGTCGAGTAAACATGAATTCAAGCGTGGGAATGCAATTTATTCTTTAAAGCTCAAAACATGTTGTGGACAAAAATATGAAGAATTTAAGAGATAAAACACTAAAATTGAACTCCATTTTCCCATGAAAATTAGTCCTTCTCCTTCACTGTCTGGGGATGCCTATTAACGCCATGATCTTATAAAAGAAAATTACTCAATTAATCATAAGGATCATGTCATTAATGATAAAAAAGATAGAGGGAGTGGGATGCATGCTTTACTATATCTAAGAAAATAAATTGAAATCTTATTTCCTAGAAATCATGTAATGATAAATCTTGGTACGATCCCCCAAGTGGGCCCTAAATTTTTACTACCTCCAGAGGGCAGTACCAGCTGTTATCCAAAGTCTGATAGAGGATGAAGATTCTTTGATTTGAACCACCACATGTGGATTTTCCTAGCTTGTGCTTCATCCTTGTTCTTGAGGGATGACCCATGGATAGATTAAACTATATCCTCCCACTTCAAAATGAGGTATAGCTTCCATGGTGGGGGTATGATGAAGTATGGACCATCCTCTTATTTTTTTCTACTTGTGCAAACTCTTCTTCTTTGTCAAGTGGTTCCATAAGGTATGATTCATGAAAGGAACAATCAATGGGAAAGTTAGAGTTTATTTATATTTTAACAAAATCAAAACATTATGTATCAAGATCAAATTCTTCCCCATCAAAGTAAATAGTTTTTCTCATAGTCTCCTTAGGGAAATCCACTCGCATCTCTTTGTGATCTTCCTTCAATAAATATTCTACATGTCGAGGGAGCTCCATATGTTCCTCAATAGGTGCACATCCAGGTTCGTTTTCATCCTCCAAGGAATAGCTAAGATTGTCTGATTCTATATAATCAAAACGATAAGGAGTGATGTTTAATTCAGATTCAATGAAATTAGAAAAGATAGAGTCAAATAATGGTTCAACTCCCTAAGTCGGTTCAGCTTCAATCTCTACCTCAGTGGTAAGTTTCTCTTGGAGTAGACTCTCTGAGGATGGATGTAGGTTGTCAGGCTCTTCCATATTGACTTCAAATTCCACCACTAGGGTGGTTTCTTCCTTCAGTGGTAGTGGCTTGTCATATTTTTGTTGAATTAGGAGATTGGATAGTTCCTCGCATTTATTCAGTAATTCATCTAATCGTTTTTTATCTCCTACTTGTGGCTCAGTAGGAAAGTCGTCATCCTTTTCCACCTCAGGTTCTGGATCCTGCTCAGGGTTGGGTTTCTCCATTAATGCACGAACATAGTCAAATTCTCTTTCATATTTTCTGATCAGTTTTTCAATGCTTTCTCTATGTAATTTCACCTGAGCCCTTCTAAAATCTTCTTTTTCTTCTTGTTGAAACACCTGTGAGTAATTTTTAGTCCATGAAGAATAATAATCATTTAAATTCATCATGGAATGATTTTTTTTTTGTTTTTTTAAATTTTATAAAAATAAATGAAATCTATCTAAGATGTGAAAATAGAAAAATAAAATGAATAACTGATTGGCTCCCCAGGAACGGTGCCAGTTTTGATGCACTCCTGTCGTGGGGTGTGGACAAAAACAATTATATTTTTTTCCTAGAGCATTATAGTGGCTGACCAGGGTCCTATAACTTGAGGTGCCTTCTCAATTTAGTTCACTTAATTTATTATAATTCACCTAAACTATTTCTTTTTGTTGTCTTCTATTTAAATGAAATTGATGACAATATTTTTGTTTTTTTTATTATTTAAAAATGTGAACTATCATGAAATGTAAACAGAATGATTTGATGAAGAAAGAACTTGGTTTTAGGGTTTAGTCTTAGGTTCAATAATTATTCTCTTTTATATGTTGATTTCAGTTTGATAATACAAAAATGAAATCTCACGTTTGAGTCACTACTCTTTTCTAGAAAATAAAAAGATTAAGTTACATGTCATTGGGGGTTGTCACCCAATCAGGGACATTCGCCTCACTAATGCATGCTACTCAAATCTACCACAAACTTAAAATAAACATTAAATAAAATTCAAGAACACCTTGACCTCACCCCGAGCCAAGTCTCGTGATTAGCCTCTCATTTCTGAGAGTATGATATTACTTGGTGGAGTGGGAGGAATAAGAGAGAGATATAGAGAGAGGGAGAGATGAAGAAAAAATGGATGGAGAAACACAAATGCATGGATTAAGAAAACTAAAATTGGAATTACAATTGAAAATAAAAGTAAAATAAAACTAAAATAAAAATAAAATAAAAATAATAAATGAGGGGGGAATAGTGGAGTAGCAGTGGTCCATGTCCCGGTCAGATCCCTCCATGGCTATGGGTGTTGAGCTGATGATTTGAAAAGGAGGCGAGGGCCTCCTTTTATATACAGCATTCTGTACTCCAAAAGTTTGCGCTTTTTTGGACCATTACATGGATGATTCACACGTGGAACCCTACTTAAATGTTGTTCATAAATGGTTTGGTCGTCCAACCTCTAAAGTTCAACCTATTTGGACCCCAGATAAAGGAGTTATGAATTTTTCATTGCAGGTTTATGTTTCTGGATGAAGCTTCCAGGAAGGTTTTTCCGAAAATATGTCATTCAATGTCCACCTTAATGACTTCAAAACATTCCCAAATTTGTTTTATAGTCGTACCTATCTATCCTCATGCTAACCAAGGTAAAAACACATCATTTGGACATGTTTAGGCTGATTTTGGGTTCCATTATAATGGTGGGGTCCATGTTGTCCGCCCGAAAAAAATTCAACATTATTGAATTTTTATGCTCTTTAGATGGCCGAATCATATTCTTATCCACAAGAAAAAATTAGAGGAAATAAAATCAGTATTCTAACAAAATTTTAATCACAAATTGTGGACATATATTTTTTGAGAAATGACAAAAATACCCTTGCGGACAAAATCTGTCCATAATCCAAAATTATGCACTTCTCTCAATTATGCTCATTTTCATTATAAAATTCAAATTACCCATTATTTTAATAAAACATGTAAATACATGGGGTTTATCATTGAAAAACAGTAAAACAATTCTCATTATTTGATCAAAAATATGCACATAAATTTTCTCTATCAAATACCCCCACACTTAAACCATGCTTGTCCTCAAGCATAAAATCTGAACATGGAAATCAGAGGACACCAATGTTACCAATATTCAAATTTCAATGAAATATAATAAAAAAATTCAATGTGAAATAAAACTTTCAGAAATCTGTATAAAATATCAATTAAGTTAACATTCTTCAAAGAAAAAGATAATTGACCTATTTAACTTTTCCCCTTTGAAAATTGATGGAACTTATCCTTTCATTAATTCAAGCTCCTTGATTCATCATTATTAAACTTTCCAAGTCATGATTTACCTCAATTTTTATTCTTTTCTTTCATAACTCATGATAAAATTCAAGTAGAGTCATGCTCATATCATGAGAACATGATCCTTAACCATATGATTGTAAATAAACTACTTTATATACTTTGTAAAGACAAAAGTCACATAAAATCATGAGGACATACAATAAAGGTTCAAATGACTCTAAGGCTTAAGGTTGGTTGTATTTGATGCTTTAAAAAGTAATGCTAAAGGAGGAGGCTAATATCTGAAGTACAATGCATGATATTAAAAGTAAAAGTGTAATGTAATTCTCCCCTTCAAAGTAGCAACACCCACTTCCCAAAATTCAAAGAAAATGTTATGATCAAGTAATCATAATGGATGATTTGTGCACCCTCTTGAATTTTTTTATTTTGTAATTTTTTTTCCTTTTTTCTAAAATTATGATAAGATAAAACCTCACATCCATCAACTAACCACATACAATCATAAGATCATCGGTCTTAAAGATGGTGATTTTTTGTTCTCCCAAATCAGAAACCATTTTTTTCTTTTTTTTTGATCTTTTTATCATTTTTTTCATTTTTTCAATTCAAGATGGGTAAAAAATAGAGTATAATAAATGATTTCACAACCTTTTACAATTCCCACAATAAAACCCCCACATTTCTTCTTACAATGTGTATCATCCCATCCACCATGATTCTCTTTACCCCCACACTTCAACTTTAAAATATCTTGCAAATACCAAGAGTAAGGTAGGAATGGATAAAAATGGCTTGGAAAATGGCCCATCCCTATAAAGGACATTCATGGTCTCTATGGGTTAAAATAAGGATTGATGTAAAGGTGTTATTTTAAGGATAAGTGGCTTTCAAAATATGCCTCAATCATTTTAAATGTGTTTTTGCGCAGTCATAGCTTTGACAAGTTTCAATACAAGTTCCGGTTGGTTACATGTCCCAAGATCACTCAAGAAATATGCTCAAAGAATAAATTGGAAGTACTTGGTCTATAAATCCTCTTGGGAATGAGAAATATAACATTGGATAATCACTCATGGAATAACTAATACTAATAAATAAATTTACATAAATTTTAGAAATTCAAAGCCTAAAAGATGGTAGGGAAATTTTATTTACATGAATCAATTAATTCCTTCAAATCATGGGTCATTATTTCAATATCCATGATTCATTTTAAAAATTAAATTCTTCATTTGAATCATTTAATCATATAAACATTGAAATATACAACATGGCATCATTAGGTTCCTAAGAAACTCATGTCTCATAGATAAGTCGAGTAAACCTGAATTCAAGTGTGGGCATGCAATTTATTCTTTACAGCTCAAAACATGTTGTGGAAAAAAATGTAGAGAGTTTAAGAGATAAAACGCTAAAATTGAACTCCCTTTTTCCATGAAAATTATTCCTTCCCCTTCCCTGTCTGTGGATACCTATTACCTTCATGATCCTACAAAATAAAATTACTCAATTAATCACAAGGATCATGTCATTAAATCTCAAAAAGATAGAGGGAGTGGGATGCATGTTTCACTATATCTAACAAAATAAATTGAAATCTAAATTCCTAAAAATAATTTAATGATAAATCTTGGTATTATCCCCCATGTGGGTGCTGAATTTTTACTACCTCCAGAGGGCAGTACTAGCTGTTATCCAAAGTCTGATGGAGGATGAAGCTTCTTTGATTTGAACCACCACGTGTGGATTTTCCCAGCTTGTGATTCATCCTTGTTCTTGAGGGATTATCCATGGATAGAGTACACTATATCCTCCCCCTTAATAATGAGGTATATCTTAAATGGTTGGGGTAGGATGAAGTATGGACTATCCTCTCCCTTGGTGGCCACTTTGGAAACCTCTTCTTCTCTATCCAGTGGTTCCTTAAGGTATGCTGCATCAGTGAAACAATCAATGAGAAAGTCGGAGTTTATTTCTATTTGAATAAAATAAAAACATGATGTATCAAGGTAAAGTTATTCCCCATAAAAGTAAGAAATTTTTGGAATGGCCTTCTTAGGGAAATCCACTAACATATCTTCATGAGCTTCCTTCAATAAATATTCAACATGTCCAAGGAGCTTTATATGGTCCTCAAAAGGTGCACATCCAAGTTCTTCACCATCCTCCAAGGCATAGCTGAGATTGTATAATTATATATAATCAAAACCACAAGGAGTGATGTAGAATTAAGATTCATTAAAATTATAAAAGATAGAGTCAAAGAATGGTTCAACTCCCTGAGTCGGTTCAGCTTCAATCTTTGCCTTAGTGGTAAGTGCCTCTTGGAGTAGACTCTCTAAGGTTGGAGGTAGGTAGTCAGGCTCCTCCATCTTGACTTCAAATTCCACCACTTGGGTGGTTTCTTCTTTAAGTGGTGTTGTCTCTTCATATTTTTATTGCATTATGATATCGGTTAGTTCCTCACATTTAATTAGTAATTCATCCAATCTTTGTTGATCTCCTACTTGTGGCTCAGCAGGAAAGTCATCATCCTTTTCCACCTCAGGTTCTTGATCCTGCTCAGGGTTGGGTTTCTCCATTAATGCAAGAGCATAGTCAAATGATCTTTCAGATTTTCTAATCTTTTGTTCAATTCATTCTCTATGTTCTTTCACCTGAACCCTTCTAAAATCTTATTCTTTTTCTTGTTGTTGCTACACCTATGAGTAATTGTCAGTCCATGCAGAATAATAATCATTTAAATTCATCATGGAAAGAATTTTTTTTTGTTTTTTTTTAATTTTATAAAAATAAATTAAATCTATCTAAGATTGGAAAATAGAAAAAGTAAATGAATAACTGATTGGCTCCTCGAAAATGGCGCCAGTTTTGATGAACGCCTGTTGCGGGGCGTGGAAAAAAATAATTTTATTTTTTTCCTAGTGCAGCATAGTGGTTGTCTAGGGTCGTCTCTCTTGAGGAGCCTTCTCAATTTTGTTCACTTACTTTATTCTAATTCACCTAAACTATTTATTTTTGTTGTTTTCTATTTAAATGAAATTTTTGACAATATTTATGTGTTTTTGATTATTTAAAAATATGAACTATCATGCAATGAAAAGAGAATGATTTGATGAAGAAAGAACTTGGTTTTGGGGTTTAGTCTTAAGTTCAATCATTATTCAATTTTATATGTTGATTTTAGTTTGATAATCCAAACATGAAATCTCATATTTGAATCACTACTCTTTTCTAGAATAGAAATAGTTAATGTTACATGTCATTGGGGGTCATCACCCAATCGGGGACATTTTCCTCACCAATGCATGCTACTCAAATCTACAAAAAACTTAAAATAAACATTACAGAAAATTTAAGAACACCTTGACCTCACCCCGATCCAAGTCTCGTGATTAGCCTCTCATTTCTGAGAGTATGATATTACTTGGTGGAGTGTGTGGAAGAAGGGAGAGATAGAGAGAGAGAGTGATGACGAAAAAATGGATGGAGAAACACAAATGCATGGGTTAATAAAACTAAAATTTTAATTACAATTGAAAATATAACTAAAATAAGACTAATATAAAAATAAAATAAAAAAAATAAATGAGGGGGGAATAGAGGAGCCGTAGTGGCTCATTCCTCGGTGGGATCCCTCCTTGGCTATGGGTGTCGAGCTGATGATTGAGAAGGATCCAAGGGCCTCCTATTATATGCAGCATTCTGTACTCCAACAGTTTTCACATTTTTCAGACCATTAAATGGCCAATTCACGCATGGCCCTCTTATTCAATGTTGTTCATAAATTGTCTGTCCATTAACCCTCCAAATTTCAACGCATTTGGATCCCGAATGAAGGAGTTATAAATTTTTCATTGGAAGTTATGTTTCTGGAAGAAGATTCTAGGAAGGTTCCTCTAAAATTATGTCGTTAAATGTCCACCATAATGACTTTAAAACTCCCCCAAATTTGTTTTATAGCCGTGTCTAACTTTCCCCATGCTAACCCAGGTAGAACCACATCATTTGGATGTGTTTAGGCCAAGTTTGTCTTTCGTTGCTGTGTTGGGGTCCACATTGTCCGCCGGAAAATATTGTGAACTTCAATGAATTTTTATTCCCTTTAGATTGCCGAATCAGCTCCTGGTTCAAAAGACAAAATTGGATTAAATAAAATCAAGATTCTTTCAAAATTTTAATCAAATTGTTTGGACATATATTTTATGGTAAAAGACAAAAATACCCTTGTGGTCAAAATCTATCCAAAATCCAGAATTATGAACTTTTCTCAATTATGCTCATTTACATTATAAAATTCAAATTACCCATTATTTTAATAAAACATGTAAATACATGGGGTTTATCATTGAAAAACAGTAAAAACTACTCATTATTTGATCAAAAATATGCACATAAATTTTCTCTTTCAATATCATTCCAACAATCCACCATTTCTGGAACCTCCCACGAGCATCGATAGTCTGAGTATTAAAAGACCTTGTGGATGAGGGGGTGAACACACACTAATCTGGGTCCACAAAGAGGTCAATGAAATTAAATGTGTCCTACTGATCCTCATTCAGCATCACATGTATGAATTCTGGATACTTGTTGGCTTCTCGAAACATGAGGGTAAGGGTAGGGCCGGAAACCCAAGCACCTTACCTGCCCAGTTGTGGTGCTAGAAAGATATATTTCCCTTCCCAATTATCCATTGAGAAAGCTGGTACATTTTGGTTAAAATATGTGAGATATCAGACCAAAACGGAGACCCATGACCTTCCATCCTCTTTTGAAATCCAAACTGAGCGTGCATGGTTTTACCCAAAAGAGTGTACTATTCCACTACTTCCCAAGTCAGCTTTTCATGTGTACATTTAATGGTTCCTTCACGACATCGCATATTAATTCCACCTTTTTCAGTATGCTTAGCCACCATGTGCCATGAATCCCATTGTTTTTTACTATCTGCGAGAGGATCCTAGAGGATTCCATCCAAGAGATTTTCAATTTTGGAGATAACCCCCTTAGGAGATTTGACAGCTGAGAGTTCATGAACTGGGGTAGCCAAGAGAATACTATTAATGAGGGAAATGTGGCCACTGAATGAAAAGAAACTATTCCTCTAGTTATGTTTGTGGTATTCAATCTTTCTGTGGATAAAGTTGAAATCCTTGATAAGGATTCTTCCGGGGGAGATGGGAGCCCCAAGATATTCCAGGGGTAAGTCACCTCGTTTCATACAGAGGGCTTTCTTGATTTATAATCTCCACATGTCCATGCATTTTCTTGAGATATAGTAGAGGATCTTGTCCATATTGAACACCTAGCCACTCTGGTGGAAGTTTTCCTCTATCACCATGATCAAGCTCTTGATTGAGGATCTACCAGCGTTTGAGAAAATTATGGTGTTGTCCGCATACATCAGGTGGGAAATGGATTGTTCTCTCATACTCTTATGAAATAAAAAAGTACATCCTCTACTAAAACACCAGTGTATGAGATGGTTGAGGACATCTTGAACTAAGATGAAAATGCTTGGGGAGACCGGGTCACCTTTCCTCATACCACGAGTGGCCTTGAAGAAACTGTAAGATTTTCTCATGAATGAAATTGTCATCCACGCTGATTTGAAACTGCTAATGACAATGTCAATATTACTGGGAGAGAAACCCATACCTGTTATTACCTTTTTAATGAAACCCCACTCCATTTGGTCGTATGCTTTATTCATGTATATCTTGATACAAATGTTGGAGTCGCGGGTTTTATGGTGGATTTCCCTTGTCATTTCTTGATCAAGTGTCATAGCACCTTGAATAGAAAGGCCCTTTACAAAACCATACTGCTCCATGGAGATCCACTGATTAAGATTTGCAGACAATCTCATGTTGATGATGCTCTCCAGGATTTTATAAGGGAAATTTCACAGGCTCACTGGTATGTAATGCGACAAAGAGGAGGGATTTCTAGTTTTGGGGAGGAGCACCATGGTTGTAGCTCATGAAACTCATGGTAGAGGCCCGCCCCTGAATAAGTCTTGGATGGATGAGACAATATATGCTTTCACTATCTTACAAGAATCCCTATAGAAGGAGCTCGGGAAACAATCTAGTCCTGGGGAACTGTTCGGGTTAAGGTTCATCATAGCGTTATAAACCTCCTCTTCATCAGGAATAATACTCAATTTCTCATTGTTTTGTTTAGAAACCCTTATGGAAATAACCTTAAATATCCCATTTTCACTTTCTTCATACCCATTTGGAATCCGAGAGTAAGGTCCAGTCAAAAGATCCTTGAAGTAAGAATATGCCTGATTTCCCACTATGTCTCTGTCATCCGTATAAGATCCGTCTTCAAGGAGAAGATTTGGTCTGATGGGCCTCCTTCTCTCCTTGATGCATGCATGAAAAATATCTGAATTTCTATCCCTATCTTTAATCCATTTAATTCTCAACAATTCCATAGCCATGCATTCTTGGGATAAAAGAAGGTCTGCCACAGACTCCTTCCTGCGAGAGAGTTCCTAAAAATTGTTGTCGTAACATGCATGTTCTAGCCGTTTACCAAGGTTCTCCACCTCATTCATGTCATTAATGGAGTCACTATCTCTGGAGGGGATTTCCTTCATCCATTCCTGGAAGTGACCCTTGAGGCTCCTTTGTTTATCATGCATGGAAACCCAAGTATTCCCTTGCACTAGAATCTCCCAAAATTCATGAACCTCATCGTGATACCACGGGAATTGAACCCACTACTGGAAAAAGAGAAACCGCTCCTAATGTTCCTACCTAGAATAAATTGACACCAACATAGGGAGTGGTTGGAAATTCCATGAACCAAGTGATTAACCTTAGTATAGGAAAACATGGTGGAAGCATGAGATTTTTCTAGTAATCTATCCAACCAGTTCCACGAATGATGGGGACCCCTTCGGTTGTTGCACCATGTGAAGCAGTCTCTGGTGAAACCCAGATCACATAAGCCTTTCCCAGCCATGAATTAAGAAAAATCACTACTATCCTGCCAATAAAAAGGGCCTACGCCTTTCCTTTCCTCCGGATTTTGCACTAAGTTAAAATCCACTCCAAAAACCAAGGAAGGATGCATGTATTGAAGGAATTTAAGTCTCTCCATAGGGTCTCCCTTTGAAGGGGGTCACAGCTTCTACAAAAATCAGTCAAAAGGAAAAAAATGTCGCCTTTGGTTACCTTGATTTTGATGAATTAATTCCCTAACTGAGCCAATTCCACGGAATAGTTTTGGTGCCAGAAGATCCCAATTTGCCTATTAGATGGGTCTGCGTGGAGGGAACCATGCAATTTGAGCCTCCAAGAAAAGTCCAAGATTTTGGTGATCTTCGGCTTATGTTAGAGAATAGCAACAATGGTGGCCTTGTGTTTTTCTGACTTCTATTGCAATAAAATCCGACTTAACCTGAGCACCAAGTTCAAGGACATTCCATAAAGAAACATGAATCATTGGAATCCCAAAGCTCGGACATTGGCTCTAGGGTTCAAGGCCTTAGTGAAATGGGTGGATTGTCTCTCCCTCAGGGATCTTGATTTTGACCACGTGTAAACACCCTCATTCTTAAGAACCTTCGATCCTGATGGAGGTTCAGTTCTCAGGGTGCAGGGGAGAGACAAACCCTGATCTTGAGGATTGGGTGGAGTAGTGCACCCAGAGCTCCTAGGACACTAAATGATCTCCTTAGGCATATTAGAGATCCCATGGACAATTAGAGGAGAACCTGCCCGCACGAGGGGTTGTTCCTTCACAGGGTTACAACCCAACATCATAAGGAGGGAGTAGGAAATAGGTAGGGGTTCCATTTTCAAAAGAGTAGATGTCCCATTAGAAAAACCATGCAATCCATTCTTTATGCTCAGCCCCTTTGAGGTCAATGAGAAGAGCAGGGGAGGGACAGCAAGGCCTACTAGAGGAGACTGCCCACTTACTAGAGAATAGGGAACAATGGTCTGACTGAACTTCGTCTCTTCTTATTTCGTACGGAGAGGCAACTCAAAAACCACGATTGGGGAGGAGCTAGGATCCTTATAAGGAGCATGACTTGGAGCTGTTTTTTCCCCCAGGGAGAAGTCTGAGGGGGGAGGGCACAACAGGGGGGCTTTCCATGTGGAACATACTTAGGATGACGATGCCCTTCCCCCGGTCGTTTCCTTCTGCACACCTATAGAGAGTGACCTTTAATAAGAGAGTGTGAACAAAACATGGGGAACACCAGGTAATAGAGATCTTGATTTGATCATATGTTGTCCTAAACCCGAAGCACTAGCTTATCTGGAGGGGGTAGAGAGGTGTCCAAATCCACACACATACGAGACACTAAAATGTCCTCAAAGCTGTAAGATCTATGGTTTGATAAAAGGAATACCATGCGGGCATTGCCTATAGCCTTTAGAAAACCGTTATTCTGGAATGGTAACAGAAGCCCCGAGAGGTGGATCCAAACTGCTGCCAGTGGATTTTCTTTTCCCATCCAAGGACCAGCATAAGATACTGAAACTCCATGGGCCAACAACACGAGTAACCCTGCACCACACTTGTAGGAAGTATGCTTCTGAGTCCATAATGAGAAAGAAAGAGGATCGGTAGATCGGAGAGATCTAGACTAGAGCTTGTAAACCCTAGGAGAGGACGAAATGATGTAGCACCGCAAGAGGAGGTTTCACAAACCCTAACCTAGCTACCAGGGTCCACTTCAAACATGCCTCTACTGCAGAAAAAGAGGACTCCAGGAAGTCCATGGAGAGTAAACCTCCATTGTGGGAAACATATGAGGCTGAGACGCTCACCACTGGGAAGCGAGGCCAGGGAGAGGAAGAGCTCGAGCCGCAAAGGGCATCTTTGAACGAGCCTAGCCTGGAGATCGCCTGAGAGGGACCAGAACCTAGAGGAGGCAATAAGGGTTTTGGAACGGCGACTGAGATCAGAGCATGTATTTGAGAAGCCATCGTCGGCAAGGCAATAGGGGCCCTGGGGGACCCTTCAACCAGTGGGGCGGTTTCCTCCGAGCCCGGATCCAGGGTCGGGCACGCAGCGGAAGCACCTGGCGATCAGGCTCCAACGGACCAAAAATTCGAAAATATCGGTGGTGCATGGGAGGCGTTCTCGCTAGGTACCTCTATCATGATTTTTTTTGACTTTCTTACTTTCAAGATAAAAATATACCCATTGTTTATTTCTTAACTTAACTCAAGATTACATAATGTTTAAGTTCAGGGCCTTACAGTTCGTATCAGAGGTCAGTTTAGATGTCTTTAGAGTTTACCATGTTATTTAATCATAAGTGACATGTTTTATAAAGCCATAATGGTTAGAATATTATAAAGGGTCGTAGTTATTTTAGATAAATTGAACAAGTTTAAGATAATATAAACAAGTGTATATTAGTTTTTACCCTCCTCATAAGATAGTACATTATGATTTTACCGAGATACTCACACTGACCTTTTGGTTTTAGTAAATGGTCAGGTCTAGTAGGGGCCAAAGTAATAGTGGATATGAAGGGAACTATGGTGGTATTCTGAATAAACAACTAAATTAAATGGTAAATGCAATGAGAACTCTTTTGGTTATTCTTAACCCAATATATGTGGTCATGATTGACCACATGAACCCTTGTGATTTTTCTAGGGCATCATACATGAGAGAAATAAATCCCTATGGATGTTCAAGTAATAATCATAACAGAATGTATATTCAACAACTTATATCTCAAGTATATGGAAAGAAACACCTAGGAAAATTTTTCAAATAGATGGAAAGATGTTGTAGATGTGGTAATAAAGTTCATAAAGCAATATCCTGCCATGGAAAAAGGAAGCATTCAGTTGTTTCTAGGAAAGGGAAAGTAGTTCTTTTTGAGTTATCAATTGAATGTTTTAAATGTGGGGAGTATGTTCATTATGAAAATAGATGTATAATGAAGAAGTTTTATCCACTCTTGAGGTGGAAACAAGGGTCTACCTCTTACTAGAAAGGTAGCATTTAGAGATCATGGCACCCACAAAGAGTGTGGGGGTCATTCTGGTACGACCAGATAAGGCACATAGGATGTAGATTGCTGAGATCATATTGGTGGTCATATGGGACAACACTAGTAAGGCTTAGTCTATGAAGCTCATGGGTAAAAGTGTTTTCGGAGAAGAACTCTACTAATGGATTGATGTGTCCAAGGAACATGCTAAAATATATAGAATCACTCAACTGATTAAATTTATAATGTGTTACAAATTAATTTGGGACACTATAACTCCATTTTAAATGATATGGATAATATGATTGTCATATGAGGATATCGATGTAAGTGTTTAGACTAACAAGGAATAATGTTACACCTCTTTCATCGACAGATTGCCTTTTCCATCATGATTTTTATTATCCATGTTCATAGATCGAACCAAAAACCATCCACAATAAAATGATCCCATGTAATGTTCCTGATATCAATCTAAGGTTTGAATCATTTTTTTCACTTGATATTCAAGCAATATAATGCATGATCATAGAATCCCCAAGTGGTGATATCTCCTAATGAAGTAGATTACATTGGATGAAATAAAAACAGGATTTAATAAATATGTATGATCTATATAATATATCCATCCATTTTTTATTTCACGAATAATCATTGAATGAATAAATGATAGTTTTTCATATGTCTATGAAGCTAGGGGTATTTTCTTATACTTCATGAAGAAATAGAGAACACAGTCATCCAGGGTGAAAGTGATGAGGTCATGTGTTGTTATGAGAATCCATAGGTATTCATGAAACTTTGTATTATATTTGCATAATGGATAAGCCCAAGTCTTTAGGAATTTATATAAAGTACTCTATTCATCCATTTCATGAGTTTGATCTTCTCATTAGCTATTTCACATGCTTTATCCCGTCTTCATAGAAGCTCCATGAAAATGAGATGGCCATGACTCATTATGTCTTTATACAATGTAAGGGTCATTATTTACCAAATCAAGGTTAATACCTAATGTTGGCTATAAAATAATTCATGATATTTTTTCACAAGCATTTACTTGAGTTTTATGGTTTTGAAAAATTGAGAGGGTGATGCATCATGAAGATAACTACACCGTAAGGTTTATTGTGATGAACCATGGAAGATATTATTACACCATTGTATCCATGAAAAATATAGAGTGTAAAATGTGGCACAATAATACTGAAAATATTATTAAGAATTAAAGAGTGAGGAATTGAAAACCCAATAGCCAATGTGTATTCACAATTAAAAGAGGAATGTTATATATCTTAATCATATCACATATAAATATTAGAATAAATTATTTATTATTACATCTATAATTATTGTTCTATTGTGAATAAATTATGCATGTAGGTGATAAAGAAAATTTATGGGAAATATTTAGAGAAGTTGATTCCATTGTGAAAGAATTATTTATGAGAACCTCACACATCCTTGTATCAAAGAGATAAGGTGAGTTTCATGAAAAGTAGTCCTAAATATATTGAAGGAGTCTCAAGACCAGCGTTGATGATGTTTTTGAGGAAGTACACAATGAATAGAAATCCAAATTTATTATGGATGAAGAATGTATATAAATAAGTTCTTGTAGGATCTAGATCTACTTTAAGAGGAAACTTGTAGATGGGGTGTCAAACCACCTACTGAAGGCTTCTGGTTGGGTGTCTAACTAATCAAATAGGAAGCGTAGTTAGTTTTTCTAAAAAATTATAGTCTAATGTGACAAGTGTGTCTTACCAGTTTTATTCACTTATGGATATGGTGAAGATAATTCATATTATTGTTTCTAACCAACATGGAATGGAGTAGTCCTTTTATCATAACCTTCTAAATACTTTGTTTTGTAACCTCTTCTTTATTACTACACATAATGGTGAGGCTATGAGAAATAATTAAGTGGATTGAGAAATTTAAATAGTTAAAGAGGTTGAATTTAAAAGGAGGTGAAATTAATAAAACAAGGGTACAACTAATTCACCCCCTCTTAGTGTCATTTAATTGTTCCTTGGGCTCTAAACTTTGGTGGTCTATTTTAAGTTCACTTGTCCAAGATTCTAAGGATTATGTTTGGGGGAATTGAAATATTACTTAAATTAATAATATTTTTTTAATATTTTATTCATTTTATTCCCCCAAATTTATTAATTCAATATGTTTTAATGTGTTTTGGAATTTATGTTCTGAATCATTTGACTGAATAAATCTTTTTTAAAAATAATAAATAAGGAATTAAATTCACTTACATGATTTGTTGGAATAAAATTAATGGTTTGGTATTGATTGTATAGATTTTTTGAAGGGATTGGATCATGGGTATGACATTATATGTCATTATTTATAAAAAAACTTTTTAAGGGAGTGGAATTTCTATTATGATTCTTATAGATTTATTCCTCTTAAAGATATCTTGATGAAATGAAAATGAAATTTCCAACATAATATTGAATCTAATGTTGTGTAAGCATGAATTAAATCTTTGTAAAAATCATTCTGTACTTTTCCACTCCACATAATCATGAATTCGGGTTACATAAACAACAATAAGACTCTATATAACCATTATCCTGAGCATCATAATAATTATTTTTAGTTCCATGTAAGTATGATTCTCACATATGTGACCATCATTCATGATTTATTAGAATGAATCTATCTTATATTAATAGAATCAAGGTCATCATAAGAATAAAAAATTCTTATTTAGGATGAAAAATCAAGGGTTATGATGTGATGGAGACCTTGTCCAAGCTATTTTGTTCATTTTCATTGGAAAGGACTAGTAAATTGTTGATGGATATAGTGTCGTACCATTGTGAAGTGTAATCCACATGCATAGTTGATGGTTGGAACACCAAGAGATATGCCATGGTAAATAATTATTGGATTTTAGGTGGAGATCATATATAAAATGGCCATGTTTTTATAGTGACCCTTTTCCTGGTTGTTACATGTGAATGGACGTGAATAAGCTTCCTCAAATTGTGATTACCACACATATAGTCACATATACAGAGTTTCTTGAAGTGAATCACACTATTTCATGTGTTTTTTAGGTGTGAATAAGGGTTTCATTATGGAATAATTATGAATAATGTAAATGGATAAGGAAAATCACACTATAATCCCACGGTGGAAGACATATTTTCATGTAATTTATTCTTAATTAACCTTTTAGAGAGCTATTTCTTGATGATGTGAGGACTCACTATTGTGTTCACATTATGATTGTGGAAAAATCATTGTAAGGATGAAATTTCAAAGAGGCTTCATGTAGAGTCTTCATGATACAACATAAGCATTCATTCAACCACTTAGAAGAAGCCACGTAGACTTTGTTTAATTAAACCAATCCTATGAAAACATGAAAATTGAGAATTGATATTTTATATATTATTTATATTTGAAGTTATGAGGAAGTAAAAGCCCTTATAAAATTTTAAAAAGTGACAATATCACCTAATTTGACCATCCAAATGGAAGGAAGACATGGTTCTATAAGAATAATATGATTCTAGGGAAAATTTTGTGTTCTATGATTTTGGATTCATGATTTGGGGTTTGAAGCTACAATTGATATTTTTTTATTCATTATTTTATTTTATGCTTTATTTAGTTATGTAATGTGTTATCATTCCACATTAATCTCTTATATTAATTGATTTTGGATTCCATTAGCTATTTAATTATTTTAATACAAAGGGTTTATGGTTATTAACATATCTATTTTTTATTTCATAGATTGAGAATTTAAAATATCCCTCTTTCTAATACATATTATCTTGATGGATCATTCTCTATTGGGTAGAGAGTGTTTAGAAATTAAGGGAATTTGTGTTATGGAAGTGGGTTACCTTTGAATTTATGAGGAACTCCACATCCCAATTGGGCATTTCCTTCATCGTTAAGTAATTGTTTTCTTAATTTTTACACACTCCGTAGTGGGATTTAACCAAGAAGTAATCATTTTTAGATGTGTCTCCACAATTACCTTCAGCCAGGGGTTATCAATGAATCAATTAAAAAATAATTAAATTTTCAATTGGTAAGAAGATAAGTAAAACTATTTTTAATATTATTATATCTTTATAAATATATATAAAACCCTATGCCCATCAAATTTTTCATAATATTTCTTTAAATTTCATTAATTCAATAATTTTTGTTTCCACTAAACCCAAAAAAAACAAAAAAAAACCTCCCTTTTCGTTAAGTGAAAAATAATTTTTGTTCAATCATCTAGAGTCATGCAAGGGTTAACACTATCACTAAATTTTACCTTGTAAATAATTTATTTTTTTCTATACCCTATAAAATGTACTCATTTCAATAACCCCTGATATATGAATATATTTACATTTATGCATGGTATAGATTGGTTTCCCTCATGATAAAGATAATTAGTATTATTTTTTCGTAGGATTTTATCAATATGTATTTAATCTATGAAGTAGTTTTGGACTATGTAATACAAACCCTCATGAGATGATCTAACCTCTTATCCTCTTGACCTGGATGTGAAATTAAAAGTGTCATTGTCACTTCCCAATGGCCTCTCACCTTTATAAATTATGTTCATCTAAAAATAAATGTGGATATGAAAAGTGAAAAGGAATAAAAATGTATAATTAAATTAGATTATTGTACTTGGTAAATATATTGATAGTATATATACTTTTAGTTGTGATTCTATAGTAATGGTTCCCTTAGATGCAATTTTCCTTTTTTAGGATCTCCCTTCAATCAAAATGAAATCACTGCTCAATGAAAAAATCCACATCTAAATCTATGGATAGGATGGTGGATATAATAGATTGACCAGGATACCTTAAAATTACTTGTATATAGTACCCCAAATATATTCATCACCCATGATAAATGTTGTGGGCCTTCAGTACTGATGAACACTATCACCACCCAAACACCACCAGAGCCAATTGGTGAATTTCCTAGTGTGGGAATTAAAAATCAATGGATTTTTCCTAACCAAATAAGTATCCTATAAATTCAATAAGTACATAAATCCCCATATTATATTTAATAAATGGTAGAAAAACATTGGACAAGAGGCCCCTTTTTCCATGGAGAATCACTTAAGGAGTCTTTCCCCGAAGTTCAGCGATACCTATCTCTATTTTATTAGGTAGGTGTAGGAGGATGTTAACTGTATCCCTTCCAATAATGAAGATATTCCTAGTATATATCCCTATTTTCACAATCATCACTTGTTCCAAAAATCTTATACTCATAAAGAATAAGTTGATGAGACTACATTAGTGATCTCGAGCCTGGCTGTCCAGTCTAGGACACCTAAGAGAGGGGCCCATATGGGGATGTTTACTTCTGATGTTTGAGATGGGTTCCAATACCATGTTCATATCAACCCCAATGAAACTTATGATCATATACCCCAAATAACTGAGGATAATACTAGGATGAATCTTATTCATGATGGTGTATTCCCAAATTATGTGGACCAAATAACTGTTGAGTTTCTAACCCCAATTTCATAGATAAAATAATCTATTAGGATGGATCATCAAGGGAAATTCATGATTGTTTTCTAGGAGATGGTACCTACCCTTGTTGAAAGTAGAATATACAAGGATCATCTACATACCCTGATAGTGGCCAAAGGACCATTCCAATTCACCCACCTTAAAAATTCTCAAATATTGATAATCCAGACACTAGTGAATGCGTTACAAAACTCCTCATTAATAAGAGAATAAATTCATGGCCAAAAATCCCCCCCCAAAGTATCATAACATATAACTCAAGAGGACCTCTATGGAGGACCTTCTGTGTAGGTCCTCCTTGTGAAACTAGACATATCAACTATAAAGGATTTCCTTATGGTAACAAATAGGAAATAATTATCCATGGTGATCCTTCCCATGGTAATATGAAACTAAGAATATATTAATGTCCATCATAGAACCCACATTATAGATCCCCCCAAAACATTTTTTAGATTAATCAAAAAAATACTTCTCATGAAAATAGTTGTAGAGGCCCTACCTATGTCATAAATACTTACAAACAAGGAGTTCCTACTTAAAAAACTCATCAAAAATAAATTTTCATGGAGTTAGTCCCTATAGAAACTAGTCTAAAAACTCTAGATTCCCTCACCATATATATCATTATATAGTTTCATCCTATATTAATGTAAAGAATAATGCTATATTTCCACTTCATGGAACCAGTTATTGAGGTCCTCCACAAAATATAAAGATTCGTCGATAACGAGGTTCTCCCATCTCAAAACCATCAATAATCAATGTTCATAAAATCCCTCAATATGGATATCAAGCTAATAAATTTTGAGGTCCTCCCTATAGTAATCAAATTGATAGCCTATGAGATCATCCCCATTGAACATGTCATATAGGTCCTCTATCCAAAAAATCATTTGGAAAGAATAGAGGTCCTCCCTACAATGGAGAATCAAGAATCACCCTTGAATTCATTCCATATGGTACTCATTATAAATAACATCTTCATAATAAAATATCTTATAGGAAATAAGGCCCTCCTCATATTGATTTCACTCTAAATATCCCCTTGAATTGAGAGGTACTTTATAAACTGATGCCATCAATACAGAGTTCCTCCTCACTAATCAATGATGTCCCATCATATTCAATGTGAAATTTGAGTAAATTATCATTGTATGTTCATCTCCCAAACTATGAACCATTTAAATTAACTAAGTATGTACATAATGATCACACTTTTCATGATAATATGACATGGAGGAAGAGTTTGGGATAATTCATTTTGAAAAAATTATCACTGGGGATAATGGAAACTCGACTTTCATATGGATGGAATTGGTAGAAAATAGAATTATAAGAATGTTTTGCCCTATGAAAACTCTTTAGTAAAACAATCACATGAAATTTAAGGGGGATTTCATAACTCATAGTCTTCATAACTTATAATAAATATTCTATCATATCAAGTAAAAAACTTCATTTTAGTGAGTACACTAACCATCTCAAGATGTTAGATGAGAATTTCCGCCATATTAACCTAGATTCCCATTTGGTGACACAAAATCCCCAATCAATAAGATAAATTGAGGGTCTTTGATATGGAAAAATAATTATTTTAAAGTATCTCTGCCAAATAGTCATTGATACCCCACCTGATGTTATTATGAGAAGGTGGGGTGAATACATATTTCCCTATTTCAGTTCACTTATAGGCCAAAACAGATTGGTAGGGAAAACAACCTACAATGGTAGTAATTTTGTCTAAGTATCAGATCCAGTATCAAAATATATTAATTGGGCATTAAAATTAAATATTAAAATTCCAAATTACCAAAAAAGGAATACTTGATGGAAGAAATATATTAATAGGATTCTTGAATTAGGGTGGTAGAAAGAAAAAATAAGGCTCCCATTTGAGGAAAGTGGAATTTTGAATCACAAATAAATATTCTATGGAAATTAGATCTTATATATAAAATACACATTATCATTAAAAATTATATAATAATAGATATAATAGAGAAAAAAGGTCATGAAAATATTCATAGTGGTAGTATAAAAGTATCCCCATCCTATGGGGAAGGGATATTTTTACATCCATTATCAACTTTGGAATCAGAAAATAATTAAAGGAACATGACCATGATAGAAGTAAAGTATACCTTATCCCATTGAACTGGGGACATTTTTACCTCCCCCTCTATTCAAGATGTTAATCTTATCTAGAATTGGTGTATCTTCATAATAAGTGCCTCGATGGTTTCCTATATTGATGTTTTTGTGGTTTATCACATTTATCATGATAATGTTCTATGAAATCATTTGGGGATTCCATTAATATTATCATCCACAAATCACATCAAGTGGAGAATCAATAAGAAATGGAATACATCACTAGCATTTTATTTCAAATTAATCCAATATGAAAACACAAATCAAATAAAATCACAATACGTCTCTCAAATGATATTCCAAGGTTGATAATCCCTCTTAGTAGTCTGATAAATATTAGTATTTTATTCCAATATACTATTATCTTAGATGAATATTATTGAAATCTACCATGAAAATAACACAAAGCTTGACACTGGAATAGAAGAACACAATGTAGATACATATATTGAAAACATGGTCACCACCAAAGTGTGTGAGGTGGACATAAATAATAGACGTAATAGGCATTATAATGACTTGAGGGATCCACTGAACATTTAATTACATCTTAATCAATCATATTTGGATAAGGATAAAGGTAAAACTATGAAGAAAAAAATTTCTCTCATACTACCTGAATATTTTCAGTCTCTTTCATTTGAGGATAAGATTGTATATTAGTAATTAAAATTATATAAATTGATACGACTCAATTCATAATTATATAGAGTTAATATATCCATTATACGTAACTTCTAGGTTGATTCCTCTATATCTCCTCTGGAGAACCCTCTTCAACATTAATGAACTTCTGTACCAGTAAGAGTAGATTACATTAATGAAACCCACCCTAGGACTAGAAAAATAATCTATCTAAATTACATGGTCATGGATTATCAAAAATTTCATGTATTGTGGAAGTATTCACCACTAATTGAGATGATCTTCCCAGTATAACTCAATAGGATTATCAACCACTGACAAAAAATGTCCAACCATACCCGATCCTACCTATTTAATACCTTAATTCTCATATAGAATCTATTAAAATGAAGCTTGTTCCAATACGTATGGAGAAAAAAACATATCCCATGTGGTGGATCGGAATCATACTTTTTATAGCTTTATAAATTCCATATTCATAATATTTAGTGGAATAAAAGATCTGAAGCATCATATCACAAACTTTTTGTCTTACCTAATCCCAATGATGGTGAGACTAAGGTAAAAGGAGGTGTAAATACATAGGTTTTACATGAAAATTTTGGAAGGAACAATATCTTATTAGTACATGAATCCATCAGTTGTGTATTTTAAAAACTTATAGGATCTCTAATGATAACTCCACTACCAATTTAAATTAAACATAAAGAAAATGACTTCTCTTGACTTCTAAATTTGAAATAATTTGGAAAATGATAGGGTTTAATATTTCTGTATGAGGTAGAAAGTCCTGACCTAATACTTATATATTTACCTTCTATAAAATAAGTTTTTGGAGATATGCATAGTAATTCCCCCAGATGATAATTAAACACACCTCATTCCATTAAATTTCCCTAGTGGATTGTGGGAGTTTTTAAATCTATATAAATGGAAGAAAAATTCCATTTTGTCACTCCAAAGAAAAATTTTGATTGACACCATTGACAAAGGGGAAGAATTATATTAAATTAGAAACCAAAACTATTATGTTCAATCAACAACCAAAACTATCTACAACCCATAATACACCTCACTATTATGTTTTACATTCTCTTGGACAATAATAATAGTAAAAATACTCTCATGAAGGTAGAAAGATGTATAAAAATCACTAGAAATTAAAAAAAAATATAATACTAAATTTTACCCTTTCTAAATGAAATAGGTTAATAGATTTTTCATCACTATCTTAGAGAAAACACTAGTAAAATTACTAAAGATTAAGATACCTAATGAAGTTAGTCTGAATGATCTCCTTAATTATAACAATTTCTATAAGATGATTTGGAGAAATATCCATGTATGTATCATCTTTAAGGACATGTGAAAAAATATAAATAACACCAGTCTCATAATGTTAAAAAAACTCTTAATCTAGGTTATCTATCACATTTTTACTCCAGTAAAATAAAAATAAGAGAGTAAAGAAGTACCAAATAGATATATGTGTAATTTTAATGAATGTATGACTAGGATGTTGGTCAATTGGGCATATGAAATATTTAAGAAATTAATGAATCAATTATCCATGATCCCAATTCCATATAAGATCCTCAAGGATACATCTACATTATCATAATCATATAAGAGTCAATGTAACAAATATCATTAGAGTAAAGAAAATAAGAGTAACCCTCACTAGTACCCAACTCATTCTATACTCTTATGGATTTCTTACCCCCACATTTAAGATTATGGATATTTCCCCACCAAAGAAAAATTTGGTTGAAACCCCTTTATTTAATGGAAAAGTGCCATTTGAACAATAGTTCTCCATCAACAACCTGGGCAGAGGATGAAAATTTCATGGAAGGAAAGGTAAAAATAATCCTTGAAATTTAAATTTCATCCCCACTGAGGCTATACATATAGTTGAGAACCAAATATATGTTCTTCAATGATCTCAATGGGAACACCATTCTGATCTTGAATATTCTAGGGATCACTTTGATCCTATCATATTGGAAGATAAGCTAAAATATAAACAATCAACTAGTAAAAACTAAGACATGGAAAGTACATTTCAACCCAACCTATAAATATAAAGAACATATCCTAATAATAATAAAGAAATTAAGTCATGAGCACCCGAAAATTCATCCCTTAAGCCACTATCTAGGTAGTATCTACAAAGGAGAATGTATAGGACATTAGATTAGATGTATAAAATTTTGAAATTGAATTTTTTCGTTGATAGGTTCTCAATTATATATTCTTGTATCCTCTCCAATGAAGTCATGGAGTTCATTATCAAGGCCCTATTAGGTTTCAAGGATTTAAATATTGGATTCTCTACACCTTTGACATATCCTGGAAAAATATGCTCTATTGTGTTCCAAAAGTTAATTTCCTTTATAGAAAGATATTATGAAACAACCATATAGGGGAACAAAAATCCCTTGTATATATTTGAAAAGATATATGCAATAAAAATTTTTTGGGAATCGGTTGATAATATTTATAGAAAAACTTCATCCTAATTTAGACCATCCAACTTTAGCCTATAAATATATAAACTTGTTCCCCTCTAAGCAAACAATCCTGGGTTATGACAAAAGTTAAAAAAATCACATAGAAGTATTAACTTGAGAACCTAGTTTTAATATCTATTTTCTTATTTAGAGTTCATTATGGTTTTCCAAGTCACATCTTTGAATGAATTATTTGGAAGTCCCTAGGTTCTAATGCATGGAAAAGTGCACTTCTCCTATCACAAATTCTAGAAATACTCCATTGATTGGTAGGACTGGGTAATGTGACATCTTATTTTTTTGAGTCTTGTGAATATAACAACATACACACAAGGTAGTATAATAAGAAGTTTAAATATCTATTTGTGAAAAATAAAACATACGTTTCTTCCCTTAATGGCTTGGAATCTTCCATTTTTAATTTGTGGATTAAGAATTGTGAATATTTTGTGTGGTATATCAACCACATTTTTGGACTGGGTCCAAATCTATGAAGCCACTAGGTGGTGTTATCCAACAAAAAAAATCCTCTAATTATCATTCTTTATTATTTTGGACAAATTAACAACTCTACCAAGAAACCACCATCAATAGTGGATGAGACCCACATGTAGCTCATGTTGATTTTTTCCCTCATAATCATTATATGAATATGGGTTTTACAAATATTTGGTAAATATATGTAAGACTCATTGATTGACTGGATATGAACTCTAGAATAAGAACATTTTTTTTTTGAAAATTTTCCCCCAATATCATTGTATTATCTACAATTTTCATGCCTATAAATTCTTGAAAATAATATGATCCCAATGGAAATAATAATGCCTATACATCACCTGGATCTTGAGAGATAAATCCTTCTACTAATCCTAATTATTAATAAGTGGATGACATTAGGGTTTCTCCCTCAATATTCAAGGAATTTTCCTCAATTATCATCGATGAAATTTTAAATGTTAATTTGGGTATGGGGGAAGAACCACAGCTCTCATTAATTAGTGCCTCCATCACTGTGAAAAAAGATAAAAAAATGTGTCACTTCACTTATAAATCACTGATATGTGTTTCTATGAAATTACATAGAAAATCCCATGTTAGATCCCCAAGTTTACATTCATCGTATTTTCCTACTAGAAAACCCCCATGAATGTTAGTGGGAAACATGAATAATGCATCTGATCCATGCTGCCCAAGTGGATGATAATGTTGATAAATTGATCAAAGGAAACTTCAACTATAGGATCAATTCCAAAAGTATATTTCCAATATTATCCTCATCATGAAAAAATAGGTAAATAAATCTCTATATCAACTTCAAGGATTTCCTTTTCCCTTAATAAAAAAATTATTTCCTAATCATGATCATAGAGTTATTTATCAAAGAACCATCTATATATCTAGACTTCTAATTTATGAATGGGTATTTTAGTTATATAAATATGTTAATGGATCTTGATGATGAATATCCCACCATATTTAGGTGTCCCTATGTGGTATATTTCTACCAATAAATCCCTTTTTCTTTCAGGATTTCTAGTTCTACCTTCTGGCATTCCATGCACCATATATTCATGTATTTTCTTGGGAATATTGTATAATTACATGTTCATGATATTGTGGACAAATCCCAAAATATATAGGATCTTCTTATCAATATGGTGGAAAATTTCATTAAATTTAATCAATATAGCCTATAAATGAACCCCATAAGATGTGGTTTTTGAGTGAAATTGGGTAAATTACTTAATTTTTTGGTTCAGATTCATCAAATAGATTTGATCACTAAGATGAAAAAGAGATACTAAATATACATGTTTCTTAAAACCTCAATGAATTGAGAGGGATTCTAGGATGCCTTGATAACATTAGGCACTTCATAGCTAGCCACACCAACAAATGTTTTTACTTTTCAAAATAGACGAAAAAATGGTTGCCTACCAATAAGATAAAGGCCGATAGAAATCATTCAAAGACTTAAATATGTACCTATGGAATCAATTGGTCTTTATACTATAAATAAAATTATATCCCCTCATCATTTATATACAAACCCTTGATTGATCACATGGTTCCCTACTCACTTAGAAGAATGATTTAGGCATGAAGAGTAGTGTTTATTATCTCAGAAAGATAGTTTATGAATTTAAAACTTTATATGCTGAATTTTTGAATAAATACCCTCTATTGGTATTAATGTATATAAACATAAACATTATATATAGTATTATGAGGTCCACTTGGTCTCTTGTATTAACCAAATCATTTATATTCATAGTCTTATAATCTTGACTATTCATCTAGAACGATGGGAAATTATTATGCAGGAGTTAAATATCCAATTCGAGTCCCAATATGAAATAAATGTATAATAAGTAATTTACCTTACTAAAATACATCCAATTCTAGAGGATTTATCACCTTGATAAAACACTTTGAAAGATAAGACTTCTCCATTTATGAAACCACCCAATCTTAGGAGATGTCATTTGATGGTGCTTATTATTGCCTAAAAGATATAAGGATGAACAACCTATGTATCCAATGGGTTAGCTAATGGTTTTTTCATGTCTCAAAAACAATTATGTATTATTAATTATTATTATTAGAAGGATGTATCACTAATGAGGTTATTTACAAGGACCTCATTATCAGCATAAACGTTTTTGCATAGACATCAATTTTCGTATTTTACATTATAGGTTATTTAGATATGGTAATAAAGAAAAGAAATGGGATTATTCCATCAATATAGAAGAGTTGTTTCTATCTGTTGATTATCTATAAGGGTTTATGGATGAATTACCATTATATAAAAACTTTTCTCACATTTAACAATCATATAACACCCATGAGTGTACAATTTACAATGTAGATATAACCTTAGAAGATCTATACCAATAAGAAAAATTTATTTATATCACATATCTCTACGTCTCCTCTCTGTTTAACAACAATAATATGGATGTGATCAAGGAGAATAATTACACCATAGGATGAGGTGATTTTATACCCTAACTTAATAATTCTATACCAAAAATTATTTCTCCCATGACAAAGTATCATAAAAATGGAATCTATCATAGGATTGAGTCAAGATGAAATAGATCCT
The DNA here is from genome assembly GCA_963277665.1 of Viscum album. Taxonomy (NCBI): domain Eukaryota; kingdom Viridiplantae; phylum Streptophyta; class Magnoliopsida; order Santalales; family Viscaceae; genus Viscum; species Viscum album. The sequence goes on along the minus strand of OY728128.1, from coordinate 2,077,252,116 downwards.
TCGGTGGGAAGAAAACTACATCCTTTATAGTGACCTAAATTATAAAAAGGTCCTCTAAAATGGGGATTTGGTAGAGTACTCCTCAAATGAATTGAGGTAAAATAGACCCTCACGATTATATAGTAAACATATGTTTCCAAACCTGTAGATACTGATACTTTTGGCCATCAAGGAAGCAATATTCTATATACTTTATAATGAAGTTCCATTTATGTAAGATTCATGTGAATTTCATTCATCATCCTAGAGAATTATTTCACATTTTCAAACACTCCAATTTTTTTTCTGTATAGGGGATAGATTCCATGTGTCCATACCTGCTAGAAACAAAAATAATGTTCGTTTTTATTTTTATTTCCATCAAATTATTCTTCAAATTTCCCGTAGTGGTACCCAACAAGGAAGATATAACAAAGGTTATAATTAACTTCATGATACCTATTATCATAACTATATTTATAGTTCCTCACATTATATTGACTGATAATGGATCCAATTTTGTTTTTTGAAACTACATCGGCCATATTAGGATTAAAATATTCAGTCTAACCACTCATCCCATTATCATGAAGTGATGACTAGATAGATAGATTACATTAATATAAATATATCCAACAGTCTTCAAAATATGGTGGAAAAATACAATAAGTTTTAGACAAAAAATATCCTACATTTTTTTCTTGTTACACCATAACCCATTCCTCTATATTGGTGTCCCTTAATCACTTGTATTTAAGACAAGGACAGTGTAATGAACTGACTTAGACTAAAATTGAATCAGTACCCGAGTAGATCCACCACCAGGCCTAAAGGGAATTCCCTATCCCCCGAGGCTGACAATTAGTTTCTAGGTATCATAAATATACACTTTTGAAGGATTTATCTATTGTATAACAAATAAATAATAAAAAAAACTATTGATAATATGACATGACTTATCCAAACGATGGGTATCCATGCATATAAAATAAGTAGACATAAATAATTAAGTATGACACACATTGAATAAGAACATAACATCTATCCAAAGTGAAAAATTGGGTACACTGAATAAAATTCAATTGTAGTAGATACAATAGAAAAAAATAAAATGCACTAGTCACTCGCTATATCCCACCACATTCAACCACAGAACCAATGAATAAGACCTGTGAACAAAATAAAACACTGGGAACATGAGAGAAAACATAAGATCCAAACACACACGTAGATATGTGAGTGTATAAGCACGTTGTGATCCAAACATTCCCATCAATATTTCACCAAACTATCTTTTTAGGTCCTTTGATATTACATTCCATAAATAATAGTATAAACATAGTTTACACAATATTTGTTTCACATGGGTAAGAATTAAGAAAGTATGTATCACATTAAACCCCATTTATTTTCAAAATAAGGGAAAACCTTTTTATAATGACAAGGATCTGCATGCCTAAAATAATCATTTTTCCCTCAGTAATTAAAAACATTCATTCAATATTTCTTTCAAAACCCATGAAAAAGTACAATTTAATTTATAAAACAATGTCTAACAAATCCACCTTTCTAAAAATATTTCACAATCCATTTTTTAAATTGAAGAATTACTTTCCTTTTTAAATGAAACTCTCTCTAAAAAATTTGTGAACAAATTATAAGGTAAACATAAACAATAAATATGAAATAACATAAGTATAAATAACAAAAATAATAAATAAATCATTATCAATTATACATCAACTACAAAATAGTTTCAATAATCAAAATATTGGGGAAAATGGGGGAATATATATCAAAATCCCCTAAATCATCTTAAGAAGGATTTAAAATATTTGGAATATCACAAATATATATCATGAAATGTACTATACCTAGTTTACTTAGATAACATCACTATAGATATCCCCTGCGTGGAACGGGAACAACAGTCTTACAACCCCATAGGTCCACCGAGTACAAAATAAAACCCCAAGAGGGTGTAACATTCCAACAGTGCATTTTATCTGAAGCACACTAAGAAAGAATAACATGCATCCATATATTCTACCTAGATACCTTGGATTCAAATGTTATCAATATAATGTAGGTGATAAAATAAAACAGATCACATGTTCATCACATAAATCCAAAATTTAAAGTTGAATAAACTAACCTAATCTTACCTATAACTCCATCATAGAAAATATCCCTTGTCACAATCATGAATAAGAATCAATAATAAACGTCTATTATGAGTCCAAAATCTGTAAAGATCACAATATAGGGAAATAGAATTAAAGATGAGGGAAACATAAATTTTATGAAAACACTTTTTGATAATGTTATGGTAGGTACTTTGAAAACACACATGGAATGTAAATCAAATTTAAAATATTTAAAATCTAATAAATAATAATTATTTGAAAATTAATTAGAAAATATCACTTCTGTATGAATTTTTTTTAAAATAATATCAAGAACCAGTTATGCTCAAAATAATTAAAAATATCAATCACACTTATTTTTCCCAAAAACATTATATCAAACATCATATACACTCTTTTAAAATTGACTAATGTTAAACACTCATTCGAAATAATTTAATTCCTTTGAATGAGGCACTTAAAAATTCTTACAAACACTCAATATTGGATGATTCTATTCCAAGTGTAAAAATACTTTAAAAATAATTTCAAACCCCTCTTGTCTCTATAATATATATATATATATATAATTCAGAAATAAATTCATTTTATAACACTAAAGAATCTCCTGGCATGCAATAGTAAGTAATGATATAAAAAACATACCTCAACCAAGTATAAATACCTTCCACTATGCTGTAGCACATCTCCCTCAATGGTGAAAAGTCAAATAGAAAAGGAGATACACTTATGAATATGTAACATAAAAAACTAAAAATTTAGAACCACCGAAACCCAAATATTAACCATAATATCCCTTAGTGTTTGTGGGGGGAAAGGAAATGGAAGGACAGAGAGGAAAAAGGGAAGAAAAATAGTAGAGGTTGGATTTACCATAGTAAAACCCCTTGTAATTGGAGGATAAATGAAAAAATAAAATTATGAGGAAGGGAAAAAGATCCACCCCATGCACATATACCGAGACTAATGGATAGGGATAAAATAGAGGGTAAATCCCTAAAAATAGTGTGAGGAAATATTGGTAAATCAATTTTATGTGATTCTAGGTAGATTACATGGTTTGGATTCATGATTTAGTTAACTATTCCCTAATAGTATGAATCTCACTATAAAATACTAACACACTCACCTAGATTGGCTACATATTTTTCTAACCCATACTACAACCATACAAAAACCACTTTTCAAAACAACTATCTTGTTTCATGGACACTCAAAAAATCCAATAATTTTGAACAAAAAATGTGCCTAAAATGAAATCCAAGAAGGGCTCACATGGTTTCCACTAAATTTCACATGGTTTGGATGAAAATCATATACTAATCATGTAGATAGATTTTGGAAGAACAAAATGAATTGAAAAACACCATGTATAAATATCATTACATGTTTTCCCCTAAATCATTTGAACTAACCATGAAATAGAGGAAATTATTAATATTTTATATCTTAAAGGATAAACTTGTCTAAAACATGAAACATTATAAGATAATTTAAAATATTATAAAATATCCCTTAATAGAGATACAAGGGTCTAATAATTTACCCCACCATATATATATCTACCCCAATAATGTATTTATCCAATATAGGAGAATTTATGAAAGTATAACCACAAAAAATAATTTTGAGATGTTGGAGGGATATGGAAAACTCAAGAAGACCCTCAGATTAAGAAATCATTGAATTAATTCCATCATCCAAAAATATATCAAAATACACAAATAGATATCAATAAGTCTCGATCAAGAATAGAATCCATTAATATTCTATACATACTCGAAGAAGCCAGAGACCCATCATTGATATCACTGTCGATTAGTAATGACTTGAAATAGTGAACCAATTAAGACACACATAAAAATGTAGAGTGCTAAAAAAACAACCATGATTATACAAATACTCAAGGAAACCATAAAAATTAACCATAAAATAGAAAATGATTCAAATTCCAAGGAAGAAGTATAATATAAAAGCTATAAAAAAGAACCGAAAACCAAATAACATCAATCAATCAAAAGATAGTATCATACAAAGAAATCAAATCCTAATAAAACTGAAACACACATAAATCTATATAATTTATTAACATTGAACAATCTTGTTTTACCCCGAGTACATGGAATTTTATTAGAGTCAAACTGAGGATTAACCAGCAGAGCACCGAATCATGTTGATCCAAATAGAAGACAAATCAACCTGGTGGAGACCTTAACCATACTGGTATTAAACACACACCCTAGTGACCCATTCATGAACCCTAAGCTTCCCCATGGTCAAACCAACTATGTTGAACCAAAAATCAACATATATAAAAAATACATTTATTTCATGGTTTAATTACTACTTTACACAAAAAAATCACACAGGTAGTGTAACAAATTATTTGGTGTCTTAAAGACTAGCTATGTAAACATCATATTTTACAACACTTATGAAAATTTCTCCACAAAAAATATCCTATAGACCCTATTCTAGATATCTCATAAAACATAATCATATTCATAATATGGGGAATATAAAAATAATATGGGTGATATTGAATACTTAGTAAAGTAAATATATCAAGTATTTATAACAATTAAATATCAAATAAGATGGAAAAATGGGTAAGGGAGTAACATTCGATAAAAAAATCATGATATCATAAGTGGTAAGAAAACATGATTAATCATTATGTATCACAACATACGAACACTATACCAAATAAAGGTCATTAAAAACATGGATAAAAAATATATAACAAACAATAAATCAATAAATAATATAAATAAATATCTACAAAACATACAATATCATCAACATTTATATATTTTAAAAATAAGGAACATTTTAGTGAAGTAGTGGAACAAACCTAAGATGAAAAATTAATTTTGACAAAATCTAAGTATTTAAACCCTTTAATTTTGTGAAAAAATCAAAGTATTTTGACACATTATTTAAAAAAATGTAACTCCACACATTATTATCTTATGTGATAAAATCATAATTAATTCATTATAGGATGATATATGAACCCACCCATCATTTTCCATACATATGAGTGCTACATAAAATCAAATCATTCATCTTATTATAGATAACCCATGGGAATAAAAATGGGTTTCATTACTTTCACAAATGATATCACATAAAACACAAGGTCATTTTAGTCCAAAAACATCATCACCCAAAAAGTGAATATATCAAGAAATTTATTAATACAATTTGATAATAATTCTTTGTAAATGATATAGAAATCACAAAAATATTTTTTATAAATTTTTTTTAAATATCATCTAAAAAGAATAAATTTTGATTCCCATTCCAAGAAACATTTTACTAAAAAAAATGATGTGAAAATATCTAAAAATATTATTTGAAAAGGAATTCAATAAATTGACCTATAAAAAATCATATATCAAAATATTATGTAGAATGGAATAATATATGATAAATGAAAGGAAAAGGCATTGAATATTTGATAATTCATTTATTAAAAATACCTTATCATTAAAAGTATATCAAAACCTGGTGTTGAAAATAAAGGGGAATTTAACGGTAAATGGATATAAAAGTAATTTCATTTTCAATTAGGGAAAGGAGAACATTGGTTGGAAGTAAAAATGTGGACATGGATTTAAAATCCATTAAAAGATATAGGAATTATTCTTAACAAAATTTATTTTCCACAAAATAATAGATTCATCAAAGAAGACAAATTTGGAATGAAACAGGAATTAAATATAAAATAAGGTAGAAATAAAACATTACATTATCATAGGTTGATATTATCATACATGAAAAGGTTTTAGACCAATAGAAGTTATTATGACCTAAGGGGATAGTTTCAGTCATGAACACCCCTCACATTTACTCCCTCTTAGTTGAATTCTCTCTAGCATCATATATCACAAAAATAAATATCTTAATCACATAATTCAGAAATTTATTGGTTTATATAACCTTTTATAAAATTCTTTTATAAATTATTAATTCATTTATATTAGTTAGTTGTCATCTATTTTCAAAATCATGTGTCAGAAATATTGATCGTTTCAAGCTAGTTTTGTAATCGTGATTTGGTTATTTATTATTTCCTAAAATTTATTAATTTATATATTATAATAGGTACTTGAATAGATTTTTTAAAATAATTTATAAATTTATATTTTAATTTCTTAAGTTTTTTGTTAGTGTTTTGGGATGAAGAAAACAAATATGAGCTCATTTTGTTGAGTTTAATGAATAAAAGGTGATATACTAATAACATCATTTGATATTGATATAGTGCATCTATAATAATTTTTAAATAATTAATTATTATTAAATTTTTTTACTTGAATATTATATTCCATAAACATTTATTAAATAAAAATTACTATAACACTCATGTGGGTGGTAAACATGTCCTAACCATGAGTTTGTTATAATCATCGAATGAGTAATGGAACATTATTATATAATGTTAATATAAATTTTAAATAATTTTGAATAGGTAAGAATTATCATATATTATCTTTAAAATAATTAATATAACCATCAATTATGGGTACTTGTGAAAAATGAATTTTTTTCATGGGGGTGACAGTCAACACATACGCACGATTAACAATACCATTTCCCAATGAATGGATGAAATGATGATAAATAGAAAATTATCCTTTTAGAATATTTTTCTATATATATAACCTATTTTTTAATCAATTTAATAATTTATACCATGTTTTAGAGGTGGTTATTAATAACCTAGAATCACTACATGGAAGTGATAGTCTACACGTTCACACGATCAATGTTATTTTGTTTTCTCAGTTGATGTAAAAGATTGAATATTTGTTTTACAATCAGTATAATGAAATTTTAGTATAATAATTATAATTATTTTTATTATATTAATAAGGTTAAAAATTATTTTAGGAACGACTATAATTAAACAAAACACTTAGAGATGGTAATACTCACATTAGATGCTTGTGTTTTCTCTAGGAAAACTCCTAGCAAGTGAAGGGCATAAGAAAAATTAAGGTGGCTAGAATATTATGTAGGTATTATATAGTTATAAGATTATAAATATAGAATAGTTTAAATGAGTAATTTTTTGTTTAAGTGTAACTTGATATGGTTTAAGTGGTATCATTTTATAAGAGAAGAGAAGGGACCTTTTTGAAACACACATTATTTTTTAATAATGACATGAAATTATTCATGGGTCTATGGATCAATAGTTATCATAGATGGGGTGTGGGAAAATTAATGGTTGAAAATACCCTCTTCTATTCATTCTTATAAGTGGTAATATTTATGGAAAGCTTTTTTAATTATAAACTTTTTCCAAATTAACTTTTAATTACTAATTAATTATTATCGTTAATAATTAACAATAATGGAAAATTTAAAATTGGATCCTATTACCTAATTAGAAACTTATAAATTAAAATTTGAACATAATTTTAATAAATAAAATTTATTATGTTGTGAATATTTTATTTTTGAATAAACAAAATTAATTTCATAAAAGCAATTTTTAGAGAAAAAAAGTTCCTAATATTTAAATATATTTAAAATAAATAATTGTCTTAGAAATTGATTTTCATGAAAAAAAATGATTTATAATAAATAAAATAAAATTTAGGATCCATTAATGGAAATAAAATACTAATTTTTCTATCTATTCACATAATTAGAGGAAAATATTGAAATTAATTTATTCTATTAAAGTAAAATTTGAATTTAAATTTAAAATATTTAGACGTAGTGTTATAAGTTCATATAATATTTTAAAATTCATAATTTTATTCCATAAAAATATATGTTTTACTTAAAAGCTTTCTTAATATTTTATGAAAATACTACATAATGATAAAATCATAAAAATAATTTTTTTGTATAAATCGTATTTTTTACATCAAATTAACCAGTTCAAAAAAATAAATATTTCATTCTAAGTAAATTTTGTTATGAGGAATTCAAAAATGAATTTAATTTTATTATATTTAAATTCTTAAATTTGTAAATTTATGTTTTAAAATAAAATACATAATATTAATAAAATCACTTTTATTGAAAATGAAATTTTCAATATTAACTCACTTTAATTATTTAACTTCTAAATATTTAATTTTTTTACCATATTTGACACTATTATAGAATTATTTGTGATATTATATTAATATATTGGGGTTCTTTTACATTAGGTGTAGTGTGTAATGCATGTTACTAAACATAACATTGGTTTTACAAATTATAGAATATTAAGTCATTACATTCTACCCCCCTTAAAATAATTCCATCCCTGAAATATTATTACACAAAAATAAATGTTAAGATTGTTTTATTTCATAAAATCCATGGTTTCCATGTAGATTCCTTAAACTCATGTTTCCTCTATATAAGTTTGACCAAATGATTTTTCTTGTTATATTCCACCTTATCACTTTGATACATAATTTCTACTTGTTTTTCATCGTATTAGTGGTCATGTTCTAATTAAACAACAAATGAATTTATTACATGTGATATTTCTAGTATGTAATTATTCAAAATATTAACATAGAATAAATCATGTACTTGGAAGAGGTCATGAGGGTATGCTAATTAATAAGCTTCTTCCTCGACATAATCAAGGGTCTAAAAGGGAACAATGTACCCACGGTTCAACTTCCCTTTTTTCCTAAATATTATAACCCACTTTCATATAGATATCCTGAGGAATAAATTGTCTCCAACATCAAACTCTAATACTCATCAATGATTATCTACAGAATGTTTCTATATAATTTTAACTTCTTTAATATTCCACTAAAATATTTAAACCCTTTTTTCATTTTTTAGATAATTTCAAGACCAAACATCTTACTCTCTTCATCTTCATCCCAACATATTGGAGTCCTACATCTCTTCCCATAAAGAGACTAATATGGTGACTTCTGAATTCAGGAATATAAACAATTTTAATATGATAACTCTACCTAGGGAAGGTTTTGATTCTAACATCCTTAGAATTTCATCAAACAATATCTCATCATTTCATCCAAAGTTCAGATGATCTTCTTAGACCGTCCATCTATCTTAGTGTGATAAGTAGTACGTAAACTCAAATTTATCTCTAACTCTTTATGAATAATTTTCTATAATATTGAGGTAAACATTTGATATTTTTTAGATATAATGGAAAGTGTCACCTAATGTTGTCTTAAAATCTATATTATGTATATATTTGAGAGTTGTTCAAGATATAAATCTCTTTTGATCGAGGTAAAATGATCCTAATTTCTAAGTTGATTCACTACAACCCAAATAATATTTTTGGGCCTTAGATTTTTTTTATATTCTGAAAAAAAAAACAATACATGGAAATGTTTACCCATTTCTATACTGGTATGTGTAATGGTTTCAACATACCCTTATAATATTTTCATTCAGGCTTAATGAGCCGATATTCCCAACAACAACACATGTGTCCCATGATTTACCTCTTCATATTTTCATACCAGAAATTTTGTTTTAGATATCTAAAAAACTTTATACTTTCTGGATGAATAGAGAATAATAACCTATGATCACCATACAGAAGTTCCTTCTTCTATTCTTGTTTTTATAAGACACATATCTGGGTTCCAAACTATATAACTCCATATTTATCATGATTTTATTCTGAAATACTAACTACCTTTTTCTAAATCTACACATCTTGTTTCTAGAATTATTTTATCTTCCCATGAATGGATGGCTAGGTAATTATTTTTTAAATTATATAATTTTTAACCTTCCATTATTATTTCAAGATTCATCCATTATAAATCAATGAGAATTTATTATTTCTCAATCATATTCATGGATAAGATTGAATGATCCTTCCTACTTAGGTCATCAACCGCCTTGTTTTCCTTACCTGGGTGGTAATATATTGGGTTTTCCTAGTCCTTGATATGTTTTAACCATCTCATTTGGGGCATGACCACCTCTTTTTGTGTGAATATATACTTGAGGCTCTTATGAATAGTATAACTAGAAAACTTCTTACCATATAGATTATGCTTCCAAATTTTCAATGCAAAGCATACTGCCACTAGATCCACATCATGAGTTGGTTAGTTCTACAATGATACATTAATTTTTATGGTGAATAATAAATTACTTTATCATTCTTAATAAAAACAAATCTAAATCACCTCAATGAAGCATCACTATATATCATAAACCCTTCTCCATTGGAGGGTAGTGAAAACAGAGGTGTATTGGACAATCTCTTCTTAATATTCTTAAATATTTCCTCACATTCAATTGTTCAGAGTAACTACAGTCCCTTATTGGTCAATTAAGTTAGTGGATGGGTTAATTATCTTTATAATCCTTGAAAACATCATATCTCAGTCAAAGAGGTTGTTCTCAACCATTTTTCAATTACATTTGTCTTTGATGTTTCTATTTATATACCCTCATTAGTGATAACATAACCTGAAAAGGATTTTATTTACAACCAAAAGTCACACATGCTAAATATGGGATATGATTTCATCTTTCGTAAGTTCTATATCAAAATTCCCAAATACCCTCTATGTACATCCTCAATATTAGAATATCTGGGAATGTAATCAATAAAGGCTACAACAATATGTTATAATAATCTATAAAGACTCTATTTTTCGATTACATAAATATTGATGGAGAATTTTTACTCTAAATGGAATTACTATAAATTCATAGTGTTCAACCATTATACAGAAATATTTCATAGTTATATATTCTCTCCTTACCCTCAATTAATTATATATGGATCGAATTTAAATCATTTAGAAATATTAATCTCCTCATATTTGATCAAACATATCACTAATACAGGTTATAGAATATATTTTTCTTCATCGTGATCTTCTTATGTTGATTGTATTCAATAAAAAATAATATTGATGCATCCTACTTCATAACAAAAAAACTATTGTTCCCTAAGGAGATGCACCCAGGCATAAAAAACCATTATCCAGATTCTCTTATTGATACTTATTTAAATCTTACCACTCAATGGAAGACATTATATAATAATTTTTTTTAAATATGTGTAACCCAAGGTATAAGTTGTATTGAAAACTCGACTTCCCAATTCATAGGAAGACCAGAAAAAAAAATTTGAAAAGACGTCAATAAACTCTTATATAATCAAAATATCTTCAATTTTATGTTTATCCTAATCCATATATTATAAATACCAAATTTTATTGGTAATAATATCCATGAGGCATATGTAATTTTTATTGGGTTTTTATATGTATCCTCACACCAATGAACAATTATATGATTTTTTTGTAAAATCATATTTTATTTCCTTATTCTAGAAATTTCTAAGAGATATATGTAGAGAGCTAACCAATGTTCAAAATCACATCAAATTCCACTAAATAGAGAATAATATGATTTTCACATGCCACATTCTCACATAATTTAACATGAAATACCTAAATCATGAGTATAATATTAGTGTGTCATAACCATTGTGATCCACCTTTGAAATTGTCATAGAATAACCCTCCATTGGTCTAGGGGGTTTCCATTCAAATAAGACATCTAATCAGATAATTATATGGTTCCCCATATCTAATAAATTTAATTATTTCTAAATTAGTTACTCTATGTCCTTAATTTTTCATAAATAACATCTTAACCTTTCTTTGGAAAATTCTCTTTAGTGCCTCTTCCCTCATTTTTGACATGATGAAAATTTAATTTTTTTTTCTCAATGATCGTTACCACCCAAACATTGATAAAATTTTATTTTCTATTTATTTAACTTTTAAAAAAACATAACTATTCAGATATTGTTAATAATATATTGTGATAACTAATTAGTAATAATAATTAGGTTTTTTATTTGAAATCCAATATCATTCATTTGGTCAACATGAAAATCATTACATTTTATATCACATTAAGTTTTATCACAGTTCCTTTAAGTTTTAACCATTTACGAAAACAAAAAGGGAATAGTATGAGAAATGGAAATCGTAGTTGGAAATCACATAATATTGGAAATCATTTAAAGGTTGTATAAATCTTGACTCATTATTTTAAATTCATTACACAATGATCTTAACCAAAGTTATCCTTAGTTATCATATATTCAAATCCTTTATAAGGATTTGTAAAAAAAAGGAGAATTAATATAACCATAACCCCTAGGAGTGGCTAGTCTGGTGTGCAGTCATTATGCCACTCATCATGATTTATGGTCATGATTGATTAAATACTCAACCAACACTTTTCCAAGTGATTATCCCTAAGTTCATTTATTCCATACCCTCATCCACATTCCAGTATCCCTATATGGATGTACTTATCAAATAACTATATATTCTAAACTTTATCAAAACATAAGGGAGTTATATAATACCTAGAATCATTCCTAGGGTTCTCATAAAATTTATATAAACTAATATCAAAAATAAAAAAACATTTCTTATGATACAAACTATAGGGACCCAATATAAACATCTATAAACATAAAATTATTTCATGGTCTAATTACAACAATCCTAAAATAGTCACATAAACCAATGACCAAAAAATTTAGTGTCTTAGAGACTATCTATATAAACATCTTATTTTAAAATACTGATGAACATTTATTTATAACTATTATCCAATAGAATCTCTTCTAGATATCCCATATGACTGAACCATCTTCATAACCTAGGGAATATAAACATAACTAGGGGTGACCTCAAATAATTAGTTTGGGAAAAAATCCACTAGTAATAAAGGTTAGATATCATATATAGTGGAATCATGAGTAAGGGAGTAACATCAAATAAAAGGATCATGAGATAATAAGTGACAGAAAACATGATTGATCATTAAGGATCTTGATAAAGGAAGGAAAATGCCATATAATGGTCATAAACACATGTCTTAGAAACATATAAATAATATTAAATCAATATATAGGAAACCAAAATATCTTAATAACAAGGAATATCATAAAAATTTGGTATATTTTGAAGATAAATCACATGTTAGACAAGTATTATCAAAAACATAATCATATAAAAATATTGTCAGAAAAACCTAGTATTTTCATCATTTGATTATGTGAAAAAACACACACATGTACATGATTTATTTTTTTTAATAGATGCAATTATGTCCATGAATCATTATATAATTAGATATATAAACATAACAAATTCATTTGAGGGTGATATAAAACTCCACCCATCATCATCAATACAAATGTGTGACACTTAAAATGAAATCATTCATCTTATCATAAATAAACAAAGAGAAAAAAATGGGTTTCATAAATTTTCCAAATGGTATCACATAAAAAAAGGATCATTTGATACAAAAAACATGATCACCCCAATAAAGAATATATCAAGTTATTTATGAGATAATACTTTATTGAAGAATATTCTATTAAAAGTGAAAGATAAATCACAAAAAAGTATTTTTCTAAAAAATTATTAATATTTTATTAAAAATTTATAGATTTTGAGTCACATTCAAAAAACCATTTTTATGAAATTGAATACTAAAAATCATAAAAAATTATTTGAAAATAAATTAAAATAAATATAACCTAAAAGAAATAAATCAGGTTTCAAAATGTAATGTTGAAGGGAAAATATTTGATCATTGAAATGAAAGGTATTTGAAATATATGAAAATTCATTTATTGAAAAACTCATGTTATTAAAAGGAAATGGAAAAATTGGTTCTAAAATAAATGGGAATATAGGGGTCATTGGTGATAAAATCAATTTGATTTTCCACTAGGTAAATCAGAACATTTACAGGATGTAAAAATACCAATATAGAGGAAAGTCCATTAAAAGAGATTAGAATTATTCTCAATACAATTTTCATTTCCAAAAAACAATCAATTCATCGTGGAATAATACATTGGTTTGAAACATTATTTACTCAAAATGGTAGGTGGAAATATAAAATATACTATCATATGTTATGTAAAATTGTTTTCAATTTTTTTTAAATAAAGAAACGTTATTGTAACCCAATGGAAGGATTTGAGTCATGCCAACCCCGTAACTTTTCCCTTGCTTATTCGAATGCACTCTTACGTAATGTATCAAAAAAATAACTATTTTAATCACCTCTTTAATAATCTTATTAATTTTTAAACTAATATAAAATTATTTTATAAATATTCAATACATGTATATTAGTTAATTATCATCTATGTTTATAATCGAATGTCATATTTCTTGATCTTTCTGAACTAGTTTTGTAATAGCGATTTCATTATTTAGTATTCTCTAAAAATGAATTATTCCTAGATCATAATAGGTACTGAAATGTTTTTTTAATTTCTTATAAATTTATAATTTCTCTTATTAAGTGTTATGGTAAAATTTTGTGATAATGAAAATGAAGACGACCTCATTTGGGAGACTTTAACGAATAAAATTTGATATATTAAAAACAACATTATATATTGAAATTATAACTCCTAAATAATTTTTACTAATTGAGTAAATTATTATTACATATTTTTAAATTTAATTTAAAATTCATAAATTGTCCATGACATAAACATTACAACACCACTTATATAAGTGGTGAAAATGACCAAACCAAGAGTGTGTTATAATGATTGAATGAGTAAGTGAACATTATTATATAGTGTTAATATAAAATTTAAAGAATATTTAACATGTTATAAGTGTAGTATATCTTAATTAAACCCATTATTGGAACTATACATTATGTGTGGTTATAATAAATGAAATTTATTGTTCATGGATGTGTAGTCTACACGTACGCATGATTAACTTTCCCATTTCCAAATGAGTTGAAAAAATTATGGTGTATGAAAAATGGTCATCTAAGAATTGTATTTATTGATTATAAAATATATTTATTCATAAATCCTTTAAATTATATGCCTTTTGATTTTAAATGAATAACATTTTTTTATGGAGGCAGTAGTCCACATGTTCATAAATTCGATTTCATTTCTTTTCTTAGTGGATGTAAATGAATGAATAATCTTTTTCTAATTAATATAATAACATTTCAGATTAATAATTATACATAAATAACTATATGAAAAAGGTTATAAATTATTTTGCGAAGAATTAAAATACAATAAATGAATAAGATAGGGTAATACTCATGTTGGAATATTGAGCTTTCTCTTGGAAATATCTTTTGAAGTAAAGGTCATAAGAAAAAATAATGTGACTAGAAGGTTGTGTTGGATAGAGAGGGTTTTGACAGATAAAAATGATAAAGTTTAAATTATTAATTATAAGGTTATGTGTAACTTAAAATTGTGTTAGTGTTATCCTTTTATAAGAGAATAAAATGGAACCTTTGGAAAGACACATCAATTTTTAATAATTCTATGATTCAATTCATGGGTGAATGACTGAAAATTGGACATGTGTGTGTCAGGGTGGATAAGATAATGTAGAAACTATTATCATACAATTATTTTGAGATAAGGATAGTTTGATATAACGTTTTTTTACTTTATTTCTTTACATAAATTAACTTTTACAATGGTTATTAATTTTTAAACATATTAATTAACATTAATGAAAAAATTAAGATATGATACTTTTACCTAAATTTGAATGACTGATTTTTAATTTTAAAAAATTTCAACACATAATAATTTTGATTGTAAGAAAATTAAATTTTAAAATAAACACACTTAATTGCATTAAGTAATTTTAATAAAATAACTATTTTAATTTTTGAATTTATATAAGATATAATTATCTTGGATACTAATTTTAATGAAATAACTAGATTTATTATAAAAAACATAAAATTTAGGAGGATTTCAAGTAAAGAAAAAACCGAATTTAACCATCTAAATAATTTATTTTAGGAATATATCTAAAAAAATTTTTATTCATTAATGTAACATTTTAATTTAGTTTTAGAAATATTGTACATCGAATTATAAGTTCATAAAATTTTTTAAAACTCATAATTTTATTCCTCAAAAACATATTCTATTAATTAAAATGTTTTATAATATCCTAGGATTATCTTACATAATGACAAAATAATAAATGTTATAGTTTTTAAAAAACATTGTTTTTACGAAAAAATCACCCCTTTAGAAAGAAATCAAAAAATAAAACTTAATAAATGTTGATGTGATAAATTTAAAAAATTATATCATTTTGAAAAATTGAAAATTTAAAATTTTTTAATTTTAGTTTGAAAATAAAAAACATAATACATTGAAAATTAATTTTATTGAAAATAACATTTTCAACATCAAATCATATTTATTTTCCTTTTAAATATTTAATGGTTTACCATATTAGTATTTATTATAGAATTATTAATAATTTTATATTAAGGTGCTACGGTTTTTATGAATAGGTTTTGTGTTTAATGTAAGTTAGAAACCATTATATTTGTTTTAAAAAGTATATAATTTCATTTCCTTACACCAACAAATTGAAACACATGATTATCCATCAGTAAAAAGCTAGAATTACCAGAATTTAAACATAAGGTGGAACAAGAAAACTATACATGAACATCCCAAGACAACCACCAGTAAAATAAATGAAACCCAAATAATGCTCCCAAAAAATCCACCTTATAAACATAAAGGCTCTAAAATTATTGAACATGCATTTATAAAATTTTATCCTCACCATAAAACCTGCGAAGGCAAATCCTTGATCGAGGCTCACCATCCTACCCTAAATCAAAAAACATTTACAGTTTCCAAATAAACTGCTAGAAAACATAAATCTACCCAAATCATAGTTTGGGAAAGATCTATGATTAATAAGGATACCACACTTGGAGATAAATACCCTAATTCCACTCAATATATTCCTAGGATACATCAAGTGAAATTTAACATGAAGTTAATCCCATGGTGTATGATAAACCTAACCAAATAATCCTATAAAAAACTAAGGGGGAAATATAAATACCCAATTCCACAAAACTCCTTTAAAACATTTCAAATTAAATTTACCATTTAGTTTAAAATAGGAAAACATTTATAAAATCTTTTTCCTATTTTAGAATACTAAAAGTTATAATTCTCCACAATTTAGTTAAAACTAAACCAATTTCCCTTGCTTTAAAACCCATTAGTTTCCTCTAAAATAGGAAACTTGCCCACACCCATTTTTTATTAAAATATTTTTAAATAGAAATTTTTTTATATCATTTTAAAAACAACAACTTTTGAAATTATATTCTATAGGAGTCAAAATATATTATAATAAAATATTCATTTTATATTTAAAACTACATTTTTTTTGAGATTCCATAGTAAAATCAATCCCTTATAATTTTTTTATAAAAATTAAATCCATTTTATGAGAATGATATACGACATCATTTTAACCAAAATAACTTTCATTAAATCCCCCCTTTTAACCAAGACTAGTTCCATCACAAGAAAAGAATGCACAACACAAATTCCAATCGAAAAATAGTCCAACCACATTGATATATTATGGGGATCAACTTGATTAATTTCCCAATTATGGAAACCAGTCAAGTGCAGTCCAATAATAAAGGGGTATAGATAATGAAACTAAATGTGGTGTAAAACTATTCTAGACATGGATATATAGTTTTATGAGACATGGGAAAATCTTTCAAAAATTCTTGAAATATTTCAATGATCTTGAATTTAGTTACATTCTTATTTACTAATTCATACAGACAAACTCACAAAACAATTCCTCCAATTTTCACCAAAAAATTTAGAAAAACCCCAATGAAACTCATAAAATTCTAATGTGGATAAAGAAAATTTAAAATATCAATCCAATAGAAATAGTCAAATAGGAACCAAATATGCCTACCCTTAGTAATTCATGTGTCTTCACAAAAGATAATGATAATGTACCCATTCATGACCAACCTCTTGAGTCTTGATGAAAATATAAACTTTATCATACCATGGAAAACCTCAAATAGTAAGTGGGGGTTGCAAAAATCTTTTCCCCTATTAAGAAACCTAGACTTTGATACTATTTACAATAATCCATCCTCACCTACCATAAAACAGATACCTATGTCGATCGACCAAAAGGACCAAAGGTAATTATTGATACCCGTGGGTTAGAAACTAGTGCATGGGTTTCAAGAACATAAACTTGGGAATGATTCACCCATCATATAAACAAATAAATAGGTATCCAGAATTATTAAGAATTTTGAATCGCCTATATAAATAGTGGACTTCAATACAATAAAATAATTGGATACAAAAAAGAAATCCACACATATAATAAGTACATAAAATTGAATAATTGTTAACAAATTCATACACTAAATAAAATACAGTTGTTGAAGACACAATATTAGAAAAATATAAAATACGCTAGGTGTAATTAGATGATTGATTCCAATAAAATTATCATGGATTTTTTTCTAGTATGACTGATTGTGAGGGTTTTAAATATTTAAATATCAATCACATTGGTATAACCATTTTCATTGAGGGGCTTCCAATGGGTTGTTCATGGATTTGGAAACACTAAATGGTTCTTATATCCATGATGACTCATGGACCAACTATCCAAAGGAGGGCGTTAATTCGGGAACTTGGCCAATGACACATGAGAACATAAATTGTTTGGGAGGAAGGGAGGTCGAGGTCAACACACCCTTTTGGTGGGGAATTATTACCTATTACGGGACTCTCTTATAGTTTTTATTTCAGAAATTTTTTTGGATATTTTATTCATTGACAATTATATCATGGATCATCCTTAAATTAACAATCAATTATTAACATTCACAAATTTTTAATCATCTTTATGTATCTTATGTTCTCCATCGATGGGGGATCTGAATATTTTTCTGGTTCTCCATAAATGGTACTTATGGATCATAGATACTTCCATCTTTTATTATTATGATGTTTTCTTTAGGACCCACAGTGGGGAGATATGGATTTTATCAACATCCCGGGATATGGGAGATATTTTAATGCTTAGATCATACCCATAATAAAGGATTACTATGTATCCTTGTGAAAGATATCATAACTCGCATATTTTGATGTCACTTAATAGGATACATCATAACTTTTTAGGTCACGTTATAAATTTAAATCATGAAATTTAACATCATAAAACAAGGAGACAACTATACAGTAGGTTCCATGTAAAATTTTGGTGTGCTACCTATACCGAAGTGCCCCAATGTTCCTGGAAGAAGTGTGGTATCCCATGTATATCATGATCTTCTCAATAATATGGCCTAATAAGGATGATTTTGAAAGAGTATTAGAAAGAATTTAGACCCTATAGTTGGAAATGATCTTACTAAGGATATGACCCATAGAACATTTGGGTGAATTTGGATATTGGTTTTGGACCTACATGTGGAATCATATTTATCCCTGTTCGTTAGGAATCAAAGCGCACATAGTTCAAATTGTTTGGGGATTACACCTATGATGAAGGGATATATGGGTTGATTCACTAGGGATATATCCTTTTGAAGGATTCTATCTTGTGGAATATGGCCCTTTAAAATTATTATTACATTGATTTGGGGCATATACAGAATGGGACGCCCATGTTTCTGGAAGCTTGAAGAAAGTATCAAGTAAGGGTGAGTTAGAGATTTTTTCAGAATTATAATTATGATGGTTCCCATGTTTTTGGAATCATGAAGATTACATTATCTCCAATAACCTTTAATCCAATGTTAGTCATGCTTTATGTGATAAACAAGAGGAAGTTATGGATCTAGAAACCACACAATCTCACTTGTGCGTAGGTGGACTAGGCCGAGGAACAAAGTAATAGAGAAAAAGAGAGGTCTCTAATATCCGTCTCCTCACTTATTTTCATATCCTTATCCCAAATGGATAGAGAGAGGGATTTGAGATGCATGTATCCCATTTTTCTCAAACCAGGATAGTCACATCGACTCATGTCCATGACTCATCAAGTGAAGAGGAGTAAGAGTGTAATCTGATGAAAGAAATGATAGGCTCTTACTCCCAGAGGTATTCCCTTTTCCTAGTTCCAAAGAATATAGGAGGATGTGAAATTAAATTTAAATGGGAAAAGAAAGAATGATCCTCTCATTCCCTACCAGGAATGGGAAGGTACATGTGAGTACCTCCAAGGTCGGGACCCAGGTTACCATGGGAATGTACACTCGAGAGGACATAATGATGTGATGAGTGATTTGATCATACACATCTGGTGATTTTTTAAGAGGCCTTCACCTGATACCATTATAATGGTTCCCAAAGGGGGAAAAGTGGGGCATAATGATACACTATAGGATATTCATGATATCATAATGATGTAAAATCATAGGAGGCCCCATTACTCATAGAATGTTCTTATGCGAGATGGGATTCCCTCTGCATAGCGCTTTGCTACATGAGTTTGGGTGTCTCCATTGTAGCACTTTGATACATGGGTGTAGGTGTCATCCGCATAGGGATTTTCAACACATGTCCATGTTATTCCCATGTAGTATCTTCCTACATAGGGTAGGTATCCGTCAACATATCTTTTTACTATGTGGGGTGATGATCTATAAAGAGGACATCCACTTGTGTTTTTTGGAATGGCGTCCACAAAGGATTTTTGGGTACGATGATGGTCGGGTGAGTTCCCATTCTATATTAATTTTATACAATAGGTTTACTTGAAAAAAATAAATATATATCAAAAAATTATTACACTTTTCAACCATTTTATATATGGATCCCTCTTTGGGGTTTTATAGAGGGACATGTGTAACTTCTTACTGAGATGTTCAATCATCCACGGTGGACCATGGGGATTTCATTCACGGGGAATAGAATAGACCTCCCATGCATGAAATGAATTATTAATTAATGGGAGATGGTTATTTTTAGTGGGAAACAACTTCAATGCCCATTAATGATCTTGTTTCGTTCACAATCATGGGCGAACCCTATCACATCCCACAAATGATTTTGTTTGTCGAACGCTATGTGGAGCGGCAGTCCTCACAAAAAGTTTTCTATGAATACCCTCACCCTTATTTTTCAATTTGGATTTATTAAACATTTTTTAAACTCTTTTTTGGTTTTATTTTACAATGAAAAAAATCATGAAACTACTTTCAACTTCCATTATTATTTTTCAGGACCCAAAACATTACCCCCATTAGAATGGGCTCTAATCGGGATGGAGAAGAGGTTTTTTAAAGAAGAATGTGTTCTTATTTTGAACCTATTTTCTATATGAATGTGGAGGGGACCACACCTATAAATAGGGGTTCAAATTATCATTTTTCTTTTACTGATTTTCTCTATGGAATGATCCTTTTGTGAATTATTTATTGCTGACTCCCTCCGCACAGTGTTATTTCTTTGAAGAAATATTTATCTTGAACTCAAAGGCTTTTCCCATGAAATTTTCTTCCACTTACCCACATATAGATATGGTTAATCTAGATGGAGGCTTAATTTTTCACAAACCTAATGGAAGTATTTTGGATAGAGGTTTCATAAGAAAATGATTCTTAGACCATCTCTTCTTGGTCCACTACATCACGGGCCGCTTCTTTGTAGACTATGTATAAATCCATCATGGGATTTATACTTTTATATTTTTATAGTGACTAACCCATTATTTTAAAAAATATTTATAGAAAATATCAAGGATGGATCCATCACATGCTCTTTTGGATATTGATTCTCGTTCTGAAATTGATGAGATGAGGTATTTCATGATTTATTTTGTTTATAACAATGTATAAATAAACATCGACCCACTCCATTAATATCTGGAGGGAATTTTGAGAGAAGGAATATGGGGATATATAATATTAGAAAGGATTTGTCTTTATGGATATGGGCTTCCATCAGATTCTTTAATCCAAACATCATGCTGATTAAATTAACCCACATCCTGGATATTCAAGAACAGCAACATTCCCCAAGCCAAAATATCAACTAAGGTATCCTTTATTTAAGATTCATACTACTCCATGTTCAATTATAATTATAATCCTTTTTCACTAGTATAAACCATGCTGGAACTAGACATAAACATCCATTTCAATCATTGTATTTCATGGAAGGTCACAAAAATAGAGCAACTTGGGTGGTCCTTAAAATGGGGGCTTCTCCCTATGGTATCATTTGGTCTTGATTGAGGGTAGAATTTTGTGGTATTCTAGAGTTATGAGGAATTAAAAATATAGATAAAGGTTGTGGGATTGTGTGAGGCCATCTGGGTATTGCAGATCTGACTTACTCTCTTTGAAATAAATCCTTTATCCGTCAACTTCTTAGAAACTAGATTATAGACACTAAAACCTTCCATTTAGTTCATGGGGTGGTTAGAATTAGTCTCTAGGACTTCTGAATGAATTTGGGAGAGCTGATCATTGGTGAAATGTATGATGTATTTCTTCCCCCCTCTTTATTTTGGGAAGACACAGAGAGGACCCCTTTATTGGAAAAGAATATTATCGAAAATGAAAATGATATTTTCGATTGTGACCCTCTCCTAAAGTAAGAAATTTCATTTTATGACTAGATCAAGGCTTTTTCCACAGCAAGATTCCATGAACCTTTCACAATAAGGTCAAGGATGTGTCCAACCCTTGATACCCAAATGTGTATTAGTGTCTATTGGCCAACACTTAAGGTGGGGTTGTTTACTAAGTTGGGATGTAAGATCATCGTAAATCTTGACTGGTTGTTCTGATTATTAGCCTTTCTGACCATGTTTATTAGTGGATGGTTTTTTCTGGATTGCAAATATGAAAGTAGGGTCATTGTCATGACTTTTGTAATGAAAGATCAG
This sequence comes from Viscum album, assembly GCA_963277665.1. Classification (NCBI taxonomy): domain Eukaryota; kingdom Viridiplantae; phylum Streptophyta; class Magnoliopsida; order Santalales; family Viscaceae; genus Viscum; species Viscum album. The sequence goes on along the minus strand of OY728128.1, from coordinate 2,077,229,237 downwards.
TTTTCCATAGGAAGAAGTTTTAATCTCACAATCCCTATTCTTGTGAAGATATAATATTTTTTGGGATGAATCAGCGAGGGGAAGTCCCCATATTAGTTGGTGGGCCTTATTCAAGTCATCTGTTGATAGGAAGCATCCCATATGTGATGTTATAGATTTATCAATAGTCAACAAATCTTGAAAGATAGTGTAGGATCGAAATATGAATGTAGATGCTCAATTACAAGTTGGGGTGAATTGTAAGTTTAAAAACATTCATTTTTAACCTTAAGGAAAACTATGTTTAACAAAGTTAAATAGGATAAATTTGCAAGACCTCTTCTAGTTCTAAAGACCAGATAGTTTCTGGAAATATGGTTCTGGAAGTGAAACTTAAGGAAAGTTTACAAGGAAAAGATTCTACCTTAAAGCATATAGAATCTTACTTAATCAGGGTACATAAAAGAACAAGAAAGTATAAGAAAGTTATACCTTCTTCCTTTATCAAAATACAATGGAATATAAACATGAAACAAAATAAGTAAAAAGTATGAAGTATTTTAACCCAAAGAGTAGGGTATCCAACAACCTTAGATAAATGTCCCTTGAGTTATACTTTTAAGAATGTTTGTCTTACCCACACCAGGGTAAGCCCTCGATAAGAATATCAGTTCATGTCTTGTTATCCCCGCAACCCATCGAACTTCAAGGTAGTAATAACCTATGTATTTATAATCAAGGAAGTCCTTGAACTTTATGTTAGTTGGTACTTCTGTATTTCTATCCTTGGAAGTCCTGTATTGTAGAAAACAACAATCAGAGTCGCGGGAAGCAAGCTAAACCAGATGTTCAGTACGCACAAGGCATGAGAATCTACCTCTCTAGAAATCACTTCAGCAGCTTGCAATATCTAGGGTAATGGATCAGTATTCTTAGTATTGAGATCGATAAAATGATCTCTTATTTATAGGCACTTCTCCAACGGTCGTATCCCTCCTCCAATGATCATATTTTTCCTTAAATATCAAAGGGTCATGTACGTGTGTCACTCAAACAATGGTTAGTTAGAAACAGAATGTACGACATCATTTCATAACTTAAAAAAGTGTAAGAAAAATAATGTTTCTTAACCAAATCTATTTTTTGAAGTCTAGGAAAGAAATAAAAGTTCATATTTTAAACAAGTAATAATTTTGAGGCTATAAATCATGGATATTCATATTCTGTTTTCTAGAGAATTAAGAACCTAAATTCTATAGACTTCAGAATATTAATTCTAATGAATTTGGAATCTGAATTCTTAGGAATTATGAGTTTGGATTATAAGGAATTTTGATTCTGAATTCTGAGGAATTCAGAGTTTGAATTCTAAGGAATTCAGAGTCTAAATTTAAGATAATTCAAAGTTTTAATTTCAGAGATTTCGGAGTCTGAATTTTAGAGAATTGGGATTCTGAATTTTAGAGAATTCGGTGTCTGAATTTCAGAGAATTCAAATTCTAAATTTTGGAGAATTCGGAGTCTAAATTTTAGAGAATTCAAAGTCTGAATTTTAGAGAATTTGGTGTCTGAATTTTAGAGATTTTGGAGTCTAAATTTTAGACAATTCAGAGTCTGAATTTCAGAGAATTTAAAATCTGAATGTGGAACCTAAAATCAGAACCTGAAAGCATAATGCTCTAAAAGTAATGATTTTTAGGATCCCGAGGTTTTTGATATGAAACCAAAATTTACCCTTTATAAATAAAAGAGTTATATTTTATATAAATTATAAAATGAACAGTGAAAAAATATGTAAAGGTAAACTTTTATTGAGGAAGGAAAATTTTTCTTATAGGCTAAAGCTTAGAGAAAATGTGATTTACCTTAAGATAGATTGTTTGTGATTTTCAAAACACAGAGAAATGAAAAATTCATAAGGAAACATTATTGAATCAACAATCTCCCCATTTTTGAAAGCACAAAAATCCTTACGAAAAAGAATATAAAGACTTAGAAAATTTCTTTATGGACATAAAAGAAAAAATTATCTCCCTTTATATATAAAACATATTGAATACGACTAACTCCCCTATTTGTTTTTGAAATCCCTAAGGATTGTATTCTTTATTTTCTGAATGAGCTTTTACAATATCTTGCATACGAAAATATTCTTTGATAAGAACATTCCCTCAAATGAACTCCCCCTTACTAAGAAAAATCTCTTATTTCTTAGTATTCTTTTTATCATTCCTTTCTCCCCCTTTGTGATTTTTAAAAAGGAATAGAAGGAATGGAAAAAAATAGTACCTAAAAAATTAGTACTAAACAACCAAAAATTTAGATATCAACAAAAATATTATTAAGATTGAAATAATTTTTACAAGGAATAAATTCCACAAAATATTGGAATTAGGAAAAAAAATTATTTATCTTTCTCCTTTGGTATCAGCTTCATGGCAATGGTTTTCTACTTCTTTATCTCTTTGTTATCTTCTTCCATACACTTGAGAAACTGATCCTGATCATCAGTTTTCTTCTCTAAGGCTTTTATATTTTCTTCCTGATACTTAAGAATATCTACCTGAACCTTCAAGACTTATTCTTACTTAACAATCTTTTCATCAAATTCAATTATTAGATCCCTTTCCCTCTTCCAGTTCATGGCCATAGAATTAAGCTTCCCATTCAGATCCTTAGCTTCCTACTTATGAGTATTTTGTTCGAGACTTAGATTTTCCTCATAACTATTAGTAAGGTCCTTGATCTTACCATCTTCTATGTCAAAAGAATCTTTGACATTGTCATGAAATTTATCAAATACTATGATCTCTTAAACTGTCTTTATTGACCAGCTTGTAATCATTTTACAAGATCTTTTATGAGCCTCATAACCAATGATAAATGATTTGAAATCTTCATCAAGTCCAACACATTTCTCCATAACCATAAAAACTGAATATGATTTTTGATTTATTGAATGTTGAATCATCTAGAATCTTGAATCTATTTTTTGGAAAAAATGGAATAGTTCCAACCAGATTTTTCAAAGACTGAACAACAAAATCATGTTCAAGAGATGGTGATTCTGAACCCAAGTGTTTAGTTTTATAGGATTCTTTTTCTATCTCATCAGTTTTAGTCTTCAAAAAAGAACTAACTTCTTTCTATTTCACCATGTATTTACAAGGTGTATCGACCACCCCCTATTTTCCCTTATCATCTCTCATAATAATGTATTGTGTTTTGAATGATTCGTGCTCGCTATATGATAACTAAAAAATCTTATATTCATCAACTTATTATTTCTCAGCATCATCCACTTGATCTTCTAGATGAATAAAATCATGATTTCTTTTTTCTTCTTCAGATGGTTTGTTTACTTCTTCATGACCATTACCATATTTTCCTAGAGTAGCAAGTTTTAAAGACTCTACTTTAGAAGTTCGGATTGAAAGCTTCTCATAAGGACTCTCCTTCTCATGATAATCCTCTACTTTATTTATCATGTCTTCTATATCACCATTGCCTTCTTCTTCTCCTTCTTCTTCCACTTCTTCCTCTTCAACTATTTCATTTTCTTGATGTGGTTCCGGAATCACCACCTTCTTTCCCGGAGTCACAGGGAGTGATTCTTTCAAAAAAAATCCGGTTACCTAAAGTTGTTTAGAATATTTTTCAATATACTTGTGAAGAGATTGTAATATCTCATCTTCTAACATTTTATTTCTTTGTTTATTTTATTTTTCTTGCTTCTCAAGATTCTTAGTAGCCTTAAACATCAAGTATTTTGCCTCAGTAGCATCCAATCCAAAAATAGGCTCCCCTTATTTCATATTCTTCTTGTCTTCTCTCCATTTAGCCACTACTTCATCAAGGTAAGTCTTTTTCTTCTTTATCTTTAGTGGTGGATATTGGGTTTCCTTAGCCATAGGATTTTGTCCTTTCTCTTCTGGTTCATTTACCTTCATATTCCTTCCACCCTTCTTAGAAGTCTCAGTAACTCCCGGTTTCTTCGAAAGAGCTTCCATTTAGGCTTCTAAAAAGTCATAGAAATCTCCAGATTGACTATTAAATCCAACCATCATCCTCCTTAGAGTATCGTAACTCAATAACATTACTTTGAAATTCATTGGCATAGAACTACAATGTATTTTGAATGACTCAAGGAAAAGAAAAATAGTTTTCGAGAGTATAGATGGATACATGATAATTTGAGACTTCAAATTTCTATTCTTGATATTCTCAATTGTAACGAAAATATACTCGGCCAGGTTTATGTCCCTGAGGTTCACTAAGAAATCTAGAATATAGATGTCGCTTTTCCTCAAGAATCCTTATCTCATTTTCTTGGAATGATAAAACCTTGAACCAACAAAGGATTTCTAGGAAAATTATTCATAATGAGGAAGATTCTTCTTGAAGGACATTAGATTCCATAAGATTTTAAAGAAAAAAAATCTTATTACGAAAAGTTTGACTACGAAAAAGTTTGACTACAAAAAAATTTGACAATGAAAATTTTGACTACGAAAAAAATTTTACTACGAAAAATATTAATTACAAACAATTTTAACTATAAAACATGTCTACTCCCCCTATGAAAAGGTGTTTCTTACTGTAAGGAGATATGTTTCAACAATAAGTTAATATGGAATATTATATCACGGTAATGATTTCTAACTTTTGCTTAATATATTCAAATCTATCGAAGGGTAAATATTTTGAGAAAATATCTGCAAGTAGATCTTGTGTTCTAATAAATTCAATAATGATATTTCTTTTTTTTTGTGATCCCTAAGAAAGTGATGCCTAATATCTATGTGTTTTTAACGATAGTGATGTGAAATTTTTTTACTTAAGTCAATGGAACTAGTATTATCAAACATTATTTTTGTTTGGGTTAAACTCATACCATAGTCTGTGAGTGTGTGTTGCATCTACAACACTTGAGCTCAACAACTTACAGCTGCTACATTTTCAGCTTCAGAAGCAAAAAGTACTACTGAGTGTTTCTTTTTTCATGACCAAGAAACTAATGATTCTCCTAATAAATGACACATTCGGGCTATACTTCTTATATCCATTCTACATCAACCAATGTCAGCATCCGAAAATCTTTTTAAAATAAAATCATTTCCAGAAGTACAAAAGAGTCTCAAATACATGGTTCCCTTTAAATAGCAAAAAAATATTTTCACAGCCTTTAAATGAGATTCCGTAGGATTATATTGATGCCTTGCACATAAGCACACTGAAATCATTAAATCTTTAAGACTAGCTGTCAAGTATTGTAAACTTTCTATCATACCTCTAAATGATTTTTGATCTACTGATTTCCCAGCTTCATCTAGATCAAGTGAATTTGAGGTACCAATGGGAGTACTAATACTTTTAGTATTGTCATATCCATATTTTTTAATAAGATATTAAATATACTTATGTTGAGATATATAAATACCTTCTGGTTTTTGAGAAATTTTAAAACCAAGGAAAAATGTTAACTCACCCATCATACTCATTTCAAACTCATATTTCATTAGATTAGAAAACGAATCGGTAAAATATTGTTGAGTTGAACCAAATATAATGTCATCAACATAAATTTGAACAATCAAAACATTTTTCTTATCTTTTTTTATAAAGAGGGTTGGATCATCATTTCCCTTAATGTAATTGTATTGTACCAAAAATCATGTATGTTTATCATACCAGGCTCTAGGGGCTTGCTTTAGTCTATATAAAGCTTTGGTAAGTTTAAAAACATGCTCTGGATGTTTTGAATCATCAAAACTAGGAGGTTGTTTAAAAAAAATATCCTTTTGAACATAATCATTAAGAAAAGAACATTTAACATCCATTTCAAAATCTTTGAAATTAAAGAATGGTGCAAAGTAAAGTAGGATATGAATAGATTCAATTCTAACTACTAGATCATATGTTTCTTCATAGTCTATTTCTTCTTGTTGATTATAGCCTTTAGCAACTAATCTATCTTTATTTCTTACTATGATTCCATTTCCATCACACTTATTTCAGAAGACATATTTTACTCCAATAACAGAAGTTTCCTTATGTCTTTCTACCAAGGTCCAGACTTTATTCCTTTCAAATTCATTTAGCTCATCTTGCATGGATTTAATACAATCATCAACACCTAAATATTTATTAGTGATTTTAGGTTATAATTGAGAAAGGAATGCTAGATATTCTACTTCATTCCTTAAGGAAATTATTGTCCTTACAGGTTGATTTACATCACTAATTATGCTATCACTTGGATGATTCTTAAGAAAAACTGATTTGGATTATGTAAAACCTGTTCATCCACAAAAGGTAGGAAATATTCTGGGGTAAACATCTCAAAAAAAATTCTTGAACATTTTCCTTATCAGAAGGATCTTCTATCAAAGGTTGATAATCAATTTTTGAAAACACATTTTTAGATGTAGGTTGAGGGTGTTTAAAAACAAAAGTATTAGTTTCATAAAATTTAACACGTACTATTTCTTCAACAGTACAAGTATTTTTTTTTAAAAATCTATCAGCCTTATAAGTTGTGGAGTAGCCTAAGAAAATTCCTTCATTAGATTTGGGTGCGAATTTATGTAGATTATCTTTAGTATTCAAAATGAATACTTTGTATCCAAATACCTTGAAGTAGTAAAGTCTAGGTTTTCTATAATTCCATAACTCATAAGGTATTTTACTAAGAAAAGGTCTAATAAAAACTCAATTTATATTATAACAATCCGTACTTACAGCTTCAGCCCAAAAATGTTTGGCTACTGAATATTCAATCAACATGGTTATTGTTATCTCTTAAAGAATATGATTTCTTCTTTCAACAACACCATTTTGTTGCGGGGTTCTTGGTGGTTAGAATTTATGAGTAATTCCTTTTCTACTACAAAAAGTTTCAAAATCATAATTTTTAAGTTCTTCAGCATGATCACTATGAATAGTTATCAATAGATGGTTTTTCTCATTTTTAACATGGGCTCTAAAGATTTTGAAATAAGAAAAAGCTTCAGATTTCTTTTCTAGAAAATAGACCAACGTAAATCTAATGTAATCATCAACTAGAAAAAACACATAGTATTTTCCTCAAATGCTTATAGTTTGTGTTGGATTGAAAAGATCCATATACACCAACTATAATGTATCAGTAGTTGAGACTTCACCAACTGATTTAAAACATAATTTATGTTGCTTTCTATATTTACAAGTATAAAAAACATTTTAATAATCAAATCTATGCTCCTGTATATCCTTAACAAGTCTTTTCTTAGAGATTTTACATAGGTTCCTAAGGTTACAGTGTCCTAACCTTCTATTTTATAACCAAGAATGATCTTCCATTTCTCTCAGACAAGGTAGATCTTATCCCCTAAGGTCTTCTAAGATTAGTTTTTATACATTCTCTTGACTATGGGAAGAAAGAATAAACTCTTCCTTGGAATTGTGTACTAAGAACTTATCATTCCTAAAATTCACAAGGTAACCTTCATCACATAATTGACTTACGGTAATGAGGTTGTTATTAAGACCCTTAACAAATAAAACATTTGAAATCAATGTTTTTTCAAGAAGAACAATGTTACATATACCAATAACTTCTCCCTTAACATTATCTCTGAAAGTTAATTTTCCTCCTTTCGTCTTGATAATATTTTCAAATATGTTTTTGTTACCATGTATCTCGGTGAGTACTATCTTTATTTTCATGAAAATAAGAGTGTTATACTTTTGGAACCCAAACATTCTTAGATCCGGAATCATTAGAAATCAAAATTTTATGTATCCACAGTTTCTTAGAAAAATACGATTTATTAAAACCTAAATACTGAGCTTTGTTTAAAGAACATTTTCTGCCCAATGTCCACCACACTGACATTTAGTGAAAAATGGAGAACCCTGAGGAACAAAATTATTATTACTAAAAACCAGTTTAGAATGAGTATAACCAAATATAGAATTATTCCTTAGAGGTCAAATTTGAGAATACATCTTATCAAAAAAAAAATTCCCTAAGGTAAAGTTTGAAAAACATTTCCTCAAGGAAAGTATTTCTTGACTTCAGTCTAATAACTAAGTTTTTATCCTCAAAAACATTGTTTTAAGCACTAGAGTTAGTCTCTAAAATATTTTTCTTTGAAATTACATTTTCATGATCCTTGTAAAGTTTATCCTTCTCAGAATTAACTGCCTCAAGGTTTTTGGAAATACTTTCAAATTTACAAATTTTGTTATCAAGATATTTAGAATGATCTGATAATTCTTTAGTAAGAAAAGAAATTATAGAATTTTCCTTATCAATATTTTTCTTGACTTTATAATTTTCATTCTCAAGAAGTTTAGAAAACCTTGATACTTATTCATAAGTAGGAAATATATTATCTTCTTCAGAAGAAGATTCTTCAAATGATGATTCATAATATTTATTATCACTATAATTTTCATTCAAAGATACATTACTTTTAGATTCAGCATTGTGTACCTTGTACATTAGATAATGATTTTCAAAGGGTAATTTGGCCTGTAGACCAAGATTCTTGTGACTAAAAGATTCATACACTAAGGATTCATCAAAAGAGTCACCACCACTGGAACTCCAGGTGTCATTGGCTTTTAAAACATTTTTCTCTTTGTATTTGTAGTACTTCTTTCAATTCCTCTTATAATGCTTTTCCTTTCTATCCTTTTTCTTAATCATAGGAAAATATAGCCTTATATGCCCTGCTATTTTGCATTCATAACATGTGACTTCTATGTCATTCTTGTCCTTTCATTATTTCTTTAAAAACCTATAATGAAAGTCTTTCATTCCAACTATCTTGTTTATTCTTCAAGAAATATTATCTATCTCATTCTCAGAATGTTCACATTCACTTGATTCAGAAAAAATAGGGACTTTCTTTGACTTGGATCTTGTAACCCTTTCAGGAGTCTTGGATTTATTAGTAGTAAAGGCTACACTTCCATTTCCATTCGTCTTCTTATTCAAATCATCATCTCTTTTCATTCTCAACTCATATTGAAGAAGAGTACCAAATATATCATCAAGAGTAATCTGAGATATTTTCCTATTCTCATCAATAGCTATTCTCTTAGATTCCCACTCATTAGGAATGATATCTATAATCGTGTCCACAAGTGCCTCAACATCTAAACCTTTTTCACCCCTTGATTATAAACTATTAATAATAGTCATTAACCTTTGTTCTACCTTGCATACCAGTTCTCTATAAAGAAATATAAATAAATGATATTTTGATCTAATCATATCTCTTATGGTTTCTATAACTTTGGATATACCAAAATGAGTAACTTCCAATTTCTTCAAAATACAATTTACAGCTTCACAAGATGAAATATGACTATATATATTCCTTGTCAAGGAACACAAAAAAAGTATTGTGTACCTTGTAGTTTAGTTGATATTCTGAATTTTCTTGATTAGTAAAAGTTTTGACTTCATTATTAGGAATCTTGTGATCTCCAGTAAGAATAACTAAGTTTTCCACTCTAGTATTAATAAATATGTCTTCATACGATCTCTCCAATATTCATAATCATTTCCATCGAATATAGGTGGTCTAGTAGGATTTAGATTTTCAATTGAACCAATATTCATTCCTGTCATCTAAAAGAAAATATCTTTCCAAAAAAACTTATTAATAGTAAATGTTTGTAAACAAGGATAAAAAACCAAAGGAAAATATTTATAATAATTAAAAATTGAGCATGAAAAATTATATGTGAATATATGTATTTCAAAAACCTCCTTTGATACCAATTGTAGGATCTAAATATGAATGTATTTTCTCAATTACAAGAGGGGTGAATTATAAGTTTAAAAACATTCGTTTTTAACCTCAAAAACCTATGATTGACAAAGTTAAACATGGTAAATTCACAAGACCACTTCAAGTTCTACAATCTTTCTAGGTTCTGGAGATATGGTTCTGGAAGTGAAACTTAAGGAAATTTTACAAGGAAAAGATTATATCTTAAATCATATAGAATCTTACTTAATCATAGTACATAAATGAAAAATAAAGTATAGTAAAGTTATAATTTCTTCATTTATCAAAATATAGAGGAATATAAATTTGAAACAAAACCAGTAACAATTATGAAATCTTTTAACCCAAAGAGTAGGGTATCCAACAACCTTGGATAAAGTTCCCTTGATTTATACTTTCAAGAAAGTCTATCTTACCCACACCAGGGTAAGCCCTCGATAAGAATATCAAATTATGTCTTGTTATCCCCACAAGCCCTTGAACTTCAAAGTAGTCAGCACCTATGTCTTCCTAATCAGGGAAGTCCTCGAATGTTAAGTTATTAGGAACCTCTATCTTCCTATCCCAAGAATTCCTTGATTGTACATAGCAATAATTAGAGTCACATGAAGCAATATGAACAAGTTGTTTAGTACACACAAGGTATGAGAATCTCCCTCTCTAGAAATCACTTCAGCAACATGCAATCTCTAGAGTGATGGATCAGTATTCTCAGTATTGATCTCGTTCAAATTAGCGTCTATTTATATGCACTTCTCCAATGGTTGGCACCCTCCTCCAACGGTCATATTTTTTCTTGAATCTTGGATGGACCTGTATATGTGTCACTCAAACAACGGTTAGTTATAAAAAGAATGTATGAAATCATTTCATAAATAAAACAAGTGTTAGGAAAATAAGGTTCCTTAACCAAATCAATTTTTGGGAGTCTATAAAAATATGTTTGGAGTTTAAGAAACTAATAATTTTGAGACTATAAATCATGGATATTTGGATTATGTTTTCTAAATAATTAGAAACCTGAATTCTATAGACTTTGGAATCTAAATTCCAATGAATTCAAAATATGAATTCTTATGAATTCAGAGTCTGAATTATGAGGAATTTGGATTCTAAATTTTGAGGAATTCAGAGTTAGAATTATGAGGAATTCACAGTCTGAATTCTAAGGAATTCAGATTCTGAATTTCAGAGAATTTGGAGTCTGAATTTCAGAGAATTCAGAGTCTGAATTTGAGAGAATTCAGAGTCTGAATTTCATAGAATAGAGAATTCAGAGTCTGAATTTGAGAGAATTCAGAGTCTGAATTTCATAAAATTTGGAGTCCAAATTTCAGAAAATTCGGAGTCTGAATTTCAGAGAATTCAGAGTCTAAATTTCAGAGAATTAGGAGTCTGAATTTCAGAGAATTTGGAGTCTGAATTTTAGATAATTCAGAGTCTGAATTTCATAGAATTTGGAATTTGAATGTGGAACCTAAAATCAGAACCTGAAAATAGAATTCTCTAAAACTAAGAATTTATAAGATCCCAAGGTTTTCGATATGAAACCAAATTTTACCCTTTATAAATAAAAGAGATAGATTTTATAGAAACTATAAAATAAATAATGAAAAAATAGGTAAAGGTAAAAAAAATTGGGAAGGAAAATTTTTCTTTATTAGGATAAATCTTAGGGAAAATATGATTTTCCTTAAGATATAGTGTTTGTAATTTTGAAAACACAGAGGAATGGAAAATTCATAAGGAAACCTTATTGACTCAACATATAGTTTCTGACCGTATCTTTAGAGAATAAGTAGGGTAAACCCATTTTTCTAGAAATATAATGATGTAATGTATCAAATCAAGTATCATGATCACTTCACTTATACTTCTTACGCCTCCATGTAAATTATGCATTTGGGGACCATTAAAGGTTATGGTATCTAATTTCATTAAGAGATTGAATCTTATTTATATAATTTATAGGGATCTTATATGAAAGGGTTATGAACCCTATATATTTTCTCATCAAATCCACTGTGTTCAGATGAGGTGTCCCCCAACCATCAACAGTGCATACTAAGAAAAAACATAAATGGTGTCTAAACATCTCTAGCTAATATTCAATTGAGAAGACACGTGATGTCAGATTCAACATTTCCTTCTGTAGTTTTTCATCCTGAACTTATTAGGACTTATGCTAAATCATGGATTCAATCATGTCTGAGTGACCAATTAGAAAATAAGGTTCTTATTTTTAAATTTTATCTAATTCCAAAGACTGAAGGGTATTGATGACCATCAACTGAACAATCTAGATTTCTGGAATGAATCCTGGAAAATACATCATTTCTAAAACCCCTATGAAATTATAGCGAATTTGGGTTCTAACTTCCAAGGTTGATGGAATTTCTCCTCATGCTCTATTTCCCATCCCCTCTGAGGTTTTCTATCTTGTATCCTTGAGATAGTGGGATTCTTTAAAGAGTTCCAATTTGGTTAGAAATATATGGTTCCTTCTACAAGATAAATTTTTTTCATTATGTGGATATAGATACATGTCAGCACCTAACAATAATTATTATGTTTATTATCCTGGGACAGTGGTACACTGTATTCAAAATCTTAACACCTTTGTATATACACTACATAAATGACACTAATATACATGGAGAATGATTTCAATGGTGAGGATTTAGGTCAACGAGAGTGATGAGGAAGACCGTTACTCTTTTGAGTGGGTTGATAAATCCAGTCCAGCTATTGAAACCATGATTAGGTACATTCTTCCTCTTTATTATCTAGGGACTCTAAATCACCTAACCCCAGGGGGTCCTAGTGTGGTTGAGGCACAATGAAAACAATTATGGTGGTTTGAAACCACCCTAATTCCTAGAACATACCCTCCATAATTATCTATTCCCTCTAGTGTATCCTTCTTAGGGGTTTGGAAAAAATGGGACACCAAGACAAAGAGAATATCCCCTGAAGAGATATGGTAAATTATTCAGAAAGATAACATTGATTTAATGGGATTTGGAATGATCAATACTTCTAGGAAGATCTTTATCTGAGAGAATATTCATGAAGTGAGAATGTATCTGGAGGAGATGGAAACTTGTGTTCACTCATTCAAGGATGTAATTTATCGTTCTGATCAAGTATATGATATGTTGACTGCCATGGTGGACTGGGATGATTCAAATGAAGAGGTACTATGATTTTTTGTATCAATTACTTCTCCTGTTATTACTAGGTTCTTCAATCCCTACTCATTTTACTTGTAGGAGGTTGGGGAGATTTGTTCACATCTTCCTTCCCTAGAGTATACCCCAAGACGTACTGATATTGGAGAGAATGTCTTTTCAGACATGGGATACACTATAGAAGCCTTTACCAGGGTAATTGATCAAATTGAGGTGGTTCTTGTAGGTCCAAGAATAGAATTTCCACCCCTAGCCCCACCTGTCATTCCCCCTAGGGTAATATCTCCATGGAACACAGTGAAACATCAGAATGCATGAAAGCTAGTGATATGGCTCCAGTCTAGGAGAATAGGCGGTTGTTTAATCATTTTACATAGACATTATGTTGTTTGTTTCTATGTGATGATTAATTATCTCAAACATGAATTAGTGTAGGTCTAATGAGTTAGAAGGCATCAACCACTCAGGGGACTATATCTCATTCTTCTTTAGAGATGAATTTGATACTGCCAGGGTTGCACATGAGCTAGATGGGGAACCAAGACTTTCTAAAGACATCAGGGAGATTCCAATCCTCATGGTGGACAACCTTCCTGATCAAATGGCCTCTATCCCCTTAGGGGGAGAGCCTTTAAGAGTCAATATTTATGTCAGTCATGATGATATTTTACCTTTGAAGAGCATAGTTATAGAAATTTCAATGACTCTAGATCAAGGGGATTCTGACCTAATAGTCACTTCTAGTTCCTTGATCAATATTCTTGTAATATCAATATCAATGAGAAACCTTTTGGAGGCCACTGATTTGTCTAATCATGCACAAGTGCCATTTGGATCCCTATAACAACCCAAAGTTGGCCTACAAATTGAGTATTTATAATTCATTTTTCCAGGTGATGGGACAATGGTGGTCCTGGATGCTGATATTAAAAAAGTGATGGTGATTTCTCCACCACGAAAGTTATTTCTTAATTTTAAAAATTTATTTATTGACTTCATCAATAATGCATCTTTAGGATTGCTACCACAAGCCTCTATGGTTTTAACTGCTACTATAACACCTCAACCTACTGATGTTGCAAGGGAGTCGACCACCACATAGTCAAGACAATTTGAAGGTGCTGAGTCAGGACCCTCTCTATTGGTTCTAATTCCTGAATAAATTCCACCATATGAAATTGATTCTGAAGTAGATCAAGAGGCTCTTTATAACCTTCACCTTTCTCATCAGAGAGTATGGACGGACATCTGAAAGCTAATTTCTTAGACCCCTGGAAAACATTCTGATAAAACTACCCAAATTATGATGTATGATTTATTTAAATGGGAATGGGGGGCTTGATTATCATACCATACATGACTTGGTGAAATGGGAGATCACTATGTAGGATAGGTCTAGAACACTCCAATATCATCTATCAACTACATAGTCCATGGTTCATCTTAGTAGAGCTAGAAACATCATTCTCAACAAAGGCTCGGTGTATGCAGGAGTCGATACCCGGAAACAATGTCAAGTTGTGGAGAAGATATCCTTAGTAGAGAGAATTTTTTAGGAGTTTGAGTGGATTCATTAGGAGTTGGAGCAGCTTAATCAATAACTCACTCATGTTGAAGCAATCATTGATAAAGGAAAATAGTTAGTATACAAATTTTAAATTTTTTTATTATATGCTACTAAGAGTGTGGAGGAATTCTAGTCTTGTACAAACATGAAAATTATGACTTTTTCTATGATTCACCGAGCCATAGAGGATTTAGATCATGCAAAAATTAAAATTTATGAATCCATCAAGCAGGCTTTGAAACAATAATCTATTACTCGTATGGAGAGACTCAAAAATTGTGGATGTTCCTCCTTTGTTCCCATTCAATAGATAAATGAAAACATTTTCACCCTCTAGTTCTTATCCTTTATCTTAGCTTGTAGTATCAATCAATGGTTTTATCACTAGATAAAAATCTCAATCATAATCCAGGATAATAAATTTGAAATTATATCCTCTCTAGAATTTTTCATGGATGGGTAAAATCACAATTATTAGTGCAGTAATACAAGATTCGTCTTATTTGGATGAAAAAACATGTAATTGTTTATTTTTTTCATGACCCATGGGACCTAGTGATCATAGTTTTGACTGTTTCCAGGGTTACATGTAAAATACAAGAAAACTATACATCTTTTTGGTTACCACCCAAATTTATTTCTTAAGACCATTTTGGAACATAAATAAGGGGTGTGACATGACTTTTTCTTAGGCCTCCATTTTCGGTTTTCTTCTTAAATAGTTTTTTCCTTTTTCATTTCAATTATCAATTTTTTTCTTAACAATGAAAAATATAGTTTTAGTGATAAAAGACTTGAATTTTACCTAGGTTTCCCTTTTCTGGTTTTTATCCTATATATTATTGTTTCTCTTTTTGTCAGAAGTTTAAAGTCATGTAAGTCAGACAAATTCAACTAGTGATTTATGTTAAACAACATTGACCATGAGTTATGAGATAACTTCCTAAATAGGGATGACTGTTCAAGAATATCCCAATACTTCTCAGACATATGAAGGGAATTTTTGAGTCTTGGTTTCATGATTTCCATATCTAGATCATGATGTGGGAAAACTATATGAGTCACAACCACAAATTATGTTTAAAAGGTTGTTTTCTAGTGCAATGTATGATTATGCCTTTGGTTGATAATATTTTTTTAGGGGATTTATGAAAATACAACAAAGAAGTATTATGTATAGTAAACACGATGGTGCCCCCTAGAGTCTGACATCCTATTATTGAGGGATAGGTGGTTTGTGAAGGAAATGTGTCTGTGTAGTTCGACAGAATCTGTTTTGGTACTGTCCATGAATAATAAATTGTTCATATAAGAATTTGGATTTTCTAAAGGAGGGTAAAATCTTAGATTAGTTTAATATTTTTTTACTAAAACATAGAATGTGTTGTTTATTTTTTTATAGTGAAGAGTTTTGAGATCTATGATTTAAGGTTACTTAGCTTTGACAAAATGATTAATTGTTTTCCCTTTTCATGGTAATCTATTGAATAATATTCCATCTTCTTCTGGCATGAAGGGGGAAAATTATAATCTATAATCTAGAGGATTTTCAATATGAGGAGTGAAATGGGATAAAAACATTGTTGGGGATTATAGAGATTTAATAGGTCTCTCCTGAGGAAGAATTTGACTTTGGTTGAATGACCTTTTTTGGGTGATTTATGCGAAGAGAACTGGGGTGAATCAATGCATATTCAAACAAAGGTTTCCCCAGGATGCTGAACTTTCATTTACTGATGGCCTAAGAAAACTTATGGATATTCATATTTACTTGGATATAGAGCTTGGATAATGTAAAGGAAGTTCCTTAATATGAAAGGATCATTTTATATCAAAATTATCTAATAATGGGTAGAAGTAATTTCCCCAAGCTAGTCTAACCCATATGTTGGAAGCAGAATTTTTTAATTATGAAAGTGCCTGAAATAAAGTATTCAGGCCTCACTATATATCTCATCATAATGAGAATCAATTCATACACAGTTCTAGGGTAGATTCCCCATGCTGATCATATTCTTATGTGAAAAGGGTTGATTTTTTTTAAAACAAGATCAAAAACAAGGTGAGAACCTTTGAAGAATCCTCCTATGTGGATTTTTTCATAAATATGAGAGTCGGGGGATTTTTTGAATTATGGTTGGACTAGAATTTAGGATCTCGGTGTCGCTACATATCTCATAAAAGTGAGAATCAATCCATGCGTAGTACTAGTGTGATATTTCCCTATGTTTGTTTGACCCATACATAGGGGAGGGGAATATTTTTATTCTACGTCTGGACCCAGAATTATAAATTTTAGTGTCACTACATATCATTTCATAATAATAATCAAACCAAATTTAGTTCATGGAAATCATGTAGTTTAGTGTCAAGCGGTAAGGACATCATCCATCCAGTTTAACAACATTTTGTTAGTATATAGGTTAATTAATGTGAAAAGGGAAATACAATATTTAGACTCAAATTTGGAGATCCAGGCATCACGGTGTATCTTGTATTGGTCGGAATCAAGCTATAAGTAGTCCTTAAATTGAAATACTGAATAAGAATGATGTGAACCATGAAATATAGCATCATGTGGTATGAAATAAAGTTAACCTACGTGAAAAATAATGTTTCAATCCCTATAAATTCTATTCTATAATTCAATGAATTTATTTTTGTGGCGATATCATATTAATGGAATGAGGCTTCCTGAGATGGTCACCCAGGGAAACATCTTGGCACATAGGGTAAGACTAAATTTTAATTCCATGTGATGAAGACATTATTTCATAGTTTAATGTCATGTGGATAGGATGATATGGGTTCTTGTGGTTTTAGGTCATATAGCTTGGACCATATGTCCTGGATACCATGAATGATAAAAGACTCATTGAGTCAAAATGTTCCTTCATAACTCGGGTGTGAAACAGGAAAACATACACTATTATTCAGGGGTTCTCAGATCAGGATAAATGATATACAACAAACATAAATTCCATGAATGACCAAAAAATATGTAATAAATTGATTTTCGTCATGATGTACTTGGGGATTATGAGAATAGAAGAAGTATTTCCTAAGAAATAATTTGACTCTGATTTACGCGGATTTTTTTGGGTGATTTATAAAAATCAAAAATGATGAGTAAAATGAATAGTAAAGCTAAGTTTCCCATAGGAAACAAACATACTATTATTGATTTCTAGAGAGAAATTGTATAGATTCAAAATTTCACAGGTCAAATAGTTTGACAAGTGGAGGGAATATGTTTGAATATGCAAGAAACATTCATACCTAACATTGGTGTTGGAGTAAGGTGTCCCCTACATAGATCGGCCTCATACGCAAGGAAGGGTATTTTTTTAAACTACAAATGGGATAGAATAAAGGATTCAAAAATCAATATGTGTCTAGTGTGGACATGAATCAGAACACATGTAGTTTTGAAAGAGGATACTAGTATAGTTATGACCCACTCATAGGGAGGGGAATCATTTTTGTTGTTGTGAAAGGATCTGGAACTGGAGATTTGTGATTCTCTACATATACCATGAGGATTGGAATCAAGACACATGTAGTTCTTGAAACACAACGTGGTATAAGTCTGATTCTAGAAATGGGGGAGTCCCCTTTGTTAAGGATATCGAGGCACACCATGATTGTCATGACGCATCTCATATCTATAAGATGTGGTAAGGAAACCATTTATCATCAGGTGATGAGGATTTTTTCATTGATTCCTATAATACATGGTTTACTGAGGCATCCCATGTTTTCCACATGGTAATATTGTAATTTATCATTGCATATATTTGACCCTGATGGGGTGAAAACAT
The DNA here is from genome assembly GCA_963277665.1 of Viscum album. Classification (NCBI taxonomy): domain Eukaryota; kingdom Viridiplantae; phylum Streptophyta; class Magnoliopsida; order Santalales; family Viscaceae; genus Viscum; species Viscum album. The sequence goes on along the minus strand of OY728128.1, from coordinate 2,077,210,891 downwards.
CATAAAGTGGATTGTGTGAATAATAAGTAATAAACAGACATGAATAGGGGAAAAGGGTACCCCTCAACTCAAAAATCCTCAAAATATATTGCATAAGGGACACTATCATGATGCATAAGGTAAATGGATTTATGATGAGTTGATAGTGGGGTTGGAACCTGGATAAGTGACATGGGTGTTGCTATGTTTCTGATGAGAATGGGAATCAATCCATACGTTGTTCTAAAATTGGTAACATTCTACGCAGGTCTGACTCATACACATAAGGTAATCTTTACCATTGATTTCTTCATCCAGAACCAAGATTGGATATTTTTGTGTTACTACAAATCTTGTTATATGAGTAATCAAGCCACATGTAGATCTTAATGGATAACTCTCTACACATGTTTGAACCATATGTAGAGGGGGCATTGTTCATGTTGACTATTATGTCTAGACCTAGGATTGCATATCTTGATGTCACTATGTGTCCTATGATAATAGGAATCAAGCTATACATAGTTCTAAATGGGTAATTCTCTATATAGATCTGACCCATACACATAGGGGGGACATTATTTTCATTGATTTTTGTGGTTGGACCCAGAATTAGATATTCATGCATCACTATATATCTTGTGATGACAGGAATCAAGCCACACATAGTTATGAATGGGTAAATCTTTATGTAGGTCTGACCTATATGCTTAACGGTACATTTATCCCATTGGTTATATCTTATGGACCTAGGATTGGAGATCTAGGTGTCATTATATATCTTGGGTGATACAAATCAAGCCACACATTGTTCTGAATGAGTAACTCTCTACATAGGTCTAACCCATATGTAGAGGGGGAATTCTTCCCATTTTTTTGTAGTTAAAACCAAGATTGGAGATTTAGAAATCACTATATATTTTTTGATGACAATAATTAGGCCACACATTGTTTTTAATGGGTAACTCTCTACACGGGTTTGACCAGTATGCATAGGGGGAATTGTTCCCATTGATTATTGTACATGGACCTTGTATTGGAGATCTGGGAATCACTATGTATCCTATGATGACTAGAATAAATCCACACATAGTTCTTAATGGATAAATTTCTATATAGGTATAACCCATACACATAGGGGGGACTGTTCCCATTGATTGTTATGGATGGACACTAGATTGGAGATCTAGGTGTCACTACCAATCCTATGATGACAGGAATCAAGCCATAGGTAGTTCTAAATGGGAAAATTTCTATGCTAGTCCGGACCATATGAAAATGGGGGAATTTTTCCCATTTTTTGTTGTTGTTGGACCCATGATTGGTGGTCTGAGAATCACTATGTATCATGTGATGACAAGAATCAAGCCACACATAGTTCTTAAAGATGGAATCGTGGAAGAAAAATTCTAGGGGAGGTGTCCTATCTGGTGAGGAAATTGAAATATCTTGAATTTGTGATAAGTGGTGTCCCATGTTAATTATATAGGGAATAGTGAACATGTAATTTAGCATACCAACGACCTTTACCTTACATTTTAACAACATACAGTAAGGATGAATTTTGATGTGCAGTTTAACTTCATTCTAGTTGGACCTATCTCATCAGTTAACATCATGTGGTCAAGACCATAATGATATACATTTTAATGTCATAAAATATGGATGTTGACTCCATATAGTTTATCCTCACATGACATGGATGACGTGTCACACTTTTTAATGTTATGAAAACAACACTGACTACGTGGTATAACATCGTGTAGTTGAGGTGATGGAAACAATGTAGTTTAACATCATACAGTAAATAAATGAGTCATCTGATTGCACATAATACTTCTTCAGGAGCCTTTCATTAGTGGATGATTCATTAATTTGTTCTTACATTGTGATCTTAGAATAAGCTCTATTGGAGTAAACATTATGAATGACGTAATGTCCCTCCAACTTTGGTTCCAACTATGGAGGTTTCTTCCCGGGTATCATCAGAGTCCTAAGGACCAACACCATATCTCCCTCAATGAATGACCAGAGGCGAAATTTTCAGTTAAGGGCTCCTGAAATTTGATTTTGGTAGACATCCAAATGATGCAAGGTATGTATTCTCTTCTCATATAGTCACTCTAATTCATCCATCTATTTCCATGATTGCTCATTTGTAGATAGCCAATCACATATAGAAAAACGGAGTGATAGAAATTCAACAATGATAAGAAGGATGACCTCTTTTCTATAAACAATTGAATATGGGGTTGCATGTGTGGTGGTGTGGATTAAAGTCCTATAATCCCACAAGGAATGAAGGTGCTTATCGGACAAAGAATTTTTTTCCCATATCTTCTATATTTTGTAGTATATTTGAAATTTCCTTGATAAAGGCCTCTATATATCCATTAGAGCATGCATGATAGTGAAATGAATGGTTATATTTGATATTATACTCATGACATAGATTCTCTAACTTAGCAGAATATAAATTGGTGTTATTTTATTTTAGTATTATACGAGGGACACTGAACCTAGAAATAATTTTGGATTTTATGATGTTGATGATATTCATTTCTCTAACTTCTTTGACGTTTATAGATTTATACCACTTTGAAAATAATTTTTTTGTAGTCATAATGTACTTGAAATGCTTGGATGTGGCTGGTGGATATGATCCCACTTTTATCATTCTCCATATATAAAATTTCTTGGAGAATTTAGAAGTGTGCAACAACTCCGGAGGTTAATTAATGAAGTTGGAATGAACCTGGAATGAGTGGAACATTTAGGTATATTTTTTCAATACAATATTCTAGTGTGAAAATAGTATTCAATCCTCTAGATTTGATGGGAAATCTTGAACCCATACTGGTGGTCACCGTAAGCATCGGTATGCACTTATTTTATGATAGTATTAGTCTATTTTCATCAATAAACCTGATAAGGACCCCATCAAGGCCTCTCTTATAAAGGACCTTTTCATGATTTGCGTCATCTTGTAGAAAAAAGTTAATTAATCACCTTCATATTTTGTATTCCCCCATTCAATCTGATGGGATTACTCTATTTTGAAGGTAGTCCATAATGAGTTTCATCCACCTAGTGGTTGGACCGTATGGTTTGTGGATGTTACTAACTTCATCAATCTATTATGTGATGGATCAAACAAAACACAATATCATCTAGTGATGTGCAATGATGAGGACTATTTCATCCTATTCTGGATCTTCAAGATCCATGTATGTTTTTTTCTAGGGCTAATTCTTTGGAATTTTGTGAGCATGGGATATGAGTCAATGTCAGTTCCAAATAGAATTAAAGCATTAACCCTTAGACATAGTATATCTGGGGGATAGAATCTTCATTTTTTGATGTAATAATCTACATTAACCTACTTGATGACCAATTTTGAATAAACCTTTATATAAAGTGATTTATTTTTACCTAAATTTCTACCTATAGACCAATGATGAGGTCTTTCTATTCTACTTCATTATTTGTACACCCTTCAGATAATAGGAAGGAGTTAGGTAGGACTTCCTTTTTTAGGGAAATAAGCATGAACCCAACCTAAATTTTTTTTATCACGGGGTCTTCCATCCACTTCCCTTTTGGGATTTTATATGCACCATCAAAATACCATTCCTATATTTGGTGTTCCTCTTGATGAGATAAGATCTATTCATCGGACATCTCAACATCCAGTGTTGTAATTTCTACTGAGGGATGTTCTTCAAGGAATTACGCCAATTCTTGGCCTTTTAACACTTTATGAGGCACTGACTAAATATAAAACTGATAAAAGATCGCTGGCCACCATGATATATTCTTGATCAACATCAAATGACTGAGAATGTATTTGAGTTGGTTGATATAAGATACCAAACAAACCTTAGTATATTGTAATTAATACCTCGGTTTTTTGGAATGAAAATATTAGTACTATATATATGTTCTCGATATTGCAACAAGGAGTCTTGGTCTCAAGAATGGTTCAGTTGAGGTAATAAAATCTTCTATCTCCCCCGGTGTCATTATTTTTGAATGGAAGGCACCCATTGATTGTTCTAGGGATTTCACATACAATATGAATATTTTTTCTTCAATAGGTGGAATTAGCACTGGTGGGATCAAAATATATTTCTTGAGATTGTCAAATACTTCCTAATTATCATTATTCCACAGATATTTAACCCTTTTTTAAATCAACTTGGTGAAGGGAAAACATTTTCCTACAAGGTTGGATATAAAGTGCCAAATTTAGGATAAGTTCCCTTGAATTCTACTCAAATCATTGATTTTTTTAGGAGGAAACATCCAAAGTATGGAATTTCACTTCTTAGGTTCTAATTTGATTCCATGATGGCGTACAATGAAGCCAAAATATCTCCCTATGGTAACGTTGAAAGAAAATTTCAAGGGATTCATTATCAATCTATGATGTCAGAGTTTGTTAAAGATAGTTTCAAGTTAATCCATTCGATCAGAACAATACTGAGATTTAAAGAAAATATTTTAAATATAGAATTTGAAAAAGTCTCTTAAGTTGTTTTTGAAGATGAAATGCATGATACATCAGTATATAGTACTTATGTTCTTCAAGACAAACGGTATTTCCTGATAGAAAAATACTTCGTAAGTGTAACGCCCCGACCCAAGTTACCCAAAGTCAGTGCATTATTACATAACATTATCATGATCACAAGGGATGAAATCCCGAAATACTGATCAGTTTATTATAATTGTAAGTACTAGATCAAAACATAAGTTTTTTATTTCATTATGAAATGAAAAACAACAACATTTTGTCTCCTTTTAACACATTCATCTCCCTTAGACTATCCCTACAAGTCAGTCATAATATACTTCTTTGTATCCTGGGAAAAATAAAACATAGAAAGGGGTGAGGTCAGGTGCTCATTAAGGATAACAATATAGTAGAAACATTCATAAATAAGAATAAACATTTAAGGCAATGTATAAGACTAAAATACAATCCTTTTAAACTTAAACATCAGCATAATATGGAAAAGATAAATCAAATAATTTCATTTACTTATTCACATGGATATTCTACTAGTCGAATAATCACACGTAATATCAATATCCAATTTAATCATGATGGAATTCATAATGTTGGACATCATAACCACATATTTTTGGCCTCATGCCAAGACTATAAATAATATTTCTTTCAAGGCCCTGTTCCAAGACTCTAGTCTGTCTAATGAGACCTACCGATGCATCGAGGAGCTATAGAGGGCTCTACTTGTAACTTACTAAGTCCAATGAATTCATCGTATGAAAAGGTTGAAACATAACATCAACATTCGTATTAAAACTAGAATAAGAAATGTTAATACTTTAACCATAAACCATGAATGGTATAAAAATATCACATCCACAGTAAAACATATCATAACTCATTCAATACAATATGGAAGATTTTATTATAATAAATTTACCTTAATCAAGAATAATATCTAGTAAAGGATGTTGATACAGTTGAAAATGACTATTAAAACTCTTTGAGTGAAATACCCATTTTTCATGAAATCATTTAAAAGTCACGCAATTTATAAAGGAAGACATTTAAAAGATATTATTGAATAAAAGTGTCCCACGCCACTTTCAAACTTTTTAAAGGAATTAACATTTTAAAACATTCATGTCCATATAAATAAATCCTTAAAACCATTTTGAGAACATAGAAATTAATGAGAAATATTTAGAATAATAAATATATAAAACATTTAAAATGATGTTTTAGTAAAATATTACCTTAAAAATAATCTTTTTGAAAAATCTTTTATGAAACATGGACATGGATAATAAATATGACCCAGTAAAAACATACAGATATACAATCTCGGATAATAATGAGATTTAAATTAACCCTTACCTTGTAATTTTCCTAGATCGAGGGTACATTAACCCCTGTTATAATAGTTAAATCACTGTTATTAAATTATACAAGAACCACATACATAAATATGTTATCATATATGATCTTCTAATATTGTTTTGTTAATAATATTTCAGTAGTATCATCCTTTCAGGTGTTAAATGATTCGTTTTCTTTTATATGCTTGGTTAAATAAGCCATGTTTGTTATGGATAAGATGTATTTGATTCATATACAGAATTATATTAAGTTATTAAAAATTATTTTTAATCATAAAATGAAAATTATTCCTTAATGGTTATGATGGGGAATTAATTTCATCGCGTTCATAGAGATGGTAATCCGTACGTACGCACGACCGACAATATCATTATATTGATGGTAAAATAATATTTAATTGGATGGTATATCATATATAAAGAATACTTAACATGTTATATTTATTATTTAAATCAGTTATACTCTTTATTATACCCATCTAAATAATGAAGTGTTTTAATAACACACGGTGTGGAGACGGTAATCCGTGTGTATTCACGTATGGTGACTTATCATTCATAGGATGGATAGAATAATGAATCTGGTTGTACCATATTTATAATAACATTATAGTATGTATAATGTAATAGATTTATTATTTAGGTATGGAAATAATAAATAAAGAGGAAGTGGAAGAAGAAAAGAACTTTGAAATAGGTGGTGAATTTATTACCACTTCTTTGGGTGTTTCATTCTGATTTGATCAAAATGGCTCCTTATTTTGGCTTTATGATCAATTTAAGCACTATAAGTCATAGTGAGGGTATTTGGGAGGATATTTGAGTAGTTTTTGTCCGATACAAATGGATTTGGAGGTGTGATTTTGAGATAAGGGGAAGTACTCTTTTATAAGATAGGTGAGGGTCACTTTAGGAAAAGCTTAAAATATTATTTTATTATACAACCATATTCGGTTTATAATAGCTCCAAAATAATTTATTTTGAGTATAATGTGGGTATGGTTCTAAAACCTCTCAACCAATCAGTTTTATACAGGTGTAGGCCACCATATTAACCTTATCGTTTAAATTTAACTCTTAGTTAAACAGTTTAATTTTTACCATGTATTCTTGTATTATTATAATAAATGGTTCATAAACATACTATAGAATTCCAATAGGACCCCAAGTGGTTCATTATTGATATATAACCTTATCTAAGTCCTTTTTTCAAACCTTATATATTTAGGAATATTATATCATTTAATAATATCATATTTGTTTTAAAAACCCATTTATGTTAATTTTGACACTATTTGGTATATTGTTTTTTGTGAAAGTCATAAAAACTTTATCACTTCTAAAAAAAATTATTTAATCAAACACTAACATGTCATATTAACCTATTAAATTTGTTTAATACATAAGAAGTCTCAATTTACAATTATATTAATATTTATAATATCAATTATTTTAATCTTTCAATAATAAGCTAATTACTACATCATCATTGTGTCATAAATAAATTTAATTATTTAATAAATAAAATTTGTAAATAAAATACCATTATGTAGTAAATCTTTTTTTCTCTATAATGAATATTTATAGTTGAATTTATCTTATGTATAACCCTATATTAAAAAAAATTTTGTTATTAAACTTCGAATTTAACACTTTTAACTCTTCTTTAAATAAAACAATAATAAATGTCCTAATCTAATCCAAGTGGACCAAAAGGATCATATTTTATTTATAAGGTTTATTTTGGTCAAAATAAACTTATCCAATAGAATTAGTACATGTGTTATGGTAATTATAATATTATTTTTTACCTTTAATTACCCAATTTACTTTTAACCGCGGTAAATAAAAGTCAAAAGTTACTATTCATCAAAAATTATTTTCATCTTATTGAAAAAAAAATTACTTATTGACTTCAACCATGCCTCTTGGGTTTTTTAAATTTAATTCATAGAAGTGGTAAAATTACATTTAGTGAACATTTTCAAATGCACCTAGAAGGTGGGTAAAAGACGGTAAAAACATCAATAAAATTTTATATATCTAATATTATTATAAAATGACTCCAATGAATTAAATTGAACATATATAGGTATTATGTATCTATTTTTACCTAAAATAAATTTAAATAAAATAACTAATTATTTAAATAAAATTTTAGTTTTAAATAATAACGCAATGTTTTTTCACTATTCCTTGAAAAAATGTAAGTTTTCAGAAAAAATACCAAAAATTTACCCTAAGCTAATTTTGATATTATGAATCCAAAAATGAAGTCCATTTTGAAAAATAAAATTTATAAAATTTCAAAAGGTGGGTATTACTATTCATAACAGCTAGTTTTATTGGTCATGGTGTGTTAGAACTCAAAGTTGCGTACAATGCAAGATATTGTATTATTCAAAGAGAAGAATATCGTGGAAGCTTGGGGTGTTACATTCTTCCCTACTTCAACTAATTCCATCCTCTAAATTTCTATAATACTATTGTGTAAAATTATTTGGGTGGTTCTTCATCATAAGTTCCCCGGGTTCCCACGTTGCCTCTTCTAATTTATGGTTTCTCCAAATATCTTTTTCCAGACGAGTCGTCCATTTTCCCAAAACTTGTTCTCGGGTATCAAGAATCTTGACTGGCTCTTCCTAATAAGATAGATCATGTTCAAATTATATTTCTTCATAGGTGAGTAAATGTGTTGGGTCAGGCATGTATTTTCTTCACAGTGATACGTGGAACACATTATGAACTTTGGAGATACTTTGTGGCATTTCCAAACGATAAGATACAACTCCAATTCATTCTAGAATTTCGAATGTTCTGATGTACCTGGGACTTAATTTACCCTTCTTACCGAAATGTATATCACCCTTCCATGGAGATACCTTCAAGAAGACAAGATCTCTTACTTGAAATTAAAAATCCTTCCTCCAGTTATCATTATATCTCTTGTGCCTACTTTGAGCTCCTTTGATGTGGGTTTGGATAATCTTCAACTTTTCCATTGGTTCTTCAACAAGTTCTGGGAATACGAGTTTTCTTTCACCAACATCATCCCAATAAGTTTGTGTGTGACATCTATTTCTATATAACACTTCATATGGTGCCATATAAATAGATGAATGGAATCTATTGTTATAGGAAAATTCTACCAGAGGTATATACTGATCCCACATACCTTGAAATTCAAGTGATAAAGATCCCAACATGTCTTCTAAGGTTTTAATAGTTTGTTCTGATTATCCATCAGTTTGAGGGTGGTAGGAAGTGCTCAAACAAAGTTCAATATCCAGGGATTTCTGAAGACTTTTCCAGAATCTTGATGTAAAACGGGGATCATGATCAGAAACAATTGATAGGGGTACTCTATGAAATCTTCCAACGTCATTAATATAAAGTATTACTAGACATTTAACTAGTAAATATTCTCTTATAGAAAAAATGTGATGACTTGGTAAAATGATAAGCAGTGACCCATATTTCATCATTTCTTCTAGAAGTCTTTGATAGACCCATGAAAAATTCTATCGTAATATCATCCCATTTCCACTTAGATTTGGGAGGATGTTTTATGACTCTTCTAGGATGTTGTCTTCTAGGTTTCACTTGATGAAAAACCATAAATCTGTACACTTAATCAGCAATCTATCTCTTCATTTTGTCCCACCAAAAATTTTCCTTCAATTTTCTATACATCTTAGTGCTACCAGGGTGTATAGAGAAATTAGAGCTATGAGCATCATCCAATAATTCCCTTATTAAATCAGGTATATCGGGAACACAAAGTCTTTTCCCAAATTTCAAAATTCTATCTTCACATACGAATTCAATCAATATATCATCATTCACAACTTTAATTTTCTTCTGAAACTCCTCGTCATCAGTCTGATAAATTTTTATCCTTTCTAGTAAAGTTGGTTTGGTAACCATTTAAAAACGTATTTATGTTTCACCTTCCTTGATTATTCCCATATCCATACTTACTATATCCATGAACATAGGATCCCTTTCAACCCTCATATTGTTCAAAACTCCATGATCATTTCTTCTCAAAGCGTCTACGACCTTATTTTCCTTCCCCGGGTTGTATTATATTGTGAAATCATAATTTTTGAGTAGTTCAAGCCATCGTCTTTGCCTCATGTTGAGTTCTTTCTGTGAGAAAATATACTTCAAACTCTTTTGATCAGTATATATCTCACATTCTTTCACCATAGAGATAGTGTCTTCATATCTTCAAATAAATGATTACAGCCGCTAACTCAAGATCATGATTAAGATAGTTTGGTTCATGAATTTTTAGCTGTCGTGATGCATAGGTAATAACTCTATAATTCTACATAAAGACACAACCAAGTCCTTTCTTTGAAGCATCGCTATAAATAACAAACCCATAATTAATTGATGGTAGAGTCAAGATAGAAGCATTAACTAATCTTCTCTTCAGTTCTTAAAAAAAATTCACACTCTTTTTTTTCAAAAAAAATTAACCCCTTTACATGTGATCTTGGTTAATGGGTTTTGTAATCAGGAAAAATTCTGGACGAAACGTTGATAATAACCTTCTAAACCAATAAAATTATGTACCTAAATTATACTTGTCGATGCGGGCCATTCATGGATTTCCTTTCTCTTTGAAGGATTGACAGATATTCCATCCTTAGAGATCATATGGGAAAGAAAAGAAATTTTCTGAAGCCTGAATTCTCACTTGCTAAACTTCCCATATAATTCATTTCTTTTGAGGGATTGCAGAATAGTGCACAGCTAATTTTCATGATCTTCATAGATTTTTGAGTATACCATAATATCATCAATAAATACAACTACAAAGTCATCAAGATATTCCTTGAAAACTTTATTCATTAGATCCATGAAAACATAGGGTGCATTAGTCAGCCCAAAAGGCATTACTGTAAACTCGTAATGCATGTACCTGGTTTGAAATGTTATTTTCGGAATGTCTTCCTTTTTCACACAAAACTTATGATATCCAGATCAAAGGTCAATATTTTAAAAATATCGAGCTCCAAGAATTTGATCGAATAAATCATCAATGTGAGGTAGGGGATACTTGTTCGTTATTTTTATGGCATTGATCTCCCTGTAGTCAATGCAAACCCTCATTGATCCCTCTTTATTCACAAAAAAAAAAGAATATGGGCTCCCCATAGATAAAAACTAGGGAGAATAAATCCTTTATTAATAAATTATGCTAGTTGTTTATTTAGTTCCACTAATTCCACAGTGGAAATTCGATAAGGGGTCTTCGATATGGGCCTTGAACCATGAATTAAATCAATGGAAAAAAATCAATTTCTTGTTTTGGAGGATGTCCAGGTAAATACTCTTGAAACACATCAACATATTCTTATACCATAGGAATGTCCTCTATTCGAATATTCTTTTCCTTGCTTGTAGTTATTTCATTCTCTTTCTCCCCAAAAATTGAATTCAGTAGAGCTACTGGGGGTGGATCTCTATAAGAATCAGATGGTGATCCTTCTACACAAAAGATATGGTACTACTTATCATCATCAAAAATTGTAACCTCATTCTTCTTAAAATAAATTTTCACATCATGGTCTGAAATCCAATCCATACAGAGGATTATATCAAATTCAATCATGGGTATGATGATGAGATCAGTAGATAAAGAAAATTTATATGCTTTAATGGGAACTAATTTACAAAACATTGTTACAATGATGCTTCCCTTAAGAGTTTTGATTGACAACTCCCTTATTAACTCAAATTGAAAATATCTAATTTTCTTAGCAAACTGGGAAGATATGAAACAATGAAATGATCCATAATCAAATAAATAATTGGATAAACTTGAGGAAACCATTAAATTACCTTCCACCACATCTTTTGGAGGTTCAAAATCATCATTAGTGATCGCATAAGCTTTTCCTTTCTCCCTTGGAATTTTCTGAGGTAAGTTTCCTTCACTCTTAGGACATTCATTTTCATAATTCTCCATTTATCTACAATTTTAGCATTCAACATTGACAACCTCTTTCTTCCCCATGCAATCACGAGCTTGGTGTCCTTTTTCACCACACTTGTAATAGACTCCCATTCTCGTTAGGAAAGTACCAGGGTGTTTCTTCCCACATTTACCATAGGATGGAAATTCAAATTTTCCCTTATTCCCCTTATTTCCATTTCCAGAGTGTTCAGCAGATCTCGTCTTCTCTTTCTTTTCTTTAAAGTCATAAGACTTACAGAATTCCTTTTCTGTCTTGATAGTACATGAGGCAATATCTTCATATGATGAGAAGGATTGTGAGACTAATGATCTACATAGAAATGGTTTTAACCTATCAAAGAATCAATCAATATTACTCATTGTGTTACTTATATAATCTATTGCATGACTTGATAACCTTTTAATGTTATCCTTATACTTTGCAACATTATCATCCTCCTTTTTCCTCAGACTCATAAATTTGTTTTCCATATCCCCACGAAGTATACAAGGAAAGTATTTTTCAATGAAAATATCTATAAACTCCCTCCATTACATATTGTATACTTATTTATCTTCCTTTGTGTTTCGAATTAATGACTACCATTGATCTGCATATCTCGTGAGGCGATAAACTACCATGGAAACTTTTCCCTTTCGCTACTCCCTGAAGCATGAAATATTTTTTCTAAGGAACTTATCCATTGCTCAGATACAAATGGATTTGTAGTCCCATTGGATTTGGGTGGTTGTTTCATCATAAAGTGGTCTAAAATTGATCCTCTACATTGTGGATCAGGGAGCTTTATATGGGTAAGGTTATTATTCATAACCTGAGTGAGTTGTCCTAGTATGTGATAAGCTGATCAGCACAAGTTGCATCACCATCTCTACTATAATTATCTTGAGTAAGAGGTAAATCCCTACATGGATTACATGCATTGATATGGTTTCCATTCCTTCTACTAGGCACCATTTCTAACAATAGCATACACAATATTAGTTTAAGAATCACAATACATAATTCCAAACTTGTAAAATACTTAACATAAATTGAACAGTTTATGGATATAATCCTTAATCATAAAAATGTTTTCATTGAGAAGTTATATACTCATAAATACTTCATAATGGTTTGTAAAGAAAATGTGAATTATCTTAAGCTTATCCCACTATAAAATAAATAGTTTTTTCCAATAGAGGTATATCTGTTGGCAAAAGTGCATTATCTATTGGAAAAACGTTTTACCAACAAAAATTGTCTGGTCACTAAACGGTTGGTAAAAACTCTGTCACTAAATTTTATTTCGATAGATAAAATAGTTCTGTTACAATTATAATAATAGAAACAGATAATATATATGTTGGTCAAAATGCTTAGCAACAAATTTCTATGAAAAATTTATCTGTTGGTAATATTATTATCAACTTCCATAACAAATACCAATAATTGATATTTGTTTATAATTTATATTTTAAAAAAGATATTATATTTGGGTATTTTTTTATTTATTGATAAAAGTTTATATTATATTTATTAATTTATTATATATAATACATATGTTTTAATTATCATACCAAAAATGATTTTTACAATGTTCAATATTAAAAAACATTAATCATATTAATAATAAAATTTAATTAAAAATGAATCAATGATTATGGTTCCAATAACTACGTACGCTACAAAATGATTCAATACATACATAATTATATATTTATTATATAATAATTAAAAAAATAACTTATGTGATACACAATCAAAATGATGGATTATTTGTGTAAACATGTCTAGAATTTATTTAAAACCCTGACATCAAAAGAATAAGAAGCTGAGCCACCTTGGGAAGCTCAAAACAAGACAAAATAAAAAGCATGTCCACCATGTTTACAAAATCACATGAACTAGAAACAGACAAAAAGGAACCAACCCCACACAAAGGAACTGTCAACAGACTATCACAACAGTTCCATTAACACAAAATCTTCTCTAGCAATAGACTAAATCAACAACCCCATCATCACCAGAAACCCAACACCACACAAGCTATAAAGTACAAATCGAAGCACCCAACAACATCACAAGAAGTGGTAACTCTGACTATGCATCAGAACTGGGGGTGGAAAGGCCACCTTTCTGAAGGAGACTGCTCTAGAAGATACCTCACCCATAATAAAGAAATAGTCAGCCTCCAAGACCATGAAACTAGAAAATTACCCCTTCATGCATCCTCCTGTAGAAAATATAGAAAATAGAGTAGGAATCCATTAGAAAAAAAAAAGAATTAGTAACACAAAACAATATCATTTGATAAATGGTCCAGGCCTGAGATAGTCGTAGGTCAGATCAACCCTAGAAATAGATAGCAACCCCTATAATATAATCACCACCTAAAAGAGAATAAAATTGGAATGTAAATCATAAACCAACATTCAAACCATGCCTTGTAGATCACTATAGCATGATAGGAGATATGCAGAACACAAACTGTAAGAAAACCAAACCCAGAAATCGAGAACAAAATGCCAAAAACCCACCATCTTTTAAGACAAGAGTCTGGTGGGAAAGGAATAACACAGAACTAGACTCTTATTTAATTTAGAATTAGTGCACATACAAGATAGTAGCCTTGTGTAGATATCTGATTCCTTATGAAGGAAAAAAAGATTTGAAGCAGGAGGATGGGGCGTCATGTGGTACAACATATTTGTAAGCGATGCATTGTAGCTACATCAATACAACACTCATCAAATGCAAACAAATAAATAAAAAATAGAATAAAAAATTAAAAATCCAAGATTGAAGTACTCAAAAACAATTCAAAACTATAAGGGCAAGACAAACCAAAATTTACTCACTCATGATATGTGCTAAAAATTGTAAGACAAAGAATAGAAAAATTCAGCAAAACAAGTGAACTAAAATATTAGTTCACATACAACATAATAGAGCCTAGGAATAAAATATTTACATTAATAAAATGGTATGGAATATCATATAAAAGGTAATTTATTTGAATTGAATACATTCTATATACATTCATATCAATAATTGACCAATTTAAAGTCATATTACACACCAATTCCTAAGTGATCAGGAGGAATTATAGACTTCTAAAATAATTTTTTTGATAATCAAATCCTATTCACCCTCGCACAAGATTATATGAACCTGGTCATTTTAAAAAAGTGTTTTTTCTTTTCATAATAATAACATGATGAAACATATACAAATTCAATTCCCCTTTCAATCAAAATTCCCATCATATATTTGTTAATCATATAAAAAACCTTTATCCGCATGAAATATAAGTTGAATGTCGTAAATACTTATCATAATAATAACTGTTATACATAGTTTTAAATATACATGCATCTCAATATGAAAAAAAAACCAGACCATATAACAAAATGAACACAAGAAATAAGCATAACTATTTAATGAGGTTTGAAAAAATGTTTAAAAGAAAAAAGAATAAAAAGTAGGGAGTAAGTTGTTTGGATCCTTGAGAAAACAATCAACTCATCAGTGTTCATATTCATCTTCTCTTACAAACAAATAAAATAATTGCAATAATAAAAATAAAAGGTAGTGGAAGATTAAAACCTTACCGTTCAAGGTAAATTTTTATGTACAATACATGGTCCTTCGTGTGAGATCACTTAATCAAAAAAATTATGACTACTCCATATATTGTTATATATAAATCGATCAAGGGCCTTCATTTGTTGCTAGAGTTAATTTTGGATTCATAGAGAGTTGGTTGAGGCAAAAAAGTTGAACCAATAATGCATTCCTACTGTCCTCCAGCCCCAAGGGTCTCCATGGGTCTCCAATATAATAGATGATTAAGAAGCCTCATTTTATAGTTAAATACTCCAACCATAGTGTGGCCATATCTCTACATTTACTGGTGGTGTATGACCTATTACCTTTCAGGTAACACTTGAAGGTGCGGAAAATACTTCAATTGAGGAAATATGATAGCCACATGTAACATGAGTTGAGGTACTTATGTTGATATGAACTATATTAAGATAAAGTATTCATGAAAATCACTAGTACTATAATAAATATAAAAGTGTTTTGAAACCAATCCATCTGCAGAGATATCTATTATAACTAGTTATTCAATACTGGAAGCCTACTTTAATATTATATCAGTACTAAAAGTGATAAGACCAGTAATAAAACATTAGCATCACAAAATGTAAAGACCAAAAAATTAAAGGGATAAAAATACAACCAAATAAATGAAACATAATCACAATGGAAAGGAGAGAATGAAACCCTTGATTCATTCCCATGAGAAGAATGAAATTATCCCCAAAAATCATATCTAAAAGCATAAGATAGAGGTTCATATAAAAAAACAATAAATTTAAATCTATTATCCAAATGCTATAATTTTAAATTACCACAATACTACTACATGAAAGATAAAATAGAATCTACAACTATTATATATAGTAGAGATTAGGGAAATGAAAGAAAAAAAATGTGATGCAATGAAAATCCTTCGGGTGGCTGCAAAGGTGAGACGCTGGAGGTAGGGTAGTGAAGACATGACGTCGGAGGTAGAACCTCAGAGAGGCAGCAATATTGGGGTCTAAGGAGCAGTGGAAGTAGAGGGATCCAGGGGAGAGGTGGAGATAGTGGGGTTGGGGTGCGATAACAATGAGGTCGGGGGGGAATGTGGGGTTGGGGGGAGATGATGACATGACGTTGTAGAGTCAAGGAAAGCAGTAGGGTAGGAGGGTGGGGGTGAGGGTAGGGCAGCGACAGATGTCCGACCGTGGATCAGGGGAGTAGCAGTGGGAAGATTGGGGATCAGCGCTGCAAATAGGAGCGCAATGGCATAGTGGGATTGGGGATGGGGGCGTGTGTGTAGGTTTTTTTTGAGGGGTAGAATTTTCCATGTAATAAGAATATAATGTTTCTAAAAAATTTAGATATAATCTCAAATTTTGGACCAATTATATTAATTTTATACTATTCAACATCATTTAATTATATATTAATAAATTATTATTATTTTAATTAAACAAATATGGATATATTTTTATTAAAAAATGATTCAATGATACTAAATTATTGATAAAAATATATATTTAATTGTTGATAAAAGATTATTGACTATTGAATAATTTTTTATAATGAAAATTGTTATGGTAAAAAATTATTAGAAATAATAATTAAAAACTATAGATTTACTTGTTAGAAAAATAAAATTTTGTATAGTTATGATAAAACAATAGATTTAATTGTTAGTAAAACATCTATTGGTATTAAGTAATTAATATCACCAAATATATCTGTTGGTAAAAATAATTCTTGGTTTGTATAATTAACACTATCAAAAGTTAATATCTGTTGGAATTACTCATTTTTACCAAAAATTATGTTATTTGTCACTAAATTTCTGTTGGTATAAGTCATTTTTTTGTAGTGTCCCCCAGGAGTGTCGTAACCAAGAATGCAGCAAGGCTTTTTGTCATGTACCAAGATACCCTGGGTCAAGCCTGAAACTCCTTGTCAAAGTTTTCACTCCTAGCTACATTTATTCCAGAGCCACCTCTACCTACTTGTATCTAGATAGGGATGTATTTCTTGGATAATACACAAAATATCTACATTACCAAAATTCTAGGATGTTTTTCTATATTAATCCTCAAAGTCTATCTTAGGGTAATGTTCTCTAATTAGTGTTTTTCTAAATATATCTTCTAAAGTTTGTACTAAAATGACTATGATACCAACCATAATGCCATGACCATAGTTACCTAGACTCGGTGAATTATTGCATAACTTTGGCATGATCACAAGGGATCAAATCCTGAAAGATTGATCAGTTTAGAAGCCTTGGAATTACTAGATACAAACATAAATTTTACATTACAATATGAAATGAAAAACAACAACATTGTGTCTCCTTTTAACAAATTCATCTCCCTTAGACTATCCCTACACATCAGTACTAATATACTTCTTCGCATCTTGTGAAAAATAAAACATAGAAAGGGGTGATCTCAGGTGCTCAGTAAAGATAACAATATAGCGGAAACTTTCATAAATAAGCATAAACATTTTAGGCAATGTATAAAAATAAAATATAATCCTTTGAAACATAAACCTCAGTAAAATATGGCAAAGATAAATCAAGTAATTCCATTTACTTATTCACATGGATATTCTATTAGTCAAATAATCACATGTAATATCAATATTCAATTTCATAATGATGGAATGAATAATTTCGGACATCATAACCACATAGTCAAGACCTTGTTCCAAGAATACAAATAATATTTTTTTTCAAGGCCTTGTTCCTAGACACTAGTGTTTCTCATGAGTCCTACTGATGCATCGAGGAGCTATAGTGGGCTCCACTCTTCACCTACTGAGTCCAATGTATTCCTCATAAGAAAAGTTTGAAACATAACATAAACATTTGTATTAAAACTAGCATATGAAATGTGAATACTTTAACCATAAAACATGAATGGTATTAAAATATCACACCATAGTAAAACATATGATAACTCATTCAATACAATATAGAAGATTGTATTATAATAAATCAAGCTCAATCAAGAATAATATCCAGTAAAGGATGTTGATATAGTTGAAAATTATTAGTAAAACTCTTTGAGTTAAATACACCTTTTTCATGAAATCATTTAAAAGTCATACAATTTATAAAGGGATAAATTTAAAATATATTTTTTAATCAAAGTGTCCCATACCACTTGGAAACTTTTTAAAGGAATTAACATTTTAAAACATTCATGTGCATATAAATAAATCCTTAAAATCATTTTAAAAACATGGAAATTAATGAAAAAGATTTAGAATAATAAATATTTAAAACATTTAAAATGAGTTTTTAGTTAAAGAGTAACTTAAAAATAATCCATTTGAAAACTCTTTTATGAAATGTGGACATGGATAATAAATATGTCCTAGTAAAAACATATACATAAACAATCTCAGATAATAATGAGATTGAGGAATTAACCCTTACCTTGTAATATTCCTTGATCGAGGGTATGTTAGCCTCTTGTATAATAGTTAAATCATTCTGATTAAATTATACAAGTACCACATACATAAATATGTTATAATATATGATCTTCTAATATTGCTTTATTAATAATATTTATGTAGTATCATCATTTTGGGTGTTAACTGATTCATTTTCCTTTATATTCATTGTTACATAAGCCATATTTGTTACATATAGGATGTATTTGATTCATATCCAGAATTATATTAAGTTCTTAAATGTTATTTTTAATAAAAAAATGAAAATTATTCTTGAATGGTTATGATAGGGAATGAATTTCATCGCGTTCATGGAGACGGTAATCCGTACATATCCAAGAGCGATAATATCATTCTATTGATGGTGAAATAGTATGTAATTGGATATTATATAATTTATACCAAATCCTTAACATTTTATATTTATTATTTACATCATTTATACACATTATTATACTCATCCAAAGAATGAAGTGTTTGAATTACAAACTACACCACAACGTGGAGATGGTAAGCCGTACGTACGCAAGTACGGTGACTTATCATTCATATGATGGATAGAATAATGAATATGGTTCCACCATATTTATAATAACATCATAGTTTGTATAAGGTACTGGAGTTATTATTTTGGTATGGAAACAACAAATAAAGAGGAAGTCGAAGAAGAAAAGAACTTTTAAAGGGGTGGTGAAATTATTACCTCTTCTTCAAGAGTTTCCTTTTGAGTTGATCAAAAGGAATCCTTAGGTTGGCTTTCTTATCAAATTAAGGCCTCTAGGTCGAAGTGAGGGTAGTTGGGAGGATATTTGAGCTGGGTTTTTCCTATACAAATGGCTTTGGAGGTGTGATTTTAAGAGAAGGGTAAGTACCCTTTTTATAAGAGATGTGAGGGTCACTTTAGGAAAAGCTTGAAATATTATTTTATTATACAATAATATTCGGTTTATAATGGCTCCAAAATAATTTATTTAATTTCTAAAGTGGGTATGGGTCAAAAAACTCTCAACTAATAGGTTTTTGACTGGTTTAGGTCACCATATTAACCTTATATTTTAGATTTAACTCTTAGTTAAATAGTTTAACTTTTACCATGTATTCTTGTATTATTATAATAAATGGTTAATAAACTTACTATAAAAAGCCAAGAGAATCCCAAGTGGTTCATTATTGATATATATAACCTTATCTAAGTCCTTTCTCTGAGCCTTATATTTTTAATAATATTATATCATTTAATAATATAGTATTTGTCTTAAAACTCATTTATGTCAATTTTGACACTATTTGGTATTTTATTTTTGTGAAAGTCATAAAAACTTTATCACTTCGAAAAAAAATTATTTAATCAACCCTAACATGTCATATTTACTTAAACAAAATCAATACAAAAAAAGTCTCAATTTACAATTATATTAATATTTATAATATCAATTATTATAATCTGTCAATAATAATGTATTTACTGCATCATCATTGTTTCATAAATAGATTTAATTATTTAATGTCTAAAAATTATAAATAAAATATTATTATGTAGGAAATATTTTTATCTTTCTAATAAATATTTATAGTCTAATTTATCTTATGTATAACCCTATATTAAAAAATTATTAGTTATTAAACATTGAATTTAACAC
The DNA here is from genome assembly GCA_963277665.1 of Viscum album. Classification (NCBI taxonomy): domain Eukaryota; kingdom Viridiplantae; phylum Streptophyta; class Magnoliopsida; order Santalales; family Viscaceae; genus Viscum; species Viscum album. The sequence continues at coordinate 2,077,190,364 of OY728128.1, read as the reverse complement.
TTTTAACTCTTCTTTAAATAAAATAATAATAAATGTCCTAATCTAATCCAAGTGGGTCAAAAGGATCATATTTTATTTATAAGATTTATTTTGGTCTAAATACACTTATCCAATATAATTAGGACACGTGTTAGGTTAATTATAATATAATTTTTTATCTTTAATTACCCAATTTACTTTTAACCGTGGTAAATAAAAGTCAAAAGTTAATATGCACCAAAAATTTCTTTCAACTTATTGTACCAAATTTTACTTACTGAAGTCAATTATGTCTCTCAAATTTTCTAAATTCAATTTAGAGAAGCGGTAGAATTACATTTTATGAAAATTTTCATATGCACCTAGAAGTTGGGTAAAATACGGTAAAAAGTTCAATAAAAATTTATATATTTAATATTATTATAAAATGACTCCAATTAATTACATTTAAAATATATAGGTATTATATATATATGTTTAACTAAAATAAATTTAAACAAAATAACCAATTTTTTAAATAAAAAGTCAGTTTTAAACAATAACATAGTGTTTTTTACTATTCATCCAAAAATGAAAGTTTTCAAAAAAATACCAAAAATTCACCCTAAGATAATTTTGATATTATGAATCAAAAAATGAAGACCATTTTGAAAATTGAAATTTATAAAATTTCAAAAGGTGGTTATTACTATCCATAATGGATAGTTTGATTGGTCATGGTGTGTTAGAACTCGACGTTGCGTACAACACAAGCTATTGTATTATTCAAAGAGAAGCATACTGTGGAATCTTGGGGTGTTAAAGTAAGTGGCCTACACTTAATATCTGTATATCACATCAATCATTATCTCTATGATCAAGACTATGAAATAATTTCTTGGATAGTTTCAGTCGATATCACTAAAATATATATAGACTCTAATTTTACCAATCTTATTCTCAATGAGGACTATATTGGCCAGCCACATTGGGTATTGGACCTCCAAAATGAAGTTGTTCTAAATGATCTTGTCAAAATTATCTTTGATTTTTGTGGCATGATTTGGGTATACCCCTCTGGATACCTGCTTATAGGCCCGACGGTTTTTTGATAAGCCTTGGGGGTGAGTGTCCACCTCAGGATCGAGGCTCGACATCTTTTTGTAGTTTGAGGAGAACACACCATGATGTTTCTTCCAAATAAGAGGTATATACCTCTTGTTATTTGGAATACACAACCTTGATAATCAAGGTAGTCCATTGGTTCTCTTCTATACCCATATGTTTTTCTCTGAGTTCATCAAGGGAAGTATAGACAACATCCCCAATTGATGGAGGGGAATCATTAAGGTCCTCCTATTATTCTTTATCCCCCTCATCTTCCTCCTATTAATCTTCTTTACCATTAGAGGGAGTATACGATGAAGGAAATTTTTTAGTATTAGAAGAGGAGTTAATGTTTTTACATTCCAAAGTGAAGCGACCCCCAATTCCATGAACAACAGTGTGGGGTTTCATTGAAGTTATGGAGGAGATAAAATGTATGGAGGAAAAGTTTATTCACTTTATCCTAGTGACATGATAGATTCTTCTAACTCATCTAATGAGGTGGGGATTTCTCGAAGCTTAGGGGATGAAATGAGGGAATTTTCATTGGAGCTTCTACCCCATTCTGGGGAGTAATTAACCTTTTCAACACTATGGGTCTCAGTTTCCATGACTGATATCATGAAGGTTGTCGAATATGACTATGAATATAGACTCATATGCTTGATATGATTGGTGGGTAACATGTAATATTCACTAGGATGCTTAAAGGGGTTGACCAAGATCATTTCTAGACCATTCGGGGAAGTGACATACTAACACTTTCAATCATGGTTTGTTTCCCTTCTTTCTAATAGAATTCTACATCGATATAGTGGGATTCACAATATTTGAACAATTCCTTATCTTTATTTAGCATCCCAATTTTCCCATTAATGAATTATTTGATGAATTTATGGTATGATAAGGGGATTTATGCTTTTTTATGCATCTAATGACTTCTTAAGAAAACATTGATGGTCATATCCTGTCAAACAACCATAAATTATTAGTTGGATATGAGGCTCCAAAACTAAGTCCTCATCATGATTTTTCCTAGTGTATTTGCTCACTTTTTTTATAGACCTATTGTTTTTATGAGGAAGACTCTCTATCTATTGTCAATGAAATATCATTGAACTTGAATATGATTTTTCTTGATAGACACATACAAGGGTCTGATGTGTCCTTGTATGATGGAATCTTTATCTTGATTCATAAAGGAGATAACCATGTGACATTATATGGGATCATTCAATATCAGACAGACTTCAACAGTGGAAACATGAGCTTCAAACTCCTAGGAGATTAACAAAGCCTTTATGAGTACTTCCCTGAGCTCTTTGGATAATTTCAAGACATCTAGGATCCACAAATTGGGCAAAACCAAGGATAACTACTTCAATATTTCATAATTTTGGCCTAAATCCATATGATTCGTAATGTAAAGATTCTCTTTCATAGGCTCTATTGAAGTTGGACTATTGGACGTCGATGGGTCATTCCTCAATGTTGGAATTGAAGGTTCTCCTATTGTTGGTGGGTTAGACCGAGCATACCCACCTACATTTAGAGTGTCATCAGACACATATACCCCTTCTTATTTATATTTTAGGATGATTAGTATAGGGTGACATTTTTTATATGAAATGGGGGTCTCCCTACTCATGTTTTACTCACTAAAGTGGTCTTCTACAAGTTTCTGCATCCTTGATAGTTTGAGTAGGGGTGTGGATAGAATTATATCATCTATCACGACTAATTATTCCTATGTACACTCAGTTCCTATGACCAATCTCTCCAATTCCTCAAGATGGTGCATGGAACATGGTTTCATATCCATACACTTCATCAGATAATGGATACATTAAATTAATCACATTAATGGAACTGAAGATTAATTCATTATCCGATGAGTATTTTGTTTGGATGACTATTTATGGTTATACCATTTAGTGGGGTGATGACTGGAGGAATAATGTTCGAGAGAGTCAATGAAAACCATGACCTTAGAATAGGATTGTCTTCCTATGTTATCTATCTTCCCTTTTATCCAGATCTTTTCTTGAAATATTGACTTGTAGAGGATTGCAGTGTCGATGTACTTCGCTCTGTCTTAATATGAGTGTCTAGGGGAATAGTTGGTTTTCTCAACTATGTGTGGAGGATATCATGGATTTAGTTGATTGCTTTTTGTTCATCCAATCATAGATCTTATGCACCCCCTTAGTATCAATTTTATTTCCATTCACCTCCTTCCATATGAGTATTAGCCAAAACATATACTAATTTTGATGGTAGATTCTCCAACTACTCTTTCCCAGAGTCTACAAATTTTTTCAGGATGAATTTAGATAACAAGTATTCATGAATGGTGTTACCTAGTGTCCAGTTAAAGGGTAAATGATATGATTGTTCATTAAGACCTACCTAGTTTATCCTATTGGGAACTAGAAGGTTAATTAATTCATTTTCCATAGCTGTTATAAAGTAGTGGTAGACTTTCTCATCTCAGAGTGAGTAAACATTATTCCTTCACTCCTCGATTTGATTTCTCCTAGCCCCCTACTCTCATATTGACAAGGTGACGTTTTTATTCATTCCCAAGGGTCTCTGAATGATATGGTGTGAGCTTGGAATATGTATTAAGCATAGAGGTTGGATTAAGTTTTATGGATGAAACCACTAATTTTATATTTCTATTTCCAAAATCTAGATGAATCATTCAAGGCTTTTTCGTAGTTACTAGTATGAAATCTTTTGTTCATTGAGAAATTTTAGTGAGATCTAAAAATTCACCCATATGTCTGACCGGGATGTGTAGCATTCACAAATCATCATAAAGGATCTCTATTTAAAGAGAAAACAAATATTCTTAGGGGAATTTATAGGTTTTGGGAGTAGTTCATCCATTTCTATATAGAAATAATATCTAAGACCCTATATTTCTCTTATTGTTTTTAGTTCAAGAGGTCAAGAATCATTTGAGTATTTAGAGTTTAGGTAAATTTAAATAGAAACTTCTGAAGGAGGTCTTCCCATCTCATGATTAAATCTAATGGAAAAAATGGTCTACCATATGAAGGCTGGCCTTTGGAGGGTTTTCACAAAGCACCTATGTCTCACTGCTTCTTATTGTATAGGGGTTCCCATCTTGGGATCACAATGGGACACAAAGTGTTTTAGATACTATTATGGGTCTCCTGAGTGATTTAAAATTGGAAATTTAGGACTCCCAAAATTTTGTGGGGGTGGGATGGTAATCACCCAATCAGGTCAAGGTTTCTGTTTTGGTTATACTAGTGTGTGCTGCTCCTCCATTAATTCCAATTGAGTTTCCAATGATTTGATGACTCTAATAATCCCTTGATAAAAATTCGGTTGAACATGAGAGACAGTATTTAGTAGTTCTTGAAGAGTTGGATCATCCAGTATCTATGGATGACATATAGTAGGGGATATATTTTTGTGGGATTCTTTGAATATGTTCTAGTTATTTCTATAATAGAGGGAATTATTGGTATACATCCATGATCAAGTCTTGGTAAACTGATGTACTCAACATAGGGTTGTGTGGATTTGTGGGATCTACTTCTGTTGATGAGGATAACCCTAATTGTAGGGGTATACTAATTAGAAGTGAAGGTTTTGGATATTATCATGGAAGATATTTTATAAGAATACTACCTCAAAGCAGTTTTGTGTTGAGTCTTCTCAACACTTTCACCTCTTCCTCCTATCAAGAGAATCATTCTTTGAGTGTGAGGGATTCAAGCTCTTCAAGAGTTGGGTTTTATGAAACATATAATTTACCTTTTTCTTTGGTAGAGGCTCGTTGAGGAGGAAGTAATGGAGTTGTTGAGGGAGTCCCCTTATTCAAATTAAGTCTATGGTTAAAGTACACACACATCCATTATTTACTTTAGTTGGGATCATGTTCTGGGGGGAATCATCCTCTCCTTGATCTTATGTGTTGGTTTCTTCTTCAGCACCATCCTTAGGGTTTTTACGCACAATGTACAGTGACACATAATTCATTTTACTCATCATATTTACCCTATGATGATTTTATGGTCGTTTGGTCACCTTCCTAGACCTATTACATCCTTTTTGGGATCCTCTCTGAGTTTTTTAATTAATAGTGACTTGGAGGGAACTTCCACACAAACTTTTCATATGTGTCCATAATGAGAGATTTGGTTTAGGAGATGCGATGAATTGGGAGACCTAATTTATTGGAACCCCCCCCCCCCCCCCTCTATCGGGAAAAGCCCGATTCCTATTGACAATGAGGCTGAGGTAAAAATTCCCCCCAACCCTATGGACTAGGGTTTCTCCCATTGTCCAAATTTTTTATCTTTTAAGGGAAACTTTATGTTAAAAATGACCCAGAACTATGGGTGGGGTTGATCTCATATCGTGGTGGATACTTATAGTACCACTAATCTCTTGATCTTGTACATCCTTATTTAGTAATGAGCTTTGTTCAACGCATTATCTGCATGTGAATAATCAGCTTATAAGGACATTAATAATGCCTAATGATTGGCCTCCCTTAAGAGAGAATCTCAATTAATGTTCTCGAATGACTGGTTCATGATTTTTTTTATAACTTTAAATCATCAGGGATAATTATTGTTAGACATATTTTGGATTGATTCTAGTTAAGTGCACTATTATTCCAAAGTATGGGTATTTTTAGTAGCTTCCCTAGATCAATGAAATTATAGGAGGTCACCTCTGGTGGATTTAGCTGACTAGAGCGTGAGGTAAAATGAAGAGATCAGTGTTCACCCCACCCTCACATGTGAACACCAGGTGATTAATCGATGATTAGACCACATAATTTATGAAATGAATAAAGGTTTTCTAATTAAATAACTTTTTGTTTCTTCCCTGATCATGGTCATCATGTAGTTGGAAGTGCTTCCAGGTTGATTTTTTGATGAATCTCTCCCAATAATTTTACATGGTCTTCATGCCTATTGTAAGGAAATAAATTCACCTTAATGTGATATAGATATGTATGGTTATTTATTAAAATTTTATATATTCACATTTTTGAAATTAACTCTAGAATGTCAAACTGATATGTAGGTGAGGGCCAAAACATGGTGGGTATATTTTCCCTGACTATTTGTCTTCTCATATTTTTCTATTATACTTTCAAAGATTCATCTACACGTTAAACCCAATATGGGATCTTCTTGGATATTTTTTCAAAAGAAGTGGGTCTAAGAGAGGTCTCATTAGCATGGAAATGGTCTAGAGGTGGTTCAATAGATGACGATTAACATGGACTATCCTTTGATTGAGATAGAATATTTCCTACTATTAATAGCGTGTCAGGCATGACTGACCATGTCCTTCCATATGCGTCAAAATATTAGGGTCTTCTCCTATTTGATTTTATAAGGAGGAAACATTATTTTTTATTGATCTTTTAGAAAAGATGAGGGATTTTGGGTCACTCATCATAAGATAAACTCTCATGATCGTTCATATTTTATCCAATAGGAAACCATCTATGGTAATCATCTTAGGGATGACCTCTAGAACTGATGGTAGCCTTATTGTGGGAAGGAACTTCATGAATTCTATATCCACTTTCATAATTTGTTAACAGATTAGTAGGATCCTAGGATACCATTTATAGATGTTTGATGGCCTCAACAACTACATAATTTAATAAAGCATTGTCGTATGTCTGTTTAGAGATTTTGATCTACCCTCGGTTTAATTCCTTTTTCATTGATCTTCCACGGGTAGCTGGAGTGGCATGTTATGAATGGATATTACCATACATGGGGTTGGGATTATATGACTCCCTTGTTTATGATGTCATATTCCAATGACTTTATGCAAGTTCAGTAAGGATATATTCCTTCCCTGGAGTGGCCCATGAAATGGGATGATAATCCCCAATTGGAATGAGTATTTGTGCTCGATCTGGTTGTTCATTTATTGTGGAATGTTTTCGATGACCCTCCACGACAAGATAAATGAATTTATGTATACTCCTGAGTAACTCTCATGTTCTACAAATGAGTCACACTACTTGGTGGGGTGGGGTCATGGGTCTAACTCCTATCTATTTTTGTTGAAGAAATTTTACTTTGGAAAAATTGTACACTACTAGAAAAATAGCCTATACCCATGGTTCAAAACCGTGGGTATAGCCCCTAAAACTGTGGGTATACCCTATACCCATGGTTTTGGGAACCGTGGGTTGGAAAGGCATCAGTATAGGTCCCCATCCTATACCCACGGTTTTCCAAAATTGTGGGTATAGTTGTTCTTCCACCGTGTGAACGAAACATACCCAATTGCCCCGGTGTCAATGTTTTTTACCCACGGTTTCAAAATCGTGGGTATAAATCCTAAAATAATGCAGGCAGTGGGTTTTGATCTTGCAACCTCTTCACTGCAAACAATTCATCTAACCACTACCCTAACATCATATTTGTATACGTATTTTATCCCAGACCTATCCCCATGGTTTTCCCCAAAACCGTGGGGATAGGTACCCATATACCCACAGTTTTTGGAAACCGTGGGTATAAGTGACTTTTCAGGACCTATCCCTACAGTCTTGGAAAACTGTGGGGATTGACCCCCCTATACCCACAGGTTTTGATAACTGTGGGTATAGGTCCTGAAAAGTTACCTATGCCCACAGTTATCAAAAACCGTGGGTATAGGGGTACCTATCCCCAAGGTTTTGGGGAAAACCATGGGGATAGGTCCATTTTCTAGTAGTGGTAGGATGTTCCCAGGGATTTATGTCTGACCTTCCATTATTTTCAGGATGTGATGAGAAACATCCTCATTATGAATGGGGATATACACTGACTCCAAGGTGGGGGTAGGAATATGAGTCTTCCCCGGGTTCATATTCGAGATATGTCGATTAGGTCCTCTATTTTACATCATATTTGACTGGAGATCTTGATATGTGAAGTCATGGATTTTCATATGTTCGTCATTTTCTATCATATTTTATTAAAGGTCTTGATATTTGGGATATTGGATTTGAAATTGCTTTTTTTTACCGTATTTTACAGGATTTCTTGAAATTTGCAATCGGGTATTTGTATCTACTTATTATTTTCTACCATATTTTATTGATGGGATTGATATGTCTAATCTGAGATTTCAATCTACTCATTTTCCATCATTCTTGACTGGTGGGATTGATATGTACAAGTAGGGATTTTAATTTTCTCATCATTTTATGCCTTATTTGACTGGTGATCTTGGTATATGTGTGCATGGATTTTCATCTACTCATTTTATACCATATTTGATTGGCAAGCCTAATATTTATAAGAAGATATTTTCATCTACTCATCACTTTCTATCATATTTGAATGATGGTCTTGATATGTGTGAGAATGGATTTTCATCTTCTCCACTTCCACCATATTTGATTATCAATCTTGATATGTGGGAGAAAGGATTTGAATCTGCTCAGCGTTTTTCACTATATATGACTAAAAGGCTTGATATGTGTGAGTAGATATTTATATCTGCTCATTTTCCAATATATTTTATTATAGATCTTGATATGTGTGAGGATTTATTTTCATCTGCTCATTTTCTTGCATATTTGACTGGAAGGCTTCTTCAATAGAAACAAGAATGTTGGTTTGTCCATAGTTATCTAACTTTTTAACTCTGAAGGCTACCTTGGGGGTATGAGTTTGGATGATTTGGGATTGGGACCATGGAGTAGTGTCCTCTTCCTGGAGAGGATTTTGGACCACATGACACTGGTGGAAATGACTTCTACAATGATCCACAAGGCGGAACCCCTGTATCATAGAGATGAAATTGCTGGAGACCTCTCGATTAGTATACCTAAGGTATGGGAGGAACTTGTTATCGCGTTTTGGGGACAGGCTCATGAAAAAGTTTTATATATCTATTAGTGTTATTTGGTTCTACACTGCCAACCATTATTGAGTGGAAAAATGGTTGGAATTTATGAACTATAGGTCCTTTCATGCAACTTATGTAGTAGGGAGAATACCATTGAGGTGGTACTATCGAATCAGCATATTTGACACCCAGTGTTTAAGGAGTTGTTTCAGTGATAAAATCCTCTGATTAAATGTATATCCATCTTTTTTATTTTCCAAATCATACATGTTATTGAATTGATGAACACCATTTGGATTGAAGTGATATCTCATGAAAGTACATGCAATACATGTGACAAACATGGGCACAAAAACCTCATTAAAGCAGCATCTCAAAAAATGATAATGTGCATAATTGATTTCCTTGTTTTGCCTTATTCATTTTGGATATGAAAGAGTAATAACATAAAGGTGACATAATCATCTTGGTTAAGGATTCACATCAGGTGAACGATTTTTTAAGAAGAAAGAAACATGGTTTTTTTAGGTATGAATGATTCTAAGGGGTTTGTATATTGAGCGATCATTCACTTCGAGCTAACCATTTTCTTACAATGGCATACAATGGGGGTTTTCATGGATATAGAAACACCCAATGGTTCTTATATCTATGATGACTCATGTAACAACATTCCAAATGATAATGTTCTTTGGGGAATGTGGCTAATGACGATTAAGAACTCACATTGGCCGAGAGGATGAGAGGTCGGTTTCATCACGCTATTTCGGGGGGGGTATTTCCTATTCAAGGAATTTATTATAGTTTCTATTTAATACATGTTTAGGAATCTGTTGTTCATTCTTATGTATAATTTGGGTCACCCTTGAAGTAACAACCAATTATTAACATTTATGAATTTGGAATAATCTGTTTTTATATGAGGCACTCCATCGATGGTCTCTATAGAAAAGAGAAACTTATATCATTTATTGTTATTATTATTGTATTTTTAAACCATATAGTTGGGTGATTTTGAGTTTATCATCACCCAGGGATATGGGAGTTATTTTAATTTTGAGATCGGACCCATAAGATGGGCTTCCTATACATCATTTTGAATGGAATTAGAATCCATGTAGTTTGGTTTCACTTAATCGGACATATAATAACTTTTAAGGTGATTTGATAAGGTCTAGGCCATGTTGTTTAATTTCATGTGTCATGGAAGTCTAGGCGGAAGGTTCTTAGTCAAATTTTTGTGAGAAACTTATGCCAAACTGGCACATTGTGCATAGAAAAAGTGTGGTCTCCTATGTGCAGTTTGATCTTATTGAGAATATGGATGGTTAAGTATAATGATGAGAGGGGGTCAAAAGGAATGAATCCCTCTAAGTCAGGAATTACCCTACTAGGGATATGGTCCATATAACTTTAAGGTGAATTTAGATGTTGGGTTTGGACCTCAGGGAGGCTTTTTATGAATCCTAGTTAGTCAGGAATAAAAGACGATGTAGTTCACATGGGTTGGGGCTTACACCTATGGAGGAGGCACATATGGGTTTATTCATCGAGGATATGTCCCTTTAATGGTTTATCCAATGGAGAATATGGCCCTTTGAGAGTATGATAACATGGATATGTGGCTTATACTGAATGGGATGCCCATGTTTCTGGAACCTTGAGGAAAGTCTTGACTCAGGGTTATTTTATGTTTTGGTTAGGGCTTATACTTAGAAGGATGACCATCTTCTTGGTATTGTTCTGATATCATTTTCACTATCCTCCTATAATCCCCAATTATTCATTCTAGATGTGAGAAACAAGAGGACATGGTAGATCTGGAAATCACACAATCTAGCTTGTCTGCTGGTGGGAGATGTATATTCCCAAAGAAATAGGGAAAGAGAGAGGGATATAATACCCATATCCTATCTTATTTTCATATCATGGGAATAAATGGAGATAAGGATAGGTATTTGAGGTTCCCATCACTTTTTTTTGGTAACCAGTATAGACACATCGACACCTAGCTACGACTTGGCAGGTGAGGAGGAGAAAGAGTGCAACCTTCTGTAAGAAAGGATAAAGTATTACACCCAAGGGGATTCCCTTATCCTGGATCTGGAGAAGATATTAGGATACAACATTAACCCTTAAAGGTAAAATCTAGCGTGATCCACTCCGTCCCCTATTGAAATAAGGATTTCCATGTTTTTACCTCCATAGTGGGGACCCTCTTTACCATGGGAATATACACTCTAGAGCATTCGTAGGATCCCACTTGTTATGGAGTTTACCAATAGGACCCTTATTACCATGGGTATGTATGCTCTATGGGGCATGATGATGTGCCTAGGGATTTGATCATACACATTTGGTGGTTTTGGGAGAGGGCATTGCTTGATACTGTTAGAATGGTTCATGGAGGGGATAAAGTGGGGCATAATGGTATGCCAAAGGAAATCCATTAGAGTGGAAAGAATTAACAACCAATCGGGACCCATTCCCCATAAAGTGTTACCATGTGAGATGGGGTTCCCTTCTCATTGAACTTTTCTACGTGGGTGTCTCCCACCTAGAGCATTGCTACATGAGTGTGGTTGTCATCCAAGAAGTAATTTTCTATGTAGTTATGAGTTCTTCCTACATATAATCTTCCTATGTGAGGTATGGAACCCTCTTCATAGAATTTTACTCTATAGGGTGATGGACTACAAAGATGAAATCCACTTACATTTTTTAGAATGGCATCCTCTTGTGGTTTCTTATTTTATGCGGATGGTCGGGTGAGTTCCCTTTTCTACCTTAATGTTATGTTCTTGGTTTAACTTCTCAAAATAGATGTCTCTCACACTTTATTTAACTTTTTTTGTTTTATCTTTGGCTCAATATTAGGTTTTTTATAGAGGTATGAGGGTAAATAGTCACTATGATGGTCAGTCATCCATGGTGGACCACGAGGATCTAATTATTGGGCAATTAAAAATACCACACAAACCTAAAAATGACTTATTCATTTGTGGGGGACGGTCATTTTGTAGGGGATGAGAAACACCTTCCAAGATAAAAAATGATCTAGTTTTGTTCCCAGGTTCCTATGAACCCCATAACGTCCTGCAAACATTTTTTTGTGGGATGTGATGTGGATTGGTCATCTGCATAACTAGTTATGTTTCCATACCCTATCGCTCATTTGTGTCCTGGAATCCTTAAAAAAAATTCAAACTATTATTTAGGTTTTTTTACCCTTACAAAATCCATGAAACTATTTTCCACTTCCATGATGAGTTTTTAGGACCCAAAAATGACACAACATATAAAAATAAAATAGAACCTGAATGGTCCCAATGAAACCTCCACATGATTTGTGACCACCCACCATATAATACCACATCTGACCCTGGTGTTTTTGAACAAGATCAATGAATGGGATGAAATGACGATAACCAAATAGAAAACATAAGTGCTATATAAAAACGCATGTGATATTGTATATGAAAGTTGTGAGTTATAAACGATCAGTTAGATTTCACCAAAGATTATATGCATTTAATTCAATGTTACATTCCATTGACTCTATTTTAAAAATAGTTTCTAAAATCAACTTTTCAAATGGTAAAGAATAAAGAAAATATGTATAAAATTTAAACCCTTTTATTCCCCAAGTAAAGCAATCCTTTTTTTTGAAAAACTGGTCTCTCCAAGCCTAAAACCATCAATTTACCCCATTAATAAATCAAAAATTTCATCAAATATGTCACTTAAAAGTAAAAAAAAATATACCCTTCCAGTTTAAAATGAAACCACAAAAACCATATTCTCTTCCTAAAACATTTCATGATTCTATTTCCAAAACAAGCATCACATTAATGTATAAAATTAATACATTACAAACCATTTTTAAACCAAATAGAAGGTAAACCAAACCCTAACTAGAATAGATGACTTGCACATCTATCACCAAAGAATTAATAAAGCATAAACACTAACCACAAGTAGTTCCGCACAATTAAAAACTATGGAAAAGGTTTTATATATATTAGGATACACTAAATTGTCCTCATAAGGATATAAAATCATCATAAACCCACTAAGATCTATCATGAATATTATTATACATGGTTTCCTCAGATCGCATCTTTTTAAGGGTCCCCTATGTGGAACTTGAAAATCCCTCTCTATACCCCTTAGGATCACCATGTATAAAATAAACCCCTTAGAGGGAATAATTTTCATATGGAATTAGACAACATATGTGCACTAAAAAATTGTAACATGAATCCATACCTTTCACCAATTCACCTAGTGTTCCCATGATATCAACAAAAAGGAGGAGTGAAAAGAAAATAGATCGAAATTTCATCACATAAATCAATTTTTAAATAAAAATAATGATACCTCGTATCACCACAAAAACCCTCACATGAAATAAACCCATTTCACATTCTTGTATAAATATCAATAATAAACATCTCCCAAAGGCCACAATCCATACTAATTATAATATAAGAAAAGGGTATTAAAACTTATTGAAACTAAAATTTCAAAAAAAACTATTTTTATCAAAGTTATAATTAGAAGTTTGAAAATAGGATTAGAATTAAAAGATATTTAAAACTATTTGAAATCCAAAAAATTAAAAGTTATTTGAAAATTACTAGAAATAAGATAATTTCCTATGAATAAATTATGAAATTCCTTGATGTAACAATATTCTCAAGTCAGTTAAAACAGGTGAAAATCACACCCATTTCTCCCAAAAAGACTCTTAAGAATCCCACACTCTTTCAAAATCAACCAGCATCAAACACCCCATTTGAAATCATTGAATTAAATTGAAATATTAACTATGGTGTTTTTACAAATACATGGAACAAAATAAGTCCACCAAAAGTGTAGAAACCACTTGAAAATTATTTTAAACCATATTGGGTAGGATATATAGATATAATTTAGAAATAAATAATTTTAGAATGCTCAATCATCTTATGGAATGTAATATATAGGAATAAAACTCTATTGAAAAATGAATTTTTTATTGTGGGATCCGATCAATATTAGACCATTCCAAAAAAAGAATCAGAAAAGTTATTTTTTAGCATGGTATGAAGATTTTTTCAATGGGTAATTTTTCCTTCGAAAAAAGGTTTCATCGGTTACATTTACATGAGCATTAGTGATTTCCAAAAAATGGCCTCAAAAATATTTTATAAAAAAAATATGTCCATAAAAAATAGAAAATTTAAATTTTAAATAAAATAATATTTTTAAAAAATGAAATATATTAAATTATAGACATCTGAATTAAAATCAATATTACATATAATATGTATATTCAAATATTATCAAAATAAATGTGTTAAAAAATACATCAATCACTATTGTGGATGAGGGTAATCTAGAGGATGTGGTCAAGGGAACTCTATCCTTATTTCATATGTCAGTAGTTGCATGTACTTCATCATCTGATCACACTTCTGCTCCTAAAATCAATGTTGTTACTCCTACTATTACTACTAGTGTGGACAAAGATTTTACTATTCCTTATAAAGGGTCTATATAACCTCATTATGAGATTCTGGCTTCTCCTCATACTCTCTATCCAATGATTATGATGCCACAAGATCTTCCCTCAAACTAGATAATGACCATTAATAAATAGAATAATCTATTTTTGGCATCAATTGAGAACTGATTCTAATAATTAGGCCTTTCTAAAAATCATACTAAGTCACCTATATCCGTGTTGTGTCATCAAATCTTCATTCCCTGGTGGACTGACCCTTAGTCTTGGGCTAACACTCATATTGTGTGTGATAATTCATGACCTCATATGACTTTTTTAAATGAAATTTTAAATTAAAATAGTTAATATATTATTTTTAGTTATTTATAAAACATAAAAAAATTATTCTGGCCATAATCTGAAGTGGTCGACCACTAGTTTCCCTCTAGTGATAGGATCAGGGTACATCCTATTATAAGTATCAAACTTAATAATATTGAGATTCTCAACTACCTATATGAATATGAAATTAATAGTTTATATTTAATGTTATATAAATTTTTAAAGAAAATTACTTACCATATGTTGTCGATGAGTATTTAATGTATGACTACCAACTCTTTGTGTGACCTCCTGCCTCCCTCAGTTCTTCTGGCCTGATGATGATCTCCTATAAAAACAATCTCCCATATAGTATGAGCACAATCCATCACAAACCAAAGGTGAGATAGAATCATGTCGATGGTTGTTCCCTGACTAATCAAAAACTATGGATCCAGCTTTCTTCATGGATCTCTTCTTTAGATTGTTTAAAAACTAATAACAAAGTTCATGTATATAGGCCTCCTAGGCATCCCAAATAGAGGTTATCAATATATCTTCAATGGTATTCAATAAAACCTATAAATAATTAATAATCATAAGTTAATAATTAAAGAAATTTTAAAACCCCATTATTTATTTATATACCATCCAATCATCAAACATGTGGTGTTTTACATCAATGGGAATCTGATCCCAAGTCACCCATGATCCATAAAAGTAATTCCATAAAATAATACTCCCCTATCCAATAAATAAATGCAAAAAAAATATGGTAAAAATAAATAATAAAAAATTATTACATAAATTAATTAATTAAAATTGATGCTAATTAATGAAAATTAACTAAAACAAAAAACTAAACACTCCTCCACATGAATGGGTAAAAATCAATATATGGACGTCGATTAGGAATATAGTCACAAATCATCAATATTGTAAGAAAAATACCACTCTGAGTTGATGATGAACTACCAACAACCTCAGGGTTAGATGATAAAGAATTGAGCTCACCACTAGAAACCATAGCCCCCTAAAGAATATGGAACATCTCAGCTAAATCATTTTCATCCATCTGAAACATAGAAATAATTTTGTTATCAAATTTTTGGAAATTAGTATTACCTAAATATATATATTAATTATGACTATAGAGGACATGTAATTTGGTCATTCTTTATATTCATACTCATTTTCATATATGAGGGTTTCAATATCTTCATCTTTCTCTTTAGTATTATAAATTTACATAGGATATTCAACTTCATCATCCCTTTATTTTTCAAATTAATTTGTTTCATTATAAAAATAATTGTCACCATAGAACCATAACCATGGGGTGTTATCATCAATATTTATGTCTCTTTGTGGAAAAGATGTATTTGTAGTTGTCACTTAAAAAATTCATCTTCCCTTCACTTCAACAAAACCATATTCACTTTCAATAAAATTATTTTCATCATATTTAATTATTATAATGCTCCACCATTCAAATAAATCTCTTGAAGAAGCATTAAAATTTTCCTAATAAATTTTTTGTTCCTAATGATCCAAATAAAATGGTTCATTTACTACAAAAATGATTATATATTTAGTGTCAACAAGTCCATGGAATGGATGAACATGCAGGCCTCTATTAGTATCAAAGAAATGTCATTTAAACATCATTTCATAATTCTATCCCATATAATACAACTCAATTACTTCATCCATCATGACATAAAATTCCACATCAATTTTTTTATGATGATATCATCTCCAGAAAAAATCAGTATTCATTGTTTTTTTTACTCACCATTTGCATGCATATAAAATTAAAAATCATTCATGAAAAATGAATTATAAGATTTAATCACTTCGTATAGTGGGTTACTCAATACACACAATCGATTATCAATTTTCTTGACACATTGTTATACCTTAAAAATTGAAAAAAATAGCAACATAACAACTAATTAATTGATTTCATATGCTTAACCACAAACAATTTACTTATAGTATCTTTGAAATAGTAGGAAAAATTATGTTTCTCGAGTTCATTGAGAGAATATAGTGTAATTTAGGGAAAAAATTTCTTAATTTGATCATTATATAATCTAAAAATAATATAATATTAATTTACTTTACAAAATTTTTTAGGAATAGGTTATAGTAACACTCACTATACAAATCATGTCATTTATTCAAAAATTATTAATTCATAAAAACACAGGGTGTAACATTCAAACCTATAAAATTAATATTGCACACTAAATTCATCAATCCAATAAAAAAATTAGGATACATATTCCTCATCTTACACTCAAGTTCCCACATATCATCCTCAAACTAGTGGTGTTTTTACAAAACCATGACTATGTGAGTGGTCTTGTTTCATAGAACCTTCTCTATGTAACATAGAATATACTCCTTGTGATCCTTATAAGAACGATCTTTCTCCATTGTTATGAACTCAAAGTCCAATACATGTGAAGGATCAGTTATTTAATTCCTCTGGAGTGATGAATGGAACACATTGTGAACTTGATAGAGGTTTGGTGGAAGTGACAAGAGATAGTCTACCATCTAGATACGATGAAAATTTTCCAAGGGACCATTATACCAAGAGATTAGTTTCCCTCTCTTCAAAAATCTCATAAAACTATTCCAAGTATAAATTATTAGAAATAACTTATCAACAAATTCAAATTCAAGATCACGTTAATGATTATCGGCATAACTTCGTTTTTCCAACTCTTAGTTGCCTTGATGAGCTAGTGAATGGTTATACCCTTCTCTTCCATTTATATATATATATATATATATATATATTAGGTCCTAATATCTTTATTCTACCATATTTATTCCAACACATTGTATATTTACATTTCTTTCCATAGACCTCTTTATAAGGAGCCATTTGAATGATTGATTAAAAATTATTTTTGTAAGAAAATCAACTATTTGAAGGTGTTGATCCAAACCACATTTGAAATTAAAATAATAAAAACTCAACATATCCTATAGGGTCTGACTTTTTATTTAATACTGACCATATATATGAGGATAATGCAAAGTTCTAAAAAACTCTATATTAAGAGATTATTGAAGACTTCGCCAGAACTTTGAGGTAATCCTCATATCTCAATCAGATAAAATGGAATTTGGTACACCATTAAACTTTACCAATTCCTTAATCCATATCCTGGAATACTAATCTATATATATGCCTTCTATGATGGTGATTAATTGTTCTAGTTTTGTTAAGCGATCGACTAAAATTCAAATAGAATTATTCCCTTTAGATGTTTTATGGAGTCCCATGAAAAAATACATTGTGATGTTTTCCTATTTCCATTCTAGTATGGGTAATGGATGCAACATCCCCTTATACTTTTGTCTTCTAGAATTAAATTTATAGAATACTAAGAAACAAGATATAAAATCTATGATTTCTATCTTCATTCCATCCAACTAGAAGTATTCTTTGAAATCTTTATACATATTCATACTTACAGGATGAATAGAGAATGATGAAATATGATCTTCTTCAAAAAGTTCCTTTTTCAAATCTTAGTTGGATGGAACCCATACATGGTTCCTATACCGTATCATCCTATCATGATCAAGGATAAACTATAGAGAATTTAGATTATTATTTCTAATCTATACATTTTAATTATGTACCTATTTAATCTTTACTTGGATAGTTGATCGAACATTCAATTGAGTAAGATACAAATTTTCCCCTTCTTTCAAGATTTACAAATGCATCCATTAAAAAACCTGAAATACTAGATTTTTTTCATCATCATCAGGGATAATTTATCCCCATCCTTTCAATTCAAATCATCATCCATCTTGTTCACTTTCCCATGGTGGTAATGTATTGATCAGTCATAATCTTTAATAATCTCTAACAATCTTCTTTGGCACATATTCAACTGATTCTGTATAAATACATAATTCTACATTTTATGATCAGTAAACATATCACTCTTTCCTCCCTAAATATAATTCCTCCATAACTTTAATGAAAAAATATCCATAGCTAACTCTAAATCATGAGTTATGTAATTTTCCTCAAGAATATTTAATTTTCATGAAGAATAATCTATAACCATTTCATTGTGCATAATAAAACATTCGAATTCCTTCTTGGGTGCAACATAATATATTATAAACCGATATCCACTATATGTAATTGTAATAACATGTTTTTTTACTAATATTATCTTTAGTTCATTGAAAGTTTTCTCATATTCATATTTTCAAAGGAGCATGGTTGCCTTCCAAGTTAACTTGTTCAGATCATTATATAGAAATGAAAAAATTCCCACAAAAAATCTATAATATCTATCTAAACCAAGAAAACCATGGGTACCTTTCACCACCCTTTATCAAAACCCTCGTCTAAAATAGTGGCCAAATGAAATTTCCCCTTGTCCCTTGTCTTAAGAGGTTTCTAACGATCATCATCATCATTAACCCTTTTGATTGGGCATTGGTTAACATAATTACCATTCTCCAAACACGTGAAGCATTAAAGTGGGGGAGGTTCATTCTGTGAATCATTCTGTCTATTTTCATTGTTAGATAACTTCTTCCCATTAATTAAGCAATACATATCCTTAAGACCTTCTATTCCAAACATTATCCCTTTTAGAGAATTTTCTCCATGATTCTACCCACACTTTGAGAATAAATTAAATATCATCTTATTATCTCCATGGCTTTTAGATCTTCTTTTTAACTTCATCTTCCTTTTCGCGTAAAACACATGTGATTGATATGTAACTCTAATATTAATTTCCACCTTGATAGCTGCTAGAATAATCTCTTCATAGTTATTGTATTTTATTATGTATAATTCCCTTCAGATACATGGTATTAAAATACTAAGGAATCCATAAACCATAATTTCTGGTTAGGAAATAATAACAAAAACATACCATGGAAGTCTTATAAAATTATCCCCATAGGTACCAACATATTCATCACCCATTTTCTTTAACTCAAGGAACTCTTTTTTCCATCTTCATACAAAGAACATGAGGAAAGTACTTATTGGGAAAAAATAGAACTCGCCCTAATCTATGGAGTTAATTTCATCATGTTTCCTCGTATTCTTGATAAGATTATAGAATTTTTTAATTTATATTGAAAATGGTAGACAAAAAATGAGTTTTCCATGTTCAGAACACTAGAAAATGAAAAATATCTCTGTAGTGGTACTAATATATTTTTCATAAACTAGTGGATTAGTGGTTCCACTAAAGGAAGGTTGATGTTATTCCATTAAGGACTCAATGTAACATTATTCCCTCATTTGATCATTTAGAATAACAGCACAATTCCTAGATTGACAAAGTTTTGTGAGCATAAAAAAAAGATTTTTCATTCCATATCCAATAAATATTGGATTTTCGTGAGGATATTTATTTCATTTTCCATTGAATTCATCATTAATGAGGATCCTTCTGGTTCCAACCATTTAGTAAAAAAAACGTAGTGTAATAAAAATTAATCATAATGGGGAACTACATAATCCTGAAAAATCACTTATATGATTTGTAAATTATGACACATTTTATAATCTATGACACTTTATGTTTATCCTAAGATATTCATAAACATCTTCTATTTAAATCCTTCATGATGGTTCATAAAGAGTGTGTGAATTCCCAAAAAATCCCCCAAGAGTGTCAAACTAGGTGTACAGTAAGGTCCCTTATCATTCCCTAGTTCCCAATTGAGTGTAGCTTAATATGTTTTTTTGGGGTTTTACCTCTGTTTACATATGTTCCAGAGCCACATCCACTTTTATTATCTAGATAGGGATTTAATTTCATCTAAACAACTTATTCTATCCTTTACCAAATTTCCATGATATTTTCTCATATTTTAACCCATCCTTAGACTAATCCTTTGACATGTCCTTAGGGATATCCCTAAGGTTTTATAATCCTTGTTTCCAAGTATTAACTAAAGATATCCTATAATACCAACTATAGTGAACCGAGATTATCATACATAGATATTACTTCATTTTGATAAATATTTATTGCATTATACAAACACATGCATGAGGAACATTATAATTTAATGTCTTTTGAAACATGTAAACATAAACAGTTATAAATAATTAAGCTACATCATCTCCCACTAAATTCTTCACAACTAGAAACCTTCTTATACATATCATACATAATACATTACCTCGTAACCTGGGGAAAGGAATCATAATAAAGGATGATCTCATATTACTAGAAATGGTAAACAAGGGATATATGTAAGCAAATATGAGAAGAATAGTATGAGAACATGGACAAAATATTTGAAAAGCATACCCTTCATATCAAAGATCACAATCTTGAATCATGGAATAAATATTGGTAGTCTGTATGACATGAATCATAATGGAATAAAAAAAACATGATCTATGAGAGAATAATATTCTTATAAGATAATGAATTTGAGTAATACACATAAGCATATAAAATCCTTTCCATATTGGTCAAAGATCACTGCCAAGGCCATCGTAGTAGAAAAATTTCATTCCTATATCAAGTTACCTCTTCATTATAGCCATGTCTTACTGAATAGGGTTCACTCCCTATTATAGATCTATCTTACCATACAATATTCACCCCTCATTCTATCCATGTCTATCTCATGATATATATAAATATTTACCCAATTTATTAGAGGGAGATATAGGTCCCACCTGTTATATAATGAGAACCATATTTATGTGTAACAAAATATCATAAAAATTCATCACATAATAACCAATGAAATAAAATGGATACCATAAACATTTCATCATATCATTACCTATGTAAAAGATACATGTTTCATAATCATTTCATCATCGAATTACTAGTAAAGAAAATCGAGTTTCATAAACACTTTTCCATGAAAAGATAAACCATTCTAATAAATGGTATGAATGGTATCCTTGGATAATATCCCCATTAAGGATTAGGTGACACTATAATATGTCATCTTAGATGTAATTTTTTTTGAAAGGTCATTTAAAAAATTTCTTATCGAAAATATCCTTTCGACTTTGAAAACATTTTTCTAAAAACATAAAACATATTCAAAATCATTGCCTTTTGAAATAATTTATTTAAGATATAAATATTTTTCAAATATTAAGGAAAATATTTCTTTTTAAAATAAAAATTAAAGCACGTAAGGGAAGTCCGAAATCATTGAGCGTTCATGACAACGTGAAATATTGTTTATATCATACTTATTAAAAGAAAATATTTTTTTCACATTATCTATAAAATCCAAATAGGAATTGTTTTGGAAAAAAATATGATTATTAATTTCAAAACATTTTTATAAAAGGTAAAACTAGTATAAATTTATTTTAGAAATTACATGAGAGTAATAAAAAAATTTGATAAAATTTTTAGAAAATATGGTTTTGAAAGAAAACAAATTTATGACTGAAGAGATAAATAATGTTAGATTTTCTTAAGAATGTTTTCTCAATTATATCAAGTTCCAAAGAGTAGAAAAATGGTAACATTAATTTATGAAATAAAAAATACCCATAGTATATTAAAATTAAGAATAATTATTGATAGTTATATCATGATATTTCAATATGGGGGACTTTATCATAAACAATCCCGATAAACGATGAGATTGTAACATAAAATCATTACCACTTCGGTAACCCTGAATCGTAAACCCCATAAAGAAAGAAAATAAAATAAAACATAAAATATCATGAGCTTAAATAAATTCATAATATTCTACATCAATGGGTTTTAATATACACCTCATGGTATAATATAGGTGCATACCAGAACATATATTTCAAAGAAGGAAAATTGAGATGAAAAATCCCTTACTGAATGAGTAACTATCGAATCATAATCCCAATAAAATAATCACATAAATGGAAAAATTAATTATAATTAAATAATTTATACTCATTATAAATAATTTCATAGGGTATTATATACACCACAAAAAATAAATGATTAGTGAATATGGAACAAGACTCTCAGAAATAAAAGTGTGATTAGAAATCCCCTTACCTTAAGTCTTGAATTTTGTCATACTCATTCAAACGCACTGTATAATAATTATAATTTTATTATAAATATATGACAGAACTATATTCATATATATCATACCATACATTATTTTATTATGACATTATATTACCGGTTTATTAAAAATTCCATGTTAAATTTAGGTTTTTGGTAATAACTGCTTTGTTTTTCGTACATGTTTTCACCTGTTATTCTTGGTCCACATACTTAAATAATTACTTAATAATCTAACTAATGATAACCATGATATATATATCATATAAATTTTTTATATACATATTTATTTTAACCCATAAGATTTAGTATTAATAAATGAAATGTACTATTCCTAGAAACGGTAGGTCGTACCTTCTCATGAATGGTGTTTTTGATTTTCCAGATGGTTTGAAAGAAAGAAAAGTAAATGATATATTATAATTATAGAATTTATTTAATTTCATATATATAACATATTTTTATTAAACACTTCCTTAATACAGTCCACGTAAAGTATGAACGAACCACATTGCTTCGTGAGGGAGTAGTTTTCCGTACACATGAACGACGTTATCATATTCCCAAAAAATGTATATCAAGAAGTTATGTATGATATAAAAATTATTGAATAATAATATTATCATTAATATCATATAAAAATATCATTTAAATCATTATTACTAACCTTGAAAGGTGGAAATGTAAAGACTAACGACATTGGTTTGCATGGAGGTAATCCACTGTACACACGAATGATGCATTCGTAACCTATTTGATGGAAGTGTGTGTGGTTTAATGAAATAAATACAATGTAATAGAAAATAATTTTATGTCACATAATTATTTTATTATATATGGTTTATATAAAAATAATTTAAGTGGTTTCAGGAATAAATAAAACAAAAACGTTCAATGATTAACGTTACCTCTTTTTTGGGTATCCTCCTTAGGTTTTCACTAAATGCCTCCCTTGGTTGAATTTGTATCTGAAATAAGGATTCTAGGATGAGGAGAGTAAATATGGGAAATTATTTGGGTATTTATTTTCATAAATAAAGATGTGTTATGGTGTGAGGAAGTTAGTATAGGGGTGGCCATTTATATTTGGGGTTGGGGAAAACTTGTAAATTTTTGAAAGAGAGATTTCCACCCATGTTTCTCACATGTCACCAGGGTCCAAAATGGAACTTTATTAAACCTAAAAGGTTTAATGGTATATATTTGGAAATATAATGGTTTTTATATAAGTGTATTGGTGACATTTACCCTTATATTTTTGTTTAATCCATGGTAAAAACATTTTTACCTTAACTGCAATAATTAATTTTTACTTCATTCACTATTCATTTTAGTCAAAAATTAAGTTAGAAATATTATAAATTATAAATTATGTGTATTGAAAATATGATTTCAATTTTTCTAAATTATAATCATAAAATTGTAAAAAATAATTTAAAATTAATCTTACAAACGTGACGAGAAAATAGGGTTTTAAAGAAAAAATGATCAAATGTTTACAACATTTTTATATTAAATTTTAATATTAAATTGATTAAAATAGCATAAATTGGATTAATATATGTATAACTAAACTAATTACACTTTAAAAAATTAAATATAATTTAACATTATAAATAAATTAAATGAAAATCCATTTTTTAATTAAAACTCTTTATTTTTTACTATTCACTAAAAATGAAACATTTCAGAAAATTCATGAAAAAAATAAGAAGATAATTTTTTCATTTTAAATTAATAAATGGCATTTAATTTATGAAATTTGTTTTTAAAAGTTATAAAAAATAATTTTATTATTGCTAAAAATATAAATATAAATAATTTCTTTGACAAATTGGTATTTTAAAACATATAAAGACTTTAATTAAAATTATGTATTTTATTATCCACATAAACATTTTGTAAAACCACTATAATTAATATTTTAAATGTAGTTATTACTATTCATTTTTATAAGTCTAATGAAATGGTTATAAAGGTCGTGTTTTAATAATATTAATAATATATCGTGATTTTGTTGAAACTCAATGTCATGTGTCACACAAGCCAAC
Source organism: Viscum album (assembly GCA_963277665.1). Classification (NCBI taxonomy): domain Eukaryota; kingdom Viridiplantae; phylum Streptophyta; class Magnoliopsida; order Santalales; family Viscaceae; genus Viscum; species Viscum album. The sequence continues at coordinate 2,077,165,525 of OY728128.1, read as the reverse complement.
TGTGTGTTGTGTGTAGTGGAAGATAACTCAGGGTTCCATGTAATGAATTATTTACTTGTTTTTGTGTGTAATCATATCCATCAAACAAATTTAATTTATTCTAAAAAATAACTTCATAAAAACACGAGGTGTTACAAAAGATATAGAGTGGGTCCCATCCCTCTAACTCCCATATAATCCGCCATCTAAGAGATGGTTCCTCTTCATATAAAGTGGTTGATCCCAATGAACTTATCACTAGGGTTATACCCTTATTGTACTTGGAATGTAACATCTTTAGAATTCAATATGTAATTATTCTTTTAATGAAACCAGTATATATGATTACTTTTGATATACACAACATTGAAATTAAATAAACCATTATATATTTTATTGAGATAAAATATTACTATAAAACATGATTACTAAAACAGTATGTGTTTAAAATATGAAACAATATTAATAAAATAAAATATGTCATAAATGCACATTTATATAAGAATACCATGAACATAAAATATTTTTGCTTATGCTTTTCCATAAAGATAGTTACCCTGAATGAAACTATATAAAATTGGAAAATAATTATAAATATAATAGAAGTACTGAGACATAAGTAAATGAATAAGATGAATATTTTTTTGTGAAGCATGTATGGATATATATCAGACTAGAACATGGTGTTGATCAGGTTGTCCTTAGATTTATGGTCATTATATATACAACAGTTAGATATATATCTATTTGGTACATTTGAATCCAATTTGTATATAATCATTGATGATAAATTAAAAATAATATAATTCACAATAGTCATTTAATTATTAATTTATATGAACTAGGTTTAAGAAAAATCATTGTTTAAAAAAGTATTCTTCTATATAAAAATAGTTACAATTTTATTTTATAATTTTACTGAAATGTTAAATTTATAAATTTTATAATTTTAATAGGATAAAATTAAATTCATTATTGGATTCAATATAAAAAAATTATCTTATGTATAATTTTTTTTATTTCATAAAAAATGATCACTTTTAGGTGAATAGTGAAAAATTATGTTATTACAAATATTTTCACTTTTATGGTATCATTATGGAATAATAAATACATGAAAGATTTTACAAACATTTTATAAATGAAATAAAATTTTAATAAGTAAAATAAAAAAAAATTATATTTTATATTGAATTTATAAAACTATGTTTGACATTTTAAAACCATTGTGATGTTTTATTCTAATAAAATAACTTTTTTAATCCTCTTTTCTAATTAAATATTAACAATGTTACACTAAATTTTAAATTATTTTTAATGTCACATAATACACCCTTTTATTTATAAACCAGTAAATCTCATGATAATCATTTCATTACATGATTTAGGTATATATTCATTTATCTACTTAAAAATGTATTTCTCTAGAAAAAAAAATATTTTCATTTCATTTTTTATATTTATGATAAAAATATTTCACCCAACTCTAGGAATCGAATCTTATAAATTGTATTCCCCATTTGGAATTATAATACTTAATTAATGAAATGATACCCATTTCATTTTTATTCAAAATAAATAATTTCAATGGTAAAATGTTTCCCCATGGTAAGGATTAAAACAGTAAATGGGCGGATTAAAGTAAGAGATAATGTTTTAATTATCATTAAAACATGTTTAGATGTGATTATTTGAGTGTATTTCAACCTAAAATTATATTATATTCATTTTATTTTTAATTTTGTGCCACTTTCCCATGAAGATGACATTTTTATAAATTTAAAACTATTTACAAGGGTTCCACCCCTCTCACTTATAAAAGGGTTCCCCCTCTTATCACTTCTCCCTACTACTTGGGCACTGTATCTTGATTAATATATACTCAAATATCATAAAATGAACAATATAAATGACCTAGATATTATGGTTATCCCAAAAGTTCCATCCAAGAAGATTTAATGTGTTTTTCAATGAAGAATATCAAAGGAATAATTATATGTTCTTAATAAACTTTTTCAGGTTTCTTTCTTCTTAGACATTATAAAAATTTTATAACCATATTAAAATAATGAAATAATTATATTTACTATCAAAAATGTTTTTATGTTAATGGTACAAGAATTTTCTATCTTAATTATGTCTAATGTGAAATAAAAACCTCAATCATGTGTATGTGTATACTACCACCTTTGTAAGGTCTTGGATCCTGGTTTCCATAACCTTTATATAGATAAGGTGTTGGAGGTTCTAAGAGGGGTATTAAAGAGTATGAAAGGGAATTAGGCTATAAAATCTCAATGGTAGAGGATTATTCACCATATAGTCGTAGACTATTCCATAAGATTGGTCATTGTGGTCTGGTGGGTCTGGATATGACATAGAGTCTTAGGAATCAGGATTTTGGAGCCAGTATGATTTTTTGAATGAATAAACCATAGAGGTAGGTTGTAGTGTATCCCAGATAGTTTGCTATGCTGTGGAGTGAGGATATAGTGTATTCCCTTTTGGTGGTCGAGTAGATGACGTTGGGAGTGGAAAGATGTTGTGAAAGGGACCTATGGTGGAATTTGGGTGGTTTTAAAAAATTCAGAACTCATATGCCATGGGTTATGACTACAACATAGCCTCCATTGAGGTTTTCTGGGTTCTGTGGTGTGTAATTTTAAACTGGGTCATAACCTCTCTAATAGTATATAGGATCTACATCATATAAGGTGTCATGTTCTTCATACACACCTTTTATAGGTCTATCTACAATGTATTCCCTTGTGTTTCATCATATTATGTCTCATGTTATCCCATCCTAATGTGTGGTGTAGGGGGATACACCATGGTGTGGTGTTTTTTAGGGTGCATATATATAATTAAACCCCATTTGAACCCTATTTTCAACCTAGTTTCTCTATCAACCCCAAGGTTACTGAGAGTTTTTCTTGAATTCTTTGAATCCCATTTCAATGGGATTAATATGTAATGTCCTATGTTTGATATAGGGTTACCATATGTAAGTTATTTCTCCTTTCTTATGGGTTCTTCTCCATTTTCTCTTGTGTCCTCTCATTTCTTATTTCCATGTTATGGAGTCTGATCTTTATCATTCTATTAGATTTTATTTTGATTTTTTTACCATGGTTATGGCATGAAATCCTTTTATAAATATAGCTTCTTTGAAAGAGGGGTGATCATAGATCAACATATTTTTTCTATTTTCATGTGATGAATTTTTATTTTTTGGGAAATGTGATTCATTTATTCTCCTTTATTTTATGTGCAATCATAAAATTACCATTATTTATCTTTTTTGGGTGGTGGTGGAATTAAACCTAATAAATAAAAAAAATAAGAGTTGGTTTATAGTTAGATATTGAATATTTTTTCCACCATAAAAACAATTTTCCTCATTATTTACTAGATAATGTTTTATCTATTTTATGCCTTGTATAATGTATGTTATTCTTGGATTAACATATTATTTTATGAAATTAAAAAGGAATGTAAATATAGTAATTTTTTGGTTAGATAAAGAGCATAAAGATGAATATTTAATAAATCTGTTGTTTCTTGAAATTTTATAGAATTCAAAATGATGCTTAGTGCATGTTTAATTAAATATGTTATTCCATGCATTATTGGAATTAGATAAATAAAATGAAGATTTAATTCTTTTTGTTATTATTTAAATTAATTATTAATGTGTTTTTATTCCATAATTTTGTTGAAACTAGAAGCATATAATCAAGATCATGATTAAATAATTTAATTTATTTTTATAGCTAATGTAATAGGTTACCCATAGTTTTATAATGTAATAATTGAATCAATTAATTCATGTTATAATAAAAATAGTTTTTTTAAAAAATATAAATGTTTGGGGTTGAGTGAGAACATTTTTTTACAAAGGCTAAATTCCTTGTGGTTGGGTTCCTGAGATCCCATTTTCATGAAAATGAAAAATGTTTTGTTTTAGTTCCTAGTTTCCATGGGGATCACGTCAGTTGTTTTATTCCTTATTTACTGATCTGGATGTGATCCTTGTTGTGTGATGTGATGTGAGCCTGGGATGGCTGATAAGATATGGGCAATGAGTCCTAGGTTTGTGTTAATAGTTGATTCCTATGACAATGAGATTCATGGTGATATGAATTAGGGTGTCGGGGATACCACTAAAGTTAATGTTATGGGTTGAAGCTGGGATTACCTTTATTTTTTCTTAAATATGGGATTATTGATTAGTAAATCTATTTAAAGGTTAGATGGATAGGTTTCTTTTTTATCTTCATTCATTTCCCCACTTCTGGGATGTGTCTAGTTATGAATATATTTGATTTTAGTTTAGAATATTTTCCTAGATTAACTAGAATTATGGGTTGATAATGCTGTTTAATAAATTTTTAACCCATGGGATTTGTGTTCAGAATATAAATGTTGATAATCTTTAGAAACCATGTAATCAGTTGGATTATACAATAAAAGGATGGAATTTTAGTTATTGGTTATTGTAATGTAACTTGATTTAATATAGATTATTAGTTAATTGGTAATGATTTATTAAATGTGAACTAGAATGTAAAAAGGTAAGAAGTAATTTAATGTATGTCTTATTAAATGCTTCTTCTCTTATAGGGTATAAATTCAATAATAGTGGAAGTCAAGTATCTAAGTGATGAAAACTAAATTTGAGTCTAGGAATAGATTATTACCATAGTATGGTTGTGAGAAATATTATATCGTATATTTTTTTTGCATATATTTCCCCACCCTTGTTGGTAGGGTGATAGACACCCAATTGGATATTGGAGGGTGTTTTCCCCAACATCCAAGATAGAGAAGGATAGATAACTAACTCCTCCATCTGGCACTACTCTCTTTCCTCAATAGAAATATGTGCTAGTATTTATGATGGTTATTTTCCCATTATATGCGTGCATAAGGTTGTAATGTCTTGAGGTTATTTCAAACAAATTTATCTCCAGTCATAGTTCTAAAGGATTATAATAAGTAATAGGTTCATGGGCTATGATGGATAAAGGTAAATTAATTAGTGTATGTGTTTTGATGGTTGAGGTATAATATTCGATGTATGATACATGACAAATGAGTTTTGGTGTACCCTAGAAACTACTCAGTTATTTTTCAAATATGTTGACGGTATGATGGGATGTTTTGATACATGAGATACATGTTATAATTATCCTATTTGTCTTAGGGTTGGATTATTTTGGAGATAGATGGCTCATGATATGTTCTATTGGGGAAGATCAGGAAACCATTGGGGATGCGATAGTGGGGTAACCTTGTTGATTTATTGTTAAATTATATGATCTCTTTTATATTATACTCGGTGAGATATAGAAATGGTGAGGTTGGTAACTAGTATAATTTCTTATGTGATGAGTTGGTTTTATTTTTTATTCACTAGGAATTAGTATTCTTTCATTATCTATTGTAAGACGGTATCTGGGGAGTATCCTAAAAAGTATATATGTTATTCTCACCCAATGTATTTATAAACTATTTTTTAGGTCAACAATAATAGTTTGTAGACCAATCTAGATATTAATATCTTTTGTTTTTAGGAACTATTTAGGCTTCATGGTAACTTTTGAGTTATCTGGTTTTACTTGTAGTTTTACTTTATAGTTTATTTAGTGTTTTATTAGATTAAATTTGTGATCTTGGGATCATTTTTATCTTTATGATTGGGATTTTATTGGTCTATCTATCTTATATCTCTCTTCTTCATGTTCTATATGAGATTCATGCATTCTATTTTTATGTTTACTATACCTTCAGTGCTTGTCACCAACTCGTGGCCTATTGAAGGTAGGGTTATGGTGGTTACTATCTACCTTCCATCATTGTTAGCCTAAGAGGGGTCTCTTTTTTTAAGAGGGTTCATGAAAGAGTGGTATCAAATGATTTTTTTGAGGTATATAATAGAGTTTGGAGTTAGGAACTTGTGTGTACTACATGGTTTGGTAGGGAAACAGTGTCAATTATGTTTAGTAAGGGATGTAAACAATGGAGATCAGATGAGATAAAAGTATTTAGATACCACAGTGATCTGATGCATGGACCATTAAATGTATTGATCCTACTCAGAAAAGTGTATTTGTTGTAGGGTAGAGACCTAGGAAATGTACTTTTATCATTCTTCTTTATGTTTGTGTTTGAAATTTGTGGACCATAGGATGAGGTTAAACCTTAAATAAATAAATAAATAAGTCAATGTTAAATATTCCTTATTATATATTTAGGAGTAACTAACCTTTTGTTCTTTTTCAGGTATGGGTCTAGGTTGATGTCCACATCAGTATTGAGCGGAGTATATTCAACAAGATGTTCTAGTAAATATCCAAAGTGTAGAGACAGATAATGATTAATCATGGAGGATAAAACTATAAGAGTTATATTTTCATCATTTATATAAGTAATAGTGATATGTTTTAGAATTGGTGGTAGAATACTAGTTGGAATAGGTTGAGATAACTTTCAATTTGATCCATGCTTGGATGTAGAACTAGGTTTTGTTGGCTGTAACAACAGTGTGTGGAGTAGTGAGGAAGTCAAGGATAATATTCCTTGAGGATTTTAAGGAGTCGGTGTTCTCATAGGAGAAATTTAGGGACCAATTTCAAGAATATTTTCGTTCTTCTATGGCAAAGGTGTCTAGACTCTAGAAACACCTTACTATTTTTTAGGGGAGTTACAGCATGTGGGAATTTGGGAATCATTTCAAAAACCTTCTCCAATATGATTTAGACCTATTTATTGATGAGGAGGCTAGGGAACGGAATTTTGAGAATGATATTCATCATGATATATATAACCAGGTCACCCCATTCATGTTATCAGAATATTTCAAGGTGATGGAGAGAGTAAAGGTGGTTGAGAAGATGCAATCCAAAACTAGGTTGTCATTAGAGCGGAGTCATTAGGATTCTCACAAAGTATATATGTGGTCGTGGGTTCCTAGTTTCTTGGATAGAAGAGATTTCAAATAGAAAAGGGTGGGTCTCATACATGATCATCTTGTTTCTCTGGAAGTGAACACTTTCAATCCCTTACCTAGGGATAAGGTGATTTTTTCATTTGGAGGACTAAGTCATTAATAGTGATAGTAGGAGAACATTCTAATTAGGTAGTATGCACTAGGTGTTTCACTTCCACCTCTTTTATTGAGGAAATTTTATCTATTGCAACAGCAGTAAGATGATCCAGCTTGGGATCGATATAGAGGATATTAGGAGGGAAATGGAAGAACCTGAGATACTCCTAATCATCAAAGAGAAGATCACATTCTTTGGAGGTAATCATCTTCATTTTTGAGAAGTTTGGAGTAGGTAACTGGCATATTCATGATCTATAATTGTTAGTGCTGGGAGATCCAGATGTCATTTGAGGTATTTTTTCTTGTTTTCTAATTGGGATCATGCCTTATTTTATTTTGGATCTACACAATAATTATATAACCTACCATTTTCCATGTTTTTGGACATGAGGTGGAGAGACTTTTTGTGCCCTTAGAATTGACTATTCTCATTGGAGGTTGATTTTATCTGTATGAAGATTGCGGTGACTATGAGCTAGTGCTGGGGTATCACCACTTTTTGGAATACTTCCTATGTTTATAGATATAACAATACGAAATCATCCTTCGCATGGATTGGCTATATTTAGTACAGGATATCATGGATTTATTTAGAAGATAGGTTGTGTTATATGATGCTGATGGAGAACCTGTGGTTTTCGTTAGTGAATGAGACCCTCAAATGGGTTGGAGGAATGTATTATCCTTATCTTTCATGATGGATGAGAAGATAATGTGCTCTTCAAAGGTTTACCTATTGGTGTTTTCTAGGGTTTTGGAAGAATAGCCAAACTTCATTCCTGAGGAGGTTGTAGTATTATTCCATTGAAAAGAGATGTAGTTTGGAATTGAGCTACAATAATGCATTTATCCTATCCCAATTTCTCTATATATTATCAAACCATATGAGTTGTGATATATGTGAGTACAAATCAATGATCTATTATAGTGGGGTTTTATTCAATTGGGTATGTCAACATTAGGTGAATCATGTTTGTTTATTGAGAAATATGATGATAGTTTATGTCTTTATATCAATTATTGTTTATTGAACTTAGTGAATATGAATAACTTCTATCCAATTACAAATATTTATGATTTATTTGATCAGTTGAAAGGACCAAGTGGGTTCTCAAAGATCGATCTGTAGTCAATATATCATTAGATCTGGGTGAAAGATGAAGATATTTTGAAGACCACTTTCTGATGTCTTTATAGGAATTATGATTTTTGTGATTCCATTAATTATGGAAAATACTCGAACCATGTTCATGGGTTTGATTAATTTATTATTTATATAGTTCCTAGATCATTTTGTGATGATTTTCATCGATGCCTTCATCATGTACTACACATTTGAGGACTGTACATAAATAATTTGGGTACCTTTTTGGGAGTTCTTCATTATCATTGGCTATTTGAAATATTTTTGAATTATTTATTTTGGGATCATGGAGTAAATTTCTTTGTTCATGTCATTTCCTGTAACTCTCCAAGATTTCATAGTGTGTTATTTCATCAAAATAATTCAATAACTTGCACTACACGCAACACCGAGTTAAAGCGCACCATGACTTACCAAACTAGCCGTTATGAATATTAATACCTACTTTTTGAAATTTTATAAATTCTATATCTCAAAATGGACTTCATTTTTGGATTCGGAATATCAAAATTAGCCAAGGGTGAAATTTTGGTACTTTTCAAATAACTTTAATATTTTGATGAATAGTGAAAATTACTAAATTTTAATTAAAAACAAATTTTCTAATCAAAATAATTAATAGTGATAAATTATGAATTTGAGTGGTTTTAAAGTATAATTATAATATATTTTTACCATTTTATCCAATGGTGTTCATTAGAATTAATTTCACTTTGAAATTGGACCTAAACAATTGTCAATCATTTGATATATATTGTTTCTTAAAAACACGCTATTTGTTGTGACAGCGGGAATTAATTATAAAATTAATTAATGCAACTTGTATTTTTGGAATTTTTTAAAATATACATCATTTTTGAATTCGGAATATCAATTATAGCTTAGGGTGAAATTTTGGCATTGTTCTGAAAAACTTCAATTTTTAATGAATAGTGAAACTACTAAGTGGTGGTTAAAAAAACTGAATTTTTCATAAAACTTAATTTTACCGCTTCTGTGAATGGAATTTAAAAAATCCGAGAGACACGGTTAATATCAAGAAGTAAAATTTGGTTCAATGAGATGAAAATAATTTTTGGTGAATAGTAACTTTTTACATTTATTAACCACGGTTAAAAGTAAATAGGGTAATTAAGGGTAGAAATGATATTAATATTACCCTAACACATGTTCTAATTCTATTGTATAAGTGTATATCGACCAAAAACAACCTTAGTAAGAAAATATTATCATTTAGGTCCACTTGGATTAGATTAGGACATTTATTATTATTTAGTTCAAAGAAGAGTTAAAAGAGTTAAAATCAAAGTTTATTTACTAAAACATTTTTAATATAGGGTTATACATAAGATAAATTCGATTTTAAATATTCATTAGAAAGATAATAAGATTCCATAAATAATTATATTTTATTTATAATTTTTATACATTAAATAATTTAATTTATTGATGACACGATGATGATGAAGTAATTACCATAATAGTGAAAAATTAAAATAAATGATATTATAAATACCCAAATAAATAAATTTATGACTTTTAATGAATTAAACTAATTTTCTAGGATAATATGACATATTATTATTGATTTAATTTACTTTTTTAGAAGTAATAATTCTGTTATGAGTTTCACAAAAATCAACTATTGAATAGTGTCAAAATTGACATAAAAGAGTTTTTAAATAAAATATTATATTATTGATTGATATTAAATTCCTAAAAATATAAGTTTCGGCCAAGAGACTTATATCATGATAGGTGTATCATTAATGGACAACTTGGGGGTCTCTTGGATGTATATAGTAAGTTTAATAACTATATAATGTAAAAATACAAAGTGACATGGTAAATGTCAAACTAATTAACTAAGAGTTAAAACTAAAAGAAAAGGTTAATATAGTAAACCAAACCTATCTAAATTCTATTGGTTGAATTGTTTGCGACCTATCCCCACCTTAACCTTTGAATAATAAACTTTGGAGCCATTAGAAACCTAATATGAATTTATTATAAATTAATATTTCTAGCTTTTCCAAAGGTGCCCCTCACCCCTCTTATAAAAGGGCACTCCCCCTTGTCATTACTTCACACCTTCAAAGCCTTTTGGTTCGGCCAAACTCTGCCCAAATACTCTCTAAACATCCCTAACTACAACCTAGAGGCATTATTTTGATCAGAAATCCAACCTAAGGAGCCCGTTTGATCAAATCAAAAGGAAGAACCCGAAGAAGAGGTAATGTTTTCACCACCCTTTTTCAAATTCATTTCTTCTTCCACTTATTCTTTCTTTGTTATTACCATTCTAAAATAATAACTCCAGTATATTATATATACTATGATGTTATTATAAATATGTTACAACCATATTTAGTATTCTATCCACCCTTTTAATAACATGTCACCATACGTGCGTACGTACGGCTTACCGTCTCCACGTCGTGGTGTAATTGTTATTCAATATATTATTATTTTGATGGGTATAATAATGATGTGTAACTCATGTAAATAATAAATATAACATGATAATGATTCTTTATATATGATATACTATCCAATTATATATTATTTAAATATCAAAAGAATGATATTGTCGCTCCTGCGTACGTACGGACTACCGTCTCCACGAACGCGATGAGATTCATTCTCCATCATATCCATTCAAGTATAATTATCATTTGATGATTTAAAAATAATTTTTAAGGACTCGATATCATTATTAATATGAAAAAGATACAATATAACCATTACAAACATGTCTTACATAACAAAACATATAAAATAAAACGAGTAAGTTAACACCTGAAACGACGATAATACTAAGATATTATTAACAAAGAAATGTTAAAAGATCATATATGATATAATATTAATATATATGATTCTTGTATAATTTAATAAAAATTATTTGACCATTATACATGAGGTTAACCTACCCTAAACCAAGTAAGAGTACAAGGTAAGGGTTTATTTCACAATCTCTTCATTATCCGAGGTTGTTTATACGCAATTATCTACTGGGATCTCTTTATCATCCACATCCATGTTTCTTCGAAATATATTTCAAAACATTTTTACTATTTACAAAGAATATGGGTTAAAGTCATTTATACCCTTATGTGTTTTGAAAGGAATCTTTCCGTCATTTTCCAAACAAGGCACTTTTTACCTTTCGACAAATTTAAGGTAAGAATTTTTTTTAACTTAGACAGCGGGTGCGGCTATTTACCGCCGTTATAAAATCGTCAAAGCTTCCCTTACAAGCTTATAAGAATATTTTCAAATTAAATGTTTTATTTTATAATTATGTGACTTTTAAATGATTTAAAAATGAATATTTTAAGAATTTTTGAAAGGTACTCTTTATCAAGATCATAATTTTAAATGTTTTAAAGATTTATCTTTCTAAATATTTTTAATTAATGTCCATGATTTAAAAATAATTTTAAGGATTTATTTATATGGACATGAAGGTTTTGAAATGATATTTCTTTTCAAAAGATTCAAAGTGGTATGGGACACTTTGATTCAAAAATATCTTTTAAATTACTTCCTTTATAAATGTGTGACTTTTCAATGATTTCGAGAAAAGAGATATTTCACTCAAATAGTTTTGATTTCATATATGTCAATATCCTTTGATGGATTTTATGCTTATTTGAAGTTGATTTATTATGATACAAAACTTATATATTGTATTGAAGGTTTTGTGATATGTTTGACTGTGGATGTGCTATTTTTATACCATTCATGGTTTATGGTGAAAGTATTGACATTTCGTATGCTAGTTTTAATACAAATGTGTTTGTTATGTTTAAACCTTTTCATATGGGAATGCATTGGACTTAATATGTGACGGGTGGAGCCCGCTATAGCTCCTCGATGCATCGGTAGGTCTCATGAGACAAACTAGTGTCTTGGCATAAGGCCTTGGAAAAATCTTATTTGTAGTCTTGGAACGAGGCCTTGGCTGTGTGGTTATGATAGTCTGGCATTATGCATTCCATCATTATGAAAGTAATAATTGATATTTCATGTGATTATTCGATTAGTAGAATATCCATGTGAATAACTGAATGGAATTATTTCATTTTATTTTTTCCATACTATGTTGAAGTTCAATTTTAAAAGTATTTTTTTTTAGTTATACATTGCCTTAAATGTTTATTATTATTTATGAAGGTTTCCGCTATATTGTTATCCTTACTGGGCATTTGAGCTCACCCCTTTTCTATGATTTATTTTTCTCAGGATGTGAACAAGTAAATTATGAATGACCTGCAGGGATATTATGAGGGGATAATAGTGTGGATTATGGAGACAATATGTTGTTGTAGTAGTTTTTCACTTCATGATTTAATGTAAAACTTTATGAATATATCTAGTCTTTCCAAGGCTACTAAACTAATCGGTCTTTCGAGATTTGATCTTTCTTGTGATCATGTCAATGTTATGTAATAATGCACCGACTCTGGGTAACTGGGGTCGGGGCGTTACAGTTGGTATCAGAGGAAGTTTTGTACAAACCTTGGAAGCTAGATTTAGATAAACTCTGATTAGAGCACATAGACCTAAGATGGACCTTGAGGATTAGTATAGAATAACTTCCTAGAATTTTAGTATTATAGATATTTTGTGAGTTTTCTGAGCAATACATCCCTGTCTGGATACGAGCAAGTAGAGGCGGCTCTGGCACAGATGTACCTAGTGGTAAAACCCAAAAACACCGCTTTGAGCTAGACTCAAACGGGAACTGGTGCACGACAACGGGTCTTGTTGCACTCTTGGTTATGACACTCTCGGGGGATATTCTTAGGATAATTCTCATTTTCTTTACAAAACATTATTAAGGGTTTATGAGTATATACTTCCTCAAAGGAGACATTTTTATGATTATGGATTATATCCATAAACTATTTAATTTCTGTTATCTGTTTTACAAGTTTGGGATTAGGTATTGTTATTCATAAACTAATCTAGTGTATGCCATTTTTTAGAAATGGCACCCAGTATAAGGAATGATAACTCCAGCAATGCACATGATCCAAAGAGAAAGAAGGATCATATATTTCATGGTCTTAAGCCAGAATTTATAATAGAAATAGTCTCCCATGTATTATCATCATATGAAGAAATAATATCATGTGTTGATAAGATGATTAAAGATTTTACTGAGTCCTATGGCTTTGAAGGGAAGCAAGAGAAGAAAAGGATGGAAGAGAGAAAGATGGATAAAGGGAAGAGGGAAAAGAAGAATTTTCCCATATGTGATAACTGTGGGAAGAAACACCCTGGAACTTGCCTGAAAGGAATGGGAGTTTGTTATAAGTGTGGAGGAAAAGGGCACAAAGTACGTGACTGCAAGGGTAAGAAAATGGTTTCAAATGTACAATGCTTCATTTGAAAGGAGTTTGGACACTACGCGAACCTATGTCCCAGTCATCAGACTATGCCTCAAATGATGCTATTGGATAATAATCAAGTTATGATACTACCATAGATGAAGAGGAATGATTAGAGTTCTTATGTTGATTATGTTAATTGAGTGTTGTATCAACAATGTACTTGTTATAATAATTATGGAGTATATAAGGATTGTACTACAGTACTATTTCATTAAAGACTTGAGATTGTGTGGAACAAAGAAAAGTGACTCAATAGCAGGATAAATTTTTGGAAAATATATGGTTGAGAGAATGATAAACCATAATATAGTTCTGATACCGAGGTAGTGATTTTGGAATTATAAATGATTGATTTGGATAAATTATATTGGATATTATTGACTACCTTGAAACTGATTAATGATTTGTATATTCCATCATTGTTTGGGTTTAAAACATTTTTGGATTGAAGGAGTATATCTATTATTCTTTAAGTAATAAGGGATCATGAATGTAATCAATAAGGTTTTATGGTAATTCAGGATGTTGCAGTGTTTTAAAAGAATACATGATGAAGGTGTTCAAATGTTATTACGCAGAAAAAAAGATATTTATTGTGTTTACCTTCCTTATAAATTTTGGACTGAAGTATTTTGTATAGTTTTAGTTTGGATTATTTTGGATTGCCATAAAAGGACAACCTGGAGGTCGGGCAACAACCCGTCGCGTCCGGCAAGGCCGCGAGACTTGAACCCACAACTGAAGGGCGACAAGGGTGTATCACCTACCACTGACCCACGTGATGTCCTGGATTGAATAATGTCATTTTTTTAATGTTTCTGCTATATGAATTATAAATTCATTTTTTAACCCTATACGAATAGGATAAATAGAATATTATTTTTAAGTTCTATTATCTTTTAGAGTGAAAGATGAGTCTGTGGTAGAAATTAGTTAAAGGATGGAACTCTACTTGTCAAGAATATATTTTTTCTTCTTATATTATTCTATGAAGAAATTAATTCTTATACTTTATTTAAGGAATCCTAAAACCAAAAATGTGTTATCCTAATACCCTATGTTTTGTTGAACCGATGGTATTTCTAATCATCATAGATTGATTATTTTAAGGACCTCAATTTTAAACTTGTTTGTGATTGATGACCTCAATCACTACCTATAAATATTTACGTTTTCCCACCAATTATATGTCTCTAATTTCCACCAATGTTCTCCTAATCGAGATCATAATTTGGTGGTGACCCTTTCATTTCTCTTTTCCTCATATTAAGACTAAATTTTAGTAACCCAATTTCTGATGTGGGTTTTCCCACAAAGATATTTTTTATTTTCAACCTTTTATTTTCGAAGAACAATTTCAAATTGCGAGGACGCAATTTATTGAAGGAGGGGAGAATGTAACGCCCCAAGATTTCATAGTGTGTTATTTCTTCAAAATAATTCAATAACTTACACTACACGCAACACCGAGTTAAAGCGCACCATGACTTACCAAACTAGCCGTTATGAATAGTAATACCTACTTTTTGAAATTTTATAAATTCTATCGCTCAAAATGGACTTTATTTTCGGATTCGGAATATCAAAATTAGCCTAGGGTGAAATTTTGGTACTTTTCGGATAACTTTAATATTTTGATGAATAGTGAATATTACTAAATTTTAATTAAAAACAACTTTTTTAATCAAAATAATTAATAGTGATAAATTGTGAATTTGAGTGGTTTTAAAGTATAATTATAATATATTTTTACCATTTTATCCAATGGTGTTCATTAGAATTAATTTCACTTTGAAATTGGACCTAAACAATTGTCAATCTTTTGATATATATTGTTTCTTAAAAACACGCTATTTGTTGTGACAGCGGGAATTAATTATAAAATTAATTAATGAAACTTATATGTTTGGAATTTTGTAAAATAGACATAATTTTTGAATTCAGAATATCAATTATATCTTAGGGTGAAATTTTGGCATTGTTCTGAAAAACTTCAATTTTTTATGAATAGTGAAACTACTAAGTGGTGGTTAAAAAAACTGAATTTTTCATAAAACTTGATTTTACCGCTTCTGTGAATGGAATTTCAAAAATCCGAGAGACACGGTTAATATCAGGAATTAAAATGTGGTTCAATGAGATGAAAATAATTTTTTATGAATAGTAACTTTTTACTATTATTTACCACGGTTAAAAGTAAATAGGGTAATTAAGGGTAGAAATGATATTAATATTACCCTAACACATGTCCAAATTCTATTGTAAAAGTGTATCTTGAAAAAAAACAACCTTAGGAATAAAATACTATCATTTAGGTCCACTTGGATTAGATTAGGAAATTTATTATTATTTAATTCAAAGAAGAGTTAAAAGAGTTAAAATCAAAGTTTATTTACTAAAAGAATTTTAATATAGGGTTATACATAAGATAAATTCGATTGTAAATATTCATTATAAAGATAATAAGATTCCCTAAAAAATTATATTTTATTTATAATTTTTCTACATTAAATAATTTAATTTATTTATGACACAATGATGATGCAGTAATTACCATAATAGTGAAAAATTAAAATAATTGATATTATAAATACCAAAATAAATATAATTTGAGACTTTTAATGAATTAAACTAATTTTATAGGATAATATGACATATTAGTATTGATTTAATTGACTTTTTTCTATATAATATAAAAATACAAAGTGACATGGTAAATGTCAAACTAATTAACTAAGAGTTAAAACTAAAAGATAAGGTTAATATAGTAACCCAAACCTGTCTAAATTCTATTGGTTGAATGTTTTTTTACCTATCCCCACCTTAACCTTTTAATAATCAACTTTGGATACATTATAAACCGAATATGAATTTTTTATAAATTAATATTTCTAGCTTTCCCAAAGGTGCCCCTCACCCCTCTTATAAAAGGGCACTCCCCTTCTCATTACTTCACACGTTCAAAGCCTTTTGGTTTGGCCAAAATCTGCCCAAATACTCTCTCAACTTCCCTCACTACAACCTATAGGCCTTAGTTTGATCAGAAAGCCTACCTAAGGAGCCCTTTTTATCAAATCAAAAGGAAGAACCCGAAGAAGAGGTAATGTTTTCACCACCCTTTTTCAAATTCACTTCTTCTTCCACTTCTTCTTTATTTGTTATTACCATTCTAAAATAATAACTCCAGTATATTATATATACTGTGATGTTATTATAAATATGGTAAAACCATATTCAGTATTATATCCACCCTTTGAATAACATGTCACCATATGTGCGTGTGTATGGCTTACCGTCTCCACGTCGTGGTGTAATAGTTATTCAATATATTATTATTTGTATGGGTATAATAATGACGTGTAACTCATGTAAATAATAAATATAACATGATAATGATTCATTATATATGATATAATATCCAATTATATATTATTTTAATATCAAAAGAATGATATTGTCGCTCGTGTGTACGTACGGACTACCGTCTCCACGAACGCGATGAGATTCATTCTCCATCATATCCATTAAAGTATAATTATCATTTGATGATTTAAAACTAATGTCTAAGGACTTGATATCATTCTGAATATGAAAAAGATACAATATAACCATTACAAACATGGCTTACGTAACAAAACTTATAAAATAAAATAAGTAAGTTAACACCTGAAATGCCGATAATACTAAGATATTATTAACAAAGAAATGTTAAAAGATCATATATGATATCATATTAATATATATGATTCTTGTATAATTTAATAAAAATTATTTCACCATTATACAGGAGGTTAACCTACCCTCAACCAAGGAAAAGTACAAGGTAAGGGTTTATTTCACAATCTCTTCATTATCCGAGGTTGTTTATACGCAATTATCTACTGAGATCTCTTTATCATCCACATCCATGTTTCTTCAAAATGTATTTCAAAACATTTTTACTATTTACAAAGAATATGGTTTAAAGTCATTTATACCCTTATGTTTTTTTCAAGGAATCTTTCCGTCCTTTTTCAAACAAGGCACTTTTTACCTTTCAACAAATTTAAGGTAATAATGTTTTTTTAACTTAGACGGTGGGTGCGGCTATTTACTGCCATTATAAAATCGTCAAAGCTTCCCTTACAATATTATAAGAATATTTTCAAAGTAAATGTTTTATTTTATAATTATGTGACTTTTAAATGATTTAAAAATGAATATTTTAAGAATTTTTGAAAGGTACTCTTTATCAAGATCATAATTTTTAATGTTTTAAATATTTATCTTTCTAAATATTTTTAATTAATGTCCATGTTTTCAAAATTATTTTAAGGATTTATTTATATGGACATAAAGGTTTTGAAATGATATTTCTTTTCAAAATTTTCAAAGTGGTATGGGACACTTTGATTCAAAAATCTCTTTTAAATTACTTCCTTTATAAATGTGTGACTTTTCAATGATTTCGAGAAAAGAGATATTTCTCTCAAATAGTTTTGATTTCATCTATGTCAATATCCTTTGATGGATTTTATGCTTATTTGAAGTTGATTTATTATGATACAAAACTTCTATATTGTATTAGAGGTTTTGTGATATGTTTGACTGTGGATGTGCTATTTTTATACCATTCATGGTTTATGGTGAAAGTATTGACATTTCGTTTGATAGTTTTAATACGAATGTGTATGTTATGTTTAAACCTTTTCATATGGGAATGCATTGGACTTAATATGTGACGGGTGGAGCCCACTATAGCTCCTCGATGCATCGGTAGGTCTCATGAGACAAAATAGGGTCTTGGCACATGGCCTTGGCAAAATCTTATTTGCAGTCTTGGCACGAGGCCTTGGCTATGTGGTTATGATAGTCTGGAATTATGCATTCCATCATTATGAAAGTGGTTATTGATATTTCATGTGATTATTAGATTAGTATAATATCCATGTTAATAAGTGAATGGCATTATTTCATTTTATTTTTTCCATACTATGTTGAAGTTCAAGTTTAAAAGGCTTTTGTTTTAGTTATACATTGCCTTAAATGTTTATTATTATTTATGAAAGTTTCCGCTATATTGTTATCCTTACTGGGCATTTGATCTCACCCCTTCTCTATGTTTTATTTTTCTCAGGATGTGAAGAAGTAAATTATGAATGACCTACTGGGATATTATGAGGGGATAATAGTGTGGATTATGGAGACAATATGTTGTTGTTGTAGTTTTTCACTTCATGATGTAATGTAAAACTTTATGAATATATCTAGTGTTTCCAAGGCTACTAAACCAATCGGTATTTCGAGATTTGATCTTTCTTGTGATCATTCCAATGTTATGTAATAATGCACCGACTCTGGGTAACCTGGGTCGGGGCGTTACATTTCCAAACTAGGAGTAGTTATGGATTGTTCAAATATTGAGACAAACATTAAATGCAAAACCACAAGACTATTGTAGATGTCCATAGTATACATGGTATTGAAGGATATTATAGGAGTTTGAAAGATGATATATCTTGGGTGTCAAGTCCTCTAACAATTATGTCCTAAAAGGATCTGATGTTCTAATGATCTTATTAGTGTTAGGACACTTTTGAGTACCTGAAGAGGAAATTTTTAGCTATCAAGTCTTTTTTCAAGCAAAGGGAGTTCAGTTTGTATTTTTTAGTGATACTACATGTATTAGGTTATGGTGCGTTTTAATAAAGTATATTTTTTTTCTTATTGGTCTTGGTAGTTACATCCCCATGAGCATAAATATTCCACCCATGATCTTTAGTTGGAATTAGCTATGTTTTCCTTAATGTTTTGGCAACATTACCTCATCAGGAAGAGTTTTATTGTTTTTACCAATCATAAAATCTTAAGGTATGTCTTCACTAAGTGTGACTGGAATAATAAAATCTGGTAGTGGATTGATTTATTATATGATTATGAGTTTTATATTTAATATATATCCATAAATGTAAATTTTATGGTAGATGCACTGAGCATGAAGTCATGTAGTGACAGGGGGTATAAATCTTGAGATTTCAAGAGAGTTATGGATGAGATCTAAATGATTCATCTTGATATTGGAGAGGATGAAGGAAAGGTATTTTTTTCAAATGAAAATGAATTAATATTTGGTAGAATAGGTGGAGGATTCAATGTTGGAGGATTCTAAGGTAGAGGTATTGAGTGACAGAGCTGTCAATGGGGATGGTCCTAATGGTTGGTCTGAAGATAAATAACACTAAGTGTTGTTCAAGGGGGTTATTTTTGTACCTTTGGAGATTTGTGAGATGGTTCTCTAGGTATTTCATGGATCACCCTTGGAATTATATCCTATCATGAAAAATATTTATCATGATCTGAGTGACCATTTTTGGTGGTTGGGTTGATCCATGGAGTTGCAGAGTTTGTGCCACAATGTTTGGTCTACCAAAAGATGAAGGCTGGGAACCATGCTCCTAGTGTTTCTCTCTATCCCTTATATGTTACCCAATGAAAGTGGGAAGAATTTTTGACAGCCTTTATTATTATTTGACCTCAATCTCAAGGATACTTTGTTTCTAAATAGGTGTTAGTTGATTGTTTAATGAAATCGTCCCACTTTATAATAATCAGGGAGCCAAGAAGAGTAGACATTTTTTCAAGAAAGTATCTAGAGGAGGTGGTGGGATCATATCTAATTGTGATCCTTGATTTACCTGAAGGTCTTGTAGAGGTATTCAATATGTTTTTGGATCTTAGTTATGCATTATCACTACTTTTCATTAGAAAATAGATGTCCAAACAAAGTGGACCATCTCAACTCTTGGGGATATGTTATGTTATTTTGCCCTAGATTTTTGGAGGTTCATGGATGAGTCATCTTCCCTTGGTCATGTTTTCATACAACAATAGATATCACTCCACCATTGGTATGACATAATTTGAAGGTTTCTATAGCTGACCTTGTTTATATCCACTATGTTGGACTCGGGTTGGGGATTCAACAATTCAATGGTTAGAGCTACTGTATAACATGATAGATATGTTTCAGGTAATTAATGAGAGGATAAAAGTAGTGAAGGATCATCATAAGTCCTATATTGATCATAGGATATGAACTATAGAGTTTTATGTTAGAGATTTAGTGTTTCATAAGGTGACTCCTCAACGTGGGCAGTGAAGTTTTGGTTATATGAGTAAGCTTTATCCCTATTTTGTTGGGACTTTCGATGTTTTAACACATGTTAGATCGCGGAGTAGTGGATAGAACTTCCCCCACATATAATCCAGATATATGATGTCTTCCACATGTCATATCCCCACCACTACCATAATTAAAATTCTAGCATCATATATTGGGGTGACTTCAATGTTGATGATGGTGTGATCTTGAAAGAACAACATGTAGAGAGTTAGGACCACCAAGATAAGGTGTTATATGGGTAGTCTATTCCATTTTTTCATGTATTGTGTAAAAATGTTGGTTTGGAGGAGAGTATCAGGGAACATGAGTTATAAATATATGCTATGTAACCCTTTCTATTTGTTCTCTAGATCCAACCGTATAGTGATTCTAGTTTTTTGGTTGTTGACCTTTTCTAGTTTATGAGATGGTTTCCTATTATTGGATTTCTTATTGGTAAAATTTATATTATTTTATAGGAATCTCCCCTTGAGTTATTTTTTAGGAGCTTCTATTTCTGTATATTTTCACTAGGTTCCTCTAATATGGTGGTGGAGGTCCTATGATAATTAGATTCATGAGTGGTATCTCATAGGGTGGTTCTTTAGATAACCCTTTCCATTGTTATCCCTATAATTTTTTTTGAATTTTTTAGTAATATAATGGATTGAGATATATTGTATGTATGGTCCAATATCATGGTATCCCTTCTCTTTATGTGGTTGAGGTGTTGGAGGTGATGAGGGGAGGTTCAAGGAGAAGGCATGGGACTTAGTCTTTAAAATATAAACTATAGAGGATTTTGTGTCATTGATCCTTATACTACACTGTAATAATTTTGTCTATATTTTAGTGGGTCTATCTATGGAACGGGCTCATAGGAATGGGGGTTAGATCCACTATCATTTTTTTCATGGATGTACTGTGGAGGTGGGTTTCAGGGTAGTCCAACTAGGTTGTTGTATTATGGAGTGAGGTTGTGGTGTAGGTATTTTTTAGTGGTTTAGTGGACATGATATAGAGTGAAAAACTATGGAACAAGGGCCCCAATGAAAAATATGCTTAGTTCTTGTAAATTTGGAACCCCTACAGTGTAGAGTCTGGTTGTGGTTTAGTATCCACTCGATGATTCTAAGTTATGTGGAATGATAGTTTTGGCTATGTCGGAACCCCTACCTAGGATTTTAGTATTTGTTCCATGTAAGGTTTCTTATTCATAAAAAATTACATAGATTAGAAAGGCTATGTATAGATCCCTCATTTTTCACCACAGTTTGTCCCATGTCATACCATCCTACGGTGTGGTGCAGGGGGCTGTGTCATGGTGGGGTGTTTTTTAGGTTTCTATAAATCCCTAAACCACCATTCAAACATACATTTCTCCCTATTTACCCTCTAAAATACTAGGAACTCAATATGGTTAATTTTAAGGTTTTTAAGCCCCGTTAAATAGTAAATAATCCTTTATTTTCATTTTCAATTTGTGGTGATCCGAGGTGATTTCTTGTTCCATTCTTGTTGTTTCTTTTCTATTCGATCTAATTATATTTAGTTTCTTCTTATCGTGTTATGGTTTTTACTTCCCACAATTCTAATAGAGTTTCTTTTTAGGTTTTTGGAACATTTTTGTACAACATATTTAGAGGGATATAGTTTCCTTTCATGATAGGTGATCAGATATCTGCATGTTGTTTCTAATCTCATGTGAAGAAAATTGATGTTTTTGGGGTAAGGGACTCATTTATTATCCTTTATTTTATATGGAATCATAAATTAACCAATGGTTATATTCTTTTAGTTGATGTTGAATTAAACCTAATGAATAATAAAGTGTATTAAATAAGAATTGGTTTATTGTTAATGATCAAATGTGTGGTCCACCTTGATAACGATTTACCTCTTGATTTACTTGATATAGTTCTATCTATGTTATTCCCTATAATATGTATGTTATTCTTGGATTATCATGTTGTTTGATGAAATTGGAAAAGTGTGTAAATTTAATATTTTTTTGTTGACTAAAGAACACAAAGAGGTATGTTTAATGAAACCTTTATTCTTATAATTAGATGAATTTTAATTAGATTCTTAGTGAATGTTTAATTAAATATTTGTTTACCTATGCTTATATAATTGGATAAGTAACATGAAGTAATAATGGTTGTTGTGAATAATTAAATACATAAATAATGATTTTTATTTAAACTTATGATTTTTTAAACTGGAATCTTATACTAGAGAGAATGTTTAAATAATTTAATATCTTATTATAGCTGATTCCATAGGTTAACCATAGTGGTAACCAATAATAAACGATTTAGTTGATTCACCATGGAATAAAAATTGGTTGTTTTATAAAGATAATTTTGTGTTTCATAGGGATCCTATTTTCTTATATAGGCTACATGACTTGTGGTTTGGTCCATTTGAGAATGTTTGCATGTAAAGGCCAAATGCCTTGTTTTACAGATTAGTTTCCCTTTTGAATTTGTTGGTTATTTACTTCCTTCTATTCTGCTCTATATATGAGAAATAAAGTATGATTTGATATGATACTAGGATGGATGATGAGTCATAAATGGGTATTCCCATGTTTGTGGCATCATTTAACGCTTGTGATGACCAGATACATGGTGATAAGAATGAGGGTGTCGAGGATGGAACTAGAGCTGATGGTATGGGTTAAAGATGGGATTACCTATTTTTTATTAAATATGGGATGATTTTTTAATAAATAAATTTAATGGATAGATGGTTGGGTTTCCTATTGTATTTATTCTCTTCCCCATTGTATGAGGTAGCTGGATGTGATTGGTTATACTTCTCCATGATGGTCACTTAGTATTTGTTTCCTTGAGTTCCTAGTATCTTGGAATTTTAATAATGTTTAATATTTTTATAACCCATGGTTTTTGTGCTTGGAATAAAATTTCTTACAATCTCAAGACACCATTGAATAATTTGGATTATTCTAGGAGGGCATGGTCGTCACTTTATGGTTAGTGGAATATAACATGGATTTAAATTGATGGTAAATTAATAGATAATGATTTAATTAATATGCACTAGAATGTAAAAGGTAAAGAAGTAATTTAATGTATGTATTTTTAAATTCGTGTATTCTTATAGGATATCTAGTCCTTAGTAGTGGCTGCATGGTATTTGAATAATGATAGCTACAATTGAATTTAGGACTAGGTTATAACCATAGTGTGGTTGTGAGCTATATTATATCTAATATGTTTTGTGATCTCATACACTAACCCACCATTTTTGGTAGGGAAACTAAAATTTGTTGGACTATGGGAATATTTTTTCTCCAACATCCATTTTGGAGAGGGACAGATGGTTGAATACACTCTCTTGTTCCACATTATTCTCTTGGTAGTACTATGTTCTGGTATACATAGTGGATAGTTTCCCTATATATATGTGTGTAGGGTGATATAAGGGATTTGTTTATTCCACATACACATATCTCTATATGTAGTATCCAATAGATTATTATTGATTTGAAATGTATGGAATGTGATAGGTCAAGGTACATTACACATTGTATGGGTTATGATGGATTGAGGTATAATACTCGATGTGTAATACATTTCATATGGGCTATGGTGGCCCAAGGAAACCACTCTATTACTATATATATGTTAATGGGATGGTGAGATGTTGTAATGCATGAGAGGCATGTTATGCTTATCCTAGATGTTGTGACGATGTCATATTTTAGGGAGGGATAGAGTAGGACTTTCTATAATGGGGTAAACCGAAAAACTAGCGGGAAGTGATAGTTCAGTACCCTTATTGTTTTATTATCATATTATATGATTTATTTCATGTGATACTTGTTGTGAGATGGCCATGATGAGTCTAATAAACTTAGTATACCTTCTTAGGCAATGAGTTGGTTTCACTTATTATTTAAAATACTTCTTTATTATTCCATTATCTTTTGCATGAATCCTCTAGGTAAGATTCTATTGAGTTTACCTATTATTCTAACCCTATGTATATATAAAAAAATTAGATCAGAAGGAGTAGGTTGGAGATTGAACTGGATATTACTATATTTTGGTACTTCAAGAGCTATTTTGGCATCTTGGTCACTATGAAGTTTTATTTTAACACTTTCAGTTTTCATTTCTAGTTATTCTAGTCTTTTATTACATTACTTTTATTTACATAGAATCTATTTTATCTTGATGAGTATGATTTTATTAGTTTATCTACATTTTATCTCTACTTAATATGTTATCTTATAGTTTAATGCCTCCAATTTTTATGTTTATTGTACCCTCAATGCTTATCTCTATCCCGTTTCCTATTAGAGGTAGGCTTAGAGCGTCACCATCTCCCTTCCCTCATTTTTTTGTTGAGGAGGGATACTCTTTTGGGGGAGGTTGTCATGACAACCTCCTTGAAGCGATGCATATCAATTTTTATAATTTCCTATCATTGAGGGTTATATAGATGTATTAAGTTAATATATATGATATTTATAACATAATTAAAATATAGAAATATAAAAAAATATTTACTTTATTTTATTTTAATGCATTGAAAAATGAAAACATCGCCCTTATGTACGTGTATACTACCACCTCTATAAGGCGATGCAATACATTTTTCATCACCACCTTAAAAAGATGGATAAAAGTGTCTTATATGAATATTTATGATACTAAGGATTAATTTTCTTCATGAACATTATTTTATAGGGATAAAAAAATTATTATATAATGTTATAAATAATATTTTTATATCAATAAATATCCTGAGAAAAAAAAATATCCTCCTTGATTCATATTCAAAAATTATAACTAAAACTCTTATTGAAATAATTTAAAACATTATTAATCATCATGGAACAAATATTATAATTCAAAAAATAATCTTGGAATTATAAACATTATATCAAAGAATGAGGTATGACATCACCATTAAAAAACATGCACAAAACCATCATAATTACTAACATTAGATATTAAAAATAAGCATTAAATAACTAATACATGTGTAGTAAATGATTATAATGGAAGAATGTAAAGGGTAATAGATATGAATAAGGCTCGAAGTTAATTCATTAAGATAATTATCATAAAAAATGAGATTTTAGGATATATTTATCTTTAAATAAATTTGAGTGTTTGATAGCTTTATTTAAACATAATGTCAAGCTTTAAAAAATCCTTAATATAATATTAAATTATTATTCATATGACTTTTATTGACTGTATAATTAATTGGAGGGAATGGATAATACTAAAAATTATGAAAATAATGTATAAAAGTTTTCCTTAATTAAATTGTATTAATTAATTCCTAGGAAATACCTACTCAATCTTAACTATTCAAAATAATATTAATATATGTTAAAGGATCAATTTATCAAAGTATTTCATTTATATATATTATGTTTCTTGATCATTAATGAAATATTATTTTGATGAAATATATCGATATTGAATGTTAAAAAATGAACAATCATTCATATATTGATTATCAATTGGTTTTAAGTGAAGGTAAAAGCATTCGAAGGTAAAATTAGATTTGTTTTATTTAGAAAACCTTTTTTATTGTGTGCAATGTATTTTATCTAAAAAATTGAATTAATCAAAATTTATGAATTATTTTATATAAAATTATAGATAATATATTCAATAAAATTTATTAACAATCATCTAATAATTTTTTTATTATAAATAAATAGGAATAAATTCAGTTTTTTGCTTAAAATGAATTATTCTAAAAATTGTTTTTATTGTGTTTTGCATAAATATTTTAAAATTAATTTTTTCCACTTATAGATATTTACTATAAAAAAACATTTTCAATATCTTTAAAAAACATTCCAAATTTTAGTATTGAGTTTAGTTTTATTTTGTTTCATTAGGAATAGAAATATAGGTAAAACTTCATTACTATGGTAAAGGATAAAAGGGTTAACAAGGGGTTAAACTAAAGAGATAAGTGTTAAAATGACCAAAAAACTTATCTAAATCCTATTAGATAAATTTATTTTTATCATATATCATCCCATATATGAAAATATTCTAATTTGGAGCCATTTCAGATAAGGGTGACTTTATTATATTTTTCTATTCCATGAAATTACATGTGTGTCAGTCCCCTCACTTATAAAAGGGAACCTTCTCTCCTCTCTTTTACGCACCAGTGGAGGCCTTTATCATGACCAATATCTACCCTTATACTCTTAAAACCGTATTCCACTCATCTTATAGGTTTTTTATTCATTAAATTCCAATTCAATAAGGAATATGTTGAAAGACCAAGTAGGTTTATCAAGGAAGTGGTGTATGTTCTTTTGATGATTCCTATAGTAACTTAATGTGAAAATCAAGGGAAATTTGATAATTTTTATTACTAAGTGTTTTTAGTGGATAAAATATAAACTCTAGTATATTATGACCTTGGATAAATTTTTCCAATAAATATTTTTGTCCCGAAATAGAGTGTTTAACCTAGTACAGGAGATTGGTGGAAATCTGAGCCGATCAAATTTTCAGAAAAAAATATTTAATATTTGATTAATAAATGATAATTTATTTGGGAATGTTTATTTAGATGCATCTTTCAAAGGTATAATTGCATTGAGATTTCATCTTCATGGTTGATTTTGGAATGGGGGGTTCCTAGGAGAGGCATAACCTTATGGTGGGCATTGGGGTTGGGTCCTGACCCCTTTTCTTTTCTTTTTATTTTCTATTTTTCTTCCATTTTTATTTTCCAATTTTATTTTACCCTTTATCCCCTTTTAATTCTTGTGAATTCTTCATGTGGGATACTATTTTTCACATCCAAGAGATGGGTAGGGAAAGAATAGGGATAGGGAGAGGGAGGAGTCACCATTATGGTTCATCTATGGCCCAAATTGGAGGGTGGTGGCTAAATGTTGTGGATCTGATGCAAATATTTTTCATTTTCTACCTGGAGGAAACTCTAATTTTAATTTTTTGTTCTATAAATTCCTATATATTATATTTTCTTAGTTTTTAAATCATTTTCTTGGGAGTTTTGGACCCCCAGTGGTCCAATAAAAGTTTAATCAGTGAGAAATCGGAATTCTAGGTAGTTTTGGGGGTTTTTCCACTTATTAAAACTCATTTACATGACAAGTAGTTTAGATAAAACACACTATGTGTTATTTATGTTCATGAAAGATATTTTTTGGGACTAAAAACCATGTACTGGGGATTACACTCCATTTAGTGTGCCTTTGGGTGTGTGTTTGAGTTCTTTGATTGAAACCCCATAAGGGAGTACACCTTAAGACAACGAGTGGGATATACGCGGTGTAGTTGTACATGGATAGGAGATAAAATTTAAATTCCATGTGTGGTACACAACCAGAAAACCCATGTGAGAGTACACACTATTCACTCGGGAGGGGTAGACAATGAGTAGGGGATGAGGTACACGGGCAGGTACCCATATGGGTGTACACACCATGTACTTTGGGAAAGTGCATACCAATTGTCCTGGGGAACATGGATGGGGAGTAAATTTGGGGTTACAGACCATGTACACACCATTTTCATTTACATTCATGGTACTTTTCTCCTATTTTCTCCCAAGTATTAGGATTGGACATATGAGTAGTCCATTATGAGTGTTTTTACACGTAGATAATATTTATGGAATCATTTCTATGTTTAGAGTCCATTTGTATGGTATTTTATATGGAAGACTATTTAAAGAAGAATTTAAATTTTGTTTAGTTTTAGAACCCTCATGTGGGTTGGGTTGTGAGCTATAAGTCTGAGGTGAGGTTTGTGATCTCATTGATTGGCCTAGAATGAGTTTTACCTGGTGATCTATATGACTTTTTTTATACAAATTCATAAAGGTAGTATTGTATAGTATCTTTGAAGAGATCATGAATTGTGCCTACATGTAAGGACTAGTTAAATCAGTTGAGTTTTAGCTTTTATGTTTTATGACCAAATCTATTGGTTCCTTAGGGATGGGTTGATGGCATGGGATAGAGGTTATTTTCGGGTTCCATTCAGATATTGAGACAAGTTTGAGGGACTCTTGAGGATTCCCTTTTGGGATGGTTTTTGATCAAGTGATTAGTGATTGTCATTTTAGTCTATTTAGAATTCCTATGGGGAATGGTATTCTTTGTATTCCCTTATAGGTGATTTGGTACCCATGGTTGGGTTCTTTTTTGGGAAGGTAGGATGAGGATTTCGTGCACGGGATTTTCCTGAGGTTTTTTGTATGAGGATCCTTTGTTTGAAAATTATTTTGAGGTGGTCATGAGGATCGTTGTGAATGCCTTAGTTTTCATGATTTTGTATTCGACACCCTTTAGTAACATTATTGATTGAAGATCAATTGTATGCAATTTAGGTCTGTTTGGGATGTTTCTACATTGGGAATGTCCAATGATTTGAATGAGATAGATAAACCCCTGATAGAGTGTCTTGATATTAACATATCCTTGGTTTTGTTGTGAATATTTTGATAGGTATGGATTTAGAGCCTGGGTGTAACATTGGAGTCACTAGGGGGATGTCACATTGTGTTGAGACCCTAGGATTTGTGGGAGCTTAGAGTATTGGTTTGTACCTAATGATGTTTTTTGAGAGCTGATGGTGGATCTTTATTAGATGTTGAGATATAGGATTCTAAGACAGGACTCTTTCTTTGTTTTCTAGGCGGTGATCAATACTACTAGTTCAGATGCATGGATGGTGGGTTCGAGGTTTTATTTCCCCTCATTCAGTTGGCCTTTGGAATTTTTTTTAATAATATTATGCTTAGGATATTTTTTTAATAATATTATGCTTAGGATATTTTTTAATAGAACAACCTTAGAATGTCTTGGTGCAGGAATTATCCCTTAGTGCGTTATGGTTCTCTTCTTTACTCGTTTTCTATGGTTAGATGTGCTTAAGGAGACAATGGGTGATTTAGATGAGTCGATCCACCCACTAGTAGAGTGTGTTTCCTAGTGAGAGTGACATTAGGCTCATGAGGTGCATAGGCACTCAAAAAATTGGGTTTTGTATACCATGGATGATGAGATGTTCTGGGGTCATGGATTTTATGTGCTCTCAGGTTATGGTTTAGAGAACACCTATTATTGGGTTCATATCTGGCCCCCAATTCATTCTATAGGACCTTAATTAGTGATATTTTCTCTAGTTGTTTCAACTTAGATGTTCCCATCTCTAGCTCAGATCATGCTATTGGAGTTCTAGATCCGAGTATAAGTTCATTTTCTTATGGAAGAATATGGTTAGGTGATGTTCATGGATTTTCCAAAAAAAACTAATTTTATAATTTAGTTTTAATTTTTATTTCTAACTAATTTCTATTTTTTATGTTCTTTTCATTGTTTATTTTAGTATTTTGTATATTTTATAATTTTTAGTTAATTTAGATACTAATTTTATTAATTTAGTATATTTATTAGTTCATATTAATTGTATAAATTGTTAACATGTATTCTTTAAAACTATATTATTAATAATTTTAGTTTCATTAGGAATAGTTTTTTAATATATTAACATTTATATTAGTTATTATATTAATTTTCTATATTTTTATTATATAATATTGTATACAATTTTTAGTATTAGTAGTTCTAATAATATTATTTTAAAATATTATTAGTTTATTATTATTATTATATTAGTATTTAATAGTGGTGTTATTATTATATATATAGATAATAATTTTATCTAATTATTATGTGTTTTATATTTATATACTTAATTATATGTATATATATATGTATATTTATTTAACTTTATATTTTAATTATATAAATTTCTATAGGTTGTATAATTTATGTATATTGTATAATATTATTCTATTATTTTTATTATGATCATCTTCATCATCATCATTACCATTATAATTATCATTATAATTATTATTTAAAACATTAAATAATTATATTTTGTTAATATTTCAAATTTTAAATTTTCTCTCATCTTTTCAGGGATTTTCAACATATCTTGGGGAGAACCACCAACCTCCTTCAAGAACATAGGGCTTGAAACCCTAGTTAGGGGAATAATACATCACCATAGGCGAAGACAGCATCACCAAAGGTGATCACCTCCTCCATGCACAACCTTTAGCGACACGAGGAGTGCCCCTTGTGAAATGAACTGGAACACCACACACACCAGGCCTCCTCTCCACTGCAGACCATCTGCACCACACCACTGACTCCTCCTACACCAAAACTTCCACCTCATTACACAACACTATCCCCACCAACACTCATAGGAAAACCACCCGCCTCCGCTACACCCAACGTAATTTCCTCCCTGCTTGCATAGCATCAGTGGAACACACTGGACCTCGGCTAACCTCCTCCTCCTATGTGCATGAAAACCAACCATTGGCATTTAGTTTGAGGGTGGTTAGTTCACATGCTTTATGATCACACACATTGAATACTCATTGGTTGGTTTGTTTTGTGGTTTTTATATTAACATAGTGATTTTAATGGTTCACACTGGAATTGAAAATACGGGCACAACTATGTTTCTCAATTAGTGATCATTAGCGGAGACTTTCAGTGACAATTGAGATGGCACAAACATAGTCATATTTGAAATTTATTATTCCATGTTTCATGTCGGTGATTATATGGAGGGATAATTTTCATATTCTTAGGGTGTGAGGAATGTGATGGTGCATGCATTATATTATTTTTTAACCATGTTTTAAAGCCTTTTGAATTAATTTTTTAATTGGATGTTTATTTATTAAATTATATCTTCATTTGAATTAATTTTCATTTGGGATATATACGCATGATTTAGTTCAGGTTCTTGTTATACCTAGTAATTACTCACTGGCGGGAGATTGTCGAAGAATATATTTTTTCAGAAATTAGTCATGTGTGTGAGAGAATTGTAAATTTCATGTGAAAAAACTACAAATAAATATATATATATATATATATATTAATTGAAAAATTGATATTTTGTGTTAATTCACCTTCAAAATATCATGAGTGACACCTAAGAAGTGATCTCTTATGACTGAACCTGACACATATAGATACTTTAAATTTTTGAGCAATGGGTCTTTTCATTTCACTAAGTGATTTAATGCTAAAGTGATGAGAAATTTATTCATCAAATCATAAAACAAAATAACTAGTTATTTGTTTGAAAATTAGAATATTGTAATACATCATAAAATGAGATCATTTAGTATTTTAATTAAATATGGAATTAGTGATAATTGAATGAATGAATATTCAGATATGAGAATTAAAAAATTGGCATCACTTGCACCTGAACAGACATCACGACTCTAACACTTCCCTCTGTACTGATTTTATCCATATATTAATTTAGTTCTATTAGATTTGTTTATATGATTTAATTAATCATTTTGATATAGTTGTTTATTTTTTATAATTTTTAGTTGTTAATAAAATTAAAAACTTTTCTTCTTAGTAATTCTTTCGAGAGGATATTCCTGGTATATACACACATTCACTCTATAGTTCGACGCTATTTGTTTCCTCTATAGAAGTTAATAGGCTAATAAATTTTCAAATTAGATGTTTTATTATGTCTCTTCCAAATTACTAGTGTTTTTTTTTTGTGGAGAATAATAGAATTAGAAATCTATCAAAGAGATTGATTTAGGTTCAAAATTAATAAAAAACAAAAATTCAAAAAAGGTTTAGTTTAATACTCTTGTAATTTTTCATTGAATTCAATTTCAAGAAACCAATATGTTATAAATGGAGTAGTTAAAACCATAAAGAAACATTAAACACACTCTCCTAATTCCCATAGCTCATGGTATGATGTATAATTATTGTATGATCATGAGTTATCTAGGTAGTTATTTTTATTATTATTATTTTTACCCAATACTGTGTTGTGATCTATATGTGTAACGCCCCGGACCTAGTTACCCAGAGTTGATTCATTATTAAATAACATTGGCATGATCACAAGAGATCGAGTCCCGAAAGACTGATCAGTTAAGTATCCTTGGAAGTATTATATACATACACATGTTTTACATTACATTGTGAAAAGGAAAAAAAACATTGTGTCTCCTTAGAACACACTCATATCCATCAGCATATCCCTACATGTCAATCATACTATACTTCTTCACATCCTGGGAAAAATAAAACATAAGAATGTGGTGAGCTTAGATGCTCAATAAGGATAACAATATAGCAGAATCTATCATAAATAAGCATAAACATTTAAGGCAATGTATAAAACTAAAACACAAGGCTTTTAAACTTAAACTTCGGCATAATATGGAAAAGATAAATCAAATAATGCCATTTAATTATTCCCATGGATATTATACTATTCTAATAATCACATGTAATATCAATATCAAATTTCATAATGATGGAATGCATAATGTCGGACATCATAACCACATAGTCAAGGCCTCGTTCCAATACTACAAATAAATATTTTGTGAAGGCCTTGTGCCAAGACACTAGTTTGTCTCATGAGACCTACCGATGCATCAAGGGGCTATAGAGGGCCCCACCTGTCACTTACTAAGTCCAATGCATTCATCATATGAAACGGCTGAAATATAATCTAAACATTTGTATTAAAACTAGCATACGAAATGACAATATTATAACCACAAACCATGAATGGTATAAAAATAGCACATCCACAGTCAAACATAACTCATTATATAAAATATGAAAGATTTTATTATAATAAATCAACCTCAATAAAGAATAATGAATTATATTGACATATATGAAAATAATTAGTAAAACTATTTGAGAGAAATATCCCCTTTTTCTTAAAAACATTTTAAAGTTTCACTATTTATCAAGAAAACTTTTAAAATAGATTTTTGAATCAAAGTGTCTCATACCAATTTGAAACTTTTCCAAGGAATTTTAATTTTAAAACTTTCATGTCCATATAAATAAATCCTTAAAACCATTTTCAAAACATGGACATTAATGAGAAAGATTTTATAAGAATTAATCTTTAAAACATTTAAAATGATATTTTAGTTAGAGTTCCTAACCAAATGAGAGACGCTTTAATACAAATAATTGAGGTAATAAAAACTTTATAATATCATGAGAATAAAGGGATTCATGTTATACTATGTCAAAGTATAGTATATAAACCATATAAAAGTGAATTGAGGCATAACAACAAAGAAGTCCCAATGAAATGTAAATTGAGATGAAATCCTTTATAAATATTGTATCCTTAGGATAAGGATAAATCAATGACATAATTATTTGTGAAAAATATAAATACACTCCATATGACTGGATATTCTATGTAAATCAATCATAGGACATTCACAAATATTCTTTTAAAAACAACACTAATGACTTGGATGTTTAACTCAATGAATGGAAATTGAGTTAAGATTACTCTTATCAAGTTCATATCGATGACTTGAGAATTTATCAATGGAGTTATTATGTGTATAAATAGTATATCCAAAAAAAGGGGAGTGTAAATTACTAAAAAAATAAATAAATAGCGATTTCACACATAATCTTGGAGTAAAATAATCAATGAAGTTTTCCTAAAACCCAATGAGTGGAAATTGAAATTAGAAATTCCCTTACCGATTTGGTAACTTACGAAACATACACCCCATGAAAGAAGGATCACAAAATGAATATGTAAATACCCATAAATTAAAGTATATTACACAAAGAATACAATCATTGGTAGTACATGCACCACACAAAATGAAATAGAGGCCTATATAGCATAAATCCACGGGATTAAAAAGTGAGATGAAAACACATTACCTTGTACTTTTCCTGAGTCGAGGTTAAGTTAACCTCCTTTATAAAAGTTAAATAATTGTTATTAAATTATACAAGAACCAAATACATAAATATGATATCATATATGATTTTCTAATATTGATTTGTTAATAATATTTCATTAGTATCATTGTTTCGGGTATTAACTGATTCGTTTTACTTTATAGGTTTTGTTACATAAGTCATGTTTGTTATGGATAGTATTTATTTGATCTATATCCCTAATGATATTAATCTCTTAAACATTATTTGTAATCATCAAATGAAAATTATTCTTTAATGGTTATGATGGGAAATGAAATCTCATCGCGTCATGGAGACAGTAAGCCGTACATACACACGAGCGACAAAATAATTCTATTGATGGTGGAATAGTATGTAATTAGATGGTGTATACAGAATCATTTACATTTTATTTTTATTATTTACATCAATTGTACTAATTATTATACTCATCCAAATAATGAAGTATTGAATAAGAAACTACACCACGATGTGGAGATGGTAAGCTATATGTACGCACGTATGGTGAATTTTTCATTCATAGGATGGATAGAATAATGAATATGGTTATACCATATTTATAATAACATCTCTATATATAGAAGGTATTGGATCTATTATTTTTTTATAGAAATAACAAAGAAAGAGGAAGTGGAAGAAGAAAAGAACTCAGAAAGAGTTGATGAAATAATAACCTCTTCTTCGGGTGTCCCATTTTGGTTTGAATGAAAGGGCTCACTAGGTTGGATTTCTGATCAAAGTAAGGCATCTAGGTTGAAGTTAGGGTAGTTGGGACAGTTTATAGGATCCAAATGACTTTAGAGGTGTGAATTTAAGAGAAAGAGAAGAACCCTTTTATAAGAGAGGTGAGGGGCACTTTAAGAAAAACTTGAAATATTATTTTATTATAAAATCATTTTTGGTTTCTAATGGCTCAAAATGGATTTATTTCTAGGATAAGGTGGGGATGGGTTGAAAAAATCTCAACCAATAGGTTTTATACAAGTTTAGGTCACCATATTAACCTTATCTTTTAGATTTAACTCTTAGTTAAATAGTTTAACTTTTACCATGTATTCTTCATTAATGAAATATCTATCATTATATAAGTCCTTTGTCTGAATCATACATTTTTAGGAATATTAAATCATTTAATAAAATACTATTTGTTTTAAAAACTCATTTATGTCAATTTTGACACTATTTATTATATAGTTTTTGTGAAATTCCTAAAATTTTGATTTCTTCAAACAAAATACATTGAATCATTCCTAACATCTCATATTCACCTATAAATTTTTTTTATGGAATAAAAAGTTTCAATTTAAATTTATTTTAATATTTATAATATCAATTATTTTAATCTTTCATTAATAATGTAATTACTTCATCATCATTGGGTCATAAATAGATTTCATTATCTAATGTATAAAAATTACAAATAAAATACCATGATATTGGAAACCATTTTATATTTCTAATGAATGTTTATAGTAGAAATTATCTTTTGTATAACCCTATATTAAAAATGTTTTAGTTATTGAAATTTTAATTTAACACTATAAACTCTTCTTTAAATAAAATAATAATAAATGTCCTAATCTAATCAAAGTGGATCAAAAAGGATCAAATTTTATCCTAATGTTGATTTTGGTCGAAATACACATATCCAATAGAATTAGGACATGTGTTGGGGTAATTATAATATCATTTTTATCTTTAATTACTATATTTACTTTTAACCGTGGTAAATAAAATTCAAAAGTTACTATTCACAAAAAAAATTATTTTCATCCTATTGAACCACATTTTACTTACTGATGTCAACTGTGTCTCTTGGATTTTTTAAATTCAATTCATAGAAGCGGTAAAATTACATTTTATGCAAATTTGCAAATGTGCCTAAAAGGTGGGTAAAAGATGTTAAACAGTTCAATAAAATTTTATATATATAATCTTATTATAAAATGAATCCAATGAATTAAATTGAACTAATATAGGTATTATGTATATATTTTTACTTTAAATAAAATTTATATTAAAAATAATTATTTAAATGAAAATGTCAGTTTTTAACTAAAATGTAGTGTTTTTTATTATTCGTTAAAAATGGAAAGTTTTCAGAAAAATACCAAATATTAACCCTAGGATAATGTTTATATTTCAGATTTATAAATGATTTCTATTTTAAAAAATGCAAGACATATAAGTTTCATTAGTTGATTTAATATTAAATCTTGTTTTGAAAACCAGAAATCATTTTCTTAAGAAGTAAAACTATCAAAAGATTGACATGTATTTATATATAATTTTAATGTGAAATTACTTACAATGAACAAAATTATATTAAATGATAAAAATATAATATATATATATATACTCTAAGACCAATTAAAAAGATAATCTAACAATATAAATATATTGGGTGAAAATGCATTTTTAAATTAAAACGCAGTATTTTTCACTATTCATTAAATAAATGAAACTTCTCATAAAATTACCAAACATGCACCCTAATATAATATTAATATTAGGAATTCAAAAATTCATTCAATTTCACATAATTGAATTTATAATAGTTTATAAAATTAATTTTATTATTGTTCCCAAAAGGACATAATAAGTAGTTACCTTATTAAAATTGTACTTATATTTTAATAAAGCTTATAAATTTCCTTATAAATATGGTTTATGTGTGTGATATAATTATTAATGGCATTTAAAATTTATTTTTTTACAATTAATATTACCGTATATAATTTTTAGGTTATAAATATATCATTTGAACAATTGTAATACCAAAGTGTTGTTTAACAGAAACTCAATCTTGCATGTAATGTATACCAAGTTAGTGTTGCATGCAATATAATATATTGAATTACTTTAATGATATAACTTACTATGAAATCTTAGGTTGTTACATTTTCCCCTCCTTCAAATAATTTCATCCTCTAAATTTAAACTCAAAAACAAAAACTAGGGGTTTGACAATTCATAACATCTTTGTTGAATTCCCACATC
The DNA here is from genome assembly GCA_963277665.1 of Viscum album. Classification (NCBI taxonomy): domain Eukaryota; kingdom Viridiplantae; phylum Streptophyta; class Magnoliopsida; order Santalales; family Viscaceae; genus Viscum; species Viscum album. The sequence goes on along the minus strand of OY728128.1, from coordinate 2,077,127,917 downwards.
AGAAAAATAGTAAATAAAACTATCACTTTAAAAGAAATAAAGAGAAGTAAAAAAGGTTACCTGAGATAACCCATACTAGGGTTCCATTTAGTAAAACATGTATACGAAAGAGAAAACAAACCATAAATTTCTCATGGAGAGTGACAGAAAACATGATCAGAATAAAGTTAAATACCAGAAAACCATAAACATTTGATGGGTTAAATGATCTTTGATTACCCAATAGGAAGAGTAAATTGAAAAGGTATTTGTTTTAAGTTCTTTTTCATAATTTTGAGGAATTTTTTATTATATTGACTAAGAACATAAGTATATATGATTACTTTTGAAGTAGAGTTTCATCCTTTAATAAATTTCTACCACAAACTCATCTTTTCTCCAAACGATGAGTATTCAAGATGACTTAGTCACACCCGAAGCACTCGAATCAACTTATATAGAATCACACAATCCACAAAAGATGAACTATTTATTTCCCTTTCCTTTAGACATTAACAAAATCCAAAATGGTTAGTAAAAGATCATATGATCCCCAAAGAGGATAATCATTTATAGAAAGAAATACTACTCTTAATATCCAAAATTAAACAGACAATGTCCAAAGTTAAACAAAGACCATTCAATAAAAAAATTTCCTTAAAATTATTCAAAATAATCCAAACTAAGTTTGAAACCCAAAATTCATAATTATTTGATCACATAGTCCTCTACGTTAAAACATAACATTTATCTCTGAATAACATCGACTACTCTTAAAGTCACATACATAAAAGTAATTAACCTAATAACATATTCTATATGATAGTTTAATCATTTCCATAAATGATGTAAATCTCTATAATTACACAATAAAAACATAGATTCTTCCAAAATAAAAATCAACCATTAATCCTAAAATAAAATCCCACACTATTCTATTTTCCTTAGACATATAGTGTTCCCAAAAGAGAGAAAGTCTTTCAAAATAACATTTATCACTTAATCACCAAATCATTCTCCTATACTAAGTATATCCATTTGATAAATCATAAGTTTCCAAAATCAACATATTATTGATCCATAAAGTCATTTAATTGAAAAGAATTAGTCATATTAACCAGGGACTTCACATAGTCCAGTAGTAGGCGATAAATGCCAATCGCACTTTTGTTGTGGGTTCGATTCCTGCATCTTTGTCCTACGTGACAGATTGTCACACAGTCTGCTTGTTGTCCTTTTTCAAACACTATATAATGTTATAACATTCTAAAAATGGGATAAATTCTTCAAAAATAACCATAACATATTTTAACTACAAATTTTATCTCATACCTCTCATTTTCATCCAAAATGTAATAACATGTAATTGCCTCAAATGCATGGATCATATAAACCCAAATGGTTCTTTATAATTGTATCCACAAAAGAAAAGATAAGTATTCCTTAAATAACATTTTCACATAACAAACTTCAAGGTTACACATACAAGAGAAAATTCTTCCAAATTAATCTCATCAACAAAGAGAATTAATACTTATAAACATTTCACCATCCATTTATTTACACATAGGTTCTTCCAAGACATAGAGGTTATCCTATATAATAGGGCATTGACTAGGGTAACGCGCAGGTCCCCTACATTTATGAAAAATTACTGTAAATGGATTCTTATAATCATTTTTATTTTCCTCTATAGTACTCTTCATTTTTCCTCAGAAATTATTTACTTTATGTCCTTTCCCAAACATAATGAATTTATTTGCTCCATTGAGACACTTTCCTGGGTGTCTCCTTCCACTTTTCCTGTATGATAGAAATTGAGCATTCTTTTCTCCATGTTCTCCACTACTGGAGCTCTTATCATTCTCTGCATTTCTCTTCTTTTTCGATTTTGGGAGTTGGTTAATGTATATGTTGTTTATCATATTTTTGGAAAATTGATTCGTCATGAACATTATATATTTTAAGCCTATAAACATTCCATTTATTTGCTCATTTCTACCACCGTTTCCAACTTGTACATCATGTTCAATGTTACTTTGACTTCCTTGGAATCCAGCCATTGACTAAAACCAGAAATCACAGTGAGTAAAAATAGTCATAAAATCATTTAGAGAATATCATGACACCTTATTTTTAATATAAAATACCTTTTGATTTTCCAAGGCTATTAATTCTAATATTATATTAAAATCCTTCAAATCGGTTTATAAAAAAATGTGAATTATCTTAAGCATATCCCCAGGGAGTGTCAAACCAGGTGCGCAGTAAGGCCCGTTGTCATGTACCTGGTTACCCCAGGTCATCCCCGAAGCTCCTTGTTGGAATTTTCACTCCTAGGTATATATGTGCTAGAACCACATCCACTTGTAGTATCCAGACAGGGATGTTTTTATTGGAAAACCCACATAATATCTACATTACCAAATTTTTTGGATGTTCTTCTATACTAATTCTCAAATTCTATCTTAGGGTAATGTTATCTAATTAATGTTTTTCTAAATCTAGTTTCCAAGGTTTGTACTAAACTTTCTCTGATACCAATTGTAATAGCCCGACCCCAGTTACCTAGAGTTGGTGCATTATTACATAACATTTTTATGATCACAACAGGTCAAATCCTGAAAGACCAATCAGTTTAGTAGCCTTGTAAGTACTAGATGCATACACATGTTTTACATTACATTGTGAAAAAGAAAACAAAAAAAACATTTTGGCTCCTTAGAACACACTCATATTCATTAGCATATCCCTACAGGTCAATCATAATATACCTCTTCTCATCCTTGGAAAAATAAAACATAATAAAGGGGTGAGCTGAGATTCTCAGTAAGGATAACATTATAGCAAAATCTATCATAAATAAGCATAAGCTTTTAATGCAATGTATAAGACTAAAACTCAACCCTTTTAAACTTAAACTTGATAATAATATTTCAAAGATAAATAAAATAATCCCATTTACTTGTTCACATGGATATTCTAGTAGTTGAATAATCATATGTAATATCAATATCTGATTTGATAATGATGGAATGCATAATGTCAGACATCATAACCACATAGTGAAGGCCTCAGGCCAAGACTACAAATAAAGATTTTGACAAGGCCTTGTTCCAAAACACTAGTTTTCTCATGAGACCTACTGATGCATCTAGGAGATATAGTGGGCCCCTCCCATCACATACTAAGTACAATTCATTCCTCAAATGAAAAGGGTAAAACATAATCTCATCATTTGTATTAAAACAAGTACACGAAATGTCAATATTTTGACCACAAACCATGAATGGTATAAAAATATCACATCTACAGTCAAACATAACTCATTCAATACAATATGGAATATTGTATTATAATAAATCAACATCAGACAATAATAATGAAGGATATTGGCATATATTAAAATAATAAGTAAAAATATTTGAGAGAAATATCCCCTTTTCTTGAAAACATTTAAAAGTCTCACTATATATCAAAAAGTCTTTTAAAATATATTTTTTAATTAAAGTGTCCAATGCCACATTGAAACTTTTAAAAGGAATTTTAGTTTTAAAACATTCATGTCCATATAAATAAATCCTTAAAACCATTTTTAAAACATGCACATTAATTAAAAATATTTTAGAAGAATAAATCTTTAAAACATTTGAAATGATATTTTAGTTAGAGTTCCTAGCCAAATGATAGACGCTTGAATACAAATAATTGAGGTAATAAAAACTTTATAATATAATGATAATAAAGGTATTATTGATATACTATGTAAAAGTATAGTATATACACTTTATAAAAGTTAATTGGAACATAACAATAAAGAAGTCTCAATGTAATGTAAATTGAGATGAAATCATTTATAATGACTGTATCCTTCAGTTATGGATAAATCAGTGACATAATTATTTTTGACAAATATAAATACGCTCAATATGATTTGATATTCAGTGTAAAACAATCATAGGACATTCACACATATTCTTATAAAAACAACACCAATGACTTGGATGTTTAACTCAATGAATGGAAATTGATTTAAGATTACTCTTATCAAGTTCATATCAATGAATTTAGAATTTATCAATGGATTTATTATGTTTATAATAATTATATCTACACAAAGGGGAGTGTGAATTACTACATAAATAAATATATAGTTATTTCACACATAATCTATGAGTTAAATAATCAATGAAGTTTTCATAAAACCCAATGAGTGGAAATTGAAATTAAAAATTCCCGTACTGATTTGGTAACTTGCAAAACATACATCCCATGAAATAATGATCATACAATAAAGATTTAAATACCTATAAATTAATTTATATTACACAAATAATATAATCACGGGTTGTATATACCCCACACAAAAGGAAATAGTACCAAATATAGCATGAATCTCACAGGAATAAAAAGTGAGAAGAAAACCCCTTTCCTCGTACTTTTCCTTAGTAAAGGGTACATTATCCTCCTATATAATAGTTAAATCATTTTTATTAAATTATAAAATAACCACATACATAAATATTATATCATATATGATCTTGTAATATTTCTTTGATAATAATATTTCAGTAGTATCATTATTTTAGGTGTTAACTGACTTGTTTTCCTTTATATGTTTTGTTACGTAAGTCATGTTTTTAATGGATAGGATGTATTTGATTCATATACAGAATTATATTAAGTTCATAAACATTATTTTTAATCATAAAATGAAAATTATTCTTTAATGGTTATGATGGGAAATTAAATCTCATCGCATCATGGAGATGGTAAGTCGTACATACGCACGAGCAACAATATCATTCTATTGATGGTGGAATTGTATGTAATTGGATGGTGTATACATAGTAATTAACATGTTATATATATTATTTACATAAATTATACTCATTATTATACCCATCCAAATAATGAAGTGTTTAATAACAAACTACACCACGATGTGGAGACGGTAAGCCGTAGGTACGCCCGTATGGTGACTTTGTCATTCATAGGATGGATAGAATAATGAATATTGTTATACCATATTTATAATAACATCTCAGTATCTAGAAGATTATGGATATATTATTTTTGTATGTAAACAATAAAGGAAGAGAAAGTGGAATAAGAAAAGAACATTGAAAGAGGTGATGAAATAATTACCTCTTCTTCGGGTGTTTCCTTTTGGTTTGACCAAAAGGGCTCCTTAGGATGGATTTATGATCAAAGTAATGCCTCCAAGTTTAATTGAGGGTAGTTCTAAGGATATTTGAGCATGTTTTGGCCGAACAAAATGGATTTGGAGGTGTTAATTTATGAGAAGGGTAAGTACCCTTTTATAAGAGATGTGAGGGGTGCTTTAGGAAAAGCTTGAACTATTATTTTATTTTAAAATCAATTTCGGTTTCTAATGAAACCAAATGGATTTTGTTATAGGATAAGGAGGGGGTGGGTCGAAAAAATCTCAACCAATAGGTTTTAGACAAGTTTAGGTCACCATATTAACTTTATATTTTATATTTAACTCTTAGTTAAACAGTTTAACTTTTACCATGTCTTCTTGAATTTTTATATTACATGGTTAATAAACTTACTATAAAATATCAAGATAACATCAAGTGGTTGATTAATGAATTATATATCATAATATAAGTCCTTTTTTTGAATCTTATATTTTTTTGGAATATTATATCATTTAATAAAATAGTATTTGTTTTAAAAACTCATTTATGTCAATTTTGACACTATTTATTATTTGGTTTTTTTGAAAGTCATAAAAATCTTACTTCTTCGAAAGAAATAAATTGAATCAATACTAACATCTCATATTCACCTATAAAATTCTTGGATTGCATAAAAAGTTTCAATTTACATTTATTTTAATATTTATAAAATCAATAATTTCAATCTTTCATTAATAAGGTAATTAATACATCATCATTAGGTAATAAATAAATTTAATTATTTGATGTCTAAAAATTATAAATAAAATACCATGATGTAGGAAATAATTTTATATTTCTAATGAATATTTATAGTCTAAATTATCTTTTTCATAACCCTATATTAAAAAAATTTAGTTATTACAATTTGACTTTAGCACTTTTAACTCTTCTTTAAATAAAATAATAATAAATGTCCTAATATAATCTATGTGGATCAAAAAGGATCATATTTATATTTATAAGGTTTATTTTGGTCAAAATAAACTTATCCAATAGAATTAGGACATGTTTTGGGGTAATTATATTATCATTTTTACCTTTAATTACTCCATTTACTTTTAACTTTGGTAAATAAAATTCAAAAGTTACTATTCACCAAAAATTATTTTCATTATATTGAACCAAATTTTTCTTATTGATGTCAATTTTTTCTCTTAGATTTTTTATATTCAATTCATAGAATTCATAAAATTACATTTTATGCAAATTTACAAATGTGCTTAGAAGGTGGGTAAAAGATGTTAAAAAGTTCAATAAAATTTTGAATATCTAATATTATTATAAAATGACTCCAATGAATTAAATTAGACTAATATTGGTATTATATATATATATATATATATATATATATTTAATTTAAAATAAATTTAGATTAAAAATAATTATTTAAATGAAAATGAAAGTTTTTGTCTACAATGCAGTATTTTTTACTATTCATCAAAAACTAAAGGTTTTCAGAAAAATACCAAACATTAACCCTAAGATAATTTTAATATTTAGGATTTAAAAATGATTTATATTTTACCAAATTCAAGTCATATAAGTTTAATTAGTAAATTTGATATTAAATCTAGTTGTGAAAACCAGAAAGTGGGTTTTTAAGAAGTAAAAACCATCAATAGATTGACATGTGTTTATATACAATTTAAATGTGAAATTACTTGAAATGACCAAAATTATATTAAATAATAAAAATATAATCTATATATAATCTAAAACCAATTAAAAGTATAATCGAATAGTATAAATATATTGGGTGAAAAGGCAGTTTTGAATTAAAACATAGTATTTTTTACTATTCATTAAAAAATGAAACTTCTCATAAAATTACCAAACTATCACCCTAATCTAATATTAATATTCTGAATTAAAAAATTAATTAAATTTCACCAAATTAAATTTATAATAGTGTCTAAAATTAATTTTATTATTATTCACAAAAGGATATAAGAAGTAGTTCCTTTATCAAAATAGTACTTATATTTTAATAAAACGTATAGATTTCATTATAAATATGGTTTATGTATGTGATAGAATTATAAATGTCATTTAAAATTTATTTTTTTATAATTCGTATTACTATATTAAATTTTTATGTTATAAATATATCATTTGAACAATTATAATACTAAAGTGTTGTTTCGCAGAAACTCAATCTTGCATAAAATGTAAGACAAGTCAGTGTTGCGTGCAATATAAGCTATTGAATTAATTTAATGATATAAATTACTATGAAATCTTTGGGTGTTACCAAATGAGAATGATCCTCCATGTTGTGATACAATTCCTTATCAGTATTTTAATCATTCTCAAAGTAAAAGCCTTTTTGAAAAATTAGAACTCAATAATTCATTTGAAACAAATGATTCGATAATTAGGAAAATGTGTTTTTCTACTATCACTAAGACAAACCATATGTTTTAACATCAACTTGAACATAATGCCACATTATTTTCCTCGATGAAATTCCTAGAAAATAAAATTACTCATATTTTCCAACTGTTTTCCTCAGTACCACTTGATGATTCGATTCATGAATTGGGACCCTTATTTTATGAGATATATTGATAATTTATCCAAGAAACTATAGATTTCCACATGCAAGGGAAAATAAACATAAATTAAATATAATCACCTATTTCTAAAAATATTTTTGAGTCTAAAACTTTTTCCAAAATTGAGAAATCTAAAACATTTTAGGAGTCGCAAAATTACTCATCATTGGTGGTAGAGAACATTCATAATTTTCTAAAGTTATGGAAGAAAGTGATTTTCATGAGTATCATGATTTTGTGGTTCCACATGTGCCAATAGAGAAATGTGAATAGGTTAATATTGAAGAAACTTTTGAAAAAGATACAATTCTTGACATAATAGATTCACCTACCCAAATTGAGCCTTCATCACGTGCTTCATACATAGAATTTAAAATGCTTCATTTTAAATACCCATATATGTATGAAATACTCTTAACCCATGTATAATAAATTAAATAGTGGATCATGAATTCAGTTGGAAACCTATGGACTTGACTATGCTAGTAGTTGGTAGTGAAAATGGATTAGGATACATCATCAACCTAGGTAATAAATTCAAGAATGGGATGGATATAGGATAACCACTTCATGATCCTAGTAAGGGCATTTCATCTCTTATGGAAATTCAAAAATATAATTTTTTTGATCTACATGATGATTCCCTTCACCCAATCATCAATTATTTGGTCAGTTTTTATTTAGATGAGGTATATTCATTACATTGTGAATTTATCTATTTCCATTTCAATACAACCATACATTTTTATGACAAGTTTTTGTTGAGATGTTTTGATTTGTGCAAGATAATTATATTATTGATTGATACATGCATCACTCCCACTGTTGATGAAGAAGATAAATGTTATAAATTCTCATTTTATTTTTATGGCGTATCATTACTTCCTTATTGAAGAAGAAGTAAACATAATTATTAATGAGAGGCAACCCGTCATTAGTTTTTATTCATTTAACTATTTTTTATTTCATTTAATTTAGTTTTTAGATATTCAAATTTCATGTATTTAACATAATATATTTTCTATGGGAACTACATGAAGTTGAATTCATCATACATATTTATATGACCCACATGTTTTTTATTTTCTTGTTATATATTTGATGTGATTTGAGTATGATCTTTCCATGTTTAAATATTACAACTAAATCATTTATGGAACTTCATTAGACACAGGCAGTCTTTCCGCATCTATCTAAACTTTCTTAGGGATGTGGTTTATTTTTTCATATTTTAGGACTCTAAAAACACCATGTAAACTAACTCACTAAAAAAAGAAAAACTGAACAAAAAAACTAACATTCATTTCATTTTTGAACCCAAATAAAAACTATTGTATTTTTTTAAACATGTTTAGATGAATACGACTAATCTCCATTGGATTTTTGAGAACATGATACTTTTTTGAGATTATTTGATACACGATATCATGAATTATATTATTTTCAATATTATTCTATGCTTCAAAAATGTTTTTTGGGAACTTGTATTTTTTTAGACACTTTTTTTATCATAATCATCTATATTGCCTAACATTTTATTTCCATAACCATGAGGATTCTGGACCATTTTTACATCATCTCTTATTTTCTTTTTTCTTAATAGAATCTCATCCATGTAATGTCTTCTAGAAATTTCCATGTCTTTACATCAAAGTGATAATAAATTTCAAAGTTTCACTAAAATGACCACGAAATTTGTTTGATTTATTTATCATTTTTGTCCCATTGATCCACCCATACATTTTCTCAATCATGTAGACCTTAAAATTCATAAAGAAGCCTTTTTTAGGAAGATCCCATATCGAAGACCCTTCCCTGACTATTTCTTGAATTTTTTCAAGATTATTTTCAATCCATGTGTGTGGGAGGAATTTATTCATAGAGAGGGTTGTTTTAGGGATAGTGATTCATTTGATGCACATGGATTGAAATTTACTCATTGTGATAATTTATGATACATTTAATAGTATCCACATTTAGTATATGTATTTTTATATGGGAATATAAAAAAAAATTAGTACCAATAATGAGTATATATGTGTTCTTTACATGGTAGTCCACACTTTAGGGATTCCTATAAAAGTGATGATCCATCACTCAAGAAGCTGAAATGTTTTTTATGTGACCTAATTTCATTGATATGAAATAACATACATACTACTTGTGTACCTTTCTTTGTAATTTTTTATAATATTTGTTTCATGGGTTTTAAGAGATGCTACAAAATTTTTTAACTATCCATTCTATTTGAGTGATTTTTTCCTTAAAAACTAAAAAAATTATTTTTGATTATCCTTGTATTATCATATTATTAAGTAAAAGCAATGTTTTAAGTGTGAGGGAGCCAGAGTTTGAGGGAGACATTTGGATTTACACTATATATAATTAACATGTATTATTTAACACTGTATTTTTAATAATTGTAGTTTCATTAATAATAGTTTTTTCGCTTATTATATTGACATTTATATTAGTATTTATAAGAATTTTCTAAATTATTATTAGATATTATTGTATAAAATTTTAAATATTAGTAGTTTTAAAAATATTATATTACTATTATTATTATATCAGTATTTAATAGTGGTCTTATTTTTATGTATATAGATAATAATTTTATCTATTTACTAATTGTGTTATATTAATATACCTAATTATATTTATATATATATACATTAATACATATGTATATTTATTTATTTATATAACATTATGACTAAAAATTATATTTCTTATCTCAAAATCACTTTTATAGAATGATGAACTAATATGAATAGTGTATTTCAACTCATTTTAGTATCTTGAAAGTGGTTTTGTGGATTTATATTCATGATTTTCCCAATATAATTATGTCTTGATAGGTATTTTAGTCACTAAGGAAATATAATTAAAGACATTGCATTTCTGGGTATTTTGGAAGGAAATCATAGGCATTTCGATCCTTTTTTCCATGGTAAAGGATATGAAAAGTAACCTAATATGAGAACCTTAGGCTAGAAGGCCAGACGAAGTTTGGAAATTTAAGACAGAGCCTCAAACACGGTTTCTGCATTGTTTTTCAAACCATACAAACTCTCCAGGAAACCATGTGGGAGATGAAAATTTGGAGACAGAGGCCTACTTCACAATTTCTACACAGTTTTTCAAAATGTGTAGTCCAATCTAGGAAACCGTGTGTTTCTACCTTTGTAGATAGAACCATCCACATGGTTTGCACACGGTTCCCCTAACCGTTCATTATAACCATGCGAGAGTTAGTAGATCTCCACCTACTATCTATCCACCCTTCTTACCCATCCTTTGACCTAGTATTTAGACCCCTAACAACCCTCGTGCTTTCGATTACTCCCAATTAAGGAGTGGGAGACTCTTTTGAAAGGGGGGAGGATCCGGAGGACACAAATCTTGGTGTAGGAAGATCTTGGAACTCAATTTATGTAGTTTTTGAGTATTTATTTGTGATCATTGGTTGTTATCTCTTCCATTTTTTTGTTGTAATGAATATATCAGGTATTGATAGTTTTTTATCATCATTTAATCCATGTTTAGATAATTATCTCATGTGTTGGGGCTGTGGAAAAATGTCGGTTTGTTGATCATCAATTTTCTTATATTTGTGTTGTTCATTTTTCTCTCATGATTCCCTCAAAACCTCTTGCTGAATCTTGGTGGAAACCCCGTATTAGACCAAGAACAGAGTTTCTAGGGATCTTAATGGAATTTATTACCAAGTACACCCATTGTCATTGGGTTCACTTATCATCCCATAAGTTATTAAGTCTAATGAAATTAATAAACATCAATTTCAAGACCATGGAATTGGTCTCTATTGATTCAAATGAAACTCACAGGACCAAGGGGATTCCATTATTTTTGAAACCCAGATATGTGAGTTATTATTAACAACACAACTAAATGGGAAAATGATATTTTAGGACCTTCACAAACACCCCTAGACCCAACCCATTTTTATCATCAATCGTTAAAAAAATCAGTTTACCTAGTTTTTCTGTTTTCATTAAGTTAACCAATTTGAGATTAGAGAGATTGATCATTCAATATTTAGAAAAAAACCATCACAAACAACAAAACTCGATTTGAAGATTCTACACCATCACATAAATAATCATGAATCAAGAAGGAAAACGCATTAACTCACCTTGTGGATCGACCCTGTACTTACGCTATACTAGTACTATAAATAAGAAATTAAATTTTGGTATCCCGAAATAAAAACTTCGGATGTGACGTCACAAAATTACTCCCACATTTCAAAAGAGTCCCCCCCTCATTAATTAGTCATCCCCCAGTGTACTAGGGTGGTTAAGGGTCCAAATCCAGGGTCAAAGGATGGGTAGGAATGGTAGATAGAAAGTAGGTAACGATCAGCTAACTCTTATATGGTTACAGCGCATGGTTGGGGGAACTGTTCACAAACCATACAGATGGTTCTGTCCAAAAATGAGTCATTACATGGTTTCCTTGGCCGGTATTCATAGTTTGAAACACCATACAGAAACCGTGTAGTAGGCCTCTGTCTCCAAATTTTGAGCTCCCACACATTTTCTTAGAGAGTATGTATGGTTTGACAAACCATGCGTAAACCATGCAGGCGGATCTAACATAAATTTCCAAACTCCATTTCGACTTCCGGGTGGGGGTGCTCAGCTTGGGTGACTTTTTCGTAGCATACACCATCGGAAATGGGTCCAAATCCCTCGGATTTCTTTCTAAATTGCCCAGAAATTCAATTTCTTCAATTCTCTTTCCTTAGTGACTAAAATACCTATCAATCCATAATTAAATTGTAAAAATAATGAACATCCATCCAAAAAACCACTTTTAAGATATTTAAATGGGTGGAAATTACCTATGCATATTAGTGTATCAACCCCCCCCCCCCCCCCACACACACACACACACCTAATTGATTGCTTATTCTCAAAAAAATTCATAAACAATCATTTCACAAAAAATTCCCAAGTAACTGGTAGAAGTGTCATAGATTATATCAATTAAATGAATATGGATTTTGCATTAATTATCATTATAAATTGATACATTAATCCTTCATGACTCACTAAAGTTGGGAAATTAGCTAACAAAGTAAGCCTAATTCAAAACCTCTAACCATTCACTCATAAATAATTATTGTTTAAAACTGTATTTTTCCTTCTTCATTCAAAGAAAGTCCCAAACTCCATTTCCATCTCATCATACACTAAGACTGGTGAAGCACAGGTTTCATAGTTTCCAATTAGTGAGCTACCACTTTTATAGGTCACACTCCATCATTGACATGTAGCTTTTGGAACATGATGAATGGTCATTAACAAATTTGGGCATGCCTTTTCATATCTCAAGTTATTTTCATTTGTATGAGACACTAGTATTAAATTAGTCCCAATTTTTCAGGTCAAAACATGATGAATATTTGGATCAAGTCAAGAGTTCATGAAATTAAGACTGTGTGATAACCTCTAGTAAAACAATAATAATTTTTAATACCTCATATCTCTTCATGAACAAATTGATTTTAATTTTAAGGGGTTCTTTAATTTAAATTAATCCATCCAAAAAGTCATTTTAAAAAAAATCTTAATGAATAACTAAAATTTTCTTCTAAATTTTTACTATGTTCTTTCATTTCAAAAACAAGGTTTTTCAATCTAGAAATTAGATAAATTTTTATAAATAATTCCCCAAAACCAATTTTCATCCAATTGATGTAAGTTTGTGGAACCTATAACAACCATTTAGAAAATTACTAAGAAAACATCACATCCTAGGCAATGTTTAAGAAGTCTACCAAATGGGGTTCCGTATGAGGGCACCCTGAAGAAAAATAGATGAAAGAAAATATTGAAAACAGAAAAAATCCCATGGAAAGATAGAAAAGAGATATAATAAATCAGTGTGTGAGAGAGAGACCATTAAGTAGAAAAGTTCCTTCAAGCTGGATAAAACGATCCACTTACTGACTCAATAGAGAAATTAGAAAGAGTAAAGTAAGAATTCCAAAGTAGCAGTAGGTAGAACCAAATGGAATCACACAATCCTACCATGCATATTAAATAAAAAAATTATTATAAGAGCCTTTTGGCTACTTCTAGAAGAGGTATGGGTTAGCATAAGGGGTTCCTTGCAGGTTAGGGTATGAGGGGTAGGGGAAATGGGGTGGTTCCAAAGAGGTATAAGGGGTAAGTGGTGAATATAGATCAACATAGGGAGAGGATTTGTGGGAGTTAGTAGGTGGGATGGGGAATGCCTCTTCCTCAACGGCCTCATGTGGTGGGTCAGCTAGTCACTCTACGCACTGGACATGGAACCGGTAATAGTGACCATCGTACTCAAGCATTCTCATGTGATGTATGCGGGTTTGATCAAATGTAGGGGCTGGTGGTAGCTAAGTGAAATTATCCTCTTCATATACAATTTTCAATCTTTCCATAAGGTGGGTAATTAAGGGGCCTCCAAAAATGCCCCCTTTGGATTGGAGAACATGATCTACATGTATTGGGTAAAGAGTTAAGTGTGGTTAATGTCAGCAGCGTTAACCATGGCATACAGAATAAATAAGTCCCAAAGGCTGATGTTTCCCTCACCATCAGAGCAGGTGGTGAAATAGGTAGTGATAACTCTATGAAAAATATGATGGGTGTGGTTGAGAAACTATGATGATTTAGCTGTTTAGGGGACATAGGGTTCCCTGGGTTGAGAGATATTAGCCCATAAAGTTCATGTAGAGGATAGATTGCACTCGAGTGGTGCCTCTCAATATGCCATAATCTCAAAATGGGCTCGGTTATAGATGTCAGTAAATGTATCAAACTTACTGAGGAAAAATTGAAAATGTTTGTTCATTAGACAGAATGATACATAACCATTATCCTTAGTAAAATATATATTCTCTTCTATAGTGTATCATTTACATCATTGGAAGTTAACCACGAATTCGAGAACAAGTTATTTATAAGTGGTTTCAGATACATAAAGTTCCCTGGCTAGATGACCTTGGTCAATGAATCACCAGAGCGCGTTAGAAATTCCTAATGCTTTTAGATTATCTAGGTCAAAGTAGTGGGTCATATTGACCTGACAGGTAACCAAAACCTGTTATCAATTGTTCACTTCCTTCTTACTAAATTTCAGGTGAGGACTAAGGGGTTGGTAGAGCATGAGGCATGCATGCACTTAGAGATTGACGTGGTGGGATGTTGGGGAAACCTACAGAAAGTGGAGTACACACAAATAAAATTCATAGATTATGTCAATATGAGATAGAAAATTGAATATCCATTACAGAAGACCCAAATATCCTATGGAAAATCATAAATTTGAAGAAAAAAATCATGGAGATTTGGGGATTTTCAAGAAAACTATGGTGTTGTGTGTGTGTCTGATGATGGATTTGAGAAAAACAAAGGAGAAAATGAAACATGGGTGCTAAGATGTAAAAAAATTAAAATTGAACGTGGGGGTTGGGTAAAATTTTAACACACGAACCCTAGGGAAAAGAGAAGAAGAAGAAGAAATAAGAAGAAGATAAGAAGGTGGAGGAATAAACTGACACCTGACCGCATATTTGGAAGGAGGGAAAATTGAAGGAGATGGATAGGGGAGGTGAGGGTGTGACACATGGAAAGGAGGAAAGGGGGCGATGAGATTAGGGTTTGAGAGATGGGAGGAAATATTTGTAGGTGTTAAAAAAATAGGGTTTCAAATGAAACACACAGTTTCAAAAAATTATTTAACAAACCATGCGGAAACCGTTCAAATGGACACTGGAATGGTTTGAAATTACACACTATTTCATCACACAATTTCTCATAACTGTGCTCAAACTATGTGTGTGGTTCTATTGGGGAAAATTTTTTAAAGTATCTCTTCTTTTCATGGGACATACCCCATTTTAACAAAAAAAATGGTTCCCCGTTAATTTAAAAATGATTTGAGATTGCCATAGGATATTTAAGTTAAGCACAATAAAAATTCAATAATATATCTATCACATTGTATTGATCCTTGGACTAAAACACACAAGAAATGAAAAATACACTAACATGAGCTCCTAATCACACACAAAAAATAATTATTCCTATAAAAGCTTTCAAAATATCAGGTTACTGCCTAGTTATTGCTACGTTTATAGTCTCGAGCTTGACATACCTGGGCCTCTTGCTACCCAAATCACATGGTGGAGATCATGCCCACCATGTCTTCCATTTGAAGATATGGTTTGAGACACTACCCATTTACCTTAAATGGTATACCATATTCTCCAGAAACTTCCACCACATGATGGTGGAATAATTTAATCACTTTAATGGGTCCCAACCAATAAGACTTCAAATTCCATAGAAACAATCTTGAGCGAGAGTTAAACAATAATACATCATCACTGTGCTAGAAGCATTTGTGGAATATCATGCGGTCATGAACTGCATTTTCCATTTCTTTGTATAGTCAGGCATTCTCATAGGCCTCCCGCAAGATTTCATCAAGCTACATCAATTTAAATTTTTATTTATCTTGCGTGGCCTTTAGATCGTAATTCAAGGCCTTCATAGACCAATACGCCTTATACTCAAGTTCCACCTATAGATGACATGGTTTTCCACAGATTAAATAGAATGGGGACATACTCAGTGGTGTCTTGATGGTGGTCATGTATTCCCATTAATCATTATCAAGCTTCTTGGAACTATCTTTCCTTGAGGTTCCCATGGTTTTCTCCATTATCTGCTTATGTTCATGGTTTGATACCTCCACTTGGCAACTGGACAGGGGATGGTAGGATATCCACGTTCAATAATTCACTCCATATTTCATGATCACATTCTACATCAAAGAATTATCAAAATGGCTCCCCCTATCACTGATCAGAACACATGGAACACCAAAATGCTAAAAATACTCTTTTTAAATAAGGAAACGACGACCTTTACTATGTTGTGCGTCGTGGCAGTAACTTCCACCCATTTGGATACATAATCCACACAAACCAAAATGTATGAATTCCAATATGATGGTGAAAAAGGACCCATGAAATCAATTTCCCATACATCAAAGACCTTGACCTCAAGGATGTGGTGTTGAGGTATTTCATCTCGGAACCCCATGTAACCAATCCTATGACACCTATCATAGCATGCTACAAAGTATCGGGCATATTTGTTCATGGTGGTCCAAAAAAACCTAGATTACAGAATCTTTACTATTGTACGGTCTGGCCCGTGAGGCCCCCCTAGCCAGTGAGGATTGAAAAAACTCAAGGACTCCATTAATTTCATCTTTATGGATACAGCGGAGAATCACCCCATCTCCACATGAGCGGAAGAGCAGTGGGTCTTCCCAGAAATATCTTTTTACTTCTGATAAAAATTGTTTCATTTTTTAGAAAGTAAGATAAGGGTGAACCACTCTCATAACCAAGTAATTGGTGATATATACATACCATGGGTGAGGTGTCACTTCAACTGGGAAAATATTCTTGTCCGGGAAGTCTTCTTTGATTTCTCTATCATCCTCTCTTTCCAAGTGAGGTAAGTCTATGCGAGAGAGATGGTCAGAGACTACGTTATCACATTCTTTCTTTTCACGAATTTCCAAGTCAAAATCTTGGAGGAGAAGCAACCAAAGGATGAGCCTTGGTTTTTCATCCTTTTTATTCAACAAATTATTGTGTTCTACATGGTCAGTATAAACAAGAACTTATGATAGAACTAAATAGGATAGGAATCTATCAAATGAAAAACCCACAGCTAACATCTCCTTCTTGGTGGTGGTGTAGTTAATTTGTGCTTCATTCAAGGATCATCTTGCATAGTAAATAGACTGGAAGATGAGATTCATCTACTGTCCAAGTACTGTACCCACAATATAATCACTTGAGCCACACATAATTTCAAATTGTTCATCCCAGTACGGGGAAATCATGATAGGATCCTAAACCAATAGTTGATTCAATATTTGAAAGGTTTTAGGGCATGTTTCATCAAATACAAAGATATAATCCTTTTATATGAGATTGGTTAGTGGTTGATCTATCTTTTAGAATTCATGAATGAATCATCTATAAAAACTTGTATGTCCCAAAAAACTCTGGATTTCTCTAACTGAAGTTAGAATGGGCAGTTGTGATATTACTTCAATCTTTGTAGAATCAAATTAAATTCCTTTCATGGAAATATGGTGGCCCAAGATGATATCATTTTGTACCATAAAGTGAAATTTCTGCAAGTTCAAGACTAGATTGGTTTTCTCACAGCATTCAATGATTAATTCCAATTTTTTCAAGTAGGTGTTAAATGATTTCCCATGGATTGAAAAATCATCCATGAAAACTTCTAAAAATTTCTCCACCATGTCATGGAATATTTCCAACATACATCACTGGAAGGTGGATGGATCATTACACATACCAAAATACATCTATAAATAGAAAAACTATTCATGAGTACATTTAGAGGTGATTTTCTCTTGATCTTCATGATCAATATAGATTTTGTTATACTTAGAATAACCATCTAAGAAGTAGTGGAACTTGTGCCCTGTCATACACTCCAATATCAAACCCATGAAGGGAAGTGGGAAATGATCCTTTCATGTGGAATCATTAAGATTTATGTAGTCTACGCACAATTTCCATCCCATAACCATTCTTTTTGGGATGAGCTCATTCTTATCATTATAAATCACAGTGATATGCCCATTTTTGGGAACCACTTGAAAAGGACTCACTTTGGGGATATTAGAAATTGGGTAAATGATCCCTGGATCCAATAGATTGATCACTTATTTCTTTACTACCTCATTTATTGGAGGGTTTATCCATCATTAAGGTTTCTTAGACGGCTTGGATCCTTCCACAAGTAGCACCTTATGTGTGCAAATGGTTGGACTAATTCCCTTAAGATCAGAAACTTTCCACCTAATAGCATGTTTCCTCTGCTTTATCACCTATAAAATAAAATCTTCTTGATCTAGTGAGAGTGATGCATTGATTATAACTAAAAGCATGTTCTTATCTTCCAAATATCCATATTTAAAAGGGAATGGGAGAGGTTTCAGTTCAATATATGGGGCTTTAAGAACTAAAGGCACAATCGGTTCTACCTCGGCCCTCTCTATAATATACGGAACTACTGTACGCTACCAAAAATGACTATCATGCCCTGTGATAAATTGCAGTTCTGTTAGTTCATAATCAGTTTGGATGTTTTCAAAGACTGGTTCATCGGTGATATAACAACATCCCATTTCACCTTCCACGTATCCAAAGTGATCATTCACTATATTCAATGTTTCCTCATGTTTCACAAGTTATTCTTTCTTAACATCTCTGAGGATGTTCTTGGATACATTTTCATCCCCTACTCTGAAGATGAATTCTCGTTGGTGAACATCTAGCAATACCTTCCCCATAGACAAGAATGGTATTCCTAGAATATGAGTTGCCTCTTGTTCTTCATCCAGGTCGAGTATGATAAAATCAGTAGGAAGAATAAACCTTACTACTTTAACTAACACATCCTCAAGTAGCCCTTTAGGATATTTAATGGAGCGATCTTCTAGTTATAGTTCCACTTAGGTTGGTTTCAGATTGTTCATCCCCATCTTCTTAAAGACTCCAAAGGGAATCATGTTGACACTAGATCCTAAATCACAAAGTGCCTTTCCAAATTCACAAGATCCAATTGTGTAAGGGATTATAAAGCTCCTACGATCTTGGAGCTTGGTAGGAAGATAGTGTTAAACCATCGTTGAGCATTCTTTAGTGATATGAATGGTTCCCAAATCCTCCATATTTATTTTATTTGAGATTATTTCCTTCATTAACACTATGTTTGTTATAATTTGAGTAAATACCTCAACAAAAGGAATGTTAATGTAAATTTTCTAGAACACCTCCATCAATTTTCCTAACTTCTGATCGAACTTTCTCAACTTCATTCGTTCGAGAAATGGAAGGGTGGGTTAATAAGGGTAAACCACCTATTTTTCTTTACCATGTGGGACCTCCTTCTCTTTTGATAATCCATGTGATGAGGCAGACTCCTCAACTTCGACTTCTCTATTTGAAGAGGGTCTAGGTTGATCAAGATTTTTAGCCTCACCTTGAATTTTAGTTACTTTATAAGTAATATCCTTCCCACTTCATAGAATGATAGAATTATCCTCCTCTCATGGGTTCCTTTCAGTATTACCTGATAGTGTACTAGGTTTCCTTGAAGAGAGATAATTGGAAAGCTATCTAATCTAATTTTCAAGGCTTATAATAGATTCATATTGATTATGAAATAATGTATCAGTGGTTGTAATGAATTTCGACATAATATTTTTACCCTTGTGGGGGGTTCCGGATGAGGTTGTTATTGTGTAGCTTGTTGAGGTCGTGGATCTATTGATAGTTTCATCAGGTGAGGTTTTTGATACCCTTGATGCTAGAAGGATACCTGCTGAATCTGATTCCCTTGTTATTGTCTAGGATATGGATTTTGATATTGCTATTACTGGGCATAACTTGGTAGCCTCTGTGGTCATGGATGAGGATTTTTTTTGTTGTCCTCATCCCATGTTCACGTTATCTTTCCAAGTCAGGTTTTGGTATTGGGGGTAAACATTTGGCCCTTTGATTTGAGAAACATAATTCAATTCACTAGTGGAAGGTCTAGAAATTTACCCTAGGAATTCTCCCATAACATGGTTATCACCACATTTGCTACATGCTGGATTATTCATACCTTGAACTTATGATGTGGTTTTCAGATTCAATTCATCAATTTTATTTGAAACGGTATCTAGTTGAGCAGTAAGAATTGTGGTGGCATCAATGTTGTTCATTACTCTCTTTTGAGTTCTCTACTCAAAATTCCATTGAAAATTGTTTTCTGAAATATCTTCTAACAACTAAAAGACTTCCTTATAAGATTTTCTCATGACCGTTCCTCTAGATATTGCATCCACCACAGATTTGGTGTTCTTAGTAAGACCTCCATAACAAGTTTGGACTTTCATCCATAATGGAAGGTCATGATGAGATCATTTACTCAAAATTTCCTTAAAGAGCTCCCAAGACTCATATAGTGACTCTGACTCATGCTACTGGAAGTTGTGAATTTCATTCCATAATTTCACCATCTGGGAGGGAGGAAAATATTTGGAAAAAAATGTGTGGGCCAATTCCTCCTAGGTAAGGATGGAACATTGTGGTAATCCATTAATCGACTCATTTGCTTCAACCCTTAATCAAAAGGGGAACAAGAGAAGACATATGGTATCTTTAGACACTCTGTGGTAACAAAATGTATCACAAATTTCCTAAAATTTGGATAGATAAGCATTGGGGTTTTCAATTGGTAAACCTCTAAATTGAACCATATTTTGGATGAGATGCATGATAGTCAGATTGATCTCAAAATATTGGGCTTGCACTTTTGGTCTAACAATATCGGTATCCGATCCATGAATGTAAGGCAAACCATACTCTATAAGAGTATGGAATAGAGGCATTTTTTCTTAAGGTATTGGGGGAATAAATTGTTTCTCCTATAGGAAATACCACTATTTATTTGGAGGTAAGTATAAAGGTGGATCCTGTGGAATGAATTATCATGGATATTATGGTCCATAGTCCTAAAAAAACTAAACCAATGGTCATTGTTGATTCTGTGGAACATACTCTACAAAGTTGGCTGGAGAAAGTTGGTTTTATTCATCCTAAGCATAAAGTTGTTGGTTCTGGTTTCCGTCAAGCCCAAACTATTTCCTAACTCTTTAGATGGAAGTCATTTCTTCCCCCTCTAAATTCTTTATAGTGTCATTTTGGTTGTGTTCTCCTAAAAATAATTAGCATCGCATGGATATAGTGCATTGAATTTTCTAATTGAGTGAAATTATTTTCAGAAATCTTGGAATGAGTGATCCAGCCACTCATAAACTTATGCACCTCCACAACACCAAACTATGAACCACGCATGATTAGGAAAACCCAAAAAATAGAAATGAGGTTAATAATATAATTTTTTAAGATTTATGATTTTTATTTTCACTTAATTAATACTAATCAATTTACAAAAACAAAGTTAACTTATATCCCTAGAAACGATGCCATAATTTTGTTTCTTCCCAGCTAAAGTGTTTATTTCAGCAGTCCAAATTGAATTGCCCATTCTTACTACTAATATAGTGTAAATACAGAGTCGATCCATAGGGAGAGTTAATGAGTTCTACTTCTTGATTCATGATTAATTAAGTGAAGGTTATAAATCTTAAAATCAATGCTTGTTGTTTGTGATGGTTTGTTTCTAAATATGGAATGATCAATCTCTCTAATCCAAAATTTATTAACTTAAATTAAAAAGAAAATCCACGTAAACTGATTTTTTTATGATTGATGATAAAAATGTGTCAGGGCTATGGGTGTTTTTGTAGGTCATCAAAAATCATTTTTCCTATTGATTTGTGTTGTTTATAATAACTCACATATTTCAGTTACAAAAATAATGGAACCCACTTGGTTTGGTGAGTTTCGTTTGAATCATTAGAGACCAATTCCTTGGTCTATAAACTAATGTTTATTAATTTTATTAGAGTTAATCCCTTATAAGATGATAATTTCACCCAATTATGATGGGAGTACTAGGTCATAACTTCCCTGAAGATCCATGGAAACTTCATACTTGGTCTAATACAGTGTTTCCAGCGAGATTCAACAATAGGTTTCAAGAGAATTATGAGAGAAAAATGAACAGAACAAACATAAGAAAATTGATGATCAAAAAACACACATTTTTAATAGCCCCAACATGTGGGAGAATTAGCTACACATGAATTAAATGACGATAAAAAAACTCTCAATACCTGATGTGTTCATTACAATGTAAAATGGCATAGAGAACAACCAACGATCACAATGAAAAACTCAAAAATTGCTTAAACTGAGTTATAATATCTTCCTCCACCAAGATATGTGTCCATTGGATCCTCACCCATTTCAAAAGATTCTACCCATACTTTATTGGTAATCCCCCAATGTCCCAGGGTGGTTAGGGCTCCAAATCCTAGGTTAAAAGAAGTGTAGGAAGGGTAGATAGAAAGTAGGTGGTGATCTACTGACTCCTGCATGGTTACAGTGCATGGTTAGGGGTATTGTGCACAAAACATGTGAATGGTTTTTTCCACAAAGAAGTCAACACATGGTTTCTTGGGTTGGTCTTCATGGTTTGACAAACCATTCAAAAACCGTGAAACATGCCTCTATCTTCAAATTTGCATCTCCCGTATGGTTTCTTGTAGAGTCCGCACGGTTTGAAAAACCATGCAGAAACCATTTTCGTGTCTTTGTCTTGAATTTAGAAACTTTTTATTGCCTTCTAATCTGGGATTCTCATATTTGGTGACTTTTCTGTAGCATACACCATGGAAAAAATGGTTCAAATGCCTCTGATTTTTTTCCGAATTACACATAAATGCAATATCTTCACTTCTCTCACCTTGGTGACTAAAATACCTATCAAGAAACAATTAAATTGTAAAAATAATGAATATCCATACACACAAACACTTTCGAGATACATAAATGAGTGGAAATTCCCTATGCATAGCAGTGCATCATGGAAAAAGTGGGAAACCTCACAGGAGAATAACAGAAAGTTATTTAATATAAAAATAAATCCCAAAATCATTAAAGATGATGATAAGAATATTAGAACCAATCACTCCATATAATCCACATTGTAGTGTAGATACCTTATTATATGAGTCTTCCTTGATAATGGCTTCAAAATGATGCGTTATCTTGTCCCAAGTCTGGAAATATTCTGCAAAATTATTATTCTTTCCATTGAATCCTCGTGAAAAAAAGGTGATCCTACTTTTGGTCCCACATCCTTTGATCCACATTAATATCAAATCAAATAATTATTTCATATATTCAGTTTACATCATCCTTTGTAGTGTTTATATGGAATGACCCCTCAAAAATTTATTCCTTCAAGTGGATAATGAGTTCCAGAAACTATTCTTTTTCTTATTCGATCGATCTAGATATTATATTCAAATTATTAAAAGGAACAAATTCTAGAGACACCAAGATATTGAAGACTTCAGGTAGTTCAGGTTATCCAAAACTTTTATCTGCACCCACAAACATGGATTCTCTCTACACATGATGTGAATCTTATATCTTTTCACAACCCTACTCTTGTCCCTTCGAAACATCACCCTCAACCAATTGGTTTACATCATGGAGATTAAATGTATTCTTATAATCTAGATCCTATATAGTAGCTTTACATTTAGGTTCCTTATTAACCTTATCATCTTTGTAGGCATTTTTAGTATATCTAGGGGATCACCACCCTCCTCCTTCAACACTATTAGGTGTGAAATATAAGTAATGGGGAGTTGGAATCACTAGAAGGGGAGAAAAAATCACCATAGGGGAGCACCTCCTCTATTCATACCCTTCAACCACACCAGGCATGACTCTATGATACTATAGTACAACACCACACATGTTGCACCTCCTATCCACTATAGACCAATTGGGAAAATCTTCTAACTACTCCTCTAACAAGCGTTCCACATCCATATACGACAACATCCCCACCAACACTTACATAAGAACCTCCCACCACCATTTCACCCGAAATCGCTGTCTCCCTACACACATAGCCTCACATCGACCAACCAGACCTCAACTAATATCCTCCTCATATGC
Source organism: Viscum album (assembly GCA_963277665.1). Lineage (NCBI taxonomy): Eukaryota > Viridiplantae > Streptophyta > Magnoliopsida > Santalales > Viscaceae > Viscum > Viscum album. The sequence goes on along the minus strand of OY728128.1, from coordinate 2,077,103,447 downwards.
ACATGAAAACTGTCCATTTGCATTCAGTTTGAGGGTGTTCAGTTCACGTGCACGATGGTTTCATGCATTGAAAATGTATCTTTTGGATATTTTTTATTGTTCTAAGAATTAAATAGGTATTTTTGTAATTTTAATTGGCATTGTGGATTCTAGGGGAGCTATATTTTTCATTCATCAATCATTATCAAAGACTAGAAATGAAACTTGTGATGACACAAATAACGGTGAGATTTTATATTTAATATTCCATGTTTTTCATTGGTGTTGTTATGGATGGATAATTTCCATAGTGTTAGGATGTGATGAACGTGATAGTGTATTCATGACATTATTTTTTAGAGTATGTTTGATTGCCTTTTGAATTAATTTTTTATTTGGATGTTTATTTATTAAATTTTATATGCATTAAAATAATTTGGTATTTGGGATATGAATACATGATTTGGTTCTTGTCTGTATCATACTTAATAAGTGAATATCCAATAAAAAAATATATTTTAATTACATTTTAATGGTATTAAATGTTCATTTTTGATCTTATGGGCCTGAGTTAGTGCATTTTTATTATGAACATCCATTCTCATCATTTGTGCACTTCATGCCTAATATACACCAATTTAGGCCCAATGAGTCATCTGATTCTAAGGAATGTAATTATCAATATTTAATTTGATATTTTGGGAACTAAATCTATACTTAAATTTGAACATTTTTAATTCGGGGATCAATGGATGATTCATAAACGATGATGGAGATATTTGGAGATGAATGGAAGTAATTCTAGAGAAGGTAGATTGGACACCATCACACTTATGAGATGGTGGGGCCCAACATACGGGCCCAATGAATCCCAAATTTTTTGATATGATAGAAGAAATATTTAGGAACAAATAAATCTTCATGAGATAATGCTAATTAGGCCTCTATGGTGGTCATTAAGGCAGCCCAAGTTAGAGATACAATTCTGGGCCAGATTCTACGGCCCAGAAACACAGCCCACTAATCTGATCATATCTCAGAATATACAACTCCAAATGGGCCCAAATTTTACAGTCGGTTAGGAGACATCTGGGGTGCCAGTTTATTCTTTTATGGCCTACTCTTATTCGGCCATATAGAAGCTCGTCAAAGTGTGTCTGTTCGGTGGATGAAATCTGGATGCCATCTCGGGTCAAATAAGGAAAAGTCTAAGTTCCACAAGCTTTCCACCACCATAGGCCTACCATAATCAAGTGGGATTCTTTGTACTGTTGTAGGATCGACCCAAGGCTTCCAAAATGCCTATTTAAGGCATTAGTGGTGGAGGATTTGATAATCTTTGAGCTTGATTTCATCTTAATGTTATGCTGCCAATTTCTCTTTGTAATGTTCTTCCTTCACATGTAAGTTGTTTTAATTCATCCTTGTTTCTTAGTAAAAGTTCTTCTTCTCTTATTATTCTGTTATTCTCCTTATCACTTTGATACCGTTGGTTCAAGGTGTGAACTTGTTCATACCAAACCTTGTGAGATTATCACACAACGGTGGAGTGATTGTTATTTTACTGCGTTTTTTTTACTTCTCCATTTCCTCCCTCATGACTCTACTTTCCGCTTCCATTGAAACCATAGAATCAACGGAGGGATAACACACTTATGGGTTGATCCAATGGAGTATCAAGGGTTTGTATTGGATGTTATTTATCACCTCATTAATGTATAATCACTTCTTTAATTGAGATTTTTATTTGATGATTTTTAAACTCCATCGTCCTTGTTGAATTTAAGGCCACACACTTCAAGTGCTAATACGAACCTTTACCTTGAAGTGCTCAAAACTTTGATCCTTCAAGTGTATAGGTGATTATTATTAAAGGGTTTAGGAATTAAACCAGTAAGTGATGATTTTTTTTTATCTCCTTAAATGAACCCATCTCAAATTTAAGAAATTGAAATCATTAAAAAGAAAATATGTCCAATCCACCCCGAGTGATAACCTAGGATCAACTCATTATTTTAAATTGAATTATCTTAAATCTGTTAGTTATACTTTAAAACCATATAAAATCAACCCAAGTTGTCCACTTCATAGCCAAAAACAGTCCATAGAATGTACGTGTCTATAGGTTACTTCTTAGGTCTCTGAGGATTCGACAACCCAAGCTAAACTACAAGGACCGTCTTACCTTCTTCTCTTGGGTAAATTTGAGTGAGAATAAAATTTTGGCACCATTTCCGGGGACCCAAGTAAGTCATCTAAACACCCATTCTATTATCCCCCATTTCTTATTTTCTCATCCAAATTCTCTTATCTTGTCCCTTTCTCGTTTTCTTTCTTTTGGCGCATGTCTGCCTACACCCGCGACCAATCAAACCGTCTAGTTAGGGTGGATAGTCCTGGGTTTGGGGAGTCAAGTATACCAAGGTAATTCATTCCATTAGATCCTAATCTTCCTAATACTCTAGATTCCAAAATTGATCCAATTTCAATGGAAGGTATTCAAAGAAACCAACTAATAAACCCGGGTGGAAACCAAAATGGAAACCCAAATGAGGCAGCCCCAAACTTGGGGAATGAAATTGATCAAACCATGAATGACTACCTCACACCTTCCTGGACCAATTCCCCCTCAGGAATTATACACAATTCCCTAGGAGATTCCAACTACATCTTTAAACCCCATGTCCTAAAACACCTTCCCACATTCCATGGAATGGAGTCCAAGATGCCATACCTGCACATTAAGGAGTTCAATGACATTGTAGAAACCATGTGTCCCCCACATCAACTAGAATGAGCTAAGATGAGGCTATTTCCATTTTATTTAAAGGATATAGCTAAAAAATTTCTAAAAAATTTGAGACCATCATCCATTAACTCTTGGTACCAACTACAAAGAGAATTCTACAAAAAATACTTTCCCCACCATAAAACAATTGCACTTAAAAAGAGTATCCAAAACTTTTTTGAAAAATAGGGAGATTCCTTCTATGAAACATTGGAGAGGTTGAAAAACACTCTAAACATGGTTTCACACCATGGTTTTTCTATTCCTGAACAAGTGAGAATTTTCTATGAAGGTTTGGGTTCGCGGAACAAACAATTCATTGACATGATGTGTAATGGAACCTTTAAAAACAAAGCCAAAAATGATGCTTACGAGTATCTAGAAAGCCTTTCTGAAAAAAAAAACAAACATGGGGAACTTCACCTTATTCTGAAAAGCCACAAAGAACTACAAGAATTCATACACTTAGAGAAGAGGAAATCCTTAGGGCTAAACTCACAGCACTCTCAAGGAAGGTTGAAGAGATAGACCTTAGGAAAGTCCATGAAATCCAAACTGTTGACCCTGTTTACACAATTTGTGACAAACGTGACCATAAGACAGATAACTACCCAACCATTCCATCCATCAAGGATGTTATCTTAGGAGGACCCCCAGCGGAAGTAAATTCTTTGAACTTTCAAAAGCCTCAATACCAAAACACCTTCAACCCAAGGTATAACGACCACCCAGGCTTCCACTGGAAAGATAACCAACAACCTAGCCAACCAAAGGGACAAAATCCTTACCCCCATCAGAACTACCAAACCCATAACCAGTTCCAAACCCAACCTATCCAATACCAACAGCCACCGGTCCATTTTCAACCAACCATCCCACCTCCAAAATATCCCCCTGGGATAAACCAACCTACTCAAGCACCCACCCAAACTGTTCCACAAATCCTACTAGAAAAACTGTGCAAACAAATGGAGAGGATGAAATCGGAGGTATCTTCCCTAAAACAAGAACTTCAAACCATCAAAACTGGAAAGGCACCCATGCCTACTCAGGCGGTGCCATCCTCAACTTCAAGGGGAGAGTCAAGTTGTGCTCAAACAACTCATGAACAACTAAAGGATGTGACTATTTTAAGAAGTGGGAAATCAATTGAGAAACCTGAAAAACTAATTCAGAACCCACCTGAAGATTCAAACTTGGATGAAAATTCAAATGAACCACAAGATCAAACTGAGGAAACTGATAACATTGTCAAGGAAACAACTCTTCAACAAACAACCCCACAACCTATACCATTTCCTCAACGCATGAGGGGGAAAACCAAGCCTGAACTGAGTGAAACGTTGAGAGAAATATTTTCACAAGTCAAGTTGAACATACCCCTTATTGATGCAATCCAAACCATACCTGCCTACTCAAAGTACCTTAGGTACTTGTGCACTTTTAAAAGAAAAATTTCACATAAAAACCAAGTCTTTTTGGCTGCTAATGTGAGTACCACCATTCAAGGGACCATTCCTCCTAAGTTGAAAGACCCAGGTTTCCCTTACATAAATGTCGAACTAGGACAAAGAAAATTTGTCAAGGCCTTGTGTGACCTAGGTGCTAGTGTCAATCTCATCCCATATGCTATGTACTGCCAGTTAGGCCTAGAAGAACTCCAACCCACATCTGTCACACTTCAACTTGCTGATTGTAGCATTAGGGATCCATAGGGGATTTTAAAGGACGTTCTGTTAAAGGTTGAAAACTTCATCTACCCTTCTAATTTCATTGTCCTTGACAACCATACAAACTTAGGAAATAAGGAACAAACCCCAATCATCCTTGGTCGTCCTTTCCTTGCAACAATCAAATTTGTTATCCGAGTCCAAAATGGGAACATGACCATCACCTTTGAGAACATGATTCTAGACTTGAACATCTATAATGCAAGCTCACAAATAGGGTATGACGAGGACATTCATGAAGTAAACATGATAGGAAGCATTGATAATGAATCCATGGAACATCAAGGAATATTTGATGAATGTTTAAGTCTGGATGAGATTGATTTCCTTTGTTCATATGAAGGAATTTTATCTCCTTGGCTTGAATCATTTTCAAATTTCTCTTATGATGAAGTCTTAGGTCCAACAATCAGTGAAACCTTTCAAGAAACCACTTTCATGGAGACCACTCCAATTTCCTTCCCTAAATCTTATCAAGACAATCTAGTAGCTGAAACTTCTACATGTGGGGAATCAATCCTATCTGAAACTCTAAAAAAAGAAATTGATCTTGATCCTATGTCCCAATATTCTACTGAAATTCTGAACCAATCTGATCTTGAATTGAAGGAACTTTCTGCTGCACTAAAGTATGCCTTCCTAGGGTAAAATCAAACACATCCTATTGTCATTTCTTCTTCTCTTGAATCCAATCCTGAGAGGATTCTTCTATATGTCCTTAGGAAGCATAAGAAAGCCATTGGTTGGACCCTTTCTGATATTCTTGGGATTAGCCCACTTATCGGGACTCATAGGATTGTTCTGGAATCTGATTCAAAGCCATGTCGTCAACCTCAACGGCGACTCAATCCTAATCTCATGGAGGTAGTAAGGAAGGAACTTCTGAAATTGTTAAAAGCTGGTATCATATATCCCATAGCTGAGAGTGAGTGGGTGAGCCCAATCCAAGTGGTTCCAAAAAAGGCCAAAATCACAGGGATAACCAATGAGGATAGAGAGATTCTTCCAGAAAGGGTGAGTAGTGGATGGAGGGTCTGCATTGACTACAGGAAGCTAAACTCATTCACCACGAAGGACCATTTCCCCTTACCATTCATTGACCAAGTCCTTGAGAGAGTGGTAGGTCATGCCTTCTACTGTTTCTTAGATGGGTACTCGGGGTACAATCAAATTGAGGTCTCCCTAGAGGATCAAGGGAAGACTACATTCACATGTCCATTCGGAACCTTTGCTTTCAAATGCATGCCCTTCGGGTTATGTAATGCCCCTGGATCCTTCCAGCGGTGCATGATGGGAAACTTATCAGACATGGTAGGGGATTTTCTAGAGGTCTTCATTGATGACTTCTTTGTGTTTGGGGATACATCTGAGGGATGTATGAGGAATTTAGAGAGAGTCTTGTCAAGATGTGAAGAAACGAATCTAGTCCGAAACTGGGAAAATTCCATTTTATGGTTAAAGAGGGACTAGTTTTAGGCCATCTTGTCTCAGGTAGGGGGATTGAAGTTGATAAAGCCAAGGTTGACATCATTCATCACCTTCCATCACCCAAAACTATCAAGGAAGTGAGGTCTTTCTTAGGACATGCTGGTTTCTATAGAAGATTCATCAAGGACTTTAGTTTAATATCACATCCCCTTTGTGCTCTCCTAGTAAAGGATGCTCCATTTGTTTGGACAGAAAGCTGTGAGGGTTAATTCTCAACCCTCAAATCCTCTCTCACCTCTCCTCCCATTATGAAATCTCCAAATTGGAACCTTCCTTTCGAACTTATGTGTGATTCCAGTGACTTTGTTTTAGGATCTGTGTTAGGACAACGTTGTGATAAAAATCCTTATGTCATTGCTTATGAAAGAAAATCCTTAAATGATTCCCAAATCAACTACACCACCACTGAAAAGGAGTTACTTTCTATTGTGTTTGCCTTAGAGAAGTTTAGGTCCTACCTCTTAAGATCCCCCATCACTGTGTTCACTGACCATTCTACACTAAAATACCTCTTCCAAAAACAATATGCTAAGGCTGGACTGATTAGGTGGGTCCTTATCTTACAAGAATTTGACCTCACAATCAAGGATAAAAAGGGAGTTGAAAATGTTGTAGCTAATCACCTTACTAGGATGGAATTAAAATACAACTCAAATCACCTTTCTGTGTCTGATTCATTTCCTGATGAACACCTATACTCTGTGAGTGAATGCCCTTGGTATGATGACATATAAAATTTCTTAGTGACAGGAGTCATTCCAAAATTCTTATGGAATCAAGATCGAAGGAAATTTCTTTCTGATGTTAGACATTATGTGTTTGATGATCCATACCTCTATAAGTTCTACCCTGACCAACTCATTAGGAGGTGTGTTCTAGAATCTGAACAAGAGTCCATCCTTAAATTCTGTCACAGTGAGGCATGTGGAGGTCACTTTTCCTCTAAGAAAACATCTACTAAGATTCTTCAATGTGGTCTTTTCTGTCCCACCCTCTCAAGGGACTCCTACACATTTTTTCAAAGTTGTCATAGGTGTCAAAAAGTAGGGTCCATCACAAAAAGGAATCAAATGCCACTCACTCCCATCTTAGTGGTTGAAATATTTGACTGTTGGGGAATTGACTTCATGGGTATCTTACCAAACTCTCAGGGATACCTCTACATACTCTTAGCTGTTGGTTATGTCTCAAAATGGGTTGAGGCCATTCCCAGTAAGTCCAATGATCATCAAGTTGTGATTCTATTTCTGAAAGAGAACATATTTTCAAGATTTGGAATTCCTAGGGCTATATCAGTGATTGAGGAACCCATTTCTGCAACCGTCCATTCTCTTCACTCATGTCTAAGTATGGTATTTCTCATAAAGTGTCCACTGAATACCATCCTCAAACCAATGGTCAAGCTGAGTTATCGAATAGGGATATTAAGCAAATTCTTGAAAAAACTGTCAACCCCTCTAGGAAAGATTGGTATGAGAAACTCTTTTATGCTCTTTGGGCCTATAGAACCGCATATAAAACCATTTTAGGAATGTCCCCATATAGGTTGGTTTATGGTAAAGCATGCCATTTTGTAGTGGAGATTGAACATAAGGCCTTTTGGGCAATTAAGAAAATGGATTATGACCTCTCATTGGACGGAACAAAAAGGAAATTAGATCTCAATGAACTGAAGGAACTAAGGATGGAGGCTTATGAAAATTCAAGGATCAATAAAGCTAGAGTTCAAGCCTACCAATCTAGGAATATCAAGGTCAAACATTTTGAACCGGGAAAACTTGTGCTCTTGTATAGTTCAAAACTTCATTTACACCTGGGAAAGTTAAGGTCTATATGGTCAGGTCCTTTCATAGTGCATCATGTATACCCCCATGGGGCAGTAGAGATTCAAGATCCCACTAGTGGTCACATTTTCAAGGTCAATGGTCAAAGGTTAAAAACATTCATTTAATCATTCAATAAACAGGAAATAGATGTTGAGTTAATTGAGCCAATCTATGAACCAGGAAAAAATTGATAAATTTAGGATCTATATCGGGCTAACGACATTAAACAAAGCGCTGCACGGGAGGCAACCAGTGGTTTTTATGTTTCTAATCTTTCTGAATAATATTTATTTTTCAAATAAGATTAATTAATCATTTTTATATTTAAAAGTAAAAAAATAGACTTTTGACATGTTCTTCTATTATGAGTATGGATGGGTACGAAAGGGGAGCACCATATTCATCTATGTCACATGGTGTGATCCTTGAGTAATACCTTACCCAGAAATTTAAAAAGAAGACAATGTATCATCAGTTTATTTTGATGTATTTTTATTATTTTATAGGTTAAGATAAAAATAAAAAAAATAAAAAAAAATATAATAATTAAAAAAAGGGGACATGCCATAGGCTGTGGGGAAAACCCCGTCACAACCGGCGAAGCTGCGGGGACTCGAACCCAGGACCGAAGGGAGACAGGGGTGCGTGCTTACCACTGACCTACGGCTTAATGTGCTTACTTATTCTATAATTTATATATATATACATATATTTTACTTATATATATATATATATATATATTGTTTTGTTTTGTTTGTTTGTTTTCCTTTTTCCACTAGGGAACTTTTCAAGCGACATGGATATCAAAGGACTAAATTCGAGCGACAAGAACTTCAAACTTCAACCACCAGGTGACTTCATTCCATGATCCTCATATTTCAATTTCCTTATTGAACTCCCCTTTTATTCCTCTACCCCATTCTAAATTTTATTTTTATGAAACTAGGGATAGTTTCATTCTAAGTTGGAGGGTGTGGAAACAAAATGTTTGTTTAAAAAAACAATGATAAAAAAAAGAAGTAAAATTCCTTTATCATTCATATACTAACATCTTTGCTCACATTAAAACTAAATAGCAAATAACTTTTATTTCCTTGACTCTTAATTTAATTCATGATTAAGTTTAGAAGCATTGATTTTGGAAGTTTTGTTGTCCAATGAAAATTTTCATCATTTTTATTTTCATCCATTAAATCAAAATGCCACAATGCACGTCCTCTAGACTGTGGGGTACTAATTTGAATTTTTGGGGTTCCATAATAAATAGCATAGGATGGTTTGATTTTTATGAATAATATGAGTATTCAAAAAAATAAAAATAATAAAAAAAAAAAAAATTGCGTGTAGAGCAATGGATTGATAAAATGTGAGTCTTTCGGCACTTGGGGATCATGACTCCAGAGTTTTCTAGCCCTGAGTTTTTCAATCTATCTCTATTTATGGTAATATGACTTTGTTTTTGATTAAGTTAACTCGAGACGATGCCCGATTATGTGGGCTTCACTTGGTGCCCTAAGGCCTTTGAGTCTGGGAGTCATTGGAAAAGTCTTGCTACATGGGTTAATTTGATTAACTGCAATCTCGATTACTATGAAAAATTGCAAAAAAAATCAAAAAAAATAGGAATGAAGAATACTCATATTAGGATTAAATGTGATTCCACCTAGCGCTTCCATGATTTCCCCCTTGAATGAAAATGAACCCCCATATCTATTGTGATTCATAACACATCATTACACCTAATTGAGTTGGATGAACTATGATGATGGATTTGATCAAAGGAATGGGCTTGGGATTGGGATCTGATTTTAAATTCATCTTTTATTAAATTATCTTGATAGGTTATAAAAATATATTTGTGTGCAGTTTACATTGTGAGCATTGTTTGTTATAATGTGTTTGAAGACAGGAATTCAAATAAAATCATTGAATTATTTGCTCGGGACTAGCAAATATCAAGTTGGGGGGTGTGATTATCCAATAAAAACATATATTTTAATTACATTTTAATGGTATTAAATGTTCATTTTTGATCTTATGGGCCTGAGTTAGTGCATTTTCATTATGAACATTCATTCTCATCATTTGTGCACTTCATGCCTAATATACACCAATTTAGGCCAAATGAGTCATATGATTCTAAGGAATTTAATTATCAATATTTTAATTTTATATTTTGGGAACTATATCTACACTTAAATTTGAACATTTTTAATTCAGGGATTAATGGATGATTCATAAACGATGATGGAGATATTTGGAGATGAATGGAAGCAATTCTAGAGAAGACAGATTGGACACCATCCCACTTATGAGACTTTGGGGACCAACATACAGGCCCAATGAATCCCAAATTTTTGTGAGATGATATAATAACTGTTGAGGAACAAATCACTCTTCATTAGATAATGCTAATTCGGCCTCTATGGTGGTCATTAAGGCGGCCCAAATTAGAGATACAATTCTGGGCCAGATTCTGCGGCCCAGAAAAACAGCCCACTAATCTGATCATATCTCCGAATATACAACTCCAAATGGGCCCAAAATTTACAGTATTTTAGGAGACATCTGGGGAGACATTTTATTCTTCTATGTCCCACTCTTATTCTGCCATCTAGAAGGTCATAAAAGTGAGTCTGTTCGGTGGATGAAAGCTGGCTGCCACCTCGGGTCAAATGTGGAAAAGTCTAAGTTCTACAAGCTTTCCACCACCCTAGGCCTACCATAATCAAGTGAGATGCTTTGTAATGTTGTATTCTCTACCCAAGGCTTCCAAAATTCCTATTTAAGTTAGTGGTGGTGGAGTATTTGATAATCTTTGAGCTTGTTTTCATCTTAATGTTATGCTGCCAATTTCTCTTTGTAATGTTCTTCCTTCACATGTAAGTTGTTTTAATTCATCCTTGTTTCTTAATAAAAGTTCTTCTTCTCTTATTATTTTGTTCTTATCCTTATCACTTTGATACTGTTGGTTCAAGGTGTGAACATTTTCATACCAAACCTTGTGAGATTATCACACAACGGTGGAGTGATTGTTATTTTATTGCGTTTTTTTTTACTTCTCCATTTCCTCCCTCATGAGTCTACTTTCTGCATCCATTGAAACCATAGAATCAATAGAGAGCTAACCCACTTATGGGTTGATCCAAGGGAGTAGAAAGGGGATAGATTGGATGTTATTTATCACCTCATTAATGTATAATCACTTCTTTAATTGAGATTTTTATTTGATGATTTTTAAACTCCATCGTCCTTGTTGAATTTAAGGCCACACACTTCAAGTGCTAATACGAACCTTTACCTTGAAGTGCTCAAAACATTTATCCTTAAAGTGTATAGGTGATTAGTATTAAAGGGTTTAGTCATTAAACCATTAAGTGATGATTTTCTTTTATCTCCTTGAATGAACCCATCTCAAATTTAAGAAATTGAAATCATTAAAAAGAAAATACGTCCAATCCACCCCGAGAAATAACCTAAGATCAACTCATTCTTTTAAATTGAATTCTCTTAAATCTGTTAGTTATAATTTAAAACCATATAAAATCAACCCAAGTTGGCCACTTCATATCCAAAAATAGTCCATAGAATGTATGTGTCTATAAGTTACTTCTTAGGTCTCTGAGGATTCGACAACCCAAGATAAACTACAAGGACCGTCTTACCTTCTTCTCTTTGGTAAATTTGAGCGAGAATCAATAAGTAATCATGGGTGGGATATTATTTGAGAATTTATTTTTTTAGAACTTGGTTGCATTTGAGATAATTGTAAATCATATGAAAGAAAATTCTGAATAAATATATATATTAGTTGAAAAATTAATATATATTTTTTTTCATTCACATTCAAACCTTCATGAGTGATACCTAATAAGTGATATCATGTGAGAAAACCTGGAATAGATATATAGTTACACTTTGTGATAAATTGGTCATTTCATTTCACTGAGTGATTTGATGCTAAAGCGACACACAAATTAATCATCAAATAGAATAATGGAATGAATGATCATTTTTTATAAAATTAATACATTTTTTAACATTATAGATTGATACCTGATTGTATTTTGATTAAATTTGGAATTAGTGATATTTTAATGAATAAATATTTAGATGTGAGAATTAAATAATTAGCATCACATGAACCTGAATAGATGTTACAAATTTGACACTTCCATCACTATCTATTTTATCTATAGATCAATTTATTTCCCCTATGTAGTTTTATCTAATTTATTTAATTTTTTTATAATATTTTTTTATTTTTTTTATTTTAATTTTTTAGTCACATTAAAAAGTTATCTGCCTAAAAATTCATTCCAAAGGGTATTCCTCATTTCTAAGAACATTATCTCTATGGTTATACCCCTTCCCTCCTCTTATATAGCAGTTAATAGATTAATACTTTTGAATGTTAGACATGTTGTGATGTCTTTTCTATAAGTCCCCAGGGTCCATCATTTGTTCTATTTCATTTAAGTGTCTCTGGTTGATCCATGTGCTATAAATCCTATTGAAATGGGCTAGATAGGGGGTATATTTATGTTGGGATTCAGGATAGAACCCTATATAATCTATTTTATTTTTTTTCTCCCTTATTATGATTATTTTTTTCTTTATGGAAACTATTCTTATATTTCCACTAGGTTGGGTATATCACATTTAAATGAACTTACATTGAAAGAGCATTATTGGTCCACTGTTTGAGGTAGCCTACTAATATTTTTTTCTCACCCCCTATACGTGTATTATGGTTTGAATGTTGAAATGATGTCAACTTTCAGGTTATACTATGGGTTTCACGATGGATGGGGTGAAGGCCCAGTATTTCTTGATCTAGTAGAGCCTCCAATTTTGAGTATCACGATTTTGATAGTGCAAAAAAAGTGTCATGGATACAAGGTATATGGTTCATATCAAAGATTTTAATAGATCCTATTATACTAATTTTAAATTTTTTACTTTTTATAGATTTTTCATATCATCAGGAGACCATATATTGTATTTTTTCATGCTTGTGAGTCTATATGACTATATTCGACATCTTATTTTTTATATCACGCTTTAATTTTAGTTATTTATTGTGCAAACTCTGATGTTTGTTCTTATGGATTTTTTCATTTTTTTGATACTATTAAACTTATACCAGAGGGATTAGTCTCTCTATGGTATCATTTATATCTTTCCATTGGTCGGTGGCCTCTAGAATTTGGGGAGGTCTGTTTGAGGACGTATAGTGAGCCAAATTGGTTGATGTGTTAAGTCAACATAATATGGTTCATCAAAAAATGGTATTACACGTTTCTATCTTTATGATTTAGGGAGTTGGTAGATAAGTGGTCCAGTAATTTTTTGGAACTTATGATGGATATCATATGGGTGTGTCATGAACACCTTTCTGATAAGAATTCTATGTTTCTAGGTTATGGGACTAATGTTATTATTTTCGGTTTTCGTAGATTTTTTATTTCACCTAGTGTGTTACACCTAAGTTTGTGAATTTATGATTTATTCTATTTTTTGGATATTATCCCACATAAAATAATACATTTTTAATGCATCATTCATAGAATTTAATAATCAAATGAAATATTCTTATTTGTGGTGTTTTTACTGATAATGGAGGTTCAATTTTTTATAGAGTCAACAAATTCGCATACACTATTTTCTCATTTATGTAGTTGGTGACATTCTACATAACTGAAATTCTTGTATATATTTTCATCTATTGGATATTAATGTGGATCTTTTAGTGATATATTAATTGGTGATGGAGATATATTCCCTTCATCAAGGGCTTCCTGGAGACCTTTTGGGTAAGTAAAGGGATTTAAGTGTCCAATTGGTGGATCAATGGGGGGGATTCTTAAGAGTTCATTTGTTTAGGATATATTTTCCTTGAGGTGGTGGTTTCCTAGAAGTAGCAAGTTCCAGTTTCTTAGGATGGAGAGATTCATTTCACATGTTTTCTATTGGGTTTTGCGGTAGGGTGCGTCTTCATGATATCATTGGTGGCTGGGGTGGGAATGACTATTCTTCATTGGTTTGGATGTTGAGGTCTTCCTTCACCATGAAGTGGTTAGGAATGAGGATTACTAGTGTTTAAGAATTATATAATTGGGAGTGGTCCATGTCTTATTGTAAGCTTGAGATGGTGTGTTTGGTTAGACCCCTAGCCCTGCTCTCTTTGGTTGTGATTTGGATAGAGTAGTGGAAGTTTGGTTGGATGCTTGTGGATTTAGATCGATGACCAAGTGGAGGGTGGTTATGTGGTTGATCATGGCATGAAAGATATATCTCAATTTTGAAGAGGAATATTGAGGGTTCTTGAATTTGTTGGAATTAACCTACATGAGGCATATGGTTAGTGGTTTTATGCACTTTATCCTTGTTTTTTAGGAAATATTCCATTTGATTGTGAGTCATGTTTCTCGTTCGAGAGCAGTTTAAGGGAATCCTTGGGGTGGGGAGTGAACTGGTGGTCTTTGGAGGTCATGAAGCTTGTTTGTGTAGTCTGATGAGTGTGAAGGTTGTAGGTTTTGTTCTTGCACTCAGTTGTAAGCATTTTGAACATGTATATCTTTCTTGTTCAGTGATGGACACAACATTGTATGTGTGGTTTTTAATTGGACAAGGGGTGATGATATAGATACTCCTTTGGTGGGTATCATTAAAACAATTACAATTGAATGTCTATCACGTTGGTAGAAGGTTTTAGATTTTATATTAATGATTGTTGGATAGTTGAGATAGTTCCATATATTCCAGTTCATTTAAAGAGGGCATGGCTTCTTCTTGACCATTAAGGCTTCTCTTGGGTGAGAAGTGTATGTGGTGGTCATTTTGTGATGATCTGCATCATCAGAGGTTGTGAAAATCAAAGGGAATTTAATAATTTTTGTTCCCAATATTTTTTTAGGTGTGAAATGGTAAATTACACTATAATATGATCTTGGATAAATTTTTCGACCACTATGTTGGTCCCAAAATTGGTTTTATACCCTTGGAAAGGGGTTTGGTGGAAATTCGAGCCGTCTTAATTTTTACTAAATTTGTAATATTTATTGAATTAAATATTAATTTGTTCACCTATTTTCATTTGGTGGCATCTTTTAAATAGTGTGTCTGATTGAGATATAATCACCATGGTTGAGTCTAAAGGGAGGGTTTTTCCTAGGCGATGCATAACCCTGCATTAGGCACTAGGGATGGTATTGGGCCCCTTTTCTTTTATTTTTATTTTTCTTTTATCATCCCTTTTTCCCATTTTCATTTCAACTTTCTCCCATTATTATTATTATTCATCCCTCTTATGAGATCTTATGTTGTACAATCAGGAGAGGTATAGGGATAGTAGAAGAATAGGGAGAGGGTGGAGGCACCGATGGGGGTGTGTCTAAGGCCAAGATCAGATTGGGGAAGCTACAAGTTGTAGATACGGTGTGAATCATTGGCAGTTTCCACCCAGAGGTAGGCCCATTTTTAAAATATTTTCATAAATCATTGTATCATAGTTATTTTTAGTTTTTAATTCTTATTTTGGGACATTGGGGTCCCCTAGTGTGTCGATCAAAGATTACTCAGGGAGAAATATGGGTTTTAGGCTATTTTGGGGGGTCTTCTTTTGAGAAAACTTGTGTACATGAAGTGTGGTTAAGGAAAAAAATATTGGGTTCTCTTACTATTCAGGGAATATATGTTTTTTGTAATACACACCATGTACTTTAGAGTACATTCCATGTTGCATGCTTTTTTGTGGTGTAGATGAGTTCTTGGTCAGACACACCATGTTGGGGTACATGGCCAGACCTCATGTGAGTTGCATGTCATGTAGTCATACACGACCAGGCGGGACCCCTGGCCATGCGATGTATGGTACACAACCAGGTACCCCATGTGTGAATAAATTATGTTCACCAAAGTAACATGCAGTGTAGTCGGGAGGGGTACATGCTGAATGGGGGATGAGGTACATAGGTATATATGGGGGTACATGCCGTATAATGGGAATACATGCTATGTACTTTGGAAAAGTACACCCTGAGTGGACATAGAAACATGGATAGGGAGTACCCATGGGGTTACAAGTTGTGCACCCCAGGTACACTTCATGATCTTTTCCTTGGTTCATTTTTTCATTTTTTTCACCCTGGTGTCAGAATTGTACTTGTGAATAGTCCATTTTGAGCATTTTTTCATATAAATCATAATGGAGGAATCCTTTTGGAATTTAGACGCTATATGGATGATGTTTTGGGTGATAGAGTTTTTAAAGGATTATTTCACTTATGTTTGATTTCAAAAACCTCCTGGGGGTTCGGTTGTGAGCTATGAGGACCAGGTGAGGGTTGTTACATCTTTGATCAGCCTAACTCAAGTGTATTATTGTGATCTATTTTTTTATTTTTGGATAAATTTATTATGGTTGGATATTTTAGTATATTTTAGGATCTATTGGTTTTCACCTATATGTATAGATTAGTTTATTGATGTTAGAAAACTTGAGGTTTATCTCATGTGTTTTAGGATAAGATTTATTAGTTCCTTCAGGCTGGTTTGACATCGTGGTATAGCTATTATAGCTAAGTGTTATTGTGATGTTAATATGAGTCTGAGAGACTCTTGATGATGCCCTTGTGGGATTGTTTTTTATCAAGTTTTCATTGGATTCTGTAGTCATCTGTTGATATTTCTGGTGTGCCATGATGTTTTTCAAAAGACGTTGTGGGTGAGGTGATTTATATATATGTGTTGTTTGATAGTAAAGAAAAAAATGGATTTATTACAAGGGGTTTCATGAGGGTTTCTTGGATGAGGATACCTTTTTTGGGTATTAATTTTGAGGTGTTCATGAGGAATATTGTAAAGAACCTATTTAGTGTGATTTTCTTTTAGATTCCATTTGGGAACATTGTTGATCGAGGATTAGTTAGAAGTTATTTAGGACAATTTTTTATGTTTCTAGATTGGGTGTTTCCTATGATTTGAATTATCCAGAGGAACCCCTCATAGGGTGTCCTTATCTTGATACTACAAAATATTTAAGTTTTTCAAATATAAATTTAATGAAAGATAATATATCTATTAGTAAAAATGAGTAATTCTAATAGATATTTAACTTAATTGGTGTAAATTTTTATTTCAAAAACATGTTTTTACCAACAGATATATCTATTGATATTGATGGTTCATTACCAAAAAATCTTTTACTGACAATTATATTTTTTTTCTTTATCATACTAATACCAACATTATTTGACCAACACATGAATATATTTTTAATAATAACTATTATCATGAAATATATTTCCATCAATAAAGATTGTTACAATAACCCATTAAATAACAACAAATATTTTATAGGCACCAAAAAATAATTTTACCAACCAGTACATATGTTAATATTTATTGTTCAATAGTAAAAAAAAATTTATTAAAAATTAATTTTTTTTCTTTTTCATACAAATACCAATAATTATTTTACCAATAAATGAATCTATTTTCATTATGAATTTTTACCAACAAATATTATAAAATTTAAAATACATATCACAATAAATTATTCAATATCAACTAATCATTTTCCAATAATTGAATATATTTTTAAAAAATATTTTAAAAAGAGCTATCAATTATCAATTAAATATATATTTTTATATATTTAATGAATAAATTGATAATTTAACAATGTTTCTTGGAATTATATATATATAGAATATAGAATATAGAATATAAATTAAATCTAAAAAAACTTCTAAAAAATAATTATTATTATTTAGATGTGTGGTCCATAAAAAAAATTATTCTAACCTAGAACACCTCTCTTCCACCACCCCTATAACCCAACATACCTCCCCATCCTCCCTGCATCCCCCACCACTGATCATCCTTTGTGCCTCCCCGATAAACATCTACAGATCATGTCTTCCCCTTCGACTTTCCCAGGTTTTCCTTGTATCCCCTCTACCTGCCCAAATTTTCACTGCATCCCCCACATGCCTGATATGCATGCCTACCTCCACTGAATCCCTCACTTCCCCGATCCCCCTACCAACTTCCTTGACCTTGGACACATTGTCCCCACTGTGTTCCCTCTCCCATCATGCCAGTGTCCCTGCTAGTCCCTCTCCCATATCCATGTCTGATACCCCTACTCATTGATTGTCATCCCGGTGTCTCAGCATGGTTCCATTTCAACTTTACATTTCTTTGAACCAATAAATCCATGTATGCATTCATCCATGTTATTCAATTTTTCACCCTTTATTTTTCTATTCCCATAACATAAGGGGCGACAATTAGTTTCTTTTACTAAACACTCAAATGTATAGCGTAAATGGAACCATTCCATTCAATTTCAATCAGATAATCGGGGTTGAATTAGGCCTCTTTATTACTGATAAACATTGTTTGTCATGACTTAATATGGAAGTGTGTGGTAATCGCATGGGTTTAAGATTTTGTTATTCTATCCTTTATATGATTTTGCTTTTGAATCTCCACTCCTTGTCCAAGATATCCATCAACTGCTCTAATTTGAGGGAATTATATTTATATTCTTTTATTTTAGAAAATTATAATACTGATTGTCTAGGAAGGATTTCCCCAGTGTCAATGAATATAAATATTGATTTATTCTTGCTCCCACATGGTTTTGTACATGATCTAGCAGATTTTAACTTCAGAAGTTTTTATATGCTTCTATTGATGCTTGAATCATAAATCACTTATGCGTCTATTGTCTCTATTGGATCAAGATGTACATTTTCAGAATTTTATTTATGTTATTGGGTCTAGAATCAGTGACAGTGGTATTGGTATGATCTGTAGCATGTTATATGACGTTTATTCAAGACCCTTCCTTGATATTTGTCCTAAAATAACATCGAATGGTCTTCAATTATGCGTTGCTCAATTTCTACTTTTTGACCTCATGGTTTGTTTATTTTCCATATCTGGTTCCAATTCCCAAACTCCAATCTCTAAAAAAAGATATTTTACAAATTAAACTCCCACCATAAAGTGGGATTTTATTTATCTAAAGCTAATAATAAAACATGTAAGGTTGAAAAAGGTGAGTATGTTGGGATGTTATGGTTTAGATGTGATTTTTATCTAGTCATCTGATCGGTTCTTTGTTCAACCCCTCTTTAAGTACTGAACATATGAATCTCTATTGTAGGATCTATATTTAAACTATCCCAAACTTAGATCTAAATTTGAATTTCCTTATGAATTAGAATCCAGGTTTTCTACCTATTTCCCTTATTGAAAAATAAATGGCCCATTAAAACATATGTACAATATTGATGACATTGATTTTGATTAATAACAGAGACCATAAATATTTCTTCTTACTAAGATTGTTGCTATAGTTTCAAAATTTAAACTTTTTCATGCATTGGGTTACCAAGACAGGTTGAAACCACTAAACAAATCCAACTAAGAACTGTGTGTTCTTTCCTTTATAGAGATGATTCCATTAATAATAGTGAATCTTAGACTTACGATTTACGATCACCCTCAATTAGAAAAAATAATGATAATATAGCATTCATTATCTCTGAAACCCAATGAATACCATAAATTTATTATAACAGTTGAAAATTAATGCATGTTAGGGCTATAATGCTTGAAATCTTGTTGATATGGGTCTGAACTATGAGAATTTGGGTTTTTTGGTAGCACTTATTGAAATCTTCTCATTGCACTCATCACTTGCCCGAATGGCTCGAAGGCCTTCATTTTTATTGATTTTTGATAACCTCCCTTTTAAGGGATGAGGGGGAACCCTTAAAAGGCCCGTAGGCTTAGAGATTACATAGCCTGTATGCTTAGGATATTACATAACCCAAAGGTCATTAGGGAATTCAACCGGACTATCTACAAGGAACTGCCCCTCCCTGACATATGCATTGTGATAGTAGCTCTCCACCTTCACATGGCTGTCTGGATAGGCTTCCCATACAAGAACAATCTGGTACTGATGGCATATTCATACCCTCTCATTCTGAAAAATCCATTTTGTTCTGCTCTGGTGAGTTCACTTGCTCTAAATCCTCCTTTGGGCCTGCTTTTTTTCTATAGTGTCTGTCAGGGAAACCGCACTGATCATGTAGCCTAAAGGCCTTGAGGTGGCCTAAAGGTCTTAAAGGTAGCTCAAAAGCCTAACTGACCCAAATTCCTGGGTGGCCCGAAGGCCTTAAGGACTCCAAGCCTAAAATAATGGCCCATGGTGAATAGTTTCGGTTGCTACAGTACCGACTGTACCTACTATAGTGAATACTACAGTACCTACTATAGTACTTCTAAAGTCCCCGGAATTATGCCTCCTCCTGGTTTTGAACCTGGCTCTCATGGATGCACATAAGGATTCCTCACCAACTGGTCTGAGGCACATGTTCCATTTCACTCATCACTTGTTATACTCAGTTTGATAAATATTTCCTGTTTGTTATTTCTTGAAAAAACACTTGCATGTAGGGTCTATTTGATACCACTTATTAAAATTTCTTATATTATTTAGCATTTATGATAAACAGATTCAAAAAATATGTACTGTGTGTTTTTTTATTACTTATAAAAAACATCATAAATAAATAAAAATGTATTATGTTCCTTGGTTCTTCAGAATTAGTATACTTATATACCAAAAGAATACCAATCAAGTGGTGGGGATCATTTTTTCAATAAGAAATCTAAAAGGTTGTATGTGTAACACTTATGATAAGTGATAATCATTGTAGGGGTTCATTAGACATTATAAATATTATCTTATATGATAATAAATTTGAAAAAACAAGTAGTGTTGTCAAATGGACTGTTAAATTCTATAAGAAACCCATTTAAAATAAGGGGCAGTAAAATATTTTTTAGTAAGTAATCTAAAAACACTTAAACAAAACCACTTCTCATAGGTGATAAGCACAATAAAAAGTTTACTTCAACTATTGTCAGATAAGGTATTATCCCTTCATTGAACACTAATCTTATAATTCTAAATTTAATCATCAATTTGGAAATAAATTAAATTATAAATGATTGAAGAGAATACAAAACATGTTTTAGACCCCAAATTCAATTGATCATAATGTGAAGTAAATACTATTTATGAACTATCAATCCAACCTAAATCACTTTATTTTTATTATGGATGTTGAAGTCATAAATTAATGAATTTAATTCAACAATGATTATTTTATCAATTATATCATCAATTTATTTTCATCACAACTCTAATACAAAGTGATTTTACACTTATAATATCTTTAAAGTTAAATATAAAATTTATAATGATCATAAAAAGATAATAATTTATATGATGATTCACCCATTTTTTGTTTGGTTCCAAGTCTCTGAGGCATTGTTTTAGCTCTTTCTATTTTCCTCTAACTCTCTAGTGCTATTGAATATTCTTCTTGAATCATGTAAAAGAGAAGATTAATTTTGTGTTGGTTTTTAAAAATAAAATTTTATAAAAAAATATTAGATTATATTAGAAAATAATGATGTGATGTATGTATTATTTTTAATAATACATGAAAAGAATCATTCTTTTTAATTTTCCAAACATGTATAATTTTCACATTCTATAAAGGATTTTTTTTGTTTTCCAAACCTGTACCATTTTCAATATTTTTTCATGATTTTTTATTATCCAATATCAATTTGTTGGGTATTTTATCATTATTTTAACTATTCATATATGGAACTTGGTTAACCAAATTCTCAAAAGAACATGTGAGGTTTAATTATTTCCTTTAGAATCATTCTGATTCCTGTTGATGTTAAGATGCATAAATCTTGTTATTGTTGATACCATTATTTTTGTCTAATATGTTATTAAGTGTCTTTTTTATTTGTTCTTTATACCTAGTAGGTAGCCAATTTATTTAAGAATACTTTTCATTAGTGAACGGTGCTAATGATTTCTTATCAGTCATTGAAAATATTCTTTACAGGTTACATATTCATGTTATTTTCTTCTAAAATTTAAGTGCATGTGTTATTTCAGAATCAAAATGGCCATTAAGTATTTTTTTTCAAAGTACTTATATGTAGTTTAAAAACTAATTTTTAAAAGGATTCCATTTCATACTTACTTATGGTGGTAGGGATAGTAGATCCATTGGTAGCTACTATTGTATTGATAAAGTTATATTTGTTTCCCAGCCAATTAAAACTCTAAAATACACTGTTTTTATTTTCTCCACTTTGGTATTCTACATTTTTTCCAAATTCAAACTAAATTTTGAAAATTTATTTTGTAAATTATAATCAATTAGGAATACTACATAAGAATATGTTTTTTATTTTTATTATTGAAAATTTTATTCTACTGCTTATTTTAGTGTTATTTTCTAGTAATTTAAGTGTAAGTGGTTTTTTAGACATAGAACAATGATCACATATTTGTTTAATGTTCATATATGATGTGGAGTATAATTACTTATTCTAAACTTTTTCTTATCTTTTCCACTAATTACCTTTGATTTTTCATTTTTTTGTAAGATCTCAATGTTTATTCTTTTGCCTTCTTAATTAATTGATCTAGAGTCATATGATTCTATTTTAGGATAGAATTTTTTAGCAATTTTTTAAAATCGAAGGCTATTCTTATCTCTTCTCCACCCTACTCCCAAAAATGGAACAATGAATAGTATGTAACTTAATCCATGTTCTATTTCCCTCTTACTGTTCAGTTTTTACTCTCAGACTCTACTTTCAGGGTTCTATTAGCCTTTATACATCTATTTTGTTTCCATACCTATTAGAGATGAAGATTTTTTCCTTTAATGGTGTATTTATCCAGACAATGGTTGTTCCACACTCTTAATTGTTGGAATTATTTTTTTATTCATGAAGATATTATCTACAAGGATTTTGATATAAAAACCAACAAATCATAAAACTCCTGCTAAATTTGAAGAATACCTTCTACATCATTGTAATCCAAGAAAACTCCTACAAGTCAGCTTCTACCTCATCGCCACTTCCTTCCTCCCTACCCCTGTATACATTGTTGAGGTAAAATTCCAACCAAATCTCATGTTTTTCTCTCACTTTATCTTGAAATTGATCATAATTTTTGTTATTTTATTCACAATTAGTATTTATATTAACTGTATGGTTCTCTTTGTATCCCATGTGTTACACTTGAAGGATTAGATTGCTAAATTTTTTATTATGTGTTGTTTTTATAAACATGAAAGGGAAAAAATTTAATGTTTTGTCATGGGAAACAATATTTCTAGGGATGGATTTGGGTTCTATATTTTTGTTTTGTTTGATTAATAATATTCTGGTTTTATATGGAAGAAAATATGGATTGTTTCCACTTGATAAGCTGGAATCAATGCGCAAGAGGATGAAATCTCCAAGCGAGGTGCATGTGATTGAGGGAGGTGATCACTCCTTCAAGGTTTTCAAGAAGAATTTTAATTTGCAGGGATCAAGTCAATATGATGTTATAGATACTACTATTGATTTTATCACATCATTTTCTACCAAGTTTTCCAAAAGCAGGTAACACCTCCTCTGCTCGTTTGTGGTTTGTTTTGCCATGGAAATTTTTGTTTCTTTTTTCAGACCCTTCCTTCCCCCATTTTAGATATTAAATATGAATGTGAGAGCTACTTTGTGTGATGATGTAATCACTTTGAGATTTCCCTAAAAAAATTCTTTTTAATTGTTCTAAAGGGGAAATTTAAATGAATTTGGAAGTAAAGTGAATATTTTGGTTGTTGTGGTATCTATTTAGATCATCTAATGGTTGTTGTTTCCACTGGTTAGATATCCTATTGTGCTTATTGGATGATATTTTTATATCATGTGTTATTATTTTCATAAGATGCATTTTTTATCATAATGTTTCTCATGATGGTGCATGTCTATATTTGAGGGTGCTAGGACAGGTGTTTCCTCTAACATAGAATGGCGGTCCACTAAAATTAATTAAAGAGACAATGAAGTTGTGCATTCCCAGATGATGGGGATTCCATGACAGTGATGTCAGATATTTTTCGTTGATTTGAGGGGGAGCTGTCTCACTGGTCCTGGGGCATGGATGAGTTTCTGGTGCTCACTGGTCCTAGTGTGTCAGGGATGCGATGTTTGGGGGGGTGGATCAATGGGGTGTGTGATGGATCCTACCGGGGGATGGATTCTATATTAATTCATTTTGTATTAAATTTTATTATTATTATAATTGGTTTTTTCTAATTTTGAACTTGATTGAAAATAATTCTCTTTAATAATTAAAATAGATGTGTTATATATAATAAATTAGTAAATATAATATGAATTTTTATTAGAAATAAAAATTTATAATTTTTTTTTCAAATGTAATTTATAAAAAGATATTTTATATTGGTCATTTTATTACCAATAGAATAATTTTTCATTATAACATGTTGATAAACATTTTAACCAAAATATATATTATCTATTGGTATTATTACAATTGTAATAGAATTATTTTTTTTGTCAGAAAAACATTTACTGATAGATTTTTTACCGACAGTTTAGTGATAGGGACATATTTTTTAGGAAACATGTTTACCAATAAAAAATTTACTTTTACCAACAAAAAACCCCTCTTTGGAAAAGGTAAATATTTTGTAGTGTTATGTGGTCATTGGGCCCATTGTGCATATTTTACAAGCATGGCCTTGGAGATTGGGTATTATAGGGGAGTCTATAGTTGGATGTCACTTTTTGTTATGACCTTAGGGTTCATTGAAGCCCCATGTTTTGGTTTGGCCCTGAGGTTTTTCTTTTAGAGTTTGTGTTTGATTGTTTTAAATGTTGATATCCAGTTTATTATGATTTTCCCCATTATTTTCTGTCCAAATGTTTATTGGTACTTCTAGTTCAGTTGTTTTGATGGTGGGTCCAAGTTTGGATCGTCTCACATTCAGTAGGCCTTTGTCCATATTATTGGTGGAAGATTTTTCTCAAGAGATTGTGTTGGGGAGGAGACACATTGGATATCATGGACTGATTATTGTCAATAAGTTTGATCTAGTTCTCTCCTCCATTTTATGGCTACGGTTAAAAAAACATAGGAAGATAATGAGTGATATGGATGATTTTAGCCCTTATAGTTTAGTGCCAACCCTAGGTAGAGAGACATTATGCTCATGAGGTTCCAAGGCACTCACAGAATGGGTTTTCTGCACCGTTAATGTTGTGTGCTCTTGTTTTCATAGATTCTATGAACTCTTAGTCTAATTAATGGGTCCCACCAATAGTTGGGTCCATAGATGGTTCCCAATCAATTATATAGGACCATCAAGTCTAAATTTTTCAATTATTTTTGTTGACCAAGATGTTCTTGTCGCCAGTTCAAATCACGTTATTGATGTTATAGATCCCTATATATGTTCATTTTCATGAGTAATCCTATGATTACACCCTCTAATAAAATATCCACACCTTTTATTTTAGATTTCATAGTGCTCCTATGAATATCTATCAGATAAACCAGTTATCATGTGGTGGGGTGATCCACATGTTATAAATACTCAAACATGGGTAGAGAGGGGGTAAATTTACCTCATGTGTCATGATATAACTCACAATTGGCTATTATCTTTGTTTTACCTCTTTTTTTCAATAGTTTTTCTTTTATATTAGTTGTTTTTAGCTTTATCCTAAGATGGACATATCATGTGTGCATGCACTTGTTATGATAATAGATTGTCGGTGCATTATTGGGGGTGGACTATTGAAATTTACTTCTCACCACCATATATATTAACCTTGGTGTGTGTGTGTGTGTGTGATTTCTTCTTTAATGTTGGTGAACATGTTTCATGATCGATGGGGTGGAAGCCCAGTGTTTCTTGATTGAGAAGTACTACTCATGTGGAGTCACAGGATCGGGTTGGTGTAGTTCAAGAATTGTGGAGATCAAGTATCTTATTTGACGTATTAGTTATGAATTTCATAAGGTATGATCATGTTTCATACACATATTCTTATATTATACTAACTTATGACCATTTATTGATATCTCATATGTCTACCCTTATTATGAATTTGAGCTCACACTTTCTTATGTTTCCATTTCTCTAGGTTATGAAGATTGGTTTTATATACGATATATCTGATAAGGTTACTATGTGATAAGAAAATTATGGGATTTATTGAATATATTTCATCAAATAATTTGATTATGTTTATATCTTCTAAAAACACTAAACCATTATGGTTATAGGGTACATATTGTGATATGTATTTAATATTCATCTAAAATGATATAATATTTATGTATGTTATACTTGTGTTTCCTAAGTGGGTATTATAGTTGGGTGTAGTTATTTTTTGAGATTGATATTAGATAAAATTTCTTAAAACCCTAGGGATAAAACAAATTATAGGATAATATGTATAAGTTTTGGTAATTTAGAGATTGTTTGGTTTCCTATATATTAAATCCCTATCAAGATAAACATAAATGGATGTTTCCTTTGGAAGAAATGAAAATAAGGGGAATAACTAATAAAATTATAGTTGGTTATTAACTTGATCTTCTCAGGGATCATGACAAAGAGTCCTAACTGAATGCCTAGTTTGATATTGTCATGGATATTCTTTTGTTAATTAAAATTACCTTTATGAATCATTTTAATGAAAAATATTCTATATCTATGAAAACCTATGATACGCCATAGTGGTATGGGATGAACATAAAGTTTCATGGGTTGAAATAAGGTTTCATAATTTAGAAAATTATATGGATAATTTTATAATACTATGATTTCTTACATTTATTATTAATATCTGATATTAAAATGAGGATTTTTGGGTTTAGTAAATGGATTAAACCAAGATAAACCTACTTAATAATTGGTGTAATGGAAAATATAGAGGTTTTTTAATGGGAAAACAATAAAGATAAAATTTGTAGTGAAAAATATTGTGGTTATGACAAAATACCTATACTAATTTATGATTAACAACCTCGACCTGGGTAAGTTTTCTGATATTCCTAATAGGGGTAAAATGGTGTTTCATAGGAGTTCAATAGAGAAAGACCATGGAGAAATGAATATTGAACTTCTTGCATGATAATAATGTGGGTTTAATCACATAGTGAATTTCCTCAAAATAATTATAAGATGTTTTATGTCTATAAAAAAGTTCATGGAGAAACTAATTGTCAAGGATAATGGAATATTTTGATAGAGACAAATAAATCTATTCCTAAGGCCCCACTTATAGTTCAATGTCTTAAATGTGAGGATCTTGTACATTGTCCTTGTAAATTCCATAATAAAAAAAATAAAAAATATGATAAGAATCAATAAATCCCATGACCAATGGAATAGGGGAAAGCCTATACAATCACAACTACTAAAGTAGGTTTCGAAAAAAAATATGGTGTAAGTTACACTGATCATCAAATAAAGAAATATGTGTATTGTATTTATTTCTTATAAAACCCACTAATTTTTAACTAGAATGTTCCATAACAACATAAAATTTATACCTTGGTGTCTAGATACTTATTTATGAATAAAAAACATCTTCTAATGTGATAATTGTAACTCGTGTTTATAGATCCTCTCTGATAGAATTTTGTGGGAATGTGCATCTTGAAAATATTTTTATTCTCTATTTAGTTGTATTTGATGTGATATTTGGAATGTATTTTTTATATTTATATAAATTCCATATAAATATATAAGGAATGGAAACCACATTTTATAATCTTAATCAACCTATGATAGTTTGTAAGTGTGAGGGTGAACATAAAATTCCTATAGAAATTACTTCCATTATATGGGTCTTACAACCTATTCAGTACATATCTCAAATTTTTGGGCGTAAACTCAAAATTTAACATATAGATAAATTACTTATATGGTTAATGGAGTTATATAAATACTGACCATAAAATATTTCTGTATATATTCACAAGAGTTAGATATGTTCCAAAGGTGACTGAGGGAGTTGATCAAAGATTATAACTACTCAATAAACAACAACCACAAGAATGTGAATAAGGTGGTTGATGATTTGAGTCAAAAGGAACTTTAAATTTTTTCCATGATGAGGAATATAATATGTCCAGCACATATAAATTTAAAGATAAAAAATATTCAAATCATGAGGAAATGGGAAAGATCCTATCATTCATATATTAATATTCAATTATCCAACCATGTGATGATAAAAGAGGTGGAAAATGTAGATTTGAAAATATATAATATGGTAAGGAATGTTTTTTAGTTAAATAGTTATTATGATGGAATTATTAGGCACATTATTTTAGTATGTGTCCCTTTAATTTGATAATTAACTAAGCTGTTATTTGATGAGGATCATATTTCTTTATTCTCTATCAATTTTAGAAGTATGATGATTTATAAAGATCTAAAAGTGTATTTACGATGGTTCAGCATGAATTGGTATATTTTATACCATATATATATATGGTTTATATTTCATCAAGTTATAGTAGATAGATATAATTTTAAGGGGATGTTACATTCATTACCTATACCAAAACAAAAATGTGAAAACATCACCATAGATTTCATCGTTAGACTCCCCAAAAATACATTCTCTATAATTCTATTTGGGTTGTAGTTTATATACCTAAAAATTTGTTAAATTATATTAATATTATATAATATTTAAAAATTGGAATCTTTACCTATACCCACAATTCAAAACTGTGGGTATATCCCATAAAACTATGGGTATAGGCAATACCCATGGTATTATGAACCGTGGGAGCTTAAGGTGTCAGTATAGACCTATACCCACGATTCATAAACTGATGGTTCATGAAATTTCAATAGAAATACCTATACCCATGGTTTTTTCAAACCTTAGGTGTTTATCCTTATTAAAAAAAATATTTCTATGGATTTGACCCCAGTACCTTCTGCTAACAGACGAACAACTTTACCACTATCCTACAACACATTTTATGTTCTTATACTCAAATATATATATATATATATATATATATATATGTATAGTTTGTTTATTATTAAATTATTTATTAAATTATTTTTATTATTATTATTATTATTATTATTATAGAAAAATAATGGGTTAAACTATACCCATGGTTTGGTCAAACCATGGGTCTTGGTTTTCCCATGAAATTGTTTTCCTGTACAATCTAATACCATGGTTTTAAAAAACCTTGGAAATAGGGATGACTTATACCCACGGTTTATAGATAACTGTGGGTATAGGTCCTTCCCGTGAAAAAAAAATTCCCTAAGAAACACACTCCCACAGTTTACAAAAACAGTGGGTATAGGGGTGACATATACCCATGATTTGGGGAGAACCGTGGGTATAGGTCATTCCTGTGAAAAAAAATTCCCCCCAAAACATATTCTCAGGGTTCTCCAAAAACCCATGGGTATATGTACCCTTATACCCACGGTTTTTGGAGAACCATGGGTATAGGTCTTTCCCTTAAATTTTTTTCCCCGTGGATATAGGGGTGACCTATACCCATGATTTTTTAAAATCTATGGGTATAGCCTAACTTTCTAGTAGTGTTTCCCTCTTGAATATTTTTCTTGTATATACATTAAAGAAGTTTTATGGTTGCATGGTGTATGAAATTATACTATATTTAATTGGGGTCCCATGTTTAACTCAATGTTCTAGAGAAGTCTTCAAAAATAATTGAAATAAGAGTTGGAATTTTCCACTACATATCATCCTCATACAGATGTATAGACTAAGAGGACTACTCAAACCCTATAAGATATGTTGAGGGAGTGTTATATGGATTTAAAAGGTGGTTTATATCAACACCTTTCTATAGTTCAATTTTTATACAATAACATATTTTACTCATGTATTCAGATGGATCCTTATGATTCCTCTATGAAAGAAAGTGAAAAATTCCAATATACTAAGATGAAGCAAGATAAATAAAGCTATTGGAAATTGATCTAGATGAAAAAATAATAGGGAAGTTTAGATACATTGAGTAACACATTATGGTATCTCTATGTCGATAGAAGATTTATTTTGAAAATAATCGATTAGATCTAGAGTTCAATGTTGGTGACATGTATTCCTATGAATATATCATTGGAAGAAGGTTATGAGATTTGTAATAATGGGAATGTAGATCCCTATATATAATTTCCCATTTGAAATTATTGATCATATCATGAAGATTTATTCTAACTTAGTGCTTCCACCAAATCTCTCTCCAGTTCCGGGTATAGTCCATATATCTCTTCTGAGGATATACTACTTGATACTATACATGTACTGAACATGGAGGTTGTATCAATGGATCATGATCTTTATTTTGAGGGAAAATTAGTGGAGATTATATATTGAAGAGAGAAAGTGCTATGGGGAAATTCCACTAATCAAGTCAATGTTTTTTGGAAAAATCATACATTTTGAGGAAGCCACATGGGAACCTGAAGATGTAATGAGGATTAAGTACCATAATTTTTTCATTTGAGTAATGTAATTTTGAGGGTGAAATTATTATAATGTGGTAGAGTGTATCATCCCAATATTTTTGGAAATATTTATGTTTAAATAAATTTTATGTGTTTGATATCCTTCTTTGCATGTAACACCGAGTTCAAATGAACTGTGATATACTATTGAAATATTATTATCAAATGAAAATATTATCTCTAAGATATTGGAATGTAAAGTATTCATATGAAAAACTAAATTATGAAAATTATGTATAACATTTTTCCAAAAGGAAAAACTATGGATTAATTGATAAGAAATAAGTTCTGAATTTTAAGTACTAAAAATAATATTGTTTTATGTTAAAAGATCAATTTTTTGAAGTATTATTTTTTCTATATATTTGGTGTCTTGATCACTAATTAAATATTATTTTTATGAAATATATTAGTATTAAATGTAAATAAACTAACAATAATTCATATAATTTTTTTAATTGGTTATAGGTGAAGATAAAATCATTTTAAGGTAAAAAAGAGGTTCTTTTTTAGAGACTACTTTTTATTGTGAACTATGTATTTTATCTTAATTAATTTAATTAATAAGTATTTATGAATGATTTTAGGGAATGGTTATGTTAATATATTTTATGAAATAATTAAAATTAATATTATATTTTTTACTAGACAATGAATAAGAATAAATTCAGTTTTATGCTTAAAATGATTTTTTTTTCTAAAAATGGTTTTCATTTAATTTTATAAACTTATATTAAAATAAATTTATGCCTCTTATAGAAATTGACTCTAAATAAATGTTTTATATATTTTTAATTAGAATTTCCAAATTTAGTAATCATGTCAATTTTATTTTTTGTTATCATGAATAGAAAATGAGATAAAATATTCATTACAATAGTAAAGGTTAAAAGGGTGAATGAGAGGTTGAACTAAATAAATAAGAGTTAAAATAAAAAAATCTAAATCATATTTTCTAAATGGATTTAGATCCTATATAATCCCATATTATAAATTCACCCAATTTTGAGCCACTTTTTCATCATAGTGACTTTATTATATTTTAAGATTCATAATAATTACAAGTGTGGCATTCCCCTCACATATAAAAGGGAATATCCTCACCTCTCTTCTCTAAAAAAAATGAGCCCTTTAGATCAACCAATATCTAACCAAATAATCTTAAAAAAATCCTACCCTATTCCTAATTATTCTAACCTTTATAAAATTACACTTTAATAAGACATCCCACTATGGGAAATTAAACTTTTGTGATGGGTTATTTGTAATGGGTAGAGGACCCATCGCACATAGTCCATCGAAATAGGATATTTGTGACACGAGTCATATCCCATCACAAATATTCAATAAATAAAATTGTGCTATGAAGTTATTCCCATCGCAAATACATTTGGTGCGTTGTGTGCACCAAAGCAAAGTATGAGGATTTGGGACGAGGATAAACCCTCATCGAAAATCGTTATCTCGTTTGTTTTGTTATTTGTGATGGAGGTTTACTCTCATCACAAATAAAGTGTTGGATGATAGTATTTGCGACGGGTCACGTCGCAAATAATATTTTTTACCGTCATTGTAATTAATAATCATTTAACTATTTGTGATGGGTCCTGTCACAAATAATATTATTTTTTATAAGAATCTCATCACAAATATTCTTATTGCAACTAATCTAACCTATATATAACCTTCTGATTTTTTTCATTTTCATCTTCTCTATACTTCTCTGAACTTTTCTACTCTCATAATTTATAGTTTAAATTTTTTTGAGTTATCAACATTATAGGGGATCAACTTTCGAGATTAGCATCCGCTAATAGATTCAGTTTGAAGGTATTTGTTTGTTTTTACTTTTTATTTAATTTATTTAAATAATTATTTTTAATTAACATTAATTAGATTTAATTAGAATTAATTATTTTTATTTTTCATTAATTATTTTAAGAAATATTTAGATTTTATTTGAAGTAATTTTTTGAATTAAAATAAAAAAAATTAATTCGTAATAATTTTTTAAATTGTCATTAATTAGTAACAATTAGTTGTATTTATTAATAATTAGCTTTAATTGTTAATAATTAGCTGTAATTAGAAATAATTTATGGTAATTTGTACTAACTAAAAGGAATTAGTAATAACTTATTAAAAATTACTATTAAATTATTATAAAATAGTATAAATTATTATACATCATTATAACTTAATAAAAAATTATAAATTTTAAAAAATTAAATTAGTATAATTAGTATTAATTAGTAATAATTTGTAATAATTTGTAATAATTAATAAAAATTAGATAGAATTAGTAAAAATTTGTAATAATTGGGGATAATTATTAATAATTGGTGTTAATTAGTTATAATTACTAGTAATTTGTAATAACTAGTAATAAATTGTAAAAATTACAAAGAAATTGTTATAAAATAATAAAAATGAATAAAAGTTTTTGTCAATTAGTAATAATTAATAAAAATTAGTTAGAATTAGTAGTGATTACAACAAAATAATTATTATTATTTATAATTAGTAAAAATTAGTAAAAATCATCATAATTAGTAAAAAATAGTGCTAATTAGTGGTAATTAGTAATAATTACTAATAATTGGTAATAATTATTAATAATTATTAAAAATTAGTGGTAATTAGTAATAATTAGTAATAATTAGTAATAATTAGTAATAATTAGTAATAATTAGTGGTAATTAGTGGTGATTTGTTGTAATTAGAAATAATTTTTAATAATTGGTAATAATTAGTGACTGCCTGATAGAGGTGGAGAGATGGTAGGAGTTGAGAGAGTCTTTCTCTTTTGAAATGGAGCCTCGGTCTTCAATTTGTGATGGATTCATCTTTAATTGATTTTTTCAACCTAGAGGAAATTTTTGTTGGTCCTTCGTGGAATACTGATGATGATTCCGGCTCAAATCGTGTTGTAGTTTCTTCTGTGGATCTGTTGACAGAGAATTGAACTCCCTTGCGTCTGGTGATGGAAGAGACTGCTCGGGTGGATGATTTTCATACGAAGGGTCTTGATTGGTTTTTCTCTCACTCCTGTGCCGGTGATCCTAATACAATGGTCTCACAAAATGGTGTGTGTGTCATGGTTGAGGAAAACCCTAGTCTCTTTAAAGAGCATGATGAATCTTATAAGCACTCAATTGTTGTCCTATTGAGTTTTCATTGGAACCACTCTTGGAAATTTGATGATCTTTGGAAGCATATCCAATGGGTTTGGGGTTTAAGTGATTGGAACATTGTATCACTTGGTATGAATTTATTTCATATTTTTTTTCAATCTAGTGAGATAAAATTGAAGGCATGGAGTTATGGATTTGTTAATCTTAAGACGGGGGTCCTGAGGTTTCAGAATTAGGACCCCTGGTTTGATCCTTTCCAAGATAAGAATACTATTGCGCAACCTTGGATTTATATCAAGGGTTTGAACTGGGTTTTATATCACTCTAACATCCTATGGGATGTTTCTATTGCAATTGGAACCCCTATTAAAATTGATAGGGAGACTTTTTCGGTCGGGTATGGTTATTTTTCACGTATTCTAGTTGAATTTGATATGTTTATTCCTCTTGTTGAGACAGTTTTTCTACTTGTTGGTGAGTTTAAATTCAAACTTGATATCAAATATGAGCATGTCCCTGAGTTTTTTCTTAATTGATGGCTATTGGAAATGTTAAGAATAAATGTAAGAGGGGGATATGATGCTCTAACTGTAAAATATATGGGCACTTTGTTGAAAAGTGAAAGTTTAAATTGAAGTAGGAATATGCTCCTAATTTGTCTAAGAATGAAAAAATGGACTACCCCTGGTGGTGTGGTGGAGGCCTCACCTATACCTACCACAGGGAGTTTGAGGCCAGGTGTTGGGGGATTTGTGTCCTTTGCTGATGTTGTGACTGCGAAACGGATTTATGGTTGTGATGGTTAATGTGGTGGGGGGTGTGTCCAGGTACAAGGGATTTCACTGCCCCCACTCATGATGCTTCTATTACCTTGCTTCAGGGGAAGAATTATAAGATGGGTAATGATCTTGATAGTGATTTTGAATTGGACCTTTCTATTCTCTTGGAAGAGAAATATCTTGCTAAAGGGAAACTGAATACTGGAGGTAACTCTGTTGGTCCATATGGGAAACTTTCTCCTCATAATAGGGGGGTTGATACTGCTTCTCCTAAAGGAATAGGGGATTTTACTGTTGTATCTTCTCAGGGGAATATGGTAGTGCATACCTCACCTGCTCCTCATGCTGGTAATGCCTCTCTTGTGTAGTTTATGCTTCCAAAAAATACTACCTCATTGGAGGTGGATTCTACTTCTAGGAGCCTTGAGCTAGGCCTGCAATCAGACACTGCCAATGGGACCGTTATGAAGCCCTTGTTGACTGAGCAGTCCACTACTACTGCCAATACTTTGTATGCACATTCCACTGCTATTACTACTTTACATGAGCCTATTGCTAAGATTGTTGTGCAGGAGATGTCTGGGCATCCTTCTCAAGTAGGTTCTGTACAGGATCATTTTCTTGTGGACATATCCAACCCTGATTCTCTGAAGCCCAATTTTTTCACCATGCTGGATGCTATTAATTCTCTAGAGTTTGATGTGTTATATAGGGAGACCCGGGAAAGGAAAGGTACTAGATCCCCTCAAGTGTCTAATACCTCCCCCTTCAAGCAGGTTGACTCAATGGAGATTCAGGCCAGACAACCCTCTCCTAAAGGAATTGTGGATGTTGTGCAATGTGTTTACGTTGGTCATGTAGTTGATGTTGATCATGCTCCTCTGGTGGGTGCTCAGAGTTCTATTGTGGTTGATGAGTTGGTGGGAACTAATGATGGTACATGGAAGACCCCAAAGTAATGGAAAAGGGGAGGCATCCAAGAGTCCGATGGGGATTTCGTGGAAGAGGCGGTCATGCTAAGAGGTGAGACTTGTACTTGGTAAATTTGTTGATGGTGTGTTTTCACTGTTACCCCTTATCTTCCTTGTGTTCCTGCCACTCTGTCTTAATAATATTTTTCTATGACCGTGGAGCACCTTCATGGTTTGTGCTGTTTTTTTAGTAAAAATGAGTAATAATTAGTAATAATTATTGATAATTAGTGGTTAGTTAGTGGTAGTCAGTAATAATTAGTAATAATTAGTAATAATTAGTAATAATTAGTAATAATTAGTAATAATTAGTAATAATTAGTAATAATTAGTAATAATTAGTAATAATTAGTAATAATTAGTAATAATTAGTGGTAACTGGTAATAATTATTAAAAATTAGTAATAATTATTAATAATTACTAATAATTAGTAATAATTAATAATAATTATTAATAATTAGTAATAATTATTAATAATTACTAATAATTAGTAATAATTGGTAATCATTAGTAATAATTACTAATAATTTGTAATAATTACTAATAATTTGTAATAATTAGTAATAATTAAAAAAATATTGGTTATAATTTGTAATAATTAGTGGA
Source organism: Viscum album (assembly GCA_963277665.1). NCBI lineage: Eukaryota > Viridiplantae > Streptophyta > Magnoliopsida > Santalales > Viscaceae > Viscum > Viscum album. Next base: position 2,077,067,679 of record OY728128.1, on the reverse strand, counting down.
AATTAGTAATAATTAGTAAAAATTATTAAAAAATACAAAACATTATTAAAAAATACTAAACATTAGTGGTAATTAGTAAATATTAGTGGTGATTAGTGTTATTTAGTATTAATTAGTGGTAATTAGTAATAATTAGTCAAAATTAGCAATAATTAGTAATAATTAATAAAAATTAGAAATCATGAGTAAAAATTAGTGGTAACTAGTAATAATTAGTGGTAATTGGTAATAATTAGTGGTAATTAGAGGTAATTAGTAAAAATTAGCAAAAATTAATATTATTTAGTAAAAACTAGTAATACTTAGTAAAAATTAGTAATACTTAGTAAAAATTAGTCATAATTAGGTATAATTAGTGGTAATTTGTAATAATTAGTGATAATTCTTGATAATTTGTAATAATTCATGATAATCATTAATAATCATGATAATAAGTAAAAATTGGTTGTAATTAGTAGAAAATATAAATCTTTAGAAATAATTAGTGTTAATTAATGGTAATTAGTAATAATTGTTAACAATTAGTAATAATTTGTGTTAATTAGTAATTATTAGTGCTAATTAGTGGTAATTAGTGGTAATTGGTAATGTTAGTAAAAATTAATAATAATTTGTAAAAATTAGTAATAATTAGTAAGAATTAAAAATAATTAGTAATAATTAGTTGAAATTAGTAAATATCAGTGGTAATTAGTTAAAATTAGTGGTAATTGGTAATAATTAGTGGTAATTAAGGATACTTAGTAAAAATTAGTAAAAATTTGAAAAAAATGGTAATAATTAGTAATAATTAGTAAAAATTAGTGGTGATTAGTAATAATTAGTGTTAATTAGTAATAATTAGTGGTAATTAGTAATACTTAGTGGTAATTAGTAATAATTAGTAATAATCATTAATAATTAGTAAAAATTAGTAAAACATAGATGTAATTTATAATAATTAGTGGTAATTGGTAATAATTAGTGGTAATTAGTAATAATTAATGATAATTAGTAATAATTTGTGATAATTATTAATAATTAGTAAAAATTAGAGGTAATTAGTAAAAATTAATAAAAATTTGTAATAATTAATGTTAATTAGTGGTAATTAGTAAAAATAATTAATAATTAGTAATAATTAGTGGTAATTAGAAATAATTTGTGGTAATTAGCAATAATTAGTAAAATATAGTAATAGTTAGTAATAATTCAATAAATTTAGTAATAATTGGTAATAATTAGTGGAAATTAGTAATAATTAGTGGTAAGTAGAAATAATTAGTGGTAATTGGTAAATATTACTAGTAACTACTTATAATTAGTAAATATTATTGGTATTTAATAAAAAACAGTAATAATTAGTACAAATTAGTGGTAATTAACAGTAATTATTAATAACTTAGTAAAAAATATTAGTAACTAGAAATAAATTAGTGAAAATAGTGTTAATTATTAATAATTAGTAAAAAATAGTTCTAATTAGTAATAATTAGAAAAAACTAGTGCTAATTAGTACTAATTAGTGGTAATTAGTAATAATTAGTGACAATTAATAATAACGGGATATGCCAGATGTGTCGCATCGATGCGAGCATCAGTAGTGGGAGAACATTAGTAAAAAATAATGGTAAATAATTATAATTGATAAACATTATCATAAAGAAGCATCAATTTATACAAATTAAGGGTAAATCACTATAATTAAGTTGAAATGAGCATTAATTATTAATATTTAGGGGTAATTAAAAATAATGAGTGGAAATTAGTAATAACTAGTTGTAATTAGTAATAAATTATTATAAAATATTTTTAATTAGTGATAATTAGAGGTAATTAGTAATAATCATTGGTAAATAGATAACATTGAAAAAACGTACAAGTAAATTATAATTTTTAATTTTATACTCTTTTTTGGTTCATCTTTTTCTTCTATAAATTATTCATAAACCATTTATTATTTTATATTTTTTATAGAAATATAGAACAATGAAGTCGACAAAAGTCTTTATTACATGATTGTGATTAGATAAATCATCCTAATATATGGCATGTTATCTTACTCGAGTTCACATGATCCAAAATCATGTGCATACTGTATGAGGGAAATAAAATCCTTTAAGATCATCAACGGTATAAAACCTTGTTTTTTGACTGTCATCACAGATTTCTTCCAATCGATCATCCTTTTCATAGAAACAAATATCATTTTAGAAAAGGCATAATTAAAAAATATGGACCACCAATAATGATCTCATGTATGGAGTTAAAATCCTTTGTCTCTTTATTACCTCTCATTACATTTGGATGGACTATAAACCAACAAAAAATGATGGATTTGGGAAAGAACACAATTGGATAAATGGATCATTTTTTGGGATCTTCTATATCGGTCTGATTTGTTGGCATGTCGTATATTAGAAGTCATAAATACTAAGAAGAAATATTTTGATAATATATTTTATATAGTTCTAGACAATTCAAGTAAGACCAAAGATAATATAAAGTAATTATTAGATCTTACCCAAATTTAAGGTGACCAGAACACGAACTCTTTGAAAATGTCAGATCACAGAAGTTAATGAAGACAAAAGAGGATTATACAGTTTCTAAACAAAATTGATTATTATTATTTTAGTTGATTTTATATTTGAAGATTCTATATGGTTATGTTTTCAATTTGGTTAGATGTATCGGAAATACTCATATTACCAGATTAAAAATTAATTATTGTCATGTTATAATGGAAAGACTTATCCGGATTGGATTAATAGGACTTTTGAATTATATTATTTTGGATTCACTAAAAAAATATCATATTTTTTCAGATACATTTATGTGGTGACAAAAAAATAGGTTTCACTGAGGTGACTGAAAAAAATATATTGGGTTAATTTTATGTAAATTGGAAAAAAAATCTTCTCATTGGATTTATTTGATTCAATGGAACATTTGATATTACATTTGACACGTGAAGAAAAATATGGAGGGCCAGTACAGTTTTGATAGATGTACCAATTCTAGAGATGCATGAAAAAATTGAAGAAAAATGTACGTAACAAAGCATCAGTGGAAAGATCAATTGAAGAATATTTTTTATACGAGGAAATTTCATTTTATCCCTCATTATTTTAAATATGAATATCCCTCAAAATATAACCACATGGACCATAATTAGGGAAATGTTAAAAATGAAATGAATAATCAATTATCAGTTTTTAATCAGTTTGAACTTGGATTTGGTGGAGTTCATGAATAGTGGCTTCCAAATGATGAACATCACAGAGCTCATACATATGTTTTTCTCAACTATGAAGAAATGACACCATATGTACTATGGGTGATCCTATCACTTATTCTATCATGTTTTTTAGTAAGTTAATATTAGTTTTTAGATTATATAATAGTCATATAATGAAATAGTTTCCACACATTACAACAGCATCTTGTGTAGAACATCAGAAAAATAATTTTTCCTGCTAGTTTCAGAAACACGTATTGTAAATTGTTTTTGGTTAAGAATATGAAATAAATTTATTTATTTTTATATTGATAATTGTTTTTCAAATTTTTTGTTATCTCAATATGATGGTAAAATTCATAATCAATTGTGTGTATTGAGTAACCCACCATTCAAACGGGTTAAATCTGATACTGCATTTTTTGTGAATGGTTTTCGATTTCATATTGGTGCATATGGGGAATAAAAAACAATTAATAGTGTTGTTTTCTTGAGATGATATAATTATAGAGAAAGTGAAGTAAACTTTTACATCATATTGGAAGAAATAATTGAATTGTGTTATCTGTGATAGAATTACATAACAATATTTTATTGTCATTGATTGGATACTAAGAGAGGATTTTATGTTCATGTGCACAATGAAATATTTGATATTAAATATAAAAGTCATATTGTATTAATTAGACCATTTTTATTGGATCATTAGGCACGGAAAATTTATTATAAAAATTATTATGTTGTTTTAAGAGAGTTAAGAAATTAGTGAAGCATAATAAAAATGTAATCTCATGAAAATATATTTATCCAATGTCAATGTGGTTCTGTTGAAGTGAAAGGAATTGAAATTTTTCAAGTGACTACTAGAAATATAACTTTTTCATGAAGAGACACGAATATCGATGATGATACCCCATACTTATGGGTCGATGGTGAAAAAGATATTATTTATGTAACAAATGGATTTGAAATATCAAGAAATGATAATGTTGAAACTCCTATGGAAATTGATTATACTGAGGAGGAATATGAAGATATTGATATCGGCATATATGAATATGAGGATGGAGAGGAAATTTGAGATAATTAAATACTAGTTATAATCATATAAAATATATATCTATATATATTATATATCTATATATAATATTTTTTTCAACTATTTTCTTATAATAGTCATTTTTTGTATTAGATGGCCAAAGAACGATTATCTGATCTATTTTGTGAGTTGGACAAGGCTAATTTACCTGATGACGAGTATGATGTTGCATCATCTAACTCTCAGACTACTAGTGGTTCAATGATGACTTAGAGGGGTTGTGGTTTTGTAAGATTGATGATTCCTGACCCTATCCCCAAACGGATTCTATATCTTCAGTTTGATCCACACGTGTAAAGATATGTTTAGTTGTTTATTTTAGTTAGTTTTCATTAACTTTCATTAATTTATTTATAAACAAATTGTTTGATTATTTGTTCTATTTTTTCACATCTTTTTTAATATAGTTGTAAGATAGGGGGTGCTATATTAGAGAATTACTTTTTAGGAGTACAAGTGACATGGGTTCAGATTCCCATTGATGTTTAGAACAACATGTTTTATCATTGGATGGTACATAAATAAATAACAATTATTTTGAAATTTATTTTGTCAATAAATTGATATTATTAATTTTTTATAGGTTTTATGATATCTCACTAATTATAGCATGCATGACTCTATTTGGAAGGTATGGGTGATGAGTATGCATCAACGTTGCCGTTAAGTTTTTCACAATCTGAGGTGAATAGCTATGCACAAATTGGGAGTCATAGAATTTGTTCATTCTTACTACATCCACTGACCAGATTACATATCATCTCAGGATTGAGATTGATTCTGTTCATACTGGATGAGATAGACATTTCAGATAAGTGCATCATTAGGTCAAAATAATCAAGGAGGCATGAGGTGACACATTGAGCTGGTAGTCGTACATTCAGTATGTATCGACAACATATGGTAAGTAATTATTTTTGATAATTTATATAAATTTAAATGTGAATTATTTATTTTATACTCATATAGGAAGTCGAACAACCTGATATTATAGAGTTTAAAATTTATAAGTGGATGTACAATGATCCTGTCATTGGAGAGATTATAGCTGATCTCCATCATCATATTGTGGTCAATATTATTATTTTTAGTTTTAAAATTTTCTATAAATAATATTTTAATTATTTTAATTTTAAATTTTAATTTAAGGAGTCATATGAGACCACCACTTATCAGACATAGGATGATATTTAGGAAGAGACTGAGGATCAAACCACCTGTATATCAACATTTAAGGATGCATCATGGATTCATACAACTCATTATGAATTTGAGAATGTACTAGTTTTTGGCATTGGCTCTCAAATGAAGTATGGGTGTTATTATGGTATTGTTGTGACGTCAGCGTTCAGCTCGAGGGAATCTTGTGGAGATTCATCATCATATGCTACATAGTATCAGGAGTAGTTGTGAGATCAAGGTGAGATTATAGAGATTATGCATATGGAGCAGGAGGATCTTTATCGATAATAGCAGCAGGAGAAGATGCATTGATGATAGGGGAAATAGTACGAGAAGATGATGGAGTACATGTAATGTATAACTCATGTTTTAGGGATGAACCTCTCTCCACCACATCCTCTAAATGACCCCCACCCCCTCAATGATTTAGGTATTTTTTATAAATAATTGAATATACATATATTTTGTAATAATTTTTTAATCCATATATTTTTAATTCTATATTATTTGTTTTTTATAACGTTGGGATTTTTTATTTTTTTTATTTTTCTTATATTATTTTTTTTTCATATTTTCTAATTTTTTCATTTTTTTATTTTTTTATTTTTTTTATTTTTCTTATTTTCTAATTTTTTCATTATTTTATTTTTATTTTTTTATATTGTCGGAAATATTTTGTTTTTTTTTATATTTTATTATTTTATTACTTTTAATATATTTTTATTTATTTATTTATTTATTATATTTTTATTTACTTTATTATATTTTTAGTAATATTATTTTTTTTTATTTTTTTATTTTTCTTATTTTTGAAATTTTTTGAGATGGTTATTTCATCCCTTCATAGATACTTATTTGTGATGAGTACATATACCCATCACAAAAGGTTTTTTAAAAAACTAAGATATACTATTTTTAATGGGTACAACTTCCATTGCAAATAGTCTTTTTTGCGATTGGTTGTGGAAAAAACTATTTGTGACGTAGTTTTCTACAATGGGACATTTACCATGGGACCCCATCATAAATGACCTTTTACGTTGGGATCCTATCACAAATGGATCATTGTAAATACATTAATATCTTGTTGTGTTATAATGTAAGCCAAAACAGGTTTACCCAAGAAGTGGTATATGTTCTTACTGATATTTTTCAATTTTCATTCTCCATTAACCTCCTCCAAATATTCTATATCCATATAAACATGATTAAATCATCATATTTACTATAATTAAAAAATTTATGTTAATTTTGTATCCATTTTTTATCTAAAAAATATTTAATAAAAAATAAAAAACCTCACTAATCCGTACGTATGGACTACTATCTTCATAAATTGATGTATTTTAACTATCATCACTATATTTATTGGATGGTTATATAGATTAATCTAAAATTATTTTTGTAACATAATTATCATTTTTTAAATATAATATATTATCTACCTTCTTATACTTCCATCTTTTGGAAAATGATATCATTGATTGTGCATACGTGTGGACTACCACCTCCCCAAAGTGATATGATTTATTTTTCATTTACTTTATATGGTTGTTGGACAGATGATCATTGACATCATTATCATTGTATATATAACCACTAGATATATATCTGTTATTTATATTTTAATCCAATTGATATATAATTGATGATAATAAATTGAAAAAAATTAATGTAATTACTTATTTATATGAAATAGGGTTAATAAAAGTTAAAGCATAAAAAGTCATTTTTATATAAAATTATATTTTCATTATATTTTAAATTTTTATATAAAAGATAAATTTGTAAATTTTAAAATTCCAATGGGGTGAAATAAACTACATTTTTTATTCATCACATCCAAATTTTTGTATGGTGAAATTTTGGGATTTCTCTAAAAAAGTTTATTTTTACGTAAATAGTGAAAGATACCATTTTTTTAAATATTGCCACTATTATAAAATAATTATGGTATAATAATGAATTTAAAGTTTGTAAAAAAAATTATAAACCCAATATATATTTAATATGTAAAATAAATAATTTAAAACATTTTATTAAATTTATAAAACTATGTTTGACATTTTAGAACCTAAGTGAAGTTTTACTCTAATAAAAAACTATTTTTTATCCTCTTTTCTAATTAAGTAATTATAACATTAAATTTGGATTGATTGATTTCAAATTCAATTACTCATATTTTTTTATTTATAAACTAATAAATTACATGATAATTAATTCTATAAATAATTTTATTATAAATTCATATTTGTGCTTAAAAATAATTTTTTCAAAAAAACTATTATTATTTTTGTTTTACATACTTATACTGAAATTAATTTTTACTACCTATATGAATTTAGTCATGTAAATTATATTCCACATTAATAATTTTTATATTAAATTTATGTAATAACATCCATTTATGTTTTAATCATAACAAATAGTTACTATGGTAAAAAGTGTTTCACCTAGGTAGGGGTAAAAATGTTTAACAAGAGGGTTAAAATAAGAGATAAATAATTCATTATCACTAAAAATTGATTAAATTTGATTATTTGAGTTAATTATGACCTTAAATTATCCAATATTCTAAAATTTATTCATTTTTTCCACTTTCCCATGAAAATTACTTTATATTGTTTTAAAGTTGTTGATATTTACAAGGGTGTCACTCCCCTCACTTATAAAAGGGAACCACTAATTATCACATGTCCACACTAATTGTGATACTTAGCTCAGAAAATTTATACCCAAATTCCTTCCCAACATCCTTATAAACATCATGGAGTTTTTCATCTTCTGAAAATACCCATATAAGAAACCTTAAGGTTTTTTCAAAGGAGATTATTCAACGAAGAGGTATATGTTCTTACCAAACTCTTTCAAGTTTCTTTCTCCTTAAATCCACTCCAAATTTTATATAACCATATTAACATAATTAATTAGATTTATTTACTATAATTAATTGTTTTATGTTTTTGGTAAAAACATTCTCTATCTACTTTCCATCTAATATAAAATTTAAATTTCAGTTAGGTGTACGTACTGACTACCGCCTCCATGAAGTGATGTATCTAATTTTTCATCATCATCTCTCATGGATTGTTATATATATGGGTATAATAATATATATTATATTCATAAAATAATTTTTATTTCAAAATAATTATTCTTATTTACATTCATTTCTTTTATTCCATGGAAAAATGAAAACATCAACCCTGTGTACATCCACACTACCTCTTCCACAAAGTGATGCATTTAATTTTTCATTGCCAACATACACAGATTTTTAGAAAATTATATTTTAATAGTATAAATGATATCAATGAGAAATATATTTAATTAATATGATTTCATAAGGTTAAAATAATGTATAATGATCATTATTAATTAATTGATTGATATTTTTAAATTACTAGAAAATATCCTCTCTTTAATTTCATCTTTAAAAATCCCAACTAAACCTTTAAAATAAAGAAATTAGAGAATTATTAATCATCATGGAATATCTATTTTGATACATTTAATAACATATAAATGAAATTGTTTTTATAAAATAATGGCTTATGGAATAATAAAAAATATATGTGGAACAATCAAAATTACTAACATCTGATGATGAAAATAAACATTTACTAATAAAGTGTATGTTTAAATATTTCTCCATAGCTACTAAAGTACCATATTTATATATATATATATATACTGTTAATTAATCAACTAAATAAATTACTTTTTATTCTTTCATGATAAATAAAAAAACATAGGAACATCATCCAGGTCTTATGATATTTTCTTTATAGAAACCAATTGATCCATCCTAGTTTTTCTTAAGCACAATAAATTAATACTATATAGTGATGTGAATATATTAAGGAAAATAATTATTGAAAAACATTTATTTACACTCCTCCAATTCCATGGAATGAATTTTTTTTATTTTTTCTTATGTTCATGATTAAAGTCCACTATTGGTCTGCCTTACCTTTTGAACAAATAAAAAAGCAAAATTAGATTTTCATGATCTGAGAATTAAAGAAAAAATATACCATCTATTTCTTCTTGAGCCATCACATTGAAATTAGTCGATCAAAGGATCCAATAAAGGGTGGTGGTCATTGTTTTATGAATTAATCGATAAAGGTTTGATCATTATTTGGTGTATTTGTGAGAACAATAGTGTTTATGTTATTACTCATAAACTAAGAATGCATATCCATGAAGTTTTTACTCCATCAACCATCCAATTTAGCTTTTTTTGATGACAATCCTAAAATTTTCGATCATTCATGTTTTCAACTCAGTTTCTCCTTATTCTAGCTATTTTCAAAAATTAAAATTATTATGTTCTATAATAAAAAATAATATCTTATGAAAGAATAGAGAAATAAATCATAAAAAGGTAAAAAAATAAAACATAATATGCCTTACTCTATGAGAATTTCATTTCAACATATGATAATTTAGGTTAAATCCATGATTCTTTATATATTATTTATCATCCAAATCCAAAAAATTAACTAAATCACACTTAGATGCCAATTATGATGACCAAAACATGACATACGTAAAATTTCATCATTTTATATAATTATATATTACATATTACAAATAAAAATACACTCTCAGAACCAAATAGTTTATTGCATTTAAATATTATCAACATAACCATATTAATTCATAATATAGTGTACATTTCATCCAAAATAGTTTACATAATTAATTCAAATTTAAAAAATATCATGTATTTTAGTCTTATTTATAGACTATAAAATAGGGAAACATAGGGAAAAGTAGATCTCAAATGCTCAGTATAGAAAGAATCATTTCACTGGGTTTTAGAAATTTTATCATTATATCATAAACATGTAAGAAAACATGAAGATGAGGGTAATACGTGATTTATTGGATAATATCGTTTAATCCTTGAATATAATCATGAGGTAAGATAATATAATCATAAGAAGTCGGAATATATATCCTAAAATGGGGCATCATGAAATAATAACATGTACCTTGGTATAAGAGTGTGAACATAAGAATAATCATGAACCATGATATCATAAATAAGTATTATAGTACTAATATAATCATAAAAAATCATAATACATTTCAAGGTTATACACCAATATATTCATATTTTAGTGGAGTATCCTAACCACATATTTCCCATAACATCATTAACTATAATAAACGCTTATGCCTCTAAAAATAGTAGTCTTGGATTAAACTCATATTTCCCATAGTAATATCATGAGATATAAAGTTTCATCTAATGCATGGAGGGATATAAAATTTGGGTCTCAATTGTCACATATTGATAAACCATACATATGTGTCCCCCATCAAAACTATCAAACATCATAGATAAAAAACCCAATGAAAATAAAATGTGTTGCATAACTTTCTCAGGAAGTATCATATAAGTAGTATTGGTTTAGATGATGCATAAAATTAAATAAAAAAATATAGTCATATTATATCAGTATTTAAAGATTGAAACATTAATTATATGAATTATTGAAATATTATATGTCTTACAGATGAATAAATGAAAATATAAGATATGCCATGAAAATCATTTTCTTAATGTTATGGTATAATTGTAATAAAAACAAATAAATAAATCACTTTAAATGGTAAAAAAAATTAGAAAATTATTTAAACAATAAATTCCTTAAGAATGTAACCTTTAAAGTAAATAAATTATGTTTATGAAATGTGGAGTGAATTTTTTTAATTATAATGAGATTGGAAATAAGATATTTTTAAACATTTTTAATGGTTTAAAATAACCCACATGGATGAAAGAGATTGAAAATTTTATTTTGAATATAATTAAATAAAATAATAGGTATATAAAGTATATTATATATTTAACATTCAAGATAATAAAATTAAGCAATTATGGTAAGAAAAAAACATTGAAATAAAAGAAAAATATTTAATATAGAGGGTGTGAATATTATTTTACAATATCATATTTTTAAAAATAAGAATCTATAGAAAAGATAGTTTTTTTAATAAAATGTAATTTCTTTCCAAATAAAGTGATAATAAGACATGAGATAATGAATAGGAATAAAAATAAAAATTAAAAAAGTATATTCAAATAATAAATAGTAGTACTCAATGAAAAGGAGATTATGTTAAGAAAAGTGTACACACCTTTATTAGTATATGAATCAAAAGTAAAGGAAGCATAAAAAATGATTTATAATTACACGAATCAAATTTAAATTAAGAATATATATATATGGGGTAGTATATACAATATATAAATGAAAATATGGGCATAATATGAAACATAATACAAAGAAATAAAATTGAGATGAAAAACTCTTACCTTAGATTGTCGTTTGGTCAGATGTTCTCTAACATCCTATAAAATCAATTTAGTATTTTTTATTTATCTATATAAAAACCTTATTTATATTTATTTTAATTTATACCACATATATATATATATATTAACTATTTATTTAATAATCATTTACAATTAAAATTAATCATCAAGTGTTAATTGTTCCTTTTTGTCTACTCTTTCTTTGGTATGAAAATTCCATTCCTTGATCCTTTTTTATGTGTTAACCACATAAATAATATTTATGGGGATAATATTTTTTTTTTATTTTTTGGGTTTTATGATTATTTCATATATGTCAAGTTTACAGATCATAAAGAATAATTAGAAATTCTCTTTTAAATGAATAATTAATGTATAAAAAGAATTGAATTTATTAAAAAATATACATATATGTATTATCTTTAAATAATCTGTAAAATAAATAAACATAATAATTATTACAAAATATTAAAAAAATTATGTCATATTAATCATTCATGAGGTAAATGTTATAACATCAGTCGTATAGGTGGTAAAATAGGCCCAAACAAGAAAATGTTTTAATGAATGAATTTGTAATACTATATAATTGTAATATCACTTTTATAAAATAATAATGATCAAAATTATATGTTATTAAAGAGATAAATAAGATTAAATAATATGTGGAAGATGAATATTACTGTAAAATAGAAAAACAATGTAGTTACTATGTGAGAACATGATCTCTTTTAGAAAAAAACATTGGTTTAAAAGGATTTGTGGATCCTTATTGAGACCATAGGATATAAAAATTTAGGGGATATGTAGGGAGATAATTATGGAATATAATGGAGAAACAATATATGTAATGAGGTGGTTTGAGGTGTATATAATATTGGTCCTTTTTATGTGATTATTTGTGGTATATTAGAAAATACCCATTCCTTAATGTGTTTTGAACATAATTTGACAATGAAAGTGCCTTAAAAATGGGAAGTAATGTATATGGGTTAATAAATACCTCATACACATAATATTTAGGCATGGTGTAGGGATATTTTATCACTTTATCCATTGGTTAATTATTTTTACCTCGTTTTACCCCTTTCAATCATAAATCATTTTTTTAAAACAGTTGTTTTTTAATATTTAAATTCACCCTATTGAATAACCTTGAAGAGAGGATTTAAAATATGAAATTTATTTTATTAAATTACAATTTTCAAAGTGATAAAAATTAAATTTAATATATAAATTCATAATGTATAAAATTTTTTTCCAGGAAAATACCTTTTAAAAATTACAACATGTTATTATTATTTCTAAACAATTAATAATAATTACATGAATGTTAAAATATTTACATATATATATATAATAATTTCAATAATTTTTAAATTCAAAATATTATGAATTTAAATTTTCAACAAAAACATATAATACATAATAAAAACAATGTTTATTTAAATAAAACATATTTCTTTAAATATGAATAATTGATTTTTTTATTTCATAATTATTTTATGGATTAAAAATATTTATCTTACTAATAATTCTATGAATTTCATTATTTTTTTAACTAAAATAATTCTCTAAAAGTATTAATTTTAAAGACATTTTTTATATATTAATGATATTTTTATAAATTAATTTGTATCTTTTATTTTATTGTGATATATATTTTATATTAATTAATTTCAAAAAAATGAAATATTAATGTAATATTTTTTGTTTCTATATTCCTCTTAAAAATATTTATTATAACTATCAGAAACATTAATTCTAGACAACCACGTATGCAATTCCCTTAGCACCAGTGATTATATAGCCAACACCCATATTTCCGAAGAGATTATATGTAATGCATTGAATCCTAATAGATCATTATATGGAGTGATTTAGGTGTAGAAGGTATTTAGAGGAGTCTTAGAGGAGGAAATTGGGAAATTAAGATGATTTTTTAGTTTTATAGTATGATTGTGTTGTTAAGACTTGTGGAATGTCGTGGAGTCGAATTAGGTGATGAGGTTGTGGTGTGGATTAAGATCTACATCATAGAGGGTTGAGAGGGGATGTTTAGGTGTTTTTATAGTTTTTTACCACTATGGTATATAGGTTAGGATATGGTGGGGAGTCTGGGGAGGTAAGTTTCATTGGTTCTACCTTTTTCAAGTTGCTATATTGTAGAGCTAAGTTTCAATGTAGCCTTCTACATTAGTAATAATAATTCTATGACATAGTGGTTCCTTTTCACCATGGTATTTCTACTAATTTATAGTAGATATGTTTTTAATTAAATTGATGCATATTTGATCGAATTCAACCCCCACCCTTCTAGAGATATATCCACAGTGTTTTGATGAGAGTTTCCTCTATTTATCTTATGGTTTCTTCTCTGTTAGGTTCTTTTTTCTCTTATTCTCACTTTCCATGATATTATGTCTAATATCCTTTGTAACACTCTAATAATTTAAAATATATTCATTTAAAAAAATTAATCTCTTTGATACCTTGCGATATATACAACACTAGGTTTAAAAGAAACATTATGTTGTATTAAAGTATTATTATTTAAATGTGATTGTTATAACCTAGACATTAATTTGAAGGTTATGAATAATAATAAATAATTTATAAAAATATATGGTTTCCACATATTAGTTGGTTATAAATTTATTATATATAAAATATAAATCATTTGAAAGAAAAAGAAATATTTTCTGAAAACTATATTTTTCAAAGAAAATAGTTTCATCTCTTCCTGTACACTTATATTATAATTATTTTTTTCACTGTTATAAGATTTATTTGATAAAATTATCTACATTTTTGAAATAATTTTATCAAAATTAACTTTTGTTGATTTTTTGTGAATTTTTTGAAAAGTTCTACTTTTTCGATGAATAGTATAAAATGATGACATTATTAAAAATTGTCTTTTCATTTAAAGAATTTATAAGCCTAATTTTATTTTAATATGTATCTAAAATTAAAATGATTTCAATAATATATTTATTAATCCAAATTAGGTTATTATAATCAATTTGATATTGATTTTTGACAAAAAAACACTTTTAATCTTTAGAAAAACCATTTTTTGACATGTTTGAAGGTTTAATTTTAAATTTGTATTCTTCCACTTATATAAATTTATTTTTAGAAAATTTATTCCTTATTTTGAAACATCATAATTTATTTTTTCTAATAAGGGTAACTGAATTTTTTACCATATTGAATAGTGAAATAGTAAAATTAATAACCACAATTAAGGTAAATACAAGTTTACCTGGGGTTAAACTAATAAGATAAGGGTTAAAATGACCTAAACCTTGTCCAAATCCCATTTTATGGCTACATTTTGATGTTATAAACTCTACGTTTTAAGAATGGTCCATTTTGGATCCTTTTAACATATAAAAAATGTGGGTACACTTTATTCTTTTAAAAAAATACATGTGTGTTGTAATGAATAAGATTTTCCATGTATTATTTTTGGATTTTGAATTGATTATTTTTTAGACCATGTGATGAGATGGAATTCATTTTAGAGTCTTAGTGTGCATAGAATTAATGTTTAAAATATATTAAATATCATATGTACCTATTTTTCTTGAAACAGTGCAATAATATCTAAATGTGGTATCAGATCAGAAATCAAAGGGCACCATTGAGTTCAAAGCATGGGTTTTACCCTAGTCATGACATGAAATTTGTCGTTGTAGGGAATTATTTGAAACATCATCACAGACATTAAATGAATAAAATAATTAAATGAATTATTTTATTTTATCTTTTTTGTTGCAGTGACTAAATTTTATTTAAATATATTGTTATGATGAAATTATAGGGTTAGCCTCATATCATTAGAGCCATTGGGGAACCCATAGAGAGAGTGTTGGAAGATCTCTCTTGGTATAACATCAAATGAATCGAAGATTGGTGATCAGTGTGAAACAAGATTCAGATATCTCACTAATGACAAGGATGTATGATCGTTATTCATCAGCTATTGATCCATATTTATGTATGATGTTGTTTGATTAGGATTTTCATTCCTTCTTCTGATTTCTATGATGAACATCAATCAACTGACCAATGAATTGCTTTTTGGTTTGGTCAATTTGTAGGATGATATTATTGAATAGATTTGTATTGGGATAATTTTCCTTATAATAAATTGTTATCTCTTAATTTTTCATTCTAATGTAAATGAAACAAGGAAAACATGAACATCGACTGATTTCCATTCCTCATGATTGTTCTTTGTGCTCCCCCACCCCCAATTTTTCATTCATCATGGTCATTATTTGTTTTTTCATGGTTTGACATCTACTGAGAAATCGATTTTTGTGCACCTGTTTCTTATCATAATTATCCAATATTTTGGATATGGTCTTATCACAATATGACAGTGGTGTGATGATTAACACAGTGAAGGATCAAATGGTTTTGAATATCTAATTTTCTATTATTTTGTTCACAGTGAAGAATGACGGTCGTGGATGTGTTACAAATGGATTGATGGATGGATTTTTGTGTTTCAGTGATAGTAAGGCCTAACCAACTATACTCTTTTATTTTGGATTAGGGTGCAGCTAGATCAGTGGCTGGAGTAGTGGAGAAAATGTGTGGTAACTAGATCCACACGGCGTATAATCTCAGATTACACGGTGTGTGGGCCCCTCTCTGTGGGGGATAGGGTTTCCATGGGAAGATAAGTATCACTTGGCGTATGGTCCCCTATGGTGAGATCAACATGTACCTCAGAGGGTACACTAACATGGTATGAGAGTACATGGCCATAGTCACATTGTGTACTCCTTCATAGACAAATCCATGCTGGTATGTACATGGGCTCAGCCATGTACCGGTACACTGGCAGAAGTACATGGGCATTTGTATGTCGTGTACTTCCAAAGGGAAATAGACATGGTCCATTTACATGGGAAAGACCTGGGTTCAATGGTATACAATGTGTACCCCTACTACACATCATTTTCTCCCTTAAAGTTGGTTTTCAAACCTCGTCCTATATATCACGGAGAAGTTTAGTTAGGGTATTTTCCCCATACAAATTACCTGGGGGTTAGTATAGAATGACCTCTTACACATAGGACAATGATACCTTCAGTAAAACTTCTTGGATAGAGTTATTATAGTCCTTTTGTGAAGCTTGGAGTGAGATCTTCTATTAATATTCATGCCCTAGGTGGATTTCTGGGTATCTTCATAACCAACACTATGTGGATGTAGATCCTATACTTTTCGGGTTATTCTAGATTGAATTTTTGATATTCCCCGTGGCCTTGGGTGTGATCCTCACCTAGGTAACATATATATTCATAAATTCAGCATATATTTCTAATTTTGAGACCTGATGAACACTAACTCTCAGAATAACATCATCAATCCTATCAGACTCATGGTGTGTGTTCTCCCGCATGAGTGCTTTTTGGAACCATTGAT
Organism: Viscum album; assembly: GCA_963277665.1. Taxonomy (NCBI): domain Eukaryota; kingdom Viridiplantae; phylum Streptophyta; class Magnoliopsida; order Santalales; family Viscaceae; genus Viscum; species Viscum album. The sequence continues at coordinate 2,077,050,396 of OY728128.1, read as the reverse complement.
CTAGAATCCATGGATGACATTGTGGTTTCAACTTAACTTTAGACTGTGTGTATTTCTTGAGTATAACTATATATTCTTGTTATATTATTTTTAAACACATACCTTTGAAGAGATTACTTTTCTCCATTTTTGTATGATTTTTGGTTTTGGTAAGTCCTAGTTTTTGTTATACTCACCGTTGCATAGAAATTTCCTGCACATTTCACTTCTTGTGTAGATGATCGACCCTTTAACAGAGTCCTTGAGGGGCCAGGACTAGGTGGTGGCTAGTGAAATCAGAAAGATGAAGCTGTGTTCTAAAGGTATCTTGAAAGCAGTCCACATCTTACTTTAAGGTTGGACTTGTTTCTTACTATTTATGGTGGGATTGTATTTGGATCTGTTTACTTTATGTTACTTCCTATTGTACTTTGGTTGTGGGACATAGATGTATACATGAATTTCTGTTTAGTTGTTTTTAAATTTCAACATTTTTTGGATTGGATATGTGTGTGTGTATACAATTACTTTGGCTAAGGCCTTCCATGTTAGAGATTTTCTACTCGGAGCTAGTCTCCTGCCCCTGGACTATTGGAGGTAGGATTAGGTATTTGTAGTAGGGGACCCTTCAGGACAGGTAATGAAAGAGTGGTATCAGATCTAATTGTTTATACCTTAGGATCAGAGTTTATTACATTATATTGGGGAAATAGTTTTAACTGTTTTGATTTTATCTTCCAAGCTAGGAACTTCAGTGTTGGTGCGGTGGCCGATGTATCCATACAGCAGGACTCTGGTCACCTTCTTTTTGACTTGATACATGAGAAATCTAATTTTAGGGAAAACAATGGTATATGCATAATATAGGAATGGTATAACACCCCAAGATTATATGGTATTCCACTTTTAAAATTTAATAACTTTGATAGTTTATTCTTTATGTAACATTGAGTTTAAAACTTTAATATACAATTAAGTATGATGGTTGGAATATTAATGTGACCATTAAGAATAGTAATATGCCAAATAGAATAGTAACTTCACCTAAAAAAGTATAAATAAAATTTAGGCATCACATAAATTAAAATATGATATATTTATATCTTGGTATAAGTAATTGATTGATTTAAAAATGATAAATTAAGTGTTAGTGTTTTTTTGTAAAGTGTAACTATTTATTTAAAAAAATTTAATTAATAGAATGTTTTAGAAGAAAATTATTTTTCATAAAATATATTCATAAATTAATATTCTTTTGTCTTATTATTATAATAAAATTTTATGAGACCTTAATTATTTTTTAAAAATTGTTATAAAATTAGTTATAATTCTAGAATGATTATTTTTTGGATAAATGATTATTTTAATTAAAAATTAAATATCTCATATTTATAAAATTATTTTCATAAAATGGATTTCATTTTTTAATTATACACATTGAAAAATGGTTAGGGTTAATTTTTTGGATTTTTCTAAAATAGTTGAATTTTTGTGAATAGTGAAATATGCTAATTTACAGTATATATAAATTATAAGTTAAATACACCATTTATTGAGTCATTGCTAATATAAGAAACATAATCTATCAATATTTTTATCTATTTACTATATGAATTTGTGGAATAAAAACTATTCAAATTCTTGATCCAAAATTATAAACAAATGAATTAAATAAAAAACACTCCTCCACTCTACTATAAATACCACCCCTCACCACTCATTCTCCTCCCACCTCCAAAGCCTTGAATATTGTCTAATTTATACCCAATAACTCTCCAAAACCTATCCCAAACATCCTAGTATTCCTGGTATCACCCAAAATACCATTTAAAAGTTCATTAAGGAGGTTCTCAAGGAGAGGAATTTGAGGGGTAAAATCCCATTTCTTTCTTTTAATTTTCTTTCAATTTACTTTAATTTATTATCATTTCCTTACCAAATCTGTCCAAAAATTCATGATAACACCATTATATTATATATATACTTATATTTTATTATTATTATTGTATATCCACCATCAATTCTTTTTTCTTATCCTTTATATTCTAAAAATGAATACATTGTCTGTGAGGAACTGATTTATCGCCTTCATGGATGATAAGTTTTGGTTTTTAATTCCACCTTAAGGGATGGTCGTAAAAAAATTTATGGTTAAACCATATTTTAATATATTTAATAAAACTTATTTAATGTTCTGTAACTAGTATATACACATAATATTAATTCATAAAGAAAAAACTAGTTCATGATGATCAAAAAAACGCCAAAATAATATAAATTGTTATCATTAAGGCTTTATCTAATAAATCATCCTCATATTTGTGGAAAAATTATATATAAGACCATTAAATATGATGTAATTTTAATAATAAAATATAATTCCAATTTGGTATTAATATTTCTATTTTACACGATCTCTCATACAAGTGTACATTTGAACCAATCGTGAAAACTAAGGAAAGAAACACTTCCAAATGTCAAAATTAAATCTTATAACTCGTCAAAATAACCATAAAAACATAAAAAATTTATAATAAATAAAATATTTCTTTATTAGGTTATTAATTAAGTTCTTAATGAATATAATTTCATTATCCCATATGTTAAGTACAAGTGCATAATGCTTTCGTACATAAGGTGAGGGATTCTCCTCAAACCTCCATTTTTCATTCTAGTTATGCTTTATCTCTATTTACCCCATTTTAGTTATTCTTTATTTTTATATAATTATTATAAATTATATTTACATGTTCCAAACTAATTTATCTAGATCAATTCATCTTTATTTAATGGAGAAGTACATGTTTTATAAGGTTCCCTTTTCAGTTCCTTTAGATAAGCATGCCCGATTATAGGGTACTTCCCAATTTTTTACCCATTTTCAAGTACATTGCATGATCTATTATAAGGAATTTATATTTTAATAAAATCAACCTTTTTATTAAGAAAAACTATCTTATATATTTTTTTATGTAAACATTTAATTCTTTGTCCTCTTTAAAGACTGTTTTATGTTTTCCTTCAAACCGCTCTGAAGTTAACCATTTCTAATGTTTTTTAAACACTCTTTTTACATGTTTTCACATCAGTTTAAAAGTTTCATTATGAATGTTCTTTTAATATTCCACAAATATAATTTCATTCCCTTATCTTTTATGGTATATAATTTTTAAAAAAATTATTATTATGACAAATATGTATGATTTTCCAAAATAACTCTTCTTTCCAAATTAAAAGGTATTTCACTCAAGAATTTCTCAATGATTTTATTGGAGTATTTTCATATATTTCAAAACCCTATTTTGTACCTTATGCTTAATTGATATTTATTTCTTATTTTACAATATACCATAATTTATTTAATGGTTTATGATTATTGTCCAAATACCATTCACAATATTAATCTTGATAGTTTATGATTATATTTACTAATTGGGGATATTATTTACTTTTCATATAATAGTTTCAATATCAATGTATATGTTGATTATGTTTCACCCCATTCATGTGAAGAATGAATTATAATTATTATGTTATTGGAGGGTCCCTCTATAGCCTCTCAATGCATCAGTAGGTCTCATGAGGCTAACTAGACCAAGTATTTACCCATTTATGTATGGTGTCTTTGATGAAGCCTTGATGTTATGGTTATGATGTCTAACATTATACATTATCTCATTACAATATTAATAATTGATATTCCAAGTGATTATTCAGCCAATAGAATATCCATAATTAAGTTTCTTTCTCAAGAGGTTATTTATGGAATTATTTTATAATCTTTTATACCTTCCATATTATGATCAACATTCCATTTTAGTGGAATTTTTTTAGATATTCACCATGAATTATTGTTTATATTTATTTATGATATCTTCCACTCTATTTTATACCCTTACTGAGCATCTAATCTCACCCCTTATATTATATTTTTCACCGGGATTTAAATATGTATATTATGAAAGACTTGTCGGAAAAATCATAGAGTTTAAGGATGTTTACAATTGAGTTTCGATGTTGTTTTTTATTTCAAGTTGTATTGTAAAACTTATGATTGTATCTGGTTTTCCAAAAACTACTAAATCATTTGGTCCTTTGGGATGTAACTTTTTTTTAATTATATCAATGTAAAAAAGTAAGGCACTAGCTCTGAGCTAGTGGGGTTGGGGTCTTTATAATTGGTATCAGTGAAATTTTAGTATAATACTAGGAAAATAGATTTAAAAAACATTGATTAGGGAATATAACCATAATATAGAATTTGGGGATAAGTATAATGACCTTCCTAAAATTTTGGCAAGATATAAATTATATGGATCTTCTTGTCAATGTATCCATGTCTAGATACTACAAGTGGATGTAGTTCTAGAATAGATGTACCTATGGGTAACAACTCTAACAATGTGTGTTGGGCATGACTCATCATAACCCGGTATACAACAACGGGCCTTACGACACACCTGGTTTGACACTCTCGGGAGATATGCTTATGATAATTCACATTTTCATTTCAAATCATTACAAAGAATTTAAAAGTAAATTTGTCCCCAAAGAAAACATGTTTATGATTATGATATTATCTATACATAAATTTTAAATTTATGTTAAGTATTTTACTAGTTCAAAATTATACATTATAACCTAATTTAGTTTATTCCATTTTTTATAAATAGATATTAGTGAAAGTAATGGAAACTCTATCAACATGTGCATCCCATGTTGGGATTTCCCTCCCATGAAAGATAATGATGTTGGATCTTGATATACAACTGGAGCTGAATAACTTATAAATATATTGGGACAACTGACTAAGGTTATGAGAAATAACCTTACTTGCATTGAGAATCCAGATCCATAATGCGGTGTAAAAATGTTAGACCACTTTATGTGATAAAAACCTCCATCATTTAATGGGACTATAAACCCATTTATAGAAGAGAAGTGGCTAAGTTCCTTAAAGAATATATTTCTCTCTTTGGAAAGTAACAAAATAGAGATGGTTATCATCATAGTTTATCGTATATAGAGAGATATAGATCAATGGTGATCATTAATTCAAGAAAAGGAGGAATAAATTTTAAATATGGAATGGAAGGATTTTGATGAAATTTTCTTAGAAAAATTTTTCCCTTGCAAATAGCGAATAAATATAGAGATGAAATTATTGAATCTAATATAGAAAGAGGATGAAAATGTTTCCAACTATGAATCCAACTTTACAAGGTTATAAAGGAATTCCCTGAACTACATACGCATTCTAAATAGAAATATTGATTAAATCTTTGATGGGTTGAAACCATTCCTCTAAAGGGAACTGGCCTCCAAAACATTCTTATTATATGAAGATATAGTCTCATGTGCTATCAATATAGAGAAGTAATTACAGAGTTCGTGTTACTTTAAATGAAAGAAAGAGAAGAATAGGGTTGTTGAACACTCTAGAAAAGTAAATAATAAAAAGGGGGAAATGGATGAGTTGGATTTACATCGTATAATAAATGTTGAAAGAAAAATCTTAGAATATAACTATTGTGGATGGATTTTTGTTACAAGTGTGGAGAAAAAGGCCACCCATCTCACAATTTCAAGGGAATTAAAGTGGATACCAATGTTCAATGATACAATTTTAAAGTGATGAGACATTATGCAAATGAATGTCCTAAGTGTGAAGGAAAATTTCCTTGGAAAAGGAAAAGGGAACAAGGCTATGATTATGCAGTCATAATAGATGAGGATAAAGTTCCTAATGATGTGGTGGTAGATACATTAATAACCTCCTCAAATTTATCTAAATCCTTATTTGATTCTAGATCATCACATTTCTTTATATATTCCCAGTTTACTTTAAAATTTTGATATTTCAAATTCACCTTAACATGGGTGTTGTCGGTAAATACTCCTAGTGGAAACCATATTGCATCAAAGATGTGTCAAGAAGTTCCTATTATGATACATAAACATTATCAATTTCTGATTGTATTATCATACATATGGTTTATTTTTATATAATACTTGGTATGTATTGTCTTTCAAAGTATAATGAAAAAATATATTGTAGTGATAATGAAATTATGATTTTTAATGAAGGTATAAAATTTATCATCTTTAGAGGAAATACTTTATCATCTGATCCAAATTTGGATCCTCCTACATTATCTCATCAAAATGAAATTCATGAGAAAAAGGGAAAAATCATCAATGGATGAGGAAAGAAATCATAAAATTGGAGATGTACCTATTGCACAGGAATACATTGATGTATTTACAAAGGATTTACATGGACATCCTCCAAAGCGAGAAGTTGATTTTTGTTATTGATTTAAACCCTAATGTAGGACCTATATCAATGACTCTATATAGAATGAACACTATGAAATTAGAATAGTTAAAGAAAAAACTAGAGGAGTTGAGTAATAAGAGATTTATTCACACTCGTGTTTTACCTTGGAGAGATACTATCCTTTTTTTAAGAATAATTATAGATATTTGAGGTTGTGCATCAACTATAGATATATCAATGCTATTACAGTAATGACAAAATAACATTTTTCATACATTGATGATTTATTTGATCAAATTCATGGTGATTAATATTTTTTAAAGATTATCATTTGATCTAGATATCATCAATTGTGTGTGTGGAAGGAATATATTTTTAAGAAAACATTTTGAACCAGATATGGACTTTATGAGTTCATAGTAATTCCATTTAGACAGACTCGTTCACCCTATGTTTTTATGGATTTAATGAATAGAGTGTTCGAGGAATATATTGACGTATTTTTTGGAATTTTTTGATCATATCTTGATATATTACAAAATATATTACAACCATGAGAACCAATTACATATTGTTATGGAGACTCTTAGAAGAAAATAGTTTTATAGGAAGTTTAGAATGTCTGAATTATGGCTTCAAATTATTTCTTGTCTTGGAAATATTGTCACTAAGGATTTAATATTAGTTGATATTGTGAAGAAACAAGAATTTTAAGCAAGGCCTACAACAATGAACATAACTAAGGTACATAGTTTCATTGATTTAGCAAGATAATATATATGTTTCATTCAAAAAAAATCCCTGTTATCTAACCAATTTACCAAGATTACTCGTAAATGGATTAAGTTTATATGGAAAAAAGAATGTGATGAATGTTTTGAAGAATTGAAGAGGATATTATTGAATACTCTTATCTTGACTCTACCATTGTGAAATGGTGGATTTGTGAGTTATAGTGATTCATCAAAGGGAGGAATCGGTTGTGTCCTTATGCAGAATGATAGAGTTATTGCCTATGCATCAAGGTAGTTAAAAACTCCTGAATAGAACTATCCAACTCATGATCTTGAGTTGAAAACTATAATATTTGATCTGAAGATATGGAGACACTATATTTATGGATAAATATGTGATATATATATATATATATATATATATATTTTTGTGTGTGTGTGTGTCATAATAGATTGAAATATATCTTCTAACTGAAATAAATCAACATGTGTAAAAGGAGCTGGATTGAGCTACTCGAGGATTATGATTTTCCAATACACTACCACCCAGGGAAGGAGAATAAGGCATAAGATGCATTGACTGTGAAGGATCATGGAGTTCTGTACAAAATGAGGATTGATAAGGATATTATATATATTGATATTGAAAATATTCCCTAATGGCCCAAAGGCCTTCTTTTTTCTTTCTTTTTTATTATGGATAATCCCCCTTTTAAGGGTTTAAGGGGAACCCATACATGACCTGTAGGCACAAGGCCCGACAAACCTGCAATACATGACCTAAAGGAAGAGAGGCATACCATGCCCAATACATGACCCGTAGGCCCAGTCCACTTGAACTGCCCCTCCCCAGCTTTCTGCGTCATTGATTTGAAAATATAGATGTGGAAATTATCAAAGAAAGTGAAACATCATTAATTTTTATATTGGTTTCCCAACCATCTTTATTGGTAATGATTAAAATTTATCAGTCTGATGATGATAATTTCGAAGGAAAATTAATGATTTGAATGAAGGGAAGTTAGTAGAAATCATGTTTGAGGATAGAATTCTGAAATTTAGGAAGAGGATTGTTTTTCCTTCATACCCTAACTAAAAATGGTATTATTGGATGAGGCCTAAAGCTTTAATTTCTCTATAAACCTTAGTAGCACTAATATTTATAGAGATTTGAAGAAACATTTCTAGTGGGAAAATATGAAGTAGAAAATTTTTTATTATATATCAAGATGTTTAGTCTTTCAATATGTGAAGGCTGAGAGACAACATCCTAGAGGAGTCATTCAACTTATTCTTATTCCTACATAGAAATAAAATGACATTTATATGGATTTTACACTATATTACCCAAAAAATACATTAAATAATGATTCAATAGTGGAAATTGTTGATCAACTTACAAAATATGCACATTTCCACGCTATAAGGGAGGATTTTCCATTGGATCACCTTACACGACTCTATATTAATGAAGTTTTAAGACTTCATGGAGAACCTATTTCAATTATGTTTGATAATGATCCATGATTTAATTAATAATTATGGAAATTTTTTTAAAAGATTTTGATAATGAGCTTCATTTGAGTATTTTTTATCACTATCAAACTGATTGGTAGTCATAAAGGATGATCCAAACTTTAGAAGAATTTTTGAGATCATCCTCAGTTGAATTTAAAGGTATGTGGGATCAGTATTTAACTTTGTTAGATATTTCCTAAAATAATAGTTTTCATTCAAGTATTTAAATGGAGCCATATGAAGCATTGTATGGAAAGAGATGTTGTACACCAACTTATTGGGATGAAGTTTGTGAAAAGAAGATTGTAGGCCCAGAGCTTGTGGAGGAAAAAACAGAAAAGGTAAAGACTCTTAAAACCCATTTCAAAGTATTTTATGGTAGGAAAAAGAGATATTCGATAATCAAAAGAATGATTTGTAATTTCAAGTGGGAGATCATGTTTTCATGAATGTATCTCAATGGATGGGTGTACTAAGACTTGGAAAAAAAGGGGAACTGATCCCTAGGTACATAAGAAATTTTTAAATCTTGGACAGAATTTGAGTTATGGAATATCATTTTATGATACCACTAAGCCTTTATAAATTACACAATGTGTTCCACATATCTTTGCTAAGGAAGTACACGCCAAACCTTACACATGTCCTCACTTCTAAAGGAATAGAATCAGAACCTGATTTATTTTACTGTGAAGTTCCTATCCAAATTCTAGACACTAGAGAATAAGTGTTGAGGAATCGAATGACATAAATTTTAATGGTACTTTGTAAAAATCAAAAATTAAAGAGGTGACATAGGAACCAGAGGAATTTATGATGAAGAACTACCCAAATAATTTTATAAGGTGAAATTCTAGAAATTGAGGATGAAATTTTTTAAAGGAGGGGATAATGTAACACCCAAATATTTTATGGTATTCCTCTTTTAAAATTTAATATCTTTTAAAGTATATACGTCACACAATACTGAGTTTAAAACTGTAATATACTATTAAGTATGACCATTGAAATAGTAATGTGACCATTAGGAATAGTAATATGAAAAATAGAACAGTAACTTCACCTATGAACGTATAAATAAAATTTTCGTATCTTATAAATGAAAATATCATATATTTATATCTTTTCATTAGTAATTAAATGTTTTAAAAATGATAAATTAAGTGTTGGTGTTTTTTGAAAAGCATAAATGTTTATGTTAAATTTTAAAATAAATATAATATTTTAAAAGAAAATTTATTTTCATAAAATATATTCATAAATTAATTTTTGTTCTCATATTATTATAATATAATTTTATGAGACCCTAATTAATTTTTCAATGTTTTATAAAATCACTTATTATTTTAAAATCCGTATTTTTCAAATAAATGATGATTTTAATTAAAAATTGAATATCTAATATTTGGAAAATTATTTTCATAAAATAGATTTCATTTTTGAAGTCTGCATATCGAAAAAAAATTAGGGTGAAATTTTTGGACTTTTCTAAAATAGTTGAATTTTGTAAATAGTGAAATACGGTAATTTATAATATAAATACATTATAAGTTAAATAAAAAATTTATTGATTCATTGCTGATGTAAGAACCATAATATAGAAATATACTTATCTATTTACTTTATATATTCATGGAAACAAAACTATTCATAGTCTTGATCCAAAATAATAGACAAATGAATTAAATAATCAAAGAACACTCTTCTCCTCCAGTATAAATACTACCTCTCACCATCCCATCTCATCACACCTCCAAATACTTGAATATTATCCAATTTGTTTTCTAATAACTCTCTCAAACCTATCCCCTGTGTTATTTACTTTCTTTTCTCACCCAAAAGACCATTGAAATGTTCATTAATGAGGTTTTCAAGGATATAAATTCAAGAGGTAAAATCCACTTTCTTTCTTTTAATTTTCCTTCCATTTATTTTCTTTTCTTATACTTTACTTACCTATTCTATCCAAACATGAATGATAACTAAAATATCTTATAAATACTAGAAGTTAATTATTATTATTATTATGGGATATCCACCATCAATTATTTTATCTTTCCCTTTTTATTATAAAAATGAAAAAATTGTTCGTGAAGTGGTGATTTACCGCCATCGTAGAGGATAGGTTTTTTTTTCAATTACACCTTAAAAGATGGTCATAAAAAAATTATGTTTAAAAAATTAATTAATATATTTAATAAAATTTATTTAATGTTATGTAACAAGTATATACACATAATATTAATTTATAAATAAAAAAGTAGTTCGTAATGATCGAAAAAATGCCAAAAATTCTAAATTGTTATTATTAACACTTTATATAATGAATTTTCCTAATATCTAAAAAATGATATATAAGACCATTAAATATTAAGTAATTTCATTAATGATGTATAATTTTAATTTTGAATAACTATTTCCATTCTACATGACCATTCATACATGTATACAAGTGAACCAATCATGAAAACCAAGGAAACAAATACTTCAGAATAACAAAATTAAATGTTATAACTCATCAAAAAGACCATAAATAAACTTAATAAAATTATAATAAATAAAATTCATGTTTAATATGTTATTAATTAAGTTATTAATGAAAATAATTTCATTATCTAGTACATCAGGTATAAGTGAAGAACACTTTCAGACATAAGGTAAGGGATTCTCCCTGAAGCTCAATTTTTCATTCGGTTCATGATTTATCTCTATTTACCCTAATGTAATTATTATTTATTTTTATATACATATTATTAATTCTATGTGAATGTTCCAATCTCATGTATCCATATCAGTTCATGTTTATTTTTATGGTAAATTAAATGTTTTATAATGTTCCCTTTTCAATTCCTCCTAATAAACAAGCCCTAATAAAGGGTACTTCCCAATTTCTTACCAATTTTAAAGTACACTGCGTACTATGTTATATGGAACCAATATTTTTCTAAAATAACTATATTTATCATGAAAAAATATATTATCTCTTTATCATTTTATGTAAACAATTGTTCCTTTTTCTGCATTAAAGACATTTATATTTTCCCTCAAACTGCACTGAAGTGACCCAATTCTAAAGTTTCTTAGAAACTATTTTTACATGTTTTCACTTAATTCAAAAAATTTAAGTATGAATGTTTTTTTAATATTCCTAAAATATAATTTAATTCCCTTTTATTTTCTAGGGAATAAATGTCTGCAAAATGATTTTTATAAAAAAATATGAATGATTTTCTAAAAGAACTCTTCTTTACAAAGTAAAAGGGTATTTATATCAAGAATATATCAATGATTATATTAGAGTATTTTAATATATTTTAATAACCTCTATTGTATGTTATTGTTAATTGAGATTGATTTATTATTTTACAATATACCATAATTTATTTATTGCTTATGATTACTGTCTCGATACCATTCAACATATTACTCTGGATAGTTTATGATTATGTTTACTGATTGGGGATATTATTTAATTTTCCTATGGTAGTTTAAATATGAATATATATTTTTATTATATTTTAACCCTTTTAAATGGGGAATGATTTGTACATAGTAAGTGATGGGTGGCTTCTTCTATATCCCCTCAATATATCACTAGGTCTCATGAAACAAACTTGACATGGTTTCTACCCATTTATGTATGGTGTCTTGGTTGAAGCCTTAATGATATATTTATGATGTCCAAAATAATTCATTCCCTTATTATGATATTATTAATTTATAATACAGGTGATTATTTTACTAGTATAATGTACATGGTTAAGTTTCTATCTCATGTGATTATTTATGGAATTTTTTAATCATCTTTCATTCTATCCATATTATGATCAATATTATGTTTTAATGGAATGTGTTTTTAGTTATTCAACATTCCTTATTATTTATGTTTATTTATGATAGCTTCTCTTGTATTTGTTTCCCATATTGATCATATAAACACACCCCTTTCATATGTTTTGTTTTTCCCCAGGATGTAAGTACATTATGAATGACTTGTAGGGATAATCTAGGAGTTTGATTATGTTTCCAATGGAGTTGCTATGTTGTTTTTACTTTCATGATGTAATGTAATTTTTTTTATCTATCTAGTTTTTACAAAGATACTAAACTATTTGATCATTAGAGATGAAACTTTCTTGTTTATTATAATAATTTAATAATGTAAGGCATCAACTCTAGGATACTCGGGTTGGGGTCTTTTCCAATGGGTTGTAGTTTTCATCTTCTTCTTGAGTCATCTCTCCTAGAAATACTCATTATCTATAGTACATCTTGTTTATTTCAATATTCCTCTATGATTAATAATTTCTAGGATTAAATATCAGGGTTATGAGGATGATCCCATCTGTTATGAGTCGTTGATATAGGGAACCATTCAAGAGATGTTACCTCCATGTGGTTCACCAGCTATACCACCACCTTTGGAGTAGAATATGGTACCTACATTACAAATATATGATCTACATAGTCTAATCACACTTCATGAGTTTCAGTAGTAGAGAACCCTTAATCTATGAGAAAATCCTAACACACATACAGTTGAGGACTAACTTGAAGCCATGACCAGAGTTTTCCATCTGTTTAGGACACCATAAGATCATATGGTGGTCCAAGTGGTGATTCTTATCCCTGGATCAAAATGACGATGGTGGTGGTTAGTGACCCAGTATTACATCAAGGATACTCTAGAGTGGTAAGAGTTTTAGTGCCTTTTCATATAGGAGTTCTATCCATTTATGATGAGTGATATACATATCTAGTAGCTTATGTAGCTTTAGAAGGGCATTAAGATAGTAAATGAGTGTTCATCGAGGTTTACCAACAAATCCAAGTACTCGAAGGATATTTTTTGGGATCAGTTCTTTCTAGCTCATACATTCGACCAATGACTGGATAGAGACATCTGATCCAGTCTTATCTCTATATGAATGCATACTTATGGTAGGGTAATAGAGATATCTTTGGTGGTTGAGAGTTTCTTGTATGAGGAGACACAGCCAGTGGTTTCCTATTATGGTAAAAGAGTATAGACATCGGTAATAGGGGATCGACATCAGCCTCAGTGACCTAGACATGCGATATGTTTTAGGAAGAGGTCCCGGGATAGAGGGTATTTTGTTTACAGCTCACATGATGGGTCTAGTAATCCCAGATAGGGGAAGTGATACTCTTGTGATGGTAATGGAAATCCATCATGAGGTTGTCCAACCCATCGTGAAACTGAAAAGGATACTATGGATGGGCCACTAATATAGAGTAAGTGACAGGAGATGATATGTTCATAGGGTGTAATATGTGGTAGAGGAGCTGAGAGAGCAGCTAGAGGTGGTAGTCATTTTGACTTGTAACCACCACCACCACCCCCAAGTGGTCCACACCAGGCTTAGGTACCATAGGATAGAAGAAGGGATAGTTTTAGACGGTTAAAGAATACAACCCATAGGCTCTAGGAATGATTTGAGTTATGATCTGTGTCTTTTCTACATTAGACGAGGTATTGATAGTCACAGGTTATATTAATTTTTTTATTCCCACCTATCTAGTTTGATACTTAGAGATTATATTTTTACCCTTATCTAAACCCTTACATATAGAGACTCCTACAAGAGATGACCCAATGATCACAAACATGTTCCAACAGTGTGACATGACTATATGAGGTGAGATTTTTTGTTGGGACCTATTTGTTGCAGTGATGATTTCATACAACTTCATCTTAGGCATAGAATGGTAATCTATAGTTCATTCCCAAATTTACTTTTTTAGGTGGAAGATGTGGTGTATCCATAGTGTTGGAACCAGGCATTCCTTTATGGTTGAAAAGGAAACCAAGCAGCATAAGATAGACTCATGCATAAGAGGGTGAAACCTGTTACTTATCAGTTGGCTAGCATAACCCTAGGTGCAGTGGATGTTATTAGTTTTTAGTTCCCTATAGTTTTGGAAGAGTATGGGGATGTCTCCCCTAAGGATGTTCTAGGATTAGCTTTCTTCTGAGAGATAGACTTCTGCATTTATATACACCCTTGGACAACACTAATATTTGTGCTAGTATATCAGATGGCTCTTATAGAGGTTCATGAGCTGAGGGTATTGTTTTAGGACTTGCATAGGAATGGATTTGTTAGAACCAATGTTTCACCCCAAAACACCCCAGTTTTATTTTCCTAGAAGGTGGATGAGAGCTTCAGGTTTTGTGCGGAAAACCCAAGATTGAACCAAGAGGCTATTAAGAACATGTATACACTACCAAAGATTGATTATCTCTTTGATCAGTTGGGAGATTCAGGGTGGTTCTCTAAGGTTGACCTTAGTTCATTATATCATCAGTTACGAGAACGGGATGTGAATATACTAAAGATGACATTCAGATGTCTTTATAGTCACTAAGAGTACTTGGTGTTTCCCTTTTGCACAATGAACTCCCTAGTAGTGTTCATATAAATCATGAATTGGATGTTTCAACCCTTCTTAGACCATTTTTTGGTAGTCTTCATCGAAGATATCCTTATTTTCACAGTGTCCAAGGAGGATCATGAGAGACACATGAGTATGGTTCGGGATGTAGTCTAAGATCACCAAATTTATGAAGAGATCTAAAAGTTTTAGTTTTGGATATAGAAGGTCCACTTATTAGTACATGTAATATTAGTAGATGGAGTGACAGTGGACCGGGCCAAGGTTGGTGCAGTGTTATCTTGGTATCCACCCAATAGATTAATGGAGATGTGGAGCTTCCTTGGGTTGACAGGCTGTTACTAAAGATTCATACCTGATTTTTCCAGGATATTATCTCCCATGACATCTTTGACCCAAAAGGGGAATCCTTTCATGTGGAATGAGAGGTTCCAGTAGTATTTTTAGCAGTTCAGGTAAAGATAGATGAGTGGTCCCATATAGAGATTAATAGAGGAGGGTGTCGAGAATGTAGTAATCTATGATGAGTCGGGAACCCATCTTTGTTGTGTTATAATGTAGAGACAAGTGATGATTTCCCATGGTTCACATCATTTGATTCCATAATAGAAAAACTTCATGGCCCACGATCTTGAGTTAATAGTTGTAGTCTTCACACTAAGGATATGGAAACACCACCTGATGGGAGAATGATTTATCATCTATTATGATGAAACGAGTCTCAAGTATATATTATCTCAAAAGTATCTTAACTTGATATAGAGTAAATAGATATAGTTACTCCATGATTATTAAAGTGAGATTGTTTACACTCTTGTGAAGGGGAACGTGGTTCCAGATTCTCTTAGCAAAATATCTTATTCATTGTTGTTGAACGAGGCATCAGAGTAGTTGGCCTTGTTGAGGTTATCCTTTGTGGATAGAGATTGATGAAATTACATCCAGTCGATGGTTTTTTACCCTCCTCTTTTCTAGTGATTCATGGAGGCACAACTTAGGGATGTCAAATGTGAGACCCTATGTTCTCCGATATCCACTAGACATGCTCTTGATGTATTTTTCTAAAGGTGGGGAGCATTTCATTATTTTTAGAGAGTGTACGATGGTTCCAATGATGTTGTGGGAGGATGTTCAAGAGAGTTTCATACATCTACATTATCAGTACATCCAGGTGTATAAAATATATTCCAAGACCTCTGATGTTAGTTTTGGTTTCCATGGATGAAGTAGGGAGTCACAAAGTTTGTCTCACATTTCCTTACTCGTTTTCATGTAAAGGTTGAGCACCAAGTTCCAATGGGTTTAGCTCAACCCATTAAGTTTCTATAGTAGAAGTGGGATTGAATATCCATGTACTTTATGATGGGATTTCCATTTATATACAAGATACATAATTCCATTTGGGTGATCATAGAGAAGATCACCATGTTGTCCCACTTCCTAGCTATTCGAGAGCAGTGTTCAGTAGAGAGATTTAGATACCACTACATGAAGGAGATAGTTTGACTCCCTAGAGTTCCATTGAAGATAATTTATGGATATGATTCTTAATTCACATCCCATTTATGGAAGGGATTACATAAGGTTCTTGGGACTCGGTTACGATTGAGCACAGTGATTCACCCCAAAATTGAAGGCCAGATAGAGCAGACTGTTCTGGTCTTGGAGGACATGATGTGGGATTTCATATTGGATATTAGACATATTTGGGAGGATCAAATACCACTGGTGGAGTTTTTTATGATAATATCTACCATTCCCCCATTGGTAGGGAAAAATTAGGAGATTAATATGGGTGACCCTGTAGGTCACCACATTACTAGACTGACCTAGGAGAGTTAGAACTTATGGGCCAGGATTTAGTGTGAGAAACTACTGAGAAGCTGAAGATCATCCATGAGAGGAGGAATACTACATAGACCCATCATTAGTCTTATTCAGACAGATGACATAGGCCTTTGGAGTTCAAGGAGGGAGACCATGTGTTTCTATGGGTTTCATATCGATGTGGATTACAAAGATTTTTCAAGGGTGGTAAGCTATCTATGAAATTCATTATCCCTTTCTAGATAATGCATAGAGTTTGAAGGGTGGTGTACTAATTAGCTCTATCACTGAAGATAGACCAAGTAGATGACATCTTCCATGTGTCGTAGCTGAGGGGTATGTGCCTGAACCATCGCACGTTATCGACTGGGGTGGGATAGAAATCAAAGATAAAGCTACATTTTATGAGTACCTGGTAGATATTGAGTATCGACATGAGAGGATAATTTTTGGGTGAGAAATTAATTTAGTGCATGTCCAATTATAGCATGATAATATTCGAGAGAGAAAATGAGATCCAGAGGTTTGGATACTTGATCAATACCAACATATTTTTATGTAGCCACTTGTTTTGGGTTTTCAGGGACATAAATCCCCATATTAGAGAGAATATAATGACTTGGATATTCCACGTATTATTTTTAGATATTGTATGGATTAATTTTGACACCTGGTAATGATACGACATGTGATTCTAAGGATTAGTGTGCCTAGAATAAAAGATTGAAATATATTAAATATATTAAATAGCACCCATATATAGTTTTCTTGAAATAGTGTTATAACTTTTAAATGGAGGATTAGATTACAATTAAGAGGGAACCGTTGATTTTAGAACCTAATTTTCACCATAGGCATGACATAACCTTTTTCAGTGTGGGGTATTTGTGAAAAAGTTATTGCAAACTTTAAATGAATAAAATAATTAAATAATTTATTTAATTTTAATTTTTTTGATGAAACCACTTATATGTATTTAAGTATAATATTATGATGTAATTCATGGGTTATCCGCATAACCCTATAGCTATTGGAGAGAACTTGGAGGGTGTATTTGAGGATCTCTCTTAGGCGAACATCAACGGAATCAAAGATGGGTGATTGGTGTGCAATGAGATTCAAATATCTTGCCAAAAACGATGATGACACCAGATCCTTCTTCATCAACGATCGATCTATCTCAATGTAGGATGTTATTTGATTGTTATTTTCAATGCCTATTCTTATTTATATGATGAATGTGAATCAATTGGCCAATATATTGGTTCACAGTTTGGACATTTTGCGGGATGGGATTATTGCTGGGATTTTTATCGAGAGAATTTTCTTTGTGATAAATTGGCATCTCTTAATTTTTCATTATAACAGCAAAGAATTTTGTTCATCAGAAACATAAATTGAGTTATGTTCCTCATGATTGTTCTTTCTGCTTTTATCCCCCCAATTCATCATTCATTGCTGATGTTCTTCATTTTTTCCATGGTTGAAAATCCACCAACAAATTGATCGTTACCCACATGTTTCTTAGTTCAATGATCTAATATTGTAGATCAAGGATTGGTATGATGTGAGTGTGCTGAAATGATGGAAGAGGTTACATATCATATGGTTTTGGATATCCAATTTCATGTTATCCTATGCACAATGAAGAAAAAAATTCAAGGATGTGTTCTGAATGTATTGATGGATTGATTTTTGTGTTTCAATGATGGCATGGACATGATGACCATACACCTTGGTTCCTTAATGGGGTGTGATTTGATCAGTGGACAAAGAAATGGAGAATATGTATTGAATCCAAATCAAGGATTCTGGAAAATTCCGATCCACACAGTGTGTAATTCTGGGTTACATAGTGTGTAGGACCATCTAAGTGGTGGATAGTGTTTATAGGGGAAGATAAGTATCACACATTGTGTGACCTAATCTCATTGTGCGTGGTTCCCCTTATAGAGCTCGATATGTAACTCAGAGGGTACATGGAAACGGATTGAGACTACTTGGCCATAGGCACACCATGTACTCCAACACTGACACAACAAGGCTAGTATGTACATGGGTTAATCCTTGTACTGGTACATGGTCATAAGTACATGGGAAGCAGTATTCCATGTACTTCCACATGGACATGGACATGATCCGTTTACATGGGAAGGACCCAGGGTCAAAGGGACATGGAATGTACCCTGCTACACTTCTTGTACTCCCACAAAGTTCACTTTGAGCCGTTTTACTCTGTATCTTGGACATGTTTTGTTAGTTTGTGTTCCCCATATCCATTTCCTAGGGGTTAGTATGGAATATCTTACTGCATATATGACATTGATCCCTTCAGCTGGACTTCTGGGATAGAGTTGTTGGAATCCTTTTGTGAGGCCCAGAGTGAGATCCTCTATTCATAATTACACCCAAGGTGGATTTGTTGGTATAATCATGACTAACACTACATGATCATCGATCCTAAACATAGTGAGTTAATCTAGATTGAGTTATTGATATAGCCTATAGAATTCATAGTGATCCTCATTTGTTTATTATATCTTTTAAGACATCAATCATATATTTCTAATGGTGATACCCAATAAACAATACCTCTCAGACATACATTATAAGTGCTCTCAAACTCATGGAGTTTTTTCTTCTAGACAAGGGCTTTTTTGAACCTTTTTTAGTGTGACTTAAATTTAAACTGTGTGTCTTTGTTGATTATACCTTGATATTCTTGTCATACACTTTGTAGACATATTCCAATTTAGAGATAATTGTTAATATTTTTGTTCTATTCTTTTTTCGTTTCAAGGTTTCCTACTGGGTATTATTATACTCAGCCATGCATGGGATTTTCTTTCATGTGGAATGTCTTGTGAAGTAGATTGGCCCTTTGATAGATTCCTTGAGGGATGATAACTAGCAAGTGATTAGTGTGAATAGACATACTGAGGTGTATTCCAACAATATCTTGATGGAATTCATCATCTTAATTTCATGTTGGAATTGTTTCAGACTATTTTTGGTGGTCTTGTATTTGGCATGTTTTACTTTCCATTACTTCTGATCGTACTCTAGTTATGGGATTTAGATGTATACATGCATGGTTGTTCAATTGTTTTTATATTACAGCATTATATAGGCTTGGAAGCGTGTGTGTGTGTGTATGTGTGTAAAGGTAATTAGGGTAATTCCTATCATGTTAGTGATATTCCTACATGGTGTTATTTATCATCCCCTTTCCTATTGGAGGTGGGATGGGGGAGTTGTAGCATAGGCCCCTTCTAGACGGGTCATGACTTGTGTCCTCTCCTCCACATATAAAAGGGTATTTCCTCCATTCCCTTATTCACACCTCTCAAGCCATTTGGCTCAATCAACCCCTAAAAACATATCTCCCCAAAGTCCTTATAAACTTTTTAGAGCTTTTATTTATCCATAAATGCTAGTTTCGTTAAGAGGATATCTAAAGGAGGATTCTCTAAGAGAAGGTAATCATCTTAACAAATCTCTTTCATATTATTTCTTCTTTTACCACCTTCAATTATGTATTAACACTTAAAATATAATAACACTTATATATAAAATACACTATTATGTTATAATGTTTATGTAATAATATGTATCCATCTCCTCCATGATCAAATGGGAAACAAAATCATCAATATTATGTACGGTGGACTACTGCCTCACGAATCGATGTAAATCATTTTTCATCAAAACATCTGATGACTGCATATAATGATGGATTTAATGTATATATATAATATTTAATATATTATTGTTCTTATTTAATTATAAAATCATATAAAAATTATTACTTTACATTCCATTTAAAATACGATAATGTTGCTCGTGTGTACGGCAAGCTACAACCTCATGAAGTGATGTGATTCATTTTTCAATTACGCTTTACATTGAAGGTAATAATAAAAAGTTTAAAAAATATATATGATATATGAGACATTATATTGTTTCTATAAAATTAATATATCACCCACTTCCTTACCCTTTCACTCGTTAATGGAATGATTTCATCTCTCGTACATAAGTAAGACCTACCGTCTCCACGAAGCGATGTGATTCATTTTCCATGTCCAAATATTAAGAATGATTCTAAAAAATGTATCTAATGAGTGAATATAATATTTATAACATTATTATTTTTATGGACATAGTTTATCTATATTCTATGAAAAATAACCATAACTTTCTTGGCATAACATGCATAATAAAAAAAGGCAATTTACACTCGAAACAATGAAAAAAATGAAATATTATAAATAAACATGTGGAAAATTGTTATACAAGATCATATATGACATTATAAATATGAATACAGTTGTATTAATAACTAATAATATTCCTAAAAACATTATACTAGTGGCTAAATCAAACACAACCAAAAGGAAGTGTGAGGTATTTGATTTTATCTCAATTTCCATTTCCTTGAGACATAATTGTTAATATGCACATTTTTACTTTTATGTGGTGTATAAACTACCCTTTGATTTATTTTACATGAATACCTATCTATTCATGAATTTATTGTAAAAACCTATATTAATGGTGAATCAATGAACATATATCATTTTTTTAATTTTATGATTGTTAAATTTCTCTTGAGAAAATCACTTCCTCCTAATCATTTTTCATTTGACATTACATTTATCTTAAATATCCATATTGTTTATTTCATGGATAATAATATTTCCTAAACCATATATCATTTGTACATATAGTTTTTACTTTTATTTTTATTTGATTATATGTGGATGTATTTATATATTTGTATTCATTACTCAATACAAATATTTGATAATAAGGCACATTATTCATGAATCAAATTGAATATTTGCTATATGAGGAATTATTTGGATATGTAGTGATAGTTGGGTACCTATTATAGATAGCCCCTTGATTCATAGGTATTATTATAAGGTGAATCAAAAAGTTAGTATTAAATGGGTTTTTACCCATATTTTTAGACTATCTTGTGAAAGGCCCTGACACAAGATGTTTTATGATGTCTGAGATCATGATGTTCAATAATTAAATATTTTCTTTATTGAGAATTCATTTATTATTAGTATTATCCATGAGATGTTCACACATTGATATTATATCTAGATGAATTTAATTGTTAGTTTATTAATTAAATGAAATGTGTGGTTAGTTATTTACCTTCCCATATTCATTAGGCATTATCTAATAATGATTTTATAGTTATTTATTAAATGGAATGTGTGATCAGTTATTTACATTTCCATATTGATTATTCTTTATTGATTCATTATAGATTCTGTTTTATGTCACCCTTACTAAGAATTTTATCTCTCCATTATATTTTTTATTTTCCCAAGGATATGAAGATGAATTCATTGAATGAGTTCATGTATGATAAATGTTTTCCATTAATATGATTCTTATTTTTTATTCCTAATTTAAAATGGGTATCATGTATGTATTTGGTTTTCTAAAACTATTAATATGATCGATATTAGGTGATGTGATCCCTTTTATCTTATGAAAATGTAATAATATAGGAATCAACTCTGGGTTAATGGATTTGGGGTTATCATAGTTGGTATTAGAGGAATTTTAGTAGAAACGTTAAGATATAAATTAAGAAAAACATAGATTATGGAACATAAACCGATGATAAACTTTGAGAATAAGTATATAAGAACATATTAATGTTTTGGTATGGTAGATATTATGTGTTTTTTAATATAAATGCATATATGTTGGATACTAAGAGTGGAAAAGGTTCTGTATCAAATGTACCTAGGGGAAATTATTCCCAAAAAGGCATGTCGGTCTTGACTCGAGCATTAACCAGTACATGAAAACATGCCTTATTTTTGTCCTAGATTGACGCTCCTGGGGGATATGCATAGGATAATTTACATTTTATTTATAACACATTATGAAGGATTTGAAAATAAATAAATACTCAAAGATAAAAAGTTTAAGATTCTATGATTTAATAAATTCATAACTTTTTTATTTATGATAAGTGCTAAACCTGATTTAGAATTACAAGTTATAATTTAAAATGTATAATTCTAAGAGCTAATTAAGCATATGAAATTGTTTAGAAATTAAAACTAGAAGAAACAAGGGTATCAATACTCATGGAAAATTTAGGTATTTCCCTACTAAGTAATCCAATATAGTTGGTATTGGAACTAAGAATACTACAGATATATTAGGGAATCTTTATCAGGTTATGAAAAATAACCTTTCATGAATGGAGAAACCTTGTAGCATCTTGAGATTTTATGAAATATATTATTTAAAATTTATAACAATTATTTTTTAACTTGAGTTATATTAAATGCACTATTTCTATTGTTTTATATGAAGTAGAAAGTTTATCTTTCATTTCATATAACATCAACTTTCTTCGATAACTTGTGTTACACGCAAGGTCGAGTCTTATCGAACAATAATATACTGTTGATATTATTATTTAATATTGAATTTATCACTTAGCTATTATATTAGTGGGTGTGAATAAGAATAACTATATTATGTATACACAATTTTTTTTTAAATTCATCAAATTGATTTGATATGCACAAAATAAGAATAAATTCAATTTTACGCTTAAAAAATATATTATATTAAAAAGTAGTTTTACCACCTTTTAATGGAAATGTTATTTAAAAACTAAATATTGACACATTTAAAATTTTAATTTTACAAAAATAAATTTCCATTTTAAATCCTAATATAATAATTTATTTCTGTATATTTTTTTGGTATTTTTCTGAGAAGTTCCATTTTTTGATGAATAGTAAAAAACACTGCATTTTAATTGAAAACTAATTCTTCATCTAATTTATTTATATATTTTAATTATATTATAAATTGGTTTCAAAGTATAATTATTTAAATTATACATACATAAATACAATTTAGGTAAATGTATTAAATTTATTCTTGAAATTGATAAAAAACCCTTTCAAACTTTTAGACTTTTCTCTTTAAAAACTCATTGTATCATCCTGTTGATGGGATTAATTTTAAATTAATTTATTCCACTTATGTGTTCAGAATTTGTAAAAATATATTTCATATTTTTAATCATGGTAATTTATAATTTCTAATAATTTCAACTACGTTGTTGACCAAAAATATTAGTAAAATCAATTAAAATTAATTACAGCGATTAAGGTAAAATGTGTTTACTCAGTAGTTAATTTTAATATTTAGAGTCCAAATGACCTATAAAATTATAAAAAATAAATTTTATGGAAATTATTAGACCATATAAACTATTTTATAAAATTGGGATCATTTTTGGAAAAACATTATGTAGCTTTCTATGTTTTTAATCAGCTTAAAAACCTCTCTTGTTTTGAACTTTTGAATTAGTGGTGGTGCCCTTTTCTTTTTCGTTGATTAAAACTCAATTTATAGAGTTTTCAAAACCCAATATCATTTTTCATGATGGGTTTAGGGGTTTATAATAATTATCAGGTGTATCAGAATGTTTTTGGAAGAGTCAGAGGCCTGAAGACCAGATTTGGGGTTGCAGACAAAGGCACAAGGTTTAGGGTAAACCATTCAACATCTTCCAGTTGACTATGTACCCAAATTTTGAACTTCTCCATGGTTTGGGTAAATTGTGTGGGGTGTAACATGACTATGTAGAACATATCTGGTTTTTAGAAGAGGGATACCTCATGGGTACAGAAAACTATGCGGTAAGTCGTATGGGTACTGAAACTTAGGCAATACCTATGCACTATAGCCAGCATGGTTTGCGCACGATTTGGAAAAACATGTGATCAAACCACAAATACCCATTAAAGGTATAAAATTAAACTTTTTACCCTCCCTTCATTCCCTATTTTTCTCCTGTTTTTACCCTTTCTTCTCCTTGGTCTCAGGTATAGAATGGGGTTTCTTCCCTCTCATCCTTCCGACTAAGGATTGATCCTCCTCCCTTATTTGAACTCCATTTTGGATTCCTTAAGTTGTAATAGAACCTTCCCAGTAAGTCTTATCACAACAATTATTCCTTCCTTATTTTATTTTTCCTCATAGAGCACTAAATACATTTTACCATATATTCGGGTCTTTTGATGGAACCTATGATATCTCTTGAGTCACTCGGAGTTAGGTACTAATATCAGATGTGTTCATGTCTATGAGTCCATGGAAGGTGGTGCATACCGTTATTTTTGTTTTTTAAAAAAATTCGTGGTATGAAATTTAGCACATTGGTGGGTATTTGAGTGAGACCCATTTTTTATATTAAATTGATAGTATGACTACGTGGTATTCCTCTAGGAATGCCATGACCCTTTCTATATGTGCGATGCTAGGTTAGATTTTTTCTACCACCTGGGGTAGTTAGTCTAGGGTGTGGTTTTGATTTAAAGTGATTTGTTTTTTTATTTTACATTGTTCAATTCAAATATATTCAATTTATTATTTACATTGAGTTGAACATTTGAAGTTGATTTAGTTAATTCAATTAAATTTAATTGTTATATTGGTTTAAATTATATAGTTCAATGATATTAAATTGAATTTTTTATTAAATTTTTTTGTTTATTGAATTTGATATGTGAAATTAAATTAAATCTAAATGCTTGTTTGATTGAAATTTAATTATATGTGTGTGTGTGTGTGTGATTTATTGTGACAAGATATTTAGATCCATGGGATAGTAACGGGAATGTACTATAGTATTTAGGTGGCTAGGCCATTGAGATTGAGGAGATGTTGATCATCAAGTTCAGCTTAGCCTAGATTACTTAGGTGGTGATGACCATTGGTTGGGAGTCATGGATGTCGGTTAAGGTATCGAGGCCATCAGATTTCAATAATTTCTCCATATATTTTGATTACATGGCCAATATATTTTAGTGACATGGTTTCAGGGGCACGGGGATCTTTTTGATGTGGATTATGTATTTAATTTGGTGATTTTCGCTCACCCAAGATGTCCAAAGCACCGATTAGAGTCATTTGCACACAAAAGGACCCGGTTTTGAGGTGTTTTTGACCACTCATGTGGGTAGAGTCCCACAACAGTGCGGATTTGGAAATTTTTGGGGGGTTCTTTCCATAGGAAGACACATGGAAGGTAAGTAACCATTGGTTGATAGCATTGAGGCCATTAATTAGGGTATGAGGATCACTGTATCGAGGTAGTGGGCCTTGATCATTTTTGGGAGGATGGAGATTTTAATTCTCAGGACATTATGTTATGATCCAATAGTTAATTTTATTGAGGATAGATATCATTGTGCCCCCATATGTTCAGATTGAGCTAATGAGAGCTTTCAATAAGGGTTGTGAGGGATATGTTACTTTGTTTGGGCGTACTTTGGGGCATCAGTGCTTTACTTGAGACACGAGGTGTCAGGAGGCGTGAGGTGTCAGGATGTAGGATATATCAGGTTTCTTTTTTTGAGGTGGAACCTAAGGGTTCATCTAGGATGATCTACTTCAGGTGATTCCATTGTCCATGGGCCAAGGATCCTCACCGCTTTAGTGATTCCACCATTTGTCAAGGCAGGTGAAGGCTTCATGGTGTCCATTGAGCATTAAGGACATCTATGATTATTTTATGCATGTGTTTTTTTATTTATTATAATTCAAACTTTATTGAACACTTATTTTGGGTATGAAAACTTGGGTCGTATTCCACTGATACTCATTCTCACACCCTATATGGGACCTTTAGGATGTGTATAGACTTTATGGATTCACATTCAAGAAAGGGGTATTCTTTAGGAGTTGGACCATGGTAGCTATTTATAATGGGATCATGGCATGGTACCATGATGTTATGACCTATGGAGGAGTTACTTTTGAGTTTTCCTTTTTTTCTATTTGTATCAACATGCTTCTTGTATATTTATATATTGTTGGCCAGCCATTGGTGATCCTTTTTGTATATTGACTTGTATATCCTGTTATGTATTGGTTTTTTGTTTTTCTTAGTGGCTACAAGTAGTATACTGACATGTTTATTTATTTCCATTATTTATGTATTTATTTCTTTCGCTATTTCTTATTATTGGATGTGATTCCACCATTACTGGGTCTAATTCTATAATGTTGAGTCTTTATTCTATTCTTTTTCATGTTATGCTTATACTCAAAACATTATTATATCTCTTCCATGAGGGTATAACCTCCCCAATTTCCCCCTTTAAACTGTCACTACTAGTAGTCATCCTTTGGCATTTGGTGATATGTGTCTAAGGCTAGTGGCACCTGACCCGACAATACTGTTTGGATGAATAATCAGTTCGGGGATGCTACAAGTGGAATCAGAGAAATTCTTGACTAGGATTTAGTATTATTTTATGTCTAGATACTAATGATATTGATATTTCTATTGTTTTTATTTTTTTATCATCTTAATATTTGCGTTTTGGAAGACTGGACATAAGGTATTGTCATAACTGGGTTAGGATTTCATTTTGAGGTGCCTGTAGCCCCATGTATGAGGAATAGACCACGTTACCATGGGTTGGAATTGTTATTTCATTTTTCTCATTTTATAGGTTATATGATTTCTACCTTGAGTGGTATTCATGTAATGTGATTTTTAATTGTTTTGGCTTGTTCACTATGGCTTGGTATGGAAAGGAGTGAGACTTGGACCCTTGGACTGGTATATAAAGGGGTTGTATGCTTATTTTTCATTTAATTAGGCACATGGTTGGATGTTGTAATTATGTATAATCATGCGCCTGTGAAAATTTCTTTTGAAATTATCTTTAAATTGTGAAATTACATATTATATATATATATATATAAATTTCATGTGATATTTGAAATTTTATTTTCTCTTATTGTAAAAGGGGTATACTAAGAAATGGGGTGATGTTGATCACTATGTTGGGTGATGATGTCATCTGTTTGAGGCAATGTTGGTTATCAAGACGGGCATGGACCGAGGTTTATTTAATAATTGGCTCTGTTAAGGGTGGGTATGGAGGCCATGAAGCTGGGATGTTGTGTGTCATGGTTGAGATGGGAAATGCTAAGGGTATTAAGGATGCACTAGATGTTACTTCTTTCTCTATGTGTGTGATGTGTATGTGTTATGGGTTGTCTAACCATGTTGATGGGATTCAGTGGTTTCCTCTTATATGGTACATATATAGAAACATGTGGTTGATGGATTGGTGTCATAGGAGCATGATCTAGTTGAGTCCCCTGATGGAAGTAGAGTATGAGTTGTAGGTACAGGCTTAGGTTCAGTATCTAGTGTAGGTAGGGAAGCTACCATATCTTATTGATTTTGGGCCATGGATGGATGATCATCACCGATAAATCCTTTTATTTTTGTTATGGGGTATCAATAAGGGTACTCAGGGAGGATATCTCTTCATTTATTATTTGAGTAGAGAGTTCTGGTCACAGCATCACCCGTTATTTCAGGGTGAGGGTGGACCATAGGTGGTTGAGAATTGGATTGATTCCATGAAGATGATTTTTGAGTAGATAGAGATGCCTCCAGGGAAGAGGGTTAAACTGGTGATTTATATGCTCAAAGTAATACTTAATAGTTGGTGGGACATGAAGGTGTGGGAAGGCAGACATTACGGACTGGCCTAGAAGGACTTTTAGGCTAGTTTATTTGAGCAGTTATTCCTAGAGATGATGAGGGAGGAAAGGGATTAGTAGTTATTGAGCCTTTAGAAGGGTTAAATGTCCATCCTAGACTATACAGTGATTTTCACTAAGCTATCTTGCTTCACACCTATAATGGCGAGTGAAAAAACATCAAGGGTGATCTGATTCAAGGATGGTTTATGGAACACCATTCGGGTGGAGGTAAACATCTTTAGGTTCGCCTCATTCTATTAGCAGTGAACCAGGATCTCATAGATAAGGGAAACCAGACAAAAAGGTATTACTTGAGTCATGAAATGGAATCATGTGATTTCAATAGTGACGCTTCGGATAGCGATATTCAAGGAATAGATGAGTTCTAGTAGGGTAGTCAAGCTAAGGACTCAACGAGACCACTTCATAGTGGGTCTTCTATGGTTTTCTTTCAATGCGGGAAGACAGGACATATATGGACTCATTGTGAGAGGCCTCCAAAAGAGTTTCAGGAATGTGGATAGGTTAGGAATATTGATAGGTTCTACAGGAACCCTTCTTAGATGGAGGGAAGTCAGGAAACAGGGCAGACTCCAGGCCTTGAGATCGATCAGGGATCGGTACCAGGTGGGGGTAGACAAGATTCAGTTGTATACGAGGGTCATGGAAAATATAGTGGGACCCAATAATGGGGTTAGTGTCTTATGGATGGTGTATCACTACATACAGTTCAGGCATCAGGTAGTCGAGCTTCTGGCCAGGTGCATAGCTGTGGAGTTTCCAGGGGTTGAGAAATCTAGTGAACTGATGACAATTAGAGGTACTCTGTTGGCATATCCATGAATTTTTTTATTTTTTCTTGGACTTTTATGGAATTTCACTTTTGAGTGAATGAGGTGTGTGGGCTTGGTAAATGGACTAACCAGACGCTGGTTAGTAGTTTGATACTAGATCAGATGATTATGATATATATATATATATATATATATATATATATATATATTTGTGTGTGTGTCTGAGGTTAAAGGAAACTGGTTTTATGTTGAGAATCAGTAGATTCAATGTTACTGAGGTTTTTGGCCCCGAGGCATCAAAGAGATGTATGATAATTGAGTTTTGTTGGCATTTGGACACTATTGCGATGAAATACTTGATTAAGGTGTGAGGCACCTAGATTTATTTGAGCAACTATTGGGATGTAAGGCCTTATAGGTTCCATGTGTTCCATGGGTCCGAGTCAAGAACCGATGTAGTGTAGAAATTTTATGGGTGTCAGGAATGACACAGGATCACTTGATGAGGATCATAAGAGATAATTCATCATGGGAGGACCTTGAATCCATGGATTGGTCAATGGACCATTGCTTGTTTTGAGTTTTTTGGGTCTGTTGAGGCTGGGGTTGGTCACTCCTAATGTGGCAAGCCCCCTTAAGATCAGGGTAGTCTGGGTTAGTTAAACGGGATGGGTATGTTCATTACCATCTCCATTTTTTTATAGCTTAGTGATGATCTATGTTATGGTGGGGAGATTATAACATCCAAGGTTTTTGAATCACATTAAAAACCTTCCTCATTTTGAACTTTTTAATTAGTGGGGTTACCCATATCTTTATTATTGATTGAACTCAATTTTTAGAGTTTCCTAAACCCAATATCTTATTTTTTTATGGTTTATGGGTTTATCCAAATCCTTGGGTGTTTTGGAAGGGTTTCATGAGTGTGGAAGGCCCAAAGACCTGTTTTGGGGTTGCAAACAAAGGTGCGCAGTTTATGGTGAATCATGATGCCTCTTCTAACTAATTGTGCACCCTAATTTGGAACTTCCAAAGAGTTTTGGTAAATTGTGTGGGGTGTAATATGTTCATGTGACACTTCTTTATTTTTTAGGATAGTGATACTGTATAGTTTTTGAATGGTTAGAGAAAATTTTGTGGTAAGCCACACGGGTACTGGTACTTATGTAGTACCAATTCATTGTAGCCTACATAGTTTTCACACAATTTGGAAAACCGTGCATGTTAACCGTGTGGCTTTATTAAAGGTGAAAATTTATAGTTTTTCCCTCCCATAATTTCCTATTTTCCTCTTCTTTTACCCCTTATTCTCCTTGGTCACACACACAGAAGGGGGTTTCTTTCATTTCTTAATTTCTGATAGGAATTTATTATCTCCCTCGTTTTAACTCCACTTTGGACATCATCAAGTGAAATAGAACTATCTAAATAATGCTTATCACACACATGTTTCCTTTATTATTTTCTTTTTTCCTTATGGAGCGTTAAATCTGTCTGAACCTTTTTACCCTATTTTCAATTCTTTTAGTATAAACTCGAATTTATCTCAAATCACATGAAGTTATGGCCTAATATCAGACATTCCTACATCGATGAGTCTAATGTATGTGGTGCATAATTTTTTGTGTTTTTTCAGACTTTTTAGGGGTGCATATTTTAGCACATT
The DNA here is from genome assembly GCA_963277665.1 of Viscum album. NCBI lineage: Eukaryota > Viridiplantae > Streptophyta > Magnoliopsida > Santalales > Viscaceae > Viscum > Viscum album. The sequence goes on along the minus strand of OY728128.1, from coordinate 2,077,019,604 downwards.
AGTGGGTATTTGAGAAAGACCCATTTACTTGGAATTTAGATGATTGTATGACTATTTGGGATGCATCTAGGAATTATCCATACCTTTCCATATATGCGAGGCTGTGTTGGATGTCGTTGACCACCTTGGGTAGTTAATTCAGGGTGTCGTTTTGATCAAAATTGAGTTGTTTGTTTATTTAATGTTTTTCAATTCAATTTTATTGAATTTATTATTTAAATAGAGTTGATCATTTAAAGTTTAGTTTTTCAATTCAATTAAAATTAATTGTTACGTTGAATTGTTTTATATATTTTAATTGTATTAAATTGATTTTTTTATTAAAGAAAGTTTTCTATAGAATTTGATATATGCAATTTAATTACATTGAATTGCTTGTTTAATTGAAATTTAATTATATATACATGTGTGTGATTTCTTGTGATAATATCATGATATCCATGTGATTGTTATAGGCATTTCCCAAGGTATTTAGGTTTCTAGGCCATCATGATTGAGAAAACTTTGATCGTTTGGTTGGGATTGACCCATATTTCTTGTATGGGGATGACCATCAGTTGGGATCCATGGATGTCGGTTGAGGCTGTGAGGCCCTCAGGTTTCAATAATGGATTGGGATATTTGGATGGAATGACAATCCTATTTGAGCTACCTGGTTTCATGGGAATGGGGTGTTGGTTGAGGAAACTTACGTATTTAATTTTGTTATTACCGCTCACACATTATGGAAAAAGTTCTGATTGGAGTCATGTTCACATAGAAGGACTCATTTATGAGGTGTTTTTGACTACTTGTGTGGGTATAGGCCCTCAATAGGGCAGCTTAAGAAATTTTTTAGGGTTGATTATTATAGAAATACACATGGAAGGTGTGGATACTTTGGTTGATAGCATTCAGTCTATCATTTCGGGGATGAGGATCATTGTATTGAGGTCATGGTCCTAGATGATTTTGGGGGGATGGAGATCATTGTTCCTAGGGATGTTGTGTTGTAATAAAATAGTTAATTTTATTGAGTAAAAATATCTATGTGCCTCTGAATTTTGGAATTTATCCAAATGGTTCTTTCGAGAAGGGGTCTGATGGGCATGTGACTTTTTTTGGGTGTACCTTTGAGGCATCGGTGCTTTATTTGAGACGCGAGGTGTCAGGAGGTAAGAGGTTCCATTTTTCTTGTTTTAAGGTGGCACCTAAGAGTTTAATTTGGTAGATCTAATTTAGGGGATACCTTGGGTCATGGTCCAAGTATCCTCATTGATTCATTGATTCCGATGTTGTCTAAGGTAGGTGATGGCTTCATGGTGGGTATTGAGCACCTGGGAAGTCTATGTTTATTTTACACATGTGCTTTTTTAGTTATTATAATTCAAACATACTTAAAAACTTATGTTGGGAATTCACAATTGGGTGTTATACTATAGATACCCATTCACACACTAGACATGTTCCTTTTAGGATTCATGTATACTTTATGTATTTACATTTAGGAAAGTGGTCGACTTCAGGACCTAGGTCTTGGTGGCTATTTAGAATGGGAAGCTGGCATATGACCTTGAGGTTATTGCCTCTAAAAAAGTAACTTTTGAGTTTTCTTTCTTGTTATGTTTGTATCACCATGTTATTTGTATATGTATATACTATTTTTAATCCATTGGGGATCCTTTTTTACTATTGACTTATATGACCTGTTATGTATTGGATGATTTTTTTTAGTGGCTACAAGTGGTATTCGGGGATGTTTATTTATTTCTATTTTTTCTATATTTACTATTTCCAATTTTTATTATTATTGGATGTGGGTTTTCCATTGGAAGGTCTGGTTTGAATCTGTTAGGTCTTTATTCTCTTTCACTACATGTTATACTTATACTCTGACCATTACTATATCTATTCCACGAGGTTATGGCCTCCCCACTCTCCCTCTTTACACCCTTGCTACTAGTTAGCAGACTTTGGAATTTGGGGTGGTGTGCCTAAGTCCAGTGTAACTTAGCTTGAAAGAAATTATTTTGTGGAAAATTAGGTTGGGGTTGCTACACATTATGTAAGGTAGACCACCCAATATTGTTTACCTTTTTATATTTACAAGAATTTCACTTCTCCTCCACTATAAAAAATAATTCACTCTTCTCCACTCTTTACACATCTCAATCCTTTTGAATTATAAAACCCCTACCCAAATAAACTCCCAAAATCCCTCCCCTGATCCTAGAACTCTCACTTTGGTCCAAAATATTAAAAAGTAATCCATAAGGTGAAAACCAATAGAATTTACCTAAAAAGAGGTAACGTTCTTCAACGTGAATTTATGTTTTATTTCATTCCTCATCCTTTCAATTATTCTTATTCCATGATTATATAATAGAATTATTATCCTCAATATAAAAATATTTTTTATTCTAAGGTTTCAACCCACACATAAACACACATCCATCAAATGGGTAATGAATTTATCGTTCGTGTGTACGATAGACTACCACCTCACGAAATGATTTTGTTCATTTTTTCTCTGCCACTTACTATGGTTTTTAATTATGATAAAAATAATGTTTTTATATGGTATATATTATAATTATGTTGTCTTCATACTTATTTAAATTTTATATAACTCATAACTTCATGATTTCTATTTCTGGGAGAATATGATAACATCGTTTGAAAACATGTGGACTACTGCCTTCTCAAAGAGATGTGATACATTCACACGTTAAATGGAATATATTAAGGATTATTTTAATTAAATATTTGTGACATAAATGAAATATATATGATATTCATGACATAATTATCTTTTTTTGAAATAAAGTATATCATTTTTCTTTATTACCTTTTCACACACACAAAAAGTGATAACGTCGTTCGTGGACATGTGGACTACCCCCTCCTCGAAACCATTTTTACATCATAATAATTCTATTTATAAGTGTATATGTTTAAATAATATTTTATATATTATATAATTATAATTATTTAAATATAAATGTTCTTTACCTTCTTACCATAACGATCATGGAAAAATGGAAATGGTACTTGCGTGTACGTACGATCTACCTTCTCTATGACTGTAACGTTGGTTAATTTTCATAACCATATTCCATGATTGTTTTTAAAATTATAATCGATTTGTATATATGATAACTATTTTATGATATTTATTCTTTATATGTTTATATAACTACCTCATATACCATAGTCAACTAACCTTAGTCGTTTTTGACACATGAACCGAATTTGGTAAAAACATCCGACGTAATCCTAAATGTTTAAGTAGTTGTATAAAAAGTAGTAATAAGTGAAATAAAAGCAAAGATAAACATGAAAAAGGTTACAAAGAAATTAAATAATTAAAATATTTATATTATTAAGTAATATAAATACACACATGACAAGTCAGACTCAATGTAAGGGATTTTGTTTTAATCTTCTTTTATTGAGACAAATCTTGATGTCAAACACATTTATTATTTTATAAGGTGTATATACACCCCCTTTGAAATGTTATATCGTGAATTTAGTTATTATAATGTTATTTAATGTTTTTTAAATGTTATTATTTCATGGGGATTATGATTCAAATGTTTCAAAGTGGTATGTGACGCATTGATTAAAAAATATCCTTTAAAATGTTTAAAGTTTAAATTTCAAAATATTTTCCACCATGTAAATATTATTGATATTATTTTATATTTTTATTTATAAGGATTTAAAATAACTATAAATAAAATTTTATGTCTATTTTGATTTTCATTCAAAGGTTTAAAAAAGAATATTTTTATGTGTTTTAAATGGAATGTTTTGACAAATGACAAAGGAGATATAAAATTTCTAAATTATGACAATAATGACCTTTAATGCAATGGTAACTTTTATTTGAATTCTATATTATTTTTAAATCTTATATGTTTTATTAAATTAAAGACCATATTTTCATTTTTTTATTTTGAAATTGAAATTTATTTTTTAAAGAAAAGGTTGTTTAGGTATTGAAAATGGATTTTTAAAATAGAGGGGTATTTTTATCAGAAAGTGTTTTTCATATGCATTTAAAAATATTTTTTCAATGGTATTTATCATGAAAGTGTTTTATTAAGGTTATGGTACTTGAGAATTATATGAAATCAGTTGATCCCATTACATCTTATACATGGGGTGGCCCAGATAGCATTAGGTGAGCCCGTTATATCTTATACAAGGGTTTCTCAGATAGCACAGGGTGATCCCATTATAGCTTAAAGGATGGGTAGATTTATGATATCCCTCCAATTCATTGTCTATGTAATTAATTCATATGGATATTACATTTATAAGATTTACAAGTGTGGAGGTTGACTTAATAGTTATTCGATTTATTGGAGTGATAAGTATAATGATGCCCCAAAATAACTTTATGTGTTTTCTATGCTTGACATGGGTATTAATGATTTTATTTGAGAACAATGTGTGTTTTTTCACATGAAAATGTTTTATTTCATATTCATAAAGAAATTTTAAGATATAGGTAAACGTTATATGAAATATTTAATGGGAATACATCAGGAGGAAAATATCATTCCAAAAATAGTATCCTAAGATGGTTGGAATTAGAATAGAATAGTTTTTTGCAGTGATGGATCAATTGACACAAGCTGTTAATGGTGGTGGTATCCATTCTAGATAGGAACCTGATCTACTGTGAAGGAACATATCCATAGTGGATCATTTTATGAGATAAAATACCTTATTATTGAATGGATCATCTCATCTAGTGGTAGCTAAAGGATGGATCAATAATATGTTCAAGATAATTGAAGTAATGGGATGTTTAGAAAGTAAAATTATAACCCTTTCCATTTATCATTTTGAATGTGAAGATGATCAATAGTTTTCTTTGGATAATAATACTAGAGAGAAATATAATCTTGATTCCATGGAATGGGAAACATTTAAGAATATATTCATTGAGAAATATTTACCGAAGTTTGTTCGGTTTAGGATATAGAAATAGTTGTTATAATTAAAGAAAAAGGATGAATATTTAGTGGTTACATATGAAGAAAACTTCACAATAATGTCTTGGTATGTTCCATATTTAATTCGAGACAAATATAGTAAAAGTAATATATTTTACTCATGATTGAATCCAAGTCAATGAAAAATATTGGACTCTTGAGAATTTAAATGTTATGACAATGTGGTTTTTTATGATGTGAATGTTGGGATAGAGTTTTATATAACTTATGTTCCATGATATAAAATGAGTAATAAATGGTCAAAGTGATTGGAAATGGAGAAGAAAAAACTAAGAATTTAGAGGTAAGCATAAATTTTTTTTGAAGTGTTTTAAAATAATTTTTTGTGAATGTATGTTAGGATCTAGAAAGTGTTTCCAGAATTTTATATATGGTCACAAGGTCAATGATTATAAATAAAATAGTTATGTATAATCTAATAGTTAGATAACATATATCCAGTCAACAGTGAGATGTTTTAGCTGCAATGAGTTGAGAAATTATGATAATGTGTGTCTGATGTTACTTACTCCAGTTAGAAATAAACCAGAAAAAATACATAAAGATATGGGAAAAACTTTTGCTACAACTATAGTTAATGTTGGTTTATCTGGTAAAGTGATGGAAGATCCTAAGAGCTCGGTATTTTTCAAATGGTAACCATAACTTTAAGGTTTTAAACACTCTTTCTGAGGTTTTAATTAATGGGGTCATAAAGTGATTAAGGAATTTTGAGGAGATTTTTTTCAGGGTTTATGTTTATGTAAATATTTGGTTTAATGAGAAGTATTCCTTCACTTTGGACATGAGTTTTAATGTATTTAAAACCTTTAGGGTTTATATGATATTTTATGATTAAGGCTATTTTTCGGGATGTTAATCATATTTCTGAGAATTTAATGAGGTTAAACTTGTTATTATAGAAATATATCAAGAAAATATATTTAATTATGTTCTTAGATAATAAAATAATTCATAAAAATTAGGAATATTATATTTTCAGTAGTGGTATTTTCAAATGGTCAACCATTATTTATCGAGATAAAGTTTAAATTACTAGGACATAGTTTTTTTAAGGGGTGTAGGATTAACAACCTAAGATTTTATGAAATATATGATTTGAAATTAATTTATATTCATTGATATCTTGAGTTACATGTAATGTAGAGTTTAAATTGTGTTACATGAAACACCCTATTTATCTTACATTGCACACAACATCTACTTTCTTTGATAACTTGTGCTACAGGCAGGGCCGAGTCTTACCAAACTATAATATACTATTAATATAATTATTTAACATGTAATTTATCACCTAGAAATTACATTGGTGGGTGTTAATAAGACTAAAAATATTATTTTTATATAGTTTTATTATCATTTTTTTATATTCATCCAATTTATTTGATAGGTATAAGATAAGAATAAATCATGTTTAATACTTAAAAAATGTATTTTTTAAAAAGTAGATTTAGCACATTTTATAAGAATACTCATTTTAAAACTAAATTTTTAAAATTTAATAAATTTTATTTGAAAAAAAAATTATTTTCTTAAATCATAATATCAATATTTACTTTGGGTGGATTTTTTTTATTTTTCTGAGAATTTTAATTTGTTTATGAATAGTGAAACCGCTGCATTTAATTGAAAAATTATTTTTAATCAAATTTATTTATATAGTTAAATTATATTTTAAAATGATATTAAAGAATAATTAGTTCAATTATATGTAAATAAATCCAATCTAGGTCAATGGATTCAATTTTACATTGAAATTGGATATAAAACATTTCATACTTTTGAACTTTTCTCTTTAAAAACCCATTCTCTCATCCCGTCTAAGGGGTTAAATTTAAATTAATTTATTCCACTTATGTTTTTGGAACTTGTAAAAATGGATTCAAAATTATTAATCATAATAATTTTTAATTTATAATAATTTAATCTTAGTTTTTTTACCAAAAATATCAGTGAAATCAATTAAAATTAATTATGGTGATTAAGGTAAAAATGTGTTTACTTAGTAGTTAAACATTAATATTAAGAGTCAAAGGACCTATAAAATTGTACAGAAGCCATTAGATGGAAATTATTCAACTACATATTCTATTTTATTTAATTTTTTTCATTATTACAGGCACATTATGTAAGTGATACCTCCCAATAGTAGTTACCTTTTTATATTTATAAGAATTTCACTCCTCCACTATGAAAATGAATTCACTCTTATCATCTATTCACAAATTTCAAGCCTTTTTATCATCAAAAACTGACCAAATAAAATCCAAAAATAACTTCCCTCATCCAAGAAACCTCACTTTGTTCACAAATTCATCCATGGAATCCATATGGTGAAAATTAAGGAATTGCCCGAAAAAGAGGTGACATTCTTCAATGTGCATTTCTATTTTATTTATTTCTCGACCCATTAAATTATTATATAATAAAATAAATATAACAAATATAATTATATGTTTTTATTATAAGTTTTATACCTAAACCTACACACACTCCCACTAAATGGGGAATAAAATAGTTGGTTTTTTGTAAGAAAGACCACCACCTCTCCAAACAATGTTATTCGTTTTTCCTTTACCAACTCTTATGGTTGGTAATTATGATTTATATACTATTTGTTTTATGATATTTATTATTTTTATGTTTCATTAATACTTTTTAATTGTTACATAACACATACCATCATGATTTTCATTTTGTGGGAATATGATAACATCATTTTTGGACATGTGGTCTACAGCCTCCTCAAAGTGATGTGACATGTTCACACATTACATGGAGGATATTAAGGATGATTTTAATTAAAAATATGTGAAATAAATGAAATATATATGATATTAATTACATAAATACCTTTCCATAAATATAATATATAATTTTTATTTATTACCTTTTCACGTATTGAAAAAGTGATAACGTCATTTGTGGATTTGTGGAGTACAACCTCCTCGAAGCGATGTGATTCCTTTTATATAAAAATAATTATATATATAATTATATATGATTAAATAATATGTTATATATATTATATAATTATAATTATGTAAATATAAATTTTACTAACATTCTTTCCATAACAATCATTTAAAAATGGGAACGTTACTCATTCGTATGTACGGCCTACTGTCTCCATATTATAATGCTGGATCATTTTTCATAACCATATTTCATGATTGGTTTTAAAAGTAAAATTTATTCATAAATATGATAATTATTTTTTATATTTTCATATAATTACCTTCTTAACCATAGTCAACCAACCTTAGTCGCTTTCTACACATGAACCTCATTTGGTCAAAACACTGAACATAAACTGAATTGTTTAATTAGTTATATACAAAATTGTAATAAGTAAAATAAAATTAATGATAAAAATGAAAAGTTTCTATAGAAATTAATTAATTAAAATAATATAATTATTTACAAATATAAAGACACATATGAAAAGTCGGACTCAGGGTAATTGATTTCATCTCAGTCTCCATTCATTGAGTAATATCTTGATGTTATGAACCTTTATTATTTTTAAAGGTGTATATAATGAACTATTGAAATTTTATATCATGATGTTATTTATTCTCATGTTATTTAAATTTTTTAAATTTTATTCTTTCATGGGGATTATTATTCAAACGTTTCAAAGTGGTATGAGACACTCTGATTAATAAATATCCTTAAAAATGTTTGAAGATTTAATTTCAAAATATTTTACTCTATGTCAATATTCATGATATTATTTTATTTATATATATATGGATATAAAAATACTATAAATGAAATTTTATTTCTATTTTAAATATCATTTAAAGGTTTCAAAATGAATCTTTTTATGTTTTTTAAATGGAATATTTTCCAAAAATAACAAATTAAATGTCATATTTTTAAGGTATGGAGACAACAACCTTTCAAATCATCATGACTATTATTTGAATTATAGATTCCATTGAAATATTAAATTTTTCTTAAATGAAAAAACCCCCCATTATCTTTTTTATTGGTATTTTGGTATTAAAAATGGGTTTTTCAAAGAAAATGATGTTTTGGTATTGAAAATGGTGTTTTAAAAGAGAGGGGTATTAAAATCTGGAAGTGTTCTTAATATAGGCTTTAAAAGATTTTTTCAAATGTATTTATGATTAATGTGTTTTATTAATGATATGGTAATTGAGAATTATATTAAACTTAGTGAGCCTCTTATAGCTTATACGTTGGGTAGCCCAGATAGTGTTGGGTGATCTCGTTAAAACTTATATATGGGGTACCCCCGGAAGAACTGGGTGATCTTGTTATAGCTTAAAGGAAAGGTGGGTCCATGATCAAGCTTCAATGCATTTGGTATTGAAGTATAACGACCCAGGTTTGACTTATATATACATTAAATTATTTTTGGTGAAATAATTCATATATTACACAAACACATTTCCAAAGACCGTATTAGTTTACTTCCTTTGGAAGCATGGAAAAAATTCTTCTAATTTGCAGAAAGGTATTAAAAATATCCTATAAATATAACCCCCTTTATTTTTTCTAGAAAAAACATTTCTTTATATCCTGGGGAAAAGAAATCATATTAAAAGGGTGAGCTCAGATTCTCAGTAAGGGTAAATAAGGAAAATATCAAACAAAACATGAACATATCATTGTAAAAGCATGAACATAACTTTTGAAAAGTATACCATATATAACATATATCAAAATATTTAGTCATGGAATAAATATTGGTAGTTTATAAGGAATAAATCATAGAGTAACATGATCCATGAGAAAATAGCATTGGTATAAAACATGTAATTATGGCCAACACATAAGAATTTAAAATCATCTCCATATCAGCCAAGGATTATTACCAAGACCACCGTAGTGGAAAAATTCATTTATTGAACCTAGTTCACTCCTAATTTTAGCCTTGTATTACTGAACTATAATTAATTTCTATTCATTCTTGGTATTACTAAACTGGTATCATTTCCCATTCCATCCCTATTTATCTCATGAGATATAAATCATTACCCAATTAATTGGATAGAGATATAAGTCCCAACCAAATAATAATGAAATCTATAAATATATGTTCCATAAGAACATAAATCATTAATCATATCAAAAAAAATGGGTTTCATAAACATCATTTCATCATAACTTAATCAATGAAAAATAAATAGATTTCATAAATTTCTTTCCATTATAAACATAATCAAATTATAGGAATAATAGGAATAATATCCTTGAAAAAAAATGTCCTCGTTACAGCATATATAACATCAAAAAATGAAATATTAGATGGAAAATAATTTTGATAGACACTTGAAAATAATTATTAGTAAAATATCATTTCTTCTTGGAAAATGTTTTCTTTTCTTAAAAGGATGATCATTTTTAAAATAAAAGATTTTTTTTGAAAATAAAATTTTAATCTTATAAAAAAATATTCAAGGAAATAAATAATTATCAAATTTTAAAATTATATTCATGTGTCATATGTTAAAAGAAAACATTCTTTTTGTACTGTTTTTTAAAAAGTTAAAAAGTGCCTCATTTGAAAAATGAAAGAAAGATTCATTTTAAACCATGTTGTAAGAAGTAAATAATGGGTAAAAATGACTTTAAATGCCTATAAGAGAATAGTAAATCAATTTATGAAATTATTTTTAGAATACATGTACATGGATGATAAATATTCCCCAACAAAGACTTAAAACGAAACAATTCTAAATATTGAAGAGATTGTGAAATAAATACTCTTCACTTTATAATCAATAAAATGATATTCTATATGAAAGAAATAAAATTATTAAAATAACGTAATATTCTGTATAAGACTTATAAATGACATTAATTAGAAGTATATACACCATTTTTAAGAAAAAAGTAATGTATGTGGCATGTGTCTCATATTAATAGGGGTGAGACAAAAATAATCCCTTATCTTAGGTATGATTCCCTCGGTACATATTTGAACCTCCTATATAATGGTTTAAATAATGTTATTAGATTATTATAAAACCATATATATATTTATGATATCATATATGATCATATTATCACTTTTTTGATAATATTTTATTTTTTACGCTTCTTTCAGGTGTTAACTTCTTTATTTTCTCATGCATATTTTGTAATATAAGTCCCAATTTTTGTAAATAATATATAGTTACATAATTTATAGAACTTAATTAAAGTAATTTATATCATATTTATTAATTTAATAACTTTATATAATCATTTATTAATGGTGGACAAGGAAATTAATCACATTGCATCATGGAGACGGTATGTCGAACGTATCCATGTGCGATGGTATCATTTCCTTAATAGTAAAGATTGTGGATTTGGATAGTATATTTTTTGTTCCATAATAAATATATTGTTATAATAAATATATATTTATATTATTTACATCATTATACACATCAAAATAAAGTGGGTAAAATAGATTACATCACTACGTGGAGACGGTAGGTCGTACATACGCACACATAGTGATTTCTTTTTCCGTAGGATGGATAAAAGGTGGATTATAGTTGTTACATAATAGTAATAACATATCAAAATATAATTGATACTGTATTTATTACTTTTTAATGGAAACAACATAGGAAGATGAAGTATAAGAAGAAATGATATTGAGAGAGTTGGTAAAGAAGATTACCTCTTCTTCATTGAGATCCCTCAAGATCTCCTATTAGAGATAATAGAGTTGGTCTTTTGAGAGCACCAGAATCTCTAAAACGTGTATAAGAATGTTTATAAGGGAATTTTTTAGTGTATTTCAAATATTTAAGGCTTAATTTGAAGTTAATAATTGAATGAGGAGGTGACCTTTTATAATTGAGGTGAGTCGAACTTTTAGAATCTCCAAAAATATTAATTTATAATAAAATAAAACCGCATAAAAACCCCCCAAAATATAATATATTAGAATATTAGATGATATAGGTTTGTAATATCATCAACTAATAAATTTTATATAGGTTTTTTCTATCAATTTAAACATTTTCATTTTAATTAACCCTTAGTTATTCTATTTTGATTTCAACTAAGGTAACAAATTTGTGAATATTAAAACATTGTAATTTTTAATTATTTCATGTAAAATAAACCATAAATGAACAATTTAGAATATTTTAGATCATATAATAATTATTTTTTAATTTTAAAAATGTTTTATGATTTTTAAATAATTTAAAAAAATATTATTTTGATAAACAATCAATAGTGTCAATTTTGACATTATTCAATTCAATCATTTTTTAAAATATTAAGATAACAAGTTAAATTAGAATAAAATATTGTATTATATCCCTGTGAGGTCAAGTTAATCCATACAATTCATTGGATAAATTTAGTATCCAAAATTAAATTTATTTTTATATTTTTAATAACATTAATTTTATATTTCCCTTAATAAAATAAGTATTAAATCAGTTATGTGTTGTTATTTGATACAATTATTTGTTAAATAAAAATTTAAAATAAAATACTATGAAAAATATAAATCCTCTATCTTTCAGAATAGTACTTAGAGTTGAATATATCTTTTGTAAAATACTACATTATAAATTTTATATTTATTAAAATATGAATGCGACAACTTTAACATCACTTTCAAAAAAAATATTATAAGTGTCATAATATTTTCCATGTGAATAAAAATGGTAAATAACTCTACCATTGGATGATTATGGTCTATATATATTTTAACAATAATATTTGGTCAATTTTTTTGGTCTTTTAATGGTTATTATAATTTTAATTAAAATTATTTAATATATTTTTAATCAATTAAATAATTTCGGCATCATCCTTGTATAAGCCTTTAAGGTAATTATTTATATCAAAATTTTCTAAAATAAATTACCATTACAGATAAAAATGTTTTATCTTTAAAATAATTATTTATAGTCTAACATAGATTCTGTATAACCTTATATTAAAAGTGATATGGTTATTAAAATTTTAGTATGACATATTTAACTTTTCTTTAAATAAAATATATTAAATGTCTAAATCTCATCCAAGTGGCATAAAAATGATAACATTTAGACCCAAGTATTATTTAGGTCAAAATAAACACATCCAATGACATTAGTACTAGTTTTATGGTAATTTTATAATATTATTTTTAAATTAATTACCCAATATACCTTTTTACCGTATTAATAAAAAATTACTAAAGTTACGATAAATAATGCATAACAATAAATGAAATATATTTACATAATTTGGACCCACTAATTGAAAATATGGAATCTATTTTCCCAAATTCAAAACACTCAATTTTCATAAACTAATCCCGTTGTTGGAATGAGAAAACAGGTTTTAAAAGTTAAAACATGCCAAAGATTGAAATGTTTTTACATCTAAATTCAATGTAAAATTAATACCAATGACCAAAATTATATTAACTGACAAAAATATAATCTATTTTTACTTTAAAAATATTAAAATATATAATTTAAGACTAAATAAATTTGACAAAAAAGTAATTTTCATTTAAAATGCATTTTTTACAATTCATCAAAACGTGAAACTTCTCAGAAAAATACAAAAAATTCAACCAAAGTTAATTTTGATACATAAATTTAAAATAAGAAGTTTATTTTGTTAAATTTAATATAAAAATGTTTCAAAATCCATATTTAAAATGGGTGTACTATCAAATGGTGGAAAGACTATATATTTTGTAAAATACTTCTTTTATCTGAAAAAATTGAATTTATTCTTATATAATGTATAGAAAACATATAAGATAAATTTTGAAAATTTTATTAAATATATTAAATATATATTTCATTAATAAAGTCTATCATGACTGAATTTTTTATTTTACAAACTCACTTATTTTCATTCAAATAGTTTTTTAGAAAAACAATTTACCTTTATTTAAAAAGGGATTTATTTTCATTTATAATTAATTACTCACCAAAAAAATAATTATATATACATGTGTAACTCCTAGACCCCAGTTACCCAGATTTGGTGCATTATTACATAACATTTTCATGATCACAAAAGATCAAGTCTTGAAAGAACGATTAATTTAGTAGCCTTGGAAACACTAGATGTATTCATAAGTCTTACATTACATCATAAAGTGAAAAAAACTACAACAACATCTTGTCTCCATAAACCACACTCATATCCCCATATACTATCCCTACAGGTAATTCATAAAATACTTCTTCACATCCTGGGAAAAAAATAAAACATTTTAAGGGGTGAGCTCAGATGCTCAGTAAGGATAACAATATAGCGGAAACATTCATAAATAAACATAAACATTTAAGGCAATGTATAACTAAAACAACAGCCTTTTAAACTTGAACTTCAGCATAATATGGCAAAGATAAAATGAAATAATTCCATTTACTTATTCACATGGATATTTTACTAGTCTAATAATCACATGCAATATCAATAACCACTTTCATAATAATGGAATGCATAATGTCAGACTATCATAACCACATAGTCAAGGCCTTGTACCAAGACTATAAATAAGTTTTTGTCAAGGCCTTGTGAAAAGACACTAGTTTTTATCATGAGACCTATCGATGCATCAAGGAGCTATATTAGGCTCCACCCATTACTTACTACGTCCAATACATTCCTCATATGAAAAGGATTAAACATAACATAAACATTCTTATTGAAACTAGCATACGAAATGTCAACAATTTATCCATAAACCATGAATGGTATAAAAATAACACATCCACAGTCAAACATATCACAAAACCTTCAATACAAATATGGATGTTTTGTATCATAATAAATCAACTTCAAATAAACTTAAAATTCATCAAAGGATGTTGACATAGTTGAAATCAAAACTATTTGAGAGAAATATCTCTTTTTTTGAAATCATTTAAAAGTCACATAATTATAAAAGAAATAATTTACTTTGAAAATATTATTATAATCTTTTAAGGTAATATTTGAAGATTTTATAATGGTTTAAAATAGTCGCACCCTCCGTATAAGTTAAAAAATACATTCTTACCTTAATTTTGTCGAAAAGGATAAAAAGGGCCTTGTTTTGAAAACGACGGAGAGATTCCTTTATAAACATCTTATAAAAAGTAAAACAAGGTTATAAATGACTTCAACACATAGTCTATAAAATATTAATAATGTTTTTAAAAACATTTTTAAGAAACATGGATGTGGTTGATAAATAGGTCCCAGTAGATACTTACGTAAAAACAACCTCGGATAATAAAGAGATTCTGAAATTAACCCTTACCTTGTACTTTTCCTTGGTAGATGGTAGGTTAACCTCCTTTATAATGGTGAAATAATTGTTATTAAATTATAAAATAATGATATACATTAATATAATATCATATATGATCTTTTAACATTTATTTTTTAATAATATCTTAGTATCATCGTCTTTTCGGGTGTTAATGGATTCGTTTTATTTTATATTCTTTGTTATGTGAGCCATATTTTTTATGTATGGGAAGTATCTTATTAATATCCAGAATTATATCATATCTCTAAACATTATTTTTAATCATCAGATGAAATTTATTCTTGAATGGAAACGATGGGGAATGAATCACATCACGTTCGTGGAGACGGTAGTCTGTACGTACGCATGAGCGACAATATCATTCTTTTGATATTAAAATAATATATAATTGGATTTTTTATCATATATACAGAATAATTATCATGTTAAATTTATTATTTGCATGAATTACACATCATTATTATACCCATCCAAATAATAATATATTGAATAACAATTACACCATGACGTGGAGACGGTAGGTCGTACGTACGCACCTATAGTGACATGTCATTCAAAGGATGGATAGAATAATGAATATGATTGTAACATATTTTTAATAACATCACAGTATATAGAAGATACTGGAGTTATTATTTTAGAATGGAAATAACAAAGAAAGAATAAGTGGAAGAAGAAAGGAACTTGAAAGAGGGTGGTGAAATCATTACCTCTTATTCGGGTTCTTACTTTTTATTTGATCAAAATGGATCCTTAGGTTGGAATTCTGATCAAACTAAGGCCTCTAGGATGAATTGAGGGAAGTTGGAAGGATATTTGGGAAGGTTTAGGCCGAGTCAAAATGCATTGAAGGTGTGAATTAGAGAGAAGGGGGAGTGCCCTTTTATAAGAGGGGTGAGGGGCACCTTAGGAAAATCTAGAAATATTATTTTATAATAAATTCATATTCGGTTTCTAATGGCTCAAAATTGATTTATTTATAGTATAAGGTGGTTATGGGTCTAAATAATTTCATCCAATAGATTTTATATAGTTTTGGGTCACTATATTAACCTTGTCATTTATATTTAACTCTTAATTAAATAGTTTGACATTTACCATGTCTCATTGTATTTTTATCATATATAGTTAATAAACTTACTATATACTTTAAAGAGACCCCCAAGTGGTCCATTAATGATACACCTATCATTATATAAGTCTATTGGATGAACCTTAGATTTTTAGAAATTGAATATCAATTAATAATATAATATTTTTTTAAAAACTCTTTTATGTCAATTTTGACACTATTTAATAATTTATTTTTGTTAAAGTCTTAAAAACTTTATTAATTCGAATAAAATTCATTTAAGAAATAATAAAATGTCATATTAACCAATAAAATTATTGGATGTCATAAAAACTTTCAAATTATATTTATTTTAACAATTATAATACCAATTATTTGATTCTTTCATTAATAAGGCAAATACTGCATCATTATTGTGTCGTAAATAAATTTAATTATTAAATTTCTAAAAATTATAAATAAAATACCGTTATGAAGGAAATCTTTTTATATTTATAATTAATATTTATAGTCGAAAATATTACATATATAACCCTATTTAAAAATTGTTTTTCTAAAAGATATATGCTTATGTCATTTTTGTATTTACTTTAACTTAATTAATATGAAGTGTCATTGTCAGTTACAAGTGGCTCCATGGGGTCCCAAAATCGACCCAAATATGCCCATAGTAATACATGTATCAACAAATAGGGTTATTACACGTTTTAGGGTAATTTAATATTATTATAATATTATTGTTTTACCCTTATTTACAGGATTTACCCTTTAACCATGGTAAATCAAATATTTACCGAAGTAATTATTCAAAATGTTTAAAAATAAGAGTTACCTATTTAAAAAATTTGGATATCCTGATTTCAAATATGGAATCTATTTTTCCAAATTCAAAACACAAAAGTGGAAAAATTATTTAAAAATTAATTCCCGTTGTCAAAACAAAAATTGTGTTTTTAAGAAATAATAACTATCAAAAGATTGACACTTGTTTATGTATGGTTTAAATGAGAAATTACGTCTAATGGTCAACATTGTATTAAATGGTAAAAATATATTCTAAATATACTTTAAAACCACTCAAATTCATAATTTATCACTATTAATTATTTTGATTAAAAAAGTTTTTTTTAATTAAAATTTAATAATTTTCACTATTCATCAAAATATAAAAGTTACCATAAAAGTACCAAAAATTCAACCTAAGCTAATTTTGATATTACGAATCCAAAAATGATATTCATTTTTAAAGATAAAATGTATAAATTTTCAAAAAGTGGGTATTACTATTCATAACGGTTAGTTTGATTGGTTGTGGTGTGTGTTAGAACTCGAAGTTGCGTACAACACACGCTATTGTATTATTCAAAGAGAAGTGTACCGTGGAAGCTTGGTGTGTTACATTCTCCCATCCTTCAAATAATTTCTTCCTCGAAATTTCTAGAATAATACCGCATGAAAAGACTCGGGTGGTTCTTCATCATAATTTCCTCAGGTTCCCACATTTCCTCTTCCATCTTATGGTTTCTCCATAGAACTTTTACCAGACGAGTAATTCGATTTCTCAATGCTTATTCTCTGGTATCAAGAATCCTGATGGGCTCTTCGCAATAAGACAGATCGGGTTCCAGTTCTACTTCCTCATAAGTGAGTATATGCGTTGGGTCAGACATATATTTTCTCAACAGTGATACATGGAACACATCGTGAACTTTGGAGAGACTTGGTGGCATTGCCAAACGGTAAGCTATAACCCCAATTCTAGAATTTCGAAAGGTCTGATGTACCTGAGACTCAATTTTCCCTTCTTACCAAAACATATAAAACCCTTCCATGGAGATACCTTCAAGAAAACATGATCTCCTACCTGAAATTCCAAATCCTTCCTTCGGTTATCGGCATAGATTTTCTTCCTACTTTGAGATGCTTTGATGTGGTTTTGGATTACCTTTACCTTTTCCATCATTTCCTCAACACGTTCTGGGCCTACAAGTTTTTTTTCACCAACATATTCCCAACAGGTTGGTGTGCGACATCTCTTTCCGTATAACGCTTCATATGGTGCCATCTGAATACTTGAATGGAAGATATTGTTATAGGAAAATTCTACTAGAGGTAAATATTGATCCCAAATACCCTGAAAGTCAAGTGGGAAAGATATCAACATGTCTTATAAGGTTTGAATAGTCCGTTCTGATTTTACATCTGTTTTAGGGTGGTAGGAAGTGCTCAAACGTAGTTCAGTATCCAGGGATTTCTGAAGAATTTTCTAGAATCTTGAAGTAAAATGGGGATCACGATCAGAAACAATCGATGTGGGTACTCCATGGAGTCTCACAACTTCATTAATATATAGTCCTTCGAGACGTTCAAGTGGAAAATCCTCACTTATAGCAAGAAAATGTGTTGACTTGGTAAGACGATCAACAATGACCCATATTGCATCGTTACTTCTAGAATTCTTTGGTAGTCCCATGACAAAGTCTATCGTAATATTATCCCATTTCCACTCAGGTATGGGAAGATCTTTCATGACTCCTCCAGTCTGTTGCCTTCCAGCTTTCACTTGTTGACAAACCATGCATCTTGACACAAAATCAGCAATCTCCCTCTTCATGTTGTCCCACCAAAAATGTTCCTTCAAATCTATATACATTTTGGTGCTCCCAGGGTGTATAGAGAAATTGAAACTATGAGAATCATCCAACAATTCCCTTTTTAGATCAGGTATATTGGGAACACAAAGTCTCTTCCCAAATTTCAAAATTTCATCTTCATACACAAAGTCACTCAATCTCCCATCATTCATAGCTTTAATCTTCTTTTGAAATTCTTCATTATCATTCTGAGAACTCTTTATCCTTTATAGTAAAGATGGTTTGGCAACCATTTGAAAAAGTATCGATGTTTCACCTTCCATGGTAATTCCCATATAATTCATGTCTTCTCAGATTCTTCAGAATAATGCACAAGTGATTTTCATGATCTTTGTAGCTTTTGGAGTATACCAAGATATCATCAATACATACCACTACAAAGTAATCAAGATATTCCTTGAAAACTCTATTCATTAGATCCATAAAAATATAGGGTGCATTAGTCAACCCAAAAGGCATTATTTTAAACTCGTAATGCCCGTACCTGGTTTGAAATGTTGTCTTGGGAATGTCTTCCTTCTTCACACACAACTAATGATATCCATATCGAAGGTCAATCTTTGAAAAGTATTGAGCTCCATGCAGTTGGTCAAATAAATCATCAATGCGAGGTAGGGGATACTTGTTCTTTATTGTTATAGCATTGATCTCCCTGTAGTCGATACATAACCTAATAGATCCATCTTTCTTCTTAACAAAAAGGATAGGGGCTTCCCATGGAGAAACACTAGGGAGAATAAATCCCTTATTACTCAATTCATATAGTTGTTTCTTTAGTTCAACAAATTCCATAGTGGTCATTCTATAAGGGGTCTTCGATATAGGCCTTGAACCAGGAATTAAATCAATGGAAAACTCAATTTCTCATTCTGGAGGATGTCCAGGTAAATTTTATGGAAACACATCAACATATTCTCTCACAATAGGTACATCCTCTAATTGAACATTTTTTTCCAAACCCACAGTTATTTTATTATCTTCCTCTCTGATAATTGAATTTAGTTGAGTTACTGGGGGTAGATCTAGATAAGAATTTTGTGGTGACAATTCTGCTCTAAAGAAAAGGTGTTCCTTATCATCTTCATCAAAAATTGTGACCTCCTTCTTCTTATATTAAATCTTCGTGTTATGGTCTGAAATACAATCCATACTGAGGATTATATCAAATTCAATCATGGATATGACGATGAGATTAATAGATAAAGAACATTTATGTGCTCCAATGGGGATTGATTGAAAAAACTTTGTTGCAATGATAATTCCCTTATGAGTTTTGACTGAAAACTCCCTTGTTAAATCAAATTGGAAATATCTAATTTTCTTAGCAAAATGGTAAGATATGAAACAATGTGATGATCCAGAATAAAATAAAGCATTTTCTAAACTTGAGGAAACCATTAAATTACCTTCCACCATGTCTTTTAGGGATTCAACCTCAACAGTAGTGATAGCATAATCTTAGCCTTGATCCCTTGGCCTTTTCTGAGGTAGTTTCCCCTGGCGCTTAGGACATTCATTTGCATAATGTCTCATCTCCCTGTAATTGTAGCATTGAACATCGGTAGCTTATTTCTTCCCCTTGCAATCAAGAGCTTGGTGTCCTTTTTCACCCCACTTGTAACATACTCCCATTCCCGTCAAGCAAGTACCGGGGTGTTTCTTCCCACATTTACTGTAGGATAGATATTCAACTTTTCCCTTCTTCCCCTTATTTCCATTTCCAGAGTGATCAGCAAATCTCTTCTTCTCTTGATTTTCTTTAAAGTCGTAAGACTTAGAGAATTCTTTTTCTATCTTGATAGCACATGAGACAATATCTTCATACGATGAGAAGGATTGTGAGACTAATGCTCGACAGAGAAATAGTTTTAACCCATCAAATAAATGATCAATCTTACTTCTCGGGTTACGTATATAATTTGCATCATGCCTTGCTAACCTTGTAAAGTTAGACTCATACTTTGCAACATTCTCTTCCTCCTTTTGTCTTAGACTCAGAAATTGTCTTTCTATATCTACTCGATGGTCATGAGAAAAGTATTTTTCTAAGAAAAGCTCTTTGAACTCCCTCCATTCCATATTTGATACTTCATCATCTTCCTTTGTTTTTTTAATCAATGACCACCATTGATCAGCATCTCCAGTGAGGCGGTAAACTGTCATGACAACTTTTTCCATTTCGCTACACCCCAAGGCATGGAATATTTTCTCTAAAGAACTTATTCATTGCTTAGCTACCAATGGATTTTTACTCCCATTGAATTTTGGTGTTTGTTTCTTCATTAAGTGATCTAACATTGATCCTCCACGCTGTGGATCTGGGTGCTCCATACGGGTAAGGTTATTATTCATAACCTGAGTGAGTTATCCCAGTATGGTGATATGCTGATCAGCACTAGTTGTATCACCAGATCCACTATAATTATCTTGATCAGGAGGGAAATCCCTACATGGAGTGAGTACATTGATACAGTTTCCATTCCTTCCACTAGGCACCATTTATAAACAATGGAATGCACTAGATTAGTTTATGAATCACAATACATAAATCCAAACTTGTAAAACACTTAACATAAATTGAACAGTTTATGGATATAATCCATAATCATAAAAAAAAATTCTTTGAGGAAGTATATACTCATAAATCCTTCATAATGGTTTGTAAAGAAAATGAGAATTATCCTAAGCATATCCCCCGGGAGTGTCATAACCAAGAGTACAGCAAGGCCCGTTGTCGTGTACCAGTTCACATTCGAATCTAGCTCAAAGCGGTGCTTTCAGGTTTTTCCTTTATGTACATATCTGCCAGAGCCGCTTATACCTTCTCGTATCCAGACCTAGATGTATTTCTCGGAAAACTCACAAAATCTCTACAATACCAAAATTCTAGGAAGTTCTTCTATATTAATCCTCAAAGTATATATTAGGGATTTGTGCTCTAATCAGAGTTTATCTAAATCTATCTTCCAAGGTTTGTACTAAACTTCCTCTGATACCAACTGTAACGCCCTGACCCTAGTTTCCTAGAGTCAGTGCATTATTACATAACATTGGCATGATCACAAAAGATAAAGTCTCGAAAGACCTATTAGTTTAGTAGCCTTGGAAACACTAGATATATTCATAAGTCTTACATTACATCATAAAGTGAAAAAGACTACAACAACATCTTGTATCCATAAACCACACTCATATCCCCACATAATATCTCTACAGTTCATTCATAAAATACTTCTTTACAACCTGGGAAAAAATAAAATATTAAAAGGGGTGAGCTCAGATGCTCAGTAAGGATAACAATATAGCGGAAACTTTCATAAATAAACATAAACATTTAAGGCAATGTATAACTAAAACAAAAGCCTTTTAAACTTTAACTTCAGCATAATATAGAAAAGGTAAAATTAAATAATTCCATTTACTTATTCACATGGATATTCTACTAGTCGAATAATCACATGAAATATCAATAACCACTTTCATAATAATGGAATGCATAATTCCAGACTATCATAACCACATAGTCAAGGCCTTGTGCCAAGACTGAAAATAATTTTTTGTCAAGGACTTTTTACAAGACATTAGTTTGTCTCATGAGACCTATCGAAGCATCTAGGAGCTATAGCGGGATCCACCCGTCACTTACTAAGTCCAATGCAATCCTCATATGAAATGTTTTAAACATAACATAAACATTCATATTGAAACTAGCATACGAAATGTCAACAATTTATCCATAATACATTAATGGTATAAAAATAAAACATCCATAGTCAAACATATCACAAAACCTTCAATACAATATGGAAGTTTTGTATCATAATAAATCAACTTCAAATAAACTTAAAATCCATCAAAGGATGTTGATATAGATGAAATCAAAACTATTTGAGAGAAATATCTCTTTTTTTGAAATAATTTAAAAGTCACATAATTATAAAAGAAAACATTTACTTTGAAACTATTCTTATAATATTGTAAGGGAAGCTTCGACGATTTTATAACGGCGTAAAATAGCCGCACCTGCCGTATAAGTTAAAAAAGACATTCTTACCTTAATTTTTTCGAAAAGGTTAAAAAGGACCCTATTTTGAAAACGACGGAAAGATTCCTTTATAAACATCTTATAAAAAGTCAAAAAAAGCGTATAAATGACTTTAACACATTTTCTATAAAATAGTAAGAATTTTTTGAAATATATTTTTAAGAAACATGGATGTTGTTGATAAAGAGGTCCTAGTAGATACTTACATAAAAACAACCTCAGATAATAAAGAGATTATGAAATTAACCCTTAACTTGTACTTTTCCTTGGTCGAGGGTAGGTTAACCTCATGTATAATTGTGAAATAATTTTTATTAAATTATACAAGAATCATATACATTAATATGATATCGTATATGAACTTTTAACATTGATTTGTTAATAATATCTTAGTATTATCATCATTTCGGGTGTTAACGGATTAATTTTCCTTTATATTCTTTGTTATGTGAGCCATATTTTTTATGTATGGGATTTATCTTATTCATATCCATAATGATATCATGTCTATAAACATTATTTTTAATCATCAAATGAAATTTATTCTTGAATGGATACGATGGGGAATGAATCTCATCAAGTTCGTGGAGACGGTAGTCCGTACGTACACACGAGCGACAATATCATTATTTTGATATTAAAATAATATATAATTGGATGGTGTATCATATATACAGAATAATTATCATGTTATATTTATTATTTAAATTAATTACACATCATTATTATACCCATCCAAATAATAATGTATTGAATAACAATTACACCACGACGTGGAGACGGTAGGCCATACGTACGCACGTATGGTGACATGTCATTAAAAGGATGGATAGAATACTGAATATGGTTGTACCATATTTTTAATAATATCACAGTATATATAAGATACTAGAGTTATTATTTTATAATGAAAATAAAAAATAAAGAAGAAGTGGAAGAAGAAAGGAACTTGAAAGAGGGTGGTGAAATCATTACCTCTTCTTCGGGTTCTTCCTTTTGATTTGATCAAAAGGGATCCTTAGGTTGGATTTATGATCAAACTAAGGACTCTAGGATGAAGTGAGGAAATTTGGGATGATATTTGGGTTGTGTTTGTCCTAGCCAAAAGGCTTTGAAGTTGTTAATTAGAGATAAGGTTGAGTGTCCTTTTATAAGAGGGGTGAGGGGCACCTTAGGAAAAGATAGAAATATTATTTTATAATAAATTAATATTCAGTTTCTAATGGCTCCAAAGTGATTTATTTAGAGTATAAGGTGGTTATGGGTCTAAATCCTTTCAACCAATATATTTTAGACAGGTTTGGGTCACTATATTAACCTTATCATTTATATTTAACTCTTAGTTAAATAGTTTGACATTTACAATGTCTCATTGTATTTTTATAATATATAGTTAATAAACTTATTATATACTTTAAAGAGACCCCCAAGTGGTCCATTAATGATACAAATATCATTATATAAGTCTCTTTGCCGAACCTTAGATTTTTAGGAATTGAATATCAATTAATAATATAATATTTGTTTTAAAAACTCTTTTATGTCAATTTTGAAACTATTTAATAATTTATTTTTGTTAAAGTCTTAAAAAATTTATTAATTCAAATAAAATTAATTTAATCAATAATAACATGTCATATTAACCAATAAAATTCTTTTATTTCATAAAAACTTCCAAATTATATTTATTTTAATATTTATAATACCAATTATTTGATTCTTTCATTAATAAGGAAAATACTGCATCATTATTGTCTCATAAATAAATTTAATTATTAAATGTCTAAAAATTATAAATAAAATACCATTATGTAGTAACTCGTTTTATCTTTATAATTAATATTTATATTCGAAAATATAACATATATAACCCTATGTAAAAATTGTTTTTCTAAAAGATATATGCTTATGTCATTTTTGTATTTACTTTAACTTAATTAATATAAAGCGTCATTATCACTTAAAAGTGGATCCATGGGGTCCCAAAATCGACCCAAAGATTCCCATGATAGTAAATATATCAACATATAGGGTTATGAAACGTTTTAGGGTAATTTAATATTATTATAATATCATTTATTTACCCTTATTTACCGGATTTACCCTTTAACCATGGTAAATAAAATATTTACCGAAGTAATTATTCAAAATGTATAAAAATAAGAGTTACCTATTTACACAATTTGGAAATCCTGATTCCAAATATGTAATCCATTTTTTCAAATTCAAAACACATAAGTGGCAGAAATTAATTTAAAATTAATTCCCGCTCTCAAAACAAAAAGCGTGTTTTTAAGAAACAATAACTATCAAAAGATTGACACTTGTTTATGTCTGGTTTAAATGAGAAATTACATCCAATGACCAACATTGTATTAAATGGTAAAAATATATTATAAATATACTTTAAAACCACTCAAATTCATAATTTAATACTATTAATTATTTTTATTAAAAAAGTTATTTTTAATTAAAATTTAGTAATTTTCACTATTCATCAAAATATGAAAGTTATCAGAAAATTAACAAAAATTCACCCTAAGCTAATTTAGATATTCTGAATCCAAAAATAAAGTTAATTTTGAAAGATAAAATGTATAGATTTTCAAAAGGTGGGTATTACTATTCATAACGGCTAGTTTGATTGGTTGTGGTGTGTGTTAGAACTCGAAGTTGCATACAACACACGCTATTGTATTATTCAAAGAGAAGCATATTGTGGAAGCTTGGGCTGTTACAACATGTATAAATCCTATTTTTATAATTCATTTAATATTTTTTATACCATATATTATAATGGCTAAGATATAAAGTAACATAATATTATTTATTTGTTCTCTTAAACTCAGTCTTACATGGAATGAATCCTATTAAAAGAACTTGAAATTGTGTGTAAAAAAATCCAAACATAGTGTTGAGTATATTGAAAGATAATATGGTTTTTCATGTAGAGAAGAATTATCTTGGTGTAGTGTACAACAAAATACATCAAATAAATTTAAAAAAAATATATCTCATATAAATCTTGGGTTGTTACAAGGAGTTGGTCGTATGGCTATTCCATTTGTAGGAGTAACATTTATGGAACTCAACCACATAGTTAATCCATTTATAAGACAGATATATATAATGATGTCCTAAGAAACCTTTAAGTGTTTTATATATTTTATATGGGGTTTAATGATTTTCTTTGAGAAAAAATTGTGTTGCTTTTTCATGTGAAAATATTTTATTTCATATTCTCAAAGAACTTTGATGATGAAGGTGAAATTTATTTGAGCATTCATGTTTTTAATGAACTAATAGTTTCCTTTATTTTTATATCCCTTATGGATCTTCTGTTCTCATCCCAAGTTTTTAAAACGTTTTCTCATTGTTTAAGTATGGGTAAGGGAAAAGAAAAAGTCAAGTTAGATGTCATGAAGATTTTCCCTGAAAGGAATTCATGATATCTTTTAAAAGTTATATATTATGGGAAAACTGGATACTGAATGAGAGATTCCACTTTGTATTTTGTTATTTTTTTATGTATGATTTATTTCTTAATTCTATAAAACTCTAAACCTAAAAATGTCCTCAATGTGAATGAAATTGAATTGTTGACTAAAACTCAAGATTCTATAATTTTAAGGTCGGGGGCTAATAGAAATATTTTTCAACAACATGATTATTCTATTTTGGATATCTTCATGTGATAGAATCCCCTAATGATTTTGTAGGAATACTAGTACATAGGTAGTTGAGCAATGTATTATGTTCCTGGAGAATATATTTCTATCCTTAGTATGTGATGAAAATGAAAATTTTATACTAGTATTGTAAATTATTAAGTACAAAATGGATCAATGATGGTTATTAGTCCATAATACTAGGGGTTGAGAATAAATAGAATAGATGTAATGTCATGATTTTAAGGAGACATTTTTCAAATAGCATTTCCCTCATGAGAAATGAACTAAAATTAAGAGAAATTTCCTTAGATTAAATCAAAAGTAATATGAATGTGTTGTGGAGTATGGGGATACCTTTATAAGACTAGTAAGGTAAGTTATAGATTACATACAAAATACAGAATACAAGATCGAATTTTCTATTAAATGGATTAATCTAAGTCTCTGAAGTGTGTTAGTCTCTCAATATTTTTCTTCATATATTGAAATGTTTTATTCACCATAAAATAGAGAATGAATTTTATAGATCATATATATTCAATGGAAATAAATAAAATAATATTTCTATTGAACACCAAGAAAATAAAGAATCACTATGAGAAAAGTGGGTTTTTGCAGAGGGCTATTTATAATGGTATCATCTCCCATCGCAAATAGTACTTGCTGAGAGACTATTTGTGATGAGAAACATATCCTAGAAAAATTAGTCCTTAATAAAAAATTGTTTATGATGGTAAAAATGGCCCATCGTAAATACCTTTAACGTATATTGAATGTAAAACCATTGTAAAGGTATTAGTGCTGGTAATATACCCCCTTCACAAATATCTTCCATCATTATTGTAATTTTTTATGGGAATTAATTCCCATCATAAATAAAATCTTAGTATAAAAGTATTTTCAATATTCCCCATCATAAAAATACATTTTTAATTAATATTAAAACCCACAAAATGAGCATCAAAAGATTAAAAAGGAAGTAATAACTAAATGTGGGTATTATTTTTCCTATAAATTAAAGGAAGAGGATAGTTTCCATGACCAGGAAGATTGTGTGAACCCCTTGGAGTCATAAAATCACATGAACAACATAAGGCCATTGAGACTACCATACGTAGCACATAACCTGCAGAAGGCCCCATGAAGTACCTTTGAAAAATCCTCCTTGTTCTTATGGAATCATTATAGACACTCGTTGATCATGTGGATTCAAATAGAAAAGAACCCATGGTTCATGCGAAATTTCAAGCTATTGGTGCTTGAAAAACCATCCAAAAATCCTTGGAAAATAGGGAGAAAATACCCAAAAGTTGAGACCCTCTTGTGGTCACGACACATCACCGATAGGTAGAGTTATTATCTTAGAAAACACACATATAACCTTGTGATATCCCTATCCTTTTTAAAATTGAAAAAGGAAATAAAAAGTGTAAATGTGGGAGACTCTTTTTCTCAAAATAATCTCCTGATGTGCCCCAAGAATTTTGCAAGACACTGCAAACCCATGACAACATGTCTACCTTGTTGTGAGAGAGACCATTAGAGTATCACCTGAGTAATGAGAAATAACTTAGATATGATTAGGTAGTCTTTCTCTCCCCCATTGGTTACAAGAATAAGAAGAATGGTTTTCCCATAACAAATGATCATACATCACCATAAGACCTTTCTTGGTCACACGACACATCACTGATGGGGTGAATGATTATCCTCAATATCACTCAAGTGAACTCAAAATACCCCAAGACCTTGTAAATTAAACAAGGAAAATAAATAAGGGGAAATAAGGGAGCCTCTTATGGTGGTAAAAATCATGTGATGCACTAGAATGGTCTCGCAAAACACCTTGATAAGCCATTCTTATTTCAAAAAAGGTCCCATACAAATCGCCTGAGATCACGTGAAGACATGTTGACAAGTTCCTTTATCTCATGAAGGCCCTAGGTCATGTCGGTATGACAATATAAAAGTCCCTTGGAATTTATGCATAATTAAACATGTCTCCATTAATTGGATATAATCGGATAAATGGGGTGTTGATGGGATGGTCTTTCGGTCACTGAAAATCATAGGATTCCCCTAGAATGACCTATGGTAGGACCCTATGAATATGGGTGATTCCAAATCCCTTCAGTGGATTCAACCTATATTTTCATGATACACGCCGCAATAAGAGGAAAATAAATAGGGTGGAGAGACCTGTAAATCCTCCCCCCCAGCTTGAAATTTGTATCCTTACACTAATGGATGAACTATTGGATCCTCAAACTGGCACACTCAGGAATAAAAGTGGATTTCTCGGAGAATCTGATCTCGCTACCGGGAATGTTTTCCATCAGTTATGATTCAAGGAACAACTAGAGTGATCATGAATCTTGCATAATCACTTCATGTAATCACTCGTTGATCGTGCATAGGACTTTTGGGGGTTATGTGAAGTAGATACAACATATTTTCTAAAACATGTGAGACTTAAAACTATATAACAATGAATAAATCTAAGGAATATCTAATAAAATGCTGGAAACAAGACAAAAATATATAAGACATATGTGAATAACATATACACTGATCCTCATGTGCTTCACATGAACCACTTGGGTCATGTGAAAGAACCATGACATATCACTCATGTCATGAAACACTACCTGGTATACTATTTGGATTATGGGAAGTCCCTTGGACATGTTAGAGCAAGTCACATGGTGCCCCAAAGCATTCTGCCCATGTTTCCCAAAACCCTATGAGATCACCATCCAAGCCTAAAAATGTTCTCTAGACATGTCACCTAGATTATATAGTGACTTCAGTATGTATCATCTAAGTATCATGATAGCATCGGGGGAATGTCAACTCGCTCTTGTGGAATCCTTCGAAAAATCCAGATAGACTTGGCAATGCCCTTCGGACATGTCAATTGGCTCCCACGATAACACCCATACAAGTCAGCTGGGATATACAACACCCTCAGAGAAATGTCAAACTGACTCTCTTGATTCCCTCCAAGTGTCTGAGCCAACATTCATGATGACAATAGAGCATTTTAGTTGGCTCTTATGACACCTTTTAAGCATGTCAACTAGAATCATGGGATGGATTCTAGGACAACCCAGTAAAGTCTTGCAATTCCCTCAAAAAAAAAGACATTTTTTATCAAACAATAACTTTCATACATGCCATCCAGACCATGTGATATCCCTCGAATAAGTCAACTTTATCCTTCAATTATATCTAGGCAGGTCAAGCATACATCCTATGACATGTCAAGCAAACAATCAAGGCATGTCAATCGAACAATTAAGGTATGTTAGGAATATAAGAAGTCTAGGTCAGACAGACATCCCAAAACATGATAACCTTGTCCACCCTCAGTGTGTATGCCCCGATCAGTGAGGAAACTAATAGGACCAGTTTGAGATATACCTAACACTGAGAGGGGGGTGAATCAATGTTGGGGAATTTTTAAACCAATTGTAACTTTTTATCCTTGTACCTCCTAAACCTGTTGGGATCTTGATTCTCATATTCTCTTTTCTCTGTCACATGAAACTATATGAAAGTAGTAAATATAGCACATGATATTTTTATAACTTTCACTACTCAATAAGAGTATCTAAATCCTTGGAAAGGTTGGAAATAATCCTGACCATATAACCACTAGAAAATAATCCTTTTGTGTTGTTAAAATGATTAGGATATACCCTTACACTCAGTAATAACTTTGATAACATTACAATAGTGAAAGTTTTTACAGCACTTGGATGGATCTTTATACTACCTCCCAATACAGTCTTATCCTTGTTGACAAGGGTTTGTGACACCAATGAAGTCTTCCACCTATAGAGACTTTTTGATGTCACAGTTCTACTTTTTTCCTCCACAACTTTCTTCTTCACTTTGTTACTTGCATGACAGCATACAAGCAACTTCTCTTACTTCTTCAAAAAATAAAACTTAATATCCACACTAACATATTCTTCTATCAGTCACAATACTATTAATTTTTTATGTAATGATTAACAAAAACTCTTCTCTAACCCAAATTATACTTGGATGATATCAATTTGGTCACCAGATCTCCTACTCTTCTTTCCTCTTTCTTCTTCAGTGAAAAACCAACTGCAGTGAGATCTCTTCTTCTTCTTCTTAGAATCACAAATTTCCTATGTGATTATTAAATCAATAAATATTAGATCAACTTAGAATCACCACAATTGATACACCCTAAATAATAATCAATCTTTAAGTGGGCACACTCAATTATTCATAGACACAAAATAATATGGAATAGTGCAGTATTGTCTTGATCTCCCTTTCTTCTTCCTTGGTGAAAATATGAGTTTAGGTGCACATATATTTCTTATTAACACACAATAATTGTGTATGATTTTTCTCCTCTTTAAGTTGTGTATCAACCAGGTACACACACAGTTTTAAGTGATGTTTCTACTTCATGAACTATCCTATATCCTTTACAAACTTCCTTGCATCATGTGGCATGAGTGCTTCACAAATAAAAATCCATTATGTGGACAACCTTGGATTCCATAGACCATTTCTATTTCTTCATGTAACACCCCAAGCTTCCACGGCACGTTTCCTTTTGAATAATGCAATGGCATGCATTGTACGCAACTTCGAGATTCTAACACACCACAACCAATCAATCTAGCCTCTATGAAATTTTATAAATTCTATCTCTCAAAATGGAATTCTTTTTTGGATTTGGAATATCGAAATTATCCTAGGGTGAAATTTTGGTACTTTTCGGATAACTTTCATATTTTGATGAATAGTGAAAATTACTAAATTTTAATTAAAAACAAATTTTTTAATCGAAATAATTAATATTGATAAATTATGAATTTGAGTGGTTTTAAAGTATATTTTGAATATATTTTTACCATTTAATTCAATGTTTTTCATTGGACATAATTTCACAATTAAACCAGACATAAACAAGTGCCAATCTTTTGATAGTTATTATCTCTTAAAAACACGCTTTTTGTTTTAACAACGGGAATTAATTTTAAATTAATTTCTGCCACTTCTGTGTTTTGAATTTGGAAAAATGGATTCCATATTTGGAATCAGGATGTCTAAATTGTGTAAATAGGTAACTTTTATTTTTAGACATTTTGAATAATTACTTCGGTAAATATTTTATTTACCATGCTTAAAAGGTAAATCCGGTAAATAAGGGTTAAAAAAATATTATAATAATAAAACAAATTACCCTAAAACGTGTCCTAACCTTATTGGTTGATACATGTCCGACCATGGGCATCTTTGGGTCGATTTTGGGACCCCATGGAGCCACTTGTAAGTGATATGGACACTTTATTTTAATTAAGTTAAAATGAATACAAAAATGACACAAGCATATATCTTTTAGAAAATAAATTTTTACATAGGGTTATATATTTTGGATTTTCGACTAAAAATATTTATTAGAAATATAAAAATATTTCCTAAATAATGGTATTTTATTTATAATTTTTAGACATTAAATAATGTAATTTATTTATGACACAATGATGATGAAGTAATTACCATAATAGTAAAAAATTAAAATAATTGATATTATAAATACCCAAATAAATATAATTTGAGACTTTTAATGAATTAAACTAATTTTATAGGTTAATATGCCATGTTAATAATTATTTAATTATATTTTTTCGAAGTAATAATTCTGTTATGAGTTTTACAAAAATCAACTATTGAATAGTGTCAAAATTGACATAAAAGAGTTTTTAAAACAAATATTATATTATTAATTGATATTAAATTCCTAAAAATCTAAGTTTCGGCCAAGATACTTATATCATGATAGGTTTATTATTAATTGACCACTTGGGGGTCTCTTGGATGTATATATTAAGTTTATTAACTATATAATATAAAAATACAAAGTGACATGGTAAATGTCAAACTAATTAACTAAGAGTTAAAACTACAAGATAAGGTTAATATAATGCTCCAAACCTGTCTACATTATATTTTTTGAATGGTTTCTGAAATATCCCCACCTTAAACTTTTAATAATAAACTTTGGAGCCATTAGAAACCGAATATGAATTTATTATCAATTAATATTTCTAGATTTTCCAAAGGATCCCCTCACCCCTCTTATAAAAGGGCACTCCTCATTCTCATTTATTCACACCTTCAAATCCTTTTGGTTCGGCCAACCAATTCCAAAATACTCTCTCAACTTCCCTCACTACAACATAGAGGCATTAATTTGATCAGAAATCCAACCTAAGGATCCATTTTGATCAAATCAAAAGGAAGAACCCGAAGAAGAGGTAATTTTTTCACCACCCCTTTTCAAGTTCCTTTATTCTTCCACTTCTTCTTTCTTTGTTATTACCATTCTAAAATAATAACTCCAGTATATTATATATACTGTGATGTTATTATAAATATGGTACAACCATATTCAGTATTCTATCCACCCTTTTAATAACATGTCACCATACGTGCGTACGTACGGCTTACCGTCTCCACGTCGTGGTGTAATTGTTATTCAATATATTATTATTTGGGTGGGTATAATAATGATGTGTAACTCATTTAAATAATAAATATAACATGATAATGATTCTGTATATATGATATACCATCCAATTATATATTATTTTAATATCAAAAGAATGATATTTTCGCTCGTGTTTACGTACGGAGTACCATCTCCACGAACGCGATGAGATTCATTCTCCATCATATCCATTCAAGTATAATTCTCATTTGATGATTAAAAATAATTTGTAAGGACTTTATATCATTCTGGATATGAATAATATACATCCCATTAATAACAAATATGGCTCACATAACAAAGAATATAAAGTAAAATAAACCCGTTAACACCCGAAATGACGATAATTCTAAGATATTATTAACAAATCAATGTTAAAAGAACATATATGATATCATATTAATTTAAATTATTCTTGTATAATTCAATAACAATTATTTAACCATTATACTGGAGGTTAACCTACCATTGACCAAGGAAAAAGTACAAAGTAATGGGTTTCTTAACTCACTCTTAATTTTGTGAGAATTCCATTGTTCACCACTTAATTATTGCATGTGGTGTATGTGTACTACCCATGATTGTATTAATTGTGTAATATACCTTAATTTATGGGAATTAACATCATCATGGTATTATCCTTCTTTCATGGGTGTATGTTTCATAAGTTACCTAATCGATAAGGGAATTTGAAATTTCAATTTCCACTCATTTGGATT
This sequence comes from Viscum album, assembly GCA_963277665.1. NCBI lineage: Eukaryota > Viridiplantae > Streptophyta > Magnoliopsida > Santalales > Viscaceae > Viscum > Viscum album. The sequence continues at coordinate 2,076,985,632 of OY728128.1, read as the reverse complement.
TACGCATATTTCATTGATTATATTACCCTAAGATTATGTGTGGAATCACTATTCATTTGATTATGTCATAATTTCCACTCCCCTTCCTGTGGATATACTTTTGATACACATAATCACTCCATTGATAATTCTCAAGTCATTGATATGAATTTGATAAGAGTAATTTTAACTCATTCTCCATTTGTTGAGTTAAACATCCAATTCGTTGGTGTTGTTTTTACAAGAATATGTGTGAATGTCCTTTGATTGTTTTACACTAAATATCCAATCATATTTAGTTTATTTATAATTGTCACACATAATTATTTCATTGATTTATCCTTAACCTAAGGATACAACCTTTATGAGATATTTCATCTCAATTTACATTCCATTGAGACTTCTTTGTTGTTATACACCAAATCACTTTTATGTGGTGTATATAATGTACTTTGACATAGTATATCATGAATTCCTTTATTATCATGATATTACAATGTTTTGATTACCTCAATTATTTGTATTCAAGTGTCTCTCTTTTGGTTAGAAACTCTAACTAAAATACCATTTTTAAATGTTTTAAAGACTTATTCTTCTAAATCTTGCTCATTAATGTCCATGTTTTAAAAAATGGTTTTAAGGATTTATTTATATGGAAATTAAAGTTTTAAAATTAAAACTCCTTTTAAAAGTTTCAAAGTGGTATGGGACACTTTGATTCAAAAATCTATTCTTGACAAATAGTGTGACTTTAAATGATTTCAGGAAAAAGGGGGATATTTCTCTCAAATAGTTTTGATGATTATTTTCATCTATGTCAATATCGTTCATTATTCTCAATTGAGGTTAATATGATACAATACAATCTTACATATTGTATCGAATGAGTTACGTTTGACTGTGGATATTCTATTTTTATACCATTCATGGTTTTTGGATAAAGTATTGACATTTCGTATGCTAGTTTTAATACGAATGTTTATGTTATGTTTCAAACATGTTCATATGAGGAATGCATTGGACTTAATAAGTGACGGGTGGAGCCCACTATAGCTCCTAGATGCATCGGTAGGTATCATGAGACAAAATAGTGTCTTGGCACAAGGCCTTGACAAAATCTTATTTGTAGTCTTGGCACGAGGCCTTGGCTATGTGGTTATGATAGTCTGGCATTATGCATTCCATCATTGTGAAAGTGGTTATTGATATTGCATGTGATTGTTCGACTAGTAGAATATCCATGTGAATAAGTAAATGTAATTATTTCATATTATCTTTTCCATATTATGCTGAAGTTCAAGTTTAAAAGGCTTTTGTTTTAGTTATAAATTGCTTTAAGTGTTTTTTCTTATCTATGAAATATTCTGCTATATTTTTATCCTTACTGAGCATCTGAGCTCACCCCTTTCAGTGTTTTATTTTTTCCAGGATGAGAAGAAGTAATTTATAAATAACCTTCAAGGATAGTATGAGGGGATATGAAGACAAGATGTTGTTTTAGTTTTTTTTACCTTATGATGTAATGTAAGACTTATGAATATATCTAGTGTTTCCAAGACTACTAAACTAATCAGTCTTTCGAGACTTGATCCTTTGAGATCATTCCAATGTTATGTAATAATGATCTGAATCTGGGTATCTAGGTTTGGGGCGTTACAGTTGGTATTAGAGGAAGTTTAGTACAAACCTTGAAATCTAGATAAACTCGGATTAGAGAACGTAGACCTAAGATGAACTTTGAGGATTAGTATAGAAGAACTTCCTAGAATTTTGGTATCGTAGAGATTTTGTGAGTTTTCCGAGCAATACATCCCTGTCTGGATACGAGCAGGTAGAGGCGGATCTGGCACAGATGTACCTAGGGTTAAAACTCGAAAACACCGCTTTGAGCTAGACTCGAACAGGAACTGGTGCACGAAAACGGGCCTTGATGTACTCTTGGTTATGACACTCTAGGGGGATATTCTTAGGATAATTTACATTTTATTTACAAACCAATTTGAAGTAATATATATATAAGATGAGAGTAAATGACCTTGGTTAATCCTAATATGTTTCAAATTGAGAATATGGTGACATGTTAATCTCTAAATGATTTTATGACTACTGTTACTCACACAATGCTTTCTGGTTTTAGTCAATGGCTAGATTCCAAGGAAGTCATAGTGACTTTGAGAATGATGTACAAGGTGGGAACAGTGGTGGCAATGAGCAACAAAATGGAATTTTTATAGGCGTAAAAGATATCGTCTTTATGCCAAATCATTTTTCCAAAAATATGATCAACAATATATATATTAACCAATTACCGAACTCAAAAAATAAGAGAAAGGTGATGAATGATAAGAGCTGCAGTAGTGGAGACCATGGAGAAAGAAATCCTCAATTTCCATCATGAAGGAAATGTGGAAGGAGACACCCATGAAAGTGTCTCAATGGGACAAAGAAATGCTTTACGTGCGGGAAGGAAGGACATAAAATGAAGAATTGCTGAAGAAAAATGAAGAGTACTATGGAAGAAGATAAAAATGGTCCCAATGATCCATTTACAATCATTTGCCATAAATTTAGGATACCTGGCCATTACTCGAGTGAATGTCCTATTCTATAGGATATTTTCTTGGTCAGAGAAAAAGCTATGTGGAAATAAATGGTTGGATAAATGTTTAAAAATTATTAGTGATCCTTGTTGAATGGTTTACTTTGGAATAATTTTCTCTTGTAATTGTAACACTAAAATTTGCCATGTGAGAATGATATTTATGGAAGAATTGTCTTTTCTCTTGTGGATATAGTTATAAATAACCATTTGGTTTTATATGATCATTGGGTTTGAGGCAATTACAAATTATTATAATTTGGGATGAAAATGCAAGGTATGAGATAACATTTGTGGTTAAATTATGTTATGGTTATTTTGAGGAATTTATCTCATTTTGGTAATGTTATAAAATATAGTTTTTGAAAAAGGAAAACACGTAGACCGTGTGACAACCTGTCGCGTCGGACAAAGCTGTGGGAATAGAACCCACAACCAAAGTGCGATTGGGATTTATCGCCTACCACTGGACTACGTGAAGTCCCTGGTTAGTGTGACTATTATTTTTAGTTAAATGATTTTATTGATCAATAATAATTTGATTTGGGATCTTATGTCTTACCAAATGAATACCCTTAGTATAGGAAAATGATTTGGTGATTAAGTGATAAATGTTATTTTGGAAGTTGTTCGCTTTTTTGAGAACACTATATGCCAAAGGAAAATAGAGTAGTATGGGATTTCATTTGAGGAGTAATAGAAGATTTTTATCTATGTTTTTATTGTGGATTTATATTGATTTGGGTTATTTATGGAAAATATTGGGTTAATTACTTTTAATTATGTGACTTTAAGAGTAATTAATTTCATTTAGAGATACAATTTAACATGGGAGACTACATAATCAAATTCTTCTATGTTTTGGGTTTCAATATTATTTTGGATTATATTGAAGGATTTTAAGGACAATTGATTATTGAATGGTATTTATTTAACTTTGGGGTATTATTGGTTTAATTTTAGAAATTAAGATTAGTGTGTATTTCTCTCAAGGAATGTCCTTTTGGGGGATCATTAGATCTTGTACTAACCATTTTGGTTTTGATTAATCTCTAAATACAATATAAATATATAGTTTATCCTGCATGGATCATGTGATTCTATAGAAGTTTATTCTAGCTCTTCCAGTGTGACCAAGTCTTCTTGAATACTCATCGTTTTAAAAAAAATGAGTTAGTGGTGGAAATTTATTAAAGAATGAAACTCTACTTAAAAAGTAAGTATATATCTTTATATTCTTAGTCAATATCATAAATGAATTCATCATCCTTATGTAATGTAACTTAAAACAAAAAATGTTGTACGTTTACTTTTCCTACTAGGAGACTAATGATCGTTTGTCCCAACACAAGTTTGTGGTTTTCTTATTTTTAACTTTCTCCTGATCATGATTTATATCCCTCTCCATCAGAACTTGACACTTAGTTTATCATCCACATCCATGTTTTCCTACCTGGAATCCTAGTATGGGTTATCTTGGGTGACCTTTATACCTCTCTTCCTTTCTTTTAAAGTGATAGTTTCATTGACTCTTTTTCTGATGTGGGACTTTCCATTATATTCGCAAGACCAATTTTAAAAATTGCGAGGACACAATTTATTTAAGGAGGGGATAATGTAACACCTCAAGCTTCCATGGTACGTTTCCCTTTGAATAATGCAATGGCGTGCATTGTACGCAACTTCGAGATTCTAACACACCACAACCAATCAATCTAGCCGTTATGAAATTTTATAAATTCTATCTCTCAAAATGGACTTCATTTTTGGATTTGGAAGATCGAAATTATCCTAGGGTGAAATTTTGGTACTTTTCGGATAACTTTCATATTTTGATGAATAGTTAAAATTACTAAATTTTAATTAAAAACAACTTTTTTAATCGAAATAATTAATATTGATAAATTATAAATTTTAGTGGTTTTAAAGTATATTTAGAATATATTTTTACCATTTAATTCAATGTTTTTTATTGGATATAATTTTACAATTAAACCAGACATAAACAAGTGTCAATCTTTTGATAGTTATTATCTCTTAAAAACACGCTTTTTGTTTTAACAATGGGAATTAATTTTAAATTAATTTCTGCCACTTCTGTGTTTTGAATTTGGAAAAATGGATTCCATATTTGGAATCAGGATGTCCAAATTGTGTAAATACGTAACTTTTATTTTTAGACATTTTGAATAATTACTTCGGTAAATATTTTATTTACCATGGTTAAAAGGTAAATCCGGTAAATAAGGGTTAAAAAATAATATTATAATAATAAAAAAATTACCCTAAAACGTGTCCTAACCTTATTGGTTGATACATTTCCGACCATGGGCATCTTTGGGTCGATTTTGGGACCTCATGCAGCCACTTGTAAGTGATAGGGACACTTTATTTTAATTAAGTTAAAATGAATACAAAAATGACTGAAGCATATATCTTTTAGAAAATAAATTTTTACATAGAGTTATATATGTTGGATTTTCTACTACAAATATTCATTAGAAAGCTAAAAACATTTCCTACATAATGGTATTTTATTTATAATTTTTAGAAATTAAATAATTTAATTTATTTATGACACAATGATGATGCAGTAATTATCATAATAGTAAAAAATTAAAATAATTGATATTATAAATACCCAAATAAATATAATTTGAGACTTTTAATGAATTACACTAATTTTATAGGTTAATATGACATGTTATTAATTATTTAATTAACTTTTTTCGAAGTAATAATTCTGTTATGAGTTTTACAAAAATCAACTATTGAATAGTGTCAAAATTGACATAAAAGAGTTTTTAAAACAAATATTATATTATTAATTGATATTAAATTCCAAAAAATATAAGGTTCGGAAAAGAGACTTATATCATGATATTTTTATCATTAATGGACCACTTGGGGGTATCTTGGATGTATATAGTAATTTTATTAACTATATAATATAAAAATACAAAGTGACATGGTAAATGTAAAACTAATTAACTAAGAGTTAAAACTAAAAGATAAGGTTAATATAATGACCCAAACCTGTCTAAATTCTATTGGATGAATGGTTTTCGACCTATCCCCACCTTAAACTTTGAATAATAAACTTTTGAGCCATTATAAACCGAATTTGAATTTATTATAAATTAATATTTCTAGCTTTTCCAAAGGTGCCCCTCACCCCTCTTATAAAAGGGAACTCCTCCTTCTCATTTATTCACACCTTCAAAGCCTTTTGGTTCATCCAACACCTGCCCAAATAATCTCTCAACTTCCCTCACTACAAACTAGAGGCCTTAATTTGATCATAAAGCCAACCTAAGGATCCCTTTTGATCAAATCAAAAGGAAGAACCCGAAGAAGAGGTAATGTTTTCACCACCCCTTTTCAAGTTCCTTTCTTCTTCCACTTCTTCTTCCTTTGTTATTACCATTCTAAAATAATAACTCCAGTATCTTATATATAATGTGATGTTATTATAAATATGGTACAACCATATTCAGTATTCTATCCACCCTTTGAATAACATGTCACCATACGTGCGTACGTACGGCTTACCGTCTCCACGTTGTGGTGTAATTGTTATTCAATATATTAGTATTTGGGTCGGTATAATAATGAGGTGTAACTCATTTAAATAATAAATATAACATGATAATGATTCTGTATATATGATATACCATCCAATTATATATTATTTTAATATCAAAAGAATGATATTTTCGCTCGTGCGTATGTACGGAGTACCGTCTCCACGAACACGATGAGATTCATTCTCCATCATATCCATTCAAGTATAATTATCATTTGATGATTAAAAATAATGTTTAAGGACTTGATATCATTCTGTATATGAATAATATACATCCCATTAATAACAAATATGGCTCACATAACAAAGAATATAAAGTAAAATAAACACGTTAACACCCGAAATGACGATAATTCTAAGATATTATTAACAAATCAATGTTAAAAGATCATATATGATATCATATTAATGAAAATGATTCTTTTATAATTCAATAAAAATTATTTCACCATTATACAGGAGGTTAACCTACCATCGACCAAGGAAAAAGTACAAAGTAAGGGGTTTCTTAACTCACTCTTAATTTCGTGAGAATTCCATTGTTCACCACTTAATTATTGCATGTGGTGTATGTGTACTGCCCATGATTGTATTAATTGTGTAATATAATTTAATTTATTGGTATTTACATCATCATGGTATGATCCTTCTTTCATGGGTGTATGTTTCGTAAGTTACCTAATCGATAAGGGAATTTGAAATTTCAATTTACACTCATTTGGATTTACGCATATTTCATTGATTATATTACCCTAAGATTATGTGTGGAATCACTATTCATTTGATTATGTCATAATTTCCACTCCCCTTCCTGTGGATATAATTTTGATACACATAATCACTCCATTGATAATTCTCAAGTCATTGATATGAATTTGATAAGAGTAATTTTAACTCATTCTCCATTTGTTGAGTTAAACATCCAATTCGTTGGTGTTGTTTTTACAAGAATATGTGTGAATGTCCTTTGATTTTTTTACACTTAATATCCAATCATATTTAGTGTATTTATAATTTTCACACAAAATTATGTCGTTGATTTATCCTTAACCTAAGGATACGTCCTTTATGAGAGATTTCATCTCAATTTACATTCCATTGAGACTTATTTGTTGTTATACACCAAATCACTTTTATGTGGTGTATATAATGTACTATGACATAGTATATCATGAATTCATTTATTCTCATGATATTATAATGTTTTTATTACCTCAATTATTTTTATTCAAGTGTCTCTCTTTTGGTTAGAAACTCTAACTAAAATACCATTTTTAAATGTTTTAAAGACTTATTCTTCTAAATCTTGCTCATTAATGTCCATGTTTTAAAAAATGGTTTTAAGGATTTATTTATATGAACATTAAATTTTTAAACTTAAAACTCCTTTTAAAAGTTTCAAAGTGGTATGGGAAACTTTTATTCAAAAATCTATTCTTGACAAATAATGTGACTTTAAATGATTTCAAGAAAAAGGAGGATATTTCTATCAAATAGTTTTGATGATTATTTTCATCTATGTCAATATCCTTCATTATTCTCGATTGAGGTTAATATGATACAATAAAATATTTCATATTGTATCGAATGAGTTATGTTTGACTGTGGATGTGCTATTTTTATACCATTCATGGTTTTTGGATAAAGTATTGACATTTCGTATGCTAGTTTTAATACAAATGTTTATGTTATGTTTCAAACCTGTTCATATGAGGAATGCATTGGAGTTAATAAGTGACGGGTGGAGCCCGCTATAGCTCCTCAATGCATTGTTAGGTCTCATGAGACAAAATAGTGTCTTGGCACAAGGCCTTGACAAAATCTTATTTGTAGTCTTGGCACGAGTCCTTGGCTATGTGGTTATGATAGTCTGGCATTATGCATTACATCATTATGAAAGTGGTTATTGATATTGCATGTGATTGTTCGACTAGTAGAATATCCATGTGAATAAGTAAATGGCATTATTTCATATTATATTTTCCATATTATTCTTAAGTTCAAGTTTAAAAGGATTTTGTTTTAGTTATAAATTGCTTTAAGTGTTTATGCTTATCTATGAAAGCTTCTGCTATATTGTTATCCTTAGTGAGCATCTGAGCTCACCCCTTTTAGTGTTTTATTTTTCCCAGGATGAGAAGAAGTAATTTATGAATGACCTGGAAGGATAGTATGAGGGGATATGAAGACAAGATGTTTTTTTAGTTTTTTTTACCTTATGATGTAATGTAAGACTTATGAATATATCTAGTGTTTCCAAGACTACTAAACTAATCGGTCTTTGGATACTTGATCCTTTGATATCATGCCAATGTTATGTATTAATGCACCAACTCTGGGTATCTAGGGTCGGGGTGTTACACTTCTTATTGTCAATACTTCACATATTTTCAATGATCTATGTACTATCATTGATTTGTAGATAACCTTTTCTTTGTGGGCCATCTTTCCTTCCGTCTACCGCTTCTTCTTATAAATACTATCTTGTCTTCCGCAAATAGTCCTTGCTTCCATGGACTATCTTCTCTTCTGAGGACTACCTCTTATTCCATAGACTATCTTAAATTTCATGAATCTCCTTATCCTCTATAGACTACCTCTAATTAGGTTAACTTTTTCCCCTCTGAGGACTACCTCTTCTTCCACTAACTGATGATTCTTCCACGTACTACTGATGCTTCATGAATAACCTCTTTGCTCCGTGAAATACCTTTTTTCCATGTACTCCCCTTTCTCCACGGAATAAGTCTCTTATGCCAAGACTCCTTATCTTTTTCGGAATTTCTTCCCTGAGAACTATTCTGTACATAGCCAAATTTTTCCCCCAGCGATGATATTTTCTATTGATTTTCTATCTACCTTAATGATGGAATTAGGGTCCTTTGTATAGACAAATAAATTCGAAAATGTTTCTAATCTAATTTACCCAAATCTTAAATGTGGTACAGCCTTCACCATGTAATGTTATCTTTCTGTGAACTGTGATCCTCTCACGAACCATGATCCACCCATGAACTATTTTCCATTTGCGGTCTACGTAGCACCTTTCTCACTTTGTGGTGGCTGATTCCTTCTGCTAACGAATCACTATCTTTCAGTCATGAAGAAACCAACTTATGTGAATGGTTGGCCTTACAAATACCATTGGCCACCCATGAACTTCAATCCACCCACGAACTACGAGCCTTCTACATACCACAATCCTCCCACGAATCGTGAGCCTCCTGTGAAACGTCTTCCTTACACAGTCGGCATACTATCCTTCACGGTTTGTATAACACTACTATGTAGAATCCTCCATTTTATGATTTTTCTTCACTGCTTTGCATACCTTCTATGTAGTTCGTGAACTGTTATTTAGGTTCTGCGAATTGTGCTTCATGAACTCCTTTGCAAAACCTCCTTCCTTTTCAATAAAACAAAACTTTAGATTTTGAGGCCCAAAAATTTGGAAAACACTTGGAAGTAATGCAACATTACAAATATGATTCATAAAGAAAACCCACACTATATTTTTTTCATCTAGCTTATTCAACACTCATCTTATTTCATCATGAACTTTATCAGTCATGATATGTAGTCTTCGATCGATCAGCTTTAGCATCGTCATATTTTCAAAGGAAAGTATTGTAACTTCTCTATCTTCCAACAACATGTTTCTTTCTAATAAAACCTGAATATGATTGGAAGTACCTTAACTCCCCCTTTTCTTTCATAAGGATTGAATCACAATTTCTCCAAACAACTTATGATATTTTTGAAATAAAAATCAGAAAAGCATCGTCATGTTTTCCAAGGATAATTATTCAATAATTACATGACATCCAATGTTATCAAATGAATCCATAAAAATTCTCTAGGCGTCATCTTGAAACTCAAATTCTTCAAACCATTCATATGTTTCTTAGAATATCAAGACTTAATGACTTATTCCAAGCTCCATTAACTTTGGAACTACTTCATCATATTGACCACAATGAGATCATCTTCATTAAACACTATTGAAATATAATGACAATTAGTTGACAAAAAATAAAATCCACACATAAAGTGGGAAAAAAATTAAATGGAAACCTCAGTGTGTAATCCCTGATCAGCAATATAATATTATACATACCAAATATAAGGTAAAACTTAGTGTGTAATCCCTAATCAGAAGCATAATATGATATGTCCCACATACAAGGTAAAACTCATTGTGTAATCCCCAATTAGTGAAATAATATGATTTGTTCTGTATATAAGGGATACCTTATTGTGTAATCATTGATTAGAGACATAATATGTTATGTATCACATATAAGGGAAACCTTAGTGTTTAAGCCATGATTAGTGGAATAATGTGATATGTCTTGTATTTAAGGAAAACTTTAGTGTGTAAACCTCGATCAGCAACATAATGTGATATGTCCCGCATATAAGGGAAACCTCATTATATAAGCACCTGATCTGTGACATAATATGATATGTACCACATATAAGGGTAACCTCAATGTGTAAGCCCTGATCAACGGCATAATCTGATATGTCCCGCTTGTAAGGGAAAGCTCGGTGTGTAATCTCCAATCAATGGAATAATACGATATGTCCCAAATTTAAGGGCAACCTCAATGTGAAATCCTTAATTAGTGGCATAATATGATATGTACCGCATATAAGGGAAACCTTAGTGTGTAAGCCTTGACCAGTTGAACTATGAGGACACTGATACCTACCTTAACTAGGATATGTATGATTCCTTCCTAAGGCCCTATCCAAAACTAAAATGGGTATCCACATCAGTGTAAGTACCACCATATATCTTACATTTAAACCATCAGGACTCAATAATTCCCATGGGATGATTATTCTACCTCATCCCTTAGTGGGATGAGAATCCAATTGAACTAAGATGAATCTGATTCCTGTGATAACTATGATATGTAGGATGCCTTCCTAAGGCTTGAGATATATATTAAACATCCCAAAGAATATCCCAATGAATAAGTCCCGCATCCATATGAAGTGAGACTAATTACTTAATATCCCTTGTTTATCACACCAAGCATAGCTCACATGGTCTTTGGGAGTTGTTATGGTCATTTCATTCTCATCATGAATATCCACCAACTAGGGAAATCTCAGAATGTAAACCCTAATGTGTGGCATGATATAAACAACACCCATATAAGGGAATCTTCCTTTTGGATAGTCCTAATGACGTGAATAAACTATGATAAATCAGATTCTTACTACAAACAGGATACATAGGATGTATCCTCGAGACCCGTGATCAAATATTCATTACCTAAGTTCCCAAACATATGTCCTTTCCGCATGAAGTTAAACCAAATGGGTTTAGTGAACTACATGGATTTTTATTCCTTCAATAAATAGGATATGTATGATGCCTCATACTAGATCAATCCCCTCCTTGGAATATTAATTGCCTCATCACATGATAGAAAATTTAGAAGTTCCTAGTTATGCGGCCTCAACATATAGGAAGATATTCATTATAGGGAAATATATGAAGAACCTAAAATACATACTTATGGATTCAATAATGAGATTTCCTTCTTCTTCTTTACATATAAGGGGTTAACCTATGATCATTTGGTTAGGGTAACTTATCATGTATTAGGATTAGGAAGATATTCTTGAACATATTTTAAATCTATAAGAGGTTCCTAGAGTATGAAATAATTCCCCCCCCCCCCTAAAAGGGTGCGATGATCCCAACCTCCCATCCTCTAAACCAATGTGAGTACCTAAGTTTCTTAGGTCTGAAACCCCAACTGACCAAATTCCTCTAGAAAGAATGTATGGACCCATTAATGGGATTGGGAACCATTGGAAGTTTCCATTAAGAATAACAATGTTAACCTGACATAAATGATTGTGAAACACATTTAACCCCACCTCACTCACAATCAACCATCAGGACACACTAAATGAACCTAGCGGTTTTCTTTTCTTCATAAAAACAAAAATGGTGAACCCAATGCAAATCTTTCAAATAATAGAATGATCAGTTAATCATGGGTTAGGCCAGTTTTCTTTTCACATTCTACAAAAAAAACAATAAGCCCATCATGAAACCCTCAAATAGAAGGATTGTCGGTTTTCCATGTGTGAGGCCACTATATTGGAATTTCAAACAAATATGATAATCCTAACATAAATTTTATAGAAATTCCTATTCAAATTCCATCCTCACTTTGACAAGTCCACGTGAGCAGATGGTCAGATCAGGAGTAAAAGGAAAATTGTGTTAAAAATTCATATCTGAAAGATCATACATCATGCCTATGATATTGCAGTAATTGGTGACCTTGTTTCTTGTTTTTTGGATGACTGTAGATACTTATCTTATCAACAGCATCCCGATCTAAGATAATGATCTCATCTAGTGACCATTCTATTAAATAAACTATAGATGAAACCCCTATAGATCAAAAAATGATCTCAACTAATTAATATCATCAACATCAGGTGGAAAAAACAATGGTCTATAAATACCATCGATGTGGTACAATCCGTAATCTTGAAGCTTCCCGTGAGGGTCTCCAAGTACTAAAATTGAAGAGTTATCATCATTTAAGGAAAGATGTAGCTAATCTAGTAGCCCCCATTTCCACAACCAACTGATTCAATAGATTATCCCTGTATTCAGACAATCACCACCATTATTCTCTAATGAATGTGGTCTAGGGAGTCAAATATGGATCCCTTCTGATTCAAGTACCACCGAGGAGGGCTACTGTCAACCGCCATTTCTAACACCATACTATTGATACCCATCAGTTGCCTACTTAGGGTACCACCTGGCATACTTTTGCCTCTAATACCCTTGTATAGGAAACAAGGAAGACACATCAAGAATTAAAGGCAATGAATAACCGTTAGTTGGCTCAAATCCCCACTCCCATTGACGATGTATGCCAACATATCCTGGTTGTATCTAGCAAGTAGGCTCATATCCCTTCTCAATCAAAAACATTATATGGGTATATTCCTACAATAGGCTTGGGGGATGCACATATATGTTCCCCTATACACGAATCCTAATAACATGTTATAGTTTCACAAGGAGGATAGAAGTGGTCTCATATCCTTGCTTTAATAGAAGATATTTTATGGTATATATTGAAGGCATAAAATGTGTAGGGTAATATCCCTATACACACATTTCTAAAATGCTATAACATATTATAACTAGTTAAAGAACTCCACTGGCATATTCCTCTATTGTTATAGATACATGTATAAGAGAATATTCCTATCCCCATAACTAGGATAGCTCAAAACTCAGATCATTATGAAAAATTACTTTCTCCAAATCAAGAACACATCCTTGATCCCATATAGGAGGATTATAGGTATATTTTGTTAAATGAAAAGGCATTAAACTGGGCTCATATTCTTTTTCCAACTATGGATCGCCAGGTGAGAGCGGAACATGCCTCGAGATAGGGGAACATTCTAGTCAAAAATGTTTGGTGGAATATTCCAATGGCCTAAGATCAGGATCATATCACAGTTCTAGATAGGTATAACCAAGTGAGAGGGGATCATGCCTCGAGATAGTCTCATATTCATATCTAAGAAGCCCATCATAGTACTCCAAAGGCCCATGATCGGGCTCATATCCTTGTTTTGGATGGGGAAAACCATGTGAGAATGGAATATTCCTTACGGAAGGATTATTTTCCTATCAGCGAATCTTCCTGGAATATTCCAGTAGATCCTGAAATCCAGGCACATATTTCTAATCTGGTTGATGAATGACTTCACCAACATCCTTCCAATGTAATATAAGAGGAGGATCATATCTCTTCTCCCATTCTAGAGGTCTATCAGCATATTCTAGTGGGGAATGCATATTCAGACCGGGGTCACGTTTCTATTCCATATAGAGATCACCAAGTAAGAGAAACACATGCCTAAGGGAAGGATCATATACATGACACAAAAGACCAACAACACATTCCAAAGGCTTGGGATCAGGCTCATACTTCCATTCTAACCAAGGATCACCAAGTGAAAATTACACATACCTCAGGACAATCTCATATTCCTATCAATAATGAGGAATCTCATTAGAATATTCCATAATCTTCTCAATAGTTGGTGCATACTCCCACATCATAATAAGTTTATAAAAAAATTTGTTAACTGTTATACTATTGGCTCATATCCCTTCACAATTATCGAAAGTAGGTAAAAATATTCCATCCATGATATAGAATGATTCTTATAGCCCTAAACTACCCAGTGCTAGTTCCTTTAATTTTTTTTTGAGACATTTTTTACGCACCTCAATAGTCCGTCAACTCTTCAACCGAATTAGAATATGATCATTACCATGATATTCCTCCATGTGGTAGTGTGGAGATGGATCATAGGGACACTAATTCTAAAATACACCATGGTCAAAATCCCCATGGTGATATATTCCATGGAAAAGGAAATCCTCCTCCTTCCTAGAAACCTTTATATAGAGAGGTTTCCAAAACTCAGAAGCTTGTGTATAAATAGGTTATTGAAACATTAGGTTCAACCATATATAGTTCCTCCAAAAACTATCTATATAACTCAACTCTAATAAGTAGGTGACCCCAAGAACCATCTTATGTGGTCTAATTAGAATGAGGCATGTAAGTCTGATGAAGAGGAAGCTGAAATTGACATATAGAAAGAGTTTTCTAGAAACAACCTCTCCAATATGTTCTGTCCCCTTGCCACTATTGACTATGAGGTCCTAGATGATGTAGAAAAGGATTTTATTCTTTATCTACACAAAAATATGTCGGATAATCATCAACAGATGAAGGATATAAATCTCCCTTATGCAGGATATGAGTATCACCTTCACCTCAACAATATAGTCTACTATCATCTAGACATGGCATCCTTTTTCGTATAACAGACCTTGGGGATAGAGAAGCATGAAAAATTCCTACAAATTGTTTGTCTCTACACATAGAAAACTCTATGCTAACTAATTTATAGATATTATACAGATTTTTGTATCTATAGATGGGTAAAATATGGAGCATTGCACTTCACTATGTCCCCATAACAACAGAACCCTTCAAATACAACATCCTATAAGGTCATAGACTCCATAAAAATCAAAAGACTGTGTAATGCATGAGATAGTTGGTCTCTAGAATAGAATGAACCCACTTCAGCGATGCCCATATAACACAAACGGAGTAATATGATAGGAAAAAGTATTTCAAATAGGCCCCTGGAAGTAAAAAAGAATTCATTTAAAACATGGAATTCAAAGTTTCAATCAACCTAACATCATCCTATATAAACTAACTATCATCATGGGTTATCATTGTACCCAAATTCTATGTGAGCACAATTATTCTGCATCAAATATGTTATAGTAGAAAATACCATAATATTCATTCTAGAATGGACCCAGATCACCGGTTCGTGGGAATATCTACTACCACTTCCACCTCTCGAATCATCAATTCTAGATAGGATTCAGGACATATCATCAGTAGCTATAAAAAAACCCACCCCACTAGTTTGGGGGAATGTATATCTCAATCACCGTCACCAGGTTCATTGTCCCCTAAGAGGGTGTTGTGGAAATAAATGGTGATTACATATCAACCCTATCCCATTGGAATGGGGGAATTTATATCTCAACATATTTCCCAAGATTCATCAAATCCCTAACTAGAATCATTGGATCCTCAATAAGAAGATCAATAAATATCAATTGTGTCCCCAGATAACCCCCATACTTTAGGGCTTTGGGAATTTTCATCATCATTGTCACCATAGAGGTAATGAGTCTCCTCTAGTTTTAGAGATAAATATCAATGTTCATTATCCCATCCATTCCTCCCTCCTCAAGACAAACCTATGTTATTCAGGGACTATTTGGATATCATGACCAGAAAATATCTTGTGGTAATTACTCATAAGTTAAGACGGGAGGAGCGTATAAAGAAGGAAATTAGACCCCACTGGGGTTGCAATCCAAAATGTACCAATATGGTCAGGGGTTTATGTAATGACCCTAATGAATATAGTTTAGAATCATCATGTTGCATCAAAAGTAATGGGACAACCACTGTTTCCCGATATGCCTATTTGAATGTCATCACTATCAACAAAATAGAATTGGTGGATCAAGACGCAAATGCGTAGGGATGTAATATGAAAAATATACCCTGAGAGGAGGGTTATTTGGATGCACCAACTAAGGTTTCATGCACCCAAACCCAAAGAAGGAACCAAAATCTGGAAACTCTGAATATCGAGTTTCCACTTCTCTGGCAGAACACTACCAAAGGAAAAAAAGGAAATGTGTAGCTATATACCAATCACCACCTAGAATATTTCATGTTCCTTCCATGGAGGAAAAGTTTTCAAAATATGAGAGTGAGATAAAAACTCTCAGACAACTCAACGAGGAGATACTTAGTAAAATTATTCCTACTAGGTATCATCTTTAGGTAGAGATGAATTTCCCACCTCTTATATCTGATTCTCCAAAAAAAAATTAGTATCTAAGCATCATATTGGATCTAGATCCATGAAAATATTATATATAAATGTGGAAGGAAAAAATTATTGTGAATTTCTTCCATTGTAGTGGAAACCTCTCCCTCACCAGGGTGATCATTCATTCTTAGGATGAATTGAGAATCAGTATGAGATGGTGGTGAGGCCACCTCATCGACCCCCACCCTCTCCCTATTGATGGGGGCTACTCAGATAGTAGAACCCCAAGAGTTTCTTAACATCATTGAGTACCTCATTAGTTAATAGAATCTATGTAAGGGAAATGCATGCTTTTACATCCTGATCAGAATATATATCTCGAGTGGGTGGATGATACTCTACCGCACACAATTTTATCAATCCTACCTTATATACCTTTGATGGTGCAGGAGACCCAAAATAGGATCTCACACAATTCATATCCCAATGTGTTCTAATGAAGAGACCTCGGTATCAAAAGGAGGTAACAAAGGTGAGGCTTTTTGTACATATTATGATAGGGCTAGACTTTTTCTGGTACAACATTTTTCCAATAGGATCCATTGTAAGATGGGAAGAACATCTTCATCAATTCTTTTATTAGTTTATCTCCACACTAAGGAAAATTAAAATTCTCTACCTAAAAAACTAAAAACATTGTGAAAATGAGAGGGTGTATGAATTCATATCAAGCTGGAAACATTTAACCTATTCAATCAGCATCCATCTCTCATAGGAGAAACTTACAAAACTCTTTGTTAAAAATCTCTGAGATGAGTTTCAAGTGCCTCTGATCCCAATGAAGTATCCAGGAAGGTTCTGTGAGTTTTTAGAAATGGTATAATGGTTGGTAGATTCCATTCAGAGAACCTGATCCAAATCTTAACCAATGAACTTATCATACGGGAAAAGGATAGGAAATTTAGAAGTTGTTGTTGTCACTCTCAAGCTAGAATCAGTACCCATACAAGAACCTAAGTAGGTCCTGAATCTCCCAGAACCTCCTAAAAAGTAGCGACTACCACAAAATCTCCCTTAGGAAGAAGTACAGAAAAATCAGGGTCACCCGGGATTTTGGGAACGAATTAATAAATCATACCCTTTCTGAAATGAAAAAGTCCCCTGTTATTTTTTACTAGCCATGGAAAATAACCTTATAATTCTAACACAACCCAGGAAGCTCAATGAGGTGAAAATCCCCAACCATCCTGACTATTTATATTTCTATAGAAGGTTGGGTCATAATATCTAGGAATTATTCATCTTAAAATACATCCTTCAAGGTATGGTAAATTCTAGACATGTGGTGTTAGATAACTCCTCAAATCATGTGACCTATATAATTGTTTCCTAGTCAGAAGAAAAGGGTGATTGGAAGAATGTTAGGCCAGACATGAATAGAATTTTAACAACTGGATGAATTATAAAACAGTTGACTGGGGTCATGCCACCCTGAGAGCACAACTGTGTAGAAACACAATAGCTACACCACCAAAGAAGGTGACATCAGATATGTCTCCAAAAATTGGGTGTGACTACTAGAATCAGGAAGAAATATAAGAAGAAGAGTCATATTATGCTCCAAATCAAGATCTAACACTTGAAGATTTCTTCCCTGCAACATCTGGAGCACAGGCACCACCCCACCAAACAGAACCCTCATCGAACTAAGAGCTCATATTTGGTTCTATCAACATGATAAACTTGGAATACACCTTCTACGATGATGAATATTTATCTGAGGATGAGTTACCCACACCAAAATAGAGAACACGAGGCTACATGGGTAGGAACCAAGGATGCGTGAGAAAAAAAGGCCATGGGTGGATCTAATATTTCATTCAAATCCCCTGAGATAATATATATACACCTAATACCCATGGGGAACTACTCCAGCAAGCCTGGTAAAGACATGGTGGTGTCCCAGAACCCTCTAGAAGTCATATGCACAAAATTGTCTTTCATGACCACCTAGTGGGGGTTCGATTATCCGATCAGCCCAGGCAATGGGGAAGGCCGACACAACCCACACCACCAAAAATAGATAATCACATGACCTCTACACATGCACCAGGCCCACCCACCTCAAATTTCATAATTCCTAAGCCATATTTCAAGGAGAAACTCCACCCAAGAAGAATTGACCTCTGGCATAAAAGTATGAAATTTTGAAATAGATATTGATTGTCCCGACCAATCACTCAATCCATGATGCGCTACATCTTTCAAAAGAACTCATAGAGGCACTCGTTAAATTCCTAAAAATTCCACATGAATTCAATAAATAATTCACTACAGTTGAGGACTATCAAATGGATACAATTTTTTTAGAATTTCATGTATCTATCTCATTTATAGAGTATGATCAGGAAGAGGTCATTGAAGGGAACATCATAATACTACATGTTTTGGGTAGACTAAATAATGTCAATATCTGAAGCATTCTGTTTAAAAATGGTTTTTGGATCAGCCTCACCCAATTTCTAACCCTCCAATGTTTGGTATATATCATAGGGGGACTATCTATCACAATTATTACTATTAAAGGGTATTATAAGCATGAGGAAAGACCTCTTGGGAAGATCAAACTCAAATCTCAGTTTTGGGATCTCACATCTGACACTGAGTTTATGTTTATCCAATAATACACCACATATAATGTCCTTCTTGGTATCCCCCTACTTCATATCCATATGGATGTATCTACAAAATTATATGAATTTATGAAATACCCCATCAATGGAAAAGTTGATAAATTGTATGGTGACAACTCCCCCTTTGATACTTGAAAATCCAAATATGTTGAAGCAGGTTTCTACAAAAGGGATGAAAATAACCAATAGTGGATGATGATATAAAGTTTTCAACCCATAGCAGCTTGGGGAATGATCCTAAAAATCCTTGGAGTATGCTCGACAATGACTATGTGCACCTCATAATCTAGTTGTGGTGATAGACCTGGTCCTAGAGGCCCAAACCCCTCCTATCCATAGAGATGGTGTAAAAGGAAATCAGCTCCGACATCGATCTACAATGGCACGGGTAGTAGGGGAGGATAATGTATTTTCTCATGATCTCTATCACCTTCATAGTGATAGAGATTCCCCCATATTTCCACCTCAGCCTGAGAATTAATCCATAGACCCAGAGAAGGAATAAGTAGAGGATAACCTCAGTAATTCCCCTCCCACATTGAAGGAATGTGTCTCCACCTCCATAAATGAGCTCAAGAAGGTAAATCTAGGAATAAAAGAAGACCTACATCCTACACTGATTAGAACTTCCATGCCTCTCAAATACTAAGAGATGTATATGGATTTTATAAAGAATAACTGATATGTTTTCTATTGGAACTATACAAAAAATTTAGACTAAATGCAGATGTGGCTATGCATAATCTCGGCTATCCTGATTTGCATCCAGGATTCAAGAAGGCATACATGAGGATATAACCCTCTCATTCCACTAATATAGAGGTGGAATTTGAAAAATTGGTCAAATAAATCTTTTTATGAGAAGAAAAATATGATAGATGGATCACCAATATCTTCCCCATCAAGAAAAAGAATGGGAAGATTAGGGTCTGTAACGATTTCATAGACCTTAATCAGCGCTTCCCAATGGATTATTTTCCATTTTCAATCACAAAACTATTGATCAATACATATACTAGCTTCCAAGACCTTTCCTTCATGGATGGGTATTCAGGGTATAATCAAATAAATATGATCCTTGAAGATGAAGAATCTACTACCTTCAGAGTTACCCACGAGATCTTTTTCTATCAATTCATGTTCTTTGGGTTATAGAGCACCGGTGTAATATATCAACATTCTATGAATCATATATTTAAGAAATTCTTGGAAAGAATAGATGAATGTTATGTTGATGACCTGGTGGTCAAATCCCGATAGTGATGTGATTACTTCATGGATATTCAAATGATCTTCGACAAGATACGACAACACAGTCAAAAAATGAATCCACTAAAATGAGATTTCGGGGTAAGATCAGGGAAGTTCCTTGGATTTTTTTTACACCACCATGGAATCGAGGTTAACCCAGAGAAGACTAGTGCTATTTTAGAAATGTCACCACCCAATAATCTCAAATAAATTAGGGGGATCCAAGGTCACCTCAGCTACATTCAGAATTTCATAGCCAACTTGGCTGGAAAAGATCTCCCATTCACCATTCCAATGAAGAAGGGAATCACCTACCAGTGAGATAAGGACTGCTGAGAATTCTTAGAAAATCACAAGGAGTATCTACTACACCCACTAGTTCTAATGCCATCGTTGGATGGTCGGGGACTCATGTTTATGTGTACACCATGGAACACTCATAGGGAACCCTCATTTCATAGATAAACTACATGGGTAATGAGAAAAATATATATTACCTCAACCAAACAATTAAAGATATTGTGACCTGATACTCAGATGTTGAGAATAACTTCCCTACACTCATATTTTTAGAAGAAAAAAAATATGAGGCATTACTTGTAGCACCATGAAGTCCATATGGTCTCTCATATTGATCTGATCAAGTACATCCTTGGCTACTCAATTTTAACTGGGCATCTGGACCGATGAGAAATTATTCTTAAACAATATTACATCTAATTAATTTCACATAAGGCAATAAAATAGAAAGCCCTGGATGATTTTCTCACCGAACATACCACCTTAGAAAGTGGACATGTGGAAATAAATCTCCCATATGATGAGTTTGTCTATGTCCATGACACTCTTTGGACATGAAAGATATATTTTTATGGAGTCTCCCTAATTATTATCAATAAAATGATCAAAACACCAAAGCTGAATCGGGTTAGATCAGAGATTCTATTTGTCTCTCCAGATAAAGATGTTTTTCTTTACTCATTCTCACTATATGAGGGATAAATAAATAATGAGGCTAAATACCAAGCCCTTATCACTAGAATTGAACTGGCCCTACAGCTGCAAATATCCTACCAGAATATCAAAGAGGATTCATAACTAGTGATAAAGCAGATCAATGGTGAATATGCCATCAAAAAATAAAGAACTAGCCCCCATCACTAGCTATATCAGGGGACTACTGGATGAGATCCCTTTTTATTCCACATTCATCTTGTTCTTCAATCAAAGAATGATCGCACCGATGCATTGTTCAATACAGCCACAGTCCTATCCAACCATGATCAGAAGGAAGCAATATTCCATATCACACACTGAAGAATAGTCTTGTCAATTTTCATCTATGATATGGAAGAAATCAATCAGTTAAACACTACCCTATAGTGTGATGAACCAATATCCACACATGGATAGATGGATCCCATAATCAATTATCTCTAAAATATGATTCACCTGACAGACTGAACCAAAAGGGAATCAATTTGGTGTCATGGAGTGAAATTTTCCCTAAGGAATGTCACAAATGAGAAAAAATACCTCTATAAGAGAGGATTTTATCGAATCCTCATTAGATTCATAGTAGAAAGAGAGATTCATATTGTCATGGAAAAATTCCATATAGGATCCTGTGGTGCTCATTAGTCTAGGACCAGGCTCTCCAACTAAATTAGGAGGGTGGTTTATTACTAGAAAACCATGATACAAGACTATATGGAATTCACCAGGAAATTTTATGAATTCGATATCCGTGAAAACTCTATCCATAAACCCCCATAATTTAAACATTAAAATAAATATTCTAGGTCCTTTATATTTTGGGGAATGGATGTTTTTGGGCCATAACCCCTAGTCAAAACTAAGTAGTTCAAGTACATCCTTACTACACCCGATTTCATTTCCAAATTGGATGAGGAAATACCCCTCAAATAAGTTGGGATGAATAATATAATCAAAATACTAAAGTCCCATAATGGAACCAAGTTCAGAGTCCCTCACATGATATTAATAGAAAAAGACACCAAATTATGTTTTACAGAGTTCATGAAACTATACTAGGAGTACAGTATCGAGTCCAATCACTCGTCTATATATCATGCATAATAAAATGGGTAGATTGATTCTATAAACAGGACTATGTCAAATATACTCTAGAAGATTGTGAACAAGGATAAAAATTACTGGAAAGATAAGCTCCCCCATGCTTTATGGGCCTAATGTGCCACCACTCGTACTACTTCACAAGAAATACCATGCTCATTGGTGTATGGGATTGAGGCAATGTTACCTGTAGAAGTCGAGTTTATTTCACTCTGAATATCTATTTGTGGAATAATCTCAAATGAAGAGAAATCACAAAAGCGGATGGATTAATTGGAGCCTCTCAATGAGAACAGGTTGTGTACATTGAAATTCCTTGAATTCAATCAAAATCAGATCATAGGAGCCTTTAATAAGAAGGTTCAACTTTATTCATTCCTCCAAAGAGAATTGGTGTTGGATCTCATGACCCTAATGATACTAGTTAAGAATCCTCCAAAGATGGAATCCAAATGGGAGGGTCCATACATAATACATAACCTCCAGCATGATGGAGATTACTCACTGGCCACAATAGATGGGGATCAGGTCACCCCCCCCCCCCACACACACACACACAAATGAGATATTTCCCAAGAAATGATTTTCATAGCTATCATAAATCACCCTTTATATTGGTTTTATGATGTTAATATACATAATAATATCCTCACTACATGAATTTAAAACTACATGGGTCCCCCAATGATTCATCTTCATGTATATCGGTGACCCAAGTCCTAGAAGCAAGGCATTAAACTGCACAGTGTCCTATGTCTGGTTAGTAAGACTTTAAATTGCACAACATCCTACATCCTAGCAGCCAAAATTGAAACAGAATAGCACACATCATTACCACATGACATTAAATTGAATGTTAGATGTCCTCACCACATGAAGTTAAACTACATGACATTCATTACTTCGCAAACGATTCATCTCACATGAGCTAGATCTGTGAAAAATAAGGATGAAACAACCCCATCCCCATGTGAGAGTTAGCTCCACATAGGGAATCTCTTCATCTAAGAACTATGTGTGGATTAGTTCCTACCATCACAGGATACATAGTGATTCCCAAACCTCTAGTATGGGCCCCATATGCAATACCCTTTTTCTTTTACATCGGGTGATCCTCATCCTCACTACATGACATTAAACTGCATGGCATATGTCCTTGAAACATGATGAAAAATTGTATATATATACAGTGTCACTTCCCTTTCACATCAGGTGACCCACATCCTCACTACAAGACATTAAACTACACAGCTAATTTCCTTTCCTCATGACATTAAACTACATAGGTTTTCCAGAACTACTTGTGACTTGATTCTCATTTTCAATGAGATACCTAGGGAGATATTAGTCCAATATCTTGGTCCATCTACCAGATGGTACAAAATTACCATATAATTTCCTTAATTTCCTCTTATTGGTGAGAGGAAACCTTTAAATTTCTTATTTCTCACACTGAGAATATCTCAACAGAACTTAGGAATGTTAGAAAAGGCTTCTATTCACAAACAAGGCATAACCACTCATGATAGGCTCATCATAGTCCAAATTACAAGACCTTAAAAGGCATACCATGAGTCCTCACCATATAAAAATAAACTATATGGTTGATGTCCCTTTCATGACATAACATTGTACATTTATTAGACCTCACCTGAGAGGACCACAATTGTTTTTGATTGGTCTCATACAACACCTCCATTTAAGAACTATGTGTGAATTTATTCCGGACATCACAGGATACATAGTAACACCTAAATATCCAATTATAGGTCCAGTCACAACAAATAAACATAAATATTTCCCATCCATACGTATATTCTAGACTTACGTAGGAAGATTATGTTTTAATAACTACATGTGTCTTGATTTATTCTATCATAGGCTCTGTAGTGACCCCCGGATCTCCAATCCCTTGGCCAAGATACAACAATAAATGGAAAAAATTCCCACCTCTACATAAGGTTTAGACTTTTTTAGATAGTTTATTATTCATTAACAATGTATGGCTTGGTTCCTGTCATCATAGGATACATACTGCCACCAGGACCTCCATTCCTAGGCCCAGCTACAACAACAGATACCCATGTCCTTACTTCATGACGATTAAACTTCAAGGAAAAAGTTTTGGTCACGTGACATTAAACCATCACAATAAATATTTCCTTACCATATTACATTAAATTGAAAGGAAATTTTCCTTATCACATGACATTAAGGTGCACACAAGAATATGTGTCCCTACTATATGGTGTTAAACTGTGAAAACCATTGTCAATTATCATCCTTTATCAAAGGACCATAAGTGACTTACCCCAGTGAGATAAATTATGGGGTTTTTTCACCATCTTTTAATAACATCAATCCATAAATTGAACTTCTTGTCTTGAGAACCTAAAGTTTCCACAAATGTATCAGGGACCTTTGAAAAATATACCTTGATTCAAGAGTGTAAAACCTAGAGATTTTGTGAAATATTTTTTTATTTAATTTAATCTATTTGATATTTTTCATTTCACAACACACTAAAAATAGTTTATTTTATATTAAATCACTATTTTTGGCTTGACTTATATGTAATAACAAGTTAATCATGTGCTACACACAACATAAATTTTATCTTTCTCTACAAAGAACATCGATGTTAGCTTACGTTACATGCAAGACTGACTTTCCTTGATATATTATGTAACATATAAGGCTGAGTGTTACCAAAAAATAATTAATTGTTATAAAATTATTATTTAAATGGATATAACATGGCCATTAAATAACTTATAAAAAAATGAATATAAAGGTACTGAATTTATTAATGTTTATTTTATGTGAAAAAAATGATTTATATTGATAAGATAAATTAATTACTAATAGTGAATGATATTAATTAAATTTATATGTTATATATTCAAATAAATATTTTAGATAATAATCCAATTGATTTTATAGATCTAAGAAAATAATAAAACTAATTTTATGCTTAAAACCCTATATTTTTATAAAGGTAGTTTTAAAGACTTTTAATGGATAACCCATTTTAAATCCAATTTTTTCACTTTTATAGATATAATATGTCAGAATAAACTTCATATTTGAATGAGAAACATTAAATTAGGTTAGAATAACTTTTTGGTATTTTTCTATAAGGTTTCATTTTTTAATGAATAGTTAAAAATACTGAATTTTAATTCAAAATTGCTTTTTCATATAATTCATTTATATGGTTGAATTATATTTTAAATTGGTTGTAAAGTGTAATTAGATAATAATTTTATAAATTAATCCAATTTAGGTTATTGAAATCAATTTCACTATGAAATTGGGTATTAAAACTTAGCAAACTTTTGGACATTTTACTTTAAAAACAAGTAATGTGGTTTTCAATGGAAAAAGTTCTTCAAAAATGTTTTATGGTTATCAATGCTTAATTTCAATGTTTTCAAAGATATTTTTAAAGAAAATTTTTTTAAAAAATGTTTTATGTTTTGAAAATTATTTTAAATGTTTTAAAGCTTTCTTTATAAGTTTTCAAAGTATTTTAAAATAAAAGGGGTTTTCAAAATGTTTTCAAGCTTCTTTCATAAGTTTTCATGTAAAAATATTTTTAAAAATATTTTTCAAATAAAATTGGTTTTAAAATAATTTCATACTTATTTTATGAGTTTTTAAGGAAAATGTTTTTCAAAACTTTTTCAAGATTATTTCATAAGATTTCAATAAAAAAATGTTTTCAAAACATTTTCAATCTTTATTTATAATTTTTCAAAGCTATTTTCAAAGAAATTTTTTTCCAAACATTTTAAATATTTATTTATATGTTTTCAAAGTAGTTTCAATGAAATGGTTTTCAAAACATTTTCATGCTTTCTTTTAAATTTTCAAATTTCTTTCAAAAAAAATGGTTTTAAAATTTTTTGAAGCTTATTATATATGTTTTCAATGAAATATGATTTCAAAATTATTTCAAGTATTATTTATAATTTTTTAAGGTATTTTATAAGAAAATTATTTCCAAATGGTTTTATGTATTAGAAATCAATTTTCAAAGAAGAATGGATATTTTTCTCAAGAATTTTTTTTAAAATATATTTCAAAATTATTTTCAATCTGAGATGACATCTTTTGATGTTACTCATGCCTTTATAGGAAATGATATAAATGTTCTATTTATAATATTTATCTAAATGGTTATTCTTAATGTTATGTTAATTAGGAAACTCGTTTCTCTTTCATGGGTTATATTTTTATGAAATCTATTTCTATTTCACATGTTATATGTTTATAAATTCCATTTCTCTTTTGTGGGTTACTAATTTTATGAAATGATTATGAAAACTATATATTTTTTCATAGGTAATGATATGATTACATGTTTATGATTTCTATTTCATTTCATCAGTTAATATATGGTTGTTTATGATTTTGTGGCACATGTGTGCATGATTTAATTATGATATGGGTGGAACCTATATCTCTCCCCCAATGCATTGGGTAAAGATTTATATCTCATTAGATAGAAGAATATGGTCTTGAGAGTAAACCTTGACTAATAAGATGGCCATGGGAGTGAACCATAACTACCAAGATGGTATTAGGAGTGAACTCATGCTACTATGATGGATATGGGAGTAAACCATGACTACTAAGATGTCATAAGGAGTGAATTATTGCTACTAAGATGGCCATGGGATTTAACCATGACTACCAAGATTGTATAGGGAGTGAACCCATACTACTATGATGGTATTGGAAGTGATTCCTTGGATACTATAGAAATCATATTATATGATTATGTGTTTTCCACAATTCCATGTTTTGTTCTTATATCATTATTTCATGGATTATGTTATTTATTTTCTTCTGGTTCATGTCTTATGAACTACCAATATTTATGACATGATTCATGTATATGATAATTGATATGCATGGTATGATATTTTATTTTCATTATTATGTTCTCATACCCTTATAATCATGATTATTCTTACATATCTCCCTTGTTTACCTTTACTGAGCATTTGATCTCGCACCTTTTTATGTTTACTTTCCCAGGTTATGAAGATATGTATTATTTATAATGTTTCTAATAAAGGTTTTAGTCAAGAAAAACCTAGTGGGGGATAATTTAGCTCATTTTTTGTAATGGTGTTTATGTTTCCATGTTTCCAAAAGAACAAGAAAAGTACGGTCATTGGGTGTCTGTTTGTATAATGTTTTACATATTCTATAAAATTCATGTAATGTTAATGTATGAAAAATGAGGGTTTCTATAGTTTTTATCAGAGAAAAGGTTTAGTTATACTTTAGAGAAAAGGATGAGAAAACTTTAGTGAGAACCCTAGGTATATTTATAAGGACATGCCTAGGGATGTCTCTAAGGATAAGTATACAGATGAGTCAACATTTAGGAAAATGTCTTGGATTTTTTATAAAGGATGGAGTGAGTGGTTTCTTAAAAAAATCATCCCTTTATAGATACTATAAGTGGATGTGGTTCTGGCACAGATTTACCTAGGGTAACAAATTTGACAAGATGTTCTAGGCCTGACTCAGGGTAATCTGGTGCACAAAAACGAGCCTCATTGGACACCTGGTTTGACACTCCCATAGTATGTTCTCTATGAATTCACAAACTCTTTATGAACCATCATGAAGGATTTAAATAGATAATGACTATGAATAACATATGATAAACCTAATGTGTCATAGATTAAAGAAGTAGGATCCATGATTTAGGCACCATATAAGTATTTTTAATGATTATATGGTATCCTAATATGATAAATGTTTCTCACACTATGATTTCTAGTTTTAGTCAATAGGGAAAAATAGAAGGAACGTGGTTAAAATTTATTATTTCAAATTTTGAAAGTACAGGAATTATGCGAATCGATTTCCCAAGTTGAAATACAATAAAGAGAATCAGGAAGGTGGTATGAGTATTGGTAATACTTCCGAAGATAATAATACTGCAAACGACATGTGAAAGGTATGTTATGTTCTTCTAGTATTGTTTACATTAAACATAATAAGCATAATTAAATTGATGTTTAAAATCTTAATAATGATTCATATTTCATGTTTCAGGAAATAGGTATTAAGGAATAAGTTGATGAAGCCATATTAATGATTTATGAATAAGGTTTGATTGATGAAGTATTTATGTTTTAGAATTCAAAGATTATGTTATATGAATCATGAAATATATAAGTATTTTTAGTATAATTTTACTTTAAGGATTTATAAGGAAATGTTGAATGGTGATGAAGACACAGTAATTTGATTTCATGGAAATGTGATATCTTGATTAGGGTAATGTAACCCTTAATTGATTTCTAATGTTGAGATAATGATGTTTGGATAAAGATATGATGAATATTATTAAGTAAATTGTACTGTATGGATTACCCTGGAACTGATTATTGACAAAGTTATCTATGTCATCAAGGATGAATTTTACAACTTCTTGGATTTAAATAATATATCCAGTAATGATTGGAATAAAAAATAATGCATTTTTTCAAAAGGATTTATGGTAATTAAGGTTGTCACCATGATTCAAGGGAATATACAATGAGGTTATTCACATTTTTAGAATTTGAAAACCAAGTGGTACTATATGATATATGAGGAATCGATGTTAAGATTATTTCATGAAATTCTTTACAAATATTTGAATTTTTATATTTCAGAAGGGTTATAAGGTTAATCATTTATGGAATATTTAAGTTAAATATCAGATGAAGTCAGTAACATTAAAGTGTTATCTCTCCATATGAGGATTTATGCATATTGGATATCCTTCCCAACTACATTGTATTGATGATAACTGATGAAAAATGGGATGTCTTACCATGGATATCATGATATGTTACTAATTTAGGAATGACAAAGTCACCTTACATTTTAGAGAAAGTAGTTAATTGGATCAACAAACAAAAAAGGGTGAAATTTTCCAAAAAACATGCAAGTATATATTTTTAATCAAAAAATTTCAACTTTAGGAAAAATTATCTTGAAACTACAAAATTTAGTACCTTCTTTTTCGATGAATCAAAAGGTCCCTTAGGTCATCGTAGATTTACAACGTTGTGATTATTAAATTTATCTTAACCTTGTTCTATATCACTCTCCATCATAACATGATGGTAATATTTCTATTCTATGTCCATGTTTTCACTTCCCACCTATTTTCTTATATGTGGGAATCTCATTATGAGTTACTTTGGGTAACCATTATGGTTCCAACATTCCCTTTTTAAGGAAAGTTTTTTGTATTAATTTTTATGATGTGGGTCTCTATAAATGAAACTTTAAAGTATTAAACCATTAATAACCTAGATGAATTTTGAGGGATAAATTCATTTTAAGGGGGTTAGTATGTAACTCCCAGAGATTTTGTGAAATATATTTTTTCAAATTAATTTAATCTCTTTGATATTTTTCATTTCATGCCACACAGAAAATAGTTTATTTTATATTAAATCACTATGTATGGATTTTTTTTATATGAAAAAGAAATTTAATCTTGCACTGCATGAAACATAAATTTCAAATTTCTCTATACATAACACCATGGTTAGCTTATGCTACATGCAAGACAGAATTTCCTCGATGGCTTGCATAACATGCAAGATCGAGTGTTACCGAACAATAATTCATTATTAAAATATTATTATTTAAAAAAAAATATAACATGGAAATTAAATTTAATATTATAGTATTAAATAACTTGTGAATATATATATTTTAATCCATCAGTTACCTAATAATTATAAAATAATATTGAAACCAAATGAATATAAATGGACCGATTTTATAAAAGTCTATTTTAATGTTAAAATGGAAATTTATATTAATAAGTTAAATTAATTAGTAATAATGAATGATATTAATTAAATTTAGATTTTATATATTCAAAAAAATAATTTTGGTAATCATCCAATAGATTTGATAGATATAAGATATGAACAAACACAATTTTATGTTTAAAAACCTATATTTTTATAAAGATTGGTTTACCACCTTTTAATGGAGAACCCTTTTTAAATCCAATTTTTTGAAAGTTTATAGATTTAATATGTCAAAATAAAATTCATATTTTAATTAGAAATATAAAAAATAGGTTAGGGAAAAATGTTGGTATTTTTTTTTCAAGGTATCATTTTTTAATAAATAGTTAAAAATACAAAATTTTAATTCAAAACTGTTTTTTTTTCATATAACTCATTTATAAGGTTAAATTATATTTTAAATTGGTTTTAAAGTTTAACTAGATGATAATTTTATAAATTAATCTAATTTTGGTCATTGGAATAAATTTCACTTTGAAATTGGGTATAAAAACTTAGCAAACTTCTGGACGTTTTTACCTTAAAAACTGTAGGGTTGTCCCATCAGTGAGATTATTTTTAAATTATTTGCTGACCCTTATGTTATTAGAATTTGGAAAAATAGATTATATAATTTTAATAATAATAATTTATAATTTATAATAAGTTTAAATTTGTTTTTGACCAAAAATATTAGTGAAAGTGATTAAAATTAATTACAACGATTAAGAGAAAAATTAGGTTAACAAAGTACTAAACCTTATATTTAAGACCCAAAAAGACGTAGAAAATTTTCAAACACCCATTGGATGGAAAATATTCATCCATTCACCTTATATTATTTATTTTTTTATGTTTTTTATTAATTTTGTTAGGTAAAAACGTAGGTACACCTAATTGTTTCCAAAAATGCCAAGTGTGTCTTTTCCCTTCCCTATAAAAGGCCACCGACTCTCCTTATCCTTCACACTTCTCAAAACACATAGGTTCAGAGAATATCTTCCTAATACACTTAAAAAACACATACCTTCCTCCTAGAATCCTCCCCTTGTGACTAAATCAATCCAAGGAAGCCTTTTGTCACAAACCAAAAGGAGTTACATGATTAAGAGGCAACAACTTCTCTCAAGATCCTTTCTTTTATTTTATTTTCCCACCCCCTTTAATCACATTATTACATAATTGAATAACAAAAAAATTATAATTAATATAATATGATGTTTTTATGCTATTTTTTCTACCTGAACTTACACACACTTCCATATAATGGTTAACGAATATACTGTTTACCTGTACTACGAACTACCACCACACAAAATGATGATTGTTCATTTTTTCTTTACCACCTCTCATGGTGGAAATTATGATAAAAAATATATTTATATATGATATATGTTATATTTATTATGTATTTAAGATTATTTAATTCTTTTACAATAGATATATTTATACTTTCCATTTTTTGTAAATATGATAATTTTGTTTGAGGAAGTATGGACAACTGCCCCCTCAAAGCGATGTGATTCATTAACACGCTACATGGAATGTATTAAGGATCGGTTTATTGAAATTATAAGATATATATGATATAATATTGATAATGTAATAATTATATATATATATACATATATTTCATTTAATTACTTTGTTTCAACATGACTATTAAACAGAAACAACATTCATGCGTACGTACGACCTACCGTCTCCATGAACGGTGTATTTCATTTCATAATTCTATAATATATACATTTTTATAATAAAAATATATTCAATATAAAATATATTTATATCATGTTTTATGTTCCTTAAATCATGATATGAGTATAAGGACCAAAGATATGACAAATTAAGACATATGCAAAAAACCAAGAAAATATTAGCTGAAGCATAGCCTTAACATGGAATTGTTAACAAGAGGATAATATAAAGTGATAATCAAACCATATATGGTATTAGATATAATAATATTGTTATCATATATATGTATAATAAACTTATATTTTTTATACAGGATGTTTGAATAAGTATGGAGAGAGTCAATACACATGGTAAGGGGATTTCATCTTACTTTTTATTTCCGTGAGATACATGTTTTATTAACCACTCATTCCTTTTGTGTGGTGTATATACTTGATGTAACTGATTTTTGTATACTTTTTCATACATTTTATTTTCCATAAAAACTTTTTTTCACCAAATATCTTTTGTTTTATGGGTAAATTTTTTTATTTTGGTGATTATGATAATTTTCAGGATGTTTCAAGCCATAAGCAAAAATCGGGGTTGATCAGAAGAAAAATTCACACATGAATGGTGTGTAATATTCTTAAATGTAGTGTAAATTTTGACCCAAACACTGATCTACTAGACTGGCTACACGCCCATGTTGTCGGCCAAAGAACACACACCGTGTATTTCCCATATACACACTGTGTAGCCCTTCTAGAAGCGGTTGGTGGTCAATGAATGATATTACACACCATGTATGGCAGCACTACATGTCATGTAATTCCACCTACCAAGTGGATCCATGTTCAAAGTCAAATAGGGCATGTTAGCTCACCTACCTGTAAAGAAAAGATGGCCAAAATACATTGATGATAGTACACGCCATGTACTTTATGGTACACTTCATGTACTAATAAAACCTACAAATAGGTGTTAGGCCCTCCAAGTTTAGGAGTGATTAATATTCATTAATTTCCAAGATATTCCAAGGGGGGTCACTCTAGAGATGGCCAAGAAGAGAAGAACAGAGAGAAAGAAGAGGAGGGAAGAGAGGAGAGAAGGTGTTTCTGTGATACATTATCGACGACCTTCGTTTCGAAGCTTTCAAGAGGATGAATTTAGTTACTATGAGTTGTTTAGTTAATATATACTTTATGAGTAGATAAATTCCTTATGTTTTTGAGATTTGGACAATTGTGAATTGTAATTTGTCAATTTTGATGTTCTAAACGTGTTATTTATTCTTCTTTCTCAAAATTCCATATTAACTATTTATAAATATCACTAGAAACCTCATATCGGACCAAGAATGGGATTTATAGGGATACTTTAAGGAATTATGATTAAAAACATCCATGACCATTGGGTGTTTTAATCATCTCAAAAAGGGATGAAATTAATAAAATTAAGATAAATCAATTTCCAAACCAAGGAATTGGTTTCTATTGGTTTAAACAAAACTCACCAGACCAAGGGTGTTCTGTTGTATTCTTAACCCAGATATGTGAATTATCATGAAGAACACAACCTCATAAGCAAATTCATTTAATAAAAAACATTAAAATCCACAGCCCCAGCACATTTCTCTCCAAATTTTTATCAAAACCAAATTTTTGTGTTTTTCTTTGTCTTTCAAGTAATTGGTTAAGAAATTGAAATCCAATAACCTTTTTCTCAAAAACACTAAATAATCGACTATAAATTCTAGTAAACTTCACTAAATCAATTACAATATAGATAAAAAAACAAAAATAAATCCTTATCCCTATGGATAAACCCCTTGCTGGTATGATACTTGTTAGGGTAATATAATTTGGATTGTCGAAAATAACACTTCGGTAGGAACGATACCAAATTTTGGCGTCATTTCCAGAGACTATGGATGTTAAAATTGTTTTTTTTTCATCTAGTTTCTATCAATTTTAGTGAAAATAAAAAACAAAAATTCTAAAAAATCTATTCTTACTCTCATTTCTGTTTTTATTACTTTTCAACTTCCTCTTTTATGCTTTGTGTGTTAATTTTTTTGCAGGTTCATAGGTGTATAAGTGTATGCATCACTCGTTCCAAGAGAACTGAGTCATCGGAGCTATTTCTAATCAACACAAATATCGAACGAACACTCTTTAGGTGACGACGTGCACTTATGGACGAGTGCAACCAGAACTCCCCCATGGAGATTATTGAAGAGGGAGACCTGGTTGCCCTCAAAGGAGTTGGGAAACCAATTCTGCCAGATGACAATCAGAACCAATTGCTTGCCGCTGCGGAGGACCCAAACCAACCAGCCAACATCGTGGAATTCATGCCGAGGAACTAGCAGTGAAAACTGGATCCTTTTGTTCCGGGCTATGGCCTAAAATAACCTCAACAATATCAGCCACCGGGGTAGTTTCTGTGCATGCATCCAGGCTCATGGCCATACTATGCTCCTGAGCAATAGTATATGCCCCCTCAAGAACAATTTCCCTACGGTGAACACTAATGGAGTACGATCTTCCCTCCATTCAAGGAGCAGACACTGGAATCATTTGACCACCGGTGCAGGCCAAACACTTAGAAATCAAACCGTCCATTATGTATCTGATCCAGAACATGATGTAATTCAGTGGATTACCAAGTGAAGACATGAACACTCATATCTCCAACTTCCTTGAGATCTATTACACCTTCTATTACCATGGAGTGTCATAATATTCCATTTTTCTTCGCCTATTCCCCTTCTCAATAAGGGATAAGTCAAAATAATGGATCAAGGGACTACCTCAACAGCCCATCCTCACCTAGGAGGTGTTATACTAGACTTTCTTGTCCAAGAACTTTCCCCCATCGAATAGGGTGACACTATAGAACGAGATCCACAACATCCAGTATCATGACTAAGAATCCTTATAAGAGTCCTAGGAGTGCTTCAAAGAGATGCTATACAAATGTCACCACCACAGACTTCCACTCTGTATGCAAGTACAAAACTTCTACGGTGGCCTGACCACGAACACTAAATTCGTGGTGGATGTTGTTGCTGAAGGAATAGTAATGCGGAAATATCTAAAGGAACTCTTTGACCTCCTGGATGATATGTTAGCCAACAGATTCTAATGGCACTCAGAGTGGGGAACTCAAAAGTGAGGTCTACACATCATTGACGCCACCATGATTCTTGATACCCAATTGGATGTGGTGTCCAAGAAGATTGATGTGTTGAACTTGAAGAATACATCCCACGTTCAAGTATAAAACCATCCTGCATACAGCGAATGTGGTGATAACCACATCATTGGTAAATGCCTGAGGTCAACTTCTGACCCTTAAACAAGCGAGGAGAGCTACGTTTCTCATAACCTAGGGTCAAATATGTATCCTCAATACCAGCACCTATCATGGAGAGAACATACAAACATGGGTTACCAACAGAAAAAGAAAAATACTTCACCCTAGAGACAACCTGGATATGGTCAACAACAGTACCAAAACCCATATCCAAGACTGCAATAGTAGAGGACTTACCAGTAGTAAGGGTACCAAAACCCATACCCGCAACCACCAAGTCAACCACCACCTCCACCATCTGCACAAAAAACTCAACAAGAACCCCCATCAAAACTTGAAGAAATGATGAAAAAATTTATCACCACTGTTGAAACATGATTTCAAAACCAGGAATCTTCCATTTGAATCTTGGAAAATTAAATTGGGAAACTAAAAAAATATCTCTCCTCGAGGAAACCCGATACACTACTGATTAATACTGAGAATAACTCACAAGAAGAGGCTCATACAATCACTTTACGAAGTGGGAAGAAGATACCTCAGACACCAACTACAAAGCAAGGTGAGGCTATGAATCTAGCTCAACCTTCACCCTCTACAGCTGAAGAAACCACAATGAAGGACCCCTCCTCATCAAAAGAACCATCAAAATACAAGAATGCCTCACATGGTAAGGGAAAAGAGGTGGTCAATCCTTTTGAGCCCACCTTACCATTTCTAGATAGGATGAAGCAAAGGAAGCTAGATCACCAGTTTGGTAAATTCATGGAGGTATTCTGAAAGCTTCACATCAACATCCCTTTCGCAGAATCTTTAACTCAAATGCTGACATACACAAATTTCATGAAGTATATTCTCAAAAACAAAATAAATATAGAAGATCTGGGAACCATTTCACTGAATAAGGAATGCTCAGCAGTGGTATAGTGCTCGCTTCCTCTAAAACTCTAATATCTAGGTAGTTTCACAATCTCATGTACCATTGGATCCTATGAGTTTGGAAAAGATCTCTGTGAATTAGGAGCCAGCGTTAACTTTATTCCCTTCAGATTCTTCAAGAAGCTGGGGCTAAATGATCTCAAACCCACCCGAGTGGCCCTCCATCAAGTATATCACTCCATAAAATATCCCAAGGGGATGCTCAAGGATGTTCTTGTGAAGGTAGAAAGGTTAATTCTCCCTACCAACTTCATCATTCTTGACACAGAGGAAGACCGGGAGGCACCTTTGATTCTGGGAAGGCCTTTCTTGGCCATTAGTAAGGTATTAATCGATGTCCACCAAGGAGAAATAATATTCATATTAGGTGATGAAAGAGTCCTACAACGTCCTCAAGGCTATAGAGCAGGCATCACTACTAGAACATGAGGAGTGTTATGCGGTAAAAGCAATGGAGGACCACTTCATCTTCAAGGAATATGGTCTTGTAAGTTATTTTATCATTTATGACCCAGTCTTCATAGATATCCAAGATGCACCTGAGGAATTTAAATTTCTTGAAGGCTAGGGTGGTCATTACTGGAAATGCATAGTTTTTCCAGACATTTTGGAGCGAGTAGAGGTGAAACCAATTGTTCCCTTGATTCTTAAGGCACCTCAACTTGAGCTAAAACCTCTCCCTTAATCTCTAAAATATGGTTATTGGGGTGATCAAAAAACACTTCTATTATAATTAATGAATCTCTATCTCAAGATCAAAAAGATTCACTCCTACAAGTATTATGAAGAATAAAACAAGCCATTGGGTGGACAATTGTAGATCTGACAGGAATTAGTCCCACCAATTTCACTCACAAGGTGCTACTTGAAGAAGGAGAAAATCCCTCTCGGAAACCACAACGACGGCTGAACCCTCCAATGAAAGAAGCTGTGAAGAAGGACGCAATCAAATTGTTAGATGCAGGAATCATTTACCCCATTTCAGATATCCCATGGGTGAGTCCTCTACAAGTAGTACCCAAAAAGGGGTGTTTCACTATGGTCTCCAATGATAAAAATGAACTCATCCCTACATGGACAGTCACGGGTTGGAGAGTTTGTGTAGACTATCGAAATATGAAAGATGCGACATGAAAAGATCAATTATCATTTCCCATTATGGATCGGATGCTGGAATGACTAGCAGGGCACGAGTTTTACTACTTCTTCAACAGTTATTCTGAATATAACCAAATCTCCATTTCCCCTGAATATCAATAAAATATAACCTTTACATGCCCCTATGGTACATTTTATTATCTAAAAATGTCTTTTGGGATGTGAAATGATCCTTCCACATTCCAATGATATATGTTGGAAATATTCCATGAAATGGAATAACACATCCTGGAGGTCTTTATGGATGATTTTCCATCTATGGAAAATCCTTCAACACTTGTTTGAGGAATTTGGAGTTGGTTTTGGAAAGGTGTGAGCACACTAACCTAGTTTTAAACTGGGAGAAATTTCATTTTATGGTGTAGAGTGGTATCGTATTAGGCCACCAGATCTCTATGAAATGGATAGAAGTGGATCCTGAGAAGATATAAGTCACTTAAAATCTACACATTCTAACTTTTGTCAGATCCATCTGAAGCTTTCTAGGGAATACTGGTTTCTATAGACAATTTTTCAGAGACTTTTCGAAGATTTACCAGTCACTCACCAATCTTCTCTCCATGGATTCCATCTTTGAGTTTGATGAGACATTTTCCATAGCTTTTCCATATCTGAAGCAATGACTATTAGAAGCTCTGGTGATTATTTTTCCAAATTGGGAGGTGAAATTTGAAGTCAAGTGTGATTTTAGTGAGTATGTGGTGGGTGTAGTACTAGGTAAATAGCTAGATTGCATATTCCAGCCAAATTACTTTGCTAGTAGAACTCTGAATAAAGCACGGGTGAACTATACTACCACGGATAAATAAATGCTTACAGTGGTGTTCGCATTTTAAAGGTTTCATTCTTATTTGGTGTTGTCCAAAGTTATTGTATATACTAACCATTCATCACCCAAGTATTTTCTAAAAAATAAATATGCAAATCCATAACTCATTCATTGGGTGCTTCTCCTCCAAGAGTTTGACTTGGAGATCCACGACAAGAAGGGTAGTGAGAACGTTATTGCTGACCACCTATCCCACCTGGAACTACCTCATTTGGATAAGGAGGATGACATAGACATTAGGTACGACTTCCTGGATGATCAAATTTTCTAAATTTTGGGAACACCTCGGCCTTGGTATGTAGATATTGAAAATTATTTGGTTACAGGAGCTATTCACCCTGATCTCACGTACCAGTAGAAGAAGTAGTTTTTATCCGATGTTAATAGGTACTTTTGGAAAGTCCCTCTACTCTTTCGATCATGTGACGATGGGATGATTCTTTGTTTCATCCTAGAGAATGATGTTCAAGGAGTTCTGAAGTTATGTCACTCCTCACCGGTTGGAGGACATCATGGCCTAGACTGTACGATAGCGAAAATCATGCAGTCTGGATTTTTCTGGCCTACCATGCATAGGGATTCTCGTGAATTTGTTACCCAGTGTGATTGATGCCAAAGAATAGGTAATATGGGAAAACAAGACAAGATGTCTCAACACCCCATCCTAGAGGTTGAAATCTTCGATGTCTAGGGAATTGAATTCATGGGTCTATTTCTCCCATCATATAGGAACTCTTACATACTCTTCTATGTGGACTATGTCTCCAAGTGGGTGGAAGCCACTGCTACAGAACATGACACATCCAAGGTAGTTGTGGCCTTTTTGAATAAAAACATCTTCAGCAGATTTGGCATTCCTTGAGTGTTGATCAGCGATAGGGGAACGTATTTTGACAATGCCTTAATGAAGAATTTGTTACTAAAGTATGGGGTGAACCATCACATGGGAACACCTTATCATCTCTAATTTATTGGAAAGGTGGAATTATCAAATCGTGAGATGAAACAGATCCTAGAGAAAACGGTGGGAGCTTCAAGGAAGGACTGGTCCAAAAAGCTTAATGATGCCTTATGGGCATACCGGACCTCCTTGAAGACACCTATAGGGATGTCTATGTTCCGACTTGTCTATGGGAATCCACGCCACCTACAAGTGGAGTTGGATCATAAAGCCTATTGGTCTGTTAAGGCCTTAAATTTTGATTTCAAGGATGCCGAAGAGAATTGAAAGTTCCAACTAACAGATCTCGATGAGATCCGACAGGAGGAGTATGAAGATCCCAGACTCTAAAAAGAAAAGACACGGGTGATCCACGACCGAATTATTTCACGAAAACCCTTCCAACCTAGTGATTGAGTATTGCTCTTTAACTCTCGTCTGATATTGTTTCCAAGAAAGTTGAAGTCCCGTTGGTCAGGACCATTCCAAGTGATCAAAGTTTTCCACCATGGTGCGGTGGAAATTTCTTGTGAAGATGGAAATCCTTTTAATGTGAATAGAAAATTCCTAAATATTTACCATCACATGGAGGATATGGTGGGTACAATCTCCACCATTCATTTCAAGTAACATGAGGTAGGTAGGTTGATCCAATGACCTAAAACAAAGGCACTTCCTAGGAGGCAACCCAGAGGTTACATGCCATGTACCACCTATACACACAGCATGTACTGATCTTTTTAGTTTATATTCTTAATATTATAAACAAATAGGTTAACTATGTTAATAAACAGGGATGATTCTGGTGCTGATAGTATGGTCATTGGAGTTTATCTGAGTTGTCACCAGTTCAAAACCCTTCATATCTACCTTTAGCATGGGGTTCATCCTTTTTATACCCTTGTTTTATTACACAGCGTGTGTGGTATTTTTAAAAATAATACATAAGTTTTTCTAAATACAATAAAACCCATGATGGGGATGGACTGGTTGGCCAAGGTCATAAACCGGTTCTAAAAGACCTGGGTTCGAATCCTGACAACGGTCCCATTTCCATAATTTTTCCTTTTAATAAAACCACACTGCGTGAATTTCGATATAAATCTTGTGATCCATGTTTTCATTAGATAATTCAAATAATTTTCAAAAAAAAACATGCAGGTGAAGTTGGAAGATTGGTAGAGACTTAGGCCTATATTCAAAAGAACCAGGTTTGAATTTGGCTAATCTCCCTACTTCATCTCTTTTATTCAAATTAAAACAACACATCATGCATTTTCTTCATCCTGTGTAGTATGAGCCTTATACATTAAATATATATAATTAATAAACATGAGTAGTAGTATAACCTTTGATCCAGTGGTTGAGGGATTGAGTTTGGATTGACTGATCGCCGGTTCGAACCTCGCCCCAAGCACTGGACCAGAGGTTGTACTTCTCTTTTTCCAATTTTAGAACACACGGCGTGTATTTCCCAATACATTATGTGTATAGATTTATTTTTAGTACATCATATTTTTATTTTTATTTTTATTTTTATTATTAATATTAATTATTATAAAGTTTACTATAATAATTATATTATATAATTCATTTATTTATAAAAAACATAGTGATACACTATGTTTGGGTCCTGGTGCACACCGTGTACCGCAGCTATAAAAGTCAGGGCCTACCCGGACTCAGGCCATGTCACATGACCTCCCCCCCATTCCCTGTTTACTTCTCTTGCACGCCCTATGGCCTCCACAATTCCATTCCATAATTTTTGTGCATTTTTTCAGCCTGATTTCTACTGTATTGTGATCCTCTGACTAGGTATTCCATTCTCCTCTCCTTATTTCTTGATTTTCCATGCATTTAGGGTGATTTACAAATCAGACGAGCGCTCAATTTCCCACACAGTACATAGGGTGCGCGAAGAACACACGTCATGTACATATTGTACATGGACACACACATCTCCTTTTCACCATTTGGTCGATACAGGGCGTGTACGTTCGGTACACACCGTGTACCGTGCCTTCCCTGGCCATCTGGCATAGGTTGTGTCCTCTAGGACACAGCCCCTTCCCATGTCTCCATACATAGCATGTCTGTTTGGGACATTCCATGTCCTTCGACCCTTCGAAGTACTTCGTATGGATAGTATACACGCCTCGCACACCATGTTTACACACACAGTGTGTACCCCTTTTTACATGGCATGTATTTCATGTTTCCCCTACCCTCGTCGAGCTGTGTCTGGCTCCTTACATGGGTATCACATCATGTTGGGGTACACGACATGTATCCTATCATACACTCTATATCCTTCTTTTTTTCCAAAACATGACATCGTGGAATGTCTATCTAGGGTACACATGTTATTACATAGCTCATATTACACACCATGTACCATGGAGCTACACGGCGTGTTCTATTATATTTTCAGTTTTCACACATTTTCTTCTTTTTTTTATTCTTCTTTTCTTTTGTTTTGTTTTATTTTCTTCCAGGTATGTCATATTGAGATCATGAGTGTGGGAATCGGAATTCTTCCACTATTGAGGTCGAGCGGCCTCCTCACCGTCGGATTCGTCTTCGACGTACCAAGCGGCCAACTTTGGATTTTTCCAGTTTTCCAACCCCCAACATTGGCCGCTCTACCTCCTATTTTGATTTTTCCTCCATCTGCGACATATATCGGTCTGATCATTCCTATTTAACATTCTACTACTAATCCTATAGAGGAGGATTCTTCTCCTTCTATGGTAGCCGAGAGTTCCGGTGCTTCTACTCCTTCTAGCTCCCTTACCTCAGAGATACCCTCCACGTCAGTGGTAGACCTAACTGATCCAGCGCCTTCAGCCTCTACTGGACATCCCTCTGAACCCACTCTGGTGTCCACTGCTCCACCTACTACCCCAGCGGTGGGACCCTCTACTCTCTCAGCAGCCGATCTACCACTGCCTTC
Organism: Viscum album; assembly: GCA_963277665.1. Taxonomy (NCBI): domain Eukaryota; kingdom Viridiplantae; phylum Streptophyta; class Magnoliopsida; order Santalales; family Viscaceae; genus Viscum; species Viscum album. Next base: position 2,076,943,323 of record OY728128.1, on the reverse strand, counting down.
ACCAGCTGCTGCCCGCTCTCTGCCGCATCCATGCCTTATTTTTCTGGAGGGTTATCCTACAGCCGAGCGATTACAGAGACTCTCCCGCCACACTATTCTGATGAGAGGCCACCACCTGGATGTGATCATTCCCTAGCATTTGGACATTTTTGAGGAGATTGAGGAGGTCATGGGATATACACATCTCTTTGAGGCACTACAGGTTATTACTCCTACATATCGAGATTTGTTTTTGGAGTTCATGGCTACGTTTGAGTTTGATAGGCCCACATACTACCAGATGCCCATGGATACAGCTCTCCTGGTTCATTTTCAACTAGGAGGACAACCTTTTTCCCTTACTATGTCCACGTTTGGCCAAGGGTGCAGCTTTTACCCCCATCCTTCCACCCCACCTCATGTTTCTACCCTTACCTGCCTCGAGCGCTCTGACCTTGTTTCCATGTGGTGGGAGCTTTCCAGTCCTAACCACATGTATACCCCCCACATCACAGAAGAGAATGCTCATCATGGACCCTCCTCTTCATTTCCTTCACCTGTTCTTTAGTTCCATTATTTTTCCTCACCATGAGAATATAGGTGTCGTATCCAGGCAGGACATGGATCTCCTTACTTTTATTATCTGATGCGACTACCCTGACCTCCCATGCCCTGCTGGCACCTACTTCCACTCCATGATTCATGTCCAGCAGGGCAACCTGAATGGATATTTCTGTACCACATGCCTGGCACACCATTTGAGAGTTTTTGAGCCATCTCTCCCTCACAAACCCTTAGTTTAACCTTAGCATCTTGACTTCCTCATTCTTATCCACATGTAGATGGTTGAGCATTGGGGAAATGTCTATACGCTTGTGCAGGATGCCCCTGCTTCTACAGGGGCGAGGGATGACCCAGATGCTCCTGATGGTGTTCCTGACCAGGACCCCCCACATCCAACTGTGGATGTCCCCTCCCCACCCCACCCCCCTTCTTCTAGACTTCCTTATTTTTTCACCACCATCCCCTCTTATTCTGAGACTTCTATCATCCCACCTCCCTCTGCACCCTCATTCGATCTCCCCTTCACCCTCCGCCTAGCTGAGCTGGAGCACCACCAGGATTATATGGCGCAGACTCTTGGGCATCTCAAACAGATGTTGGGGATTCTTCTTCACCACCATGGAATTTCCCTACTAGCAACCTCTCCGGCTCTAGCACATCCCTCTACTCCTCAGCCTCCAACCCCGCAGATACCACTTACAGATCTAGCCACAGATTCAGTTCTCCTATCCACCACTGGCCCAGCTTCTAGCACTCCTACTATCAGCCCGAGTATCACTGCAGAGCCTCCCACTTCGGGTCCCACTCTTAAGGCTCTAGCTTCTACCACTACTCTTCAGAGCACGGATCCCTCACCTTCGGTCTCTACTATTGCCGCTGAGTTTTCACTGCTAGATCCTCCTATAGCAGATGATGCCTCTTCTGAGGTGACACTGTGACTAGTTTTTGGGAACATTTATTTCTGTTGTATATATATATATATATATATATATTGATCTACTTGGGATATGCTGATGTATGTATTTTCATTTTTTTTCTCTTCCCTCGACCGTCATAGGTACACTAGCGCATCTTGGGTATCTCTCTCCGCTTACTTCCCCATTTTGTTGATTCCCCATGAGGGGCGTATTTTTTGTGTTTCTTTTTACTTTCTACTTTGGTTTTACTTCTTCCACTGCTTCCCCTCGTCTTACGCCCAGTTTTTTCCATTTTCTATCCTCTTCCTTGGTATTGCACTTGGGGGGACCATGTGCTATATTAATTGTGGGAGAGGGCATCTGATTAGACTAGTCTTTGTCTTAAACTAATTTAGAAGACATCATTAATAGTTGAAATATTTTAAATTTTGGAGATTTTTTGACTAATTATAATTATAAATAACAAAGTAATAAAAGATAATTTTAAAAAGTTACATGCTTATTTCAAATTTCAAAGAGTTTTAAAATGATTCTTGATATATTTTTATTTTGGATTTTAAGACTTGGACATTTACATTTATTAGACTGATCATTTTGTACTCATGTCATGACCTGATTGACCACTATATTTTTCCCATTCCCAAGAGGTATTCTAAACATTTTTGACATATTATTTCTTATACCCTCTTTCTTGAAAGATTCCTGGGATATGCATAACTACCAAAACTTTCTAGTTTTTCTCTTAAAAACATGATGATATTTGAATCACATTAAAATGATTGAGGCATTTGATTGTTTTTCAGCCTCTTTAACCTTGAGACCTACCCTACATCTAATCTTCGTAAACCCTTAAAATCCATGAACTTCCTTGATAGGAATCCACATTAAAAGACTATTTTCCCCTTCCTACCCTAATTCTTTTATAATTTTGTATGATTATTCACTTGAGATTGAGAGAGTAATTTTTTTCCATTCATGGTATATGTTGGAGAGTAACCATGAATTTAAAAGTGTGGGAGTTTATCTATTGTTCATTTGGGTAGAAGGATTACAAAACCATTATTCATTGTATTCTTAGTGGTCATGTGTTAAAAAAATGAAAAATATGGACCAGATTATTTATTACATATTATTGATGGTTTATGGGCCCATATTGTTAAGGGAATATCATGGTGATGATACCTTTTAGAGTTCTTGATTGGGGGTTAACTTTTCATTAATCCTTATCTTGAATATCATGCATTATTATTTACAAATTCAGCCTCCTTTTCAAGCCTCTAAGATTAATTTTTATAATTACCTACCAACCCTTAGCCTCAAAAATATTTGAACCTTATTGAAATCCTTCATGATTTTTGTGATTTTATTTCTGAAGTATATAATGAGAACACTTGAAATACTATGGATAGAGTGAATATACTTAATATTGAGCATAACTATGATTAAATAATCTTAACTGATGAGTGTGGTATCTTTTGGTGAGGTAAATCATCAAGTGTCATGTTTATTTATGAAAAATTTAAATAATGTGAATGAAAGAGGATAGAAATTTTCAATTAATTTATATATGAGGCATTATTAGAATATCTTTGGAATTGAAATATGTTTTGTACATTTTAAAATCTTCTGTTATGGATATATTATTAACAATTATAATTAGTTAAAATCCTCTTTTTCTAGAATATGGATTCTATTGAATTGATGTTGAGATCTTTCTTGAGGAAAAGAAAATGAATAAGTGTAGGGGATTTTGATGTACCCGGTTTTTGTATACTTTTTCATACATTTTATTTAGCACAAAAACTTGTTTTCACCGAATATATTTTGTTTTATGGGTAAAATGCTTTATTTTAGTGATTATGATAATTTTCAGGATGTTTCCATCGATAATCACAAATCAGGACTGATTAGAAGAAAAATTCACATATACACGACATGCATTATTCTTACATGTCGTGTACATTTTGACCCAGACATGGATCTACCAGACTTGTTACACACCCATGTTTCCGGCCAAAGAATACATGCTGTGTATTTCCCATCTACACACTGTGTGGCCCTTCTAGAAGTGGTTTGTGGAAGATGAATGATATTACATGCCATGTATGGCGGCACTACATGTTGTATACTTCCACCTACCAGGCGGTGCCATGTTCAAAGTTAAAGATGGCGTGTTAGCTCACCAATCGGTGGATAAAAGATGGCCAAAATGAGTTGATGAGAGTACACATCATGTACTATATATTACACATCATTTACTAATAAAAAATATAAATATGTGGTAGGCCCCCCAAGTTTAGGAGTGATTTAGATTCGTTCATTTCAAATATATTCCAAGGGGGGAACTTTGGAGATGCCCAAGAAGAGAAGAAGAGAGAGAAATAAGAGGAGAGAAGAGAGGAGAGAAGGTACTTTCATGCTACCTTCCTAATGACCTTTGCTCCGAAGCTTTCAAGATAATTAATTTAGTAACCGTGAGTTGTTTAGTTATTGGCTACTCCAAGAGTAGAAAAATCCCCTATGTGTTGGGTATATGGACAATTATGAGTTGTAATTTTTCACTTTTGATGTTGTAATAGTGTTATTTATTCTTCTTTCTCATAATTCCTTATTAAATATTTCTAAATATCACTAGAAACCTCATATCGGACCAAGAATAGTATTTCTAGGGATCCTTTAAGGAATTAAAATAAAAAATATCCATGACCATTGGGTGTTTTAATCGTCTCAAAAAGGGCTGTAGTTAATAAAATTAAGAGAAATCAATTTCCAAACCAATGAATTGGTTTCTATTGGTTTAAACAAAACTTACCAGAATAAGGGGTTTATGTTACATTATTAACCCAAAAAAGTGAATTATAATGAACAAAACAACCTCATAAGAAAATATAACAACCTTTAAAATCCATAGCCCCGACACATTTCTCCCCAAATTTTCATCAAAACCAATTTTTTGTGTTTTTCTTTATCTTTCAAATAATTTGTTAAGAAATTAAAATCCAATCACCTTTTTCTCAAAACACTAAATAATCAACTCTAAATTCTAGTAAACTTCACTAAATCAATTATAAACTAGATAAACAAAACAAAAATAACTCCTTATCCATGTGGATCGACCCCTTACTGGTACTATACTTATTAGGGTAATATAATTTGGATTGTCAAAAATAACACTTTCGCAGGAACGATACCAATATAATACCCATGAATGTATTATATGATTATTATTATTATTAAATTTATGGTTATTTTAATATAAATTCTATAATATTTCATTCATGGGGTTTATGTTTCAAAATTTACAAAATCAGTAATATAGTTTTCTCTCAATTTACCTTATTTGAAACACATGCCATGTTATACACCTATATTTTTATATGAGGTGTGAATATTTCCTTTGACATGTTATAACATGAATATACTTCCTTTAATGATATTTTAAGATTAATTTAGTTTCATTTTATTATACGGGGAGTATGTTTCAATGTTACCAAGTGATAAGAGTTTGTTGAAACAATCTCATCGATTTTTGAGATTGTTTATGTTTATGCTTAATTTAATGGAATCTTATGATCCATATCTCAATAAAATTGGTGAATTTTATTCTCATATGGTTATTCATAATATAATCATGTATTGGTAACATTCTTATACTCCTTGGTATTTAATATAATTAAGAAAGTATTTTTAAGAAAGCCTGACTTTACCCTCTCTTCGGTCGAAAATTAGTGTTCCTTCAAAACCATGTTTTCTAAAAAGGGTTTCCAAGAATATTATACAATTCTCCTATAATATTTAAAATAGATAATTCCACTTTTTTACTTTTACCAATTTTTTCAGATTAATCATATTTTCACTTTCCAAAAAATACATATTTCTAACCATTTATCGTGCAAAAGGAATGTTCTTATTACCTTGTATGGTATGTACAAATTTACTTTCCATCTTGACCAGAATCCCCTTGAAGCTTCCATTACAAGATTAAAAAGTTATTTTTTAAATAAATTTTTTCCCTAATATTATGGGTATTCATTATTTTTTTAAAAAAAAATTCAATGAAAAAGTTTTTCAAAATTTTTTTATGGTTATCAATGCTTTCTTTTAAAGTTTTTTAAAATATTTTTAAAGAAAAGGATTTTAATAAATGTTATATGTTTTAAAAATTATTTTAAACATTTTAATGTTTTATTTAGAAGTTTTCAAAGTATTTTCAAAGAAAATTTGTTTTCAAAACATTTTTCAAACATTCTTTATGAGTTTTAAAAGTATTTTAAAGGAAATTGGTTTTCAAAATGTTTTCAAAATTCTTTTATGAGTTTTCTAGAAAAATTTTTTTCAAAAAAATTTCAAGCTTCTTTTATAAGTTTTCAAGAAAAATGTTTTTAAAAACATTTTCAAGCTTTATTTATAAGTTTTCAATGTTATTTTCAAATAAATGGTTTTCAAAACATTTTCAATATTTCTTTACATGTTTTAAAAGTTATTTTCAAAGAAATGGTTTTCAAAACATTTTCAAGATTTATTTTTATGTTTTCAAAGTATTTTCAATGAAATGGTTTTCAAAACGTTTTCAGGATTTCTTTGAAATATTTCAAAGTGTTTTCATTGAAAAATAATTTTAAAATGTTTTAAATCGTATTCTATAAGTTTTCATAAAAAAATTGAAAAATTATTTCAAGTCTTATTTATAAGTTTTCAAGGTATTTTCTATGAAAATGATTTTAAAATATTTTTATGCATTAGAAATCATTTTTCTGAGAAGAAAGGGTATTTTCCTCAAGAAATATTTTTTGAAAGAGATTTCAAAATTATTTTACATCTAATATAATATCCATTGAGGTTACTCATGCCTTTCTAAGAAATGATCTAAAGTTTCTATTAATATTCTTTCTCTGAATGGTTATTCATAATATCATGGTATTTATGAAACCTGTTTCTCTTTCATGGGTTATATGTTTGTGAAATATTTTTCTATTTCACAGGTTATATGTTTATGAAATATGTTTTTCTTTTATGGGATATTCCTTTCATAAAATGATTATGAAACCTGTTTCTTTTTCCACCAGTTATGATGTGATTACATGTTTATGATACCTATTTCATTTCATGGTTTAAGATATAATTTTTAGGATATTTTTTCACATGTATGTATGATTTCATTATCAAATGGGTGGGCCCTATATATCCCTACAATGCATTAGGTAAAGATTTAAATCTCATGAGATAGACTAAGATGATCTTAGGAGTAAACCTTGAGTACTAAGATATCCATGGGAGTGAACCATGACTACCAAGATGGTATGAGGAGTAAAATTGTGATACTAAGATGGCCATGGGAGTGAACCATGACTACCAAGATGGTATGAGGAAAAAAATCATTCTACTAAGATAGTAATGGTAGTAAACCATGACTACCAAAATGGTATGGGGAGTGAACCCATAATACTAAGATAGAATTGTAAGTGATGCCTTGACCACTATGAAAATCATATTATATGCTTCTGTATTTTCCACAATTCCAAGTTTTGTTCATATTTCATGATTTTATGGATTATGTTCTTTATTTCCTTATTATTCATGTCTTATAAACTACCAATCTTTATTCTATGATTCATTTATATATCTTCAATATGTAGGGTAAGATCTTTTATTTTCATGATCATGTTCTCATACCATTATACTCATGACTATTCTATGATTCATTTATATATCTTCAATATGTAGGGTAAGATATTTTATTTTCATGATCATGTTATCATACCATTATGTTCTTTATTTCCTTGTTTTCCTTTAATGATCATTTGAGATCACCACTTTTTATATTTCCTTCACCATGTTATGAAGATATGTATTATTTTTTATGTGTATATGAAGGGTGATAGTCATGAAGAACCTAGTGGGACATAATTTAGCTCATTTATGTTCCAGTGTTTATGTTTCCATGTTTCCAAAGGCACTAAACTAGTACAATATTTAGGAATATGTTTGTATAATTTTGTAAGTATTCTGAAAAAATTATGTAATTTTAATGTATGAAAAGTGAGGTTTTCTATGAAGAGACCCTTTGTTTGACTATGCATGCATGCCTATGTCTCCTGTATATGCGGCTATGATCATAAACCAAATGTTTCACTCTATAAAAGGGATTTTTGATACTTGTGATCCATAACATCATTGCGGAAGAACTAAACACCTCAGTTTGTTCTAGGTCATTCTTGATATGATTTTTCCATATCATTACTCATGACCTAAGAACCCCAATCCATGATTTACAATATTTTCATCTCCCACTCAGAAGGATGATAGGGTACTCTTGACCCTAGGTATCTAACTTAGGCACTTTTGTATCATCCCCCATATTAGGTCCATGTGCATCATGACCATGAACTGCCTTCAATTTGGTCAAAGTTGTACTAAATTAAAATCTAGCCTATAATGATCCAAATATAAATACCTTGAACTACTAGATAAAGATACACAAAACTTTTTAGGTTGAAAACATTCAAAGGGTAGACTAAGAAAAAGTCAAGTATTCGCTCTCTAGACACTTCATCTCTAGAGTATATAAAAAAATTGGGAACAAATAAATAATGCATAAAGCTCATATGGACTACTCTATATCCATAATAAAATTCAATATATACCCACTATATCCCCTAGTTTATGAAAAAGTTAGAGTAATGATTTGTCAAATCTCCTTGCCGTAAGAATATATTTTCTAGGCGGTGAAAAAAATTATAGTGTGCTTGGACCCTTCATGGATATTAAACTTTCTACAAATCACACATTATGATTTGAGCACTTTGGATCACCTTAAACCTTACATGACCCTTGTAAAAGGATACCCATATTCAGGGGACCATTTTATTGACTATTCATGTATGCATATGGCTCCTATATATGCACCTATCGACGTCAAAAAAATGATTCACTCTAAAAAATTGCTTTTTGATCCTTATGATCCCTGACATCATCGCAATAGAACTCAGCACCTTGGTGTGTTATGTGACATTCTTGGTATAATTTTCCCATATCATTTTCCTAACCCAATCACTTTGGACCATGATTTAAAACCTTTCTACCAAACTATCTAAGATAATTTTAAATCCTCGATGTTATGTCACCGTTTTTTGTACCCTTTCTCAAGGAAGTAATGTGACACTCCATTCTCGAACCTTTTATGTACCATACATATGGATTTGAAACCACATGTCACAGGTATAAGGCCTCACAATTTGTAGCTAAACTACCCTAGGGTTCCAAAACCCTTTTTAGATAGCTTTCCTCCATACCCAACCTCATCATCTAGACATTTTGGTATTCAAAAATCTCTCATGGACATCATAAAGGAGTAGAGATCAACTTTTATTGGCCATGGTATCGACGCATAAGGTCTTTGACCTACCAACTAAAGGCATATCCTCTATTCAAGAAAGGATATTTAATCCTTTTGACCACTGGAAACATCATGGTGAAACCTAACACCAAATAGTTTTACGTGTCATATCTGACATGTTTTCCCCATCCCATATTCACTGACTCAAACATTTGGGTTATGAATTATATCACCCATAATCCAAATATCCAAGTGGTCCAATCATCCCTAGTATTTCTCCCTTAACAAATATTCCCTTGATAAATATTTTGTGACCCTTGGAAAAGAATATAGAAAAATATGTTTGAAAATGATACTGATGCATAAGGTATTTTACCTACCAACCATAAGCATCTCCTCCTTGCATGAAAGGAGCTGCAATCCTTGTGAGACAGGAAACACCATAACAGAACTTAACACCACGTGGTGTTTTGGGTCATTACTGGCATGTATGCACCCTATTTCGTGATCATCGATCAAGTCCTAGTAGTAAGAATTTAAATGGTATGTCATCCTAAGGTTAGATCTAAATTTCCTTAAACTAAAATGATATAAGGTATGAACTAAAAGACCATAAAATACAGCGAAAGAGTGTTCGAGCTAAAAGACCTTAAACTATAGTGATAGAAAGTGAGAGCTAAAATACCCTAAACTAAAATGATAGAAGGTTAGAGCTAAAAGACCCTAAACTAAAATGATTGAAGGTTCGAGCTAAAAGACCCTAAAATATGGCGATAAAAGGTTTGAGATAAAATACCCTAAACTATAGAAATAGAATGTCCACAATAAAATACCCAAAAAACTACAACACATCAGTGATTTGGTCTATAATAATAGAATATATTGTACGAAACTTCATATGGACTTAGTAAACATCAAGCTACTCATTCCAAATATATCGACTTAAGAAAAATATAAAGTACTCTCCCTTCAGGACATGTATTCTACCCAATAATACTTCTGTGAATCAGGTGATCTCATGATAGTTGGAGCATATATATTAATAATGAATCTCATGTTAGTGGGAATTCATGAGAACTTATTGAGAAGAATCTATTATGATTTAAATATACATATCCAGATATTCAGGTTTACTTGATATTATGAAAAGGATGGGTATCATTGAAAATTCATATAATATCAGATCATAGAAATGTCATTCATATCATGAATGAAAGGAAAACTAGATAGTAACATGAAAATTTCATAAAACCACTTCATTGATAGCTTTCAATAGGAGGAATATCTACATTTTAGAGTCTCTCTATGAATCTCACCAAAGACAGAATTCATATCAATGGTTGAACTATAATAATATTCACTCATCTGAGTTGGACAAGTTGGAAAGAGTCTGGAGAGAAGTGTTAATTAAGAACTGAAGTGCCCCTTATCAAAAGTCATGAAATATAAGAATTCATGCAATATTGAAGATCATAAGTGCAGTTTCTAGCGGTCATAGCCCTTTGATTAGCCACAGTAGAGAAACTTTAATGGGAGTTGGAATCTATTTGAAAAAAAAATAAGTGGCATATTCTAGATAGATAAAATAAAATCTTTTCAATGGAAAGTCATAAAATTCCAGCAGCTTCATGCACATCGCATGGATCAGTAAAGAATTCATGAATTTCATGATGGATTCATGAATCATCTAGTCTTTGAAGATCTCTTGGATGTTATAAACCTATAAGGAATCACACAACTACATGACCCCTCAAAATAATTGTGACTATTGTACCTTGAAATAGTCACATGTACCACATAATAGTCAAATGATCATACGATCAAGCCATCTAATCATGAAAACCCAGTAAGAAGATCACACCCCCATGGTCAAAGTTCAAAATATTAATGAATACAAGTCCAAGGATTTTTTCAAGAAGGAACCTGGGAAAAATAATTCTTGTGAAGAAGTTCTATTAAAATGGGATCATGGAGAGGTATCGTGATGGTTTATTGTAGGATTGTCTTATGACAAGGCCACGTGATGGAAGAAGGGAACATGAGCTCTGGAGAATTGAGTAGTCGATGAATGAACTGCTCTCCAATTACCTATATATAGGGAATTATGAATAATAACAAACATCACCTGGGAAACTAAATTTCATCCAAGAAAATGATTGGAGATGGTGCAAAAGCCTCAGGTGGACATTTACTTTCCTCATAACTAAGCCCTTTTCCCCGTGGATGTCACCCCTGAGGGAGAAATTTATTGACTCCTTCCAAATGAGAATTGAAAAATTCATAAAGGTATAAATACCTAATAATGGGTATTATTTTTACCATAATGAAAAGGAAGAGAAAGGTTACCCTAATCATGAAGATTGCATGAACCCCTAGGATTATGTGATCACATGACCAGAAGAAGGTCATGCAGATGGCCATGCGCGGCATATAGCCTATAGAATTCCATGTGAATTCCCTTTTAAGAATCCTCCATGTTATTACAGATTCATCCTAGACACCTGCTGATAATGTGGATGTAGCTAGTCAATCACCCCCAGGTCACACAAATTTCCAGGAGGTTGGTTCCTGAAAAACCATCTATAAATTCCTCAAAAATATGGAGGAAAATATCCAAAAGGTGTAGCCTCTTATGGTTGTGAGGAATCATAAATAGGTAGAGTGATTGTATTAGATAACACTCGTACAACTTCACGAGATCCCAAAACATTTTAAAATAAAAAAAAAGGAAAAAATGGGGATCAAAGAAGCCTTTTACATTTATATAAATCATGTGATGTTCCCTAGGTAGTTCAAAAAAACACCACAAACCCATGGTGATATGTTCTCCTCGATGCACGAGAGCCCGCTGGTGTATCATCATCATCACGTGAAAGACCTAAGACATGTCTTGGTGGTCTTTTTCCCCCCTTTGGTTCTAAAAATAAGTAGGAGGGTTTTTCCATGATAAATGCTCTCACCTCACAATAAGACCCTTTTTGGTCACATGATGCATCACCTATGGGGAGAATGATTTTCCTCGACAACACTCAAGAAAACTCACAGAACCTTATGACCTTGTAATTTAAACAAGGAAAATAAAGAATGGGAAAGGCGAGATCCTCTTGTGGTCATAAAACTCATGTGATGCACCAGCGCAGTTTTTCAAAACTTCTTGACAAGCCATCCTTGTCTTCAAAAAGGTCCTAAATAGTTCTCCTGAGATCATATGAAGGCCTTTTGATAGGTTCCCCGATCTCATGATAGCCCTTTGACACATCGATATGACAATTTCAAAGTCCCTTGGATTGTCTTCAAGATTAAACAAGATCCAATTAATTGTCTATAATCCATGAAATTGGGCATTGATGGTATGGTCTTACGGTTGATGAAAATCATGAGATGCCCCCGAAATGACCTACAGCGGAACCTCATGTACATGTGTGACACCAAATCCATCCACTAAATCTAGCCTTGATTTTTGAAACACGCAATGTGTAAAGTAGTGTTGAGTCCTATAAATCCCCAACCCCAATAAGAAAAATGAATCCTTACAAAGATAGACATACTCTTGGATCCTTGTGCCTGCGCACCCATGCATCAGAGTGGATTTCTCGAAGCGGCTTCTCTCACAACCAAAAAAGTTTTCAATCAGGTAAGATCTAGGGAACAATTGGAGTGATCATACATCATGCATAAATACTTCATGAGATCACTGAATGATAACGTGTAGGATATCTGGTGGGTTACACGATGGAAATCCCACATATTTTATAAAACACATGAGACTTAAAACAAGATAACACTGAACAAATATAAGGCATATACAATAAAATGAAGCAACAAAGACTAAAATATTGGATACTTATGTGAAGAACATATACTTTGATCCTCATGGGCTTCACATGAACCACCAAGGTCATGTAATAGCACTAGGACATGTCACCCAGGTCAATTGACGATCTTTTGGTATAGTATTTGGATCATGTGAATCCCCTAAGACATGTCAGAGCAAGTCATATGGAATCCCCCGGGCATGCCATCCAAGTCACAAGAAACCATCTAGGCTCGCCATTCCAACCTTACAATGTCCTCTAGACATGTCAACCAGATCATATGGACGCATCAGTACATATCAGCTACGTATCGCGATAGCACCCGGGCATGTCAGAAGGATCCCGTGACATCCTCTGTAGAGTCCATCCAGACTTTACAATACCCTATAGACATGTCATTTGGCTCACACGATGACACCCATACATATCATCCATGACATACAACACCCTCTAAGGCGCATAAAACTGACTCTCATGACACCCTCCAAGAATGTCATCCATATTTCTCTATGAAACAAGGGCATGATAGATGGATATCGCAACACCCTCTAATCATGTCAGCTGGGATCATGTGATGGCTTCAGGTACAAGCCAATCGAGTCTTGAAATGCCCTCTGGAAAAGTCAATATTGATCATACAATAACATTTAGACATGCCATCTAGGTCATGTGACGTCCCTCATACAAGTCAAATGGATCATGAAATTGTCTCTCAAAATATCAGGCATACATACTCCAACATGTCAAGTAGACAATCAAGGAATGTTGAGGAGACAATTAACACATGTTAGGAAGACAATTAGAACAGTTCAGACAGGAATCCTAGGACTTGATAACCTTTTCCGCCCTCAGTGTGTAAACCCAAATCAATAGGAAAACCTCAGTGTGTAATCCCCACCCAATTGAACTAAAATGTCTCTGATTTCTAAAATAAATAAGAAATGTAGGATGCCTTCTTAAGGTCCGATATCTATATTAAACATCCAAAGGGCAGTCCCAACACATAAGTCTTGTATCCACAAGCAACGAGACTGATTATTTTCCATCCCCTGTTTCTCACACTAAGCATAGCTTAGGTGGGATTAGGGAGTCACAATGATCATATCATTCACATGAAAAGTTTATATCGGTATAAGGGAAACCTCGTTGTATAAGCCTTGATTAGTGGCATAATACAGTATGCCCCACATATAAGAGAATACTAGGACATGATAAGCTGGTCCAACCTCAGTGTGTAAGCCCCGATCGATGACATAATATGATATATCCTGTATATAAGGGAAACCTTAGTGGGAAATCCCCAATCAGTAGGATAATATGATATGTCCCACATATAAGGGTAACCTCAGTATGTAACCCCCGATCAGCATCATAATGTGATATGTCTCACATATAAGGGAAACCTTAGTGTGTAAGCTCCAATCAGCAGTACAATATGATATGTATCGCATATATGGGAAACCTTAGTGTATAAGACCTAATCAGTATCATAATATGATATTTCCCACATATAAGGGAAACCTTAGTTTGTATTCCTAGATCAGCATCATAATAGGATATGTCACGCATATAAAGAAAACCTTAGTGTGTAATCCCTGATCAACGACATAATACGATATGTCCTTCATATAAGGGCACATGTGATATGTCTCACATATAAGGGAATGCTCAGTGTGTAATCCTCAATCAGTGGAATAATGTGATATATACCGCATATAAGGGAAACCTCAGTGTGTAATCCCTGATCAATGGCATAATAAGATATGTTACACATATAAGGGAAACCTTAGTGTGTGTCCTGATCAACAATATAATACGATATATCCCACATATATGGGAAACCTCAGTGTGTAAGCCCCAATTAGTGGCATGATATGACATGTCCTGTATATAAGGAATACCTCAGTGAGTTATCCCCAATTAGTGTCATATTACGATATATCCTACATATAAGGTAATACTTAGTGTGTAATCCCTGATCAAGGGCATAATATGATATGTCCCTCATATAAGGGAAACCTAAGTGTGTAAGCCCCAACCAGTTGACTTATGAGGACTCTAATTCCTACCATACCCTGGATACACAGGATTCCTTTCTAAGGCCCGAGCCTAAACTCAAATGGGAATCCACTTCTTTGTATGTCCCACTATGTCTCTGGCATTTCAACCATCAGGACCCAATCATTCCACTGGGTTGATTATTCTACCTCATCCATCATCAAAATGAGAATCCCATTGAATAATGATAACTATGATTCCTATGATAACCAGGATACGAAGGATGTCTTCTTAAGACTTGATGTCCATATTAAACATCCCAAGGGTTGTCCCAGTGCATAAGTCCTGCATCAATATGAAGTGAGACTAATTACTTGTTGTCCCTTATTTCTCACACCAAGCATAAATCATATGGGATTAGGGAGTTGAAATGGTCATGTTACTCACAACATGAATCTACACCAGCCTAGGAAATCTCAGTGTGTATTCACTGATGAGTGTCACGATATAAACATCCCCAATATAAGGGTATCTACCTTGGGGATAGTACCAAGGTCATGAACGAACTAGGATAACTCTGATTCCTGCTATAAACTATATACATAGGATGTCTCCTCGAGACTCGAGCTCAAATATTTGGTGCCTAAGTTCACGCACATATGTCTTTTCCACATGACGTTAAACTGCACGGGTTTAACAAACTACATAGATTTTGATTCCTGTAATAAAAAGGATACATAGGATACCTCATAATGGCTCAATCCCCTCCTCATAATATTAATCGCCTCCCTACATGAAAAAAAAATTAATGTGCCTGGTTATGTTACTTTAGCATATAAGCTGTAATTCATTACTGGGAAATGGATGAAGAACCTTGGATACAAATAGATGGATTCAATAATGATATCCCCTTCTTCTTTTATGCATAAAAGTGGTTAACGTAAGATCATTTTGTTAGTGTAACCTATCATGTATCAGGATTCGAAAAAGATTCTCAAACATAACTTAAATCTATAATAGTCCCGAAGTAGGCAAAATTTTCCCCCAAAAGGGTGTAATGAGCCCATCCTCCCATCCTCTCGACCAATGCGAGTTCCTAAGTTTCATTGGGTATGAAACCCCAACTGACCACCTATCTTTGGAAAACAGGTCTATACCCTGTTACAGATGTGGGAACCATTGGGATTTTTCCTTATGAACGACAATAGAAACCTGATGTAAATGATTGTGCAATACATTTAACCCCCCTCATCCACAATCAACCATCGAGCCAAACCAAATTCACCTAACGGTTGTCTCTTTTCTTTGAAAACAATCACTGATATGGTTATTAATTTTGGGTACTAATTGTGATGGGTCCCATCGCAACTAACACTATTTACAAAGGAGACTCCTCACAATTAGTCTCGTCACTAATAATGTAACCAATATATACCTTCCATCCAATTTTTTTTCCATTTTCTCATATTTTGAGCTCTCTTCTCCTCCAATGATCTCTTATTCTTCTCCTTAAACTTCTAAAAAAATTAAATTTTACTCGCAAGAAAATTTTGCACCTTACATCTAATAGGAAGTTCAGTTTTAAGGTATTTATGTGATGTTTTAAATTTTAAATTAAATTTTCTAATATTAGTAAATATTATTATTAATTAGCAGTAATTAGTTTAAATTAGAATTAATTAGTTTTATTTTTCAGTAATTAGTTTTAAGTAGTAGTAATTATTTTTAATTAGAAATATTTAGTTTTAATTGTTAATAATTATTTTTAATTATAAGTAATTAGTTTAAATTAGTAGAATTTAGTTTTAATTATTACTATGTTGTTTTAATTATTTTCAATTAAGAGTCATTATTATAAATTAACAATAATTAATATAAATTAGTGACAATTATTATAAAAACAACAAATAGTAAAAATTAGTGGTAACAAGAAGAAATTTGTAAAAAATAAGAAACAGGTGATAATTAACAGAACTTAATATTTATTAATATATCTTAGTAATAAATAATAATATATTAAAATAGTTTGTATCAATTAATAGCAATTAATAATTTGTATCAATTAAATCAAATTATTAATAATTAAAGGAAAATATTAATAATTTTAAAACAGTTAGTAAAAATTAGTTGTTATGAGAACAAATTAGTGATAATCAGTAAAAACCAGTGATAATTGTTTGAAATGAGCGGTATTTTTTAGAAATTAGTGGTAATTATTAGAAATTAATGGTAATTATTATAAATTAGCAGTAATTATTATAAATTGATAGTAGTTATTAGAAATTACAGATAATTACTAAAAATTAGCGATAGCATGTAAAAACTAACATTAATTAGAGGTAATTAAAAAAAATTAGCATAATTAGAAAAAATTAGCATTAATTAGAAAAAATTAACTATAATTAGTAAAAATTATAGATAATCATAGATAATGATAGATAATTACAAAAAATAGCGGTATTTAGTAAAAAAACTTAATTAGAGGCAATTTCAAAAAAATTGCAATAATTAGTTAAAATTAGCATTATTTATTAAAAATTTATGTTAATTAGAGTAAATTAATAAAAATTAGTGATAATTTGTAAAAAAATGTGATAATTAAAAAAATAGTGGCAATTAGTAGTCCATAGTAAAAATTAGCGTTAATTAGTAAAAATTAGCAGTACTTAGTAAAAATTAGCAGTAATTACTAAAAATTAATGATAATTACTAAAAATTATATGTAATTACTAAAAATTAACTATAATTAGTAAAAATTAGTGGTAATTACTAAATTTTAGCGGTAATTACGAAAAAATTATCAGTAATTAGCAGTACTTAGTAAATATTAGGAGTAATTAGAGGTACTTAGTAAACATTAACGGTAATGAGCAGTACATGGTAAAAATAAGTGACACTTAGTAGAAATTAAAGGTGATTACTAAAAATTAGCAATAATTAGTAATAATTAGCGACAATTAGTAGTAATTATCAGTATTTAGTAAATATTTGGGATAAATAGTACTACTCAGTTAAAATTAGCAGTAATTAGTAAAAGGTACTTATTAAAAATTAGTAGCAAGCGGTAATTAGTGGTACTTCATAAAAATTTAGTGGAAAATAGTAATAAATAGCGGTAACTAGTAATACTTAATGGTAATTTGTAAAAACTAGTGATAATTAGAGGTAATTACTAAAAACTAGCAATAATTTCTAAAAAATAGCGGTAATTAGTAAAAATTAGTGATACTTAGTAAAAATTAGCGGTAATTACTAAAAATTTCTAATAATTACAAAAAAAATAGCAATAATTAGTAAAAATTAGCATTAATTACAAAAATATTAGTGGTGATTAATTAAAATTAGCAGTAATTACTAAAATTTAATGTTAATTAGTAGTACTTGGTAGAAATTAGCATTAATTAGTGGTACTTCATAAAAATTGGTGGTAATTAGTAGGACTTAGTAAAAATTAGTGGTAATTAGCAGTACTTAATAAAAATAAGTGGCACTTAGAAAATTAGCGGGAATTAGTAAAAATTAGCGGTAATTAGTAATAATTATCCATAATTAGTAAAAATTAGTAGTAATTTATAATAATAAGGGTAATTGGTAAAAATTTATAATAATTAGCGGTAATTTCTAAAAAATAGTGGTAATTAGTAAAAATTAGTAGAAATTATTAAGCATTAGCAGTCATTGGTAGGACTTAGTAAAAATTAGCAATAATTAGTAATACTTAGTAAAAAATAGTGGTACTTAGTAAAAATTAGTAGTAATTACTAAATATTATCAGTAATTACTTAAAAATAGTGGTGATTACAAAAAATTAGCGGTAATTTAAAAACAATAGTGGTAATTAGTAATAATTTATGGTAATTAGTAATAATTTACTTTAAATAGTAATAATTTATGGTAGTTAACAATGATTACTAAAAAATATTTATCAGTAAATATTATTTGTAATTATTAAAAACTACTTTTAATTAGGGGTAATTAGTGGTAATTATTAAAAATCAGTAGTAAATAGATAAAAGTGATAATATTTACATGTAAATTATAATTTTCTATTTGTATACACTTTTTGGAATCATCTATTTCTTATATCAAATTAATCATGAACAATTTCTTTATTTTATACTTTTTAGAGAAATATGGTATGAGGAAGTGGAAAACGGTATTTATTACATGATCGTGATTGGATAAATCATCATATGAATCCAAATAGTTATTTTATAATTCCTATATATATTGAAGTTGTTGAAGATTTTTTATAATTTTCATAATAAAAAAATAGAATTTGTTTTAGAAGGAAAAATTAAGTGTCCATGTAAGAAATGTGATCTGGGGTGGTTTGACGCATTTGAAAACATATGGGGTCATCTATTGCATTTTTGTTTTCGAAAATATTATGTTTTTTGGTATCAACATAGAGAATGTAGTTCTAGTGAAGATATTAATAATTTGGTTCTAGATACATCACGGTTTAAAAATTTAGTACCATTTTTGTGTGGTCCATCTTTTCAATAAAATGAATCTCAGGATGATATTAATTTCACTCCTGACATTAAACCATATAGATTTTATGATTTTCTAAAGTCTGATGAGGATGCTTTATATCCTATTTGTAGGATAAGAAAATATTAAGTGATTGAAAAATTTATGTCTTTTAAATTTGATAATGGAATGTCAAATAGATTTTTTGATTAGATATTCTCTTTGGCTAAAGCATTGTTATCTAAAGGAAATGTGTTGTCTACAAATTTCTATGAGAGAAAGAAGGAGTTTTGTTATTTGGGTCTTTTTTATTAGAATATTCATACATGTTCAAATGATTTCACCATATATTATGGTGAAAATTAAAAATTAGATAGTTTTCCTACATGTGGAAAATTGAGGTATAAATAGGCTCAACTAGAGAAGTTTTTATTGATTCCAGTTAAACAGTTGAGGTATTTCCCACTTTAACCCATATTACAATGTTTATTTATTTCTAAGAACTGAACGTCATATATTTCATGGAAAAAATAAATATTTCAACCAGTAAAAGATTAAATTGTCCTTGTGATGGTGATTCATGGAAACATTTTTACTAGGTACATCAGTATTTTTCTTCAAAATCCTAAAATGTGTGATTGGGTCTTTCTACTAATTGTTTATGTACATTTGGTTCTTACAGTAGTCAATATTTTTGTTATCCCATATTTATCACTCAATACAACTTACCTCTTTGGATATTGATGAATGATCCATATATATTTTTGAAAATATTAATTCCAGGACATCCAAAAAAGAATATCAATGTTTATTTGAATCCATTGATTGATGAGTTAATTCCAGGACATCCAAAAAAAGAATATCAATGTTTATTTGAATCCATTGATTGATGAGTTAAATTTATTGTGTATTAATGGTGTCAGTATATATGATGTTGTTGCGAAACAAAACTTACTAATAATAATTTCATTAATGTGGACAATTAGTGAATTCCCAGTATATGGCATGTTATCTGGATAGAGTGAACATGGTCCAAAATCATGTATATTTTTTGAGTGATAGAAAATAATTTATTCTCTTAAATGGGAGAAATCCTTGTTTTTTCAACATTTATCACGAATTTCTTCCTATTGATCATACTTTTTGAAGGAACATAAATCATTTCAGAAAAGGTACAATTGAAAGGGATGGACCTCCCAAAATGATCTCAGGTATTGATTTAAAATAAATTTTCCCTTCATTACTTCCCATCACCTTTGGACCAACTATAAACCAACAAAAAATAGATGGATTTTTTAAACATAACAGTTGCAATAAATAAGTAATTTTTGGGATCTTCTATATTGGTTTGATTTATTGATCCATTATGTAAGAACCCGGTTCTTATTTTTGAGGTACGGGCTTCTTCTTTTTCCTTTTCCTTAAGTGTTTTTGAGAAAATATGGAAAATGGGGAAAAATCCTAAATTTTGGAACTACACGTTGTGTACTTTTTCCACACGTCGTGTACTTTTGTCTGTGTGGGATGGGTACACGAGGCGTGTAGCCATGTCGACGATGAGGGGTGTAGGAACCGACTACACACCGTGTAGTGGTACCTTACATGCCTTGTAGTCAGTCGGCAGGCCTAAACAGTAAGGTGGTGGAGTTGCTGCTAGCTGTGAAACAGTACATGCCGTGTACTCAGGAGTACATGTCGTGTACTCATGTCGACGACTGAACAGTGTGGCGGTGCCGCTAGAGGAACAGTTAAATGAAGGAAGTACACGCCGCGTACTCAAAATTACACGCCATGTACTTTGTTTTTTCGGCTTAAAATAGGCAGTAGCCTCCTCATTTGGAGAGGAGGCATTTGAGCCGTTTTAGAGCCAAGGAGGATAGACGAACCTTTGAAGATCCGCCGAGTGTTCGTCTGGAATACTATTCGGCTTCGGACGATCTTGTTGGAACTGCGCGGATCTACGTCGTTCTTGGGCTCTTCTGAAATCGACGTTCGCGTATATCGCTCGTTGGCATATAAGGTAGGTGTCTTGGTGTAAATTTCCAACTGTCGTGAGTTTTTGTGCATTTTCGTGCCACAAAACCATGTTGGGGTGTCTTGTGGCTAAGGCCTTTACTATATTTAATGCATATAATTGCATAGGTGATTAAATTGTGATAATAAAATTCTAGTTGGGATCGTTGCTTGGATCCGGAACCACCCCGGGGGTGTGTTCCACTGTTTAGTCATTTGGCCAGGATACCCAAGGGTATGCCTTTAATGTAGTAATTATAGAATTCCCTTGAGAGGAATTGCTTTTTTACTGCATTTTGATATATTGGGCATTGCATGGTTACCTGTTTAGCCTAAGGGAATTATTGTGATTAGCCTGTGGGCACTGTACTATTTAGCCTGTGGGCAGTAGTTATTTCAGCCTGAGGGCAACTTCTTTCGTGCCTGTGGGCAGCTGATTCTGTGCCTGTGGGTGACACTACCTACGCTTGAGGGAAAACTCTGTTATGCCTGAGGGAAGATTCTTTTGTTGGATACTCGTTACCCAAGGGTAGGAGTTTACATGTCTGAGGACACTAGTGGTTTATTTAGAAATGCACTGTGGTGATTTCTTATATTAAATATATTAAAGGAATATTAAAAAATGGAAATAACTGGTAGTTTGTTACTTTTGAGCTCTGCTTACTTTGTTACAGTTTACCACTGCACACTATTGTTGCGTGTTAGAATGCAGTTGGGCACGGTCCTTTGGTGGGTGCCTACTGAGATATATTTCTCACACCCTGTTTGGGTCACGCTTTTCAGCCCAAACAGATTACGTTGCTGCAGGTGTAGATAGGGGAAAGAGTCCCTATACAGGTACTTGACTGTTGCTGAGGAGTAGGAGGGCATGGGACCGAGCCTAGGCTCGCGATGCCGTTGCCAGCTGTTTTACTTTGTGTTGTTATATTGTATTGATGTATAACATGTTCTGGCTGTTTTCTTAGAACTTGAGACATGTAGCATCATTTTCTATATACTGATGGTTATATCCACTGCTATTGTTTATTTCATTTGTGTATGGTTTACTGCTTCCGTTGTCGTTGTATACTTATTTTGTATTCTGCTGCACTACACTTTGAAAAATGAGGGCATAGTTTCCCCACTATCAGACCTGGGCCCTCGTTGCTATTCGGTAGCCTCTGGTGTTTGGGAAAATGCGCTTGAGGTCACGTGGAGAACCGGGCTCGGGGCACCCGTTGCGTGGCACCCGGGTCCGGGACGTTACAAAGTGGTATCAAAGGGGTTCTTTTATTTGACTTACTATTTGGAGCCTTAGTTAGGAATAGGACGAACGGTAGTTGGTAATAATTTGTGCCCAGGAGTAGCTAACTCGTGTATAGGAAAAATCCAGTCCACCTCATATTTTGCAATTCTTTTGATTTTGATAATTTTACAGTTGATATGTTTTCACCGTTGGGTGATGCACTTTGATATTGTGCAGTTTATATTTAATTTATGGGTTTTATTTAGTTGCAACCCGATGAGATGAGGGTATGCCGTCTCATGCATCATATAGGCACATGCTAGAAATCACATGCCATGCATAGTTTTCATGCCATGTAGGTGCATTAAAAATTCACATGTTGTTGTGATAGTTGTTGTGCTAGAAAAGCATGTTGTTGTGATAGTTGCTTGATAAATACCTGCTCTGTGATAGGGTATTCTTTGTGTGAGATTGTTTATATAATGGATGCCAAACTTTGGTTTTTAGGGAGTATGGGCCCCTATTGACCGGAATTTGGTGGATCATTGACTGTTATTGGTTATAACACATAAGAGATGTCAAACTTTGATTCGTGGGGAGTATGGGCCCTCACGGGTCGGAATTTGACACTTAGGTGTTGTTTTTCGGTATTTTCTGGGTTCCGGAGAAGTTTATGCGGCATACTGTCTAGAAACTCAGTATACACGCCGTGTAGTATTTTTATACACGTCGTGTATGTTCTTCTGTTCGGGAAGAAAAATGAACTTTTTGAGTACACGTCGTGTACCCGGAGTACACGCCGTGTAGTCTCATCCCGTGTGACAAACCATGTTGGCGGCGACACGGGGTAGGCAAAGGCTTGGGTAAAACACACCGTGTACCGAATGGACACACCATGTAGTGTGACCCGGAGTCTGGCCGTGTAACTAACAACACGGGTCGGTGAAATCCTTGACAGAACACGTCATGTCAATGATGGACACGCCATGTAGTGTGACCTGGGGACTCGGCCATGTAACGAACAACACGAGCCGGTGTCACCACTCCCTGAACACGCCGTGTAACTTTGGGACATGCCGTGTAGTCTTGTCTAAGGACAGACCGTGTGGTTTTAGCCGTGTGGCTGGGAAACGGGGTTCATTACACGCCGGGCATGGGTGTAACACGCCGTGTAGTGTCAAGCCGATTAGTCGGCCGTGTCATA
Organism: Viscum album; assembly: GCA_963277665.1. NCBI lineage: Eukaryota > Viridiplantae > Streptophyta > Magnoliopsida > Santalales > Viscaceae > Viscum > Viscum album. Next base: position 2,076,919,796 of record OY728128.1, on the reverse strand, counting down.
GATGAAACGGTCAGTTGGAAAATAACATTGTACATGCCGTATAGATATTATACACACCGTGTATTTTTTGTTCAATGGGAGCCATGTGGCTTAGCCGTGTATAAGGACCCGGGTAGGGGAAGAAAAGTCAAGTACATGTCATGTAGTCTTGGTTTGAAAATTTTGAAATGCCTTCTTCCTCTTGTTCCTTTGTGGTTCCTTAGATTTTAGTCTTAATAATATTGAATCTGAGGCGTACTTTTGACCTTTTAGTGTCATTCCACCTAGACGACCACGAGTTGTTTGCCAGGAGAGCGGCGACGATTATACTCCGGAGATGGTGGGCCATGGGCTTCCAGTTGATCCTCCTGTAGAGCCAGATGCAGCGCCAGATGCTATACCGGACACAGGCGCGGAGGCGCAGTTCCGTGAGGGCTTTATACGGTTCATGCAGACCTTTCAGGGAGCACCGCAGGCTTCTACATCTATGGTTGAGCTGACATGTATTTTTCAGCAGCAGCATCCGCCTACGTTTTCAGGGGATGGTGGACCACAGGCTGCAGAGTCTTGGATAGGATCGATGCATACTATTTCCGAGCATCTTGAGACACCTCCAGGGCGGAGGGTCAAGCTCACGACTTACATGTTGTGTGATTCCTCCAAGAGGTGGTGGGATGTTACCACCCAGTCATAACATCACAGAGACATGGAGTGGGAAGATTTTCAGGCAGTCTTATATGACTTCTTCTTTCCCGAGACGCTGAGGGCAGATAGATCTCAAGAGTTCATGAATCTGCAGCAGGGCATTATGTCGGTGATGGACTATTCTGCTCGTTTTACGGAGCTTCAGCGTTTTGCACCCATGCTGGTGGGTGATGAGACGTTGAGAGCCAGACGTTTTGAGGATGGTCTTCAGTATGACATCCGAGAACTGGTAAATGTTTTCAGGTTGCCTACTGTACATGTGATTGTGAACCAGGCGTTGATTATAGAGAGAAACCTGCGGGAATCAAGTGGTGTGGGCCAGGGCGGTTCAGCACCATTCACTGGTACTATTTCTGTTGGCAAGAGGAAGAGACAGATGGAATTCTCTCAGGGCGGTAGTACCAGTCATAAGAATGCTTCAGGTGGCCAGGTTATGTGCTACCAGTGTGGTAGAGATGGGAACAAGAGGCCGTAGTGTCCACAAGACTCAGTGGAGTGTCGAGCTTGCGGTAATATGGGTCATCTGCAGCGCTTTTGCAGGGCGTTTCCACCAGTGGCTAGTGAGAGGGGTTCTGTGCAGACTTCGCGTGTGGGAGCAGGACCAGTGGCTTCTTACCAATCAGGGAACTGGAATGCGTTAGGGTGTGCAGGCAGAGATGGTGGTCGGGGCCGTGGCAGCCAGACGCCAGGATCTCAAAGGTAACAGGGCGGGACAGCTCAGGGTAGCCAGGCTGTGTCACAGGGTTGCGGCACTGGGCAGGCATATGCAGTGCAACAGACCCAGCAAGAGCAGGATCCCAGACCTTCTACAGTCAGAGGTACTATTCTAGTAGCTTATGTCCTATCTTCAGTGCTTTTTGATACGGGTGCTACACATAGTTTCATATCTGTACCCGTTGTGTATATCCTTGGGCTCAGTGTTTCTTCTTCTTCTGATATCATGACGCTAGACACTCTGTTGGGGACTAGGACGGCTAGTGTGTGTCAGTGTAAGGAGTTCCCCCTTGAGGTTGGAGGGTGTCACTTCCTTTGGGACCTCTATATCTTAGAGATGAAGAGCTATGATGTCATTCTTGGGATGGACTGGTTGGTTCCCTTTCGAGCCTTTTTAGACTGATATCGTCGCAGGGTGTTTTTCATGTCACCAGAGGGCGGAGAGTTTCTATACAAGGGAGAATAGGATGTTCAGGTGAGTCGAGCTGGACTAGAGCATCATGGGCGAGGTGGAGTCACAACCTAGATTACGAGATTATATCTGGATGATCAGGGGACTTTCCAGACGGATTTCCCTCCAATTGTTGATCATTTCAGGGATTTCTTTCCGAATGACTTTTCAGGTCTACCTCTGGTGCGTGAGGTGGATTTCTCTATCGAGCTTGTTCCAGGAGCAGCACTGGTGTCCATTCCTCCTTATAGGATGGCCATGCCTGAGTTGAAGGAGCTCAAGAGGCGGTTATAGGAGTTACAGGAAAAGAGCTTTATCTGACCCAGTACTTCTCCTTAGGGCGGATGGTACCCTTAGACTTTGCGTGGATTATCAGAAGCTGAACTAGTTGACGGTTAAGAACCGATATCCCTTGCTGAGGATAGATGATCTGTTTGATCAGATTTGTGGAGCATGAGTGTTCTCGAAGATTGATTTGAGATTCGGATATCATCAGCTACGCGTGAGACCATCAGATATACCGCTTACAGCTTTTTGGAGTAGATATGGTCTGTACGAGTACTTGGTTATGCCATTCGGACTCACGAATGCGCCAACAGTTTTCATGGATCTGATGAATCATGTGTTCCATCTGTATCTTGATTATTTTGTGGTAGTATCTGTGGATGACATATTTGTGTACTCTCACACTTGACACGAACATGCCACCCATATTGAGATCGTATTGAGTACACTGAGAGAGCATCGGATATATGATAAGCTCTCTAAGTGCCACTTTTGGATGGACTAGATTCACTTCCTGGGTCATATCATCTCAGAGGTAGGAGTTGTAGTAGACCCAGAGAAGGTGAGAGCAGTAGTTTCCTAGGAGCAGCCTAAGAATGTGTTTGAGATATGGAGTTTCTTAGGGCTGTCCGGTTACTACAGATGCTTCATACAGGATTTCTCCTTCTTAGTAGCACCATTGACAGGTCTGACTAATAAGGGTGTGAAGTTCGTTTGGTCAGAAGCTTGCGAGATAGCTTTTCAGGACCTGAAGGGAAGGTTGACATCAGCACTGATCTTGATACTCCCAGAGTAGGGGAAGAGCTATATAGTTTACTGTGATACATCAGGGATTGGGATGGGAGCCTTTTTGATGCAGGGAGACAGAGTTGTTGTGTACGGGTCTCGGCAGTTGAGGCCACGTGATAGGAATTACCCGACGCATGATCTCGAGTTGGCTGCAGTTGTGCATGCATTGCGATGTTAGATACATTATCTGTTGGGAGAGCATTTTGTGGCTTTCACCGACCACAAAAGTCTCAGCTATATCTTTACTCAGCATGACCTGAATCTGAGGTAGAGAAGGTGGGTTGAGTACCTACAGTCCTTCGATTTTGAGTTTTCCTACACACCTGGTAAAGGAAATGTAGTAGCTGATGCACTGAGCAGGAAGACTCAGATACAGACAGTGCAGGAGGCCAGTGGTGAGTGGGAGCTTATGGATTTGTTCTCCGAGATGCATCTGGAAGTGCATAACATTCAGGTTCAGACTTATCTTTCTTCTTTAGTTGTGACTTCTACCCTCCTGGACAGAGTGAGGATGAGACAGCTATTGGATTCAGAAGGCCTAGTTCTACAGGAGTCGGTGGAAGGTGAGGACCCTCCTTCTGATTAGACGATAGGAAATGATGAGGTTTTACGTTTCCATGGAAGAGTATGGGTTCCAGGGGATATACGCGAGGAGATGATGTGGGAGTTTCATGCTTCAGTTTGGTAAGTTCATCCCGGGGTTACCAAGATGTATCGTGACTTGAGACGTCAGTACTGGTGGCCAGGTATGAAGAGAGAGATAGTTGGTTTTGTTACGAGTTGTTCCACCTGTCAGCAGGTGAAGCCAAAGCACCAGAGGCCAGCTGGGCTGTTACATTAGTTACCCATTCCAGAGTGGAAATGGGATGATGCCGCGATGGATTTCGTGATGTGATTTCCAAGGTCACCTCGAGGCAATGACATTGTGTGGGTTGTTGTGGACAGACTCACGAAGGTAGCTCACTTCTTTCCGATCAAGGAGACCTTCAGTGTGGATGATCTCAGAAGGCTGTATATCTGAGAGATCGTATGTCTTCATGGGGTCCCTCGTTCTATCATTTCTTATAGGGACGCCCGCTTTACATCTCGTTTCTGGCAGAGATTTTAGAGGGCGCTGGGTACACAGGTGCTTCTGAGAACAGCATACCACCCTTAGACTGATGGCCAGTCAGAGCATACGATACAGGTGCTTGAGGACATGCTGCGTGCATGAGTCCTAGACTTTGGGGGCTCTTGGGAGAAGCATATACCCCTAGTAGAGTTTGCCTATAACAATAGTTTTCAGGAGACTATTGAGATGGAACCATACGAGGCTTTATATGGTAGGACATGTCATTCACCTTTTTTCTAGTTAGAGGTAGGTGAGGCAGCTTTACTGGGGCCACAGCTCATACAAGAGACATCTGAGAAGGTCCAGTTGATTCAGAAACAGATGGCTACCGCGCAGTCTCATCAGAAGTCTTATTTTGATCGTCGCAGACGACCTTTGGAGTTCGTGGTCGGGGATCATGTTTTTCTACGTGTTTCGCCGAGGCTGAGACACAAGCAGATCAGGAAACAGGGTAAGCTTTCACTGAGGTATGTGGGGCCATTCGAGATTCTAGAGAGAGTCGGGTTGGTTGCCTATCGGTTGCAGTTACCGCAGCGATACCGATCCATGCACAACGTCTTCCACGTGTCTCAGTTGCGTTGCTATCATTCAGACTCGTCTCACATTTTTCATCCTGAGGAGGTTGAGCTGGAGTCCGATGCGTCCTTTAAGGAGCATCCGATTCGTATCGTTTAAAGGAGCGCGAAGGTTCTCCGAGGTCGGTCAGTTCCTCTCGTACGGGTGCTATGGCAGCATGGCTGAGTGCAGGACGAGACCTGGGAGCGGGAGGTCGACGTACGTGCTTAGTGGCCAGAGTTGTTCTTAGCTTTATCTTCGCCACCCTGGTAAGGGAAATTCAGGGATGAATTGTTATAAGGGGGGAAGTTTGTAAGAACCCGGTTCTTATTTTTGAGGTATGGGGTTCTTCTTTTTCTTTTTCCTTAAGTGTTTTTGAGAAAATATGGAAAATGGGGGAAAATCCTAAATTTTAGAACTACACTGCGTGTACTTTTTCCACACTCCGTGTACTTTTGGCCGTGTGGGATGGGTACACGGGGTGTGTATCCATGTCGGTGACGAGGGGTGTAGAAACCGACTACACGTCGTGTAGTGGTACCTTACACGTCGTGTAGTCAGTTGGCAGGCCTAAACTGTAAGGCAGTGGAGTCGCCACCAGCTGGGCGACAGTACACGCCGTGTACTCAGGAGTACATTCCATGTACTCATGTCAACGGCTGAACAGTGTGGCGGTGCCTCCAGAGGAACAGTTAAATGAAGGAAGTACACGTCATGTACTCAAAAGTACAGGTCGTGTACTTTGTTTTTTCGGCTTAAATCAGGCAGTAGCCACCTCATTTGGAGAGGAGGCATTTGAGCCACTTTGGATCCAAGGAGGACGACTGAACCTTTGAAGATCCGCCAAGTGTTCGTTTGGAATCTGATTCAGCTTCGGACAATCTCGTTGGAACCGCGCGGATCTATGTCGTTCCTGGGAGTTTCTGAAATCGGTTTTCTTGTATATTGCTCATTAGCGTATAAGGTAGGTGTCTTGGTGTAAATTTCCAACTGTCGTGCGTTTTTGTGCATTTTCGTGCCACGAACCCATGTTGGGGTGTCGTCTGGATGAGGTCGTTGCTATATTTGATGCCTAGAATTGCATAGGTGATTAAATTGTGATAATAAAATTCTGGTTGGGATCATTGCTTGGATCTGGAACCACCCCGGGGGTGCGTTCCACTGTTTAGCCATTTGGCCCGGATACCCGAGGGTATGCCTTTAATGTAGTAATTTTAGAATTTCCTTGAGAGGAATTTCTTGTTTACTGAATTTTGATATGTTGGGCATGGCCTGGTTACCTGTTTAGCCTGAGGGCGTTGTTGTGATTAGCCTGTGGGCACTGTACTATTTAGCCTGTGGGCAGTAGTTATTTCGGCCTGAGGGAAACTTCTTCCGTGCCTGTGGGCAGCTGATTCTGTGCCTGTGGGTGACACTACCTACGCCTGAGGGAAAACTCTGTTATGCCTGAGGGCATATTCTTGTGTTGGATACTCGTTACCCGAGGGTATGAGTTTACGTGTCTGAGGACACTAGTGGTTTATTTAGAAATGCACTATAGTGATTTCTTATATTAAATGGATTAAATGAATATTAAAAAAATGTCAATAACTGGTAGTTTGTTACTTTTGAGTACTGCTTACTTTATTGCATTTTACCACTGCACACTATTGTTTCATGTTAGCACGCAGTTGGGCACGGGCCTTTGGTGGGTGCCTACTGAGATATATTTCTCACACCCTGTTTGGGTCACGCTTTTCGGCCCAAACAGATTATGTTGTTGCAGGTGTAGATAGGGGAAAGAGTCCCTATACAGGTACTTGACTGTTGCTGAGGAGTAGGAGGGCATGGGACCGAGCCTAGGCTCGCGATGCTGCTGCCAGCTGTTTTGCTTTGTGTTGTTGTACTGTATTGATGTATAACACGTTATGGCTATTTTCTTAGAACTTGAGACATGTACATCATTTTCCATATACTGATGGTTATATCCAATGCTATTTTTTATTTCAGTTGTGTATGGTTTACTACTTCCGCTGTCATTGTATACTTATTTTGTATTCCGCTGTGCTACACTTTGACAAATGAGGGCATAGTTTCCCCACTATTAGACCTGGGCTCTCGCTGCTAGTCGGCAGCCTCTGGCGTTTGGGGAAATGTGCTTGAGGTCACATGGAGAACCGGGCTCGGGGCACCCGTTGTGTGGCACCCGGGTCCGGGACGTTACACATTACATGTTAGATGTCATACATATTAAGAATAACTATTTAGATGATATATTTTATATATTTTTGAAACACCTGGTACAACTAAATATAATTTAAATACATGATTATATCTTTCCAAAATGTATAGGTGTCCAGAACTTGAGTTTTCTAAAAATGATAGATCATAGATGTTAATGAAATGAAAAGTGACTTATAACATTTCCAAAAAAATCATTTATTATTTTTCATTGGATTATGGATTTCATACTACTATATGGTTATGTTCCCAATTTGGATAGATGTGTTTGGAATAGTTATATTACCATATTAAAAGTAATGATTTTGATGTTATATTGGAAAGACTTATACCGATTGGATTTAGAGGATTGTTTAATTATTCAATTTGGTATATGCTAATAGAAATATCATATTTTTTCTAAGACATCTATCTGGTGAAAACTGACTATGATGAACTTAGTAGACTATAAAAAGCTATTGTTTTAATTTTATGCAAACTGGAAAAAAAATCCTTCCCACTTTCTTTGATACAATGTACCATTTGATATTACATTGGTTTTATAAATAAAAATGTGGAGGGATGGTACAGTTATGATATATGTATCCATATGAGAGATGTATACAGAAAATAAAGAAAAAGGTATGTAACAAAGCATCAGTTGAAGTGTCAATTGTAGAATCTTATTTACATAAGGAAATTTCATTTTTATAATACCATTATTTCTAAATTAAATTTCCTTCAAAACTTAACTTAATGGGTCGTAATGAGGGAAATGTTGATGATTAAATGAAAATTCAATTATCATCTTTTAGTTAGCCTAAACATGGATTTGGTGGAGTTCATGAATGATGGATTACAGATGATGAACATCACAAGGATCGTACATATGTTCTTCTCAACTATGAAGAAATGAAATGATTTGTAAAGTGACTACTACTACCAAAAATTCATTGATTTTTTTAAAAAAATTATTTTATTTTATTTTTAGATTATGTGACGATCATATAAAGAAACATTTTTCACATATTACATCAGTTTCTCTTAAATAACATTGATAATATAATTTTTCCTACTGGTTTCAAATACTGGTAAATTAATTTTTTTACATTTTAGCATATTAAATAAATTTATTATTTGTTATATTATTCACTTTTTTTCAATTTTTTAGGTATCTCAACATGATGATAAACTTGATAATTGATTGTTTGTATTGATTAACCCACTATCCAAAATAGTTAAATCTTATAATTCATATGTGGTAAATAGTTTTCAATTTCATACATATGAATATGGTGAATAAAAAAACAATGAATAGTGGTGTTTTCTTGATAGGATCTCATCATATAGAAAATTAAGTGACTTTTACAGCTTGTTGGATGAAATAAATGAGATGTGTTATATGGAATATAATTATGTAATAATGTTTAAATTCTATTTTTTGATATTGATAGAGGATTTCTTGTTCATCCACACCATGGAATCATTTATATTAAATATAATATACTTCTTGCAATAAATGGACCATTTTTATTGGCTCATCAAGCACACCAAATATATTATGTCAATTATTGTGCTACTTCAAGAGAGTTAATTGATTGGTGGAGCCTTATAAAAATGAGATCCCATGAAAATCAATTAATGCATACTTAATTTGGTTCTATTAAAGTTAATTTAATTGAAAATTATCAAGAAATATCTCCAAATAGAACTTTTCAATGAAGATACATGAATATCGATGATGACATGCTACAGTTACAAGTTGATGGTGGTGATGTTATTGATAATGTAATAAATGAATTTTAATTAACAAGTGATGATAAATCCGAAACTCTGATGGAAATCTATGATACTAAGGAGGAATATGAATATATTGACACCATTTTATACAAAGTTGATGATGAAGATGAAGAATAACACAATTACCTGTTAGTTATAGTCAATATATATACAATAATCTTTTTCAATTATTTGTTGAAATCATTATTTTTGTGTTTTAGATGGATTACAAGACTTATAATGATATCTTTCATAGCCGTGAGAAGGTTGTATTGCCTGGTGATGAGACTGATGCTTTATCATCTATCCCTCGGTTCCTAGTAGTTCAACGTCGACTAGGATGGGTCGAGGGCTTGCAAGATTGATGATTATTGAACATATTCCTCGGAGAAATCCATGTCTTGAGTTTGATCCATGTACACAAATGTATGTTAAGTTGTGTGTTTTAGTTAATTGTTATTACTTTTCATTAATTTATTTTTTGACTAATTATTTGATTATTTATTCAGTTTTTTTAATAGATTTACGCATATAGCTATTGGATAGGGTAGTACTATTTTTTAAAAATATTTTTCTAGATCATGGGTGGTGTGGGATGAGATTCCCATTGACATTCGACATCACGTGTTGGATCATCAGATGATATGTAAATAAATAATATTTTTTTTGAATTTTTTTAATTATTAAATTTCTATTTTTAATTATTTTCAGGATTTATGGTATCTCATCAATGATAGAATCTATATTTACATATGTAAGGTCCTAGAGGTATTTATACATGATCATTTTTAAGTATTTTAAAAATATAAGGAGGACAACCATTAAGAGCGTGGGAGTCACAAATTTTTATTTTTCTTGTTGCATCCACTAACCAGATTACATCTCATATTAGGTTTGTGATGGACTGTGTTCATACTGGATGGGAGATTGTTCTTAGAGGAGATCATCATTAGGTTGGAATAATTGGGGGTGGTAGGAGGTGATTCATCGAGTTGGTAGTTGTACATTCAGTACTCATCAATGACATATTGAAAGGTGTTTTCATGGGCACTCTCAAATGATGTTTGGTTTTGGGTTATTTAGGTGTATCAGAGTGGCTGACCAAAGTCATCTCTCAAAGGAGAAAGTAATTTAAGAAAACATATTGAAGGTAATTTGAAAATAAAATTAAATAACTCAAACACTCTACTTGAAAGTATTGGGGTTTGTTTTTTTTTTATAAAACTAGAAGAATTTTTCTAGAAGAAGATTGCATTTTTTTTTTTGTTTTTATTTTTGAAATGAAGTTCAATTAAAAAGATACAACAAGAAGATGTTTTTTTTTAGAAAATATTTTAAAAGTTGTAATAGATATAACTCTACCTCTTCACTTAATTATTAATCATTATCATTTAAATTAATATCCACTTAATTATGATCCCCTAATTTGTTAACCCTGAACCCTACAAGAATTAAATTTACCACAAAGATGAAGAGAATTAAACGTTATGTTATATTCAGAACATGAAATCACAGAACCCTACTTTGATTGATGTTATAAGGATAGGTTATGGTCAGTGGTAAATTAAGGCACATATAAATTCTAGAAATGAGGACTAATTGAGTTTAGGGGTTATTTTTGAACTTTACAAATTGATCTCGTGTGGTTTTGAATTACCTATTAAGTGCACGCTCTCATAATTCACACAATTCTCGACCTCACATGTTTGTGTTAATTGTTCAATTACGTTATTAGTTTCATTTAAATTAAAAAATAAATTAATATATCATATTATTTTAATTATATTATCTCATTTATTCAAATTAAATTAATGAAGAAGGATAGAGGTTGATAAATTACTAAAAAGAACTACTCTTACATGGTTGTTGTAGTCATCGTAGAAACGTTTTACATGTGCAAATGTTTAAAAAGGGTAAAACCCAATATCATTTCTACTCTTGATTCCATACTAATTATGAAGATAAAGTGAATAATAAATTTTAACAAAACATAATAAAATATAAGAAATAAAAGAAGAACAAATAAGTTTATTATGAAAACACAAACATTACAAAATGGGAAAGAGAGGAAGGCTTCGATGAAGGGATCCTTGCTTCAAGAGATCCCCCTATGAGTATAGGGAGTTCCATAACCTCTAAGGTTGTGATAGGACTCCTCTATAACTCCAAAATGGTATAACTTAACTCCTTTTCTAAACATCCAAATGGGGTTCCCAAGGTGTCAATTTATAGCCAAAATGAGGAGTGGTTTTGGGAACCCAGATTTCGAGATACCACTTGTGTATCGGTTTTGAGTTGGTAAATGGAATTATCTCAAGTTGGACAAATAGTAAAAGGTTTATACCAAAATCTTTACTATCTCCATGTAAAATTTGGTGTCCAATGTAGGATTAAAGTGCGAGATATGATCACAATACAGAACAAAAATTTTGACTTCGTGTAGATTCTGTCGCCTGGACATATTGGTTCAGATGGACCCATTAATGGGAGAATTGGGCATTGTTTTCTTGAGATGAGTTGTATAAAATGAATTTTTGAATATTAACATAAAATTTAAGTCCATTTTTAGGCATTTATTTTGAGAAAATTTCAAAACAGTGGACATATGTCCTTGGGCTTCCATGCAGTTTGGCCATTTCCCTTTTAGATCATCTTTGACCCTCCAAATCACCTCCTCCTACAATGAAATCGCCCAAAAAAGAATAATTTCCCTTTTTAACAATGATAAAAATTTAATAATTTAATCAAATTGGATATGAAATTTGATATTATATTTGTAATTTTAAATACTAAATAGTTTAAAACAGTAATGTAAGGGTGAAATAAATCAGTGAATTATGATGTGATCATACCCCCACACTTACCCTTTTCCACTCCTAGGAAAAACCTCATATCATGTATTCCAAAAAAAAATTGAAAAGTAAACATCAAAACAAATTTTAAAACACATATCCTTGATATCCAAAAATTTCACACCAAGAAACAAAATATATCATGCCTCCTAAAAAACCATTATTTCAAATTCTCCATTTCTATCCAAATATATATTTTTTATTAAAAAGGACACTTTTATGGAAAAAGTGTGAAACCAACAAGTCCAACCAAGACATCAAACACTATAACACATAAAAAATTTATCAAAGACCAGCTTAAACCCATTAGACTAAAAACCCTTAAATAATTTCCAGGATAGAGTTGTTACCTTTTTTCCGAGATCGTCCTTGATGTTGTCTTCTACATGGGAAGCCATATTGTCCCATGTTCTCAAGAACTCATCAACCACAATTTTCTTGTTATTTAAACGTCTTACTAGGATTAGGTGTTGTTTGTAAATCCACTCCCGTTTCTCCTTGTTTGTGTCTACTCAGATCATCATTCCATTCATATTTTCCACATCCTCAGCAGAAGTACATATGGTTAACACCTTCTCTACCATATCTTCCTCAGATTGTAAAAGAATCTCCCATGGTGATTCCCTAAGCTCAGACTCTCCTTATGACTCACCAAGAATCCCCTCTACACCCTCCTTTGTAGGAGAGAATCGAACCAATTGACTCTCGCTCCCCTCGCTCGGTTTCCCCTCATTTCTTCCCAAGCCCAAATCTATCGGATCCCTCTCCTGCACCTCTGCCCCCTCCACCCCCACCTTTCCAGAAACCAAGTCAACATTGGAAACCAACTCTCCTAGTTTTTCTACTGGAAAATCATGTAGGACGTGAAAGGACCTAATTTCCTTCTCTGTGTTTTTAGCTTTGACGGAAGTCCTCGTTGTCATTGTTTTTGGCAAATTTGTGTAGTCCTTGCGAGGTTTAATTTGCTTAACCTTATTAACTGGGAAATTTCCAGAGAGAAGAAGCTCCCCCTTCCCTTTCTTAGGTCTAGAACCGCTGCTTGCAAACCCCTGGAGGACCTTCTCATCATCCGACCATGACTATAAAATCACTGCTTTCCCACTCGATTCAGAATCCCCATTTGAACTTGTACCATTCGACTTCCTTTTCCTCTTTGGAATCCCTATTTTACACCCTCCATGATCAAAATTCTTCTTATCTTCCCTAACTGGAGGATTAAAAGGGATACCAGCTTGTAAGGGTTGTACAGGGTCCTACTGACCCGGAGACCGTTGAAGAGGAAGGCTCAGGGGCTGGACAGAAATAGCTTGCAGTGGGGAAAACCTTCCTCCCACTCCCCCAATCTTAACCACCTCTGCGATGGAGGGAGAGATCCTAGGAGGGGACTTTCCCGTGGGCTCCTAGACCTGACAAGACGAACCGGGGGGGCCTAAGTCCTGCTTCAGACTTGCAAAGATGTCAGCAACCTTTGGCATCATAGGTACTGATTCCAAACTCTTTTGAGTAGGATCATCATTGGAGAAGTATCTGCTTTCCATGGGAGGTACATCTAAGAGAACTTCCTTCAACAATACCCCTCCCTGAAAGTTCTTATTCCCTCATCAGCATGAAGAAGATGCGTGCCCCAAATGCTTACTAGAGTTGCAGAAGTGCGTCCAGGACTCGAAGATAACCAGCTGGTTATATCTAAATTCATCCCCAACCGATATCCAGACCCACTCGACATGAGTAAAAGAGACATTGACTTCAACACAAACCTGAGGGGAAATCGGGTGACAAACGGCCAAAGTTCTTGAGTCCGAGCAAAAGAACGGACCCACCAGATTACCCAACAAATGCAATATAGACAGATTCTGAAAATGAAATGGAACCTCAGGAAAGATTACCCATAAATCTGATGATGGAGCATCCTGGTTCATGTGAAGATCGTAGTACCATCTAAGGAGGAAGAAACGATAGTCGTTGTAGGTACGCGGAGCACTTGACCACATAGTGATGAAATCTTCCAAAGACGAGAAACGAACCATGATGTGTCGCCTATCCAACAGACCAACTACCGCCCACTCCTTAAGGCCCCATGAACCGAACACAAAATGGTTGAAGGTGTCCACCAAAGGTCTCCGTGATGCGAAATGAGCCACCAAAGTGAGATTCAGTAGATCTGAGGCCTCTGTAAATTCTGAGGTCGATAGCGCGAGATAAGGGGAGCTGTCGTGGAGATCTGCAACTTTAGGGCTAAGAGAGATGCCAAGAAAGAGAGGGGAGAATTATGAGTCTGAATGATGAGGGATTGACTCTTTTTGATTAAAAATTTCATTATTCTAGTTTTCACTCAAATATGGTCTCCTCCTCATGCCCATTAGTATCAATTCAACTCCATCGTCATAAAAAATCATGGAAATTTTCCACCATTTATCATTTCATCAACAAAAATTTCAATCTTCTCAAACACATTTTTCGTGAAAGCTCCAAACAGGCATAACTTATTTCATCATGAAATCTCTAGAAAGGCATAGATTTCAACAAAATGATTTTTTTCAGTAACAAACACATCTATTCAGAATTTAATTTTCCACCCAAAGTATCACAAAATGTGGTAGAATAACACAAGAGAGCTTCCCCCACACATAATTTCAACAAGATTATGCAATTTCACTTCAGGAGTTAGTTGAATAGGGAAAATTAGATTGTAATGTGGCTAACCTAACAAGTTGTTCATGCCTTCTAAGGGATACTATGATTAAATGTTCAAGGTAGGCCATTATAAAAAGGATTCTTATGAAATAAAGGATTTAAAACCAAAAAAATGCCTCAATCATTTAAAACACAAGTACCTCAAACCCTCAAGTTTTGATAGGAATAAATCAAATTATGGTTAAATCAAGCATCATTTTGTTCTCTTAAGAAGTGAGGTAAATGTAAAGAATATGAAAATAATGGTTCATAATCCTCATAGGAAAGTTATTTCCAATATAAATACAGTGATATGGGGAATGGGATTCAAAATTTAGATTACTTTTCAAGAAATTACTAAATATTTCAACTTGAAACAAAGTCATTTTCAGTATTCATTTAAGCTCGGTTTCATGGGATAAATTGTTTCACTCGTTGATATGGATTTAAAAATGGCGATGAGAATCATTTCAAATCAAAAGTTTCAAAAGCACACAAAAAATTGAAAAATAAACACACAAAATTTGAAAAACACAATTTTATTTCAAAAACAATTGAAATTATTAAACTAAAAGGTTCACTCCCCTACACTTAAAATATTGAATTTTCCTCAATGTGAACCCATGAGATGGTATGAGCATGTGAAATATAGAATTATAAAAAGGACAAATAATATAAAATTGAAAGGGTTAGGAACATCCTGATATGCTCAAGTGATGATGGGGTCATGCAGTGTGATGAAATCCACTACATCAGTAGGAAGTCCCTCAATGTATTTCTTCAAAAGTTTCCCATTGACTGTAAAGATCCTTCTTGTGTCCTCTTGTGTGATCTCCACTACACCATAAGAAAAAACTTTAGTCACAACATAAGGACCTAACCACCTGGAATTCAACTTACCAGGCATCAGCTTCAGTTGTGAACTATAGAGAAAGACTTTCACTCCAACTTGAAATTCTCTTTTATGTATCATTGTGTCATGAGATTCTTTTGATATTTCCTTATATATCCTTGATTTATCATATGAATATAAATGAATCTCCTCAATATCTTTAATTTTTATCTTATGTTGAATTTTTGGTTGGTCCAAATCCTTATTTTATTTCTTTATAGCCCAATAAGCCTCATTCTCAACTTCCACAGGGAGATGACATGTTTTCTCAAAAACAATCCGAAATGGGGACATATCGATGAGAGTTTTGTATGTTGTCATATAATCCCATATCACATCATCCAATAAATTTCTCCAATCCTTCCTATTCGGTTGCACAATTTTCACCAAAATTTATTTCAACTCATGATTTGAAACCTCAGCTTGGCCATTTGATTGGGGGTGGTATGGTGTTGATGTTTTGTGTGTCACCCTATACTTTAGAAGGAGGGAAGCTAAATTTTGATTGAATAAGTGTTTCCCTTGGTTACTGATGATGGAATTTGGTACTCAAAACAAACAAAAAATTTGTGTCTTGACAAAGTCTACTAAAACATGAGAATCGTCATTCTTAGTGGCCTTATCCTCCACCAATTTACTCACATAATCAATAGTAACCAAAATATACAAAAAAACAAAAGAACAAGGAAAATGACCCATAAAATTGATGCCTCATACATCAAAAATCTCACAGAATAGTATGGGCTGTTTGGGGAATCTTGTGTCTCCTAGAAATGTTTCCAGTGTGTTGACAATGTGAGCACGACTTGAAAAAAACATGAGCATCATGGAATAATCTAGGCCAATGTAACACAGATTCTAAGAATTTCCTAGCTATCTGTTAGGGTCTAAATTTTCCACCACAAGCAAGTGTATGACAAAAATGTAAAATAGACTCAAACTCATGATCATGAACACACCTATTAATAACTTGATCACTACACATGTGCTAGTATGGATCATCCCAAACATAAAATATTGACTCAATATTTAATTTTTAGACTTGATATTTCTTTAAATTTGTAGGGATTTAGGATGCAACAAGGTAGTTCACTAAATCATCATACCAAGGATGTGTACCTAAGATGGAATAAAGATGCTCATCGGGGAAAGTGTCCTGAAGTGTTACCTGGTCCAATGTGTCATCCTCTAGTGTGTGAGTAATCTTACTCATGTGGTCTTCCACTAGTTTTTCTGACCCCTTCTTGTCCTTTATCTCAATATCAAATTCTTAAAGAAGGAGAATCCATCGGATTAGCCTAGGCTTTGCATCTAGCTTCTTTAAGAGGTACCTCAGAGATTCATGGTCAGAAAAAACAACTACTTTAGAGACCAATAAATATAAACGGAATTTATCTAAAGAAAATATGATAGAAAGAAACTTAATTTTTGTGGTTGTGTAGTTTTATTGGGTTGAATCCATTCTCCTCGATGCATAGTCAATCACATTTGAATGTCCCTCCACCCTCTGAGATATGGCATCTCCAACCGTGAAGTTCGAGGCGTCACACATAATCTTAAAAGGAAGCTCCCACCATGGAGGTTGTATGACAGGTGGAGTGGTAAGAAATTGTTTTATCTAATCAAAGGAATTCCTGAAAGAATCATCAAACATAAAATCAGAATCCTTTTGAAGTAATAATCAAATAAGAATAGCAATCTTACTAAAATCTTTGATAAAACGCCGATAAAATCCTGCATTCCCTAGGAAAGATCTAACATCATGCACACATGAAGGAAAGGGTAGGGATGAAATAATATCTACCCTAGATCTATAAATCTTTATCCCATGTTTTGGCACTACATTCCTTAATACAATGTCATGCTCTTCCATGAAATGACACTTTTCAAAGTTAAAGACCAGATTCTTCTCAATACAACAATTCAAAACCTTTCCCAAACTATAGTTACAATCATAAAATGAAGACCCATACACTATAAAATCATCCATAAATACCTCCATGCATGACTCAATGAAATTTGAAAAAAAATACTCACCATGTATCTCTAGAAGGTACTTGGGACATTGCAAAGTCCAAATGGAATCCTTCGGTAGGAAAACGTACCGAATGGACAAGTGAACGTTGTCTTCTCCTAATCCTCTGAAGAAATAGAAACCTAAAAATTTCTATAAAATCCATCCAAGAAACAATAGTGTGTTTTCCCAACTAGTCTCTCAATAATCTAGTCAATAAATGGGTGGGGGAAATGGTCCTTGCGAGTTGACTGATTTAGTTTCATATAATCAATACACACACGCCAACTGTTTTGTACCCTTATTGGAACTAACTTGTCTTTCTCATTTTTAATAATAGTAACACCACTTTTCTTAGGCATAACCTGAATATGACTCACCCACTGGGAATCTAAAATGGGATAAATTATACCTACCTTGAGAAATTTTCCAACCTCTTTTTTAACAACTTCCAAAGGTGATGGATTGAGTTTCCTTTGTAGATTCCTAACTAGTTTATCCCCATCATCCAAAAGAATCCTATGCATGAAAATGGATGGGATAATACCTGATATGTTATCCAAGGACCACCCAATTTCCCTGATGTTATCTCTCAAAAGATTCAAAAAATATTCATGTTCAAAATAGAGATTGTTAGAAATTATAACAGGTAATCTCTCGCCACTTAACAAGTATAAGTATTTGAGATTTGGTTGCAATGGATTGAGCTCCAATTAAGGGGGTGATGTATAGATGGATACATTGAAGGAACTGAAATATGTGCACAAATAACATCAGTATCAGAATAAACATCACCAAAATTAGAGAATAATTCATCAAATCCATCAGCATACTCAACAACCAAGTCATAATTAGAGTGAACATGGTCAAAATCAGTATATGGATCCATTTCAAAATCAAATCTAAGATATTTTTGTGCATTATAAATAGGTGTGGAATTGATCTTATACATGAAACTATAACCAATACTCATAATCTCCCTAAGCATAGGACAATCAAATTCCATGGAGTTTTTACTTGGTGGTTCAAAATGGGAGATAACAAAAGAAGAATGTTCTTCTGAGGGATAGTTCTTGGATTCCATGACATTAAATATCACAAATTAATCTCCAAACTCCATGGAAAGTGTACCCTCATTGACATTTATGGAAATTTTTTCTGTTTTGAGGAAGGTTCTACCTAAGATAATGGGATCATGAGAACTTACCTGGCCATCCTCCATGTTAAGCAAGTAGAAATATACTGGAAAGATCATGTCTCTTACCCGAATAAGTACATCCTCAAGGAATCCCACTGGATATGATGTAGCTATATTTTCTAACTACACCACTACTCTTTTCAGCGTCAACTCACGAACCTATAAAGAAGAGAATACAGAGTGAGATATCACATTTATGGAAGCTCCCAAATTATAAAGAGAATCAGAAAAGTGAAACTCCCCTATAGTTCATGGGATGGTGAATGTCCTCATATCCTTTCACTTTCTTGGAATTTCTAGAGTTGGTGTAATGAGTGCTGACACATTCCTTCCAAGATTTATCCTCTCATTTCCCTTGAGCCTTCTTCGAGTGGTACAAAGTTATTTTAAAAATTTGGAATACCTTATTATTTTCTTAATGGATTCAAGTAAAGGTATATTGATCTCCACATGCTTGAATGTATCCAAAAAAGAATTGGATTTCCTCTTCAGCCATCTATTTTGTTTGAACAACTCTATTTGGAAAATAAAGCAGTTTAGGAGGAATATCATCAATCTTTTTCTTACATTTATCTTTCTCCTTAGGTTACTCAATAGTTGGTGCGAAATGGGGCTTTTCTGGAGTTGAGGTGAATCCCAGTGGAATGGTAGGTACAGATGTATCATTCATTTTCTTCCCACTTCTCAATGTGATGGCACTAACATTCCCCTTGGTATTTGGAGTAAGTTGGGAAAGAATATTTCCAGATTTCTTACTTAACAGTTCATGGAGGGTGGTGGAAATCTAGATTATTTGTGTATTCAACTCCCTCAACTCCGAACCTTGACTCTTCAGCTCATTCTATTGATTAAGAAAAAATTTATTCAAAAGGTCATCAGTGTTAGAATCTACCTTGGGCGAGGGATTCCCTTTTTGTTGTCTTGTTGATGCTTGGGCTTCAAATCTTCTTTGGGGTTGTTGGAAACCCTACTGGTAATGTAGAGGATACTAGATGTTTTGTTGAAAAGGGGGCCTTTGTTGTTGTCCAAAGCCATACCTCATGTCTGATTGATCCTTCCACCCTTGGTTTTATGTTCGTGAAATGGAATCAATCTTCTTTTGGGGATATGGTTGTTGTTACTGCTGATATGGTCTCCCAGGAAACACTATTGCACAATCTTCTATTTCTTGTAGTTGGGGGAAATAGTTAGTTGGGTGGCTTATCTCAGTGAAAATTCCACAAGGACTTGAAGGAGGGGTTGGGATGTCTTTTATTCCAAATCAATCTGTCTCAACATATTTTCTAATTCTTATAACTTGGTATCAATCAAATGACTTTCAAGAGAATATGGACTTTCCTGGTGTACTCCTTTAACATGTGGGGTACCTTGATCACCAAATGGTTTAAAGTTTTGTGCCATATTGTCGATCAATACGCATGCAGCTACTGGTGTCTTTTCCTCCAATGCTCCTCCAGTCGCGACATCCACCATGCTTCTCTCCATAGGTGTGATCCCTTCATAGAAATACTCTATAAGGAGTTTCTCACTGATTTGGTGATGTGGACAGCTTGCGCACAACTTCTTGAATCGGTTCCAGTACTCATACATTGACTTCCCTTGTACTTTATTTATCCTTGAGATCTCCTTATGAATAGAAGTGGTCCTTTATGCTGGAAAAAATCTCTACAATAAAATAATTTTTAAATCATTCCAATATGTTACATCTTTAGGTTGTAAATAATACATCCAATCCTTTGCAACCCCATCAAGTGAAAATGTGAATGCTCTTAGTTTTATTTGATCATTATAGACATTTATTGGTTTAAGGGTTGAGAATACCACATTAAATTCTTTTTAAAAAAAATTTGTATCCTCACCAGATAATCCATGAAATTTTGGAAGAAGGTGAATTAATCCAGATTTTAGTTCAAAGTCTGATTCAAGATTTGGGTATGCAATACAATTTGGTTAATAGTTAATATCAGGTGCATCCAATTCTAGAATGGTTCTATTAGGTTCATTTACATTATTTTCATCCATTGGTTCTTTTTTTAGGATTTATATAGAATTATTTCTAATTTTAGTGTTCTCGAAATAGAGGAATTCTCTAACTGGTTTAATGTTGAAACTTCTCATAGACTGATAATAACGGATTCAATCTCGAAGGCTACGTTTAATCTTAGGGTCAAGATCTAAAAGATTCTCGAGACTAGTTCATGTCATAAATCCTTTCAAAATAAAAATAAGGAAAGTGAACTATAATAAAAATGAGAATTTTGAGTTGATGGTCCAAAATTAAGAAGAAGAAAATAAAAGAAGAGAAAAAAATTCAGATTGGGTAAAGAAGGAAGAAAGAAGAGAAGAAGAGAATAAAATGTAAAATAAAATAAATACCTCTAATTGGTTGAAATAATTACTTGCCTCCCTGTAAATAGTTCCAATTTGAAAGGCACTATTGTGGGCTCTCTCAAATGATGTTCAGTTTTGGGTTATTTAGGTACAACGGAGTGGCTGACCAAAGTCGTCTCTTAAAGAAGGAAGTAATTTAAGACAACATATTGAAGGTATTTTGAAAATAAAATTAAATAACTAAAACACACTACTTGAAAGGATGGGTTTTTTTAGTTTTTAAAAAACTTGAAGAAGTTTGCTGGAAGAAGATTGCATTTTTTTTAAATGAAGTTCGATTAAAAAGATACAACAAGTTGTTTTTTTAGAAAATATTTTAAAAGGCGTAATCGATATAACATTATCTCTTCACTTAATTATTAATAAATTTAATTTAAATTAATATCCACTTAATTATGATCCCCTAATTTTTTAATCCTTGAACCCTATGAGATTTAACTTTACCACAAAGATGAAGAGAATTAAACCCTAGGCTATCTTCGGAACATGCAATTGCAGCACCCTACTTTGATTGATGTTCTAAGGATATATTATGGTCAATGGTAAATTAAGGCACATATAAATTCTAAAAATTAGGACTAATTGAGTTTATGGATTATTTCTTAACTCTACAAATTGATCTCGTGTGGTTTTGAATTACCGATTAAGTTCGCGCTCTCATAATTCACACAATTCTCAACCTCACGTGTTTTGTGTTAATTGTTCAATTGCTTGATTAGTTTCATTTAAATTAAAAACTCAATTAAAATATCATATTATTTTAATTAAAGTATCTCATTGATTCAAAATAAATAAATTAAGAATGATAGAGGTCAATCGATTACTAAAAAGAACTACCCTTCCATGGGCGGTGCAGTCATCGTAGAAACGTTTTGCATGTGCAAAGGTTTAGAAAGGGTAAAACCAAATATAGTTTCTAATCTTGATTCTAGACCAATTAGGAAGATTAATAGAATAATAAATTTTTACAAAATATAATAAAGGAGAAGAAATAAAACAAGAACAAATAAGTTTATTATGAAAACACAAACATTACAACATGAGAAAGAGAAGAAGGCTTCGATGAAGGGATCTTTTCTTCAAGAGATACCCCTATGAGTATATGGAGTTACATAACTTATAATGTGGTGATATGACTCCTATATAACTCCAAAATTGTGGCACTTCACTCCTTGGATGAACTTCCAAATGGGGTACCCAAGGTGTTAATTTATAGCCAAAATGGGGAGTGGTTTTGGGAACCCAGATTTTGAGATACCACATGTGTATCAGGTTTGAGTTGGTAAATTGCATTATATAAAGTTGGAAAAAATATAAAAGTTGTAGGAAACCATCGTTACTATCTCTATGTAAAATTTTGTGTCCAATGGAGGATTACAGCGCGAGATATGTCTGAAATACCGGAAATTTTTTTTTGACTTTGTTTAGATTTTGTCCCCTGGAAAAATTAGTTCGGATGGCCCCCTTAATCAGGGAATTGGGCTTTGGTTTCTTGAGATTAGTTGTATAAAATGAATTTTTTTATCGTCCCACAAAAGTTTAGTCCATTTTAAGGCACTTATTTTGAGAAATTTGAAAAACAGTGGATAGATGTCCTTGGGATTCCATGCAGTTTGGCCCATTTCCCTTTTGGATCATCTTTGACCCTCCAAATCACCTCCTCCTACAACGAAATCACCAAAACAAGAATAATTGACCTTTTTAACAATTATAAAAATTTAATAATTTAATCAAATGGTATGTTCAATTTGATATAATATTTTTAATTTTAAATACAAAATAGTTTAAAACAATTATATAAGTGTGAAATAAAGTAGTGAATTGTGATGCGATCACATGTAGTATGTGCTTTTTTAAAAAAATTAATATAAATTTAAATGTAAATTGTTTATTTTATACTTATAGAGGTATTTGAACATCTCTATATTAAATAGTTTTATGTTTATAAGAGGATATACAATGATCTTGTCACTAGAGAGATTACAGGTGGTCTTTAAAATCAGATTGTGGTCAATATTTCTTTTTGAGTTTTAAAATTAACTAAAAATAATATATCAATTATTTTAATTTTAAATTTAATTTGAAGGAGTGATATGAGGTTGTGACTTCTCATACATAAGACGAGATTTAGGGTGGGACTGAGAGTCAGGCCACTGGTGTAGTAGGATTTGATGATGTAGTATGGATGTAGACGACTCTATATGCTTTCAGGAAGGTCTGGGTGGTTGGTATTAGTTCTTGATTGATTCTTGATAGTTATCATGGTACTACTATATGAACAGTGTCCAGTTTTATGGGAGATTGTAGTGAGTCTTCATTATTGTCCCCACAGTATGAGGAGTAGTTGTGATCTGAGAGTGAGGTTATAGAGGCAATGCATAGGGAGGAGGAAGAGCTTTGTTGATAGTAATAGTAGTAGGAAGAGGAGATGCTACAATAGCACTAGTAGCAGCACAATCAGATGATGGATTACATGCAATGACTGGCTTATGGTGTAGGGATGGAGTTCCCTCCCCCTCTTCTTCTAGATGGCCCTCCCATCCTCCTACCCCTACAAAGTGATGTACACATTTATTATTTTAAAATTTGAATGTTAAATATTTTTTGTAATATTTTTATTATTTCATATGTTTATAGTTTTATTTATTACATCTTTTAAAATTATTTTGATATTTTTTATATTTTTTAATATATTTTTTATTTTTTATTTTTTTATTTTTTTAACTTATTTTCAACAGGTCTACATCCCATCGCAAATAATTTTTTTTGATGATTCAGTTAGTCCATCACAAATACCTATTTAAATAATTTAGCAAAAAACTATTTGCGATGGGATATTGGCCGATTGCAAAATATAGTTTTTTTATGACGGGTCGTCACAAAAATTCCATTTTAGACACCGTTTTTTGAGATGGGGTATTTTCAATGGTACCCTATAAAAAATAATCAATTTTTTAGTTGTTAATGATTAAAAAAAGAAGAATAAAATGAAACAATTTACATCTTTTGAAAATTTTGTCAAGAATCATCCTAGAAAATACTTTAAAGGCAATGGTGTTTGTTACAAGTGCAGTGATAAGGGTCATCTGGCTCATGAATTCAAGGGGAAGAATCAAATAAATGATGTCCAGTGATTCAACTATAAATAAATGGAGAATTATTAAAATAAATATCCCAATAATCAAGAAATATATCATATAAGAGGAAAAGGGGAGAAGTCCAAGATTGAGTTCTTATCACAGTTGATGTGGAAGTACCCAATGAAGTGGTCGTAGGTACTTTAATCATAAATTAAAATTTTTCCAATTCTTTATTTTATTATATATATTCATACTCTTATATATATTCTATTTTTACTAATAAAATTAGATACTTACCTAGCACCTTAAGAAGATAGTTATTAGTAAAAACTCATAGCTGAAGTATTACTTTAATAAGGATTTTTCAAGCAGTCCCTAGTATGACATGTAAACGTTCTCTATTTGTGGAATTTATAATCATACATATTTTTGAATATGATATAATCCTTATCAAGGACTAGATTTCAAAATATGATTTAAATATTCATTTCAATTATAAAGATATTACAATTCATGATGGATATGTGGGATTACATATCCTTTGAGTGGATACATCATTCGAGTCATTTCTAGATCTATCACCAGTAGTACTTCTGAGTGATATTCTTGGGGAATAAGAAAAAAATAATGTATAGATGGATAAGGTAATATTAAAATTTCGGATCTACCTATTATAATGGAATTCATTGATTTATTTCCTGAGTAATTAACAATAAATCCACCAGAAAGTGAAGTTAAGTTTTCTATTGATCTAATCCTTGATGAAAGACCAATATCAAATACATTTTATATAATGGAAACTATGGAATTAGTAAAGTTTAAAAAACAACTTGAGGAGTTGTGTGGTGAAGAATTCATTCTCCCCAGTATTTCACTATGGGGATCCCCTATTCTCTTTGTTAAAAATAATGTTGGATCCGTGAGGCTATGCATTGATTATTGGGAACTCAATTCCATTATAATAAAGAACAGGTATCCTCTTCCTCACATTGATTAATTATTCAATCAACTTCATAAAGCTCAATATTTTAAAAGATTTAATTTGTCCCTAGGTATCATCAATTATGATTAAAGAGGGAATATAGTTTAAATAAAACATTATGAACAAGATATAAACATTATGAGTTTATAGTAATGCAATTTGGATTGACTAATTCACCCTCTATTTTTATGGATCTAATGAACAAAGTATTAATAGAATATCTTGATGATTTTTTATTATAAATTGATGATATATTGGTGTATTCTAAGATCTATGAGGACCATGAGAATCACTTACAGATCATTCTTGATATTTTTAGAAGAAAAGAGTTATATAGGATGTTTAAAAAGTGATCTATGGATTCAAGAAGTTTTTTTCTAGTCTATATTTTCTCCAAAGATGGAATCTTAGTTGATCCTACAAAGAAAAAGGTAGAAAAAGAATGGCCTACCCCAATTAAAATAACTGAGTTATGTAGTCTCATTGGGTTGACAAGTTATTATTGGTGATTCATTCAAACTTTTTCCCGATTGGCTAACCTGTTAACCAATATTACACAAAAAGTGGGTTAATTTATATTGACAATGTAATTTGAAGAATGTTTTGATGAATTGAAGTGGATATTAGTAAATTCTTTAATTTTGACTCTACATCATGAAAATATGGGTTTGTGATATATAGTGATGGATTTAAGAATGGATTGGGTTCTTTCCTTATACAAAATGATAAAGTTAAATGCATATGCATCAAGGGATTTGAAGACTTGTGAAAAGTACTATCCAACCCATTATCCTGAGTTAGATTCCATAATATTTTCATTAAATATATGGAGAAATTATATCTATGGAATAATATATGAGATATAGATGGACCATTAGATCCTAAAATATATCTTTCCACTAAAAGTGCTCAACATGAGGCAAAGATGATGACTCAAGCTACTCAAGGATTATGATTATTCAATACACTACCACTCGAGGAAGGAAAATATGGTGTTGGATGCATAAATCAGGAGGGATCAGTGAGTTCTGACTCAAATGGGGATTTATAGGGATCCTATATTTATGGATTTATTAAATATAGATATGGTAATTTTTGAGGAAGCGGAGACATAACTCCTTTTTCAAATGATTTTGAAACCAAGTTTATTGGAAATGAAAAAAGTTCTCAATATGATGATGATAATTTTTAGAATAAAATTAATATTGTGAATGATGGGAAGTAGAAGACTCTATTTATAAAGATGGGTTATTGATATATTACAAAGATATTATGTGTTCCTTTTATACCTGAGCTGAAAAGGTAGATACTGGATGATTCTCAAAGATTGAATTTCTATATACACCATCGTATCACTAAGATGTGTAGGGATTTGAGGGAACCTTTTTTTGGGATTACATGAAGGTGGGATTATTGATCATATCTCTATATGATTGGTTTTTTGTTAGGTCCACTAGGCTAGATACCCTGAGAGGGGGGGTGAATCAGGGTATGATAGATTAAAACAACTGCCCCTTTTGATCTTGTTTTGCTGTTAGACAAAACCCTCTTCTCTCTCCTTCCCAATGCAGAGTATGAGCAAACCTTAAAGAATGCACAGGACACATAGATTTTTACTTGGTTCACCCTCACTGGGCTACGTCCAAGGAGCATACACTGGTAGTGTGTTGATGTACCAATTCCACTATAAGCACACTGTTGTTTACAAGTTCGAAGCGGAATCACTATCCCTCCTGGTTTACAACCACTCACAATTTGAGAACTCACTGCTCTCTCAACTGAAGTGAGCTCACTGCTTCTTCAGAAGATCCACTCACAGTTTATAGACCTGTAGGTCTCTTTATTTGCATGAAAGAGTGTATCCTTAACTATTGATGGATGCTCTATTTTAAGTTCAAAGTTCATCCACTGATGAATACCCCTTTTCCTCTAAACACTAGGCAATTGCCTTTGGAAACACCTTCGCAAAGCACCCTACTTCGCGAGGCTCCCAATTTCAAAAAGCTCAAACAAGCCTTCGCGAAGCTCCTGCCTTTTCGTGAAGCACTATCGCGAAGCTCAAGCCTTCGCAATGCTTAGGCCGTCGTGGAGCTCCTACCTCTTCATGAAGCACACTCCTTAGAGCACGTGGCCTCACGAAGCGCACTTACTTTCGAGGAGCTAGATTATCCTCCACGAAGCTCCCTCGCAAATCCCTTCACCACCACGATGCACTTCAACCTCTGCCGTTCGTGAAGCTTGTCGTAATCGCGAAGAATCACCACCATCATTCTTATGGTCTTCGCGAAATCCAAACCCTGAAGCCTCTCTTCGTGAAATTCATGCCATTGCCATATTTAATTATGATCTTCATGGAAATCCTATTTTCGCGATGCTCACCAACCACCAAATTTTGGACCCCAAAAATTTGGCAAACACTGGGAAACGGCGCCACCTTGTACTGCTCTTTTGTACTGCCTCCAGATCGTCTGTTCCTTTGTCATTTTTCTTTGTCAACATGGATTGTCAAAAAATTCTCGAGAACTCGACAATTCTCCATGGAAACCTACTTTTTCAACAAACACAATCAACCCAAAAATACTGCAATGTTACCTTGAGGGATTTTTGCCTAACAATCTCCCCCTTTGGGTTTGTTGACAACTCTTCATAACTCTTCTCAGAAAGATTTTCTTCACGTTGATACCTCACTGAGTCTTCTTCTAGCCGTTACCACCAATCACCTCTTGCAATTCTGATAGTGTTCAAGGATTCACTTAACACGTACTCTAAGCCTACATGAGCAATGCTCGGCGTGAGAAACAAGAGTAGTATGAAAAGTTCATCAATGAATCACTTCATGTCAGACCCCAATTGTCGATTCCAAACTGATACCAATTGTTAAATTGATACCAATTGTTGAACCACACTGATACCAATTGGTGATAACTGGAAACCTTCAAACACCTTTCCAACATCATTGTTCTGCTTTTATCACAATCCTTAGCTGTCGTGATATCTATGCTTTGATCGATCACTTCTAGCATCGTCAGATTCTATAACTTTCCCCATATCTCAAAGCTCTCCCCCTATCTCACTGCTCCACCTAACAGCTTTTCCCCATATCATCCATGATTTCTCAAATAGCCACACTGTCTCCCCCTTGAACAATCACTATTTTCTCCCCCTTTGTCAATGAACCCAAATGTCACTCCTTTGCAGTCTGTAACAGAGTAGAGAACACACATCAGCACATTAGGGAAAAACACAGCATACCTCGGAGAGAGGGGGGGTCTCTCCACATCCACACACTTTCAAGCGTGGGGAGTCGACTGAACTCCCAGAGCCAGTCGATGTCTCTAAAAAGCTTCCTTGGGTAAGGCCTTTGTCAGAATGTCTGCAACCTGTAGCTATGTAGGCACATACTCCAACTTCACAATTACCTTCTCAACTTTCTCCTTGATAAAATGATATTTGATCTCAATGTGATTTTTCCTTGAGTGATGGACAGGATTTTTGCTAAGATTTATAGCACTTGAGTTATCACACTGGATTTCGATCGGAGAATTCACTTCAACTCCCATATCATCAAGCTGCTGCTTCATCCACAATAATTGTGTGTATGCTTGAGTGGCCGCAATGTACTCAGCTTCTACGGTGCTCAATGAAATGCAATCTTGCTTCTTTCTTAGCCAATAAACACACAATACTCCAAGATATAAAGCACCTCCTGACGTTGAATTCCTGTCATCCACTGAACCGGCCCAATCTGCATCAGTATATCCCAATAATTCTGAATGAGTTTTTCCATTATACATCAAGCCGAAATCCACTGATCCCTTGATATACCTAATTATTATTTTCACTGCAAGCATGTGTATTTCCTTGGGATTACTCTGATATCTAGCTGCTTGGCATGTGGAGAATAAAATGTCAGGCCTTGTTGCTATCAAGTATAGCAAACTTCCAATGATTTTCCAGTATTCTGTGATATTAACTGCCTTGCCATCCTCATCTTTGGGCAATTTCATCCGGGTAGCTACTAGAGTCTTCATCTCCTTGGAATTTTCCATTCAAAATCTTTTCAAAACCTATTTTGCATATTTGGATTGTGAAATTAATGTTCCATACCTTCCTTGTGTCACCTGTAGACCAAAGAAAAATGTTAGCTCTCCAATTATTGACATTTCAAACTCACTTTTCATGAATTCGGAAAACTGTCTGCATTGAGCTTCATCTAATCCACCAAATATTATGTCGTCGACATAAACCAAGATCATCATCCTTTGATTACTGGTGTTGTTGAAATAGAGATTGTAATCAACTCCACCACGTTGGAAACCAAGCTTTTTCAATTATTGATCAAGCCTTGAGTACCATGCTCTTGGTGCTTGTTTCAGCCCATAAAACGCCTTCTTTAGTCTGCAAACCTTGTTCTCATCCTCATGAATGAGAAAACCATTTGGATGCTCAATATACACTTCCTCCTCCAGAACCCCATTCAAGAATGCAGATTTGACATCCATCTGGAATACTTTGAACTTCTGTTGCACTGCGATGGCTAGGAATAATCTGATTGTCTCCAGCCTTCCAACCGGTGCAAATGTCTCATCAACATCTATTCCCTCGATCTGGGAGTAACCCTTGCACACTAGTCGTGCTTTGTTCTGAATCATTGTGCCATATTCATTCATCTTGTTGCGATAGGCCCACTTAGTCCCGATGACATTCTTATCTTCTGGCCTCGAAAAAATATCTCATGTTTGATTCTTCTCAATCTGATCTAGCTCTTCATTAATTGCCTGAATCCAGTTTTCATCTTCAGCTGCATCAGCAAAGCATTTCAGCTCAACCTGAGATACGAAAGATGTCTGCTGCAGTGATTTCATTCTCCTAGTCTGAACCGGAGTAGACTGATCACCAATGATATTCTTCCTATCAATTTCAGCTCGAATCCTTGGATTTTGTGCAGATACGTACTTTACTTCCTCATGATCATCATCAGTATCTTCTTCTGAATCAACATCATCCACTTCTGTTTCCCCTGTGTTGCTTTCTTCCTCATCACTCTCATCAGGAAATTGTTCACTGCATTGTTGAATAATCTCCTCATTCTCCACTACAGTGACATCATTGCTCTCAACTACTTTTCCCAGCCTTTTGTTAAAGCATTTATATGCCTTGCTTTTTCCCGAGTATCCAAGGAATATACCCTCATCTCCTCGAGACTCGTATTTCCTATGTTTTTCCTTATTGAGGATAAAGCACTTACTTCCAAATATTCAAAAGTATTTCACCATTGGATTCTTTCCATACCACATCTTGTATGGAGTATTTCCTTCCTTCAGACACAACAGAGCCCTGTTAGAAATGTAGACCGATGTTAAAACTGCTTCCTTCCAAAATTTCTCTGGTAGGTCCTTTTCAATGAGCATCGTTCTGGCCATGTTATTGACGATAAAATTTCTCCTTTCAACCACTCCATTCTGTTGGGGAGTTCTTATTGAAGAAAATTGATGTCGTATCCCGTGTTTCTCGAGGTATTATTCCACCTGACTGTTTGTGAATTCCGTACCATTGTCAGTATGAAACTTCAGAATTTTCTGTCCAAGCATCCTTTCACACTCCCTTCGGTACTATTTTAGGCAGCTGAATACATCAGACTTATGGGCCATAACAAATACCCATGCCATTCTTCTATAGTCATCAATGAAAAGAACATATCACCTCTTTCCGTCAATTTCTCTTGGTGTGATAGGTCCACAAACATCTGCATGCACCAATTCGAGCACTCTTGTTGACTTCTTTTCTTTTGACTTATACGTCGTTCTGATGAGCTTCCCTTGTTGGCATGCATCGCACGTGTGAGTACGATCACGTGATAGCTTGGGGTGGTCTCTTGCTGCATCACATTTACCAGATCTTCCAAGGATGGTTGGTATAGATGACCTAGTCATTTATGCCACAACTTGTTTTCTTCCTCTCTGGACAGAAAGCACATATCTTCTTCTCCAATTACCAGGTAGAGATTTCCCTTTGTACTTTTTCCCTATAGAACCACTGCTTCGTCTCTTCCTTTGACGATACACACCTTCTTAGTAAACCTTATAGAATGTCCTGAGTCACATAGTTGACTAACACTGAGCAAATTGTGACTAAGGCCTTCAACTACTAAGACATCAGCACGTCTCATCTCTTTGCCCCCAAACTTGGCCTTTCCTGATCCAATTATCTTCAGGACTTCATTGTTTCCAAACTTGAAGACTCCCTCTTTGTCATATTTTACGCCTG
Source organism: Viscum album (assembly GCA_963277665.1). Classification (NCBI taxonomy): domain Eukaryota; kingdom Viridiplantae; phylum Streptophyta; class Magnoliopsida; order Santalales; family Viscaceae; genus Viscum; species Viscum album. The sequence goes on along the minus strand of OY728128.1, from coordinate 2,076,888,880 downwards.
TGATAAGATCCTTATTACCTATCATGTGAGATATGCAACCGCTGTCAAGGATCCACACACCAGAGCGATCTAATGCTTTAAGGGCAATTTCCGCCACCACTGCCTTCTCATCCTTTCTCTTCTTGGTCCATATTCTTGCCTTCATACTTGAGATGGATTGTGACTTCTCATCTTTCTCAGAGTATGATGGACCTTCTTCATCCTATAAAGGTGAAAATATATTTTGCGTTTTCAACTCACCTATTGGTTCATTGATCTGTTGTCTGTGAACATTTGGGTTTTGCTTTGGAATATTCCTTTGTATGGTCGAAGTGCAGTACCTAGCCATGTGCCCAAATCCTCTGCACCAAAAATAGTGCCCTTAGAAATATGTTCTAGATAACCTTTCTCTATTTGGCCTCCACCTCTGTTCTTGTGCCCTTAGATATCTCTTGGCTATGGAACACACATACTGTGAATGTCCCATTTTTTCACAACAATAACACCTGATATAAGGCACATTCCTTCGTGTTACTTCTACACTGCTAGTTTCCATTTGGGATCTCTGAATATTCTGATTCTTCCTTATGCCCAAATCCACCTTCAGTCTTGGAGTGGGTGCTTGCGGTCTGACCTCAACTTTCACAACTTTCTGTTTTTGATCAAGCCCTTCATCAGTCTTAGTATCTGAACAAAGCTGATTCTTCTTTTCTGCTGAACCACTATTCTCCACTTTTAGCTTCTCAGTTTTCTGAGTGATCTTCTTTCCTGATGACCCAGTAGGAGTCAAGAGCTTTTCTTGATCTTTAACCTTTTTCCATAGACCGACAACTTCTCCTTCAAGTTCTTCAATACGCTTTATTTGTTCTTTCCTTATGTTATTCAATCTATCGATCTCCCTTTTCTGTTCTTCAATTTTTATTTTATAATAACTAACTGATTATGATTCCTCCAGTGTTGATAACTTGAGTTTCTTTATTTCTTCCATCAACTCAGACTTCTCTTCTTTCTGCTGCTGCATATAGAGTTTGGCGTCACGAACAACTTTGTTGGATTTCTTTGTTTTGTTTCTCCAAACATCTATCTCTTCAAGAGAAGCCTCTAACTCTGCTTGCATATCAACTCTTCCCTCAACTTCTTCTTCTTCTTCATCCGATTCGATTTCATTATTATTCTGAGAAGTGCCTACAACTGCCACCATAGAATTTTCTCCTCGATCTTTGCAGTTCTCTATCTCTTTAACCTCCTCAACCTCAGACTCGTCTGAACTGGCATATTCTTTTGAAAGAAGGTTCTTTTTATTAAAGAAGTTTCTCTTGAACTGTTTCTTTCCTTTCCCATAGGCTGAAGACTTCTTCTTGGGAATTTCAATTTCATCAACATCATCATCCTCTTGGAACTTTTTAGGGGCACCATGCCGCAAGATGTCCAACCTTTCCACGCTGAAAACAAGCAAGTGGAAGTTTCCCTTTAAACTTTCCTTTTCCTCTTTGAAGGTTTGAAGAGAGGAATGACATCACATCATCTGTCTCTTCTTCTTCCTGAGAGTCTTCAATGGTGAGCTTCTTCATGGCCTTAAATACCACCTCTTTGGATTTCCCCTTTTCCAAAGCATCGTTATCATCATTTCTCATTTCATATGCAACAAGGGTGCTATGTAGGTTGTCCAATGTCAACTCTTTCGGGTCTTTATCTTCCAAAACCGAAACTTTCAGATTGAACTGAGGTGGAAGTTTCCTCAAGATGTGCTTCACAATTTTAATGTCTTCAATAACTTCTCCAAGACCTCACATGTCATCCACTACAACATTTACCCTATCAAAGAATGCAACAACAGACTCATTCGGTTTCATTCTCAGATCTTCATACTTGTTCCACAACACTTGAAGCTTTGCCTCTCTAACCTTTGTATCCCCTTCATATATATTCAATAACTTTTCCCACATGGCATGTGATGTTTTTCAAGACATCACCTTTGTATATATAGGATTGGATAGGGCTCCCCCTAAGGCATTTATTACTTTGGCATCAGCATCCAACTCTCTACGCTCAGCTTCTGATAATGCACCACTATTAATATCTGTTATTATAACATGCATTGCTGCTGTGAACATGTCCATTCCTAATGATCGGAAGTAGTGTTGCATCTGATTCTTCCATAGCTGTAAATTGTTCCCATCGAATATCGGAATCCCTTTATGATTAGTGACCTCCATTTTGAGAGAGAACCACCGATATTAACCTTTCCCTATGATACCAATTTTTAGGTCCACTAGGCTAGATACCCTGAGAGGGGGGGTGAATCAGGGTATGACAGATTAAAACAACTTCCCCTTTTGATCTTGTTTTGCTGTTAGACAAAGCCCTCTTCTCTATCCTTCCCAATGTAGAGTATGAGCAAACCTTAAAGCATGCACAGGACACAGCGATTTTTACTTAGTTCACCCTCACTGGGCTACGTCCAAGGAGCATACATCGGTAGTGTGCCGATGTACCAATTCCACTATAAGCATACTGCTATTTACAAGTTCGAAGAAGACTCACTGTCCCTCCTGGTTTACAACCACTCACAATTTGAGAACTCACTGCTCTCTAAACTTAAGTGAGCTCACTGATTCTTTAGAATATCCACTCACAGTTTATAGACCTGTAGGTCTCTTTATTTTCATGAAAGAGTGCATCCTTAACTTTTGATGGATGCTCTATTTTAAGTTCAAAGTTCATCCACTGATGAATACCCCTTTTCCTCTGAACACTAGGAAACTACCTTTGGAAACACCTTCACAAAGCACCCTACTTCGCGAGGCTCCAAATTTCGAAAAGCTCAAACAAGCCTTCGCGAAGCTCCTGCCTTTTCGCGAAGCACTCTCGCGAAGCACTCTCACAAAGCTCAAGCCTTCGCAATTCTTAGGCCGTCGCGGAGCTCCTGCCTCTTCGCGAAGCACACTCCTTAGAGCACGCGGCCTCGCGAAGCGCACTTAATTTCGTGGAGCTAGATTAGCCGCCACGAAGCATCTCTCTTTCGCGAAGCACCCTGCCTTCGCGAACCACATTCATGAAACGAGAGCAAAGGATTTTATTTGAAAGCTCTCTACTTATCTCGAGGGGGTCGACCTCTATTTATAGGTGATTCCACCTACCCTCTAACTTTCCGTGTGAAGTCAACGCCACGTCATCTAAAATCGCAAAGCTCCGAAGTTCCCACCGAAATTATCTCAAAATCGAAAAGCACCTCGACAATTTTCGGATCGCGAAGCTCGTCGTAATCGTGAAGCGTTTTGTCATTTCCTTTGCGGCTTCTCCGCGAAGCTCCCTCGCAAATCCCTTCACCGCCGCGATGCACTTCAACCTCTGTCATTCGCGAAGCTTTTTGTAATCGTGAAGAATCACCGCCACCATTCTTCTGGTCTTTACGAAATCCAAACCCTAAAGCCTCTCTTCACAAAATTCATACCATTGACATATTTAATTATGATCTTCATGGAAATCCTATTTTCACGATGCTCACAAACCTCCAAATTTTGGACCCCAAAAATTTGGCAAACACTGGGAAACTGCGCCACCTTGTACTACTCTTTTGTACCGCCTCCAGATCATCTGTTCCTTTTTCATCGTTCTTTGTCAACATGGATTTTCAACAACTTCTTGAGAACTCGATAATTCTCCATGGAAACCTGCTTTGTCAACAAACACAATCAACCCAAAAATACTGCAATGTTACCTTGAGGGATTTTTGCCCAAAATTTTTCAATAAGTGAAATATGAGAGGGGGAATCATAGAGGAGTCATGCAACCTCTTCCTACCCTAATGTGGAAATGGTATGACATTACTATGGTCATTTTCATATGACTACCAAATACTCCTAGAAAGAATGATGTAATATGGTTTATTGTTGATAGCCTAAATAAATATGACCATTTTTTAACTATAATAAATATTTAAGTATTGATAAACTCAAAAGGATCTACATTAATTATGTTTTAAGACTTTAGGGTGAACCAATTTTAATTGTTTCCAATCTTTATCCCCATTTAGATCAAAATATTCAAAGGGTCTTCAAAAATATCTTGACACTGAGCTTCATTTGAGCACCACCTACCATCTCGAAACTAAAAGATAGTCTAAAAGAACTATTAAAACATTGAAACACATGTTGAGGTCATGATTACTTAACATTAAAGGTGTGTTAGATAATAATTTACCTTTGGTGTAGTTTTTTTATAACAACAGTTTCCATTCAAATACTCAAATGGCATTATATAATTCATTATATGGAAAGAGATTCCATACTCCAACTTGTTGGGATAAATTTGGTGAAAAAAAATTGTAGGCCCTGATCATGTTGAATAGAAAATAACAAAGTTAAATACTATTCAATATCATATAAAATCATCTCAAAGTAGGAAAAACTGTATGTTGATAATTAGAGGATAGATTTGGAATTCAAAGTGGGATATCATGTTTTATTTAAAGTATTTACATGGAAGGGTTTCATAAGGTTTGGTAAGAAGGAAAAGTTGATCCCTAGGTAAATTAGACCCTTAAAAATTATAGAAAGGATTGAAGTAGTGTATTTTCATTTAGAAATGACACCAATTTTAAGTACATGATGTGTTCCATATATCATTGTTAAGGAAGTATATTTCAAACCCAACACATGTGCTCACCTATGATGAGATAGAATTGAAACATGATCTATCTTACTATATATAACACATCCAGATTATTGGTACTAGAGAGAAAGTATTGAGGAATTAGTTTAATCAACTTGTTAAGGTACTTTGGAGAAATCATAAAATGGAGGAATCATTATAGAAACTAGAGGATTATACAAAGAAGAACTATCCTCATTTGTTTAGAAGGTAATATACATGAAATTTCAAGGATGAAATTTTTTGAATGAGGGTATAATTTAACACCCAAATACTTTATAAAATATTTCTTTTATAATAAATTTAATTTCTTCAATATCTTTCAATATACGCAACACCAAGTTTAAATGAAACACAATACTCTACTAAAACATTATTATTTAACCAGTACTGTTAAAACTCATATGTTAAGCTAGAGAGTTTTAATAGTAATATATAATTTATAAAAGTATATGGTTTATAAATTTTCATTATTTATCCATTTATTATAAATAAAAATTAAAATTATTGGAAAGAAAAAGAAATTTTTTCTAAAAAATTATATTTTTTAAAGAAAAAGGTTTCGTCACTTCTTTCGAACTTATGTTAAAATTAATTTTTTTACAATTATAAAATTAATTTTATAAAATGAAATTAATTTTTTAAAACAATCATATAAAACTTAACTTAGGATGGATTTTACTGTATTTTTTTTGAAAAGATTCATTTTTCAATGAATTGTAAAAAGTACTGATTTTTATTAAAAACTGCATTTTTGTTTAAAGAATTTAAAATCCAAATTTTATTTCAATATGGTTTTGAAAATAATACTAGTTAAAATATATATTTATTAATAAAAATTATTTCATTGGAATCAATTTCATATTTAATTTTGATATAAAAACTTTTTAATATTTTGAATTTTTTTCTTTAGAAAAACTAATTTTTTGACGAGTTTGCATGTTTAATTCTAAATAGATTTTTTACCACTTTTGTGAATTGAATTTAGGAACATTTATTAAATATTTTTAATAATAATAATTTATTTTTTCTATTAATTTATACTTAAATTTTCATCATAATGAATAATGAAAATGATAAAAATTAATTACCACTGTTTAGATGAAAAGAGTTTACTGGGGGTTAATATAAGAAGTTAAGGGTTAAAATGACATAAAAATTGTCCAACACCAATTTTACATCCATATTTTGAGCTCATAAACTCTAAGGTCTGAGAATGGATGATTTTGGATTCTTTTGGCATGTGTAAAACTATTCTATAATTTATTCTTTTCAAAACATTCATATGTCTTCTCTCCCCAATTAGAAAAGGAAACCCCCTCTCTTCATTTATTCACACCTCGCAAGCCCTTTGTCTTGATAAATAATTAAAAAAATATATCCAAATATCTTTATCCACATTATATGGATTATATTCTTCCAAAAATACTAACCCTAGTGTCATTAAGAGGATATCTAAAGGAGGTTTCTCTGAGAGAGGGTAATTATCTCAATGAAGATCTTTCATTTTATTTTGTATTTTACCACATTAAATTATTTCTTAACACTTAAAATGTAATAAGAAAAATTATAACACATAATTAGATGTTATTTTTTTTATGTAATAATATTTATCTATCTCCTCCTCTATCAAATGGGCAATGAAATAATCGATCGTGTGTATAATGAACTATCGCCTCACGAACCGATGTAACTTGTTTTCCATAAACCCATATCATAATTGTTTATAATTATGGATTTAATGTATATATAAAATATTTATGACATTATTATACTTATTTAATTATGATATCACATATAAATTCTTACTTTCCATTTTTTTAAAAATACGATAGTGTCGCTTGGGTTTATGGAGAACTACTTCCTCGAGAATCTATGTAATTATTTTTTCACATACACTTTAAATAGAAGGTACTAATGAAAACTTTAATGAATATATGTGATATATATTACAAGATAATGATTTTATAAAATTAATATATCACCCACTTCCTTATAATTTCACTCGTTAATGGAATGATATCATTCCTCATGCATATATACGACCTACCTTCTTCACAAAGTGATGAGATTCATTTTCCTTGTACAACCTTCAATAATGATTCAAAAAATTGTATATAATGAGTAAATAAGATAATTATAACATTTCTATATTTATGTATATGATTTATTTATATGTAATTCAAAATTATTGGAACATTCATGACAAAACACGCATGATAAAATAAGACAATTAACACTTGAAACAATAAAAATAATGTAATATTGTTACAAAACAGGTGGTAAAATGTTATAAAAAGATCATATATTATATTATAGATATTAATATGGTTTTGGTATAAATTAAAAACATGATTCAAACCTTTATGCAGGATTTTAAATCATGTTAAACCAAAAAGAAGCGTGAGGTAATGGATTTCATCTCAATTTCCATTTCCTTAAGACATATTTGTTGATATGAACCTTTTAAATTTTATGTGGTGTATATACTGAAAATTTATTTATTTAACATGAATTATTATTTATTCATGATTTTATTATAGGAAGTTATATTCATGATGAATCGATGGTCACCTGTAACCTTCCATTTCTTATTTAATTTTGTGATTGTTAACTTTCTCTTGAGAAAATCACTTTTTTGTAATCATTTTTCATTAGACAATACAGTTTTCTAAAATATCCATATTTTTTATATCATGGATATTATTAACATATAAACTGTATACCATCTATACATATGGTTATTACTTTGAACTCTATTTGATTATATGGGGAAATATTGGTAAATATGCATTATTTACTCAATATGGATATAAGATGATAAGGCGCATTATTCCAGAATTAAATTAATTATTTGATATATGATGAATCAATTGGATATATAGTATTGGTTAGGGAATGATTATAGATAGACCCTTGATTCATCAGTAGTCTCATGTGGAGAATTAGTAAGATGTAATTAAAATGTTTTTTCTGATAATTTGAAACAATATTTTGAAAGGTATTGAAAGTAGAGATATCATGATTCTTGAGATCATGAAGTATAATAAATAAGAATATCCTTTATTGGGAATTTAGTTAGTATTATTATCCATGATATTTTCACATTGTTATTATCTTTGGTTTCATTTCATTCTTAGTTTATTTATTAAATGGAATGCATGTTTATTTATTTACATTTCCATATTTATTGTGCCTTATATAATCATGATAGTCATGTTCTTGATTAAATTTCAAGTGTGTTTAGTTATTTACCTTACCACATTGATTATTACTTACTGATTCATGATATCTTCTATTGTACATAACTATTATTAATCATTTGAGATCACCCTTATCTTTTATCCTTTCCCTAGGATATGAAGATGAATTCATTTAATGAGTTCAAGGATATCGAATTTTTTTAATTACTATATTTTTTATTTTTTAATTCCCAATGTAAAATGGTATCATGTATGTATTTGGTTCTGTAAGACTACTATAATGATAAATCCTTGGATATGTGATCCCTTGTATATTATGATAATGTAATAAAGTAAAAATCAACTTTGGGTTACTAGATTCAAGATCATTATATCAATATTTCTCATAGATTTACTTTAATGTTAGGTTGTTTGTTCATGGTGAGGTTACCAAATGGACTGTTAGTTTCTTTAAGGGGATTTGATCGAAGGAATGTGCTTGTTGTTCTATTCTCATTCAAATAATATTGAAATAATTTTGGTAGTGTATTCATTTCATCTTCTAGTATTATGTGAAATTTTGAGTTTATCATGATCTATATCATTAGGTAATAATGGAATAAACCTTAATGAAGACTAAACCAGAAATAATTGTATAATTTCTTTTAGGTTGTAGTGATCACATGTGTTTATTTCTTGTTACCATTTGAAAACTTGTTTTGTTAGATACTGTGAATTATTTTTTTATGATATGTATTAACATGTTTTTTATTCTTGTAAATTGTTTAAGGAATATAAACATTATAATTATTATTTTTTAATTAAATAATGTGGAATGTCAAATTTTTTATATTTCTTCCTTTTGTTGGTGAAAATTGGAAGTTATGCTTGAATAATTATTAAATAAGATTTAAATTTGTTGATATCTGAGGGGTAAATTCGATTTTATTATTATATTTGATATTATATTATTACGTATATGTGATACTTGGTTAGAGAGTTATGGTGAGGCTGAGAACTTACTATATTTGATTAGGTGATAAGTTAGTTTCCTTTCTTATTCATTAATATTTAATAGGAGTTATTCACTTTTAAATTATAGGATCTAGGGAGGATCCTACTGAGTATAATATTTTTGACACACTATGTCTATATAAACTATTTTTTTGGTCTGTAGAAGCTAGTCAGAAATCTAGATGAATATTACTAGTTTATGTTTTTATATAGAATTTATTTGGGATTTTAGGTCCTTGCTGATGATTTCATTTGGTAATTGTAGTATCCTTTGTATTTGTTCAATTTTTATGACATTACATGCATGTATTGGGATATTTTACCTTCATTATGAGCGTGAGTTGTTTTTTGGTTTTATCTTACCTCTCTTTCCTCAAGTTATTCTTAGAGAATAATGCCTCAAAAATATTTGTTGGATATGACCTTGGTTCTTATCAAAAATTCATGGATTATTTTAGGTGGGATTCAATCAAAATTATATCTATTATTTCATTTTCAGCCTAATAGGTATATCTTTGGGAAAAGGGGGTCATGAAAAAGTTGTATAAAAGGTCTGGATGAGGGATAAAATGGATTTTAGATATTGTAATTGCAAAGTACTACATGGGATAGTTGATAAGTGATGTTATTTGAGAATAGTATGTGATGTAAACAATGTATACTATCTAGTACATGGGTATTTAGGGACCTCTATAATCTGATGCATGGACCATTAATTTTATTGATCCTACTAGGTGAAGTGATACTAGTTAGGGATAGATTCTAAATAAATGATCATGAATCCTTCTTATTTTTGAATGTGTTAGAAATGGGTAGAATTTATGGTTAATTTGAACCTCAATAAAATTATTTTTCTTAAATTTTATATATACTATGTTTAGGTGTCCCAATACATTTATTCTTTTGTAGGTATGGATCTATATTGAAATCCTTATCTGGTTTATTCTAAAGATGTTCAGCAGGATACACATGTATATCTCCATAGAATTGAGTTCAATGATGATGACACTTGATAGAGTACACTATGAGAGTTTCAAAACCAAGGTCTATAGGATTATTAGGGATCTATTTTTAACTCAGTGACAATGGAATGGTTAGAGGATATGGAGTTTTCCAATAGTTTGACTCATGATTGGAAAGATCACTAGGTTTCATTGTCTTTAATGATACTACTTGGGTTATCTGGGAGTTTTTGGTTCTTGTTCCTCAAGGATCATGAAGGGTTTAATGTTTTTTGGGAGAAGTTTTAAGATTAGTTTTTGACTAGGTTTCTTTATTGGACTGCAAAGGTGACTATCCATTAGGAGATGATTACCCTTTGATAAGAAATCTATAATGTATAGTAAATAAATATCTATTTTTGAACCTTATTCAATTTTATTCTAAACTATTTCTAGATAAGGAGAACATATAGAGGAATTTATAGGAATTTTACATCTATATGTTCAACTTATGGTCACCCCATTTATGTTTCTAAAATTTACTATCGTATGGATGAGATAAGGGGTTGTCAAGAGGATGCTGGCTAAGACTGGGTCATCACAATTGGGGAGTCATTAGCAGTCCCCTTGTAGTAGAGCTATGGTCTAGGGTTATCAGTTTTCTGGATAGAACGGTTTTTAGATAGTCAGGGGTATGACCCATCCCCCTCCATCTCATTTTACAGGGGATGGTGTCTCTCAGGACCCTTCCAATGGATCATAAGTTTTTTTTTCTTATGGAGGCCATGGTCAGCTTCAGTGGGAGTTCCCAACCTTTTTATGTTTGTATCATGTTGTTGTTGATCCACTTCAGGTTCCACTATTACAATATTTTCTTCTATAGTGGTTGTAGAAATGTGATCCAACCTATGATTAGTAGAGGGGAGACAGGTCAGGTTTAAGATAACCACATGATTATCCTCATCCTCATAGAGTAGAGAACAAACATGGAGATGGTCTTTATCTTGGTCTGATAGGTATAAGATAAAATTGTGGTTAGATTCATGCTCAAGAGTTTCTATATCCAATCGAGATAGATTTCATTCATGGTACTATTTACTTTTATTCTACTTGGGTTCATGTCTTATTTAATGCATGAGCTACACAATCCTTCATTCCAACTACTAAAGTTTATGCTTTGGGAAATGAGGTGGAGTGTATTCTAGTTCCCTTTTCATTGACTACCCATTTGTATGTTAAGCTAGTTTGTGTGAATTTTTTAGTTATGGTGATCTAGTTATGGGGGAGCACCATTCATGGAGAGACTATATATATTTACAAATGAAACTATAAAACATCATCCTTGGCATGGACTCGTTATATTCAATGCAGGATATCATAGAGTTATTCATGGGGGAATTTTGTGTTCTATGATGCTGATGGAGAGTCTTCCATGTTCATTGGTGAGTGAGACCCTCAGATATTTTGAATGAATGTTTTATACCTATCTTCCATGGTGGCTGAGTTGGTGTTAAGTTCATTGGAGGTTCATCTAAAAGGGTTTCTTATGGTTTTAGATGAGCACCTTGATGTCTTTATAAAAGAGGTTGTGGCACTACCCCCTCAAAAGGATATTTGGTTTGGAATAGATCTATATTCAGTAGATTATATAATCTTGATGTCTCTTTATAGGGTGGAACCTTAAAAGTTTTGGGATATGTGGATTTAGATCAATAATCTCTTGAAACAAGGTTTTATTCATCTGATCATGTCCCCTTAGGGTGGTCCAGTTTTATTTTTATAGAATTCCAATGGAAACCTGGATCAATGTATTGATTATTTTTAGTTGAATCTGATGATAAAAAAATTTATATCCACTTATTCATACTGATAACATATTCAATTAGTTGGAAGTGGCTATTTGGTTCTCAAATATAGATTTATGGTTTGGATATCATCAGATGTGGGTGAAGGATGCAGATATATTGATGAATTCCAACTGATGGCATTATGTGAATTATGAGTTAATTGTGATATCATTTAGTTTGATGAATGCTCAAACTATAATCATAATCATGATGAGCGAGGTGTTTTAAGAGTTTCTAGATTGGTTTTGGTGGTTTTTATCAACAAACATACTTGTGTAGTCTACATTCTAGGAGGATCTTGTAGGGAATATGTGGGATGTTTTGGGAGTTCTTTTCCATCATCATCTATTCAAGAAACTATAAAAGTGCAAGTTATATTCTCATAAGGTTCATTTCATGGGTGATGTTGTTTCCTAGTATATATTATACATGCATCCTTCTAAGATATATGTGGTCATTTATTATGAATCCCCTAATATTGTTGATGAGGTACATAGTTTCCTCTATCTTGTATGCTATTATAGGAGGTTCATATTTGAATTATCATATATTTTTACTCATATGATTTCCTTAAACTAAATGGATTAGGTATTCTTATGGATTTAATAGTTCCAAGATACATTCAAGTATCTATGGGAATGGTTGGTTAGTGCCATTATTTTTAATTTTCCAGAATATGGAGTTCAGTTCAAGGTCTACTATGATGTATTGTGTCATGGCTTGGGGAGTTTCCTGATGAAGTAGAGAGTGGTTGTTTCTTATGGTTCTCAGTAGTTATAACCCCATTAGTGTGACTATACCATCTATTATCTCAAGGTGGAAGCAGTATTTCATTACTTGAATTTGGGGATATACTACCTTATTGGTGAACGCTTTGTATTTTTTACTAATCTCAAGAGCCTTAGGTATGTCTACTCCCAAAGTGACCTGAAATTGAGATTGAAATTGTGGATGGAATTATTGTAGGAATATGACTTAAATTTTTCATAATCACTGAGAAAGGGTAATGTTTTAGTTGATTTTTTAAGAAGAACGTCATACAGTGATGCAATACATAAGTCTGGAGAGTCTTAGAGAGTGATGGAATAACTTGTTGTGATAAATATTGATATGGGAGTGGTTTGTGGTATGAGATTCCTTTACATGATGATATTATAGTCTTATTTAGTATAGTATGTGGAGGATTCCTGGCTGGGGGATTTCAAGGTGTAATTTTTATAGGATTGAGTTTTCTATGGTGATTCCCCTGATAGATGGTGTGAGGATGATCAACACTGGGTGTCATTCTAGGTGAGAATTTTCATTTATTCAGTGGTGATTGATTTGGTTCTACAATAGTTCCACAAATAACCTTATTAGTTAATCCTAGCATGAAAAAGATGTATTGTGCTCTAATAGGTCAGTTGTGGTGGCCTGGGTTGAATTGTTCATTTGCAAAGATTATGTCCTGATGTTTGGTCTACCATAAGGTGAAGGCTAAACATATTGTTTCAAGAGGATTCTTCCAGCATGATATATTCCTTAATAGAAGTTAGAGTAAGTTTTTATGGGATTAATCGTTGGTTTACCTCAATCCTAGGGAGGCTATGATGCTATATGGATAATAATGAAACATTTGAAAAAGTCTGCTAACTTTTTTGTGATCAAGGATTTGAGCTCAATGGAGGTTTTTTCAAGGTATTATTTGGAGGAGGTATTGAGAATTTATGGAGTACCTATGATGATCATATCTAATCAGGATCCTCATTTCACCTCTAGGGTGTTTTGATGTATTTTTTATGCTTTTGGATCTCAAGTATTCCTCAACATTACTTTTTATTCAAATACAGATGGTCAAATGAAGTTGACCATTTAGACTCTTAAAGACATGTTTCATGCTTATGTCAAATCTTTTGGAGGTTTACGGGTGAGTCAATTACCCTTGGTAAAGTTTTTGTATAAATTGTTTTACTCTAACTTTGGTATAAAATATTTTGAATCTTTGTAAGATCAATTATTCCATTCTCTGTTATACTAGACTGTGGTTGAAGAGTAAACAATTCTCAGGACATAACTAGTGTAGAGGATAATATAAATGGTAAAGGATATTCATGAGTTGATAAAGGCCACACAAAATCAACATAAATCCCATTCTTACCATAGAAGGATACCTTTAGATTTCTTCATTGGAGATCATGTGTTCTTAAAGGTGAATCTTCATCATGGATAATAAATAATTGATCATGGAAATAATCTTTATTCTCAAATTTTAAGTCTTTTTGAGTTGTTGGAATGTGTGAGAGCCATTACATATCAAATAAAACTTTCCCCCATATATAATCCAGATTCATGATGTCTTTCATGTGTCACAGATTCATCACTATCTTCATTGTTATTCTCATAACATAGATTAGGGAGAGATAAATTTTTGTGGTGAAGAGACCTTCAAGGAGTGACCCTAGGAGATCCATAACACTTGGAGAAGGTGGTACGCAAGTATGTTATTCCATTGGTTCATTTCCTTTAGTGGAACAGTGGCACATAAGAGATCACTTGGGAAAGAGAGTGATAGATACATGCTTATTATCTTGATTGGTTTGATTCTTTTTTCTACTTGGTAAATATGATTAGTTGATGTTAAACTTTAGGAGATATTTCTCTCTTACATGATGCCTTATTTATGGTCTATTTACTATTTGTGAGTTATCTCCCTTAGGAGAGTGTTTGGGGGCTATTTTTTATTTTTTTATTATTTTTTACCTTGTTCGTTTAAGTGGGGAGGTTGTGCTCCTTTGGTGGTGAAATTCTTAAGAGGTATCCCATGGGATGGTTTCTCGAGTGTCCCTTTTCCCTATCTTCTCTATGGATTTGGTTTAAATTTCTCTAAGGGGATAATTGTTTGGGATGTTTATAATGTAAGGTCTAGGATCCTGAAAGCCTATTCTTTTGTATTGTTTAGATGTTGGAGGTGATGAGAGGAGGCTTAGGGGATGATGGAGGAGAGTTAAGTTTAAGTTTTAGTATCATAGAAAGATTAAAAAATACTGGATTATGCAACACCATGAAGTATAGTTAGGATATGAGGCCATGGTGTAGATTAAGAGCTACTAAATAGAGGCTCAAGAGGGGATGTTTGGGTGGTTCTTCTAGTTTTAGTACCATAGTGGCATGGGGGTGGGGGTATGCTACGATGTGAAATTTTTGGTGTAACACCCCAAGATTTTTCAAATAAATTTAATATTGAATGAATGAAACACTAAGTCTCTTCAAAACACCACTTTGTTATAACCTATCCAGTAAACATAATTTTTCTACTTCTGTGATTTTAATTTCGAAAAACTGACATACACAGTTGCGTTCATTAAGATATTTAGAGTCTGATAGAATCAACTTAGTTTTTATGAATAGTAACATACCCTTATGAATAGTAATGAATAGTAAATTGGACAAAAAAATAGAAACTTCACCCATGAATGTATAAATACAATTTAGACATCTTATAAGTGAAAAAATGATCATAGTATAAGTATTGGTATTTTTATATGTCATAAATATTTTAATTACAATTTTATGATTAATTTAATAATTTAAAATAGAATTTTATTTTGATAAAATGTAATCAAATTTTTTTATTTTATTATCTTATGGTTATAAGATAATTTAATGGGACCTTGGTTAATTTTTCAAGTTATTATAAAACGAGTTATAGTATTAATTTTGTTTTTTTCGAATAAATTATGATTTTATTTAAAAATTAAATTAAAATTATTTATAAAATTATTTTCAAAAAAATTGGAGTTCATTTTTGAATTATACACATCAAAAAATGGTCAGGGTGAATTTTTGGGATTTTTCTGAAATACTTGAATTTTTGTGAATAGTGAAATTCAATAATTTACAAAATATGCTAAATAAGTGAATTTCTACATAATGATTGAGTCATGGATGATGTAAATGACCATTTTTTTAAACTCACATGCACATATTACTATTATTGTTCACAAGAATCAATACTATTGGTTGTCTTTGGAAAAATAATAAAATAATGAGTAAAATAATGGGAAAACCCCCCTCTCCTCCACTATAACCCCCCCCCCCCCACTCCCTCTCTCTTCATTCCTCTAAGCCTTGAAGCTCCTCAAATATCTGTCAAAATACCATTCCCTAGTCACTCCTCACATCCATGAGTTCTTGTTCTTACCAAAAGACCAAAACCCCTTTCCCTTAAGGAGGTTCTCAAGGAGGTTATTTCAAGAGGTAAAGCATCTTTCTTTTTTTTATTTAGTTTCATTTCAATTTATCTTCTTTTATTATTCTCTCTTAACCTCCTATGTAAAATTGATCCTTATAACTCCAGTATCATCTATATACTGGAATTATATCATGTTAATGTAATAACCATTATCAATATTCTTACACTCTCTCTCTTTTATAAATGAAAGCATCGTTCAAGAGGTTCCAATTTACAACCTTTGTGGACGAAAAAGTTTCGTTCTTCAATTTTTCCTTAATTAATGGTCATGAAACCATTTTTATGGTTGAAATATACTATAATATATGTATTATAACCTACTTAATATTCAGGAACCAGTATATGTACATAGTATAATTTATATGACAAAACTAGTTCATAATAATCCAAATACCTCCAAATAATCTAAGTGACTGCCATTAATATGTCATCCAATGATTAATCTTCATACCATGTAAAAAATGATATATATAACCATTAACACTTATGTATGTTCATAAATAATATATAATTTCAATTATGGGGAATTACATCCTTTCAAAATGAACATCCATACTCATATACAAATATACCGATCATGAAAACCAAGGAAACGAACACTTCAGAACGACGAAATTCAATCTTATAACTTATCAATAAGGACTTAATGAACTTAATAAAATTATGATAAACTAAATTAATGTCTAATAGGTTCTGAATTAATTTATTAATAAGTCTAATTTCATATTCCATGACTTTAAGTTCAAGAGTGGAACACATTCGGACTTAAGAATTAAAATTAATCTTTCACATGAATATGATATCTATGGTTATAAGAATGATTAAAAGTAAATTTTAAGAATTAAAATTAATCTTTTACTATGAAATGATTGTAAAATTTTAATAAATGATAAAAATTGGCCGATTAATCATGAATTATTTTTTGAAAATGTTTCTTAATTTTTGTATGAATTTTATGTGAAAACTGCACTAGAATGTTTTGTCTTATGTGCATGGGAGGATTAAAAGCTACTCTTTATATTTATTTATTTTGGATTCTAAAATGATCATAAATCATTCAAAAATAATCAAATAGAATCCAAATGTTATTAAAATTTTGTAAAATCATCATTGAGTCATTTTTGATATATATGAACCTTTACATGTGAATCCATCTTTTGATGTACTCAGAAAAAATCAATTTATATTTTAAGAATTAATATTCTTTTCAAAGCATCAAACATAAATTAAATGATTAAAAATGGGAAATCAAGGCAATTTTACCATGATAATTTAAAAACACTATCCTCGATCCATTTTGGACCTGTAGGAATTGACCACACATGAATTTGATATCTAAGATTTTTAGAATGATTGAAATTTCCATTTAAATATTATAATTCATTTTTAAATTTTTTATGGCATTACAACATTCAAAAAAATTAAATGATACCGGTTTGTTAGTAAAATTTAGTAAAAAATATCCTCAATACATTTATGAACATTAAGAATAAATTACATGTAAATATGAAATTTGAGGTGCTTGGAATATTAAATTGATCTTTCAAGAATTAAAATTTATTTCTAAGTGTCTAAGGTGTTTAAAATAATAGAAAATGAAGAATAAAAATTGCTTTCTAGTGAAAATATAAGAGAGTTAAATTCAATTAATTTTAGACATGTATGAATAAACCACCCATAAATGACATCTGATGCTATCAAAATCACTTAAAATGGCTTTTATGAATTAAAATTCATTTTTAATATTGAAATATGTATGAAACATTCATAAAAGTTAGAAAAAAACTCTGATTGTCATAAAAAGTTAGGAAAACACCCCTTAAGTAATTTTTAACATTTAAAAAATCAATCATGTGTGAATATGAAATGAGATATGTTCAGAATGATCAAATATGAATTTTAAGTATTAAAATTCTTTTTAAAGTATCAAACAATAAAAAATGTCTAAACTAGCTTAGGTGGTCATGAAAATTCAGGAAAATAATTTTGGAATCATTTATAACATTTATAAACCAAATGTACAAGACTATGACACATGATATTCTTTAAATGATAAGAAGTGAATTTTTATAATTTAAATTCATTTTTAAATGTAAAACCAATATACAATGTCTACATTGAGAAAATGGGTTTGATCATTCATGGAAATTTATAAAATCTAACCTTGATTCATTAGTGTACTTTGGGAATGAGCCATATATGAATTTCACATTTGAGGTTCTTGAAATTATCAAAAGTGAATTTTAAAATTTTATACTCATTTCTAAGTGTAAAACATTCATAAAATAATAAAAAAATACGGAAATGAGAAGAATTTATTTTAATTTTTTTATAAAATTTATAGAGTCATTTATTTCTTTTTAGAACAAATGGAATGGGTATTTTACATTCAAGGTTCTTTTAATGATTGAATGTTATTTTTAAAAAATACAATTCATTTTAATATGTCCAATATTAGTTAAATGTTAAAAATGAGAAAACAAACATGGTTTTACATGAAAATTTATGAAAACATTACTCAAGTCATTTAAGATCTTTAAGAATAAACTATGCATGAATATATCTTTTGAGGTTTTTTGAATGATCAAACTCAGTTTCATGAATTATAATGCATTTTGAGTATCAAATGTCAAATGATCAAAAATAAACAAACACTCTCAGTCTTTTAGTGTAAGTTTAAGAAACTAAGCCTTGAGTTGTTTTTCACTTGTAGAAACAAATTTCACATTAATATGACATCAGATATTTTTAGAATGGTCAATGGTATCTATTAGTAATGAAAATTCATTTTTAACATTTAAATGAGAATACAAAATTTTAAAAAGATAATGTAAGAATGATTTGTCCTAGAAATTTATGGAAATTACCATCAATTTATTTGTTTACTACAGTAATGAACCTTGTATGAATCCTACATCCCATGTGATCAAAAGTTTAAATTATTATTTTAAGATTCATTTCTAAATGTAAAACATACTTTAATATATAGAAAATGTGAAAAAAGAGCATGATTTTTCAACAAAATTTTAAAAATAGCATTTACTCATTTTAGTATTATGGGAATAAATGGTTTATGAATCCATCATTCATGGTACTTAAAATGATCAAATGTTCATTTTATGTTTTAAAATTGGTTTTCAAATTTCAAAAATAGAAAAATGTTTAAATAAGATTAGTTTATTATAAATTTTTTGGAAATATTTCTCAATTTATTTTTAAACCCTGTGAATAAATCAGACAAAAATATGAAATTCGGAGTTCTTAGAATGATTTAAATTATATTTTTAGCATTAATATTATTTTCAAAGTATTAAAAATATGTAAAATAAAAAAAACTTGAAAACTAGATTTATTTCTACTATAAATTTTATGAAACAGTCCTTGATTTATTTGTGACATGTAGAATTAAATCGTGTAAAAATTTGATAAATAATTTATCTTTTTTCACATTTCTTATACTACACTATGGATAAATGTTTAAATTTATTTATATTTTAGATTATTTATTTGGAATGATATTTGAAGGATTGTTTTTTATATATTTTAAAATGTATTATATATTTTTTGGAATTATATAAATTTATATATATTCTAAAATTATGAAATTAGTGTATTTCCTATATTTTTGGAGTAGTGGTTTTAATTCTCTAAATATTTTAAAAAAACTAGTTACTATATTTGATGGTTAGTAAAAGTATTTTTAATTTTTTAATATTCTTTAGTAACCACTTTTTGTGGTTATTAAAAGTTTTTTCGTGACATATTGTCCATTACTACAAAAAATAGTCAATATGTGGTAAATGAAGGTCTTTATGGACCTCTTTTGGTGACCACTAAATGAATTTTCCTTTAGTAGTGGTACATGATTGATACGTTTATTTTTTGTTAATTTATCTATGATGTCAAATAATTTTTGATTATATGTATAAAATCTTGGTATTTTAAAAAATATGTCCTATTACTAAATAATTAACCTTATTTATTTATTTTTATGAGTTAAAATAATTTTTACATCTTGATTTTGAATGTATTCGATTTCAGTATTTTTTTAGTTTTGATATTATTTAGTGGCTTTTTAATTATTTGATGAAAACCCCCTAGAACCCCTCATGAATCAGTGGGGAATTTAGGAGTAACCCCCTAAAGTATGCTTATAATAAGCCACCTATTGGGGAATAACATCGAGGAAATGTAAAATATGATATGGGAGACATTACTGTTTTTAATCCCAGTAAAAAAAAGAATATACCAATCAAAATACACCCACTACAGATTATAAATCCCTACCTTCCAATGAATACTATACAAAATGCATGTAATGTCACATAGTCCAAGAAAATTAATAACTCCAAAATCTAATACCATGAAACCAATCATCTCTTAATGAAAATACTGAATCCTCTAATATCTTTCAACCAAAAAGGCCATGAAATAGCAAAGTATTACCCATTATCTAACACTATTCTACAAGTATAATATATATATATATATATATATAAGTAGGGGTGGGTATAACACATACTTAGTTGGATCTTCCCAATAACAGTCATGTCAACATGGAAGAAGTATAATAAAGAATCATTGACTAAATGTGGAAACTATATTGTAATACCATCCAAGGTTATCTACGAACCCATCTCAGCACAAGAACACTCTCAAAAAATTAAATTATTTTATATGTATGAAAAAACCATGAAAATATAGAAACAAGGTACCATGCACCCACTCTCCATCCTATTGAGTCACCTTCACATAATAACATCATATATACCATTACTCACATCCCTTCTCATGTCTACGTTACACAAGTAATCGTATCCTCAACCCATCATACACAAGCACATTCAAGTCCACATTTTACCTTAATCATAACTACAATCAAACCATTGAAATGGAGTATGGGAGTAGGGTTGTAGTAAACCATCTATTTCAAAAACATCTAAGATATTAGGGGGTCATTCGACACCCATAACAACATAGGCATCAGTTTTGTTATCCTTCTGTGTTAATGGTGCATAGAAGTAGTTATTTTCATATAAACCACAATAAAAATAATATATATATCTATGTGTGTGAGTGTTTGTATATATGTATTTATGTCGTAAAAAATATACTCACATATCCTACCCTAGGTTTCATATCCTACAAATGACGTTTAAACCCATTCCAATTGCACATGTCATTTGTTTAATAAGTTTCTATATTAATCCTCAACCCCACAATCATTTACCAATTTATAATATATCTCACTTTTCTCATTATATAATTGTTCTCAAAGTTTATAACACATTTCATGTCATGCATCCCATTATTTCCATGATCACTAGTTTATTTATAATATCTTGCACTTTAGTCCCCTCCTAGAATTTAATTTCACTTCATCAAATTAAATCGATCTCATCCACTCCCTAGGGTTTAGGTGACGCCACCTCCCCTGTCGTCCGGGAGTTCTTCACGGGAGCTCCTGGTCGGGTCCTGCTTCTCCCTCTTGATGGGATGTCTTCCTCCTCTGGTGTTGATATTCGCAATACACAGTCAGTCACGGCCGGAATGCGTGTCCTCTCTTTGGTTGCTGATTGATGTCTCCTAGTGCATGCTCGAATGGATTATATTTGCAATGAAAAATCATCCCTTGGGCACGCTAGATTCACCAGGGGTTCCGATATTTCCTTTGTGTGGCTTTGGGTGCCTAACACCTGTTTCTCTGTAGATCTAGCCCCCGAAATCCAGATATGATCTTCACTTATTTCTTAATGTTTTGAGGTTACTCTTTTTATTGTAGATTCTCTATTCTTGCTTCGTCATTTCTTGGTCCATAGTCACGTTTCTCCGGTGAGGGTCCAAAGATGAGGATTTCTGGAGGGGTTGATAGTCCTGGCGGAGGTCCTTCTTGCAATTGCGTCCTTAGTCTTCTCAATCTCTGCTCTGGATTCCTATTCCACTACTCCTCCCCAAGTCGCTCTGGTGCGATGGTTCTCACGGAGATTTTTTTGATTTGCTAGTCGAGCGACCGACGGGGTTCTAGGAGGCGAGTCATGCGCTGGCTTTTCTTCTTCTTCTAGATTTTCGTTTTGGTTTCTCTTGGATATCGGTGATTTTTGAAGAAAGTTGATGTCTAAGAATAGAATATTTGTGAAACAGAAATGAATACACTAGATTCAGTTCAGGTGATGGAGAAGTTTTGGTATTGTTGCTCTGTGTTGTGGTTGGTTCGGTCTTTTAGTTCGAGGGAAATGTTGTCCGGTGTGGTTCATCTCTAGAATGTTGGAAAGGTTGGAGTGATGAATCTTCAAGGTGTTCTGCTTTGGATTTGATACAGTCATTTCTTTGTATTTTTATCATTGATTGGTGGCAGAGGGAAATTCAGATTGAGTCTCGCTGGAGTTGGGCTTCTGCCTGTAAATACTTTGATGATGTGATTCAGTTGATCTTGGTGGGTTGCAGTGATAGTGATTAGAGGATGTCTGGTTTCTGTAGGAAAATGAGTCGAGGCCTCGATGGTTTTATCTTTTGGATTTTAATTTTGAATGATTGAATTCTGAATCTGGTTTTATGTGGTCAAACAGATCTCATCCACTATATCAAAAAAATGCAGGATAACTCTGCATCAACAACAATAAAAGAAAGATCACAAATCACCTACCTCAAACTGGTGTTTGAATCTTCAAGTCATTGAAGAATGAGTCTGAGTATTGAAATTATCAAATTCTTAAAAATACATAGAAGCATAAACTTCTTTCAATATGATGGGAGAAATATTTAGAAGTTGCCCAACATTATAAAGGCTACTTTGGTCCCTCACATTCCTCTCCCACTGTTGGGAATCTTTGGTCCCATGAAGAATTTTTATGATTATCGTTTCCAAGAGACCCTTCAACAGAATATTCAAGCTCTCAACCTAAGTGATTTCATTTTCTTGTTCATTATTCTATATCTTCTTCATCTACCTATTCTTGAATTTGATTTATCACTTTGATTTTTTTGAAACCATTAATCTTATATACATGTCATATTATCACTATATTTAAAAATTTTCTTACTCACTCAAACATTATAACATAATATTTTTTTGGTCATTTTTACCACCTATATGAATGATTTTATATTTATCATGTCATAAATTATGAATAATATAAGGACCCAACCTTAAAAATTACACAATCTAGGGCCTTTAAACTATAATTTACATTCTTGAATTCCAAATGATATTTTATTTTTAGATTTTTAATGAATTAGGTCATATATCATATGTAAAAAACCCTTATGTTATAATTTAGACAAATCCTCCTAGAATCCATTTTCCCCATAACACAGTGCTTTTAAAAAGAAACACATTTTCTTTTCATGATATATCTTTATGATTTTCAAATTGACTTCTTATTTTTTCCTACTCATCCTTAAAAGTCTGTGAAAAACATTTAAAAATGTGGTAAGAGAACAAAATATCATTAATGGACATAAAAAAGAAATAGAGAAACCCATTAGTCAATTTTAAAACCACTAAATCAGTGAAATATTTTCCTTTTACATAATTAACTTTATGCTCAAAATAATCATTTAGATACACATGAAATAAATAGTTCTACCGATTTTTTTTCATGAAACGCTTTATAAGAAAACATAAAGGAAAAATAATAATCATGAGTGTTTCTTCAAATAAATGAGAACCCATTAAAAATATTTCCATAAAAATACCTTTTACCTAAAAGGGCATAATCATTACTTTTAAACAAAATATTATTAGCTCACTTTTAAAAAAAATATATGAAAACTAATTAGAAATAATAGAAATGTCATGTAGGTGCCTTGGGACTTCATATTCATAGAACCCTTACAAGAACCCTTACAAAAACCATATCAATTGGAATAACCATTATGGTTGACATCAAACATAATTGTCCACAGATCATAATCATTACACAATGCATAAGAGAGTTATATCGGGCTCACCCGTCATCATGAGCTATATTATGATCACCCATCATCATAAGTTATATTGGGATCACCCATAATTATGTGATTTATCGGGCTCAACCATCATCATAAACAATTTCCACAGACCATATTATTAATAACACATTTTAATATTTCACCTTTTCATTATAAAGCCCTTGAAAACCTCTTTTGAACCCATATGCAAAACACTTTTGGATATTGAAATACCCTTTCCATTTAAAACCCTGTTTTCAAAACTAAAATATCCATAATAATGGGAAGTAAAGTTATTATTTAAATAAAACATGGAATATTATGAAGTAATAAAAACATCAAATAATGGTTGTGGTGGTGGGAAAAGGCATTGATGATGTATATGTTGAAATTGAACATTCCTTTATTCTTTTGTAAATAAATTCAAAACATTCTATAAAAGATTAATTTTTGAAAAAATTGACATAAAAGGTAATTTATAATTGTATTATTTCCATATAAATACATTTATTAAATAATTTATAGAATATGTAAGTGGAAAAGAAATATTTAGAAAATAAAATTGTGAAACTTTTAATACAAGATAATAAGTCAAAGTGTCCCTTATCTCAAGTCCAAATCATCTTGAATGTTCATTATCTTACTAAATAATAGACATATGTTAATTATTTAATTTATTAAGAACATTTTGAATTTTTATTATTCATTTTATTTTATTTATTACCGTGTTATATTAAATTACTAAATCATTTAAGTTCACATCATATGTTTTGATGATATTTAGCTCATATGTCCAAAGTGAATTCTGTAGGCTGACTATGGTCAATAAGGTCATTATTAAATAATATTCAGAATATTGATAATGTAATAATTATATTTTTTACATATTATTTATAATTTTGAAACAGACTATGAAATATGGTCATGAAAAATGAACTATGTTATAAATATGGAGATAGTAGGTCGTGCACACTCATGAGTAACGTTTCCATTTTTCAATGATCACGATGAAATAAAGGTAAGTGTTATTTTATCTTTAAATAATAATAATTATACAATATATATAATTTTATTTCTTTAAGTAAACTTATATTTATCATCCATGTGATGTGGTGATGAAAAACAAATCACATCGCTTTGTGGAGGTTGTAGTCTACACGTACTCACGGACGACATTATCATTTTTCAATGAATGAAAATTTGTGAAAGTAGATAATATACTATCTATAAATAATTATTAATATGTTATGAATATCACACACACACACACACACACACACACACACACATATATATTAAATCCATCCTTAAAACTATCCGTGGGAGGGAGTGATGAAAAATGAATTCTATCAGTTCATGAGGCTATAGTCCGCTGTACACATGAATAACAGTATCATTTCCCATTTGAAGGATGTTGAGATGGATATAGGTTATTAAATTAACATAATAAAATCATAGTATATGTAAGATACATATGTTTTTATTTTATCACGGTTGAAGAAGATTTGAAGCAGGTATTAGAAGAAATAAAATGAAAATACCCGATTAAGAACTATACCACTTCTTCAAACAACCTATTTATGTTTATAACTAAATCATTCCTAGTTTTTTTTCTGATTAAAACAAGGAATATAGGATGTGGGGATAGATGCATGTAATGGGTTTGGGTAGGTCTTAGCCAAAATAAAAGGTTTTTTATGTGTTAAGAAAAGAGGAGAGGAAGTTCCCTTTTATAAGTGAAGGGGTTATTCTTGGATTTTTTACGTATTAAATGAATATGAATTAATTCTAATGAAAAATGGATCCAAATAGATATATTAAAAATATATGATGAGGATGAATTTATATATTCACATCCAATATAATGTGGAAATTTTGGGGTGGTGTTTTCACCCTTATCATTTGGTTTTTACCCCTATTGACCCTTCTATCTATTAACGTGGTATAATTTTTTTTCACTAAAGGAGTGAAGAATGATAGTATAATAGAAATAGTGGCCTATAAATGGATCATGGTTGATATTTTAAACCATAAACCATTCAATTAGTTAAAGACAACATTTTACAAAATTTAAATCATTTAAAAAAATATTGTTATTATAAAATGTATTTAATGTCGTTTTCTGAACTATTCTTTTAAATTGAAATTGAAAGAAAAGTTGTAAATGAATTTGAATATATTACATTCAAAATTATGTAATATTATATTTTTATCTATAAAATTCTTGGGACAAAAAAAAACTCGAAAAATATTACATTTAAAAGTTTTAATACTATTTTCTTGATTTTCCTACTGCTTGCACATGTATTGTGTCAGCGCTGTGTAAGAATTTAAGATAATTATTTCATAACTAAATATTAAAAATAAAATACAATAAAAAATAATTTGTATTTAAAATTTCCATTTGCAACCAAACACAATTTTTTTATCCCCATCACAAAATATGATAGATATTAAAAACAATAGAGACACATTTTTTTACTTCATATTTACATAAATTAATATAAATGTTATAATTGAAGGAAAATGGTTGGTAATTTCCAAATTTTAGAATCATGGATAGTAAAGGTATAAAAAAATTATCCAATAAAAAAAATACAAGTGATAGGGATAGTTTTAGGCCTCATCATATTATTTTTAATGTTAATTACCCGATTTAACCTTACCGTGGTGACAAATATTTAGTATGGTTACTATTTATATAAACTATAAATAAAAGGGAACTATTTACCAAATTTGGAAATATTTATTCAAAATATGTAATCTATTTTTCAGGATTCAATTTTTAGAAATGGAATTCATTAATTTAATATTAAAACATTAAACACATTGAATATTTATTTTTAGAAAAATGTTCTTTTAAGCCAAAAAATATACTTATAACAAAATTAGGTAAAATGATGACTCAAATGTAATTAATTAGATTATATATAACTAAATAAAACTTATGTTAATGTGAGATCAAATCCAAAGAACAATGGTTCTTTTGAATTATATTATTTAATGAAAATAAATGACAATTTTATAAAAATAGGTGTTTTCACTATTTACTGAAAAATACATATTTTCAGAAAAATACCAAAATTTTATCATATGATAATTTTAAAATTATGATTTAAAAAATAAATTTCATTTTTTAAAATTAAAATTCAAAAAATTTAGAAATTAAATTGTAAAAAAAACTATATAATAAAAATAGTTTAATAAAACAATTTCCTTTTGATTTAAAACTTAATCAATATTTTTATAATGAATATAAGTATATAAAAATATAATTAATGATTAATAATAAACATGAAAATTATTTATTCTAATATTTATTGGGTATTTAAATTATTCTTACCATTTGGAAATATCTTCCACATAAATTTATTCATTTATTAAGCAAGCGAGGATATAATTACCTCATAACATTTTTGGATTCCCACTTTAGTTCTTCAAAAATATGTTTTTTTCACAAAACCTTAACTTGATTAATTACATTATTACACAACACTTTATCTCAATGGTTAGGAATCCTTACCAGTTGTTCCTCATAATAATTTTTTTCTTCCAACTGAACTATTTCAGGGCTCAAAACATGAGATGCATCTTTATGAAAAATGAAACATGTAATAAATCATATAATTGAGATAAAATCAGAGGCAAGGAATCTTACAAGGAAACTATTACAATTTTCTCTAAGTATTTATATGGTCCAACGAACCATAGACGTTGCTTCCCCTTTTTATCAAAATTAATAACACATTTCCTTAAAGATACTTAAAAAAACACGACCACCTACCTCGAAAGAAAGATATCTCCTCTGGTTATCTACATAACTTTTTTTATCTATTTAGAGTTGTCCTCATATGTTGTTAAATAATCATTATCTTCTTAAAGTTTTCTTATACCAATTATGGTCCTAATTACTTCCTTTCACATACTTCATCCCAACAGGATGGAGTTCGACACCGATTTCTATATAAAGTCTAAAAAGGTGGAATCTGTATACTGGAATGAAAAATATTATTATATGAAAACTTTAAAAATGAATGATATTGATCCCAACATCACTTTTAATCTATTGAACAAGATCAAATCATGTATTTAAAGGTCTGAACTATTCACTTGGACTATCCATCATATTATGGATGAAAAAATGTATTTTAATTTAATTCAGTAACCAATGAACTCTAAAGACCTTTCCAAAAATTAAAAGTAAATTTGGGATCATGGTAAGATGCAGTAGAGAGAGGTACTCCATGTAACCTTACTATCTCCTTGAGGAATAATTGAGAAAGATAATCTAAAGTATAGTATATCTAATGGAAGGGAAACTCATATATTTAGTTAATTGATCAATAATAATCCAAATTGAATTATTACCTTGATACATCTTTTGGAATCCAACCATGACATCCATGAATATATTTTCCCTTTTCCACTCCATAAATGGAAAAGTATAAAGAATCCCTTTTTGTAATTATCATTTGGATTTAACATGTTGAACGTAAAAACATTTCAGAGTAAATTCAACAATATCTATTTTCATTTCATCCCAAAAGTAATACCCCCAAAGGTCTATATATTTATTAGTACTATCAAGATGAATGAAAAATGGGGATCTATGAGATTCTCTCAACAATTATATCTTTAACTGGGAATCACAGAGCACACATAATCTTTGTCTAGATATGATAATGGATTCTTAAACAACATTAATCTTTAAAAACTTACCCTACTTAATATATTCTACCTTTTCCTTTAAAACATTATCCTTCTTCTTAAATTTATTAATTATTATTAATAGAGAATACTTTATTAACACTTGAAAAAAACAAGGGAGGTTCATGCATGCACAATTTATAGAAAAAATTCATCAAATCAGTAACCAAAGGGTTATGTTCTAAACATAACATGGTTAATATAGAATTATCTTTTTGACTCAAAATATTAGCTGCTTTGTTTTATTTTCTAGGATAGTAATGAATCATGTAATATAAATCCTTAATTATTTCTAGTTATCTTATTTACCTCATGTTCAACTATTTCTTGGTTAATATATACTTCAATATTTTATGATTAGTATATATTTCACGTTTTAATACATATAAATTATTACTCTAAATTATAAATTAAAAAGACATAGAAGCTAATTCCATATCATGTGTACGAAAATTAAATTCATAAGTTTTTTATTTTTATTTTAATATTAATAAATTAAATTATCATTCTACATCTATAAACAATCAAGTCATTTCAATGAAGAGTCATTGTAGTTGAAAAATTCACCATTTCTAGAGGATACGGAAAAAACTAGAGAATTCATCAATATTCATCTCAATTATTGGAAAAAACATATATCTCTTTATTCCCGATGAATTTAACTCCTTTTCATGTTAACTTATTTAGTGTTCTAGATAACTAAGAAATTTATTCAATAAATCGTCAGTAGAAACCCACTAATCCATGAACACTATAACTCTATATGAAATTTTTATGTCATTTCCAATATTAATAAACTTTAGTTTTATCAGGGTCAATAATTATTCCATATTTAGAAAAAATATTCCCAAGAAAAAAAAAATTTCAAACAAAAATTCACACATACTAAAATTTCCATATAATTTAATTTCATTTAAGGTTTGAAAAAAAATCCTTAAGTGACTTTCATGTTCCTCATATATTTTATAATACAACCATGTATCATAAATAAAAACTACAAAAAAATTATCTAATTAGTCATATAAATCACTATTAATAATATCCATGAATATAGTTTGAGAATTAGAAAACCAAAAGGACATAACAACAAACTCATAATGTATATATTCTGGCAGGAGATCAATCTTTGTAAAATATTATTCTACATAGAGCTGATCAAACAAATCATTGATATGTGAAAAATGATACATTTTTGTAATAGTGATGTTATTCAAGACTCTATAATCAATATAAAGTATCATGGAACCATATTTATTTTTAAAAAATAATATAGAACCACCCCATAGATAAGTGATCATATTAACAAAACCTTTATCTAGAAACTCCAACTACTTTATTAATTGAAAAATTTATATATAATACATTCTATAAGGGGGTTTTGAAATTGGATTCGCATATGGCAATAAGTTAATAGTAAAAATACCCTTTAGATCATTTATAACACCATTCAATTCATTAGTAAATATATCTATATATTCCATCACTATAGGGAAATCACCTACATAAACAGTATCCCTATTCTCAACAATATATGCAAGATTACTTTCATTTCCATTTTTTAATAGCTTCTATCTTTTTAATATATTATCAAAGGTATAAATTCATTCTTTTATACAAACTGAAACTCATTCTAGAAATAATCTTATTTAGCTCTAAAATATATCTTATCATGGTAAACATAAAGCCAATCCATACCTAGAATAACATCAAACTCTACAAGAGACAATAAAATAAGGTTTTAGGTAAATCCTTTACACATAATACAATCGGGATATTCGTATAATTTCTTTATTCCTTAATACTTCCCTGAGTGTTTTAACCAAAAGTTAAGGATTTATATCTTAAGGTGAAATTTATAAATCATCAAAAAATTTCTCGGAAATCATAGAGTGTTTAGAACTTGAATCAAAAAAGACATTGGAATAATCTAAATAAACTAGAAATATATCTGACACCATATCATATTATGGTCCAAATTATATAAAATTATTCATAATAGATTTATACACACATGTTTTTTATGATATTAATGATTTATATACTTTATTATTATCTTTAGTCAATTACTCTCATAATAACCCATTTCATTACAATTAAAGCATCTTATTATTGGATTTTTGTTATTTTTTAGGTCATCTTATTTGTAGTCATTATCCATATGTCCAAAATTTCTAAATAATAAGCACTTCCCAAAATTTTTAAGACATTATCCATAATGATTTCTATAACATTTATCACAAGATAGAAATTTTATTTTGATACCTCTAGATTTATTTGATGGATGCTTCCCCATTTCTTGTCATTTGAACCTTATCTTATTGTTGTTTTCATGGAATACATGAACATCAGTAAACTCCATTTCATTAATCTTGACATATCCAAAACATTCCCATAACTTTTGAATTAATGAGAAGCCAATTTATATTAATATATTAGATTTAATTCTGAGTTGAACTGATTATTTTTTATATCATGATCCAAAATAAAATTTCATGTGTACCTTAACAATCAGGTGAAAAATTATTTATACGCAACCACTGAATCATCCTCCTTATTTTTTAATTAAAATAATTCATTTTCCATCCTAATTCGAATAACCTATGGAATTATTTATCAAGTAAAATATTTCTAAATTCATCACATTCCAAGGAATCAACGTGTTCTCTTTATTTCATATTTATGACCATTCACCACCACTAGTGTACTTAACCTTTAAAATGGTAAATAAAATATATTATCTTTTGATGATTTGAAGAACTCATGACTTCAAATATCCTCTCTAATTATTTAATATATACCTTATCTACTACTGGGAAAGAAAACCCACTAAATGTTGGAGGGTTTTTTTTCATGAAATGATCCACTATAAACAAGTTCCTTTATGGTGAAAATGGATTTCATTTATATGGATACCAACACTATTTATTTTAATTTTCAACTGAGCTACCATAAAAACAAAATGCACTGTTCCAATTCTATCCATTCCAATTTAATGGTTTATAATGATTTCATCATCTCAGTGCCTTTATATATTACCTCCTAGGTTTCCTCTATAGAAAACCATTCTAAACAACACTACTACAAATATGGCTTTTATCAGTGCTAGAAAAGTGCATTAACAGTGCTAAAACAAGCACTGTTAATCGAGGCGAAGATAAGGGGGGGTCCCTTTTATCAGTGCTCAGAAAAGCATTGATAAAGGGGTCTTTTATCAGCTCTAAAAAAAGCGCTGATAAAAGACCACTTTTATCAGTGCTAAAAAAAGAGCTTATAAAAGGGGTCCTTTATCATCGCTTTTTTTAGCACTGATAAAAGTAAAAAAAAAATGAAAAAGAATATTATAATTTGGGGTGGGAGGATCTTTTAATAGGGATTGACCCCCCTATCAATGCTAGGTAGACCACTCCCGCACACAGACCGCTGCCCTTGCCCGCGCGTCCAACACATGCCACCCGCGCTCACCTTTTTTCTTCCACCATAACTCAAACCCGCGACCTCCCCCTTGCGCACCTGCACCATTACCACTAAGCCATTTCATTTTTTTTCTGTTTAATGATATATCTATTTATATATATATATATAGTTATATTTATTCGTATATTAATATAAATTCATATTAATATAAATATATTTAGTTATATTAATACATATATATTTATTCATATATTAATATATATTTATATTTATTTATATATATATATAGTTATTTTTATTTGTATAATAATATAGATTCATATTAATATAAATATATTTAGTTATATTAATACATATATATATTTATACATATATATATTTATACATATATTAGTATATATATATTTATTCATATTTTAATTTTAATTTATATTTATTTATATATATATTTTTAGTTATAATTTTTTATCCATATATTTATTTGTATAATAATATATATTTATAAGATTAGTTTTAAATACATTTATAAAATATGTTTTTTATGTGTGTTTATAAATAAATAAATACATATATACATACATATATACGACACACACACAGACACACACACACACACACATATATTTACGAATAAATATATATATGTGTGTATTTGAAAAGACATAGAATGTTAAAACGACCATAACTTCTAATCCAGAAGCATTTTTCAACTACAAAACTAGTCAAATAGAATAAAATGAAACAATATTCGATATGAAATGTGGTACAGGCCTAACGGACATCCGGATCAGAAGTTATACCTGTTTGAATGTTAACAAATCGGGGTGTCCCGACTAAAAACTCAGTTTTGGAGGCCTTCTGGGACTTTTTTTGGCCTTGAAAAATGTGACATAAGCTTTGCTTTAATTATTAGCGCATATAACTCATCGTAGGCTTCGATTTGATATGCTGTAGAGCTCAAACATACACCCATATCAAAAGTTATGGTCATTTGAAGTTTGAGTTACATTTTCAACTTATTTTAGATCTTTTATTAATTTTTTGATTTTTTGTGTCTTCAAATTATTATTAAATGATTTTTAATTGATGATAATTAGCAAATTATTAATTAATTATATTTTTTAAAATATTTTAAATCCATTTTTACTAAATTTCTTATATATTAAATGTAATAGTCTATTTATACTTATCTAAAACATATTTAAAAAATATATATTATATTTATATTAATATAAATATACTTATATAACAATGTATTATTTTTCATGATTTTTTTTGAAACATAAAATTTATCAGCGCTAGGAAAAAGTACTGATAAAGCCCCACTTTATCATCACAACTAAAAGAAGCGCTGATAAAGGGGTCCCATTTAACAGTGCTAAAAAACGTTGATAAAGGGAGAGACTTTATCAGTGCTAAAACAAGTGCTAATAAAAGGGTAGCATTTCCCTTGACCATTTTTGTAGTAGTGCAAACACCATTTATATGGGGAATCATGGTAATATTAAAATGAAATATCATGATAAACATAAAATGGAATCTCTTATGATTGATTTCTTACATTATCATAACCTTTAAAATTATTTAATCCTTTTATCTCATATCAACTATAAGGATACAACCTTAAACATTACATAATCCAGTGTCTTTATAATAGAATTTACTTTCTTGAATTTCCAATGGTATTTTAGGTTTATATTTTTAAATAATTATGTCATAACTTTTACATAAAAAACCCATATATTACAAGTTGTACACTTCCTGTTAGTATCTTTTTTCCTACAATACAATACTTTTAAAAAGAAACATGTTTTTTTCATGACAAACCATTACTATGTTCAACCTGACTGATTCTTTGTTCCTAATCTTCCATAAAACTTGTGAAAAATATTTTAAAACATGGGATGGAAAAAAGAATAGTAAGAGACATAAAAATAATGAGATAAACCCATTAGTATATTTAAACACCATGAAATCACAATAAGAGTTTTAAAGGATGGAAACATGTATATCCCCAAAAATAAAATGGTGTCTTTAGAGGCTTCCTTGGAAAATTTATTATTGTCTAAATATAAGATATTAGCATTTACTTCATGTTCAAGGAGAAATATGAAGTTCATCTAAATATTATTTTAGTGACATTAATAAAGGAGAAAAATTATTCTAATTTCACTAAGTGTGAATTTTGGATGAAATAATGCACATTGTTGGGGCATGTGATCACAAGTGATGGAGTTTATATGGACCCTTCAAAGACAAAGGAAATTGAGGTATGGACTAGACCCTCATGTGTTACAAAAATACATATGTTTCTTAGCCTATCTAGGAACTAATAAAATGTTTTGATAAATTTCAAATTATTTTCTAGCCTACTAACTAAGTGAACACCGAACAAGTTAAAGTATGTTTGAATGGAAGAATATGAGGAAATATTTTAATAGTTGAAGAAGAGACTAGTCACTATTCTTATTCTCACACTACCATGAAGTGGAAAAGGTTTTTTGATATATATAGATGATTTTAAAAAATTCTCGGGTTTTGTACTCATATAGATTGGTAAATTGATAGCATATTCCTCACAACAGATAAAGATTGATTAGAATAACTACCCAACACATGATCTGGAATTAGCAGCTGTGTTCTTTACCCAAAATATTTGGCAGTACTACCTTAATAGAGAGGTGTGTAACATATATAAAGATCGCAAATGTCTAAAGTATATATTCACATAGAAAAATTTGAACATGAATAAATGAAGGTTGTTAAAACTAATTAAGGACTATGATTTCTCTATTCAGTGCCATCCTTGAAAGTAGAGCAAGGTAATTGATGCTCTTTGTAGAAAAGAACCTGCTACTCTATCTACGATGTAGATTGAGAAAGAGCCAATATTAACGGATATAAAAGCATTAGATCTATAAAAAATAATACCAGTGAATACAACCTTTTTTCCCAAATGATTACCCAACCATATATCCAAGATAAGATCAAGGAGGCATAAAGGGATAATCTAGAGCTTCAAAAGAATGTGGAAGAAGTAAAGGTGGGGAAGCTTCCCAAATTCAACATTTACCAAGATAGTGTCATTTAATTTATAAAAAGACGTTTTGATCCTTTATCACCTGAGACAAATAAAGATATATTGGATAATTCTCATTTCCCATCTTTCTCTATTCATCTTGTAAGTATGAAGATGTACCATAATATTTGGGAGAACTTATGGTGAGAGAACATGAAGAAGGAGATCATTGAGTACACATCAATTTTCATGATATATCATAAAGTTAAATTGGAGTGATAAAAGTCGAAGGGGATGATTCATCCAGTTCCCATACCCATATGGAAATGGGAAAACATAACTATGAAATTTTTCACTAGTCACTCGAAGACATAAAATAGAAGAAATGAAATATGGGTTTTGGTGGATTGACACACCAATACTTCTACTTCATCTCTATTCAGGAAGACTTATCACTTGAAATACATTCCAAGACATTCATTAAGGAAGTAGTGTGTCCAAATGGGTCACCACATTTGATCATATCTGATCAAGATCAAAGGATAGCTTCTAAATTCTTGAGAAGTCTTCAACATTATCTGAATACTGAATTGAATTTTAGTATGACCTATCATCCCAAAATATATGGCCATTCTGAAAGAACCATTCAGACACTCGAGGACATTATGAGAGCCTTCTTAATGGAATTTATAAGAGGATGGGATAAATATCTCTGATTAGTTTAGTTCTTATATAACAAATTAATTCACTTGAGTATTCAAATGAAACCATGTGAAGATCTATATTGGATGATATATATAACTCCTACTTGTTGGGATGATGTTGGGGAAAAAAATCTACTTGGAACCAATATTTTTAATGAGATAAAAAATAAGGTTCAAGACATCCAAAAACATACAAAAACTAATCAAAGTTAGAAGAAGATCTATATTGAAAACCATCAAAGGGATTAGGATTTTAAATTTGAAGATTGAGTCTTCCTTCTAATATCATCATAGAAGATAGTTATGTGGGTTAAAAATAAGTGAAATATTAGCAGTAGGTATATTGTCTCCTTTGTGATCATTGATCATATAAGAGAAATATCCAATCGTCTAGAAATACCATCAAACATGGATCAAGTTAATGATGTATTCCATATATCACTTCGGAGGATGTATATACCCGATTCCTCACATGTATTGAATCAAGAGGTGGTACAATAGGATAATGACCTACTGTATGAGGGTAAAACAATAAAAATATTAGAACGTAGGGATAAATTTCTTTGTAATAAAATAAATCACCTTGTCAAAGTGTTGTGGTGGAACCATAAATGTGAAGAGGCGACCAGGGAACTTAAGGAAATGATGAATACCCTCATATATTCTCAACTGAGAATATGAGTTGCAATTTTGAGGTGAAATTTATAAAGGGTGAATAATTTAACAACTCAAACTTTATTAGTGACATTTGTTTCCTAAATAAATGTGTATTATATTATATAGTATTATATACATACAACACATAGACAAAAAACAACACTTTATTTCATTAATAGAGATCATCAAATTAGTTAGTGAATAAACCCATGAAAATTAAAAACATGAAAATGGAAAAAAATAAAAATAAGAAAGGTATAATGAGAAAAATTTTATTCTTCTAATTTTCTAGAATCGTCATCTCCATTAAAAATATTAAAGGAAACAAATAGAATATTAGTAAACCAATCAATATATTTGAAAATGAAAATATTAAAGCTTAGGTGTAATTATAGTGAATAATGTATGAAGGAATGAAGTGGTATTTATAGGAGGTAATGTGACTATTGGAATAGTACATAACCATTGGGATTAGTAACATGACCATTGGGAATAGTAAATGGACTGTTAGGAATAATAATTTGACCTAAAATAATAAAATATAAAATAAATAATATTTATCTTGATAAATTTAAGAAAATATAAATATTATAATTCCATAAAATATATATATCATGATTAAAAAATCAAATAAACTATAAGCAAATTTTTAATAAACTGTATTCTAATGTATTTCGTAAAAATAATATTTTTATATTAAAAATTAAAATTTTATATAAAATTATTTTTGACAAAATCAATTTAATTTTTATAATAATCACATTGATATTTTTAATGGTTCTTTTTTTTGGTAATTTTCTAAAATACTTTAATTTTTATGTGAATAGTAAAAATATCATTTTTCAAATATCGCATGTTTTATGACTAAATGGTGATGCAATTATAACTTCATAAATGTTAAATTGATTATTATAGTCCAAAATAAATATAATATGATAATGGATCATTTAAAAATAATAAACATAAATTAAAAACCTAAAAAGTTGTTTTCAAAGCCTAAAAGTATAATGTGTCCCTTTTAATAAACATTTTTTTTTCATTTTTCTCATTTCCTCTTGATTAAACTAATAAATTCGAATTATAAAGTGATTATAAATACAAAAAACATGTTATTTTATTAAAATATATTTCATCATGTAAAAAATTTTACTATTAAATATTTTATCATGGATATTATATTTTATTCAATATTTTATCCTAAAAATACCCCTCTCCTAAAGTCTAAATAACCCTCTCCCTCTTTTTGGAAAACCACTCCTCCCTCACATAACATAGATAAATATTTACCCAAATTATATCTATTAGTCCCCTTATAATTCATATTAATGTTTTGGAGCAAACTAAATCCAAGCATCAAGGGTGTATAGTGCCATATAAAAGAAGAAACACTGAGAAAAGAGTATGTTTTCATCAACTCTACTATCATTTTCCCCTTCTATTCTGTTTTTAATTAATTTCAAACTAAAACTTTATAAGATTAATTAATAAGTATTTTAGAATTATATTAATGATGTTAACCTCCTAAAATGATTATATTTAGTATGTATATATATTTCATAATTTCCTTCCCCCTCTTTTGACAATGCCTTAGAAATAGTTCGTTAACCACCAATGAAGACATTGAAGATTCTTTTATTATCACCACCCTTACGAATGATCTTAATTAATTATTTACAATATTAAAATATATTTATTTCTAATCTCCTAGAGTTAATCATAAAAAAATATTTGAAATAATAAAAAATATCAATAAATCGAAGCAAGATGAGATATTTTAATTAAAATAATATATCAAGAAATTTCACTATTAACAATGGGAATTAAGAAATATAATCCAATGACTATAATTTTTAAATAAAAAAAATTAACATAATTCACTTATGGTTCTATGTTTTAGTAAAAATTATTTTTATTATTGAAGAGGTGGAAAAGTGATGAAATAAAGAAGGATTTAAGGTAAGAGGAATATCAAACGTGAACTCTTTTTTGTGTTATCTCATCTTTTACAATTTTTCATTATTGATGTTTTTATAATTTCCATAAAATTAAATTCTATAATACTTTAACTTTTTTGGGTATATAATTGTTTCTACCCTTTCAAAATGTTTTCTATGACATTAATTTTTTTCCAAAGAGACATTGATTTCCAAAAAATCTCATTGACTCCTATCGAGTTACTTCTTATCCACTTAAGAATAATGATATTATATGACAAAAATAATATTTCCCTCATTCATTTCATAACCCAAAATGTTATTCATAAATTTATTCTTTATGAAACCTTTTTTAAACCCATTGCTTTCAAATGGTAGATTTTATAACTACGATTGTTTTACGTTCTATGTAGCATGCATGATTATGTGCACTCTATGATGTGATGGGTGGGATTTAAATTTTATACCCCTATAATTAATTGTTTAATGTGATATATCTTATGATATTTTTTTATTATTCATGAACATAATTTTATATTTGTTCAAAATTATGATTTTATGATTTATGTACATATGTTATGCATGAATATGATGCTAGATTTGTTCACACCTATGTGTCATATTTGAATAGTATGTTATGATTCTTCAATTTTATGAATATAAAATATAAAATTCATTTATAATATGTTTCTATCATTATATTATGATGACCCATGCTTTTGATATTATGACGTTTATTATTCACACCATGTACTATTGATTCATATTCCTTATTTGACCACTTACTGGGCTTTTAAATCACCCATTTCTTTGATGTATATCCATAGGTGATTACATGTACTAAGGATAATGTGATATATTTTAGATAGATAATGAATAAGGATTTAAATAATGTTTAATTTTTTTTATTTATAAGGGATGCATGAGCTTAATTTTTCCTAGATACAAAACCTTTCAATCCTTGAATGTATTATTATTATGTTGTCTATCTTAAAAATGATGTAATAGTCATGTAAGAAAAATTTGAGTCTCAATAGAAAGTGGGTTTCTATTTGATTAAATCATCTAATATTATAAATGAGTGAAAACATAAAGCAATTGTTACGGTGGTGGGAAACATCATTGATGTCATATTTTTTAAAATAAAACATTCATTTTCTATTTTGCAAAGAAAGTAAAAACACTTCATAAATGATTAATTTTGAAAAAAATGACATAAAATATTCTTTATAATTATTGTATGTCCATATAAATAAAACTATAAAATAATTTTAATAATATGTAAATTAAATAAAAATATTTGTAAAATATAACTTTAAAACATTTTAAACGAGGTTTTATGTTAATGATTCCCTTAGCTCAAGTCTGAATTGTCTCGTACGTTATTTAACAGCATTAAAAGTAAAATTATATTATTTTTTTACATTCCTAAGAAATTTTTTCAATTTTATTATTTATTTTAATTTATTTATTTCCATGTTATATTCAATAACACAATCATTTATGTTCATGTTGGATGTTTTGACGGTATTCAGATAATATGTCTAAAATGACTTCGGTAGGTCGAAAATAGTTAATGAGGTCATTATTAAATCATCTTAAGAGTAATAATAAATAAATAAATATAATTATTATATATTAATTATACTTTTAAAACCAATCATGAAATATGGTTATGAACAATGAAGCGTGTTACAATCATGGAGACAGTATGTTGTATATATACATGAGTAATGTTTCCATTTTTCAACGATTATGATGGAAAGAAGGGAATAGTTATTTTATCTTTCCACAATTTTAGTTATATAATAAATATAATATAATTTATTTAATAAACTTATATATATCATCCATATGATCTGGTAATGAAAAATGAATCGCATCATTCCATAGAGGTGTTAGGGAACACGCACACATGAACGCCATTATCATTTTTCAATAAATGGAATGATTAAAATTTAGATGATATATTATCTTTAAATAATGATAAATATGTCATTAATATCATATATATACATTAAAATCATCATTATAACCATTTGTTATAGGTAGTTATGGAAAAAGAATTACACAGGTTCATGACACTGAAGTTCATCATACACAAAAACAACGATGTTGTTTACCATTTTGTGGAAGATGAGATGGATTTTGGTTATAAATGTAACATAATAAAATTTAAGTATATGTAAGATATTTATTTTATTATTTAATAAAGGTTTAATAATATTTGAATATGGTAGGAGAATAAATAAAATGAAAATGCTCTGTTAAGAAATATACCTCTTCTTCAGAAAATATCTTTAGGTTTATACTTAAAGCCTTTGGAGGATGGTTTTTTGATCAAAACAGGGCCTATTATAAATTTTGAGGTATGTAAGGATATTATTTGATAATTTATTGTATTAACCAAAAGGATTTTTATGGGTGAATAAAATAGGAGAGGAGGTTTCCATTTATAAGTGAGGGGGACATTTTCAAATTTCATAAAGTATTAAATTATTATAAATAAATAATCATATAAAATGGATGAAAATTGATATATTAATAATATATGATTATTATGATTTTTAATATTATCATTAAATAAAATTTGGACATGTTTAGGTGATGTTTTCACCCTTATATTTTGGTTTAAACCCTATGTTTACCCTTTTGTCTATATTATCATTGTATCAAAGGTTTTTACACTAAAGAAGTCATGAAAGTTACTATAAAATAAAAAATAGCACATAAATGGATAATCATTGATATTTTCAACCATATCACATTCACTTGGCTGAAGATAATATTTTTAGTAATTTTAAATCATTTAATAAAATATTATATATTATAAAATATGATTAATGTCATTTTGGGAACTATTATTTTAATTTGACTTTGAATACAAAATGATAGAAAAGGAATGAGAATATAATACATTAATACTTCCCTAAAAAGTTATTATTATCTATAAAAATCTTGGGGTAGTAAAACTCTTTCAAACAATATTACTTTTAGGGTTTTAAAACTATTTACTCGATTTTTTTACTTCTTGAACATGCATTGTGTTGGAGTTATGTAAGAATTTAAGGTAATTATTTCATCACTAAACATTAAAAATAAGTTACCATGATAAAAATAATTCATATTATAAATTAACATTTATAATGAAACAAAATTTGTTTTTATCACTCTCAAAAAATATTATAGATATTAAAATCAAGAGAGTGAAATTTATTAATTTATATTAAAAAAAATATTAATGTTATAATCAAAGGAAAGTGGCTACGAATTTCCAAATTTTAAAATATTTGATAGTGAAGTTTTAAAAAAAATATTTCAATAAAATAAATCAATATGTTAGGGATAGTTTTAGGCCTTATCACATTATTATTAACATTAATTTCCTTATTTACCCTTACTGTGGTGAAAAATATTTACTATGGCTACAATTCATATTGACCAACAATAAAAGGGAACTATTTAAAAAAGTCTAACTTCCAAACTAAAAATATGTAATAAAATTTTCTATATTAAATTTCTTGAATTGGGTGAAATTAATTTAATATTAAAACATAATGAAAAATAGTTTTTTAGGGAAATGTATTTTGAAGGCCAATAATGTACTTATACCAGAATTAGTTATAAATATGATTCAAATGTAATTAATTCGATATCATATAACTAAATAATAGTTATGTTAAATTGAGATTAAATTATAAGAAAAATGTGACTTAAAGATTACTTTATTTAACAAATATAAATGATAGTTTAAAAAAAATAAGAATTTATACTATTCCCTAAAAAATCAATAAATTTAGAAAACTATAAAAATTTCACCCTAACCTAATTCTTGATATTCTTATATAAAAAATGAAATCCATTTTTAAAAATTAAAATTCAAAAATTTATAAATCCAAATTTTATATAACAACTTTTTAGAAAAAGTGTTTAATTAAATTATTTCTTTTTTCATTTAAAAATTACTTAAATTTTTATAATGAATATAACTATATAAAAATCAAATTCATGAATACCAGTAAACCTGAAAATTGATTTATTCTATAATTACTTGTTTTTTTAAAATAAAATTTAAATAATGTTAATAATATGTAATAATGATCAATTTATGTTGTTTTCATAATTCAGGAGTGGTAATATTTAAAATAATATATACTAATTAATTCAATTCTTCTGTTAATTCGATAATTACCGAAGAAGAGAATTTTTATGTGTTCCATGAAAACCATTAATATAAATTTCTTTAATTTGATATGGTACTCCCAAACTATAAAATACACACGTATTACCTTGTCATGAAAATTATAGAAGTTATTAAACAATAAACAAGTTGTAAATATTGAAACCGCTAAACTGAATAATGTAAAGAAATAGAGCGGTTAAAACTCAAATTTTAATTTTAATAATATAAAATTAATATATGGGTATTAATTAATTAAAAATGGATGGAATAATTTTAAAAAATTATAAATAAACTAATTATTCATTTTATTAATGAACCTAAATTTATTATAGAGGGAAGTTAAACTGCATTCGACTAAGAGGAAGTCTGAGGTAACAATTTTTATTCTCAAAATATATTCTTTAGGACATGTTTCATATTATAAACCTATATTAATTTATATATTTTATATACCACCTATTTAAAATATATTATCAGGAAAATATATACAATCAAGGTATTTTAAGCATGTTATCTTTTTATTTATTTAATGAGGGATTTTATTTTAAATATTTTAAGAGGTTCTATTTTAAATCATCAATTTAATATGTTTTAATGTTTTTTACCCAACTTTTTTCATCCATGTTTATATTCATTATGTTTTTTCAAAAATTTTATACATAGATGAGTATTTATGTCTATTTTCAACTATCTTTGACTATATTTACAAATGTTTTAAAAGGATTATTTTTAACATTTTTTGTATGGCTTATTTTTGAATTTCATTATAAAGGTGTAATTTTTTTTTATATTTATCTCTTGATATTTGTTTCGTACTATTATGTATGTTCTTCATTATTAATATTTATTTTCAATTTCTATGTTTTTTAAAAGAAAATCAATTTCCCATTGTTCAATAATTTTTTAATTTTTTAATATTTACTAAAAGAAAAGCATATTTCTTATAATTTCCTGGAAGTCCCATGTAATTTTTTTATTATATGGAATTATTTTGAGACCAGGATCTAAGAATACATGCGATTTCGAGGCCCGGAGTGCTTGAAATGATCAGTAAAAAAATGTTAAGTTTAAATAGCACACGTGAGTGGTTTTCCTAAAAATGTGAAACAACTCTTAAATGGGTGCCCAAATCAAACATATGAGGGCATTATTTCATTAAAGATGGGAGTTTTACCCTAGGCGTGACTTAAGTTTAGTCGGCGCAGACCTCCAGTGAGAAAAACCAAAAATAAAATACCCAAAAATAAAATAATTAAATAAATTTATTTTATTTTTAAAATGAGCATAACTCATGAATAGTGACTCAGATTGAATATCTTATACCACCGTTGATCTTGTGAGTGTATGCTTTCCTTAGGTAGAGCTTAACATTGGCCGACATGAGTCAATAGTGGAAGTTAGTTTTTGGTCGTAAATAAAATAATTAAGTAACAATTATTTTATTCTCAAATCCTTATAACTCTTAAATGGTAACTCGAATTGGAAATCAAATAGTATTGTTGATATCATGAGGGAATGTTTCCCTTATGTAGAGCTTAAACTCAACCAGCACGGGTCTATGGTGAAAGATAGTCTTTGGAACTTTTTTTAAGCGAATTAAAATGGCGTACGTGCACGGTTTTAGAAACTTCTAAATGAGTTCCTGGATGGAAAATATGAGGGAACCATTGCATCCGAAATGACGACATTACCTAATAATGGATCTAACCTCAACCGATATGGGTCGAGGTAAAAAGCTAATTTTCATATCTTTCATAAGAGAAATAAAATAAATTAAAAAGTTATTTATTTGTTTTTCCTCACCGTTGAGTGGTGGCACGTCAGCACTACGGTGCAACAACGAGGTGATGAAAAAAATCATTAAATGAATCCCATTAATGAGGCTCTTTAATTGAAGCATAACAGAGATGTTGTTTCATAAATGAAACAGTGTAACGATGCGATGACGTGGCGTAACAGAAATGATGTGACATGTTTCTCTTTTAATGAGATAATGGGTTGGAGAAACGATGGGAGATTTGGGAATTTCTCTGAAGAATATATGGCAAAGAATCCTCTCTAATGATGAACGACAAACACGTTTTTCTTCCACCCTTAGAAGAATTTCTAGAAACGTGGACAATAGATCAAGAACGGAGAATGAAGGTGCGCGACCCTGCTCTTCTCCGACTAACGTCTATCCTAGGTTGGAGTTTTATGCTTTCTAGGTGAATTACTTTCCCTATTTTTTCTATTAAATAACAAACATGGGTTAAGTCACAAACAAGTTAACCTACAGATTGATCGTTTGTGAGG
This sequence comes from Viscum album, assembly GCA_963277665.1. Classification (NCBI taxonomy): domain Eukaryota; kingdom Viridiplantae; phylum Streptophyta; class Magnoliopsida; order Santalales; family Viscaceae; genus Viscum; species Viscum album. The sequence continues at coordinate 2,076,844,191 of OY728128.1, read as the reverse complement.
TATGGTTAATGACGTGGGATAAAAAGGGGATAGTTTATCTTAGTGATTATTCCACCTATTTTTCTTGGTACATCATGATTCTGCTAACACGAACAATCCTGGACCAACACAGACAATCCTATACCAACAAAAAGGCCAATTGTTCATTTGGGTGTTCTTTATAACCACACCCTCTTTCTCTCTCTCTCCAGTTTTTCTTGGAATAATGGTAGTGGCACATTGTCCAAGGAGGCTTCAGGCAGAAGGGTCGTGTCCAGGCGGGCCGCGGCACCGAAAAGAGACTATGGCACATGACCATGGTAGTGGCACCAAGCTATGGCACTCCGAACGTAGTAGCAGGAGGGAAGCGACTAGCGGAAGGCAGACACAACCACCCGATAGTATTGGAGGTGCACATGGAGAAAGGCCGTGGTCCGCAGATCGTAGTGGAAGTCTGGACCCACAACAAAGCCACGATTCACATAGGAAGACCGGTCCATCTGAGCGGACTGATTCTGTAGGGCTATGCCGCTCGGGCACCGTGTCAGAGGAGCGGCTTGTCCGGCGAGCCACGGCGTGCAGAGGACTTGGTCCACACCAGGCTGGCTGCGTGTGGAGGAGGCCATGACTTGATGCTACAACATATGGGAATTGACCTGTGGATTGCTGTGGGTCACATGGGAGACCGGTCCATGTGATCGGACCGGTTGGATGGGGGGGGGCACCACCCTGGTGCCGTAGGCTACGCGAACCAGGCCTCGAAGCTGCCCGGGATGGAATTAAGAGGGCCTGCTTTTGTGGGCCGGGCCAGTAGAATAAAACTAGGCCGCTAGGTGGCCTGATCTAGGAACAAACTAGCCTGCCTATTGTGTGCTAGGTTGGATTGAATCGGGCCACTGGGTGACCCAGCGGGCTGGACCCCCGGTCAAACCGTGTTGGGTCCAGCAAGGCCCAATGGGCAGGGCCCAATGGCCAAGTCGGACCGATCCAGCCCAGAGCCGAAGTGGGCTGGGTTGGGTCGGTCGAACCAGGATGGGGCATGTGGGGCCCCCAGGATGGGTTCTTCAGGTCGGTCTAACCGGGTCGGACCGGGCCCAGACACAACCAACCCCTATATAATAAAACGCCAATATATTTCAAATTGGGTATCCAATTGACGAGCCGTTTGTAGTGTTGGGACCCTTGAAATGAGGAGGTTCTTTTGGAATAATATAAAGAGGTTTTAATGTAAGTTTAAATGTGACAAATGGCTTGAGGAGTGGTTTCTCCTAGAATCAAGTGCACTACATGTGATAATCCTATGGCTGACTGAGACCTGAAGACTACTGATAAGTGACCCAGTGTATATCAACTATAAGCGAGCCTGTGTGGATAAAATACGATGGAACAGTGGGAAACAGATCTATTTGACCCAGAAGGCCCATGGTGGGGAGCAGTTTTGGGTGACCCGGCAGACCCATGATACTCATCAGGGATGAGTAACTCAGTACGATGGCCAAGGTGGGAAGCATCTCTGTGTGACCTGGCAGGCCCATGGTGGGGATCGGCTCTATGTGACCCAATATACCCATGTTAATCATCAGGGATGAGTACCCTAACAGTCTAAGGTGTTCAGTGTTGTGACTGATGGTCTTGCTTTTATAAACTCTAGAATATACCTATGTGAGCTTCCTTGCTTTGTGATCATGCTTTGTGGTTTGATTTATGGTCTTACCTTTGGGGTTTGGTGTCCCTACTGAGTATTGTGTTACTCACCCCTACACGGGCTTCACCCACATGTGTCGTGTCCCATGAAGGTAATAAACTCTTTGATACAGACCTTGGTAGTTTGGGACTAGGTGGTGCTCAGTGAGATGGGAAAGACAAATGCTTTGACAGAGACCTTGGTGGTCCGGGACCAGGTGGTGCTCACTGAGATGGGACGAATGAGAATAATTCTACGGCTATAGGCAGATACCCTTCACCTACCCTTCAGGTGGGGTATTCTAGAGATGTCTTACAGAGATCCTTTGTAATTTTATGTTTTCAGTTTTTCTTTTTTTGGGTTTTTATTCTGGTCCATTTTACTTACAACTTGTGCCTTTACTCAGTGGTTGTTTAGTGGAACGAATATTTTCCCTTCCATTTATTTGGGATGTGGTTGTGAGTGTGTGAGTGCATACAGATACTCAGGAAAATGACACCCACTCGTGGGATAATGCCTTCAGTGCTAATCTCTAGCCCCCTCCCTTTGGGATGCAGGCTTGGGGTACTCACGGCACGAGCCCTGGGGGATGGGTCATGAAAAAGTGGTATCAAAGGTGGTCAGTTCTACCTCAATGACTGGGAGTTCATTGTTTCATTTTTCGGAAACAATGTTAAATGTTTTGAGTTTGAATTTCATATTTGGGGAGTCCAGTGTTGGTGCGGCGGCCGATGTATCCATACAACAGAACCTTGAATTAATACTTTCGGCTCTATACATAAAAACACTAGTCGAATTTATCATATAAGAATTGAGTGTTTCCTCATGAACTTTTTGAGTTAGATTTAGCTCACCATGTATAATCTATTAATCATGATTCATCTTGATCTATTTCAAGATACCTCTATGAAGATAGCCAACCATTATTCTAGTGTGTGACCATGAGGATGGTCTATAGAGTGATGATGATTTAGTACAAGGACCATTTCCTGAGATGGCACATTCAGGAGGTGCCTATATTTTCCACCGCCAATTTTTCAGTAGTTACTACCGGCATTACTGGTAGTGGACACATATAGGATCAGTGCCTTACATGAGTTTCATCAACAGAGACCCATTAGGTTCCAAAGAAAGCTTGAATCACAGGTAGCTAAGGTCTAGTTTGAGGTGGTTACCGAGTTATCTGTCTAGTCAGGGCAATATTAGATCAGATGGTAGTCCCCACAGTGATCCTTCTACGTGGCTCAGTAGGATGATGACGTGGTTTAGATTACCTGATCTTATGATGAGGTGATTTTTTTGTGGGAATATCTTGGGAACCTCTCTTTGAGAAGGGGATCTTACCATAAAAGATAAAGGGATATGCATGCCCAAGAGATTCTGTAGCTTCGGTGGGATGACATGTCAGTAGCTGAGTATTCATCAAGACATACCGACCCTTCCAGGTACTCGATTAATAAAATGTGACAAGTGCTTCAACACTCGGACCTATGAGAGAGATGTGTTTATGGACATCTGAGCTATCACTATTCCTTTGTATGTTCCTAATTACGCTAGGGTGTTAGACAGAACCATTATGGTTGAAAGTTCTTTGGCTAAGCAGATACAACCAGTGGATGTTAGTAATGGGAAAGCAGGAAACCGACTTCAGTCTCAGAGACTTGAACGAGTATGAGGATGTATTTATAGAGTATGTTCCAAGACTACCTACTCATATAGAGGTAGATTTATGCATGGACATATAACTTGGGACAACACATATATCTACACCTGCATATCAGATGGATTCTGTAGAGCTATAGGAGATGAGGGTATAGTAGGAATACTTGCATAGGAAGGGGTTTGTAAGGCCCAACATTTCACAATAGGACAGCCCCCGTGTTGTTTTCTAAGAAAAAAAACAGAAGCTTGAGGTTATGTATGGAATATCGGCACCTAAACCCGATGACCATGAATAACATGTATCCTCTACCAAGAATGGATGACCTCTTCGATCAACTGAAGGGAGCGAGATAGTTCTCGAAGATAGGCATCAGATCAAGCTATCACCAGCTTCGAGTACAAGATGATTACATCTATAAGATGGATTTTAGATATCGCTATGGCCACTACGAGTACTTATTGATACCGTTTGGCATGAAGAACACCCTATATTTACAAGTACTTAGTATATTCAGTGTCTGAGGAGAAGCACACAATACACATGAGGATGGTTTTGGACACACTCCGAGAGAACTGGTTTTATGGAAAGCTCTCGAAGTGTGAGTTTTGGATATGAAAGGTAAAATTTCTGGAACATGTAATCTCAGATGCTAGAGTTGTGGTGGGTCCAAAAAAGATCGAGTCAATGCTTGATTGGGATACACCCAAGAGAATTACCAAGGTGCTGAGTCTCCTTGGGTTGGCTAGGTACTATCAGAGGTTTGTAGCTGAATTCTCTAGAGAAGAAGCACCCATGACAGCATTGATGAAGAAGGGAAAACCCTCCGTGTAGATAGAAGGATTCCAACATAGATTTCAACAGTCAAGGTAGATCTTGATGAGTTCTTTTATCTTGAGGTTTCCAGAAGAGGGCACTGACTACGTGGTGTACTATGACGCATCAGGAATCAGGATTTGTTGTGTCCTGATACAAGGGAATGCAATGATTTCTTATGGATCATGATAGTTGAAACCACATGAGCAGAAGTAGGTGGCTCGTGAACTTGAGTTGGTAGTAGTAGCATTTGCACTGAAGATGTGGTGAAACTACTTTATGGGTGAATGATTCATCATGTACTCTGACCACAAGAGTCTCCAATATATCTTTTCTCAAAAGGATCTGAATATGAGACAACGATGTTGGCTAGAGTTCATACAAGAATATGAATTAGAGATAGTCTATACTCCTAGGAAGGGAATGTGGTGGAAGATGCTCTCAGTAGAAGATCAAGTTCACAACTACTGAACGAGGCCTCTGAGTAGTTGACCTTGCTTCAGATATTCTTTATGGATAGAGATGAGGCATCTTATATTTAGTCGATGGTGGTTTTCCCTACACTCTTATAGCAAGTTAGTGAGGCACAAATTGAATATTCTAGCTACAAGACTACACATTCCCAGATGTCCATAGGGAATTCCCCTAATAGATATTCTAAAGGTGGGGAGCACATCATCCTTTTTAGATGACGCACCGTTGTATGTCCAGGGGGCATGATACCATCCGGGTGATCGTAGAATGACTCACCAAGTTGGACCAATTCCTGCAAATTTGAGAATAGAGTTTAGTAGAGAGCTTGGGATGCCTCTATATTTAGAAGATAGTTCGACTCCATGGAGTCCATTTTATGATAGTCTCAGATCATGATGCATGATTTACATCCCGGCTATGGAAGGGATTATAGGAGGAGTTTGGGACTCATCTACGCTTGAGCACAACCTTTCACCCACAACTGGATGGTCAACCAGAGTAGACCATACAGACCTAGGAGCACATGCTTCATGTTTGAGTTCTTGATTTTGGTCACAGTTGGGGGGACCACCTACCACTGGTGGAGTTTTCATACAACAACAAATACCACTCCACCAATGGTATGACACTGTTATAGGAACTGTATGAATGACCATGAAAGTCACCATTATGGTAGGAATACCCAGGGGAGTAAGTACTCATGGGTCCATAGATGGTACATGATTCTAATGAGAAGGTGCAGGTCATCTAAGAGAAGATGAAGACTGCACAGAGCTGAAATATTTCCTATGATGATAGGCGTGAAGACCCTTGGAGTTTGAGGAGGGGGACCACGTATTCCTACAAGTATCTCCTCAATGAGGGATACAAATATTTGTTCAGGGCGGTAATTTATCTTCGAGGTTCATCGGCCCTTTCTAGATTCTGAGCAGAGTTGGTGAGGTGGCATACCTCCTAGATCTTTCGCCATAGATGCACTAGGTGCACAATGTTTTTCACGTGTCACAGTTGAGGAGGTACATGCAAGATCCATCACACATCATCGACTAGGGTGAGTTGGACATTGATGATGGGATGATGTTTGTGGAGTTCCTAATGAAGATAGAGTATCAATAAGAGTGGGTCCTTCATGGATGGTCAATTCCTCTGGTGATCATTCGGTGGCAGAACATGAATCTCCAAGAGAGCACGTGGGAGTGGGAGGCTCATATTCGTGCTCAGTACCCCCATTTGTTTGTTTAGCCTTATTTTGGCTTACAAGGATGTAAAGACCTAAAGGGGGAGTAATATAATGTCCTGGAAATTCCATGTATTTTTTTATTATATGAATTTATTTCAAGACCAAGCACTGAGATGACATACGATTCCGAGGCCCGGAGTGCCCAAATTGATCCATCGAAAAATGTTAAGTTTTAAATAGTGCACCTGAATTATTTTCTTGAAAAACTGGGATAACTCTAAAAAAGGTGCCCAGATCAGAAATATGAGGGCATTTTTGTGTTCAGAATGGTGGTTTTACTATAGGAGTGACTTAATTTTAGTTGGCGCAAGCCTCCAGGGAGAAAACCCAAAAATGGAATAACTGTAAATAAAATAATTAAATAAAATTATATTATTTTTCAAATGCTTATAACTCACAAAAAATGACTTGGATTGAAAATATGAGACCACCTTTGAGCCCATGAGGGTATACTTTCTTTATGTAGAGGCTAATGTTGGCCGTTGTGGGCCAACAATAGAAGTTAGTTTTTGGCTGCAAATAAAATAATTAAGTAAATTATTTTATTGTAAAATCCTTATAACTCCTAAATAGTAACTCAGATTAGAAATCCTATAGTACCGTTGATCTCCAGAGGGAGTGTTTCCCTTAGGTGGAGCTTAATCTCGACTGATGCGGGTTGAGGGTGAAAGATAGTTTTTGGAAATTGTTTTAAGGGAATTAAAATGGCGTGCACATGCAGTTTTGGAAACTTCTAAATGGGTGCCCATATTGAAAATATGAGGGCACCGTTGTGTCCAAAATGGAGACATTACCTAATAATGGATCTAACCTTGACTATCACGGGTCCAAGGAAAAAGTTAACTTTCAGACCTTTTAGAAGAGAAATAAAATAAATTAAAAAGTAATTTTATTTGTTTTTCCTCACCATTGAGTGGTTGAACGTCAGCACTGCATTGCAGCGACGAGTCGATGAAAAAACTCATTAAATAAATCCCATTAATGAGGATATTTAACTGAAGTGTAATAGAGACTATATTTCATAAATGAAATAGCGTAACAACATGATGATGCAGCGTAACAGAAACGCTGTGACACATTTCTCTTTTAATGAGATAACGAGTTAGAGAAATTGTGTGAGATATAAGAATTTCTCTAATAAATATACAATGAGTAATCATCTCAAAGTAAGAACCAAAAATTCATTCTCCTTCAACCCTTCAAAGGATCACTAGAGACGTGGGCGGCAGATCTAGAACGGAGAACAAAGGCACGTGACCCCACTCTTCCCCGACCAATGTCTATCTCAGGTAGGGGTTTTATGCTTTTTATGTGAATTACTCTCCCCATTCTCTATGTTAAACGAAAAACATAGGTTAACTCATAAGAAAGTTAACCCAGAGATTGATCATTCATGTGGGATGGTTAATGATACAAGATAAAAAGGGGATAGTTTATCTTAGTGATTATTTTGCCTCTTTTTCTTTATATATCATGATTCTGCTAACACAAAAAATCTCAGACTAACAGAAACAAATTTCGGTTGTTCATTTGGGTGTTCTTTATGACCCCTAACTCTATCTCTATCTCCCATTCTTCGTAGTACAACGCCGAAGGTGCATCAACCGAGGAGGCATTCGGAGGAAGGGTTGTGACCAGGCGGCCCGTGGAACCAGTGAGAGACCGCAACAAAATCCCACGGCGGTGGTACCCCATCCACGATGGCAGGAGGGAGGCGGTGCACTGGCAGCATTCCACGGTGGTAGCTGGAGCCACTGGTATAGAGTTCAGTGGCTGGAAGCAGGAGGACACGGCCACCCGGCCACGTTAGATGCGCATGCAGCCACTCGGCCGCGTCAAAGGCCCACGCGGCACAAGGCTGTGGTCCATTGCCGCAGGTCACACAGGAAGATCGGTCCACGTGAGTGAACCGATGTTGGATGGAGACACCACTCAGGCATCGTGTTGAAGGAGAAGCCTGCCCAGTTGGCTGTGGCGTGCGGAGGACATGACCAACACCAGGCCAGCCTCATGCGGAGGAGGCCAAGACTTGATGTCGCGACAGATGTGAATAGACCAGTGACTTACCGAAGGTCATATAGGAGACCGGTCTGCATGAGCGGACCGGCTGCACGAGATGGGGAAACACCACCCTAGCACCACAGGGTGCACAAACTGAGCCATTGAGTATATCGGGTTGGAATTAAACCGACTCAATTTTGCCGGCCGGGCCGGCGGAATAAAACTAGGCCACTGGGTGGCCCGGGCTGGGAACAAACTGACCTGCCTGTTATGGGCCGGACTGGATGGAACCGGGTCGCTGGGCGACCCAGCGGGCTGGACCCCCGATCGAACCGGGCCGGTCTAGACACGAAGTGGGTTGGGTAGGGTCATTCGAACTAGGCCAGGGCATGTGGGGCCCCCGGGTTGGGTTGGTCGAGTCGGCCGATCAGGTCAGACCGGGCCCAGACACAACCAGCCCTTGTTTACTAAAACACCAATATCTTTAAAACCGAGCATCCAATTGACAAGGTGTTTATGGAGTTGTGAACCTTAAAATGAGTTGGTTATTTTGGAATACTCTAAGGAGGTTTTCATGTAAGTTTAAATGTGATTAATGGCTTAAGGATCAGTTTATCCTGAAATCAAGTGCTGTGTGTGGGAATCCTGCAGCTGACTGAGACCTGAATACTATTGACAAGCGATCCTCTGTGGATCAGCTACAAGAGACCCTGTGTGGATCTGATACGATGGCCTAGTGGGAAGTGACCTTGTGTGACTCAGCAGGCTCATGGTGGGGAGTGACTCTATGTGACTCGACAGACCCATGGTACTCATTAGGGATGAGTACCTCAGTACGATGACCAAGGTGGGAAGCAACTCTGTGTGACATTGCAGACCCATGGTGGAGAGCGACTCTATGTAACCCAGTATACCCACAGAACTCATCAGAGATGAGTACTCTAACAGTCCAAGGTGTTCAGTGTTGCGACTGATGGTCTTGCTTTCTATACTCTAGATTATACCCGTGTGAGATATCTTAACTCGTGATCATGCTTCATGGTTTTCTTTGTGGATTTCTTTGTTGTCTTTACTTTGGGGTTTGGGGTCCCTATTAAGTTTTGTGTTACTCACCCATGCACGGGATTCACCTGCATAATTCATGTCCCATGCAAGTGATCAACGTTTCGATGGAGACCTTGGTGGTTTAGGACCAGGTAGTGCTCAGTGAGACAAGATAGACGAACGCTTCAGTGAAGAACTTGGTGGTCTGGGACCAGATGGTGCTTAGTGATACAAGATGAATGGGTTTACTTCTATAACTACATGCAGATACCCTTAACCTACCCTTCAGGTGGGGCCTTCTACAGACGTCTTATAGAGATCTTTTGTAATTTCCTGTTTTTAGTTTGTCTTTTGTTGGGTTTTTATTCTGGCCCATTTAACTTACAACTTGTACCTTTTCTCAATGGTTCTTTAGTGACATGCATGTTTTCCTTTCCTTCTATTTGGGACGTGGTTGTGAGTGTGTTCATGCGTACATGTACTCATGAAAAGGTCTCCCACTCATGGGATAATGCTTTTGGTGCTAGTCGCTAGTTTCTAGACTTTAGGAGGTGGTCTTGGGGTAGTCACAACATGGGCCCTAGGGGACAAGTCATGACATGTCTTCTTTTTTTCCAATGAATATTTCAAATGATTTTATAAAATTAGTTTTTATCTTTGTCAACATCCTTAAATAATTTATATGACTAATTGAGGATTTGATATAATGGTATTATCCACCTTATTTATATGTATGTATTATGATTATTTTTTATTAAAATTATATTTAAACCTATTTATTTTCCATAGGTTATTTAAGCTATGAAATAATAATGAATTCTTTTATGTTATTATAGAATACACACTAGTGAACAAAAATGTTTTCAACATCAGTTTTTTTTTATTTTTAACATATATTATTAATTGAAGTTATTGAATGAGATATTGTAAATATGTTTTTAACATATTTTTTAATTAACTGACGTTGTAAATAATTTTATATAGGAATTTTTCACATTAGTTATTTAAAAACATACATAATTTTTTTTTCACATCGGTTTACCAAAAACACTAATCTGAAAAAAGGTTTTTCATGTTAGTTATCAATAAAATAATGTGAAAAAAAATCCATATAATTTTATAATTTTTTTATGACATAACCGATGTGATAAATTATTTATCAAGTCAGTTTTCTAAAATACCATAGTAAAAGAAGGGTTATCATGTTGGTTAGGTGGTAACCGTCATGATTAACCAATGAAGATTGGTTTATTATGTCAATTACTATATAATTGATGTGATAAAAAGTGCTTTTTATAATTTTTTTATGTTTCCATCCTCTTCACATCAAAAAATACCAGATAATTACAAGAAAAATACCAGTAAAAAAAGTAGTATAGCATCCAATAAAAATACACTTACAATTATGAAATTTAATGTTTAGAATGTATATCCCAAACAAACTATAATTTAAAAAAACATATGGAATGATTATCCCATTCCATTTGTAAGTGTCACAGATCCCATGCACTATAAGGTTGAGGGTCATCAAAAAGGTACAAATTAAAAGGAAATAATCTAAAATGTATTCTGCATAAAACAAATTAAATATTAAAGAAAAGTTTATAAAAAACTCTAACATGATTGAAATTCATAATTATTGAAGTTGTAGTTATGAAATACATAAATCTCAAAAAAAATTATTCACATTCCTTTATGCCTTATTCTATATGAAATTTCTATTTAAAATATTTTTTCAATTTAAAATAACATTTTTAAGTAATATATCAAAAATTTTGTAATTGTAAAATAAAATTCACCTTTTATTTTATTTATTTGATATTGGGGATCTTCTTATTTGTGGCCTCCAAATAAAAATTCCATAACCTATATAAAAATAATATGAATACAAAAATTTAATTCATTATAATACAAAAAACTACTAAAATATTCAAACTTACATGTCTAATATATTCTTAAAAGTTTAGCGTACTTCACTATGGATAGAGCATAGCTAGTAAAGTGCCTTCTATCTCAGAGAAAAACATGCCACATCCGATAGCCATTGATATAAAAGAAAATTTAATTTAATTTTTTATTATGTTAAGAAATATATAACTCTTTTTAATATATAAACTTCATACTATTAAAGATCTGAAACATATAGCACTAAACAATTGCATTCTTTTAAAATATTTCAGCAATATAAATTATTCTTTCTGCATCATTTGTTTTCCTCACTAGGTGATATAAACTATGGGTCTATAAATTGATATATATCTATCCCTTAATGCTCCTTAAAATTTTTGTAAATATACCTAATAAAAAAAACATAGGTATAAATTTTCAATAAATTAAACAAATGATTTTTTTAATCCACTTACATGGGAAAAATTTCATCATTTTGATGCCAAAATGATATCCAGCTACAAGATCTATTATACCAGATTTCAAAATCCCCATAGTCATGGAATTCCCATAAACATCAGCTTCAATTGGAATCTCATATACATCCAACAAAAAATTTGAATATGTTTCCAATCTATCAAGACTAGTAGAAACTGTATCTGAAGTTTCAATTTGTAATTGTTGTTTTCTATAAAACATTTCCTTACCTTTAATGTATTCATGTAAAAAATTAGATAAATATATAAACCTTAAAATGATAAAAAAATTAATAGAAAAATGAAATAAAAGATAAAATATACACATACCTCTATAGTAACATGTCGAATAATTATATATGGATAAACTAAAAAATGACTAATACTTTGTCCAAATGTACTCACCTCATCTATAAGACATGGTATTCTTGTGAATCTATCTATAATATCTTGTATAGTGTCCCTATGATGCTCTATATCTATCCATTGATGATGAATGTTATCATATAAATAAAATATCATCGCATATGCAATAATATGTTGGGGATCATCTATATATTACTCATAATAAATTGGATGCTATCGAGGAGGGGGTTTGGGATTAGGATAAGAATGAGTGGATGTAGGATTAGGTCGACTTGGAGGATTTAGATAAGTTAGAGGAGTGGGAGCTACTGGCAGAGGTGGAGTGGGATCAAAAGTCTGAAACATTCTTTACATGTATGTAAACATCAACTGCACTGAAGATCTAATACTGTCATTCACCTTCAAATAAATATCATAAACGTCAGATTCCAAAGATTAAATTATATATATATATTCTCCATTTAAGAAGCTATAGAACATGGAAAATATTTTTTCAATGATACACCTGCTAGGTATCCTCATACATGGCCCCGGTGTTCGAGCTTTCCCAATGTTGTAGCTAAAATATCTTTCCTACCCCCAGCTATAAAGACCCCCTGTGTTATATGCTCTCCAAGAGAATCCTATATAAAATATTCGAAAATATATGTAATGAAACAAAATATATTAATAATTAAATTAACTTAAAAAAATTAATAAAGTAAGCATCTTACAATCCCCTCAGCTATAACCCTTTACTATTTCATAGGACATTTTCCTTTTTTCTCATTCGAACCCTCTTCCATTTTTCATTTATGGTGGGGGGGGGGAGGGTCAACCATTTCAGATTATGAAGAATTAGATCTCAGTTTTAAAAAAAAATCATCCATCATTTATTCTTCCAACAACATATACCCCCTCCAAGATAAAGTATGTGGGTATACACACTACAGGAAAACTGGCATTTCACGGCGGTTTAAAAATCGCTGCAAAATGTGTTAATTTTTTTTTATAATTTTTATAATTTTTTTGTGGATTAGTGGAGGTTTTTTAAAAAAACTACCATGAAATTACGGCGATTTGGGTAAAACCGCCATGAAATGAAATGAAAAAAATAAAAAAACATTAGAAACCCTAAAATCACTAAAACGACCATAAATTTTGATCTGGGCATCCATTGGAGCACCATGACCAATCAAATCGAAGCTCATGAAGAGATCTAGAGGCACGTATAATCAAAACACTGAGATAGTATAAGGTGAAAAAGATATGAGAGTTATAAAAAATTTGAAAAAAGTTCTCTAACTTCAAACGACCATAAATTTCGCTCCGGGTGTCTGTTTGGGCTCTTCCACATATCAAATCGAAGCCAGCAAAGAGAGCTATGCACTAGTTCAACACAAGCAAGATTCTGTTGAGTTTTTTGACCCCAAAAACCCTTATGAAGGCCTCTAAAACTGTGTTTCTGTCACCAGTGTCTTGTCGAACTTGTCTTCAAATAGACCTAACTTTTGATCCGGGTGTCAGTTCAGACTCCTCCACCTTCCAGATCATAGTTCATTTCATGATCTTCAGTTTGACTGGTCGCGACACCCACATGGACTCCTGGATCATAAGTTATGTCCTTTTAGTGGGTATTGGGTTTGTTATGTTTTTCGATGCCTGGTTTCTAGCACCTGTTCCCCGCCAGCTTTTTTTTAAAACGGTCCTAACTTCTGATGTGCCTGTCTATTCGGTCTCTTTCACCTATCAGGTCGAAGATCGTTTCAGGATCTTTGATTTGACTAATCACGGATCTGGAATGGACTCTCATATCATAAGTTATCTCCATTAATGTGAGTCCAATGTTTTTGTCACTTTCTGACTGTTTTGATGAGTTTTAATGGTTGTTCTATTTATTACTGTTTATTTGGGTTTTCATGACTTATTATCTTTATCAATGGGTTTTTAGGGGTTATTATGATGATTATGTTGAATTCTTAAGGGGTTTTCCAGAGTTGTCATGAGTTTTCATGCGTTCTCATGCTTTCTAATGCTTTTTCATGCTTCTCTATCCGTTTTCATGCATTTTCATGATTTTTCATCCCTTATCACGCCTTTTCATACTTTTTCATGTGTTTCATTTATTATTTATAATATACTTTAATTTATTTATTATCTATTATTTATTACTGGTTATTTATTATTTATTATTTATTATTTAATATTTAATATTTAATATTTATATTTATTTTTTATTTTTTATTTTTTATTTAATATTTAATATTTATTATTATTAATAATTAATAATTAATAATTATATATTATATATTATATATTATATATTATTATTATTATGTATCTATTATTATTTATTGTTTATTATTTATTATTTATTATTTATTATTTATTATTTATTATTTATTATTATTATTATTTATTATTATTATTTATTATTTATTTATTTATAATTATTTATTATGTGTTATTTATTATTATTATTATTATTATTTATTATTTATTGTTTTTTGTTTTTTGTTTTTTATTTATTATTTATATTTATTTATTTTGTGTTATTTATTATTTAATATTTAATATTTAATATTTAATATTTTTTATTTAGTATTTATTATTTATTTATATTTATTATTAATTATTAATTATTATTTTTTATTTATTATTATTTATTGTTTATTATTTATTATTTATTATTATTTATTGTTTATTATTTATCAAATATTATTATTTATTATTTATTATTAATTATTTGTTTATTTTTATTTATTATTATTTAATATTATTTAATATTATTTATTATTTATTTATTTATAATTATTTATTATGTTTTATTTATTATTATTATTTATCATTTATTATTTATTATTTACCATTTTTTTGTTTTTTATTTATTATTTATTATTTATTATTTATATTTATTTATTATAATTTATTTATTATGTGTTATTTACTATTTATTATTTAATATTTAATATTTATTATTTTTTTATTTAGTATTTATTATTTATTTTTATTAATTATTAATTACTAATTATTAATTGTTATTTATTATTATTTATTGTTTATTATTTATTATTTATTATTATTTATTGTTTATTATTTATTATTTATTATTTATTATTTATTATTTATTATTATTTATTATTTATTTATTATTATATATTATTATATATTATTATATATTATATATTATATATTATATATTACATATTCTTTATTATTTATTATTTATTATTATTTATTATTTTTTTATTTATAATTATTTATTATGTGTTATTTATTATTATTATTATTTATTATTTATCATTTATTATTTATTATTTACTATTTTTGTTTTTTATTTTTTATTATTTATTTATTATTTATATTTATTTATTATAATTTATTTATTATGTGTTATTTATTATTTAATATTTAATATTTAATATTTAATATTTAATATTTTTTTATTTAGTATTTATTATTTAGCATTTATTTATTATTAATTATTAATTAATAATTGATAATTATTGTTTATTATTTATTATTTATTGTTATTTATTGTTTATTATTTATTATTTATTATTATTTATTATTTATTATTTGTTTATTATTATTTATTATATATTATTTAATATTTATTTTTTATTGTTTATTACTTGTTATTTATTATTTATTATTAATTATTATTATTGTTTATTATTATTATTTATTATTTATTGATTTATAATTATTTATTATTTGTTATTTATTATTATTATTTATTATTTATTATTTACTATTTACTATTTTTTTTATTTTGTATTTTTTTATTTTTTATTTATATTTATTTATTATAATCTATTTATTATGTGTTATTTAATATTTAATATTTAATATTTAATATTTAATATTTTTTTATTTAGTATATCTTATTTAATTTTATTTTTTATTTTTTATTAATTATTGATTATTAACTATTATTTTTTATTTATTATTATTTATTATTTATTATTTATTATTTATTATTATTTTATTATTATTTATTATTATTTATTATTATGAAATTAATAAGATCATGATCAAGAGAAAGTATCCTCTACCCAAAATTAATGATCTATTTGATCAACTTATAGGGGATAAATAAATCTTGATATTGTATCTTCAATATACAGACCACAAATTGTGGGTAGTAGAGAAGATATACCCAAGGAAACCTTCTGCATAAGATATGGATACTATGAATTCATAGCGATTCCATTTGTTCATATAAATTATCATGCAATATTTATAGATAAAATGAATAGAATATTTAGAGATTACCCTAAAAAATTCAAGGTTGACTTTTTTTTTGATATTCTCAAATATTAAAAGACAAATTAAGAACATTTAAATCATTTTATAATTGTGCTAATGAACTTATGAAAGGATAAATTATATTCCAAGTTCCAGAAATGTGAATTTTAGTTACAAAATATATCCTTATTTACTAATTTGATCACAATAAAGGGTGTTTGAGTGGATCCTTCTAATATAGAGGTGATTGAAAAATGACCCAAATCAACCAGTGTGATAAAAATATGTATTTTTATTAGTTAATATGGATACCATAGATGATTCGTCAGAAATTTCTCACAAATGTCAAAACCTATAACCATGTTAAAATGGAAGGTAGATAAGTTTCATTGAAAAAAAATAATTAAAATAACGATTCAAGGAGCCTAAGAAGAGGTTAGTTACAGTGTTTGTACTTACACTACCCTATAGTGGAGAATGGTTTTTCATATATGGTTATTATTTTAAGAATAGATTGGGATGTATCTTTATGAAAACTGAAAATGTAATTTCTTATTTTTCTTACCAATTAATGACTCATGAGAAAAATTACCAGATATATGATTTGGAGCAAGAAGCTATAATATTTGAATCAGATATTTAGAGACAATATCTCTTTGGATGAAGGTGTTATATATATACTGATAAAAAAATATTAATGTGTATATTCATAAAAAAATATTTGAACATGCACTAAAGAATATGACTAGAGTTAATGAATGACTGTTATTTCTCCATTAGAGGAAGGAAAAAATAGAGATAAATTCTTTCAAAAGAAAGGATAATTCTATATTATCCTTTATAGAGATTAAAAGGACCCCAATATTCTTGGATATTCAAAGGATAGAAATGGAAATCCTAATTTAAGGAATGAAATATAAACATTCTCAAATGGTTTCTCTACCATCCATCTATGTAATGATCAAGGAGTCTTAGAAATATTATTTTGAGATAATAAATAAGGAAGGATGTATTCCATAATTCTTCTTTGACAATGGTGTTGTTATAAGATTTAAGAAACATATTTGTTTCCCTAAAAATTAATAATAAAAGAAGAACATACAAGATTTTTTACATAGCTCATCATTCAATATTCACCAAGTAAGTAAAAATATGAATATAGATTATAATAATATCATCTTGTAGGAAAAAATAAAAAGGGATATTATAGATTTTTTATATTAATTATTATTACATCATTATGTAAAGGTTTAACATCAAAAATATAAGGGGATGATACAACCATTATCAAAACCAGTACAGAAATAAGGAAACATCACCATGGAATTTGTCATCATTATTTATTTGAATCCAAAAAGAAAAAACTGATATCTAGGTAGTGATCAATCAAAATACTTAGGTAACACACTTCAATTATATCTAAGATTATTTCTCACTTTATGAAATTTCCAATTAATTCATAAAGGGAGTGGTAACATATCATAGAGTAACACTCAATTAGATCTGATCTAGATCCAAGTTTCACTATATAGTTTTTTAAGTCTAATAAAAATTTGATACAGAGCTATGCTTTAGTATAACTTATCATCATCCAAATAATTTCCAATATGATTGGACCATTTGAAAATTGAAATATATGTTAATATCCTACACTTTGGATTTTAAAGGAAGATGTGATCAACATCGTTCATTAGTTGAGTTCTTATACAATTATAGTTTTCAGTCTATAATTGATATGGTATAATAAGAGGATCTACATGGGATAAAATATTAAACGACGATATATTAGGATGAATTCAGAGAGAGGAAGATATTAAAACATGACCATGTATGTAAAATAACGAATAAGGTTTAAACCATTCAATGATATATGAATTCTGTAAAAAGTCAAAATAAGCGTGATGCTGATAATTATTGGTGAGATCTGGAGTTTGAAGTGGGTTAAAATTTTTTCTTTAGATATCTTCTTTAAAGAGTGTTATTGGTAATATTTAATGGTATAGGTAGATTTTATAGAGGGAGGGGGGATGAATAGACTATATTATGATTTTTTATTGAAACAAATTAATTTTCTAAAATAATTATTAATGATATTTAAGAGATTTAATTTGTAGTGGAATGAAAAGAATAATAAAAGAACATAAGGATATTTTTTATAGTAGTAAATTCCAAATTGGACCTAGTCTAATCTCATAATTCTTTACTCGATGAGAGATATATTTTGCACTATTTTGAGTTTTGAAGGGGAATAATAACCTGGTTATAAACTACTTTTTCTAGTGGAAGAATAACCAACACAACTAAATTTATTTACAGGGAGTTGTAACCAAATTATAACACTAAATTTATACTATGAGAGTCAAAACTTGAACATTCACGAATTTATAATCTAGGAGTTGAAACCCAAATATAGAGAAAAAGCATCATTTTTTATGCAAAAGCATTAAAAGAAATGTGATATTACATGATAGATGGGAAGAAGTGATACTAACTCAAGTAGTCAGAAGGTAATAGAAAGAAGAAGAATAAGAAATAGTTACTGATTCCTAAGTTGGATCAGAGTGATTATCTCATCATGATAGGAGAAGAAGTTGTAGAGGTTTTTGTCCACCCCTTTAGTGATCTTCCCATAGAAGAATGAATTTGTTTCCCATGACTTGGTTTGTATAAAACATTCATGATTATCATAAATTTTTAGTTATCAAAAGGTTAGTGTTCTCAAAACTCATATTATTGTAACCTTTGAATTCATCCTAAAGTATCTAAATAAAATATACAAAAATTAATAATTCAATCTATAACTGAGTAAAGCAATTCAAGTTAAGACTATGAAATTATCTAGGTGGGGGAAAATTACTATTCCAGAATAATTGTAACAATGATTGATTGAATTCAAAACTTAAATACGAAATAAATAAAATAAATACAAAATAAATAAAATAAATACGAAATAAATAAAATAAATATGAAATAAATAAAATAAATATGAAATAAATAAAATAAATACGAAATAAATAAAATAAATATGATATAAATAAAATAAATACGAAATAAATAAAATAAATACGAAATAAATAAAATAAATACGAAATAAATAAAATAAATATGAAATAAATAAAATAAATAAAATAAATACGAAATAAATAAATAAATAAATAAATAAATAAATAAAATTTAATTACAAAATTAAAAAAAATTCAACAAAAATTCAAAAAAACCGTTGCTAAATTATTTAAACCGCCACTAAAAACCTGCTGCAAAATGTTCTACGGCGGTTTTGAAAACCGCTGCTAATAGTTTCCCAACGCACGATTTAACAGTGGTTTTTCAAAACTGCTATAGAATGATTTAGCAACGGTTTAAACCGCCGCGAAACGGAAAAAAACCACCGCTAAATACACATTTTGCTGTAGTGACATTTCAAGATTGGATGTCCCGCTGAGATATCCTTGATTTCTATAATTTAAGAATAAAAAAATAATTAATAAACCATCAATAATAACATTAATATAAAAAATATTCTTAAACGTAACATTGAACTTACCAAATATTATTATCACATTTTACTTTCAAAAAATTAATTCCATATATCTTCATCTATAAATGGATATACATCATAGGTATTATGATGTCTCCTATGACCAAAAATGAAATCTGATGTAAGGGTTGATTTAAAATCCCTCCATCTCTTAGAAGGCAATGATAAACAGCTTATTCTGACTCCTTTAGTATCAAGTATATATATGTCATTTGATAAGACGGGGGAAAACATATATTACTATAAAAAATTAAAGAAAACTAAAATTATAACAAACAAGCTTACCAAAATTATCTCCCATAATTGAGATAATTTCACTTTATTAACACATCATCAATCATAAAAAATACTAACTTTAAGTTTATCCTACACTACAAAAATGTTTTTAGTTTTTTTGAATTTATACCTCTTGGAATATCATTATCATCAAAGTCTACTGGTATCCTCTAGTCCTGGCTATAGGCAACTGATAACCATCAGTATGTGGTGGATCAGATGACTGATCTTCTATTTTCTTACAAATTAAATCAACAAGAAATTTGTACACAAATATAGCAATCCAAATATTATATACAAATGTAAATAAAAAATAAAAAATTATAAAAAAAGTAATACTAATCCTAAAAATTATTTAATGAGAGATAAAATGGCATAAATGAATGAAAAAAATCCAAAAAAACTATTTGTTTGGATATAATATTATATAATATTTGTTTTTGTTATTTAACATATGAAATTTAAAATAATTGGTTTTACAACAGCATAAATTAATAGATAAGTTATGTAATAGTAAACATGGTAAACTAAGAAAAACTAAACTAATATAAACAAACAATTCAACTTATTAGTTATAATACATATTTTAATAATGAGAATAAAATTAAAATATCTAATAATTTATAAAAATTAAAAAATTAAACCATCAATAAAAATATGTTACATGTAATAGTGGGAATGCACTAAAGGATTGTTTTCAT
Source organism: Viscum album (assembly GCA_963277665.1). Taxonomy (NCBI): domain Eukaryota; kingdom Viridiplantae; phylum Streptophyta; class Magnoliopsida; order Santalales; family Viscaceae; genus Viscum; species Viscum album. The sequence continues at coordinate 2,076,823,819 of OY728128.1, read as the reverse complement.
ATTTTTATTCATCATGATCATTCCGTATGGCACAAACCATGTCTATAAAGTGCTCATCAATATTATCTGTTAATCTTTCCATGGTAGTAGGGATCTCACATAAATCGGTATCTTCATTATGTTTATCATCACCAACATAATGTTTGATTACATGTAAAAAATAGACCACTGAATATCAAATTGATCAAGGATATAGAAAATTTGTTTTTCATGTGTTTCCAAGATAGAAGGATTAGCTATATTTTTCAATTTATTCCGATTAACTAATATCATTACAAATTTATCATGTCTAACATTTTTGTTACCAATATACCATTTTTAGTTAAACAATGAAACTTAAAATTTAATGTAATTAACCACCCATATTTCTTCAATGATTCCATAATATGCAGTTGATGCAAAGACTCAGTTTTTGTCTTTGGCACTCGAAAAATGAATTGCTATTGCGAACAACAATACCCTACTATTCCGAACCACAATTATTTTCCCCCGATATTTTTTATAAAATGTATAATCATTAATGTCATACCCAGACCATGTTATCAATTTTAAAGTTAGTCCTACCTCAAACTATCTCAATGTTTCTTATGCATTTGATCTAGTAATCACAATCTCTTTAAACCATGGAAAAAAGTTTTGTTATGTTAATTCAAAATACACACATCATTTTTCTTTGGATAAAATTATTTTAATAAATTATTATGCAATGTTATATATGCCTGATAATAATATATATTATACAAAATCTGTAAATTTACCTTATTTATATGTTAACCTATCAAAATTTTTACTTTTAAGCCATGGATCCCCTTTTCCCCGTAATTAACTCATTCATGAAAAGATATAGGAAATCCATTGTGGTCCACTGCAGACAAATAGCTTGTACAAAACTCTGCAACCTCCCCAGAAATATACTTCTTAACAATGGAGGCTTCAAGTTGATATGGATTCTTAACATAACCCTTCAATATCTTCATATAACTTTCAAAATCATATATCCAATGTAGATATATAGTTCTAGAAATATTTATTTCTCACAAAAAATGATCCATTAAATTCAATATAATATTTTTTTTAAGAAAATACATTTCTAATTGAAAAAGTATATAAATAATTTATCTCTCCAAAGTGGTCAAATTATTCAGATAAACGACCTTATTTAAAATTGAATTGAAAAAATAATACACCTTCATGGTAGTCATTTTGACACTAATAGGAAATATTCTATGCAATGAAACTGGTTGGAGTTATTGCATCATAATGTGACAATCATGAGATTTTACACCTGTCAACTTCAAATCATTTAGAGACACAATTTTTTTTTACATTTGAAGAATAAAAATTTGGCACTTTGATATCTTGAAGACATTGAAAAAGGATAATTTTCTCCATCTAGTATAATGTATGACAAGCCTGAGGTAGGAATTTTCACCTTCCATCAATAGTGGGAGCTAACTTCAAATGCATTCCCATTCAGATTAAATCCAATCTTGTATTCAACCCATATTTAGTCTTTCATTAATATATAACAATGTTATAATAAAGTTTTCACAAATATTCTTCTCCATATGCATGATATCAATGTTATGTTAGAGCTCATGATATCTCTAATATGTTAGCTCATAATATATTGACAGTTTCTTCCAAACATTTCTATCATTACTAGGTTTCTGTGTCTTTCCGAATCTCACTTAAATTTTTTTCACCCTCTCAAAATACTCATCTATGGATAAAGGTTTTGGAGCAATATCAAATTCAGGTGAGGCATTATATACCTTTTTAAATCTTCTATAAGAGTGATTCATAGACAAAAACTTTTTATGGACCATTTATATTATTTTCTCCCAAGATGCAGTTGATAATATGATGTCTTTTGTTCACAAATTGGACACGTTTCGATTCCCATAACATTGTATCCAATTTTTTTCTCTATGATGGGAAGTCATTTATAGTAAACATAATCATTTCATGTAGATTAAAATATTCCATTTTACAAGAATTATAAACCCTTTTAACTTCCTCCCACAAGAGTTTAAAATCATTAATTAATGGTGAAAAAAATTTCAATATCATTTCTTGGCTGTTTTAGTCTAGAGATCATTAAATTCAACATCAAATATTTGAACTTCATACAAAATTCATGATATAAGTTATAAATTACCAATAAAACTAGACATGAACTATGTGAGCTACTAAGGATTCCATATGGATTTGTTCTATATATGCATAGTCAAAGTCGTAGATTTCTAACTTCATTTCCAAATATAGGAAACTATTGATCAATTTTCTTCCACTGTGGACAATCAACTAGATGCCGTAATTTTCCATCACATATCTGCTCATCTTTATGCCATCTTATCATTTTTTCAACATGTGTATTTTTATATAAATGTTTCAAATGAGGAATTATAGGAAGATACCCAAATTCTTTGGTATGGGTCTTTATAACTACTAAATTGGCACATAATTTTTCTTTAAACTTACACTGTGACGTCCCACATTTTGGAAACCTTGATAAAAATTAATATTCCTTCCTATATAGTACACAATCATTTAGGAAGACATGTATTTTTTGTACCCTAATACCATAGAGCATAATATTTTCTTCTCTTTATAATGTGAATCAAGAATATCATTGTCTTTAAGAAGAATATATTTCAATAATTTTAGAAAATCATCAAAACTATTTTCAATCTAACCATGTTTTGCCTTTAAGTTAATCAATCTTAACATGGATGATGAAAACATAAATTTGATATAACCCAGATAAAATGGGTTTTCAACATCACCATATAGACGCTCAATTGTGGGTTATTTCTCAATTTCCTCTAATTCAATGTCACGAATCATTTCATCAATTTCTTTAAAGTTATCATCTTGCAAAGAAACATCATCAATAGATCCAAAATTCTACCCAATTTCACAATTCAAAATCCAAGGGATGTAACTTGGATTAAAACTAGAAAAAAATAAATGAGCGTTGACCTCACTTCTTTTCAACTTCTTCTTATTTAACCATTTTAGGAATGGAATGAAAAACATGTCATTGTTTGGAACATTTATTTTTGAAAATTCCAAAAAAGCATCAACACCTACCTCATATTAATCATTTATTAAAAGTTCCATAATCCAACTAAAAATCATTATTATCTATAACAAATATAAAAAATAAATATATTCTCAAAAGAATATAGTGGTGATAAAAGTGAGAATAAATTATTCAATTCAAACCAAATTTAAATTTATATCAAATATGTCATAATTAAAATGTAACAAAACATTGAAATTTTAATATATATATATATATATATGTGTGTGTGTGTGTGTGTGTGTGTTTATTTGAAAAGTATAATTATAAATTATAGAAGATAATGGAATAGAAGTATAAATATTATAAATCAAAATTCATCACCCTTTAAATTTCAAATCCCAAATACCAATATATATTATTCATATTAAAAAAACCATTAACATTAAATTAATTTTAAAACAATACGTCACAACAATTTTTAAAAAATAATTTATTTTAAAAAGTCAAATCACATCACATTATAATTTAATTAAAAATAGCCTCAATGTTTTACTTTTGAAAAAGGGAAATATTTTAAAATATCCATCAATTTTAAAATAAAAAACATATATTTAAATCAAAGGTTTAATGAATTATTTCTTTAAATTGAAAAAAACTTGTTTCTGTTACTAGAACAAATTTAACAACAAAAAATTCATATCATCATGGCTAGGAAACAATGAAAAACCATTATTATGAATAATTTTTAAAATCCAGATACAACTTTCTCAGCATAACAAACCATAATATTATATATTATATAATACTAAACATACAACATATAAGATGCTATGTAATAAGAAACTAAATAGACAGAGGGTAACATGCTCAAGAATTCAAACTATATAAATATTTGATAATACAATACTAAATTTGATTTAAACCACTAATCATAACATAGAAAAATATCAGAGTCACTCTAATTAATTAATAACATATAATAAAATTTTTAAGAGAATTATTATTACTTTATTAGTTGTTATTTAATAAATCATGGACATTTATATATAATAGTAATTATACAAAAGGAATGTAGATAACCTAATGTTCCACTAAATATATAATTTACGAAGAGTCACCAACATTTTCTCCAAATTTTTACCAAATCCTCATCCATATTTTCTGCAATTTCATCTCAAGATTCCTATATCACTAACTCAAACAATCCAATAGTGATAAGACTAAACCCATATATATCTCATAAAACTTTTTTATAACACCACATATAACATAGAAAAATATAAAAATAGTAGTAAATATACGGAAATCATTGATGTGAATATACCAATTCCAATTAGACACATCTATCACTATATAATACATCATCAAGCCTTACATTTCGATGATACTATGTTGAGGAAAATCATTCCATCTATATATAACATATGAATGAAAATAAATACAAGAGTACACCTTCAACCATGTTAGGAATGGTTATATGAGGAAACCAATAAAATGTATCTGTAATATTTATTAACAATACACATTCAAGGTGAAAATTTATATAATTAGGTAAGGAATTGAATATAATTTTAATTACACTAAACCACAGACAAGGTTTTCTATATCAAATTATGATTTAATAATATATCATAGTCCATTAAAAATCCTTCAGAATGATCAGATTAATTAAATTAATGTATAATTAAAGTACCATCTAATCTTAATTTCATAATTTAATTTTCTCATTATTAATATTTTACTAAAACAATTTGTATATGTGTCATAATAATAATCCAAAAATTAACCCTAAGAGTTCATACCACCTACTATTAAAATATGATATCATTAAAAATAAAAATGATCATTGAGTATCCCATGAAATAAATAATTTTTTTAAAGAAAATACAATCCAATATACCATTTATCATAACCTAATAATAATAAATCATAACAATACCTAGGTGGATAACTAAGAAATTATTTTAATACCATTAATGTAAAAAGTTATAATTTAGTCCACCAGGTAATATAAATATTCCATAATATTATTTAGAATTTTTTAATCATATTATAGTCACTTCACATAAAAATAATGGTAATGATAAATTTAAATAAATGGAATTGAAAAATACAAGAGTTAGGGTGTTCGTGAGAGAGGATCAACGTGTGAGGATTACTTGAGAGTTGAGAAACAAGGTGACCGATTTCAAAACAATGAGACTGAAAAACTGATGACGTAAGAAGATGGAAAATTGATATTGGTGGTCACTGGATTGAAGAAATGTGGTTAGGTCTTCCATTCAAGAAAAATAAGTTTGCTTTCACGGTATCGAATAACACCAAAATGATTCAAAACAGAAATTCAAAAAAATTTAAATTCTATACCACATTGGTTATATTATAAACAACATTATAATGATATTTTTTTATTTTATCATTTTTATTATAAAACAACTGATATAAAAAATATGATTTATCACATCAGTTATCTTTTAACCAATGTGACAAATTAATGAAAATTTATTTATCATGTCGGTTAAAATATAAGTGATGGGAAAAACCTCTTTATCACGTCAGTAACTATATAACCAATGTGATAAAGTGGGACAATATTTTTTTTCATATTGTTTATATGGTATCCAACAACATAAATAATTATACATCACCTTTTCACATCGATTATCCATAACCATATGAAAAAACTAACGCGCTAAATACATTATGTACTAGTGACATATGTATAGTTTATAAATATGTAATATTTGGGTCCATTATAACTGTCCACTATATTGGGTAAATATTTATATCATATTAGATAAAATTTAAGGGAATATTGAGTGAAACCAATCTACTAAGGGACTATATCTATTGAGTTTTAAAGGGAATGATGTGTGAACCCAAACACTACGAGACATTATCCATTGAGGTTTAAAGGGAATACAGAGTGAAACTAATCCCCTAAAGGAATATATATAATGAGAATTAAAGGTAATTAAGAGTGAACCTAATTTATTAAGTGAATTTATCCATGATTTTATGATCTCCTCAAAGTTATCCTTATCAAAAGAAATGATTTTTTTTCTTATGTTTATGCCACACTCTTATGAAACATCTTGATTCATATATTTTCATATCTAAAGATTATTTTCTTGTTAATAATGTTTAAAAAAAATATTTATTATTTTATTTGATGATTTATTATTTATATATTATTGGGTATGATTATTTTATTTTATATCATTTCAACCTAATTATGTTCTCATATCAACTTGATCATCTTATGGACACTTATGATCTTTGATTAACATCTCCCATGTTTATCATCACTAAGAATCTAAAATAAATTTTTTTACTATGTTTATATTACCTAGTTTATAAAGAATGATATAATGTATGATATTTAAAAAATTGTTTCTCATGTGAAACTTACATATGGTAAATGTTTATCATTTTGAAAAATAATTTTTTCATGTATGTAGTCACTAAATGCATTTAACCTTTATGTCCTTAGATTGTGAGATTATATGGGAGATTTAATGTTTAAATTATAAAAATGATGTCTAATATTTAAATTTTATAATAGGTTATCTCAGTTGGTACCAGAGATAGGTTTAGTTGTTTTTAGGGGATTAGGTTATAAAGGGAAAAAGGGAAGAACCTAAAATAAGCAATATTAAAACAAAAGTAATGTTAGGGAACCAAAAGTATCATTATTTTGAATAAAGGTTTCATATATTAATAAATTTTATATTTATTTTTATTATGTTATAATATTTTATTCTGATCATTTATTAGTTCTCAAAATAAACTTTTGGTTTTAATTAATGGTTAGAATTAGTAGAAATTGAGTTAACAATGAATGTGATAAAAAAGGAAATGGAAGTTGTCACAAGGAACTAAATGGAATGTGATAATGAAAAATATTATTGATATACTCACCCAAATACCTCAAGTTATGAAAAATTTATGAAATGATTTTGAACTCCAAAATGATCAAAGTAATAAAGAAATCATCATTTATCCCTACATGCAACAAAATCTATCATACTTTGATTGATATTTTGATCCATCATTTGCTGAGCTATGGATTTGTATGATGGAAATTATATTTTTTATTAACTAGTGCTCAAAGTATGAAAACATTGTGCCATTTATTTATCATTTAAAAGGTGAATCTGATCAATGGTGGAATCTTATCAAGAACTTGTGGAAAGGGGATGAAAGTGACTACCCCTTGGTCATGAGGTTGTGTTTTACATAGAAATCATACTTATAACTCCACTTATATCACATAATTCATATATAGTGGACCCTATTGAGATTCATTAATTGATTAAGTAACTATAAGTGAATCTAGAAAAGGGTTTTATATGACTATATGATTCGACCTAGGGTGCACTAGTCCTCTTTTTTAAGAATAAGGATGGATCATTGCACCTTTTCATTGATTATTATGAAATTAATAAGATCATGATCAAGAGAAAGTATCCTCCAAACAAAATTAATGATCTATTTGATCAACTTATAGGGGATAAATAACTCTTGATATTGTATCTTCAATATATAGACCACAAATTGTGGGTAATAGAGAAGATACACCCAAGGGAAAATTTTGTATAAGATATGATTACTATGAATTCATTGTGATTACATTTGTACATATAAATTATCATGCAATATTTATAGATAAAATGAATAGAATATTTAGATATTACCCTAAAAAATTCATGGTTGACTTTTTTTGATATTCTTAAATACTAAAAGACTAATTAAGAACATTTAAATAATTTTATAATTGTGCTAATGAACTTATGAAAGGAGAAATTATATTCCAAGTTCTAGAAATGTGAATTTTGGTTACAAAATATATCCTTATTTAGTAATTTGATCACAAGAAAGGGTGTTTGAGTGGATCCTTATAAGATAGAGGTGACTGAAAAATGACCCAAATCAACCAGTGTGATAAAAATATGTATTTTTATTGGTTAATATGGATACCATAGATGATTTGTCAGAAATTTATCACAAATGTAAAAACCTATAACCATGTTAAAATGGAAGGTAGATAAGTTTCATTGGAAAAAAATAACTAAAATAAAGATTCAATGAGCCTAAGAATAGTTTAGTTACAATGTTTGTACTTACACTACCCTATAGTAGAGAATAGTTTTTCATATATGTTTATTATTTTAATAATGTATTGGGATGTATCTTTATGAAAACTGAAAATGTATTTCCTTATTTTTCTTACCAATTAATGACTCATGAGAAAAATTACCAGATATATGATTTGGAGAAAGAAGATATAAAATTTGAATAAGATATTTAGAGAAAATATCTCTTTGGATGAAGGTGTTATATATATACTGATCAAAAAATATTAATGTGTATATTCATAAAAAAAAATTTGAACATGTACCAAAGGATATGACTAGAGTTAATGAATTACTGTTATTTCTCCATCATAGGAATGAAAAAATGGAGATAATTTCTTTCAAAAGAAAGGATAATTATATATTATCCATTATAGAGTTTAAAAGGACCCCAATATTCTTGGATATTCAAATGATATAAATGGAAATAATAATTTAAGGAATAAAATATAAAAATTCTCAAATGGTTTCTCTACCATCCATATATGTAATGATCAATGAGTCTTTGAAATATTATATTGAGATAATAAATAAGATAGGATGTATTCCATAATTCCTCTTTGGAAATGGTGTTGTTATAAGATTTAAGAAACATATTTTTTCCCCTAAAAATAATAATAAAAGAAGGAGTTGCTAGATTTTTTACATATCTCATCATTCAATATTCACTAAGGAAGTAAAAAAAAATATATATTATAAGAATATCATCTTGTGGGAAAACATAAAAAGGGATATTATAGATTTTTTATATTTATTATTAGTACATCATTATGTAAAGGTTTAACATCAAAAATATAAGGGGATGATACGACCATTATCAAAACCAGTACAGAAATGGGGAAACATCACCATGGAATTTGTCATCATTATTTATATGAATCCAAAAGGAAAAAATGATATCAGGGTAGTGATCAATCAAAATACTTAGGTAACACACTTCAATTATGTCTAATATTATTTCTCACATTATGAAATTTCCAATTAATATATAAAGGGAGTGGTAACATATCATAGAGTAACACTCAATTTGATCTGATCAAGATCCAAGTTTCACTACATAGTTTTTTTAAGACTAATAAAAATTTGATACAGAGGTATGCTTTAGTATAACTTATCATCCTCCAAATAATTTCCAATATGATTGGACCATTTTAAAATTGAAATATATGTTAATATCCTACACTTTAGATTTTAAAGGAAGATGTGATCAACATTGTTCATTAGTTGAGTTCTCATACAATTATAGTTTTCAGTCTATAATTGATATGGTATAATAAGAGGATCTTCATGGGATGAATTATTAAACCACGATATATTAGGATGAATTCAGATAGAGGAAGATATTAAAACATAAAAATTTATGTAAAATAATGGAGAAGGTTTAAACCATTCAATGATATATGAATTATGTAAAAAGTAAAAATAAGGGTGATGTTGATAATTATTGATGAGACCTGGAGTTTGAAGTGGGTTAAATTTTTTTCTTTAGATATCTTCTTTAAAGAGGGTTATTGATAATATTTAATGGTATAGGTATATGTTCTAGAGGGATGGGGGATGAATAGACCATATTATGATTTATTATTGAAACATATTAATTTTCTAAAATAATTATTAATGATATTTAAGAGATTTAATTTGTAGTGGAATGAAAAGAAGAATAAAAGAACATAAGGATATTTTTTATAGTAGTACATTGCAAATTGTACCTAGTATAATCTCATAATTCTTTAATCTATGAGAGATATATTTTTCACTATTTTGAGTTTTAAAGGGGAATAATAACCTGTTTATAAACTACTTTTTCTAGTGGAAGAATAACCAACACAACTGAATTTATTTACAAGGAGTTGTAACCAAATTATAACACTAAATTTATACTATGAGATTCAAAACTTGAACATTCACAAATTTATAATCTAGGAGTTGAAACCCAAATAAATAGAAGAAGAATCCTTTTTTATGCAAAATCATTAAAAGAAATGTGATATTACATGATAGATAGGAAGAAGTGATAATAACTCAAGCAGTCAGAAGGAAATAGAAAGAAGAAGAATAAAAATTAGTTACTGATTCCTGAGTTGGATCAGTGTGATTATCTCATCATGGTAGTATAAGAAGTTGTAGAGGTTTTTGTGCATCCCTTGAGTGATATTCCCATATAAGAAAGAATTTGTTTCCCTTGACTTGGTTGGTATAAAACATTCATGATTATCATAAATATTTAGTTTTCAAAAGGTTAGTGTTCTCAAAACTCATATTATTGTAACCTTTGAATTCATCCTAAAGTATCTAAATATAATATACAAAAATTAATAATTCAATATATAACTGAGTAAAGAAACTCAAATTCAAACTATGAAATTATCCAGGATGGAGAAAATTACTATTCCAGAATAATTGTAACAAAAATTTATTGAATTCAAAACTTAAAGACTAATTAAAAATAATTTTAATTATTAATTAAATAATTCTAATAGACTCTATAATAATATGCCAAATATAATCTATAAATATCATAAAATAGTTTGTATATTAAACTAATATTTCAAAATAATTTATAAATTAAAACCATGTATAATTATTTACAATTTAAATAAACTACATTAAATACCCGAAAATATATTTTCATTTGTTTTTCAAAATTAAATATAAATTTAGAAAATAATTAGACCAAGAAATAAACTCAAAATATAAAAATTTAAATATATATTTGAAATATAATTTGTATAAACATGCAAGAATAAAGAGTAAATTAAATAATATTTTTGTTTTTTAAAATAAATTAAAAAAACATAGAATAGAATTAATATTATATATATTAATTATAGATATCAAAAGTTTAAGTAAAATAATTAATGAAAGCATGAAGTTTATTGAAGTATTAAAAATAAAGGAAAAAATAGCGTGAAAAAATTCCAAATTCAAGTAAAAAATAAGTAAGTAAAGACTGACAGTGCATGCCAAGTGTTTTGTAGTTGGTATACTAACCATGTTAAAATTGTAAGACCTGGTCACCTAAAATATTGTACAGTCCCTATAGTGAGCATGGATGCATGGTCACTTGATATAAAGAGCAATGGATTCACTTATGATATGAACAAAACATGCAGTAGGTATATTGACCATGAATTCATGGTTAGTACACTGACCATAAATAAATATAATATGTGGTAACTTAAGATATACTCATGGTAGGTTTCCAATAATAACTTGGAATACATGCACATTCACTTCAACATAAATTCATAGTCACTTGAAAATTTCATCTTCACTGTAGGTATCAAAAAACTCTTTACAGTAAAGTAAGTTCAAATGCTATTTTGGATAAAAAGAGCATCATTTTGGTCAAGATTCTCATGAAAGCCACAAAATTTATAACGAAGTAACTGGTGTCGCACTGCTCCTATGGAACCAAAACCGAGATTTCTACCATCATGTTAGATGACTGGTGAATAGCCTCTATACTGACGTCACAATTGAAATGTGGGTTTTATACTGCTATTGTTGTGTTTCTTTGAAATGTATACACAATGATATTTACACATAGTTCATGAACAAACGTTCTCACTTGATAAAGGACTACTATGGAGTTGTCGTACTATTGTGATGAAGGTGCGATGTTATTGTGGTAAGTTTGAAAAAATCATTGCAGGTTTAAAAATGGTTTATAGTAGGTATAATCTAAGTTCATGATATGTATGTAAGAGAAGTTAAAATTTTATATGTAATAGGGTTTCATGATATGTTTTCAAAATAATATTTGCAGTTTTTTGGACAATTTAAAAAATTGAATTAACTACGGGTCCAATTTACTTAAATGTTGATAATATAAATATCCTTCCAACAGATCAAAGAATACATCAATCTGAAATATATATTAAAATATATTATAAAAAATAGTGAAAAATATATACTAAAACTGTAAAAAAATAATAGAAATATTATTAACTTCGGTCAATTTTTAGGGCATCAAAATTGAAATTTTAACCTTTTATTTACTTGACTAAAATTTTGATAAATTTATTATATTTCCAACACACCAAATGGAATGATATTTCAAGTTATATCATAAAATTTATCATCGAAAAATATAATATAATTAAATCTTGAATTATAGAATTCCATAACTATTTCAAAGACTTTGGGTAATTTTTAAAGAATTAAAAGAATGATTTCAAACATCAAATTAGTTTAATGAATTTTAAATAAATATGAAAACACCTAAACTTCACATACATAAATATTAAATATTTTTAGATGAATATTTAATAAATTTAAATAATACACACCCATTTACTACATAGGTTTAGTGTCTTTATGGAGTAGAATCATTATCTTCTAATTTCATGAAATAGTTTCAATGTCTACCACAAAGATCTTCCCAATTAGTACTATTCATTGAAAAGCCCTACTTAAAACCTTTATTTATAACACATGGAAAGAAAACATAATAAATGGTGATGTTAGATAATCAGTTCAGGTAAAAAAGGGCGATATCAACATAAAACGAGGATAGGGGTACGAGAACATGGGAATAGGATTTGAAACCAAAACCCTTCATATCATAGAATCATAAACATGACTAATAAATTTGTGGGATCAAAGGACATGAGCCATGAGAGTATAACATTTTCACAAGACATAGATCAATGGCATATACATAATCCTAGAAAATATTATGTCCATGATACCCACCAAGACATTCATAACATGTTAGGATTGGTCCAACCACCCATGTACCTCTTTGAGCTTGGGATGACCTCCCATATACCCTATTTTGGGCTTGTGATAACCTCTCATGTACCCTCTCTTGGTTTGAGGATAACCTTCCCCACACACTCTTTTAGGATTGGCATAACCTTCCATGTACCCTTTGAGCTCATATAACATTAATCACCACCTAATGCATTGGAGGGAGATATAGGTCCCAACAATCACATAATCTATACATCTATGTGCCAACAGATTATAAAATATCCAATGTATCATAATCCATGTAATGAAATGGGTTTCATAATTATTACATCAGAGAATAACCAATGAAAATGTAATGGGTTTTATATACATTTCATCATTTCATTATAGTATAACCTGTGGAAAAAGAAGTAGGTTTCATAAGAATTTTATCATGGTATAACCCTTGGAAAATAGGTGTGTTTCATAAACATATTTTCATCATAAATATAAAAAATTAGGAGATATAATAATAGTGGTATTCTTGGATCATATCCTCAGTAAAGTCTAATTAACATCAAAGGATGTCATCTTATATAGAAAATTATTTTACAAATACACATTTTAGATTTCTTATGGAAAATTATTTTTTAAATAGAATTTTTAAAAAAAAATTAATATAATTTTTTTAATTTTTTTATTTGAAAATAAATAGTTAAACTTATAATGGAATATTTAAAATTCATTTAAATTTTTTTTGGAGGAAAATATCTTATCTACTTTGAAAATAAAATTTTAAAACATAAAACAATTTCAAAATACTTTTCTTTGAAAATAGATTTTGAAACTTATAAAGTAACCTTTTAATCATTAAGTGATCATGATAGTGGAAAATTGCATGCATGTTAAAAAAAGTTTCAATTCACATTTTTAATAAAATACAAATGGCCTTTATTTTAAAAATGATATAAAGATTCATTTTAAAAAACATTGTAGGAAAAGTAAAAAATTTGAAAACAGTATTTAATAAATACATTAGGTGAATGTTAAAACATTTTTCAAAACACTTTTAGAAAACATGGATATGTATGAAAAGGGTTTTTCTACCGAAAATAAAATTCAATTCAATTTTCATTAAAAACATTATTTTTGAATCATAAGTACATAATGAGAGGAAAATGAAGGTAAAAATTGTATTTTCATGAAATAACCATAGGACAGGAAACTTCAGGAATTTATGAGAAATAGATCATAATATTTCATCATCAAAATCATAATCATATACAATATCCAAAAACAATGAGATTATAACACCAAACATTTAACACATTGGCATATTTTAAATAATAGGCCCCATCAAAGAATAACATAAAAATTAAACATTGAATATCATGAGAAGAATTATATTCATGATATAATAGGTAAAAGGGTAAGTATATACAGCTCATAGAATAATATAGGTATATAATATAACTTATGTCCCAAAAGTCCATTTCTTACAAAAATCTATTATCGTATTGGTAACTTTGAAACTATAAACCCTATGAGAAATATATACTAAAATATAAATGTAAATTTAAATAATTTTTATTATAAGAAAAAAATAAATTCATTAGTATTATATAAACCACATAAAAGAAACACATGGTGAATATGGCATGTGTCTCATAGAAAATTAAATCGAAACGTCAATCCCTTACCTTAAGTCTCAAATTCCATTATACAAATTCAAACCTCATGTATAAAAAATATAAGTTTATTATACATATATTAAATAAACATAATTATATATATCACACCATATATTATTTACTTATGACATTTTATTACCCATTTATTAAAAATTCCATGTTAAATACATGTTTCAGGAAAAAACTAATTTGTTTTTGTGTAAGATTTGTATTTTTTTTTATTTTTGGGTCTGTTACATTGATCATGGTTACATAATATCAAGAATTTTAAAAAGGATATGAGTATCATATATAGTCAGTATATATTTATTTAGTGTAATACATAATAGTTAGATATATAAAATTAAATAAACCTTTTATGGAGACGGTAGACCATATGTATGCATGAGCACAATTTTCAGTTTCTTGAAAGATTGAAAGAAATAAAGGTAAATAATATTTTACCATTAGAGAATAATTTTTATTACATATGTATCATATATTTTTATTTAAACATGTTATTATTACTATACATTTAAATCATATGTGAATAACGAATCACATCGCTTCACAAGGCAGTAGTCTACTGTACACAAGAATGATGTTGTCATATCCCCCACAAAGTGGAAATTAAGAAGGTATATGTGATATAATAATTAAATAATTATAATTATGTTTAAAATATCATATATATTCATTTAATAAATCCTTATTACAATCCATGTAAATCAAAAATGAAAAACACATCACATCGGTCTGTGAGCTGTAGTCCTATGTATACACGGGCGACATTATTGTTTTCCCAATGAGATTGGAGGTAAGAAGGTAGATGTGGTATTATAATACCAAATTTATAATAATACCACTAATATAATATATAAACATTAAATATATCATTATATCATGTATTGAGGGGTGGTGATGGAAAACTAATAACATTAGCTCATGAGGCGGTAGTCCGTCATACACACTAGTGACGTTTTCAAATCCCATTTGATGGAAGAGGAGAAGGATTTAGGTTATTACATTAAGAAAATAAAAAATAAGTGTATTTAATATAATTATTTTATTATATAATATCATTCTAAAAATAATTTAATGAGGTGTAATAAGAAATAAAATAAAATGCTCGGTTAGGGACATTACCCCTTCTTCAGACAACTTCTTTTAGTTTGCACAAAAATGAATCTTAGGTAGAATTTATGAAAAAATAAGTCATAAAAGAATATATTAGGGAAGTAATTAAGTTATTTGGGTAGGTATTGGCTGAAACAAAGGTATTTTGGATGTTTTAATTAGAGATGAGTGTGGGTGGCCTTTTATATGTGATGTGAGTGGCACACTTGTAATTTTTGAAAATAAAAAGGTGTACCCACATTTTTAACATGGAAAAAGAATCCAAATAGAATATTATAAAAAATAGAAGATATAAGGTCTAAATATTTCCATAAAATAGTATTTGTAAAAGTTTTATGTCATTTTTAACCCCTATCATTTTTGTTTAACACCCGATAAACCCAATTTTACCTTAACCGCAAAATTAATTTTTTACTGCTTTTACTATTCATAATGGTAAAAAATTAAGATAACATTATTTTAAAATATAAAAAATTATGAATAAAAATATGGAATCCATTTTTTTAAATTTTATTCAAAGAAATAGAAAATTTTAATTTAAAATTAAATAAAAAAATGTGACGAGAAAACGGTTTTCCAAAGAGAAAAGTTTCAAAAATTTAAAAAGTATTATTTTAAAATTTAAAATTAAATTTATTATAATGACATAATTTGGATTTATAGATATATAATTTGTCTAAAAATAGTTTTAAAACCAAATTTATATAATTTTCAGGCATTTTTATATTTTAAAATAAATGTTTTTTTTAATAAAAACCTGTTTTTTCACTATTCATCAAAATTTTTATCTTTTTAGACAAATCTCAAAAATTCACACCATGATAATTTTTACATGATGATTTCCAAAAATAAATTTTATTTTTAATAAAAACTTTCTAAAATTGTAAAAAAATAATTTTAAAATAAGTGCCCAAAAGGAAACAAAGGAGCTTAAAAACTTTTTTTAAGCGTAAAATTGGATTTATTCTTTTATATTTTATAGAAAATTAATATGATTAATGTTAAATGTTTTATTGAATATATAATATATAAATTTAATAAAAACAATTCACCAATTTTTTTAACTTATTGAGGTAAGATATGTTTTTTCACATAAAAATAATTATAAAAAAAGATTTCCTTGGTTTTCAAATAGTTTGTATTTCCATTTATAATTAATTGTTCACAAAATAATTAATTATATATACATGTTTAAACCATATATTTTCATAATAAATTTAATTTTATTAATAAATTCAATTTTCTAGTTAATCTTATTCATACCCATTATTCTAATGGTTAGGTGATAATAATCACCCAATTAAATACTAACATTTTAATACTATGTCCCATTTCATTTAAACTTGGAATTGCATGTTATAGAATCTATACTCAGTGTTGCGTGTGAATCAAGATAAACCCAGTGTTGCATGTAACACAAGCTAAAATAAAGGTTTAATGTAAGAAAAAAGATAAAAAAGATTATTTATTTGGGGGGAAAATGTTTCACAAAATCAAGGGTTGTTATATCATACCCTCTTAAAAAAATTGTGTCCTCATAATTTAAACTTATTCTTGGTAAAAAAGAGTTTAACATTTGAAAATTCCTTTATTGGAAAACCACATCATAAATAGGTTTAATAAATCTTTATCTTGAAAATAGTGAAATGGATGTATAAAGGTCATCTGAAATAACACATACTAGGTTTCCAAAAAAGAAAAAATTGGTAGGAAGTGAAGATTTAGACAAGGAAGAAAATTATAATTTAAAAATAATTATGTAGAGTGAAAATATCATTGATTAAAAGAAATTTAATGACCATTTGAAAATCAACAACCAAAAATCCACAAATCCAATAGGTGTGGAAAAGGAAATTAATATCATCAAAAATAATTATAATATGATAAAATTTTATTTCAAGATCCTTTTCCTAATGTTCAGGAATTTTCATGAGAAGATATGCTAACTTGATTTCATTTTTTCATAAGCACAATCTTATCCTTTGGTTATGCATTGATGAATTTATAGTTCATCTATTACTCTAACAAATTATTTTTTCATGTCTAAAGCACTAACTAAAAATAAGGTACATAAATGAATGGTAAATCATTCCTTAAATCTCTAGTTATTATCAAAAACAAAATATTTAGAATAGGTTATCTAATATGAATAAATATTTATATGGTGAAATAATAAATTAACCTCTAAAACATCATCCAATGTTTAACATAAACCATTTCATAAATGGTTACCCTTACGACCCTTCCAAAATTCATAGTTTAAAAGTAAGGTCAGAATTTTTTTCAAAATCAAAATAACATTACTCCCACAAAAATATCATAAAGTATCTTATAATTATCACAAAAAAAATATGGGAACACCTTATTAATATATTTTCTTGAAACATGCTAATAATGAGAATTACCATAGAACCATAATGAAACATACATAATTCCTCATTACTTGAATAAAAACAAATACTGTTGAATTTATTCCATAAATCAAATAATTCTATAAAACCCATCAATGATAAAATAAACTAATTTTCCCATAAATCATTAATCAGTTCCAAGGTAAAAAATACTATCTAATTTACCTCATTCATATCCATCATCTATTTATCCCAAAAATATTATGTGAATATTAGGAACATATTAAGGCTATCATCCATTAATCATTTTTTCCAAAAAATATAACCATACCATTAAATCATATTTTTAGTCTTTAGAACTATTCCAAATATTCTTGAAACTCCTTAATGAAAAAATTATATTGAAAAGTACTTATATTTTTTATAATTATTTAATTATAATACATAAACACTTACATCATTCTACTTCATTCTTAAACCAACAATTAGGATTCATAATCTTATTCCTTAATACCTAATTCCTTTAATATTTAATTTGTAATATCTTCAACATAAAAAAAACCTTTACTTGTACCACCATGTTGATCCTCTTCTTAATATTTCCCCTTGATACATCAATTTATATAATTCTCATACTTTACACATTTATAAAATTCAACCATTGATAATGCCTTGGGAAACCATTATTATCATCCATTTCATTAATTAATATTTTCATTTTCCTCAATAATTTATTTATTTTTGTACTTCTTATCCACACATAAAACATCTACTCATTCCTTTAAGACATTCCCTAAAGTGATTATTACCACATCCATAATGTATAGAAAATTGAATCTTCTTTCCTCTATAGTCTTCACCACTAAAACTCTCAAAAAACTCTATCCTTCTCTTCTTTATTGAGTCCAAGAGTTGGTTATGATGTACATTTTTAATCATATGTAATAAAAATAGATTAAGAATAATCAAAATATCATACACTCTAATCATCATCCCATTTTTATTCTCATAAAAACATTTTCTATCACATTCAACATTAATCTAGTTTTTTATAGTTCCCTCCATTTACTAAAACTAAAAAATCAAAGTGTGAGTAATAATATTTAAAGTGGAAAACTATGTAATCATAAAAAATCACTTATAGGATGTCTCATAGTGACACCTTACTTTAAATATATGAATCCTAAGGATTTACATAGTTCATTCATGATAATTATTTAAATCCTTCATGATGGTTTGTAAGGAGTTTGTGAATTTACAGATCATACTACCCAGTTGTTCCAAACCAGGTGTGTATTAAGTCCCATTTTCATGAACTTAGTGATGATAGATTCCATCTTAATGAATCCTTTTTAGAGTTATTAATCCTCATTACCTCTATTATAGAGACACATTTACATGTATTATCCAAAAAGGGATGTAATTTCTTCAAAACCAATCACTCAATCCTTTACCAAAATTCTAATACATTTTCATATACTTTGAATCAACTATATAATTATCCTTAGTCATATCCCCAAACATATACTTATAAATATCCATAGGTATCTCCCTAATGTTTTATCATAATAGTTTCCAATGGATAATAAAACCTTCCCTTAGATACCAACTGTAAAGACCCAAACTTTATATACATAAATATTACATATTTTTAGATAAATATTTGATAAATTTCACTAATACATTCCCTTGGACCATATTGGTTTAGTATATTTGGAGACTAGATTAACTGCATTTAAATTTCTGGAAAGATATTAAATGTATCCAAAAATGATATTCCCACTTAGTACTCTTTATAGGCATACCTCACTGAAAATATTTCTTCATAACTCAGGAAAAAGAAACCTAACAAAGGGTGCTCTCAAATGCTCAGTAAGGGTAAATAAAAGAGTTATAAATATAGCATAATAATGTGGGTGTGTGAACATGATAATAAAATTTAAGAACCATAGATTTCATATAATAGAATCATAAATGTGAGACGTGACATAAATCTTGGTATTTTATAAGATATGAATCGTAGTGAGATCAACAAACATGATCCATGAGAGATAAAATTGGAATAAGACATATATTTGTGGAATATATATAATAATTGAAAAGATTTTGTTAAGGATACCCAAAAAGACAATCATAACATGTTAGTATTTGGATAAAAACCCCTGTCCCTACTTCAGGCTTGGGATAACCTCCCAAATACCCTCTTTTAGTATTGGGATAACCTCCCATGTTTTCTCTTTCGGGCTTGGGATAACCTCCCGTGTACCCTCTTTAAGGAAATGTATAACCTACCATATACCATATGAACTCATATAACATTAATCAGTACCAAATTCATTGGAGGTAGATATAGGTACAAATGATCCTATAATCCATACATCCTTGTTCCATAAGATCATAAAACATTCACCATATCATAACCTGTGAAAATAAATAGGTTTTATAAGTATTACATCATAAAACAACCCATGTAAATGAAATGGGTTTCATATAAATTTTATAATTTCATTATAGCATAACCCATTGAAAAAATTGGGTTTCATAAGAATTTTATCATGGTATAACTAGTTTAAAAGATGTGGGTTTCATAAACATCTTTCATTATAAAAAAAACCATTTTGAGAATGAATACAAATAACATCCTTGGATCATATATCCAGTTATGCATAAGTAACACCCAATTATGTCATCTTAGATGTAAATTATTTTGAAAATTAACTTGGAAAATTTCTTGAGGAAAATAAATTTTCTTTGATTTTTTTAAAATAAAATTTATTAAAAATATTTTAAAATTCTTTTATTTGGAAATAAACTTTGAAACTTATAAAGGAAGCTTTAAAAGTCATTTAAAACATTTCTCATGGAAAAAATCATTTACAATTTGAATTTTTGTAAAACATAAATCATTTTAAAATTAATTTTCCTTGAAAATATGTTTTGAAACAAATAAAGTAATATTTTAAACATTGAGTAGTAATAATGGTGAAAAACAACATACCTGTTAAAACAATGACTGAAATCACATTTGTGGTAAAATCCCAACAAGAATTCTTTCAAAAATTATATGAATATTCCTTTTAATTTTTTTAAAAGTCAAATATGGAAAAAAATTATTTAATAAAACTTTTGGGGAATGTTAAATATTTTTTGAAAACATTTTTAGGAAACTTGGATATGGAAGAAAAATGGTTTTCATCCAAAAATAGAAATAATGATGGTTTACATTAAAAAAATAGTTTGGAATCATGAGTATATAAAGAGAATATGAATAAAGGAAAACATTTAATTTAATGAAATGACTAGTGTAGAATAAAATTCATGAATTTATTTAAAAATATATCATAATATTTCAGTATCAAAATCATAATCATAAATAACCTTGATAAGAAATGATATTGTAACATCAAACCTTTACCACTTTGGTATCTTTTAAATCATAGGCCCTATCAATGAATAACATAAAATTAAAAATTGAATATAAATATATGAATGATATTAATGATATAACATGTAAAGGTGTAGTATGTACGTATCATAAAATAAATAGGTTCCTAATATAACTTATGTCCCAAAGAATGAAATTTTAGACAAAAATAGCTTACCGTAATGGTAACATTGAAACCATAAACCTTGTAAAAGAGGGATCCTAAAATAGATACGTAAATCCCCATAATTTTTTTGGATAATAATAATCAAATAAATTAATGGTAAGTATATACATTACCTAAAAGAAACACATAGTGAATATGGCATGTGTCTCATAGAAAATAAAAGTGATATGGAAATCCCTTATATGAAGTCTCTAATTCCTTCATTCATTATAAAAAATAATATGTAGTAAATATAATTTTATTATAAATATATAAAAGAAACATTATTATATACATGATACCATATATGGTTTAATTATTACCATTTATTACCCATTTATTAACAATTCCATGATAAAGTCACATTTAAGGCAATAATTGCTTTGTTTTTCATGTATGTTTTGATTTGTTATTTTTGATCCTCTAGATTTGACCATGTTACCATAGTATAAATAATTTAAAACAATATATAAATATAATACATATTCAATATATATGTATTTAGTGTAAACCATAAAAGTCATAGATATAAAATTAATTACACCGTTTAATGATACGGTAGGCCGTACGTACGCATGAACACGATTTCAATTTTCATAAATAATTATAGTTAATTAAAGGTAAATAATATATTAAAATTAGAGAATCATTTTTATATCATATATATCACATATTTTTATTTAAAATTATCATTATTACCTTCCATGTAAATCATATTTGAAGAACGAATCACATCGCTTCATAAGGTGATAGTCAATTGTACACACAAACGATGTCATCGTATCCCACATGAAATAAAAAGTAAGAATGTGCATGTGATATCATAGTTAAATAAATATTATTATATTTAAAATATAATATATATTTATTTAATATATCCTTATTACCGTCGAAGAAAATCAGAAATGAAAAACACATCACATCGGTTCACGTGGCGGTAGTCCGCTGTACACATGGGGGACGTTATTGTTTTGCCAACCGTTTTGGTTGTAAGAAGGTATATTTGATGTTATAATTAAAAATTTATAATAATATCATAAATATAATATATAAAAATTAAATAAATAATTATATTCATCCATTAGAGTTGGTGATGGAAAAAAATAACATCGGTTTGTGAGGCGGTAGTTCACCTTACACACGAGCAATGATTTTGTATCCCATTCGGTGGAAGTGGAGGAGGATTTAGGTTATTACAATAAAATAATAAAATATAAGTATATTTAAGGTAATTTTTTATTAATTATATTGTTGTAATAACAATTAGAGGAGGTAGAGGAAGAAAAAAATAAAATGATCGGTTAGGGATGTTACTTCTTCTTTAGACAACTTCTTTTGGTTTGCACCAAATGGCTTTATAGGTTTGATTTTTGAACAAAATAAGGATTATAGGATGATATGAGGCAATTAATGAAGTTATATTCAATAGTATTGTCTTATATAAATGATTTTAGAAGTGTTAAGGTGAGAGGACAGGCGGTGTCCTTTTATAAGTGGGGTGAGTGACACACTTGTAATTTTTAAAAATAAAAAGGTATACCAACATTTTTTATATGTAAAAATGAAAAAAATAGGATATTATAGAAAATATAAGATATAATGTTTAAATATTTTCATAAAATATTTTTTATAAATGTTTTGGTTCATTTTTTACCCTTATGTTTGTAGTCTAACACCCTGAAAAACCCATTTTTACCTTAACCGTGGTAGTTTTGTTTGCTTTTACTATTCACAATGGTTAAAAATTAAGTTCAAATTATTTTAAGATAAAAATTATACTAATTCAAAATATGTAATAATTTTTTTAAAATTCAATTCATAGATGTGTAAAATTTTAATTTATAATTAAACCTACCGACACAATTAGAAAGTGGTTTTCCAAAGAGAAAAGTTTCAAAAGTGTAAACCATTTTTATATTAAAATTATAAATTAAATTGATTAAAATGAAATAAATTGGATTAATATATATATAATTCAACTAATTTTATATTTAAAACCATGATAAAATAATTTTTATGTCTTTAAATTCTTTAAAAAAATGACAATTCTTCATAAAAACTAGTATTTTTCACAATTTATAGTAAAATTTACCTTTTTAAAAAATTACCAAAAATTCACCCCAAGATAATTTTGACATGATGATTTCAAAAATTAATTTTTTTTCTTCAAATAATTTTTTTAAATGTGGAAACAAGTAATTTTAAGATGACTGTTAAAAATACGACAAAACTTCTTTTTAGACAAATGCAGTTTTTAAGCATAAAATTAGATTTATTATTGTATCTTGTCTATAAAAAGTAATATAAATTTAAAATATTTAATTGAATATATAATATATAAATTTCATTAAAATCATTCTCCAAAAGTGATTTTTTTTAATTTTTTGAGGTAAAATTCATTTGTATGCATAAAAATATTTTTTTTTTCAAAAAAATATGTCCTTGTTTTTAATTTTTTTTATTTCCATTTTAATTAATTGGTTACCAAATAATTCATTATAAATACATGTATAATACAAATTTCTTCATATTTTTGTTAATAATATTTATACCCTATATTCTAATGGATGGTTGATAACTGCCATATTAAAAAATAACATTTTAATAGTATTTCATGTTTCATTTAAACACAATGTTGTGTGTAATGAAATATATACTCACTATTTCACGTAACATATGCTAAAATAATTATTCCATATAACTGAAGATAAACATGTCGTTTTATGCAACAAAAAATATAAAAATTATTAAATTTATTTGAAAAAATATATATTTCACAAGATCTTAGAGTGTTACATTCTACCCCCTTAAATAAATTACATACTCACAATTTTATGTTGTTCATGGTAAACAAGATTTTAACATTTGAAAATCCATTTATGGGAGAGCCATATAATTAAAATATTTACTAGAAAATTATATTGAAAAGAGAGAAAGGTATGTGATAAGGTCATCTAGAATAACACATACTAGGTTTCCAAATAGGAGAGCATTGGTGGGAAGTGATGATTTGGACATAGAATAAAAGAGTAATGTTCAAATTATGATGGAGAGTGGCATATATCATTGATCCCAATAAAGATAATGACCATGATAAAATAAAATACCACAAAACCATAAACTTAATAGGTGTTAAAAGGGTCATTGAAATCATTATAAATGATGGTAATAGGATAAAATTTCATTTCAGTATCATTTTCCAAACATTCTTGAATTATCATCAGAATATATATTTAATTGAATTCATTTAATTTAAAAATATCAATATCATCATTTGGTCATGACTTCACTAATTTCCACATCATATATTACACTAATAGATTAATTTTTTTATTTATGTATCATTAACATAAATTAATATTTGTAAGAGAATGAAAAGTCATTCCTTTTATCTCTAGTTATTATAAAAAAATGGTTAGAACATGTTATAAAATATTTATAAATTTTCATATGGTGTAATAATACATTAATCTATAAAACATCATCCAAATATAAACTTAAACAATTCCATAAATGGTTAAACTTATGAACATATCAAAATTAAAAAAATAATTAATAAGGTCATTAAATTTACCAAAATCAACATAACATTAATCCCCGAAATATCTTAGAGTAGCTCTTAATTATCAAATTCAAAATATGTGAATACCTTTTCATATATTTTCTTGAAACATGGTAATAACTATAATTACTATAAAACCATAATGAAAACATGCATACCTCCTCATTATTTGAATAAAACTATATATTATTTGTTGTTTTCCATAAATCCAATAATGTTTTAAACTATATCAATGATAACATGAACCACTTTGTCCACAAATTATTAGTCAGCTCCATGGTCATAAATTTTATCCAATTTACTTTATTCATTTCCATCATCTATTTATCTCAATAATATTATCTTAACATTAGAAAAATATTAAGGGTTATCATCCCTTAATCACGTGTTTTCCATAAAATATCACCTTTTAATTAAATCAACATTCTAGGCTATTAGTACCATTTAAAATATGCTTGAAACACCATAATGAAAAAATATACTAAATAGTTATTATATTTTTCATAATTCTTGAATTCCAATACATAAAAACTTCAATATTTAAACTTAATTCATAAACCATTAACTTGGATTCATCATCTTATTCCTTAATACATCTTTCATTTCATATATTTTTTAGTATCTTCATCATCAATAATAAAACCCTTACTTGTACTACATTGTAGATCCTCTTCTCGAGCATTAACACTAAGACATCAATTTACATAATTCCAATTATTTCTACATTTATAACATTAAAATATTGATTATTACTTAGGGATAAAAAATATTCTCATCAATTTCCTCAACTTAACCTTTTCATTTTCCCTCTAAAATCGCTTACTCTGTGCAGTTCTTATTCACACATAAAAGATATTCTTTTTTCTTTAAAACATTACCTAAAGTGATTCTTTCCACATTCTTGACATATAAAAAACCGAATCTTCATTCCACCATGGTCTCCACCCCCCTGAACTCTCAACGAACTCTATCATTCTATTAATCGGTGAATTTGAGAGTTGGTTATAGTGAAAATTATTAATCTTATATCATGATATCTGATTCAGTATAGTAAAAATATCTTTCAATCCCATTATAATCCCATTTAGATTCTCATCAACACATTTTTTATAACATTCAAATTTAATTTATTTCCTTCTGGTTTCTATAATTGAGTAAAACCAAAAATCATAGTGTGAATAATAATTTTCATAGTAGGAAACCACATATTCATAAAAAATAACTTCAAGGATGTGTAAATAAAAACACATTAATTTCAATCTATGACACCTTATTATTAACCTAGTTCATTAATGTATATTTTTTAAATCCTTTATTATGGTTCATAAAGTGTTTTTAAATTTCCAAAGCATACCCCCATGAGTTTCAAACTAGGTGGGTAGCAAGGCCCGTTGTAATGAACCATGTGACAATCGATTCTAGTTCAATAATCCCTTTGAAAGGTAATTACCCCCAAGGGTTCTCTGTTCCAAAGACACATACACATTTAGTATCTATATAGGGATTTAATTTCTTAGAAAACAATCACTATATCCTTTACCAAAATTCTAATACATTTTCATATATTTTTACTCATCCATAGACTTATCCTTAGTCATTTCCCTAGACATTTCCTTAGAAATATACCTAGGGATTTTACTAATGTTTTATTTTCCTAGTTTCTACTAGTTAACTAATAATTCCCTTTGAAACCATCTATAAAGACCCAATAATCTAATTTATAAACATTACATCCTTTTATATGGTTATTCAATAAATTTCACAAATACATGCTAATGGACCAAATAGGGTTAGTGTGCTTGGAAACTAGATTTAATATATTCTTATTTTATGAAATATCTTCAATAAATCCCACAAATATCTTCCCACATAATACTCTTCATTAATATACCCTACATAAAATATTTCTTCATAACCCGGGGAAAGGAAACATAAAAAAGGGTGAGCTCAAATACTATGTAAGTATAAAAAATGGGGATATCAGTATAACATGAGCATAGGGGGTATGAGAACATGAGAATGAAATTTGAAAACCATACCCTGCAATTCATAAAATCATAAATTAGATTCATTACATAAATCCTAGTAGTTCATAAGACATGAATCGTAATGGAATCAAATAACATTTTCCATGAGATCATATCATTGGTATAATATATTTTTTTCATATACATAAGAATATAAAATTATATGTCAAGGATGCTGACTAGAAAATTAATAACATGTTAAGAATTGGGTAACCACCCAAGTAATTACTTTGGGCTTGGTATAACCTCTGGTGTACCATATTTTGGGATAGGATAACCTCATGTGTACCCTATTTCAGGATTGGGATAACCTTTAGTATACCCTCTTTCAGGATTTAGATAACCTATCATGTACCCTTTGAGATCATATAACATTAATCATTACCCAATGCATTGAAGTGAGATATTGAATCCATCCATCACATATTATATACATATTTGGCCCATAAGATCATAAAACTTTAATCTTATCATAACTCATGAAATAAAATGGGTTTCATAAGCATTACATCATAAAATAACATGTGGAAAATAAACAGGGTTCATATATCACTACTAAAAATTAAGGCTATATCAACGGTTTAAAACCATGGCTATAGACCCAAAAACTGTGGCTATAGGTTACATTCATGGTTCATTCAACTGTGGATAGTATTGTCATGGCTATAGGGTAAATCCTATATCGACGATTTAAACCATGGCAACAACCCTATAGCCACAGTTTGAAAACCACGACATAAGATGAAATCAATCATGGCCTATAACCATGGTTGAAAACCGTGGATATAGACATATTTCCATGGTTCCCAACCATGGATATAGACCTATATCCATTGTTTTGAACCGGGGCTATAGACCTTCACATTCCCTAAAAAAACCAGCACCATTTAGATGGTGCTATCCCCTTTTATCCTCCCCGCTACTCCCTGCAAATCCCCCCCCCACACTCCCCCTTGCACCCCACCTGCACCCCCTACACCTTACACCACCCCATGAACCCCATGAAAAGCCCCCCAACCCCAACTAATCCCCATATAGACCCCTCCCCCTTCAAATCCCACCCTCCACTCCCCCTGGACCCCCTCCCCCTCCCTAGACAGACACCTCCCCCTCTAGGATAACACCCCCCTGCACAACCCCTACTTGGACAACCCCCTTGGACACCCCATCCCTCTTGGACACCCCATGGACAACCCACACACCTGAATAGAACCCAAACCCCCTAGAAAGACCCCAACCCCCACCTGGATAGCACCCCCCAGATAGACCCCCCTCCAAGACCCCAGGCCCTCTGGACAGACACCCCCTGAACAGACCCCCTGGAGAGACCCCCTTCCTCCTGGGCCCACCCCGAACAACCCCCATAGATATATCCCCTCCTTCTCCCTCCTGGACCCCCCTAGATAGCCCCCATCCTGGACAGACCCCCTCCCTAACCCCCCTGGACAACTCCACCCTCTTGGACAGTCCCCCCCTCCTGGACACCCCCTCCCTCTGAGAAACCCCCTGGATAGACCCCCCTTCTAGACAGACCCCCTGGATAGAACCCAACCCCTAGATAGAAGCATCCCCCACCCCCTGGACAGACCCCCCCTCTTGGACCCCACCTAGACTGACCCCCTGAAAAAAATCAATCTCAAGAATCCATATTAATAATCAAAAAAATATATCAATATACCCATTAATTATTTAGTTATATTATCGGCTAATTTGGAAAAAATAAAATAAAAATAAAATAAGAACAAGATAAATAAAGTGATAAAGTAAAATATTCTATTCTATATGAAGATTAAAAATACAACCCTCATGAGGGATTATCAAAAGGTAACAATCCTAGAACTCATGAAATGTTGTGTAGGAGGTTCAACCAGGCTAGTCAAAGCTCAGAGTTTCTCGAAAATTTCTCTAACACAAGATGAAATCTTGAGAAAAATGAAGAATGTAGTAAGTGATGTATGTGATTTAATAGAACATTTTAAAAATAAGACCCTCCTAGACACCCCCACTCTCTCCTGGACATCCCCACTCCCTCTTGGACACCCCTCCCTCATGGACACCCCCTACAAAGCCTCCTAGAGACCCCCTCCCTCTTCCCTCCTAGACACCCCCTACAGACCCTCCTGGACACCCCCACTCTCCCCTTAAAGACCCTCCTGGACACCCCTGTAGACCCTCCTATACACCCTTCCCTCATGGACACCCCATTTCACCCCTCCCTACACACCCATTCCCCCTTGAACCCCCTGAAAAACCCCCTTGTACCCCCTACACAACCCTCCTTGCACCCCCTACACACCCCCTATCCCCTTGAACACACCCCCTTACACACACCCCTTCACACTTGCACACCCCCTACACCCCCACTTCACCCCCCTGAACACCCCTTACACCACCCCCACACAACCCCCTTCAACCCCTACACCATGAACATCCACCCTGAACCCCCCCACATACCCCTTGCACCACCCCTGCACCTTGCACCACCCCCTACACAACCCCCCTGCACACCCCTTGTAGGTAAAATATTTGAATGGCACTAAAGTAGGAATGACCGGGTGTCATGGTATCTTAGTTAACACATGGAGACCTCAGGTTTAGGGAGTCATAGTGGCCTAGGTGTGCATGCATGCCTTATTGTTTGATTTTAGGTTCATAGTGATATGTACATCCCAATAGTAAATAACATGATCATTAATAAAGGATTTTGGTTCAAATGATATCCAATGTCATCCAATACATACACCACATAGTGGTATCATGAATCACCAGATAACAAAACCACAACATGATGGATTTTACTACATCATTCCAGATACTTTGGTGCATATTTACAATAATCTACTATTTTCATGTATGCATCATAGGTTTTATTCAAATCATTTAAAATCATTGTGAAATTATACCAAGTCTTTTGGATATGATCTTCATATAAACACCCTCAAACATTTGGAGAAAACATTGTACCAAAATTTTGAGAAATTAGAATCCCTCTATGGGCGTTTGGGTGGACATATTAGATTTGTGAAAGATAAGAATATATGTATAGAAGGTGGATGACTAAATAGTGATGTGGCCATGGAGATAGTTGTTTTTATTGATGATTAACTACTCAATGCTATGGTGTCATGAATACGGGTATTTTGTTGGGGGTGAAGTCTATAGAAGCACTCAAAATGATGTAGAAATTGTGGTTATGTTATAAAACATTGATTATCGTATGAATTATAATGTCATATGAAAATGTTATGCATAAGAATTTCCTAAAATCATTAAAATATCTAAAATATTACCTACTTGGGTAATCACTTATACAAATAAAGTCAAACACATAGGAGGTGTTTGGTTATAATTGGACATTTACCACTTTCCCTTAAGACATTTCAAAAGTGGAGTGCAAGTCACCATGAATAAGCCACTCTATTTATTTCATGACATCCAATTAAACTTTAGAAAGGAGGCATAACCATTACATTATTCACTACATGAGGCATTACCACTCATGTGCCAATTTAACCATGTTCAGTTCCATTTAACTCATTCAATTCATTAAAACATGGAGATTCCATTTATAAGATCAAAGGTGGGTCACTTAGTGGTGACTTGGTCATTACAGAACATGCCTACTTGGGAAATTCCATCATAAAATTCTAACAACAATTAAAGGGTGTTTTGGTTCAAAAAAACATTTTCATAAAAATAGGGAAACCCCCTAAAGGAATATAAAAAGGGTCAAGTACAATGTGTGCTTTATGACTAACAATGACATCAAGTATAAGGAAAAAATCAATGCAATATTGTCAAGAAAGGTATACCACTGTGAGTTTTCATAGATAGCACACCTCCGTTGGAGGGGTTTTATTAAAAAACCATGACTTGTTTATCTAACAAAACAATTATCTTTAGCAACAATTATTCAATAATTTCAATTTAATATAAACAAGAAGAATTAAGAAGGAAACTAAATGAAATTTAAAATATTATTGAATTAAAGAGGCTACGAGAGGGACCCTACCTCAAATGAGACCAGACACACTCGGTGCTTGACACTTTTATCAGCAAAAACTCTAAGCTGCTTCATCCATTCTCTAGGTATATACACCTCTGCATATAAATTAGGATGACCTAACCCCTATGTACGTGTCTTCATGGCCTTGAACATGCACAAGAGGATCCTTATATATATGCTCACATGCATAAGACCATTATCACCCACACACATATGCATTTTCTATATATATATATATAATCAAACCTATCCCCTTATATGTAATCTCACTTCCATGGGAGGATATAAATATAACAAGAGAACTTATTATATACATGCTTACCCATGCATACGCGGTGAGTGGCCTTTGACTCTGGTTGCTGCAACACATATGAACGGGTCCCAGGAGACTTCAAAAAAATGCCAGTGATATAATTAATTATCATTAATTGAACCTAAAAATTGAACTGGGAGGAACATTATTAGTGTGATAAAGGCAATAATAGAACAGGTGATGATGATTTCAACATCAACATGCAACATCATCATCAAGATTAAGACATTGGGAAAACAATATCTTTTTAAAGTCAACACAGTGTCACACAAAATCATGGGTGAAATGAGAGATAAAAATAAAATAATACAACTAAGGAACGACTCATTCAATGTTTTCAGTAACTAATGCCCTATGTATAGATTTTTTTTATAATTTGAATATTTATCATACATTATTTATTTCAAATAGTAGCAATGATCACCATTCCTACCTCTCTTGATATTTGAAGGAAATATGTGCAAAATTAATAGTGTAAGAATTATAATGCATTATTGGTCATTGATACATTATTAGTAGATGGAAAATTGAATGATGTGTGGTTCACTATCTATTTAGGAAGAAAATAAAGTGGCACTTAAAAAACTGATTATATAATTGTGATGTCTTGAAAACATAAAAAGGAATACTTTTTAAAGTTTTCTATAGTATTTTTAATCTGAAAAATGCATGGATATCTAGAAATAATAATATTTTAATATTATGGAGCAAGTTAGATCACATGATTCTACATTCAGCTTACAAAATCACAGTTATCAAATCATTAAACAAAATCAAGAATGAAAACAAATTAGAACAGACCTTAACATCAAACAACTGCAATAACAAATTATCAAGAATATACCATAACACCAACTGCAATAAAAAATTATCAAATACTGCAAAACAATATAAATGTAAACATTATTAGAAGAAAAAATTTCCTTTAACTAAATTTACACAACCTCATAACACTTCCAACTAAACCTTTAAAGGGTAATATTTTTTTGGAATTGACACAGTTTTAGTAGGGGATTACCCTAAAAATCACCATAGATTACTGAGGTATGGATGAACGACCACTAGAGATAGGTATGAATTTCTTGGGAGAGAAGATTTAGTGAAAGAGTAACTACAATTATCTTCGTAGAAAGTGTAGGGGTCGACTCGTGTAAATCCCGCTCGTGGAAGGTCATAGTTCAGCCGATGCACCGATTGGTGGAGGAAAACGAGACGAAGGGGGTGGAGGAGGAGTGGAACGTATGATCAAGGGGGTGGGAGAAATCACATGATGAAGGGGGTGGGATCGAATGGAGAATCTTTTGAGGATAGGACAAGGGAGAATCGATCGGTTGGCAATGAGGGAGAAGGGTTTACAGGTGGGAGATGAGTCTCATCACCGTGAGAGAGGTCGAGGGTTCAGAGGGTCGCATATCGGGGGAGGAGTGGTGGCGTTCCACTACTAAAAAACAAGGCTATATCCATGGTTTAGAACTGTGGCTATAGGACCAAAAACCATGGTACAGGTTATAGCCATAGTTTCATAAACCATGGCTAGTATTGGAATGGATATAGGGAAAAAACTATAGCCACAGTTTCAAATCGTGTCTATAGGGCTATAATAATGGTTTGAACCATGAAAACACCCTATATCCCCGATTTGAAAACTGTGGCAGTATCCTTAATTATGGAATACATATAGCCACAGTTAAAAACCATGGCTATAGTCCTTTTTATACAGCTTTAAACAGTGGATATATGGATATAAACATGATTTTAAACCATGGCTATATGTCCCCCCATTCCATAAAAAACAGCACCATTCAGCAGTGCTGGCTGTTGAGATGACTGTATTTTACAGACAAAAGGCTACTGGAATGTATTCTACCTTTCCCCTTGCACATCCCCTACCCCTTCCCTATCACACCCCCCTGCACCCCCCTGCACACACCCCCTTCCCACTCCCTGCAAACACCCCCTACCCCCACACCCCCTGCCCCCTTCCCCAGCACCCCATACACACCCCCTATACACACCCCCTGCCCACCCCCAACACACCCCTTCCCCCTACACACCCCCTGCCCCCTTCCCTAGCACACAACCCCTGCCCACCCCCCCTGCACACTGCCTAACCCCCAATACACCCCGTACCCACCCCATGCTCCCCTCCCCCTGCCCCGTGCACCCCCCAACACACCCCCTTCCCCCTCACCCTGCCCCCTGCACACCCTCTTCCACCTTCCCCAACACACCCCTACCCACCCTCCTGCACACACCCCCTACCCACCCCCCAACACACCCCCACCCCCTCACCCTACCCCTGCACACCCCTACCCCTTCCTCAGCACACATCCCGTACCCACCCCCTGTACACTCCCACCCCCCAACACACCCCTAAACACCCTCATGCACCCCTCCCCCTGCCCCTTGCACACCTCCCCCCTCCCCCCCAACACACCCCCTTCCCCCTCACCCTACCCCCTACACACCCCCTGCCCCCCTGCACACCCCCTGCCCCCTGCACACACTTCCAGCCCACTGCACTTCCCCCCAGCCCACTGCACCCCCCCCACACCCCCCTGCCCACCCCCGCACCCTACCCATGCCCCTTGAAAAAGAACCCAACACACCACTTCCCCTTTCCCCCTCCCCCTGGCACCCCTCCCCCTACCCTTTACACCACCCCACCCCCTCTTCCCAGCACACTCCCCTACACCCTCACCCTGCCCCCTGTACACCACCATGCCCCCTTCCCCATCACACCCTCTACCCCTTCCCCAGTACACCCCCCTGCCCACCCCCTTTCCCACCCCCCCTGCACACACCCCCTGCCCACTGCACTTCCCCCCAGCCTACTGCACACCCCCAACACACCCCCTACACCCCCCGCACCTTAGCACACCCCTTGACCACCCCTTGCACCCTACCCATTCCCCTTGAAAAAGAACCCAACACCCCCTTCCCCTTTCCCCTCCCCCCTTCACCCTCCCGCACCCCTTGAACCACCCCTCCCCCTCCCCCCAACACACCCCCTACCCCCTTCCCACACCCCCTGCCCACCCCCTACACACTGCACACCCCCTGGCCACCCCCATCCCACTGCACACCCCTCCCAGTACACCCCCCTACACCCCAACACACCCCCCTGCACCCCTCCCCCTACCCTTGTACCCCCTACCCCCTCCCCCAACACACCCCCTACACCCTCACCCTACCCACTGCACTATTGACTATCATTGGATTGAATGGATGATCTATGGTGATCTGAGAGTCGGTGGAAATGGATATTTCATATTAGAATTTAGGGATAAGTGGGTCAGCCACATATAGTCATTGAATTTAGTGATGGATAGAATAAGGGATACAAAGACCAAGTATTTGGTTTGGAAGGTCAATGATAATGGTACTCCTATTGTGGGGAGAATCATATCAGTTGTGGGTGACTGACCCTCATGTAATATGGGTCGTTTTGGTAGTGAGGATGATCATTGAACGATTGGTGTGAAAAAGTGATGATAGTGTGTGGTAAGATCCTATCTTTTCTGGTTCCTTGGGTAATACTAGATTTGAAGTTCATATGTGGAATTGAGTGGATTTAGTGAATTGGAATCGAGCTCAGGATGGTTTTTGAGTGATCTGAGGGTGAATCACATCAGAGGTAAGTCAATGCTTTGAGTGGGAGTAGGATGGAGGAAGCAAATCATGCCTTGATGTTTGGATTTGTGTAACAGAAACATTTTTAGAATTCAGATATGGATAATAGTGAGTTATCATGGAATTGACAACCGTAGTAGTCTGTGAGACTTGTTTTGATGAATACAATGGATTCTCAGGGATGAGAAGTGTTAAGGTGGATAGTTTTTAATTCCCCA
This sequence comes from Viscum album, assembly GCA_963277665.1. Classification (NCBI taxonomy): domain Eukaryota; kingdom Viridiplantae; phylum Streptophyta; class Magnoliopsida; order Santalales; family Viscaceae; genus Viscum; species Viscum album. The sequence goes on along the minus strand of OY728128.1, from coordinate 2,076,788,469 downwards.
TAGGTTTCCAATTCATTATTTTTGGAGGAAATTTGTGTTTTTAATAGGAAGCATGTATTGTTGCTTAAATTGGATTTTGGATCAGAAATCTGAACATTAAATGTTCCTAAATGGTATTTTTGGATTTGGTTTGAGTCCGCTGTTGGAACATCTAGGGTTTGGGTGGAATTTGGTGGAGGTTTAGGATAAAAAATAACTTAAATTTAAGCTATCGTATACTTTCATGCTGTAACCCATTGAGTTTATGCCTTGAATGGGGTTGGTTGAGGGGTGAACTCCCTATCTCGAGCATTTTTAGCCGTGAACCTCAGTTAAAGCCATGAAATTACTAGGGGTAGGGATTTATGGTGTGAAACCCCTGGTCACACCGTGAATCACACCTAGGTGGATTTATTTTAATAGGTTAAATTTTGTCTTTTTCTGGGCCAAGTGTTTGAAAGTGATGAACTGAAGAAAGTGTAAAGTTTTCAAGGATGTTTTTTTGTGTTTTATGAAATGAAAACAAATATTTTCTTTAAGTTTGAGATTTTTATGAGAATGATTGGTTCATGTTTTCTCAAAATGAGTAAACTATCATCTCTAAAGAGAAGAAAATTTCATTTTCTACTATTGAGTTGGTTGAAACTATCTACTAGTCCACGTTGAAGGCTTGGGGAAATCATGTAAAACAGCTTAAAATGTCATTTCAAATATACAAAACCAATCTTCATAGCATATAAACATTATATAATAATGAAAACAAGTTTTTAAAATACTAAAGAAATTATAGAATTCAAATTAAAGGGTTAGGCAGAGGGAACTTACGTCAACATCAAGCTGCGCTGCTTTTGATGACGACAACTCGAATCTTCCTTTTTTTTCTGCTTGCACGCATATGAAACTTAAAATATATATAAGGACACCTATCCACTATGTACATATTTTCATGGAAAAATATGAACAAGGGGGTCCTTAGATATATGTTTGTACTTTCATATACCCCTTTACACTTACACATGTATGCATTTTTCATATCTATATATAAGCACACCTTGCCCCAATATATATATTCATACTACCATGAGTGAATATATATAAAAGGGGAAATTATATATGTATATTCCTACCTATGTATACACATGTAATCCTTCATCAACAGAAACTCGAATCCACCTCAACGAGATCTAGAAAGCACTACAAAAATATAAAGAACCAAAAAATCACAAAATCCCAAATTAAAATTTGGCCAAAGAATAAAAATGGAATAAATCTTACCCAAATATGATGTTGAACTAACTACCATTGATTGTGATGGATAGAAATAGCCTTATAATAAGAAATCACCTATAGGAAAATAGTGGGAAAAGAAATGAGATATAAAGACATCTTATATATATGTGATCAGTGTTGATAAATGACACATGAATCCATTACCATTATAGATTCTATAATTACTTTCTATTATTACCACAATATCATCATTTAGTCACTCTCATTGGACTGATAATTTATGGTGGTCATGTCAACACAAAATAGCTACAAACATACACATTGTTCATAAAAATATCAATAATAATTGCATCAGTACATGAATAAACAATAGAAATAACACATTAATGAATAATACCCTAGCCCTAACCTGCACCCCCACTACCCCCAGCACCCCTATCACCAACACCCCCTATACCAGCCCCCCTTCACCATTTCCCCCATCCCCCAGCACCCCCTCTTGCACCATCCCCCAACACCCACCCCACCCCCAGCCCCTCCCCCCAGCCGTCAGACCCCCAAATCCTCCCCCCATCCCTTATCCCCTTACAACCCCACCCCACTTCCCCCTACACCACCCCTCCACCATACCCCCTACACTAGCCCCCTGCACCACTCCTATAACGACCCATAATTTACATACATTGTTAATAATTCAGAATTTAAGCATACTTATTAAAACATATAAGAAAACCATGATAAGACCATATAGGTATAGTGTCTTTAGAAATTGAGAAACATAAACAACTGGTTCATAAAGCATCTACATTGTCTACCATTTATTTCATCATATCTAGAGTCCCTTTTAGCATATCCTACTTAATATCCTTCTTCCTGACCTGGGGAAAAGAAAACATACAAAAGGGTGAGCTCAAATGCTCAGTAAGGGTAAACAAAGGAAATATCAATCATATCATATTCATAAGAATATAACATTTTTAAAATCTTAACCTGCAAAAGAGATCATAATATCATAACATGGGATAAATCATAGTAGTGAAAGTGCCATCCCAATAATCATAACATAGAACATGAAACCTTGTGGCATACAGACATAATCATATAGAATCATTTCTTATTAGTCAATACTCATTTCCAAGACTATCTTAGCAGACAAAGTCCATTTTTGAACCGAGTTCACTCCTCGTTCTAGTCCCGTATCACTGAACCTATTTAACTTGACATTCTAGCCATATCTATCTCATGAGATATAAATATTTACCCAATAAATTTTAGGGATATATAGGTCCCAACCATCTCAAAATGAAACCATTCTTATGTGTGCCACAAAATCATAAATCATACATCATAGCATAACCCATGCAATAAAAATGGGATTCTTAAACACCATGTCATCATAAAACAACCCATATAAGATAAAGGACTTCATAAAATAATTACATCATAACATAATCAAATAAATGTAATAATAGGGATAGAAACAGAACCCTATATTATATTATATGGAAAATAATTTTTATTAAACACTTGAACTCCATTCTTGAGGAAAATATCCTTTCTACTTCAAAAACATTTTTTCCTTTCTTAACATGTCATAAAATTTTATACTAAAAGAAGTTAATTAAAAATAAACTTGAAAAATTTTAAAGGAAGATTCATGGAAATAATGTTCTATGAAATCATAAAAATCCATTCATGCCATATAAGTTAAAAAAAATTCTTCTTGTACTTTGGCCGAAAAAGTCAAAAAGTGTCTCGTACTGAACACGACAAAAGATTCCTTTCATATCTTTTACTAAAATTTCACCAATAAGTAAAATTGGATTTAAAAAATTGTAAGATTATAGAAATAATATTACATATTAGGGAAACATGGATGTGGATGATAAATACACCCCAGTAAATACCAAAGTATAAACAATCTCAGATAAAAATGAGATTGTGAGATTTTCCCTTACCTTAGGTCCGATATGATTCGTACGTATCCGAACCTCCTGTATAATGATTTAAATAATGTAATTGACTTATTAAAAAATCATATTCATTTTTATGATATCATATATGGTCATATTCTTATATTCTTATTAGTAATATTTCATTTCTACTTGTTATTCAGGTGTTCATTGCTTTATGTTTTTATGCATGTCTTGTCGAATAAATTATTATTCCACTTTTTTAGGTTATAGATACCTTATTTACAGAATGGTATTAGTGTAATATATATCATATTTATTTATTCAATTAATTTATATAATCATTATTCCATGAAGATCATTTAGAAAGAGTCTCATCACATCGTGGAGACGGTAGGCCGTATATACGCACGAGCGATGATATCGTTCCCATAACTATTGAATGGTATTGGAGTGGAAGATAGAATATCTCATAATTAGTATCATGTTATAATAATCATATATAGTTATTCTTTATACCATTATACCCATCCAAGTAAGGTGGTGGTGGAAAACAGATTACACCACGACGTGGAGACAATATTCCGTACGTACACACACGCGGTGATTTCATTTTCCGTAGGTTGAATAGAAGGTGAAATAGGTTTGTTTAATATTTATAATAACATATCAGTATACGAGTGATATTGATGTTATTAATTTACGATGAAACAAATAAAGAATAATAAGTAGAAGAAGAAATAAATTGGAAAGAATCGATAAAGGACATTACCTCTTCTTTGACGCGCCTCTTCTTAACCTCCACTTAGGGTACTAAAGATGGTCTTTGAAGAAGACCAGGACATCTAGGATGTTTCTAGAGAAGTTGAGAAGAAAAATTGGTAGGGTTTGGACAATCTTTAAGGCTCAAAGTGGTGTGAGGAGGAGAGGGAGGAGGTGCCCTTTTATAAGGGAGGAGAGGGGAACCTTTGGAAAAACTTAAAATATTATTTTATAATAAATTCATATTTGGTTTATAATGGCTCCAAATTGATTTATTTCGAGTCTAGGGTGGTTATTGGTCGAAATAATCTCAACCAATAGGTTTTAGACAATTTTAGGTTACCATTTTAATCTTATCATTTAGATTTAACTCTAAGTTAAATAATTTAACTTTAACCGTGTCTTCTTGTATTATTACACTATATGGTTAATAAACATACTATAAACTTTCAATCGAATCCCAGTTGGTTCCTTAATATAATATATATTATTATATAAGTCTTTTGGCCAAACCTTATATTTTTAGGAATATAATATCAATTAATAATTTAATATTTGTTTTAAAAACTCTTTTATGTCAATTTTGACACTATTTAGTAATTTGTTTTTTTCTAAATTCATAAAAGAATTATTACTTTGAAAAAAATTAATATAACCAACCAATATATGTTATATTAACCTAGAAAATTAGTTTAATTCATAAAAAGTCTAAAATTACATTTATTTGAGTATTTAAAATATCAATTATGTTAATATTTCATTTATAAGGTAATTACTGCATCATCATTATGTCATAAATAACTTAAATTATTTAATGTATAAAAATTATAAATAAAATATCATTATGTAGGAAATATTTTCAGATTTATAATTAATATTTATAATCAAATTTATCTTATGTATAACCCTATATTAAAAATGTTTTACTTATTAATCTTTGATTTTCACCCTTTTAACTCCTCTTTGAATTAAATAATAATAAATGTCCTAATCTAATCCAAGTGGACTTAAATGGTCATAATTTATTCCTAAGGTTGTTTTTGGTCGAATTAAACTTATCCAATAGAATTAGTATGTGTGTTAGGGTAATAATAATATCATTTTTACCATTAATTACCCTATTTACTTTTAACCGTGGTAAAAAAAGTAAAAAGTCACTATTCACCAAAAATTATTTTTATCTTATTGAACCACATTTTACTTACTGATAACAACTGTGTCTCTTGGATTTTTGAAATTTCACTCCCAGAAGCGGTAAAATTAAGTTTTATGTAAATTTGCAAATTGTCCTAGGAGGTGGGTAAAATACGGTGAAAAGTTCAATAAAATTTTTATATATCTAAAATTATTATAAAATGTCTCCAATGAATTACATTTAACTTATATAGGTATTATGTATCTATTTTGACCTAAAATAAATTTAAATAAAATAAATTATTATTTAAATAAAAAGCCGGTTTTAACCAATAACTTAGTGTTTTCACTATTCATTAAAAATTGAAAGTTTTCAAAAAAATACCAAAAATTCACCTAAGCTAATTTAGATATTCCAAATCCAAAAATGAAGTCCATTTTGAAAGATAAAATTTATAAAATTTCAAAAAGTGGGTATTACTATTCATAATGTCTAGTTTATATAATATGTTAATAACATATCATTGTTTAGTGAAACTCAGTATTGCGTACAATGCAAGCTATCGAGGAAGGTTTCTCTAGCGTGTAACGCAAGCCAAGATAGTGTTGTGTGTAGTGAAATATTTCTTTACTATTGCATATAATATAATACATAAAAACAAAATATTTCTCATAAAATCTCAGGGTGTTACATTCTACCCCACTTAAAAAGAATTTCTCCCTCAAAATTCGTCACTTCGTAACAAACAAATGAGGATGCCTATCCCTCATCATATCCTCAAGTTCTCATGTAGCTTCTTATAATTTGTGGTTCCTCCATAAAACTTTAACCAAGAGAGTGGTCTTGTTTCGTAGAACTTTTTCACTACGATCCAGAATCTCTATTGGGTGTTCTTCATAAGAAAGATCTTGCTCCAGCAGTACAACTTCTAAGCTTAGTACATGTGAAGGATCAAGTATGTACTTTCTCAGGAGAGATACATGAAACACATCATGAACTTGAGAGAGATTCGGTGGAAGCGCCAATAGGTAAGCTACCTTCCCAACACGATCCAGTATTTTAAGAGGACCAATATACCTAGGGCTTAGCTTTCCCTTCTTTCCAAATCTCATTACTCTCTTCCAAGGAGATATTCATAAGAACACTTTATCATCCACTTAAAACTCTAGGTCTTTTCTTCGGTTGTCGGCATAACTTTTTTGTCGACTCTGAGCTACTTTTATGTGTTGTTGAATAGATCTTACCTTTTCTGCCATCTCATCAACAAGATCAGGTCCTAATAGATTTCTTTCCCCAAATTCATCCCAGCAAGTTGGAGTTCTAAATTTTTTTCCATAGAGAGATTCATAAGGAGCCATATGAATACTGGAGTGAAAGATATTATTATAATAAAATTCCACCAAAGTTAGATGTTGATCCCAAACACCTTTGAAATATATAGAGAAAGCTCTCAACATATCTTCTAGAGTTTGAATTGTCCTCTCAGACTGAACTTTTGTCTAAGGATGATAAGCAGTGCTGAAACTCAACTCTGTATCTAGAGTATGCTGAAGACTTCGCCAAAACTTCAAGGTAAACCTTGGATCCAGATCAGATATAATGGAAAGTGGTACTCCATGAAATCTTACCACTTCCTTCACATATATCCTGGAAAGCTGATCAAGAGAGAAATCTTCTCTAATAGAAATGCAGTGTGATGACTTCATAAGACGATCAACTATAAACCAGATAGCATTATTGCCTTTGGATGTTATAGGAAGTCCAATGACAAAGTCCATAGTGATGTTTTCCCATTTCCATTCTGGTATGGGTAATGGTTGTAACATCTCCTTAGACTTCTGTCTCTCAGCTTTAACTTGCTGACAAACCAAGCATTGAGAGACATATTCATCAACATCTCTTTTCATGCCATCCCACCAGAAGTACTCATTCAGATCCCTATACATCTTCATGATTCTAGTATGAATAGAGAATGAATAACTATGATCCTCATCCAGTAGCTCCTTCTTTAATTCGGGGATGGGAGGAACACAAACCCGATTCCTGAACTTTATTATCCCATCACAATCAAGGTTGAATTCAGGAACATTTCTCACCTTCTTTTGTAACTCGACATCTTCTTTCTGTGCCTCTTGAATCTTCACATGTATAGATGGTTGAACATTCATTTGATAAAGATAAGATTTCTCCCCTTCCATTAAAATTCCAAGATCCATCCTTTGTAAATCCATAAATATTGGATCTTTTGTGATCCTCATCATGGATAAGCTAGCATGGTCTTGTCGACTTAATGCGTCTGCGACCTTGTTTGCTTTCCCAGGGTGGTAATGGATTGAGCAGTCGTAATCCTTAATCATCTCCAACCATCTTCTTTGATGCATATTCATCTCCTTTTGTGTGAAAATATACTTTAAACTTTTATGATCAGTATAAATATCACACCTTTCACCATAAAGGTAATGCCTCCAAATCTTTAATGCAAAGATTACCGCAGCTAACTCAAAATCATAAGTTGGGTAATTTTGCTCATGGATTTTCAACTGTCATGAGGCATAAGCTATCACCATATCATTTTTCATAAGAACACACCACGGTCCCTTCTTGGATGCATCACTGTAGATTACAAACCTTTCTCCACTACAAGGCAGTGTGAGCACAGGTGCATTGGATAACCTTCTTTTTAACTCCTTGAAATTCTTTTCACACTCCTCCGTCCTAATGAAATTAACTCCTTTTAGAGTCAACGAGGTGAGTGGATTAGATAATCATGAAAAATATTTCACAAAACTTCAGTCATATCCAGCCAAACCAAGAAAACTTCAGATCTCAGTTACTGTTGTTGGTCTCGACCATCTTTCTATAACCTCTGTTTTTGCTAGATCCACAGATATCCCCTCTTTTGAGATTATATGACCCAAAAATGAATATTTTTGAAGCCAAAATTCACACTTGGTAAATTTAGCATAAAGATTCTCCTTTCCTAGGGTCTTTAATACAATTTTCATGTGATCTTCATGTTCTTCCTTGATCTTTGAATAGACAAGAATATTGTCTATAAAGACTACCACAAATTGATCAAGATATTCTCTAAAGACTCTATTCATCGTATCCATGAAGATAGTATGGGAATTAGTAAGACCAAATGGCATCACTATAAATTAATAGTGTCCATACCTTTTATGGAAAGCCGTCTTTGGTATATCCTCCCTTTTGACCCTTAATTGATGATACCCTGAATGAAGATCAATCTTGGAAAAGTATTGAGCTCCACGTATTTGGTCAAATAAGTCATCAATGCATGAGAGAGGATATTTTTTATTGATAGTGATCTTGTTAAGTTCTCGATAATCAATGAATAGTCTCATTGATCCATCTTTCTTCTTAACAAATAGAACAGGTGCTCCCCAAAGTGATGCACTAGGGCGTATGAATCCCTTATAAAGATTATCTTGGGGTTGCTTCTTCAATTCCTGTAACTCAATTGGGGCCATTCTATATGGTGTCTTTGAAATGGTCATAACACCCGGTATGAGTTCTATTGAAAACTCAACTTCACGATTTGGTGGAAGACCTTGCAATTCCTCTGGGAAGACATCATAAAACACCCATACAATGGGCATATTCTTAATCATGAGTTTATCTCCAACCATTTGAGATAAATAACCTTTATTTATTGGAATAAAGACCCATAAGATGGAAGAAATTTACACTGGAAGGTTATATTCATCCTTGCATCGATAGGTGATCATAGATTGATCAGGAATATGAAATGTGACTTACCATCTTTTGCAATCGATATGAGATCCATATAAGGAAATCCAATCCATGACAAGAATCAAATCAAATTCTACTATAGGATGGATAACAAGATTTGGAGGAAATACTTTCCCACAAACATCAATTGGAGAAGAATTATAAACTTTTGATGCAACTGTTGTGCCATTAGGAGTTGTCACAGCTAACTCAACAGCTAATTGTTGAGGTAGTACGGCGATACCCTTAGAAAATTCTTCAAAAATAAAAGAGTGGGTGGATCCAGAATCAAATAAAACATTTTCTACTTTAGAGTGGACGGTAAGTGTACCTTTCACCACTTCATTATCATACTCCACATAACCGATAGAAATTTCATGTGACTTTCCTTTGTCTTTGGCCTTAAGAGTTTGTTGACGTCAATCATCATCAACAACCCTTGGATTAGATCATTGATTAGCATAATTCCCTATTTCCTTTCACTTGTAACATTGAAGTGTAGGAGGTGCATTCTGTGTAGCCCTTTCTTTGTTCGCATCACTAGAAATATTTTTCCCATCATTACCGAATTCAAATGCCCGATGACCTTCTTTTACACATTTGAACCATTTAATTGTCCCTTTAAGAAAATTCCCTCCATGTTTCTTTCCACACTTTGAGCATAAGGTAAAACTCATCTTCTTTTCCGTGTGGTCTTTAAATTTCCCTTTGAATTCCATTTTCCTCTTCTTATCAAACCCATATGACTGATCGGTTAATCCAATCTCCATATCAACCATGAGAGCACATCGAACAATTTCATTGTAGCTATTGAAGTCCCTTATGGATAACACCCTTCGAAGACTTGGTTTTAAGCCACTAAATAACTGATCGATCTTACTCTCAGGTTGGATAATAATTCCGGAAGCATACCTTGCAAGTCTTGTAAAATTTGCTTCATAGGTACCAACAGATTCATCATCCTTTTTCTTTAGTTAAAGAATCTCCTTCTCCATATTTGTTCGAAGAATACAAGGGAAGTACTTATTAAAAAATAAGTTCTTGAACTCATCCCATTCCATGGACTCAATTTCATCTCTTTGCCTCATATTCTTGATAAGATTCCACCATTTATCAGCTTCACCTTCCAAACGATATTCTGCTAAGATGACTTTATCATGCTTAGAACATTGAAGAACTGAAAATATCTTTTCATTAATACTGATCCATTGTTCAGCAACTAATGGATCAATAGACCCGCTGAATGAGGGTGGACGCTGCCTCATGACGGATTCAACAGAATGTTACTCCTTCCTTTGCTCGTTTAGAAGTCCTGCATGATTCATAACTTGAGAAAGTTGTGTGATCATCGCTACAAGATTTTTCATTCCAGCTCCCATAATGTTTGGTTGCTCAGGGGGACAATCATTGCATTGCCCGACACATTTAGCATTAACACGGTTCCTTCGGGTTCCAGCCATTGACTAAAACCAATAAGAATAGTGTGAGAAACACTAATCATAATAGAAAAACCACATAATCAAGAATAAAATTTCACACTTAAGGTATTATCATAGGTTATTCATGGCCATTTCTAAAACACTAATATTGTGTTCTATGCTTAGACATATCCTTTGGGTTTTTACTACGACTTTTACATCCTAGTTTCCAAAGGTTGACTATACCTTTCCTTTGATACCAACTATAACGACCCATACTTTACATACATTGTTATTACTTTAGAATTGAATCATACTTATTACAACATATAAGAAAACCATGATAAGACCGTATAGGTATAGTGTCTTTAGAAACTGGGAAACATAAACAACTGGTTCATAAAGCATCTATATTTTCTCCCATTTATTTCATCATATCTAGAGTCCCCTTTAGCATATCCTACTTAATATCCTTCTTCCTAACCTGGGGAAAAGAAAACATACAAAAGTTCGAGCTCAAATGCTCAATAAGGGTAAACAAAGGAAATATCAATCATATCATATTCATAAGAACATAACATTTTGAAAATATTAACATACAAAAGAGATCATAATATCATAACATGGGACAAATCATAGTAGTGAAAGTGCAATCCCAATAATCATAACATATATCATGAAATGTCACGACCCGTCCTCGGGGCCCGTGCCGTGACTACCCCAAGCCCGCCTTCAATAGGACAGGGGTTGGCGACTAGCACCAAGGTGTAAATCCTGGTAAAAAGGGAAGGCATTGCCTTTGAAAAGTAAAAAAACACCTCAGAGTAAAAAAGTAGTAGAAGTAAACACTAAGTAAAATCTGGTACAAGAGTAAGTGCGGAAAAAGTAAATGGGCCAGTATACAAACCCAAACTGAAAGTAAAGTACAAATCGAAAGGGAAAACAACAACTGTAAAGTAAAGCCACAATGCTGAGCTGTCCACTGGAAATCCCACCTGAAGGGTGGGTACAGATAGCTCCACTGCTCCTCGGGTTCCGCCGTCCGCTCCGAGTATGTCCCGCCCAGTGGTCCACCTCTAGGTACCGTCCTGCTCTGCAAGCCTCAACCACGATCAACGCTGTCCGTCGTCTGCAACCAACACAATGTAGTGCGGGCATAGCCCGTGCAGGGGTGAGTATAAGATACTCAGTAGGGACCCCGAGACCCCCGAAGGTCTCCCAAAATCCATAAAGGATAAACCACAAAGGAAAGATACAATCATGAAGTAACAACCGACACTGCTTAGGTATATGCCCATACATATACCTAAGTCATCAATTCCAATATGCTCCAACCTTCGATCCCAAGTACAACCCAGTCCACACAGGAAAGTATACGTATTCCACATAGGAAAGCAAAATGTAATCCACACAGGATAGCACAACACAATCCACACAGGAAAGCAAACAGGATTCAACTCACACAGGTATACTTCTTCGAAGATGATAGAGATGATCACTGATCCATCTAAGTCGTCAGACCAACAAAGGATCGACAGGTACTAACCCCCGCAAAGACCCACACAGGATCGGTAGGAAACTAACCCCCGCAAAGACCCACACACGATCAGACCCACACAGGATCTATAGGCACTGGCTCACACAGAACCACTGAGCGCTGGACCACACAGGATCGGACCCACACAGGATCGGTACCACTGATCCACATAGGATCGCTGAGTTTTGTAGTCGTCGCCGTCGAATCCACTGAGGATCTCTGTACAGTCGTCGTCGTCACAGTAGCAGTCGCAACCAGCACTAGGGTTCCCGCACACAGCAAGGTCGTTCGGGAGGGTCCGCTCCACGAGCCGAGAGGCTGATACATCAACTGACACATAGTTCAGAGTTGATGTATCCAAAAGTTCTGTATCTTCAACAGGAACTCAACGTCGCAGACGACACGTCAATCAGACACCAGGTCTGAGAGTTATTGGCTTTTTCGTCCCAGGGGCCCGGTTGGTTTTTAAGGAAAAACCAACCCAACTGTACTCCACCTGCGTCCAAACCTCGGGCGGAGTAAGCCAAAAGATCCGTCTCACTAAGAGGAATTCAACAAAGTTGACGACACGTCAATCAGACGTCCGAAGCTCAAGATATGAGCGTTTCCACTCCGAGGGCTCGGTTGGTTTCGTGTACGAACCAACATGGCCGAACTCAAAGTATTCCGAAACCTTGAGTGTGATATACCGAAACGACCGTCTCGTTCCAAGGATTGTGTCTCTGCTGACGGCGCATCGATCAGAGGTCTGTAGCCCAAGTTATGGGCAATTGAACCCAAACAGTCCGAAAACGGGGGTTTCGGGCCCGGACCGACCCGGCCCGAGACCGACCCGGCCCGAGACCCCCCGGTCGGCCCAAACCGGGTCGACCCGCCCCGGGTCCGGGTCGGCGCGGCCCGGCGCGGCGCGGCCTGGTCTGGCGACCCGCGCGCTCGGCGCGCTGGTCGGCTGCTTGGCCAAAATGGCCGAGCCGTTTTGGCTCGTGCGAGGGGGGGGGGGGCTGCCCCTCCCTTTTCTTGTAACCGTGGCCCCTTAGTTGGGGCCACTTTAATGTCTGGCCGGGGGAATTAATTCCCCCGGCTCCTCCCTGTCCGGCCGGCCCGAACTGGCCGGCCGGTTCCTACCCAACGGGACCGGCGATGGCCGGTCCCCTTCCTGTTCCGACGCCGGTGGCCCGGTCCGGCCACCGGTCACCTTGCTCCGCTGCGGCCAGGAACCGTCCGCGGCCCTTGTCGTCAGGCGCGGCGCCACAACGCCGCACCCCTTCGCTGTGACACCGGTATTGGCTGCGGTATTTTCAGAATTTCTTCGACGCGGCGCGACGGTGTCGCGTCTTTGTATTAATTCACGGCGCGATGCGACGGCGTCACATCCTTGATCTTTTTTCCATGGCGCGGCGCGAAGGCGCCGCACATTTCCTTTCGCATGAATCCGCGTGGTGCGAAGGCACCACGCCTTCCCGTACCAAACCACAAATTAACCAACATGAAAATAAGGAGAAGGGTTGGCCGTGTTTGTGCGGTCCAGCCCCCTCACGTTATTCGATAACTATTGGTTTTAATCCACAAAGATCGTCAAGTTGGTATTCATGAACAAAATAAATAAATAAAACCCCTACCTCGGTTTCAAGAACGGTGCTCGTCAACGAGCTGTGGAAAATGACCGTCACAGAGGTCAGGAGTCGCGGAAAACGAACGTCGATTCCGCTGTCGTCGAGGTGCATCCGAAGAGGAAACGTCGTTGGAGAAGTTCTCCGTGTTTTTCGGCGGAGATGTTCTTCGTTGAAGAACGGTGTTCTTCGTCGGAGTCCTAGGGGTTCTTCACATTCTTCGTCGAAGATGTTCTTCGTTGGAGAGGAAGAAGATCTTCACGCTTTCCAAATCCTCTCAATGTGGCATAAACTCTAACATTAATAAAATAAGCCTATGTATTAATTTATTAACACAACTTAACCTTTTGAATTTCAAGAGTTTTAAATTCAATTAACCACACATAACTCACCTCATTAAATTTCACAAGTACTTAAGTTATCAAAATTTAATGGGAGTTGAGAGGGGTTAGAGGATATGAAGGGTTGGGGTTCATATGGGCCCCACCACCCTCATAACCTCCCAAGGGAGGTTGGGTGGTTACCCAACTTCCATCAAGAACTAAACACTTAGAATAAAAATTGTAGAAAAATAATAAATTAATTCCACAATTTTTATCTTCCACACCCGAGATAACGCAACTCCAGAACAGGAGTTCCTAAGCAATTATCGGCGCTGCGATTCCATCGGTTCCCTAGAAATTTAATTCCAGGCACCGGTTCAAAAGTTAGAAAATCCCGCTCGTTCGTTCACTGAACGTACCCGAGCTAAACTTCGAATAGAAATTCCGGGCACTCCGGGCCTCAGAATCAAGTGCCGTCTGAAACCGCGTTCTTGTAAAATTCCAAATAAAATTAAGAAAAAAATTCCCTTTAATTTTACGGGTCTTTACGTGAAACTTTTTGGCATACACATATAATCATAGAGAATCATTTCTTATTAGTCAAGACTCATTGCCAAGACCATCTTAGCGGACAAAGTCCATTTCTGAACCGAGTTCAGTCCTCATTGCAGTCCTGTATCACTGAACCGGTTTAACTCGCCATTCTAGACATGTTTATCTCATGAGATATAAATCTTTACCTAATGAATTGGAGGGAGATATAGGTCCCACCCATCTCATAATGAAACCATTCTTATGTGTGCCTCAAAATCATAAATCATACATCATAGCATAACCCATGTAATAAAAAGGGGATTCTTAAACATCATGTCATCAAAAAACAATCCATATAAGATAAAGGAATTCATAAAATAATTCCATCATAATATAATCAAATAAATTTAATAATAGGGATAGAAACAGAACCCTATATTATATTATATGGAAAATAATTTTGATAAAACACTTGAACTCCATTCTTGAAAAAAATATCCTTTCTACTTCAAATTTTTTTCCTTTCTTAACATGTCATAAAATTTTAAACTAAAATAAGTTAATTAAAAATAAACTTGAAAACTTGTAAAGGAAGCTTCATGGAAATAATGTTCTATGAAATCATAAAAATCCATTCATGTCGTATAAGTTAAAAAAATCTTCTTGTACTTTGGAAAGAAAAGTCAAAAAGTATCTTGTACTGAACACGACAAAAGATTCCTTTCATATATTTTACTAAAAATTCATCAATAAGTAAAATTGGATTTAAACAATTGTAGGATGATATAAATAATATTATATATTGGGTAAACATGGATGTGGATAATAAATACACCCCAGTAAATACCAAAGTATAAACAATCCCGGATAAAAATGAGATTGTGAGATTTTCCCTTACCTTAGGTCCGATATGATTTGTACGTATCCGAAACTCCTGTATAATGATTTAAATAATGTCATTGACTAATTACATAATCATATTCATTGTTATGATATCATATATGGTCATATTCTTATATTCTTATTAGTAATATTTCATTGCTACTTGTAATTCGGGTGTTCATTGCTTTATGTTCTTATGCATGTCTTGTCAAATAAATCCTTATTCCTCTTTTTAAGATATAGATAACTTATTTATAGAATGGTATTAGTGTAATATATATCATATTTATTCATTCAATTCATTTATATAATCATTATTCAATGAAGATCATGTAGAACGAGTCGCATCACATCGTGGAGATGGTAGGCCGTACGTACACACGAGCGATGATATCATTCCCATAACTATTGAATGATATTGGAGTGAAAGATGGAATGTCTCAGAATTAGTATCATGTTATAATAATCATATATAGTTATTCTTTACACCATTATACCCATCCAAGTAAGGTGGTGGTGGAGAAAAGATTACACCACGACATGGAGATGATATTTTGTACGTATGCACGCGCGGTGATTTCATTTTCCGTAGGATGGATCGAAGGTGAAATAGGTTTTTTTCATATTTATAATAACATATCAGTATATGATTGATACTGATGTTATTAATTTATTATGAAACAAATAAAGAAGAAGAAGTAGAAGAAGAAAAAAATTGGAAAGAATCGGTAAAGGACATTACCTCTTCTTTGATGCGCCTCTTCTTAACCTCCTGTTAAGGCACTAAAGATGGTCTTTGAAGAAGAACAGGACCTCTAGGAAGTTTCTAGGGAAGTGGAGAAGAGAAATTGTCAGGGTTTTCCAAGATTGAAGGCTCAAATTGGTGTGAGGAGGAGAGGGAGGAGGTGGCCTTTTATAAGGGAAGAGAGGGGCACCTTTGAAAAAACTTAAAATATTATATTATAATAAATTCAGATTCGCTTTATAATGGCTCCAAAGTGACTTATTTCGAGTCTAGGGTGGGGATGGGTCAAAACCCTCTCAACAAATAGGTTTTATACAAGTTTAGGTTACCATTTTAACCTTATCATTTAGATTTAACTTTTACCATGTCTTCTTGTATTATTACACTATATTGTTAATAAACATACTATAAACTTCCAATAAAACCTCAATTGGTTAATTAATGTCATATATATTATTATATAAGTCTTTTGGCCGAACCTTAGATTTTTAGGAATAGAATATAAATTAATAAATTAATATTTGTTTTTAAAACTCTTTTATGTCAATTTTGACACTATTTGGTAATTTGTTTTTTTCTAAATTTATAAAAGCATTATTACTTCAAAATAAATTCATATAACCAACCAAAATATGTTATATTAACCTAAAAAATTAGTTTAATTCATAAAAAGTCTAAAATTACATTTATTTTGGTATTTATAATATCAATTATGTTAATAATTCAATAATAAGGTAATTACTGCATTATAATTGTGTCATAAATAACTTAAATTATTTAATGTATAAAAATTATAAATAAAATATCATTATGTATGAAATATTTTTATATTTCTAATTAATATTTATAGTCGAATTTATCTTATGTATAACCCTATATTAAAAATGTTTTACTTATTAAACATTGATTTTCACTCTTTTAACTCCTCTTTGAATTAAATAATAATAAATGTCCTAATCTAATAAAAGTGGACCTAAATGGTCATATTTTATTCCTAAGGTTGTTTTTGGTAGAATTACACTTATCCAATAGAATTATTACATGTGTTAGGGTAATAATAATATCATTTTTACCCTTAATTACCCTATTTACTTTTAATCGTGGTAAAAAAAAGTAAAAATTTACTATTCACCAAAAATTATTTTTATCTTATTGAACCACATTTTACTTACTGATATCAACCGTGTCTCTCGGATTTTTTAAATTCCACTCCCAGAAGCGGTAAAATTAAGTTTCATGTAAATTTTCAAATTCTCCTAGGAGGTTGGTAAAAGACGGCGAAAAGTTCAATAAAATTTTTCTATATCTAAAATTATTATAAAATGACTCCAATGAATTAAATTGAACTTATATAGGTATTATGTATCTATTTTGACCTAAAATAAATTATTATTTAAATAAAAAGTCGGTTTTTAACCAATAACTTAGTGTTTTCACGTTTCATTAAAAATTGAAAGTTTTCAGAAAAATACAAAAAATTCACCCTAAGCTAATTTCGATATTCCAAATCCAAAAAAAGTCCATTTTGAAAGATAAAATTTAAAAAATTTAAAAAATTGGGTATTTCTATTCATAACGGCTAGTTTATATAATATTTTAATTACATATCGTTGTTTAGTGAAACTCGGTATTGCGTACAATACAAGCTATCGAGGAAGGTTGCTATAGCGTGAAACACAAGACAAGAAAGTGTTGTGTGTAGTGAAAGATTCCTTTGGTGTTGCATATAATATAATATATAAAAACAAAATATTTCTCATAAAATCTCAGGGTGTTACAACTCCCCCATCCCCTCCCCTACCCTCAGCCCCCACCCCCACGTGCACCCCCACTACCCGTAGCCCCCCAGAACCAGCCCCCCCAGCAATAATCCCCCTACACCACTCCCCCAACCCCCTAGAACCCCCTCCTACACCTGTATTACTCTTCTTCTTCTAGGACATCATTGGTATTATTTAGAACACCATTATTTAGAATTCAGTATTAATCTTCTTCTTCTAGGATATATTTAATAAAATTAATTATATGATTCCTTTCCTGAATTGATTCCATTTGTTACTTTACATCACTTCCATTAGTCATGACATTAATAGAAAATTTTCAATGGTCCATGATTTAGACTATTCTTCCATAGTGTAGATAGGTCATCTCTATTTCAACATCCTCTTCAGTTCCATTAGTCATGACGTTATTATGCCAACATTCACTATACTTATGTCTAAATGTCTAGTATCACTATTATTGACAAATAAATAACCTTATATTTCTATTGTATGTAGTATATTTAGTTTTTCTTGCTTTCTATTTTTGGACAATAATAATATGATCTTGATATTTATTTAGAGATCCATGTATTTTATTCATACTCGTAGAAAAATTGGGTTATATGGATGGATTATCATTATTTAATCACACCCATATTTGTACAATTTTTTTTAAACCACTGGTAATAGATAAATATACATGAGTACTAACAGATTTATCAGGATAGCTGTAATGCCCTGACCCCAGTTTCCCAGAGTCGGTGCATTAGTACATATCATTGGCATGATCACAAGAAAGATCAAGCCTCGAAAGACTGATTAGTTTAATAGCCTTGGAATAACTAGATACATTAATAAAGTTTACATTACATCATAAAATGAAAACTACAACAATATATTCTCCATAGTCCACACTCTTATCCCCTCATACTATCCCTCCAGGTCATTCATAAATTACTTCTTCACATCCTAGGAAAAATAAAACATAGAAAAGGGATGAGCTCAAATGCCCAGTAAGGATAACAATATAGCGGAAACTTTCATAAATAAGAATAAACATTTAAGGCAATGTATAACTAAAATAAAATCCTTTTAAACTTGAACTTCAATACAGTATGGAAAAAATAAAATGAAATAATTCCATTTACTTATTCACATGGATATTCTACTAATTGAATAATCACATTCAATATCAATAACTACTTTCATAATGATGGAATGCATAATTCCAGACTATCATAACCACATAGCCAAGGCCTCGTGCCAAGACTAAAAATAAGATTTTGTCAAGGCCTTGTGCCAAGACACTAGTTTGTCTCATGAGACCGACTGATGTGATTTTTTTAGAAGATACTTACGTTTAAAATTGCTCAAATATACTCCAGTGTTTTTCTGAAAAAATTATGCAAGCTTCTGAAAACAAAATAACTAATTATAAGACTGCTCGACTAATTACAGGACATGTTGGGTCCATGCCCAATCCCTTCCTATCTACCACACTCGAGAGTCAGGTTTTCTGAAAACATTTTTAAGCCTGCGTTAAATACGTATACATTTGCACTGAATTTTCATATATTTGAGAGAAATATCTCTTTTTTGAAATCATTTAAAAATCACATAATTATAAAAGAAAACCTTTATTTTGAAAATATCCTTATAATCATGTAAGGGAATATTAAAAGGTTTAATAACAACAGATAATAACTGCACCTGCTGTATATGTTAAAAAAAACATTCTAACCTTAGTTTTGTCGAAAAGGTCAAAAAGTAACTTGTTTGGAAAACGACGGAAAGATTCCTTTCAAAAACATATAAGGTCAAATAAGGGTATAAATGAAATTAAACCATTGTCTATTAAATAGTAAAAATGTTTTGAAATATATTTTTATGAAACATGGATGTGGATGATAAAGAGGTCCCAATAGATTATTACATATAAACAACCTCGGATAATGAAGAGATTGTGAAATAAACCCTTACCAATTTGGTAAATTACCAAAACATACACCCCATGAAAGAGGTATCATAAAATTAATATGTAAATACACATAAATTAAAGTGTATTACACAAATAATACAATTATGTGTAGTACATACACCACACAAAAGGTAATTGTGGCAATATGAGATGAATCTCACGGGAATAAGAAGTGAGATGAAAAAACCCTTACCTTGTACTTTTCCTTGGTTTGGGGTAGGTTAAACTCCTTTATAATGGTGAAATAATTGTTATTAAATTATACAAGAATCATATACATTAATATGATATCATATATGATCTTTTAACATTGATTTGTTAATAATATCTTAGTATTATCGTTGTTTCGGGTGTTAACTTACTCATTTTATTTTATATGTTTTGTTACGTAAGCCATGTTTTTCATGGATATGTTGTATCTTATTCATATCCAGAATGATATCAAGTCCTTAAACATTATTTTTAATTATCAAATGAGAATTATACTTGAATGGATACGATGGAGAATGAATCTCATCGCGTTCGTGGAGACGGTAGTCCGTACGTACGCACGAGCGACAATATCATTCTTTTGATATTAAAATAATATATAATTGGATGGTATATAATATATAAAGAATAATTATCATGTTATATTTATTATTTACATTAATTAAAAATCATTATTATACCCATCCAAATAATAATATATGGAATAACAATTACACCACGACGTGGAGACGGTAAGCCGTACGTACGCACGTATGGTGACATGTCATTCAAAGAATGGATAGAATACTGAATATGGTTGTACCATATTTATAATAATATTAATTTATATAGGATATAATTGATTCATTATTTTAGAATGGGAATAACAAAGAAAGAAGAAGTTGAAAAAGAAATGAATTTGAAAAAGGGTGGTGAAAACATTACCTCTTCTTCTGGTTCTTCCTTTTGATTTCATCAAAAGGGATCCTTTGGTTGGATTTATGATCAAGCTAAGGCCTCTATGTTGTAGTGAGGGAAGTTGATAGATTATTTGGTCAGGTTTTGGCCGAACAAAAAAGTCTTTGAAGGTGTGAATTAATGAGAAGGGGGAGTGCCCTTTTATAATATGGGTGCGGGGCACCTTTGGAAAATCTAGAAATATTATTTTATAATAAATTCATATTCGGTTTCTAATGGCCCAAAAGTCGATTATTTAAAGGTTAAGGTGGGGATGAGTCGAAAACCACTCAACCAATATAATTTAGATAGGTTTGGGTCATTATATTAACCTTATCTTTTAGTTTTAACTCTTAGTTAATTAGTTTGACACTTACCATGTCACTTTGTATTTTTATATTATATAGTTAATAAACTTACTATATTCTTCCAAGAGACCACCAAGTGGTACATTAATGATACACCTATCATGATATAAGTCTCTTGGCCGAATCTTATATTTTTTTAAATTTAATATCAATTAATAATATAATATTTGTTTTAAAAACTCTTTTATGTCAATTTTGACAGTATTCAATAATTGATTTTTGTAAAAATCATAACCGGATTATTACTTCAAAAAAAGTTCATTAAATCAATTCTAACATATCATATTAACCTATAAAATTATTGGTATTTATAAAAAGTCTCAAATTAAATTTATTTGTTTATTTATAATATTAATATTTATAATTTTTCATTAATTAGGTAATTACTGCATCACCATTGTGTCAGAAATAAATTAAATTATTTAATGTATAAAAATTATAAATAAAATACCATTATTTAGAAAATCTTTTTATATTTCTAATGAATATTTATAGTCTAAAATCCAACATATAGAACCCTATGTAAAAATTGTTTTTCTAAAAGATATATGCTTATGTCATTTTTGTATTTATTTTAACTTAATTAAAATAAAGTGTCCCTATCACCTACAAGTGGCTCCATGGGGTCCCAAAAATCGACCCAAAGATACTCATGGTCGGACATGTATCTAAAAATAAGGTTAGGACACGTTTTAGGGTAATTTATTGTTATTATAATATTATTTTTAACCCTTATTTACCAGATTTACCCTTTAACCACGGTAAATAAAATATTTACCGAAGTAATTATTCAAAATGTCTAAAAATAAAAGTTACCTATTTACACAATTTGAATATCCTGATTCCAAATATGGAATCCATTTTTCCAAATTCAAAACACAGAAGTGGTAGGAATTAATTTAAAATTAATTCCCGTTGTTAAAACAAAAAGCGTGTTTTTAAGAGATAATAACTATCAAAAGAATGACACTTGTTTATATCTGGTTTAATTGTGAAATTATGTACAATGACCAAAATTTTATTAAATGGTAAAAATATATTCAAAATATACTTTAAAACCACTCAAATTCATAATTTATCAATATAAATTATTTCGATTAAAAAAGTTGTTTTTAATTAAAATTTAGTAATTTTCACTATTCATCAAAATATAAATGTTATCTGAAAAGTTCCAAAATTTCACCCAAGGCTAAATTCGATATTCCTAATCCAAAAATGAAGTCCATTTTGAGAGATAAAATTTATAAAATTTCAAAAATTAGGTATTACTATTCATAACGGCAAGTTTGATTGGTTGTAGTGTGTGTTAGAACTCGAAGTTGCGTACCACACACGCTACTGTATTATTCAAAGAGAAGCGTATCGTGGAAGCTTGGGGTGTTACCTTGTAAATTTTTTATGTCCCCATTCTAAGGAATAAATTTATTTAGTCAAATTGAATATATAAAAGTTTAAAATATTGGATTTAAAAAAAAGGTTTCACTATTAAAAGTTGGTAAAAGTGCATTTTTTGAAAAGCACTTCTTTTATCTGAAAAAAATGAATTTGTTCTTACATTATGTCTAAGAAACTCAGAATATGGATTCTAAAATTATAAGGATTATATAAAGTTTAAAATTTAGTTAATACTATTCATAACCACTTTTGAACGGCTTGTTTGGTAAGTCATGGTGTGCTTGAACTCGGTGTTGCGTGTAGTGCAAGTTATTGAATTATTTTGAAGAATTAACACACTATGAAATCTTGGGGTGTTACATTCTCCCCTCCTTCAATAAATTGCGTCCTCGCAATTTGAAATTGTTCTTTGAAAATAAAAGGTTGAATATAGAAAATATCTTTGTGGGAAAACCCATATCGGAAATTCGGTTAATAAAATTTAGTCTTAATAAGAGGAAAAGGGAAATGAAAGGGTCACCACCAAATTATGATCTCTATTCGGAGAACATTGGTGGAAATTAGAGACATATAATTGGAGGAAAAACGTAAATATTTATAGGTAGTTATTGAGGTAATCAATCACAAACAAGTGTAAAATTGAAGTCCCTAAATTCATCAATCTATGATGATTTGAAATACCATCGGTTCAACAAAACATAGGGTATTAGGATAACACATTTTTGGTTTTAGTATTCCTTAAAAAAAGTATAATAATTAGTTTCTTCATAGAATAAGAGAAGAAGAAAAATATATTCTTGACAAGTAGAGTTCCATCCTTTAACTAATTTCTACCACAAACTCATCTTTTACTCTAAAAGATAATAGAACGTAAAAAATATATTATATTTATCCTATTAGTATAGGGTTCCTAAAAAATGAATTTATAATTCATCTACCAAATCTTTTAAAAAAAACTACATTATTTAATCCAGGAAATCACGTGGGCCAGTGGTAGGTGATACACCCTTGTCGCCCTTCGGTTGTGGGTTCAAGTCTCGCGGCCTTGCCGGATGCGAAGGGTTGCCACCCGACGTCCAGGTTGTCCTTTTATAGCAATCAAAAAATAATCCAAACTAGAACTATACAAAATACTTTAGTCCAAAATTTATAAGGAAGGTAAAC
Organism: Viscum album; assembly: GCA_963277665.1. Lineage (NCBI taxonomy): Eukaryota > Viridiplantae > Streptophyta > Magnoliopsida > Santalales > Viscaceae > Viscum > Viscum album. The sequence goes on along the minus strand of OY728128.1, from coordinate 2,076,765,053 downwards.
AAGATAAAGATCCTTTTTTCCGCGTAATAACATGTGAACACCTTCATCGTGTATTATTTTAGAACACTGCAACATCCTGAATTACCATAAAACCTTATTGATTACAGTCATGATCCCTTATTCTTTAAATAATAATGGATATACTCCTTCAATCCAAAAATGTTGTAAACCCCAACAATTATTTAATATAGAAATCATTAATCAGTTTCAAGGTAGTCAAGAATATCCAATATAATTTATCCAAATCAATCATGTATTATTCTAAAATCACTACATCAGTATCAGAACCATATTATGGTTTATCATTCTCTCAACCATATATTTTCCAAAAATTTAACCTACTATTGAGTCACTTTTCTTTTTTCCACACAATCTCAAGTCCTTAATGAAATAGTACTACAGTACAATCCTTATATGCTCTATAATTTTTATAACAAGTACATTGTTGATACAACACTCAAATGACATAATCAACATAAGAACTCTAATCATTCCTCTTCATATGTGGTAGTATCATAACTTGATTATTATCCAATAGCATCATTTGTGGCATAGTCTGATGACTAGGACATAGGTTCATGTAGTGTCCAAACTCCTTGAAAATGAAGCATTGTACATTTGAAACCATTTTCTTACCCTTGCAGTCACGTACTTTGTGTCCTTTTTCACCACACTTATAACATAGTCCCATTCCCTTCAAGAATTTTCCAAGGTGATTCTTTCCAAAGTTATCACATATGGGAAAATCCTTCTTTACCTTCTTCCTTTTATCTGTCCTTCTCTCTACCATCCTTTCCTTCTCTGGCTTCCCTTCAAAGCCATAAGACTCCGAGAATTCTTTACTTATCTTATCAACACATGATACTATTTCTTCATATGATGATAATACGTGAGAGACTATTTCCCTTCAAAATTATGGATTAAGACCATGAAAGATATGATCCTCCTTACTCTTTGGATAATGCGTATTGTTGGAGTTCTGATTCCTTCTATTGGGCGCCATTTCTAAACAATGTCATAAACTAGATCATTTTATGAATCAAAATACATAATTCCATACTTATAAAACACTTAACATAAATTGAACTATTTATGGATATAATCCATAATCATAAAAATGTTTTATTTGAGGAAGTATATACTCATAAACCCTTCATAATGATTTGTAAAGAAAATGAGAGTTATCCTAAGCATATCCCCCGGGAGTGTCGTAACCAAGAGTGCATCAAGGCCCGTTGTCGTGCACCAGTTCCCGTTCGAGTCCAGCTCAAAGCGGTGTTTTCGGGTTTTACCCCTAGGTACATCTGTTCCAGAGCCGACTCTACCTGCTCGTATCCAGACAGGGATGTATTGCTCGGAAAACTCATAAAATCTCTTCAATACCAAAATTCTAGGAAGTTCTTCTATACTAATCCTCAAAGTCTATCTTAGGTCTATGTGCTATAATTAGAGTTTATCTAAATCTAGCTTCCAAGGTTTCTAATAAACTTCCTCTAATACCAACTGTAACGCCCCGACCCTAGTTTCCCAGAGTCGGTGCATTAGTACATATCATTGGCATGATCACAAGAAAGATCAAGTCTCGAAAGGCCGATTAGTTTAGTAGCCTTGGAATAACTAGATACATTAATAAAGTTTACATTACATCATAAAATGAAAACTAAAAAAATATAGTCTCCATAGTCCACACTCTTATCCCCTCATACTATCCCTGCAGGTCATTCATAAATTACTTCTTCACATCCTGGGAAAAATAAAACATAGAAAAGGGGTGAGCTCAAATGCCCAGTAAGGATAACAATATAGCAGAAACTTTCATAAATAAGAATAAACATTTAAGGAAATGTATAACTAAAACAAAAGACTTTTAAACTTGAAATTCAACATAGTATATAAAAAATAAAATGAAATAATGCCATTTACTTATCCACATGGATATTCTACTAATCGAATAATCACATGCAATATCAATAACCACTTTCATAATGATGGAATGCATAATGCCAGACTATCATAACCACATAGACAAGGCCTCGTGACAAGACTAAAAATAATATTGTGTCAAAGCCTTATGCCAAGACACTAGTTTTTCTCATGAGACCTACCGATGCAATTTTTTTAGAAGATACTTACGTTTAAAATTGCTCAAATATACTCCAGTGTTTTTCTGAAAACATTATGCAAGCTTCTGAAAAAAATAACTAATTATAAGACTGCTCGACTAATTACAGGACATGATGGGTCCATGCCCAATACCTTACTATCTACCACACTCGAGAGTCAAGTTTTCTGAAAACATTTTTAAGCTTGCGTTAAATACGTATACATTTGCACTGGATTTTCATATATTCGAGAGAAATATCTCTTTTTTGAAATCATTTAAAAATCACATAATTATAAAAGGAAACCTTTATTTTGAAAATATTCTTATAATCATGTAAGGGAAGCTTCAAAGGTGTAATAATTGTGGATAATAACTGCACCTTCCGTATAAGTTAAAAAAACATTCTTACCTTAGTTTTGTCGAAAAGGTCAAAAAGTAACTTGTTTGGAAAACGACGGAAAGATTCCTTTCAAAAACGTATAAGGTCAAATAATGGTATAAATTACATCAACCCATTGTCTATTAAATAGTAAATTTTTTTTGAAAAATATTTTTATGAAACATGGATGTGGATGATAAAGAGGTCCCAGTAGATTATTACTTATAAACAACCTCGGATAATGAAGAGATTGCGAAATAAACCCTTACCAATTTGGTAAATTACGAAACATACAACCCATGAAAGAGGTATCATAAAATGAATATGTAAATACACATAAATTAAAGTGTATTACACAAAGAATACAATTATGGGCAGTACATACACCACACAAAAGGTAATTGTGGCAATATGGCATGAATCTCACAGGAATAAGAAGTGAGAGAAAAAACCCTTACCTTGTACTTTTCCTTGGTTGGGGGTAGGTTAACCTCCTGTATAATGGTGAAATTATTGTTATTAAATTATAAAATAATCATATACATATATATGATATCATATATGATCTTTTAACATTGATTTGTTAATAATATCTTAGTATTATTGTTGTTTTGGGTGTTAACTTACTCGTTTTATTTTATATGTTTTGTTACATAAGCCGTGTTTGTAATGGATAGGTTGTATCTTATTCATATCCAGAATGGAATCAAGTCCTTAAACATTATTTTTAATTATCAAATGAGAATTATACTTGAATGGATATTATGGAGAATGAATCTCATTGCATTCTTGGAGACGGTAGTCCGTACGTACGTACGAGCGACAATACCATTATTTTGATATTAAAATAATATATAATTGGATGGTATATCATATATAAAGAATAATTATCATGTTATATTTATTATTTACATGAAATAAAAATCATTATTATACCCATCCAAATAATAATATATTGAATAACAATTACACCACGACGTGGAGACGGTAAGCCGTACGTACGCACGTATGGTGACATGTCATTCAAAGGATAGATAGAATAATGAATATGGTTGTACCATATTTATAATAATATTACAGTATATAGTAGATACTGGATTCATTATTTTAGAATGGGAATAACAAATAAAGAATAAGTTGAAAAAGAAATGAATTTGAAAAAGGGTGGTGAAAACATTACCTCTTCTTCGGGTTCTTCCTTTTGATTTGATCAAAAGGGATCCTTAGGTTGTCTTTCTGATCAAACTAAGGCCTCTAGGTTGTATTGAGGGAAGTTGAGAGAGTATTTTGGCAGTTTTTGGCCGAACCAAAAGGTTTTGAAGGTGTGAATTGATGAGAAAGGGGAGTGCCCTTTTATAAGAGGGGTGAGGGGCACCTTTGGAAAATCTAGAAATATTATTTTATAATAAATTGATATTCGGATTCCAATGTCCCAAAAGTGTATTATTTAAAGTTTATGGTAGGTATGGGTCTAAAACCACTCAAAAAAATATAATTTATACAGGTTTGGGTCATTATATTAACCTTATCTTTTAGTTTTAACTCTTAGTTAATTAGTTTGACACTTACCATGTCACTTTGTATTTTTATATTATATAGTTAATAAACTTACTATATACTTCCAAGAGACCCCAAAGTGGTACATTAATGATAAAAATATCATGATATAAGTCTCTTGGCCGAATCTTAGATTATTTGGAATTTAATATCAATTAATAATATAATATTTTTTTTAAAAACTCTTTTATGTCAATTTTGATAGTATTCAATAATTGATTTTTGTAAAAATCATCACAGAATTATTACTTAAAAAAAGTTAATTATATCAATTCTAACATATCATATTAACCTAGAAAATTATTGGTATTTATAAAAAGTCTCAAATTACATTTATTTGGGTATTTATAATATTAATATTTCTAATTTTTCATTAATTAGGTAATTACTGCATCACCATTGTGTCATAAATAAATTAAATTATTTAATGTTTAAAAATTATAAATAAAATAAAATTATTTAGAAAATCTTTCTATATTTATAATGAATATTTATAGTCGAAAATATAACATATATAACCCTATGTAAAAATTGTTTTTCTAAAAGATATATGCTTATGTCATTTTTGTATTTATTTTAACTTAATTAAAATAAAGTGTCCCTATCACCTACAAGTGGCTCCATGGGGTCCCCAAAATCGATCCAAAGATTCCCATGGTCGGACATGTATCCTCCAATAAGGTTAGGACACGTTTTAGGGTAATTTATTATTATTATAATATTATTTTTTAACCCTTATTTACCGAATTTACCCTTTAACCACGGTAAATAAAATATTTACCGAAGTAATTATTCAAAATGTCTAAAAATAAAATTTACCTATTTGCACAATTTAAACATCCTGATTCCAAATATGGAATCCATTTTTCCAGATTCAAAACACAGAAGTGGTAGGAATTAATTTAAAATTAATTCCCATTGTTAAAACAAAAAGCGTGTTTTTAAGAGATAATAACTATCAAAAGATTGACACTTGTTTATGTCTGGTTTAATTGTAAAATTATGTAAAATTACCAACATTGTATTAAATGGTAAAAATATATTCAAAATATACTTTAAAACCACTCAAATTCATAATTTATCAATATAAATTATTTCGATTAAAAAAGTTGTTTTTAATTTAAATTTAGTAATTTTCACTATTCATCAAAATATAAATGTTATTCAAAAAGTTCCAAAATTTCACCCTAGGCTAAATTCGATATTCCAAATCCAAAAATGAAGTCCATTTTGAGAGATGAAATTTATAAAATTTCAAAAAGTAGGTATTACTATTCATAACGGCTAGTTTGATTGGTTGTAGTGTGTGTTAGAACTCGAAGTTGCGTACCACACAGGCTACTGTATTATTCAAAGAGAAGCATATCGTGGAAGCTTGGGGTGTTACCTTGTAAATTTTTTATGTCCCCATTCTAAAGAATAAATTTATTTAGTCAAATTGAATATATAAAATTTTAAAATATTGGATTTAAAAAAAAGGTTTCACTATTAAAAGTTGGTAAAAGTGCATTTTTTGAAAAATACTTCTTTTATTTGAAAAAAATGAATTTGTTCTTACATTATGTCTAAGAAACTCATAATATGGATTCTAAAATTATAAGGATTATATAATGTTTAAAATTTAGTTAATACTATTCATAACCTTTTTTGAACGGCTTGTTTGGTAAGTCATGGTGCGCTTGAACTTGGTGTTGGGTGTAGTACAAGTTATTGAATTATTTTGAAGAAATAACACACTATGAAATCTTGGGGTGTTACAATAGCCATCAAATTCCTACATGAGATTATAGTGAAAAAATTAGTGGATCAATTAAAGTTATTTAGAAAAAATTCTAAGTCTTTTTATTAGTAATATTATGATCATTAGTTTGTGTGGCAGCTACTCTTATTTTCCTAAAAATATTTAATGATTCAACTTAGGTGACTTATTGATTTATCAATTTCACCTCTTACTACAGTCATTATAGATTTATATAATACATATCATATTTAATATATTTTAACATTTCTTCAAATCCCTTTTGTAACTTCAGAATCAGATCTCTATACACTTTATTAGCCTTTATAAGAGAACTATATAGTTCTTTAATACTATTATCTTTAACATATATCTATAAATATTTGACATCCATAGAGGTCCAATATAGTTTTTCTAGTGGAAAAACCACTTCTATAATAACAACCTCCTAAAAAACTATCCTTTTCAATTCTTATTCATTTATAGACAATTTTCCATTGAAAAGTGATAGAAATGTCTCCTTAGCTTCAATAAACATTATGATGGTGATACATTTACTTACTATTTTAGAGAATTTATATTTCATTGACTTAGAATCTAAATATAACTATGATTTATAATATTGTATCCCCCTTGAACCTCCTTGAACACCCATTCCCCCTTGCACCCCCTACACAACCCCCTTGCACCCCTGCACAACACCTCCCCCCAACGCACAACCCCCCTTCCCCCCCTTATCCACCCCTTACACCCCCTATCCCCTTGCTCCCCCCTACACACCCCCACTGCACACCCCTTACACCACCCCTGCACAACCCCCCTATAACCCCCCCTTCCACAAACCCTACAACATGCACATCCCCCCTGCACCCCCATGCCACCCTTCACATTTCATTCCACTTAAACCACTTAATTTGAGGAAAAACATAGAAAAACACTCAGATACAAGTCATTTAATTCAAGTAAGCATAACTTTTCATTTTATTCTAACAAGGTCCTCTCAATTTAAACCCTCACAGAAAGGCTTTCCGCTATGAAAATCCATTCCATCCAAATCATGCTATTTACTTTATCAAAACAAGTTGATTGAATTTAAAGTGGAAAGAAAACACTTAGAATGTGCAAAAGTCAAGAGGGAAATTATCTAATTGGGTAATTTATTTTAAAAAGAAAGTAAAACACTTAGGAGGTGTTTGGTTATAATTGGACATTTAACCCTTTACCTTAAGAAATTTCAAAAGTGGAGTGCAAGTCACCATGAATAAGCCACTCTATTTATTTCATGACATCCAATTAAACTTTAGAAAGTAAGCATAACGATTACATAATTCACTACATGAGGAATTACTACTCATGGGCCAAGTTAACCATGTTCAGTTCCATTTAATTGATTCAATACATTAAAACATTGAAATTCAATTTATAAATCAAATGGGGGGTCACTTAGTGGCAACTTAGTCATTAAAACAATTTCCTAATCGGGAAATTCCATCTTAAAAGTCTAACTGCACTTTAAGGGTGTTTTGGTTCAAAAATCCATTTTAATAAAAAGAGGAAAACCCCCTACAGGGATATAAAAGGGGTCAAGTATGATGTGTGCCTTACGACTAAAAATGACATAAAGTATAAGAAACACATCAATACAATAATTTCAAGCAAGGTATACCACTATGAGTTTTTGCAGATAGTGCACCTCTGTTAGAGGGGTTTTATTACAAAACAATGACTTGTTTATCCAAAAAAAATTATATTAACTATAACTTATTCAATAATTTAAATTTAATATAAACTAGCAGAATTAATAAGGAAACAAAATGAAATTTAAAACATTATTGAATTAAAGAGGCTAGGAGAGGGACCCCATCTCAAATGAGTCAAACCACACTCAGCTCTTGATGCTTTTATCAGCGACATATCTAAGCTGTTTCATCCTTACTCTAATAATATGCACCTTTGCATATACATAAGGATTCCCTAACCCCTTTGTACGTGTCTGTATAGCCTTGAACACCCAAAACATGATCCTTATATATATGCTCACATGCATAAGCCCGTTATCACCCACACACGTATGCATTTTCCATATATATACATAAGCACACATATCCCCTTATATGTAATTGCGATGCCATGAGAAAATATACATATAACAACAGAACTTATTATATATATTCTTACCTATGTATATGTGGTGAGTCTCCATTGACTCTGGTTTCCACAACACACATGAACGGGTCCTGGGATACTTCAACAAAATGCCAATGATCTGATGAATCATCATTAATTGAACCTAAAAATTGAAGTGGGAGGAACATGATTAGTGAGAAAGGAAATATATCATATTAAATTAAAAAACCTTAGTCTCATGTTATAATCCATATCACCTCACAAGTCTTCACCCAAACTATCTGCAATACTACCCATTGAGAATATCCTAAATTGTCCCACATATAGAATTTCATCATAAGTTAATGATCTCATTATATGATTTCATTCACTATGGTCATACACCAATCTATCATATTAAACATAAAAAAATACTCACATTTAATCTCATATTCCACAAATATTTTCTTACTGTAGTTAATCATTAAGGGAGAAAAAGAATCTATAAAGAATATAACCTCATGTCTATTAGTCGAGTAAACCTTTGATCCTTGATCTAAACCATTCATCATTATATATATATATTATCTAACAAGGAAGAGAACTATTGGTATATTCATATCAATTAACATGGTATATTATATTCACTTCATGGAGGATTAAAAGGGAAAATAGGATTTTCTATTGATTATCATTATCATGATCACCAAAGTCATCCATAATATCAAAGTCTCATAAAGGTGGAATTATGATATGTGAGGTATTAATAAATGTCAAATCTATATCTATGGTATACCACTAAACTAAAACCCTTATCAAAGGCTTCATACCCAGACAATTCTTATCATTATAGAAAATAGAAAAACTAAAATGGGGGAGACTCACTATTCTATTTTCCAAAGATTTCATACCCTGTATAGATTATTATATATAGGGTCTATCTTCCCAATTTGGGGTTAATCCAAAAATCAAAATAACCCATGTATAACCTACAAAAATTAACCCATTAAAATCAAGGTCAATTGCGAAACACTTCACCACCAACCAATCATCAAAATGTTTCTCATACTATCCAATGTCCATACCATGACCTAATTAAAACTGTGACTTATCACTCACAAATACTTATAGAATCCCATGAATAATATCATTGTCATTAGGAAACCTAAGAGTCCTAAAATCCTTCTCAAAACCTTAGGGGAACCTTCCAAGGCCCCAATATTGTGAGATCATTATGAAACCCAGTGGGAATCTCATCCTGGCCTAACCAACCCATATTATAGTATAAATTCATGACATGTAGATCATACATAATCAAATAATAGTAAGAAATCATGGGGAAGTCAACAAAAAAGTGATGATACATGAGAATATTTCCATTATAAATAATGAATCTATTACATGAGGTTAATAAGACCAATAAATTTCTAAAAAAACTTACATTATGTTATATCAATAAATCAGTTAAGAAACACTTTTATGAACAATTTAAAGTTTCATCTCATGCTTACTATGAACACATGAGTTCCATGAACAAATATATTTAAAATAGCATATGGAAAATCACAAAATTCAATTTTAAAAAATTATTTCAAAAAACTCATTTTAAGTTGATTTCTATAATGAAATTTTATTTCAAAAACACTTCAAATTTAAAATTACATTTTATAGTTAAAAAAATTTATTTTTAGATAGCACAACCAATCATCACATCACACAACCTTGTGAAATATATGATGGGCTACTAATAACTTTTCAACTAAGGTGGAACTAAATATACTATTTAGGAAGCTATATATACTTTGGTGACTATTAGTATAATAATATCCCATCACAATTATAGAGTTAGAGAATTTCATAAAATTATTTCAAAATAATAACAATAATAACATTAATATAAAATAACTTATAGAAATTTCATAAAATAAAAAGGATTAAAATAATAAATTAATAAATACAACCAATATTAATTATACATCCAATATAAATCAAAGGACATACCAACTAGTTTCTATGATAAATATCCATTATCTCTTTAAATTCTCTTGAAATATATATGTCATATATTTAATTTAAAGTCATATATTTGGAAAACATAATAGAATAATCACCATATGGAATAACTAAGCTAAAACCATAAGAAATGTGGTGTAGAAAAATAATGGCATATACCATCACATACTATAAGTAGAATCCCAAATTTATAAATCCCAATAAAAAATTGATTTCATGAATTTTTTCTAAAATCCATAAATAAATGGGTCTAGTAACATACCTCCATTGAAATAGTGTGTATCAGTATGCATTATTATTCTATAAGTGTCCTTTATCTATTGCACAAAAAATACACAGTATTAGTGTGATTGTATTAATGATCTTGTGAAATTACATATTCAAATACCCAAAAAAACACCAAATCACCAGAAGAACAATATAAGGTAATAAATAAAGATGAAAGGAAGACTCTTAGAAAGGACTGATGAACTAAAACCATACTGATCATACCATTTACACATTTTAGTAGGGGGAGAACCTTGAAAATCACTATGGATTGTAGAGGTACGGTCGAACGATCACTGGATATAGGTATGAATTACTTGGGAGAGCATCTGTCAGGAAGGAGTAACCCCAACAATCTTCATAGAAAGTGAAGGAGTTGAATCATGTGGATCACACTCATGGAAGGTCACGGTTCGACCGAAACACCAATTGGAGGAGGAACGCACGATCAAGGGGGTGGGAGGGATCACACAATGAAGGGTGTGGGACCAAATGGAGAATCCATTGAGGATTGGGTGAGGGAGAATTGATTAATCAGTGGTGAGGGAGAAGGGTTTCTAGGTGGGAGATGAGTCACGTCACCATGAGAGAGGTTGAGGGTTTTGAGGGTCGTGTGTAACACCCCACAATTTTATGAGCTATATTCTTTTTAATTTCTTTCATATCTTCTGTTGTACACTTCACCAAGATTATCTAGCGCTATACGCAACACCATATTAGATTGTAGTATACACAACACTATTCTTGGATTGTGTTACACAAAATTTCAAGTTCGTTTGATAGTCGTTATTCTACGCAACATTGAGTGTGTATATATATATATTCAATGTATAAATGAAATATGGTTGGATTATGTTATACGCAACAAAAAAAGAGTCTTTCACTACACGCAACCCTGACTTTGCTTGCATTACACGTAATCACGACCTTCCTCGATAATGTGTGTTGTATGCAATACCGGGTTTTACTAAACAACGATATATTATTATAATATTATTATGAACTAGACGTTATGAATAGTATTAACTAAATTTTGAATTTTATAACATTATTATTCATCTTACATATTTTCTAGAACATGGTATTAGAACAAAATAATTTTTTTGGGTAAAATAAGTATTTTTCAAAAAATGAAGTTTTGTCGCCTTTTGATGGCGCACCCACTTTAAATATATTTTTGACATGATTATAAGTTTAATTTGACAAAATAAAATTCTTCTTTGGAATCAGGATATTAAAACTTACTTTGGATAAATTTTTCATATTATTCTGATAACTTTCATATTGTAATGAATAGTAAAAACACGCTATATTTTAATTAAAAACAAATTTTTTCATCTTAATAATTTATATGGTTAAATTATAATATTTAATGGTTTTAAAGTATAAATAGAATATATTTTTACCATTTAATATAATGTATATCATTATCATTTATTTTACATTGAATTCATAGGTAAAATCATTTCAATCTTTTGCAATGTTTTAACTTTTAAAACTCGTTTTCTTACTAGAGGGATTAATTTTAAATTAATTACTGAAACTTATGTGTTTTGAATTTTGAAAAATGGATTACATATTTGGAATCAGTAGGTCCATATTATGTTAATAGGATACTTTTTATTTTTGGGCACTATGAATAGTAACTACGGTAATTTTTATTTACTTCAGTTAACGATAAATCGGGTAGTTAAGGGTAAACCTAAGATTGTAAAATTACCCAAAAACATGTCAAAATTATATTGGATGACTAAAACCCGACCAATATCACCTGAGGGTCGAATTAGATTCATTTTATGTACTTTTGACCATGAAAATAATTTAATTATTATTAAAACCAAAGAAAGTGACAACATGTCACTCTCTTAAATCTTATAAGTATAATAATTTTAATTTAGTGATAAACTTTATGAAACTTAGAACATAAATAGTCTACAGAAAGATAACAAAATTATCTACATCATGAAAATTCATTTATTATTTTTAGGGATTAAATAATATACATTAATGGTAACACAATAGTGATGTAGAAATTGTTTATTTAGTGAAAAATTAATAATATAGTTTTTATTAAAATAACAATACCTATAAAAAGGACCATAAACCTGACCAAACATTATTGGTCGAGTATATCTATATCCTAATCATCCAAGGATCTATTTTTGGACCATTTAAAGCCTTATAAAACCTATTATGACATTTATATTATTTTATATTAAATGATGTTAAAGATGTCACCTTCATAATTTAATAAATATAACAATTTAAATGTTGTGATTTTAAGATAATAAATTAAAGTAAGAATATTATTATGAAAGGTATTATATTTATCTTTATCATAGGATTTTATTTTAAAATTTTATGCAACAAATAAGTATATTAAATAATTATACAAAAATGTTGTAGTAATTATTTTATTAAGAGATATACCAAATAAAATGTTTTAAAAATATTAAAATAAATATTATATGAAGTATTTAATGTGATCCATTAATTTTATAGATACATATTACATGTTATTAATCTATTAAATCTTTTAGTTAGAACATATATTCTCTGAGGATTTTATTTAAATTCAAATAAATGAATTGTGTCAAAATTTACACTATTGTTATTTTATAAAAATAACATAATATAAAATTGTTTAAAAATTACAAAAATATTTAAAAATTATAAATTAAAATTTATATGGTCCAAAATGTCATAAATTATCCAATTATGGACAATTCACAAAACATAAGTAATTATTTATAACAATTTAAAATGTAGAATCTTATTACCACAAATAAAATTAAATAGATTAAATAAGGATAAATCAAGTTGATAATATTTAAAATACATTAAAAACATGTATAAATTTTATTGGTTGATGATATTACAACCCTATATCATCTAATATTTGGATTTGAGTCATTTTGGAGGTTTTTAAGTTTGGTTGGAATTTATTATAAATTAATATTTCTTATAATTCCAAAGGTGCCCCTCTCCTCCCTTATAAAAGGGAACCTCCCCCCTCTCCTCATCACACCATTTTGAGCGTTGAAGCTCGACCAAACTCTACCCATTTCACTTACCCACTTCCCTAGAAACCTTATAGAGGTACTGGTCTTCTTAAAAGACCAACTATAGTGCCCTAAGAGGAAGTTCAAAGGAGGCGTTTCGAGAAAGAGGTAATACCTTCTACCGATTCATTCAAGTTTCTTTCTTCTTATACTTCCTATTATTTAGTGGTTTAATTATGATGTAATAAAATAAGTATCCCTCATATACATATATGTTATTATAAATTTTTAACAACCTCATTTCACCTTCTATCCATCCTACGGAAAATGAAATCACCGCGCGTGCGTACGTACGGAATACCGTCTCCACGCCGTGGTGTATTCTGTTTTTCCACCACCACCTTACTTGGATGGGTATAATAGTGTAAATAATAACTAAATATGATTATTATAACATCATACTGATTCTAAGATATTATATCATTCACCCCAATTCCATTCAATAAATACGGGAATGATATCATCGCTCGTGCATACGTACGGATTACCGTCTCTACGACGCGATGAGATTCATTCTCCAGGTTAACCACTCAAGAATGATTATTAAGTATATATAATGAATAATAATGAAATATATGACATGATAATGCTGCTGGATATATATATATATATATATATATATATATATATATATATATATATATATATATATGTCATATACTTACTTCCATTCAAGTCAATAAGGAAAGGAAAACAACGTTCATGCGTACGTACGACCTACCGTCTCCATGAACGGTGTGTTTCATTTCATTTATATATATATTATATATATATATACTGAATATATATGATATATAAATCATTATTCACATTATGGAAGTAATTAAATCATTATATAAGTAATAATAATATCAAGAACAACAAGTCCAAATATGTACGATAAATAAAACGATTTTACCCAAAACACTGCTTTAACATGAATTTACAAAAGAACGGGTAATATAAAGTCATAAGTGAACCATATATGATATCATAACAATGAATATGATTCTGTAATAATTCAATGACATTTTTTAAATCATTATACAGGAGGTTTGGATAGGTACGAATCATATCATACATAAGGTAAGGGATAATTTTGTAATCTCATTTTTATCCGAGATTGCTTATATGTAAGTATTTACTGGGGTTATATTTTTCATCCATGTCCATAAAAATGTTTTTCATAAAGTGTTTAATATTATTCCATGGATGTTTAAAGTCATGTTTACCCCTCTTTTACTTTTACTTTGTGCTACGGATGGAATATTTCTTTTGTTTACAATACATGATACTTTTTGACTTTTTCGATAAAAGTACGAGGAGAATGATTTTTTAACTTATACAGAGTGAATGGATTTTTACAGTTTCATAATGCCTTATTTTCATGAAGCTTACTATACAAGATTTCATGACTATTTTCAACAAAATCCTTTTCTTTCCATGGCATTTTGTGAAAAGAAAATGATTTTGAATAAGAAAGGATATTCTCCTCAAGAAATCATTTCAAGTGTTTTATCAAAAATATTTTCAATCTAAGTTGGAAATATTTCATATGTGTATGTTTCAAGTATAATGTATCTATGATTTACATTGTTTCACTTTTCTTGTGATGAAATGATATCCATTTTTTTGTATGGATTATGTTATGATGGGATGATGTTTATGAAACCCATTTTTATTCTTTGGGTTATGATGAATGGTTTATGTTTATGTTGTGGCATAAGTAAGACTGATTTCATTATGAGATGGGTGGGACCCATATCTCCCTCCAATGCATTGGGTAAAGATTTATATCTCATGATATAGACATGGCTGAAATGGCAAGTAAATCTGGTTCAGTAATACAGGGATGGAACGTCAAGTAAACCCGGTTCAGTAAGGGACTTTGTCCACTAAGATGGTCTTGGTAGCAATGCCTTGGCTACTATAGAAATCATAACATGTGATTAATGGTTTCCACAATTACATGTTTTATTACCATTCCATTTTATCATGATTTATGTTCCACTATGATCTATGCCTTATCGAATGCCATGTTTTATGTCATTGCTCAAGAATTTGATGTTTAAATATTATGTTCATGTTTTGAAGTTCATATGTATAGGGTTTGTTTTATTTTCTCCATGCTTACCCTTACTGAGAATTTGAGCTCAACCTTTATATGTTTTATTTTCCCCAGGAGATAAAGAAATGTTTTAGGTAAGAAAAAAAGGGAAGATCTTTATGGGAGATGTTGAATATCTTTCACCAAGATTAGAAGATTATGTTCCACGTTTCCAAAGACACTAAACTACTACTATAAGGCCCCAGACTTATAGCATTACTTAATCTTGAGTTATTTCAAGAATACACATTGAGGATCTTTTTAGGTTTAGAGTTTTAGAGAATTAGGACATAAATATTACATCTCAAAGATTACAAAGTAGACACATCTACTCAGTTTCCATTTTTTCCAGAAAATATAAAATCTTGAACAAAAGAGTCATGTCTAGTTCCATGTTTTAGACATCATGACATTTCCTTGATCCCATCCTTGACCGTATTCCACTTTAAGTCCTATGGAAAACATTTCAAAAAAACTTGGGATGAGCACAAAAAGATCAGTAAGGGTTATAAAATAAGGAAAAGAAACATTAACCCATTAATAAATACAAATCAATGAAACCAGATCTTTTCATTCATAACATACCTTATGAAATCATAAGATTTATGAGTAACACACAGAAATCATAAATCATAGAGGTAACTTATGGAATCCATATCAAACTTGAATTTTAGCTATCACAGCTATATAGGGAGTCACATTTGGAATACCCATCACAGAATATTCCCTAAATCTCTTAGGAGAAATATTAATGTTTACCTCCGTCTCGTTACCTAATGCATTGGAGAGCTATCTCGGGCTCACCCGCCCTAGGTTTATCATGGAACCAACCATATATGTAACAATGGACAAGAACCATAACATAATCATAACACATAACTTAAGCATAACAGAAATATAACATTCTCATATTGAAATAACAATATAACATTTTAAGATATTGAAATAACGAATCCATTCTAAAAACCATTTTCAAAACCATTTAAAAAATTTAATAAAGAAATTTTTGAATCAAAGTGTCCCATACCACTTTGAATCTTTTAAAATTTATAACCATTAATATCCATATAAATAAATCCTTAAAACCATTTTGAAAACATTGATATTAATGAGAAATATTTATATGAATAAATCATTAAAACATTTAAAACGGTATTTTAGTTAAAGAGTTTTTAACAAAATGAGAGACACTTGAATACAAATAATTGAGGAATAACATTTAATCAGAACTTTATAATATCATGAGAATAAAGGGATTCATGATATAATATTCCAAAGGATAGTATATACACCATCTAAGAGTGAATTTGTGCATAACAACAATGAAGTCTCAATAGAAATGTAAAATGAGATGAAATCCCTTATAAAGAAGGTATCTTTAAATTAAGGATAAATCAATCTCATAATTATGTGTGAAAAATATAAATAAAAAAAATATAATTGGATATTAAGTGTAAAACAATAATAGGTCATTCACACATATTCATAGGATGACATATTCAATAACTACAAGTTAAACCCAAAGAAATCGAAATTGGGTTAAGAAGTTCCCTTGTAAAAATTTGACAGCCTAACGACGTCACTTTAAAATTCATAAAATGTGTTGATGAGAAAAAAAGGGTATCTCATCACTTGGAAATAAATTTTACATCAATAAGGATATATAAGAACATATCCCAACATAATAAGATGTAAATTAAAATACATAACAAAATAAGTCTTTTAAAAAGAGGAGGGTGAAAGGTTCCCTTACCGATTTGGGTAACTTCCGAAACATACACACCATGAATGAGGGGTCATACAATGAAGATGTAAATACCCATAAATTAAAGTATATTACACAAATAATACAATCATGGGTAGTACAACACCACAAAAAAGTAAATAGTGGAAAATGTAGCATGAATCTCATGAGAATAAAAGTGAGATGAAAAATCCCTTACGAAAACTCAACAGCCTAACGACGCCCCATAAAACTTCCAAAAATGGATTGAAGAGATCAAATAGTGTATCTCATCATATGAAAATAAAATTTATAGTAATAGTAATATAAAATAACATCCCCCAATGTAAGAAAGAGGAGATTAAAAGAAATGACATAAAATAGAGTACTTAAAAAGAAAGAGAGAGGTTGGATCCCTTACCTCGTGTCTGACTTGACTCGATCGTTCTTTAATCTCCTCAATAATAAACTAGAGTTAATTTCTACTTTATTAAGAACCTTTTTAAGTTAATTATTACTTTTATACCACTTTTTACTATGTTATTAACATTATGTAATTATTTAAGTTAATAAAGGTCGTTTTGTCGATCATTGGTACTTGAGTCAAAAATAAACTTCTTATAATTAAAAGTTGTTCATGTGGTAAAATATCCATTATATATAGAATTATATACATGATTTAGATATCATATATATCATATATATCCAGTATATACAAGAATTTAAAATATTACATAACATATATAGGTAAGAAATGAAATGCACCGTTCATGGAGACGGTAAGCCGTACGTATGCATGAACGCTACTTTCATTTCTATTTCATATTTATTGGAATGAAATATTAATTTTATAAAGGTATATTATAATTAAAGTATATTTTCATATATAATATCATTAACTCCATTTTTTATACGTCCCACATATGACATTAACAAATCAAATCACTTTGAGGGGGCGGTAGTCCACACTTCCTAAAATGAAGATATCGCGTTTACCCATAATGGAAATCATAAAGGTATTCCATAAATGAAAAATACATAAGCATATGGAAAACATAAACATAATATATATCATATATAAATATAGTGAAATATTAATGGACACCATGAAAGGTGTTAGAAAAATATTGAACAATCATCGTTTCATGAGGCAAAAATTCGCCATCCACAGAAACAGTATGTTCTTTAACCATTAGATGGAGGTGTGTGTAAGTGTAGCTCAAATACTTCTCATAAAAACATACTAGTATTTTTAAGATACTTGTGTTGTTACAAAATAATGGAATAAAAAGAGTTTAGGGGGTTGGAGAAGCAAAATAAAACAAAATAACATAAGAGAAAGCATTACCTTTAAATCGGGTAACTCCTCTTGGTTTGAACCAAAAGGGTTTATTGAAGAGATTTCTGCCTAAGGTAAGGCTTATATGATGAAGAGAGGGATGTGGAGAGATGAAATTATCATATTTTGGCCAAGAAAATGGCTTGAGAGGTGTGGGTAAAGTGGTAGAGGTGGGGGCCTTTTATAAGAGGGAGGAGGGACACTCTTGGAATGTTATAAAATGTTACTTTATTATAAAATGAGTTTCAGATTTTAAAGGTCCCAAAAATATATATTTCGAGGATAAGGTGATAAGGGTTCAAAATACACCCATGAAATAGGTTTTTTACAAGTGAAAGTATTAGATTTTACATTATATTCTCATTTTATTTAAATCGTTCATTAATGAGATAATTGCTGCGTCATCAACGTGTCTTAAATAAATTTATTTATTTAATGTATTAAAATTATGAAAAAATACTATGATGTAGGAAATAGTTTTATCTTTCTAATTAATATTTATAGTAAAAAATATGACTTTTATAACCCCATGTAAAAATTGTTTTAGTAAAACAATACATGTTTGTGACATTTTTTTTTAACTTTCATTAAAAAGTTATTAATGTCATTTTCTTACCCAAGTGACTCCATGGGGTCCCCAAGTTTAAACATGGATTTTATTATATGTACATGACTCATAAACAAAGGTTAGGACATGTGTCAAGGTAATTTCAAATTATTATAACATTATTGTTACCTTAAATTACACTAATTACCTTTAATCGCGATTAATAAAACTTAAAAGTTACTATTCAACAAAAAATTATTTTAATCCCATTGAACAAAATTTTAATTACTAATTATAAACATGTATTTAATATTTTTGAAATTAAATTCACAGAAGTGGTAAAGTTTCATTTAAACGATAAATCAGTTTTTTTAACTACAACTTAGTGGTTTCACTATTCATCAAAAATTGAAGTTTTTCATAAAAATACCAAAAAATCACCCTAAGATATATTTTATATTTCGAATTCAAATATTATTTCTATTTTACAAAATTAAATTCATATAAGTTTCATTAATTAATTTTATAATTAATTCCCGTTGTCAAAACAAATAGCGTGTTTTTAAGAAACAAAATATATCAAAAGATTAACACTAGTTTAAGTCCAATTTCAAAGTGAAATTAATTCCAATGAACACCATTGGATTAAATGGTAAAAATATATTCTAATTTAAATTTAAAACCAATTCAAAATATAATCTAATCATATAAATAAATTAGA
Organism: Viscum album; assembly: GCA_963277665.1. Lineage (NCBI taxonomy): Eukaryota > Viridiplantae > Streptophyta > Magnoliopsida > Santalales > Viscaceae > Viscum > Viscum album. Next base: position 2,076,745,411 of record OY728128.1, on the reverse strand, counting down.
CTAAAAAGAGGTTTTGAATTAAAATACAATATTTTTCACTTATTCATTAAAGATGAACTTTATCGGAAAAATAACAAAAACACACACAAAGTAAATTTTGACGTCCCGATTCTAGAGAAGGATTTAATTTGGTCCAATATAATGTATAAGAGTGACCAAAACTATAAATATATCATAATTATTATTATTGATATTATGAAACAATATAATATTAAAAATAACTGGATCTTTCATTAAAAACACATATGAGAACTCATGCCAATTAACACCCGAAACAATGAAAATAAAGAAACATTATTAATGAACAATAGATAATATGTTATAAAGGGAACATATATGATATTATAAATATTAATATGGTTTTATAATAAGTTAATAACATATTTAAAACCACTATACATGATCTTAGACAACGTTCAACCAAAATGAATTGTGAGGTAAGGGACTTCATCTTAATTTCCATTCATTAAAGAATATTAATTGGTATTCACATAATGTATTTTTTGTTGTGTATATATAGACCCTTGGACATGTAATATATTGAATCATTAATAATCCATTGTATTTCATGATTCAATTTTAATTTTTTCATCCAATTCGATTTAATTTGAATATTACTAGGTGGTAAACATTATTGTACAATAACACATTCAAATATGATTATTAAAATTACATTTAAGAAATCCCTTTATTGTGATAATTTGTAATTGTACATTAAATTTCTCTTAAATTTACACATTGTTGTATAATTTATATGATTATTTTCTAAATCATATATCATTTTTACATATATTTTTTACTTTGACTATTTTTTGATTAACTAGGGAAATATTCATAAATTTGTATCCTTTTCACAATACATATATTTAATGATAGGAAACAATATTACCTAATTAAATGATTTATTCAATATAAGATTAATGTCTTAGAAATGTATTCATGGGTGTTTCCTAGTTCTAGATATCCCCTGGATGCATCAACGTGTCCTATGAGGCTAATCAATTGGCCAAAATTATGTGGGTTTCTACCTCTAGATTTGAACTATATTAATGGTAGATATTGATAAAATATGTATTCATGTTCTTAATAAATTATTTATAATAATTTATAATTTTGGAAATTTCAAATTTTTTTTCTTATTATCTATGACATTTTCTCCATTATATTATCTCTAGATGCATTTTATTCTTAGTTTATTGATTTTATGGTATATTTTTTGATTTATTTACATTTCAATATTGAATGTGACTTATTTTATCATTATATTCATGTAATTTATAGGTCATGTGTATTAATTTATTGTCTAATAAATATAGATTATGATTATTGATGCATGATAGCTTCTGATGAATGTAAGCCTCACTGTGCATTTGAGAAACTATTATTTTGTTTCTTTTCCTAGGATATTGAAAAAAATTCATTGAATGAGTTATAAAGGATATAGTTCGTTTTATATTATACTTTATTTTATTTTAGTTTATATTACCAATGTAAAATGGGTATCTTCTATGTATCTAGTTCTCCAAAATTACTAAAATGACCAGCCCATTGGGATTTGACCCTTTTTCACTATTCCGATGTAATAAAGTTTGACACTGACACATGGTTATTGATGTTGGTTCATTATAGTTGGTATCAAAGGATATATAGTTGAAACCATGTGAATTAGATTATGAAAAACATATATTAGGTAACATAACACTATAATATAATTTTCGGATAATTATATAAGAATATCTTAAGGTTTTTTTAAATAAGGGATTCAATATTATTTCCTAGAAATAAATCTCTATTTGGATACTAAAAGTTGGCATCATACTAGAGCAGAGGTACCTAGGGGTGATAATACTGAAAGTGGTGAATTTGGTTGGACCCAATGGTCACATAGTGCACAAAAGTAAACATTACTACACACCTGGTTTTACGTGCCTAAGGGATATCATTAATATAGTTCACATTTTCCTTACAGACCAACATAATGGAATTAAATAAAACATTTCACTGAAGAAACAAATTTTTATGATTAGGATATTAAGAATGAATAAAAATTTATTTATGTTATGTGATACACCATATTTGGAATTATACATTTTTATTTAAAATTTAAAAAATTGTTTAGTAATCTATTATTGTCCATTGTTTAGAAATGACACCTAGACTGAAGAATGGTATCAATACTCATGACCATTGAATATATACTATGGAATCAAATACAGTAGGTATTGAAACTAAAAAAATTATAGCTATATTAGAAATCATAATTTGGTTATTAGAAATAGACTTACCTAGATGTATATGCCCATTCCACAGTTAGATTCTATTATATTAGATCATTGTATACGATAAGATCCCCTATCATTTTGTGGTAATACTAATCCAATGGTAGATGAGAAATGGATTATTTATCTAGAAAATATATTTATGTAATTTGGATATAGTGAAAAGGAAAATGTAAAACTTAAAGTATATTGCATCAAAGGAGATTTTGATCCATAATACTCTGGGTGATAATTAAATACAACTCTAGGAAGGAAATGCTTTGAAGGTGACATTCCTAAAAAAATCATTCCTTCATGAGTAAAAAAACATATGAAGATAAATTTCACTAGCCTAAGGATAGAAAAGAATAATTATTTCATTCAATGTATTAATCTACCTTTATATGGTCATCTTGGTATGTTATGGATTATATATGAAACACATAGTTCAAGATTTACTATTTCACTAAACAGATTGAGCCAATTCTTGGTAGGTCATTGGTCTCTAATTTTTTTATTATGATGAAATAGTATTATGTTCCATAGAAATGAGAATTAACTCTCTAGATAATAAAAATTCAAGGGTGACCAAGAGAATAAGAGGTCATTTGAAAACTATGCGAAAGGGAATGTGTTGATTTCTTCCATTTAAAAACATTGGAAAAATCACATTGGGAGATTATTGAAAGGATTAGGAGTTTTTTATAAGTGAATACAAAAAGTATAATAGGTTAAATAACTGAAAGGGATGAATTAAAACACTGTTGATAGTTATTTCAAATATATGTAGATGGGGAACTATGCAAATCAATAACCATGTGTTAGGGGAATCAACCATAAAAGAGGCCAAGGGGAGTAGGCTAAGATTATGTGATCACTATAACTGAGGTGGACGTACCCAATTATGTGGTGGTAGGTAATTTATTCTTATCATGAATTTATCTAGTGTCTTATTTGATTATGGATACTAAAACATTTTAATATATACATATTTTTTCATGAAAATAGACATTCTTCTTTCAATTTAAGAAGGGATTTTTCATTCAAAACTCATAAGGGAGGTATTATTGCAATCAATATGTATTAAGAGGTCCCCATTATAACATGTAAACATGATTTATCTTCAAACATATTTTCATAATGGTTAACATAGATAGAATCATTTTTATGGACTATATTTCAAAAAATTATAAAAACAATATTCAAGAAGGAAATTAAATATTGTGAGGAAGATATATAATTCATTATCTTTTGATAGGAGGCATAATCATATGAGTATTATCTAGATCTACCCCTATTTGCTTCATTGAAATACATTATTGGAGAAGAATAGAAAAAATATCTATGGATGGATAAGGTAAATGTTAAACTGTGGATGTACCTATTATATAGGAATAAATTTACATGTTTCTTACAGAATTTACTGGATAACCCCCAAAGAATAAAGTTGGGGGTTTTCTATTTTATCCTTGATTAATGTCCAATGTAAAAAACACTTTATAGAATGAAACGTATTGAATTAGTGGAGTTAATGAAACAAATATATGATTTAATAGATAAAAAATTTATTCCCCTAGTGTTTCACCATGGAGATCAAATTTTCTCTTCATTAAGAGGAAATATGGATCTATGAGGATATTAATTGATTATATAGAAATAAAGACAAATATGATAAATAAAAATTATCATTTATCTTTCATTGGTGGCTTATTTGGTTAACTTCATAGAGACCAATATTTTCAAGTATTGACCATCTATCAGGGTAACATAAATTATGAGTAAATAAGTATGTCATTCCAAAGACAATTTCTTAAACAAGGTATGAATATTTTGAATTTGAAGTAATTTCATTTAGATTTTCTAATTCGCCCGATGTGTTTTTTTATCTAATAAATTAAGCAGTAAATGAATTTCTTGATGATCTATTTTTGTAATCATTGAATATATTTTTGGTGTATTTTAAAACCCATGAGGGCTATCATAATCACATGTGGATCATTCATGAAACAATTACTAGGAATGTGTCATATGGGAAATTTAGTAAGAATTGTTTTCGGATTCAAGATGTTTTTTATTGGTAATATTGTCTCCATGGATGGAATCAATGTTGATCCTACAATTACAAAGGCATTTAAAGAATGGCCTATACTAATGAACATAACATAGGTGTGTAATTTTATTGGTTTAGTAGTTTACTATCAGTTATTTTTTCATAATTGTTTCCAATTAGATAACCCATTAACAAGGATTAAACATAAATGGGTTGTGTTTTTTTTTTGAAAATGGAATGTGAAGAATGTAGTGACGACCTAATGAATATAGCTGTCAATTATATGATTTTGAATCTACCACCTAGAAAAGTTGGTTCTGTCATATATAGTGATGCATCAATGAAGGGACATAGATGTGTCCTAATGAAATTTAACACTCTTATCTCAAATATATAAATTAAATTGAAGACTTGAAAATAGAACTTTCCAACCCATGGTATTGTGTTGTAAGATGTAATCTTTTCTTTGATGATATGGATACATTATCTATATGATGAAAGAATTGAGGTATACCTGTAGAATAATATCCTAAAATACATCTTCTCATAGAAAGAACTCTATATGAAAATATTTGATGGATCATTCTACTCAATGATTATTATTTCTAAATACACTACCACCCAGAGAATTAAAATATTTTAGTGAATTAATTAATTGGGAATGATGATGGAGTTCTTTATAAAATGATAATTTGGAGAGATCCTATGTTTGTGGATCTAGTAAATATGGATACATGAATTATTAATGATGTAGATAAATCACTCAATTTACAAATGACTGAAAAAAAATCATTACTAGAAAATAAAAACATTTCCCATTATGTTCATGTGAACATTACAAAGAAAATTGAAGCTGTGAGTGATGGGAAATTAGAAAACATCATTTGTAAAGATTCTATTTTGAGATTTAAATAGAGATTATGTGTATCATCTAGACCTGAGAGAGAAATGGAACTATTTGATTATGGTCATAGATCAAACTTCTCTATATATACTACTATTACAAATATGTACAGGGATTTGAGATAACATTTTTTACAGGGAAACATGATGTGGGTAATTAGATAATGGGTTTAGATGTTTGGTTTTTAACAAATGAAAGTTGTGAGACAACACCATAGAATATTATTTCAACATAACCTTATTCTTGTGTTGAAATGGGATGACATTAGTATGGAATTTGTCATAGGATAGCAAAAGACTACTCATAATAATGATGCAATATTGGTTATCAATGATCCTATGTCCAAATTTTCACATTTGCTCAGTATAAGAGAAGATTTAATTCTTGAGAGCATCATGTAGATTTAAATTAATTAATTTTTAAGACATCATGGAACACCTATTTAAATTTTTTCTAATCGAGATCCCTATTTTACATTGAAATTATCTAAGGGTATTTAGAATGATCTTGATATTGAGCTTTAATATAGAACTACCCACCATCCTCAAATTGATGGATAGTTCAAACGAACGATTCAAAAAATAGAATACATATTGGGGTTTTCTCAAATGACATTCAAGGTATGTGGGATAAGTATTTACCATTGGTTGATTTTTCTTATAATAATAGTTTCCATTTAAGTATTATAATTCCATTATATGAATCTTTTTATTGAATGATTATTCATACTCTATCTCGTTGGGATGAAGTCAGTGAAAGGAAAGACCTAGGCCTAGAAATTTTTGTAGAAACAAAAACAATGTTCATGGTTATTCAAGATCATAATAAATCATATCAAAGAAGGAATGATATTTATATCCTTAATTAGAGGATATATTTGGAATTCCGAGTGGGATATTGGTAATTATATTTCATGAATATATTTTACTATATTATAAGACATTGATTTGTGTATATAATTTATGGTTTCTTCCAATATTGGGAATGTTTTACTTTTTTTTATTTTGGGAAACAATAGATCTTTAGAAATTAAGAAAATATGAGCTAAAGCACACTTCGTGCTATGAGTAAAGTGAAGAGGCATAACACTGGAATTTTAAAGATACATTAGAGATGAGAACAAGGAAGATAGAATTTACACATCTTGAATTTGATTATATGAATTGAGTTCATGAATAGAATCATCCCCTATCGATTGAAGTCATGAAATGAACTCATGCTATGAAAATCCATTACACATCATGTACACAATGTGAATGTTTAGAGACAAAGTAGATATGAAAAATCTAGTGATGATGCACATTACACATTGTGTAAAATTATACTTCATGAATTTATCAGGATATAGAAAAAATTGAGATACATGAGATATTCTATAACTTACGATTTGACCCAAAACCCTTATAAAATCACCCCAACATCACCTTTAAAGATGTATCTTCTTGGGGATGGACTAATGGCCACAAATATAGATTTCCACCACTATAGAGCCTTACATAACAATATTTCTATAGGGTTTTATTAATTATTTTCCTCACCGTATCATGTATAGAATGAGGGGATGATTTCATTTTTCCATGTCATTTGTGATGGATATGGATTTAATGTATAAGGTATTTTATTTTTTATTGCAATTCATGTTGGGATTTCATATTGGTTCTCCCATTTTATAGCTTCCCTGATTCTTTTTCCTTAACCATTATGAGTAGGGTTTAGATATTCACCATGACCATTGGGTTTGTTCTTACCCTATGTTCAATATGGTTTCTGGTTACCCATTCATTGTAATCTAAAGTACCGGACCATGAGAGAGATGATACTGTTGGATTGATATTGTTTAAAATGACAATTGGAATCTCTTGTACATGATTTAGATGATTTCATGATTTTTAATTAGGTATTTCATACCATGTTATCACATGAACCTTAATTCATTTCTACCCAACACTCTTTATATTTTTTTTCTTCTATATTCTTCAACAAAAACATTCTCAATTGCTTATATTTAATTTCTAAAAAATAAAAATAGTTTTGTAATTTATTATTTGAAATAATATTTTATAAAACTCTATCTCGATGGGTCCAACCATAGCCTTTAAATTCATAAACTACCATATATTTTAGTGCATTGTTTTATTATTGTTATAAATTTCACAATTTGGTAACCCTGTGATAATAAACAATTCAACACAGGCTATTCATCATCATGTTTTCTTGAAATTATCTCAAAATTAGGGCGTTAAAAGGTTTGGTATGTCCAATACATGACTTATTTTAAAGTTAAATTTCATTTAATTTTCATTTATGATTTGTTTTTGGGGTTTTTCAAACTTTTATGGTGGAATGGGTGAGTTTTTATGAATTGGGCCAAACCGTGAGCCCAATTCCAGATTTAAAAATAAATTTTGTTTCTTTTATAACTTTTTCAATTTTTAATATTTTTCACGCATTCAAGTTCCTAAATGGTCCCCCCTGATATAGAAACACCATCATTGTATTTTGGAGCCTTTAGAAAACCATAAACAAGTTGTATATGGGTTTTTATTTAAAGGATTGGGCCTTCCCGAAAGCCTAATTCCAGTTTTAAAAATAAAATTTGTTTAATTAATAACTTATCCAATATTAAGGATTTTTTGGTGATTCTAAGACCCAAACACGCCCCATGAACCCAGCCGCGCGTCCAATATCCTCCCACCCTCTTTGCAGCTCATTTTCATTTCAGTTTAGGTCGAAACTTCTGAAGCACTCACATTTTTGGCAGATTAATAAAGGTAATTTGTTTCCTTCATAAATCCTTCAATTCTCACTCTTTTTCCCCATTAAAATTCCTACATGTTCCCATAATCCTTGTTCGAAACTCCATTAAATGTTTGTCTGTTTTAAAATTCAGCTACCAGTGTATGTGAGGCGATTTATACAAGATCCCTCAAGTAAGTTGGTCTTCTTCATTCTTCTTTCAATTTTCTTAGGGTTACATTCGATGTGTTTAGGGTTTCATACATTATCCATTAGGTTAAAAATTTCCAGAAGTTAGGCATCAATCCTAGGGTTTTATATCTTGTCTTTTGTGTGAAATCTTCTGGTTTTAGGTTGGATTTCAATGCCTTGAGGTGCGGCGGTGGTGCGGTTTATGTTTCACACCATGTTTTGAGTTTTTCGACATTAAAGGTAGGTGATTCCATGTATAACCATTTTATGATGAGTTATGATTCTTGGTTTATTAATTTAGTATGTTTAAAATCTGTTTTTTGTGGTGCAAAAATTGTTTTTGTGATGGATTGAGTTAAGTGTTTAATTTTGTAGTTGCATTATTGCTTGGAATTGGGTGCTTTTCATGCGAGGATCTTGGGGAAAATATTTGGGTGTATTTTATAAGATGTGAAATTGATTTATTAGTGTTAAAAGGGGATGAAAATTCTGTTTTGTTAATGCCTTAATGTCATGTTGGCCTTGTAATGGGGGTTTTGAATGGTTTTAAAGTGTGAAACCAGGCTGTACTTCTTTAACATGATTTGTGAAAACATGTGTTTTTCATGTGTACCTTTTGTGGTATTGTTTTAGGTATTTGTATAAAACATGGGGGTGGTTTAATAAATGTTTTTAGGGCTTCCAATTCTGATTTATATTTTTATTAGCATTTTTTTGGTCTTGAATTAGGTTTTTGAAATGGGTTTTATATGCCAACCATGGTTGCACCTCTTGGGTTGGTTTTATGAAAACAGTAAATGATTTAATGAGTTACACAAAGTGTGAAATGGTTTCTTATGTACTTTTTTGGTGATAGTATGTTCCTAAAATGAGTTTTTGAAACATAAAGTGGTCAGTTATGTTGTAAAACATTTTTTTAATGTTTTATAATTTGTCGAGGTGATTTATGAAATTGGGATGTGGGTGTGAAACGTGTTTTCAGGCTGTTTGGCGTGAGTGTGATGTGAAAATGGACTTTTTTTATGAAAATGGAATTATGTAATATGTGAGTGGGATTTTATGTTATGTTTAACATCTTGGGAAATATTTTATAAAATTGTAAAAAGATTTGTTGAATTGTGAAAGATGTGAAAAATGTGATGTGGGCTATTTTTTGTGTGAGTATGATTTCAAAATTCATTTGAATGAAAAAGTGGATTTTTAGAATTGTGTGGAATACATGTGGGCTGTTTGGAGAACTTTTGATGTGAAAATGATATTTTCATGTGCAAAGTATATTTATTGACTTGTTGAACTTATCTGAAAACAAGGGGAAAACTCGGGCATCTAGGTGCGTGGACGTGTACTAGTATGCTAGTGAATCTGTGGGGTTTGGCCTCAGTTTCACTTAGAAAGATTGACACTTAAAACTCTAAATAAACAATGATGATGATGATTGGGGACCACTAGGTTATGGGTATGTTCCATACTAGTGGCTCATGCATGGGAACAGATATTATGATGGTTACTCTCACTAAGATACGAGGTACTTGGGACCGACAACGCGCTAGTGCCAAGGGGTCATTTCCTATTGCTTGTGCTCATTAGTTACTCTGTGCTTACCATCAGCATACGGTATAGTTGGATGGAAAATTCAGTAGTGTTGAAATTATTTTTAAAATTGTTGATTCTTAATGATAGCCCACTTGAAAACTATTTTATTTTTTTTCAGTTTCATCTTTTGGAAATTGTAACTAGCATTTTCTGTTTATGAAAACTTGAAAGCTTTTTGTCTTTGAATGTTTATCACATGGAATCTCTTATTGGTGGTATCCTACTGGGCATTGTCTCACACCCTACATACACCCTTGGGTGTAATTAGATTTGGTTATTTTGTTGTTTCAGGTTAGGATACAGTTTTTAGTTCCAGTGGTTCGGGTTTCTAGCTTGTCCTTGGTGGTGAAGTCTAGTAGAGATGGATTGAGGGCGGTGCCCCTTTCCAAGAGGGTTCTTGGGCCATTTAATTTTTATTTTGTACCTTTTTTATAGTCTTATTGAGTTGTTTTAAAATATGTAATTTAGTTCTGAATTTTTTAAAAGATGGTTTTAGTTGAAAAATCCTGATTCGTTTTATTGAGTTTGTTGTTTAATGTTTATAAACTTGGGTAAATCGTTCCCAAATGTCAATTTATGATACCTGGGAACTTGTGCCAGCCCATGGGTATCGGGAACGCCCTTAGGGCCTTGTTACGGGCCGGGTCGGGTGACGGTTTTGATGTCGACCAGATTTGGTTCGTGACAAAATGACATCAGAGGAGGTTCGCTTTCTTTGAGTCATGTTATTTGGGGAACAGTCGGGATAGTCTGGAGTTAGGATTGTTGGGACTTGGAATTTTGGATATGAGTAGTGTAGCGGATCACCAAAACTCATGATGGGATTCATGTCTCTAGGGTAATTCGGGACCTTTCATAGTCCTTTGGTTTTCTTGGTTTAATGATGATTAGGGGAAATGAAAAGAGAGTTGGGTTAATGGTCTTAGTGAGCTCGTAGGGCCTGGAAAGCCATGTGGAGCCAAGGATATTCCCTAGAACACTCTCTGTGATAGTGAAGTGATTGGAATATGGCTTCCAACCATATGTCCAAGTCACCCACTGAATCTAGTTTCCTCTCGCATTGTCTTGTGTTCTTTAATTTTGAAATCATGGAACTTTGGTTTTAAAGTGACTTGGTTTTAAGAAGTGTAATGTTTTTCTGAAATGATTTTCAAATAAAGATGGAATGGTTTTATTTATGAAATGGTGGAACTGAATTTTCAGAATTATATTCAAATGGAAAATAGTGTGCTTACACCTCTTTTTAAAAGTAGAAACTATACTGAAGTTGTTTTTGAAAAAGTGTTTCCAATAGAGTTTTATAAACAATAAAAGTGTATTTTAATGGGATAAGATGATATGAAATTTATGTGAAGAACATGAAAGTGAGTTCTTGTCTAAATATTTTTGTCTTTCTAAAATGTTTAGTAATATTTGAATTGGGATTATGACCTTCTGGTTAGTGGTTTTGAGAAAAAGGATGTGTTGGTTGACCGTTTTGGTTTCGAAAAGTGGAAAGAATCTTTGTTTTAACCTTTGGTATTTTTGTGAGCGACCACATGCATGTGGTTATATGGGATGATGGATGGTTGATGGCATGACTGGATGAGTGCCAGAATAGATATGAGGAGGGTGCCTAGTGTGTCACCAAAACATACATGTGTGAGGCCCATGGGGTACCGTTGGTGGATATGCTTACCCCTGAACCATTTGTTTTCAAAGAAATGGTTTTAATGAAAAACATGATGTCTTGATAACTAGTTTGGGATGGGGTGTATTATGTGTTTTTGAAAAAGTTGATGTTGTGGGATAATTTGAGTTCAAGAACCCTTCTTGTTTGAACTGTGTTTTGGGTTTGAGTTTGGTCGGTAAGTTGTGTTGTAGGGACGGTTAGTGGTCTCTTTTTAAAAATGTTTTGGGACGCCTTTAAGGTGGTTCCCTTCATGTGTTTGGATCTGGTTTGTGGTATATCTTGACCAATGAACCATCTTGTTTGGGTCCTTGGGTTCAATCGTTGTATAAGGTACACCCATTAAGGGTTAGTGCACAACTGAAGTAAAACCCGGATTGTTTCACCATTTGAAGACCCTCCAGTTGATCAATATAAGTAATATTTTTCATGAGATTTTTAGATTGAGTCTACACCCTTTACTTTCCTGTTTTTTTTTGTATCCTCTTATAGTGGGAGAGTGATCATGGAAGGTTTCAAGAGACCATAGCTTCTTAAGTTTTCAGATTATCCTAAGGTGGAAGTGGTCTGGGGTTGTTAGCATGGATGAGTACCTGGATGGTGTCTAAGAGGTCCTCTCGGTCCATTGTAGTCTCTTCGAAGAAGGAGTACACAATAAACTACCAGTGTGGGAAATATGGTCACAAGAGGATATTGTGGCCAATTTCTAGAATTGTGTGTTGTTTGGGGATGTAGTATAACGTCCCCTTCCATTAGTTGCTTATATTTGTTGCAATGGTCATGTTTAGTGACTCCTTGTGATGTCATGTGCTCGATTGACCCTAAAGGTGAAATTCATGCAATACTTTGAGAGTCTCTATTATGTTGGGAGAATGTATCCCTTGTAAAAACTTCTAAATCATCCATTTTTTTAGGAAGGTGAGTATAGGTGTTATTTACTTCTATTGTTTCTTACCCAAAGAAACAAGGTGTGATTTGTGTTCATCTTCTAAGCCCTTGTTTCATTGAAATATTGGGTTAGTGTAAAGTGAGTTTGGAATGTGTTATGTCTTGTAAATCTTATAGGGGATTGCAGTGTAGTTTTTTGTAGCACTGAAAGAATAATTCTCATTAAAGGGGTTTCCAAGGACTAACTGCGAGGCCGAAGATGCTTCGATCATTTGAACTCCTGCCATAGGTCTCGGAGAGAAGCTGACTCGTAGTTAGGGGAAATCCCTAGGTCATTTAAACCCTTGTACAATTTCATATCCTCGGTGTGAAAGATAGGAAGTGTTTAAACCTATGGTGTCATCATACTCCTTATGTTGTTCTCGTTCAGTGGAAATAGGTGGAGGTCCTTGTACCCATGTCATCGCCTAATGTCATTCCCTCCCTCGTTGGTTTCCATTGAGTCATTAGATAATGGTTGAAAATTTGGCTAGACAGTTTGAGCACACATTTTGTGCACGATTAGTAGTGATAGTGTGCTAGGAAGCCACATGGAAATAATGATCTGTATAGTTAGTTCATGGTTCCCAAACCATGTGGACTGACCCTACGCCCTTCCCAAATCCTTAAAAAAAACTTGTGTCTTTCTGTGTCAGCTCATGCTGGTCAGTTAAGATGGTTGGTTCTTATGGTGGGGAGACCCGCAATTATTCTCATGTACGTTCCTTCATAAACTGTGAATGGAATTATACCCTTTGTACTAGGGAGTTCGTTCAGGCCTCCCCCTGTTAGTGTCTTCATTTTATCTCAGAAAATAATATAGGTTGCCGCTTATGGTGGGGTGCCTATTTGTGTCCCACCATACTAATAGATCAGATTTATCCATGGTATTGTCTTGGGGGTAGGTAGTCTCATTTGGAAATATCTAGATACCGATATATTCCTTGAGTAAATGTTTTGATTGGATAGCACCCAATGGTTTAGTTAATGTTAGGTAAGTGTAACCTTGTTCGAAGTTGTTGTTCGTTTGGGTGAATTGCTTGAGTCTTGTTCGGATAGCATTCGAGGAGTTTCATTTTGGGATAATGTATGAATGTTATAGATAATTTCAGTAAAGTGGTGTAAGTTTGGGTTGTGAGATTAATCATTCCTTAATTGATCACTGGAGGTGTTTTGGTCCTTGGGGGGCAAAGCTTGGCAAAGAATTACATCTTGGTTTATCAGTTGGGAGTGGTTTTGGTATCTGGCCTTGTGGTCACTTTCTGAGGATGGAAATTTTTCATGGTGGAGAGAATTGTCACATAAATGACTTATTTTAAAGTTAAATTTCATTTAATTTTCATTTATGATTTGTTTTTGGGGTTTGTCAAACTTTTATGGTGGAATGGGTGAGTTTTCATTAATTGGGCCAAACCGTGAGCCCAATTCCAGATTTAAAAATAAATTTTGTTTCTTTTATAACATTTTCAATTTTTAATATTTTTCATCCATTCAAGTTCCTAAATGGTCTCCCCTGATATAGAAACACCACCATTGTTTTTTGGAGCCTTTAGAAAACCATAAACAAGTTGTATATGGGTTTTTATTTAAGGGATTGGGCCTTCCCGAAAGCCCATTTCCTGTTTTAAAATTAAAATTTGTTTAATTAATAACTAATCCACTATTAAGGATTTTTCAGTGATTCCAAGCCCCAAACACGCCCCTTGAACCCATCCGTTCATCCAATATCCTCCCACCCTCTTTGCATCTCATTTTAATCGCGGTTTAGGTCGAAACTTATGAAGCACTCACATTTCGGGCAGATTAATAAAGGTAATTTGTTTCCTTCATAAATCCTTCAATTCTCACTCTTTTTTCCCCATTTAAATTCCTAAATGGTCTTCTAATCCTTCTTAGAAACTCCCTTAAATGTTTGGCAGTTTTAAAATTCATCTACTGGTGTATGTGAGGAGATTTATACAAGATCCATCAAGTAAGTTGGTCTTCTTCATTCTTCTTTCAATTTGCTTAGGGTTACATTCCATGTGTTTAGGGTTTCATACCTTATCCATAAGGTTCCTAATGTCCAGAAGTTAGGTTTCAATCCTAGGGTTTTATATCTTGTCTTTTGTGTGAAATCTTCAGGTTTTATGTTGGATTTCAATTCCTTGAGGTGCGGCGGTGGTGCGGTTTATGTTTCACACCATGTTTTGAGTTTTTCAACATAAAAGGTAGGTGATTCCATGTATAACAATTTTATGATGAGTTAGCTTGCTTGGTTTATTAATTTATTATGTTTAAAATCTGTTTTTTGTGGTGCAAAAATTGTTTTTGTGATGGATTGAGTTAAGTGTTTAATTTTATAGTTTCATTATTGCTTGGAATTGGGTGCTTTTCAAGCGTGGCTCTTGGGGAAAATATTTGGGTGTATTTTATAAGATGTGAAATTGATTTATTAGTGTTAAAATGGGCTGAAAATTCTATTTTGTTAATGAATTAATGTCATGTTGGCCTTGTAATGGGGGTTTTGAATGGTTTTAATGTGTGAAACCATGTTGTACTTCTTGAACATGATTTGTGAAAACATTTGTTTTTCATGTGTACCTTTTGTGGTATTGTTTGAGGTATTTGTATAAAACTTGGGGGTGGATTAATAAATGTTTTTAGGGCTACCAATTCTGATTTAGATTTTTACTAGCATTGTTTTGGTCTTGAATTAGGTTTTTGAAATGGGTTTTGTATGCCAACCATGGTTGCACCTCTTGGGTTGGTTTTATGAAAACTGTAAATTATTTAACGAGTAACACAAAGTGTGAAATGGTTTCTTATGTACTCTTTTGGTGATAGTATGTTCCTAAAATGAGTTTTTGAAACATAAAGTGGTCAGTTATGTTGTTAAAAATTTTGTTAATGTTTTGTAATTTGTCGAGGAGATTTATGAAATTGGGATGTGGGTGTGAAACGTGTTTTCAGGCTATTTTGCGTGAGTGTGATGTGAAAAAATGGACATTGTTTATGAAAATGGTATTATGTAATATGTGAGTGGGCTGTTATGTGATTTTTAACATCTTGGGAAATATTTTATAAAATTTTAAACAGATTTGTTGAATTGTGAAAGATGTGAAAAATGTGATGTGGGCTATTTTTTGTGTGAGTATGATTTCAAAATTCATTTGAATGAAAAAGTGATTTTTTAGACTTGTGTGGAATACATGTGGGCTGTTTGGAGAACATGTGATGTGAAAATGATATTTGCATGTGAAAAGTATATTTATTGACTTGTTGAACTTATCTGAGCACAAGGGGAAAACTCAGGTATCTAGGTGGGTGGATGTGTACTAGTATGCTAGTGAATCTGTTGGGTTTGGCCTCAGTTTCACTTAGAAAGATTGACACTTACAACTCTAACTAAACAATGATTATGATGATTGGGGACTACTAGGTTATGGGTATGTTCCCTACTATTAGATCATGCATGAAAACGGATATTATGATGGTTACTCTCACTGAGATATGAGGTACCTGGGACCGACAACGAGCTAGTGCCTAGGGGTCATTTCCTATTGCTTGTGCTCATTAGTTAATTTGTGCTTATCATCGGTATATGGTATAGTTGGCTGGAAAATTCAGTAGTTTTGATATTATTTTTAAAAGTGTTTATTCTTAAGGATATCCCACTTGAAAACTGTTTTATTTTTTTTCAGTTTCATCTTTTAGAAATTGTAACTAACATTTTCTGTTTATGAAAACTTGCAAGCTTTTTGTCTTTGAATGTTTATCACATGGAATCTCTTAGTGGTGGTATCCTACTGGAAATTTTCTCACACCCTACTTACACCCTTGGGTGTAATTAGATTTTGTTATTTTGTTGTTTCAGGTTATGATATAGTTTTTAGTTCCAGTGGTTCGGGTTTCTAGCATGTCCTTCGTGGTGAAGTCTTGTGGAGATGGATTGAGGGTGGTGCCCCTTGCCATGAGGGTTCTTGGGCCATTTAATTTTTATTTTGTACCTTTTTTATAGTCTTATTGAGTTGTTCTAAAATATGTAATTCAGTGATAAATTTTTTAAAAGATGGTTTTAGTTGAAAAATCATGATTCGTTTTATTGAGTTTGTTTGTTGTTTAATGTTTATAAACTTGGGTAAATCATTCCCAAACGTCAATTTATGATACCCAAGAACTTTTTCCAGCCCGTGGGGATCAGGAACGCCCTTAGGTCCTTGTTACGGGCCGGGTCGGGTGCCAGTTTTGATGGCGACCAGATTTGGTTCGTGACAAAATGGCATCAGAGGAGGTTCGCTTTCTTTGAGTCATGTTATTTGGGGAACAGTCGAGATAGTCTGGAGTTAGGATTGTTGGGACTTGGAATTTTGGTTATGAGTAGTGTGGTTGATCACCAAACCTCATGATGGGATTCATGTCTCTAGGGTAAGTCATGACCTTTTATAGTCCTTTGGTTTTCTTGGTTTAATGATGATTAGGGGAAATGAAAAGAGAGTTGGGTTAATGGTCTTAGTGAGCTCGTAGGGCCTGGAAATCCATGTAGAGCCAAGGATATTCCCTAGAACACTCTCTGCGATAGTGAAGTGATTGGAATATGGCTTCCAACCATATTTCCAAGTCACCCACTGAATCTAGTTTCCTCTCGCATTGTCTTGTGTTCTTTAATTTTGAAATCATGGAACTTTGGTTTTAAAGTGACTTGGTTTTAAGAAGTGTAATTTTTTTGTGAAATGATTTTCAAATAAAGATGGAATGGTTTGATTTATGAAATGGTGGAACTGAATTTTCAAAGGTATATTCAAATGGAAAATAGTGTGCTTACTCCTCTTTTTAAAAGTAGAAACTATACTGAAGTTGTTTTTGAAAAAGTGTTTCTTATAGGGTTTTCTAAACAATCAAAGGGTGTTTTAATGGGATAAGATGATATGAAATTGATGTGAATAACATGAAAGTGAGTTCTTTTCTAAATGGTTGTGTCTTTCTGAAATGTTTTGTAATATTTGAATTGGGATTTTGACCTTCTGGTTAGTGGTTTTGAGAAAAAGGATGTGTTGGTTGACCGTTTTGGTTTCGAAAAGTGGAAAGAATCTTTGTTTTAACCTTTGGTATTTTTGTGAGCGACCACATGCATGTGGTTATATGGGATGATGGATGGTTGATGGCATGACTGGATGAGTGTCGGAACAGATATGAGGAGGGTGCCCAGTGTGGCACCAAAACATGCATGTGTGAGGCCCATGGGGTACCATTGGTGGATACACTTACCCCTGAACTGTTTGTTTTCAAAGAAATGGTTTTAATGAATAACATGATGTCTTGATAAATAGTTTGGGATGGGGTGTATTTTGTGTTTTTGAAAAAGTTGATGTTGTGGGATGATTTGAGTTCAAGAACCCCTCCTGTTTGAACTGTGTTTTGGGTTTGAGTTTGGTCGGTAAGTTGTGTTGTAGGGACGGTTAGTGGTCTCTTTTGAAAAATGTTTTGGGATGCCTTTAAGGTGGTTCCCTTCATATGTTTAGATCTGGTTTGCTGTATATCTTGACCAATGAACCATCTTGGTTGGGTCCTTGGGTTCAATCGTTGTATAAGGTATACCCCATTAAGGGTTAGTGCACAACTGAAGTAAAACCCGGATTGTTTCACCATTTGAAGACCCTCCAGTTGATCAATATAAGGAATATTTTTCATGAGATTTTTAGATTGAGTCTACACCCTTTCCTTTCCTGTTTTTTTGTATCCTATTATAGTGGGAGAGTGATCATGGAAGGTTTCAAGAGACCACAGCTTCTTAAGTTTTCAGATTATCCTAAGGTGGAAGTGGTCTGGGGTTGTTAGCATGGATGAGTACCTGGATGGTGTCTAAGAGGTCCTCTCAGTCCATTGTAGTCTCTTTGAAGAAGGAGTACACAATAAACTACCAGTGTGGGAAATCTGGTCACAAGAGGATATTGTGGCCACTTTCTAGAATTGTGTGTTGTTTGGGGATGTAGTATAAGGTCCCTTTCCATTAGTTGCTTATATTAGTCGCAATGGTCATGTTTGGTGATTCCTTGTGATGTCATGTGCTCGATTGACCCTAAAGGTGAAATTCATGCAATACATTGAGAGTCTCTATTATGTTGGGAGAATGTATCCCTTGTAAAAACATCTAAATCATCCATTTTTTTAGGAAGGTGAGTATAGGTTTTATTTACTTCTATTGTTTCTTACCGGAAGAAACAAGGTGTGATTTGTGTTCATCTTCTAAGCCCTTGTTTCATTGAAATATTGGGTTAGTGTAAAGTGAGTTTGGAATGTGTTATGTCTTGGAAATCTTATTGGGGATTGCAGTGTAGTTTTTGGTAGCACTGAAAGAATAATTCTCATTAAAGGGGTTTCCAAGGACTAACTGCGAGGCCGAAGATACTTCGATCATTTGAGGTCCAGCCATAGGTCTCGGAGAGAAGCTGGCTTGTAGTTAGGGGAAATCCTTGGGTCATTAAAACCCTTGTACAATTTCATATCCTCGGTGTGAAAGATAGGAAGTGTTTAAACCTATGGTGTCATAATATTTCTTATGTTGTTCTTGTTCGGTGGAAATAGGTGAAGGGCCTTATACCCATGTCATTGCCTAATGTCATTCCCTCCCTCGTTGGTTTCCATTAAGTCATTAGATAATGGTTGGAAATTTGGCTAGACAGTTTGAGCACACATTTTGTGCACGATTAGTAGTGATAGTGTGCTAGGAAGCCACATGGAAATAATGATCTATATAGTTAGTTCATAGTTCCCAAACCATGCGGACTGACCCTGCGCCCTTCCCAAATCCTTAAAAAAAATTGGGTCTTTCTGTGTCGGCCCATGCTGGTCAGTTAAGATGGTTGATTCTTATGGTGGGGAGACCTGTAATTATTCTCATGTACGTTCCTTCATAAACTATGAATGGAATTATACCCTTTGTACTAGGGAGTTCCTTCAGGCCTCCCCCTGTTAGTGTCTTCATTTTATCTCAGAAAATAATATAGGTTGCCGCTTATGGTGGGGTGCCTATTTGTGTCCCCCCATACAAATAGATCAGATTTATCCATGGTATTGTCTTGGGGGTAGGTATTCTCATTCGGAACTATCTAGATACCAATATCTTCCTTGATTAAATGTTTTGATTGGATAGCTCCCAATGGTTTAGTTAATTTTAGGTAAGTGTAACCTTGTTCGAAGTTGTTGTTCGTTTGGGTGAATTGCTTTAGTCTTGTTCGGATAGCATTCGAGGAGTTTCATTTTGGTATAATGTATTAATGGGATTGATAATTTTAGTAAAGTGGTGTATGTTTGGGTTGTGAGATTAATCATTCCTTAATTGATCACTGGAGGTGTTTTGATCCTTGGGGGGCAAAGATTGGCAAAGAATTACATCTTAGTTTATCAGTTTGGCATGGTTTTGGTATCTGGCCTTGTGGTCGCTTTTCGAGGATGGAAAGTTTTCATGGTGGAGATAATTGTCACATATATGACTTATTTTAAAGTTAAATTTCATTTAATTTTCATTTATGATTTGTTTTTGGGGTTTTTCAAACTTTTATGGTGGAATGGGTGAGTTTTCATGAATTGGGCCAAACCGTGAGCCCAATTCCCGATTTAAAAATAAATTTTGTTTCTTTTATAACATTTTCAATTTTTTATATTTTTCACCCATTCAAGTTCCTAAATGGTCTCCCCTAATATAGAAACAACACAATTGTAGTTTGGAGCCTTTAGAAAACCATAAACAAGTTGTATATGGGTTTTTATTTAAGGGATTGGGTCTGCCCGAAAGCCCAATTCCAGTTTTAAAAATAAAATTTGTTTAATTAATAACTTATCAAATATTAAGGCTTTTCGGTGATTCCAAGCCCCAAACACGCCCCTTGAATCCAGACGCACGTCCAATATCCTCCCACCCTCTTTGCAGCTCATTTGAATCGCTGTTTAGGTCGAAACTTCTGAAGCACTTACATTTTGGGCAGATTAATAAAGGTTATTTTTTCCATCATAAATCCTTCAATTCTCACTCTTTTTTCCCCATTAAAATTCCTACATGGTCTACTAATCCTTGTTCAAAACTCCCTTAATTTTTTGGGTGTTTTCAAATTCAGATACTAGTGTATGTGAGGCAATTTATACAAGATCTCTCAAGTAAGTTGGTCATCTTCATTCTTATTTCAATTTGCTTAGGGTTACATTCTTATTTTGGTAATGTTTTGTAATTTGTCGAGGTGATTTTGGAAATTGGGATGTGGGTGTGAAAGGTGTTTTCAGGATGTTTTGCGTGAGTGTGACGTGAAAAATTGACTTTTTTTTTATGAAAATGGTATTATGTAATATGTGAGTGCGTTGTTATGTGATGTTTAACATCTTGGGAAATATTTTTTAAAATTGTAAATAGATTTGTTGAATTTTGAAAGATGTGAAAAATGTGATGTGAGCTATTTTTTGTGTGAGTATGATTTCAAAATTCATTTGAATGAAAAAGTGGATTTTTAGACTTGTGTGGAATACATGTGGGCTGTTTGGAGAACTTGTGATGTGAAAATGATATTTTCATGTGCAAAGTATATTTATTGACTTGTTGAACTTATCTGAGCACAAGGGGAAAACTCGGGTATCTAGGTGGGTGGACGTGTACTAGTATGCTAGTGAATCCGTGGGGTTTGGCCTCAGTTTCACTTAGCAAGATTGATGATTACAACTCTAACTAAACTATGATGATGATGATTGGGGACCACTTGGTTAAGGGTATGTTCCCTACTAGTGTCTCATGCATGAGAACAGATATTTTGATGGTTACTCTCACTGAGATACGAGGTACCTGGGACCCACAACGAGCTAGTGCCTAGGGGTCATTTCCTATTGCTTGTGCTCATTAGTTACTTTGTGCTTACCGTCGACATACGGTATAGTTGGATGGAAAATTCAGTAGTGTTGAAATTATTTTTAAAAGTGTTTATTCTTAATGATAGCCCACTTGAAAATTGTTTTTTTTTCAGTTTCATCTTTTAGAAATTGTAACTAGCATTTTCTGTTTATGAAAACTTGCAAGCTTTTTGTCTTTGAATGTTTATCACATGGAATCTCTTATTGGTGGTATCCTACTGGGCATTTTCTCACACCCTACTTACACCCTTGGGTGTAAGTAGATTTGGTTATTTTGTTGTTTCAGGTTAGGATACAGTTTTTAGTTCCAGTGGTTCGGGTTTCTAGCATGTCCTTGGTGGTGAAGTCTTGTGGAGATGGATTGAGGGAGGTTCCCCTTGCCATGAGGGTTCTTGGGCCATTTAATTTTTATTTTGTACCTTTTTTATAGTCTTATTGAGTTGTTTTAAAATATGTAATTCAGTTCTGAATTTTGTAAAAGATGGTTTAATTGAAAAATCCAGATTCGTTTTATTGAGTTTGTTTGTTTTTTAATGTTTATAAACTTGGTTAAATCGTTCCCAAACATCATTTTATGATACCCGGGCACTTGTGCCAGCCCATGGGGATCGAGAATGCCCTTCGGGTCTTGTTACGAGCTGGGTCGGGTGCCGGTTTTGATGGAGACCAGATTTGGTTCGTGGCACGGTAAGAAATGTAAACTAAGCCCTGAGTACTTCAGAGCCTTTATTATCTTTGAAATAATTGGATTTTTTTCTTATCATTTGAAAATTCATCCCAACATCTTAAAATTCTATGATGTGTTACCCATATCATTGTTTAGAATGTGCATGCCAAAACCAATACATGTTCTCAATTCTGATGAAATAGAAGTGTAACCTAATCTATCTTCCCATGTAGTACCCTTCCAGATTCTTAAACCTATAGGTCAAATATAGAAAATTCGTATGACATGTATAGTAAAGATGCATTATCAAAATCATAAAATAGAGGAACCAATGTGGGATCTAGAGGATATTATAAAGAATAACTTCATGTATTTGTTTAGAAGGTAATATCCATGAAATATAAAGGGAAAAAATTGGTGTGAATAATGATACACCTCGAGAATTTAACAAATATTTATTTAAAAAAAATTAATTTCATTGACGGATTTTGATTCACGCAACACTATGTTTAAATGAAAAAATGATATTCTATTTAAATTGTATTTTTTTAATCGTAACCATCATAACATAACCAATAAGTTGAAATTTAATAATAGTACTAACTAAATTATTAAAAATATTTAATTTACACATTTAATTTATTTATATATTTATTATTAATAAAAATAAGAATCATTTAAAAGAAAAATTAGCTTTATAAAAAACATGATTTTTAAGGACAAATTTGTCACGCTTTGGGAAAATAATATAAAAATTATTTTTAATAATGTTATATAATTTATTGGAAAAAATATACTTTCTTTTAAATAATTATATAAAAATTATTTTAGGGATTATTTTTTGGGATTGTTCAAAAAAGATTCATTTTTTGATGAATAGTGAAAAACACTGAATTTTAATTCAAAACTACATATTTTTTAAAAGAAATATAATGTTAAATTGTAGTTTGAATTGTTTTTTCAGTAAAATTAGTAATATTTTATATAAATTAATACAATTTAGGAAATTGGAATAATTTTCATTTTGAATTTTTATATATAATCATTTTTAACTTCTGAAAATTTTCTCTTTAAAAACCCGTATTCTCATCACATCTGCGGGTTTTTTTAAATTATTATTTTTCACTTATGTGAACGGAATTTGAAAAAATTAATTCTATATTTTTAATCAGAATAATTGAGAATATTTATTTTGGAAAAATTAATTTCTGTCCAAAATGAATTGTGAAAATACAAAAAATTAATTTCCACAGTTATACTAAAAATGTATTTACCGTGGTACTAAACTAAAAAAATAAGTGTCAAATAGGCATATAAAATTATATAAAATATATATTATGGATATATTTCCAACATTTAACTTTTATTATTTATTATCTTTTATTATTTTATTCTTTTCAACTGAAAAAAAACATGGTTGGAATTCATTCTTTTCAAAAATTACAAGTGTGCCACACACATCACTTATAAAAGGCCACCACCTCTCCACGCTTCTTCACACCTATAAAAAACGTTTGGTTTGTCCAATACATAACCTAATAAATTCACAAAATCCATCCTGTCATATTATAAGACTTATTTATTTCCTAAATAGAACTTATGAAGGCTTTGGTGCAATCCTAAGGAAGATACCTGAAGAAGAGTTAATGTTATTCAACAAGCACTGTTATTTTATTTATTCCTCAAACTCTTTAAAATATTTTTATTCCATGATGATATAAAAACCTCATTATATTAAATATAATTATATGTTCTTATCTTTTTTTAATGACCTGTAGCCACCTCCACTTCCATCAAATTGGTTATAAAATCATCAATCTTCTGTACAGTGAACTACCACCCTGTGAACCGATGTCATTCATTTTTTATTTACCACCTTTAAAATTTGGGTATGTTGATGGATATACATTATATATATGATATTTATGACATAATTATACATTGGATTCAATATATCTTATATACCTTTTTATATTCCATTCATTAGGACGTATGATAATGTCGCTCATGTATATAGAGAACTACTGTTAATGATTATATGTTATATAAATTATATAGTTTTTATAATCATAAAATATATGTTATTTCAAAAATATAATATATAAGAATCTATTTATTACATTTCACTCATTGAATGATGATAACTTTATTCGTGTATGCATGGGCTACCGAATTCACAAAACGGTGTGGCTCTCTTTTCATAACCACACCACATGGATGATTTTCATATATACGTATATTTAAAAATATATATGGTGGAAAATATATTATGATCATTCTTGAAAGATAATATATTACTCAACTTCTTTTCATATTGATTATTGGAAAATGGAAACTTTACTCATATGTATGTATGGCCTACCATCTCTAGGATCGTAACATATTTAATTTTTAAAAACCATATTTCATAATTGGTATTAATATTATAGTTTATTTATATATATTATAATTATATAATTATTATTACTATTTGTATGATGAAACTATTTAATATTCACAAGAAATGTAACTTTCATTGAAAAGCATGAATGGAAAAATATGACATTTGACACTCGAAATAATAAAAATAATGAAATAGTTTTAATAAACAATTTATGAGATGTTATAAAGAGACCAAAGATGTTATTATAAATATTAATATGGTTCTTTAACAATTTAATAACATGTTTAAATCCACAATATAGGAGGTTAAATAATGATCAACCAAAAGAAAGTGAGGTGTAAGGGTCTTCATGTCTATATCCCTTCATTGAGGCATGTTATAATGTTACGCCCCTAACAAAGTTTATGTTGTTTATATTTTTCCCCTTAGAATTGAATATCTTGATTTCTTAATAATTCATGGTTTTTTATGTTTCAATTTATGTTATTTTATCCAAGGGGATTTGAGTTTAAAATTACCATGTGGTAACAGTTATTGTACAATTTCACTTTCTTTTGTGATTGTTAATATTTTCTTCAAACAATTAATTTCCAATGATCATTTTTCATTATACATAAAATTTATATTAAATATAAATATTATTGAATAATGGATATGATTATTTCTTAATGTTTATAAATATTTTAGATATAATTTTTACATTGATTGTAATTTGATTAATTGGGGAACTATTGATAAACCTGTATCCATTGCTTAATGTAGATATTGGAAAGTAAGGAACGTTTTTCAATGATTAAATTAATTATTTTATATATGATGAATTATTTGAACATGTATACATGGTTATGGCCTAGTTATAGATTTCCCCTTAATGAATTAACATGTCTCATGAGGCATATTAGTTTTCCCAAATTAAATAGGTCTTTACATATAGTACTAAAATGTCTTGAGTAAAGATCTAGAGTTTATAGGTTTTCATGTACCTAAGACATTACATCAAATATTTAACAATTTTCTCGCTTGAAAATTTATTTAACTTATTTTACATTCTATTTTCTTCATAATATTAACTCTGGATTAATTTCATTTGTTGCTTACTGATTTTAGGGCATGAATTTTTAGTAATTTACCATTCCATATATATTATTCCATATCATAAATGATATTAATGTAATTTAAATTTCTTGTGTGTTCTATTAATTACCTCTCTACATTGATTATGAATATTAATTCATGATATATTTCATTCTATGTAACCCTTACTGATTATTTGAGAATACACTTATTTGGTTTCCTTTCCATAGATATGAAACAATATTCTTGTAATTATTTTTAAGTATTTTTTTCATTTTATATTATTATGTTTTATGTTTTATTTTCTATCGCCATTATGAAATAAATAACATGTATGTATACCATTCTTATAAACTACTAAACTAATTAGTTCTTTAGGATTTGACCCTTTGTATCAATATCCATGTAGAAATGTAAGATACCATATTCTGGTTATATGAATTTTTTCATTATAAAAACACTATTTTTTATTTTGTATGTGACACGAAACACCAATCTAATGCAACCCAGAAAATATATTTCCTTAAATTTAATCTCTTAGATAGCTTATGGAATTCACAAACCCAAGTAAAAATAATCAATAATATTGTATATCATTATAACATAACCATATAGTTTTTGGGTATGAATATTAATAAATAATTTATTACTATTATTATTTAATATTGATTATAAATAAAATTATAATCATTTAAAATAAAAAGGAATTTTTTCTAAAAAGTGTGTTTTTTTCTAAAAGTCGGTTTAGTTGTACTTTTCCCACATAATTAAAAATCATTTATACAAAATTTTGAAAATTTATATAATAAAATTTTCTTAATTTTTTAAATCCAAATATCAATATAATCTTAGTTTGAATTTTTGTGAATTTCCTCAAAATATTTTATCTTAGGATAAATATTGAAATCTACTGAATTCTAATTGAAAAATGCATTTTCATTTAAATAATTTATAATGTAAAATTATATTTTTAATTGTTTTAAAAGTAAAATTACTTTTATTATATAACTATTAATAATAATTCAGTAATTTAAATCCATTTCATATTGATTTTTGATATAAAAACTCTATAATCTTTTGAATATTTTTCTTCGAAAACTCCTTTTATCGTCACATCTACGAGATTACTTTTAAATTACAATTTTACACTTATGTGAAGGTAATTTGGAAAAATGGATTCCATATCTTGTATATGAATAATTTATATAATCTAATTATATCAAATTATTTTTCCTCCAAATTTAATAGTGAAACAATAAAAATATTTATAGCGGTTATGGTAAAAATGGATTTAAAGGGGGTTAAACTAAACAGATAAGAGATAAAATAACCTAAAACATGTCTAAAATTTATTGTATGGAATTAATTCATTAATATAATATATAATAATCTATATTACTCTATTTGGGACACTTTTTGAGCTGAAAAATGGGGGTACACCTATTACTTTTTAAAAACTAATACTGTGCCACTCTCCATAATTAAAAAAGGACATTTCACCTCTCCTCTTATTTACACCATAAAACCATTTTGGTATTCCCAATACATACCCAAATAACTTATAATATTACCTATTATCATCCTATAATATTTATTTTGGTAATAAATCCACTATATGGTGGATTTTGGTGCAATCATTAGAAGGTTACATAAATAATAGGTAATAAACATCACCGAGTGTTTTTATTTTATATCCACATTTACGTACTAATTTATTATTAAATAATGTTGATTTAATGGCCATATAATATTTCATTTAATTATATATTTTAGGATAATTTAATTACCTAACAATAGTCCCACTTCAATCAATTGGGTTACAAAATCATCATTTGTGTATATGGAAGAGTACTGCCTCGCAAACCGATGTCATTCATTTTTTACATTACCAGCTCTCACAGTTGGGTATGATGATGGATATAAAGATTATATATGAAATTTATGACATAAATATACCTATTTATTAATTATATTATATATATATACCTTTTACATTCCTTTATAGATGGGATACGATAACGCCAAGCATGTGCACAACAGACTACCAGCTCGTGAAGTGATCTGATTTGTCTTTCACTAACTCTTACATTGGAAGGTTATAAGGACATATTTAATGATTATATGTGATATAAATGAAATAATTATTATATTAATTATGTATATATCATTATGAAAATATAATATATTGTTTTCTTTCATACATTGAAAAATTATAGCATCATACATGTACGTATGGACTATCACATCAATGAAGCAATGAAACTATCATTTCATACCCACACCACATGGATGATTAATATAAGTATATTTAAAAAATAATATGGAATATAAGTTATTGTTATCATTCTGTAATGATAGATATTACATACCTCTATTCCATAATTATTAATGAAAAATGGAAATGTTACTCATGTGTACAAACAACCTAATGTCTACATGATCATAACGTACTACATATCTAAAAACAGTATATCATTATTGGTATAGAATGTATAATTGATGTATAAATATTATAATTATTTCATGATTATTATTATGTATATGGTTTTATTATATAATATACACATGAACGAAACTTTCATCAAAAAGCATTAGTGATGAAACGAGGCAATTTACACCAAAAAAATGATAATAATAAAGGGTTATTAAAAAATTTAGTCATAATATGCTATGAATAGATAATATATGATATTAAAAATATAAATATGGTTTTTAAATAATTTAATATCTTTTTTATAACTACTATACCAGATGTTAAATCACATTAAACAAAAAGTAAGCACGAGGTAAGGGACTTCTCCCCAGTTTCCTTTTATTAAGGTATATTGTAATGTTGTGCACATAATTTTTTCTATATGGTATATATACATACCATTTTACGATTAATATCTTAAATAATTAATATTTCAAAGTATTGTTATCTTCCATTTGAATTATTTCATCCTAGGGGATTTTACATGAATGTTAGCAAGTGGTAATTATTTCATAAGTCAATTTCTTTTCAGTGGGTTATATTACTCATTCTTTGTCTTTGATACTCAATGATTATGTGTGTTTTGAGTATTGAATATATTATATTTTATATAAAAATATTTTATGGTTATTTTAATTTCACATACATAATCTATTCATTGGTTTATTTATACTTTCACGTTTTGATATTTTTAATGGTTTATTTCACAATCTCATTTTAATTAAGATTGTGTATGCTTGAGTTTACATTGAATGAAGTTATTTCATTATTGGATAAAACACCATTATTTTTACTATTATCATGTAATTATGGATTTTTTGTAGTAACACATCTATTTTTTCACTCTTTGGAACCTAAAATAATTGAAAATATTTTTTAAAATAATCTAACATCCATTCTCACTTCAGTCATAAATTGGTTTTCTTCTAAAATAATGTTTTCAAAAAATGTTTTTTAATTTTCATTTGATTTAAAAAAAATATTTATTAAATATATTTTTACTGATTTTTTATTTTTTATAATAGGTTTTAAAGAAAAACTTATTTCGTATTAAAAAAATCCCTTCTGGTTTTTACTGAAAAAGTACTAAAAATATTTTTTTTTGGTCTATTAAGAATGAATATATATTACATCCATAATGACCACTCAAATATTTTAAAGAATAATTTATATGTGTAAAATTTTATTTTAAAAAAATGTATCTTAATTGTTTTTGGAAAATTATTTTTAAAAAGTTATTTTTAAAATTTAAAGGATA
Source organism: Viscum album (assembly GCA_963277665.1). NCBI lineage: Eukaryota > Viridiplantae > Streptophyta > Magnoliopsida > Santalales > Viscaceae > Viscum > Viscum album. Next base: position 2,076,716,356 of record OY728128.1, on the reverse strand, counting down.
TTTTTATCATGAATGTTAGTAATGATATTTTTGAGGTATTTTTATGCATCAATGAACAGAAACCTTTATTATTACCCAAATTGGTATACGTTTTATTAATAAAATCCAAATTATTCTTCTTGATGGTTTATGATTATTTTGACCAAGGAATGTATTGACATTCACTTCCTCAATTAATTTTTGCAGTCATTAACATTCTCATAAATTATTTACTTTTTATGGACATTAAATTTCTTCTAAAAATCAATATTTTTTTTATCAAAGATATGTTTATTACTTAAAATATATTTCATTTATACATACGATTTTTTACCTTGAATGTTTTTGGTTTATCTTGGGAAATATTGATAAATATTTTTTTTCTTTATATAGTATTGATATTTGATGATAAATATCAGTATACATGGATTAAATCAGTTATTACTTATAGGATGAATAATTTGGACATAAAGACACCAGTGGGGATAGATTATAAATATCCCCTTGATGAATAGGTAGTGTTATGAGAAAAATTAGTAAGCTAACATAAAATCAGATGGCCAATACAAATAAGTTTATACCCAATATTTTTGAAATATCTTTTGAAAGTTCTTGATGGTATTTTCATCATGATATTGATTTTATGAAATCTAATATTTAAGAATTTATTTCATTAATAATTCATTTATTATATTCACAAGTAGAAACGTGGGTTATTTCCATGGTCCAATAGACTTAGTTGTGTGCCGTATACCCAGGATTTGGAAAACTGTGGCTATAGGCCATTTTGGCAATGGGATATAGCCACATTTTTTATAAACTTGGATATATATCACACCTATATCCTTGGATTTAAAAATAATGGATATAGGTCTCCCTCCCTTGCGTGGGATAAAAAATTTCCTGTAGAAAATAGAGCTGAAAGCTCTATTGCCACAGATTTTAGGCTACCACCACGGTTATTAATATTATATATCACATAATATATGTTTAAATACATGAATCTCATAGTGGTTTAGTTTTTAGGTAGCTAAATTATATTGGTGAGGTATAGATATCTCATTCAGGCAGATACATATTAGTTTTCTCCTATAGCAACAGTTTTATAGGGCTATAGCCACGTTTTAAACCATATCCACATATCAAATTACATAGGGGAAAATGATGAGACCTATTGCAATGGTTTTAAATATGTGGAAATAACCCAACTATTTCCATGGTTTAAACCATGGAATTTGGTCGGGCCCTACTACCATGATGATAGTGGCCACATTTTTGGCCCTATTTCCATGGTTTTCAACCATAGAAGTAAGACAATTTTCTAGTGGTCTATCCATGAGATTTTTATAATGGTATTATATTTTGATGCAATTCATTCTCAATTATGGATTTAATAACATGAGTTTTTAATTATTTACCTTTCCATATTGATTATGAATTATCCCGTTATTATTTTCATGTTATTGATTAAGTGGAATGTGATTTAAGTTATTTACCATGACATGTTAATTATTATCCATGATATTTTCACAGTGATATTATCTTTATATTCTCATTCTTCTCGGTCTTTTGATTAAATGTAATATTTTTTCCATTATTTAATTTTCCATATTGATTATTATTATTTATTCACTATTTATTCCACAATACTTAACCCTTACTCAGAAATTGAGCTCACCCTTATTTTTTTCCTTTATCTAGAATTTCATAATGTGTGTTGTGTTTAATTTACAAGTATATACTAGAGGGAATAATTATTTTCTTAAAAACATTGTGAATAGTGTTTTCAAATGTAATGAAAGACTCAATTATGAATCTAGTTTTCCAAGACAAATAAACTATTCATTCTTCTAGGATTCCAATGAAATAATGTAACCACCATCTTCAGGTTACTAGAGTCAAGGTCACTACGTCAATTATCCCATGAGATCACATCGATCGATTTATTCAATGCTTCTGAAGACTCTTATGAATAATTCCTTTCATAGAGTTGGTTTTTGGCCACTAAAAAATATATCAATATTACTTTCAGGTTTTATGATAATTGCATAAGCATGTCTCGAAAATCATGTAAAATTTTATGTATTTCTAATAATGGATATGACATCCTTCTTCTTTATCTTAAGGAATTACTTCTCCATTTATGTATGAAGAACATGAGGAAAGTACATATTAAGAACTAAACTCCTAAACTCAACCTACTATATGGTGTTGATTTCATATTATTTCCCCACATTCATGATTAGATTCCACCATTGATATAATTTTTCATACAAATTATAAACTACTAAAATAGAATTTTTATGCTCCAAAAACAAGAGAATTGGAAAAAATTGTGATAATGGTCCATTATTCAATAATTTTTGGATTATTTGACCAACTAAAATAATTTTTTTATCCCCATATGAAGGACTCAATGGTATGTGGTTCCCTTATTTTTTCCTTTGGAAACATAAAATAATTCATGGCTTGAGAAATGTTTATAATAATAATTAAATGGGTTTTAATTATAGTTCTTATGGAATTCAGTTTTTTAGAAGGGAAATAATTTTATTTTCCATGAAATTCAACATTATCATGATTACTCTTAGTTTTCCCATTGAATAAAACCAAAAATAATAGGGTGATCATAATAATTCACAGTGAGTAATAATATAATTATGAAAAATCATTATTAGTTTGTGTAAATCATGAAAACTTGTTTTCAATCTATGAACATTTATATTCATCACTTATTAATATAGATTATCATAGGTTTTAATATATTTTACCGCATCTTTCATCATAATGGTTCAGAAATAAAATATAAAGTTACTCAAGCATATCCCCTACTAGTGTCTAGTTGGGTGTGTAGTCTTAATACCACTAATCATTTATTAGTGATTATTGAGATTACCATGAATCTACCCCTTTCAAAGTTTTTAACCCTAGGTGAAGCTATTTTACAACCTTAATCACATCCCAACTTCAATACATGGTTCCATTTTCATGAAAAACCACACAATCTCTACATTACATAAGATTTATGATGTTATCATATACATAGAGTTATCCTTACTATTTTCAGAAAATTTTAGTATTCATAATCTCTAAGAAAACATCATTATGATACAAACTTAAGTGACCCAAACATTACATACATAAATATTACATCATTTTAAATTAATATTCAATACATCCCAGAAAAAATCATTCCCTAGAAATTTAAATGTTTATTTCCATTGAATACTAGATACATAATCATATAATTTCATGAAATATCTTCAACATATCACACAAAGATCTTCTCAAATAGTTAACCTCTCATTCAAACCCTACATAAAACCTTCCTCCACAAAATAGGTTAAGGAGACATAAGAAATTGTGAGATAAAATATATAGTAAGGGTAAACATGGGAGATATCATTCAATGGTTATATGTAATAATAAAATTATTATATCGGTATTAGAATATGAGATTAATATTTGTAAATAACACCTACTAATTTATAGACCATAATCAGGGCATAACTATTTGGTAGATCATAAGACATGAATTATAGAAGAACCAAATATCAAGATCCATGTGATCGTATCATAATAATGATACAGTTTCATATTTTGTGTAATAAAAAATCTAACATAATCATAATCATAGAAATATTATGTCAATGTGACCAACTGAGTCATTCATCACATTATAGGCTTTGACTTACCACATGTGTACTGGCTTTAGGATTGGGCTAACTAACCTTATACCCTATTTTGGGATTGGTATAAACACCAATGTACCGATTTATCTTATAAAACATTAATAATTACCCAATTAATTGGAGTTCTATAGAGGACTGACCAATCATATAATCACAATTCATTTATATATATACACCTGATCAAGAATATATTTACCATTTCATGATAGATTAATCTGAGGAAAAGAAAATTGGTTTCTTTAATATTTAACCATTATAATCATAAACTATATATATAATTAACTAAAATCATAACATTTTATATTATCCCCAATGAATAATTCATTACATAAATGTATGTTTTCATAGATGTTAACACCTTTAAATGATCACTATAACATTTTATGAGAAAAATACCCTTTTAATTTTGAAAACACTTATTTAAAATATAAAAAATTCTAGAATATTATGATAATAATTTTGTTTTAAAAGATCCATGGAAACTCATATATTAATATTCAAGGAAAATATTATTCATGATTTTTGTAAAATTCATTTGTGTAGTATATATTAAAATAAATTATTTATTCACACCATTCATATAATGCACCTCGTTTAGAAAATAACATGTTTATTCCTTTTAAAAAAATTATATAATGTAAAACATGTGTAAATATTAATTTAATCTCAAAATTTATAATATTTAATACATTATTTAAATAAATTTTAATGAAGATATTGATAAAAAATTTATTATCGAACAAAGGGAAAAACAACATCAGTTTTATTTAAAAACATATTTTTTGAATTTTGATTTTTTATATAGATGAAAATAAAATTATAACTTTTAATTTATAGATATAAAAATAAGATAAAAAAATAAATATGATTTGATAGATATTGATCATATACTTTCATCCTTTAAAATTTAAGAATAATCAATCCTGGTAAAAAGTGAGATTATAAAATAAAACCCTTATAACAAGACTGAATTTGTTCATAATTTATTTAATCATATTGTATAATAAATTTAAATATATTATAATTGTATACCATAATCATATTAATAATTACCAAAAATGGTTTAGTTATAGAATTTTATCACCTGTTCATTAACAATTTTTCATTATCATCATGATTTGGATTGTTAACTACTTTCTTTTCCATTTATGTTTTGATTTGGTAGTTATGGAACATTCATATTTGTCATGATTCCATAATATCCATAATTTTAATCATGATATAATTATTATATATATTTTTATATAAACAATTTTCACCATCCATGAAATATGATGATATAAAAATGAATTATATAGTTCATGGATATGGTAGTATATATGTACGCATGAAGACTATTATCATTTTCAATATAGAAAAAAGAAAAATAAATTATATTTTATCAATATATAATAATTATTATATCATAAATATTATATATATTTATAAAATCCATCATTATATACTTCAATTTTAGGTGGTTATAGAAAATAAATTAGATTTCTACATGGAGGTGGTAGTCCACACATATGCATGATCGATACATTCATTTCCCTTTTGATGGAAATGAGGGGTACAATGGTCATAAAATAACCAGAATAAAATATTATTATATTAAGTATATTAGATTCAATATTTTATTAAGGATACAATTTATTTACAGGTAGTATAATATGAAATACACTTTGAAAGAGTTGGGAAATATGATTATCTCTTCTTTGAGTGACCTCATTTGGCTTACAACTTAATACTTCATGAAATGGACTTAGTGTATGAAAAAAAGATGAAGAAATAATGAATAGAATCTATGATATTTTTGGGTTGGTCTTGGATGGTCTAGTGGGCTCTCAATGTTTTTGTATAACAGAGTATAAGAGGTTTGCTTTTATATGTGAGGGAAAGGGCACACATGGATTGAAATAAATGATTAAAATAATATAAAATAATTTTCTTAGGGGGAGTGGTACCAAATTGAAATTAATTAAAATTTAAGATGTTATAAAGTTTAAATATCTTAAAAATAATATTTATAAAAGTTTAGGTGCAATTTTTACCCTCGTAGCTTAGTTTTACCCCTCCATTAAATTTTTATAACATTAACCATTGTAATAAATTTTTAACATTTTTAGTATTTATTATGAATAAACATATAAGTGAAATCATTACCAAATTTGGAAATCATTATTCAAAATATATAATACATATTATAAAATTCAACTTCAATAATTTGTATAAGATAATATCAAAATAATTGTGAAAAATTCTATGAAACTCATTTTTAGACAAATGCATTTTCAAGAATTAAATAGGATTTACGTTCATTCCATTCCTAGTAAAAAAATATATGAATGATAAAATATTTTATTCAATATATAATATAAATATTTTATTGTGATCATTAATAAATATTTATTTATTTTATATATTAATTTAAAAATACATTGCAAACATAAAAATAGTTTATCATAAAATAACAAATTTTACCGTCAAATGATTTTATCTTCACTCACAACTATTTGATAACTAATGTACGAATGATTATTCATAAATTAAAAATAAATATCAAACAAATTTATTTTTAATATTGATCACTATATTTGTTTTATATGAAAATTCATAAAAACAAGAAAATTACATTTCTTAAAAAAGTTCATTTAATGAAGAAATGATTTTATTAAAATTTAATGATTTCTACTTAGGAATAGATTAATAAATTTAAATCAAGTAAAACATATATATATATATATATATATATTATAATTTGTTTAATCATATTCACAACGTCTAATTAAATGGCCAGTTTATAATGGACATAAAATATTGTTGTTCATTTAGAATAAAGGTTTTAGGTAATAAAATATATCATATACTTTACATTTATTATAATGGTATAAATATACAGTTTTTGGGTTTCAAAATTCCATTCATTAATTATTTAATTCATATTATCTTAAAAAAATTCAAATATGAAAACACATGAGGAATTTTCTACATGGAACCTCACAGAATAGTGTAGTACTGTCCTATAAAATAAAATCCCTCTGAAACCAATATATCTAGGGAGTTTTTTCATTCCATAAACTATAGGGAATAGTTTCTAGATTTATTTTTTTATCATAGTGTTATAATCAACTAGAAATATTTTACCATTATTTTAATGGTTCTGTTTGGGATAATTGAATCCCACCACAATCATCCTTTAGTTGGATAACACTTATATCACACACCATCTAGGTAGAGTGGATGATCCTTAGGTTGGATTTGGAAAAATATTTATATCCACTAACATTTTCATCTGAGATATGAAGCGTAGTGTAGATGTTCATACCATCCTTGGTAGAGCTTTCTTATCCACATTTAGATATTTCATCGATGTTTCTATGGAGAAATTGATCATAAATTTATATAATTAATATATGAATTTTATGTTTTAGAAAATGTTAAAGAACATCCACTTTGAGGGATTATTTCAAGGGGTGATTTTCTGGTGTGTGAGAACCCTTTTGATCATCATGAAAAATAATATTTATGATTCATGGAAGAATTTTAAAAATAATCATTGTTTTAATAACATTATTTTGAATTTATTAATAAGTCACCAAAACATCATGAGATTATTAATGATAATAATTTGGTTAATTTTCCATAGATGGATAGAAAGCCTATTCTTTATATATTGAGTTGTCTAAAAGTTGAATCTTCTATCTCTAATCTTAACAAATTGTTTTGAAGGCCTTAAGTATTTTTTCTTTATTTAAAAAAGTAATAAAACTATTGTATGTATAAGGGTGAGATATTGTAATATTTTTATGATTTTTCTAAGGAATATATTATTAAATATGGATTGATTTCAAAGAATAGTGACTTTTCTACATCAGCTAGCATTGGGAAGAATCTTAATTATTTTCATTACGGTAGTAATAAATTCTAGATTCAGTATAGTTTTCACATCCAATTCCCTAGATTAATTGAATATATTAGGGTACCTTGGATTAAGAGTCTTCCTTTTAGTTGAGAATCAATATAAATGGAGCATAAACCACTTATATACAATCTCAAATATTTAATATTGGGTGAGTTTACTTTTTTTCTTATCATTTTTTTCTATTGAACGAGTACAAATTCAAGATAAAATTTTGTTACTAATTTTGATATGGTTCTAATATGTCATAGGATGAACCATTAATAACATTAAATGTATTAACCCATTATCTTTCGTAAATAAAATCCAAATGGATTATGATCACAAACCTAAAGTATATGTCCAAAGTAGGCTAGATACCAATGTTAAAGGGGTAGTAAGAGATGATGTTAACAATTTGTTAGATACTGGGATTATTTTTCCTATCTCAAATAGTCATTGGGTCATCTCAATCCAAGATTCCCCTAAAAAGGAGGTGTAGCAGTCATAAGCACTAAAAATAATTAACAAATTAAATCTATGATTGTCATTAAATGGATATTTATTTATGAATACATGAAGATTAATTTGACTAATTGGAATAACCATATTACAAATTTATTCCTTGAGAAATTCAATATATTTTATACATTAATTAATTATTCAATTTTTCAAATGGTTATTATGGTTATTTCCAGATTCCAGTAGACACAGATGGCTGGGGTAAGACCAATTTATGTTTTTTATTTTTTAAATTTTTATAATGGTGAATTCCCTTTTGTTTGTGTGTTCCTATTGTCAACATTCAATATTTTAGGATGGATATATTTTCTCATAATGTTAAGAGAATAATACAGTTGTCTACATATGATTTCTCTATAGTTGGAAGTATATTTAAATACGTTTAAATGATATGGGACTTTTCTAATAATGATGTCAATAGACCATCTTAGTTTTAAACTAAAAAAATTCAAGTCATGGTTAATGATGTAACGACCCATCCCCCTGGGGCCCGTGTCATGACTACCCCAATCCTGCCTTCCATAGGCCATGGGTTGGCGACTAGCACCGTAAAGGAATATCCCAAAAAGGAAAGGCATTGACATTAATCTTGTATACAAAAATATTGGGTAAAAAACAAATTAAAACCACAAAGTAGAACTGTTGATAGTAAAAGTGTGAACTTAAAGTAAAAACGGGACAATATAAAAACCCAACTAAAATGAAAGTACAACCAAAAGGTAAAAATGTTCTCTGAAGGTCATCTACCAGGGATCCTACATGAAGGGTTGGAACATACCGTCGTATCTTGTCACTGCCACTCAACACATCTATTAATCTATTTCGAGCACCGTCGAGCTATGGATCCTTGACTATCAGTCAAGATTTCCATCTTCTACATGTGGCACGACAAGGTGCAGGCTGAGACCGTGCAGGAGTGATTATAAAAATACTTAGTAGGGACCCTGAGTCCCCCGAATGTCTCTTCGAATACCAAAAATGAAAATACACAAATAATTATCTCAATCACAAGGCTCTAAGTAAAAGACATCTCACAACAGGTATACAACTTATAGAATAAGAATGAAGATGTTTAAACTTTAGATAGATCATTTTATTCTGTTTAGATATTCTACTGCTGATCCACGAAGGGTCATCAAACTACTGATCCACACATGGTTGCTATATTACTTATCCACACACAGTCACACTATTGTTGATCCACACAGGGTCACACTACTCTCAATCCACACATGGTCGCATTTCCACTGATTCACATATGTTTTAACTACCTCTAATCCACACATGGTCTCTCTTCATCCAATCCACAAAGGATCTCTCTCATACCTATCCACATAGGGTCACTCTTCACTTGACATCAAGCCACATGATTCCCGCAGATGGTGCGCTTGATTTTCATTGGATCTGCTCATAAAGCTACCAATTGAATTTCAACCACCATGAAGCCCCATGATGAAGTATCCCAAAGGACCTACCTATTGAAATGGTTCCAACGCGATAGACATCGTGTCAATCAGATTCTCGGTTTGCGAGATACAGGCAAAAAGGTATTTATGGCCCAGTTGGATTCAAGTCCAATCCAACCTAGACACATCCCAACTTCTTTTAAATCCCATGTATATTATATCAAAATTACCTCCTAATTACGAGGGTCCTCACACCACTAACGGTGTGCCAATCAGATTCCCATTTTGCGAGATACGCCTAATTTAGCGAAATGGTGTCAGTCGGGTCTGGGTCCATTAGGGGTCCGGCTCAGCCGTCCCGTTGGGCCTGCGGGTCCGACCAGGTTCGTGGACCTGGCCGGGTTTGCGGGTCTATCCTGGATTATAGGATTGACGCAGTTGGTAGGTCTGGACCGATTGGAAGAACCTTATCCACCCGAATGTGCGACGGTCGTGCCGACTGGACGCGGTGTGTCCTCTGCGGCCAACTGGGGGCTACCCTTATTCCAAAATGGCTGGCTAGAGCTAGTCATTAGTCTAGTTGAGCATGCTTCTCCTCTCTCTGCATGGCACATTGTCTTAATTCCATTCCACCGCTGCGGCCCAGTAGGTCGCAGCACCTGTCGCCGCTGTGCCTGCAGGCGCCGCTCCTCCACGCAGCCGGCTCGGGCGGTCGTCGCCGCACCGGAGGTTGCTTCAATGGACCACCAGATATGCTCCAGTGTTCCATTTTCTTTGCTTTCTACGCCAACAGGCCTCCTAGGTCATCTCCTTCACTCTGATGCCCATAGATTTGACTTGTCTCCACATTTCCCGGTTGCGCACAAAGAACGCACATAAACCGAGAACAATGGAGGGTTCGGGCCTTATTCAAATTGGACCACACCCTCCGCATTAGTGTTTAATCATGGGGATTAATATTAGTCATTAGAACCCCATAATGAAACCCCTCCACAACCTCCCCCAATAAATATTGATTTTCGGATCAACCCATCTATCGGTTGATCCACATTGTTCATATTATTCATGACTGGGAAAAGAGGAATATTAAACACATAAATCCATTAAACACCCAACCAAGGTTCAGTGGAAACCATTGAGGGTGAGGGAAGTTATGCGTGTTTGATTTAATTCGTCATTTTTCGTTGATCTATAGAATGATTTCCCCCAATGTTCTTCATTTTTCCACCGTTCATTTTTGAAGAAGATTGTCATCAAAGTTTCATTAGAGGATCCTCCCATGGGTTCCCAATTCCCATGCCAAAGGTTACATTAAATAAAATAAACCTCACCAATTTTTTTTCAATAAAATGGTTTATCAATGACCACAATTAATGAACCTTTAATTGGAAAACATTGCAATTACACATCTAAAGGGATGTGTCATTAAAGGTCTGTTATTTAAAGTATGTCATTGCACTGATGTCTCCCCATCCACCACTCAACTATGGTAGAATGAATAAAATATCTCAATTACTTATTTTGTATTTTTTCTGAAAAGTCCAACCATTAGGATTTTTATCTGTCCCGTTCTGTTCAAAGTTAAGCATCGCCTCAGAAAATCCTAGCACTAAGAATTCCACACTGCCCTCATATTTTTAATCCCTTCACCATTTTAAAAGATATAAATTCTCACCTGTATGTTTACTAAATGTAGCATAAAAAATCAAAATCTTGTTCTAGGCTCTTTTGGGCCTCAAAATCACACGCCTTCAGTTTTCGTAGTCTGAAAATAATTCTATATAATAATAAAAATTATGGAATTTATAAAACTTTACATTCTCCCCACCATAGAGATCTACGTCCCCAAAAGCCACAAAAAACTAAGGAAACAAATGAGGGTACTGATCATGAATTTGAGCCTCTTACTACCATGTTCTCTCTTGGAGGTTCTCCTGCTACCAGCAAACTCGTACTAGAGGAATAGACTGTCAAAAATTGACCTGATCATGTAGATCCTCTATCTCAATTCGGAACTCTACAAAAGTCATCCCATTTTAAATTTCCCTCTCGCCCTAGTCGATAACGTGTGATGGTACATGGTGGTACCTCCTCAGCTGTGACACGTGGAAAATGAAATGCACTTGATGCACCTCTAGTGAAATATATTGGATGTATACCACCTTTCCAACTCTGATTAGGATCTAAAAATTTCCAAAAAAACTTGGAGATAGATTGCCGCCCTAGCCAAATCTCTACAATCCTCATCGGGGTGAGACCCGATGGAAAACATGGTCTCTATCATATAACTCCAAAGGTATATATCTCATTTTGGCATAAGAAATTTTCCCGCTCTGTGTAATCCTCATCCACTCCTAGATGATATTCACCTTTATAGTGGTAGCTCATACCAACTTGAGACCCATGAGTGCTGACTCCCCAGATTTTTTCCAGCTTAGAGGTGATCTTTATGCTTGCTCGTACAAGGCCTAAAATGTTTCAATGCCAATGTTGGAGTGATAAATTTTGTTGTATGAGAACTCCACCATTATGAGGTGATCCTACCAACTGCGGCTAAAATCAAGGATGCAAGCACAAAGCATGTCCCCAAGTTTCTATATGGTCTGCTCCGTCTGACCATCTAACAGAGGGTGAAAGGTGGTGCTCAAGGAAAGCAGAGTTTGGAACTCCTCTTCTAATCCCTTCAACAACTAGGATGTTAAATAAGCATGCTGATCTGAGACAATCATAGATCGTATCTGGTGGAGTCATACTATATCCTTGACGTAGTGGCATACCATTCCCTCTACTGATCCCTGCTCTCGAATAGGTATAAAACGGTCATACTTGGTGATTCGGTAAATGATCACCCAGATAAAGTCATGGACCCTATAAGTATGTGGTAACCCCATCATGAAGTCTATGGAGATACATCCCACTTCCATTATGGTATATCTTGTGGTTGAGTCAAGCCTGTTTGGACCTGATGCTCGACCTTGACTTCCTGACAAGTGAGGCATTGTGAAATAAACGCTAACACTTCTTTCTTTATCCATGGCCACCAGTACAGATGTCGAAGGACCTGGTACATCTTCGCCACACTGGGATGTACCTCTAATCTGGATGTATGGTATTCCCTCAACAATTCATCCAAAAACATCACTTCTACCATGGTGTGTCCTCTGAAAATGATGATGTGCTCCCTACCTATCGAAAATCTATCAGGAGCATGTCCCGAGGATATCTGAGCATGTTGGGTCTTGTAGTCAACATTCACAAGGTGTGCCTCCCTAACTCAATATAAGAGTGGGGGAGTAATAGTTATTGACTATAAGTAGGCTACTTTGACATCAGCAATGAAGGATACCTACATCATGGATAATTCTTCTTTTACCTCACTCAACAGATGTAAACCTTATCTCTTACTAAGCTCATCGGCCACCACATTCCCCTTCTGAAGATTATTGACTATATCAAAGTCATAGTCTTGGGGGATCTCTATTCATCAACAATATCTCATGTTCAGGTCTTTATCAGAGAAGATATAGTTGATACTCTTGTAGTCTGAGTAGATGGTAAACCGTTCACCCTTCAAGTAGTGCTACCACATCACCAAGGAAAAGACCATCACTGCTAACTCAAAGTCGTGGGTTGTGTAGTTCTTCTCATGTTGCCTCAACTTCCATGAGACATAGGTGATCACTTCTCACTTCTTCATCCAGACACAGCCTAATCCAATCCATGATGTGTCACTAAAGACTACATACCGAATGCCCTTTTCTAGTAGTCTCAAGATGGGGTCACTTGTTAGTCTCCGACTCAGCTTTAGAAAACTCTGTTGGAACTCCTCCATCCATATGAAGGATTTTACCTTCTTTTTCAAGGAAAATAAAGTTTCTAGTACTCTAGAAAAGTCATGCACAAAAAATTGGTAGTATCCAACTAACCCCAAGAAACTATTCAGCTTTGTCACAGTCATGGGTGGCTCCCAAGAAAGCACTGCCTCGATCTTCGCCGGATCTAATAAAACGCCATACTTTTAGACGATGTGGCCTAGAAAGTGGACCTCCTGAATCTAGAAATTTTACATTGAGATCATTCCATAAATTTGGTTCTCTCATAGTTTGTTTAAGAATATCTGCATGTGTGTAGAGTGCTCCTCCTCTGACATCGACTACACCAAGACTTCATCTATTAAGACCACTACATACCGGTCTATGTACTGCTGGAGGATCATGCTTATGTGCCCCATGCATACTTCTGGGGTGTTGGTCATGACCAATAGATTCACTTAGATGTCTTTATTTTCATCCATCACTGCATGAAACCATTGAATTAACTCATCATCCGCATCGAGGGTCATGCTATCTAGCTGAAGAGATATTGGTTGTACCCTCCTTTGTGTGATTCCATCATGTTCCACTCCATTTTCCATCTCATTTAAAAATAAAAATTGTTTCCCATACCAATGGATACACCACACGGTGCACCTGAAATAGTCAATACGAGCATGAATTGTGGTAGTCCACACCCAGAATGATGTCGCAAGGCCTCGACACCACTATTATGAGATCTCTACAGAAGCTCTAACCTCCTAGAGTAAGCTCACATTATCAGTACCAGTGTGTGATCTTTTAATCCCCTTTTATGGGAGTCTCAAGTCATAATGATCAATTAAAATACTCAATAAAAATATATGAGCTCCAAACAAGGTCTATGGAAAAGGAAGAGTGATTGGATATTTTGTCTATAATAATTGTAGATAAGGTGGAGAAGACATAGCTTTTACCTCAAATCATCTCTGGGATGTCGTGATCATAGGCCTCCATTGACTGAAGTTGGCCCCACCCATATCCACCTACTGCTGGTGCTCATCATGGACCACCTAGGGGTTGTGGTGGTAGTACCTCATTTCTATTCCCCATTCAAGTTGTTCGTCCCACTCCTCTGCCACATCTTCCTCTCTGCGGACCATCGTGTTCAATCCTCTACCCATGACTTGGTCTTAGTGGACCCTCAACCGTGTATTCCACCACTTGGGTAACTAACTATGCTCCCCTGATAGCTCCTTGTTCTTTGGAAGCTCCGTACCCCCAACCCTATGTCATGGGGCCAACCTACAGAAGGTTTAGAGTCTCAAACTACATCATCCCCCTACCACACCCTGAATAAGGATAGTGGATATAACCACCATCTGGTCTGAAGTTGTCCTCACATAGAGGAAAACTCAAATCATTACCTCCAGAAAATTGTCATCTATTTTAAGATTTTTCTCCCCTTGAAACCTCAGAGGTCTCTGCCTTTAGAACTCATGAAATTCACTCTAAAAGCATGAATACTATTTTAGAAAATCTAGTATCAATAGCTCCTCAACAAGTGTTTTTTCCTTTGGTACACCACCCAGAGGTGTTATCTATGGAACTGGTCTCCGCACTGACGCCTCATCACTCGGTGAACCATCATCATGAACCCTCACTGGAATCCTAGGTTTTGTTTTACATGAATTCATCCTGAGATAATTCAAGATTCACCAATGTCAGTTAAGTTATACTTGGTGAGCTTACTCAAAGAGATCAAGAGAAAAATATTTCCAAAACACTTGCAACAAGTGATTTTGTGTGCCAAGTAGGAAAAGAGAATTCAGGTTCCTTGTGTATGGAAAAGCCGACCTCCGCACCAACACTGGACTCCCCAAACTGAAATATGGATTGAAGACATTAAACAATATTTCTCCCTTGAAAACCTAGACTCATAGTTATTATGGTATAATAGACCTCCCTTGGATAACAATTTATAATGACCCATCAATTGGGGTCTGTGCCGTGACTACCCCAAGACCGTCTTCCATAGGCTAGGGGTTTGTGACTTGCACTGGAAATGCATATCACAAAAAAAGGAAGGCATTGTCTTTAAACCTGTATACACACTGACTAGGTACAAGAAAAAAGAAAACCACAAAGTAGAACTGCTGATAGTAAATGTGTGAACCAAAAGTAAAAAAGGGCTAGTATAAAAACCCAACTGAAAATAAAATAAAAAAGAAGGAAAAAATGTGCTCTAATTTTCATCCACCAAGGATCCTACGTGAATGGTAGGTACATCTTGTCGTCTTCAGTCACTACCGCTCACCATGTCAATTAATCACCTTTGAGAACTGTTTAGCCATGGCTCCTCGAGTATCAGTCACGTTGTTCATCATCTACACATGAAACAACATGGTGTTGGAGAAGCCCATATAGGGGTGGGATTAAAAATATCTGATTAGCGGCCCCAAGACCCCATAAGTTCTCTCCAAATACCACAATGGAAAAACCACAAAGCATGAACTCAATCATAGGGCACTAAGTAAAAGATAGCTCACACCAGGTATATAACTTAGAAAATAGGAATAAATATGATTAGTCTTCAGCAAGATCATTTTATTCTATTGATAGGTATTTCTGATGATCCACAAAGGGTTTTAGAACTTCCGATCCACACTGAGTCACTCTACAGCAGATCCACATAGGGTCGCAATACTACCGATCTACGCAAGGTCGCACTACTACCGATCCACATAGGGTCTCTCTACCAGTGATCCACATAGGTTCACTCTACCGTTGATCCAAATAGAGTCACACTACCTCCAATACACACAGGGTATCTCTACTATTGATCCACAAAGGGTATCTCTCATACCTATCCATAGAGGTTCTCTCTTCACTTGACAACCAACCGTCGGAATCATGCACTTGGTGCACTTGATTTCTAGAAGATCCACTCCTCAATCCTCTGGTAATAATTAAAAAACCAAAAAGTGCCAAAAAATTTATCCTAAAGGATTACTCTATCGCAAGGGTCCCAAATCTATAGACGGTGTGCCAATTGAATGTCTGGTTTGCGAGATACATGTAAAAAGGTATTTAGGTCCTAGTTAAATTCGAGTCCAATCCAACCCGGCATCACACAAACATCTACCAAAACACAAGTGGAGTATCTCAAAATGATAGCCTCACCTCAAGAGTCATCATGCCACTGACGGTGCATCAATCAGATGTCGAGTTTTCAAGATACACTTAATTTAGCGAAAAGGGGTTGGTCAGGTCTGGGTCTGGTAGGGTTCTGGCCCTACCAGCCCATTTGGCCCGCGGGTCCAGCCCAGAAGGTGGGTCTGTCCTAGTTTGTGGACCCGGCCGGGCCTGCCTAGAAGAACTCGGATTGAGCAGTTGTGATCTGGTCACACAATCTAGATGTGTTGTGGCCACTTTAGCCAACCGGTGGTACCAGCGGGGCACCACCCCTTATTCTGAAATGGCTGGCCATTTTTCCAAATGAGCAGCCGAGTAGGCCCCTCCTCTCCCCGCATGGTGCATTGGCATTGTGACATTCCATCACTGTGGCCCAGATGGTAGCGTCTTTGTCTTCCATGGCACATACGGGCACCACTCATCCATGTAGCCAGCTCGGACGACCGCCACTTCTGGTTATCGGTGCCGCCACATTGGAGGTGTCATGTTGGTGGTGTCGCACCCGTGGGTGCTTCCACGGGCCACTGAAGATGATCTGGTGGTTTGTTTTATTTCCCATCTGAACCTACGATCCTCTTAGGTCACCGCCTTTACTACGAGGCCCTTAGATTTGACTTTTGGCCATGTTTCCCAGTCACACTCAAAGAACACAAATAAACCACGACGAATGGAGGGTCTAGGATTTGCTCGGATTGGCCCACACCCTCCTCATTAGCGCATAAGAATGGTGAAGAATAATAATCATTAAAACCCCATAATGAAACTCTACAACAACCTCCCACAATAAAGAGTGATTCATAGATCAACCCGTTAGTTGGTTGATCTGCATTATTCATTTTATTCCAGAATGGGAAAAGAGGATTATTAAAAACATAAGTAAATTAAACCCCCTACCTGGGTTCGGTGGAAACTGTTTCAAATGAGGGAAGGAAAATGCGTTGGAAGTTTTTCATCGTTGTTTGTCGATCTCCGGATCGATTTTCCCCAATGGTCGTTGTTCATCCACCATTCTTCATTCGAGAGGAAAGTCATCAGTGTTTTTTCAAGGGTTCCTCCCATGGTTTCTAAATTCTCATGGAAATGGTTAGAATAAATAAAAAAACTAGACCACATTTCATTCATTAATATGGTTTTTTAATGAACTACAATTAATGAACCATTAATCCATGAACGTTTTGGTTACACTTCTAAGGGGACATATTTTTAAATTTCTCTTATTTAATGTTAATCATTAAACTACGGTCCCCTCATATGTTGCTCAACATTTGAATAAAGATTAAAATAACTCAATTAGTTATTTTATTATTATTTTTTTCTGAAAAGTCCAAAAATTAACCTTTTCTTATAACCCTTTCCGGTCAATGTTAATCTTCACCTAAGAAAATCCAGGTGCTGTAAATTCAATGGTGGCCTTAGATTTTTAATCAAACCATTGATTTAAAATATAGAAATTTTCACCCCCATGTTTACTAAACATAGCATAAATAAATTTCAAAATTCCATTTTGGGCTCTCCGGGCCTCGGAATCACGTGCCGTAAATATTCATAGTCTCATAATAATTCCCAATTATTAAAAAATTTATATGGGATTTCCGAGTCTTTATAAATTAATGGATAACACCTAGTTAAAAAGTATTTAGGAATGGTATAGAGGTCGATAAATCTAATATTGATGTTATTAAAAAGGCATTACCAACTGAAAATATAAATGTTGTTTGATGTTTTTTAGAGAATATTGGGTTTTTATAGTTATTAATCATAAAAAATATATGATTACAAGACCCTTATGAACACTACTTATCAAAATTCCACTTTTGTTTTTAATACTAAATATCATGAATAATTCAATATTATTAAATATAAACTCATTTATTCACACATCATCCCTACCCTCGATTAGATGTTTCCAGTTTAAATAATGTGTGATGTTTTTTATGTGGGTATAGGAGATATTTTAGTATAACGAAAATAAAAAACATGACATATGGTGTATTATTCTGGCAGGTTGTTAAATTATTCCATGATAAATTACACCAAAACAATGAAATAGTGGTTGTTTTTTGTGTTTAATTATGATAATATTGTAAAATACTTTATACAGAATAAATTCATATTTTTTACTTTCAATTATTCCTTAAAATGGATTTTGTCCAAAAACACTGGAAAAACTTATACTTATTAGACGAATTATTTTTCTGTAAGAGTTTGATTTATAGATCAGAAAAAAACATGGTGAAAAAAATGTAGTGGACAACCTATTTGGAAATCTGGTACCCAAAATGATGCTCATGGAGAGATCAAATCTTTATTTACATATGAAAACTACTTATTGTGTCAGTCAAAAAATCATCATAATACCAAAAATGTATACATTTCATGGCCACTGCATTTATTCCAAATCATTTACATATAACCAAATAAAAAATCAATTTTTTCATTAAAAAAATAAATTTAGGATAACCCATTTTTGTTTATAAGGTGTGCATATTCAATTTTATGGAGATGTGTTCTTGAAGATGAAATGGTACACATTCTTGAGATTTATCACTCTTCACCATGGTGAGTACACCATGGTCAAGAAAGGACTACCCCTATAGTCTTATAGATTTTTTTATAATAGCCTACACTTTTCCTGCATATTATGACTCTTATAGTTAGTTTTAAAATATGAAAACATTGGGCAATGACACTGGGCTAGGAACATCCACAAAATAAGATTTTAGTGGTTTAAGTTTTTTGATGTTTTGGGGTTGGAATTTTGGGGACCATTTCTATTTTCTCTTGAGAATTAGTACGTATGGGTGGATATGGATTGGGTTTGTAAGTAGGTAGAGGTTCTGGAATTCTTAATAATAATGTTTCTAGTGTTGTAAAATTCATTAAAATGAATATTTACTCAATATTTGGTGGGCCCAAATATTTTATCACAGATAATGGCAATTACATTAAGTATATTAAATTCAAATATATAATAATGAAATACGGGGTTTTCTATTAATCTATAACTACTTATGATTTTTTAGGATGGTGGAGAAGTCGATGATTCCAATAGAGACCTCAAATAGATTTTATAGAAAAATGTATCTAACACAAGAAAGGATTGGTATTTAAAGAAATATAAAGATTTGATTGAATATAGAACTATATTCAAAACTATTATATGGATGTATCCTTATAGAATTATATTTTGGAAATATCATCATATACCTATAAAGCTTCCACAAAAGAATTTTTGGGTTGCTGAAATTTTTAACATTAGTTTTAGAACTACTATTGTATGACGACCACTTGAGTTTAGTGATATTTATGAGATAATAAGAAAATTATAAGGAAATTATAGTCTTCTAAAGGATATAATTAAAGATTTTCAGGATTATATGATTTAAAATATGATATTTTAAGGTTTAAATAGAGTTATTATACTAAATTATTTTCTTAATCTATTCCCTATAAATCTACAATATAAGTGGTCAAGACATTTTACTATCCAAATAGTTTTAGTCAAGGGAGATGTGGAATTGGTTGGTAAGGATAATAGGTTGTTCTTGGTAAATATAAAAATGATAAACCATTATTTTGAGGGGAATATAATTCAATTATTAATTATATTTGTTCATGAAAATGGTTCATTCATTTAGACAAACTGATGACCTTAAATTAATTTCTTCATGGGATTCAACCCATGGTTTGTTCTTTTTGTTGTTCTTTGTTTATGTGTTTGAAAGAAGAATTGATTTCAATCATGTTATGCATATTTTCTAATGATCTATTCTTAGTTATCCATTTTTATATCTTAAAATACTTGTTTGTTTTTGGAAAATCACCATGGATGATTTATATGAACCTTTTGGACTTTATTTGAAGCTATAAATAATACGCACTCTACTATAGAAGTATAATTTTACAATTATGAAGCATAAATAAATGATTTTGAAGGATCTTAAGGAGATAAAAGTGGAAGAAACCATTAATCAACTCATATTTTCTCAATATTTAGTAAATTTCATCTCGAATAAAAATGATTAAAATGTAATGTCCATTTATTTCATTTTTAGGTGTCGAAAATAGATAGTCAATGAGTTATATCAAGAGTTATAAAAGGGAACACTATAAGAAAATTCATATTTAGACTGTCTATTTTCTTATGGCCCATCACCCATCGCAAATTAACCTTATGACGGGACTATTTCTATTGGGACATGAATATCTTTGCTAATAATACTAAATAATCATTTATTTTCAATCAAAAAAATTTCCAATCACAAATACCTTTCGCATGTGTGTGTGCCAAACCATGGGAACCATTATTTCGGATCAGTATTTACTCTTGTCACAAAAAATATTCATCATTAAATTTATTTTTGATTAGTATTTATAATATATCACAAATACGACGTCGAAAGAAGATTATTTACGATGGGACCCATTATAAATTACTTTTTAATCAACGACAACTATATTTATAGTGGTTAAAATTTTTGATGGGTTCCATCACAAATAGGATCTTTGCTATTAATATAACCTATATATATGCCCCCATTTGAATTTTTTCCTCCCATTTATCTTATGAGATCTGTTCTACCCTCCTCTTATATGGTTTCTCCTCCTCTATATTTATTCCTTTAAAAGTTTTAAATTTTAAATGGAAGAAAATTTCATATATCCATATGATAAAATCTTTAATTTTGAGATATTTAATAAATTTTTATAATTTTTAATTATTTTATTTTATTTTATATTAGAAATTAGTTTTATTAATTCACAGTAATTGGTTTTAATTATAAGTAATTTTTTTGATTAGTATAAATTATATTTAAGTATCCTTATTTTTTAATTAGAAGTATTAAATTCCAATTATCAATAATTACTTTTAATTAGATGTGATTAGATTCAATTAGTAGTAATTATTTTTTTTATTTGTAAGGAGTTATGATTAGTATGAGCTACTTATAATTGAATGATAAATAGAATTAGTTAAATGAACTTACTAATAATTCATAAGTCTTAGTAATAAGTAATCATAATTTATTGTAATTTGAAATAATTAATAGTAATTAGTAATTGATAGTAATTAATACTAATTTTTATTAAATAAGGAAAATATTAATAATTTAAAAACAATTAGAAACAATTAGCAGTAATCAGTACAAATAAGCGATAATCAATAAAATTAGTAGTAATTATTGGAAATAAAGGGTTATTAATTGAAATTAGTGGTAATTAGTAGGAAATAGTTGTAATTAGTAATATTATAGGTAATTGTTATGAAGTAGTGGTAAATATTAGAAAATAGTGTAAATTAGTAAAATTATAGATTTTATTTAGAAATTTGTTATAAATAGTAGAAATTAGCAATAATTATTAGAAATTAGCATAAATAAGTATGAAATAATGATAATTAGTAAAAATGAGAGGTAATGAGTGGTAATTGGTAAAAATTAGTATAAATGAGTAGAAATTAATAAAAATGAGTACAAATGAGTGGTAATTAGTAAAAAATTACCATTAAAAATTCAGCTAATGAGTGGTAGTTAGTAAACAATACCAGTAATGAACAACATTTGATAATAATAATGATTAATGATTTATATTTCATTAAAATTATCTGTAATAAGTGTTATTTAGTAAAAAATATTCGTAATGATTAGAATTTAGTAGAAAATCTTGACGATGAGTGTTAATTAGTAAAACATACTGATAATTATTGATATTTAAGAATAATACTATTAATGAGCAATATTTAGTAAAAAATGTGTGTACTGAGTTGTAATTAGTAAAAACCAATCTGTAATGAGTATAAATTTTTAAAAAATACCAGTAATGATTAGTAATTCGTAAACATTACTAGAAATGAGTAGTAATTAGTAAAAATTATGAGCAATGAGTGGTAATTTCTAATTATTAACAGCAATGATCTATAATTAGTAAAACAATACTAATAATGAGAGTTAATTAGTAAACATTATTGATAATTAGTGGAAATAAGTAAAAATTGCCTTTAATGACTAATATTTTGTAAAAAATACTGGTACCGAGTAGCAATTAGTAAAAAAAATGGTAATGAATGTTAATTAGTAAATAATATAGGTAAAAAGTAATGATTAGTAAAACAAATTGGTAATGAGTGGTAATTAGTAAAAAATATAGGTAATGATGAGTAATTTGTAAGAAAATAAATTTATTTAATGGTAATTAGTAAACAAATACTAGTAATGAGTGGTACATAGTAAAAAATACTGGTAATGAATGACAATTAGTAAAAAATACTTGTAATTAGCAGTAATTTGTAAAAAAATATCACTAATGAGTTGTAATTAGTAAAACATTAAAGGTTACTAGGGCCCGCAATGGAAGCCGGTGGGCTGGGGATTTTAAAATATTTCATCAATGGGTCGACAGAACTTGTCGACACCAATGATTCATGCACTATTATAAGCCTGAGGATCTCACATAAATTGTAAAGAGCACAAAAATTAAACTGAATACATATCTCTTTCAAATCTGAAGTCATAGTCGACTACATCTTGTCGATGGTGATCATTGCTAAAAGGATCCATAATAGGAAATCTCTATATCATCCACACATGCTTCAAAAACCAGTGGGACCATCGATCGTCGAGTTCTAAGTGCTAGTGTGTAGATCAAATGACTCTTTCAACATCCTGATGATCACCACATCGAGATGCCTTTGATGCTTGAGAGAGATCTTGATCTAAGCTTCTTGGATCGATAGCTTATCTCTCAAGAGAGTGGTAGGAGACAGAGGATCTGGATTTCATTCATTGAAAATGAATGAATGAATGAATAGTTAGAATGGTCACACAAGAGAGAGATCCTACTTTATTTATAGTGGAGTTGATAAATACCCGGTGGGGTTCCCCGAACCCTGATTATTTCAACATGTACTAAATAAATAATTTTGAAGAACTAAACTACTTCAATATAATATATTATTTTGTCACATACCTGTAATATATATAAAATATACTGTATCGTAAAAAGAGAGACCTTTAACTCGACTTGCTATCCCACTTTATATTAAACGAACATTGAATGTTGAAATAATATTCTTTCTATTAATATAATCTCATATTTACGAAACTTGTAAATATATTAAATAAATTTACCCTCAAATTTTCATAAATTTAATATTAATGAATTTATTTAATTATCGGTGATTGATTACATCAACAACACTCAGGTCCTGTGGTGGGTCCCACCATGGGGTCCGTATACCTATTCAACGGAATTGGTTTAATTATTAAATACACTATTGTGTGTGACCATCAAGGCCCTTATCTCAATAGCAATGAATAAAATCCACTTACAAAGACTGAAGTATAGAAACCCATCATGGACCCTAATGAAATAATGATTGTCATGGAAATGAAAACCATCCAATGAACACTAACTACGTATTATAATCTCTTTGTCAATAAATATCTCATAAAGAAGGATGGACACTTGTGTCATCTTACTTTTTCTTGATTTATTAATTTTAGATCATTCTGGATGGATTTGTATTTCAACATCCGAGGCAAAAGACATATGAAGGCAACACGATCCTGATCAACCAATCCTGAGATATACAACATCCTAAACATGGAAGCAAAAAATCATTTCTTGACCACTCAACTAATGTTATACCACCAATATCGCACCCAACACAAGATACCTCACCATGATTTCAATACCATTCTCTTTCCTTGAATCAAAGTACGCAATCAAATGATACACATTAGTAATAGTTAAATTCAGGAGACCAATACATATGTTTGTATATAAGAACTACCAATGGCACCCAATACCTGTGGTGTTTCGTATGGGTGGGTCTATCCTCATTATCACACTAATAAAGATCACCGAGTGCGAACATCTTGAGAAGAAGTCTCAATGCTTATTAGCCCCCAACACCTGATAGTAAAATATCTACTATGTCTAGTCAGTAAGAGGTATCTATACAATAGAACATATTTATAAGATTAATGTCATAGTATCTCAAGGACCTCATTACAGTATGTGATCTTCTATAACCTCTCGATTTGACAATTAATATTTTGACATTACCTCTATAATAGTGGAAAAAAATGTCTACACTATAATGGTAAGACGACATCATGTATAAATAACTATATACATGATGTGGCAATGAAATGTACTGTATAGTTGGTTTTAAGAAACCCACTATTTAACACTCCCACTTGACTAGATCCAACATGCTAACCAGTCCTGTTAGCTACTCACATGACAATGATCATGCTTCTATTGAGTTATGTCTTTAACTGGTGATCATGCCACATTTTTTCTGCATAGCATATCTACTATATGCAACCTCATATCCATATGTAAAAGTTCCCAATCTAAGTTATCCTCGAGTATAACACTTTTTTCCACTTTCATAACTTGAAAACATGGATAATAAGAATATCATAATTTATATTTGGAAAATACTTTTCTAACTAGGTTTGTTTCCATCAACTGGAAGAAATCATTTCATTTAACAACTTCTCGACTGCCATAGAAGCTACAACATACTCAGTATTTGTAGATATGGATACCAATAGCTTTTATGATCTTGAATTGCTCATTGCCTTAGACTAACTGCGATACTAGATCAAATTGATCTAATGGTTATGATTTTGGGTCCCACATTAACTAGTATTCATTCTTCTCTTTATAACTGGAACATATCATTTGTACTTTCCGAAGTACAAGATGATAGTTCTAACTAATTCACTTTCAGTGCTCCAGGATATTATTGATATCTACCTACTATAAAGTATATCCTGGAAGTAAAAATTCTTGTACATATCTTGGTATATGTGACTGATACATCACTGAAGAGTATGGAAGTCAACTCCCACCTATAATCTCTTCCCATGCTCTGAACATGTCAAAGTTGATAGATTATTCCAAGTGACATTGAAAAATATTCTGAACTTGAATTATTCCAAATTTTTATTTTTCAATACAATGTCACTTAATGTATGACTGATTAGGTCCATGAAAATATTAGATCTACTTTGATAGATCCAGTTCTCTAGAACATAGGTGGGTACTTTATGTCAATCACTGTAGAATTAATTTCAAACTTTTCTTATCTAAATATAAGACCAAGATCTGTTTTTCCATATATTGCCAAAAAAATTTCTCTTGGGAATCATTTGTGTTCTTACTAACCTTTGGTAGACCAAATGTAAAGATTTTTTGAAATTGATGGCCTAATATCGCATTGCATACCTTAATCCAAAATTGGATTTTAGTAACTTTTAACCTTCATTGTCACTTAATGGTGTCATCATCTATTTATGGTTTTGTCATATAGACACCTTCCATGAAATATGATCTTGACATCGAAGGAACAATTTAATGATCTTATAAATTTATCTATGATATGTAAAATTATAATTGATTTAGGCATACTGACTACATATAACCAATCATGCTTTATTGGTACCAGGTTTCTACCATCCATGTACCATCTCATTTGAATATGCATTGTAGCATTAAATTTATAACCCCTTTGCTATTTGATACATGGAATCCATTATTGAATTTTAATTATCTTAAAAATCTTAGATAATTTCCATATATCACTTACTTGTAAGATTTATTATTCTCAATGAGTAATTTATCACTGACTGTGGTGAATATAAAATCATCACCATGGTTTAATTCTTCCTGCGCAGTATGTATCTCTAGAACGTTCCTATTCCACATGAACATGTGAAACTTGTTCCAATGTCTACCATTTTGAAATATCGAGCATTGAATAAGCCCAATTCAGTCTTTCTCCCACTATATTTGATAGATATGTGCACATTTATATAGAAATGTAGTCAAGTAAATGACTACATATTTTCTATCTTGGGGATTTATGTAATATTCTATGAAAATATTAAGATATTTACTTAGATGCACCTTGTGTTTAACATGATGCATGTTTTTTTAAATCTTAACAAACACTTTCAATATGTTACGCATGATCTATGACAAAATGTATTATCATAATAATATGACTCATATGATATCCATTTTTCATTTTATTGGGAATATAGGTTATGGGATTTCACCATTATTTTGAAAACATGTCTTGAAATATAATGGATGTTTCTACAAGTTGTAACATTGATACTCCATACATCATAACTTTAATGTATAAAATGTGTGTTTAAGAATTGCACTATGATACCTTTTTTTATCAATTTTAATGCGTAAGACTCATCATTGATCCTCATTATGAATATCAATATCATAATTTTGATAAGGTAATGTGCACTTAGAAATTATTCCATGTTACATTATCATGATCGACGATTGCCAAGTAAAGATATTCTTCGGCATGCTGATCTGAAGCCACTTATATCTTTTGACCTTGAATATACTTTACTATCACATTCCACAATGACATAAAGGAATATTATGAAGTATCTTTACCTCTAGATTTCTGTTGGAATAGTTCACACTCACTTGTTGAACTAATACAAGAATCTTTATGGCATACCTTTATTTTTAAAGAAATCTTTGTCTAAAAACGATGTCAATAATACCAAAGGTGTTTAACAATGCAGAGACTAAATACCATACTAGGTATTTTCATGATGTACACTTTTAGTTTTACCTGACAAAGAATCATATTTCTACAACTATGTAAGTTTTCCATTTTTATATTCAATATGTTTTTCCTTTGATTAAAGTATGTAAAAACTATTTGCTGAGTGAGTTACACCATAAAAAACATTCATTCATGACCATGGAATAATGTGTCATTATGATCAAATGGGAACATGAGATAAAATTTTTAGTTATACTCAACAACTTGTTCAATTTGAATAAAAACTTGGAAATTAGAAGTTATGTGTTTCTCATCACGAATATAGGAATCACCATTTCTCAGTTTCTTAGAGAATTCACTTTACATATTATAATGTTCATATACTTACTTAGTTACTATATTTAATTACAAATATGTAATTGGAATATTGTATTCAATAACCGAGAAGTGTGTTAGAAACATATTGATGAATATACATGAACGAGAAGGGGGTACTTGCTTCTAGTATTTTACTTTATTTCAATTTTAAACATCCCTAAATTTATTTCAATATGTGATACCAATATCCTCCTGTTAAAAACCCAACCACTTTTCTTTGAAGGACGTGAAGAAGGTTCCTTTGGTGTAACTTTTCATAGGACTTTTTACCTTTTCATTCAATTTATTCATCATAAGAACAAAGGATGATACATTCTTTAATATTCTTATTACTTGGAGAATGTTACATTAAAGGTAATAAATATCTTACTCTATATCGTTCGTTTTAATCCTTATACAAAACTAGATTAGTTTGGTGTAAAAGTAATAAGAATGAGATTCCATGAAAGATTATTTACTTTCTTTAACTTTACACAAAGAGAGTGCAATGATCACATTCAAATCATGCTTAAGTTTCTCCATGTAAACTTCTTGAAGATGAGACTGCATCTAATAATCATCCAATCCATGATGTAGTGACCATAACTAACATCAGACATTGATAATAAAATTATGACAGAACCATCACAGGCTTGAGTCATTAGTCTCTTGTAAGCAGTTTTACACTCTCGCTTCCTAAGGTGGTGTTACAGGTTGTGACACTAGAACCTTGAATTTTTGATATAGTAATATTTTACATGAGCACTTATACTACATTTTGGAAATTCATGATTTTTTAGACATTAACTTTGTCCAATATTTATCTCAGTTTTTACATGTGGTATTACTTTCCAATCTTTCTACAAAATAAACTTTAGTACATTAGAAATTTTTTTGTTGATTACTGAATACGACATTACCAATTAATTTAATCCTTAATTGTCTCCCACAAATTTATCGAATTCTAAGAACCCTCTATACAAGAATCGAAATTCATTATTGTTTGTGTTTTATATTGGAAAGGATCTCTAAACCTCCACAATAGTCTACATACTATGGTTGCGCCACTACTTGGAGGGTCCAAGGTAGGCTCTTGGTTAGCCAACCACACTAACTTGCGGTTCCTTGATCTTTGGAGTGAAGTCCCAGCTTCATAAATCATTTCCTATTTTACTCAATGCTTACCAATAAAATTAAAACAATATAGTTATAGCTCTATATTTGATGCAATTCTTGTTATGTCAACCCACCACCCTAATAAGAACTCCATGGTAGTAAGAGGAACCCACAGCTATGGCATGACCGACACCCCAAACACCTAGTTTTGTTCAAACCTGAATGATTGAAGGATACTGTGACTTAATATTTCATTGAGGCTTTTATGTTTTTCTCTCTCGACGAATGTGATCCATTTCTATTAATCTTGTTCATCAATGTTGACTCACTCAAAATTAAACCTTAATAGAAAAACATACCCCACTTTATTATGTATTTTATTATCTATTATTTTATATATTTATCCTGCTGTTTATAAATGAATAAAATAATAAATAAATGCTTAAAGGTAAACTACTACCCGATAGGTCCTGAGAAATTAAACGAACTAGGGGTATCATACCTGAGTCAAAGCAGGACTCTTGATGCATCTTTCCCCTGTATTGAATGTTCTCTTCTCTTCTAGAGTATCGTCACTTCTTGGCGGGGTAAACATCACATCTTGGAGTTCTACCATGTCGTGGCAGGATCAACGTGTCGTCTTGCACCGTCATGATCAACGTACACTGCCTCATCGTGGTGGGGTCTATGTAGATCCTTAAAAATTTTAACTGAAATAAAGACGATTCTCAGACCATCTATTTAATTAATTATAATCATCGCACACAATTAATTAATTAATTAATTAAATGAAACATGAACATGTCAATTCTCAAGACTAGTAGACGGGTAAAATCATTGCGCAATAAAATAAATTAGCATTAAATATGTAAGAGGGTTTTTAATTAAATTAAATGAATTAATAAATTAAAATAATTTAATTATTCATCGGTTAACTAATTAATTTAACTTTTAGGCAAAATTTTTAATTAATTAATCAATTAATTTAAATTAATTGGAAAATTAAATTAATTTATATCTCGGGTATTAAAATTATTAAAAAAAATTAATTTTAGTTATTTTAATTTAGTTACCAAAAATAAATAAATTAAAATAAATATTTTTGATTAATTTAAACTTCCTCATCCCTGAAACATCACTGCAGGCTAGGGCCATACTAGGCCATTCATGGCCACACTAGGCTGGACTGATCCATCCCAACCCATTCCAGGTTAGGCAGATCCAACCGAACAGTGTGAGGGTCATTTTTTCCTTGTAAAAAAACTATCACGAAAAATAAAGGTACCACCTGGATCATGACCGATGGAGGTGGTGCCGGAGCTGCAGCGACCGATGGACCTCGGGAATCTGGAAGTAGGTCAGGCGGATGGGGAAAAACTCGGAATGGCGGCAAGGCTGGTGGCCTTATCTTTTCTGGTAGAAGGGAAACCGGTGCTGCGGGGTTCTGGCACTTGGATGAGGCGACTGCCAGCTACAGATCAAGAGGCAACGGCCCGAAGGAGGGCGTAATGCCAGCATGGTGGCATGTTGAGGCAGCAAACCCCGGCTCTGCCAGGATCTGACCGGGGCGCAGCTGGCACTACCTGAGATGTCAGTGGGATCGCTAGCGGAGGGAGGTCCTAAGTATGGAGGACGCCAGAGGTATATTCGAAGGGGAGTCCCCCAGTGTGGGGTGGTAGCTAGTTGGAGGCCGGTGCATCCGGATGCTGTCTAGAGGTACGATGGATCAGAGGTGCCAATGGCGGGTGGAAACGTGATCGGCATAGGTGGCGAATGACGAAGTGGATGGTGTCAAATGGCACAGCAGGGCGAAGCACTGCGCCATGGGTTGCCTGGGCTGGGCTATGGCCTTTGGTGGGAGTAGGCCAGCCGTGAGGCTATGGTGTTGTCCCGTGCAGAGGAAGCAACCAGGGGGTCCTCCATAGACCCCATTCTTCCTATTTTTTTTTTTTTTTTTTAAGTATTGTTCATTAATAAACTTACACCCCCTTTTTATTTTTTTACAAGGCTTATTATTAAATTTCTACCACCTCCCCTTTTTTTTATTTTGAATCATTGTCTCCCCATACATTTATTAAATTCCAACGGGTGATATTATCTTTTAGAATTAAACAATAATTTAATTATTATAAAAAATTAATAATTTATTATTATTACATTATAATAATAATAATATAATAATTATAATAAAAATAAAATTATTGTGAGAATTATATAATTTTTCAAATTATTTTTTGCACATTACTGGAACTAATTCCAACTAACTGACACGGATCAAAGAATGATTGGTTTTTTCCGTATTAATTAAAATTTAATATCTGATATTAAACCACAAATTCAACCCAATCCAAAAATTTAAAATGGCAGTAACTTGGCTGTTTGAGATCAAATCGACGCGCAGTTTGAACCGATGAGACCATTTATAACCCTCTACTTATTTTTAATGAAAATTAAATTTTTTAGCCTGTGATCACTCTAATACCATTGAAAGGTTACCCGGGCTCGCATTAGATTCTGGTTGGCTAGGGATTTTAAAAATTTTCATCAATGGGTCAACGGAACATGGAGACACCAATGATCCAAGCACCATTATAAGGCCGAGGATCTTGCATAAATTGTAAAGAGCACAAAAATTAAACTGAAAACATACCTGTTTTGAATATGAATCTATGGTCGACTACATATCATTAATGGTGACCATTTCTCAAAGGATCCATAGCCAGAACCCTCTATATCATCCAAACGCGCTTCAAAAACCTGTGGGAGCATCGATCATAAAATTTCATGTGCTAGCACAGAGATCTGACAACGTTTTTTACGTCTTGATGATCACCGCATCGAGATGCCTTTGATGCTTAATAGAGATCTTGATCCGATCTTCTTGGATCAAGATCTTCTCTCTCAA
This sequence comes from Viscum album, assembly GCA_963277665.1. Classification (NCBI taxonomy): domain Eukaryota; kingdom Viridiplantae; phylum Streptophyta; class Magnoliopsida; order Santalales; family Viscaceae; genus Viscum; species Viscum album. Next base: position 2,076,684,958 of record OY728128.1, on the reverse strand, counting down.
TAATGCGAGAGGAGAGAGAGACTCTGGATTTCGTTCCATGAATGTGAATCAATGAATGAATAGTTAGAATGACCACATAAGGGAGAGAGCCTCCTCATTTTTTTATAGTGGAGTTGATAAATACCCGGTTAGGCTTCTCGGCCAACATTTATTTCAATATCCACTAAATAAATAATTTTGACAAACTAAAATGCATCGATATTATTTATTATTTTATCATAAACCTATAATTTATACACAATATACTACGTGATAAAAACTAATCCCTTTAACTCAACTCATTGTCCTGCTTAATATTAAATGAGCCTTGAATATTAAAATAATATTCAATCAATTAATATAATCTCTTATTTACTAAACATGTAAATATATTAAATAAATTCAATCTCATATATTCATAACTTGAATATTAATGAATTTATTTAATTATTGGTGATCGATAACTTGGACAAAACTCAGACTCCGTGGTGGGGCCAACCATGTTCAGATATCTATTCAATTAAATAGGGTGGATTCTTGATTAAGCTATTTTGCTTAACCCTCTAAGCCCTTATCTCAATAGCAATGAATAAAATCCGTAGACCACAAGAGAAGTCTAGCAAGCCATCATGACCCCTAAAGAGATCAGTATTGTCATAGCAACAACAACCAACCTAAGAACACTTACTATGTACTATAGTCTCTTTCTCATTAAATATCTCATTAAACAAGATGTACACTTGTGTCATCGTCCTTTTTCTTTCTCTATTATTTTTTATCTTTTCAGATGGATTTTCCACTCACTACTTTTTCCATAGACTTATGAAGGAAACACAATTCTAATCAACCATGCCTGATATATAAAACTTCCTACACATTGAAGTAAAAATTCCTTTATTGACCATTCAATCAATGTTATACCATTAAAAATTCACCCAACACAAGTTATCTCACCATAATTTCAATACCATGGTTTTTTCCTCGCATCAAATTTAGAAATCAAATGATATAGATTGGTAATAATCTAAAGTCCCGAGACCAATGACACACAAAACATGTGGGGTTTTTATTGGCAATTCTATCCTCATGATCTCACTACTAGAGATCACCAAGTGAAAACATCATGAGAATAAGTCTCAATGCTTATGAGCCCCCACCAGCTGATAGTCAAACATCTACTGAGTCTAGTCAGTAAAATGTATATAGACCATAGAATATATATTTATGATTAATGTCCTAGTATCTTGAGGTTCTCATTACATCCTATATTCTTCTATAACCTCTTGATATGACAATTAATCTTTGGACATTACCATTTCAATATTAGACACAGAAAAGTCTACTCAATAATCGAATGATGACATCATGTATAACTAACAGTATAAATGAAGTTGTAATCAAAAGAACTGCATTATTGGGTATAAGGCACCCACTATTTCAAAAAAACATACTATTAATGAGTTGTAATTAGTAGAAATTACTGTTAATGAGTATTAATTAGTAAAATTACTAGTAATGAGTTGTAATTAATAAAAAACACTGGTAATGAGAGGTATCCTATGTTTTTTTCACAATCCGAGGAAAAGAGCCATGAAAAAAACTAGTGTGATAATTTTTTATCAGTCATAGTGTAGCCATGGACCCATTTACTTCTACTATCAGGTTCAGGATGGATTGTGCTCATTCTAGACGGAGGATAATTTTTAGAGATCATTATTAGTTTATTAGAACTAACATAGATAGTTAGTAACCCATAAAGATAGTTGTCGTACATTTTATACTCATTAAAGAAATATGGTAATTAATTGTATTTAACAGTTAATATAAATGTATGTGTCAAATGATCATTTTATTATTTATATTTAAAATTGAGCTGCCCAATATTAAAGAGTTAAATATTTACAAGCAGATGTACAATGAATTTCTTGACAGCAGATATTGTGGGTGGTCGAAGACAAAAGTTTGCAGTGAGTAAATTTTTTTTAGTTTTAAAATTTACTGAAAATTACATTTTAACTATATTTATTTCAAATTTTATTTGATGGGGACATATGATTTCATGAGTTCTCACACAAATGATGAGATTCAGGCTAAGACTATGGTTCTCTTCACCAGTGTTGTAGGATTTGATGAAGCATCATGTATATAGGTGACTCAGTATGCCTTTGAGAAAGGTTGAATTGTTTGTATCTGTTCTCGATTGATGTCTGGTGGTTATTATGTTATTGTTGTGTTTTCATCATCTAGCACGCTGGGAGATCTTATAGAATCATCATCATAGTCCATATAGTATGAGGATAATCTATGAGCTTAGGAAGATGTTAGGGAATCCTTACATAGGGATAAATATGAGTTTCATCGACAACATGAGAAATAACAACAGGGGAATCATCGTGCACATGAGAAACAACATCAGTATATGATGGAGTACATACAATGCATGGGGTTGGGTATAAGGTTGTAGTTCACTCCAACTCCTCCTCTAGATGACCCCCTCCTCAGTTATATAAGTAGTTTTAAAATATTTATTGTTAAAAAACATTTTAATAAGTGTATTTTTTTACAATTATATTAATTTAAATATTTACATTATTATAAATTAAATTTTATTTCTATTGTGTAAACTTATATTATATATATATATATTAAAATATATATTTAATTTTTTATAATTTTTTATATTTTAATAACATTGTGATGTTTTTTACTATTTTATTTTTTTTAAAAAAAATTAATGTTTAGAATTTTATTATATTTTTTGCAATGGGATTGATCCCCCTATTGAAAATAATTATTTTTGATGGGGGTTTAATATCATCATAAATGCTAACATATATATGATCGTAAAATATTTTTTATTGTGAGAGGGTCCGCCATCATAGAAATTAATTATTTTGGACTACCTATCGAAAAAAATTAATTTTTATGTCATTCATTACACATATGGTTCATTTTCAAAGGGCTCTAATCACAAATGACCCATAACAAATATTTTATTTTACAGTATTTGAATCCTATCATTGAAATTAAAATGATAATGCTTCTATATCAAAGGATTTTAGGTTTAAATTATGCAACTTATTTCTTATCAATAGTTGTCTAAATTTTTAGCATTCTATTTTGTTGAAACAAATGATATAAAATTGATTTCATAGTGTTATTTTATGATGAAATTGTAAAACATATTGTTTTTTGTTTCCACAATTTTTTTTTATGTTGAAATGATTATCTTACATCTTTATTTCTTTACTTCAATTGAAAATAATTTTTGAGATGAATTGATAATTACTGAAGAACTAGATTTTTCATTTAGGTATGAATCATTTTAATTTTCAATTAATAACTTTTTATTCCACTTTAGGATTAAACCTGAAAAGGATACCTTATGGAGACTCTTTTTGTTTTAGTAATATTAAATAAGGGGTTTTAAATAATTTACATGCCGTTTAAATAATTTAAAAGGAATGTAAATGTCAGGAAATGTTTTCAAAGGCTATACCCCTATTATTTTTCCCTCACCCATCCTTTCTTTATTTCTCTCTCGTTCATATGAGTTCTACCATTTTTGAGCTCCACGATACCCTAAGCTGGGTTCTTGGATTTCTTTGTTGTCCAGACTCGGATTTCAGATCCTTCAATCATGTTAGATGTATGCCAGTGATTGCACTTATCATCTTGTTCCATTCTTCTTTTCACTTTTCCTTCACATAGTTATCTTTGTAAAGGCTCTTATGCCCTATTTTAGGGCATTTTTTTTCATTTTCATTCGATCTGGACAAATCAAAATGTGAATACTTTACAAGTTCTCCTCCACTAAAATAAGGTTGGTTATTTAGTAATTATCCCTCAAAATAATAAAGTTCTATAACTAGGGTTATATGTCGCAATCAACATTACTCCAGATGTTTCTTTAAATTACACATAAAACATGATAATTTTAATGAATATGATAGAAGTGATCTAGTGATCCATTTTATGGTTTGGTTAGGAACCTTCATACATTCAAACCCTTATATATGTGCCCGTGTCTTTTTCCTTGTTAATATTTAATGCATAAAATAACAATCCATCTTCTAAATGTTTTTTGTATGACTCTTATGTGTGAGAATTATAAGGAGTTGAAATGATTGTGAGTGTTATGAACACTTAACCTGACTAAATAGAAAAATGGTTACACCCTTGTCAGAATGAAGTTTAGTAGTTGTAAATACAATCGTACTGTTTATTAAATTGTGAATTAAAATGGGAATTGTGACCCTAGTCTCTTATGGTAAATGTTAATTACAATCCTTATGCATGTTTTTTTTATATGTGAATGGAGACCCTTATTGATAATGTGATATTGGGCATAGCATCCTCTCTTTCTATGACATTGGCATGTAATCACTTATTACAGTGATACAGTCATGGAGACCCTATATTGTGAAACGGATAAATTATGTCCCCTATTTCCATGATTTTGAGCATTGAATACCCTATTTCTGGGATATGGGAATAGAGACCCTATATTGTGATACTGGGTATGGACTCCCCTATTTCGATGATACTGGGTATAGAGTCCCCTATTTATATAATTCTGGGAATGAAATCCACTATTTCTATGATATGGGGTATAAAATCCCCTATTTCTATGATACTAGTCATAACTTCCCTTACTTATATGATATTTTGCATGACATCTCATACTACCGTTATAATTGTCATTGCATCTATTTATTTATGAAGGTATCAGGGCATACAGTGGATACCAGTGGTTAGGGTATTTAAATTTTTTTGTCACAGGAATGGCATAACTTCTTATCTCCAGGGACCTAATACCCTATACGGTTTGAGGATCTCATGTTAAATAAACATAGCATAGAAAAAAAATAAATTTACACCTTATTCAATTCGATGGTGTATTCGACTACAGAATGATTATATTGATCATTGTATGAATCATCCAAAGTTAAACTCCTGTAGATCTTTTAGAAATGATCCAATAATCCACACGCTCACCATTCATTGAAATCTGAGTGATGGTACATATATCTAATGAATTCTTTTGGTGTCTCATTGATCAACATGATCTATTCCCATCAATATTTCAAATGTTTTCTTGGATCATTGCTCTAAGAGATACATTTTATCTCTATAAGGTTAGAGGAGAGAGAATCTATCATTCCATTGAAATGAATAATTCCATGAAGATATTCTCCTCTCATTCTTGTATAGTGGGTGAGTCGATTACCTGAAAAGGATTTCTCAGCCCTCAAAATTAAATGAAAACTAAATAAGAAATAAATATATAACATTGATGTAGTAAACGGTCTCCTAAATATTAATTATAATTTATAAAATAGTTGAAATATATATTAAATATATTACATGATAAAATGGATTCATTAAACATGACTCTTAATTCTCATTTGTATTAAATTAACCTGAAATATTAAAATAATATTTGTTAAAATAATATTATTCCTCTTATTTTTCATGACCTGACCTAATCTATGGTTCAAGCGAAAAATACCCAAGCCCAAATCCATATGATAAGGTATGTATACCAGTGCAGAAGGAATTACTAACATAGGGACTCCTTTTCCTTATTACCTGTATCCACACACACAAAAATATCGATGAACAAATGAAAAGGGAGTGAAAGTAAAGGAATCTGGAGGCTAAGGGAACAACCAAAGATAAAAAAATTCTAGAATGTACATGAGTAAGGTAGTGTAAAATAAAATGTAAAGGGTTAAAATAAACACCCAAATGAAAAATTGTCTTAACCTATAAATTATGGAAAAGTAATCTGATGGGAGATACAATCTCTTGATCTCTAAGATGTTACCACCATATGTGTTCTAAAGTACTAGGTATCCATATGATCTTCTAAATTCATTTTAACCACTTTTTCATCTATATAAAACATGACATTATTGGGAAAATCCCATTCATGGGTGTGAATAAACATTCCCAGCAGGTTTCCATGAATGATAAAGGGGGAGAGGTAATAGAGACAATAGAAATAGAAATACTGTAGATAGTAAACATGATTCAAACACAGTGAAAGAGAATAGCTCCACCCTAACCAATATAGAGTAACCTTATCCAAACACAAGGGGCTCAACATGGTGTGTCGATGAACTACTTTTAGAGTATTTTCCACCTATATATGGATAGTAGACTCCTCAAACAATTAGAAACTAAACATATAAATCATATGGTATACCCGACACATCTTCATATCTCATGGAAAGTGAGTTACAAAAACCAATGGTATGGATACATGTGAATATATATATGCTCAATTAAAAGAATATGTAATGAGAGAGTAAGGGTATCTTCATATCCCATCCCATCCCAATAATAAGAGTATCTAATGGTTCCAAAAGATCATCAATGATTCCTACCATCTCACATGTCTTCCCATAAGTAACTGTCAAAGTTAAGTCATTCCTCTTCACTTTGACGCGCAATTGAGGGGCCACAATCAATTGGTAGAGGACCCATTACCTTGTACAATAAGTGGGTTTCACTATGATAGTTGATAGAGGAACCAATAAATATCTAGTAATAATGTTCCTCTACAATAGTTGATGGAGGATTCATGACCTTCCAAACAAGATGGTTTCACTCTAGTAGTTGATGGAGGACCCATTCCATAACCAGCAGGAGAATTCCAATGTAATATTCATGGGATGACACATGATATTCCAAATATGGGGATTCCACACTGACAGTATAGGACCCATGTCGATCCTAGCTACAAGGTTTTAATCTATAATTTTTCAAGGACCCATGCCCAGCTCCACTAGAAGGTTCCACTCAGGAAGCCATTGAAGACCCATGCCCATATCAATAACAAGATTCCACTCAGAAATTCTTTATAAGACCCATGCCATGTGATGAAAATATGGTTACACTCTAGGAGTTAGGAGAGGATCCTTGACCAACATTACTATAGGTCTCCATTGAAAAATTCATTGAGTACCCATGCCCAACCCAACTGGAGGTTTCCACTCAGGAATCCACTAGTGATCCTACATGGTCACTGTCATCGTCGAGCATCACCTAACTAAGAGTTATTCCCATAACATCCAAATCATATCAAAAAAATCCATAATCAGTTATACTATCAAGTTCTTCATGTAAAAAATAGTCATTGTAGGATACACATAGGCCAAAATCCAATCCAAATGAAAAAGATATGGAACCTTGAAGTTTCATCAGTAGGAACCAAGTAGTACATGGTGTATGACGGGATGCACACGACGTGTGGTCACCCTACACCTTCATGCCATGTCCCTAGTCAGTACACGAATTCCAATCCATGTTGGAGTACATTCTATGTAGGTGGACTACACATTGTGTCTAAACTATTAAGGATAGGGTCGTGTCCTTCTGGTCATGTCCATGTACTTGAACTTGTGTCTGTTTAAATTGGTACATTCCATGTTTCTTCACACAAGGTACCACCCATGTTTTATAGATGTATCTGTGATTTTTTTGAATTTCCATGTTCCTAGTCATGTACTCCCACATGAATTCCTACCAATGTGATCCACGACATTGATATTATCTTTATGGATATGGTACACGACATGTAGGAGGGCTCCACGTCATGCCATCTTTATGATTTTACAAAACCCTAGATGCCTCATCTAGGGGATATACACCTTGTATTCATCATTGTATCTGGAATGTTTTCAGGTTTCTCATGGAAATATTGATCCATGATATAGCTTCAATTCAAACTGTTTAGCTATAGATTCTGCCTCACTTCATCCCAAGATTTCCAAAATTAAGTGTCGTATTTCATTTTCAGCAATTTGGTGGAAAGAAATCTGATCCATTCAACCCACATGAGTTCCATCGTGAGTTTTGTGTATCCCCAAAACTTTAATATTGATTTATTTGATCTTTAATCATTGAATAAAACACCCATGACCTATAACAATTTTCGATCTATGCACGATTGGTCAGTTCATCCCTAGCTCCTGAATCGGTTACAATTCTAAGGGTCAAATTAGGCTCATAACTTCTTGGAAACATTAGACTGGGAGTACAAGATCTAACCAGTTACAAACACAATAAAATTGAGGGGTAACAGAACAAGAACTATTGTTTAACTATCATTACCCAAGCCATATTATCCAATGAACAAGAACATGAGGAATCTAGGTGAGAAATCAAAATAAACAATTAAATATGTACATGTGAGCATTCCATTCATCCAAAATTGGTGCAGAGCAATTGAAGGGATTGATATGCTCAATCAATTTAATAAAAAATGGAATAAACCAATTTTTTTGTCCTACCTAAATAATGGACAATTCATTATATAATAATGTGCTCACAAATGATTGAAGGAAGTCATTGCATTTATTGTGTCCTGATCTACACTAATATGTAGTTTCATCATCATCTGAGGTGATTCACCAATGGAAGGATGACGAGAATATTTTGGAATCCTACTAGGGTTTATGAGGATATCCCTAGAGGATTATTCATGTAATTATACTTATAATCATCTCATTTAGGTTAAAAATAATAATTTATTTATTAATTAATCCATTGAACACACTGTCAACCAAAGAGATGTATGAACGCCTTTTGCTAACCTATTTTAGGCCATGCCTGGGGTAGAAAACACGTTATGAACTCAACCGCGGTGTAAGATTTTTGATTTGATATTCAGTTTAATAGTTATATTTTTTTACAATTTTCTGCATGTGTAACATAAAATATATTTCAAATTTAAATAAAATTAATTCTGGGCAGACATGGCCTCAGAATTGCACATCACCTCAGTGCGTAGCTTTGGATATATATAAATAAATACATTAATGTACAAAAAGGGAAAAACTATTTATCCAAATAATTACCTTTTATCAATATTTTCATCCCTAAAAAGAAAAAATAAATAGAAAAACATTGGATATTGAACTCACATCTAGTTCTCCCACTCTAAGGACCTCTCATGCACATTATCATGCTGCCACAACACATGAATCAAGGGGGTGGTCTACCCACACAGTATCATTTCTTGTAGATCCTTGATCATAAATGGTTTCACCGCAAAGGTAGCTCCATCCTTGATATCTAACTCCCCCATTCGATGATGTGTTTGGGGTCATTCATGTATCTTCTTAGTTACAAAATGTGGAAGATGTCGCACTCCCGCTCTAGTTGTGGGTGTATGGAGAGGCGGTAAGAAAACTCTCTAACCATATTCAAGATCTTGAATGGCTCAGTGAACCTCATGGGTATCTTTACTCACTAACCAAACCTCCATGATCCACATCATGATGATACTCTAAGGAAATCATAATATCTGTTCATGTACTATAGGGGCCAACTGTAATGATATGCATAATTGTTTTTCCTACCTTGGGAAATCCACATCTTATCACTGATTACATGGACCTTATCTATCATCACCTGCACCATATTTTGGCCAATAAGAGACGTCTCACCAATATCTACCCAACACATGGGTGGAAAGCAGGGTCTCCCATAGAAGGCTTCAAAAGTTTCCATTCGAAGGGTAATGTGGTAGAATTTGTTGTATGCTAAATCCACCAAGGTAAAGTGATCGTCACTATTCCAGATAGGGTCTAAAATGCAATATATCAGCATATCCTCCCACAAATTGATAATTAAGTTGGTCTACTCATCATTCTAGGGTTGAACAACTGTACTTATTCTCATTTTGATCCCAAATCATTCTTGTGGGCCTATCCACAATTGCGAGGTGAAATGTTAATCACGATATGAGATAATCATCGACGACACCCCATGAATAAGAATGATCTTCAGAATGTACAAATTCCATAATCTCTACAATAAAATATTCTCCCTAATAGAAAAGAAGTGCTATAACATCGTGACTTAGTCAGCTATCACCCAAATCATCATAGTTCCACCCCAGGATATCATGGGGCTGCAAAAACAAACCTATGAGAACATGGTTCCCACCCTTCACCAATTGATTGGTGAGGCACTTAGAGATGAACTCAGCTACGCTCCATCTCATGTCAGACTACTAAACCAATTTTTTAATTTATTTTTACATCTTCCTTACATCTGGATGTATATATAGGGGATCATTTTAGAACTCTCACATCACCACCTCCTACATCGTGACTGGAAACACCATCCATCCCTGGAAAAGATGACATCATTCCCCCCTTCAGAATATCAATATGTTGTATCCCCCATGGATATCTGGTCACATAAGACCTCACAAAAAATGTATCCAAATTAGAACTCTCTCACACACTCAAGAACAGTATTCAATACCATCAACTACAATAAAGTTGTGTCCTCTTGCTCCTCTAGGGTTAGATGGATGGAGACCAGGTGCTCTGAACCCATCTACAACAATTGAGAATGGAACTCCTACTATGTTAATCTTCTAACATGTATCCCATAAAGATTTAATAGAATATATTGAGGTTATAGTCCTACATGAAATCTAGAATGTTTTACTGTCTCAAGTTCAAGTCTCCTATAGGAAGACATACATCCGACTCTGGTGAGTTGAGTAAACCACAAAGTGTTCACCTATAAGTTAGTGCCACCACATCCTCAGCGAGAAGTCTACCACTTACATATGTAGATCATGATTTTAATTATTCTATTCATGGAGTCTAAAAATACATGAATTTTATGAGATAACTTCTGGTTGATTCATCAACACATCTCTGAGGACAGCACAATAGTCATCATAATACACCACATACTCCACACCCTCCTATTGGAGTCTCAACACTGTATCATTCATCATCCTTAGAATCAACTCCTCAAAGGATCGATGGAACTTATTAGACCGGGGAAATGACATCCATTTACATGTCAAGGAATTTTAAGGTGCTATGAATAGGGATATGTCTTCCACTTAGCTATTGCAGTGTACAATGAATCCATGAAAAGCTGTGCACCTCTTCCACACTCTTGTGTGGCTCCCAAGGACGAATTTGATCAATATTCATTGGGTCCATGGATAAAACCTTTTCATAAATAACATACCCTAGAATGTAAAACACATGAATCCATAACTATCACTTTGAGAGTATCCCATAAATCAGGTTCTTTGGAATAATATATAGATCCATCCTTATGTGATCTTTATGGTCCTCCTCTAGTGAGAAGTAGATGAGTATGTCATTAATGAAGAAAATCATAGAATGGCCCACGTAGGACTGAATGATATGGTTCTACAAATCCATAAACATGGTTGGGGACTTCATTACATGAAAGGGAATCACTAGTAATTCATAGTGTCTATAGGGATATCAAAATTTCATATTTGTAATATCAGCCTCGTGAACCCTGAACATGTTGTAGTAGGACATATGATCAATATTCGAGAACCTTCTCATTCCTTAAAAATGGTAAAATAGTTTTTCAATCATATTAATGGGGACCTTTATCATTATCATGGCCTTGTTCAGGTGATGATAATCCATGAAAATCTGCAAACTCCCATACATATTTTACACCAACAATAATGGAGCTACCCAAGGGGACACACTGGTTTTGTAGAAACCATTCTCTTAAAGGACCTAATGTAACACCCCGAGCTTCCACGATACGCTTCTCATTCAATAATTCAATAGCTTGCATTGTACGCAACTTCGAGTTCTAAAACACCGCGACTAATCAAAGTAGCCGTTATGAATAGTAATAACCACTTTTTAAAATTATAGAAATTTTATATTTCAAAATGGACTTCATTTTTGGATTCGGAATATCGAAATTAGCCTATGTTTAATTTTTGGTATTTTTCTGAGAACTTCTAATTTTTATGAATAGTGAAAAATACTTTAAAACAACTTTTTTAATCAAAATAATTTATTGTGATAAATTATACTATTTAGTGGTTTTAAGGTATAATTAGAATATATTTTTACCATTTTATCCAATGGTGGTCATTAGAATTAATTTAACATTGAAATTGGACATAAACAATTGCCAATCTTTTGATATAAATTGTTTCTTAAAAACACGCTATTTGTCGTAACCGCGGGAATTTATTATAAAATTAATTAATGCAACTTATATGTTTGGAATTTTGTAAAATAGACATCATTTTTGAATTCGGAATATCAATTATCACTTAGGGTGAAATTTTGGCCTTATTCTGAAAAACTTCAATTTTTGATGAATAGTGAAACCACTAAGTGGTTGTTAAAAACTGATTTTTCATTTAAATGAAATATTACCACTTCTGTGATTTGATTTTCAAAAATCCGACATACATGGTTGTCATTAAGAAGTAAAATGTGTTTCAATGAGATTAAAATAATTTTTTGGTGAATAGTAACTTTTAAGTTCTTAATCGCGATTAGAGGTAATTAGTGTAGTTTAAGGTACAAATAATGTTTTAATAATATGAGATGAGCATGACACTTGTCCTACTCCTATTGGATGAGTCATGGCCGACCAAGACAACCCATGGGTCAACTTGGGGACCCCATGGAGCCACTTTAGTTGGAAAATGACATTAATATATATTTATTTAATGTAAAAATTAAATTGACACAAATATGAGTTATTTTACTAAAACAGTTTTTAAGTGGGGTTACACAAGTCCAAATTTTGACTATAAATATTCATTAGAAATCTAAAAAGATTTCCTACATCAAAGTATTTTTTTTTATATTTTTTAGATATTAACTAAATTAAATTATTTATGACATCATTATGATGCAGCGATGACCTCATTATTTAACGATTTAAATAAAATGAGAAGATAATGCAAAATCCAAGGCTTAAACTTGTCCAAAGCCCATTGGATGAGGATATTTCGAAACCTTATCACCTTAGCCTAGAATTATATAAGTGTGGGAAATTTAGAATCCGAAAAGCATTGTGAAATAATATAACATTTCAATCTTTCCAAAAGTGCCCCTGCTCTCCACTTATAAAAGGCCCCCACCTCTCCCACCTCATTTACACTTTCAAGCCATTTGGCTCGGCCAACCTCTACCCAAATACTCTCCCAACTTCCCCCTATTACTCCTAGAAGCCTTACTTTGGGCAGAACTCTTCCCAAGGAAGCCTTTGGCTCAAATCAAAAAGAGTTACCCGATTTTGAGGTAATGTCTTCTCTAATGTTGTTTTGTTTTATTTTTCTTCTCCAACCCCCTAAACTCTTTTTATTCATTTCTTTTGTAACAACACTAGTATCCTCAATATACTAGGATGTTGTTATAAGAAGTATTCGAGCTACACTTACACACACCTACATCTAATGGTTAAAGAACATACGGTTTCTGTGGATGGCGAATTTCTGCCTCACGAAACGATGATTGTTCAACACTCATATAACACCTTCAAAGGTGGACATTAAGATGTCAATATTTTTATATATGATATATAATATGTTTATGTTTTACTTATGCTTCTGTATTTCTCATTTATGGCATACTTTATGATTTCCATTATGGGTAAAACGCGATAATTTCATTTTAGGAAGTGCGGACTACCGCCCCCTCAAAGTGATTTGAATCGTTAATGCCATATGTGGGATGTATAAAGGATGGAGTAAATGGTATTATACACTATATTATACTGGAATTATATTATACATTTATATCATTATGATTTAGTTCCATTAAATATGATATTGAAATGAAAGTAGCGTTCATGCGTACGTACGACTTACCGTCTCCATGAACGGTGCATTTCATTTCTTACCTCTAAATGTTACGTAATATTATAAATGAATGTATATACTGGATATATAAGATATATATGAAATCTAAATCATGAATATAATTCTGGATATAATGGATATTCTACCACATGAACAACTTGTAATTATAATAAGTTTATTGTTGACTCAAGTTACCAAAGATCGACAAAACGATCGTTATTAACTTAAATAATTACATAATATCCATAACATTGTAATAAGTGATATAAAAAGGATAATGAAATTGAAAATGGTTCTTAATAAGGTAGATATTAACTCTAGTTTATTATTCAGGAGGTTAAAGAACGGTTGAGTCAAGTCGGACACAAGGTAAGAGAATTTCTTAACCCAATTTCCATTCTTTAGGTTAATCTCTTACTTTCAAATTATGTCATTATATTATTATGTAATATCTTGTATTTGTACTTTATTTATGTGTACTTATAGTGAATACACATAATAGATCTATTTTATTTTAAAAATGATCTTTTTAAGGACTTCGTCTCAATCTCCTTTCATTGAGGCATATTTGGTTTTATACATAATTTCTTTTATACGGTGTATAAACCCCTTTGACTTTTACGTTTATTCAAAAGGAATATTTTTTATACGAAGCGTTTACTAAACGACAAAAGGGAATGTTTTTGTCGTACGTATGTGGCGACAACGACTTCTCCGCCTCCGTGACCACTATTTGAGTTTCGGCTTCCTCAACAAGCCATCATTTTTTTTAATGAAAAATAAATACCATGTTTTACTTTTCTTTTATTTTGGTATTGAAAATGGTTTTGAAAGAGTTTTTATTATATCAATGTGTTGTATTGTTATCTTGTGATTGAAATTTGGAAATGTTATGTTTCCTTTATGAATGTTTTATGTGATACGATTATGTTATGGTTTATGAAATGTTTAAACCTATTCATATGAGGAATGCATTGGACTTAATAAGTGACAGGTGGAGCCCGCTATAGCTCCTCGATGCATCGGAAGGTATCATGAGACAAACTAGTGTCTTGGCACGAGGCCTTGACAAAATCTTATTTGTGGTCTTGGCACGAGGCCTTGACTACGTGGTTATGATAGTCTGGCATTATGCATTCCATCATTATGAAAGTGGTTATTGATATTGCATGTGATTATTCGACCAGTAGAATATCCATGTGAAGAAGTAAATGGGATTATCTCATTTTACTTTTTCCATATTATGTTGAAGTTCAAGTTTAAAAGGCTTTTGTTTTAGTTATACATTGCCTTAAATGTTAATGTTTATTTATGAAAGCTTCTGCTATATTGTTAACCTTACTGAGCATCTGAGCTCACCCCTTTCAATGTTTTAATATTTTTCCAGGATGTGAAGAAGTATTTTATGAATGACCTATAGGGGTAGTCAGAAAGGGATATGATTGTGGAATATGAAGACCATGTTATTGTAGTTTGTTTACTTTTTGATGTAATGAAAGACTTATGAATGTATCTAGTGTTTCCAAGGCTACTAAACTAATCGGTCTTTCGAGACTTGATCTTTTGTGATCATGCCAATGTTATGAACTAATGCACTGACTCTGGGTAGCTGGGGTCGGGGCGTTATAGTTGGTATCAGAGGCAGTTTAGTACTAACCTTGGAAGCTAGATGTAGATAAACTCTGATTAGAGCACATAACCCAAAGATAGACTTTGTGGATTAGTATAGAAGAACTTCCTAGAATTTTGTTATTGTAGAGATTTTGTGAGTTTTCCGAGCAATAAATCCCTGTCTGGATACGAGCAGGTAGAGGCGGCTCTGGCACAGATGTACCTAGGGGTAAAACCCGAAAACACCGCTTTGAGCTATACTCGAACGGGAACTGGTGCACGACAACGGGCCTTGCTGTACTCTTGGTTACGACACTCCCGGGGGATATGCTTAGGATAATTCTTATTTTATTTACAAACCACTATGAAGGGTTATGAGTATATACTTCCTCAAAGGAAACATTTCTTTTTATGATTATGGATTATATCCATAAATAGTTCAATTTATGTTAAGTGTTTTATAAGTATGGGATTATGTATTTTGATTCATAAACTGATCTAGTTTATGCCATTGTTTAGAAATGGCGCCTAGTGGAAGAAATGGAAACCGTATCAATGCACGCACTCCATATAGGGATTGCCCTCCTACTCAAGATAATTATAGTGGGGCTGGTGATGCAACTGGTGCCGATCAACTTATTACCATACTGGGACAACTCACTCAGGTTATGAATAATAACCTTACTCGTATAGAGCACCCTGATCCGCAACGTGGAGGATCAATGCTAGAACGTTTCATGAGGCAACAACCACCAACCTTAAATGGGAGTAAAAATCCTATAGTAGCTGAGCAATGGATAAATTCCTTAGAGAAAATATTCCATGCCTTGGGGAGTAGCGAAAGGGAGAAGGTTGTCATGGCAGTTTACCACCTCACTGGAGATGCCGATCAGTGGTGGTCGCTGATTCAAAACACAAAGGAAGATGATGACGTATCGAATATGGAATGGAGGGAGTTCAAAGACCTGTTTTTAGAAAAATATTTTCCTCGTGACCATCGAGCAGATATGGAAAGGCAATTTCTGAGTTTGAGGCAGAAGGAGGATGAGAATGTCGCAAAGTATGAGGCTAACTTTACAAGGTTAGCGAGGCATGCTGCCGATTATATATGTAACCCAAGGAGTAAGATTGATCGTTTCTTTGATGGGTTAAAACCATTTCTCCATCGAGCTTTAGTATCACAATCCTTCTCATCATACGAAGATATTGTCTCGTGTGCTATCAAGACAGAAAAGGAATTCTCTAAGTCATATGACAACAAAGTAAAGCAAGAGAAGAAGGGAACGGTGGAACAAGAGACAGATAAAGGGAAAAAGGGAAAGAAGGATTTTCCATTATGTGATAATTGTGGGAAGAATCACCCTGGTACTTGCCTAAAAGGAATGGGAGTTTGTTATAAATGTGGAGAAAAGGGTCACCAGGCTCGTGATTGCAAGGGAAAGAAAGAGGCTGTCAAAGTTGAATGCTACAATTGTAGGGAAACAAGGCATTATGCAAATGAATGTCCTAAGCGTCAAGGAAACTTACCTCAGAAAAGGCCAAGGGATCAAGGCCAATCTTATGCTGTGACTACAGTTGAAGCGGAATAATTAATGTATTGGTGCTTTTGGACTCAAGGATTATATTCTGGTTATAAGAATAATGTGATATATATATATATGGATTGTACTGCAGTACTTGTTGATTTCAGTAAGGTTTTAATATGATTAAGGTAATCATATTTTTAGTATGTGACAATAAGAGAAACTTTTCTTTGTTTGGGGAATCTGATGTTACAATTGATTTTGGAATTTAGAGACCTTTTAGAGAAAGTCTGGATGGAGGTATTTTGGATAACTATTAAGGTTGGAATGGATTAAGTTGAACCATGGATTGTATTGTTTAAGGTTAAAGAATTTCTGAAGATTATTTTTGGAATATTATAATACTATAGTTTTAGGAAAAGGACAACCTACAGGGTGGGGAATAACCCGTCGCGTCGGACAAAGCTGCAGGAATCGAACCCACAACCATAGTGCGACAAGCCTTTATTTCCTACCACTAGCCTACAGGAAGTCCCTGGTTATTACAAAATAGTTTTACTAATCTAAATGGTATGTGTTAACATTTTTAACCTTATACAATTAGGATAAATAGAATATTTTTGAGTTCCGTTACCATTTGGAGTAAAAGTTGGGTTTGTGGTAAAAATTTATTAACGAATGAAAGTATACATAAAAAGTATGTATATTCCCTTACATTCTTAGTAAATCTCCTAAATAAATTCCTCAACATTATAAAAAGGTAACTTAAAACAAAAATGTTGTCGGTTAACTTTTCCAACTGGGGATTCAATGACTGTTTAACCAATAACAAGTTTGTGATTTTTTTGTGGTTAAACTTTCTCCTAATCCTGTTTTCTATAACTCTCCATCAGACCTTGATGGTTTGTTTCTCCTCCATATCCATATTTTCATATAATCCTATAATGGGCTATATCGGGTGACCTTTGTACTTATCCTGATTTCTTTTAATGTTATATATTTATTAACCTTATTTTCGATGTGGGTTTTCCTCAAAGGTATTTTCTCTTTTCAACATTTTATTTTCAAAGAAAAATTTCAAATTGCGAGGACACAAATTATTGAAGGAGGGGAGAATGTAACACCCCGAGCTTCCACGATACACTTCTCATTCAATAATGAAATAGCTTGCATTGTACGTAACTTCGAGTTCTAAAACACCGTGACTAATCAAAGTAGCCGTTATGAATAGTAATAACCACTTTTTAAAATTATAGAAATTTTATATTTCAAAATGGACTTCATTTTTGGATTCGGAATATCGAAATTAGCCTATGTTGAATTTTTGGTATTTTTCTGAGAACTTCTAATTTTTATGAATAGTGAAAAATACTTTAAAACAACTTTTTTAATCAAAATAATTTATTGTGATAAATTATACTATTTAGTGGTTTTAAGGTATAATTAGAATATATTTTTACCATTTTATCCAATGGTGGTCATTAGAATTAATTTAACATTGAAATTGGACATAAACAATTGCCAATCTTTTGATATAAATTGTTTCTTAAAAACACGCTATTTGTCGTAACAACGGGAATTAATTATAAAATTAATTAATGCAACTTATATGTTTGGAATTTTGTAAAATAGACATCATTTTTGAATTCAGAATATCAATTATAGCTTAGGGTGAAATTTTGGCCTTATTCTGAAAAACTTCAATTTTTGATGAATAGTGAAACCACTAAGTGGTTGTTAAAAACTGATTTTTCATTTAAATGAAATATTACCACTTCTGTGATTTGATTTTCAAAAATCCGACATACATGGTTGTCATTAAGAAGTAAAATGTGGTTTAATGAGATTAAAATAATTTTTTGGTGAATAGTAACTTTTAAGTTCTTAATCGCGATTAGAGGTAATTAGTGTAGTTTAAGGTACAAATAATGTTTTAATAATATGAGATGAGCATGACACTTGTCGTACTCCTATTGGATGAGTCATGGCCGACCAAGACAACCCATGGGTCAACTTGGGGACCCCATGGAGCCACTTTAGTTGGAAAATGACATTAATATATATTTATTTAATGTAAAAATTAAATTGACACAAATATGAGTTATTTTACTAAAACAGTTTTTAAGTGGGGTTACACAAGTCCAAATTTTGACTATAAATATTCATTAGAAATCTAAAAAGATTTCCTACATCAAAGTATTTTTTTTTATATTTTTAGATATTAACTAAATTAAATTATTTATGACATCATTATGATGCAGCGATGACCTCATTATTTAACGATTTAAATAAAATGAGAAGATAATGCAAAATACAAGGCTTACACTTGTACAAAGCCTATTGGATGAGGATATTTCGAAACCTTATCACCTTAGCCTCGAATTATATACGTGTGGGAAATTTAGAATCCGAAAAGCATTGTGAAATAATATAACATTTCAATCTTTCCAAAAGTGCCCCTGCTCTCCACTTATAAAAGGCCCCCACCTCTCCCACCTCATTTACACTTTCAAGCCATTTGGCTCGGCCAACCTCTACCCAAATACTCTCCCAACTTCCCCCTATTACTCCTAGAATCCTTACTTTGGGCAGAACTCTTCCCAAGGAAGCCTTTGGCTCAAATCAAAAAGAGTTACCCGATTTTGAGGTAATGTCTTCTCTAATGTTGTTTTGTTTTATTTTTCTTCTCCAACCCCCTAAACTCTTTTTATTCATTTCTTTTGTAACAACACCAGTATCCTCAATATACTAGGATGTTTTTATAATAAGTATTCGAGCTACACTTACACTCACCTACATCTAATGGTTAAAGAACATACGGTTTCTGTGGATGGCGAATTTCTGCCTCACGAAACGATGATTGTTCAACACTCATATAAAACCTTAAAAGGTGGCCATTAAGATGTAACTATTTTTATATATGATATATAATATGTTTATGTTTTACTTATACTTCTGTATTTCTCATTTATGGCATACTTTATGATTTCCATTATGGGTAAAACGCGATAATTTCATTTTAGGAAGTGCGGACTACCGCCCCTCAAAGTGATTTGAATCGTTAATGCCATATGTGGGATGTATAAAGGATGGAGTAAATGGTATTATACACTATATTATACTGGAATTATATTATATATTTATATCATTATGATTTAGTTCCATTAAATATGAAATTGAAATGAAAGTAGCGTTCATGCGTACGTACGGCTTACCGTCTCCATGAACGGTGCATTTCATTTCTTACCTCTAAATGTTACGTAATATTATAAATGAATGTATATACTGGATATATAAGATATATATGACATCTAAATCATGAATATAATTCTGGATATAATGGATATTCTACCACATGAACAACTTGTAATTATAAGAAGTTTATTGTTGACTCAAGTTACCAAAGATCGACAAAACGATCGTTATTAACTTAAATAATTACATAATATTCATAAAATTGTAATAAGTGATATAAAAAGGATAATGAAATTGAAAATGGTTCTTAATAAGGTAGATATTAACTCTAGTTTATTATTCAGGAGGTTAAAGAATGGTTGAGTCAAGTTGGACACAAGGTAAGGGAATTTCTTAACCCAATTTCCATTCTTTGGGTTAATCTCTTAATTTCAAATTATGTCATTATATTATTATGTCATATCTTGTATTTGTACTTTATTTATGTGTACTTATAGTGAATACACATAATAGATCTATTTTATTTTAAAAATGATCTTTTTAAGGACTTCGTCTCAATCTCCTTTCATTGAGGCATATTTGGTTTTATACATAATTTCTTTTATACGGTGTATAAACCCCTTTGACTTTTACGTTTATTCAAAAGGAATATTTTTTATACGAAGCGTTTACTAAACGACAAAAGGGAATGTTTTTGTCGTACGTATGCGGCGACAACGACTTCTCCGCCGCCGTGACCACTATTTGAGTTTCGGCTTCCTCAACAAGCCATCATTTTTTTTAATGAAAAATAAATACCATGTTTTACTTTTCTTTTATTTTGGTATTGAAAATGGTTTTGAAAGCGTTTTTATTATATCAATGTGTTGTATTGTTATCTTGTGATTGAAATTTGGAAATGTTATGTTTCCTTTATGCATGTTTTATGTGATACGATTATGTTATGGTTTATGAAATGTTTAAACCTATTCATATGAGGAATGCATTGGACTTAATAAGTGACGGGTGGAGCCCGCTATAGCTCCTCGATGCATCGGCAGGTCTCATGCGACAAACTAGTGTCTTGGAATGAGGCCTTGACAAAATCTTATTTGTGGTCTTGGCACGAGGCCTTGACTACGTGGTTATGATAGTCTGGCATTATGCATTCCATCATTATGAAAGTGGTTATTGATATTGCATGTGATTATTCGACCAGTAGAATATCCATGTGAAGAAGTAAATGGCATTATCTCATTTTACTTTTGCCATATTATTTTGAAGTTCAAGTTTAAAAGGCTTTTGTTTTAGTTATACATTGCCTTAAATGTTAATGTTTATTTATGAAAGCTTCCGCTATATTGTTAACCTTACTGAGCATCTGAGCTCACCCCTTTCAATGTTTTAATATTTTTCCAGGATGTGAAGAAGTATTTTATGAATGACCTACAGGGGTAGTCAGAAAGGGATATGATTGTGGACTATGAAGACCATGTTATTATAGTTTGTTTACTTTTTGATGTAATGAAATACTTATGAATGTATCTAGTGTTTTCAAGGCTACTAAACTAATCGGTCTTTCGAGACTTGATCTTTTGTGATCATGCCAATATTACGAACTAATGCACCGACTCTGGGTAGCTGGGGTCGAGGCATTACACCTAAAACTACTACAAAAAATATGGGAGCTCAGTAGGGGACATCTAAAATGATTCAGATGATACAAGAGTGGTATTAAGTAGCAATTCAATGAAAAACTGAATCTCCTACCTCAGAGGTAGTCTCAGAACATCCTTGATTATGACATCCACATAATCCTATACAAATGAATGAATACATATGCATGAAGATCCTATTTCACCAAGGGATACACTATCCAACATATGGGTAGTGGGCTACAACCTCCTACTCACAAATCTAGATTTCCATTCCATGTGATCTCACTTTTTAGGAAAGAAGAATCTCAACCCATAAGTGCATATGAATCTAACTTGTCTACAGTGACAATCAATCTTGGATAAAACCTTAGACATATAATTGATACACAGGATGACTTCATAGGGTTCCATATTGATTACAAAAAGGTCCCACATGAAGCTATATCAACAACAAGATATCTCACACTAATGGTAGATAAAAGATACCTATGTATTTTTCCATGTAGGAACACCAAGATAAATCTAGTAAGCTAGAGCCTCAATTTGGATCTCCATATCTTACACAAGGATTATAAAGATGAAGGAATAACTATAAACTATGTCTAATAATACTTAATTATTACTCTAAAAGATATATATCATACCTCTAATCATCTCATATGATGTTGTGTCATAATACTTCAGAGACTATAACTGCCTATAACCCCAACCACCAGCTCCCTGAGCCTGACGGGGGCCACTTGGTAGTGGTGGAAGAAAGATCTCATAGAAAGATCGACCACCCATAGATCATCCTACCCCTATCAACTATGCCTCCTTAGGGACCACCCATGCCCTCACATATGTGATCCTTGATCATGGTGTTTCATCTAACATGAAAATCCATCAGCAATCTACCTATATTCATCGGCAAATCTGGTTAGGAAGACTTGTGCTATGTGACCTCACTTATCATAATCATAGATCCAACCCTCTCCAGGGTTCCATGGTTCTCTATGATGTTTCAATACTATAATACCCCACACTTGATTATAATTTTTAAAGGATCTCTTGTGTTGTGATCCCACCGATTGGCACCTACCATCTGTTGTAGATGAATATGCTCTATCACATCCACTACATGCTCTAGCTTCCATGATTCCAATTGATGGAAACTTACTTTTCACTAGTTCATGCTCCAGAACCCCAGTATAGATGAGGATTCATAAGGGAACAAAACTTTCATGGATCTCTGGAAGGATTTGTTGTTTAAACATTTTTTCTCAGAAGTATCCATTGTGAATCATGTTCATGGAATAATGGGTATGTTTTGTGAACCTCTCTGTGATATAGCCACCACCATCCCTCCCAGATATAGCTCCAAAATCTCTCGAATCTCAATTGAGTGCAAACATGAGGGGTATTACACCTCATAAAATTGCTACTACAAGTCAACCCACTATAGTTTCAACACATCATTCATATGTGTAAGAAGACTCCACTAGTGCCCAGCTGCTCCATGTAAGTGGCTTGCTGTTAGTGAAACCAACTAATCTGTTGGTGTCTATATGAGCATAAAAACATGGAACATTGAATCTAGACAATCCTATGTTGCCTATGGATTTTCCTTTCCACAAAACCGTACTGGCCTCTATCTTTGGAACTCACAGATAGTCCTATGAATTCAAGAATCCTTAGCCTGTTATGCTAGGATGATATCCTTCTTGACGAGTGGTGGTGTTGATTCCTGCCCACCTGGAGGAGAAATATCAGGGGATAGACCCTAAACAGAGGCTTATTTTCTCATCAAATCATCATCTTAATCCTGAATTAGTATCCAAGATGTATGTCACTACTGATTATTCATGAAAGTAATCGAGATTTACCAATATCAGATGAGTATATATATATATAACAAAATTTGGGAGCTCAACCGAGAAGTATATTCAAAGACTGAATCCTATATGAACCATGTACCATAGATCCCAACAACCAATGTCTTGTCCTTCCTTGTCAATAAGTGGGTTTTCAATGTCCCAGTGAATGGATACATCATTCGCCTATACCATCACTCGATTACCTAGACTGAGGGACACACTCAAGACATTCTAACACTTTTTTCCTAATCATAACCAATTCCTCATAATGGGACTAGTCCCAAAACCAACCCATGGATTGTACCACCTTTGATACCAATATATCCTTACCCACAAACATCTTATAGCTATTCTTGGTTCATTTATTCATCCCTCAATCACCAATATGTTGTGATTTCGAGGGTATGATCATGCATGGTATGACCTAGCAATGTCAAACTCGGACCACGAGGTCCATACAATGAAGAACGTAAAAAAATATAGTGGTAAAGTCATATGATCAATGTTGTTACCATCATTGGCCAACCATTATTTTCCAATGATCAATAATGGGGATAATTCGACTGAGAAAACTTAATAAACAATTAAATCGGTATGTGTGTTCATGGAAAGGATCAACAATTTTCACAGATCCAAATTGTGGATTTGTATACTCAATAAATTTAATCAAAAATGGATTATCCCACAAATATATGAGTCATAAATAGATATTGGATCATTAGTCATTGAAGAATGTGCTCTCCAACAATAGAAGTAATTCATTGCATTTCATGCCTCCTGATATACTCTGATACAGAGTTTCATATTCATTTATGGTTATTATCTAATAGAAATAGGAAAAGAAGATTTATAATCCTCCCTTGCTTTATATGGGTAACCCTAGAGGATTCTTCATGACCGTATACATAGAATAATTTCTTTTTGTTTTGAATGAATGAATGAATCAAATAATTAATAAATTAATCCACATAACGTACCATCGGTGGGTGAGATGTATGAATGCCCTATTACAACCTATTTTAGGTCACCCCTATAGTAAATAATGAGTTTCAGACTCAGTCGCGATCTCATATTTTTTTATCCGAGTATAAATTTAAGAGTTATCTCATTTTATTTTTGAAGTTTTATTCTCACAATATAAAATTTATTTAACATTTTTAGAAAATTAATTCTGCACACACTGGGCCTGGGAATCACATGTCGTCTCAACACTTGACTATGGAAATATATTTATAAATATTTCAAACTCGTACAAGGAAAAATCTACTTCATTATAATACTTACATAAACACTTGTAAATACTTTTAATAAATAAATTCAACCAAATTATTCATAACTTGAATAGTAATAAATTTATTTATGTTTCAATGATCGATAAAACATAGACAACACTCAGAAGTAGTGGTGGGTCACACTATGATTGACATACCTATTCCCAAAAATTTGCAAGATTCTCAAATATACTATTGTGTGTGACCCTTTAGGCCATTATCTCAGTAGTCCAGACTAGTTTCACAGACCTAGAGTGGAGTCAATCACCCCATCAAGACCCCTAAATAGATAAGGAGTAGTTGTAACAAAGAAAACTATCCAATGAACATGTACTATGTAATATAATCTATTTTTCTTTTGATATATCAGAAATTTAGATACACAATTGTGTCATCATCCTTTCTTTATTTTTTTTGTTGATCTAACTGAACAGATTTACCCTCAACTGTCTTGGCCAATGACATA
The DNA here is from genome assembly GCA_963277665.1 of Viscum album. NCBI lineage: Eukaryota > Viridiplantae > Streptophyta > Magnoliopsida > Santalales > Viscaceae > Viscum > Viscum album. The sequence continues at coordinate 2,076,659,775 of OY728128.1, read as the reverse complement.
TCAAGGTACGACCATCCTGATCAACTAGGAAAGAAATATATTACATCATCAACATGGAAATAAAGAATTATATCTTGACCATTTACCCAATTCTAAACATTCAATTATTCACCACACATAAACAATCTCTTTATGATTTCATTATCATGGTTTTTTTCTCGCATCAATTTATTCTATCAAATGGAAAACATTGATAATGGCTTCTAGTTATAAGAAAAATACACATTTCTATAGATCGGAACAACCAATCACACCTGAAACATATAGTGATCCTTTTAGAGGGTATTTCATCATTATCTCAACTACTAGAGATCTCCAAATTTGAACATCATGAGAATAAGTCTCAATGCTTTTCATCCCCCGTCAATAGATAGTCATACATCAATTGTCTCAGATCATTTTGATACGTCTAGACGATAGGATATATTTTTATGATTAATGTTATAGTATCTCAACATTCTCATTATATCCTGAGATATTCTATAACCTTTCAATAAAATAATTAATCTACGAACATTTCCATTAAATAGTGTACAAAGAAATATCTACACTATAATGGTATTTGTGGCCTAAAAAGTAATCGGCAAGTACTATATAGTTGGGTCTAGGTCACCCTCCCTTAAAAAACTAAAACATTCCCTAGATGCATCTTGATATAATCATTGTTAACTCCCATAATATTTATATCATGCTCTACTAAGTCACATATTTTTTTGCATGGTCTTCATTGTTTATGATGTGTGGTATTTTTTTTAATTACGACATAACATCCATGATTAAAAATTCTAATCAGATTTCATCCCTAACTATATTCCTTATTTTTCAATTTCAAAAACTGAAATCTTTCCTATTATGAGAAATAGAATAATCATAAAAATAAAAAACTATATACAAGGTGAGATTTCAAGAACTGGAAAAAATTTTACATTTAATAACTACTTCTTAGATTCCTCAGAACCTGCAATGTACAAAATATTTAAAGGTATAGATCCTAATAGATTTTATGATATTTAATCTATCATCACCTTATCCTAAATACAATATTAGATTGCATTGATATAAGTGAGACTATTTTGTTACCGAACAAAACTATTATCCCTTCTTCTCAACATACCAGGTAAATATCCTTTGTTCCTTTTCAAGAGCAATTGGATAGTTCTTACTAAATTCCTTATAGTTATTTTTGTTATGACTAATATTTTACTACTAGAAATTACGTAATGGAGATATCAAATCTTGTACATATAATGGAAAAGGTGATTGATCCATCAAAAAATCATATATTATTCAACACACAACATTAATATCCTCATATTCTCGTGATTGTTTACTTTTGAGAGAATTATTTGATGTGAAACTTTCAACAATTTCTCTCACTAATTGTTCCAAATTTTATTTTTTCAATACTATGTTAGTATATATATGATTGAATGGGTCCAAGAAACTGTTAGATATAACTTATAAGATCCTGTTCCCTAGAACATCGGTTTATGTTTTTAGTCAATCACTGGACAATTAAATTTATCCTGGTCTTAACTAACTGGAAGACCAATATCTATTTTTCATAATTGAAAATTGGTAAATTAAATATTTGATAAAATATAAATTTTATTAAATTAATGTATGGGATCATTTAATAAAATTAAATGAATTATTTTAATTCAATTAATTTATTTCTTTTCGGTTTGGTGTTAATTTAATTTTAATTAAACATTTTCAATTAATTAATTTCATTTTATAAAAATTAACATAATTATTTCTCAGGTATTAAAATTTTATTTTTAAACCATAAATTAGTATTTTAATTAACTTTATTACATTCTAAAATAAAATAAAATTAAATAATTAATTTATTTTTGATTAATATGGGCTCTAAAACCCTCACAATCCCAAATATGGTCACACTGTTACCATACAAACCCATTTTGGTTCATGAAAAGCTTGTGTAGGGCCATTCTGACCCAGGAACATCACCCAGACCCATACCAAGTTTGGCAGACATACTAGGCCCTTTTCATAGCAGAACCGATCCAGCAAGGAAACCTCTTTCCATTTTTTGTTCATACAAGATGCCAGATAGTGGCTGACATGGGACATGGAATCACCTTCTTATCCTGCTGTGATGATGTGAGGGGAGTTGGGGAATATCATTCTTGATTTGGATTGAGGTGGAGTCACACTTGCTCCAGCTACACACCCATAGTAAGCAATGAAAGCATGTACTGGAATCTCGAGGAAGTCTGTTAAGTAGGTAATAGTGCATTGGAATCCTCTATGAAGGTGGTAAGGTGATACGGAGGTCACGGGTCACCAGACCTGCTAGATCTGGCCACTATATGCTTGGCCAGTTGTAGATCCATGATGTGAAGGAATAGGTGACTGACTGGCTCTTCCTAAAATTTCTAATTTAAATTAAAAATTCCGCCAACACCTTTTTAGAAAACTAATCATCCAAGTCTGTTTTTTTCATGGACTTGCACACAACAACCAGTCACCTCGAAGGATAATCAGATGTTTTGTTTTTTATTTATTTTAGAAAGGCTATTTGGAAGTCATTTAATTAAATTTATTATTATTATTTTTAAGAAATATTTATTATAATTATAATTAAAATCCACATTACCAGTGGAATTTATGGATCCTCCAAAAAACATATGGTGGCTAAATTCAGGCTGCTTCATGGATGGAATAAACCGAGGTCACTGGAAAATCGTATTTGTGATGAATTTAACAATTAAATATATTTTAAATTCATACATAAAATTTTTTAGAGTTGACATACTGCAAATCGATAGGTTAAAAAAGATTTGTATGGCTATAACTTGTCCATATGAAATTAGATTGGTGTGTGGTCAATTCTGTTAATACCAAAATTAAACCATCTATACAATATAATAAAAATTAATTTTACAAGGCTTAGAAATTTTACATGATCAGAATGATCCAAATTGAAGCTATTGTAGTGCACAATGGAAGATGGTGGGTCAAGAAGTTCAATTTTTTCATCATTGGGATGATAGAACATGTGGTCAATGGAAATCGGTGTCCTTGCACAATCCAAGTAAATCATTTAAATTAAATAGTTAATACAAATACAAATGAATATGTACCTTGTTTGATTCAATGGTGCGTTCGACTATAGTATGTCGTCATCAATCATTGTATAAAGGATTCTAACTCAAACCCCTTTGGATTTTCCACACATTCTCTAAGATTCTACATGCTTAGCATTCATCAAACTCTTCTTTATGGGACATAGATCTATTGAATTATTCATCATTGTGTCGATCACCTAGATTCCTTACCTTCGATCCGTCGAAGGCATGCTTGGATCGGTTCTTGAAGGGAGACTTTATCTCTCAAGAAGGTTGTAGGAGAGATAAAATTTCATTCTGTTGAAATAAATAGCAACATGATGAACCTCTTCTTCTTATATAGTGGTTGACTCGATTACCTAGAAAGGTTTCCCAGACAACCAGAATGAAATGCCCACTACATAATAATTAAATAAATAAAATTTGGGATATAAATTGTCTCATAAAAATTATTTATTGTATCACATTATTGTAATATATATTAAATATATTACGTGATAAAACCAAGTCATTTAACATGACTCATCATTCCCACTAATATTAAACAGACCTAGAATATTAAAATAATATTTGTTCAAATAATATTATTCCTAATACATACTTAAATAGTTACAAATAATTTCAATAAAGAAATTCAAAATCAAATATTCATTACTTGAATAAAAATTAATTAATTAATTTATCAGTGAGTGATAAGACATGGAAAACATTCATCCCATGTAGTGGGTCCCACAATGTGTTATATACATATTCATAAGAATAGGGCATATTCTTCAATATGTAATTATATGTTAACCTCTAGGCCCCTATCTTAGTGGTATTAAATAGTATTCACTAACAAAGAGTAGATTCTAGTAACCCATCAAGACCCCTAAATAAATAAATAGTAGTCATATCAACAAAAAATATCCTACAAACATGTAAAATGTAAAACAATCTCGTTGCCTTTTAATATCTAATAAGAAAATATGTGCACTTGTGTAATATTAATTTGTTTCATTATTGATTTTTTATCAAACTGGATGGATTTACACTCAACTATCTTGACCAATGACTTATGAAGGTACCACCATCCTTATCAACAACACCCGAGATATATTACTTCCTCATTTGAGAAGTGAAAAATGCTATCTTGAACATTCAAACAATTTCATACCATTAATGATTCTCCCAACATAAGCTTCCTTTCCATGATTTTATTATCATTATTTTCCTTGCGTCAAAGTATACAATAAAATAACACACATTTATTGAGATCTCATGTCAAGATTCCAATACACATATTTGTTGATATAAACAACCAATAACACCTAAAACAAGTGGTTTTCCTATTGGAGGGTCTATCCTCATGATCTCAAATTCTTGAAATCATCATGTGAAAACTTCATGAGAAGAAGTCTCAATGCCTTTGATCCCCAAGATCCTTATAGTCAGACATTGACTATACCCAATTAGTATGATGTATCTAGACCATAGGATATATATTTAAAATTAATTTTATAGTATCTTGAAGGTCTCATTATATCATGAGATCGATTATAGCATCACGATATAAAAATTAATCATTTGACATTACCATTAAATAGTTGACATAAAAATTTCTATAATATAATGGAAACTTTACATCATGCATATCTTACTATAAACAAGACATGTTAATCGAAAAGCAATGTATAGTTGGGTCTAGGGAACCAACTATTACAATAGGTTACTTGTTCAGAGTTATTCCAGAATGAGATGGAGTAGTTATTGTTGGCCTCATTTTCCATTAGGAACCAGAGTTCACCCATTTACAATAATTATTTATACTTTTCATTATTATTTATACACACTGAAATTTTATATATCTGGATTTTATATTTATAGATATTGGTGGTGGTGGCCCACTGATTTAATATCACACCCAATCTGGGTTGTTGATGGAACCTATAAAGAGTATATTATTGCAGGTGTATGTAATGGGAAGATTCCTCTTATGGATTCCTGACATCTTATATTAATTATGATGGGATCTTTGTAGATGATGACTGAGCTGGCGGTTGGGATGCTAGGATAGATTTGTACATTTTTTACTTTTTTTATATAATGTACTGCTTGACTACCCACTGCCATGTATAATGTTTTCTTTGTTTTATAGAAACATGACATAATCATCTTTCATATATGATTACATTTTTTTTCTTTTGAATATTATTTAGTGCTTGGATGATTACATCATGATTCCTCTACAGTGGGTTATTGGTCACGTTTTTTATACGTGAATCTATTTTCTTTTCCATTATTAATATACTTCATCTATTTAGATATCTTTGTATTATACCACTGAACAACCCTGGCCCAAAGGCATTGTCTCCCCATAGACACACCTTATTTCCAACCTACAAGTCGAAATCTTCTATCGTAAGTGGAGGGTTCCCTTGAGGCCATGTGGCCTACCAGCCAGCAGCACCGTCTAAGGGGAATCCATATTAGGACATCAAAAATTATAACTTTTTTTGAAATCCATTACATTGAATTGATATGTTTAAGTGTTTACTTGTGGAAACATTTTCATTCTATATAATTTTGCACTTATTTTTTGGTATAAATATTACTCTTGAACTCACATTCGACCGTTAATTTTTTTTATCACTACTGATCAATTATTAATTTTAATCAAAATAGTTTTTTATTATTTTACCCACATTTATGAAAACCATTGGGTATAATGATGAGTTTTAGGTGTGTGGGGGGTCTTGTAAATATGATAAACTATAATTAATTAATGTTTCACAAAAAACTAAAATTTTTATTAAGAAACAAATCACTAATTCTCAAGCTTAAATTTTATTTTTTAGGGATTGATTTTTTTAAATTTAAAGGCTGTTTTAATACATTTAGGGGGTTAAATTCTATTAAACTTTGGATTTAATTTGGTAAATCATTTTATCTTCCCCTTGAAATAAAATTCTTTACATCAAATCAGCAGATTTTATCATGTAATCATCATTAGCATAATTTTTTTTGGTTCAAATCAAACTTATTTGATATGAATCCAAATAGAATATGGAATGAAAATCCTTATCCAGATTGAAATTTTTACTCTTTATTATTTAATTGATAGATGGTTTCATTATTAATTATTATTAATTATTTTTCAAACTCATCCATTTGGTTGTGTTTATTTATTCTCTGCTAAATTATATGTGTCTGTTCAAGTGAAGATAAAGTTATGTTAAGAAGTTTCAATTATATTCAAATTAAATTTTCTATAATTCTATTCAAAAAAATTCAATTTTGATCAGCTTTGTGAAATAAGAAACAAACTTTCCACAAAAAAATTAATTTCATGATGAAAATAACTTTTATTATGGTTTTATGGGAATATATCTTTTTGAAGTCAATTATTTTTTGAATTTTAAATTTTGACACATCAGATTATTCTTCTTCTATTTAATTTAATTAATTAACTAAGTAAAATAATATGTTTTGTGGGGGCAATTTGATGTGAACTTTATTTTATCGTTTTTCCACTTATTTAGGATGGAATAATTGAGGGTTTGATGTGAAATGTTCTCATAATTAAGAAATTAATGTTTTTGTTCATTTCATTGTTGAATATGTTATTCATTGAATATATTGATGAAAATTTGTATTTATGGAATTTAATTGGTTATTATTATTGGTTTCAATATAACGCCCTGACCCCAATTACCAAAATTCAGTGTATTATTACATAGAATTGGCATGCTACTAGGAATCATGTCCTGAAATACCGAACCATTTAGTATTATTAGAAACCATATTAAAAAATATGTTTAACATTTCAACTTGGGATGAAATACAACTCTAATTTATTCCATTACAAACATACAAGCCTCCTAGATCATGCCAGCAAGTCACTCATAACTAACTTCTTCATATCCTTGAAAAATGAAAAAAAATAAAGGGGTGAGTTCAAATGATCAGTAAGAGTAATAAGTACATTAGATGATAACATAAACATTAGGCATGTAGAATAATTTAAAAACACATGCCTTTAAAAGTAATAAACATGAACACTTTATGGATATAATATGAGCTAAGTAAATAATTCCATAATAAAACATAGTCATTGGTATCCCACTAGTTGAATAACCACATGAACCGTCATTATTATTTTCATAATGAGGAAATTTATAATGTCAGACATTCGAAAACATCATGTCAAGGCCTCGACCAAGACGTCTAAAAATGATTTAGGCCTCGGCCAGAATTATATATCAAATTGGGAAAGGCATCAACCAATTTAATGTCTAATTGCCTCATGAGACCTACTGATGCATTGGGGATCTATATGAGGCTCCACTTGTCACATACTAAGTCCAATACAATCCTCATATGAAAAGGTTGAAACATAACATAAACATTAATATTAAAAATAGCATACGAAATGTCAACACTTTAAATATACACCTTGAATAGAATAATAATAACACATCCACAGTCAAACATAACTCAAAACCTTAAATACAATATGGAATATTTGTATCATAACAAATCAACATCAAAAAAGTGTAAATTTTATCAAAAGATGTCGACATAGACGAAATCAATACTTTTCTAGAGAAATATATCTTTCTATTTTAAAATTATTTAAGAGTCACATAATTATAAAAGAAAACATTTATTTGGAAAATATTATTATAAGCTTGTAAGGGAATATCTGACTATGTTATAAGGAATAAAATATCCGCACTCTCCGTATAAGTTAAAAAAATATTCTTACCTTAATTTTATAGAAAAGGTCACAAAGTACCTTGTTTGAAAAACGATGGTAAGATTCTTTTCAAAACATATAAGGTCTAATAAGGGTATAAATTACATTAAACCATAGTATAGTAAATAGTAAAAAAAATTGAAATACCGTTTTAAGAAAACATAGATGCGGATGATAAAGAGGTCCCTGTAAAATCTTATGTAAAAACAACCTCGGATAATAAAGAGATTGTGAAATTTACCCTTACCTTGTACATTTTTTTAGTGGATGGTATGTTAACCTCCTGTATAATAGTTAATACATTGTTATTAAATTAAAAAAAACCATATACATAAATATGATATCATATATGATTTTATTATATTTCTTTTTTAATAATATTTTAGTAAAATCATCATTTTAGGTGTTAACTGATTCATTTTCCTTTATATGATTGGTTACATAAGTCATGTTTGATATGGATATGATTTATTTTATTCATATAAATAATGATATGATGTTCCTGAACATTATTTCTAATCATAAAATGAAAATTATTCTTGAATAATTACGTTGGAGAATGAATCTCATCAAGTTCATGGAGACGGTAATCCATACATACGCACAAGTGACAATATCATTATATTGATGATGAAATAGTATATAATTTGATTGTATATCATATATAAATAACCATTAAAATGTTATATTTATAATTATACATTATTTTTACTCATTATTATACCCATCCAAATAATTAAGTGTTTTGATAACAATCTACACCACGACGTGGATATGGTAAGCCGTACGTACACACGTATGGTGACTATGTCATAAATATTATGGATAGAATAATGAATATGGTTATACCATTTTTATAATAACATCACCGAATATATAATATAATGGATTTATTATTTTAGAATGGAAACCACAAAAAAAGAATGTGGAAGAAGAAAAGAACTTGAAAGAGGTGAAGAAATATTTACCTCTTCTTCAGGTTCTTCCTTTTGATTTGATCAAAATGGCTCCATAGATTGGATTTATTACCAAAGGAAGTCCTCTAGGATTAAGGGAGGAAAGATGGGGAGATATTTAGGCAGGGTTTGGCCAATGAAAATGGATTTGGATTTGTGCAATTAAGATAAGGTAAAGTACCCTTTTATAAGAGAGGTGAGAGTCACTTTAATAATAGTTTGAAATATTATTTTATAATAATTTTTTTTTGATTAATAATGTCTCCAAAATGATTTATTTTGAAGATAAGATGTTTATGGGTCAAAAAACTCTAAAAAAATTGGTTTTGGACTGGTTTAGGTCACCATATTAACCTTATCTTTTAGATTTAACTCTTAGTTAAATAGTTTGAGATATTTACAATGTCTCTTTGTATTTTAATATTATATGGTTAATAAACTTACTATAACAAGGAAATCAAACACCTATTGGTTAATTATTAATATATATAACAGTATATATGTACTTTGGCCGAATATTTGATTTTTAGGAATATTATATCAATTAATAATATATTATTTTTTAAAAAAACTCTATTATGTTAATTTTGACACTATTTAGTATTCGATTTTTTTGAAAGCCATCAAAACATTATCACTTCGAATAATTTTGTTTCATAAATACTAAAATTTCATATTAACCTATAAAATTTGAGGAATTAATCAGAAGTCTCAAGTTACATTTATTTTAATATTTATAATATCAATTGTTTTAATATTTCACTATTATGGAAATTACTGCATCATCATTGTGTCATTAATAAATTAAATTTTTTAATGTCTAAAAAATATAAATAAAATACATTTATGTAGGAAATATATTTATATTTCTAATTAATATTTATAGTCTAATTTATATTGTGTGTATATATATATTAAAAATAGTTTAGTTATTAAACATTGAATTTAACTCTTCTAACTCTTCTTTAAATAAAATAATAATAAATGTTCTAATCTAATCCCAGTGGACCAAAGGGAGTCATATTTTATTCCTAATGTTGTTTTTGGTCTAATTTTATTTATAAAATAGAATTAGGACATGTGTTAGGGTAGTTATGATATCATTTTTTCCCTTAATTACCCTATTTACTTTTAACCGTGGTAAATAAAAGTCAGTAGTTACTATTCACCAAAAACAGTTTTCATCTTATTGAACCACATTTTACTTACTGATTTTAATTGTGTCTCTTCGATTTTTTATATTCAACTCATAGAATAGGTAAAATTATGTTTTATGCATATTGGAAAATACTCTTATGAGGTGGTAAAAGACGGTAAAAAGTTCATTAAAAATTTTATATATCTAAAGTTATTATAAAATGAATCCAATGAATTACATTAAACTTATATATGTATAATGTATCTATTTTTACCTAAAATAAATTAAAATATAATTAATAAATTTTAAATAAAAAAGTCATTTTTAACGAATAACAGAGTGTTTTTCACTATTCATAAAAAAATGAATGTTTTTAGAAAAATAAAAAAAATTCACCCTAAGCTAATTTCGATATTCTGAATTCAATAATGAAGTCCATTTTGAAAAATATAATTTATAAAATTTCAAAATGTTGTTATTACTATTCATAATGACTAGTTTGGTTGGTCGCGATGTGTTATAATCTAGAAGTTGTGTACAATGCAAGCTATTGCATTACTCAAATGGAAAAGTATCATGGAAGCTTGGGTTGTTACAATTTTCCCTCCATAAAATAATTTCATCCTCGAAATTTCTAGAATAAAACTGCCCAAAATGAATCTGGGGGTTCTTCATCATAAGTTCCTCTGGATCCCACATTGTCTCTTCCATCTTATGGTTTCTCCATAGAACTTTTATCAGGTGAGTCATCTGTTTTCTCAGCACCTGTTCTCTTGTATCAAGAATCTTAAGAGGCTCTTCACAATAAGATAGATCATGTTCCAGTTCAATTTCCTCATAAGTGAGTACATGCATTGGGTCAGGCATATATTTTCTCAACAGTGATATATGGAACACATCATGAACATTGGAGAGACTTGGAGGCATTTCCAAACGATAAGCCACAACTCTAATTCATTCTAGAATTTCAAATGTTCTGATGTATCTGAGACTCAATTTACCCTTCATACCAAATCGTATAACACCCTTCCATAGAGATATCTTTAAGAAAACTTGATCTTATATTAGAAATTGAAAATCCTTCCTCTGATTATCAGCATTGCTCTTTTTCCTACTTTAAGCTGTTTTGATGTGGGTTTGGATAATATTCACATTTTTCATTGTTTCCTCAACAAGTTTTGGGCCCACGAGTCTTCTTTCAATAACAAAATCCAACAAGTTGGTGTGAAACATCTCTTTATATGTAACGCTTCATATGGTTCCATTTGTATACATTAATGGAAGCCATTGATAAAGTAAAATTATATGAGAGGAAAATATTAATCCCACAAACCTTGAAAGTCAAGTGAGAAAGATCTCAACAAGTCTTATAAGGTTTAAATAGTCTGTTCTGATTTCCCATCGTTTGAGGGTGGTATTACATGCTCAAAAAAAGTTTAGTATCCCTGGAATTCTGAAGACTTTTTCAAAATCGTGATGTAATATAGGGATCATGATCAGAAACAATCAATAAGGGTACACCATGGAGTCTAACAACTTCATTCATATATAGTCTTTCTAGACGTTCAAGTGGTAAATCTTCTCTTATAGCAATAAAATCCGCCGACTTGGTAAGACAATAAAAAATGACCAATATTTCATCATTCCTACTAGGAGTGTTTGGTAGCCACGTGACAAAGTCCATCATAATATTATCCCATTCCCACACAGATATGGGAAGAGGGTGCATGAATACTCTAGGCTGTTGCCTTCCATCTTTCACTTCTTGAAAAACCATACATCATGACACAAAATCAACAATCTTACTCTTCATGTTGTCCCACCAAAAATGTTCCTTCAAATCTCAATATGTCTTGGTGCTCTGAGGATGAATAGAGAAATTGGAGCTATGAGCATTATCCAACAAATCTCTTTTTAGATCAAGTATTTTGGGAACACAAAGTCTCTTCCCAAATTTCAAAATTCCATCTTCATATATGATGTTACTCAATCTCCCATCATTTATAGAATTAATATTTTATTAAACTCCTCATCATTAGTCTGAGAAATTTTTATCCTTTCTAGTAAAGATGGTTTGGAAACAATTTCAAAAAGTATTGATGTTTCACCTTCCATGGTTATTACCATATTAATATTTACTAGAACCATTAAAATAAGATCCTTTTCAACTCTAATTTTGTTAAAAAATCCACGAACCTTTCTGCTCAAAGCATATTCCACCTCATTTTCCTTCCCCAGGTGGAATTGTATTGTGCAATCATAATCCTATAGTAGTTCAAGCCATTTCCATTGCCTCATGTTGATTTCTTTTTGTGAAAAACTATACATCTAACTCTTGTGATCAGTGTAAATATCATATTTTTCACCATAGAGATAGTGTCTCCATAACACCAAAGAAAAGATTACAGTTTCTGACTCAAGATCATGAGTGGGATAGTTTTTCTCATGAATTTTAACGATCCTGATGCATAGGAAATAACTCCATCATTCTGCATAAGGACACAACAAAGTCATTTCTTTGAAGCCTCACTATAAATAACAAACTCATCATTCCCTGATGGTAGAGTCACGATAGGATAATTGACTAATCTTATCTTTAGTTCTTCAAAACATTCTTCACACTCTTTTTTCCAAACAAATTTAACCCCTTTACTAGTGAGCTTGGTTAATGGTTTATCCAACCAAGCAAAATTCTGGCTGAAACATCGATAATAAACTTCTAAACCAAAAAAACTACATACCTCAGTTATAATCGTCTATTCTAGCCATTCTATGATTGCCTTGGTCTTTGAAGGATAAATAGAAATTCCATCTTTAGAGACAATATGGCCAAGAAAATAAATCTCTTGATGCCATAATTCACACTTTCTAAACTTCCCTTATAATTCATTTTTACTTGAAGGTTTTCAGAATAGTGCGTAAGTGATTTACATGATCATTGTAGCTTTTTGATTATACCAAGATATCATCAACAAATACCACTACAAAGTCATCAAGATATTCCTTATAAATTATATTCATTAAATCCATGCATATATAGGGTTCATTAGTCAATCCAATAGGCATTACTATAAACTCGTAAAGCCCGTACCTGGATCAAAATGTTGTTTTTGGAATGTATTTCTTCTTAACATATAACTGATGATATCCAGATTGATGGTCAATTATTGAAAAATATTCAGCTCCAAGAAATTGGTCAAATAAATCATCAATGTGAGGTAGGAGATACTTGTTCTTTATTGTTATAGCATTGATCTCTCAGTAGTCAATTCACAACCACATAGATCCATCTTTCTTCTTAACAAAAAGGACACAGGATCTCTATAACACCCCAAGATTTCATAGTACGTTATTTCTTCAAAGTAATTTGATAACTTTCACTACACGCAACACCGAGTTCTTGCGTACCATGACTTACCAAACAAGTCGTTCAAAAGTGGTTATGAATAGTATTAACTGAATTTGAACCTTATATAATCCTTATAATTTTAGAATCCATATTATGAGTTTCTTAGACATAATGTAAGAACAAATACATTTTATTCAGATAAAAGAAGTATTTTTCAAAAAATGCAATTTTACCGTCTTTTAATGGCAAAGCGTTTTAAAATCCAATATTTGAAACTTTTATATATTCAATTTGAAAAACTAAACTTTTTTGTTATAATTGGGACATAAGAATTTAGTTTCAATAATGTTTTTGTGTTTTTCTGATAACTTTCATCTTTGGGTGAATAGTGAAAAATACAATATTTTAACTGAAAACAACATTTTTAATCAAAATAATTTCTATTTTTAAATTATAAATTTTAATTGTATGGAAGTATAAATAGAATATATTTTTAACTTTTAATCCAATGATGGTCATTGTATGTAATTTCACTTTGAAATTGGACATAAATAAGTGTCAAACTTTTGATAGTTATTATTTCTTAAAAATATGCCTTTTGGTTTTAATAGAGGCAATTAATTTTAAATTAATAAATGAAACTTTTATTATTTGAATTCGGTAAAATAGACTTAATTTTTGGATTTATAATATATAAATTATCTTAGGGTTAAATTTCAGTACTTTTCTGATAACTTTCATATTTTGATGAATAGTGAAAATTACTAAATTTTAATTAAAAACAACTTTTTTAATGGAAATAATTAACAGTGATAAATTATGAATTTGAGTGATTTTAAAGTACAATTATATTATAATTTTACCATTTAATCCAATTTTGGTCATTGGATATAATTTCATATTTAAACTGGACATAAGAAAGTGTCAATCTTTTGATAGTTATTATTTGTTAAAAACATGTTTTTTTTTTCGATAACGAGAATTAATTTTAAATTAATTTCTACCACTTATGTGTTTTGAATTAGGAAAAATTTATTCTATATTTAGAATCATGAGGTCCAAATTGTGTAAATAGGTAAATTTTATTTTTAGACATTTTGAATAATTTCTTCGGTAAATATTTTATTTATCATGGTTAAAGGGTAAATCCGGTAAATAAGGGTAAAAATAATATTATAATAATAATAAATTACCCTAAAACGTATCCTAAGATTATTGGTTGATACATGTCCGAACATTGTCATATTTGGGTCTATTTTGGGACCCCATGGAGCCACTTGTAAGTGATAATGACAATTTATATTAATTATGTTAAAGTTAATGCAAAAATGACATAAGCATATACCTTTAAGAAAAACTTTTTTTACATAAGGTTATATATGTAGGATTTTCGACTATAAATATTACTTTTAAAGATAAAATGATTTTATACATAATGGTATTTTATTTATAATTTTTAGACATTTAATAATCAAATTTATTTATGACACAATAATGATGTAGTATTTTCCTTATTATTGAAAGAATCAAATAATTGGTATTATAAAAGTTAAAGTAAATATAATTTGGATGTTCTTATTCCATAAAAAAATTAATTGGTTAATATTACATGTTAGTATTTATTAAATTAATTTTATTCAATTTATAAATTTGTTAAGACGTTAACAAAAATCAATTATTGAATACTGTCAAAATTGGCATAAATGAGTTTTTAAAACAAATATTATATTATTAATTGATATTTTATTCCTAAAAATCTATGGTTCGGCCAAAGGACTTATATCATGATAGTTGTATCATTAATGGACCACTTGGGGGTCTCTAGGATGTATATAGTATGTTTATTAACTATATAATATAAAAATACAAAGTGACATGGTAAATGTCAAACTAATTAACTAAGAGTTAAAACTAAAAGATAATCTTAATATAGTGACCCAAAGCTATCGAAAATCTATAGGTTTAATGGATTTCGACTCATCCCCACCTTATAATTTTAATAATCCACTTTATATACATTAGAAGCTGAATATGAATTTATTATAAAATAATACTTTAAGTTTTTCCTAAAGAGCCCCTCCTCCCCCTTATAAAAGGACACCACTTCTAACCAATTCCTCACACCTATAAAGCCTTTTTTTTCATCCAACCTCTGCCCAATTAAGCTCCCTAAATCCCTATCCTCCGACTAGAAGCCTTACCTTATGCATAAGGCACTTCAATATTCCTTTGGTTCTAACTAAATAGAGTTAACCAAATTAAGTGTAACGATTTCTCTTAGCTTCTTTTATTTTATTTTACATATCCAACCCATAAACTCTTATTATTATTTTCTTTTGTAACAAAACCAGTATAAAAAATATACTAGGATATTTTTAGGATAATTTTTTTAACTAAACTTACACACATATCAATCTAATGGGTGAAAAACATAATGTTTCTGTGGATGGCAACCAAACACCTCACGAAAGGATAATTGTTCAATTATCTCCTACCACCTTTCATGGTGGCCATTATGATGGAACTATAATTAAATATGATATTAATGATACTTATTTTTTATATAATTTTTGGTAATTCCATTTTATATGATACCATTATTCGTTTCATGTTATATATATACACAATAATTTCATTTGAGGAAGTGCAGACTATCACCCCCTCAAAGTGATATGACTCATTCATAACATACATGGAACGTATCAAGGATGGTGTTAATGAACTTAATTAAAATATATAAGATATTATATTATAATTGAATAATAATATACCTATGTATCATTTTGTTTTGATTCCTTTTAAAATGAAAAATGAAATAGAAGTAGCGTTCATGCGTACATACAGATTACCGTCTCCATGAATGCGATGAGATTCATTTCCCCATCATATAAATTCAAGAATAATTCTCATTTGATGATTAAAATTAATTCTTAAAGACTTTATATCATTCTGTATATGAATAAGATACAACCTATCCATAAGAAACACGACTTACGTAACAAAGCATATAAAGGAAAATGAATCGGTTAACACCCAAAACGACGATTATACTAAAATATTATTAACAAAATGATATTAAAAGATCATATTTATATCATATTTATATATATGATTCTTTTATAATTTAATAAAAATTATTTAAATATTATACAGGAGGTAAACCTACCCTTGACCAAGGAAAAATACAAGGTAAGTGGTTTTCATCTCACTTCTTATTCCCATGACATTCGTGCTATATTGAAACTATGTCCTTTTTTATGGTGTATGTACTACCCATAATTGAATTCTTTGTGTAATAAACATTAAATTATGTGTATTTACATATTCATTGTATGATACCTCTTTCATGGGGTGTATGTTTCGTAAGTTACCAAATTGGTAAGGGTTAATTTCACAATCTCTTTATTACCCGAGGTTGTTTTTATGTAAGTATCTACTGTGACATAATTATTATCCATGTCCATTTTTCATGAAATATTATTCAAAGGGATTATTTTAAGGAAATGTTTTACAAAAAAATCATTTCAAATGATTTAAATATTTATTCTTCTAAATCTTTCTCATTAATGTCCATGTCTTCAAAATAGGGTTTACGGATTTATTTATATGGACATGAATGTTTTTAAAATGTTAATTCCTTTCAAAAGATTCAAAGTGGAATGGGATGTTTTGATTAAAAAATTTGTTTAAATGTCTTACCTTCATAAATTGTGTGACTTTGAAATGTTTTCATGAAAAATGGATATTTCTCTCAAAAAGTTTTACAAATCATTTTCATCTATGTAAACATCCTTTGATGTATTTTAAACTTGTTTGAAGATGATTTATTATGATACAAATCTTCCGTATTGTATTGAATGTTTTGTAATATGTTTGAGTATGGATGTGTTATTTTCATACCATTCATGGTATAGGGATAAAGTATTGACATTTCGTATTCTAGTTTTAATATGAATGTTTTTGTTATGTTTAAACCTTTTCATATTAAGAATGAATTGGACTTAGTAAGTGACGGGTGGAGCCCGCTATAGCTCCTCGATGCATCGGTAGGTCTCATGAGAAAAACTAGTGTCTTGGAACGAGGCCTTGACAAAATCTTATTTGTAGTCTTGGCACGAGGCCTTGGCTATGTGGTTATGACAGTATGGCATTATGCATTCCATCATTATGAAAGTGGTTATTGATATTGCATGTGATTATTCGATCCGTAGAATATCCATGTGAATAAGTAAATGACATTATTTCAAATTTTCTTTACCATATTATGCTTAAGTCCTTATTTAAAAGGCTTTTGTTTTAGTTATACATAGCCTTAAATGTTTATACTTATTTATGAAGGTTTCCGATATATTGTTATCCTTACTGGGCATCTGAGCTCCCCCTTTCTATGTTTTATTTTTTCCAAGATGTGAAGATGTAATTTATGAATGATCTGCAGGGATAGTATGAGGGGATATGAGTGTTGAATATGGATACTATTTTGTTGTAGTTTTCATTTTATGATGTAATGTAAGATAGATGAATGTATCTAGTGATTCCAAGACTACTAAACTAATCGGTCTTTCAATACATGATCTTTTGTGATCATGCCAATATTATGTGATAATGCACCGACTCTGGGTAACTGCGGTTGGGGAGTTATAGTTGGTATCATAGGAAGTTTAGTACAAACCTTGGAAGCTAGATTTAGATAAATTCTGATTAGAGAACATAGACCTAAGATGGACTTTGATGATTAGTGTAGAACAACTTCCTAAAATTTTGGTATTGTAAAGATTTTGTGAGTTTTCTGAAAAATACATCTATGTCAAGATACGAGCAGGTAGAGGCGGCTCTGACACATATGTACCTAGGGGTAAAACCCAAAAACACCACTTTGAGCTAGACTCGAACAGGAACTGGTGCACAACAACGGGCCTTGCTGCATTCTTGGTTACGACACTCCCGAGGGATATGCTTAGGATAATTCTCATTTTCTTTACAAACCATTATGAAGGGCTTACGAGTATATACTTACTCAAAGAAATTTTTTTTATGATTATGGATTATATCCATAAACTGTTCAATTTACAATATGTATTTTACAAGTTTGGAATTATTCATTGCAATTCATAAACTGACCAACTTTATGCTATTGTAAATAAATTGTCCCGAGTAGAATGAATGTGAACTCGAGCAATACGTATGATCCATAGAGTAAGAAGGATCATATATTTCATGGTATTAAGCCAACATTTAGAAGGGAAATAGTCTCCCATTTATTCTCAACATATGAAGAAATAGTATCATGTGTTAATAAGATAAGTAAATAATTCTCCAAGTCCTATGGCATTGAAGGGATGCAAGAGAAGAAAAGGATGGAAGAGATAAATATGGATAAAGGGAATAGGGAAAAGAAGATTTTTCCCATATGTGATAACTATGGGAAGAAACACCATGGAAGTTGCCTAAAAGGAATTTGAGTTTATTATAAATGTGGAGAAAAAGGACACCATGTACGTAACTGTAAGGGTAAGAAAAATGATTCAAATTTAAAATGCTTCATCTGCAAGGAGTTGGGACACTAAGTGAACCAATGTCCTAATCATCAGAGTATGCCCCAAATGATTATATTGGATAATAATCAAGTTATGATACTACCACAGTCGGAGAGGAATGATTAGAGTTCTTATGTTGTTATTAGAGAATTATGTCACTTGAGTGTTGTATCAACAATGTACTGGTTATAATAATAACGGAGTATATAAGGATTGTACTGCAGTACAATTTCATTTAGGACTTAAGATTGTGTGGAACAAAGAAAAGTGACTCAATAGAAGGTTAAATTTTTGGAAAATATATGGATGAGAGAAAGATAAACCACAATATGGTTCTGATACCAAGGTAGCGATTTTGGAATAATACATGATTTATTTGGATAAATTATATTGGATATTCTTGAATGCGTTGAAACTGATTAATAATTTGTATATTCCATCATTGTTGGAGTTTACAACATTTTTGGATTGAAGGAGTATATCCAGTATTATATAAGTAATAAGGGATCATGAATGTAATCAATAAGGTTTTATGGTATTTCAGGATGTTGCAGTATTTTAAAAGAATAAATGATGAAGGTGTTCACATGCTATTACGTGGAAAAAAGGATTTTCATTGTGCTTACCTACCTTATAAATTTTGGAATGTGAGTTTGGACAGAATAATTTTGGATGAGTCTAGTTTGAGATTATTTTTGGATTTCCATAAAAAGGACAACCTGGAGGTTGGGCGGCAACCCGTCGCATCCGGCAAGGCCGCGTGACTTGAACCCACAACTGAAGGGTGATACGGGTGTATCACCTACTACTGACCCATGTGATTTCTTGTACTGAATAATCTATTTTTTTAATGGTTCTGCTAGATGAATTATAAATTCATTTTTTTGAACCCTATACGAATTGGATAAATATAATATTATTTTTAAATTCTATTATCTTTTAGAGAGAAAGATGAGTTTGTGGTAGAACTTAGTTAAAGGATGGGACTCTACTTGTCAAGTATATATTTTTCTTCTTCTCTTATTCAATGATGAAATTAATTCTTATACTTTATTGAAGTGATCTTAAAACAAAAAAGGTGTTATCCTAATACCATCTGTTTTGTTGAACCGATGGTATTTTAAATCATCATAGATTGATGAATTTGAGGCCCTCAATTTTAAATTTGTTTGTGATTGATGACCTCAATCACTACATATAAATATTTATTTTTTCCCTCCAATTATATGTCTATAATTTCCACCAATGTTCTCCTAATCAAGATCATAATTTAGTGGTGACCCTTTCATTTCCCTTTTCCTCTTACTAAGACTAAATTTTATTAACCTCATTTTTGATGTGGGTTTTCCCAAAGGTATTTTTTATTGTCAACCTTTTATTTTTGAAAAATAATTTCAAATTGTGAGGATGCAATTTATTTAAGGAGAGAAGAATGTAACACCCCAAGATTTCATAGTACGTTATTTCTTCAAAGTAATTCAATAACTTTCACTACATGCAACATCGAGTTCTAGCGCACCATGACTTACCAAACAAGTCGTTCAAAAGTGGCTATGAATAGTATTATCTGAATTTTGAACTTTATATAATCCTTATAATATTAGAATCCATATTATGAGTTTCTTAGACATAATTTAAGAACAAATACATTTTATTCAGATAAAATAAGTATTTAAAAAAAATGCAATTTTACTGCCTTTTAATGGCGAAGCTTTTTTAAATAAAATATTTGAAACTTTTATATATTCAATTTGAAAAAATAAACTTCTTATTTAGAATTGATACATAAGAATTTAGTTTCAATAATGTTTTTGTGTTTTTCTAATAACTTTCATATTTGGGTGAATAGTGAAAAATACTATATTTTAACTGAAAACAACTTTCTTAATCAAAATAATTTATATTGTTAAATTATAAATTTTAATGGTATATAAGTATAAATAGATTATTTTTTTTACCATTTAATCCAATTATGGTCATTGTATGTAATTTCACTTTAAATTGGACATAAACAAGTGTCAAACTTTTGATAGTTATTATTTCTTAAAAATATGTCTTTTGGTTTTAATAGTGGGAATTATTTTTAAATTAATAAATGAAACTTTTATGTTTTTAGTTTGGTAAAATAGACTTCATTATTTTATTCAGAATATCAAAATTATATTAGGGTGAAATTTTGGTACTTTTCTGATAACTTTCATATTTTGATGAATAGTGAAAATTACTAAATTTTAATTAAAAACAACTTTTTTAATAGAAATAATTAATAGTGATAAATTGAGAATTTGAGTGATTTTAGAGTATAATTAGATTATAAATTTACCATTTAATCAAATTTTGGTAGTTGGAAATAATTTCATATTTAAACTGGACAAAAGAAAGTGTCAATCTTTTGATAGTTATTATTTGTTAAAAACACGCTTTTTGTTTCAGCAACGATAATTAATTTTAAATTAATTTCTACCAATAATGTGTTTTGAATTTAGAAAAATTAATTCTATTTTTAGAAACAGGAGGTCCAAATTTTGTAAATAGTTAACTTTTATTTTTAGACATTTTGAATAATTACTTCGGTAAATATTTTATTTACCATGGTTAAAGGGTAAATCCGGAAAATAAGGTTAAAATTTAATATTATAATAATAATAACTTACACTAAAACGTGTCCTAACCTTATTGGTTGATACATGTCTGACCATGGTCATCTTTGGGTCGATTTTGGGACCCCATGGAGCCACTTGTAAGTGATAATGACACTTTATATTAATCATGTTAAAGTAAATGAAAAAATGACATAAGCATATATATTTTAGCAAAAAATTTTTTACATAGGTTTATATATGTTGTATTTTCGACTATAAATATTAATTAGAAATATAAAACAACTTCCTACGTAATTACATTCTATTTATTATTTTTAGACATTTAATAATTAAATTTATTTATGACACAATAATGATGCAGTATTTTCCTTATTAATGAAAGAATCAAATAACTGGTATTGTAAAAGTTAAAATAAATATAATTTGAAAGTTTTTATGCCATCCACGAATTTTATTGGTTAATATTACATGTTCGGATTTCTTAAATAAATTTTATTCGAATTAATAAAGTTGTTAAGACTTTAACAAAAATCAATTATTGAATAGTGTCAAAATTGACATAAATGTGTTTTTAAAACAAATATTATATTATTAATTGATATTCTATTCCTAAAAATCTAAGGTTCGGACAAAGGAGTTATATCATGATATAGGTATCATCAATGGACCACCTGGGGGTCTCTTGGATATATATAGTATGTTTATTAACTATATATTATAAAAATACAAAGTGACATGGTAAATGTCAAACTAATTAACTAAGAGTTAAAACTAAATGATAAGGTTAATATAATGACCCAAAACTGTCGAAAAAATATTGGTTGAAAGGATTTAGACCCATACCCACCTTAGACATTGAATAATCTACTTTGGTGACATTATAAACCGAATATTAATTTATTATAAAATAATACTTTAAGTTTTTTCTAAAGAGCCCCTCCTCCCCCTTATAAAAGGACACCACTTCTAACCAATTCCTCACACCTCTCAAGCCTTTTGTCTCATTCAATCTCTAAACAATTAAGCTCCCTACATACCTATCCTCCTTCTATAAGCCTTAACTTAGGCAGAAGGCACTTCAAGAGTCCTTTTTGGTTCAAACCAAAGGGAGTTACCCAAATTAAAGGTAACGATTTCTCTTAGCTTCTTTTATTTTATTTTACTTCTCCAACCCCTAAATTCTTATTATTATTTTTATTTGTAACAAAAAATGTATCCAAAATATAATAGGATATTTTTATGAGAATTATTTGAACTACAATTACACACACCTCAATCTAATGGGTGAAGAACATAATGTTTCTGTGGATGGTAACCAAACACCTCACGAAACGATGATTGTTCAATTATCTCCTACCACCTCTCATGGTGGCCATTATGATGGAACTGTAATTAAATATGATATTAATGATATTTATTTTATATATAAGCTTCTTTAATTCCATTTTATATCATACTATTATTCGTTTCATGTAATTTATATATATGATAATTTCATTTGAGGAAGTGCTGACTACCGCCCCCTCAAAGTGATATGACTCATTCATACCATACATGGAACGTATAAAGGATGGTGTTAATGAACATAAGTAAAATATATAAATAATATATTATACTAGAATAATAATATACCTATGTATCTGTTGACGCTCCTTTTTCATCATAGAGTCTAAACGAATGAAAAAGGGAAATTCCTTAGCATAAATTGATTCATCCTTTGAAGAAAACATAAAAAATTGACCAAGGCATGAACAAGGAGTCATTTACACTTGGGTCGCACAAGTTCCATCAAGGTCATGCAAGTATACTTGCATGACGCCCAGTGGTTTCACAGGTGACTTGCGCGCCCTCTTTGAAATTTCTCCCAAGGTCTCTCTAGCCTATAAATAACCCTATGGGCCCGCCCATTTCGGGGACGATAAATTCCAGAACCTCAGACTTGAGCTCCCGACACCCTAGTCTCTTCTTAAAGCTGCTAAACACTTCTAAGGTAATTCCTTACCATGAACGGAAGATCTAAAGAGGGGGAGGAAGGCCTAAGTGTTGAAATTTATCAACACTTGCACGCCTTGGTGGCCAACCCTGAAGGGAAATGGCCACAATTGCGCACCGCCTTACTCCTTCCACCTAACTTGCACCCCTTTCTTATGGAAGTCTGCAAGGATAGTATTAAATGGTTGAGCCAAGCCTCGCCTAAGTTCTACCTGAAGGATTGGCCAGCGCACAAGTACCCATGTGTCGCACAAGTATAATTGTGTGACTAGGACTTGTGCACCCATGCAGTACTTGCGCGCTCATGCAGTACTTGCGCGCCCACACAGTACTTGCGCGCCCACGCAGTACTTGCGCGCCCACACAGTGCTTTCGCACCCCTCTCTTTTTGGGTGCCCTTCCTGCCCATTTCACCCCTCTTACACCTATCCACCTCTCATCTTCAGGATTAAGAATTCAGAACTCTCTCCAAAGCCATTTATGGCATGATTTTTTTGTTGGCTTCCTTATCTGAAAGGAATTCTGTGGAACATCTCTCAAAACCTAGTGATTTACAATCTTTACGTCACTAAAGTTAGAGAGTTCATCCATTAAACCTCATCTTTTAATATGAGATAATCCTTAACCTAGGCCTCCTTTTTAGGAGTAATCCCCATTCCAAATTCTCATTAATTTGGGAATCCTCCTTAGGAGTAAGCCCCAAGTCCTCATTTGGGCCTCCTTTTCAGGAGTAAGCCCCAAGCTCCCTAATCTGGGCATCCTCCTTTGGAGTAATCCCCAGTCTTAAT
This sequence comes from Viscum album, assembly GCA_963277665.1. Lineage (NCBI taxonomy): Eukaryota > Viridiplantae > Streptophyta > Magnoliopsida > Santalales > Viscaceae > Viscum > Viscum album. The sequence goes on along the minus strand of OY728128.1, from coordinate 2,076,635,579 downwards.
TTCTCTTAACCTGGGATTCCTTTTTAGGAGTAATCCCCATCCTCCAAGTTCCCAAATATGGGCATCCTCATCAGGAGTAAGCCCCAAACATGGTTCTCTTAACTTGGGATTCCTCATTAGGAATAAACCCTATTCTCAAAGTCTGCAAATATGGGAATCCTACTTAGGAGTAAGCCCAAAGTCCCTTAACCTGGGCCTCCTTCTCAGGAGTAAGCCCCAGTCTTAACTTCTCTTAACTAGTCTTAATTTAATTTTGATCTGGGCTTCCTTCTCAGGAGAAAAACCTAATCATAAGTCCCCTCCTAACTTTGGCATCTTCTTTAGGATTAAGTCCCATGATTCGAGTATCCATATCACCATAAAGTACGTATACCTTTATGGACCCTGTTCCTGGATTTTCCCCTGAAGTAATCTTAATCTTCATTTATTTTGGGCAGTCATACATACATAAGCCCCACATCATTTCTTATGATTGCATCTTTCATGGCACAATTTTCTGTTTTTACCAATACCTCTAGTTTCTCACACCGAGCATGACTCATGTGATATTAGAGTGTAAAAGTAATTATGACATCTTTCTGCAAGCCATCAATCATATATAAACATCATAATCCCTTATTCGAACTACAGGGGTTCTGATTCCATTTCCAAAACAAAGGATACATAGGTAGCCATCTGCGGGTACGATCCCAACTCTAAAACAATCCATTACCTTCTGAATGACAATAAACTTCAAGTGACCCACTGAGTGGCTTTAAAACCAGCATGGTCATCATAATGACCAAGATACTTTTCTGTATTGAAGGATAACATTGACTAAGAATCTCTAATAAATACAGATGATTCTTTATCAATGAAGAACCTCGAATACATATAAATGATTTTCTAAATTTCCTACATATTTAATCATTAATTGTAAGATCTAAATAAAATCTCATTTTATACTTGGTAATGTAATAAGGATTTACGAACATAACTTAAATATATAAAGAGAATTCCGCAGTAGACAATAATTCCCCTAAAAAAGGTGTGATGAGTCCGAGCTCCCATCCTATTGACCAATGAAAATTCATAAGCCTCATCAGTCCACAACTAATGAGCATCTACCTTTGGAAAGTAGGTCCAAATGGATATGGAATCATTGGATGTTTCCGGTTCTACAAAAAAACCCATTAAAAACCGATTGGAATGTTTGAACCTTCAATCAACGAGGTCATCCCCAATTACAGAGAAAAAAAAATGGTAAACCCGAGTTGAATCCTTAACCAATATAAAATGATGTTTTACTTATTTGTTAGGCCCCTATTTAAACTCTATGAGAGGGCCAACATAACAATCAATAACATATATGCTCATCCAAAAGATGAAGCCACCGAATTTATCTTGATTATGTTTGTTATATCAAATAGGTACTCTTTTCCAAGAACTTCTGCATTACAAGAATGGATTTTCTTAAGTTCACGTCTGTGAATACCTCTACTGTGAGAACCTCTGCTGTGAATGCATCTTCTGCTACTCCTATTGGATCATCGTCCACCTCTGAGGATGACATCACCTGCTCAGCCTCTTCAATGCTGGGTTTCCAATGTGTTGGTTAAGGAGTACCGTCAAAACTGTACTATTATGACTCTAGAGGCCGCTCGACAAGCCCTCCAAGTCAATAATTCAACCTTGTCATCCGGACAGCAATGACCAGTGATCAAGAAGTAGGTGTTTCCAACCACTATTTTCAACCGTTTTGGGTCGTATCCTCAGAACACAATCACCATTCACTACCGTATTCTAGGGAGGTGAATGAGAATGTCCCTCAGGGCCTTAATTCAAGAAGACAAGAATCCTTCCCAAGGGACCCCTTCAACAATCGCCGCCTGACTCAGGCGACAGGGCGCCCTCAACATGATGAGGGTGGCGTCTCTAGGCATTCGGATCAGGTTCCTCGAACATGAGCAGGTAAGACGAACCACCAGAGGTGAAAACTGATTAACAGTGAGCATGTTATCATCTCTGCCATCTCCGGAGAAGTCCACCAACCTAACTTGGTGGCAAGGAACGAACGGGCACACACACCCGTCCATTTTAATTCCACTGTCCAGCTGACTCGTCTGGAAGCATCATGCCAATCCCACCAGGAAATTCCGAAGGAGTACTATAGACATGAACATACAACTATTTATAAATCATCAGCTAGTCAGCTGGCTCGTCTGACTACATACGATGAATCCCACCAACCCAATGTGTTGAAAACTGGTAGACATGCACATACACCTGCTTACACTCATCAATCCTACCAGCAGCCTCATCTGTCAGTATTGAAGGAAGCTCGTCAACCAAATTTATAGAAGGGAAATCAATAGGAATATATACCTGCTAGTATTGATCAAGCCTACCAACAGTCTCATTTGGTATCATTCAGAGAAGTCAGTTGGAAAGCTCCGGTAACAAAAAGGAGGCAGAATCAACTCTCTTCCCTCACACATGAGTACTGTTAGGATTCACTGACAGGAAAAGGAGGAAAAGAGAAGGCACATACACCTACTCCAAGTACAGAATGGATGTATATCCCCGTTCTGGCAGCTGAAGTCACCAATCATATTCTATCAATGGTGAAAGAGCAGAAGCAAATCCCTGCTCATATTCTGGATGCCTGCCAGGATATTATAACAGCTTCAGTAGCATCTCAGGGAAAGACACATAAATCTATCCCTACCAGTGGAGTGACACATCAAAAGTTCACTTTCGAACAAAAACACACCTCTGTTCCATTCCAATAGGGTTGTGGGGCGTACTCCCCCATATCATACGGACAACCAAGTTAGGCACATACACCTTGTTTGACCAGAGATAATCTGCCTAACCTTATCATTTCTCTTGAGCAGGCACATACAACTGCCAAATTGAGTAAGAAGGAATCTAAGAAGAAGACCTGCCCAGCACAGTCAAGAAATCAAAGGCCCATCTTTGACAAGGCCTTACTTGATGCTAGAGTTCTTGATTCACTCAGAAAACTATCTGTTGCAACTCAAGATTCTGCTCTCTCAGTTCCCAATAGTGGGAACATTAATTCCAATGGTCTGAATCATATAATTCCTCCTGAAGGCTTGCTTCATGACAATTTGGTCGATCCTGAAGTTTTATCTTCAGATAAGAGCCACATGAACCCTCTGTGTGGACAAAAGACCAAGGAGAAAAATGTTTCGTCTTTTTCTGTAACCCACCATGATGTTCCTCCCCATGATGATGAATTTATCTACAAAAGTCCTCTCCACAGTAGTGATTCACATTGCTTGGAAAATTAACCAACAGAAAATGTAGTGATGAGAAACAACTCTTATCTTGAGGCACTTGAAAATGTGAATCCAGTCATGTCTGATGTTTTACCATTAGCAGGTGAAATACTTTCTCAACCAGAAGATAACCCAGGGTGTAGGTCATTCTTCAAACTACCCCTAATTCATGCATCTTCTAGTTTGATCAGTGATTTCTCTACCAATATTGTTGAATCCAATGAAGCAACAAGGCAGAACCAGCTCTTGTCTAATAAGGTAGAAGAATCTTCAATGAATTATAAATAGGAAGTACTGAATATGAGAAAACAACTGGCAAAAGGTGAAGTGTCAGTTATGTTTTGGCCTTTGGTAGATTCTCAATATGACATTCCAGAGATATTGATGAAAGATGGAATTCATGATATTCGTCTCAACATATGGAAAACTCTTTGTATGTTAAAAAATAAAATATTATCTTATGATGAATATAAAAATCATGTCAAGATAATATAAGGGTTACAACCCCAAATTGACTTGGAACCTCTCTCAGTTTCTCGATATCTAAAGGCTGAAAAGAAGCAGAGAGCCCTTCAGTGTTCATGCCTTAGCGCACTAAGAATATTGCCCAGTTAATTGAAAATCCCCCATCTGGTATTCATATCAGAGGATGGGGTGTTCATGGAGCACTGCATTTCACTGTGGTCTCCAGTCAGAAAAGCTGGCCGAAAATGGTTTCATGCAATGTTATTTCCCATGACCGACCACAGTCAATGGGTTTTGTTTGTAATCAAAAGCTTCCCAAGAATAGGATTCAACTAGTTCCTCTCAAAATTATGCATATAGAGAACAAGTTGATGAATTACTCCTTCATCAAGAAAACGAGAATATTGAACAAGCCTCTTCTTTGGAGCAAGCACATCACCATGTTACAGAAGTGTCAGAAATTATCCAACGGTCTTTTGAGCCGGGTGATAAAAGTGGATTCAGGTTGATGCATCCAGGTAATTTCTAGACTAAGGTCCGTAAGATAAGGAGAGCGTCTAAGAAGGTCTCAGATATAGAATGTCAAGAACCACCCCATCTTTCCAGACTAGGGACTCTTTTAACCCAACGCTCAGAATCGACAAATAGGATTTGAGGAGTTGAGTAGGAACAACCCTTGTCCAACGGACTGGGGACTTTTTCAAATCCTCAATCCTTCCCTCAGAGAAAGTTAGTATTCTATCGATTGGGGAAGATGCCTCAAGAGTAACAAAGAGCCAAATTATCAGGAGATTCCCTCAAAATTATGGTTCGTCAAGAAGTTCCTGAGGGATCGAATCAACAAAAGGCAATGTATCATCAAAGACATGGAAGAAGACAATATCCCAAAAATGCTGATAAAAGGGATTCAATGCATTATGCATCAATTAATTTCATCAATGTCTTCATTTCTAATCCACTAGATGAGGTTCACTCTGAGGGATTAGATGAAGAGGTTCCTGCTCAAGAAGTTGTACGCACAGACCCAAATGAAGACGTTGTGCATACACGAAATCAAAGGATTACTTAGAAACTAGGTAATCCGTCAAGTAAACCACTTCCCCCTCTTCGAAATGTGTCTAATAAGGGGAAAGGAAAGAATCAGGTGACATAAACATCCTCTGGAGAAGGAAAATCTCTCTCACTAGGGCAAAGGTTTGAACAAAAAGAGGAAGAAATGAAGGAATTAAGGAGGAAGAATGCATAACTACTTCATGGTAGTCTTCCTCCTAAAAGTTCTACAGTCAGTTAGCCAAGGGAATTTGTTGCGGCTACTAAGATGGATCAAGAATATCCTCCTCTACTAGTACACCCTCATATGTCTAATCCTATGGGTCAAGTGCAACAACAATCGGCAGTGCTGCCATCGGTTGCAGTACCAACCACCACATCTGTACCAACTTCAGTCATTGTACCTGTTCTGGTTCAAGATCAAATGGATGTTTTTAAAAAGTTAATAACTACTATTGAGTCGTTAACATATCAGTTGGAAGCTATTGAGGGAAAGTGTGCTCAAATTCAACCAGAAAAGAGAGCTTACCCTGAGTGGGTTGATGCAATTCCTCCCCCATCAAATTTTTCAAGTACCACATTCCAAATATTTAATGGTTCGGGAGACCCATAGCAACACTTAACACATTTTTTTTCTTGTTGCGATCCTATGATGGGAACCCTTCAGTAACAAGAAGCAGTTAAGCTCAGGTTTTTTGTACAGTCATTACAAGGACCTGCTTTTGTCTGGTACACAAGCTTGCAATCTCGGTCAATTACCGATTGGGAGGATCTTCATCAAAAATTCCTTCTTTAGTTCAGCTCAACGTTGCCAAAGACAATAGTTTTTGATCTTAAAAATTGTAAGCAAAGGGATAATGAAAGGGTTTCATATTTCATTGCTCGCTGGAAGGTATTAACTTATTCCCTGAGCTTAGCACTCCCTCGAGAGGAATTATTTCCAATATGTGTGGAAAATATGCGTGATGAATTATGCACGCCACAAATACCTATGAAATACACAGGAGTGTTTCGAGACCTTAATTCAATCGATCAACAGATTGAAGATTTTCTTATAAAGACTAAGGATAAAGCTCGTGTAATTCCATCAGCTCCAGGAAAGAGAATGGGTAAAGTAGAGAATGCTACAGTTATGCATAAACAAGCACCTGTACTTACTTCTACTTCAAAACCTTCATCTTCTCGAAGGGATACAATCTTTGAGTGGCAACAAAAGAGGCAGTTTCGTCAATATGATCAAAGAGATCAAAGACGGAAACAATTTGAGGATTAAAAGAGCATAGTTTACTCTTTCCGAAATGAACAAGTTCCTGGTTACGTCATTTCGGCTATGGAAAATAATTTTGTTTAATTTCCAAGGACTAAGAGGCCAAACAAGGAAGGAGATGAATACCATCCCAGCTATTTCCCATTTCATAAAATGTTTGGGCATCCCATTCAGGAGTGTTTTGTCTTCAAGGACCTCCTGCAAAAAATGGTCGACTTGGGACAAGTCAAACTGAAAGGTTCTTTAGCTCAGGTAGCATGTGTTACTGCTACAGATCCAAAGGATGAGGGTGAGTCGCAAAAAGTCAAGAACAAAAATGTGCAAAAATATGATGATTGGATGGTCATAAAAATGATCAACCAAACTCATGCTATTTTGTGCACACCATTGAAGAAACCAATTGTGCCTTCTATCATGAATGCCATAGAAAAAACCTCTTCATAAAAGGGAAAATCCTCAAAGAAATGACATAATTCAAAGAAATAAGAAGAATCAGAAGAAGATGAGTATGTTTCAAAGCCTAAGTTGTCTTTGACTCTGGCTGATCATATGCCATCTTCTTCAAATACACAAGCACCGCCCCATCAAACGACACAACCTAAACATGCTAATCAGGCAGAGTCTTCATCATATGAAGAGTTGATCTTTGGTTCAGTTAATATGATTCAATTAACAGATCCATATGCCAGTCACAATTTTTATTTTGATGAGCCTGAGTTCCCTGTATTAACAGAGGAATCAGAGGACGTTCCAGAGGCTCCGGATACAGGGGAAGATGTGGATCTTTCAGAGGACACTATTCTAATTCTACCCATGCTAGAACTGTGTATGAAGCAAAAACTTTTGATAGAGCCCTTCAATGAGCTCAACAAGAACAAGCATGTTCTTCCACACAAGGAAGACTCAGTCCTAACACAATTATTTTGGAAGATCTGTTGAAGGTTCCATCTTTTTCCCCTCAACAAGTAAATAGACGTAATCGGTCTAATCTTCCAAATCCATGAGTATTACCAACTCTTATCCTGGTACAAGATGCATCAACTTCCAAAGCATCAACTTCTATGGCACCTACGAAACTACATGTTCCTGTCGGGAAACACATACCTTTGGATCAAAAGTATGATGTGTTGAAACAATTGGACCAAATACTAGCCATGTTATCTATTTTGGATTATTTGAATTTATCAAAGGATTTTCAGGAGGCACTCATCGAGGCTTTTCCAAGTCCTTAGGAGTTTGAAACTGAAATTGTTGCAGCTGAAGTCAACCATGTAGGGAATAATCCTGCAGAATGACATGCAATGATATCTTATACTAATGAAGATGGAGATGATGTAGTGGATGGACATATTAGACCTTTGTACTTATCTAGAAAGGTCAATGGTGTAGACAACCGAAGATTTTTTATTGATAATGGTTCAGGAGTCAACCTCATCCCTATTCGTACACTTCATCGATTGGGCCTCATAGAATCTGGTTTATCTCCTTATAAATTGATGTTACAAGGATATGATTAAAATGAACAAGAACCACTGGTGAGATTACACTCAAAACTCAGTTTGGATATCTTGCATCCAATTCCGATTTCATGGTTTTTGATCAAGACTCAGACTTCAACATCTTTCTTGGAAGACCCTGGCTACATCAACATGCAGTTATCCCTTCATCATACCATCAATGTATCAAATATTGTTTTGATGGTCATGTTGGGACATTGTATGGTGATAAGGCCCCATTCAAGACATGTGAATCACAATACATTGAGGCGGAATTTTATCACATGAAGGGAAATGAAAAATCCACAACAAGGGAGATTACCAAAGTTAATGCTCCATTTGGTTTTGGAAAAGATTCCATTAAATCCATTTACAAATGTGAGTGTAGATTATGTGTTTCCTATCAGTCAAATTGACATGATAGACCCAAATCAAAATACTCTTATGGAAACCTCCATATTGTCAATCATGACAATAAATCTAGACAACATGGGAGAAATTGGTGATTCACCAAGCAATAGTGGAAGCTCATTTGGGGATGTCTTCATTTCATCTACTGAAATTCATCAAGTCTATACCTCACCAATTAGATCAGAGAAAGTTATTGCAATGTCATAGGTAAATGATGATATCGATTCTCAATCCATCATCTCCTCTTTATTACCCAAAGAAGACCCTTCATCATCAATCGGGTATGAAATGGAAGCTTCTTCTTCAAGATGTGAAAATTTTGGCATCTCTTCTGATCATGAAAATTCTGCTTCATCATCTACTATGCAAGTAGAAACAAAATAAATAACACATGTTGAAGAAGAAGAGGAAGATCTCAAGGATGCTCCTCCAGCTTTTGAAGAGGGTATCTCTACCACCGTGGATGAACTCAGAGAAATAAATCTGGGTACAAAAGAAGATCCACGCCCTAATTTAATTAGTACGGCTATGACTCTTGAAGAGAAAGAGATGTATATTTCCTTTATAAAGAAAAATCGAGATATATTTGATTGAAACTATATAGAGATGCTAGGGCTTGATCCTGATGTTGCCACTCATCATTTAGGTTTTCCAAAAGAACATCGAGGATTCAAACAAGCCGCTAGGAGAACCCACCCAACCTATGCTTCCAAAATTGAAGTTGAAGTGGATAAGCTCATCAAAGCTAACTTCATTAGAGAAGTTCAATATCTCATGTGGTTGGCTAATATTGTCCCAGTGAGAAAGAAGAATGGGAAAATTAGAGTTTTCATTGATTTCATAGATCTTAATCGGAATTGTCCTAAGGATGATTTTCCAGTTCCGATTACAGAACTCTTAATTGATGTAACAGCTGGTTATGATGCACTCTCCTTAATGGATGAATATTACAGGTATAATCATTTCTGAATGGCTCCCGAAGATGAGGAATCTACAGCCTTCAGATCCCCTCAGGATGTGTTCTACTATCGGGTAATTCCGTTTGGGCTAAAGAATGCAGGCGCAACATATCAGCGTGCCATGCATCGTATCTTCAAACCCTTTTTAGGGAAGTTTGTTAAATTTTATGTGGAAAATTTTGTGGTTAAATCCAAACAAAGTTCTAATCACTTGGATGATTTAGAAATCATATTCCACAAAATTTGGCAACATAATTTGAATATGAACCCCTTAAAATGTGATTTTGGGGTAACCTCGGGGAAATTTCTCATCTTTGTTATACGCCATCGTGGAATTGATGTAGATCCTGATAAGACAAAGTCAATCCTTGGTATTTCACCTCCTCAAAACATGAAATAATTGAGAGGACTTCAAGGACACTTAGCCTATATTCGAAGTTTCATCACCAATTTGGCTGGAAAAAGTTTACCCTTCACCAAATTGATGAAGAAGGGAGTCACTTACCAGTAGACTGATAAATTTCAAGAAGAATTTGATATTATCAAGAAGTATCTCTTGAGTCCACCGATATTAATGCCATCTGTTGAAGGAAGGCCACTTATCCTCTTTGTGACAGCTTTAAAGAGATCATTGGGTGCCTTTCATGCTCAAAAGAATGATGCTGGGAATGAAAACGACCTCTACTATCTTAGTCAGACTATGCTTGAAGCAGAAACCTGATATTCAAGTATTGAAAAGTGCTAACTAGCATTAATCTTTGTAGTTCAGAAGTTGAGACACAACCTGCAACATCAAGAGGTCCAATTGGTATCTCGAAATAACCCGCTCAAATTCATCTTTAGTCGTCCTATGATTACATGATGTCTGGAAAGGTGGGAAGTTATCTTACAGCAATTTGATATTCAATATGTGTCTCAAAAGGAAATAAAGGGCCAAGCTCTGGCTGATTTCCTGGATGAACACCCTTCAGTGGAAGACACATCTTAAGATATTGAACTCCCAGATGAGGAAGTCTTCTCTATTCAAGAAAGTATTCAAACATGGGAAATGTAATTTGATTGTGCTTGCAGAAGTCTAACAGGGAGGAATATGGAAGATCCTAAGTTCAACAAAGTTGGGTTAGGAGTTGTACTCATTTCCCCAAAAAATGAATTTCTACCTTATTCCTTCTCATTATTGGGAGGCGGTACAAATAATGAAGTGGAATACCAAGCTCTTATTGCAGGATTGGAGTTGGCACTTCAAGCACAAGTGAATCTCTTAAAGGTGAAAGGTGATTCAGACCTAGTAATCAAATAAGTCAATGGGGATTATGACACCAGAAAAGAAGAACTAATCCATTTGTATGATTACATCAGAGAGTTAATGACGGAATTCCCTTCAGAACCGACATTTTCTTATGTCTCAAGATCACAAAATTCACAAGATCATGCACTAGCTAATATAGCCACAACTCTGGAAGATCCAAATCGGGACGAGACAACCATCATTATTTCCCACCATCGTACAATTTCACCTCATGTTTAAATCAGAATAGAGGAATTCAATGAAATTAGTACAATTCCAGAACCATATGGTCATACTACAGGATGGATGACACCTATCAGAGAATACCTTCAAAATGGAACACTCCCACCTGATAGAGCTGGGAAAAAACAAATCTGGTGATGAATGGTCAATTTTACTCTTTATGATAGCCCATATCACTTAGAGAAAGTTCTCTACAAACATGGTTTTCGTGTAATTCTCTTCAAATGCATTGATGGTGAAGAGAAAATGGTTGTCATGAAAGAAGTGCATTCCGGAGTCTATGGTGCCCATTAGTCTGGACACAGACTATCTGATCAAATTCGAAGGCTTGGATACTTTTGGACTTCAATGATACAAGATTATATTGATTTCACAAAGAAGTTTCATTCATTACAAGTACATGCGAACTTCATTCATCAACCCCTAGAGTTGCTTCATACAGCTAAATACTTGTGGTCATTTGCCACATGGGGAATGGATGTGGTGGGACCTTATCCTTCAGCTACAACCAAGCAGTTTGAGTATATTATTACTGTTACTAACTTCTTTTCCAAATGGGAAGAGGCAATACCTCTCAAAGATGTTAGTTCTAAAAGCATTGTTAGATTCATCAAGTCTAACATCATTTCCAGATTTTCTGTCCCTCATACCATATTGACGAACAATGACACCAACTTCTGTTCATCCTAGGTGAAGAAGTTGTATCAAGAATACAACATTAAATCCAACCATTCATCTCAGTATCATGCAATGGCCAATGGACAAATAGAACCCTTCAACAAGTCTCTGTTAAATATACTGGAAAAGATGGTGGATAAAGATAAGAGGTCTTGGCCTGACAAACTTTTTCATGCTTTATGGGCTTATCGGACCACCACCCGCACTGCAACGCGGTCAACTCCATATTTACTGGTATATGTAATAGAAGCAGTCTTTCCCATTAAAGTTCAATTACCTTTTCTCAGAGTATCCATTTGTGATCAGTCATCTACAGATGTCTAATCTCAAAAGTGATTGAATGAATTGGAACAGTTAGATGAGAAAATATTGTGCACCCTGCACCACTTGGAAGTCTACCAGAATCGAATTGCACGATCTTTCAACAAAAAAGTTCATCTTAATTCATTAATTCAGGGAGAATTGTTATTAGTTCTCAGAACTCCAATGATTCAAGGAAAGAAACCTCCCAAGCTCGAGCCAAAATGGGAAGGTCCTTATTCAATACATAAGGTCTACTCCAATGGAGCTTATTCTTTAATCTCAATGGATGGAGAACTCAACACTACTCCAACCAATGCCAGATTTCTGAAGAAATAATTTGTATGAACACAAAGAACATCTATGGTCTATGCATATGACTTTAAACTATCGGAACTTACGTCCAACATGACGTTAAACTGTGACGTCCTAACTACATGACGCTAAACTGTACAGAAGTCCCTTTCGTCCAGCAAGATGTTAAATTTCATAACCTATGGTCCATGCAAACGACCTTAAACTATTGGAACTTAAGTCCAACATGACGTTAAACTGTGACGTCCTAACTACATGACGCTAAACTGTATAGAAGACCCTTACATCCAACAAGATGTTAAACTGCTTAACCAAGGGTCCATGCATAAGACTTTAAACTATTGTCACTTACGTCCAACATGATGTTAAACTGTGACGTCCTAACTACATGACAGTAAACTATACAGAAGTCCCTTACATCCAGCAAGACGTTAAACTGCATAACCAACAGTCCATGCATACAACCTTAAACTAGTTGCATCCTTATCGTCCAACATGACGCTAAAATGTATCATCCCTTTAGTCCAACATGACGTTAAACTGTGCCATCATCCAACATGACGTTAAAATATGAAAAAGTCCCTAATACGTCCAGCATGACATTAAACTATGTCCTCTTCTGTCCTCAAAACATGACATTAAACTGCACAGTCCCCTTTTTCGCCCAACATGACGTTAAACTGTATTGTCCCCATCATCATAGCTATAGGACGCTAAACTGTACAACACCCTTAAGTCCAACATGATGTTAAACTGTGTCCCTATATTTGTCATACATGGCATAAAATAGTATTTCCTCCCTGCTACATGACACTAAACTGTGCAACACCAATAGTCTTAACTGCAATACTTTAAATTGCATAGTCCCTTTATATGTCCTACATGACATTAAACTGTGCATCGTTAAGGTTGTTGTTACCTCTTGTTTCTCACACCGAGTATGAATCATGTGAGCTTAGAGCATATTTCAACCATAACACCCTCTCTGGGCTGCTAACCACACGTAAGTCCCAACACCATTTTTTAGGTCGTTGTCCCCAAGAACAACCTGATCACTAATTCATTATTTAATTGAACTACGTGGACTTTGATCCTTGACTTCAAGGCTGGTTATGTAGGCAACCTCCCAAGTTTCAAGCCCAAAACCAATTTCTTTACATCGGTTCACCACCATCTCATATGATGTTGATTCGTAAAACTGCCCCCAAAATCAATATCTTTACATTGGTTCACCTTCGTACTTTCTATACGACATTAAGCTGTACAATACTTTTGTCTTGTATGACAATAAACTACAATATTCTTTGATAACCTCACCTGAGAGGAAATCATTATTTACATTTATTTTCAATCATTTTATGTCCCAATGACTATGTGCATACATGGTAATACCTGAACCTTTTATCTTGGGTTAAACCATTATTTCACTAAATTTCCCTTTCAACCTTCACATGTACGAACCAAATTTTTACAGAGGGTATTTGTAGAACTACATGGGCTTGATTCCCATCCTTATGGGAAACGTAGGAACATTCCAGTGTCCCTCAAATCCAGCCCCATGTCTTTTGGGCCTAACCCCAAATTCCACTTTCATACCCTTGGCTGAAAAGTCCCTATGAAAATACACACTGTGTATTTCTTGTAATGGTCCGAGTTCTATGACCCTAAACTAAGATCTCTTACACTTTCATCCCACATGACATTAAACTGTATTTCAAGAACTACATATGGATTGATTCCTATCCTTATAGGATACATAGTGAAGTCTAATATTTCAATTCTGGATCCAGCCACAACATGATTATGGTTAGAATTGATTTGTGTATCTATGCATACATTGGATAATACCCATATTTATGTGTCATAATACTAACCTTTAATATTTTCAGATCTCCATAACCCTTTTCTTGACTTCTAGTCACAAAAATGTCAAATTTATGAGAGTTCTTTTGCCTGAATATGCAGCACATGCCCTTAGGCGACCTTGCATAAATAGTCTACATAACAGACTTGTCAGCCAAAAGATTCTATTATTTGAATATGCAGCCAATACCCTTAGGCGGCCTTGCATAATTCAACCCCCTAACAGGTTTGTTAAATTATGGTAACTTCATTCTTGGAAAGAAAACCTCTTTTTTCCTTAGTTGTCTTAACGACAATATGTAAGGATCTGCAGAAAATAGCCATCCTTAACATATTCACCCCATGTTCTTTTTCATGATTTGAAAGTATTCAAGTGTATGGTTTATATTTCTCTTATCTATGTTTGGGTCAGACCTTCGTAGGAGTGACATTCATCCCGTTCATAGATGATCTTTCTTGAAAATATCTTCTCCATATTCAAGTACCTCTCTCCATACAGAAAACTCTATCCTTTGGAAAATTTGAATATCCATAAACTTCCACTAGCTTTTTAGCAGTATAAAAGTAAATTTTTGAGAGTTATATTGCCTGACTATGTAGCACGTGCCTTTAGGCAGTCTTGTATAAACAGTCTACATAACAGAATTTTCAGCCAAAAGATATTATTATTTGACTATGCAGCCAATGCCCTTAGGCGGCCCTGCATAATTCAACCCCATAACGGGTTTGTTAAATAATGGTAACTTAATTCTTGGGAACAACTTCTCCTAATGCCTTTTTCCCCTTTTTCTTATCATTCCTCAGATTCAAAATTTCTTAATTCATAGTTTACATGTTTTCCTTCATACTTGAGGGTGGTAAAATATTTTCAGATAAGTTGTCAAGGAATTTAGTCAATTTTAACCCATTCAGTCAAAGATATTTTGACCTTAAACATTATCCTTTTTTATGTCTGACGTGCATGACTTTAAACTTCCCACAAAAGACAATGGAACTATGAATAAAAGTCAATCTGTAGCTCACTAATCATACATTTTGTATGCTTTAGGTAACATTGATCAATTAAAAGATTTAAAGTTTATAGGGTTATTTATAATAATCCTATTAAAAATAAAACTATGCTTACTTGGCCCATTGGCTTAGGTAAAAATCTAAAGCAGGTAGAAAAAGAAAGTGCATGAACAAATGATTGAAGATGGGAGTGTTTTTCATTTTGATGCACAAGAATTAGAAGGACATCCAAAGATTTGAGTCTCTTCTCTTTTCCAAGAAATTAAAAAAGACTGTCAACATAAGTCTTCACTTGATGTGTAACATCCCGAGCTTCATCAGAAACTACATGAAGCTCATGCACTCGAACAAATTCACTCTTTTCAGCATGACAGAGTGATTTATTGGCATCTGTGATGGATTTCATTCCACTCGTTTGAGCTCCCTTCAGTGAATTATCGAGTTGTTCAAGTTCCCCAGTAACAACATCTAACTGTTGCTAAAGGTGCATCTGCTGGATGACTTTATCTTTGATCTTATGCTTCAGTTCCTTCATCTTGGTAGCATAGTTAGCCTCATCTTGGGATACTGCATCCTCAAATTCGCTAATATTGGCTGACAGCTTCACCCTAGTCAGATCTTCACGACACTTTTTCTCCTGCTCCCTCCTTACGATGACTTGCTTCACTGCGGCATTGATCTTTTGATATCCAAAACCGCCAAGTCCCAATATGAAAAATAGGGATGACAGCTGAGGGATATTCGATGATAGATCTTCTAAAGGTACTTCAGATATGATCTTCTATATGTTTTTCCATACCTTGCGTCGTGAAAATTGGAATGCCTTCTATACTTCTGGATCCGACTCAACATCACTGTCATAGGGGGGAATGTAATCTAGGATTAAGGCACTTAAGGAAGTGCACTATTTTTATCCTTCCTCCCCGACCCATGCTTCTTCTCTTTTAATTCCCGTTGGGGCGGAGGCTAAGACCTCACCTCGAGATATAGCCACTGAAATTGATGGCCCTGCATAATCAATTAAAATCTTTGGTTAGTTTCAAAGGATAACAAAATTTAATTGACTATCTTGCAAATTAAGTACAATAGAAAATATTGTTATCCCTTACCCAACGGTAGGTCAGCAACCTGAGAAGGTTCCTCCCCATTATTCATAGCTTCGACAAGATTTTCAGGATGAGTTTGAGAAAGCTCCACTGGGTTCAGCTCCACTTGTGCTAATGTCTCTACAATAGTAGGGTTTTTTGTACCCCCTTCAGTCATGGGTAGTTCATCAGCTTTCTCAGACAGAACTGCACATTTGAACAGATCATGATTAGACATGTAATAAGAAGTTATTTTTAATAGGTCGAAGGATAACACTCACATCCATAATCTTCTAAATTACATGGTAATTTAACATGATTTAGAAAATATTCGAAAGATGCACCAAGTTCCATCATTTCATCTAATGTCATCTCCGAATCCTGGTTAATCTCACTAGTGGGAGCATTTGATGTGTCTTATTGGCGACCTTCATCCTACGGTCCCTGACCCTGGACAACATCTTCAGATAAAATCGCGTCATCTGTTGCAATAGCCGCCAAATGCTCTAATGCAGGGGTTTCACCTGAAGTTTCACATAATGGAAGTTAGTCGGTGTTTCATTCAATATTTTATAAATCATTGTTAACTTACCTAAAGCAGGTTCTTCTCTTCTTGCAACTGTAGTAGGAGGGATACTGGGAACAGATGCTGGCTCTTCTCCAGGAGCATCCAAGACAGCCTGAATTTGCGATTGTTCCACAACACCCCTATTGGTCTTCAAAGGAGGATCAGTCCTTTCCCTCATAGGGTAAATTGAAGAATCCCCTTAAATACTAAGGAAAATGAGAAATCTTTTTCATGGTCTAAGACTCATGATTACCCTAAGGACATACCATTACTAATGAAGAGTTTAGCTGCGGACTTCCTCATTCTTTGATTTTGCTTCCTTGGCTTTTTGGGAGTGTCAGTAGTCTCCCTTATAGGTACCTAAATTGGAGAATGGAAGGCCATGTCCAACTCCTCATCCATGGCATGCTGGCTTGGAGATATCTTGCCCGAATCACGAGGAGATTCAGTAGCAACCCCGATGGAAGTACCACCAGGGCTATACTGTAAAGACCCGTAAAATTCAAGGGAAATTTTTTCTTAATTTTCTTTGGAATTTTACAAGAGCGCGGTTTCTGACGGCACCTGATTCCGAGGCCCGGTGTGCCCGGAATCAATTTCCGAAGTTTGGCTCGGGTACGTTCAGTGAATGAACGAGCGGGAATTTCTAACTTTTGATCCGGTGCTCGGAATTGAAATCCGAGGGCACCGATGAACTCGCAGCGCCGATATTCGCTTAAGGAGACCTTTTCCGAGGTTGCGTTTATTTCGGGTTGAGAGTTAGTTTTTGGGAGTTTAGAATAAGTTAAATAAAAATTTTGGATTACAAATTTTTATTTAAACTTGTTGGTTAACTTCTCTCAAAGGAAGTTAGGGGTGGGACCCACACCCACTTAACCTCCCTTGAGAGGATTAAGTGTGGTGGGGCCCACACGAACCCTAAACTTTTCATCTTCTCTCAAACTCCCTTAACCCCTCTTTAAATGACATGACAATTGTTATTTAATTTTGGAGTTATCCTTTTTGAATTTCAAACCTTTGAAATTCTTTTGTTAAGTTTGTGAATAAAAATAAGCTCTTATCTTTTTTGTTGGGTTAGAACTCTTTAGCCATCTTGTGAGGATTTGAGAGCTTTTCTTTCTTTTTCAAACTTTGACGAAGAACGCTCAAGCTTGACGAAGAACGCTCAAGCTCCGACGAAGAACGTCGCTCCTCTCTTCTTTGTCTTCTGTGTCAACGAAAGGGAACGCCGCTTCCTCCTCGGACTTCCTTCATCGGCATACGAAGTTTCACCAACGACGTATCTCTTCGGGCGTATCTCTTCGTCAATGGATTTGACGAACGACTACCGCGACGCCAGACCTCCGCGACGTTGTCTTCCGCGGGACGTTGACAAATCTTCGAACCTTATAACCAAGGTAGGGGTGGTTGTTAATTGTTTATTTATTTATCCTTGTTCGTGGTTCTAGCGTGACTAACGTGAGGTTTTTAAATATGTGTTATTGTTCAACGTGAGGGGGCCGGACCGCATGAACACGGCCGAACCCCCTCCTTCGTTCTTGATGTTTTATATTGCGGATGAAACAAGGTTGTGAGGTGCTGTCGCACCACACGGTTATTCGCCCGATTATATTGCGCGGCGCCGTCGCGCCGCGCCGTGGAAGAATCATCAAGAACGCGACGCCGTCGCGCCGCGTCGAGGGGAATGGAAGGCGCGACGAAGGGGCGCGGTGCCGTCGCACCGCGCCGGACGACGAACACCGCGGTCGGTTCCGGGCCGCGGCGAGACGGGAAGACCGGCGGCACGCCGGGCCGCCGGCGTCGGAAGCCGGAAAGGGGACCGGATTTTCCGGTCCGGTTGGAGAAAAACCGGCCGGCCAGGTGGCCGGCCGGAAGGTCAAAGGCCGGGGGAATTTAATTCCCCCGGCCAGCTCAAAAACCCCCCTCATTTAAGAGAGGGGGGGCGGTTTCCTTGAGGGGGGCAGGCGGCCCCCCGGTTGCCTTCAAAGCAGGCCCCCACGAGGGGGGGCCGGTCTCCAAAAAGGCACGGCTCTTAAGCCGCGCCGCCTTGCTGGAAGCGGGGGCTTAGCCCCCCGCGCGTGACCCTAGCGGCGCCAGGCCGCGCCGCCGCCGGCCGGGCCGCGCCGCCGCGCCGGACCGCGCCGGTCCGCGCCGCTGCGCCGGTCCGTCGCCGGCCGGGCCGGGTCGGCCCGGACCCGGACCCCCCCGTTTTTGAGACGACTTCGGTCTTTTGGCCATAACTTGAGCCACGGACCTCCGATCTACGAACCGTCTGCGGCAACACGATCCTTGGATCGAGACGGTCGTTTCGGTATACTATACTCAAGGCGCACCTTCTTTTTCGGGAGCCTACGTGGTTAAAACTCCGTAGTTAAGCGTGCTTGGCTTAGAGTAGTGATCAGGATGGGTGACCTCCTGGGAAGTTTCCCAGGGAGGGTGTGAGACGGAAAGGCTGATATCTTTCAGACTGGACGTCCGATTGACGAACCGTCAGCGGCGATGCGATCCTTGGATCGAGACGGTCGTTTCGGTATATCGAAATCAAGGTTTCATATTACTTTGAGTTCGGCCGGGTTGGTTCGTACACGAAACCAACCGGACCTTCGGAGCGGAAACGCTCATATCTTGAGCTACGGACGTCCGATTGACGTGCCGTCAGCTTTGTTGTATTCCTCTTAGTGAGACGGATCTTTTGGCATACTCCGCCCGAGGTTTAGACGCAGGTGGAGTACGGTCGGGTTGGTTTTGCCTTAAAAACCAACCGGGCCCCGGAGACGAAAATGGCAATAACTCTCAGACCGGGCGTCCGATCGACGCGCCGTCTGTTGCGTTGAGTTCCTGTTGACGATACAGAACTTTTGGATACATCAACTCTGGACTTTGTGACAGTTGATGTATCAGCCTCTCGGCTCGTGGAGCGGACCCTCCGAACGAGCTTGCTGTGTGCGGGAACCCTAGTGCTACTGCTACTGCTACTGTGACTGCGACGACGACAGTACAGAGATCCTGTGTGGATTCGACGACGACGACTACA
Source organism: Viscum album (assembly GCA_963277665.1). NCBI lineage: Eukaryota > Viridiplantae > Streptophyta > Magnoliopsida > Santalales > Viscaceae > Viscum > Viscum album. The sequence continues at coordinate 2,076,616,262 of OY728128.1, read as the reverse complement.
GCACTCAGCGATCATACGTGGAACAGTGCTACGATCCTGTGTGGGTCTTTGCGGGGGTTAGTACCTTTCGATCCTTCGTGGGTCCGACGACTTAGATGGATCAGTGATCATCTTCACCGTCATCCGAAGAAGTTTACCTGTGTGAGCTGAACCTTCTATTTTACTTGATAGAGGTAGTGCACTTGGTTGTAGCGGCAGAACCGCGATTCTGGAGACGAGCATACGGAGTACGGAGACCGTGTAGCCGGCTGAGACCTGAAGACTGCTCGACCGACTCGACTTGGAGTGAGTCGACTAGCCCAGTGGACGGAGCGCCCGGTATTTGGCGGCAGACCCACGGCGGACGGAGCGCCTGGTAGTTGGCAGCAAACCCGCGGTACTCGACTGGAGGAGTACCTCTGTAGGCTATTTGGGTGAGCGCCCGGTATTTGGCAGCAGACCCTCAGCGGACGGAGTGCCCGGTAGTTGGCTGCAGACCCGCGGTACTCGACAAGAGGAGTACTTCAGCAGTCTTAGGTTAGTGAGCAGTACCTCGGAGTCGTGACAGGACCACTGTACACTTCAGAGATGGGGCTCTTCAGCAGTTACGGTTTTGATAATGAAAATCCTGGTGTGAGCTGAATCCTAATTGCTTTCCTGTGTGGATTGTGTTGTGCTATCCTGTGTGGATTATGTTTTTCTTTCCTGTGTGGAATACGTTTACTTTCCTGTGTGGACTGAGTTGTACTTGGGCTCGGAGGTTGGAGCGTATTTGAAATTGATGACTTAGGTATATGTATGGGCATATACCTAAGCATTGTCGGTTGTTACTTCGGGTTTGTATTTTTCTTTGTGGTTTATCCTTTGTGGATTTCGGGAGACCTACAGGGGTCTCGGGGTCCCTACTGAGTATCTTATACTCACCCCTGCACGGGCTATGCCCGCACTACGTTGTGTTGGTTGCAGACGACGAACAACGTTTATCTTGGATGAGGCTTGCAGAGCAGGACGGTACCTGGAGGTGGACCACTGGGCGGGACGTGTTCGGAGCGGACGGCGGGACCCGTGGAGCAGTGGAGCTATCTGTAGCCACCCTTCAGGTGGGATCTCCAGTGGACAGCTCGGTGTAGCGGCTTTTACTTACAGTTGTTGTTTTCCCTTTCGAGTTGTACTTTACTTTCAGTTTGGGTTTGTATACTGGCCCTTTAACTTTTCCGCACTTCCAGTTGTACTCTGCTTTTGCTTAGTGTTTACTTTCCGCTTGCTTTCTCTGTGGTGTTTGTTTACTTTACAAAGGCAATGCCTTCCCTTTTTACTGGGAATTACGCCTTGGTGCTAGTCGCCAGCCCCTGGCCTATGGAAGGCGGGCTTGGGGTAGTCACGGCACGGACCCGAGGGCGGGTCGTGACATATACTTTGGCGAAGGAAACTCAATAGTTCCTTTATTTTCAAGCTGTAGGACGAAGAAAATAATTTCCTTGATTAACAAAGATTCGACTAAAATCAAGTTGCAAAGCAAAGAAGGAAAGAAAACTTACATCTTCAGGAGCAACATAATCGTGCCACTCCTCATCTCTGGAAGCATTAGTCCACTCAGCGGCGCCACGATCTATCATTTCCTTCACCTGCTTGGTGACAGGAATGGAATCGTCAGTGGAATATATGAGCATTTCCACCTCTCTAATGTAAGAACGTGCTTCATCGGGGTTATTCTCGAAACAGATTTATTTAGAATCCCGACGAGTCCCTATTCCAGGGAGATGTATCCCCTCACACAAATTTTTCCAGGTAGTTTCAGCACCACAGTATAAACTCTGCCATGTCTGGGCAGCCTCTGGTCATCGATATTCAGTATGTGTACCAGAATGCTGTGATGAAGGTCCTACAATATTGGACTTCAATTTCTTCCAAGCTCCGGAAACTATTGATAGAGAATAAAAAAATAAGACTTATTGCATTATGATGTAATGGTGATTAAATTTCCACAATGAAGTAACTCACTAGGAGTTGGTTGAGTGGGTATTTTGATTCTGACTAGGGGATTATATCGGGAACGAGGCCGCTTTTACACTTGTTGTGCCTCATCATCCCCATCTTGAGAATCTGGTGAGCGAGTCCTAGAAGAGGAATCCAGCGAATCATCTTCAGGTGGGGAAGCATCACCTTCATGAGGAAGAGTTTCTTTCTCTACAGTCCTCTTCCTTTTCCCCACCTGATAAACTGGATGATTCAGAACCCCTCTAGGTTATGCTACTATCTAGTGCTCGTCATACCATTTAGTCAAGTTATATGCCGCTTTTTCAACCGGTAGATCAAACACTGCCCCAGTCTTCTCCCTAGATGTCAGCAACCATAGTTGCCGAGAAACAATCGGATGTTGCTCTAACCTGACATGCATAGGGGGAGATACAACAGTCTAATGCAAACACATGAATTGACGTGAAAATCTATATGGTGCATAGGCCTCGCACATAATCTCTACGTCAATCCTAGCGACCAACACACCATCTCTATAGGCCAGCATGTATGCCCTTAAATCCAGACTAGCTGTTCCATCATCAACAAACCACCCAGTTGGCGGATTTTCATAAGGAAAGAAGTTGAATTACTTAAACATGATCAGCCTCACCTTCATGTCATAAGAATTGAGAACTAATGGAGAAATTCTAGAGAATGCCTGCACTGATGCCCTGAAAGAACACCCAGGAATCTGTACTCCATTCTGTACATTATATGTCCTGATGTGAGTGGCGATCCATCCCCCCCAAAGTTGTAATGGTCCCACTATTCTCAAAATAGACATACCCATAAAGACATGGAGTAATCTCCTGTGAATCTTTGCTAAAATGGGGGTAGCGCACCCAACCATTTTTCCCTCAGCCAACTTTTCCTCAATAACGAAGGTCCCTGGCCTGACGCCTCCCTTTGAGTCCCTGAATGACAGAAGATAAATGCTAATCCACAAGGCCAAGAAGCCCACCATAAGAGTCTTCTTTGGGATCATATGATTCACCTCATATCCCCATTTCTCAAATTCTCCTGCTTTCAGAGTCGGCCAGAATGTGCCAAGAGAACCCCTCTTCTCTGTTTTGGGGCAGGTGGTAGGACGAGTGGGCTTCTTCTTCTTGGATCCCTTCTCCTTTGATCCCTTATCCTTCAGTTCCTTCTCCTGCTTCTTGATAAGAAAAATATTCATACAATCCTCTGGATGAATATGCTTTCTAGAATTAGTTAAGGAGGTCTCTGAACTCTTGAGATTATGGAATCTTTTAAATAATTCCAGAGCTAAAGCAGGAGTCTTCTCTGAATCATTCCAAGTCACCCTGGGAGGGATGAAATCATCATACATATCACCCAAAATTGGAGCCCCTGAGATTTTGTGGACATACCACAGACTGATTCCTACTTCTCCATGATTCAGATGGAAAGAATTAGTTTCTGGGCTCCAATGGCTGAGTATCTCCATCACGAAGTTATCATTCCTATAAACACATGTTTTACCAACCCAGAAGACATCGTATATTGCAACTCCTTTCAAATACTCGACAAACTCTGCATAGGTTTTTCGCACCCAGTATGCCCTCATGAAGGTTGGATTCAAACCTCATCCAGGACAGAAGTCCCAACTTCTCTTCCACCCTTTGGATTGATCCATCTGAGAGTTTCAGAAAATTGAAGGATAACAATGTGGGTGTAGCTCAGGATTATGAGGTTTCAGATCTGGCGTACAAGGGCTATGATGCATCATATAGGCCTTCTCCACTATTCCAGTACTTAGAAATACTCCTCCACATGAGATATTTGCGGCTGCAAAGTTGGTGTAGTTCTGAAACCAAGAAATTGGAAGATAGTTCTTTGCCTCTGGAATGGTTACTTCTCAAAGATGAACATATCCATACAAAGGCAGATAAATGCTTTGGGGGAAGTCGCGATGATACTTCTTCAAATACTTAGCCAAATCTGGGAGAGTGCTTTCGCAAACGGTATAGTAACCATGGCCAATGATAGTCATCATATCATCAAATCGCTTGCTTGCTAATTCATCATTCATTCCGATTCTCTTGGGAGCCATTGAATCTGCACAAAAGTTGAATAAATTGAATCTTATGTAAGTTGATTTTTCATAAAATTTGTGAAGTAATTAAAAAAAATGGAAAAGGCATTAAGGCGCGCAAGTCTAATTTTGGAGTGCAAGTATGGATGTGTCGCTCATGTTTTTGGCATGCAAGTGTCACCGCGCAAGTCCTATTACCTCTACAGCAGCGCGACAGTAGTGAATTAGTGGAAAACAGAGCAACTTGTACGACGAAGGTAAATTGCGCAGTGAGAGCTCAAAAATTCAAAATCTGGGTGCATTGTGTGAGAATGGATGCCTATATATAGGCTAGCCCGCACCCATGTGTGCCTAAAGCCAGTGCACCTAAAGCCAGGGAGCTCAATTCTTGCACGCCGACCTCCACGCAATCAACACTTGCGTGCCACATGTACCTTGGTTTTCTTATTTTCCTCAGAGTAACATCCTCATTTCTTTCAGATCCAACTCTGAGGGGGGGATTTTGTTGATGCTCGTTTTTCATCACAGAGTCTAAACAAATGAAAAGGGAAATGCCTTAGCATAAAGTGATTCATCCTTTGAAGAAAACATAAAAAATAGACAAAGGCATGAACAAGGAGTCATTTAAACTTGGGTCGCACAAGTTCCATCAAGGTCACGCAATTATACTTGCGCGACGCCCAGTGGTCGCGTAGGTGACTTGCACACCCTCTTTGAAATTTTTCCCAGGGTCTCTCTAGCCTATACATACCCATGTGGCCCCCCCATTTCGAGGATGAAAAATTCCAGAACCTCAGACTTGAGCTCCCGGCACCCTAGTATCTTCTCAAAGCTTCTGAACACTTCTAAGGTAATTTCTTACCTAGAACGGAAGATCTAAAGAGGTGGAGGAAGGCCTAAGTGTTGAAATTCATCATCACTTTCATGCCTAGGTGTCCATACCTTAAGGGAAATGTCTACACTTGCATGCCGCCTTACTCCTTCCACATAACTTGCATGCCTCTATTCTAGAAGTCTCTAGGGTTAGTATTAAAGGCTTGAGCCAAGCCTCGCCCAAGTTCTACCCTAAGGATTGGCCAGCGTGCAAGCACCCATGTGTCGCGCAAGTATACTTGCAAGACCAGGACTTGCGCGCCCACACAGTAATTGCGCGCCCACGCAGTACTTGCGCACCCCTCTCTTTTTGGGTGCCCTTCCTGCCCATTTCACCCCTCATACACCTATCCACCTCTCCTCTTCAGGATTAAGCCTTCAGAACTCTCTCCAAAGCCATTTATGGCATGATTTCTTTGTTGACTTCCTTATCTGAATGGAATTCTGTGGAACATCTCTCAGAACCTAGTGATTTACACATCTTTACATCACCAAAGTTAGAGAGTTCATCCATTCAACCTCATCCTTTAAGATGAGGAATCATTAACCTGGGCCTCCTTTTCAGGAGTAAGCCCCAGTCCAAATTCTCATTAATTTGGGCATCCTCCTTAAGAATAAGCCCCAAGTCCTCATTTGGGCCTCCTTTTCAGGAGTAATCCCCAAGCTACCTTATCTGGGCATCCTCCTTAGGAGTAAGCCCCAGTATGAATTTATCTTAACATGGGATTCCTTTTCAAGAGTAAGCCCCAGCCTCCAAGTTCCCAAATATGGGCATCCTCCTCAAGAGTAACCCCCAACCATGGTTCTCTTAACCTGGGTTTCCTCTTCAGGAATAAACCCCGGTCACAAAGTCTGCAAATATGGGCATCCTCTTTAGAAGTAAGCCCCAAGTCCCTTAAACTGGGCCTCCTTCTCAGGAGTAAGCCCCAGTCTTAATTTCTATTAACTAGTCTTAATTTAGTTTTGATCTGGGCTACCTTATCAGGAGTAAAACCAAATCATAAGTCCCCTCCTAACATGGTAATCTTCCTTAGGAGTAAGCCCCAAGATTAGAGTATCCAAATCTCTATAAATTACGTATAACTTTATGAACCCTGTTCCTGGATTTCTTCCCTGAAGTAAATCATAATCTTTATCTATTTTGGGTAGTCATACATAAATAAGCCCCACATAATTTATTATGATTGCATCTTTCGTGGAACAATTGTCTGGTTTTACGAATAACTCTTGTTTCTCACACCGAGCATGACTCACGTGAACTTAGAGTGTAAAATTAAGTATGACATTTTTCTTTGAGCCATCAATCATACGTAAACATCATACTACCTTATTCGAACTACATGGGTACTGATTCCTTTTCCAAAACAAAGGATACATAGGTATCCCATCTGTGGGTACGATCCCATCTCGAAAATAATCCATGTCCTTTTGAATGACAATAAACTTCAAGTGCCCCACTGAGTGGATTTAAAACTAGCATGGTCATCATAATGACCAAGATACTTTTAGGTATTTAAGGATACCATTGACTAAGAATATCTAATAAATATAGATGATTCTCTATCAATGAATAACCTTGAATACATATAAAATATTCTCTAAATTTCTTACATATTTAATCATTGATTTTCAGATCCAAAGAAAAGCTAATTTTATACTTGGTAATGTAATAAGGATTCACGAACATAACTTAAATCTGTAAAGAGAGTCCTGGAGTAGACAATAATTCCCCTAAAAAAGGTGTGATGAGTCTGACCTCCCATTTTATAGACCAATGCACATTCATAAGCCTCATCAATCCACAACTAATAACCGCCTACCTTGGGAAAGTAGGTCCAAATGGATATGGAATCATTGGATGTTTCCGGTTCTATGAACAAACCCGTTAGAAGTCGATTGGAATGTTTGAACCTTCAATCAACGAGTTCATCCCCAATTCTAGAGGAAATAGTATCATTTGGTTTTGATTCCTTTTAAAATGAAAAATGAAATGGAAGTAGCGTTCATGCGTACGTACGAATTACTGCCTCCACGAATGCGATGAGATTCATTTCCCCATCATATCCATTCAAGACTAATTACCATTTGATGATTAAAAGTAATGTTTAAGGACTTGATATCATTTTTTATATGAATAATATACAACCTATCCATAACAAACACGACTTACGTAACCAATCATATAAAAGAAAACGAATCGGTTAACACCCGAAACGACGATAATACTAAAATATTATTAACAAAACAATATTAAAAGATCATATATGATATCATATTTATATATACGATTCTTGTATAATTTAATAACAATGATTTAAATATTATATAAGAGGTTAACCTACCCTCGACCAAGGAAAAGTACAAGGTAAGGGGTTTTCATCTCACTCCTTATTCCCATGATATTCATTCCATATTGCCACTATTACCTTTTTGTGGTGTATTTAATGACCATAATTTTATTCTTTGTGTAATAAACTTTAATTTATGTGGATTTACATATTTATTGTATGATACCTCTTTCATGGGGTGTATGTTTCGTAAGTTAACAAATTGGTAAGGGTTAATTTCACAATCTCTTTATTATCTGAGGTTGTTTTTATATAAGTATCTACTGGGACATAATTATTATCCATGTCCATTTTTCATGAAAGAGTTTTCAAAGGGATTATTTTAAGGAAACTTTTTACAAAAACATCATTTCAAATGATTTAAATATTTATTCTTCTATAATCATTTTCATTAATGTCTATGTCTTCAAAATGGGTTTTAAGGATTTATTTATATGGACATGAATGTTTTTAAAATGTCAATTCCTTTAAAAATATTCAAAGTGGAATGTGACACTTTGATTAAAAAATTTCTTTAAATATCTTCCCTTCTAAATTGTCTAACTATTAAATGTTTTCATGAAAAAAGGATATTTCTCTGAAAGAGTTTTACAAATCATTTTCATCTATGTCAACATCCTTTGATGGATTTTAAACTTGTTTGAAGATGATTTATTATGATTCAAATCTTCCATATTGTATTGAAGTTTTTCTGATATGTTGGATTATGGATGTGTTATTTTTATACCATTCATGGTTTAGGGATAAAGTATTGAAATTTCATATGCTTGTTTTAATATAAATGTTTATGTTATGTTTAAAACTTTTAATACGAGGAATGCATGGGACTTAGTAAGTGACGGGTGGAGCCCGCTATAGCTCCTCGATGCATCGGTAGGTCTCATGAGACAAAATAGTGTCTTGGAACGAGGCATTGACAAAATATTATTTGTAGTATTGGCACGAGTCCTTGGCTATGTGGTTATGATAGTCTGGCATTATGCATTCCATCATTATGAAAGTGTTTATTGATATTGCATGTGATTATTCCATTAGTAGAATATCCCTCTGAATAAGTAAATGGAATTATTTCATTTTATCTTTTCCACATTATGCCGATTTCCAAGATTAAAAGGCTTTTGTTTTAGTTATACATTTCCCTAAATGTTTATGCATATTTATGAAAGTTTCCTCTATATTGTTATCCTTACTGGGCATCTGACCTCACCCCTTTCTATGTTTTATTTTTCTCAGGATGTGAAGATGTAATTTATGAATGACTTGCATGGATTGTATGAGGGGATATGAATGTTGACTATGGAGACTATGTTGTTGTAGTTTTCATTTTATGATGTAATGTAAGAATGATGAATGTATCTAGTGATTCCAAGGCTACTAAACTAATCGGTATTTCGAGACTTGATCTTTTGTGATCATGCCAATATTATGTAATAATGCCCCGACTTTGGGTAACTGGGGTCAGGGCGTTACAATCTCCATGGAGAAACACTAGGGTAAATAAATCCCTTATTACTCAATTCCTCTAGTTATTTCTTTAGTTCCACTAATTCCACAGTGGTCATTATATAAGGGGTCTTCGACATGATCCTTGAACCCGGAATTAAATCAATGGAAAACACAATTTCTCGTTATGGAGGATGTCCAGGTAAATCCTATGGAAACACATAAATATATTCATTCATAAAAGGCACATCCTCTATTCGAACATTTTTTTCCTCGCCCATAATTATTTCATTATCTTCCTCCACAATAATTAAATTTAGTAGAGTTACTAGGGGTGGATCTAGATAAGAATCAAATGGTGACGTTTCTGCTCTAAAGATAAGGTACTCCTTATCATCTTTGAGAATTGTAACCTCATTCTTCTTATAATAAATTTTCGCATCATGGACCGAAAGCCAATCCATTCCGAGTATTATATCAAATTCAATCATTGGTATGACAATGAGATCAGCAGATAAAGAACATTTATATGCCCTAAAGGGAACTAATTCACAAAACTTTATTGTGTTGATACTTCCCTTAGGAGTTCTGACTAACGACTCCCTTGTAAAGTCAAATTGAAAATATCTTATTTTTTAGAAAACTGGGAAGATATGAATCAATGTGATGATCCATAATCAAATAAATTATTGGATAAACATTATGAAACCATTAAATTACCTTCCACTACGTCTTTCTAAGCTTCAACCTTAGCGGTAGTGATTGTATAAGATTTCTTTGATCCCTTGTACTTTTCTGTGGTAAGATTCCCTGATGCTTGGGGCATTTATTTGCACAATGTCTCATCTCCCTACTATTGTATCATTGAACATCAGTAGCTTCATTCTTCCCATTACAATCCCCAGCAAGATGGAATTTCTGTCAACATTAGTAGCATAATCCTTTTCCTTTTAGACAGGCTCTAGGGTGCTTCCTTCCACAATTATCACAGGTTGAAAATCCAACTCTTCCCTTCATCCTAGTTTCCATATTTTCTTTCCCAGAGTTTTCAACAGATCACTTATTCTCTTGATTTTCTTTAAAGTCATAAGACATAGATAATTAATTTTCAGTATTGATAACACATTATACAATATATTCATACGATGAAAAGGATTGCAAGACAATTGGTCGATAGAGAAATGGTTTCAACCCATAAAAAAATGATCAATCTTACATCTTGGGTTATGTATATAATCTGCTGCATGCCTTGCTAACCTTGTAAAGTTAACTGCATACTTTGTGTCATTCTCATTCTCCTTTAGTCTCAGACTCAGAAACTGCCTTTCAATATCCGCTCGATGGTCACAAAGAAAGTATTTTTATAAGAAAATAACATTAAACTCCATCAATTCCATGTTCTACACCTCTTCATATTCTTTTGTATTTTGGATTAACGACCACTATTTATCTACATCTCCCATGAGGCGATAAACTTCCATGACAACTTTTTCCCTTTCACTACTTCCCAAAGCACGAAAAAAAATTTCTACAAAATTTATCCATTTCTCATCTACTAATGGATTTTTACACCCATTTAATTTTGGTGGTCGGTGCCTCATTAAGCGGTCTCACATTGATCTTCCACATTCTAGATTTAGGTGATCCATATGGGTAATGTTATAATTCATAGCCTGAGTGAGTTTTCCCAATATGGTGGTAAGTTTATCTGCACGAGTTGCATCACCATATCCCCTATAATTATCTTGAGTAGGAGTGGAATCCCTACATGGATTACATGCATTGATACGGTTTTCATTCCTTCCACTATGCGCCATGTCTAAACAATAGAATACACTAGATTATATTATGAATCGTTATCTATAATTCCAAACATGTCAAACACTTAACATAAATTGAGCAATTTATAGATATAATCTATAATCATAAAAAATGTTTTCTTTAAGGAGGTTTATACTGATAAATCCTTCATAATGGCTTGTAAAGAAAATGTGAATTATCCAAAGAATATCCCCCAGTAGTGTTATATCAAAGCGTGTTCCATGTCCTATTGTCCCGTAACAGGATACCCCAGGTAATGCCTAAAACCCTTTGGCAGAGTTTTCACTCCTAAGTACATATGGTCCAGAGCTGCCTCTACCTACTCATATCCAGACATGGATGTATTGCTTGGAAAATACACAAAATCTCTGCATTTCCAAAATTCTAGGAAGTTTATCTATGTCAATCCTCAAAGTCTATCTTAGGGTCATGTGCTCTAATAAGAGTTCATCTAAATACAGTTTCCACGGTTTTTACTAAACTTCATCTGATACCAAAAGTCACTTCGAGACCTTAGTTACCCAGAGTTAGTACTCTATTACATAGTATTGGCATGATAGAAGGAATTAAGTCATTAATGACAAAATATTTTAGTATTATTGGAAACAAGATACATACATAAGATTAGAATTTCAACATGAGAAGAAATACAACACTAATTTATTCCATTAGAAACATCCAAGCCTATTATATTATTCCTGCATGTCACTCATATATAATTTCTTCATATCATGGGAAAATGGAACATAAGAAAGGGGTGAGCTCAGACGCTCAGTAAGAGTAAGAAGTATAGTGAAAGATAACATAAACATTAGGAATGTTGAATAATTGAAAACACATGCCTTTAGAAATAATTAACAGGAACACTTTCTGGATGCAATATGAGCAGAGTAAATAATTCCATAATAAAACATAGTTATGGGTATCCTACTAGTAGAATAACCACATGAACCATCATTATTATTTTCATAATGAGGAAATGTATAGTGATGTACATTATGAAACATATTATCAAGGCCTCGGCCAAGACGTCTAAAAATGAATTAGGACTTGTCCAAAACCATATACCAAATTGAAGATGGCTCAGCCAATTCCACATTTAATTTTCTCATGAGACCTTCTGATGCACTGAGGATATATAGCGGGCTCCACCCGTCACATACTAAGCCAAATACATTCCTCATAAGAAAAGGTTGAAACATAACGTAAACATTCATATTAAAAATAGCATATGAAATGTTAATACATTAACAATAAACCATGAATGTTATAAAAATTACACATCCATAGTAAATAATATCATAAAACCATATATACAATATGGAATATTTGTATCATAATAAATCAACTACAAACAAGTTTTAATTTTATCAAAGTATGTTGACATAGATGAAATCAAAACTTTTTTGAGAGACATATGTCATTCCATTTTGAAATCATTTAAGAGTCACATTATAATAAAAGAAAAAATTTATTTTGATTTTTTTAATAATATTGTAAGGGAAGCATCTACGATGTTATAATGGCATAAAATATCCACCCCCACCGTATAAGTTAAAAAACATTCTTACCTTAATTTTGTCGAATGGTCATAAAGTACCTTGTTTGGAAAACGACAGAAAGATTCCATTCAAAACATATAAGTTAAAATAAGGGTATAAATGACTATAACCCATAGTCTAGTAAATAGTAAAAATGTTTTGAAATACATTTTTTTGAAAACATGGATGTGGATGATAAAGAGGTTCTAGTAGATACATACGTAATAACAACCTCGAATAATAAAGAGATTGTGAAATTAATCCTTACCTTGTACTTTTCCATAGTCGATGGTATTTTAACATTCTGTATAATATTTAAAACATTGTTATTAAATTTTAAAATAATCTTATACACAAATATTATATCATATATGATCTTATAAAATGGATTTGATAATAATTTTTTAGTGGTATCATCATTTCTGGTGTAAACTGATTCGTTTTACTCTATATGAATGGTTACATAAGTCATGTTTCATATGGATAGGATGTATTTGATTCATATAATAAATTATATTATGTTCATAAAAATTATTTATAATCATAAAATGAATATTATTCTTGAATGATTACGATGGGGAATAAATCTCATTGCGTTCGTGGAGACGGTAATTCGTATGTATCCACGAGTGACAATATCATTATATATACGGTTAAATCGTATGTAATTGGATGGTATATCATATATACAGAATCATTAACATGTTATATTTATTATTTAATTTAGTTATACTCGTTATTATACCAATCCAAATAATGAAGTGTTTGAATAACAAACTACACCACGACGTGGAGACGGTAAGTCGTACGTATGCAAGTATAGTGACATTGTCCTTCATATGATAGATAGAATAATGAATATGGTTGTACCATTTTTATAATCAAATATCAGTATATATAAGATAATGGAGTTATTATTTTAGAATGGAAACAACAAAGAAAGAGGAAGTGGATGAAGAAAAGAACATGAAAGAGGTGATGAAATATTTACCTCCTCTTTGAGTTCTTCCTTTTTATTTGATCAAAAGGGCTCCTTAGGATGGCTTTATGAACAAAGAAATGCCTCTAGGATGAATGGAGGAATGTTGGGAGGATATTTAAGTATGTTTTGGTGGAGAAAAATAGCTTTGGAGGTGTCAAATTAAGAGAAGGGGAATTACCCTTTTATAAGAGAGGTGAGGGTCACTTTAGGAAAATCTTGAAATATTATTTTATAATAAAATCATTTTCGGTTTCTAATGGATCAAAAAATGATTAATTTAGAGGATAAAGTGGGGATGGTCGAAAAACTCTCAATTAATAGATTTTAGACAGGTTTATGTAACTATATTGACTTAATATTTGAGAATTAACTATTAGTTGTGTAATTTTGATATTTTCTATATGTATTTGTATTGTCATATTATATAGTTAATAAACATACTACAACAAGACAAGAGAACCCCTAGTGGTTAATTAGTAATATATATAACCTTATGTAAGTCCTTTTTCCGAACCTTATATTTTTAGAAATATTATATCAATTAATAATATAATATTTTTTTAAAAACTCAATTATGTAAATTTTGCACTATTTAATATTTGATTTTATTAAAAGCCATAAAAAAATTATCACATCAGAAAAATTTTATTTAATCTATCCTAACATGTCATAATGATCTATAAAATTAGTGTAATTCATCATAAGTCTCAATATACATTTATTTGGATATTTATAATATCAATTATTTTAATATTTCATTATTAAGGTAATTAATGCATCATCGTTGTGTCATAAATAAATTAAATTATTTAATGTCTAAAAATTATAAATATTAAACCATTATGTTGGAAATATTTTTTTGTTTCTAATAAATATCTATAGTCTAATTTATATTCTGTGGAACCCTATATAAAATATGGTTTAGTTATTAAACTTTGAATTTAACTCTTTTAACTCTTCTTTAAATAAAATAATAATAAATGTCCAACTCTAATCCAAGTGGACCAAAAAAGGTCATATTTTATTCCTAAGGTTGTTTTTGGTCAAATTATACTTATCAAATATAATTAGTATATGTCTTAGAGTAATTGTGATTTCATTTTTACCCTAAATTTCCCTATTTACTTTTAACCGTGGTAAGTAAAAGTCAATACTTACTATTCACAAAATAAAATTCATCTTATTGAACCACATTTAACTCACTGATATTAACCGTTCCTCTTGGATTTTTGAAATTCCATTCACAGAAGCGGTAAAATTATGTTTTATGAAAATTTTCAAATGCTCCTAGGAGGTGGGTGAAAGACGGTAAAAAGATCAATAAAATTTATATATATCTAAACTTATTATAAAATGACTCCAATGAATTAAATTGAACTTATATAGGTATTATGTATCTATTTTTAACTAAAATAAATTTAAATAAAATAGTCAGTTTTAACTAATAACGTAGTGTTTTTCACTATTCATCAAAAATTAAAAGTTTTCAGAAAAATACCAAAAATTTACCCTAAGATAATTTCGATATTTTGAATTCAAAAATGAAGTCAATTTTAAAAAATAAATTTTATAAAATTTTGAAAAGTGAGTGATACTATTTATAATGGCTAGTTTGAATAGTCGCGGTGTGTTAGAATCTCGAAGTTGTGTACAATGTAAGCTATTGCATTATTCAAAGGGAAATGTTTTGTGGAAGCTGGGGGTGTTAAATTAAATTTCAATAATTATTTTAAAATTAAATTATTGGTTAATTTTTTTGTATTGTTTTTGTAAATTTACTTTGAAATAATTTTTAAGAAAATTCAAATTTTGGAAACAATTATTTTATGTTCTATTCTATAATTTTAAAATTTTTGTTGATGGAATGAATTTATTTATTTCCTAAAAATATGGAAGATTTTGAAAAATATAGCATTGTTATTTTTCCAGATTCTTTTTTCAATAGTAAAAATATTTCCATGTTTTCATATGAATTTAGACTTTTCTTCCCCTAGGTCCTAGCTTTGTGATTAAGAGCCTTGTCAGGTGTTGGAAAAGACTTGGGTTTGAGTCTCTCTAGATTCTTGTATGTATGGGTGTCCATGTTTATTTATATGTTGTTACTTTTTCTTCCCAATAGTTTGTAATAAATATGACTTCAATCATTTCTAATTTCTTTGATGGAAGGAAGCTGTAATATAAATCATTACTTATTAGTCGTAAAGATTTTAAGCCACCCAATAATATAGATTTAGGGGAATTAGTGTAAGGAATTAGAAATAAATTCATGTCATGATCCACTTCATCAAGAGTGGTTGTTATTGAGGAACAAATCTCAAAATGGGGGTTTTATTGTGATAGAAGTGTTTTCATGATATGTTAAGCTGGAATGGGTAAAAACAAGTCCACAACTTGTAGTGATGATTGTGATTGATAGATTTTTACTTCAGATATCTATGGATGAGGATAAGAAATATTACTTTTGAGAGTATTAATGAATCCCAACATGGAATCATGAAACCTAGTGTGCATGCTCCAAATTAGATATTTTTTAAAAAGAAAAGGCTTGTACACAGCCCGATGCAGAGATTCGTAGTTTGACAATTGAAGTTGATTTGATTGATAACTAATTTCAATAATAGTGTTTAATTCCACCTTTATTTTTCCCTCCCTTTCATTATTTTCCTTCATTTATGTCTCAACATGGTTTTATCTCACTATGGATATCATGTTCTTTTAATTACATTTCAAATACATGTTTCTTTTATGTATGCATATAAACTGATGGAAACTTCTTGAGACAGTAATCCCACATGGCGGTTTGAAAAATATATCTCTTGTTTTAGAATTTTACTCCAAATCATTCCAATAAATTTTTAATTTTTTTCATGTTTATCAATTGGGAATTTTTATCATTTTGTATTAGAGACAGGTTGAATTTTTCTATAAAGCTGGACTCCACAACCTCATGTCACGAACTCTTCTAGACATCATCAGAGCATCCTAGAGCCATTAGTGATGGACGTATATTCCCTATAGTGTTTCACCAAGTGGTGAAGGAGACTAGGGGATCGACGATGTATCTGATCTTCATTAAAAAAACTACAGAAACTTTTCCATGATGATGATGGTTATGCTCCAATAATCTGGATTTTGGGATATCATTGATACTAGAAGTGCAAAAATCTATAAGAATAAGATGGTGATGGAGGACATCCTCCATGATTTTTCTATCATATATGATCTCCATACACACCATTATGAAAGACAAAACAGAAGACTGGGACCCCCTCAATACCATATGCATCTGCATTTATCACGTACTCAAGGAAAATTCTCATATCATATTCTAGAAGTATTAATGATTTTATTTTCTAAATAGAGAATTAGTGAAAAACATTGCAATGTGGTTCACCATGGTGGTCAAAAAACTCATAATCCTCAATGATCAAATCCATAAGAAATGGTCATTGAAAATAACTTTCATGTAGTCCCCTCCAGGTTATCCCAAATTTCTCTTATAATTGGAATGCTACTCGATATCTCTACGATCTATGTAGAGGAGGTAATAAGGAAACTCAAAGTGTAAAAGGATAGTTTTGATCCTATTCCCACCATTGACTATAGAGGGAATTTTCTCCTCATGTAGGAGGAGTGGGTTTCATTGATGAAATAGAAACTAATGGGAGAGAGACACTTCAATGAATCCAATAATGAAAATCATCACTGTCGACACCCACGAAAGAATGAAAATGTATCTGACTATGGCCATGATGTCTCAAGAGACCAATGTTGCTATTGTAAAATGAGTGGGTCTTTGGACCAAATATTTCAGCAGCAGGATGAAACATGCTAAGTTTATTCTTATCCATTGTAACTACGTCAATCCTTCCCTCCTTATGGAAAGGGAATAAATCGTGGAGCTTGATACCCTACTATAATGATTCTCCATTTCTAACTCTCGTTCACTATAATTTTCCCCCTCCTTTTGGTTGAGGTGAAGGTATTTTCATGACTCTCTTTGTAGGAATCATGTGATGAGGACCTATTGTACCTTAACACCAGTGACAAAAACCACATGAATTATTCCTAAGGTATGTTCTCTTAGCATGACTATGGGATCCACGACACCATCAAATTTTTTGATAGATCTGTCATCAATATCAATTGGTGTAGGATGATCTTGTTATTCTGTAAGATCGGGGACCACCACATTCTCAAGGGGGTTTACTTCATCTGGAGGCTCCCCACCAACATCATCAACATTAGAAAATATAATGAACATGTTTTTCATTTACTAAAAGATGAAGGGATCCTGATGATCTGAGACAAGACCTAGATCTTACTAGCTAGAATAAATCACTTACCCGACCATTTTTACTAGCTAAGAATCAAAATTTCATAGCCTATATTCTCTTCTTCAAGGATTAAAAGGGTTTCATGGTTCTATAAAATGAGGTAAGACCACCTGTATTTCTATGCTCTATTCAAGCCCAGTCAACATGAAATGGTGTGACAGATTCAGTGGATTGATTATGTTGATAAATAATGTGACAGATGAATTTATGGGAAGCATAAATGAGTGTCTTTCCTATAGAAAGTAAATAATTGTTCATGGTGGCCTCTGTGGGATGATCACAATGATGATGCCAAGTAGTAACTGTTATAATCTGCTACTCTTGGATGAGGTGATTCACTACATGTAGCTCAGTGTAATGAAATCAATGACTAGACTCAAGTAAAAATCAATCAATTTCATGCCAAGGTGGAAGTGCAGATAGTGTTCTGGATGAAGGTCATCTGCACTGACCATAGTGAGGAGTTTTATTTAGTGTAATTCATTTAATACTATGACAAAGGTGTCTTAAAATGAAAAATCAGGACTCCATTCCCACAATAGTTAGATAGGGTTGTTGAATAACAAGTACACACTGTGGTGTCCAGGCTCAAAAACTGATGAAGGCTAAGGGCCATCCCAAGATGATCCGGCATAAGGCCATCTCCAACGCCATATTTTACCTTAACCAAGTAATGACACACAAATTTATAGGATTATTTTATATGAGGCTTGATATGGAAAAAGAACTGTGGTTTAATTTATCCACAATTTTGGCTACATCATGAATTTTATGAATTTGAAGCCACACCCAAAGAATATAGATCACAGGAGTTTTCCAATGATCTTTATTGGGTATGAGTCTGGTTCCAAATCATATTGTTTGTAGAACCCCATCAACAAGAACATTCTTGTAATAGATGATGTCATATTTGCAGTGGTGGAGTAGTGGGATTGGAGTTCTCATGATAAACAAGGTATGTTGAGTAGTGAGTATTCATTAACCATAGAAAACAAAGGGTAATGTATACCATGAATGTTGGATACTAGAAACACTTTTTAAGACAAGAGATAGTCACTAATTCCCACTACCATTCTCTTTATAGATGCTACAACACCAGACATGGTCATGATGATGAACAAGCTGTCATCTGTGATGGATTTTACTTCACCACCATCCAACATGGAGAAAAGATTATAATTAGATCACGGTGATTCTCTACATTGGGTTTTCACCATTGAAAACATTATTAGGCCTACAACACCACTGGTATTTTCACATTGTGTGATCTATTCTCAAGCGAGTTACATTTCACTATGTCCAAGAAGCCAAAATTCTTTAGTGAATAAAAACAACATCTATGTTAGTGCCAGAAATTAAATGAGTAGAATATGATAGTGATTGTTGGGTTTGATAAAGAAACCCCCAAACATCCCTTAGAATGGTCAACAAAACACATTCCATAGAAGTCCCAAAAATATTTTGGCATCCTTGATGGCCAAACCTGCTGACGCCTTGGCTGCCAAGACCTCATGAAATTATTCCATGCTCATTGAAGAGAAGATGGTGGCAAGGGAGGTGAAGTATTTAAGGGAAGAATAGTCCAAGAACATTCTCACGAAGTCACATGGGTGAAAAATGTTTTTAGAGTTGTGATGAAAGTTTGAATTCAATGATATTTGGTGAATGGGACAGGAATTAGTGGCTTTCTGTGGACTAATTTCAATAATGTGGAATAAATTAACATATATATTTCCCTCCACTTAATTATTTTTACTTATTTATGACCCAATATGGATTTAAATCATTATGGATTTAGTGTGGTTTTAATTAAATTGTAAATAAGTCTTTCTTTTATGTGTATATATAATTTAATAGAAGCCTCTCTAGAAAATAATCTCACATGGTGGTGTGAAACACAACTCCCATGTTCTAAATTTCATCTATCAACATTATAGTAAATTATCTTTTGTTCTCATATTGATTGGTCAGTAATTTCCAACATTGATTATTTATGATCAAATACTTTTTCTCAGAGTAATTTTCTCTATATTATGGTTGACTAAAGATGGAGGGGCTTCCGAGTTCTCCCACGTTCTAGCTGTAAGTGTGAACTGAAACAAGAACTGGGTGTTTGTTATAATACCACAATAAATACCAAACCAAAGGATACACCTTTTTCTCTTAAATATAGAGCTTTATATTGAATATTATTAGTGGAGTTTTCAATTTATGTTTCCTTTATAGAAGCAAGATATGATGGCTCTTCATGCTGATGATGTTCCATGTGAAGGGTCACTATTTGATAGTGTAAGCATGCCCGTTAAGAATTGAATCCAAATTTTATTTGAATCATTAATCAGCTGATAAGAGAATTACAATGCCTCATTAATTTCTTGTCACTCCTCAACAGTATTTTATCTCACTTTCACCATATGTTATTCACTAAAAATCATTCACATATATTTATTTCTTTGTCTCATATCACATTACAACAATTTTTCTCTTTTATTAATTTTTTTATGTTTTATTAGTTCTGAGGTTTTTCCTAAGTTCACAAACATTAAATTTTTCATTTCACATAGATATGATCATTCATAGATATACTATATTTAGAGTGTAATAAATAAATTTATTATACCATATACAAATATAATTGTCCTAGATGTTTCTAGTATTATATATTATGTTTTTAAGTGTTTGAGTACTTGAAAGAACATTTATAATAATCATGGGGTAGAGAGGTATGATTTTGTCTTTTAGTGTATACTATGTCATGGTATATCAATGATTATGTTATAGTGAGCTTAGTTTTGGTGGTGGTTTGGCTATGGGAATGGTGTCTTGGTTTTTTTGGTTCATGAAGTTGGAGTTGAATCTGATCATTTTGAGAAGTTATTTTCTTGGTAGTAGTTTATGGTGTGGAATATGTTGTAAAACCCCATCGTTTAAGAAAATTGAAAACATGAGACACTTATTCCATACATAATTACACTTTGTTTTAATGATATTGTTATAAAATATCTATTAAACATAATTTTGTCACTTCAATAATTTCAATTTCAAAAAACTGTTATCTACAGTTGTGATCAGTATGTTATTTGGAGTCTAATAGGACCAACTTGTTTATTGGTCAATAGTAACATATCTTAATGAATTTTAATATGAATAGTAAAATTATCCTTATTAATTGTAAATCATATTATTATTTTATTTTCTAATGGTTTTCTGATAATGAGATCTTGGTTAATTTTTCAAGGTGATATAAAATGAGTTATAGTTTTAAAATTGTTTTTTTGGAATAAAATATGATCTTATTAAAAAATTAAATTACTCATATTTAGAAAATTATTTTCAATAAATGGACATAATTTCAGAATTCTACATGTCATAAAATTGTTAGGGTGATGTTTTGAGATATTTCTAAAGTAGAAGAATTTTTGTGAATAGTGAAATTCGATAATTTACCAAAAAAAGCTAAATAAATGAATTGTTTTCATCCTGATTGAGTCATGGATGAGTTATGTGGACATTGGATCGAAATAATAGACACTTATTACTATTTTGGGTCACATGAATAAATAATATTCACAGTCATTAGAAAAAATTATAATCTATTGATTAAAATAACTGTAAAACCCTCCTCTCATCCACTATAAATACCACCCTCACCCCCTCTTCCTATCACACCACTTTAGCTTTGAAAAATGTCTAAATTCTTCACAATAACCTTAAAAAAGATCTTCCCCATGACCAAGACCTTTAGGTCTCCCAAAAAGGCCATAACCAAGCGCCTTAAGGGGAATCTCAAGGAGAAGAGATGAAGAGGTAAATATCCCCTTTCATTTTCTGGTGTTTTATTTTCAATTAATTTTATATTCTTATACTATCTTCCTCTACCCTAATCCAACATGAATAAAAGCTAAATAATATTATATATTCCGGATTTTATCTTTTTTACAAAAAAAATCAATTTCATTCTCATTCTCCTATTCCTATAATTTTAAAAATAAAAACACAGTTCGTGATGTGGTGATTTATCAAAATCATGGATGAGGTGTTTTCAATTTAATTTACTTCAATCAAAACTGGTTAAAAAACCATTTTAGAGGTTGAAAAATATTTTAATGTTTATGATATATCCTCTTTCAGGTTCTGGAGTGAAGATATATACATCATATTACGTTATATAATTAAACATGTTTGTGATAACCAAAGAACCATCAAAATGATCTAAACTGATATCACTAATGATTTATCTAATAATTCATCCTTATACAATATAACCAAAATTATTTATAGAATAATTTAATATTTTCAAAACATATTAATACCATTTCATTCCACTTCTATATTTTCTCTTCTATTCGACAAGGAAATGCTTTGCAAACAGACCTTGGAAATCGTGTAAAGAACCCACCTGAAACACTGGAAAGAACAAAATATTATTAATAAAAGTGTGGAATGATGTTATAAAATTATCAAATAAGGTGTTATAAACATTAATATGTTTCTCTAAAATATTTATAACACTATTTTGACCCTTATAAATTAGGTTTAAAGACATTTCAAGTAATACAAACCAAAGGTAAGAGAATTCTTAACATAAATAACATTCTTTGGGTTAACCTTCAAATCATTAATTATGTGCTACTAAGATTATTTGTGAAATTAATTTTTCTTAATATTATGTTTAATTATGTGGATTTAGAGTGTATACATATAATCCGTTAATTCATTAAATTCACACTTCAATTGTATGATATTTTAAGCGACATTCCTTTCAAAATCATTTTTAAAAATTCCATTTTACACAATTCAAAAGAAATGTTATTATAAAACTATTGATGTTTTATGATTTTTTTCTAGTTATTTATAATTTATTAGGATATAGGTTGGGACCTATATCTTCCTAAAATTTATTGGGTATGTGTAATTTGGAGGTCATCTTTATGGTTTCTCTAAGTGTAATTATAATTGTTTCACTATAAGGTAGTCATGAGGGTTACATTATAAGGTAGTCGTGAGGGTTGAAAATTATAAGATAGACATGTGTGTTACAAAATTACGTAATTAATAACCCAAGATACCCTTATGATCTATTTATATTTTCTATTACTTATAGAAATATCATGTTTCATAAAGAATGTATATGATTCTTTAAGGGTGAGAATCATGTCTTTGTGAAAATGATTTCATTGATTATAAGTTTTCATGGACTAATGGATTCATTCCATCTTATTATATCCCTTAATAATATTTTTATGCATGTCCCATGTTTCTAAATGCTCTACAATGGTTATAAGTATGTGTAAGAGAATAGAGAAAGTAAAATTAAATATTGTTATGATTCTTTGAAGAAATCATGTATTTGTTTTATGTTTAAAATTTTATGTTTTGGGAGGAATTAATATTATATTAATGTTACCCACATTGTATTCTTGTGGTTTTATATGTATGAGATATGTACTAGCTTTAAAAAACAATAAACCAGAAAGATCTTTGGGATTGTAAAGAATTTAAATCTAATTGAAATAACTATAATATGGAATATTTAAGGCCAGGTCCTTATAGATTTTGAAAGGATCCAAGTATGTTTTTTAATGTTTTGATATATACTTATTTCATCACACACTTTTTCCCTCACACTTTGATTTATATGTTTTACTTCTCCCTAACATTATTTTATTTAGAGCTACTACATGCTAATATCTTTTATATCTATTATTTATTGTTTATATTTGTTATTCACTATTGTTCTAAATTATTTTTTATTCATAGTTTATATTTTATTCTCATTATTATTCTATTTTTTTACGTTTTACATTATTTCTCTATTACTTAAATTTTAAGTTAGATAAATGGTTCCTTGACCCTATTTTTTATGGAGATGGAACCTATAATCTGGAAAATATATTTTATTGATGAATATTTTTTGTAAAAGTATTAAATTTTTATCATTAGTGGAATTAATTACACATATATAATGTTTTTGTCATACATATAAATATGGAAAAATTCCTTGAGATTAGATATTGGTAAATTATTATAACCATTACTCATATGTATTTTTATGGGAGATGACAGAAAAATATTTTTTACCAAGTCATAAGAATTTTAACGTAAGTTTTATGTATTCAGTCAGCTGTGAAAATTTTGCTTTTACATATCCAATGATGTTAAGTTAGAAGAAAACTCGATATTTGGAAAAGTATTCATTATAAGATAAATAATATTACCTTTACAGACAGAGTTAGGAATAATTTTATGTATTATCATCAGATAAGAATATTTGGGTATTTTCTAAAGATAAGCATCTAACACTCTATGGTATTTACATATACATATTATGGTGAATGTATGATATGTTAATGAATTCAAAAGATAGTTTTTGAGATGAAAAGTATGAAGTGATGATTAATTTAACATATATTTCCTTTATTTGTTGAGATGATTTTTTAACACCATAATGAAGAATGGAATGTTGTATTGAGACATATATAATATTTATTGATTCTTTTAATATTTATATGCTCACATTATGAATATTGTAACAATTTCATGATCATGAAAACATATCCATGATGAAAAGAATAATCACATTATGATGTGATTAAAAAACTTTTAACACCTATAGAATTTGGAAGTTAAATATGAATTTTATATATTAGAAACTAAAATACATAAATTATTAGAAAGGAACCATATTAATTTTTTTAAGAATATTAATTTCTGATTGACTTGGAAAAAAATGTAAATTATTTTGAATGATTTTATTTTATTGTTGCATGACTATTATTTAATGCTTTATTTTCAAAAATATATAATAATGGCTATTCTATAATTATAGGGAAAATTATATATTTAATTTACTATATTCATATTTAATTATTAATGTGATAGAGGACTGCATTGGTTATTCTTTGAATTATATATATTCTTTCAAGTAATATAATGAATAAAAATAGAAAAAACAAAAGTGATACAATGTTATAGTTTGATACACATAGAAATCTACAGTGAGGAAAATAGAAGTGAAATATTTTGTGCATTCATTATCCTCTTATTGATTTTATCATCATAATGAAATGAGGAGAAGAACATAGGGAAATAAAGAAGGATAATAAGTAATCTGATGTTATCTTCAAGATCACATGTTATGGTCATGATGTATTTATGACATTGAAAAAGACTATTTCAAAGATACACTAAGAATATTTATGTAAAATTTTATACATTGTAATCCCATTAAACACCCTAATATGGGGATATGAATATCAGTGAATCAAATTTCGTATTTATATTAAACCTAATTTTGATTCTGTTTTCAAGTAAGTAATGAAAACTTTAATAAGATTTTGAATAAAAACCAAAAATTTAAAAAATATAGAGCATGAGAACATTAATTTTACTTGGTTCGCCTATGATTGTTTAATTTATGGGGAATATACAAATGATGTGTTGATATACATGATTAACCCTGACTTCACCTATATAAGGTTACTACATTCAAGAGAGATCACTAATCCAAAAAGGTATACGGCCTCTTACTCTCTTATAGTCACTAATTTTTTAGGGTCATACGAATATGGGAAAAATGCATAACACATTCAGAAATATTGGTTTAATATTTTAGCACCAATAAAAATGATGTTTCTCATGACCCTCCATTTCTCCATTTCCTTATTTATTCAATGATATGAATACTATTCTCTTTTCATTGATGCTTGACATTCAAAGAATTATAATCTTTTCAAAAATTACATCATAAATATAGATAATGGAAGTATTCTACATTTTATATGTTCCATCACTTAAAATTCAATGAAATTTACCTATCTAAAATATATGTCTCCCTCTTTTCTTCTTCTGAACATAAAAAAATCCTCTACTTCCACAAGAATTTGGAATTTCAATTAAAATTCAAAAGTATTGATTAACCACTAACTTCCAAATCATCCAATACTGCCATTTGATTATCTCCAACAAAATCATCCTCGTTGGATTTAAATCAGTTTTTTAAATATCTATCCATAACTTTCATGAGGTTATATATTATTAAATTCTACAAATATGAGGGTAAATTTTATATTTTTTAAATATAATGACAAGGTACCATCACCAAACATTGATTTTGAGAATCGTTTTAGGATGACCAAGGCATATTCCTACACTTATCATAACATAGTTTGAATTACAAATTGAACCTACCTTCAAAACACATCCTAATACACTCACAACTCATACTAAAAAAACTATACAAAATCCTACAACAATAAATTCCCACCTCCATGAGATGGTTCTCTTCTAATGATCCTTTTTTAGGTGGAAATTTTTAAGATAAAATGAATTCATATATAGTGATTTGGGAATCACTATTTTTTAAATTGAAACATGAAAGTAATTTTTTTCTCTACTTTAGTGTGGTCACCACCACTAGGTTATAATTTTTACTTTATCAACATGATTTTCAAAATTATAGGTTAAATATCTTACATGGAATTTTTGAATCTCCATTACTTACAAGATACCCTATACTTCATTTATAATATAATGGTAACTATAATAGAGTCCCCATCCTCACCATTTCTCACAAGTAAATTCCCCATTAAGAATTTCATCCACTATAGTGTGATTGTCATCATGACCCAACCTTTGTCATCCCTAAAAATGACACTTATGTTAGACCGTGGTAAGTCGTGAATAGTATTCACAATACCCATGGGTTAGAAACAAGAATATTGGCTTCAATAAATACATTTTGGAATGGGGCTTTCCATAATCAACCAAGAAATCATCAAATGACATGTATAAAAAAATAAAACATTTTCAAATAATGCCATAAAGTGTAAAAAATGTATAATGAAAAATAAGTGACAATAAAAAATAGGTATCCAAATTAGTTGAGACTAACAATAACCCATATACATGTGATATTAGGGATAAAATCCCATAATCTTAAAGCCAGACTCCCAAACCACGCTAATACAGATACATGATTCCTCCTTAAGGTGCCTTGCCCTTACCTATGTTAGATAAAACTAGATTTTAATACACATAAATTTATATTTAGGGTGCGAGATAAATAATCCCAGTAGGATCCCACCATGTGTTTCAAAATAAATATTTAATAAATGTACTAATTATTGTCATTTAGGTTATATAAATTCATAGAATAAATATTTATAATGATTTTAGTAAAACAATGAAATTTTCCCTTTTATAAATTTTTAAAAATCATGGATAATTTAATAAACCTTTTTTATTTTAAAACAAAAATTTTCAAACAATTTTTTCCTAGAATTCATGAATAATTATTTCATAATGGAGAAACATTGAAACTGAGTCTTGGGAAATATTAGGCCTATAGAATCCCACCTTTTGTTCACATAAAATTTCATTACATTATACAAAACCGAGGATCTTTAAGGTTTAGTGTCTTGGAAACCAGGAACTTATTACATGAGAAAAAATATTCTTCTTAAACACTTGAAAGGATTCCTCATTTCTTCATCCTAAGTTCATTACAACATCTCATAACCTGGGAGAATACATTAAAGTAATGGGAGAGCAAAAGTCCCAATAAGGGAAATAAGGGAATCATTTTACATGAGAACTTGGGATACATCAAAAGTCATGAAAAATAACTTTAAGGAATGACAAAGAGATCATGAGGCATATCATAATAAAAATAACTTGTTTCATAACTTGATGATGTGGCTACAACATTTAACATAGACAATCAGGAACATATGACCAAGGTCCATCCCCAAGGTTTCATTTGAAATTACCAAGGTTATTCACCAAGGTATCATTAAAATTGTAATCTCTAGTGGTTACATCATTACCCAATGCATTGGAGCGTTATCAGGGCGTACCCTTAAATTTGTAATCTCTAGTGGTTACATCATTACCCAATGCATTGGAGCGCTATCAGGGAACACCCTTAAATTTTTCTTTATTATCATGTGAGCCACATATATCATCATCAAACATTTCATAAATAACCGATATAGCATAAAAGAAATGGTTTTCCTTTCATAATCACAACGTTTTAAAAACTGCTTTAAAGACAAGATCTTTATGTCACTTTAAACCCACGAAAAAGGAAATCTAGTTTCATGAATGTAAATCCCAGAATTTAAAATAAAACATTTATATATATATGTGAATACCCCTATAGAAGAAAGTTCTTTGATTATTCACTTAATAACATAAAATAATTTGAGAAAAAGAGAGAGGCATTTTGAGAGGAACATTCTACAGCATAACGGCTATGTTGCAGGGTTTTAGAAAATTTTGAAAAGAGAGGGGACATGGGTCAGCCACTCATAAATGATCTATAAAATAGTAGGAGGACAGAATATAAAGGATTTAAGAACATGGTAATGAAATTTGAATTATATAACACATAAAATGAAAAACATGTAAGGAAGACACAAATAAGATTTCTCTTATGAAAATTCGGCAGCCTAACGACGTCACTTAAAACAACAAAAAATTGAAATGAAGAGATAAAATAGGGTCTCTCATCATATGAAAATAAAATATCAGTATGATAGATATAGAGATCATACCCCAACATAATAAAAGGAACTTGAAATACTTGACATGAAAATAGATCTTGAAAACAAGAAGGGTGAAAGAACCCCTTAAAAATTCGGCAGCCTAACGACGCCACATAGAACTTCAAAAAGTAAATTGATGAGATAAAATATGGTCTCTCATCATATGAACATAAAATATAAGTATGATATATTTATATATCATTCCAAAACAAAATAAAAAGGAACATTAAAGACTTGACATGAAAATAGATCTTGAAAACGAGAAGGGTGAAAGAACCCCTTAAAAATTTTGCATGCCTAACAGCGCCACTTAAAACATCAAAAATGAATTGAAGAGATAAAATAGGGTCTCTAATAATATAAATATCAAATATTAGTATGATAGATATAGAGATAGTACCCCAAAAAAATAAAAAGGAACTTGAAATACTTGACATGAAAATAGATCTTGAAAACGAGAAGGGTGAAAGAACCCCTTAAAAATTCGGCAGCCTAACGGTGCCACTTAAAAAATCAAAAAATGAATGGAAAAGATCAAATAGGGTATCTCATCACATGAACATAAAAGATAATTATGATATATATAGAGATCATACCCCAACAAAATAAAAATGAACTTGAATGACTTGACATGAAAATAGATCTTGAAAACGAGAAGGGTGAAAGAGCCCCTTAAAAATTCGGCAGCTTAACGGCGCCACATAAACATTCTTAAAATGAATTGATGAGAGAAAGAGGGGGTATCTCATCATATGAAAATAAAAAATTACAGTAGGATGAATATAAAAGAAAATCCCCAACATAAGAACTTGGGGCTTAAAATAAATGACATAAAAGAAAGTACTTGGAAAGAAAGAGAGAGGTAGGATCCCTTACCGTAAAATGTATCTCTTAAAACTCAAAGGTCGGGACCTTGAGGTCTTGGGGGAACCTTGGGAGGACTCTTTGGGAGGTAATGAGACCAGATATTTGTTGGGGGAGGGTTGGGAGTGAAAACTAAAGGAGGAAAGGGTGGGTATTTATAGGGAAAGTGAGGGGACAAAGCATTAATGGCCAAGGGACACCTCATTGGTGGTATTGGAAAAACCATGGGCTTAACCATGGTATTTTCCCATGGTATTGGCCACTTGAGACACCTCATACCTTATATTACTATTCATAAGTCGACCATATTGATTACATACTTAATACATCATTTAATGATGTCATTAAACACCCATAACTTAAAAACTGTATTTTCACTATTCATCGAAAATTCATCTTTCTCAGAAAAATCCCAAAATTTCACCTTAACCAAATATCGATGCTCTGAGTTCAAAAATTAAATCCATTTTATAAAAATAATTTTCTAAATATTTTTAATTTAATTTTTAAATAAATACACTATTCACCGAAAATTCATTTTTTTCGGAAAAATCCCCAAAAATTACCTTAACATAATATCGATGCTCTGAGTTCAAAAAAGAAATCAATTTTATAAAAATAACTTTATAAAAATTTTAAATTTAATTTTTAATTAAAAAACACTATTCACATGGAAAAACTAATACTTGACTAATAATTTCTGAAACATTTATTTACTTATTTTATTAAATCACATTACTTAATCAAGGTGCCTAGATTATATTAATACTTTCTTTAAGTGAGATTACTAATCCATTTTGTCACATTACTAATCCTAAGCATAAAATCACTATTCATAATTTATTATTCATCAAAAATTAAGTTGATCTTATTAGACACTAAATTTCGTACTGAACATAATTGTAGAAGACCATTTTTTGAAAATCATTACACATAATTAATTATTTAAGGTTTACATAAATATTTTCAAATATTATTTTTTTAGAATTAATCAAAAATATGCATACTATATTTATCCAGACATTTGAAAATTCACAAACTTCATCATAAGAAGAAATCACAATTTTTATTTAAATCAAAGGATTACACAAGGTTGTTATGGTCTCTCTACATAGCCCCTTACAACCCCAGCATAGGACCTAAGTGTAAGGTGTGTTAAGGTGAGAGAATCTGAGGGCGGCTCGACCAACATTTCACGAGTAGTAATTTCTGTCAGTTTGAACTTCTCGCGAAGGAGATTCCGTTTTAACTTCACACGATGAGGTTAGGCTTGGGTTTGGTCCAGACCAAAGCCCAGTGGTGCTACCTCCTTCCCAAGTTCCATTAGATGGGCTTCGATTGGCCCGAGACTACTCGATGAGGCCATTGAATCTTCTTTCTATATTAATTAACCGAGATCACTTGTATTTAGAGACAATAATCAAAACGTTTAGTTTCAAGCGGTCATATTGACCAATGGTCACATAACAGTCAGAACCCAATGGTCTCATTTTAATTATACTCATGTTATCAAATGAAATAGTTTTGTTGAGTATAAAAAATAAAACAACAAAAAAAATTAGGAAACAATATTTATTCAAAATTTCGGGTCGTTAAAATCTTCCCCCTTAAGAAATTGCGTCCTTGAAATTTTTAAAATTGGGTGTGGAAATTTCATTGAACGCCCCACATCAGAAAAAGAGTCAGTAACAGTATTACTTAAAAAGAAAGAAACGGAAGAACAAAGGTCACCTGAGTTAACCCATACTAGGATTCCATGTTTGAAAACATGGACATGGAAGAGAAAACAAAGGGTCATGTTCAGATGAAGGGTGATATAAAACATGATTAGGAGAAATTTAACAACAAGAAAGTCACAAAATTATGATGGGTTAGACGGTATTTGATTTCCCAGTAGGAAACGTTAACAGAAAATGTTTTTGTTTTATGTTCCTTTTCATAGTTTTGAGGAATTCATTTACTACATAGAATAAAAACACAATGAAATATACCTACCTTCAAGTAGAGTTTCATCCTTTAAAAAGTTTCTACTAAAAATAATCTTTTCTCTAAAATATGAGCATTCAAAACTACTTGGTCTCATCAAAGCACAAGAATCATCTTCTAAAGAATCACGTAATTTACAAAAGATTAATTATCTATTTCTTTTATCTTTAAACATTATCCCAAAAACAGAAGGGGTAAGATAAAACAATTCTTCGAAAAGAAAGAATCCCATAGGAAGGGAAACTACTTTTAAGTCTTCAAAATTCCACGGTACTACCCAAAGTTCATCATAGACTATTCCATAAACAACTGTCCCTAAAATTACTCAAAATAAACCAAACTAAGATTGAAACCCAAATACAAGAAGGATTTGATAACACAGTCTTCCAAAATAAACTTTATCATTCATCTCCAAACAACATCAACCACTCCTAACATCTTATAACAAAAGTAACCAACCTAAACATATTTCCCCCAATATAGGTTAATAATTTCCATAATTAACCTAGATTATCATAAGTTCACCTTAAATTCATCGATTCATCAAAATATAAGTCAACCTTTACTCCTCAAAGAAAATACCGTAGTAATCTATTTACCTCGATCAAATAGGGTTCACAAAAGAGTGAATGTCTTCCAAAATAATAATCAACTTTAAATACCCTATTCAACTTTATCAGATGAACAACCTTGAGACTTCGTCTTCTTCTTCCTTGATGAATTTGGTCATTCAACTAGGTAAAAATTATTAATTGTGATTTTTGATAGCTGGTTTGGCATAATCAAAATATGTTCAACATGATCTCTCATCATCTCTCTCATATTAATAGGGAAATCATCACATTTCCTATCTCATTGGTTGTTGGGAAATGTTCTTCCATTTCCCGCAATTAACTAAGAAAAGAAAGTATAATTAGGGGCCTTAAATACTTATCCAATAATCATGAAAAGGAAACTTAAATCATAGATGGATAAAATTGCAGAATAAAAGTATACCATAACTTGTGATCCCCTAGGTTCCAATCTAGGTTATCCATGATCATATATTCTTATGTGAATATTTATTTTATTTTATCTTTTACCCTTCATTAATTGTTCATACTAAGCTTATGAATTTTCCAAATAATATCTGCTAGGAGTGTTGTAACCAAGAGTGCAGCAAGGCCCGTTTTTGTCTACCAGTTCCTATTTGAGTCTAGCTCAAAGTACTATTTTCGGGTTTTACCCCTATGTACATCTATGCCAGATCCACCTCTACCTGCTCGTATCTAGACAGGGATGTATTTTCTTAGAAACCCCTTACTCAATACTCACCAAAATACCAGGAAGATTTCCTATATTTAAAAATTTCTATAGGGTTCTTCCTAAAGTTTTCAAATCCTAATTTCCACAAATAACTAAACCTTCCTTTGATACCAAATACAGCATCGTGCATTTTTATCACTTAAAATTTCATTACATTATACAAAATCAAGGCTCTTTAAGGTTTAGTGTCATGGATACTAGGAACTTATTACATGAGAAAAAAAATTCTTCTTAAACACTTGAAAGGCTTATTCATTTGATCATCCTATGTTCATTACAACATCTCATAACCTGGGAGCATACATCAAAGGAAATGGTGAGAAAAAGGCCCAGTAAGGGAAACAAGGGAAACATTTTACATGAGAACTTGGGATACATCAAAAGTCATGAAAAATAACTTTAAGGCATGAGAAAGAGATCATGAGGCATATCATAATAAAAATAACGTGTTTCATAACTTGAAGATGTGGCTACAAAATTTAACTTAGAAAATCATGAAAATATCACCAAAAGACCATCCCCAGGGTGTCATTTGAAATTACCAAGGTTATTCACCAAGGTATCGTTAAAATTATAATCTCTAGTGGTTACATTATTACCCAATGCATTGGAGCGCTATCAGGGTGCACCCTTAAATTTGTAATCTCTAGTGGTTACATCATTACCCAATGCATTGGAGTGCTATCAGGGCGCACCCTTAAATTTTTATTTATTATCATGTGAGACACATATATCATCATCAAAAATTTCATAAATAACCCATATAGCATAAAAGAAATGGGTTTCCTTTCATAATCATAACGTTTTAAAAAGTGCTTTAAAGACAAGATCTTTATGTCACTTTAAACCCACAGAAAAGGAATGAGGGTTTCATGTATGTAAATCACAGAATTTAAAATAAATTTTTTTGATATATATGTGACTACCCCGGTAGAAGAAAGAGCTTTGAGTATTTACTTAATAACATAAAATAATTTGAGAAAAAGAGAGGCATTTTGAGACGAAAATTCTATAGCATAACGACTATGTTTCAGGGTTTTAGAAAATTTTGAATAGAGAAGGGACATGGGTCACCCACTCATTAATTATACATAAAACAATAGGGGGACATAATATAAAGAATTTACGAGCATGGTAAAGAAATTTTAATGATATACAATATGAAATGAAAAACATGGAAGGAAGACAAAAATAAGATTTCTCTTATGAAAATTCAGCAGCCTAACGACGTCACTTAAAACAACAAAAAATTGAAATGACGAGATCAAATAGGGTATCTCATGATATGAACATAAAAGTTTAGTATGATAGATATTGAGATCATACGCCAACATAATAATAGGAACTTTAAATACTTGACATGAAAATATATCTTGAAAATAATAAGGGTGAAAGAACCCCTTAAAAATTCGACAGCCTAACGGCGCCACTTAAAACATCAAAAAATGAATTGACGTGATAAAATAGGGTATCTCATCATATGAACATAAATGATAAGTATGATAGATATAGAGATCATAACCCACTAAAATAAAAATGAACTTTAAAGACTTTACATGAAAATATATCTTGAAAACGAGAAGGGTGAAAGAACCCCTTAAAAATTCGACAGCATAACGACGCCACTTAAAACATCAAAAAATGAATCGAAGAGATAAAATAGGGTCTATAATAATACGAACATAGAATATCATTATGATAAATATAGATATAACACCCCAACAAAATAAAAAGGAACTTGAAAGACATGACATGAAAATATATCTTGAAAACGAGAAGGGTGAAAGAACCCCTTAAAAATTCGGCAGCCTAACGGTGCCACTTAAAACTTCAAAAAATGAATTGAAGAGATCAATAGGGTCTCTCATCATATGAACATAAAATATCAGTATGATAGATAATGATATTATACCCCAACAAAATAAAAAGGAACTTGAAAGACTTTACATGAAAATGGATCTTGAAAATGAGAAGGGTGAAAGAGCCCCTTAAAAATTCGGCAGCTTAACGGTGCCACATAAACATTCTTAAAATGAATTGATGAGAGAAAGAGGGGGTCTCTAATCATATGAACATAAATAGGAAAGTAGGATGAATGTTAAAGAACATCCCCAACATAATAACTTGGGGCTTAAAAGAAATGACATAAAAGAGAGTACTTGGAAAGAAAGAGAGAGGTAGGATCCCTTACCTTAAAACGTATCTCTTAAAACTCCAAGGTCGAGACCTTGAGGGCTTGGGGGAACCTTGGGAGGACTCCTTTAGAGGTAATGAGACCCGAGCTTCGTTGGGGGGGGGAGTTTGGAGTGAAAACTAAAGGGGAAAGGGTGGGTATTTATATGGAAAGTGAGGGGACAAGACATTAATGGCCAAGGGACACCTCATTGGTGGTATTGGAAAAACCATGGGCTTAACCATGGTATTTTCCAATGGTATTGGCCACTTGAGGCACCTCATACCTTATATTACTATTCATAAGTCGACAATATTGATTAAATGCTTAATACATCATTTAATGATGTCATTAAACACTCGTAACTTAAGAACTGTATTTTCACTATTCATCGAAAATTCAACTTTCTCAGAAAAATCCCAAAATTTCACCTTAACCAAATATTGATTCTCTGAGTTAAAAAATGAAATCCATTTTAAAAAAATAATTTTCAAAATATTTTTAATTTAATTTTTAAATAAATACACTATTCACAGAAAATTCATTTTTTTTCAGAAAAATCCCCAAAAATTACCTTAACATAATATCAATGCTCTGAGTTCCTAAATGAAATTCATTTTATCAAAATAATGTTCTAAATATTTTTAATTTAATTTTTAATTAAAAAAAACTATTCACCCGAAAAAAATAATACTTGACTAATAATTTCTGAAACAATTATTTACCTATTTTATTGAATCACATTACTTAATCAAGGTGCCTAGATTATATTAATACTTTCTCTAAGTGAGATTACTAATCCATTTGTTCACATTACTAATCCTAAGCATTAAATCAATATTCATAATTTACTATTCATAAAATATTATGTTGATCTTATTAGATTATAAATTTCATACTGAACATAATTGTAGAAGACCATTTTTTGAAAATCATTACACATAATTAATTATTTAAGGTTTACATAAATATTTTCAAATATCATTTTTTTCAGAATCATCAAAAAAATGCATACTATATTTATCCAGACATTTGAAAATTCACAAACATCATCATAAGAGGAAATCACAATTTTAATTTAAATCAAAGGATTACACAGGGCAGTTACGGTCTCCTTATATAGCCCCTTATAACCCCAGCATAGGACCTAAGTGTAAGGTGTGCTAAGGTGAGAGAATCTGAGGGCGGCTCGGCCAACATTGCACGAGTAGTAATTTCTATCAATTTGAACTTCTCGAAAAGGCGATTCCATTCTAGATTCACATGATGTAGTTTGGCTTGGGATTGGTCCAGAGAAAAGCCCAGTGGTGCTACCTCCTTCCCAAGTTCTGTTAGATGGGCTTTGATTGGCCCGAGACTACTGGATGTGGCCATCGAATCTTCTTTCTATATTAATTATCCATGATCACTTGTATTTAGAGACAATAATCGAAATGTTTAGTTTCCAGTGGTCATATTGACCAATGGTCATATAACAGTCAAAACCCAGTGGTCTTATTTTTATTATACTCATGTCATCAAATGAAATAGTTTTGTCGAGTATAAAAAATAAAATAACACACAAAATTAGGAAACAAGATTTATTCAAAATTTCAGGTCGTTTCAAGGCCCCTGTTTTCTATGATCATCACACCCAGTGATCAAATGCATATATTAGAACATATCCATAAAAAACAAAACTGGTGATGAGGGAAAGAACCCAATAAGTGTACCCCTATATCTTGATAAAATTTTGTTAGAGTGTTAGTGTAAATACAATATTTGTAGATGAAAACCATCATTGTGTGCTTTTCCCTCCCGTTTTCCCCTCCCACGTATCCCAAATTCCTATATGTCATAGCCGACATTAGAGAAATTTTATTTTAAAATTTTCACACACATAGAGTGTTCTCTTTAAAAAAATATTATACCAGGATTCTGGACATTCATAGATCCAAATCATTTCATGATCAGTTCACACATTAATAAAAAACATCCATACTAATAATAAATCGTTCTTTTAAATAAATTTACATCATTAATATGAAATGGTAAATCCATTTTAAATAGAAACTCAAACTATAAAATTTCAATAGTCATAAATCATTTCAAAAAATGATTTATGAAAACCAATTTAGGATGGCCAAGCATTCAAGGATTTTGAAACAAAGGCATTTCAGGAAACCACATACCAAAAAAACAATAGAATCTAAAATAACCAATGTGGATCCAAAATACAAGGATAAATATGGATATTAGAAATCAAGAGAAGACCCTAAAATATGATACTCAAATCATGAAACCAAGATTCATTAATCCTAGGAATGAAAGCACAAAGAGAAACTACATACCAAGAATTTTAATGAAGAATCACACTATGATCAAGGTAGATTCAGTGTCTACATACATTTCTCGCAATGGATCTATAATAAAATACCTTATATCTTGACACTAACCGTAGATCTAGTAATAACATTTCTAATATATGAATCATTTCAATTATATGTTAGGTGATCTAAAAAATCCATAAATAATAATAAAGGGTGATTTATTACCATGATTTTCGTAGATCCAAAGTCTCTATATCTATAGGAAAATATCTATAGAAGAGGTGATATATCTAAAATATCTAAGAGGCATCATGGTGATTTAGATATTATTCTATAATAGAAATAATTATATCAACAAAAGGTGTTTTATTCATAAAAATAATTTTTTCGGATAAATCAATTTTCATCCCATGCTTTAGTTACATGTTTTGGAAAGTTAGGCACTAATCGTGCACCCATTTCTATACACTATATAAGCCACATAGTTTAGACAGATAGATTTTTAATCTATATACCAATCATTAACTCAATTTTGAACACCGGTGAATCCACACAATTTAAAAAATCGCACACAAACTCTGTAGAACTCCACTGTCCTAAATCACAATAAGGAACATTGTTTTTTAGGAATTCCACATGGTTTTTCTTAATAATACTCCAACCATGAACATGCCGTGAAACTCCAAAATTTCACAAAATCACATAGAATGAACCAAGAACTATAAAAAACAAAACATGGTCAACAAATGTATATTAATACCTAAAAGTGGCATCAATATGTGAAAATTATCATAACCATATGACTTTTTGTCAGTATAATGTCATGTTGATGAAAACTAATCAAAGGAAAGATGAGGTAACTTATCCCTAATCATCAACACTAGTTACCAAATCTCAGGATAATCCATTAAATGATTATATAACATTCATATCAATGAGATATATTTCTCACACATAATCATTTTTAGATAATGACAACCCAAACTGGTCAATTAACAACAGACATATCCAGTTCCAAAAAAAGATCTTACCTATTCAAAACATGAGTTTAATTAGGGTGGTAATTATTAATAACAAATACACAGAAGAAAGAATGGTTATAATTCAATTGAGATGATAAATATAACTAATATTCCACCATTCAAATATACCCAGTGGTCTCAAATGGTCCCATGTGTCTGACAACTAATTTTACCTACATCCTAAGCATACAATGACCTAACCAAGGTGAAATTTTAAAAAGCATGTGGACACCTTTTGAAAACCCTAGAGGATGATATTAATGATACATATAAGATTTATACCTCCTCTAAGTAATCTTATTTTATTGAAGAACAATCTAAATTTTCACTAATGTCTCATGAACAAAGCTTGGTCATTGAAGAGAAGTTCTGTCCACCTAAGAACATTAAGGAGGAGACTTACATGGTTGATAATACAAATTTTCAATGTGATCCATTATTATTGATGATTTTTATCTACAATTATAAGGAAACACAACCTGTCCCAAATAGCTATCCCAAGAGACTATAACATAAATCATACAAGCACCAAGAATATACTCTAAAATCTCAATTTCTTAGCATGTATGCATGTCTATAAAAGGAATATATGTCATTCTCAATTATAAATGAGACCCCATTTCCTCTTGGAGGACTTTCCAAATGTTAGAGGATAATTGATGGTCCTTATCAGAAATAATATAAAATGACACACCAATAATTCTCATGATTTCTTGAATCTACAACTTTACATTATTGTCAACCTTGGAGGTGTATCAAATCAGAATAAGATGAGATGACTTGTTGAGTCAATAAATTACCAACCATATGGAATTAGTCTCCTAGGGAGACTATGGTAACACAATGATGAACTCAGTAGATACCTCATCCCATTAAAAAAAAGCGTCTAGATATGATATAATGAACACAACTGATTTTGGTGTTTGGACTTAATCTCGTGGCTGGTATAGCAAGGAGACATGAAATAATCTATTTTACATTTCAAACAATGACACCAAAAGTAATACTTCTTATCATAATATATCTTATTTGTACCATGATTAATATCCCACTTAAAACAATTAAAACATCCCACTGTAGTATTACTCATAGATTATTGAATATAGTACCAGTTTTTGAAACAATAAAAGCTTTATGGGAATAGAGACCACTTTCCAATGGTATCCTCATATAAAAAGAGTTCTTGATATTCTTAATCACTTTTCACATTGTTCTTATTGAAAAATATAATCGATAAGTGACAATTTCAATTAATAACTAACTAGATCAAAACCAATATCTACCTCCATCACATCAAATTTCATCCAATAAAAATATTCCAATGAAATCTATTTCATCAATTGATTATATCAATACTTGAGAAGGAAAAAAATATAACTAGATAACAAAAAAAATCATATTTCTTAATTTATGATAAATATAAAAGTAAAATGATTGAAGATACACTAACCATTACCTTTTACTAAGGCATATGTCCTTCTAATAAAATATGTGATGTAAAATCGTATGGTTATAATAAATAGTTAACATTTCACTGAAAAGGAAAGGACACCAACTCTTGAGGGAATACAAAACTAAGGTAATTTCTAAATTAGGTGTGGGGTAATTCTTGTCCATTTTAATTATAATGAGATATATAAACTTGTATATGATATTTATTTATAAGAACATAAACCAAAAAACACCAAATGCAGTAAAATGCACCACAATTCCATTTACTACTTCTAGAAAAATATGAATAGGTGTTGAGTTCATACATCATTTTAATTCATTAATTTTTTTACACTTATAATACGATAAAAATTTCACCAACTTACTAGTAATAGAATTCAATGGTTATGAAGTCATTGAGAATTACATCACTAAATACTGATAGTATTATGAAAAACCTAAGTATATTTGAATATAAAATATTTTTTTTGGGATCCTCCCATGAAAGGAAAAAATTGACATTCTCATGATCAACTAAGATTACATGTTTTCAAAACCAAAATTATTAATAACTTTACTTCGGAAATCTAGAAATGAATTTTTGATAACATATCATTAAATCAGCGATCTATCAAAATTATGAAAACAAACATAAAATAAAACATATACACATATTCAGTTCCTGAGTAAACTATAATTTCATCAACAAATACAATGAAAAATGAATTGATGCATCAGTGGAAAATATTACTTTTCAGGGATATAGAAATACCTAGATCATTAGTCATACCAAATTATTAATACGATATTAAAAGATTCCATAACTTTTCTTGAAGTCGGTCTTGGGAATATGTAAATCCATAACTCTGATATATGGATATCTTGGTAGAAGGTAATTTTTTTATAAAAAATATACCTTTAAATGAACAATATATAACCATATTAGGTTAATGGATACTTATTATAAATCATTTATGGAATTAGATTTCAATAATAAATACATAAACATAGAGTTCCATTATATTTTTTAGAAAATGCATTGGGGCTACCCAAGGTGACACCCATGGTTGAATAAATCCTATAGATTCAAAGTCATACAAAGGAATATTTACCTCCTTAATTATATTTAATTCCATATGATAGGAAGACATAAATATCTACTAATTTCATTGGGCTAAATAAATTAGGAACTCAACATCCCTTTCTACAGGTACACTATAAAATTATGGTAAAAAAACCATAGGAAACACTGTATCCCTTGGTAGAACCTCAATATTAGAGGGTTCATATTAAATATAAAATATAAAATATGATATTAATAAACTGATTCATAATAAAGAAATCCCTACCTTGCTATATCTCAGATCCCATTCTTCCTAAAACACATGGGAGTTCCCAATAGAAGTAACAAATGTTACCCTCTAAAGACAGTGATCAACTTTAGAATTATTTTCTCCCAACCAATCCATCCAGATATTAATATAATTTTTTTTTCTGATTTGAGAACTATAAAATACAAAATTAGCTTAACATAAAATATAGATAAATAACATGAAGTGATTCAAAAACCCTACCCTTTATTTCTAAATTGTTTCGTCAACTCCATGAAAAATGATATGTGTTTTATTTGGAGTTTTAAGAGATTCATTTAAAACTGAATGTAAAATAATGATAGGCACTAATATCAGACAAGGAATTTAATAAATACTAAGAAATAATGATATTCCATGTCACTATTAATGTTCCCATATCAACATTTGTTGGAGTCTCTTCCACTATGTGAAAGTATTTCTTTCTAAATACCTGGGGCTTTAATCTTACTATATTTGAATCATAATTCTATATTTTAGACCCTTTAGGTACAGGAGACCATATATTATAATATGGTAAATAGGTAAATTGGATAAAAAATTTAAATATATCCTTGGTATCCAAAGATGATATATATTTTAGTAGGTCTGAATAAATTACTTCTCATGTATCCCATTTTTCAACATTAGTAGCATGTTAGAGGAAAACATATAGATATTGATAAAGGTGTGTCATAAGTTAATTTCAAAGAACCATTAATAACAATTTTGTGAGTCTCTTCTCACTTACTCTACATTACATGGGATCTTATAAAACTATTATTATGTGGAATAAAATTTACTACTGACCCTAACATTCCTTTATGGTCAATTTCTTTCTTCAGAGCTCCATAAAAAACACTATCATATGAGGTAGGATAAAACAAGAAAACATGAAAATGGATATTTGATTGAAATCCCAACTGGATGCTCTGAGAATATAACTTATAATTTGATACCAACATAGTAAAAAAATTCAAGAACTCATCAAAAGAGTTTTCATAACCGATTATAGCCTGATCACCATGTAAAAATGTGTGAAACTCTAGGTTTTTATCTATATTCAATGATTCATGAAAAAATACATAGTAAATATATTGATAAAATATTTACAATATAAATGATATTGTCTTTTTATTGATAAATTAAGTCCCACCACCTCCTATTACGACCCTCTATCATTAAGGTAACATATTTCACCTTAACAGATTGTAGTGGTTCAATAACGTAAAAAAATTAATTCAATCATTCCAAACCAATCCTTTGCTTATTATGAATCATTGTTTCTATGGAAGGACGATGGTTTTTGGTAGATAATGTCTTGATATCACTTATTATCTGCTCATGTACCTAGTTACACTTCCCTATCATAATTTTGGAAAGTAAAAAACAATGGTCAATGCCTTAAAACACTCACATTACATCTTCAACAAGATTCTCATTAGATGGAGGATTTCCTCAAAAAACATCATCTATGGAACCC
Organism: Viscum album; assembly: GCA_963277665.1. Lineage (NCBI taxonomy): Eukaryota > Viridiplantae > Streptophyta > Magnoliopsida > Santalales > Viscaceae > Viscum > Viscum album. The sequence goes on along the minus strand of OY728128.1, from coordinate 2,076,574,415 downwards.
TACATAGGAACTCTAAGAAGCCTTATGGGGTAATGATACTACATCAATGAAAGAAGAGAAACCATAAGATATGTGTGAAATATAATTTTGAATCAAATTAAAATACGAATAATACTAATATTCAATCAAAACTAATCACATGAGACACATTACCTAACTTCTTGTTGTAACATAATTCTTGTTATGAAGACACTGGTCAAAGAAATCACTCATAAATTACCCTTTATGTCCTGAAAATTTTATATCATGTATACTAAAATGTCCTAAGAAATGAATACCATGAACATGAAACTAACCTTTGATAACAATTTATCAAAACCCTGCCCAGGTTATTCTGTAAATATATACACGAGATGGCCCCTAAAAATTCTGGAAGTCCATTCCTAATCCCCACATTCTGGAGAAAATGTGGGGGGATCTAGAACTACCTTTGGGAATTTTTTTCCCAAATAAACCATGTGATCTAAAGATAGAATATATATATAATAAAGACAACAAGAAAAAATAATTTCATACAATAGAATATTAAATTATAAGGAAAAATAATTTCCAATACCAAACAGTTAAAAAAAATCAGATGTGATAATAAATAACCCATATTCATGTGATATGCGGGCCAAAATCCCACTATAACACATCCAAAATCCGAAAACCCTCTAAAATGGATAATCTTCACCTCAAAAAAGAAACATAACTTTAAATATATTATATAAAACAATACATACACACACACACAAATGTGTGTGTCAGGTGTGATAAAAAAATCCCAATAAGATCCTGACAAGTGTATCATAAGCAGTGTTTAATAGAAAAACAAATTATGTCCATTTAATGTAAACTAAGGCATGAAATATGTTCCTAAAATAATTTTATTAAACAAATTAAATTAACATTTTCATCAAATTTTATAAATCATGAATATGTAAATAAAATATGTTCTTTTCAAAATATATTTCATGAATTGATTTTTAATTCATTCTTAAATAACCATTTAAAATTAGGGAAACATGAAAGTTGGGTCATAAGTTTGATTAGGCCAGGGTTAGCTAGGATCCTCACACCTTAATGATCAAATGACTATGTGTGAAAATATACAAATAATGTGGGCCAATGGAGTAGGGTAACACCCCAATAAGTGAACCCCCAATAATAAAAAATATTTGTTAGAGATGGAGCATAAAACATTTCTAGGTAGTAGTAAACAACCTAAGAATTATTTACCCATTATACCCACAATTACCCTAGGTTTACATGTTCCATAACCCACACTTTGAAATATGAATTTCAGAAATTACCCCAGCTCCCATTCTTAGAGAATTTATTTAATAAATTCCCAGACTTCTAGGATTTATATACACAATTTAATATCATTTCAAGGGAATATCACACATCCATAATCAAACATCTCAACTCATAATAAAACACGTTATAAAATCCATTTTCATCATAAATGTCAAAGAGGAAATTAATATTTAAAAGGAATGCAAAATATGAAATTTCAATAATCATATTTCATCCAATTAAATGATTTAAAAAAGAAAATTTTAAATGAGAAAGCATGAATGATTCATTAAATGAAGAATATTTATGAAAAAACCTAACTCAGACACTTGGAATTTCCAAAAACCAAATGGGATCCACAATACATTGAAAAATATAGATCTTAGGTTGTCATATAGGACCCTAAACCATGAAATACATATTAATAAACCCAGATACAATAATCCAAAGATCAATAAAGCCAAGAGAATCCACTTATTAAAAAATCCATAAAAAAGCTCACAAAGATTTAGGTAAATATAATCTCAACCTTCCATTCTCTCAACCAGTCTATAATAAATTCTATTAGATCATAGAACAACCCTTATATTGGGCCATAAAAATCCAGATCTTTTCATTCATTTAAGATAAAGAGATAGGATCTAGGAAAATGATGAATAAATTGATGGAAAAATAAATTCCTTGAGTATCCTAGATCCAAAGACTCTAGATATAAAGACACAATATCCATTTTAATTCATATTTTGAAGGATTTATATCTCCAAAATATCCAAGATAAATCTCTAGGTTTGAGATCAAAATATCAAGTTTAATGAATTAGATCAGTAGAATAAACATGAGGTCTTAAAATAAAATTTTGTACTAATTAATTTATATTTCATTGTTTGGTCGCACGATTATGAAAACGTTCTTCCCATTTATGTAAAATTGATAATTTTAATGGTTTGGATGAATGATTTCATATATTGTGCAACAAATTTTCAACTGGTTCTGTAAATTGTGTAATCTTCTTGGATTGGTCATATTTTTTTGACTAATTATGTAATAACTATGTGAAACACTATCATCCCAAACCACAAAAAGTGTCATGATTTATTGGTAATGATTTATTTTTTAGTCTAATTATGAACCTACTGTGCAAATGCAATGAAAAATTCAAAATTTATTTAAAATAATGTAGAAAAAACTGAAAATGGTTCAAAAACAAAATACTATAGAAATTAATATAATTACGTGAAAGTGAAATCAATATGTGACATTCCTCATGGATGTTTCCAACCAAAATAATCACATTTTGAAATCATGTGTAAAATTTCCCACAACATCATCTCTCTATATATTTCCATGTCAATTAAAACTTACACAAATTCTCTATGGGGTGTTAAAGTCATTCTATACCAATCTTATAACTATAATCTCTAGATAATACAATATAATATATATCTACTTCTAAGTCTAGAATGACACCTATAAATATTGAAATATCTGGGAAACATTTCTATTAAATTTCTTCATCATGAAACATAATTAAAACAATTTTAGTACTCCTAGTAATCATGAATATCTTCACATGAAAAATTAAATATCCAATAGAAAAAACAATAAAAAATATTGAACATCTTCAATAATTTTCAAAAAACCAGACATACAACCCATTAGTTGTAACATTATCCCTCTTTGGATTATATTAAAGATTCCAATATCCATAAAATATGATATCCTTTAGAGATGAATATAATATCTCCCCCTTTATTTCATAATTTGGGATCCTCCTAACTTTTTTATTTTATGGGCTCTTCCTCTCCCTTTGGAAGTGAAATTCATAGGGTCTTCTTACATTTCATATTCCCTTTTTACAATATGAATTTAATGGATAATCATGTCAAAAATTTAAAATATCCATGTAATCCCAAATGACCTCTATTAATAAAACTTAATATAAGATGTTTAACAAATATTTAAAACTATGTGATCCAAAGAACAATATATAAGAGAAAAGAAATAATTAAATACTATGATGTTATCCTTAGAAATATATTAAATCCATGAAAATATTTTTAAAGACCCATTAGAAGTACCTCCCCCTATTTCCGTTCTTCTAAAAATAATTATAAACCTACAAACATAAATAGTAACAGAATTAAATATTATGTTAATTGGGTAGAGGGGATATTCTATGCCTCATGAGATATAGAAATTTTTTTAACAGTAATGTTAAACCTATGAATTCCAAATAAATTATCCACTAATATATTTTTTCTGATATGCATGACGTGATCTTGAGTTCCAATGAATTACAACCTCACAATGTTATTCATAACTTTTTACTTTATGAAATTATATAAGATCTAAATTTTCATCATTCAATAGTGGTGAAACAAATATATAGGAAACAAGGTAGTATTTTTATTATAATATTAAAACATTATTGGTTATTATTTTTCTTTTTTAATTTATTTCTTCTTGTTATTCATCCATATAAGATGTGTATAATATATAGGGATTGAATCATATTATACGCTAGTTATTCTTAAATAAACACAATATTTTACTTACTTTTCTATAAAACAACATTATTTGCAATGTAATAAACTCTTTTACTTCTATATTTTCAATCCACAAAATCACCAGCCCAATCAATAACTGAATAAGATAATAAATTCATTTTCAAATCATATTTAAATAGAAAATAATATTAAAATTTCCTTGAACATGCCTTATTAATATTCTCACCACCAAGAGATTTTTATTCTTAGTATAATGATTAAACCCTATTATTAAGCATGTTTCATGTAAAATGTATAGCCTGTTCATAGTACGCTAGGGTAAACTACCAATTTTTTCTATGTATAATGTGGAATCTACCCCTTCATAATTCCCTTGATTTCCAAGTGTTCTCTAAAATTATAATGGATTTGAAACATTATTACTCTCTTATATTTTGAATTTCATTGATATTTATTCATTATAATTTATCTATGAAGTGAATTTATTCCATTCATTTTTATGATCCTAAAACCCCAAAACATATGACAACATTATGATCGTTGAAATTTCAAACTCTTGAATCACTATGATTTATAATTTATCAAAGATATTCAACTTTCTACCACCAGATATGATATCTTATACAAAAAAAATATCATGAAATAATCCTCTTGTAAAATTTCCACATAGTGGTAGTGACCAAAACCTCTAATTTTTAACACTATAGAACTTCAAAAAAGTATCAAACCATACATACGAAGAATAAGGTTCTCGATTTAGTTCACAAAATGTTTATCCCAAACTAAACACTTTGAAATCACCACTTACAAGAAGAAATGCAACTACTTGTCAAATATATACCTCATAATTAAATAAAACACTAAATAAACAATTCTTTACATCCATCTGAAACACTTTAAACTTTCATTAAATAGTGATTTGTAGAAAGAGACGAGTAGAATCTATTCTTTCAATTAGTAAAAATTTGTCTTCCATATAACTGACTTTAACATGAGTGTATTCCTTTGAATATAATCTTGATTTATTCATGATAACCATTAAATTTTCATCCAAATTGTTTTTAATACCCACTCTATACTAATTACAAAATTATTTTTAGGTCTATCCACAAGCTTTAAAGTATGTTTTTATCAATTTAAGGCAATTCTTCCTTTGTTGCTTCTATAATAAATGTGTGTTCAATATCTGATAAAATGGAAATGGGTTATAATATCATTATCCTTTAAGTTTTAGATGTAGGTTGTTTTTTTCCAAGAACATTTTATGAAAGAAGTAATCCCATTTTCATCCTTAAATTTTTATTAGTTTGATCACCCATTCAATATGTTATTCTACAAATTTCGCCAAAAAAACAGCATCCACTTGAAAATATTTAGTTTCTCCCAAATCATTATTTGTTATGTCAGTTTCATTAAAAATATATTCAAAAAAATGTATTATGTATAATTTGGATTCATTAATAACAATAATTATAACATTTTTTGGACAATATTATTGATCATATTAATTTTTTTGGATTTGAAATTTTAGGCGTATATAAATAAAATAATATCATCATCAATATCACATAATTTTTCTAGATTTTATTATTTATTTTGGATGAGAATCATTCTTCCAAGTACTATGGAATTCTGAAAAGATGGTTTCCTTCTATGAATCATTTCGTATGGAATCTTCTCTATCCTCAAATTGAGTAATACTCAATTTTGAGTGTAGAAAACTACTAAAACTGCTACTTTTTTTGTGGTGATGTGAGATTCTATTGTCTATCAACAATATTTTTGTTATATTATTAACCATGATATTTATTTTTTAAAAACATGAATTTTTTAAGGCTTCTCCTAGAATATCGTTCACGATTAATTCCACACTTTTGACGATAATTTTTAATCACAAGAGAAAATTATTCTATTCTATTAATAAATATCATAATTTTCATATTTAATCTAGTTTCATTTTATTCTATTCAAGTTTTTTTATAAATTCCAACATGTATATTATTTAATATAAAAATATAGCACACCCAATCCTTCTCTAATCATTGATAAATAAAATGAAATGCCTCTCAAAATAGGGTTTTAAATGACAAGTAAAACTATATATATTTGTGTGAATCAAATTAAAAAAAACACAATGATCTCTTATTATTTGAATAATTTAATTTTTTAACCACATTTTAGTTGCATTCATAATTCAAAAATATTTTCCTAATATCTCCTTAGGTTATGAAAATATACCAATACTCTAAATCTTGAAAACTTCATCATACTTTTGGGATTTTCATGGCTATACCACTATTTCATATTTTTTCCCTTCATATACTATTAATAGATAATTTCAATCCATTATATAAAATTGATATAAGTTTATATTAGTTATTAAAACTTGCATAAATTTTTTAAGATTTTAATTTTTTTAGTATCCCTTATAAGTGAATGTGGCCTCGAAACCTAAATTACAAAGCTAACTAATACATAATAAATGATGTCATAGACTATTGACATAAATAAAATTTGTGTTTCTCAATTCATATCAATCCAATTGAATCGTTTTTTCTTCCATTTATTTTCAATGATAAATCATTTATAAATTGTGCATGTTTATTAACTCATCCTTTAACATTATTTAAAAAGAACATATTTCTTATCATATGAGGTGAACACCCATTACATAAAATCTTGTATATAATATTCTTTGATTCATTTAAATAAATTTCTATATTGTTTTCCTATTTATTTCTCAATATTTCCTTAAATTAAATTAACGAAAGATTTGATAATATTTTTAGTCTCTTTCTATAATTTTTAGTTGAATCCATCAATGTGAATTCAACTTATTTAATATGATAGAACTTCTTCATTAATAGAATTGAATTAGACTAAATTTCATCCAATCTCATCTACCTTAAAAAATATCACCTTCTCCTTTTCTTCCTATAATTAATTACCTTATATCAAAATTTTGAACAATATAAATGGTACACATAGAAAGAGTTGCCTCTTGGATATGAATAGTATGTTCCAAATCATATTTGCTGGCTTATAAAATCTTATCTTCTTAAATAAAGTACAACTTTACAAAAATAAAACATAAAGTGGACAAGAAAAACATTGAACTAATATTTCACCTATAATGACCTGACTATAATGAATCCTTAAATTTAATCTTTAGATAATAATTCACTTTCCTTTATTTTAAGGATATTTTCAGTTTAGAGTTTCTAAGAATTTAGTCTTAACTCTAACCTAATGAACCCATATAATACAATGTAGAAACTTCTTCTTAGTATAAATGTTTACCACGATGAAAAACTTTTATAACAAAATATGTTTTGTTTTCAAAAAACATATTCATGAATATTAAATGAACTTATTCATTATTCTTAATCATTATTTAGCCTGGTGAAAAACAATTAAAAAAGTGGTATTATCTCAAATAATATTTTAATAGACATAAAAATTTAAAAAGAAACTCGTTAGTACATACATTTTTAAATGAAGAAATTTTTTTGAAAATTAAATTTTAGCATAAAATAAATATTTAATTAAAAAAGAAATAAAATTAACAGACCAAAAAAATAAAAATATATTTTATAATAAATTTTAAATTTAATGGTTTATTTTCAATCATTAATAACTCATTGAAACATTTTCACAAATTTATACAAATCACCCTTAAGTTGTATGATTTACATTCATTTAAACACAATCTCATTATATTACCTGGTAAAATTTTATGTTTTTTTAAAACCCAATAGAATTACTTTACAACCCATGTATGTAAGATGGGAAATAATTTTTAAATCACTATAAAAAATGGAATAACCTATAAAAAATTCCAATAATTACATTGGAGAAACCAATAACTGGTAAACATCATCCCTTTATCCAATGATTTGGAGATCTATATTGAGACCACCCTTCATCATGATCAATATCAGTATCACACTTCATTATAAACAAAATAAAATAATAATAACATAAACCTAATATATAAATCCATACTTTTAAAAAATAGATATTATATATTCATAGATTAATATTTAATTCATAATATAATAATCCACACTAAAATTGTATAGGTCTAGTATAATTTCTAACATAGATATATAAACACCTAGTTCATAGGTTTACAACATCATTTCCCACTAAAATATTTATAACTAGAACACTTATTTGACATCGATACATAGTACCCTTCTTTATAATATGATGAAAATTAAACATCATAGAGGGAGAGATCAAGTTCTCAATAAGTGAAAACAATAGAGATATCAATGATCACTTGAACATCACATGAGTACAAGGGTATGAGAACATGTTAATAACATTTTAAAATCATACCACTCATATCATGGATTATAATCCTTGAGTCATGGATTAAATCGTGAAATTTTATAAGATAGGAATAAAAAAGGAATCGAAGAACATGAGCTATGAGAACATAATATTGGCAGAATACATGGATTTGTGACATATATATATAATCATAAAGAATAATTTACATAGTATTATAGGTTTAGTACTAATAATTCCATTGTGTATTGGGTTCACATCATAAAATATCATTGTTGTCAAGGTTCACTCTAAAGCCTTTCACAGTGGACAGAGTCCCTTACCGAACAAGGTTCACTCCCCATTCCCATCCAACTTATCTCAGGAGATATAAATATTTTACCATTCAATTAAAAGGATATATAATATAACAACCCATACTTTACATACATTTTTATTACTTCAAAATCTAAGCACACTTATTACAACATATAATAAAACAATGAAAGGACTGTATAAGTACTGTGTCTTTAGAAACTGGGAAACATAAACAACTGGTTCATAAATCATCTACATTGTCTCCCATTTATTTCATCATATCTAGACTCCATTTTGGCATATCTTACTTAATACCCTTCTTCCTGACCTGGGTAATAGAAAACATACAAATGTATGAGCTCAAATGCTCAGTAAGGGTAAACAAAAGAAATATCTGTCATATCATATTCATAAGAACATAACATTTTGAATATCATAACCTGCAAAAGAGATCATAATATCATAACATGGGATAAATAATAGTGGTGTAATGTAATCCCAATAATCATAACATAAAACATGAAACATTGTGGCATACACACATAATCATAGAAAATCATTTCTTTTTAGTCAAGACTCATTGCCAATACTATCATAGCGGAAAAGTACATTACTTAACCGAGTTCACTTATCATTCCAATCATGTATCACTGAATCGGATTAACTTTCCGTTCTAGCCATGTATATCTCATGAGATATAAATCTTTACCCAACGCATTGGAGGGAGATATAGGTCCCACCCATCTCATAATGAAACCATTCTTATGTGTTCCACAAAATCATAAATCATACATCATAGCATAACCCATGTAATAAAAATGGGATTCTTAAACATCATGACATCATAACATAATCCATATAAGAGAAAAGGACATCAAAAAATTAATTCAATCATAACATAATCAAATCAATGTAAAAAATAGGGATAGAAACAGAACCCTATATTATCTTAGATGGAAAATAATTTTGATAAAACACTTGGACTCCATTCTTGAGGAAAATATCCTTTCTAATTCAAAAACATTTTTCCTTTATTAACATGTCATAAAATATTAATCTAAAAGAAGTTTATTAAAAATAAGCTTCATGGAAATAATTTTCTATGAAATCATAAAAATCCATTCATGCCGTATACGTTAAAAAGAACATTCTTCTCGTACTTTGGATGGAAAAGTCAAAAATTACGTCCTACTAAAAATGAAAAAAGATTCCTTTCATATATTTTACTAAAAACTCACCAATGGGTAAAATTTTATTTAAAAAATTTTAGGAGGATAAGAATAATATTACTTGTTGAGGAAACATGGATGTGTATGATAAATGTTCCCCAGTAAATTCAGAAGTATAAACAATCTCGGATAAAAATTGAGATTGGGAGATTTTCTCTTACCTTAGGTCCGATATGCTTTGTACGTTTCTGAACCTCCTATATAATGATTTAAATAATGTCATTGACTTATTCCAGAATCATACTCATTATTATGATATCATATATTATCATATTCTTATCTTCTTGTTAGTAATATTTCACTGTTACTTGTTATTTGGGTGTTTATTGCTTTATGTTCTTATGTGTGTTTTGTCGAATATATTCTTATTATTCTTTTTTAGGTTATAGATACCTAATTTCTAGAATGTTATTAGTATAATATATATCATATTTACTCATTCAATTCATTTATATAGTCATTACTAAATGAAGATCATGTAGAACGAGTCGCATCATATCATGGAGACAGTAGGCCATACGTAAGCACGAGCGATGATATCGTTCCCATGATCGTGGAATTGTATTGAAGTGTATGTATACTATTTCAGAATCAATATCATTTTACAATAATCATATATAGTTATTATTTTCACCATTATACCCATCCAAGTATGGTGGTGGTGGAAAACAGATTACACCACGGCGTGAAGACAGTATTCCGTACGTACACACACGCGGTGATTTCATTTTCCGTAGGATGGATAAATGGTGAAATATGGTTGTTTAATATTTATAATAACATATCAGTATATGGGTGATACTGATGTTATTAATACATAATGAAACAACTAAATAAGAAGAAGTAGACGATGAAATAAATTTGAAAGAATTGGTAACAGATATTACATCTTCTTCGACACGCCTCTTTGAAATCTCCTCTTAGGGAACTAAGATAGGTATTTGAAGAATACCAGGACCTATAGGATGTTTCTAGGGAAGTGGAGAAGAGAAATTGGAAGGGTTTGGACGAGCTTGAAGGCTCAAAGTGGTGTGAGGAGGAGAGGGAGGAGGTTCCCTTTTATAAGGGAGGAGAGGGGCACCTTTGGAATTATAAGAAATATTAATTTATAATAAATTTCAAAACCACTTAAAAACCGCCAAAAATGACACAAATCAGAATCTTAGATGAGATAGGGTTGTAATATCATCATCCAATAAAATTTATTCAAGTTGGGAATTTATTTTAAACATTATTAACATGATTTATCCTTATATAATCTGTTTAATTTTATTTGTGGTAATAATATTCTAAATTTTAAATCATTATAAATAATTACTTATATTTTGTGAATTATCCATAATTTTATAATTTATTAAGTTTTAGAACATATATATTTTAATTTACAATTTTTAAATATTTTTGTGATTTTTAAACAATTTTATAATATGTAATTTCTATAAATTAACAATACTGTCAATTTTGACACTATTCATTTATTTGAGTTTAAATAAAATATATAAAGAATCTATATTCGAACTAAAATATTTAATAGATTCATAACATGTGATTTTTATCTATAAAATTAGTGGATCCCATTAAATAGTTCATATAATATTTATTTTAATACTTTTAAAAATAATTTATTTGATTTTTCAATCAATAAAATAATTTCAACATCACTATTGTGTTATAATTAATGAAAATTATTTAATCTCTAAAAATTATAAATAAATTCATATGATGTTGATAATTTTATTAGCTTTCTGGATACTATTCATGTTTGAAGTTTCATTAAGTTTATCACAAAATGAAAATTATTATACTTATAAGATTTAAGAGAGTGACATGTTGTCACTTTCTTTGGTTTTAATAAAAATTATATTATTTCATGGTCAAAAGTCAATAAAATGAATCTAGTCTGACCCTTATGTGATATGGGTCAACTTTTATTCATCAAATAGGATTTTGGAAAGTTTTAGGGTTATTTTATAATCTTATATCTACCATTAATTACGCGATTTACCTTTAACTGTAGTAAATATAAATTACCGTAGTTACTATTCATAATATCAAAAAAATAAAATAAAACTATTAACATAATTTGGAACCACTGAATCCAAATATGGAATCCATTTTTCAAAATTCAAAACACAGAATTTTTAGTAATTAATTTAAAATTAATCCCGTTGTTAAGCAAACAGGTTTTTAAAAGTTAAAACATTTCCAATGATTGAAATGTTTTTACCTATGAATTCATTGTAAAATTAATTATAATGACATACATTATATTAAATGGTAAAAATATATTCTATTTATACTTTAAAACCATTCAAAATTATAATTTAACAATATAAATTATTCTGATGAAAAAAGTTTTTTTAATTAAAATATAGCGTGTTTTTACTATTCATTAAAATATAAAAGTTATCAGAATAATATGAAAAATTTATCCAAAGTAAATTTTTATAACCTGATTCAAAAGAAGAATTTTATTTTGTCAAATTGAACTGATAAACATTTCAAATCTAGATTTAAAGTCGGTGCTCCATCAAAAGGCGGCAAAACTGCATTTTTTGAAAAATACATATTTTACCCAAAAAATTTATTTTGTTCTCATAACATGTTCTAGAAAACATTTAAGATGAATAATAATGTTATAAAATTTAACATTTAGTTAATACTATTCAAAACAGATAGTTTATAATATTATAATAATATATCTTTGTTTAGTGGAACTCGGTATTGCGTACTACACACGCTATCGAGGAAGGTCACGATTGTGTGTAATGTAAGCCAAGCTAGTGTTGTGTGCCGTGAAAGATTATTTTGATGTTGTGTATAACATAAGACATAAAAAATATACTTCTCATAAAATATCAGGGTGTTACATTCTATCCCCCTTAAAATGAATTTTGCCCTCGAAATTCGTCACTTCGTAATAAATAGACGAGGATACCTCTCCCTCACCATATCCTCAAGCTCCCATGTAACTTATTCTAATTGGTGGTTCCTCCATAAAACTTTCACCAAGCGAGTGGTCTTGTTCTGTATAAATTTTTCTCTATGATCCATAATCACTATTTTCTATTCTTCATAAGAAAAATCTTTCTCTAGTGGTACAACTTCTGAGCTGAGTACATGTGAAGGACCGGGTATGTACTTTCTTAGGAGAGATACATGGAACACATCGTGAACTTGAGGGAGATTTGGTGGAAGTGCCAATCGGTAAGCTACCTTCCCAACACGATCCAGTATTTCAAATGGACCGATATACCAAGGGCTCATCTTGCCCTTCTTTCCCAATCTCATTACTCTCTTCCAAGGAGATATTTGTAAGTACACATTATGACCAACTTCAAACTCTAGGTCTTTTCTTCGGTTGTCACCATAACTTTTTTGTCGACTGTGAGCTACTCTTATGTGTTGTTGAATAGATCTGACCTTTTCTGCCATCTCATCAACAAGATCAGGTCCTAGTAGCTTTCTTTCCCCATCATCATCCCGACAAGTTGGAGTTCGGCATTTCTTTCCATAGAGAGCTTCATAAGGAGCCATCAGAATGTTGGAGTGAAAGATATTATTATAATAAATTCCACTAAAGTTATGTGTTGATACCAACCACATTTGAAATCCTTAGAGCATGCTATTAACATATCTTCTAGAGTTTGAATTGTTCTCTCAGACTGACCATCTGTCTGAGGATGATAAGCAGTAATGAAACTCAACTCTTTATCTAGAGTATGCTGAAGACTTCGCCATAGCTTCGAGGTAAACCTCGTATCCCGATCAGATATAATGGAAAGTGGAACTCCATGCAATCTTACCACTTCCTTCACATATATCATGGCAAGCTGATCCAGAGATAAATCTTCCCTAAAATCAATGAAGTGTGCCGACTTCGTAAGACGATCAACTATGACCCAAATAGCGTTATTGCCTTTGGATGTTTTAGGAAGTCCTGTGAAAAAGTCCATAGTGATGTTTTCCCATTTCCATTCAGGTATGGCTAATGGTTTTAACATCCCCTTAGACTTTTGTGTCTCATCTTTAACTTGCTAAAAAACCAAGCATCGAGAGACATATTTAACAACATCTCTTTTTATTCCATCCCACCAGAAGTACTCTTTCAGGTCCCTATACATCTTCATGCTTCCAAGATGAATAGAGAATAAAGAACTCTGAGCCTCATCCAGCAGCTCCTTCTTTAATTCTGGGATGGGAGGAACAAAAACCTGATTCCAAAACCTTATTATCCCATCACAATCAAGTTTGAATTCTGGAACATTTCTCACCTCATTTTTTAACTCTACATCTTCTTTTTGTGCCTCTTTAATATTTACATGCATAGATGGTTGAACATTCATTTGAGAAAGATAAGATTTTTCCCCTTCCATTATAATTCCAAGATCCATCCTTTGTAAATCCATAAATATTATATCTTTTGTGATCCTCATCATGGATAAGCTTGCATGGTCTTGTCGACTTAATGCGTCTGCCACCTTGTTTTATTTTTAGGGTGATAATGAATTGAACAGTCGTAATCCTTAATCAGCTCTAACCATCTTCTTTAGAGCATATTCAGCTCCTTTTGTGTGAAAATATACTTTAAACTTTTATGATCAGTATAAATATCACACCTTTAACCATAAAGACAATGCCTTCAAATCTTTAATGCAAAGATTACCATAGATAACTCCAGATAATGAGTTGGGTAATTTTTCTCATCAATTTTCAACTATTGTGAGGCATAAGCTATCACCATATCATTTTGCATGAGAACACACCCCAATACATTCTTGGATGCATCACTGTAGATCACAAAACATTCTCCACTACAAGGCCGTGTGAGCACAGGTGAACTGGATAACCATCTTTTCAACTCTATGAAACTCTTTTCACACTCCTCGGTCCACATGAACTTAACTCCTTTTCGAGTCAACCTGGTGAGTGTATTAGATAATCATGAAAAATAATTCACAAAACATCAATAATATCCTGCCAAACCAAGAAAAATTCGGATCTCTGTTATTGTTGTTGGTCTCGACCATCTTTCGATAGCCTCTATTTTTGCTAGATCCACAGATATCCCCTCTTTTGAGATTATGTGACCCAAAAATTAAACTTTTTGATGCCAGAATTCACACTTGGTAAATTTGGCATAAATCTTCTCCTTTCTCAGGTTCTTCAATACAATTATCAAGTGATCTTCATGTTCTTCCTTTCTCTTTGAATAGACTAGAATATCGTCTATAAAGACTACCACAAACTGATCAAGATAGTCTTTAAAGACTATATTCATTAGATCTATGATGATAGCAGGGGAATTAGTAAGACCAAATGGCATAACTATTAATTCTTAGTGTCCATACCTTGTACGGAAATCCATATTTGGTATATCCTCATTATTACCCTTAATCGATGACACCGTGAATGAAGATCAATCTTGGAAAGGTATTGATCTCCACGTAGTTGGTCAAATAAGTCATCAATGCGTGGGAGAGGATATTTGTTCTTGATAGTGATCTTGTTAAGTTCTCGATAATCAATGCAGAGTCTCATTGATCTATCTTTCTTCTTAACAAATAGAACATGTGCTCCCCAAGGTGATTCTCTAGGGAGTATGAATCCTTTATCATGATTCTCTAGGAGTTTCTTCTTAAATTCAAGCAACTCAATTGGTTCCATTCTATAAGGTGTCTTTGAAATAGGCAAAGCACGTGGTATGGGTTCTATTGAAAACTAAACTTCACGATTTGGTGGAAGACCTGGCAGTTCCTCCGGAAAGACATCATCAAACTCTCGTACAATGTGTTTATTCTTAATCGTGAGTTTCTCTCCAACCTTTTGAGATAAATAACCTTAATTTATTGGAATCAAGACCCATAAGATGGAAGAAATTTCCACTGGAAGGTTATATTCATCCTTGCATCGATAGATGATAGTAGATTGATCGGGAATATTAAATGTGATTACCCTTCATTGGCAATTGATATGAGCTCTATATAAAGAAATCCAATCCATGCCAAGAATCACATAAAATTCCACTATAGGAAGGATCACAAGATTTACAGGAATAAATTTCCCACAAACTTCAATCGAAGAAAATTATAAACTTTTGATGTGACTGTTGTACCATTAAGAGTTGTCACAAATAACTCAACATCCAATTGTTGATGTAATATGGCGATACCCTTAGAAAATTCTTCATAAATAAAAGAGTTGGTGGATCTAGAATCAAATAAAACATTTTCTACTTTAGAGTGGATGGTAAGTGTACCTTTCACCACATCATTATCGTACTCCACATCACCGATAGTAATTGCATGCAACTTTCCTTTATCTTTGGCCTTAAGAGTTTGTTGATGTCGATCATCATAAACAACCCATGAATTTGGGCATTGATTGGCATAATTCATAATCTCCTTGCACTTGAAACATTGAAGTGCAGGAGGTGCATTCTGTGTATCCCTTTGTTTTTTCACATCATTAGACATCTTCTTCCCATTATTTTGACATTCAACTGCCCGATGAACTTCTTTTCCACACATAAATCATTTTCTTGTCCCTTTAATACAATTCCCTCCATGTTTCTTTCCACAATTTGAGCATAAAGGAAAACTCATCTCTTTTTCAGTGTGGTCTTTAGAATTTCCTTTGAATTCCATTTTCCTCTTCTTATCAAACCCATATGACTGATGTGTTACTCCAGTCTCCATCTCAACCTTGAGATCACATCGAACAATTTCCTCATAGCTATTGAAGTCCCTTATGGCTAACGCCCTTTGAAGAAGTGGTTTTAAGACACTAAAGAATCGATCGATTTTACTCTCAGGTTGGATAATAATTCTGGAAGCGTACCTTGCAAGTCTTGTAAAATTTTCTTTGTAGGTACCAACAGATTCATCATCATTTTGATTCAGTTTAAGAAACTCCTTCTCCATTTTTGTTCAAAGAATACGAGGGAGGTACTTATTGAAAAATATGATCTTGAACTTGTCCCATTCCATGGACTCAATTTCATCTCTTTGCCTCATATTCTTGATAAGATTCCACCATTGATCTGCATCACCTTCCAAACGATACACTGCTAAGATGACTTTGTCATGCTCTGAACATTGTAAAACTGAAAATATCTTTTCAGTGGTACTAATCCATTTTTCAGCCACTAATGGATCAGAAGGCCCGCTGAATGAAGGTGGACGATGCCTCATAAGGGATTCAATAGAATGTTGATCTTTCCATTGTTCATTTGGATGTCCAGCATAGTTCATAGCTTGAGAAAGTTGTATGAGTATGGCTACAAGATTTTTCATTCCATCTCCCGTAACGTTTGGTTGCTCAGGCGGACAATCATTGCATTTCCCATCACATTCAGAATTAACACGGTTCCTTTGGATTCCAGCCATTGACTGAAACCAATAAGCATAGTGTGAGAAACAATAATCATAATAGGAAAACTGCATAATCAAGAATAAAATTTTACACTTAAGGTCTTATCATAGGTTATTCATGGCCATTTCTAAAACTCTAATATTGTGTTCTATTCTTAGACATATCCATAGGGTTCTTACTAGGGCTTTCACATCCCAGTTTCCAAAGGTTGACTATACCTTTCCCCTGATACCAACTATAACGAACCTTACTTTACATACATTGTTATTACTTAAAAATTTAAGCACACTTATTACAACATATAACAAAACCATGAATGGACCGTATAGGTATAGTGTCTTTAGAAACTAGGAAACATAAACAACTGGTTCATAAATCATCTATGTTGTCTCCCATTTATTTCATTATATCTAGACTCCCTTTTGGCATATCATACTTAATACCCTTCTTCCTGACCCGGGGAAAAGAAAACTTACAAAAGGGTGCGCTCAAATTCTTATAAAGGGTAAATAAAAGAAATATCAATCATATCATATTCATAAGAACATAACATTTTGAATATCTTAACCTGCAAAAGAGATCATAATATCATAACATGGGATAAATCGTAGTGGTGAAATGTAATCCCAATAATCATAACTTAAAACATGAAAATTTGTGGAATACACACATAATCATAGAAAATCATTTCATTTTAGTCAAGACTCATTTCCAATACTATCATAGCAGACCAATTCCATTACCGAACCGAGTTCACTCCTCGTTCCAGTCCTGTATCACTGAACCAGATTAACTTGCAGTTCCAGCCATGTCTATCTCATGAGATATAAATCTTTACCCAATGAATTGGAGGGATATATAGGTCCTACCCATCTAATAATTAAACCATTCTTATGTGTGCCACAAAATCATAAATCATACATTACAGCATAACCCATGTAATAAAAATGGGATTCTTAAACATCATTCCATCATAACATAATCCAATAAGATAAAAGGACATCATAAAATTAATTCCATCATAACATAATCAAATCAATGTAAAAATAGGGATTGAAATAGAACCCTATATTATCTTAGATGGAAGATAATTTTCACAAAACACTTGGACTCCATTCTTGAGGAAAATATCCTTTCTACTTCAAAAACATTTTTCATTTCTTAACATGTCATAAAATTTTAATCTAAAAGAATTTGATTAAAAATATGATTGAAAACATGATAAATAAGCTTCATGGAAATAATTTTCTATGAAATCATAAAAATCCATTCATGCCGTATAAGTTAAAACAACATTCTTCTCGTAATTTGGCTAGAAAAGTCAAAAAGTACCTCGTACTAAAAACGACAAAAGATTCCATTCATATAATTTACTAAAAATTCACCAATGGGTAAAATTGGATTAAAACAATTTTAGGAGGATATGATTAATATTAAATACTTAGGAAACATGGATGTGGATGATAAATATTCCCCAGTAAATTCTAATGTATAAACAATCTCGGATAAAAATTGAGATTGCGAGATTTTCCCTTAGCTTAGGTATGATATACTTTGTACGTGTCCGAAAGTCCTGTATAATGATTTAAATAATGTCATTGAATTATTCTAGAATCATACTAATTTTTATGATATCATATATGGTCATATTCTTAGCTTCTTATTAGTAATATTTCATTGCTACTTGTTATTCGAGTGTTTATTGCTTTATGTTCTTATGTGGGTTTTGTCGAATAAATTCTTATTCTTATCTTTAGGTTATAGATACCTCATTTATAGAATGGTATTAGTGTAATATATATCATTTTTACTCATTAAATTCATTTATAAAATCATTATTCAATGAAGATCATTTAGAATGATTCGCATCATATCGTGGAGACGGTAGGCCGTACGTACGCACGAGCGATGATATCATTCCCATGATCGTGGAATTATATTGAAGTGTATGTATACTATTTCAAAATCAATATCACTTTACAATAATCATATATAGTTATTATTTTCAACATTATACCCATCCAAGTAAGGTGGGGGTGGAAAAGAGATTACACCATGGTGTGGAGACGGTATTCCGTACGTACGCACGCGCGGTGATTTCATTTTCTGTAGGATGGATAGAAGGTGAAATTGGGTTGCTTCATATTTATAATAACATATTATTATATGAGTGATACTGATTTTATTACTTCATAATGAAACAACTAAATAAGAATAAGTTGAAGAAGAAATAAATTTGAAAGAATTGGTAACAGATATTACCTCTTTCTTCGACACGCCTCTTTGAAATCACCTATTAGGGCACTAAGATTAGTCTTTGAAGAAGACCAGGACCTATAGGATTTTTCTAGGGAATTGGAGAAGAGAAATTGGAAGGGGTTGGCCGAGCTTGAAGGCTCAAAGTGGTGTGAGTAGGAGAGGGAGGAGGTGCCCTTTTATAAAGGAGGAGAGGGGTACCATTGGAATTATAAGAAATATTAATTTATAATAAATTCCAACCCCACTTAAAAACCTCCAAAAATGACACAAATCCGAATCTTAGATGACATAGGGTTGTAATATCCTCAAAAAAATACAATTTAGACAAGTTGGTAATTTATTTAAAACATTATCAACATGATTTATACTAATATAATCTATTTAATTTTATTTGTGGTAATAATATTCTAAATTTTAAATCATTATAAATAATTACTTATATGTTTTTAATTGTCCAAAAATTAATAATTTATTACATTTTAGACAATATATTTTTTAATTTACAATCTTTAAATATTTTTGTGATTTTTAAACAATATTATAATATATAATTTCTATAAATTAACAATAGTGTCAATTTTGACACTATTCATTTATTTGAGTTTAAATAAAATATTTACAGAAGCTATGTTCGAACTAAAATATTTAATTGATTCATAACATGTCATTGTTATCTAGAAAATTAGTGGAGCACATTAAATAGTTCATATAATATTTATTTTAAAACTTTTAAAATCATTTATTTGATATTTCAATCAATAAAATAATTTCAACATCACTATTGTGTCATAATTAATGATAATTATTTAATCCCTAAAAATTATAAATAAATTCATATGATGTAGATAATTTTATTATATTAGGGAGACTATTAATTTTCTAATTTTCATGAAGTTTATCACCAAATAAAAATTATTATACTTATAAGATTTAAGAGAGTGACATGTTGTCACTTTCTTTTGTTTTAATAATAATTATATTATTTAATGGTAAAAAGTCCATAAAATGAATCTAGTCTGACCCGTAGGTTATATGGGTTGACTTGTATTCATCCAATAGTATTTTGGCAAGTGTTAGGGTAATTTTCTTAATCTTATATTTACCCTTAATTACCCAATTTACGTTTAACTACAGTAAATAAAAATTACCATAGTTACTATTCATAATCTCAAAAAAAATAAAATTATCCTATTAACATATTTTTAATCCAATAAATCCAAATATGGAATCCATTTTTGAAAATTCAAATCAAAGAGGTTTCTGTAATTAATTTAAAAATAATCCCATTGTTAAGCAAACAGATTTTTAAAAGTTAATACATTTCCAAAGATTGAAATGTTTTTTCCTATGAATTCAATGTAAAATTAATGCTAATGACATAAATTATATTAAATTGTAAAAATATATTATATTTATACTTTAAAACCATTCAATATTATAATTAAACCATATAAATTATTGCGATGAAAAAATTTGTTTTTAAATAAAATATATCATGTTTTTACTATTCACTAAAATATGAAAGTTATCAGAATAATATGAAAAATTTATCTGAAGTAAATTTTTATATCCTGATTCCAAATAAGAATTTTATTTTATCAAATTGAACTTATAAACATATCAAAAACTTGATTTAAAGCTGGTGCGCCATCAAAAGGCGGCAAAACTGCATTTTTTGAAAAATACTTATTTTACCCGAAAAATTTATTTTCTTCTCATAACATGTTCTAGAAAATATGTAAGATGAATAATATTGTTATAAAATCTAAAATTCAGTTAATACTATTCATAATGGCTAGTTTATAATATTATAATAATATATCGATGTTTAGTGGAACTCAATATTGTGTACTACACACACTATCGAGGAAGGTCGTGATTGCGTGTAACGCAAGCCAAGCTAGTGTTGTGTGCCATGAAAGAATCCTTTGATGATGCGTATAACATAAGACATAAAAAAATACTTCTCATAAAATATCAGGGCGTTACATATACTTAGGGGCCAATACAAAACATAATTATAATCCCATATATGAGTGTCATAATATAATTTAACATTAATCATATCAGAACCCATGAAACAAAATGGATTTCATAAACATTTCATTATAACATAACCCATAACAAAGAAACTTGTTTCATAAAAAATCCATTATTTCATAATAGAATAACATATGTAAAAGGAACAAGTTTCATAAATAAATTGTAATAATAATCATAATACATCTATGTAAAAAGTTATTATTGTATCATTGAATCATATATGTAGTAAAATTTATATAACATAAAATGATTTCGTCTTAGATGAAATATTTAATTATTATTGGGAACATTTTCTTATGAATATACAATTTCCTATTTAAAATATATTACTTAAAATATATGAATTTTCCAAATATTAAGAAGAAAATACATTGGGAATTACCATAAAAATGTTTAAGGGAAGCTTCAAATAATTGATTTGACATGACGACGTGAACTTATTTTTACGTCGTATAAGTTAAAAAAGTTCCCTTTATACATTTATGAAAAGTCATAAAGTTTCTCATTTATAAAAAGAATGAATATTACATGTAAAATATGTTATAAATATTTAATCATTGGTAAAAATGAATTTAATCATTCATTTTAGAGCATAAAATTGTTATTCACTACATTTTTAAAAAATATATACATAGAAGAGAAACTATTTTTAATCGAAGAGTGAAATGATTTTTTCCCTTAAAACATACTTTCGGTATCATGAGTACATAATGTGAGGAAAATGAAATTAAAACAATTATCTTCAATAAATAACATGATGAGAGGATAATTCATTAGTTTATTGAGAGGCTGGTTATAATATTTCATCATTATAAACTAAATCAGAAACAATCCTGATAAACAATGAGATTGTAATACAAAATCACTTACTGCTTTGGTATCATTTGAATCATGATCCACATGAAATAAAGAATATTATTTTTATTTTAAAATAACCATAAATTTTATAATAATAACCATCAAATCCATTAATGGTTAATATATAGAACATATAAAATAAAAAGTGGTGAATATTTAAAGTGTCTCATTGAAATAAAAGTGAGATGATAATCAATTTCCCCAGGCATGAATTCATTCTAACATGTTTGAAAATATACTATAATGAATATATATTTATTATAAATCCTTTCCAAAACCATAATAATATTTATCTTACTATATATGATTTATTTATAACCATTTATCAACCATTTATTAACAATTCATTATCAAAATTACTATTCTTGGGGATATCTTCATTGTTTTTCATTTAGTTTTTCATTTAGTAATTTTGGTAATTATATTTTAATCAAGGTTAAATCATCTAAATAATTTTAATTCTGATATAATTTTTATATATATTCGTTATATATAGATTTATAATTTTCAGTGGAATTATATATATGTAAATGAATTACATCATTCGTAGAGATGATAAGTCATTCGTACGCACAAACTCTATTTTCATTTTTTAGAGGATTGGATCAATTAAATGTAAATAGTAATTAAAATTTATATAAAAATAATAATATTATATATATTATATATATTAACTATTTATATACTTGTTACCATCCCTGTAAATTGTAAATGATTAATGAATCACATCACATCATGGAAGTAGAAGTCCATAGGTATGCAAGAACGACATTATCGTTTTATAGTTTATTGTAAGTAAAGATGGTAGATATTATATTATAATTATATAAGAATAATTAGGAGGAAAATTTCATATTTTTTTTAAATAGGTTGATGACATGAACTGGTTTCCCAGTTCATGCCCCCCAAAGGAGTTTATTAAAAATAAAATGTATGAAGTACAGACTCGAGGTGTAATGAAATAACACCAGCGGGGAATAAAAGAGGATACAAGTAAATGACAAAGAAACACCAAAGGGAAATTTAAGGTCTTCAGCATGTGAACACAGTTGTGATTCTTCCATTTGAGACTCCATTATAGCAGCCAAATGCTTCCTAATGTTTCAGCAGGTTCACAATACAGTCATCCTGCATGATGTTCCATTCCATCCTGAACTCTTCATTAAAAGTTGGGAGCCTCCCTCGAGCATCGCCGAGACATGCTCCAGTTTTAGAGAGACATCAACCACCTCTATAGATAAAAGAAGCAAAGCATGATGCAAGAAAAAGATATAACAATTCAGCACTATAGGGATCAGGATTAGCAGAGACTTTCCTTCAATCAGAGAAAAACCAGAATGAAGAGAATCAGTTGGACAGAAGGTGCAACCAGAATAAAGATAGAATGTTTCAGCACAAATTTCCATCAAAGTCAGCTAATCTCATCTTCTTCAGGTGAACTCTTTAATCGTAACAGGCAGGAATATGATTCTTGTGCAACTTCATATGATGAGGAACTGCTGCATAAAGTAGTCACACTACTTTTCAGAAGTCCAGAAAAATGTTTTATGAATTGAGGACTGGCTCTCCAGCATTGCCTGGAAAGAAAACCGGGGTTTCAACTGATCCAGGCTGCAATTGTACTCAGAGAGTATTCATAATAGTTCACCAAATAAAAGGTCATGATGGCACCAACCAAACATCAACCAAAGAGAGTATAGGCACTCCCAAGGGCTAGTAAGAAGAGAACTTTCAAAACAGACTGGGAACTCCTTAAAAAAATCAGTAACCAAGTAAGAAGATAAACAGAAATTCCTGATATGATCCTTTCATATCCGGAACATAAAACATATGATTCATCTTTGGGTTGCTTCAAAAGCTCCGCAGCACAGCTGATCCATTGAAATGCAAAAAAGGCAGCAAAGAGATCATAAGAGAGTAGAGAAACTGAAATTTCAGAATTGAAAGCAGATCCATTTGGAGCAAAAAGGAAAGCCTTTTCTGCATCTGTCTTTGAGAGTCTTCCAAAAAACCAGTGATGACATTTTGAAACTTTTCAAAAGTTAAAATTGAAATTTCAGATATCATTCTGAAATGAAATAAAAGAATTCCAGATAGCAAAAAAATAACTTCTCAGAGTGTGAAACTACCAAAGCCAGCAACCTCCAGGGAGACCAAATCAACCAAAAAGAAAAAACCATTGAAAATCAAACAGCCAACCATATGCTAAAACAACCACCAGATCCTCAAGAAGTGTCTGAGTTGGAACAGTCAGAATAATCTGGCAGGGGCTCAAGAGGGACTGGTTGTGGAGGCACCTCAAGGCCAGGACTTCTGGCTGCAAAAGATCTTGTGATGATAGTTCTCTCATAATTAACGTTGCCTCTATGTTTTCTTGATTTCTTGGGGGTTGGAGTGATGAAACCATCCGAATCCATGATGAATTTTTTACCTTTTCGATCATTCAGATGAATAGCCTCCCCATCCTTGGGCTGGAGAGACTCATCTGAATGTCCATCTTTGTTACTCACATGACCCTCAGATATTGATACTTCCTTCATGTTAGGGTGTGTGATATCATTCTTTTCAGCTTCCTGATTTTCTTGCTGCTTGGTAACAGCAAGAACTTCATTAACAAAATCTGAAAGTTGATTGCTAATTGCTTGAGAATTCAAACCACCCTTGTCTCCTTCATCACTTTCCTTGATAACACTATCAGAAGGTTTTTTGATATCCTTAACCGCAGGATAGACTTCTTTACTAGCCAAATTAGAAGGGCCAGCAAGGCTTTCTTGAGTATATTTACACTTTTCTATCCACAAAGATTTAAAGCTTTTAGGATGGTCATTGTCTTTGACACAATTTCTTGAAGGGTGCCCCAATCTGAAGCACTTAGAGCAGTAGTCTGGCAATCTTTCGTAGATAATATCTTGAGAAAATCCTAAATTTCCAGATTGAATCCAAATGCTGGATGGAAGATGTTGTGAAACATCTAACTCAATACAAATCCTAGCAATTGAAGGTCTTGTAAGCATTTTTGTTGCCACATATAATTTCAGTGGAGTTCCAATAAGCTTTGCAATGTGGAACAATGCAACCTGCTTAAACAGGTGTAGGGGTAACCCTGGGAAGCTCACCCAGATTGGCACAATGGGGGATTCAGTATAAGCATCAAAATCCAGAGTCCACTTGAGAATTTTCAAAGAACAACCTCCGAAGGACCATGACCTCTTGACCCAAAGCCTGTAATATTCCTCCTCCGAAGATAACCGAAAAATAATGTGAGAAGGGTTCAGGAGACCGAGCTGAAAACCCGTAAAGCCTATCGCCTCAAGGGATGAGCGAAGATACTTCAAAGAAGGCCTTCGATTTAAGAATCTCCCAACAAAAACAAATCTTAAATCAGAAGAAAGCATATTTACCTCCCTTGTTGAGAATGAAATTGCAGGTTGCCCACGATGTCGAAAGGATTTAGGGCAAATCTGGCTTTCCGGAATCGCATCAGCTTGAGCAGAATGCTCCTCTCTTGATTTCCCAGCTACTACATCTACGAAGGATCGGGAATCTACCCTAGGGTTTGCATCTCGCGCCGGGCTCTTCGGGAACGCTCCGCGGGTCTCCATCTTGATCAGGAGGAAAATTTCATATAAAAACATTATACCAATCATAATAAACATCCATGAAATTTTGTGTTGGAAAATGAAATATATCACTATATAGAGAGGGTATGTCTTATATACCCACAGGCTGTACTTTCACTTCTCAGTCAATAGGAAAGATGATGGGTAATGGTGATTTAATTATTAAAATTATATTTTTGTAAATATGCTACACTAAATTTATTATTTTATGAAAAATACTATAGATTTCTAAAAGATAAAGAATACCTGAAAAATAAAGATATCATTTAAGGAGATTACCTATTCTTTGAAGGAAACCCTTTAGATTTCCCCTTTCAGATCCTTGGGTTCATCTTCTATTAGTGGAAAATATCTAGATTTTTTATTAATATTTTTATAAATGATTTTTGTTGGAAATTGTTTATTTATAAAGCTCAACATGTAGTGAAAAATATAAAGGAGGGTTTTTTTATAATTGAGGTGAGGGGGAATTCTAATATTTCCTAAAATATTAAATTATACAAAATTAATTCTCTATAAAAAGGTTCAAAATGGATATGGATTAATATATAATGTTTTATGGCCTTAAAATCCCAACACAATAATAACATTTTGATAGTTTTTGGTGTCATTTTAACCATTATCATTTTGATTAACCACTTAGTTAGAAAATTTTAATCTTAACTGATAAAAAGTCCTTTTCAGTCATAATGGATTATAATTGTACTTATAAGGTACGAATTTATACATAAATTGAAAATGGATAACATTTTCAACAATACCTTATCAGACTATCCTATTTCATTTATTAATTTTATTTTACATAATTAAATTGAATACAATTTTTATAAAATATAACTACTGTCAATTTTAACACTATTTAAGACAGAAATACTATGTTTAAATTCAAATATTATTATTTAACCCCACAATAATATGTCATATTCATCTATAAAATTCATTGAATACTCTAACTCAATCAATATATACTACTTTTAATATTTTTTTAACTCATTAATTTTATTTTTCTATTAATTAAAGAAATACTATATCAGTGGTTTATAATAATTTAAGGTAATTATAAAATTAATTTAACTAGAATTAAATTTACATATAGAATATAATTTAATTATGCACAAAATAGGCATTTATATTCACTCATAACTTTATGTTATCCTTATGTGTACAAAAAGTATATATTAAAAAGTAATAGAGTGGTATTTTGTACCTTTCTTTTCATTAAATATCATATTGATCATTTTCATCGATAAGTGTAAATTAAGAAAATAAATTTCAAACCTATGGCGATATGTGTGTAATTAAATTTATCCAATAAGAATTAGGATGAAAAATTATGGATTTATCACTTAGTTTTAACCATGATTAACATGATTCTCCCTTTATTGAGATGATAAATTTTACCAAGGATACTATTAATATTTAAAATAAATAAAAGGGGTCTATTTACCAAATTTTAACTGACTTATTTAAAATATGGAATAATTTTTATCCAATTTATCACCTATTTTATTTTTAAAAAAGTTCACATAAGGTGCTTACCAATTCCATTATAAAAATATAGTTTTTAATCATAAAATTAGATTTATTCTTATCCCATGGTTAGAAAAATACCAGATGAATGTAAAAATTTATATTTTATATATAATATATAGAATTCATCAAACTTATTCATCAGTAGTGATTAATTTAATTTATTAAGATAAAAATAAATTATAGACATGAAAATAGGTTTTCATAAAAATTACTTTTTTATTTTCAAATTATTTTAATTTCATTTATAATTATTTGATAAAAAATGAATTTATTTTAAACATATGGAACCATAAATTTTTCAAAATTTAGTTATTCTTATTCATAATCACATATCTGGCATCTATGTTATAACATCCACTTAATATTTTAACATAATATTTTGTTTGGTTTAAACTCAGTGTAGCATGTAGCATAATATATCAATCAAATAAAACTTATTTGTCGATAATTATTTCATAAAATATCATGGAGTTATGTTATACAACCCTTAAAATGAATTTAACCGTAAAATTCACAAATTAGATTAAATAATATGGATATAATTGTTTCTTTATATCCTCGGGTTCCAATATAGCTTCTTGAAATTCCTAATTCCTCCAAAGAAAATTCACTAGATGAGTAGTCCTCTTCCCTCACAATTTATATCTATAGTAAGAGATTTATAATATCTATTATTCATAAGAATTATCATGTTCTAATGACATGGAATTTGAGTTCAATACATTTGAAGGGTTAGGTATATAGTTTCTTAGTAGAGATACATGGAACATGCCATGAACTTGATAGTGGTTCATTTGAGGCACTATGTGGTGTGTTTTCATGCCTACTAATTCAAGAAACTTGAAAGGCCCAATATAACAAGGGATAATCATTCCCTTCTTTTATAATCTCATAAAATTAATATATGGGAAAATTTATGAAAAAAATTCTCCCAAATTCCAAATTTCAGATATCGCTGACGATTATCAACATAACTTTTCTTTCAACTATTAGATTCCATTGATGGTTTATTCATTGGATATAATTTTACGATAAATTTAATTATATAACTCAAGTCCCAATTTCATTCTTTGTCCAAATTAATCCAAACTCATTATAGTTTTATAAATCATTCAATATTGGTCTTCATAAAGATACATTTTAATAATCATGTAAAATCCATTATTATAAGAAAAATCAACCAGAGGAAGTTGTTGATCCCAAAAAAATTTGAAATCCATAGAAAAAGATCTCAATATATCCCCTACTGTTTGAATGATTTTCTCAAACTGAAATTTTTTTGGAAGATTATACCTCCTACTGAAATTCAAATTTTTATTCAGATCCAAATAAATATGTTTCAATAATTTCAATGTAAACCACAGGTCATGACTGGACACAATAAAATGTTTTGCTCCATGCAACCATACCACTCCCTTAATATATATTTTAGAAATGTGGTCAAGATTGATATTTTATCTGATGCATTTTTAGTGTGATGACTTTATAAGGACATAAATTACAACAAAAATAGAATTGTATACTTTAGAAGTTTTGGGAGTCCAATGATGAAATAAATGGTGATATTTTCACATTTCCATCCAGGTATGGATAATGATTATAACATCACATTATATTTTTATATTTTATCCTAAACATTCAAACATACCGTGCACTGAGATACATACATAGATTTATATTATTTCATGTTTTTCAACAAAAAATACTCGTTCAATTCTCTATAATTTTTTTTACATCCATGATGAGTAAATAATGATGAACTCTGTGCCTAACTAAATAGCACATTCATTATATATGGTATGTATGAAACACATACATAGATCCTAAACCTTATCTTTCCATCATAATTAAGGTTTAACTTGAGAACATTTACGACCTTTATCTATAGTTCCAATCCATTCTTCTATACCTCTTTAATAATCACATGGATAGATTATTAGACAATCATTTGAGAATGATAATAATTCTCATATTCTTTCATGATTTAATTATCCATCCTTTCAAAATATAGAAATATTGGATCTTTTGTGCTCCTCATCATAGATTATTTGGCATGATCATTTTGAATCATAGTATCTACCGCCTTGTTCACTTTCCCGGGGTGGTAATGTTTTGAGCATCATATTTTTTAATCCACTCCTACCATATACTCTAGAACATATTAAACTCATTATAAGTGAATATAAACTTTAAGAATTTTTGATTAGTATATATATCACAACTTTCTTAATAGAGGTAATTCCACTATAACATTAATGAAAAAGTTTCCACATATAACTAAAAATCATGATTTAGGGTGATTTTTATCATGAACCTTCAATTGTATTGGGAAAATGGATATCACTATATAATTTATCATAAGAAAACATCATATTCCCTTCATCGATGCTGCACTAAAAATTAAAAACATTATAAATTTCTAGGTAACATAAGTACAAGTTAACTAACTGACATTCTATTCTGATTTTTTGGATTTTATTCACATTCCTCTATTCAAATGAACTTATATGTATTTCTGGTTAACATTGTTAGTGGATTAGAAATTTTCAAGATATTTTCTACAAATCACTAATAATATAAATCAAATCCATGAAAACAATGGATTACAGTCATATTGGTTGGTCTTAAAAAATGGTCAATAACTTATGTCTTTGAATGATATACTGATATACACTCACTTTTGAATAAATGGCCTAGGAATGAAACTTTCTGACTACAAAATTAACAATTGGTAAATTTTTCATTTATATTTTCCTTCCACGAGGTCCTTATAACAATACTAATATGATCTTCATGATCTTCCTTATTATTTCAATATATATGAATATAATCTGTTATGACTACCGTAAAATAATTAAATTGATTTGAAATGACACTATTAATTAAGTCCATGGGGATAGAAGAAGAATTATTTTGATAAAATGGAATCAATATAAATTCATAGTATCCATACCTTATATAGAAGGATATTTTGGGTATATCATTCTTCTTGAACCTCATTTGATGATATCCAAAATAAATGTGAATTGTATAAAATTAGTAAACGCCACACTAATAATAAAAAAATTCATCAATTCGGGGTTGAGGATAATTTTTCTTTAATGTGATCCTGTTGATTTCTCAAAAATCAATGTAATAATGCATTGATCAATATTTATTTTTATCAAAAAGAATAGTTTCAACCCAAGGTGACACACTAGGATGAATAACTCCCATGTCAATATTCATTAGGTGTTTCTTCTTCAATTATTGTAACACCATTGGGGCCATCCTATATGTAGTATTTGGAAAAGGTGTAAAACCAATTATGATTTATATTGGAAACTAATCTTCACAATTCAATGGAATAAAAGAAAACTCTTCTAGAAAGGCATAAACAAATCCCTCATAATAGGCATATATTTAATGTTTAGTTTCTCCCCAATCATCTGAGATAAAAAACTCTTTTGAATAAGAATAAAGACCCATATTATTGATGTAATCTCCCTCAAAATAACATATATTTAATCACACTTATTGAAAATTATATTCTGTTTAGGATTATCAAATTCAACTTCTCTTCCTCAAAAAAGGATGTGGGATTTTATAAATAAATCCTATCTCTTCCCAAAATAACATCGAATTCATATAGAGGAAGAATAATGATATGTGAAGGAAAACATTTTACTAAAAATAAATCAGATGAAAAAATACATGTGATTAGAACATCATACCGTTAGGGGGTTTCACTACCAATTCAAAATAAAAACATTAAGGATTTACTATTATACCCTTAGAATATTCTTCTCATATAAAAAGTGGGTAGATCCATAATCAAATAAGATATTTTCAGTTATAGAGTTGATGGTAAGTATACCTTTTGACACTTCATTACCATAAACTATATCAATAGTAGTGATCTCATGAGATTTATATTTCTCTCTTTTCATAAAATTTTGTAAACGTAGATCATCATCTTTAACCATTGGGATCAAGCACTGGTTAGTATAATTCCCCTAAATAATGAAATTTTATACACTGAGGTGTGGGTGATGCATTATGTGGTGGTTTTTTACTATTCTTAACATTTAATAGAATCTTCACATTACTTCGGTAATATATTCTTGATGAACTACCATTCTACACTTAAATCATTTACTAGACCCCTTATGAAAATATGTAAAATGTTTTCTTCCAAACTTCAAGAATAAAGGAAATATCACTTTCTTCTTTCCATGATTTATAGAATTACATTTGAATTTAATATTCATTTTATTATGATTACTATGATATGTATAGGTAACTAAACTCTTCATTTAAACATTTATATAAAGTCAAATGATTTATTCGTAGTTGTTGATGTCTCTTATGGCTAACACCCTTAAAATATTTTTTTTAAAGCACTGAATAATTGATCAACCTTACATTTAGGTT
This sequence comes from Viscum album, assembly GCA_963277665.1. Classification (NCBI taxonomy): domain Eukaryota; kingdom Viridiplantae; phylum Streptophyta; class Magnoliopsida; order Santalales; family Viscaceae; genus Viscum; species Viscum album. The sequence goes on along the minus strand of OY728128.1, from coordinate 2,076,542,705 downwards.
GGATGATAATACCAAAAGCATACCTCACTAGCGTCATAATATTTTCCTAATAGGTTATAATAGATTAATCATCCTTATGCTTTAGCTCAAGAATTTTCTTATACATTTTATTATAAAGACTATGAGGAAATTAAATATAGAAAAATAATTTCTCAAACACTACCCACTCCACATATGCAATTTCTTCCTATTAACACATGTTTTTTTTATAAAAACCACCATTAAATTTATTCTCCTTCTAAATGATAGACATCCAAAACTAATTATTCAGCTACTAAACACTATAGTACATGAAATATCATTAATGTGGTACTAATCTATTTCACAGAGACTAGTGGATCAGTAGACCTGCTAAAAGAATGTGAATATTGCCTCATGAAGGACTCAACATAACTTCGTTCCATCCTAATTTATTCCAGAATATCATCATGATTCATATATTGAGAATTTTGTGTGAGCATATAAATCATATTTTTAATCCCATGTTTCATTAAATTTGGTTTCTCTTGTGTACAATCAATGAATTATCTATTATTCAGCATTAACATGAATGCTTCATGTTTTATCGAATGACTAGATCCAAAAAACATAGTGTAATAAACAATAATGATAGTTTAAAAACCATATAATTAGGAAACATTATTTATTGAATGTATAAATTGAGGTTTATTTTTTCAATATATAAACCCTTAGCTTAAAACATGGCCATAAATGATCATTACCAATAAATAATGATTTTATCCTATACTTATACTTATCCCAAGGTCTCTCAATAAAATTTTCTCATCCTTGATTACAAAGGTTAACTAAACATTTATTGGATACCTACAAAATTGACCCATACATCATATAAATAGAAATTTCATATTTTTAAATGAATATTTAATGCATAACATAATTATCCACACTAGAATCTTATTTGTAAAGTGTATTTGGAAAATTGGATACATAAAATCCTGGTTAATAAGTGTACTGCATCATCCCACTAAAATATTCATAACCAACATCATTATTATACATATCATACTTAGTACATTTATCCACGACATAGGGAAATGGATATATAATAAAGGGGGGTCTCATGTTATCAATAAGGGTAAATAAGGGATATATTAATGATCTCTTTAACATAACTTGAGAATAAGCATATGAGACCATGATCATGAAATTATAATATCATACACTATATATCATAGATCATAATATTAGAGTTATGATATAAATATTTGAATCTCATAAGACATGAATCATAAAGTAATAAAATAACATGATATATGATAGTAATATTGGAATGAGACATGGATTTGTGTCCAACAAATAAGTATAGAAAATTATTTCTATAGTATTTAAGGATCACTTTTAATAATATCATAGTGAATTGGGTTAACTCTCTAAACCATTATATTATTCATTGTTCACTACCAATACTATCATAGTTGATAGAGTCTCATGTTGAACTGGGTTTACTCCCCATTTTAGTCATGTTTATCACTTGAGATATCAATATTTACCCAAAGTATTGGAGGGATATATAATTATAGGCCCACCCTTCACATAATGAAACTTATAAATATTTTTTCCACAATATAATATAATATTCATTAGATAAAAACCCATAAAATAAGTCAATTTCGTAAACATTTCATCATATAATAGCCTATAGAAAGAAATGGGTTTTATAAACATTTCATCAGTTCATCATAGAATAACCCAAAGAAAAATAATAAGTTCAAAAAGAATATTGTCATCATAATCAAAAAATCCTATATAGAATTAATAAGGCTGGTATGATTGAATCATATCCCTAGTAGAACTTTAGAAACATTAATGGATTTAATCTTAAATGAAAAATGTCTTTAAAAGACAAATTATAAAATTTCCTAAAGAAAAATATCCTTTTTTCTCTAAAATCAATTATTTAAAATATTAAAATTTACCAAAAATTAAGTGTAAAAATTTTATTCAAAATTTTGTCGACAAATGTAGGTTATTCATCTTATCATTAATTTTTCAAGATGATAGTAAATTCACTTAATGATGTATAAGTTAGAAAAAATACCTTTTATACTTCTAAAAAAAATTAAAATAGTAAATCATTCAAAAAAATGTATAGAATATTCCCATTGAAACATTTGTTTGAAAGTCAAACAGGGGTAAAAATTAATTAAGAAACCATTTAAAAATAGTAAAAACATTATTGAAATCTGTTTTGGAAATCATGGGTAAGGAAGAGAAATTATTTTCAACCGTAGAGAGAAATAATGTTAATTTTCGTTTAAAAATTATTTACAGTATCAAACATATTTAATCTTAGAAAATGAACGTAAAACAAGTTTTTTTTCAGAAAAAAATATGATAATAAAATTATAGATTTTATTCAGTTTTAGATCATAATATTTCATCATTGGAAGCTTTATAAAAAACAATCCTAATAAATAATGAGATTGTAACAAAAAACCATCACAACATTGTTATCCTTTGAATCATAATCCCCATGAATGAAATAAAATTTTATGGATATGAAAACCCCTATAGATTTAATAATTTTTATTAACATATATGTTCATTGGTATTATATACACCATATAAAAGAAAAAAGTGGTGAATATGTAGTGTGTTTCAAATAAATAAATGTGAGATGAAAATCCATTACCTCAAGTTTGAATTCCTTCACACAGGTTCAAAACTCTAATATAATAAATATTTATTTATTATAAATATATTAAAAAACCATTATAATATATATCATACAATATATTATTTATATATAACCATTTATCACAATTTTATTATCAATTATTTATTAAAATCACTATAATGGGGTATATCTTCTTCGTTTTTCATGTATGTTTTGGGTCTGTAGTTTTGGTAGTTGTACTTTGATCATGGTTCCATAATCTATAGATTTATAATAATGATTTAAATATCATATATTTTCATTATAATCATATTTTTATTCATCCATAAAAGTAGATAAATGAATATTAATTACACCATTCATAGAGATGGTAGGTTGTACGTGTGAATGAATATGGTTTTCATTTTCCAAAGAATATGAAAAATGAAAGTTAAATATCAATTAAAATTTATTGAATAATTAATATAAAATTTTTCTAATATATATTAATTATATAAATCATTATTAATATCTAGGTAATGTAGAAATGAATAATGAATCACATCACTTAATGGAGGTGGTAGTTAAAATGTACACACGAACAATGTCATTGTTATCCAATAAATTGGAAGGCATAAAGGTAGATATGACACTATCATTAAAAAATAATAATAATTTAACAAATATCATAATGAAAAATTATACCCATAATAATAACCATCACTAAAATATGGTGGTGGTAAATTAATTTTATCACTACATGTAGATGGTAATCTATACATACACATGAGGGATACTTTCATTATCCATTAGATAGAAAAGAAGATGGATAATTCTGAATTAGTTGTTAAAATAAAATTTAATCATATTTAGGATAATTAATTTATTATATTATGATATATGTATTAGATTATTTGGTAGTGAATAATAACTAAAAAAAGTGATCAGATAAAGTGATTACATATTCTTGAAAAGAACTCATTTAGTTCTCCTCTTAAGGATCCTAAGGATGGACTTTTTGGAAGAACATAACATGTTGAATAAGTATAAAAAAGTTTATAACTAATTCTAGTAAGGTATGGACAATCTAAAATGGTTAGTGTGGTATGTAGAATATAATGTATGGGTTCCCTTTTATAGTTGAAGAGAGGGGAACATTTGTAATTTTATAAAATATTAAATTATAATAATTTCATTTTCTAGAAAAATTCTTCCAAATTCCCATGGATTCAAATATAATGTAAAATGGGGTTTAAATATCATCATATAAAAAATTTGGACATGAATTGATTTCATTTTTAACATTTCCATTTTTATTAACCGCTTGGTTAACTAGTTTTAATTGCAACCGTGGTAACATCTCTTTAATTGTTAAAGGGATTTAATTTTACATATAAGGAAACATTGTTTTCATAAGTTTCCATTGGTTAATATTGAAGACCATATCCAATACATGATTTAATATTGCATGTTTTTTTTGATTTTTAAATAATTTAACAAAATATTATTTTGATAAAATAATAATATAGTCAATGTTGACACTAATAAAGACCTAAAGAAAAATTTATAATTAGAATATAATCCATTAAAAACACTAATATATCATATTTATATCATTTAACACTATAAATCATTCAAATTATATTACTTTTAATATTTTTAAATTCATTTATTTTATTTTTCTATTAATTTAAGGAAAAATGCATCAATTCTAAATAATCACTTAATGTAACTATATAATTCAAAAATATTTTAATTTAATTTCCATCTTGAAAATAATTTTATTATTATCAAAATGGACAGATATATTCATTCATAACCTGATTTTCTCTCTTTGTGGACACATAATAATTATTCAAAAGTGAGAGAGTAACATTTCATAACCTTATTTTCTTTAAGTTTTATATTGGATATTTTTAGTAACAAGTTTGCATTAAAAAAATAAATTATATCTCTAAATTTATAATGGTAAAATTTATTTAATCCAATAATAATTCAGATGTAAAATTATTGTATTATCCTTTATTTTTATCCTAGATTAATCCGATTTACATGTAACAGATGGGATAAATTTTACTATGGTTACTATTCATATTAACAAAAAATAAAAGGGGAATATTTAATAAATTTGAACTAATAGATTCAAAATATGGAATCCATTTTATCCCATTCAATACTTGTAAATTTTAAAATTATTTTTCACAACAAGACACATGTTTTAAAAAAAATTAATGTTTATAAGAATAATATTAGAATTATTATTTTTTCTGGCATAGTAAAAATAATAAATGAATATATAAAATATAAAAAACAATAAAATAATTCACCAATAGATATTAATTAAATATATTTAGATAAAAATACATTTTGAGATTTTTTTTCCAGAAAAAAACTTTTTTTTTATTTTCAATTGTTTTTATTTTTATTAATAGTAAATTTATAACTAATTATTTTATTTTATTCATATGAAACCATAATTTTTTTTATTTTAGTTTTTCATATTCATACACAAAAAGCCAATTGATGGGGGATAAAGTCCATATAATAGTTTAATAGTATATCATAAATCATTTAAACATGATTTTGCACCTATATAAAGATATAAACAACTCAAATTTATTTATAGATAACTATTTCACAAAATTCAGATGTGTTACACATAACACATGAAAATTTTAATTTTTAAGAATAACAGCAACAAATTTTATTTCTTAGCTTGAGTTACTCATGGAAAAGAGACGTATTAAATGAAAATATATTTGAAACAGTCATGAAACCTCTAGATAAAGAATAAGGATGCTATCATTACAACATTTTGACAAGGATGAATATATCAAATAAAGGGTTGTTATCATTAATGAATAGAAATATTATAAATATATCCTTAAAAATAATCTTGAGGAATGCACCCATTCTTATTTGAAAACCACTTTAAAAACACAGAAAAATCTAAATAAACAAATTTATTTTAAAATTACTTTAAAACTAGTAATTAAATCATCGAAGAATTAACAGTTTTTATGGTTGGAAAATATATTCTACCATAATTAATAAAATAAATATTTTATTCACCCCTTCACTAAAAAGTACCTTGTTTTGAAAACAACATTAAGATTCTTTTAAATGATTTCATAAATAGTCATACATGTAAAGAAATAACATTAAATAATCATTTAATAGTATTAAAATAATACATTAAAATGTATTTGAAAATATAGATTTAGAGGAAAAATATATTTCAGCTAAAAGTGGAAAAATAAAATTGGATTTTCTAAAAAATATACAAACCATTTTTAGTAATAATGTGAACAAATAGTGTAAGAACATAAAGATTCCTGAAATCTATATATGGTAACAAAAATTAAATAGGTTTCTGAAGTAAGGATCATATGTTTTCCTCAAATTAAATTCAATCATAAACAATGTTGATTAAGAAGAGATTGAAACCTAACCCCCTTATGACTTTGGTTACATTTGAATTATAATCCCAATGGAAATTTAGATTCAAATAAAAATTTAAATATCATGGCCATAAGGAGATTCATGATATAAAATATTAAATCATAACTATATGAACATTATAAGATAATATAAAATCATAACATAAACATATACCCCATAGAAAGAAAATTTAAGATGAATAACCCTTATAAAGGTCATATTATTGAATTTAAAATTAATAAATAGATAGATTATGTGTATATAAATCCAAAAAAACAATTATTAATGAAAAATAATTTTTTTAATGTATATTATAAAAATAATATTGACTTAATATAATCAAAAAATAAGTTATATTACCAATGAAAGAAAATTGATTAAAAAATACATTAAATTCATGGAACATTAAAGTAAACCCCATTTTCTGAAATAATTTTATTTTCAACTTAAAAAAACATTAATTATGAAGGATTAATCATATAACATACAAAAGGGTATTATAGAGACAAAATAAAATTAAATAGGTTAACAATATTAAAACAAGCTTCAATGAAGTGAAACTAAGATGAAATACCTTACTTCTAGTCCAGACATTCCATGTATATAATTTAATTAATATATAATATAATTATATAAATTATTTAAAAATTAAATAACCTTTTAAAATATTATTACATTATAATAATAAAAAAATTTCCTTAATTGAATGAAATATTTAATTTCATAATGAATTAAGTCCACATTAATTATTGCCAACGAGCCTCTACCCTAGTGGTTCAGGCTCATGCTTGGCATCCAAATGGCCCAGGATCAAATCCGGGCAGGGGAGAATTCCCGAGTACTATAACAGGTCACTGTAGCTGTACTGCAGCAGGTCACTGTAGCAGTACTGTAGCAGCGGTGACTGTAGCAGCGGTAACACTGTAGTGGCGGAGGGACTGTTGAAGGTACTATAGTGGCGGCAATACTATAGCAGCGAGGGTACTGTAGCAATACTGTTCACCGAGGGGTCCTTTGGGCCAAAAATTGGGCTTTTTAGCCTTGTATGCAAGACACTTGGGCTTGGGCCATCGGGCTATGTAATTGGTCACCCTCTAACTAGTCTAAAGAGGTCTTTGCTTTAAAATTAAATTGACGCTTCGGCCCCAACCTTTCAAAAAAAAACGTCCACATTCGTTATTGTTTTGGACATTCAATTTATAATTTAAAAACAACATTTATATGGTGATCATTGTCAAAGTTGTAACTATTCCATCATATCTAGAATAATAATCGTTACATAATTACTTTTTTTTCTTACTAAATGTACTTTTAAAAATTAATTTTAATCTTTTTATGAAAAATAAATTATGTTACAATTATAAAGATGACAGACAATATATATTCTTGGGTAATGTTTACATTTTTGAAAGAATATGAGAAAAATATTGTAAGTTAAATTTTATTTTGAAGTAATTATATTATTTAATAAATTCCATAACATGTCTTTAAATACATTATATATACCATCCATATGATATAGAGATGAAAAATAAATCACATCACTTTGTGGAGATGGTAATCCACAGTTACTCATAAACAACATTATCTTTCTTCAATGGATGAAAGGTAAGAAAATAGAATATGTATCACCATAAAAAAATGGGAATTGTTTAATTAATGTATATGTATATATATATATATATAAATATATATATTAAATCCATAATTATAAACATACAAGAGAGTTTGTGATGGAAAATGAAATTCCATGATTCGTGGAGGTGATAGTCAATATCTATGTAGGAATGTTGTTTTTATTCCCCATAAGATGAGGAAATAGTTCAAAAGGGATGTAATATAGTTATAACAACAAAAAAGTATTATTAATAATTTATGTTATTATATCATCATGGTTTAATAAAATTTAAATCTGGTAGAAGAAGAAAAAAATTAAAAGTGATGTGGTTGGATGATAACTTATTATCTAATATACCTCCAATAGATCCCCTTATAAAGACCTTTGGAATTGTATTTTAAGAATAAAAAACCTATAATTAATGGGTATATAATTTTAGAATATAATTGGATTGGTTATCGGAATTATAGCTTAATAAAATTGGTGTAGAGAAGATAAAGCACATGCGTCATTTTATAAGGAAGGGGATAGGCTTTTTAGAAAAATCATGAAATATTATAATATATGTTGACCTCACCTAATTTGATAATCCCAATTATACTTTCACATACTTTGATAATCCCAAATAATGTTTGTCTATATATTAATTCATTCAATCTGTGAAATTCTATTATCAAGTTGATAAAAATATTAAAATAATCTTTGAAATATGTTAATCAATGTTTCTCTATGTTTTTATGAACTTTGAAATAATTCTAGCTCAATCGACATATGTGTTGCATAGAACATATAAGGGTTAAGTCCACTGTTATGTACATAGCTACTGATATAGAAAAATAGAGCCCCACTGGAACTTAGTCTACCGATAGACAACAGTTACCGATAGACTGAATAGACAGTCACTAAAACAGAACAGAGCTACCAGTATGTATAAGTCTACCGTTAAACACGACACTGATAGATCAAGTCTACTGATAGAAGCGGAGCTACCATTACTGGTACAAACGAGCTACTGGTATACAGAAGCTACTAATATAAAGTCTACCGATATGCAAGTCTACCATTACAGAAACGTCACTGATGCACAAGTCCACCTATATGCACTTTAGCACGGGAACATAACGGGGCTACCGATACAAACAAGCTACCGATACAAACAAGCTACCGATACAGACGGGCTACCGATAAAAGGAGTCACCGGTTAATAGAGCTACTGATACACGGAGTAATAGATACCATTACAAGGAGCTACCGATACAAGGAAAAAGATCTACCAATTAGAGGTCACTGCTATACAAATTCCACCGTTACTTATCTACCGACAGAAGGCTACTGATGAAAAACTGACCGGTCTAGATACTTCAAACTCTATAAACTCAATATTATTTATTTATTAAGGAACAGTCATATTTGATGATTTTAATGTAATTGATGTTATTTAATGATAGTTGTTGGCATGTCAGGGAACCGTACCTCGTACCTATAAAAAGGTAATCATTACCATTGCCGGAGATGGAAGCTATAAAAAAAGAGAGGGCTGAAGAGTGCTAGAAAGTGGTGAATACACACAGAAAATAAAGGCCTCATCCACACTCGAAGAAAACTGGACATACACAAATCCATTCATTCAAGAAGAGAACACAAGCTGAACATCAGTCAAGGAGTAAAGAACTACAATGAGCTCTTAATGCACTAAAGCTGATCAAACATAACATGAAGAAAACGACCCTCTATTTTTCAAAAAAAAAACTAGAGGAGGAATCAAAAGCTTTCCTGATTAATCAAAGGAATCCAGAGCTGCACTTCAAACCACAAGAGAATTCTAAAACTCATATCTACTCTCTCAATGATTCTTTTATTTACATTTTTAACATTGTGTATACTCTGTATATTTTATACACACACTGTCTCCTGTGATAAGCTGTAGGATTTCAAAATCATCACACAAACCTTCTATAACTCTTTTATATCCCACTGTGGATAGTGGTAGAGGTCATGTAAGACCTGAACTACTAGTGTGTTGTTGTTTTTGTTTTCCCCCGAACAACTGTGGTAGAGGTCTTAGTACCTGAACAGTCTCTGTACTGTTGTTTACCCCGATCCAGGGTGTGGATAAAATTTATATAAATTTTTTGAGAGGACTAAGTCTCAACTTGAGACTAAACCTTATAGTTACATATGATGTACATATTATATTAATTCTAAAGTATATTACATACTTTAATTTATGCTGCTAATTAATTTGAAATACAATTTGTTTTAAAGTTACTTTGATAGTTAATCTAGCAAGTGTTTGAAACTATTGTAAATCAGTAGGTTAGTTTCAAAAGATAATTTAATCTTTTGATTAAATTAACTGAGATCTAATCAATCTTTTCAGAACTTAATCGAACCCTTACAGTTTTACAAATTCACTACAGTTTAACTTTGTTTTTAATTGGGGAATTTTAAGAGAAATATTTTAACAGAAATTTTAATTTTAACTCAATTCACCCCCCCTGTTGAGTGTCCACTCTGACCAACATTTGGTATCAGAGGATTGTTTTGTTTATCAAGGATTTCAAAATACTTTGTTTTCCAACTGTGATTTTAGTTGTATCATATAGATCTTAAATTTCTGTTAGTTCTAAATTTTATCTCTTTAATTATATTTTCTAAAATCGAATTTTGATAATAGATTAGAAGGTGCTACTACCAACATTCCATCCTTATTTAATTGTAAAAATTATGCTTAGTGGATGCATAAAATGAAAATTCATTTAGAGACTATGGGATTTGATATCTGGACTGCTATAGAAACTCAATATAAGATTCCAGACACTGAGAGAACTACTTTGGATGAATCTACTAAGACTGCCTACAATAATAAATGTAAAGAAATGAATACTTTGTACTGTGCTTTAGGTGATGAGTAATTTAATAGAATATCTAATTGTAAAACTGCTCATGAAATTTGGGACAGTTTGGCTATTTTCCATGAGTGAACAACCAATGTTAAGGAAATGAGATTGAACACATACACTATTAAATATGATAATTTTAAAATGAAGCCTAATGAACCCATTTCTGACATGTATCTCAAGTTCAATGAGATTTTCAACACTATGAGCTCTCTTGGTAAAGCTGTTCCTTCAAAGGAACATATCATGAGAATATTAAGATGTTTACCAGAAATACGGAGAGTCATATCTATTTCTATTAGACAATCGTGCTACATCAAAAAACTGCCAGTTAAAGAATTAATTGGTAAGCTTATGATATATAAAGAAGAACTCAAGGTAAAAAAGGAAGAAGATGATGAACCAAAAAGGATGTTAGTGGCTTTTTATTCTACTGCCTCAAAGAGAAAGGATAAGGGGAAAGTTCATATATATACTGAAATCTCAACAACTGAGAGTTCAGATTCTGACAGTGATGCTGAAATGGCTCAGATATCCAGAAGGTTCAAGAAGTTCTATAGGAAGAAGAAATTACTAAAAAAATCAAATTAGAAAGGAAAATATGACAGCAATGGTCATTGGAAGAAGGATTGGAAGAAGCCTGATAAAATTGATGAGATTGTCTGCTATGAATGTTAAAGGATAAGACATGTGAAAGCACACTGTTCAAAGTTAATGTTAAAGAAGAAACATGACTACAAGGAATATAAGTATAAGAAAGCTATGAAATCAACTTGGAGTGCTTCCGAGGACTGATCAACTGATTCTGATTCTACTCAGGATGAAAAATCACAAAAATATAACATGTGTTTCATGAAAAAAACGTCTGAGGTAAATTGGATACTCCTACTTTAAATTCATATTATTCTGGAGTTGATTCTGATTCTGAATATGAAAATATGTCTAGTGAAGAATTATTTGAATATTTTATTATTCTAGAAGAAACTTTTAATGAATTTAAGGACAGGTATAAGACCTTGAAGAAATATCATGCTCTAACCAGCTCTATAAAATATGAACTTGATATAGAAAAGTAAAAGAATGCACAATTGCTGAAGGAAAATACTGCACTGAAATTGTCCAATGAGAAATTAAGGAAGGACATAGAGAAATTCAAAAATGGAAAAATACACTTACACAAATGTTAGGAAAACAAGTGGAACCAAAATATACCACTAGAATTGGATATCATCCTAGAAAAAGACAGATTACTAAAACTAGATTTATTCCTAAATCTGGACATAATGATGCTAGTTCTAGTTCTAGGAATTCATATGCTTCAACTATTTACTCACATGGTTAAAGATCAAATAAATTTGATCTTTCAAGATCTATAGATTCTGAAAACAATTTGAGACCTATAAGATAAATCTGGGCACCTAAAACTTTGATTGCTAACCTGTCTAGGCCCATGAAATTATGGGTACCAAAATCATTTTATGTTTAAACCGGTTTTGTAGGAAACTTTCTTGAAGAGTTCTCATAAGAAGGTATGGTACTTGGAAAGTGGATGTTCAAGGCATATTACTTGAGATTACTCATGCTTCAAGAGTTTAATCAATGTTGACGGAGGCCATGTCACCTTTGGTGATTACTCTAATTGAAAAATCATCGGCCAAGGCCATATTGGTAACACTGATTCAATTTTAATTTCTAAAGTTTTATTTTTTGATGGACTTAAATATAACCTGTTAAGTATTTCTCAGTTGTGTGATGATGGTTTCAATGTTAAATTTGAAAATTATTCTTGTAATTTTTCAATTCTAAAAATGTTTTAGTATTTTATGCCTTGAGAAATGAAAATTTTTATGCAGTTGATTTGAATTATTTAGCTAAGCAAAACATTATTTTCTTAAATGCTTTTCATAAAGATTCATGGCTGTGGAAAAGAAGATTAGGACACCACAATGTTTATTCACTTAGAAAAATGACTAGGAAAACATAGTTAGAGACCAACCTAAACTTTAGTTCCCAACAGACAATGTTTGTAATCCATGTCAAAAGGGAAAGCAACAAAAATTTTCTTTTAAATCAAAGAACGAAGTTTCAACATCTCAACCTCTTGAGTTGGTTCACATGGATTTGTTTGGACCTTTTGGAGTTTCTAGTTTAAATGGGAAGAACTATGTCTATGTATTAGTATATGACTATTCTAGGTACACTTGGGTATAACTATTAGCTCACAAAAGTGAATCTTGTTCTTAATTTATTAAATTCTCCAAGTCTGTAGAGAACCTTAGTGGACTTAAGATTAATACCCTGAGAAGTGATCATGGTCGTGAGTTTGAAAATCACGAGTTTGAGTCTTAATGCTCACACAATGGATATAATCATAACTTTTATGCCCCTAGAACACCTCGGCAAGATGGTGTAGTAGAAAGAAGAAACAGAACCCTTTAGTAGATTATAATAACTATGCTTAATGAGTATGAATTACCTATTTATTTTTGGGATGAAGTTGTATATACAACTTGTTATATTATAAATAGAGTCTTGATTAGACCTATTCTCAGAAAGACCCCTTATGAGTTGTAGTATAATAGGAAAACTAAGGTTAATTACTTCATAGATTTTGGTTGAAAAGTTTTTATTCTTAATACAAATGATAATCTTGACATGTTTGCTTCTAAAAGTGATGAAGGAATCTTTCTGGGTTATTCTTTAACTAGAAAAGCCTATAGAGTTTTCAATAAAAGAACAAAATGTGTGGAAGAATCTGTTCACATCATGTTTGATGAAACTGATCCACATGAACCCAAATCATCCACTGAAAATCTTGAAGAAGACTTGTCTGCTCTGGACCTTAATGAAAAAAATAGTTACCCTGTTGTAAAGACATCCAGTTCTGGAAACATTCCAAAACCTACTTCTATTGAACCATAACTAGCATATGAACCAGAAATTTCTAATCCCACCTTTACTATATCAACTAGGATTCTATAGAATCATATTTTAGATGATTTTGTTAGTAATCATGATAGAGGGACACATACTAGAGCTTCTCCAAGAAATCTGGTTGAACATCAAGACTTTCTATCACAACTAGATCCTAAAAATATCAATGATGCAATCAATAATGAATTTTGGGTAATGGTAATGCAAGAAGAATTGAATCAATTTGAATGAAACAAAGTCTGGGAATTAGTTGATAGACCTAAGGACACTTTGACCATAAGCACTAAATGGGTTTTAAGAAACAAAGTTGATGAGTCTGGAAATATAGTTAGGAAAAACGCTAGGCTAGTTTCACAAGGGTATAATCCAGAGGAAGGTATAGACTATAAGGAAACCTTGGCCCCTGTAGCTATATTAGTAGCTATTAGGATTTTACTTGCCTATACTGCTCATCTGAATTTTAAGTTATATCAAATGGAAGTCAAAAGTGCTTTTCAAAATGGTTTTATAATTGAATATGTTTTTGTTGAACAACCACCTGTATTTACAATCCCCCATTTCCAAAATCATGTTTTTAAACTTTCTAAAGCATTATATTGTTTAAAACAATCCCCAAGAGCCTAGTATGATAGACTTAGTAATTTTATTATTTCAAAATTTTTTACTAAAGGGATTGCTGATCCAAATATTTATATTAAAATAATTTCTAAAGATGTTTTTGTAGTAGAAATCTCTGTTGATGATATTATTTTTGGATCTTCTAAACATTCTTTATGTACTGATTTTTCAAAGAGTATTCAAAATGAATTTGAAATGAGTATAATGGGAGAACTCAAATATTTTCTTGGATTTCAAGTTTTTCAAAATGAAAATGGTATTATTTTGAATCAATGTAAATATACAAAGGATCTTTTAAAACATTTTGGTTTGGATAATGTTAAGGAAAGTGATACACCTATGAGTTCTGTCTGTAAATTGGACATTGAAGAGTCTAGGAAACTAGTGGATCAAACAAATTAAAAAGGTATGATTGGAAGCTTACTTTAAATTACTTCTAGTCGACCAGATATTATGGTTAGTGTGTGAATGTGTGCAAGATTTCAATCTAATCCTAAAGAATCTCATTTTCTTTCTATTAAAATAATTTTCGAATATCTTAAACATACTATAAATTGAAGTTTGTTTTATCCAAAAGGACACTACTGGAAATCGGATCTTTCCCAACACTTATATACACCCTTTCCCAACGGTTCTCTCAAACCGTTGGGAAAGGGGGGGGGGTCTTTCCCAACGGTTTGGGAGAACCGTTGGGAAAGGGGGGTTTTGAGGGCACTTTCCCAACGGTTCTCCCAAACCGTTGGGAAAGACCCCCCCCCCCTTTCCCAACGGTTTGAGAGAACCGTTGGGAAAGGGGGGTTTTGAGGCCCCTTTCCCAACGGTTCTCCCAAACCGTTGGGAAAGACCCCCCCTTTCCCAACGGTTTTAGAGAACCGTTGGGAAAGGGGGGTTTTGAGGACCCTTTCCCAACGGTTCTCCCAAACCGTTGGGAAAGACCCCCCCTTTCCCAACAGTTTGGGAGAACCGTTGGGAAAACTCACCTCCAAAACCAACTTCCACCCTCCTGGAAATGTCCACCTATCCCAACAGTTTTGAGAACCGTTGGGATAGGTCTATCCCAACGGTTTTGAGAACCGTTGGGATAGATTCTTTCATTTCTTCCAGGTCTGCTATCCGAGAACATTATATAAATCTAAATTTTAAATAATTATGATAATACAGATATATATTTATGAAATTATGTTTACAAAAGTGATGTTAGCTTAGTGGTTAAGTCGTTCGATTATAAACAAGGGGTCGTGGGATCAAATCCCAGCACATGTTTTTTTTTGAAATACATTTACCAACGGTTTTATATCCGTTGGAATAGATTTTCATATTACTTATACCAACGGTTTTGTAAACCATTGGGATAGGTCTATACCAACGGTTTTGGGAAAACCGTTGGTATAGACCTATCCCAACGGCTTACTTCGCATCGGTTCTCCAAACCGTTGGTATAGGCTATACCAACGGTTTGGAGGCCTATACCAACGGTTCCAAACCGTTGGTATAGGTTAGTATTCTACTAGTGGGACAATATTTTGAATTAATGAGTTATTCAGACGCCGACTTTGCTGGTTGAAAGTTGGATAGAAAAATCACATCTGGAACTTGTCATTTATTGAAAAAATACTTAGTATCTTGGTGTAGAAAGAAACAAAATTATGTTGATTTATTCCACTGCTTAAGCAGAGTACATAGCTGCTGGTAGTTGCTGTGCACAAATTCTGTGGATGAAACACACTCTTCTAGACTATGGATAAGATTTTAAGCTTGTTTCAATACACTGTGATAAAATTAGTTAAATTAACATTTCAAATAACCATGTGTATCACTATAGGACCATACACATTGATTTAAGGCACCATTTATTGAGAGATCTTTACCAAAAAGGTGATATTACTCTTGAATTTATAGGTACTGGACATCAATTAGCTGACACGTTCACCAAACCTTTATGTTTGGATAGGTTAAGTTACATTAGACATGAGTTAGGAATGATTAACCTTGACTGTTAGAAACCACACTATTATATCTCGCTAGTATGGAACTTCACTGTTATACCTCGCTGGTACAGAACCTCACTGTTATACCTCACTGATATGGAGCCTCACTGTTATACCTCACTGGTATGGAACCTCACTGTTATACCTCACTAGTACGGAACCTCACTCTTGTACCTCACTGGTATGAAACCTCACTGTTAGACCACACTGGTATGAATCCTCACTGTTACACCTCGCAGGTATGGACCACACTGTTAGTGGACCTCACTGATAAATAAACCTCACTATTTTCTCAGCGATATATCCCACCGTTATGTATGCACTGTTTTAAAATTATGTCTTTAGCCTCCAGAATCTGTATCATCTATAATTTATTTATTTTATTTTAATTATTTATTTTATGATTCCTAAATGATAAAATAAATTACTAGTTAGTCCTCAATCTACCAAAACATTCCTCTACCCTCAAGCCTTATCTCCCGAATCTTTCAAAAACCCTATGTTCCCTGAACCAGAGATGGCAAAAACCAAACTCCCTACTGCTAGAGATGACATTGATGAGCCGAATGCGAAGAAGCAGAAGACAGAGCCAGAAGAAAGTAGCAGTGTTTGTAGAACAAGGTCGGGGATGCATCCAGGGAACCCACATTTACAAAATTGATATATTGTAATAGAGAAAGAGCTATGCGCGGAATGGTTGATGTCTAGTAGATCGTTAGTTCTCAAGGTGCTGGAAGATCATATGTGGGTAAAATGATTCTCAAATAATAATGGCCCCTACTATCCAAAGTGAGTAAAATAGTTCTATGAGTTTGTGAGTTTTGAGAAATCAGAAGATGAGAACCGAATGATTTCATTTGTGAATTGAACGAAAATATCTTTTTCATCTATTGTGTGGGTTGAGTACATGAGAGTACCATATGAAGGAGTTTATGGTTATTCATCAAAGAGAGTACCACCTATCAGTGATATTTTTGATTATGAGACTACCCTGGAAGAGCTCACTGGTAGTGGAGAGAAAAGAAAGGTGGTGGCTGATCAAATGAATGGAGAGAAATGATTTTTGTTCAAGTTTGTGCAACATGTGCAAAGCCCAAGAAGAGGGGACTTTTAAAATATAAGATATCAAGATATCTATCTGTTACATATCCTGAGACATGGTGTGAAGGTGAATTTGTGCAGGTTGTTAATGATTCAAATGGAGGATATGACCAGACTCAAATCAAAGACCAATGCATTATTCATTTCCAAGTTGATTTTTGTTATGATTAAAGTGAAAGGTGTAGATGAGTCTCAAGATGAGACAGTGGTAGTAAAGAATAAGTTTTGTATCACAAGTACAGTTTTCAAATACATGAAGATAAATTGGATCCCATGGAAAGGAGAATGGGTTACTGATGATAAGAATCTATATTATAAGTTCAATCTTGTGGATCATCCTTCAAGGGATAAGAATATAAGTGATCCAGGTGTAAGAACCCGGTTTTTTCTACGAAAGGCTTTCAAATATTCTTGATGATATTCCAGAGCAGCGCCTTCGGACGACGTGTGATTTCGAACCCCGGAGTGGCCGGAATTAAATTTTCAGTGCGTTCACACTGGAAACGCCCACGAGGGCCGTTTGGGCGTCGATGGTGATTTTCCATCTTTATCACTGGGTGACCGTTTCGGACAAGTGAATAGTCCATCTTATGTGCTTTTTCTAGAGGATCACAATGGTGTGATCCGTTCGTTGAGTTTTGGGACTGGGATGTAGGTCCCCCGTGGCACCGCTCATGTGTGGTGCGCCAGAATGCATCTTTTTCTCCGGATATCCATTGTACTCAAGTGAGTAGTGCTTTTGACGTGTTTTCCCAAGGGGATCACAATGGTGCAACGCACCCGACTATTTTCGGGGCCGAAGCTCGGGATCACGGGACGCCGTTCGGGCGTGAGGCGGTGTGGGTGACTTTTCCGCTGGATATCCGTTGGAGGCGAGTAAGTAGTCGACCTCGCGTGTTTTTCCGCGAGGATTACAACGGTGTGATCTGTTTGGTTGTGAGGAGCCTCTTGCACGATATTGTTAAATGTGGAAGCATGTAAGGTGCTCTAGTGGTAGTTCGCCCTACCTTGTTTGTAGCGGACCCTTGGCGTGAGATCACGCACTCTTGGGAGAGTGATATAAATGGTTCATGAGATGTTGTTGGCTGTGCCTCAGCTGATGAGGTGGCAGGTTTGAGTTGTTATGTCACGCCTTCGCGTTGACATTGGGTGCCATGTGCACGACAACCTTAAGGCTGGAGATGCGGTGTACTCTGGGAGTATACGAGAACATTTGGAGGTACATGTGGTTTGTACCTGAGATGTTCGTGCACTTGGTTGGGGTTGACTTGGGGCCACATGTCATGTGGGACCCACGTGCGTTCCATGTTCTGCTTTGCGTACTTGGACCTCTCGCGGCGTAGAGGGTCCCTTTGTGCTCGTTTTTTTTGGCTAGCAGGGTGGAGTTTATTTCCCCTGGCTTTGTGCTCGTTTGTTTGACCAGCAGGGTTGAGTGGTCTCCCCCTGGTTTCGCTCTCGATGGATTGGCCGATAGCAGTGCTAGTGACACCCAGTGCTGGAGAAGCCGCTGCACCTCTTATGGGTGAGTTGTTCTGGAGTTGGGAGGTTGCGCGATACCCACTCCGTGTTCGGTTGGCCAGTGTTATGCCCTTCGGTGGAGATGGCTAGAGCAGTTCTAAGTTCTACCCTCTAGCGGGGCTGGGCAGTGGGTTACTCATCGACTTCTAGGGTTTACCCTCCAGCAGAGACTAGGCAGTGGGTCACTCGACGCTATTAATTTCTACCCTCTAGCAGAGGCTGGGCAGTGGGTCACCCGACAACCTCTTAGGGTCTACCCTCCAGCGGGGCTAGGCAGTGGGTCGCCCGTCGTCTAGTTCTAGGTCTACCCTCCAGAACGGCTGGGCAGTTGGTCGCCTTTCGACTTATTCTAGGTCTACCCTCCAGCAGGGCTGGGTAGTGGGTCGCCTGATGATGTGTTATGGTCTACCCTCCAGTGGGGCTGGGCAGTGGGTCATCTGATGACATCTTATGGTTTACCCTCCAGCAGGGCTGGGCAGTGGGTCACCCAGTATCTTATTATGGTCTAACCTCCAGCGAGGCTGGGCAGTGGGTCGCCAGATGATGTATTATGAATTACCCTCCAGCAGGGCTGGGCAGTGGGACACCGGTTGGCATTCCAGGCTTAGTCACTTCTACTAGGTTAGTCTGAGGCTTTCCTCCATGATTACCGGAGCGGGGCCCTTGGTTATACGGGTCAGTGTTGTAATGGCTTTGAATTTGAGGAGACCTCTCGACTGCGGGGCAGTGACGAGGCATGGTTTGACTTAACCCGGAACTCTCAAGTACGAGGGGCGCTTTCCCCCACCAAGATGCATCCTTGTGATGCGACCTAAAACCGTGCGAGAGAGTCAGTGCCGCCTAAAGCGGATAGTGTCGAGGTGCGGTGGTTTGAGCCCGTTGACTTGTGATTCGGGGCAGACGTGCGGGATGCTAGGCATCGATGGTGTTAGCTTCTGGGACTGTTGGATACTTTTTCTTGGGCTAAGCTACGGGATGAAGATCCCCTTACGAGCTTGTTCAGGATTATTGGAAGAGCATATATATGTATATACCTCGTACGAGTACCCACTCCTTGGGTTTTGGCTACTCTCCTTCTAGGAGAGGCGAAGACGCACAGGGTATGCCACGTACATTCCGTGTCTAGCTTGTCGTGGTTGGATGAGTCTACTGTCCTTCTATAGGTAGCGAAGACTCGACGGGAAGTTCATCTTCTCACAATTTCCAGCTCTTGGTGCCTGGACGAGTCTACTTCCTTCCTCTTGTTGGGTTGAGCTGGACTCTTTACTGCACTCTCTCTTGTACTCTTTTACTTCTCCTTGTTCGCTCTACTGATCACCCTTCATTACCTCCCCTATTGCTCCCTCGAGCCTTCAGGGTATCCTAATAAGTATTTTTATACTCACCCCTGCTTGGTCTTTGCCCGCACTTGGTGTGCCTTTGCAGACGACAGACAGGTGGAGCGTGACTTCAGTGGAGCATAGGAGCTTGGGAGCTTGGACCGCGTGCGGTGGTCATAGCCGGGTTCCAGGTGGGAGACCCGTCAGCTGTTTCTTTTGTTTACCTGTTGCCGGGTTATGGAAATTTTGGGTTGGGCGCGTGTTTTGCCTATTTTCTTTTCAGTTTGTAATTTGTACTTGTAGAGGTCGATGCACTCTGTAGTTTATATATAGCAGTTGTTCTTTTTACTCCGCTTGTTCTTTCTTTTTACTCTGAACTTTTGCATTGAGTGTGCTGCGTGTGGGTGTGTACAGGTACTTAGGCAAAGGCCTCCCCGAGTTGTTGTGCCTTCGGCGCTGGTCGCCAGCCCCTGGCCTATGGAGGCGGGCTTGTGGTAGTTGCGGCTCGAGCCCGGGTAGGGTCGGGTTGTGACACCTGGTCGAGGACCTGATGAAGAATAGACACAATATAATGATGATTAAGAAGAGGAAGATACCTTTACAACAAAAGGAGGAGATGCTGACTTGCCTCCTAGCTCTGCTCATGAAGTTATGTCACAAGAAAAGGAAAGTGATTTGATCTTACCTTGTACAGAAACTATTTTGGGTGTAAGAAATAAAGATGAACCTATGGATGAGGAGGACTAGCAGAGAGTAGATCAGGAAGAGGTTGCTTGAGAATATGAAGAAGAAGTTCATGCAAGTTAATCATCTGTTTCTGTCATCTTGAGCCTTAGTCCAATAATTGGAAATTCGCCAATGCCTGCTGAGGAATTTGATGAAGTTGATATACCTTTACATATTCTTGAGAAACCTCATGCTGTTGAAGAAATGGAGACGGTTGTGCTAGATTCTTCTGAGGAAGAAAGAGTTGTGGAGGATGTCATTTCTATACAAGAGAATGCACCAGTTTTGGGGGAGCATTCAACCAGGTTTGGAAGTGTTTCAGTGGCTGTTGAGTTTGAAGATTGGGCAGAGGACCCAGGGTTTGTAGGTTGTGGATTGGATTACCCTGATTCTTGATAATGAGACATCCCTTCGGAGACCAAAAGTCAATTATGATATTCAGTCTGAGATATTACCTAAATATGTGGTAGGAATACATGATCTGGATAAGTTAATTTCTGATCTTAAAATCAGTTTTTTGGAAGATATAAGGAGAATAGAAGCATCACTAGTGTCATCCATTCAATCAATTATGACTTACTATATGACCAGTATAGTGTTTGAAAGAGCACCTGTTGTTGTGACTGCTAATAAGATCACTAGGACTGATCTTGAATCCTTAAATTATGAGATAATAGAGTCTTTGAGTGCTTCATTTTCTGAGTTAAAGATTAAATATGTTGAAGCGATGAGCAATTTGGAAAAGTCTTTTGAACACTCTCTTAGTTGTAATGTATCAAACTTTGTGGCAGAGATAGTAGATGAAGTCACAGCTTTCCAAAATAAGATGTCTAGCTTGGAAAAGAATTTTGAAGTTATAAAGAAATTAGTTGTCTCTATGGAATCCTATATGAGTTAAAAATCTCAAGCAGACAAGGATTTGGACTTCATAAAGAGTTCGGTGAGCCAGATGGTTTCAGTTTTTGATGGCTTTAAAAAGTTTGTGGAGAATCATATCGGTGCCCATGATTCTGCATTGAAAAATCTTATTAGCGGGATAACTAAGAGTTTCAAGGAAACTGTAAACTTCTATCTTGGTTCTCTTGCTTCCAAACCTTCAGTGGATTTGCGTCAGATTAGAGCTTTGATGAAGGAGGAGCTTGGTTCAGCATCAACCAGTGGCTCTGTGGACTCATCAGATCTAACCAAAGTGGTGACTTCTACTAGAGATACCACTAGAGATATCCTAAAGATTGTTCAAGACTATATGAGAGAATCTTCTTCTTCTCGGAAAGAAGTGAAAGACAAGGTAGATTACTATTTTCAAAGGGTTTACACCAAGAATAAACTCAATAATCATTTCAATCTTATGTTAGAAAACATGAAGCTACCACCAGTCAGTCAAGCTTTTAGAGAACAAGTCAGCAAGATCAGAGAGTTGACCCCAGCACTGGACAAATTCATGGAAAACAAGGATGATTTCATTTCTTCCATGGAAAGAGGAGGAGGAATCATTATGGATTTCTGAAATCTCTTATTGCCATTCTTGCATATTGATGTTTGTCCAGTGATTATAACTCATGATTTACCTACCTCTACCTCTACTAATTCTCCTGCTCAGATGAATCCAACCCAAGCTATCTAAAGCCTTACTCCGATGATCAATTAGAGATCTACACAGAATAGACTAGAAAAAATTTTAGTAGCTCTGCCTCCTCTGATAATTTCTGGCCTTCCTAAGCCTTCACCTGTATCCACCACACCTGAATCCTCTTCGGATCCCAAAGGGAAATCTCATTCTGAGGATATGGATTGATCTGTGATTAGGAATTTTGATATGAATCACCTGTATTTATTTTTGTTTCATTTATGTCTTTCTTTGTATCTGTTTGATCCAAGGAATATATATGATCTTACTTTCTTTTACTTGTTGTTTCTTCTCTTCTCTTATATTTCATTTTTGTACCACTTTTTTCTAATCATAAAGGGGGAGAAATAATATCTAAGGGAAACATTATAATATCTAAGGGAAACAGAATATTATCTAAGGGAAACATAATACTATCTAAGGGAAACATATCCAATGGAGAACTAATATCTTTTATGACAAAGGGGGAGAAATACTATCTTTTCTGCATTCTAGTTATTTCCCTCTGGTTTTTTTGTTTCATATTTTTCCTTTGACATATGTGTTTTATAATATATTGTTTTATATGATACAATTGGATATAGTGTTATACCCTATGATTCATTCCTAATTATTCTGGGATTATAATATCATAAGTTGTGATTATCAAAAACGGGGAGATTATTGACCTCACCTGTTTTGATAATCCCAATTTTGCTTTCACATACTTCGATAATCCCAAATATTGTTTATCTATTTATTAATTATTTCAATCTATGACATTCTATTATCATGTTGATAATAATATTATAATAATCTTTGAAATATGTTAACAAATGTTTCTCTATGTTTATATGAACTTCGAAATAATTTTAACTCAATCGGTATATGTGTTTCATAGAACAGATAAGTGTTAAGTCCAATGGTATACACATAGCTACTGATATTGACAAACAGACCCCTACTGGTAATTAATCTACTGATAGACAAAGGTTACTGATAGAATGAATAGACAGTCACTAAAACAGAACAGAGCCATCGATATGTATAAGTCTACCGGTAAGCACGACACCGATAGATCAAGTCTACCGATAGAAGCAGAGCTACTGTTACTTGTACAAATGATCCATCGGTATGCACAATATTCTGATATAAAGTCTACCTATATGCAAGTCTACTATTATAGAAAATCCACTGATGCACAAGTCCACCGATATGCACTTTAGCACTGGAACAAAATGCAGCTACCGATAAAAACAAGCTACTGATACAAACAAGCTACCGATACAGACGGGCTACCGATAGAAGGTGTCACCAGTACATAGAGACACCGATACATGGAGTAATAACTACCGTTACAAGGAGCTACTGGTATAAAGAAAAAGAGATACCAATAAGAGGTCACTGCTATACAATTTCATGCATTACATATCTTTCGACATAAGGCTACTGATGAAAAACTGACCAGTCATTCTACCTCACACTCTTTAATCTCAATATTATTTATTTATTAAGAAACAGTCATATTTGATGATTTTAATGCAATCAATGTTATTTAATGATAGTTGTTGGCATGTTAGGGAACCGTACTTCATACCTGTAAAAACGTAAATATTACCATTGCCAGAGATGAAAGCTATAAAAAAATAAAGGGCTGAAGAGTGTTAAAAATCGGTGAATACAAAAAAAAAAGATTCATCCACACTCGAAGAAAAGAAGATGTACAAGAAGATATTTATTCAGGAAGAGAAAACATACTGATCTTCGGTCAAGGTGTGATGAACTACAATGAGTTCTTCATGAACTCAAGATGATCAAAAAGAACTTGAAGAAAACGACCCTCTCTTTTTTTCAGAAAAAACCAGTGGAGGAATCAAAAGCATTACTGATTAATTAAAGGAGTGCAGAGCATCACTTCAAACCACTAGAGCATTCTGAAACTCATATATACTCTCTCAATGATTTTTTTATTTACATTTTGAGCAGTGTGTATACTCTTTATATTTTATACACTCACTATCTCCTGAGCTAAGCTGGAGGATTTCTAAATCTTCACACAAACCTTATATAACTCTTTTATATCCCACTGTGGAAAGTGGTAGAGGTCAAGTAAGACCTGGATAGCTAGTGTGCTATTGTTTTTGTTTTCCCATGAACAAATGTGGTAGAAGTCTTAGTAACTGAACATTCTCTGTACTATTGTCTACCCTGATCCAGGGTGTGGATGAAATTTATATAAATTGTTTGAGAGGACTAAGTCTCGTCTTGAGACTGAACCTCTCGGTTACATCTACCGTGCATCTTAGATTAAGTCTAATGTATATTACATACTTTATTTTCCGCTACTAATTACTTTGAAATACTATTTGTTTTAAAGTTACATTGATAGTTAATCTGACAAGTGTTTGTAACTATTGTAAATCAGTAGGTTAGTTTCAAGAGATAATTTAATCTTATGATTAAATTAACTGTGATATAATCAATCTTTTGAGAACCTAATCGAACCCTTACAGTTTTAAAAATTCACTACAGTTTAACATAGTTTTTAATTGGGAGATTTTAAGAGAAATATTTTAACAAAAATTTTAATTGGAACTCAATTCACCCCCCCTCTTGAGTGTCCACTCTGACTAACAATATAATATGCGAGTAACTCCTGTAAAATGGTTCCAGAATAATGTGTATTATAATGTAAGGATTATATTAGATTTATATAATCAAACTATAAAATTTATATAGTTTTTTATATTATTTGAAGCATTATACTTTCATCTAACCCCTCAGTTAACTAATTTTAACCTCAACCAAAGTAACTAAATTTTCAAAAAAATGGAATAAATTTTATAAAAATAACTTAATATAGATTTTATAATTAATGTTAAAATTAAACCTTTAAAATGCAACAAAAATATTTTTTTTTTCAGAAAAATGGCTTTTAAGTATATTTTTCATACCATATTCTAGTATAATATTGATTGCAATAGAATTTATTAGATTTTTTTTAATAAAATTGAACTAATTATATCTTAAAACTGACCCAAAATAGTCTGTAACTTTTAATGAACTTGAAATTAAAATAAATATTTCAACCTAAATAAATTTTTTTTACTATTCATTGGAGGATTCATCTTTACAAAAAATTAAAAAAATTCATTCTAAGATATTTTTGAAATGATACATCCAAAACAATTATGTTTAAAAAAAAATTAAAATCATAAATGATTCAGAAATTAATTATAATATAAACTAAAATAAATAAATAAATACTATTTCTGATGAAAATATATTTCTCATGCATAAACTGACTTTACATAAAAATTGGGTGCTTATTTCCTAAGAATTAATCAATAAATTCGTATTGAGTATAACATTTATATATATATGTGTGTGTATTTAATAATGTGGTTAATATTATTAATACCACAAAATATAATTGTTTGGTTATAGAAATATCCAATAAATAATTATATTTCATGGTTCACCTAATCTTCATATTATTGGTTTTTTATGATATCAAGAAACAATTTCTCATAAAATATCATTATATTATATTCCTTTCCTTAAAAAATTTAATCCCTGAAATTTAAACTTGAGATTGCTAATAAAGTGCTCGACATTTGAAAATACAATTTTTGAAAACCCTTATCATAAATAGGGTTCTCAAAACTTATATCGGAAAAATGGAAAAGGGGAATAAGATGGTTATCTAGAATAACTCATAATAGGATTTCAAATTGGAGAACATTAGAGTGAAGTGAATATATGGACATGGTGGAAAAATTTAATGTCTAAAAAATGATTGCGAGTTATGAACAACATTGATCATAAGTAATTGAATGATCAGGAGAATGTTAATTACCAAAAAATTGTAATCCAATATGATGTGAAAAAACAACCGATTCATAAAAAATAATTGTAAGAAGATATAATTTTTTTGAAGATCCCATTACAAGAATTGATGAATTACATTACTATCAAGACTAAGATAAAAATGATAAATACTTACTTGGGAAGTATAGTTTCAACCTTTAATCTATTTATACTAAAATATCATCTTTTTAAACAAACTATGTATATTCAAGATGATGTTTTCACACTTCATGTAATAATAATAACTTCGAACAGATTAAATAATTCACATAAGGATAACATTATTTTCCTTATATAGGTAGATATTTTCCAAAAAATGGTTAGAATAATGTATAATAATTACCAAAATGAAAAAAAATCAAAATAATAATAGTTTCATAATCTATAAAATTCAATAATACATCAGAAGGGTCAACTTAGATCATACTTTAAATAAATAACCTCATATCCTAAATAAATCTAATAATTTCATAATTAAATATAGTTTCAACCAAAATGGTCATCTCATACCTTTAATCATTCATCCCAAAAAATTTAATTGTATTCTTCCGAAATAATAATTGATTTTAAACCATATGGTTACATATATCTCAACATAATAAAACATCTCCCAAAATATCATTAATCACATTTAAGTCCCTTAACTAAAAACATAGAAATGGGTTTCTATGACATTAAAATAATGATCTAACTTAAAATTGTAATCCCATGATGTAATATATCACAAATAATATAACCATTCTTTAAAAAATTATAATCTCAAAACTTATATAAACCACAATTCGATTCCAGCAATTACAGCCCCTAACCCACACTCCCGGATCTGGTGCTAAAATAACCTTTTTGTATTTCTAGATATAATACCAATAAACATGATCCAATTTCAATCATTTGAAATATAAAATATTTGATGTAAATATTAGATTAATTAAATACCCAAGGACATTTTAGGTTTTGGATTTTATAGAAGTATGAAAAACTCTTACATTGTAATAATCATATCATTAAGCGTTAATTTTTCCTAATTATTCCAAAATTTTCATATTAAATATTAATACTAAAATATATCCCATAAAATTATTTACACATGAAATATTTCTAGATAAAAAACATTGAACATAATTCTTCATAGCCTATTGAAAATGTAATATAAAATTGGTGATAAAAAATGATCAATATTGGTATACCCAAGAATTAACAATTGAATTTCATTAGTGATCATAAGATTATAATGAGGGTATGATGATATATTCAAATTTAAGAGAATAAAATTAGATAATTCATACATATGAATGCCTGTATAGATTAACATGTGACATGGAATAAATCATTAACAAAGTAAATATTGATAGGAATCAATTATCATAATCCATGTGATGTTAATCTTGATGAAAGGAAAAATTAAATAAACCATAGAAATATAATGAAAACTAGTTATTATGATGGAAAATTATCTTCGTATAATCCTTTAAAAAATCCTTTCATATGGAATAATTGTACCTAGTTAATACCAAAAATCTCTTATGAGTAACATGCTAAACTATTAACTACATCGTCGCATAGAAGTTACAAATATTTAATCAACTCTATCATCGTTACCTAATTAATTGTGGAGATATATCAGGATATCACATCATCATGATATATATCAAATTAACCCTTAAAAAAACATTGTAAAATAACCATAACATAATAATAACAAATGAATTTTTTTTATTTTCCAATATAACAATATCCATTTTTCTTTCGTATCTTTATTTACCCATGGAAAGGAAAAAATTTCCATAAAATTCATAAAATAACCATAATCCAACTATACAAATTATACATATGGTATAATTAAAATATATCTCTTATTCGTCATAACTTAAATAATGGGTTTTTTCTTAATGATGAATATAAATACCATGAATATATCATTTAAATCATTCATAAATACAATACCCTTTCCACTTTGAAAATAATTTTTTTAAAAAATAAAAAATATTTAATATATATTAAAAAAATTTCTTTGAAAAGAGAAATGTAAACAAGTATTTCATGCTTCCAAGAATGGAGTAGTTTTGATAGTTCAAAATTCCATTCATTCCAAAATTGATAATAAAATATTTTCTTCACAAATGTGATGAAAAGTAACTTATTTACAACAAAAAAACATTGATTTTATCCCTTTTTTTAGACATCAAAAAATCTGAAAATAAATTTAAAAATTCATTTATGAAAAATAAAAAATATTTTTTAAAATATATTAGAAAACATGGATGCAGGAGAGAGGAGAGATAAATCCATATTTTTTTAAAAACATTTTCTGAATCATTTTGAGTACCGAGGAGAGAAAATGGTACATAAAAATACACATTCAATAAATATCCATAGGATAAGAAACATTAAATGGAAATATCAAATTATATTTACATAATTTCCTTAAATGAAATTAAATCATAATAAATATCAATTAAAATTGGATTGAAATACAAATCCCAGACTTATTTGGTATCTTTGGAATCAAAGACCACGAAATAATAACATAAAAATATAATTTAAATATCATGAAAATAATGTGTTAAATGATGTTACATGTAAATTGGATTGTATATACACCTCATAAACATAAATTGGTAAATAAAATCAAACATGTCTCAATGAAACAATAATGAGATGAAGAACTCTTACCACTTTGGTCATATTGGGATCAAAACCTCATGAAAGATTGATACTTATATATATATTTTTAAATCCTAATACTTCTCAAGAGAATCACCATAAAAGACATTAATGGTGTTATATACATCACATAAAGGAAACAATTCATGAGTATGACATATGTATTATTGAAATTATAGTGATATGGGAAACCCTTACTAAGTTAATATGATTGAATTGAGAATTAATCAATGGAGTGATTATGTGTAAAAAATATCAATCCAAGTAATAAAATGGTAATAATATACAAATAATCATACTTCATTACACATACAATCTTATCATGAAAAATACCATGAAGTTATAATATATCATAATAAAATCAAATTATGTTATGTGACCCCTTACAGAGGTGAAAAATAAACACTATGGTTACTATTCATAATGATAAAAAAATGGGAATTATTTATCAAATTTTGACCTACTAATTTAAAATATGGAATTAATTTATTATTATTCATCTTCTATAAATGGAGTAAATAGGTTTAAGATAAAAATGAAAAACAAAATTGAAAACATTTTTTGGAAAAATTTGTTCTTAAACATAAAAATGAACTTATGCTAAAATCTGCTATAATGATGATTAAAATTTAAATAATTAGATCATATATATTTAAATTATACTAATTTTAATTTAAAATGAAATTCAAATTATAATTATAAATTTTAATGAAAAAAATTACAGTTTTACAAAAATTAGTATTTTTACTATTCATTAAAAATAAATATTTTCATTAAAAAAATATCCACCAAAAATAATTTTTATATTCCGAGTTAAAAAAGTATATCCTTTTAATTAATTATAGCTTTGAATATTTAAAAAAATTAATTATCATATTCACTCACAAAAATATCAAAACCTATATTTGATAAAATTTATATTTTGATGAATAAAACCCCATTATTGAAAACATAAATTGTAAAAATGGTCAAGAAAACATCCTTTTGAATTGAGGGAAAGTGAAATATGATGTTCATATAGAATAAAACATAACTATTTTTAAATTATAATAACATTATTTGGAAGCACAAAATTAAATATGGAGAAAAATGTAATGGTAAAATAATGATGGAAAGTGACAAAAAACATTGATCACATGAACAATCATGAGATTTGTCTTGAATAAAAAACTACAAAACAAATATATGTAAAAAACCATCAAATTATTAGTAATTAATATTATAGGATAACCTTTTTATTTCATTATCCCTTTAAAAGAGTTATGTTATTCATTTATGAAGAGAAAACTATATAATATACATACTTTATTTCATTCCATCTCATAATCAAAATTTCATCATTTGGTTATGGTTGGATCTGTTCCATCATTGATATCATTTCTTTCTCCAATTAATAAATTTTTAAAATTAATTTATTTTATTCTAGAAGCATGAAAACCAATATCCTATAGATCACATGATCAACAAAATCATTGTAAGTCATTCATCTTATATTTAGAGATTAACTAAAATAAAAATGGTTAACACGAGGTAAGATAACATAAAAGAATAATAAATTCCTCATTAATCTTAAAAAAATCAATAATACCACCCAAATTTAAAATATTCAAATTGCATAATTAATTAATTAAAATAATTTAAGTCCAAAACTCCAAAAATGAGGCAATTGATAACATATTCATCATAGATTAATTTTACATTTTTCTCAAAGCTATATTAGTCACTCAAATATTCATATACACAAAAATTTATATTTCTTAATAATATGATCTAGAAATCTTTTAATCACTTTCAAAAGTAACATAAATCCCCATAAAGCCACATTAAATTCATATATTATTCCAAAATATAATTCAATCATTATTCCTCATATAATATCCCATAATATCAAATAATATTTTATTTACCTTAATCATATATTGTTTCTAAAACAATAATGACCTTATCCCAAAATAACATTAATCACATAATCCCCAAATCACTTTTCAATCCATTGGTAATCTATACAGGAAAAATATGTTACCAAATTGTAATAACTCATAAATACATCACCATTAACGTTCTTATAAACCCCAAATGATATCAGTAACATTATACATAATCCCATGAATTGTTAAGTAATTCTTCCTCAAATAATATTTCCACATATTAAAATTAGTGGTAACATATTCATCAAATATCTATCAAAACTCAATAAATGTCCCCCAACTTATTCCCATCACATAAAATATAAAATAAGGTATCTATAAAATTAAAACAACGATAATCATTTGAATTATAAACCCATGAAAAATTTGGGTTATCCCATATAAATATGGAATATAATGGGTTTCTATATGTTCTATCCTCTCATTTAATATTATGACACATAAAGAGAATGTGAATAAACAAAATCATTATAACTTGAGAGTGTCTAGTTGTGTTTGTGTTCTTTATTCCACTAATCTTACACCAGTTATGATCGATTAAATACCTAATCCAACCCTTTCATCGATTTTACTCTGAAGGGTATCTATTCCACAGTTTTATCCATGTTCTAATATCCTGATGTGGATTTCATTTCTAGGAATCCACATAAACCATACTTTACCAATACATGAAGATTTTATACTTTTCTTATACTAACCCCCACGGTTTTCACTAGTGTTTCCAAATCCTACAACGAAAAGTTATCTAAACATTTCTTATAAAAAAACTAAACCGACCCAACCTTAAAAAAATTTTAAATTAAATATTTAGATAATAATTATTTTTATTTCAAGGATCTTTTGAATTTATTGTTTACAAGAGTTAGGTGAATACTCATAAATATAGACCATATATATTAAAAAGTGGAAACTTTTAAATAGTTTCCTTTTGTTCCACAATATAAAATTATTACAATGACACAATTTTTCTTTTCCTGAGAAAATCAAATGAATTTTAACAAGAATTATGATTTGTTCTTACACATCCTCAATCCCTAATAAAAAATTTAAAAATGTCGTATGCGATCAAAAATCACAATACTGTAAATATAAAAAGAAATATAAAGTCTCTTTAGTCTATGAATACCCAAAAAGTATTTCTTTTAAAAAATAAACATTGAGATAAAAATACATGTTTTATTACCCATGAAATCTATTTTTCTACAGTGAAATTTTCATAAAACATTGCAAAAAAAAATATGAAAGTTAAGATAAAACACATAAATTTTTCATGATAACAATAAAAAACTCATTCATTTTTTCTCAATGTTATAAAATTCACCAATACATAGTCATATATACATTCAATTAAACATAAGATTATAATCATACGTTCTGAAATCATAATAATTATAAAAAAACATATAATTAACAGATAAATCATGTAGGTAGCTACATACATCATTTCAATATCACTCTTACAATCTAACTTTATAATGGAATAAAATATCTGGTAAATTCTTATAATATATAAGGAAAAATCTATAACCTTTAAATTTATCCCCTTTACCCAATGAATTAAATATCAACATTGGGAATACCTATCATCTTGGTCTATGTAAGGCGCAAAATTAATCATATAAAATTTCTAAAAAATATAATATAATCATAACACATTAAAGCTTTTGATTTTAAATATAACTATAACCATTTTTCATTTATACCTTCAATTTCTCAATGGAAAAAATAGGTTCCATAACGATATCATTGAAATAATAATAATCTATCAAAATAATGAAATTTTTTGTATTATTAAAATATATCCATCAAGGATCCTATGTAAAATAAAGGATTTTTTTAAATTAATAAAAATACCAGAAAAATATAATTAAAATATTCTTCAAGTAAAATAACTTTCCTTTTTCAAAATCACTTTTAAAAACTAAAATGTTATAATATATCATAGAAACTTTTTCATTAATTAGAAAAATTAACTCTTGCAATGGAAGCTTAAAATAATTAGCGGTCATGTTTTCACAAAATACGATACTAACATAATAGTTAAAACAATTATTTTTTTTCACACCTTTAGTAAAAATAACATTATTCCGAATACAATAAAAATATTATTCTTAAAAAAAATTTATAAATTCAAATATGGGTAAAAATTAGTATTAATAATCATTGAAGTATAGTTAATAATAATTCATAAACCCGATTTTTAAAATATATATATGGATGAAAATGTTTCTCTGATCAAAAGTGGATAAATAAGGATGGATTTTCCTAAAAACATTTTTAAGCCATTTTGAGTAACAAATAGAGAAAGGTGGAACAAAAAAATAAAAATTTCATAAATATCTAAAGGTTAATAACATTAAAATAAATTTATTAAATATAAATAATATAATTTCCTCAATGGAAACTCAAGAATAAAAAGCCATGATTAAAATGGGATATAAACATAAATCTATTACTACATTGGTATCTTTTGAATTGTAATCCCCATGAAATAATAAATTAAAATGAAAATATAAATATCATAAACATAATTATATTCATGATAGAACATTTCAATGAAGAAGATTATACAAATAATAAACATAAATATATGTAAAATTTTAAAGCTGTCTCAATAAAATGATATTGATATGAAGAACCCTTACTACTTTAGTAATCTCCAAATCAAAACCTCATGAAAGTTAGAGCCTTAGATAGATTTTTTAATCTCAATAATTTTCATGAGAATCATAATAAAAGACATTAATTATATATCTATAAATCATACATAGGAAAAAAGTGTTCAATATGACATATGTCACATATAAATAAAAGTGAAATGGGAAACAATTAAAATATCAAACCATTGAATTCAGAATTAATCAATCGAGCGATTATGTTTAACAAATATAATTCCATATTTAAAAATAGAACTACAATTTAAAAATTAAAATCTCCTTAAAAAAATAATCTTTTCCTATCTAAGTTTATTAATAATTATTATAACCCAATGAAATAAAAATGATTTAATAAACCCTCTATCAAGGTGAATTTTTATGAAAATTACTATTCATAATGAAAAAATATAAAGGGACCTATTTACAAAATTAGGACCTCATGATTACAAATAAGAAATTCATTTTATGATATAAATTTTACAAACATTTAAGAAATTAATTTATGTCAAAAATGAAAAATATAATAAAAAATAGTTTCTAGAAATATCAATTTTCGATAAAAAATACATCAACTATGTAACATCCCGGATCTAGGTTCCTCCTAAAGGAGCCCTGAACCTGGTTGGTCATATCACCTCAAGTGCATTTCCCTAAATTCTAGAGGCTTCCAACTAGATGTGAGGGCTAAGGTAACACATTGGAGAAAAAATTACCTCATTGTAAATTAATACATAATGATATCTAAATATAAAAAAGTAGATAAATAGTAATTACATACAACAAGTAAACTGTATAAGATAGATAATAATATAATAACTGAAGAATATGGAAATGATTCATGTCACATATATATAGGAAATTATCCAAAGAATTAACAATGATGGAAATTCAATACTAAATCCAATGTATAGAAAAAAAATAAACTCCAATACTATTGCATGCCTTATCTTGGTCCCATGCTATCAAGATCCAACTACAATCAAGTACCTGATGAAGAAGGGAATTTTGATTTATCCATAACTGCAACTGTATAATCTATTTGGGTCTAATAGCATTACAAAAATAGGGTGTGATATGAATCCCATTAGGCAACCACCAAAATATCTGTGCCTAAATGGCAGTGTATATATATTTTAGGTAATATGAATAAATGAATAAATAAACTAAGAAGTACTCAAAAGTAAACCACCCTATAGTTTTCAATTACATTAATTTACATTTATTAATTATTCAAACCATTGAATAATGAAAATGTGTGGTCTAGCCTAATCTCTGTATCCCCTGTGTAGTAACAAAACAACAGACGTCTCATAAGACCATCAAAACAAACAATTAAGTCCAAGTCTATGCTTTTTCTTTGGATTGGCAGACTCATCAGAATCATTCAATCATTATAAAAACAACCCGCTTGCAAATATCTCATTTTATAAACCATTTGTTTAAGAATAACACTAATTATTAACAAACAACAACCTGGGAAACTCTCATTGTCAATACCCCTGGGTCAACATGGAAACAATAACATATAAACTACCTTTGGGTAGATCTCATGGTAAATACACCCTGGTTCAACATATCTAACATAATCATAAATGACCTCCTAGGTATCTCTCACGGTAAACACCCCTAGGTCAAATTCCACACCAAAGCACTCACGGTCCTGTGTAATAAAGATGGAAACCCCCATAGTTTTCCTAGTCCAAGGCTCTCACAGTGAATTTTAAGATCATCACCCATATCATAATAAATAAACACATGTAATCTATAACTTCTACATGGCTAACATTGACAATTATAACACATGGAATTAATATAATCAATCAAACTCCATCCTAAAAAAATCAAGGCATGGAAACAAGTTACACCTCTTTAAAAACCCTATCAAAATTGTCGTAAAAAATTAAACTAGGGAAAACGCACCAATGGGGTGTCCTGTGAACAAGGCATCTAACCTTACACATATGTGACAACCCCCATTCAACAAATAATCCATAGAATATAAATAATAGGAATAAATTCCAAAACCTTCAATAACCTAAACATGTGTAATCATCATATTAATCATATATAATTCAAAAACAATCAAATAAAGGCACACACTAGAAATATATATTGATGTCGTACGATCAATAATCTTGATCTTCGACCCTTGAATCATCTTATAATGGCATAGATCTACAAAAAGGTGAAAAATGTTCAAAAATGAAAATCTTACAAGAGAAGAGGAATTCGGAAGAGGGGATCTAGGGAAAGAGAGAACTGGTCGGTGGGAATCTAACACCCACGATGGAATATCAATCGGAGGTCAGATAAATAACTGGGAGGATATAAAGTTATTTTGGTTGTCCATTACTTTCCTATATAAAATGAGGGAAGAAGAGGTGCGTTTTGGAGATCAGATGTTACCCCATCCTAATTCATCAATTAAAAATAAAAGTGTATGGCGTTTTCATTTATTGTACACATCATGTACTAGCCTCAGCCAGACCCAACTTTAGGCGGTCTTCCAGGTCACCTACACAACCATGTACATGGTTGGTACAAGGCTAGTACACGACTACATGCGGCCAGTACACGGCTACATGCAGTTGCCGGGTACATGGTGTGTACTTGGTAATACACTAAGTGTACTTATAGAATTCCAAATTCTTCATTTTTCTTCATAAACAACCGGTATTAAATATCCTTACCTGAAATGAATATCCAGGTTCATAAAAACTTCGTCCTTAAAGAAATAATTCCTTGGATTTCCCTTGTAAGGGTGGTGAAGATGAAACATCAAAAAACTTTGGCCACTAGGATCGTACGTTAGCCTCCCTCTCCCATGTCTCGTCCTATACTTTCCTATGCTTCCATAGCACCCATACCAGTGGAATGGACCAACCACAAAATAACATTATGCAGCGATCCAAAATCTGAATAGGGTTCTGCTAAAAGGATAAATCCACCTCTAACTCGACCTACTTGGGTTGAACAAAATGATATGGTTATGAAAAGTAACTTTGTAACTAAGAAACATTGATGAAGTCATGCATATCTATGTAAATATGTGGTAACTACAATAGATAAGAAACCAGACCGAATCTCTCCAAAACCTCAAATGACCCGACATATCTTGGTGAAATATTTCCCTGTCTCATAATCCACATGTGTCCCAACCTTAGTGTGATAGATAAGAAAACACGATCCCCAACCTCAAACTCCATAGGTCATCTCCGTCAATAAACATAATATTTATTCCAAGCCTTTGTAGTAGTCATACTCTTTGAAATCAACTCCACATGCTCATTGGTCTCTTAGACAATAAGACATCCAAGCATATCTACCTCTCCTACTTCCATCCAACATTGGGGTGATAGACATGGCCTACCATAAAAAGCTTCACAAGGGGCCATCTAAATCATCACTTGGATGATATTATTGTAATAAAAATGCACTAAGTGTATATGTTTCTCCAATGATCCCCCAAAATCCAGGATTCTTGCTCGAAGCATGTCCTCCATAACCTAAATCATGCACTCGGACTGACCATCTATCTGAAGATAGTAAGTTGTACTCAGAAGTACCTGTGTACCAAAATCCATATGTAGTCCCTTCGAGACACAAGACGTAAATTGGGAGTCCCTTCCTAAAATGATAGATTATGTAACCCCATGAAAATATACAATAAATCATATGTACAACCTCCCAAGCCCGTCAACACTAATGGTTTCCTTGATCGAAAAGAAATGTGAAACCTTTGTGAGTTTGTCAATAACAACCCAAACTACATCATTCACTCATATATACCTTAGTAAAAGTGCCTCAAAATCCATCGCGACATCATTCAACTTACACACAAGAATGGGTAAATTCTTTAAAATACCTGCAAGATGCTAATGGTATGCCTTCACCTGATGAAAGTTGTAACATCTCATAAAAAAATAGAAAAATCCCTTTTCATATCAGGCTAACAATAATGACAATATATATCTCAATACATTCTAGTGACACCAAGATGAACTATCCAAACTTAGGAATGAAAATCTTACAAAATATCCTCGTTTATGTCTACATACACAAATACACACCCATGGAAAGGCAATACCCCAACATCGCCTTTGGTCCACCCAGGAGTAGGGTCTTCACCTGAAATGATCTTCCGTAGGACTATCCCTCAAAATCTGATAGCTGCATCATTCTAACTTGATCCAGAAGAGTATAGGTAACAACTATAGGAGAAATAAATGTATGCCTCTATCTATCATGAACCTCCAAATTCATCTTAGAGAAGAGATCCATAAGCTTCCAATCACTATTGGCCCCCTAAGCTATAAATATCTGAGTCCTTCGGCTCAATGCATTAGCCACTACATTTCCATTCCCATGCGAGTAGGCATGGTCAATGTCAAAAGACTAGAGGTACTCAACCTACCATCGATGTCTCATTTTCAGACCAAATTGATTAGATATATACTTGATACTTTTATTGTCATTTTATATCACAAAATTCTCGCCTAAAATATAATGTATCTGACAGCATAAAGTATGCACAACTACAGCTAACTCAAGATAGTGTAGTGGGTGATTCTTCTCTTGTGGGATCAAATGCCAAGACCCATACACAACAACTCCTTCTCCCATGAAAAAGAACTGCTCCCTACCCAATACCTGATGCACCATAATAAATGATGTAACTCTTTCCCAGCTCCAGAAAAATCAGTATCAGTATTGAATTTGATCTCCCTTTTCGGTCATGAAATATTGAAATGTGGGAATCTGTGCACAATTACTTTTCACCCTTCTTCTTCAGGCCTGTCAGTGGCATTTCTGTATGTGAAAAGTCATGTATAAAGTGCTTGTGGTAACCAGGCATCCCTTTAAAACTCTATACCTCAATGACGTTGTTCAGAATATCCTAGGAAACTACTGATCTTACTATATCTTGGTCTACTAATACTTCTATCTCTAAGATAACATGACCCATAAAGTGAATTTGGTTGATCCAAAAGTGTCCTTTTGAGAGCATCAAATTTTACATATGTTCTCTTAGTGTACTAAAAATGATCTAAATATGGGTGTCATTGTCATGTCGAGTATGAGAGTACACCAAGACATTGTCCATGAAGACTACAAAAAAAATTCAAGTAAAGATTGAACACTTTGTCCATCAGTGCCATGAAAATGGCTCGAGCATTCGTGAGACCGAATGGAAAACCAAATACTTGTATAGAAAATACCTACTCCAAAAGGCAATAAGTGGTATATATGATGGTCAAATGAAAATTTGATGATAACCAGACCTCATGTCAATCATTGATAACACCTAGGTTCCTCATAACTGATCAAATAGATCATCATCCTTTGTAATAGATATCGATTCTTGATTGTCAACTAGTTTACCTTAAGATAATCCACACAATGTATGAGGGAACTATCCACCTTCTTTGTAAAAAGGAAAGGGGAACCCCAAGAAGAAGTACTAGGTTCAATGAAACCCTTTTCCTATAACTCCTCTACCTGATTCTTGAGCTCACATAACTCTAGTGTTTCCATACTATAAGGAGGAATGAACATTTTTCCTCTCCTGGTACAAGCTCAATAGATAAAACTACCTCTCTTTAGAGGTAAACATAAAAATAAATTTTAAAAGACATATTTGATATGACTGAACACTAGAGGAATGTTTATCTAAGAAGTCTCTTAGACCTACAGATATAAACAAGAAATCAGGACTGTAATTCCTCCCAACCAATGATGCTCAGGTCGAGCCCTACTCGCCTGGACATCCCATTCCCCCTAGTGTAGAAAAGACCCTCCCTTGGGTCATGTGACACTCAACCTGTGGCGATTGCAGTCAAAAAAGGCCAGAATAGAGACCTACTAGTCTATTATGAGAATGGAATTGAAGCTTTTCATCTCTAAGACATAGAGGTCCCCTAAGAAGTGACACCCGGCAACCTCAAGAGGTAAATCCTTGTACATACATACACTAGCCATCCTAATCTCCAACAGAGTGTCTAGTTTCATAACATCCTCAATAGTAAAGATACCAATTCCAAGGATCTCTACAATAGAAACATATATAAAACTATTGGAAGCCCCTATAACAAAATTAGATGAAGATAAAACTAAGGAAACTAGAATGGTACCACTACTCGTAGAGGGTCTATGATCATTTTCATGTGGGGTTAGCTCTATTGAAAAATTCATCCATGTACCACAGCCTTGAAACCCAACCTGACTACCCTGATCTGACCCCACCTAATTTCGTTGAAAACATATTGGATGGCTTCCAAAACCATGCCCACCTCCTCGGCCTGAATGTCCTGAAGAACTACAATTCTCTAACAAAGGAGATACTACTAGTCCTGCTCTTGGAATTAGTGTCATAACAGAACCCCAATAACTAGGTGCTAGTGAGAAAAACTAGAAAAATGCTGAACATGACCCATCTTGCCACTATATCGACACTCAACTAGGTGTCTCAGACACTGAGGTCTTGTGTACCAACTCTTCCTGCACGGGTAACACCTCACACAGATACATGTAAATACATTACTACTACTAGATGCACCATGTGAAGGCTCCATGTAGTGCTAAATGATGTCAATTGAAGGATTTCCAGCCTAAGATGCTGAACCTCCCTGGATCGCAGCTCCCAAATCCCTCAGATTTCACTCAATAATCAGCTCCTGGTTTACTACTGTCGTCACCAAAGATAGCCTGAAAACATTCAAATTCAATCAGATTTTATACCAGATACCATCCTCAAATATCCTATCCAAATATACCTCATCACCTCTTAGAATAGGTGTGAATCACAAATGATCTGTTAAATGAGACGAGTAATCCATCACTACAAGAGATGCCTGTTAAAAATGCATGAACTCTCAGGCTCAGTCATCCCTTAACATCTCGTGGTATAATTAATCATATAGGGTCTTATAAAACTCTTCCCAAACCATATATGAATGACATACATCATGTGAGACAACATCCCACCATCTCATGGCAGAATTACATATCCTATATGTTGAAATCTTCACCCTCCCCTCTAGTGGAATCTCCGAATGCTCAGAGATAGAATGCATGGCCTCCAACCATGACTATGTAGCATATGGTCTTCCATTCCTTGAAAAAGTGGCAGGGTTCAACTACTGGAACACTCTTTTCAACTCATCCATTATCCAGATAGAATGTGGTGCTCTCTGGAAAGTCTAGATCATCCTTAAAAAGCCTTCATAGAACTGTGAATCATCAGTTGCATACAGTATAATAGCTAGTGCTAAAATTGGAACGACTAGAGGATCTACTTGTAGTCCCTAATATACCATTTTTGGTGTCTGATCATCGCCCTATACCTGGCGTGTAACTGGTGGACATCATTTCAGCACGACTCTACAATTTCAAGTGCACACCTCAGTTCAAGATTATCAAGAAATGTAATTTATAAGTACTAAAACAAAATAAGAGAAAAAAATCATTCATGTTTTACAAAATAGTGTTACAAAGTGTGTATAACTACACATGGTGTGGTCCCTTTAAGCTTCAACCTGACGTGTACCTCTTCCAATCATCATTGTGTAACACCCATTAAACTAGACATGTTACTCATAATACATGGGGTGTAATTTAATTTTACCTCCCAACCAAGTACTTCTACACGACTAATCCACCTAGGGTCTACTGACATAACACTACAAGATGTGATCACCCTAGACACAATGTCTTCCACTCAGTCTTATTGACCTGAGTCATTGGTCACACAGTTGGATACACGATCCTTTACAACACAACATGAAAAATCTAGGCACATCGTGTTATACCAAAAGTTTCCCAACCCCATGTCTTTTCTCACACAATCAGTCACTTGGTCAAAGAACACACAATGTGTACATACAGTATATGATTTGTACTTATGAAAAGTTGTTTCCTCCAGAACAGAAGATCACATGGCGTGTGTTTATCACAACTCACACAATGCTGTTTGGCTTTTCCAACAGTAAACCCCTAAAACTACTCTGAATCCCTTAAAAATATAAAATTTTGTCCAAGTCGTGATAAATATCAACCAGTGAGAGAAAATACTCCCCAGGAATCAATGTTTAACATCTTTATTCATGTCACATCATAACAGAATTAAATTAAAGTTCAATCATGATCCACAAAATTTCAATCCAAGAGGGCCCATTACAACTCATGGACTAATGTTTGGAGTCCATCCAAATAAGACATTATAATTATAAATAACCTATCAAAATTGCAGGTATTCTATTAAGGATCCATCATAACATCATGTATATCTATCACAACATCTACCACTACAACATATAATAAGTAATGCATCTTAAATTGCATATTAAGAAT
Organism: Viscum album; assembly: GCA_963277665.1. Taxonomy (NCBI): domain Eukaryota; kingdom Viridiplantae; phylum Streptophyta; class Magnoliopsida; order Santalales; family Viscaceae; genus Viscum; species Viscum album. The sequence continues at coordinate 2,076,500,851 of OY728128.1, read as the reverse complement.
GCATGACATATGATCCCTAGTAAGTGCCTATATAATTCATGAGATGGGATAACCTCATCTCATTAGGTTTAAATAGAAATATAACTTCAATAATATCAATGATAACATCACAATACAATTAAATCACCCATTGGTGAAATAAAATCAACTGTAACAATTGAAAAACCATAAAATTGCAATACTAGTGGTAAATTGTCTTTTGCCTATACATAGGATAGATACTCTCGGGCTTAGCTTATTACCAACAACCTATTCCTTATTATCCCTATCTATTAGCTCCAAATAGTATGGGAAATAAGAAAATAAAACCACCACTGATACCAGGTTGTAACGTCCCCGATCCGGGTGATGCCCAAAGTTTCCCTGAACTCGGTTGGTCACATTACATCAAGAGCATTTCCCCAAAATCCATCGGTTACCGAATTTTAGCAAGGGATAAGGCAAGATATTGAGGAAAATATTCCTTCATTAAAAATGTATACACAATTTAATCTAAATATTATTCAATAGAAGAATGAGTAATACCATACAATACGTAAACAACAGAATATTGATAATAATAATGCATCTAGAGAATATAAAAATGTGGCATGTCAAATTTATCTAGGAAATTTACCAAACAATTCAATATGCTGTAAATACAATACAAAAACCAATGTTCCTAAAAAAGTATACTCCAACAGCATCGCAAGCCTCAACTTGGTCCCATGCTCTCTAACTCGAACATCAATCAAGTACTCGATGAAGAAGGGTGATTTTCCTTATCAATATATAAAACCATATAATCTGTTTGAATCCCAAAGCATGGTCCAAATAGGTTATGAGACAAATCCTTGTAGGAATCCACCCAATGATCTAGGCCTAACTGTCAACAAATATATATAGTAGGTAATATGCACAAATGGAGCAATATTCCTAGAAGTACTCAAAAGTAAACAATCCTACAGTTTTCAATTACATTCATTGACATTTACTTATTATTAAAACTATTGAATAATGAAATCCCAGGTTCTAGCCTAAGATTTGTATCCCCTAAGTAATAGAAAAACAATAGATGTCTCAGAAGGCCATCTAAAACAACAGGTAAGACCGAGTCCAAGATTGTGCTTTGGCTGGGAAGACTCATCAACATCATTCAATCATTAAAAAACCTTTGAGAAACCCCTCATGATCTATCCCTTTTGGTTTAACATAGCATAGATTATTTATAAATGACCACATGGTAAGCTCTCACGGTCAATACCCCTAGGTCAACATGGCAATAATAACATATAAATGAACTCTAGGTTTCTATCACGATCAATACCCCCAAGGTCAACAAAGCACAAATAATCATAAAAATCCTCCTAGATAGATCTCACAATAAATACCCCTAGGTCAAAGTTTACACTAATGTTATCACGGTCCTATGTAATAAACAACAAAACCCCCACATTTTTCATGGTCCAAGGCTCTCATGGTCTATTGGTAGATCGTCGTGCCTATCATAATAAGGCAACACATGTAATCTATAACTGATACATTGAAAAAATTCACAAGCATAAAACATGAAATTCATATAATCAATCAAACTCCATCTTAAACAAGTCAAGACATGTAAATAAGGTATGCCACATAGGCAACCATGTCCAAATGACCATAGACAGTCGAGCTAGAGAAAACTCACCCATGGGGCATCTTATAAAAATGGAATATGTCTTTACACATATTCAACATCCCCTTTAAAAAATTTAACCATAAAAGGTACATAATAGGGTTAAATTACAAAACCTTTAGTACCCTAAACAAGGGTAATTAGCACTTTAATCATATATAATTCAATGAAAATCAATGGAAGGTAGAAACCACCTACCATTATGCCATACGATCAACACCCTTGAACATTGACCCTCGAATCATCTTAGAACATAGTAGATATAAAAAAAGGTGAAAAATGTTCAACCTTGAAATACTCACAAGAGAAGAGGAATCAGGAAGAGAGTCTATAGGGAAAGAGAGAACTCACCGGTGGGGATCCTACGCACCCAACAATGTGTAAATCTATGGTTGGATGAAGAAATGGGAAGAGTTTGAAGTTATTTAAGCATCCATTGCCAAATTTTAAAAACCAAGGGATGAAGATGTTTTTTTAGAGAGGAGACACATCCCCACCATAGTTCATCGATTAAATTGAAAAGTACACGACATGTTCATTTAATGTACACGCCATGTACTAGCTTCAACCGGCTACCGCTTTAGACGGTCTACCAGGTCACCTACATTTCCATGTACTTAGTTTTTAAACGGCTTGTACATGGTTATATGAAGCAACAATGTACATGGTGTGTACTCAGGAATACACGCTGTGTACTTCGGAAATTCCCAATTCCCCGTTTTTCCTCAGAAACAACCCGAATTCAAAATACATACTTGAAATGAAGATTTGGGTTCTTAAAAACTAAAATGAGTTATATTTATTATTAAAATTTAAATAATTATATATTAATTATGTTAATTCAAGATAAAATTTAAATAATAATGAAACAATTTGTGACAATAAATGACACTTTTAAAAAAATATATATTTTTCTACATTCTCTGGAAATTCAATTTTTTCATAAAAATCTCAAAAATATCTTCCTAAGTTATTTTTGATATTATGATTTTGAAAAATACATAATTTCTTTAAAATAAAATCTCTAAAATAAAAGTAAATTAAATATAATATTCACTTATAAAAAACAATAAAATCATTTTTCAAGAAAACATATTTTTTGATGAATAAAATCATTTTACTAAAAAAACGTCTTCTTTTATACCTATAATTAATCAATATATTTTTCTAACATAAAACCAGATTAAATATTTATCATAATTTTGTTATTATTATTCATGCCTTCCAATTTAACTACTAGTTAATAAGTGTCACATTTAAATAATAATATATTAATAGTATGTCATAAATTTCTTAAAGCTCAGAGTTACGTGTGAAGAAAAATATCAACCATAGTTTTATTTTAGAAAAGTAGTTATTTAGGGAATTGATGAAAAAGATATTTTTTTGTATCCTTTATTAATATCTCTATATTTTGAATTATTTCTCTACTAATGATATGTTTAAATTAATAGATATTTTTCTCAACTGCTTCCTTGTGCTCTTCAAGAAACTGAATTTGTCTTTGATGTTTAACCAAAAAATATAATACCATTTCCCGATACTATTTGGTATTTTAGCACCTAAAATTTATGTAAATTTCAATAAAATGTGATCACTCCTCTATTTTATATATTCTTCTTAATAATTCCCAAACCAAGGATTCTCATTTGAACCATCTTCTTTGATTTTTAGTTCAACAATTTTTATTAAATAAATACATTACTCATCCAGAGTATTAAAAAATTTTAATTTTTATTTGAAATATAATTTGTGATCATCAATTATCTAAATTTAATTTTCAATATTAAATATAAAACTCATAAATTATTTAAATTTAAAATACTATTTTTACAATCTTCAACAGTATTTTTAATATCATTAACTCTAACGTTAGGTTTATCAGCATAACTTTTTGTTTCGTTTTAAAATTCAATAATTTTATTTTAATCAAATTAATTTATAGCTAACTATCTTTAATATCTATTTATAACTCAAATTAATGGTCTATATCTCTTTATGATTTATCATTAAAATTTTCATTAATTTTTATTCATATCCACTGATTCTATCATTACATCTTCCACATCAATGATAAAATTAGTTTCAATAACCTCTAAAGGTCTAACATAGAATAATATTATCCATTTATATAAAAAACATTCCATTAAAATATTTTTACACTTGTATTCCTTAAATGGAAATTTCTTCTTGAAGGAAATTTTTTTCCCATTGGGTGATAACTAATACTCACAACCTTATTCATTAATCTTATTTGGATACATAGTAGCAATGTTCCCAATGCTTAAACACCAAAAAAAAGATTTAATTTTCTTTTATTCAAATATTATTATTCCTCTTTTAAACATTCATGTGTAAGTGATAGAAAATAGTTTGTTAATTCATCTTATTTTTATCCTCTTAAAACTTTTACTCCTCAAAAACTAGAAATTGTTTCCTACATGTGGATGTTCTAGTGATATTTCTGAAGTCACCCTCTTTTTATAAGTAATTAATTTTTTCTACAAGTCCACAATAGATAACTCACCATGATTCTTTACCAGATGTGATTATAATATTGGATTATACATAGGAGGTAATATTATGATATTCTTCTTCATTGTGTAGGAATATTTGATTTCCTAACCAAGTGCTCTAATAAATATAATACATTTATGAATATGGTTGAAGATACCATTTAGAATTTAATTAGAACTCATTATTAGATCATAAAACCTGTTATGTAAGACCTAAAGGTTTTCCTCCTTCACATTAGGGTTTCCTTCAATTATATTAATAAGTTTATCAAAAATACCTTTTATCATTGAGAAGCCCGTAAAATTTATATATATATAATTATAAATTAATCTTGATAATGAATAATGAAGTTTATTATCATCATTAGAAAACATTTTTTTAACTTGAATCATTGAACATCACATGGGATGCTTTATTTTTGTCCCATGTACAAGAAAAGAATAAAAATAAATTACAAGAGATCATATATGAGATCTCACCCTATTATTCCACATCTTTATATTTCAACCATAAAATAAGGATTGTATATTTATATTTTAATTATTTACTATGAGTCTTTAAATATATCATTATATTGGAAAAATGAACAAATTACTCTTATAGAACTTGGTGTAGCCTGTGGTATAATAGAACACCCTAGAAGGGGTGAATTAAGGTGATTTTAATTTATTATTTTCATTAATAGAGTTTTCAATATTGTATTCATGTTAGTAAATATAACGTGAATCATATTTTGAATAAAAAAATATATATTACATATAAAGATCATGAATAAATTTATGTTACTTGGTTCTCCTAAAAAGGATACTGCAAGGAGAACATATCGATTACATTATTGTATTCCAAATTAACCACCACTTCAATAGTAAGCGGTTTAGAAATTTGGAAGATCTTACTTCTCCACCATGGTCCACATAATCTTCATCTATTTAAATCACTAATTTTAAGAGGGTTATTAGAATACATAGGATATATAGGTCATATTCAAAAATATTGATATGTATTTCACCACTAATCCAAAATTGTATTTTTCATGAAACATTGTTTCTTTAGTTATATATTTCATCAATAAATTTAATTATAGTTTCTTTTAATCAAATTTTGATGTTAAAAAATTCGAATCTTAACATAATTTATCTCATAAATCTAGATAACTTTTTTATTCTACTACTGACATGTTCTTCCCCGTGATATTAACTTTTATTCTTCTCTCTTCTCTATATGTCTCACTAATTTTATCATTTTATTCACATTGAGAAATCATATTTATAAAAAAAAACTTTAAATTTGATATATTAAATTTAATATAATGATTAACTATCAACATCTAATTACTAAAATAATTCCATTGGATTATCTCCCACTAAATCAACCCCATTGGATGAGAATTGGGTTATTGGATTTTGATCCATAACTACCAAGATGTTATAGAGGAACAAATTCTATAAATCTAATAATAACATCAACATTTTCAAACACCACCTAATATTCCCATCTCAAAATTACTATTTTTTAATTCAAATTAGAATAACCATGACATGGTTTTTTAAATACAATGACATAGTGTGGATTCTATAATGGAATCACCTTTGAAGGGACTCTTTAAATACTAATTAAATTTCCTAGGAAAAATAAAAATAAACTTAATACATGACACCCTCACTTTCATAGAATGATTCTCTCGACATTCTATTTCTTATAAAATATTTATTAATGAAAAAGTCATTATACCATACCTGTTTAGGGATACACTATTTTTTCATAGGGAATATCATAATAAAAAACTTCCCCTACTTTGGTGTATTCACGATTTCCTATATTATTATTTTAGACTTCATCACCTTTGTTTTTAAAATACATGGTAAAAAGACTCGTATGCTATTTCAAAATATTCATAATTGTAAAACATTTTCTTCTTAAATTACAGTGATTTTTTACAGTCCTGAAGTAGTCCACATCTCAATTTATCATTAGCAATGTTCTCTACCAAAATGTATCCTTATATTGTGTGTTCCTTCTCTCCATTCCGAAATAAAAAACCCCAATTCATAAAATGTCATATAAAAAATTCCACAATATCATCACTCTATCTTTTTCTATGTATACTACAACATACCTATGTTTTATATAGTTTGTTGTTGTGTTTCATGAAGTCTTTATTCACTAATACTCTTACCATTGTCTTTAGATAATTCATAATAATATACAACTCCATCCAAATCAATAATCACACCAAAAAATATAGAAAAATGTAGGAAAGTTTTTCATTTCCTTTTTTATTATGTTACATCATTTAATTCTATCCAAAACATGTATGGGTATCATGATATTTTCCTTCAATATTCAATAAAATCAACCATAAGCAGTATCAAACATCTGCAATGATTTTCAGCTTATACCATATATTTCATAATTTTTAAAACATACTCTCTAGAAGAATACTACATCTATCCGTAATAGAGAAAATAGTGTACAAATTTCATTCACCGTTTATGCACTTTACATATATCTACTATGTGTCAACTGATTGAACTTAGTTTTTGCGTTATGTGTCAACTACTTTTATATATAAGTGGATGAAGTGTCTAATACTTCTACATAGTTGTAAGTATGTGTAAACTATTTATATTTAGTTCTGAAATACATAGTAAAAGGATATAAATGTGTAGTAAAATTATTATACAATGTTGAAACTTTATACATCAGGTTTTGATCTCCCTATGAAATAGATCTAAATAAAATCCCCACACCTGTATTGGGTGTTATTTTAGTAGACTAGGTGATCTTTATTATATCTCTATACAACTATAAAAATACATGTATCCTACTCTTTACATTATTTTTTATGTTAACTGCTTAGAAGAGAAAAGAATACCTTATGAAGACTTAAAATGAGAAGTTTTAAATTTGTGAAATTATCTAATAGAGTCAATACCCTCCACTACTTTTTCTATATCAAACTTGAGAAAATATTTTTTATCAAAGATCACCCTTCAATGTTTTATCTTTTTTTACAAAATAATGTTGAGAGAATTATATATGAATACATTTATATATTATAATGAAAGATCTTAGTGAAGGTATGTCAATGATTTGAGACTATTATTTTTTTTGTAACGCCCCGACCCCAGTTACCCAGAGTCGGTGCATTATTACATAACATTGGTATGATCACAAAATATCATGTCTTGGAAGACCGATTAGTTTAGTAGCCTTGGAAACACTAGATATATTCATAAGCCTTACATTACATAATAAAGTGAAAAACTACAACAACATAGTCTCCATAGTCCACACTCATATCCCCTCAGACAATCCCTGCAGGTCAGTCATAAAATACCTCTTCACATCCTGGTAAAAATAAAACATAGAAAGGGGTGAGCTAAGAATCCTAGTAAGGATAAAAATATAGCAGAAAATTTCATAAATAAGCATAAACATTTAATCCAATGTATGACTAAAACAAAAGCCTTTTAAACTTGATCTTCAGCATAATATGTTAGAAAAAAAATGATTTAATGCAATTTACTTATTTACGTGGGTATTCTACTAGTCGAATAATCACATGAAATGTCAATAACCACTTTCATAATGATGGAATGCATAATCTCAGACTATCATAACCAAATATTCAAGGCCTCGTGCCAAAACTACAAATAATATTTTTTCAATGACTTGTTCCAAGTCACTAATATGTCTCATGAGACCTACCGATGCATCAATGAGCTATAGTGGGCTACACCCATCACTTACTATGTCCAATGCATTCCTCATATGAATTGTTTTAAACATAACATAAACATTCGTATTAAAACTAGCATATGTAATGTCAATAATATATCCACAAACCATGAATAGAATAAAAATAGCACAACCGTAGTAAAAAATAACTCATTCAATAAAATATAAAATATTGTATTGTAACCGATTAACCTCAATCAAGAATAATGAAGGATATTGATATATATGAAAATAATCATCAAAACTATCAGAGAGAAATATTACCATTTTTCTTGAAAACATTTAAAAGTATCACTATTTATCAAGAAGCCATTTAAAATAAATTTTTGAATAAAACTGTCCCATACCACTTATAAACTTTTAAAATAAATTTTGATTTGAAAACTTTAATTTCCATATAAATAATTCCTTAAAACCATTTTTAAAACATGGACATTAATGAGAAATATTTAGAATAATAAATCTTTAAAACATTTTAAAATGATATTTTAGTTAGAGATCATAACCAAAAGAGAGACACTTGAATACAAATAATTGAGGTAATAAAAACTTTGTAATATCATGAGAATAAATGGATTAATGATATACTATGTCAAAGTACATTATGTACACCATATAAAAGTGATTGGTGTATAACAACAATGATGTCTCAATGGAATGTAAAATGAGATGAAATCTCTTATAAAGAATGTATCTTTAGGGTAAGGTTAAATCAATGATATAATTATCTGTGACAGATATAAATATACTCAATATTATTGGATATTCAGTGTAAATAAATTAGAGGGCATTCACACTTATTCTTGTAAAAACAACACCAATGAATTGGATATTTAACTCAACAAATGGAGATTGAGTTAAAATTACTCTTATCATGTTCATATTAATGACTTGAGAATTTATCAATGGAGTGATTATGTGTATCAAAATTATATGTATAGAAAGGTGAGTGGAAATTATGACATAAGCAAATGAATAATAATCTTGGAGTAAAATAATAAATGAAGTATGCGTAATGTAGAATGAGTGTAAATTGAAATTTCAAATTCCATTATCAATTTGGTAACTTAAGAAACATTCAAAAATGAAAGAAGGATCATAAAATGATGATGTAAATATCCATAAATTATCTTATATTACACAATGAATATAATCATGGGAAGTACACACACCACATGAAATAAATAGGTGGTTAACGATGGAAAGATCACGGAATTAAAAGTGAGATAAGAAACCCCATACTTTGTAATTTTTCCTTGGTCTAGGGTAGGTTAACTTCCTTTATAATGGTGAAATAATTTTTATTGAATTATACAAGAATCATATACATTAATATGATATCATATATGATCTTTTAACATTAATTTTTTAATAATATCTTAGTATTATCGTCGTTTCGGGTATTAACGGATTCGTTTTTCTTTATATTATTTGTTATGTGAGCCATATTTTTTATGGATGGGATGTATCTTATTCATATATAGAACGATATTAAGTTTTTAAAAATTATTTTTAACCACCAAATGAAATTATTCTTGAATGGATACGATGGAGAATTAATCTCATCATGTTTGTGGAGACGGTAGTCCGTACGTACGCACGAGCGACAATATCATTATTTTGATATTAAAATAATATATAATTGGATGGTATATAATATATACAGAATCATAATCATGTTATATTTATTATTTACAACAATTACACATCATTATCATACCCATCCAAATAATAATTTATTGAATAACAGTTACACCAGGACGTGGAGACGGTAGGTCGTACGAACGCACGTATGGTGACATGTCATTGAAAGGATAGATAGAATATTGAATATGGTTGTACCATATTTTTAATAACATCATAGTATATAGAAGATACTGGAGTTATTATTTTAGAATGGAAATAACAAATAAAGAAGAAGTGGAAGAAGAAAGGAACTTGGAAGAGGGTGGTGAAAACATTACCTCTTCTTCGGGTTCTTCCTTTTCACTTGATCAAAAGGGATCCTTAGGTTGGTTTTTTGATCAAACTAAGGCATCTATCTTGAAGTGAAGTAATCTGAGAGGATAATTGGGTAGGGTTTTTCTGAATCAAAAGGCTTTGAAGTTATGAATATGAAAGAAGGGATAGTTCCCTTTTATAAGAGGGGTGAGGGGCACCTTAGGAAAAACTTATAATATTATTTTATAATAAAATAATATTCAGTTTATAATGGTTCCAAAGTGACTTATTTCGAGGCTAAGGTGGTGATCAGTCGAAATACATTCAACCAATATATTTTAGATAGGTTTGGGTCACTATATTAACCGTATCATTTATATTTTACTCTTAGTTAAATAGTTTAACATTGACCATGTCTGTTTGTATTATTGTATTATATGGTTAATAAACATACTATAACAAGCCAAGATAATCCCAAATGGTTCATTATTAATATATATAACCTTATCTATGTTTTTTGGTTGATCCTTATCTTCTTAGGAATATAATATCAATTAATAATATAATATATGTTTTAAATACTCCTTTATGTCAATTTTGACACTATTTAATAATTGATTTTTGATAAAATCTTAAAAACATTATTAAATCGAAAAACAATTCATTTAAGCAATAATATCATCTCATATTAACCTATAAAATTAGTTTAATTCATAAAAGCCTCAAATTATATTTATTTGGATATTTATAATATCAACTATCTTAATTTTTCATTAATTAGGTAATTACTGCATCACCATTGTATCATAAATAAATTAAATTATTTAGTATCTAAAAATTATAAATAAAATACAATTATGTAGGAAATATTTTTATCTTTCTATTGAATATTTATAATCTAATTTATCTTATTTATATCCCTATATTAAAAATGTTTTAGTTATTAAACATTGATTATATCTCTTTTAACTCTTCTTTGAATTAAATAATAATAAACGTCCTAATCTAATCCTAATGGGACAAATAGTTTCATATTTTATTCATAATGTTTTTTTGGTCGAATTTTACTTATACAATAGAATTATTACATGTCTTTGGGTAATACCAATATCATTTTTACCCATAATTACCCTATTTACTTTTAACCGTGGTCAAAAAAAGTAAAACTTTACTATTCACCAAAAATTATTTTTTATCTTATTGAACCACATTTTACTCATTGATATTAACCGAGTATCTCGAATTTTTGAAATTCCACTCACAGAAGCAGTAAAATAATGTTTTATGTGAATTTGAAAATTCTCCAAGGAGATGGGTAAAAGACGGTGAAAAGTTCTAAGAAATTTTTATATATCTAAAATTTTTATAAATTGTCTCCAATGAATTACATTGAGCTTATATAGGTATTATTTCTCTATTTTGACCGAAAATAAATTTAAATAAAATATAAAATCATTGAAAAAATCATTTTTAAACTATAACTCAGTGTTTTTCACTATTAATCAAATATTGATAGTTTTCAGAAAAATACAGAAAATTCACCCTAAGATAATTTCAATATTCCAAATCCAAAAACGAATCAATTTTTAAATATAAAATTTAATAAATTTTAAATAGGGGGTATTACTATTCATAATGGCTAGTTTGATGGGTTTTGGTGTGTTAGAACTCGAAGTTGCGTACAACACACGCTACTGTATTATTCAAAGAGAAGCGTACCGTGGAAGCTTTGGGTGTTACATTCTCACCTCCTTCAATAAATTATGTCTTAAAATTTTTTAAAATTGGGCTTGGGAATATAATGGAAAGTCCCACATTGGAAAAAGAGTCAATAAAACTATTACTTTAAAAGAAATAAAGAGAAGTACAATGGTCACCCGAGATAACCTATACTAGAATTCCATGTAGAAAAAAATGGATATGGATGATAAACTAAGTGTCATGTTTTGATGGATAGGGATAAAAAACATTATGATGAAAACGTTATCAATAAGAAAACCACAAACTTGTGATGGGACAAACGGTCATTAGTTTCCCAGTGGGAAAACTAAACGAACAACATTTTCTTTTTAAGTTAAATTTCATAATGATGAGGAATTTATTTATGAGATTGGGAAAGAACATTAATAGATATACTTACATTTTAATTAGTGTTTCACTCATTAATAAATTTCTACTACTAAATCATTTTTTTAAACAATGATTATTCAAGATAACTTGTTCACACCAGAAGAGCTAGAATCAACTTCTAGAGAATCACAAGATTCACAAAGGATAAACTATATATTTACCTGGTCTTTAGAGATTAATCCAAACCAAAATGGTTTGTACAATATCAGATGATCCCCCAAAAGGATATTCTTTTAGATAAAGAAACACTAATATTAATTTGTAAAATTAAACCAACAACACCCTAATGTTAAATAAATACCATTCAATAAACAATTGTCCTTAAAATCCTTCAATATAATCCAAACTAATATTGAAACCCAAAACTTGTAAGAATTTGGTTATGTAGTCTTCCACCTTAAATTGTATCTCCAAATGACATGAATTGCTCTTAAATTCACATACTTAAATGTAATTAACCTAATCAAACATTCTCTTTTATAGGTTAATCATTTCCATAAATAACCCAAATCACTATAAATCCACAATAAAAGAATAGATAAAAATACACCATTACTCTTCAAATGAAATCTCATAGTATTCTATTTTCCATAGGCATATAGTGTTCCCAACAGAACAAACGTCTTCCAAAATAACATTTATCACTTAATCACCAAATCATTTTTCTATACTAAGGGTATTTATTTGATAAGACATAAGATCCCAAATCAACACACTATTTATCAATAAAATAATTTAAATAAAAATAATTATTCGCACGAACCAGGGGGTTTCACGTAGTCCTGTGGTAGGCGATTAATCCAAATCGCACTTTGGATGTGGCTTTGATTCCCACATCTTTGTCCGGTGCGACGGGTTGTCACGTAGTCGACATGTTGTCCCTTTTCAAATACTAAATTTTATAACATTACGAAAATGAGATAAATTCCTCAAAATAACCATTAGATAATTTAACCACAAATGTTATGTCATACATTGCATTTTCATCCCAAAATATAATTACTTGTAATTTCCTCAAACACAATGATCATCTAAAACCAAATGGTTATTTATAACTATATTCACAAGAGAAAAAATAAGTCTTCCTCAAATATCATTCTCACATGTCAAACTACAGGGTTACAAATACGAGAGAAAATTATTCCAAATTAATCCCATAAAAAAAGAGAACTAATACTTTTAAACATTTATGCAACCATTTATTTCCACATAGATTCTTCTTTGAACAATAAAATATCCTATATAATAGGGAATTCAATCGGGTAATGGATAGGTCCCCTACATTTACGGGAAATGACTATAAATGGATTCTTGAGAACATTTTTATTTTCTTCCATAGAACTCTTCATTTTTCTTCGGCAATTTATAACTTTATGTCATTCTTTCCCGCATGTAAATCATTTCCTGGTCCATTGAGACACTTTTCGGGGTGTCTCCTTCCATATTTCCTGCATGATGGAAATTGAGGATTCTTCGCTTTATGGTCTCCATTGCTGGGGCTCTAATCTTTCATCACCTTTCTCTTCTTTGTCGAGTCCAGTATTTGGTTAATATATATGTTGTTGATCATATTTTTGGAAAACTGATTTGGCATGAACACGATATCTTCAAATCCTATCAAAATTAATTTTTTTTTCTCATTTCCACCAATGTTTCCACCTTGTACATCATTCTCAAAGTTACTATTACTTCCTTAAAATCCAGCCATTGACTAAAACAAGAAAGCACTGTGTGAGTAAAAAATAGTCAAAAAATAATTTAGAGAATATCATGACACCATATTCTTGATTTGAAACAACTTAGGATTAACCAAGGACATTTATTCTCATCCTATATTAAAATACTTCAAATTGGATTGTAAAGAAAATGTAAATTATCCTAAGAATATCCTCTGGGAGTGTCGTAACCAAGAGCGTAGCAATACCCGATGTCGTGCACCAGTTCTCGTTCAAATCTAGCACAAAGCGCTGTTTTTGGGTTTTACCCCTAGGTACATCTATGCCAGAGCCGCCTCTACCTGCTCATATCCAGACAGAGATGTATTTCTTGGAAAACTCACAAAATCTATAAAATACCAAAATTATAGGAAGTTCTTCTATACTAATCCAAAAAGTCCATCTTAGGTCTATGTGCTCTAATCAGAGCTTATCTAAATCTAGCTTCCAAGGTTTCTACTAAACTTCCTTTGATACCAACTATAACTCCCCGACCCTAGTTACCAAGAGTCAGTGCATTATTACATAACATTGTCATGATCACAAAAGATCAAGTCTCGAAAGACCGATTAGTTTAATATCCTTGGAAACACTAGATACTTTCATAAGTATTACATTACATCATAAATTGAAAAACTACAACAACATTGTCTCCATAGTCAACACTCATATCCCCTCAGACTATCCCAACAGGTCAGTTATAAAACACTTCTTCATGTCCTGGGAAAAATAAAACATAGAACGGGGTGAACTCAGATGGCTAGTAAGGATAACAATATAGCGGAAACATTCATAAATAAGCATAAACATCTAAGGCAATGCATAGCTAAAACAAAAGCCTTTTAAACTTGAAATTCAACATAATATGGCAGAAATAAAATGAAATAATGCCATTTACTTATTCACATGGATATTCTACAAGTCGAATAATCACATGCAATATCAATATCCACTTTCATAATAATGGAATGCATAATGCCAAACTATGATAACCACACAGTCAAGGCCTCGTGCCAAGACTACAAATAATATTTTGTCAAGGCCTTGTGCAAAGACAATAGTTTGTCTCATGAGACCTACTGATGCATCGAGAAGCTATAGTGGGGTCCACCCATCACTTAATAAGTCCAATGAATTCCTTATATGAATAGTTTTAAAAATAACATAAACATTCATATTAAAACTGGCATATGTAATGTCAATACTTTATTCACAAACCATGAATGGAATAAAAATTACACATCAACAGTCAAACATAACTCATTCAATACAATATGGAAGATTGTATTGTTACAGTTTAACCTCAATCAAGAATAATTAAGGATATTGACATAGATGAGAATAATCATCAAAACTATTAGAGAGAAATATCCCCCTTTTCTTGAAAACATTTAAATGTATCACTATTTATCAAGAAGCCATTTAAAAAAGATTTTGGAATAAAAGTGTCACATACCACTTTGAAACTTTTAAAAGGAATTTTTATTTGAAAAAAATTTATGTTCATATAAATAAATCCTTAAAACCATTTTTAAATATGGACATTAATGAGAAATATTTAGAATAATAAATCATTAAAACATTTTAAAATGATATTTTAGTTAGAGTTCCTAACCAGAATAGAGACACTTGAATACAAATAATTGAGGTAATAAAAACATTTTAATATCATGAGAATAAAATTATTTGTGATATACTATGTCAAATTACATTATATACACCATATAAAATTGATTTAGTGTATAACAACAAAGAAGTCTCAATGGAATGTAAATTGAGATGAAATCTCTTATAAAGACCATATCCTTATGTTAACGGTAAATCAACGACATAATTATGGCTCAAAAATATAAATACACTCAATATGATTGTATATTCATTGTAAATAAATCAGAGGACATTTACACATATTCTTGTAAAAACAACACCAATGAATTTGATATTTAACTCAACAAATGGAGATTGAGTTAAAATTACTCTAATAAAGTTCATATTGATGACTTGAGAATTTATAAATGGAGTGATTTTGTGTATCAAAAGTATATTCATAGAAAGGGGAGTGTAAATTATGACATGATCAAATGAATAGTGATTCCACATATAATCTTGGAGTAAAATAATCAATGAATTATGCGTAAATCCGAATGAGTGGAAATTGAAATTTCAAATTCCCTTATCGATTTCGTAACATAAAAAACATACACCCATGAAAGAAGGATCATACAATGATGATGTAAATATCCATAAATTAATGTATATTACATAATGAATACAATCCTCGGAAGTACACACACCACATGAAATACATAGGTGGTGAACAATGGAAATCTCACCGGATTAAAAAAGAGATAAGAAACCCCTTTGTACTTTTTCCATGGTCAAGGTTAGGTTAACCTCCTATATAATGGTGAAATAATTTTTATTTAATTATAAAAGAATCCTATACATTAATATGATATCATATATGATCTTTTAATATTTATTTGTTAATAATATCATAGTATTATCGTCATTTTGGGTGTTAACAGATTTGTTTTCCTTTATATTATTTGTTATGTGAGCCATATTTGTTATGGATGGGATGTATCTTATTCATATACAGAATGATATTAAGTATTTAGACATAATTTTTAACCATGAAATGAATATAATTCTTGAATGGATATGATGGGGAATGAATCTCATCGCGTTCGTGGAGACGGTAGTCCCTATGTACGCACGAGCGACAATATCTTTCTTTTGATATTAAAATAATATATAATTGGATGATATATCATATATACAGAATCATAATCATGTTATATTTATTATTTACATCAATTAAAAATAATTATCATACCCATCAAAATAATAATGTATTGAATAACAATTATACCACGACGTGGAGAGGGTACGTCGCACATACGCACGTATGGTGACATGTCATTTAAAGGATGGTTAGAATAATGAATATGGTTGTACCATATTTTTAATAACATCATAGTATATAGAATATACTGGAGTTATTATTTTATAATGGAAATAACAAAAATGAAGAAGTGGAAGAAGAAAGAAACTTGGAAGAGGGCGGTGAAAATATTACATCTTCTTCGAGTTCTTCCTTTTGACATGATCAAAATGGCTCCTTTGGTTGGATTTATGATCAAAATAAGGCCTCTAGTTTAAAGTGAGTGAAGTTTAGAGGATATTTGGGCTGGGGTGGGCCGAACCAAAAGACTTTGAAGGTATCAATTTGAGAGAAGGGAGAGTGCCCTTTTATATGCGGGGTGAGGGGCACCTTAGGAAAAAAATAAAATATTATTTTATTATAAATTTATATTTGGATTATAATGGATCCAAAGTGACTTATATCAAGAATAATGTGGGTATGGGGCGAATTCCTTTCAACCAATATATTTTAGACAGGTTTGATTCACTATATTAACCTTATTATTTATATTTAACTCTTAGTTAAATAGTTTAACATTTACCATGCCACTTTGTATTTTTATATTATATGGTTAATAAAATTACTATAACAAGCCTAGGGAACCCCAAGTGGTTAATTATTAATATATATAACCTTATCTAAGTCATTTTTCCAATCCATATATTTTTAGGAATAGAATATCAATTAATAATATAATATTTGTTTTAAATACTCTTTTATGTCAATTTTGACACTATTTAATTGTTGATATTTGTTAATGTCTTAACAACTTTATTAATTCAAATAAAATTCATTTAAGAAATAAAAAAATGTAATATTAACCTATAAAATAATTTTAATTCATAAAACATTTCAAATTAAATTTATTTGGATATTTATAATATCAATTATTTTAATATTTCACTAATTAGGTAATTACTGCATCACCATTGGTTCATAAATAAATTAAATTATTTAATATCTAAAAATTATGAATAAAATACCATTATGTAGGAAATTTTTTATATTTCTAATGAATATTTATAATCACATTTATCTTATGCATAACTCTATATTAAAAATGTTTTAGTTATTAAACATTGATTTTAACTCATTTAACTCTTCTTTGAATTAAATAATAATAAATGTCCTAATCTAAACCAAGTGGACCAAATAGGTTCATATTTTATTCCTATGTTTTTTTTTCAAATTATACTTATCCAATAGAATTAGGACATGTGTTATGGTAATAATAATATCATTTTTACCCTTAATTACCCTATTTACTTTTAACCGTGGTAAATAAAAGTGAAACGTTACTATTCACCAAAAATTATTTCAATCTTATTGAACCACATTTTAATCCTTTA
This sequence comes from Viscum album, assembly GCA_963277665.1. Lineage (NCBI taxonomy): Eukaryota > Viridiplantae > Streptophyta > Magnoliopsida > Santalales > Viscaceae > Viscum > Viscum album. The sequence goes on along the minus strand of OY728128.1, from coordinate 2,076,482,875 downwards.
ATTTAACTGTTTTTCTTGGATTTTTGAAAATCCACTCACAGAAGCGGTAAAATTAAGTTTGATGTGAATTTGAAAATTCTCCTAGGAGATAGATAAAAGACGGTGAAAAGTTGTAAGAAATTTTTATATATTTAAAATTATTATAAATTGACTACAATGAATTAAATTGAACTTATATAGGTATTATGTGTCTATTTTGACCTAAAATAAATTTAAATAAAATTAATAATTACTTAAATAAAAATTCTATTTTAAACTGTAACATAGTGTTTTCACTATTCATCAAAAATTGAATGTTTTCAGAACAATACCAAAAATTCTCCCTAAGATAATTTCGATATTCCGAATAAAAAAAAGTCCATTTTGAAAGATAAAATTTATAAAATTTCAAAAAGTGAGTATTACTATTCATAACGGCTAGTTTGATTGGTTGTGGTGTGTTAGAACTCGAAGTTACGTACAACACACGCTACCATATTATTCCAAGAGAAACGTATCGTGGAATCTTGGGGTGTTACATTATTAGTGAAAATTATGATTTTTGGAAATAAAAAATGGATATATATTTTATGAAAATTGGATTAGATGTTTATACGAAGGTAGTGAAACCCTGTAAGATTACTATCGGTGAACTATAGTATTGAAGCAAGTCTCAAAAATATGATTATAATTTAAATATAAAATATATTAAAATTATCATTTTGTGTTTTGATATAGATAAAAATTATATAAATTCTTACTATGTCACTACCTATGATATGTGAGAAACTATTTTTGTTTCTTATGAAGAAACAAACATTGCCTGACATTTAAGGTATAATACTACTGAGCTATAATGTGATATTTTTGGGTATTTTATCGAGAACTATTACTCGAATAAATAAAAGACTTTATAATATAGTGAATGATGTCTCTACATTGAGAAATATTATTCTAAAACATTATCTAGATTTAATTTTTTTTATATTTATAAATTTTATATTCTATTCTTCAATTAAATATTATGCATCTATTAGTGAGAAGAAAATTGAATATCTAATTAGAACACTTAAGATGCATAAAGATGAGATATAAGACACAATAGTTGACCTAAATTTATACACAAGGTTTTTATTAGAAAAGATTGTAAAATGGTCAAAGAATCATTTTCAGACTCATCTAATGAAGTAGAATCAATATTTTCAAAATGAAGAGTTGAAATTTCTTAACTCAAAAAAAGATTAAAAAGGTTTTATAAGAAGATGAATATTTTTCAAAAAATCAATCAATAATATAATGGGGAATTATAAATATATATAATAAATAATATTCTATAAATGAAATAATATTGGGCATATCAAACCCGACTTCCCTTAACTCAATGAAAATCAGAAATCAAAATAGAAAATTTCAATAAAATTATACTTTAAAAAGAAACATAAAATAGTAATGTAGGCTACTTAGAGTGATTCCAAAGATCATAGAAATGATTTTTAATTTTTAAAAAAACATAATCAATTAAATAATAAATTTTATATGTATTTTATATCTCAGAATGAAGTTGTAAAATCCTACTAATATCAAGTTTTTTTGGCTCTAAAAACAAATATTTTAACGATCTAAAGGAGTATTATTTTATGGTTGAGGATAAATATAATACATTATTAAAATTTATAAATATATATATAATTCTTATGATTATATTATTCTTGAAAATAAGGCTTTGGATAAACATATTTAGAAATAAATTCAAAATTGGTTAAAGTTAAGGATTCAAATTTTTGAAGATATTATAACTGATGATGTATTAAATGAAATTATTTAATTAAAATTTGACAATTGTGTGTTTACTAAAGGATAAGTTCATCTTAATAAAATCCTTGGTAAAAAAGCAGAAATAAATGAATATATTTAATTTTATGTAATGGGGAAAACATGAAGATTTATAGGAACTCTTTTTCCAAGTTCAAAGAATAAAATCATTTCTAATATTAATTTTTTCATTTTTAGATTACTTGAAATAATATAATTGATTACTATTTTAGAGTTTATCAATTTTATGGTGTTAAGAGTGAATATATTTATAAATATTTATCTATTTTGAAAACATGTATTCTTTTTCAAAATAATAATATTTTCTTACATACAAATCTTATTATTGATTTTGTAGGGCCCAAACTCAAGTGGGTACTAAAATGTATACTTGGTTGGTATTTTATATGACGATCCAGGAAAATAGTAATGTTAAATGTTTTATGGATTATGGATGATCAAATATGTAAATGAATAATTCTTAAAAATCTATTTATATCAGTATTTATGAAAGTCATTAAAATAATTATAGAAGAAAGATGAATGAAATTTTATCTCATGGAGATCAATAATCAAACCTACTCATTGATGTACGTTTTGATGAAGTTTAGTCGATAGTTGATCATAGTTGTTTCACCCTAAGTTATTTCAATATAATTATAATTAATTCTTTAGGGGAAGTATTTATTTCATATTTTTAATATTAGATACATTATGTGACCTAAATTTTTTTTATTGGGTGAGAATCCATTAAATTTATTTTATCATTTTTCTTCTATATGTGTTTATTTGATTCATTATAAACTGGAATGATTAGATAAATTATTTCAATATATTTTGGTGGGTATGAATACTAGTAATATTTTTATTTAATGGTATATTGATCTTATTTTTATGTTTTTTGTTTTACTGTGGAGCATGTGTCTTCTATTTTATAATTTACTTTACTAACATGGGTTATCACCTCATGATTCTTTCATATGATGGACTACTTATTTGAAATTATCTATTATATTTTGGTCCTTTATTATGCATTACAATGTATCTTTATTATACATGTAATGTGATAAATCTATTTATAGTTATTATTTGAATATTATTGACTTATATTTTGTGATCCTTGTAGCTAAATTCATTAAACAAAAGGGGATCATTTTGGTAAATAATCATTATCCTAACTTATATTTCTAGATATTTATTATTATTTAGATGATTATATATAAATTTATTAAATATAATTTATTGGAAGCATGATTTATTTACAATTTATATTGTTTTTACTTGAATATTAATTTCTAAAGCAGAAGAATGCATGTTCTATTGGAGCATGTGTATTCTGGTTATTCTTATTTACTGACGCTTTCTAGTTTTATTCATGTCTATTTATGGAATCAAGTGTTAGTTGTAATTTATTATTTATTGAAATAGGGGAATGTATTGACGTTAAATTAGTTGTTATATTTTATTATATTGGGATAAAATTTGTTACTTATATTATATCATTTATTTTTACTTGATCTAAACTTCATCAATTTATCCTTTTTATCTTTATAAAAAGTTTAGATTTTGTTCGATGTTTATAGTTTTTTAGATTATAAGAAATTGGAATAATTTTTTTCTGAATCATTGTAAATTTATTCATTTTTTGATTATTACTCATTTCTTCAAACTCTTATCCCCTCACACATGTACTTATATCATTTAATTATTTTTAAACATTATTTTATTCACTATAGAAAGTTGTTAATATCTATTATATTTGATATTAACTGTTAATATATGTTATTAAATATTATTAACTTTTTTTCATTATTAATGGTTATTAAGTAATTATTATTATATTCATATTATTTATTAGTACCCTGAAATTTATTTCCATTTTACTCACATTTTATATTTGAGAAATGTTACATTGAATAATGTTTTCTGAATGGAGAATGAATATGGAATTTGGAACTTATATTGTGTTAAATAATTTAAATTTTATCAATGAATTAATGTTTAGATATTAGTGGAATAAATTTTATGTATTAAATGTTTTGATCATCTATTTGATAGTTGAAAATTTCATTAACTGTCAGTTATAGGGAAATCTAGAAGTAAAATTTAACTATTTGAATATTTACTCATATGTATAACAGTAAGATATGGGAGAAGAGTAAATTAAACTATATTTTGGTTATTTTGACGTTAAATATAGGTATTCGGGAATCTATGAATATTTTAAATTTATATTTTCAAGTATTCTTCTTTTACATTAGAATAAAACTCAATATTCTTAAATTATTGATCAAAAGATAATGAATGGTACATGTATGCATTTAGTGAAGATTCATTTTATATATTAACAAAAATAAATAAGAGTTGGATATTTCTTTAATGATAGTACTTTTATATGATGATGTATTAACATATATTTATTATAAAAAACGTATAAAAAGTTAAGTAATTAAAAAGATACTTTTAAAAGGATAAGTATAATGTGAGAATTACTTTTACATAGGTTTCCTTTATTGATCGAGATAATGAGTTATCAATACCAAAATTTATAATTCTACCCTATAGTGAGATCTAGATGAATTTCATTGATATTTTTAATATTGAGATTCTCTCATCATGAAGATAATTTTCATGTCTGATCAAGAAAACCTATTTATGAAGAATATAAGAGTCACACTACAATGTGATGGACACATCATGGAGGAATACATATTTAAAAAGTCATTTATGAATATTACATATTCAAAAATCATTTTTAAGATTTTTAGAATAATTTTATATAATTTTTTTTGGAAAACTATGTTTTCAATGTCTTAGTGGAAGTTATGGATTTAACGGACTACCATTATTTCAAAGCCACATGAATTTTATTCGATGACATATTTCAAGAAATATTCTATATATGCTATGATAATTTTATGAAAAATATTATTCTATTATTTGGCTAGATTTATTTTGAATTATCATATAAAAAAATAATGAAATAATTATTCTTTATATTATATATATTATTTTTGAAAATATCAAGAAGAAAACATAAAACACACAAAAGGTCTAAAAAGTAACAAAGTTATACACATATAATGATATTAATATGACAATAGAAGTGATATATAATATAAATTAATTATAACCTTACTATTTTTATCACTTTATTGAATTAAATAATGGAAGGTAGAGAAATAAATAAGAGGAATAATAAAGAATATGTTATCTTAAAGATCATCTATTTCTTCTATGTTTTATGGAAAATTATATTTTAAAGATACACGTTGAATAATTATCTAATATTTAGAATAAGACTACATATGTTACCCTTGGATGAAAAAATTTACTAAATTTTTAATATATTTTTACACGCCATCAATTTTTGTTATGTTTTAACTCATTTTATTCTGTGTTGGTGTTATGTGTCAGTATATTATACTTAGAAATGTATTAAGTGTCAGATAATTATACTTATTTATTTTTAAGGGTTAAATAATTCTACATTGTTTATAGTACCTATTAAAACAAATTAGATTTCCTGGTAAAATCTATTTACTAAGGGTCAACTGCTTGCACATAGTTGTGGGATCATGAGGAAATTGATTTTAATAAAATCATTAATCTTATATTGGATATTGATGGAGTAGACTAGGAGATGATTTTGGTAGATCAAACCAACTATAAAAATATTTCTCATTATACTATTTATATAAATTATTTCTAGAGAATTAACTAATTAAATGATAAACTGTGATCTTTAGAAAAATTAAAAAGTGTAACTTTAAAGTTGGTGAAAATATTTAATGCACTCAATCCATCATACTCTTTAGTAATTTTCAACATATAACATGGGAATACTAAAAATATTATTTTTGTGATTTTGGTATCTGTAGAGATTATAGATATATCTATATACCACTATAAGGGTGTAAACACACATTCTTATACACATGGTGAAATTATAATGTTATCTAGAGAAACTTGTTTCATGGAATTGTCATGGTAAACTCAAAGTAACTGATGGAAACTGTTAGCTTAGTGGAGTATATGAAGTGGTGATATATAGTTTGTGTATGGAGTCTAAAGTAATATGACATAGTCTAACATGAATTATATCAAGGCCTATTTCAACCACATTTTAAGGAATAAAATATCCAATGATAAATAAAGGTTGAATCCATTTTAAAGGTTGTAATTTTTGGATCTTCTTTCACTAAGCTCAATAATAATGTGGCTATCTATTCATTATTCTCTGATGGATTACCACAATTTTTTTTAGAAAAATTAGGTTACCACTCACCCTTGGTTCAATTCCCTTTTTAAATCTACAAACCTTGGTTCCTCAGAATCTGAATTTTTTTACTTTGGTTTATTCTATGGTATATTATATTCCATTTACATTTTGTGATAAAGATATTATCATCAATGGTTATTATCATCTCCTTTTTTAAAATTAATTATTGAATTTTTCTTTTTAATGAGGAATGGGAATAATTTTATCGTTTTTAATGGTGTTTATTTTAATTCCTAATTAAATATTATATATTATTTGTTACTGATGGTTTTTTGTAAGAGTTTTTTGCCTTCAAATTAGATATTTTTATTTCATATTGTTTAATTGTTTATGATTCATTAAATGTAGAGGATTTCGATTCCAAATAATTTGATTTATAATTTATCATGTTATAGACTCTTTGGCTAAATAGATGAGATTAACGTATCAAAGATAAAAATTTAATTAAAATTTGAGATTAAGTAAGTGAAACAAATTTTTTAACATGATTTCTTTATATTACTGAATAATTATTTTATTATTAAAATTATCAGTAATATGTTCTTGTTTCCTGTTATTGATTATATGTGGAAATATGATTAAATAGTTAAAAAAATTATTGGGGAATGCGGACATCTAGAATTTATTTTCTATTGATTGTAATAATGAATTGGAATGTGGTAGTTAAATAATGATGTGTAAATAAAGAGGATGGTTTTTATTATTGTGATAATATTTTTATTTCACAATATTAGTAGTGGGATTTGTGTGGCTGTAATTTTTGAGTAGAATGAGGGGTGTTGTGGTGAGGTTTTGATACTGTGTAGTTCGTTTCATTATTGAATAAGATACAATCATAATTTTGTGGACTATTAGTGTTGATTTTGATGTGATGGGTATGTTATACTTTCCAAGATATATGCAAACTTGATGAAAATAATTAATATAAAAATTAATTGAAAAGTGGAATGAGAATTAATTTCATTGATAAAGTGAAGCATAGAATATTAATTTACAAGGTGTTGATATGATTTCAAACGTCTAAATAATTATGAATAAATATATGGTAATTATATTTTAATATTTTTGGGGTAAACAATGGTTTCTTGAGTTAAATATTTAAATAAATATAATTTTTTTTATTTAATTATGTTGTGGTATAAATACAATGTGATGTTATGGGAAGTATAGTGGTTATATTATAGAGGTGGTGGTGTTAAAAAGGATTTTTCTTAAAGCTGTCAGAATTTGATACTATTTGGTAGTAACAGTTTCCTTTTGGGAAATTATTCTTGAGGTATTGTGTTAGGATGTTCTCCCATATGTTAGTTTTGGGTGTATATATTCATTTATTATAGTTTTTGTAAATTTTTATGTGCCACCAACTGATTCAAGTAACACATTTAATGCCTTTATGATGTGTTGGGTTTCACATATAACCAAAATATTTCATATTTTCATGATACAAATGATTGATTACCCCCCCCCACCAGCATGTTTTTTATTCCATACATAATGTAGATATTTTTTTACAGAATAGGATTATTATATAAGAAATGTTGAAATAATTATAAGGAAGTGATGTGGTTTTGTAGTTTTATGACATTTCAATTGTGGTGTGTGGAATGAAACTATGGTTATGTAGTTTTGGTTGTGATAACGTTTTTTAGTATCAATTTATGTGGATATAAAAGGGATGGGCTCTCTAGAACTTATTTTATTGGGACATGAAGGTGACTATATCAGTAGGGATGAATGTTCACATAGCTTTTTCATTGTATTTTCTTCATTATAATATGTTTATAGTTTTCTGTGGATGTAGTGAATAATCCTTAGAGAGGTTGGGTTTGTGGTTCAACTTGGTATAAGAAATGAGTTCCTTTAACTATTTATTTATTGACGAATTTGTATTTTTATTTCACATTAGATTGATATTTTTTTAGGATGATCATACAATGTAGACATGTAAACTCTTCCCCATATTTTATATCATATTATTATAGATTTATCTAATTGATTTCCTGATTTGTTTGGATATTACTATATTTTGGTAGTCATGCTTTGTTTAAAAGTAATTTCTATAGGTAGTTTCTTTTGGTATTATTTTTATAAAATTTATATTCTCATATGAGATTAAATGATTTTTATGGTGTATGAGATTTTTTATGATATGGATTTTATTGGCGGTTTATTTTATTATTGTAAGATAATTAGGGGGCAACGTCTCCAATTGTGTGTGTTTTGTATCCTTTGTGTTAGAATCCAACTCATAACCTATTAGAGGAAGGATTCAGGGTTTCCAATTTTCTTTAATGAACTCCAAAGTGGGGAAGGGTCATGACAAAGTTGATCAGATATTTTTTTGAGTCTTAGGATGAATTTTGGATTTTCAAACATGTGGGAACTAATTTTGTTTAGTAGTGAAACAATATCATCCAATCTGAGCACTTTATTTAGGCTGGGAACATGAGATAAAATGAAAATAGTGTCCCTATGATCAAATAAAATGATTATAATCATCCTAACCATATTTATGTGTGGCGATAATAATAGTGGGGTGGATACCACAGAGTGGTACATTCATTATGATTGTTTATTCCTCTATTCAATCTAGGTAAGTATTTGGAGAATTTAAAAAAATTATTTAAAATATATTAGTTAAATTAAATACTATTTGATTTGAAATTCTTGTTAATTTGTCTAGAGATATTTTGTGAAATGAAACCCATTAGTATAAGTTGTGGATGTGAAGAGGGAAGCTCTGGTTAGTTATTAGAGGGGTTATCTTATTGAAAAAGAATTTTTGAGGATGTCCAAACATTATTTTTAGCATCATTGTTTGTTAAAATAAGATGGGTGTATCTCTGATTTTGAAATTTAGAAGTGGTTTAAGGAGATATATATTTATATTAACTTTAACTGTACATGAAGAAATATTTGAATTATGATATAAATTATTTCATTGAAGGGATTAACATAGTGGTGGTTTATTATTCTTCATAAACTGTTCCATGATTAGTTCCATTCATCTAAATTAAAGGTGGAATGGTGGAAAGAGATTATCACTTTCTTTAATGGGGATTTAGTGTGAGGAATCTTATAATACAATTAATAAATATCCGTCACTATGTTATGGTCCTTTTGTTTATATAATGTATTGGTCATAAATTTTTTTGGTGGAAATGCATCTACAAATCCCATGTCCGATAACCCATTTTACATTATCGGTGTATCTTGAGGTGATGGAAAAGGATAAGGTGATAGAGAATTATTTATCATTAATTGGATCATATAGAAAGGGAATTCATAAAAATATTATAAAGAATTGAGATATATATGGAGGATCCCTTTTATCATTGTAGGTGAGGTTTTTTCAATTCGGGAACTGATTATAGTTTTCATCTTATATTTTGTCACGAGCCATCCGAATGGGGCCTGTGTCGGGACTACCCTAGTCCCACCTCCAATAGGCCAGGGGCTGGTGACTAGCATTGAGTAGGAATATCCCACAAATAGGAGGCATTAGTCTGAATTACATGTACCCACACACATATCTCCAAGCCAAAAATACTGAACTATAAAAACACTAGGTAAAAAAATCATGAAAACCACTAATTCCCACAACCAGAGTACAATAGTAAATGTAATGGAATATAAACTGGGCTAGAATAGAATCCCACCAAAAAGAGTATGTAACCACATGTATGACTTGTATGAGAAGAGATACTTTAACTACTACCTCAACCACCAAAATACACCTCATCTATCTAGCCTCGATAAGAACCACATAGTCCTATCCCACCTAGTACTATGAAAACGGGGTCAATCGTATGCACAAGACATGAAACATGTGGGTAATTCCCATGAACAGGTGTGAAAAAAATACTCAGTGGGACACCCCAAAACCATAACTAAATACCAAAAAAGTAATACTATAATGAAAATAACACAAAGGAAGTAACACAATGGAAATAACATGAAGGAATACCACAGATTAATACAACAAAGTAATACTGAAAAATAATACCACAAATAAAGTACCCCGATGGAATACCAAAAAGGAAATACCACAAAGGAATACCACGAGGAAAAAACACAAAAGAATAAATAGTCATCTCCACACAGATATATGTATACAAAACAATATCATGAACAACCAAATATAATCAATCCAATAAGACACACAGTCTCAAAAAAGCACACAGTATCCATAAGACACAAAGTCTCCATAAAACACACAGTCTCTATAAGACACATAGTATCTATAAGACACATAGTCTCTAGGTCACCGTCATCCATATAATTTTTTTCTAAAATCATACTCATTATTTGAGAACTCAATACTCAATATATTTGGTCATATGCAAACTCCCAAAAAAAACCCCACAAAGGATATCTCAAAATGACCATCTCATTGTTACGATCCCAATGTCGTAGATGGATCATCAAACAGAAACACATTTTAAAAGTTATACACATTTGAATTTGTAGAAGGGGGAATGACACTTTGCATGTGGGCTGACCTCCATGGCTGACCACTACAGTCTACTACCCTGTTTGGACTCTCTTATGGTTGACCAATCCATGCCAGCTTGATCTACCATGACTATTGACCATCTTCCAACTGCCACGACAACACCATATCTCGGTTGATTGTGAGCCCTATGTATGACCCAGGTTCGGCCCGACCTATTCCATCTCTACTAGGACCACCCCATTTCTCCTATACCCGGCTTGATCCAATTTTGTCAGCTTTCTTCCTCTGTCCCAGACCACTCACGCATGAGCTATCTAGACGGGTCAACATGGTTTCTGGCCACGTCTCAAGTGGCCAACACCTCATCTGTAGCCCACCATTACTTCACATGGCCTCACTCCATGTCCCACACATCCTAACACTATCATACATGGCCACTAACATGACTACCAACTCCTGTCACCGTGCAACCTCGTGCCACCTTGTCGAACCACCGCATGATACTCGCATCATGGCCCCATATACGGACCACCGAGCCACCTCAGATGTATATATTTATAAAACGAAGGGATATCAGTGATGATATGGTACCTATCTATATAGATCAAGCCTCTGTTATATTTTTCCTGTAATCTAGGGGTCCTATTATTTTCACAGCTTTCTAGAAAGTGAATTAGTGATCATAAGGTTACAATGGTGAAGAATACAAAAAACAGGGGAGATAAAATCATGAGTAACACCCTTATGTATAACACCCCAATCTTCCATAGTACGCTTATCTTTGAATAATACAATAGCATGTGTTGTACGCAACATTGAGTTCTAACACACCACAACCAATCAAACTAGCCATTATGAATAGTAATACCCACTTTCTAAAATTTTATAAATTTTATCTTTCAAAATGGCCTTCATTTTTGTATTAGGAATATCGAAATTAGATTAGAGTGAATTTTTTGTATTTTTCACATAAATTTCAATTTTTTATGATTAGTAGAAAACACTGAGTTATGACTTAAAACCTAATTTTTATTTAAATAATCATTTATTTTCTTTAAATTTATTTTAGGTCTGAATAGATACATAATACCTATATAAGTCCAATGTAATTCATTAGAGTATGTTTATAATAATTTTAGATAGATAAAAATTTTATTCAACTTTTAACTGTCTTTTACCAACCTCCTAGAAGCATTTGAAAATTTATATAAAACATAATTTTACCACTTATGTGAGTTGAATTTAAAAAATCCGAGAGACACAGTTGATATCAATAAGTAAAATTTGGTTCAATAGGATGAAAATAATTTTTGGTGAATTGTAACTTTTTACTTTTATTTACCACGGTTAAAATTAAATAGGGTAATTGAGGATAAAAATGATATTATTATTACCCTAACACATATCTTAATTATATTGGTTAAGTAAAATTAGACCAAAAAAACCTTAGGAATAAAATATGATCCTTTAGGTCCACTTGGATTAGATTAGGAAATTTATTATTATTTTATATAAAGAAGAGTTAAAAGAGTTAAAATAAAAGTTTAATATTTAAAACATTTTTAATATAGGGTTATATAGAAGATAAATTCTACAATAAACATTCATTATAAAGATAAAAATATTTTATACATAATGGTATATTACTTATAATTTTTAAACATTAATTAATTAAATTTATTTATGACCCAATGATGATGCAGTAATTATCTAATAAAGGAAATATTAAAATAATTGATATTATAAATATCCAAATACACATAATTTGGGACTTTTTATTAATTAAACTAATATTATAGGTTAATATGACATGTTAGGGTTGGTTAAATGATTTTATTAAGTAATAATGCAGTTATGAATTTTGGAAAAACAAAATACCAAATAGTGTTAAAATGGACATAAAGGAGTTTTTAAAACAAATATTATATTATTAATTGATATTTTTTTCCTAAAAATATAAGGGTCATACAAAATACTTATATAATGATAGAGGTATCATTAATGAACCACTTAGGGTTCTCTTTGAAGTATATATTATTTTTATTAACCATATAATATAAAAATACAAAGAGACATGGTAAATGTAAAACTATTTTACTAAGACTTAAATCTAAAAGATAATGTTAATATAGTGCCTGAAAACTATCCAAAACCTATTGGTTTCGTGTTTTTAGACCCATATCCACCTTATACTTTAAATAATTTATTTTGGAGCCATTATAAACCGAATATTGTTTAATTATAAAATAATATTTCAAACTTTTCATAAGGTGCCCCTCACCCCTCTTATAAAAGGTAACTTCCCCTTCTCTCTAATTGACACCTTCAAAGCTATTTTTTCACGGCCAAACCCTACCCAAATACCCAAAAAACTATCCTACTATCATCTTAGAGGATTTGTTTTAGTCAGAAAGCCAACCTAAGGAGCCCTTTTTATCAAATCAAAAGGAAGAACCTGAAGAAGAGGTAAATATTTCATCACCTCTTTCAAGCTCCTTTTTTCGTCCACTTCCCCTATCTTTGGTGTTTCCATTATAAAATTATAACTCCAGTATAGTCTATATATTGTGATGTTATTATAAATATGCAATGATAATATTAATCATTCTTTCCATCCTTTGAACGACATGTCACCATACGTGTGTACGTACGGCTTACCGTCTCCACGTCATGGTGTAATTGTTATTCAATACATTATTATTTGGATGGGTATAATAACGATGTGTAATTGATATAGACAATAAATATAACATGAAAATGATTCTTTATATATGATATACAATCCAATTATATATTATTTTAATATCAAAAGAATGATATTGTCTCTCATGCGTACGTATGGATTACTGTCTCCACGAACGCGATGAGATTCTTTCACCATCATATCCATTCAAGACTAATTTTCATTAGATGATTAAAAATAATGTTTAAAGAAATAATATCATTATGAATATGAATTAGATACACCCTATCCATAATAAACATTACTTACATAACAAATCATATAAACAAAAACGAATCAGTTAACACCTGAAATGACTATAATACTATGATATTATTAACAAAGCAACATTAAAAGATCAGAAATTATATCATATTAATGTATATGATTATTGTATAATTTGATAACAATTATTTCACCATTATACAGGAGGTTAACCTACCCTTGACCAAGGAAAAGTACAAGGTAAGGGTTAATTTCAATCTCTTTATTATCTGTGGTTGTTTTTACGTAAGTATCTACTACGACCTCTTTATAATCCACATCCATGTTTATTGAAAATGTATTCCAATTTTTTTTACTATTTACTATAATATGATTTAATGCCTTTTATACGCTAGTTTGAATTTTTATAAAATGGTTTGAAAGGAATCTTTCTGTCATTTTGCAAACAAGGTACCTTATGACCTTTTCGACAAAATTAAGGTAAGAATGTTTTTTTAACTCATACAGTGGGTGCGACTATTTTTTTCCATTATAACATCGTTGAATCTTCCCTTTCATTCTTATAAGTATATTTTCAAAATTAATTTTTTTAAATGATTTAAAAATAAAAATATATATTTCTCTAAAAAATGTTTTGATTTGATCTATGTCAACATCCTTGGATGGATTTTAAGCTTATTTGAAGTTGATTTATTATGATAAAAACATCTATTTTGTAGTGAAGTTTTTGTGATATGTTTGACTGTGGATGTGTTATACCATTCATGTTTTATGGATAATGTATTGAAATTTTGTATGCTAGTTTTAATACGAATGTTTATGTTATGTTTAAACATTTTGATATAAAGAATTCATTGGACATAGTATGTGACGGGTGGAGCCCGCTATAGCTCCTCGATGCATCGAAAGGTCTAATAAGGAAAAATAGTCCCTTGGCATAAGGCCTTGAAAAAATCTTATTTGTAGTCTTGCACAAGGCCCTGAATATGTGGTTATGAAAGTTTGGCATTATGCATTCTATCATTATGAATGTGGCTATTGATATTCCATGTGATTATTCGAATAGTAGAATATCCATTTGAGTAAGTAAATGGAATTATTTTGATTTATATTTTCCATAATATGATGAAGTTTATGTGGAAAAGGCTTTTGTTTTAGTATAATAAATCACCTCAAATGTTTATTCTTATTTATGAATTTATCTGCTATATTTTTATCCTTACAAAGCATTTGAGCACACCCCTTTCTATGTTTTATTTTTCCCAGGATGTGAAAAAGTTTATTATGATTGACCTGTAGGGATAGTCTACGGGATCTCAGAGTTGTCCATGGAAACAATGTTGTTGTAGTTTTCTATTTTATGAAGTATTGTAAACCTTATGAATGTTTCTAGTACTTCCAAGTCTAATAAACTAATCGGTCTTTAGAGACTTGATCTTTTGTGATCATGACAATGATAGGTAATAATGCATCGACTCTAGGATTCTGGGGTTGGGGCATTATAGTTGGTATCAGAGTATGTTTAGTACAAATTGTGGAAATAGGATTTAGAAAAACTCTGATTAGAGAACATTGCCCTAAGATAGACGTTGAGGATTATTATAGAAGAACTTCCTAGATTTTCTGTATTGTAGAGATCATGTGAGTATTCCAAGAAATACATCATTGTCTGGATATGAGAAGGTATAAGAATCTCAGGCACAGATGTACCTAGGGGTAAAAACACCGCTTTGAGCTAGACTCAAACGGGAACTCATGCACGACAATGGGCCTTGCTGCACTATTGGTTACAACACTACCGGGGGATATGATTAGTATAATTATCCTTTTCTTTACAAACGATTATGAATGGTTTATGAGTATATACTTCATCAAAGAAAACATTTTTATGATTATGGTTCATATCCATAAAATGTTCAATTTATGTTAAGTGTTTTACAAGTATGGAATTTTGTATTTCGATTCATAAACTAATCTAGTTTATTCCATTGTTTAGAAAGGGTTCCTAGTCAATGGAATAGAAACCCTGTCAATCCACTCACTCCATGTAGGGATTTACCTCCTACTCAAGATAATTATAGTGGAGTTGGTGATGCAAATGGTGCTGATTATCTTGTCCCCATACTGGGACAACTCCCTTAGGTTATGAGTAATAACCTTAACTATATAGAGCACCCTGATCCCTAGCGTGGATGATCAATGTTAGATCGCTTCATGAGGCGACAACCACCAAAATTCAATTGGGGTAAAAATCGACCAGTAGCTGAGCAACGGATAAATTCTGTAGAGAAAATATTCCACGCCTTGGGGAGTAATGAAAGGGAAAAAGTTGTCATGGCAGTTTACTGCCTCACTGGAGATGATGATCCAAGGTGCTCATTGATTTAAAACACAAAGGAAGATGATGAAGTTTCAAATATGTAATGGATGTAGTTTAATTAAATTTTCCTAGAAAAATACTTTCCTTGTGAACATTGAGCGGATATAGAACGACAGTTTTTGAGTCTAAGGTAAAAGGAGGATGAGAATGTCGCAATATATGAAGCTAACTTTAAATGGTTATAGAGGCACACTACAGATTATATAAGTTACCCAAGAATTAATTTTGATTGGTTCTTTTATGGTTTAAAACCATTTCTCTTTCGAGAATTAGTCTCACAATCCTTCTTATCGTAAGAAGATATTTGCTCATGTTCTATCAAGACAGAAAAAGAATTCACTAGGTCTTACGTCTTTAATGTAAAGAAAGTAAAGAAGAGATATGATGAACACTTTGGAAATGGTACTAAGGGGAAGAATGGAAAAGTTTAATATCTATCCTACATGAAATGTGGGAAGAAACACCCTCGTAATTTCCTGAAGAGAATGGGAGTCTATTACAAGTGTGGTGAAAAATGCCCCCAAGCTCATGATTGCAAGGGGAAGAAAGAGGTTTTCAATGTTGAATACTACAAATATAGAGAAAGGGGGAACTATGCAAATGAATGTCCTAAGAATCAGGGGAGAATAAATCATAAAAGCCCATGCGATCAAGGCCAAGCTTATGCTATCACTACTGCTGAGGTTAAAGCTCCGAAAGACATAGTGGCATGTAATTTAATGGTTTCCTCATGTCTAGAAAATGATTTATTTTATTTTGGATCATCGCATTGTTTCATATCTTCCCAGTTTTCTATGAAAATTAGATATTTCAAATTTTATTTAACAAGGGAGTTTTCATTCAAAACACCTAAGGGAACTATCATTGTAAAAAGGTTTTGTGAATCAGTACCCACTAAGGCATATAAATTTTCATCATCTATAGATCTCATCATCATACCCATGATTGAATTTGATATAATCCTCGGTATGGATTGGCTTTCAGACCATGATGCAAAAATTTATTGTAAGATGAATGAGGTTACTATTTTCAATGACGATGATAAATAACACCTTATCTTTATTGAAAAATCGTCACTACCTATTTCTTATCTTGATCCTCCCCTAGTAGCTCAACTAAATTCAATTAGTGTGGAGGAAGAGAATGAAATAACTATGGGTGAGGAATTGAATGTTCAAATAGAGGATGTACCTATTGTGAATGAATAAGTTGATGTGTTTCCAGATGATTTACCTGGACATCCTCAAGAACAAGAAATTGGGTTTCCCATTGATTTAATTCATGGATCAAGGCCCATATCGAGGACCCCTTATATAATGGCCACTGTGGAATTAGTGGACCTAAAGAAACATATAACGACCCATACTTTACATACATTGATATTAATTAAAAATTGAATCATACTTATTATAACATATAAGAACACCATAATAGGACCGTATAGGTATAGTGTCTTTAGAAACTGGGAAACATAAACAATTGGTTCATAAAGCATCTACATTGTATCCTATTTATTTCATCATATCTAGAGTCACTTTTAGCATATCCTAATTAATATCCGTCTTCCTGACCTAGGGAAAAGAAAACATACAAAAGGGTGAGCTCAAATTCTCAATAAGTGTAAACAAAGGAAATATCAATCATATCATATTCATAAGAACATAACATTTTGAAAATCATAACATGCAAAAGAGATCATAATATCATAACATGGGATAAATCAAAGTAGTGAAAGTGCAATCCCAAAAATAAAAACTTGTAACATGAAAATTTGTGGCATACCCAAATAATCATATAGAATCATTTCTGATTAGTTAAGACTCATTTCCAAGACTATCTTAGCGGACAAAGTCCATTTTTGAACCGAGTTCACTCCTCGTTCAAGTCCTGTATCACTGAACCGGATTAAATTGTCATTCCATCCATGTCTATATAATGACATATAAATCTTTACCCAATGAATTGGAGGGAGATATTGGTCCCACCAATCTCATAATGAAACCATTTTTATGTTTTCCAAAAAATCATAAATCATACATCATAGCATAACCCATGCAATAAAAATGGGATTCTTAAACATCATGTCATCATAAAACAATCCATATAAGATAAAGGACTTCATAAAATAATTCCATCACAACATAATAAAATAAATATAATAATAGGGATAGAAACAGAACCCAATATTATCTTAGATGGAAAATAATTTTGATAAAACACTTGAACTCCATTCTTATGGAAAATATCCTTTCTACATAAAAAACATTTTTCATTTCTTAACATGTCATAAAATTTTAAACTAAAATAAGTTAATGAAAAATAAAATTGGAAACATGTAAAGGATGATTCATGGATATAATGTTCTATGAAATCAATAAAATCCATTCATACCGTATAAGTTAAAAAAACATTCTTCTTGTACTTTGGTTGGAAAAGTCAAAAAGTATCTCGTACTGAACACGACAAAAGATTCATTTCATATATTTTACTAAATATTCACCAATAGGTAAAATTGGATTTATACAATTGTAGGATGATAGAAATAATATTACATATTGGGGAAACATTGATGTGGATGATAAATACACCCTAGTAAATACCAAAGTATAAACAATCTCGGATAAAAATTAGATTGTGAGATTTTTCCTTACCTTAGGTCTGATATGCTTCGTACGTATTTGAACCTCCTGTATAATGACTTAAATAATGTCACTGAATTATTACATAATCTTATTCATTGTTATGATATCATATATGGTCATATTTCTATAATCTTATTAGTAATATTTCATTGCTACTTGTTATTTGGGTGTTCATTGCTTTATGTTCTTATGCATGTATTGTCGAATAAATTCTTATTCAACTTTTTAGGTTATAGATACCTTATTTAAAGAAAGGTATTAGAGTAATATATATCATATTTATTCATTCAATTCATTTTTATAATCATTATTCAATGAAGATCATGTAGAACGAGTCACATCACATCGTGGATATGGTTGGTCATACGTTCGCATGAGGGATGATATCGTTCCCATAACTATTTAATCATATTGGAGTGGAAGATGGAATGTCTCGGAATTAGTATCATGTTTTAATAATCATATATAGTGATTATTTACACCATTATACCCATCCAATTAAGGTGGTGGTGGAAAAAAGATTACACCATGGCGTGGAGATGGTATTCCGTACATACGCACGCGCTGTGATTTCATTTTCAGAAGGATGGATAGAAGATGAAATAGGTTTGTTTCATATTTTTAATAACATATCAGTATATGAGTGATACTTATGTTATTAATATATTATGAAAAAAATAATTAAGAATAAGTAGAATAAGAAATAAATTGGAAAGAATCGGTAAAGGACATTACCTCTTCTTTGACGTGCCTCTTCTTAACCTCCTATTAGGGCACTTAAGATGGTCATTGAAGAAGAATAGGACCTATAGTATGTTTCTAGTAAAGTGGATAAGAGAAATTTTTATGGGTTTTCCAAGCTTGAAAGCTCAAAGTGGTGTGAGTAGGAGAGGGGAGAGGTTCCCTTTTATAAGGGAGGAGAGGGGAACCTTTGGACAAACACGAAATATTATTTTATAATAAATTAATATTCAGTTTATAATTTCGCCAAAGTGATTTATTTCAAGGATAGGGCTGGTATGGGTATAAATCCTATCAACCAATAGGTTTTAGACAAGTCTAGGTTACCATTTTAACCTTATCATTTAGATTTAACTCTAAGTTAAATAATTTAACTTTTACCGTGTCTTCTTGTATTATAACACTATATGGTTAATAAACATAATATAAAAATCCAATAGAACCCCAATTGGTTCTTTAATGTCATATATATTATTATACACGTATTTTGGTAGAAACTTATATTTTTAGGAATATAATATCAATTAATAATTTAATATTTGTTTTAAAAACTCTTTTATGTAAATTTTGACACTATTTGGTAATTTTCTTTTTTCTAAATTCATAAATTCATTATTAAATCTAACCAATTTCATATAACCAACCATAAAATGTTATATTAACCTAAAAAATTAATGTAATTCATAAAAATTCTAAAATTACATTTATTTAAGTATTTATGATATCAATTATTATAATGTTTCATTAATAAGGTAATTACTGCATCATCATTGTGTCAAAAATAACATAAATTATTTAATGTATAAAAATGATAAATAAAATATAATTATGTAGGAAATAGTTTTATCTTTATAATTAATATTTATAGCCGAATTTATCTTATGTATAACCCTATATTAAATTTTTTTTACTTATTAAACATTGATTTTTACTCTTTTAACTCCTCTTTGTATTAAATAATAATAAATGTCCTAATCTAATCCATGTGGACCTAAATGGTCATATTTTATTCCTAAGGTTGTTTTTGGTCTAATTACACTTATCCAATTGAATTAGGACATGTGTTAGGGTAATAATAATATCATTTACCCTTAATTACCCTACTTACTTTTAACCGTGGTAAAAAAAGTAAAAAGTTACTATTCACCAAAAAAATATTTTTATCTTATTGAACAACATTTTACTTACTAATATCAACCGTGTCTCTCGGATTTTTTAACTTCCACTCCTAGAAGCGGAAAAATTAAGTTTTATGTAAATTTTCAAATTCTCTTAGGAGGTGGGTAAAAGACGGTGAAAAGTTCAATAAAATTTCTATATATCTAAAATTATTATAAAATGACTCCAATGAATTACGTGGAACTTATATAGGTGTTATGTATCTATTTTGACCTAAAATACATTTAAATAAAATATAAAATTATTAAAAAAAATCGGTTTTTAACCAATAACTCAGTGTTTTCACTATTCATTAAAATTGAAAGTTTTCAGCAAAATACCAAAAATTCACCCTAAGATAATTTCGATATTCCAAATCCAAAAATGAAGTCCATTTTGAAAGTTAAAATTTATAAAATTTCAAAAAGTGGGTATTATTATTCATAACTGCTAGTTTAAATAATATTTTAATAACATATCGTTGTTTAGTGAAACTCAGTATTGTGTATAATGCAAGCTATCGAGGAAGGATGCTCTAGCGTGTAACGCAAGCCAAGACAGTGTTGTGTTTAGTGAAATAGTATTTTGGTGTTGTGTATAATATAATATATAAAAACAAAATATTCCTCATAAAATCTCAGGGTGTTACATTCTACCCCCCTTAAAAAGAATTTCGCCCTCGAAATTCGTCACTTCGTAACAAACAAGTGAGGATACCTCTCCCTCATCATATCCTCAAGTTCCCATGTAGATTCTTCTCTTTGGTGGTTCCTCCATAAAACTTTAACCAAGAAAGTGGTCTTGTTTCGTAGAACTCTTTTTCCACGATCCAGAATCTCTATTGGCTGTTCTTTATAATAAAGATCTCGCTGTAGCAGTACAACTTCTGATCTTAGTACATGTGAAGGATCAGGTATGTAATTTCTCAGGAGAGATAAATAGAACACATTATGAAATTGAGAGAGATTCGGTGGAAGTGCTAATCGGTAAGCTACCTTCCCATCATGATCTAGTATTTCAAAAGAAACAAAATACTTAGGGCTCAGCTTGCCCTTCTTTCCAAATCTCATTACTCTCTTCCAAGGAAATATTCATAAGAACACTTTATCACCCACTTCAAACACTAGGTCTTTTCTTCGGTTGTTGGCATAACTTTTTTTTAGACTCTGAGATACTCTTATATGTTGTTGAATAGATCTTACATTTTCTTCCATCTCATCAACAAGATCAGGTCCTAATATCTTTCTTTCCCCAACTTCATCCCAGCAATTTGGAGTTCTGCATTTCCTTCCATAGAGAGCTTCATAAAGAGCCATATGAATACTAGAGTGAAAGTTATTATTATAAGAAAATTCCACTAAAGGTAGGTGTTGATCCCAACCATCTTTGAAATCCATAGAAAAAGATCTCAACATATCTTTAAGAGTTTGAATTGTCCTCTGAGTCTGACTTTCTATCTGAGGATGATAAGCAGTGCTGAAACTCAACTCTGTATCTAGAGTATGCTGAAGAATTCGCCAAAACTTCAAGGTAAACCTCATATCTCGATCAGATATAATGGAAAGTGGTACTCCATGAAATCTTACCACTTCTTTCACATATATCCTGGCAAGATGATCAAGAGTGAAATCTTCTCTAACAGCAATGAAATGTGCCGACTTCGTAAGAAGATCAACTATAACCCAGATAGCATTATTGCATTTGGATGATTTAGGAAGTCCACTGATAAAGTCCATAGTGATGTTTTCCCCTTTCCATTATGGTATGGGTAATGGTTGTAACATCCCCTTAGACTTCTGTCTCTCAACTTTAAAATGCTAACAAACCAAGCATCGAGAGACATATTTAGCAAAATCTCTTTTCATGCCATCCCACCAAAAGTACTCTTTCAGGTCCCTATACATCTTCATGCTTCCAGGGTGAATAAAAAATGAAGAACTATGAGCTTCATCCAGTATTTCCTTCTTTAATTCTAGTATGGGTGGAACACAAACCCGATTCTTGAACATTATTATTTCATCACAATCAAAGTGAAATTCAGGAACATTTCTCACCTTCTTTTGTAACTATACATCTTCTTTCCGTGCCTATTTAATCTTCACATGTATATATGGTTGAAAAGCCATTTGAGAAAGATAATATTTTCCCCTTCCGTTATAATTACAAGATCCATCCTTGGTAAATCCATAAATATTGGATCTTTTGTGATCCTCATCATGGATAAGCTAGCATGGTCTTGTCGACCTAATGCGTCTGCCACCTAGTTTTCTTTCCCAGGGTGATAATGAATTGAGCAGTCATAATCCTTAATCAGCTCCAACCATCTTCTTTGGCGCATATTCCGCTCCTTTTGTGTGAAAATATACTTTAAACAATTTTTATTAGTATAAATATCACACCTTTCACCATAAAGATACTGGCTCCAAATATTTAATACAAAGATTACCATAGCTAATTCCAAATCATGATTTCAGTGATTTTGCTCATGGATTTTCAACAGTCATGAGGAATATTCTATCACCATATCTTTTTGCATGAGAACACACCCCAATCCCTTCTTGGATTCATCACTGTAGATCACAAACCTTTCTCCACTACAAGGAAGTGTGATCACAGGTGCACTGGATAACATTCTTTTTAAATCCTTGAAATTCTCTTCACACTCCTCCGTCTAAACGATTTTAACTCCTTTTCGAGTCAACCTGGTGATTGGATTAGATAATCGTGAAACATATTTCTCAAAACATCGGTAATATCCAGCCAAACCAAGAAAACTTTGGATCTCAGTTACTGTTGTTGGTCTCGACCATCTTTCGATAACCTATGTTTTTTCTAGATCCACAGATATCCTCTCTTTTAAGATTATATGACCCAAAAATGAAACTTTTTGAAGACAAAATTCACACTTGGTAAATTGGGCATAAAGCTTCTCATTTCTTAAGGTCTTTAATACAATTCTCAAGTGATCTTCATGTTCTTCCTTGCTCTTTGAATAGAAAAGAATATCATCGATAAAGACTACCAAAAACTGATCAAGATAGTCTCTGAAGATTCTATTCATCAGATCCATGAAGATAACAGGGTCATTAGTAAGACCAAATGGCATCACTATAAATTCATAGTGTCCATACCTTTTATGGAATGCCGTCTTTGTTATATCCTCCCTTTTGACCCTTAATGGATGATACCCTGAACGAAGATCAATCTTGGAAAAGTATTGAGCAACGTGTAGTTGGTCAAATAAGTCATCAATGTGTGGGATATGATATTTTTTATCGGTAGTGATCTTGTTAATTTCTCAATAATCAATGCAGAGTCTCATTGATCCATCTTTCTTCTTAAAAAACAGAACATGTTCTCCCCAAGGTGATGCATTGGGGCGTATGAATCCCTTATCAAGATTCTCTTGGAGTTGCATCTTGAATTCCTGCAACTCAATTGGGGACATTCTATAAGTTGTCTTTGAAATGGGCATATCAACCAGTATGATTTCTATTGAAAAATCAACTTCACGATTTGGCGGAATACCTCACAATTCCTCTGGAAATACATCATCAAACTCCCGTACAATGGGAATATTCTTAATAGTGAGTTTCTCTCCAACCATTTTAGAAAAATAACCTACATTTATTGGAATCAAGACCCATAAGATGGAAGATATTTCTACTAGAAGGTTATATTCATCCTGTCATCGATAGGTGATCATAGATTGATCAAAAATATGAAATGTGACTTCCCTTATATTACAATCGATATGAGCTCCATAATAGGAAAGCCAATCCATACCAAGAATCACATCAAATTACACTATAGGAAGGATCACAATATTTGTAGGAAGCACTTTCCCACAAATGTTAATTGGAGAAGAATTATAAACTTTTGATGCAACCGTTGTGCCATTAGGTGTTGTCACAACTAACTCAACAGCTAATTGTTGAGGTAGTACGATGATACCCTTAGAAAATTATTCAGAAATAAAACAGTGGGTGGATCCAGAATCGAATAAAACATTTTCTACTTTAGAGTGGATAGTAAGTGTAACTTTCCCACTTCATTATCATACTCCACATCACCGATATAAATTTCATGTGACTTTCCTTTTTCTTTGTCCTTAAGATTTTGTTGATGTCGATCATCATCAACAACCCTTGGATTAGGTAATTGATTAGCATAATGACCCATTAACTTGAACTTGTAACATTGAAGTGTAGGAGTAGCATTCTGTGTATCCCTTTCTTTGTTCGCATCACTAGACATCTTTTTCCCATATTTAAGGCATTCAAATTCCCGATGACCTTCTTTTCCACATTTGAAACATTTAATTGTCCCTTTAAGACAATTACATCAATGTTTTTTTCCACACATTGACATTAGGGAAAACTCATCTTCTTTTTAGTGTGGTCTTTATATTTCCCATTGAATTCCATTTTTCTCTTCTTATAAAACCCATATGACAGATGGGTTACTCCAATATCAATCTCAACCTCCAGAGCACATCGAACAATTTCCTCGTAGCTCTTAAAGTCCCTTATGGATAACTCCCTTCAAAGGCTTGGTTTTAAGCTACTAAAGAATCGATCGATCTTACTCTCAGGTTGGATAAAAAATCCAGAAGCATACCTTGCAAGTCTTGAAAAAATTTCTTCATAGGTACCAACAAATTCATCATCCTTTTGCTTTAGTTCAAGAAACTCATTCTCCGTATTTGTTTGAAGAATATGAGGGACATACTTATTAAAAAAAAGTTATTGAACTCATCCCATTTCATGGAGTCAATTTCATCTTTTTTGCCTCGTATTCTTGATAGGATTCCACCATTGATCAGCTTTACCTTCCAAATTATATACTACTAAGATGACTTTATCATGTTCAGAATATTGAAGAACTAAAAATATCTTTTCAGTAGTACTGATCCATTTTTCAGAAACTAATGGATTAGTAGACCCACTGAATGTGGGTGGATGCTACCTCATGAAGGATTCAACAGAATTTTGCTCCTTTCTTTGCTCGTTTGGAAGTCCTGCATGATTCATAGATTGAGACAGTTGTGTGAGCATTGCCACAAGATTTTTCATTCCAGCTCCCATAATGTTTGGTTGCTCATGGGTAAAATCATTGCATTTATCATTGCATTCATCATTAACATGGTTCCTTTGGGTTCGAGCCATTGGCTAAAACAAATAAGCATAGTGTGAGAAACACTAATCATAATAGAAAAACCACATAATCAAGAATAAAATTTCACACTTAAGGTCTTATCATAGGTTATGCATGACCATTTCTAAAACAATAATATTGTGTTCTATGCTTAGACATATCCTTAGTGTTCTTACTAAGGCATTCACATTCAAGTTTCCAATGGTTGACTATACCTTTCCTCTAATACCAACTATAATTACCCATACTTTATAGACATTGTTATTACATCAAAATTGAAGCATACTTATTACAACATATAAGAAAACCATGATAGGACCATATTGGAACAGTGTCTTTATAAACTGGGAAACATAAACAACCGGTTCATAAATCATCTACATTGTGTCCCATTTATATCATCATATCTAGAGTCCCTTTTAGCATATCCTACTTAATAACCTTCTTCCTGACCTGGGGAAAAGAAAACATACAAAAGGGTGAGATCAAATGCTCAGTAAGGGTGAACAAAGGAAATATCAATCATGTCATATTTATAAGAACATAACATTTTGAAAATCATAACCTACAAAAGAGATCATAATATCATAACATGGGATAAATCATAGTAGTGAAAGTGAAATTCCAATAATCATAACATATAACATGAAACATTGTGGCATATATAC
The DNA here is from genome assembly GCA_963277665.1 of Viscum album. NCBI lineage: Eukaryota > Viridiplantae > Streptophyta > Magnoliopsida > Santalales > Viscaceae > Viscum > Viscum album. The sequence goes on along the minus strand of OY728128.1, from coordinate 2,076,456,653 downwards.
ATAATCATAGAGAATCATTTTTTATTAGTCATGACTCATTTCCAAGACTATCTTAGCAGACAAAGTCCATTTCTGAACTGAGTTCACTTCTCGTTCCAGTCCTGTATCACTGAACCGATTTAACTTTCCGTTCCAGCCATGTCTATCTCATGAGATATAAATCTTTACCCAATGAATTGGAGGGAGATATATGTCCCACCCATCTCATAATGAAACCATTCTTATATGTGCCATAAAATCATAAATCATACATCATAGCATAACCCATGCAATAAAAACGGGATTCGTAAACATCATGTCATCATAAAACAATCCATATAAGATAAAATAATTCATAAAATAATTCCATCATAACAAAATTAAATAAATGTAATAATAGGGATAGAAACAGAACCATATATTATCTTATATGGAAAATAATTTTGATCAAACATTTGAACTCCATTCTTGAGGAAAATATCCTTTCTATATAAAAAACATATTTCCTTTCTTACATGTCAAAAAATTTTAAACTAAAAGAATTTAATTAAAAATACAGTTGAAAACTTGTAATGATGTCTTCATGGAAATTATGTTCTATTACATCATAAAAATCGATTCATGCCGTATAAGTTTTAAAAAAAATTCTTCTAGTACTTTGGAAGGAAAAGTCATAAAGTATCTTGTACTGAACACGACAAAAGATTCCTTTCATATCTTTTATTAGAAATTCACCAATAGATAAAATTGGATTTAAAAAATTATAGGAGGATAGAAATAATATTACATATTGGGGAAACATGGATGTGGATGATAAATACACCCCAGTAAATACCAAAGTATAAACAATCTCAGATAAAAATTAGACTGTGAGATTTTCACTTAACATAGGTTTGATATGCTTAGTACGTATCTGAACATCCAGTATAATGATTTAAATAATGTCATTGAGTTATTAAATAATCATATTCATTTTTATGATATCATATATGGTCATATTCTTATATTCTTATTAGTAATATTTCATTGCTACTTGTTATTTGGGTATTGATTGCTTTATGTTTTTATGCATGTCTTGACGAATAAATTCTTATTACCATTTTTAGGGTATATATACCTTATTTAAATATTGGTATTAGTGTAATATATATAATATTTATTCATTCAATTAATTTATATAATCATTATTCAATGAAGATCATGTAGAACGAGTCGCATCACATCGTGGAGACGGTAAGCCGTACGCACACACGAGCGATGATATCATTCCCATAACTATTGAATGGTATTGGAGTGGAAATGGAATGTATTAGAATTAGTATAATGTTATAATAATCATATATAGTTATTCTTTACACCATTGTACCCATCCAAGTAAGGTGGTGGTGGAAAACAGATTACACCACGACGTGGAGACGATATTCCGTACGTACGCATGCGCGGTGATTTCAGTTTCTATAGGATGGATAGAAGGTGATATAGATTTGTTTCAAATTTATAATAACATATAAGTATATGAGTGATACTTATGTTATTAATTTATAATGAAACAAATAAATAATAATAAGTATAAGAAGAAATAAATTTGAATGAATCGGTAAAGGACATTATCTCTTCTTTGACGCGCCTCTTCTTAACCTCTACTTTGGGCACTAAAGAAGGTATTTGAAGATAACCAGGACCTCTAGGATGATTCTAGGGAAGTGTAGAAGATAAATTGAAAGGGGTTGGACGATCTTGAAGTCTCAAAGTGGTGTGAGGGGGAGATGAAGGAGGTGACCTTTTATATGGGATGAGAGGGGCACCTTTGAAAAACATAAAATATTAGTTTATAATAAATTCATATTCGGTTTATAATGGATCCATAGTGATTTATTTAGAGGCTAGGGTGGTTATGGGTCTATATCCTATCAACTAAAATTTTTTAGACAAGTTTAGGTTTCCATTTTAACCTTATCATTTATATTTAACTCTAAGTTAGATAATTTAACTTTTACCATGTCTTCTTGTATTATTACACTATATGGTTAATAAACATACTATAAACATCCAACCGAACACCAATTGGTTCATCAATGTCATATATATTATTATATAAGTCTTTTGGCCGAATATTATGTTTTTTGTAATAGAATATAAATTAATAATTTAATATTTTTTTAAAAAACACTTTTATGTCAATTTTGACACTATTTGGTAATTAGTTTTTTTTATAAATTCATAAAAGCATTATTACTTAAAAAAAATTCATATAACCAACCATAATATGTTATATTAACATATAAAATTAGTTTAATTAATAAAAAGTCTAAAATTACTTTTACTTGGGTATTTATAATATCAATTATGTTAATATTACATTAATAAGGTAATTACTGCATCATCATTGTGTCATAACTAAATTAAATTATTTAATGTATAAAAATTATAAATAAAATATAATTATGTATGAAACGTTTTTGTCTTTCTAATTAAAATTAATAGTCTAATTTATCTTATGTATAACCCTATATTAAATTTTTTTACATATTAAACATTGATTTTCACTCTTTTAACTCCTCTTTGAATTAAATAATAATAAATGTCCTAATCTAATCCAAGTGGACCTAAATGGTCATATTTTATTTCTAAGATTGTTTTTCGTCGAATTTCACTTTTCCAATAGAATTTGGACATGTGTTAGGGTAATAATAATATAATTTTTACCCTTAATACCCCTATTTACATTTAAACGTGGTAAAAAAATTAAAAAGTTACTATTCGCCAAAAATATTTTTAACTTATTAAACGACATTTTACTTACTGATATCAACTGTGTCTCTCAGATTTTTGAAATTCCACTCCCAGAAGTGGTAAAATTATGTTTATTTGTAAATTTGCAAATTCTTCTAGGAGGTGGGTAAGAGACAGTGAAAAGTTCAATAAACTTTATATATATATATATAATTATTATAAAATGACTCCAATGAATTACATTGAACTTATATAGGTATTATGTATCTATTTTGACATAAAATAAATTTAAATAAAATGTCAGTTTTTAACCAATAACTCGGTGTTTTCACTATTCATTAAAAATTGAATGTTCTCAGAAAAATACAAAAAATTCCCCCTAAGATAATTTTAATATTACGAATCCAAAAATGAAGTCCATTTTGAATGATACAATTTATAAAATTTCAAAAATTGGTTATTACTATTCATAACAGCTAGTTTATATAATATTTTAATAACATATTGTTGTTTAGTGAAACTCGGTATTGCATACAATGCAAGCTATCGAGGATGGTTGCTCTAGCTTGTAATGCAAGACAAGACAGTGTTGTGTGTAGTGAAAAATTCTTTTTGTGTTTCATATAATATAATACATAAAAACAAAATATTTCTCATAAAATCTTATGGTGTTACAAAAAAACTAGAGTAATTGAGTAATAAAAGATTTATTCGCTCTAGTGTTTGTCCATGGGGATCCCCTGTACTTTTTATTAAGAAGAATGATGGATCTATGAGGTTGTGCATTGACTACAGGGATATCAATGCTATAACGATAAAGAAAAAGTATCCCATACCTCACTTTGATGATTTGTTTGAACAACTTAATGGATCTCAATACTTTCCAAATATTGACCTTCGATCTAGATATCATCAGTTGTGTGTGAAGAAGGAAGTCATTCCGAAAATAGTATTTCGAACTTGGTAGGGCATTACGAGTTTACAGTAATTCTTTTTGGAATGACTAATGCACCCTCTATCTTCATGGATCTAATGAATAGAGTTTTCAAGGAATATCTTGAAGAAATTTTATTGGTATTTATTGATGATATTTTTGTATACTCCAAAAGCTACAAAGATCATGAAAATTAATTGTGCATTATCCTGAAGACTATTAGAAGACATGAATTATATGGGAAGTTTAGCAAGTGTGAATTCTGGCTTTAGGAGATCTCTTTTCTTGGCCATATTGTCTCTCATGATGGAATCTCTGTTGATCCTTTTATGTCCAAGGTAGTCCAAGAATGTCCAGAACTAATGAGTATAACCGAGGTAAGCAGTTTTATTGGTTTAGAAAGTTATTATCAACGTTTCGTCCAGAAATTTGCCCGGTTGGCTGACCAATTAACAAATATCACACAAAAAGCGGTTAAATTTGTTTGGAAAAAAGAGTGTGAAGAATGTTTTGAATAACTGAATAGAAGATTACTCAATGCTTATATATGGACTCTACCATCGAGGAATGATGGGTTTGTTATTTATAGTGATGCATCAAAGAAAGGTCTTGGTTGTGTCCTTCTGTAGAATGATTGGGTTATTGACTATGCATCATGACAGCTAAAAATTCATGAGCCAAACAATCCTACTCATGATCTTGTGTTAGAAGCTGTAATCTTGGCTTTGAAGATATAGATACATTATCTCAATGGTGAAAAATGTGAGACATATACCGATCACAAGAGTTTGAAGTATATTTTCTCACAAAAATAACTCAACATGATGAAATGAAGATGGCTTGAACTACTCAAGGATTATGATTTCACTATACACTACAACCTAGGGAAGGAAAATAAGGTGGAAGATGCTTTGAGTAGAAAGCATCATGGAGTTTTGAACAATATGAGAGTTGAAAAGGATCCTATATACATGGATCTAGTAAAGATGGATATGGGAATCACCGTGGAAATTGAAACATCAATACTTTTTCAAATGGTTTCCAAACCATCTTTACTAGAAAGTATAAAGAGTTCTCAGACCGGTGATGAAGAGTTTCAAAAAAAGATTAAAGATGTGAATATTGGGAGATTTAGTGACTTTGTGAAAGAAGATGAAATTTTGAAATTTGGGAAGAGACATTGTGTTCCTGATATACCTAATCTGAAAATGGAATTTTTGGATGATGCTCATAGTTCTAATTTTTATATACACCCATGGAGCACCAAGATGAATAGATATTTGAAGGAACATTTTTGGTGGGACAACATGATGTGGGAGATTGGTGATTTTGTGTCAAGATGTATGGTTTGTCAACAAGTGAAAGCTAGATGTCAATAGCCTGGAGGATTCATGAAACTTCTTCCCATACCAGAGTGGAAATTGGATAATATTACGATGGACGTTTACATGGGACTACCAAAGACTCCTAGAAGGAATGATGCAATATGGTTCATTATTGACCGTCTTACCAAGTGAGCACATTTTCTTGTTATAAGAGAAGATTTACCACTTCAAAGTCTAAGATGGCTATATATTAATGAAGTTATAAGACATCAGTAAGTACCACTATCAATTGTTTATGATCATGATCCCCATTTTACATCAAGATTATGGAAATGTCATCATAAATCCTAGGATACTAAACTTTGTTTATGCACTGCCTTCCACCCCCAAACTGATGGACAATCAGAATGGACTATTCAAACCTTAGAAGACATGTTGAGATCATGATCACATGACTTTCAAGGTATGTGGGATCAATATTAACCTATAGTATAATTTTCCTATAACAATAGCTTGAATTCAATAATTCCGATGGCACCATATGAAGCGTCATATGAAAAGAGATGTCGCACACCAATCTGTTGGGATAAGGTTGGCGAATGAAAACTCGTATACCCAGAACTTGTGGAGGAAATGATGGAATAGGTGAAGGTAATCCAAACCCACATCAAAGCAGCTCAATGTAGGCAAAAGAGCACTGCCGATAACTGAAGGATGAATTTGGAATTTCAGGTAGGACATCAAGTTTTTTTGAAGGTATCTCTATGGAAGGGTGTTATAAGCTTTAGTAAGAAGGGAAAATTGAGTCATTGGTGCATCAGACCTTTCAAAATTATTGAATAGATTGGGGCTGTAGCTTATCACTTGTCTATGCCTCCATGTCTCTCCAAATCTCAAAATGTATTCCATGTATCACTATTGAGAAAATACATGACTGGCCCAATGCACGTATTTACCTATGATGAATTAGAACTGGAACCCGATCTGTCTTATTACGAAGAACCAGTCAAGTTTCTTGATACAGGAGAAGAAGGGTTGAGAAACTGGATGAATCTTCTGGTAAAATTTCTATAGAGAAACCATCAGATGGAAGAGGGAACGTAGGAACCCATGGAACATATGATGAAGAACCACTCGCATCTTTTTATCCAGTAATATTCTTCAAATATCGAGGACAAAATTGTTTGAAGGAGGGGAGAATGTAACACCCCAAGCTTCCACGGTACACTTCTCTTTGAATAATACAATAGCGTGTATTGTACGCAACACACATTCACGTTTTTTTGAATAGTGAAAAACACTGAGTTATAGTTTAAAACCTAATTTTTTTTTCAATAATTATTTATTTTATCTAAATTTATTTTAGGAAAAAATAGATACATAAAAAAAAATTACCGCTTTTGTGAATTGAATTTAAAAAAACCAAGAGACACAGTTGATATTAGTATGTAAAATTTGGTTCAATAATATGAAAATATTTTTTGGTGAATAGTAAGTTTTTACGTTTATTTATCACGGTTAAAAGTAAATAGGGTAATTAAGGGTAAAAATGAAATTATTATTAACCTAACACTAGTACTAATTCTATTGGATAAGTGTAATTCGACCAAAAACAATCTTAGGAATAAAATATGATCTTTTAGGTCCACTGGGATTATATTAGGACATTTATTATTACTTTATTTAAAAAAGATTTAAAAAAGTTAAAATCAAAGTTTAATAACTAATTTTTTTTAATATAGGGTTGTACATAATATAAATTTGACTATAAATATTCATTATAAATATAAATATATTTCCAAAATAATGGTATTTTATTTATAATTTTTAGACATTAAGTTGTTAAATTTATTTATGACTCAATGATGATGCAATAATTACCTAATTAATGAGATATTAAAAAAAATGACATTATGAATATCCAAATAAATTAAATTTGATACTTTTTATGAATTACACTAATTTTCATGGTTAATGTGACATGGTAGGGTTGGTTATAGGAATTTTTTTGAAGTAATAATGTTGTTATGAATTTAGCAAAAACAAATTACCAAATAGTGTCAAAATGGAAATAAAAGAGTTTTTAATACAAATATTATAATATTAATTAAAATTCTATTCCAAAAAAATATAATGATTGGAAAAAAGACTTATATAATGATAGGTGTATCATTAATTAACCACTAGGGGTTCTCTTGGAAGTTTATAGTATGTTTATTAACCAAAAAATATAAAAATACAAAGAGACATGGTAAATATCAAACTATTTAACTAAGAGTTAAATCTAAAAGATAAAGTTAATATAGTGACACAAACATTTCTATAACATATTGGTTGAGTGGTTTTCGACCCATCCACAACATAGCCTTTAAATAATTAATTTTTGAGCCATTATAAACTGTATATGATTTTATTATAAAATAATATTTCTAGCTTTTCATAAGGTTCCCCTCACCCCTCTTATAAATTGGCACTTCCCGTTCTCTCTAATTCACATCTTCAAAACCATTTTGGATCGGCCAACCCCTACGCCAATACCCTCTCAACTATCCTACCTTCATCCTAGAGGCCTTCCTTTAGTCATAAATCCAACCTAAGGAGCCCTTTTGATCAAGTCAAAAGGAAGAACCCAAAGAAGAGGTAAATATTTCATCACCTTTTTCAAGTTCCGGTCTTCTTACACTTCCTCTTTCGTTGTTTTTTCCATTCTAAAATAATAACTCTAGTATAATCTATATATTTTTATGTTATTATATATATGGTACAACCATATTCATTATTATATCCATCCATTTAATGACATGTCATCATACATGCATACGTACGGCTTACCATCTCTATATCGTGGTGTAATTGTTATTCAATACATTATTATTTGTATGGGTATAATATTGATGTGTAATTGATGCAAATAATAAATATAACATGATAATGATTCTGTATATATGATATAACATCAAATTATATATTATTTTAAATCAAAATAATGCTATTGTCGCTCATGCGTACGTTCAGATTACCGTCTCCATGAACGTGAAGAGATTCTTTCCCCATCGTATCCATTCAAGACTATTTTTCATTATATGATTAAAAATAATTTTTAAATACTTAATATCATTATGAATATGAATAATATACATTCAACCCATAACATACATTACTTATGTAACAAATCTTATAAAGAAAAAAAAATCAGTTAACACCGGAAACGATGATAATACTAAGATATTATTAACAAATAAATGTTAAAAGTTCATATATAATATCATATTAAAGTATATGATTATTTTATAATTTAATAATTTTTTTTTCAACATTATACAGGATGTTAAACTACCCTCGACCAAGGAAATGTACAAGGTAAGGGCTAATTTCACAATCTCTTTATTATCTGAGGTTGTTTTTACGTAAGTATCTACTGGGACCTCTTTATCATCCACATCCATGTTTCTTAAAAATGTATTAAAAAAAAATTACCATTGAATAGAATATGGTTTAAAGTTATTTATACCATTGTTTTACTTTTTATAAAATGTATTCAAAGGAATCATTCTGTCATTTTCCAAAGATGGAACCTTATGACCTTTTCGATAAAATTAAGATAAGAATGTTATTTTAAACTTATACGGCGGGTGTGGCTATCTTCTGCTGTTATAACATCGTCGAAGATTCCATTAAAATATTATATGAATATTTTAAAAATTAATGTTTTCTTAAATGATTTCAAAATAGAAATAGATATTTATCTAAAAAATGTTTTGATTTCATCTATGTAAACATATTTTGATGTATTTTAAGCATATTTGAAGTTTATTTATTATGATAAATAACATCCATATTGTATTGAAGGTTTTTTGATATGGTTGACTATGGATGTGTTACAAAATTCATGGTTACGGATAATGTATTGACATTTTGTATGCCAGTTTTAATATGAATGTTTATGTTATGTTTAAAATTTTTCATATGAGGAATTCATTGGACATAGTAAGTGACGGGTGAGTCCCGCTATAGCTCCTCGATGCATCGGTAGGTCTAATGAGATAAACTAGTGTCTTTCCACAAGGCCTTGACAAAATCTTATTTGTAGTGTTGGCACAAGGCCTTGACTATGTGGTTATGAAAGTCTGGCATTATGAATTTTATCATTATGGAAGTGGCTATTGATATTGCATGTTATTATTCGACTATTAGAATAACCATGTGATTAAGTAAATTGAATTATTTTGATTTAGATATGACATAATTTGATGAAGTTTATCTTGAAAGTCTTTTTTTAGTTTTATACATTTCCTTAACTTTTTATGCTTATTTATGAATGTTTCCTCTATATTGTTATCCTTACTGAGCATTTCATATCACCCATTTCTATGTTTTATTTTTCCTACGATTCGATGAAGTATATTATGACTAACAGATAGGGATAGTCTAAGGGATCTTAGTGTTGGTCATGGAAACAATATTGTTGTAGTTTTCCACTTTATGATGTAATGTAAACCTTGTAAATGTATCTAGTACTTCCAAGGATACTAATCTAATCGGTCTTTTGAGACTTGATCTTTTGTGATCATGCTAATGATATGTAATAATGCACCGAATCAAGGCTTCTGGGGTTGTGGTGTTACATTAGTAATGGAACTCAACCTCTAGTTGTGTCTTCCTCAATCCATTCTCATTATAACGAAGAACAAAGAAGAGTTTAAAACAATATCTTGTTGAAAAACCCCTCAATTTTAAACTATAATGTAATGATGAATTCGTTGATAAATATGTTCATGGATTGACCCACATTTGTCATGAAAACCAAGAATGGGAAAAAAACTATCCTACCAAGGATATGGATTATTCACTATCAGGGATTTATTATCATTGGATATCCATCAAGAATGATATCTGACCCTAGTGTTTTTCATTGTTTCTGATTGAATTCACTTACTATTATCTCAAGAGCCTCAAGGGAATTCCCATGGTTTTTTCTTAACATTGAGTACCTTCCTAGCTCTTTAATTAAACGAAATAGTGTTATTGCAGTGATGTAACATTAAAATAAAATAAACTAATAGTTTATGTTCTTCATTAAAAGATCCAAAAAATATTTTTCACAGTTGACCTGTGCAATCTAATGATAAGACTCCACTAGGGAGAAAACCACATTATGAAGTCAATAATGGCCTTAGATTTCAAATCTGAGTCACCATTCATTATCTATTAGTATTTTTAAATAAAATAATTTTATTTAATAATTTTATTTACAATTATATGTTTGGTGACTTTTTCTTCATATTACCCGCACCGACAAATGCTTAGCCATACATAGGGTAAATACGCCATTCTGAGCTCAGTGATGCCCTGGTATTTCTGAACCGGTCACTCAATTAAAATTTATTCCCATTTTTCAATAATTCCTCACATGAATTATATTAAAAACATAAAGTTTTTCAATTAATTTTTCCAGCCACACCAACCATGAGAATCGTACACCAACACAATGCTTTGTCTCGGAATTTTCCAAAATAATTTCTGAAAATTAAATCATGAAAATCAATGTTATTAAATTCTCCCCACACTAGGTATTTACACCCCTAAAAATAAAAAATAGGGGACACTCAATCAAATAAGAGTAATTAGCCTGAATCAGATCCTCCCTCCCACATGCGCTTTCTTAGAGAATCCCTTGTTTCCACTGAACACACACCAAAGGAATCGACTGACCAAAAAGGATCCTCTCTTGCCTATCGTCGATCTCCACTGGGTTCACTATAAAATTCTTACTTACATAAATGTCCATCTCACCCTATTCAATGATGTGTGTTGGGTGATTCATGTACCTTCTCAATTGCAACATGTGGAAGAAAATGTGTGCCTGATCTACCTATGGTGGTAGATCCATGCAGTATTCCACAGGGCCAACTCTACCCAGTATCATAAAAGGTCCAATGAACCTTGGGGATAGCTTGATGCCCCAACCTAATTTATGTAATCCCTATTGATGTGAGACCCAAATGAACAAGTGATATCCTTCCTCTAACTACAAAGGCCACTGCCACCTGTAAGCCTGAGAGTTTTTTCAGCTCTGCATAGTCTTCATCCTCTCCTAGATGATCTGAAACATCATTGTAGTGCCTACACCAAATTTGTGCCCATGAGTGCTAACTCTCCTAGGTCCATCCAACAAAGTGTTGACTTACAAGTGAGCTCATACAAGGCCACTAATGGTTTCATGTCTATGGTTTAATGTTATAATTTTTTGTATGAAAACTCAACCTGGGGTAGGTGGTCCTCCCAACTGCGGCCAAAAAAAAAATACTCAAGCTCATAACATATCATCTATAACATGCGTGGATTTATTTGTTTGGTCGTTCTTCTGTGGGTGAAGCACTGTGCTCAAGCGTAACTGACTCCAAAATAAATCTTTTATTCCCTTCCATAGCCATGATGTAAAGAGAGCATCATGATATGTGACTATCATTGATGAGACTCCATAGATTTGAAGAATCTCTTGCACATAGATGTGTCCCATGATATCTTCTAAACTCTCCTCTTGAATAGCAAGGAAGTGGACCGACATGGTGATTTGTTAAAAAATCTCATAGATGGTATCATGTCACATAGACATACATGGTAAACATGTAATGAATCCCATAAATTTCTCATACCAATTCCATTCTAGCACCTCAAGGGGTAGATTCAATCTTGTTGGAACCTAGTTCTTGACCTTCACCTACAAAAAATGAGGCTTTGAAAAACAAACTTTTCCACTCCCTTCATCATCCCTAGCCCCCAAAACTAACATCAGAGGTCCAGGTACATCTTATAAACACCTTGAAGTGCCACCATTGAGATGTTTGAAACTATATTAGATTATCCTCTGGAAACAACACATGTATCACTATGTTGCCTCTAAAAAGGATGATGTTCTCCCTACCTTCTGAATATCCATCATGACCATCCCCTGTGAGAAACATACCATGTAATGTACCTCGGTCAGTTTCCCCAAGTTGTGCCTCTCTAACTCACTATAAGAGTGAACATGTAACAACCATTTACTGGATGTAAGCTGCTCCATCACCATACAAAATTAATATAAGCAATGATGACAACATTTCTGATTACTCGTTCAGTAACTCCGAAGTGGATCTCCTTCTGAGAGAATATACCACCAAATTCTCTTTCCTAGCAGTATAGACAATATGAAAGTCATAGTTCTAGAGGGACTCTATCAATTGCCTCTATCTCAAGTTTAAATCATTTTTAGATAATACATATGTGATATTCTTTTTATCAGTGTAGTAGATAAACTGCTATCCTATCAGGTAGTGTCCCCACATTCTCAATGCGAAGACTACTGCTTCTGGCTCAAGATCATGGGTCACGTATTTTTTGTCAAGTAGAATCAACTTGAAAGAAACATAGGTAATAACCACTCTCCCTTGCATCAGTACACCACCCATACTAGTCCCAGATGCATTGTATAACACCACATACTTGATTCATTTTTTCTAGAAATCCCAATATGGGAGTGATTGTTATTGTCTACCTCAACAATTGAAAACTATCTTGGCACTTCTCCATCCACTCCAAATTTTTTCCCTTTAGTGTCAAAGAAGTCAAGGATAATTCATCTTTATAAAGGTTGGGTACTAACTATGATAGTACCCGACCAAACTAAGGAAGCTCCACACCTCGACAACACACAAGGGTGGATTCTAAGAAAGAACCACCTCAATCATTATTGGATCCATTGCAACTCCATCCTTTAAAATGTAGGGTCCCATAAAATGGACATCTCAAATCCAGAACTAACACTTCGAGAGCATCAAATAATGTGTCTTGTCTCAGAGTGTGTCATGGACCATCCTCAAGTGTATTGTGTTCTCCTCTTCTGATGTAGAGTACACCAATATTTCATCAATGAATTCCACCATGAATCGGTCTATGTAAGGATGAAATATACGGTTCATGAGTCCCATGAAGACAGATGGAGTGTTATTCATGCCAAATGACATCACCAAGTACTCATTGTTGGTGTAACCACATTTTAAGGTTGACTTTGTTATATAAACATCTTGTACTCATAGCTGGTGGTAGCCAGATCTGAAGTCAATCTTTGAGAACCATCGACTCCTTTTAACTGAGAGATTTGGTCATTGATCCTCATTAGTGGATAATTATTCTTCAAATTCACATCATTCAGGAGTTAAAATTCCACATATATCCTCAATATCTCATTATTTTTATTGGAAAACAAAATTGTGGCGGACGAGGGTTAAAATGTAACACCCTGATATATTATGAGATATATTCTTTTTAATTAATTTTATGTCTTGTGTTGTGTGCTACACCATGATTATCTTTCCCAATACACAACACCATATAAGCTTGAGGTATACAAAACATTATGATTTTCTTATGTTACTCACAATTTCATGTTATTTGGAATAATTCATTTCATGCAAGATTGAGTATAAGTGAACAATTAAATATTTGTACATGGTCATTATAATGGCGGTTATGAATAGTATTAACTTCCTTTTTAAAAAAACATTTTAAATATAAATAATAAAGTATATAAAATAATTACACCACTCTTTATGGATTGAATATAAATATTAAAAGTAATTATATATATTTTGTAGACATGATATACAAACAAATTCAATGTTTTTGATAAAAGAAGTTTTTTTCAAAAAATGCAGTATTGCCGTATTTTGATGGAAAAATAATTTTAAAAATAGTTTATGAGACTTTTATTTATTATATTTTACAAAAAACACCTTTTTATGAATATTTATATAAAATATTTCTTCGGGTGAATTTTTTCTATTTTTATGATATGTTTTAAATTTTGATGAATAGTAAGATTATACCAAATTTTAATTGAAAAAACATTTTTTATCAAGTAATTATTTAATAAAATTATATTAATTAATTATTTTAACATATAAATAGAATATATTTTTATCATTTAATATAATATATTTCATTATCATTAATTTTACATTTAATTAAGATCTAAAAACATTTCCATCTTTTGCAATATTTTAACTTTTAAAAAATAAATTCCCTCTTTCCAACAATGAGAATAATTTTAAACTATGTAATAAAACTTATGTGTTTTTAATTTTTTGATAATGGATTCCATATGAGTAATCAGTAGGCCCAAGCTTTGTAAATATCATTAATTTATTTTTAGGCATCGTGAATAGTATCTTTTGTAATTTTTATTAATATCGTAAAAGGGTAAATGGGTAATTAAGGTTAACAATACTATTATAAAATTAACATAACAATTTTCAAAATATCATAAGATGAGTGTATATTAACCTAAATCATCCTTTGGTTGAAATAATTTTCTTTAAAAGACACTTGGATAAGATTCGGTCATTTAATTTTATTTATTTAAATAAATGTTTAATATGTCTCAATAATCATTTAATATCTAACCCATTATTTTATATAATGTTATACAGAAGATAAATTCCATTATATATGATCATTTTAAATATCAATTGTTTTTATTTATAATGTTAATTTATTATTAATTTTTATGAAATATATAATTACCATAATGACATATACTTTTATGGTGTGCAAAATATTTTATTGATCAGAAATGAATAAAAAACTTATTATTACAATGATAATAACCATAAAATTCTCAAAAAACTTGCACAATTATTAATTTTGGAGTAGATATCATCCATAATCAAACAAGGTTAGAGTTATTGACCATTTATATCCATATGTAAGATATTGTGACAATTATATTATTTTATTTTAAGTGATGTTAAAATTGACACATTCATAATTTAATAAGTATAAAATTTTTAATGTATCATTTTCCAGATGATAAATTTTCTATAAGTATTTTTATGAAAAATAGTATATCTATTATTATCATAGTATTTTGTTTTGAATGTTTACCCAAAAAATATGTATATTATATAATTAAAAAAAATTATTTAGTAATGATTTTATTAATAGAAATAAAAAATTAATGTTAATAATATTAGTAAATTAAATTTAATTTTAGCTAATTAATATTTAAAATAATTTTCATAGATGACCTAGAACACATAGGGATATAATAAAATAATCTTTGTGATGATAATATATTATCTTTATATTTCTAAAAATCCATGAATTGAATATTTTCAAAATTTACACTATTGTTTTTATGCCAAAACAGTGTTTTATTAAATTATTTAAAAATCATAATTTTTTAACAAATATAGAATAATTATTATATGAACTAAAGATAAATAGAAAACTTATCTAAGGTCTAATGGAAATCAAATAAATAACTATTATACCCCTTTAATATAGAAATATTTTTTATCTTAATTATATTTTAATAGAATAACAGTGTTAATTAAACTGATAATGTTTAAATTGATATAAATACATGTTTAAAAATTTTTGGTTGATAAGATTAAAATAAAATATCATATAAAATTGTAAATTGGAACATTTTTTAGGATTTTAGTGGGGTTTTATTTTATTATAAATTAATATTTTTGAGGATTCCAAAAGTTTCCCTCACCTAAATTTTGAAAGGACACCACCTCCCTCACTTATTAACATATATTTGATCCTCAAGTATCTTCCATTACCTGAAAATTTACATTATCAACTCCCCTAATTACATTATAGTGGCTTTTTTCTTCTTCAAAGGCGAACTCTAAATCTCTAAGTGGAGATTTAGAGGAAGCACGTTGAAAAAGAGGTAATATCCTCTACTCAATCATTCAAACTTATTTTTTTCCTCAAATTACTCCTCATAAGTTGTTTCATTATAATTTAATAACTCTATTATCACTTATATACTAAGATGGTTTTAATATGTAACATAAATATTCTACATTATATCCATCCTATGAAAAAATGAAATCACCATGTGTGAGTACATACGGCATACCATCTCCAGGTTCAGGTCTGATCTAATTTTCACAACCACCTTACATAAATGAGTATAAATGATATAAATAATAACTATATATGATTATTATAACATTATATTAATTATGAAATATTATACACCATTAAATTCAATACTATTCAATAAATACTCTAATGATATCATCGTTCTTGCCTACGTACGACCAACAGCCTCCTCGATGCAATGTGATTCTTTCTACATAATATTCATTAAAAATTGATTATATAAATGAATTTAATGAATAAATATGATATATTTTATACTAATTCTATTATATAATTGACATAACTATAACCTAATAAGTGGAACATGAACCTGACCGACCAAACATGCATGCGAACATAAAGTAGTAAATACCCAAATAATAAGTAATGATGAAATATTGTTTCCAAACAGATGATAATATGATCATATATGATATCTTAAAAATGAATATGATTATAGAAAAAGTAAATGAAATTATTTAAATCATTATAAAGTTGGTTCAGATTCATACAATGTATATTTTACCTATGGTATCAGATAATTTCACTATTTCATTATTATCTGAGATTGTTTATACATTAGTATTTACTGGGTATACTTATCATCCATGTAAATTTTTCTAAATATATAATATTTTTTCTATTCTTATGCTATTTTTATAGTCAATTTGACCCTTTATTGTTTTTTTATTAAATTTTATTGAAGGAATCATTCATTAATTTTTCATACGAGGTACTTCGTGATTTTTCTAGCAAGAGTACAAAAAGAATGAATTTTTAAATATATATGGAATGAACGGATTTTTACATCTTCATAATTACTTATTTCCATGATGCTTCCACTACATGATTTCATGTTTAATTTTACAAAAATTATTTTCTTTTTAAATTTCATGGATTTTTGAGAAAGGAAAACATTTTGGAAGAAGAATGCATTTTTTGTCACGAATTAATTTCAAGTATTTTATCAAAATTATTTTCCATCAAAGATGACGCTCATTAAATATGGTTACGTTTCTATTCAAATTATTACTGTTATCTTATTGAGATAATGATGGAATGGTATTTTATATGGATTATGTTATGATGGAATGATGTTTAATAAACCCATTTTATTTATTGGATTATGCTATGATGGATGATTTCTGTTTTTGTGGAACATTTAAGGATTATTTAATTATGAGATGGGTGGGACCTATATACATCTACAATGCATTGGGTAAAGATTTATATCCCATGAGATAGAAGTTTCTGAGAGTGAAGGTTAATCTGGTTCAGTAAAACAAGGATGAAAATGCTAGTAAATCATGTTCAGTAATATAGGGATGAAACTGTAAATAAATCAGGTTCAGTTATATAGGGATGAAATGGGGATTGAACTCGATTCATTAATGTAATTTTTACACTATAAAGGTATTGTATTTGAGCCTTGGAAAACAAGGAAATTATTTTTCAATGCTTATATATTTTACACAAATTCATGTTTTATGCTAATACTATGTAATCATTATTAATTTTCTTTTATAATTTAGGCCTTACGTACTACGAAGTTTTATATTATGAATCAATATTTTGATATTCAAAATATATGATCATGTTTTTAAAATATTTTGTTCTTTACATTTTATGTTATCTATTTTTACCCTTATTGAGCATATGATCTCACCCTTTTAATCTTTTTGTTTTCCCCAGGTTAAAAAGAATGGATTTAGGTAGGAAAACTAATGGAGAAGATCATTAGAGGATATGTTGAATATCATTCACCAATCTAGAAGAATGTGTTTTTAGATTCTAGAGACAGTAAACTAATACAATCCTTGGGAATCTATTTGTGTAATCTATTCAATATTATGAAAAATAAATTCAATTTCCATGAATGGGTCATTAAATAATACTATGTTATAAAAAATTCCTTCATCTAGAAGTCCTCAAACTACACCCTCTACCCACCATGCTTTGCGGGAGACATAAAATACCCATGTGTTTTAATATCAGCACTTTTTTGGGGTATATATCAATTTAGAATTCTACCTTCTTGTGGGGTGGTTATCCTGGAACATCCTTTGGAACAATGTAGTCATAGTCTACCACCACTGCAGGAGTCTAAGGACACAAATCATCCACTACACCGAGGGTCAGGCTAGCCAACTAAGGAGTGATTAACTATACCATCCGATGTGTGAGTGCATCCTGAGATTCTTGTGTATTGTTTTAAAAAACAGTTTAAAACCAAGTCTATTCACTATTGAAACACCAGGCACTATTCATAAAATAGTCAAATAGAGCATAACTATAGATAACTAACCCATACGAAGAATGATGTTGTAATTTCATGAAACCACTACTAAGAGATCCCAACTAAAACACTTGCCTCCAAGAGAAAGGTCACACTATCAGAACTAGTTTTTGAACATCGAATGCCATCCCGTAGGAGTCTCAAAGTGTATGGGTTGATTCAATGGATAAATTGTAATATCCAATTCTCAAAAAAGTTATATAGAAAAAAATAATGACTAGAACCTATTTCTATAAAAACTATATCTGAGGTGGAAAATATAGAGATCAAACCTTGAATCATTCATATATCCCTTATGTTATAATCCCGGGATGCATGTAGCTATCCCCACCATGTCCTCCAACTCCCTGAGCCTAGTGTGGACCTCCTGGTGTGGTGGTGGTAACTTTATGATGTGACAAGAACCTCATGCTAGTCTCCCAGCTCCTTTACCACATCCACCACCCTACAAACCACCATTTTTTTCATCATCTATTCCTCGGTGGTCTACCCACCATCTCTCAATCAGCATTATAATAGGTTGAAAAATATCTTGCGAGATGTCCTATATAATCGCATGAAAAGCATTGGCTCTCTCTATGATGAATAGACCCACCCTGTGAGCTCTGAGTTAAAGATCCTCTATCCTGGTACTTACTCTTGAAATGTCCCAAATATCCATGTCCTTGTGACTGACATCGACTCCTTACTACTGAGGTCTCTACTCCTTCTAATCCACTTTTTATAATCACTAGTTATATCCTCCTAGCCAAGGAAATATCAACCAAAAAGGTTTTTTCTATCTCACCAGAATAGGTAGGAATGCACAAAGGGATAATGTTTGATTAGAAGTCCCTACACAGACCTTTCTCAATGTTCAGAGCCTAGAATCACTAGTCATATATAACATTCACTGAGTAAATGGAAGGGTTGGTATGTATCGATGAATACACTTGTTCCAACAATTCATATGACCAGATCTATAGAATTTCAGAGGCATGCATAGACAATTGCTTATATGGTGATAATGCCTATCTGAAAAGGCTCTCAAACTATGTTTATGGAAGAGTCTCCACATCCTATGATCAACAAACTATACCCAACTATCACCCTATTGAGCTGTGGCTCGCCACCAATTCCACCATCTGATAAGATAGTGTCTTAACTAGATGGAAAAATAGGGTGACCGCCTCAAGCTAGTCCTCAGTTGCCTATGTTTGGGGCTCTCATCGGAATTTGACTGGTCTCTATGGCTGAAATTAGTGAAGTTCTCTTAGCCTGTGCACCACATCCATAGGTATTGTGGGTACCATGTTCTACTATATGGGTGGTGGTATAGCTAGTGCACCACCTAGAGGTTACATATCTAGAAATAATCCTTGTACTGATGTATCATCACTTGATGGATCATCCTCTTGATCATGTGGTAGAGTCATGGATGACTGTCTACATGGAGGCATATTGAAGTAATACAAGATATACCAAGACCAATTTAGTATATCTGGAGATCTGACACAAGTATTAAATTGAAAACACAACCATTCCTATATGATGCATATACCATCCCCCACCCTCTAAAACTAGAGTTTTCATCTACCAAGATGAAAACAAAGTGCCTAAAGTCTGGGTGTATGGATGTGTCAGCCACTAAACCAACACAAGATTCCCTATCCATAAATTCGAACTCGAAACACTTAACACTATTCCCCGATACCAACCTCACAGACTGACAATCCCAATGTAGAAACTACCTCCTCAAATACAACTCTATCATGAACGAACCTAGATGGTCTCATTCTGTGACTACCCCATACCAACCCCCAATAGGATTGGGGTTGGTGTCTAGCACTGAGTAGGCATATCCTACAAATTGGAGGAATTATACTGAATTACCTATACACACACAGAGACATATCCACGACAGAAATGATGAACAATAAATAACTAAGTAAACAATGCAGGAAAAACACTATATCCCACAACTAGAGTACAAAATTGAATATATAGGAATGTAAACAGAGTTAGAATACAAGAACACCAAAAATAGAATGTAACCACAAGTCCAACCAGTATGAAAAGAGGTACTAGAACTGCTATCTAATCCTCCAGAACACACCTCATCAATCCAACATAACTAAGAACCACCATTTTCTGGTCCTCCAAGGGATTCATCTAAAGGATTTATCATCTGCACAGGCCATGAAACGTGAGGGAAAAGCCCGTGAAGTGGTGAGTAAAACAATGCTCAGTAAGACACCCCATAATCATACATTAATACCATAGAGAAATTACAAAATGGATATTCCACGAAGGAATAACACAATGTAATTCCACAAGGGACTAACACAAAATAATAACAATAAAAAAATTCCATGATAGAATACCAAAAAAGAAATTCAAAAAAGGAATACCACTAGGGAATACCATAAAGGAATACCACAAACAAATGCATATTCAACTCCCCACATATATATCTCTATAGAAAAAATATCACAAACTTCCAGATATCTTAATTACAATATGACACATCATATCTACAAGAATTATATTATCAATATACACAGAATCTCCAAAAGACACCCATACTCCATATTACACACAATCTCTATAATTCACACAATATCTTTAAAAAAAAATTTTCTAGGTCAGATTCATCCACATAAATGTTTTCTCATAGCATTCTTATTTTGGGAGAACTGACTACTCAATCTATTATGTCATATAAAAACTCCCACAAAACCAACTTATCATAACTCAAATTATCATCTCTTACCATTAGCCCCAATACCGTAGATGGATCATCAAACACAAACACCATTTGAAAGTTTTTCACTTTTGAATTTTGAGAAGGGGGAAGGCCACTGGCCTTATTTACTAAACATAGGACTAGTAAACCGACCGCGGAAGTCGACCACCTAGTCCAGATGCCCTCATGGTCGACCATTCCATGACATCTCATGAATTCACAATGGTCGACAATCCAGTCATTGCCACGACTATGTGTTAGATCTATCAACTGTGGCTGAGTACATTCTCCATTGGTCCGACCCGAGTCTAACCAGACATGGTCCATCTCTCCTAAGCCCATACCAACACTGCTTGGGCCATCCAATTTTTCCTATGCTAAACATGACCCTCCTAGGCTGTTCCCCTACCTCTGGCCTAGACTAATCACACATTGGTCATCTTTCCCAGTCAACGTGGATGACGGCCGCGTCCCATGAGGTTATTTATCTAGTATCCCACCACACAATTGTATTCCATAGAAGCCCTCCACATCTAGTGCCCACCATAGCCACACGACTCTTCATGTGGTGTACAACATCTCACACCATTTCCTTCCAGAGCTGCTACCATGACACCCACCTCTAGTCACCTTGCTGCCTCACATCACCTTACACCACCTTGACGAACCTCCACATTAGACCTGCACTGTTGGTCCCTTATATGGACCACCTTACCAACTATGATGCTGTAATTTTTGAAGCTAAGTGATATCCTTGATGATCGGGTCCCTTTCTACACAGATCCAACATCTTTTTTTAATTTTCCTCTAATTCGGGGGACCCATTGTTTTCAGTACCTCCCTATAAGTCGAGTCGAGACTATAAAGGTCGAATGGTGAATAACTCTAGGATAAGGGGTGAGAAAAGAATGAACAAAACCATGAGGAGTAGACTTCAGAATTTCTTCATGTCATCTTGAATCTATTTGTGTATGAACAAATAATGAAGAATAATTTAAAACAATATACTATTAATAAATTCTACAATTATCAACTATTCCACAAAAATAGATCTACGGATAAATATATTCGTGGACTGGCAAAAATTCTTCAGGAAAATAAATAATGGGGAAATAACATTGAAAGAATCACTCTACCTGGGATATGGATCATTCACTTTTCTAGGACTAATTTTCCATGGCAATATATCTTGAAGGATCTATGATTCTGGTGTTTATCATCGCTTCCCGAAGAGTGATCCAAGTATTCCATCCAGACCCTCTTGGGAATTTCCAATGTTATGATCCTAACCCGAGGTCCCAAACTGTATCTTCATTTAAATGAAAAATCAATGTTCCGTCAAAGTAATGTAAAAAAAATAGACTCCAAGTTTATTTTATTCGTTAAAATTTCCATAATCTATTTTTCACAGTCGACCCGTGCCGGCTAGTGTTAGGGCTCGACTATGGAAAAAACAAAATTATGATCTAAATTGTGGTCTCTGATTTCAAATCTATGTTAGTGTTCTTGAGTTATTAGGATTTTAAAATAAAATAATTTCATTTCATTATTTATTTGCAGTTAAATTCTTGGTTAATTTTTCTACAAATGAACAACGCTGACTAGAGTTAGATCATGCCTAGGGTAGAGCATCAATTTTGAAATCAACAATGCCCTAATATTTCTGATCTAGGAAATTATTTTGATGAATTTACACTTTTCAATGTAATTTTCTCACATGGGATATTAAAAAAGAAAATTTTCAAGGTAATTTTCTGGGTGCATCGGGCCTTAGAGTCAGATGCCATATTAGTGCCTTGTATCATATTTATATTAAATAACATATGAAAATAAAATCAGAAAAAACCAAGTTATTAAATATGTTTTCTATAGTTAT
Source organism: Viscum album (assembly GCA_963277665.1). Taxonomy (NCBI): domain Eukaryota; kingdom Viridiplantae; phylum Streptophyta; class Magnoliopsida; order Santalales; family Viscaceae; genus Viscum; species Viscum album. The sequence goes on along the minus strand of OY728128.1, from coordinate 2,076,433,862 downwards.
ATGTAATTGATCGTCCATCAGAAAATTCGTTGTAGTTTTATTTTTTGTTGGAGTATATGGTCATTGTCACATATTATGTTTGACCATTCATGGTGGTAAATAAAAGGAATGTAGATTTTTACTAATATGTCCCCTAAAGTAGTTTCCTATGATTCTTAATCTACAACAATATGGTCCTTTTAACTATAGATAATAGAGAGTATTTAGAGTAGGAAAAGTTAATCCCTATTATATTTGTTAATTTTTGGGGACTCTTGGATGAGTTGGTAACATTTGTGGACATCACACGGGGTAGTGAGGTAGAAGAGTATTACATTGTAAATTTCATACCCTAAATTTTTTAGTGATATGAGGTCCATATATCATTCAAGACACCATATGTATCTATTATTCCCTAATTTAATCCTTATTTAATTAAGGATCCCCAAACTCTTTTTTTCACCAACCTTAGTTTGATCTACAAGCCTTAAGGTGGATATATTTATAATTCCCTTGGTTTTGTTTGTGTTGATTTTTATCCCATCTTGTTTGAGGTGTATCGGGGATATGATTTGGTGATGGGGTAACATTTGTCATTGGTATAGTTATATTTTATTTCACATTAAAAAAAGATAAATTTACAAATTTTTATATGTATTTTAGGTATTTAGTTCCTATTATATAATATTATATAACGGATATTGTATTGTACAATATCATTGAAAAAATAATATTTAATGCTATATGTGTATTTAATTTAATAAGATATAAACATATCATATAGTGTCTTTGAAAACCTTTCATACAATATGATAGGCTATATCATAAGTCATGGAGAATCTTAATGTGTGATTAAAATTACACCCAATGATCAATAAATCAATAAAACATTTGACATTTAAATTTAAATAATATTCCATGTATTTTATCATTTATAACTAAAATTTCATAAGATGGTACATGTGGGAGAATTATATTTGATGAGTCATTATAATAGTTTTAACTATAACAATACTCAAATGTTTCATAACATCCAAGTAAATGATATCGATATTCAGGGAGCATCTCCAAAAACAATAGAAGGAGAAAAACCATCGAGATAGTTCTCTTTTGTCCCAACATTACATATTAATTTTTTTTATCCCCCTAAATTTCTCTTTCCCATACTATCTTTATAACCAATAGGTAAAAACATGGAATGGGTTTGAAGATCTCTCCCACCTTATCTCTTTGAAGCTCTAATTCATAATTTCTACTGGATCCATTCCATTGATTATGATTTTTTTTACATTTATATTTTTAAGTGACAATATCTTATTTTTATTCTATTGAAAACCATGTCATATCATATGATAGCAATTTTTCATAAATTTCTATAAACCAAGTGTCATAGACTACCCATGAAATACCCATGTTCTACGAAATGATTCCATCAACCCTAAGGATTTCCCACTATATCTAGCTGTGAATCTCATCTTCCTTTTTCATTGAATGATGATAAAATATTTTGGTTAGATGATATTGAACCATCACAATGATATCAATCCCATCAAATATCTTTATTATTACACTGTGTGGTATGGTATCTGTTGGGAATCAATGTAACGTACAATGATATATTATATCTATTTACCCACACGCTATAAAAGTGGAAATTTTTTGTCACTCATATGAACTTCATTCATAGTTGGGGATATCCAAACATACAAAATTCACTACAGGTTTCCTTTTTTAATAAAATACAAAAAATAATCAAACCTGGAAAAGGAATATTCAAAATATTCACTGATATATATAAGTGCTTGATTAGTATAATAATTTTGTTTTATCATTAATAAATATGTATTGATGTTTCCCACGTCATTAAAATCCTTATAATTTTATTTTCACTAATAAATATTCCATTCATTTGTTCATAAAAAAGATAAAGGGTTCCATTATGAGTGCATATAGTATCGTTGAAAAAGGGGTCCTTTATCAGTATGTTTTGTTACAGATTTACTATCAATTACCAATATCTACAGTGTGTGTAGATCAATATATTTCACTTTTTATAAGTTGATAAAATAGAAAAATACTATATAAAATGTAGTTAAAATATTAAATTAATTATAGAATACCATTTCTATTTTATATCAGACAATCATTTCAATATAAAAATTACATTAACAATATCAATAAAATATAATTTAGTTGATGTTAAATTAACCAAAAAAACATAAATAATTTCTATGAATTCAAAAAAAAACACTCCAAATAGGCTTTATCAAATGATCAATAAAACATTTTAAAAAACAGGTGTGTACATATAATAAAAGTAGTTGTTATTATGATGATAATACATAAAATAAATTATCAAATTATAATTGAAACGTTATATAATCACTATGTTATTTAAATTTGAATAAGATGTGGTTACATACTTCGATTCACAAATGATTAATTAGTTATTTAATAAAAATATTGGGAAAATCCATGTCGGTTATATTGATTTAGAGTTTGTGACACCCATTCTTAACTAAAATGTCTCATTTAAACTCAAACATGTACTTTTAGTTAATCTAGCCACACTAGGAGTTATATTTATTTGATATTAATTCGTACATTTTCAAAATTAATGATGTGTAATTTTCTTAAGTATCAAGACAATGAGACTATGTTTTTGTTATTTTGAGTATTTGACAAGCTCTTTGAACAAAGATGTCACTTATAAATGATCAAACACACTTTCAATTATACCATCCACACCATGTCTAAAATTTATGTGAGGTTAATTTATAAATATCCAAAATAAAATTTATTTAGTATCAAGACAATTTAAGGGTGTTTTATTTGTTTTGAGTACATGGCATATGTTTTGAACTAAAATGTCACAGCTAAATTAAAACATGCTTATTTAGTTATATCGGCCACATTGTGTGTCAAATTGATGTGCGCATAATTATACATATTATAAATTAATTATTGAACATTATCCTGAAATATCATTTAACATTTATTGTATTTTATCAATTTTTTGTATTTAATTCTTGTTTTAAAATAAATTATAACTTTTAAATGAAAAAATAACTTTCAATTGTACCAGACTCATTGTGTGTAAGATTTTCTTGAGGATAATTATTAAATATAAAAAATGAATCCCATACTATTTTATAAAATTTTCAAGACAATATGAATTTGTTTCTTTAGTTTGGAGAATGTGATGTGTGATTTAGACAAAAATGTCACTTTTAAACTGAAAACATACACTTCCAATAAATCTTGCCAAACATTTTGTTAGATTTCTATGAGGTTAATTCCCAAAAATAAAAAATTAATTTCATATCATTTCCAAGTATATATATATACTTTTATCATTTTCTCTGTTTTCGAAAATTTGATGACATTGTGAGCTAAAATATTACCTTCATAATGAAATCATGCACTTTAATTCATAATAACCACATTGATTATTAGATTGACACATAGTTGATTTCTATACATAAAAAATGAATCATTAATCATTTAAATGAAGTATTAATACAATATGAGTTTGTTTTCTAGAATTGTATTATGTGATACACATTTTAACCATAGATGATACTTTTAAATAAAAACAAACACTTTTAGTTATAATTGTCACAAACATGTGTCAGATTAACACGTGATTAATTCCTATAATTCAAAAATGAAATATTTATTTTTTGGAAGTATCTATACAGGATGATCATGTTTTCTTAGTTTAGAGTATGAAACATAAATTCTGAAATAAAATTTAAATTTTAAATGAAACTAGGGTCTTTTTGTCACACCGTCCACACTGTGTGTTATATTGAATTGAGGGTAATTACTATATCTAACAAATGAATCTTAGAAAAATTTCTTAAATTATCAAGATAATTTTTTTTACATTTTATTATATTTGAGTATGTGACCCATGTTTTAGACAAATAATTAAATTTTAAACTAAAAAATTTTAATCAATTCTACCACTCCATGAATTTTAGATCATTTTCTCTATGTTTTAGGAAAATATTAGTGTATATTGTAGTTTTCTACTATGGGATGTGTGTTGTGTGATAAAATGTTACTTTTTTACAAAAAAACAAGGTCATTAAGTCCTAACTACTTTACCATGAATCATATTTATGTTTGGTTGATTTCTACTTTTCTTAAATGAATTAAGGATAATTTTAATAATATTTCACGACAATACGAGTTTGATTTCTCAGTTTTGAGTATGTTACAAGTGTTTAGGCTTAAATGTAACTTTTAAATAAGGCATGCACATTTAGACATAATGGAAAAAATGTGTGTATATTTATGTGGGATAAATTAATACACATAAAAAATCATGAATCATTTTACTTTTTGTACCAAAAAATATGTGACTTTTTCTAGGTTTTACAAAGTATACATGTATTTTGAACTATAATTTCACATTTAAATGAAAACAATCTCTTTCAGTCATACTATACATATTGTGTATCCAATTTTTGTATGTTTAATTCCTTTACATAATAAATATATCATGGAAAATTTTCAACAAAATATAAATACAATAAGATCAAGTTTTTGTAGTGTTGTTAATTTTACACATGTTTTGAACAAAAATGTCACTTTTTAACTGAAAACACAATGTTTCAGTAAATCTATCCACACCATGTGTCTGATATTCATGAAAGTAATTCATAAAATAAAAAAATTAGTCTTGATTCAATTTTCTAATGTGTGAAAATAATTCAAGCATGTTTTCTCAATTTTGAGCACATGATGTGAGTTTTGAACAAAAAAGTAACTTTTAAATGAAAACATTCACATTCAATCATACCATCCACACTCTATGTCAAATTTTTTTATGATTGATTCCTATATCTCTAAAATGAATCAAATATTATTTTCACAACATATTTGGAAAATCGATGTATATTTTATTGGTTTTGAAAATGTGATTCATGTTTTCAACTAAAATGACACTTTGAAACATAAAATATACTTATTCAGTCAATATTAAAACACTTTATATCGAATTAATGTGAATTTTTTTAATATAAAAAAACAATAAATTATTAATATTATTTCATATTTTTAATTATAATCAAATTGTTTTTTATCAGTTTTCACTTTATGATGTGTTTTGAGAAATAAAATGTTAATTCTATCTTAATAAAATCAGTTTGAGTCATACTAGCCACATCTTGTGAAAAATTGATGTGTGTTTAATTCAAAAACAACTCAAATGAATCAAATAACTTTTTCCTAATGAAAAAATATTTTCTAATGATGATTTCCATGTTTTGACTATGTAACGCATGTTGTGATATAAAAGATTACATTTACACTTAGAACACACACTTTGATTCATATTAGTCACATAGTGTATCAGATTGATGTATGGTTGATTTATTTATGTCATAAATGAGTCATGGAACATTTTACTAAAGTATCATGTTAATTAAATTATATTTTTTTAATTATGTGACACACTTTTTAACAATACAATCATTTTCTAAAACAATAATCTATATTATCTATATTATTGATACTTAGATTTAAACATTTAAGTTATAAAGTGTCTCCACATAAATCTTACATAATATGATAATATACATTAAAAAATAATTAGTAAATTTACCTAAATATTCTTTGTCTGTAAAAAATGAAAAAAAATTACAAAAATAAAAGGAAATAACCTCATTATGATGTCTAAAGAAATTTAAACCCCTTGTTAGACTCCCACTCAATCGTAAAAAAATTATTTCTTGTTTGGAATATATGGGTTATAAAATTTTTTTTAGTAAAAGAAAATTATTAACAAAAAATTAATAAATATTTTAATCAAAATTGATATTTTCATTAAAAATACCTCTTTTGGGGTATTGCTTTATGGACGAATTATGATAAATTTCATAAATTTAGAAATGAACAAGTCACATTTGTTATCATTAATTTGTTTTTGGAACTACGAAATTCTAGAGAAAAATAAGTAATTTATATCAATTTTCATAGTGAAATATAAATTTTCATAAAAAGGTATTTATGATAAATAAACAACTACATAACATAAATGAAGTTTTAAAAAAATTTAACATAAAACATATAATTGTATTTTTTTATAAAATGTTGAATTTAGATTATTATAAATTCATTATGTGATATATTTTTTTTTTCAATTTAATGGATATAAAAAAATTATATCCAAAAAAAATATCTCTATAATATCAAAATTACCAATATTGATCATCAAGATATTCCTAAGAATGAAAAGGTATGTAATGACTTGACCTAGTAGGGCCCACCTGGCCAGCAGAATACTAGGCCACCCCAACCCCAAGCCCACATCCATATGCTTGGGGATTACAATATGAATCAATTAGGCTTAAATAAAATTTGAGTCCTTTTCTTATATTACCTATATTCACACACCCAACCATCTCCTTATAGATGTGAAGTGGAATAATATTAAAAGATATTAAGATCTGATGTAAAAACCATGAATGTAATAACCTATTGGGAATATAGAAAATTTTGACTATGTAATCCAAAATATAACAGAAAAAATACACACACATAGGGAAAATATGTGAAAAAATGTAGAAAACTAGAATAAAAAATAGCTACGAGAGAACATCTTCTGATCTCTATATCTCGACTGCCACATGTAGTCAATACACATGTGTATCCATTTGATCCTATGAAATTACCTCCAATATGTCTGTATTCTATATAATAAATGACATGTATGGAAAAATACAATGCTTGGGTGAGTATATAAGTTCCTAGTATGATGCTAGGAAAAATTAAGATGGATAAATAAAAGGAACGATAGAAGTAGTCAACTTTTCCCAAAGTGTAACACCATAGAATTATAAAGTAGAATTTTGTATTCAATGATGTTTATGACACACAACAACAAACTATAAAAAGGGAATATTTTAACATGGTACATTATAATATATTCATTATCTTAAATAAATATAACATATTTTATAGATTTAAATTCATGAAATGATGAGTTGTCTTGCATTACACACAAGAATAACCATCCCCGATGGCTTGCATTAAACAGAAGATAGAGTTTTTGTAAAAAATATATTATTAAAATATTATTATTTAATATAATATTATATAATCTAGACATTATGTTATAATTTATGAATATTATTATATGAATTATTAGGATTTAATAATTTTAATAAATAGAAAATGAATTCATTGGTTTTCAGTTAATGAGAAACAAAAATAAGAACTAATTTGATAAAAAAAATAAATATATTTTTTTATACTTCCAAAGAAGATTTATCATAGTAAAAAAATTTAATTAAAAATAATTAATTATTTTATTCAAATATAAATTTTATATATTCAATCTATTATTTTTGATATTCGTCCAATATATTTGATAGGAATACGACAAGAAAAAACTCTATTTTACACATAAAAGCCCATATTTTTATAAAGGCAATTTTACAACATTTTAATAGAGAGCCAGTTTAAATATTAATTTTGATAAATTAATTTATATAATACTTAAAAATAAACTTGAAAATTGAAACAATAATTTTAATTATGTGACGGGGAATTTTTGATATTTTTAAGATGCATATCATTTTTAATGAATAGTTAAAAATACTAAATTCTAGTTCAAAACTACATTTTCATCAAATTTATTTATAAGGTAAAATTATAAATTTAATTTTTTAAATGTTAAATTATATAATATTTTTATTAATTAATACAATTAATGTCACTGGAATCAATTTCACTTTGAAATTCATTTTAAGAACATACCAACCTTTTGAATGTTTTTACTTTAAAAATATGCATTGTCATCCCACCTCCACTAATAAATTTAAATCAATTGATAACTATCCTATGATTTAAATTTATAAAAATGGATTCAATATTTGCAATTAAAAAAATTTATCATTTATAATAATAAAAAATTTGTTTTTTTCAAAAAATATTAGTGAAATTGATTAAAATTAATTACAATTAATAAAGTTAAATTAAGATTAATAAGAGACAAAAAATAAACCTTAATGCCCAAAACAACATACACACTTGTAAAAGTGCTATTAGATGTCCATATTTAGACATAAAATTTATTTTCTTGAAATGTTACCTCTATTAGATCAACATGAAATATAAAAACATGGGAAGAATTCATTTTTCAAAATATTACAAAAATTCCACTCCTCCAGTACTATAAAAGGCCACCACATCTTTCCCTTCCTAAAACCGCTAAAAAACACTAAGGTTCTGAAAATATAATGATAATATCTTCCCAACATTACTTACCTTCACCTTTAATCCTACCTTTGGGTGCAATTCCTACCATTAAATACCTTTGGTATAAACAAAAAGGTGTTACCACATTTTAAGGCAACTCTTTACAATGATCACTTTCCTTTCATTTTCTTCTTAAAAATATTAAATATTATTATTCCATGTTCATATGATAAAACATAAAACCTAAATATATTTTTATTTTTTTTCAATTGGTTATACCTACACATACACACACCTCCATCTAATGGGTAACAAACATATTGTATCAATGTATGGTGATCTACTACCTCATGAAATGATGACTGTTCATTTTTCTCTACAACTTATAATTATGGCCCTTATGATATTAAAAATATTCATATATTTTTATATTATATATCTTTTGTATTTATAATTATGTAATTTTATTTAACACATACTGTTATACTTTCCACTTTATGAAAAAATGATAACATTATTTGAGGAAAATGGTACTAAAACATAAAATGGATATGAATATCCACATGAACTAAAATTTTTAAAATTGGTATGAGACACTTTGTAATGTATAAATATTTTTTTCCAAAATAATAACATTAATTATATTTCTATGTTATTTCCATTTGAGGAAGTTATATGATTGTTGTTAAAAAAACATTTCATTTTCTCTCATGTGGTTATTCATGTCCATTTTAAGTATTAATACCATTTTACACTCTTTATAACATTAGTTGTTTTATAAATTTTATTATTAAAACTTGAAATCAATTCTCTCTTTAGTGTGAGAACCTTTTTTCTTCTAAAAACCACGTTTTATGAAAAAAATAAAAAAATCATTTAAAAATATTTAGGATAGAATGTTTTACCAATTTAATCGTTTACCATTGTTTTCAAAAGAATGTTCTTATTTATTTTTGAAAAAGGAATATTTATTACCATTAAAAAATAAAATGGAATGTTCTTTTTACCATTTATGGGTTGTACGGATTTACCAACCATAATTTCTTTAAAGCATTATTTTCATGTTTAAAAGGTTACGTTTTGAATAAAATATTTTCAAAAGCGATTTTCAAAGAATGGGTTTTTCATAATAAAAAGATATTTTCCTCAAGAATGATTCTAAAAGAAAATTTATTAGTATTTATATTCGTTAATGTAAACAACACTTTATTTTACTCTACTTGGGGTATGTTTAATTAATATCAACTTTAATTTTTCTCTGGATAGTTTTTGACTGATTTGGCCAAGGGTAGTATTTACATTCACATACTTGATTCCTTTTATTGACCTTGAAATATTCAATTTCTTTTTATCATTCGAAATTGATATTACCCTAAATAAACATATCATTTTTCATTGAAATGGTTATTACTTGAACCGTAAACTACTTCCTATAAAGTGTTTACTTTTAATGTTATTTGATTATTTGGGTAAATTTGGATAAACCCACATCACTAACTCCATATGAATATTTGATAAAAAACATTGTAAAATTTTTTATTCAATATATATGTTATTTTTTTAGTTTTATATCATGAGCGTGGCTTGGATATAGATTTCCCCTCGATGCATTGGTAGTCTCATGAGAAGATTCATTTGGATAGACATCTTAGATTAGTTTTACCCTATATATTGTAAATCATCATGAGAAATTTCTTGACGGTAAAGGTACCATATACCTATGAAACATGACTTCAAATTATCAAGAATTTCCCTCATTTAGTTTGATTTTTTAGTCATCCATGATATTTTTCACTGACATATCTATAGATACATTCACATTACGTACATTGATTAAATGAAATGTGTTTTAGTTTCTTACCATTCCATATTTATTTTTTCATATATGGTTACATGAATGGAATATGTGTTTAGTAATTAACTTTCCATGTTTTTAATTCACATTGATTTTGTATTGATTATGTTATACATTAGTTTCCCTTTCTCAACATTTGATCTCACCCTTATTATGTTTCATTCCACAATAATCCAAGAAGTGTACTATGAAATATATTTAGGGAAATAATTGATGTAATATTGTTATCCTAAATTTTAGTTATTTATTCATAAATAAGAATAAAATTATGTTATAATTATTTTATTCATTTGTAATAAATGTCTCATGTATGTTCTCAGTTAACAAATACTACTAAACTCTCTTTCCTTTGGGATTTGATGCCTTGTAATCATTCAAATGTACATGACAAAAAACACTAGCTCCTACTCTTCTAGGTTTAGTCATATTATTGTTAATAAAGGAAGGTTGGTATTAACCTTGGTAACTAGATTTTGAAAAATATAGGATAGATAACATACCTGTAATGTATAATTTCAGGATAATTATATAAGAACACATTATAATTTTATTAAATTAGATATTATGTTGGTTTTATAGCAACACATCCTTGTCTAGATTCTTCAATTGGATGTGGTTCTTTAAAATATGTACGTAAAATTAATAAATCCAATATGGTGTATTGATCCTAACATGGGGTAACCTGCTACATGATAATGGTCCATACTATGCACCTGGTTTCACTCTCCTTGGGTTTTTGCTTAGGATAAACAACATTTTTATTACAAACCTCTATGAAGGATTTTGACAATGAATAACCTAGGTTGAACCTAATGTGTTTTAGGATCAATATAAAAATTCATAGTTTAGAAATCCTATAAATGATATAATAGATAAACACTATACCAAGGAAGGACCTATGTAAAATAAAATGGAAGAGTTATTTTTTTATTGAGGTTTTATTGAAGACCTTAAATAAAATGTTTTTTAATGATTAATTTTTTTTCAAGAATTTCGATTATATTTAGATTTGAAATTATATTAATAAGGTTTTAGAAAAGAGAAATTTTTAATTTGGGTGAAAACCAATCGAATTATTCAAGGCTGTGGGTCTTGCTCCCATGACCAAAGGACCATAATAGTTTCATGCCAAGAACTGACCTACACAATGTCTTGGTTAATTATTCATTGGTTTTAGTTAAACATTTTTAATAAATATTAATGATGAACTACTAATATCAATTTTTATGAATAAATATTAATATATTAACTATATTAGTATGGAAAACTATTTAAATAGAAACTATCATAATTTTCTGGCATTTTTATGCCTTGTGATCATTTGAATGTTTCTTTTAGTGCTACATGTAGAAAAATTCAATATTGATAATTAATTTCTTGGAGTAAAGGGATGAACTAGAATTTGAACAAATCATAACAAAAAGTTAGTGTTTTAATATGAAATTTAAACCTACCATGATGTAATATTTCTTTTTATTATTAGTCAATAAAATAATTATCCAACATTAAGAAGATGACATTGAAATTATTTTTTTCCTAATTTATTAATTTTTGTTGAACTGGTGGCCTTATAAATAATCATGATTTAAGGCCATAAACATTCCATTTACAATTCAATTGTTTTGGATTGTTGACCTCATTCAATACCTATAAATATTTATACTTTTCCTCCAAGTATATATTTTCACTTTCCCCTAATGTACTCCTTCTTAGAAACCTAATTACATGGTTGTCCATGTGATCTTCGAACTTCCCAATATCTCTTTTCTAGATGATGTTTTGAAATCACTTATCGTGATGTGGTATTTAAATGTTTTAAATATCAAACAATATTTTACCATGAATAATTTTAAATTTATAGGATTAAATTAAATTGTGGTGGGAATGATTTAACACCCCAAAATTCTAAATTACAACATCGTATTCAATGGTGTGTGTTACACGCAACACCAAGTGTACAACGAGAATATAATAAGCTGATAATTTAAAAAATATTTACTATCTTAAAAAATATAATATATTTTATATCTTTTAATTCACTCAACACCATGTTAGATTGCGCTACACGCTAGGGGGAGCATCCTTGGTGGCTTGCATTACACACAAGACTGAGTTTCAACAAACAACAAATATATTGTTAAAATATTATTATTTAATATTATATAATATAACATAGCATTTATGTTAGTATTTATGAATATTATTTACTAAATTATGAAAATTTATGGTTTATATAAATATAAAATGAATTCATGGGTTAAAAATTAATGAGAAATGAAAATAAGAACGAATTGGATATAAAAAGAAATATTTTTATTTTTATAAATCCAATGTATATTTATTATAATAATCATAATTAATTAAAATTAGTGAATTATTTTATCCAAATATAAATGTTATATATTCAATTAAATTTTTTTATGTATTTAATAGATTTTATAGTCATCAGATTATAACAAACACTATTTTATACATAAAAACCCATATTTTTATATAAGAAATTTTATCGCCATTTAATGGTCAACCCATTTAAATATAAATTTCGATACATTAATAGATTATCTATTTTTAAATAAACCTAATATTTTAAATAAAAACCTAAAAATTAGGTTAAGTGGAATTTTTGATATTTTTAAGAAACATATCATTTTTAATGAATAGTTAAAAATACCAATTTTTAGTTCAAAACACCATTTTAATATAATTTATATATAAGGATAAATTTTAATTATAATCCATTTAAAAGTTTAATTATTAAATATTTTGGTAAATTAATAAAATTTTTGTCATTGGGGTCAATTTTACAATGAAATTGATTAAAAAACATAGAAAACATTTTACATTTTTACTTTGAAGACCCCCATTATCATCCCACCTAATGGATTAAATTTAAATCAATTTATTCCAATTATATGATTGAAATTTGTAAAAATGGATTCCATATTTGTAATTAAAATAATTTATAATTTATAATAAGAAAATATTTCATTTGGACAAAAATATTAAGGAAAGTGACTAAAACTAATTACAATAATTATGGTTAAATAAAGATTAATAATAGACTAAACCTTAAACGTAAGGCCCAAAATGACTTATAACATTTCCAATATCTATTTTTGGACATATTTAGTCCCTATACCTAATTTTATTTAATGGTTTCCATTTTTTTTATCCATGTGCAACATGAAAAATGTTGGAAGAATTCCATTGTCACAATATTACAAGATTGCCACTCCACCATCACTATAAAAAGACACCACCTCTCCCCATTCATCAGACCTATGAAACCCCTTAATTTCGGAAACTATATTCAGATATATATTCCCTTCTTCCATTAAATTTACCTTGATTCCTCACTTTGTTTATAAAGGCTTTAAAGGGGGATCTTTGGAATAAACAGAAATGAGTTACATGATTTTAAAGGTCCAATGATCACTTTTCATTAATTTACTTATCCACCAACTTAAATATTATTATTTCATGTAAATATAGTCACAAAGGTATCATAAATAATCTTTAATGTTATTATTATATTATTTCATCCTAAACTTACACACATCTCAATCTAATGGGTAACATACATACTGTTTCTATGTATGGAGAACTACTGTCTCACGAAATGATTAATGTTCATTTTTCATTGACAACCTAAAATAGTATAAATTATGATTAAAAATAAATTTATATATTTTATATATTATATAAATTATTTATTCTGATTATGTAATTATTTTACAACACATACAATTATACATTCTACTTTCTGCAAAAACGATACATCGATTGTGGAAGTGTGGACTACAACCTCTTTAAAAAAATTTGATCCATTCATGATATACTAAAAATGTGTATTAGATAGATATAATTAAAAATATTTATAATTAATATCATATATATAAAATTAATGGTATAACTAAATTTTTTGTTAATATTATATATCATTTTCTTTATTACCCTTTCACGCACTTAAAAAGTGATAATGTTGTTCATGGACGAGGGACTAGTGCCTCCTAAACATGATGTGATTTCATTCAGATGAAAAGAAATATATTTTTATATATATAAATATAATTATATATGATTAAATAATATTTTATTTGAGATACAATTATCATTTTGTAAATATATAATTCTAGTTACCTTCTTTTCATAACGATCATTGGTAAATGAGAACATTACTCTCGCATATATACGACATAACATCACTATAATTGTATTATTCATTCATTTTTCAATAACATATTTAATGATTGATTTTAAAATTTAAATTTATGTATAAATATTCTAATTATTTCATTATTATTATAATAGATATGTTATATTATATCTCGTTTTACCATAGTTTTCCTTCTAAAGATGTTTTTAAAACATGAACCAAATTTTGTCAAAACACCCAATGTAAAGATAATGGTTCATATAGTTGTATAAAACATGGTTATTAGGGAAGTAAAATTAATAATTAACATGAAAAATTTCTGAAAAATATAATAATTAACCTTGGTTTATTATATATGAAATTAAAGGATGTTCACCTGAAACAAAGCGTAAGGTAAGGGAATATCATCAATCTTTTTTACATCTATGAGGAAAATTTCCTATTCACCATTTAAAAATTATATGTAGTATATATAATTCCCCTTTTATTATATAATATAATTAATCCTATTAACTTCATGGTATTTTAATCTTTCATTTAATGTTATTCCTTCATGAGGATTATAATTTAAAATGTAAAAAAGCTCTATATGATACTTTGGACTTTTTAAAGATTATTTTTTTGTACTATATAATTAATGATATTTCAATGGTTTTTTGATTAGTGTAAATTATACGGACATTGTTCAATAAAACCTTTCCTTTTATCTCATTTGGTTATTCACGACCATTTTACGTATTAGTTCCATTTTTACAATCATTGGTACTCAAGGTGTTTTGTAAAATATTTTTATGAAAGAATGAATTTATTATTTTTCTATTCATAGATCCTGTTTTCTAATAAAAACAATGTTTTATTAAAAAATTCAAGAAACTCATTTAATATTATTTGGTAAAGACATTTTTTACTTTTTTCTTTTACCATGTTTTCCAAAAAAATCTTATTTTTTCTTTCTGAACAAATTAACTTTCAACCTTTAACTATGAAAAGTGAATATTATTTTTTCCTTGTATGGATTGTATGGATTTTCCTGCCTTTATTTCTTTGAATCATCCATTTCATATTTAAAGTGTTACTTCGTATAGAAAATATTATCAAAAGTGATTTTCATAGAAATTGTTTTTCAAAGCGTTTTCATAATAAAAATAAATTTCTATGAAGAATGTTTTTAAAATATAGTTTTATAATATTTATATTTATCAAAGACAAAATCCCATTATTTTACTCCACTTAGGGTATGATATATTGATTTTGTCCTTAATCTTATTCTAGATGGGTTATGATTGATTTGTAAAAGGATAATATTCACATTCACTGAATTGATTCCTTTTAGTACCAATGAAATATTCAATTTCTTGAGATCATTTGACATTGAAATTTTCCTAAATAACCATATCATTTTATGGTTATCAATATATCTTGATCCATATAATATTTCTCATATAGTGTTTATTTTTTGTTTTATTTGATTATTAGGATAAATATTGATAAACCTGTAT
Source organism: Viscum album (assembly GCA_963277665.1). Classification (NCBI taxonomy): domain Eukaryota; kingdom Viridiplantae; phylum Streptophyta; class Magnoliopsida; order Santalales; family Viscaceae; genus Viscum; species Viscum album. The sequence goes on along the minus strand of OY728128.1, from coordinate 2,076,418,162 downwards.
GTATTAATCCATAGAGAAATTTGATAATGCATTTTGTTAATTTCATTATTAGTTATACGAGGAATGTTTGGGACTAGTACTACACAAGTGGGTCTTGTTTATAGATAGTTCCTCAAGACATCAGTAGTCTCATTAGATGAGTCATTTGGCTAGACACTTTAGATGGGTTTTTACCCTATATGTTATAAAATATATTGTGATATGTATTGATGGTAAAGGTACCTTATACATAGAAAACATGGCATCAAATAATAAAGAATTTACCTCATTTTGTTTCTTTTATTAGTCATCCATGATATTTTTGATCAAAATGTCTATAGATACATTAAAGTAAAATTCATTGATTAAATGGAATGTGTTACACATTCATACATTTCTATATTTATTATTCCTTATATTATTATTTGAATGGAATCTGTGTTTGTTGATTACCCTTCCATATTCATTATTCTCATTGATTCATTATTTCTATCCCTATATATTACTTTCCCTTACTGATCATTTGAACACACCCTTATTATGTTTTTTTTCATAGGAATCCAAAAAATGTATGATGAATGATATTCAGGGATATACAAGATGAAATAAATTTATCATCCATGTTAATTTTTATTTATAATGAATAAATAAATTATGTTTTAATAAGTGTATTTATATTTAAAATAATATGCATGTATGTACCTATCTTACCATGAATAATAAACTCTCAGTCCTTCGGGATGTGATTCCTTGGAATAAAGAAATTTTAATTGATAGTAGAAACTGGATTTCAGACCTCCGGGGTTGGGTTAATACACAAAGAAAGAGGTAAATGAAACCCAATACAATGATACATGATCATAAAGAAACCCAAATGAGATATAAATGGCATCTCTATATCGAATCCCATCACAATATAATGACTACGGTTGTAGTTACAATGGTCTATCATCGATTCCCAACATCTCGAGTGTTAATATGATGATTCCTTGAGGAGTACATGAACCTTTTCTCCATTCCACAGACTTGGGGAGTGAAATATCTAAAATATAAGGGCGAGAATCCTAGAAAAAAATTAATTCATCTTAGAAAATAGATGAACCAATAAACTTTAGTGGATCACTATCTCTATATCTGGATATAGAATTTGGGGGAACAATTACCTGGTGTAATAATAGAGTGCCATCCCTATTGATAGAGGACCCACAATCGTATATGGGAGTACTGTCTATACCTAGTATAATGAGTATGGGTGACTTATCCCTAGTGTGATAGGAGAGGACCATATAAATATAAATAATGATTATAGATTACATTTATCCTAGTTTTATAGGGGTGTTCCATACATAAGGAAAATGAAATGTTCTCTGGTGTGAAAGGGGAGTACTATTTCTTTCTAAACTCTTTGATGATCCTTCCTAATCAATACCATATTCATGTGTTAGCTAAATAAGTATCCCACTCTGGGTATCTAAAATAATTTTTTATTTTCCATAATTATGGCTACCATCACATTTTATGTGGAAAAAACCTCAAGATAGGCTATTCATTGGCCAAAATTGGAGTTAAAACGAAAGAAGATATGAGATGTAAAAGTTCCCCAAAAAATGGAGTGCACAATGTGTATTGGGTCTACACGGTGTGCGATAATAAATTGATACCTGTATATGTTCTCATATAGACATGGACTACTATCAATTTCACTAAAAATTGTGTAAAAGGGACCACATGAAAAATCATGACTACCCAGGGCCTGCACGTCTTCTCTAAGTCAGGGCCATGTTTTTTAGGTCATGTTGTGTATCAGGAAGCACCTGGGTATTAGCACATACTTGTGTACCCCTAGAGTAGATGGAATTTCCTCCCATATAAGGTGATAAGAGTGTTCATTCGGCACATGGTCTATCAAACCATGGAGGGTCCCACAACTTGTAGACTAGCCACACGGTGTGTGATCCTTCTCTTTTTTTTGAAAGCCCTAGCTATCGCAGCTGGGTTACTAAAAGATTCATGTTCATCCTTGTACATTCTATATATGAAACACCCCGACCATATAATCATGGATTCAGTGAATTATTTTAATACATTTTCATGACTAAAATGAATCCAATCATGAAGAACATATTCGTTTATTTGTCTTAGAAAATATATTAAATACATGAAACTTACCTTAAAATTCAAAACATATAATACAAAATAGATAATTATTTGAGAACACCATTATTATCCTAGAATAACCCTTAATATCAATCATAAAACACTTCTTATAATTGTAGGAAAATAAATCATAAAACATGGGATAGTTTACATGATAAGTAAGGGTAAACAATACTGGAGAAGCATTCATAAATAATAAGGAGCTTCTAAGGAAAGGTATAAAACTAAAACATAATCCTTTTAAACATAATCATCAACATAATTTGGTGAGAATAAATAATATAATTTCATATAAAAATTCAAATATATATTAAACTTATCTAATATTAACTTGTAATAACAATAAGAAATCTCATAATGAAAGAATGCATAATACCAGAAATCATAACCATAATGTCTAGGTGTTGTGCCAACACCATACATAAATGGGTAAAACCCAAAACAGGTTCGTCTCATGAGACCTACCAATATATCGAGGGGCTATAGAATTCCATGTCTATCATGTAAAAAGTCGATTTCATTCCTCATATATAAAGGTTGAAACCTAAAATTAACATTCAGATTAAAACAAGCATATTAAATGTTAATACATTAACCATAAACCATGCATGGAATAAAAATTATGACAAACACAGTCAAACATATCATAAAACATTAAATAAATAATGGAAGATTGTATAATAATAAATCATCCCCAATTAATCATAAAATCTAAAAACTTATGTTGAAATATATGAACATAATATAATAAAATCCTTAAAATTAATTGAGCGAAATTACCCTTTTTTACATTGAAATCATATAAAAGTTGCAAAATTATGAAAGATAACATTTCTTTTGAATATAACATTGTGATCTTGTAATATAATATACAAAATATTAAATCTTCATAATGAGGTAAATAATATGTTAGAACTATATATGTTAACAAAATTCATTCCTTAATTTTTTGGAAATGACATAATGTACATCATTTTGAAAAGAACGAAAATATTCCTTTGAAAAAATTTTATAAAGAAAAAAACATAGGTAAAAATTACTTTAAAAAAATAGTTGATATTATTTTACTATAAATTTAATGAAATCTAGATGTGGATGATAATGATGTCCCGGTAGTTACTTACATATAAACAACCACATATAATAATGCGATTGTGAAATTAACCATTTCCTTGTACTTTCTTTTAGTAAAGGGCGTCTAAACCTCATGTATAATTATTAAAGCATGTTATTAAATTATACCATGACCATGAACATATTTATTATTAATTATATAATCCTCTTATATAATTTTGTTAAAAATATATCATTTTTACCATTATTTCGGGTGTTAACTACATCATTTTCCTATCCGTGTTTTGTTATGTGAGTCACGTTTCTAAGGAATAGGATATATTTTATTCATATAAAGAATTATATTAAGTTCATAAATGTAATATTAACTCATATTATAAATTTTATGACCTTTATTTAATGGTTATTGTGGAGAATGAATATCTCTACACTGGGGGGATAGTATGCCACACGTACAAACGAGAAAGAGTATCATTCCCATGGTGAATAAATGTTTTGGAATTGGATTGTATATTAATTATAAATAATAATTACCGTGTTTTATCAATTATTTATATCCATTATATTCATATTTATTCCCATCCATATAATGTAGGGTTGAATAACATATTATATCATAGCATGGAGACGGTAAGCTGTATGTACGTACGCATATTGATATTGTTATTTGTATGATGGATAAAAGGAGGAATATGGTTTTATCATAATCAAAATAACATATCATTATATAGATGATACTATATTTATTACTTTTGTATATAAACAACAAATAATGATGAATTATAAGAATAAATGAAATTGAATTGAATGGGTAAAATGATTACCTCTTCTTCAAGCGCCTCCTTGTGATTTACCCAAAAGGACTCCATAAGTTAGCTTTCTGCCTGAAGTATGGCCACTAGGATTATTTGATTAATGTTTGGAGGACATTAGTGTAGGATTCAGATGAACTAAAGGACTTTATATTTGTGAATAAAAGATAATGATATGTACCCTTTTATAGGAATGTTGTGGGACACCTTAGGAAACCCTAAAAAAATTAAATTAATATAAATTAATTTTGAATTACTTATGGATTTAATGTAAATTATGTAGAAGATAATATTAGAATGGGTCTAGGAACTTTCAAGAAATATAATTTATATATGTTTTTTTAGTTTAAACATTTTCATTTTGATTGATCCATATTAAATCTATTTAATTTTAATTGTGAAAATAATATTCTAACTGTTAAATGGGTATAAATTTATACTTATATAGTGTAAATTGACAATAAATATAGAATTTATGACATTTTAGACAGTATAATTATAAATATTAAACTTTTAATGTTTTTTATAATTTTTATATAATTTAATAAAATTTTATTTTTATTAAAATATCAATAGTGTCTATCTTGACACTATTGATTACATTGACATTAAATAAACTCCAAACATAATGAAAACTATGAAAAAAGCCATTAATTACACTCCTAACATGTCATAATCACCTAGAATATTCGTAGATCACCTCAATTATTTCAAATTATTATTATTATTTATTTAAAAATCATTATTTGATATTTATATTAATAGAACAATTACTTATTCACTTTTGGGTCATTATTTATGACAATTATTTCATCTCTAAAAACTAAAAATAAATTGCGATGATGTATATAGTTGTTTTATATTTCCAAATACTATTAATTATAAAACTTATCTCCATGATATTCATATATTATATTTTTTTTATCATATAATAACTAAGAGTGTGACACTTTGTCACATTCCTTAATTTTAATAATATCTATGTCAGGTTCAAGGATAAGTGTTAATTAAAATATTCAAAATTAATCATTATGATATATTTATCATTATAATAAATAGTTGGAAAAATATTTATTTTTATTAATTTTATAACATTTAAAAAACATTATTATTTTAAAATATCTTAAATATCAATTTTGACTATATTCATTATTTTGTCTCATAAAAAATCAAATCAACATGATATATTCAAACGAGGACTTATAAAGCATTAATAATAAGTCCAATTCATCAAGATAATTTTTTTGACATTAAATCAATCTAATTATATTAATATTTATATTATTAATATCATTTTATGATTCATTAATTAATAAATAAATTACTACCTTATCATTATATCACTATTTAATTTAATAAATTATTTTATAAAATTTTAAATAAATTAACATGTTGTAGATACACATTTTATATTAATAATTACTAGTTATTTTATATAATATCACATATATATCCTTGTATTAAAAATAATTCACTTGTAAAAAATGAAAGTATAACAAAATTGTATTGTCATTAAATATAATATAATTAATATATTAAAGTCATCAAATAGTCTCCAAGTTGCCCTAAAATTGACCAAAGAATTATTTCAATAGAAACACACACAACTAATTAAATTAGTATAAGTGTTAGGTCACCATTAAGTATTATTATATTGTTTTTACCTTTGATTACCATGTTTTCCTTGAACCGTTGTAAATAAAATTAAAAAATTTATTATTCACCAAAAAATTATTTTCATACTATTAGACAATATTTTTATACAGATTACATCCATGTATTTCCGTTTATTCAAAATTAAATTCACATAAGTGTTAATATTACCTTTAATGCTAATCCTTCACATGTTGCTAGATGGAGAGTAAAAGTGACATCCAAAAGTTTGATAAATTTCTATATCTAATTTTATTATAAAAATATTTACAATGAACTAGATTTGATTAATATATTTATTATTAATCAATTGTGAATTTAAAATCTATTCATCTTAAATTAATTATTAAAATGAAAATCATTGTTATTAACAATAATGCAGTATTTTTCTTTTTTTATCAAAAAATGAACCATCTGTGAGAAATACCAAAAATTCACCGTAAGGGGATTTTGATATTTGAAATTGAAAAATGAAGTTTATTATGAAAGATAAAATATATAAATTTTATAATTTGGTTAATAATATTCTAAACTTCTCTTTAAACTGGTAGTTTGGTTGATCATGATGCGCTCAAATTCGGTATTGCGTGCAATATAAGCAATAAAATTTATTTAAAAATATCACATACCATGAAATATTGGGGTTTTAAATTCTCCCATACTTTAATAAATTGAATCCTCGCGATTGGAAATTACACTTCGAAAACAAATGATTGATACTACAAAATACTTTTATTTAAAACCCACATCAAATTTAAAGTCACTAAAATTTACTTTTAATAAGATGGAAACGGAAATGTGATGGTCACCACCAAATTAGGCCTTTGAATAGGAAAACATTAGTGCAAATTGGAGATGCGTAATTGAAGTAAAAACTTAAATATTTATATGGAGTGATTGATTTCATTAATCACAGACAAGTGAACAATCATTGGAAAATTGAGGGTTTCAAAATGATAATTCTATGAATATTTAAAATTCCATTGGCTCAACATAATTAAGCTATTAGGATAACATATTTTTTTGGATAATTTTTCCTAAATATGAGGAGTTATTATACTATCCAGACAGAACTTGAGGAAAACTATTTGATTTTATTTCCTATCATAAGAATAATCTCACCATTTAGTTTTTCTAAATTTTTTTTATCTTCATCCTCCATACCTTGAAATCAAAGGTCAAAATGAATAGTTTATTCTAGAAGCACTTTTGATAAATCATAAGGCCACCATGTGCTTACTTCATCATCTATAGTTTTATTAAAATCGAAAAGGTTATCTAAATGTATCCAGAGAGTCAAACTTTATCCTCAAAAAATAATATTCCACGATCAACTTACTTCATTACAACCATAATATTTTTCCAAAATACTTCCATCCAAATTAACATTCCAATGTAGTGACTAAAATTCCAAAATCAATTTTAACATCAAATTCCATAAATAACTTATTGTAGATATTATTGTCACATATAAAATATTTGATCACTATAAAACCTCAATGAGAACATTCATGTTTCCAAATAATTAAATAGAAATTACTGTAGTACAATCCTTATATATCTCAGGATTCCTATAACCCGAGCTCTAATGATGAAATAAATCTTGAATCCAAATAAAAAATAACCTTAACCGATAAACATCACTCTTAAACCCATAACTACGCTTTGAAATCATATTCATTATTACCTCAATCATTTCATTTCCCATTTTTAATCTCTTCATCATCAGTAGTATAATCATTGCATGTATAACTTTGTTGATTATAACCATTGGCCAAAATTCATAGCACAAAGTGGGAAACATTAATCATAGTGATACAACCATGAATAATTATTTATAGGATCTCAATATGATGGAATATTCTCCACAATCCATAAGTCCATAGAATAAACCTTGGATATCCATTACCAAATCTAATTAATGATATCCAATACTTATAATTAACCTCAAATTCATTCATAGGGTATTGTTTTTCAAATCCTTGTTTTCTAAATCAAATTTCCAAAGTTGTTACTAAACAAAAAATGATACCAAATATAACATCCCAACCCCAAATGATCAAAGGAAGTGAATTATTTTAATTCAATGGAACAAATAAAAGGAATAAAATTTTGAAGGATGGATCAGTTTAGCAGTCTTGGAAAATAGATTACATACATGAACAATACATTTGAATTAAAAACATAAAATAAAACACAAATAATTCCATGAGAAATCAATTATTAACCATGAATAATGCTTCATATTTATAATAAAAGACTTATTGGCATCTTGGAAAAATAAAACATAATAAATTGGTTATCTCAAATGCTCAGAAGGGGAAAACAATACATCAAAATATTTCATAAATAAGCATAAACTATTAAAGAATTGTATTAAACTGAAACAAAATCCTTTTAAATATAATCTTTATCATAATATAGAAGGAATAAATCTAATATTTCTATTTAAATATCCACTTGTATATTTTATTATTCAAATATTTAAATGTAAAAACAATAAATAATATTATAATGAGGGAATGTATAATGTCAAACATCAAAAATACATTTTCTAGGCTTCCTGAAAAGACCCTACATAAAAAGGTAAAAACCCAAACTAGTATGTCTCACTAGACCTACTGATGCATCAAGGGGATATAAAATTCCCCACATATCCCTTACTATGTTCAATACATTCCTCATATGAAATTTTTAAAACACAATAAAAATATTTATATTAATAATAGCATATAGAATGTTAATACTTTAACCATAAAACTTGAATGGTATAAAAAATAACACATCCACATTCAAACATATCATAATACTTTTAATACAATACGGTAGATTGTATCATAATAATTAAAACTCAATTTACGATAAAATTCAACAAATGATGTTGACATAGATGAAAATAATCTAATAAAATCATTAAAACTATTTGAGATAAATTTCCCTTGATACTTTGAAATCATTTAAATAGTGTCTAATTTTAAAAGAATTTTTTTTTGAAAATATACATTTGATATAATATTATAAGAATCAAAATGTTAAATGGTTATAATGGTTTAAAATATATTCTCACTCGATATAGTTTAAAAAAACAATCTTTCTTTATTTTTTTTAAAAGGTCATAAAGTTCCTCATTTGGAAAATAATAGAAATTTTCCATTAAAACTATTAAATAAATTGTAAACAAGGGTAAATATGAATTTAAAGAATTTTTGTTTATATTTTGAAGTATATTTTAAAAAACATGGACATGTATGATAAAGTATTCCTAGTATATACTTACAAAGAAACAACCTTGAATAATAAAATGATTGTGAAAATAACGGTTTGCATGCACTTTTTTTTAGTTGAGGGTGCGTTAACCTCTAATATAATGGTTGGATCATTTTATAAAATTCTTATAGTACTATATATATATTTATTATATGATATATTATCTTATAATATCATTTTGTTAGTAATATATTAGTATTACCAATGTTTCGGGTGTAAACTACTCTATTTTCCTTTGCATGTTTTGTTATGTATGTCATGTTTCTTAAGAATAAGATATATTTTATTCATAAAAATAATTAAATTATGTTCATAAATAATATATTTACTCATATTATAAATTTTATGATCATTCTTGAATGGTCAATGTGTAGAATGGTTCTCACCTAGTCTAGGAGATTGTAGGTAGTACATACGCATGAGTGATGATATCATTTCTTTGATGGTTAAATGGTTTGGAATTGGATGTTATATTAATAATAAAAAATTATTATAATTTCTTATTATTTATTTATATTTATTATATTCATTATTATACCCTTCCCACTAATGTAGTGTTGAGTAAAAAATTACACCATGACGGGGATGAAGTAAGTCATACGTACGCACGCATGGTGATATTTTTATTCATAGGTTGGATAAAAGGAGGAATATGGTTTTCCGATAATCCTAAAAACATGATATAATGTAGATGATACTATATTTATTACATTATTATCAAAAAATCATCGTTAGAGTAAGAAGAAGATAAAACGAAATAGAATTGATTTGGTCAAACAATTACCACTTCTTAGAGCGTCTCCTTTTTATTTTCACAAAAGGACCACTTAGTACTGTTTTATGGAAAAAGTATGGCCTCTAGGATGATTATAGGGAAGTTGGCAGGATATTTGGGCATGTCTTGGCTGATTAAAGGTGCTTTAGAGGTCTGAATAAAAGAGAAGTATTGGTTCTTCTTTATATGAGAGGTAAGAGTCACTTAAGGAAAGTCTCAAAATATTAAATTTATATAAATTAATCTTTATTTACAAATAGCTCCAAAGAGAATTTTTTTAAGATAATATGAATATGGTTTTAAGTCATCACATAAAATTAAATTTATACATGTTTTGATTTTATTTTAAACCATATCATTTTGATTTATCCTTTTTTAATTTTAATTATTGTAATAATATTATATATAATAAATGGTTATAAATATTTTATTATATGCTGTAAATTGAAAATAAATGGATAATTTTTTCCATTCAGACCTAATAATTTTCATTTTATCAATTTTAAATAACATTGTTATTTTCAAAGAAATTAATAAAATTATATTTTTATAAAATATTAATAGTGTCAATTTTGACAACATTCATTACATTGACATTAAATAAATTCCAAAAAATAAAAATAAAATCAAACCAAACCATTGAATGTAATCATAAAATTTCATACCCACCTTCAAAATTTTTGGATCACCTCAGTTACGTCAAATTATAAATATTTTAATATTTTTAAAATTAACTATTTGATATTTCTACTAATGAAAGAATTACCTTTTCACTATTGCATCATTATTTACGGTAATTATATAGTCTCAAAAAATTAAAAATAAATGACTATGTCGTATATAATTATTTTATATTTCAACAAACTATTCAGTATCAATTTTTTCTCAAGGATATCCCTATATTAAAAATATTAAACTTATATGTAATGAGAGTGAGACACTTTGTCACATTCATTAATTTTAATAATATCTATGTAATTTTCATTGAAAAATGCCCATTAAATGATTTAAAAATAGATCATTATGATATATTTAATATTATACTTGTCATTTGTCCAAAATATATATTTTTATGAATTTTATATCATTTAATCAAATAATTTTTTTAAAATATCTTAAATGTCAAATTTGAATATATTAATTATGTATTCTTATACGAAAAACAAATAAACAATATATATTCGAACCAAGACATATAAAACAATAATTATATGTACAATTAAATAATAAAAATCACTTATGGTATTAAATCACTAAAATTATATTTATATTAATATTATGAATATCTTTTATAGGATTTTTCTTTAATTAAATCAATTACAACACCATCATTGTGTCACCATTTATTTAAATTATTTATTTCAAACAATTATAAAGAAATTACCATAGTATAGTTAAAAAATTTATATTCCTAATGTATATTTATAGTCGACCAGACCTCTTATATACCCACATATTAAAAAAAATACTTGGTAAAAAAAGTATAAAAAATTTATTGTTCATTAAAACATAATGTTATAAATATATTAAAATCCTTGTAGAGGATCCAAGTGGTCCCAAAATCAACCCAAGGATGATTTTGGTTAAAAAAACTCATCCAATTATATGTAGACAAGTTTTAGGGTAACTTTTTAAAAATATAACATTATTTTTACCTTTAATTATCCTTTTTAGCTTTAACTGTGGTAAATAAAACAACTAAAGTTATTATTCCCAAAAAAGTATTTTGATCCTATTGGACTAAATATTTATACTGATTACAACCATGTATGTCCATTTTTTAAAATTCAATTCACAGAAGAAGTAAAATTATATTTAATTCTTATCCCTCAAATGTGTCTCAAAAGTGGGTTATAGAGACATTCAAAAGTTCAATAAATTTTTATATATTATTTTATTATAAAAATAGTTCCAATGAACTACATTGGATTAATATATGTATTATTTATCTATTTTGTATTTAAAAAATTTAAATTAAAATAATTATTTTAATGAAAAATCCGCTTGATAACAACAATGCAATATTTTTCACTATTCATAAAAATTGAAACTATTAATAAAAGTTAAAAAAATAACCCCATTCTAATTTTGATATTCCAAATTCAAAAATTACTTGTATTTTGAAAAATTAAATATATAAATTTTATATTGTCATTAATACAATTTATAACTACATTTTAAATGACTAGTTTGGTAGATCATTTTATACTTGAACACAGTGTTGTGTGCAATGGAAGATATCAAATTTCATTAAAAAGATAATGTACATTGTAATCTAGTAATGTCTTAGTATATTTGGGATTTTCATTGAATCCAAGTAAATCTTCATTCATCATAATATAATTCCCATCGATTCTCTTTCCACATCCATTCATGTTAGGGGTCTCAGATCTGGGGTTTCATGTGTCTCATCTGTCATTGATGTTTGGATTTTGGCCTTCCAAACCCCTCACAACTTCTCCCATTGCCACTTATGCCACTACCATCACCAATTTAGATCCAAGATCCATCAATCCATCAACTCTACCTATATTCCTCGCTTATTCTTCCACAAAACTCCAATATGATTATATTTCACACAACCACTATGAATTTTGGGGTTCGGTCATGATTAAATCCATTTGACTATAGTTGAATCATGACCACATGGACCAACGACGAAGAACATGAAGAATGGGTGGGGGAAGGAATAAAAACAAAGGTTAAATAATTTTTTTCCAAACATTCTAGACTAATGATCGTAAAATATATAATTAGAAGAGTGGATTTCATGGCATATAATATAAAAATAAATCAACAATTTAATTTACCCGAATTGGCATCATAAATAGGGTTTATAATTCATAGATTAAAATCAGATTAACATAATCCATTATAAATCATTTAATAAAGAGAGGAAACAAAATTTGATGATATATTCCTTTATTATGTAAAATTTTTGGTTAATAATACATTTTCTAATGATGAGGTTGTTCCGCTACATCTAATGTATATCAATCTACCTTGATACAATCATTTTTGGATGTCAATCATCCAACGAAGAACGCTATCCTCCTCCTATGAAATATAGAAAGGGATATGTGTATTAGAATTTAAAAGTCATCATAATAGGATATGTATAAATTATTTAATACTTCATTTAATAAAATAAAAAAAAAATTATTTTGTTACATCAATTAAACACACCCTCCAATGACTACCTCAACTGGATGTCTGGAACCGACTAACATTAATTCACACATATGGTAAACCCCATGCTCTTGATTCAGTTGTGGTCACAAATATTTGAAAAAAGATTCCATTTTGGAGATATTAGATTTTTTCTAAAAACCAAACATTCATTATATTAATTTTTTTAATATTTTTAAAATACCAATTCTAGGATTACCAAGACTTTAAATATTATGTCATCTTATTGAAGGAATCTAGAAATATTTTATAATATAATTTAAACTCTTAAAATTAAAAAATAGAGTCTCTAAATTATTCCCTCATTCAAATATTTTCATCCCCAAAATTATAAACTATACAAAAAGGTGGGGATTATGAGCATCCATTTCCCCCTCCCTCTCACATGAGCCAATATTCATGACACCATGAACCTATAAAACATGAATCAATGGAATTATCTATCCACATAAGATCCTCAACTAACGATCATTGAATTACATCATGTATTCTACAAAGGTTGATTCATCCTATATGTCATTTTATCCCCATAAAATAATGTTCATATGATCGTCCACATATCTCCTCAATTCTGACACATGGAAGACATCATGCACCAGCTCCAATTGTGGGGTAAGGTCTATGTGGGAAGAAACATCTCTAACCCTCTAATGATTCTTGAATGGCCAGATAAGCATCAAGGATAACTTTACTATCTAGACAAATCTTATCAATATTCATTATGGTGAGACTCCCATAAAAATTTTGTCTCCCTCCATGAACTCCAAATTCCTATGAAGTTGATCTTCATCATATTTATAATGAATTAAAGTTGTCCTAAATATCTCCAAAATGACCTTGACCTTCTCCTTCATCCCCCACACTATCTCTAGACAAATAAGAGATCTGACAACAATATTTTTATATCATATGAATGTCTTAAATTGTCTCCCATATAGGGCCTTGAAATTTTACAAACTGATATTAGACTAATATATATTATCATATGAAAAAATACAGAGAAGTTTATTGGTCCTACTGGATTTGGTTGAAGTAAAACACACAAGACCTCAAACAAATTCTATAACACCTGGATAGTGGGATCATTCTACCCCTCCTTCAAAGGGTGATAATTTGTACTGATCCTTAATTGAGTACTAAATTCCCCAAGAATTATTCTCCATAACAGTGACCTGAACCATGGATCATATTAAGAGATATTAATCAAGGGAACCCTATGATGTCAAATGATCTATCAATCTTACAATTTCCAAAAACTGTATCGTGATCTCAGCTCCCTGATAGAACAGATCTCTGAAAATATTGAAAGTGAATCAACTATCACCTATATGGAATCATGGCCTATCACTATTCATGTAAGACCTATAAAAATTACATAGATATTCCATCCCATTTTTATAATGAGAACTCAATAGGATTCAAAAAACCTTCCATAACTAAGTGCTCATCATGTAGGTTCTAGGCATAGTGGAATAATGTGATGGGTCATGCCCAATTTTTTTCATTCCTCATGATAAATTAACAATTTTAGATTTATAAAATGATGAAAGAATTAATGGAATTTAAATAAATAAAATAGAAAATGAATAAAACTCTAAGACCATGGAATTTGATCAAATTATATTATTTATAATAAATTTATGAAAATAATGAATTAACTTATGAGAAATTACTTCTTCATTGATGGATTTGAAAATGGATCTATGTCATATCATTATTTCATTGTAGGAATCAAGGGAAGATCCCTATAGCAGTGATCCACATGTGGTCCAAAAATCCGTGAACACCACCATAAGAATATTTGGGTCCAATCATGGAAGATCCTAACGCTTGGGTTTTTTTCTATTAAACTATTTTATAATTGCTTAAAAATGATTATCTTTGATATCATTTGAATCGATTGTGGAAGTTGGAGGAAGATCCATATCCTTTCTTCGAAGTGTTCTTGGAGAAGTGATCTCTCTAGGGATTTGAGAGGATTCTGCAGATTTTTTAGCCATAATAAACCAAATGAATTGGTTCTAAAAAAATATAGTTGGGTTTATAAACATATACTATTGAAAATAAATAATTTCAAAAGTGCCTCTAAATATTAATTTAATACTTATGGAACCCCATATCTATATTATTATTATTATTATTATTCTTTTGACATACACTAAACATGGGAATTAAAATTAAATAATATTTATTTATATAATATCCAACATATATTATTTGTCATTAGGAATATAAACATGGTCTTATATTCCAAAAAAATATCTATAAGGCCTTCAATAATGAATTTTTGTTTAATAAATAAATTTCACTTCATTACTCACCAATAAAAAAATAAATATCTTATTCAATACATAGGAAATACATATTTATTAAATATTCTACTCACAAAATATTCTATTGATTAACTCATTAAATGAAATATGAGATCATGAAAAAATGAATAATTATTAAAATTTGTGTGATAATAATATTTATCCATCTTGTTAAATAATAATAAAATATATTATTTAATTCAGATTATACAAACACATAGGTTGTGACCCTCAATGAATCTTTTTTGGTGACATTAGGTTTAGCATCTGAATGTCTATAGTTAGCATCTAGAAACATGACAAGTCACTCATAGAGAAATAAGTTAATGAAACAATGACATAAAAACTCATAAATATTCTCATTGTTTAATATATTCCCTTTATTTTGATATATCTAATCAATCTATTTCCATTTGGGGCCATCAAACTATGTGCCTGATGTCTCTTTATTTGAATTTTAGGAAATATAACTTTACAATAGGAAACATTAGACATAGATTTATTTTCTATATATCATTTCAATCAAAGGGACTGATATATGAACTTTTGTTAAATAACATTAGAGAAAATCATTTCTCACATTATTTTTTAATTACATATTACTCATAATTCCCCCAATGTATCATGCCTCTCTCTGAACATATGACACCACGATTTTCATAAAAAACATCAACATACATTACCTATAATAATCATTAATAATAATCTTAATGTCTAATAAAGAATAAACATGTTTAAATATAGAAACATTTAATGACAGATAGAATGATTGATTTTCTACAAGCATGTCTCCAACTCATTATATAATACACTGAATAACACCAAGTGCATACACCATGAAAATATGCCTCAATGTACTATGAGTATCCACAACTGAAAGCCTGAATCATTTATGTACCAAAAATTATTTCATATGAACATATACATATATATATAAATATGAATAATATCGTGAAGCTTTTAGGTTCTCATCATAGTGGGGAAAACTATGACCATTCAGCGTGACAACTTCTCTTAGGACATTATCACATTCAATGTTTTATAGAAGACCAATCATGATGTGATAATGATTTTGTTAATATTGAAAATTATAAATACTAGTTACCATAAATTACACAAAATTTGGTTCAAGGAAACCAACATTTATAGACTCCCTCTTTTACTAGAGTCAACTTCTAATAACCTTCATTATTCTAGATCTCACATGATACTCATGATTATGCTGAGATGGGTCTTATGTCTAAGGACCAACCCTGTTTTCATCAGTGGGAACTCTTCTAACATCAACATCACCCTTTGATAAAAATATTTCAATAGGGGACACTTTAGTTCTATATTCATTGATTTTTGGTGTGACCTTGGATTTTTTTGAAGAGAAACCATTTTTTTATTATCAAAATATAATGTGATAGGGTATTTAATACTAGGTACCATGTCATGATCCTAGAAAAATAATCATATCCATGTTGATTAATTGGATACATTAGAAGCCACTATAAAATAAGAATGTATTGTAGAATTCACAACAATTATCTCATTTGAACTCCTCCATCTCAAAGATATTTTATTGGGATAGAAAAAATATCTTGATTTCAACATCATATCATTATGTTCTATTTGAAAACTAGCATCAATATAACCCATGATGACCAGCTCCTCATCTCCTCCATATGCAAGGAACATATCCTTAGTTTTTTTAGATAATTTATTGTAGCCTCAACAATAGAATAATTCTATTCTCCTAGATCTACATGATATCTTACTTCCATGTTCAATGAATTGGAAACATCATGCATAGCACATAATATGGAATACATGATTGATCATATCATTGAATAATATTGGATCATACTCACTCCTTATTTCTTCAATTTTATTTTAAGACAATTTTTCTTAGAAAGATGTACACTATGTGTCACTGGAACCAATACCCTCTTGGATAGTTATATAATATATATTTTTAGTATTTGGTCTATGTATGTTCATTTAATAATTCCAAGAAGCCCAATTATTCTATCAAGAATGATATTTATCCCTAAAATACAGGCTACTTTAACTAAGTCCATCATAGAGAAACACTTGTTTAACTTGTCTTTAACACACTGTAAGATAAGTATGTCATTTACAATAAGTATTATTTCATCAATATATATTACAAGGATAATGAATAAATTTGCACTAAAACTATTATAAACACATGGATCATATTCATTCTTAATTAAACCAAATTATTTTATAGATTCATTGAATCCAATGTTGCATGACCAAGATTCTTTCTTCAATCTATAAATTTTTCTCTAAAAATTTAATATTTTTTTTATCAAACGGAGATAGAAAACCTTATTTATGTGTTATGTGGATAGAATCCTAAAGGATCCAATTAAAGGAAAAACATTTTGAAAAATATTTTCCAAATTCAATATCCATTATAAGCTAATATATTAAGTATGTTTTATATGGATTTAAACATGGAAACTTTTGAAAAGTATTCATCATACTACATTTATGAACAAAATTGAAAAATTTTTATCCACTATACTTTCTTAATAAGTATTTACATTATCCTCCATGTCAAGTTTTCTCTATACTACCTATTTTCACACTAATGGATTTACATCAACTGGCACATCAACATGAAACTAAACATTGTTATGATACATGAAATCCATTTCAGAATTTATGGATTCATTCCATCGTGCAACTATTAATCTCTATACGACCTATTTGTAGTAGATAGGTTCATCATTGGACACCAATAATGAGTAACCATCTTCGGTGACCGGAAGAACCTCTTTCTGGTCCTCTTACCTCTCTTATTCTCATACATAGTACATATATTGAATGAACTACTTCTTCTGTATGGACATGTGGAATATATTACCCCACCAACTCTTGTGTTTCATGACAATCAACACCATAGAATTCAATATTAATTCAAATATCATTTTTAGGATGTCATCCCACTCAATAAGGATACAATTTTTGGCAACAGACACATTCTTGTCCTAGGGGTTGTAAAGGTAGTATCCCTTTATTTGCTTATGATACCATATAAAGTTACACGTAGTTCCCTAGGGTGATAAATTATAACATAAGAAGGCCTTAAAGAATTCATCTCAACTACATACATGTGTATGAAATAAAAGAGGTTTCTTACCACTCCATAAGTTGACAAAAATTCCATTTTCCTCATTAGTTGGTAATCAATTTAGTGTGTATATTGTAGTGTGTGATTCCTATCCTGAAAAGTATAAAGTAATATATCTAGAACTCATTATCATCTATACCATGTCTAATAAAGTACAGTTCATCCTTTCAGTAACACAATTATACTGTGGTGTGTAAGGTGGAGTGAGTTTTGAAAGAACCAGAAACACCCAAAGAATGTTGATGTACACTTGGTTAAGATATTCACCACCTCATTCTGATGAAAGATTATTTATCTTATATCGAAGATGATTCTCTACTTCACTCTTGAATTATTTGAAAATATCTAGGGACTCATACTTATACCTCATTAATTGGATGTAATAATACCTATACAATTCATCAATAAACATTACAAAGTAAGAATATCCACCTATGGCCTCTATTAGAAATGGTCTAAATGAATATGTGTGTAACATTCATCAAATACCTATAGACCTTTGACCCTTTCCGCCAAATGGCATTTTTCTCATTTTACCTTGAAAAGAATCACGACATATTTCAAGTGGTTTTAGCTTGAAAGAGTCTAAATAACTATCTTGATAGAAAGTTTTCAAATGTTTCTCATTTACATGACCAAGAATTTGATGTCATAGTGGGGTATTATATGAGTTTGGTGAATATGATTTTATTTCTATTAACAATACTTGGTTTTTTTATTTTAATACACGCACAATTTTATTTAAATGTGTTATACAATAATATATGGTATCATTATAAATGAAAAATATTTTTATTACAATCTTGAAAATAAAAACAACTTTTCTTATGAATGATATCAAAATTATATTATTGGAAATAGAAGGTGCATAATAACAATCAATTAAAACACATACCATTCATATTGGAAATGAATTTTGGTTATCACTAATGACTAGATCGGCCATCCTAAGGATATAATAATTTCATAGATCCACCTATCATCTAGGAATAATTTTAAAAATAATTGGTTCCTACATTTGGATATAGATGTGATCACCACAACCTATATCTTATACACAATGTGTATATATTGAATGAATATACTCAATAACAAATGTACCTTTACCATCCCCTTAATTTTGGGTGCATTTTAATCTTCCATTGGCCATACTTTTCATAGAAAAACCATACTACCTCAGGTTTCATTCCATTCCAATGGATCTTTCTCTTCTTGGGAGGATGGTACGTGTAAGATTTAGACTTTTTAGGAGTCTTTTTCCACTTCAACTTGTTCTCTCTCATTATAATTCACCAGAAAGACAATGGATTTATCACACCCCTTTTCCTTGTCCACTAATCAAATCAATGTAAGATGTTATGAAAGACACTTCTCATTACATTTCATATTATAATTACTAAGAAAACTGAAGACAGTCTTGGGTAATGAGGTAGGTATGTGATCTGAGTAAAAATAATCTATGAATTTAACAGCTATGATTTATAATCATTAAAAGTATCCAATAATATTAACTACATAAGGCCTATATGGTGAGGAATCTCATGGAATAGTTATAGAAACAGAATTAGAGATCTCGTGTCACTCTGGTTTCACATTCTCTTTATATATGCCTTGAATGTGAGACATAATGCTATACATAGCCATGTATTCAAGTTTCATCAAAATATCATTATCCATGGATGACAATATTAAACATTGAAAATACGTAGTATCACTCAAAAGTTTCTCTTATTGAAAAATCTTCCACAGTCGACACATTAACAAGATCATCTGGAATAGTTTCTGTCAACAAATATAATTGCCTTCCATGGCATATCAGAATGCACATTTAGCTTTTCCAATCAAGGAAATTATTGTGGGTTATAAGGTTATCCTTATATATTATAGATCATAATGATTTGTTTGAAATCATTTTATTATTATTTATACAAATAAGATGACAATAATTTTAGTATTGTATCTGATAAAATATTGAAAAATAAATAAATTTGATATTTATTAATCTCAAACTAGTTTATCAAAACCCAATATCCATCACCATTAGCATCAAAATATAAAAATTATTAGATGTTCAAGTGGAAATGTTAAATATTCCCCTTATCATAACGCCAACATTGGGTGTTCAAAAGTTTTTATGGGTTTAAGTAATTATTCCAAATGTGAAATACATTAACTCACTGTTCCTTGAACTTTTTAGTGGAATCCCCTATCCTGAAATCCATAAATTAGATTTAATCAATAATTTGACTATCAGTTACACTACATCCTACATTTAAAGTCAACCCTTGATTTAAAATAGGATATTTCAACCCAAAACATCAATTAATAATCCCATAATTATTAAAATTATCCCAACTTTGGTTGTATAAGAACTTTGAACTTGGTTTGATTTTAACTGATGTCGTGGAATGTTAAATATAATAAATATATAATTGAGGGATTTTATCATTTATACATTAATTTCTAATTATTGTCTTTATTTCATTATTTTTATTGTTATGTAGATTTAATTAGGTGATTAACCATGTATTCAGTAATATTTACGAACAATCCATTTTATTTTAGTTCTATCTAGAATGCTTGTTAATTCATTAGTTCACGTGATAACGAAAAAAATCCATTATGAGATAACCATGAAACATACAATAATGAATATAATAAAGTGGAATTATCATGAGATTTTACTAATGTTAATTTTATCTAGTGTATGAAAAACTAACAGTTGATCTCAGGGAAAACACCTTTACCCAATTATTGTTTGTGTTGTAGCTTTCCCCTTTTCCTCCTATGTATATCTCATGGATTGTTTTCTCTTCTACTCCAAACATGAACCGCCTCCACTAGATTAGGATCTCTATCCATTATATATTATTTTACTAACAATCATGTGAGGGTAAGGGGATTACATAAATTAAACAATGGGAATATATTCCGTTACATAATAAGTGGATGTATAGATTGCATGACAACAATTTAATTGAATAATAAATTTGAAAAAAAAATCACATACATGGGTATACTTTAAGATCATGATCATCCATATGCATGAAATTAATTAAACATTTATCAAAATAAGCATTCAATTATTTATCAATTTTATTTTAGTTAAATCCCACAGGAAAAAATTAGTTATCTTATTTATTTAATCAATTGTTTTATCTTAATTATCATCTAAAATTCCTTGTGAATATAATTTATAATAATTTAAAATTAATTAAAAACATTATTTTAAATTAACTATATACATATATGTACCTTGGAGGAAAATTGTCAAGTACCCATCCAAACTACCCAAAATGTATTATACTAGCATATTGATTACTCTTAGGATATGTGGCACACATGAATTATCATGTATATTAAAGATGTATACTATAAAAATAATTATTACATAGATTAAATTACTTTTATGTTATGTTTTATGATTCAATTTATGTATAAAATTAACTATAATTAGATTCATTCTTGATATATAGATCCAAACATTATACAGAAATTAATTAAACATGAAAATATATAAAAAAAGCCATCACATGGAATGTTTTATCAACTTAATGACCACAAACAAGAACATGTTGAAATTTTTTACGTATTATAACAAATTTATTTTAGTTCAACACAATTTAGTATAAGTACAATATGTGTACAATCCAACTACATAGTGTGTAATTTTTTCACTGTCTATCCGAGGTACATGCCTAAAGCCTTGGCTTCTAACCTTACCTTTGAGAAAATAGGAGTACATGACATATACAAGAGATACACGTCATGTGGTCTTCATGTTACACAATCAACAATCAGGTAGGTCTTGTAAGATGATAAAAGGAATTTCTTTGACTAAAAGACTATATTCTATGTACATCATCTACAAAGCATGTACTCTAGATGACCGTATGCAAAGCTAGACTGAACAATACATGGTGTGTAATTAAAAGAATGCCATATATCAAATTCACATGCATTGAATTAATTTTAAGTTATATATTAGTGCATTAAATAGTAGGTAAAACCGTGTACCTTCGGGTTACACAATGTGTACCTTTTAGTTACATGGTGTGTACTATTGTGTTATCTAACAAGGTTCCTCGACACCTATGGATGACATCTTCAAATATATTTTTTTCAAAAAATTAATCAATAGAATTATATATATGATAAATGAATAGAATGAAGTAGATCATGAAATTTGGATTACAAAATAATTGAAAAAGAATAAAAAAATTTCTTATGTGTAATTCAAACAAATTTCTATAAATAATTATAAATTATTATTTGAACACTCAGAGACTACCTGGAGGTTCTAGGGATAATATAAGAATGAGATGGATCATGCCAAAATTTTATTTATTGTCAAGATCGATGATCAATCAAAAATTTATACAATGATAAATGTCAGGATGAAAAAATTTTAATCAAATAATACATATAACGGATGAAATGATGAAACTATAGAATAAGATTGTCACATATTATTTATAAATAATTTATGAAAATAAAGAACTACTTTGTGGTAAATTATTTTTTCATTGATGGATAATAAAATAGATCTAAATCAAAGTGTAATTTCATTGTGGGAATTAGGGGTAGATTCCCTCTAGCTGTGATCCACACATGTTCTAAAAATCTCAGAAAGTCATCATAGGAATCTCTGAGTGCTAGTGAGGTAGATCCTTACAATTATGTCTTTCACCTTTGATTTCCTTGAGAATTACTTCCAAAGGATTCTCTCTCATCTCTCTATATTGAATAGTGGATGATGTATGAATATCACACTCTGTTCTTCAAAGAGTTCATTGATAAGGGATCTCTTTAGGGATTTGAGTGGATTTCTTGGAATTATTGTTCAAAAAAACAAATGGATTTTCTATCTCATGAAATTAAATTATGGGGTACAAATACCTCATGTGTTAGAAATAAATATCTTCATAACAGCCATTAAATATTTATTTAATCCCTATAAAACCCCATTTCTATAATAATATGATTATATTTATTTTTCAATATGTGCTAAAGTCATGAATTAAAATTATATATTATTTATTCAAATAATATTCAACAAATATTATTTCACACCAAAATTATAAAATTGGTCTTATAATCCTACCAATATTAATCAGGCCATGCATAATGAGAATTTAAATATTAAATAAATATCACTCCATTATTCTCTAAAAATAAATAAATATTGTAATCACTATATAGAAAATAAATAAATTTTAAATATTACCCTCACATAATATTTTTTTGGAATAACTGTTGATGGAATATATTTGATCAGGAATAAAGGAATAAATATTAAACCATAAGAGGGGATAATTTTTAATAAAATTGACTAATAATAAATAAATAACATATTATTTAATTGATATTTTGGATACACATAGTGTGTGACCCTAAATAACACTTTCATAGAAGCCTAAAGTCCATGGTTAGTTTCATGCAACACACTAAGGAACCCATAGAGAAATAAGTTAATGTCACGATGGAATAATACCCCATTAACACTCTTATTGTTTATTATAATCCCTTTATGATGATATCTCAAGTCAATGAGTTTCCATTATATTCCATTCAACCTATTTTCTTGATGTCTCTTTCTTTAAATTTCTATGGAATCAAATTATCTAGTATAACACCATGGAAAAGAATTTTTTTATGATATATAATTTCAATAATTGGGCCTAAGAATTCAATTTCCATTAATTAATATAAGGTATAAATCCTTTCTTGCACTATTTAATAATGAAATATTACTCATGACACACCCAACATATCATACCTCACTACGAACATATATAGTAACAATTTTCATCAATACATCAAAAAACCTGACATTAAATAATCATTAATAATAATATTAATGTCTAAATATAAATATACACCTCTATAGAAAGTAACATCCAATGAAACATATGCATTTGGATTTCTTAATGGTGGGACTCATTCCCATAATATCCTATACTATATATTACCAAGGGTGTACATCATGGGAAAACTCCCCAAATTTCAGTGAGTCTCCACCCCTGATATCATGAATAAATGTTATCCGTAAAAAACTTTCATATGGTTATATAACATATATATATTTAAGAATTATATCATTGAACTAATGGCTTATCATCATAGTAGGGAACTGCTATGACCTTTCAGTAAGACAACTACCCTTAGGATATTATCACATACAATGTTACAGAAAATAATAGTCATGATATGATATGATGTTTATTAATTTCCAAAAATATTAATACATGTTTTCATAAAGAATATAAGAGTTGGTTTTAGGGAACCAACTCCAACATAGCCTTCACCCGATAAGAGGTGTGAAATGGAGACATGAACTGAATGATGTTATTACTCATTAAATCACACCAAAAGAGCTGATGATGGTTTCTATACATCTTATCTACATCATGATTTAAAACCAAATTACAATTCTTAAACTTCCTCCTCACCTTCTCTCATAAAATGCCTTGACCCACCTTAAATCCCAAGAAAATCTGGACATGAATCCCTCTTTTATAGAATCTATATGGTGAATCTCATGAGGATATATAGTAATATAGGACCTCAGAGTCGATTTCTCTTAATTGGTCCTCCCTCACTTGATAGAGAAATGGAGGTGTCAACACCATCGACTAAAGATAATATTCACCCATCTTCTCCACAGGGGCCATATTCCAAGATGAAAATTGTGTTGGCACCTCTTCTATAATATGATAATGATATTTCTTGCTAATGGAATCTTCCACCATATTTCCATTATTAGGAGTATAGACTATATAAATGTCATAATCCCATAATAAATCCAACTAAAACCTCTCTATCTGGTTCATGTATATCTTCATGAAGACATATCTGAGACACAAATGGTCTATGTAAAAAAATACCTCCCTTTGTTGACAGTTCCTCTACATCCTTAGGATGAAGACTACAATATCCAACTCTAGGATGTGTTTCATTTAGTTCTACTTGTCGAGTCTCAACATACTTTAACTATGTGTGACCAATAAATTCTAATACATAAACTTGATTCCATGACAAGCTCCATATTCATTATAAAACACAATGTAATACACTTTATACTCTAGTACTCTCAAAATAGAATCACTAATGAGGGTGGTCAAATGGGATTACATCCTATAAAATTCTAACATAAAACATCTATAGAACCCTAACAAGATATTAAAATTCCACACCTATGACACATTATCGGGTGGATCACATGAAATAATTTCATAAATATTCACTAGGTCCTCCACTAATCTACAATCAGAAAGGACATGCCATAGAAATTGAACCTTTTGGATCCAAAACTATCACTTTAATAGATTACCATAAATTTGGAGCTCTTAAAGCTAGTATAGTACCATAATCAAGTTCTATACATGATCCTCCTCAAACATATATATGTTTATTTTGTCATCAATGAAGTTAAACATAAATGAATCTATATATGGTAGTAATATCTGGTTTATCATAGACATACACACAGAGGAGGTATTCATCAAACCGAAAGGCAACACCAACAACTCATATTTTCTGTAGAAATATAATAATTCTATCTAGAAAAGAATTTCAACCTTGTGAACCCTCAACGTGTGGTAGCTAGATTTAATTTCGATCTTCTAGAACCATCTCACACCCCAAAACTGAACAAATATTTTATTAATCCGGAAAAGGGGTACTTATTCTTTATAACTTCATGGTTTAGGTGACGATGATCAATATAATCAGGAATCTCTCATCCAAATTTATCATGACAAAATACAATGCATTATAGGGTACACACAATGTATGATATAGATTTAACATCTTTAAAATTAAAATCATAGTAATAATTATTTAAGTAAATTGATTAATTTATAATAAAAAATTGATATTTAAATATTATGTGATATAAACTTTATGGATTTTTTAGTTTTGTACCTTATTTTATTATATTTTTATCTTATATTAAATTAATATTTATACATATAACTTTTAGAAAAATGGTTTTATTTTCATGAAAATAACATTCAATTATTTGACTATTATTTTCCGACGATGTAAAATTTCATTTAAGAGGATTAGAATATTACTATAAGATTTTTTGAGTTTCATGTACTACATAAATATTTATGAAAAATTATACAAATAATTAATAAAATTAATTTGATTTAAAAATATGAAATATACGATGTTAGTAAAATATTAATAAATATAATATGAGTGTCCAATAACTTGTATTGTAAAATATATTTTCTTTTATAGGAATAGATAAAGTTTTAAACATTAAAATAAATGCATTTTAAATTATAATATGCTCTGAATTAAAATTTTATTGTTGTTTAAATTATTAAAATATGTTTTGAAATGGAATTATGGAAAATATAAAAAATTTCATTTTAATTATATAGAAAAGATATATAATTTATTTATTTTTGTTTAAAAAAATGAATTAAGTTAATTTCGTAAAATTTCTATAATAAAATAAAATAATAATAAAATAATAATTAAAAGATATTACAAGATTATAAATAAATATGAATAGGTCAATTATAGTAGAAATTACAGATCAAATAGGACTTAAAACCGATGTCGAGAAGCTATCTATTGTAAAGTCCATACTGAGAGATCTATGGAGGTCAAACGATATTTGTGAAAACTGAATTTGAAGTCAATCATCGAGTCATAGACCAGGATTTCATGTTTGGATTGGGCATCTCCAGCCTTTTTTTGATGTTATGGAATTATTAAGGTTGCATTAGCAGATAGGGATTTCAAAGCTGGAATCAACATCTTGATTTTATTTTTTCGATCCCAAAACTGGACTCGATGGATATGATGAACAATTCCTCATCGATGCATTGTCTACATATGTTCCTAATAACTATCTATGTATATTCCAGTGCTTGAATCTTGATGAGATCTGGTTAAAATTGAACCATTGTTTTCCAATTTTGTCAATTTGTTTCTATCATAAAACTATTTTTCAATTTATTAAATATAAAATTGATGTTTTCATCTCCAATCTGATAGTTTATCAGCGATTTAGATTTTTTCTCCTTTCTATATATATAGGTAAATTTATTAATAATATAATTTATATTAATTTGTGCATTATCCATAGATATCATATTATTCTTCCCAAGTAAGTGTTCTAATAAAATAGTAAATTTAATTTTCAATCTTGTTCACATACATGTTTTCATTTTCAAAATACATTTTCAATACAATGAATTTTCATTTGACTAGTCTGTATATCGATTTATAACAACCCAATCCATCCATTTAATTTTGATAGGAAAGATGAAATATTATATGTGTATCTGATCAAGTTGAAATAAATTAATCACTTATTTTATCCAACTAAGTGTATAAATAAACTGGTATAAAGAGGCAGTCGAGGAGAAAGTAGGTGTGCATGTTTCTATTTATTTTCCGGTTTTTAGATTATGAGAGACAAGGGATGAAAATGTGAAGGTGGTGAAGTCATATGAATATGAGTATATAATAATTTCTTAACAGATTCCTTATTTCTTAAATAATTTTTTTTCACATTTGATTTTTATGGATTTCCTCTCTTTTTTCATCAAAGTTCTTCATAATTTATTTTATTTTTTTCTAGGAAATAAATTATATTTTAACCACTTATGAGTTTTTATTTTTCAAAGTTCCTTTTATGATATAGTTTTTTAAATTATTGAAAAACATATGAACTTTACATTGTAATTTTGGGAATATATTAATTAATTATTTTCAAAACTATTTAATAAAATCATTTTAGGTAATTATATGTAACATATATATTATTATCAATTTTTCAATTTTAGGATTCTCAATTATAAAATTAACAAGGGTTCTTATATATAATAGATAGATACTAAAATTATGTTTCATTTGAATTATAATAATTTATTTTGGTAAATTATTTATTCCAAAATATATAATAAATGATTATTCATTGAATTATATCAATTTAAATGTTTGATCCATATACATGTCATACTCATATCACGAATATGGCCATATATAAATGATTTATCACGGAACTTTATACATGCATATGCCTATATATATGTATATTCATATATGCTTGATCATTGAATAACATTTAAAAAAATGTATTTTAATTGGATTAAGAATGAATGTTTAACTACATGGATGATTCAATGTAATTATTAAAATATTATGTATCATGAGATTTGTACAAGAATATGTGATTTTTAAAGAATATTAGTATTTATATATTATAATATACGTAAAAGTGGGAATGTATATTTCTTGTATGATTATATTTTAATGTGGAAACCCATTGAAAAATTGATATGTACATAAAGAAATCATAAAAGTTATTTTCATAAAAGCATAAACTTGAATATTTTAAATATGGTAGGGAATTAGGAGTAAATCCATTCCCTAAACAAGTGGGTAAGCCCAAGATAGCCTTCAATGCATCATTGTACCATAATTTGTATTTCAAAATCATGCATTATGATTTCAAAAAATCATTGGATTACATTTAAAGCACTTTTTGTACCCAAGTGATTTCAAAAGTTGTATATTATTTTAAAAGTAATTTGAATTATGTTTTTTAATGAGTTTTTCGAAACGTATTTTTATGTTATTATAAAAATAATTTTTTAAATAATTTCTCAAATTTATTTTCAATGAAATATTTTTTTAAAAATTATTTCAACAATTTCAAAACCCCTACTAGAAAATTGAATACAGACCATTATTTTTAAAATTATTTTTCATAGGTAATGTAGAAGTTCTATTTCAGTTAGATACTATTTTAGAGTTTTCACTGTAGAAGTGTAGTAGAAATATGTTTCTTTTTGTTTAAACTCTGATAAAAGTAAGGTGTTGTCTAATCCTCAAGAAACTAGATTCATAAAATATCATCTATTGTATAATGCACTGTGTAATTTTTAATTTTCTTGTTATAAAAAAATTAATAAACAACATGTTTGGTCACCTAATCTTGAATCGTGGGCTCAGGGTGTTATAATTGGTATTAGAGGAATAGTATAGACAAATTTGGAGATTAGATGTAATATTTGAGCGAAAAAATCAACAATATAGAATTTTATGTTATAATTCATTTTAGAAGTATAGAAGATCAATTTCTGAATATTGAAATTCAGATTTTTGTTAAGTCTGACAAAAAAATTGTGAGGGCGCAATTCAATTAAGGGGGGGGGGGATGTAACATCCTGAAAATTAAAATCGTAGTAATTATTATTAAATCAAACTTATTAATTTATAATCAAAACAAATTTAGATATTTAAATATTATATGATATAAAATTTATGAATTTTATAGTGTTTGTACCTTATTTTTTTAGATAATTACTTTTATAAAATTAATAATTATAAGCACTTATTTTAGAAATATGGTTTTTTTCTTTAACATAATATTCCATTATTAGACTATTTTTTTAATGAATTAAAATTTAATTTAAGAGGATTAGAAAATTATTATAATAATTATTAAGTTCCATGTAATATTTAAAAATTTAATAAAAAGTATACAAACTATAAATCAATGTAATGTGATTTAAATACATGAAATATATTATGTTATGAAATTATTAAGGAATGTAATTTGACTGTTTAATAAATTTTATTATAAAATATATATTTTATTTTTGGAATATAAATGGATTCAAAAATTAAAATAAATTCATTTGAACTTATAATATTTTATGAATATAAATATTTTTATTGAATAAATTATTAAAATATATTTAGAAATGGAATTATGAAAAATATGTGAAATTGAATTTTAATTATTTATAAAATAAATATAAATTATTCATATTGGTTTAAAAATTGAATTTAGTTAATTTCTGAAAACAAATATATACTAAAATAAAAATGATGAATAAATAATAAATTAAAATTAAAAAAATATTAAAAAAAGAAGAATAAATAAATTTTGGTAGAAATTGGGGCTCCATTAGGGCTGAATAGAGAAGCTTAGTAGCCATCCGCAGTAGCATCAAGAACAACAGATCCATGAAGTTCAATTGAGGTTCGAGTGCACAAAATTGAAAGAAATTCATGGAGTCATAGACCTTAGTTTGAGTTTGGATTGGTCTTCTTCGACCTTTGTTTGGTGTTCAATCATCATCATGTAATCCTTTGTAGATATATATTTCAATCTATGTGATAATATCACGATTTAATGATTTCAATCCCAAATCTAAACTCGATGGAGACAATGAAGTGTTCTTTGTCGATGCGCTATCCAGTTCTATTCTAGGTATATATCTGAATTTATTTAAGTGCCTAAATTTTAAATATATCTAGTTAACAGTGACAATTTTTTTTAAATTTTATCAAGTTATTTCTATCATAAAACTTATTTTCAGTTCATTAAATATCAAATTTTTATTTTCAATCCCAATCTGAATGTTTATCAAGGATTGATATTTTTTCTACTATCACCATGTATTGGAAATATTATTTGTAATCAAATTTATTTTAATTTTTTCATGATATTTTGATCTCATATTGTTCTTATGATGTAAGATTTTGAATAAAAAAACTAACTTAATTTTTTATTTTCTTTGTATATGAGTTCTCATTTCCAAATAGATTTTTGATACATTAATTTTTTCCTTCGACCAGTCTGTTTCTCAACTTGATGAAACCCAATATGTGATTTTTATTCTCATAAAAAAGTTGATATATTATATGTGTATCATATTAAGATGAAATAATGTAATCAGTTATATTATCCTATTGAGTGTATAAATAATGGCGTGTGGGGGGGCAGTCTGGGAGGAAGTTAGAGTGAATCTTTCTCTCTATTTTCTGGTTCTAAGAGTATGAGAGAGAAATAGTGGTAATGGTAAGTGGAATAAGTTATAGAAATACATATTTATAATAATTTTGTAAGGTTTTACTTATTACATATATCATTATTATGTTCATAGTTGAGTCTTATAGATTTTCCTTCATTTTCATCATTGTTCTTTAGAATATAGTTACTTTTGTACAAGAGAATCAAATTTATTTTAAACATTATTGAGTATTCATTTTTAAATTTTATTTTTATACTATAGTTTGTTTAATTTTTTAAAAACTTATTATCTATATATTTTCATTTTGGGTAATGATTTATTATTTATTTTCAAAAATATTTAATAAGGATCATTTTATGTAATTACATGTAATGGATATATTATTATCTTATTTCAAATTAGAATACTCTCAATTATAAAATTAATAAGGGTTATTCAAATATATGAGATATATAATAAAATTATGTTTCATTTGAAATATAATAATTTATTTTTTAATTATTTATTCAAAAATATATAGGAAATTATTAAACCTGGAAATATATTACTTTAAATGATTGATCTACATGCAAGTAATACTCATATCACGATTAGGGAAATATATCAATGATTTTTTGGGCACTTCATATATGAAATTGATATATATAGGTATATAAATATATGCTCGATCATTGAATAAAATTTACCAAAAAATGAATTTTTAAGAGATTAAGAATTAATATTTAAGTATGAGGATGATTTCATGTAATATTTAAAAACTATGTATCATGAGATTTGGATGTGAATATGTTATTTCCAATGAATATTAGTATCTATATGTTATTATATATGTTGAATAGAAAATGTCTATTTCATTTATGATTAAATTTTGAAGTGAAAAACCATTGAAAAATGTATATTTATTTAAAGAATGATTTAATTTTGTGTTCATAAATTCTGGAAGCTAAACATTAAAGATATGGTAAGAAATTGGTAGTGAACTGAGTCCCTCAATATGTTGGTAGGCCTAAGAAATACTTCAATGTTACAAGTTTCCATAATTATTTTTGTTTTCAAAATATTGTGTTATGATTTCTAAAAATCAATGGATTACATTTAAATGACTGTTTGTACATAATTAATATCAAAAGTGGTATATAATTATTAATGTAAGTATTTTAAATTATGTTTTTTACAGGGTGTATCAAAATTTTATTAATGTTATTATTCAAAGAAAATATTAAATCATTTATCAATGTTATTTTTAGAGAAATAATTTCTAAAAAAGTATTTCAATGATTTTAAAACCCCTTACTGAGCAATTGAATTCTCACCCTTTGTTTTAATGAGATTATTCACATCTATCTTAGAAGACATATTTCAATCATATTCAATTTTAGATTTAGTTAAGTGGATGCATATTAGGAATATCTTTTCTCTCTCAAAAATGATAAATGTACGGTGTTGTCTAATCCTATAGTACCTAGATTGGTAAAAGTTCCTCTTCTGTAAAATGAAATGTGTTAGTTTCCTGTTTAATTTTATATAATTTTTTACACAGCAATTTTGGGCACTGAATCAAAAATTGCAGGATTGTGGTGCTACAAAACCATTATTTTAAAGGACCTACAACTTCACCCTCATCCCTTAGAGCTTAGTATAGGCCATCTAATATTCTTTGAAGATATTATAACAAATCTAAGGTCCTTGTTTATGAACAAATCAATATTATGTATTGAAGGTAGTCATAGAACAACATTATAAAAGACATTTATATAATCATCCATGACTGAAGGAACTCATATTTATGAGGATACCACTATGCCAAGGGCTAAAATTTCCAACTAATGGGTGATGGGTTGCAGATTTGTACTTATAATGATCAGTCTCCCCACCATTACATATCACTCACCCAAAAATTAAAATCATGTCCCATATGTCTGAAAAAACTTCACGCATATTTAATGGTCTCAGAATATGGAAAACATGTCCATACCTGAAATGAGGTCATAATGTCCCATCATGATGACCAAGAGGCCCTGTGATAAACTCTTTCCACTTTGTGATAGGTTTCACTATTGGCTGATATGTGACATTAATGAAGTGTTCCTTGAAGGAACTCAATCAAAAAAATGCAGGGTCAATTTATCAAATGTGAGCTCTTTCTCAAGAACTAGAATTAAGGATATATATAAATTTCTCACACATGTGTCCACTAGTATTAAAGTAAGAGTATAATTAACACATATTTTACCTATGATCACCTCATGAGATGCGGAGTCATAATCCTCTATGGTATAAAACTTCCCATGACCCCATTTTCTTACTCCTTAAGAATGCATTGATCTTACTAGTGGTCGAAATGGGGGAAGTAGAACATAACCTCAGCCAAAACATTCATCATCCCTCTCTCCATAGCTATATCGGATTGTCTTTTAGATCCAAGGAGAAGATCTGTCCCTTCTATGGATATCCATGGTCATGAATTATCCTATTCCGTGGAGATCCATCTACATTCATCCAACCCTAATTATCAAGTTGATTTATGAAATTACTTTCCATGTTACCTCACCTTCCACATGTATATCATAGACCATCTCTAGGCTACCCCGGTTCTCTATGTAGTCCCTCATCCACAAGATCATGTTCTTGAGTCTAACCATGTGTATGCCTCTGGTACCTCGACTCCAATTATCTCTCAACCACTATAGATTAACCATCATTGGGATTCTGATAGATGGACCTAGATGCATGGTTACCCTTAGATAGAACAGTCCCTATCAAAAGTGTCTTCTCTAGAAATCCACCATACGTGGGAATACATAGGGGTACCGAATTTTCCTTGATGTATCTATGGAGACCCTACTATAACCACCGTTCTAATAAGTTACTATCCAAAATCAGTTTGAGGTAGTATATAATAAGGTCAGTTAACCTCAAAGGGAACTCTAAAACTACAATCCCTAATTGTTTCAACTCCAGAAGCTCTTGAATCTGAACTAAGCACAATAATGAGGTGTAGTACTCCTCACAAAATACATATTGGAAGTTGAAACATAAGAGTTTCCACTAACCATGCATAAGTGTGGTCAGATTCTACCAACACCATTATGCTCTATGGAAAAAAATCTTCCAGTGCAATAATCTGATTAGACCTGATAAATGCGTGTATTAATACATATATCACCAAATCATTCTATTTATCCACTTCATGGGAATCTGGATCACCATAGATCCACAATATAATATTGTTCTAGAACATATTTAGTCCTCTAAGCCAATGCACATCCTCAAAATTTTATGCAATTAAAATTTGATTCTCAACTGATGAAGGTGTTTCTTCCTACCTTCTTGAGGAAAGATGTTGGGAGATGACTCCCAAACTGAGGTCTCATAACTCATCGTATCTATGTCAAGATCCAAAATTGGTAACCTGGCTAGGTATATTTTTGTGGGAATCTCAAAAATAATCATGACATACCCTGATCACATGAGTATATATATATATATATGGATTTAAATCAATAATTGTAGTCAATGGACTCAATACCATATGTTGAATATTCCAATATTATTTGCAACCAATGTATCTATATACTGACTCCATAAGAAGATATTTTGAGCCCTCTTTTATGGATACGTTAGCAGTTGAACCCTCAATGGGTGTGTTGGCCTAAAATTCACACTCAATACACTTTGAATACATTTACCTAAATTTAATACAAATTATCATAAAGGGAAAACTCCAAACACCATCCCAAAGTCAAAAAAATCATAATATTACTCTATAATGACCTGGATCATCAAGGCCCACCTGTCCAGTGGAAGACTTATATGGAACAACCCCAAGACTACCTCTATAGTCCAAGCGCTCTTTCAATATTTTGATAAGGATTAACTATAATGTGAGTCATTTTCCTAATGTACCTATACTGACAAACACACACACTCAACTATCTCTAAGCAAAAGTACAGAGGATTAATAATAAAAGAATGTATCATCTAGAGTAAAACCCATGAATTTAAAGACCAATAGGGAATATAAAATATTGAGATGGTGTAATAAAAAATTTATATCGATAAACACATTCCCACAAAGACAATATTTCCCAAACTGTTAACAATTGTAATATAAAATAAATGAGAGAGACTAAATCCTGATCTCTTATACCTGACCACTTCATGAGGTCAATTCATGGGAGTATCCCTATGTTCCTATGAAATAAACAACTTATTTTCCATCATTTTCATAAAACATAACAATTTTGGTAAAATCTCATGCTGTGGAGAAGATATTGATACCCATTTAGACACCACTAAAAACTAAATAGGGAAAAATAGGAGACACAATGATGTAGTAAGCTCAAACCCAAAAAAAAATGGAAACAAAACCAATACATAGATATATACACATAATGAAATCCAAATTAAAGAGAATGGGCATATCCAACTCACAACCCCAAAAAAAAATTTATGACTAGTCTTTTAGCACCAATGTTCCATCAACAAAGTTCTTCATCTTGTGTGTTTGTCTAAAGAAGTAATGTGGAGGGCCCACACCTCACCATGACACCTCACCCTGAGGGAGCACAATATGTATATGGAAGAGGACCCAAGACCTAGTGAAATAAGGTAAATCAACTTAGTATATAGAGGATCTGTACCTATGTAAGGGAGTATTGTCTCTATACTAGTGTACAAAATATGAGGGACCCTCACCCTGGTGCGATAGGAGAGTACCACCCTCATAAATAGAGGTGATGAGACCATATAGGGGAGTACTGTATCTACCTGTAATAATGAGTATGGGGTCCAGCTCTTGAGAGTGATAGGAGAGTCTTATCCCCATAGATAGACGGCCCACACCCAGAATAGGTGAGTACCATCTCTATATGAACAATGAGTATGGAGGACACACTCTTTGGTGTAACATGGAAGTACCGGGTCTACGAATAGAGGACCCAAACCTTGGTGAAACAAGGGAGTATCATCAATATATCTTTAATGAGTATGGGGGACCTCTTCCCCAGTGCAATATTGGAGTAACCTCTCCATTAATAGAGTAGTCATGACCTACTATGATTAGGTAATTCCTTCTCTATTTCAACTCTATATTGATCCAAATTGATCATTTCCATCGTCAAGCATCACCAAAGGAAAAATCATACTCTAAAAATATCACATAAAATATAATTTTAAACAAAAAGTAACACCGTCACATTCTAAATGAAAAACACCTAGGTTAGGACACTCATAGGCCAAAATCTAAGTCAAAATGAAGGAGATGAGACAGGTAGATGTTACTAAAAATTTGAGAACACCACATGAATGGATTCCACATGAAGTATGACCCTTCTCCACTTCATATACTTTTTCTCTTATGAAGATGGACCAGTGACCATATCATAATGGAAGATGTTTATAAGGTCAAAAGGGTGTGTCTTATCCACTTAGGCCCTGCCTTTGTGCCCATCCATGTGGTAGTGTCTACTAGGTTGTGCTATGTACCAAACCATGCTCAGGTACTCGTAGATACTCATGTAATCCTAAAGTACAATGTGTTTTCTACCACATGGGATCCTAGGAATGTGTATATGTAATGCTTAATCAATACCCAAGTATGGTCACATAGCATGTGACCAATCAACAAGGCATGTGATCCTGATATTTTCATGAAATACTATTCGGCTCAGCAGGGTGACTACACTGTGAGTGTTCATCCAAGTACAAATTGTGTAGTCGAGTTTTTTTCAGAAACCATGGAATATTTTTGAATCTTCACCACATTTCCATTATTTCTATTTATTATTATAATCACATTGGGAGTCATGAATCTAGGGCCTCCCTTTCCTAATCTAACACTGATGGATAGATTGTAGCCATTTGAACCCCCATGGCTTCTCTCATTTCCACTCATGCCACTGTCATCACCGCTTAGAATCCCATGTATATAAATGCATCATTATTACCTTTAATTCTCTTTTATTATAATTAAAAACTCAAATTTGGTCATTTTTCACCCCTCAATAAAGAATTCAGGGGTTTGATCACGCTCGAATCCACCGGGTCATAGTCAAATCATGACCCCATGGTTATTTGATGATGAATGAAAAGAACAGGAGGGGGAACGGAAAAAAGAAAAAAGGTTTCATCATTAATAACCAAGAATTATTAACCAATGGTAACAAAATCTGGGATTAGTATGGTTTATTTGATGGCATTGAATATAATATTAAATCAATTATTTAATTTACCACAATTGGGCTCATTGAAAGGGAAGATAAATCATAGATAAAAATAAAATTAATATAATCCATTCTCAATCATTTATCCAAGGGTTGAAACTATTATTTATGTAACCTACCTCAATTATGGATTGATCAGTGGTTAATAACTCATTTTCTAGTAATTAGGATGTTCCCCAATGTAAAATATCTCTCAATCCACCTCAATATGATCGACATTTAAAGTTGATCCCTTAATGAAGAATCTCTACTACTTATCGAAGATATTTTTAATTTTATATAGATAACCCAGGAAAAAAACCATATAAGGGTATTTATATTGGATTTAATTAGTCCAATTAATAAAAAAATATTACTTTTAATTAAACACACCCCTAATGTTGCCTCAACCGAACATCCTGTACCGACCTACCTTATGGAATGCCTAAAGAAAACCCCATGCACTGAATCCTTATATGGTCTCATATTTTTTATAAAAAATCCATTTTGGATATATTCTATTATTTATAAAAACATCACAAACGTGATATTAATGCATTAAAGATTTTCAAAATATCAATTTTGGGCTCACCGGGCCTTGAAATATTTCTCCTAACTTCAAAAATATTTCTTCATAAATTTCTAATTCCTACATGGAAAAAACATAATCTACATGGTAATAGAAAAAAATGAAAATATATATTATATTATTAGATTGTAAATTATTTCCCTTACATATTTGGTATTAAGAATATCTTATCATCTATTATTTGTTTATAAAATATGGATACTTTATGCACATTTTCTCAGATTTCAGCTTCCTTTGTTTACAAATATTATATAAATGTTTCATGGGGACTAATGATTCAAATTTTTTCATGATATGGTTTTCCCTTTACATTTGTGTGATATATATACCAAAAAAAAGTATGAATAATATTAACTTGTAACTAACAATATAGATCAAATATTTGGAATATAGTTCATGAAAATGTATGACATGTATACATTCATTATAGGGCATCTCAATCATCTGTGATTAAGAATTTCATTATCAATTTCATAAATAATCATATTGATAATAGCCTCTACATAAATTATTTCTTCAAATTCATGGTAGGTTATTTTTTATCTAAAAAAGGTGTATCTGAAAGAACATGTAATGTTAATAAACAAAGTAGTTGAATTTTTTGGGTAAATGTACTCCCAAATGTCATCATTTATATATTAGTTTATCCCTTATATATTTTTGAGAGAACCATTTAATTTACCTTCTATTTCCCCTTATGTTATAACATAACTTAGTTCATACATTTTTAATTTAATTTTAAATGATTTCAAAATAAAATAAAAAGGAAAATGAAAAAATAATTTCCATTATATAATTTTATAAGATTAAATGACCATGCTACTAATCTTCTAATTGTAATTTCAATTGGGTATACATCAAGATCATTAAGGGGAATATGTATCTCAGTATTAAACTCATGATCTATAAGAATCCCTAATCTCACGTGATCTTTTATTATTTTTCTTTTATTTTGTAGAAGAACTACTTCAATATTATACATGTTTCCTCTCATAATAATGTGATAAGTGGGTGCTGATAGATATAAATCACAATCTATTCCACCCTTATATAAATTTACTATCAAAATGGTATTAGTTATTGTTTTTCTCAATTTTAATATAACCTTATATAAAAAAATTTATTACCGTGTGTGAGGTGGTACCTTAAAGTGATTAGTTATCCTCACAAAAAGAGGGTGACACTTCATGTTATAGTTTCTATTATTGCGTTTCTGCTCATTTACCCCATTGAAGAAACAAGTCTATCAATACATATAGTAAACTAACCTTTTCAATTATTGAATCTATCTTATCATACATATATTTCACTTTTTCAAAATTTTCATTCCACCATATCTTTTAATTCTCATTGTATTCTCTAATTGGAACTCCAAAATCTACACCTCAAATTCGATCATATTATTTTGTTTTCATCAAATCTACTGAAAAACTTAATTCATCGTCTGTAGTTGATGAGGATTCTTATGTCTAAATTGTCTAAAAATATAAGGAAATAATTATACATTATTTTGAAATTCCACTTTAAATAAGAGTATATTTCTATTATATCATACATAAACATATATGAATAATTTTTCTGTATTTTTGGTCTAATTTTTTTTCCTCTTTATTTACACAATCTAGATTTTATAAAAAATTATATTGGATGGAATTGGACTAATATTTAGATTCATTAATATATAAATGGTTTGAAATATATTTTAAACATAGTACTTTTTTTAAATTTTAGTGTACCATATCAGACAGTCATTATACGAGTACATTGGTTTAAATGATTATATATAATTCTCTACTCTCAATTTTTGTTTCATAAATTGATAATTCTAAATGAATGTGATTAAAATAAAATATTACCAACTATAATCTACCTGAAATTCATCCTGATCTCATGGTCCAATGAAAAAACCCAGGTTTTTGAGAATATTATTTGCATGTATATAACTAGTGGATGGTGTATTACTTTCTAATTAGAATCCCTAAAAACATTTTTTATATTAAATTTATATAAGGATTTATGATCCTTACATTGAAAATTAATATGAATTGCATCAGATAAACATCTAATTTAAATGTAATTTTCATTGATTAATGAAGAGTAAATAGGATTTTCATTAATTGATTTTTCTGTAATATAGAAAAATTATATCATAATATTACCATAATTTCATCATAAGTTAGTGTATTCAAAATAAATATAACATTTTTTCATTTATCAACGTCAATAGGAATATGAATTTGCGTAATAAAACCTATGCAACCATTGAAAATTCACTTGTTAAGATTAATTGGTAAATCACATGAATTCCATCCAAAATTGAATTTTTAAACTTTACATCCATCCTTACTAATTTTTACTAAGACTGTCTCATAATTTTTCAATCTTACATTTTTTTGCGTAACTATTTTTTCCCTTATAAAATTTACCTAATTTTATCATCACCGATAAGATGTTCCTAGACATTTCTATCATAATTAGGTAGAGAACCCATTATTTACACTATCATTTAAATATTTAATTTTGATTAAATTAATACAATAGTGGACACCAAATAATTTGAGTATACACATAGTTTAAAAAAACTAAATTGAATTATTTGACATTTACGTTGAATTTTTTTTATTTTATTTAAAGATTAAAGGAATTTTCGCCTCTATTAATTATCCAAATACCATAATTATGTTACCCTTTAAATTATAAGACATTTTTCTAGACTATAAATAGTGTGGAATGATTAAAATTTCCCAATTAATTTGTCATCATAAGTGCAATTTTAATTTGACTGTGTAGTTTTTTTAGTCTACCATAGAACAACCGACCAAGTTCTGTTGGTGGGATCTAGAGAATGAAGTACGTGAACTGCTTTTGATTTCATTTGGAATGTTTCCTATTTATTTGATTCATTACAAAAATTTACTTTCATGAACCCCAATTCATTTATTTTATTCACACTCTAATTATCAGTATATTTTCATTAAAAAATAGGCACTTAAAATGTTGTAAAATATAACTCCAAATTTTTATTATACTAAAGTATTAAATAATCATTTGAATTGTAATCTTATACTTGGTACCATATACATGCATCATTTCTTCCACAAGATATAATATACTATTATACATCATTATATATTCATAATATTCCTCTTATTTAGAATGTAAAACTATTAATTTCATAACCACCATAAAAAACACATGTATAGTTTTTCTTATCTATGACCATCAAAGTTATTCTAAAATAAAATAAATATTTATAGATAAAACATTAAAAATATGGAATTAATACCGTCTTATAAACAAATTATTATGTGTAATTGATATCCATACTTTATACCTTGATGGATAAAAATTCTTAATAATTTATTTGTGGGTTTCAACAAATAGAAAACTCTCTATACTGTTATGTAAAAAATAATGGTAAGCATGAAAATTCTTTGTAATAGTAATTTGTACAATATATCTTTTGAAGATTTTACCACCCAAAAGTCACCAACCTTGACAAGGATTTTGGGAGTCAAATGTTATCCACTTTGAATAGGCACTTAGAATAGAATTCAACAACATACTTAAAAATTAATTCCTCCACAATAAATCCTTATTGAAGACTTTGATTTTTTATTTTCCTTTTCAAAATGTCCAAATACGATTCATTAGGGGTATATCTACCTATAATTTAGATAACCTACATATCATATCTCCATATCCAAGTGAAAAATAAAATGAACTATTATATCAAATAATTATTGTGGGGAGATCATCTTCAATTCAATTAATATGATATAATTTTCCTTTATCTATATCTGAATACATAGAATGGTCTATAAATTTTCTATATATATATTTGAATGATAATTAATTACTAGTTATTATGGGTCCTTAATTTATTGGAATAATAAAATTTAAATATATAAGAATTAAATATTGTATCAAAAAAAGATAGTCATGTGATTTTAGATCATTAAACTTCAAATCAATCTATAACATGGTATTATTTATATTTGATGAATACCATTATAAAACCCCTACAACATTTAGGATTTTGTTAAAATGGAATCTCTCTAACCTTAAAATAGTCTACAATGATAAATAAAAGAAATTTAATCTTTCTTCCTAAACTATAACTAAATATTCCCCTATCCCAATGTAAATCATGTCTAACTTATCTTTATTTACATATTTTGTTTTTACATGTACATTTAGTAACTTGCTAATAACAATTTCACGTAATATTGTTTCTATTATAATTACATCTAGAAAATTTCTGATGTATAAATAGTTCAAATATTGTAATTTCAGAAAAATCATCAATTTTATAATCTATTTTTTGTGTTCATTAAAAAGGGGTTTACCAAAAGAAGGTATAATATATTTCAATTTAATAATTTTTTCATTAACACTTAATAAATTTTTTTTTGTTATTTTGAATTCTTATCTATTAATTTTATATAAAATAAATATTTATGTCATCAAGGTAAAAAATTATGATATCTAAGAAACACTAATATTGAGTAATGTTTCAACCTAACTGAGTGTGTACCTTATTTACAAATGGGTTTCCCTATGATTATTTTAATTATATATCTTCAAAAATATCATAATAATGAATTTAATTTATTATCCACACAACATGGATTTAATATATAACCATTCATTCTATGTGCTTTATAAAATATAATGCCTGAATCTCATATTAACTCTTGATCATTGAAAAATGGATCTAAATGAACATCAATAAATTTACTAGGTTTTTACTTCTTATATATATACAATATAATGTATATGTGTTTTTTAAATAACTATAATGAAATGTTATAATTTATCAACACATATATCCATGTACTATGAGGATAAATTTCAACACCAAAATGATTCATTCCATCTATAGATAACTAAAGAAATATGTTTCTTAGATCATTTCCTAATTTAGGACACTCATGACCAATTGTCTTCCACTACGGAGAGTCAACTAGGTGATGATGTTTCCCAAAGATAATTATTTAATCTATGAACTACATAAATCATTTTACTCACATTACTTTCATATAGTTTACTAAATTTTAGAATTAATTAAATTCTCATATATCTTTATAAGGTATTTATTCTTCATTGTCTTAACGATCTCCACCACACTTGTGGAATTTTCTGAGTTATTCATGGTCCTTGTGAAAAATTATAGTCATTTATGAATTCATTTATTCTTTCAAAGATCATACCCATTGAACAATGAATTATTTTAGAATAATTTGTTTACAAAGAAGATCATTATGTTTTTGTAGCATATCATTCGAGGGAAAAATATGGTCTATAAAGATAATGTCTCTCCTTCTATTTATATCTATAATATTATATTACTATAATATGGATGACAATGTTTTATAATTAATATAACCGTTATATTTTTTGTCTTCAAATAGTTCATTAACTTCTCGAATAAAATTTTGACAATCATAAAAGTCATCATCAACTACCGTTCGAATTTACCCAATATAATCTCATTCATCATTTATAATTGTATTCATATTAAATGATCCATAAACTGTAGTGTTACCCCAGTCACTATAAAAATTTAGTTATTCCTTTCATTTATTCCAATATTGATAACTTCAATATATTTCATGGAAAATCTAGTGTTCTTCCAAATCGTGATTATATATATATATATATTAAATCAGAACAACATAAAAATAGAGAAATGATTTCAGAATAATCATTTTCATTTTTTGGTAAAATTGATGAACTCTTTAACCATATTTACATAATACTATTTCATATTATTGAAATAAATTTTAACACCCAAAAAATTTAAAATAAAAATATTTATGATATTGTATACAACACGCAACACTGAGACTTAACAAACAATAACGTATTATTAAAATTTATTTATTATTTAAACATGATTGTTATAATTTACCCATTAAAATAAAATGCATGAATATGAATAAATATATTATTTAAAATATATCTAAATATTATTTAAATTATAAATCTATCTAATATTTCATAATAATAATTTGTCAAATTTAATTAAAGTCATTTTGTTCTTCAAAAATGCATTTTCTTCAAAAAGTATTTTTATTTCTTTTTATGAGAAAATATTTTAATAATTTTTTAGATTTTTTGGATAATTTATGTTATAATGTTAAAAAAAATTTAAAAAGTAAATAAAAATTTAATTAGGATGTTTTTTTTGGGATTTTACAAAAATATTGTTTTTTAATGAGTTGTGAAAATTGTTGGTTTTTATTAAAAATTACCTTTTCAATAAAATCATATAAAAATTTATATTTTATACTAAATTTTTTTGAAAGTAAAATGAGTTAAATAATGTTATTATGAATATAGTT
Organism: Viscum album; assembly: GCA_963277665.1. Taxonomy (NCBI): domain Eukaryota; kingdom Viridiplantae; phylum Streptophyta; class Magnoliopsida; order Santalales; family Viscaceae; genus Viscum; species Viscum album. Next base: position 2,076,373,863 of record OY728128.1, on the reverse strand, counting down.
CCACATTTAAAATCAATTTCATTATTATTTTTTATAATTTTTTTATATTTATGAAATCCTTTCGGTTTAGAAAACCGCATTTTCATCAAGTCTGTTGGTTTATTTTTAAATCAAATTCTAATAATTTTTTAAATTTAATTGGAAAAATGGATTCCATATTTTTAATAAATATAATTAATTTCATATAATATGTTAAAATTAATTTTTTTTAATATTTAATTGTAGAAATAATAATAATTAATTACTAAAGTTAAGGTTAAAATTGTTTTATTAGGGGTTAAATTAAAAATATAAGGGTTAAAATGTATTAAAACTTTTCCAACTCAAATTTTATGGAAAGATATTAACATTTTATCATATTAAATTATATAATTATCCATTTTTGTTCCTTTTTCATGTGTAAAACATGGGAATAATTTTTTCAAAACTTCAATGTGTGTCGTCTCCCCCGAAAAAAAATTGAAACCCCCTCTCCCATCTTATTTACATATTAAAAGAATTGTTTTAAACAAAAAACTACTCAAATTCCTTATACACTTCCCTTATAATGTATTATAGTACTTTTGTTATTATAAAGAAATATAATGATGTTGTAGGTATAGTCCCAAAGAGGTGGCCTCATTTTTAATCTAAAATAATTGTTCTATTTATTCTGAAACCTTCATGAAATCATACTCTTTCACGACCCATCCCCCGGGGACTGTGTCATAACTACCCCAAGCCCAACTTCTATAGGCCAGAGGCTGGAGACTAGCACCAAAGGCGTATATCCATAAAATTGGAAGGAATTGCCTTTATAAATGTAAAATAACACATCAGAGTACACAATAGGAAGTAAAACACTAAGTAAAAACTGTATACAAAAAGTTTTATGGAATGAAAAATGGTCCGTAAATACAAGCCCAACTGTAAAGTACAAGTACAACTGAAAAAGGGACAAACAGCTGAAAGGTAAAGAGCAGCTCATGGATCATTTTCTTGGGTTCTTAACTAAAGGGTAGCAACAGATGGCCAACTCATCACTCTACATCCGTCAAACTCCTCTCTTTACCGACTCTTCATAAGGTCCACCTCCAGGTACCGTCCAGTCCGGGCATTCTTGGCCTCCGACAGCGTTGTCCATCATCTGCACTGAATACAACGAGGTGTGTCCATAGCCTGTGTAGAGGTGAGTAGAACGATACGTAGTAGGGACCTCGAGACCCCCAAGGTCTCACAAAATACAACAAGGATAAAACATAATGAATGAAATCAACGGATAACCATTACATAAGTATATGCCCATACATTTACCTAAGTTATCTTGTAACCCATCTCAATCATAATAAAAACACAAAAGTCAATGTCTCAGTTCAACCAGGATTTTTATTCATGATGTCGAGACCACGACTGCTAGAGAACTCCTCCTCTATCGAGTACAGTGGGCCTGCCACTATAACCAATCGCTTCCCACTAACCTTGGACTGCTGAGGTACTCCACTTGTCAAGTACTGTGGGCCTGCCACGCTCACACGGAGGTGCTCCCCACCATGGGTCTGCCGCTTCAACCAAGCACTCCCCCTCATACCCTATAGAGGTACTCCTTTTTTCGAGTACCGCGGATCTTCCACTACAACCAAGTGCTCTTCCGTAGTGGGTCTCCTGCTACCACAAAGTTCTCCCCACTAGGCCATCTGAAACACTCTGTGTCGATCGGTCAGCAGTTGTCAAGTCTCAGCCAGCTACTAGGTCTCAACAAACAGCTCAGTCATCACTGGGAGGGTCTGATCCACGAGCAACAATTTGATACTACAAGTTTCATGAAGTGTCATATATAAGTATCAAAATGGACCGCCACATCATAGAGGTCTCAACGCAATAGGCGGCGCATCAATCGGATGCCCGTTCTGTGAGTTATTAGCCTTTTAGTCCCAGTGGCCGAGTTAGATTTGTGTGCGAACCAACCCGACCATATCTCAACTATACCCTGAAATCTAGTAGGGTATAATCAATGAGACCGTATCTCATTGAGATTACCAGCACCATTGATGGCTCATCAAACGGACGTCTGGTGCCACAAATATTTCCAATGTAAGCGAAGGGTTGGTACTGGGTCCAGGTCCGGTCTGACCCGGTCGGACCAACTCGTTCCAACCCAGTCTGGGCAGACCAGGTCGGGGTCAACCTGGATAGAGGTGATGGTCTGACCCATCCCATTGGGTTGGTCAACCCGCTATGTTTGGCCAGGTCCACTTGGCCCGGCCCAGCGGACTACAAGGGCAGTTCAGCCCGGATGCCGCCACGCAGACGGCTCGGCTTGAAGGCTGAGGTCAATTCTGCCAGGGCCACGAGGGATGCAGCTCAAGAGTTCGGTGGCCAGGAGGCCAGCAGGCAAGTTGCGTGGGGCCCAGGCAGTCCGGCTAGACGCTAGGAAGGTCGTGGGTGCACCGGGCAGGTCGTGGGATGGGGGCCGCGGGGGTGCCGGGGAGTGCACCGAGGGCTCCGGGTAGGTCGTGGCAGGGAGCCACGAGGATGCTGGGCAGGCCAATGGGGCACTGAGCAGCGTGCCGGGCAGGCTACAATAGGGGGCTGTGGGGGCACCGGGCAGGGCGCGGGGGTGCGGGCAGCGCCCGAGGCATGCGGGCTGGTGGCGTGGGGGCTCCAGGTAGGGTGCCGGTAGGGCCGCGAGGACGGCGCGATCTGCAGAAGCGGCGAGGGCGGCATGATCCACAGAGGCCACAGGGAGCATGGTCTTTGTTCCTCGTCTTCATCATTGTCGCCTCATTGTCATGTCATCGTGGAGTCGTCACAAAAAGATCAACGGAGGGGTCGGGCCATGTTAGTTTGGCCCATCCCTTCTGCATTTAGGGTGGCAGTAATAGTTTCTCATGAACGGAACACAACACCCCACCTACAAAAGGTAAACATCAACGTTCTTTGTTTAAGGAAGGAAGAACATGGTAATTTAAAGAAAAAAACCCCTACCTTTTGCTTCGTCGCTCAACGCTCGTCGTTTGTTGACGGATTCACGAAAGGAAGTCAGAGGAGACCGTTGTTCGTCACATCCACCACAGGTCCTCAATACTGAGATGCGTTGGTTCATTGACAATGTTGCGGAGGGTTGATCGGTAGGTGGATGGGGAAGAAGTCAAAGAAGAAGGAGCGTCATCGACGTTCTTCGTGTTCTTCGTGTTCTTCGTTGGGAGCTTTTCTCCCTAGCTTTCGTCTAAAAGCCACAACCAAAAAAAAAAGATTATTCCAATGAAAATAATAGGAGGGGTTGTTTATTATTATGTTGGATCGTAATTCAAATTTTATGGATTAAATGAGTTGAACCCACCTAATTAAATCCGTGAGAGGTGTCACATTTAATTAGGTTGATCGAAAGAGGATCTCCCTCATTAAAGTGGGAGAGGTAGGGGTTTTATCCTCCATCCTCAATAGGGGTTGGGTGGTCCCCACCCCTTTCATTTAATAGATAGGTTATGGGTCTCATGTGGTCCCCACGTCATATCGTCTCGAGAGAGGTTATGCTTGGGTGGGCCCCACCACCATAACATCTCATGGGAGGTTGGGGTGTGGTGGTCCCATCATCAACTCCCAAGTAGAGGTTCCAACTAACCACACTCACATGGGGGCTCAAAATATAAAATAAAGTGTTACACTTTTTTTATTATTTTTTTAAGAAAACCCAAAAACTAACTTTTATCATCGACTTACTTCCATCCATGTAAAAGTCTTCTTAAGCGAATACTGGAACTACGAGTTCAACGGTGCCCTCATATTTCAGTTCTGAACGCCGAATCAAAAGTTATAAAAAACCTACTCGTACGTTTACTGCACGTACCTGAAGAAAACATCATAAATTGATTTTAGGAACACTGGGCCTCAGAATCAAGAGTCATAAATTTTCACAGACTTAGAAAAATCCAATGTGTTATAGAAAAAAGTGTCCACAGAATTTTTGGTTCATTACATTCTCCCCACCTTAGTGATTTATGTCCCCATAAGCTACAACTCACACTAAGGGAACAAATGCGGATACTGAGCACACATCTAAGACTCATACTCCCATGTGCTCTCTTAGAGGTTCACGTTCTACCAACGAATGCGCACCAGAGGTATCGACCATCCACGTAGGACCCACTACTCTAGATCCTCAATCTCCACAGGAACCTCCGTGAAAGTCGCCCCATCATTGATGTCCAACTCTCCATAGTCGATGATGTGAGAAGGGTCATGTACGTATCTCCACAACTGAGATATGTGGAAGACGTCATGCACCTGGTGCAACTGATGTTGTAGAACTAGGTTATAATCCACCTCACCTAATCAGCTGAGGACCTGGAAGGGTCTGATGAACCTCCAGAATAACTTGCCACCTTGGCCAAATCTCTATAGACCTCGTCAAAGTGAGACCTTTAGGAAGATGTGGTCTCCATCTTTGAACTACAGAGGTCTCTATCTCCTGTCATCATATGAATTCTATCTTCACTGTGTAGTATTTATCCACTTTTAGTTGATCTGCACTTTCTCCGTGGTAGCCCGTACCTTCTATGGTCCCACTGGTGCTGACTCCCCAAGGTCTGTCCAGCATAGGGGTAATCTGTAAGGTTTCCTATACAATGCCTCAAAAGGTGTCATCCCTATAGTAGAGTGATAGAATTTGTTGTTGGAAAACTCCACCAATGGTAAGTGATCCTCCCAGCTATGACCAAAGTTGAGGATTCATGCACATATCTTGTCCTCGATGGTCTGAATGGTCCTCTCAGTCTGGCCATATGTCTCAGAATGGGAGGCGGTGCTCAGGCATACCCGCATCCTGAAAGCCACCTGCAACACCTTCCATAGTCGGGAAGTAAACCATGTGTCATGGTCAGAGACTATAAAAGTAGGTACTCCATGAAAATGCAAAATCTCCGGTACATAGAGGCGTCCCAATCTCTCTACTATTCCATGCTCTCTAATTGATAGGAAGTGGGCCGACATGGTTAGTCGGTCGACGATCACCCAAATCGAATCGTGACTCCTAGAAGTATGTGGAAGACCCGTCACGAAGTCCATGGATATCCCATCCAACTTTCACTCTGGGACCACTAATGGATGAGCCAAGCCTATAGGTACCTGGTGCTCTTCCTTCACTTGCTGACAAGTGACACATCGTTAGACATACTCTGCTACCGATTTCATCATACCTGGAAACCAGTTCTATCGTTGGATGTCCTAGTACATCATTGTCACTCCTAGACGTACCGCTAGAGGGAATGTGTGTAACTCCCTCAATAGTTCCTCCTAAAGTGCTACTGGTACCATAGTACATCCTCTAACGAGGGTAGCTTGCTACCCACCTTCAGAAAATCCATAAGGTGCTTGGCCTGTGGATATTTGAGAACGCCGCGTCTCAAAGTCAGCATCCCCATGCTGCACCCCCTTGACACGCTGAACAAGTGGAGGAGTGACTATAAGAGACTATAGCAAATCAGCCCCATCTAGGTCCACATAAGAAATCTGTAAAGAAGCCAGCTACTCTATCACCTCTCCTTGCAGCTATATACTAGATCTCCTTTTAAGAGAATCTTCTACAACGTTCCCCTTCCCTGGAGTAATGATTATCTCAGAGTCATAGTCCTTGAAGAACTCAGGCCATCGCCACTGTCTCAAGTTCAAGTCCTTCTGAGAGAAGGTATACATGAGACTCTTGTGATTGGAGTACACAGTAAAATGTTCACCCATAAGATAGTGCCGCCAAATCTTCAAGGTAAATACCACTGCTTCTAACTCTAGGTCATGGGTAGCGTAGTTCTTATCATGCTATCTTTGCTTCCGAGAACCATATGCGATCACCGCTCTCTCCTGCATTAGGACACACCAGTGTCCGGTCCCTGATGCATCGTAGTAGACTACTTACCCTATGACTTCCTCTGGATGTTTCAAGATAGGGGCACTAGTCAGCCTCTACCTCAGATCCTGAAATCTCTTCTAGCATCTCTCCGACCAAACGAAGGGTTTCTCTTTCTTCTTCAAGGCTGATAGTGGAAATGAAACTCTAGGGAAGTCTAGAAAGAATCTATGCTAGTAACCAGCCCAACCTAAGAAACTCTATACCTCTATCACACTCCTGGGTGGCTCCAAAGAAAGTACTGCCTCAATCTTTGTTGGATCCACTGCAACTCCAGCCTCCGATATTACATGCCTCATGATGTGAACCTCTCAAATCCAGAACTAGCACTTCAAGAGCTAACCATAAAGTTGGTTCTCTTGGTGTGTCTCCAGTAATACCTAAAAATGGTAGGCATGCTCCTCCTTAGTAGTCGAGTATATCAAAATGTCGTCGATGAGGACTATGACAATGTGATCGAGGTAAGGTTTGAATATCCCGTTCATGAGACTCAAGAACACTGATGGAGCATCGGTTACGCTGAAGGGCATAACCAATAACACATAGTAGCTGTAACAACACCTGAAGGTCGTCTTCTGAACATCCTAATATCAAAACCTGAGCTGGTGAAAACCTTATCTGAGGTCTATATTCGAGAACCACCAAGCTCCCTTTAGCTGATCAAAGAGGTCGTCAATCCTTGAGAGTGGGTACTTGTTCCTCACAGTCACCTGGTTTAGGTGATGGTAGTCGACACAGAGCCTCAAGCTCCTGCCTGCCTTCTTGGCGAATAGAATCAGGGCAGCCCAGGGAGAAAAACTGGTCCGAATGAATCCCTTTCCCTACAAGTCCTCTAGTTGTACCCACAGCTCGCGAAGCTCAGCGGGAGCCATCCGATATTTTGGAGTAGATATTGGTGCCTTCTTGGGGTACAAGTCTATGTAGAAGTCCACCTCTCTACGAGGAGGTCGTCTTGGAACATCGTCAGGGAAAACATCCCCATACTGGTCTGCCTCTATAGGATAAGTCGAACTCTCCACATCTACTGCTCTGAGGGTAAGGCAAGCCAACTGGTGAGTGATTGGCTACACCCTCCTCTGAGTAAGTCTGTCATGTGCTGCAAAGGTTCACTTCTCACCGGTGAAGGTAAGCATGTTCCCATCCATGCAGACACAACACACTTTTCACCTAATATAGTCGATCTGGGCAAGGAATGTAGATAACAAGTCCATACCTAAGATGATGTCGTAAGGCCTCGACACCGCTACTAGGAGATCCCAAATGAATATCTCACCTCCTAGAGTAAGCTTTCACTACTAGTACCACTGCATAATCGTCAAATCTGATCTCATAAGAGTCTCTAGCCATAAGGATCGAACTAACAGCTCCTTCAGAATCTCCGAGCTTCGAACGAGGGATGTGGAAGTGAAAGAGTGACTGGAACATGTGTCTATTCGAACTACATCTAAGGTGGAATAGACACAGATTGTACCTAAAATCATCTCCGGAGTGCGGTGATCGTAGGCCTCAGCTACCTGAAGTTGTGCTCTCCCCAGTCCACCCACTCCAAGTGGTCGTGGTGGACCTCCTGGTTGTGGTTGCGGTAGCACCTCAAAACATTGTCCACCGCCAGTGGCACGTCCAACTCCTCTGCCATGGCCGCATCCTCCCTACAAACATCCTTGATCGAACCTCTGCTTCTGGAATGGGAGGTCCCTCAATTTTCTACTTATCGTCAGTGAGGTGCATCGGAAAGCCATGAGCCATGTGACCCTGACCGACACATTAGTAACACTGCCCACTCTTGGCAGGTCTGTATCCACCCCGGGTGCCTCACACATCCGATCCTGAGTCATGCGGTCGACCACCTATAGGTCTGGTCCTCTTGGACCTCCGCATCATCTATCTACTGCCAACTGTAGAAGACTCCGCTGCATGTCGGCTAGTGGTGGGTCTCACTACTGGATACTGCTCTACATGAAAACCCTCCACTAGGAGGGCTCGCTCCAACACCCCTGTCTGCGTCAGGATGCAAAGTGAGATCATCGGAGCTCTGATCTAACGCCCGAGTCACTGCTCGAAGATCCGATCACTAAAGAATGGGTCTCGTACAATATCAGCGGAGTAGCGTGAGAGTTCGGTGAACCTCGCTGAGTACTGCGCCACAATCATGCCACCCTGTCGTAGATGCAGTAGATCATGTATCTGCACCACTCGAAGGGTGGTTGGGTCAAAGTCTACCAGGAATAGGATCTCGAAGTCTTCCCAAAGAAGTTTCACCACGTCATGAACCTGGAGCATCAGGCTCCACCATCTGCCTAATGCTGGCTCAAGGAGGCCGACATCAATGATTACCATAAAGTCTGCTGGTGTCCCTACTTGCCTGAAAACTCTCACCAAAGCCTCCATCCATTCCTCATCCATCTATAGGTCCATCTATCCCCTAAAAATGGGTGGGCTCAGGTGTTGGAACTCATGCAACACACTCAAGCGGTGTGTATCATCTGCTTCTGGGGATGGTGGCATTTGTGGCCCAACCGGTAGTGGTACCGCTGGTGCCTCCGTTGGTGCTTCAACTGGAAGAGGTCCTTTTACCTAGGCCTCATCGCTCGATGGACAGTCCATACATACGACTCTCGAGGCTCTAACAAGTCCTCTGTTGGGAGAAATCCTGAAAGAAACAGATACTACACGATCAAAAGACTATACCTGGTGAGCTGGACTGGTTGAGCTAACTTAAAGAAAAACTTTTGAAAACACACACACAATCAGTGTTTTCTTTCACTGAGTCAGAAATCAGATGTCAAGGTCCTTGTGTATGGATACGTCAGCCACCCGCACCAACACTGGACTCTCTAAAATGAAAACCACACTTAGTACCCTTAACACTATTTCTTCACAGAAAAGACATATTAGAGTCCTATGTTCTGTGGTAGAACCGACTCCTTTGATACAAATTTTTCACGACCCGTCCCCCAGGGCCCATGTTGTAACTACCTCAAGCCTGCCTTCCATAGGCCAGAGGCTGGCAACTAGCACCAAAGTCATATATCCGTAAACTAGGAAGGCATTGCCCTTATAACTATAAAAAACACCTCAGAGTACACAACTGGAAGTAAAACACTAAGTAAAAACTGTATACAAAAACTGTGTTGGAAAGAAAAAGGGGTTGGAAATACAAGCCCAACTATAAAGTACAAGTACAACAGAAAAAGGTAAAAACAACTGAAAGGTAAATATTAGCTCCAGGATCGTCCTCTGGGGTTCCTACCTGAAGGGTTGGTACAAATGGCCACCTCAGCACTCCACGATCATCAGACTCCTATGTGTACCGACTCATCATAATGACCACCTCCGAGTACCGTCTAGTCTTGGAACTCTCGGCCTCCGTCAGCGCTGTCCATCGTCAGCATCTGACATAATGAGGTGCGGGCATATACCATGTAGGGTGACTATAACGATAATCCGTAGGGACCCCGAGACCCTCAAGGTCTCACAAAATCTAACAAGGATAAATCACAATGAAAGAAATCAACATATAACCATTACTTAGGTATATGCCCATACATATACCTATGTTATCTAATAAACCATCTCCATCATGAGGAAAACACAAAAGTCAAAGACTCAGCTCAACCAGGATTTTTATTCACGATGTCGAAACCACGGCTGCTGGAAAACTCCTCTATCGAGTACAATGGGCCCCCGCTACAACCAAGTGCTTCCCACTAACCTTGGACTGCTGAGGTACTCCACCTGTCGAGTACTGTGGGTCTTCCTTTCTCACATAGAGGCGCTCCCCACCATGGGTATGCCGCTACAAACCAGCACTCCCCCTCATAGCCTACAGAGTTACTCTTTATGTTGAGTACTGCAGATATGCCGCTATAACCAAGAGCTCCTCCTCCATGAGTCTGCTGATAAAACCAAGTGCTCACCACTAAGCCATCTGAAACACTTCGAGTCAATCGGTCATCAGTCGTAAAGTCTCAGCCAGCAACTAGGTCTCTGCAAACAGCTCGCTCGTCACCAGGAGTGTGAGTTCCATGAGATACATGTCGATACTCCAAGTGTCACGAAGTCTTATATAGATGTATCAAAAAGGACCTCCAAGTCATAGGGGTCTCAATGCAAAAGAAGGCACATCAATCGGATGCCCGTTCTGTGAGTTATTATCCTTTTAGTCCCTGGGGCCCGATTGGATTCGTGTACAAACCAACCCGAATGTATCTAAACTATACCCTACACTCTATTAGGGAATACTGAAAGGGGCCGTATCTCGTCGAGATTACCAGCGCCTCTAACGGCTCATCAAATGGACGTTCGGTTCCACAGATATGACCAAAGTAAAAAAAGGGTTGGTAGTGGGTCTGGGTCCAGTCTGACCTAGTCGAACTGAATCGGTCCAACCCAGTCTGGGCCGACCCAGTCTGGGTCAAATTGGACTGACCCAATGGGTCTGACCCAGCCCATTGGGCAGGTCAGCCCACTATGTTAGGCTCAGTCTACTTGGATCTGCCCAACGGATGCAAGGGTGGTTTAGCCTGGATGCCGCCACGCAGGCGGCTCGGACCGAAGGTGGGGGCCAGGTCGGCCAGTGTTGCGAGGGACGTAGGTCGGGAGGTCCGTGTATGGGAGGCAGGCCGGCTGGATGCTGGGTAGGTCAGGGTGTCCTGGGAAGGCCGCGCCAGGGGGGACGTGGGGGGGGGGGGTGGAAGGGGTGGGTCCGCCCGACACCGGGGCACCGAGCAGCATACTGGGGCGTGGGTAGCACGCCGGGGGTGCCGGGCAGCCCGCGACTGGGGGCCGCGGGGACACCAGGCAGGCCTCTGGGGTGCAGGGCAATGCGACGAGGTAGCGAGCTGGGGCGCGGGCAACGTGCCAGGGGGGCGAGAAGGCTGCGGCGGGGGCCGTGGGGGTATTGGGCAGGGCGTAGGGGTACCATGCAGGGCGTAGGGGAGTCGGTCAGTGCAGCGACATAGCCGAGTAGCGCGCGGGCAGGAGACGCGGGGGTGCCGGGGAGGGTGCCAGTGGTGCCGCGACGGCGACGCGATATTCGGAGGCTGCGAGTAGCGTGACCTTTGTTCTTTGTCTTCATCTTCGTTGCCTCATTGCCATTCCATCATGGAGTCGTCACAAAAAGATCAACAGAGGGGTCGGGCCGGGTAGGTTTGGCCTGCACCCTCCGCATTTAGGGTTGTAGCAATAGGTTCTCATGAACGAAACCCAACACTCCACCTGAAAAATTTAAACATCAACATTCTTCATTTAAGGAAGGAAGATCATGGTACTTTAAAGGAAAAAACCACTAACTTTTGATTCTTCACTCAACGCTCATCGTTAGTTGACGGAGTCACAAAAGGTAATCGGAGGAGAATGTCATTCATCGTGTCTGCCACACGTCCTCAATTCCAAGTTGCATTGGTTCATTGATGATGTTGTGGAGGGTTTACTTGTAGGTGGCTGGGGAAGAAGTCGAAGAAGAAAGAGCATCGTCGGCATTCTTTGCGTTCTTCACATTCTTCACGTTCTTCGGGGGAGCTTTTCTTCCTAACATTATTCTCAAAGCCACCACCAAAAAGAAGATTATGCCAACGAAAATATTAGGAGGGTTTATCTATTATTACGTTGAAACGCAATTCAAATTTGATGGATTAAATTAGTGGGGCCCACATAATTAAATTTGTGAGAGGTGTCACATTTAATTATGTGGATGGTAAGAGGCTCTCCCTCATTAAAGAGGGAGAGGTGGGGGGTTTTATCCACCACCATCAATAGGGGATGAGTGGTCCCCACGCCTATTATTTAATAGAGAGGTTATGGGTCTTGGGTGGTCCCCACATCCTAACCTCTCGCGGGATGTTATGCTCGGGTGGTCCCCACCACCATAACCTTTCATGGGAGGTTGGGGTGTGGCGGTCCCACCATCAACTTCCAAGTGGAGGTTCCAACAACCCGAACCGACATGGAGGCTCAAAAAATAAAATAAAATGTTACACTTTATTTTTTATCATTTTAAGAAAACCCAAAAACTAACTTTTATCCTTGACTCACTATTGTCGAAGTGAAAGTCTTTTTAAGAGAATATCGGCTCTTTGAGTTCAATTGTGCCCTCAGATTTTATTTCCAATCACTGGATCAAAAGTTATAAAAAAACTCGCTCATACATTTACTAAATGTACCTGAACAAACCTTCATAAATTGATTCCGGGCACATCGGGCCTTGGAATCAAGCACCGTAAATTTTCACAGACTCATAAAAATCCCATCTATTTAAGAAAAAAACATCCATGGAATTTCTAGGTCTTTACATAATCAATCATGATTATATGATAAAATAATAATATCCAATATATTATCACTTTTTATCTATATTTCTTAACAAAAAACTCTCTCCAATTCCATCAAATGAGAAATGAGACCATAGTTCATTTGTATGACATACCACAATCTCACGAACTGATGTAATTCATTTTCCATCATCACCTCTCCAGAATATTCACAATGATGGATTTAATTTTTATATATTATATTAATTAAATATTAATAATTTTGGATGATAAAAATATCATATACCTTATTATCTTTCCATATAATGTGATATACCGCAGAATACGACCTCACGAAGTGATGTGATTTGTTTTCTATTTCCACCTCACATGTATGGTATATGTATTTGTATATAAATAAATAATATGATATTTATTATATAATTATATTTATGGAATGATAAATTGAAACTTAAATTTTTTCCATTATGATCATTTTAAAATGGAAACTTTACACATGTGTATATATGACACATCGACTAATTGATTATAATATTCTCCACTTTTTATAACCATATTTATTGGTTATTTTTAAAAGTAATATTAATGTATAAAAATATTTATTATATATTTTTTATTATCATGGATATGATTAAAAAATGAAACCATTTACCATTGTCAACACACTGATTTATTTTTGAAATTATGAACCAAGATCCCACAAAACACACGTTCTGGACATAACTGAATAAGTAATTAATTATTTCATCAAAATAAATGAAGTAAACTATCTAAATAAGAAGGATTAAAACTAAAAAAGTTTCTTAACAAAAAATGATATAAATTTATTATACAGAATACTAATGACATAAATTATAATATTTTGACTCTATATAAGGGTTTTATCTAAAAACAACCTTCATAGAGGCACATATTTAGTTAGGCACATAATTTCATTGAAATGGTGTATATAATACCCGTTTCAATATTATGTAACGAATCTTCATACATAATGATATTTTTATTTAATAATCATTTAATTCATTAATGATATTTATGATTAAAATGTTTCCAAATTATTAAGGATTACTTTTGAATCTCACTTTAATTGAGATTATTTATTCTGGAATTTCCATTTTAGGAAATTAATTGACAATTCTATAATTAAACCATTTAATTATGTTATCCTATGGTTATTCATGATTATTTCATGTGATTGTTTCATTTTCCTTTCTTCCAAACAAAAACAATATTGGTTAAATGTTTTTAATAAAATATTAAATCATTTTTCTCTTCAGTCAAAAATATATTTTTCTTCATTACCTATGTTTTTAAAAACAATTTTAATAATTTTTTTTTTAATTTTTTTTATTAATGTTATATTTATCCATGTTTTAATTTTTAAAAAACTATTTTAATGGAATCTTCTAGTCATTTTGGAAATGATTTAGTTTTTATCTTTATAAAATAATGTTAAAAGGAAATTTTTTTAACTTATATGACATATAAAAAATTACCTCTTGCTAAAAACATTCAATTCAATGAAAATTACTCTTTAAGAATCCATGGTTATTTTAAAATATATATATATAGTATTTTATAAATTGTTCTATATCTTGACGTAGTGATTTCAAAGTGAAAATAGTTATTTACTCAGGAAATATTCTATATAATATTTTATAGAGATGAACATGAATGAAAAAACCATTGATGATATGGATTACATATAATGTTTTTATATATTTATCTCACATATATACCAATATTAATATTCTTTAATTTTATGTGGTATTACATTCCTTATTTTAATCTATAAAATTCCTTAATTTCTAAATTTCCATTGGTTAAGATAATATATAATATTATGCAACCCATTTCATTCCATGAGAAATAATTATATTTAGGCCTTATTATTGATTTATTATTGTGGCACACATAATCATAAACATGTTGTTATGGGAGCACCTAGATACTTCACCAATGCATTGGGTAAAGATACAGTCTCACTAGGCTCCTTTTATGGGATTTTGTAGCAAACCAAATCCATTATGGGACAGTTTCCACCTTGTGATATTGTATATGTAGTTAAAACTGATTCATGATTATGTAATATGATATATTTCGGATACATTTTCAATGATACCATTATCTATTGATATAGTGTTATTCATGTTATTCTCCCATGTGATTACTCCTGAGCCTTATGTTTTATTATATCATGTTATACCATTATATCGCAAGTTATGCTTCCTTATTATATAAATTAACTTAATAGACTTTTTAGATTACCCTTTTTGTTATATATATTTCCCATGTTATCCCATTTATATTAGGATCTCAGAATAATTTTTGTAATCATTATAGATAATAAAATAAAAATGTTATATTTTAATCTCACATTAATGTATTATGAACATTGTATTCCAAATACACAATCTCTCGTTATCATTAGTGCATAATTAATTGATGATTATGTTAAAAAATTATAGAATAATATGTGTAAAAGTATTGGATCACTATAATTTGTATTAGAGACTAGGTTTAGTTAGAATTAGTAAAATAGTATTAGAAAACATTACATAGAACCCATGGATATGTATAATGATAATAATAAGTAAATAAATATATGCTTGATATTTTTTATATTATTGATCGAGTGGTTTACTAAAAAATACACCCCTATATAAATACTACATATTCATGTGGCACTAAAATAGTTATACTAAGGGGTGATGACCCTAAAAATGGCGAATTGAGATAGACTTTATCATCACCTGGGGCACAAAAATGAGCCTTGAAGGACACCTAGTCTGACACTATGATGGGATTAGTTTTAGAAATTCATAGAATCTTTAAAAACCATTATGAAATAATTGAACAAATTAATAGGTATAGAAAACTAATCGGAAATGTAACAACCCAAGCTTCCACGATATGCTTTCCTTTGAATAATACAGTAGCGTGTGTTGTATGCAACTTTGAGTTCTAACACACACACCACAACCAATCAAGCTTGCCATTATGAATAGTAATACCCACTTTTTGAAATTTTATAAATTATATCTTTCAAAATGAACTTCATTTTTGGATTCAGAATATCAAAATTAGTCTAGGGTGAAATTTTGGCAATTTCCTGAAAACTTTCAATTTTTGATGAATAGTGAAAAAACACTGAGTTATAGTTTAAAACCGATTTTTTTTATATAATTATTTATTTTATTTAAATTTAATTAAGGTAAAAATAGATACATAATACCTATATAAGTTAAATGTAATTCATTGGAGTTAGTTTAGAATAATTTTAGATATATAAAAATTTTATTGAACTTTTCACCTTCTTTTACCCACCTCCTAGGAGAATTTGGAAATTCACATAAAACTTAATTTTACCACTTCTGTGTGTGGAATTTCAAAAATTTGAGAGACACGATAAATATCAAGGTCTAAAATGTGGTTCAATGAGATGAAAATATTTTTTGGTGAATAATAACTTTTTACTTTTATTTACCACGATTAAAAGTAAATAGGGTAATTAAGGGTAAAAATGATATTAATATTATCGTAACACATATACTAATTCTATTGGACAAGTGTATCTTGAACAAAAACAAACTTAGGAATAATATATTATCATTTAGGTCCACATTGATTAGATTAGGACATTTATTATAATTTAATTCAAAGAAGAGTTAAAGGAGTTAAAATCAATGTTTATTTACTAAAACATTTTAAATATAGTTTTACACATAGTATAAATTCGATTATAAATATTCAATAGAAAGATAAAGTTATTTCCTACATAATGGTATTTTATTTATAATTTTTAGACATTAAATATTTTAATTTATTTATGACACAATGGTGAAGCAGTAATTACCTAATTAATGAAATATAAAACTAATTGATATTATAAATAGAAAAAGAAATGTAATTTGAGAATTTTTATTAATTACAATAATTTTCTAAGTTAATATGACATATTATTATTGGTTATATAAATTTGGTTCTAATTAATAATTCTTTTATGAAATTATCAAAAAAAATCCCCAATAGTGACAAAATTGACATAAAAGAGTTTTTAAAAAAAATATTATATTATTAATTGGTATTAAATTAAAAAAAATCTAAGGTTCGGCCAAGAGACTTATATCATGATATTTGTATCATTAATGGACCACTTGGGGGTCTATAGGAGGTATATCGTAAGTTTATTAACTATATAATATAAAAATACAAAGTGAAGTGGTAATTGTCAAACTAATTAACTAAGAGTTAAAAATAAAACATAAGGTTAAAATAATGACCCAAACCTGTCTACATTCTATTTGTTGAGTGGTTTCCGACCCATACCCACCTTAAAATTTAAATAATCCACTTTTGATCCATTAGAAACCGAATATGAATTTATTATAAAACAATATTTCTAGCTTTTCCAAAGGTGCCCCTCACCCCTCTTATAAAAGGGCACCCCCCTTCTCACTAATTCACACATTCAAAGTATCTTGGATCAGCCAAACCCTACCCAATTACTCTATAAACTTCCCTAAATAAAACCTAGAGGCCATATTTTGATCCGAAAGCCAACCTAAGGAGCCCTTTTGATCAAATCAAAAGGAAGAACCCGAAGAAGAGGTAATGTTTTCACTACCCTTTTTCAAGTTCATTTCTTCTTCAACACCTTCTTTCTTTGTTATTCCCATTCTAAAATAATAACCCCAGTATCTCCTATATAATGTGATTTTATTATAAATATGGTACAACCATATTCAGAATTCTGTCCATCCTTTGAATGACATGTCACCACACGTGCGTACGTACGACTTACCGTCTCCACGTCGTGGTGTAATTGTTGTTCAATATATTATTATTTGGATGGGTATAATAATGATGTGGAAAAATTGTAAATAATAAATATAACATGATAATTATTCTTTATATATGATATACCATCCAAATATATATTATTTTAATACCAAAAAGATGATATTGTTACTCGTGCATACGTACAGACTACCATTTCCATGAACGCAATGAGATTCATTCCCCATCATATCCATTCAAGACTAATTCTCATTTGATGATTAAAAGTAATGTTTAAAAACATTATATCATTCTGTATATGAATAAGGTAAAACCTATCCATAATAAACATGAATTATGTAACAAAACTTCTAAAATAAAACGAGTAAGTTAACACCCGAAACAATGATAATACTAAGATATTATTAACAAATCAATGTTTAAAGATCATATATGATATCATAATTATGTATATGGTTCATGTATAATTTAATAACAATTTTTTAACTGTCATATAGGAGGTTAACATACCATCTACTAAGGAAGAGTACAAGGTAAGGGTTTATTTCACAATCTCTTCATTATTCGAGGTTGTTTACACGCGATTAGCTACTGGGACCTCTTTATCATCCACATCCATGTTTCTTAAAAATGTATTTAAAAATTTTCTTAATATTTTAAATACTATGGGATAAATTCATTTATATCCTTGTTGACTTTTTATAAGAAGTTTATAAAGGAATATTTCTGTCATTTTCCAAACAAGGTCCTTTTTAACCTTTTCGACAGAATAAATGTAAGAATGTTTTTTTCAACGTATACGGAATGTGCGGCTATTTTTCACCGTTATAAAATCATAGAAGCTTCCATTAAAATATTATAGGAAAATTTTCAAAGTAAATGTTTTATTTTATAATAATGTGACTTTTAAATGAATTCAAAAAAGAGATATTTCTCTCAAATAGTTTTGATTTCATCTATGTCAATATCTTTTGATGGATTTTAAGCTAATTTGATGTTGATTTATTATGATACAAAACTTCCATATTGTATTGAAGGTTTTGTGATATGTTTGCCTATGGATGTGTTATTTTTAGACCATTCATGGTTTATGGTGAAAGTATTGACATTTTATATGCTAGTTTTAATACGAATGTTTATGTTATGTTGAAACCTGTTCATATGTAGAATGCATTGGACTTAATAATTAATGGGTAGAGCCCGATATAGCTCCTCAATAAATCAGTAGGTCTCATGAGACAAACTAGTGTCTTGGAACAAGGCCTTGACAAAATATTATTTGTAGTCTTGGCATGAGGCCTTGACTATGTGGTTATGATATTCTAGCATTATGCATTCCATCATTATGAAAGTGGTTTTGGATATTGCATGCGATTATTCGACTAGTAGAATATCCATGTGAATAAGTAAATGGAATTATTTAATTTTATTTTTTCCATATTATAATGAAGTTCAACTTTAAAAGTCTTTTGTTTTAGTTATACATTTCATTAAACTTTTATGCTTATTTATGAAAGTTTCTGCTATATTGTTATCCTTATTAATAATCTGAGCTCACCCCTTTCAATGTTTTATTTTTCCCAGGATGTGAAGAAGTAATTTATGAATAAATTGCAAGAATAGTGTTAGGGGATATAAAGACAAGATGTTGTTGTAGTTTTTTTACTTTATGATGTCTTGTAAAACTTAATGAATATATCTAGTTATTCCAAGGCTACTAAACAAATTGGTCTCTTAAGACTTGATCTTTTTTGATCATACCAATGATATGTAATAATGCCCCGACTCTAGGTAACTGGGGTCGGGGCATTACATTTAGTATCAGAGAATGTTTAGTAGAAACCTTGGAAGCTAAATTTAGATAAACTATGATTAGAGTACATAGACCTAAGATGGACATTGATGATTAGTATAGAAGAACTTCCTAGAATTTGGTATTGTATAGATTTTATGATTTTTCCGAGCAATACATCCCTGTCTAGATACGAGCAGGTAGAGGCGGCTCTAGCACAGATGTACCTAGGGGTAAAACCCGAAAACACTGCTTTGAGCTGGACTCAAACGGGAACTGGTGCACGACAATGGGACTTACTGCACTCTTGGTTATGACACTCCTGGGGATATTATTAGGATAACTCTCATTTTCATTTTAAAGCATTATTAATGGTTTTATGAGTATATACTTCCTCAAAGAAAACATTTTTATGATTATTGATTATATCCATAAATAGTTCAATTTTTGTTAAGTGTTTTACAAGTATGGAATTATGTATTTTGATTCATAAACTGATCCAGTTTATGCCATTGTTTAGAAATGGAGCCTAGTGGAAGAAATAGAAATCGTATCAATGCACGTACTCCATGTAGGGGTTGCCCTCCTACTCAAGATAATTATAGTGGAGTAGGTGATGTTACTGGTGCTGATCAACTAATCACCATACTAGGACAACTCACTCAGGTTATGAATAATAACCTTACCCATATGGAGCACCCTAATCCATATTGTGGAGGATCAATGTTAGATCGCTTTATGAGGTAGAAATAACCAACATTCAATGGGAGTACAAATCCACTAGTAGTTGAGCAATGGATACATTCCCTAGGGAAAATATTTTAGGCTTTGGGGTGTAGTGAATGAGAAAAAGTTGTCATGGAAGTTTATCGCCTCACTGGAGATGCTGATCAATGGTGGTCATTGATTAAAAACACGAAGGAAGACGATGATGTTTCAAATATGAAATGGAGGGAGTTCAAAGATATTTTCTTATAAAAATACATTCCTTGCAACCATCGAGAAGATATGGAAAGGCAATTTCTGAGTTTGAGACAAAAGGAGGATGATAATGTCTCAAATTATGAGGCTAAGTTTACAAGGCTAGCAAGGTATGCTGGAGATTATATACGTAACCCAAGAAGTAATATTGATTGTTTCTTTGAGGGGTTAAAATTTTTTCTCCATCAAGAATTAGTCTCACAATCCTTCTCATCGTACAAAGACATTGTCTCATGTTCTATCAGGACAGAAAAGGAATTCTCTAAGTCTTATGACTTTAAATAAAATCAAGAGAAGAAGAGATCTTCGGATCAATCTGGGAATGGAAATAAGGGGAAGAAGGGAAATTTTGAATATCCATCCTGTGGTAAATGTGGGAAGAAACACCCCAGTACTTGCTTAAAAGAAATGGGATTCTGTTACAAGTTTGGGGAAAAAGGCCACCAAGATCGTGATTGCAAGGCGAAGAAAGAAGCTACCAATGTCCAATGCTACAATTTCAGGGAGATGGGACAATATTCAAATGAAATTCCTAAGCGTTAAGGGAACTTACCTCAGAAAAGGCCAAGGGATCAAGGCCAAGAATGTGCTATCACTACTGCTGAGGTAGAAGCTCCGAAAGTCGTGGTGGCTGGTAATTTAATGGTTTCCTCAAGTTTAGAAAATGCATTATTTGATTCTGTATCGTCGCATTTTTTCATATCTTCCCAGTTTTCTGAAAAAATTAGATATTTCCTGTTTTATTTAACAAGGGAGTTTTTTTGTTAAAACTCCTAAGGGAAGTATCATTGGAACAATGTTTTGTGAATCAGTCCCCATTAGAGCACATAAACGATCCTTATCCACTGATCTCATCATCATAACTATGATAGAGTTTGATATAATCCTAGGTATGGATTGGATTTCAGACCATGATGCAAAGATTTATTGTAAGAAGAAGGAGGTTATGATTTATTATGATGATGATAAAGAACACCTTATCTTTAGAGCAAAATTGTCACCACCTAATTCTTATCTAGATCCACCCCCAGTAGCTCAACTAAATTCAATTATTGGGGAGGAATAGAATTAAATGACTGTGGGTGAGGGAAGGAATGTTCAAATAGAGTATTTACCTATTTTGAAAGAATATGTATATGTGTTTCCGGAAGATTTACCTGGACATCCTCCAGAACGAGAATTTGAGTTTTCTATTGATTTAATTCCTGGATCAAGGCAGATATCGAAGACCCCTTATATAATGGAAACTATAGAATTAGATTAACTAAAGAAACAAATAGAGGAATTGAGTAATAAGGTATTTATTCTCCCTAGTGTTTCTCTATGGGGATCTCCTGTTCTCCTTGTTAAAAAAGAAAGATGGATCTATGAGGTTAAGTATCGACTACAGGGAGATCAATGCTATAACAATAAAGAACAAGTATCCCCTACCTCGCATTGATGATTTATTTGACCAAATGAATGGAGGTCAATACTTTTCAAAGATTGACCTTCGATCTGGATACCATCTATTGTGTATGAAGAAGAAAGACATTCCGAAGACAGCATTTTGAACAAGGTACTTGCATTTCAAGTTTATGGTAATGCCTTTTGGTATGACTAATGCACCCTCTCTAACCATAGATCTAATGAATAGTGTTTTCAAGGATTATCTCGATGATTTTGTGGTGGTATTTATTGATGATACCTTGATATACTTCAAAAGATTTGAAGATCATGAAATCACATGCGCATTATCCTAAAGACTTTGAGAAGACATGAATTATATGGGAAGTTTACGCATCGACTACATGGAGATCAATGCTATAACAATAAGGAACGAGTCTTCCCAACCTATCATTGATGATTTATTTGACCAACTCCATGGAGCTCAATACTTTTCAAAGATTGAACTTCAATCTGGATACCATCAGTTGCGTATTAAGAAGGGAGACATTCTGAAGACAACATTTCAAACAAGGTACGGGCATTACGAGTTTACGGAAATGCCTTTTGGGCTGACTAATGCACTCTCTGTAACCATAGATCTAATGAATAGAGTTTTCAAGGATTATCTCGATGATTTTTTGGTGGTATTTATTAATGATACCTTGATATACTTCAAAATCTTTGAAGATCATGAAAATCACATGCGCATTATCCTGAAGACTCTGAGAAGACATGAATTATATGGGAAGTTTAGCAAGTGTGAATTCTGGATTCAAGATATTTCTTTTCTTGTCCATATTGTCTCTAAAGACGGAATCTCTATTGATCCTTCTATGACCAAGGCAGTCCAAGAATGGCCAGCACCTACGAGTATAACTGAGGTACACAGTTTTATTGGTTTAGCAGGTTATTATCGACATTTTGTCCAAAATTTTGCCCGGTTGGCTAACCCATTAACAAAGCTCACACGTAAGGGGGTAAAATTTGTTTGGAAAAAAGAGTGTGACGAATGTTTTGAAGAACTGAAGAGAAGATTAATCAATGTTCCTATAATGACTCTACCATCGGGGAATGATGGGTTTGTTATTTATAGTGATACATTAAAGAAAGGACTTGGTTGTGTCCTTATGAAGAATGATAGGGTTGTTGCCTATGCATCACGATAGTAGAAAATTCATGAAGAAAAATATCCTACTAATGATCTCGAGTTAGAAGCTATGATATTTGCTTTGAAGATATGGAGGCACTACCACTATGGTGAAAAATGTGAGATTTATACTGATCACAAGAGTTTGAAGTATATTTTCTCACAAAAAGAACTCAACATGAGGCAAAGGAGATGGCTGGAACTACTCAAGGATTATTATTGCACGATACACTACCACAAGAGGAATGCAAATAAGGTGGAAGATGCTTTGAGCAGAAAAGATCATGGAGTTTTGAACATGATGAAAATTGTATGGGATCCAATTTTCATGGATCTGGTTAAGATGGATATGGGAATTACCAAGTAAGGTGAAACATGAATACTTTTTCAAATTCTTTCCAAACCATCTTTACTAGAAAGGATAAAGAGTTCTCAGACCGGTGATGAAGAGTTTCAAAAGAAGATTAAAGCTGTGAATGATGGGAGATTGAATGACTTTGGGTATGAAAATGGAATTTTGAAATTTTGGAAGAGACTTTGTGTTCCCAATATACCTGATCTAAAAAGGGAATGGTTGGACGATGCTGATAGTTCCAATTTCTCTATACACCTCGGGAGAACCAAAATGTATAGAGACTTGAAGGAAAATTTTTGGTGGGATAACATGAAGAGGGAGATTTCTGATTTTTTGTCAAGATGTATGGTTTGTCAAAAAGTGAAAGCTGGAAGGAAACAGCCTAGAGGAGTCATTAAACCTCTTCCCATACCAGAGTGTAAATGGGACAATATTACGATGGACTTTGTCATGGGACTACCAAAGACTCCTAGAAGGAACGATGAAATAGCGGTTATTGTTGATCATCTTACCAAGTCAACACATTTTCTTGATATAAGTAATGATTTACCACTTGAATGTCTAGAAAGGCTATATATTAATGAAGTGGTTAGACATCATGGAGTACCCCTATCGATTGTTTCTGATTGTGATCCCCGTTTTACTTCAATATTCTGGAAGATTATTTAGAAACCCAATATACTGAACTTCGTTTGAGCACTGCCTACCACCCTCAAACAGATGGAAAATCAGAACAGACTATTCAAAACTTAGAAGACATGTTGAGATCATGCTCACTTGACTTTCAGGGTATGTGGGATCAATATCTACCTCTGGTAGAATTTTCCTATAACAATAGCTTCCATTAGAGTATTCAGATGGAACCATATGAAGAATTATATGGAAAGGGATGTCGCACACCAACTTTTTGGGATGATGTTGGTGAAAGAAAACTAGTAGGCCCAGAACTGGTGGAGGAAACAATGGAAAAGGTAAAGGTAATCCAAAACCACATCAAAGTAGCTCAAAGTAGGCAGAATAGGTATGCCGATAACCGAAGGAAGGATTTGGAATTTCAGGTGGGAGATCATGTTTTCTTGAAGGCATCTCCATGGAAGGGAGTTATACATTTTGGCAAGAAAGATAAATTGAGTCCTTGGTACATCGGACCTTTCAAAATTCTAGAACGAATTGGGGCTGTAGCTTATCGTTTTGCAATGCCGCCAAATCTCTCCAAAGTTCACGATGTGTTCCACGTATCACTGTTGAGAAAATACATGCCTGACCCAATGTATGTATTCACCTATGAGGAATTAGAACTGGAACCAGATATTTCTTATTGCGAAGAGCCCATCAGGATTCTTGACACAAGAGAACATGTTCTTAGAAACCGAACGACTCGTCTGGTAAAAGTTCTATGGAGAAACCATAAGATCGAAGAGGCAACGTGGGAACCTGATGAATATGTGATGAAGAACCACCCGAGTCTTTTCATGCGGTTGTATTATAGAAATTTTGAGGAAGAAATTATTTGAAGGAGGGGAGAATGTTACACCCCAAGCTTCCATGGTACGCTTTCCTTGGAATAATATAGTAGAGTGTGTTGTATGCAACTTCGAGTTCTAACACACACACCACAACCAATCAAACTAGCTGTTATGAATAGTAATACCCACTTTTTGAAATTTTAAAAATTTTATCTTTCAAAATGGACTTCATTTTTGGATTCGAAATATCGAAATTAGCCTAGGGTGAAATTTTGGTATTTTTCTGAAAACATTCAATTTTTTATGAATAGTGAAAAAACACTCGGTAATAGTTTAAAACCGAATTTTTTTAAATAATTATTTATTTTATATAAATTTAATTAGGGTCAAAATAGATACATAATACCTTTATAATTTCAATGTAATACATTTGAGTTAGTTTAGAATAATTTTAGATATATAAAAATTTTATTGAACTTCTCACAGTCTTTTACCCACCTCCTAGGAGAATTTGGAAATTCACATTAAACTTAATTTTACCACTTCTGTGAGTGGAATTTCAAAAATCTGAGAGACACAGTTAATATCAAGGACTAAAATGTGGTTCAATGAGATGAAAATAACTTTTGGTGAATAGTAATTTTTTTACTTTTATTTACCACAGTTAAAAGTAAATATGGTAATTAAGGGTAAAAATGATATTAATATTACCCTAACACATGTCCTAATTCTATTGGACAAGTGTATATCAACGTTAAACAACCTTAGGAATAAAATTTTATCATTTAGGTCTACTTGGATTATATTAGGACATTTATTATTATTTAATTCAAAGAAGAGTTAAAAGAGTTAAAATCAATGTTTATTTACTAAAACATTTTTAATATAGGGTTATACATAAAATAAATTCGATTGTAAATATTCATTGAAAATCTAAAAATATTTCATACATTTTGGTATTATATATATAATTTTTAGACATTAAATAATTCAATTTATTTATGAAACAATGGTGATGCAGTAATTACCTAATTAATGAAATATTAAAATAATTGATATTATAAATATCAAAATAAATGTAATTTGAGAATTTTTATGAATTAACCAAATTTTCTAGGTTAATATGACATATTAAGATTGGTTATATAAATTTGGTTCAATGTAATAATGTTGTTATGAAATTATCAAAAAACAAATACCCAAAAGTGTCAAAATTGACATATAAGAGTTTTTAAAACAAATATTATATTATTAATTGATATTAAATTCCTAAAAATCTATTGTTCGGCAAAGAGACTTATATCATGATAGGTGTATCATTAATGGACCACTTGGGGGTCTCATGGAGGTATATAGTAAGTTTATTAACTATATAATATAAAAATACAAAGTGACATGGTAAGTGTCAAACTAATTAACTAAGAGTTAAAACTAAAAATAAGGTCAATATAATGACCCAAACCTGTCTAAATTCTATTGGGTGAGTGGTTTTCGACCCATAACCACCTTAAACTTTAAATAATACACTTTTTATCCATTAGAAACCGAATATGAATTTATTTTAAACTAATATTTCTAGCTTTTCCAAAGGTTCCCCTCACCCCTCTTATAAAATGGCACTCCCCCTTCTCACTAATTCACACATTAAAAGCCTCTTGTCTCGGACAAAACCTACCCAAATACTCTCCAAACTTACCTCACTACAACCTAAAGGCCTTAGTTTGATCATAATGCCAACCTAAGGAGACCTTTTGATCAAATCAAAAGGAAGATCCTGAAGAAGAGATAATGTTTTCACCACCATTTTTCAAGTTCATTTCTTCTTCAACTTCTTCTTTCTTTTTTATTCCCATTATAAAATATTAACTCCATTATCTCCTATATACTATGATATTATTATAAATATGGAACAAAAATATTCAGTATTCTATCCATCCTTCGAATGACATGTCACCATACGTGCGTACGTACGGCTTACCTTCTCCACGTCGTGGTGTAATTGTTATTCAATATATTATTATTTGGATGGGTATAATAATGATGTTTAATTAATGTAAATAATAAATATAACATTATAATAATTCTGTATATATGATATAACATCCAATTATATATTATTTTAGTATCAAAAGGATGATATTGTCGCTCGTGTGTACGTACGGACTGTCATCTCCACGAACACGATGAGATTCATTCCACATCGTATCCATTCAAGACTAATTCTCATTTGATGATTAAAAGTAATGTTTATGAACATTATATCATTCTAGATATGAATAAGTTACAACCTATCCATAACAAACATGACTTATGTAACAAAAATTATAAAATAAAACGAGTATGTTAACACCCGAAACAATGATAATACTAAGATATTGTTAACAAATCAATGTTAAAAGATCACATATGATATCATAATTATGTATATGGTTCATGTATAATTTAATAATTTTTTTAACTATTATACAGGAGTTTAACATACCATCGACTAAGGTAGAGTATAAGGTAATGGTTTATTTCACAATCTCTTCATTATCCGCGGTTGTTTACACATGATTACTTACTGGGACCTCTTTATCATCCACATCCATGTTTCTTAAAAAAGTATTTCAAATTATTCTTAATATTTTAAAGACTCTGGGATAAAGTCATTTATACCCTTTTTGACATTTTATGAGATGTTTATATAGGAATTTTTCTGTTGTTTTCCAAACAAGGTCCTTTTTAACCTTTTTGACAGAATTAAGGTAAGAATGTTTTTTTAACTTATACGGTGGGTGCAGCTATTTTCTACCGTTATAAAATCTTCGAGGCTTCCCTTACAAGCATATAAGAAAATTTTCAAAGTAAATGTTTTATTTTATAATTATGTGACGTTTAAATGAATTCAAAAAGACATATTTCTCTCAAATAGTTTTGATTTCATCTATGTCAACATCCTTTGATGGATTTTAAGCTTATTTGAAGTTGATTTATTATGATACAAAACATAAATATTGTATTGAAGGTTTTTTGATATGTTTGACTGTGGATGTGTTCTTTTTATAACATTCATGGTTTATGGTTAAAGTATTGACATTTCGTATGCTAGTTTTAATAAGAATGTTTATGTTATGTTGAAACCTGTTCATATGAGGAATGCATTGGACTTAATAAGTGACGGGTGGAGCCCGCTATAGATCCTCAATGCATCGGTAGGTCTCATGAGACAAACTAGTGTCTTGGAAGAAGGACTTGACAAAATATTATTTTTAGTCTTGTCACAAGGCCTTGACTATGTGGTTATGATAGTCTGGCATTATGCATTCTATCATTATGAAAGTGGTTATTGATATTGCGTGCGATTATTCGACAAGTACAATATCAATGTGAATAAATAAATGGAATTATTTAATTTTATTTTTCCATATTATGCTGAAGTTCAAGTTTAAAAGTCTTTTGTTTTAGTTATACATTTCCTTAAATGTTTATTCTTATTTATGAAAGTTTCTGCTATAATGTTATCCTTACTGAGCATCTAAGCTCACCCCTTTCAATGTTTTATTTTTCCTAGGAAGTGAAGAAGTAATTTATGAATGACCTACAGGAATAGTATGAAGGTATATGAAGATAATATGTTGTTATAGTTTTTTACTTTATGATGTAATCTAAAAATTTATGAATATATCTAGTTATTCCAAGGCTACTAAACAAATCGACCTTTCAAGACTTGATCTCTTGTGATCATACCAATGATATGTAATAAAGCACTAACTCTGGGTAACTGGGGTCGGGGTGTTACAGTTGGTATCAGAGGATGTTTAGTACAAACCTTGGAATCTAGATTTAGATAAACTCTGATTAGAGCACCTAAACCTAAGATGGACATTGAGGATTAGTATAGAAAAACTTCCTAGAAATTTGGTATTGTAGAGATTTTGTGAGTTTTTTGAGAAATAAATCCCTATCTGGATACGAGCAGGTAGAGGCGGCTCTAGCACATATGTACCAAGGGGTAAAACCTAAAAACACCGCTTTGAGCTAGACTCGAACGGGAACTGGTGAACGAAAACGGGCCTTGCTGCACTCTTGGTTACGACAATCCCAGGGGATTTGCTTAAGATAACTCTCATTTTTTTACAAATCATTAAGAAGGGTTTATGAGTATATACTTCCTCAAATAAAACCTTTTTTTATGATTAGGGATTATATCCATAAATAGATCAATTTATGTTAAGTGTGTTACAAGTATGTAATTATGTATTTTGATTCACAAACTGATCTAGTTTATGCCATTGTTTAGAAATGGAGCCTAGTGGAAGAAATGGAAACAATATCAATTCACGTACTCCATGTAGGGGTTTCCCTCCTAATCAAGATAATTACAGTGGATCTGGTGATGCAACTAGTGCTGATCAACTAATCACCATACTGGGACAACTCATGAAGGTTGTGAATAATAACCTTACCCGTATGGAGGACCCTGATCCACAACATGGAGGATCAATGTTAGATCGCTTCATGAGGTAGAAACCACCAACATTCAATGGGATTACAAATCCATTTGTAGCTAAGCAATGGATAAGTTCCCTAGGGAAAATATTTCAGGCTTTGGGGAGTAGTGAAAGGGAAAAAGTTGTCTTGGCAGTTTATCGCTTCACTGGAGATGCTGATCAGTGGTGGTCATTGATTCAAAACACGAAGGAAGATGATGAAGTATCAAATATGGAATGGAGGGAGTTCAAAGAGATTTTCTTAGAAAAATACTTTCCTCGTGACCATCGAGCAGATATGGAAAGGCAATTTCTGAGTCTGAGACAAATGGAGGATGAGAATATCACAAAGTATGAGGCTAACATTACATGGTTAGCAAGGTATGCTAGAGATTATATACATAAACCAAGAAGTAAGATTGATCTTTTATTTTATTGGTTAAAACCGTTTCTCCATCCAGCATTAGTCTCACAATCCTTCTCATCGTATGAAGACATTGTCTCATGTGCTATCAAGACAGAAAAGGAATTATCTAAGTCTTATGAATTTAAAGTAAAGCAAGAGAAGAAGAGATTTTCTGATCAATCTGGGAATGGAAATAAGGGTAAGAAGGGTAAGGTTGAATATTCATCCTGTGGAAAATGTGGGAAGAAACACCCTGGTACTTGATTTAAAGGAATGGGAGTCTGTTACAAGTGTAGTGAAAAAGGCCACCGAGCTCGTGATTGCAAGGGGAAGAAGGAAGCTACCGATGTCCAATGCTACAATTGTAGGGAGATGAGACATTATGCAAATGAATGTCCTAAGAGTCCGGGTAACTTACCTCATAAAAGTCTAAGGGATCAAGGCCAACCTTATGCTATCACTACTGCTGAGGTAGAATCTCTGAAAGGCGTGGTGGTATGTAATTTAATGGTTTCCTCAAGTTTAGAAAATGCATTATTTGATTCTGGATCATCGCATTGTTTCATATCTTCCCTGTTTTCTATGAAAATTAGATATTTACAATTTGATTTAAAAAGGTAGTTGTCAGTTAAAATTCCTAAGGGAAGTATCATTGCGACAAAGTTTTGTGAATCAGTCCCCATTAGAGCACATAAATGTTCTTTATCCGCTGATCTCATTGTCATACCTATGATTGAGTATGATATAATCCTTAGTATGGATTGGATTTCATACCATGATGTGAAGATTTATTATAAGAAGAAGGAGGTTATGATTTTTGATGATGATGATAAGGAACACCTTATCTTTAGAGGAAAATAGTCACCACCTAATTCTTATCTAGATCCACCCCCAGTAGCTCAACTAAATTCAATTATTGCAGAGGAAGAGAATGAAATGACAGTGGGTGAGGAATGGAATGTTAAAATAGAGGATGCAACTATTGTGAAAGAATGTGTAGATGTGTTTACGGAAGATTTACCTGGACATCCTCCAGAATGAGAAGTTGAGTTTTCCATTGATTTAATTCCTGGATCAAGGCCTATATCGAAGAACCCTTATAGAATGGAAACTATTGAATTAGATGAACTAAATAAACACCTAGAGGAATTGAGTAATAAGGGATTTATTCTCCCTAGTTTTTCTCCATGGGGATCCCCTATTCTCTTTGTTAAAAAAGAAAGATGAATCTATGAGGTTAAGTATCGACTACAGGGAGATCAATGCTATAAAAATAAATAACAAGTATCCCATACCTCGCATTGATGATTTACTTGACCAAATGCATGGAGGTCAATACTTTTCAAAGATTGACCTTCGATCTGGATACCATCAGTTGTGTATGAAGAAGAAAGACATTCTGAAGATAGCATTTCGAACAAGGTACATGCATTTCGAGTTTACGGTAATTCCTTTTGGGCTGACTAATGCACCCACTGTATTCATGGATATAATAAATAGAGTTTTCAAGGAATATCTCGATGATTTTGTGGTGGTATTTATTGATGATATCTTGATATACTCCAAAAGATACTAAGATCATGAAAATCACTTGCGCATTATCCTAAAGACTCTGAGAAGACATGTATTATATAAGAAGTTTAGCAAGTGTGAATTCTGGATTCAAGAGATTTATTTTCTTGGCCATATTGTCTCCAAAGATGGAATCTATGTTGATCCTTCTATGACCAAGGGAATCTATGAATGGCCAACACCTACGAGTATAACTGAGGTACGCAGTTTTGTTGGTTTAGTAGGTTATTATCGACGTTTCATCCATAATTCTTCCCAGTTGGATAACCCATTAACAAAGCTCACATGTAAAGGGGTTATATTTGTGTGGAAAAAAGAGTGTGAAGAATTTTTAGAATAACTGAAGAGAAGTTTTTTCAATGCTCCTATATTGACTCTACCATCGGGGAATGATGGGTTCGTTATTTATAGTGATGCAGTGAAGGCAGGACTTGGTTGTGTCCTTATGCAGAATGATAGGGTTATTGCCTATGCATCACGACAGTTGAAAATTCATGAGAAAACAATCCTACTCATGATATCGAGTAAGCAGCTGGGATATTTTCTTTGAAGATATGGAGGCACTACCACTATAGTGAAAAATATGATATTTATATTGATCACTAGAGTTTGAAGTATATTTTCCCACAGAAAGAACTCAACATGAGGCAAAGGAGATAGCTTGAACTACTCAAGGATTATGATTTCACGATACACTACCACCCTGGGAAGGAAAATAAGGTGGAAGAAGCTTTGAGCAGAAAAGATCATGGAGTTTTGAACATGATGAGAATAGAAAGGAATCCTATTTTCATGGATCTAGTGATGATGGATATGGGAATTACCATGGATGGTGAAACATCAATACTTTTTCAAATGGTTTCCAAACCATCTTTACTAGAAAGGATAAAGAGTTTTCAGACCGGTGATGAAGAGTTTCAAAAGAAGATTAATGCTGTGAATGATCGGAGATTGAATGTATTTACGTATGAAGATGGAATTTTGAAATTTGGGAAGAGAATTTGTGTTCCCAATATAACTGATATGAAAAGGGAATTGTTGGAAGATATTCATAGTTCCAATTTCTCTATACACCCTGGCAGCACCAAAATGTATAGAGACTTGAAGGAACATTATTGGTTGGACAACATGAAGAGGGAGATTTCTGATTTTGTGTCAAGATGTATGGTTTGTCAACAAGTGAAAGCTAGAAGGCAACATCCAGGAGGATTCATGCAACCTCTTCCCATACCGGAGTGGAAATGGAAAAATATTACAATGGACTTTTTCATGGGACAACCAAAGACTCCTAGAAGGAACGATGAAATATGTGTTATTGTTGATCTTCTTACCAAGTCAGCCCATTTTCTTGATATAAGGGAAGATTTACTACTTGAACGTCTGGCAAGGCTATATATTAATGAAGTGGTGAGACCTCATGAAGTACCCCTATCAATTGTTTCTAATCATGATCCTCTTTTTACTTCATGATTTTGGAAGAGTCTTTAGAAATCCCTGGATGCTGAACTTCATTTGAGCACTACCTACAACACTCAAATAATGGACAATCAGAACGGACTATTAAAACCTTAGAAAAAATGTTTAGATCATGCTCACTTCACTTTCAGGGTATGTGAGATCAATATTTACCTCTGGTGGAATTTTCCTATAACAATAGATTCTATTCAATTATTCAGATGGCACCATATGAAGCATTATACCAAAAGAGATGTCGCACACCAACCTGTTGGGATGGCGTTGGTGAAAGAAAAGTTGTAGGCCCAAAACAGGTGGAGTAAATAATGGAAATGGTAAAGGTAATCCAAAACCACATCAAAGCAGCTCAACATAGGCAGAAGAGCTATGCTGATAACCGAAGAAAGGATTTGGAATTTCAGGTGGGAGATCATGTTTTCTTGAAGGTGTTTCCATGGAAGGGAGTTATAAATTTTGGAAAAAAAAGGTAAACTGAGTCCTAGGTACATCGATCCTTTCAAAATTCTATAACTAATTGGGGCTATAGATTACTGTTTGGCAATGCCGCCAAATATCACCAAATTTCACGATGTGTTCCACGTATCACTGTTGAGAAAATACATGCCTGACCCAACACATGTACTCACCTAGGAGGAATTAGAACTGGAACCTGATCTTTCTTATTGTGAATATCCCATCATGATTCTTGATACAAGAGAACAAGTGCTGAGAAACAGAATGACTCGTCTGGTAAAAGTTCTTTGGAGAAACCATAATATGGAAGAGGCAACGTGGGAACCTGAGGAACTTATGATGAAGAACCACCCAAGTATTTTCATGCGGTAGTATTCTAGAAATTTTGAGGACAAAATTATTTTCAGGAGGGGAGAATGTAACACCCCAATCTTTCGTGGTATGATTTTCTTTGAATAATACAGTAGCGTGTGTTGTACGCAACTTCGAGTTCTAACACACATGCACCACAACCAATCAATCTATCCGTTATGAATAGTAATACCCACTTTTTGAAATTTTATAAATTTTATCTTGAAAAATGGACTTCATTTTTGGATTCGGAATTTCGAAATTAGCCTAGGATGAAATTTTGGTATTTTTCTAAAAACATTCAATTTTTGATGAATAGTTAAAAAACACTGAGTTATAGTTTAAAACCAAATTTTTATTTAAATACTTATTTATTTTATTTAAATTTAATTGAGGTATAAATAGATATATAAAACCTATATAAGTTTAATGTAATTCATTGGAGTTAGTTTAGAATAATTATAGATATATAAAATTTTTATTGAACTTCTCACCGTTTTTTACCCACCTCCTAGGAGAATTTGGAAATTCACATAAAACATAATTTTACGGCTTCTGTGAGTGGAATTTCGAAAATCTGAGAGACATGGTGAATATCAAGTACTAAAATGTGGTTTAATCAGATGAAAATAATTTTTGGTGAATAATAACTTTTTACTTTTATTTACCACGGTTAAAATTAAATAGGGTAATTAAGGGTAAAAATGATATTAATATTACCCTAACACATGTATTAATTCTATTGGAAAATTTTATTTTGACCAAAAACAACCTTAGGAGTAAAATATTATCATTAAGGCCCACTTGGATTAGATTAGGACATTTATTATTATTTAATTCAAAGAAGAGTTAAAAGAGTTAAAATCAAAGTTTATTTGCTAAAACATTTTTAATATAGGGTTATACATAAGATAAATTCGATTGTAAATATTAATTGGAAAGATAAAAAGATTTCCTACATAATGGTATTTTATTTATAATTTTTAGACATTAAATAATGTAATTTATTTATGAAACAATGGTGATGCATTAATTACCTAATTAATGAAATATAAAAATAATTGATATTATAAATATCAAAATAAATGTAATTTGAGACTTTTTATGAATTAATCTAATTATATATGTTAATATGACATATTAGGATTGGTTATATAATTTTGTTTTGAAGTAATAATTCTGTTATGAAATTATCAAAAACAAAATACCCAATGGTGTCAAAATTGACATAAAAGAGTTTTTAAAAAAATATTATATTATTAATTGATATTAAATTTCTAAAAATATAAGGATCGTCCAAGAGACTTATATCATGATAGGTGTATCATCAATTGACCACTTGGGGGTCTCTTGGATATATATTATAAGTTTATTAACTATATAATATAAAAATACAATGTGACATGGTACGTGTCAAACTAATTAACTAAGAGTTAAAACTAAAACATAAGGTTAATAAAATGACACAAACCTGTCTAAATTCTATTGGTTGAGTGTTTGTAGAACCATAACCACATTACCCTTTAAATAATCCACTTTGGAGCCATTATTAACCGAAAATGAATTTATTATAAAATAATATTTCTAACTTTTCCAAAGGTGCCACTAACACCTCTTATAAAAGGGTACTCTCCCTTCTCACTAATTCAAATATTCAAAGCCTTTTATCTTGGCCAAAACCCGCAAAAATACTCTCCAAACTTTCCTCACTACAACCTAGAAGACTTATTTTGATCATAAAGCCAACCTATGGAGCCCTTTTGATCAAATCAAAAGGAAGAACCCGAAGAAGAGGTAAAGTTTTCACCACACTTTTTCATGTTAATTTCTTATTCAACTTCTTATTTCTTTGTTATTTAAATTCTAAAATAATAATTACAGTATCTACTATATACTGTGATATTATTATAAATATGGTACAACCATATTCAGTATTCTATCCATCCTTTGAATGACATGTCACCATACGTGCGTACGTACGGCTTACCGTCTCCACGTCGTGGTGTAATTGCTATTCAATATATTATTTTTTGGATGGGTATAATAATGATGTGTAATTCATGTAAATAATAAATATAACATGATAATGATTCTGTATATATGATATTCTATCCAATTATATATTATTTTAATATCAAAAGGATGATATTGTCGCGCGTGCATACGTACGGACTACCGTCTCCACGAACGTGTTGAGATTCATTCCTCATCGTATCCATTCAAGACTAATTCTCAAATGATGATTAAATGTAGAGACCCGAAGCTTGACGTACATGGACATTACATTACATTTGCGGAATACTTAGTACATAACAAAAACACACACTAAAGGATCGTAATAGTTTAGTGTCTTTGGAAACTCGGAACGTAATCTTCTAATCGTGGTGAAAGTTCTTCAATATCTCCCATAAAGGTCATCCCTTTTTTTTACCTAAAACCTTTCTTTATATCCTGGGGAAAAGAAAAAATTAAAGGGTGAGCTCAAATTCTCAGTAAGGGTAAAAAAAAAATATCAATCACATCATATACATAAGAACATAGCTTTTGGAAATCTTAACCTGCAAAAGAGATCATAATTTCATAACATGGGCTAAATCATAGAAGTGAAATGTAATCCCAATAATCATAACTTAAAACATGAAACTTTGTGGCATACACACATAATCATAGAGAATCATTTCTTGTTAGTCAAGACTCATTGCCAAGACTATCTTAGTGGACAAAGTCCCTTTCTGAATCGAGTAATCCTCGTTTCAGTCCTGTTTCACTGAACCGGTATAACCTACCATTCCAGCCATGTCTATCTCATGAGATATAAAATCTTTACCCAATGCATTGGAGGGAGATATAGGTCCCACCCATCTTATAATGAATCCTTTCTTATGTGTGCCACATAATCATAAAACATACATCATCGCATAACACATGTAACAAAAATGGGATTCTTGAAACATCATGACATCATAAATAAATTCATATAAGATAAAGGAATTCATAAACATAATTCCATCACAACATAGTCAAATCAATGTAAAAATATGGATAGAAACAGAACCCTTTATTATCTTAGATGGAAAATAATTTTGATAAAACACTTGAAATGAATTCTTGAGGAAAATATCCTTTCTTCTTCAAAATCAATTTTTTTTTCACAAAACATCATACAATTTTAAAAGAAAGAGATTTTATTAAAAATAGTCATGAAATATTTTGGAAGAAGGTTCATGAAAATAAGGCTTTATAAAACCGTAAAAATCCGTTCGTGCCGTATAAGTTAAAAAAAAACATTCTTCGTACTTTTGTCGGAAAAGTCA
The DNA here is from genome assembly GCA_963277665.1 of Viscum album. Lineage (NCBI taxonomy): Eukaryota > Viridiplantae > Streptophyta > Magnoliopsida > Santalales > Viscaceae > Viscum > Viscum album. The sequence continues at coordinate 2,076,337,703 of OY728128.1, read as the reverse complement.
AAAAGTACCTCGTACGGAAAAACGACAAAAGATTCCTTTCATATTCTTTACTAAAAACTCACCTAAGGGTAAAATTGGATTTAAACTATTGCAAGTGGATGGAAACAATATTAAATATTGAGGGAACATGTATGTGGATGATAAAATACACCCCAGTAAATACTTACGAATAAACAATCTCGGATAAAAATGAGATTGTGATATTTCCCTTACCTTAGGTCCAATTTGCTTTGTATGTGTCCGAACCTCCTGTATAATGATTTAAATAATGTCATTGACTTATTAAAGAATCATATTCATTGTTATGATATCATATATGGTTCACTTATGAAATTATATTACCCGTTCTTTTGTAAATTCCATGTTAAAGAAGCGTTTTGGGTAAAATCGTTTCTTTTATCGTAGGTATTTTGACTTGTTGTTATTGACATTATTATTACTTATATCATGATTTACTTACTTCCAGAATATAAAATATGATTTATATATCATATATATTCAGTATATATATATATATATAATAGATAAATAAAAAACACCGTTCATGGAGACGGTAGTCCGTACGTACACATGAACGCTGTTTTTCTTTCCTTATTGTCTTGAAATGGAAGTAAGTAGATGACATACATATGTATATATATACATAAATACAGTAGCTTTATAATGTCATATATTTCATTATTATTTCTTATATATACATTATAATCATTCTTAAATGGTTAACATGGAGAATGAATCTCATCGCGTCGTGGAGACGGTAGTCCGTACGTACGCACGAGCGATGATATCATTTCTATAAATATTGAATTGAATTGGAGTGAATTATACAATATATCAGAATCAATATGATGTTGTAATAACTATTTATAGTTATTCTTTACACCATTATACCCATCCATGTAAGGTGGTGGTGGAAAATAGATTACACCACGGCGTGGAGACGGTATTCCGTACGTACGCACGCGCGGTGATTTCTTTTTCCGTAGAATGGATAGATGGTGAAATAGGGTTGTTTCATACTTATAATAACATATCAGTATATGAGTGATACTGATGTTATTACTTCATAATGAAACAACCTAAGAAGAAGAAGTTGAAGAAGAAATAAAGATGAAAGAATTGGTAACGGTAATTACCTCTTCTTTGAAGTGCCTCTTTGAGACCTCCTCTTAGGGCACTAGAATTGGTCTTTGAGGAAGACCAGAACCTCTAGGATGTTGCTAGGGAAGTGTAGAAGAGATTTTGGCAGGGGTTGGCCGAGCTTGAGTGCTCAAATTGGTGTGAGGAGGAGGGGGAGGAGGTGTCCTTTTATAAGGGAGGAGAGGGGCACCTTAGGAATTCTTAAAATTATTAATTTATAATAAATCTAACCCCACTTAAAAACCTCCAAAAATGACTCATATTCGAAGATTAGATGAGATAGGGTTGTAATCTCATCAACCAATCAAATTTAGACATGTTTGGATCTTATTTTAAACCTTATCAATTAGATTTAACTCTAAGTTAAATAATTTAACTTTTACCGTGTCTTTTTGTTTTCTTTCACTATATGGTTAATACACTTACTATAACATGCCAAAAGAACCCCAAATTGTTTATTATTAATATATATATCCTTATATAAGTCATTTGGCCGAACCTTAGATTTTTAGGAATAAAATAACAATTAATAATATAATATTTGATTTAAAAACTATTTTGTGTCAATTTTGACACTATTTGATATATGATTTTTGTGAAAGTCATAACAGAATTAAATGTTCGAACCAAGTTGATTAAATCAACATTAATATATCATAGTAACCTATAAAATTAGTTTAATTCATAAAAATTCTCAAATTACATTTATTTTGGTGTTTATAACATCAATTATGTCAATATTTCATAAATAAGATAATTACTGCATCATCTTTGTGTCATAAATTAATTAAATTATTTGATGTCTAAAAATAAAATACCATAATGTAGGAAATCTTTTTAGCTTTCTAATGAATATTTATAGTCGAATTTATCTTATGTATAACCCCATATTAAAAATGATTTACTTATTAAACTTTGATTTTAACTATTTTAACCCTTCTTTAAATAAATTAATAATAAAAGTCCTAATCTAATCCAAGTGGGCCTAAATGGTCATATTATATTCCTATGTTTGTTTTTGGTCGAATTCCACTTGTCCAATAGAATTAGGACATGTGTTAGGGTAATATTAATATCCTATTTACCCTTAGTTACCCTATTTACTATTAACCGCGGTAAAAAAAAGTAAAAAGTTACTATTTACCAAAAATTATTTTCATCTCATTGAACCACATTTTAGTCCTTGATATTAACCGTGTCTCTCGGATTTTCGAAATTCCATTCACAGAAGCGGTAAAATTATGTTTTATGCAAAATTCAGTTTTTAACCTACCACTTAGTGGTTTCACTATTCATCAAAAATTGAAAGTTTTCAGAAAAATGCGAAAATTTCATCCTAAGCTATATTTCATATTCCGAATTCAAAAATGAAGTCTATTTTACCAAATTCATAACATAGAAGTTGAATTAATTAATTTTATAATTAAATCCCGCTATTAAAACAAATAGCGTGTTTTTAAGAAACAATATCTATCAAAAGATTGACACTTGTTTATGTCTGGTTTAAATGTAAAATTACGTCCAATGACCAACATTGTATTAAATTGTAAAAATATATTCTAAATATACTTTAAAACTACTCAAATTAATAATTTATCACTATTAATTATTTCGATTAAAAAAGTTGTTTTTTAATTATAATTTAGTAATTTTCACTATTCATCAGAATATGAAAGTTATTCGAAATGTACCAAAATTTCACCTTAGGCTAAATTCGATACTCCGAATCCAAAAATGAAGTTCATTTTTAAATATAAGATTTACAGAATTTTAAAAAGTGGTTATTACTATTCATAACGGCTAGTTTTAATAATATTTTTATAGCATATCGTTGTTTAGTGAAACTCGGTATTGCGTACTACACACGCTATCGAGGAAGGTCGTGATTGCGTGTAATGCAAGGCAAGTCAAGGATGTGTGTTGTGCAAGCTCCTTTTGGTGTAGCGTATAACACAAGACATTAATGAAATTAAAAAGAATATTTTTCATAAAATCTCGGGCTGTTACATTCTACCCCCCTTGAAAATGAATTTCGCCCTCGAAATTCGTCGGGGTTATAAATGGTTTACTATTCGAAAGTTTCTTTAATAGAAACCCACATCGTAAAAGGGAATGCCAAAACGTGGCTTTAAAAACTAAAGTATGAAATGTAACGATTACCCAAATAAACTAATCACTGGGTTTCCACATAGGTGAAAATATGGATATGGAAGAGAAATCTAACCATCATGTTCTGATGGAGAGTGGTAGAGAACATGGCTATGGAAAAGCCAGTAATCACAAATCCATAAATTTGTGACGATCTAAGGTACCATCCGATTCATCAGGTATAAGAGAACTAGGACAACATTTTTGGTTTTCAAGATCATTTCTCCAAAGTTAAAGAATTTGATTTAGAATAAATACTTACTTTATTTTGGTACAATCTCACTGTTGTTCGTGCCTTTAATAATTTCCACTTCATCTCTTAAATAAATGAAGTTGAATTTGTTATTCGTGAAGTGTTAGCAGATCATGTGATAGAATGACGGGTCATTCCATCTGTCTCAAACAAAAGGTTAGCAAAAATTATATACATAAGTCGATCTATAGTGGGATTAATCATATATGGTTCCTAAAATGGACTTATACTTCATATATCATACTGCTTAATATAATAAAACTAGTTTCTAATAAACAGGGACTTCCTGTAGGCCAGTGGTAGGCGATAAAGGCCAGTCGCACTTCGGTTGTGGGTTCGATTCCTACAGCCTTGTCCGAAGCGATGGGCTGTCGCCCGTCCTGCAGGTTGTCCCTTTTTCTAAAACTACGTTACTATAACATCCCATCAATAATATCGAAAATCTTCTATCCTTAAACAATAATAACTTATGTCCAACATAATCCAATCTAATCTTTAGGCTTATACATAATACTGCAGTCCACTCTCATAATATAGTGACATCGATTACCAGATATTTAATACTATCGTTGATCCCCACATATCATAAGATATGTCTTGTTGGTCACATTCCAAACATTCAAAGTCCTTAATCGTGTATTCTCTTGAATACCTTAGTGAAAACATGAGTGCAGTTAAAAGTTAACACTTTCCACATACCAAAATCCTCAAAATTCTATATACTCAAACCATGATATCACTTAGTCCTTATATCAATCATGAGCTCATGAATACTGTCAAACATTTCATTTTCCCCTTATCCCTTCATTATGCGCATATCATCTTCATTCCAAAAATATCTGAATAACCTTTCATGGATACTGGTAACATTAATGAGACAACAATGTTACAATCCTTACATGTCTCTTTATTCCATAGTACCATGAGATTACTTATACAACATTACACATGATAAACATATAATCATTCCACTACATTCTTAAACCATTGACCGAGCTTCAACAATTCTTTCATCTCACATACCATTGGTAGTCTCTTCATCATCATCCACATAAATACTTCCCATATGACCATACTGATTCTCTTCATGAGTCTTTCCCTTAGGGCATTTGTTTGCATAATGCCCATACATTCCACATTTAAAACACTTAACCATTTTTGATGTCGTAGCAATACCATTATCCTCATCCCTGGTATTAACTGAACCTTTTCCTTTGCACTTACTGGCTTTGTGTCCTTCTTTTCCACACCCAAAGCATCTTCCAGTTCCTTTGAAACATTCTCCTTGATGCCTCTTCCCACATGATTTACATAGGGGAAATTGAACTTTCTTTCCTCTATGATCATCATGAAACTCCATCTTTCTCTTATTAGCCGAGTCAGGAAACTTACCAAATTTTACTTTATTGATCATATTATGAGATTGCTGATTCGGCATAATAATGATGTTTGGACTTCCAAATCCCATTTCATTTGGTTGCTCATAAAGAATATCATTCCATTGTCCATCATTTCCTCCATTATCGTGAATCACCTTGTTTCCAGCCATTTTCTAAAACCCAAAAAGAATAGCGTGAGAGGCAAAAATCATGCTAGGGAAAACAACATAATAAAGGGGGAGTACCTTGAACATCTAACATCTTAGGTTTAATTCTATGATCGTTAGCGTAGTTCTAGTACTATAACCTATACGTATACTTAACCTTAGGGACATCCCTAGATATACCTTAGAAATATCTCTAGGGATCTCACTAACGTTTTCGCATCCTAGTTTCCAAAGGTTGACTAAACCTTTCCTCTGATACCAACTGTAGAGACCCGAAGCTTGACGTACATGAACATTACATTACATTTGCGGAATACTTAGTACATAACAAAAACACACACTAAAGGATCGTAATAGTTTAGTGTCTTTGGAAACTCGGAACGTAATCTTCTAATCGTGGTGAAAGTTCTTCAATATCTCCCATAAAGGTCATCCCTTTTTTTTACCTAAAACCTTTCTTTATATCCTGGGGAAAAGAAAACATTAAAGGGTGAGCTCAAATTATCAGTAAGGGTAAAAAAAAAAATATCAATCACATCATATACATAAGAACATAGCTTTTGGAAATCTTAACCTGCAAAAGAGATCATAATTTCATAACATGGGCTAAATCATAGAAGTGAAATGTAATCCCAATAATCATAACTTAAAACATGAAACTTTGTGGCATACACACATAATCATAGAGAATCATTTCTTGTTAGTCAAGACTCATTGCCAAGACTATCTTAGTGGACAAAGTCCCTTTCTGAATCGAGTAATCCTCGTTTCAGTCCTGTTTCACTGAACCGGTATAACCTACCATTCCAGCCATGTCTATCTCATGAGATATAAAATCTTTACCCAATGCATTGGAGGGAGATATAGGTCCCACCCATCTTATAATGAATCCTTTCTTATGTGTGCCACATAATCATAAAACATACATCATCGCATAACACATGTAACAAAAATGGGATTCTTGAAACATCATGACATCATAAATAAATTCATATAAGATAAAGGAATTCATAAACATAATTCCATCACAACATAGTCAAATCAATGTAAAAATATGGATAGAAACAGAACCCTTTATTATCTTAGATGGAAAATAATTTTGATAAAACACTTGAAATGAATTCTTGAGGAAAATATCCTTTCTTCTTCAAAATCAATTTTTTTTTCACAAAACATCATACAATTTTAAAAGAAAGAGATTTTATTAAAAATAGTCATGAAATATTTTGGAAGAAGGTTCATGAAAATAAGGCTTTATAAAACCGTAAAAATCCGTTCGTGCCGTATAAGTTAAAAAAAACATTCTTCGTACTTTTGTCGGAAAAGTCAAAAAGTACCTCGTACGGAAAAACGACAAAAGATTCCTTTAATATTCTTTACTAAAAACTCACCTAAGGGTAAAATTGGATTTAAACTATTGCAAGTGGATGGAAACAATATTAAATATTGAGGGAACATGGATGTGGATGATAAAATACACCCCAGTAAATACTTACGAATAAACAATCTCGGATAAAAATGAGATTGTGATATTTCCCTTACCTTAGGTCCAATTTGCTTTGTATGTGTCCGAACCTCCTGTATAATGATTTAAATAATGTCATTGACTTATTACAGAATCATATTCATTGTTATGATATCATATATGGTTCACTTATGAAATTATATTACCCGTTCTTTTGTAAATTCCATGTTAAAGAAGCGTTTTGGGTAAAATCGTTTCTTTTATCGTAGGTATTTTGACTTGTTGTTATTGACATTATTATTACTTATATCATGATTTACTTACTTCCAGAATATAAAATATGATTTATATATCATATATATTCAGTATATATATATATATATATAATAGATAAATAAAAAACACCGTTCATGGAGACGGTAGTCCGTACGTACGCATGAACGCTGTTTTTCTTTCCTTATTGTCTTGAAATGGAAGTAAGTAGATGACATACATATGTATATATATACATAAATACAGTAGCTTTATAATGTCATATATTTCATTATTATTTCTTATATATACATTATAATCATTCTTAAATGGTTAACATGGAGAATGAATCTCATCGCGTCGTGGAGACGGTAGTCCGTACGTACGCACGAGCGATGATATCATTTCTATAAATATTGAATTGAATTGGAGTGAATTATACAATATATCAGAATCAATATGATGTTGTAATAACTATGTATAGTTATTCTTTACACCATTATACCCATCCATGTAAGGTGGTGGTGGAAAATAGATTACACCACGGCGTGGAGACGGTATTCCGTACGTACGCACGCGCGGTGATTTCTTTTTCTGTAGAATGGATAGATGGTGAAATAGGGTTGTTTCATACTTATAATAACATATCAGTATATGAGTGATACTGATGTTATTACTTCATAATGAAACAACCTAAGAAGAAGAAGTTGAAGAAGAAATAAAGATGAAAGAATTGGTAACGATAATTACCTCTTCTTTGAAGTGCCTCTTTGAGACCTCCTCTTAGGGCACTAGAATTGGTCTTTGAGGAAGACCAGAACCTCTAGGATGTTGCTAGGGAAGTGTAGAAGAGATTTTGGCAGGGGTTGGCCGAGCTTGAGTGCTCCAATTGGTGTGAGGAGGAGGGGGAGGAGGTGTCCTTTTATAAGGGAGGAGAGGGGCACCTTAGGAATTCTTAAAATTATTAATTTATAATAAATCTAACCCCACTTAAAAACCTCCAAAAATGACTCATATTCGAAGATTAGATGAGATAGGGTTGTAATCTCATCAACCAATCAAATTTAGACATGTTTGGATCTTATTTTAAACCTTATCAATTAGATTTAACTCTAAGTTAAATAATTTAACTTTTACCGTGTCTTTTTGTTTTCTTTCACTATATGGTTAATACACTTACTATAACATGCCAAAAGAACCCCAAATTGTTTATTATTAATATATATATCCTTATATAAGTCATTTGGCCGAACCTTAGATTTTTAGGAATAAAATAACAATTAATAATATAATATTTGATTTAAAAACTATTTTGTGTCAATTTTGACACTATTTGATATATGATTTTTGTGAAAGTCATAACAGAATTAAATGTTCGAACCAAGTTGATTAAATCAACATTAATATATCATAGTAACCTATAAAATTAGTGTAATTCATAAAAATTCTCAAATTACATTTATTTTGGTGTTTATAACATCAATTATGTCAATATTTCATAAATAAGATAATTACTGCATCATCTTTGTGTCATAAATTAATTAAATTATTTGATGTCTAAAAATAAAATACCATAATGTAGGAAATCTTTTTAGCTTTCTAATGAATATTTATAGTCGAATTTATCTTATGTATAACCCCATATTAAAAATGATTTACTTATTAAACTTTGATTTTAACTATTTTAACCCTTCTTTAAATAAATTAATAATAAAAGTCCTAATCTAATCCAAGTGGGCCTAAATGGTCATATTATATTCCTATGTTTGTTTTTGGTCGAATTCCACTTGTCCAATAGAATTAGGACATGTGTTAGGGTAATATTAATATCATATTTACCCTTAGTTACCCTATTTACTATTAACCGCGGTAAAAAAAAGTAAAAAGTTACTATTTACCAAAAATTATTTTCATCTCATTGAACCACATTTTAGTCCCTGATATTAACCGTGTCTCTCGGATTTTCGAAATTCCATTCACAGAAGCGGTAAAATTATGTTTTATGCAAAATTCAGTTTTTAACCTACCACTTAGTGGTTTCACTATTCATCAAAAATTGAAAGTTTTCAGAAAAATGCCAAAATTTCATCCTAAGCTATATTTCATATTCCGAATTCAAAAATGAAGTCTATTTTACCAAATTCATAACATAGAAGTTGAATTAATTAATTTTATAATTAAATCCCGCTATTAAAACAAATAGCGTGTTTTTAAGAAACAATATCTATCAAAAGATTGACACTTGTTTATGTCTGGTTTAAATGTGAAATTACGTCCAATGACCAACATTGTATTAAATTGTAAAAATATATTCTAAATATACTTTAAAACTACTCAAATTAATAATTTATCACTATTAATTATTTCGATTAAAAAAGTTGTTTTTTAATTATAATTTAGTAATTTTCACTATTCATCAGAATATGAAAGTTATTCGAAATGTACCAAAATTTCACCTTAGGCTAAATTCGATACTCCGAATCGAAAAATGAAGTTCATTTTTAAATATAAGATTTACAGAATTTTAAAAAGTGGTTATTACTATTCATAACGGCTAGTTTTAATAATATTTTTATAGCATATCGTTGTTTAGTGAAACTCGGTATTGCGTACTACACACGCTATCGAGGAAGGTCGTGATTGCGTGTAATGCAAGGCAAGTCAAGGATGTGTGTTGTGCAAGCTCCTTTTGGTGTAGCGTATAACACAAGACATTAATGAAATTAAAAAGAATATTTTTCATAAAATCTCGGGCTGTTACATTAAAAGTAATGTTTAAGAACTTTATATCATTATGAATATGAATAAGGTACAACCTATCCATAACAAGCATGACTTATGTAACAAAACATATAAAATAAAACGAGTAAGTTAACATCCGAAAAAATGATAATATTAAGATATTATTAAAAAATAAAAGTTAAAAGATCATATATGATATCATAATTATGTATATTGTTCTTGTATAATTTAATAACAATGTTTTAACTATGAGTAATTAATTGGACTTAATAAGTGACGGGTGGAGCCCGCTATAGCACCATGATGCATCGGTAGGTCTCATGAGACAAACTAGTGTCTTGGCACAAGGCCTTGAAAAAATATTATTTGTAGTCATGGAACGAGGCCTTGACTATGTGGTTATGATAGTCTATAAATATGCATCCCATCATTATGATAGTGGTTTTTGATATTTCATGTGATTATTCGACTAGTAGAATATCCATGTGAATAAGTAAAGGGCATTATTTCATTTTATTTTTTCAATATTATACTAAAGTTCAAGTTTAAAAGTATTTTGTTTTAGTTATACATTTCCTTCAATGTTTATGCTTCTTTATGAATGTTTCGTCTATCTTTTTATCCTTACAGAGCATCTGAGATCACCCCTTTCAATGTTTTATTTTTCTCAGGATGTGAAGTAGTAATTTATGAATGACCTACAGGAATATTATGAGGGGATATGAAGACAAGATGTTGTTGTAGTTTATTTTACTTTATGATGCAATGTAAAACTTTATTAATATATCTAGTTATTCACAGGATACTAAACTAATCGGTCTTTCGAGACTTTATCTTTTGTGATCATACCAATGATATGTAATAATTCACCGACTCTGGGTAACGGGGGTCGGGGCGCTACAGGAAAAATTACCCTGAATAACATAGATTGAAACCTACCTGCTCCTAAGTCATGATATTAATATCATTTACAATTTATTTCTTTTGGTTTTATAAGTTTTCCATTTCTTATATTATTAAATTATACTGATGTTTCAGTTAATCATTTTAGTTAATAGTGATAATAGGATAATAGATTCTAATGGAAAATGTGATGGGAAATATAATGATATCTCTAATGAGGTTTCTAAATTATTGGGAATGAAATTTATACCTATTTTGATCATTACAAATGAACTATCTGGAATTAATATTTATAATTGGAACATAGTTGAATTTCCAAACACCTCAAAAAATATAAGGATAGTGTCACATGGAATTTAATGTTTTAAATATAATAAAAAAAAGAAGTTTCAATTTTCCACATATAATAAATATGGGAAGAGGAACTATGGGAATTTCTATAAAAGATATATAAGATTCTTTATGTGTCAAAATAGAGGCTGTAAAGTAGCTAATTACTACTTAAAAATGAAGAGGTGGGTTAAAAAAGAATAGGTAAATCGTTTCATCATAATTTACTACTAATAGTTCAATGTTTTAGATGTTGGGAACATGGTCATTATATGAGTATATTACCTAATCAGAGGATTAATTCTTTATAGAAAATGATATGATAATAATTTTAGTGGAATTATTGATTTGTTTTTGTATTATAATCCAATAATCATGTTGTCTAGGTTTTTTATTAATTATATTCTAGTTATAAAAAGCAATAGACATCTATGGGTTGTTCTATAGTAGTTTTTCTTTATGGTTTTCTATGAATATGTTGAATGATACAAATCCACTAAAGTGTCCCTCTACTGGTACGGTAAAATTATTAGAAAAAACACTTGATTGAGAAAAAGATAATATTTTATATATAATTGGTGTTGAATAAATTACAGCCAATTAAGATTATTAGATCATTTGAGAAAAATAATAAGAATTACATAAGACTTCAGTTGGTCTAAACAGATTTTATGACTTATTTTTTTTTGAGGACGTTCATAATATATTTAGGAAATATATATGAATTCTATAAATATGGTTTTATAAAATGGAAAACCGGAATTTCAGGTGACAACCCATCACATATATAAAGGCTGTGGGGATTGAACCCACAACCAAAATGAGATAAGGGTGAAATGCCTACCCCTATTCTACATGATCTATAGGTTTGTATCACATTGTTTTGACTTATGTTTTTTGTTGTATAAATATTTTTTTTATTTTTCTAAACATATTAGATTATTGAATATTTTTTAAAATATAAATATTTTTAGGTGATTAATGATATTTTGGGAAATGTTTTAATGGGTTGAAATATATATAACATTTAGGTTTAATGTAAAAAATTATTTAAGAAGAATACTATTATGTATTTGGATATTTAATTTCATGGGTAATATACAACCTTTTAGGTTAAAACCTTCCTTTATATTGATTTTATTGAGGTTATTTGGGACATAGGGTTGTCTATTTATGGAATGATATGTGTAAAACATTTGGTTTTATTATTTAATTTTAAGGGATAATATAATCATGTTCATTTTTGGGTATTATATTACTTTGTGATAGATTGTTTTACTAAATAAATTAATAATATCTTATTACTATTTCTAAAGATCTTATGATAAATTAAATGTCAATTTTACATCATCAGGTACAAAAATTTCATATTTATATTTATTACTTAGAGTAAGAAATGGATTGTAAAGTAATTTAATAATAGTAAATAGATAAAATTTTGTTTATGAAATAAAAATATATCATGTAACTATATTTTATTGTGTTCACTATCTTAATAGAAAAATAATCCCTTATCTCATGTAAAGTTTTCTTGAACAAATTCTTTTATCCTATTTCTTTCATATCAAATGAATCATTAGTATTTTAACTCATTAGTTATTTTTTGGTATTTAGTCATTCATATTCTATTGGTTATTCACTCTCTTATAATAAATGATCTTTATCACAATCCTTATTTATTTAGGATTTTATTACATGCCCATATTTTTACTTCGCACGAATGTTCTCTAAAATGGAAACCTAGTTTTGTGTTATTCCGGATGACCTTGATCCTCCAATGGCTCGAAGGCCTTCATTTTCTATTGATTTTTGATAATCCCCATTTCAAGGGGTGAGGTGGAACCCTTACAAGGCCTGTAGGCGTAAGTATTACATGGCCCGTAGGCCATAGATGAATTCATTTTCCCATAGGCTTCAAACATTACATACAACCCAGACTAACTACTTGGAACTGCTCCTCCCCAGCATCTTCATCATGAAATCATCTCTCCACCTTTGCTTGGTTGTTCGGCTAGGCATTCCTGTGCGTGCACAGGCTTGTCCCAATGGTAGGTGCCATACCCTATCATTCTTGAAATCTGTTTAGCTACTGTTGTGGTGAAATCTACTTTCTCTTACTCCTTGTAGAGCTTGTTCCTCACAGATCTGGTTTTCATCTGCATTTAAGGTAGTCGACCCAAAGGCCTGGAGGTGGACCGATGGCCTTACTGACCCGATGTCCCGGGTGGACCAAAGTCCTTAAAGGACTCGAGGACCAAATCGGTGGCCCGAAGGCCCAAACGTGGGCATATTCCCAGTTGCTATAGTGCCAAACAGTACCTGGTACAGTTACCGCTATAGTAATGCATAGTTTCTGCTATAGTACCTACTACAGTACTGCTACAATACTGCAACAGTACCCTGAAAGTAATTTCTCTGCCTGGATTTGATCTTGGGTCTCTTGGATTCACATACAGAGTCCTTACCAACTAGGCTAAGGCTCATGTGCCAGATATCCTTCATATTTCATTTTACCTCTTTTAATAGGTTGTTTTATTAACCCATTTTTATTATGTTGGTCTTACACAATGGAATTTTCAATGATCAAAATGCGAAAAAGATAAAATTCGGTAGAAAAAAATTAATAAAGGGAGATAGAATGTAACACCATTAGATTTTAAAATAACAGTAAGTATTATATCATCAAAATCACACAACACCATTATTACAGGAACTATGATGAATTATTAAAATATTATTATTTAAACATATATGTTATAACATTGATTTTAAAATTAATTGAATAATTGAGAAAAAAATATTATGAAAATTATCTCTAAATGTGTTATATAATATAAATCTATATATAAATTCATAATAATAATTACTAAAATTATTTTAAAGTCATTTTTTGCTTGAAATGTATGTTTTTTTTAAAATTGATTTTTATTACTTTTTGTTAGAAAATATTATTATCAATTATTTGAAATATTCTTAATTTTATTTTATAAAATTAATTTAATTATTGATATCATCATATCAAAATTTACGCTAGATTATTTTTTTGAATTTTTATAAAAATATTAATTTTTAAAAAATAGTGAAAAATATTGTGTTTTATTAAAAACTGCATTTTCATTTAAATAATTTAAATATTTATATTTTATATTAAATTGTATTAAATGTAAAATTAGTCAAATTAGATAATAATTAATCTTATTTGGTTATTTATAATCAATTTCATATTAATTTTTTATATATAAATTTTTATAGTTATGAAAAAGTTTTTATAATAATATTGTTTTTCGTCGTGTCTATAAAATTAATTAAAAATTAAATTCTACCAATTATTTTAATTTATTTTTAAAAAATTCATTACATATTTTTAATATTAAATTTTTTTATTATTTAAATTGTTCAACTTAATTTTAGGTCAGAATGAGTAGTAATAATAGAAAAAATAATTATAATGGTTAAGGTTCAAATGCATTTTCCATAGGGTGACACAAAAAATATAATGGCTATGATGACATAAAATCTTGTGAAAATATTTTTTTATACACATATTTTGAACATATATCATACAAGGTTCTACCATTATCCAATTTGGATCCCCGTTCTATGTGTCAAACAAGGGTTTTACGTTTTCAATTAAATAATTACAAGTGTGTCCTTTACCCAACTTATAAAAGAGAACCCCCTCTCCTATACCATTTAAACTAAAATATAATTCTTTCCCATCCAATAACTACCCAAATACATTAAATACTTCCCTATACAAGTCCTACAGTCATTCTTTAATCATAAATCCAATATAAGTATTCTTTAAGTATAATCATAAAGAGGTGGTCCGAAGAAGATGTATTGTTCTTAATTTAGAATATTTGTTCTATTTATACATTTACATCCATTAAATAATTCAAAAGAAATATTATATAATAAACTAATTTCCTCCCTTGTATATATATTCTATTATGTTAATATAAAAACATAAATCAATTTCCACATCCATCAAATGGAAAATGAAACAATCATTCACATATTCAGAGGACTACCACCTGACTACTCGATGTAATCTGTTTTCCCTCATCGACTAACATGGATTTTTATGATGATTTAATTAATATTAATTTAATATACCATGAGATATTTATTTTCATGGAAAATTACATATCATATACCTTATTATATTACATAACATTGAAAATGATAACATCGTTAATGTGTTCGGAAGACAACAACCTCATAATGCAATGTGATTCATTTTTTATTACTACATCACATAAATGGTATAAGAAATTTTAATTAAAGATATAAAATATTAATTATGATATAATTATAAATTTTTAAATATAATATTACACATTCCTTATTCCTATTATTATCATTTAAAATTAGAAATGTTACACACGTATACGTATGACATACTGTCTCCTAGATTGTTACATAGTTCATTTTTTTATAACCATTTTTTATGGTTTGTTTTGAAAGTGTAATTGATTTATCAAAATTATAACTTTTAAATTATTATTATACTATATATTGTGGAAAATTTATACCTTTTTCCATGGTCATCATACCGATTTCATTTTGAATTTATGAACTAGGAGTCCTCAAAACACCCGACATGAATATAACTGAATTTGTAATTAAATATTTAATTAATATAAATTATGTTTTTGGTTTAATTATGTTGTACTAAACAAAAAAAATGATATCATGAAAGAAATATAATTTATATAATATTATTACACTAGATATAAAATACATACATGAATATTTCTGGATTCAAGGTAAGGATTTGGACTCAAAATATCCATCTTTGAGACAGATGTAATTTTATGTACCTAATTTCTCTTAAATGGTTTATATAATTCACATGTACTTACTATATCATCGAATCTTAATAATTAATCATATTTTATGTTATCATTAATTTACCTTATACATAATAGATATAATTCAAAAGTATCCAAAGAGGTAAGGGTTATGATTCAATCTTATTTTAATCGAGATTATTTACACCTTTTTTCCATTGTTGGAAACAACAAGATTATTAAATAATAAAACAATAAATTTTTATTATATTATGTATATTCATAAAATTTTCATTTAATATTGTCATTTTACTATCTTTTTTACTCAAACATTTTGATTATATGTTTTTAAGAAATGATGACATCACTTATCTCATTGATAGAAAATTATTTTTCTTCAAAATCCATGTATTAAAAAAATATTTTCAATATTGGCTTCAAAATTATCCAATTTATTTATTAAAAATATATTTATTCATTTTATACATTGTAAAAAATTGAATTAAATGACTTTTCTTTTCATTTTCACAATGATGTACTTTCATCCTTTTTAAAATAACATATAAGGAATTTTTCTAACTTGTATGTAATGTACAAAATTACCACCATCATCACCATTAAATTATTTTTTGATTACTTTATAATAATCCACAGTCATTTTAAATATATATATACATATATATTATTATGACATTGAATAAGATATTTGAACGTGAAAATAAAAATTAACAGTGTAAAAATTCTTTGTAAAATTATAAGGAAATTTTCATCAATGATGATAACATTTGATATTACGTATTCATTCAAATTTATGTATATATATGCATCTCATATATATAACTATCCTAATAAACCTTAATCTAATGGGGTATTAAATTATTTTTATTTATGTATTAATTCCTTCATTATGAAATTTCTTTTGGATGAGTAATGAGACATGATTGTGCAACCCATTTCCTCACATGGGTAACAATTATGTTTATACCTTATGATTTATTTCACTTTTGGTACCCATAATCATGAACATGATATGATGGGTGTTCCAAAATAACAGTCCAGTTAATTTTTAAATTTTTTGTTTAATGTGGCATGATGTATGGGATTAGAGTGTAAACCCAATTCAGTAAGTAACTTTTTCCACCATGAGATATTGTCTAGGTATATGACCTTGAACCATGTTTATGTCATTTTTTATGTTTCTTACACATTTTCTATGATTCCATGATCTTGTAGAACAATATTATTTATTTATTATGCCCAATTAATTATGCTTGATCATTATATTTTAAGATGTCATGTTATACCTTTCACTCATAAGTTATGCTTCTACATCATGTTTATTCCCTTTGTGGTATTTTTATCTTATTATATATGTTTATTTTGTTCCATAGGTTATCACATGTAGTTTAGGAGCATGGAAGGATTTTGGATCTCATTATGGACAAAAAAATAAAAAATTAATTTTAGTCACACTTTGATGTATTATGAACCATTTCTTCTAAATATATTAGGAAAAACAACTTTTGGGTCATAATTAATGGATGCTTACAATAAAAAATCATGGAAAAATATTTATAAAAATATTTTTTCAGTATTCATCCATTTTCTATTCATATTCAACCCATATACTACAAAAATATTTATATTTAACAAAAATATAATTAGATACATAGAAGGAATTCATATAATGTACCATTTTTTACATTCATAATTATATAAAGAAAATTTATAAAACATTTAATTATAAATTATACAAAATACATATATAAATAATATAATGTAATATATATAATTTCCATGATTATAATAAATGGAAAAATATTTATGTATAATTAAATTTCTATATAAAAATGATATTTAATGTAATATATAAGTACACAAAGATATCTTATCAAATTAAATATTTGTTTTTTATTATGTAATTGTGTGTGTGATGCCCTCTAGGTCACATGTATTTTTTATTTTTGGTTTATTTTGTATATTATTTGGTTCTAATGGTTTTTAGTAAGTCTTATATTGTGTTGGTGGATTAGATTGAATTTTGGAGTGTTTTTTGAGCACAATGGGTAGGAACACAATGTGGTATAGTTCTTTTAATGCCTAGATCCCACCTATGTGATATGTTCAGGGCATACATCTTAATGGTGGGAATTGTATTAGGAAATTTACCCAAGATTTTCTCATATTCCCTATAACTATAGTGACCAACACCATCCCATTGAGTAGGTCATAGTGGTTCCAAAATGACCCTGGTTTTTCACAAAATCATGGTAGATCACTAATTTGGGAAGTTTCAGATTGGTGTGGTCAAGGCCAATATACAGCGGTAGATAAAACCAAGTCACAGTTGTAACACCCAAATGTTTTTTGCAATATTTTCTTTAAATGATTTTAATTCTTAAGTAGCTTTCATTTCATTTAATCACAAGTTTATGTGAACCAGGAATACCCTTAGTATAAAATGAACTTTTTAACCTAGATTTTAGGTTAGAAAGAATAAATATAACAAACTTATTAAAATGTATGGTGAATCCATTCGGTACCAATTATTTATAAAAAATATAAATCAATTATATATTTGTTTTTTTATATTAAAAAATGTAGTGAATTAATAATAGTAAATTATATTAATTAAATATTGATTTTATATACTTAGTAAAATACTTCTGATATTCATCGAATTTATATTTTTTCATTGTGTTTGACTAAACCCTATTTGATGTATAAAAACCTATATTTCCAAAATGGAAATTTTAGGTCATTTAATGGTGAACCCCTTTCAAATTATGTTTTTTACAAATTAATAATTTTTATATGATAACATAAATATGTCCTTTGAAAGTGGTATATAAAAAAATACTCTGGATGGAATTTTAGTATTTTTCTGATAACTTTCAAACATTGATGAATAGTAAAAATAAACTAAATTATAAATAATAAACAATTTTTTCATCAAAAAAGTTTATATGGTTAAATTATAATATAGAATTGATTTAATGTATACATATAATATTTTTTTATCATTCAATATAATCTATGTCATTGTCATTATTTGACATTGAATCCATATGTAAAAACATTTCAATCTATTTCATTATTTAATGTTTTAAAATCCATTGTATTTTTATGAAAATGATATTAATTTTAAATAAATTTATATAACATATGGGTTTTTAAATTTATAAAATGGATTTTATATTCGGAATCAGTAAGTCCAAAATATTTAAACAGATTCATTTTTATTTTTTTCTTTATTAATAGAAAGATCAGAATTTTTTTATTAATATTGTAAAAGGGTAAAATGGGTAATTAAGTGATAGAATAATATTATGAAATTACTATAAAGCTTGTATTAATAATGTTGGATGATTACTTTTTACTTAAATCATCCTTAGGTCCGAATTGTGGCCCTTGTAAGCCACTTGGTGGAGAATTGGACATTTAATGTATTTAATTTAAGGAAAAGTTAAATATGTCTCACTCAAATTTTAATAGCTAAATCAATTTTATATAAGGTTATACATAGGATAAATTCGATTAAAAATACACTTTTGAATGAAAATTTTATCTTCTTTATGATGATAATTTAATTTTAATTTTTAGGAAATAAATAATTACCTTAAAGAATTATACTTTGATGGTGTAAAAATTAATTATTTAATGAGAAATGAATAAAAAATTTATTTAAATAGCACTAACCATAAAAATACCCAAACACAAGACCAAATCTAGTTTTTCACTTATATCTCGACCATAACCATCAAAGTGTTGAGTTAGTGACCATTTGGATCCTCATAGAAGATTTTCCGACACTTATAATATTTTATTTAATGTGATGCTAAAGTTGTTACATTTATAATTTAATAAGTATAACAATTTAAATGATGTATTTTCCAGAATATTAATTTGAAGAAATATATTATTCTAAAATATATTATTTTATCATCTTCGAAGTATTTTATTTTTTATTAAAAAAATAATTATATTAAATAATGACAAAATAGTTAGGTAGTGAATATTTTATTTATAGATATAACAAATAAATGATATTAAAAATATTAAAATATATATAATTTTTCTAATTAATATTTTTAATGAATTTTATATATTACCTTTACCACTTAGTAATATAATAAAATAGTTTGATTGAAGTTAAATTATTATCTTAATATTTTTAAAAATCACTAAATTGAATTGTGTCAAAATTGACACTATTGATTTTTTTTTATAAAACTAATGTTTTATTAATTTATTTTAATCAATTTTTTTTTGAAATAATATGTATATAATTATTATTTTAAGGTATAAAATGTTAGAAGGTATTTATTTATAGACAAATTGATATTAAATATGTAAATAAATCACCCTTTTAGTATTGAAATTTTTGTCACCCTAGTTAAAAATTATATAGAACAACCTAGTGTTAATTAAAATGATAAATATTAAATTAGAAACAAAAACATGTCTAAAATATATGTGTTTATGAAATTACAACTCAATATTGTTGGAACCAGGGTCTTCAAAGCATGATTTGGCATATGTTTTGTGTTTGTTTTCAATCCTCAGTGGAAGTTCAGGATGTGTACCAACAAAGAGATCATACCGTTCAAGCAGAAAACAGTAGTGAAGGTGGCACCGTTTCCCAGTGTTTGCCAAATTTTTGGGCATAAAAATCGGCCAATAAAGTAAAGTGTTTTTGGCCAAGGTACTTGCGCGCTGAGCTCTTGGAGGATAAAAGACTTGCGCGCCATATGTTTTGAGGATCAGAACATCAAAATTTGGCTAAGGAAAGAAGGTCGCGCAAGTGAGTTGCGCGACAGAGGTTACTGGGGACAAGACTTGCGCGCCGCTGAGGGACTTGCGCGCCTCCACGCAGGGGGACCAGTTTGCCTATAAATACTGGACCACCCCTTCTCATTTCTCAAGGAGCTCAAGACTTCGAGATTGTTCGAGCTCTCGTCGCGCAGGTGGTCGAGTCGCACAGGTGGTAGTTTTGTCGCGCAAGTAGAGCTTGCGCGCCGATTTTTGGCTGTGCGCCCAAGGTGGTTTGGAAGAGAAAGGAAGTGGACCGCACAAGTTTGAAGTCGGGGAAGGAAGCGTCGCGCAGGTGTGTTGATGACACTTGCGCGCCAGTTTGGAATTGCGTGCCGTAGTGGGACTTGCGCGACTGTCTTGGAGAAGCGCGCCTGGTTTTGCTGAAGCCCACCGGCCTGTTTGGAGCTGCACGAAAGCAAGGAAACTACCCGATACATTCAAGGAAAAGTGATATTCTGCTTCTGGTGAGAATCGTACTTCAATAGAGCATCTACATGCAACAAAGGATGCATTCTTATGCAAATGATGAAGAGACCTTCACGTCTATAAACTGAGTGAGACGTAACCAACGACAGTGAGCCAGGGGGAGTCAATGGGAGTGACCCGAGGGACGCAGTGGGCTATCCCTGAAACTTTGTAAAGGCAGTGATCCTGGGATAGAGTAACTGTACCCTAAGTTTTGTAATCTACCGCTAGTGAAGCATAGTGGATTTTGGTACGACCGACTACCTGTTGGCGTATGCTCCTTGGACATAGCCCTTAGTGGTGAACCAAGTAAAAAGGGTTGTGTCTTCTCTGTGCATGTGAATGTTTGCATTCTGAACATAATCATCATAAAGGTTCAACAAGTTCCTACCAACGTGGGAACAAGATCCATCACATTAAAAGAAAAAGTGGTCACCCTGATTCACCCCTCCCCTCTCAGGGTGTCTTGGGGTCCTTCAAGTGGTATCAGAGGGTAAAGGTTGGTGGTGTTGAATCTGACCTTCTTCGTCATGGAAAACACGGTCAATGTCTGGGGAGTCCCTCACTTCGATGGAAGCAATTTCCAGATATGGATGAACATAATGAGATCTCATCTAAGATCTCTTGGAATGGAAGTTCTTTTTTCTACTGTGCAAGGAATACATGTCACTGATCCAACAGGTCTGGCTATGACTGAAACAGACATGAAACTTCTTGATACAGATGCTAAAGCACAGAATGCTCTCACGGCAGCCCTTTATGATCAGATCTACCTGAAGGTGATGAATTGCACCTCAGAAAAATCCATGTGGGATAAACTTGAGAATATTTATGAAGGAGATAGAAAAGTGAAGGAGGCGAAACTACAAGTGCTACACAATCGGTTTGATGATATGA
This sequence comes from Viscum album, assembly GCA_963277665.1. Lineage (NCBI taxonomy): Eukaryota > Viridiplantae > Streptophyta > Magnoliopsida > Santalales > Viscaceae > Viscum > Viscum album. Next base: position 2,076,315,951 of record OY728128.1, on the reverse strand, counting down.
AGATGCATCCAGACGAGAATGTAGACTCTTTCTTCAATCGAATTACTGAAGTGGTTGGAGCAATTCGGGGTTTAGGCGAAGAAATCAAAGACATTGATATTGTAATGAAAATATTAAGAAGACTTCCACCTCTGTATAATGTGAAGGTGTCAGCCCTTGAGGAAAGAGATCTTTCCAAACTTTCTCTAGATGATCTACTGAGCAGCTTGGTAGCATATGAAATGAGAGTCAAACCAGAAGATTATACGACTCGGGTGAGCAAGGAAATGGCATTCAAGGCCATGGATAAATTGAAAATCTCAAAGGATAGTAGCTATGATGATGACGAAGAGAAAGAAATTCTTTCTCTCATTGCAAAGAAGTTCCAGAAGGGGAAAGGGAAATTCAAAGGGAAGTTACCTCTCGCATGTTTCCGTTGTGGAAAAGTTGGGCACATTACCTCTCAGTGCTTGAAGAATATCAATGATGATGACAGTGAAGATGAAAACTTCAAAAAGCCTCAGAGAAGGTTCTTAAAAAAGGGAGACTTTAAATATGGTAAGAAAATGCAAAGGAAGAATTTTGTCTGTGAAGAGGAATAATATGACAATGAATTCTATGATGAAGAAGAACCAGAATTCAAAACTGGGAACCATGCTTCTATGATGGCCACTGTTGAAAAGTCAGAAGATATTGATGGAGAAAACCAACTGAGAACTTCTGTAGATCCTGAGGTGAAACTTAAGGATGCGGTTAATAAGCTTAAGATTAAATTTAAGAGCTGCAATAAGTGGAAATCAATTGTAGAAGAATCAACTGAATATGTTGATCAACTTGAATTTGAAATTGAATGACTGGAAGAATTTTTGAAGGTACAGTCTAAAATAAATGAAAGCAATGATGATGTAGTTGATCTGAAGCTAAGAATTGAAGAGCAGACAAAGGTCATCAATGACCTCACATCCAGACTGGATGAAAAATCCAAGACTGCTGAGGGTCTTGAGGAGGAAGTAGTTACTCTAAGGAGTAAACTGGAGACTGAATCAATTCCCAAAGAATTGAGGAAGAAAATACAGTTTGGAAGATTCTCAGATGCAGAATTACTAGCAAGAGCCAAGTGTGGTTCAGATGGGGTTGGACAAATCTTGAGTGATCAAAGACCCGCTTGCATGGGAATGAGTGGAATTGGCTATGAGGCTGAGTCATCAACTGCTGGAAGTGAAAATATCCAAAAGAAAGATAAGATGAAAGTTGAACATGATGAAATGTTACCTAGAGTGCTGAAAAAGGAACCCTCAATCCAAACTAAAAGGAGACCCGAAAATTATCCTCAAACTTTCAAAAATGACAGACAGTCTTACTATTCTCCCAAGGAAGAAGATATCAGGAAAAATTCAAGCGAGAAGAAATTTCCTCTCATGAAGTGTCGGTTCTGTGGCTATCTGGGCCATACCATGTCTTATTGTGAAGAGGCAAGAAGCTATCTGAATGGAGAAGATATAGATGCTCAACAAAGGAGAACAATCTCATATCCTAATTCTCATAGAAGAAATAATTTCCATGGATATTGTTTTCATTTTTCTAACTTTGGTCATAAGGCCGTTAATTGCAGGCAGAGAAGGGATATAGACACCTCATACTGAAGTTCAAGACAAGTCAAGTCTCGTCAACAAGACAGTGTTTCTCTTTCAAACAGGTTCTCACCTCTCAAAGAAGACTTTGACTATGAAGAACCTGGGTATGCGGAAGATATAGTTGAAAGGCCATCAGTTCTATATACTCAATCTAATGTCTCATGGAAGGAAAGGAAGAAGATTGAGAAATCGAACCTTGCAGAGGTAACCCTCAAAGCTACAAAGAACAACAGTACCTGGATTCTGGATAGCGGTTGTTCATCTCATATGACAGGTAATGCCGGCCTACTAACGAATATCATAAATAATGTTGATGGTACAGTAAGATTTGGTAATGATGGGGCTCTGAAAATCAAAGGGAGTTGAAGTACCCAATTAGCTAATGGAGAACTAAAGAAGACTGAAGTCCTTTACATAGATGGCCTACGTCATAATCTCCTCAGCGTGAGTCAACTCTGTGACTCAGGACTTATAGTTACTTTTAATCAGAAAGGATGCACTATCAAGGGAAAAACCGACAATTCACTTATGAAGGGACGCAGAACAGAAGGCAACTTGTATCAGGTTGATAGTGATGAAAATGTATGTTACATGACTGTTGAAGAAGAAAAAAATTTGTGGCATCAGAGATTGGGATACATCAATCAACAAGACATGGAGAAAATATCAAAATTGAGAATTGTCATGGACATCCCCAACCTGAAGTGTGAGCGTGAAAAATCTTGTGATGCTTGTATTCGTGGGAAGCTGGTCTGCAGTTCATATCGGCCAAAGAAGAAAAAGGCATCTCACCTTCTTGATCTGATTCATACAGATGTTTGTGGTCCAATAAATGTTGCCGTAACACATGGAGAAAGGTACTTTGTCCTTTTCATAGATGATTACAGTAGAATGGCATGTGTGATGGTCATTCACAGGAAACGACAAGTCCTTGACTGCATGAAAACATATCGGAGAATCGCCGAGAATGATACTGGAAGAACAATCAAAGTGTTGCGATCTGACAATGGAGGAGAATACACGTCCATTGAATTTGAGAATTATCTAGAGAAGCATGGGATATAGCATGAGGTAGCTGCTGTGAGAACTCCATAACAAAATGGAGTTGTTGAACATAGGAATCGACAGGTGAACAACATGGCACAAACTATGCTGATTGATAGTCGTATTCCACGACATTACTGGAAAGAGGATGCTCAAGCTGCAATGTACATCCAGAATCGAACAAGACTCTATATGGGTGAGACGAAGACACCATATGAATTGTGGCATGGACGGAAGCCTTCTCTAAAATACTTCCGTGTCTTTAGAAGTAAATTATTCATCAGGAACAAAGAAGGAAATCAAGGGAAATATGGCGACAATGCAGATGAAAGAATTTTCCTTGGTTACTCAATGAACAGCAAAGCCTACAAATGCTTCAAAAAGCGTTTGGGAAGAATTGTGGAAAGCAGTGATGTTAAGATAATTGAAGAGAAAACCACGAATGCTTCAAGGACGTCATATACTGATGTGATAGAAAGTCAAGAAGAATGTGAACGTGAAGAAAATACAAATGCAGAAATAGATGAAGTTGTTCAAAACACTCAGCAATCACATCATGATATTGACTCAGAAGAAGAATCTGAAGAAGAAACTATGGCTGAAGAAAATTCTACTAAACCTCGTAGGAGAAATCGAAGAGCTGAGATTGATCCATCAAACATAATTGGGGACAAGAGTGTACCCACTCAAACAAGGAGAATGAGGAATAACATGCAATCTGCATTTCTATCAGTTGTAGAGCCATCCTCATTCAAAGAAGTTGCTAATGATGAATCTTGGGTGAAAACCATGAATGATGAATTAGATCAGATTGACAAGAATCAGACATGGGATCTTGTCCAGAGACCCGAAGGTCAAAATGTGATTGGTACCAAATGGATCTTCAAAAATAAGTTTGATGAACATGGAAGTGTCATCAGAAACAAGGCACGTCTGGTATGTAAGGGATACTCTCAGATTGAAGGCATTGATGTTGAAGAAACCTTTGCTCCAGTGGATAGACTGGAGTCAATCGGGCTTTTCCTTGCCATGGCACTCCAAATAGGATATAAAGTATATCAAATGGATGTTATGACAGCATTCTTGAATGGTGTACTCGAAGAAGAAGTCTACATTGAACAACCAGTGGGCTTTCTTTTGGGTACTGATGAAACAAAGGTCTGTAAACTGAAGAAGGCTCTGTATGGTTTAAAGGAGGCACCACGGGCATGGTACTCACGGCTGGATGCATATCTCAAGAAGTTGGAATTCAAAAGAGGAGGATTTGATCACAATCTCTATGTGAATAATTCTCCAAAAGATCAATTCATGGTTCTTGTCTACGTTGATGATATCATATTTGGTGGAAGTAGGCAGAAATCAGTTAATGAATTTGCCAACCACATGAAATCAGAATTTGAAATGTCTATGATTGGGGAGATCACATATTTCTTGGGGCTGCAGGTGATTCAAAAGAAGGAATACACTTTCATTTCTCAGGAAAAATATGCAAGAGAGCTACTGAAGAAGTTCAATATGCAAGACTCCAAACCAATGTCAACTTTGGTTGCAGTTGGAACTAAACTCGGAAAGCATGAGGATGGGGACTCTGTTGATCCCACCAAGTACAGGAGGATCATTGGAAGCCTACTGTACCTGACAGCGACAAGGCTAGATATTGTCTTTGCCACATGCATTGCAGGCCGCTTTCAGAGTAATCCAAAAGGGGAACATATGGTAGCCGTAAAAAGATTCATGAGATACATTCACGGTACACATAACTTCGGGTTATTTTTTGCTGCAGGCAGGGACAGTGAATTATCCACATTTTCAGATGCTGACTGGGCTGGTGATGTGGTAGACAGAAAGTCCACTAGTGGTGGAGCTTTCTATATTGGGAAGAAATGTGTCGGCTGGTTGAGCAAGAAACAATAAAGTACTTCTCTTAGTATGGATGAAGCTGAGTATATATCTACCACAAAAGCATGCACTCAACTTCATTGGATGAAGCAGCAGCTAACAGATATTGGTGATAAGGTGCAGCAACCAATGGTGATTTATTGTGATAACAAAAGTGCAATTGATCTTACGAAGAATCCGGTTCAGCATTCTCGTACAAAACATATTGAAATACGGTATCATTTTATCAAAGAAAAGGTTGAACAAGGCATGATTAGAATGGATCATGTTGGAACTGATGAGAAAGTGGCTGATATCCTGACCAAGCCATTGTCCGCGGCTGTGTTTGAGAAGCATCGGTTGAACCTCAGTGTTCAACCACCTCCTACTGCATAAGGAGGCTCCGGAAATCCCCTCTCCCCGTTTGTTTTAACTGTTTTTATCTGCTTATGGCTGTGATGTAGGATTATGGGGGAGATACTACTCAGGGAAAGTATGGATTGAGCTGAACGTTGAACAACTTATCGGTCTTTGGTTTTATTGTCAATGGGGGAGAAAGGAATACATTGAAGGCACAAAATTCTTCTGTGATGAGAAGTATAAGATTGCGATGAGAAGTATAAGAAGGATAACATCGGGCGTCACTGAGAATTTCAAAACACCGGAACCCAATTCAAGCTTCCGCTCTTGTTTTCTACACCGAGCATTGCTCATGTAGACTTAGAGTGTTGGCTGAGTTGATTCTTGCGCTTTGGGTTTGCTCATGGTTGGAGATCTATTGAATTTATTCTGATTGCCAACAAACCCAAAGGGGGAGATTGTTGGAACCAGGGTCTTCAAAGCATGATTTGGCATATGGTTTGTGTTTGTTGTCAATCCTTAGTGGAAGTTCGGGATGTGTACCAACAAAGAGATCATACCGTTCAAGCAGAAAACAATAGTGAAGGTGGCACCGTTTCCCAGTGTTCGCCAAATTTTTGGGCCTAAAAATCGGCCAATAAAGTAAAGTGTTTTTGGAAAAGGTACTTGCGCGCTGAGCTCTTGGAGGATAAAAGACTTGCACACCATATGTTTTTTAGGATCAGAACATAAAAATTTGTCTAAGGAAAGAATGTCGCACAAGTGTTGGTTGGGTCGCGCAAGTGAGTTGCGCGACAGAGGTTACTGGAGACAAGACTTGCGTGCCGCTGAGGGACTTGCGCGCCTCCGCGCAGGGGGTCCAGTTTGCCTATAAATACTGGACCACCCCTTCTCATTTCTCACGGAGCTCAAGACTTCGAGACTGTTCGAGCTCTCGTCGTGCAGGTGGTCGAGTCGCGCATGTGGTAGTTTTGTCGCGCAAGTAGAGCTTGCGCGCCGGTTGTTGGCTGCGCGCCCAAGGTGGTTTGGAAGAGAAAGGAAGTGGACCTTACAAGTTTGAAGTCAGGAAAAAAAGCGTCGCGCAGGTGCGTTGATGACACTTGCACGCCAGTTTGGACTTGCGCGCCGTAGTGGGACTTGTGCGACTATCTTAGAGAAGCGCGTCTGGTTTTGATGAAGCCCACCGGCCTGTTTGGAGCTGCACGAAATCCAGGAGACTACCCGATACATTCGAGGAAAAGTGATATTCTGCTTCTGGTGAGAATCAGACTTCAATAGAGCATCTACATGCAACAAAGGATGAATTCTTATGCAAATGATGAAGAGACATTCACGTCTAAAAACTGAGTGAGACGTCACCAATGACAGTGAGCCAGGGGGAGTCAACGGGAGTGACCCGAGGGACGCAGTTGGCTATCCCTGAACCTTTGTAAAGGCAGTGAGCCTGGGATAGAGTAACTGTACCCGAACTTTTGTAATCTATCGCTAGTGAAGCATAGTGGATTTTGGAACGACCGAACACCTGTTGGCATATGATCCTTGGACGTAGCCCTTAGTGGTGAACCAAGTAAAAAGGGCTGTGTCTTCTCTGTGCATGTGAATGTTTGCATTCTGAACATAATCATCATACAGGTTCAACAAGTTCCTACCAACGTGGGAAAAAGATCCATCACATTAAAAGAAAAAGTGGTCACCCTGATTCACCCCTCCCCTCTCAGGGTGTCCTGGGGTCCTTCAAATATCATGTCATGTTATAAATGGGGACATTCTTTTGGTTTTTTATGGGTTTTGTTTTTTATAAATGAATATTTTTTAGAGATACAAAAAGTTACCCTCACCTCAATTATAAAAGGGAACCTACACCCTCACATATTAACTTCACTTTGAGCCTTAGTACTATTCCATAACTTTTCCTTTTCCATTTATAAAATTTATAATTAAATTCTATAGGTTCTGGTCTTAATCAAAGACCATATCTAGTTCTCCAAGAGAAGATTTCTAGGAAACATGTCGAAGAAGAGGTTATCTCCCCTACCGATTCATTCAAAATTATTTATTATTCTACATACTCTTCATGAATTGACCCATTATAATCTATTAAATCCACTATCAGTTATATAATTATATATTATTATTTTTCTAGAACAACAATATTCAAATTTATATCCATCCAACAAAAAATGAAATCACCAAGCCTGCTTACGTACGACATACTCTCTATATGTCATGGTGTAATATACTTTTCACCTCCACCCTACTTAGATGGATATAATAATGTAAATAATAACTATATAGGATTATTATATCATAAAATTATTTCAGAAATATTATACACCCTTCAATTCAATATCATTCAACAATTATGGGAATGATATCGTCGCTCATGCGTACGTACGACATACTATCTCTGTGAGGATATTCATTAAATAATGAATTTGTAAATATATATAATGAGAAAATATGACATATATAATTTTAATATCATCTTTTTATGATACCACTATGGCCTATGAAGGATAAACATATCTTATTCGACATAACGTGCATAAGAAAATGAAGCTTTTAATACCCAAATAACAAGTAATATTGATATTTTATTTACAAAAGTGTGATAATATGATCATATATAATATCAAAAAATTGATTATTTTTCTGAAATAAGTTAATGAAATATATAAAAACAATTATATGGGAGGTTCAAATACATTCAATGGAAATCAAACCTAAAAGGCAAGGTATATTTTAAAAATATCATTATTATCCGAGATTATTTAGACGTAAATATTAATAGAGGTGTATTTATCATACACCTCCTAGTTTAATAAATATGTAATATTATTTCTATTCTTATAAAAATGTTAAGGTCACTTTTACTCATTGGGTAGTTTTTATTACATGGTATGGAAGGAATATTCGGTCATTATTCGATAGGATGTACTCTTTGACTTTTCTAGAAAAAGTATGAGGAGAATTTTTTTTAAATTTATACTGGATGAATGGATTTTTACCTATTAATGAGGCCTTATTTCCATAAATACTCCTCTATATAATTTCATGTTTATTTTCAAATAAATTCATTTCTTTTAAAATAGCATAGCATTTTGAGAAAATAATATATTTTTTAGGAATAAAGAATATTTTATCTAGAATTAACTTCAATTGTTATATCCAAATTACTTTCCATCTATGATGAAAATATTTAATAAGGTTATGTTTCAGGTATTTTATCCTTATTGTTCCTGTAATTTTTAATTTTTTTTAGGGAATTCTATTTATGGAATTTATTTGTTTTAATTGGATTATGTTATGGTGGAATGATGTTTAATAAAACCCATTTTATTCAATGGTTTATTATGAATGATTTATATTGTTGTGGAACATATAATAATGATTTAGTTATGATATGGTTGGGACCTATATCTATATCCAACTCATTGGGTATAGATTTATAACTCATGAGAAAGATATTTATGGTGTGGTAAATTATCTTAGTTCAATAATACATGGGTAAAATGAGGAGAATACTTGGTTCAGTAATGGAATTTGTCGTCTATGATTTTATTGGAAATAAGCCTCAGCTAATATGAAATTAGTTTCTATGCTGATGTGTATACCACAAAACATAATGTATTATGTTATGTCTTTTGGGATAACATTAATTTATTTTTATGAACTTTAATGATTTATCCCATGGCAAGATACCATGATCTTTCCGATGTAGGATAAGATTTTCAAATGTTATATTCTAATGTATTATGATTATGATATGATTTATATCTCCCGTTTTTTCCCTTACTAAGCATCATGAGATTAACCTTAGATATTTTTCATTCCCCATAGGCCCTAAAAAATTGTATTAAGTATGAAATGTCAAAAAGAGGGGTAGTTATGATGAAATAAGCAGGAGATAATGAATATTTATTATTAACTAGTTGTTTATGTTTCAGAGTTTCTAAGGACACTATACCTATACAGTCTTATCATGTCTTTATTATATTTTTAATTAATATTCATAAAAATTGTATTAATATCAATGCATGTAAACTATTGGTCATTATAGTTGGAATCAAAGGAAAGGAATTGATAACCTTTAGAAAATAGGATTATAAAACATTATTAGGAACTCAAAGGATATGTCAATGTGTAGGATATAATCCTAGTGTTTTAGAAAAGATCATGAATAACCCAGAATAAATCCTAATGTGTCCTAAATTGAAGTTTTATTCTTGATTATGTGGTTTTTCATTATGATTAGTGTTTCTCACAACATTATTCTTGGTTTAATTCAATGGCTATAACTCAAAGGAATCATCTTAATGTTGAATGCGACGAGAAATACAATGATTGTCATCCTCAAAAACGAAATGTTATGGTATCTAGAATGAAAAATATTATATCTATAATCACACAACATTTTCATGTTATGAATCTTACTAGACTTCCAAATGATCATAGGAGGGAACAACATTTTTTTGAGTCCTCTATGAGGTAGCGTCGACCTTCATTCATCAGGTCTCTTGATCAATTAGTGGATAAAAATGGACCACTACCTCTGAAAAGATATTTAATGTTATATTTTGATTGGAACATGATAATTTCATCTTAATAGTCTATTTTTTGGATAGTTAATTTGCTAAATTGGGAACCTTATCAAGAATTTTAGTAAAATGGATGAAATTGAATCCATTGAATGGGATGAGTTCAAGAATATATTTTTAAATAAGCACTTTCCTTATGTTCTTTGAACCAAGATAGATAATTAGTTCTTCGATCTTACGAAAAATAATGATGAATCTATTGGTACCTATTTCAAAACATTAAATGTGTGCTTCTGGAATTATTATCTAACCTGTGAATAAAATTGATCGATTATTTAGTGGATTAAAACAATGTCTCTTAACGGCATTGTCCATAATGTACTTCTATAGATATTAAGAAATTATTCATTGTTCTATCAAGGTTCATATGGATAATGGTGTAACTGACCATTCTTATGGGGTTCATATGCAGAGAAAAATGGAATTAAATGGAAAATATATTGACCACACTTAAAAGAAGATGAGTTTTAACATATTCTCAATGTTCAAAAAGAAACATGGAGGAACATGTAATAATGGGACAAGTAAAAGTTTTATGGGTGGAATAGAGGGTCCTTGGGTATTTGAATACTAAATTGAGGGGAAAAGGATGTCTTATGATTTGAATAAAGATAAGGATATGCATAATGCACCACATACACTTCAATGATACAAGTTCAAGGGAATGAGTAATTGATCTAATCAATGCACTAATACAATGGTTATTCATGATGATCAAACTCATAAAAACTCTTAAGGACATTGAAAATGGAAAGTAGCATTCAATAACTATATGAAATATAGAATATGATAAAGAGGTCGTGAAAGGTACACTTACCATCTACTCTAAATTAGAAAATGTATTATTTCATTCTTGATCCACCCACTGTTTTATTTATGATAAAATTTCTAAGGGTATCTCTATATTACCTAAAAAATTAGATGTTGAGTTTTTTAGGGAAACTCTTAATTGCAGAAAAATCATATCAAAAGTAAATAATTCTTCCTCGGTTGAAGTTTTTGGGAAATCGATTCCTGCAAATCATGTGATCCTTCATATAGTGGAATTTTGTGCAATTCATTGAATGGATTGTATTTCTCTATATTTATCTAATAGCAATTTCTAAGTAAGTGAATTCATGTTTCATATTCTAGATCAATATATGATCATCTATTGATGCAACAATGAACATAACCTTACTAGAGAAATTTCTTCGATATTATGGGTCTTGATCCCTATAAATAAAATTTATGTATCTCAAATGGTTTGTGAGAAACACACAATTTAAAATACACCAATTTTACAAGAGTTTTATGATGCCTTTTTTGATGGATTTCCAGGTCTTCCACTAAATAGTGAAGTTTTGTTTTCAATATAACTCACACTGGGTGCTATTCCTCTTTCAAAGACTCCTTATCGAATATACCCAATTTAGGTTCCTGAATTAAAGAAGAATATCATAGAGAATATTGTTAAGGAATTCAGATAATCTAGTGATTCAACTTGGGGAGAACAAGTTCTATTTTTTAAGAATAGATATGGATCAATGATACTCTACATTGACTATTTATAACATAACAAGATCACTATAAAAAATAATCATCATCCATGCATTGATGAATTATTCGACAAACAACACAGAGCTCAATACTTTTCCCTGATTGATCTTAATTTAGGATATCATCAATTAAGGGTCAAGGAGGAAGATATACTAAATATTTCATTCCATATAAGGTATAGAAACTCGGAATTTATAGTGATGGATTTTTGTATTATCAATTCCCCTATATCATTATTGATCTAATGAAAATGTTTTTAGAGAAAATCTTGTTTAGTTTATGGTAGTCTATATAGATGATATTATTGCCTATTTGAAAATAAAGTAAGATCATGAATATTACATGAGAATTCGACTAAAGACAATATGAATGGATAATAATTATTAAAAATTTACAAGTTATGGATTTTGGATTAAAAAATATTCATTTTTTGGTCTCATAATCTCAAGGGAAGGGTTATATTTGGATTCAGTAGAAAAAGAAGTTATTAATTGTTGGCCGAGACCAAAAACGATAACTGAGATATGAATTTATCCTAGTCTGACTGGATATAATCAATGTTTTTTGGAATATATTTCATTATTATCTAATCTAAGAAAAATTTTGAAATGAAAATGAATTCTGTTTGTGTGGATGGAGTAATGTGACGAGAATTTCAAAGAGCTAGAAAGATGGATAGGCAGTGCATCTGTGCTCCCACTACATTATAGTGTATATTTTTTTATCTATAGAAATTTATCGAATAAGGGGTTGGTTTTTGTTCACCTATAAAATGATATGGTGATAGCTTATGACTCACATAAATTGAAAATCCTTGAGAAAAATTACCCAAATCATAATTTGATGTTAGCTACTATAATATTTTCACTACAGATATGGAGGAATTATAATTACGGTGAAAGGTGTGATATTTATAATAATCGTAAAAGTTTAAAGTATATTTTCACAGAAAAAGAGATGAATATGGCTCAAAGAAGATGGTTGGAGTTGATTAAATATTACGACTACTCAATGAATTACAACCCTAGGAAAGAAAACTTGGTGGGAGATGCTTTGAGTCGAAAGGACCATGCTAGCCTATCCATGATGATGATCCCAAAAGATAAAATATTTAGGATTTTCAGAGGTTGGATCTTAAAATTTTAATGGAAGGGGAAAATATTATCCTTACCAATTTAATGTTAAACCATCTATATAAGTGAAGATTATAGAGGTGTGTAATGAAGATGTAGAGATTCAAAATATGGTGAGAAAGGTTCCCAAATTTGACATTCATTTTGATGGAATTATTATGTTTTGGAACTAAGTTTTATATTCTTCCCATTCAAGAATTATAGGAGCTATTGAATGAGGCACATATTTCGTCAATCTATATTTATCCTGGAATAACAAAGATGAATAAAGACCCGAAAGCGTATTTCTTGTTGGATGGAATGAAAATACATATTGTAGAATATATCTCTCGGTTCTTAGTTTTTTATAAAGTTAATGTTTAGAGATAGAAGTCTATGGGGATGTATTAATCATTACCCATAACAGAATAGAAATGGTAAAACATCACTCTGGTTATTATTTTCATACTTACCAAAACATCTATAGACCATAGTGTTATATGGGTTATAGTTGATCTTCTTATAAATTCAACACACTTCATTGTTGTTATAGATAATTTCTCTCTTGATCATCTTCCCATGATATATGTAAATGAACATGTATGATTTCATGGTGTACCACTTTCCATTATATATGATTGGGAATGGAGGTTTACCACAATGTTTTGGTGAAGACATTAGTAGGCTCTGGATATTGAGTTACGTTTCAAAACTACTTATAATCCTTAGACAGACGATCAATCTAAGAGTACCATTCAAACTCTAGAAGACATGTTGAGAACTTTCCTAAAGGATTTCAAAGGTTGTTGGAATCAAAACCTACCATTGGTGGAATTTAATTAAAAATATATATTTTCCTCTCGTATTTAGTTTACTGTTTATGAATACCTTTATTGAGAGAAGTGTAGAACTCCAACTTGTTGGGTTGAAGTTGGAGAAATAAATATAATAGGACCATATCTTGTTGATGAAATGGTAGAAAAGTTCAGAATTATAAAACCAAACATAACATTAGATCTGAGTCAAAAAAAGATATGAAGTCAACCGAAGAAAAGACCTAGAATGTGAAGTGGTTTACAAGGTGTTTCTATTAATACATATCTGGAAGAGATAAATTATATTTATAAAGAAGGTCATGTTGATCCCTAGATATATTGGTCCTTTTGAAATTATGGATTATGATTGGAAGGTATCTTACTGAATGACGCTTCCACTAAATCTCTCTCATGTTCATGATGTCTTCCATGTATCCCTCCCAAAAATGTACATACCTAATCTTTCATTTTTACTAAACTCATAATTAGTACCAGTGGGTAATGATATTTCTTATGAAGAACAACAAATAGAGATTCTAGAACGTAGCAAAAAAAATTTCAAAACCAATCACATGGTTATATTTTTGTGGAAAAACCACAAATTTGGGGAAGCTACCTGGGTACTTGAGGATATGAAAAGGGAGATATATCATCATATTTTTATATCCAGGTGATTAATTTTGGGTGGGAAATTCAATTTAAGTGGGGTAGAATATAGCATCTGAATGCTTTTATGAAATATTTTCGTTATATATTTCTATTTCTTCAATACCTTGCATTGCACAAAATCGTGAGATTAAGAGAACCATGAGACACCCTTTGTTTGAAATTACCATTTTAACCTAGCCATTAGGATAGTTGGAATAAATATTAATACATTATGAAAATGTACGGTGATATCACTTGCTACCAGTTATTTATGACTGTTTTAAATCAATTTTATATTTCTATTGTTTTATTAATAAGTTGTGTTAATTACTATTAGTAAATGAAATTAATGAAATATACATGTTAAATACTTATTAAAATATTTCTTATATTCATCCTATATATATTTTTATCAAAGGGTTTGAATAAACCCTATTGATGTATAAAAACCTATATTTTTCAAACGGGTGATTTTATGCCTTTTAATAGAGAACCACTTTTAAATTAATATTTTTACATTTTAAATTTTTTTATATATAATAATAAAATTTTTTATTGTATGTGGGAGATAAAAATTTACAGTAGAAGATATTTTAATATTTTTTCGATAACATTCCTACTTTGATGAATAGTAAAATACACTAAATTTTATTTAAAAAACATTTTCATAAAAACAATATATATTGATAAATTATAATATTTAATGGTTTTAATGTATAAAAATAATATATTTTTATCATTTAATATAATATAAGTCCTTACCAATAGTTTTACATTGAATACAGATGTAAAAACATTACAATCTTTTTCAATTTTTTAACTTTTAAAACTTTTCCCCCATTCCTATCACAAGATTAACATTAAATTAAGTAGTAACACATCTATGTTTGTTAATTTTGAAAATTGGATTCCATATTTAGAATTATTAGGTCTAAATTATGAAAATGGATTAAAATTTATTTTTGCGCATTTTGAATAATAACTTCGTTAATTATTTATTAATATGGTAAAATGGTAAAATTGGAAATTAAGATTTGTAATACTATTAAAACATTACCCTATCACTTGTATTAATATCATTGTATAGGGTTTTTTTACCTAAATAATACTTCGGTTGAAATGGTGTATTTTATAATCCACTTGGTTGAGATTAAGACATTTAATTTTTTAATTTAAAAAAAGGTAATTATGTCTCACTCAAATTTTAATAAATAAATTATTTTTGGTAAAAGGTTATCTAGAAGATAAATTATATTATAAATACTCATTGGAAATTTAAAATTTTTTTCATTGTCATTTTAATTTATTATTATTTTTTTGAAAATAATTAATTACCTCAAAGACTTATAATTTGATGATGTAGAAATTAATTTATTGTTGAGAAATTAATAAATTGATTAGAAATCAACAATTTTTATTATTAAAATACTAATAACAATTTAAAGACCCAAAAAATTGAATTTTGTTTTGATTATATATCTTCCATAACCATCCAACATTCTAGTTAGCAAAATTCTTTATCCTTATAGAATATATTTTTACATTTATAATATTTTATTATCGGTGATGTTAAGGTTGTCACATTTATAATTTAATAAGTATAAAATTTTAAATGCTTGATTTTCCAGAAGTTAAATTGGAGTACAAATATCTTCAAAAACCTAGTTGATTTATCTTTATCATGTTATTTTATTTTTTACTCAACAAATAAACGTATTAAATATTACACAGATTTGTAGTATTATTTATTTTATTAATAATGATATGAAATAAATGTAATTAAAAATATTAAAATAAACATAATTTGGGATAATTAATATGATGAATTTTATAGATGACATTGACCTCTTATTAAAATAATAAAATTTATGGTTCTATGTTAACTTGTTATCTTAATATTTTTGAAAATCAATGAATTGAATTGTGTCCAAATTAATATTATTGGTTATTTATCCCAATACTGTTTTATTAATTTATTTAATTTAGAACATTCTTTTAAAAATGTAATTTTTTATTAAATGGTATAAAATGTTATTTTCTATTTAATTATGTCCTAATTTATTTCAATAATTAAATATTTCACACATTCAATATTGAAATATTTACAAACCAAGATTAAAATTAAATAAAATTAATAAGTGTAAATTAAAATGATAAGGTTTAAATTGAGATAAAACAGTTTCTATAATCTATTGGATGATGATTTTAAAACCCTATATCATCTCAACTTTGAAATTATGACATTTTTTTTTGATTTTGGATGGGGTTTAATTTTTTTATAAATTAATATTTTTTGAGATCCTAAAAGTGCACCTCACCTCAATTATAAAAGGAAACCTACCACCTAACATCTACCATTAACATTTATCCTTAAATCATGACCATAACATTCTATTTTACCTTATAAACTTATTTATTTACATTTATGAGATTATGATCTTATTCAAATACCAACTCCAGTGCTCTGAGATGAGATTTAGAGGAAGCATGTCGAAGAAGAAGTAATACCCTCTATATATTATTTCAAACATCATTCTTCTTGTACAACATATTCATGAGTTTTTTCTTTATAAAGTACTAACTAATATATTAAATATATATTGAGATGGTATTACTATTATTTAATAACAATATTCCACTTTCTATCAATCCAATGAAAATGGACATTTGCATGCGCACGTACGTATGACTTACCTTCTCCACAACGTGGTGTAATCTATTTTTCACCACCACCTTAATAGGATAGGTATAATGTTGGATAAAATAACTTTATATTATTATTATAACATGGAATTGATTATGAAATATTATACTCTATCCACTTCAATACCATTCAATAGTTTTGGGAATGATATTGTCGCTCGTACGTACGTGTGATCTATCGTCTCCATGATGTGATGCGATTTATTATACATGATCTTAATTAAAGTATTACTATATAAATTTATAGAATGAATAAATATGATATATATAATTTTAATTTTAATTTTTAATGATATAAATACAACATCTGAAAGATATAAATAACTTATTCAACAAAGCATGCATATGAAAATGAAGTAGTTAATACCTAAATAACAAGTAATAATGAAATATTATTAAGAAATGGATGATAATATGTTCTTATTTGATATCTTAAAAATATCTATGATTCTGAAATTATTCACTGAAATTATTTAAATCCTTATATACGATGTTCAAATATGTACAAATTATATAAGACCTAAAATGTAAGGGATACATTCACAATCTCATTATTATCTGAGATTGTTTATATATAAGTATTTAATGCATTATATTTATAATCCATGTACATGTTACCTAAATATGGAATATTATTTATATTTTTGTTAAAAAAAATTAAAGTCACTATAACCGATCAGTGTATTTCTATTTAATGATACAAAAAGAATCTTTTTTCGTTATTCGATATGGGGTACTTTTTGACATTTCCGATAAAAGTACAAGGAGAATGATTATTAACCTATACAGAATGAATGAAATTTTAATTCATCATAACACCTTATTTATATGAGTATAAATCAACATGATTTGATTTTTATTTTTAAATAAATTATTTTAAATTAAAATTGCATGGCATATAGAGAAATGAAAATATTAATGATGAAGAAATGATATTTTCCTCATGAATTAATCTCATGTGTTATATTGAAATTATTTTCCATCAAATATGGTATTATTTAATAAGGTTATGTTTCAAGTATAATATCATTATTATTCTTATTAAATTACTGTTATTATGATGTAATTCTATTTATGAAATACCTTTTTTTACATGGATTATGTTATGTTGGAATGAAGTTTAATGAACCAAATTTTATTCCATGGGTTGTGATTAAATATTTCTATTATTGTGAAATAATTAAGAATGATTTAATTATGAGATGGGAGAGAACTATATGTCCCTCAAATTATTTTGTTAAATATTTTTATATCATGGGAAAGACTTGGCTGGAAAAGAAAATGTTATCAATTCTGTAATACAGGGATGGAATGAGAAGTGAACTCGATTCAGTAATGGACTCTGTCTGCTATGATTGTATTAGCAATGATCCCTAACAAATATGAAATTATTTTCTATGGTTAAGTGTATTCTAGAAAACATTATGACTTATGTTATGACATTTAGGATTATGTTCATTTATTATTATAAAAATTCATGATTTATCACATGACATGATATCATGATCATTCATATGCAGAATAATATTATCAAATGTTATTTTCTTATATATTATTTTCATGATATGATAGATATCTCCTTTTTTTACTCATACTAATAAAATTAGATAAACCATTCATATTTTTCTTTTCCTCAGGTCATGAATAAGGTTATTAACTATGAATTTTCAAAAAGATGTCTCTTTATGATGCAATAAATTGGATATAGTAAAGATATATTATGAACCAGTTGGTTATGATTCCTAGTTTCTAATGACACTATACCAATATGGTCTTGTCGTAGATATAATATATTTTTTAATGAATATTATTAAAATTATATGTAATATCGATGTATTTAATGTATGGTTCATTATAATATTGATGGGTTTTCTTGAATTTGAAATGGATAATTTAGTAACCGATAATCATGGGGAAGTAACATATCTTAATAAAGATGTGTGTGACCATTAAGGGGGAATGTTTAGTGCATATTTAACTTTATTTACCCTCTATTTAGTCATATTATCACATACTATTTATATGTTTTTTATCCAATCAATTTTCAAATGGATTTTGGAAACTCTTCCTTCATCAATGAAAAACATAGGGTGATTCCTTCATTCTAAGGATTTTCATTATTGATCTATGTTCATGGGATCACAACCTCATTATCTATTGTCTCCATATTCAAATGTGATTCATTTTACTCTTTTATTTAGGTTGGTGTATCTATAAAATGGTTCTTTCTTAAGAAATACCATATTGTTCTCATATTTGCTATTGGTTTTAGTAGACAATATCCAGGATTGACACTACATTAGTGGTATGTGTAGAAGGTTTCCTAGACAATTCAATTCATTACCTAAACATGAGTAAAATTCTATGGTCTGGTATTTTTTATAATGATTTTGATCTTGATTTTTTATCATTTATATGTACATTTTCATTTTTTTCTATTGGTTTTTTGGTGTGTTTATCTATTTGTTAATGGGTATATTTATTTCTTAACTTATTATTGTTAAAGATATTTAATGTGGATTCCTAAAGATTTTTATTTGAGTCAAATTACTATTGTAAAGATAATAATCTGCAATCTATTGTTTTTAATAGATAATACCTCCAAAAATATCTCTTAGAATCAAAGGGAAGTAACTACAGAGAAAGTCACATAGGTAGATCCTCTAGTCGACACTTCTTTAGTCAAAATATTAGTATAGATTATTGAATCCCTCTGCATAGTGGGAAGATAAATCCAAGAATTTATAGTGGATCATACTTTAGTGTTTAAAAAATTACAATAATATTTTGTGTTGACCACAGTAGACAAAAACCTATCAAATTTATAGAGATAATAGAAATAATTTTTCACATTGTGTAAAATTTAAAGACTATAATATAGAATTTTCCACTTACATTCTAGATGGGACAAGAATGAAATGGTGGAATTCCCTCATGTAAGCTGCGATACATAAATAACTCACATATATCAACATCAAGAAGGATTTTAAGAATCAGTTCTATCAAATGTCATTTTGTGTAGTGATGAATTGAGAGTTTTTTACTATAAATCAAGGAGGACATTTAGTGATTGAGTATGCTACTCATTTCATTGAGTTAGTTTATCTATGTCCATAACATATCATTAATAACTACCACAAGTCTATATAGATTGTGATGGGTCTAAATCCTGATATTCAATAAATTATATGTCTGATTTAACTAATCATCATAGTTGAGGTAGTTGAAAAATATGTCATAGTTTAGGGAGACATATCTAGGATGACAGGTCTTAATAGAGATCTTGATATATTAGGGGTATCTAGTCTGTGCTTTTTGGCTAAAAAATGAACCATAATAAGGGTAATTATTTAACAACATGATCAGTTTTCATAGAGTCACAAATAAAACTACATGTTTTTTACTTCTTTTGTGGAATAATTAGATAAACTAATCCTAATTTAGTTCTTAGGATTCACAATAATTGAGGAAAATCAATACAAATAAAGAATTTTTTTTAAGAAAAGTATTCCGGGGTAGTTGTGATGTACAAACTATTTACAATGACTCCTAGGCTCGGTCAGTTGCAAAGAATGTTGGTTGATATATTTCACATGTAATGTTGGATAGACAGGTAATGAAGAAATGATTGGTATGGTATGAGTACATATGCCATTATGCTGAAGAATTTTCACTAGAGGGATCTGAAGTGGGTTTAAATACGGTGAGATGCATGATGTTTATTTCAACCATAATAGTCATGGATTTGTTTGATATGTCATATTCCCATTATTTTAAGTCATCAAAGATGATTAACAAGAAGTATTAAACTCACATATTATTCCATTTATGATGGATCCTTCAACACCCTTGTAAAATTTGTAGGAATAATGTTTTAATGGTTCCATGTGTTATGTTATGATCACTCACTATACATCCATATAGTATATTTTGGTTCATGATATTGATATATTTGACCACATCATTTTTATAGAATGGATGGTGATTTTGAATGTCCATATATATTATTATCATCATTGTGTTCAGTTTATATATTATAATGTGGTTACTTATGACTTTTTGTGTGATTCAGATACTAGATTTATATTAATTGGCCCTATTATTCAAGAGTTCATAGTGATTTTGTTTTAATTTATGGAGATGTTTATTAATGATTTTGATCAATATTTAAGTGGTATTCTTCTTGAAATTGTGAATGAGTTCCTATTGTTTTTCTTGATTAGTTTTATGGGTTACTATCCATGACATAAGTCATGTTTACAAATGACCTTCTCTTATTGATGAGTATCATCTCCTTGGTAGCATATCATATGAAACCCACTAATTTGAAGGAACTGAAATTTCAACTTGAGGATAATATGGGAAAAGGATTTGTTCGTACATGAAATTTACATTGGGTTTCATTGGTTACCTTTAAAAATAAGGATAAAATAAAGCAATTTCTTTGTGTTTATTATTAAAATATTAAACATGTGACTAATAAGAACATGTAACCTTTTCTGGGATTGATGATTTTTTTGATCAACTTAGGGTATCCAAATTGTTTTTGAGTATTTATCTATGATTGGGGATACCCTCATTTTTTATTACATGGGAAAGATTTTACAATGAAATCATTCAAGATTATGTATGGTTATTATAGCAATTTGGTTACGCCATTCAGTCTTACCAACTCTCTTATTGTGTTTATAGCTTCAATGAATCAGATAATTCCTCTATTCATGGATCCTTTTGTGGTTGCATTTGTGGTTATTTTTTGGATGATATTTTTTTTGGTTTTCCCCACATTTAAGGATGACATCATGGATAATATTGAAATTGTTCACATAGCTACTAAATAACATCATCTATATTAAAATATTTCTAAATTCCAGCTTTGGATTTAAGAAGTGATATTTTTGGGATATGTTATATCTGAAGGACTCATCTTAGTATATCATGAAAATTTTTAGGTTGTGATGTCTTGGTAGAATCCCAATAATGTGGTTGATATTTCTAGATTGTTGGGTTTGATTGGTTATCATAACTATTTTGTTTCGTATTTAGAATGTCTTGCATCTTCCATTATATTTTTCTCCTATAAGAGTTCAAATTGAATAATAAGTATCATTGAGCATTTGAGGGACTAAAGATGAGGTTAAATTTGACAGAATTACTAATTCTTGAAAAACTAGGTTTGGGTTTTGTCATTTAATGTGATTTTATTTATGTGATAAGGGTGTGATCTAATACAAAGAAATTAGTTGGTGGCCAATGGATCTCACCAAACGAACCCTCATGAGAGGAATTATCCTGACCATGATCATGTGTTGGATATATTGTTTCATTCCCTAAAGACATGGCACCACAATCTATTTGGAGACATGTTTGTCATATACTCAGAAAATTATATTCTGATGTATATTTCTACTCAGATGAATCTAATACAATGATAGAGACACTGGTTTGAATATATCAAGAATTTAGATTTTTATTATTCATACACACCTATAAAAGGGAATGTGGTCACTAGTGTTTTGAGATAGAATTTACAGACTTGGTCCTTCAAAAAAAATTCAGAATTGTCTTTGATGATTTTATTCACTGATATGTTCTTGGATGAAGAATTATATGATGGGAGGTCTTCCTAATTTTTATGAATATGATTCATCATTTTATAAATAGATTCATCTTGGACAAGCAGGAAACATTGATTTTCGACATTTGATAAAAACCCTTTATAGTACCAGTACCCATACTGACTTTTTGTTGGTCTCTTGATAGTGTCTTTTGTTTCTACAGTAGAATTTTAATTTCAATAACTCTAAGGCATCAATTGATGGATAGTGTATATTGGCCTAGTTAGTCTATACTTCTTAGTATTATGAAGATCTGTCATGAATTGATAAATCGTTATTGTAGGTTTGGGAGGAGGTGGTCAATTATGGATTCCTTTTCAGGATTCCATACTTTCTAGATGATTATAGTAGAGAACTAAAGACCTAGTAGTTTACTAAAATCTTTACCCAGTCTAGTGTATATGTGGGATGTGATTTCTATGAAATTATTTATTAGATGACCATTGAATCCAAGTGGGAATAATTCTATTTTGGTGATTATGAATCAAATAATGAAATTAATTCATTTCTTTCTTATTAGTGTCATAATTATTGTGGAATATCCGGGGAACCTATATGTTCCAAATATCAGGAATCTCAATGGATATTCAACTCCTAATGTTTCTGAGAATTATTTTCAATTTACATCTCAGTTTAAAAAAATTAAAAGAGAAAATGGGAACCTAGCTGAAGCTGAGCATGTATTATTACCATCAAATGAATGGATATACTTATTGAGACATTCAAATTAATAATGATATGAATCATGAATATAGGCTTGATTTTAGTGGTTTATGGGAAAATCGTTTTCCCTTGGTAGATTTTTCCTACAATTTTAACTATCACTCTTGGATCAATATGGATCAACATAACATAATATACAAAAATTCATGTATATCACATTTATTTTAGGAATAGATAGGATAATAGTATTTCGTTGGACCGAATAATTTCTATGTGATGATGGAAAAAGTGTGGTTGATCTGAATAAGTTTAGTGATAGATCAGAGTTTCTAGATATCCAATGAGAACCATTTTTTCACCCATCGTATTTTTAGTTTGTAAATTGGGATATAAATATAGCTTCTCCCTAACTAAAGAAACATCACTTGGTAATGTAAGGTAATTTAGCTTTGAGGAATGTTGGCATTTTTTTATTATTGAACCACTTGGGAATGTGGCCTACAATTTGGGAATACCATCTCACTTAACAGTGATTCATCATGTGTTCCATGTTTACCAGATGAAGAATTATTTATCAGATCCATATGATGTGATAGAATGGATAGAGATTTCTCTGATCATGAAACCATAGTGGTTGAGAAATTTATTCATATTATGTATAATTAAAATAAGATATTTTGTGATAAAACGATATCCATGGTCAATGTATTTTGGAAATACAAATAGGATAACTATAAGACCCTTAGCTTCACATGTATGTTTTAATTTAGACTTATTTAACAGATCCTAGGATACTAATGTTTTCATGTACTACAACATGATCAATGCTTTGCAGTAGTTTACTAAACTGCCCATGATTTTTTATTAAATAATTTAGTGGATTTTAATTAAAAACCACCACTAAAATGTTTATTTTTTTTCAATAACATGACACTTCTCTCCCAAACCCCAAACCCCATACTCCCCAACCCTCATAACCCACTACCCCCTGACCCCCCAAAGACCTACCGTCATTGTGCCTCACCGTCGATCCCGAGCCTCACCACCCCTCACTCAGTTTTATCACATCTATTATGGATTATATCAACCTAGATCCTCAAAAAAGATATACCAATTAATCAATGAATCTTTTTTCATTTATTTTCTCTATAAGTACTTATATTTGTTTGGATATTCATTCTTGTGAACCTATTTTCTTATTTGGATGTTCATTCATGAGACCCCTATATTTATTGATGATCATTTTCTTTTTTTTTGTATATATTTATTATCATGTTATAATACTGATAATGGGTATGTTGCTTATTCCATGTGTAGTGATGTTCTGCTAGATTTATTTTTGAAAGTAAATCATTTTATCATGACACTCCTATATTTCTCAGCCAATATTATGTGGGATGATGTGTAACTTTGTATAAGTTGATAGGTGGATATTATTAATGTCATCTATTAATTGGTAATATTTTATAATTTTGTGTTTTATAACTCATTTTATGTTATTTAATCAAAATATAATTTAAATTGTGATATATTTTTAAAGGTGGTTAATGTGTCCTTTAAAACAAGTTTTTCAAATAATTCACTATGGCGAACAAAAATAAAATTGATGTTTCTAAATTAGAAATTTTTTATTTGATCCTGACAGTTATGATAAAAAATTATTTTAAATATATAAGTGTTTGTAAATTGGGTAATAGATGCTAAAACATGATGTTCAATTTTTTAAAGGAAAAGGAAATGTAATTTTGAAACCTAATTAATTCTTAATTTTGATGTAAAATGTAATCTAGTGTGAAATTTTTTATAATACACATTTGAGGTGTAATGAATCATGAAAATGTATAGTGGGAAGTGATTGTTCTCAATCAAATTTTATCATTGTTTATCTATGTATTGTGTGATATTTCTAAAAACTAAATTGATATATTTATTTTGAAAATAAGAATGTGTTTCCCATAATTTTATTTGATAAATTTATTTCCTTGATAAGATATAATTGAAAAGTATGTCAATATAATAAAATACCAATGGAATCATATAATGGAGAGTATTATGGCCTATATTATGATTAATATATAAAATAATGGATTATAGGGATGAGTGAAAATCATATACTATTTATGTTTCTTGAGGTTTTGGTATTTTTTGTAATTTTAGATTAATTCATTAGTAGTAAATTATAAAATTAGGGAAAATTATTAGTGTGATAGTTTTGGATGTTGAAGTGTTGTTGTTTTAATAATTTGGGTTAAATTTGGGAGTTAAGACATAGACATGGGATGGATGAATAGAATAATGTTCGAGGTGTGTTTTAAATTATGTATAAGTTATATGATATGGTTTTAGTTTTTCGGTTCTGGATCTAGTCAGTTTTGGGGTCTTGAGGTGATTTTCAAAGATTATTATTATTGATATAATAGATTTGCATGTTCATTTATTGCCAATATAGAGAAATGAGTCTTTAGATTGATGTTTCCTAAGACTTATCTGTATTGAAAAGTGATATTTTTGGGAGGATATAATCTTTTTTACCTTATTACTTTGATTATTGTGTCATTAAGGTTTTATGTTGGAAATTTGAATGGAAAAAACATTCGATAGTTTCAATTTTTTATTCTAATTAAGGGGTATTTTTTTATAATGGATTCAAACTTGTTTTAGGTTATTGAGTTTACATTCTATGATAACTATTAATGAGTATTTTTGTGTGTAAATTGGGGATTTAGGGTAACAAAAATGGGTTTCCACATATACTTTACAATTACATGTGACACTGGGTACCTGGGGAAGTAAAATAGTTAACGTAAGACTTATAAGAGTCCTGCATATCCTACGAGTGAAACCAGCGACCCCATGGCCCCATAAAATGTACATGATAATATTTTTGTATGTATATTTATATATATAATTTGAGGTGTATTTTTCAATTACCCAATCTTGATCATTTTCCTCTCTCTCCCATAATCCCACTCTTGTCCACTCACACAGGAGGCCCCTTTGAACTGTGGTATTTTTCATGCTAAAATAACATTTATTTTTTTATTTTATTTATGTAATATTTGTACTTATTGTGGCCCCTATGATGATTATACCATTAGTATTGGAAATTGGGTTTGAGTTAGATTATATTGTTTGTCAAAAAATGGTTGGTTTTAATGATATGTGATGTTGGATGTTGCATTATATAGTTTTGTGATGATCAAGGTTGTTTTGATGATGTGTGATGCAAGATCTTGGAGTTTGTATGTGGTTTATGTAAGGGTTTTTTACATTTTATTGATTGTTTCCTAGTGGTTATATATTGATTTAAAAGTCTCATTCCAAAATTAAATTAACTTCACATGTATTATAATTATTGGTGATGTAAATAAATGGATGATAAAATAGTTTATATTGTGCAACTTGAAGGTAAATTAAGTTTTTATCTAGAGCATGATTATTTTTTCTGATATGAATACATTATAATAATACTGTTTTTGATATTAAACATGTAAAACAATTTAATATAAAACATGTTTATTTTTATGATATGAATCATGTTTATGGTTGTGATATAGGGAATGATTAGTTTGTAAATAAGGAAAACTTTGTGATTCTTAATCATTAATTTATTTCATAGTGATTACCTTAGGTTTCCTTATTTTAAATTTCACATGTATAACATTTATTTGAAAATAATACCATATGAAACATTTGGTAATTATATTATAGGTTTCATCTTGAAAATTGTCTACTAGAATCCAATTTGGGTCATCAGGTGCTATTCAGGTCACCCTAACACTTAGCCTCGCCTGTTTTGATCAATTCTAGTGATACATCTATTGTAGACACAAGTAATTTGAGTTCCATAATATAATGGAATTTCAATATCTTGTACTAACCATAATAAAAATAATAAGGGAAGTTCATCAAAATATCTAGTTGTAATAATAAAAAATACCCATAACATAAAACATGATATTTAATTATAGAAACTTAATATCAAAACTCTCTCACAAGTCGATTTTTTTAATTATATGTTTAGAATTTAATTTTATTTGATTAAATTAAAGGAATTCCAAGGATGAATCTCTACACTATTATATCGACCACACTGAAAGATGAAGATCAATTTGAATCCCTCCCTACAACATCTGAGACACCATCATTTTTCCAATGCACCATCTCTCACACCCTTCGTGAGTGTCCCATCAGCATCTCAGTTGACACCTTCCCATTCAGCAGCCTCAACAGTGAGGGGGCATGTTTCCACTTCTTTTAATTCATGGGAATACTAGAGAGCCACTGTTATTGGTACAAAATTTAATAAGAATAAATTTAGTATAATTTTTTATACAAACTGTTTGTTCATAAAAGATGGAAACAATGAAACTATGGAGAAATATATGAAAAGTTATGATGTTTGGAATCTGAATAGACTAAATATTGTTCTCCCATTTGATTATTATGGGGTCCCTATAGATGATGTTGCATGATTACCTGGCCAAATTCTATGTTTGCTGGCCACGAAGCCGGTTTTCCTTCTGATAACCTATGGTGACCAGAGGAATATGCCTTCATCATGGATAAATGATTTCTTTGATTCAAAAATGAAGGTAATTCTAATAAATCATTGTGTAATTTAATGGAACTATTTTATTAAATTCAAATTTTTATTAAAAAAAGTTTTGTTGTAATGATGTTTTCCCACATTACGGTTGCTAATGTGAAATCACAAAAGTGTACATTGAAAAATCAGGGCAAGAAATGGAAATACATTAAATTAAGATTATGGGGAAATGTCAATGATACTTCATTGAGTTCCAAACATATGTATGACAAGGATCCCTATGGGGTACCTAGAGGGCATTGGAATGTTTTTATTTACATACATCGTGATGAGAAGTAGATTTTATTTAAATATATATTATTATATTAATATCATTTTACATTAAACCATTTATGTAATAAGGATATAAACTTTTATAAATTACTATTAAATTTTATTTTATTTATTTTGTAATATTTCATGGAAGACTGCATTGAGTTGGGATAAGAGAATTATCCCTTTAAAATTTTTGGTCAAAGAGTTTTCTTGGAAGCTGATCGACTCTGGTAATCCGTTCATTTGTTTAAAAATTTATATTAAAATATTATTAGATTAATAAATTAATTTTTTTTTATTTATCATTTATTAGTTTAGTCACTATGTTTAGGGAACCATACATCCCGAACAGAATTATGGTTGGATGTAAAAAAATATGATGGGACTTTGGTTGATGAGCATAACAAATATGATAGGGTATGAATTCATTTTCCATTATAATAACATATTATTAGTTGTCACTATGTTAACATATATTACTTCTTATAGGACTGATATTTGATATATAGGCAAAAAATACTGAACTATGGGATTCCTAACCTGTGCAGTCCTACATAGTCTCCCAAGGTGACCCATTTGGTAATGTTCTTGGTAAGGATCATCCTTGTTGACTGTGTGGGGTGGGATTGAGACCCTTACCAAAAGAGGTCATTATTAGGCCATTAGGGATTGAATCTATACATACTCATAGTTGTGTATCAATATTCTTTGAGAGTTTATGTTTCTATGAAAAACAAAATTCAGGAATTGTGGGATTAGATATCCTCTTTACAGAAAGCGTTGTTTGATTTATATCATAAGATGACCGGATATATCCCTGGTGATATTGCATCGATGATGGGTGGTGAGAAAGTAAACAATAAAACATAAAAATAATTTAGTTTGAAAACATGTATTGGTTTATTGATTAAATGTAAATATAAAACAATATTTAATTTTCAAAATAATTGTCTTACAATTTCCAGTAGAAGGAAGTAGAGACGGAAGTGTAGAGGGTGACAAGAAATTTTCATCACTAGATAAAGATTAGAGTTCTTATTGAAATGTTCATCAAATATAGAACTATAGGTTTTTATCATGTATGTTGTATCATTTATCATGTGAAGCATAGAGTATTCACCTAAAGTTTTCATCACCTAACATTTTCATGATTCCCCATGTTTGACAAAGGCATTGGAAGTTCATATATCTTGATGATTTGGTAAGGTAGTGAGTCTAGAATTGGTGATGTTTGAATTTGGTAGAGTATGACGTAATCTATGTTTCATATGGAAGATTCTTATATTTAATAGTTTCATTGTAGAATTGATAGGATGTGAATATTAGTATTTTGGACTAAAAACTATTTTATTTATTTGATTAATTTTATTCATGTTGGATACATGAGCTTCAAATCTGTTTCATTCAAGGATGGAGCCCAAAAAATTTTGGGTCAACCATTGACCACATTAGAAACATGGGAATGATAACTTCTCATAAGAGATCCTTTTGAGGTGTCTTACCTATATGGTAGGAGAACCTATTTTGGACACATTCCATCACTACAGGGGAGATTAATACTTTGAGGATGATGGAGATCCAAATTGGGAGCTACACCACAATGTTCTTGAGCACATTGAGTGAGCCTATATATAAGAGAGTTGATCATGTAATCATCCTACTATAAAATAGAATATAGATATATCCATAATAAATTATAATATTTAATGGTCAATTCAGAGTTTCAGTACTCCCACTATCCCAATTTTCAATTTATGCAAGACCTCAACGTCCTAACAGTGCTCCTAACACACTTCATATGTTACATAGAAGGATATAAACCATGTTCCTCAATTATTTTGAAATTATTGAAATCCAATTCACCATGATCATACCATTCACACTATGTTTTCATTTAAAATCTCTCAAAAACCATTAATTATTTTTCGATAACACACAACTTTGGTTAATTATTTTTCGATAACCCACCATGCACCTAAAGTGGTTTCTCACTGACCATATACATCTTTTAGAAATTACTCATATTGAATTGATTTTGGTTAATTATTTTTCCATAACACACAACTTTAATTGTCAAAATCTCTAAAGACATGTTCTAACACCATTTATCTAAGGTACCCTGATATCAGGTTGATCATGCTGACCACTACTTGAAACAAACTTATATTGGCGTCATTTAATTATACCAAATCTTACTCATTTATCTCAAAATTCTAAAAAAAACATTCTACTGCATTCTTGATACAACACAACTATATAATCAAAATGTATCCCCAGACTAATTCCTAGACTCAAGCTCCACCCAATTATGTATTTGAACCAGTGCCTAGCATTCACTATGGAAAGCAATAGTACACAGTTCCAATTATCATGAAACTCTAAAACTAAAAAACAATCTAATGACCCGTCCAACACTCACATGAGTGTTAACCTCCAATTTTTGAAATTTTTAATCCATTAATTAATTGTTTACATAAATCAACACTTGTATAAAAATCACATGGATTCCTTCCATAAAAATAAAATAGGTGTTGGTTTTAATTATTTATCTTGGAATATAGACACTCTCACAAAATATTTAGGATGGTGTCCATATACTGTGAATGCCTAAATGTATAATATGAGTACGCAATGTTTTTAAAAATTACCCATTCTAGTCCACTAATAAAAACATCCTGAAATTTTCTAAAAATAATACTTATAATCTTGTTTAGATCTTCTGATACACGATCCATCATTACTAGTTATACATGCCCTGAACCAACCCTTGATGCCACGTCTCTCGATCATGTGTAACTAAATCCCTAAATGGGTCAACCACTATAGCACACCCTAAAACCATCACTATACTTTTATGGTTTATATTTAAAGGGTTACACCAAAAAAAGTTCACATCATATTTGACATGATGCATAAATGGAAGGCTCACCTCCACTTCAAAATTTGATCACTAAAGCATAAATCAATCCACTCCATACTTACTTTTTATGAGATCACTATATTAATAGCTGGTGTTTTAATTAAGGTATTAATGAAAAAGCCATAAACCCAGTGATATGATGTTATTTCATGCATAACCAAAAAAATCCAACAATGAGTCTCACAATTTATCAATAGTTGTGTAATCAATCCACCACCTTTCAATCGTGTTTCCATGAATTTATAGACACACTACTTAATAGTAAAACTCATTGATTGCTTATTAATCTCGATCAAGAATCTATCATACAAAATAGTTCAAACTCAAACTTATGTTTTAAAAGTCATCGTCTTATTTGAGATATAAAATATTGAATATACCAACTCATTGTCTTCAAGAAGTAACTATGATAATTCCCAGTTGGTCCATTATAGTTGTGTCCCTCTACATGAAGGGACACAGTTTCCATAATACTCATCATTCTCCCCACCATAGAAATTTATTAGAAAAAATTTTATAGAAATAAAAAACATTCCACGACACACGATTCATCCACTATTCATTCTGGTTCCAATACCAAGATGACCCACTAATATTTATCATCAACATGAATTGAAAATACACCATCTTTTTACAAGTTTTATTTTATAGGTTTTTGCAGATACAAATGTGTGATGATCTTACCAAGTCTTGTTTAAGAACTCCATCTGTATCAAACATTAATTCCATATAAAAACTAATCTGTAGTTTTTCAGACCCAATTATATTTACCATGTTATCTTGAGAACAAGGATAAATAATCATTATTAGGATGGATATAAGATAAAACTTACATGTTCATGCTAGGTAGTTTGAAGGATTTCATCTATGACATTTATTCTATACAGTTTAGATTCACAGAGTTAGATCTATTAAAAATTGTTATATGGTAGAGATGCTATGGTTTAGATTATTCTGTTTTACGTTCTCTGTACATGGTTATTAATTAAAACATTATTATATTGTTGATGACTAAACATTGTTAGATGTTATAGATTATTTTGGTATATATTATCAACACATGGATTATTCCAATGTACTAGTACTGGGGATTCAAAATATGATTCATTTTTTACTTGTAAATCAATATTTAGCATTGATTTAAACTACCGCTAATTAAATGGACCATATTTTGTGGTGGTTTAAACTGGAACAATAGTTTGATACTATATTATTCTCCACTGTTATAACCACCACTAAATAAATGAGTGAATTTTTTTTTGTGGCGGTTATGGTGGTTTAATAGAGGTTTTAATGTATAAAAACAAAAAAATAGCGGTTGTTTAAACCGCCACTAAAAACCCAATTTTTTCACATGAAACCGCCTTTAAAACCACCAAAACTACAGCTAAATATGATTACTATGGCACTTCCCAAAATAACCACCATTGAATCAAGGAATCTTCCACATGTTTGATGCCAACACTCAATTTAGAGACGTTTTTATGAAACCACTGTAGAATCCAATAATGGTAGTTTAAACCACAAAAATGAGGCAATTTTATTATAGTAATGATTGTGTAGATAGTTCTAGTAGATTAGTGTGACTTAAGGCCATTTTATAGTTTTCCATGGGTAGGAAGACACCATGGAATATGACACATTATACATGGAACCAACTAGTGAGACCCAAATAAGAACAAAATGCTTATGGGGGACAAGGTCCTAAGTGCGCCTATTTGACCACATTTCTCCTGGTGGAAGATATACCTCTTAATGAATTTTCATGTGATCATTGATATGGGATTTTTAACTGGTTTTTAACCCAATTCCCCACTATTAAGACATTATTCCTCCTCTTATTTATAGAGTTTCCAATCCAGTCGATTCTGAGACGGTTTCTAGCACTCATACTTCATCGAGTAGTAACTTTGCGTGATTTTTCCCTTCTCAGTCTAATCCTTGTTGATCTAAGAACATAAGGATCTCAACAAATTCATCTACAATCTATATTTTAAAATAAAAAAATTTCCCTCCTTTGGTTGGGTAGATAGTTCTAAAAAATAGTTATTTCTGATGGAATGCATTGTGGTTATAATATTTAAATTTGGGTTGTCTTGTTCAATTAATTGATTTGTATCTATGTGGGATAGATTTTGTAAATTCATCTTTGGTTAATTGAAAAATGTTTTTAAAGGGAAATTTCATTAAAAATAATTTTTCAAACTGTATTTGCTCAATGAAATGCCTCAAATATAGGTTTTGAATCTAAAATGGGTTTTCAAGAGTTGGAGTTGCAAGGTTTCACTAGTAGAAATGTTTTATAAATTTAGAGTATAATTTACATTTGTATTTTTACATGAAATATAATATGGGAACCTTGGGGGTGATGGGTTATGGAAATAAGAAATCCTATGTAATTGTGACTCTAGTTAGGGTTATAATTTTGATATCAATATACTATGGTTGGAATCCAATAATTAAGATTCACATTATGATTGGATAGTGTTCCATGTATATCATGGTAATATACATATTCATCCCTAATTCTCTCTATATGTTTATCTTTATCTTATATACATGATAGGTGTTGTTGTTTTAGGGCTAAGACATTCTAAATTTATCTGTCTTGATACCTAGGTGTTTGTCTCTAGCCTATGGAAATTAGGAATGCACAACATGCCATATGGAGGGCCATCTTAGGTGGGTTTTCAAGTCAAAACGAGTTGGTTCATTAAAATTTTTGTTCATGTGTCTAAGTGAACATGTTTTTATGTAAATATAAAAGCCTATGTTTTTTAAAAATCAAAAAAATAATATAGTTTAATTTTATTATACTGTATCATGGTTTGAATAGATTTCAATCAATTGTTAAACCAATTCCAATTTTTAATGGAATAATTAATTTTTAATTGATATATTCTAATTTTTACTATTTTCTACAAGTTTATTGATATTTTTAAATTTCTTAGGTTTTAAATATAATTACGTCTATCACATGGTGAAGATTGTTTTTTCAAAATTGAGGTATGTATTTATATACAGTCATTGGTGTCCCATGGAGTGATATTATATGTATTGTGTGATTCAATAATTATTTAATTTTTTTATTTGTTAAATTAAATTAATAATTATTTTTATGGTTATGGAATTATGTTTATGTAAATGGTATGTCATGTGAAATCATTGTAAATTTTCGTAAACATAGAAATTATAGAAGTTCATTTACAGTGGTATAGAATCATTAAAAAAATGCTCATGTATCCTTTGAATTTTATGTAATAATTATTTATGAAATAAATTATGGGAATATGAGGGTGGAAATTATTGTTTCAATATAATGTTGATATCTCAATGTTTTGATCAATACTAAATTAATTAATTTCCCACATGAACAAATTTAAATTATTTTTGGGTATAATTTATCAATGTTTTGAGTGTTTGGGTTTAAATTATTTATTGTAATAAATATATAATTTTTTGTATTTAAAGGTATATAAGGGTTAAAAATGTGTAATGAAAAAAAATCATTTTTGAGTTTTTATTATAAAGATAAAATAATTTCAATTTATTATTTATTTTCTAAAATTACATTTCTGATATGAATTTTTTTTAATAAATTGGGAAATGATTTCATAAGGATATTTTGATTGAGGAATTAGTTTAAGTTGATTAAAAAGAGTTTTTTATATGAATTATCTTTGTATAAAATATAATAATGAATCATACAATTATGTTAGGAGTTAATGTTTGTCTTCATGTGTTTTTTGATAACATGTTGTATGATTCCTCTTGGTTGATTTGGGGATGTATGATAATGTGTTATTTAAAAAGAAGCTATGTTTCACATGTTTAATGCTGACTATTTTTTATGAAATTTGTAAAAAAGTTATTCGCTTTAAGGGGGACATTTTAGGATGAAGAAAATGATATTGATGTGAGCTATATAGGGTTGGATAGCTATTTTGTTAGCTTCATAAACATATAAGATACCAAGTGTATATAATAGTAATCTATTATAAATATAAATAAAAAATAAATATTAAATATAATCTAATATAATATTAATATATAAATTTCTAAATTTATTTACATATATAAATATAGATATTCATAGATATATAAATGAACTAACACAGAAAAACAAAAGAATTTAAATATTTAAAAAATAATAAAACAAACATTTATATATATGAATATATTTTTATATTTATATATCTGGGTATGTATATATTGAAAAAAAGAATGCGAAGAACACCAAAAATAGTGATCAAATAAGTCATATTTTCTAAATATGAATTTTTTTATATAGATGGGAAAAAACAAAAAAAAACAAAACTAGGTCGATGAATGAAGAATAATCAATATTGGAATCAAGTTACAAATAGGTATACCAACCAAAAATTGGAAAATTAATCATGAAACATCAAATCTGAATCCTTAAAAAATGTTTGGAATAACATGAATTTGGTTTTGGGGATCAATTCATCTATAATATTCAACAAAAGTTGGTTATAATATTTTATCTTTGTAGGAGAATAAACGATTAAGATGAGTGGTGAAACAACAATAGTCTTTTTCAAATAATGGAAATAATTTTATCAGCCTAAGTAAAAACGCTCTCATAAAAGTACCCTTTATCAGCACTGAAATGGAAAAATTTAAAAAGGATACTTTTATCTGTGCTAACAAACAATTGTTGAGAAATAAGCTTTTATCTAGGCTAATAAATACTAATGAAAATTAAAAATCAATAATTAAATTTAAAAATAAAAATAAATTCTATGAAAACGAATAATAATATTTAAAAAATAACTTTATAATTATAATTAATAATTAATAATAAATATATATATTTTTAATAAAGGTATTATTACTATGATTAATGTATTAATATTGTTGTAAATTTATTAATATGAAAATAAATGTTTCAATGTTATGATAACTATATTAATAATATTATAATAAATTTATTTATTTTTTGACATATATTATAATAAATGTAATAATATTATAATAAATATATTAATGTGACACTACATTTTTTATTA
Organism: Viscum album; assembly: GCA_963277665.1. NCBI lineage: Eukaryota > Viridiplantae > Streptophyta > Magnoliopsida > Santalales > Viscaceae > Viscum > Viscum album. The sequence continues at coordinate 2,076,280,546 of OY728128.1, read as the reverse complement.
ACAAATGTATTAATATTATAATAAGTATTATGAATAAATGTATTTATATTCTATAATAATATAAAATTTACAATAGAATGTGACAACCTTGGTATTTTTAATAAGATTGCACATTTATTATTTAGTAATATTAATGAATATGAATTTATATATATTCATTAAACACTTATATATGTTTATATCATGTCTCAAAATATGTTATAAAACCCCATAGATTTTCCTTTAAGAATATTTTGTTTACTTTATCTCATAAGGAATGTTTTATTTAAAGGATCTGTAAATTTAATTAAAATAAATTTTATTTTCAATAACTAAAAGAATACTTTAATTGTGAAATATCTTATAAATGTATACCAATGTTAATTATATAAATTTATATATTTTTATATTACGATAAATAATTTTACGATGGTATGAAATAATGGTCTGGTTTTTCATTTGAAAACAAAATATTTTTTATCTTAAAAAAATTCTATATACAAAAATATTATATATAAAATTTAATTTTCTAAATACGAGATTTTTTATTTTATAAATTGAAATTATTTTTGGATTAATGATTAAAAAATTAATTTTTTGTATTTTGTTAAATTTTTAGAAATAGGAAATTGTTAGGTGAATATAAAAAAATAATTTTTTTTAAAATACCTTAGATTTTTTGACATCATCATGAAAAAAGAATAACACTTAAATTTATAAAACATTTTCCAGACTAAATATGTATTTATGAAATAAAATTAATCTTTTAAAAATATTATGTTGAATTTTAAAACGTATCTTTTGTGTTTTGTAACCTAAGTGATATTGTATTCTAATAAAAACCATTTTCTCCATTTTCATTTAATTAAGTATTTATATGTATTAATTAGAGGGTTGGATTGATTTAAAAGCATAAAAACAATTATTTTTTTATCAAAAAATATACATTATGGTAATAAATATTATTACTATTTTTAAAATTAATTTTTTGTAAAAAATATATTTTTTCAAAAAAAATGTTTTTATTTCTCTAAGTGCAATTTTATTAAAATTATTTATTACCACCAATAGGAAATGAATCTTGTAAAAAAATTTAATTGTATTACACAAATTATTTAATATGTTTCATTAAATTTTTATTAATATAAGTTACCGATGTAAATTTTAGCTACCACAAAAAGGGATAAATGTTATAAAATGGTTAAATTAAGTGATATGATCCAAAATTATCACAAACCCTATCCTAATGTTTATTATAGATGATTTATCCTCATATATATTATCTATTTTAAATTTTATCCATATTTGATTCAATTTCCTTGGAAACTACTTCCCTTTTTAAAATTAAAAAATTAATCTTACAAAAAACCCACTCCACTCATCTATTAAAGGACCCTTTCACCCCCTGAAATATCTACACACCATGATCAGTTTATATAGTCCAATTCATATTATAATTCTTCACCAAACATCTTTAGCATGTCTTTGGTGTAATGGTCTTAGCAAAAATACATATCGAATAAAGGATAAATGTATTCTCTAAAGGAGGATCTCTATGAACGAGGTAATTTTCTTAACCGAGTTCTTAATGTTTCCTTAAATATAAAAATCCTCAATATATTAACAAAAAATAATAATATAATTATATAATAATCGTTATTATACAAAAATTTTACTTTGTTGATGTAAAAACTAGTATGTACCTCCCTCCCATCCAATGTAAAATGAATATGTCACTCATATTACATGCGGAGTACCACCTCTATGAAATATGTATTTAATTTTTTATAATTGACCTAAATGAATGGATTTAAAAATAAAATTAACGAATAAATATTAAATTAACTACATATTAAGGTTATATAAAGATAGTTTTTCTATTTAATTAATAATATAAAAAATAAATGGTAATCATAAAATTTACCTTTCTAGATTTAACCAACTATGATATTGTTAATTTGTATCTTTATTAAACAACCTATAGAGCTCTATAAGTTTCTTGTTAAGAGTAAAATATAATATTAATATGTATATAATTTTTTCTATATTTTTATATAATTGAGATATAAATTTTTAACACATTATTAAGACGTAGCTTTTAATTTATTAACACTTTCCAAAAACAACCCTTTAATGAGATTCGTATTTGATAATAATAATATCAACCATAATAGAATGAACAAGGATATTAAAATTTTAAAAAACATACCCTAAATTAATTTTAATATTATGTATTTTATGAATCCATGTATAATAATCATGAACTGAAATCACCAAATTGAAAAATGTTAGGGAAACATAACAGTAACCACCAGAATATTAATTTTAACAATAATTAATCAATATATTTATAATAAATAATGGTAAATACATGTTATAATGTAAAATAACTGATAATTATATTCTTATTCATATGAATAATATACCTATATTTTTTATAAATGGATTTTAGAGTGTGTCTAACCAAGCAGAAGTCTATGGTAATGATTATCTCTCTAAATTTTAATTTCTGGAAAAAAATTCATTTTATGAAGTCATTTTTATTTTTATATTATATAAATTAATTAGTTGACATATTATATCATGATTATATCATTGTTCATGGAATTTTCTATTTTATATAATCTTATTTTCATCACTATTTTTAAATTTCAAAGGTTACGAATGCCATAAAAATTCTTATTCTAAATTTTTCTATTTGAGAAATGATTGGTATTATGAACAAATATTCTTATATATGGTTTATATAATTACTTTTTAAATTATAAGGTATTTCATATCTTATATTAATGGTATTGAAAAATTTATTTCAAGGAATTTTTATTTTATAAGTCATAAGGGTTTTTTTTAAATGATGGTTTAATGGTTTTGATGTCTTCTATGAAAATATTTCCTATTTATTTATATATTCTTTAAATTTGCTAAAAATTGTAATTATATATAATATAATTATTTCTCAAATTAATTTTTAACAATCCTTTAATTTAATTAAAAATCTTTAAAAATTAATCATTCCAATATTTTCTATACAGGTTATTTTTGGATTTATTTATAGTTGTGTTACTATAATTTTTTATAATATTTACCTCTTAATTTACTTTTCCCACCATCATGTATATTATTAGTTAGGAATCATCCTTTTAATGTTTTTATTTTTTCACTATTTAAATTTTATTTTCATTTTTTTGAGAATTTTTTGTTTTAAATATTTACTGAAGGAAAACATGTTTCCTCATAAATATAGGCTATAACTCTGCATGTTTATGATTATGGGTTTAAATGAATATTTTTATGAGTTTTTTAATTTTATTCCTAGATTATATGTGTTTTATCACTTTAATGATTATTATAAATTATATATGATGATGGTAGGGTCTAATATAGCCCTCTAATAAATTGGATAATGATTTGTTAGGTTGGAATTAATTGGTGATGTTATTCTATTTTAGGGTGATTGTAATAGTGACATGAATATTATGTCCCATGTAACATTGATGGTTATTATTTTACTTAATGCTTACATTTGTGATTATTTAATTTAATATTGATCTAATTCGATGAAACGTATCTATGCTATTTTTTCATGGATCATAATTATTAACTCGTGGTTTGACACGCCTTTTAATCATGTCGTATTCTAAGATTGAAGTTTGGAATCATCATTTATAATCTATGTTTTATTGGATATTATTTACTTATGATATTTTCATATACAATTATTATAATTTTATACCCACTTCATTATTTTATGATTTCTTATGTATTTTTTTATTTGTTATATTTTACCTTATTCGGTGTTTGAGCTCACCATTATTATGTTCAATTTCACAAGGATATGAAGAAATTTATCAAAAAAGATATGTTTATAAGGGTGTGATGAGTGTATAATTTTTTTGGATATGTTGAGGAATTATTGGGAAATAATAATTCAATAACATAGAGTAAAACATGTCCATTTAATCATAAGGATATGGGTTTTGATAGTTAATGTTTCCCCTCTAATTCTCTAAAACTCTAATCCAAAAAGGATTTGGGTATATAAGTGAGTCAGTATTGGTTATTGATATTGCTGTTATAAATATTTAAATTTTCTTTTCTTCATTTGGTATCAAAGAATATAAATAATGAATTTGTTTTTTACATCAGATCTGAGCCTACGAGTTTGGGGTATCACATTTTGTATCAAAGTAGGGTTTAGATAACATTAGAGATTAGTATATTGTCAGATGATGATAATATGAGATTTATCAATACAACTTTGGGTTAATATGTTTATTTTTGATCTTATGTGAAAAGACATTAATACCCTATTTGATGTATTATGGCATCATATTTTAAGGTGATTAATGATATTTTGAGTGATTTTTATTTGGTTTTTGGAAGAATATGTGATATAGGATTAGATAACACTTTGGTATGTGATTTTATGTTGAGGTAAATATAGTTATTTGGGAAAATAGGTTAATAGATTTTGGGAAAAAATTACTATATTTTTTTATAACATTATTTAAACTCCCCAACCCAAATTACGCGGTCTAGGTCAGAGTTCCACATTACCGCATGTGCACCTCCCCGTATATAAGAGGTTACTGAACAGTAAAATGAGAAAAATAGAATAATGAGAACATTATTCCATATTAAAATAAAAACAATAGATAAATATAATGGAAGAAACAAAAACATCAATAATAATAATTTTTGAAATTAATAATCCATAAATTGGAGCATAATAATAATATTTTCAGCCCATGATATAACAATATGGTGTGTCAATCGTACAATCCAAAAAAATAAAGGATTCCCACATCTGACAGATCAATTTAAAAAAACAATTGAAACAACTAAGTAACATGGAACAAAAAATCTAAAACATAGATTCCTCCCTGACATCTCATTACACAGTCCTATTACTCCTATTCAACTGCCCACTACAACTCCCTTTCCTTTAACTAGATCCATGGTCATGGAATCTACACGCCAAACAAGATTATCATATAAGATGTGAGTATAAAACCAAATTGGACACCACCAGGGGTCCGTTATATAATTTCACAATATACAGAAGTACATTCCATGGAAATAATTGAACCATAAGTGATTAAATGGTAAAAATACATATACACACAAATGCTAAGTACTTGGAGAATATATCTACCTTTCATGAATATATTTTATAACAAATGTAATTTGTTGGATTGATGTACACTTTAAAATATACATCTTTCTACATCCCCATTGAATGGATGGTCTTGAATGACTTTAAGAAAAATACCAATGTTGACCCAATTTACAACTCTTGGGAAAGACACACAAAAAGAGTCTCCCCAATATCACATCTCTAGGGAAATCAATCACACCACATATTGATTCAAACTCATGGCTTGGGAGAAATCAATTACATCTTCCACACTACCCCTATATGGGAGCGACTAGACCATATGGGTAAACCTGATAACTCAATCATCATACATTGATAACTACACATATAATGAAAATGGTACATTAATTAAGTACATAATCACATATTATCACACAAATTTCATATAGATAACACAAAATTTGTAATGTCCCCAACCTAGAATCCACTAAATGAGTGCTATGAGTGTGTTCGGTACATGACCTCAAGCACACATCCTTGTATACCATAGGATTCAGACTAATAATAAGGGTCTAATGAATTAGGTGGAGATACTATACCCTCCTTACCATAGTACATGACAACAAATAACATATAAAATCATGGATACAATTAACAATAATCTTTAGAAATACATTATTGGCCATTTCAAAAATGGGGTACTAACCATAAAAAATAAGAAATATCCCATATCATGATAATAGTGCCAACAATGAGGAATATCCAAAAAAAGAAACCACCATTCCCCCGAAATGGGTCTTGAATCCAATTCTTGATCCTCATCCATTCACATCCAAAGCCCAACTAGACTCCCAAACATAAGGTCTTTTCCATTGTCCTGACCTACGACCATAAAATTTACTCAGTTAACCAATGACATCTCGATCAGAGTATCTGTACAACATAGTAGGAAACCACCAATGATTTATACAAACAAACACGTCTATGTAGATATTGAATTCAATTACAAAATAAATTACAATTTAACCAAGAGATAACATGGGTTACATTAGTTAACCATATTTACCTTATCCATTTTCATCATTTGTTCCATTGGATGGAAATTTACATCATTTCCAATATGGTCTATGGTGGTAAATTACCATGTATATAGAGATAACCCATGTTCCCTATCTCACTATAGATAAACATTTTATTAATAATTATATCACAAATACCTTGGAGACTCAATCCATGTAGTCAAATCAAATGCATCTGTTATATCTTAGAGACCCACTGCGACTCCATAGCCATTGCATTATAGGGGCGAGTTTTAGAGACTCAATCCTACTCGACATGTGGGAGGAGCCTATGTCCATTATCCCACACCCCAAATAATGTTAAAATTATTATATAACTATTTATCATATATACCATATCAAAAAACTCACACCGTCAATGCACATTTTGTTCAAAATTCACATGTTAATCAACACATGAAACATTATCAACCCTTAACCATTTAGCTGAATTTCTATGTACTTAGAATATACCATTTCCATTATGAGACCTTAATATATTTTTCTTATTAAAAATTTCCATACATTATCCCATATCATGTAATTCAAGAATTCACAAGAATTAGAACATTTATGAAATTCATTTACAAACTCATAAGTCATTTGACACATTCACATTTTTCCATTTAACCATTTTTTATATTATTCCAAAAAAATACCTTATGAAATTTACAATTAATCGACACAACAAACATTAATACCTTTTTATAATTCTATCTAACATTTCAACACGTTTATCATGGGATCTATTTCAATATAATTGATATTTAGGATTAACATTACAACTTTCCATGTTCGGTAATATTGGCACACCCCATGGGTGGCCGAAAATGTTTTAATCCATCTTGATGCATATCATAGCGATCATGAGGGGTCTAAATAATTATTTATCCATCCATTATACCAAATATAACTAAAGGAATCATCTTTATATCAAGAGGGAAGAATCACCACACACCCACATACAAATATTATAAATAAAACTACCTCGAATCCATAGATGATTGATGATATAAAATTATCCTTAGATCCGAATTCAATAAACCTTTAAATCCCCAACCAAATTTCTATAGAAAAAAGAGGGTTTGTGTGATTTTTAAGAGGATTAATAAAACCGCATACCTTAATTTAGAGGAGAGAATTAGGAGAAGTGTTTGACATACCTCGAGCTTTGATATTCACCCAACGACACTCCAAGTGGCCTAGAAATGAAATATATTGGCCCATGGAGTGATTTTGGAGCATTGGTTAGTGACTAGGGATGATGGATAAGAAATGGTTAAGAAATATTATATAATACTTAAAATCTCGTAGGGAAAAATGATAAAATAATATTTTTGATGAGGTGTATGGTTTGGCTGCATTGTTTTCTAAAAAGTGCATTGGCCTCTATCCAAGATGAGTCAATGTCCCATGAAATCATGGGAAACCCATATGGTTTGAAAAAATTTACACCAACTGTAAAAAACGACTCTTTCAAAAGTCACATGGTTTTGATTTCCTCCTTACATTATTTACTCAATCTATGCACTAATCATACGACATACAAGGGATGACCTGATTCCACCCTCTTTCATGTCCCGAACCCTCAGTTTTCCCCTAATATTCTCCATACAACAAATAAATATTTTATTAGAAAATTTAAGGTATTTAATCAGAAAATAGAATAAAAACCTATTTCCATGAAGTGAGGGATTTTAAAACCTACCTACATTATAATTATTTTTCATCGAGTCACATTCCCAAGCATCACTGAGCATCTGAATCAAAGAGAATGGGCCACTGGGAACACATATTTGACTCTATCTCCAATGTTTCTTCCATAAAATTACCATGTTTCCATAAAACTTGAACTGAGGGCATAATCCTACCCTGAAATACCTTCTCTCTATGATCCACAATACAAACTATTTTCACCTCAAAGGATGTATCAGCCTCAAATCAACATCCTCAACATCAAGAAAATGATATTTTCTTAGGTTGATATCATCATAGATCTGAAACATGAAAAACCCTACTCATGCAACTATATCTTTATGGAAGAGCCAATCGGTACGCCACCAGTCCAATCATCTCCACAATCTCAAATGGCCCCACATACCTAGGTGCGAACATTATCTATTTATGAATTCTTTGGTGATCCAAACTTAGAGACACCAAAAGAAAAAAATGATAACCCCCACCCCAAACTCAAGAGGTTGATGATAATAATCCACATATGAATTTTACATACTCTACACCATAGCCATACTTTTCTTAATCGCCTAGATCGACTCTAGTGTCTCATGCATGAGACTCAGTCCTATCAACTCTGATTCCCCAGCCACCATCCAACACAACCGAGATCTATATAGTGTACCATAGAGTCCCTCAAATGGTCCCATCTGAATAGTATCTGTGAAAATTTATTTTCTCATGATCCAGAAAAGTATAATATGTAATCCCTCCACATTTCCTTTCATTCCTAAAAGGTACACTCTAATTTTTAGTTTGTCAATGGGTATAATTCCATACTAAAAACCTACATAACAAGAACATTATATAATCCATACCAGAATCATGGACTGAAATGAGTATCATGATCTAAAACAACGGTTCAGTGCACCCATGAATCCACAATACCTATCAAACATTTAATTTTCCGAACTAATCCATGGTGAAAGGCTCTATAATTTGAATGAAATGTGTCAACTTATTCAACTGATCCAAAAATACCCAAATCATATCATTATATAGAATAATCCTTGGGAGACCCACCATGAAATCAATTGTTACAAAATCCCATTTCTATTCTATAATGGAAAATGGATACAACAAAACACCTGGATGTCGATGCTCAGCCTTCACTTTCTGGTAGGTTTGACATTGCACCATGAAACCTATAACCTCTTTCTTCGTCCCCAGCCAAAAATACTACCTATGATGATCGTGATAATTTTTTTCAATCTTGGATTCACAACCCACATTAATTCATGAAACTTACACATCAAATCTTCTTGCAAACATGATAGTACCACAACCCGGACAGAAACATAAATGATCCCATCACCACTGATGGTCCAACTGATAGGTGAATCCGCACATTTAAGACTTTCTCATAAATCCAAATAGATTGTATCCAAAAAATTTATCATGTTAATCTATATCAAAATCTTAGAATCAACTACCTAGGTTGTAGGGATCATATTCACATGCCCATCATGTACCACTAGATGCATCTTAGCAATCAATTCCATTATTCTGTACTCATAACTGGATTCCTAAACTGCATTATTTTGAGTTGTTTGACTCAAAGCATCTTCAAAACTGTTTCCAATTCTTAGCATCTATGAGAAATAAAAACCATATAAATACATGGGCTCAACTAAACTTCACAGCTAAATATTCATATCACAATGAGATAAAATGTACTTAAGGATTTTATGATTTGTATACATTGTAAAACACTATACCAACAAGTATCTCTCTAAACGCTTCAAGGAATATACCACTATGGCCATATGAAAATCATGAGTAGGTTACTTTCATTCATGGGGACTTAAATATCATGAATTATACACTACCACCAGATCATCCTACATGACCACTGCCCCAAAACGAACACTGGATGCATCATAAAATAATGTATACCCTTTACATGGATCATGTAAGATCAATAACAGTGTGGTAGTCAAATTATTCATAATTCGTGTAAAGAATTATCACATGCCCCATACCATTACACATGATTCTCTTCTTGGTCAGACCTTAATTAGGTGCTTCCAAATTGAAAAATTCTTTGATGAACCTTCGGTAATAGCTGTCCAAACACAAAAAACATCGGACATAAAAAATTAGAAGGATTTTAGAAGGGAACAACTACCAACACTTATTCCTAATCAATCGAAACAATATATTATTATATTATGGGACCTAATAAATGCACCCTATCAATCAAAGATTATATTTAGATTTCAAGGTGTATAGTATATTCTCTATTAGGGTACTTATGTTGATGTCAAGAAGTTCAGATAGGAAATCATGTGTCTCAGAGAACAACATGATGTCATCCAAAAAGACAACTACAAATGGATCCTATAAAGGGTGAATGGTTCCATTCATTAAGGCCATAAACACTATTTCCACATTGGTCTACCAAAAAGGAATCAACACAAACTTGTATGAACCATACCTGCTCTTAAATGCAGTTTGTGACACATCAAAAGGTCTAACACTCAACTAATGATTGAATGACCTCAAATAAATCTTTTAGAACATTAAAGAGCTTCCCAAATTGTTTGAAAAAAAATTTATTTGAGTAATATTTTATCTAATCTTAACTATCATCTGATTTAGCTTCCAATAATAGGCACATAACATCATTGATCCAATTGTCTTCATAGAAAACAACACTAGAGATACCCAAGGTGACGTACAGGGATGAGTGAAACCCTTTTTATCTTGTTCCTCCAATATATTTTTAGGTTACTATAGTTTTAATTGTGTTATCATATATAGTATAAATAATTGGTTCTTCTCTTAGCAATACATCTATGTTGAAATTGACATCTCTCTCAGGAGGAGTCTACTAGAAGTCCTCATGAAACACATCATAAAACTGATCCACCATAGAAGGAAATACGAGCTACTCTACTACCTAATCCTAAAGCATAAGATTATCCATATGGGCTATGTGCTCACCCAACCACTAAAAAACCAACCCATCTTGACACGCCCAGATATATCATTCTCCTCAGGGAACATAAGTATCTCCTAATAGAGATGTGAACATCAACATATGATGGTAATCTTCAATATGGTCTTGGTCCAATTATTTCCAATACATTTCCAAAATCAGTTCAAAACCAGATAGCTCTAGCACTAAAGTGTACTATAGAAAATCGTACTCACCCATATTGAGTGCACACCCCTTACATCACTGAATATTTTTTTTCTCATACCACTAATAGTGTATCGATCGACATCACCCCACACAAAAGTACCAACGGTAGTACCAACAAACACAACAATTGATAAGTTATAAAATAATATGAATAACGTTTATTAAGAAAAGAATTATAAATAATGGAAGATACATGAATTTTACTTCAAAATATTAATCTTCTAACCTCACCACCACTAGTTGTAGGATAAACTACATGAAAATGACATTCCCGTATACCTTGTCCTACATTCTGAGTTCCTTGTGTTGTAATTCCATACTGATATGGATTTGCACATTCTAGAGTACCTTGTCTATTATCCTAAACAGTATGGATGGTAGAGCTCTAACTACCTACCAAATATGATGTAGCTAACCCCCTAACGGCACATTACATTAGCCTCGATCCTCCATAGGTACCCGTTTTCAAGGGTTTATATTGAACCACTACACATTCCCTATATTTCTGAATTCTCAGAACTCAACTGGTGGTCAAGGACACAATATGTGCATGTTCTCCAGCCTTCCACATAGATAACAAAAAATTTGGTCACTACACTATGAGGATGGTTCCCTTTTCTAAATACTCATTCCATTGCATTTATGTGGTAAACTACTAATGTGGAGATTTCTGCCATCCTAATCCCCACCACTTTATGAATAAAGTATAATTTCATTCTCACTAATAGAAGCCTCTTTGAGGTTCACATTTGAAATAAGGTCCCAATACACTACTACAAGAACCCTCTACAAAAAGAGGACACTTACCTGTGACTTGATCCCATATCTATGTCCATCAGTTAAAAGTATCTTCGTATATGATTTATCCCTTACCAATTTTGTGAAAAATAATTGAAATTTATTTAATTTTTCTATATAATACACCACCTACATAGAAATATAGGTTAACCTTATAAACTATGAAAGACTATTAAGCCATATGGTCTCTAGATAGAAATTCTCTATAAACATCCCCTCGAAGTGTTTCAAAAACTAACCATCTACCTATTATCTCTAGACCAAATAATCCCATAAATTATTTTCTAAATCAGACAACATGTATGCCACCATCTTGAAAATCATATCAGGATGATTCTCTCAGTGACGAGGAATTTTCATAATATAATCTATCCCAAATTCAGTTGTATCAGGTCCACAAAATCCTACAAAAGTCATATGGTGTTGTAGATGAAACTACCTAGCCACCTAAAATATACTCAACATGACCTACCCTGGGTCCCTTTTCATCATATGGATAAAAATGATCAAATTTCTCATAAAAATACTCCTCTCCTAGGTTATATTAGACCAATGTGGTTTCTTTCTCTGCTACTGGGGGAGTGTTATAGGTTAAATCCACTTATCACCCAACTAATACACAATGTCATGGTTGTATATTCATATAAAGTGAAACACACCCCTCCAAAAACATAACAAAATCATCCATAATTTCTCAAGGATATACATTAAATAGAAATAAAAAACACATTCCAGGAACTATCTTAAAAGATATCATGAAACATATTCACATTTTACCACCACTATGTTTTTAACCCATTGAAACCCTTTCTTTAAGAACAAACCTTTAACCATACTACACATTATTTAAATGAAAATAATTCATGTCATATTTATTATAAATTATCATCTTTGAATTAATAAAGAATGTGAAATGAATTATACCCTTCAAGTCCCACACATCTATCATGTGTGTGCCTATCATGATGCATTCCACCCATATCCCTAGGTTCCTTACTTGATGCATGAATGAAAAACATATGTCTATTATGTCCATGAGAAAATTACTATAAAATAGAAACATCACACAACAATTGAATCAACCAATGCTAAAATAACATTCATATATAACAAAACACATCATGAAAAAAATCATGCCCAGGGTACTTGGGTTTTCCCTCATACATGGGTATGCTACTCCCATGCATGAGCTCATCACAAATTCCTAACACTTCCTAATCTTCTATCTACCATTCAAAAATAGTAACTCAAAGAAAATAAATCAACTCTGATAACACTTTGTAGTGTACCAAACCCAAAATCCACTAATTTGATGCTCCAAGTCTGGTCTCCACATGACCTCATGCACGACTCCCCTTGTTCTAGAGGTTATTGACTATAAGAAAGGGTTTAATTGATCACCTAAGGTGACTATAAATTATTTACAATAGTATGTAAAAATATATAACATATGAAATAATGTTAAAATATACAATAAGTTAGAATCATGCTTTACTAACCATTTCCCAAATAGTGTACTGACCACAACCAATAATAAATATGTGATATCATGCTAAAAGTTCTAAGTGTGGAGAAAAAAGAATAAATAAACACAACCACTGAATCCCCTAAACAGGGCCTTACTCCATGTTCGGATCCCCATCCATGCCCGGCTAAATCCCAACCCAACTCCATTGCATAGGGAATTTTCCATTGTCTGAGCCTGTAACCTTGAAATCTACTTTTGTACCCAATGGATGACCAAGAAGGGTGTGAGAAAAAATTTATAGGCCACCATCAATGGTGTCTAGAAAATATCCAGTAAAAAATTACAAGATAACCGAGAGATAACATGTGTCCCTTTAGTTAACCATATTAACATTATCAATTTTCATCATTTTTTTCATGGGTTAGGTATTTAAATCATTTACACTATAGCCGAGACAGATCAATTATCACACATAAGGGGATATTACAAGTTCCTTATCTCACTATAGGGATAATAATTTCATTAACAATTATGTCACAGTTATTGTGGATCCTAACTATAGATAGTTTTATTAAATTTGTATGTTTGGTCTTATATCCTCTATTTGAATCCACAACCCATGCTTTCTTGGGGCTGGTTTTAGAGCCTCCATCCAAAACAACCTATGTGAGGAGGCTCAGTACACTATACCACACCACTAAGCCTTGTGCATGTGCTAATTTATTTATTTAACCCAAATACTATATCACAAATCATACAAAATAAATATAGAAAATGATCACAATTCATATTTCATTCAATAGATGAAACATTATCTGGACTAACCATTTGGCACATTTACCTTTTACGTACATAGCCCATTTAACCAATTTCCGTTTTTATGCCTTAACTCATTTAGCTTATTCAGCAATTTCCATACATTATCCCATCTCACATATTTCGTCAATTCAAATGAATTATCCCATTTATGTTATTCAATTAAAAACCCATAAGTCATTTAACATATTCACTTTATTCCATTTTACCCATTTTAACATATTTTCAAACAATACCTTATGTCATTTCAAATTAATTGACACAACTATCACTAGTGGATTTTTTTAATTAAATCTAACATTCAAAAACATTATTCATGGGCTCTATTTCAATAAAATGAACTTTAGTCTTAACATTAAAATTTTTTATGTTCAGGACTATTGGCACACCACATGGGTGGCCCTAAATTATATAATCAATATCAACACATCCCATTGGGATAATTTGGGGTATAAATCACCATTTATCCACCCTTTTAACAAAATATTACTAAATGTATCAAATTCACATTAAGAGGGAAGCAACACCACAACCACACAAGCATAAATCGATGATAAAATTGTGTGATATAACATATAGACCACCTACTAGGAATACATATATGAACACTCTCTTAACATTAGACTTTTATCATGATTGAATCACCCTTTTAAGAACCTACATTTCATTAACATGAAAAATAGGGGTTTAGGGAATTATAATATCAATAAAAAACTGCATCTCTAATATGGAAAATAGATGAAAGATAAGTTTTAGAATTAACTATATCTTTTATTCTCACCCAACAGCACTCCAAACAGCCTAGAAATGATGGATATTGACCCTATAGAGTATTTTAAATCAACGGTGAATCACTATGGCTAATAGAGTTGAAATAGGGGGAAGAAATTAGTTCGAATGATTTAAATATCAATGGATAAAAAGGATAAAATGATAGTTTTAATTATTTTCACACTTTGGCCACACTGTTTTCCAAACATTGTGCAGGACTCTATCCAAGAGGTTCCCAAGTCTTTTGGTTAACTGGGAATCCCACATGGTTTCACAAACTGTTTGCTAAATGTGAAAAATTTCTATGTCCAATGTTTTACGGTTTCACGTTCTCCCTTGCACAGTTTACACTAACTACTCACTAACCATGTGACCTTCACACGATGCACCAATTCCCCCTTATTTCAGGTCTCAAACCCCCATAACACCCTTGAGATTCTTCATAAACCTGGTAAACATTTAATTATCCAACTATAAGGGATTGAAACCCAATTTTAGACGATAACATACCTACAAAAATTTCTGGATCTCACACATCAATATATAAATCATATCAAAAAAATTTCTCCTGAGGATATATGTGCCTGACATAAAATCATTCCAAAATCCTTAATATATAATCATGTTAAGCACATGTATATATTGGGCCTATATGATATGGACTTCCTACCTCTAGAACAATGATGCTCAAAAGTCATGAATCAATGGTTGAGTCTATTTGTATGTCAATAATCCCTAGATCCAACCCCATTCCATCATGAGATAAATATATGATCACTATATAAGAAGAAAAATATACAAAAATGGTATGACTATATCAGACATATCCTAGAAGAGTCACTTTCATCAACTATCTAGGCCCTATCAGGAAGAAGATTCCAATTCACTAGATCTGGATATCAATTTCTATAAACAATTGATGATTAAGTTATTAGGAAATTGTATAGCTCTAATATATTATCATAACATCATACATTAATAGATTTTCTTAATATTATGTTGAGAATTAGGAAAGAAAGTAAGTAACTTTTCAATAAAGGATTACCATATTGATCAGCGGTTCACAAGGCTAAAATTTGGGATGAATGAAACCAAAATTATTAGGATGGGCTCCACAGGGTCATAAAAATCATGTTAAGTTGATAAAATATAAACATATATTAAAAAAAAATTAATATGACCCTAGAACTTGTCTCATCCACTACGATGTCATCGATCAGTTGGTCGTCAATACTAGTTAGATGGTTGCTATGGAATGATCCATGGTGTCCCAAAAACCAAATAAAATTGTTATTGGAACAATGTGTGAACCCAAGGATAATGGAACTCCCATTTCATTGATGTTATGATCTGTCACATGATTGCAACCCCTTTATTCACCACCAACTAATTGGGGGGTGCTATACTGGTGAGCCAGGGGTCCTTTTATAGACATAGTATTCTATTGTCGGTCCACCTTCCTTTATTTTCCGTATTCTATATTCTCAAGTTCATCTAAAAATATTTAATTAATTAAACTAGAGTTTTATACTACAAATTAATTAAAATGATTTATATCTTAAAATTGAGGATGTTACAAATTTCCCATTCTAATAACTTCTATTGTTTGAGATTTATCTATAGTGGCATGTTCAAATAACCTAGTCCATTTTGCCTAAATATCTGATTCCCCTCCCTATTAACTTGTTTGATGTTATTACGATACCATAGTAACAAAAAATTTTGAAACAAATTTTCTCATATCAACTTCTCAGTTAGGTCAACAATCCAAATTGGTAATTCTATATATGATGCATCTGATTCTAACTCAACTTCCTAAAAGTTTATTAGAATCTAATGATTAGACCTATAATTTTACATCTAGTACACATGGAAACCATTATGCATAACATGATATCATTTAGGATGATCTAACAAATATGTCACCATCATAGTGTGTTTGATGATCTCGAACTGTCGAACAAACCATGGAGCTAATTTACACTACTCCACAATCATCAATGTCGAAAATGATAGGAGAAGAGTAATAAGAACCTATTGACCCCCCAAAAACATAAAAGATCCTCTCCTCTGATCAATATAAAAGCATCTTCTACTCCAAATTATATGTTGACACTTTTGAATAAACCACACACATTTTTAAGCATCATAAACCACACATGGCCAGGAAATTGAGGAATCAGCCACCTCATGTAAACATAACAATGAATGACATGGTTGGATTTAAAAATCCTAAAAAAATATTAATTTAAGACTATAAAATATTATTATATCTGAATTATATCAAAGTTGGATGATCATATTATTCACCAATAAAATACAGATCACATACCCATAGAATATACTCTAATGTTAGGATCTTTCTCTCTAACAACATATCAGGTTTTGAATTATATGTGACACGCATCATTGACTGAGTCACCATGATATTATAATAGACCTGGAAAAATTATGAAGTAATATGATTGTCTCTATGAATCACAATGCTTTAGGTCACTACATTTATCAACATAATATTGTGAATATAGATCTCTTATCAATCATCCAATGAATTAATCACCTGAATTGAAAAGAAATGAGCCACATTGGTCTATCGATCAACTATAACCCATGCGACCTATCCTCATCCTTGGCATATAGTAAATCCGGTGATGAATAAAATCATTACTTCAGCCTACATCCACCCAGACACTAATAGTAGATGATGATACCCAATAGGTCACTAATGCATAGCCTTGATCCCCAGATTAGTCAAATACTGAGAGAAAAATCTTATAATATCCCCTTCCATTCCTGACCACTAGAATCATCATATGATAAATTGATACATCTTGGATCACTATGAGTGTTCTACCCACTGAGAAACATGATATTCCCTCATTATCCCGTCTCTCATAGAAAAATGACCAACTATTTTATCATTAGTATAAATCCTATCAAAATTGTATAAGGTCCATCAAAGAATAATCACTTTTATAAAAAACCTTTTATGCAATATGATAAAAACTATAACAAACTATTCACTATACTTTTCACGTTATACCAACAAGGAAATGATTACTTTTGACACCTAGTAGTCTTCTAGTAAGGATATCTACATCAAATCTACTTCTGATATATGCTCCCTTTGTTCCTGTGTCCTCATGCTAAGAGAATATGTGACACCATTTAATTATCAAGGATCATATTCTTCCTCAAAGTAAAATTCTATAGGTACTCCACCCAATTCCTCAAAAAAATGATTCAATTCTTTCTAGGTGAAGATATACAGAAATCTCATATGGACATTATTTATAAAAAATATCTTACAGAAGACATAATATATCCATAAATTCAAGGCATGAACCATGACATATAACTCTAGTACATTATTAGGGCAGTTCTACTCATGAGGTCATATCTGGAGAGACTAATAATCATCTACCTGATAATTATTCATCAAGATACATCTTAAGAAATCACTAGAAGCATCACAATACACTATATACCTAATTTTGAGTTTGATAAAAATAATAGTCAATGTGGATTTTAATCATATCTTAAATTTTAAGAAGTATTAATCACATTAATCATTCAATTATAACATGACCCCCTTCTTGGTACGCATGTTCATTGTTGTTTCCAAATATGAAATGTACTTAATGAACCACATATAGTACACAGTTAGGCCAACAAAATTTTAAATCTCAAACTTGTTACAATTATATTATTAAGGAATAAAAGCATCTACCTTATCTATGTAAAATGAAATTCAGACAATAGAAATAACCTCCAAGGGAAAATGGACCTCCTAGACCGAAAAGTTATATTTCATGAACATTTGGAATTTATAATGCGCTTCGGTCATACTCAATACAATATCAATGTGTCATGCAAGTGATTTAGATATCATATAATATATTAGGTTTACAATTATGAAACAAATGAAATTGACTAATTATAATTAAAAGATATTATTCATGAGGACCATGATCACTGTTGGAGAATTCATTAGCAAGAAAGGAATGAACTATACCCATACAACCCATATCATTTCCTAAAGGCTATCTCTAGAATATACTCCCCCACAATCTAATGCTGATTGTATATATACTACCAATAAATTTAACATCCTATCCAATCAAATAAAAAGACATTTTCATATCTATTAATATTTTTGAATTAAATGTTAATTTTATTTTTATGGGGACGTTATGTCCAATACATACTTAACACACAACAATATGTGTCTTTAAACTCTTACGTTGCACACAACCATGAAAAATAATATAATAATATTATTATAGTTAACACGTAGCCATTATATTGGAAGGAATGAATAGAAATAACTAAAATATGATTAAACAATTTTTTAAATGTTTTTTCTTCTATTCATTAAATTTTAGAGGCTTAAAATAAGAATGAATCTGATTTAAAGCATTTAAAACTCTAATATTTATTAAAAAGTCAATTTACTGCCTTTTGAGGGACAAAACATTTTAAATATAGTTTTTTTTCTTTTATATGTTCCCTTAGATAATCTAAACTTATTATTTTGAATAGGGACATCAAAATTTACATCATATGAAATTTTGGAATTTTTCTGATAAGGTTCAGTTTTTTTAAATGAATAGTGTAAAATATTGCATTTTAATTGAAAAATTCCTTTTAATATATTTTATTTCTATGGTTTGATTATATTTTTAATTATTTTTAAAGTGTATTTAGATTATATTCTAAAATTAATCAAATTTTAGTCATTTGAAGTAATTTTACTTTGAGATTGGATATAAATAAGTGTCAATCTTTTGATAGTTATTATTTTTTAAAAACACTCTTTTTGTTTTCACAGTAGGAGTTAATTTTAAATTAATTTCTAAAAATTATGTTTTTTAAATTTTAAAAAAATGGATTCAATATTTGGAATTAGGAGTTCCGAATTTTTTAAATAGAACTCTTTTATTTTTAGATATTATTAACAGTAACACCAGTAAATATTTTATTTACCATGGTTAAAGGATACATCTAAAATAAGGGTAAAAAAGAATATTATAATAATATAAAATTACCATAACATGTGTTCTAACCCTATTTTTGGATACATTTATGACCATGGTAATCCTTGGGTCGATTTTCAGACCCCATGGATCCCCTTGTAAGTGCAAATTTCACTTTATAAAAATTAATATAATTTTATGGAAAATTTCACATAAACCAATATTTTTTAGTAAAAGAATTTTTCTATGGGGATAAATAAGAGATATCTAAAACTCTAAATAGTGATTGGAAACATAAAAATATCTACTACATCATGTGTTGAGAAAAGTATTGTTTTCAATAATAAATAATAATGTTATTTAAAGGGGAGATTATTGAAAATAATACTATGTCTCTTTATGATAATTTTGATGCTAAAAAATACCTAGAGTTATTTTCTAATGATTTTATTTAGTATTTTGTGAGAATGTATTAATTTATTTTACTCTTGAAATAACGAGAATTTTTTACTTATTCAGAATCTGCTTTAAGCACGTCCTGGAATCACTGTTCATAACTTACTTGTTCAGAATCTACTTTAAGCATGTCCTAGAATCACTATTCATACCCTACGCGGATAAACGTAGCGTATGGATGAATAGCGTGTATACTTTTTGAGATAAGAGAAAAGTATGGTTAAACAACCATACATTTTCAGCAAAGTATAGAAGAAGAACTTTACGTTAGAAAGGAACCTTACGTTTTGGTTATCAGCAAAGTATGAAAGGAGAACCGTACGTCAGGACTAAACGTGGCGTTTGTTTCTCAAAATTATGGTTCATCAACCTTACTTTTATAAACAACCATACGTTCTTGGAAAAGTATGGATCATGTAAAAGTATGGATCTTTTACCGTATCTTTGAGAGTTGAAGAAAAAGTATGGATAATCAACCCTACGTTTAAGATCAACCTTACATTTGAAGGAAGTAACATGAACCCTACTTTTATGATTTAACCCTACATTTAAGATCAACCTTACGTTTGAAGACTATGTCACCAACCCTACATTTGGAGGCCACATCATCAACCTTACATTTGACGTCTGAAAGATTGAAAAATGATAATTTTATGCAACGGTCAGCAAGCTGATTATTGGGGGGATTTCAAGACAGATTTAAAGTCGTTTTTAAAGTACAACGTTGACCGATTCAAAGCCGTTTTGTCATTGGATTAAGAATAGATTTAAAAGGAGATTTTTATATCGAGTTTTTAGGGAAGTTACGACTACTCTGTAAGTTCAATTTTTTGAATATTTCCAATCAGAAGGTGACTGTTATGGATCTAAATGTGCAAGAGATATGTCCAACTTTATTATATATGTTCTCTCTGATAAAAACACAATATACGGGAGAGTGGTGATCAATCTATTATTAAAAAGGTGGAAAAAAGAGACTTCAAAAAATCGCATTGATCTGCTGATTCAAAAAGGACCGTCAAAGATCTGTTCATTTAAGAAGAAGGAACTCGACAGAAGATTCACATATTCTGCATCAAATATCTAATGTGGATTTACTATTGCTGAAGTTGTGAACTATATCTCTATATCTACTGCAATCGGATCAACTCAGAATTTCTTTTTTTTTGAAAATCAATATTTCTAGAGATGACGATACATCTACTGTCAATTTCATTCTGTTGCAATTGTGAAAATGAACTGCAAAACTTCTTTCTGAAATTCTTTTTATTCTTGAGAAACCAGCTTCTCGTTCTAAGCTGTGTAGGTTTGTGTTTGAACTAGAAGCATCTGTTTTGCATTGGATTGTAAAGGTTTCAACAGTCTATATTCAGTTTTGGACTGGTCTGCTGAAATGAGGACCAGATAGTGAAATTCACCAAGCTTGTGGAGTTGAGCATTGGTGGAGTGGACTAGGGGCCTTCTGTTCCCCGAACCACTATACATCTTTGTGTCCCTGCTTTTATTTATTTCTATAGCATGATCAAATTCGATAAAGCATAAAAGGCTGAACTCATTCAATTGAAGGGTTAACAAAAAATATGAAAGACACAATTCACCCCCTCTTGTATATAATATGTTTATTCAAGATCAAAAAATTGGTATCAGTGGAGGAGCTTTTGATAATGCCTTAGCAAGATAGATTCTTTTAAAATATTATATAACATAACAGCATGACTGATACAAGAGAAGGGATGCCATTTGTCAAAGCACCATATTTCAATGGATATAACTATGATGGCTGGAAATCGTGCAAGATAATATATATGAAAAACCTTGGGTATAAAGTCTATTAAAAGACTCTGACTCCTTATGAAATTCCTGAAAATCCTGAGACATGGAGTGCTGCTACAGAGGTAGAGTATGATATGAATTCAATGGATATGAATACAATCATCTACGGTCTAGGACCAGATGAATTTAACAGAGTATCTCAGTGCCTGACAGCATATGAGATGTGACAAACAATAGCTGTGGAATATGAAGGAAAAGACAGTGTGAGACAAATGAGATATGCAACTGCAAAGCTGAAATTTGATACTTTCAGAATGTTTGAAGGAGAAAGCATTACCCAAATGAATGGGAGATTGACAGAAATTGTCAATAATATAATATCTCTAGGAGAAACTATCAAACATGATGATCAAGCATTAAAAGTACTGAGGGTACTTCATACTCGATGGAAAGGTATCTCTGCTGCAATCAGACAATCTACACCTGTCAAAAATCTAACAATGAGAGAGCTGATTGGTACACTGATGACGTATGAAGCTAAAATGCAAGATGAGGCTAATGAACATAAAGTTCTTATCAAAATAGAAGATAATTACTTGAATGTAACTTCACAAAAAAGAAAAGAAAGCTGAAGAACAGAGAATTCAAAGCTAAATTAGAGAGCTCTGACTCATCATATTCAGATGAAGAGCTGGCTCAGCTGGCCAAGAAATTTAGAAAGTTTTAAATAAATAAAAGAGGCTTCAAAAAATCTTTTAGGGGAGATGATAAAGAAGTAAGATGCTATTAATGCAAGAATATGGGACATATCAGACCATATTTCCCACAATTGAAGGATGCAAAGAAAAAAAATTCTTCAAACGAAATGGCTAAGAGCAGAAAGACAAGAAATCTATGAAAGCCACTTGGAGTGTATCCGAAGACTCCAGTAGCTCTCCTAAATCATGCTCATAGAAAGAAGAAGTCAATCTAAAAGCAAACATGTGTTTTATGGAAGAAACTAATGAGGTAGACTCATAGTACTCATCTGAATCAAATTCTGAATCAAGCTACACAAATGAAAGACTTTCAGCCTACTGCAAAATACATGAAGAAAGAAATGGCTCACTATTTAAGAAACATAAGTCACAAAAAAACATAAAGCCATTTTAGATGAAAGAGATAAAATACTGAAACAACAATGGGAAATAACTGATAAATACAATTCGTTTAACACTAACTATATGAATTTTGAATCAAGAATAAAAACACTGAAAGATAAAGTTGAATCTTACAAACAGGCTGCAATGGTTTTTACAAAATGAGAGAATTCATTAAATGAAATTATTGAAAAAACTGTCATTAAAATGTAGAGATTTGGAATTGGCAGTAAAGGAGAAAAACCGAAGCTATATAAAAATTATTTTGTTCCTAGCTCTAAAAAGGTTAACTGTAACTTTTGAGGGACAAAGGGACATATAGCTAAATTTTTTTTCTTAAGACAAACTCAAATTTGTGGTATTATTATAGCCTATATTTTGAAAGACTTATATGATTTAGCAGATTTTAAAAAAACAATGATAATCTGGATACCCAGATCATTGCTAACTAACACCCCTGGACCCAACAAAATATGGGTACCAAAGTAATTTGATTGAATTTCTTTACAGGTAGCAGGCCACGAGAGAAGAAAAGATATATGGTACATGGACAGTGGCTGCTCAAGACATATGAGTGGAAACTCCTTTAATTTTTCTTCACTCACTAAAAAGGAAGGAGGACTTGTCACATTTGGTGACAATGCCAAAGGAAAAATCGTTGGCATTGGAACTATTGGAGATCCAAAAACAGTCTCAATCAAAAAAGTACTTTATGTACAATGATTAAAACATAATCTGATAAGTATCTCTCAACTTTGTGATGATGGTTATACTGTTGATTTTACCAAAAATAGTTGTATTGTTTCTAAAGATAAACTGTTTAAATTTAAGGCCCCACGAACTGAAAATGTCTATACACTAGATTTAAATTCCTTTTGTAAACAACAAGTAAACTGCTTGACTGCTAAAGTAGGTGAATCATGGATATGGCATAATGGACTTGGAAAGTGCTATATATATGTTTTAAATATGTTATATAAGAAAATTTTAGCTTCTGATTTACCTAGTCTCAAATTTTAAAGTGACAGATTTTGTGATTCATGTCAACTTGGAAAACAACACAAATCATCCTTCAAATCTGTTAATAAAGTCAATACATCTAAACCTCTTGAACTTATTCATATGGATTTGTTTGGACCCTCAAGAGTAGCAAGATTAGATGGTAAATTATATGTATATGTTTTAGTTGATGACTATTCAAGATTTACATGGATTTTCTTTTTGAAATTCAAAAATAAAGATTTTACATTATTTGAATGTTTTTGCAAATATGTTCAAAATGAAAAAGGTTCTAATATAATCACATTGAGAAGTGGTCATGGTGGATAATTTGAGAATCGGGAATTTAATTCCTTTTGCTCAAACATGGGTATTAAACATACCTTCTCTGCACCCAGAACACCTCAACAGAATGGGATTGTAGAAAGGAGAAATAGAGCAATTCAAGAAATGGCTATAACTATGTTAAATGAATATAGCATACCTATATATTTTTGGGAAGAAGCTATGAATACAGCTTGCTATATAATTAATAGAGTTTTAATTAGACCTATTTTGAAAAAGAAACCCTATGAACTATGTAATAATAGAAAACCTAAATTAAATAACTTTAATGTTTTTGGATTCAATGTTTACATCCTGAACACCAAAGATAATCTTGGTAAGTTCGTTTCAAAATATGATAAAGGTATTTTCTTAGGATATTCTGCTACCTCCAAAGAATATAAAGTCTATAATAAGAAGTCAAGGATTGTTGAAGAATCAGTTCATGTAAGATTTTATGAATCTAATCCCTTTGATAAAAGGACAGATCAAATGGATAAACTTGACTCTAATGATAACATGAGACTTGAGAACATAAAGAATGATTTTGAAAATAATATAAAAGAAATTCAGTCAATTTCAGAGGAACATGATACTGAAGAACCTTTAAATGTTTTTCCAAGACATTATATAACCCTAATGAATCACCCTTTAGAAACTATGATAGGTGACTTAGATACATGAATTCAAACTAGAAGAAACTTAGGAAACCAAGTGGAATTCTCTGCCTTCCTATCTCAATAAGAACCCAGGACTATAGAAGAAGCTTTAGATGATGAAAGCTGGGTAATAGCAATGCAAGATGAATTAAACAAATTTGAAAGAAATGAATTTTGGGAATTAGTGAAAAGACCTAAGAATTATCCGGTAATAAGAACCAAATGGGTCTTTAGAAATAAACAGGATGACCAAGGCACAATAACTATAAATAAAGCAAGATTAGTAGCTAAAGGATATAATCAAGAAGAAGGAATAGATTAAGATGAGACTTTTGCACCTGTAGCTAGATTAGAAGCCATTATAATCCTTTTAGCCTATGCATCTTATATGAATTTTAAATTATTTCAGATGGATGTCAAATCTGCCTTTTTTAAATGGTTATTTAATGGAAGAAGTTTATGTTGAGCAACCTATTGGTTTTCAAAATTCTCAAAAACCAGATTCTATTTTTAAACATACTAAAGCTCTTTATGGCCTTAATCAATCATTTAGAGCTTGGTATGGAAGATTATGTTCTTTTATTTTAAAAAATGATTTTACTGTTGGAATGACAGACCCAACACTCTTTAAAAAAAATGTAAAGAAAAATGTTTTATTGGTTCACATTTATGTTGATGATGTAATTTTTGGATCAACTAATAAAACCGTTTGTCATGAGTTTTCAAAGTTAATGAAAAAAGAATTTGAAATGATTATGATAGGTGAACTAAATTTCTTCTTAAGACATCAAATTTATCAAAAATATTTTGTAAATGTTTTGAATCAATGAAAATACATTACTGATTTTCTTAAGAAATTTGGACTTGAAAATAGCAATACATTTACAACTCCTATTTTTACTAATATAAAACATTATTTTGATGAAACCAGAAAATCAGTTGACAAAAAGTTATATAGAGGTATGATTTGTAATTTATTATATCTTACTACTAGCAGGTCAAATATAATGTATTCAGTATGTCCTTGTGCTAGATTTCAATCAAATCCTAAAGAATCTCATCTAACTACTGTTAAAAGAATTTGTAGATATTTAAATGGAACTATTTTTCAATCTCTTCTTTATCCTAAAACTTCTGATTTTAATTTGATTTCATTTTCAGATGCTCACTTTTGAAGTTTTATATTAGATAGAAAAAGCACATCATGAACATGTCACTTTTTGGGAAAGTCTTTGGTGTCATGGTCTAGTAAGAAACAACATCCAGTTGCCTTGTCAACAGCCGAGGCAGAATATGTTTTTGCTAGCAGTTGCTGTGCATAAGTGTTGTGGATGAAAAACACTCTTATGGACTTTGGATTTAATTTTAATAATACACATATTTTATGTGATAATACAAGTTCCATAAATATTTCAAAAAATCCTTTTAGTCATTCTAGAACTAAACACATTGATATAAGGCATCACTTTTTAAGAGATCATGTTATTAAAAAGGTTATATTTTTAGAATTTATAAATACTGAAATTCAATTAGTAGATATTTTTACTAAATCACTTCCCACTGTAAAGTTAGATTTTATTAAGGAGGAGCTAAGTTTATTTGATTTTAAATAAAATTTTATTTCACATTTGTTTTTAATTTCGCTTAATTTTTTTTTTCAATTTTGTTTTTAAAATAGAATATGTTTCTTTAATCCACGTAATCTATTTTATTTATTTTTAAATATATGTAATGATTATTAAAAACATGGGAATCAAGGTTGTCAGAAACCCTTTCGACTTCTAAACTGCTTCATTTACATCGAATCCTTTTCGAATCTATAAACCACACCTCTGCTCGTGAACCCTAATCTTCAAACCTCTAAAACCCTAACCTTTATCCCCTTAGATATTCTTACAGAAATGGTAAGGACTAAAAGAGAAAGTGAATCCGAGCCAAGAAATGTCAATAGAAAATGCTTAGAAGGAAGAAAAATCTTACATGGAAAGGTAATCCATCTCAACTGGTTATTTTAGGAAAATCTTCTATTGAAACAAGCGCTCTCATTTCAGAACCTTGAACAGACATTAAATAGTGACAATACAGAATTTTTTTATGAGGCAGAACTTAGATACTTCTTCAAATCTGTATAGTTTATCCTGGGTGATACTGAGGATAGAATGATGTCTAAAATAGAGGATAGTGATTTCTCAATATTGTCAATTGAAATTGGTCAGATTCTCAAATTCCCTTATAAAAAAGTTTTTCATTTTGATTTGAAGAATATAGGAGATGATGTGCATAAATCTGAGGATATTATGTCTTTTTTGTTTGGAACATCTACTATTAAGAAAATAATGGTGAATGATTTAGAACCAGATTAGAAGATCCTGGTTAAATTTGTTCAGACAGGAATAACTCCCACAATGGCAGAAATGGAAAAGATTTTTTACCCTGATATGTACATAATGTATCTTTTGTTATGTGATATCAAGTTAAACTTCCCATGGTTCATGGTCAGGTACGTTAACTACTATTTCCAAAGTGATGCCTAGATGAACTTTTATCCTTTCGGTTAGTTTATTTCTAAACTATTTCCTAAGAAAGACATGGTGAGATTAGTGGATGCCCGAGTACACTGTCATCAGAGTAATATGTTTAATTCTAGAAAATTTTAGGAAAATTGGATACTTCTAGAGCACAATTAAAGGAAAAATCTTTCCAATAAGAGCTGAGGAAGATTTAGAGAGTGCTCAGGCTCAACCTGGTAAGTCCAAGGAGGGACATGCTGAATCAAGAGTCAGCAATGTAGCAAGAAAGATCCGATTTAAAGTGGAAGATTCTAAAGAAGAAAGAAGTCAAGAGGGACTTAAATCTCATAGAAATAGAGCTATTAATGAAGAAATTACTTCCCCTATATTGGCAACAACAACCGAAGCTTTATTTACTTATTTTTTTTGTAATAGAAGCTGTTATTGATAATACCATTGAAGTTTTTAGTGAAAGGACATCACCAGTAGAGGGATCAGGATCTCAAGAAGAAGCTCAAAGGGAAAATCAAGAACAGATTGTAGCTGATGCAGAAGTTACACTTCAACAGAACCAAGATAAGGAGGAAGTGCCTGGTGGGGAAGTGGCCAAACCTCAGGAAACTCCTGAAAATGTTGTTCATAAAAATCTAGTGGATACCAAGATGCTGATGTTTGTGGTGAGCATACTTCTGAAGGTCACACAGAATTAATTCAATAGGATTTTTCAATGGAGGAGTCTGCAGACTCTAAGGAAAAATATGTGGACCAACCTGCTTAGGACAATGAAAAAGAGAAATCTGATGCTGAATCATTACCTTTGGTACTGCTCCATAATCCAGAGCCTGAGAATGCAAATCAGGCATAGGGTGCCTCTAATTCAAGGAAGAATGAAGTTGATGAACTGTACAAAAAGGTGTCTCAGTTAGAATATGATAATGTCACTCTCAGAAATGCCTTAACCTTTTAACAATTGAGATTTCAAAAGCTAAAAGAGAGTACAGTCTCAAGGAAAGAAGTTGAAATGTTTAAAGAGGATATGCTGAATGCAATTTCAAATTTGAAATTGGAAATGGTTATGAAGACAGATTTATCAGATCTAAAGTTGTTTATGGAGAACCAATTTACATCAATTGCTAATAGTGCTGTTATTGAATCAGGTACTTCACCTGATTTAATCCGAATATTTCAAGCTATCACAACCGAGATGAGCAACATGAATGATAGGTTGCATGATCTTCAATGTAACAGTGCTCCATTCTTAATTTACTGGACAATCAGAAATTTTTAGTGGATCAACTGATATCTAGTGAGCCACTGATCAAGACTCTGTTAACTCAAATGTCATAGAAGCTGTCACTGTTTCTCGAAAAGGAAGAAATGATGCATGACTTTTTCATAGTCAATTTAATCAAGGACATTCATATGACTCATGAGAATAGAGAGATCATTATCAAACATGGAGATGGGATGATGAAGCGACTGAGGGAACAATTCAGAAAAATCAAGTCTGTAATCCAGAGGAGATAGAACCTATTGCCTATCTTTCCCAAACCTTGATTCATATGTTTATCTTACTCGTATCTTTTTTAAGGAAAATATGTCTCTTTCTTTCTATTTGTTTTACTAACATTTTTTTTGATATGCCAGTACTCCAGATTTAATTATTGATAAATAGTTAATAATAAGTATTTACCTACAGTTCAGTGCAACATTAAATGTGTTAAAATCTATGCTTTATCATTCTTTTTGATATCACAAAAGGGGGAGAAATTTGGATAACCACAACATTTTATTTTACAAAACATTATTTCAATGGATTTCTATATATTTAATGTCATGGGTACTTTTCCAGATTGTTTATTATAAATTTTATTCTGATGGAGAAATTTGGATAAAACTAAAAACTTTTATTTATAAAGTTATTTTTTTAGGGGGGAGATATTTTTATTTAAATAATTTTGCTAAAATTAAATATTGTTTCATCCTCTCAAAATTCTAAAATATTATGTAACTAATTTTGAAAGTTAATTTCTATTAAAAAATTTTATTTTCTTATGGGTTTTGTGATCATCAAAAAGTGGGAGATTTTTGAGAAAAGTATTATTTTCATCAATATATAATAATGTTATTTAAAGGGGGAGATTATTGAAAATAATACTATGTCCCATTATGATAATTTTGATGCTAACAAATACCCTTAGTTAATTTCTAATTATTAAATTTACTGTTTTGAAGGAATTTATTAATTTATTTTACTCTTCAAATAATGAGAATTTATTACTTATTAGGAATCTGCTTTAAGTGCGTCCTGGAATCACTGTTCATACCTTACTTGTTCGGAATCTGCTTTAAGCGTGTCCTAGAATCACTATTCATACCCTACATGGATAAACGTAGCGTAAGGATGAATAGCGTGTATAATTTTTGAGATAAGAGAAAAGTATGGTTAAACAACCATACGTTTTCAGAAAAGTATGGAAGAAGAACCTTACATTAGGAAGGAATCTTACGTTTTGGTTATCAGCAAAGTATGAAAGGAGAACCGTACGTAAGTACCAAAAGTTACATTTGTTTCTCAGATGTATGGTTCATCAACCTTAATTTTGTAAACAACCATACGTTCTTGGAAAAGTATGGATCAAGTAAAAGTATGGATATTTTACCATACATTTGAGAGTTGAAAAAAAAGTATGGATGATCAAACCTACGTTTAAGATCATCCTTACATTTGAAGAAAGTAACATGAACCCTACATTTAGGATTCCACCCTACGTTTAAGATCAACCTTATGTTTTAAGACTATGTCATCTACCCTACGTTTGGAGGCCATGTCATCAACCTTACATTTGGCATCAGAATGTTTGAAAGACGATATTTTTATGCAATGGTCAGCAAGCTGATTATTGGGTGGATTTCAAGCCGGATTTAAAGTCATTTTTAAAGTATTAATTTGATCGATTCAAATCCATTCTGTAATTGGATTAATGATCGATTTAAAAAGAATCTTTTTTATGCCGAGTTTTCAGTGAAGTTACGACTACTCTATAAGTTCAAATTTTTTAATATTGCGAATCAGAAGGCAAATTTTATGGATCTAAATGTGCAAGAGATATGATCATCTTTATTATATATGTTATCTCTGATAAAAATACCATATACAGGAGAGTGGTGATCAATATATTATTAAAAAGGAGGAAAGTAGAGACTGCAGAAAATCACGTTTATCTGCTGATTCAAAAAGGAGCGTCAAAGATCTGTTAATTTAAGAAGAAGGAACTCGATAGAAGATTTACTTGTTCTGCATCGAATATCTACTGTAGATCTTCTACTGCTGAAGTTGTGAACTATATCTCTATATCTATTGCAACCTTATCGACTCAGAATTGATTTTTTTTAAATCAATATTTCTAGAGACGGCGATCCATCTACTGTCAATTGAATTCTATTGCAATTTTGAAGATCAACTGGAAAACTTATTTTTGAAATTCTTTTTATTCTTGAGTAACCAACTTCTCGTTCTAAGATATGTAGGTTCATGTTTGAACCAGAAGGCTTTGTTTTGCCTTGGATTGTAAAGGTGTCATCTGCCTGTATTCAGTTGTGGACCGGTCTATTGAAACGAGGACCAGATAGTTAAAATCACCAAGCTCATAGAGTTGAGCGTTGGTGGAGTGGACTAGGGGCCTTCTGTTCCCCGAACCACTATACATCATTGTGTCCCTGCTTTTATTTATTTTCACTGCATGATCAAATCTGATAATGCATAGAGGACAAAACTCGTTCAATTGAAGAGTTAACAAAAAATCTGAAAGACACAATTCACCCCCCTCTTGTGTATAATCTGTTTATTCAAGATTCAAAATCATGGAGTTTTATTTATTATTTTTAGAAAATAGATAAATTAATTTAGTTATGACACAATGAGGATGTAATTATTTCCTCACTAATGAATTTTTTAAATAAATGAGATTATAAATATTAAAATATTTTGAAACTTTTTATGCCATCCATGAATTTTATGGACGAGAATAACTTTTTATCTTTGTATCAATGTAGGTGGTTCCAAATAATCTTCTTTTTGTAGGTTTTTTAATAGGCATGATATGAATAGTTTATAAATTGACATAAATGAGTTTTTAAAATGAATATTATTTTATTAAATGATAACATAGCCCTAAAAATCAAATATTTGGAAAAATTACACATATAATTTTAAAAATTCCATTAATGATCCATTTTGGGTATCTCGGAATTTTATTGTAAATATATTAACCATATAATATGTTTATAAAATAGGACATGGTAAATGTTAAATTAGTTAACTAAAGGTTAATTTTAAATTTTGTGGTTAATTTTATGCCCTAAACTTGTCTAAAACCCATTTTATAAGAGTATTTTGGATAGTAATCACATTATAATCAAATTAAATGAGTTTTTGACCTTTTTAAATCGAAAATAATTTTACAATAAAATAATATTTTCATACTTTCCTAAAGAGCCCCTCCTCCCCCTTTTAAAAATCCATAACCTCTAACCATTACTCACACCTCTAAATCCCACTTTTTCATCCAATATCTTCCCAAATAAGCTCCAAACATCCCCATATTCTACCTAGAAGCCTTAACATAGGAATAAGGCACTTCAAGATATCATTTTGGCTCAAACCATAGAGAGTTACCTGACATAAAGGTAAAGTCTTCCCTCAAGTTCTCTTCTTTTATTTTACTTCTTCTCTACCTATGCTATTCTTATTATTTTTTACACAAAAAACTAGTATCTTTAATATAATCGTTTGTTTTTATGAGACTTATTCAAACTAAACATCCGCACACCTCTATTTAATGTATACAAACATACTTGTTCTGTGGATGGTGAACTAGTGCCTCATGAAACTATGATGGTTCAATGATCTCCTACGACCTCTTATGGTGGCCATTCAGATGAAAGTATATATTTATGTGATATATATTATATTTATATTTGTCTCTATGCTTTAGTATTTTTTATTTATAACATACCTTTATAATTTCCATAATGGGTAAATACGATAATTTCATTTGAGAAAGTGTAGACTACTACCCCCTCAAAGTGATATCACTCATTCATACCATACATAGAACATATTAAGGATGATGATAATAACCTATGTAATGTATGTAAATTATGATTTTATACTATAATAATAATATAAATATGAATCATCTGGTATCCATTCCTTTAAAAATGAAAAAATGAAATGAAAGTAGCGCTCATGCGTACGTACGTCTTACCATCTCCATGAACGGTGCATTTCATTTTCATATATCCAAATTGATATCGACTATCATAAATACATATATAATGTATATATATGATATATATATAATATCTAAATCATGATTATTATTTTTGAGATATTGGAATTTTAACCACATGGAAAATTTGTAATTATAACAAGCTCATTTTTGACTCATGTTCTGAACATTGAAAAAATTTCCAATATGAACTCAAATAATTCACTAACTGTTATACCAAGATAATAAGTGACATAAAAAGAATAATAAACTTGAAAAAGTATCTGAATCAAGTATTAACTAAATTTAGTTTATTATTCAATAGATTAAAGAATGAACGATTCAAGTCTGATACAAGGTAAGGGAACCTTTCACCATCATCTTTTTGTCAAAGACTTCTTTTATGTTATGTCTTTAAATTTAAATTTTCAAATGTTGGGATAGGTTATCATATATAATTATTCATTTACAATTTATTTCCATGTTATGAGAGACCCTTTTTCTCTCTCATCAAATCATTTTATGAATTTTTAAGTGACACCGATAGGCTATTGAATTTTTTAAGGGAAC
Source organism: Viscum album (assembly GCA_963277665.1). Taxonomy (NCBI): domain Eukaryota; kingdom Viridiplantae; phylum Streptophyta; class Magnoliopsida; order Santalales; family Viscaceae; genus Viscum; species Viscum album. The sequence continues at coordinate 2,076,246,997 of OY728128.1, read as the reverse complement.
TTCTTAACAAAATTTCCATTCTTTGGGTTAAACTTCCAATTATTGATTATGTAATTATATGAATATGTTTTAATTAAATATGATTGTTTTATGCTTAATATACACTTATATTGGGTGTATTTATATTTTTCATACATAATTATGTCATTCATTTATCCTTAATCTAATGATAAAATCATTGTAAGGGACTGTGTCTCAATCCCCTTTCATTGAGGCATGATTTGATAGTATAAGTCTCTTTATTTTATATAGTGTATAATAAATACCCTTTGACATTTAATTTTATTCAAATGGAATATTTTTTCTACAAAGCGTTTTAGTAAATGAAAAATGGGTTTTTTAACGTTTTTGATGACAATGACCTCTTTGCCGCCATAATCATTATTTTGCTTCCTCTATAATACTTAATTTTTTTAAAAAAAATTTAAAATAAACTGCTGATTTTATTTGTGGGTGTTTTGGTATTTAAAATGGGTTTTTATGTGGATTTATTTTTTCAATATCTTGAAATTATTTCTTATGATTCCAAATGATATTTTATTAGTGAAATTTTTATATTTGCAATATTTTAGGTGTTATGATTTTATAATTGTACATGGACATTTGATATCTGGTTACATGATAAACCAATTGGCATGTGGTGTCATTATAAACCAAAATGGGTAGTTACGTTATAACCCACAAAGTATTGGGTATGGATGTTGGCTGCACGACTATTCAAATTATTGATAAGTGTTCAAGTCGACCATATGGTTATTCCATTTAAGTATGTTTATGTCCCAAGTTGCCTTTATATGTTATGTGTGCTTCTATGGGTTTTATGGTGATATTTTGGTTAAAAAGGCTAAGTAATGATTATTAATTCACTGATGATTATTTACAACATCATAATGGTGAAATTTACTACTTATGATAAAGTATTCATGGTTTAAATGTGCTTTTGAAAAAATTAACATTTTCACTTCTTTGTGTATTCCTTATTGGAATTTTTATGCTCATCCCATGTTTTTGAAATGTTTTTCATAGGTATTAATGTGGAATAGGGTCAACTATAGGGTCAAGGAAAAGACATTATGATTAAATCATGGACCTAAACATGATTCTTTTCTTTTAAGATATTTAATTTTATTAAAAAATGGATACTAAGAAGAAGTTATTACATGTAATATTCATGTAGTTATGTATATGTTATGACCTAATTATCAAAAACACTAAACATAAAAATATCCTCAATGTGAAGTATTAACTTCATTCATGATTATGTAATATTTATTTTGGGGAATTATAATCATTCTTTGAAAATCTATGACAACTCTACACATTGGGCTCTGATACGAGACTCCACAATTCCGCATATAAAAGGCCAAGGGATGGAATACTCTAATGAGTAGGCATATCACACACATGGGAGTCCTTAGCCTAAGGTACCTATATTCACTCACCCACATAAATTTCCAAGCTATATTATAGAGAAAAAAATATGGATTCAAAATTTCATGAATACATCAATCCCACAAATTGAGTACAACAGAATTATAAAAAGGAAAAAATATTTGTATATTTTTTTTTAAAATTCATCTATTTCGCTTAGATTGATTGGACCACTATCAAATGAAAATACCATAACACACCTCAGTCAGGCATAGGTAAACACCTCTGTCTGTCAATCTCTCCAACCTCTATCTTCTCCAGGTCCTCCTGACACTCAATCGAAAGGCCAATCATCGACACAAGAAACAAAATTTGGGTGAAATTACAATTTAGGTTTGATTATAAAAATACCTAATCGACAACCAAAGAACCCAAAAATAAATGGTAGAAACTAAAAGGAAATAGTCCGCTCGACCCAAGAAAGGGGGAACCCAAGCAATAGAGAAACTCTACCCCAATCACTCCTAAGCTATTCATAGCTATTCAGCTCGGTTCACATGGTATGTCAACTGTGATAAGATAAAACATCATAAGGAAAACCAAAATCACAGAAATATAATTGTCTCATACTCCAAGTATCATGAAGTTCCAACCCCATGTTAATCCACATGATTCTACTTGATGCTCAAAAGTAACACTCATCCATGAGAACACACTCCATGATCTCTATCATCCTAGATGACATGATTAAGTGATATTAACAAGTGGTAAATACACTATAGGTCTAACTATAGTTCCCAAAAATAGAGGTCATATCATAACGTCTTTGTCCCCTGACCAAACTCATTGGAACCTGCACAGAGAGGACCTCCCCTCATCACTACATATAACTTAGGGATCCCTGATCTAACCCATGCCCCACATGATTCCTATATAAATAGGGGATTATAAGGGACCCACACCTAACCATTTCACCAAATATGAGGAAGAAATAAATCAGAACCATCCCAAAAAAACAATTGATGTACCCATAGTGAGTGGCTTTCACTTCACCAAATTGAAGGACCATTATCTCTTATCTACATTTCACATGTAAAAAAGTGAAGGGGGCCTCTCCTGAAAAATGTGCTCCACAACAAAGGGAGCTTCTTCACTAGGGGAGGAAAAACTCCCAACCCCTAATCCAAAATGAGGTTGTAGCATAATATAGATAGAGGACCCACACCTTTTATAGAGTGGATTCCCAACTCTAACTATCTTAACACAATATGGGACCCACACCTTCACACGACAAGGGTGTAATTTCCCTAAATTATAGGCCCTGCACCCTGATTTGATAAGGGAGTTCCAAATCTATCATAACACTGCATATAGTAGACCCTCGTTCTTGTAACAGCCCGAGATTTTATGAAAAATATTCTTTTTAATTTCATTAATGTCTTGTGTTATACGCTACACCAAAAGGAGCTTGCACAACACACATCCTTGACTTGCCTTGCATTACACGCAATCACGACCTTCCTCGATAGCGTGTGTAGTACGCAATACCGAGTTTCACTAAACAACGATATGCTATAAAAATATTATTAAAACTAGCCGTTATGAATAGTAATAACCACTTTTTAAAATTCTGTAAATCTTATATTTAAAAATGAACTTCATTTTTGGATTCGGAGTATCGAATTTAGCCTAAGGTGAAATTTTGGTACATTTCGAATAACTTTCATATTCTGATGAATAGTGAAAATTACTAAATTATAATTAAAAAACAACTTTTTTAATCGAAATAATTAATAGTGATAAATTATTAATTTGAGTAGTTTTAAAGTATATTTAGAATATATTTTTACAATTTAATACAATGTTGGTCATTGGACGTAATTTCACATTTAAACCAGACATAAACAAGTGTCAATCTTTTGATAGATATTGTTTCTTAAAAACACGCTATTTGTTTTAATAGCGGGATTTAATTATAAAATTAATTAATTCAACTTCTATGTTATGAATTTGGTAAAATAGACTTCATTTTTGAATTCGGAATATGAAATATAGCTTAGGATGAAATTTTGGCATTTTTCTGAAAACTTTCAATTTTTGATGAATAGTGAAACCACTAAGTGGTAGGTTAAAAACTGAATTTTGCATAAAACCTAATTTTACCGCTTCTGTGAATGGAATTTCGAAAATCCGAGAGACACGGTTAATATCAAGGACTAAAATGTTGTTCAATGAGATGAAAATAATTTTTGGTAAATAGTAACTTTTTACTTTTTTTACCGCGGTTAATAGTAAATAGGGTAACTAAGGGTAAATATGATATTAATATTACCCTAACACATGTCCTAATTCTATTGGACAAGTGGAATTCGACCAAAAACAAACATAGGAATATAATATGACCATTTAGGCCCACTTGGATTAGATTAGGACTTTTATTATTAATTTATTTAAAGAAGGGTTAAAATAGTTAAAATCAAAGTTTAATAAGTAAATCATTTTTAATATGGGGTTATACATAAGATAAATTCGACTATAAATATTCATTAGAAAGATAAAAAGATTTCCTACATTATGGTATTTTATTTGTAATTTTTAGACATCAAATAATTTAATTAATTTATGACACAAAGATGATGCAGTAATTATCTTATTTATGAAATATTGACATAATTGATGTTATAAACACCAAAATAAATGTAATTTGAGAATTTTTATGAATTACACTAATTTTATAGGTTACTATGATATATTAATGTTGATTTAATCAACTTGGTTCGAACATTTAATTCTGTTATGACTTTCACAAAAATCATATATCAAATAGTGTCAAAATTGACACAAAATAGTTTTTAAATCAAATATTATATTATTAATTGTTATTTTATTCCTAAAAATCTAAGGTTCGGCCAAATGACTTATATAAGGATATATATATTAATAATAAACAATTTGGGGTTCTTTTGGCATGTTATAGTAAGTGTATTAACCATATAGTGAAAGAAAACAAAAAGACACGGTAAAAGTTAAATTATTTAACTTAGAGTTAAATCTAATTGATAAGGTTTAAAATAAGATCCAAACATGTCTAAATTTGATTGTTTGATGAGATTACAACCCTATCTCATCTAAGCTTCGAATATGAGTCATTTTTGGAGGTTTTTAAGTGGGGTTAGATTTATTATAAATTAATAATTTTAAGAATTCCTAAGGTGCCCCTCTCCTCCCTTATAAAAGGACACCTCCTCCCCCTCCTCCTCACACCAATTTGAGCACTCAAGCTCGGCCAACCCCTGCCAAAATCTCTTCTACACTTCCCTAGCAACATCCTAGAGGTTCTGGTCTTCCTCAAAGACCAATTCTAGTGCCCTAAGAGGAGGTCTCAAAGAGGCACTTCAAAGAAGAGGTAATTACCATTACCAATTCTTTCATCTTTATTTCTTCTTCAACTTCTTATTCTTAGGTTGTTTCATTATGAAGTAATAACATCAGTATCACTCATATACTGATATGTTATTATAAGTATGAAACATCCCTATTTCACCATCTATCCATTCTACGGAAAAAGAAATCACCGCGCGTGCGTACGTACGGAATACCGTCTCCACGCCGTGGTGTAATCTATTTTCCACCACCACCTTACATGGATGGGTATAATGGTGTAAAGAATAACTATACATAGTTATTACAACATCATATTTATTCTGATATATTGTATAATTCACTCCAATTCAATTCAATATTTATAGAAATGATATCATCGCTCGTGCGTACGTACGGACTACCGTCTCCACGACGCGATGAGATTCATTCTCCATGTTAACCATTTAAGAATGATTATAATGTATATATAAGAAATAATAATGAAATATATGACATTATAAAGCTACTGTATTTATGTATATATATACATATGTATGTCATCTACTTACTTCCATTTCAAGACAATAAGGAAAGAAAAACAGCGTTCATGCGTACGTACGGACTACCGTCTCCATGAACGGTGTTTTTTATTTATCTATTATATATATATATATATATATATACTGAATATATATGATATATAAATCATATTTTATATTCTGGAAGTAAGTAAATCATGATATAAGTAATAATAATGTCAATAACAACAAGTCAAAATACCTACGATAAAAGAAACGATTTTACCCAAAACGCTTCTTTAACATGGAATTTACAAAAGAACGGGTAATATAATTTCATAAGTGAACCATATATGATATCATAACAATGAATATGATTCTGTAATAAGTCAATGACATTATTTAAATCATTATACAGGAGGTTCGGACACATACAAAGCAAATTGGACCTAAGGTAAGGGAAATATCACAATCTCATTTTTATCCGAGATTGTTTATTCGTAAGTATTTACTGGGGTGTATTTTATCATCCACATCCATGTTCCCTCAATATTTAATATTGTTTCCATCCACTTGCAATAGTTTAAATCCAATTTTACCCTTAGGTGAGTTTTTAGTAAAGAATATGAAAGGAATCTTTTGTCGTTTTTCCGTACGAGGTACTTTTTGACTTTTCCGACAAAAGTACGAAGAATGTTTTTTTTAACTTATACGGCACGAACGGATTTTTACGGTTTTATAAAGCCTTATTTTCATGAACCTTCTTCCAAAATATTTCATGACTATTTTTAATAAAATCTCTTTCTTTTAAAATTGTATGATGTTTTGTGAAAAAAAAATTGATGTTGAAGAAGAAAGGATATTTTCCTCAAGAATTCATTTCAAGTGTTTTATCAAAATTATTTTCCATCTAAGATAATAAAGCGTTCTGTTTCTATCCATATTTTTACATTGATTTGACTATGTTGTGATGGAATTATGTTTATGAATTCCTTTATCTTATATGAATTTATTTATGATGTCATGATGTTTCAAGAATCCCATTTTTGTTACATGTGTTATGCGATGATGTATGTTTTATGATTATGTGGCACACATAAGAAAGGATTCATTATAAGATGGGTGGGACCTATATCTCCCTCCAATGCATTGGGTAAAGATTTTATATCTCATGAGATAGACATGGCTGGAATGGTAGGTTATACCGGTTCAGTGAAACAGGACTGAAACGAGGATTACTCGATTCAGAAAGGGACTTTGTCCACTAAGATAGTCTTGGCAATGAGTCTTGACTAACAAGAAATGATTCTCTATGATTATGTGTGTATGCCACAAAGTTTCATGTTTTAAGTTATGATTATTGGGATTACATTTCACTTCTATGATTTAGCCCATGTTATGAAATTATGATCTCTTTTGCAGGTTAAGATTTCCAAAAGCTATGTTCTTATGTATATGATGTGATTGATATTTCTTTTTTTTACCCTTACTGAGAATTTGAGCTCACCCTTTAATGTTTTCTTTTCCCCAGGATATAATGAAAGGTTTTAGGTAAAAAAAAGGGATGACCTTTATGGGAGATATTGAAGAACTTTCACCACGATTAGAAGATTACGTTCCGAGTTTCCAAAGACACTAAACTATTACGATCCTTTAGTGTGTGTTTTTGTTATGTACTAAGTATTCCGCAAATGTAATGTAATGTCCATGTACGTCAAGCTTCGGGTCTCTACAGTTGGTATCAGAGGAAAGGTTTAGTCAACCTTTGGAAACTAGGATGCGAAAACGTTAGTGAGATCCCTAGAGATATTTCTAAGGTATGTCTAGGGATGTCCCTAAGGTTAAGTATACGTATAGGTTATAGTACTAGAACTACGCTAACGATCATAGAATTAAACCTAAGATGTTAGATGTTCAAGGTACTCCCCCTTTATTATGTTGTTTTCCCTAGCATGATTTTTGCCTCTCACGCTATTCTTTTTGGGTTTTAGAAAATGGCTGGAAACAAGGTGATTCACGATAATGGAGGAAATGATGGACAATGGAATGATATTCTTTATGAGCAACCAAATGAAATGGGATTTGGAAGTCCAAACATCATTATTATGCCGAATCAGCAATCTCATAATATGATCAATAAAGTAAAATTTGGTAAGTTTCCTGACTCGGCTAATAAGAGAAAGATGGAGTTTCATGATGATCATAGAGGAAAGAAAGTTCAATTTCCCCTATGTAAATCATGTGGGAAGAGGCATCAAGGAGAATGTTTCAAAGGAACTGGAAGATGCTTTGGGTGTGGAAAAGAAGGACACAAAGCCAGTAAGTGCAAAGGAAAAGGTTCAGTTAATACCAGGGATGAGGATAATGGTATTGCTACGACATCAAAAATGGTTAAGTGTTTTAAATGTGGAATGTATGGGCATTATGCAAACAAATGCCCTAAGGGAAAGACTCATGAAGAGAATCAGTATGGTCATATGGGAAGTATTTATGTGGATGATGATGAAGAGACTACCAATGGTATGTGAGATGAAAGAATTGTTGAAGCTCGGTCAATGGTTTAAGAATGTAGTGGAATGATTATATGTTTATCATGTGTAATGTTGTATAAGTAATCTCATGGTACTATGGAATAAAGAGACATGTAAGGATTGTAACATTGTTGTCTCATTAATGTTACCAGTATCCATGAAAGGTTATTCAGATATTTTTGGAATGAAGATGATATGCGCATAATGAAGGGATAAGGGGAAAATGAAATGTTTGACAGTATTCATGAGCTCATGATTGATATAAGGACTAAGTGATATCATGGTTTGAGTATATAGAATTTTGAGGATTTTGGTATGTGGAAAGTGTTAACTTTTAACTGCACTCATGTTTTCACTAAGGTATTCAAGAGAATACACGATTAAGGACTTTGAATGTTTGGAATGTGACCAACAAGACATATCTTATGATATGTGGGGATCAACGATAGTATTAAATATCTGGTAATCGATGTCACTATATTATGAGAGTGGACTGCAGTATTATGTATAAGCCTAAAGATTAGATTGGATTATGTTGGACATAAGTTATTATTGTTTAAGGATAGAAGATTTTCGATATTATTGATGGGATGTTATAGTAACGTAGTTTTAGAAAAAGGGACAACCTGCAGGACGGGCGACAGCCCATCGCTTCGGACAAGGCTGTAGGAATCGAACCCACAACCGAAGTGCGACTGGCCTTTATCGCCTACCACTGGCCTACAGGAAGTCCCTGTTTATTAGAAACTAGTTTTATTATATTAAGCAGTATGATATATGAAGTATAAGTCCATTTTAGGAACCATATATGATTAATCCCACTATAGATCGACTTATGTATATAATTTTTGCTAACCTTTTGTTTGAGACAGATGGAATGACCCGTCATTATATCACATGATCTGCTAACACTTCACGAATAACAAATTCAACTTCATTTATTTAAGAGATGAAGTGGAAATTATTAAAGGCACGAACAACAGTGAGATTGTACCAAAATAAAGTAAGTATTTATTCTAAATCAAATTCTTTAACTTTGGAGAAATGATCTTGAAAACCAAAAATTTTGTCCTAGTTCTCTTATACCTGATGAATCGGATGGTACCTTAGATCGTCACAAATTTATGGATTTGTGATTACTGGCTTTTCCATAGCCATGTTCTCTACCACTCTCCATCAGAACATGATGGTTAGATTTCTCTTCCATATCCATATTTTCACCTATGTGGAAACCCAGTGATTAGTTTATTTGGGTAATCGTTACATTTCATACTTTAGTTTTTAAAGCCACGTTTTGGCATTCCCTTTTACGATGTGGGTTTCTATTAAAGAAACTTTCGAATAGTAAACCATTTATAACCCCGACGAATTTCGAGGGCGAAATTCATTTTCAAGGGGGGTAGAATGTAACAGCCCGAGATTTTATGAAAAATATTCTTTTTAATTTCATTAATGTCTTGTGTTATACGCTACACCAAAAGGAGCTTGCACAACACACATCCTTGACTTGCCTTGCATTACACGCAATCACGACCTTCCTCGATAGCGTGTGTAGTACGCAATACCGAGTTTCACTAAACAACGATATGCTATAAAAATATTATTAAAACTAGCCGTTATGAATAGTAATAACCACTTTTTAAAATTCTGTAAATCTTATATTTAAAAATGAACTTCATTTTTGGATTCGGAGTATCGAATTTAGCCTAAGGTGAAATTTTGGTACATTTCGAATAACTTTCATATTCTGATGAATAGTGAAAATTACTAAATTATAATTAAAAAACAACTTTTTTAATCGAAATAATTAATAGTGATAAATTATTAATTTGAGTAGTTTTAAAGTATATTTAGAATATATTTTTACAATTTAATACAATGTTGGTCATTGGACGTAATTTCACATTTAAACCAGACATAAACAAGTGTCAATCTTTTGATAGATATTGTTTCTTAAAAACACGCTATTTGTTTTAATAGCGGGATTTAATTATAAAATTAATTAATTCAACTTCTATGTTATGAATTTGGTAAAATAGACTTCATTTTTGAATTCGGAATATGAAATATAGCTTAGGATGAAATTTTGGCATTTTTCTGAAAACTTTCAATTTTTGATGAATAGTGAAACCACTAAGTGGTAGGTTAAAAACTGAATTTTGCATAAAACATAATTTTACCGCTTCTGTGAATGGAATTTCGAAAATCCGAGAGACACGGTTAATATCAAGGACTAAAATGTGGTTCAATGAGATGAAAATAATTTTTGGTAAATAGTAACTTTTTACTTTTTTTACCGCGGTTAATAGTAAATAGGGTAACTAAGGGTAAATATGATATTAATATTACCCTAACACATGTCCTAATTCTATTGGACAAGTGGAATTCGACCAAAAACAAACATAGGAATATAATATGACCATTTAGGCACACTTGGATTAGATTAGGACTTTTATTATTAATTTATTTAAAGAAGGGTTAAAATAGTTAAAATCAAAGTTTAATAAGTAAATCATTTTTAATATGGGGTTATACATAAGATAAATTCTACTATAAATATTCATTAGAAAGCTAAAATGATTTCCTACATTATGGTATTTTATTTGTAATTTTTAGACATCAAATAATTTAATTAATTTATGACACAAAGATGATGCAGTAATTATCTTATTTATGAAATATTGACATAATTGATGTTATAAACACCAAAATAAATGTAATTTGAGAATTTTTATGAATTACACTAATTTTATAGGTTACTATGATATATTAATGTTGATTTAATCAACTTGGTTCGAACATTTAATTCTGTTATGACTTTCACAAAAATCATATATCAAATAGTGTCAAAATTGACACAAAATAGTTTTTAAATCAAATATTATATTATTAATTGTTATTTTATTCCTAAAAATCTAAGGTTCGGCCAAATGACTTATATAAGGATATATATATTAATAATAAACAATTTGGGGTTCTTTTGGCATGTTATAGTAAGTGTATTAACCATATAGTGAAAGAAAACAAAAAGACACGGTAAAAGTTAAATTATTTAACTTAGAGTTAAATCTAATTGATAAGGTTTAAAATAAGATCCAAACATGTCTAAATTTGATTGGTTGATGAGATTACAACCCTATATCATCTAAGCTTCGAATATGAGTCATTTTTGGAGGTTTTTAAGTGGGGTTAGATTTATTATAAATTAATAATTTTAAGAATTCCTAAGGTGCCCCTCTCCTCCCTTATAAAAGGACACCTCCTCCCCCTCCTCCTCACACCAATTTGAGCACTCAAGCTCGGCCAACCCCTGCCAAAATCTCTTCTACACTTCCCTAGCAACATCCTAGAGGTTCTGGTCTTCCTCAAAGACCAATTCTAGTGCCCTAAGAGGAGGTCTCAAAGAGGCACTTCAAAGAAGAGGTAATTACCATTACCAATTCTTTCATCTTTATTTCTTCTTCAACTTCTTCTTCTTAGGTTGTTTCATTATGAAGTAATAACATCAGTATCACTCATATACTGATATGTTATTATAAGTATGAAACAACCCTATTTAACCATCTATCCATTCTACGGAAAAAGAAATCACCGCGCGTGCGTACGTACGGAATACCGTCTCCACGCCGTGGTGTAATCTATTTTCCACCACCACCTTACATGGATGGGTATAATGGTGTAAAGAATAACTATACATAGTTATTACAACATCATATTGATTCTGATATATTGTATAATTCACTCCAATTCAATTCAATATTTATAGAAATGATATCATCGCTCGTGCGTACGTACGGACTACCGTCTCCACGACGCGATGAGATTCATTCTCCATGTTAACCATTTAAGAATGATTATAATGTATATATAAGAAATAATAATGAAATATTTGACATTATAAAGCTACTGTATTTATGTATATATATACATATGTATGTCATCTACTTACTTCCATTTCAAGACAATAAGGAAAGAAAAACAGCGTTCATGCGTACGTACGGACTACCGTCTCCATGAACGGTGTTTTTTATTTATCTATTATATATATATATATATACTGAATATATATGATATATAAATCATATTTTATATTCTGGAAGTAAGTAAATCATGATATAAGTAATAATAATGTCAATAACAACAAGTCAAAATACCTACGATAAAAGAAACGATTTTACCCAAAACGCTTCTTTAACATGGAATTTACAAAAGAACGGGTAATATAATTTCATAAGTGAACCATATATGATATCATAACAATGAATATGATTCTGTAATAAGTCAATGACATTATTTAAATCATTATACAGGAGGTTCGGACACATACAAAGCAAATTGGACCTAAGGTAAGGGAAATATCACAATCTCATTTTTATCCGAGATTGTTTATTCGTAAGTATTTACTGGGGTGTATTTTATCATCCACATCCATGTTCCCTCAATATTTAATATTGTTTCCATCCACTTGCAATAGTTTAAATCCAATTTTACCCTTAGGTGAGTTTTTAGTAAAGAATATGAAAGGAATCTTTTGTCGTTTTTCCGTACGAGGTACTTTTTGACTTTTCCGACAAAAGTACGAAGAATGTTTTTTTTAACTTATACGGCACGAACGGATTTTTACGGTTTTATAAAGCCTTATTTTCATGAACCTTCTTCCAAAATATTTCATGACTATTTTTAATAAAATCTCTTTCTTTTAAAATTGTATGATGTTTTGTGAAAAAAAAATTGATTTTGAAGAAGAAAGGATATTTTCCTCAAGAATTCATTTCAAGTGTTTTATCAAAATTATTTTCCATCTAAGATAATAAAGGGTTCTGTTTCTATCCATATTTTTACATTGATTTGACTATGTTGTGATGGAATTATGTTTATGAATTCCTTTATCTTATATGAATTTATTTATGATGTCATGATGTTTCAAGAATCCCATTTTTGTTACATGTGTTATGCGATGATGTATGTTTTATGATTATGTGGCACACATAAGAAAGGATTCATTATAAGATGGGTGGGACCTATATCTCCCTCCAATGCATTGGGTAAAGATTTTATATCTCATGAGATAGACATGGCTGGAATGGTAGGTTATACCGGTTCAGTGAAACAGGACTGAAACGAGGATTACTCGATTCAGAAAGGGACTTTGTCCACTAAGATAGTCTTGGCAATGAGTCTTGACTAACAAGAAATGATTCTCTATGATTATGTGTGTATGCCACAAAGTTTCATGTTTTAAGTTATGATTATTGGGATTACATTTCACTTCTATGATTTAGCCCATGTTATGAAATTATGATCTCTTTTGCAGGTTAAGATTTCCAAAAGCTATGTTCTTATGTATATGATGTGATTGATATTTCTTTTTTTTTTACCCTTACTGAGAATTTGAGCTCACCCTTTAATGTTTTCTTTTCCCCAGGATATAAAGAAAGGTTTTAGGTAAAAAAAAGGAATGACCTTTATGGGGGATATTGAAGAACTTTCACCACGATTAGAAGATTACGTTCCGAGTTTCCAAAGACACTAAACTATTACGATCCTTTAGTGTGTGTTTTTGTTATGTACTAAGTATTCCGCAAATGTAATGTAATGTCCATGTACGTCAAGCTTCGGGTCTCTACAGTTCTGGTGTGACTTGGGAGTACTGACATTATGGATGGAGGCCCCCCACTATGGTATGACATGGGAGAAGCACTCTACTAGCCTAAAGAGTTTAGGTGGAACCCCATCTAAAAAAGATAGGGAAGGGTACCAACCGAAAAATTAATCTAGTAATATAGCCAGATCACTATCCATAATCAATAATCATGAATACAATATCATTCTTGAGTAATTCCATACCATACATCAAAATCCACCATGAAAGATAGCATTATATTCTAAATTTAACACTACTCAATATAGGATAATCGTAGGCATGAATCATAGCTACAAAGAAGGAGATACACTAGGATGAATTTTACAATAATAGTACATGGAATATAATGGGGTTCACATAGTGTGTGTCCCCAAACCAAGAACCTTGATTTATCCATTTCCACACAGCTTGGATAGCCTTGTGAGATTACATAGTATTTGAATAGTGTACTTGGCATGTATTGGCTAACCCAGGACCTAGACCACGTTCTTTCCCCCAAAGCTCTGATATCCATGTCTTTTACATGGAAATTACCCCCAGTATATGGAATATCATATATAACTTTCCCCTTGAACATATCCTCATCATGTTCTCATGTATGGAACCTCGTGACTGTGTACTCAATTCATGTACTACCACATGACAACATCCCTTAAGATGACCTCTCTAGCCAAGTCCCTCGGTCACATGACCTGGGATCACTACATTATTTGTACCCGGAGTACACATCATATAGTTCAAAAATTCCATATTCCCTAAATGGGAATTCGATGTTTTTTGATCATTCAGTACACAACATGTGATTAGAAATTCCAAAAGGGAATTCCCTATAGGATGCCTGAAAATCCCTGGTTTTAACTAAAACCTACATATTAACCCTCATGGGATATATAGTAGTGGTAATAGGGATCTAAAAACCTCAAAAAATACAATTTATGGTGGATCTAGAACTAAAACACAAATATTCCAACCTCATGAATAAACACCAATGATTCAGGTGTATATCCGCACCTCAAGGTTGTTATAGCATGATTCAGGAGTGATAACTATCAAGATTAATGATAACTATTGCCTCCTCTATTTATTTTCACCTTAGTTCATCCATCACACAAGGGGGGGGGGGCTCTCCCTTATTCCATGCATAAGATAAAGGGATAGGTTTTATTAATTTAATTATTATTAAAAGAATAAACCTCCGCATAACACCCCATCAACACTTTCACTCAATTGACCCGCCCGACACTGATAAACATTTTCACTCAATTAACCCGCCCGACACTGACATATTTTATGTCACACCTAGGGTAAACACTACGTTCCACACTCAACCATGGTCCACAATTTTTTATTTTAGACTCAAATTAAAATTTATTCTATGTTTACAATTTAACAATTAATGTGTGATTAAAATATGTTTTATATTTTTAATATCATTACACATAGGCCCACCAGTCCCAAAATCCTTTACTGACTTAGCGCATATCTTTAGAAATACTCCTAAAAACATTAAAAAGTGTTACGGAAAAAAATAGAGTTTCCAAATTCTCCACACCATAATTATTTTTATCCTCAAAATTATAAACACTAGGAATAATGAGAAAAAATGAGCTCTCCAATGGGACTCATATATCAGTAGGCTCACTAGGGGGTTCTCGTGGTACCTACAAGATTGAACTCAGGGTAACCAAAATTCCAAAAATATGCAATGTCTAGCTTAAACCATGCTATCATCATGAAACAATGTGGTAACATGTCTCATAACATGGGATAGTTGGGAAACAACAAGCTCTCAATTCATCTATATTCATAGGATTTTACGGAACACCACCTCACAAACCTAATGTATATAATAACATTACCTAGTAGTTCTCATCCACTCCTAGATAAAATTCAATACACCACCTCAAAAATATCTGGTAAAACTCAGATTCTAATCTGATGACAGAATTGATGAAAAACACATAACTTCCCAAGTGTACACACATGGTCTTACTGGACCTCTATCTAAGAACCTCCAGAGTATGGATGGTATGAAACCAATCCACCATAATAAAACATCATAGGGCCTCTCTCTTCCACTAAAGTAGGGTTATATGGGACTCTATTCCACCAACAACGTGTCCATGAATATGGGTCATGATAAAAGGATCCACTAGTATCACAATGGAATGATCTTATAGTCCCACACACAACCCCACCCCAAACTCACAAGTAAATGGAACTCATCTATCACGCCACAAAATTATATACTATAGGTAGAATTGATTTTACCTCATAGTTTTATTGACATCACAAAAATATGTAGATGTAGGGAAAAATTCCATATTCATCATTCATCTAAAGATATGACAATCAACATCATCACATGGTCTGACCAACACCCCACATCACCCAAAATAAGCCACAAGCATGAGGTGGAAAGAAAAATGTAACTTAAAATAGTGTATAATAATTATACTGTAAATATAGAATAAAAATAGATAAAAACTCTAATCACCCTCATAGCCTTTGGTTTATAGGCCCTTATTCCATATAGCTATCATCTCCCTCATCCTCTAGCTCCTTGATACTTACATGGACCACCCGATGATGGTGTTGGAAATTTCATAATCCATCTGAAACCTATTGATTTTTTCCCATATCCTATTCCATTTCCTCCATTAGGTGAAACTCCTAGGTTAAACACCACCTCTACTATGGTGGTCCATCGAATATCTCTATCTCAGCAGTATGGTGGGTAAGACAATATTGAGAAAGATTCCCCCATTTTTCATAAGAAAAACACCACCTCTTTAATGGATGATTCGATTCTTATCATGACTCATTTGCTATAGCACCATGCCTTTGAGTCTGGGAATGAATATGCCTCTTACTTCACAATCCTATCAACTACCGTTTTCCAGCTACTAAAAATGACTGACCCCCCATGATCAACACTAAAAGATATATTTTCCTGGCCCTCTAATATGAATATCTATATTCGTAGAGCTATCTCCATCACCCCCCGCATATGTGTGATGTCATAAATAGACCACACCAACTTGGATTTGTCATAGGAATACCCGATCAAAGATCTACACTCTAAAAAATGGTCTGGAAACCACATTCATGGAGTATCACGATAGGTCTATGATCCTCACTGAGTACTTCTCCATGCACAGGATTCCCTTCAAATGATATATATTCTTGTGGATATTAAAAAATCTCCATGTGGTCGGATAAAACTATTCCCTGATGATCTGGTCAAAATCAGTGTATCTGAGTGCCCTCTAATCAGGTGTCTTCATCAATAGACTCAACCATCTCTCAGATGTTCCCTATATAAGACTCATCAATAAGACAATAATTGTATTGGATGGTTTCCTAAAATGGTATAGGATGTGTTTTAGTACTTCAATCTTGTAATTAGTTTCATGGGGATCTGTACCACCATGATACCTCATAGGTCACTACCTCTGGAATTTATGTACCACACTTAGGCTACACGCATTCACATCCTCAACTACTGGCATAAACATCCACTAAATGAGTGGTGTCTCAAATTTCAGACAACCCAGCAGTAGTGCCTTAAGACCAATACCTTGCATTAAAGCCTCATCACTGGGCATATCATTATCATAGTCCCTCTGTGGAACCTTTTCTGGTTATCATCATAGAGGAGTCCTGAAATACGATGAAGATAATTTTATGGTCAAGGTGAATATATGGGGAGTTGACTCAGGAATCGAAAGGAAGACATAACCAATTCTTATATGTTTCAAGTACAAAATAGTTTCCTCTAATTAGTATATAAATGTAATTAGTCAACAAAAAGGTTATAATAGTCTGGGTGAATGGATACATCAGTTTTTGCACCAACACTGGAGTCCATGTACTGAAATATAAATTTGAAACACTCTAACACTTTCATTGTAAATCTAAAACCAAGATCACAGCTAGAAAAAGTCTTCACTGTGGGCCCAATGTAGTAGGCACTTAGATACCACTCTTTTAGGAACCGACCAACCAGGACCCGAGCTGCGAATCCCCAATCCCACCTCTAATAGGCCAGGGGATGGCATCCCAATACAATTAGGCATATGACACACAAGGGAGGCCTTATCCTATGGTACCTTCATGAAATAATCCACATACATCACAATGAAATAGTTTATATGTAAAAACATGGAATAAAAAATGAATTCATAAATCTATCCCACAACCAAAGTCTTTTAGAAGTAAAAAAAAGTGTAAAAAACATTCCCACAAAAAACTAAAAAATAGTCCATCCTAAATTGATAGAGGGGACCATTTTCAAATTAAAACACCACACCAAAACTCATCCAGGAACATGTAAACACCTCATTATATCAATTTCTCTATTCTTTTCATTTTTATATTCCTCCTAGGAATCCATAGAAAGGCCTTCCATCTGCCCAAGGTATGAAATTTGTCACGACCTGCCCTCGGGGTCCGTGCCGTGACTACCCCAAGCCCGCCTTCCATAGGCCAGGGGCTGGCGACTAGCACCAAGGCGTAAATCCCGGTAAAAAGGGAAGGCATTGCCTTTGTAAAGTAAACAAACACCACAGAGAAGCAAGCGGAAAGTAAACACTAAACAAAAGCAGAGTACAACTGAAAGTGCGGAAAGGTAAATGGGCCAGAATACAAACCCAAACTGAAAGTAAAGTACAACTCGAAAGGGAAAAACAACAACTGAAAAGTAAAAGCCGTTACTCCGAGCTGTCCACTGGAAATCCCACCTGAAGGGTGGGTACAGATAGCTCCTCTGCTCCACGGGTCCCGCCGTCCGCTCCGTGCACGTTCCGCCCAGTGGTCCACCTCCGGGTACCGTCCCGCTCAGCAAGCCTCAGCTAAGGTCAACGCTGTCCGTCGTCTGCAACCAACACAACGTAGTGCGGGCGAAGCCCGTGCAGGGGTGAGTATAAGCTACTCAGTAGGGACCCCGAGACCCCTGAAGGTCTCTCAAATCCACAAAGGATAAACCACGAAGAAAAGTACAATCACGAAGTAACAACCGACACTGCTTAGGTATATGCCCATACATATACCTAAGTCATCTATTAAAATACGCTCCAACCTCCGAGCCCAAGTACAACTCAGTCCACGCAGGAAAGTATACGTATTCCACATAGGAAAGCAAAACATAATCCACACAGGATTGCACAACACAATCCACACATGAAAGCAACAGGATTCAGCTCACACAGGTATACCTCTTCAAGGACGATAAAGATGATCACTAATCCATCTAAGTCGTCGGACCCACGAAGGATCGATAGGTAACTAACCCCCGCAGAAGACCCACACAGGATCGGGCTCACACAGAACCTGTAGGCGCTGGCTCACACAGAACCGCTGAGCGCAAGGACCCACACAGGATCGGGCTCACACAGAACCTGTAGCACTGATCCACGTAGGATCGCTGAGTGCTGTAGTCGTCGTCGTCGAATCCACACAGGATCTCTGTACTGTCGTCGTCGAATCCACACAGGATCTCTGTACTGTCGTCGTCGCAGTCACAGTAGCAGTCGTAGCAGTAGAACAGTCGCAGCCAGCACTAGGGTTCCCGCACACAGCAAGCTCGTACGGAGGATCCGCTCCACGAGCCGAGAGGCTGATACATCAACTGTCACGAAGACCGAAGTTGATGTATCCAAAAGTTCCGTATCGTCAACAGGAACTCATCGCAACAGATGGCGCGTCGATCGGACGCCCGGTCTGAGAGTTATAGGCATTTTCGTCTCCGGGGCCCGGTTGGTTTTTAAGGCAAAACCAACCCGACCGTACTCCACCTGCGTCCAAACCTCGGGCGGAGTATGCCAAAAGATCCGTCTCACTAAGAGGAACACTACGCGACTGACGGCACGTCAATCGGACGTCCGTAGCTCAAGATATGAGCGTTTCCGCTCCGAAGGCCCGGTTGGTTTCGTGAACGAACCAACCCGGCCGAACTCAAAGTAAACCTAAACCTTGAGTGCGATATACCGAAACGACCGTCTCGATCCAAGGATCGCGTTGCCGCAGACGGTTCGTCATTCGGAGGTCCGAGGCTCAAGTTATGAGCCAAAAACCGAAACTGGTCCGAAACGGGGGGGTCCGGGTCCGGGGCGACCCGGCCCGACCCCCCCCCCCCCCCGGGGGCGGCGCGGCGGCGGCGGCGACGGCGGCGCGGCGGCGGCGGGCCGCGGTGGCGGCGGCGGCGGCGGGCCGCGGGGGCGGCGGCGGCGGGCCGCGGTGGCGGCGGCGGCGGGCCGCGGTGGCGGCGGCGGCGGGCCGCGGTGGCGGCGGCGGCGGGCCGCGGTGGCGGCGGCGGCGGGCCGCGGTGGCGGCTGCGGCGGGCCGCGGTGGCGGCGGTGGGCCGCGGCGCACGCGGGTGGCACGCGAGGGGCTTGATTGCCCCCGCTGCTTTGTCAAGGCGGCACGGCTTTGAGCCGTGCCTTTGCAAAAAAAATGGCCCCCGCAAGTGGGGGCCGACTGGACAAACCGGGGGGCTGTTGCCCCCCCCTCCTTTAATGAACCGCCCCCCTCATTAAGAGGGGGGTTTGTTGAACCGGCCGGGGGATTTATTCCCCCGGTTTTTATGATATCCGGCCGGCCCGCTGGCCGGCCGGTTTTTACCAACGGGACCGGAAATTCCGGTCCCGCCCTCGACTTCCGACGCCGGCGGCCCGGCCGCCGGTCTTTACTTCCGCCGCGGCCCGGAACCGGCCGCGGTCTCCTCGTCCCGCCGCGGCCCGGAACCGGCCGCGGTCTTCTCGTCCCGCCGCGGCCCGGAACCGGCCGCGGCGTTCGTCATCCGGCGCGGTGCGACGGCACCGCGTCCCTTCGCCGTGCTTTGATATTATTCAACGCGGCGCGACGGCGTCGTGTTCTTGTTGTTCTTCAAAGGTGCGTGCGACGACATCGCATAAGATTTTCGCACGTTCATCCGCGTGGTGCGACGGCACCACGCCACTTGCTTTCCTCCGCAAAATAATTAAACAAGAACGATGGAGGGGGGGTTCGGCCGTGTTCGTGCGGTCCGGCCCCCCTCACGTTAAAATTAAAGACGCAACTTAAAATAAATCAAGTCACACGTTAGTCTTGATATAATCACGATCAAGAATAAAGTAAGAAAACCAAAAAGGAAACGACAACCCCTACCTCGGGTTTAAGATTCGAAGAATCGACTACGTCCCGCGGAAGACGGCGTCGCGGAGGTCGGGCGTCGCGGTCGTCGTTCGTCGATTCCGTTGACGAAGTGTGATGCCCGAAGAGACACGTCGTTGGCGGATCTTCGATTGCCGACGAAGAAGGTTCGGGGAGGAAGAAGAGGTCCGAAGATACCGGGTCGCCGAGTCGATGATCCTTGACGAAGAGTTGTCGTTCTTCGTTGAGGATGAAGACGTTCTTCGCCGGAGAAGATGAAGAGGAGCTCTCAAAAAGCTCTCAAGGGAAAAAACCAACAACCCATAAACAAATAAGATTACATCTTATTTTATTAACACAAAACTCAAAAGAATTTCAAAGTTTGAAATTCAAAAGAGTTTAACTCCCCAAAATTAATTAAGGGTAACCTAAGCCATTAAAAGAGGCGTTAAAGGAGTTGGGAGGATTTGAAAAGAAAAAGGGGGGGTTCGTGTGGGCCCCACCACACTTAATCCTCCCAAGGGAGGTTAAGTGGGTGTGGGTCCCACTCCCAACCTCCTTTGGTAGGTTTTTAAATAAGTTAAAATAAAATTTGTCTTACACAAATTTTATTTAACTTAACTGAAAAACCCCAAAACGTAACTTTCAACCCGCAACAAACGCAACTCCCGATAAGGTCTCATTAAGCGAATATCGGCGCTGCGAGTTCATCGGTGCCCTCAGATTTCAATTCCGAGCACCGGATCAAAAGTTAGGAATTCCCGCTCGTTCGTTTACTGAACGTACCCGAGCCAAACTTCGGAAATTAATTTCGGGCGATCCGGGCCTTGGAATCAGGTGCCGTCTGAAACCGCGCTCTTGTAAAATTCTAAAGAAAATTAAGAAAAAAATTTCCTTGAATTTTACGGGTCTTTACATTACTCCCACCTCAGGGCTTTACGTCCCCGTAAAGATACAACATAAACTAGGGAAACAAATGAGGGTACTGAGTACGCATCTGAGCCTCCCGCTCCCATGTGCTCTCCTGGAGATTCCCGTGCTGCCATCTGTTGCGCACAAGAGGAATCGATCGCCCATGCAGGACCCGCTCCTGTCGATCCTCTATCTCCACCGGGATCTCCGTAAAAGTCGCCCCATCGTCAACGTCAAGCTCCCCATGGTCAATGATGTGCGTCGGGTCGTGCACGTATCTCCTCAGCTGGGATACGTGGAAGACGTCGTGCACCCGGTGCAACTGAGGTGGTAGAGCCAGGCGATAAGCCACCTCGCCAATCCTGCAGAGAATCTGGAAAGGTTCGATGAAGCGCGAAGATAACTTGCCGCCTCGGCCAAATCTCCGAATACCACGTCGAGGTGAGACCCGCAAGAAGACGTGGTCGCCATCCTCGAACTCCAGTGGCCTCCGCCTCCTGTCAGCGTATGACTTCTGCCGGCTCTGAGCAGTCCTCATCCGCTCCTGGATGACCTGGACCTTCTCTGTCGTGGCCTGGACCATCTCCGGTCCCATCAGAGCTGCAAGATTTCTCCTTTGCCAAAAAGAGAAATCTGGTCTCATCCCCTGGATGAACCACATTCTTTGCCTAAAACAGTCAATCCTAACATGGATGATACTAATCCATACCAAGGATGACGTCGTAAGGCCTCGACGCTACTACTAAGAGATCCAACCGTTACTCTCGCCTCCAAGGGTTGAGTCACACTGTCGGCATCAGTGTGTGGTAACTGGGTCTCCTCCAGTAGATGTCTCACAAGTGAGGGTCAAGTCAACAGCCAAAACTGGAACCTCTTAGTAACATTACGATAGAGGACAGGAACGAAAACATCACAAGGTATGCGTCTTTTATTATTGCAGCTCGTAATACAAGACGCTACACAAAAGCAACAAGGAACCAGAAGTACAAGGGATGTATCCACTAGTTCTGCTCCTGTCCATCGGCTCCCAGAGCTCCATGATCGAAGGCCTCGGCTGCCTGAAGCTGAGCTCTCCCCTGCGGTCGGGGTGGACCTCCTGGTGGTGGTGGTGGTAGAGCCTCAAAGCGTCGTCCACCACCTGCTGCTCGGCCAGCTCCTCTGCCTCGTCCGCCTCCTCCCTGCAGACCGCCACGGTCGAACCTCTGCCTCTGCATAGGTGGTTCCTCAACCGTCTGCTGCTCCTCCGCATGGCGGGTCGGGCAGTCACGAGCCATGTGGCCTTGCCCGCCGCATGCATAGCACTGTCTTCCACTCGAAAGACTGGCTCCGCGTTGTGTGCCCTGCACTGCTGAGCCAGTGCCCTGAGGTCTGGTCTGTCTGGACCCCTGAGTCATTCGTCGACTGCCAGCTGCAGATGACTCTGCCACGTGCCGCCCTGCGGTGGGTCTCTGTACTGGTGTAGACTCAGCAAGGAAGCTCTCGATCAGAAGGGCCCGCTCCAGTACTCCTGTCTGAGTCGGTATACTGAGGGAGATCAGCGATGCCCTGATCTCGTGTCTCAAACCCTGCTCGAAGGTCCGAGCCCGGAAGAATGGGTCCCGTACCATGTCGGTCGAGTAGCGCGAGAGATCGGTAAATCTCGCCGAGTACTGGGCGACCGTCATGCTGCCCTGCCGCAGCTGTAGAAGCTCCTGGATGCGCACCGCTCGGAGGGTGGCCGGGACGAACTCAGAGCGGAAGAGGCTCTCGAAGTCCGTCCAGAGCAAGGATGCCTCATCGTGCACCTGGAGCATCAAGCTCCACCATCGTCCTGCTGCTGCGTGTAGTAGGCTCGCAGCGAGGATCACCATGAGGTCTGCTGGTGTCCTCACTAGCCTAAACACTCGAACCACTGCCTCCAGCCAGTCCTCTGCTGCCTGGGGATCCGTCTCCCCGCGAAACCTGGGCGGTCGCTGGTGCTGAAACTCATGCAGTGCGCTGAGGCGACGTGCATCGTCAGCGGCTGCTGCTGGAAGCATCGGGGGATCGGCGGGTAAAGCTACCGCCGGTGCCACTACTGGCAAAGGGCCCTGCACCGAGGCCTCGTCGCTCGGTGGGCTGTCGTCTCGCTCGACTCTCGGAACCCTAGCTGGCTGCCGTCGTGGGGCCATCCTGAAAAGGAGAACAAGAGCACCACAGTCAGAACAGTATACCTGGTGAGCTGGCACAAGTAATCACAAGGAAAACTTGAGACTTTCATGAAGCAGATCAGTATACCCGGTGAGCTGACACAAGTAATCACAAAGAAAACTTTGAAACACACACGCAATCAATGTTTTCGTGCATTAAGTCGGAAATCAGAAGTCAGGGTCCTGGTGTACGGATACGTCGGCCGCCGCACCAACACTGGACTCCCTGGACTGATAACCACACTCAATACGCTAAACATTATTGCTTCACATAGAAAGATCAGAGTTCGCGGTAGAACCGAACTCCTCTGATACCAATTTGTCACGACCTGCCCTCGGGGTCCGTGCCGTGACTACCCCAAGCCCGCCTTCCATAGGCCAGGGGCTGGCGACTAGCACCAAGGCGTAAATCCCGGTAAAAAGGGAAGGCATTGCCTTTGTAAAGTAAACAAACACCACAGAGAAGCAAGCGGAAAGTAAACACTAAACAAAAGCAGAGTACAACTGAAAGTGCGGAAAGGTAAATGGGCCAGAATACAAACCCAAACTGAAAGTAAAGTACAACTCGAAAGGGAAAAACAGCAACTGAAAAGTAAAAGCCGCTACTCCGAGCTGTCCACTGGAAATCCCACCTGAAGGGTGGGTACAGATAGCTCCTCTGCTCCACGGGTCCCGCCGTCCGCTCCGTGCACGTTCCGCCCAGTGGTCCACCTCCGGGTACCGTCCCGCTCAGCAAGCCTCAGCTAAGGTCAACGCTGTCCGTCGTCTGCAACCAACACAACGTAGTGCGGGCGAAGCCCGTGCAGGGGTGAGTATAAGCTACTCAGTAGGGACCCCGAGACCCCTGAAGGTCTCTCAAATCCACAAAGGAATAACCATGAAGAAAAGTACAATCACGAAGTAACAACCGACACTGCTTAGGTATATGCCCATACATATACCTAAGTCATCTATTAAAATACGCTCCAACCTCCGAGCCCAAGTACAACTCAGTCCACGCAGGAAAGTATACGTATTCCACATAGGAAAGCAAAACATAATCCACACAGGATTGCACAACACAATCCACACAGGAAAGCAACAGGATTCAGCTCACACAGGTATACCTCTTCAAGGACGATAAAGATGATCACTGATCCATCTAAGTCTTCGGACCCACGAAGGATCGATAGGTAACTAACCCCCGCAGAAGACCCACACAGGATCGGGCTCACACAGAACCTGTAGGCGCTGGCTCACACAGAACCGCTGAGCGGAAGGACCCACACAGGATCGGGCTCACACAGAACCTGTAGCACTGATCCACGTAGGATCGCTGAGTGCTGTAGTCGTCGTCGTCGAATCCACACAGGATCTCTGTACTGTCGTCGTCGAATCCACACAGGATCTCTGTACTGTCGTCGTCGCAGTCACAGTAGCAGTCGTAGCAGTAGAACAGTCGCAGCCAGCACTAGGGTTCCCGCACACAGCAAGCTCGTACGGAGGATCCGCTCCACGAGCCGAGAGGCTTATACATCAACTGTCACGAAGACCGAAGTTGATGTATTCAAAAGTTCCGTATCGTCAACAGGAACTCATCGCAACAGACGGCGCGTCGATCGGACGCCCGGTCTGAGAGTTATAGGCATTTTCGTCTCCGGGGCCCGGTTGGTTTTTAAGGCAAAACCAACCCGACCGTACTCCACCTGCGTCCAAACCTCGGGCGGAGTATGCCAAAAGATCCGTCTCACTAAGAGGAACACTACGCGACTGACGGCACGTCAATCGGACGTCCGTAGCTCAAGATATGAGCGTTTCCGCTCCGAAGGCCCGGTTGGTTTCGTGAACGAACCAACCCGGACGAACTCAAAGTAAACCGAAACCTTGAGTGCGATATACCGAAACGACCGTCTCGATCCAAGGATCGCGTTGCCGCAGACGGTTCGTCATTCGGAGGTCCGAGGCTCAAGTTATGAGCCAAAAACCGAAACTGGTCCGAAACGGGGGGGGGTCCGGGTCCGGGCCGACCCCCCCCCCCCCCCCCCCCCCCCCCCCCGGGGGCGGCGCGGCGGCGGCGGCGGCGGGCCGCGGTGGCGGCGGCGGGCCGCGGTGGCGGCGGCGGCGGGCCGCGGGGGCGGCGGCGGGCCGCGGCGCACGCGGGTGGCACGCGGGGGGCTTGATTTCCCCCGCTGCTTTGTCAAGGCGGCACGGCTTTGAGCCGTGCCTTTGCAAAAAAAAACGGCCCCCGCAAGTGGGGGCCGGCTGGACAAACCGGGGGGCTGTTGCCCCCCCTCCTTTAATGAACCGCCCCCCTCATTAAGAGGGGGGTTTGTTGAACCGGCCGGGGGATTTATTCCCCCGGTTTTTATGATATCTGGCCGGCCCGCTGGCCGGCCGGTTTTTACCAACGGGACCGGAAATTCCGGTCCCGCCCTCGACTTCCGACGCCGGCGGCCCGGCCGCCGGTCTTTACTTCCGCCGCGGCCCGGAACCGGCCGCGGTCTCCTCGTCCCGCCGCGGCCCGGAACCGGCCGCGGTCTTCTCGTCCCGCCGCGGCCCGGAACCGGCCGCGGCGTTCGTCATCCGGCGCGGTGCGACGACACCGCGTCCCTTTGCCGTGCTTTGATATTATTCAACGCGGCGCGACGGCGTCGTGTTCTTGTTGTTCTTCAAAGGTGCGTGCGACGACATCGCATAAGATTTTCGCACGTTCATCCGCGTGGTGCGACGACACCACGCCACTTGCTTTCCTCCGCAAAATAATTAAACAAGAACGATGGAGGGGGGGTTCGGCCGTGTTCGTGCGGTCCGGCCCCCCTCACGTTAAAATTAAAGACGCAACTTAAAATAAATCAAGTCACACGTTAGTCTTGATATAATCACGATCAAGAATAAAGTAAGAAAACCAAAAAGGAAACGACAACCCCTACCTCGGGTTTAAGATTCGAAGAATCGACTACGTCCCGCGGAAGACGGCGTCGCGGAGGTCGGGCGTCGCGGTCGTCGTTCGTCGATTCCGTTGACGAAGTGTGATGCCCGAAGAGACACGTCGTTGGCGGATCTTCGATTGCCGACGAAGAAGGTTCGGGGAGGAAGAAGAGGTCCGAAGATACCGGGTCGCCGAGTCGATGATCCTTGACGAAGAGTTGTCGTTCTTCGTTGAGGATGAAGACGTTCTTCGCCGGAGAAGATGAAGAGGAGCTCTCAAAAAGCTCTCAAGGGAAAAAAAACCAACAACCCATAAACAAATAAGATTACATCTTATTTTATTAACACAAAACTCAAAAGAATTTCAAAAGTTTGAAATTCAAAAGAGTTTAACTCCCCAAAATTAATTAAGGGTAACCTAAGCCATTAAAAGAGGCGTTAAAAGAGTTGGGAGGATTTGAAAAGAAAAAGGGGGGGTTCGTGTGGGCCCCACCACACTTAATCCTCCCAAGGGAGGTTAAGTGGGTGTGGGTCCCACTCCCAACCTCCTTTGGTAGGTTTTTAAATAAGTTAAAATAAAATTTGTCTTACACAAATTTTATTTAACTTAACTGAAAAACCCCAAAACGTAACTTTCAACCCGCAACAAACGCAACTCCCGATAAGGTCTCATTAAGCGAATATCGGCGCTGCGAGTTCATCGGTGCCCTCAGATTTCAATTCCGAGCACCGGATCAAAAGTTAGGAATTCCCGCTCGTTCGTTTACTGAACGTACCCGAGCCAAACTTCGGAAATTAATTCCGGGCGCTCCGGGCCTCGGAATCAGGTGCCGTCTGAAACCGCGCTCTTGTAAAATTCTAAAGAAAATTAAGAAAAAATTTTCCTTGAATTTTACGGGTCTTTACAAAATTTGTAGGAAAATATTGTGTAGGGGTGAGTATAACAATACATTGTAGGCATCCGAAAAAAAGGAGAAACTAAAATTTAATATTCAGCTCGACCCATGCCTGGGGAAACCAGGTGAGATATAAACTCTATCTTGTCCACTCCACATCTACACATGACTAGTCATCTCAGTCCATACTTAATGTCAAAAATGATATTTGACAACACCACAAGGACCCAAAAAATCACCAATATATTCTCATCTGATACTCCGTGTATCAGGAAGTCCCAACCTCATAGAAAACCACATGATTCTATATGAGGATAAAAGGTAATACTCACTTAGAATATAATACTCGATGATCCCTATCATCCAAAATGGAACATCTGATATATACATTCCATCGATAGTTATTCTCCATTTATATCTTTCCTTCATAAAACTAGAGGACCAATCACTGATTCCTTATTCCATACAAAATTTCATAAGATCTCAAGAAGAGAGGCCTATCTCTCATCACTACAAGAATGGGAGTGTTTCTCTATCCTACACACCATGTCTAACTTCTATAAATAGAGAGTAAGGAGGGACCATCAACTTACCATTTCCCCATAGATTAGTGAATACTAACTATTAACAATCCCACAAAACATATGAAGTACCTGTAGGGAGAGGAATACTCCTCATAATGTTAAGGGAGCACTAACTCCAAACAAATTAGCGTTAAAAAAATGTAGAGGGGATGACTCATCATAACTACAATCCATAGCCAAGGGGTATCCATATCTTGTGGAGGAAGTTCTTACCACCAATACATAACTCTAGGGGACTACCACTCCCTAGGTATAGGATGCGAACCCTATATAGAGGGGAGTTCTAATTATACCTTTTTAACTTAATTTAGGGCCACCACCCTGACAGGACTTGGGAGTACTGACCATGAAATAGAGGTCCCACACACAGATATGATAGGGGGTACTAACTCAATCTGAATACCACATATGGAGGACTCGTGCAATAGTGTGACAGGGGAGTACTGACTCCATAAATAGAGGACCTTCACCCTAGTAAGATAGGAGAGCACCACAAATCTATCCTAAATTGTCTAGGGGTACCCACATCATAAGATTAATGGGAAGGGTACCGACCCCAACATATCTCTAGTGATCCATGTGGATCACTACCCATGATCAATAATCGTGAATGTAGTTTCATTCTCAAGTCACACCACATCATATCTACAAATCCACTATGACGGATACCGTGATGTTTTAAGTGAAAAATGCCAAGGATATGCTACTCACTGGCCTGAAAACATTCCTTGAAGAAGGATATGTGGTAGGTAAAAGATCCCAATATTAGTACACAGAATGTACTTGAGATTCCATGGTGTATAAACCCCAATCGTTCTCTTATAAATGTCATTAGTTTCACATATTGGCGAGTTATGCGAGTTTATATAGAGTTTACAAAGTGTAAAGAGAATGTCTTGCCTCACTTGGGCCTCTGACCATGTTCTTCCCCACACGACTAAGTAACATGTGTCTCCTACATGGCATGTGTCACCAGTGCATGGAGTGATGTAGCTAACTGGCCCCTTGGTTGTTTCATTAGCACATCCCCACATTTGACACATCGTCCCTCAATACCTTGGATGTGTACTACCACACAACAGTGTCCCTTGACATGAAATTCATAATAATGTCCTTTGACCACATTTTATCAGACCAGTACATGGTGTATACACCTAATACCAAGTGTGTCATTCCCAAAGTTCAACTTCCTTGATTAGGAGGAACACACAATGTTTAATCATACACTATATTCCATTTGATTGAGAATTATAAATGGGAATTCCCAATGATCAGCATAAAATACCTCAGTTTCCACCAAACCCTATAGATTAATACCTATGAGATCAATAGACGTCATTAAAAGGCTATAAAAAATAAAAAAATTCATATATGGGGGGATTGGGACTTAAAACTAAAATCCACCAACCTCGTGAAGAAAATACAAATATTTGGGTCTAGATCTGTGCTCCAGAGCCACTGCACCGTGTTCCAAAGGAGATCACCTACAAGATAAAACATCATAAGTAACTCCGATATTTGGTTTCACCTCAATTAATATGTTTAATATATGGGTGTATTCTCTCCATTCTATCCTAGATTATAACAATGTTGTGTGGGAGGGGTTTTCATTTAATTTTTATTAAAGGAATAAACCTCCCCCCATCACCCCACCAATGATCACCCTTGATTGAGTTCCCAATTCCATAAAATTTTAAATCGCTCCTACTATAAAAACCACATTATGAACTCAACTGCGGAAACAAATTTCTGATCTAATACTTCATTCATGATTTGTTCCTTTTTTATATAGAAAATTTACAAGAATAAGAAAATACTTTTAATATTTTTAATAACACTACACTGAGGCACTATGTAGACTAGAATCCCTCACCAACATAGCAACTGGTTTAAAAAATATTCTAAAAAATTATAAAATGCCTTTCAAGAAAAAACCCAATTCACTACAGAACCACTAGGATCAACTTAAGTGATTGAATAAATATTTAATCCTTATAAAAGGGTACCTGTTTAATTAATAAATCTTTTTTAAACTCATTGTAGTCCCTACATAGAGAAAGACCATTTCCCAACTTCTTAGAGAACAATATTGAATGAAAATATAGAGAAGTGATTTGTATGATGAATCTCTTCACTTATATTTCATCAATTTTTACATTAATCTATTTAAAATCAATTGGTTCCATGTGGTACAATGGTTTAAATTTATGTTTTCCGCTAGGAATAAGTACAATTTTCTAACGAGTACCCCTATTTAATAGAATCCTTAAGAAATATTCCTTAAATACATCATGTTATAGGTCTACCATAGGATTAGTAGAGGAGGTATTCTATATATAAACTACATTAAGTATCATAAAATCCACATTCACTATAATGGATTCAAAATATATAGGGTATTTTCCTACTCTACCTACATTATCATTCCACACATCAGTCAACAAAAAATTCATTCTCTTAGTCAAAGTAATGTATATTCATCTCCAATAACAACGAACATGAGAAATGAAACTATCCAACTTATCCATGTTATGGATCACATTGAATTTTTATATCTCTAGAGTTGTAATATCCAACACATTCTTATAACCTTCAATCATTATGGGAAATTGTGGGATAATTTAGAGACATTCCACTTTCGTTCCAAAAGGTGTATCGAGAGAGGCCAACTCAGTTGATAATTTTACTAGAATGTATAACCCAAAATGACCTGAGTAGATGTTAAAAAATGGTAAGTTCATTTATCAAAACAAGAAAAAAGATTATTTATGTAATCAGGAATATAGCTCAAAATATTAAAGGTATCTTTTTATCATTGGTCGGAAATAGTCCACCGCATAAACTATTCTTGTGTTAGCATTCGATCTTCACCCCTAAGGATCAAGATTCACCATATTCATAGACAATTTTGGATTCTATGCCTCCTATGAAAAATCATGGCCAATATTTTATCTTGAACACACTAATCTCATTTGGGAATCATTTACAATAAACATCTTAAGGTGTTCAACCTTTTCATGCTGATGATAATTTTTGAGAGGGTTAGTATAGTATTTGATATTATGACCCTTCCTTCCAAAATTATATTACCTAGAAGAACTATATTCCAAGGAGGGAGATAAATAACCCTTCTTCTACTTGGACTATCATCCATCACCCTTGAACATGTATTTTGATTTCCTCTTCTTATTTCCAAAAGAGGATTCTAGGGAAGAACTAGAAAACCCTACAACTAGTCCACTAAAATATACAACATGACCTACAACGTTATCTTCCATTGGTCTCCTATAATCAGTCAGATCATTGTAAGACACCTCAACATAAGTTTTTAAATCAAAATTACTAATATAATATTTAATCATCAGTCAAAGACCAATAAAAATCATTTGTCATTATGTACCTCATTCCCATCTATGAAAGCATAAAAACAATGAAACTCTTTAAACCAGGTAGAATAAGTAAAAACGGATAAATTCTCTTACTAAATGTTGATGAAATCTGGAGAACATTCCGACTTCAGAATATTAGGGAATATTTCCATCAAAAATAGCTCCTTGATGTTTTCTCACATAATCCAATCACATCTTCCTATAGGATTCGTGATTCCCACCACCTTTTAGTTTGTCCTTGAATAATTAAAGGATCCAATTTCACATTCTAATCCTACAAATTCTCCACTAAGTCAATTATATTAAAAATAAGTTTTATCTAATATTCAGAATCCTAAGGGCCTCTGATTAACTATAAGACTAGGGGATGATGGACGTTAATGTCATGATCGTAGATGGACATTAACCATAAGCTCCTCTATCTTAAAAAGGAACTATCCAATACAATTATGATTGAATAGGTTTTGTAGCATGAACAATTACTATAGATTCTAGAACATGACAATTTACACCCTTATGTACAATGGGTGGTCCAACTAGAGAATCCTCACTTATGGGAGCGTTATGATCTTCTACTATTGGTATTTTCATAAGATGTTTTCAGGGAATCATTCCCTCAAATTTCAAAAGAAACTATTAAAAAATATCAAAATCCAATCTAAGGAGACCATTTAATAATATACAGGAACACTCAAGGAAATTAAATAAAACGAAAGGCTTATCCTATGAGGATAACAATAAACACAAGTTATAACTCTATTTTCACTTCCCACGGTCAATGACAAGTCTCTTGTACAAACTCATAAGTCACAACCATATATATAGAAATAACATAGTATTATTAGGTTTAGATAAGTAAATTTATAAATAATAGACCAATAAGAAATAAATCATATTTAAAGTAGTAATTAAATTAATTAAACCCTATATAATACCAGAATCATGCATGTAACATGTAAACCAACATTCCTTATCATGATTCATGAATGCACAGAAATCCAATAAATTTGGACAGCAACCTTAGGTGAATTAACCAATGTCAAATAATCCAGTGGTAGAATCAAACAAAAATAAAATCAATCCCACTTTATTGGAAACATATAGGTCCACTATATAGTGTCAGTCAACCACTGAACTAGTTCCCCTACTTGATTCCCAACCCACTATAAAAAAATACCCTAGTTATATGGGGATATTTTTTAGATTATTAGGGGTTAAAACCACCTCAAAAAACATTAGCAGTGGTTAACCATAATCACCGCTAAGGTGACCGCCACATTTTGTTAGTAGATGTTCTTTTAAGTGATAGTAAACTAGTTTGAAGTTATGGGTGGATAGAATAGAGGGGGTTTTTACCCCCTCAAATATAACTGAATCGTGAAAAACTACAGGGCGTATTAACCCCCTTTAAACTATAATTCTTTTTAAAGGCAGTTGTAAACCGCATCTAATAGAGTTTTATGCTTTATGTTAGGAGTAGTTTTCAAAAACACATATAATTGGGACTAACATTAGAGTGGGGGGGGGGGGTTTAAACCCATTGTAATTATGGGCCTTATTAGAGGCGGTTGAAAAAACCACCTCTAATAAGTTTTTTAATAAAGTATTAATTTTTTATTAATTCCATATACCCGCCCCCCATTAACCACAGACCCTTCCATTCCTTCCAGCCTCAGTACAATTACCAAACCCCTACCTCCCCCATTCACACACATCCAGTTCCCCCTATTGACCTGATTGCATATCCAGTTCCCCCTCCAGTATTGGAACTGGTGAGCCCAAGTCCCCCCACAAAAAAAAAATCACCATGTTACCACGAATTTGTAAAACATCTCTCTCATGGGTTTCGAACTCAGTACCAACCGAAGAAGTACACATCACATAAGCCACATAGGCGAACTGATTTCATTGATGATAATACTGGTTATGTCATATATATATATATATTGAATATTATTTAATTAAATAATTTTTGAATGAATTTTTAAATTCATATAAATATATAACCAATATATATGTTTATATAAAATAATATATCAATTTTTATGTTATGTATTTATACATTTATATATTAATATATTTATATCATATTCAATGTATAAATTTATATTAACAATATATTTTATGTGTATTTACATAATTTTATGTAAATATATTTTATAATAGTATTTATGATATGTATATACAGATATATTTATATATTTTATATAATATATTAATTAATTAATTAATTAATTAATTTATTTATTGTTTTAAATTATTAATCTACATAAATGAATATTAATATATTATATACATTCTTATTAACATAATATATTTATATAAATATTTTTTAAATATATGTATATATTTTCTTTAAAAAAAATATTTCTATAAAGCAACTCAATACATATATTTATTACTTTGTACATTAATATATGTTTATTCGTATAAATTGTATAATATTATATGTAATTAATATTATACAAAATTCAAATATATAAAAATAAAATTTATAAAAATACTTGTATAATGTTGTAAATATAATTAATTTGTATATTATATATAATTAATAATATATGAAATAAAATGTATTCAAATATTTCTAAAATGCATTTCAATACATATATTTATTATTTTGAACACTAATATATATGTATTTCAGTAAATATAATTGTATAATATCTTTTACATTAAAATATATTTATTTGTATTAATTGTATATCATATAATATTACTTATATATAATATACAAGCATAAATATAAAATTTAAAAAATATTTATTATAATTATATTATGAATTATAAAAACTACAAGCATGAGTTTTTATATTACATATTTTTAAAATAAATTTTATTTATATTATGCTTATCATTTTATATTATATATAATTAATATTATATAAAATAAAATTTATAAAAATAAATAAATATTAATGTAAAGAATATTATGTTAGGTCAACTAGTCTAGATACACAGAGAGGGGGGGATCAGGGTATAGAAAATTAAAACAATTTTTCCTTTTGATATAGTTTTATTGTTAGAAAAAACTCTTTTCTCTCTCTCCATTCCATTGCACAGTATGAATGAACATTAAATCGCACACATGACACCTAAATTTTACTTAGTTCACCCTCACTCAGCTACGTCAATGGAGTATACACCAACGATGTGCTGATGTACCAAATCCACTATATGTGTTCTACTGTTTAAAAGTTCGAAGCATACCCACTGTCCCTCCTAGTTTAAAACCACTCACAATTTGTGAACTCACTGCTCTCTCAACAGAAGTGAGCTCACTACTTCTTCAGAAGATCCACTCACAGTTTATAGACATGTAGGTATCTTTATTATCACTAATGAATACATCCTCCACTATATGTAAATGCTCTATAAAATTGAAAAATTAATCCACTGATGAATACCTCTTTTCCCTTGACCACTGGGAAACAACCTTTGGGAAATACCTTCACAAAGCACCCTACTTCACAAAGCTCCCAATTTCGCGAAGCTCAACCATGCCTTTGCGAAGTCCCTTCCCTTTTTTGAAGCACACATCTTCACAGATCTCGCTGCCTCATGGAGCAGACTACTTCGCAGAGCTCATACCTTCTCAAAGATGAAGACATTGCGAAGCATAGGCCGTCATAGAGCTCAAGACGTCTAAAAGATCCTTCCTTTGTGAAGCTCACTAATCCAAAGAAGAACACACCACTTTTGTGAAGCAAGATTAGCCTCTGAAAAGCACTTGACTTTCATGAAGCCCACTGCCTCCATGAACTACCTTCACGATTTGAGACAAAAACAATTTCAAGGAAAACTCTCTCTTTCTCTTGAGGGGGTAGAGTTCTATTTAGAGATGATTCCAATGACCCTCAAACCTTCCACATGATGTCAGTGCCACGAAAACAGAAATTGTGAGGATTTGAAATTTCTGCAGAAATTATCTCTATATCTTAAATCACCATGGAAATTTTCAGATCAGAGTGCTCATCATAATCTCATAGTGTTCCGTCAATTACTTCATGTCACTGCCACAAAGCTTCTCCAAAATCCTATTCACCTCTGTTGTTCACAAAGATCATTGTAATCATGAAAAACACCTTTAACATTCTTCATGCCTTCATAAAATCCACTTCAATAATCCCATCATTGTGAAGCTCATTTCTTTTCCATATTTTTATGTGATCATCAAGAAAATACACTTTTTGTGATACTCACCAAACTCCAAATTTTGGACACCAAAAATTTGGAAAACACTCAAAAACAATTCCACCTATTATCTGATCTATTTGTACTTCCTCCAGATCTCCAAATCCCTTTTTATGGTTCTTTGTAAACATGTATTGTCAAGAATATCTCTGGAACTCAACAATTCGCCTTGGAAACCTGCATTGTCAACAATCACCAAAAACCAAAAAATTCTAGAATGTTATGTTCAGGGATTTTTCTTACCATATTATTAAATTATATTCATATATAAATAAAAATAAAATTAAATACAATAAATTAAAAATTTTATATAATATGTTCATATAATGTATTTAAATAACTTTACATATATTTTTTTAATTATATATATATATTATGAAATTTTTTCTTTTAAATAGCGGGGGTTCACAACCCCCTCTAATTTATAGAAATTAAAGGGGGTTTTGAACACCCTATAATTTGATACATTAGAGGGGATTTTAAAACTAAACTAATAGCATCGATTATTTGTGGTTATGAACCCAATATATTTTCTTAAATTAGATTTGGTTTAAAACACCCCACCTAAATCCAATCAGATATTAAAAAAATAATGTTAACAATTTTAGTGGGGCTTGATAACCCCAAATAAATTCCATGATTAGAAATAGTCCCACATAACACCTATAATTTATAGAGAAAATGATTTTATAAGGGGTTCATAACCACATATAAATTCAATGATTATATTGGGTTTTACATAACCCCCATTAATTGTATAGAAAATTTATTTATAGGGGTTTTTTAGAACCCCCTCTAAAAAACTACCTCTAATCTGCTATTTTTTTAGTGACCATCTTATATCATTTATACCAAGTACCAATTTAATTTATAATAAGATAAATTTCTTTGATATAATTTTTTAATATCATAACCCAAATATCTATGTCTTGGATGGAGTGCCACATGACAACATACTTGCCTCCCCATACACAAGAGGATGTCAACTAGATGAATGGGCCTAAAAAATCATGGGAAGAATATTCTGTGAATAATATATGACCAATAGAGAAATAAAATAAATGCAACAAAAACACCAATAATAATAAGGTAAACAAATAATAAATCATTAAATGGATAAGAATAACAGTGACATACCATGCTATATTAATATGACATGTCAATCATACAATCCAAAACAAAATAAATGATTCCCACATATGGTGGATCAATATACTACACTGGGGGAAACAACAATGTAAAATTAAACAAAACATATAATATGTGTATTTACCCAAAGAATCACCTTGAAACATATAATTAATCTTTATGAAATAGAAACTACAGGGTCTGTTCCTTTAATTGGAACCGTGTTCATCAATTCTAAATTTTTTCTAACATTCCCATGTAGGGTGTGAGTACATTACATATTAGTAAACTACTAATGGTACTTAACATAATTTCACAATATGCACAAGTGTATTTCAAGAAAATTATCAAACCACTTGTAATAATTAGTAATCATTATTTATACACCATTTCTACATCCTTAGAGACATACTCTACCAACATCATCTCCATACTGAATGGAATTTCATATGTTTTCCTAATATACTAGGATAAATAATAATCTATATACATCCCACTGAACAGATAGTAATTATATTGTTTAAGGTAAATTCTCATATCCAATGAATTCATATCTCTGGGGAAAGACACACAAGACGTGTTGAACCAATATAATAGATCTAAGGAAAGCTATCGCAAAAAATGTTAACTAAAACTCATAGCTCTGGGGAAATACATAAAATTATCTAAAGTCCACCTTTAATGGAGTGACATTTCCACATAATTGAAATTGGTCACAAAATGTTAATAGATAGATAAGTAAGGATTATCTCAATAGTAAGTAGATAATTGCGATCAAATAGATAGATCTTACTATGTGAGAATCACTAGGATGATTGGTTGTTAACAAGGCCAAGTATTGGGAGGGAAGAAACAATAATAATTAGTAAGGTCTCCCTAGGGTTGTAAAAATTATGTGGGGTCCACAGGATAGGTGGAGGAATGATAAAAAAATTAATTGAAAAAAAATAAGTAATATAGCCCTCAACCTCGTCATGAATGCTATGATGCCTCTAATTTCCTAACTACTCTAGATGAGGTACCTGAGCTACAAGAACACATAATTGCTAAATGGTGGGATCTATAGCTTTGTTACAACCCTTTTATTTACCACTAGTAGTCCAATGGAGATGTGTCGACCATTCAATTATCCTCTTATAGCCTTAAGGAAACAAACTCGAGCAACCAACCTTGGTTTTCCAAATTCTAGATTCCTAAACTCATCCACCATGCTCTAATTCAATAAATTACAATTTTAAAAGATACTTTAATGTATAAAATGAAAATACTCTTATATTTATTATGTTAAATATAGGATTAGGGTATATATATAAATTTCAATATGACGTTATGATTGACTTAATTTTTTCTTGTATATAAATGTTTTGTTGATATTGGAATGATATGGGATCAATTTTTTAGGATTCCAATAATATCTTGCCTGGGTTGATGATTTTCAAGATTTAGTTATATATGGAATGATTTAAGTTAAACACGTTTTTATATGGATATACGAAGGTTTTTGAGATTGATGTATTACCTATTCATTATAACACCCCACAATTCAATGTAATATATCACATGGTATATTGTCTTATAAGAAATGAAAAACTATAAAAAATCATGATATAATTTATTGTGATGATACATTACAAAAAAATGACAAAAAATTAAGTATTACACATCATGGATTGTTACTCACTTGGGATGAATACATCCAATCAATGTGAAAAAATTAATAGTGGATAAAAAATAAAAAACATTGAAATATTCTTGACTAGAAAATTACCTAGATCATTTTCATCATTCAGGGTCACCAATAGAAAAATAAAACTCATAATGATGACAAGATTTATTAAAAGGTAAATAATATTTTTAGATTTAAAATAAAAACTATGGAAGTGATAATTGAGGCATAAGAAGTTTGAATGTTATGAATAATTGTCGTAAGACTATATATTGGATGGAAATTTAGACATTTCAAAAATGGTTTTTCAAAAAATGGTTATTGGATATACATGTTTGAAATTGGTAATTTTTTGATTTTTATGGTTATTAAGAAGTTTAATATTACTTTTTTAGAAATAATATATAAAGATTCATAAATATAATATTTAATTACAATTTTTTTATTATAAAATCATACTTTTTATATGGTAAATTTTATTATTAAGGAATTCTATGATAAAATCAAAGAAATATTTCAAAAATAGAATAAAAGAAAAAAATAATTATGATATATAAATAATTATTTAATTATTAATTAATGTTAAGTATGTTTTAGAAAATAGAAATTTTAAAAATATTATTTCTATAAATAATATCAGTTTTTTCTTTAAATATAGAATTTCTATTAATAATCTAGATTTATCAATTTCTTTATTTTAATTATAAAAAATTAACATAATATTAAAATTCACAATTTTATAATTATCATAGAGTGAATTTTGTAATTTTTTCTGATAAAATTAAATTTTAGATGAATTATGAGAAAAATTGTCAATATTAGTAAAACATTTACTTTTGTGACATTATCATAAAATAATAATCAATTAAAAGTTTTTTAAACTATTTATATAATATATATATAAGTTATAAAATAATTTTAAATTATATATTTTTATATAAATCTTGTATATCATTTTGAAAACATAAGTAATATTTTACTCTATAAACTTATGTGTTCACGTATATTAAAAAAAATTGTTTTCATCGCTTATTTGAAAATAAATTCCACAAATGGATTTAATATTTCTGACCATCATGTTCATATTATTTAATAATTAAATTTTTATTTTGATGAATAAAATTATGATTACTGTGATAAAATTTAATGACAGGGGTAATGGTAAAACTGTTATATTCAATGAATAATTTTACAAATATTTTAAATTTTTTATCAAATAAAATAAATTAATATCTTATCAAAGGTGTCATTAATATAAATTTCATTCGTATATTTCATAAAATTTCCACATATTTAATTGGCAATCAGTACAAAGTAATATTAATAACACTTATCGATGAAATTTATTTTCTTCAATATAGTTTTTTATGAATAAAATATTATTATTTAAAATTTAATTTTCATTAAATTTGAAGACAAATTTGATTAAATGGGGACTAAATTTATATTCAATAGAATTTAATTTTTAATGTGGTTTGTTTTATATGTTTTTAAATTATAATTTACATGGGTAAAATCTAGTTAGGTGGGTGCATATATAGATAGTTAAAATTACTAATATTAGAAAAAATGACTTCCAATAAGTTTATAACTTGTGTGGAAATACCTGGTTGAAGATTTATCAATACAATATCACCTCACATTCTATTATTTAGATCTTTTGGAATTTTTACCATTTAAATATTTCATTTTTATGGGATTTTTTGGGTGTTCAAAGAAGTCCATTTTCCATCAATTATAAAAGGGGACACTTCCACTCCATCGTTACATACACATTCTATAGAAGTTATTCCTTAGTCCCTTCTGGGTTTCTTCTCTTATGACCCTATCTTGTGTTTATAATTTTCGTGACTTGATCCACCGAGCCCTGACTGGCCAGATGGATGCTTTGTGTGACAACCCTAATCCCACATTCAATTGGTTTGGGGCTAGTGGCAACCGTTGATAAGGAATAACTAAAATGTGATGCGTTTTACTAAAGTACATGTATCCATGCATCCAAACATCTGTATAAATAATTGAAGAGGAACAATAAAACACTCCAACATATATAGTATCACCATTCGTATAAACCACATGAAAATACGTCAATGTATGATAGTATAAATAAACGTGTAAAGGGAAAAATAGAAGAACAACCAGAAATGAAGTCCAAACCAATAAACATTTGAATGAATGGATAAATTTAGAGATCATGGCTCCTAGTCTCCAATTATAACCACCATACATAATCAATTAACTAAATTTTCATGATGATTAATTAATGTATCCTTTGATGTGTATATCATCTATAAAAGGCACGACACATTCATGAAAATACCCAGCAGGGGTGAGTTTATAAATACCACATAGGATGACTCAAAACCAAAAATAAAGATCAACAAAAATAAAATAGAAGTTATAATAACCCATAAATAGAGTGATCAAGTCACAGTTTATATATATATATATATATTCCTATAAATAAAAAAATATGATATAGAAAGTGGATCTATATCTCCACATCAAATCAAAGGATGATGAGTCAATCAGCAGCTCCAAAGGCTCATATCTAATGACCAGAATCTCATGTGTCTGTATGAGAATATGATGGAGAGAACCCATACCTTTCCATTTATCCCCAACCTAAATGGGAATTATATAAAATAGGGGATCCAAACCCAAGTGTGATAGGGGTTCCACTCAGTAGATAGTGGTTTCACACCCTGGTGAAATAGGGGATTCCACCCGATAGATTGATGACCTCTGCCTAGGTGCGGGAGGGAGGAGACACTATATAGACAAAGAAACAACACACAGAGGTGGTAGGGGATGAAAACCCATAAATATAGAACTTCTTCCCACGTGATATAGTGGGTACCACAAAACCTGAACATAGAATAAGGGGATTCTTACCCTTGTGTAATAGGGGCGTTTCCTACCCCATGAATCTCTTTGATGATGTTTTCTAACCACTACTATTTTCCATGAATCACTTGAATTAGCTGTACACTCAAACCACCTCAAATCATATCTAAAATTACATTATAAAGGTAGTATCACGTTCAATGTGGAAAACTGCTCAAGATAATCCCCTCACTACCAACATGGTATATGATGTGTACCTAGGCTCACATAATGTGTACACTAAAATTTCCACCTGGACATGTCGTCTCATACACATAGATTTTAAATCAATGTGGCACTAAATTGAATGTACACATGGTAAATGTTATTTCTTGGACACTCAAGGCCCCTCCCATAAACCACATCGCACGCTCATGTACATCTTCCCATCACCATGTACCTCAAGATGTGCCTATGTAGTGAGGTGGTGTTTGATTACCAGGACTTCCCGTGTACTCCTTATCATGCTCAGGTGCTCTTGAAGTACACATCGATACACCAACACTAGGTCACATGGTTTTTATTTTCCATACATAGCACGTGAAACATATATTTCCCAAAAAACTACCCCATCACAGTCTGGGGACTACACAACACGTGTTTCAAGAATATGTGCCATGTTGTCAGTTTTTTTTCAAAACAATACCTAGGTAATCACTCCCACATCTCGCTGCAAAATTAAAACTATTGTTTTTGATGTTAATATCAATGTGGAGCGTGGATGTTGGGTTAACCATGCCCAATCTATCACTCATGTCCAAATCCCAGCTACCTGAACATGTATGTGTCATCCCATCACTCCACACACTTCACATGGCTGATCTAGATCCCAAATCCATGAGGCCTTTAACTTCACCTCATATCCAACCTCTATCCATCCAAAAACTATTATTCAATTTTTCATACATGATATCACTAAAAATATGGGTATTTTGATCATTCTTGAACCGTCCATGGAAATTTCAATGAATAACCATTCTACAATATCAATCAAACATTTAATATTAATTACCACCCCTACCTAATATCTAGGGTATAAGGATGGGGTTCAGTTATTTAATTAAAATAGATAAAATTATTTATTTATTTTTTTAAATGAACCTACCAATGGTCACATCCCCGGAATGTCCATCATTGACC
This sequence comes from Viscum album, assembly GCA_963277665.1. Taxonomy (NCBI): domain Eukaryota; kingdom Viridiplantae; phylum Streptophyta; class Magnoliopsida; order Santalales; family Viscaceae; genus Viscum; species Viscum album. The sequence goes on along the minus strand of OY728128.1, from coordinate 2,076,204,572 downwards.
AACACCCCTAGGTTTAACCCTATATTCCAAAATTAAATGTGGTCTCCAATTTTTCATCAAACTCCTTAGAAGAGGAAATCAATTTTTATTAAAATTATTCATGTCTATGAATTACAATATATTAATATTTTTAATATATAAATTTAGGGGTCTCGAGAAACCCAAACACTAAGCGGACTCCAAGGACAAATCCAAATATATACATAAAAATATTCAGTAGACTAATCCCTTAAAACTGGTATCGTTAAATTATCCTTAGCTTCAATTATTTTCTCCATGAGAAGCACAAGACAAATAGGGTGGGGGTACTGAGTCTAAATCTGACTCTCATGCTCCCATGATTTCTCTTGCATGATATTGTGCTTCCAAATAGTTTAAACCAAAGGTATTATCTTTCCAAACAAAATCATCTCCTACTAATAAAAAATCACCACCAGGTACTGCATGAAGGATTCCATGTCTGCGATGTCCATACCACCTTAGTAAATAATGTTTATAGAGTCATTAATTTATCTCCTTTTTTTTAACATGGAAAACACCATGCCCACAATCCAACTAAATAGAAAAGGTAGGGCGATAAGTAAGCGCATCAAACCCCTTAAGATCATGAATTCACCAATGAAACAAAGGGATATCATTCCTCATAGAGAAAAAACATCATAATACTTATAATGGGAGACTCTCAAGAAAACATGGCCCCCTTACTCTAAATCCATGTCCTATGATGTCGATCTATATAAGATTTTTGTTTTCTTTGAGATGTCCTCACAATCTCATGGATCACCTAAGTCTTCACTATTTTCAACTACACCATCCTTACCCAAATAAGAGATTCCTTGCCTATCCCAGTCTAACATAATGGTGACCGGAAAGGTCTCCCATAAAGGGACATTAATGTTTTCGTGCGGATAATATAGAGATATATGTTATTATAAGACAAGTCTTCTAATTTAATATCATCCTCCTAAATCTGAATGATATTCAGAAAATAGTTTCTCAACATATCCTTCAACACATGGATATCCATTTAACCTAACCATCCTTCTAGGATTGAAATATTTTTCTCATCCATAATTATGTCCCAAGATCATATGGTATTCCTCTCCACAAATATGACATGAATGGAGAAATACGGTTGGAGACTATCATTGAGGGTAACCCATGAATCTGGATGATATCCATCACATAAATATACCCCAAAAAGTCAAATGAAATCTAATATTCTATTGAATGGATATGTGTTGAGTAGGAAACCTATTCGACAATCATCCAAACATCAACATGGCCTATCATGATCCATAGAATCCCCATTACAATTTCTATGTATATGTCATCCCATTTCAACATGAGTATCTCAAGAGGCTTTGTAAAATCTACCAAAACCCAGTTCTTATGCTTTACCTTATAAAATGTTAGACACCTAGAGATGGACATGGTAATTATCCACCACAGTCCAACCCAACCTGACTATCCATGAATTTTCATTTACATATTTGTCTCATTGGGATGTATTGACATAGGATAGGTGTGAAAATCCAAAATCACCTCCTCATACAGCTGGACTGGAACCACCATCCATCATTGGTAAATGATGATAGGATCCCACCTATCAAAAAATAAATATGGTACATTTTCTTATTATATATGTTTATGTGCATCCTCCTAGTTGATTCTTCCCAACTAATCCTCTCCTGTATAGTAAATATGTAGAGTAATCACCATCATAAAATAATGAAAATATGTACCTTCCTCCTCAATCAGGGTCAACTATAATGAAGTTAACGCTCATATTACTCCTCCACCAAGAAATAATGATACTTTCTAATAAGATAGTTTTCAACCAATTCTCCATTATTTAGAGTATATTATATCTCTACGACATTGTACTAATAGATATATAACAAATACCTCTATCTCATGTTATGATCTCCCTGATTTATGATGTACTTGAGACTCTAGTTTTGGTGAGTAAACAAAAAAAAACTCACCCAAAAAATAGTACATCAACATATTCCTAGATAAGAATATCACAACCGAATCTTGGTCATTATTTGTGTTGTAATTCTAATGTGGTATGAATTGAATCGACCCATATGTGATTACAGTCTACCTGAACATCAAAATGAAATAGATTCTATCTCTAAAGTAATCACAAAACACTACGTACTCTTTTCCCTTCTTTTCTAGTAAAAATATAGAAGTACTACTCATCCTCACCCTTAAATACCCAAGATCTATTGAACACAGATATTTTAGGTAAATGGATTCCCATTACATGTCTTGGTAGTCAACGGGACTGAAATCCTAGATAAGGTCACCCTGAACCTCCTCTAGTACCCCTGCAACCCAGGAAAACTATGCACATAGGACATGATCATTGGTGGATTCCACGAATGAACCAAATAAATATTCACCTTTTCTATACCTAATCCATGATTATAGAAGAAATCCCCAAAAAAGGCAACCTCAGATATCCAAAATAATAACTTCAAGAGATTACAATAAATTTGGTTCTTCTAGAGTAATTCTAGGACCATCCTCGAATGATCTACAATCACCTCCTCCATTGTGTAAAAATAATTTATTCCATCCATCAAGAAAACCAAAAAAATTGCAATGTATGGTTGGAAGATCTATTTCATATGAGACATAGACACAAGTGGGAATTCTTCACAATGAATGGAATCACCAAGAGTTCATAGTGTCCGTAGAGACATTGGGATTCCATCATCAAAATATCATTCTTCAAAACACTTAACCAGTGGTATCCAAACCTATGTTCTATATTCATGAAAAAAATTCACACCTCTTAGTTGGTCAAAGTGATCATAAATCATCAATAAGGGGTTATTATTCATTATTGTTACCTAGTTTGGGTGATGATAATCAACACATAGACTCATTCTCCCATCAACCATTTTCCTAAACAAAACTTGAGGTGCCCAGGGGGGGACATAATTGTTATGATGAAATAGTTCCCTCAAAGGTCACCCAATTACACCCTCATATCTCAGAGTTTGATTTGGGCCATCTGATATGTTGAAAAAGATATTAGTGCAGTCCTGGGGTTTAAGTCAATGATGAAATCCATCCCCTATCATGAACTTAGTCTTAAAGAAACCATAGGTAAGATTTTCGTATAATTATCCACTGCTAAAGGAATCCAAATGCTTGAATATCCCACTACAAAAAGTTATAAACTCAAAAACTGTTTGGTGATGGGTTACTACTTTGTACCCACAAGACCCACTCACTCAGCCAAAAGATATCACTTTTGAGTAAAATTGAATCTTGTTTCATCCGTACAAAATCATCTAACTAATCCTTGATGACTTTTAATCGAGGTCGAAACCATGGAGAACCAGTCCATGCCCAATATTTCATTGTAAGGTTTTTTCATGGTGACCAAAAGGTCCCACAAGGAACTATATCCTTCTAGATCCAACTCACTCTATAGGTATATATGATATATCAATGAATCGATCCGTGTAAGAACCTCTATACTTAGCTAATAGGATGATGTTGTGGGTGTAATCTCTAAATTTCAGGAAAAGGATTGGGCAATGAAGGAATGACATGGAAATATTTTTAATAATACTGAGAAAGATTAGAAAAGGAACTAATCATACCTTGAATCATCCCATGAGTTTCATGGCCATCTACCTCTATAGTATGATGCTTCTCACAACCCAAAATGATAGCTCTCTTAGCCTAAAATGGGATACTTGATGGTTACAATGACCCATAATTTACATACATTTTTATTACTTCATAATTGAAGCATAATTTTTACAACATATAAGAAAATAATGATTGGACCGTATAGGTATAGTGTCTTTAGAAACTGAGAAACATAAACAACTGGTTCATAAAGAATCTACATTGTCTCCCATTTATTTCATCATTTCTAGAGTCCCTTTTAGAATATCCTACTTAATATCTTTATTCCTGACCCGTGGAAAAGAAAACATACAAAAGGGTGAGATCAAATGCTCAGTAAGGGTAAACAAAGGAAATATCAATCATTTCATATTCCTAAGAACATAACATTTTTTAAATTTTAACCTGCAAAAGAGATCATAATATCATAACATGGGATAAATCATGATAGTGAAAGTGAAATACCAATAATCATAACATATAACATCAATCTTTGTGGCATACACAGATAATCATAGAGAATCATTTCTTATTAGTCTAGACTCATTGCCAAGACTATCTTAGCAGACAAAGTCCATTTCTGAACCGATTTCACTCCTCGTTCTAGTCCTGTATCACTGAACCGGTTTAACTTGCCATTCCAGCCATGACTATCTAATGAGATAGAAATCTTTTCCCAATGCATTGGAGGGAGATATAGGTCGCACCCATCCCATAAAGAAACCATTCTTATGTGTGCCACAAAATCATAAATCATACATCATAGCATAACCCATTCAATAAAAATGGGATTCTTTAATATCATGTCGTCATAAAACAATCCATATAAGATAAAGGACTTCATAAAATAATTCCATCATAACATAATCAAATAAATGTAATAATAGCGATATAGAAAGAACCATATATTATCTTATATGTAAAATAATTTTGATAATACACTTGATCTCCATTCTTGAGGAAAATATCCTTTCTACTTCAAACATATTTTTCTATTCTTAAAATGTCATAAAATTTTAAACTAAAAGAATTTAATTAAAAATAAACTTGAAAACGTGAAAAGGAAGCTTCATGGAAATAAATTTCTATGAAATCATAAAAATCCATCCATGCCGTATAAGTAAAAAAAATTCTTCTTGTACTTTGGCCAGAAAAGTCAAAATATCTCATACTGAACACAAAAAAAGATTCCTTTCATATCATTTTCTAAAAATTAACCAATTGGTAAAATTGGATTAAAAAAATTATAGGAGGATTGAAATAATATTACATATTGGGTAAACATGGATGTGGATTATAAATACACCACAGTAAATACCAATGTATAAACAATCTCAGATAAAAACGAGATTGTGTGATTTTCCGTTACCTTAGATCCGATATGCTTCGTACGTATCCGAACCTCATGTATAATGATTTAAATAATTTCATTGACTTATTAAAGAATCATATTCATTGTTATGATATCGTATATTGTCATATTCTTATATTATTATTAGTAATATTTCATTGCTACTTGTTATTCGGGTGTTCATTGCTTTATGTTCTTATGCATGTCTTGTTGAATAAAAACTTATTCCTCTTTTTAGGTTATAGATTAATTATTTGAAGAATGTTATTAGTGTAATATATATCATATTTATTCATTCAATTCATATATAAAATCATTATTCAATTAAGATCGTGTAGAACGAGTCGCATCACATCGTGGAGTCGGTAGGCCGTACGTATGCACGAGCGATGATATCATTCCCATAACTATTGAATGGTATTTGAGTGGAAGATGGAATGTATCAAAATTAGTATCATGTTATAATAACAATATATAGTTATTCTTACACAATTATACCAATCCATGTAAGGTGGTGGTGGAAAGCAGATTACACCACGGCGTGGAGACGGTATTCCGTACGTACGCACGCGTGGTGATTTCATTTTCCTTAGGATGGATAGAAGGTGGAATAGGATTGTTTAATATTTATAATAACATATCAGTATATGAGTGATACTGATGATATTAATTTGTGATTAAACAAATAAATAAGAAGAAGTAGAAGAAAAATAAATTTGAAAGAATCTGTAAAGGACATTACATCTTCTTTAACGCGCCTCTTCTTAAACTCCTATAAGGGAGCAATAGATTGTATTTGAAGAAGACCAGGATCTATAGGATATTTCTAGGGTAGTGGAGAAGAGAACATGTCATGGGTTGTTTGAGCATAAAGGCTCAAAGTGGTTTGAGGAGGAGAGGGAGGAGGTTCCCTTTTATAACAGAGGAGAGGGGCACCTTTGGAAAAACATAAAATTGTATTTTATAATAAATTAATATTCAGTTTATAATGGATCTAAATTGATTTATTTCGATGATAGGGTAGGTATGGGTCGCAATAATCTCAACCAATATGTTTCAGACACGTTAAGGTTACCATTTTAACCTTATCATTGAGATTTAACTCTATGTTAAGTAATATAACTTTTATTGAGTCTTCATGTATTATTACACTATATGTTTAATAAACATACTATAAACTTCCAATAGAACCCAAATTGGTTCATTAAAGTAATATATATTATTATATAAGTCTTTTGGAAAAACTTTATATTTTTAGGAATATAATATCAATTAATAATTTTAAATTTGTTTTAAAAACTCTTTTTTGTCAATTTGTACACTATTTGGTATTTTGTTTTTTTTTGTTAAATTTATAATAGCATTATTACTTCGAAACATATTAATATAACGAACTATATTATGTTATATGGGCCTATAAAAGTATTTTAATTCATAAAACATCTAAAATTACATTTATTTGGGTATTTATAATATCAATTATGTTAATATTTCATTAATAAAGTAATTACTACATCATCATTGTGTCATAAATAACATAAATTATTTAATGTATAAAAATTATAAATAAAATATCATTATGTAGGAAATAGTTTTATCTTTCTAATTAATATTTATAATCAAATTTATCTTATGTAAAACCATATATTAAAAATATTTTACTTATTAAACATTGATTTTCACTCTTTTAACTCCTCTTTGAATTAAATAATAATAAATGTCCTAATCTAATCCATGTGGATCTAAATGGTGAAATATTTTTCCTAAGGTTGTTTTTGGTCGAATTACACTTATCCAATAGAATTAGGACATGTGTTAGGGTAATAATAATATCATTTTTACCCTTAATTACCCTATTTACTTTTAACTGTGGTGAAAAAAAGTTAAAAGTTACTATTCAAAAAAATTGTTCTTATCTTATTGAACGACATTTCACATACTGATATAAAAAGTGTGTCTTGGATTTTTGAAAATCCACTCCCAGAAGTGGTAAAAATATGTTTTATGTAAATTTTCAAATTCTCCTAGGAGGTGGGTAAAAGACGGTGATAAGTTCAATAAAATTTTTCTATATCTGAAATTATTATAAGATGACTCCAATGAATTCAATTGAACATATATAGGTATTATATATCTATTATGATCAAAAATAAATTTAAATAAAATAAATTATTATTTATATAAAAAGTCAGTTTTAAACCAATAACGCAGTGTTTTTAAATTCATTAAAAATAAAAAAAATCAGAAAAATACCTGTAATTCACCCTAAGATAATTTTGATATTCCAAATCCAAAAATGAAGTCCATTTTGAAAGACAAAATATATAAAATTTAAAAAATTGGGTATTACTATTCATAACAGCTAGTTTATATAATATTTTAATAACATATCGTTGTTTAGTGAAACTCAGTATTGTGTACAATTCAAGATATCGAGGAAGGTTTCTATAGCGTGTAACGCAAGCCAATACAGTGTTGTATGTAGTGAAAGATTCCTTTAGTGTTGTTTATTATATAATACATAAAAAAAATATTTCTCATAAAATCTCATGGTGTTACATTTTACCCCACTTAAAAAGAATTTTTTCCCTTGAAATTCGTCACTTCGTAACAAACAAATGATGATACCTCTCCCTCATCATATCCTAAAGTTCCCATGAAGCTTATTCTAATTAGTGGTTCCTCCATAGAACATAAACAAGCGAGTGGTCTTGTTTCATAGAACTTTTTTTCTACGATCTAGAATCTCTATTGGTTGTTCTTCACAAGAAGGATCTTGCTCCAGCAGAACAATTTCTGAGCTTAGTACATGTGAAGGATCAGGTATGTACTTTCTCAGGAGAGATACATGGAACTCATCATGAACTTGAGAGAGATTCGGTGGAAGTTCTAATAAGTAAGCTACCTTCCCAACATGATCCAGTATTTCAAAAAGGACCAATATACCTTAGGCTCAGGTTGCCCTTCTTTCCAAATCTCATTACTCTCTTCCTTGGAGATATTTTTTAGAACACTTTATCACCAACTTCAAACTCTAGGTCTTTTCTTCGGTTGTCGGCATAAATTTTTTGTCAACTCTAATCTTCTCTTATGTGTTGTTGAATAGATCTTACATTTTCTACCATCTCATCAACAAGATCAAGTCCTAATAGATTTCATTCCCCATCTTTATCCTAGAAAGCTGGAGTTCTGAATTTCTTTCCATAGAGAGCTTCATAAGGAGCCATATGAACACTGGAGTGAAAGCTATTATTGTAAGAAAATTCCACCAATGGTAGGTGATTATCCCAACCACCTTTGAAATACATAGAGCAAGCTCTCAATATATCTTCTAGATTTTTAATTGTCCTCTCAAATTGACCATCTGTCTGAGGATGATAAACAATGCTGAAACTCCACACTATATCTAGAGTATGCGGAAGACTTCGCCAAAACTTCGAGGTAAACCTCATATCCCGATCAGATATAATAGAAAGTGTTACTCCATGAAATCTTACCACTTCCTTCACATATATCCTGGCATTCTAATCAAGAGATAAATATTCTCTAATATAAATAAAGTGTGCCGACTTCGTAAAGAAGATCAACTATAACCCATATAGCATTATTGCCTTAGGATGTTTTAGTAAGTCCAGTGAAAAAGTCAATAGTCATGTTTTCCCATTTCCATTCTGGTATGTGTAATAGTTGTAACATCCCCTTAGACTTTTGTCTCTCAGCTTTAACTTGCTGACAAACCAAGAATCGAGAGACATATTCAACAACATCTATTTTCATACCATCCCACTAGAAGTACTCCTTCAGGTCCCTATACATCTTCGTGCTTCCAGGGTGTATAGAGAATGAAGAACTATGAGCTTCCTCCAATATTTCCTTTTTTAATTATGGGATGGGAGGAACACAAACCCAATTCCGGAACCTTATTTTTTCATCACAATCAAAGTGAAATTCAGGAACATTTCTCACCTTCTTTAATAACTCCACATCTTCTTTCCATGTCTCTTTAAACATCGCATTTATAGATGGTTGAACATTAATTTGATAAGGTAATATTTTTCCCCTTCCATTATAATTCCAAGATCCATCCTTTATAAAACCATAAATATTGGATCTTTTGTGATCCTCATCAGGGATAAGTTATCATGGTCTTGTCAACTTAATTCATCTGCCACCTTATTTTCTTTCCCAGGGTGATAATGAATTGAGTATTCATAATCCTTAATCATCTCCAACCATCTTCTTTGGCGCATATTCAGCTCCTTTTGTGTGAACATATACATTAAACTTTTATGATTAGTATAAAATCACACCTTTCACCATAAATATAATGCCCCCAAATATTTAATGCATAGATTACCACAGCTAATTCCAAATAATGAGTTGGGTAATTTTTCTCATGGATTTTCAACTGTCATGAGGCATAAGCTATCACAATATCGTTTTTTCATGAGAACACACCCCAATCCCTTCGTGGATGCATCACTGTAGATCACAAACCTTTCTCCACTACAAGGCAGTGTGAGCACGGGTGCACTAGGTAACCTTCTTTTGAACTCCTTGAAATTCTCTTCACACTCCTTCGTCCAAACGAACTTATCTCCTTTTCGAGTCAACCTAGTGAGTGTATTGGACAATCGTGAAAAATATTTCACAAAACGTCGGTAATATACAGCCAAACCAAAAAATATTTGGATCTCAGTTACTGTTGTTGGTATCGACCATCTTTCAATAACCTCTTTTTTTGCTAGATCCACAGATATCCCCACTTTTGGGATTATATGACACAAAAATGAAACTTTTTGAAGCCAAAATTCACACTTGGAAAATTTGGCATACATATTTTCCTTTCTTAGGGTCTTTAATACAATTCTCAAGCGATCTTAATGTTCTTCCTTACTCTTTGAATCAACAAGAATATCGTCTACAATGATTACCACAAACTGATCAAGATAGTCTCTAAGGACTTTATTCATCTGATCCATGAAGATAGAAGGGGCATTAGTAAGACCAAATGGCATGACTATAAATTCATAGTGTCCATACCTTGTATAAAAAGCAATCTTTGGTATATCCTCCCTTTTGACGCTTAATTGATGATACCCTAAATGAAGATCAATCTTGGAAAAGTATTGAGCTTTGCGTAGTTGGTCAAATAAGTCATCAATGTGTGGGAGAGGATGTTTGTTATTTATAGTGATCTTGTTAAGTTCTTGATAATTAATGCAGAGTCTCATTGATCCATTTTTATTCTTAACAAACAGAACATGTGCTCCCCAAGGTGATGCACTAGGGCATATGAATACCTTATCAAGATTCTCTTAGAGTTTCTTCTTCAATTCCTGCAACTCAATTGTGGCCATTCTATAATGTGTCTTTGAAATGGGCATATCACCCAGTATGAGTTCTATTGAAAACTCAACTTCACGATTTGGTGGAAGACTTGTAACTTCCTATGGAAAGACATTATCAAACTCCTGTACAATGGGAATATTCTTAATCGTTATTTTATCTCCAACCATTTGAGAAAAATAACCTTCATTTATGGGATTCAAGACCCATAATATGGATGAAATTTCCACTAGAAGGTTATATTCATCCTTGAATCGATAGGTGATCATAGATTGATTAGGAATATGATATTTGACTTCCATTATTTGGTAATCAATATGATCTCCCTGTAAGGAAATCCAATACATGCCATGAATCGCATCAAATTCTACTATAGGAAGGATCACATGATTTGAAGGAAGCACTTTCCCACAAACGTCAATTAGAGAAGAATTATAAACTTTTGATGCAACAATTGTGCCATTAAGAGTTGTCATAGCTAACTCAATAGCTAATTGTTGAGGTAGTACAAAGATACCCTTAGAAAATTCTTCATAAATAAAAGAGTGGGTGGATCCAGAATCAAATAAAACATTTTCTACTTTAGAGTGGATGGTAATTGTACCTTTTACTACTTCATTATCGTACTCCACATCACCGATAGAAATTGCATGTGACTTTCCTTTGCCGTTGGCATTAAGAGTCTATTGACGTCAATCATCATCAACAACCCTTCAATTCGGGTATTGATTAGCATAATTCCCCATTTCCTTGCACTTGTAACATTGAAGTGTAGGAGGTGCATTCTGTGTAGCCCTTTCTTTGTTCGCATCACTAGACATCTTTATACCATCATTACGGCATTCAAATTCCCGATGACCTTCTTTTCCACATTTGAATCATTTACTTATCCCTTTAAGACAATTCCCTCCATGTTTCATTCCTCAATTTTAGAATAAGGGAAAAGTCATCTTCTTTTCAGTGTGGTATTTAGATTTCCCTTTGAATTCCATTTTACACTTCTTATAAAACCCATCTGACAGATGGGATACTCCAATCTCCATATCAACCTTGAGAGCACATAGAAAAATTTCCTCGTAGCTATTAAAGTCCCTTATGGCTAACACCCTTAGAAGACTTGGTTTTAAGCCACTAAAGAATCGATCGATCTTACTCTTAGGCTGGATAATAATTCTGGAAGCATACCTTGAAAGTCTTGTAAAATTTTCTTCGTAGGTACCAAAAAATTCATCATCCTTTTGATTTAGTTCAAGAAACACTTTCTCCATCTTTGTTCAAAGAATACGAGGGAAGTAATTATTGAAAAATAAGTTCTTGAACTCATCCCATTCCATGGACTCAATTTCTTCTCTTTGCCTCGTATTATTGATAAGATTCCACCATTGATCAACTTCAACTTCCAAACGATATACTTCTAAGATGACTTTATCATGGTCAAAACATTGAAGATCTGAAAATATCTTTTCAGAAGTACTGATCCATTGTTCAGCAACTAATGGATCAGTAGACCCGCTAAATGAGGGTGGACACCACCTCATCATGGATTCAACATAATGTTGCTCCTTCCACTTATCATTTGGAAGTCCTACATTATCCATAGCTTGATAAAGTTGTGTGAGCATCACTACAAGATTTTTCATTCTATAATGTTTGGTTTCCCAGGGGGACAATCATTACATTTCCCATCACATTCAGCATTAACACGGTTCCTTCGGGTTCCAGCCATTGACTAAAACCAATAAGAATAGTGTGAGAAACCCTAATCATAATAGGAAAACCACATAATCAAGGATAAAATTTCACACTTAAGGTCTTATCATAAGTTATTCATGACCATGTCTAAAACACTATTATTATTTTCTATGCTTAGACATATCATTAGGGTTCTTACTAAGGATTTAAAATCCTAGTTTCCAAAGGTTGACTATACCTTTCCTCTGATACCAACTAAACGACCCAGACTTTACATACATTGTTATTAATTCAGAATTTAAGCATACTTATTACAACATATAAGAAAACAATTATAGGATTGTATAGGTACAATGTATTTAGAAACTGGGAAACATAAACAACTAGTTCATAAAGAATCTACATTGTCTCCCATTTATTTCATCATATCTAGAGTCCCTTTTAGCATATCCTACTTAATATCCTTTTACCAGACCTGGAGAAAAGAGAACACACAAAAGGGTGATCTCAAATGCTCAGTAAGTGTAAAAAAGGAAATATCAATCATATCATATTCATAAGAACATAACATTTTGAAAGTCATAACCTACCAAATAGATCATAATATCATAACATGGGATAAATCATAGTAGTGAAAGTGCAATCCCAATAACCATAACATATAACATTAAACTTTGTGGAATACACACATAATCATGTAGAATCATTTCTTATTAGTCAAGACACATTTCCAAGAATATCTTAGTGGACAAAGTCCATTTTTGAACCAAGTTCACTCCTCATTCCAGTCATGTATCACTGAACCGGTTTAACATTCTGTTCCAGCCATGTCTATCTTGTGAGATATAAATCTTTACCCAATGCATTGGAGTGAGATATAGGTTCACCCCATCTCATAATGAAACCTTCTTATGTGTTCTACAAAATCATAAATCATACATCATATCGTAACCAATGAAATAAAAATGGGATTCTTAAACATCATGTCATCATAAGACAATCCATATAAGATAAAGAATATCATAAAATAATTCCATCATAACAGAATAAAATAAATGTAATAATAGGGATAGAAACAAAACCCTATATTATCTTATATGTAAAATAATTTTGATAAAACACTTGAACTCCATTCTTGAGGAAAATATCCTTTCTACTTGAAAAACATTTTTCTTTTCTTAACATGTCATTAAATTTTAAACTAAATGAAGTTAATTAAAAATAATCTTTAAATATTTTAAAGGAAGCTTCATGGAAATAATGTTTTATGAAATCATAAAAATCCATTAATGCCGTATAGGTTAAAAAAACATTCTTCTTGTACTTTGGCCGGAAAAGTCAAAAAGTATCTCGTACTGTACACGAAAAAATATTCCTTTAATATATTTTACTAAAAATTCACTAATAGGTAATATTGGATTTAAAAAATTGTAGGAGGATATAAATAATATTACATATTGGGGAAACATGGATGTGGATGGTAAATACACCCTAGTAAATACCAATGTATAAACAATCTTAGATAAAAATGAGATTGTGAGATTTTCTCTTACCTTAGGTTCGATATGCTTCATACATATCCGAACCTCCTTTCTAATGATTTAAATAATGTCATTGAAATATTATAGAATCATATTAATTATTATGATATCATATATGGTCAAATTCTTATATTCTTATTAGTAATATTTCATTGCTACTTGTTATTCGGGTGTTCATTGCTTTATGTTCTTATGAACGTCTTGTCGAATAAATTCTTATTCCTCTTTTTAGGTTATAGATACCTTATTTACAGAATGGTATTAGTGTAATATATATCATATTTATTCATTAAATGAATTTATATAATCATTATTCAATGAATATCATGTAGAATGAGTTGCATCACATCCTGGAGACAGTAGGCCGTACGTACGCACGAGCGATAGTATCGTTCCCATAACTATTGAATGGTATTGGAGTGGAAGATGTAATGTCTTATAATTAGTATCATGTTATAATATTAATATATAAGTATTCATTACAACATTATACCAATCCATGTATGGTGGTGGTGGAAAAAAGATTACACCTCGGTGTAGAGACGGTATTTCATAAGTACGCACACACAGTGATTTTATTTTCCGTAGGATGTATAGATGGTGAAATAGGGTTGTTTCATATTTATAATAACATATTAGTATATTAGTGATAATTATGTTATTAATTTATTATGGAACAAATAATTAATAACAAGTAGAAGAAGATATAAATTGGAAAGAATCGGTAAAGGACGTTAACTCTTCTTTGACGCGCCTCTTCTTAACCTCCTCTTATGGAACTAAATATGGTATTTTAAGATGACCAGGACCTCTAAGATGTTTCTATGGAAGTGTAGAAGATAAATTGGTAGGGGTTGGCCGATCTTGAAGGCTCATAGTGGTTTGAGGTGGAGAGGGAGGAGGTTCCCTTTTATAAGGGAGGATAGGGGCACCTTTGGAAAAACATAAAATATTATTTTATAATAAATCGGTATTCGGTTTATAATGGCTCCAATGTGATATATTTAGAGTCTATGGTAGGTATGGCTAGAAATCCTCTGAATAAATATGTTTTGGACAAGTTTAGGTTACCATTTTAACCTTATCATATAGATTTAACTCTAAGTTAAATAATTTAACTTTTACCATGTGTTCATGTTTTATTACACTATATGGTTAATAAACATTCTATAAACTTCAAATAGAATCCCAATTGGTTCATTAATGTCATATATATTATTATATAAGTCTTTTGACAGAACCATTGTAACACCCCGACCCCAGCTACCCAGAGTCGGTGCATTACTTCGTAACATTGGCATGATCACAAAAGATCAAGTCTCGAAAGACCGATTAGTTTAGTAGCCTTGGAAACACTAAATACATTCATAAATGTTACATTACATCATAAAGTGAAAATATACAATAACAAAGTCTCCATAGTCCACACTCATATCCTCTTCTGACTATCCCTGCAGGTTATTCGTAAAATACTTCTTCACATCCTAGAAAATATTAAAACATTTAAAGGGGTGAGCTCAGATGCTCAGTAAGGATAAAAATATTGCGGAAGCTTTCATAAATAAACATTAACATTTAAGGCAATGTATAACTAAAACAAAATCCTTTATAAACTTGAACTTTAGCATAATATGGCAAAAATATAATTAAATAATGCCATTTATTTACTCACATGGATATTCTACAAGTCGAATAATCACATGCAATATCAATAACCACTTTCATAATGATGGAATGCATATTTCCAGACTATCATAACCACGTATCCAAGGCCTCGTTCCAAGACTACAAATAATATTTTGTCAAGGCCTCGTGCCAAGACACTAGTTCTTCTCATGAGACCTACCGATGCATCGAGGAGCTGTAGCGGGCTCCGCCCGTCACTTATTAAGTCCAATGCATTCCTCATATGAATAGGTTTAAACATATCATAAACCATAACATAATCGTATCATATCAAATGTGCATAAAGGAAACATAACATTTCCACATTTCAATCACAAGATATCAATACAAAACATTGATATAATAAAAACACTTTCAAAACCATTTTCAATACAAAAATAAAAGAAAGCTAAAAATTTGTATTTATTTTTCATTAAAAAAATGTTATGGCTTGTAGAGGAAGCCGAAACTCAAATAACGGCAGCAGAGAAGTCGTTGTCTCCGTATACGTACAAAAAGAAAAACATTACTTTTTGTCGTTTTGTAAAAAACTTCGTATAAAAAGATTCCTCTTGAATAAAAGTAAAATTCAAAGGGGTTTATACACCGTATAAATGAAATTTGTGTATAAAACAAAATATGCCTCAATGAATGGAGATTGAGACGAAATCATTTAAAAAGATAATTTTTAAATAAAATATATCTATTATGTGTTTTCACTTTATGTACACATAAGTAAAGTATAAATACAAGATAGGACATAATAATATCATGACATAATTTGAAAGTAGGAGATTAACCCAATGAATGGAAATCGGGTTATGAAGTTCCCTTACCTCGTGTCCGAATTCACTCGACCGTTCCTTGATCTCCTGAATAATAAACTAGAGTTAATCTCTACCTTCTTAAGAACCTTTTTCAAGTTCATTATTTCTTTTATATCACTTATTACCGTGTCATGAACATTATGTAATTATTTAAGTTTATAACGGTCGTTTTTTCGATCTTAGGTACATGAGTCAAAAATAAACTTCATATAATTAAAAGTTGGTCATGTGGTGAAATATCCATTATATAAAGAATTATATTCATGATTTAGATATCATATATCTCATATATATCCAGTATATACATGCATTTATAATATTCCATAACGTTTAGAGGTAAGAAATGAAATGCACCATTCTTGGAGACGGTAAGCCGTACATACACATGAACGCTAATTTCATTTATATTTCATATTTAATGGAATTAAGTTATAATTATATAAAGGTATAATATAATTCCAGTATAATATATTGTATAATACTATTTACTCCATCCTTTATACATCCCACATATGACATTAACGATTCAAATCACTTTGTGGGGGCGGTAGTCCGCACTTCTTAAAATGAAATTATCGCGTTTACCAATAATGGAAATCATAAAGTATTCCATAAATGAGAAATTAAGAAGCATAAGGAAAACATAAAAACAATATATATATCATATATGAAAATAGTTTCATAAAAATGGCCACCATTAGAGGTGTAAAAAGAATATTGAACAATCATCATTTCGTGAGGCAGTATTTCGCCACCCACAGAAACAGTATGTTCTTTAACCATTAGACGATGGTGTGTGTAAGTGTAAACCAAATCCTTATCATAAAAACATCCTAGTATATTTTAGATATCGGTTTTGTTACAAAGGAAAGTACTAAAAAGAGTTTAAGGGGTTGGGGAATCAAAATAAAACAAAACAACATTAGAGAAGACATTACCTTAAAATCGGGTAACTCTTTTTTGATTTGAGCCAAAGGCTTCATTGAAAAGAATTCTGCCCAAAGAGAGGCTTCTAGGAGTAAGAGAGGGAAGTTGAGAGAGTATTTGGGCAGTGGTTGGCCGAGCCATATGGCTTGATGGTGTGAATAATGTGGTAGTGGTGGGGGCCTTTTATAAGAGGAGAGGAGGGGCACTCTTGGAAAGATTGAAATGATACTTTATTATACAATGGTTTTCAGATTCTAAAGGTCCCAAACTTATATAATTCGAGGCTAAGGTGATAAGGGTTCGAAATAGACTCATACAATAGTATTTTGACAAGTGTAATGCTTATATTTTACATTATCCTTCCATTTTATTAAAATCGTTAATTATTGAGGTAATTGCTGCATCATCATGGTATCATAAATAATTTAATTTATTTAATGAATAAAAATTATAAAAAAATATCATGTTGTAGGAAATATTTTTAGATTTCTAATGAATATTTATAGTCAAAAATATGACTTGTATAACCCTATTTAGAAATTGTTTTAGTAAAACAACTCTTGTTTGTGACATTTTTATTTTAATATTAAATAAAATATTTTTAATGTTATTTTCCTACCAAAGTGGCTCCATGGGGTCCCCAAGTTGACCCATGGATTGTTTTGGTCGGCCATGACTCATCCAATAGTGGTAGGACAAGTGTAAAGGTATTTTCATATTTTTATAAAATCATTTTTACCTTAAATTTCACTAATTACCTTTAATCATTATTAATTAAACTTAAAAGTTACTATTCACCAAAAATTATTTTAATCCCATTGAACCACATTTTACTTCATAATGACAACCATGTATGTCATATTTTTGAAAATAAAATCACAGAAGTGGTAATATTTCATTTAAATGAAAAAAACCAGTTATTTAACTACCACTTAGTGGTTTCACTATTTATCAAAAATTGAAGTTTTTCAGAATAGTGAAAAAATTTCACCCTAAGATATAATTGATATTCCAAATTCAAAAATGATGCCTATTTTAAAAAATTACGAACATAGAAGTTGCATTAAATAATTTTATAATTAATTCCTGCTGTCACAACAAATAGCGTGTTTTTAAGAAACAATATATATCAAAAGATTGACAATTGTTTATGTCCAATTTCAACGTGAAATTAATTCTAATGAACACCATTGGATAAAATTGTAAAAATATATTATAATTATACTTTAAAACCACTCAATAGTATAATTTATCACTATAAATTATTTTGATTAAAAAAGTTGTTTTAAGTATTTTTCACTATTCATAAAAATTTGGAAGTTTTCAGAAAATTACAAAAAATTCAACATAGACTAATTTCAATATTACGAATCCAAAAATGAAGTCCATTTTGAAATATAAAATATATATAATTTCAAAAAGTGGGTATTACTATTCATAAGGGCTATTTTGATTAGTCACGGTGTGTTAGGATCTCGAAGTTGCGTACAATGCAAGCTATTGCATTATTGAATGAGAAGCGTATCGTGGAAGCTCGGGGTGTTACATTCTCCCCTCATTCAATAAATTGCGTCCTCACAATTTGAAATTTTTCTATGAAAATAAAAGGTTGAAAATATAAAATACCTTTGTGGAAACCCCACATCAGAAATAAGGTTAATAAAAATATAACATTAAAAGAAAGAAAGAGAAGTACAAAGGTCACCCGAGATAGCCCATACTAGGATTCTATGAAAATATGGATATGGAAGAAAAAAACCATCAAGGTCTGATGGAGAGTCGTAGAAAACTGGATTAGGAGAAAGTTAACCATAATAAAATCACAGACTTGTGATTGGTTAAATAGTCATTGAACCCCCAGTTGGAAAAGTTAACCGACAACGTTTTTGTTTTAAGTTACCTTTTATAAAGTTGGGGAATTTATTTAGGAGTTTTACTAAGAATGTAAGGGAATATACATACTTGTTATGTAGACTTTCATTCTTTAATAAATTGTTACCACAAACCCATCTTTCACTCTAAAAGATAATAGAACTCAAAAATATTCTATTTATCCTAATTGTATAAGGTTCAAAATATTAACACATACCATTTAGATTAGTAAAACTATTTTTTAATAACCAGGGACTTCCTGTAGGCTAGTGGTAGGTAATAAAGTCCTGTCTCACTATGTTTGTGGGTTCGATTCCTATAGCTTTGTCCGACCCGATGGGTTATGCCCCACCTTGCAGGTTGTACTTTTCCTAAAACTATAGTATTATAATATTCCAAAAATAATCTTCATAAATGTTTTAACCTTAAAAAATACTATCCAAAGTTCATCTTAATCCATTCCAACCTTTATAGTTACCCAAAATACCTCCATCCAGACTTTCTCTAAAAGGTTTCTAAATTCCAAAATCAATTGTATCATCGAATTCCTCAAATAAGGTAAAGTTTCTCTTATTGTCACATAGAAAAATATGATTACCTTCATCATATTAAAACCTTAATGAAATCATCAAGTACTGCAGTACAATACTTCTATATATATCACATTATTCTAATAACCAGAATATAATCCACGAGTCCAAAAGCACTGATACATTAATTATTCTTCTTCAACTGTAGTAACAGCAAAAGATTGTCCTTGATCCCTTGGCCTTTTCTGAGGTAAGTTTCCATGACGCTTAGGACATTCATTTTCATAATGACCCATTTCCCTACAATTGTAGCATTCAACATTGATAACCTCTTTCTTTCCCTTACAATCACGAGCCTGGTGACCTTTTTCTCCACATTTGTAACAAACTCCCATTCCTTTTAGGCAAGTACCAGGGTGATTCTTCCCACAATTATCACATAATGGAAAATCCTTGTTTCCCTTTTTCCCTTTATCTGTCTCTTGTTCCACCGTTCTCTTCTTCTCTTGCTTTATTTTGTTGTCATAAGACTTATAGAATTCCTTTTCTGTCTTGATATCACACGAGACTATATCCTCGTATGTGGAGAAAGATTGTGATACTAATGCTCGACAGAGAAATGGTTTTAACCCATCAAAGAAACGATCAATCTTACTTCTTGGGTTACGTATATAATATGCAGCATGCCTCGCTAACCTTGTAATGTTAGCCTCATACTTTGCGACATTCTCATCCTCATTTTTTCTCAGACTCATAAATTTCCTTTCCATATCTTCTTGATGGTCACGGGGAAAATATTTTTCTAAGAAAATCTCTTTGAACTCCCTCCATTCCATATTCGATACTTCATCATCTTCCTTTGTGTTTTGAATCAGAGACCACCACTGATCGACTTCTCCAGTGAGGCAATAGACTGCAATGACAACCTTCTCCCTTTCGCTACACACCAAGGTGTGGAATATTTTCTCTAAGGAGTTTATCCATTGCTCAACTACTAATGGATTTGTACCCCCATTAAATGTTGGTGGTTGTTGCCTCATGAAGCGGTCTAACATTGATCCTCCACGATGTGGATCAGGGTGCTCCATACGAGTAAGGTTATTATTCATAACCTGAGTGAGTTGTCCCAGTATGGTAATAAGTTGATCAGCCCCAGTTTTATCTTCAGATCCACAATAATTATCTTGAGCAGGAGGGAAATCCCTACACAAAGTGCGTGCATTGATACCGTTTCCATTCCTTCCACTAGGAGCCATTTCTAAACAATGGCATAAACTATATTAGTTTATGAATCGAAATACATAATTCTATACTTGTAAGATATTTAACATCAATTGAACTATTTATGGATATAATCCATAAAAATTTTTTCTTTGAGGAAGTATATACTCATAACCCTTCATAGTGGTTTGTAAAGAAAATGAGAATTATCATAAGCATATCCCCCGGGAGTGTCGTAACCAAGAGTGTAGCAAGGCCCGTTGTCGTGCACTAGTTCCCGTTCGAGTCTAGCTCAAGGTGGTGTTTTTGGGTTTTACCCCTAGGTACATCTGTGCCAGATCCACCTCTACCTGCTCGTATCCAGACAGGTATGTATTGCTCGGAAAACTCACAAAATCTCTATAATACCAAAATTCTAGGAAGTTCTTCTATACTAATCCTCAAAGTCTATCTTTGGGCTATGTGCTCTAATCAGAGTTTATATAAATCTAGCTTCCAAGGTTAGTACTAAAATACCTCTGATACCAACTGTAACACCCCGACCCCAGCTACCCAGAGTCGGTGCATTACTTCGTAACATTGTCATGATCACAAAAGATCAAGTCTCAAAAGTCCGATTAGTTTAGTAGCCTTGGAAACACTAGATACATTCATAAATGTTACATTACATCATAAAGTGAAAATATACAATAACAAAGTCTCCATAGTCCAAACTCATATCCTCTTCTGACTATCCTTGCAGGTCATTCGTAAAATACTTCTTCACATCCTGGAAAATATTAAAACATTGAAAGGGGTGAGCTCATATGCTCAGTAAGGATAAAAATATTGCGGAAGCTTTCATAAATAAACATTAACATTTAAGGCAAAGTAGAACTAAAACAAAAGCCTTTTTAAACTTGAACTTCAGCATAATATGGAAAAAATAAAATTAAATAATTCCATTTACTTACTCACATGGATATTCTACTATTCTAATAATCACATACAATATCACTAACCACTTTCATAATGATGGAATGCATAATGACAGACTATCATAACCATATAGCCAAGGCCTCCTTCCAAGACTACAAATAAGATTTTTTCAGGGCCTCGTTCCAAGACACTAGTTTGTCTCATGAGACCTACCGATGCATTGAGGAGCTGTAGCGGGCTCCACCCGTCACTTA
This sequence comes from Viscum album, assembly GCA_963277665.1. Classification (NCBI taxonomy): domain Eukaryota; kingdom Viridiplantae; phylum Streptophyta; class Magnoliopsida; order Santalales; family Viscaceae; genus Viscum; species Viscum album. Next base: position 2,076,182,765 of record OY728128.1, on the reverse strand, counting down.
TTAAGTCCAATGCATTCCTCATATGAATAGGTTTAAACATATCATAAACCATAACATAATCGTATCACATAAAACGTGCATAAAGGAAACATAACATTTCACACATTTCAATCACAAGATATCAATACAAAACATTGATATAATAAAAAAACTTTCAAAACCATTTTCAATTCCAAAATAAAAGAAAGCTAAAAATTTGTATTTATTTTTCCTTAAAAAAATGTTATGGCTTGTAGAGGAAGCCGAAACTCAAATAACGGCGGCGGAGAAGTCGTTGTCGCCATATACGTACAACAAGAAAAACATTCCTTTATGTCGTTTAGTAAAACACATCATATAAAAAGATTCCTTTTGAATAAATGTAAAAGTCAAAGGGGTTTATACACCGTATAAATAAAATTTGTGTATAAAACAAAATATGCCTCAATGAATGGAGATTGAGACAAAATCCCTTAAAAAGATAATTTTTAAATAAAATATATCTATTATGTGTATTCACTATATGTACACATAAGTAAAGTATAAATACAAGATAGGACATAATAATATCATGACATAATTTGAAAGTAGGAGATTAACCCAATGAATGGAAATCGGGTTAAGAAGTTCCCTTACCTCGTATCCGAATTCACTCGACCGTTCCTTGATCTCTTGAATAATATACTAGAGTTAATCTCTACCTTCTTAAGAAATTTTTTCAATTTCATTATTCCTTTTATATTACTTATTACCATGTCATGAACATTATGTAATTATTTAAGTTTATAACGGTCGTTTTTTCGATCTTAGGTACTTGAGTCAAAAATAAACTTCTTATAATTAAAAGTTGGTCATGTGGTAAAATATCCATTATATACAGAATTATATTCATGATTTAGATATAATATATCTCATATATATACAGTATATAGATGAATTTATAATATTACATAACGTTAAGAGGTAAGAAATGAAATGCACCGTTCATGGAGACGGTAAGCCGTACGTACGCATGAACGCTACTTTCATTTCTATTTCATATTTAATGAAATGAAGATATAATTATATAAAGGTATAATATAATTCCAGTATAATATAATGTATAATACTATTTACTCCATCCTTTATACATCCCACATATGGCATTAACGATTCAAATCACTTTGAGGGGGCAGTAGTCCGCACTTCCTAAAATGAAATTATCGCATTTACCCATAATGGAAATCATAAACTATTCCATAAATGAGAAATAAATAAGTATAAGGAAAACATAAACATAATATATATATCATATATGAAAATAGTTTCATAAAAATGGCCACCATTAGAGGTGTTAAAAGAATATTGAACAATTATCGTTTCGTGAGGCAGTATTTCGCCACCCATAGAAACAGTATGTTCTTTAACCATTAGACGAAGGTGTGTGTAAGTGTAAAGCAAATCCTTATCATAACAACATCCTAGTATAATGTAGATACCAGTGTTTGTACAAAAGAAATGACTAAAAAGAGTTTAAGGGGTTGGAGAAGCAAAATAAAACAAAACAACATTAGAGAAGACATTACCTTAAAATCGGGTAACTCTTTCTTGATTTGAGCCAAAGGCTTCCTTAGGAAGAATTCTGCCAAAAGAGAGGATTCTAGGATTAAGAGAGGGATTTTGAGAGAGTATTTGGACAGTGGTTGGCCGATCCATATGGCTTGATGGTGTGAATAAGGTGGTAGTGGTGGGGGCCTTTTATAAGAGGAGAGGAGGGGCACTCTTGGAAAGATTGAAATGTTACTTTATTATACAATGATTTTCGGATTCTAAAGGTCCCACACTTATATAATTCGAGGATGAGGTGATAAGGGTTTGAAATATTCTCTTCCAATAGTTTTTGGACAAGTTTAATGCTTAGATTTTACATTATCCTTCCATTTTATAAAAATCGTTAATTAATGAGGTAATCGCTGCATGATCATGGTGTCATAAATAATTTAATTTATTTAATGTCTAAAAATTATAAAAAAAATATCATGTTGTATGAAATATTTTTATATTTCTAATGAATATTTATAGTCAAAAATATGACTTGTATAACCCTATTTAGAAATTGTTTTAGTAAAACAACTCTTGTTTGTGACATTTTTATTTTAATATTAAATAGAATGTTTTTAATGTCATTTTCCTACCAAAGTGTCTCCATGGGGTCCCCAAGTTGACCCATGGATTTTATTGGTCGACCATGACTCATACAATAGTGGTAGGACAAGTGTATAGGTATTTTCATATTTTTATAATATCATTTTTACCTTAAATTTCACTAATTACCTTTAATCGTGATTAATTAAACTTAAAAGTTACAATTCACCAAAAATTATTTTAATCCCATTGAACCAAATTTTACTTCTTTATGACAACCATGTATGACCTATTTTGAAAATAAAATCATAGAAGTGGTAATATTTCATTTAAATGAAAAAAATCAGTTATTTAACTACCACTTAGTGGTTTCACTATTCATCAAAAATTGAAGTTTTTCAGTATAGTGCCAAAATTTCACCCTAAGTTATAATTGATATTCCAAATTCAAAAATGATGTTTATTTAACAAAATTCCAAAAATATAAGTTTCATTAATTATTTTTATAATTAATTCCCGCTGTCACAATAAATAGCGTGTTTTTAAGAAACAATATATATCAAAAGATTAACAATGGTTTATGTCCAATTTCAAAGTGAAATTAATTCTAATGAACAACATTGGATAAAATTGTAAAAATATATTATAATTATACTTTAAAACCACTCAATAGTATAATTTATCATTATAAATTGTTTTGATTAAAAAAGTTTTTTATGTATTTTTCACTATTCATAAAAATTTAGAAGTTCTCAGAAAATTAAAAAAAATTCAACATAGGCTAATTTCGACAGTCAGAATCCAAAAATGAAGTCCATTTTTAAATATAAAATATATATAATTTCAAAAAGTGGATATTACTATTCATAAGGGCTATTTAGATTAGTCGCGGTGTGTTAGGATCTCAAAGTTGCGTTCAATGCAATCTATTGCATTATTGAATGAGAAGCGTATCGTGGAAGCTCAGGGTGTTACAAACATAGATCTTTAGGAATATAATATTAATTATTAATTTAATATTTGTTTCAAAAACACTTTTATGTCAATATTGACACTATTTGGTAATTTGTTTTATTATACATCCACGAAAGCATTATTACTTCGAACCAAATTCATATAATGAACCATAATATGTTTTATTAACCTAAAAAATTAATTTGATTCATAAAAAGTATAAAATTACTTTTATTTGGTTATTTATATTGTCAATTATGTTAATATTTAATTAATAAGGTAATTACTGCATCATAATTGTTTCATATATAACATAAATTATTTAATGTATAAAAATTATAAATAATATATCATTATGTAGGAAATATTTTTAGCCTTATAATGAATATTTATAGTCGAATTTATCTTATGTATAACCCTATATTAATTTTTTTTTACTTATTAAACATTGATTTTCACTCTTATAACTCCTCTTTGAATTAAATAATAACAAATGTACAAATCTAATCCATGTGGACCTAAATGGTCATATTTTATTCCTAAGGTTGTTTTGGTTCTAATTACACTTATCCAATAGAATTAGGACGTGCGTTAGGGTAATAATAATATCATTTTTACCCTTAATTACCATATTTTCTTTTAACCATGGTAAAAAAAGTAAGAAGTTACTATTAAAAAAAAATTTATTTATCTTATTGAACCAAATTTTACTTAATAATATCAACCGTTTCTCAATTATTTTTGAAATTCCACTCCCAGAAGCGGTAAAATTATGTTTTATGTAAATTTGCAAACTCTCCTAGGAGGTGGGTAAAAGACGGTGTAAAGTTCAATAAAATTTTAAGGTTTCTAAAATTATTATAAAATTACTCCAACGAGTTAAATTGAACTTATATATGTATTATGTATCTATTTTTACCTAAAATAAATTTAAATAAAATAAATTATTATTTAAATAAAATTTTTTATTTTAACCGATAACTCAGTGTTTTCACTATTCATTAAAAATTGAAAGTTTTCAGAAAAATACCAAAAATTCACCCTAAGATAATTTCGATATTCTGTATCCAAAAATGAGGTCCATTTTGAACGATAAAATTTATAAAATTTCAAATATTGGGTAATAATATTCATAACATCTAGTTTATATAATATTTTGATAACATATCGTTGTTTAGTGAAACTCGTTTTTGCGTACAATGCAAGCTATCGAGGAAGGTTGCTCTAGCATGTAATGCAAGACAAGACAATGTAGTGTGTAGTGAAAGATTATTTTGTTGTTTCATATAATATAACACATAAAAACAAAATACTTCTCATAAAATCTCAAGGTGTTACAATGGTGGTGGGGCTATAATTAGAACATAGAATTTATCTTTATTAGTAGCTCCACCATCTTTAACTCCACTAGCTACGTTTCTAGCACCGCCTAACTGTAGGATACACTTAACATTATTCGGAGATCTATAATCGCATCACCACATCTAAATGCTGGTCTATATTCTTTAGTTATGCCCACATCAACATATTGGTTTGGGAAATCATGTTCCATGTCATCTCCCATCATAAACATATCACTACCTATATCATGGATAATTAGATCCTCTATGTAAACCCTATGCCAAAAATCCACATGAATTTTCCCTATAGTGGTGTGGCATCCTACACCAAGACCCTAATGACTGGAATCTACTTGCTATTGCAGTTGATTCAACCCTATGATGACTAATTCCAACACCAGTCACTCCGCATCCCTCTACCTGGATGATATCTATAAATATAACCCACTATAATACTCCAATATAAATATGTAAGCACAAGGATACAACCTTAGCATATATGTATTTGTGGAAGCCCTACTCAAAATTCCATTCCCCAAATAATCCACCTCATACCATGTCGATAGAGTAACACATTATGTTAGTGAACATCATATCATACTCAAAAATGCCATTTCACTATAATGTATTTAAGGAATCTTCTAAATCCACATGATGTGAAATCATGAAGGGTAACAGTCATCTTGAAAGAGTTTCTGGAAGTAGGACTAGGATAGATTCATATCATCAAGGGTTTGAATCATCAGACTCCACCAACACCCTTATTCATTATTGGAAAGACTAGATTTCACCATAATAATCTAATTGGCTAGGATTTTCAAAAGTCTTAAGAGTAGAATAATAGAACAAAGAAAATCTTTTACTTTATAAGCATCTGTCACAACATTTAAAATTAGTATCATCTAACACTAGAACATTTTTATCATGATAATCCTATATAAATCACCATCTTGACCTATTAGTACTATCCACTTCTTGAAAGGTGGGGGTGCTACACCCAACCCACCTGGAAGAAGCACCACATAAGATAGCCCTCGAGATATGTCCTCATCACTCGAAAAATGATGATCATCATCGTATATAGATATCCTAATTGAATTTATTCATGGATACACACTGGAATTGATCAATACATAACATGGTTAGATGAATATATATATATATATATATTAGGAGATAACTAAAGAATAAATTGAAAGATATCAATCATATATGATACATGTACAAATTTTTTTCTTATAACTGATGTCACATTATTTCATGTTGAGAAGAAGGTAGTTAGAGTCCTGGTGAATTGATATACCCACCACTACACCAACAATAGATTCCATGGACTAAAAGATTTGCACAAGACACTATAACAGCATTTCTCTAAGTTTGTTACTGATCCCCATCATGGATTCCACTCCAACATTGACCCAAAGATGAAATTATCTGATATGACTCATTTACAACCCATCCCACTGTGGAATGCATGGCCAGTGGGAGGCATTATGGAAAAACTGAAATCCCACCATAAATTGTATACGGGATGGTGACATGCACTAAGAAATAATAATTGAAATGGGATCCTTTTTTAAATGTACATATACACATGTAACCATCTATCTCCATGAACAATTATTAAGGAATAATAAATGAAAATAACATCTATGGTATAAAATTGAATAAAAAACCCTAGGAAATATATTAGAGTATGATTGTATAAATCCAAAGTGTACGGGAAAAGAAAAACACCCAAATATAAATAAATCCCCTACATGAAAAAAATTGAAATATAAGAAAATTGAATGGATCCAGACTCCTAATCTATAATTCTGACACCTATATGTGCTCAATACTCCCATGTATCACAAAAATCCACTAATGTATCCACCAATCTACCTATCATCTTTACAATATACAATATATGATGGAAAAGACCATGGTGGGATGATTATATATATAACCTGTTGGATTCCCTGAACACCAAAAAGGAGAAATAGAAAGATACAATAAATGTTAGATCACCCTACAGCTATGGATAATGAACCCCAAAATATATACATGCTCATAAAGAATCCCATGATTGGGAGAAATGGGATCTACATCTCCAAGACCTAGCCAAGGATAATGAGTCTTCTTATAGTTCCTAAGGTCCCTCTCTGATTCCCATTAGCACACAAGTTTTACCAAGAAAACCATGAAGAGAACCTACACTTAACAACCGATCCAGAACCCAAGGAGAAAAATCTCTAATAGAAATTTTTCCCCTAATGTGATAGGGGGTTTACTTGGTTGATATAGGAATTGTTCCCTGGTGTAACAGAGGGTACCACCCATTAGATATAGGACCCCTTCCCTAGTGTGATAGTGGATATCCACACAGTTCATAGAGGGCCCAAACACCAGTATAAAAGGTGGTGTAACTCAATAGATTGAGGACTAATTCCCTAGTGAGATAGGGTGCACCAGTCAACTTGATTTGAGAATAAGGGGACCTGCACCATACAACATAATGTGGTTACTGACCCCAGGAATCTCTCAAATGATACCACTTGATCATTTTTGTCATTCAATTGTTGTCTAAATAATAATCATTCTCATAAAATGTCACAGAATATCTCCAAAGACACTACAAAAGCTTACATCAAGTTATATGTGGAAACCATATCAGGATAGGCTACTCACATTCATTATCAAGGTTCTAAATAGGTAGATACATAATGTAGAAGTGTCAATGGGAGGTACATTCCATGTACCTATGACCACATATTGTGAATACTCCCCTTTACAGCTAGTTATTTTCACTCTTTCACAAGTCTTTTCAATTCATGTAGCACTACATGGTGTGTAAAAATTGCACATAGTGTTCCTTTTCATCCTGGACCCATGATCATGCACCTCATCCACTACCCATGTGAATCTGGTGGTGCCCATGTACATAGGGTTGTACTCTTATACTGAGGACATATTTGAGTACCAAGACATTTCCATATACTCTTAGCTATATATGTTCCTATTTACTCTAGGAGTAAATTATGAGCTTCTATCACTAGTTCACAGGGAGTATACGGTTCATGCATTGTGTGTCATGTATATCCTCCCTGAAACCCTAGCCATTACAATCGTGGGAAAACACAACATGTGTTCCTGTACTACATGTTGTATAGTGTGTTTTTTCATAGAAACATACTTCAGACATTACCGATCTTTATTTTCCACTGACAAAACTGATCCCAATTTAACTATCACTATGGAGTGTGAATCTAGGATATGCCATTTCTAATCCTTTGTCGGTGGATGTATTTCGACCACCCAAACTCTTATTGGTCATCACAATACACCGTGTACCTCATGCTACTGCTATATATTCCAAATCCATGATTCCATAACCCATATCTAGTATCCAACCATCTTACACCCATAAACTATTCTTTCACACATCATTCATGCGACCACTATAAATCTATGGGTTCGATCATGCTCAAACCTGGCTAGGAAATGTTGAACCATGACCCCATAGGAAAATAATGACGAACATGAAGAAAAGTGGGGGAATCCACAATAATGTGGTGAATCCATTGTTTTATAATGAAATCATGGTTGAAAATTAATATACAAGTTTGGGTGAATTATCAAATAATGAATATTAATTGGTTTAAAAAATTAAAATTTTTAAATAGGCACATGTGAAGCAAGATTAATCATAAATAACTAAATAAAATATATAAAAATCCATTATTGTCAAATATAATGGTAAAATGAAAATAATGATCCATTCCTAGATTAATTATTGATCACTGGTGATGACCAATTTCTCCAATAATGGAGAAGGTTCACTGCATTAACTACCTACCTCTTGATCCACCTCGATATGATCATCATCATTCTACGATCCCAATCTACCAAAAAAGAATGATTCCCACCTCCTCTCTAATCTCCCAGAGTTATGCATCTAACCGTATATTTTTTTTATAGAACTACATATTTATTGGGTGAATATTAGGTTAATTCATTTATTTAAAATAAATTATTAATTTTATCAAATGTACTCACCTTTTATCACATCCATGGAATGTCTTACACAGAACCACATTAGGTTATACCTAAGGAAAATCCATCATTTTTTAATAAATTGTGGTCTCAGATTTTTCACTTGAGGCCCAAAATATGATCAAATAATTTTTATTTAAACAATGTGTTTATATGCATTAAAATATATTAACATTTTTAATATATTAATTTTGATGTCCTGACACACACAATCAACATGGATAATCTGAGGATAAATCCATATATGTACATAAAATATATTCAATGTAATAATCCAAAAAAAAACTAGATTCGTTAAAATAATTCTTTAGCCTCAATTATTTATCATAGTCATTTAATTTCCATGGAGACTTCCAAGATAAATTCCATGATCAATAAGTGAGTGTTATGTAATCCTTATCCTTTTCTTCATAATATTTCTCTTAAAACCCTACACTACATATATTAAAATAATAAAAATAGTATCATTATTATACTTATGATTAAGTATGTTAATTGAATAAGAAATATTTATTCCTTTCTAACAACTTATAAAAACAAAAGTATGTCGATCATGCGTTGTGTGGACTACCACCTCCATTAAATGACATTTTTCTTCTTTTCATAATTATTTCCATTATATATAAAAACCATTTAAAAGAAAATTCACCAAAATAATTTTTTTTAATTAATTTTATTATTCTTATTTTAAAATTATATTGTGCACTTCCTTTACTATAATCACACATTGATATATAGTTTGTTAATGTTTTTGATTGTTTTAAACTTCTACTTATGCAGTGCTATTAAACTCAATCATGGATGAATATTGGAACTTAAATACTAATGTTATTTTAATTGAATAATCAAATAGTGGTTGTATACAGGTTTTTGAATTGATAAATTATGTTTTAACTTATTAATAAAATATAATATTTTATTTCTAAATTTTCCGAAACAAGACAAAAATGATTTAATTTTCACCCAATAATAATAAAAATAAATATAACAATTAAACACCATTTGACAAGAATTGTTCAATATTAAATGAGATATATACAAATAAGTCTCCAAAGAAGGCGTCTCATAAATTTTATTTGACTATTCAGGGAGTTAGGCACATATATATAATAAATCAAGAGTAAGGTATGGGCTTGTGCTAACCCAATTTTCCTCCATTGAGTTGAAATCATTATAACAAAATATTATTGTTACATGTTTATTTTATTATACTAAATGAATAATTTAATTCTATTGCCTTATTATTTTATCAAGAATTGTAATTATTCTTTATATCCTTAATATAAAAGTATTTACTTGAAAGGGGGTTCTTGTCTTAATTTCACTCCATGAGACAAATTTATTATTATACAACATGTATTACATGTAATGGTTTATCTCTTTCATAGTTAATATTTTTTATCATGATTATGTAATTATTATTTATATATAAATCTTCATATTAAATTCTATCCTTGAGGATTTTTATTAGAAATAATGTAGTGTTGAAAGAGATTTTTCAAACTCCACTGTCATTTGTTGAGTTACAAACATTCTTATTTAATCTATATTGTTACAATATTTATTTATTAAATATAATTAATAATATATATTTTATTTCCACTTTATTTTCTAGGGTTATAATATTCTCCCTTATAAACTCAATATCATATTATTATTAAATAAATGGTTAAGATACTTTTATGGATTCTTTCTCCCAAATTTCAATTATTTGATAAATTATTATATTATATTCCATGTGTTATATTATATATTTAAATAATTCTACTTTTAATTTTTATACATTGAATCTCTCATAATTTGATTATTTAATGTTCCATTTGAAATTATATCCTTTAAGGGAATTTTGTTAAATTGATTCTAAAGTAGTATGTGTTATTTGTCTCTATTTTCAATTCCATGTTCCATATTTGATATTACACATAGTCATTCCTTTTATATAGTGTATTAATTTCCCTATTTACTTCTTGTAAAAGTAATAGATTTATTTTAGTTATATTTTAATTCCATTGTATCCATATAATGTTATTTTTATTTCTTTAGAACCAATTGAATAATAGTGTTTGCAAGTCAATTTTGTTTCATTGATACATGATTTATATTCACTAACAGGTTCTTATTCATAGTTTATATATTGGAATAGGATTACATTATAAATTCTATCTTACTATTTTCCTTAGGGGGATTAAACCTTCAGAAATCCATAACTGCCTTATTCTTTCAATCTCATCCTCCATTTTAGGCATGTTTATTCTTTGATCAAATTTTCTATATGAATAAATTATTTTTCACAATATTTGTTCACAAGAATTCAGCTATGTTTACCTACATAAATTTTTTGGATTATTATTGACTTAATTTTATATAATTACTCTATATGTTAATTGTAAAATTGATGCATACTTAGAAAGATATTACATTTATTGTTTAGGTAAATTATTGACTAAAACTTATATAACTAATCCCTACAGTGTTAGTTTGAGAGAATATTACATAGATATATCTTCCAATTATTAATTGGGGAATTATTGGAAATATCTGTACTTGGTATTTAAATATATAATTTTATTCATAATAATAGAATATTAGACTTGTATTTTATATTTTATTCATTCCATTACTTTATGAATGTGTTGGACTTAATTAGTAATTGTATAGGTTTGGACATAAGCTGATTCTTGATGCATCGGTAGGTATCATGAGACGAACTATCTAGATTATTTTAGTGTATTATTTCACAAAAAAATATTTAACAAGTATATGGCCTCGACAGTATGTCGAACATGTCTACTATTATGATGTGTTGTCTTAGTACATGGAATTAAGTGTCCAAAAATATACATTAAATACTAAGGAACAAGTTATTCTTAACAATGTGTTTTTTATTAATATGTCAACTAGGGTGTGATATGTTAAATGTTTATTTTTCTTATGGAATTATTTTAATTTTTTACTCCCACTATATTATTTATGATCATTTTATACTCTCTTATGTTTTTTATTATTATACCTTATTTTTACCCTTAATTAGAAATTTATCTCGACCCTTATTATGTTTTAAATTACCCATGTTATGAAAAAATATATTTCACAAGATATTTCTAGGGGAGTAGTATGCATGTATAGTTTCATGGTATAAGTTAAAGACTTTTTATAGGGTAAATAGTTTATTATATAGTAAAAACAGTAACAATTTTATTATAAATACATGGTCTTTTTATGTTAATGTTTTTCCTAACTCTCTGCAAATAAAAACATAAAAGGTAATTCATTATTAAGTGGCACAATATTTTTTGTGAAATTTTAATTAAGGAAGGTTAATTTTGAGTCTATTTGGTTCATTATTTTGTTGTGAGGTAAAGAATGTGTTTATGAGTTCTTGATTCATGAGTGATGGTTTGTAATTCAAATGTTTGTTTCAAAGGAGAGCTCAAATAACCGTATAGATTAATATGTTATTGGTTGATGAAATGATGTAATCAAGGGGTGATATTTTATAATTTATCATAACATCAATGGTATAAATGACCTTTATGTTAGATGAAGTAATATTGAACTTTTTATGTATTTGAATATGATATCATTCATGAAAACACCAAGGGGTAAGTCTAATGGATAAGTTTAACATCCTAATGTTTTTTTAATGTAGATATTTTGTGGTTCTCCCAAAATAACACCATAATATTGATATTTTTCAATGGATGTGGTGGTGGAACAGAGGAACCAAGGGGTAATGAAACTAAAAATGATGGTAATGTATAGAATTTATCATCAGTCTAGTGTGTTATGAGAAGAACTAAGACTTCACACCTAGTTAGACTCTCAAGGAGGATATGATTTGATTGAACACATTCACATTTTATAGTTTTATGAATGAATTAATATGTTAAATAATTAATTTATGGAATTTAATAGAATAAATACTCTAGAAAAGTAGATTAATCTTTATTTGGTTGAATTAAAATATCCTGCTATATTTTTTAGGGTAATATATTTTGGAGGATATTTAAATCATTTTTCATTAATTATCTTAGGGTTTTCATCAATCATGTTAAATACTTTTAGTTTTTGTAATGGATGAATCCTGAACGATTCAAGTGAACATCAGATGTCATGGACAATGTAGAGATTCTCCCATTAAGAAATCTAATCTGATAAGAACTGAAGTGAAAACCATATAATTTTGTAAAAACTGATAAATAGAACAATGATAAGAAATGTGATAATTTTTTTAGTATCCAAGAAAAACAAAGAAGAAAATTATATAGTCTCATTGACATTTAGAGGATGAAGATAATCATGGTAAGAATGTTCAATTTTCTGTATGCCAAAATGAGGGAAGAAAAATGAAGGATAAAATTCCCAATAAACACGGAGATGTTTTATGTGTGTAAAATGATTTAATATAACAAATTTTAAATAGGAAAAATTTATGATCTCAGTAGAAAATGTTAATATAAATAATCTTCGGCTAGAGATACAACTAATAATTCAATTTCATAAATGTAGAAAACATGGAAATTAAAAAATTTAATTCCATAATCCAACATTTATCTGGGATGATAAGAACTAGAAACTTCCTAGATAAAGGAAATCTTATTCAGATATAAATATTGATGTGAGTTACAAAAAATGATTTTGAGTTAGTAATAATGATCATCCACTCAATAATTGTGAGTACTATATTCCAACCACTTACTTATTAATCAATTTTACCTAGAATGTTTTCTATATACATAAGATTATCACATTTATGACAACATATTGAATTATTAATAAACAATTCGGATTTTACAATTAACATTTCCCAAGATTTAGTTTATAAGAGTGTTCTACTCTTCATTTGAAAAACATTATGTGATTTTGGAAATGGATTGAATTTCTCCACAAAAAAGGAATCATTATTTGGAAGGAGTTAATATTTTATATCAAACTATGATATTCTATAAATTAATTGATAATTATGATATCCATTTAAAATAAAATTAAATTAATGGGTTATTAATTCTGAATAATAGTATACACTAGGCCAAATGTTTGGTGAAAATATCAATATTATAAATAAGGCTCTTATAAGGAAAACATATGTTTCCATGATTATTAGATTGATATAATACAATAAATTAAAATCTAATCCTTGTTTATCCTTCTAATAAACTTTTATATTTCCATTATTAGGTAATAATTAAAATATCATGGAATTAATTTATTTATCGGGGGGATATTTAATTCCCCTTAAGTTATAACACTTTAATATTGTAGTATATTTTATTACACATAACACCAAACTATTAAAAAAAATGATACATTTTATTTTGATGAAAATCTAAAATAAAATCACATAATAATATATATTACACACCCCATATTATTAATAACCCTAGATGAAAACATCTATTAGAAGTGCATAAATTAATAAGGGACTTTAAAAGAAAAGAATAAAATCTTGACCACTAAGAAATCACTTGGATCACCTTCAACCATGAGGACCACTAATAGCCATTGAAAACCTATAATGATAATGAAATTCATGAAAGTTAAAATTATATTTTGATATCGAAAATGAAAACTATAGATATGATACGTGTTACTTTATATGTGTAAATGTAATGAATATGTTTAGTAAGGCAATATATATGGAAAAAATTGTGTAATTGAAAATATGGTTGTTGAAAATATGGTCATTGAAAATATAATAATTTAATTTACATGTGTCAAATATGTTTATCAATGATATGTATGATTTTTAATATTTTTAAAAATATGTTTTAGAAACATAAAATAATGAAACAAAACAATAATATTTACCACAATTGATATATTATTAAAATATTTTATATGTTATAAAAGTTATTATTAAATAATTAAATTATAAAAACTTATAAATAAATCAATATTACAAGATTTAGAAGCTTATATTATAAGTATATAAATATTAATTAAATAATTAGTAATTAACATTCAATTACATTAAAAAATTATAATTTTGAAAAATATTTTTTAAAAAAAATGTATTTTATTAAATAGAAAAAATTATTTAAAAGATAAATTTATAGGTATTATAAGTTTATTTTTCAAAAATTAACTTCATTTTAAAATTTATCAGGTAAAAATTATCGTAGGGGTATTTTTTGATTTTCTTTTTGAAAAGAATTGATTTATAGGTGAATATTGAAAAACTATAAATAATAATAAAATCACCACTATTATGAAATTATTAAAAAAAATAAAGAATTAAATGTATTTGAATCATTTTATATAATTTATATTTAATTATAAGTAAAATAAATCTTTTAAAAATTTATGTTGTGTTTTTAATAACCATGTATATCGTTTTGGAATAATTTGTAATATTGTACTCGAAAAACTCATTTATTCACCTATATTAAAAAAGGATCATCCCATATTGATATTAAATCCAAAAAATTGATTTTATATTTTATAATCAACCTTAGAATATTATTTAATATGTTAATTTTCAATTTTTGGAATAAAATTATGATTTCTAAGAATAGAGTTAGGGACCAGGGTAGTGGTAAAAATATTATTTTCTGAGAATTTTTTAATTAATATCATGTAATTTTTTTAATAAATTAAATTAATATATTATTAAAATGTGTATTTAATATATTATTTTCTTCAAATATGTCAATAAATTATCATTTATTAAATAGGTAATAAACACGTAATATTATTAAGAACATTTAATGGAACATGTCTCTATAGAAAAGTTTTTCTAAATATATAATATTGTAAGTTAAAAGTAACTTTTCTATTAATTATAAATTTCATTGGACTAGATGGGGATTAATTTTAACTTCATAAAAAAAAACGTTTCAAGAGATTTTGTTTGATATTTTTAGTAAATCATATGTTACTTGGGTAAAAACATGTAAACATGATAAAAACAAAAAAAAAAAGGCAAAGGTAAAAATAAAAGAACAAATAAATTCCAAAAATTTTAGAAAATAATTTTAAATACATGGTTGAGGATTTATAAAACTAGTATCACTAATTATTCCTCTAATTCATACATTTTAAACCTCTAACCATTTAATATTTTCATTCCATTATTGATAAATAATGGTTGTCTATAATAGTTCCATTTTTTATATATAAAAGGGACACTTTTACACCTATACGCCACAAATATTCATTTAAATTGAATCATATAATTATATCATTTTCTCTTACTAGGATTATATATCATGTCTATAATCCACTGGTTTAAATTAATTATCCTAAACTATTCACCTCAAAAAAGTCTTTCTGGATAAAGTTTAATGACCAAGAGTGAGTATTAATTATTCCTTATATTTTTTTTCATAATATTTATCTTCAAAGACTACCATAAAATGGTAATATAAGGAAATAAGTATCATTATTATACTAAATTATAATTATATTTGTATATAAAAATTTCTTATTCTTTCAAAATAACTTAGAGAAAAAACAATGTTAACTATGTATTGTGCGAACTACCATCTCCATGAAATATTATTTTGTTATTATTCATCATGGTTTTAATTATTTATAAAGTAAACATAAAATTTTATTCACTAATATAACAAATTATAAAAAATATCATTATTATTATATTGTAATGATATTATAAAAACCCTTTACCATACTCACCCATCGATATATACTATGTTCACATTTAAAGTTGGTTTGACCACCTATATGATCAACACTAAAAAAATTCCATGAATGAATATGGGACCATAAATTATAATGTTATAATAAGATAATAAGTAAGTAATTATTGCTATATTAATATGTAAATTTAATATAATTGTTCTATATTATTATTAAAATATCATCTATGATTAGTAATATTACTGAAATAAGCTGAAAACGTTTCAATTTTCATGAAAACATAATAAAAAACTATACAAAAAATATATAATATATGATAGAAAAAGGAATACATTAAATGAAATATATATGAATAAGTCACCTTAGAATGTTTAAAAGAAGTTTAACTTTATTATTCAATATGTTATGTGCAGGTGAAGTATGAATTAGGAACATGGTAAGGGTTTGTGTTAATTATATTTTCTTTCATTAATATATTTTCTAATCTTATTATTATTCTCATCTTATAATCTACTGTTATCATTGATTTTTTTCTCTTATGTTGATACATATAAAGAGTTTAAGAACATCAATTTTTATATGTCCATTACACAAAATTATGAACAAAATTATTGCATCTAATATGTTTTAAAGGATAGTATCTGTAGAGATTTTTTTATTTTGTTGAAGAGTTATCAGGGATTAAAATGTATCTTATATCGTGAAAAATAGTTTCTATTTGATGGGAATTACATGTCCTTTGTTAGTTAAAAGTTATTTTTAACTCTTTAAAAATATAAACCTAAATGGTCATTAATATGTAAATAAATTAATATTTTTAGTGATAATGTAATTATTGATGGTTAAAATTGGGTTTCTTTGGTTCATTTCAAAGCTAGTATTTAAATAACATGTTTATGAGAGCAGAATCAAGGAGTGTGTTCTTAAAGAACTACATTAGGTATTAAAGGTGGTTTTTGGTAACTGTAGATAGTATGTTGTTATTAGTTATAGATTTAAAGCTCATCAATTGGTGATAGGTTGAGGTTTTCAAAATAAGAATGTTATAGTTACCCCTATCTATAAAATAAAGTCATATTTTTTGAGATAAGTTATATTTAGTGAAAATACTATAAATTGTTTAAGGGATAATTTTATGTATAAGATAACATACCCATGAATTGATATATTATTTATTATCAGGTTCTTCTAAAATTATATCTTTCTAGGAGAGTGATAAGCTGATGTGGTTTTAAAACCCTCTAAAGTTACAGGTTTAAGCCGCAGAATACTATAACCCATGTCAATAAGGTGAGACATTATTTTCCAGTGCTTCCTGATTAGAAATCCAATGCTAAGAGAGCCTTGTCTATAGATAGTGTGAGGATGGGTTTAATACTAGATATATTCCCAGGTTTTGTGTGATTTAGGAATGAAGAACACTAAAATAACATGTGTTGGACTGTGGAGACACTCATTATTCTAATGATGCATTCATGAATGTAGGTGGGCCCACGGTGTGGAATCATGTGTCTATAGGGAAACTGGTGGTTTCAAGTTTTCTAGGGATTGATATCAATATTAAAAGGTAGGGATCATGTAGTGTCATTTGTTCCAAGTTATTATTTTATAATTATAGAAACACAGTCTTAACATACACGGACATTAAAAATATTTATATGAATATTCTATACATTACTAAAAAATATTCCAGAGGACCCTAATAGTTTAGTTTCATTTGAAACGTGGAAAAAAAATCTTTTATTCTAGTGAAACATCTTCAATATATTCAATAAATATATCCATCATTAATAAGGGTAAATAAGGTATATATGTAAGAACAATCATGGGCATAAGGATATGATAACAAAATCATGAGAATAGAAGATCTTACCCTTCATATCACAGATCTTATAAAAAGAATAATGGCATATAGCATGGTAGTTCATAAGACATGAATCATAGGGAAGTAAATAACATAATCAATGAAATAATAACATAGGAATAAAAAATGAAACTTTTGAGACACATAAACATATAAAAATTATTTCAATTTTAGTAATGGAATTTATAATAAGGAAATATTGATAGAAAAATTCCTTTACTAAACTGAGTTCATACTTCATTCCATCCCTATATTACTTAACCAATTTGACTTCTCATTCTATCCTTGTAATACTAAAATGAGTTCATTTTTCATTCCAACTTTGTTAATAATGAACTTAGTTAATTTATGATGTCATCCATGTATATATCATAAGATATAAATATTTACCCAATACATTGGAGGAAGATATAGGTCCCAGTAATATTATAATGAAAGCATACATACAAGGGCCACAAAATCATAAAAAATAATATCTTAACCCATGAAATGAAATGGGTATCATAGATATGTAAACATATCATAAATTTAAAATAAGATATAGGATTTGTAATCATTTCATCAACATCATAACCCATGAAAGTGAAAATGATTTCATAAAGATAGAACCCATGAAAGTGAAATGGATTTCATAAAAATATAACCCAAAATAGAGAAATTGTTTTTATAAATTCCTAAACTATGAAAGTGAAATGGGTTTCATAAATACCATGAAATTAATAATAACCCATTTATGGAAATAATATAATGTTAATATTTATGTTATTTCATAAAATTTAATGAGTAACATAGATAGATTTTAACTTATATCGAAAATAAATTCGAAATATATTTCAGAAACATTTATTGAGAAAAATATCCTTTCATCATTGAAAATGGATTTTTAATAAATAAAACCATTTGATTTTTTTATTATAAAATTTCTTTAAAAATTATAAATAATTATTTTAAATCACTTTGAAATCATTTTTACTTGAAAACCTATAAAATAAGATTCAAAAAGTGTTTCAAAACCATTATCATTAAAATATATTGAAAAATTATAAATTAAGATTGAAAATGTTTTACTAACATTTTTACTTGAAAACATATGAAAGAAGTTTGAGATTGTTTTGAAAAACATTTGATTAAAAATAATTTGAAATTATATAAATAAATATTGAAATTTTTCGAACCACTTTTCACTTGAAAAAATATAAAAGGAGATTAAAAATGTTTTAAAAACAATTTCATTGAAAATAAATTGAATATTCTATATATAGGGTTGAAAAAATTTTGAAAACTATTTTCCTTGAAAATATATTTAAGAAGAATCCCTAAAAAATTTACCATTAAACATGAAATGAAAGATTCAAAGGATGAATGGTGGATAAATCCATAAATGTTATACGAGGTAAAAAGAACATTCATTTTGTATCATAAAAAGGTTAGAAAATTACATTTTTGGAAAGTGATAAGAATATTCTTATGAAAATTTTGGAAAATAAACAAAATGATAATAATTATATTAATTATAATATTACATTACTATAATATTATTGGATACCAATATGGGAAAACATGATTTTAAAAGAACACATATTTTTGATCGAAGAGAAGGTAAAGTTAGGATTTCTTCAAAACACTTTCATAACTATATTATGTTTCACATTGTAGATTAAAACGTAATAATATATGAATAAATAATTTATAATCATGGGAGAAGAAAATTCATGAATGTTCATGATATATTGTTTTTAATTTTTTGTCATAGGAACCATAATCATAAACAATCTTGAAAAGTGATGAAATTGTTTCAATAAACTGCTATCACTTGGAAAAATTGGATTACACACTCTATGTAAGGAAATTAAATTAAATGAAGAATATAATTTCATGAATATATTTATATTCATGATATATAAAATAAAATTTAATTTTATACACCTTAAAATGAATTTCATCGCATAACAAAACATGAGTCTCAGAGAAGGGAAATTGGGACAAAACTATTTTACCGATTGGGTAAATATTGAAAAAAAACCCCATTAAATAAAGATAATATAATATATAATTAATTAATAGTATATTTAATAGTAATAATCATTTATTACATCCATGGGTTTTATACTCACCACAAAAAATTAATGGGTGGTGAATAATGCATGAATCTCAAAGAAATTAAAAGTAAAATAAAATCCCCTAACCTTGAGTCATGATTCTCTTCGTACTCATTCGATCCACCAGTATAATAAATATAATTTTATTATAAATATTTTACCTAACCGTATTATTATATCTAATTTCATAATTGGTTTTATTATGACCTTATATTTCATTCTTGTTAACCATCCTATGTTGAGGTTTCACTTAGGGTATTATTCTCTTTGTTCTCCATATGTGTATTAATTTCTTATATTGTTGGTGATTATACTTATATCATGATTCTAGAATGTAAAACATGAAAAACATATCATTTATATTAATTATATTTTTGATATAATAAGTTATAGATTATATAATTATGAAATAGAATGCACCATTTATAGAGACGGTAGTTCGTGCGTTCACATGAACGCTATTTCTATTTAATTGACGTGTTAAAAGAATGATTGTAATATATATATCTATATATATATATCATTATTATAGTAGATTTATGACATTAATTTTTTATTATATAATCATTAAACCCGTCCTTAATATAATCCATGTAGTGTATGAATAAATCATATCACTTTGAGGGGGCGATAGTCCACATTTCTTCAAATGAAATTATTGTATTAACACCAAATGGAATGTAAAATGGTATGTGTTATAAAAGGAATAAATAAGAATAAATAAATAATAAATTTAATATATAAAATATATAAATATAGTATCCATCATAATTTCATTCATGAGAGGTGAAATGGAAAATTGAACCATCATCATTTAGGGAGGTAGTAGTTCACCGTACACATAAATAGTATGTTCATTATCCATTAGATTGATTTTTGTTATTTTAGATTGAAAAAGTATCATAAAGAAATCCAAGTATATTGGGGATAATTTTGTTATCATAAAATAATGGAATAAGGATAGTGTATGGGTGGATAAGGAAATTAAAATAAAGGAGCTTGAGAGAAGATGATTACTCTAAATCGGGTAACTCCTTTTGGATTGTTCCAAAAGGATTCCTTGGATTTCCTTATGTAAAATAAAAGTATTTTGGGATATATTTTGGGATTTTGGAAAGTGTATTGGGAAGATATTATCCAAAACTAAGAGGTTTGAGATGTGTGAGGATATGGGAGAGGTGTTTGGCTTTTATAGGGAAAGAAAAGGACTCATTGGTTATATTTGAAAACATGTTATGTGTACACACGATCTTACCTAAAAAAATTAATAGAAAATAGATTGAATCAATAATGGAAGGTTTATGGAATTAATATATCCTCCCAATGTATTTTTGACAAGTAGATAGGTCATTTGGGACCCTATGACTGTGTTTTACTACTTAATTAATCTTTATTTGACCTTAATAATTGGGATTAATTTTAATCACTTTTAATAATTTTATTTAAAAAAATATAGTAGATCTAACTAAACTAAAAATATTATAATGATTAAACTATTTTAATTCATTTTTTCAAAATTAAATTCACAGAATCTGAAAAAATAAGATTAATTCTAATCCATTAAACAATACCAAGTTAGAAATTTTTAATGTAGAAAGAAGGACAAAAGTTTATTATGTTTTTATAGTCAATTTCAAAGTGAAAATTATTATAATAACTCAAATTGTATGAATATATGTGTAATTGATCTAATTTTACATTTATTGTTTCAAATATTATTTAACATTAATAAATATTTAAACAAAAAGTGTGTTTTAACCATGAATGTAATATTTTTCACAATTCATCAAAAAATGTTGTTTCTCGGAAAAATCAAAAAATTTAATGTATGTTATTTTCATGATTATAAATTCTAAAATGATTTTTTTTCAAAATAATATATATATATATATATATTTGTGTGTGTCTAAAATTAATTTTATTTTTTTATAAAAGGTCCTGAAATATATTTTATTTGAGAAAGTAGAATTTTTAAATATATAATGTCATTACCAAATATTACATCTATCATTATCAATATGATTTGTTTCTATAAAACCATTATAAAATATATATATATAAATTAATTATTAGTATTCATATTACTATTTTTAAAAGCTAGGTTATAATTATCTCATTTAAAATATTATAATAATATAATGCATTGAAGTGACTCAGTGTTGCATATAACATACTCCAAGTTAGTTTTGTGGGTAGTGCAAGGCAAGTCGGTGCCATATGGAAGGAATGTTGGAATTAGTTTTTTATATCTATATATATAAAAATATTTCTAGTATCATGTGATTTGAAAAATATCAAAAAGAAAATTTTATTGAAAAAAAATAAATCACAAAATCTGGGGGTGTTACATTTCATCTCCCTTAAAATGAATTTCACCCTCAAAATTTGTATGTGTTTTCAATGGTTTTATAGTTGAATGTTTCATTCATAGAAAACAACATCATAAAAAATTAATACTAATACATCCCATAAAAGTGAAATTTAGGACCATAACGGTTACCTAATGTAACATAAAATTTGGTTTCTACATAGAGGACCATATAATGCGCGTAATGATTGGATATAATGGAAAAGGGTAAATATTTATAGGGAGTTATTGATGCTATCAATCACAAAAAAAAAGTGAACGATAAAAGAAAATGGTTGTGCCACGAAGTCATAAATAATTGATTATTTAAAAGGACATTGGTTCAAAAAAAATGTATTGAGATAACATATTTTATTTTGTTCATTATCATAATGTTGAGTAATACTATTATTAACCAAGAATATAAAGAAATATAATTAATTGATATAATTAAATAAAAATAATCATATTGATTTTCTCTTACCAATTTATAATTCATAAATTAATTTATGTAATCGATTTCATGAAATTTACTTTTATGCCTAATGTTCTAAAATTCATTTTCAACAGCTCTTAATGCTCATAAAATAATGAAATTAATAACTACTTATCTATACATACTATTAAAAATGAATATCATGATTATGTTAATAACTACACAAAAAAATTAACACTATTGTTTCATCATAAACTATAATTCATCAAAAATAATAATACATTAGCCAAGACATCATTTAGGCCAGTTGTAATCCAGATACCCTTATCGTCCTTCGGTCATGGGTTCATGACACATTGCCATTCCAGACTTGGTTGGTTTTCATATAATATACATGATGTGATTTTCTAAAAGCATACAAATATAATTTAAAAAATATTATTGACACCCTATAAATAAGGTTAATCACAAAAGATCTTTTTAACCAAGGTTATCAATACAATCTCCTATTTTAACAGGTTGAGGGTCTGGCCCTCCTTATTGATGGTTTTCAATAGAATCTCAATACCTTACCACATCCTCCAATGATTAACATAAAATATTTAATAATGGAAGATCGTATAACCCTTATGAATGTTGAAAATCCAAAATTGTTAATATAAATTCATAGAATTAGCTTAACATTGACAACCCATATAACACAAAGTAACTCCTATTTGTCACATTCCAATCATGTGAATAAGCTCATGCTAAATTAACAAGGAACATTGTAACAAAATGAATTACAATAAATCATTATGGAAAACATTAATTCATCATTATTATATGGATTAATAGATATATTCCACAAATAAAATAATTTATGAGCTTCATTCATGATAGCATGAACTAATTATAAACATTCCTTTAATTAGTTCCATGGTAATTAGTACCATCCAATTTATATACTCATATCCCATTTATCATTATCCAAAAAATATTATCATAACATAAGTAATATATTATGGGTTATATTTCATTTAACAATGTGTTTTCTTTGTACATAATAATTCCATTATATCACTATTATATTCCATTTGAATCATTAAACATGTTCTTATAAATCCATGGTGAAAAAAATTAACTGAAAAATCCTTATATATTTTACCCTTCATATAAAAAAATTCCTGAATCCAAATACCTAAAAACCATTATTATTCCAAATAATAATTATGAAATTAACAAGGATACCACAAACTATTATACAATACATAATTCCATTCACATTTCATCTATAGTCTCGTCATAATCAGTAATGAAACCATTACTCATACAACCTTACTGATAATCATGTGGATATTTTCTCTTGAAAAAATTAGTTACATAATTACAATTTATTCCACACATAAAACACATAATATTTGATGAAGTATTAGGTAGTCTAACATTCTCATCCATTTTGTTAACCAAACACTTCATTTTTTCTTTATAGTCACTTGCTTTGTGTCCTTTTCTATAGTCAAAATAACTTCTTGTTCTTATAAGTCATTCAATTAAGTGGTTATTTTGAAATTCTTTTCAAAATGGAAACCAAATAAAATTTTCAACAAGGTCTCCATTACCCAAAATCTTAGATAAATCCTTATTTCTCTTCCATGGTAAGCCTGAGAGTTGGTTAAGGTAGTCCTTGTTAATAATATTCCATGAAAACTAATTAGGCATGATAAAATCATCTTTCACTCTAGTGACCATCCCACTTGACATCTCATCAGAAAATCATCATTCACATTCAACATTAATCAATTTAATTCCAGTTCCCACCATTGACTAAAACAAAATTCCTAGTTTGAGAATTACATATCATAGAAAAAACCAAATATTCATGGAAAGAATAACATATATGATATTTAAATCATGACACCTTCCTTAATATATTACAACCTAGGTTCCTCATAGGATATTCATTACCAACATTTTTTTTAAATATTTCATCAATGTTAATGAATATTTTGTGAATTCCCAAAGTATAGACCCTAGTATTTTCAAAACAGGTGTGCAACAAGGCCCTTTTTTGTGTACCAGATTACCCAAAGTCAATCCTAGAACATCTTTTTTAATGGGTTATCCTTAGGTATGTTTTTTTCAAATCCACATTCAAATATATAATACACAAAGGGATGTATTTATAGAGAACCAATTACTCAATATTTTACCAAAATTCTGGGACATTTTCTTAAACATTAACTCATCATTATACTTATCCTTAGAGATATCTTAAGAAATATCCCTGGAAAGATACCTAGGGATCTCTTGGAATTTTTATCACCCTAGTTTCATAAGGTTGTCTAAACCATTACTTTGATACCAACTATAGTGACCCAAGACTAATATATATGGATATTACATCAATTTAAATGAATATTCAATACATTAAAAGATGAATGTTCAAAAACAATAATTGTTTAATGTCCTTAGAAACATGGAAACAAAATCTTCTTTCCTATTTAATGATCTTCAACATCTCCCATAAAATATATACCTTTAGTACTTCTACATAATTTTTTTTATAATATGGGGAATGGAAACAAAAGAAATGGGTGAGCTCATATACTCAGTAAGGGTAAATAAGATAGATCTCTAAGAATAATTATGAGCATAATTGTATGATAAGATGATCATGTGAAAAAAATCATACCATTCATATCAATGATCAAATACATGAATCATGGCCTAATTCACGATAGTTTATTAGACATGAATTATAAGGAAATGAACCACATAATCTATGAAAGCATAACATACAAATAAAATAGGGAATTTTGGTAGAGAAATAAACTTATAAAAATGATTTCTATAGTATTCAAGGGATTTCATCCAAGTACATCTTGTCGAAAAAGGTATTTTATTGAATCATGTTCATTCTTCGTTCTAGCAATATATTAATAAATTGAGTTTACTCCTCGTTCTAGCCCTGTAATACTGAACCGAGCTCATTTCCCATTCCAACCCTATAAAACTAATCTGAGTTTATTTATCATTACATTCATGTCTATCACTTAAAATATAAATATTTACCAAAATCATTAGATGGAGAAAATAGTCCCACCCATTTTGTAATTGAATCTTACAAACATGTGCCAAAAAATCAGAAACAATCATATCTTAACCCATTCAATTAAATGGGTATTATAAACAATTAGTCATATCATATCCTATGGAAAAATTCATATGTTTTCTAGTCATTTTTTCAAAACGATAACCCATGTATGAGAAATGGGTTTCATAAAAATATAACTTTTGAAATATAAATATATTTCACCAACATATAACCCCTGAAATAGAAATGTATTTCATAAAAATATAACCCGTGAAAGGGAAATAGGTTTCATAAAGACCATGAAATTAAGAATAACCCATTCATAGAAAGAAAATGAATAGAACCGTTAGATCATTTTCTACAAGTGAATGAGTAAAACCAATGTATTTTATCGTATATAGAAAATATTTTTCATATATCATTCAAAATATTTTCCTGAATAAAATACCATTTCTTCTTTGAAAATGGATTTTTAATTCATAAAAATATTTGATAATAATTTCTTTAAAAAATACATTTAAAAAAACCAAGAATAATTTAAATAATTTTGAAAACCATTTTCCTTAAAAAAATATAAAATATGATTCCAAAAAATTTATAAACATTTTATTGTTGAAAACAATTTATAAACATATAACGAAATATTGAATATTTTTGGAAAACCATTTTAATTGAAAACAGATGAAATAATCGTGAAAATATTTTGAATACTATTTCAATGAATAATATTTGAAAACATATGAATAAAAAATGAAAAAGTTTATAATCCTTTTTACTTGAAAACATAAAAAAGGATCTTGGAAACGTTTTGAAAAAAAGTTTATTTGAAAATAATTTTTAAACTTATAAATAAGGCTTGAAAACATTAGGAATGAAAATTTCAAGAAAATTATATAAAATAACATTGAAAACATTTGGAAACCCATTTTCTAAAAAAACATATAAAATAATCTTGAAAAAAATGAAGACCACTTTCGTTGAAAATATCTTTTAAAATTTTTTTATTAAATAATTAATCTATAAAAATGATAATAATTCTTCAAAGGAATGATAGAGGATAAATTTGTACATGTAATGCGAGGGAAAAATTCCCATTATATCAGAAAAACGTTTGAAAAATGCCTCATTCAGAAAGTGACAATAATATTCCATTTAAAAAAATAGTAAAATAAAAAAAGTTTAATTTTTTTAATGATCATATATGAATAGTAGAATATTCATGGAAACCCTATTTGGAAAACCTGATTTAAAAGGAATAAGGACTTCTGAACCAAGAGGGGGTAAAATTGGTCTTTTTGAAAAATATTTTCTTAACTTTAATATATATAAAAGTGTCTAATAAATGATTCAAATATATTAATACATAATAAATAACCATATGAGATGAAAATTCATGAATGTTCTTGAGATATGGGTTATACTATTTCATCAAAGCAAGCATAAATATAAATATTCTTGAAATGAAATGTTATTGTTTCAAAAATCTATTATCACATGTTAACATGTGATCATGCTCTCCATGTAAGGAAATTAAATTAAAAGAGTCTTATAATATCACAAAAAAACTTATATTCATTATATATCATATAATATTTATGTATATACACCTCCAAACAAATTTAGGTGCATAACAAAACATGAGTATCAAAGAAGGCAAATTGGGACAAAATTATTTTACCGATTTGGTAACTAATGAAACTTAAACCCCAGGAAATATGGTCCGTATAATGGATATTTAAATACCAATAAATTTAAATATAATAATCATGTATTACATATATGGCAGTATACACCCCAAAAAAGGAATAGGTGGTGAATAAATCATGTATCTCATGGAAATAATAAGTGAGATGAAATCCCCTTACATTGAGTCTTGACTCTCATCGTACTACTTAAAACCACTATTATAATAAGTAAAAATTTATTATAAAACTTATATATAACCATATTCTTATATTTTATCCCATATATGGTTTTATTATGACCTTATATTACCTTCTTGTCAACTATCCTATGTGAACATTTCTGTTCGGGTAATATTTGTATTGTTCATTGTATGTGTCTTAATTTGTTATATTATTTGTCCTTATACATATATCATGATTCTATAATGTATATAATGATACAAATAATTTTTTTTATTTATATGTTTATTATAATAATCTATTGAATATATAATTATTAAAATGGAATACACCATTCACAGAGATGGTAGGTCATACACATGTGTGAACGTTATTTCTGATTAATTGCCCTATTGAATGAATGAAATTAAAAGACATATATGTATATTGATGTTTATATATATATATATATTGTTAGATTAAATTTATGATATAATATATATCTTATATTTTCACACAAATCATCCTTAATAAAATTCATGTAGTGTGTGGACGAACCATATTTCATTAAGGGGGCGGTACTCTACACTTTCTAAAATGAATTTTTTGTGTTAACACCAAATAGAAATTAATAAATATATGTTTTTTAAAGTAATATATAGGAATAATGGAATAATAAATATAATATATAACCTATTTAAAAGTATTTTTAATCATAATTTTCACCATGAGTGGTGGTAATGAAAATTGAACAATCATAGTTTAGAGAGGTGGTAGTTTCTAGGACACATAAACATTATGTTTTTAACACATTATCTGGAGGTGTGTGTAATTTTAGGTTAAAAACATAAAATAAAAACATCCTATTATATTTAGGATAATTTTTTAGTTATTCATTTATGGAATAATGATACTTGAGGTGGTGGATAACAAAAATAACAGAAAGGAGCTTGAGAGAAGGTGTTACCTATAAATCGGGTAACTCCTTTTTTTATGACAAAAGGCTTCCATGTATGTCTTTATACCCTAGTGAAGATATCTAGGATAATGGGTGGAAAATTGGGATATTTATTTGGATGATATTGGTAAACTAAAGAAGTTTTATAGTCATAAGGATGTGGGAATGGTGGTGGTCTTTTATAACGAATGAAAATGACTCACTTGGAATTTTTGAAAACTGGTGAGGTGTACACAATATATTAACTTAAAAAAGAAATAAAAACCCAAAATAAATTAATAATGGTTGGTTTATGGAAGAAATATGGCAAAAAAATGGGTATTTAACATGTGTATAGGTCATTTAACCCCCTAAGGTCAAGGTTCAGTCCCTAATTAATCATAATATGACCTTAATAACTGAGATTAATTTTCTTCACTTTTACTAATATTTTTGGTTAAAAATTACGTTAATTTTTTTAGAATATAAATATTAAATTGATTAAAATAGTTTATGTATATTTTTTGAAATTCAATTATTCAAATTGGAAAAAATACGTTTAATGCTAATCTCGTTGATGGGATGACATTATGTATTTTTGAAGTAGAAAAAATTCAAAATTCTTATTAATGTTTTATATTCATTTTCAAAGTAAAAATGTTTACAAAGACCTAAAATTTGTTAATATATGTATAATGGATCTAATTTTACCTTATAAAATTTAAAATAAAATTTAATATTAGTTATTATTTAATCAAAAAGGAGTTCTTAACTAGGAAGGTGTATTGATCACTATTCATCAAATCTAGTTTTTCTAAAAAACCCCATAAATTCATCCTAAGATAATATCATTCTTATTAATTCCAAAATTAATTTTATTTTATAAAATAAAATTTCCATATGTGTCAAAAATTAATTTAATTTTTTTTCATAGAAGGAAATGAGATGTATTTTAGTTGAGAATATAATATTTTTAAACATATAAGGAATTTACCAAATATTATATATTTCATTATAAAAATGATTAATTTGTATAAAACATTATAAAAAAATAGTATAATAATAGGTATTACTATATATATACAAATATTAATATATAGGATGTAATTATCTTATTTAAAAATTTATAATAAAATGATGCATCATAGAAACCCAGTGTGGTGTGGGATGTATGCCATGTTGGTGTTGTGGGTAGGGTAGGCCACGTTGGCCCTATGTGGAAGGAATTTCTTCATTAATATATTAATACATACTTACATACATACATATATATAAATATTTCAAATGTCATGTGAAATGAAAAATATCAAAACAAAAAATAATTTTTAAAAAATAATTCACCAAATCTCTGGGTGTTACGTTCTGCCACTGTTAAAATGTATTTCTCCCTCAGAATATTTTTGTGTTGTCAAAGGTTTAATACATGGAAGTTTCGTTAATATAAAACCACATCATAAAAATGAATAATAAAATATCCCTTGAAAGGGAAATTTTAGACCATAATGGTTACCCAATGTAACATATAATTGGGTTTTCACATAGAAGATCATAGGTTTGGATTAAATATTAGAGATGGATGTAATGTGTAAATATTTATAGGTACTAATTTAGGTCATGAATCACCGAAATTGAGTGATCAAATAAAATTTGAGGGCTTAACATTCGTAATTTTTTGTTAATTTGAAAGGCAATCAGTTCAACAAGGTTAAGGTATTAGAATAACACATCTTCTTTTTGTCATTATCCTCATGTTGAGTAATTATTTTATTAGACAATATTATAAGGAAATATAATTACTTAACATATTCCTATAAACAAAAGTTAATTATTTACTTTTTATTTTATATATTTCTAATTCATCTATTATATAATGTAATGGACATCCATAAATTAACTTTTATGCCTAATGTTCTAAAATACAATTTTAGAGGATATTAAGGCTCATTAAACAATTTATTGTATAACTATTCCTAAAAATTAAAATAATTAATACATTAATCTATATACATAAAAACAAACACAATTTTTTTATTATAAATAAATATTAAACAATGTTCATTATACATTAACCCAAACATCATATAGGTTAGTGGTAGGCACCAAACATTTATCGTCCTTCGATCATGGGTTCATAACCGACGGCCTATTCGGACATGATTTGTTATCACCCAATATACATGATGTCCTTTTCTAAAATGGTACTTTTATAATTTTCAAATATATAAGTGCATCCTTGAAATAAGGTTAATCACTAAATATCATTTATAACAGGTTTTAATACAATGTCAATACATAAATACTTACTCCAAAGCTTAACATAAACATCATCCATGATTACATGAACTATTTGTCCACATGTCTTTAATTAGTTCCAAGGTAATCAGTATTATCTAATTTACTTATCTGTATCCCATATATCATCATATAAAAAACATTATCAAAACATAGGGAACATATTAACATTGTCTTTCCCTAAATGATGCCTTTTCCATATACATCACCTTGCTGTTATATAACTTTTCAATTCCATAGAGACCATTAAATGTGTTCTTTTAAATCCATAGTGAAAAATATTAACTAAAAAATTGTTATATATTTCAACCTTTATAAGACATAATTTTTGAATCCAAATGAATAAAAACATTTATTATTCCACTTTTTCCTTATAAAATTTATAAGGATACCTTACCCTATTATACAATACCTATTTACTATCACATTTCATATGTAGTATTATCATCATTAATAATATAACCATTATTCAGAAAACCATGTTGATCCTCTTTAGGAGCTCTCCTCTTAGGGCATTGAGTTGCATAATGACTATTTATTCCAGATTTAAAATACTAAACATTTAAGGATTTATTAGGGAGGCCAACATTATCTTCCATTTCAGTACTTGAACTATTTATTTTTTTCTTCTAGAAAATTTATTTATTTCCTTTTCCATAGTGAAAATAAATTCATGTTCCTCTCATACATTCAATTAGGTGGTTCTTCTGACATTCTTGAAAAAATAAAGTCGTATCCTTTTTCCTCCATGGTCTCCGTTAGCCGAACTCTCGGATAACTCCTCCTTTCTATTTTGGGTGTGTTTGAGAGTTTGTTAAGGTATAGATTGTTAATAATATTCCTTGAAAATGGATTATTCATGAATAAAACATCATTATCTCTAGATATTATCCCACTTTACAACTTTTTAACAAATCTTCCTTTAGATTCAACATTAATACATTTTATTTTGGTTCCCTCCATTGACTAAAACCAAAACCATAGTTTGAGCATTATTAATCACAGAAGAAAACAATATAGTAATAAAAATAATTACTCATAGGATGTCTAAATCATGAAAAAAGCTTTATTCGATGACACACTTGGCTAATCTAAGATTATTCATATCCAAAATATGTTTAAATCCATCATCATGGTTAATGATGAATTTTCGAATTCCCAGACCATATTCCCAAAAAATTTCAAACCATATTTGCTGCAAGGCCCATTTTCTTTTTCCAAAAAACCCCAAGTTAGGACCAGAACCTCTATTTAGAGTCGTTTCACCTATTGAAATAACAAATGATCCACATATAGTTGTTGTATCTTTACTTAGATTTATTTCTTCGAATCCACTTACTCTATATTTTAACAAAATTCCTAGATATTTTCTTAAATGTTAACTCATCCATATACTTATACAGAGATACATCCCTAGACATATCCTAGTAAATATACTTAGGGATCTATCTAAATATTTCTCATCCAAGTTTCTAAATCATTACTAAACATTTACATTGAGACCAACTATAGAGACCCTTAATTAACACACACAAATATTACATTGTTTTAGATGAATATTTAAGGCATTACACAAATATATTTCAGAGGGCCATAATATTTTAGTGTCTTTGAAATCTAAGAATCTAAACCTTCTATCCTCATAAATGGTCTTCAACATCTCCCATAAATTTATCCACCTTAAATTATTCTACCTAAAACCATTATTCCAAACCTAGGGAATGAAAACATAAGAAATGGGTGATCATGAATGCTCTTTATGGGTAAATAAGGGAGATATTTAAGCATAATTATGATTATATGGGTATGAGAACATGATCATGAGAATAAAAGATCATACCAAACATATTAATGAACATATAAATGAATCATGGCATATATCATGGGAGTTCTTAAGAAATGAATGATATGGAAATAATGAGCTTAATCCCTGAAAGAATAACATAGAAATAAAACATTGATTTTTAGAAATATAAGCATATAATAATGATTTCTATAGTAGTAAATTCCTTTATTTGAACGTCATCTTGGTGGAAAATTCCATTATTAGACTTGATTTACACCCTATTCCAATCCTGTATTGCTGAACCTAGTTCACTCCTCATTCTATCCTTATAATTCTAAACTAAGTTAATTTCATCTTCCATCTCTCTAATATTGAACCTAGTTCATTTCACATCCCATTCATGTATACCACATGATATATAAATCATTTAACAATGAATTAGAGGGATATATCGGTCCCAAAAATCTTATAATGAAGTCATAAAAAATTCTTCCATAAAACCATAAACAATTACATCTTAACCGATGTATTGAAATAGGTATCATAAACATTAAAAAAATGTCAAAACCGATGGTAAAAAGACACATTTTTCATAATAATCGCATCAAACGAATCACCCATGAAATGAAAAAAGACTTCATAAACATATAAGCTATTAAATAGAAATGGATATCATAAACATATAACACGTGAAAGAGAAACATATTTCATAATAGAATAACCTGTAAAAAAGACACAGTTTTCATAAATACCAGGACATTAAGAATACACAATTTATGGAAATAATATAAATATAACCTTTATATAATATTGTCTAAAATCATGAGTAACATCAATGAATTTCATATTATATATAAAATAATTTTCAAATATCTTTCAAAAATGTTTCTTGAAAAAAAATCATTTCTTCAATTAAATGGTTTTCTTGATACATATAACCATATTTAAATATTTTTTGTAGAAAATAACTTGATAACATATAATGAATACTTGAAATAATTTTGAATTTTTTTTCCTTGAAAACGTAATAAAGAATAATTAAAAAACTAATAAAATTTCATTTGAAAAAACATTGAAAACATATAAATAATTATTTAAAAATTTTTGAAGAATTTTTTTCTTGTAACATATTAAAGAATCTTGAAAACATTTTGAAAATGATTTCATTGAAAATAAATCGAAAACATATTAATAATTCCTGAAAATGTTTTGAATGTATTTTTACATGAAAACTTAGGAATGGTTATGTAAGATGTTTTGAAAATAATTTCATGAAAAATAAATTGCATATATATAAATAAGTCTTGAAAAGATTTTGAAAAACTTTTCCATTAAATTAAATAAAATATACTTGAAAATAGATTGAAAACATTTTTGCTTAAATAATTATAAATAATCATGAAAACATTTAAGAAAAAAATTCCCTTAAAATATATTTTAAACAAAATTTTATTAAAAAATTAACCAATAAATAGGAAAATAAAACTTAAAAATATTAATGGTGGATAAATCATTACATGAAGTATGAGGTAAAAAGAGAATTCCTTTTGTATTATAAAGAGGTTATAAAAAAGAACCATTCAAAAAGTGAAAAAAACATTCCTTTGAAAACTTTGGAAAAAATGGATAAAACATTTTATTAATTATCATAGGTTATTTTCAGAATATTCATGGAAACAATTTTTGGAAAACATGATTTTAGAGGAATACATATCTCTGATCGAAGAGAGGGTAATGTCAGGATTTCATGATAACATATTCTTAACTATATTATGTACCAAATAATAGAATAAATGGTACCAAAATTTGAATAAATAATTAAAAACCTGAGGAGAGGAAAAGTGATGAATGTTCTTGGGATATGTGTTATAATATATTGTCATAGGAATCATAAACAAAAATAATCATGAAAAGTGATGATATTGTTTCAATAAAATCTTATCACATGGTAACATGGGATCACACTCTCCATGTAAGGAAATGAAATTACTTGAAGCTTATAATATCATGAAAGTAATGATATTAATTATATATCATATAATATTCATTTACACACACCTCAAAATAAACTTAAGCACTTAAAAAGCATAAAACTCAAAGAAGGAAAATTGGGACAAAACCATTTTACTAATTTAGATACATTTGGAACTGAAAAAACCTACAAAAAAGTCATATAAATGAAACATAAATTCACATATATTTAACTATAATAACAATTTATTAAATCCATGTGATGTGTACACAACACACAAAAGGAATGGGTGGTGAAAAAAATATATGCATCTCATAGAAAAAAATTGAGATGAAATCCCCTTACCTAGATTCTTGAATATCACCGCACTCATTCAAAAAAACTATATAATAAATATTAATTTACTATAAATTTTTTAAAGATCTATATTATTATATCTAATACCATATATGGTTTTATTACATCCTTATATTACCTTCTTGTCAACCATAGTATGTTAATGTTTCACTTATGGTAATATACATTTTCTTATTCGTATGTGTCTTAAATTTTTATACTATTGGTCCTTATACTCATATAAGATTTTAGAATGTAAAAACTGATATAAATATCATGTATATCGTGTATATTTTATTTATAATAAACTATATAATATATATGCATGAAATTTAATACACCATTCATGGAGATGGTAGGCCATACATATACATGAATGTTTTTTCCGTTTAATTTCATTGTTGAAAGAAAGAAAGTAAAAGTCATATATGTATATCAATATATATGTATATATATACCATAATTATAGTATATTTATTACATAATATATATCTTATATATTCACTAAAAACAACCTTAATAAAATCCATGAACTGTGTGAATGAATCATATCGCATTGAGGGGGCGATAGTCCACAATTCAAAAATGAAATTATCATATTAACGCCAAATGAGAAGTAAAAAAGATATGTTTTTGAAAATGAATAAATAAACTTAAATAAATAATAAATTAAATATATAAAATAAATGAAATTATTTTTTATCATAATTTCCACCATGATTGGTCATAATGAAAATTGAACAATCCACATTTAGAGAGGTGGTAGTTCTCCATACACATAATCAATATGTTCATAATCCATTAGATAGAGGTGTGAGTATGTTTAGGTTTAAAAAATAGCAAATAAATACTATTTTGATGTGTATTTTTTGTTATAAATGTATGAAATAATGATAGTGGAGGGATGGAGAAGGAAAATAAAATATAGGAGCTTGAGGTAAGTTGTTACCTCTAAATCGGGTAACTCCTTTTGTTGTGTCCCAAAAGGATTTCTTAGATTTTCTTTTACCCAAAGCAAAGATAATAGGTGAAATGTATGGATTTTGGGAAGTGTTATGTTTAGATATTGGCTGAACCTATGAGTATTTATAGGGTTGAGGATGCGAGATAGGTGGAAACCTTTTATTAGGAATGAAAGTGACTCACTTGGATTTTTTCAAAACTAGGTTGGTGTACACAAGCTCTGACATAAAAAAGTCATAAAAACCAAAATAAATTAGAAATTTAAGCTCAATATCCTATATATTTCTACCCAATGGGTTTTGTAAATTTTTCTATTTAATTTTACCCCTATGATTGAGATTTATTTTCTAATTAAGCTTAATTTGAGTTTAATCGTTGTGATTATTTTTAATCACTGTTTTTAATTTTTTGTTAAAAATTAATTTGATCATATTAGAATAAAAATATTATAATTTTTAAAATGTATTAGTTCATATTTTCAAAATTAAATTCACATAATAAGTCAAAATAAGATTAATGTTAATCCCACAGACATGATGAAAATACTGATTTTTAATGTAGAAAGATGTACAAATGTTTATTAAGTTTCTATATTAAATTTGAATGTGAAATTGATTCTAATGATCTAAATTGTATTAATATATTAATTATTTACTAATTTTACCTTAAAATATAAATAAAGTATAATTTAATATTAATAATTTATAAAACAAAAATGAAGTTTTTAACTAAAAAGTAATATTTTTCACTATTCATCAAAAAAATAGTCTCTTAAAAACACTAAAAGTTAACTTCATAATAATTTCAAATTATAAATTAAAAAATGAATTTTATTTTATAAAATTTAATTTCTATATGTGTTTAAAATTAATTTCAATATTATTCATAGAAGGGAATGGAATGTATTTTATTTAAGAAAGTAGTATTTTTAAACATAAATGGTATTTACCAAATATTATATCATTCATTATCAGTGTGTCTTATTTATATAAAAACAATATAAAATATATTTTAAAAATATTTATTACTATTTATATAACTACTATAAACCAAGAGTTTATAATTATCTCAGTAAAAAATTTATAATAAAATGATTCTTTACAGAATATCACACGTGCCCCGTGGGTGAACATGTTGTTACATAACGAAGTATGGGTCTGGCCTGCCCACCTGCGCACCGCACGCCCCCAATAAGGCCCATGGTGGCCAACCCTTGGTCTTAGGCCAGTTCCCAACAGGGTAGAGGGGTCCATGAGTGGTTTTCTAGCCTATTGTGTGCGGGGCATGAGTGATTTTGGTTAAATTGAATTCCAATGTAATAATTTTGAAGATTAAGACATTTTGAGGTTTCATTTAGTAATCATACAATAATCCCCCTCTTATACTCATCTCTGGCATAAAATAATTATAGTTTTAGTAATTTTTATTTCTCAATGAAATATATTTACAAATGGATGCCATGAAAAATGAAGATATTATTCTAACAAGAAATATAACAGGGTGTGAAATTAATTGAGAAACATGTTATTTTGCTGAAACAGATATCAAGAATCCTCATTAAAAATGTAAACATTGTTTAGTTACTGATAAAACTAATAATGATAGTGAGAGAGTCTTATAGAATATTGGGATACAAATATGATGAACTAAAAATTTTAAATTTCAAACATGTTAAAAAGTTTCGAAAAAGAACCATGGATGATTTTGAAAAATAACTAATATATGACTTCATGTGGGGAAAATGTGTTTATAGAGAAAAAAATTATGAAGGATATATAAAGATCTTTGTGGAAATATTGAAAAGAAATAGAGTTCTTCCAGAGGTTTGAAAAATACTTCAATGTATTAAATGTGGTAACCTTTGAAAATATCCATGTAATTCCATAATACAGTGGCTACAAATGATAAAATATACATGTATATTTAAAGAAAATGGAATGCTTATGAAACCACTAATACTGAAGTGATTTTTGGAAAATGACGTGGGGTGAGAAACACTGATCACATAATCAAGAATGGTTAGTGAGTTCTTCTAACTCTATGGTAATTATAATCTTTTATAAGTATATAAAAGCATCATCTTAATAGTAATATATTGAATTATTAATAAAAAACTTCTAGTGGTATTATTATTTATTTCAAAGTGAATGCTTAATAAAAATTTATAGTCTTCTATGTAATAAATGTGATGTGATTTTAGAAATGGATTGTTTCACTCCAATTGGAAGGAACATTATTTTGATTAAGGATATCCCATTTCATGTAAAAATACTATAGTTTATAAATGAACGTATTTTTATGGACTCCCATTAGAATCAAATTATATAATTAGGGAATTAATTCCAAATATTAGTAGACTATGGAATCAAATGGTTATAGAAAATATCAATATTAGGGTTAAGCCTACTCTAAATGAAATATAGGTTACAATGTTTTTAAAATTGATATCACTCTATAAATTATATCACGAGTCATTTCTACTATTTAGATACCTTTATATATTTTCATTTTTATGTATTAATTAAAATTAAAAGGGCACAATTAAATTAAAGGTGAGAATGTGACACACCCAAAGTCGTAATACATTAATGTTATAGTAGATTTCATTACAAGAAACATCAATCTATGAAAAACCAGGATTCATTTTATTTTAA
The DNA here is from genome assembly GCA_963277665.1 of Viscum album. Lineage (NCBI taxonomy): Eukaryota > Viridiplantae > Streptophyta > Magnoliopsida > Santalales > Viscaceae > Viscum > Viscum album. The sequence continues at coordinate 2,076,144,128 of OY728128.1, read as the reverse complement.
TGAAACATTACCACCATAGAACAAGATATAAGGTATTATACATCATAAATTATTATTCACCCTATAAGAATACATCTATTAAAAGCACATAAATTACTAGAGGAAAATGAATATAAAAGAATAAAATATTCACAATTAGAATCCCGTTAGTATCATATTCAACCATGATGATAACCAATAGGAATATAAAATAGATAAAAAGGTTGAACATAATGATAAAAGAAATTATATTGGGAGTCGTATAATGAAAACTATATAAATAAGATGTACAAATTAAGATGTGTGAATGGAATGAATTAGTATAGTAAGTCTATATATGAATGAAATATGGCTATTGAAAATATACCCATTTAATATTTTTTTCTTTTTTAACATTATTTTCATTTAAAAAAATTATTTATTTTGTAATTTCAATTTGATGATATTATTTTTTTATGTTGGAAATAGTAGCTTTATTTTAATTTTTCATATTCATATAAAATAATGATTTTAGGTGAATAGTTTAATATATTGTTTTTACAAATAATGTGTCATTTACAGAATTATTAGTATATAAGAATGATTTGAAAATTTATGAAACCATTTAAAAGAAAAATATTAATTTAATGGTTTTTTTATTAATTTTAAAATTTTGATTCACGTTTAAAAACCTATATTTAATGTTTTAGAACATAGTTAACATTTTCTTAGGAAATTTATTCTTGTACATTAAATATTTAATTTTTATGAATTATTTGTATCACCTTTAGAAACTGAATAAATTTAAATGGATTTAAAATTTGGAGTTAGTAGATATGAATTATATAATAAAGACCATTTTATTTTTAAGCATCATGGATATTTTTTGGGTAAAAACTAGTTGTAGTGATAAAAAATAATATATAAAAAGTAAAAAAAACTAAGATTAAATGGCCTAAAACATATTCAAAAAATATGTTCAATTTTTTGTGTGGCCTTTATGTAGTTTATTACTGATATTATACATTATTTCTCAATTTTAGGGCCACATTTATGGATAGTGACTTCTCATTATTAAATATTTATAGATATCTACAAAAATACCATCCCTTTTCACTTATAGAAGAGGATCTCTTCTCCCCACTTCCCCTCACATACAAACCCCATTATTTAATATTAAAATATATACAACCCATAATTAATCACCCCTTTACCCCATTAATACGTTATTTTATTCTCAATACACTATATCCTGAAGGGTTCGACCCCTTAACAATGGAGATAATCCATGAAGTGATCAATAAATTTATAACTACTTCTAATTTCTATTTTTTATGTGCACTTATTGTTCTTCAAATTATATTATTCCATATTAAAATGCTAACATAAATATAATTATTATATTGATATTTTATTATAATTATGTTATTCTTATTGACCATGTTGTCCCCTTTCTGTTATGAAAAATGAAAACTAGAAATGTGCGTATGTGAAGAGGACCACCTCCTTTATGTAATAAGTTCATTTTCCATAAAAAAACAAACATGTATAGTTAATAAGGTAATATAATATCTAATTATGATTTTATGAATTACTTATTTTATAGATTTTCAAAACATATTACTCCCCTCTCATCTCCTATGAAAATGAAATCATCATCCATACATACACGAAGACTACCACCTCTATGGAACAATGTATTCTATTTTTTATTATCTCCCCTCATGAATTCTTATAAGAGTGGTTTTAAAGGATAAGTACGAATAAAAATATATTAATAAGGTTATGGCAATTAATATTTATAGGATATATTTTTTCTACAACTATAAATATATTTCAACAAAATAACCCTATACTCATCCCCTAATATTGGTTATTCATGATTGGGTCAATTTGACTTCCTACTTGAACAATTATACAAAATTATATCATGAAAGACTGTGAAAATATAATTAATTATATGTTATGATATAAATATATAAATAAGTATTTTGTGGTCCTATAATGTATGCATAATTTTTTATCTCAATAATAAATAAAACAACATTCATTGGCTAACAAAATCACTAATGTGTGATCTTTTCTGATTTCATCTTCAATATTTAAGAGTGAAACACAAATCAAGAGAAATTAAAAAATCAAAAACCTTTATAATTCCACCATTATATTAATCATAATGATCCCTTAATAATTAATTTTTTTGAGTTGATGAATACTAACACCTCTCTTAAAAAACTAGTACAAATAGTCAAAACTATAAACACCTGATGAGAAAAAATTGGTAAAAACTAACAAATATATATATATATATATATATATATATGAATTTAATGATTATAAATGAAAATAAAAAACTGTTTTAGGTAGTAATATGTTTATAAAAATGTTATTATGATATTTTTGTTTTCTATAAAAGAGGTTAGAGGACATTCACAAAAGACAAGATCAAAATAAGGAAAATTTGTGTCGAATTTTAATTCCTTGAGACATGATTTTGTTATGGAACATTTTTTCTTTTACATGGTGAAAATAATTCCACGTTATAATTTTTAATCATTCTTAACTTATATTTAATGAAATTTAATGTTATATTCCATGTTAATTCTATAGTGGTGTTTTGAATAAATTATTTTTAATGTTGTAATGGTTTCTTTGTCTCATTAAAACTCTATGAGACATGTTTTATATTTTTCACCCTTATTTCTATTATATTATGTATTTAGTGCCGTAATTTCCACAAATATATTGAATATATTTTATCTCATAGTTTTATTATCTATATTTAATGTTAAATATATCATGTTCTTTTCGATTCTTATATTATCATTACAGAAAAGGTTCTTCTAACTCCGCTCCCGTCATTGAGATTAATTCCTATTATTAAAATATATCTTCAGATATTGGTCTCTTCAACCATAATATTTTATTTAATGATACTTTCAAATAAAATTTGGTCTAAAATGACCTTTTATTTCAAATATTTTAAAATGATAAAATTTCATTCAAAAAAGAATATCATTATGGATAATGATTCTCATCATTTTTAATGAAGGTTTCCCATCATTTCCCATATTTACATTCCCATATATTTTATCATTTATAATTAGAATCCTAATTTATTTTTTATATCATTTTAAATATATATTTACCTTTTTATAATTTAATAAAAAAATTTATTTTATAACTTTTAGGATGTTCATTAACAATAATGGGCATTGAAAATATTTAAGAAGGTTTTAGATCCATTCAGATAAAATGTTTTATCTTCCATGATACATTTATTTTGATAATGTTAATTTCATTAAATGCACTATTATCAAAGATTATTTTTCAGAAGTAAACCTCATTCAAAATTTCCATTTCATCATTTTTAAAATAACTTTTTTAATTTCTCGTAACATCATCATTTTACAATAATGTTTATATGCATTAAAAAAATATCATGAAGGATTTATTCAATGCGAACTAAAATTTACAACTCCTTTTAATTTTATTTTAATCATACCAAATTTTTATTCAGGGTTTATAAACGAAATGATGTCATAATCATGTTTAAAAAAAATCATTGAAAATACTTTCTATTGATCTAGGGAATTTCATATTTCCAAAGCTAATTTTCTTATAAAACTACAACAAAACATATTCCAGTTTAATTAATTTTCCATTAATATATCTTATGCATGATCAATAACATTCTATAAATTATATCATCCTCCTTATTTATCTTGATGGATTATATAATTCCATTCACTTTTGGAGGAAGTAACTGTCAATTTCATTATCCTTCCAAATCATCTTTTGTGTATAACCATAATTTTTTGGACCAATTCTTTTCCTCTATCAATAAATTATTTTTCATTCCTTTTATTAAAGTGTGTTCACCTAGATTCCACAGATGGATTGATTGGGGAAATTACTGACTTAACTGTATTACATGTATCTATATAGTGTACATATCATATTCTTTATTATATTAATTGAATGGTATTTATATAAAATTTTATGTAATATATTAGGATATATATGATGTTTCCATAACATTATAAATTTATGAATATTAATGGAATTATAAATGTTTTCATTATATAATTCTACTTTAATTGGATATAAAACCAATTTTTATTGCATTGGTTCTTTATGATATAATTTTAGGCGGGAAAATTATATCTGGATGATGATGGGAGGTATCATATATCACCCTCCAATACAATGGATAAGGTTGTATATAATTTAGGGTAAATGGAAAGGAATTGGGTTGAATTAATCCACCAAGGGAAATAAGTATGTGAAGACTAAACCTAAAGGTAAATATGTGAGTGATGCCTGATCCACTATAGGAAATGGGTTTTGATACTTGATCAACTATGTTATGGTTTTTGCGCATGTTTGGGACAAATATGTAATATATTTTATATAATATTCCACAATTATATGATTATCATTATACATAAGTTACTCTATCTTGGATTTTGTTTCTTCTCATATGTTTCAACACTTATTAGATTCAAGATAACTCAAAACACATATTCATAGATCTACTAATAAAACATGTACTATATTCTTTTTTAAAAAGTTATTAAATTATATATATTCCTTTACACTAGAGGATCTTTACAATCTAGGTTTTGTAGAAATATATATAAATTATTATAACATTTAAATGTTACGAAAATTATAAAACATGTATTTGGATTCACAAACACACTCTACTAAATGAAACCAAGAACCTTTAAAACATCTACTAATCAAATGAAAATAATTATTAAAATGTAGGGTAAGAGTAAAACTTTGTAGTCTGTGGTTTTAAAACTAGCATTAAAAAATTTTATAAATACTATTGAAACATCCATTGAAAACAATTCCATAAAAAATATCACTTTATATCCAATAAGAAACATATGATATATTAAATAATTTTCCAAAAATATAGATCTCGAGTTTTAAAAAAATCATAAGAAAATACCACTAATTTTTTTTTAAAATACATAGTTATTTGGAAAAACCATTTAATTTTCAAATATATTATCCTTTTAATTTTGTATTGAGATTTCTATTTGATGTTTTAAAACATTTATTTGAAAATAGTTACTTTTATAGAAATAAATAATAGTATAAAACCATTGTGAAATCTATTAGATAACCAAAAGTATCACCTCTAAAAAATTCCATTTGATTTCATAGTTTCACTCCATATTCTTCATCACATCATACGATACTGAAGTTCCAATTTTTTTAATTAATTTTTATAGGGTATAATTATAAATTTATTTCAAATAAAACATTATTTTGAAAACTAAGCAGATTATTTTCTAGATAAAATTATTTTATATTACATAAATATTAGAAAAAAAATATTTTTTTTGAAAAGACTATAAAAATTAGGATAAATCCATATTTGACTTATAATATTTCATATTAAGGAATAAAACATGGGGAAAATGATTTTATTTTATATTAAGTAATGTTAATGATAATAAAAATATATTATGAATATATATATAAAAATGATCTACATCTATATGATCAAAAGTAAATTTCATGAATAAAATGATAATTATAAATTCCACTTGGATCGTGTAAAAAAATTCATTAAGAAATTATTAGAAAAATGATTTGAATAATGAAACATTATTCCCATAATAAATATGGAATAATAATTTCAGAAATATAAATTATCCTCCTATATTGAAATCCAAGTTTGAATTAAAAAATTTATAATAATTATTACAGAATGAAAAATGAGTGTTTTAAAATAATAAATTACCTTTATATAATAGTTTTAAGAAATAAAAACATATATTTGTTAAGACAATTTTCCCATTACAAAATTAAGACTTACCATTTAAATCAAACTTTCAAAAATTCATAATATTAAAAAAAATATGGATATTCCCATAAAATAGTGTTTCTTAAAATAATTCACTCTCTTGAAAGATAGACCAAATTGAGCTTGAATATTGGTATTCTATACTCTTGGAGGTGAAACATTACATTATAGGACAATGGAGGAAGATGGAACATTAGTAGGAGTTTGGATTCTCTAATTGGTAAAGATAAGGTATCTCTATATTTTTATATATTGGATTATGGATACTATGTTTTACGAATTCAATAAGTGTGGGTAAAATGTGTGAAAGTTGTTTTCTTGTAGATTTTTTGTGTCAGAGGTGAATATCATGTAAGTTAAAGCAATATAACTATTTTGAAAGGAGATTCTATATGAAGTCCTTGTTTCTGGATTTTGGAGAATCCTATATGTTTCAATATAAATTCCATTATTTTATGGTTATGGATATATATATATATATATATTATTATCACAGTTATGATCACACTATGGAATATAGTGATGATTTTCTTGATTTCAAAAGATTTCCTTATTATTATATATATATATGCATATGTAGGTATTTTTATTCTTTCCTACAACTGATAATATTAATAATAAAAATGATGATTATAGGAAATGTAAAATATATAATACATAAATTTTTTTCATAAAATTGTGATTTTTTTCATTATATATGTATTCATATTTATGTTTGTATTAGCCTTGAAAAAATTTCATTAGAATTTTTATTTGAAGGTGGTAATTTTAACTGATAATGTTTCTAAATATCATGGCCAAATACCTATTATGGGTCCAACGTCGAGGGTTACAGATTTTTTTGAGGAGAAAATGATAGGGATTTTATACGTTTTAATTGAGCCAGAATTTTTTATTCAAACATGCAGGTGATAATTTGGATTGGAAAGAGTAGAGGAAAAAAAGTATGAGGGATTCTATCATGAATTTCAAGATGATAATGTATCATTGGTTTAGAAAACTTATGAAGATGAATGATCAAGGAGATCTAAGGGTCGTGATTTGTCTGAACGGATAGCAATAATATAAATAGGTGTTTTTAGAAGGTTGAATAGTGAATCACATATCACATCCCATATCTAACTTTGGCTCTATTTAGTTCTCAATAAATTATCAACATCACTCATTAGAATCCCATGATAAAGAAGTATGGGATCAACATCCATGTACCATCACTCAAATAGAGACTACCTTGTCCCATGACAAGTTTTCCCCAACACACACCTGATGAATATTATGACTCACTGTCATTCCCATACACAAGTGCTCATACATCTCGGTCATTATGTGGCCTATTGTGTAGTCCTACATCCCATGTGGTTGACCTCTGTTTCCACTGATGTGGTTGAGGTGGGATCAAGGTTTGACAATATATATATATATATAATTATTAAATTAGGGATATAAAAATAAAAATTGTATAATATTTTATGCATATGTATCTATAAATTTATTCATTTTGTAATTGAGTTATTTATATTTCGTTCACTAAAAATATAAAAAAATATATTAATATGGAATTTATTAAAATTAATACCAATGTAAATATTTATTAATTTTAAAATTTTAGTTATCATTCTTGTAAAATAATTTTAAAAACAATTTAACAATAGTTTATACATTTATTAAATTTAAAATAATAAGTTCTTCTGTATTATAAAAAATTTATTTTGAAAATGGTGAATTTTAATATCAAAATAAAACTACTTGTATATAATTAAAAATTATTTATATGTTTTTATTATCATAAAATGATTTAAAATATCTAAAAATTTAGGAACACATTTAATAATTTTTATTTGAAAATTATATTTAGTTCATTTCCTTATATTAATACTATATTACTTTTCCATATAAACTTGATACATAGTTAATAGTAAAAACTTATTTATGGAGGATCATTAAAATTATTGGAAAAATTGATCTTATAAAATGTAGTGTATATTTTCAAAAGGGGTTATTATTTATAATTACGAATAATGATGAAAATTTAGAAGAAAAAATCATATCTTATAAAGGATGTATAATAATATATTTTTTCATTTTTAATTGTAAAATTTATTGAAAATCTATTTTATTAATAGTGAAAAGATAAAATATTATTTCGTAATAAATAAGAGTAATAATTTTATAATATGGATATTTATACTAATTTATAACCAATATTTAAATTTAATATAGAAAAAACATTAATTTTATGCAATATCATAATTTAGTTTGTTTAAATTTTGATAAAAATTATTTAATAAACATTTAATAAATAATTTTAATTTCTTTGGATGATACATCCACCCACCGTATAGGTATTGCATCCTCACAATTATTTTATCGTATATATGGTAATCCTAAATTTTGTTTCTCATATTTTTGGAAAACAGTAATTGTAGAATTTCTAAATTTATTGGATTTTACAAGAATTTAATTTTTCTCTTAAAACCACAAAATAAAACATATAACTCTTACATTTTCCTAAAAATAAAACTATTTCATATCCATTATTTCAAAACCCATCACTATAATACCAAATAAAATCACCTGAGACTTGAACCTCCCAATTTGATGTTAAAAACTTGTTATATATATTTTAATATAAAAATTAACTAAAAAAATATATTTTTCTTTAATCCCAATAATCATTTGGATATTTTTTCTGAATAATAATACCAAATCTTATAACCTATCAAAGATAAAAAAAATATTCAAAAAATTCTATTTAGCATCACTCGTTATAGATTCTTAAATAAACCAAAAACCATTGGATCTTTTACCGATCCTATGAAAATCATTTCTAAAATTTTGGGTGAGAATAAAATTTCGCATTGATGGGTTTTAAAAGCATGGTTAAAATAATTTTATAGATACTATAGAAAAATTACTTTGAAAACATTCATTTGAAAAAAATTTACTTTATATCAAATATATTAAATAATTTTCCAAAAATATGCGACTAGTGTTTTCAGGAAAAATTAATAATATCATTATATTCAAATATTTTAAAATACATTTTACATTGGAAAACACATCTAACATCAAAATGTATCAACCATTGAAATATGGACTTGGATTTGTGCCTAATTTTTTAAATCAATTCTTTTAAAATATGAAATATTCATGGAAACAAATTATACATGGAATGCCTTGGGATATCCAGGATCCCACTAGTAGTATCACATTTTTGAAAATTCTGTTGTGAGGGCATCTGTAATTTTACATCCTAGATGGCACACACTGATTCCCCAAGGTGGTTGGTTACAAGATATATAGTAGACCTCTAAATAAACCTGAAGCTTCTAACTTGAACCTAGGGTCTAATATTGTTCATGGGGACACTATAACATATTTATCAATGTAGCACAACAACATAAATTACTGAACAATGTCCAAAAGGTATAACCGATAACCAAACGAAACCAGTATCACATAACAACAAAATAAAAAATATAATATTCAAAACTAAGAAGTAGTTATTCCATGCCAAATACATGACAATTACTAATTTGAAAACCAAAATTTAATAAATAAAATTCCAACTCCCATGTGGATCCTAAATCACATATGGTTCCCTCATCTTTTCTCTATCCCAACTCATTCATGTAACACATGGACCTTGCCCTTATATTTTCCAATAAACTTGAAGTATATTCAGGTACAGATTTTGATTCCCATGTATTTTGTGATTACAAATCAGTAGGACACCACAAATAGTGTGTAACACAGTATCCAATAAATAATAGCGTATTTAGTTGTATATAGAATATAATACAATCAATAAAGTAAATAGTTCACATAAGTCCAATTATTCCTTACATAATCAAACACAACCCGTATGTCCCTAAGGACACATGAACCAAAATATCTAATTCATTCTATTCTAGAGTCGAAACTATGTCACAACATTATGGCTATCATTTATGTTTTCATTTCAACTCTTATTATGGAAAATTGGCACCACAGTCCAATGCCATCATTATGGGCCAAGTTGTAATTTATAGCACCCCATTGGTATTTGAAGTATTATTCCATGTCTCGTGATATTATTATCAAAAAATAACACAATTGGGCTATTAAAGTAGCAGTTTGTGTCCCACAAGTACTTATCAGTTTATCACTATGGGCTTTTGAAGAAGATTTCCATGTCTGAAAAATGCTTAAGAATCTACCACTATGGGATTTTAATGTAGAAATCCATGTGAAACAAAAATTAATCATTAAATCACACAAATAAAATATTTCATGTTAATCAAGATTATTCAAAATCATTCATTTTAACAGATTTTTACTTCATAGTGGCATCAAAATTTATTACAATAAAAATTTTTCTTCAATTTTATCACATGTAAAATATGAACAATTAACTATTAACCCATTTGGAGTTATTTACATCATATAACCAATTAACACAATAATTTTATGCCATCCATCTCATAATCCAAAATACTAAATTAATTCACATAAAATTAATTTTCCATTTATACAGTCCTAATTTCCCATCAATTTTACAATCGAAAGATTCTATTAATTAACTGACCAATTAAATAATCCAATCACAAAAATTTCAATTGCCCCAATTTAAACCAAATCAATATCACATTGAAATTACATTAAAACAATTAAATATTCAATGTAATTGAAAAATTATGGAAATTGATAATTTCAAATTAAATATACATAAATCATTCAAGAATATCATTTTTAATTTTGACCACCTACCTCAATATTGATGATGAACACTCACCAATATAAATCCCTAATTGAAGTATAATTATTAAGATCATAATGAACAATTTTATCTAGAAACATAACCTTTATCCAAGATCAAAAAAATAATGATCCAAAAAGGCTTTATCTGTATCCATCACAAATAGTGGAAAAATTCTTTTCCAAAGATGAAAGAAAGATTGAAGAGAGGGAGATAGAGAGAAATGAAACCACTTGGGATGTGATTCTATTAATCGGATAGGTGCAGGTCTTCCATATGGGCTTCGATTTTCCAAGAACAATGGTCACAATTCCTTTGAATCTATCTTTAAGCCTAAAAAATGAGGGAAAACATTTAGGATCAATCTAGGGTTTATTTGGGGTGAATATTAAGGGTTGTGGTATTTTTAATATAATTTCTAGGATTTGAAATCCCATATGCATAGTTTTCTATATGTGGTGCCATGTTTCCCATAATTGTGTTACCAATTATTGCGCCTCTCCTAGGGCCTCCACATGGTTACTCTGGAGAGGGAACACAATTTGAAAATCATGGCTTCAATAGAGTGACAACCAACTATTTGGGTTTACATGATTTTTTGGACTGGGAGCATGGTTTGGGAAAACCATGAGCCGACTGTGCACTACCCATATTACTCCTAAAACATCCAAATTTCATCAAAATAAACCCAAGATACAACTTAGAAATAGATTACTGAAAATATAGAAAAAGAGTACCTACAAACAAGCATGACACATATCCATAAAATGGTCAGAATCTTACAATCTCCAAACCTTATAATATCTCATCCTTAAGTTGTACTCCCAAGAATCTCTTGGATTTTGAGTCAAGATGTTCAAGCCATTGACCCCACTTTTCCCCTACTCTCAACCATGTTTCCTCATGCACAACACCATTCTACCAAAAATGATGAATTAACCAAAATTTTTTCCCCACAACACTTTCTCACTATGATCCAACACACGCATCAGATTCTACTCTAAGGAATAATCAGTCTCATGATCTACATCATCCACATTTTTCACATGAGAAGGGTGAGCATGATACCATGGATGTTGTGACACATTAAAAACATCATGCATAGAGAAATAAATTTTTGGAAGATACAATTGGTATTCCACCTTCCTCATTCTCTCCAAAACATCAAATAGTCCAAAAAACCTAGGTTCTAACATGCCCTGCCACCAATTCCTCCAGTGTCCCAATCTAGGAGACACCTGAAGAAAAACACGATCAACTTCTAAAAAATCTATGGGTCATCGATGTTTATCATCATATGACTTCAATCTATACTGAGTCATATCCATATACTTCTATATTAGATAATACTGCTCTAATATATCTTACATGAGATTGGGTCTCAATAGCTCTAACTCTCCCTTCTCCACCAAACATAGAGGTGATCTGCATGGCAGACCATAAAGAGCCTCATTTGGTCAAATACGATTTTTTTTCTAAAAACTATTGTTATATGTGAACTCAATAATTACAAAGTGATTCTCCCTAGACCCACCAACTTCATGAACACATATTCATTGTGTATCCTCCTACACCTATATAGTCCATTCTGAATTCTCATATATATGAGGGTAGAATTACATAATCAGTAAAAAAATGTACCAATCAGCTTTTGTATGCCATAATAGAAGAGAAATTTAAAACATGATTCATGGACTAATTCAATAATTTGTGTCACCCTTTATAGATGGAATACCTCAAAAATGTAAATTAATCACAACTTGTCCCCTCATAAAGTCTCCCAAATAATAATTAAATGATCTACTTTCATCAACTTGTCCACAACCACCCAAATAGAATAATTTTTCTGAGGTTTCCTCATGATACCCAACAAAATATACATCGTAATGTTGTCCCACTTCCATTTCGGAAAGGGTAAAAACTATATTAACCCACCTGGTCATTTATTCTCATCATTCACCTATTCAATGAATTATGATCATTTCAAAAACCTTGAAATATCATTTTTCATGCCCATCTACCAAAAATGTCATTTTATGTTAGAGTAAATTTTTTCACACCTAGATTCTTCTCCCACTTTACTGCACGAAACCCACACTTGAACTCCTCCAACATGATCATAGGAACAACAACATGTTTCCTAAAATAGATGATCTCACCACATCTGTGGTCTAATCACATTCAATTCTATACCCCAAGGGTAAACATTATACATCCTTATACTACCTATCTTTAATCTTGAAAAAATTGTAAACTCTACTGAAACTAAGATAAGACTCAACTTTATCTAACACATCTAAACCACAACATGCATCTCATCGAGAAATGTCATTATTTTCAACATAGAACTAATCTTCTGAATTATAATGTCTTGGATGTTCCATGTATTATTTTTAAATATTATATAGAATTATTTCAAGAATAATCATTGTGATGTCATGTATTTATGAGGCTTTGAGGGACCAGAATAAATGTAGGAAATAAATTATAGTTTTAAATATTGTGCACAATAGGTTTTCAAGAAAATGTTGAAAAAAATTAAATATGTTCCCAGATCAGAAATCAGATCACACTATTGCATTCATAGAATAACATTACTATAGGAGAGGCCTAACATCAGATGATGTGGTTCTAATGCAAAATTTAATATTTGGACATTTAAAAGGAAATAAAATAAATTAATAATTTATTTTATTTTTATGTTTCCATTATAAAACGATGTGTTTTGTGGTTTTAAATAAATATGATCCCTATGTTAGGCTGATAACCCTGAAAAAATCCCCTATATCCTTTGGGACATTGGAGAGGATCCACCCTATATAATTCCTAACGAACAACAATGAGGGACAATATATGGGTCATTGGGCTATGAGAACGAACCCCAATTGATGATGACCTTTTTCCATCCTTCATCAACCATCATGGTCAGGGTTTTTATTTCCATTTGTCCTTCCATGTTCTTGGATTCAAATGATGAACTTGAATCAACCCATGAACATGTTGACTAGTATATCATTTATTCTTATGGTAGTGTCTTTAATCAGATTTATATTGGGGAATTAATCAATTTTTTATTTGATTCATATTTTTATTTTTTATTTTTCATACTTTTAATGGGAGTGGATAAATTCTATGATGAATTATGGCGGAGGTTTGTTCCTCAATTTTCTATTTTGATTTCTTCTCCATTTTAACAACCATGTTCTTCCCACTCTTCATGGGGTTATGAAAAACAGATCCTTGTGCATCCGTTTCATAGAAAAATGATCCCAAATCATAGATTTAACATCATTAAAACCTAGAGGGGGTTCAATGTCTATGTAGGTAAATGAATAAACTAGCTTCGAGAGAAATTTTTATTCAATTTTTCTTCATGCTGATGGATCAAAACATGTTTTCGGGGCCGATTAGAGGCCTAAACCCAATGGAATTGGATTTTTAGTGATGAAAAACCTTGGATATTTAGTTTTGTAGGAACAAAATGACTGGAACAAGAAACATGAGATCCCCCCAAACACCAGACGATAAACCTATGATTTTGGAAATTCGCACAGAACCTGGTGTATTTTTTGAAGAACATGGCGTGTGGGACAGGATCAGTGGAAACTAGGCTTTCTGTATTGTATAATATGAATAATAGTGTGTTTCCTTGAGGACACAACGTGTGGGACCTGTTCAGTGGTGGATATGGTTTAAATCAATAGGATGCAATGAAATGACATGAGATATTTGTCACACAGTGTGTGTGTCCTTATGTAGGACTCAGCATGTATCTTGGGCGATACACAGATAGGGGGTGGAGTTCCCACCATGTACTCCACCACATGTACAGACATAGAAAGACACACTGGCTACCCCATGTACTAGTATAGGGATTTGTAGGCAATGACTGACACCATGCACTAGCACATGACCAGGATACACTGGTGGACCCCGGTTGAAGGGGCATGGCATTTATGTCCTTCTACATGTTGTGTATACTTCTTTATACATGACATGCTTTCCTAACTTGGGCCATTGTATATAGGAAGAACCTAGATTCAAGAGACACAATGTGTAACTCTTCTACATGTTGTGCACTTTCTTGTAAATGGCTTGATCTCCATGTCCACCATATCTTGGACATCTTTTATTTTGGTTGGTGAAACTTTTCCCCTTCCCATAATGGTTAGGTATAATTTCCATTCACAAGAGTATGATACCTTCATTAGGAATTTCATCATAGTTTCAGAGTCCCTATGAGAAGCCCTGAGTGAGATCCTCTACCCATCCATGGCCTTTGGTTGAGTCGGGTATCGACATGACCAATCCAATAGGATGTTGATCCTTTACTTAGTGGATGAATCCGGATGAGTCATGGTATACTAAAATTTCATAGAAGTGATCCTCATCTGTGTATCTAGATTTTTCACCCACATAGGGGAATGTTCTTCCGAAATTAGTGTATATGTTCTCTCTTCAGATCAATCAGTGCATCTATCCCTCTCCTGAAATTTCATGATTAATGTACTTCTCGGTTGAACATCGTTAGATCTATCAGACTCATGGAGTGAGTTATCTTGGATGAGTGTTTCATGGAATCTTCAAACTTAATCCCAAGCATGGGTATCTAATCATTGTGACATAAATCTAGTCTATGGGTCTGGGTTTCAAGTATATATAGATGTTTATCTAGTTATATTTTATGTAGATATATACTTTGTGGAGATACCGATATCGTTTCATTCTGTATTTCTTTATGGTTTCTGGGGACCTCTACATTGTTTTTTTATACACACCCCTGAATAGGCATTTTTTGCACATATCATGTCTTGTGTAGATGAGAATCCTTTTGACAGAGTCCAAGATGGACCAGGACCAGATGAAGCATTTTCAGGTTCCTTATTGGCCAAGGTTTTCCACCGACTATGTGATGTATTCCCAGTACCTTTTTCTTGCTTACTGGATGGACATTGTAGGTTTCAGGCTCATACTTTTGATGGGATTGTATTCTGGACTAGTTTTCTTTCTACACATTACTTTCTATTTTGTACTCTATTGGTTGGGTTTAGTTGTATGCATGCATTTTGTTCCTTAGTGGTTTTTACATATATGCTTTCTGGGCTTGGAGATGGACACATGTGTACATGCACATAAGAAAAGACTCCCTTGTTAGTGATATGACTACTTGACACTAGTCAGCATCCCTTGGATTATTAAAGGCGGTCGTGATGAGTCACGACGTGGGACGCACTAGGAAGGGTCATGATAGAGTGATGTCAATGATGGTTATTTCTTCTTAGGACTGAGAGTATTTGTGATTGTTTTCAGGAAATAGTGTTATGTGTTTTGAGTTCTTCTTGCAGGATAGGGACTCCAATATTGGTGCTGGTGGCAGATGTATCCATATAGTAGGACTTTGAAAACAATATTTTCAACTTGGTACATAAGAAAACTTGTAGCAGGTAAACAAAAGGATGTTTCATGAGTCATATAAGAATGGATAGTGTTTTCCATGTCATCTAGTGTCAGCTATCTAGATATAGGCTTAATCATGGTATATTGGGTTTCTTTATAGGATGCCTCTGTGATGTATACCTACTAGGATTCAATTGCCCGATCAAAAAGATAACCCCCTCAGTGATGAGGATTCAATTTAAGGACCTGTTCCATAGGTGTTTACCTTCAAGTGATAGACATTCTATACCACCACCAGTGGAGCCGCACATGGTACCTGTTGTACCAGTAGACGAGGAGATCAGTCTAAGAGTGCTCCTTGATTTTTAGATATAGAGATCCCTTAGGTTCCGTGGTGAGCATGAACCTTAGGCGGCTGAGGAATATCTTGAGGTGGGGAAAAGAGTTTTCCATCTAGTGAGGACACCAGTAGGACATATGGTTATCTTATGAGCGAGCCTTCTCCATGGTTCAACAGGGTGATGTTGGGGTTTGTCCATGAAGACTCATGATGAGGAGTCTCTTTTGTGGATTGAGTTTTAGAGACACTTTAGATTGAGGTTCTCTCTAGTTATGTTGAGATAAATAAATATCCAAGAGCATATTCCTCTATATAAGGGCAGTATAAAGGTCACTGAATATTCATCACGATTCATTAACCTCTCCTGGTACTCAATGGATGTAGATAAAGATTAGTACATAAGGTTTTATAACATTGAGAGAGGTCTACGATTACACATATGTTCTAGTGGTGTGCCTTTATAAATTATGACTTATGTAGAAGTTATTGAGAAAGCATTTGTGGTCTAGATATTCTTGTCTGAGTAGAGATAGCTAGTGGAATTTAGCAGTAGGAATAAATGTGTAAAGCCCTCGATAGTAGGGAGCTGACATTAAGAATAGGGATCAGGATATGGGAGATTTAAAAGGAGGACCTAGGACAGGGGATCTGATGTCCCGGGCTCTAAAGATGGATCAAGTAAGCATAGGGATAAGTGATGAAACTCATGCAGCAGTAGAGGATATCTTGCTAGATCATATCCAACCCATTGATCTGGCAATAAGGAAGCAATGGATAGACCACTGAGTTAGAGGCATATAGTTGAGTAGGAATAACTTCCAGGAAGGGGATGTGGTAGAGGAGCAGGGAGAGCTACATTAAGTGGCATACATTTTGACCTACTTCCACCACTACCCAAAGGATGTCAGCACCAGGCTCAGGGAGCTAGGGTACAAGGGCGGGGCAGCTACCTGCATTCGAGGCATATGACCCAAGAAATCCATGGATGATATGAGATATGATCTCTACCATTTAAACCTTATCTTTTGTACTTATAAGCACTGGATTCATTCATTCTTTAATCACCACAAGGATTTTGATAAATGTTAAGAATCCTGTAGAGCTAATGACAAGAAACTTGTTATTGGATACACTTATGGGATGAGACTCAATGATCACGCATCTTTTACAAAAATGTTATCTTAACATTGGAAGAATGATTTTCGGTATGAAGACCTTGTTGGTATAATCGAGGCCTTATGATGTCATTCTTGATAGGGATTGGTTATCTTTATTCCATTCCTAGATTGAATGCTTTAGCCAAAGATTACAGTGTGTCTGTAGTGATGGAAAGTGGTTTTCCTTTATTGTTGAAAAGGAAACCTAGGCATCAAAAAATTGACTCATGAATAATAGGGTGCATCCAAACACTCATGCATTACCTAACCATACCCTCAGAGTAGAATATGTTGTGATCTTTCAGTTCCAAGTAGTATTGGAAGAGTATGAGGACGTCTTCCCATAAGATGTTAAAAGATTATCTCCAAGCCATAAGATTGACTTTTTCATTGACCTACACCCTTAGAAACCCTGATATCCTCACCATCATATCAAATGGATCCTATAGAGCTTCATGCGCTAAGGGTGTTGTTAGAGGATTTTCAGAAGGAGCGGTTCGTCAAACCTGATGTTTCACCATGGATGACCACAATTTGTTTTCCAAGAAGGAAGATTGTATTTTGAGGTTGTTCATGGATTAATGGTGCATGAACTAAAAAATACGAAGAAAATTTATCCACTACCAATGATATATGACCTATTCAATTAGCTAAAAGGTGTACAATGGTACTCGAAGATGGAACTTCGATCCGGTTATCATAAATTATGAGTTCAAGATGAAGATATACTGAATATGGCTTTCAAATGCCTCTACATTCACTACGAGTACTTGTTCATGTGTTTTGATGTGACAAATCTCCCCAGAGTTTTCATGGGACTCATGAACATGCTCTACCAACTATACATAGAACGGTTCATAGTAGTCATCATCGATGACATGCTTGTGTACCCGGTGTCAGAGGACAAGCACGAGGAACACATGTGGTTGGTTCTAGATATACTCTAAGAGGACCAAAAAAATGGGATGCTCTCTAAGTGCCAATTTTAGATATACAAGATCAACTTTGTGGGACATTTTATCTCAGAAGATGGGGTAGTAGTGGACCCATCCATGGTCGAGGCAGTGTTATCATGGTAGCCAACATCGAGCATGACCGAGGTCCATAGCTTCCTGGGGCTATCAAGAGATTTTGGAGATTCATTAATGATTTTTATCAGATTTCAGTACTGATTAAATATTTTTCCTGAAAGGAAAAAACATTCATATGGATGTAGAAGTGACAATAGGTTTCACAATAGTTGTGGTAGTGTTTGATGAGTGCCCTAATCTTGAGGTAATCGGAGGGGGGTGTCGGGTATGTAGTTCTATATGATGAATTAGGGACTAGTCTTGGCTATGTTTTGATAAAAAGATAAAAGGATATAGCCTTCGGTTTTCATTATCATAGGCCACATGAGAAGAACTACATGACCCATGCTCATGAGTTGACATTTGTAGTCTTTGCATTGAAGATGTGGTGGAACAACCTGATGGGAGAGTAGTTTATCATCTACTATGACTATAAGGTCATCAATTAACACATCCCATAGAATGATATAAATCTGAGGTAGGGGAGATGGAAAGAGTTATACCATGATTATGAATTATACATCATTAAAACTATTAAAAAGGGGAACACTGTGAAAGATTCCCTCTGCTGAGGATTGAGTTCATAGCTACTGAGCAAGGTATCAGAGTCGTTGGCCTCGCTACAATTATCATTCATGAATGGAGATGATGCAGCTTATCTCATGTTGATGGTTGTCACTCCTCCACTATCATGGTGAGTTAGGGAGGCACATCTAGGGGATATTGACTATGAGCCTATAATTTCCCAGTTGTCTATAGGACATGCTCCTGAAGGAAATTCACATGGTGGGGAGCACATCATTATTTTTAGTGGACACACAGTTGTACCAGTGGCATTGTGAAGGGAGGATCTTATATATTTTCATACATCGCCTTTAGAAGTACATCCCGGAGTGTTGAAAATGTTCTAGAACCTTAGACATTAGTCCTATTGGATAGGGATGAAGCAGATAATAGCTGAGTTCTTTCCTTGGTTCCATATAAGCCATAAGATGTAGGCTAAGCACTAGGTTCTAATGGGGTTAGCTCACCACATGGAAGTGGTAGAGTGAAAGTGAGATGAAATATTGATGGACATCGTGATGAGAATACCATGATCTTCTAGAGGAAATGATTCTATCTGGGTGATCATTTACTAACTCACCATGTTGGATGACTTTTTTAATATTAGGGAGTAGAGTTCCATACCGATCAGGAGACACCTCTATGTGCAGAAGATACATCCGCTTCTTATTGTACCTTTGACAATAGTGTCAGATTGTGATGCTCATTTCACATCCTGTTATTGGAAGGGATTATAGGATGTTTCTGGGACGTAGCTATGCTTGATCAAAACATTTCATTCCAAGACAGATGGTCAAAATTAAAGGGAACTATTTTTGTTCTCGAGGATATGTTGTGGGCCTGTATCTTGGAATTTGAGCATAGTTGGAAGGACCACCAATCACTGGAATAGTTTTCAAAAAACAACAGCTACAAACCCACCGTCTATTTTGCACCCTTTGAGGATTTATATGGGAGACCATGTTGGTCACTGCATTATTAGACCGACCCTAGAGAGTCAGCACTCATGGGTCCAGATTTTATGTGAGAAACCACCGAGAAGGTGCAGATCATCTTGGTGTAGATGAAGACTTCACAGATCTTGTAAAAGTATTATTATAATAGATGGTGGATACCCTTATATTTTGAGTAGGGAGACCATTTCTTCCTTCATGTATAACCATGATGAGGGTGGCATAGATTATATTGGGGTACAAAGTTGTCTCGAGGGTTCTTCTGACCTTTTCAGATACTGTGCATAGTGGGTAAGGTGGCGTACTACCTAGCCCTCCCACTGAAGTTGCATGAGGTACATGATTTCTTCCACGTATCGCAAATGAGGAGGTATGTGCATGATCCATCGCATGTCATCGACTAGGGAGAGAAGGAAATTGAGAATAGAGAAACCTTTGTAGAGTATCATAAGGAGATAGAGGATTGACATGAGAGGATCCTCCTTGTAAAATCAATTCTATTAGTGTCTATCTGTTGGCCGCATATGAATCTTCTGGAGAGCAAATGGGAGTGGGAGGCTCAAATTTGTGTGTAGTACCCACATCTATTTGAATAGCCTTTTTTTTTGGGATTTCCACATATGTAAATCCATATGTTGGGGAGTATGTAATGCCTTATATTTTTATTGTATTGTTTTTAAATATTATATGGAATTAATTTTAGTCCTGTCTTTTAAAAGGAATATGAGTCCAATGCATGGATTTCAAGAAATAAATGTTTTAAATAAATTAAACTTTTAAATAGTGAATGTGTGCAGTTTTCCTAAAAAAGTTGAACAACATTCTAATATATTCCTTGATCAAAAATACAAGGTCACCATTGTGTTCAGTGTATCGACATTTCCATATGTGAGGCCTAACATTAGCAAGTGTGGGTCAACAGCAAAAGAAAGTTTTGGGAAGTTTTAAAAGTAATTAAATGAATTAATATTTTATTTTATTTTATCATTTACATAACATATGATATGTTATGTGGTTTTAAATAACCAGGTTCCTAGGGATGGATCCAAAACCAAAGAAAATTCTTAAATCCTATGGGACATTAGAGAGGATCCACCCTCGGAAATTCCTGATGAATGATGACACATCGATTTTTGGGCAGTGAGATCATAACACAATCAGCAATAATTGTTTTTCAATCCCTCATTGGTAATCGAGGTAGGAGTTGTTATTTAAATTATTTCTTCCCAATTCTTGGATTCAAATGAGTGAACCATTGTGTTTAGTGTAGAAACTTTTCCTTAGGTGGGGCCTTACATTAGCCAACTTGGGTCATCCGCAAATGTTAATTTTTTGACATTTTAAAGGAAAGTAAACAAATTAATAATTTATTTTATTTTATCATTTCCATGAGTAAGTGATGTGTTCTATGGTGTTAAACAACCATGATCCCAGGGTTAAACTCAAAACACTGGAAAATTCCTAGAATCTCATGGGAAATTAAAGTGGAGACACCATGGAGAATTCCGGACGAATGATGACACATTTATCTTTGTGTAGTGAGATCATAACTCAATCAAAAATGAGAATTTATCAATACTTAATTGATAATCGAGCTAGGGGTTGTTATTTATGTACTTTTTTCCAAGTTCTTGGATTCAAATGAAAAATTTGGATCCACCCACGAACTGGTTAACCCACAGATCATTCATTCTTATAGGTGGGTCTTTTATCTAGTCTATTTTGGAAAATTTATTCATGTTTTATTTGATTAATATTTTTTATCTTATTTGTTTGATCCTTATAATGGGTACATGTCAATATCTTTATGAATGGTTTTGAAGGTTTGTTCCTTGATTTTCTATTTGAATTTGTTCCCCCTTTTGAATAGCTCCTTCAATGCGTTCTTCATAGGGTTATGAACAATGGATAATTGTGCATCCTTCTCATATATCAATAATCCAAAATCATAGATCGAACATCATGAAGTCCTAGAAATAGTGCGACAACAATGGTGGAAGATGAATCAACTAGGTTCAAGAGATATTGTTCTTAAACGGCTCATCAGGCGGATGGATTGAAACATTTTTTGGGGGCCGATCAGAGGCCTGGAACCAACAGAATAGAATTTTCACAGATGAAACAACCCTAGAAATTTAGTTTAGAGGAAAAATTTTGACTGAATTGTGAATTGGAGGATCAAATGAAGCACCAGATGAAGAACATGAAATTATTGAAAACTACACAGAACACATTGTGTAATCCAAAAAACATGGAGTGTGGGAAATTCTCAGTGATATCTAGGGTTTCTAAATTATTTAAGATAAATAACTGAGCATGTTTCATGGATCACATGGTGTGTTGGACCCATTCAGTGGAAGCTATGTTTTCAGGTAATAGGAAGTGATGAAATGGTGTGTGATAGTTATCACACGACATGTGGGTCCTTACTCAGGACAAGGCATGTATCTCAAGAGATACATAGACATGAGGTAGATTACACATCATGTAATACACCACATATCCTGACTCGGTTAGATATGTAGGATACCCCATGTACTAGTACATGAATTGGAAGACACGGGTTGACACCATGTACTGGCCCACGATCAGGCTACACGAGTGGACCCCGAATGAAGGAGCACATCATGTTATTCATTCTACATGGAATTTACTCTTATTTTTATGTGACATGTCCTTCTCACTCAGGACAGTGTACATGAGCAGTACCTAGATTCAAGAGACACGGTGTGTGACTTTTCAACATATGGTGTACTTTATTTTACGAGGATTGATATCATTGTATACCATATCTTGGACATGCTTCATATGGGTTATTTCCCCTTTACTTGCTCCCATAAAGGTCAGGTATCATTTCCATCCATAGGATTTTCATCCCATTCCCACGACTTTCTCAATAGATTCAGAGTCCCTATTTGAGTCCAAAAGCAAGATCCTCTACACATTCTTGGGCAAAGGTAGAGTCATGTACTGACGTCACCAATCCTACAGGATTCCAATCCTCTATATAGCTAGTGAATCAAGATGATTTTTTGTATAGGCCAAGGCCCTAGAAGTGATCCTTATCTATGTATCATGACCCTTCCCTACTCAGAAGTTTGTTGTCGTGAAATTAGTGTATTCGTTCTCTCTTCAAATATATCAGTGAATCTATCCCTATTGTGACATTTCCAAGTGATGATTTGGTTTATCAAGGGCATTAAAACCATTGTTGAATTCATCATCCCTAATGGCATCATGATGAAATCATAAAGGCCATAACTACTTCTAAATTTTTTCTTTGGTATATTAGATGGTCGAAATCTCAAATGATGATACCATGATCTCAATTCAATCGTGGAGAAGACACAAGTTCCCCTCAACTATTCAAAAAGTTTCTGATACATGAAAGGGGATACCGGTTCATCTATGTTAATATATTTTTCTTCCTAAAGTTAACACATAAGTGTAGATTCTTAACAATGTTATTTTCCAAAAAAATAGAGAAACCCGTGGAGACATACTCAAATGGATAAACCCCTTATCCATAA
This sequence comes from Viscum album, assembly GCA_963277665.1. Lineage (NCBI taxonomy): Eukaryota > Viridiplantae > Streptophyta > Magnoliopsida > Santalales > Viscaceae > Viscum > Viscum album. The sequence continues at coordinate 2,076,120,594 of OY728128.1, read as the reverse complement.
AATCTTATTACTAAATCTTGATCAATTTAAGCACTGTTGGTTCACTTTGGTATGGTGGAATAGAAACTAGATCTGTCCTTGGAATGATATCAATTGTAAATTCCATATCTCTCTTAGGTGGAAACCCTGAGAAGTATTTATGAAACACATCCTCATACTACTCTACTGTGGGTGGAAAGGTATCATGATTTAAAACCCCATTTTGCAACAAAATAATTACAACTAGATGGTAAGATCCCTTTGTTACTAATGCACTCACCGGGTATGGCCTGCCTGGATATCCGACTCTCTATGGTGAATATATTTTCCACCCTTAGGATATGTAAATATCAATCTTCTAATGTAACAATATATGTGGTCTTGGTATGTAGCTAAACAATAAATACCCAAAATCATGTCATATCTTGACATTTCAAGTTTGTAATGATCCTAAATGAAATGATACTCACAAACCACACAAGAACAACCTTTTCAAAAATAGATGTCTCTTGACCGTACCCCCAAAGGTGTATCTATTGTAATAACCCTACTCAAAAAATCCACATATACGATAAAAGCATTCAAAAGTGGGGGAAATATAAAATAATGAATGGAATTAGTATCAAATACATCACTAGATAGCGTAGAATATGTAAAAATACTACCTCTAACTATTGATGGACTGGTCTCTCTATACACCAGTATAGGATGAACGACATGTAAATATCCTGTCACTCTACTCTATGATACAGTTTGAGCCCCTTGAACTATTACACTATGCTGATATGAGTGATCTTGCCCAGAATAACCATGTATACTTCCTCTATCTCCACAACCAGTAGAACTCCTCATTTCAGACTAGTATAGTATAGAAGATCCCCTTCCTACACATTAATTATTCCTATTTGTTCAATAATTACCCTCCTATCAGGGGTTCCTACATAAATCATTATATTTCTCATCATGAAATAATATCAACACTTTACCAATGGTTTAAGGTACTATCTATGAATGTCTCGACAATCTTCATTAGTGACATGTCACCTGAGTGAGGCCCTATATAACTAATCCTTCCACATGACCACCATACTTTTTACTAGACTGGTCAAAATTTTCATAATGATGCTTCCAACTCTCAGAATTTATACCTCATAATCATCCATCAGAAACCATATTCCCTCCAAAAGTATCATCCTTTAGGTTATCCTCGTAAATGAGATCTTGATTCACAACTTCTGAAAACATATTCAGTATGATGTTATTCACCTGAGTCTTAATTTCATATTTAATCCCATCCAAAAACATCTTTTCTACAGTAGACTCATATCCTTCCAATGCTTGAACAAAGCACTGAAAGTCATAAAATCATTCAGTATAGTCGATCAGAGAAAACAACCCCTTATTTAACCACAAGAACTCATCTGCACTCTCTAGTATCAGTATCTTCAGGTAGAAGGGATCCAAGAACTTCTCATGAAATTCATTCTACTCCATACTATCTAGCTATCAATCCCATGTATGGATGTCCCAACAATGATTTTCTTGATCACATAACATGTAAACATCTAATTTAACTCTTCTCTAAATTTGAGTCTATATGTGGTCTACTATCATCTGGAGAGAATCAATCTAGAACTCAACTACATTGGGTCCACCCTATCTGATAATTTTCAAATGGTGGTGTAATTGAAACTCCCATTTCAAATTAGACATACACTTGAAAATCCACTCTAGGTATCTCTCTATAAAATAAATGAATCAATCATAGTTCCCTTGATACTACTCTCCAGCTCCTTCCCCTAGCATTATTGGTGCCACAAGTTCCATTACTAGGGGATAATTTGCACCCATATCCTCATATCAACCAATCCAAAAAGTTCATTATTGAGGAATATATACACATTTCCAAAAAAATTTCATATAACATATTTCACTACATTAAATTAGTTAACAATAAGATGTCACACAAATGTATAACAAATTATTCTCCCTTTTTCTACCACACGGTCAATACTAAGGAACCATCACAACATTTAACCATCCTACATCTGGGTTATGGTAAAAAAGGGTCAAATAATTATAATTATTCATTTTTATCATTAGAAACCCAATTATTCACATTTTTCATAATTTTTACAACTTCCAATTATATATTAAGATGCATTTTCAATTAAAATACACAAGCTAGGAAAATATATTAATTGAAATAACATACCCCAAACCTGTTTTTCTAGGTGTGCAAAAAATGTGGCATGTCACAAAATAATAATGAATTTCTAAAATAATTCATGAATACTCAACTCTCATTCAATAATATGCCATGTGTCAAATCTCAATGAAACTCAAAATCAAATTGCATAACAAGTGTATCACATGTGGTGAAATAATATCAACTTTAACAACAAACATAAATAAGAATAAGCCCACCCTAAGACCATTAATTTTTCTTTCATACATGGGTTAGATACTACCATGCATGAGCTCTTAAATAACGAACGACTCATCCTATTATCCTATATAACATTACCAAATAGAAAATTAAAATTATAGAAAATAAAATCATCTCTCATACCACTTTGTAATGTCGCAACCTTGGTACCACACACTAGTGATACAATCCTATCAATTACATGATCTCAAGTTCACCTCCCCATAAACTAGAGGCTACTGACTATTATTATGGGTCTAATATAAATCATTGGTAGACTATACCCCTTTATCAATATAGTAAAGAAACTGAAATAAATAAACATTAGTCAAATGGTATAATCAACAACTGAACCAAACAATTACCACATGGTGACCAAAATAGGAAAGAGAATATCCAAAACTACCCAATAGATATTCCATACCAAATATGTGTCATGTGATAATGTGAGAACAAAAAATAAATAAGCACACTATCAAATCCCATGTAGGTCGTAAATCAAATATAGTTCCCATAACCATGCTCCATCCCATATCATCCATATACAACAAATCCCTTACCCATATCATGTCTTGGAAACATGAATTCTATTCAGTTACTAATATAGATACCCATGTAGGGGGTGATTATAACTCTTTAGGCCGCCACCAGTGGTGTCTAAAATAATATCTAGTCAACAAAATTCTATGTAGTTGTATAAATAATACAATATTAAACATAAAGATATAAATATTACATATATTCAATTATTATTTATTTAACATCATAAAACCCCTTTTTCCCGAGGACACCTGAACCACAATACATGATTCATCCCATGCTGGAGTCTAAACCATATTGCAATACCCTAACCATCATCTATCATTTCTCATAAAATAATATTATAAACAATTGGAACCATAGTTTAATGCCAACATTTTTTTCATAAAATGTTATTTCAACCACCCCATGAGTATTTTATGCAGTAGTATATTTCTCACACACATTTTTCAGTTTATCACTATAGGTTTATAATGTAATAGTCCATGTTACACACATGTTTATCAATTTATCAATATTGGATTTTTAAGAAATAGTCCATGTCCCATACATGATTAAAAATAAATTTCACAAATCACTTATATCACATTAATTGGATTAAATCAACATTAATCTTTTTACAAATATTTTACATCATTTTATCATTACATTACATCTCAAAAAACAAAGTTTGTCAATTTAATCTTATGGAGAATATGAAAAATTCACAGCTAACACATTATGAACTATATAAACCATACAACATGTTAACCCATTATTTTTAATCCAACCATATCATAATACCTAATTGTAAGTTAATTCATATCACATTAATTGACCATTTATAAAATCCCAATTTCCCATCAATTTTACAATCACTAGATTCTATTAATTAATTTTCCAATTAACTAGTCTTATTAAAGAAATTCAAATTTCCCTAATTTAACCTAAATCCCTATCATATGAACATTAACATATCACAATTTAAAAAATAATTTTATTTACCAATCCTTTTATTTTCTAATTTTATAATTACATACAAGTAATTAAATCAATATTATGGGACATTTAATTTAGACCACCTACCACATGATTCATTATGAAGACGCACCTATAGAAATCGTCAACTGAACCAATGAATAATATCACTATAAATAATGATATCCAGATCCATAACTGATGTCCAATATTAATAGAATCAATATTCAAATAAACCTATATATAAATATATTAAAAATAGTAGAAATAATCTTTTGAAAGGATGAAGAAATAGGGTAGAGTGAGAGAGATGAAACCACACATGATGAGATTTTCTTACAAGGAGAAATGATGATCATAAATATGGGATTGTACATTCCAATAATGGAGGTCATAAAGCCTAATATTCTATCTGTAAGACTCAAAAATTGAAATAAAATGTTTAGGGAAAATCTAGTGTTGATTTAGTGTAAATTATGGGGGTTCATGTATTTTTAATCTAATTTTCAAGTGTTTGAAATCCCACAAGCATGGTTTCCTATATTGAAAAAACAATTAACCTTAATCATGCCCCTCATATAGTGGTGTCTCATAGTTACTCATACCGGGGAGAAAAGGTTGAAAAAATAATCTCCATCCCCGTGAATATCCTCTATTTGGAATCACATGGTTTTCTGGCCTGAGCATATGGTTTTAGGAAACAACTCACCAACTGTGAACTGCCCCTCTTCCTCCCCAAAACATCCAAATTTCACCCAAACATGATAAAGATAAAACCCAAGAAAGTATTCTAAAAAATTTCCAATGAGTACCTAAAAAATCCTACGGCTTCTCTAAAAAAATGAATGGATCGTACATTGTGGGTTTGGTCTCCATTACTCATTAATATATAACATACCCAAGTTCCATATTTAATAAAAAAACTGATATGGTTTTCATTACTGATTTCATTTCCACTAAGACTTCATTTTTAAAATGGCATAAATTATTCTCAAGATAAAATAATTTTACATCACTTAAACATTCACAAAAGATTCTTATTTAGAAAACAACATAGAGGTTATGTGAAATCCATATTTCACAATTAATAATTCATTTACTGAAAGTGTAAAACATAATGAAATTATTTTATTAAAATTTATTGAGTATTAAAGATAATAATAGAAGATTTCATTGTCTATAAACATGTTTAAATTTCATATGTTTAGAATTAAATTTCACGCATACAGGGACTACTATAAAATAAACTTGGAACATGTAAATATATATATTTAATTAGACTTTTAATAGAAATAAAATTTAAAATAAAAAATTATATGAATAATTAATATATAATAAATTTTTTAAAAATATAATGTTCCTTATTATATTGAATTAAAAATTCTAATAACAACATTTATACATAAAAATAAGGGACTAGAAATGGGGAGTTTTAAAATTATAAATTCCATTTACATATCGGTTTTAATAAATAACAACATACAATTGTTAACGTAATTTTTCAATTAAAAATATAAGATTGAATTTAAGTCACCCTTATATAAAATCATAATTTAAATAAAATTTTTTCTATTCATTTAAAATATATTTTCTAAAAATAAGTATCCTACTTGAAATGAAAATCTATATCGATCATCCATAATGGTATTCTACACTACCAAAATATGGAAATGGAAGTTTGGGATAAGGGAGGAAAGGGGAACTTGGTTTGGGGTTGGTGTTTTCTAAATGGTGAAGAGAAGGTCTCTCTATATTATATATATATATATATATCTGTGTGTGTGTGTGATTTTAGATATTGTAGTTTTACACATTCCTTTTTTGTGGCTAAAATGTAAGGATTGTGATGTATAGTTTAAGAAAGTTATTGAAGGTGATAACTGCAGAAATTTGAAAAGTGTTCATATTATGCTATAATATTACAACTATAGTATGATTTTATGGCTTATGAAAAAAAATTGAGTCACAGTGGTAATTCTATTATTTGATGGTTATATATATATTTACATATATGTATATATATATATTATTTTAACAAATATGAAGACACTGAGGAATAAACTGAAAATGAAATTGAATAAAAAAGATTTCTTCATTCACACACAAACACACACACATATACATGTATATATTTATGCATATGTATTTTTACCCAATTGTAAAATTGATAAACTAATTAATAAAAAATGGTGATTTAGTGACATTGAAATAATATCGTACCAAATTTATGGATTAAAATTTTTATTTGTTTTCGTTATATATATATATAAATTTTTGTTAATCTTGTCCTTCCCAAGCTTCCATGGGATATTTTATTTTGATGTTGAAATTATGACTGATGGTGTTACTAAGTACTGTGGTTGAAGACCTATGATGGGTCATATCTCAAGGGTTTCATATTTTTCATCAAGAGACAATGATACTGGTAGTATATGGTGGAATCAATCCACACTATCTGTAAGTCATACTCTTGTGTGATAACATTCATTAGAAGGATAAAAAGGAGAATAAAATGTAGGTCACTATCTTGATGTTGGAGATGATAGGGTGACCCTGTATTAGCATGCAGAGGAAGATGATGTCTCAAAGAGATCAGACAACCATGATTTTTTTGATTGGATGGAGAGAATATAAATAACCATATTTAGATGGGTTAATAGTAACCCACATATCCAATCACATATCAAACTTTTTCTTGGTTGAGAACGCACAAAAATATAAACCACTCACATTTAAAACCCATACCACTACAGTGAGGGATTGAAACACACATACACCCACCCACACACACACATTGTTCACCCCATCCCACACCCATGTGCTCTTGAGCATTCCCTTTATGGGTGTTATACACCAACTACCTACCCATACATACGCACTCATACCTCTATGGCACAATGTATCCTTCCAGGTAGACCATCCTCCCACATTATCAACCAATGGTCCCACATGTGTGTTTAAGGTGGTAACATAGTTTTCCATATATATATATATACTTAGTAAATTAAGGAAATTAAAATAAAAACTATATAATATTTCATGTGTATGTATCTATAATTTTATTTTGGTTGAAATTGAGTTACCTACATTTAAAAAAAATATATAACATAAACGAATTATTTCCAACTATTTTAATTTTATTTAAAATATTAATTTTTATCAATTTAATTATTTTACTACACATTCATTTAAAATATTATTAATGAAAATATAACTATGGATTATAAATATTTTAAAATGGAAATAGTAATAATTTCAAAATTAATATTATATTAAACATACTATTTTTAAATCATTGGATTTTCATATCATAATAATAGTATGTGTAAATAATTATCAATCACTTGAAATTTTTAAATATATTAAAAATATTAACAATATAAAACAATATATGTACACATTGGATAATTATAATTTTAAAATTACATTTATTGAATTAAATCGTCTTACTACTTGATAACTTATTAATATAAATTTGTTTCACAATTTGTATATTTTTTTGGAAAATTATTTAAAATTATTTACTAAAATTAAATTATACAATTTATTAACTACATTAAAAATGGTTTATTATTAATAATTACAAATAATAATTTAAATTATGAATAAATATGTATATATTATAAATTTTATATGAAAAAAAATTTATTCATGATAATTTTTTTTAAAAAATATTATATTAATTTGGAAAAAATAAAATTCTATTTATTTTAATATAAAAGTAAAATTTTTATAATTTGAATATTTTACAATATTATCTAAACAAAATTACAATCTATTGTAGAAAATAATTTAATTTACCACTAAATTAAACTTTATTTTGATGAAAATTTTAAACGAATCATTTAATAAACATTTAATAAATAGGATGAAATTCTGGGGATGTTACATGATTCATGTCAAATATTTGGAAAAGCCTTATTCCATAGCTCATGAATTTTAATCAATATTTTATTGGGTATGATGTTATTATGTATCTTTTTTATTCCCATATTTTCATATTATAGTCACTTATCATCTTTCATTGTTATCTCTTATGTTTACCCTTACCAAGAATCTGAACTCCACTCTTTATTATTATTACATTTTTCCTGATTATGAATAGAAGAAATGTAAGTAATAGTTAGAAGTTTTTTTATGTAGAGAATTTGTTGGAGATGTTATATACTAGTTATTGATTAAGCAGTTCCCCATATAGTTGGGAAAAATGACCATTAGTTAAAATGGACATTAGTTTTCTTTTGTCCATATTCTATGGAACTCTATAACTAAAAGATCATGGGAATATATTGTAATATAATATTTTCATTAGGTCATGTAATTTGATAGACCCATATGTGGGTATTCTTATTAATGATTTTATGTATTGTTATTAGCAAGTTAAAATAATATATTTTAGAGATATTAAATAAAAAAACAAAAAATATAATATTTAATTAAAATTGTTTTATTTAAAAAAAATTATGAGTAAAATGTTATTATTAATAAATAATATGAGAAATTATGAATAAATATTTAAATTTCAATTAATTAAAATAAAAAAAATTAATTATGTAAATAATAATTATTTAATTATTTAATTAATGTAAAATAATATTATGAACATATAATGTTTTTAATGATTATTTTTAAATAATAGTGGGTTTTGTAGAAATATACTATTTTCTTTTAGAAGATAACATTAAATATTTTGGAATTTTATGTCAATATAAATAACTATTTTTTTAATACATAATGTCCAAATTTTCATTGGTTGAATTATTTATATTTTTCTAAAATAATTGATTGTATGGTGTATACTGAAAAAATAATGGTATTCCTAAAACTATTACTTTTAGGATATTATAATAATAAAATAATGAATTAATTTTTATTAATCATTTTTATATAAATATATTTATATTTATAGATACAATAAATCAATTTAAATTTCTATGTTGTATTTATTAAACCCATGTATATCGTTTTGGATACATAAGTAAAATTTTACATTAGAAACTGATTTATTCACTTATATTAAATAATATATTTTCATAATTTTAAAAAATTAAGTATAAATTTCTTTTAGATCAACTTGATCATATTATTTAATAAGTTTAATTTCATTTCCCGTCATAAAATCATGATTACTGTGAATAACGTTAATGAACAAGATAATAATAAAACTATTATTTGAAAATATATGTCTTAGTAATATTGTAAAATTTTTATCAATTCAAATAAATTATAATATTTAAAAATATACTATAATATAATTTTAAAAACTGTATTTAAATAAATTATCAACATTTCAATTTTTATTCAATAGTAAATTAGATTTAAAACATGTTATTGTGAAAACATCATTTTTATGAAAAATGGTTTTTCAATATAGAAAATCATTTAATTTAAATGTTGACTCACTCTTAATTAAAAAAATTACGTTAAATTTAGACTAAATTTATTTTCATTATGCTTATTTTTAAAATATTTTTTGTCTTATATGTTTATTAAAACATAAGCTTCTTTAGTAAAAACTTGTTACCCTAGTATAAATTAAAAAAGAAAACAGATTTGATGTAAGAATAAATGAATTCAATTATATTTAAAATATTTGGAAATACATGGATTAGGATTTAATGACATAATATTACTCCTGACTCCATTATTTATCACTTTTTTAACATTTTACCATTGAATAGTGTCATATAATTACAATAAACAAATTATTGTTCCCAAAAGTTCCCTTTATTCACTTTTCATAGGGACTCCTCCACCCCTTAATGTCCCACCAATTAATATATACTTCTTTCTAAAAAACCACAATTTTTCCTTCTTGGGATTATATCTCATAGTCATTATAATATAATACCAATTATTTATCCTAGTCCCTCTATTTATAAGGATACTTTCAAGAGAATGTTCATGGTCCCAAAGTGAGTGTTATTTAATCATTATCATTGTGTTAATAATATTTATCTTACAAAAATACCATAAACATAGTAATATAATGACTTATGTGTTGTCATTATATTTATTTTAATTATATTATTGGATAAACCCTTATTTATTAATTCCCAACTATATATAAAAACAATATAATGTCAATTGTGTGTTGTGAGGACTACCACCACCATGAAATAATGTTTTTTTTTCATTTTTCATATTTATTTTAATTATTTATAAAAACCAATTAAAAGAGGATTCAAAATGAATAAACATAAAAATAATATAATTATTTATATTTTGTAATGATATTATATGATTTCATGAGAATTTCCTCCCATCAAGATATATTACATTCATGTTCGTGGCTAGTTGAACAACCTAGTTGAATAATTATAAAAAACACTGTTGGGGATTAATATAGGAACCAAAATAATAATGTTTTTATAATTAAATAGGAAAATAATTCATTATGGAATGTTTATTTTTTCATATTTTAATTTTTATTATAATATAGTCATTGATTATAGAAATTATCATAATAAACAGGCACCGAATCAATTTTCATGGAAACATAAGAAAAAAAAACTATGTAATAAACCAATAGATTATTATAATAAATTATTTAAATTTAATTAAATATAAATTATTCAGGTTTTTAGTAAGGTATACAATTAAATTAATTTGATTATTCATCAACTTGGGCACATTTAAAGAACAAATTTGGAATAAGTTTAGTGTTTTTACTAACACAGATTTCTTCCATTGAGTTACAAGCCTTCTTATTGAACTCTATTGTAAAAATATTGATTTAGTCTACCAAATAAATAATTGTTATTTAATAAAACCATCATTTTAATGTTTTATATAGTTATTTATTATGACCGCATTATCAAATGATTGTTAACTAAATGATTATATTACTTAAAATGGGTTTATTGCCACATTTTTCATCCCCTTGAGACACTATTTATATCATAGACATTGTTTTCGTTGAAATAGGGTATCTATTACCCATTTAATATATTTTTTCTTGATTCTATCATTATTGAATAAATTTAAGGTTTAATTTTATATTATTAACTTTATGTGGGTTTGATTCAAATGTTTCTAATTTCCTAATGGTTTTCTATAATGTCAATTTTATTTAACTGAGTTAGAACCATTTTCATTGAAAATATATTGTTCCAATATTGATTTATTCTACATAATGAATTATTGGTATTGTAATTAATCCTTAATTTTTATGGTCTCTAAAATTCATCCTTATAACCTAATTTATCAAATGAGTATTACTTTAATGATTCTGTTACTTGTGTTGGTCCTTTGTCTCAATTTTCAATTTATTGAGATATGATTTTGTTGTACCTGAGGATTTATAGTTTATTGTGTACTTACTAACCCTTTTATATTTTATATCAATATTCTCCATTTATTATAGATTTTTAATAATATATTTCAAATTACAACCATTAAGAGGTTTTGATTTGAATGTTTCTAATTCTATAAGTATTATTTGTCTTTATTTTAAATTCCATGAGACATGTTTGATATTAAACACCATATTTCAATTTATATGGTGTATTCAATGGCATTCTGACTTTAAATAAAATCAATACCTTCAATTTAACAAAATTTTAATTTCAGGTTATCCCTACCATGTTATTTTGATTCTTACATGATCATTAAACAAAGTGTGTTTAGATCACAATTTTTTTCATTTATAAATGATTTATATTAACCACAAATTTTATTTTTTAGGTATATATATTTTCCATCAAGTACATTCTATATTCTTTCAAACTATTTTCTTCTAGGTGATAATACTTGAAAAAACACAACATTATGTTTGTCCTTCAAAACCTTCCTCCTTTCTAGTAATGATTTTTATTCCAATATATTTCCTATGTGAATGCCCAATTTTTCATTACATTTTGCAAAATTATTCGACTAGATAACAAAAAATTGGTTAATTCAAAAAATTATTACCTTTACTATACACCATTAATCTATATGGTTTTAGACTAAGGGATGATTTCATAGAAATATATTCAATTTATTAATCTGGGAAATTACTCCAAAAGAGTAATTCTGAGGGATTCCAATATATAAAATAAACTTCATTAATTAATGGGGGAAATATTACCAATCTATAAAAAGTATTTCAATATAAATGTTTACTTATTAAAAATGAATGTTTATTTTGTATTATATAATTTATTAATTCTTTCATATGATGAATGTGTTAGGCTTATTTAGAGATCTTTGGGGCCTAATATTGATATATTCTCGATACATTGATAGGTTAATTAAGAAAAATTATTTTGGGGAATGTTGACCAAAAACATATTACCAAAAAATAGGGCCATTATAGTATGATCATGAGGTCTCAGATCATAATGAATTATATTACAGAATTGAATTGGTTGTCTGATATTTTGAATTACATATATAAGGAAACATTTATTATTAATCATTAATTTATTTATTTATATATCAACCATGGATATATTATGCTCAAAATGTAATTTCATTATTTAATTTTTTTTGAGTATCTATCCATACCATATTATTTATTCTCATATAATTCACACATACAATCATTGATTTTTATTTATTATGTATACCCTTATGATAATTTGATCTCACCCCAGCTTATGTTTCCATTTCCCTAAGTAATTAAGAATTTTATTATACATGAAATGTACTTAATATTAGAATGCTTGTAGAATTTTTTGATATATTTTAAAGATTTATTATGGATTAAATAACCTATTATATAGTGGGAAAATGTAAATTTGATGAGATTTACATAGTATTTTTTAGATAATAGTTTTTTCTCAACTCTCTAAGACTCTATATGTAAAAGGCCCTTCATATGTAAGTAACTCAATTTTTGTTAGTGATATTGTAATTATTGATGGTAAAAATTTGGTCAAATTAGATCATTTAAATACTGATATGTAAATAATGTCATTATTGGAATTGGATCTTGGTTTCTTTGTTTGGGGAACTAAATTCATATAATTTTTTTATTCATATTTCATTTTGTATTATATTTACCCAAGACAACAATTTTTTAATGGGTTCAAAATAGGAAGAATAAATTTTTTTAAATCATTGATAAAATAAAAAACATTATATTTTTCTGGATCTCATGGTCTATTAAGAGTTTATTTTCAATCATCATGCCTAAAAATTTTATCTTAGATATTCATCATTTGGTATGTGAGAGGAAATAGCAGTAGAATCCAATCCCAACACAAATCCAAAGGTTGATATTGTGCTTATAGAATTGAAATTAAATTAAGTAAGTTTATTTTCACTTATTCTCTATATTTATAGTAAAATAATTCCTCTACCTAAAGATAAATGATGATCAATCTATCATTTATTATATGGAGAACATAAACCAAATATCAAGTGGAATTATAGAAACTCAATCACATGTAAGCGTTTTATAAAATAAAAAACGTGGTTAAAAAAATATAAGATATTTATCTTAGTAAATATATAAATATAAAATTCAATAATATATATGATTGGTTTTCCAAATATCCATACCTTTCCTCAAAGTAACGATGATCCAAATAACAAGTTTATTTAATTTTTAATTAATTTATTATCACTTTTCCTCTCTTATAGATTCATAATTCACATGTCACATTATTTAAAATGTATTTTCTTAACTCAATCACTTTTTCTTAAGTCATAATTTTTGTTTGACCAAGTTCTACTAAAATTTATTCATTCTACCATTATATTTCACAAATAGTATTTTCTTTGCCTATATAAGAGAATAATATTTTCATGCCATCCTATTCTAATAATTTGATATCTTTTTTTTAATATTTTCAAAAATACTTCCCTTTATCTATATTTTCCATTTTATCCTCTATGTCCATGTTCCCTATTACCAAATACTTTTTATTACTTTAGAAAAGAAATATATATTATATTCTGATTAATCTATATTTCACCTCATCTCTATTGAAAATGAAATTTAATTTTTATTGTTTCCAAAACAACCATTCAGTAAAACCTTGGAATGTATTTCCCTCCAACTATGTATGTTTATTTTATATTTCACTCCATATTTATTATCCTTGCCTTTATTTCCTTTCGTGGTATCTTTATTAGGGATTCACTATTAAATTCTAGTAATTGAATTTCTATTTTATCCTTTGAAATGTATTTTTGATAAATTACGTTTTTTATCATAATCCCGCTCTCTTAGGGCTCAATATAAAATTATAAGGAGGAAATTTCTTTAATTAGGTGAATAAAAACTTTGCTATTTTAAATAAGATATCAATATTATCGTTTATTAATATTCATTAATAAAATTTTGAAATATGAGTCGAACACTTTTATATATTTATATCATGTCTCAAAAGACATTATATAAAAAATAAGGAACTCATAATACCTTTAAGATTATTATGTTTACTATATCTTATCAGGGATGTTTTACTGAAATGTTAAATAAATTTTCAAAACATAATTTGTTATTTTGAATTATTAAAATAATTTTTATTATTATTAAATATGTTATAATTTGATATATATATGTTAATTATATAAATTCTTATTCTAATTTTTTATGATAAATAACTTTATCAGGGTATGAAACAATTATATGGTTTTCCATTTAAAAATAAATGGGTTTTATTTTAAATGCACTTTTATCCATGTTTTATATGGTTTTATTTAATAGTGTCTTTTATAAATTTTAGAATTTTAATTTAATAAAATGAAGTTTATTTGTCTATTCATCATGATAAAATTATATTTTTTAATTTGTTAGGGATTTTTTTAAAAAGGTATATGTTAAAGATTACTATATGAAATACAATTTTTATAAATATCTCAACTTTTATTTTATCATCCAGAAATTAGAATAAATTTAATTTTAAAAAACCATTCTACAAATATATATATATAAGGTGTAAAATAAATCATTTAAAAAATATTGTGTTGAATTTATAAACCTATGGTTTAAATTTTAGAATCAAATTAATATGTTATTATAAATAAAGTTAGTTTTTGTACATTTCATTTACATAATTTTTCAAACAGTACCATTCAGTTTTAGATATATTTCTATGTCCCACAATATATATTTAATAATAAACCAATAAATTTAATGGAAGTAAAAAATAAAATTATTTTTTAAAATTCATTCTATGCATAAAATGAATTTTTTTTTTGAAAAATCATTGTGTTCTATTAACTGTAATTTTATTAAAATAATTTTTTTACCACATATAGGAATTTAATATTGAAAAATCGTTTTTAAATTTTGAATCATAATATTAAAATTTTTTAATGAGTTACATAACATTTTTAGTTCATAAAATATGTTACCATAGTAAAAGTTGGTCACCTTAATAAGATTTAAATGTGGTAATGCAGTGAAACAAAGTTATAATTACCAAAATATATCTCAACCACCTATAATTAAGTAATGCAATATAGCATTTATAGACCTAAACAATATCTATTTTAAAATTTTAACCAATTTGGATCCACCTTAATTGAGAATGACCATACCTTTATACATTAAGAAATTAATTTTACAAAAACTCCTCCCCTCTCATATTTAAAAGGCCTCCTTCAACACCCACCTCTTTTCACAACTTGGAAATTTTATCTGAACAAATAATAAAGAAAAAACTTCTCTAAACCTCTTTTCCACATCATATAGGTACTGTTATCACCAAAAGAGAAATCAAAGATTGCTTCATGTTTAATATAAATTAATTTACCCTAAAAATATATTGTTTTGTTTACAAGGTTTTCATGTTTTTTGGTCTTCCACCTCATCAAAATATTGTATAAACACACTATGTAATTACATAAATATCAAAATTATTCTAAATTTTTTTTATGCTTATGCAAACAATTCACCTCCTATGGTTCCTTTAGAAAATGAAAACATTGCCCATGTTTCATGCATACTACCACCTCCACGAACAATATATTTCATTTTAAATCACCACGGTAAGGACCTAAAATTTTAAATTAATTTCAATTAAATATTTCTAGGGCTTAGAGGATTCATATGGGTTTTTGGAAGATTTAATTAAGTTTAAATAGCATTTTTGAAATTTTTGGGTCATCGCGCCATGGTAGTGGGATTGGTGCTGTATGTTTGGTGGTGGAGTGCACCACAATGAGAAGAATAGTTTTTCCAAACATTTTAAAAGTAATATTGACATGGGGTTAATAATATGAGAAAATAGATTAATAAAATGTATTCAGGTGTTATGTTGATGATGGTAGGATGGTCCTGGAAATCGGTGAGTCTCGATATCATACACATGCTACATAAGGGTTAACATGTCATGGTACTTGTAGTGATAAGGGTAAAATTGACCGAAGTTTAATGTTATTTTATAGTAGAAGATTTGGTATAGATAAATATGGTTTAATGAGTGTTTTAAATGTGTGTATTCTATAGATTCCAAGAACCATGAAAATAAAATCTTTATTTCACTGAAGGAACCATGGGTAAGTTGGGAGTTTACTATGATTCGGTGAATACTTTTGTGCTTCCTTTATAAAAGAAAGGATAATGTGATATTTTTTTAGATTTTTAGCCTTATCTAAACCCATAGATAACAACTATGACTCGAAACATCCTATAACCATTCTTTAAGTAGTATAATCTTCTTTCATTGTCAAATTTATTTCTCAGATCATGGTATAATCCTCTCTCTTCCCTCATTTTTATTAACTCATTTTACATTCCTTCTAGAAATATTTTTTTATAGTATTCCTATAAAATGGTTTTAGGTTTCAAGGAAGGGTATATATATGTTTCCATGCATTTGTTTCACTACAAATTTATATGGTTCTTTTTAGAACTTCATTCTGTTGTGGTTTTTTCTCTCTTATATATTCTTGATTAGATTACACTAATCTTCTAATTGATGTAGGTGATCTATCAATTAATTTTTTATTTATGTGAATGTGTGAATGATTCAATCATTTTCCCCTTGTCTAAACATGTTCGATTGAATCTAAATAGATAAAAATATGTAAACGTAATCTCATATTAATTTTTTAGTTATGATATGGAAATTGGTATGTAATTAAAAAGAATTATTGAATTCCATAATTTTATTTATTTATACTATTAAACATATGTCATGGAATAAATTAGTTTTCATTAGATAAATAATTATTTTTAGTACTTAGTTTCATGTTTTATATTAAATGTTTAAGCTTATTCTAATCCATATATTCAAAGTATCATATAAATTTCATCCATGATTTAGTGTTATCATATTTTTTTCTTATACTAATATAATTTACAATCAGATTAGTTAATTAATTGAAAAGATAATTTATGCATATTTAAATTAATTATTGTCTATTTTTTAAAATCTAATGAGTGGAGTCGTAAACCAGGTTGTTCGAGAAGATCTCAGAGAAATAATTTCTCATTGATATATAATTAATCTTGAATGATGGTTTCTTGATGTTTGATTAATGATTTCTTGATATAATGATGTTAAAATGATGTTTTCTTGACCAAGTTTCATCTATATGACACAGTTAATGATATTCACTATAATTAAATCAATTAAGTGATATATTAGGATGATTCCTATAGTAGGGTAATGATAAATAAACTATAAATTAACTAATAAATTAATGGGGTTAGTTCATGGTGTTCTCAAAATATTATGACCTACATTAATATATAAGCAAGAGAATTTATAGTTTCATCGATAGTGGATTAAGAACATCATAATGTAAATCATTTAAATTTAATTTTGATCAAATTCTATTTTACTTAATTAATTATGAACATTATTCTTATATAAATTTTCATTATCTAACCCTTAGTAGTGGGTTTTAAGGGCTATGTGCTATTATAACAATATATTAGTTTAGGGATTGTTAGTTTACCTTAGTGTGGTTGTGAATGATAATATTCTATATTTTAGAATTTCATTCACTATCCAACCCACATTGTTAGGTAAATAAACACCCAAATGTTTTTGGGGTGTTTTCACCACCATTCAGGATACTGAGGGAATTGTTGGATAACACATCCCTCCCCCCAAATATACCTCTAGTAGTCCATGAGTAGGTATATCTTTGTAAATGATGGTTAACGGTATAAGGTGAATTTCTATTTGGGATTTTATGGCTCATAGTTAACTATATATTTATGTTTGGATTATAATTTCATATCAAAAAGTTCATACTTATATCATGTCATTGTGGCTCCTAATCCCTACAAATGAGTGTTAATAGGATTTTATGGCATGAAGATCAATTAATTTACCCAATCGTTAATGGATTATTGAAATAAACTTTGTTAATACTGGTATATTATGACAATAATGAGATTTCACGTCATAATGGATGTAGTAATGGGAGAGATACTATTTCACACGTTATAGAATGATTTATAGTAGAATGATCATGAGATGTTGTAGTTGATGAGTGAGAGAGAAAAACGAGGGGTGGAGTAGAATTGAGGTAACATAATTTATATATACTAATTTATTATATAATATTGTGATTATATATGTTATTTAGAATCAGAGACTTGGTGACGTTACGAAACTTGTATAACATTCTTAAGTAATGAGTAAGGTTCATTTTTTATTCACTGGGATTTAGTGACATAATTTCACATTTTACACAATAAGAGTTTTGGAGGATCCTATTGATAATAAATGTTATTCTCATCCTATATTTGAAAACTATTTTTTTGTCAATAGGAATAGATTGGTTATTAGTCCAGAAATTACTATCATAGAAGATTTTCTAAGAAGCTATCAGGAGTTGTTGGAGCTCATTGTCCCTGCATAGCCTTTTTTTGTACTGGTAGTTTTTATTTTAATTTTTGGATAAAATTTATTTTATTGGTATTTAATTCAGTTTAAGAATGGTTTTGGAAGTGGTTTTGGTAGGTAGTTAATCCCTTTTATCTCCACCTCCATGAACTATGTTGATGAAAAATTCTCTTATGTGTGTGGTTTAAATAACCTTAGTGATAGTCATATACCCATGGATTGTTGGAGTGGTATTTGGGCTTCATTATCAAACTAACATCATTGACATCCTTGTGGGGTACCATTGGAGGGATATTATTATAAAATAGTGGTATCAAAGATGGTGGTTGGTAGATATGATAGAGGTCATAGTTAGTGATTGGTGTGGATACATGTATTGGAAGGTAAATAGTATCATATGTACTTAGTAAGAGTTTCAAAAAATGGGGACTAGAAGGAATATAATATTTTTATGGACTCTTATGATCTGATTCAATGGACCTTCTAGTTCACTAGACAAGATAAGTGATGTGATGATTCTTCTAGGCTAGATAAATAGTTAGGGATCCAACATCATGATTATTCTGAACTGATGTTTGAATTTTGGTATTTAATGAGAAATATAATAAAATAAACTAATTAATTAATTAATCATCCTTAAATTATATTTTTACCCTGGTATTGGAGTATTAACATTTTTTACTTTGTAGATATGACATAAGGTCGATGTACCTATAAGCCTCATACAGAAGATGGGAAATAGGATGTTCTAGTGGATCATGATAAAGTATAGGTTTATGGGAATGATATTTGGGGGACACTATATGAGATTTGGTTCCCTGATTTATATATGTATGAATGAATCATTTTATATGCAAGGATGGTTGATTGGTTTGTGGGGGTGGAGATAGACTTCAGTTTGATCTGTGCAGAAAAAGAGAACTCGTATTCATTAGTTGTGATGATGTTACGTGGGTGAGCATTGTAGTGGTGTACTATTTTTCATTAGAATAATGAGGAGTTAGTTATTTTATATGATATGTTTAGGGATTAGTTTCAAATTTTGTTTTTATTTTGTTCACGAAGGAAACTCAATTATATGAGATCCTTATCCTTCAAAAAATGGATTTTCAATGTTCATGAGTTTAGTATCTTCTATAACAACCTTTTACATTATGATTCATACATTTTTAAAAATATTAGGCTAAGGAGATGCAATTTTATGCGGTTCTACAACATGATATTCAATGTATAATCAATCTATTTATGTTAAGTTTATATATT
Organism: Viscum album; assembly: GCA_963277665.1. Classification (NCBI taxonomy): domain Eukaryota; kingdom Viridiplantae; phylum Streptophyta; class Magnoliopsida; order Santalales; family Viscaceae; genus Viscum; species Viscum album. The sequence goes on along the minus strand of OY728128.1, from coordinate 2,076,100,683 downwards.
GATGTATTTTTTAGGGAATATCTTACTAATAAAATGTTGTATGTAACTAGATTTTAAATATATAGGAGTCACTAATAACATCCACAAAGCAGAGTTGTGACTGATAGTTTTTAATTGTATGTCCAAATTAAGAAGCGGTTTTACATGGTGGGATGTACCTTTCACCCTTATTCAAATTACATCTATATATCTAGTCATTATTAAAATCCTGTAAAGGTGATAGGATGACCTAGTTTCTTTTGTGGAGGTCATTTCTATCAAAAGTGATAATTACCAAACATTATTAGTAGGAAACATATAGCTATTGCTGAAATTCATCCCCTAATTTTGAAGATGCTTTAACTAACATTAAAGTAGTATCATAAGGGTTTTTTAGATTATAATTATCAGATGGGATATTTGATCAACATTGGGAAATCTTAGTATATTAATCTTCCTCCTAGATTATTGGAAGATCATGGCTTGGGAGGTGTTCTCCATCCAAGATAGAGTGGTAATAAAGTATGATTATATTAGATTTATTGTTTAGTAATGTCATCAAAATGAAATAAAAATATTTTATGCAGTATTATCTACCTTCTTTCTACTTTGGTTTATACATTTTTTATTCTGGAGCTACACACTCTCTAATTTAACCTTCTCTTGATCATTATTCTGGACTTGAGGTGGAGAGGATTTTGGTGCCCTGATTGTTTTATAAGATTGTTGGAGGTCGGGAATGATTATTCGATGTGTGTATAGATTTTGTATTGGTTTTTTTGGAAGCAATATTCTTCATTATATTTTAAATTTTTATGGATATATCCATAAAACATCATCCTTGACATCGATTGGTTTATTTCAGTGTATACTATCATGGATTTCCTCGGTAGGAACATCATATTCTATGATTTTAAAAAATTCTAGGTAGTGTTCATTGGTGAGAGATACCCTTAAGTGGGTCAGATGATTCTTGAGTATTGTGATCCACTATATTTACAAATATTATTACATAATTTAAAGAAATAAATATATAAAAGTATAACCTCATAGATCACGAGTCATATTGTTTTCAGAAAACTAGGATATTAATAAATAAAAAGAAAACTTAAAAAATGATATAATTATTTTATTCTTCATAATTATCTGCTAAATACATTTGAGATTTTAAAATTTCATTGGAAAGCCTCATTAATACAGAAAATAAATTGTTGATCTAAAATCCCATTAATATATAAACACGATAATGAAACATAAAGTGTGAGTCAAAGGTATAACACGATATCATTAAATAGTTGACGCATGAGTAATAACAAGAAATAAAAACAAAAATAAAATTTTATCATAACATTATGATAATATAGTAAATGTAGAAGCAACAAAAACCTGAAAAAAACATGGGTCAAAGCTAACTAAATAGACTATATCACATTGTGGAAAAAGTCCAAAAATGGTATAGGTTTACACCCCAATCCAATGTAAAACATATCATGAGACTAAATATTTACCTAATGCAATTGGGAGGAATCTAGGAATACACATCATAACATGTTCATGATTTATGTGTACAAAAATTCCAATAATATAAAATAACGTAGTAATTACCCATGAAAATAAAACTAGATCCTTAATCATTCCTCATACCAGAATCAAAGTAAATTTCATAATGAAGGAATTTAATAAATGATCATATGGAACTTATTACCTCATGAAAGGATGAGAAAATGATTCTAGTATATATTAGAGATACAAATATACAAATTTCATAATATTAGAGAGAGATATAAAGTTACATAGAGATATAATGGTCATAAACCAAAGGAAATGGTTGTTTAGAGAGACCCCTTACATAGAACCCGATTCATCATGTGTGTTATTTATCTTCCAGAAAAATAAATTTATTCTATTTATTTAATTTCTTAGGAAATTTTTTTTGTTTTATATTTAGTTTATTTTATTCATTATCATGATATATTCAATTACTTAATTATTTTATATCATGTGAGATGTTTTGAATAGGTTTGAGTACTATATCCAAAATCATTTAGCTAAGTTTATTTATATCAAACATATTACTAATTAATTATATCGGGAGTAATAATAAAGTAATAATTATCATTTTTATACATCAATTACAATTTTAAAACCAACCATGAAATATGTTTATGAAAAATGAACCACGTTATAGTAATGGAGATGGTGGGTTGTACTTTTGCATGAGTAACATTTATACTATTCAATGATCATAATAGAAGAAAGGTAAGTGTTATTTTATCATTCAAAATGATAATTATAAAAAAAATCATATTATATATTTTAATTCAATTTCATATACAATCCATATCATGCAGTATTAAAAAAAAGAATCACATCGCATCGCAAGGAGGTAGTCTGCTATACATATGAACGATGCAATCATTTTTCAATGTATGGTATGGTTAGAAGGTAAATGATATATTAATTTTACATAATAATTAATTTTAATTTAATATCAGATATATTAATCTAATCCATAATCCTAAATAGTCACGAGAGGGTATGATGCAAAACAAATTAGAACTATTTGTGACGTGGTAGTCAGTCGAACATACGAACACTAGTTTCTTTTCCCATTTGATAAAAGAGTAGATTTATTTATTTTATTACATTAAAATTATAAAAAATAGTATATGAGTGATAATAATTTTTCAATAATCTTTATTGAGTAAGACTTTATGTATTTCGAATACGAAATATAACAAAGATGCATGATTATGAATGTTACATCTTCTTCGGACCACCTCATTAGGTTTATACATAAAACCACCATAGATTATATTTATATTCAAATAAAGTACACTATGATATGGGGAGGTAAATAATTAAGGTATTTGGGTGGTTATTTTATGAACCATAATTATTTTGAATCATGTATAGGCGAGGATATTCAGTGAACTTTTATAAATGAGAGGGAGTGACATTTTTGTAAATACAAGAAATATTTCAATAATGAGTAGTCTCCCTCATGAAAATTGCCTCCATAAATGATAAATAAATGATTTTATTGGTTACATAGTCTATATAAACCTCCAAAACCTAAAAAGGAATATTTTCATGATATTTTATTCCATTTAACTCTATAGATACTCAATTTTAAAATTTTACTTTTTCACCATGGTCACTAGTTTTTTTTACAATTTACTACTATTCAAAATGACTAAACATAAGTTTACCTTATTTTTTAATATTACTATTTATGTTTACAAATATGGAAATTTTTTCCATTTTAAATACCTTAGATTTATAATTGAATTTAAAATTAATCCCGTAAAATGTTTAAAAATATCCTTTTTTAAGAAATGCATTTTTCATGAAATAGATGACCATATATTAACTCTATGACTAGAAATCATCATTATATGAATTTAAATTAATATAAATATTTGTATTATATATTAATTTCATTTAAATAATTCTTTACCAGTTTTTTATTTTAATAATGAAAATGGATAAACATTATACACTTAAAAATAGTTTTTCGAAAACTAGGTTTCTTTGTGTCATAATAAACATACATCAAAATCATGAAAATTGATTATTAAAATGAAATTAATTATGTTTTTATAATTAAATTGGTTAATATGTAAATTTAACAAAAAAATATAATGTAACTTTTAAATTATATTATTTAATGAAAAGAATTGATAGTTCATGAAAATAATTAAATTTTATTATTCCATGAAAAATGATTCATTTAGAAAAAATACTAGAATTTCACACTATGTTAATTTTGATATGATGAAATAAATAAATATGTTCATTTCATAGAATAAAATTTATATGTTTTCAATAAATTAATTTTTATATTTTCTCAAAAAATGAAATAAAAATCAGTTTTTAAGGAAACATATTTTATAGAAAAAAATATATATTAAAACATGAGTTCTTCTATGTAAGAATTTATTAATAAAATTATTTGTATTATTACCATTATATATTCATTTAATTTAATTTTTAATCATATTCATACCAACCTCTTTAATTTCTAGGTTATTATAGTCATATTAAAATAATTAGGGTTCATTTAGGATGGGTGTTGTGTGTCAAATACGCTCACAAAAGTAGTTTTCCTTTTAAAAAAACTCATGGTGTTACACGGATCCTTTTTTCTTCATGTAGGTATATTTTTATTCTAGATTCATCATATTTTCAATACATTCTATTTCCTAAGTTTTTAGAAAAATTCCATAATGTCTATCATAAATATGTTGTGGCATTATCCCCTTGATAAGAGGTTGAGTTTATAATAAATATGCTGCAATGTGTTTCTCCAATATCGATTTTTATTCACAAGATATATCCTCATATATTTTGGGAGTTAGAAATTAAGTTTTATTTTCCCTTGAATATTAGATTTATTCAGCCTAGTGTGGTGCCTTGTGGTTTCCCTAGTTCTTTTTAAAATGAATATGGATGGAATTCTGTGGTTGTGTGTCAATTATCACTCTTTGAAATGGGTTTTAGTGAAGACCTATTTTCCACTTTCAAAGATTTATTATTTAATTGATCAATTAATGTGATAAAGAGGGTTCTCAATGGTGAACATGTGGTGTGGGTGTTATTTGATTCTGTTAAAGGATGACGATATCCTATAGACAAGTTTTAGTTATCAGTTGAGGCATTAAGAGTTCATTGTAATGTCAATCAGTGTAACAAACACTCTTCTGGTCCTCTTGTGGTTAATGAATGTTGTGTTTCATGAGTATATTTTCATATTTCATGGCAGTAATTTTCAATCACATCTTTATGTTTTCAAGGTCATAAGAGGATCAAATAGAGAATATACAGGACAAGATGGGTATTCTTCATTTTCATCCACTCGTTGGAATGCTATCTACATCTGAGTTATATTCTCACATGGTCCATTTCTGAGGTAATGCTATAACATATTGTGGAGGAGTAGTTTATCCTTCAAATATTTAGGTAATGGTTTCTCAGATAGCCTCAATGATATTTTAAAGGTGTAGATATTCTTTTGTTTGATTGGTTATTAATGATGGTTCATACCTAAATTCATCCAAATTGTTAATATTTGGGCATAATTTAAAATAAAGTATTAGGTGTGTGATTTTACAAAATAGTTTGAATATATATTGGAGATTTGAACGATTTTTTTTCAGTGCTCCAGCTCTTTATCTTCTTAATGAATATATTTTGTTCAGGGTTTATTTTTTTTGTTTTTGGTATTGGTTTGGGTTCTGTGATGCTGTATCATAGATAAGTTATCAATTTTGGGTCACTAGAGTTATGGTATAATTAATTTAACTATTCCATAACTGATATTGACCATGTTATGGTTGTGTTTCTCGAATTTTTTGGAGACACTAACTTATCAATAAACATTTTGTGGTCTTAAAATGTCAAAAAACATTATGTATGTATTCTAATATCATAAATTCAATCAATGATATTAATGGTGGATAGAGTTATTATATGAGTATGAATTTGATATTTACTTTACAGCGATTAAAGGTAATATTGTTTTAGATTTGTTGAGTGATATCTCATGAGCTGATGTTTTGTGTGACTCTAGAGACTCAAAGAGAGGAATAAAGAATTAGAGGATATGAAGATTGATATGAGAGTAATAGATAGAAAAGGTTTTATTTTATAGATGATAGTGAATTCGTCCTTATTGAAATAATTACAAGATAAAAATTCAGTGATTAGGAGTTAGTGGTTTGGCATGATCTTGTTGTTTTGTAGTAATGGTCATAATATGGATAAAATCATGTACAATTTGAAGGTATGTTTTTCATTCCATCAGTAATATGTGAAGTGATTCACTGTGAGTTCCATAGTTTACCCATAGTGGTAGATTTTGGTGTTAAAAATTGTTTCACACTATTTGGAGTTAGTTTTCTTGGTCCGATCAGAAGAACTCCATTATATAGATTGTCTCCTTATTTAATTATAATAAAATGTGGAAGTATAACATCATATTTTTCTGGATTTTTCATTAACATGATGTCCCCTAGTTAAATATTGAATTTTTTATAATTTATATCATCAATACTTTTTCCATACCTAAATTTTATTATGATGTTATATGGGTGATCATAGAATGCTGGACAAATTCACCACACTTCTTATTGATCAAAGAGTCATTCCTAGTGGATGTGTTGTAAAGCTAGTGCCTAGAAGATATAGTAAGGCTTCTTGGGGTTCCAAATATGACCATCTATAATCATTATTTTCATATTAACTCTTGGGTGAGGAGAAGACATTAACATTATTATGGATCCAATTTCATCCCTAACACCATTTTCCTTCCATAGACGGATGCCAACAAAGTGAAAACTATCTAGGCTGTGGAGGACATGTTCCATGAATTTATTATTGATTTTTGATGTATGTGGGTGTACAAATTTACATTGGTGGATTTATCCTATTACAATGGTTATACCTCCACTGTTGGTATGACATATTTTGAATCTTTGAATAGCTAACCTTTCGGAACTCTATTCTGCTAGACCATGGTAGGGGAGAAAGTTGTTCTTGGAAAATAATTGGTATTCATTAATATAGAGTATATACTAATGATCATTAATTAAATAAATGTGGTAAATAAATGACATAATTCCAACGCTAATAAAAAATCAGGCCTTTGATGTTCAATTTCCAAGATCTTATGTTCTTAAAGGTGTCTCTAAGGCATGGTCTGTGAAGGTTCAATCATGGGATTTTGATTTCTCCCAGGTTAGTTAGACCATTTGAGGTTCTCAATTACATTGGAGTTGTGGATTTTTGTTTATCATTACCCCAACATATTAACTTTTTTCGCAATTTAACACCGAAATATTATATATGTATATACCTTGAAATAAATCGGATGTATTTGGGGGCTTTTTTTTATATGAAACATCAAGTCTAAATAAAAAATGACATAGTAACATATTATAATTTTTTTTAAATTTAAAGGTACATATATTAATGAAGACATTATAAAAATTATATATAATGTATTGAAATAATTAAAATGAATGAATGAATTAATAATATATAATTACTAAATTTTCAAGGAAGTCATTTTATGCTTCAAAAATATATTTTCTCCAAATAATATTTTATATAATTTTTCACATGGAAATTATAATTAATTTCTAAAATATTAGGAAATTAAATTTTATGAATGTAATTATTTTTTTGAAATCATAATTTCAATATTATCTTTGTCTGAGTTTTTTTTCAAAAATGTTTTCTTTTTTAGTGAATAGTGAAAATAATGATTTTTCAAACTATAATATATATTAATTAATTAAGTTATTTCAATAAGTAAAATTATTTTTTTAATTGTATATTTAAATAAAATAAGACTCATCAATATTTAAATAATATAATTAATTTTATAGGAATCAAAATTATTGTTGATTTTGTTATTACTTCATTTTTGGGCTTCAAAAACATTTTTAAAAAAATTGTTTCTTTTACAAGAAATGTGATTTTATGTAAATAAATTAATTTATTTCCTAATTATTTCAATGGAATGTACATATTATATAAAAAATAAAATATTTTATCCCTCATTTAATTGTATTTTTAAGTAATGAAGTAGAGTTAAATTCATTTTTATTCTTAAAAATGCATTTCTCTAAAACTCTTTTTCATTGCATTTGTTCAAATATATTTAAAATTAAATTTCACCAAATATATAAATTGAATATATTTAAATATTTTAAATATTTTTTATCATATTTATTAATATCATTTAATATTTTCAACATAATGTTTTTGCCCAATGAATAATAAAAACAGTAAAATGTTATTACCATGTTTATAATTAAGACCTGGTTACCAAGGAGGGGTTAAACTAATAGACATGGGTATAAATTTCAACTAAAAATTCCAAATTTTTATTTTTTAAAATATATTTAGATATTATATTAACCTAAAACCTAATTCATGTATTCTTGGAGCTAATTTCTCATGAATGTGACATTAAATTAATTAAATGTTTTAAGAAATTATATCTGTGTCCCTACCATCAATTATAAAATGGTACCTCTTCTCCTCTGTTATTCAAAAATTAGAGCCTCATAGATCATAAAATCCCTACTCAAAACATATTATAAAATTATTACCATAAAAATAGTGATTATTTTCATCTCCTAATAGAAATATTTTAATGATGAATGTGTAATCTAAAAGAGGTATCTCGAAAAATAGGTATCAATATTAACCGAGATATTTCGATATTATTTATTTTTATAGTTCCTTTAAACCTATTGTATCCATAATAGTATTATATATATAGAATCAGAAATAACTTTTTATGTTATTATTATGATTTCACTACTATTTACAACCACTTCTCTATCTAATGTGAGATGAAATTATCGCTCATTCATATGTGTGGACAACTTCCACCATGTAGTGATATAAATAATTTTCCATCCCCATATTCCAGGGTTAGATATTATGAAAATTTTAATGTATATATATATATTAAGATATAATAATTAATATTTAATGTTCAATTATTATTTACCTTCATTTTAGTTTATCCATCAAAAAATTGAAACATCACTCGTGTGTATGTACGAACTTTCATATCCGAAAAATGATTTAATTCATTTTTCATCAGGAATTTATGTAAATGCTTATAAATATTTATATAATTAATATATATTATATTTGACTCATTATTTTAATTATTTATATGAATAGACCATGAAAAATTTTCAAGAACTCTAACTACTAAACTAAAACAATCATGAAAATGAAGTACTTAACCCCAGAAATGATGTTGGTAATGAAAGATTATTAATGAATAGATGAAATGAGGTTATATGTAAACCACGTATAGTATAATAAAAAATAATAAATTTAAATTTATTATTCATGATTTTATAGTTCTTATCATCTAATATTAATATGAGATATGGGTATTATATTACAATCACTTCTTTATAGGATTGTTTGTGATAAAAATTTTGTTAATGAGATTATATAATATATATCTCCAAAATATTATGTATTTTTCTCTCCTCCATTTATTTATTGATATTACATTATCTCCATAAATTTTTTTATCTTTAGTTCTCGAGATAATGAAATATTTTTTTAACGAAAATTGAATCTCTTTCTCTATTTGTTTAATATTTTTTTCATGTCCATGATTTCTTTCAAATGATTTAATTTTTTTTGTTATTCTAAAAATATTTGTTAAATAAATTATAAAGAATATTTTATATTATATAAATTTTTTATATTAATATTGATGTTTATTTCTAAATGAGTTACATTATATTTTTTTAATAAAAAATATGAAGGGAATTTTTTTAAGGTACATCGTAATAATAGATTTTACCCCTTCATTACCTGTCTTTTAATAAAGGATTCATTTACATGTTTCTATGGTTCTTTTAAATGAAAATGTTTTTCGTTGTATTTTTTATATTTTTAAAATATTTTTTAGTAATTTTAAAATTTAAATGGTATTTTGATTAATAAATACTATAGTGATACATTAAAGGTATTTTCATATATAACAACATCATTTTATTTTTCTTATGTTATTATAGGGATATTATAAAATGTGACCATAATTATTCTATATCTTTATGATTTATAATTATGATGATAAATTATTGTTTAATCTTGTTTTATTTTCAATGGGTGATGCATTGATCTAATAATATATATTACCAAAATATTATGGTATATATATTAATGGATTATGATTATGTAATTGATGGTTCTGATATAGTAATCCAATGAATTAGGTAATGATTAAGTTTTTTGGGCTCAAATGGTATATGGGATGCTATACCAAGCTAATAAAAGGGTAATCTGGAGGTTATCCCAATCCTAAAAGAGGGTAATGGGAGGTTATCTAAATCCCAAAGAATGTACACGGGTTGTTATCCTAAAAATAATATTTGATGTATCTCTTGTCGGTTATCCTTGAAATAAAATTTCAATGATTATAATTATTCCACACTTGTTATGACAATATATTTTTCATTATCATATGTTTATGTTTTGACCTCATGGGTCACAATCAATGATTCTTTTATGATTCACATCTTATCAAAATACATAATACTTATGACATGATTTTGATCTATTAATTATTCAGTATGTTTTTAAAATGTTAAGATCATGTTTCCATACCATTTGAATCATGTTATTCTTTCATAAGATCATGTATTTATAGCTACCTTATTTTCCCCTATAGAGTATCTAAACTCATACTTTCTTATGTTTCTTCTTCTTAAGCATATGAATAATGGTTTCAAGTAGGATATCTCTAAGAAGGGTTCTATTTGTAAATAACATAACAGGTAATGATGGAGATACTTTATATACCAGTAGTTCATATATCCATGATTCCAAATAAAATATATCATAATGGTTATGTAATGGATTATAATGATATGTAATGAATATTAATCTAATAAGATGTTATATTTATGTAAGTAATGTTCATGTTGCAATAGTTTGTATTAGAGAAATGATTTGGAACATTATATTACTAGGTTGAGATTTTTTTTTGAAAATTATTAAAATATGCCTATGTATAGAAGAACATATGAGGTTATGGTTAGAAAGGTGCTTTTTTTCAAATAAGATACATCCATATCTAGATACCATCATGTTGATCTGGTTGTGGTATTGATTCACCGAGGTGTAAAAAATCTAAATTACGTGAATTGTGTATTAAAATGGTCATCAATGGTGCATGATGAGTATTCCTAAGGTCACACTCATGGTTGGACACACCTGTTAGACATTCTAAGGTAAATTCACATTTTATTTTTGATCCATGATGAATGATTTGAATATATAATTACCATTTTTATCCTAGATTAAACTTAAGTTTTCATATATTGAAATGGAAATATCATTATTTTGACAACATTTACATGATTTTCAATGATTGATTACCCTGATTAATGATGAATTATACACATCCTAAATTTAGTAATATAAATGTCCTAATATTATTTAATTTGATTTAAAGGTATCCTAGGTATTAATTAGTTATGTTTAATTGAATTAATTAAATTTAAATCCAATTAATATGATATTTTCATACAAGTTAAATTTTAGGTTAAAATTGTGTTTTTCTGAAATTTGGGTTAAAATGATTAATGTTTCTCCAATATAATTAATTAAAATAAATTATAATTATAAATGATATAAATTAAAATTTTAGATCACATTTCTATATTTTTGAATTTAATTTCATATAATGATGATTAAAAGTTATATAGTTAAAGTAAATTCACATTTTCGTTAAAAAATATATTTTTTAAAACATCGCTTTCCAACATGCTTGCAGGTTTCATATAAAATTAAATTCATCCACCTAATTGTATTTATTTTTTTAAAATTTATTCCATATTTGGAATCATCATTTATAATATTATTTAATAATTTAAACTTAATTTTTAAACAATATTAATAGCAAATGTTGTAAATATTAATTACCACAATAAATGGAAAATAGGTTAATTAAGGGTAAAAATAATTAAATAATGGACAAAAACAATGTAACCCTAATTTTATGTATAAATATTTTTAATTTTAATAAAAATAATTATTTAATTTATTTCTTATATTCTTTACTTTATAAATGATGAAATGATCAGTTTGATAAAAATATATTTTGATATAATAAAACAAAAATAGTGTTTTAGAATAATAATCAAATTCAATTAAGGAATTTATTTTAAAAATTCAATATATTGTTTAAATATTCATTATTTTATTAAAACCTTATTTTTAAATAATTTTTACCAAATATAAATGATCATATAATATTTATGAAGTGAAATTTATTTTTTATTTGGCTTAAAAAATATTTATTGTCAAAAAACCCTGAATTTCTCAATAAAAAATATTTATTATTTTTAAAGTGAAATTGATAATATTTAAAAAATTATTTTTATAAATTGAATATTTTTTTGAATTAGAACATCAAAATTAACAACTGGTTATTTTTTCATAATTTTCTGAGATAGTCGAATTTTGGGATAAAAATTAAATATCATGTTAATGTAAGGTGTGTATTATAACATCATTTGGACCTAAATGTGATGCAATAAATACTATAAGGTGTATACAATACCAAATATATTTTTTAAATTAAAATATTGTTATTTTATTTTATTTTATTTATTTTATTTACCTATTGTGATTCCACCAAAACCATTAATATATTTTAAGCTTTAAAAATAATATCTTTAAGAGTATGACTCACATCCATGTAATAAAGTATATTATTTTTTTAAATTTCTACCCACGGACTTATAAAATAATAAAAATCACTCCCATTTTTTAAAACCATGGGAAAAATACGTGGGAATATTTTTTGTTTTCGTTATTTTTTTATAGAGTCTAAAACCTATGTTTGAGACATGATAATTAATTGTCCACTCATTTCCAATATAAACCAACCCAATCACTCATTTAACATCACTATACCAAGATGGAGTGTATCAAAACTCTTCCTTACCCTCTCTATATTTCTCTCAGGAAACACAGAAGCTCTTAATATGCCCTTCCATGCATTCGGTGTCACACACTCAATTAAAGGATCCTCACCATCTCTTCTTTATTCAAGTTTCTTTATAATAATATGACTTAAATTTAAAATTCATAATGTTGGAATATTTATTTAAATGTCCATATTATTAACCATTATATTTTAAATTTACTAGATACAATATTCAATTTGATCACCCATTTGTTATATTTTTATGTGGTGTTATTATAGTGATGAAATTTCACCATGATTTTCCATGCCAAAAAATTGTTTAGTGAATATCATACCCATTTCATTTTAAGGGTTTCTACCTTTATGAAAATATTCTTATTTCTCATGGGAAATAAAGTAATATATTCCACACAGCTTTATCATGGATTAAAATATTACGACGACTGAATCCTTGTAGTCTAATATATGAGGCACACTTAAGCATGATAATGAAATTAAAGTGACGGGTTCACCTAGAATTTTATATCACTCTAATAAATTGGGTAATTTTATGTCTCATGAGAAGTCATGTTGGAATTGGGATTAAACCTAATTCATTTATGAGAATTATTTCATCATTTGTTTTGGTAGATTGACATTACCTATGTTTACGATTGAATGTTTTAAGTCCTTTCCTCATTTACCAAGTTTCATTTATGTTATGATGTTATATCTTGACTTTTTTCATGTATCTGATTCTCACTCCTTTTATTCCCCATTAATACACCTATTTTATAACATGTATTACCTCATTCAATGATTATTATCTCAATGGGATTTTTATCTCACCCCTTTTTTATATATATACCCAGGTTATCCAATGTAGTTTTATGTACGAGTATCTTTAAAATGTTTTAAATAGAGATGTTGTTCATCTATTTTTAAATTATAATATATTGTAGGTAATTTCCCAAGAAATAATGATTCATGATCATTTTGGTTTTTTAAGTGTAATGTTATTTAATAAACCATCAACTAATATGTAATAAATCATAGGGTCGTTATAGTTGGTTTAAGATGAAAAGTTTAGTTATTTTTGGGATTATGATTAGAAAAAAATAGTAAAAGCCTTAGGGATAAATCTATTTTTAAGAAATAATTTCTATTTTTTTAAAGTATTGAATACTTATTTTATCAATAAAACACTACCATTAATAGATAATACAAGTGTATATCGCCCTCGTATAGATGTACATATGGATAAAACCTGAAGATACCATGTTGAGCTAGACTCAGCTGGGAATTGAGGCATGGCAATGGGATTTGTTGCACACTTGGTTTTACAGTCCAAAGGGATATTCATTTATAAATTTAAAATCTCATTACAAACCATTATTAAGGGAACCATAATATCTATAGGCTTCTATGTTAGTAAATAGATAATTATTAACATAGATTGAAGCCTATAAATCCATTATATATGTAAATAAATATCATTTATAAGTTATCCATTTGTGATCATTTTTTATGAATTAATGGTCATTCTACCCATCACATATTTATTGGTTTTTAGTTGTTGACGTAATTCTATACATCACATAAAATTAGTTCTTTAATGATAGTTTTCTCTTTCATGTTTATGTTTTTACTTACCAAAAATGTTATCATACAAGGAAACATAGTTATTTCTATCCTTCAAACGTCCCTTCCTCTCTTTTCAAGTAGAAAATTTATTAACGCTTTTTATAATATGGTTGTTTAATAAAAATATTTTCATGTTTCAAAATATTTCATACTGATTTTATTTTTAAATTTCATGGACATAATTTATTAAAGTGGGGGATAATGTATATCCTTGGGATTTATAAGATAAAACTATTGTTTGATAGTGTATGTGATACTCGACGATGAACTAAAAATTGATGATTATTTAAAAAATACATTTCTCGCGTATCCATTTTTATTTTCTTCTATGAATATAATTAACTAATTTACGAAAAATATATATGTCCTCGTCATCATAAATTAATTTATAAATTCTAAATAAATATTCACTTGATATTTAATTTTTTGTCTTTTTGTCATTCAAAATTTGTTTTCTTCATAAATGATTTTTATTTCTTTTTTTTTGTAGAAATAAATCATAATTCTTTTCTATAAAATTTAGAAAATTTATTTGTTAAAATAAAATTTATTTTTGTGACACAATATAAAATTAACTTAGGGTGAAAATTAATAATTTTCATATAATATAAATTTTTCAGTGAACAGTGAAAATACCATTTTAAAGTAAATTTTTTATTACTTATGATAAATTAATTAAGATAAATGTCCCAATATTTTTCTTATTTTATTTAAAGGTAAAAATTGTTTTTATTATTTATATTTAATTGAATTAACTAAATTTATATCATCTCATTAAATATTTCAATATATGTTTACTTTTATGACTCAAAATTCATTTCTATAAAAACTATATTAAAATGAAAAATGTTTCTTTGATATAATTAAAAAAATAAACAATAAAAAGAAATTATTTGAATTAAATTTTTAGAATAAATATCTCTATATATATGAATTAAAAATAATATAGTGAATATTACTAGTTATATTATTAATGTAAAATAATATTTTCCTTAAAAAATTGATTTTTCATAAAACCACTTCCATCATGATTGTGGGTTTTATATTAAATCAAATCTTTCAAAATCAATGAAATTATTTATATAAATTTTATCCCATATTTGGAATAATCATAATTTATATTAGGTAATATGGTCAACATAATTTTTGTACAATAAGTATAGTAAGTGTAGTAAATATTATTTACAACGCTAAAACCAAAATTAATTAATTAAGGGTAAAATAATTAAAAAGACTAGGAAAAATGTTACCCTAATTTCATTAAAATAATTTTTATATTTATTACATATTTTCTAAATTTATAAATTTTGATGTAATCAGTTTGATAAAAAAATATATTTTGATATAATAAAACACAAAATGTCTTTTTGAGTAATATTCAAATTAAATTTTCAAAATTATTTTCATGTATTAATAGACATTTTAGATAAATAATATTTAAATAATAATAATATTTTTAAATAAATATTATCAAATATAAATAATCTTATAATTTTTATAAGTTCAAATATAATTTTTATTAGGGTTTAGAAACTATTATTGTCAAAAAAACCATAACTTTTCTTAATAAATGAAAATTATTATTTTAAAAGGGAAAATAAGAATATTTAGAAAATTATTTTTATAAAATAAATATTATTTTTGGAATCATAATATTTATATTAACAAATTTTAAACATCTCATAAATTTTTGAGATAGTCAAATTATTGTGTAAAAATTAAATATTGTATAAATATACAATGTGTATTATGATATAATAATGACCGAAAATTTTATTAATAAATAATATAATATGTATCCAAAACCAAACATATTTTTTCTACTTAAAATAATGTGATTTTATATTTATTTTATTCTTTTTATAAATCCCTTATGAATCCCCAAAAAGAAATAATATATTTTAAGGTTTTATAATCATTTCTTTAACAAAATGACTCACTTAAAAAAATAATGGGTATTATATTATTAATTTCAGCCCTTGGACTTATAATATAATAAAAACCGCTCCCATTTTGAGGATACCATTTGAAAAAAAACGTGGTACGGTTTTTGTTTTTGGTTATTTTATTATATAGAGTTCAAAACCTAAGTTGGAGAAATGATAATGAATTCCCCACTCATTTTCTATATAAACCCAATTAATGTCTTATTTAACTTCACTCAAAATCATTTTTATCACTTCCTTACTCTTCCCTCAACTCTCTATATCCTTCTCAAGGTTCCTGCAAGCTCTTAAGAATCTCCCCCTAGGCATAATGATTCACAAACTCAAGTAAGGGATCCTTACTATCTATTCATTAGTCAAGTTTCATTATTATCTTTTGCCTTCAATTTATAATTCAAAAATATGGGATATGCCTTTAAATTTATCTATTATTACCCATTTGATATTAAAATTGTGAGAGACTCATTATTCTCTCATCCACCCATTTTATGTACTTTTAGGCGACACTGTTAGGCTATTGAAATTTAAAAGAAATTTCCCATGCTAAAATATTTGTGTAGTGGATGCCATACTCATTTCTTATCAAGGGTGTTAAAATTAATACACTTTTACTTTTATGACTTGGGAATTACATGCATGTATTCCATAGTCATTTATCTTGGAATAAAAGATGATGATGAATGAATACATGTTGTATAATCTATGTGGAACACTTAATCATAAGAATTAAATAAATGTGATGGGTGTGCTCAAGATTATATAATACTTCAATGAATTGTCTAATGTGTAGTCTCAAGAGTTGTCATATTGGGATAGGTAGTAAACATGATTACTTTATTAGAATGTTTCTATGATGATTTCTTGGATGTTATCCTTAACCAATGTTTTTGATGATGTATTTTAAGTTGTTTTTGTATTAACAATTTTTCTTTTATATTGTCATGATATATCTTGTCTTTTTATTAATGTTTGTGATTATCACTCCTTTTATTACTGATTTATATGACTATTTTGTACAATTTATTACCGAATTACTTGTTTATTCCATTAATGGGATTTATAGCTCACCCCTTATATATTTCCACACGTTATCCCAGGATTTTTTAACCTAGGAGAATACTAAGGATGTTTTGAATTATGATGTTTTTCTCAATTTTAAATTGTTAGGTAATTCCCCTTATTCCAAAATGCTCTAGGCTGCCATGTCCTCTGTTTCTTATTAAATAAAATATTATGTTATAAATCATGAATTAATATATCATAAATGGAAGGGTTGTTATCGGTTATGTGACCTTAGGCACACCTCATAGTATGTTAATGAAAACCTACTAGTAGTGGGGGTGAAGAAAAAATATTTTCAATACTGTAGTGGAAATAAATAACAGAGTTGCAGAAATTAGTTGAAATTATATTAATAATTAATCATGAATCTAGAGTAGTATGAGGAAAAAAAATAAAACAATCCATTAATAACAAGATCATGTAATGAGAGGATGAATCTAACTAAATTATATATTTAATGGTATAAAAATAAAAGAGTTTCACAATCAATCTGTGATCCTAAACCACATGTAGGTCTCATCCCCAAGCACCATCTCATCACTAAGCAATCATCCAAAGTAGGCACCGTTTCCCTTTTCCAAACCAGTATCAATGAAATATGCATGGGAACCAAATAGGGGAATTAATTGGGTGTGATTACAATTCATTAGACTGAGGCCAATAGTATCTAAATAATCTAGTTTGAAAATAGTTCATGCCATAAACTGATAATAGGGTATTAATTAATATATTAATACATCACATAAAAAACATGATAATCCTTGTGTTCTAGGTTGACACGTAAGGCCCACTAAACCTATTTTTTCCACATATTGGTTGAATCTATTATATGTCAGGTTTGATGCATCAAGACAGATCTCCTATAATGTCTATCAAGAATCAAAATTGGGTTCAATGAAAACTCTCATACTAGATTATCATTCGTATTCCAAATTTTTAATACGAAGATAAGGGGAAAATAACTATCTCAAATTAGGATCTATGCTAATTCCTATGTTTTAGTCCCTTACTTGATCCCAAATTCATGTCATGAGGGGAGATTCTATTCTCAAGTAGTGGGTTCTCCTATTATAGGGGAAACTACCATTTCTACGCCTCATGAGATAGTGGTCCAAGCCCTTGGGAATCATATCCTAAATCATATACACAAGAAAAAAATGTATAACTCTCATAAAAACTCATATCACATTCCCAATTGGTTAATTAATCTCATTCTATTTACTATGAATACTTTCTCAATTTTTAGATTCTCTTATTATAGGGAGAATCATTCCACTCAAACAATGATAAAATTATATTTAATTCAATTAAATAGATAATTTAAAATATTCAAAATTCCAGATTAAATTTTTTTAAAAAATATTTATATTTACCGCATATTCCTATTCTACTATTCAAGGGTAGTCTCACCTCTATGGTGGTTACAAGACTATTCAAAAACTTAATAGACCAATCAAGAACCATTTGAAGGTCTAAGAACTTACATTCTTTCAAACATATATTTAATAAATTATTTGAATCACATATATGAAATGAAGGCACGATCAAATTTATATCACATACCTAGATAATTTGAAATATAACATAGACTATTTTTTAGACTATCCACCTAGAAATTAGAGAAGGTGATGAAAATACCTTATATCCATAGGAGAGTCAACTTCCCCCTTACCTTCAAAGAAAACCAAAAAATATATCAATAATAGATCAATAATTGGAAGATGAATCAAAAGTATTACCTTCAATCACAAAGTCTAGAATGCCATATTTCTATGACCCTTTACATTTAGTTCGAATTTGATTCCCATAATGATCATCGGGATGGGTTCAGTTGATAAGGGTCTGTGATTTTTAGATCACATAGTATTGTCAGATTTGAAATAGGTCTCAGAATGAATAATTCAAAATGTGAATAATACATTCACATTGTAAAAGTATCAATCCCTTATATGGTGAAATATTTGTCATCTAGGATAAAAAAATCCATTTTACATTTTGAAATGATTTTAATTTTTGATTATATTATTCATAGAGATCATTCAAGGGTGAATCAAATTTATAGGGTCTTTTCAATATTTCAATTAATTTATGGGGAGAATTTAATTCATGGGGTTCATTTAATGGAAATTATAGGTAATGGTAAATGAAACTCATAGGTTTTTCATTGAACACTTCAATCCATGAATTAAATTCATGGGATCTACCTTTTATAATAAACATTTTGAATTTGAAATTCATGATGTGAACTCATTCTAGAGCTATTATTCACTCCTTCTTCCTATTTCACACCTTTTTCTTGAAACCTAATATAGACCTAGTCTTGAACACTAGGGTTTACACAAATGACAACCCAACTCAAGGAGTTTAAAAAAACATAGAGGGACATGACTAGAAAAATGAAGTTTCTGATAAGTTTCGTAGTCTTCCTCCAAATCATGAAGTCGAGTTTTTAGTGGAATTGACACCTAGTGTTACACTTATTTCAATGAATCTATATAGAATGGACCAGATTAATCTCTGGTGATTAAAAAAGAAACTGTAGAAGAATCTTGATAAGTTACTTATTAATCCAAGTGTGTTAAATTAACATTAACCAATTATTCAGTTAATAAAGATGGATTGATGAAAATATACATTTATTCTCAAGAACATAATACAGAACAATAATAGTTATTTTTCCATGTATTGATGATTTATTTGATCAATTTTGCGGAGACCAATATTTTTTAAATATTTATAAATCAAATTGGTACTATTAGTTAAGGGAAAAATGTGAAATCATAACCAAGAAATCCATTCATATAAGGTATGGACATTATGAATTAAGAGTGATGTCATGTGTTCTTGATAATTCCCATATTCATTAATGGATTTATATAATAGTGTCTTTAGATATTACCTTGATCATTTTTAGTGGTATATATAGATGATATTATTATGTATTGAAGGAGAAAAGAAGAGTATGGATACCACTTTAGGATTGTACTAAATACCCTAAGGATAGAAAATTTTTATGAATAATTTACCATGTGTCAATTTTGGTTATAGAAATCTTAATGTTTTGGTAAAATAATCTCATGTGAGTGTATATAATTTGATCCATTAATGATGAATGTAATTAAACATTCGAAAAGTCTAGCCACTATGACTGGGATTCATAATTTTCAATGATTGGATGGATATTATTGATGCTTTCTAAATTATTTATCATGTCTTCCTAATATACTCACCACATTATACATAATTTAGTAAAATTCTTTTGTACTGATTATTATGAAAGAAAAAGTGTCAAGGAATTGAAGAGATGTTTGGTCAGTATAACTATTTTCATGCTACCCTATAGTGTAGAAGGGTTTTTTATTTGAATTGATGCATCAATGAAGGGATAGAAATGTATTCTTATGAAAAATGATATGGTGATAAATTATTCATATTTTTTATTTAGGTTTCATAAAATAAATTACCATAATCATAATTTAGAGTTAGTAATTGTAGTAATTGATTTAAATATTTGGTGCCATTTTATTTAAGGAGAAATGGGTCACATATATAATGATAAAAAAATATTAAATTTTATATTCAACCTGAAATAGTTGAATATGTGTCCCAAAATATTTATAGATTTTACTAAATATTATGACATCTCAGTGCATTACCACCCTAGGAAAGTGGACACGGTGCATGAAACTATGTTTCAAAAGGACCATGCTTGACTATATTTTATATGGGTAAAAAAAGATTCATTTTTTGGATTTCTAAAGGATGGAACATTAAATCCTAAGTGAATGGGATAAATCGCATATCTCTCAGGGGAGTGTTCAACCATATAAACATGTGATGAATAAATAGGTCAAAAAGTAATATGTATAGATAAAAAAAATTGTGACACATGTTCCTGAGTTTAATGTTGAATGTGATCGAATGATATTTTTCAAGAACTGAGTTTGAGTCCCAAAAATACAGGATTAGAAGAGTTGGGCCACCAGATAGAGGGAATGGTAAGAACAACTTCAAACCTTGATGATGGATAATTCCAATACTTTTATGACATTATAAAAAAAATGGGATCTTTCGATCCTAAATGGGAGAGATATTTCAAGTCCCCAATTAATGGATGTTGTGAAAGCTCTCACAATCTGCCTTATAGGGGGTTTTTCAAGGTAGCACTTACTGGTGAGACATGTGGTGATTCTAATCCTTCGAATATTCCTATCTCCAAGTGCAGAGGGGATAGATCTTTCACAGTAGTAGTGGGCCATGATATTCTTATAAAATTATTGTTTCATTTCAACTTCTCAGTTCTAGGTTGAACATCCTATGATAAAGGTACCAATCCCACAGAATTTTTAGATTTAAAATCGAGATTCTCTCACTACTGGGGTTGCTTGAGTTGGATGCTTATAACAATTGGTATGGTATTATTTCACATAATTCTTGAAATAAAATAGGATATGGATACTGTATAGAAGATTTTAAACCTTTTTTAAAACCTTTTTTCTTTAGGGTGTCTAAATGGGATGGAAATTTAAATCATATCAAGATAAGACACTCTATGCCCTATGATTGGAAAATGATTTATGGAATTATATGTGAATACTGGCATCCAATGATAAAAAATTTTCTTTCTTCATGAATTTGAACTCCTCTAAAAATTGAACAGCGCACTTTTAATGGTAATATATTCTTTTATACAAGATTTTTGATAGATATTGATATTGAGGAAAAACCACCTAAATGTATTTTAGCGGATGAAAACGACCATAAAATTGAGATTAACTACAAATTTTAGAGTCTTCCCAATTTCCGAAAGCAATATAAGAAGGATTTACATCATTTTTAGTTATGTTGTGTGGTCAAGAAACAGGTTAATTTAGCTATAGCTGCTCCAGTTTGGAAGGAAGTGTCATGGATTGGGAAGGTTGATTTGGTTATCAATGTGAGAGGAAAGGACTATAATCGAGTAATGGACTCCACAAAAATAGATAAGGTGGGAACATCGAGGAATGAAATTGTAGAGGAAGAGGAAACAAAACATGTATCTTTTGGGAAGACTGTAACTCATGCAAAAAGCGCTATGAAAGATATCCCTTTATATGATTTTAATGAACAGATTTTGGACTGCTCTTTTGAGGTGTTCACTACTTCTTGTAACACACAAATTTAGGAACTAATTATTTATTACATGGTCTCTAAAATAAATACACATTTATAATTATCTGGGTCTTCTATAGAGGTATCGATGGATATTCCATCTGCTGAGAAGTAGCTTGTGAAAAATCGTGTTCAATTTATTTAAAACTATCAAATGAGGTACTCATGGGAAACCATTGAAGAGGAATACCTATCCTATATTCAAATTCAATATCATATAGACAAAAAGGATCAAAAGTCTATAGATACTACTTGGCATGCATGTAAACCTAGAAAATCACTATGAAATTTGAGGGAAAATGAGGTCAAACATCCAAACCCCAATCATAATGATCATTATTTTCTAGAATTGTTAGCCCATATATAACCCTATGAATGATGGTTTCTTTAGGATCCTTACAAGAAGGTACAAACCTAAGATTATTTGAATTTTTAAACCCATGATTAAGTCTATAAATCTGTGAAATCTATTTCGTACAAGATGATACTCTCTGTTAGGAACTAATCGGGTTGTCTCAAGTCCAAATAAAATTTGGCTCCTAACACAATGCAATGTTGACTATCGAAGGATTGTTGATGTGGATAACCAGATTATTACTTTCAGTTTTACTGATGCTGGTTGTCAATATTTTTTCTCTATTGTGTATTCCCACAATAATTATGTAAACATAATATTATTATGGGAAAAAATTCAGTAGGTGGAGATCACTCTTACAGGTTCTAGGAATATTACAGGTTACTTTTATAAAATTCTCAACTCGGATGAAAAAATTGGTCCAGTGAAAATTAGCATCTCAAAAATAGATTTTAGATAATGTATTGAGGAACAGGATTGGTAGAAATCAATCTTATTTGGTGATAAATACACATGGTACATGAGAAATATTAATGGTATGAGGGATAGTTTAATTGACTAGGTTTTCCTAATCATGTAATTCTTGTTCATGGAAATCAATATCATGTTTCACTCTTGCCAAACTCAATTTGGGTCATTATACCCTTTTGATAAGATTATTCTCGAATAAAAAGAGACAGCCCATTCCATTCTAGTTTAATTATGCTTGGGCCTCTTATCTATATTGTTCAAGGATTGTTCAAGAGACTATAGCCTCAACAACATATAAAGGATGTTTATTATTATGTATTTACAAGCTTAGAATGATCACAATAAAACATAGGGAATGGAGTAAGGCATGGATAAAATTTATGTATGATGGGATTGATAGCCTAGAATTCCTTCTTCATGACATTCCTAAAGCTGTTACTGGAACCCACTTATTGGTTGATAGGAAGCAGGAGGCAGAAATCTTACTCAAGCTAGATAATCTGATAAAGGTCATAGATAACATCAATAAACAAATTTTCAATGTCAATTGGCTCAATAAAGGGGTCATAATCACAAATTATTTTAAATCCCTTCAAAGGGATAGAAAAGTGAATAGACCACTCTCCCTTCTCAAAGATGGAGACTAAATTTTACATAACATACATGAGCATTCAAACCATATTATCTCTTTATTTTTGAATCTTTTCAATGGGATAGCAAGGAAAAAACCTATTAGATAAAACATCATTAATATATTAATTATTGATGAGGACAATCAATCTCTTACATGTATTCCAATAGACATTGAAATTAAAGATGCAGTTCTTGGCCTTAATAAAGATAGCACTATGGTACCAAATGAGTTCAGAAAGTTATTCTTTCAATGTAAATGTAACTTTATCTAGAATGAGTTGTCCTGCTTGTAAAGAATTTTTTAGGGGTGGACTATTGAATCCAGGGTTTAATTGCCATTTAATTTCCCTCATTCCGAAGGTGGAGCGTGCAAGTAAAATTATTCAATTGAGTTTAGTTTCCCTTATTAACACAATCCAAAAAGATATAACAAATATCATGGATAATAGGCTCTCTTTTGTTCTATGAAAATCATATCCTAGTTTTATTTTGGTTTTGTGAAAGGCATGAATATTCCATATTTCTTACACGCTACATCAAGATGATTTAACATCTTTAAGAAGATAGCTCGTGGTGGAAATGTTTCTATTAAGATGTACATTTGAAATGTTTTTGACATGATGGATTGGGGTCTCATAGGCCAAATTCTTTATAGATTTTTATTCAGTGAGACCTTTATTAAATGGATCGTAATGCCACTTGAGTCATCCCACAATTCAATTCGGGTTAATAAGTCACTAGAAGGTCATTTAACTTTTTCAAGAGGAGTGAGATCTGGGGATCCCCTATCAGCCATTATTTTTCCAATCATGGAGGATTATTTGATCATAATTCTTATTAACATGGTGGATAAAAGAGAATATTCCACTATCAAAGTGGCAAGATGTCTCTCTAATCTATTCCAATTTTTTACTGATGACACGTTTATTTTTTTTGAGGTTTATTGGAAGAACATAAATCATCTCAAAAAATCCCTACATCCATATAAGAGTGTTTCAAGGTAGGAATCTAACTGGGGAAAATTCTTCATTTATTTTGGCAACAAAATTCCGGCTTTACATAAGACTCATATCATCAACCATCTTCAATTAAGAGAGGGCTCACTCCCATTTATCTATCTCAGAGTTCCAGTGTTTTGAGGAAATCCTCATTTTCTACATTTTCTAAATTCTTTAATCAATGTTAGGACAACTCTTTACTCATGGAATGAAAATTCTCTTGAATGGAAGGATGTGTGTGCCCTGTTAGGAATGTGCTTATCTTAAAGATTGTATATTATTTCATGGTGTATATTTTTCATGTCTCATTAATTATGAAAATTGATTTTATGAAGAAATATTTTTCTAGAGTGGATGCCTGATGAAAAGGAGATTTATTACAACAAATAGGAGCTAGTGTTGCATTTCTACATTTCTTAAGGGGATGGGTATAAATAATATAAATTGTTTTTACTAAGCTTTTCAATCTTACAGACTATGGAATCTCATTAATAAATATTTAGCTTCTCTTGACTTATTAATATGAAAAATTCTTTTAAGGATTATTGTACGGAAAATTGGATTTATGGATACTTCTATATGTCCTGGTTTGCGTGATATTTTCCAAAACATTAATAGAAAATCATATTGGATGGTTAGTGTGAACTCCTCCATGATCATTTGGAATGATAGTTGTACCAAAACCGCATTAATTGTCAGAATTAATACTAAGGAACATCAAATTGATAGCATCATTACTAAAAAATAACAACTCTAACTTATATATAACCTTCCATTAGATATTGTGTCCATTGTTGAAGGCTATGACTTCATAAATTTTACTGACCTTCTATTATGGGAAGCGTCTTCGAGTGGGATCTTGGAATATAAATGTCTCTATAATCATTTAATATAGGGATAATACCAATTGATTGGTGAATTGAAAAATAATTGGATTCATCCTATGATACTTTCCTTACTTTGGAGACTATTTTATAATAAATTACCAGTGGATGAGAATCTCCATTGGGCTGGGATATCCTTGTGCTATAGGTTTGTTTTATTTCACCATCATCATGAAGATGTCGATGGCTTTTTCTTCCACTTCTACATTACCTCCCCATTTAAGAAATATACTCCAAATATCTTTGATATGAGTCCACCAGACATGAGTTCTATATTAGGTTTTCTTTATTCTATGTTTGGAATTCAGCATTCCAAGAAGATCACTGCACTTCTTCATGTTGCATGCGCTGAACATATTCACTATGTTTTGAGAGCCCCCAACAATTCAGTCCACCACCAGAGTCGATTTCACGAAGTCACTTCTTTGAGAATAAATATCATGTCTATAAAGAATTCCAAAAATATGCTAACAGGGTATTAAATCACCTCAGTTAGTGACATCATGCTGCTCAGGTGTCTGAAAATTAAAGGCTTATATCACAAACTAAGGGGTACTATAGAGGTTTTTCGGTCATCCCCTCACCCCGGATGGTTGATATGTAATATGTATGTGTCCTCTTAGGGAAATCGTGGGCAATATTGACTTGGGTGACTTTTAGGGGTTAGCATGGGGATATGGAATAATGTAGTTATAGTCCTTGTGGGAATGATAAAACATTAGAGGCTAAATTTTTAGCGATTATCAGTGTGGTGGACATTGATTTTCAAAGGAATTTGAACAATATCTTTATTGAATGAGATTCAACTACAGTTGTTCATGCCATAAGGTTGGTACATACCAAACTCTCATGAAACAAGAATGTAAATGTATTAATTTACATGAATGGATTTCTTCTATAAAGAAATTTATCACTCATACTTTTTAGGAAAAGAACATGATTACAGATTGACTCTCCAAAAATGTGTCCATGAAGACAGACACATCCACTTAAACAATGTGCTTGATGAAATGATTAGAAGAATATCAAAGATCATAATTCTCTATTCAGCTTAGAGGTATGGATGTGCCTATAGATCTTAATAAGTATTTATGGTTGGACAACATTAAGAGATTTTTTGTAGATTATATATCTCATTGAATGATATTTTATCCAGTTAAGGATGAGAGACAGAAGTATAATGGGATGTTACAACTATTAGCCAAACTAGAATGGAAAATAAAAAACACAATTGAATTCATCTTTAACTCCCTATGACATTTAATGTTTATAATGATATTTGGGATGATATTTCTCACCTTGACAATCTAGCCCACTTAAATGTTATTAAATAAGATTTATATCATTATTAGATCACTAGGATATATATTAGGGAGGTGGAAAATATTTATATATTACCACTTTATATTGTATCAGATCAAGATCCTAGGTTTACTTTGATGTTCATAAGAAGTCATTGGTAAGCTCTAGATACCATGTTGTCTTTTAGTTATGATTATAATCAAAAGAAAAGTCAATTTGAGAGAATAATTCAAACTCTAGATGACATATTGAGACACTATTGAATATATTTTAAAGGTTTATATAATAAATAACATTTTCCACATGAGTTTTCTTATAGGAATAGCTCTCACTCAAGAATTCATATGTCTCCTTATGAATACCTTTATTGAAAGAAGTGCAGAAATATAACATGATGGGATAAATGTTTTCAAATATATATATTAAGACCTATGAATGATGACAAAATGAAATATAAGATTATATTTATTTAGCATCATATCAAGGAATCTCATAGTCAATAGAAGAGTGGTATTATCATTCATTAGAAAGATATAGAATTATAATTTGGGGAGAATATATTTCTATGAATTTATCAATGGGATAATGTTACGATATTCATAAATAATGGAAAACTATTCCCATGATATATTGGTCCCTTTTATATTATTCATCGATTATCGACTATATCATATCACTTGGGGCTTCCACTGAACCTCTTTTATGTTCACAGTGTACTATATATACCTCTTTGGAAGAAGTGAAAATATGATCCTTCATATTTACAAAAATCATAAGTTGTATTAATAGCTCATGATATTTATTATAAAAAAACTAAAATAAATATTTCCACATGGAGATGGTGCTCTATGAAACAATAAAACTCACTTGGGAAAATTTATTTTGAGGAATAAAACATTTTAAAAAGCTGCATGGGAACCCTAGGATATGATGAAGCAGTGACATCCTCATTCATTTCTATATATGTTATATAATATCAAGGTTAATATTCATTTTAATAGGGTTATAACAAAAAATTGTAATATTTAATACGTATTCCCTTAGAAATAAATATAATTTATTCGATATCCTTAGCTGCATGCGACCCCAAGTCTGAATAAACCATGAAATAGTTATACTCTATATCCTATCTGTTAAATTGGAAGGTGCGAATAGTAATAACCATGTAATAAAAGATTTATATAAATATTTAAATAGAAAGAAGTATTTATTAATATATAATATAATATTTCACAAAATTCCATAATGTCATTTTATGATTTGAAAATATATTTACTTCATTAATGGGTTTTATTTAATTTTTTTTTATGAAACTTATAATTAATTTATAAAATTTTTATTGATTTTATTTAAAACAAATATCTTTTTTAAATCATCATTTCTATATTAACGTAGTGTTATGTTGTAGGTTTTTTTAAAAGGACTTATTTTTCATGAATAGAGAAAATATTGATTTGTTTAAAACTATCACCTCCTTTCATTAAATACAGTAATTAAATAATATTCATTATTTTTTAAAGTTTATATAGGAAAAATAATTATCCTCTAATGAAAAATAATCTAATTATTTATATAAGAATCCAAATTATAAATTGTTTTGTTATAAGTTCAATTTTTCCCTTAAAAACGCATTTTTCTATAAAACAAAATTTTCAGACAATGTGATTTTATATTAATAAATAAAATCTATTTATTAATGTTTTTAATTAAATATATTGATTATAAATCAGATAATATATTTTACAATTAATTTTATCTTTTTATAAGGAATATAATGGATGTAAATTAAGTTTTTAGGTTAAAAATGATCTATCTAAGATGATGTTTCAATGCGTTTTCCATTCTAATTAAAAAT
The DNA here is from genome assembly GCA_963277665.1 of Viscum album. Lineage (NCBI taxonomy): Eukaryota > Viridiplantae > Streptophyta > Magnoliopsida > Santalales > Viscaceae > Viscum > Viscum album. Next base: position 2,076,071,940 of record OY728128.1, on the reverse strand, counting down.
TAAACTTTTGGACTTATGTAAATTAAATGTTAAAACAGCTTTACTAGGTTTTTTAACCAATGAGATAATTTTTTAAAGGATACATAAACTTTTATAATTTAAAATTTATATATATATTTTTATCTTATCATATCATACCTTCAATTTGATTACCATTTTTAGCCACTCTATCATGAATGCGACTTTTTATTACTGAAATATTTTAAGAAATTGCATGTGCATCTCTCCCCTAAACTATAAAAGAATGCCTTGTATCTTACCATATTCCTGAAAATGATCTTTTATAACATCCAATAATTTATAAGAAAAACATAACATCTATCTTCCCTTTATCCTATAGGTTTTTTATCCACCAAAGACCAATGTTTCAAGGATTAATGTTAAATCCAATAGAAGTCTCTTAGGGAAGTGGTATAAATAATAACCAAGATCATACAATTTTAATTATCTTTATACATATAATAAAACTATTTTATCCATAAAATCATGATAAATATAGTATCACTAAAATGCTTATATGTTATTATGATTTCATAACAACCATTTCCCACCTCTTCCCTACCAAAGGCGAGATGAAATTATCAGTCATGCGTATGTGCGGTCCACTGCCTCCACATAGGGATATGAATGATTTTCCATAACAATATTTTAGGGTTTGTTATTATTATATATTTAATTTATATATATTTTTCAATCATTATTTTTAAATTTTAAAGTATTAGTTTTCTATCTTTCATAACATCAAAACAGAAATAGAAACATCACTCATGTGTATGTATGGACTATCATCTCCATGTAGGGATTTAACTTATTTTCCACCACTGATTTATATGAATGGATCTAAGTATATATATATATATATATAATGAATATATATGATATTTATATCATTGATAAATTTCATAATATTAACAAACCATGATCAAAGTATAAGGGGTATATCTATAAAACTAAAACAATCATAGAAAACAAAGAACATGAATCCTAAAATGTTAATGATAATGAACTATTATTAATGAACTTATCATATGATTCCATAAGTAAATAATATGTGTTATTATATGTGTTATTACGGTTATTTTAAAGTACTATAATAATATTAATTTTATTAAATAAGAGCATACAGTTCCTACACAGAATGATAAACTTGAGGTTTGAGTTTTATATTACAATATCATTCTTTACTGTAATCATTTATACTAAAATTTATGATTATAAGATTATATTATTTATCTATCCTATTCATTATGAATTTTATTCTACTCAAGAAATTTCAATATATTAAATGTTCTCCATTCATTTTCTATTCTTTGAGCACTCAAGTGATCGAAAGAATCATTTTAAGGAAAATTAAATTCATTTCTCTATTTGGATGGAATCTAATTCTATTTTATCCATATTTTATTTACAATGTTTTCAATAATGTTTTTAATATTATTGAAATATTTAAAAAGTTAATTTTTACCCATGTTTGAATTTATATAATTTTTTGAAATTAATATTTTTTTAGTTTTATGAACGACGTGGTTTTGTCTTTTAATAAAAAAAATTAATGGAAATTTTGTTTTACTGTATGCAACATGAACAAATTTTTAAACTATCAGGACATATTTGTTCTTTAAATATTCATTTAATTGATTTTTTTGGATCTTTTAAATGAATGATTTTTACATGATGTTTTGGAAATTTTTATTATTTTCCATAAGTGATTTCCAAATGAAAGGGGTACTATCCCCAATAAATGTTTCGGGGATCTTTTAAATATATTTTCTTCAATAACAACATCATTTTTTGTTTCTTATTATTTATTAATGATATGATAAAATGATACAGTATTCATTATTTATATGGATGGTTTATTATTATGAAGATGAAATATTTATGAAAAACATTTTCTATTTCTTGGTCATTAATTGAGGTTATGATAAATGTTATCATGTTCGTGTGGAATTTATATGAATGAATTATGATTATGTGATGGGAAGGTCCGTTATATCCCGCAAATTCATTTTGTAAATATTACCATTATATGATCTTAAAAGGTATACAAGAGGTTATCTAAAGCCCAATAGAGGGTATACAAGAGGTTATCCAAAGCCCGAATCTTGTACATGGATGGTTATCCCAAGCCTTATATATGATGAATGTATTTGAGAGTAGTCTGGAAATTAGATCTCTATGATTATGATTACACCACACATGTTATTAAAATCTATTTTACATGCTCTTATGCATATATTAGAATCTCATAGTTCATAATATTTTAATCTTTTATGATTAATGACTTATGAACTTCCTAGACCTTATTCCACGATTATGATTGAAGAATTGTTGGGGGTGATTTTTAGATATTAATCTCATGTTCTCTTACCCTTGTTCTCATAATATGAATTTGTATAATCATTTATTGATGTCTCTCTTGTTTACAATTTTAATGAATATGGGCCCTCCCTTTCTTTTGTCTCCTTTTCCTAGGGATAAGAGTAAATGTATTTAAGTATTAAATGTCTAATAATGGTTCCGGTATTAATGATCATATTAGAATATGGTATAGATCCTTAATGTAACTATTTTTTTATATTCATGTTTTCTAATAAACAAACCCTTTAAAATTTTGGTGTGGATCAAAATTTTATTTCATTAATATTTATCTAATAATATTTAATATTTATGTATGTAATATCAGGGTCTCTCTATATGTAATATTATATGTATCACAACTTCATCTTCATCTTTATGAAATTACTTACATCATCGATTAAGGTTAGTTTAATTTTGAATATGGTGTCACCTTGGAGGAGTGGCCCATAGAGATTCATGACTATATGGAGTATGTGAAGTGTGGGCATGAAAACCCTTTGGTTCATGTAAAATATAGCACATTTCCTTGGAAGATAACACTATTTAGTGGGATTCATATATGTGTTCTCAATAAAATAAGTTTTTTTATTCTTTATTTTTTTTGTATTTTATTATGATTATGAGATTTGATATTTTGTTACTACATAATCTTGTTTATCTTATAATTTTAGTCATTCTTCTTGTCTATATTATCTTTACTTGTGTTATATTGGCTGTGTTCCTATTTTAGTTGTATCCTTGAGAGGTATTTCATGGAATAGTTGTGAGGAACCCCTTTCTATTTTTTCATAGTATTATTTTAAATCCATAAGTAGGATAATTGTTTAAGAGTTATTTTATGTAAGGTAAATGATTTTTAAATTCATTTCCACTATGTTATCCTAGATCATAGATGTGTCATAATAGATATTGGATGATTTATAAAAGTTAAAAATTATTATTTTTTCATTTAATGGTTTACCAAGACATGGTGTAGCGAGTGGTGCTTATTGATGGGTTATGGAGCGCACCAAAGCTAGTGGAATTGATTTACTGGCTATTTTGTTATGCATGTTTACGCAGTGTTACTCCTTTGAGATTCATGTATGTGAATAAGATTTGAGAGGCCATATTGAAAAAATTAGGAATTGTGTATCTATTGATAAGTATTATTATCAGAAATGGGATATATATGGCTCACAATACCATGGTGTTTGTTGTGGTTAATGTAGAATGTCTTGGGTTTGGCATGTATTACCCAACACATTATATTCATTTCCATTGAAATAAACATTTTTCATTTTATATATAACATTACAGGAAATCCCGTGTATAAAGTAATTATGATATAATAATTATTCACAACATAACTATTAAAATGATTTCTATCAATAATAATAAAAACAGTAGGAAAAATATGTATTATTTTTTAAATTATTATAATTTACTTATTAAGTTATAATAATTATGTACTTTGTTTTTAGTAATTCCATTTTATGCTTCAAATATATCTTTTTATCAAAATTGGTCTTTAATAAAAAAATATGGATACTATAATTAATTTATAACATTTTAAGACATTTTCTTTGCATAAATTAATATCATTTTTGATTCCATAATGTCAGTGTTATCTATGGCTAAATTTCTAAAAAATTTGTAAAAATAATTATCTATTTAGTGTATATTCAAAATACAATTTGTTTATACTATCATTTATTTTTATTTAAAGTACAGTTATGTTTCAAATTTGATCATAAAGTGATACACTTATCCTTTAAATATAAATAATATAATAAATTACATAGAAACTATAACATCCCCAGACTTTCACTCTCAGATTCGGTGCTAAAACAACATTTTTATATTTTTTACACTGTTACCAACAAATTTGACCTAATTTTTACTATCCAGAACTTTTTACATCAAAATAAAATATTGGATCACTTACATACACAAGGAAATATTAGTTTTATTATCTATATAATTATGAAAATACCTTATATTACAACACCCATTTATTTAATTTATAATTTTACAACATAAACTAAGATTTTTATATTCCATATTATGTCTTCAAAATCCACTATAAAATTAATCTTACACAAAACCTTCCTAGAAAAAAATCACTCAAAAAAATTCTTCATAACCAGTGGAAAATAAACAAAGAAAGGTGAAGTAAAATTCTTTTTAAGGGTACATATAATCATTAACAATTAAAGTTTAGTAGTGATTAAAATATGTGCATTAGGGTATAATTATATAATAAAACTACATGACCATAACATAATATAATTCACACCCATAAAACACTAGTTTATTAAAATTGTGACATGGAAAAAATCATGAACAAATTAAAGAGTAATAAAAATCAATAATAATAATCCATGTGATTTCAATATAGATCAAAGGAAATAATATATAACCGCATATAAATCCTAATGAAATCATAATGGTATCTGGAAACATTAAATTTATAAAACACCTATATGAAACATTATAGATTGGAGAACAATACCTTGTTAATACACAAAATATCTTACGATGAACATGTTATCCTATTAACTCCATTAATTCTTAATAAATACTTATATTCACTAAAATCCTTATTCACTACCCAATGGATTGGAGAGATATATTAGGATCACCCATCATCATGAACTATATCATGCACATCTGTCATCATAAAACTTTTTCGAGAAAAATAGCAAAATCATACCTCATTGATGATTTCATTTTTCAATTAAACAATAACCATTCTTCTTTCAAACAAGATTTACCCAGGGGAAAGAAATAGATTCCATGAAAATATCTTCAAAATTATTATAATCCATCTAGATAAATAATTATTATGGTATCATTAAATTATATCCCTAATGGAAAATTATTAAAATATAGACTTTTTTCATTTATGAGTGTAAATAACATAAAAATATAATTAAAAATATTCTTGAGGAAAATACCATCTAAATGATGAAAATAGTATTTTTTAAAAAAAATTCATTATTATTTGGAAAATAATTCATTGAAATGATCCATGAAAACATATAAAATATTCTTCTAATAGTAGATAAGAAAAATAGTGGGATATTACACTAATTTCATAGTTTTTAAAAGAACAATTTTGTCCACCCCTTCAATTAAAAGTAACATATTTATAAAATTATAATAATATTATTTTTAGTCATTTTTATAAATAAAATAAATAATTTTAATAGATAATTTAAATAATAATTTAGTAATATTAAAAATAATTGAAAATATTTTATAAAACATGGATATGAAATAAAAAAATTATATCCAAAAGGGGAGAAATAAATTTAGATTTTCTTAAAAACATTTTCCAAACCATTTTGAGTTCCACAGAGTGTAAAACCATAAATAAATATAAAAATTCATGAAATATATTATGTTTTAGAAGAGTTAAATATTTTTATCTATTAATGATTATATAATTTCTTTAAATTTATTTCAATCATAAAAAATGTTGATTAAAATGGAATTGAATCATAAACCACTTACTAGTTTGGTAAATTTTGAATCATAATACCAATGGAAAAATAAATTCAAAAAAAAAATTAAGAATCATGAACATAAATTTATTAATTATATAACAAATTAAAGTTTTAGTATATACATATAAAAAATAATACAATGGTATAACACACACGTACATCACAAAGAGAGAAACTTTTAGTCAAGTAACCCGTATAAAGATCATATAATTGAATTGAGAATTAATCAATGGAAGGAATATAAGTAAAAAATGTAAATAAAAAACAATTTTAAATAAAAAAGAAATCATAAATTAGTATTTAACACATATTATTGAAAAAATATAATCCATAAAGAAGTGATATAGTCGAATTAAAGGAAATTGAGTTAAAAAAATCCATTACCACTTTGTAACATTATTGTAAAATCCCATGGGATGAACTTACCAAAATTGGAAATTAAAAAAAACATGAAATATGAATGGTTAATTATATTACATGTAAATGGGTTTCATAAAAATAATATAAAGTATTCTAGGTTTATAAAATTAAAACATTCCACAATGACAAAAAATTGGGACAAAATCCCCTACCTCAAATCTAGACTTTCATTGTGTGTCCTTTTATTCTTAAATAATAATATATATCAATTATTTAAATTTAAAAGATGATTTAATAGGTGTATTAATTTACAATTAAACTATTTTTTCATTTATTTGGACAACATATTTAATTGCTTAATATTTTGAGTTCACATCTGGAATTTTTGAGGATATTGGGTTTATAAATACAAAATATGATTGGCCTGTTGACTTTGGTCAATATAGTAAATGTTAAATTATATCTATAATAATAAAAGTTAAATAATTATAATATTTATGCATTAATTATACTTTCAATTCAAAACTATAATATTTTTATAAGAAATAGATCATGTAAGAATCATGAAGACGATAGTATCTACACATAAATGAGTATCATTTTTATTTTTTAAATAACCGTGAGATAAAAAAATTCAGTATTATTTTATATTTAAATAAATTTTCCTATATCTTAAATGTAATATTAACTCTTTTAACACATTATATATACCAAAAATGTGATTCATTGATGAAAAAGGAATCACATCGCTTCGTGGAGGTGGTAATACACATTTATGCAAAAACATTGTTATCAGTTTACAGTAGATGAAGATTTAAAACAAATATATGTTACATTACGTTTTAAAAATGAAAATTATTCCATTAATATCATATATATATATATATAATCCATCACTATAAACATCCAAGAGAGGTGCCTATAGAAAATGATGTATGTCGCTTTGTGAAGTTGTCATTCCTCATATACACAAGAACGATGTTTATTTCTACATATAAAAGAAAAAGAAAAGAATAAACTTCCTTATATATTATATGTTGATATTTTATTTCAAAATATTTTATGTAAATTCAAGTGGCATAGAATAAGAAGTGAATTCAACGATTTTGGGTTGGATGATTACATTATCTGTGATAGAACTCTAAAAGATCCCTTCTTATGGACACATGAAATGGTATTTTAAAAAATAGGAGAACATATAATTAATGGATAGATAAGTTTATAAGATAATTGGGTGGGGTTGGGAAATTTATTTGTATCAAAGTGATGTAAAGAAGTTAAATATGTGGTGTCCTTTTTTAAGCGTGGGGAGGAGAAATTTTTAAAATTCATGAAATATTATCATATAATTTGTGTCTAAATCATCTAAAATGGATAAAAAATGAAATTAAGTTAAATATGATAAGGATATAGAATTAATATATTAATATAATCAAATTCATATTAGTTTATATATTATTTTAGACATTATAGTTTTGTTCAATCCCTTGGGGAGCCAATTTTATCCTTAACCTTTGTAATTACATTTTAAAAATTAAAGTAATATAATTATACATATAAGTTTAAAATTGGAACATGAATAGAAAACCAATTAAATTTTTAACCATTTATCATCCTATTTATCCTCCTTCATTTATTTTTATTTTTATATAATTTAATAATATATTATATAACAGGAAATATTATTAGTTCTATTTTGACACTATTCATTTTGTCTGACTTTAATGACTAAAAGATCGTAATGGATATATAATATAAAAAATTCTCTTATATATAAATAGATATATTTGTTTATAAATTATTGGGATAATATAACTCAACAAAAAAATTACATTTAGAGTTTTAAAATTCATTTACTTGGTTTTTCATCTCCTTTCACAATCATTATATTGGTGTTGCATAATCATTTTTGTTAATATATTGATAACTAAAAGTTAAAAATTAAGAACCATGATAAAAATATAATTTATATTACTAATAAACATTGACAACTAAATGTATATTATTTTATCAATTTTAGAAAATATTTAAACTATTAAAAGAAAGTGACAGACATTTATTATGGTATCCATTACATTAAATATTTTAATGATAAAAATCATTAAGAAATAAAAAATAGTCATATTTTCTATGTTTAAAATATTATATATGAAACATAACCATTAAATTAAATTATTGTAGGTTTTGGAAATAATTTTAAGCTTTATCGCATTAGGTTTAACCCTAAATAACTAATTTTACCATTACCGTGGTTACAGAAAATTACTATAGTGAATATTCATAATGATAAAAAATTAAGAGGACCATATTACCAAATATTAATTATTCTTATTCAAAATATATAATATAATTTATCAAATTCAATTCATATAAGTTTCATTATTTAATTTAAAACAAAACCTATAAAACACAATGAAAAGTTATTTTCTATAAAAATGTATTCTTAAGTATAATAATGGTATTATATCATATTCTTGTATAATATTGATTCTTATAAAATTTATTGCATTATATTTAATAAAAATGAACTGATTAAATTTAAAAAATAATCAATAATATAATTTTACATTTTATATACTAGAAAAGAAAGTATGGTTTTCAATAAACAAAATTATTTTTTACTATTCATCTAAGAATCAATCCTTTAAAACAAATTCTAAAATATTAATCTATAGATAATTTATAAATGATTATTTCCAAAATTATATCCTTTTATAAAATAAAGTTAATAAAATTTCTTATCAAAAATATAATATTCTCTCAAAAAAATAAATGAAAATTATTTTTGAATAATAAAATTACTTTACATAAAAATTGTGTACATATTTCCAATGTTTTAATCAATAAATTTGTATTGATTGTGGAATATATATATAATTAATTAGTTAGTTATTCCAATTCATACATGTAAAGACCCAGAATATTCATGTAATTTTTCTAAACATATGGGAATTTTATGAGTCCGCAAAATCTGACGGTGTGGGATTCCGAGGCACGGAGTGCCCGGAATGATCCGTAGAAGTTTTGTTAATATTATGTTAATGCGCATAAGAAGTTTTCATGAAAAAGTGGAATAACACATAAATGGTTACTTGGATTAGAAATTATAGGGCACCAATGTAGTCAAGATGGCAGCTTTACCCTAGGCGTGACTTAAGATTAGTGGGCGCGAACCTCCTGTGAGAGAACCCAACAATGGCATAATCGTAAATAAAATAATTAAATAAATTATTTTATTTTTCAAATGCTTATAACTCACAAATGGTAACTCAGATTATATATCTGAAACTACTACTGAACTTGTGAGGTTATTCTTTCTTTAATTAGATACTAAGTATGGCCGGTGCGGTCCACTAGAAAAGTTTTTTGGCCCAAATAAAATAATTATGTGACAATTATTTTATTGTAAAATTCATAACATCTAAATGGTAACTCGTATTGAAAATCCGAGAGTACCATTGAGTTTTTTGTGGCATTTTTAACCTAGCCATAGCCTATCCTTGACCATTGTGGGTCGATGGTGAGTAATAAAAATTTTATGAACTTTTTTTCGGGTACGTTCAGTAAACGTGCGAGCGGCGTTTTATAACTTTTGAGCTGGTTCTCAGAATTGAAATCGGATGCCACCATTGAACTCACAGTGCCGATATTCTCTTAAGGAAACATTCACCTCAGCGGCAGTTGGTTGGGAATAAAAGTTAGTTTTTCGGTTTTAAGTGAAAGAATTAAATAAAAATAATATTGTGTAGTTTTTTATTTTTATTTTGATTAAAAGCTCCTGGTGGAAGTTAGAGGTGGGGACCACCACACCTTAACCACCCATGAGAGGTTATGGTGGTGGGGCCCACCCGAACCTAACCTCCTATGAGAGGTTACGATGTGGGGACCACCCGAGACTAAACCACCCAATTAAATGAGGAAACCACTCAACTCCCACATAAATGAGGGGATGCTCTTGACCCCATATACCCAATTAATTGTGCCAATGCACTTTACAATTAAATGTGCCAACCCCTCAAACATTTAATTATGCCACCCACTTTAATCAATTAGCTTCTCAAATTCATTCCTATAAAATAATAGATAACATAAGTTATTATTTTGGATGGAATTATAATTTTGGTGGAAGTTGGGAGAGGAGAGAACTTGGGAGAAAGATCCCAACGAAGAACATATTCCACCGATGAAGAATGCTCCAACCGATGAAGAACATTGACCTCAACCTCAACATCAACTTTCATCCTCAGAATCTTCTTCAACGTAGGACGTTCTCATCTATAACGAATCGAAATCTACTTTCTCACGCCAATGTCGAAGAACAACAAAAAAAGGTAGGGGTTTGATTTCATTAAAGTGACATGTTCTTCCTTTTATTCAAAACGAATAACGAAGATGATTTACTTTTGCGGGTGGGTAGTTGTGTTTCGTTCTAATGAACTGATTTCTATCACCCTAAACACGGATGGTGCAGGCCAAACTAACATGGAATGACTCCCTTATTCGATCTTATTTGTGATGTTCTTTGGCATGGAGACCAAATGAGGAGGTGACGATGGTGACGAGCAATGACTGTGCTACCCGCGGACTTCGCAACCTGCGTTGCCCTCACTACGCTTTGGCCAGACCGGCTCCCTGTAGCTGCTGGCCTCCTGTGAACCCACCGGCCACCTCGTTTCCTTCTGGCCTCCTAGATCGCATCCCCCGCTGGCCTCCTGGCTCCCGACTGCTGTCGACCTCCCACCCAACCGCCAGCCTCCCGCCACCCAGCCACCTGGCCTACCGCCTGCCTCCCGAACCGAGCCGCCCAATCCGTGCTCCTCGCGGCATTGACCAAACTGGCCTCAGCCATTTGGGCCGAGCCAGTGAGCCACTCCCCATGCATTCTTGGCTGATGCGGCCTTTCATGGCCCTCGCGGTGCCTCCGGGCCAAACCACCCTTACACAGACGCGCGGCTGGTCCACACCCTCACGACTATTCCGCACCCTTGCGCTACTCACAGACGTCAAAACCTACTGGCCCGAGCCCATCAGGCCGGTCTAGAACAAATGGGTCAGGCCAGGGCGACCCAGAATGGGTCGGCCCTGACAGGGTCAGGATGGGTCGGTCAGATCGGGTCGGATTGGACCTAGGCCCACTTCAACCCATTTACGCTCTTTCAACCATATCATTTTCCTTAGACGTCCGTTGGATGAACCGTCCACGACGCTAGAAATCTAGGAGCCTTAAGGCCCTTTAGAGTATACCCCACTAGAATTTGGTGTATAGTTGAGATAAAATTAAGTTGTATCGTGTACGAATCCAACCGGGCCCCTGGGACTAAAAGACTAATAACTCTTAAACTAGGTGTCTGATTGATGTGTTTTTTATTGTGTTGAGACCCCTCTAACGAGGAAGGAGTTTGGGATATTTCTTCTTAGGAATTAGTGGAATTTTATGTATCGACACTTGTCTTGAGGAGTGGACCCTCCCAAAATCAAGCGTGCCTATGCGGAAACCTTGTGGCTGGCGGCTATGTGACTAATGTTCCCTGATCCTTTGTGGGTTTGACAGCTCTGACTACTGTTCTTAAATCCTTTGTGGGTTCGACAGCTCTGACTACTGCCGTTGGATCCTGTGTGGGTTCAATAGTTCGGACTACTATTCCTGGATCCTATGTGGGTTTGACATCTCTGAATACTGTTCCCAGATCCTGTGTGGGTTCAATAGCGCTGACAATTGTTCCTGGATCCTGTGTGGGTTTGTCAATCCTGACTACTGTTCCTGGATCCTATGTTGGTTTGACAGCTCAGATTTCTATACCAGGATCCTATGTGGGTTCGACAGAATAGATGATTTAGTGGATACATCGAATCATCTCTAACTCTCTACAAAATATGTATACCTGTGTGAGTTGAGTCAGTAATTTTTGTGTTTACCACATGATTGAGATGGATTACTTGATAACAGAGGTATATATATGGGAATATACCTAAGTGGGGTTAACAATTGATTTCAAACCATATGGATTATCCTTTTTGTATTTTTGTGATACCTTGGGGGTCTCGGGGTCCTTACTGAGTATCATTATACTCATCCCTGCACAGGCTATGCTCGCACCACATTGTGTTGGATGCAGATGAAAAACTGCACTGACTAAGGCTGAGTGTACCAGGACTGTACGGTACCCGGAGGTGGACCACATGGCTTTACAGTACATGAAGGAGACAGACGGACGTGGAGTGCTCTGGAGGATATCTATTCCTACCATTCAGGTAGGATTTACCAGGGGATGATCCATTATCTATTTCCCCTTTTTCCAGTACTTTTACTTTATGTTTCTTGTACTTTACAGTTGAGTTTGTATTTCTGGCTCCATCTACATTTCGACACTCTTTTTAATACAAATTTACTTAATGTTTTTATTCCATCTTGTACTATATTGTGTGCATTTTTAGGTTATAAATGAAATTCCTTCCTAGTTTTAGGGTTTTATGCCTATGTTTCTAGTCGCCTGCCCCTGGCCTATTGACGGAGGGTTTGGGGTAGTCACAACACGAGCCCTAGGGGATGGGTCGTGACTAATGGGTATCAGAGGATATGGTTCTACCGCAGATCTTAGGACTCTGATCTTTTCTATGAAGAAATAGTTTTAAGTATAGTGAGTGCGGTGTTCAGTTCAGGGAGTCCAATGTTTGTTTGGTGGCCGATGAATCCATACACCATGACCCTGACTTTTGATTTCCAACTCAGTACATGAAAACATTGATTACGTGTGTCTTTTCATTGTGATTTCTTATGTCACCTCACCAGGTATAATATTTTCACTGTTTCGCATATGTTTCTTTCAAGATTCCTCTATGCAGACATCCATTTTGAGTTCTGAGTGTTGTACACACTGACAGCCCATCGAGGGATGAGGCTCTGGTGTAGGGCCCTCTTACTTTGTTGGCACCTTTGGGTGGTGTACCAGCAGCACCCCCACCCATTGGGTAACAGATACCACCAGCCACACTATATGATAGTTCACGATGACTGAGCAAGTTGTTCAAGTTCCAGCAGTAGATGCCTATGAGGTTTTGCTGCGAGAGAAATTCCCACACTGCTGAGGGACGAATGGAGGTGATTATTAGAGTATTCCGTCAATTTGAGGCACCAGTAGAGCAGACGGTGATCTTAGATGCTAGTCTTTTTCAATGAGTGACCATGAGGATGGTCCGCATAGTGATGAGGCTTCTGTGCACAGATCGGTGCCTAAGATAGTACCTTCAGGTAGTGTTACAGCTATTTCATTACCCGTTGGTCAGCAGTTACAACCGGTGGTACTGGTAGAGGAAAACTTTAGGCTTAGTTCCTTATGCATGATTCAACATCAGATACCCCTCACGTTCAATGGTGGGAAAACTCACAAACAGCTTAGGACTGGCTTAAGGAGGTGGCTGAGAGTTGTTTAGATATTCTACAACTTCAGTAGTATGACATGTTGGAAGCTGAGTATTCATCAAAGTATACCTATCATTCCTATTACTCGATGAATACGATACGATCAGTTCCTTAGGACTCGAACATCTGAGAGAGACGTATTTAAAGGACATTCGATCCAACACTATTCCTCTATACATTCCTACTTATGTTAGGGTTCTAGAGAGAACCTTCGTGGTTGAATGTTCCTTGGATGAGTCGATACATCCATTGAGTGTTAGTAGTGGGAAAGCATGAAACTGGAACTAGTCTCAGATAGTTGGGCATGTAAAAGGTTTTGAGAATAGGATTTGTTAGGGACAGATGAGTCTGTAGGGCAGCAGATGTGGAAGGAGAGCTAGGAGCGAAACATGAGGTGGTTTACTTTTCAACATGTTACAACCACCACTTTTTTTTGTGGACTCCGCCAGGCTCAAGGAGCTGGAGGATAGGGTCAGAGAAGTAGTTTCATGCAGTCAAGGAATACAAGCGAAGGTCTCTACCGATGATTCAAGGTAAAGCCTATGTCTACTACTAGCTACTGTATCAATAGACATAGGTACCAATCATTCATTCATTCCAAGAATCTTGTCCGGGTCCTAGAGTTTCTGGTTAACCTGTTGACTTGACCTTCATGTCTATAGATACAATTGGGAGGAGAATAGATAATCACACTTACACCAATGATGTAATATGACCTTTGAGGTGAGAGTTTCTATTGGAAACTCTTGGTGGGAATGTCGAGGCCATATGGAATTAGTTTGTTTTTGGACTTGACATCCACAGTTCACACTCAGATTGACTGTATTAGGCAAAGAAGTTGTGGTTTATCTACAAAGTTATGTTGGGGTTTTCCTTGGTCGGTGAAAAAGGAAACCCAGGAATCCCAGGATAAACTCTTGCATATAAGGGTGCATCCAATTACTTGTGAGTCAGCCAACCTGGCCCTCGTGGTAGTAGAAGTTTACTTTGACATAGTCTATACTTTTGGGAAGGGGAACATGGTATCAAACGCACTCAGCAGGAGGCTTGGCCTGCATCTGTAGAGTGGGTAAATAGGGAAGCTAGCCAATTTTCAGATACCCTTTGTGGATTGAGAAGGATAGCCTTTTCTTTAGTCTCTTATAGTCACTCCCCCACTCCTTTAGTGATTCATGGAGGCACAACATGGAGACACTGGCTACGAGACACGATGTGCTCAGATATCCACATGACAGGCACTAGAAGGATTTTCTGAATGTGGGGATCACGTTATTCTCTTCAGGGGACATACCATGGTACAAGTGTCACTATAGGTGGAAGTGTTGAGGTTGTTCCACACATCCCCTCTAGCGCTAAATCCAGGAGGGGTGAAGATGTACCAGGACCCCCTACAACAGCACTGGGGGCTAGGAATGAAGAAATAAATTGAAGAGTTTGTCTCTTGGTGACTCACTAGTCAGCAAGTGAAGGATGAGCATGAGGTACCTGCAGGGTTGGTTTAGTATTTATAGTTCCTTGTGTAGAAGCGTGATGAGATATACATGGACTTCGTGACAGGACTTCCAAGTACATCCAGGGGTCATGACTAGATTTTCTTAATCGTTGACCAACTCACCAAGTTGGCCCACTTCCAACAGATCAGAGATCAAGGTTCAGTAGAGAACATGGGATGCCTCTTTGTGCAAGAGATTGTGTGGCTACAAGGAGTACCTTCAATTATTGCGTATGATCGTGATTCATACTTTACTTCCTGGCTATGGGAGGGGTTGCAGGAGGTTTTCGAATCACATCTTCATTTGAGCACCGCCTTCCATCCTCAGATGGATGGCCAGACTGAGCGGACCATTCAGTCCCTCAAGGAAATTTTTCATGATTGTGTCCTTGACTACGGTCATAGATGGGAGGATCACTTACCTTTGGTGGAGTTTTCAAACAAAAATAGATATCACACCAAAATTGGGAAGACACATTTCGAAGCGTTGTATGGGTGAGCATGCTGATCATCCTTGTGCTGGACTGACCCAGAGGAGTCATCACTCATGGGACCAAAAAATGGTATGGGATACCATGGAGAAGGTGCAGACCATCCAGGAGCTGATAAAGACTGCACAGAGCAGGCAGAAGTTGTATTCTAATAGGAGACAGAGCTCTCAGGAGTTAAAGGATGGGGACCATGTCTTTCTATAGGTCTCACCTCGAAGAGTTTTACGGAGATTTGGAAGAGGTTGAAAATTATCTCTGAGGTTCCTCGGACATTTTTAGGTCCTCAGCAGAGTTGGTGAGGAGGCATACCTCTTAGATCTTCCACCACAGTGGCACCGAGTGCATGGCGTCTTCCACGTATCGAAGTAGAGGAGATACCTGCATGACCCTTCTCACATCATCGACCATGGAGAGAGAGACGTCTATGATGGGGAGACATTTATGGAGGTTCCAGTGGAGATTGAGGATCGACAGAAGCGGGTCCTTCATCTATGGTCGATACCTCTGGTGCGTGTTCGCTAGCAGCACAAGAACATCCAGAAGAGCACATGGGAGCAGGAGGCTGAGATGCGTGCTCAGTACCCCGACTTGTTCACTTAGTTATGAGTTGTGGATTATAGGGACATAAATCTATGAGGTGGTGAGAATGTAAAGACCCTAAATTTCCATGTATTTTTTCTAAAAATATGGTAATTTTTTGAGTCCGTGAAATCTGATGGCGCGTGATTCCGAGGCCCAGTGTTCTCGGAATGATCCATATATGTTTTGTTAATCTTACATTAACACAATTAAGTAGTTTTCCAAAAAAAAGTGGAATATCTCTTAAACGGTTACTGGGATCAGAAATCTGAGGGCACTTTTGCGCCCTAGATGGAGGTTTTACCTTAGGCGTGACTTAAGATTAGTCGGTGCGGGCCTCCTATGACAGAACACAAAAATGGAATGATCGTAAATAAAATAATTAAATAAATTATTTTACCTTTCAAATACATATAACTCACAAATGGTAACTCATATTAATAATCTAAGACCATCGCTAAACTCGTGAGGGTATGGTTTTTTTAAGATGATATTAACATTGGCCGACGAGTGCCACCAGAAAAAGTTAGTTTTTGGCCGCAAATAAAATTATTAAGTGACAATTATTTTATTGTAAAAATCATAACATCTAAACTGTAACTCTGAATGATAATAAAAGAGTACCATTGGGTTTATTGGGGCATTTTTCTCCTAGGAAGAGACTAACCTCAACCGGCGTGGGTCGAGGGAGACTGGTGATAATTTTCCAAACTTTTTTCGGGTACGTTCATCAAATGCGCGAGTAGCGTTTATAACTTCTAAAATGGTCCACGGAATTGAAATCCGAGGGCATCGTTGAACATGAAAACACCGATATTCGCTTAATGTGACATTCACCTCAACAATAGTTTGTTGAGAATAATAGATAATTTTTCGGTTTTTAGTGAAATAATTAAATGTAAATAAATTTGTGTATATTTTTTTTGTTTAAATCCACCATGTGGATGTTGGAGGTGGGGACCACCACACCTTAACCTCCCATGAGAGGTTATGGTGATGGGGTCCAGCCAAACCTAACCTCTCACGATAGGTTATGGTATGGGGACCACCCGGGACTAAACCCCCCAATTAAATGAAGAAACCACTCAACTCCCTCATAAATTTGGGGAGCCTCTTGACCACCTCTACCCAATTAATTGTGCCAATGCACATGCCAATTAAATATACCAAACCCTATAACATTTAATTGTTCCACCCACATTAATCAATTTTCTTTTTTAATTTCTTTCTACAAAATAATAGATAACGTAATCTATTATTTTGTCTTAGCATTCTAATTTTGGTTGATCTTGGGAGAGGAAAGAACATGAAAGAAATCCCCCAACGAATTACATATTCCACCGATGAAAAACGATCCAACCGATGAAGAATGTCAACCTCGACCTCAACCTCGACATCCTTCCATGGAATCTCCTTCAACATAGGATGTTTTTGTATACAAAAAATTGACGTCTACTTTCTCTCACCAATGTTGATGAACAACGAACAAAGGTAGGGGTTTAATTTCATTTAAGTGCCATGTTCTTCCTTTCCTTAAAAACGAAGAATGAGGATGTTTTCCTTTTACGGGTGGGTTATTGAGCTTCGTTCTTATGAACTGATTGCTATCACCCTAAACGCAGAGGGTGTGGGCCAAACTAATATTGCATGATTCCCTCCGTCAATATCTTTTGTGATGTTCATTGGCATGGCAATTAAACGACAAGGTGATGGTGGTGTCGGGAAACAATTGAGCTACATGCAGACTCCACAACCCATGCCGCCCTCACAACACATCGACCTCCTGGCTCTCGACTGCCCACCGACCTCCCGACTCCCATCGGCCGCCAGCCTGCCAGCTCCCGGCCACCACCGGCCTCCCACCTCCCGCTCACCCGGCCTCCCAGGTCGGCCCGCCTGAGCTGTGCCCCTTGCGGTGTTGGCCAAACCAGCCTCGGCCATCTAGGTCGAGCTGCCGAGCTGTGCCCCATGCGTGCCCGACCGATCTGGCCTTCCGCACCCCTCGCAGTGCCTCTGGTCCAAACCGCCCTTACACCAACATGTGGCTGGTCCGTGCGCTAGCGACCGGTCCGCACCCTCATGCTACTCACAGCTCGCTGGGCCGGGCCTGACCCAACGGGTCAGGCCGAGTCGACCCAGACTAGTTCGGCTGAGAAAGGGTCAGGTCGGGTCGGTCCAACTGAGTTGGACTAGACCTAGCCCCACTTTGACCCATTTATGCTCCTTTGGCCATATCTTATAGCACCAGGCATCTATTTGACGAACCATTAGTGGCACTAGAAGTCATGGTGTGTAATGGTCCCTTAGAGTATACCCCACTGATGTTTGGGGTATAGTGTACATACGGCCAGGTTCGATTGTGTACGAATCCAACGAGGCCCCCGCGACTAAATGGCTATTAACTCTCATACTGGGCAACTTATTGATGCATCGTCTCTTGCGTTGAGACCCCTATAATGAAAAATACATTCAAGATATTTCTTCATGGGACTTCGTGGAAGTTGATGTATTGAAACTCAGATTAAAGAGTGGACCCTCCCGGAATCAAGTGTTCATGTGCGGAAACCATGTGGTTGGCTTCTCTATGACTACTATTCCTGGATCCTGTTTGGGTTTGATAATGCGGACTACTGTTCTTGGATCCTCTGTGGGTTCGACAGCTCTAACTACTATTCCTAGATCATGTGTGGGTTCGGCAATTCTAACTACTGTTCCTGGATACTGTGTGGGTTTGACAGCTCTGACTACTATTCCTAGATCCTATGTGGGTTCGACAGCTCTGACTACAATTCCTGGATCCTATGTGGGTTCGACAGTTCTGACTACTGTTCCTGGATCCTATGTGCATTTGACAGATATGATTTCTATACCAGGATCCTACGAGGGTTCGACAGAATGTATGATTTAGTGGCTACATCAAATCATCTCTAACTCTACAAAAGTTGTATACCTGTGTGAGCTGTGTCAGTAACTGTTGTGTTTACCACATGATTAATATGGATTACTTGATAACTTGGGTTTATTTATAGATATATACCTAAGTGGGGTTATTTGTTGATTTCATACCTTATGGTTTGTAAATGATGGATTTTTTTGAGACTTTGAGGATCTCAAGGTCTCTACTAAGTATCGTTATACTCACCCCTGCACAGGCTATGCCCCCACCTCATTGTGTTGGATGAAGATGATGGACAACACTTACCGAGACTGCTAGTACCAGGACATGACGGTACCCTGAGGTGGAACACACGGCGTTCTGGTACACGGAAGAGATGGAAATATGTGGAGCGGTATAGAGGCTATCTGTTCCCACCGTTCAGGTAGGATTTCCTGGTGGGCAATCTAGGACGTGTTTTCCCATTTCCAGTACTTGTACTTTCAGTTTCTTGTACTTTACAGTTGGGCTTGTATTTCTATCCCCTTTTACATTTTAACACTCTTTTGTTATGTAGTCTTACTTAGTGTTTTTCTTCCAGCTTGTACTCTGTTGTGTGCATTTTTAGGTTATAAAAGAAATGCCTTCCTATATTTAGCGTTTTATGCCTTTGGTGCTAGTTTCTAGACCTAGGCCTATAGAAGGCGGGCCTGGGGTAGTCATGGCACAAACCTAGGGGGACGGGTTGTGAAAATAAAAAAACATTAATAGTTGAGTTATAACTATAAATGTTAAATTATAATATTTCATGCTTCACCTAAGGTCCGTTGTTCTTCACAAAATGTCACATTTATGTGTTTTATAAGATATCAAAAATTGTTTTGTATCAAAATATTAGGATATTTTATTCCCACCCCCACTAAATTACATTCTAATAATTTATAATTGAGCTTGGTAATGAAATGTTTTAAATTTTAAAATACCTTTTTTGAAAACCCACATGATAATTTTTTTATAAAACATACTTTTGAAAAGTGGAAAAGTGAAATTTCAAGGTCTTCTAGAATAACACAAATTAGGTTTCCAAATATATGAACATTAATAGGATAAGAAAATATAGAAATTGAGGGAACATATAAGATCTTTGTAGTTATGGAGAGTTTTTGAAAAAAATTGATCAAAATAAAGTGAATTAACATAAGAAAGGTAATGACAACAAAATCATAAGCCAATGATATGTAAAAATGACAATAGATTCATCAGAAATAAAAATAATGGGATAAACTTTTCTCCATGATCCTCTTCCAAAAGATGGATATTTATGTTCCATCTATACATGTAACATAAGGAAATATTCTTACTTGGAATGTACAATTTCTTCATTTAATATATTTTCACCATAATCATATATTTTTCTCCAAACGATTTCTATAAAAGATGAATTTTTCATTCTTAAAGTACTAAAATATAATTTTAATGGTTTACAAAATAAAAATATGGATAAAATTATATTACTTATATCATTATAAATTAACTAAACCCAAAATGGTTATCAAAATTTAAGATAATTAAAAAATAAATAAACATTCGTATAATGTATTAATACTTTAATATCACAAATTAAAAATTGAAAAAAAAAGTTTTAATGTTGATAATTCCATAAATAAATAACCTTATATCCCAAAATAACCCCAATAAACTCAACATTAATTAAAATTTTATCCATAATTTTTTTATTATACCTTTTAGTATACATCCAAAAAATTGTAGTAGTAGTTTATGAAAATAATACGTAATGTTAGTCCTTAGGGTTACATATACCTCAACCCAAAAAACATCTCCAAAAACATAATTGATCACCGTAAAATCCCACCACCTAAAACAATGAAATGGGTTTCTATGACTTTGAACATATTATCTTCCTTAAATATAAAAAACCATATTATAATCTATTACTCGTAAAAAACCCCACATGAAAATATCCTAATCTCTAATGTAATATAAAACCCACTCTGATACCAACTATAATAGTCACAGATCTGCACCCCTAGTTCCTGTCCTAAAACATCATCTATTTATTTCAGTATTTGATACTAATAAATTTGAACAAATTTGATCCATCTTAAACATAAAAAATAGGAAGGAAATAATGGATCACTTATATACTCCAGGGACTATTAGTTTTAGAGTTTTATAGAAGTAGAATAAACTCTTACATAACTATATTAATGTCTTTATGTTATGATTTTTTCCCACATATAACTAGATATTATTTTCCCATATCAAGACATAAAAATATCTAATAAAATTAATCACACATAAAATCATTCTATAAATAATGCCATTTAACATCATTATTCATAACTTAAGGAAAAATATAATAATGGTGGTCTTAAATGATTAGTAAGGGTAAACAGAAAAGTAAAAAATTCAATTTCATCCATGAGAATAAGATAAAAATAAGTGTGTGATAAAATAATTAAGTGTTAGAGCATAACATGATAACATTATTACCTATAAAAACCATATAATTAAACAAATTACATGAAATAAATCTTTTATAAAGGAAATAATCATTGTAATTGATAATCACGATCCATTTTTTGTCAATACATATGAAAGGATAGATTAAAAAACTCATATAATTATATAAAAAATGGTTTGGTATCATGAAAAATTATCTCCATATATCCTATACAATAAAACATAAATTTAGGATAATTATACATGGTTAACAACCATAATATATTAATAGTGACATGTTTATCAGTTGACTCCATCGTCTCTTAGGAGATACTTATATTCAATCACCTCTATCTTTATTTCCATATGCTTTCGAGAGATATATCATTCTCACCCATCATCATAATATATATCATTCCCCCTCTTCAGGATAAAAAATGTATAAGAACCATCTCATATTCATAACACACAATTTTTTTTCAGCATAAAAATAACCATTTTTCTTTCATAACATAATTTACTCATGGAAAAGAAATGGGATCCATGAAAATCTCTTCGAAATATTCATAATCCATTCTAGAAAATAATAAGGATAGAATCATTAAAATATATACCTAGTGAAGAATAAATATAATAAATCTTTCTTATTATTTATGAATATAAATTCCATGAAAAGATAATTAAAAACATTTTTATAAAAATAACTATTCCACATTGAGAATAACTTTTAATAATTAAATTTTTTATTAATATTAGTAAAAAAATATCTTTGACAATATGGATGAAATATTTTGAGACATAATTCAAATTATAGAGCTATCTTGATGGTGGGAAATTCTATTCATTCCAAATTTTTGAAAAGAATGATTTTTTTAAAATCCTAGTAAAAGATTGCTTTTCTAGAAAACAAGAATAATATTCTTTTAAAATGTTTGTTTATAAAATGACCTCACCCAAATTTTAATATTAAAAAATTAGAATATTATAAAATTTTGTTCAAAAATTGGTATAAAACATTGATGTGGAAGAAAATGTTTTTCTGGTCAAAAAATGGGGAATTAGGTTATATTTTTTAAAAAAAATTAATCATTTTGACTGTAAAAGAGATAACAACAATACCTAAACAAGTAAAAAATAAAAAAATATCCCGAAGATATTAAAAATTAATTTTTTTAACAAATATGTATAATATAATTAATTAAATGTAAATTCATTCATAAATAGGCCCAATTAAGATGGGAATGAAACAAAAAAATTACCACATGGGTAACTTTTGTCTTATAACAACCATGAAATAATAACATAAATTGAAACATTAAATATCATGAAAAAATGTGTCTATTGATATTAAAATTAAATGTGGAAGTATATACACCTCAGAAAATAATGTAGGAAAAACAAAAATGTATGTGCCAAATGAATAACCCTTACAAAGATCACATCATTTAATTGAGAAATAATTAATGGAGTTATTATCCATTAAAAATGTTAATCCATAAAAAAATTCGAAATAAAAAAGAAATAATTAAAAAAATCACCCATAATATTGACATAATATAATTAATGAATAATTTATATTACCCAATGAAATGAAATTGAGTTAAGAAATATCTTACCATATGGTAATGTTCAAGTAAAAACCTTTTGGATGAAATAATTTTAATTAAAATGTAATGTAAAATTCATTATGAATATTACATGATATAACACATAAAATGGTAGAATATACACCATATAAAAAAATTGGTGCATACCATTAAAACAAGCCTCAATAAAGGGTAATTGAGATGAAATCATTAACCTTGAGTCTAAAAATTCCATGTATGTATATTAATAGGTACATAATAAACATATATCAATTATGTACATGTTTAAGAAATTTTTACAAGATTATAAAATTATCATTAATTCTAATTTATTTCAATGAAATGTCTAATTACATAATAATTTATGTCTACGTGAGGTAATTTAATGACAGGTAATTCAAAATTTCAAAATGACAATGTTATGTTCATTTTCATTAAAGTATAATTAGTCCATCATATACAAAATAGTAAAAATGTATAAATTATTAATTTTATAAATAAATTTTAATTTTGAATACCCCTATGAAATATGGTTATGAAGAATGAATTATGTTACAACAATGGAGACGGTAGACTATAACTATATATGAGTAAGATTTCTATTTTTCTATGAAAATGAGATAAATAAGGCAAGTGTTATTTTATTTGTTAAGAAGACTTTTTATTTTATAAATTTGAAATTATATATTAAAATACTTTATATATTCTATCTATGTGATATGGGGATAAATAAAAATTTTCATCGCTTCATAGAGGTGGAAATCCACACATATGCACGCATGATATTATCAATTTTCAATGGATGGAAAGGTATGAAAACAAATGATATATTACCTTTATAGAATTAGAATTATTTCGTTAATATATATATATATATATATATAATAAATTCATCATTATAAACATCCATGATAGGTGGTGATAGAAAATGAAATGCATCGCATCCTAAAGGTGGTAGTCCACATGCACTCATGGATGATGTTTTTGTTCCCCAAGTGACGAAAAATGAGATGAAAAAAGGTTTATGATAGAGTCATAATAACACTTCATTATAGATTAAAAATTTATTTTTTAATATATTTTTGATTTAATAATATTTTAGTTGGCTACCATTTGAAATAATTTGAAAGACGTTGGGTTGTATGATTATCTCTTATTTTGTATACCACATTTACATACCTTCTTAAGGACCCTTGGAATGGTATTTCAAGAAGACCAAAACTTATAATTCAGGGTTATGTAATTTTAAGAAGATAATTGGGCCTTATTTGATTGATATAAGTCCCTCAATGTGATCTAAATAAGGGAAAATAATGGTTTCCTTTCATAGGTGAGGGGAGGGACATTTTGGGAAATTGATGGAAAATTTCAATATAATTTTCTTAACTAGTATAAAAATGTTCCAAACTGAAATGTTATAAAACCTAAGGCATATATGGTCTTAATATAGTAATCCAATCATTTATATATATGTTTTTATACTATTTTAATCCTTAACCTTTTGATTATCCCTAGGGTTAGTTAGTTTTAACCTTAACCATGGTAATCACTTTTTTAACATCAAATAGTTATAATTTTACTTATAAGGGGAAAATTGGATCATAAATGAATAAGGGGTGATATTGAAGACCTTTTATCCTTCTAGTTGTCATATATCAATATTCTTATGACTTTTAAATAATTTAATAAAAGAGTATTTAATGTTAAATATCATTAATTTCATATTGACCCTATTCATTATGTTTGGCTTTAAATATAAGAAGATAATAATGGATTTATAATATAAAAATATTAACAAATCCATAATAAATTATATATATAGATAAAATTACATCAGCACTATATGATAGTCAAAAAATATTACATTGATTTTTTTTAAAATGAAATAATTTATTTTTCTTCAACTTACCCAAGCGTTGTGTCCGCATTGAATAAGAATTTAAGAAAATTATTTCATTAATAAAAATTCAAGATAAAATACATTAGTTAAAATAAAAATTTAAATTTTAAAAAATAATTTATAACTGGACATAGTTATTATCCTTTTAAAAAAATGTTAATAATCATGAAAGCAAGAAAGTGACATTTCATACTTTATCTTTTTTCTGAAGATATTATAAATGTCAGAATGAAAGATAAATGAAAAAATGTAAATGTTTTGATGTTTGAGTGATTATGGAATAAATATAACCATCTAATGAAATATATTAATTTTATTAATATATTTGAATTCATATCACATTAGTTTTTACCCTAATTAACAAATTCTTTCCTTTACAAGGGTAATAAACAATTACTATGGTTATTACTCACCTTTTCAAAAACTTAAGCTAATAATATTTCCTAATAATAATTATATTGATTTAAAATATTGAATCCATTTTTTAAAATTAAATTCATATCAGTGGAATCATTTAATTTAAAATCAATCTTCAAACACAATCAAAAGTGATTTTCCTAAAAAAATGCATTTTTATGCATAAATTTTTTTTATTAATAATTCAAGAAAATTGTGGATTAAAAGAAATTTTAATTTCATTTATTGAATAATAATTAATTAATTAAAATTTTAAATTAATCTAAAATATAATTTTCTTTTCTATGTACATGGAAATAAAATACATTTTTCATTGAAATTCATTATTTTTTACAATTCAATAAAAAATAAATATTTTCAAAAAATAAATAAAATTATTCCTAAGATAATTTGAACATCCTAAATTAAAATTTTATATCCTTTTTATCAAATAGAATTTATAAATGTTCCAGAAATTAATTATAATATTCATTAATAAAAAATAAATAAAAACTATTTTTGATGAAAATTTATTTTTAAAGCTTAAAACAAATTAAATTAAAAATTTATTACATATTTAATAATAATTAATAAAAAAAATTTATTTATTATGACTTATATATATAGTTTTTATTTTTTTTAATTCTATTAATCACCACAAATTTAATGTCTATGTTGTAGTTGTAACATTTAAATAATAATATTTCACTGTTTATTTAAGCTTGATGTTCCTTTTTTATATAATATCTAACGTAGTGTAATTTGAAAATTTTATTATATTATAGTAACCATAATTATACATTATTTTGTAATAAGTTCAATTTTTGGATTAAAAGCATATTTTCTTCTAAAAATGATTTCTGTACACACAATGTGTTTTTATCTTAATAAAATAAATAAATATTTATTTATTAATGGTTTTAATAAAATTTATATAATATATAAATTCAAGAAAATAGTATATCAAAAATTTTATGGTTTTTATAAGGAATTTAATGGAATTAAATTGAGTTGTATTCTTAATAATTCATTTTTCTAAAAAGAGGTTATATTGTGTTTTGCGCACTTATCTATAATTAAATTCTTTAACTTATAGAAATTGAATATAGTAATTGGATTCAATATTTTGAATCATAATAGTTAATATAATTTATTAAGGTAAAATTAATTTTATTCCATAGTGAACGGTACAAATACTAAAATATATTTACTATAATTAATGATAAAATTGGTCTTCCATGGGGGTTAAACCAAGTGATAAGTATAGAGATCCCACCTACCCCTCCTGAAGTTTTATTAGTTGAATATATTTCATCATTATATAATGATAAATTCATTTCCTTCTTCTATTTGGAGACACTTTCAAAGAAAATTGACCCTAAATTATTGATATCATTTAAGAAATTCCATGTCCCCCCTATGTTATAAAAGGGAGCCTCTTCTCCTCATTTATTCACAAAATGTTTTCCTATATCTAATAAAATAAATGATAAAAAATAATTTATAAATTTATTTTCTTAATAATATAGTTTTTTTATTCTTTAAAACTAATCCTTTAATGTTATTGTGTTAGCCAAAGAAGGTCTCACAAAGAAGAGGTATAAGATGTAACTGAGATCTTCAAATTTTATATCATTCTACAATATTCAATACCTATTTTATACATAATGAAATAATTAATAAATTATGATACATATAGTAATATTTTATTGATATTGTGTAAACCATTTACCAACTCTTCTTCATCAAATGGGAGATGAAAGTATCGCTCATGTGTATGTGTGGACTACTGCCTCCACGTAGTGATTTGATTTATTTTCCATCACCATATTTCATGGTTGATTATTATGATAGATTTAATATATATATATATATAAAATATTTTTTATATAATAACTATTAATTAACGTTGAATCATTATTTTCATTCTTTTTATGCCATCTAAAAAAATAGAAACCTCACTCGTGCGT
This sequence comes from Viscum album, assembly GCA_963277665.1. Classification (NCBI taxonomy): domain Eukaryota; kingdom Viridiplantae; phylum Streptophyta; class Magnoliopsida; order Santalales; family Viscaceae; genus Viscum; species Viscum album. Next base: position 2,076,044,556 of record OY728128.1, on the reverse strand, counting down.
ACATATAGACTATCGTCTCCACGTAGTGATATAAATCATTTTTTATCACTTATTTTAAAAAATAGTTATAAATATACATATAATTAATAAAAAATATATTTATATTATTATTAAAAAAATTATATGATTTAACCATGATAAAAGTGCGAGGACCATAACCACTGAACTGTAACATACATGAAAAACAATGCTACTAACATATAAAAATAATGATAATAATGAAAGATTATTAATGATCAAGTGATAATATGGTAAAATTAAACTATGTATGGTATTATTGGTATACATATGGAGTTTTACATAATTATAACAAATTTTAATTTATTATTCTAGATTCTAAATCACTTTTGAAGGAATATGGACTTTAGGTAAGGCTATTAGGTTACAATTTCATTTTTATCAGGTTTGTTCATGATTGAATTTCCAATAATGAAATTATATGATGTATATCCAAAAAATATTATGAATTTACTTCTAATATGTTTATTTATAGATATTAAATATTTTAATTTCATATTTATCACTTCAATTACTCATGTTATGGGAATAATGTTATTTTAGGAACCCGAAATGATTTTAATCTTTATTTATTGAAAATTTTATTCCATGTCTATATTTTCTTTAAGATGTTTTAAATATTTTATTATTATTATTAAAATAATTATTAAATTATATTTTAACCATTTTTTATTTTCAATAATTTTTTTAAAAATGAATATTATTTTAGGTTTCTCAATGAGGTAATTTTGACTCGCTACTAAAAGGGTGAAATGAATTTTTTTAACATACAGCACAAGAATTTATTTTTCATCATCAAGGATTATATTTTATTTAATGTTTCTTTTATAAATTACCATAGTTATTTTGATGGAAAATATTTTCCTTCTATTTTTAAATTTTTTAGATTTTATAAAATAATTCATTTCAAAATTAAAGGTCTATTTACCTAAATAAATGTTCAAGTGATCTATTAAAGGTCTTTTCATCTATAAGAACATAATATTATGTTATTTATAATTTACATGGGTTATGATCTTATGATACAATAATTACCCTTTATTATTATGTTTTATTATTAGTATTATGATATGTTTACAAAACCAAATTATTTTCCATTGGTTACACTATGATAAAATATTTATGAAACTCATATCATTTCCATGGATTATGATATTATAACATGAGAAATGTTTTATATTCTTATGGAACCCACATAAATATCATTTTTTAATGTGACAATTGAGCTCGATAGTATATATATCTTTCTTTCATTGGGTAATGTGGAAGAACTCACGAGGTAATAAAACTATAATGGAGAGTGAACCAAGTTTTGTAAGGGAAATTATATAACAAGGTAGTCATGGGAATGAAACTTCATTAAGGAAACAATAAAATTGGGAGTAAACTCAATCCTATATGATAGAATTGGCTGTGTGCCTTGAAAAAGGAAATTATTTTCTTTTATAGTGTGTATTCCATTAACATATGGCTCATTTTTATGGTATACTCTCATGAAACATTATTTATTACTATTTATTTCACACTCTTAAGACTTTTGTCTTATATTATGACAATTCTTTATATCATGAATCATGATTAATAATCTTGGAAAAATTGGTTATGACTATTGTATGTTATGATCATGCCATCATAACATTATTCTTGTCTTATGATAATTTAGATTAATTGATTGATGTCTATTATGTGAACTCATACTAATCATATATTATCAACCATTCTTCTGTTTACTTTCCCTATGTTAAGATGAATGGTTTTATGTAGGGTATGCCAAATAAGGGTGCTAGTTATGACAAACTAAGTTAGAGATGATGTAGATATTTTATGTATAGTCTTTTTATGTATCTATGTTTCAAAAGACACTAATCCATTATGGTAATATATTAATAATTTTTATTTGTAATGGATATTAATTCAAAAATATATAATATTTATATATTATAATTACAGGTTTCTATAATTGGTATCAATTAAATATTTAGTTATTTTCAGATACTTGGTTGAGGAATATTTATTGGGAACCATTTGGACAATCCTCAGTACATGATAACAACCTTAAGTGTGTTAAGGGGTATATTTTTTATATTTCCTAGAAACAAATCCATATATGGATACTATAAGTGGACTTGGTTTTAAAATATATGCATTTAGGGGTAATTACAAAAAAATAGTTGGTCGTTTATATATCGACCATCATTCTCATGCACGGTGAAATGGTACTTACTATTCACCTAGTTTGATACTCCAAGGGGAAATTCATAGGTAAATTCAAATATTATTTATGATGCATTATGATAGATTTGGATAGATATTCACCATGGATGACCTAGGATAAACCTACAATTTCATTGATTGAAAAGAAGGTGTCTGTTTTTATACATCCTATATATGATTTTCATGATTACATGATTTCCCTATATTATTATTATCTCTCATATGATTATTTATGGTTTCATTCAATGGTTTAAACTATAATTATTTATATAAACCCTAAATATGATATAAAATAAGAAGATTTTACTATTTATAATGTGAATTATATGGGATCTAGAATGAAATATATTATTGGTATTAATTGGTATGCGTTTTTATCCATGAATCATAATGAGCATCTAAATGAGAAAAGATTCGAATAATGTAAAATTTAATCCGTCTTGAGGAATCATCCCCCATTATTTGGGGCGGGGGTCAAATTATCCAATAATGTTTTTGAAATGGATCTGTAACACTGAGTGGATTATTTCCAATATATATTTCATAGAATATAAAAAACTTATCTTAGTTATTTATGATTTAGAAGGTGGAGTAGATCAATGGTGAAATCTTATTAAGACTACAATGCAATAGGGATAAATTTTCTATGTAGAATAGAATACATATTAGAGATTATTTTTTAATAATTACATTCCACATATTCATTCTATAAAAATAGAGAAGTAATTCCCAAAGCTAAATTAGATGGATGATAAATTGATTAATATCTACGGGGGACATTTTATAAAAAATGTATGGTCTAATTATATAATTTTCATTTCAATGAAATATAATATTTATTTATTCTTTAGTGACTTAAAAACACGTATTTTAAGGGTGTTTTCTATAATGGACATCAGTAGTTATGAATAAATCATTCTAAGTGTCATAATGGTGTAAAGGCATGTTGGATTCTCCCATCAATATAATGGTTTTATAAAATATAAATATGGAATTGAAAGTAAATTCTAATAAAAAAACAATATAGGTGATAAGATTAGACATCCATTATGAATGAAGTGGAGAATTAAACATAGAGGAAATTATCTTAAGGGATGGGTAAATGTTATAATTGTGGAAAATAATACCATTGAGAAAAAGAATATCAAAGTGATGTGAATGGTCCAGTAAATGAAATGAATGAATAAAAATATCACCCTAAAGTACCACTCACACTAAAAATAAATAATTTATATGAGTATATAAATTACACTAACCAGTGATAAAATATGAGGGTTAATGACAATGATTGAAATTGGAAAATCCTTCATCCTAGAGACAAAGTGGAAGCTCATGCAATCACCGTTCCCAATGTGGGGTATGATAACAATGGTGAAATAAACACATATAATCCAACTATAAACCTTATAATTTACTATTTTATTCTAGGTTTACCCACTATTTTATATCTATAAAAATATTTAAGGGGATCACATTACAACCTGAAAAATTAGATATTGAATTATTAGTAAAAAAATATAAGGGAATAATGATCACATATATTGTAAATGATTCTTCCCTAATTGGGGTTTATGGAATTTGCTTCTTGAATAAACATTTATTTATCATCAAGTTGAATATGATGGGTTTTTTTTGCATGAAATGGATTTCATTACATAAAACCCATTTCCATTGTTAGGGAAGGGAAGTAACATTTTATATTATAAACCAACCTATAATTGTCGATCAATTTCAGTTTAAATATAATCTTCTAATATAAATTACTTCTTAATTCGTGGTCTTGATACATATTCTAAGTGGTTATTTAACTCAGATGGTTTAGGATAGACACAAATAATAATATATTCCAATTTTATGGGATATTTTGATGTCTTTTTGGAAGTCTTAGAGAGTCTTCCTCTAGATACTAATGTTAATTTCCCAAAAGAACTGATACCGAGTACAACACCTATATCAAATACTCATTATATAATGGACACAATATGTACCCATAATTGATGAATTAACTCTTGGATAATATTGATATGGGGTTTGTTTATCCATGTTCATCACTATGGGGTGAACACCTTCTTTTATAAGAATAGTGAAAGATAAATATGACTCCAAATTGATTATTAGAAACCTATAAAGACAAAAATCAAGAATATTTAACATGTACCCCATGTTGATTAATTTTATGATCAATTTTTAGGATCTCAATATCCTTACAATATTTATCATCAATCTCGATATTATCATTCGATGGTCAAAAGTGATGACATACCAATGAAATACTTTCATCCATGGTTTGGATCTCAATATCCTTACAATATTTATCATCAATCTCAATATTATAATTTGATGGTCAAAAGTGATGACATACCCACGAAATAATTTCATCCACTTTTTGTACACTATGAATTTATAGTGATTCCATTCGGTATTATGAATTCCCCGATTATCATCATTGATTAAATTAATATAGTATTTATATATTACCATGTTCAGTTTGAGTAAGTCTTTATAGATTTTATTCTTATATATTCCATGATCGAGGAAGATCGCTTTAGGATTGTACTAAAGACACTATTGAATAAATATTGTATATAATATTACAGAGTATTCTTTTTTGCGAAATAATGTTTCATTATTGGGACACATAATCTCAGGAATGAGTATATCAGTTGATTCAATAATAATATAAGTTATTACACATAGGTCAAAACCAACCAATATAATAGGGATGTGTAGTTTTCTTGGACTAGAAATAGATTTTATAGACACTATATTGGATTTTTATTGAATATATAATAAAATATATATATTATTATATTGGATTTATATTACATTGGATTGATGAATGTGAAAAAAAATATGGAACCGAAGGGGTGGTTGGTCGATGTACATGTACTCACACTACCATGTAGTAGAGAGGGGTTTTTATTTACAATGATTAATTGAAGAAGGGGATGGATTTTAAAATATTGTAGAATTATATAGATATGGTTATGGCTCAACAAATTAGTGGTTCCTGAGAAAAACTATCCAACTCATGATTTATTTAGAAGTTGTAATATTTTTAATAATGATATAGAGGCATTATCTTTACAATGAAATGTGTGACATATATACTAAGCATAAAATTTCAAATAATATATTAACCTAAGAAGAGTTGAATATGTGTAATATAATATGGTCTATGTTGATTAAATAAAATGGATACTAAATACAATATGACCCTAGGAAAGTAAACAAGGTGAATGATTTTTGAGTCGAAATTACCATGCTATAATATTTATGATGAGGCTAACAAAAGATAAAATATTTATGGTTTTTAAAATGATGTACTTTGAAATATTAAAAAAAGAGGAGAAATAATATCTTTAATAAATGAGTGTTCATCGATATATCAATGATATGGTTAAATAGGTGAAAAATTAGGATGTAGAGCTGAAAAATAATGTTAGAAATGTAACTAAGTTCAACCTTAATTATGATAAAATTTTAAGATTTAGGAACAAAGTATGCTTCCAATCTAAACTAAACATGAATAAAGAACTATTTGAATAATTTCATATCTCATTATTCTCTATTCATCCAAGAATTAAGATTTTTTATAGAGATCTAAAAATTATTTTTTATGTGGGAAAACATGAAGATGTATATTATAGAGTATATATTTTATTTCATAGTACATTAGCATGTTAAGGATAAGAGACAGATATTATTGGATATTTGACATCCATTACCTATAGTAGAATATAAATGGGAAAAAAAACCCCATGGATTTCATCATTGAATTACCCAAAATATATAATGTCCAAAAAGATTCATTGTATTTGATTGCCTTACGATGTTAGCACACTTCATTTTTGTTATAGATGGTTTATCTCTTTATCAGATTACCATGATATACATTAAAAAAGTGATAAGTTCAAAATAATTTCCACATTCCGTTATTTCAGATTAATATCTAAGGATCATCATGAATTTCAAGATAAGTATTCATAAATCAGCGGATATAGAGTTTTGTTTCAACTCAACATATTATCCACTAACATATGGTTAGCCTGAGAGGTCTATCCAAACTCATGTGTATATGTTGAGATGCTGTTCTCTAGAGTATAATGGTGGTTGGTGTTAATTGATTAGTATAGTTTAGCTTTATTAAAACAATATCTTTCACTCAATTTTTCAAAGGGACCCTTTTGAGGACCTATATGGAAATAAGTATTAAACTATTATATACTATGATGATGTTGGAGAAATAAAGCTGTGGATGTCGGACAAAAAATGTTATTCCAACAAGACATTTATTAATTTTGATACTAAAAAACATCAATTTTTACTGATAATGATAATTTTAGAGGATTTAATATATATATTAAATGATATAATTAATTTAATTTTATTACAATTATAAAATCAATCGTTATATTATACTATTTAATTTTTAGGTTAATGATTTTATGAAACATATATTATATGTTTTTAATAATTAAAGAATCATTTTTTAAAAATGATATTACATCATAATGTTGGTATCTAACCCTATCTTTTGTACCCCATTTTTAGCTGAAAATTATATTTGGAAACCTAATTTTTAATAAGAAATGCCATGTTTGAGAAAAAAATTTCATGTTTGGAACCCCATATTTTTGATGAAATGATATTATCCTAAACCTAACTTTTGTACGGAACCGCATGTTCATGTATGTCGGTTTCATTATATACTCATCAATGATTACCTCACATTCTTATCATATTTCCTGTTCTATAAATAAACATTTATAATTAACCTAATGATTGAAATGGTTCTTTTAGAGTTATCCTCGTAAAAGAAACCCCACATTGAATTAGTTTCATATGGGATTTCAATTTCGAATTATTTTTGATATTAATAATATTATTTCACTAGAGTAAATATGATAATAAATTAATTAAAAGGATAGATAAAAAGATCTTTAATGTTAGATTAATTCATTTCATTTTCTAAGGATAGTTATTATTCTCAGGGGTTGATTAAGTTTTACATTTGATACACTGGTCATTCTGAAGATCATGATTTTTCTAGAGATATTTTCTAATCTTTTTGGCCAAAATTTAATTTGGTTTCTAACTTAACTATCAAATAAATATATCTATAGTAGAGTTTATCTTTTTTATTAATGATATTTTTTCTTAGAAGCTTGATGATATGAATCTACATCACTACATTTTCTTCAAATAATTATTGTTACAAAAAAAATAATTTTTTATTACAACAAATGTTATTCAAATATGTATATTAATCTTCTTCTATTTATTGATGCTTTCCAAGACACCACTTAGGATACTTATATGTCATCACAACTACAGTTTTTTCACCATGTTCTATAATAGTTATTATTTAAATTAATTTCTCTAAAAATATTAGTTATATATTTTTTATTTCTTCAGCATAATGGTTGTGATTTGAAGTTATTAATATATTAACCTAAATATATCTTCATCTATCAGTTTTATCATTTTTATCTGAATTTTTTAAAAGGAAATTTCTATGTCCAATTAATTTTTTTTTCTAAAAACATTTGTGGTGAGTGTTTTGAGAGATATTACTAGTCCTATTTTAAATCCTTTTAAAATATTTTTTAATAAGATATATTGTCTTGAAATAAAATTTTATGATCTCATAGAAAGGTATTTACTAGTGAAAATCACCTTGCCTATAGGGAGAGTGACAATGGATTTGACTTCTTATCCGTCGAGCCCTAAACAACTGAAAAAATTCATTGTGTTCTCCTATTTTATTCTCTGTTACATATTCTATTAAAGAAAAATGAATAACATCACATTGCACGTTGCAAAGGGAGGATCATTTCTAAATTATTCATGTTTTTTTAAAAAAAATCCCCCACCCCCTATAGTGATTTCATGATAATTCCAACCTAAATATTTGGATAAAATGTTGGTATCTATTGGATATATTTCATTTTATCATTTTATTTTCTCATTTAAATTCATTTTGTACTTTTCTAATATACTAACATTTCATATCAAAATGGTACTCTACTTCATATTTAATCTTATATACACAAGGATTGAGTTAAATATCTGAATAAATAAATATCTTAATGGGTTATCTAAGAGAAGGTATATCATATATCATGTATCAATATTTAAATTTAGGGAATTATGGAAGCGGTATATCTTTGAATGACTATATATTTAATAAATATTGGATATATAGTTTTTGTGATAGCTTCCAATACATATGAAATTTGAAAGGAAGAAACCCAATATTGGATGCTTCTAATGAAAATGAATATAATCTATGTTCAATTGTTGTTAATTATTTTTATAAAACTAGGACTATATAAGTTTAATCTTATATCTCAATATGCTACTGCATATGAAATGTGAAAGACATTCATAAATATATTTGAATGGATTGTAAATGTGAGTAAATTGATATACAATTCTACTAAATTTAATTTTGATATTTTAGAATATATGAAGGTTAAATTAGCACCCATGTGAATGGAATATTGATAGAAATAGTCAAAAGTGTTTCTTATCTTCAAACACCAGTGTTAGAACAAGATCTAGCATTTAAATTACATAGAATTTTTATCCTAGATGTAATGGCATTCCAGTTTATATTGGATGATCACATTATATTAATTTTTTAGTGATGAAATTATTTATTAGTACTTTCATGATGTATCGACATAATATATAAGTTGAGGTAGAGGATTATAGAAGGATTAAAATTTAAAATATATATATATCAAAGATTCTATTGTCAATGGGGAAAATAATTCAAAAGGGGATATTAAATTCTTTGACGATTCAAGTTATCCGAATCCATGAAATTAACATGATCATCTATATAGAATATTCAACATGTTTTACAAAAAGATAAATGTTTTGAGAAATAATTTAAGGACTAATAAAATTTAATGAAATATACTTTTATAAATGAAATTTTCTTTTCAATCAGTAAATTCCTTATAAAGTATTATAGTTATATAAAACAAAATAACTACTTTAGTTATTTTGGACCATTATAAAATATAGCATGTAAAATATTAAATACCATTATGATTCATAACCTTGGATAATATATCCATTGTATAGTGACCATTATGATTACTATATTTTAATTACTATGATAATTTCTAATTGACATATATGGAAGCAAGTATGTCCTAGACCCATAGGATTGTTCCCTTAAAAGATTGATTATGAGAGATTCCAAGGGAGATGTCATAATTGTTATTTTCCCTTTGCCTTGCCCAAGTCAAGATTCAACAAATGTAGTTTGAGTGAAACTATTTACAAGATTTGTTCAACCATATTATTATAAACACTAAAATCATGTCCAGCGAATTACCAAAAGAAAGTACCACTACAACACACCTTTCCCTTAGGGAATACAATGGTGTAATAAGGGGCATGTATCTAGACCCTAGAACTATGAATTTAAATATTTTATTCTTAATGAAATAATTGATTTATTTATCCATTTTCTTATTACATTAAGAATTATTATATACCAACTTTGAAAATTCGATTCAGATATAAAGAACTCAAATTTTTTATTTTTGGGAAATATAGAGTTTCAAATAAAACAAAATTTTTGAAAAATTAAATTATTTTATAAATTAACATAATTTTAATAAATATTATTATTAGATATTATTTATTTATATATAAAAGATAATAACATTTAACAAAGTCTAATGTAATTTTTTTGGGTTTAGAAAGATTTCATTATTGTAAAAATTATTTTCCAGTAAATAATGAATTTATCATTAAAGTGTAACATATAATCTATACATAATTATTTTGATAATTTAATTTTTTTTGAAATCATCATGAAAAAATTATCCAATATTTATTTTTTATAATTTTTTAACCATACAAATATTTTGGTAAAAATTAAATAGGTCAAAAATATACAATTCCTATTATAAAATCATAAAATCCCAAGAGTAATTCATCAAATTCAATAAAGGGAATATACAAACAAAAATAGATTTCCCCTTTAAAATAATTTTTTATGTTATTTTAGTTGTTTTATAAATCTCAAATGATTCGTCCAATCCCAATATTATATTTTAAAATTTTAATAACCTTTTAAATATGATTCAAATCTATATCAGCGTTGTTATTATTTATATATCTTTAGTTATTTCCAATTCAAAATATTTAAAAACATTTCTATTGGTAGAAACCATTATAAAAAACCATAGTATGGTTTTGATTTTTGATTATTTTATTATATAGAGTCAAAATCGTGTGTTTATAAATTAATAATGAATTACCCTCTCTTTTTCTATAAATACCCAAAAAACCACCCACTCCTCTTCAATAATAACTATTGATCATTGATTTCCTCTCCATGTACCTCTTTAAATCGATAATAATGTATCCCCAATATCATAAAAAACATCAACTATTTTTTATAATTTCCCTTTTAATGCAATAAATTCTCTTACTCATCTTTTTATTCAAGTACTTTTTTGATATTAAGCATTTTGATATCCAATTATTCATATAGTAATGTGTTTTTACACATACTGTTTCTTCCCTAAAGATGAACATTTAATTAGATACCACTATTCATGCACAATAAACCCTTCTATGAAAATTTATATACACCCGTTATGCTTCCAAAATTAGCCCTTAATTTTCCACACCCAAATTTTTTATTCTAAATTCCCATAACCAATTTCACTCTAGGGTATTTCCCTATATTTACCTATCCATTGTTGTTTAGGTACATATTTGTATATAGCTATAACATCCCAAAAAAAATATGAATATGAAATTTTCATTTTATTATAAATTATAAACTAAAAATTAATTTTATTTTAAAGTGGATTTTATATTCAATGGTGTGCCTTCCACGAAACAATAGGTTTCTTCGATGTCTTATATCGCACACAATTTTGAGTCATACAGAAAAATAATAATATATTATTATTTTGAATTGTGGTTAACATCTAACCGTTGTAATGGCCAGAATGAATAGAATTAACTAAAATATGATCATTCATGTTTGTTAAATATTTTTACAATTATCTCATAAAAGTTAGATGCTTAAAATCTGAATGAATCTAATTTTAAGCATAAATACACTAATATTCTTTAAAAGGTCATTTTTCCACCATTAGATGGTGAACCCACTTAAAATCTAATTTTATACACTTTTATATGTTTTGATGGTAAAAATAAAATTCTTCTTTAAAATCAGGGAATCAAAATTTACTTTGGGTAAATTTTTGGTATTATTCTGATAAAATTCAAATTTTAATGAATAGTGAAAAAACAATATTTTAATTCAAAACTTCCTTTTAATATTATTTATTTATATGGTTAGATTATATTTTTAAATGGGTTTTAAGTGTAATTATATTATATTTTTACCATTCAATCTAGTATTTTTCATTGGAGGTAAATTTACTTTGAAATTTGACATAAACAAGTGTCAATCTTTTGATTGTTATTATTTCTTAAAAAACAATATTTTTGTTTAAACAATATATAATTAATTTAATAATAATTAATGTTACTTATTTTCTTCAAATTTGGTTAAATATACAACATTTTTAAATTTGGAATAAAAAATATATCTTAGGCTGAATTTTTAGTATTTTTCCAAAAAAAATCAATTTTTTATTAATAGTGAAAACACTTAGTAATAGTTAAAAACCGACATTTTCATTTAAATAAAATTTTACCGCTTCTAGGAATTTAATTTTTAAAATCGGACACACATGGTTGTTATTATTAAGTAAAATGTGATTCAATTACATGAAATTAATTTTTTCGTGAATAATAACTTTTCATTTTTATTTACTACGGCTAAATGTCAATATGGTAATTCGAGGGAAAATAATATTTTAATAATATTAAATTACCTTAACATGGGTCCTAATCCTATTGGTTCATACATTTCCAACCATTAGAATCTTTGGGTCGATTTAGGGTCCCCATGGAGCCACTTAAGAGTGATAATGACACTTTATATTGTTTAATTTAAGTAATGACAAAAATGACATAAACATATATATTTTAGTAAATAAATTCTTACATGGGGATATATAAGTTCCACTTATACTATTAATATTAATTTGAAATCTGAAAATACTTCCAACATCGTGGTATTTTTTTATAATTTTTATATATCAAATAAATATAATTATTTAGGACAAAATAATGATGCATTGTTTACCTCATTAATGAATGATTTAACTTAAAATGTTTATAAGGACTACAAAAATATCCAAAACTGGTCTAATTCTAGTTGGATTATTTTATTTCTATCAAATATCGTATTATCTCTGACTTTAATAAGTTTTTGACATTTATAAACCGAAAATCATTGTATAATAAAATTATTTTTTCAAACATTCCTAAAGAGCTCCTCTCCCCCTTATATAAAGCCCTCACCAATAACCTATTAATCACACCTCTCAAGCAACTTAAATAATAAAAACACTTCAAAAATAGTCTCTCAATATCCCATTCTTCCACCTAGTATCCTTACCTTAGGCAGAAGGCACTTTAAGAAATCATTTTGGTTCATACCAAAGGGAGTTACCCGATTTAATAGTAGCATCTTCTCTTTAATTAAACTTCTCCAACCCCCTAAAATATTTTTATTCCATTCTTTAATAACAACACCATTATCTTTAGTATACTATGTTGTTGATATGATAAGGATTCTAACTACACTTACACAATCCTCCATCTAATGTATAAAGAACATACTATTTCTGTGGACGACGAACCACTATCTCATAAAACGATGATTGTTCAATCTTCTCCTACCACCTCCTATGGTTGGAATTAATATGACAATATATTTACCTATTATATATATTATAATTACATTTTCTCTATACTTCTTTATTTTTCATTTATATCATACCTTTATGGTTTCCATAACAGAAAAATATGATAATTTCATTTGAGAAAGTGCAGACTACTGCCCCCTAAATGTGATATGACACGTTTTTGCCATACATAGAATGTATAAAGTATATAATTAATTAAATTAAATAACATAGATATTATATTAGAATTATAATACACCTATTTATTATTATCTATTCAATCCTTTAAATATAAATTAGAAATGAAATAGTGTTCAAGAAAACATATGACTTACCATCTCCCTGAACGGTGCGTTTCATTTTTTAACTATAAATGATATGGAATATTATAAACAAATATACACTTGATATATATGATATATATGATAACTAAATATTTAATATAATTCTAGAGATAATTTACTCTTTACCACATGGAAATTTTTTAATTATAACAAGTTTATATTTGAATAAAGTTCCAAACATTGATAAAATGTATGATATAAACTCAAAAAATTAACTAATTGTTATACCTGGGTAATAAGTGATATAAAAGGAATAATAAAATTGAAAAATTTTCTTAAAAAAGTATAAATTAACTTATTTTTATTATTCAGGAAGAACACGGAACATGTGAGTCATGTTGTACATGAGGTAAGGGGTTTCTTATCTCACTCTAAATTCCTTGAGATTTCCACTGTTCACCACTTATTTATTGCATGTGGTGTATTTTGTACTGAACAGTTATATATATTATCATGATTTTATTTATATTCATGCTATTTTTTGATTCATTTATTGTTTATTATCTTTTGGTCTTATGACTTGATTGATTACAATGTGTTAAGGGGTTTTTATCTCACTTTTTATTCCCGTGAGATTCATTTTATCTTTTTAACTATTTCTTTTTGTGTGGTGTATGTATTACCCAAGATTTTATTCTTTTTGTAATATACATTAAGTGACACCATTTGGATGTCAAATTTATATAAGATAACTTATTAACCCAATTTCAATTCTTTGGGTAAAATATATTCTTCTTGATTATGTTGTGCTATGAATCTGTGTGAATGGCCTATGATTGCTTTACACATAATATCAACATATATTGTGTGTATTATTATTTTTTACACAAAATTATGTTATTCATTTCCACTTAATGAAAGGATATGATCTATGTAAGGGAATTCGTCTCAATCTCCGTTCATTAAGGCATATTTTGTTTTATACAGGACTTTCTATTATACAGTGTATAAAACCCTATGACATTTTATTTCATTCAAACGGAATTTTTTTATATGTAGCATTTTACTAAATGAAAAAAAGGAATTTTTATTTTTAACATATGTGGTGACAATGACCTTACTTCCACCATGAGTATTATTTGATCGTTGTCTTCCTTTACAAGTTTTAATGTTTTTAAATAGAAAACAAATACCAAATACTATTTTACGTATTTTGGTATTGAAAATGGTTTTGATAATGGATTTGGTATCTCAATATATTTAAATTATATATTGTGATTGAAATGTGGAAATGTTATCTTTAATTTATATTTGTTTTATGTGTTATGAATATGTTATGGTTCTTTGGCGTTGTTTACGTACACATATGATTTCATGATAAACCCAGGACTAGTGAGCCCAAGATATCACTCCATTGCATTGGGTAATGTGACATAGGTAAAGCTTAAAGTTTCTCCTAAGAGATTTAGGTAATATACTATTATGGGTATTCCCAATGTAACTCCCTACTTATCTGTGAAAGCATAAAATTTAAGTTTGATATAGATGCTTCAAGTTACTATTTTGATTTATGATTTCTATATGTTATTTGTAAATCATATGATTTCATTAGGTATGTTAAAGAGATTATGTTTTGTATGTATTGATGAACGAATGTTTTCATTCTTTATTTTATAACCCATAATGATCTTATTTATGCTCATCCCAAGTTGTGAAATATTTTCATAAGACATAAAGATGAATATGGTCAAGGATAGGATTAAGGAAAATTCATGATGTCTAAAACATGGAACTATACAAGACCCTTTTTTTGAACAGTTTTTATTTTATGAAAAAATGGAAACTTAGTAGAAGTGTCTACATGTTTTTGTTTTGGGATTTAATTTAACATTTATGGCATAATTCTATAAAAATCTAAACCAAAAATGATCCTCATAGTGAATTATATATTTAATTCAAGATATTGTAATGTTTTAAGGTTGGGTCTTTATAGTTTCTATTAGAGGTCAATATAGAGAACTTTAGGGATTATTAGTTTTTATTAGACACATGGTTAGTCTCAATGTCTACTCATTAAGTTAAATCCTTGTTTTATAACCTTTTCATATCAAGGATGTTTAGTTACAAATGGATGAAGAAGGATCTCAAACAACATTCATATGTCTTCCTGATGACATTCTTTAAGTAATTATTGCAAATTCATATCCAGATTATTGTGAAACTATTTCTAGCATATAACTCTCTTGTAACAAGTTGTTTGAGATATCAAACACCTAGACTATACCATGATATCATCTTGGATCATGGGTTGTATTTATTAAAATCATATTTTCACAAAATTATCATATTTTCAAGAATGGAAAATATTATCAAGGAATTTTCAAATATTTTACCTTATAAAAATATTTTGAGGCATATTATGATTTTGAAAAATTTACTAAAGAAGTAGCCTCTTGAGAAAACTATTTATATTTTCTTTTAAATTATATTATTTTATGATATACATATGGTATATTAAATGAACTATTGATTGAATGTTTCAACTCAAACTAATTCTTAATATTTTATAAAAATCATGTTTTATCAGTTGTTTGAAATTATGTGTCATAGATTATTTCTCTTCTGAATCTATTTTTTTGAGAACACCCATATATCCCCTGATGTACAAGGAGTATTTGGATGATGGAATAAAATGATTTTGAAGGATATCTAAATCATTTTTTCAATGTAGGGACCTTCTACATACATTAACAAGATGACAATGAAACCATGTGTACACCATGATCAAGGTATGATGTTCTTTCTTTTAGGAATAGTTTTATTTTATTATATGGAGGTGAAATTAAAAAATTACATCATATATAAATCTTCATTAATATATTGAGGTCTTAATGAGTTGGGATGAAAATTATAGATATAAGAAAACCTTTGAGGTTAAAATTTGTTGTGGTTGTTTTTGAGTTTTATAAAAATCCAACTCGTAAGATGGGTGAAAAAACATCATCTCCGTTAAGGACATGAGAATCAAACCCACAAATGAAGGGTGACAAGGGCGCATTGCCTCCCACTGGACTAAGTGAATCCCCGTGTTAGTATGACTTATTCCTTTAATTAAATGATTTTATGGGTCAAAAATAGGTTCATTTTGGTAACTTTTGTTTCATTAAATGGATATCCATAGTATAGGAAAATGATTTGCTGATTAATTGGTAAAGGATATTTTGGAAGATGTTCTCTATTTTGAGGAACACTATATACTTAAGGAAAATAGAATTCTATGGGATTTCATTTGTGGAATAATTATTGAAATTTTATTTTGGATGAATCTATGTTTTATGGGTTTTTGGGCTATTTATTGAAATGTTTTACATACCATAGAGAATATGTGATTAGGTTAATTACACTTCAGAATTAGACATTAAGAGTAGATGATGTTATTTGGTGATAAATGTTAAGATTAACTGTGGAAGATGATGTGATTAAATCCTTTTGAGTTTTGGGTTTTAATTTTATTTTAGTTTACATTGAATACTTTTATGGACAGTTTTTTATTGAATTGTATTTTTTGAACATTTCATATTGTTTGTAGAATTTTATAGATTAATATTAAAATTTCTTTTCCAAAGGATTATAATTTTTTTGGATTATCTGATATTGTACTATCCATTTTGGTTTTGGTAAATTTATAATGACAATGAAAATATATAGTTCAACTTTTGTGGATTATGTGATTCTCTAAAGTTGATTCTAGAACTTCATATGTGAACAATTCATCCTTAATACTCAACATTTGGAGAAAAGATGAGTTTTTGATAGAAAGTTATTAAAGGATGAAACTCTACTTGAAAAGTAAATATATTTCCTTATGTCCTTAGTTAATCTCATAAGAGAATTCTCCATCTTTTTGGAAATAAACATAATAATTTTTTTTCTATTTACTTTGCCTATTGGGAAACCAAAGACCATTTAAACTATCATAAGTTTGTGACTTTCGGGTGGTTAACTTTCTTGTAATCATGTTTTCAATCACTCTTCATCAGAACATGACACTTTGTTTCTACTTTATATCCATGTATTCATGGAATCCTAGTATGGGTTATCTCGGGTGACCTTTGTACTTCTCTTTATTTATTTTAAACTTATTATTTTATTTACTGTTTTTCTGATGTGTGATTTTCAATGAAGTTTCCAAGCCAAATTTTAAAATTGTAAGGACGCAACTTTCAAAATGGGGGAAGGATGTAACATCACCAAAAAATAAAGAATAATACATTTTCATTTTTCTTATTATTTTTGAATTAAATTTTATTTTTATTTTAAAGGGGATTCTATATTTAATGGCATACCTGACATGAAACAATGGGTTTCTCCAAAGTCTTATGTTGCGCCAATGCTCAGTCATACTGAAAAATAATAATATATTTTTATTTTAAAATTTAGTGAACGCCTAACCGTTATAGTGGATTTAATGAACATAACTGACTAAAATATGATTATACATGTTAGTTAAATGTTTTTACATTTATCCAATAAATATAAGTCAGTAAAATTGTGAATGAATCAAATTTTAATCATAAATACTCTAATTTTATTTGAAAGGTCAATTTACCACCTTTTGATTGAAAACACTCTTTAAATATAGTTTTGATCACTTTTATATGTTCTATTTGACAAAATAAAAATTTTCTTTTGAATCAGGACATCAAAATTTACTTTTGGTTAGTTTTTTGCTATTTTTCTGATAAAATTAATTTTTAATGAATATTGAAAAATATCGTATTATAATTCAAAACAACTTTTTTATATAATTTATTTATATGGTTAGATTATTTTTCTAATTGGTTATAATGTTTAATCATATTATATTTTTTCCATTTAATCCAATTTTGATCATTGGAAGTAATTTCAATTTGAAATTGGACAGAAACAAGTGTCAATCTTTTGATAGTTATTATTTCTTAAAAAAATGCATTTTGTTTAGAAAATGGGAATTAATTTTAAATTAATTAATGCAACTTATATTTTTTGAATTTTTTAAAATGAGAATAATTTTTCAATTCGGAATACCATATATAGCTTAGGCTGATTTTTTGGTATTTTTTTGAAAGACATCAATTTTGATGAATAGTGGAAACACTGAGGAGTTGTTAAAAAATCAGATATTTATATTTAAATGAAAATTTACCACATTAGTGAATTAAATGTGAAAAATCCAACATACATGGTTTTTATTAGTAAATAAATTTTGGTTCAATAAGATTATAATATTTTTTTGGTGAATAGTAACTTTTGACTTTTATTTACCACAGTTAAAGTTAAATAGAGTCATTCAAGGTAAAAATAATATTATGATAATATAAATTACCCTAACATGTGTCCTAATCCTATTGGTTGAAACATTTCCTGCCATTAGCATAATTGGGTCGATTTTGGGACCCCATGGTGCCACTTAATAGTGATAATGACACTTTATATTAATTAATTTAAAGTAATGACAAACATGACATAAACATATATCTTTTAGTAAATAAATTATTACATGTATTCATATACATTATCTATTCAACTATAACTATCAATTTGAATGAGGAAATGATTTCATATATCATGGTATTTTTTTTATAATTTTTAGACATAATATAATTAAAATTATATATGACATAATAATGATGTAGTGTTACCTCATAAATGAATGATTTAAATAAATAAGATTATAATGATTAGAAAAATATCAAAAACATGTCCATTTTTTTGGATGATTTAATTTCTAACAATAGTCATCTTATTTTTGAATTTATTAATTTTTTGTCATTTTTAAACTAAAAATCATTATATAATAAAATTATATTTTAAAACATTCCTAAAAATCCCCTACTCCTTATAAAATTCCATCACCTATAACCCATTACTGAACCCCTGAAGCCCCTAGGATTGTCCAAAATCTTACCAAATAAGTGCTCAAGATCTCTATCTTCCACCTTTAATCCTTACATTAGGCAGAGGGCACTTCAAAAAATCTTTTTGGTTCAAACCAAAGGGAGTTTCCAGATTTAAAGATAACATCTTCTCTTAAGTTCTTTTCTATCATTTTACTTCCCTAACCCCCTAAAAACATTTTATTACTTTCTTTTATAATATAAATAGTATCCTTAATATAATATGTGGTTTATATTATAAGTATTCTAACAACACTTAGAAACACATCTGTCTAATGGGTAAAGAACATACTATTTTTGTGGACAGTGAACTACTGCCTCATGAAATGATGATTGTTCAATTTTCTCCAACCACATCTTACGGTGGACATAAAGATATAAATTTATTTAAATGTGATGTATATTATTTTTATATTGTCTCTATACTTATGTATTTTTCATTTATATCTTACCATTTTGGTTTCCGTAATGGGTAAATATGATAATTTCATTTGAGGATGTTCGGACTACTACCCCCTAAAGTGATATGAATCATTCATTCCATACATGGAACATATAAAGGATGCAGTTAATTAATTTAAATAACATATATTTTATACTAGAAATATAATATACCTATTTATTATTAATTTTTCATTCTTCAAATAATAAAAAGAAATGAAAGTAGTGTTCATGCGTACGTACGACTTACTATCTCCATGAATGGTGTGTTTCATTTATTAACTCCAAATGATATAGAATAGTATAAATACATATACATAAGATATAGATGATATATATGATACCTAAATCAAGAATATTATTCTAGATATAATGGAATTTTGACCACATGGAAGGTTTTTAATTATGATATGTTCATTTTTTAATAATTCTCCGAACATCGACAAAATGTCCGATATCAACTCAAATGATTAAATATTTGTTATAGAAAGGTACTAACTAATATAAAAGGAATAATAAACTTGAAAGTTTTTCTTATAGAAGTAGAAATTAACTAATTTTTATTATTCAGGAAGAACACGGAACATATGAGTCAAGTCGGGCATGAGGTAAAGGGTTTCTTATCTTACCTTTAATTTCTTGAGATTTACAGTGTTCGCTAGTTATTTATTTCATGTGGTGTATTTTATACATAAATTTGAGAGATATTATAATGATAATATTTATATTCATGGTATTAATAGATTAATTTGGTGGTAATAAACTTTTGTTCTTATAACTTGATTGATTACAATGTGGTAAGGGGTTTTCATCTCACTTTTTATTCTGGTGAGATTCATGATATCATTGCAAATATTCCCTTTGGTGGGGTGTATGTACAGCCCATGATTGGATTATTTTTTTATATAATTTAATTTATTGGTATTTATATCATTTTTGTTTGATCCTTCCATCATCTGTGTCTATTGTGTAAGTTACCAAATCTGTGAGGGAATCTTTTAACCTCCTCTTTTTTAAAGACACTATTAATGTTATGTATTTTAATTTACATAATATAATGTTAGGATATGTAATTATATAACCTATTTTCTTTAAATTTCATTTCAATGTGGTTATAGATCATTTTATCTTTCATCAATTCATTTTTATAATTTTTAATAGGCATCATTAGGCTACCAAATTTCTGTAAGAAAACTTTTTAACCCAACTCCAGTTCTTTGGGTTAAACATATACTTATTGATTATGTTGTGCTATGAATATGTGTTAATGAACTGTGATTTCTGTACACTTAATATCAACATATATTGGGTATATTCATATTTTTCAGTCATAATTATGTCATTGATTTGTCATTGATCTATGGATATGATATTTTTAAGGGACTTCATCACAATCAATTTTCATTGAGGAATATTTTTTTATACACGAATTTATTTTATAATGTGTATAGACCCATTTTACATTTCTTTTAATTCAAAGGGATTTCTTTTCTATGTAGCATTTTACTAAATGACAAAAAAAGGAATGTTTCTTTTTAACATATTTGGTCACAACAACCCTTCCACTGCCACTAGTATTATTTGATCTTTGGCTTCCTTAACATGTCGTAATGTTTTAAAAGGAAAATAAATACCATATACTACTTTACATATTTTGGTATTCAAAATGGCTTGATAATGGATTTTTTATGTCAATATATTTAAATGATATATTTTGATTGAAATATAGAAATTTTTTCTTTAATTTATATTTCTTTAATTTATTATGAATATGTTCTGGTTCTTGGGAATTGTTTACATATATAGGTGGTTCCATGATAATCCTAGGGTGGGTGAGCCCGAGATAGCTCTTCAATGCATTGGGTTACGTGAAAGAGGTAAATGTTAATGTTTCTCCTAATATATTTATGGAATATACTGTGATGGGTATTCTAAATGTAAATCCCTACGTAGTTGTGAATGATACAATGTAAGCATGATATGGATGCCACTTGTTACCTTTGTGATTGTTGATTTCTTTGTGTTATTCATAAATCTTATGATTTCTTGAGGTATGTTAAAGAGTGTATGTTTTTTATGTAATGATGAACTAATATTTTCTTTCATTATTTTTTAACCCTTATGAAGCTTTTTATGCTCATCCCATGTTTTGAAAGGTTTTCACTGGACTTAATGATGAATAGGGTAAAGGATGGGATCAAGGAAAAGTCATGTTGTATAATACACAGAACTATACATGACTCTTTTTTTCAATAGTTTTTATTTTACGAAAAAAATGTTAACTGAGTAGAAGTGTCGACTTTTAGTTTTTTTTGAGATGAAATATAATAGTTATGGCCAAATTTCCTAAAACTCTAAACCTAAAAAGAACCTCAATGAGAATTGTTAATTTAATTCTGGATTATGTAATGTTCTATGGTTGGGTCCTTATAATAACCCGATCTCTTTAATCATTGGATTAAATGTGATTAAGAATGTTGTTATTTTTTATGATCTATGTGGAAGAAAAATTTGTGTACAATAAATGATTGTGATGGTGGGACTAATATTATGTATCCATAGAACATATTTGTTAATGTTTTTATCTCACGATATACCATATATGGTTCATTGGATGTTTTCCTAATCACACTATATTATGCTGTCTGAGTGTTTTCCATGACTTATGCTTACGATGTCAGGTTTTATATTATGGAATTCCTATATTTCATTGATGCTACAATCCTATATCATGCATATATGTTCATGTTTATGATTCTCATTCCTTTCATGTCACCATTAAATACCACAAACATTATACCATGAAAGAATTCCATGGCCTTTGAAAATTATTATAAAAAGAGTAAATAACACACAAAGGAAGCAGGGGGTAATCCAACAACACAATAAACAGAAACCAAATTTCCCCTTTTTTATAACCCCGTCCACAGATTACCCATTGTTTCTACTGCCTTGTCAACGACAGCCACCACGACCTCTTGGATGCCTACCCAACCACCATTGCTTTGGAGTCTCCCAATCACCACCATGACCAGGAACCTCCATAGTATCACCAACAATCTGTCCAGCAGGTTGAGAATCTATAAAAGACGAATTATCCACACCATCACCTTGATCATCCTCATCAGATCGCCTCTTGTCCAGACCTACCTCTGCTGAGGTCTGTCTTTCAATCTGCTTAGAGTCATAACTATTAGTCGCTGAGAGTGGTAAAGATGATTTACCTATCCTTTCTCGGATCTCCTTGTACAAATCATCAAATTATGGAGAATGTATAGACATAAACATAGTAAAAAAGTCATGTTTAATAGCACTAGTGCAAGGAGAACCCACATGGAGTGGCAGTTCCATTGGCATTGTAGAGTTAACAACAGTTTCATTAAACACCTGCGCCTTACCAGTGGAAACCAGAGTGGAATCTAGAGAAGAAGAGTCCATCAAAACAGAAACATTGATACCTGCACCAATAGCCTGTTCAGGCTTCCCAGAGGGATCCTGAGAAACAGTCAGAGAAACATAGGCTAATGCATCTGCCTGATCATCAAAGGAAATCAGAGCATGTACTACAAGAACATTCTCCTGAGAAGGGACATGTTTCTCAGAACCATCAGAACTACTCTTTATAGACATCACAGAGTGTTTCCCAACCTCAAAAGCAGAGGCAGGACCCAACTTACCTTTGGAAAGGAATTGCTCTATCAATAACAACACATGATCATGGAAATCACCATCATGGCTATCAGCATCAACCCATTTAGAACTACTCTCTTGTTGAAATTGAGTAACAGGAAAACAGGGATGGACATGAATCTGACCCGCACTAGTAGCCACACCATCATTATTCCCATTGGGTTTAATCCCATCCACCACATCAGCAAAAGATGGAGGTCCTCTAACCACCGGCATAGCATTAGAGGGCAGTGTTGACACCTTGGAGGGAGTAGAGACTCCCTTCACAAGTTCATAAATACTTGTCTTCACAGCCTTAGAAAGAGCACCAGCAGTTGAAACATTAAATTTACACATTTCTAGAAGATTTCCATGAATTTTACAATTATAACATCACATTCCGGGATGAAAATTGTCCTTAACATGCCCAATAGTTGAGCAGTTACTACAGAAATCAGTTACATGTTCAAATTCAATTTCGAGTTAAAATTTAAACTCGCCATCAATCAAGTGACTGTCTCAACAAGTGGTAAGGTCATGTAAAATTCAACAAGTATACGTGAAAAATGACCATATCTAACAGATACAGTTTCCTTGTCTAGCTTAATTGGGGTGCCGATGGCCAAGGCAATATCCCAAAGTATGCTTGGGTGCCAAAAAACCCAGTTCAGACCCCTGACACGAATCTACGGCTGCGCAACAGAAGACTTCACACGCAGAGGGTCAAACCAGGGTTCCCTGTTCTGGAATCTCAAGACCCCCGGCTTGAGGTTAACAAACCCTGAACTCTAAGCTTTTAGTTTCATTTCATCAGAACACAAAGTAATATGAAAAAAATTCATGCCAAGAGAAACGATATGCCAGTTACCAAATCCCGAAAGCTGAAGAAGATAAAATTAATATAAGGGTATATTATGGGGATTTTTAAATAATATTTTTTCATAAATATTTCAATTTATGGTGTTTTGTATCTCATTACCCAAAGACACTATGTCTTTTAATCATTTGGGATTATATTAGGTGTATATTTATGTAGTAAATCGTTAATTATGGCATATTAAAAATATGAGTTTTCATAATTTGTATCAGATAATGGACTAGTTATTTATGTATATTATGATAATAAATCCTTAGTGAAAACCTTGGAAAAATACTAAACATAAATAAATATACCTTAATTTATGTAAATAATGGTGTAAGTGGTTTCTTGGAATCCAAATTTTTTTCTAGTAAATAATATTGGATATGGATCTAGCGTAGTTGTACCTAAAGGTTATAACACTAAAAAAGGTTAATTAGGTAATAACATGATCATCACATGGTGCATAAAAAATGGACATTCTACACACCTAGTATTAACCACTAATGTGACATTCTTTGGTAAATTTATAATCTTCTTATAAACCATCGTAAAGAGATAAAAAATGACCATTAAACATTATGTAAAGAAATATACCATGGATACCATTCATTGAAACATATAAATTCAAAAGGTTATGTAATCTATGATATTTAGGATTTATCACTTCAATGTACATAGTTTCACTTTTATAAAAATAATATCTTAAAAATTAGCATCCATAATTTTCAATTTAATTGATTTTTTGTCTAGAAATAAGTGAACCGAGCCAAATAACCATTTTTTGTGCAACGTAATGATTTACCAGATGAAATTCCCAACACAATTGGATCATAGGTTATGAAATTAAAATCAATACATTATAAATTAACTTGTTTTTCTAAAATAAACACAAATGAGGCAAAAAAAACTCACACCCACATAAGAAAAAGAAAGTTTCAATTGGTACCTTTATGAAAAAAGGACCTCTAATTTTAGTAGAACTTATAAAACAATAATCATTGAATAATGGATCAAAACCATTGAAAATATATAAAATATAATTATATTTTATGAGGAAGACAAGGTTGTAATTGATATTTATCATATAGAGGGAGAAGAACATTAATTTTAGATTTTGATAAAAAATGAAAATCGTAAGGTAGAGATCAATGCGACTCAGTGAAAATAATTCCATAAAATGTTTTTAGATAAATAATTTTCTGATATTGTCATAATTCAAATAATGAGTGATTTACTTGGCCTACATAAAAATTATGATTAATCTATAGGGGGAATATAAGGAAAACATTACAATAATTTTTTGATACACCACTGTATTTTTCATTGAAAATGAATGAATGTTGGCTAGTTTATTAGCATGACTAATTAATGTCAATATAAATATTTAGGGGTTTTTTAATTTGAAATCATTGAGTAAATTTTATGATGTTTTCCGTAAGTGGAAATGTATATTGTAGAATCTAAATTTCCATATGGTTCTAGGGATAAGACCCGTAGATTAGAGATTAATTATATGGGAGTGATGGAGAAATTTGATAATGGTAAAAATGTTCAATATCCCATTTGTCCAAATTTTGGAAAGAAAAATCATTTAAATTTCATTAATGGAATAAGAAAATTCAATAGATGCGGGAAGAAAGGGAACCTAGATAGTGAATAAATTTTGTAGAAACCCACCAATGTGATGGAATAAAGGGATTCTCTAGTCAACCCTTAAGATAATATACAATGTTTAAATTTCATGGAACAAGGACACTATGTGAATCAATACAATAAGACAAGGGTTTTGATTATAATCTATGAAAAAAACCTCAATGTCCTTAACATAAAGGGTATGCTTATACTATCACAACTACTGAGGTGGAACCTGATAGTAATGTGCTGATATTTTCAAAAGTTATTCATTCAATGTTATATAACATACTATTATATTATATCTCTAGACATTCGTTCATATCATTAAATATTAGCGTAAATATTCAAACATAGCCTTAAAACATGGAAGTGGAACTGTTGGTAAAAATGAGAGATTTGGAAATTATTTCATCCCAATTATATAACTACTCCCCTATAAATATATATTGGCTAAATTTACCAAGGAACCTTGTGATAGTCTCTTTAGTGGAGTACATTTTAATTCTAGGTATGAATCAAAATTTCCTTGTATAAGGCGAACATAAATTTACCAGAGAAGCAAAAACCCTACATATAAAAAAACACTGTCTTATTCTATAAAATTGCAAGGACAGTGATGAATCTCTTTTTGAATCATCATATCAAGAATGGATAAATTTCCTTCTAAGAAATCGTGTATTTATCAAGTTATTAGACAAAGGAAATGATCTTCCTTGTTGACATTCCCATTGTGTGATAATACTATGATGTGTTTCCCAAATAATTTACTTCCCTTTCTCTTAGAATAGAAGTTGATTTCTTGATTAAACTTATTCGTGGTTCTTTCCCAATAACCAATACTCCATAAATAATGTAAATTATTTAACTAGAAGTGATAAAGAAGAAACTACATTATTGTAACACCCCGAGATTTAATAAAAAATATTATTTTTAATTTCATTGATGTCTTGTGTTGTATGCTACAAAAAAATAATCTTTCACTATACGCAACACCGTATTAGCTTGTAGTATACACAACACTATTCTCGGATCGTATTACACACAATTTAAAGTTCGTTTTGTGGAAATTATTCTACGCAACATTAAGTATAGATTTTTTTAATTTATAAAGAAAATAAGCATTGATTATGTTATACGCAACACCAAACGAAGATTTCACTACATGCAGCCCTTACATGGCTTGCATTACACGCAATCAAGAACTTCTTCAATAGCGTGTGTAGTACGCAATACAAAGATTCACTAAATGAGATATTATTAAAATATTATTGTGAACTAGCCGTTATGAATAGTAATACCCACTTTTTGAAATTTTATAAATTTTATCATTCAAAATGGACTTCATTTTTTGGTTCGGAATATCGAAATTAGCTTTGGGTGAATTTTTGGTATTTTTCTGAAGACATTAAATTTTTGATGAATAGTTATAACACTATGTTACTATTTAAAAACCGAATTTTTATTTAAATAATTATTTATTTTATTTAAATTTATTTTAGGTCAAAATTGACACGTAATACCAATATAAGTTCAATGTAATTCATTTGAGTCATTTTATAATAATTTTAGATATATAAAAAATTTATTGAACTTTTCACCGTCTTTTACCCACCTCTTATGAGAATTTGAAAATTTACATAAAACGAAATTTTACCGCTTCTATGAGAGGAATTTCGAAAATCGGAGAGACATGGTTAATATCAAGGAGCAAAATGTGGTTCAATAAGATAAAAATAATTTTTTGTGAATAGTAACTTTTTACCATGGTTAAAACTAAATAGGGTAATTAAGGATAGAAATGATATTATTTTTACCCTAACACATGTTCTAATTTTATTGGATAAGTTTAATTCAACTAAAAATAACCTTAGGAATAAAATATTACCATTTTGGTCAACTTGGATTAGATTAGGATATTTATTAATATTTTATTTAAAGAAGAGTTAAAATAGTTAAAATCAAAGTTTAATAGATAAAACATATTTAATATAAGGTTATACATAAGATAAATTCAACTATAAATATTCCTTATATATATACAAAGATTTAATACCTAATGATATTTTATTTAAAAATTTAGTCATTAAAAAATTTAATTTATTTTTGACACAATAGTGATGCTGTAATTACCTAAATAATGAAATATTAAAATAATTGATATTATAAATACCCAAATAAATGTAATGTGAGACTTTTTAAGAATTTAACTAATTTATAGGTTAATATGACATGTTATTATTGATTTAATTTACTTTTTTTGAATTAATAATGCTGTTATGATTTTTACAAAAAATAAATTACCAAATAGTGTCAAAATTGACATAAAATAGTTTTTAAAACAAATATTATATTATTAATTGATATTTTATTCATAAAATTCTGAGGATAGGCCAAATGACTTATATAAGGTTATATATATTAATAATGAATAACTTGGGGTTCGGTTGTCTTGTTATAGTATGTTTATTAACCATATAGTGTAAGAAAACAAGAAGATGTGGTAAAAGTAAAATTATTTAACTTAAAGTTAAATCTAAATGATAAGGTTAAAATAGTAACCTAAACTTGTATAAATTCTATTTGTTGAGATTATTTCGACCCAGCCCCACTTTATATTCAAAATTAATCAATTCGGAGATATTATAAACCGAATATGACTTTATTATTAAATAATATTTTAAGTTTTTCCAAAGGTGCCCCTCTCCTCCCTTATAAAAAGAGAACCCCTTCCCTCTTCACTTCACACCCTTTTAAGCCTTGAAGCTCGCGCAAAACCTGAAAATTCTTCTTATCCACTTCCTTAGTTATATCATAGAGGTTCTGGTCTTCACAAAAGACCAACTCTAGTGCCCTAAGAAGAAGTTTAAAAGAGGTGCGTCGAAGAAGAGGTAATCTCTTCTAACAATTCTTTCAAGTTTCTTTCATCTTCAACTTCTTCTTCTTTAGTTGTTTCATTATAAATTAATTACATCATTATTAATTATATACGGATATGTTATTATAAATATTAATCAACCCCACTTCACCTTCTATCCATCCTACGGAAAATGAAATCACTGCGTGTGCGTACGTACGGAATACCGTTTCCACGCCGTGGTGTAATCAGTTTTCCCACCACCACCTTACTTGGATGGGTATAATGGTTTAAAGAATAACTATATATGATTATTATAGAATCATACTGATTCTAAGATATTATATCATCCACTCCAATTCCATTCAATAAATATGGGAACGATATCATCGCTCGTGCGTACGTACGGATTACCGTCTCCACTACGCGATGAAATTCATTTTCCAAGTTAACAATTCAATAATGATTATAAAGTATATATAATAAGTAGTCATGAAATATATGAAATAATAATGATACTTTATTTATGTATATATATATATGTATGTCAACAACTTAATTCCATTCAAGTCAATAGGGAAAGGAAAACAACGTTCATGTGTACGTATGACCTACCGTCTCCATTAACGGTGTATTTCATTTCATTAATCTATATATTATATACTGAATATATATGATATATAAATCACGATTTACATTCTATAATTATTTAAATCAGGATATAAGTAATAATATCATGAAAAAAAAGTCGAAACCCGTACGATAAATGAAACGATTTTACCCAAAATGCTGCTTTAACATGGAATTTAAAAAAGAAAGGGTAATATAAAATCATAAGTGAACCATATATGATATCATAACAACGAATATGATTCTTTAATAATTCAATGACATTATTTAAATCATTATATAGAAGGTTCAGATACATACGAAGCATATCAGACATAAGGTAAGGGATAACTTTTATAATCTCGTTTTTATCCGATATTGTTTATTCGTAAGTATTTACTGGGGTTATATTTTTTCAACCATGTCCTTCTTTTCTAAAAATGGTTTCACGTATGTTTAAAGTCCTTCTTACCCATTTTTTACTTTTACTACATGATGTGTAAGGAATCTTTTTTTTTTCACCATACGAGGTACTTTTTGACTTTTCCGACAAAAGTATGAGGAGAATGTTTTTTAACTTATATAGCATGAATGGATTTTTACGGTTTCATAACACCTTATTTACATAATGATTCATCTACATTATTTCATGATTATTTTCAAAAAAATCCTTTTCTTTTAAAATTGCATTGAATTTTGTGGAAGAAAATGATTTTGAAGAATAAATGATATTTTCCTCAAGAATTCATTTCATGTGTTTTATCAAAACCATTTTCTATGTAAGATGACATTATTTCATATGTTTATTTTTCAAGTATAATGTCTCTATGATTTATATAGTTTTACTTTTCTTATGATTAAATAATATCCATTTTTTATATGGATTATGTTATGATGGGATGATGATTATGAAACCATTTTTATTCATTGGGTCATGATGAATGATTTATGTTTCTGTTGTTGCACACTTAAGAATTATTTCATTATGAGATGGGAGAGACCTATATCTCCCTCCAATGCATTGGGTAAAGATTTATATCTCATGAGATATACGTGGATAGAATGGAAAGTTAATCCGGTTCAGTGATACAGGACTGGAACGAGGAGTGAACTCGATTCAGAAAGGGATGTTGTCCACTAACATGGTTTTGAGAACAATGCCTTGGCTACTATGGAAATCATAACATGTGCTTAATGGTTTCCACAATTACATAATTTATTCCCATTCTATTTTGTCATGATTGATGATCCATTATGATCTATGCATTACACACTGCCATGTTTTATGTCATTGCCCATGATTTTGATGTTTAAATTTTACATTCATATTTTAGAGTTTAGATATACATGGTTTATTTTATTTTATCCATGCTTACCCTTAGTGAGAATTTGAGATCACCCTTCATATGTTTTTTCCCCAGGATATAAAGAAGGTTTTAGGTAAGAAAACAAATGGGGAAGATCATTATGGGAGATGTTGAAGATCTTTCACCATAATTAGAAGATTATGTTTTGAGTTTCCAAAGACACTAAACTATTACGGTCCTT
The DNA here is from genome assembly GCA_963277665.1 of Viscum album. Lineage (NCBI taxonomy): Eukaryota > Viridiplantae > Streptophyta > Magnoliopsida > Santalales > Viscaceae > Viscum > Viscum album. Next base: position 2,076,013,681 of record OY728128.1, on the reverse strand, counting down.
GTGTGTTTGTTTTTCATATGTATTAATTATTACTCAAAATTAATGTAATTTCCATGTACTTCAAGATTTGGGTATCTACAATTATAATCTAGATAATGGTTTTTTATTCCTATATACTTCACTATGGGATGTATTAGTCATTTTCATTTGGAATAAAGATGGGTCAATGCACCTCAACTTTAATTATGATGATATTAATATGATCATGTTAAATATATAATATCATATGCCATGGATATATGAATTATTCAATCTGGTATGTGGATCTGAATACTTCTCTAAAGTGGTTGTTTGCTCAAGATATTATCATGTAATGGAGAAGAAGAAGGATTCCCCCAAAATGGATTGGCAAACAATTTATGGGCACGATGCGTAAATAGTAAATAAATTGGGACTCACTGTTCTCTAAATATCATCCTAGAGTTAATGAAAATAGTTTTTAGATATTACCTTAACAGAATATTTTTATTATTTATTTTTGAAATTATTATTTACACTATAAATAGAGAGTAAGATTATGATATTTTCATGTTGTACAGAAGAACTTATGAATGTAATAGTTAACATTGAAGTATAGTAAATGAACATTTTTGATAGAGATATTGGAATTTCATTAGAATGTTTGAAAAGGGATATTTTTGCATCCTTCAAAAACATGGGAAATTTAATGATGACACAAACCAACATCCTTGAAAGATATCAATATTTTCCTTGGGTTATTTCTGTACTATCAGTGATTTTTGAGAAACATAAAAAAAATTCAAGAGAAATAAACATGCTAACATGGTAGAGAGTGAGGTTAGTCTAGACAGAAGAATATGAGGATAAATTTAAATATTTTAATAAGTGTATAATCAATACACATATCCTCACGTTACCCACAAGTGGATAACTTTTTGTGGTATATAATGATGCATCCAAAAAGATATTTTGTTGAGTGCCTATGAGAGATAAAAAATTGATATCCCATTCTTTACATTAAAAAATATCCTAGCCAAAAAAATGCAACACATGATCTAGAATTGGTTATTGTGATCTTTACATTGATGATTTGGAGAATTATCTCTAGAGGGGGATGTGTGACTAATATATGGATCCTAAAATCCTCAAGTATATATTCACACAAAATGACCTCAATATGAACATATAAAGGTGGTTATATTTGATCCAAGAGTTATTATTGTTTAATACATTGCCATCTAACGGTGGTGAACAATGTGGTAGATGCTCTGAGTAGAAAATATCGTCTGACCCTACCCATGATGATGATGGAAAGTGATCTAGTATTCATAGACCTGAAAAGGATGAACTTGGGAATTGAAAAATCTATTTCATCCTACCATTAAAAAATATTTTCTCAACAATCCATACTTGAGAGGATTAAATAGGCTTGAACAGTAGCGTACATTGATCAAAAAAAGTAGCAAAAATTTTATATTTTAAAATTATTAATGGTGGGTTCATAGGGTTTAGAACCCGAATATGTGTCCCATAAAAATTTGAGTTTGGGAGGGAAATTGTAGATGATTCACATAGATCATACATATCAATTCATCTTGGAGTCACTATTGTGTATAGAGATATAAAGAAAAACCATAAGTGGAAGAAAATGAAGCAGGAGATGGAATATTTTGTTTATCAGTGCTTGGTATTCTAATATATCAAGGATAGATGATAGAAATTTATGGGTAAGATACGACCATTTCCTATAATATTATAGAAATGATAAAATATAACCATACATTTCATCGAAAGACCCCCCCTAGGGTTTATTATAGTAATAATGCTATCTAGATTGTAGTTTGTGACCTTTAAAAGGAAAAACATTTCATTTTTTTCAAGGAATATTTATCTCTTAACTAATATGATATGATATACATAATGGAAGTGGTGTGATTATATGGAGTACCACTCTCCAATTTATTTGATCAATATATGAGGTTTACCATATTATTATAGAGAATCTTTCAGTATGAATTTGATACATAGTTAATTAGAAATACTACTTATCACCCTTAGATATATGGATAGATTGAAAGAACAATTGAAACTCTAAAAGATATGTTAAGATCTTTTTAAAACGATTTAAAAATATTTTTTGACCACTACCTTCCAATATAGGAGTTCTCATGTACCAATAGTTTCCATTTTAGCCTTCCAATGAAACCTTATGGGGCTATGTATGGGATGAGACGTCATAATCCAACATATTGGGATGAAGTTGTAGAGATAAATCTTATGGGACACAGCATTATCCAGTACATTATAGATAAGGTTCAAACCGTTCATAGTCATATGAAATATTCACAAAGACTATAGAAAATCTATGGAGTCCATAATTGACGAGACCTAGAGTTTGAGGATGGAGATAAGGTGTTCATATATATATCACCATGGAATAATATCATGAGGTTTGTGAAGAAGGGAAAGATTAGTCTTATATACATCATCCCCTTTTAGATCATTGATCATATTAGAGCTATGGAATATCAACTTGAAATCCCACCTAAACTACCTTATGTTCATGATTTTTTCAACGTATACCTCATAAGGAAGTAAATATGAGTCCTCTCACATGAAATGAATCCATATGTGGTACCTTTGAAGAATGATATTTCATTCGAGTATAATTTGGTCATGATCATAGATTATAGAGGAAAAGTTCTACTGAACAAGACCACTCACAAGTTGAAAGTGTTTTGGTAGAACAAAAATCTTGAAGAAATGATATGGTAACCAAAATAAAAGATTAAACAGAAGTAACCTCCTTTTTTATAGTGTAAAAAATGTATGTTTATGGGAAATTGTTTAACGGGTAAGAATGTAATGAAACAATATTTTATAAACAATATTCAATTTTTAATGAATAAATAAATTAATAAGTAATATAATAATGGAAAACACATTCACTAGTTAGGTTATCTTGATTGGTTATAAAATATTTCATGTAAAATTTAAGATTGTTGAGAATCATATCGATTGATAATTAAGTCATTGTGTACTTAATATTATGATTAGTAGGGTTTGATATAGTCAAATTAACACAAATGAATGAAGTGATGGCCTTGAGCAGAAGGATTATACCATACGAAGACCATTTATCAGATCATTTGAGAGAGGTGGGATCATTAAGAGATTCTCATGAAAAATACCATGTTGAGTCTCAACAAATGAATCTTATGAAAAATCATTTCGGGGAGAGTTCACTCCTATCAAGATCACAACCCAATCCACGTTCTCCATAACACCCCAAGAATGTATCACCATCACACACCGTAACCATATGGCATACTATAGTGTAATTAGGGTTTATGTATCTAGACCATAACAATATGAATTTTGATATATTATTTTTAATGAAATAATAATTTTATTTATGACATTTTATTATTAATTTATAAATTATCATTTAATGAGTTTAGTAAAGATATTTTTTCAAGATGAAGAAATAAAACATTATTTTTTGGAATTATATTGTTGAAATGAAAACAAAATTTTGATAGAGTCAATAATTTATAAAATTAATCTTATTTTCATAAAATATTCTTATTAAATAATATTTTTTTTATATAAATGAAAATATATAAATAATAAAGTATAACATAATTTTTAAAATAATCTGAAAGATGTTAATATCGTAAAAACAGAAATTTCCTAATAAACACAACCTTTTATTTAAAACTGGAAAATAAAATATTTTTAGAATTGTTTTTTAAATATAAATATTATTTTTTATATAATCATATTAATTTAATCCAATGATTAATCTTTCATTAATTTCTAATATAATAAAACCTTGTTATAAAAAATAAATGATGTATAAATATAAATTATCTATTACGACATCATATTTGCCCAAAAGTGATGTAATAAATTTTATTTTTTAATGTCTAGAAATTATAAATAAATACCACGATGTACGAAATCCTTTTATCTTTATAATTAATATTTATGGTCGAAATTATCTTCTGTATAACCCTATATTAAACTGATTTTATTTATTAAAATTTTAATTTAACACTTTTAAGTCTTCTTTAAATAAATTAATAAAAAATGTCCTTATCTGATCCATGTGGATCAAAAATGATCATATTTTATTCCTAGGTTTTATTTTTGTCAAAATAAACTTATCCAATAGAATTTTTACAAGTGTTAGGGTAATTATAATATCAATTTTACCTTTAATTACCCAATTTACTTTTAACCTTGGTAAATAAAATTCCAAATTTACTATTTACCAAAAATTATTTTCATCTTATTTAACCATATTTTACATGTTGATGTCAACTATTTCTCAAGAATTTTTGAAATTAAATTCAAAGATGTTGTAAAATTGTGTTTTATGCAAATTTGCCAATGTGCCACGAAGGTAGGGAAAAGACATTATAAAGTTCAACAAAATTTTATATGACGAATATTATTATAAAATGCCTACAGTGAATTAAATTAGACTAATATAGGTATTATGTATCTCTTTTTATTAAAATAAATATTAATTAAAAATAATTATTTAAATAAAAAGTTGATTTTAAATAAAAACATAGTGTTTTTCACTATTAATAATAAATTTAATGTTATTAGAAAAATATCAAAAATTCACCCGAAGATAAATTTGATATTATAAATTCAAAAATTAATCCTATTTTACCAAATTCAACATAATATAATTTATATAAATTTACTTAAAATTAATTCCCGTAGTCAAAACATGAAATCTGGTTTATGAGAAGTAAGATCTATTAAAAGATTGATATGTGTTTATGTCTAATATAAATATAAAATTACTTCCAATGATCAACATTGGATTGAATAATCAAAATAAAATCTAATTCTACTTAAAAACAATTCAAATTTATAATTTTAAATTTGAAATTATTTTGATTAAAATGGTTGTTTTCAATTTAAATTTAGTATTTTTCACTATTCATCATAATATGAATGTCGTCAAAGAAATACCAAAAATTTATCCAAACAAATTTTTTGGTCCCGCTTATAAAAAATTAGTTTATTTTGTCAAATTGAATATATAAATGTGTAAAATATTGGATTTATAAAGGGTTTACCATTAAAAGGTAGTGAAATTTTATTTTATTGAAAAATAATTCTTTTATCTAAAAAATTGGATTTGTTTTTATATTATGTCTAAAAAATAATAATAAGAATATTAAAATTATATGGAGTGTATAAAATTCAAAATACATTTAATACTATTCATAAATACTTTTTGAATGACTAGCTTGGTAAGTCATGGTGCATTAGAACTTGGGGATGCATAGAGCGCATGCTATTGAATTATTTTAAAGAGATTACGTAATATGATATGCTAGGGTATTAAATTATCCCCCTCATTAAATAATGTTCATCCTCCCAATTTGAAATTTTTCAGAAAAAATAAATAGTTAAAATAGGAATCACTATTTTGGAAAACCCAAATCTGAATTAGGGTTAATAAAATTTAGTCTTAATACAATTGAAAGGGAAATGAAAAAGTCATCCCAAAATTAGGATTTCGAATAGGAGAACATTGTTGGCAATTTGAGAAACATAATTGGAGGAGAACCTAAATATTTATAGGGATTTATTGTGGTAATAAATCACAAAAAAGTGAACAATAAATAGAAAATTTAAGGCCCTCAAAGACATAAATCTATGATGACTTAAAATATTATTGGTTCATCAAAATATAAGTTATTATGATAAAAAAAATTTGTTTTTAGGATCCTTTCCCTAATGTTTAAGAATTAATTTCATCATAAAATAAGATGAAAAAAATACTTGACAAGTATAGTTCCATCCTTTTACTAATTTATATCATAAACTCATCTTTCACTCCAAAAGATAATAGAATTCAAAAATATTTTATTAATCCAAATCATTTAAAGTTTTAAAAAATTGAATTTATTGTTCCTCTATAAGATTATTTAAAAAACTACATTTTAAAAACTAGGAAATCACACAGGCCAATGGTTGGTGATGCACCCTTGTCGCCCTTCGGTTGCGGGTTCAAGTCTTGCGGCCTTTTTAGACGTGATGGGTTGTCGCCCGACCTTTAGGTTTTCCTTTTAAAAAAAATACAAAAATAATCTTACGAAATGTTTTAAACTTATGCCTTAGTATCCAATTTCCAACTTCATCCATTCCAATCTATATAATTATCCAAAATACTTGTGTCTAAACTCATAGTACAAAATATTTATAAGGATGTTCAATATAACATAACGAAGATCTCTTTTTTCCACATAATTACATGTGAGTACCTTAATAATGTATTCTCTTAAAACAAGTAACACCCTGAATTACCATTAAACCTTATTTATTACATTTATTCTCCCTTATTCTATATAAACAACTATATATATCCATTATATCCAAAAAATTTAAATACTCCAACAATGATGGAATAAAAAAAACCATTAATAATTTCCATGATCGTCAAGAATATCTGATATAATTTATCCAAATCAACTCTCTCTTATTCTAAAATCACTACCTTGGTATTAGGATAATATTAAGGTTTATCCTTCCTTCAACCATGTATTTTCCAAAAAAAATAACCTATTGTGGAGTAGCTTTTTTTAGTACCATATAATCTCATATCCTAAATCAAATAGTACTGTAGTACAACCCTTATTTATTTCCATAATTAATATAACCAGTAGATAGTTGATACAACACTCAAATGACATAATTAATTAATAAAAATATAAGAATACTAATTATTCATACTCATCTGTAGTAGTATCATAACATGGTTATTATCCAATAACATCATTTGGGGTATACTCTGATGATTGGGACATTGATACGCGTAGTGTCCCAACACCTTGTAGATAAAGAATTGTACATTTGAACCCTTTTTCATACCCTTGAAATCACATACTCAGTGCCCCTTTTATCCACACATTTAACAAACTACCATTCCCTTCATGAATTTCCCAAGGTGATTCATTCCACAGAAATCACATATTGGAAAATCCTTGTATCCATTCATCCCTTTATCTATCTTTCTCTCTGCAATCATTTTCTTCTCTAGTTTCCCTTAAAATAATTAGTACTCATAAATATTTAATAATATTAATAACACATGATACTATTTATTCATATTATGATAATAATTGGGAGAATATTTACCTTTTAAATATTTGATTAAGACCATGAAAGATATGATCCTTCTTACCCTTTGGATCATGCACATTTCTGGAGTTCTAATTCCATCCACTAGGTGCCATTTCTAAATAAAGACATGTAGTAGGGTAGATCATATCATACTGTATAATATAAAAAATAGATAAATTATCAAAATTAATTGAATATTTTCACAAATCAAGTGTCATAATCATAAAAATCGTTTCTTTGCTGACATATTTACTCATAAATATTTAATTATGATTTTTAAATAAAATGTGAATTATCCTAATTATATCCCCTGAGAGTGTCGTAACCAAGAGTGAATCAAGGCCTGTTATGATGTACTAGGATACCCCGGGTCAAGCCAAAAACTCCTTGTCAGTGTTTTTACTCCTATATACATCTGTGCCAGAGCCACCTCTACCTTCTCATATCCACACAAAGAAATATTTTCTTATAAAACCCACATAATATTTTCAGATCCAAATTTTTTGTATGTCCTTCTATATTAATCCTATAATTATATATTAGGTTAATGGTCACAAATCAGAGTTTTTCTAAATCTATTTTGCAAGGTTTGTACTAAAATTCCTTTGATACAAACTATAAAACCCTGACCTAAGCAGCCGAGAGTTAGTGCATTATTTTAAAAAATTGGAATAATTACAAGGAATCAACTCTCGAAGGACTGATCAGTTTAAAAGTCTTAGAAAATAGATTACATACATAAACTATATATTAAAATTTCTAACATAAAGTGCAGTATAGATAATCCATTGATAATTCCATTATTCCCCTTTCTTAAACCTGATCTGAATCATAATACACTTCTTGGAATCCTTGGCAAATAAAACATAAGAAGGGGTGAGCTCAGATTGCCACTAAGGGTAAATAATTGGGCTGAAACAGTCATAAATATGAATAAATACTTAAGGCAATGTATAAGACTAGAAAAAATGCCTTTTAAACATAATCTTCAGTGTAATATTGCAACGATAAATCAAATAATTCCATTTACTTATTCACATGGATATTTGACCATTCGAATAATCTCATTTAATATCAATAGATAATTTCGTAATGATGGAATGCATAATACCGAACATCATAAACACATAGTCAAGGCCTCGTGCCAATACTAAAAATACAAATTTGTCAATGCCTTGTGTCAAGACACTATTTTTTTCTCATGATACCTACCAATGCATCGAGAATCTATAGCGGGCTCTATCCATCACATACAAATTCAAATGTATTTCTCATATAAAAAGGTTGAAACATAACATAAACATTCCTATCATAACTAGAATACGAAATTTTTATACATTAATCATAGATCATGAATTTTATGAAAATAGCACATCCACAGTCAAAAATATCATAATTCATTCAATACAATATCGATTATTGTATTATAATAAAAAAACTGTATCAAGAATATTATCATCTAAAGGATGTTGACATAGTTAAAAATTATCAGTAAAACTCATTGAGAGAAATATCCTTTTTTTTGTGAAAACATTTTTTAATAAAGAAAAAAATTAAAATTGATTTTTGTATCAATGTGTCCAATACCAATTTAAACTTTTTAAGGGAATTAAAATATTAAAATTATCATTTCCATATAACTAAATCCTTAAAATCATTTTGAAAACATAGGCAATAATTAAAAATATATAGAAAAATAAATCATTGAAACATTTAAAATGATGATATTTCTAAAGTGTCCCTTCTAAAAAAACCATTAAATATTTTCTTTGAAAACATTTTTATGAAACATGGACATGGATGATAAATATGTCTTAGTAAATAGTTACACATAAACAATCTCAGATAATAATGAGATTGTAGAATTAACCAGTGCCTTGATCTTTCCATTGGTCAAGGGTATGTTTAACCTTCTATATAATGACCATAGTATGTTATTTAATTATAGCAGAACCATATTCATTTTTATGATATAACATTTGATTCATTTATGGCTTTATACAACCCATTTAATAACAATAAAATAACATTTTGATTAATAACTGCATTCTTTATCAAACTTATTTTAAATTGTTATTCATGATCGTATAACTTATATCAAGATTTAATTGCTTCCAGAACATAAATCATTATTTATGTATCATATATATTCAGAATAAATCATATTGATAATATAAAGATATATGACATTGAAAACAACCTTTTATGGAGACGGTATGCCATATGAACGCATAAACGTCATTTTTATTTTCACATCGTAATGAACGGAAGTCAGTGAATGAGATATATATATATATTAAAGTATAATTATTATGTCATATATTACGTACTTATTAATAATATTCATTTTTATAATCATCATTGAATGGTGAACGTAGAAATGACTCTCATCGTGTCGTGGAGATGGTTAGTCGTACGTATGAATGAGCGATGAAATCATTCTATCGATAAGGAAATCATATGTAATTGGATAATATATTATATATAAGTATTAATTAATATTTTATATTTATTATTTGGATAAATTATATTAATTATTATACCCACCTAAATAATCAAGCGTTGAATAAAAAACTACACCACGATGAGTATATGTTAAGCCGTACGTATGCACATATGGTGACATTGTCATTTATAGGATGGGTAGAATAATGAATTTTTGTGGGCCATATTTATAATCATATCACATTATGTAGAAGGTACTACGGTTATTATTTTGATATGGAAACCAAAAAAGGTAGTGGATGAAGAAAAGTACTTTGAAAGAGATGATGGGATAATTACCATTTCTTCGTGTGCTTCTGTTTGATTTTAACAAAATGGCTCTATAAGATGGCTTTATGATCAATGTAAGGCTTCTAGGATAATGTGATGGTAGTTGGGAAGATATTTTAGTTCAGTTTGGCCAAGACAAATGGCATTGGAGGTGTGACTTTGAGGGAAGGAGAAGTTCCATTTCATAATAGAGGTGAGGAACACTTTAGGAAAATCATGAAATATTAAAATATAATAAAATAATTTTCGGTTTTTAATATCGCAAAAATGATTTATTTAGGGGATAATGTGGGAATGGGTCGAAATATTTTAAGCAAATAGGTTTATAAAAGATTAGGTCTCCATATTAACCTTATCGTTTATAATTAACTTTTGGTTATATAGATTAACATTTACCATGTAACCTTTTATTTTGATATTATATGGTTAATAAACTTACGATAAAATGTCATGTGAATGTGAAATGGTTAATTAATGACATATATATCATTATATAAGTCATTTATCCCAACATTATATTTTTAATATTATTATAACACTTAATTATATTAAATTTTTTAAAAAACTCATTTATTTCAATTTTGACACTATTTGGTATTTGGGTTTTTTTTAAGTAAAAAACATGATTACTTCAACAAAAAGACATATAATCAACCCTAACATGTCATATGAACCATGAAAATTCTTGGAATGCAACAAATGTTTCAATTTACATTTATTTTCATATATATAATATCAATTATTTTAATCATTCATTAATAAGCTAATTAATGCATCATTATTGTGTCAAAAATAAATTTACTTATTTAATGTCTAGAAATTATAAATAAAATAACATGATGTAGAAAATATTTTAATCTGCATAATTAATATTTATAGTCGAAATTATCTTATTTATCACCCTATATTAAAAATGTTTTAGTTATTAAAATATGAATTTAACACGTTTAAATATTCTTTAAATAAAATAATAATAAATGACTTAATCTAATACAAGTTGATAAAAAAGGATCATATTTTATTCCTACCATTGATTTTTGATGAAATAAACTTATCCAGGAAAATTAGGACATGTGTTAGGGTAATTATAATATCATTTTAACCTTTAATTAGCCTATTAATATTAACCAAGGTAAGTAAAATTCAAAAGTTACAATTTACCCAAAATTATTTTCATTCTATTGGACTACATTTTAATTACTGATTTCAAGTACACCTCTCAGAATTTTAAAATTCAATTCATAGAAGAGGTAAAATTAGGTTTTGTGCAAAATTACAAATGTGCCAAGAATGTAGGTAAAAGACTTTAAAAAGATCTATAAAATTTTATATGTATAATATTATTATAAAATGACTCCAATGAATTACATTTAACTAATATAAGAATTATATATCTATTTTGATTTTAAAATAAATTTTAATTAAAAATAATTTTTTAAATAAAAAGTTGGTTTTAAACAATAACCTAGTGTTTTACACTATTAATAAAAAATTTAATGTTTTAAGAAAAATTCCTAAAATTCATCCTAAACTAATTTTTATATTATGAATTAAAAAATGAATCCTATATTACCAAATTAAAATAATAGATGTTATATTAATTAATTTATAATTAATTCCCTTGGTGCAAACTAGAAATCAAAATTTTGAGAAGTAAAAACTATCAAAAGATTGATATGTGTTTATTTCCAATTTAAATGTAAAATTAATTCTAATTTCCAAAATTGGATTAAATGATAAAAAATATAATCTATTTATACTTAAAATTATATCAAATTTATATTTTAAAAATATAAATTATTTGGAATAAAAAATTGGTTTTCAATTAATATTTAGTATTTTTTCACTATTCAGCATAGTATGAAACTTATCAGAAAAACACAAAAAATTTATCGAAACTATTTTTTTTGTCGTGTTTAAAAAGAAGAAGTTTACTTTGTAAAATTGAATATATAAAAGTGTAAAATATTGGATTTAAAAAGTGTTCAAAATTAAAAGGATGTGAAATTACATTTTTTTGAAAAACACTTATTTTTTCTAAAAAATTGTATTTTTTTCTTATATTATGTCTAAAAACACATAATATGGATTTTAAGAGTATATGTAGTATATATAATTCCAAATGATGTTAAAACTGTTCCTAACTGCTTTTTGAATAGCAAGTTTGGTAAGTCGTGGTGCGTTCGAACTCGATGTTTCCTATATCACAAGCTATTGAATTACATTAAAGTGATAATGTAATATTAAATCCTTGGGTGTTACAATAATTAGTTTATAGAAACTTTAGAAATTTTATTTCAACTAATTAATTTCATTTTTATATAAATATTTAAATATTATATTAGCATGATTTTTTATACATTTTCAAACGAGATTAATTTTTTAGTGAATAATGGAAAATACTATTTTTTGTAAAAACTATCATTTAGATTCATGTAAATGGAATATTATGTTTTTAATTTGTTATCAAATTAAAATATGTCTGAATTAAATAAAAAAATCTAATTAAGTAAATAGAAATCTATTTTTTAATTTATTTTGGCATAACTTCATTTTTGGACATAAATGCACATATTTCTAAAATCTATTTTTATACACACAATTTTTTTATTGTACAAAAAAATTATCTATATTGATTAATTGATCAAATAGAGTTTACATATCATATATTTAATAAATTATTTTATGAGTTTTATTGTAGTTTAAAGGGGGAAACCTAGATAATAGGGTTCCAATGCCCTGGAAAAATATTGTAAATCTCCTTATTTTGATGCCAATATTTCACGAAATCATATATTGTTTTTTAAAATGATATTTAATAGTTCTTCAAGGATAGAAATCCATGTATGAAGGGTCATACCACAATAAATAATTTTAATAATAACTTTTACAATATTTTTAAATATGTTGTTAATCTTTTATTCTCTAATTTTGATATTTCAACCCCCACAAGGGTCCTCAGGAAGTGGGGTACCACCCATAATTTAGATAAGCAATAAATCATAAAATAAAGTTTTAACCAGTAAACATAATACATTATTTTTAGGTTTGTCAAACCCAAATGAGAGAGTCTTTTGAATTTCGGTTATATTATATGGATGATTGTAGTGATACCAGGATTTGATAGATGAATCGTAACTACAATGAGAAGAGGATACTACCATATTGTTTTCCCCGATGTTAAAATCAATAGGAGAGCATAGAGATATGGGTATGTCCCATTGAAGACCAATTTTCTTATAATCTAGTATTTGTATAACAATCTGGATCTAGATAATCTCAAGAATACATATATGAAACTTTGGATTCGATTTTTCAAGCTCAATTTGATTTACAAGAATATGAAAATTCTATGGGACATAGAATCCTTAGTTTTTAATCCCATTGGGAGGGATTAAAAAACTAATAGTCAAATCATTAGACATTATGTAATGGTTTTAGTGGAAGTTGATATGTCTACCACCATTGTTGAAGAGGTATTTCTTACAACTCATGCTGAATTCATTAACATATAAATTCAATATGAGAAGAATCAAATTTTCTTTATGAACTAAAAATTCTTGGTTCACCTATCCTATGATTTTAACTAAAAAAGGAAGGAATTTTATATCAGGTGAACAGTTATGATTTGGCCACTTGTCGAAGAAAAAAATGGAAGGTACCAGTCTCTCACATCAACTCAAATGTAACCCTCAATCTATCCTTTTATGGGGATATGAATAGGCTTCCTAAAAATGTGGCTGAGGCTGGGGGGATTCCCCCACCACATAATACCTATGTTCTTAGATATCTTATTTTGGATCCCCAAATAGATTTTGAGCTGAAACAATTATATAGTGACAAATTTTCTCTTATTGGAATTCTTCAACACGAGGTGGATGCCAAAGCCCTGCACTCAAAACAAGATGAAACTCCTTCTTGTAATGATATATTCTTATAAGAGAGGTTAAAGTGAAGATATTTACATGGGGAGCCCCAGATAGACCCTATGTATGTGAATGACTCTTATCTCTATAATCCTAGCATGCATTTGGATGTAATGGTACAAAAGGGGTATCTAATAGGACTTCACTAGTTTGTAGTTTTGCAGCTACCTTCCCCTTCGGGTAGAATGAATAAAATGAACATAAATAAGATCAACAATGTAAAATTGTTTCCCTCCCCTATAGATATAAAATTATATATCAACCCAAACTATATCCCACCTTCAGAGAAGAATAATTCGAGTTTGTCATTGTTTATGTCCCAATAGATATGGAGGTGATCCCCGATTAAAATGAGTTTTATGGATATAATTTTTCATCCTCTCCCTCTAAGAATTATAACAACAAACATGAATGTGATACCCCATTAAAACATGTTTCCTCCTCAAAATATTCAAGAAGGGTGACCCATAATTATTCCCCACTATAATAGTGTACTACAGTAATAAATTCATCCATATGTGAACTTTCTTGGGATAATGACATAAAAGATGTTCAATCTCCAAAACACATCCACGATGGGGAGTAATCTCCTATAAAAAATGATGACATAGTGAGGACATCAACCACTAAAGGAAAAAATACAAAGGTAATGGAAGGAACAATGGAATGATGAATATAACATAATAAAGAAGAATAAGAAATACAAGAAGTGGAGTAAATTTAATTGGGCCTCCGATGTATACTCTTTTGTTTCTCCTAATTTACACATTCATGATATATACAAACTCTGGGGTTTTATCATGACAACCTCTAGATTTATTCCAGAATCAATTTTCCATATAGTGTTTTAGTGTCTTCCTCCATACATGGCTCAGATTTAATTAAAATCTTTATCAATGCCTCCACAACTTATATTAAGATAAGGAATCATTGGAGGAAGTTAGAAACAATTTTATTTAAGAGAAGTAATAAATATATTATGGTCGGTGACTTCAATATTGTTTTTGAGGCCTGATGGAAAATTGGATGTATTTTCTATTGGATTAAATCTCATGAGTAATCATTAATAATAGACTAATGAAACCATTATAATGACCAAAAATTTGTATTTTATAACACTTGGGGTAGATATACCCTTAACATATGATGGAAAAAATATTGAGATATGTGATGTTAATGTTGATAACATAAGTTTTACCATGAGAATAAATTACCCCACTCTCCCCAAATTCCACTCTAACCAAAATTATTTCATTATTTAGAACCAAATGCATCTTCCTATGTTATCCCATGTACCTTTCAAATTCAATAATGCCAAGACTGTTTAACTTGGATGTAGGGAATCTATAATGAATTATTTTAATATGTACTCACATTGTATCAACCTTTAATGATTAGTTGTAACTCTAAAAATAATAAATGGAGTGTTAAAGGAATAGGAAAAGAAATATTTCTTCAAGATTGATAACAACATAATACAATATTTCATATTTCCCAGATGTAAATCAAAACCATGATTCTTCTTCCATGGAATAATTGAAATATTTTTCCAATTTGGATGATATATTGGCCATAATGGAGATTCTGACCAAAAATAAAATCAATTTTAGTTGGATAAAATATCTTGAAAGGAACACCAAAATCATTTATCTAATTCACAATGGTAAAAGAATCATGGTAGGAATCAATGATCTTAGATTTAATGGAGGTCACTTTAATAATGAAATAGAAATATCTAATGAACCGATTGATTTTTTTAAATGGGATCTAATATGATTATTTAAATGAAATCACTCAAAATATAGTTGAAAATATTTCAATATGAATTTATAATCATTAGACTAAAGGCCTTATTTTTCATCCCTCTAAGGAGGAAATAAAAAGGGTTTATTATCTCTCAATATTGATAGTTCACCGAAACATGATGGGTTCACCAACAAGTTATTTATTTTATATTAGTACATATTTCAGGATGAAGTAAATAATTTTATGAGGTAATTATTCAATCTATCTTCTACTATGTTTGTGATCAAATCTAGATATATTTATTAGATACCCAATAAAGACACTGCCATTGAAATTGGTGAATTAAGGCATGTTACAATCGGAAACACTATCACGATAAAAATTTGCATGTTCATTGAAACTATATTGGGATGTTTGGTTGGGTACATCATCAGGTCCAATCAGTTTGGGATTGTAATTGGTAGGTATAAAAATAATTTCCATTTCACTTACTCAAAAAGTATAAACATAATGAAGAAGAATTAAAATATTTGGAGTTTTCTCTTAAAATTAACATCTCGAAGTATTTTTACACACTCAAATAGAGATTCATTATTATTTGCCTAAAAAAAATATATTCAATTATATTTTTATGATACTCACCTGTAGAACTATTGGAATGGAATGCATGTCCATTCATATTAATGGATCGCCCAAAAGATTTTTCCATTTCTTTTGGGGTGTTGGGAATGAATATCCTATCTGAGGCCTCCTATTTTTTAATTTAGAATACTATAGGAGGTATGTATCAATGATCATGTTAATATTGGACTCTAAAAATGTATCAAGATAGGGATATGGAGGTTTTCTCTCTCCCAAATCCTTTATACTGATGATATAATTCTTCATGACCAGACATCTAAATAATTTATCTATAATCAAATCCAAATTTAGCCATTATCAATAGGTTGCAGGGAAAGCTATCAGTGAGATCAAGTATATCATTATATTTAGGGATGGAACCTATATAAAAATATTTCATTTTGGAAGAATTTTCTCTGGAATCATTAACCAGTTGTCAAAATAGATATGAAAATCTATATCCCCAGCTATGAGAGTATATTTGGTCTATTCATTCAACACATAAAAAAATTTATATTCATTATCTCTAAATAGATGAACCATAATCTATATCATGGAACTCAAGAACATTATTAGAAACATTATATGGACATGTTCTGTTCATGAAACGAAATTAAATATTGTTTTGGGGAATATATGAAATAATCACATTTACATAGGGGTATTTACATTAAATATCATATAATATTTAATGATACACTTCTCAAAAAAATATACTAGGAACCATCTAACCTCTATTGATATTTCTATTGAATTTACCAATAATAGATTAAATAAACAATTACTAAATGTATATCCATGTTATCATTCCTCGTCAACATTCCCTACCATTAGAGACATATATAATGATCTAATTGAATGATCCAAAAAGTTGTTTAGGCAGTCATATCTCAATTTCTGTTGTAATCTATGGCCTGAAAAAGCACTTGAAGAAACCATGGTTGTCCCTAAAAATTGGAAAGAACTATTTATTTCATGAGTTATTTCACAAAAATAATATACATAACATGAATTTTTAATATATGATATCTATTTCAATGTAAATATAAACATTCATGAATAGGGACTCCCTTATTTGGAATGCAAATAAGAATTGCTGGTTCAATACTAAAGATTTATATAAAAACAACTATCAAGATACAACCGACACTCTCTATTGGATACCCCAATATATATATAACTTCATCCAAAAATAAAATTAATTTACTATATGGAAAATTTGGAATGGATGGAATACCACCCATGTAAAAATATAGAGAATGTGGTCATAGTTAGCTTAGGTATGTCTTCTCTACATGGGGTTGGATAAAAATGATACACATTTTTTTTTCAATTGTGGATTCATCTCCAAAAATTAATAATAATTGGTGGATAAATTTATAACCACATTATATTCTAATAACTACATTCATGACCTTTTCATTTCCATAGGTACTGCTACATATTATCCGCAAATCAGAAACCATATGATCACAATATCCTCATGTACATTTTCATACACATAGAGATCATGAAATGAACTTTTCATTGACAAAAAAACATCCCTTCATTAAATAATTCATTTCATTGAGGAATCATGAAATATTTTATACATCCATAACTCAAACAAGTTCAATAGAGAAATTAATTTTTGATCTCATCATTCTTTGGATACTTGGTGTTCATAGTAGGGAAAGAAGGACAGTGTTACTGAAATACACCCGATAGATTACCTTGATACCCCCATGGATCAAATTAAATGTGTATGACTTGGATTATGGAGTCTGATGATCTTGTGGGTGTGGAGGTGTCTTTCACAATCACACTTCTTTATAAATGGTTATTGTGTTCCCTACATTAGAATTCGTACATCATAAAATGCTAAACTATGAGACTTGATCCAAGATGTAAAAAATGTTGTTCATCATGAATGGGGTCACCCTTTGATTGAGTCTGACTCAATTATTTCAATTGAATCCCTATGGATAAGAACCATTAATGTTCCATGGAGAGTACATCTGTAGTGGATTAAATGTCTTCAAGCAGCTACTCATCTGAACCTAATGGTTTCACATTATTATAAATATGGAAATCAAGAGGAGAATGTATTACTGAAGAAAATAATTATGTAGATGAGTTTTATGTGTTTTTCTAAGACTTAATAACATTATCTCTCCTTGGTTTATATGGATACGTCGGGCGTGGTTTATTACAACATTTTCAAAACCTCTTATAATGCCTGACTCATGTTTCCTTACTCTTGTCAATAAATTTTAAAACCATTTTTTCAAAGGTCCTGAAACTTATGAGTAAATATTTTTACATTCATTTAATGGTTTTAAAAATCAATATAATAACATTAAATGATGTTTTATGTTTAAAATTTATTATTGTAAAATTGGTTTTCATAGCGTTTTGAATTCTTATTTAGAATTAAATTATGCCACTTATAAAAATTGACATTAGTAAAATGGATTCCATATTAATAATTATTATAATTAATATAATTTCAAAGGGTAAAATTTATTTTCGGTCATAGTGAATTGTAAAAACAATAAAATAGAATTACCAAAGTTAAGGTTAAAATGGGATTACTGAGGTTGAAATCGTGAGATATGGATAGAAATTACACCTATACCAGTTTAATATTTCTTCATAGAATATATTTATACAATTAAATATCCTAAATTTGAATCATTTTACATTTTGGTCCACTTTAACACAATATTGATATAATATCGTTCAATTATTTTATGGAATTTCATGTGTTTCCCCACCTCCCTTATGAAAGATAACAACTTCTCCTCCATTATTCACAAAATTTGACGCCTCTAACTCTACCAGTACATACCATAATACCTTTATAAATTCGTTCCCATAATCGTTGAGCTTCAGGTATTCTCCAAATACCATTCCTTCAAGACATAATGTCAAATCATACGGTGGTCTCTCAAATAAGAGGTATAAATCATAGCTGAGATCTTTCAATTTTATTTCAAATTATTATTCTTATAAAGTTATTGTATCTATCATAACATGATGAATATAGAATAATAAATTTACATAAATTTTATAATGAGGATTGAACAACCATTTCTCACATCTTCTACATTGAATTATTGATGAAACTATTTCATGTGCATATGTGTGGAGGACCACCTCCATGCATCAGTACAACTCACTCTCCATCATAAAATTAATTGAATGATTATTATAAAATAATATATATATATATATGATACTTATTATATAATATTGATTTTAAATGTTGAATTATTATTTACCTTTATTTCATTCCATCTATTAAAATCGAGACATCACTCATGTCTACGTATGGACTGTAATATCTATGTAGTGATATAATTCATTTTTCATGAATTATTTATATGAATGGGTATAAATAGGTAAAAAAGAATATGTGTGATATTTTTATATCATGATTAAAATTCGGTTTGTGAGGGAAGCATGAAAAAAGTGCAAGCATCGTAACTACCAAAGCAAAACATATATGAAATACAAAGTAGTTAACAGCTAAAATGATTATGATAATAACTGATTGTTAATGAATGGGTGATAATATGTTATAATTAAACCATATATGGTATTATAAGAACAGTTACATATCTTATATAGAATTTATTTTTCAAAGAAGAGTATACAATGGATCAAAAGGGGTGAATTGAGTCCTTTAAAAAATATAATAGATTTAAGGGACTTTCATACGTTCTTCAATATACCCTTAGCTTTAGTCGAATTATACAGTGCATATATAAATAAATAAATCACGTGATATAATGGTGTATAGTGTTTTTGGGTATAAAAACCCAATATTCCTCTCAAAAGACACTCTTCATCATGATCTTGGTGATTTTACTAGAACTAGTCTTCTTCATAGGGATTGTCCAACTAGAGTAGAAGTAGGTGTGATTTATTACAATGCTTTTATTGGTCCTTCATGTTCATTTACCAAGAACCTAAATAGCTTAGTACAATAATCTATCACTTCAAACATTATGAATGATTAAATTCAATCGAAACATAATATAAATTACATGACATGAGAAACATGGTATGAATTAAGAACACATTTATAACAAAAAAAGATAGATGAAAATTTAACATCAAGATATAACACCAATAGAAAAACAATCTTCATGAATTAATAAACAGTATTATTACATTGAGTATCAATAGGATAAAACATGGTTTTCTAAGGATGAATTATTCTTTCTTTATTTCTCTTGAATAATATTAATGGGGTAGATCATTAATTTTTGAATATGATTTATTCCTTTTATTTTTTTCTTACTATTTCTTCCAAACAGTGAGAGATTAAAAATAATAATGAAATAATATTATTCAATCTTCAAAAAATTAATCAACATATGTAATGATTCAAATCATGTAAATATTCTATATTTCCCTCAAGAACACTTCACTTCTTATTCTTCACTAGTCTATGCCCAACTACTTATCTTCTTATAATATTATGTTTTGAATTAGTTAGATATATATATATATTTATTTATTTATTTGTACCTATAAATATTTTATCGGAACATTTTTATTTTAAACATAAATATAAAGTAAGATTCATTATTTTTCTCTATAATTGTTTTCCCTTTTAACTAAGAATGATCCTCAAGAAAATAGATATGTAAAATCATAGAATTTTTAATCCATAAATATCTCCTCAAATAAAATAGTGTTAAAAAATATCATATTTAAAGAAAATATTCACATATATAATTTTCGGTTCCCTTGAAACTAGTATATTCGAAAATTTCATTCACTTCCTTATTTGGAAAAGTAGAATATAGATACAAAAAAAGATATACTTCTTTCCATAATATCAGAAACGGGTAACATATACTTATAAAATATATCACATTAAAATATATCAAAAATAACTGATTTGATATAGTTGTGATTGAATAATTCTTCAATAAACTCTTCCCAACCAATTCATGGGTCCACAAGAATATTTTAAATGGAACTAAACTGATATGACATATAGAATAAAACATACATAATGTAAGTATATATGACTCTCAAATCTGTTGAGAAAAGATAGTAAGCTGACCACCAATATGATTATATCTTAATATGGTTTGATTTTGAAAGAAAAAAATAATTCTTGGTTAATATTAACTTCATGTTCATATTATTTAATTTTGTATCTTTTTATTTTCATAAATAAGAGTAATAAAAACTTTATGTGACTATTTCATCATGATGGATTCATATTTAACAATATCCTTCCTTTTGAACCATTATGATGTGTTTCTATTCTTATACATGAATTGCATGATTTCTTCAGATACCACGTCGACCACTAATATCAATATTACCCCAATTATTTAATATTTTAGCAAGTAACTCTTCGATAAATATTTAACCACACATCCAAACTCATTTGAATCACTATGTATATAAATTAACTAAACTAAATTAGATATATTAGGTTTCTCCTTCACGTAACTAGATTTTCTACAGAACCTAGCCCATATATGTGATCCTCTGTGTATCAAATTTTATATATCCAAATTCACATAGATGAATTGACGTAACCAAATTAATCATGTAATTGAATGGATATATCCAAATTTCACATAGTCGAATGAATCACATATTCGATTTGAATGTGTCCAAATATTCCATGAATCCAAACCATGAGGTTAATTACATAGATTGGAGGATTCATGTAGTCATTTCATCATTGTAGTCAATTTATCCTTGTAGTTGTTTCATGTAGTTGACACTCATATAAAAACATTAATATATATTTAATGTATATAAATCATTAAGAGTCTATTCTATACAAAATTCTTCAATCATAAAGTGAGAGAAGTTATAGAATCACCATATAATAAATTAATATAAAATATATGCTATGAATAATATTTAATAACATATATATCA
The DNA here is from genome assembly GCA_963277665.1 of Viscum album. Lineage (NCBI taxonomy): Eukaryota > Viridiplantae > Streptophyta > Magnoliopsida > Santalales > Viscaceae > Viscum > Viscum album. The sequence goes on along the minus strand of OY728128.1, from coordinate 2,075,991,596 downwards.
AAAATTAATAGATATATAAAAAATTAATAGATTAATAAATCCTGATAAAAGTAAATAAAAAAAGGGAGGTTGATGTAATTATCAAAACACAAATGAGAATGACATTGATCCACTCAACATTATCCCCCTTTTGATAATTACAAATCCTAAACTCACTATAACCCATTTTATAAGGATTTAAAAGGAAAAATAAGGTAGGGTAGTTCATATGACAATAAATAATAGAATAAAAATAGAATAATATTTTTTATAAAAAATATATGTATAATCACATGGTTCTTGTGAATAGATTTCCCCCTAAATAGAAAAGATGAAATTTAATCACTAGTTTCATTCAAAAACACTATCCACTTTATTATAAAGTATATTTATACATACAATAACAAAACATTATAAAACTTGAATGATCCTTTTTCAAAATATCATTAATAAAAAAACAAATATATTTTCAATGAATTAACAGTAATAGAGAAATTATTCTTCAACAGAATTAACATTCTCCATTATCCCCCTTAAGGCATTAACTATTTCATAAAAACAAAAACAGTATTTAACAAACATGGATCTTGTAGGTTAATATAATTATCAGAATATATTTAACTTAAATTAAAAATATTAATTATTTTTAAGAACAAGATTATTCAATTAAAAATGAAATTCTACTAAATATTACATGCTACGTAAGAAATGGTAATACTAAAAAATCTATTTTTTCATAAATAAGAAACACTAGAATCCCCCCCAATAATATTTCCTCATACTATTGAAAATATTAAACAATAAATACTTTATTTTATGAAACGATAGGGAGATGAGAATTTTCATCAACGTGAACACTCCCTTTGTAAAACATTGAACTACAAGGATCCATGAAATAGATTAAATATATTCAATGAATATTAACAAAAGATTCAGTATTATCAATACATAATTATAGGCAATAAATATAATCGTTTTATAAATGAAGTTAAATTATTGTAAAATACAAACAAGAAATCCCATTAATTTTACATTACACACATTCTTACTAGATTAATAAAAAAAATTAGATTAGTACATTTCAATATATGAAAAGATAAAAAATAAAAATACATGGATTATGGACCTAAATTTATATTTCAATTATAAAAATAGTTTGGAAATATAAAAAGATTAAGAACATGCAGATTTAGGTATAGGAAGAAAAGTTAAATCATTTAAGATATTTTCCCTATACATAAAATAGTTAAATCACTTAAATTGTGTAAAATTATTGAAACATAAATGTAATAAGATACTTCATGTATTTTAATAGTTCTAATATCAGTGATTTTTCTTTTTAGACAAACTTTACTTATTGAGAAACCATCACAAGGGTTTTTGTTGAAGTTTAATGATGTAGTCATATATAAAATCGAACAGAAGTACATTTTGGTAGCCATATACTATTTCGATTAGTAGTGTTAAAAACATGAGATTTATATAAAAAAAATTAATTTAAATTAGGAATTCCACCATTTAGTTTCAAAAAATCATTTGAAATATAAACATTTTTAACAAAATATATTTATGTAATTTTAAGCCTAAAGTCATTCAAATAATGAACACTAATACCAGAATTAGTATATTTTAAGGTTCTCATGTTTATACTCTTAGAATTAGGCGGATAATAATTTCTACAAATTTTTTATTCTTTACCACTAATACCAATTCAAATATTTACTCTATTATATTTATTTATTCTAAGGATTTGATGTTAATAATTTTTTCATTTATTAAAATTCTATCATAAAATTTAATTATTATTTTCATCTAATAACTATTAAATTTTATTATCATGTATTTCACAAGCTGTTTTATAAAAACATAACATTAAAAAAATATTTATGTAGATAATGATTCTTTTTTAACAAAAATAGTGTCATATGATTTCATTAAAGAACGTATTTTCATTAAATATTTAAAATTTAATCATATATAAAATAATATTCAATAATTTCAATAAAATTTTCATTTTTAGAAATATAATTTTTAGAATGAAACATGATTGTACCTCATCATATTTAGCCAAAAGAAATAGGGGTTTCTATTGATTTTGTTTCTTAATTGAAAAGTTCAATGCAGAGACAAAAATAGAGTCACCAAAGGCACTCTATGTAGCCTTTATTTATTTCTTCAATTTTCACATATACGAATATTGACTTTGATATTTTAGTTTATGATATTATAGCTTTTATTAACCATTATTTTTTGAACTAATAGAACATAAATTATTTTTCGTAAGTCTTCTTATATTTTCCCATTATTTTCATATACATCGTTCTAAGAATTCTAGTAATTTTTTATAATTATTCATTTTCACTTGAACTAATATAATGCCAATTATAGTTTTCATCCGTCGAAGCAATGAGAATGAAATTATCTATTTCGATAAAAATATGATTTCCAATATATGCTTGCATCATAGATTCATACAACTTGAGAGTCCCAATTAATTATTTCATCCTAAAATATTTAACCCTTATGGAAAGTCAAATAGCTATAAAAATTATATTACACATAGTGATAATATTAATTTGTACCTTCACGACCTGTTTTAATTTTGTAATTGATGTTCGGAAGCTAGTAACATCGTTTACTAACTCGGTGAGTCGTACATTTATATAAGTGATAAATTACTCTTCAAACAACCTAAATGTGGAAAATTTTAGCTTTTAAATTTTTCATCTTTGTTGTTTTACATTATCAGTTCCTTAATAAGTTACAAAAATCTTCTCCCCAATTCCATTAGCAATTGAGTACTGAGAAATATGATTGAACTCATCTAAACTAAAACAACAAAAGGCATCTTTCATATCTCATGAATTTAAGCCATTCTTATATTCCTCAGAAGAACTCTATGGATTGGAATCTATAATAGTGATATTATATGTATTCACCACATTCAAAAAGACATTAAATTATAGATTAATAAAATAATATACCATCATATATTTCCATCATCCAAACATATCACCATATAATTAAGGATCATGGATCTTGGTCATACCTTATTTAAGACCATCCATTGAAAATAGTCTTTTTCAAATAATTTTCAATCGTGCTTATTAAAGAAAAAAAATTAATATTATAAAATATTGAGACAAGACAGATTACAAATGATTATTTTAGATAACAATACTTTTAATTTTTTCAAATATCTCTAGAAAGAGAGAACCTTCTATAATACCATGTTTTGTCCAATAGATAAGTAGGTGAATCCTCAAATAATAGATAATTGAGTCCTTTAATAAATATTTCCTATTTTAATACCCATTTGATGAATAGAATATATAAATATATTTAATAATATTTATTATTATATATATATAGAAAATAAATCCCATGAAGTAATAATTTATAGTGATTCATGTTATAAAAATCCCCACGTTCACTCTATCAAAAATCTACTCCATGATCTTTCTTGTTTTACTAGATATTTTCCTTTTCATAGGGATTTCCCCACTTAAGTGTAAGTAGCCATCACTGATCAAAAGACTTTTACGTCCCATTATATTCATTATTCAAGAACCTCATTAGGTTATTATAAAAATATTATACATAAAATTTCATGATTGAGTACAAGAAGTGGAAACCCAATAGAAGTTGGATGAGATGAAAAAATGGTATGAAATCAGCACACAGTTTCATAAATAACTGATAGATGATAATATATCTTCAATATATCATAGTAGTAAAAAATTATCTTCATTAATAATAATTAATTCTTCTTACATCGAGGAGTAGTAGGATAATATAATATAGGTGGGTAGGTTGGCTTCTTATACCCTTTGTTTATTTAATTAATGTAGCATGATAAATGACCAATATTCAGGCAAGATTTATTATTCCTCCTTTTCTTCTCCTCCTTTCTTCTAAATGGTGAATGATTAACAATGATAACCATATAATCTGATTCTTTCTTCAAAAATATCAGCTAAGAGATGTTATAATTTAATTGATTCCTAACTTATATATTTTTCTGGGACACACATCACTTCTTGTTCATCAATAGTACATAAAAAACTAATTATCTTCTAATCATATCATTTATTAAAATCAGTAATATTTATATATATATATATATATATACCCATATTTGATACCTATTAATATTTTTTCCTATATTTTATTTTTCTAATAAAAATTAAAACATGCCTCATTAAATTCACCTATGAATATCGTGTCTTCTTAAAGATATTGAACCTTAAAAAAATGACATAAAAACCATTGAATATTTAATAAAAAAATATACCCTCAGAATATACATCATTGAAAATTTTATTATTTCAAGAAAATAAACACATTGATAATGTATGTTTACCTTGAAACTAATATATTCAAACATTTATTTGATTTCTATATTTAAATAAGTTGAATACTGATATAGATAAACTATCCTGGATTATTTTAATAATATCAAAAATAGAAAACAACTCCTTTAAAATTATATCACTTTTATATATATCATAATGCATGACATTGATATAGTCATGATTAAATAATTCTTCATTAAACTCTTCCCAACCACTACATTGATTCATGAGAATATTTCAAATAGAACAAAACTAATTGACCATATAAAATAAACCATATGTGATAATAGTATACATGAGTCTCCAAAATATAGATAAAATATAGTAATGTGGCCTCTAATAAGATAATATAATAATATGGTTAACATATAAAATCATAAATCTCATTTTGGAATAATAATAATTATATTTTAATCTTCTATACTTTTGTAACTTTGTGTATATCAAGGACTATAGTAATTAATTCTACATGTGGAGGATTCAACTTCATGGATTTAGTTTAAAAACTGCTTTCCTGTTGATCCATATTACAACATTTTTCTTCTTATTCATTAATTTCATGAATAATTATGATATCATATTGGTCAATACATTCTACATTAACCTAGATAATTTGAATATTATAGAAAATGACTATTTTATATTGAGTTGATCACATAGAAAAATTGTTATTAATAAATACATAAATGTTTTAACAAACAAAAATTTAAAAAGTAAGGTTCCACTTTCACATAACCATATTTTTCATGAAAAAAAATCCAGGTTTTTGAACCCCCATGTATCTGATTCTATGTATCCAAATCCATGTAGACAAATTGAAAATACATAATTCACTATATAAGAGAATTGATAAAGGATAATATCATGTGGAAAAATGAATCACATATCTAATTATAACCACATAGCCAACATATTCCAAAAAAACAAACCATTTAACTAAGGGCTCTATTTATTCTATTCATGAATTTTTTTTACTGGTGTAGCTAATTACTACACATAGCTTATTCACATAGGTGATTATCATGTAAGAGATTTCACATAGCCAAAGACTAAAAATATGAAAGAGTATATTCTAACCATTATTATTTTAACATAAAATGTGAGAAGTTCTGTAATCACCATAGTATAATAGAATAAAAAATTTAAACTATGTAAAATATGTAATAACATATATACAAACAATTAACTAATATATTCATATTAAATAGAAAATTTAATCAAGGTAAAATTTAATAAAAAAGTGAGGGTAATGTAATTATCTACAAAAAAATGAGAAAAAAAATTATCCACTTGAAAATAATCATTATAAATTTTCATTTATTATAAATGAGTGTTGATAACTTATGAAGAATGATATACTTAAGGTAATCAGTTTAGGTTATAATCTCATTTTTAACAGGGTTATTTATATTAAAAATTATGTTGATAAAATTATATGATAAAACCCACTAAAATCATATGTAATTTATTATACTATGTTAATTGTTTAAAATTACATTTTTCTCATTAATTTTACACTCTCGAAATACTGAAGGGACTGAAAGAATGTTTTAAAAAAATTGGCTTTATTTCTCTTATTAGTTGAGAATAATTACTTTTATGTCCATATATTCTTTATAATTTTTTTTATAATTTTTTATTATCTTATAAAAAAGTATTAAAGTTGTATTTATCTAGGGATTAATTTCTATTATAATGTTTAAAAATAATATTCGAATCATTTTCTGAATGAATTATTTTTAATTTTTACCTAAAACATAAATTTAATTTTTCTTTTAACATACACCAAATGAATATATTTTCCAACCAATAATATTTATATTTTCAAGTAATATTCATTTAAAAGTTCCCATAGTTCATTTTAAATAAAATGTTTTCCAAATTATTTTTACAAATTTTAGACAAAAAAATGATTGGAAATAAAAAAGATATTTCCCAAAGAAGTAGTCTAGAGGTATTTTATAGGTATTTTTACCTATAACGGAATCTATTGATGTTACATATGCTTTACTGGGGATATGAACCAATGATATAATCCTTATTATTTCTCGCGATGGTTTATGATCATAATGATGATATATTAACAAAACACACTTATTTTATTAGGATTATCATATGATAAAATGTTTTTCAAACTCCTATTATTCATATGGGTTAGGATATTGTAACACCCGAAAAGTTTGACAGAATATCATTATATTTGATAGTTCATACAACAAACAACTTTGAGCCTAAATAAATTGTGATATATTATTTATACGTGACCATTATAACCTAAGAGTGAAAATTAGAAATATTAATTGGAATATAAAATTTTTAAAAATTACGTATAAATTTTTTAGATGAATCAAATATATTTTTAAATAAGAACTCAATTTTTATCAATGTCTTTACATGCTTCAAAAATTGATATTCCTTCAAAAATGTATTTATTTATATTTTAGAGAAGAAATATAATTAGTTTTTTCCAATTCTATAAATTTTACTATAAAAAATTAAATTAATTTTTAATGTTATCATTTAAATATTAATATAGGGTAAAATTAAGGGTTTTTTTCTAAAAAATGTGATTTTCATTGAATAGTAAAAATACCAATTTTTGTAAAATCATTACTTCATTTCAATAAATTAAGTTATTTAAAAGTAACATTATAAATTAATATTCTTTTCAAAGTATTATTAATATTATTTTTATTTATTCAATCTAATGATTTATAATTTAATCATTATTATATAATATTTTTGCAATAAGGATATTTTTTGGCTTAAAAGCACGTTTTATATAAACATTGTTAAGTAAATATTGTTTCTTCAGTTTAACTACATAAAAATAAACCCTAATGAAGAATTTTGTATGTTAAAATGGAAGAATATATATATAAATTCATAAAATTAAATTCATTTAATGAGGATTATTATTTATATAGTAAATGTAAAATCATATTTTCCTTGAAAAATTCATTTTTGGATAACTTATTTTCATCTCACATGTGGGTTTGATTTTAAATTTCGTTATTAAACTTCTTTGAATTCAATTTTATTAAATAGATTCCATTTAAAAAAAAAGTTGGTTAATATGTTAAATTTAATTTTTTTCATAATTAATAGTAAAATTAAAAAGAATTATCCTAACCATGTGTAAAAAGAGTTTATCTGAGGTTAAAATAAATAGGTAAGGGTTATAATAACATAAAAACATGTATAATTTCTATTTTCAATCCATATTTTTATCATATATAATTTATGTTTTGTAAATATCGAAACATTTTTCTATATTATTGTAATTAAGACCTTTATAATAATTTAATTAATGAAAATGGATAAATGTCACTCTCTTGCATTTTGAAATATCTTATGTGTTCACAAATAGATAAAAAAGAAGGTATATCTAGTAACAAATTTTAAATTAATGTGTTACTATTATTTTATTTTTCATGGTAATTTATTTCTAATTTTTGTGATGAAATAATTACATTAAATGCTTAAGAAACACCAATGAAGTAATTATTTAATCAAATAGACAAAAATTTGATTTTTAAAATATTATAATTAATTTAATTTAAATAAATTATGGTGATAATTTTTTTTTTGATAATTATAGAATTTTAGGGAGTTTTAAATACATATTTTATTACTTTCATGTTTTCCTTGATGTTTTTAAAGTTAAATAAAATTAATAGAGTCAAAATACTCAATAATGATATTTTAAAATAAACAATACATGGTAAAAGAATATATAATTTATAAAAATATTATATTTTCTTGAGTGAATGTGAAAATTATAAAAACATAAAAAATCCATTTATGGAATTTTTTATTGTATCTTTTTTGACCCAAAAAGAATAAAAACTGTAAATACCATTTTTAAGGTTAAAATAAGGGTTTGAATGTTTCATGTGCATGTGTTAAAATTAGTTTTCAGCATATATTTAGTTTTTACTATAAAATTATATTTTATATTTGAAATCTATGGATTTAAGTTATATAATAAGGATTATTTTTTAATTCTTAAAGGATATATTAACACGGTAAAAAACTAGTTGTCATTATGAAAACAAAAATGGTAAATGTGAGTAACCTTAGAGGTTAAGTGAATAAAATATTTAAAGCACTATCATTCTTGTGGTTGATGTATGGATAGACCTTACCTTCTTAAAAATCCATTATTTATCAATTTTACTGGCACTTGGATTGAGAGTGAATCCCATTTTTGATAAGTTTTGGTTATTTATAAAAAAAATGTCACACATTCTCACTTATAAAAGGACACTCCTTTCCTCTCTTACACACGCTTCAAGATCCTTTTGGTTTTGAAAATAAATTCTCAAAAACATTCATTAAATCACTTATCACTTCATAAATTCATTTTTTATTCATAAAACCATTCTAGGGAACTATTTGATGCGAACCTAAAGATGTTTTTCCAAGAATTGGTATCATTCTTAACTAATCATTTTAGTTTTATTTCTTATTATACATCATTAAAATATTGTTAAAACATGATGATATAATAAAATATGTTTTTTTAAATATAATAATATGTTATTATGTTAATTCCATAACATGTATCTATCTATTCTTCAATAAAATGTATCCATCTACTCTTCTATAAAATGGGAAATGAAATCATAGATATTCTTTATAGTTAAATGAGATGTAATTTGTTTTCCATCACCTCCTCCTATGGCTTATTGTAATGATATATTTATTGTATATAGGTTATATTCGTTATTTCTTTAGCATTATTAAAATATAATATATCATTTACTTTCTTACCTTTACATTTACAACAAATGATAATATAGTTTGTGCATACGTGTGGACTACCGCCTCTATGACACGATGTGATTCATTCTTCATCACCATATTACTTGGATGATATATTGAATTATATTTAAATAAATAATATTTTACTTATGATATAATTATCATTCTTTTAATATAAAGTAATAATAATCTTATTTCCATAATGATCATTTAAAATGGAAATGTTAGTCATGTGTAAATACGACCTACATTTTCTAGGATTGTAATGTAGTTCAGGTTTTAAAAAAAATTTATGGTTGGTATTAAATTTATAATTTATTTATAAAAATTATAATTTTTACAAGATTATAATTATGGAGATTATGGACTAAATTCCTATTTTACCATAGTCAAACTATCGAAGTAATTTTCGAAATCTTAATCGAATATCATCAAATTGTTCCATATGAACATTATAGATATAGTAACTAAATATAGAATGGAATTAAATAAAAAATAGGAAAAATAAAAATCAAAAAATATATTAATAAAGTAAATAGTTAATATATTTTAATTATTTTAAAAGATAATGAACATTTGTGATGAGTTGGACAAAATTATAGGGATTTTTTCTCAATTTCTTTTCATTGAGGAATTTGTTATTATTATGAACATATGTTATTTTTTATGGTCTATATAATGCCTTCATTACACTTAATACCACAAATAAATCATAAAAAATGATATTTTAATTTTCAATTTAGATTATTTAATCTAAGGATATTTGAATTGAAATTTACCATGTGGTAAGCGGTTTGATAACTGAATTTCATTTTATTAGGTTATATTACTTATTCAATTTATTTAATATTACAGTATTTTATATATAATTTATTTTTATAATTTTATGTTTTATTTAAACCTATTTTATTTTTATTTATATTTTATACAAATTTTTGGTTTTTTTGGTTTATTATTATTATTTTGTATTTTTGAATATTACAAACCTCTAGTTATTTTATGTGAATTATTTTTACGATATTTATGCAGGTTTTATTATATCTTGAGCTGTAGTGATTTGGTTTCTATAATTAAAATATAATTTCAAATATAATAAGTTCATATAAATTTTATTAAACTATGAATTAGTCTAAAAAATATCTAGGATAATTGGATTTTGGTTTGAACATTTTGCATGATTTTGGCTTCGACAAATAATATTCAATTTATAATTCTTAATTGGTTTCATAAGTTATTAATTATTTTATTAATATAATATCATCACACAAATTTTTTCAATGGAAATATAATATTTTTTACATGTCATTAGACTATGTTAAAGACTTAAAAATTATTAGATGCATAAAAATTATGTTAAAATTCTACAATAATTATTTTTATTTTTCTTATGGTTTTCATATCATGCTCTTCATTGTTTTTAATGATATATTATTTTATATATTTTGGATTGATGTATAATTTTATTTATGAATTTTTTTTGAAATTATTTACATTTATTTGTTTTTGGATTTAATGATAATTAAGATTTTTATTAAAGATAAAATTATCCATAATATGAAATTTCAAGTTTGACATGTTTTCATGATTCCAACATTTCCATAAATTCCATGATAATATGTAGTAGTGACCTTATGGATTTTTCAATAACTACAAAAATTTGAAAAATACCAAATCTTCCTGGAGATATCATGTTATCACCTACCTTATATTTCATCGATGCATTGCCTTACTTGCTTCTACAAACTAGCGGAGTCACAAGTGAGAATATTGATGTGATCATAGGTCCCACTTTGCTTGAAAAAATAAATATATAAACCTATTATGAATGTGTATTTTTTCCTAATGCATCATCACATGTCAACATACCGTGAAGATCCACTCATACTTACTGTTAAGGTAAATTTTCATGTTACCACACATTCTACACTCAGTCAGTATAGTGACCACATGTTATATTCAAGAGACTAAATAATTTATTTATTTTAATAAAATTGATATATTAACATCAAGAAAACTGAGTGCATAATATTGGTACAATGTGTATACCCACCACAAATTCATTTGGAACACAAGGTGAGTTTGAAACTTTAATTACTTTTTTCTTATATTTTGAAATTTTCAACATGCACTATTTTAATTAATTTTAAAATATCATTAACATCATGTTTGTTTAAATTATTTTAGGAATTTTATTAACCTCTTAAATAAATATATATTATATTAATTCCATAAAATTTTTACAAAAACATTTTAAATAGTTATAATATTTGTTTCAAAAAAACACTAATTATTGTGTAACACTTGTAACATGTGTTTTTTATATATTTGACTTTATATATGAAGTTAATTTCATTGAATTCTTTTTTTTCTAAATTAATACTAATGAAATTGATATTATTCAAACTTATTTCATAGTATTTAATTTTGAATAATTAAATACTTTAATTATTATGCAATTCAAGTAATTAGATAGTATTTTAAAAGTTCAATTTAACAAGTCAAATTATGTTGTGGTTTTTGTGGGATTTATTTAACCTATATTTATTCATAATTTTTTTATTAATTTAACCATTAATCCAAAATGGTTTGAATTGGTCATTAATTTTAATTAAAATATATTTTATCCCATTATTCTCCTTGATGATTTTTCCTCTCCTGAATAATGGTGTAATTTTACTTTGAATTATTTTTCATGTCAAGATATCAGTTTTTCGGTATTTAGAAATTATATTTAAGCTCGTCCATATAAAATTAAAAGTAAAATAATGAGATGATTTATGACTACACAAAACGTTTTGATAACCAATTCTCAACATGTAACACTAATGCCCTATGATATCAACATTTCATCTACTAGATAGACTCTCAAACTGAACAAAAAATTTATATAACTACTACTACCTTGATGATAATTACCCATTTCTCAACAACGATTACATGTTTTTTATTCTTTTATCTTCTACTTCGTAAGAGTTTATTGAGTTTATAACAATATTCCTATCTTACACAAGAACATTTTTTTTCTGTTTATGATTTAAAAAAAACATTTCTTATTCTATTATTCTTGTTTAGAATCCAGACTTATTAATTCAATACCATTCTGTTTGTGACTCCCATGGGCTAAAATTAGTGTTTTATTTAGTCTTTCACTCCCAATAAAAGGTTAAATTTTCATTAGTTGTCCTGCCTCATTATTGAAGAAGATTCTATAATCATGTTATGATTGTCCTTTATAAATTATATTATTTCATGATGCATCCCTCATTGAATAGATTCTCATAATAGTAGATTCGATCCAATTAGGAAAAAATTATTTTAAAAATCATCCTTTCTCCCAATATTGTTTTCCAGTAATAAATAACTCAAATGATAATCTTTCATTATTAATTTAGACAATCAATATTTTTAATTAATATTTTTAATAGGGTTTGTTCACCCCTCCTATTATACACCATCTTCTATCACCATATCTGATAAAGAAACAGGAATCATAGTTTCTTCCTTTTTTAATGAACCAATACTTATATAGAGTATGTTGTTTATATTACATTATTATAATAGATTCCTAGACCTCAAAATCAAATTAAAATATCTTTACGATTAAAGGAATAGAAAAAATAATTATTATATTTTTCCTAAGAATTCTCTATTTGAGGAAAATTATTATGGATGCTACAGATCTAGAGTAGTTGAATTCCTAAAATAGGTAAGCATAAAACACGAGTTAATCATCCAAAAATGGTACACTCTAATAGAAGTAGACCCATATAATCTTATATCTAAATATTAAAATAGATATTCTTTACATTAAAAATTTTTCAATATCTTATATTTTATTTTAACTAGATGTTTTTAGTAACGTAACTTCAAGTATGAAAGCACATAATATTTTTAATATTCAAAAATTCGCTCACTTTGGATCATAAAAATTGATATGAAACAAACATTGAATGATTCATGTTTTGTGCCAAGATATCAAGATGGGTGAAGATGAAATAGTACAATAAATGATCCATGGATTCACATGGATTGTGAATGGAATGAATTACGTTGGAGAAGACTTGAGGAACCCCATACTTATTAAAATATTCTAGTGTGCCCTTCCAAATAAATGGAATTAAAATAAATCCTCCATTTATGAAATCAATAACTTCAAAGAGTACACACTCGATGAATCAATTAAATCATTTCTTTATTTTGAAGTAGAACAGATGAACATAGAGAAAGGGGATACATAAAATAAGGTGTAGCCATTAAATCTATAAATATTTTTTCTACTAAGAGGTTTTATTATGAAATAAATGAAAGTGAAAATGAATAAATATCTCTTATTGTGACTAGATTATATAAATGAATGAAAATTAAAGGATTCAAGTACCAATTTAGAATATACTCTATAAATGAAAAAAATTGAGATAATAAATTATGTACTAATTATAATACATTGTATATTCTTTGTTTGGATTATAGATTTCAAGGTAATATCAAAATATGTTCTCTAAAAATTAATAATTAATATAAATATAAAAAAGAAAAAAGGCATTGAAAACTACGTATGGATACACCGAATAATCAGATAATTATAGAGTCTAAAAATGAGAATGAATAAAATAACATATTCTTCATGGATTCTATGAATGAGTTAATTGATTATATATTTTATTTGTGATTTTCTAATTTTGACTATGATAATGAAAAATTGAATGATTCTGAGTTAAATGAATAAATTATATGGCTGGTAAAATATGTTTTAGAGTTACTGCTTCATGTAATTAGCATGAGAAAAATAATTAAAAACGTGTTCCTAAAACTAATTTTCTCATACAATATAATGAAAAAAAAGAATATTTATTCTTTTTCTTATTCAAAGGTTATGATACTTTGAAATTTTCTTAGAAATTGAATATAAATTTGGAAAACAACGTTGAAACTCTAAAACAATGTGTGTATGAATTTATTCAAGGTTTTGAAGAATATCATAAAATTATGTCTTTAAATCAAATTGATAAAAACAAAAATGTTATTGTATATTATAGGAGATTATATGAAATTTATAAAAATAATTTTTAATGTAAAAATGGGTTTACTTCTACTATTATGTTTTTTAAATATGGCATGAATGTTCAATATGAAAATTTTTGATCAATAAAATTGAAATAGTCATTTGGATTTACTAGGACTCGTATTTATAAATATTTTTTATCTATACTACCATACCATACATATTTAAGCATTATGTGGGAACCTAATGTTTTTTTCTAATATGATTTTACCTATGGTTGAATTGGTAAAAAAATTGTCCAAGAATTTTTTGTAGGAAAAATGTCGTTTATATAAAAATAATAACGTATGGTACATATAAACTATATGATCTTGGAATATGAATAGTTAACAATAATTTGTTTCCCGTACAACCCATGTGGTGGATGCACTATTACATTTTAAGATAATTCCAAAGTAAAAGAAAAAATGCTTTCATAATGTTTTTATTTCAATTGTTTTATATATTGACGGTTTTAAAAAATAATTTAATTGATATCTTAATTATTTGATTATGTAATAGATTTTATACTTTAAAATAATTTGTATATTGTTTTTTAAGATAATTATTTATTATTCAATGATATTCAAAACAAAAATATTTATATTATTGATTATTATGAACTCAATATTCAACATATATGTTTCTGAATGATGTGAAGAGAGGTAGATTTCATTATAAGTTATGATTATGTTATGTTAATTTAATTATGTTATATAAACTCTTTGTACTTGAGAAAGTTCAACAGTTACCTACCATGACTAAATAACAGCTTCATGGTTTTGAATCTTACATTAAAGGGAAACAAAAATATATTATTTCAGACATATTATTCAAATAAGTAATTCGAAAACTATATATTTAGTACATCAAGATCAATTTGGTCCTAATGAAATTTATAAACATGGTGGAATGAAATATAGCTTATTTAATGTTGATTATTATAGAATATTTTCATGTTTTTCTTTTATTTCTCACAAAAAAAACACTTTACCTAAATTTATTGTTTTTTATAATATATTTCAAAACAAAAAGGGTTGTATAACATAATGTCACTAGTTTTTAAGTACTCCTAAATCTACATTTATTATCAAGATTTTTTGGTATTTTTAACAAGTTGTTTCTTGTTGAAATTTGAAATTTTTTAAATTTCATGGTTTTACACTATTTTCACAAACTGTGCACCCACCATGTAAAAACCATGAAATATTAGATAATGGGGGGTTTCACAGTTGTCAAATATTTTTAAAACCTATGTGACCACATTGTAGAAACCATGTACGCCAATATAATGGTGCATTGTTAGGTTACACAATCTTTTTAATGTTGCGTCCCTTCCCAACTAACACTACAAATTGAAATTTTAATTCCAAAAAGTTATTTTAAAATACGCAAAAAACACAATTAACCTCATGCATGACCATAACATGATATATGTAGAATTACTAGGTCTTTTACTCTGCCAAGAAGCCTTTTTACATTCAAACCCATTCTTGTCTTGATATAAGCATTGAATATATCATTAAATCCCTCTCTAGTTAGTGGATCTCCTCTCATTATTTCTCTCACAATCTTTCTTTAATCTGTCAAGATATTATTATATTTATCTACATATTTATATGATATAAAGTCTATTTATTGTGATCTTTAATCTTTTTTATATTTCCTTCTATCTATTTTCATCTGTCTTCATTAAAAACTCCAGCTGTAGCTGTTGAGGTTTTATACCCTAAATAAATATAGGTGGTTCCATTGAAATTTCGCATTTAATAAACCCATGATTTTCGCGATTTGATCTGAATTGATATTTGCTAAATTTTGAAAATTCGAAAAGAGTTTAATTAGAATTTTGTTTTCAATTAGAATATAATTTTTGTAAAAACCCCAAAATTCCAATAGAAATGGTATTAGGAAAGTATTTTAGAAAATTATTGAAATTTCAAATTGATTAGAGTATTGATTTTTAAAAATTTATTAAATTGAATTGACATAAAACCTATGAATGTATTTTTTTTGAAAGGGAATTAATTAAATAAAAAAAAATTATGGATTCAAAAGTGAATTCTCATTTGAAAAATGACTTATGGGAAATTTAATTTTGAAGGATTATTTTGATTTGGAAATGAAATTATTCTCTCTTTAACAATGGAGTGACTGAGAACATATGAACTTAGGAAGTTTTTGGGTTATTTTGGACAAGCATGTTTGGATAGTAATTACCTATAATCGGATTTATGATGAAAAATATAACAAAAACCTACTCACAATGATCTTATCCCTGATGGGATTTTAATGCGTCCAAGTCATCTTGAGCCTGAGTGACATGTGTGGTAATATTCCATGATCACTAATATGATAATGTAAAATCCTATTACCATGAACTATCATACCACATGGAAGATGACCATGGGGATTATTATGATGATTTTGAAATATATTCCATTTGGTATGAAACTAATCTATTCATGCTAGTTTATTTATATAAATTGTTTTATATGAAATGATTTTTGATACATTGTTTGAAATGGTTTCCATCATTTGAAATAAAACAATGGTTTGTTTTAAATACGAAAATGTACTTCTATGCCTATTTTATTTTAAATTTTAAATATGAGTTTCTTTATTATTATGTAATATTAAAACTAAACACCTAGTGATAACCTACTGGGATTTATATCACACTATACTATTTCTTATAGGAATTTTTAGATTTTATTATCCTTTGTCTGGGCAAAGGGAAAGTGACTCTTATGGGGATGTTGATAATCATGATAATTTAGGCTTGGATTGTTTCTTATTTTGGGATGTTAGAGTTTTCTAGTTAGATTTTATGTAATTTAAGGATGTATTATTTTGAGTTTTCATTATACGTGTTTGGTTTATAGTACTATATCCCTTTTTATTTTTTAACATACTGGTATTAATATTTTTTTCTTCCATTGTATTGTGTGAAATCTATTCCCAATTTTATACATCATGATTCTATTACCAATTCCCAACCTAAGGCGATATAGAATTCCCTTTAGTCTAAGTCACTATTGGATCGAGTATTAAGTTACTAGGGTAACCAGGATTGATTGTGAAAAATTTGTATCAAAGGTGCAGAGTTAGTATCATTCCTTGATGTTAGTATATAGTTCAGTTATCTGGTTGGGACTTAGCAGGTAGTTACGAGTGAGTGTCTGGTATGCACCCATCATAATGATCCCTAATTCACCAAGGGTGGTTTGGGAAAGTTGTATTGAGAATAATTCTAGTCTTCTATAAACTTTTTATTTGGATTAGTTGAAAAACAAATTTTGATATCTTTTTTGATTGGATTTATTTTCCCTTCCTCATGTTTCAGTTATAGATATGGTAATATTATGATGTCTGTAATATTGTTCTCTAATAAATTGTTTCATAAGGATATTTAGAAGATGTATTAATAGTCCCCAGGAAGATTATGATAATGAACTACAATGAGTTAATCCTCCTATGAACCAGAATATTATTGAGATTATTGTGTGTTCAGTCCAAGCTCTAGGATATGAACCTTCACCAATTCTCGTTCATCCTCCCACTATAAAACCTCAAAAGGATTAATTTTGGATTCATTCCATAGAGTTCATTCTTATGAATCCACATCTATTCCAAGGATCTAATAATCCTCAAGAGGTTGATGATTGGTTGATCAATATATAGCTTATTTTTTAGTTTATTGAAATTACTAAATCAGTTGAAGTGAAATGTGACATCTTTAAGCAAGATGGAACTTGAAAAATATGATGGAATAAAATAGTGAAAACAAATAAGAATGCATTATTAATGGTTAAGGAAAATAAATTTATTTTCCCTGACCAGTTCTATCCAGAGTCAATGGTTCTTATTAAGGCTAGAGAGTCTTTCATGGTTGAGTATGCTGATAAGTCGATGACAGAATATATGATCTGATTCCACAAGATTGTTTGGTTTTCATATGAGATTTTATCTAATGATAATATAAAGACTCAATAAATTTATTTGGGACATCAATGTGATATTCATTATCAAGTTTTCTTGGTGAATATTTCTTCTTATGTTGATGTTCTAGATAGGGAATCAATGTTCAGCTATACATGGCAGGTAAGTTGTGGTTGATAAGAGACTATTTTTCTACTTTTGGAAGTTATGTGAGTTCACATAAAGGAAATATAATGTGTGATTAGTCTCATGGTGGTTCTAGAGAGTAGGGTTCTTATAGATCCCTTGAAATTCAAGAAAAATACCATTTACTTCCTTCTTTTGTGAAAATTCTAGGAATTTGAAATAATGTTTCGCTAAGACACCCAAGATATGTGGTTCCTACAGATTCTCAAGTAACTTTTAGAAGTTATATTATATATTTTATATTATGCATAGTTTTATAGGATCACCTCCAATTAAATTTAATATGATGCAATCTGATTCTTCAATACTTAAGGGGTTACAGACATAGGCATCGAAAACAAAGATTCTTCACATACAGAAAGAGTCTCTAGAGGAAACAGATATATGTCTGGTGTTTGTCAGGGGTATCATCACTATTGATTCATTCTTAGAGACTACTTTATTTGACACTACTATATTTAATTTGTTTATATCTAGCCATATTGTGAAACCCAGTTCTCTACATTATATCCATTAGGTTGTCCTTCTTGTTTTTTCTCTTTATAAGATATTTATCTTACATGTGATATTTTGGTTCTAAATATGAAACCTCTTAATTCAATTTTCATAATAGATTGTATTATTAGTAATAATCCTTTAATTGACTATTATCTCCAATTGGTTTCCTTTACCACACCCCATGGGGTATTCTATATCATTCTGGGATAATGAGACCTGAGGTCGTGTAGAGAAAGAACTTCTTATCCAGAGTTTGGGAAAGTAATATCATGGTTTTATTTTGATCTAGGGTGGGAATATGTGAGAGATGATCTCCATCTTGTTTTCATTGAGTTTCTAGATTTTTTCCATATGATATCTGTAGTTTTCCACTAGAAAGAGAAATAGAGTCCTCTGTTTATTTATTACTTCATACTAAATTGATATCTATTCCTTTTAACCATATTGTACTAGTAAAAATAAAATATATAAAGACTATTAAAGATTATATTCTAGTGAATGGTTTTACATGCTCTGGTTCATCACCTCTGGTGGCACCTATTATCATTACTAAGAATTATGATGGAACACTTAATCTATGTGTTGATTCTAAAAAACATAATAGAGTTATGATATGAAAAAGATTATTTTTTTAATGCATTGATGATATGTTTGACTAGTAGAATGGGGATAAACGGGTCTCAAAACAATTTCATTGACCTCTTCATCACTATTTTAGAATAAAAAAGTATTAACATTCTAAAACCCACCTTATAGAGCATGTATGGCCATTACATATACCTTATCATGCCATTTTGTGTAATCAATTATTTTATAGTCTTTATGATTATGTCGAAAATGATCTTCCATTAGAATCTTTATATGTTCTTGGTTTCCTTTTTATATGACTTATTGGTTTACTCTATGTCTGAGGATGATCATTTTTATCATATGTGAATTGTTTTGAATTTTTTTAGGAATCACCAAATTTATACAAAGCAATCAAACTGTGAATTCTATATTTGGGTAGTGATGTTCTTAGGTCATTTGGTGTCATAATATGGTATTGTAGTAGATTAAGAAAAGGAAAAATATATTAGTACTTGGGAGAATCCACATAATTTATTCAATATTCGATGATTGATAGATATTGTGGGATATTATCACCAATTTTGAAATTATTTCTCATAATTATATTCCCTAAGGACTGGTCTCACTCCAAAATGATTAAAGTATTCATGGGATGATAAATTTAATATTTCATTTGTTGAACTGAAGGAACATTTGACTTTTATGTGGTGTTTACTCTTTCAGAGGCTATATTGGGCTTTGTGTTCTTCTATGATAAATCAATTTCAGATTTATATTGTGTTATTATATAGTGTGATCACATGGTGGCCTATGGATACCATAATCATATGAAACATGAGAAGAATTTCCAGGCTCATGTCTATACAATCACAATTGTGATGAACAAGCTTATAAGATGGTGTAATTGCCTTTTTGAATAAAGGTTTAGTATGTATTATAAACACAATGTATTGAGTCATGCCTCCTATCAAAAAATATTTTTATCTCTTCCAGTGGAATTATGTGGAGTACCAATAGTCTATTAAGATTTTTATATTCTATACAATTGGGAAATGGAATGTCATTGTTGAAAATTTGAGAAGGAATCTCTTTATCCCTGTTATTAAAGAATCATTAAAATAGTGGAAATTGGTGGCAGTTTTTCCGTAGTTCCATATTGGATTCAAAGAAATAGTTGTTGATGTTTTCTTAGTTATAATTCTATAGAACTATTCTCTTTTTGAGATGATTCTTCAGGAACAATGACTTGATGATTTGTTTCATGGTATTAGAGACTCTATTTATACTGGGGATAATGTTATTGAGTGTTTATTCTCCATAGATGGTATTTTATATTTTCGAAAGCAGTTTTGTGTTCCATTAATTATGAGGAAAGTTATGATGGGGTATTTCTATAATTACCAATAGTTTGTGCACCCAAAAGTGCCAACTATGTTTTATGACATGAGGGAATGATTCTGTTGGACATGTATGATCTGAAAAATTAGTGATTTTTTCTCTCACTGTTATACTTTTCAAAATGACAAGTTCAAGAACCAAATATTTTTGAGTTTGCTTCTGCCACATCCATTACTGTCTTGGAAGTGGGATGAACTTTCTATATACTTTTTTGTTGAGTTTCTTTATACCCTAAGAAAAAATAATTAAATGTGTGTTTTGATCAATAGGCTTACAAAATAAGCTCACTTTATACACATTTGTGATACACACAATATAGAGGAGTTGGGAAATCATTATGAGAGAGAGATTTTTCATTTTCATGGAGTTCCATATATTACTGTCTCTGATTTATATACATATTTTACATCTCTCTTTTGGAGAGGCATCTAGGAGACACTAAGATCTAGGGTTTTTTTGAATATGGTGAACCATACACAATCAAATGGATTAGTGGAGAGGGATATATAGATTCTTAATAATATGCTTCATACCAGCGTCCTCGATTTTGGTGGGTCTTGGGATAACCATTTGAAACTAGTTGAGTTGAATTATAACAATATTTACCAGTCGGTGATTAGAATGTATCATTTTAAGGCATTGTATGGAAATCCAAGTAAATCATTGATGTGTTGTTCAGTGATCAGTGAACATTCCTTGGTTGGATTGAGATTGGTCCAAGATAGGTCATCAAATATTCAATTGATTTTTAGATGATAGATCATCATGGTTTCGATGGATCTAAACACTTTTGATTGGGACCTTTAATCTGTATTGGATTTCTTAACATCCATTTCCATTGTTCATTGATGGAAAATCCTTTTTCCACTGTTGTTTTTTTATACCATGAATAAAGGTAGATTCTTCCATTGAGACTTTACATTTAATAAACCCATTATTTTCTTGATATTATTTTTTTCTTTTAATTTAATTACAAAAATATAATTTGAGATGAATTGGAATTTTATTTATAATTGGAATAGAATTTTGGAGAAACCCCGTAATTCCAATGGAATTAGAATTAGGGGTTTATTATGGATATTTATGAAAATTCATAAATGATTTGTGAATTTATTTTAGAAAATAGAATAAATTGAATTGATAATAAACTATTATGGTATTTGTTTTGAAAAGGATTTAATTTATAGAAACCCATGTTTTGGTTGTAAAATTTAATTGTCATTTGAAAAAGAAAAGTGTGGAATTGAATTGTGGGTGAATACTATGAATTTGAAATGAAATTATTTTTCCATTTTCAACTAATTGATTGAGAACATGTAATCCATGTAGGGGGATTATTTTTTGGGTCATGAATTCTAGGATGTTAATTCAATAGAAATGGATTGAAAGTGACAACTCTAACAAAAACAAGTTTGGAATATCTTATCGATGATGGCATTTTGATGGGTCCTAGTTAGCCTGAGCCTGAAGGACAAGTGTACACATATTCCATTATCACTGATTAGAAACTATCCGATAATAGGTTAGATGACCTTGGTTACTGTTGTGATTATTTTGATATATATTCCATTGATTATGAAACTGGTTTATTCATGAATGCTGATTTATATAAAAAATATTAAATTAAAGGTTTATGTACCATTATTTGAATTTTTTTTCATCATTTAAAGTAAAATCATGTTTTTAAAATATTGAAACCATTCCTTATTTATTTAAATTTAAAATCAGGACTTGGTTTACTATTATGAAATTTTATTATAGAATGCCTAGTGAGACCCTATTGGGTTTTATATCATACTATACTTTTCTTTAAAAAATTTGTATATTTTACTCTGCCTAGACTGAGAAAAGGGAAAGCGACTCTTGCGGTAATTGGATATTATTGATACTTTGATCTTGGATTGTTTCTTATTTTTGGATGTTTGAGTTTTTACTATTAGATCTTGAGTACTTTGATGATGTATCATTTTGGGTCTTTTTATATTGGCAATGTTTTTGGTACATTCTCCATTTAGAGTTTTGTGTATGGTAAAATGAATCTATTTTCCACTAAAATATTGTTAAAAAATCCCACTTTTATATTTCATTATTCATGTTTCTAGTCAACTATTCATGGAGATTGAGAATTCCCTTTGGTCCATGTCAGTGTCAGCTTGGGTTTCGGGGTACCAGGGTATCCAGGCCAGTTCATGTCATATTTTATTATAATTTCTATTTGAGGTGATAAAGGATGTGAATTTCAGAATTTATAAATTTATATTTTTTTTTAAATAATGGTTATTTTCATAAATTTTATACCCCTAGAACACCATGGAAAAATGTTTCTGTAGAATTGGAAAATAAAAAAACATATTGAAAAAGGTTGAACTATGTTAAGTGAATATAAATTCCTTATATATTTTGGGCTGAATAAATTTCTGAGTCTTGTTATTTTCAAATAGAACTCTTGTTTTTTACTTTATCAATGAAAACTCCATATGAATTATTTAAAAAACATTCCTAATATTTTTTATTTTAGATTTTTTAGTTGTAAAGTGCTTATTTTCAATTTGTCGGATAATTTTGATAAATTTGATGTCAAAAGTTATGAAGGTATTTTTTAGGGTTTTAATAAAAAATTAAAATCTTATATTGTTTATAATATAGTAACTATAATTATCGAAGAATATTTTAATGTTATGTTTTATGAAAATAGTGTAAAATTAGAATCTATTTATAATTTTTTTTATGATTATTTTACAGAGTTTAATTTTGGTGAAGAAAACCCTCAAGATTATAAAGAATAATTTTTTTGGGGGGGGGGGTTACTATATCATGACCTCATGATGCATCATGGAATATTCATAGAGATTATCCTACTGAAAATTTAATTATAGTATTGATTCCTATATTAATATTATCATTTTTATTATCATTTTTTGAAGTAATTCTTATTTTATTTATGATTTTATTCCTAATAATGTTAATGATGATTTAAAATATTCTAATTATATTATTTCAATACCATATGATCTTAATAAATTTTCTATAAATAGAGTTCAGTTTTTAGTTTAACAATCTTTAAATAATCATGTTATTGTAACAAAATGAATTTTCAGATATATGAGAGATGAATCTGGAAAAGTGGTTATATATAAAGTTTGACTAGTATCCTAATGTTATTATCTAGAAGAGGTTATATATCTTGATTAATATTTTTCACAAGTTCCTAGAATTAAATTTGTCATTATTTTTTATCATTTTCCACTTTTCTAGGATTTATTTTATTTTAAGTGTACGTGAAAATGTATTTAATGTTTTTAATTTTTAAGAAGTTTATGGCTCTCATCCCCCTGGTTTTGAAAATGAAAATTTTCTTTATCATGATTTCAAGTAACCAAAATATTTATGTGGTATTAATAAAGAACCTCATCCTTGGGATGATAAAATTACATTACATTTATCGATATATGATATTACTAAAGGTAAAAAAGATCTATCATTTTTAACAAAATAATTTCAAATAGTATTTTACATCGTTAAATTTATATCAATAATATAGTTTTTGGATCATTAATTGAATTTATTTAAAAAGAGTTTTCAAATTTTATGGAAATTGATTTTTACATGAGTCTTATATGAGAAATAAAATTTGTTTTTGTACATTAATTTTTTTGATGAAATGATGGAATATTTTTAAATCAATCAAAAATGATAAATATTTAGTTAATTTTTTGGTCTTGATTCTTCTTAAACAAATTAAAACACCAAGATGTGTTAGTTATAAAATATATAATATTCTTTTAGGTAAATCTATTGAATCTAAATTATTGAGGGGGATGATTGGAATTTTATATTTAACTTCAACTAGACTCGATATTTATATTAATGTTTTTATGAACTCTAATTAAAGCTAAACCTAAGAAATATCTATTAAAATACATTAAATGTATTATTGGATATATTAAATTGACTACTAATTATGGGATATTTTATTGTAGAATTTTTTACATGTTACAGTAAATATGTTTTTAGAGGATTTTGAATTAATTGAAATAGAACCTCATGTATGTGTCACTTTCTTGGCTATAATTTAGTTTATTGAAGTTCAAGAAAAGAAAACTCTTTTACATTGTCAACTATTGAAAGGGATTATATCTCTGATGTAACATGTTTCTATCAGTATTTATGGATTAAACAAATATTTTTAGACTATGGTTTTAGTTTTGAAATGATACCAATTTACATTGATAATTTTTTCCCAATTGGTATTTCAGAAAACCATTTAATGCAGTCTATAAATAGACATATAGAAAGATTATTTCAATTTCATGGAGATTATGTTTATAAAAATGATATTATTCTAAATATAATTGAACAAAAAATCAAATGTTAGATATTTTCACAAGACGTTGGGTTATAAAAATATTAAGACTTTAAAATTTTAACATGGTAGGTTAGAAATATAGATTGAAAATATTAAATTAATTTGTTTTAATATACCTTAATATGAATTTATTAGGGGGAGTTTATTTCCATTGAAACTACTTATTTTTAATATTTCATAAATATTTTCCTTTTAAATAATAAAAAAATTGTGATTAATTTTATATAATATTTATGAAATTTTATAGTTTGAAAAATGTATTGTTTTTTAGGATTCTATTTTTTTTAATTATTATTTTATGTTTTTGAATATTGAAAACCTCATCATTATTTTATATGAAAAAATATTTTACAACATCTATGTGATCTCTATTATATCTTGAGTTGAAAATATTAGATTTTTATAATTAAATTTTTGTAGGAATTATAATATATTTATATAAATTTTATTCAACTATAAAAAAGTCTAAATAAATCTCTAGGATGTTCACATTTTAATCTGAAAATATTTAATGATTTTGGTTTTGAAAAAAAAAATTTGTTTATAATGCATCATATTTTTCCTTATTTCTTCTATAATAGCATGAGTTATATAGATTGGATTCCCACACTAGTATTTTTGTAAATTCAATAAGTTTATTTATATTTCACTATACTAAGGGAATGTCTAAAAATTTTGTTTAGAACCCTTGAAAATAGCCTAACTTTATGTTATAATTTCATCATTTTTATACAATTTTTATATCATGTTCTTCTTATTTTTTCCAGTCATATAAAGTTATAAAGTAGTTGGATTGATTTTATATTTTTTCAATTGGATATAGTTTAGAATTATTAACATTTAAATCTTCTAAATTAGTGATAATTTTGATGTTTAGATGGGAAAGAATTAGTAGATGTATCAAATTGAAGTTTGAAATATTATTTTAACCATCATTTCTATACTTGATGTGATAAATTGTAGTAGTGACCGTGGGCCTTCCTTACAACCTAAAACGAGTAAAAAACTACCTATTATTAAACTCTTGAATATTCATACCATCTTTTCCTCCAACATCATTGAGAATGAAGCTTTTTGTAGCCCATATTTCAATTGTGCCTTTATTTATCCATTATCCTACCATGACATAGCATGTTGTCACCTACCGTTCCACCTACCACATATTTCATCCTTTAAAAATCTTTCATATTTCTTCAAACCTATAGAATTATGAGTGGGGACATTAAAGTGATAATATGTCTTCCCCTTGCATGCTCAATTGAATAGATGAACCTACCATGAAGGCATATTGAGTACATACCACATGGAAAACTATGACCCTACAATGAAGACCAATTATACATACCATGATGGTAAATTTTTATGTTACCAAAATTAGTTCACATACTCAATATAATGACCACAAGTTATAATCAAGAGACAACATGATTTTATTTCCCATAGTTAGTATAATAACTGCATGAAAACTGACCCCATGTTATTTGAATTGTAATTATAACTACCGTAGGTGCATTTTGAATGCCTTTTCAAAACAGGAATTTAAATATTTTTTTCTTAAATACATGATTTTTCAACCTGATCTGTTCATAAATTTTTTTTTAATATCATTAACTCCATTTTTTTCATTATTGATTATTAATATATCTATATATATTGATAACCATTCAAATGGTTGTCATAATATTTTAAATAGTTTTATAATATGTATTAATTTACCCTTTGTACTTATGTATGATATATATCATGTATTTTCTATATTTATGATTTTATATTTTATGTTAATTTAATTAGATTATTCATCACTAATTTAATATTCAAAAGCACTAAAATCATTCAAATTTATATTGTAGTATTTATTGTAGAATAATTAGATCCTTTAATGATTATTTGTTTCATGTAATTAAAAACTACTTTAAACATTAAATTTAAATATTAAAAATTTCATAGGATTTTTATGGGATTTCTTTGACCTATTAATAGGAGACTTTTGGAATTATTTAGTCGGTATTTTATATTTTCTGAATAATTCTCAACTTTCTGAATTCAATCGATATTTGTATCCATTACTCTCAAAAATATTCTTCTTTCTCCTATATAATTGTGTAATTTGAATTTGAATCTTTTATCCCCAAATAGAGATAGATTTTTTAGAATTTATAGATTCAATTTCAAGGACATGAGACACAATTCAAATTACATTATCTAGTTGAGTTATTAGTACAAAAATATTTTTGACAACCAAAGCTCAATACAATACATTGAATTCCTATGTGATAAGCTCTTAATATATTTTATACTATCTAAATATGAATTAAAACTTATATTACTACTATTAACATGATGATAAATACATATTTCATAGGAACCAATACCTATGATTTCTTTGTTTATCTTATACTTTGTCTTTGTTTATTGAGCAAGTAACACTTTTTAATATCTTTCAAGCACACTATATTTTTTGTTCATGATTTTACATAAAAAACATTTCATATGTTATTCTTTTGTTCCGGACTCTTATATTCAATGTAATTACCATTTTTGTCAACTAACTTTAATAATTATCATGAAAAATTAATTTATATTATTAATCCATGTCATTGAAATTTCAAACAAGGTCTATTCACTACCCACTCTAGAATATCTTCTATTACCTTATCTAACCTAAAAACAAATATTTAATTCATTAATTAATCCTTACTTCAATGTTATGATCTTTGTAACATATTTTGTATCAATTTACACTCAATTGAGATATATTTGGTATTATAAACCTATTTATTTTTATGATGGGTATCTACTAGACCTTTGATATGTTATTTCATGAATATATTTATAGTCTTGGTATTTATTTTTTTATTTGATGTTATTTATTTAATGGTGTTTTTCTCAATGTCACTAATGTATAAATGGTTTATTTCACAATCCATTCATTACTCCGGATTATTCATGTTTAAGTTCTCAATGGGGGGATTATTTCATCATACTATATTAAACAAAAACTATTTTCTTATATGACAGTTATTTTTAAAAATTATAGTTATTCCTTTAATTTTATACTCTATATGTACTGAAGATACTGAAATCAGGTTTTTAAGAAAAACCACACTGTTTTTCTACAATATTTGGAATCCTTTTCTTCCATATCAATTTTTTTCATTAATAAATTTTAAAAAATATTTTTAATATTATTAATTTGTTTTTAAGTACCTTTAAAACCATGTTTAAATATTTAAAAATGGTTAAAAAATATTATTTTCCATTTCAGAATAAGGTACCTTTTTACTTATTACCAAAAATATTAAAGGGTTATTTGTTATCATATTCAAAATGAACGGAGTTTTCTCACTATCATGATTGGTCATTGATTTGAATATTCCATTACATTTTTGGAGGTTATTTTAAAAGAAAATGTTTTTACTAATATTTTGGAAATCATTAGTTTTTTAGAGTGATTTTCTTTATGAAAATATTATTTTACTAGAGAATATATTTCATGATATCCATATGGTAGTTCTGTTCACCAATGGAAGCAAATATTTATCCATTGGGAGTATATTTTATTGATACCATCCATATTATTTCTTTGGATGTTTTATGATCAGTTTTACCTTGTAAATTATTAACATTCAATTTCTTGACTAAATTTATTATAATTGTAACACCCCAAGATTCCATGGTAGGTTTCCCTTTGAATAATGTAATAACATGAATTGTACACAACTTCGAGATTCTAGCACACCGCAACCAATCAAAAAAGACATTATGAATAGTAATACCATCTTTTTGAAATTTTTAAAAATTTATTTTTAAAAATGGACTTCATTTTTGAATTCAGAATATCAAAATTATCTTAGGGTGATTTTTTGGTATTTTTGTGAAAACGTTAAATTTTTTATGAATAGTTAAAATTGGAATTCATTTTATGTATATGATTCATTTAAAATTTAATAACAATGATTTCACTATTATACAGGAGGTAAACATTCCACTGACTAAGTAAAAGTACAAGGTATGGGTTAATTTCACAATCTCTCTATTATCAGAGGTTTTTTATGTAAGTATCTATTGTGACCTCTTTATCATCTACATCTGTGTTTTCTTAAAAATTTATTTCAAAAAAATTTACTATTTACTATACCATGGGTTAAATTCATTTTATGTATATGATTCATTTAAAATTTAATAACAATGATTTCACTATTATACAGGAGGTAAACATTCCACTGACTAAGTAAAAGTACAAGGTATGGGTTAATTTCACAATCTCTCTATTATCAGAGGTTTTTTATGTAAGTATCTATTGTGACCTCTTTATCATCTACATCTGTGTTTTCTTAAAAATTTATTTCAAAAAAATTTACTATTTACTATACCATGGGTTAAATTCATTTATACCCTTATTTGAGCTTATATGTTGTAAAAGGAATATTTCCGTTGTATTCCAAACAAGGTACTTTATGACATTTTCGTCAAAATAAAGGTAAGAATATTTTTTTTACTTATACGGTTGGTGCAGCTATTTTCCATAGTCATAACATCATCGAAGATTCCCTTACAAATATATAAGAATATTTTCAAAATAAATGTATTCCTTTATATTTATTTGAATCTTAAATGATTTCAAAATAGAAAGAGTTATTTCTCTCAAAAAGTTTTGATTTCATCTATGTCAACATCCTTTGATACAATTTACAGTTTTTTGAATTTGATTTATTATGTAACAAATATTAAATATTGTATTTAAGGTTTGGTGATATGTTCGAATGTGGATGTGTTATTTTTATACTATTCATGGATTATAGTTAATGTATTGACATTTTGTATGCTAGTTTTTATAGGAATGTTTATGTTATGTTTCAACCTTTTCATATGAGCAATGTATTGGAATTAATATGTGACGGGTGGAGCCCGATATTTCTCCTCGGTGTATCAGTAGGTCTCATGAGGCAAGTATACATGGAATGGTTTTTGGCCTATCCCAATATATGGTTTTGGCCAAGGCCTAATTTTTTTAGAAGTCTTGGCCAAGGCCTTGACAAGATGTTTCAGAATGTCCATCATTATAAATTTCCTCATTATGAAAAAAATAATGATGGTTTTTGTGGTTATTTGACTAGTAGAATACCCATGACTATGTTTTATTATGAAATTATTTACTAAAATCATATTCCATCCATAAAGTGTTCATGTTTATTATTTTTAAATGCATGTGGTTTCAATTATTCAACATGCCTAATGTTTATGTTATATTTTGTTGTACTTATTACTCTTACTGAGAGATTGAGCTCACCCATTTCTTATGTTTCATTTTCCTAGGATATGAAGAAGTTAGTTATGATTGACTTGCAGGAATAATCTATGAGTCATGGATGTTTATAATGAAATAATTTAGTTTTCTATTTCTTCTCATGTTGAAATGTTAAACATATTTATGAATCTTGTGTCCAATAATAATAAACTATTCAGTCTTTCAGGACCTGAATCCTTGAATAATGAAAATGATATGTAATAAAGCACTAAATCTGGGTAATTGGGGTCAGGGCATTGTAGTTGGTATCAGAGGAAGTTTAGTAAGAAACTTGGAAACTAGATTTAGATAAACTCTGATTAGAGCACATTACCCTAAGATAGACTTTGAGGATTGGTATAGAATAAATTCCTAGAATTATGGTAATGTAGAGATTTTTTGTATTTTCCAAGCAATACATTCCTTTCTAGATATGAACAGGTATAGGCGACTCTATCACATATGTACTTAGGAGTGAAAACATTGAAAACAAGTTTCGGTCTTGACCCGGGTTTTCCTAGTACCCGACGACGAGCCTTGCTGCACTCTTGGTTACAACACTATTGTGGAATATCCTTTGGATAATTCACATTTTATTTACATACCATTATAAATGATTTATGAGTATATAACACCTTAAAGAAAACATTTTTTTTATTATGGATTTTTTCCATAAATTGATCAATTTATGTTAAGTGTTTTACAAAATTGGAATTTTGTATTGCGATTCATAAACAAGTTTAGTTTATTCCATTGTTTAGAAATAGAGACAAGTGGAAGGAATGGAAACCATATCACTGTACGTAATCCATTTAGGGATTTCCCTCCAACTCAAGAAAATTATAGTGGAGTCGGTGATGCAACTGGTGCGGATTGACTTATTACCATATTGGGAGAAGTCACCCGTGTTATGAATAACAACCTTACCCATATAGAGCACCATGATCCACAATGAAGAGGATCAACGTTAGACCAGTTCATTAGGAAACATCCACCAACATTCAATGGGAGTACAAATCCATTAGTAGCTGAGAAATGGATAAATTCCTTAAAAAAATATTTCATGCTTTGTGGAGTAGTAAAGGGAAAAATTTGTCATGGTAGTTTATTACCTCATGGGATATGCAGATCAATGGTGGTCATTAATATAAAACACAAAGAAAAATGTAGAATTATCGAACATGGAATGGATGCAGTTTAAAGATATTTTCTTAGAAAAACATTTTCCTCATTACCATCGAGCAGATATGGAAAGGAAATCCATAAGTCTGAGACAAAAGGAGGATGATAATGTTCCAATGTATGAAGATAACTTTACAAAGTTAGTAAGTCATGCTGCGGATTATATACATAACCCATGATATAAGATTGATCATTTAATTGATCGGTTGATACCATTTCTCCGCCGAGCATTAGTCTCCCAATCCTTCTCATCATATGAAGATATTGTCTCATGTGATATCAAGATAGAAAATTAATCCCTTAAGTATTACGAATTTAATGCAAAGCATGTGAATAAGATATTATATGAACACTCTAGGAATGGAAATAAGGAAACATGGAAGAAGGGAAGAGTTGAATTTCCACTATGTGATAATTATGGAAAGAAGCACCCTGGTACCTATCTAAATGTTAAAGGAGTATGATACAAATGTAGACATAAAGGCTATCTTATTGGTGATGGTAAAGAGAATAATGAAGTGACCAATGATCAATGCTACAATTTTAGTGGTATGGGACATTATGAAAATGAATATCCTAAGCGTTAGTGAAACATACCTAAGAAAAGGCCTAGGGATCATGTCCAAGATTATGTGATCACTACTGTTGAGGTTGAATCTCTAAAAGATGTAGTGGCGGGTAATTTAACGGTTTCCTCATGTTTATATAATTCTTTATTTGATTCTATATCAACTCATTGTTTCAAATCTTCCCAGTTTTTTGAGAAAAGTAGATATTTTCAATTTTCATAAAAAGGGATTTTTTGGTCAAAAATCCTTAGGGGAAGTCTCATCGCAACAATGTCTTGTAAATCAATTCACATTAAGTAATATATATGTTCTTTATTTTTCGATCACATATTCATATCCATGATTGAATTAGATATAATCCTAGGAATTTATTGTCTTTCGGACCATATTGCAAAAAAAACTATATGAAGAAAGAGGTTACAATTCTCAATGATGATAAGGGGTGCCTTATATTTAGAGCAGAAATGTCACCATTTGATTCCTATCAAGATCCACCCCTAGTATCTCTACTAAATTCAATTATTGGGGTGGAAGTGAATTAAATAATTATGTGTGAGGAAAAGAATGTTTTAATAGAGGAAGTACCTATTGTGAAAGAATATATTGACGTGTTTTCAGAGGATTTACCTTGACACACTCCAGAATGAAAAAATGAGTTTTCCATTTATTTAATTCCTGGTTCAAGGCCCATATCCAAGACCCCATATATAATGGCCACTTTTTAATTAGTGAACAAAAGAAACAACTAGTGGAATTGAGTAGTAATGGATTTATTTTCCCTAGGGTTTCTCCATGGGGAGCCTCTATCCATTTTCTTAAGAAGAAAGACAGATCATTGATGTTGTGTATTGACTACAAGGAGATCAATACTATAACAATAAAGAACAAGTATCCCCTACCTCGCATTGATGATTTATTTGACCAAATTCATGGAGCTCAATATTTTTCAAAGATTGACCTTCGATCAAGATATCATCAGTTGTGTGTGAAGAAGGAAGATATTCCGAAAACAGTATTATGAACAACATACGGGCATTACGAGTTTATAGTAATGCCTTTTGGATTGACTAATGTGCCCTCTGTATTCATGGATTTAATGAATATCGTTTTAAAGGAATGTCTATATGGATTTTTAGTCGTATTTATTGATGATATCTTGGTGTGCATAAAATGATACAATGATTATGAAAATAACGTGCACACTATTCTAAAAACACTCTGAAGAAATGAATTATATGGGATGTTTAGAGAGTGTGAATTATGGATTCAATATATTTCCATTCATGGACATATTGTCTATATGGATGGAATCTTAGTAGATCCTTCGAATAACAATGCAATCCACAAATGTCCAGCATTGTTGAGTATAACTGAGGTACGCCGTTCTATTGGTCTAGCAGGTTATTATCTACGTTTCATCCATAATGTTTCTTGGTTGGCTAACCCGTTAACCAGGAACAGATATAAATGGGATAAATTTGTTTTGAAAAAAGAGTGTGAAGAATGTTTTGAAGAACTAAAGATAATATTAATCAGCTCTCCTATCTTGGCATTTCCATTAGGAAAAAATGGGTTTGTTATTTACTGAGATTCTACAAATAAAGGACTTGGTTGTGTCCATATGTATAATGATAGAGTTATGGCCTTTGCACCACAACAGCTAAAAATTCTTGATCAAAACTATCCCACTCATGATCTTGAGTTATCAACTATAATCTTTTCTCTAATGATATGGAGACACTATATCTATGGTGAAAATTTTGAAATTTATATTAATCGCAAGGGTTTGATGTATATTTTCTCACAAAAAGAACTCAACATGAGGAAAATGAATTGTCTTGAACTACTCATGGATTATGATTTCACAATACACTACCACCAAGAGAAGGAAAATAATGTGGAAGATGCTCTGAGCAGAAATAATCATGGTATTTTGAACTACATGATAGTTGAAAAGGATCCTATTTTCATGGATCTTGTAAAGATGGATATGAAAATAACCATGGAAGGTGAAACATCATAAATATTTCAATTGGTTTCGAAACCATCATTACTAGAGAGGATAAAAATTTATCAGACTAATTATGAGGAGTTTCAAAAGAAGATTAACGATATAAATGATGGGAGATTGAGTGACTTTGTATATGAAGACAGAATGTTAAAATTCGGGAAGAGACTTTGTGTTCCCAATACACCTGATCTAAAAAAAGAATTTTTGGATGATGCTCATAGTGACAATTCCTATATACACCCTAGAGCACCGAGATGTATAAAAATTTGAAGGAACATCTTTGGTGGGAAAACATGAAGAGGGTGATTGCTGATTTTGTGTCAAAATGTATGGTTGGCCAACAAGTGAAAGCTAGAAGGAAATAACCAGGAGGAGTCTTGCAACCTCTTCCCATACCTGAGTGGAAATGGGATAACATTACGATGGACATTGTCATGGGTTTACCAAAGACTATTATAAGTAATTAGGCAATATGGGTCATTGTTGATCATCTTACTAAGTCAGCACATTTTCTTGCTATAAGAGAAGATTTATGACATGAACGTCTTGCCTCATCCTCCTCCTCCAATGGCCCGAAAGCCTTCATTTTTTTATTGATTTTGATAATCCACCTTTCAAGGGGAGAGGAGGAACCCTTACAAAGCCCGTTGGAATAAGTATTACATGGCCCATTGGCCTTATAGGAATTCATTACCCTTAGGCATTAAACATTACATAAAACCCAGACTAACAACTGGGAATTGCTCTTCCCTAACATCTTCATCCTGAAATCAGCTCCCACCATTGCATGGTTTTTTGGCTAGGCTTTCCTGTGCATGAGCAGGATTGTCCTAGTGGATGGTGCCATACTCTATCATTCCTGCAATCCATTTAAATTTTTCTATGGTAAAAGATCCTTTCTACTCCTCCTTCAGAAGCTTTTTCCTTGTAGGTTGTCTCGTTTACATCTGTATTTAAGGTGTCCCGAAGGCCTTTAGGTGGACCGAAGGCCTTGAGGTGGCATGATGGCCTTACTGACCCGAAGGCCTAGGTGGGCGGAAGGCCTTAAATCACTCGGGGACCAAATCGGTGGCCCGAAGGCCCAAACGGGGGAATATTTCCGGCTGCTATAGTGCCAAACAGTTCCTACTACAACACTTACTACAGTTCTTCCCTGTACCTGCTAAAGTATTGAAACTGTACCCCGAAAATTAGCCTTTGCTTCGATTTGATCCCGAGTCTCTAGGATATACAAAAGTAATCCTCACCAACTAGGCCGAGGCTCATGTGCGACTTGAAATTCTAGAAAAAATATATATTAATGAAGTTGTAAGACACTATGGTGTACCCCTATTGATTGATTTTTATCTCAATCCTTATTTTACATCATGATTTTGGAAAAGTCTTTAGAAGGAAATGGATACTGAAATTTTTTTGAGCACTACTTACCACCCTTAAAATGATGGAAAATTAGAACGGACTATTCAAACCTTAGAGGACATGTTGAGATCTTTCTCACATGACATTCAATGTTTGTGGGGTCAATATTTACCTCTGGTAGAATTTTCCTATAACAATAGCTTCCATTCAAGTATTCAGATGGAACCATATGAAGCGTTATATGGAAAGAGATGTCGCACACCATCTTTTTAGGATGATGTATGTGATAGAAAACTCGTAGGCCCAGAACAAGGTAAGGAAACAATGAAAAAGGTGAATATAATCCAATCCCACATCAAAACTGCTCAATGTAGGCAAAAGAGCTATGTCGATAATCGGAGGAAGGATTTGTTATTTCAAGATGGAGATCATGTTTTCTTGAAGGTTTCTCCATGGAAGGGTGATATATGATTTGTTATGAAGGGTAAATTGAGTCCTAGGTACATCAGAACTTTCAAAATTGTAGAACGAATTGGAGTTCAGGCTTATCGTTTGGCAATGACTCCAAGTCTCTCCAAAGTTCACAATGTGTTCTACATATCATTATTGATAAAATATTTTCCGGACACAACGCATGTACTCAACTGTGAGGAAATTGAACTAGAACCTGATTTGTCTTATTGTGAAGAGCCTGTCAAGATTCTTGATACCATATTACCAGTCCTGAGAAACCAGATGACTCATCTGGTAAACTTTCTATGGGGAAACGATAAGATGGAAGACGCAACGTTGGAACCAGAGGAACATATGATGAAGAACTGCCTGAATATTTTTCGGTGGTAGTATTCTAGAAATTTTTTAGGACAAAATTATTTGATGGAAGGAAGAATGTAACACCCCAACCTTCCATTATATGTTTCCCTTTGAATAATGCAATAGCTTTCATTATACGTAACTTCGAGATTCTAACACACTACGGCCAATCAAAATAGCCATTATGAATAGTAATACCCACTTATTGTAATTTTATAAATTTTATTCTTCATTTTTGAATTCAAAATATAGAAATTATCTTAGGGTGAATATTTTGTATTTTTCTATAAATATTCAATTTTTTGATGAATAGTGAAAAACACTACGTTGTTGGTTAAAATTGAGTTTTTTTTAAATAATTATTTATTTTATTTAAAATTATTTTACCTCAAAATAGATACATAATACTTATATAAATTCAATGTAATTTATTGGAGGAATTTTATAATAAGTTTAGATATATAAAAATTTTATTGAACTTTTTACAGTATTTTACCCACCTCCTAGGAACATTTTCAAATTCGCATAAAATTTAATTTTACCGCTTCAATGAGTGAAATTTAAAAAATAGGAGAGACTCGATTAATATCCGTTACTAAAATGTGGTTCAATAAGTTGAAAATGATTTTTTGGATAATAGTAACAGTTTACTTTTATTTACCATAGTTAAAAGTAAACAAGGTAATTAAGGGTAAAAATGATATTTAAATTAGCCCAACACTTGTCTTAATTATAATTGATAAGTATAATTCGACCAAAAACACCCTTAAGAATAAAATATGTCCCCCTTTGGTCCACTTGGATTACATTTAGGCATTTATCATTATTTTATTTAAAGAATTGTTAAAAGTGTAAAATTCAAAGTTTAATAAACAACCATTTTTAATATAGGGTTAGAAGAAATATAAATTAGACTATAAATATTAATTATAAATCTAAAAATATTTCCTAAATAATGGTATTTTATCTATAATTTTTAGACATTAAATAATTTAATTTATTTCTGACACAATGATGATGTAAAGACCCGCAAATTTCAAGGAAATTTTTTTCTTAATTTTCTTTGGAATTTTACAAGAGCGCAGCTTCAGACGGCACCTGATTCCGAGGCCCGGTGTGCCCGGAATCAATTTCCGAAGTTTGGCTCGGGTACGTTCAGTGAACGGACGAGCGGGTTTTTCTATCTTTTGAACCGGTGCCCGGAATCAAATTCTGAGGGCACCGATGAAATCGCAGCGCCGGTATTTGCTTAGAAACGCCTCTTCCGGAGTTGCGTTTGCTCAGACGTGGTTTTTAAATTTTGCGGCTTAAGTCAGAAATAAAATAAAGTTTGTGCGACAACTTTATTTTATTTCACTTAAACTGCTTGGAAGCCACTTAAAGTCACTTAAAGGCGGCTTGAACTGAGTTGAACTGGATAGGATGCTATCCAGAAATATCCTACCCCTTGGTAGGATATTTGTGCGGTGGGACCCGCACGAGCCCCGCCGTTTCTTTCGCTAAGTAACGCACCCGCGAAAACCCGTCAAAGTAACTGAAAAGTCAACCGACGCATTTTCTTTAATTCTTAACAGACCATTTAATTGGGCGGTTTATTTCGTGAATTAAATGGACTGTTTCTTCGTGAATTAATTGGGTCGTTACTTATGCGTTTTACGTTTGTTGGCAAAATAATAAAATAGACAAACTTGTCTATTTTGGAGGATTGCTATCGTTGTGCAATTCCTCTGAGCCTCCACCCTCTCCGCGAAGAACGCGAAGAACGCGAAGAACGCGAAGAACGCCGGAACCGGAATCCGACGACGCACGATCCGCGACGTCAACAGCTTTTCCGCGACCTTCTTCTTCTTCTTCTTCGGTGCCTCTTCTTCCGCGGCGAACCTGCGATCGGCGGTTAAAGGTGAGAATCGAAACTTCTAAATTCTCCCTTCTTAATTTAAATAACAACGGATTTAATTAATTAAATCTGTTTGTTCTTGATCCGGAGATTGGCGACGCGACGCCGGATACCGCGACGACGCGACGATCTCCTTCTTCCGCGACGAGCGATTCCGCGACGACCTCTCGTCCGACGACGACTTCGAGGTAGGGATTTATTTTGGAAAAGTTACCCCTTTTAAATTTTCTCGTGAACGTTCTTGAAAATTTAAAAAGCCGGTTTCAAGCGAACAATTTTATCTTTAAATAAAATTGTTGGATCATGTGTTGATCATCTTATTTCTTTTCTCCCGTTGTTTATGATTAACGCGGAGGGAGCGGGTCTAACGAACAAGACCCGGCAACCCTCCGCCGATCTTCCCTTTTTGTGCGGATTTGGCGGACGACGACGAACCTGGCGGCAAGGGCAATCCGTTGTTTCCGCAGTGAAGATCGTCCCCCGGGAGGAGCAACGGCGCAGACGGGAAAGGAAACGGGCCACCGGAGCAACTCCGGCGGCCCGCGGAAGGAGGCGGCGGCGCCGGCGACCGGAGGCGGCGGCGCCCGGCGCGACGCCGTGGAGATCTTCCGCCGCGGCTGAAGCCGCGGCGGCGGCGGCCGGTTCCGCGGCCGCGCGGAACCGGGAACGGACGCGGCGGCCCGGCCGCGTCCGCATGACAGGCGGCCCCCCGCGGGGGCCGCGTTTCTCCAAATGCCGCGGGTCAAACCCGCGGCGGCGGCCTGCTCGGCCGCTCGGCCGAAGCCGAGCCGGCCGGTCCGGTCGGCCGGGCCGCGCCCAGGCCGGACCGGACCCGGCCGAGTCGGTTCGGGCCGACCCGGTTCGGCCGACCCCAGGGGGGGGTTCGGGCCGGGTCGCCCCGGGCCCGGAACCCCCGTTTCGGGCCCTCTTCGGTCCTTCGCCCATATCTTGGGCCTGGGACCTCCGATTGACGAACCGTCAGCGGCTACGCGATCCTTGGATCGAGGCGGTCGTTTCGGTATATTATACTCAAGGTTTCGGAAGACTTTGGGTTCGGCCGGGTTGGTTCGTACACGAAACCAACCGGGCCCACGGAGCAGAAACGCTCATAACTTGAGCTACGGACGTCCGAACGACGTACCGTCAGCTGTGGTAGTTTCCTCTAAGTGAGACGGAACTTTTGGCATACTCCGCCCGAGGATTGGATACAGGCGGAGTACGGTCGGGTCGGTTTTGCCCTAAAAACCAACCGGGCCCCTGGGACGAAAATGCCAATAACTCTCAGACCGGGCGTCCGATTGACGCGCCGTCTGTTGCGTTGAGATCCTGTTGTCGATACGGAACTTTTGGATACATCAACTTCGGACTACGTGTCAGTTGATGTATCAGCCTCTCGGCTCGTGGAGCGGACCCTCCTAAACGAGCTCGCTATGTGCGGGAACCCTAGCGCTGGCTGTGACTTCGACGACAGAGCAGAGATCCTTCGTGGACTGCGACGACGACAGAGCAGAGATCCTCCGTGGACTGCGACGACGGCAGAGCAGAGATCCTTCGTGGACTGCGGCGACGACTTTGCAGATATCCTCAGTGGACTGCGTCGACTACTGCACTCAGCGATCCCGTGTGGATCAGTGCCTACAGGTTCTGTGTGAGCCCGATCCTCCGTGGGTCCTTACTACCGGTTCTGTGTGAGCCACTGCCTACAGGTTCTGTGTGAGCCCGATCCTACGTGGGTCTCTTGTGGGGGTTAGTACCTATCGATCCTTCGTGGGTCCGACGACTTAGACGGATCAGTGATCGTCTTTGACGTCATCTGAAAAAGTATACCTGGTTGAGCTGAATCTTCTGTTTACTCTCCTTTGTGGATTGTGTTGAACTATCCTTTGTGGATTTACTGTTTACTCTCCTTGTGGATTTGAGTCTTTCTTTCCTTTGTGGATTGAGTTGTTCTCGAGCTCGTGAGCAGAGTTAGAAATGGGGACTTAGGTATATGTATGGGCATATACCTAAGTCGAGTCAGATGTTACTTCGTGATTGCATCTTTCTTTTGTGCTATATCCTTTGTGGATTTCGGGAGACCTTCGGGGGTCTCGGGGTCCTTACTGAGTAGCTTGTACTCACCCCTGCACGGGCTATGCCCGCACCTTGTTGTGTTGGTTGCAGATGACGGACAGCGCTGATCACGGTTTGGGCGTGGAGCAGGACGGTACCTGGAGGTGGACCACTGGGCGGAACTTACTCGGAGCGGACGTGGGACCCGAGGAGCCTGGAGGCTATCTGTTCCCACCCTTCAGGTGGGATTGCCAGTGGACGACACGAGGCCGCCATCTTTTCTTCAGTTGCTGTACTTTACTTTTTCAGTT
This sequence comes from Viscum album, assembly GCA_963277665.1. Taxonomy (NCBI): domain Eukaryota; kingdom Viridiplantae; phylum Streptophyta; class Magnoliopsida; order Santalales; family Viscaceae; genus Viscum; species Viscum album. The sequence goes on along the minus strand of OY728128.1, from coordinate 2,075,951,013 downwards.
GTACTTTACAGTTGGGCTTGTATTTTCGGCCCCTTTACTTTTCTGCACTTTACTTTCCGCTTGCTGACTCTGTGTGGTTGTTACTTATAAAGGCAATGCCTTCCCTGTTTACTGGGATTTTACGCCTTTGTGCTAGTCGCCAGCCCCTGGCCTATGGAAGGCGGGCTTGGGGTAGTCACGGCACGGGCCCCGAGGACGGGTCGTGACAAATTGGTATCAGAGGTGGTCGGTTCTACCGCGGACTCTGATCGTCCTTTCTTTCTATGTGAAGCAATAGTGTTTAGTGTATTGAGTGTGGTTATCAGTTCAGGGAGCCCAGTGTTGGTGCGGCGGCCGACGTATCCGTACACCAGGACCCTGACTCCTGATTTCCGACTTAATGCATGGAAACATTGATTGCGTGTGTGTTTCAAGTTTTCTTTGTGATTACTTGTGTCAGATCACCGGGTATACTGATCTGCTTTATGAAAGTCTCAAGTTTTCCTTGCGATTACTTGTGCCAGCTCACCAGGTATACTGTTCTGACTGTGGTGCTCTTGATCTCCTTTTTAGGATGGCCCCGCGACGACTGCCAGCTAGGGTTCCGAGTGTAGGGCGCGACGGCAGCCCACCGAGCGACGAGGCCTCGGTGCAGGGCCCTTTGCCAGCTGTGGCACCGGCGGTAGCTTTACCCGCCGAGCCACCGATGCTACCAGTACCAGACGCTGACGATGCACGTCGCCTCAGGGCACTGCATGAGTTTCAGAGCCAGCGACCGCCCAGGTTTCGCGGTGAGGCGGACCCCCAGGCCGCCGAGGACTGGCTAGAGGCGGTGGTACGGATCTTCAGACTAGTGAGGACACCAGCGGATCTCATGGTGATTCTCGCAGCGAGCCTCCTGCAGGCGGCGGCAGGACGATGGTGGAGCCTGATGCTCCAGGTTCACGATGAGGCATCCCTGCTCTGGACGGACTTCGAGAGCCTCTTCCGCTCTGAGTTCGTCCCGGCCACCCTCCGAGCGGTGCGCATCCAGGAGCTTCTCCAGCTGCGCCAGGGCAGCATGACGGTCGCTCAGTACGCGGCGAGGTTCACGGACCTATCTCGCTACTCGACCGACATGGTACGGGACCCCTTCTTCCGGGCCCGGACCTTCGAGCAGGGCTTGCGACAGGAGATTCGGGCGTCGCTGATCTCCCTCAGCATTCCGACCTAGGCGGGAGTGCTGGAGCGAGCCCTCCTGATCGAGAGCTTCCTGGCAGAGCCTTCTTCAGCGGCGAGACCTAGCGCAGGGCGGCAGGTAGCTGAGTCTTCGGCAGCAGGTAGCCGACGGATGACTCACGAGTCCAGGCAGACCAGACCCCCACGCAGACGGCCTCAGGACACCGGCTCAGCAGTACGAGGCACACAGCGGAGTGCCAGCCTTTCGAGAGGCAGGTTGTGCTACTCTTGCGGCGGGCAGGGTCACATGGCTCGTGACTGCCCGACTCGCCGATCAGAGGAGCAGCAGACGGTGGAGGGGCCACCCAGGCAGAGGCAGAGGGTCGACCGTGGCGGTCCGCAGGGAGGAGGCGGACGAGGCAGAGGAGCTGGCCGAGCAGCGGGTGGTCGGAGACGCTTCCAGGCTCTACCCCCACCACCACCAGGAGGGCCACCTCGACCACAGGGAGCTGGCGGGCAGGGACAGGCCCAGCTCCAGGCAGTGGAGGCCTACGACCCCGACTTGCCAGAGATGATTCGAGGTACGATCTGTGTCTATTCCACCCTTGCTGCAGTACTTATAGACACAGGAGCGAGTCACTCTTTCATAGCCTCTGCCCTTGTTCGGAGCTCGGAGATTCCGACTGAGCCGTTGGCTCGATCCTTACGGCTAGAGACTCCTACGGGAGCAGACTCGACGATTACACACTGGTGCCGGCAGTGTGAGCTTACTCTAGGAGGCGAGAGCTTCGGCTGGGATCTCCTTGTAGCGGCGTCGAGGCCTTACGACGTCATCTTGGGCATGGATTGGCTATCCACGGTTCATGCCCAGATCGACTGTTTTAGGCGCAAGGTGCGATGTGTTCGTACCGACGGGAGCAGGTTTACCTTCACCGGCGAGAAGGGAACCTTTGCAGCACAGGATGGACTTCCGCGGAGGAGAGTGCAGCCTATCTCTCATCAGTTGGCTAGCCTCATCCTAGGAGCAGTGGACGTGCGGAGTCCGGCTTTTCCTGCAGTGGTGGACCAGTACGTGGATGTCTTTGCCGACGACGTTCCAGGGCTACCTCCTCGTAGAGAGGTAGACTTTTACATCGACTTGTACCCCAGGACAGCCCCGATATCTACTCCAGCATATCGGATGGCCCCCGCTGAGCTTCGAGAGCTGCGGGTACAGTTGGAGGACTTGCAGAGCAAGGGTTTTATCCGACCCAGTGTTTCACCCTGGGCTTCCCCGATTTTGTTCGCCAAGAAGGCGGACGGGAGCTTGCGACTGTGTGTCGACTATCGTCGCCTGAACCAGGTGACAGTGAGGAACAAGTATCCGCTGCCACGGATTGATGACCTCTTCGATCAGCTCAAGGGAGCGCGGTGGTTCTCGAAGATAGACCTCCGGTCAGGCTATCATCAGCTCAGAGTTCGAGACGAGGACGTGTAGAAGACGGCCTTCAGGTGTCGGTATGGCCATTATGAGTTCTTGGTTATGCCGTTCGGCGTAACCAATGCTCCAGCAGTGTTCATGAGCCTCATGAACAGGATCTTCCAGCCATACCTCGACCGATTTGTCGTGGTCTTCATTGACGACATTTTGGTATACTCGACGACTGAGGAGGAACATGCCTACCACCTGCGAGTTGTGCTAGACACACTCTGAGAGCACCAGCTTTATGGCAAGATCTCAAAATGCCAGTTCTGGTTACGTGAGGTCCATTTCTTGGGGCACGTCATTTCTGAGGCGGGAGTTGCAGTGGATCCCGCGAAGATCGAGGCAGTGCTAGCTTGGGAGCCACCCAGGAGCGTGACAGAGGTGCGGAGCTTCTTGGGCCTAGAGGGATACTATCGGAGATTCGTGCCAGACTTCTCCAGAGTTGCGGCACCACTCTCAGCCTTGACGAAGAAGGGGAAACCCTTTGTGTGGTCAGACAGATGTCAGCAGAGCTTCCAGGAGCTGAGACAGAGATTGACCAGCGCACCTATCTTGAGGTTGCCTGAGGAGGGAGTTGGATACGTAGTTTACTGCGACGCATCAGGGACTGGACTCGGGTACGTCCTGATGCAGGAGCGGGCCGTGATCGCCTACGGATCACGTCAGTTGAGGCCGCATGAGCAGAACTACGCCACTCATGACCTGGAGTTAGCAGCAGTGGTCTTCGCTCTGAAGACTTGGCGGCACTATTTGATGGGCGAGCGCTTCACTGTCTTTTCTGACCACCAGAGTCTCAGGTATATCTTCTCTCAGAAGGACCTGAACCTGAGACAGCGGAGATGGCTTGAGTTCCTCCAGGACTATGACTTTGCGATAGTCTATACTCCTGGGAAGGGGAACGTGGTAGCCGATGCCGTCACCAGGAGGACGGGCATTCAGCTGCTTGAGGAGGCGACGGAGAAGCTAGCCTCCTTGCAGATATCCTTCGTGGATAGAGACGGAGCAGCCTTTCTTCAGTCTCTCACAGTCTCTCCTCCACTTCTACAGCGGGTCAGAGAGGCTCAGCGTGGGGACGCTGACTGTGAGACCTGGCGTGCACTGATATCCTCAGGTCAGGCGCCTGATGGTTTCTCCCTTGGAGCAGAGCACAACATCCTTTTCATAGGGCATACCTTCGTACCAGTTGCTTTACGAGAGGAGGTGCTGAGAGAGTTTCACACTTCTCCCTTGGTGGTACATCCCGGAGTGGTGAAGATGTACCAGGATCTCAGACGACAGCACTGGTGGCCGGGCATGAAGAAAGCTGTGGCAGAGTTCGTTTCACGATGCCTCACCTGCCAGCAGGTGAAGGCAGAGCATCAGGTACCAGCAGGTTTGGTACAGCCCTTGGAGGTCCCGGAGTGGAAGTGGGATAGCATATCTATGGACTTCGTGACTGGACTTCCACGTACTTCCAGAGGTCACGACTCCATTTGGGTGATTGTCGACCGACTCACCAAGTCGGCACACTTCTTACCCATCAGAGAGCAGGGCTCAGTGGAGAGCTTGGGACGTCTTTACGTCCAGGAGATCGTACGGCTTCACGGTGTGCCATCATCTATCGTCTCCGATCGAGATGCTCGTTTCACTTCCCGGCTCTGGAAGGGGTTGCAGGAGGCGTTCGGGACGCGGCTCCATCTGAGCACAGCCTTCCACCCTCAGACGGATGGTCAGACGGAGAGGACCATACAGACACTCGAGGACATGCTCCGTGCATGTGTTCTCGACTTTGGTCGCAGCTGGGAGGACCACCTACCCTTGGTGGAGTTCGCGTACAACAACAGCTACCACTCCACCATCGGGATGGCACCATACGAGGCGTTGTACGGCAGACCCTGCAGATCACCGTTGTGCTGGACAGACCCTGGGGAGTCAGCACTCGTGGGACCAGAGATGGTCCGAGCCACGACAGAGAAGGTCCAGATCATCCAGGAGAGGATGAGGACAGCTCAGAGCCGGCAGTAGTCATATGCTGACAGGAGGCGGAGACCACTGGAGTTCGAGGATGGCGACCACGTCTTTTTGCGTGTCTCACCTCGACGTGGTGTTCGGAGATTTGGCCGAGGCGGCAAGTTGTCTCCACGCTTCATCGGGCCTTTCCAGGTCCTCAGCAGGATAGGAGAGGTGGCTTATCGCCTGGCTCTACCACCTCAGTTGCACCGGGTGCACGACGTCTTCCACGTGTCTCAGCTGAGGAGATACGTGCACGACCCGACGCACATCATCGACTTTGGGGAGCTGGACGTGGACGATGGGGCGACTTTTGCGGAGGTCCCAGTGGAGATCGAGGATCGACAGGAGCGGGTCCTACGTGGGCGGTCGATTCCTCTTGTGCGCGTCAGATGGCAGCACAGGAACCTCCAGGAGAGCACTTGGGAGCGGGAGGCTCAGATGCGTGCTCAGTACCCCCATTTGTTCCCCTAGTTTTTGATGTATCTTTACGGGGACGTAAAGCCCTGAGGTGGGAGTAATGTAAAGACCCTCAAATTTCAAGGAAACTTTTTTCTTAATTTTCTTTGGAATTTTACAAGAGCGCAGCTTCAGACAGCACCTGATTCCGAGGCCCGGTGTGCCCGGAATCAATTTCCGAAGTTTGGCTCGGGTACGTTCAGTGAACGGACGAGCGGGTTTTTCTATCTTTTGAACCGGTGCCCGGAATCAAATTCTGAGGGCACCGATGAAATCGCAGCGCCGGTATTTGCTTAGAAACGCCTCTTCCGGAGTTGCGTTTGCTCAGACGTGGTTTTTAAATTTTGCGGCTTAAGTCAGAAATAAAATAAAGTTTGTGCGACAACTTTATTTTATTTCACTTAAACTGCTTGGAAGCCACTTAAAGTCACTTAAAGGCGGCTTGAACTGAGTTGAACTGGATAGGATGCTATCCAGAAATATCCTACCCCTTGGTAGGATATTTGTGCGGTGGGACCCGCACGAGCCCCGCCGTTTCTTTCGCTAAGTAACGCACCCGCGAAAACCCGTCAAAGTAACTGAAAAGTCAACCGACGCGTTTTCTTTAATTCTTAACAGACCATTTAATTGGGCGGTTTATTTTGTGAATTAAATGGACTGTTTCTTCGTGAATTAATTGGGTCGTTACTTATGCGTTTTACGTTTGTTGGCAAAATAATAAAATAGACAAACTTGTCTATTTTGGAGGATTGCTATCATTGTGCAATTCCTCTGAGCCTCCACCCTCTCCGCGAAGAACGCGAAGAACGCGAAGAACGCGAAGAACGCGAAGAACGCCGGAACCGGAATCCGACGACGCACGATCCGCGACGTCAACAGCTTTTCCGCGACCTTCTTCTTCTTCTTCTTCTTCGGTGCCTCTTCTTCCGCGGCGAACCTGCGATCAGCGGTTAAAGGTGAGAATCGAAACTTCTAAATTCTCCCTTCTTAATTTCAATAACAATGGATTTAATTAATTAAATCTGTCTGTTCTTGATCCGGAGATTGGCGACGCGACGCCGGATACCGCGACGACGCGACGATCTCCTTCTTCCGCGACGAGCGATTCCGCGACGACCTCTCGTCCGACGACGACTTCGAGGTAGGGATTTATTTTGGAAAAGTTACCCCTTTTAAATTTTCTCGTGAACGTTCTTGAAAATTTAAAAAGCCGGTTTCAAGTGAACAATTTTATCTTTAAATAAAATTGTTGGATCATGTGTTGATCATCTTATTTCTTTTCTCCCGTTGTTTATGATTAACGCGGAGGGAGCGGGTCTAACGAACAAGACCCGGCAACCCTCCGCCGATCTTCCCTTTTTGTGCGGATTTGGCGGACGACGACGAACCTGGCGGCAAGGGCAATCCGTTGTTTTCGCAGTGAAGATCGTCCCCCGGGAGGAGCAACGGCGCAGACGGGAAAGGAAACGGGCCACCGGAGCAACTCCGGCGGCCCGCAGAAGGAGGCGGCGGCGCGGGTCGCCGGCGACCGGAGGCGGCGGCGCCCGGCGCGCCGCCGTGGAGATCTTCCGCCGCGGCTGAAGCCGCGGCGGCGGCGGCCGGTTCCGCGGCCGCGCGGAACCGGGAACGGACGCGGAGGCCCGGCCGCGTCCGCGTGACAGGCGGCCCCCCGCGGGGGCCGCGTTTCTCCAAATGCCGCGGGTCAAACCCGCGGCGGCGGCATGCTCGGCCGCTCGGCCGAAGCCGAGCCGGCCGGTCCGGTCAGCCGGGCCGCACCCAGGCCGGACCGGACCCGGCCGAGTCGGTTCGGGCCGACCCGGTTTGGCCGACCCCAGGGGGGGTTCGGGGCGGGTCGCCCAGGGCCCGGAACCCCCGTTTCGGGCCCTCTTCGGTCCTTCGCCCATATCTTGGGCCTGGGACCTCCGATTGACGAACCGTCAGCGGCTACGTGATCCTTGGATCGAGACGGTCGTTTCGGTATATTATACTCAAGGTTTCGGAAGACTTTGGGTTCGGCCGGGTTGGTTCGTACACGAAACCAACCGGGCCCACGGAGCAGAAACGCTCATAACTTGAGCTACGGACGTCCGAACGACGTACCGTCAGCTGTGGTAGTTTCCTCTAAGTGAGACGGAACTTTTGGTATACTCCACCCGAGGATCGGATACAGGCGGAGTACGGTCGGGTCGGTTTTTCTCTAAAAACCAACCGGGCCCCTGGGACGAAAATGCCAATAACTCTCAGACCGGGCGTCCGATTGACGCGCCGTCTGTTGCGTTGAGATCCTGTTGTCGATACGGAACTTTTGGATACATCAACTTCGGACTACGTGTCAGTTGATGTATCAGCCTCTCGGCTCGTGGAGCGGATCCTCCTAAACGAGCTCGCTATGTGCGGGAACCCTAGCGCTGGCTGTGACTTCGACGACAGAGCAGAGATCCTTCGTGGACTGCGACGACGACAGAGCAGAGATCCTCCGTGGACTGCGACGACGGCAGAGCAGAGATCCTTCGTGGACTGCGGCGACGACTTTGCAGATATCCTCAGTGGACTGCGTCGACTACTACACTCAGCGATCCCGTGTGGATCAGTGCCTACAGTTTCTGTGTGAGCCCGATCCTCTGTGGGTCCTTACTACCGGTTCTGTGTGAGCCACTGCCTACAGGTTCTGTGTGAGCCAGATCCTACGTGGGTCTCTTGCGGGGGTTAGTACCTATCGATCCTTCGTGGGTCCGACGACTTAGACGGATCAGTGATCGTCTTTGACGTCATCTGAAAAATTATACCTGGTTGAGCTGAATCTTCTGTTTACTCTCCTTTGTGGATTGTGTTGAACTATCCTTTGTGGATTTACTGTTTACTCTCCTTGTGGATTTGAGTCTTGCTTTCCTTTGTGGATTGAGTTGTTCTCGAGCTCGTGAGCAGAGCTAGAAATGGGGACTTAGGTATATGTATGGGCATATACCTAAGTCGAGTCAGATGTTACTTCGTGATTGCATCTTTCTTTTGTGCTATATCCTTTGTGGATTTCGGGAGACCTTCGGGGGTCTCGGGGTCCTTACTGAGTAGCTTGTACTCACCCCTGCACGGGCTATGCCCGCACCTTGTTGTGTTGGTTGCAGACGACGGACAGCGCTGATCACGGTTTGGGCGTGGAGCAGGACGGTACCTGGAGGTGGACCACTGGGCGGAACGTACTCGGAGCGGACGTGGGACCCGAGGAGCCTGGAGGCTATCTGTACCCACCCTTCAGGTGGGATTGCCAGTGGACGACACGAGGCCGCCGTCTTTTCTTCAGTTGCTGTACTTTACTTTTTCAGTTGTACTTTACAGTTGGGCTTGTATTTTCGGCCCCTTTACTTTTCTGCACTTTACTTTCCGCTTGCTGACTCTATGTGGTTGTTACTTATAAAGGCAATGCCTTCCCTGTTTACTGGGATTTTACGCCTTGGTGCTAGTCGCCAGCCCCTGGCCTATGGAAGGCGGGCTTGGGGTAGTCACGGCACGGGCCCCGAGGACGGGTCGTGACAGATGATGTAGTAATTACTTTAATAATGAAGTAGTAAAATAATTGTTATTATAAATATCCAAATAAATGTAAATTTAAAATTTTTATGAATTCCACTAATTTTCTAGTTTAACATGAAATGTTAGGGTTTATTGGATAAAATTAATTTGAAGTGATAATGTTTTTATGGCTTCCAAAAAAAATCAAAAACTAAATAGTGTCAAAATTGACATAATTGTGTTTTTAAATCAAATACTATAATATTAATTGATATAATATTCCTTAAAATATAAGGTTCGACCAAAGGACTTAGATAAGGTTATATATATTAATAATTAACCACTAGGGGTTCATTGGCCTTGTTATAGTAAGTTTATTAACCCTATAATATAAAAATACAATGAGACAAGGTAAATATCAAACTATTTAACTAGGAGTTAAATCTAAAAGATAGGGTTAATTGGGTGACCTAAACCTATAAAAAACCAATTGGTTGAGATTTTTTAGACTCAAACCCACCTTATCCTAGAAATGAATCATTTTGTGGCCATTTGAAACCGAAATTATTTTATTATAAAATTATATTTCAAGATTTTTCTAAAGTGACCCACACCACTTTTATAAAAGGGCACTTTCCCTTCTCTTTATTTCACACTTCCAAAGCCATTTTTCTCGGCCAAAACCTTCCCAAATATCCTCCAAAAATTCCTCCCTTCATCATAGAGGCCATTATTTGATCATAAATACAACTTACAGAGCCCTTTTGATCAAATCAAAGGAAGAACCTGAATATGAGGTAAATATTTCATCACCTCTTTCATGTTCTTTTTTCTTCCACATCCTCTTTCTTTTTTTCATTATAAAATAATAACTCCAGTATAATATATAATATTTTATTTTATTATAACTATTTTAAAACCATATTCATTATTCTATCTATCATATTAATAACAAAGTCACCATACGTGCGTACGTATGGTTTACAGTGTCCAAGTCGTGGTGTAGATTGTTATTCATACACATCATTATTTGAATGGGTATAATAATGATTATAACAAATGTAAATAAAAATATAACATGTTAATGATTATTTATATATGATATTCCATAAAATTAAATACAATTTAACCATAAATATAATGATATTTTTTCTCATGCGTATGTACGGATTACCGTCTCCACGAACGCGATAAGATTCATTCCCCATCATAATTATTAAAGATTAATTTTAATTTTATGATTAGTTATAATGTTTATGAATATAATTTTATTATGTATATCAATCAGATACATCCTATACATAACTAACATGACTTTTATAAGCACGCATATAAAGTAAAATGAATCAATTAACACCTGAAATGATGATACAACTAAAATATTATTAACAAAGCAGTATTATAAGATCATATATGATATTATATTTATTTATATGATTCTTTTATAATTTAATAACAATGTTATAACTATTATAAAGGAAAAGTACACGGTAAGGGTTAATTTCACAATCTCGTTATTATCTGAGGTTGTTTTGACGTATGTATCTATAGAGACCTCTTTATCATCCACATATGTGTTTTCATAAAATTATATTTCAAAATTTTATACAATTTACTAGACTATGGGTTTATTTCTTTAATACCCTTATATGACCTTATATTTTTTTAAATGAATCTTTCTGTCATTTTCCAAACAAGGTTCTTTATGACTTATCATCCACATTTGTGTTTTCATAAAATTCTATTTCAAAAAATTTATACTATTTACTAGATTATGCGTAAATTTCATTTATACCCTTATATGACCTTATATTTTTTTAAATGAATCTTTCCGTCATTTTCCAGACAAGGTTCTTTATGACCATTTTTGACAAAATTAATGTATGAATGTTTGTTTATCTTATACGGCGGGTGAGGCCATTTTCGGCTGTTATAACATTGTCAATGATTTTCTTAAAAGATTATAAGTATATTTTCAAAATAAATATTTTCCTTTATAATTATGAGACTTTTAAATTCTTCCAAAATAGTAAGAGATATTTCTCTAAAAAAAATTTATTTCATCTATGTCAATGTTCTTTGTTATAATTTACATTTTTTTGAGGTTGATTTGTTATGATACAAATATTCCATATTGTATTTATGGTTTGGAGATATGTTCGACTATGGATCTATTATTTTTATTACATTCATGGCTTATGGTTATATTTTTGACATTTCATATGCTAGTTTAAATACAAATATTTATGTTATGTTTCAACCTTTTCCTTTGAAGAAAGTATTGGACTTAGTATGTGACGGGTGGGGCCCGCTATAGCTCATTAGTGCATCGGTAGGTCTCATGAGACAATTAGACCTGGAATTGGCTGACGCCTTTCCCAATTTGATATATGGTTTTGGCTGAGGCCAAAATCATTTTTAGACGTCTTGGCCAAAGCCTTAACAATATGTTTATAAATGTTCGTCATTATACATTTCCTATTTATGAAAATAATAATGATGGTTCATTTGGTTATCCAACTAGTAGAATAACCATGACTATGTTTTATTATGGTATTATTTACTCAACTAATATTACACCCATAAAGGTTTCATGTTTATTATTTATAAAGGCATGTGTCTTCAATTATTCAACATTCCTAACGTTTATGTTATCTTCTTTTTTATTATTTAATCTTACTGAGCATTTGAGCTCACCCCTTTCATATATTTCATTTTCCAATTATATGAAGAAGTCAGTTATGAGTTATTTTCTATAATAATCTAGGAGAATTGGAAGATTCTAATGGAATAAATTAGTGTTGTATTTCTTCTCAATTTGAAATGTCAAACTTTTGTATGTATCATATTTCCAGTAATACTAAATTGTTCAGTCTTTCGGTACATGATTCCTTGTATCATGCCAATTCTAGGTAATAAAGCACTAACTCTGGGTAAATGGGGTCGGGGCATTATAGTAATTAAATTTCACTAGAAACAGTAACATTATAAAAATCATTAGTTGTTACAGTTACCCTAAATTTCCATATTCTTTATCATGGATATTCTTATTTCAAAAAATCATATATTATTTTTATTTATGGTGTTATACTATAAAATTTATTTAACTGAAGAGGGATAACTTTGGTAAATCATTATTCTTTACTCAATAAAGATATTTATTCATATGAAATATTTTTAGTCATTGAATTGATAATTAAATATATAATTAATTATTTGGAAATTTAGTAATGGGTGGTTCCCAATTATAGATTTCCACACAATGCATTAATTCATCTCATGAAAAAAATGGTTTGGTATTTGGTTGAGGCCTTATCCATTAATATAATATATCTTTTTATTAGACCTTGATGGTATGTTTATGATTTTTCCATTAAAAATTCCATCATTATAAGATTATTTTTGGATTCCCACAAGATTATTTGAATTGTTATCATATCAATGAATAAATTTCAAGCTCATATGATTTTTTATATCTAATTATTTTATCTTCATTTGTTCCTATCATATTACTCTATATGATTATGTTATTGATTAAATTACATTTTTTAGTTATTTACCTTATCCTATTGATTATGTCTTATTCCCTAGTGAGAGCATCCATTGTGCATAACACTTACTGAGAATTTCATCTCACCACTTATTTTTTCATTTTCCTTAGATATGAGTAGGAATATATTAAAAATTATAAGTATTTGAAATCTTTTTATTCACTATGATGTCTTGACATGTTTTTGAATTTAATGTGTAGTACATGTATGTATTTACTTTAACAAGACTACTAAATTATTCAGTCATTTTGGATGTGATCACTTTTGTCTTATAAAAATCTAATAAAGTTTCTACCAGATCGAGACTATTGGGATCTGTGACTTTACAGTTGGTATCAGAGAAACATTAGTAAAAACACTTTGAATAAGATTAAATAGAACATTGATTAAAAAAAATACACTATGACATAATTTAATAACATTCTCCAAAGACACTTTTTGATTTAGATGAAGATTTTTTAATATTTTTATGCACCATAATGAGTTAATAATTCTATGTTTGATTGTAATTTTAATATCACAAATATCACTTACGAGGATATATGTGATGGAATTTCATTGGAGAAATTTAATTATTTTTAATAGATATTTCTTGTATATGTAACCCTCATGTATAACATGGGTTTTAGTGAAAAGGTTATATTAAAAATAATTATATTTTAATTTGTATACATAAATTTAAATTTATTGATAACATTGTGGTGAATATGATCGTCGATGTTAATTTAATAATAGTCGATTATTATTATTTTATTTTGTGATAAAAATAAGGTTTATAGAAAACCTTAGAGGATAAAAAGTAATTTGATGATAAATATTTATTTTCTAGGATGTTCATATTATTTTTTGGAACATTATAGGAATTATATTAATATAGTTTTATAAAAATTCCAAACCTCATATAAGGTGACAACCCATCACATTAGAAAAGGATACAAGGCTTTAACTAATAACCTAAGGGAGATAATAGTCTGATGCCTTCCACTACCCTAAATGATGTTTGGGTTAGAATGGGGTTATTTTAATAAAACAGTTTGATGGATAAATATTAAATTGATTTAATGAATCATATTATAGTACAATTTTTTTAATTTTTTCTTATTACTAGTTTTCTTTAAATGTGTTATTGGGTTGAGGAATATATAAAAGAATTATGTTTAATATAAAGGATTGTTTTGGAAGATTGTTATTACAACTTTGAAAGTGTAAGATGAAGGTTTTAAGATAACCATTGATGTTAAAACATTCATTAACGAAGAGAATATTGTGGATAATTGGGATGTGGAGTAATTTTTTTATGGAATAATCTATGTCAAACCTTTGGATTTAATGTTGAATTTAGGAGACTAATGTATTGTTTTTTATATGAAGGATTAATCATATTGGGTGTTATCTTACACTGTGATAACCATTTTTTCATTTAATAAATACTTGAATAATATCTTATTAACCTTTTGTGGATTATTTTAACTGTTAAAAATTTATTTTACTACTCCATAAATAAAAAATCATCTGAGATACTCATCTGTTAATGTAATAAATGAGGTGAAAATTCATCAATGTAACGCTAATGTATGAAATTATGCTTATGGAATAAAAATATATTAAGTATATATATTTTATTTTGTTCTCTATATTGATAGTAAAATTATCCCTGAACATTTGGAAAATGATCTTAGAAAAAAATATGCATCTACCTTCATGTTTCATTAATCAATAGACTTTTCAACTATCATAGATTTATAGTTTTATAGTCGTTAACTTTCTATGGATCACTCACATTCATGTGATCAATGTTCAATATCATTGTCCATTATTATTTAGTCATTTCTCTTCTCATCCATGTATATGATTCCTCTTCCAACTAATTTTCTCTAACTTTTAAATAGCAGGTTGTGTTATTCAAAATAACCTTTGTATTTCCTTTTCATTATTTTTAAGTGGAAGTTTTATTATCCATTTTACAATGTGGGATTTCCATCAAGGAATTTTCAAATGATAAAAACATCATTTTATGAAAAAATTTATATTTTATGGAATAAAGTTTTTGAATTTTCTGATAATATAACACCCCATGATTTTAAATGAATAACATTATGTTTTATAGAGTATATAATGTACAACACCGAGCCTAAAAACCATGATATATAATTAAAATAATATTTTTATAACCTATATGTTATAATTGGTGGCATGAATAGAAATAACAAAATTTAGGGAATTATGAAAAAATATATTAGTTGAATAAAATATATTTGTAAATAAATAATAATTTTTTAATACAATTTTTACATGCTTCAAAAAAATATTTTTCATCAAAAAGGTTTTTTTATTTTTGGGGTAATATATTTAATTTTATTGAAAAATTAAATTGTTATTTTAAAATTTTAGTTCACTTTTAAAATAATTATTTCAACATTAAATTATAGAAAAATTTCATATTTTTTTGAAAATAGTAATTTTCAGTGAATATTGAAAATACACCTTTTTGTGAAGTTGTCACAACTTTTAAATAAATTAAAAGAATCATTATGATTTGAATATTAACTAAAATTAACATAATTTTTATTCATTTATATTTAATATAATTAATTTTATTTTATACATCTTTATACCAGGTTTCTATATAAGTTTATTCTCAATCATAGAAACACATTTTTTCTAAAACCTGTTTTTAAGTGAAAAATGTTTCTCCATGTTAATTAATTAAAATAACCCCTAATATGGTATAATTTAAATTAATTTTACAGATTGTATATCTTAAAATATTAATTTAAATATTTATATTTACGATTACGAGTCATAGTGTTAATGTAAACGAATATTTTCATTGGAAAAATCATTTAAAGGAACAACTTTTCATCCCACTTATGGGTTTGAATTTATATTATATTCTACCATGTATATGAATTAAATTTCTTTAAATTTATTCTATATTTATAATCATAATAATTAATATTTTAAAATATTATCAACTTTATTTCTTATCATCGTGAATAATAAAAATTGTAGAAATTTTATATCGTGGTTAAGGGTAAAATAGGTTTATTAGGTGTTAAACTAAATAGATAAGTGTTATAAAGACCTAAATAATTATATAATTTTTATAATTGATCCTTATTTCATCCAAATATCATATAATTTCTATAACATTCCAAATTTGGACCAATTTTTCTTGATTATGACCATTATAATAATTTATTTAGAGAAAAGGATAAAATGTCACCCTCGTACTTTTAGAAGTATCATATGTGTTATCATTGATATAAAAAGTATTTATCATTTATTATAAATTTTAATTTTGAAGATAATTTTTTTTTCATGGTAATTTATTTCTAATTTTTACTAATGAAATATTCTCCATAAATTCTTATATAACACCAACAGAATAATAATTTAATTACAATGAAAATAAAATCGATGATATTATAAAATTTTAAAATAATATAATTTGAATAAGCTATTGTGTTAAAAAAATTATATAATTATAATATTTTATGAACGTTTTAATGATATATATTTCAGTTCCATCATTTTCTTGATATTTTAAAAGTCAAATCAAATGATAAGTGACCAAATTGACATTAATGTGATTTTATAATAAATAATACTTTATTAAATGAATTAAAATTACTATAATTATTATATCTGGTGTAGTGAATTAAAAATGGGTTATAATATTAACCATGTTCGATTTATATGTCTTTTGTCCTCTTATAGTTTCATTATTAACTCCAAAATTATAAAAATGTTAAAAAGCATAATTAAGGATCAAATTGTGTTTCAAATATTACATGAGAATGTGTTAAAATAAATTTTCCACAAACACTGTTTTTTTATATTGATCGAATATATTTTATATTTATAATCATTGGGAATAAAATATCAAATTAGTTCAATTATATTTTTAGTCTTAAGGATAAATTACCTATGATAAAAAAGTAGTTATCATGGTGAAAACTAAAAAGGGTTAAAGTGAGTAACCTTAGAGGTTAAGGTAATAAGAGTTGACAACAAGTTTATTTTCAATTATTAGGGAATATATTGAACTTATATTCTAATAAATCCATTATTTATCCATTTTAGAGGCATTTGATTGTGAGATATTTCCCATTATTGAATACTGTTTTATATTTACAAATATTTCACTCGTCCTCACTTATGAAAGGTCACCCCTTGTCCTCCCCTAATCACACTTCAAGATAGTTTTTATTTTAAAAATACCTTATAAAATAAATTCCTTCCATATTTAACCACTTTATAAAGGAATTTTTTTAATATAAATGCATCTTAAGGATTATTTTGATGTAAACCTAAATAGGTTGTCCAAAAAAGAGGTATCATTCTTAACAAATCATTTTTGTTTTATTTCTTCTTACACAAAATTAAAATATATTTAAATCATGATGATATAATAACATAATACTCTATCATATATTTAGATGTATTTATTTCAATTTAATAGCCTGTGTGAATATCCTTTTCCATTAAATTGGGAAAAAATTGGCAATCATATATAGGGCGGAACATGAGCTCCATTTTTATAACATAGTTCATTTTTCCTAACCATATTTCATGGATGGTTTTAAAATTATAATTGGAGTATAAAAGTTATAATTATTTTATGATTATATTTATGGTTATATTTAATAATGACCACTTTTACCATAATTAAACTATCAAATTCCTTTTGGACATATGAACTGAATATTGTCAAAACCATAACATCAAATTAATTTAATAAGTAACTAAATATAACATGGTATTAAATAAAATTAAATTAATAAAAAACAAGAAAATTTGTTTTTATGAATTTAAATAAAAAGCCTAATTTTATTATTCTTGAATAAAAATATCGTATATGATGAGTTAGACCTAATGTAATGGATTTCAACTCAATTTTCCATTATTGTGGTATATTTTATTATTATACAACTATTTTATTTTAATATAGCTTTTATAATGTAAATTTTATATGTTATGTCATGAATAATTCATCATTCATGATTATTTGTGTTTTTAAAATTAATTATTTCATCCAAGGGTATTTCTTGTGAAATTTACCAAGTGGAAAGGTGTTATGTAAACCAATTGCTTTTCATTTAGTTTTATTACTTATTTATTGACTTTAAAATTCTATGATTATGTGTGTACAGTATTTTGATTATTTTATATTATATTTCCACTTGTTATATGTCGATATAATTTTATTTATAAAATAAATTCATTAATTAATACATACATAGACAATCTAATCTTTGTAATAGATTTTGTCATAATTTCCACTCCATTGAGTCAAATTTAGTATTATGAACCTATTTATTTTAATGAGGTGTATCTACTACCCCAAGAATATTTTATATAATATGTATATTTATATTAATTATGCTTAGTTTTTTATTTTATGTTACTTATTTTAGTGGGATTTGATTCAAAAGTTACCAAAGTGGTAAGTGTTTATTCAAAATCTTTTCATTACTCATGATTATTTATTTTCATTTATCAGATGATTGAGTTATATTTTATTTCTATCATAGACCTAAGATATTTTCTTATGATATGATTGATTATTTAAATTATATTTTTTCATTTCATTTTAATCTATTTATATTTCCAAGATATAGAAATCATTTTTGTATGGAAAACTGAAATTATTATTCAACTTGATCGAGAAACTTTTTCCAACATATCTATATATTATATAACCTTTATAAGATATTCATTTTAATATTATCCAGGTTTTTATTAAATATATTTTAACCCATGTTTAAATTTATAAATATGGTTTAAACGGATTATTATTATTTTTTTGGAATATGGTACTTATTAACATTTTTCCAAAAATTTAGAAGAAATATTTTTTAACATGTTCAGAATGAACATTATTTTTATAAAAACCACCCACTAATTTTAATATCCCTTTTAATGTTTTAGATGTTTGTTTTTAATGAAATTGTTTTTCATATTTTTTAGGGAATTTTTTAGTTTTTAATTTTTTTAAATGTGAAAATGGTATTTTACTAAAGGAGTTTTTTATAATTTTTAAACTATTTAAATTAATTTAAGAAAACCAATATTTTATTCTATACTAGATATATGGTATAATAAAACCATCCTTAATCTTTCTAAGGAATGTTTATGACCATTTTATGTAGGAAAAGTAATTAAATTCACTTTATTGAATAATTTTGTAGTCATTAACTTTTTATTGAAACATTCACTCTCTTATGATCATTATACATTACATATCCATTACATATCCATATTATTTATCATTTATAATCTTATTGGTTTAATGGTACAACATTTCATTGGTGGTGTTTTACTATTAATTTTTTGTATTTCCTAGGAAAAGCATTTATAATATAGATATTTATTAATAAAAAATATTATTTAGGAAATGAATTTGTAATAAAATATATGTGGAATATATTTTACATGAAGTTAGAGGTGGGTCTCGGTTATAGATAGCCCCTTGATGAATTAGTAGTTCTCTTGGGACTAACTAGTTCAGGTATTCGGCTATGGCCAATCCATTTATGTAAGATTTCTTCCCATAAGGCCTTTACAGTACGATAATGATGTCCAGAAATTTTCATTCCATAATTATTAAATTAGATAGTGATGTCCATGTTATTATTTGAAAAGTTATAAAATACATCGATAAGTTTGAAGATCCTGTGATTAGTTATATGGTATTTTTTTATAAACATTTATTCCTTCCATATTATTAATCATGCCTAAGTTATTGATTAAATGGAATTTTTTTTCTTTTATCTTCTTATCCATATTGATTATGCCTTATTTTTTCATGATAGCTTCCATTGTACATAACCCTTAATAACCATTTTATCTCAACCATTATTCTTTAATTTACCCATGAAATAAAGTACTTATATTTAAATATGTTCATGGATGAATAATATTTAAAGTAATTATGATGGTTTTTTATGTTTTCAAATTAAATATTAGATTCATGTATGACTCTAGTTTACAAAAAAATTTAAACAATTTGGTCTTTTGGGATGAAATATCTTATATCTTATTCCAATGTAATATTGAAACCACCGACTCTGGTCTATTGGGTTTTGGGTATTTAAAAATATGATAATATTATAATTGTTTTATGATATTTTGTAAAAGATATATATGGTTTTCATTATGTAATGGCTTGTCGAGGAATTTTAGAGAGCTCTAATGCATTAGGTAAACTTAAATATCTCAGGAGATAATAAGGACTAGAATGGTGAGTAATGTGAGTTTAATAGGGAATATTTTCAAATAATATAGTCTTGGGAGTGAAATGTATCTAAGGGAATGATAAAATAAATAGCGAACCCATTCTATTATTATTTTCATTACAATTATCCTTGATTATAGAAATGATTTTTATATTCTTTTGTGTATTCCAAAAACATATTCCTTATTCTTATGTTATGTTATCTTGGTACATGATTTATTATTGATTCTTATAAACTATTATGACTTATGTATTCTGTTATGATAATGAATTATTCCATGATTCAGGATTAATGATCATTTACTGAGAGGTAATTACTTTTTTTATGGTATATTCATGTTATTATACCCTTGTGATTGTCTTAATCTCATTTATGATGATTGATTGATATCTATTATTCTTACCCTTAGTGATTATATGAGATCACACTTTCTTAAGTTTCTATTCCCCATGTTAAGAAGAATAGTTTTATGTATGGTGTTTCTAAAAATGGTGTTAGTTGTGTTGAACTAAGTGGGAGATGATGTAGATATTTTATGGACAATTTTTTAATGTAACCAATTTTCATGAGAAAATCAACCACTACAGTTATAGCATGTATAGGGTTGGTATCTAATGGATATTCATATATTAATATTTAATATTTATATATGTAAATTATGGGTCATTATATGGTGCTACACTATAGTGGAGGTCGTGGTGGTATTCGAAGATTGTCACTATGGGTTTCAAAGTTGTGTGATATGAAAATTTCAAACACCTTGAAAACGGAATCATGGTTTGACTATGGGTTCCATTTGTATGTTGGGAGTTCACCACATAAAGAGGAAGGATTTTTGGACTCTTTAAAAAATGGATGGTTAAACTGGCCTTGGTTTATGTTTTCTATCCATCTCCCAAACCTTATCCAACCATTACACCACTCACTACCCTCGAGTCACTCCTCAAGGAGTCCAAACTCCTTAGATCAATATATTTATGCCACAAATCATGTTATCCTTTTATTTATATCCTATTTATCATTCACATATTATTATTTCACTATATGAATCATTTTAGTAGGATTTATATATTCTAGTTTAGGATTCAAGATTGTATTAATGGTGGTTTTAATTCATGATTTTTATGGCGTTTTTTATAAGTCTTCCATATACAATGCTTTTTACTCTCTATTCGGTTCATTCGCGGATAATTTTCAGCCTATAACCAAGTTAGGAGTTATGTTACTTCTTCATTTATTTATGTGAATGTGTGAATGAATCACTATTTAGTCCATTGTTTAAATTTTTCTAATTGACCCAAAAAATATAATAATCTCGAAAAGGAATAACACATAAAATTATTACGATATGTTTATAAAATTATTAAAAAAATTGGAATTCGTGTACAATATCATTTAGTTTATACAGTGTAATTAACCACATACAATTGAATAATTTTGTTTTCATTAAATCTAAAAAAATTATAACTTGAATCAAATTTTGTAGTTTAAAGGGTTAACGTTAAATTAATACATATATTTAAAACCCAATGATGTTCTCACATGTTATAGTGGAATCATTATTTCTCTTATAATGATATTTTTTAAAATCATTTGTGTTTGTGAATTTAATATATAATTATCACATTTTTATGTTAGTCAATTTTTCTTTTGGAGAATTTAATTAATAGCATGGGACTTTAGGGTTATCAAGATGAGCTTAGAGTAGGAATTTCTCATCGATACATTATTAATAATACATGATTATTTATTGATGCTTTATTAATTCTTTTCTTGATAGAAAAGCAGATGGATGATGTTTTCTTGATTTGTTTCTTCTTGAGGGATGTAATTGATGTTATTAACTTGGATTTTTTCTTATATGTTTTTCTTTGGATAAGTTATATCATGCCATGATGATTAAGAGAAACTAAATGAAATAATAAATGAATGGGATTTAGTTATGGTGTTCATAAAATATTATAACATACATGAGAATATAAGAATAAAAATAAATAATTTCTTTGGATCTTTTCAAAATAAAATTCAAATTCAAATTATTGGAAATAATAATGTGGATTAATTAATTTTTAATTAATTAATTATGAACATGGATCTCGTATTGTAGTTTGGTATCATGTCGTTATGATAGTAGCATATGAATCTAAATCTTGGTAGTTTCCCTTAGTATGGTTCTGTGTGAAATTAATATATATTTTCAAATTTCATGGTCTACGCCACCCAAGTTGGTAGGGAAACCGACATCCAATTGTTTTTGTGGTGTTTTCTCTAACATAAAATATTGAAATGGAATGGATGGAGGAACTCTCCCTCTCCCCTGATATCCCTCTATAAATGGATGATTAAAAATATCCTAGGCTATAATGTCTTACATTACATGGTGTGTTAGTACAAAGGCTATGATAGATAATGTTTTAATATACATTTATGTGTTAGTGGTAATGGATTGAGTTATGAAACATACATTTATCAATTCATGATGAATCTAACTTCACATGGGTGTACATGAATGGGTTGTTATGGATTGATGTATAATGAATTTACACAAAATATAGTGTCTTCTAAATATAAATGTGGTCACTAGTGTGATATTATGATAATGAGATGTCAGGTTTCAAAAGATGTTGTAATGGATGGTATACAATTGTAAGAGGTGCATGATGATTTATTTGAGGGATGATCACATGACAAGGTTGTGTGGGCTTGAGTGTGAAAAACCAGTGGAGTAGTGGAAACATTGTACCTTTATTTATATAGATAATTTTTTCTATAAATGGTTTTGATTTAAAAATTATTTAGTGAGTGATACTTGTTGAGGATGGAAAACTAGTAAAACAATTTTAGGTAATGAGTTAGTTTCATCTATTTATTAACTGGGATTTAGTACAACTTTTAGTTTGGTATTGATACCTACTATTAAATTTGGTACCTATATTTTTCCTTTCAGATTATGTATGAAATTATATGAATTGGGATTTATTATCGATTACTCAACATTTTGGTTTGTGGGTTATCCTTATTGTCTGTTAATAATTAATTTATAATGGTGGGGATTCTTCCCATGTTGGTGACTGATACACCGTTGGTGTAATTATCTAACCTATAACCTATTGGATGGAGGAATCATGTATCATTTTCTCTCTCCCTTCATTGTTAGCCCATGTGGGGTACCTTTGGAGGGAGGGGTCATGGAAAAAAACTAACATGGTTAGTTAAAAAATAGATTTAATGAATAAATATGATATTTATAACATAATAAAGGTTTTTGGAAAGATAATTTTTATATTATGAAAAAAAAATTAAAGAATAAAAAATCATCATAAGATTTAACCACCTAAAAGGGGGAAAAAGAGAAAAAAAATTATTTCAATTTATAATGAACAACTGATTGAATTATAAGAATTTTTAAAAACTATTATTGTCAGAAAACTAGTCAGGTCGTCATCCGACCCAACGCTCGACCCGGTCCGCAACATAGCCTGAAGGGCGTTCCTGATCCCCATGGGATGGCAACTAGTGGAAGGAATTAAAATAAACCAGTTGGGAATGAATTTGTCCCATAGCAAAGATGAATAAACATAACCTAAACAAGAAGATATATAAATGGAAAAAAGAACCAAACAACTTGGCAACGGAAAGAAAAAGAAATTAATGAAGCGATGTGATATACCTCAGGTGACCCCGTGGTTCACCAGGGAATTTAAACCACACTCGCTTCCAAAAGAAATCCGAGTATGAAACCTGCAACTGAAAAGTAAAGTAGGAATGAGCATTGAGATGATATGTAGGAATGCCAAAAGATGACCATGTCCTATGCCCCTAACTTTAGTAAGAAATCCAATTATTCCATTTTGAAAATTAGATATATTAAATTAATGTTTTTCCTTCTTTTCCAAATCAATTAACGAGTTTTCATTTTCAAGTAAAGTATTACACTCTCACTCCATTTTCAAAATAGGTTCCAAGAATTAATTTTCATTTCAAAATGAAAAGAAAACAGTTTGGATTGAAATTTGGTTTTGAAAAATAAGTCATCAAATATGAACACACAGAAATTAAAATTACATCACAAGAAGCATGCCGCAAATGATCACCATGGGTAATACCTATAGGTAGGTAGAACAAGTGGGAACCTAGATACCTCATACCATGGGGAAACATGGCTTAGAAACCATGACCCTTAGAAAAATGTGGTTTACAAGACCATGACCCTCAAAAAACATGGCTTAGAAGACCATGATCCTCAGTCATTCATATGTTTAGTTAGTGTTGTTGCGTCAATACTGTTAGACGATCTGAGACGAACCCCTGCTGTGTCATCTATCGTACTAGTCCTGGTCACCCACCTAGATACCCAATATTCCCATTGTGCTCTATTTCATGTGGTGGTGAGTTTTTCTTTATCTATGAAACATATATGTACATAAAATTTTCATTATCAAAAACAAATTTACCTCTCAACACCATTCTCCCTCCTTAAGCGCATTCCCCCTCTTTCACGTCACACAATGAATAAGTGTCAAATTAAGAACATGATCACAAATTCAACATAAAAATATTTTTTTTTCTAAAACCAAATGGGTCGTGTCTCAAGAGAGGATTTTATTTTTCATAAAGCATTATTATGATTCCAAACAAGCTTTCTTACATAAAGGGAATTTTTTTCTTCAATTAACTCACCAAAAGGCCAAACAACTTTTTGAATACACATTACCAAATTTCAAAACACATAGAAAATCAATTTTCCAGAAAGAGTCACTTAAGACCAATATCATTAGAAATACGCTTCAATTATCGAAAAAAATGCATAATCATTTCAAGCAACCAAAACCAAATTTCATAGAATGTGTATATAGAAAAAATTTAAAAAAATACTTTTCATACAAGAAATAAATTATGAAATTTAAATTAAAATCATAGGCATAGGAGACCTACCTCAAACATGTCGTTATTTGTCGACGACCACTCGAACTGACCCAGTGCACTTCCATGCACATGCATTTGTACATATTTATATATAAATACCCTAGTTGCATTGCACATATTCCCCACGCTGTGTGGGAATATGTACAAAGAGGGAATATATATATATATATCTATGTCGGTGTGTGTGTTTTTTTACCTTATGCATGAACATGCAAGCATTCTTGACACCCGCAACTTGAAACCATACATCAGAGTTCAACGTGCTATAAAAATAATTCAATAAAACAATTAAGCACTTAAAAATCTATAAAAAGTTTCAAAATAACACATAAGGGTTTGTGCTAATGACATACCCATTTATTATAACACAAGAATCAATGAAATAAATTATAATCATCATCTCCAACAAGAGGACTCAACAAGGGAAATCAATATCACATCACAAGTGCCAATCAGGCATATCCACATAAATCTAGGGAAACTCCATTCCCATTTTATAAAACCAAACACTGTTTTTAACTTAAGGAAGCTCATCAAACACAAAGACCACCCACGCTAAAACCCATTTGGCATAAAATCCATTAATCAAGTGCATATCATCCTGAAAACATTGATTTGGGATTTTATCAAACATAAAGAATGCATAAAACGCCATTTCAAAAACAAGTTGCATTTATGAAAAGCAATCCACCATTTCGAATAAAAGTGAAAACCCAATTTGAAATCATTTGATGTCGCTCCTCAATTTAATGCCAAATTCACTTTTTAAGACTTCATTTTTCACCTAATCAAAACCAAGCCAAGACAAGACCCATTGCCTCACTTTAAAACCATTAAAAGGACCTAAGTGCAATTCATGTAATGCCAATCACAATTTAAATATTACAAATTTAAATCATAAAATGAGGACTCAAGAAACCAACCATTAACGCCAAATCCAAGGAATACTAAAATGGGCTCAAAACAACACAAGGATATCAAATATATTTATATTTACTTCAAAGGGAAATAAAGCATAGGCATAACAGAATTCCATTGGAAACAAATTGCATAGTGACACCTACCTCAAAGAAGATAAGATCTGGCCGAAACACTCCGACACTTGATACCCTTGATGAAGACTTCTCCGCACTTGAGCACACATGTATTCTTATATATATATATATATATCTGTGTATGTGTGTGTGTGTCTACCTTTAATCCATTATACATTTTCCCCGCACCATGAGAAAAAATGTGAACGGAAGAAATATATATATATATATATATATACATACCCCTATATGCGAGCACTACAACTTAAGAATCTATCAACATCCTACAACAATTCTAGGAATCAAAATCACTAAAACCCCCAAAAATAATGTGCAAAACACTACTATGAAAAAAAGACACTCACCCTAAGCGGTGTTGACAAGCCATGACAAGCCAATCTTCTTCGCCTTCAGTGGAGGATGCCGAATTTCACACAAATATGTCCCAAGAGGCGTTCTGCATACCCTAATGACAGAAGTAACCAAAAGTAAAATGGATTAATCTGAGACCTAAGGTTTGTCCAATTGGAACGGAGTAATGAAGATAGGATAATGGGAAAAATTGAAGGAGTATACAAAGGAAAATGTTATTACCTTGACAAACCGAACAACATCCTAGAAGGAACCTGAAGGAATCGACGAATGGTGGAGGGGTCGTGAGGGAGGGAGGTGGCTTGCCGGAGTGCCTTGGCTAGTGTTGATCATGCAAAGGAGAAGTGCAATATGAAGAGGTGGGGTGGCGTGAGGAAGGTTTGGCCGGAGGAGGAGGGTTACCTTCTAGAGGGGGGAGGAAGAGGCACAGAAGGCCTTTCCCTTGTGAAGGGGGTCGCACGGGCGGTGAGATGCAGGGAGAGGGTGAGAGAAATGTGACACAGCAAGGGGAGGAAGAGAGAAAGGGGAGAAAGTGGAGAAAAAAAGAAAGAGATAAAAGAGGGGAATAAAAGAAAATAATGGAATAAGAGAAAATAAAATAATACAAATAATATTAACATTAATACTCATAAAAAAATAATAATTATTATAATAAACTTAATAATAATAATATCATTAACCATAATAATTATATTATTAATTGTTAAAAAAATCCATTTATTTTATTTTCATTCATTTTGATTTTAATTTAATAAATTATTAAACATTAATAAACTAAAGGACAAATAACAATAGATCGATAGATTAAAAAAACTATGACCAAAAGTTACTGGGTAGGGGTGTGAAAATTCTCCCCACCACAAAAACTTTCTACCCCTAGAAACTCAGCCAACCCAAGCAAGGAATCAAACTTGAGTTCTAAACTGAACGAGGCCAACAAAATCACAAATGCAGTGTGACTTTTAACTCCATCAGTCACACCTGACCAACTATAATGGAAACTGCAAAGCGAAGAGAACTCTGGAAATGAGGAGGGTTCTCCCCACCACAAGAACCCGACTACCACAACCAACATTGACACTCAGCACATGCCAACTCTAGAAAAACTAACTTGAACCAGAGCGAAAACTGCCAACAAGGACCAAAACTCTTATACAGATTAACTCTTAAAGTGACCACAACAAAACAAAATCTATGGTGGGTCTCCCCACCATCTAAGAACCGACTAGCTTAATCCAATTATCACTGACCGATAAAGGCTCAACACAAACTGACCTATGAACTCTTTACACAAACCAAGCCCCCACAACATGTGGTCTTTGACCAAAGACCCCAAACTGAAAGGCGGACCAAAGCCCTATTCATTATTTCCCAAGACACATGTTTCTCCTGAAACGAGCACATCCTAAAACAAGAGCGGGTCACCAAAGGATCTAGACACACAATTGACAATCATTACGAGACTCAAGGACCTAAAGAGACAACCTTCAATGCTCACATTTGAGTCGGCGCAACTATCGAAATTACAAAAGATGAGATCACCATGCCTTCTTACAACCAAGGTGGGTTATTCAAAGAATAAAGACCACAATGAGGAATAGAGGCCTGTACGCCTCTTAAAACAAAACATAACCTTCAAAGATGAGGGAGTTACAATAGAGAAATTTAAATCATCCCTATTTCAGCACATGAGAAAATAGTTAGACCAAGGTGCCCCACACCCAACAGTTCCTGACTCTGTGAAAAGATTCAATCTGAGAACTGTGGCTCGATCTCGGTTGTCTTATAGCATCTGATGCCCCGCAGTCAGAAGCTGACATCCTTCGGTTGAGACTCCTGATGACGATGCAGCTAGTAGAACCTCTCCAATTGTCTCAAATGGCCACACTAATGGCAAGACTTCAGAGGATGATGACAAGGCGACTTAAAGTACCCAGACTGAGCACACTTGAAGAAAACTAGAGAGTGGTCTGACTAATAGAAGATGGAATTGACAAGAAAACTTGTCTGAGACAGGTTCCTTCAGACTTCTCTCATAGAATGGGTAACCATCCCAAACACCAAAAGGAATCGGTCCTTGAACAATAGCAGAAGACCCAACACAAGAGAAACTTTAACTAATTCTACGATGTTATCTTCGGAGAAAAGGGAACCAACTCCATGAGATTCCCAACGTAGGCCTTCACTATCCTTTGGCCTTGCTGGAAATTCATGAGATTTTATGCTTCCCTAGACTTTACTTCCACTAATATAAACCATCAAACGAGAGTGTTCCTAAACACCTTCCAAGACATCCCATCATGCAACGATGTCGGAATTTCCTCCCACACCAATCCAATGTTGAACCCTCAAATGAACTCCAACCAGCACGAAATCACATACCATTGAGACTTTCCAATAACCTAAAAAC
Organism: Viscum album; assembly: GCA_963277665.1. Classification (NCBI taxonomy): domain Eukaryota; kingdom Viridiplantae; phylum Streptophyta; class Magnoliopsida; order Santalales; family Viscaceae; genus Viscum; species Viscum album. The sequence goes on along the minus strand of OY728128.1, from coordinate 2,075,922,922 downwards.
ACCAAAGATTTCACCAAGTCAGTCTACTACCTTCGATAGATGATGATCACCACGGAAGATGGACAAAAACCGGAAAGAATTAAATTCCACCACTCCACTAAGAGTCTAGGTAGAACAAATAACTAGAAGAGACTTAATAGAAACCTTTGGGACTTTTCTGGAAAGCATACTAAAAAACAAGAGGCACAATTCCGTATTAAAAATTCATCATAAATAAAATTTCCCCACCTCAATCATAAACTAAATCTCAAACTCAAATTACTATTCCAACCACAATTCAGTATGTCCAAACCAAGAACCCATGAAAAAGGATTCCCAAAATCAAAATAAAACACTAAACAATTTCTTATTCACCTTTCAAAACATTTAAATTACATTTTTTGAAAACCATTATTCAGCAAACATAAGAACATAAATATCCACCATTGGTATCCCATGAAGTCTCACATATACATATTCCCTTGTGCTGGCTCAAGAACCCATCCACTCACAACACCAATTTCTCCACTTCCCATATGCGCACCTCAATGTATGTGATCACTAATAGTAATACCAAGGGTCAATTCAAGGCACTACTCATTTCCAAAATAGACCATTCAGCACAAAGCAAAAATTCCCAACCAATTTTTTTAAGTCAATTATAATTAAAGAGACACATTTCCAAATTACAAAACTTTGTCCATTTCAAAAACCATTTTCCACTACAACAACCATATTCCCTCCTAAAAACACCTTCACAAAAATCCATTTTCATTTTTTTGAGATCCATTCAAGTCATTCAGAATTAATCTTAAACATAAATCATATTAAAACATCCAAATAATAAGGGACTAGTGATTATACCAACCCGATAACATGGCTTAGCAGGCCATGCTCTAAGTGAGCATCAACCACAGGAAGCATCCTAAATCGTGAACTTGGGCTATACATGGGTCGCTACTCCATGCAAGTCCACCACGTAATACTGTCTCACTTCCTTGGTCATCCCTCATCCACATAGACCAGTCCAAAGAATAAAATTTAAATCCCGGACTACCCCTGGAAACTCGGGTCTCGGAACGGGAAAGGTTTCATGACGTCCTTCCTACACCAACCTCTAGAGTCCCGACTCACCTAATCACCAAGCTACTTGACACACCAAATAACATGGCCCTAATACCATTTTTTCACGAACCCAGATGGGTCGTCATCTGACTTAGCGCCCGACCCGGTCCACGACATGGCCCGAAGGGCATTCCCGATCCCCACAGGCTGGAAACTAGTGTCGGGCATTAAAATAAAGCAGTTGGGAACAATTTTGTCCCGTAACAAAGATTAATAAACATAAACTAATCAAGCAGATAAATAAAGGGTAAAAATAACCAAAGAACGTGGCAGCGGAAAAAAAGAAATTAAAGAAGTGATGTGACATACCTCAGGTGACCCCGTGGGTCACCATAGAATGTAAACCACATTTTCTCCCAAAAGTAATCCAAGGCACAATTCTCCAAACTGAAAAGTAAAGTACGTATGAGCACCGAGATGCTCAGAAAGAATTCCAAAATATAACGATGTCCTATTCCCCCACCTTTAGTAAGAAATCCAATTATGCATGTTTTAAAATATGTTATAATAAATTAATTTTTTTCTATTTTTCCCATATCAAGTAATGATTTATCATTATCATGTTAGGTATTTTACTCCCACTCCAATTTTGAAATAGGTTCCATGCCTGAATTTGTGTTTCAAAATGAAAAGAAACCATTTTGGATTGAAATATGGTTTTCAAAAATAAGTCATCAAATATAAACACACTGAAATGAGAATTACATCACAAACAACATGTCACAAATGAACACCATGGGCAATCCTTATAGGTAGCTAGAACATGTGGGAACCTAGAGACCTCATGCCTCGGTGAAAGTGTCTTAGAAACCACAACGATCAGAAAAACATGGCTTTGAATACCACAACCCTCATAAAACATGGCTTAGAAGACCATGACCCTCAGTAATTCATATGATTAGTTAGTGTCATTGTGTAAATCCTGCTACAAGAACCGAGACGAACCCATTCCGTGTCATCTAGTGTACTAGTCCTGGTCACCCACCTAGATACCCAAGTTTTCCATTGTGCTCTATTTCATGTGGCAAGGAGTTTTTGGTTATCATGCAATCATATATGTACATAACATTTTCTTTATCAAAATCTCATTCAACCTCTCAACTATGTTATCCCTACTTAAGTGCATTCCCCCTCTTTCATGTCACAGAATGCATAAGTGTCAAATTAATCACATAATAAAACATTCAACTTAAGAATACTTGTTTTTATAAAACCATAGTGGGCATGCCTCAAGAGACGTTTCTCATTTTCATAAAGCATTCTATAGTTGCAAAATAAGATTACTTACATAAATGGGAACATTTTTCTTCAATTAATTGGACAAAAGGCCAAACACCTTTTGAAATACACATTACCAATTCCAAACCACTTAGAATGTCAGTTTTCATGAAAAGGTCACTAAAGACCGATATCATTATAAATACACTTCGATTTTCAAAACAAATGCTTAATATTTTCAAGGAAACGCTACCAAATTTCATAGCATGTATATAGAGCATAAATGTAAGAAAAATAATTTTAAAAACAATCAATCAATTATGAAATTCAAATTTAAGGCATAAGCATAGGAGACCTACCTCAAACATGCCGTTATTTGTCGACAACCACTCGGACTGATCTTGCGCACTTCCATGAACATGAATTTATATATATATATATAAATACCCCTAGCTGCATTGCACATATTCCCCATGCCATGAGGGAATATGAACAAAGAGGGCATTTATATATATATGTCTTCCCTTATGCATGCACATGCAGGCGCTCTTGAAACCCACAAATTGAAACCATACAGTAGAGTTCAATGTGATATACAATTAATTCAATAAAACAATTAAACACATAAAAATATATAAAATGCTTAAAAATAACACATAAGGGTTTCTGCTAATGACACACCCATTTATTATAACACAAGAACCAATCGCATAAATCATAATCGTCACCTAAAACAAGTGGACTCAACAAGGGAATCAATATCACATCACAAGTGCAAATCGGGAATATCCACATAAATCTAGGGAAACTCCATTCCCATTTTATAAAACCAAACACCTTTTTAAAATTAAAGAAACCCATCGAAAACAAAGGCCACCCACCCTAAAACCCAATTGGCCTAAAATCCATGAATCAAGTGCATTTCATCCTGAAAACATTTATTTGGCATTTTTATCAAACATAAATAATGAATAAAACCCCATTTCAAAACCAACATTCATTTGTGCAAAGAAATCCACCATTTTGAATAAAAGTGAAAACCCCATCTGAAATCATTTGATGTTGCACCTCAATTTAAAATCTGAATTCCCTTATTAAGACATCATTTTTCCACTAATAAAAGGCATGCCAAGCCAAGACCCATTGCCTCACTTTAAAACCATTAAAAGTACCCAGGTGCATTTCATGTAAGGCCTAGCACAATTTAAATATTCCAAATTTAAATCATAAAATGAGGACTCAGGAAACCAACCATTAACATCAAATCCAAAGAATACTAAAATGGGTTAAAAAACACAAGGCCATCTAATATATTCATACTTGTATCAAAGGGAAATAAATCACACACATAAGATAATTCCATAGGAAACAAATTGCATAGAGACACCTACCTCAAAGAAGATAAGATCTGACCGAAATACTCTGACACTTGAAGTCCTTGATAAAGACTTCTACACACTTGCGTACACATGTATTCTTATATATATATATATATATATATATATATAAGTTTGTATACCCTTAATCCATTATAAAATTTCCCTACACCATGAGAGAAAATGTTTAAGGAAGGCATATATATATACACACATGTACCTATATATGTGAGTGCAAAACCTCAAGAATCCATCAACGTCCTACAAAAATTCTAGGAATCCAAAATCACTAAAGAACCCAAAAAGAATGTGTGAAACACAGTAGTGGGAAAAAAACCTCACACTAAGCGGAAACGACAAGCCATGATGAGCCAATCCGCTTAACCTTTAGCGACAGATGCTGAAATTTGAACAAAGTCGACCCAAGAGGCGTTCTGCATACCCTAACGATGGAAGTAACCAGAAGGAAGACTAATTAATCTGAGACATATGGTTTGGCTGAATGAAATGGAGTAATGAATATGGGATAAATGGCCAAATTGAAGGAGGAGACAAAGGAAGATGGTATTACCTTGACGATCCGAACAACAACCGCGAAGGAACCTAAAGGAATAGTAGAACGGAAAAGGGATTGTGAGGAAGGGAGGTGGCTCGCCGGAGAGCCTCGAACAATGGTGATCATGCAAAGGATAGGTGTGGCGTGAGGAGGTGGGGTGGTGCAAGGAGGGTCCAGTCGGAGGAGGAGGTTTGCCCACCAAATGTGGGAGGAAGAGGCACAGGAGGCCTTTCGCCGGTGAAGGGCGGTCACGCGGGCAGTGAGATATAGGGAGAGGGGGAGAGAAATGCGACACAGCAAGGGGGTGGAAGAGAGAAAAGGTATAAAGGGGAGATAAAAAAAAAGAAAGAGAGAAAATAGGGGAATAAAGAAAATAATGGAATAAAAGAAAATAAAATAAAACAAATAATATTAAAATTAATACTGATAATAACATAATAAAAATTATAATAAACATAATATTAATATTATCATTAACCATAATAATGTTATTATTAATAGTTAATAAATCCATTTTTTTTATTTTATTTCATTTTGATTTTAATTTAATAATTTTTTAAAATTTAAGAAACCAAAGGACAAATAACAATAGATTGATAAATAAAAACAACTGTGACCGCAAGATACTGGGTCGGGGTGTGAAAATTCTCCCCACCACAAAAACTTTCTGCCCCCCGAGAGTCACCCAGCCCAAGAAAGGAATCAAACATTAGTTCGAAACTGAACGAGGCCAACAAAATCACAGACGCAGTCTGAATTTTAACTCCATTAGTCACACCTGACAAACTATAAGGGATACTGCAAAGAGAAGAGAACTCAAGAAATGAGGAGGGTTCTCCCCACCACATGAACCCAACTAGCACGAACAACATTTACTCTCTACATGGTCCAACTCTAGAAATACTAACTTGAACCAAAGAGAAAACTGCCAACAAGGACCAAAACTCCTACACAGATTAACTCTCAAAGTGACCACAACACAACAAGATCTATGGTGGGTCTCCCCACCATCTAAGAACCTACTAGCTTTTTCCAAATAGCACTGATTGATACTGGATCAACACAAACCGACCCATGAACTCTTCACACAAACCAATCCCGGACAACATGGGGTCTTCAACTAAAGACCCCAAACCAAAAGGCAGACCAAAACCCTATTCATTATTTCCTAAGACACATGTGTATCCCGAAATGAGCACATCCAAAAATAAGAGCGGGTCACCAAATGATCTAGCCACATAAGAGACAATCATTATGGGACTCGCAGACCTAAAGAGACAACCTTCAAAGCTCACATTTGAGTAGCTGTAACTATCGAAATAACAAAAAGATGAGATCACCACACCTTCTTACAACCAAGGTGGGGTATTCAAAGAATAAAGACCACAATGGGGAAAAGAGGCCTTTACACCTCTTATATCAAAACAGAACCTTCAATGATGAGGTAGCTAAAATGGAGAAATTTAAATCATCCCAATTTCAACACTAGAGAAATAACTAAGACCAAGGGGCCCCACACCCAACGGTTCCTGACTGTGTGAAGAGATTCACTCTAAGACATGTGGCTGGAGCTCTGATGTCTTCAAGCATCTACTACCCCCTAGTCATGAGATAACATCCTTCGGTCGAGACTCCTGTAGATGATGCTACTAGAGGAACCTCTCCAATTGTCCCAAATGGACACACTGACGGAAACCCTTCAGATGATGATGACAAGGAAACATAATGTACCCAAATTGAGCACACTAGAAACAAACAAAAGTGTGGTCCGACTAATAAAAGATAGAATTGAAAAGAAAACTAATCTGAGACGGGTTCCTTCGGATCACACTCATAGAATGGGGAACCATCCCAAACACTAAAAGGAATTGGTCCATGAACAATATATGAAGACCCCATATAAGAGAAACTTTAACTGATTCCACAACGTTATCTTCGGAGAAAATGGAAACAACTTTTTGAGATTCCCAATGTAGGCCTTCACTATTTGTTTGTCTTACTGGACACTCATGAGCTTTACTGCTTCCCTCACCTTACTTCCAAAAATATAAACCATAAAATGAGAGTGGTTTTAAACATCTTCCAAGACATCACATCATGAAACAACGTTTGAATTTCCTCCCACACCAATCCAAAGTAAAACCATCAAATGAACTCGAACCATCACGGAATCACATAGCATTGCGAGTTTCCAATAACCTAAAAACACCAACTATTTCACCAAGCCGGTCTGCTACCATTAATACATCACGATCCCCACGAAATATGGACAACAACCGAAAATAATTCAATTCCACCACTCTACTAAGAGTCTGGGTAGAACATACAACTAGAAGACACTCAATCGAAACCTCTAGGACTCTTCTAGGGAGCATACTAAAAAACAAGAGGCACAAATCTGTATTAAAAATTCATCATAAATACAATTTTCCCACCTCAATCACAAACTAAATCTTAAACTCAAATCACTATTCCAAAGACATTCTAGTATGTCCAAACCACGAACCCACGAAAAAGGATACCAAAAATGAAAAGAGGACACTAAAAAATTTCTTACTCACCTTTCAAAACAATTAAATTACTTTTTTTGAAAACCTTTTTTCAGAAAACAGAAAAACATAAATATCCACCATTTGTAACCCATGAAGTCTCACATTTACATATTTCCTTGTGCTAGCTCAAGAACTCATCCACTCACATCACCAATTTCTACACTTTCCACATGTGCACCTCAATGTATGTGATCACTCATAGGAATACCAAGGGTCAATTCAAGATACTTTTCATTTCCAAAACAGACCATTCAGCACAAAGCACAAATTCCCAACCAATTTTTTAAAGTCATTTATCATTAAAGAGACACATTTCCAAATTTGAAACCATTTTCCATTTCAAAAACCATTTTCCACTCCAAAAACCTTATTACCTTTTGGAAACACCTTCACAAAAATCCATTTTCATTTTTTTTGAGATCCATTCAAGTCAGTCAAAACTAATCCCAAACATAACTCACATCAAAATGACAAAAAAATAAGGGATTAGTGGTTATACCAACCCGGTAAATTTGTTAATCTATCCATGATCTAAGAGATCATCAACCATATGAAGCATCTTGAACAGTGTTCTCGAGATATACATGGGTAGCTACTCCTTGAAAGTTCGCCATGTAATACCGGCTGACTTCCTTGGTCATCCCCCATCTACACAGACCAATCCAAGAACAAAATTCAAATCCTGGACTACCCCTGGAAACTCGAGTCTCGGAACGGGAAAGGGTTCATGACGTCCTTCTTGAACCAACCTCTCGAGTCTTGACACACCTAATCACCAAGCTACTTGACACCCAAAATAACCTGGCCCTGATACCATTTTTTCACGAACCAAGCTCGGTCATCATCCGACCTGGCGCCCGACCCGGTCCACGATATGGCTCGAAGGGAATTCCCGATCCCCATTGGCTGTCAACTAGTGTCGGGCATGAAAATAAACCAGTTGGGAAATATTTTGGACCATAACAATGATGAATAAACATAAAGTAAACAAGAAGACAAATATAAGGAAAAAGAGAACCAAAGAACATGGCAGCGAAAAAAAAGGAATTAAAGATGCGACGTGACATACCTCAGGTGACCCAGTGGGTCACCATGGAATGTAAACCACACTCGCTCCCAAAATAAATCCAAAGGTTAAACCATCAACTAAAATGTAAATTTGGAATGAGCACCGAGATGCTCAGTAGGAATTCCAAAATATAACCACGTCATATACCCACACTATTAGTATGAAATCCAATTATGCATGTTTGAAAATACGATATAATAAATTAATGTTTTTCCTTCTTTTCCAAATGAAGTTATTTGTTTTCATTTTCAAGTGAATTATTTCACTCCCCTCCCATTTTCAAAATAGGTTCTAAGCATGAATTTGCGTTTCAAAATGAAAAGAAAACAATTTGGATTGAAATATGGTTTTCAAAAAAAGTCATCAAATATGAACACACTAAAATGAAAATTATGTCACAAGAAGCATGTCGCAAATGAGCACCATGGGTAATCCTTATAGGTAGATAGAACAAGAGGGAACCTAGAGACCTCGTACCTTAGTGAAACATGGATTAGAAACCTCGACCCTTAGAAAAATGAGGCTTATAAGACCACGGCCCTCAGAAAACATGGCTTAGAATACCACGACACACAGTAATTCATATGTTTAGTTAGTGTTGTTGCGTCAATCCAGCTAGAAGAATCAAGATGAACCCATGTCGTGTCATCTAGCATACTTGTCCTGGTCACCCACCTAGATACCCAGGTTTACCATTATGCTCTATCTCAAGTGGTGGGGATTTTTTCTTTATCATGAAAACATATATGTACATAACATTTTCTTTATCAAAAACTCATTAACCTCTTAACACCGTTCTCCCTCCTTAAGCGCATTCCCCCTCTTTCACATCACACAATGCATAAGAGTCAAATTACCCACATAATCACACATTCAACTTAAAATCCTATTTTTCTAAAACCAAAGGGGGTGTGCCTCAGGAGAGGTTTTTCTTTTTCATAAGGCATTCTTAAGATTCCAAATGGGTTTACTTACATAATGGGAACATTTTTATTCAATTAACGGGCCAAAATCCCAATCACCTTCTGAAATACCCATTACCAATTCCAAACCACGTAGAAAAACAATTTTCAAGAAAAGGTCACATAAGACGGATATCATTACAAATACACTTCAATTCTCAAAACAAATGCGTAATCATTTCAAGAAACCACAACAAAATTTCATAGCATGTGTATATTAAATAAATGCAAAAAAATAATATTAAAAGAAAAAATCAATAATAAAATTCAAATTAAAGTCATAGGCATAGAAGATCTACCTCAAACATGTCATTATTTATCGATGACCACTCGAACTAACCTTGCATACTTCCATGAACATGCATTTATACATATATATATATATATAAATACTCCTAGCTGCATTGCACATATTCCCTATGCCATGAGGGAATATGTACAAAGAATTATATATATATATATATATATATATATATATATTTCTTACCTTTTTCATGCACATGCAGGCGTTCATGACACCCGAAACTTGAAACCATATAGCAGAGTTCAACGTGCTATAAAAATAATTCAATAAAACAATTAAACACTAAAAAATATAAAAAATGATTCAAAATAACACATAAGGATTTTCCTTAATGACAAACACATTTATTATAACACAATTAAAAATCACATAATTCATAATCGTCACCTGCAACAAGAGGTCTCAATAAGGGAAGTCAATATCAAATCACAAGTGTCAATCAGGCATATCCACATAAATCCATGGAAACTTCATTCAAATTTTATAAAACCAAACACCCTTTTTAAATTAAGGAAACCCATCGAACATGAAGACTCCCCACGCTAAACCCATTTGGACTAAAATCCAATAATCAAGTGCATTTCATCCAAAAAAAATTTATTTGGAATTTTTACCAAACATAAAAAATGCATAAACCCCCATTTCAAAACCAAGTTGCAATTGTGGAAATGAATCCACCATTTTTAATAAAAGTGAAAACCCGATTTGAAATAATTTGATGTTTCACCTCAATTTATATATAAATTCCCTTTTTAAGACTTCATTTTTCACCCAATCAAAACCAATCCAAGCCCAAACCCATTGTCTCACTTTAAAACCATTAAAAGGACCCTAGTTCATTTCATGTAAGGCCTAGAACAATTTAAATATTCCAAATTTAAATCATAAAATGAGGACTCACGAAACCAACCATTAATGCAAAAACCTAGGAATACTAAAATGGATTCAAATAAATATAAGGATATCAAATATATTCATACTCGCATTAAATAGAAATAAAGAACAAGCATAACAGAATTCCATAGGAAACAAATTTCAGAGTGACACCTACCACAAAGAAGAGAAGACCCGACTGAAACACCCCGACACTTGAAACCCTTGATAAAGACTTCTCCACCCCTACGCACACATGTATTCTTATATATATATATATATATCTGTAATCCATTATACATTTTCCCATCACTATGAGAGAAAATGTGCAAGGAAGGAATATATATATATACATGTACCTATATATGTGAGCGCAACACCTCAAGAATAAATCAACATACTAAAACAATTATAGGAATCCAAAATCACTATGAAACCCAAAAATAATGTGTGAAACACAGAAGTGAAAATAAATAGTCACCCTAAGCGGTGAAGACTAGCCATGAAGAGCCAATCTGCTTCGCCTTCAGCGGCGGATGTCGAAAGTCGCACAAAGTCCACCCAAGAGGCGTTCTGCATACCCTAACCACATAATTAATGAGAAAAAAATAGATTAATCTGAGACCTATGTTTTGGCCAAATGGAATGGAGTAATGAAGATGGGATAAAGGGAAAAATTGAAGGAGGAGACAAAGGAAGATGACGAACTGAACAACATCTGCGAAGTAACCCAAAGGAAACATCGAACGGAAGAGGGGCCGTGAGGGAGGGAGGTGGATCGCCAGAGAGCCTAGTCCAGTGGTGATCGCACAAAGGATAGGTCTGGAGTGAGGAGGTGGGGTGGCGCGAGGAGGGTCCAAATGGAGGAGGGGGGTTTCCTGCCAAAGGAGGGAGGAAGAGGCATTGGAGGCCTTTCGTAGGTGAAGGGGGGTTGTGAGGGCGGCGAGATACAAGGAGAGGGGGAGAGAAACGTGACGTAGCAAGGGGAGGAAGAGAGAAAATGGAGAAAGGGGAGAGAAAAAAAGAAAGATAGAAAATAGGGGAATAAAGAAAATAATGGAATAAGAGAAAATAAAATACAACATATAATGTTAATATAAATACTCATAATTACTTAATAAACATTATAAAAAACTTAATAGTAATATTATGATTAACCATAATAATAATATTATTAATTGTTAAAAAATGAATTTATTTTATTTTATAGCATTTTGATATTAATTTAATAAATTTTTAAACTTTAAAAAACCAAAGGACAAATAACAATAGATAGATAAATAAAAACAACTACGACTGCAAGATACCGGGTCAGGGTGTGAAATGTATGATATGATATTAATATTTAAATAATTTTTCCATGGATATAGAATGATAATATTAATTTTTTACTAAATTTTAATATGAACCCTTTAGTTTGTTAAAAATTTCAAAAAACTAGCCCATACTGATATTTTTAATTAATAATAATTCCTAGAATTAAAATGGAATGAACAATATAACATATAAAATAATTATATAACTTCCCTTAAAAAAATTTAACATCATTTAGTTGGTTAATACATATAAAAGACTCAAGGACTAGAACATCCAAATGGAAAAGTATAAGGGAAACAAAAAGGTGGACACCTGAATATTAATTTCAATAATAAAAAATTAATATATGGATAATAAAGATTGATAAATGGGTGAAATGAATTAAAATATGTATGAATAGTTTTATTATAAAAATGAACAACTATTTTACATGGAATTAAGTGCATTTATGATCATGTTTAAGTGAGAGGTAATGGTTATTAATCTCATTTTCAATTTTCTATTACATATTTCATGTTATAAAACTATATTACTTTATATGATGTAGGAAAATATGATTTGACATATTATTTCATGATTTCATATATTTATTCATGGTATTTAATATTATATTTCAACTTCCCTTCATCAATGGGTTCAAATTAAATGATTTTAAAGTCATATATGTTCTTTATCTCAATTTTCCATCATTATGGCATGATTTATGTTATTATAAAATTTTCATTTTTGTGGTGTATAAAATTTATATTTTACATATTTATTAATTTTTATATTTTATCAATTTCATTTAAATTTCCTTTTTATGAAATTTATTTCAATGGACTTTGATTTGAAAATTCCTATGGTGTGTTCTTTAAAGACATTACTTTAACAGTTTTGATGACTTTTATTAAATTCATTATCCTCAATGTCTATATTATTTACATTGTTTGAATAATGTTCATATTAAAATTAACTTCTTACTCAAATAAATTTTATTCTATCCTTGAATTTTGTTATAATGTTTTAAATAATAATCATTTCAATGTTTTTCATATAGGTTATTTTTTTAATTTACATATAAATATTTGAAAAGAATGTTTTTTAACATTTATCACTTTATTTTATTTTCTCTCCACCATATCTATTATTTTTATGAATAATACATTTTTATGTGTTTATGGTTTCCCAACGTAATTAAAATTCCAAATGTTCTGTGAATTTTTCATTATAAAGAGTTATAAAAAAGAAAGATGTTTCCTCTTAATTTCATGTGGTAATTTTAAGTTATTGATCTTATGGTTTAAAATGATATTTTTATGAGTTTTATGAGGGAATTTAAAGCTTATATGTGTTTTATTTATGATATGGTTCTTGTAAATAATATATGATGATGGTTTTGTTTTTGATATTTCACTCAAATGCATTGGGTAATGATCTTTTATGATAGAATTGGTAATAAACCTTTTCTTCCTTGTGGTAAAGATCGTTTTTTCATCAAGTATTAGTTTAAATGTTTAAATTTTTTCTAATATGAATTTCTTTGAGTCTATCAAGGTAACAGGGGGTCTTGAGGGCTCGTTCGGAACCAGAAATCTATGTTTGTGGTTGAATTCACATGGTGCATGGTTAATGAATACCATGTGATTTGGGAAACATGGCCTTGTGGCTAGGTATGAAATTTATATTGTGGGGTTTTGCACTGTTTCGACATGATTAGTCAAACTGTGCAAAGAATCCATGTGGGGAACCCTTCTTCTAAAACTAACACTGCATTATTTTCACAAGGTTTATAAAAACTGCATAAAAAATGTGTGATACCCAAGTATTAGTGAATTTACCAAACTACCCAAACCTAATATCTTATTTATAACCTAATTTTTATATTCTTTTTCCAAAAAATCTATGGAATTTAGTGTTTTTTTTAATATCTAAACTAGGAATTCATCTATACTCACTATCTAATCTCTCATTCAAGTTCATCACATCTCGTTGGATCTGCATCTGGGAGTTATTCATTGATTTTGTTTCATTCCTCATTTGGTTTGGCATTGGTTGTGTTATTTAAGTGAAAGATAATTATCTATATTAATTGGTTATTCATCCCTTATTAAATGTTTTCCAAATATGAGAGAAATCAAGATCTAATACTAAATGATCTATCAACTATGGACCTATATTATGTTCTCTCATTCTTTTCATTTAATATTCAAGTGTTAATATATATGTTTTTGCGCTGCACACCCAATTCTCAGAGAGACACCCTTTAAATGAATTTTAATCCTTGAAAAAAAAAAAATTCATGGCCAATATAATTAAATAGGTCATTATAGAATATTTATAGGTTTACAAGTGATTTGTAATTCCCATTGGGATTGAAAATTGGTAATGCGCCCGTAAGGGGCTCTCGACCTAGGGTTTCCTCCCTCTCGCCGCGGCCAGCTCCTCCACTGCGAAAGGCGCGAAGACTCCTTCTCACGCTCGGTGGGTTGGTGGTGGACCTCCGCTGCGCGGCGCTGCGTGGTTTTCTCTCTGGCGGTGGAGATGCTCTCGGGCTTCGGTGGTTGCCGGTTCTGGTACACGGGTGTAAGACCGGTCCTGTTGACGGCACACTCTACGGAGCGCTCCTGGATCAGATCTTGGCAGCTTCCTGGTGACCGGTGGTGTTTTTACTCGCGTTCGAGGGTTGTTCTTTTGCGTCGGTGGTTTGGACTCTGTCCCCTCTCAGGTGAGTTCGATAAGGTTTTCGCTGTCTCTATTGCAGCTGGTTTGTCTGGTGGCGGTGGGATCTTTAGCTCCATGGATGTTTTTCTTTTCATCGTTGACGGTTTAGATGTTTGGTTGTTGTTGGTTAATTTTCGGGTGGTAATCTGTGAGTTTGGTGTTTCTTTCACCGGATTTTCATGGAAATCTAGTGATGTTCTTTGCGATGCGATGAGGGTTTCTGCCTCGTTGGAATCGGTGACGAGGGTTTCTACCTCGTTGAATTTGGTGAAAGGATGTTGGTGCACTGGTGAAGGGATGGAGGCGGTGGTCGCCGGTGAACAGACTCGCCGACGTCGGGCTGTGGCGGCGAGTTTCCGGCGACGTCCGGGTGAAGTGAAGATCGGCTCCGACAACGGTTTCACATCGCAAGTTTCGTCACGCTTCTCGAGGTGTGCGGACCGAGGCAAGCACATGATTTGACGAAGCCCGAGGCTGTGCGTGGCTCGAGGCGTTGAAGGCGGTGTTTTAAAATTTTTGAAGTGTTTCGTTTGAATTTTGAATTCCCTGATGCGGTGATGTGGATTTGTAGTGTTTTGGGTACCGGCAACCCCTAAACCGATTTCAAGGGAACCAGCTACCCTCAAACCGGCCATTAGAAAATCAAAAAAAAATGATTTGCAGGTATAGGTTTACAACCTTTAATGAACCGCCCATTTGTTGTTTTGACTTTATAAATGGACCACCATGCATGGATTGATCTTGGACACCCATAGCGGTGCCTTTTACCTTTTTCATGGGATGTTTAATGTTTAATTGATAATATTAATTGAATTGAAATATCAATTTTAATATAAATGATTAATTGGATGGGATGAAAGATCATAACCCTTGGCATATGACATGTAATTTCATGATTAAGCAAGAATTGAATGATATTTTTTTTCTACCATTTGAGTTAAATATTTTTTCCATGTAATAGGTTGTCTAAGAATGAGAATATTGTTATAATCATTTTCCCATTTGATTATTTAGAAGGAAATACTTCTAATATTGGACAATGTTGGAGTCTACTTTTGAGTTGAATTTGAATTGAATTTGTTAAGGTTATAACACATGGTATAATTTGATTGATTAAATGGTTTTAATTTGCAGAGAGCTTATATGCATCGGGTGAAACATGGATTCAAATGATAATTCCATGGATAGAATCCATTGGCCTAAACCTTCCTTGTCCCTGAGTGATAGTTTGACTCCCTAGTAGACTACAATGGATAGAATTTGGGGATTGACATATATATCGAGTGATACATTGATTCACTTGAGAATTCCATGGGAAAACTCAAAGTGAATATGCTAAATTATACATGGGTGATACAAGAGATCCCTTTATTGGACAATAATATATAGTCTCAAATGGTTGGGATATTATACCACACCTAGAGTGATACCTCGGTTCAAGAGGCTTTTCATGGATATGCATGTAGGGTGTTGGTTATATTACACCTGGAGTGAGACAGGGATCCAAAATAGGAATGTGAGAAATGGGATCAATTTCGTAATTGAATTATAAATGAAATGGGCTATATGACGTCCATTCCAAGACAAATCACAATCTTGTATTCTTTCTTTCTTATACCTTATGGATGGCCTGTTTAGGAATCAATTGATCATGTTGTAAAAAAAAGGCATCAGGCTACATGTCTGGTCTCGAGACATATTAATTATATGAAATTGAATGGTTAATTAAACATGACTATAATTGACATTAGAGTGACTGTTAAATTATATTATTTACTTTTACATGAATTTTATTATAAATGGGAACCTATACTTATAGGATGTTTAATTTTGATTAATTACTTGAATTCCTATTATTATTCCATGCGCATTGTTGTTGTATATAATTATTAACTAGAAGAAACTAGCCTTCAGTGGTTACCTACGAAGAATTTTGTCTCACACCTTGTTTTTTCTTCCTTTGGGAACCCAAATAAAATATATCATTGAATGTATAGATCTGGGAAAGAACCTTACTATAGGATACTAGGAATTTCTTTGATGTAGGAGAGGAGGAGACCGAGATGAGGCTCATGATGCTAGTTGGGATATTTTAAACTTTTTTTACTTTTAATCCATTTATTGTATCACTTACTTGTGTACAAGTTTTGGATATATTACTAGATACATTTTACATTTATCATCATCATATTTATATGTGATTTTACTTCTGACATTGTTATTTGTTCTTACTGAGTATCTATTTTTTATATGATTTACTGCTTCTTCTATTTGTATTCTATTGTCTGAATGTATTGTTAAAATCTGGTAATTGGTCATAGTCTTCCTACAAAATCACCATAGTCCCTTGCCACTATTTGGTAGTCTTTTTAATTTGGAGAGATGTGATTAAGGTAATGTGTGAAATCAGACTCAGGGCACCTATCAGTGGCATTCGGGTCTAGGACATTATAAAGTGTTGTTACAGGATTCTTCTCTAGTTTGAATTAATTTTTGGAGATAGTAGAAAGGGATTAGAAGGAATATGAGTTTTGTAATTATTTATTCCAAGGTGTAGCTACACCATATATAGGAATCCAAACTTCACCAAATAAAATTATTTTTTCTATATTTTGGTAATCATAGTTGGTTGGATTCCATGGTTGGGTGATACACTAGATTTATGTTGTTATTATTGATAAGATTGTGGGTTATATTTCATTCCATCCCAATTATATGAGGGTATTCCATCTCATTCATAATATAGTAACTTATTAGAAATCACATTTCGTGTATTATGAAATTCCATTTTGGATGCATTAATTGTTTCATGTAGTTGTGATAGGTGATGTGATAGTTATGAAAAATATTTTAATATATATTTTAGAATGTGTTATGGTATGAATTAGATGGATTCCATACTTTGGTTCTTGAGGCGTATGAGAATCTTTGGATCATAATTTGAAGAACCATTTGATTCAACCTGTTTAATGTTAATAATAATTCAAATGACAATGAATTTTAATGAAAATTAATCTGTGAACTCAAATGATAATTGCGAATTCAAATGAAATTTGAAATTGAAATTGGTTAAAAAAGTAAACTTCACCAAAAAATAACCATAGAAATGGTTAGTAGGATATATCTCTTGCTTGTATACAATTTTTACATCGCCATGACTTGAATCTAAGAGCAGGTAGAGGGGTCTGTTCCTAAATAGGAAGGCTTGAAACTATACTTCTTAAATATCATCTCATTTTAGCTACGAAATTTGATAATGATTTTTATTTAAGGCTTGCATTTGGTATTTGTAGATGTATTTCACTGTAACATTCTCTGGTCATAATCCCATAGGGTGAAAATGATGACACCCTAAGGGAGGTGGGCCTTGGGATACCAGTAGATCCTATAGTAGTTCCAGATACATCCCTAGTAATTGTACCTGACACAGGTGCTAAATAAGAGTTTCACAATGGGTGCATGCACTTCATAAAGACCATTCAGGGAGCACTGAGACATATCTCAATTATGGAATAGTTAATGCATGACATTCAACAGAAACATTTGCCCATGATTTTACTGAATGGTGGACTATATTCTATGAAATCATGGTGAGAGGCCATGCTATATAAGTTCTTGCATTTAGAGATCCCTCCCAATATCACGGTAAAAATCATTGTGTATGTTCTATGTGATTCCGCTAACAGATAGTGGTATGTTATTACTCATATGAAAAATAATATGGAGATATATTGTAGGGATTTTCAAATGGATTTATATGACTACAACTATCCTAAGACACTGAGGGATGATAGGGCCCTAAATTTCTTTCACTAGAAGTATGGAATGATATCTGTTAAAGATTACTCATCTTGTTTTACTAAGATCAAGTTATTTAAACCTAATTTTAGGGGTGATGAGATATAAAAAGATAGGTCATTTGATGATGGTCTTAGGTATGACATCTAATCACATTTTAATGTCTTTTAGATAAATAATATTTCTAAAATATTGAATCTGGTGCTTATTAGGGAGGGTAACCTAAGAGAGGCTAGTGGTGTGAGCCTAGATTTTTTTTCATATCGATTTGGTACTTCATCAACCCATAGTAGAAAGCAACATCTCTAGCTTCCATGTTGTGATACCAGTATCTAGAGCACACACTCAGTTCTCCAGGTGATGTTATAATAGTTTGGTTGGATGAGACATATGAGGCCATAGTCTATGAGGGACCCAGTCGAGTTTCAATCCAACGGAAATATGGGTCCTCCAAAACACTTCTTCCAAAAAGTACCTCTAGAATATAGTGAGAGTCATTATTCCCTAACTCCACATTCTAGAGCCTGGTCAATACCATTTCATAAGGTAGTGAGTTAGAGTACAGTTGGTCAATCATGCCAATTTATTGGCTGTTTTTGTGGAGTTCATACCCCAATTTGGTGGTGATATCAGGGTTGATCTCCTCACCGTATCTAGGAATTATCATAAGGCCATGGTTCATGCCATATATATGTGGTGAAATAGACCATTGATTAGTAGGATCTTGAACCTTCTACTATCATAGGTTCAATTCTAGTATCCTCTACTTTAACATAATAATTTTTTGATAGAGTTGATTCACATTACATTGTATTAATCCCCATTATGGAGAGATTTGGGTTCAGTTTTTATACCTCTTATGGTTTCATGACACTTGAAACTCCATTTCAGGTTATAATGTAAGATGTAAATCAGTTCTGGGAGTTATTCATTGAGATTGGAGAGTGTCACATCATATGTGACCTCTTTTCCCATGATATGATAGTATTTGATATTATTCTCCAAAAGGGTTTGTTGGTTCTGTTTCATTAATTAATTTATTTCTATAATCGCAGGGTGACCTTCACATCACCATTGGGTGAAGCATTTATTCACAAGGGTGAATGGGATGTTTTGGAGATTCGAGATGGACCTAAGCATCTTGGGATATGTAGTATGACAACCTATGTTTCATGTTTGTATTCATAATGATAAGAGTTTTGGTTTCCTTTGAGCATATAAAAAATGTATTTGAGGTGTGCAGTTTCTTGGGGCTAGATGGTTACTATATGAAGTTAATATAAGACATATTAGAGCAAGAATCACCACTTATTGTCTTGAATATAAAGGGTGTGATCTTCATATGGCCAGATTCCTATAAGAGGGCCTTTTAGGAGATGTATAAGATATTGACTTTAGTGTCGATACTAATTTTTCCAAATCCAGGAATGTGTTACACTATTTACCGTGATGCCTCTGGTATCAGGATAGGAATAGTTCTTATAAAATTTGATAGATTTTTGGTATATGATTATTTTTAGGTGAGGCCACATGGGAAGAATTACCCAACACATGATCTTCGGTTAGTTGTGGTTGTTCACGCATTTCACTGTTGGATTAAATTCCTACAGAGAGATCTTTTTCTCACGTACACATGCCAAACAAATCATAAATTATATATTTACACATCATGATATGATTCTGAGTCAGTGAAGGTGGGTTGAATACCAACAGTATTTTGAATTCAATCTTTAAATCAGGTTGTTAAAGGAAATGCAGTGGCTGCTGCACTGAGCAGGAGGATTTTGATATTGGCAGCTCAGCAGGATAGTGGTGTGTGGAAGCTCATGGATTTGTTATCTTACAAGAACATGGAGGTTCATGGATTTTAAGGGTATACATTTTTATATCTTTAGCTATTACTTATACCATACTGGATATAGTGAGAATGAGGAAGCTGTAGGACTCAGAAGGCATAGTCCTATCGAAGAGTGTGGTATGTGATGACACTCCTTGTTAGACCATATGATTGGATGAGATTACCTATGAACATGATCATGTTTGGGATTCAATAAACATTTGTGTGGATATTATGAGGTATTTTCATTCTTCGTCATGGGAAGTGATCCTAGTATTCACAAAGATATATTAGTATTTACATCTCCAATACTAGTAGTTTGGTGTGAAAATAGATGTTTCTAGTTTTTTCATGAGATGGTCTACCTGTCAATAGGTGAAGGTAGAGCACCAGTGACCATCAGGACTCTTAGAGCAACAACCAGTACCTGAGTTGAAATGGGATGACATCATGAAATATTTTTTGATAGGTTTACCAAGGTCACATTGAGGTAATGATTCTATATGGTTTTTCAATAATAGGATCATGAAGGTTACACTTTTTCTTTCGATCAAGGATACCTTTAGTTTAGATGTGCTTGGGAGGCTGTATAGTCATGATATAATATATCTTCACAGGGTCCTAAATACAATAATATAATATAGGGATTCCTGGTTTACTTCACTTTTATATAGGGTTTTCGGAGAAAAGGTCCTTTAGATCAAAATATACTACCCTAGATAAACTACCAGTCAGAGCGTAAAATTTATTATCTTGAGGACATGTTACGGGCATGCATCAGGGATTTTAGGGGATCTTGGGAGAGGAATATACCACTATTTAATTATCCTACAATAATAGATTTCATTATAATATTTATATGGTACTTTATGTGTATTTGTATGATAGGCCTTGTCGATCATCCTTTTCTTGGTTAGAGGTTGGAGGGGTTGATATTCTTGGACCTCATCTTGTTCTAGAGTCCACGGAGGATGTGCATTTGATTCGAAAGTGAATTGATACTTCATATTATCATAAGAAATAATATGATGGTCAATATAGATTACCTCTAGAGTTCATACTCAAGGATCAGTTATTCTTACATTTTCCATCGAGTTTGGGCCATAGGAGGATCAGGAGACACGGTAACTTTCACCAAGGTATGTCAGGTTGTTCAAGAATCTAGAAAGAGATGGGATGGTAGCCTATCATTTGTAGCCACATTATAGGTACTAATACATGCACGAATGCATTCATGTTTCTCATCTATGATACTTTTATTCAAACTCATCTCATTCCTTTCAACATAAAATGTTTGAGTTATAGGGAGAGGCATCCTTTTAGGAGCATCATATTTGAATTGTAGACTGTAGAATGAATGTTTTACAAGGCCAGTATATTCCTCTAGTATGAGTTTTATGGAATTAAAGTCAATTACTAGAAGATATCTAGGAGTGGGAGGTTGATATATGATCATAATTTCCAATGTTATCATCTAGTGCTTCTAACTATCCTTGAGAAGGAAATTCAGGGATGAATTTCTTTAAGGGGGATGTTTGTAAGAAATCAGCTCATCGATGAGGTAAATATCCTTAATTTGTTTGTTAATTCTTAGATTAAATATTTAAATTTGGCCTAATATAAATTCCCATTGAGTTTATGGAGTTAATAGAGGTGTTAGGGGTAGGATTAGAGCCTGAAGCCCAAATATTTGGGTGAATTGGCATGACACATGGTTTGTGAAAACAATGTGATGTGGGTCGCACAACCATGTGGGTAGGTTATTAATTTTGAACATGTGTTTTTTCATGGTTTCCACACTATTATTCCCTCCATGTGAGGAATTCATGAAGGTTTCCCATTTTCGATCGCTAACTACGTACTATTGGTATAGAGTTTGGAAACTATGCATCTAAACTCTATCATGCCCATATTTTGGTGAATTTACAAAACTAACCCCACTTAATCATTTATATATCACCTAATATCATTATTTATTTTCTTATGAACATAAATGGATTTGATATAACTTTTTAAGCTCAAAACTAGGGGTTATACAAACTCTCTGTCTGATCTTTGATTCAGGCACCATTAATCTCGTTAGATCTAAATCGATGAGTTCTTGATTCCTTTTCTGACATTCTTCATTTGTATTTGTATCAGCTATTCTATTTAGGTGTAATCCAATTTTCCCTATTAATATGTTCATTTTATGATATTAATTTTTTTTTATTGTGAACTGAATCATGAGCCGATACTAGATGAGCAATAAACAAATATTCTATGGTAAGTGGCCTTGCGATTTTCATTTAAATTTGAAGTGTTTATTTACATTGCATTGTGTTGTGTGCCCAATTCTCATAATGTTACCCTTTAAATGATTATTAATCCTTGAACATAATTTTTTATCATTACCTATTATTAAAGAGGTTGTTATTGGAGGTTTATAGGTTCATAAACCTGAACGAACCACCCCTTCGGGTGGGTTGAATTTATAAATGGACCAGCATGGGTGGATTGAACTTGGAAACCCTTAGGTGTTCCTTTTCCATTTATTATTGTTTTTTTAATTCTAAATTTATAATTTTAATCAAATTGAAATGTCAATTGTATTTGAATTGATTGATGAGATGGTATGAATGATCATGACCCTTGGACCATGACATGTAATTTCATGATTAAGCATGAATTTTTCTTAATTTTGATATTCCAATGTGAGTTAAAAAGAGACTATGTCATGGAATAGATTTTATATGCATAAGAAGATTTTTATAACGATTTTACCATCAGAGTATTTAGAAATAAATCATTCTACGGTTTTCCAAATCTTGAGTCACATTTTTTAGGTGAGTTTGAATTGTATTGGGTAGGGTGATTACCCATGGTATAATTGAATTGATTAAAAGTTTTTAATTGGTTGTGTTATTATATGTTTTCTGTGACACTTAAATTAAAATGTTAATTCAATGTATGAACTCAAATAGACTAAGCCATGATTATGCATGAGTGATAAATGGAATCCCTAGAGGACTGCCAATGATGGAACCTAATGACAGACATATATTCCAAGTGATACTTGTATTCATATAAGACTTCCATAGAAGGACTCAAATGGCATTTGATCATTTTTTCATGGGTGATACTTGGTCTCCCCTTAGTGCACCGCCAAGTTGGGACTTGAATGGAATGAATGTTATACCACACCCAGAGGGATACATGGGTTCTTGAGTATCACCATAAATGGGATCAATGGTTGTTGGTTATTTTACACCTACAGTTAGACTTGGATTCCAGCATAGTAATTAGAAGGATGACTATAGTTTCTTAATTAAATTATAAATAAAATGTTTTATATGATGAATCTTCTTAGAATTTTCAGAATATTTGAATTTTTATTTCCAATACCCTATGGATGGCATGTTTAGGCATCCTTTGATCATGTTATCACCATGGGAGATGTTACGATATGTTCTGGCTCTCAATAATTATTGATTTGATGAAATTGAATGATAAATTGAACATTCTCATAAAATACATAGACATAAGTATTAAATCGGAGACTTACCTTTTAAATAAATGTGATAATTAATGAGAACATAGACTTATAAGATTTTTTCTTTCGTGTAATTCCTTGCATTACTATTATTACATCTTGAACACTGTTGTTATGCATATTCACTAATTTTATGTCATAAACCTTTGGTGGTTTTCCACTATGAATTATGTATAGCACCATATTTGGTATGTCTTTGTGTACTCGAACATTCTATATGATTGTAGGTATAGATAAGGGAAATCACCCTACTCTAGGTTCTTGATGATTTCTTATAAGAAGGAGAGCATGGGGCCAAGGAGGCTCGTGATGCTTGCAGGGATATTTTATCCTTTTTTTATTTTGTTCCATGTATTGTTTGCGTAAAATTTATACATATTTTAGAAACATTAATAGAGACTTATTAAGTGTATTATCATTATCTGTGTATCTTAGTTTCCTTTTTATGTAGTAATCTATTCCATTTGAGTATCTATTGTATGTATGATATTCGATATCTGATATTTGTATTCAATTATAATTAAACTATGTTACACTATGGTAAGACGGAATTGTCTCCCCATGGACTCACCCTAGGTCATCGCTACTGGTTGATAGCCTATGGAATAAGAATAGATTCACTTGATTCTATATGTCCAACTGCACTCGGGGCACCCTTCAATGGTGTTTTGGTCTGGGATGTTACAGAATTAATTGGTGATGTTTTTCCATTGTAAGGTTGATTATAAGAGTTATATGAATATGATTTCTCATGTAACCTTGATTATTATTATTTTCCTTTTCTTTTTTTCTTATTATATTTTTTAAAATAGTTTTTTAGCATAAAAGTGAAATTTATCTATGGTGTTTTCTATAGCTAATGATTATTTACTCATTATTTATAAATCAATTTACTCATGTCTTATTCCTTAATTTATGATATGATTTATTACTTATGATGATGATTTTTTGGTAATGATTTCCTTAGGATTTTTTCATGTTCCCCATTTACAGTATCATAACCACATATTGAGATTATTATGAGTTATGATCTTCAAACAATTACAGTTATGTTTAACGTTACTATGCATTTATTTTCACCCATCTTATATTCCATTTCCTCATTTTATAAATAATGATTTTATGCATGATATTTACCTAAGGTTATCATTTGTTTACAATTTTGTGGGAGATATTTAATTATTATTGAGAAATAATAATTTCTTAATATGTTAGAAAAATGTCAATTAGATGATAAAGATATGGTATTTGTTACTTCATGGTTTTTCCCTAATATTATATTACTTTTAACATAAATGGTCTTTTGTATTACTGTTACTAAATATTTTTTTCTCATATTTTATTAATCGATGGTTAAATTTGGGTCGTTTAAATTGGTGTTAAAGAAAGATATAAATAATAATTTTTTAGCACTGGATCTTGGAGTATGGGTCTCAGGAATCACTCAAATATACATACATAAACGTAAATATACATAGGTATACATAAATATACACACACCTAAACATACATCCACGTATAGATACATAAAAATACATACATATACACATACATACTCATACACATATAGATATACACATACATATACATAAATAAAAAAAAATTTCATGGAAATAATGGTGTATAACCTAGTAAAAAATAGTTGGTTGCAAGGAATTTTAATGGATTGAAATCACTGAAGTTGGGTATAATTTCTTCGAAAAATCACTAACGGGGTTTTTTGGTGGAGAAAAAAATACCCATTGAATCTCATATCTAGGATTCAAGGAAATACTTTCCAAAGGAAGGTTCTCATTGGGTAACTTGGACGACCAAACTTAAGAACTCACATTGATAGGGAGGATGGTAAGTCAAGCTTAGGACAACCTTTTGGTGGGAATTATTACTTTTTTGGGATTCTTTTATAAATTAATGATTTGTTAGTGAATCCTTGGTTCATTAACAAATATGTATATTATAGATTATCCTAAGTAAATTATCCATTATGACTATTAATGGGTTTGAAATTATTTATATGTATATGAGGTAATCTATAAACTGTGGAATATGTATTTATATTTGGTTCTCCATCAATGTTACCCTTTTAGATATATCAAAGATATCTTTGTACTTTACTGGGACTAAACCTATTTTAATGTAGGTGATGGGGTTCTCTAGTGTTTATCATCACTTAGGGGTGGGTGTTATTTTCATGTTGATATCAAACCCATGAAATGGGATTCCTCTATATCCTCATAAGGGGAATTTGAATCCTTTTAGTTCAGTTCTTCATAACTAGACACATAAACTTTTAAGTTCCTGTGACAAGAATGAAACCGTGTAGTTTAAGGTCCTGCGACACAGAAATCTAGGTGGAAGGTGGCTAGTCAAAGATCATTTAGAACATATTTCGAGGTTGACTAAGGGACCGGGAATAGATGTTGTATCCTGTGTGAACATGAACCTACCAAGGATATGGCCTAGATAACATTAGGGTTGTTTTGGGTACTTGATATAGACCTCAGGGAGTATTCCTACGTATCTGAGTTAGTTGGAAATCAAATCCCACATTGTTTGGTTTGACTATGAAATACACCTTAGTGGTGTCCCAGTTAAGGTGACATGGTTGGGGTCTATGAATGAATGTTTCAATTTGGATGGGCATGGTTGGAGTATAATCGTGAAATAATCCCATTTGGAGGGACGTGGTTGGGTATTATTCATGGAAGTTGGCGATTTGGATTGATTTGTGGGCATACATATATAGAGAAAACAAATTTTGTGATGATTCATCTGGAATATGGACCTTTGAAAGTTGGAGTGTAGTTTTGGGACTTATACTATGTAGGATTCCCATTTGAGTTCTGGTATCATGTGGATGTAATAATTGACACTAGCCTCTAAGACCACATGAGTCATGTTTGGTCTGAGGAACAAGAGGATGTACTAGATATGAGGATCACATGGTCTCAACATATTCATTGATTTATGGTATAGGAGACCAAAGGGAGGGAGAAAGGGGATTTGAGTGTTCATGTTTCCTCTGTTGTTTTCATATCCTTGATTATCACATTTTGTGATGTATTTGGATACGTCCTAGGAAGAAGCGAATAGGACAAAAAGTTTTCACCTTCCATAACAATTTATAGGGGCCTACTTTGGAAGAGTTCAATAAAATTGACCCTATGAAAGAATAGAATGTTCAAAAATGTCCCTCATCAAAGGAAAATTAATGTGGTTCATACAAATCCCTATAACATCCTAGATCACATGGGTTCCTTAATATAGACACCCCCATTCCATGGGAATTTAACCCTGATGTCATTTTTAGGATCCACCTTATTGTTGGGGTCTGCCACACGACTCTGCTTATGATGGGTATGTAAACCTGAAAGGACCCAACAATGTTCATCGTGAACTTATCATTCATATTAGGTGGATTTGGAAGGGGCCTTATCTAGATAATGGTAGTTTGGTTTAAGGAGGGACCAATATGGGGACTGATGATACGATGGAAGAGAATGGTGGGAGTTGGAGAGTAGAAGGCCCTAGAATTACTCATTCCTCAAAGAATCTTCTGACACGTGATGGGGTACCCACAACATTGCATGTTTTTATATGGGTAAGGGGACCATCCACAAAGAATTGTTTCATTGTGACCTAGTTTATCCCTATGTTTAATTTTTCATTGTGGGAACATGTTCTACCCACATTTCATTTTTCTATATGAGGCCAAGTTCCTCCTACATAGCTCTTTTCTACATGGATTATGGTTCAAACTCCATAGAATTTTTCTAGGTAGGATGAACATTCTCAAAGGGTCCATCTATTTTCACGAAACGAGATTGAGTCTGGAAGGCTACTTCAGTTGACCAGACCACAAGATGATTTATTATTTAATCCTTAATTTTATGTGGTGGGTTTTAACTATAGGGAATGGTTGAAAGTTTCTTTATTGACATGATTCCTTGCTTTGGATCTCTTTAGTTTATATCTTTGGGTGTGGCTCACTCTTCCTCTTTTAGGTATCCCTCGAGGTCTCTTTTTTTAATAGTAGAGATTTTATATACTCTCGTCGTCAGTAGTTCACAGTTGGCTATGAGCCTTTATTTACATGATCACGTGGAGGATTCCACTTCCAATGAATGACTTAGTTTAAGGGGATGTCATTTAAGGGGGCATAAATAACCACCTCAATCTCTCAAAAAATTTCCTTTCATTTTCAAGAACCAAAGGAATCACATTATACTAAATTATATTAATTTTAGGGGGAATGTTCATTCATGGAGGCATAAATTACTAGTTTGGTCTCGAAAATGGCATAGGTTTTTTTTGTGGAGAGACTATGATATCATCTCATCCCTAAGAAATTATTTCAAGGGGGGTATTCCTTTTTCCAGGAGGAAATCACTACCTCCCTCCTATGAATAGATTCTGTTTCATTTTTGGGCACTGATGGCACTATCTCTATCTTGTGAAATACTTTTGTTCTTGGGTGCATCTTGAAGCCACATATCATCATGATGAGTGGTGGTTTTTGATGGGATTTGTGCTTCATGGTCTCACCCCATTGAACATCTTCTTCAATTTTATTCTGGGTATTGATTGTACCCTTTGTCAAATTAGTCAAAACATATCAATTTATTTGTAGTTATTTCCACACAGAAAAAATTCCCTCCATTAGAATGGGATCTGATTTGGATGAAGAGGAAGAGGTTTTGATGAACAATCGTTCCAAATTTGAATGATAAATCAAATAATTCTTTAATTTTTTCTAGGAAAATGGACTTAGTGGGAATTATTTTACTCTTTCTATGGTTATATGGGAAACACTACAAACTTTTTGTCTATTGTAGCCTTAATATTTTGTTTCCACTATGATACAGGCTTAGCAAAAAAAACATTACTTTTTCATAGCCCTCTAATTACAAGGTTTAGAACCAAAAAAATTTGTTTCTTCTTGTTGTGTTTTTAAGTTGTCTATTTTTTTCTAAACCACACAATGTATAGGTTTAATGAACTAGTTTTCAAATCACCAAGGATGATGTATTCTTCTTTTTTTCTTTTATAAATTTTTATATTTTGACTAAACCGTGGAAATTATAGGTTTACTGAGCCGGTACATACCTTTGACCTAGAGATCCCTTTATGGGTTTTCAACCTGGTGAGTTTTGTGTCTCTTTTAATGGGTAGTTTACTACCTTGCAAACTTGACTAATTTAATTGATGTTTTTGGTTGACCAAATTTTACAATGAATTACTGTGTGAGGGCCCCAATAGTGTTTATTAGTTGAGAACACCCTATTAATTTTATTTGATGAATAATGTATTTTTATTAACCCTCATTTTATATATTATGAATATGAAATTTAATCTAGTGAAATTACATGAGGTGTAATCATAAAAATCATTCTTGACATGTTGTTGTTGGGGTGTACATAGGTAGGAAAAATCCTCTCTTAAGGAATAATTTTTCATTGGTTGAATGAACCCATTTTTTTGTAGGAAAATTATGAAGATCCAACTAGGTTATGTTATATATTTTTAAAAAAAGGTTTCCTCGGGACAGTGAACATCCATTAATAAGTTCCATTTAATTTTTTGGTAATTTATATTCTTTTTATACCGTCAAGGGTGTCTTGTCAAGGTAGTGATGTATAAAAATTATGAGGGTGTCTGTATTAAATTTTTTCATGAATGGGAAACAACTCCCATGTGAATTTGACTTCCGTAAAGAGGTTTTAAGCATGGTGTAGTTTAACATCGTACAACCAACCCATGGGTGGTGCAGTTTAATGACTTATGGACATGATATTTGTGATTAAAAATTTAATATCACTTTTATCTGAATAAGGGGTAAACGATTATCCATTTTCCCAGAAGTCTAACTGTGAAGGTTTTATCATCTCTAGGCATGAAGGGGGAGAAGGTTTTAAACTACAATATAGGGGATTCCAAATCCATGGTGTAATGTGGGAAGTAAATTTCATCAGGGCGTAGAGAGGTAGGAAAATCCTCTCTTGTTGATAAATTTTCATTTTATTGACATCTCTTTTTAGTGTAAATATTATGGAGAGACAACTGAGGAAAATTACACATGCTCAAACACTGTTTTTATTAGGAAACATTCCCTCCACTTCCGATGGCCTGATAACATTATATGTATTCAATGAATTTCAAAAATAGTGTTTGGTTTGTGAAATCGGAGTTCCCAAAAATGAAAGGGGAATTTTAATCTGAAATTTACTTGGAATAAGTAGAAACGTTCCCCCTATGCAGGTATGAGGCGATTCCCTACATAGTTCTGACTCATTTGATAGGCAGGGACACATTTTATTTTATGTATCTAGACCCATGATTGAAGATCAAGGAATCATTATGTATCTTTCAAGGGAGGGAATCAAGACACACCAATTTCATTAAACTCGTGCATTTTAATTTCATACAAAAAGGACATTAGACATGCATTTTAATGTCTTCTGGTAAGGACATGGATCACTTGGCATGAAGGAAAGGGGAATTTGTGGCTGGGCCTACAACTAATGGTTCATGCATCACTACATATCCTATAATGGTAGGAATCAAGCCAAAAATTGTTCTTTGAACTGTCCCATGCATGATAATCAAAGAATATTACTTAAAAATAGAAATTACCTTTAAGATATGAGCCCATGAATAGTGTAAGGGTCATATTAAATTCTACCATGACGATCTATCTCATGCATATGAGTGGGGATTTTTTAGTTTTTTTAATATGAAATCACATGTTGGCTGGATATAATATCGGACTCTCCTACGTATTCCTATTTAGTATATAGTAATATTGGGGGAAACATTATTTGTTGTTTCTAGAAATTTATCATGCAAGAATAACTATTCATAGAAAAATAGTGGAAATTTTATCTCACATATATACTTATATATGGGGTTTGTTTGTCACTACATATCTAGTACTGATAGGAATTTGGCCACACAAATTTTTTAATATCATGAATTTTTTGTGTCATGTGATTAAGACATAGGATGTATAGTTTTTTGTCATGCGGTGAATATGACATGGGGTCCTATAGTGTAATGTAATACATCTAGGACTAGTTGTCATAGAAACTATGAATAACTAGAGTCTAATAGGGATGACATGTTCTGACATGCCCCAGCCATGAGGGGGGAATAAAATTGTAAACCATGGTTTCAAGGATTCTTGGATCCAGAGAAATTATGCAAGTCATAGAAGCCATTGGTTCATGTTGAGGTAGAAAGAGCCTTTACGGGGTATGAATTTTCATTTGGTTGATATGCCTTTTTAATGTGGGTAACTTATGCAGATCCAACTGGAGAATATTTTTCATTTTTAGGCAATGGTATCCTTGCGAAACTGACCATCCATTTCTAATGACAACAAAAGGTTGATGAAAATTTTTAATTTCCCAGTGTACAATGTTTGAGGAATGGAAGAGATGTGTCAAGGAATGTAAAAAACATTTAGACCATGATTTCCTATGGAGTTGGAAACTCCCTACATATATCTAACTCATATGTAGGGGAAATTTTATTTATTTTATGGATCTCTAAATGGGGGACCTAAATTAAATAATTCATGTAAAAAATTTAAAGAATGAGATGGGGAAAATTCTTTTTCTTTTATTTTTACTTAAGGATGGAACTAGGATACTATAACTAGGTGTCACTATTTATATTTTCAAAAGAAGAATCAAGAAACATGTAGTTCTTGAAGAATTCACCCCCTATGAAGATCTAAATCATTCACATGGAATAGTGAATTTACTTTTTTTTATTATGGAAAGGACATAGATTGGATCTTTGAGTGTCACTGTGTATACTTTTATTATAGGAAAAAAGTCATATGTATTTCATGTATAGATCATGATGTATAAATGATGTTTGGGGATATGCCCTCTTAGGTGAGGTGATTTTGATTTTATTTTTCATTTTAATGTCATAAAGTGAGAAAAAATGGTTTCTCCATAATTTAACATCATATCGGTTGTCTAGATGGTTCTATGTAGTTTATCTTCATACATCTATGATTTTTTTAGCATACTTTAACATCATATTATGATGATGGATTGATAAAAAGGGTTCCAATGTGAGGTTTATGGTGTATTCACTATAAACCAATGTGTATGAGAATTTAAGATGACCTATGACAATCCACACCCTCCAAAAGGAGAGTCAGATCAAGAGGCCACATGGTTGAATAAATTAATTGCTTGTACCAATGATGGAATGTATGGGCATCACTATGTATCCTAGGTGAATGGGAATCTATCCATATGTAGTTCTTGGAATAAAACTACATGGATTGATTATGCCCCTACACAGGGGGCATATATATATAGGGTAGGATAGACCCATGTTATGAATTCCAAGAATCACTATATATCCCATCGAATGGAAATAAAGCAATAAATATTTATTGAGTGTGGCATTTTAGTTGATTGACACCAAAGGAAATGCCCTCTTAGATGACAAAACCACATATTCATGCATTTTAACGTCAGACAGTGAGGATATATGAGAATTGTGATTTAGTAAAACAATAAGAAGAATAATATAATCATGAAAAAGGGATCATATTCTAATGGATGGTAAGAAAAACATTCCATTATGAAGTTAAATTTTCATTTTCACCCAACAAGTATAGTCTAAGTGTCATTTTGTATCTTTTCAAAAAAAGAATCAATCCACACATAGTTATGGGTGAGAATTCTCCATGAAGGTATCACCCATACCTAGAGGAGGTCATTTTCCCATATTTCATGTCTAGTCCTACGACATTAGATTTGGAAATCCCTATGTATCCCATATTGATAGGAATAAAGACACATGTAGTTCTTGAGAACAATTTTTCATATTTTGATCTTCCTCTCATGTAGTAATAAGGTCATTTCATCTTTCTCCCACACATATTTGGATAATTTGTGGAAGAGTGCGGATTGGAATGATGATACCCATATAGTTTAACAACATACAGTTTTGGCATTGATCCCTAGTTTAAAGTCATCGAATTCAGACCCTTGATACTACATTATTTAATTTTGTTCATATAGGATGATGCATCATGATGATTAATGTCATGTTATCAAGATGATGGCGGCTCATTTTAATTTAATGTTGGTGGATGAGATTCATGCAATTAATTTCATGTGGTAAGGATAAAGGTTCCATGGAATTTATCATTATGCGGTGAGGGGGAAGGTTCCATGATGTATATTGTAGTGTATTAAGGACGACAGTGACATGTAGTTTATCATCATGTGGTAAGGGTGAATGTTCCTTGTATTTTATCATCATTTCGTATGGATGAATGTTTCATGTATTTTCTCATCATGTGTAAAGGAATATGGTTTCTTGTAGTTTATCATTGTGAAGTATGGATGAATGTGTCATTCATTTTATCATTATGCTGTAAAGACAAATGTGGCAAGCAGTTTATCATCATGTCGTAAGGATGAGGGATCCATGTAGTTTATCATCATGAGGTAAGGACAAAGGTTCCACACAGTTTATTGTCAATGAATAAGGATGAAGCTTCCATGAATATTATTTTTATATGGTAAGGATGATGGTTTCCTGAATTTTTTCATTATGTGCTAAGGATAATGGTCCCATTTAGTTTTTCATCATCCGGTAAGGAAAGAGGTTCCATGTAGTTTATTATTGTGGTAAGGATGAAGGATGTGTAATTACATTTAATAATTATTTAATAACCTTGGATTGGTGATATATATAATGAGATGCACATCTATTGAAATTAGGGAATATTGTCCATTAGGGTTGAACTTCTGTGTGGAATAATGTCCCTTCTATTTTGGTTCCATCTTTGTAGTTTTATTTTGAGTATCATTAGAGTCCTAAGAAACAACACCATCTCCCCATAGAGGAAATACTAGAGGAAATCCTTTTTGTTGAAGGTTCATGCAATCCAATTTTGGTGAACCTCCAAATAGTGCATTGTTTGTAATATCTTTTCAGCAAGTTGCTAAAATTCATTCATCCTTTTCTGTGATTTCCCATTTATAGATAATTTATCAAAAATGGAAAACCATAGTGAAGTAAATTGAACATCAATGGGAATGACCACATGTGTCCCATATACTAATGGGTATGGGGTTTCATGGGGGGCAGTGAAAATCATGGACCCATAAGACCTCAAAGCATAGAGTATCTTGTTCAGCCATTAATTAATATCCTTTTCTACTAGAATCTAGAGTAAATTGGATGGGTTCTTGTTAAAGGACTCTATCTATCTATTAGATGTTGTTTGGTAGTGGGATGAATTATTTGACATGATATCATACGCCTGATATATTTTCTCTAACTCCATAGAAATTAAATTGATGTTGTTTTATATAATTATTGTATGAGGGACACAAAATCTAGTGATGATGTTGGCTTTCATGAATCTATAAATTTTTCTTTCCTTTAACTCTTTTAGGGGTACATATTCAACCCATTTGGAAAAGAAGTCAGTTTTTAAAATAATATACATGAATTTCTTGGCCTTAGTGGCAGGATATGATCCCACAACACACATTCCCTATATAGAAAAGGTATACGAGTACATAGATGTGTAAAGTATATATTGGGTTTTATGGATGAAATAGGATTTAATATAGAAGTAATGGAACCTTTTGATGAATGTAGTACTATCCTGCACTACATTGGGATAATATCATCAAATCCTTTGAATTTTAATGGAGAGATTTGATCTTTATTGATGGGCACCACAGGCTCCATTGTTCACTTCCTTCATGACAGTAATGGTCTCCTCTCCATCAATGAACCTAATAAGGACTCAATAAAGGATCTACTTATAGTGGATTATTTATTATTTTTTTGTAATATTGAAAAAACATAATTTATCACGTTTATATTTTCTCCCTTCCAACCTTATCTAGTAGGAGTTATCAGTTTTGAAGGTAGTCCGTACTGGGTTTCGTCCAGCAAGTGGTAGGACTATAAGTCTCTTGGATGGGGCTAATCTCATATATTTATTCCATGTTGTCCCAAATTAATTGTGAGACCATCAGGAAATAGGCAATTTTAATGTCGTTTTCATCCAAGTGTAGATTGGCCAGTATTGTGGCTGTGTATGCCAATGCATTGACATGGAAATTATTTGATCGAGGAACAAGAGTTAGTTTTAGTTTCGAATAGAATTCTTCCAATAGTCCTTGGACATGGTCTAATAGGGGATTAGATTCTCCTTTTTGATACCATAATTGTCATTGAACGACTTAATGAACTATTTAAAATTTACTTTTGTCTTCATGTGTTTTAATTCTACGTGATGTTGCATCACAATCCTTACAATTAGAGTATGATATTATACCTCATTGTTTATAAAAACCTTCTGTAGAAGGAATTTGCAAGGTATAACTATATTTAGTGGGTATGTGAGTGAAAATTTCAGCCCCAACTTATTGAGCTTGGTCCCTTCCATAATTTTTCTAGTCATGATACTATATGCCTAGTCAAAATGCATCTCACATATCTAGAGGTATTATTGAATAAAGAAACCCTATTCTATAGGTAACATAGTATTCAATGAATTTATTTCATTTACAATGTTATCTTCTAGAAAATATAATAATTTATATCCTTTGATTGCATTGAGAGGCACAAACTGCATGTCAAACTATGGTAGGATAACCAACCATCGTGATTTATGCCCAGTCAACATTTGATGGCTGACGATGTATTTGAGTGGGTTTGTATTGGAGACTAAATAGACCCAATTATTCTATAGTTATATCCTCAAATATTAGTTTAAAACAGTACTTGTCAATATCATAGTTATGAGTCTTAGCATTAATCATGGTTCGACTGAGAAAATAAAAATTGTTTTCACTGTCATCATCATTATTTTGTATGAGGAACGCTCTTAGTGATCTCTTCAGGGTTGTCACATACTAGTTAATGGGTCTCCCATTAGTAGGTGTAATTAGAACTATAGGTCATAAGAAATATTTATTTTGACCATCGAATTAATTCTTAATATCATCAGTCCACTAATATGTAACCATTTTTCATTAACCTATTGAATGGAAAACATTTTCCAGTAATGTTGTCTATGAAGTGTTGAATGTAGGATTAGTGTCCTTGAAGTCCAATTAACTCTACGAAGTCTTGAGAAGGTGAAATGTTAGGTACATCCTTTATCTTTTTGGGGTCTAATTTTATGACATGATGCTGTACGATGAAACCGAGAAACATACTTCAGGTAACACTGAAAGCACATTTTAAGTGGATATTTTTAAGACTTTATTGTCATAGTTTGTTAATGAAAATTTCAAGATCGGAAAATTGGTCTAGGAATTGTCTATATTTAACTATCTGGTCATCAAAATAGAAATCAATGAACTTTATCATTAATGGTTGGAATATGCGGTTCATGGAGAGTTGATATGTGGCTCTAACATTATTCAATACAAAATCATTGTGCAACAGAAAAACACTCACTAGGAGTCTCTAAAGGTAGTGGCTTCTTCATCGTATTAGAACAATTGTATTTGGTTGTATCCTAAAAACCATCCATGAAAAAGAGGTCTTGATATATCAATGGTGAAATCGATTAATAGTTCTATGATATGGACTGGAAAATCCTCCTTCAGAAAATGTTGGCTGAGATCATTGAAATCGATACAAACACTAATTTGACCATTCTTATTTTTGATAGGGACTATATTGGATCGCCACTAAAGATCTTGGGCCTCTTAAATGTAGTTGTATGTGATGATATATTAAACTTTATACTCTATCTTTTTAGCATTTTTCAACTGCGTCCTTTTGGATTATTTTTTATATTGTAGATAATCCTCTGACAGGCCCATGCAGTGAGTGTCCACCTTGATATTGAGGCTTGTAATTTACATGAACATCCAAATTAAACCATATTAATGTTTCCTTAGGACGGCGGTTTATATCTCTTTCTCTTCAAAATAAATTGTTGAACTTGTTAAGGTAGGTCCCGTGTCATCTTATGTACCCAGATTTATTTCTTTTAGTTCATCGATCGTGGTAGAACTGACCTCCTCAAATTATAGAGGGTAATCCCTAAGGTCCTCATCCTCTTCCTCAAATTTTTCTTACCCCTCCTCTTATTCTAATATAGAATCAATTATTGAGATTATTTTTCCAATGATAGAAAAGGAATCAATATCTTGGCATTCGAAATATGAAGTGTCTTCCTCTGATCCAGTTTGAGGGGGGTTCCATTGGAAATATAGGGAGGATGGAGTGAGGGATGGAAGAGTGTCTTCATCTACATAAAGTGAAGAAAAATCATATTCCACCATATTTGGGGAGTCATGGATTTTATGGAGCTCTCGGATTGATTTGAATGTACATTCATATGACATTTTACCAATGAATAAAGAGTCAACATATTTTACAACACTACTGGAATCGGTGGTCATAACTAAATCATGAATATTTCTTAAAATACACCTAGATATGGGATAATATACTCAATCTAGTCGGTATCTAGGACATATTCTTCATCAATTTACCTTAAGGGGTCATCCAAAATCAATTCAATGCCATTTTTGGGGTGGTGAACCATTCCACAGCATTAACCAATGGTTGTTTCCCTATCCTCTGATAGAATCTTGCATCGATATAATAAGACTCATAGGATTAAAATGGGTCATTATCAGTTTATAAAATCCTGATTTGTCCATTTATGTAGTATTTGATGTGTTGATGGTATGAGTATTGAATCAATTCATGTAGGTGCAGCCATGGACATCCCTGTAATACATTTAAGGTCATGTTTTTTCTAACATCCAAAAAATTCTATGTTGGATATGAGATCTCCAAATTGTTCCTTGAGATTGATAAGTCCCAATGTATTCTGTTTACTTTATTAATACACATCCTATGTTATTGAGGAAGGTGTTATATTATTTTCATCGAATCCTAGTTGGCTAGGTGTCTCAGTAGAATGAGATTAACCCCATATCTTTTATCAATGAAACCTTTCTAGACATCATCTCCATTTATCCTTCCAAACACATACATGGTCAGATGTGCCCCTGTATAATGTTGTCTTCATCATGAGTTGTGAAGTAGATTACCATGTGGAATTATGAAGAATTGGTCTGTGTCTGATAGACTTTGGAAGATGCTACTTTTGTTTCAAACTCATGAAGGGATTAGAAAATATTCGATGAGTGGTTCCCTGAGTAATTTTGGTAAAATCGAGTAATACAGGATTTATAGTTTGGTCGGTACAGAGGCGAGTTGTTTTATAATATCAAACATCATATCCAAAGGTAAAAACTAAACAGTGAAGCGATGCCCTTTCATATGAATTTTAGGGGTTTGTGTATACGTTTTAGATGTATCTACCCTCAAGATAGGAGATAGTGGTGTTCTCATTAATGGTGGGTTGGTCTAGGTAGTTCTTCCTACATACTAAGTGCGATTGGACCCATGTTCTTCTTCTAATGGATATTCTCGAATGATCAAGATAGATTGTCTTATGGAAGGGTTATGAGAATTTTATTATTTCTTCTAGGTCTTCAAAAGGACTCTTTTATGAGTTTCTACAACATTGATGGGTTGATCAGACATATGGCCAGAAATTTAACTTCCCCCATAGATGGTCCTTCCTTAGTAACCCAGCTTCTACGACCTCTTCCTCTAGATCCCAAATCTGGTATCAAGTACTCTAGATCATTTACATACTCATCATCATAGAATGGATTAATTAATTGAATGAAAATATTAGTGCTAAAGATCAACTCATCGTATGATGGTTACTCTTCCTCAATCACTACTTATGGTGGTTCCATTTGGTGGGTCGGTGCTTGTCCATTCAGATATGATTGCATAAAATCCGAGAAGGTAAAGTATGACTCTATCCATGATGTAGATTCATATTGCTTAACATTGACCTAACCTTTATTGTCAAACATCTTTTTATATTATCTAATTTTTTAGGGTTTTGGGGCTGAGAATTACGGATGTGTTGTAGTAGTGGCAGTAGGGGGAAAGATAGGTTGTTTGAACTATGCATAGAGAATTCCATGGGTTCAGTTGATTGAATTTTGAGTCATCCAAATAAATAAATTATATATATCTTACTAAAAACATCATTCCACTCACTTCCTTCATCAGGAAAAGTTGTGGAAACATATTTCACTTTTGTTGTCTCTAGTACCAATTTTACTTCCCTAGAATCTTTTATTTTCTACAAGTGGTCTTAGAAGAGAAATAATTCCTGGATGGTGTGTCCTAGTATTCAGTGAGAGGGAAAATAATTTTTCTTGTCATCATGACTGACCTCATTGACCCTTTTCAGCTATGTTAGATATTTTAAACTAAAGTTCATAGTGGATATAAAATATCCAAACACTTGACCATCTCAAAACTTGTCAAATTTATTCCACTATTCCTTGAATTTATTTTTCCAGGGTCCCCGCTTCTCATATTGTCAAGGAGTGGGTTGTTGTTGATTCTTAGGAGTGTTTCAAGATATGGTTCATTCCTTTTAGTTTTATTATGTGGAATGGGGACCACATTAGATTTTACCACTCTTTTTTCTTGTATCAGTTAACTTATCTAGGGTTTGACCCTATTCAACTCTATGAATCCTTCCATTCCTTGGGAAATGGTAGAGATATCATGGAAACCACTTTTATACTTCACTGGGATGAAAAAAATTTGTATCTCTTTGCAGAGGATATCGATTCACATTGAAATAATCCTTTCATGGGGGAGTGTCAGGTTTATGTGTAGGTTATCCATTTTCATATGGAAATAACGTCTGAGGCTCTCATTTTCTCTTTTTTCCTTTCAATTTGAGAGGTATCTTACTGGCCTGTTTACTAGTGTTGAGATGACCTAGAATAGGAAGTTCTAATGGTGATCCTCCCGTACTATTATCGACCGAGCTAGAAAATTGGTATACCATATGAAGAATGACGCGTGTATGGTTCGTATGAAGCATCTGAGTTTTATCCCTTACCGTTTCTCTAGGGTTCCCATAATGGGAACACAATGAGATGCTTAGTCCATCATATTTTTTTCTAGGACACCTTATCCATTTAATATTGGAATCTTTATGCTCTAGAAAGTTGGTAGTGGCAGGGTTCCACTCACCCAATCGGGTTAAAGATTCTGTTCTAATAGTACAGGTGCATACCTCTCCTCCATGGATTTCAATTAAGATTACAATAAATTGATAGTGTTGATATGTCCATAATACATATTCTATAGAACCTAAGATTTTATAGGAACAATGTGGGGTGGTATTGGATGTTCTATTGTTATTTCTACTTGAGGTGGGTATCCAGTTGGGTGCATCTATTGAGGATTTCCTAAAAACAGTTCTAGTTATCTTCTCAATTAATGGAGATCATGATATACATCAGTGATAGGGTCTAGTTATACTTATGGTCGAGGTTTCAGGTTGGGAATATTTCCCAAACTTTCTTCATTTTTCAATATAAACCTTTTTGGATGAAGTACACTTTATAGAAGTGTATACTGAGGCTCCTCCTATAGAACTTATTCGAGAGGATGGCTACCTTAGAGCGGCTCAACATTAATTCATTAAAAATATTATGTTTTATATTCCCTTCTAGAATATATCTCTTCGAGAAAAAGTGGCTCTTTCTCATAAATAGTAAGCGGTGGGTTATACATGACTATAATTTTATTCCTTTATAGGTTAGGGGTTCACTGAAGAGGTGGTAGAGGATTGATTAGGGAACACCAAAATTCATGGTGACCCTCTAGTTCCAGTTATGAAAAATTACATTCTCAGTTTGGATAAGAACCTAGGTGGAACTATCCTCTACTTACCCTTTGTCATTTTTAATTTTTTTAGTTTAGTCCATAGGATTGACATCTATGACGTTCACTGATGAACAAAACATTGTGGGTGGTATACCAGCTACTAAATGGTAGGATGTTCATTTACATATTTCATCAGATCTCTTCCTTCTATTATGTGATCCTCTTTGGGCTTTGTAGATATGGGTTACATAGAGAGATCCCATGTACATCCTTTGGATATGGCTCACTTCTAGGGTAGATCAGACATAATGGGAGAACTATCTAATTTTTTTTCTTCCCTAAATGGGAATAGATTGATTTCTTCTTGGCAGTGGTTGAGGTAAAAATGTCCCCAACCCTATGGTTATAGGTTTCTCATGTTCTCTTGTTATTGTTCCTCAACCCATATTTTTTTTCCATATTAGGGAATTTAGGGTTAAAAATTCCCCAGCCCCACATGATGGGGATAATCCAGTACTTTTTTGATTACTTCTTCAATTTAATCTTTCTTGATCTCTGGCATTCTCATTCAAGAGTAAGATGGAAATTGTGTTTGGTCTTTATGTGAACTATTAATTTCTTAGGAAATCAAGAGTTCTTAATTATTGGTTTTAATTCATTGATAATCCTACTGAATCTTCTCAGTTTCCTAGTTCATGAGTTTTTTATAGATTTATATCATCGATCCTAATGTTTTTGAGACTTACTCAAGGCTGGTTCTAGTTGAGCATACTGCCTTTCCTGAGCTATGATTCAATTTAATGGTTTTCTTGGGATAATAAAATTATAGGATTTCATTTCCACTGATTTTTGATAAATGGTATATTAGTTAAAATGAAAATATCCATTATCTCCCCATCTTCGAATATAAAAATTAGGTAGGGATTTGTGGATAAAACGATAAAACTTATTTAGCACATTGAGGTAAGTCAATTGGTGGTATTTCTGTTGCCTCTCTTATTGTGGTCTCCATAAACATGAAAAGAATTCACATTTGAATTAATGAGGAAGACCTCCAAATATTTTTACATGGTCGGCATAACATTTTAATGGAAAATATTTTAGGTGGAGTAAGATTTTCCAGATATTGAGACAAATGTTATGAACACATTATTTTAACAACTCTGTTAGTTTGTCAAATAGATAAGTGATTCCAATCCATAACAAAATAGGTATATCATCCTTGGAAAATTTTATTCTCATGAGTATCATATTATTTTTTTCCTCTTGTTGGGACTTCTCTATTGGATCACCCCTAATTAAAAACTTCTTGACTATCTGGTATCAAGTACCAGATCTAGTAGTGGTCTCATTGATATATAAATGGTCTGGGGTTGGCTTAGAAGATGTGTGTTTCATAGGGACATCTCCTGGTGGAGAAATTATTTCAATTATTATTGATAGGGTATCTAACATTTTTGATCTCATTATTACAATCACCTCAGAATATGAGGGGTTTCTAGTACATGAGCTAGAAAGGGGAGGACCATTTTGCTAACATGAAATCTGACTATAGGAAAGACCTTTGTAGAAACTGCCATCATGGTGAGGGATACCATTACAATTAAATGACTTGCTATAGGGATAATTTATATAGTGTATACCCTAGTGGGGACCTCTAGGTAGGATAACAGTATAGGGAAGTCCTTTTTACTGAAATTGGGTATCACTATAGGGAGGACCATTAAAGCACATGCAACAATAGTGATGACTACCATCATAGCATTATGTCTGATTAAAGGTAGAATTTATATAGTGTATACACTAGGGAGTACCTTCTTGTATGAAAAAAACAAGGGGTCCTTATTGCTGAAATGTGGCGTCACTATGGGGAGGACCTTCGCAGTGCAAGCCACAATGGCAAGGAATACCATCATATCTTAATGTATAACTATAGGGTTAATTTCTGTACTGTCTACCCTATGGATGAACTTTTTGGTGGAAGATAGGATTGGGAGGACCGTCTTTCTTAAATTATGTGTCACTAAGGGGAGGACCTTCGTAGCACATTCCACAATGGTGAGGACTACCATCACAGATTTTTGTATAATTGTAGGGATAATTTCTATAGTGTATACACTGGGGATACCATTATTTTGGACGACAACAAAGGGGGGACATTCTTACTACTCAATCTTCTCATCCATAAAGAGGGATAATGTGACACTCATCAAGAGAGATGTTCTCAGGGTCAATTTTTATATTTTTTAAGGAAGTAATCCTTCCTTTCATGTTCTTTGGGGAGGAACCTAAGAGATGGTGGAAATAATGTTGTGAGGAGGACATTCAAAACTACTACTTACACTTCCGTAATTTAGTAATATTATATTAGGATCCTACTGCACAATTTATACGTGTTTTATAGATTCAAGAACTCCAACTTACAATATTGTAGGGTCATGAATTTACTCTTAATTTTATAGTTTCCTTTGGAAAGGTTCTCTTTTGGTGTTCTCTTTTCTGGGAGACTCATGATGCTTTTTATATATGACAACCTTAATATATGGTTTCCTGTTAGATTGGATCTCTTGTTTCTTTAGGGATACACTAGCATGTTTCATGAGTTCTTACAGGGATATACGTCTACCCTGGAGTGGCCAGTAATGTGGACCAGTTTCCCCCATTCAGAATGGGTATTTTTGTTTGATCTTATTGTCCATTTATTGCAGAATGTTTCGGACGACCCTCATGTATTGGAGAAGTGATGAATTTCTTATATGGAGAGACCACATCATTTTTAGGATGAGTCACCCTAGTTGGGGAGTAAGGGTTATGGTTCAGACTCTTAGTTGTTTCCTGAGATGTGATTATGTCTTGACTTGTCTTTACAATATGGTTAGGAATTGATGTCTGATCCTTCATCATTTCTCAGATGTTTTGAGATATATATTTATATTTAACATGAATATATTGCCATTTTAGTGTCATAGAAAGAATATGTTCCTACTCTAGCCCTACATATTATTACAATAGGTTTTGA
The DNA here is from genome assembly GCA_963277665.1 of Viscum album. Classification (NCBI taxonomy): domain Eukaryota; kingdom Viridiplantae; phylum Streptophyta; class Magnoliopsida; order Santalales; family Viscaceae; genus Viscum; species Viscum album. The sequence goes on along the minus strand of OY728128.1, from coordinate 2,075,879,953 downwards.
CAGATCTCCATTATTGGGGTACAAGAATGAGTCTTCCCTGGTTTATAACAAGGATACTCCAAATACTTTTTCCAATATCTCCCATATTTAATATTTAGGATTCATAATTTTGAGTAAGGACTTTATTCTTCTTGTTCGTTGTCATCATATTTGTATTATGGGATTGATATGCATCTGTAGGAATCGTTCTCTGATGGTATTTGGTTTTCATCATATTTGACAGATGGGCATCATATGAGTTATAATGACTATACATATTCTCAATGATTGTCATTATATTTGACTATCGAGCTTCATTTTCATTTGTAGGAATATGAATCTACCTGTAATTCCCCCCCCCCTATTTTCATGGAAGGTGTGGCGAGTAGTAGTAATAATATGATTCTTCTCATACCTTTACACCAAATTTTATTGATAGAATTCATATTTTTGTTGTAGGTATTTTCAACTTCTCATGTGCCACTGAATTTACATAGCGTTATTTATGTTCCTTTGTTGGAATATATGTATACCTATAATTTGTTGTCACATTTTATTGAGGGGATTCATGAAGGTGAATTTGAATATTGTTTGCTAATAGATTTTCATTATATTTACATAGTGGTATATTTAAATATAAACTAGGATGATAGATTACTTGTTATTATAATATTGGTTCCCTCTAAAGATCTACTTGGGGACCTGGTCCTGCTTGACAACATATGTGACCCTCAGGGTGGTATCATTTTCATAATAAGGATACTAGGACACACGATGTTGGAGGTAACGATTATAGGTAGAGGCCCTTGGGTGAGACCCACGTTCTCTAGGGAATAATTCATTGGCTATGACATAATTATGAACCCTAATATAATGGAGATAGTTATTATTGTGTTTCAAGGACAGATTCCCAAAACTGTTCGATACAACTAGTAAAACCACTTGGTTCTTATCCACCGACTATAGGTGGGTATATAGTTGTTAGGGAATCAGGGTCGGGAGGACCTACATAGTCACCTCCATAGTGGGGAGAGTACCCTTGTTGTGATACTCTCTAATCAATGCCTTTGAGAACCAGTATTGAAGAAGTTGGGAGGGTGCTGGAATATTCTACTTCATAGAGGACATTTCCAGTGTCATGTCTAACTTGAGTGTCTATGAAAACATATGAGATAATATTATATTGAATGAATATAGAAAAAATTTCTACAATATTTTTGTTATAGATATTGACAAAAACCTCACATCAAAGTAGCATCTCATGAACACATGAGAAGTTTTTGTTCTCACATGATCCACATTCATTTTAGATGTAAAAGGGGCCTGAAAATTTGGTAACACAACCACCTTGGGTAAGGATACAAGTTGGGTTCACCATTTTCTTTCCCATGAAGATGTTTTTATATGCTAGTCAAGAATAGTTGATTTGAAGGGCATGAATGGCATGAAATCACTTACTTTGGGTACAAGGTCATAGAATGGACTCAAAGGGGTTATGTTCATGTAGATGAAAAATTATCAATGGCTTTCACATCCACAATTGATAGACCTAATTTATAAAGGAAGGATCTAATTTGGTAACTTGTAAAATGACACTTGAGAAATCAGATTGGTCAAGATGATGGGAATTTGGTCCGATAACACCCTTTTAGGGGGAAATATTACCTATTCCAGGACTCTTTTATAGAATTAATATAGGTTCATGATTCATTAGTTCATTCAAAAATGTGTATATTATTGATTACCTTATGCAAATGATCCATTATCACATTGAATGGGTTTGAAATCATCTATAGGTATCTGATATTTCCCACTAATGGAGGTATTTTTATGTATCTGTGGTTCTTCATCAATTTTATCCTTTTGTGGACAGATCTGGGATGCCTCAGTCGTTTACATGGAAGATGCTGGTTTTAAGCCATGTGATGGGGCGCTCTAGAGTTTATCATTGTCCCAGGGGTGGGATTTATTTTGATGTTGGAATAGAACCCATGAAATGGGCTCCCTTTTTATCCTATTATGTTGAATTATAACCCACATAGTTCGGTGCCTCTTTTATAGATACATCACATTTTAAGGTCATCTAACGAGGGACCAACCATACTTTTTAACATCATGCAGTAAGGATGTCCAAGTGGAAGGTGCCTGGACCAATATGGTGTGAGACATATATTGAGGAAGATAGAGGGGTCCAGAAGAGATTTAGTCTCTTGGGTAAACATGAATCTACCCGGGATATGGCCTGGAGAACATTAGGGTGGATTCGGGTTAAATTTATGGACCTTTGGGAGGATTCTTACATATCCCAGTTAGTTGGGTATCAAAGCCAACATAGTTTGCTAAGACATGGAATATAACCATAAATGAGGCCCAGTTGAGGGGACATGGTTCGGTCTTATGCAGAAAATATTCCGGTTTGGAGGGAAATAGTTGGTTCTTATGCATGTAAGATTCCCATTTAGAGAGACATGGTTGGAGCTTATGCGTGGAAGCAACACATGTGGATTGGAGTTGGGGCCTACAAGTATGGAGAAAGCCCATTTAGTTATGCTTCATCTCGAAATGACCCTTTCAAGGTAAATGTATGGTTTTAAGACTTATACCATGTAAAAGACCCATTTGTGGTTTGGGATCGTGCATATTTATTAATCATCACTAGCATATAAGAACAAGTGAGTCATGTTTGGTGTGAGAAACAATATGATGTATAGGATTTGATGCTCACACGATCTCACCCTATCTGCTGATGGATGATGCTGGACCCTAAAGAGGGGGTTAAAGGGGATTTGAGTGTAACTATTTCCTCTCTTATTTTCATATCAAGAACAGTCAAATTTAGTGATATATCCAGTTATTCCTTGGGTAGAGGAGGAGGGGAGAATAAGGTGCCACCTCCTGTCCGAAAACGTAGGGGATTACCTCGGGAGGAGGGCCCTAAAATTGGCACTAGGAAAGAAAGGAATGTTCAACACTGGCCCTCAATGAAGGGATAGTCCAGCGGTTCCTTTAAATACCTTGAATGAGGAGGTTTATGTGAGTTCCCCAAGGATGAAACCCTTATTACCATGGTAATGTATACAATAGTTCAATCTGAGGGTACGCCCTATTGATGGGGTCTCCAATGTGACTCCTCTTACCATGGGTATGTAAACACAAAAGGACATGGTAGTGTACATGATAATATTATCATACATGTTAGGTGGATTTGGATGGGTCCTTATCCTGGTGCTGGTAGAATGGTTCACATATAGGACAGTATTGGGATTAATGATATTATTGAAGAGAATAGTGAGAGCTAGAGTGTAGAACAACCTTGGATGCCACATTTTTTATAGTACCTACTTATGAGGGTCAGTGTTCCATCCACATAGCATGTTCTTAGGTGGGTAGGTAGACCATATATGTATAATTTGGTATGTCGACCTAGGTTTAACTTGCATTTATAGGTTCCACGCTCGTATATTTTTTCTACACAGGGTCGAGTTCCTCCTACATAGTGTTTTTCTACAAGGGGCCAAGTTACTCTTGGGTTTTATTTTTTGGTACGGGGTCATGTTTCCCCAACATAGTGTTTTTCAACATGGGTAAGGGTTCTACCTACATATCATTTCTTTTATGTGGTATGCCTATTACCAAAGGGTAAATTAGAATGGGCCTCACTAGATTTGGTTTGCAAGGGGACATTGGGTTCATAGACCACCATATGATTTTTTATTTCCTCTTCAATGCTATGTGGTTAGGTTTACCTAAAAGGAATCATTAAAGAACTCAAGTTTTCATGGTTCCTTCCTTTGACTATCTTTACTTCACACGTATGATTGTGGATCTATCTCCCTCCTTTAGGTCCCCCTCAAGATCAATTTATTGAAGAGTTGAGGGACCAGATACTAATGTGGTTGGTCATTCATAGTTGGTCGTGAGCCTTCATTAGCAGGATCCCACGGAGGATGTCATGGCCTACGAATGACTTCACCAAAGAGGATGACAATTGAATGGGTGGAAATCACCCCCTCAGTCTCAGAAATGTATTCGTTTTGTTTGTAGGAACTGAGTGCATCGCCTCATCCCATGGACTATTTAGTACATAGTTAATGTCCATTCATGAAGGCATAAATAACTACCTCGATCTTGCAAAGAACCTAGGTTTAATTTTCGATGTGATGATGGTATGGCCTCACCCAATGAACTATTTTAGTTCATCGGGGATATTTATTTTTGGAGGAAAAAATCATTTCATCCCTCCTACAAATGAATTTAGTTTAATTTACAAGAATTGGTTCCAATGTCTCAATCTCGTGAACAATTTCTGTTAGTGAGTGCCTAAAAAATCCATTGGTTTTAAGCGGAGCAATGGTACGCTAGGGATTTGTGCTTTGTGGTCCCTCCACTTTGAAAATTTCCTTCAATCTTATTCCATGTTTTCTTTCTAACCTTATCCAAATTTATCGAAATATCTTAATATTGTTTGCACGGATTTCATGACCCAATAACAATTATATACATTCATACATGTTTAAACACATACATACCTACTCATAAATACACATACATACTCGTACTCATACATAAACATACACAAATACATATAAAAACATGCACACACAAACATATACAAACACATATAAACATATAAATAATTATACACATACAAATATATATGCATACATACATATATACATACATAAATATACACAAACAATAACATGAATGGACCTAAGGCCTTATTTTTATTTATTTTTGGATAACCCCCCTTTTAAGGGATGAGGGGGAACCCTTTGAATACCTATAGGCTTAGAGGATTACATAACCCAAAATATTCAGATATGGTGTTTAAACATATAATTTTTAATAAATTTATAGATATAAATTTCCTAACCATATGTATTCGTTATTTTTTATGGAATATTGTGGTCATTAGTATTAGCATGCCATTATGATAAAGAAATCTAAGTAAAACTCCTCTAGAGTTATCCACACAAGCATAAAAAATCAGATAATTTCTTCAATATATATTTTGATGCTATCACAGAGGCAATAATCATCTTACATCATTTGAAATTGATTGAAAAATAAACCTTTTGGGATAGAAGGATTATTTCTCTTATTCTATTAGCTTGGGGAGGGATGGGGAAGATCTCCCCTCATTACTAAAATCATCCTTGAGATACTTCTCCTTGGTCTCAAGTGAAATAAATTGGGAAAATATATTTGTGAATGAAAATTCACATCAAAATTGAAATTATATAAGGTGGTTAAGATACATAGGTTTTGAGGACTAATAATTTTACAAAGACCCATATCAAATATTTAACTCTATAAAATACCATGTAAAATATTATTTTTATTATTTTTATTATTATCAATATAAGGAACTAACTTATATCTATTTAAATATTATTTCATCAGTTCACTTAACTCAACCCATCATTCCTACTAATTAATTACCAAACCTTGAGTAATAAATATTTATTTAAATATATATATATATATATATATATATATATTATAGTATTCATTAAATTAATAAATAAATTTCATATTCACTGACTATATAATATTTAATTTTTATAATATCCATTCACCAAATAAATAATTATTTATTACCTTCTTAATTCACTTTAGCGAAATAAATATTTTCTATATTTTCTATCTAGAAAATAATATTTATTTTATATTAAACTCACATATATATTCCTTCAAATAAATAGGGATTGAATCTATGTGTTCAATAAAACCAAAATAATTATCATTCCTTATTCTAAAGAATAATATTTATTCTGAAAAATATATTCAAATAGAATTTAACAAAGATTTTATATACACGCAATGTATGACTCTATATAACTTTTTCTCAATGGTGTTAGGTGAGATAACCTAAAGTCCATTTTTAGTATCAAGAAAAATGTTAATAAACCCATAGAAAAATAGGTGGATGTCAAAATGATAAAAACATCAAGCAAACACTAATTATGTTATATATTACCTTTGTCTCAATATCTCGTCAATATGGTTTCATGATTTTTCTATCAACCTATACACCTAATACAACTTCTTTAAAATCCTAAAATGAACTTATTGATGATACCCCAAGTCATGGATTTAATTATATTGTTCTATTCCAAAAACTGGCATGAGATATCTACATATATTAATACAAAAGTGAAAATCCTTTCTTGAATTATTCATTTCTTTTATTTGCCTTATGATGTGACCCACACATCATACCTCACTATGAGAATATATTGTCATAGTTTTCATTATTAAATAAAATTACATGATCCAAGATATAAATTAACAACAATGTCAATTATATTGACTAATAGAAATCTATAGATATGAATATTCAATGACACATATGAAATGTGGTATTCCAATTTGCAGGTTTTTTCATAAAACCTACTCTCTAGGAGATTAACATATGAAAACTTCCTAAGAAGAATTCTAAATATGTAATGAGAGTGTAACTCTTAATATTGAGACACTATATTTTCCCTACTAGGTAGATGTCATTCAAATTTATGAAGCATGATTAAGATTATTTTCATTGTACTTCATCGTTCTTATTATGGAAAGAAACTATTAACCATTCAATTACTAAAATACTTTATAGAAATTATAAAATTAATTAATTAGAAATGTACATTACTCATATTATATGATATTAATTAATATTAATTTATTTGAATATAAATACAATAAAATTTATAATTTTAGGTGGTTCCAAGAACTAACTCCAATAGAATAAAACTTACACTTGAGAAAAATACTAAATTACTAGTCAGCCTCACATAAAAAAATGATTTTACTGATGTTTGTGAATAGTTGTTACAAATACCATGATCTTGGGGTTATTATACGTACTAAAATATCATCCCTATAAGAATATGCATCAATAGGTGACCTCACTGAGTATTTATATTGTTCACATTTTCAAATCTATATACCTTGGCTAAAACAACAGCTTTGAAAAAAATGTTGATTAAATACATATTATGTTGCATCAGAAGTCATAACATACTCATAATATGGAGAAATAGATACCATTGGTTTTAATATTTTTTGTTTTACATTATCTTAGAAATACTGTGATATTATATAAAACTAATGTAATGAAAAAATATTTTTATATCCCTTTGATCCATAGTATTAACATTTCCCTAACTTTTATGAATTCATCTATTTATACTTTCTCATGTATTGTTGAATAGTTCTGGCCATAATTCTAGGAAATTTTCCTAGTTATATTTAATATTATACCTATATTATTAACATATAAATAGATTTAAAACATAGTATATATCATGTAATATGATATAAATTTGAAATTAATCTTTTGAATATATGGTATATCCATCAAAATAATCTCCTTATATGGTTTCACATATCATTGGAAGAGATTTCATTCCATGTAACATAGGAAAAATTCATCCCTAAGTTCTTCCATTTTTTATTTTCAATTAATTCTCCATGTATATACTATTAATGGGTTTAAATAACCCCATATATTTAACTATGTATAACTTATTTCCTTGAATCTTGATTGTTAATTTAGGTCCTCCATGGAGAAAATATCCTTCTTTTTTATTAATGGTATGACTAATTTTCTATTTTCAATATATTATCATTATATCTATTTGAATAATATAGATCACTACCACTAGCCTCTTATAATCACATGTCAAAAAAATCTTCAATATAACATAGTATGTAGTAGATTTAACAAATAAATATTCTATAATCATATAATGTGGGTTTGATAAGTAAAATTATATTGGACTTTAGCATGATAAATGGTTGATGATTTTTTCATATACTATATCCAGAAATCACTTAAAACATTAGTAATATGTCATTAATTATTGGTATCATCTTGTACCATCCATTTTAGGTTTCCCTTGAATACCAACCATAGGAATCACATCAACTGTGAAATATACCTAGATGCTGGATTGGTATTTGTTATATGGAATCAATCTCATAATTTATATGAAATTTTCAACTATAGATGCCTTATATTTTCTACCTATTTATTGAATTAATTATTCTTATCAAATAATAAATCACCAACCTCAATGATCATAAAACCCCCATTTTTTTAATTGTTCTTATATAGTATATGTGTTCATAACACTAGCTCTAATTGGACCTAGTGAAGTCTAGTGTTCTTATGCCGACTCATGTGTATTTGATTCATAGTCTTCAATGATGTCTATATTTCACCCAGTATCAAAAATATAAGTGGTTATTTCATTTTGAAACATACCCATCAAGGACTAATACCTATATATTTAAGGGAGGTTAATATCTTAAGTAGGTATAGTATCATTAACATAAACTCGTTTTTTGTTTTCATTAATGTTAATGTTAATATTAATCTATATTTCAAACAAAATTTATCCAGAAATATATGAAGTTTTTACATAATTTATTTCATTCACATAATGGATTATATGAAACAACAACTAAATATGGTTAGAATATGGTTAACAACAATGTTTCCATTTGCAAAATATGTGTGAAAAGGAATCAGGGAAGACATGTAATAATTATATTTCTCCTCATCAGTCATCATTTAAACTACAATATTTTCTTCGAAATGTATAATGATACTATTGTTCAAAATTAAAGCCACTCAGAATTTAAATGATTGATTAATTATTGGTAAAGATATACTACAAAAATCCCACCCTAAAATTCTTGTATCTTTAGTGATTTTTTAAATTCAACATTTAGAATCTATAAAATATCTAAAATTAATCCCATAAATATTATTAATATACCTCTTGATTCCCTATAGAATATTCTATGTTCCCTTACTAAAAAAACTCAAAATGATTTGGTGTATTACCTTTAGGCCAAAAAGATTATTTTTCTAATATTTAACAAGTATTCCTAATCTATAAGATTATTATATATAAATAGGTACATTCTTAATAGATAATTTTTCTTTTTTCTATAAATAAGTATCTATAAAAAAAGGGTATAAGTATTATATTTTGTATTCATCATTTGTTAATGATATTGGACATCTTTGATTCAAGTATTAATGAACTATTATTAAATCCTGAAATGAAATGACAAAATTTATTCTATATATGAAATAATGACTTCTCGTGTCTAACATGGGACTGATAAAAATGATTTGATAATACTCAACACAAAATAATAGGTTAACTAGAATCAATTCACTAGAACATATAATGTTGTGTCTTCCTCTTACCTGTGCTAGGAATAATCATTTCTTAGCTACATAAAGAGTTCACCGTTCTTATCATGGTGTTTATTAACTTACTTGGTTACATTATTTTAATATGATTATGTAAATTGAATGTTTTATTTATGTCCTATGAATATAAATACCAATATATTATATCAAATAAATAATATTCCTATAGTGGATGATATTGTTATCATATTATTCAATTCATTGTGATTTATCTTCTAACATCATTTATTTTATAATTAGAAATAAATAACATCCCAACCATTACATCTCCTATGAATCATTTGAATATATGAAATACATTTTAAAGAAACTATTTAATTTTTATTAGTCATTTTTTTCAACCAAGTCATTCAATTATTTTACTATATGTGATGAAGATCCTTATTACCACCTTTCCCTATCTTTCTTTTCAATCATAGTCAATACATTCCTAAGTGTATCTGTCACACTTTTCATTCTATAAATTTTCATGAATATAAAAAATATAGGAGGTAAGGATAATAACAAAAGATTATTGGACAAATTATTATCCAAATTAAATCCTGAAATCAATAACTGATCAATATAATCCTTCATTTAATAGTCATGATAACTATCTAGGTTATCATCTTATAGATTACACTAGTATAGAGGAGGGATAATATCATTTATCATAAGCCCCTCAATTTCTTTTTCATATTCTAGGAGATGAGTTTTTAGGGTTTAATTAACTTTGACCTTACAATTCATTATCATCTCTCTAGATATAGATGGTAGGATGATGCAATTACCATAATAAGTATCATCCATGAATCTCATCTGGGGAACCTTTTTACCATAATGTTTTCATTGATAAAACTTATAACTTCATATATTCGATTATATAATTCAGTGTTTTTAATCCCATAAATTTTTTATTTTACAGGTAATTGTCAAATTATAATGTTTTTATAATAAATTGATCTTAATTTAAAATTATGGATTAATTTTGTAATTTTCATTATTTTAAATTATTTTAATATTTCATCCATATCCTCTTCTAGAAATATATAAATTGTGAAAAAATAATCTTAAAGGATTGATGTTATATATTTGATCCAATAAGACAGAGAGAAAAAGAAAAAATAATTATAGTATACATATTTATTGTGTCCTTCAAAGATGGGCACAAATCAAATAAAATTCAATGAAAATTTATCTAAATATTCACATGGTGAAAGATAACATTCAATGGAATATTTTTCCTCTACCTATTAATAATATAGTTCATTCAAGTAAATTAAAGAGTGGTAAACCATATCATGTAAATGAAAATAGTATCCATGTTATAATTATTTTATTTTGAAAAAATATATTAATGTTTTACACACATGTATAAATGAGAGACAATTTTTACCATATATATAAGAGAGATAAGAAGACATCTTAAAAAAACACTTTATTAAATTTAGTCATTTATTTACCCAAACACAGGGAAAAGATTGGAGGAATAATATAGAGGAAATATGAGTCACCCTATTCCCTGTTAATTTTTGTCTTCATTACCTTTCAAAAGATTTTCCAATTTATTAATCCATCTTAAATATATTTTTAATGATTTTTTGGTATAATAGTCTTATTGTTATTTAATATAAATTATTATTCTGTTTCTCTAATTCTATATTTTTTTCTCCCCTTTTCCACAAACTATTCATTTCAATCTCAATGAAAATATAGAACTAACTTCATGTTTTCTTTGAACGAAAGTAGTGATGGTTTCATGAGTTTATTCACATTTAGGTCTCACTTTATCATTTTCAATAAGTTTTTGTAATGGTTAACCCAATTATGTTGAGAATTCTCCCCATTTTATCTATAATATGATTTCTTCTTCCTATTAAAAAATATTAAATCCCTTAACTATTTGAGTCATGCATACTATGGATTTTGTATTAGATAGTGATAGATGGTGAAGAAATCTCATTATAGGATTTAATGAGACTATTATTAAAATGGCCTCAGACCCACTCTCTCGAATTTGGTGCTATAAAATTAAACATTACATTTTTTATTTGATACAAATAAACATGGAAAAAATTTAACCCTTAAAAACATATACATCAAAATAAAATATTTTATCACTTATGTAACCAAGGACGTTTCTGGTTTATAGTTTTAGATAATTAATTAAAACTCTCACCTAATAGCATGTATATTAAAATAGCTGTTTCTTAAAATTATATGAAAACTCCAACTAAGTTCTTCACATCTAATAATATTCTTAAGAATAACAAACTAAAAACATTTCATCCCAACATAGGTAAAAGAAACCACAAAATGTTTAGATTAAACACTTTTTAAGGGTAAGAAAATAATTAACAATTTAATTTAATCAGTGATAATAATATTAGAATAAGGTTATGATGACATAATAAAATTACATGAGACTAATAGAAGTGAATTCATTCCCAGAAAAAACATGGATAATAAAACAAGTGACATTTAGTAAAGCATTATCAAAGGAATGATTCATGATAATAAATAATCCTGAGCCATGTGATATCAATCTTGATCAAAGGAACAATTAAAAAACAAACCAGGCATAAAAAATGAATCCATATATTGGAATATAATTTTCATAAAACATTCCAAAAATAACCAGATATGAGTTAATTCCATAGAAAAAATATCCCCACTTAACACCCTATTTATTTCCGTTAATGACATGGAACATTACCCAATGGATTTGATATCTATATAGGGATCTCCAATCATATAATTCATATCGAGCTAACCAGTTCATATAAGCTATACCGGTAACACCATTTAATATAAGCTATATAATGAAAAACTATTAATATAAGCTATATCAAGATCATACATGATCATCAATAACCTCCACATATCATTCATGAATAATACCATAAGAAGATTTAAATTTTCAACATAAAATATTTTTTTCCCATAGCTTGATTTAACCATGTAAAATAAATGGGGTTCATGAAAGTCTATTTGAAAAAATCAAAATCCATCAATATAAAGATTAAGGATTGTATCATTACCGTATATCTCTAGTGGATCATAATTAACATCCATGGATTATGTCATTTATGTATATAAATACCATAAAATGATCAATAAATATATTCTTGATGAAAATACCTTTTTCACTTTGTAATCTATTTTTAAAAACTAATAAATCACAAAATATGATGAAAATAATTTTCCTTGGAAATAATTTTGGAAAAATATAAATGTATCATCATATAAAATAACACTTAAGATGGCATAAATACTCATTCAAATCGTAACCATTAAAAATAAACAATTTTTTCAATCTTTTATAAAGAGATTCAAAGTTTACTTTACCGAAATAGTTAATAAATTTTATTTCAAAAACATTTAAAATAACATCAAAGATAATATAAAATAACTTCATGAAATAATATATTTTTATAATGAATCATTTTTAAAAAAAATTAATCAAATAACGAACTGGAAGAAAAAGATCCATGATCTAAAAAATATAAAATATCAGTGCCTCTTACAAAACAATTCTTGATTTTTTTTAATAATTAAGTGAGTAAAATTAAAATAAACTTTTAATAAAAATATAAATCCATAAGAGAAGAAAATTATTATTATTTTAAATAAGATCATATGATTTCCACAATGAAACCTAAGACATAAACAATCCCAAAAAGAAAATATATTGTAACATAATACTTATACCACTTTGGTTACATTTGAAGTAAAAAATAATTAAAATAAATAATGTTATGCAGCTACGTAAATAAAACTAATTTCATGGATAAATATTTTAAAATTCAATTATTTTTTCATATATACAACATTAAAATAAATCATGGTGCTTGAAATCAGTCATGTCTCAAGAAAATGACATTGAGATAAATAAAACCCTGGGAAATATCATTACATTTGAAGTCATAATAAATACTTGATGTTATTTTGTGAACATATTTAAATAAATATAAAAAATTATAAATATATCATAAAACAATTAATTGAAACAATTTATCATAATCATGGTATAATAAAATTCAATTAATTAGAATTATAACCCAAATATAAAGTAAATGAGTTATGAAATATCTTACAACTTAGTAACATTCATATCAAATACCATTGGAAGAAATAATTTTTTTGTAATGTACAATAAAATTAATTTTTAAGTATTCAAGATATGAATTTTAAAATGGTATTTTATATTCCATATAAAATAAATTTTATATAGGACATTAAAACATGCCTCTATGAAGATAAATTGAGAAAAAATCCCTTTCCTCGAGTCAATAATTACCTTGTATATCATTTAAATCAATTATAATAGACATATATTTATTATTTAATAGTTTTATAATTTTTTTGGTTTTATTTTATTATAATTAAACAATTTATTTTAGTTATGTAAATGACATAAATTATTACCTAATCAGTTATGTCAACTTTGTGTGTTTTGGGGACGTCGGACTCATAATTTCAAAATGAATTTGGTAAATTGAAGATGATAGAAGAAGTAACAATTAAACATTCTATAAAATAATAAAAATGAAATAATTTTCATTTTTATACATAAATTAAACTTTTAAAACCAACCTTGATGAATGCTGAGGAAATATGATCTATGTTACAATAATGGAGATGGTAGGATGTACATATTCTTAGGTAACATAATCAATTTTCAACAATCATGATGGAAAGAAGGTTAGTATTATTTTATATTTATAAAATGGTTATAATATCATAAATATAATATCATATCTTCAAATAATTTATATATATTATCTATGTGATGTTGTGATGATACAAATATCACACCACTTAGTGGAACTGTTATTCCTCACACACACAAAAATAGCGATAATATTTTTAAATAGATGACATGTAAGAAGAATATAATTTATAATTTATTTCAAAAATGATAAAATTTTATTAATTTCATATATATATTTATATATATTAAATATGTCATTATTAACAGCTGTAAGAGGTTGTTATGGAAAATGATTACATTAGTTGATGACGCGGTAGTCCTCCATACAAACAATTGATGGATTCATTTCATATTTGATGAAAATTGGTGACGGATATAGGATGTAAAAAATTATAACTATATTTAAGGTGCTATTGTTATTATTTATACATGTTTTAAAAATATTTTAAGGAGGTATAATAAAAATTAAAACTAATACATTTGGTTAAAATGTTTACCACTTCTTCGAACAACCTCATTTTCATTACACCTTAATCCCTATAAGTTTGGTATGAATCCCTCCATATGACCTATAGAACGGCTATAGATACTTTAGAAATATATTTGGGAAGTTGTTTATTGACATAGAGTTCTTTCATGGTGTGAATAAGACAGGATATGAAGTACCCTTTTACATGTGAGGGTAGCAACATTCTTGGAATTTCATAAATTATTAAATTAATGTTAATTAATTTCGTGTTAATGAGGCTCTAAATTGATATAATTATAATATATGATGATTTTGGGTAAATATATTCTCATATAATAAAATTTTTATAAGTTTGGGTTCGGTTATTACCCATATTTATTTATTTTAACCTTTTGTTAATCCTTTTGAAAATTTCCACGATAACATAGTTCCTTACATTTTAGGGGTTATAAAAGTTACTATAAAATAAAAAGTCACTCATTAATAGAAAATTAATGATATTTAAAATTATATAAAATTCAATTTTATGACTATTTTATTTTTATGAATTTTAAATCATTTAATAATAAATTTTTTATAGTTAAATACCACTGATGTAATTTTTGGAATTACATGAAATGTTATAATATAATATATATCTGCATAATGTAAAATGGTTTCAAAATGACCTGAATTTGAATATACTTTCTATATTCTTTTAATTAAATCATAATATATACTTTATTTTGGTTTAGATGTTATTTATAACCTTATCTTTTGTTGTATCCCCTTAGTTGTCAAATTTTAACATTAAGTGGGGTGTAGAAATTTTCAATATTAAATGGTTATAATTTTAATTATAATTTTACAGTTTAATCATAAATGAAAAAGGGTTAAATTTTAGACAATTTAAAATAATCATTATCCCCATTAATTTTTTTATTTATTAAAATTAATTTAATACACTTTTAGCAAACATAAAATATTATTAATTCCATTTTTGGAACTATGCATTTACATTGAATTTAAAGGCCTCAAGATAGTAGTGGAATTATAATATAATCTTTTAAATAATCAATAATAAATTATATTGATTTAAAATATTTATTTGACAATAAATATAACCCCTAAAATATTAGTTTTATCATTCTTAGAATTATTTAATTTATTTTCCTTTTGCTTATACAAGCACTATGTTGTGTCTGAATAAGAATTTAAGGTAATTATATTATCACTAAAAATTAAAAATAAATTACGATAATAAAATATCATTTATATATTAAATAAAAATTTATAACCAAATATATGTTTTTTATCCCGTTCAAATAATATTATATATATTAAAATTATGAGAGTGATATTTTTGATTTTATATTTTCATAAAATAAGATAAATATTATAATCAAAGAAAATTTGAAAAAAATCACTATTTTAAATTTTGGTTCAATATAGATGAAATATAATCATATAATAAAATTAATGAAATTTTTTGGTTGATTTTGGGACCTTATAAAATTATTATTAAACTTAATTAACAAATTTACCTTAACCGTAGTAACAAAAATTTACTATGGTTATTACAATGAAAAGAACAAAATGTTATCATTTTCCATGACAATCTGATATTTTTGTTCAATTGATTATTATTAATCATGAATTTTTAAGGCATGCAGAACTAAAATAATCTTTTATTATATCACATAAACAAAAAAACGATTGCAAGATATTATAATTATCTTTATATATTAACCAAAATTGATATGGTTAGCACATGGTAAGAAAATATCAAAAAAATTTAAAACATAATATGGGTAAATAATACATTTATCTCTAAAATTCATAAATATCATAAAAGGTTTGACGTAGATCATTTTATAAATATATAGTTGAATATCCCAAAAAAACTCAATAAACACAACATTAAAGAAATTTTTAACCAAAAATTTTATCTCATACCAGTATCCATACATCCCCAAAACAGAAAATAAATCATGGAAAATAATACTTCAAGTTAAAATTAAGGGTTAGATATACCCCAATACAATAAAATGTTTCTCAATATATCCTTAATCACCTTAAAATCACATCACATAAAACCTCAAAAGGGATGTCTAATGCATTTAAAATATTGTAAACCTTAAAATTGTTAACCAACTATGGAATCTAAAACTCTTAAGATAACCTCCCATGAATACAAAATAATCTTAAAATTTCTCTAAACCTGACTCTGATACCAATGATAATGACCTTAAACCCACACTATTAGATAAGGTTCTCAAAAAAAATCATAACATTTTTGGATTTTATACTAATAATTGTGTCTAAAATTTAACCATTTAAAACATATAAAATCAATGTAAAATATTAGATCACTTACACACCCAAGGACCTTTTAGGTTAAATGTTTAATAGGATTAGTACAAACTATTACATAAGAACATGGATTCCTAAAAAACTGGTTCATTAAAATCTTTTTCATCTCCATCCATGTTCTTTATATCTTGTAATCCTTGTATGAATAAAATAATAAAAACATTTCCCCACAAACTAATGTAAAATGAAACATAATAAGGGTGATATTAAATGATCCGTAAGGGTAAACATAAGTATTAAAAATTCAATTTCATCAGTGTGAATAAGATGAGAATAAGTGTATAATGACATAATCGAAGATTATGATAATAATATAAGATATTTCACACCCATCAAAACATTTCAAATGGAATAATGATTTATAAAATGAAATATTCAGAGGAATCAATAATCATGAGCCATGTGATATTAAAAATAATCAAAGGAACCATTAAAACTCATTGATAGCATAATAAGAACATGTTTTTATCTTGGAACATTATCTTCATAACTATTATCCCAAATAACTGGAACCAAGATAAATAAATATGAGAAATATCCTTAGATAACTCCCTCCTTATTTACATTAATGATAAGGAACATTACCCAATGAATTCTAGATCTATATAAGGATCTACCATTATATGAGTGGTATAGATATCACTCATTCATATAAGATATATCAGGATCACCCTTTCATTTAAGTAGTGTCTGCATAACCTGTTAATATAAATTGTATCAGGATCACCCTTAATCATTAATAATGTCCTTATAACTTTCACGAATCAAACATTTATAATCTTTCACTATTTGATATAACTATAAACATTATTCAATCAATGTTTCGTTTTCATATGTAAAAGAAATAGGTTCCATGAAAACATCCTTGAACCAATAATAATCCATCAAGAGATAGAATAAGGATAGTATCATTGAAATATATCTCCACCAGAGCCTAAATAACATATTGGGTTTCTATTATGTTATATAAATACAATAAAATGAACATTAAAAATATTACTTTGGAAAATACATTTTAAAATTTGAATCCCACTTTTCAAGACAAATAATTCACAAAACATTATGAAAATAATTTTCCCTATAAATAATCATAGAATCTTATAAAGGGAGCTTTAAATAAAAAAAATAATAACATCCTGAAATCCCATTTATTATGTAGAAATTTAAAAAAAAATATTTTCAATCATTTATAAATAGAGTCCAAAGATACCCCTATAGTAATGTTAAGAAATATCATTTTAATCAATTTTAAAATATGGATAAATATCTTGTAAAATAACATTAGGAAATAATTTATGTTTATAATTTATAATTCATTAAAATATTTTAGAAATCATTCAAATGAAATGCTGATATTATTGATCTTAAATAAGATACAAGATTATAATCACTTACAAACAAATTTCTTAATGATTCATTAATCATTATGGGAGGAAATTGAAATAAAACAAGTGACCCACATTCAAAACCATACTTTAACAAAATAGTTGTTTTTCACTAAGATAATTTCGGATGACTTCCCAAATGAATCCTTGGATATATAAAATCCTAAAAAGAAATGAGATTGTAACATAATAGTTGTAACACTTAGGTAACACTGAGAAGCCGAATTAATTGAAATAAATAATATGCTATTGCTGTATAAATCCCATGAATTTTATGAATTCATTTTAAAAAATTCATTCATGTGGAAGTAAGTACTCGATTAAATGAAATCATACTGCATCACATTAAACATGTCTAAATAAAATGCTTTTGAGGTAAAGAAAATCCCTAAAAAGATTATATCTTTTGAAGTGATAATTAAAAAAATGAATTGATTGTGTTGATATATTTAAATCCACATAAATAAGTAAAATACTACATAATATAATTTAGCTATCAATTCAAATATAAAAATTTCAAAACTAATTGAACAAATAAGAGTTATAATCCAATAAAAGGATATAGGGATATGAAATCTCTTACCACTTTATAACATTAAAGTCAAATCCCAAGGGATAAAATAATATTTTATATAACATAATATATCATTAATTAGTAATGATTCTTTATAGGAAATTTAAAATTGAATTATATACACCACATAAAATATTTATGTTTATAACATTAATATATGCATTGGTGATGAGAAATTGAGATAAAATCCCTTACCTTGAGTCCATAATTTCCATTTATGTCATATAAATCCTATATACATATATAATATAAATTATTTAATTTATTAAGAACCTTTTTATGGAATATTAATTTATCATTAAACTATATTTTATTTATTTCAGTGACATAATTCATTACATAATCAATTGAGTCCATTTTGGGTGTTTTGAGGATTATAAGGTCATTATTTCAAAATGAATTTGGAATATTGACCATGGTAAAATATATAATTTTTCCATCCTATATATAATAATAATAACTAAATAATTTTAATTTTTATAGATAAATTATAATTTTAAAACCAACCATGATGAATGGTTATGAAAAATGAGCTATGTTATGATCATGGAGATGGTATGTCATACATACGCATGAGTAAAATTTCCATTTTTCAACGATTGGGATGGAAAAAATGAAATAATTATTTTATATTCAAATAATTATTAACATAATAATTATAATAATATATCTTTAAAACCATTATATATATCATGCATGTGGTGCAGCGATGAAAAATTAACCGTGTCACTTCGTGTAGGTGGTAATCCACATATTCACTCGAACAATGTTATCATCTATCAATTGACGAAATGGTAAGAAAATAAGTATTTAATATATTTATATAATTATATTAATTTCATGAATATCATATATAAAAATTTAATAGTTAATTACAAAAAACTGTGAGAGGTGGTGATGGAAAACAAATTTCATCGATTCGCTGGGTAGTAATCCACTTTATACAAGAATGGGGGATTCATTTCCCATTTGATTGAAGAAATATATAGATATAGGTTATAGAAATATATAATTATATTTAATATAGTGGTTTTATTATTTAATAATGTTTGAAATACATTTAGAGGTATAAGATGAAATAAAACTATAGCATTCTATTAAAAGCTACAGCACATCATGAGACAACCTCAGTTTCCTTACACCTAAAGCCTTCTAAGGTGTGTATTAGGACCAAAATAAGACTTATAGGAAATGTGGAAGTATTTTAAGAGGTTATTTTGGTAGGTATTAGAGTATATATAGTGATAAATGGTGTTAGTAAGATAGGATGATATGTTCTATTTCTTATGTGAGGGGAGGTACATCCTTCAAATTTCTGACAGTATTAAATTAGTATAATTTAATATTCTTATTAATGTGGCTCAAAATTGAAATAATTATAATATTACTTTAATTATGGGTTGAAATTATCCCATTCATTAAAATTTTTACATGTTTATATTATGTTTCTACCCTTTTCCCTTTGTTTACTCCCCCCCCCCCGTTAACCATTTTGGAAATTACAATGGTAACAAAGTTGTTCACTCTTTGCGGGTTAATAAAGATAATTTAAAATAAAATTGTCCCATAAATGGAACATGGATGATATTTCACTCCATATAAAATAAAATTGTATTAATATATGATTTTTATTAATTTTAAATCATTTGGTAAAATATTTTTCATATAAAATATCATTAATTCTATTTTTTGAAATACATGAAATCTTATAATATAATCTATGTCCACATCATGTAAAATAGTTCCTAAAAGACATAAATTATAAGATAAGTAGGTTGTGGTATTAATTTATTAATAAAATATATTTTTTATTTTTTTATATTTTATTTTAAACCTTATCTTTTGGTATTACCCCATTATTAACCAATTTTAACCTTAACCATGTTAATAAATATTTCAATATTAAAGGGTTATAATTTTACATATAAAGTGATAATTATATCATTAATGGATAAGTAATAAAATATTAGTCAATTACCCATCCTATATGTCTTATTGAAATATTATTTTAATTTTTAAATAATTTAATAAAATATTATTAATGAAAAAATATCATTAATGTTTTTTTGAACTATAAATTTAATTTAACATTAAAGGCATCAATATAGTTGTAAAATTATAAAATAATGATTTAAAACATAAATAATATGTTATTTTTCTATATTCAATTCATGGTACCCTAAAAATCACTAAGAATTATGTTTTACATATTCTAAAATTATTTACTAGACTTTTCAATTTCTTTATAAAACCATTGTGTCACTATTGTGTAAGAATTTTAATCAATTATTTCTATACTAAAAATAGAAATTGATAAAAATCATTATTAAAAAATTCTATTTCCAATAACCATTTACAACCAAAAATAATCTATTCTAATTCGTATCATAGAATTTTGAATATATTAAAATTAATATAATTGACTTTTTCAATATTAAATTCCATGATTTGGTAGAAATCAATTATAATATAAATGTGTAAAATAAAAATATACTAAAATCAGGTATAATTCAAATAAAATTTATTTGATTATATTATATATAATTAAATAATTCTTATTTTAATTTTAGATGAAATTTAAAATTGAATGGGAAATTTTAATAAAATGAAATTATTGTTTTATCAAAATTATTATATTTCACTTTCCCTTAAAAAATCAATCTTTTCAATAAAATACACACACCTCACCCTATGAAAATTTTAGTGTTTTTTTAAAATTATTTCCTTTTTATCAAATAATTTTTTTACTATTTATAGAAATTAAATATAATATTCAAAAATAAAGATTAATAGAAACCATATTTGTAGAAAACTACTTTTTTTAAGAGTAAAATTACATTACATAAATTTGAGTTATTATTTTAAAATAATTAATAAATAAATTTTTAGAAATTATGAAATATGCATATATTTCATAATATTATTAAAATTTTGTATACCCACAAATTTAGTGGATTTTTTATATTTTTCATATAAAAATATTTCATGGTTCTTTTAAGCATGTTATTGTGTGTTTTATATGCACCCAAATCAAGTGTTCATTTAAATTCTCAAATCGGTATAATTATCATGCATGTAGATCTATTTGTGTGGGGTAATTAAAATTTAAATTTTAGGGTGTTGTGTGATACGTCACATTGAGTAGAATATTTTGAGTTATTTAAAGAATGATAAGAGCTCTACTATGAAATCCCTAGTATAAGATTCCATTTCACACTAAAATGTTTATGTCTTTGTCTTTGAGTCCAATTTATATTTATAAATTCACATAATTTTTACCTTTTAAAACATCCAATTTATATTCATATATAATTTATAATTTTATTAGTTAGAATATAATTCTGATAATATGAATTTGGTTGGTCTCTACATAGCCTCTCCATGAGATCCACCATAGAAATTCACTATATTGTATTCTTAGGTAAATAAAAATATTGACCTGGACTTATTAGACATCCCACACATCAATATGGATCTTTTTATATATGGGTTTATGTAGAGACCCGAAGCTTGACGTACATGGACATTACATTACTTTTGCAGAATACATTATACATAACAATCATAGACACACTAGGACAGTAATAGTTTAGTGTCTTTGGAAACTCAGAATTTAATCTTCTAATCATGGTTAAAGATCTTAAAATTCTCCCATAAAGATCTTCCCCTTTTTTCTTACCTAAAACCATTCTTTATATCATGGGGAAAAGAAAACATAAAAAGGGTGAGATCAAATGCTCAGTAAGGGTAAGCATGGAGAACATATAACAATCCATAAACATTTGAATGCAAAAACTTGAACATAAAATTTAAACATCAAAATCTTGAGCAAGGAC
Source organism: Viscum album (assembly GCA_963277665.1). Lineage (NCBI taxonomy): Eukaryota > Viridiplantae > Streptophyta > Magnoliopsida > Santalales > Viscaceae > Viscum > Viscum album. The sequence continues at coordinate 2,075,857,439 of OY728128.1, read as the reverse complement.
ATAAATCTTGGAAGTACGTATAGAATATATCATAAAGGAACATAACTCTTGATAAAATACCAAGGGAATAAATCATGTAATTGTGGAAACCATTAAACACATGTTATGATTTCCATAGTAGCCAAGGCATTGCTGCCAAGACCATCTTAGTGGACAAAGTCCCTTTCTGAATCGAGTTCACTCCTCGTTCCAGTCCTGTAACACTGAACCGGATTAACTAACCATTCCATTCATGTCTATCTCATGAGATATAAATCTTTACCCAATGCATTGGAGGGAGATATAGGTCCCACCCATATCATAATGAAATCATTCTTTCATGTGCCACAAAATCATAAATCATACATCATAGCATAACCAATCTAATAGAATGGGATTCTTAATCATCGTGCCATCATAACATAATCCATATAAAAAAAGGATATCATTACATCATAAGAAGAATCAAACCATGTAAATAGTGGACACATTATACTTGAAACATACACATATGAAATAATGTCATCTTAGATGAAAAATGGTTTTGATAAAACACTTGAAATGAATTCTTAAGGAAAATATCCTTTCTTCTTCAAAAATATTTTATTTTCATAAAATGCCATGAAATTTTAAAACAATAGGTCTTTGTTGAAAATAATAATGCAATATTGTAGAGGAAGAATTGTGAAAATGGGGCTTTATGAAACTGTAAAAATCCGTTCACGACGTATAAGTTAAAAATAAAATTCTCCTCGTACTTTTATCGGAAAAGTCAAAATGTACATTATATGGTAACCAAAGGAAAGATTCCATTCATACATGTGGTAAAAAGTAAATAAAGGTTAAAAATGACTTTAAACATTCATGGAAGAATAGTAAACATTTTATGAAAACTTTTTTAGAAAACATGGTCATGGATGATAAACGTAACCTCAGTAAATACTTACGTATAAGCAATCTCAGAAAAAAAATGAGATTGAAAATTTATCCTTTACCTTAGGTCCGATATGATTTGTATGTATCTGAACCTCCTGTATAATAATATAAATAATGTCATTGAAATATTACAGAATCATATTAATTGTTATGATATTATATATGGTTCACTTTTGGCTTTATATTACACGTTCTTTTGTAAGTTCCATGTTAAAGAAGCGTTTTGGGTAAAATCCTTTTATTTATCGTACATGTTTGGACTTGTTGTTCTTGATATTATTACTTATATACTGATTTACATAATTATATATTGTAAAACATGATTTATATGTAATATATATTAAGAATATACATATATATATGATATATCGTTAAATGGAATGAAATACACCGTTCATGGAGACGGTAGGTCGTACGTACGCATGAACGCTGTTTTCGTTTCCTTATTCAATTGAACGGAATCAAGTAGATGACATACATATATATATACATAAATCCAGTATCATTATTATTTCATATATTTCATGATTAATTATTATATATACTTTATAATCATTCATGAATGGTTAACATGGAGAATGAATCTCATCGCGTCGTGGAGACGGTAGTCCATACGTATGCATTAGCGATGATATCATTCCCATGATCATGGAATTATATTGAAGTGTATGTATAATATTTCAGAATAAATATAACCTTACAATAATAATATATAGTTATTTATTTACACCATTATACCCATCCAAATAAGGTGGTGGTCGAAAACAGATTACACCACGACGTGGAGACGGTATTCCGTACGTACGCACACGCGGTGATTTCATTTTCGTAGGATGAATAGAAGGTGAAATAGGTTTGTATAATATTTATAATAACATATAAATATATAAGTAATACTGATGTTACTACTTTATAATGAGACAACTAAAGAAGAAGAACTAGAAGAAGAAAGAAACTTGAGAGAATCAGAAGAAGTGATTACCTCTTCTTCGACGCACCTTCTTTAAGCCTTCTCTTAAAGAAGTAGATTTGGTCTTTTGAGAAGACCAGAACCTCCAGAATTTTTCTAGGGAAGTGTAGAAGATTAATGGGCCAGGTTTTTTGGAGATTAAAGTCTCAAAAGGATGTGAAGAGAAGAGGGAAGGGATTCCCTTTTATAAGGGAGGAGAGGGGCACCTTTGGAAAAACATAAAATGTTATTTTTTAATAACGTTGTATTCAGTTTTTAATATCTCCAAATTGATTTATTTAGAAGCTAAGGAGGGGATGGGTCAAAATACTCTCAACCAATAGATGTTATACAGGTTTGGGTCATTATATTAACCTTATATTTTAGTTTTATCTCTTAGTTAATTAGATTGACATTTACCATGTCACTTTCTATTTTTAAATTATATAGTTAATAAACATACCATATACATCAAAGAGACCCCCAAGTGGTCCATTAATGATACACCTATCATGATATAAGTATCTTGGCCGAACCTTAGATTTTTAGGAATATAATAACAATTAATAATATAATATTTGTTTTAAAAACTATTTTATGTCAATTTTGACACTATTTGGTAATGGATTTTTTTAAAATGATAACCGCATGATTAGTTTTAAAAAAGTTCATTAATTCAATACTAACATTTCATATTAAAGTATAAATTTTGTGGAATTCATAAAAAGTCTCCAATTACATTTATTGGGGTATTTATAATATCAATTATTTTAATATTCCAATATTTAGGTAATTACTGCATCATTATTGTGTCATAAATAACATAAATTATTTAATGTATCAAAATTATAAATAAAATAATAATAGGTAGGAAATCATTTTAGCTTTCTAATTAAAATTTATAGTCTAATTTACCATATTTATAACCCTATATTAAAAATTATTTAGTTATTATACTTTGATTTTAACCATTTTAACCCTTATTTAAATAAATTAATTTTAAATGTCCTAATCTAATCCAAGTGGACCTAAATGGTCATATTTTATTCCTAAGGTTGTTTTTGGTCGAATGTAACATATCCAATAGAATTATGATATGTGTTAGGGTAATAATAATATCATTTTTACACTTAATTACCCTATTTACTTTTAACCGTGGTAAATAAAACTAAAAAATTACTATTCACCAAAAATTATTTTCATCTCATTGAACCACATTTTATTCATTGATATTAACCGTGTCTCTCAGATTTTCGAAATTAAATTCACATAAGTGGTAAAATTTAATTTAAATGAAAATGTAAGTTTTTTAACTACCACTAAGTGGTTTCACAATTCATCAAAAATTGAAGTTTTTTTCAGAAAAATACAAAAAAATCAGCCTAATCATTATTTGATATTCCGAATTCAAAATATATGTCTACTTTTTCAAATTAAAAATCTATAAGTGGCATTAATTATTTTTAAAATTAATTTTCGTTATCAAAACAATTAGTGTGTTTTTAAGAAACAATAACTATTAAAATATTGATACTAGTTTATATCCAATTTCAAAGTGAAATTAATTCCCATGACCAACATTGGATTAAATGGTAAAAATATATTCTAATTACACTTTAAACCAATTAAAAAGATAATATAATCATATAAATTATTACGGTGAAAAAAGTTGTATTTAATTAAAATATATCATGCTTTTACTATTGATGTAACGCCCTGACCCTAGTTACCCAGAGTCGGTGCATTATTACATTACATTGGCATGATCACAAGAAAGATCAAATCTAGAAATACCGATTGGTTTAGTATCATTGGAAACACTAGATATATTCATAAATTATTACATCATAAAGTGGAAAAATACTACAACAACATAGTATCCATATTCCAGACTCATATCCCCATATACTATCCCTGCATGTCATTCATAACTTACTTCTTCACATCCTGGGAAAAATAAAACATAGAAAAGGGGTGAGCTCAAATGCCCAGTAAGGATAACAATATAGTGGAAACTTTCAAAAATAAGCATAAACATTTAAGGCAATGTATAACTAAAACAAAATCCTTTTAAACTTGAACATCAACATAGTATGGCAAAAGTAAAATGAAATAATTCCATTTAATTATTCACATGGTTATTCTACTAATCGAATAATCACATGCAATATCAATAACCACTTTCATAATGATGGAATGCATAATGCCTGACTATCATAACCACATAGCCAAGGCCTCGTGCCAAGACTACAAATAAGATTTTGCCAAGGCCTTGTTCCAAGACACTAGTTTGTCTCATGAGACCTACCGATACATCGACGAGCTATAGCAGGCTCCACCGGTCACATATTAAGTCCAATGCATTACCATATGAAAAGGTCTAAACATAACATAAACATTCGTATTAAAACTAGAATACTAAATGTCAATACTTTCACCATAAACTATGAATGGTATAAAAATAGCACATCCACAGTCAAACATATCACAAAACCATCAAAACAATATAGAAGATTTGTATCATAATAAATCAACTTCAAATAAGCTTAAAATCCATCAAAGGGTGTTGACATAGATGAAATCAAAACACTTTTTAGAGAAATATCTCTTTTTTTAAATCATTTATAAGTCACACATTTATAAAGGAAGTAATTAAAAAGAGATTTTTGAATCAAAGTGTCCGATACCACTTTGAAACTTTTGAAAGGAATTAACATTTTAAAAACATTCATTTCCATATAAATAAATCCTTAAAAACCATTTTGAAGGCATGGACATTAATTAAAAAGATTTAGAAATATAAATCTTTAAAACATTTAAAATTCTGATTTTGATAAAGAGTACCTTTCCGAAATTCATAGAATATTCATTTTGCAAAAATTTAAATGTCACATAATTATAAAATAAAACATCTACTTTGAAAATAACCTTGTAATCTTGTATGGTAAGCTTGACAATTTTATAAAGGCGGTAAATAGCCGCACCCACCGTATAAGTTAAAAAAAACCTTCTTTCCTTACATTTGTCAAAAGGTAAAAAGTGCCTTGTTTGGAAAATGATGGAAAGATTCCTTTAAAAACACATGTGGGTATAAATTAATTTAACCCATATTCTTTGTAAATAGTAAAAAAAATTTGAAATACATTTCGAAGAAACATGGATGTGGATGATAAAGAAATACTAATAGAATATTACGTATAAACAACCTCGGATAATGAAGAGATTGCGAAATAAACCCTTACCTTGTACTTTTCCTTGGTTGGAGTAGGTTAACCTCCTGTATAATGGTGAAATAATTGTTATTAAATTATTCAATAATCATATACATTAATATGATATCATATATGATCTTTTAACATTGCTTTGTTAATAATATCATAGAATTATCGTCGTTTCGGGTGTTAACTTACTCGTTTTATTTTATATGTTTTGTTACGTAAGCCATGATTGTAATGGATAGGTTGTATATTATTCATATACATAATGATATCAAGTCCTTAAACATCATTTTTAAATCAGAAAATGATAATTATACTTGAATGGATATGATGGAGAATGAATCTCATCGCGTTCGTGGAGACGGTAGTCCATACGTACGCACGAGCGACAATATCATTCTTTTGATATTAAAATAATTTATAAATGGATGGTATATCCTATATAAAGAATAATTAACATGTTATATTTATTATTTACATTAGTTACACATCATTATTATAACCATCCAAATAATAATATATTGAAAAACAATTACACCACAACGTGGAGACGGTAAGCCGTACGTACGCACGTATGGTGACATGTTATTAAAAGGGTGGATAGAATACTGAATATGGTTGTACAATATTTATAATAACATCACAGTATATATAAGATACTGGAGTTATTATTTTAGAATGGTAATAACAAAGAAAAAAGAAGTGGAAGAAGAAAGGAATTGGGAAAAGGGTGGTGAAATCATTACCTCTTCTTCGGGTTCTTCCATTTGATTTGATCAAAAGGGCTCCTTAGGTTGGATTTATGATCAAACTAAGGCCTCTAGGTTGTAGTGAGGGAAGTTGGGAGAGTATTTGGGAAGATTTTGGCCGAACCAAAATTCTTTGAAGGTGTGAAGAAATGATAAGGAAGAGTTCCCTTTTATAAGAGGGGTGAGGGGCACCTTTGGAAAAGCTGGAAATATTAGTTTATACTAAATTCATATTCGATTTCAAATGGCTCCAAAGTTGACTATTAAAAGGTTAAGGTGGGGATGGGTCGAAAACAACTCAACCAATAGATGTTATACAGGTTTGGGTACTTTTATTAACCTTTTCTTTAAGTATTAACTCTAAGTTAATTAGTTTCACTTTTACAATGTCTCTTTGTATTTTTATATTATATGGTTAATAAACTTACCATATACATCCAAGAGACCCCCAAGTGGTCCATTAATGATACACCTATCATTATATAAGTCTCCTGATCGAACCATAGATTTTTAGGAATTTAATATTAATTAATAATATAATATTTGTTTTAAAAACTCTTTTATGTCAATTTTGACACTATTCAATAGTTGATTTTTGTGAAACTCATATCAGAATGATTACTTCGAAAAAGGTTGATTAAATCAATACTAACATGTCATATTAACTTAGAAAATTATTTTAATTCATAAAAAGTCTCAAATTGTATTTATTTGGGTATTTATAATATCAATTATTTTAAATTTTCACTATTATGGGAATTACTGCATCATCATTGTATCATAAATAAATTAAATTATTTAATGTATAAAAATTATAAATAAACTATAATTATGTAGGAAATCTTTTTATATTTCTAATTAATATTTATAGTCGAAAATCCAACATATATAACCCTATGTAAAAATTGTTTCGCTAAAAGATATATGCTTGTGTCATTTTTTGTATTCATTTTAACTTAATTAAAATAAATTGTCCCTATAACCTACAAGTGGCTCCATGGGGTCCCAAAATCGCCCCAAAGATGCCTATGGTAGAACATGTATCAACCAATAAGGCTAGGACACGTTTTAGGGTAATTTAGTATTATTATAATATTATTTTTTAACCCTTATTTACAGGATATACCCTTATCCATGGTAAATAAAATATTTACAATAGTAATTTTTCAAAATGTCTAAAAATAAAAGTTACCTATTTACAAAATTTGATCATCCTGATTCCAAATATGGAATCCATTTTTCAAAATTAAAAACACAGGATTGGTAGAAATTAATTTAAAATTAATTCCCGTTGTTAAAACAAAAAAGCGTGTTTTTAAGAGATAATAACTATCAAAAGATTGGCACTTGTTTATGTCCGGTTTAATTGTAAAATTATGTCCAATGACCAACATTATATTAAATGGTAAAAATATATTATATATATACTTTAAAACCACTCAAATCCATAATTTATCACTATTAATTATTTTGATTTAAAAAGTTGTTTTTAATTAAAATTTAGTAATTTTCACTATTCATCAAAATATGAAAGTTATCCGAAAAGTACCAAAATTTCACCTTAGGCTAAATTCGATACTCCGAATCCAAAAATGAAGTCCATTTTGAGAGATACAATTTCTAAAATTTTAAAAGGTCGGTATTTCTATTCATAACGGCTAGTTTGATTGGTTGTGGTGTGTTAGAATCTCGAAGTTGCGTACAATGCACGCCATTGCATTATTCAAAGGAAAGCATACCGTGGAAGCTTGGGATGTTTAATTTTAAATTTTTGATGTCCCCATTTAGTCAAAAAGTTTAAAATATTGTATTTAAAAAGGTTTTACTATTAAAAGTTGATAAAAGTGTAATACTGAAAATGAATTTGTTCTTGCATTATGTCTAAGAAACTGATAATATGGATTCTAAAATTATAAGGATTATATAAAGTTTAAAATTTAGTTAATACTATTCATAACCTCTTTTTAATGGCTTTTTTGGTAAGTCATGGTGCGATTGAACTCGGTGTTGTGTGTAGTACAAGTTATTGAATTATTTTGAAGAAATAACACACTATGAAATCTTGGGGTGTTACGTTCTCCCCTCCTTCAATAAATTTCATCCTCGCAATTTGAAATTGTTCTTCCAAAATAAAAGGTTGAAAATAGAAAATATATTTGTGGGAAAACCCACATCGGAAATTGGGTTACTAAAATTTAGTCTTAATATGAGAAAAAGTGAAATGAAAGGGTCGCCACCAAATTATGATCTCGATTAGGAGAACATTGGTTGCAATTAGAGACATATAATTGGAGGAAAAACATAAATATTTATAGGTAGTGATTGAGTTCATCAATCACAAACAAGTATAAAATTGAGGTCCTTAAATTCATCAATCTATGATGATTTGAAATACCATCGGTTCAACAAAACATAGGGTATTGGGATAACATATTTTTGACATTTCAAAATATCTTAGTTTAAATCCCACATCGAAAAATGAATTAATGAGGCCTCTATTTAGAATAAAGAGTGGAAAGTATGAAGATTACTGAAAATAACACATACTAGGGTTCTATGTAGGAAAATATGGATATGGAAGAGAAATCTAACCATCAATTATTTGATGGAGAGTGGTAGAGAACATGGCTATGAAAAAGCCAACAATCCCAAAGCCATAAATTAGTGATGATTTAAGGTACCATCTAGGACAACATTTTTTTTCTAAGTTCCTTTTCTTAATGTTGAGGAATTTATTTATGAGATTGGCTAAGATCATAAGGAGATATACTTACTTTATAATAAGAGTTTTATCCATTAATAAATTTCTACCACAAACTCATCTTTCACTCTAAAAGATAATAGAACGTAAAAAAAATTCTATTTATACTATTCGTACAGGGTACCAAAATATACGAATTTATAATTCATCTACAAGATATATTAATAAAAACTACATTATTTAATCCAGGACATCTCGTGGGCCAGTGGTAGGTGATACACCCTTGTCGCCCTTCGGTTGCGGGTTTAAGTCTCGCGGCCTTGCCGGTGGCGACAGGTTGCTGGCCGACCTCCGGGTTGTCCTTTTATGGCAATCCAAAATTAATCTAAAACTAGAATTTATCCAAAATAATTCTGTCCAAACTCACAGTCCAACATTTATAAAGAAGGTAAACATAATGTAGATCATTTTTACCCCGTAATAGCATATTAATACCTTCATCATGTATTCTTTTAAAGCACTAAAACATCCTGAATTACCATAATCCTTATTGATTACATTCATGCTCCCTTATTCCATATAGAATGTTGTATATACATCATCAATCCAAAAAAAATTAAACCCCAACAATGATGGAATATACAAATCATTAATCAGCTTCAAGTTAGTCATGAATATCCAATATAATTTATCCCAATCAATCATGTATTATTCTAAAATCACAACCTGGGTATCAGAACCATATTATGGTTTATCTTTCTCTCAACCATATATTTTCCAAAAATTTAACCTCCTATTGAGTCACTTTTCTTTGTTCCACACAATCTCAAGTCCTTAATGAAATAGTACTGTAGTACAATCCTTATATACTCCATAATTATTCTAATAACTAAATTGTTGATACAACACTCAAATGACATAATCAACATAAGAACCCTAATCATTCCTCTTCATCTGTGGCAGTATCATAACTTGATTATTTTCCAATATCATCATTTGCGGCATAGTCTGATGACTGGGACATAGGTTCTCGTAGTGCCCAAACTTCTTGAAAATGAAGCATTGTACATTTGAAACCATTTTCTTACCCTTGCAGTCACATACATTGTGCCCTTTTCCTCCACACTTACAAAAAACTCTCATTCCTTTCAGGAAAGTTCCAGCGTGTTTCTTTCCACAGTTATCACATATGGGAAAATTCTTCTTTTCCCTCTTCCCCTTATCCATCGTTCTCTCTTCCATACTTTTCTTATCTTGCTTCCCTTCAAAGCCATTGGACTCAGTAAACTTTTCACTTATCTTATCAACACATGATACTATCTCTTCATATGATGATAATACATGAGAGACTATTTTTCTTATAAATTCTGGCTTAAGACCATTAAATATATGATCCTTCTTTCTCTTTGTATCATGTGCATTGTTAGAGTTCTCATTCCTTCTACTAGGCGTCGTTTCTAAACAATGTCATACACTAGATTAGTTTATGAATAACAATACCTAATCCCAATCTTGTAAAACACATAACATAAATTAAATAGTTTATGGATATAATCCATAATCATAAAAATGTCTCCTTAGAGGATGTATATACTCATAAACCCTTCATAATGGTTTATAATGAAGATGAGAATTATCCTAAGCATATCCCCCGGGAGTTTCGTAACCAAGAGGGCAGTAAGGCCCATTGTCGTGCACCAGTTCCCGTTTGAGTCTAGTTCAAAGCGGTGTTTTCGGGTTTTAGCCCTAGGTACATCTGTGCCAGAGCCGTCTCTACCTACTCGTATCCAGACAGGGATGTATTGCTCAGAAAACTCACAAAATATCTACAATACCAAAATTCTAGAAAGTTCTTCTATACTAATCCTCAAAATTCATCTTATGTATATGTGATCTAATCAGAGTTTATCTAAATCTATCTTCCAAGGTTTGTACTAAACTTTCTCTGATACCAACTGTAACGCCCTGACCCCAGTTACCCAGAGTCGGTGCATTATTACATTACATTGGCATAATCACATGAAAGATCAAATATCAAAAGACCAATTGGTTTAGTAGCCTTGGAAACACTAGATATATTCATAAAGTATTACATCATAATGTGGGAAAATACTACAACAACATAGTCTCCATATTCCACACTCATATCTTCATATACTATCCCTGCAGGTCATTCATAACTTACTTCTTCACATCCTATGAAAAATAAAACATAGATAAGGGGTGATCTCAAATGCCCAGTAAGGATAACAATATAGCGGAAACTTTCAAAAATAAGCATAAACATTTAAGTCAATGTATAACTAAAACAAAAGCCTTTTAAACTTGAACTTCAACATAGTATGACAAAAGTAAAATGAAATAATGCCATTTACTTATTCACATGGATATTCTACTAATCGAATAATCACATTCAATATCAATAACCACTTTCATAATGATGGAATGCATAATACCAGACTATCATAACCACATAGCCAAGGCCTCGTGCCAAGACTATAAATAAGATTTTGCCAAGGCCTTGTGCCAAGACACTAGTTTGTCTCATCAGAACTACCGATGCATCGAAGAGCTATATCAGGCTCCACCCATCACATATTAAGTCCAATTCATTACCATATGAAAAGGTTTAAACATAACATAAACATTTGTATTGAAACTAGAATACGAAATGTCAATAATTTCACCATAAACTATGAATGGTATAAAAATAGCACATCAACAGTCAAACATATCACAAAACCATCAATACAATATAGAAGTTTTGTATCATAATAAATCAACTTCAAATAAGCTTAAAATCCATAAAATTATGTTGACATAGATGAAATCAAAACTCTTTTTTGAGAAATATCTCATTTTTTTAAATCATTTAAAAGTCACACATTTATAAAGGAAGTAATTAAAAAGAGATTTTTGAATCAAAGTGTCCCATACCACTTTGAAACTTTTGAAAGGAATTAACATTTTAAAAACATTCATGTCCATATAAATAAATCCTTAAAAACCATTTTGAAGACATGGGCATTAATTAGAAAGATTTAGAAAGATAAATGTTTATAACATTTAAAATTATGATTTTGATAAAGAGTACCTTTCCGAAATTCTTAGAATATTCATTTTGAAATCATTTAAAAGTCACATAATTATAAAATAAGACATTTAGTTTGAAAATAACCTTGTAAGCTCGTATGGTAAGCTTGACAATTTTATAACAGCGGTAAATAGCCGCACCCGCCGTATAAGTTAAAAAAATATTCTTACCTTAAATTTGTCAAAAGGTAAAAAGTGCCTTGTTTGGAAAAAGACGGAATGATTCCTTTAAAAACACATGTGGGTATAAATGACTTTAACCCATATTCTTTGTAAATAGTAAAAAAAATTGAAATACATTTCGAAGAAACATGGATGTGGATGATAAAGAAATCCCAGTAGATTATTACGTATAAACAACCTCGGATAATGAAGAGATTGTGAAATAAACCCTTACCTTGTACTTTTCCTTGGTTGTGGTAGGTTAACCTCCTGTATAATGGTGAAATAATTGTTATTAAATTATTCAATAATCATATACGTTAATATGATATCATATATGATCTTTTAACATTCCTTTGTTAATAATATCTTAGAATTATCGTCGTTTTGGGTGTTAACTTACTCGTTTTATTTTATATGTTTTGTTATGTAAGACATGTTTGTAATGGATGGGTTGTATATTATTCATATCCAGAATGGTATCAAGTTTTTAAACATCATTTTTAAATCAGAAAATGATAATTATACTTTAATGGATATGATGGAGAATGAATCTCATCACGTTCGTGGAGACGGTAGTCCGTACGTACGCACGAGCGACAATATCATTCTTTTGAAATTAAAATAATATATAAATGGATGTTATATCATATATATAGAATCATTACCATGTTATATTTATTATTTACAGGAGTTAAACATCATTATTATACCCATCCAAATAATAATATATTGAATAACAATTACACCACGACGTGGAGACGGTAAGTCGTACGTACGCACGTATGGTGACATGTTATTAAAAGGGTGGATAGAATAATGAATATGGTTATAAAATAATTATAATAACATCACAGTATATATAAGATACTGGAGTTATTATTTTGGAATGGTAATAAAAAAGAAATAAGAAGTGGAAGAAGAAAGGAACTTGGAAAAGGGTGGTGAAATCATTACCTCTTCTTCGGGTTCTTCCTTTTGATTTGATCAAAAGGGATCCATAGGTTGGCTTTCTGATCAAAATAAGGTCTCTAGGTTGTAGTTAGGGAATTTCGGAGAGTATTTGGGTAGATTTTGGCAGAACCAAAAGGCCTTGAAGGTGTGAAGAAATGAGAAGGAAGAGTGCCCTTTTATAAGAGGGGTGAGGGGCTCCTTTGGAAAAGCTAGAAATATTAGTTTATAATAATTTCATATTCGGTTTGTAATGGATCCAAAGTTTATTATTCAAAGGTTAAGGTGGGGATGTGTCGAAAACAACTCAACCAATAGAATTTAGACAGGTTTGAGAACTTATATTAACATTATCTTTAAGTATTAACTCTAAGTTAATTAGTTTCACTTTTACAATGTCTCTTTGTATTTTTATATTATATAGTTAATAAACTTACCATATACATCAAAGCGACCGCCAAGTGGTCCATTAATGATACACCTATCATGATATAAGTCTCTTGGCTGATCTGTAGATTTTTAGGAATTTAATATCAATTAATAATATAATATTTGTTTTAAAAACTCTTTTATGTCAATTTTTAGACTATTCAATAGTTGATTTTTTTAACTCATAATAGAATTATTACTTCGCACAAAGTTAATTAAATAAATCCTAACATGTCATATTAACATAGAAAATTATTTTAATTCATAAAAAGTCTCAAATTATATTTATTTGGCTATTTATAATATCAGTTATTTTATATTTTCACTATTATGGGAATTACTTCATCATCATTGTGTCATAAATAAATTACATTATTTAATGCCTAAAAATTATAAATAAACTATCATTATGTAGGAACTCTTTTTATCTTTCTAATGAATATTTATAGTTGAATATCCCACATATATAACCCTATGTAAAAATTGTTTCGCTAAAAGATATTTTCTTGTGTCATTTTTGTATTCATTTTAACTTAATTAAAATAAAGTGTCCCTATCACCAACAAGTGGCTCCATGGGGTCCCAAAATCGACCCAAAGATGCCTACGGTTGAACATGTATCAACCAATAAGTCTAGGACACGTTTTAGGGTAATTTAGTATTATTATAATATTATTTATTAACCCTTATTTACCGGATTTACCCTTAACCATGGTAAATAAAATATTTACCGTAGTAATTATTCAAAATGTCTAAAAATAAAAGTTACCTATTTACACAATTTGAACATCATGATTCCAAATATGGAATCCATTTTTCAAAATTCAAAACACAGAAGTGGTATAAATTAATTTAAAATTAATTCCCGTTGTTAAAACAAAAAGCGTGTTTTGAAGAGATAATAACTATCAAAAGATTGGAACTTGTTTATGTCCGGTTTAATTGTAAAATTATGTCCAATGACCAAAATTATATTAAATGGTAAAAATATATTCTAAATATACTTTAAAACCACTCAAATCCATAATTTATCACTATTAATTATTTTGATTAAAAAAGTTATTTTTAATTAAAATTTAGTAATTTTCACTATTCATCAAAATATGAAAGTTATCCGAAAAGTACCAAAATTTCACCTTAGGATAAATTCGATACTCCGAATCCAAAAATAAAGTCCATTTTGAGAGATAAAATTTCTAAAATTTTAAAAGGTAGGTATTGATATTCATAACGGCTAGTTTGATTGGTTGTGGTGTGTTAGAATCTCGAAGTTGCGTACAATGCACGCCATTGCATTATTCAAAAGAAAGCATACCGTGGAAGCTTGGGATGTTTCATTTTAAATTTTTGATGTCCCCATTTAGTCCAAAAGTTTAAAATATTGTATTTAAAAAGGTTTCACTATTAGAAGTTGATAAAAGTGCAATACTGAAAATGAATTTGTTCTTGCATTATGTCTAAGAAACTCATAATATGGATTCTAAAATTATATGGATTATATAAAGTTTAAAATTTAGTTAATACTATTAATAACCTGTTTTTAATGGCTTTTTTGGTAAGTCATGGTGCGATTGAACTCGGTGTTGCGTGTATTGCAAGTTATTGAATTATTTTGAAGAAATAACACACTATGAAATCTTGGGGTGTTGCAATTCAATAAAATATGAAAGTTATTAGAATAATTTGAAAAATTTATCCAAAGTAAATTTTTATATATTGATTCCAAAGAGGAATATTATTTTGTCAAATTGAACTTATAGACATTTCAAAAACTAGATTTAAATTGGTTGCGCTATCAAAAGGCGGCAAAACTGCATTTTTTGAAAAATACTTATTTTATCCAAAACAATTTATGTTGTTCTCATACCATATTCTATAAAATATGTAAGATGAATAATAATGTCATAAAACTCAAAATGTTGTTAATACTATTCATAACGGCTAGTCCATAATAATGTTATAACAATATATCGTTGTTTAGTGAAACTTGGTATTGCGTTCTACACACGCTATCGCGGAAGGTCGTGATTGCGTGTAATGTAAGCCAAGTTAGGGTTGCGTGTAGTGAAAGACACCTTTGTTGTTTTGTATAACAAAATCCAACCATATTTAATTTGTACACTGAATATATATATATACACTCAATGTTGCGAATAATAACTACTATCAAATGAACTTGAAATTGTGTATAACACGATCAAAGAATAGTGTTGCATATACTGCAAGCTAATACGGTGGTGCGTATGGCATAAGATAATCTTGCTATAGCATAAAACAAAAGACATTAAATAAATTAAAAACAATAATTCTCACAAAATCTCAAGGTGTTACATTCTACCACCCTTAAAATGAATTTAACCCTCGAAATTCGTCGCGGTTATAAATCGTTTACTATTCATAAAAACCCACATCCTAAAAAGGAATACTAAAACATAATTTTAAAATCTAATGCATGAAACGTAATTATTACCCAATGTAACTCATCACTGGGTTTCCATATAGGATAAGATAGGTGAAAATATGGATATGGAAGAAAAATCTAACCATCACGTTCTGATGGAGAGTGGTAGAGAACATGGCTATGAAAAATCCATCAATCACAAAGCCATAAATTTTTTATGATCTAAGGTACCATCTGATTCATCAGATATAAGAGCACTTGGACAACATTTTTGGTTTTTAATGTCATTTCCCTAAAGATGAAAATTTTGAGTTTGAAAAAATACTTACAAGATTTTGGTACAATCTCACTTTTGTTCGTGCCTTAAACAATTTCCACTTCATCTCTTAAAGATATGAAGTTGAATTTGTTATTCATGAAGTGTTAGCAGATCATGTGATAGAATGTTGGGTCATTCCATCTGTTTCAAACAAAAGGTTATAAAAAGTTATCAAATATACATAAGTCCATCTATGGTGAAGTTGATCGTATACGATTCCAAAAATGAACTTATACTTCATCTATCATACCACATAATAAAATAAAACTAGTTTCTACTAACCAGGGACTTCTTGTAGGCCAGTGGTAGGTGATAAAGTCATGTCACACTTTGGTTGTGGGTTCGATTCCCATAGCCCTGTCCAATGCGACTGGTTGTCATCTGTCCTGCAGGTCGTCCTTTTTCTAAAATTACATCATTATGACACTCCATCAATAATATCAAAAACTGATCTAGCCTTAAAAAATTCTAACTTATGTCTAACTCAATTCCTTCCAATCTTTAGGCTTATCCAAAATACATCTGTACAGTCTCCTAGTATACAGAAATTATTACTGGAAAGGTCACATAACAAGAACGTGAATAACAAAATTTATCATACGATATATCTTATTGGTCACATTCCAAACATGTTAATTACTTAATCATGTTTTATATTGAAACATGAATTACCATAGAACCTTAGTTAAAAACATGAATGCTATCAAAAGTTAACTCATTCCACATACCAAAATCCAAAAAAATTTATATACTCAAACCATGATATCACTTTGTCCTTATATTAGTCATGAGCTCAATGATACTATCAAACATATCATTATCTCATTATCCCTTCATTATGTGCACATCATCTACTTTCCAAAAATATCTGAATAACGTTTCATGGTTACCGTTACCATTCATCATATACTTTCAAAACTCAAGCAAAGGAAACAGTGTAACAATCCTTATATCTTTCTTTATTCCATAGTACCATATATTATTGTTGATAAACATACAATCATTACACTACCTTCATAAACCATTGGTCGAGCTTCAAAAATTCTATCATCTCACATATCACTTGTAGTCTCATCATCATCATCCACATAAATACTACCCATATGACCATGCTGATTCTCTTTATGAGATTTTCCCTTCGGGCATTGGTTTTCATAATACCCATACATTCCACATTTAAAACACTTAACCATTGTTGATGTCTTAGCAATACCATTATCCTTGCCCATAGTGTTAATTGAACCTTTTCCTTTACAATTAGTAGCTTTGTGTCCTTCATTTCTACACCCAAATTATCTTCCAGTTCCTTTGAAACATTATCCTTGATGCATCTTCCCACATGACTTACATGAGGGAAATTTAACTTTCTTTCCTCTATGATCATCATGATACTTCATCTTTCCCTTATTAGCTGGGTAAGGAAACTTACCAAAGCTGAGATTATTGATCATATTATGAGATTTCTGATTAGGCATAATAACAATGGTTTTCCTTCAAAATCCCATTTCATTTGCTTGATCATGAAGAATATCATTCCATTTTCCATCATATTCTCCATTATCGTGAATCTTCCTGTTTCCAGCCATTTTATAAAACCCAAAAAAGAATAGTTTGAGAGGAAAAAATCATGATTGGTAAAAAAACATAATAAAGGGGGACTAATTTCAATATCTAACATCTTAGGTTAAATTCTAAGATCGTTACCATAATTCTCAGACTATAACCTATACTTATACCTAACCTTAGGGACATCCCTAGACATACCCTAGAAATATCTCTAAGGATCTCTCTAATGTTTTCGCGTCCTAGTTTCCAAAGGTTAACTAAACCTTTCCTCTAATACCAACTGTAGAGTCCCGAAGCTTGACGTATATGGACATGACATTACTTTTTCAGAATACTTTATACATAACAAACACAAACACACAGGGACCGTAATATTTTAGTGTCTTTGGAAACTCGGAATGTAATCTTATAATCGTGGTGAAAGATCTTCAACTTCTCCCATAAAGATCTTCCCCTTTTTTTTCTTACCTAAAACCTTTCTTTATATCATGGGTAAAATAAAACATAAAAAGGGTGATCTCAAATGCTCAGTAAGGGTAAGTATATAGAACATAAAACAATCCATAAACATTTGAATGAAAAAACTTGAACATAAAATCTAAACATCAAAATCTTGAGCAAGGACATAAATCATAGAAGTAAGTAAGGCATATATCATAAAGGAACATCAATCTTGATAAAATATCATGGGAATCAATCATGTAATTGTGGAAACCATTATGCATATGTTATGATTTCAATAGTATCCAAGGCATTGCTTCCAAGACCATCTTGGTGGACAAAGTCCCTATCTGAATCGAGTTCACTCCTCGTTCCAGTCCTGTAACACTGAACCGAATTAACTTACAATTCCAGCCATGTCTATCTCATGAGATATAAATCTTTACCCAATGCATTGGAGGGATATATAGGTCCCACACAACTCATAATGAAATCATTCTTTCGTGTGCCACAAAATCATAAAGCATACATCATAGCATAACCCATGTAATAGAATGTGATTCTTAAACATCATGCCATCATAACATAATCCATATAAAAAGGGATATCATTTCATCATAAGAAGAATCAAACCATACAAATAATGGAGAAATTATTCTTGAAACATACACATATGAAATAATGTCATCTTAGATAGAAAATGGTTTTGATAAAACACTTGAAATGAATTCTTGAGGAAACTATCCTTTCTAATTCAAAATCCTTTTCATTTCATAAAATGCCATGAAATTTTAAAAGAAAAGGTTTTTGTTGAAAATAATCATGCAATATTGTAGAGGAAGCATAATAAAAATGAGGCGTTATAAAACCGAAAAAATCGGTTCACGCCGTATATGTTAAAAATACAATTCTCCTTGTACTTTTGTCAAAAAAATCAAAATGTACCTTATATGGTAACCAAAGGAAAGATTCCATTCATACATGAGGTAAAAAGTCAATAAAGGGTAAAAATGCCTTTAAACAATCATGGAATAATAGTAAACATTTTATGAAAACATTTTTAGAAAACATGGTCATGGATGATAAACGTAACCTCAGTAAATACTCACGTATAAGAAATCTCGGATAAAAAATGAGATTGAAAATTTATCCCTTACCTTAGGTCCGATATGCTTCGTACGTATCCGAACCTCTCGTATAATGATTTAAATAAGGTCAATGACTTATTACAGAATCGTATTCATTGTTATTATATCATATATGGTTCACTTTTGACTTTATATTACCCGTTCTTTTTTGAGTTCCATGTTAAAGCGGCGTTTTGGGTAAAATCCTTTTATTTATCGTACATGTTTGGACTTTTTGTTCATGATATTTTTACTTATATACTGATTTACATAATTCTAGAATGTAAAACATGATTTATATGTAATATATATTCAGCATATATATATATATATGATAGATCGATAAATGGAATGAAATACACCATTCATGGAGACGGTAGGCCGTATGTACGCATGAACGTTGTTTTCATTTTCTTTATTGAATTGAATGGAATCGAGTAGATGAAATACATATATAAATATATATACATAAATCCATTATCATTATTATGTCATATATTTCATGATTACTTATTATATATACTTTATAATCATTCCACTACTAGAAATCATGATTTTCCCAACTGTTGTATACCAACGGTTCAAAAGAACCGTTGGTATAAATGATCATTACCAATGGTTTGCATTAACCAATGGTATTGATCAGTAAAAATTTACTTTTCCCAACGGTTTTATGAAACTGTTGGGAAATATTAGAAGAAAATAATTTTTCCCAATAGTTTGATGAAACAGTTGGGAAAATAGGGAAACAATCAGTTTCCCAAAGGTTTAATGAAACTGTTGGGAAAACTCTATCTTTCCCAATGGTTTTTAAAACCCATTGGGAATGATTTCCCCCAAATACAGACTAGCCGAACCCCCACCCAACCCGATTACAGACCAATTGTAGATAGAGAGATCCTGAATTCTTCTCAAATGTGACACTCTTTTCAACCAAGATCCATCTTCAATCAAACAAAATCTTATTTCACACATAAAATTCATAAGTGTTACCTTAGTTTTAGGAATATTTCTCTATTTTTTGGGTGTTTGATGTTTTTATTTAGGCTAAATTAGGGTTTCTTTCTACGGAACCCATGGATTTGTTTTATGTTTTATGTTCTACATTTCAAACATGGTAAAGTGTTTTTTTAGTGGGGTGATATGTTACTTTTGGTGGAATTTATTTTAGTTGAAAATTTTATTTTGATTTGGGTGAATTTATGTTTCAATTTGTGGTGGGGAGGGTGTGTAGATGGGTTTGGGAGGATGTGGAGGGCTATCCATGTTGGGTGGGGAGGGGCTGTCTAGGTAGGGTGGGAGGGGGCTGGGTTGTCCAAATGGGGTGGGGGTAGGGCTGTTTGGGGTGGGAGGGTCTATCTAGGTTGGGTGGGTGGAGAGGGATGTCTAGGTAGGGTGGGGGAGGGGGATGGGTTGTTTAAATGGGGTGGGGGTAGGGTTGTTTGGGGTGGGGGCTATCTAGGTAGGGTTGGGGAGGGGGTTGTCTAGGTAAGGTGGGGGAGGGGGCTGGGTTGTCCAAATGGGGTGGGGGTAGGGCTGTTTGGGGGTGGGGAGGGGCTATCTAGGTAGGGTGGGGGAGGGGGCTGGTTTGTCCAAATGGGGTGGGGGTAGGGCTGTTTGGGGTGGGGGAGTGGCAATCTAGGTAGGGTGGGGGAGGAGGCTGTCTCGGTAGGGTGGGGGAGGGGGTTGGGATGTCCAAATGGAGTGGGGGTAGGGCTGTTTGGGGTGGGGGATTGGCTATCTAGGTAGGGTGGGGGAGGGGTTGGGTTGTCCAAATGGGGTGTGGGTAGGGCTGTTTGGGGTGGGGGAGGGGCTGTCTAGGTAGGGTGGGGGAGGGGCTGTCTAGGTAGGGTGGGGGAGGAGGCTGGGTTGTGCAAATGGGTTAGGGGTAGGGTTGTTTGGGTGGGGGAGGGTGTGCAGGTTGGGTGGGGGAGGGTGTCCAGGAAGGGTTGTCCAAGTGGGATGGGGAGGGTGTGCAGGTGGGGTGGGGGAGGGGCTGTCTAGGTAGGGTGGGGGATGGTTGTCCAAGTGGGGTGATGGTAGGGCTGTCCAGGTGGGGTTGGGGTGGCTGTGTTTTCCACGTGAGTTGTGGGGGGTAGGGGTGTCGAGGTATGGTGGGGGGGCTGGGTTTCCCAAGTGGGGTGGGGGTAGGGCTGTCCACGTGGGGTGGGGGTGCTCGGTTTTCCATGTGGGGTGGGGTAGGGTTGTCCAAGTGGGGTCGGTGGGGTGGGGGGTAGGGCTGTCCAAGTGGGGTGGAAACCCTAAATTAAATGTTTTAATTGGAGATTTGGTTTTTTTATTAGGGATTAGGTGTATGAGGAATTCCCATAGGAACCAATCCATTTATTTCTTTTGATGACTCCAATAGCTCAATTTTCATAGTTTATTGTGATCATGAAGTTGTGGTTGAAAATATATCTAATCATTCATCCATGTTCTCAATTATTTTGGTTTACCTTGAGTTGGGTTGTTAAGGTTGGTAATATTCAAATTGATTTAGTATTGATCACAAATATGTTTTAGCTGACTTGACCGTTATGTGAATTTTCAATGTTTATTGGCTGCTGTTTTATTTGAATTGAATTTTCTAATTTGGAATTTAAATGTATTCAAACCTAGTCAAACAATATTTCTAACATGGTGAACATTACAACTTTTATGATTTATTAAATTCATTCAAGCTCTTTTAAAACAATTGATAGCTAAATTACCAATAAATCCCCCTATTTCCACATATATTTAGTTTTTTGGTTTACACATTAGTTTCCTTTTTCAAATTAGTTACATATTTGTTTTCAAAAGCAGGAAATGCAGCCAATTGAAGAGAGATGAAGGAAAAAAATGATGGGGAACAATCTTCAGATGGTGGAGATGGGCATTCCACCATTAGATCATACAGTGAGTACTTTATTTCAAATATATATATATATATATTTAAAGAATATATAATTTCATGTGATTAATATTTTTGTAAACATTTTTGTAGGATCCACCTATACATCGACAGTTATTCGACGAGGAGCCTAGTACTGGTCCTAGTACTCAGGCCGGTGGTACGAGGAGGGTTCATACCAGTGGTGGATGATCAGCTGCGCGTGCCCGACTAGACCCTGCCCCTCCAACTGACATGTCATCCTTCCCACATTCTGATCCTAGTGTGTCGTTTGGGACACATGGGATATTTAGGCCTCCCATGTTTTCACTACCTTCTGCGTCTTCTTCCCCATCATTTTAACATCCCATGATGATTCCCACTCCCCAGTCAGTATTTGGTCATACTGCTGTCCCATCTTCTTTTCCTTCTACTTCTGTCTCTCCGAGCATCTATATTCCATCTTCTTCGACTCCTGTTCCACCACAGGGTGTTCCATCAGTTTCTGTGGTTCCGGTGGCGCTCAGCGATCAGACTGGCACATGTATATTTATAAAACCCTAACAAATTTTTATAGCAATATTTATTTTAATTATAACATGTTTTGATAAAATATTTGTTTTTCATTCATGACAGATTCATCTATTGACAGGAGGAGGGGGCGGGGGCGTGCACGCTTGCGTTCGGTGTGGAACCACCACATAGAGGTTATGGTGGATTACAATGAAGACAACCAAATGGTTGAGAAATCAGGGCAGCGATGTCGGAGTTTTTTGGCGACGCTTTCCAAATACTCTGACATCATTCCCGTAAGCCCGTTGTCATGGATACATTTTCCACATGAGGTCAAGGATAGAGCTTGTGCAGATATACGGGTAAAAAAATCTTTTGTATTTAATGACATGAATTATTTTTGTATTTATATGAATTAATATTTTTATTTCAACTTCAATTCAATTTTCCCAATGGTGAGGGTGCTCGAGGAGAACGTCTAAATGATTTAGGCGAGCTTTGGAGAGACTACAAGCATGAGTTGTATATTGGATGGCGTGCTAGAGTTGGCACTAAGTTAGAGGTGGTACTAGTCATTGATGATTTCCCGATAGAGCAGTATCGTTAGATGATTACTCATTGGACGAGTACCCGGTTTAAGGTAAGAATTACATTTGAGGTATTTAAATAATAACTTTCCTGTTTTGCATTAATATTATCCTTTGCATTATCTAATTTTATTTAGGAATCATCTGGAAAAAATAAAAAAAACATTGATGCAAAAAAATACATCCACACACTAGTACGTACGACGATGCTGGATCATGAGGGGAAGCAGGTAGGACAATTTTTAATAATTTTTATTTACGACTTAAATTTTCTTTTGTTTTCTCAATTATTTAATCATTTTCTAATTTTTTCATATAAATATAGTTTTCAATGTCATTGTAGAGGCAAATACAGAATATTGAAGGATGTGTGCCTCGAGCAAAACTGTTTTGCTCGAGTAGACGGAAAAAGGATGGAAGTGCCATCAATGAAGCGACTCAGCAGCATATTGTAAGTTTTAATATGTTGATTTTATATTATACTATCTATTTTGTAACTTAATAATATATTTATATTTGTAACAGGTTGCTTTAGAGTCCATCGAAGCCCAAGAACCAGAAAATTTTGGTCCAACAGATCAATTACATTAGGTGTTGGGAGAGGGGCATCGTGGCAGAGTATGCTGCCGACCTAGGATAGACCCGAAGAGGTATTGGCCCTCCTCAGGTACGAGCTATAGTGCCACCGAGCTGCAGCAAGTTAGGGCACAGGCAGAACAGACTGAGAAAATGGCCACAGAGACGGCAGAATAGTCTGCTAGGGCAAACAGTACGTTTATGAAATTTGTTGAAGTTCTACGTCCAACACTTCTAGTAGATGCCAGCCCAGCTTTTGATGAGTATATGTCATCGATACGTTCTGTATATGGTGAACCAGGTGGAAGTTCTAGTGGTGTTCAGGATGATGTTCAACTCGATGATGATGATGGCGAGGAGTCTCATGAGGAAGAGGAGGGAGAGGAGGAGGGCGAGGCGGGTGGCGAGGGTGAGGAGGAGGGCGAGGGTGAGGAGGAGGGCGCTGAGGAGGGCGAGGATGATAATCGGGACAAGGACGAGGGTGATGATGATGGTGATGTGGAAAAAGTTGATCCTTTAAATTTTTGACTAATATTACTTAGATTTGATGTTAAATCTATACTAGTTGTTGGTATTATCCAGACCTGTAGTATAGTATTGGAGTTGAGTTATTTTTATATATTTCATATTTTCATGGATGTTGATGTCTTTTAGTGGTTGTGTGTTTGTGAACCCCCATCCTTTATGGACCCTGTAAAACCCCCCACCCTCCTCCCTGGACCCCCCAGACAGCCCCCCCCCCTCCTCCTTGGACCTCGGACAACCCCCCGAACACCTCCCGGATAGCCCCCAAATAGCACCCCGAACAGCCCCCCCCCCGGACAGCCCCCACCCTCCTCCCTCGACCCTGGACATCCCCCTAGACAGCCCCCCGGAAATCCCCCCCCCAACACCCTCCTCCTTGGACCCTGGACACCCCCCTGAACACCCCCTGGACAGCCCCCCGCACAGCCCCCCCACCATCCTCCTTGGTCCCCGGATAGCCCCTCAGACACCCACCTGACATACCCCCGGACTGCCCCGTCAGACAGCCCCCACCCAACTTGATTTCATTTACTACTAGAAAATCTATAATATTTATTTTATTTATTTTCATCATGATAATCAATATAAATCACATTTACACATCTAATCAATATCATAGATTCATTGGGCATGACAATGATAGCTCTAAAATGTTTCATAGCATGATAAACTAAAATCTAATCCATAATAAGAATGATATAAAAATATTCTATATGAATGTCCACAAGATTTTAATTAAATACCATTCCACCAATAGACACATGAGGATTCTCATAAAATGGACAACGTTTTATGTACATACGGAAAACTGACCAAACGTAACCATTTTTTGTTGAAACTTTAGTAGAACGATCCATGGGTCATATGTGACGTGTACGATTCAACCCCACATTAATTTGAGATGTGGTGTGGCCGGAACCACTCAAAGTGTCTGTCTTTTGTTTCAAAAGGATGTCATTTCAATTGAAAAACCTCAACTGGAATACGGAAAACTGACCAAACACATTCGGATTGTGTCGATACATTAGCACAACGATCAACGGGTCATATGTGACATGTACGAGTCAACCCCACCTCAATCCGAGGCGCGGTGTGGCCGAAACCATTTAGAGTGTCTCTCTTTTGTTTAAAATGGATAGGATTATGAGTGAAAAGAACAAATGACATACGGAAAACCGACCAAACTCATTCTAAATGTGTTGATGCTTCAGGAAAATGATCCATGGATCATATGTGACGTGTATGAGTTAATCTGGGATCAATCCGAGACATGGTGTGGCCGGGATCACTCTAAGTGGCTCCATTTTGTTTCAAATGGACAACATTTTAAGTAAATACGGAAAACTGACCAAACGCAATCGGTTTCTGTTGAAACTTTAGGAGAATGATCCATGGGTCATATGTGATGTGTACGAATCAACCCCGCCTCAATCTAAGATGCGGTGTGGCCGGAACCACTCAAAGTGTCTGACTTTTATTTCAAAAGGACGTCATTTTAATTGAAAAACATCAACTGGCATACGGAAAACCGACCAAACACATTTGGATTGTTTTGATAGTTTAGCACAACGATCCACGGGTCATATGTGACATGTACGAGTCAACCCCGCCTCAATCCGACGCGCGGTGTGGCTGACACCATTCAGAGTGTCTCTCTTTTGTTTAAAATGAACAGGATTATAAGTGAAAAAACAACTTATATACGGAAAGCTGACCAAACACATTCTAAATGTGTTGATGCTTTAGGACAACGATTCATGGGTCATATGTGATGTGTACGAATCAACCCGGGCTTAATCTGAGGCACGGTGTGGCTTGGATCACTCTATGTGTCTCTCTTTTGTTTAAAATGGACAACATTTTATGTACATATGGAAAACCAGTCAAACACATTCGGTTTCTGTTGAAGCTTCAGAAGAACGATCCATGGGTCATATGTGACGTGTACGAATCAACCCCGCCTCAATATGAGATACGGTGTTGCCAGCACCACTCAAAGTGTCTGTCTTTTGATTCAAAAGGACGTCATTTTAATTGAAAAACATCAATTGGCATATGGGAAAATGACCAAACGCATTCGGATTGTGTTGATAATTAGAACAAAGATCCATTGGTCATATGTGACATGTACGAGTCAAACCCACCTCAATCTGAGGTGCGGTGTGTCCGACACCATTCAGAGTGTATCTCTTTTGTTTAAAATGGACAGGATTATGCGTGAAAATAACATCTGACATACGGAAAACCAACCAAACGAATTCTAAATGTGTTGATGCATTAGGAAAACGATACATGGGTCATATGTGACGTGTATGAGTCAACCCGGGCTCAATCCTGGGCACGGTGTGGCCGGGATCACTCTAAGTGGATCCCTTTTGTTGAAAATGGAC
The DNA here is from genome assembly GCA_963277665.1 of Viscum album. Taxonomy (NCBI): domain Eukaryota; kingdom Viridiplantae; phylum Streptophyta; class Magnoliopsida; order Santalales; family Viscaceae; genus Viscum; species Viscum album. The sequence continues at coordinate 2,075,830,955 of OY728128.1, read as the reverse complement.
AACATTTTATGTACATACGGAAAACAGACCAAATGCATTCAGTTTCTGTTGAAACTTTTGGAGAATGATCCATGGGTCATATGTGATGTGTACGAATCAACCCCACATCAATCAGAGATGCTGTGTGGCTGGTACCACTCATAGTGTCTGTCTTTTGGTTCAAAAGGACGTCATTTTAATCGAAAAACATCAACTGACATACGGAAAACCGACCAAATGCATTCGAATTGTGACAATACTTGAGAAAAACGATACACGGGTCATATGTGATGTGTACGAGTCAACCCCATCTCAATCCGAGGCACGGTGTGGCCGACACCATTCAGAGTGTCTCTCTTTTGTTTAAAATGGACAGGATTATAAGTGAGAAAAACAACTGACAAACGTAAAAATGACCAAACGCATTCGAAATTTGTTGATGCTTTAGGAAAATGATCCATGATTAATATGTGACATGTACGAGTCAACCCAGGCTCAATCCTAGGCATGGTGTGGTCGGGATCACTTTAAGGGGATCCCTTTTGTTTAAAATGGGTCACATTTTAAGTACATACAGAAAGCCGAACAAACGCATTCAGTTTTAGTTGAAACTTTAGGACAACAATCTATGGTTCATATGTGACGTGTACGAATAAACCTCACCTCAATCTGAGACATGGTGTGGCCGGAACCACTAAAAGTGTCTATCTGTTTTTCAAAAGGATGAAATTTTAATTGAAAAACATCAATTGGCATACGGAAAACTGACCAACACATTCGGATTGTGTCGATACTTTAGCACAACGACCCATGGGTCATATGTGATGTGTACGAGTCAACCCCGCCTCAATCTGAGGTGCAGTGTGTCCGGTATCACTCCAGGTGTATGTATTTTGTTTAAAATGGACATCATTTCAGGTAAAAATATATGGTATATGAAAAACCGATCAAAATATGAATTGATTCCGGATTCCACATATAAATGTTGTCTAAATTTTAAATTGAATATTAAATTAATTATGTGTGTTTATAATTATGTTATGAATTATAATTTAATTATGGATGTGTATAGTTCCAGGATGCATTATATGTTAAATGTGTATGAATTTTTTGTCTATATGTATGTGTTAGTTGGTTATTGCATGTACAAACAATAATTGGATTGAAAATTAGTGGGAATGCACAAAATGAGACCTAGTGGGCAAATTGCAGACCTGCTGTGCAAATTGCAAGCTGCGGTGCAATTTGCACAGCATAGGCTATGCCAACAATTTCAAACCATTGGCATAGCATCTTTGGGGTTTTTTTACCAACGGTTATATGAACTGTTGCTAAAAAACTTTTCAAAAGGGTTTCTAACCATTGGGAAAGAGGAAGATAGCTTGGGATTTACTAACAGTTTGGTAGAACCATTGGGATAGGCTAATTTTTCCCCACACTATCCCAACAGTTCACTATAAACCGTTGGGAAAAGCTTTCCCAATGGCTTACTTCCCTACGGTTTGCAGAACCGTTGGTATAAAATATACCAATGGTTCTCCTGCCTTTCCCAATGGTTTATAACTATTGGGAAAGAGTGTATTTCTAGTATTGTTCATGAATGGTTAACATGGAGAATGAATCTCATCGCATCGGGGAGATGGTAGTCCGTACGTACGCAGGAGCGATGATATCATTCCAATGATTGCGGAATTGTATTGAAGTGTATGTATAATATTTCAGAATCAATATCACTTTACAATAATCATATATAGTTATTTATTTACACCATTATACCCATCCATGTAAGGTGGTGGTCGAAAATAGATTATACCACGGCGTGGAGACAATATTTTGTACGTATGCACGCGTGGTGATTTTGTTTTCTGTAGGATGGATAGAAGGTGAAATAGGGTTGTTTAATATTTATAATAACATATAATTATATAATTAATACTGATTTTATTAATTTATAATGAGACAACTAAAGAAGAAGAAGAAGAAGAAGGATAAAGAAACTTGAGAGAATCGGAAGAAGTTATCACCTCTTCTTCGACGCACCTCCTTTAAGCCTTCTCTTAAGGAAGTAGAGTTGGTCTTTTCAGAAGACCCGAACCTCCATAATGTTTCTAGGGAAGTGGAGAAGAGAAATGGGTCTGGTTTTTCTGAGCTTCAAGGCTCAAAAGTGTGTAAAGATAAGAGGGAATGGGTGCCCTTTTATAAGGGATGAGAGGGGCACCTTTGAAAAAACATAAAATGTTATTTTATAATAAAGTAATATTCTATTTTTAATATCTCTAAATTGATTTATTTAGAATCTAAGGCAGGGATGGGTCGAAATCCTCTCAACCAATAGATTTTAGATAGGTTTGGGTCATTATATTAACCTTATATTTTAGTTTTAACCCTTAGTTAATTAGATTGACATTTACCATGTCACTTTGTATTTTTATATTATATAGTTACTAAACTTACCATATTCATCCAAGAGACCCCCATGTGGTCCATTAATAATACAAATATCATGATATAAGTATCTTGGACGATCCTTAGATTTTTAGTACTATAATAACAATTAATAATATAATATTTGTTTTAAAAACTATTTTATGTCAATTTTGACACTATTTGGTAATGTATTTTTGTGAAAATCATAACAGCATTATTAGTTCGAAAAAAGTTAATTAATTCAATAATAACATGTCATATTAACCTATAAAATTTGTGGAATTCATAAAAAGTCTCAAATTTAATTTATTTGGGTATTTATAATACCAATTATTTTAAAATTTCAATATTTATGTAATTACCGCATCACCATTGTGTCATAAATAACATAAATTATTTAATGTCTAAAAATTATAAATAAAATACCATTAGGTATTAGGTCTTTTTATCTATCTAATTAATATTTATAGTCGAATGTATTTTGTGTATAACCCAATATAAAAAATTATTTAGTTATTAAACTTTGAGTTTAACCATTTTAACCCTTCTTTAAATAAATTAATAATAAATTTCCTAATCTAATACAAGTGGACCTAAATGGTCCTATTTTATTCATAAATTTGTTTTTGGTAGAATTACATTTATCCAATAGAATTTGGTCACGTGTTAGGGTAATAATAATATCATTTTTACCCTTAATTACCCAATTTACTTTTAATCGTGGTAAATAAAAATAAAAGTTACTATTCACCAAAAATTATTTTCATCTCATTGAACCAAATTTTAGTCCTTGATATTAACCGTTTCTCTAGGATTTTTTAAATTAAATTCATATAAGTGGTAAAATTTCATTTAAATGAAAAAGTCAGTTATTTAACTATCACTAAGTGGTTTCACTATTCATCAAAAATTGATGTTTTTCAAAAAATTACCAAAAATTCAGCCTAAGAATTATTTGATATTATTAATTAAATATTGATGTCTATTTTTCCAAATTCAAAACATAGAAGCGGCATTAATTCTTTTTAAAATTAATTGTCGTTATCAAAACAAATAGTGTGTTTTTAAGAAACAATTACTATCAAAAGATTGGTACTTGTTTACATCCAATTTCAGAGTGAAATTAATTCCAATGACCAACATTAGATTAAATAGTAAAAATATATTCTAATTACAGTTTAAAACCAATTAAAAAGATAATCTAACCATATAAATTATTGCGATGAAAAAAGTTATTTTTAATTAAAATATAGCGTGTTTTTACTATTCAATAAAATATGAAAGTTATCAGAATAATATGAAAAACTTATCCAAAGTAAATTTTTATATCCTGATTTCAAAGAAGAATTTTATTTTGTCAAATTGAACTTATAGACATGTCAAAAAATAGATTTAATGTGGGTGTACCATCAAAAGGCGGTAAAACTGAATTTTTAAAAAAAATACTTATTTTATCCGAAATATTTATTTTGTTCTTGTTGAACCCTATGTGAATCTAGTTGCTTTATTATATTTTGATATTCCCAATTATTATTATTTGTATTTTGTTATTCCCTAGTTGATAAATGGTTAAATATTTATTTGGGAATCTAGATATTTATTTTCTTTAATTATTGTTCTATTGTTCTATGTTTAAATATTAGTCTTTCGGTTACTGGATGTATGTACACTCTTACTTTACCTATTCTGCCAATAGAATTTTTAAACAAAACAGAGCTACCAATACCGTTATGTCTACCACTATGAGAGAGCTACTGATACAGACTATTTACCATTACAGATAATAGCTACCGTTACAGATAATAGCTACCGTTACAGATAATAGCTACCATTACAGATAACAGCTACCGTTACAGAACAGAGCTACCGATACACACAAGTCCACCGATATGTTGAAGCTACTGTTATCAAAGGAAGTCTACCGAGATATCAAATTATACCGATACAAGACAGACCTACAACTACCGATACAAGACAGACATACAGATATAGATCTACCGATACAAGACAAAGCTACCACTACTGATATAAAAAGGATATTGTTACATAAAAGCCTACCGATACTTGAAGGTCACCAATATGCAAGCCTACTGATACTCAAAGGTCACCAATATGCAAGCCTATCGATACTATAAGGTCACCAATATGCAATTCTACTGATACGCGGAAGGTTACCGATATACTAAGCCTACCGATATAAAAAAGGATACCGATAGAAAGGATACCATTACTCAAGTCTACCGTTACATTAGAAGCTACTATTACTCAGGCCTACCATGACATCTACCTACCGATATCCAATTCTACCGTTCCAGAGATAGAACCCAATGCTGCTTTAATTTCTTTATCATTATTTAATCTAACCAACGGTCATATTAGGTATATTTTAATACAGTGACGTTTATTTAATGTGTGTTGTTGGTTGTCAGGGAACCGTACCTCGTACCTGCAAAAAGTAACTCATCTTTTGCCGGAGCTCGTGCTTTTAAATAAAGGAAGGATGTGCTACTGGAGAGAGAGAGACATAGAAGAATACACAGAGATATACACCACGAGGTGTGTGGTAAGAACAACCGAGTGTGAATACAAATAGACGACTGAATGTAGACAAAGAACTCATTCATCACTACATACCAGTGAAAAGCTGAGAACGAGAACATAACACAAGAACATCATCGAAAACTTTTTCTCTATCTCTGAACCTGGAAGTCAAGGAAATAGACGACACTCTGTTTTCCAGACAAAAACCAGAATAGGACTCAGAACGAATTTTGATCAATCCAAAGGAGTCCAGAGCTGCACTGCAATCACTAAATCCATTTCTAAACACTAAATCTTTGCCTCTGTGATTTATCTTTTTACATATTAAGCAGTGTGTATTATCTGCTGTATTTATCACACACACTATCACCTGTACATTAACTGGAGGATCTGTAAATCCTCACTCAAACTCTTTCATCTTTTATTTCCCACTGGGATAGTGGTAGAGGTCATGCGTGACCTGGACAGCTGGTTTTCTGTTGTTTTTGTTCCCACGGATAATAGTGGTAGAGGTCTTGGACCTGGACAGTTCTATACTATTGCAATCCCTGATATAGGGTATGGATCACTTTTATATAAAGTTTTGAGAGGACTAAGTTTCATCTTGAGACTGAACCTCTTGGTTAAACCTACAGTGCTTATTTGTTTACAAATTTATTTTTATTCCGCTGCAAACTACTTTAAAACCAAAACTGTTTTAAAGCTACTTTGATAATTAAACTCGCAAGTGTTTATATTAGTTTTAAATCAATATGTTAGTTTCAAAAGTTAATCAATTATTCTGATTTCATTAACTGGTAAATAATCAATCCATTGAGAACCTAACCGAACCTTTATTTTGATATAAATTCACTACAGTTTAATTCTGTGTTTTATTTGGGTGATTTTAGGACAAAGTTTTTAATCAGAAATTTTAATTGGAACTCAATTCACCCCCCTCTTGAGTGTCCACTCCGACCAACATTTGATATCAGATTTTGTTCAAATATTTTCTAAATTACACTATTTATAATATTTTGTACTCTGTTTTTAAACTTTGATTTTAGTTTTATTTTAATGTTCTTAAAATTTCTGTTATTTCTAAATTTTTATCTCTTTAAAATATTTGCTTTAAGTAAGATATCATGGATAATAGACTTGAAGGTGTTGCTACCAATAGACAACCATTTTTCAATGGCACTAACTATGCTCGGTGGAAAATCAAGATGAAAATTCATTTAGAGAGCATGGGTTTTGATATTTGGACTGCTATAGAATCAGAATATAAAATTCCTACTACTATTAGATCTACTTGGAATGATGCTACTAAGACAGCGTACAATAATAATTGTAAAGACATGAATGCTATGTACTGTGCTTTAGGAGATGAGGAATTTAATAAAATATCTACCTGTAAAACTGCTTATGAAATTTGGGATACCTTAGCTATTTCTCATGAAGGAACAACTAATGTTAAGGAAATGAGATTGAACACTTATATTATTAAGTACGATAATTTTAAGATGAAGCCTGATGAATCCATTTCTGATATGTATCTCAGGTTTAATGAAATTGTCAACACAATGACTTCTCTGGGAAAGGATGTTCCATCAAAGGAACAAATTATGATAATTTTGAGATGTCTACCTGAATGATCGAGCGGAACTTCTGTCTCCATTAGAGAATCGTGTGATATTGGTGAACTTCTAGTCAAGGAACTAATTGGAAAACTGATGATGTATGAAGAAGAACTCCAAGTGAACAAAGAAGAAGATGATGAACCTAGAAGAATGTTTGTTGCTTTCAAATCTTCAACTTCAAAGAATAAAGATAAGGAGAAGCTTCAAGCTATAACTGAGACTTCAAGCTGTGAAGACAGTGAAAGTACTTCTGACAGTGATGCTGAGATGGCTCACATTGCCAGAAGGATTAAGAAGTTTTATAAGAAGAAAAAGTTTTTCAGAAAATCAAACTATAAAGGAAAGTATGACAACAAGGGACATTAGAAAAATTATTGGAAGAAATCTGACAAATCAGATGAAGTTGTATGATATGAGTGCAAAAGAAAAGGACATATAAAAGCGGACTTTCCAAAGATGAAGTACAAGAAGAAATATGATTACAAGGACAGTAAGTACAAAAAGGCTATGAAGGCTACTTGGATTGCTTCTAAGGATAGATCTAGTGAATCTGAAGCCTCTGAGACAGAATCTAGAAATAAGGCAAACATGTGTTTTATGACAAACACATCTGAGGTAACAGCTGCAACCCCTGCTTTAAATTCATATTATTCCGAAGATTATTCTGACTCAGAAAACATGTCAAAATCTGAATTATTTGAATATTGTGATATGTTAGAAGAAACTTGTAATGATCAGAAAGACAAATATGAAGGTTTAAAGAAACAGTAGGCTTTAACTGTTACACATAAATCTGATCTTGATATTGAAATAGAAAATAATGCTCAGTTGCTTAAAGAAAACACTGAACTGAAATTATCTAATGAGAAACTCAAGAAAGACTTAGAGAAATTTACAAATGGTAAAGATACTCTTACTCAGATGCTAGGTAAGCAAATAGCACCTAGATACACTACTGGTATAGGATACCAACCCGGACAGAGAAAATTTACCAAAACTAAATTCATTCCTAAATCTGGACAGAATACTGCTAGTTCTAGTTCTGGATATTTATATGCCTCAACTAGTTATATTCATGGTTAAGGATCTAATAAGGTTTACCTTTCAAAATATGTTGATTCTACAAAGTTTATGAGACCCAAAAGACAAATTTGGGTACCTAATGGTTTATTGGCTAACCTGTCTAGACCCAAGAAGATCTGGGTACCAAAATCATTTCCTATCTAAATCTGTTTTGTAGGGAACCTGCTTAAAGAGCTTCTGTAGAAAGACATGGTACTTGTATAGTGGATGTTCAAGACATTTTTCATGAGACTTCTCAGGCTTTAAAAGCTTAGTCAGAGTTGGTGGAGGATTTGTCACCTTTGGTGATAACTCTTAAGGGAAAATCATCAGCTTAGGCCAGATTGGTAACACTGACTCAGTACTAATTTCTAAGGTTTTATTTATTGATGGACTTAAATACAATTTTTTAAGTATTTATCAGTTATGTGATGATGGTTTTTATGTTATATTTGAAAATTATTCTTGCAATGTTTTTAATACTAAAAATGTTTTAGTGTTTTCTGCTTCAAGAAATGAAAATGTTTATGATGTTGATTTAAATTCTTTAGCTAAGAAAAATATTACTTGTTTAACTGCTTTTCATAAAGAGTCTTGGCTTTGGCACAGAAGATTAGGACACTGCAATGTACACTCACTTAGAAAACTTTCTAGGAATAACTTAGTTAGAGACCTACCCAAACTTGAATTTCCAGCAGACAAAGTTTGTAATCCCTGCCAAAAGGGAAAGGAACATAAAGATTCTTCTAAATCAAAGAAAGAAGTTTCAACTTCTCAACCTCTAGAGTTGGTTCACATGGATTTATTTGGACCTTATAGAGTTTCTAGTTTAAATGGGAAGCACTATGTCAATGTTATTGTAGAGGACTTTTCTAGATATACTTGGGTATATTTTCTATCTCACAAAAGTGAAGCCTGTTCTTACTTTTTTAAATATTCCAAGTTTGTAGAAAATCTTAGCGGACTTAAGATTAAAACCCTGAGAAGTGATCATGGCCGTGAGTTTGAAAATCATGAGTTTGAATCCTACTGCTCACACAGTGGCTATAGTCACAATTTTTCTACCCCTAGGACACCACAATAGAATGGTGTAGTAGAATGGAGAAATAGAACCCTGCAAGAAATTGCTAGGACTATGCTTAATAAGTATGACCTACCTGTTTGTTTTTGGGTTGAATCTGTCAATACAGCTTGTTATGTTATCAATAGAGTCTTGATCAGACCTGTTCTTAAGAGGACCCCTTATGAGTTGTGGAACCATAGGAAACCTAAGGTTAACTACTTCAGAGTTTTTGGGTGCAAAGTCATTATTCTTAATACTAAAGACAATCTCGACAAATTTTGCATCCAAGAGTGATGAGGGGATTTTTATAGGTTGCTCTATTTCTGGAAAAACCTATAGAGTTTTCAATAAAAGAACCAAATGTGTAGAAGAATCTGTTCACATCAAATTTGATGAAACTGATACCCATGAACCTAAGACCTCTCTTGAAAATCTTGAAGATGGTCTCTCTGTTTTGAACCCAAATGATAAAGAAAGTGGACCAATAGTTAAAACATCTAGTTCTGGAAATTTCCCTGAACCTGCGTCTGTTGAACCCCAACCTGTTGATGAATCTGAAATCTCTAGCACTACCTTTTCTAGACCAACTATAATTCTAAAGAACCATTCTTTAGATGTTGTTGTAGGTAATTTAGATAGAGGAAGACAAACTAGAGCTTCTCTAAGAAATCAGGTTGAACATCAAGCTTTTCTTTCACAGTTAGAACCTAAAAATATCAATGATGCTATCAATGATGAATTTTGGGTAATGGCTATGCAAGAAGAAATAAATCAATTTGAAAGAAACAAAGTCTGGAAATTAGTAGAAAGACCTAAGGACACATTAACCATAGGCAAAAAATGGGTGTTTAGAAACAAAGTTGATGAATCTGGAAACATCATTAGAAATAAAGCTAGGCTAGTTGCACAACGTTACAATCAAGAAGAAGGAATTGACTATGAGGAAACCTTTGCACCTGTAGCTAGATTAGAGGCTATTAGGATCTTACTTGCCTATGCATCACATCTGAATTTCATGTTATATCAAATGGATGTGAAAATTGATTTTTTAAATGGTTTTATTGTTGAAGATGTTTTTATAGAACAACCACATGGTTTTTCAAATCCTCATTTTCAAAATCATGTGTTTAAACTTTATAAAGATTTATATGGTTTAAAACAAGCTCCAAGAGCTTGGTTTGAAAGACTCTCAAAATTTCTTATTTTAAAAGGATTTACAAAAGGAATTGATGATCCCACACTTTTTATAAAAAGGATTTCAAAAGATGTTTTAATAGTACAAATCTATGTTAATGATATTATTTTTTGATCTTCTAAAAATTCTTTATGTACAGATTTTTCAAAGGTTATGCAAAATGAGTTGAAAATGAGCTTAATGGGAGAGCTTAAGTATTTTCATGGATTTCAAATCTTTCAAACTAAAGATGGTATTATTCTAAATCAAAGAAAATACACTATGTATTTATTAAAACGTTTTGGCTTGGATAGTATTATGGAAAGTGATACACCTATGTGTACTACCTGTAAATTGGATATTGATGATGCTGGTAAACCAGTTGATCAAACTAATTATAGAGGTATGATTGGGAGTTTACTTTATCTTACTGCTAGTCGACCTGATATTATGTTTAGTGTGTGTATGTGTGCTAGGTTTCAAGCTAATACTAAATAATCACACTTAAATGTTGTTAAAAAGATTTTCAAATATCTTAAAAGTACTGCTAATTTGGAATTGTTTTTCCCAAAATAACAATCATTTGATTTAATAAGTTACTCAGATGCTGACTTTGCTGGATGCAAGTTAGATATAAAGAGCACATCTGAAACATGTCATTTTCTTGGAAAGTCCCTAGTATCATGGTGTAGTAAGAAACAGAATTCAGTTGCATTATCCACTGCTGAAGCAGAGTATATAGCTACTGGTAGTTGTTGTGCACAGATTCTGTGGATGAAACACACTTTATTGGACTATGGATTTGATTTTAAACATCTTTCAATTAACTGTGACAACACTAGTGCGATAAACATCTCCAAGAACCTGATGTCTTACTCTTGAACTAAACCCATTGATGTTAGACACCACTTTTTAAGAGATCATTATCAAAGAGATGATATAACTCTTGAATTTATAGGCACTGAACTTCAATTAGTTGATATTTTCACTAAGCCCCTATGTTCAGTAAGATTATGTTTCATTAGAAATGAATTAGGAATGATAACTTACCCTTGAAACCGTAAGAAAATCATCACCGTTATAAAAACATCACCGTTATAAAATCCTCACCGTTGGAAAATCATCACCGTTAGAAAATCCTCACCATTCGAAAATCCTCACCGTTAGAAAATCCTCACCGCTAAAAAATCCTCACCATTAAAAAATCATCACCGTTAGAAATCATCACTGATGGGAGACCTCATCGTTAGAACATCCTCACCGTTAGGATACTTTACGGGTACATCTCGCGTTGTTCTAAACTTCTTTAAAGCCGAGACATTGAATTTTTTTTATGATTTATTTTATTTGTGGATCCTAAATGATATTAAACCGAGTCTAGACTTCACTCAATCTCACCGCAAACTCATATGTTCGAATCCATCCAACCTAACCATCTCAAGCTGCAAAACCGTAAACCTCGAATCTATAATGGCCCACGTCAAGAGACCCCAAGTTACAGATGGGAGTGATGAGCCGCAAGCTAAAAGAAAGAATGTAACGAATGATAGTACCAGTGGAAGTGGAAGTGGATGTATAGCTCAAAGAAATCCTCTAACCCCTAATTTATCGAAGCGAGAGATTTTTGTTGATAAAGAAGTGTGTGCAGAATGGCTCATGGAGAGCAAGTCCTTGGTTCTTATGGTTTTAGAAGAACAAGGTTGGACTGAGTGCTTCCCGAACAACAACGGACCTTACAATCCTGAGTTGGTGAAGCAGTTCTAAGATTTTCTCCACTTTAAAAAGACTGAGCAGGAAAGAAGAATGATATCTTTGGTAAATGGTCAAGAAGTATCTTTAACTTTAGTGGAATGGGCTAGGAACTTAAGAGTTCCACATGAAGGAGATTATGTGTTCTACTCAAAGTCTGTACCTTCGACCAGTGATTTGTTTCAATATGAAGATACTTTGCTGGAGCTTATAGGGAATGGGACCCCTAGAAATGTAATTGTTGTAGAGATGGCAGGAGAAGATAAGCTGTTGTTTAAATTTATTCAGCATGTTGCTAGTCCTAGAACAAGAGATTTTTATAATTTGAGATTCCAAGACATATATCTGTTATATTTTCTGAATCACATTGTGAGAATCAATCTATGTTGATTTATTATGGTTCAAGTGGATGATATGACTAGACCATAGTCCAAATCAAATGCACTGTTTTTCTGAAAACTAATTTTTGTGATGATAAAAGTGAAAGAGGTAGCTGGACCTCAGGATGAGCTAGTAGTGGTTAAGGACATCTTCTGTATTACAAGAAATATCTGTAAATACGTGAAAGTTAGTTGGAATCCTTGGATGAAATCATGGGTGAATGATGATGGAAAAATTTATGACAAGTATACTCCTGTAGATCATCCTTCTAGACCAAAGGATGTGAGGGATCCTGGTCTTGCACCAGATGAGCCATATCTGGTCTACAGTGATGCTGAATCTAAGGAGGAAGAGACATCAGTAGAGGAAGAAGGAGACCTAGACTTACCCCCTAGTCCTGTGCATCAGGTTATTTCTTATGGAGCAGCAATCCCTCCAAAAGAACTACAAAAGAGAGAAACTGTCTTGAAGGACAATGATACAGAGACTACAGAAGAAGGAGAAGAAGCATGCCAGTATGATGTCAAGGACACCTCTATGGAGGATGAGGAAACCGAATCTGATCATGATGTTAATATAGAAAATGAGGCAGATGGTAAAGAAGATGATGAGGAAAATGTTGAAAAAGAGCTCATTTTGAGTCCTCTAATAGTCAGTACAGTCAGGATAGTGACTGATCAGGAAGAAGTAGCAGCAGCACCTATTGATGAGAGAGTCATTAATGACTCAGAACAAATGACTATTGAATCTGCTACATTTGTAGAGGAAATTGCAGAATTACCTCAGGAAGGACAGTTGGAAGAGATACTTCAGGAGAATGTTCCATGTGAGGGGGAGAATTTTGGCTCAGTATCAGTACTATATGACATTGAAGGTTGGACATCAGATCCAGGATATATTATTCTTGGACTTTCTTATGGAGACTCTGATGAGGAAGACCAGCCCTAAGAGGAATCAATTACCTTACCCACTATGGATGAAAATGTGGCAACCAAGGAGGACCTTGAGTCCTTAAAAGTTGAATTGAAAGAAGCAATAAGGGAATCAGTGGAAGAAATTAAGAAAAGTATGTTTGAAGAGATGAAAAGCGTGGAGAAATCCCTTGAGTTATCCATTGGATATGGAGTATCCAGTCCTGTGAAAGAAATGATGGATGAAATTAAAGTGTGCCACACTCAGATTGAGAGTTGGGCAGGAGTTGTAGTTGCTTTGAGACAATCGATTGCTTCTCTGACTGCCATGCATAGCTCTGACACTCAAGTAAACATTGACATTCGATATATCAAAGAAATGGTCAAGAAATTTGTGGATGTTTTTGAGGAATTTAAAAAGTTAGTTAAAGAACATCTGAACAGTCAGGATGAACTTGTTCAGAAGGTAGTTGGTAGTCTGACTCAATCTTTCAAGGAGACAGTGGCCTTCTTAATGAAACCTCTTCCCTCATCTAGCTCAAGTATGAACCTTGACCAGATCAGTACTATTATTCAGGAAGAATTGGCTAAGGCCAGTCCTAGTGGTGCATCAGATACTGAGATTCTTTATAACACTAGGGAAGTTAGTAGTTTTGTTCGTGATCCCCTGCGGGTAGCTACTGCTTCTCAAGAGGCAATCAAGAATAAGGTGGATTCTTATTTCGAGAAGTTTTATACAAAGCAACAAATGACCAACCATTTTAAGCACTTATTGGAAAATATGAAGTTACCTCCAGTGACCCAAGCCTTCAGAGAATATGTTAGTAAGCTCAGGGAGTATACTCCTGCCTTGGACAAATTCATTGAAAATAGAGATGATTTTGTGTCTGCAATGGAGAGAGGAGGAAGCATTATAATTAATTTCAGGATCCTATTGCTGCCCTTCCGGCATGTTGATGCCAGACTAGTGATTGTACCTTCTGCACTTCCTTCTTCTACCTCTGGGAGTACTCCTCAATTGACTCCAGTTCAAGCCATCAGAAGATTGACACCGATGATCACTCAGAGGAGCAGAAATTTCAGATCTGGTACAATATCTGTAGCTGAACCACCAGTTGTCCCATCAGCTATTTTGAAACCCTCTGCTAACCCTCCACCTGAAACCTCTGCTGATCCTAAGGGAAAGACACCTGTTCCAGAGGAGGATTGAGTGTTTCTAGATATTTTTTATAGGATTCACTTGTATTTTTTGTTCTGATTTTATCAGTGCACCTTTTTTATATTAATGAAATTACTCTTCATTATCTACTTTACTGAGTTTATATTACTTTGTCCTTTATTCCCTGCTAATCTTTATCTTTTCTCTGCTACCCTTCTTTTTTTTAATCACAAAGGGGGAGAAAATGCGAACATGAGAAAATGAGAGCAAATAAGACATGAGTCCTAAGAGTTAACAAAGGGGAAACACACAAAGGGGGAATGAGAAAATAAGACTTAAGGGAGAATCTTGCAGTACAATTGAAGGGGGGGGGGAATATGGAAGTTTTGTTCTGAACAAAACAAAAGAACCTTTTCCTATAATGCTAATTTCTTTTCCACTTTTTCCTTTGATACTGTTTTAATTTTCATGCCATAAGTTGTGATTACAAAAAAGGGGGAGATTGTTGAACCCTCAGGGAATCAAGTTTCTTTATTATATTTTGATAATCCCAATTATGATTATTTTTATTTTGTTAATCCCTAGTTGATAAATGGTTAAATACTTATTTGGGAATATAGCTATTTATTTCCTTTAAGTATTGTTCTATTATTCTATTTTTTAATATTAGTCTTTCGGTTACTGGATGTTTGTACACTCTGACTTAACCTATTTTGCCAATAAAATGCTTAAACAGAACAGAGCTACCGATACAGTTAAGTCTACCGCTATGAGAGAGCTACCGATACAGACTGGTCACCGTTATAGATAATAGCTACCGTTACAGATAATAGCTACCATAACAGATAATAACTACCTTTACAGATAATAGCTACAGTTACAGATAATAGCTACTGTTACAGAACAGAGCTACCGATACACACAAGTCCACCGATATGTTGAAGCTACTGTTATCAAGGGAAGTCTACCGAGATATCAAAGTCTACCGATAAAATATAGACCTATAGCTACCGATACAAGACAGACTTACCGATATAGATCTACCGATAGAAGACAAAGCTACCGCTACCGATATAAAAAGGATATCTTTATATAAAATCCTACCGATACTCGAAGGTCACCGATATGCAAGCCTACCGATACTCGAAGGTCACCGATATGCAAGCCTACCGATACTCGAAGTACACCGATATGCATGTCTACCGATACGCGGAAGGTTACCGATATACTAAGCCTACCGATATAAAAAAGGTTACCGATAGAAAGGCTATTGTTACTCAAATCTACCGTTACACTAGAAGCTACCGTTACTCAGGCCTACCGTGACATCTACCTACCGATATCCAAAGCTACCGTTCCAGAGACAGAACCCGATGCTGCTTTAATTTATTTCTCATTATTTAATCTAACCAACGGTCATATCAGGTATAATTTAATGCACTGAAATTTATTTAATGTGTGTTGTTGGTTGTCAGGGAACCGTACTGCGTACATGCAAAAAGTAAATCATCTTTTGCCGGAGCTCGTGCTTTTAAATAAAGGAAGGATGTGCTACTGCAGAGAGAGAGACATAGACGAATACATAGAGATATACACCACGAGGTGTGCTGGAAGAACAACCGAGTGTGAATCTAAAGAGACGACTGAACTTACATGAAGAACTCATTCATCACTACATACCAGTGAAGAGCTGAGAACGAGAACATAACACAAGAACTTCATCGACTACTTTTTCTCTATCTCTGAACCTGGAAGTCAAGGAAGCAGACGACACTCTGTTTTCCAGAAAAAAACCAGAAGAGGACTCAGAACCAATTTTGATCAATCCAATGGAGTCTATAGCTACACTTCAATCAGTAGAGCCATTTCTAAGCTCTAAATCTTTGCCTCTATGATTTATCTTTTTACATATTGAGAAGTTTGTGTTATCTGGTATATTTTACACACAAAATGTCTCTTGTACTTTAACTAGAGGATCTGTCAATCCTCAATCAAACTCTTGCATCTTTTAGTTCCCACTGGGATAGTGGTAGAGGTCGTGCATGACCTGGACAGCTGGTTTGCAGTTGTTTTTGTTCCCACGGATAATAGCGGTAGAGGTCTTGGACCTGGATAGTTTTATACTGTTGTAATCCCTAATGCAGGGTGTGGATCAGTTTTATATAATGTTTTGAGAGGACTAAGTCTCAGCTAGAGACTAAACCTCTGGTTAAACCTGCTGTGCTTATTTGTTTTCAATGTTATTTTTATTCCTCTACAAACTAATTTAAAACCAAAACTGTTTTAAAGTTACTTTGATAATTAAACTCTCAAGTGTTTATATTAGTTTTAAATCAGTAAGTTAGTTTCAAAAGTTAATCAATTCTTCTAATTTGATTAACTGGGAAATAATCAATCCTTTGAGAACCTAACTGAACTTTTATTTTGATTTAAATTCACTACAGTTTAATTCGGTGTTTTATTTGGGGGATTTTAAGACAATGTTTTTAAATAGAAATTTTAATTGGAACTCAATTCACCCCCCTCTTGAGTGTCCACTCCGACCAACATTTGGTATCAGAGGTTGTTCAAATATTTTCTAAAGTACTCTGTTTAAAATATTTTGTGCTCTGTTTTTCAACTGTGATTTTAGTTGTATTTTAAATTTCGTAATATTTTTGTTATTTCAAAAAAATTATCTCTTTAAAATCTTTGCTTTAAGTAAGCTGTCATGGATAATAGACTTGAAGGTGTTGCTACCAATAGACCACCTTTTTTCAATGGCACTAACTTTTCTCAGTGGAAAATCAAGATGAAAATTCATTTAGAGAGCATGGGTTTTGATATTTGGACTTCTATAGAATTAGAATATAAAATTCCTACTACTGTTAGATCTACTTGGAATGAAGCTACTAAGACAACCTACAATAATAATTGTAAAGCCATGAATTCTCTGTACTGTTCTTTACGAGATGAGGAATTTAATAGAATATCTACCTGTAAAACTGCTTATGAAATTTGGGATATCTTAGTTGTTTCTTATGAAGGAACAACTAATGTTCAGGAAATGAGATTGAACACTTATACTATTAAGTACCATAATTTTAAGATGAAGCCTGATGAACCCATTTATGATATGTATCTCAGGTTTAATGAAATTTCCAACACAATGACTTCTCTAGGAATGGATGTTCCATCAAAGGAACAAATTATGAGAATTTTGAGATGTTTACCTGAAAGATGGAGAGGAACTTCTGTCTCCATTAGAGAATTGTGTGATATTGGTGAACTCCCAGTCAAGGAACTAATTGGAAAACTGATGATGTATGAAGAAGAACTCAAAGTGAACAAAGAAGAAGCTGATGAACCTAGAAGAAAGTCTGTTGCTTTCAAATCATCAACTTCAATGAATAAAGATAAGGATAAGCTTCAAACTATAAATGAGACTTCAAGCTGTGAAGAGAGTGAAAGTGCTTCTGACAGTGATGCTGAGATGGCTCACATTTCTAAAAGTTTTAAGAAGTTTTATAGGAAGAAAAAGTTTTTCAGAAAATAAAACTACAAAGGAAAGTATTACAACAAGGGACATTGGAAAAAGGATTGGAAGAAATCTGAAAAATCCGATGAAGTTGTCTGCTATGAGTGCAAAATAAAAGGACATATAAAAGAGGACTGTCCAAAGATGACGTACAAGAAGAAATATGATTACAAGGACACTAAGTACAAAAAGTCTATGAAGGCTACTTGGATTGCTTTTGAGGATAGCTCTAGTGAATCTGAAGCCTCTGAGACTAAATCTAGAAATAAGGCAAACATGTGTTTCATGACAAACACATCTGAGGTAACAGCTGAAACCCCTGCTTTAAATTCATATTATTCTGAAGATGATTCTGACTCAGAAAACATGTCAAAATCTGAATTAGTTGAATATTGTGATATGTTAGAAGAAACCTGTAATGAGCTGAAAGACAAATACAAAGGTTTAAAGAAACGGTATGCTTTAAATGTTACACATAAATCTGATCTCGATATTGAAATAGAAAAGAATGCTCAGTTGCTTAAAGAAAACACTGAACTAAAATTATCTAATGAGCAACTCAATAAAGACTTAGAGAAATTTACAAATGGTAAAGATACTCTTACTCAAATGCTAGGTAAGCAAATATCACATATATACACTACTGGTATAGGATACCAACCAGGACAGAGAAAATTTTACAAAACTAAATTCATTCTTAAATCAGGACAGAATACTGCTAGTTCTAGTTTTGGATATTTATATGCCTCAACTAGTTATATTCATGGTTATGGATCTAATAAGGTTTACCTTTCAAAATCTGTTGATTCTACAAATTATATGAGACCCATAAGACAAATTTGGGTACCTAAAGTTTTATTGGCTAACCTGTCTGGACCCAAGAAGATCTGGGTACCAAAATCATTTCCTATCTAAATCTGTTTTGTAGGGAACCTTCTTAAAGAGATCCTGTAGAAAGACTTGTTAATTGGACAGTGGATGTTCAAGACATTTGTCAGGAGACTTCTCATGCTTTAAAAGCTTAGTCAGAGTTTATGGAGGATTTTTCAACTTTGGTGATAACTCTAAAGGGAAAATCATCGTCTTAGGCCATATTGGTAACACTGACTCAGTACTAATTTCTAATGTTTTATTTGTTGATGGACTTAAATACAATTTGTTAAGTATTTCTCAGTTATGCGATGATTGTTTTTATGTTAAATTTGAAAATGATTCTTGCAATGTTTTTAGTACTAAAAATGTTTTAGTGTTTTCTGTTTTAAGAAATGAAAATGTTTATGCTGTTGATTTAAATTCTTTAGCTAAGCTAAATATTACTTATTTAAATTCTTTTCATAAAGAGTCTTGGCTTTGGCACAGAAGATTAGGACACTACAATTTACACTAACTTAGAAAACATGCTAGGAAGAACTTAGTTAGAGTCTTACCCAAACTTGAATTTCCAGCAGACAAAGTTTCTAATCCCTGTCAAAAGGGAAAGCAACATAAAGTTTCTTTTAAATCAAAGAAATAAGTTTCAACTTCTCTACCTCTCGAGTTGGTTCACATGGATTTATTTTGACCTTATAGAGTTTCTAGTTTAAATGGGAAGAACTATTTCTATGTTCTTGTAGATGACTTTTCTATATATACTTGGGTATATTTTCTATCTCACAATAGTGAAGACTGTTCTTACATTGTTAAATATTCCAAGTCTGTAGAAATTCTTGGTGGACTTATGATTAAAACCCTGAGAAGTGATCATGGTCGTGAGTTTGAAAATCATGAGTTTGAATCCTACTGCTCACACAGTAGCTAGAGTCAAAATGTTTCTGCCCCTAGGACAACCCAGCAGAATGGTGTAGTAGAAAAGAGAAATAGAACCCTGTAAGAAATTTCTAGGACTATGATTAATGAGTATGACCTACCTGTTTATTTTTGGGTTGAAGCTGTCAATACATCTTGTTATGTAATCAATAGAGTCTTGATCAGACCTGTTCTTAAGAGGACCCCTTATTAGTTGTGGAACCATAGGAAACCTAAGGTTAACTACATCAGAGATTTTGGCTGAAAAGTCTTTATTCTTAATACTAAAGACAATCTCAACAAATTTTCATCCAAGAGTGATGAAGGAATTTTTTCTAGGTTACTCTATTTCTAGTAAAGCCTATAGAGTTTTCAATAAAAGAACTAAATGTGTGGAAGAGTCTGTTCACATCAAATTTGATGAAACTGATCCACATGAACCTAAGACCTCTATTGAAAATCTTGAAGATGATCTCTCTATTTTGAACCCAAATGATAAAGACAGTGGACCAATAGTTAAAACATCAAAATCTTGAAATTTCCCAGAACCTACGTCTGTTGAACCCCAACATGTTGATGAATCTGAAATCTCTAGCCCTACCTTTTCTAAACCAACTAGAATTCTAAAGAACCATCCTTTAGATGTTGTTGTATTAAATTTAGAGAGAGGAACACAGACTAGAGCTTCTCTAAGAAATCAGGTTGAACAACATGCTTTTCTTTCACAGTTAGAACCTAAAAATATCAATGATGCTATAAATGATGAATTTTGGGTAATGGATATGCAAGAAGAACTAAATCAATTTGAAAGAAACAAAGTCTGGAAATTAGTAGAATGACCTAAGGAAACTTTAACCATAGGCACAAAATGGGTGCTTAGAAACAAAGTTGATGAATCTGGAAACATCATTAGAAACAAAGCTGGGCTAGTTGCACAAGGTTACAATCAAGAAGAATGAATTGACTATGAGGAAACCTTTGCACCTATAGCTAGATTATAAGCTATTAGGATCTTACTTTCCAATGCATCACATCTGAATTTCAAGTTATATCAAATGGATGTGAAAAGTGATTTTTTAAATGGTTTTATTGTTGAAGATGTTTTTGTAGAACAACCACGTAGTTTTTCAAATCCTCATTTTCAAAATCATGTGTTTAAACATTCTAAAGCTTTATATGGTTTAAAACAAGCTCCAAGAGCATGGTATGAAAGAATTTCAAACATTCTTATTTCAAAAGGATTTACAAAAGGAATTGATGATCCCACTCTTTTTATAAAAAGGATTTCAAAAGATGTTTTAATAGTACAAATCTATGTTGATGAAATTATTTTTGGATATTCTAAAAAAAATTTATGTACTTATTTTTCAAAGGTTATGCAAAATGAGTTTGAAATGAGATTAATGGGAGAGCTTAAGTATTTTCTTGGATTTCAAATCATTAAAACTAAAGATGGTATTATTCTAAATCAAAGCAAATACACTAAGGATTTATTAAAACGTTTTTTTTTGGATAGTATTAAGGAAAGTGATACACCTATGAGTACTACCTGTAAATTGGATATTGATGAAGCTGGTAAACTAGTTGATCAGACTAATTATAGTGGTATGATTGGGAGTTTACTTTATCTTGCTACTAGTCGACCTGATATTATGTTGAGTGTGTGTATGTGTGCTAGGTTTCAAGCTAATCCTAAATAATCACACTTACTCGCTGTTAAAAATATTTTCAAATATATTAAAAGTACTGCTAATTTGGGATTGTTTTACCCAAAAGAACAATCATTAGATTTAATAAGTTACTTAGATGCTGACTTTGCTGGATGCAATTTAGATAGAAAGAGCACATATGGAACATGTCATTTACTTGGAAGGTCCCTAGTATCATGGTGTAGTAAGAACCCGAATTCAGTTGCATTATCCACTGCTGAATTAGAGTATATAGCTGCTGGTAGTTGTTGTGCACAAATTCTGTGGATGAAAGACACTTTATTGGACTATGGATTTGATTTAAAACATGTTTCAATTAACTATGACAACACTAGTGTGATCAACATCTCCAAGAACCCTGTGTCTCACTCTAGAACTAAACACATTGATGTTAGACACCACTTTTTAAGAGATCATTTTCAAAGAGGTGATATAGATATTGAATTTATAGGCACTGAACTTGAATTAGCCGATATTTTAACTAAGCCTTTATGTTCAGTAAGATTAACTTTCATTAGACATGAATAAAGAATGATAACTTACCCTTGAAACCGTTAGAAAATCCTCACCGTTAGAAAAACCTCACCGTTTGAAAATCCTCACCGTTAGAAAATCCTCACCATTAGAAAATCCTCACCGTTAGAAAATCCTCACCATTAGAAAATCCTCACTGTTAGAAAATCCTCACCGTTAAAAAAATCCTCACCGTTAGAAATCCCCACCGATAGGAGACCTCACCGTTAGAACGTCCTCACCATTAGGAGACTTTACCAGTACATCTCGCGCTGTTTTAATCTTCTTTAAAGTCGAGACATCAAATTTTTTTTATGATTTATTTTTATTTTGGGATCCTAAATGATATGAAACCGAGTCTATACTTGACTCAATCTCACCACGAACTCGTATGTTCAAATCCCTCCAACCTAACCATCTCAAGCCACAAAACCCAAAACCTCGAATCTATAATGGCCCGCACCAAGAGACCCCATGTTACACATGGGAGTGATGAGCCGCAAGCGAAAAGAGAAAAAGAAACGAATGATAGTACCAGTGGAAGTGGAAGTGGAAGTATAGCTCAAAGAAATCCTCTAAATCCACATTTTTCGAAGCGAGAGATTGTCATTGAGAAATAAGTGTGTGCAGAATAGCTCATGGAGAGCAAGTCCTTGGTTATTATGGTTTTAGAAGAACAAGGTTGGACTGAGTGCTTCGCGAACAACAACGGACCTTACTATCCTAAGCTGGTGAAGCAGTTCTATGATTTTCTCTGCTTTGAAATGACTGAGCAGGAAAGCAGAATGATATCTTTGGTAAATGGTCAGGAAGTATCT
This sequence comes from Viscum album, assembly GCA_963277665.1. Taxonomy (NCBI): domain Eukaryota; kingdom Viridiplantae; phylum Streptophyta; class Magnoliopsida; order Santalales; family Viscaceae; genus Viscum; species Viscum album. The sequence goes on along the minus strand of OY728128.1, from coordinate 2,075,808,548 downwards.
TTTACTTCAGTGGAATGGGCTAGGAACTTAAGAGTTCCACATGAAGGAGATTACGCGTTCTACTCAAAGTTTTTACCTTCGGCCAGTGATTTGTTTCAATATGAATATGCTTTGTTGGAGCTTACAGGGAATGGGACCCCTGGAAAGGTAATTGCTGCAGTGATGGCAGGAGAAGATAAGCTGTTGTTTAAATTTATTCAGCATGTTGCTAGTCCTAGAAGAGGAGATTTTTCTAATTTGAGATTCCAAGACATATATCTGCTATATTTGCTGAAGCACAGTGTGATAATCAATCTATGTAGATTGATTATGGTTCAAGTGGAAGATATGACTAGACCAAAGTCCAAATCAAATGCACTGATTTTATCAAAACCAATTTCTATGATGCTAAAAGTGAAAGAGGTAACTGGACCTCAGGATGAGCTGGTAGTGGTTAAGGACAACATCTGTATTACAAGAACTGTCTGTAAATACATGAAAGTTATTTGGAATCCTTGGAATAAATCATGGGTGAATGATGATGGAAAAATCTATGACAAGTATACTCCTGTGGATCATCCTTCTAGACTAAAGGATGTGAGGGATCCTAGTCTTAGACCAGATGAGCCAGAACCGGTCTACAGTGATGCTGAAGCTGAGGAGGAAGAGACATCAGTAGAGGAAGGAGGAGACCCAGACTTACCCCCTAGTCCTGTGCATCATGTTATTTCTTATAGAGCAGCAAGCCCTCCAAAAGAACTACCAAAGAGAGAAACTGTCTTGAAGGATAATGATACAAAGACTACAGAAGAAGGAGAAGAAGCATGCCAGTATGTTGTCAAGGACACCTCTGAGGAGGATGAGGCAACTGAATCTGATCATGATGTTAATAGAGAAAAGGAGGCTGATGGTAAAGCAGATGATGAGGAAAATGTTGAAAAAGAGCTCAATTTGAGTCCTCTAATAGTCAGTACAGTCAGGACAGTGCCTGATCAGGAAGAAGTAGCAGTAGCACCTACTAATGAGAGAGTCATTAATGACTCCGAGCAAATGGCTATTGAATCTTCTGCAGTTGTAGAGGAAATTGCAGAATTACCTCAAGAAGGATAGTTGGAAGAGATACCTCAGGAGAATGTTCCAAGTGAGGGGGAGAACTTTGGCTCAGTATCAGTACTATATGACATTGAAGGTTGGACATCAGATCCAGGATATATGATTCTTGGACATTCTTATGGAGACTCTGATGAGGAAGACGAGCCCCAAAAGGAATCTGTTACCTTACCCACTATAGATAAAAATGTGGCAACCAAGGAGGACCTTCAGTCCTTTAATGTTGAATTGAAAGAAGCAATAAGGGAATGAGTGGCAGAAATGATGAAAAGTATGGTTGAAGATATGAAAAGCGTGGAGAAATCCCTTGAGTTATCCATTGGATATGGTGTATCCAGTCCTGTTAAAGAAATGATGGATGAAATTAAAGTGTGCCACACTCAGATTGAGAGCTAGACAGGAGCTGTAGTTGCTTTGAGACAATCTATTTCTTCTCTGACTGCCATGCATAGCTCTCACACTCAAGTAAACTCTGACATCCGATAAATCAAAGAAGTAGTCAAACAATTTGTGGAAGTTTTTGAGGTCATTAAAAAGTCAGTTAAAGAACATCTGAACAGTCAGGATGAACTTGTTCCGAAGGTAGTTAGTAGTCTGACTCAATATTTCAAGTAGACAGTGGCCTTCTCAATGAAACCTCTTCCCTCATCCAGCTCAAGTATGAACCTTGACCAGATCCGTACTATTATTTCGTAAGAATTTCCTAAGGCCAGTCCTAGTGGTGCATTAGATACTCAAATTCTTTCTACCACTAGGGAAGTTAGTATTTTTGTTCGTGATCACCTACTGGCAGCTACTTCTTCTCAAGAGGCAATCAAGAATAAGGTGGATGCTTATTTCGAGAAGGTTTATACTAAGCACAAAATGACCAACCATTTTAAGATCTTACTGGAAAATATGTAGTTACCTCCAGTGACCCAAGCCTTCGGAGAACAGGTTAGTAAGCTCAGGGAGCTTACTCCTTCCTTGGACAAATTCATTGAAAATAGAGATGATTTTGTGTCTACAATGGAGAGAGGAGGAAGCATTATAAGGGATTTCAAGAACCTATTGCTACCCTTCCTGCATGTGGATGCCAGACCAGTGATTGTACCTCCTGCACTTCCTGCTTCTGCCTCTGGGAGTACTCCTCAATTGACTCTAGTTCAATCCATTAGGATCTTGACACCGATGATCACTCAGAGGAGCAAATATTTCAGATCCGGTACAGTTTCTGTAGCTGAACCACCAGTTGTCCCTTCAGCTATTCTGAAACCCTCTTCTAACCCTCCACCTGAAACCTCTGCTGATCCTACGGGAAAGACACCTGTTCCAGGGGAGGATTGAGTGTTTCTAGATCTTTTTATAGGATTCACTTTTATTTTTTGTTCTGATTTTATCAGTGTACCTTTTGTATATTAATGAAATTCTCTTCATTTTCTACTTTACTGAGTTTCTATTACCATATCCTTTATTATCTTCTAATCTTTATCTTTTCTCTGCTACCCTTCTTTTTGTTAATCACAAAGGGGGAGAAAATGCGAACATGAGAAAATGAGAGAAAATAAGACATTAGTCCTAAGAGTTAACAAAGGGGAAACACACAAAGGGGGAATGAGAAAATAAGACTTAAGAGAGAATCTTGCAGTACAATTGAAAGGGGGAGGAATATGGAAGTTTTGTTCTGAACAAAACAAAAGAACCTTTTTATATAATGCTAATTTATTTTCCACTTTTTCCTCTGATACTATTTTAATTTTATTGGCATAAGTTGTGATTATCAAAAAGGGGGTGATTGTTGAACCCTATGGGAATCTAGTTGCTTTATTATATTTTGATAATCCCAATTATGATTATTTGTATTTTGTAAATCCCTAGTTGATAAATGGTTAAATACTTATTTGGGAATCTAGGTATTTATTTTCTTTAAGTATTGTTCTATTGTTCTATGTTTAAATATTAGACTTTCGGTTACTGGATGTTTGTACACTCTGACTTAACCTATTCTTCCAATAGAATGCTTAAACAGAACAGAGTTACCGATACAGTTAAGTCTACCCCTATGAGAGAGATATCGATACAGACTAGTCACCGTTACAGATAATAGCTACCGTTACAGATAATATCTACCATTATAGATAATAGCTATCATTACAGATAATAGTTACCGTTACAGAACAGAGCTACCGATACACACAAGTCCACCGATATGTTGAAGCTACTGTTATCAAAGGAAGTCTACCGAGATATCAAAGTCGACCGATAAAAGACAGACCTACAACTACTGATACAAGATAGACTTACCGATATATATCAACCGATACAAGACAATGCTAACGCTACCGATATAAAAAGGTTACCGTTATATAAAATCCTACCGATACTTGAAGGTCACTGATATGCAAGCCTACCGATACTCGAAGGTCACCGATATGCAAGCCTACCGATACTCGAAGGTCACCGATATGCAAGTCTACCGATACGCAGAAGGTTACCGATATACTAAGCCTACCGATATAAAAAAGGTTACCAATAGAAAGGATACCGTTACTCAAGTCTACCGTTACACTAGAAGCTACCGTTACTCAGGCCTACCGTGACATCTACCTACCGATATCCAAAGATACCATTCTAGAGACAGAACCCGATGCTACTTAAATTTCTTTATCATTCTTTATTCTAACCAACAGTCATATCAGGTATATTTTAATACACTGACATTTATTTAATGTGTGTTGTTGGTTATCAGGGAACCGTACCTCGTACCTACGAACAGTAAATCATCTTTTGCCGGAGCTCCTGCTTTTAAATAAAGGAAGGATGTGCTACTGAAGAGAGAGAGACATAGACGAATACAAAGAGAGATACCCCATGAGGTGTTCTGGAAGAACAACTGAGTGTGAATGCAAAGAGATGACTGAAATTACATGAATAACTCATTCATCACTACATACCAGTGAAGAGATGAGAACGAGAACATAACAGAAGAACTTCATCGACTACTTTTTCTCTATCTCTGAACCTGGATGTCAAGGAAGCAGATGACACTCCGTTTTCCAGAAAAAAACCAGAAGAGGACTCAGAACCAATTCTAATCAATCTAAAGGATTCGAGAGCTGCACTGCTATCACTAGAGCCATTTCTAAACTCTAAATATTTGCCTCTATGATTTATCTTTTTGCATATTGAGAAATGTGTGTTATCTACTGTATTTTACACACAAACTGTCTCCTGTACTTTAACTGGAGGATCTATAAATCCTCACTCAAACTCTTGCATCTTTTATTTACCACTGGGATAGTGGTAGAGGTCATATGTGACCTGGATAGCTGGTTTGCTGTTGTTTTTGTTCCCACGGATAACAGTGGTAGAGGTCTTGGACCTGGACAGTTGTATACTATTGTAATCCCTGATCCAGGGTGTGGATAACTTTTATATAATGTTTTGAGAGGACTAAGTCTCAGCTTGAGACTGAACTTCTTGGTTAAACTTTCTATGCTTATTTGTTTTCAAAGTTATTTTTATTCCGCTGCAAACTACTTTAAAACCAAAAATGTTTTAAAGTTACTTTGAAAACTAAACTAGAAAGTGTTTATATTAGTTGTAAATCATTAAGTTAGTTTCAAAGGTTAATCAATTCTTCTGATTTGATTAACTAGGAAATAATCAATCCTTTGAGAACCTAACCGAACCTTTATTTTGATATAAATTCACTACAGTTTAATTCTGTGTTTTATTTGGGGGATTTTAAGAAAAAGTTTTTAACCAGAAATTTTAATTGGAACTCAATTCACCACCCTCTTGAGTGTCCACTCCGACCAACACTTCTCATACCATGTTCTAGAAAATATGTTTGATGAATAATAATGTCATAAAATTAAAAATGCAGTTAACACAATTCATAATGGCTAGTCCATAATAATATTATAACAATATATCATTGTTTAGTGAAACCCGGTATTGCGTACTACACAAGCTATCGAGGAAGGTCGTGATTGCGTGTAATGAAAACCAATTCAGGGTTGCGTGTAGTGCATGACTCCTTTGTTGTTTCGTATAACAAAATCCAACCATATTTCATTTGTACACTGAATATATATATATATATATATATATACTCAATGTTGCGTAGAATAATACTATCACATGAACTAGAAATTGTGTATAACACGATCCAAGAATAGTGTTGTGTATACTGAAAGTTAATACGATGTTGCGTATAGCAGAAGATAATCTTGGTGTAGCATACAAAAGAAGACATTAAATAAATAAAAAAGAATACTTCTCATAAAATATTGGGGTGTTACAGTATTCCTATTCTATTTTAATATTTTTATTGTTATTATGATTTTGGCCACTAATTTAAAATTTAAAAAATGGATTTTCATAATGACAACTCTTATGCTTGTCCTGATAATCCAAAATTTTAGGATTTTTCAAAAATATAAAGAAATATAATGTTATCATGATTCCATAAAATGATTTCAGGATTCGAAATTCAAAAAAACAAATAAAACTCCACACCACATCAGTAATATATTTGAGAGAATTATTCCACTAAAAAGAGGCCTGAGAAAACATAAATTCATTCCCACCGATTTTTAATATTGAAGACACATGTGGTGAAGATTTAAAAAATGATTTTTAATTTCATTTTTGTAACATAATATAAATAGTTAGAATCTATTTACCCATCAATGTAACATTAGGAAAACAAGAGACCTTGAATAACTTTGAGGCTGATTTTTTTAACAAAAATTCGGCGTGAAACTCTAATGTTTCTGATGAAAAACTAAACCATTATATCAATTTTTGGATTAATAGTAAGAATATATTAAGTTGTTCAGTTTTTACATACACATACAATCAAATGATCTTATTTATATATTTAGTGCACTTTTTTCTAATTCCCAACCAAATCTGTATTCTGAAATCTCACAGGGATAAGAGTCAATCAAGGAATTATTTTTTGTAAAATATTGTTGACAATTATTTTTATCTTCTTCTTCTAGTAGAGATTTTACACATAAAGATTTAAAATAGGATTAAATGATAAATGAAAAAGATTAAATTATTAGTGAAATTGATTAAAGAATGGAGTTATAGTTTGAGATATACACTTTTTTATATGAGGATGGTGGTACTAATATATTTTCTAGTGAATAAATCGTTTTTCAAGATGAAAATTAAATTAATCCACATCCAAGAAATATATTTGACCAAAAATTGGATATATTTTCTAAATATCATGTTTTGTTTGATGTAATCTAACATTTTTTCCATCTTCTACTACTTTATTGGAATCAAAAATCCATGGATGGTGTCCTAAAGAAATCTATTTTTGTGAACTTATACAGTTTGTTCAAGTTCAAAATAATGAGTGATAAAAATTTTAGGTGGTTTGTGATTAGAAAAACCACACCCACCTTAATACTGGGTATATATCACATTCACTACATGGTTAGGGGATGTAAAATCCAAACACCCACATAGCAGTTCAAAGCAATATTCTTTTAGTTTTACATGTCCTTTCTATTTTCATTATATTAATAAATTTTTCATGTTATTATTTTCTTTTTTTCTTATTGGTTTTTAATTTTTAGTAGATGATAGAATAGCTCAAGGATACTTCAACTTTAGTAAACCAATTTTTCTCTTTATTTCAAACTTTTTTTATCATGTATTATTTTTTCACGTCTTATATAATTTATAAACAATGAGGGAATTGTACAAAAGTAGTGTGTATATAGGATCATCCTTAACTAATTTATTATTTTTTTTTCATTATATTCCTATTTAGTAATAAGGATTTAATCATGTTTCCTCAAACAATAATTTTACACCAATAAATGTTATTTAGTTGTAACCATAGGTATGTATCATGAGTAGGTTTCATACTATATATAGAAACTGTCAATTTGATAATTCTTTTGATGAATTTTAAAAAAGTGGGGACTTAAAGTAAAATTAAATTATGTTAAATAAATTTAATTTAATTTATAATGTGGATGAAAAATATATTAAAAACAAAATATATATTAGAATTTATTTTAGTGGTTTTGCATATTTTTTATCCTTGTAATCTTTTCATTACCCATGTTAAAAGGAATTATCAATTTATATCCTGATATGTTCCCCCCAATACCTAAAAGAGAACACATAGACTGATATAATTCCATATTAATACCTCTAATGTAGGTTTTTATCTTCATATGAAATTTATTTGATTACCCAAAGACCGATGAGAAACCAAAACTAATTGAACCTACTGTACTCAATGGGTATACCATTCCCAAAGAATTTTAAACAAATGAAATATTTATTTTACATTAATAGATTGAAAATTAATCTATAAAATGAAATAACAATGTGAATTAAATATTTAAATAGACCAATTTTATTCATGTTACTAATTTTTAGATAAATATTAAAATAATACATTGTAATAAAAACATGAAATGAATGTATCCTTGAATCTCCAATTCAACAAAAACATGCGATTTGTCAAATAATTAATAAATTAAATCCAATATATTCTTTTTCCCCAAGATAATCTCATCTTCCTATCATATATAGGACACTCTCCACCTCTTTCTCTCCAACCCATGAATGGAGGTGGAGACATATTTTTATAATTAAATTGTGAGGGTTTTCCAACAAATTTCTATTTATCTAATGTTTGATTATTTTTCGAAAAGTAACTGGTTGAATCATGAACCAGTCACCTATTAAATTTTTTTCCTATTTTTATTTCACATTAAATTTCAAAAACTAAAATTATTTTGACATGTGTAACTAAATTTATGATTTTATTACTTTGGAATATATCTATGTTTCAAGATACTGTTTAACTTTCTCCACATTGACACATACATCTGTTATAAAAATGAAAAACGTTTTCCATGAAATTTAATTCATTTGGGATCCAATAATTAATATTTCATAGAAAATTCGAATAATCACAATTGCATATGTGTATCTAGATATATTTCTCATATATTTAGAATTATTCAGGTCTATTTTATAAAATATATCCAAGTTACATTAATTATACTGGCCTCATTATGTTTGAATAAGCTCTTGGTCAAGTTGATAAAATTAAATAACAATAAAAATACAAACCTAAATTAATTTTTTTCATTTTTTAACCATATGAAAAATGTTGTCGATAAAAAAATAACTTCATAGAAAATAATTAAAAATTATAATGAATAAAGTTTCCCACGAATGATAAAAATTTAGCAATTAGAAAAATTAAATTCACTAAAAAAGAAATAATGGTGTGGGTTAAATTATTAAATTATTTATGAAAATTATTAATTATCATATCTATAAATATAACCCTAATTATATCATATACTCTTATACATTTAATCATAAAATTCATATTAAATAAAATTTTGAATCTCCTCTTCCATTCACACAAAATACTTATCATTCATGAATATTCTAATATCAAACGAATAAATATATTCCATATTGTTTTTCTCCTCAAATGACATGCAATTTTCACCATAGATTTTATAAATTAAAAAATATTCATCATATGTGAGTTAAGTAGTTGTGTTAATAATGTGGAATTTTTACGGTATTCTAGTGGATTTTATTTGGTAGGTTTCAGATGTTAAAAATTATAAGGTGGAATAACTATGTTTTGGTTCTTTTTGAATAAAAAATTGATGATTATAATTTATACTCAAGAATGGATCCCCTTCGCTCCATTCATAAAAATTATAATTCCACTTATACTGAAATATTTCTAAAAAGTGCAATTCATTTAGTATTTCTATCACATAAATTTTTCCACTCAACTTCCTTTAAGGATTTTACTTACTTTGTCTTTTAAAAATAGTTTAAAATTTTATTTGTGGAGGTGGTGAGGGTTTTTTTGATTATAAAATATTTTCTGTAACTTCACATAGATTAAACTCAATGATAATATATTTTTTATGATTTAAAAAAAATCAGATTTTCCCAAAATATTTATCCTGAAATAAAATTAATATTCTTTAGAAATTATTCTAAAAATAATCAATTAAAAAGAATTTGTTTTCCTACAAAAACCTCTCCCAAACCATTTATTTTCCTCCCCACTAATCCCAAAAATTTGTATCACACATCATGATTGAATCCCCCCTGCTCATATAAATAGTTAATTTTAACTAGATCAGAAAAAAATTACTTCACGGATAGGTTGGATAGGGAAAATGGAATATAATGTAGCTATATATAAGGTAATTCATCGATACTAATTTATATCAAAATTAAATTTAATTGAATCCTTTAATAAAAAAAATATCGTTAAAAAGGTTCTTTAGAGCCTATCAAATTTCTCAATAATTAAAAAAAATTTGTACCCAAAATCCCTAATTTTTGTAATATTTAAGTTAAATTCTTGTGAAATAAAAAGGTGTTTGATTATCAAAAAAAAATTGGTGAATGTAAAGACTATTAAAAATGGTTTAGAAGCTTCATGTGAAGAAGGTTTTAAAAATTAATATAGTGATATGCAGTATGGGATTCAGAATTTAGAATTCATTTCCGAAAATTTATAAAGTTTGTAATTCATCATAAAATATTTTTCATCAGAAATTTTAATTTGGATTCATGGGGTAAATCCATTAACTCGTTCACATGGGTTCAAAAAAGAAAATATATGAAATTTCATCTCATGAGTCTCCGAAAAGACCCAAAATTTATAAAAAACAAAAACTTTGAAACAAAAACAACAAAAATATAAGGTAAAAATATAAACTATAATTTGAAATAAAATAGAAAAATAAAACAAAAAAATACTATACTAGTAAATAATGATCCTCTCCCAACAATTATTTTATTAAATTCACTCGTTGGGCATCAATTGATATGATAATTGAAAATTAAGATGAATATACGTGACATAAACTAGTATGAAGGAAAGAGGATACCTGGTTTATTTAAGTAGAATAATCCTTGTGATAATTTCTCAACTACTATAAACTATAAACCTATAATAAAGACAACAAATAAAAAACCAAATTATTAGTAAAAAAATAAAACAAAATTAAATAGAACGAATCATGTTTTGAACCACCATGTGTATGTTAGGACTATACATCCCCAAATCAACTAGTGGTAGTGCAATATCCAAAATCAAATAATGGGTTTCATTTCTTACTTGTAAATTACAAAATATCATTACCACAAATCCCTTCTAGATTTCACCAAATGTAGAAGTTTTAGAAGAAAATTATTCTCATTCCCCTATTGTTCTATTTAATTTCAATAACATAGTGGAAGAGGGAATAAAACAAGGGCACATACACAATACTCAAAATTAAGAAATGATATCCACTAGTTAATGTTATATAATTTTAGGGTATGATTCATCTTCATATTCATGTTCAAAAATGATCTCTTTATTAGAAAATAGCTCGATACCACCGTCAACCTATAAACAGGTGTACATATCATATGGTGACTATATTATTTCTTCAATTTTATCCAAAATTAACTCTTATTCATTTCCCAAATTAGTCTAATTTAAATAGGTATATATAAAATCTCAATAAGAAGAATATTAAGTTAACAATTTGTTATCAATAATTTTTTTTCTAAAATAAATCAATGTTTGAGACTTATCCATATGTAATTTCATATTATATATTTGGTTAGAAGTGGATAACATGTGTATTAAATTAGGTAGAAACACATGTTCTTCTACGTCTCCTTTAAAAACTTGAAACTCAAGTGATTCACCCCAGTTAGAAAAAAATTGATACAAGGATTCTATTTTTTAGCACAAAAAAATTTTGTTTGGTAAGGAATTTTATTTTCAATTAATTTATCCCAAATTTTTAAAGACACCTAAATTCAAAAAGTTAAATGAGTTAGTCAATTTGTTTTAATTTATTCTTTAAAGTTCAAAAAATATATTCTAAATGATTTTTCATCTCTTACCATCTAGAATATTTAATTCCAATAAAATTTGTATAATATTTTATTTTTATCAGGCTTCTTATTAGATGAACAATTATTCCAAATATTTTACAGAATAAGAAAGAAGCTCTATTTTTTAGGATTCTTCTTGAATCATGATATCATTAGTTTTAAGCATGAGATCATTATGTAATTTATTTTTCTAAAACTCCTCAAATGTTTTATAATCAGGACAAGAATATTAGTGTTCATTATGTAAATTTATTTTTTTACTTCTAAATTAGTGGTTGAAATCCTAGTAATACAATAAAAATTATAATATATTTTGTAAACATCCCCAAAATTGGATATAATTTTTAATGAATAATTATTCATATTACCTAAATTAATATTTTTCTTCTTATCAATCTAGTTTTTTGGTAATCATATGGTCGTCTCACAAGGAGTTTATAGAAAAAGTTTGAAAACATTCAAATTATTATTTTTTTCATTTATTATTTTTAATTAGAGGATTTTAAAATGAAATAAAATAAAATTAATGAAATTAAATTTAATTTTAATTTTAGATGTAGAGAAAATTAGAAGGTAAATAGAAATCAGAATTGAGTTTAGCAGTTTTAGACATGTTTTGATCCTTGAACACTCTCTTTTATCCTTATAAAAGTGAATTATCAATTTATATCTATTAATTATCACATAGAGACATAAAATAAAATAATGATACTATATATAAACCACATTATGTCCTTGAATATAGGAGTTTATCATCCTATGAAAGTGATTTTATTACTTAAGGACCCTTAGGAAACCAGAACCTACCAAAACTATCATGCTCAGTATGGATACCTCACCCAAAGAAGTTTAAACAATGTGAACACATATTTAAATTTAATATATTGATAACTAATCTAGAAGACAGTGGAATAATATGACTATATAAAGAAATATACCTCCTCTATTAATTAAAATAGTATTTAGAAAATTATAAAAATAATGAATTAAAACATAAAAAAAGGAATGTATCATTGGATCTCCAATTCCCTAGCCACATGGGATCTTTTCCAATAATTTATAAAACATCTCTTTATATTATTAATAATATATAAGGTATACGTATACCAGAATATACATATTACTCTCCCAATCCCACACTTTATCACTTTAATGGAGGTGGAGTCACATTTATATAATAAAAATATGAGGTAAATTTTTCATCATGTTTCTATTTCTATGATGATTGAGAATTTTTTCAAAATAAAATGGTAGAATCATATAACATACTCTTCTTGTATTTATTTCCAATATGACTTTCTCAACATAATTTAAAATATAATATTCATTTTAAATGTGTACTTAATTTTATAAATTTCTTAATTTGGAAAATATTTCTATCCAAATATATTTTTCAGATTCTTATACTTTAACACATGCATCAATTTAAATAATGAATAAGTTTTTTCATTAAATTTAAATTTCATGTGCACTTTGAAGATTTATTTTATTAATGATTATATTATCATCTATTGGATATTTATATCCCAAGATATTCCTCATTATTGAGGGTTGTTCAACTTTTTCTTCTAAAAAAGATTCCCGGATCCATGATTTATTTTGTCCTCCTAATGTTAACATTATATCTATGTGTCATTTAGATAATTAAATCACAATAAACAAATAACCATTAAAAAATACATTTACATTTTATTATTTGGATGGAAACTTTTATGGGTAAAATATCTTAGTGATAATCTATATTTAAAAATAAATAATTAATAAATTTTCTCAATAATGCTAAAAAATTCACCAAAATTACTTAAATGAAGTAATTTTACATTAAAATAAAAATTGCGGGTGATTAAATCTTTTAATGTAACAATAAAAGTTTTTAGAAGTTCATCTCTATAAATTATCCCACACTTATCACTTGGACACCTAGATAAGTAAGCATAAAAATCATATCAAATATAATTTCAAAACACATGCCTATGAGATCCAACAATTTGAGAAGAAGAAATAAAGAACTGTGATGCCTCATAAAAACCCATAATTTATTTCTTTACATTTAGTTAATTAAATTTATTCCCATTTCATTTATTTAACTGTGTATATAAAACACTTACCTCACTTTATTTTTCCCTAATCACAAAAATATTGATATACAACAACATTTTTCTCATCAAAACATAGTAAATGATCTTCATAAATGTTATAAATTCATAAATTTATACCCAATGTAAATAAAATAATTCTTTAAATCATTAAGAATTATTAATTTTTTATTGTCTTTCATTTGGTGGTTTTATATTGTAAAAAATATTAAGGCATAATTAATAAGGTTTAACTATTTTTAAAGAAAAATTAATAAATAAAGTTTAAAATAAAAAATTTATCTCTTCATGAATTCCCTTATCAAACAATGTTATTTAATAATATTGAAATATTCATAAAAATTGTACACCATTCAGAGTTTTTGAGCTCATAAATGATTCCAAAAAAAATTCATCAAAAATTCAAAATTATTTAATATTTCTAAAATCTCTAAAGATTTTAGGTTTAAATATTGTTATGGTTTATTTTAGTTTCTAATAGTTTTTATTAATTCCCATAACATTATTATAATGAAAATATATCTATTAATCTACAAAAAATTTATTTTTTCACTAATTTTTCTAGTAGTTTCACCATAATAAATTTTTATAAAGATTTTTTAAAAATTATTGTCAAAACATGATCTATGGAAGAATTTTTTAGGATCAAAAAACATATGATCATCCATTTAATTTCCAAATAAATAATCTAAAAATATAAATCACACCATAAACAGCTCCACCCACCCCCCCCCCCCCCCATAAAATTTTGTTCGACAAGAGCATGCAATAATTAATTCAAGAGCTAGTTAGATAGGAAAAAATGTATTCTAATGTGGATAACTAACATGTCATTCAAGGATAATTAGGAATATACAAATTAAATGTATACAAAAAATTTAATAAAATGTTTACTCATAAAAATGTAGTATTTTAAAATTTAATAATTTCCTCTTCCATTTAAAACACAAGTACCTCAATCCATCATGTTTTGATATAAGAAAATAAAATTATGTTTAACTCAACTAGTACTTAGTTCTCTTAAAAAATGACGTGAATGTAAATAATAGGTCAGAATATCTCATAACACCCATAGAAAGCTTAATTTTTAGTTTAATCTTCTGAGATGTTTCATGGGATTCGAAATTAAGAATCCATTTCTTGAAATTCCCAATGTTTTAAATGTGAGAAAATGTCATTTTTAGAATTTATCAATATTCTATTTCATTGTTTAAATTAGTTCACTCATTATATTGGGGTTAAAATAACAATGATATAAATTTTCAACTCATATTTTTCAATAAGACACAAGATTTAATTAGAAAAGAAAAAACATCAAGGAATATTCAATATTATATAGAAGAGGTAAAATAGGAAACATAAAAAAGAAATGGATTATCCTCCCCTTACACTTATTTTTTTAATTCCCTCATTGTGAATTTGTTTATATAATAAGTGAAAATCAATAAAATAACACATTATATAAAAACAAGTTGGAAGGAAATAGACAATATGGTTTATTTAAACATAATTATCATTGATCTAGTCTCTCAATTACTAATATTGAATTCCAATGACAAAATAAGAAATTGTACCTCAATAATTTATAGATGTTAAGGGAAATAAAATTAAATATAAGAGAAATAATCATTTTTTGAACCTCCATGTGGGTGATAGGATTTTATATCCCTTAGTCAAGAATTAATAATTTTATATCCCTATTATGAAGGTTGTTGTGGATTATTCATCACAAACTACCCAAAATTGTAATCATCATTCCTTTATATCTGGAGAAACATTTAGATGTTCCAAAAAAAATATTTATATTCGTTCCCTTAAATGTATTTGTGATTATAATGAAGTATTGGGTTATAGAAGAAATATAAATGATTATCCAAAACACCCGATATTTATAAAATCTATTCAATGGGTGCTAAACTTTAAGTCTAATATGTGTTTCATATTTATTTTCAAAATGAATGTTAATCTCTTCCTTGGAAAACATCTTGGTGTCATCATCCTCATTTAAACCGATGTACATGTCAACAAGTTGATCTATTATTTCTTTAATTTAAGCTAGTATTTATTCTTTTTCATTTCCAAAATAAGTCCAATTGTAATCTAGATGAGTTTAATATTGAGAAGATGCATTTAAAAATTAATTATGAATTAAATTTTACCCAAAAATTCCCATGTTTGAGACTTACCCATCTAACATTTTGGATTCCATCTCTGGTTGAAAGTAGAAAACACATGTACTGAATGTTGGTAGTATCTTATGATTTTCTAAGTGTTTATTAAAATATAACATCTCATGATATTAATCTACTTTATCCCAAAATTAATTCAAAGGTTCTAATTTTTTGATTCAAAAATGGTGCTTCACATTGAACTTTATTTCCAATGAAATTTGCCAAATGTTTTTTAGAAGACTCTTAGATTATTACAGTTTCATTAGTGGGTATATTAGGAATAATTCCATCTTTTAGTTTTAAAAATTAAATTTAAAAATCATTTTTAATTTTTCGACATAATGATATTTATTATCTAAAATGGTTGGGTCTAGATTTTATTTATATTGGGATCTATATTGGTTGACCAAATCATTCAGATCACTTATAGAAGTAGTAAGAAGTTTTATTTTTTGGTTTTTTCTTGAATAATGAATGAATTTTGTTGAATACTGAGATCATTATGTTTTTTATTTTTCCAAAAAACCGTTATATTTTTTTATTCTTGAGACAAGAATAGTTTTATTAATTGTAAAAATCCATATTTTTATGTTCTAAATTAGTGGTTAAAATACCAGTAATGAAAATTAATTAAAATAAACATAGTAAACCTTCTAGAAAATTTTTCTAATTGATAACGAGGATTTAAACATCTTTCTTATGTTAATAACTTTACACATTGCAATATAGTGTTGTGCTAGCCATGGGTTTGTCCCATGAACAATTTTTAAACTATGTTTTCAAACATTTATTATTTAAATTTTTTCATTAAATTTTCTGTAAACTACGGATTTGAAAGTGAAATTAAATAAATTAAAATAATGAGAAAATTAATTTATAAGATATATTCAAAAAATATTAAAATTGAAAAATAAATATGAATTTATTTTAGTAGTTGTGCATATTTTTCGATTCTAAGACACTCCCCTTTATCGAATTTTAAATGAATTGTCAATTTATATCTCCTAATGATCACCTCAAGACCATTAAGAGAACACCTAAAAAACCTACAAACGATATCGATATATTTAATATGGGTGTTTATCCTACTATGAATTTTATTTTATTACCTACATACCTTTGACCAACCAAAGCTGACTGTACATTTTGTTCTCAATAGGGTAACCTTGCTTTAATGAGTTTAAACAACGAGAATGGTTATTCAACATTCATTAATTAATAAATTATCAAAAAAATAATAAAATTATTTTAATTCAACAATGATATAAACCGCATTAATTCAAGAAAAAAATATCTATAGGAATAAAAAAACACATTTAAACACCAAACATAAAAATAACATATCCTTGGATGTCCATGACAACAACCACATAAGAAATTAGACATACATGGATAAAATAGATCCCTTATCTTCTCCATTCAATTATTAATATTCTCTACCAATCATTTATATCGCAATCCTCCTCTCCCTCTCTTTAACCCTTTAATGAAGGTGGAGTCACATTTTTACAATGAAAATGTTATGAAATTTTCCTTTTACTTTATTTTCATCAAAGTTTGGTTGTTTTTATAAAGTAAATTATTGAATCATGTTATTTATATTATTTAAACTTATTATTCTATTTTTCCACATTAAACATCCAAATCTTGGCTTTTTTGACATATTTATATAATATTATTACATTGTAAAATAATTCTTCCAAAAGATACTATATATATTTCTCCATTTGAAGCATGAATTTATTACATTTGTTAACTAATTTTTCTATCAAATTTTTTTGTTAATATATGCCTCTCAGTATGAATTCATTGGAAACCTATTTTTCCTAGACTTGAATCTTTCATCCTGATATGTTTCTCATTTATTGAGTATTTCTCATTTCTATCTGATACAAGAGTTTTTGAGTGGATGGAATTATTTGGGTATAATTAAATAAAAATCATCTCATAGTCCCACTCAGGGAATTGAATCCCAATATAAATATAATGATTAAAATATTTTTTTTCAATTTGCATCGATTTATAAAATTTTATTCATATAATAGTAGTGATCAAAAATTAGATAAAAATAAAGAATTAATCAATTTCACAATAACAAATAAAATCACTAAAATTATATAATAATGTAATTTCATATAAAATTTATAAAAAAAACTTAAATATTTTATGTAATAATGAAAATGATAGAAATTATCATCTCTATCATTCTATGAGGGAGCTAGTTAAGAATAGGGGACTCTAGTAAATAGTATTAATTCCTATGTTATAGTGTACTATATAAACAACTATGCTATAAATGAAAAAAATTATTGGTGAGGATATGATATATTTTCATAAATGATTCTGATGTATATATATTTTCTCTTTCCATTTTTTAAATTAAATAAAATCTTCTTTATTTACATTAACATGATAACCAAAATTGTGACACAACAAGTTTTATTTTAATTGACTCAAAGTATTTTACCAAATTCCAAAATTACTTAGAATTTTATTTGAAATATTCTATAATATAGATATTTTAGTGAAAAAGTACTATATACCCTTTCACATGTCATAGTCAAGGGCTATGTCAAATTACATGAAGGTGTCTTTGTTGGTCATTTTGACAACTAAATTAACCAGAATTTCTTTAGTACATTCAGTGAGCACCCCAATCCTAAAATCATAATTTATATTTTCTCAATATTGTATCAAAATTAAGCCATGTATTTTAATGGAAAAATCGTGATCCAAATTCGTTAATTTTACCATAAAGATTTAATGTAACTCCTTAATAAATGAATGGGTCTTGAGGAGGTCTAGAACAACACTTTGATGTGTAATTGTACTATAATTCAAGTAATGGAAGGTTTTTTCTAATTAAATATTTTATAAAAGGATTAAATTTATTTTTATGCATAAATTTTCTTTATTTTACCCGTTATAATCTTGTTAATATTATTTTTATTTTATATAATTAATTAATCAAACCAAAAAAATAATTTATGTATAATAAATTTATTTTATTGTAACATTTATCCTTTATTATTTATTAACTTTAGGTGAAAATATTTAAATAAAAATGAATCTTATAAATAAAGAAACATGCACTAGAGAAAAAATAAACATCTAGATAATATGATTTTAATACTAGTTTGTTTATTGAGTGGATGATAAAATTACCCTTAACCCTAAGGTAAAAGTAATTGATCCCAGATAGGCTTGAGTTGCAACATTCCACATTTAACTTATAAATCTCTTTAGTTGGATTCACCTTATCTTAGCATGGATCTATCTTCCCTCACCTGGGAGATTCTTTCTTATATATACTTCCTCACTCATGTGTGAGGGGAACCAGGGTTTTGGGGTTACAAAAAAGAAACCCTGGACACATAGGCCAAAAATAATAATGTGAAAGGGATGATTCACATACTATAATATTTATTTTAAAATTAATTTATAAAAAAACAATATGAAATTAATAATTAATTTAATTAAGAACCCAACACATCCATAGGTTTTCAATCTCACGATCTTCCACATATGTTATGACTATTCATTTAAAATAGCTAGCATTCATATCAATACGTTGATTATTAAGATAAATATATTGAATTAATAAATTAATTATTAGATTAATTAATTAAATCATTTATATTAATTAACTATCAAAATTGTACATAAGATTCAAACCAACTATTATTTTAAATAAATTAAATAAATTACTTCCAATTAAAATTAATTAATTTCACGTTATGTACTGACGGAGACATGGTGTGTACCATTCTTCCACTACTAAAATTTTTTTCTAGAGTTTTACTCATAAATTAAATGTACTAATATATATAAAGGAGTGTAACTAATAATACGTATTTTCCTTGTGGTGTACAATATACATACATGGAATTTCATGCTATAAATTGAATGTTGTACCTTGAGTCAAGTCATGTATTTTGAACAATAGTATATAATCCACTACACTTATTGAATATACAAGATGTGTATTAATATAACTTCCTAGAAACTAAATAATGTCTATGATGTACACACACATAAATTTTTTTTAGAATAATATATTAATTCATTAATTAATTATTGAATATCACTCATTTTCCACTGAACTACATAGCACACAATTCGTGCGGAAAACCCTATCATGTAGCATTTACATCTGGTTACACAATACGTAGTTTGGTTGTAATTAATTAATTAATTCCTTATGTGTGTAAACTGACCTGAATCGTATATATTTCTATGTACCTATCATGTGTTCTCCTAAATTATAGGTAATTTATTTCCCACAACATTACATATGATTCGTTATTAGCCTTCTAAAAAACTCATTAGGAGACTCAACATGTATTTTATATAGAATATTTATTTTTTACAAGGTAAGTACATCATACTACATGTTTTATACATTTCATATTATTATGTCACTCAGTGGACAATCAATACATGGTGCATATTAATTACATGCCACATACTTTTAGCATACTTATTTTTAGTTCTCAAAGGGTTAAACCCAAGAGAGGTTACACGATGTGTTCTATAGTTATATATTTTCAATTTCTATAATTCTATATTATAGTTGGATGTAAATACACAAAGGGTAATGAAATTTCATATCCGAATCCAAAAAAATGTTCCATGATTTTTTAATATCATCTTTTTTCAATAGGTCATTGATACAAAATTCTTAATTTTATGTCAAATATCATAAATTCATTTCATCCTTAAAAAATATTTATCACCAATGGATGGTATATTCAAGTATTACTCATCTATTATTTGAATTTTCTTCATCATATGAACTTGAATGATCATAATATCTCCACTTTTGGATTTTATAAGGAAAAATAAGAAAGGAAAAAATAATGTTCAAATATATAATTGATCAATAAAACATATAGTAATATAAGTTAATAAGTGACCACTCTTATATAAAATTAAGTTTTAGGTTACAAAGAATGTGATTGGGCCCAAGCCCAATAAAGTTTTCCCTCAGTTTCATTAGTTAATATCCAAAAAACTGGCTAAAGATCCCCATGAATATTCATAGAGAGGATCATTTAATATATAATTTATAATTAATTTATTTGAGTTAATTACCTCAAATTTATTATTCATTATTTTTTGATGAATCAAGAGGCCACAATTTTAGCGTTTTCATTGCGGCGAAGAATCAAAAGATAAATACTATTGAAAAATCTTCACATGATCTAAAATCTCAAAGTGTTAATGATAGATCTTTCGGTACTTCCATGAAAAAATTTATCAACGTACATCATTTGAAATTTACCAAAATAAGAATTATTTAAGTCTATAATGATTCTTTCTCATATTATTTTGGTTTGGAGTTGGAGGAGGAAGATTGCCTCTCGTTATTAAGAGTGTTCTTGAGAGATTTTTCCTCATTCTGGAGAGATTTATCTTCTGAAAATATCATTATACACAATAATTCTCGTCAATATAGAAATTAAATCATTGGTTTAATATAATTAGGGTTTCACGATGGATAATTACACATAGGCCCTTATCTAATAGTTAACACTAAATTAACCACATGTAAAATAATAATAATGTAATTACTATTATATTTCAACATATGTTCTAACTCAGGGATATTTAAATATCATTTCATTAAAGGCCATCATTTGGTCATCAAATCTTATTTATCATTTAACAAACATTGAAAAATAAGTATTTATTTATATAAATAAATATAATTATATTATATGGTTAACAAATTACCAAAAAACATATTCACCAATAGGTGAATATTTGTTTTATCAGAGTATTTTCATAATTTAATAAATAATTATTTTTTACCTTTTAAATAAACAAGTGATAAATAAATTTTATATATTTTTCCTATCTAGCTAATAATATTTAATTTATATTCTACTCACATATATATTCTATTGAAAAAAATGATTCAATTTCTGTGATCAATAAATAATGAATAATTAATATTCCTCAGTCTGGAGAATAATATTTATTTCAATTATTAAATTCTTATAAAATTAAACTTAGATTCGAAAAACACATAGTATATGGCCCCCATAGTCTTGTTTCTTAGTTTCATTAGCAAATATAGCATAAAGACCAATATTGGATTCCCTGAAAATGTCAAGCCGTGCATTATTTTTTTAATGAAAATAACTTCATATGAATTCTCAATTTATACTATAATCTATTTTTATCAATATCTAATTAAAAAGTTTCCATACTTGTGTCATCATCCTATATTCTAGTTATATCATTCATTGAATTCATAAAATGAACTCATGTATGATACACCATGGACATGGATTTAATCAAAAAGTTTTATTCTAATCAAATGTAATGATATATCTACTTCCATTAACATTGAAGGTATAAATACTTTCTTGAATTATTCATTAATTTCACATCACATATGATGCATCCAACATATCCTAACACATCGGGAGAATATATTGCGATGATTTTAATCAATACAATAAATTATGTGATTCATGATAAATATTAATAATAATCTCAATTCTATGGTCTAATATAAATGTCTGCAACTAGTAATATCCAATGACATTTATAAAATGTAGAATTATTAATGACAGGTATATTATCATAACAACTTCTCTTAGAGACTACTAGGTGTGAACATAAGGAGGATAAATATAATGAGTCTCCAAGAATTGATAGTAAAACATAATCTATTTCCTGAAATATATATGACATATATCCATAGAATATATATTTAATCATATTATTTTAAAACTTTAATATTCTCATTATTTCTATATATTACTATAACGTATTGATGTTGTAACATCCCAGGTAAATAAATAATATAAAATATTCATATTTATTAATATTTTTAAATTAATTATTATTTTTACTTTAATGATGATGCTATGTTTGATTTCATACCTGATACACAACAACGAGTTTTTTTTTTTGAAATCTTATGTAGCACACAATGTAGAGTCATACTAAAAAATAATAATATAATATTATTTTAAATGGTAGTTAACGCCTGGCCATTGTTTTTGTGGTAATTGAATGAACTAAATACAATATTCATATAAATGTTTGTTAAATGTTTTTACATTTTACCAATAAATTTTTGAGACTTAAAATAAGAATGAATATGATTTTTAGCATTAATACTCTAATATTTTTTAAAATGTCAATTTATCACCTTTTGATGGAGAACCCTCTTTAAATCTAGTTTTGTTCACTTTTATATGTTCTATTTGAAAAAATAAGATTCATATTTATAATTGGGACATAAAAATTTACTCTACAAATTTTTTTGGTATTTTTATGATAAATTTAATTTCTTTTACGAATAGTGAAAAATACTGTATTTTAATTCAAAACTGCATTTTAATATAACTTATTTATATGGTTAGATTATCATTTTAAATTATTTTAATGATTAATTAGATTATATTTTTACTATTTAATCCAATTTTGGTCATTGGAAATAATTTCACTTTGAAATTGGACATAAAAAAGTTTCAATCTTTTGATAATTACTATTTCTTATAAACACGCTATTAGCTTTCACAAAAAAATTAATTTTTAATTAATTAATGATACCTCTATGTTTTGAATTTGGTAAAATATAAATCATTTTTTAATTCTAAATATAAAATATGGATTAGGATAAATTTTTTGTATTTTTCTGAAAAACATCATTTTTTGATGAATAGTGAAATAACTAAGTAGAAGTTAAAAAACTAAATTTTTCATTTAAATGTTGTTTTACTACTTCTGTGAATTGTATTTCAAAAATAAGATATAAATAGTCATTATTAGTAAGTAAAATTTGGTTCAATAAGATGAAAACATTTTCGGGTGAACTGTAACTTTTGACTTTTATTTATTGCGGTTAATGGCAAATAAGGTAATTCAAGGTAACCCGAATAATATAATAATACAAAATTACCTTAAAACTTGTCCTAAACTTATTTCATGAGTCATGGACCACCATGGAAGTCCTTTTATATATTTTGGGACCCCAAGGAGAGACATGGGAGTGATAATGACACTTTAGATTATTTAATTTAAAGTAAAAACAAAAATGACACCAACAAATATCTTTTAGTAAATTAATTTTTACATGAGTATATATAAGTTATATTTTCTACAATAAATATTTATTTTAAAGATAAAAAGACTTCCTACGTCATTTTATTTTTTATGTAATTTTTAGAAATCAAATAAATAAAATTATTTATGACACAAAAATGATGCAGTATTTACCTCATTATTAAATGATTTAAATAAATAAGATTATATGTATTAAAATAACGTCCAAAATCTGTCAAATTATTATTGGATGAATTTATATAGACCATGAGTCATCTTATCTTTTACTTTAATTAGTTTTTTACCTTTTCTAATCAACAATCATTATATAATAAAATAAAATTTTCACACTTTCCTAAAGAACCCCTCCTCCACCTTATAAAAAGCCATCACTTATAACCCATTCCTATCACCTCTCATGACCCTTGGATCGTTCAAAACCTACCCAAATTATCTCTAAAGGTCCCCCAATTCCTCCTAGAATTCTTACCTTAGGCATAAGGCACATCAAGAAGTCCTTTTGGTTAAAACCAAAGGGAGTTACCTGAATTAAAGGTAATCGTTTCTCTTAAATTCTTTTCATTTATTTTACTTCTCCATCCAATAAACTCTTTTCATTCCTTTATTTTATAACAAAAAAAGTATCCTCAATATACTATTATGTTGTTATTATAAGTATTCTAACTACTCTTACACACACCTCCATCTAATGGGTAATGAACATTCTGTTTTTGTGGATAGAAAACTAACGCCTCACAAAACGTTGATTGTTCAATTATCTCCAACCACCTCTCATGGGGGCCATTAAAATGGAAGTATATTTATATATGATATATATTATTTTTAGGTTTTCTTTATGCCTCTTTATTTTTCTTATATATCATAACTTTATGGTTTCCATTATGGGTAAATGTGATAATTTCATATGAGAAAGTGCGAACTACCTCCCCCTCAAAGTGATATGACTCATTAATTCCATATGTGGGATGTATAAAGGATGTAGTTACTGATATTATATATGATATTATAATATAATTATAATATACCTATTTATCATTATTGTTTAATTCCATTAAAATAACAAATAGAAATTAATGTAGCGTTCATGCGTATGTACGGCTTACCGTCTCCAAAAACGGTGCGTTTCATTTCTTACCTCCAAATGTTATGTACTATTATAAATATAAGTATATAATTGATATATATGATATATATTATATCTAAATCATGAATATAATTCTGTATATAATGAACTTTTGACCATGTGAACAACTTTTAATTATAAGAAGTCCATTTTTTACTCAAGTTACAAATATCAAAAAAAATAACTGTTTTTAACTTAAATTTTTACATAATAGTTATAACATGGTTATATGTAATATAAAAAAATAATAAAATTGAAAAAGGTTCTTAATCAAGTATAAATTAACTTAAGTTTATTAATCAAGAAGAACAAGGAATAGATGAGTCAAGTCGGACACGAGGTAAGGGATTTCTTATCTCACTTTTAATTCTGGGATATTTCCATTGTTCACCACTTATTTGTTGCATGTGGTGTATTTTGTACTGAAATTTAATATATACTATAATGATTATCTTTTATGGTATTTTGTGATTAATTTTGTGGATAGTAACTTTTGGTCATAAAATTCTATTGAATTACAACGTGGTAAGGGGTTTCATCTCACTTTTTATTCCAGTGAGATTCATGCTGTATTTGCCACTATTTCATTTTGTGTGGCATATGTACTTCCCATGACTGTATTACTTGTAGAATATACAACAATTTATAGTTGTTTACATATTCATTGTATGATCCTTATTTCAAGGGGTGTATGTTTCAGAAGTTACCAAATCATTAACAGAACTTTTCACCCTATTCTTTTTAAAAGACTTCTTTTTTTGTTATGTCTTTTAATTTACATCTTCCTATGATGGGATAGTTTCTTATATATCCTTATTATGGTAAATTGTATGTCCTAATAATGAGATACCCTTTTTCTCTCTCGTCAACTCATTTTCGGGATTTTAATGTGACGTCGTTAGGATGTCGAATTTCTATAAGAGAACTGCTTTACCCAATTTCATTTTTTTGGGTTAAACTTATACTTATTCATTATGTCATGTTTTGAATATGTGTGAATAAAATATGATTATTTTACACATAATATCCACTTATATTGGGTGTATTGTTATTTTTCACACATAATTATGTCGTTGATTTATCCTTAATCTAAGAATACCGTTTTTATAAGGGATATCTTATCAATTTACATTCCATTAAGACTTTAGTGTTGTTGTGAATAAATTCACACCTATGTGGTTTATATACTATCCTTTGAAATATTATATCAGGAATCCATTTATTCTCATGATATTATAGAGTTCTGATTAAATGTTTTTACATAATTATTTTTATTCAAGCGTCATTCATTTTTTTATGAACCCTTTAACTAGAACACCATTTTAAAGGTTTTAAAGATTTATTCTCCTTAATCATTATCATTAATTTATATGTTTTAAAAATGGTTTTTAGGATTTATTTATATGAAAATTAATGTTTTAAAATGATAATTCAATAAAATCTTCAATGTGGTATGGGAAAAATTGATTCAAAAATCACATTATTAAATGTTTTAAATGGTTTTGAAAATGGTTTGATAAAGAATTATTTATTTCAATATCTTGATTTGATATTTTGGAATGTGTAAATGCTATCTATCCTTTATAATAATGTTATGTGTTATGATTATGTTATGGTTATTGGGAATTGTTTACGTATATGGGTGGTTCTATGATAAACCTAGGGCAGGTGAGCCTGAGATAGCTCTCCATTGCATTGGGTAACGTGACATAGGAAAACGTTAATGTTTCTCCTAAGAGATTTAGGGAATATATTGTGATGGGTATTCCAAATGTGACTCCATATGTAGATGTGATAGCTACAATGTAAGTATTTTATGAATTCCATAAGTTACATTTATAATTTATGATTTCTGCATGTTATTCATAAATCTTATGATTTCATGAGGTATGTTATGATTGAAAAGAATGTTTTCATTGATTTTTATTTATTTATGGTCTAATGTTTCTTTTCATTATTTTATAAACCTTACTGATATTTTTATTCTCATCCCAAATTTTGAAAATTTTTTCATAGGACATAAAGATGAATAAGGTCAAGGATGAGATCAAGGAAAAGTCATTTTGTCTAAAACATAGAACTAGGCATGTATCACTTTATCAAGAGTTTTTTTATTTTATGATAAATGGATTCTAGGTAGTAGTGTCTATATATAATATTAAATTTGTTATGAAATAGTTATGGCCTAATTCTCTAAAACTCTAAACCTGAAAAGATCTTTAATGTGAAATCATGACATAATTCAAGATTATGTAATGTTTAAGGTTGGGTCCTTATAGTTTGTATCAGAGGCCAGTTAGGACAAATTTAGGGATTAAGAGTCGTTTTTAAACACATGGTTAGTCCCTATGTCTATTATTTCAGTTAAATCCTTGTTTTATAACTTTTTCAGATCATGGAGTGCCAGTTACCAATGGAAGGAGGTGGATCTCAAATGAAATTGCTATCTCTTCCTGATGAAATGACTGTGATAATTATTGAAAATTCATGTCTAGATGATTGTGAAACATTTTATATCCTACAACGCACTTGCAAGAAGGTTTTTGATATATCAAACACCTCTACTATACATCGATATCATCGTGGATCATGTTTTGTATTTAATAAAATCTTATTTTCATAATATTCTCATATTTTCAAGAAAGGTAAATATTATCATGTAATTTTCAAATATTTTACCTAATAAAAAGATTTTAAAGCATATTATGATTTTGAAAAAGGTGATGAAGAAAGTGACCGTTGTAGAACCTATTTATATTTTCTTTTAAAATATAGTCACTCATCACATACTTATGGTATTTTAAAAGGACCATTAATTGAAAGTTTCAACTCAATTTCAGTCAAACTATTTTATATAAATCATGTTTTATCAGATGTTTTGAAATTACATGTCATACATGATTATTTTCTAAAACTATTTTTTTGTGAACACCCATATGACTCATGTTATACAACGTGTATTTGGAAGAAGGAAGCAAATTATTTTGAAGGATCTCTAAATAATTGTTTCAATGCATGTACCTTCTACCTATGTGAACAAGATGATGATAAAACTAAGTGGATACCATGATCAAGGTATAATTTTCTTTATTTAGGGGATCATTATATTGTATCATATTGTGTTGAAATAAAAACATGGAAATATATGTATATCTTCCAGAAATAAGATGTTGAGATCATAATGAATTGGAATGAAAATAAAAGGTATAAGGAAACCATTGAAGTTAAAACATGTATGGTTTATTTAAGAGTTTTATAAAAAGGACAACCTGTATACCGTGTGACAATCAGTCGTGTCGGGCAAAGCTGTGGGAATCGAACCCATATCCAATGTGTGATTGGGATTTATCGCCTACCACTAGACTACGGGAAGTCCCTGGTTAGTATGACTTATTATTTTTAGTTAAATGATTTTATTGATCTAGAATAAGTTTACTTGGGATCTTAAGTTTTATCAAATGTATATCCATAGAATAAGAAAATGATTGGTGATTAAGTGATAAAAGTGATTTTAGAAGATGTTCTCTCTTTTGGGAACATTGTATGCTTCATTAAAATTGAATACTATGGGATTACTTTTGTGGTGTAATGGTTGAAGTTTTATTTTGGAAGAATACGTGTTTTTATTGTGGACTATAGCGATTTGGGTTATTTATGGAAATGAATAACCTATCATATAGAATATGTGATTTGGTTAATTATGCTTCAATATGATACATTAAGAGTAGTCTATGTCTTTGGAGTTAAATGTTATGATTTACTATGGAAGACTATGGGATTAAATCCTTCTAAGTTTAGGGTTACAGTATTAGCATTGATTACTTTGATTAATTTTAAGGACAATTGGGTATTTAATGGTCTTTATTGAACTTTGGGTACTTTTGTTGAATTTTAGTGATGAATAGTAGTATTTATTTTTATAAAGGATTATCCTTTTTGGGGATTATATGATCTCGTACTAATAATTTTGGTTTTAGTTGATATCTAAAGACAAGGAAAATATAAATTTCTTCTTTATGGATTATGTGATTCTCTAGAAGATGATTCCTGTGATTTTGATGTGACCAAGACTTGTTGAATGCTCTTTGTTTGGACAAAAGTGTAGTTTTTTGTAGAAACGTATTAAAAGATGAAACTCTACTTAAAGGTAAGTATATTTCCTAATGTTCTTATTCTATGTAGTAAATGAATAACTAAAAATTATGATAAGAAATGTAAAAAAAAACATTGTGGGTTTACATTTCTTACTGGGTAATCAAAAACCATTTAAGACATCATAAGTGTGTGATTTTCCGGTGTTTAACATTCTCCTAAACATGTTTTCTATCACTCTCCATCAGAACATAACAGATTTTTTTCTCTTCAATATCCATGTTTTCCTACATGGAATCCTAGTATAGGTTCTCTCAGGTAACCTGTCACGAACCGGATCTGGTCACCACCATTAACGGCACCAAACCCGGCCCATGGCATGGCCCGAAGGGCATTCTTTATCCCCACTGGCTGGCACAAGTTCCCGGGTATCAAACAAATCTGGTTTTGGAACGATTTACCCGAGTATGAAAGCAGAAATCATAAAAAAACAATAAATTATTAAAATCTAAAATTTTTCATGATAAACAATTATTAACAAAAACAGATCTGAATACATATGTTTAAAGACACTACAAGTGGTCTAAAAACAAATAATGACAACATAAATACATCCCCATGGACTCCACATGACAAGGGGATCATCACCCACAAGCCGTCCCCGCAACTCCGCCCCAACGATGGGGACTAACATCCCGAACCGCCATCACCCTTAGCCTTCCCTTTACCTGAGTCAAGCATAAGCAGGTCTACTTACACCCAAGGGGTGTAAGTAGGGTGTGAGCCTAAGCCCAATAGGATACCACCAGTTGATTCCAAAGTGTATGTAATACAATGTGAACAAAACAAGCAATTATAATACACAAGGTGAAACAGTGTTAAAATTTAAAGAAATGCAACTTTCAAATGAAAACAGTTTTCAATCTGAGAATTTCAGAATGTTAGAACATTAAATAGACATGTGAGGTACTGTAATTTACTGCCAAAAACAACCCACAACAAGGGTAAATACCACAAATCCTATGAGCATCAAAATCAGGAACACCCCTAACCACTAGGTTGTCTCGGGCCCTATGTACCTCGTACCTCGGTGTAGAGTAACCATAGAAAAATCTGTTCTCGTGCACGAGCCACTAGTAGGGAACATACCCATAACCTAGTGGTCCCCAATCATCATCCAAATAGTTTAGTTAGAGTTGTCGTTATCCAGATGCTATGTGGAACAGGGACAAAACCCATCTGATCCACTAGCCATACTAGTACAAATCCACCCCACCTAAGTACCCGGGCTTCCCCTTTTTGTGCTCAAACAATTTCAGCAAACAACACACATCCTTTTTCACATAAAATATCACTACTGGTCACAAACAAATTGTACAGTAGCTACACACATTTTATACCATTTTAAACACACAATAAAATAATTTTATTTCCAATAAAACAACGTCTCAAAACATCACATTATTTTTTCACCCAAAGATCTTTAAGATAACCACCTTTCACACTATGATAACACTTGTAAGTTATTAAAAAAAAAATTCAGTTCAAAACCCTTTAATGAAACCAAAAATTCAGTTATGGGGCATCCCAAAATGAACCAATAAATGATTTGAATGGAAACCCCTCAATTTCACCAAAAATTGGAACTTAAAATTCATTTTCATTATAAATGCAACTAAAACCAATTTTTACAGAAACATTCAAGTGAAATAAACATTATAGTACCATGAAAACAACAAGCTAATTCACAAAAATTGCACACACAATGGAATCACCTACCAAATTAACAAAACCCCTTGAATCTCCGTGCAAAAATCAAATCGCACGCCCGCCGCACCAAGGGAGAACTAGATCAAACCTAAAACCACATAAATTGTCCAAGAAAGCCCAAAGTTAAACCCTAGATTAGAAATCCTAGTTTTTGAACATTAGTAAACTCAATTATAACCGAAGAAACCCTAAGAACAATGATTTAAACCCAAATTAATTTGAAAGAGGAAAGAAAAGGGCTCATTTACTTGAAGTATCTTGAAGTAATCACCCAAAACTAAAGTATCTGAAATTTAAAAGATCCCAATTTTAGAGTACGTTCAAAAAAGATGTATTATCTCATTTAGGAATTGTAATGGAGGAAAAAGATTGAGAATTGAGAGAGTTATAAAAGAAATACATTACCTCTTCAAATCTGGGCGATTTGAGGAACCCTATGAAGATCGGCACAAAATCGCGATTCTACAGATCTCCAAATGGGTGGGAGAGAGTTCAGACGCGCGGCTGGGTTACTTGGGCTTGAGTGAGACTTATAATCACTGAAAAAGCCGAAATATTGAATAAGTTATAACAAAATCAAATTTTATTTTTTAAACATGAATTGGGCTTTCGGGCAGGCCCAACCCCTTAGACAAAAAGCCAAATAACCCCTGGTTATGGATTTCTAAAAGCTCCACATTACCTTGGTGGTGTTAATTGTTTAGGGGAGGTAAATTAGGAATTTGAATGGATGAAAAAGGTTGAAAAATGAAAAAGTTATAAAATATACAAAAATTATTTTTTAATATGGAATTGGGCTCACGGTTTGGCCCAATTCATGAATACTCATCTATTCCTCCCTAAAACCTAGGGAAACCCCCAAAAAATGAAAGGATGTAAATTAAATGAAAAAAATACCTTTAATATAAGTCTTGTATGTGATAATTATCCCCACCATGAAGGACTTTCTGCCCCAGAAAGTCAACATGAATCTCGGTTGGAAAACAAGAATGGGTACTCTTCCTCGACCCATGACTTTCGCTCCCATGTCTCATGTGTATCATTCCCATGCTGCCATAAAACCTGGACTAAAGGAATAGACTTTCCTCGAAGTATCTTATCTTGGAAGTCCACTATTTTCATCAGTCTCTCAATGATAGACAAGTCAGGCTCTATCTCCAGTTCTTCCCAACTCAACACATGGGATGGATCCGGATTGTATTTATTCAACTGAGAGAAATGGAAGACATCATGGATAGACGTCAACTGAGAAGGTAAGGCCAACCTGTATGCCACCTTACCAATACGCTCGGTGATCTCAAAGGGTCTGACATACCGTGGCATCAGCTTACCTTGCTTCCCCAATCGACGATGGCCCAGATGAGGGGCCACTTTTAAGAATACCCAGTCACCCACAGAAAACTCTAGGTCTCGACGCCTCCGGTCAGCATATGATTTTTGACGACTCTGAGCTGTCAATAAGCACTGCCTGATCAACTTGACCTTCTCAGAAGTCTCCTGCAGAAGGCTCGGCCCCAACAGTGAAGTCTCTCCTACCTCAGCCCAACATAGGGGGGACCGACAAGGCCGACCATAGAGCGCCTCAAAAGGGGCCATTTGAATCGTGGATTGGTAACTATTATTATAAGAAACCTCTACCAATCCCAAATGGCTATCCCAAGAACCTCCAAATTCCAGGACACATGCACGAAGCATGTCCTCCAATATCTGATTTGCCCGCTCTGTCTGACCATCCGTCTGTGGGTGGTATATCGTGCTCATCTTAATCTGAGACCCCAAGGACTTATGAAGGCCTTCCCAAAATCGAGAAGTGAAGCGGGGGTCTCTATCCAAGACAACAGCTGATGGTACACCATGGAGTCTCACCACTTCCTGAAGATACAAATGGCCCAACTCATCTACTATAGTTGTATCTTTTATCAGAATGAAGTGGGCTGATTTGGTCAAACGATCAATCACCACCCAAATAGCATTCTTACCCCGAGGTGTATGAGGTAAGCCAACAATGAAGTCCATGGCAACCTCTTCCCACTTCCAGGTAGGAATGGGTAGTGGTTGGAGAAAACCGGATGGCCTTTGGTGCTCTACTTTCACCTGCTGACATGTGTAGCATCTCGAAACAAAGTCAGCTATGTCCCGTCTCATACCAGGCCACCAAAACTGTCGACGAACATCATAATACATCTTAGTGGCACCCGGATGGATAGTCCACTGAGACTGGTGGCTATCTTGCATCACCACCTTCCGTAGAGATAATGGCACTACTGAACGGCCCTTGAAGCACAAGATGCCATAGGGAGACGACGACCAATCAGAGAATGTCTCCCCATCATAAAGGAACTTCTTAGACTGCTGACAAAGATCATCACTGGGTTGTTCCTGCTGAATCAACTCCAATAGAGAAGGAGTCAACTGGACACTTGCCAAGAATGCCCCTCCACTGTATTCCCTGGTATCCACATGCATCTGAGAAAAGAGACCCATCAATGCCCACTCATCACTAGACTTCCTCAAAGCCTGCACTGGAACTCTTCTGCTCAAAGCGTCGACCACTACATTACCCTTACCAGGGGTATAGACAATGTCAAAGTCAAACCCCTACAAGTACTCGATCCAGCGACGTTGCCTCAAGTTGAGGTCCTTCTGTGAGAAGATATAAGCCAAGATTTTGTGATCAGAGTATACCACAAACTTCTCCCCAAAGAGGTAGTGACGCCAATCTTCAAAGCATGCATCACTGCTGCCAACTCCAGGTCATGGGTTGGGTAGTTCTTTTCATGTGGTCGAAGTTGGCGAGAGCCATACGTGACCACATGATCATCTTGCATAAGCATGCACCCAAGACCCATACCTGAAGCATCACAATAGACCACATATCCCTTTCCAGCCTCTGGCAAAATCAGCACGGGGACAGTAGTCAGCCGCCTCTTCAGCTCCTCGAACGATGCCTAACATTCTGGACCCCATACAAACTTCACCCCTATCCGGGTGAGGGACGTCATCGGTGAAGAAAGCCGAGAGAAATCCCGAACGAATCTCCTGTAATAACTGGCCAAGCCAAGAAAACTCCTGATCTCAAACACATTCTTTGGTTTCTCCCATGACATGACTGCACTAATTTTCTCAGGGTCCACTGAAACTCCATGCTCTGAGATCACATGCCCCAGAAATCTCACCTCTCTGATCTAGAAAGTGAAATTTGACTACTTTGCATAGAGGCGGTGATCTCGTAATGTACCCAAAACGATCCTCAAGTGATGTTCGTGTTCCTCCTCAGAGCAAGAGTATACCAGAATGTCATCCACGAACACCACAACAAAGGAATCGAGATAGTGATGGAACACCCTATTCATAAGTGCCATAAATACCACTAGAGCATTGGTCAACCCGGAGGGTATGACCAAATACTCAAAGTGGTCGTACCTGCTTCGGAAGGCTGTCTTAGAGATATCTGACTCCTTCACCCTGAGTTGATGATACCCGGAATGCAGGTCTATCTTTGAGAACCACTTTCCCCCCTTCAACTGATCAAACAAATCATCTATTCTGGGAAAAGGGTATTTGTTTTTAATTGTTACCTTATTCAGCTTCCGGTAGTCAATGCACAACCGGAGGGATCCATCAGCCTTTTTTGCAAACAACACAGGAGCGGCCCAAGGAGAGACGCTCGGGCGAATGAATCCTTTGGATTCTAAGTCGTCCAGCTGTATCTTTAATTCCCTCAACTCGTTGGGGGCCATGCGATAAGAGGGAAGAGATATCGGCTGTGTTCCCGGCGCCAGATCAATCGAAAACTCCACATCCCGCTCTGGGGGCAAACCAGAAAAATAATCAGGGAATACCTCGGGAAACTCATTCACTTCACGAGGTAGTGAACCTTCAGGGGAAAGACCATCCTCTAGCATAATCGAAGATAACTGGAAGATAACACTTCCCAACTCTGGGAGTGGAGGCCTTGCGCGACTTGATCGTGGATCCCATTCACCATGAAAAACCTGACGACTCCCATCTGGTACTGTGAAACTCACACGCCGTCTGTAGAAATCGATGTGTGCCTGGAAGTGTACTAGCAAATCCATCCCAAGTATGACATAAAAAAGGTCCATATCTAAGACCAAGAGGTCCCACTCCATCTCGACCCCTGACACAGAAAGTGAACACGAGGGGCACCTCAGGTCCTGCTCTTTCTTCTTTCCCAATGGTGTCACCAACTCAATCGCAAAAGACATCAACTCAGTTGGCAAATTCAGAATGTCCACAAAATGTCCAGAAATGAATGAAACAGAGGCACCAGTATCAAAAAGAGCAGTAGCTATAGAAGATGCGATCAGAACGGTACCTCGAACTGTCGACGGTCCCGCCTCTGATCCTGCTGGTGACTGATCCACTGCATGGAGATGTCCAGTATCTGCCTGAGGACGACCGCTAGTCTGTGGTTTTGCCCTGAACTGGCTCTGCCCAGGGGATGATCCAGCCCTACCACCATGACCACCAAATCGAGATCCCCCAGTCCTCGACGTCTCGGACTGTGCTGGAAGAGTGGCCTGAACTGCCCCCTCCTTTCTTCACATGATCCTCCCGCTTCCTTTTCTTCTCTGAGGAGCTGCCACTACCCACTGCTGACACTGAACCATAGAAAACAGCCCTGCCTTTCCTATCAATCTCCACCATGCACACCCGATCAACAACCTCAGCATAGGTCCTCAGCTTAAACAAGAACACCAGGGAGTATATCTCTGATCGCAAGCCTTTCTCAAACCTCTGGGCCTTCGCTTGCTCATTAGAGAAAATTTTTAGAGCATACCAAACCAATTCAGTGAAATGGTTGGCATACTCCATCACAGATAGATTCCGCTAAACAAGTTCCATGAACTCTCTAGACCTGGAATAAGCCAACACCTTAGGGAAATATTGTTCATTGAAGATAGTCTTGAAATCTCCCCAGTGCATCTGCTCATTCTTCCCAGACTGAAGCACTGACTCCCACCATTTACGGCTGGGACCCTCCAACAGAAAGGACGCACACTTCACCCTGAGCTCCTTGGGTGTTTCTAGGAACTCAAACATACACTCGATCTTATCGATCCATTCTTCTACTTCTTGGGGTTCTGCGCTACCTCGGAAGGTATGAGGCTTGTTTTTCAGAAACTCTTGTGCTTTATCTTTTCTTGGACCTATCTCCTTTTCCCTAACAGGAATAGGAGTATGAGATGGTCCCTGTCCCAAAGCTTGGATAGCCCGAACAACAGCCTCCACGAGCCTCTGATCAATCGGCGTGGGAGAACTCTCTCCAGCTTCCTCCTATGGGTGCGTGGGAGCTTTCCGGGGAGGCATGTTGCTACAAAATGCAACAGTCACAAAACAATAGTCAATACCACAATTCTAAAAATTGTAATCAAATACATAAAATATAAACAAACTAAACACATTCTTGTAATAAAAGAAACAACTACTCCACATCTTCCTGATGTCCACATGTGGTCTGCAGCCCACACATCTCACCTGGAAGTGAAGTCAATCAGTAAATTCCAACATCCTCTAGTGACTCAAGGTCTTCCATGAGAGGTGTGGGCCAGGCACCCTACTCACAACCAATACCCTGAGCCCCGAAATTCCTAGCTCCTGTCTATCCCGACTCATCTCAAAATAACAATATAACCCAAAAACATTAACTCCCTCTGATACCATTTTGTCACGAACCAGATCTGGTCGCCACCATTAACGGCACCAAACCTGGCCCGTGGCAAGGCCCGAAGGGCGTTCCCTATCCCCACGGGCTGGCACAAGTGCCCGGGTATCAAACAAATCTGGTTTGGGAACGATTTACCCAAGTATGAAAGCAGAAATCATAAAAAAAACAATCAATTATTAATATCTGAAATTTTTCATGATAAACAATTATTAACAAAACCAGATCTAAATACATATGTTTAAAGACACTAAAAGTGGTATATAAACAAATAATGACAACATAAATACATCCCCATGGACTCCACATGACAAGGGGATCATCACCCACAAGCCGTCCCCGCAACTCCGCCCCAACGATGGGGACTAACATCCTGAACCGCCATCACCCTTGGCCTTCCCTTTACCTGATTCAAGCATAAGTAGGTGTACTTACACCCAAGGGGTGTAAGTAGGGTGTGAGCCTAAGCCCAATAGGATACCACCAGTTGATTCCAAAGAGTATGCAATACAATGTGAACAAAACAAGCAATTTTAATACACAAGGTGAAACAGTGTTAAAATTTAAAGAAATGAAACTTTCAAATGAAAACAGTTTTCAATCCGAGAATTTCATAATGTTAGCACATTAAATAGTCATGTGAGCTACTGTAATTTACTACCCAAAACAACCCACAACAAGGGTAAATACCAAAAATCCTATGAGCATCAAAATCAGGAACACCCCTAAGCACTAGGTTGTCTCGGGCCCTATGTACCTCGTACATCAGTGTAGAGTAACCATAGAAAAATATGTTCTCGTGCACGATCCACTAGTAGGGAACATACCCATAACCTAGTGGTCCCCAATCATCATCCAAATAGTTTAGTTAGAGTTGTCTTTATCTATATGCTAAGTGGAACATGGACAAACCCCATCTGATCCACTAGCCGTACTAGTACAAATCCGCCCCACCTAAGTACCCGGGCTTCCCCTTTTTGTGCTCAAACAATTTCAGCAAACAACACACATCCTTTTTCATATAAAATATCACTACTGGTCACAAACAAATTTTATAGTAGCTACACAAATTTTATACCATTTAAAACACACAATAAAATAATTTTATTTCCAATAAAACAACCTCTCAAAACATCACATGGTTTTTTCACCCCAAGCTCTTTAAGATATCCACCTTTCACACTATGATAACACTTGTAAGTTATTAAAACAAAATTTCAGTTCAAAAACCTTTAATGAAACCAAAAATTCAGTTATGGGGCATCCCAAAATGAACTAATAAAAGATTTGAATGGAAACCCCTCAATTTCACCAAAAATTGGAACTTAAAATTCATTTGCATTATAAATGCAACTAAAACCAATTTTTACAGAAACATTAAAGTGAAATAAACATTAGAGTACCATGAAAACAGCAAGAAAATTCACAAAAATTGCACACAAAATGGAATCACCTACCAAATTAACAAAAACCCTTGAATCTCCTTGCGAAAATCAAATCGCACGCCCGCCACACCAAGAGAGAACTAGATCAAACCTAAAACCACACAAATTGGACATGAAAGCCCAAAGTTAAACCCTAGGTTCGAAATCCTAGTTTCTTGAAATTAGTAAACTCAATTATAACCGAATAAACCCTAAGAACAATGAGTTAAACCCAATGTAATTTGAAAGAGGAAAGAAAAGGGCTCATTTACTTGAAGTATCTTGAAGTAGTCACTCCAAAACTCCAGTATCTGAAATTTAAAAGAGCCCAAATTTAGGTTACGTTCGAAAAAGATGTATTATCTCATTTAGGAATTGGAATGGAGGAAAAAGATTCATAATTGAGAGAGTTATGAAAGAAATACTTTACCTCTTCAAATCTGGGCGATTTGAGGAACTCTATGAAGATCGGCCCAAAATCGCAATTCTACAGAGCTCCAAATGGGTGGGAGAGAGTTCTGACGCGCGGCGGGTTTACTGGGGCTTGAGTGAGACTTTGAATCACCGAAAAAGCCCAAATATTGAAAAAGTTATAACAAAATATATTTTTATTTTTAAAACAGGAATCGGGCTTTCGGGCAGGCCCAACCCCTTAGACAAAAACCAAATAACCCATGGTTATGGATTTCTAAAAGCTCCAAATTACCTTGGTGGTGTTAATAGGTTAGGGGATGTCAATTAGGAATTTGAATGGATGAAAAAGGTTGAAAAATGAAAAAGTTATAAAAGATACAAAATTTATTTTTTAATCTAGAATTCGGCTCACGGTTTGGCCCAATTCATGAATACTCATCTATTCCTCCCTAAAACCTAGGAAAACCCCCAAAAAATGAAAGGATGTAAATTAAATGAAAAAAATACCTTTAAAATATGTCTTGTATGTGACATAACCTTTTTACTTCTTTTTTTATTTTAATGTGATATTTTTGTTGACTCTTTTTTTGATGTGGGACTTTCAATGAATATTCTGAGCCTAATTTTAAAATTGTGAGGATGTAATTTCCAAAAGGGGGGAAAGATGTAACATCCCAGGTAAATAAAGAATATGAGATTTTTAAATTTTTTAATATTTGTAAATTAATTATTAATATTACTTTAAAGGGGATTCTATGTTCGATGGCATACCTGGTACACAACAACAGGTTTCTTTAAAATATTATGTTTCAAACAAAGTTGAGTCATACTAAAAAACAATAATATGATTTTATTTTAAATGGTGGTTAATTCCTAGTAGTTTTATTTGTGGGAAGGGACCTAACTAACTAAAATATAAATATACATGTTTTTTAAATTTTTTTACATTTATCCAATAAATTTTAGTGGCTTAAAATAAGAATGAATTTGATTTTAAGCATAAATACTCTAATATACTTCAAAATGTTGATTTACCACCTTTTGATGGTGAAACCTCTTTAAATATATTTTTGGTCACTTTTATATGTACTATTTGAAAAAAAAATTCTTATTTAGAATCAGGATATAAAAATTTACATTGGGAAATGTTTTTGTATTTTTCCGATAAAATTCATTTTTTATGAATAGTGAAAAATACAGTATTTTAATTCAAAACTACCTTTTAATATAAATTATTTTTATGGTTATATTATCTTTTTAAATGGTTTTAAATTCTAATTATATTATATTTTTACCATTTAATTCAATGTTGGTCATTGTAATTAATTTCACTTTGAAATTGGACATAAACAAGCATCAATCTTTGGTAATTATTGTTTCTTAAAAACACACTATTTGTTTCGACAACGGGAATTAATTTTTAATTAATTAATGTAACATCTATGTTTTGAATTTGGTAAACATTTACATAATTTTTGAATTCAGAATATCAAATATATCTTAGGTGAATTTTTTTTTAACATCAATTTTTGAAGAATAGTGAATCCCTTAAGTAGTAGTTAAAAAACTAAATTTTTTATTTAAATGGGATTCTACTACTTATAAGAATTGGATTTTTAAAATACAACATAATATTTTGTTATTATTAAGTAAAATTTGGTTCAATAAGATGAAAATAAATTTCTGTGAATAGTAACTTTTGACTTTTATTTACCACGGTTAAAAATAAATAAGGGAATTAAATGTAAAAAAGAATATTATAATAATAAAAAATTACCTTAACACTTTTAATAACCTTATTGGACGATCTATGGTCGACTGTTGGCATCCATGAGTAGATTTTGGCACCCCATGGAGCCACATGGGATTGATAATGACACTTTAGATTAATTAATTTAAAGTAAAAACAAAAATGACCCAAACAAATATCTTTTAGTAAAATATATTTTACATGGGGTTATATGAGTTATCTTTTTGACTATAAATATTCATTGGAAAGATAAGAATATTTAATACATCATGGTATTTTGTTTATAATTTTTAGATATCATATAAATAAAATCATTTAGGACATAAAAATGATGCAGTATTTACCTCATTAATAAATGATTTACATAAATAAGATTATAAATATTAAAATAGCATCAAAAACTGGTCCAATTTTTATTGGATGAATTTATTTCTACCATGAGTCATCTTATCTTAGACCTTAATGAGTGTTGGACCTTTAGAAATCGATACTATTTACATAATAAAATAATATTTTCACACATTCCTAAAGAACCCCTCCTCCCTTTCTAACAAGCCCTCACTTATAACCCATTAATCACACCTCTAAAGCCCATTGACTCATCCAACCCCCACCCAAATAAGCTCTGAAGATCTCCTTATTCCTCCTAGAAGCCTTACCATAGGCAAAAGGCACTTCAAGAAGTCATTTTTGTTCAAATCAAAGGGAGTTACCCGAATTAAAGGTTACAGTTTCTCTTAAATTATTTTATTTGATTTTACTTCTACAACACCTAAACTCTTTTCATTACATTATTTTATAACAACACTAATATCCTTAATATACTAGGATGTTTTCATGAGAATTATTCGAAATTTACTTACACACACCTCCATCAAATGGGTAAATAACAAATTGTTTCTGTGGATGGAAAACTAACGCCTCATGAAATGATGATTGTTCAATTATCTCCTACTGCCTCTCATGGTTTCCATTAAGATGGAACTATATTTATATATGACTTATATTATGTTTATTTTTTCTTTATGTTTATTTATTTTTCTTTTATATCATACCTTATTGGTTTTCATTATGGGTAAACATGATAATTTCATTTGAGGAAGTGCGGACTACCACCCCCTCAAAGTGAAATGACTCGTTAATTCCATATGTGGGACGTATAAAGGATGGAGTTACTGATATTATATATGATATTATACTATAATTATAATATACCTATGTATCATTACGTTTTAATTCTATTAAAATAAGAAATTTAAATGAAAGTATCGTTCATGCGTACGTACGGCTTACCATATCTATAAATGGTGCATTTCATTTCTTACCTCCAAATGTTATGTACTATTATAAATACATATATATACTGGATATATATGATATATATGATATCTAAATCCTGAATATAATTTTGGATATAATGAACTTTTACCATGTGAACAACTTGTAATTATTATATGTCCATTTTTTAACTAAGGTACCAAATATCGACAAAACAATTGTTATTAACATAAATTATTACATAATGTTTATAACATGGAAATAAGTGATATAAAAGGAATAATAAAATTCAAAAGGTTTCTTAATCAAGTATAAATTAACTTAAGTTTATTATTCCGGATGATCTACGATAAAATGAGTCAAGTCAGACAGGAGGTATGAGATTTCTTATCTCACTTTTAATTCTGCGAGATTTCCATTGTTCGACACTTATTTATTGCATGTGGTATATTGTGTACATTAATTTGATATATACTATCATGATTATATTTCATTTTATTCTATGATTAATTTGGTGGTTATTAACTTTTGGTCATATGACTCGATTGAATTACAACGTGGTAAGGGGTTTTCATCTCACTTTTTATTCCTGTGGGATTCATGCTACATTTTCCAATATTTCATTTTATGTGGCATATGTACTTCCATGATTTTATTCCTTTTGGAATATTAATTAATTTATGGGTATTTACATACTCATTGTATGATCCTCATTTCATGGGGTGTATGTTTGATATGTTACCCAATCGGTAAGGCAACCTTTCACACTTTTCTCTTTAAAAGACATCTTTTTTTGTTATGTCTATTAATTTACATATTCCTATGTTGGGATATGTTATTATAAATCCTTATTGCTTTAAACATTATGTCGAAGTGATGATATGCCCTATTCCTCTCTCATAAACTCATTTTTGGAATTTAAATGTGATGTCGTTAGGCAGTCAAATTTCTGTAAGGGAACTTCTTTACCCAATTTCAGTTCTTTGGGTTAAACTTATATTTATTCCTTATTTCATTCTATGAATATGTGTGAATAACCTCTAATTGTTTTACACTTAATATCCTCTTATATTGGGTGTATTATTATATTTCACACATAATCATATTTTTGATTTGTCCTTAATCTAAGGATCCCATCTTTATAAGGGATTTCATCTCAATTTATATTAAATTGAGACATCATTATTCTTTTGCACCAATTCACTCCTATATGATGTATATACTGCCCATTGGCATATTAAATCATGAATCCCTTTATTTTCGTGATATTATAAAGTTCGGATTAAATGTTATTTCCCAATAATTTGTATTCAAGCGTCTGTCATTTTGTTAAAAACTCTTTAACTAAAATATCATTTGAAATGTTTTAGATATTTATTCTTCTAAATAATAATCATTAATTTACATGTTTGAAAAATGGTTTTTAGGATTTATTTATATGGACATTTATTTTTTCAAATGATAAATCATTAAAAGCTTCAAATTTGTGTGGGACACTTTGATTCATAAATTTCTTTATTAAATGTTTTAAATGGTTTTGATAATGGTTTGATAAAGCATTTTTAATTTCAATATATTAATTTTATATATTAGAATATGGAAATGTTATCTTTCCTTTATACTTGTGTTATGTGTTAGGATTATGTTATGGTTATTGTGCATTATTTACGTATACAAGTGGTTTCGTGTTAAACCCAGGGTGGGTGAGCCTGAGATAGCTCTCAAATGCATTGGGTAACGTAACGAAGGTACAATTTAATATTTCTCCTAAGAGATTTAGGGAATATACATTGATTGGTATTGCAAAGGTGACTCACTATGTAACTGTGATAGCTACAATTTAAGTATTTTATTAGTTCCATAAGTTACATTTATGATTTATTATTTCTACATGTTATTCATATATCTTATGATTTCTGGAGGTATGTTATGATTGAAATGTATGGTTTCATTAATTTGAATTTATTGAGGGACTAATGTTTCTTGTAATTATTTTATCACCCTTACTATGATTTTTATACTCATCCCACGTTTTAAAATGTTTCTCACAGGTTATAAAGATGAATTAGGTTAAGGATGAGATCATGGAAAATTCATGTTGTCTAAAACATGGAAGTAGACATGTCACTTTTTTTAAAGATTTTTTTTATTTTATGAAAAATGGATACTGGTAAGTAGTGTCTACATAAAATATTCAGGTTGTTATATGATAGTTATGTCCTAATTCTATAAAACTCTAAACCTGAAAAGATCCTCAATATGAATTTTTGATATAATTCAAGATTATGTAATGTTTAAGGTTGGGTCCTTATAGATGTGACAACTAATATATAGGAATTACAAAATTAATGTTATTTATAATAACACTCACCATGTGATAAGATATTTACTAATATTATGTTCATTTAATATATAGGTAAAAAAGTACAATGTCAATTAGTTTTAGGGAACCAACTCTAAAAACTCCTGAACATACTTCAATACAAACATAAATACATATATACATGAATATATATAATACATTCATGTATTAACCCCCCCCCCATTAGATTTAATTCTTTTTTCTTTTGATGCATCATGACTTTTCATACCATATCATGGTTTGAAATCACCACACCAAGGATTATATATATACATATGATATTTATACACATATATAAATATATGTTTATTTATCTATTAATATACTTATTTAAATAAAATTTTTATATATGACTATATATATATATTTTAATTTATTAAACAAAATTATTAAATATTTTATTGAATAATATAAATTTCAATATATATATATAATATGAAAATAATTTTGATAGTAAAATTATCTTTTAATATGAATTATCTTTTTTAATATGCAATTTT
This sequence comes from Viscum album, assembly GCA_963277665.1. Lineage (NCBI taxonomy): Eukaryota > Viridiplantae > Streptophyta > Magnoliopsida > Santalales > Viscaceae > Viscum > Viscum album. The sequence goes on along the minus strand of OY728128.1, from coordinate 2,075,764,796 downwards.
TATTTATATTTATATTCTAATATATTTATATATTTATTTGTATATAATCATATATATATATATATATTTGAAAACATGCACACACATAATTATAAATATATGAATATTGTAAATATATATTTATATTATGATTTATATAATATGAATATACCTTAAAAAATGTAATATTATTATAACTTTGTTTTTGTAGTGGAGGACTTTGAAATATTTTAAGGCCTATTCTCATTGTAAGATTTTGAGTTAGTGAAAGATTCTAGAGCCAAGAGATCCTGAGTGTGGTGTCATTAAAAATATTTTACATATTTTATCACACAAGTGAAATTTATTTTTAAATAATGGAATAAATCTCAAACAGAGTCGCATATTGAAAATATGTGGTCACTATTGATTTTATGACTTATATTTTACCCTATGTGGGACCTTTGGTTGGTTGGATCTAGGGGTCCAGTTGGGGGAGCAGATTACGAGTGCATTTAATTAAAAAAATTAAATTATGTATTTGATTTTTTAAAGGAAATAAATCTAAAACCTATATAAATACCCTCTTATAAAAAATCATCATGGTTTAGCCACATAACCCTATTAGGATATAATAAGAGGTATTGTACATTCATCACTATTATATTAGTATTAGAAAATCAATTATAATGAGATCGAGGTGGATTGAGAGGCAATAAATGGTGTGGGAATTCTCCTTCAATGGTAAACACATTTTTTCACAAAAAAAACTGGTTCTAAAATAAGGTAGGTTAGGTCAATTGTGATTTTCATCATTTTTATTAAAATATTGAGCATTTATTTTTTCTATTATTTTTTTATATTTGATTTATATAATATTTTCCGGAGCCCTATTGCCTTTTTAATTTTATTAATCCCATTATAATTTATTATTCTAGAAGATATCACCCTTGGTAATCCAATATTAAGGATCTTTGGTCAATAATTCATGAAAAATAATAGATTCACTATTTATATTCTTCAACCCCCTCTATTCTTATTATTTTTTACCATTTTCCTTCGGGGTTTCAGTTTTCCATTATTTGGGAGGGTTCAAGAATGATTGAACCCTAAGATTAAAGGTTACTTCATGAATGATGATCATATTGGTGATTCAAGGATAGATCTGGAAGGATCATGTATTTCAAGTGATACTTTGTGAACCTAGATTTCTGAGTGGTGATGGGATCAAATGTAAGAGTAAATTAGGTATGTCAAGTGGTTTGTGGGTTCCATGAAGATGAATGAAATCTTATTTTCATCCCCCAAAGACCAAAAAATTGATGCTGGGATGTGCACCCCACCAATTTTAGGTGGTAAAAGAGTGTAATCCATAGTCTTCATACTATATCTAGATAACATATTATGAAATATATTTTTCTTCCAAAATTATGACTACGTAATGTGTGTTGGGATGAATTCATTCCTTGTACCCCTCTGGCTACAACAGATAGTGTTTTAGGAAGTGTGAATATCACACACTGTGTGGAAACACCATATTCAAGCGATCATGTGTTGGTGGCTTGACATGTACTTTGGTAGTACATGGCCAGGGAAAATCCTAGTCACATAGGCACAACCAGCGTAGACAGGTGTGGGCATGTACTCAGATAGGGTAGGATATCTGGAAAACACCATGTACTTGTACATGACTAGGATTCCTAGACATGACCATGTACATGGCCACAGGTTGATATACACTACTATTTATGGAAGATTACATGTAGGTATAGTGTGGCTGAGACAAATTTTGTACCATTGGCAGACATCGTGTAGTGTCACATGGCTTTCCAAGTTATGTTTGGGGAAGAACATTGTTAGGAAGTGAGGGGGGACGCACATTGTGAGGCCATCTATACACACCATGTATTCCCCTTTGGAAATTATTCCTCTCATTTATCATTACCTGGGACATGAATTTTAGCATTCTAGAATCCTAACTTTATAAGATTTAATGTAGAATGGGAAGGTGTCCTTTTTAGTGGCTTCTGAGATACGATGTGAGGTGTTCCAAGCAGGGCACATATTCATCTGATGCATGAAGTTGATAGTGATTAGAAAGGATGATCATATAGTGATCATGGTTAGTATACCCCCTATATCACTATGGTGTGGGTCCCCATACTCATGACCATCCCAGTTCAAACCCCTCCCCCCCACTACAAGGGTGTAGTTCCACTATCTAAAGTGTTGGTATTCCTCAATATCACACTAGGGAATGAGTCCCTCTTTACATATAATGGTAGATTCATTATTCCACCTACATTATTAGGGAATGGTTACTTTATGTATAGGGTAAATAGACCCCAGTCACGCTAGGTTTAAGGTCTCCCATATTCCATATATAAGTTGAGTCAGTATTTTCCCCTACACTACCTGGGCATGGGTCCTCTATATGTAGGGATTGTATTTCCCCATAATTCATCAGGGCATTAGTACTTCTTGTCTTTAGATTAAAACTCCCTATTCTTCATGTTATTATGGATAGATTCTTTCACAGGATTTTCAACTCCCTAAACTGTGGAATATAGTGGAGAGGTGTGATCCCCTAAATATAGATTATATGTTTCTCCACTAGAGTTGTGACTCCCTCAGTTTGGAAGAACAATAGAGTGGTGTGTGACTCACTACATGGATTCTTTCACTAAGTGTAACCCCATTTATTCACTAGCATACAAGAGCTCTATCTTTTTATTGAGTGACACCCCTGAAGCACTAAGTGACGGGTCTTCTATCTAGTGATAGGAACCCTCTTATCGTATTGAGACTTGGGTCCACTATTGTATTTTTTTCATATTGGGATATAGATATAATTGGAAATGTGAGGGTCCTCCACATGGTTTCTTGGATAAACACATGAATTTTTTGACATAGATAATGGACCTTTGAAGCTGTGGCAGCCTCATCATTCTTAGCTAGGATGTAGAGACCAATATACCCTTTTCCTCTTTGTTTATGTTTCCTATTAATAATATTTTGGTTTATTATATTTCTTTGTCTCATATTTTGATTGGTATTCCATCACTGGGTTGAGATGACTATTTATTATCTCTTAGTTTCTCCCATTATGGTTTTTAGGGTATCCTATTGGTGATATATATAATCACCCCTACATGGGATTTTACCACATGTGTCATGAATTATGAAGACGAAAAATAGTTTTATGGTGAAAACTGTATAGAAAAGAGACACATGGGTGAATTTACTGTGTATGGTGTTTGGGAATGGAGATCAAGATCTAGGAACTCTTCAATTTTTCCTATTTTCTAGTTATTACCAGTTCAGGTTTCCTCTTGTATTTCTGGTTGGGCATGTATTTTTCACATTTCTTTTTTTTAATATTTTTTAACACTAATGTATTCACTAGAGGTTATTTCATTCATGATTATACCCTATATATTACCATTTTTATAATACCCCTATTAATTTTTTTATAGAAGTGGATGTGTGAATGCGTATAGGTACATTAGGATAGGGCCTCCCATTTTATGTTTTTCCATATCAACACATATCGACAGTCCATTCCTATTAGAGGATATTAGGGGGTTATGATAATTCGACTTTCCTCTGTCTAGGTATTCCCTTTTCGGGAGGGTCATTATAGAGTGTTATTAGGGAAGTTTATTCCTTAAGATGGTGTTTTGACTTTTTCCCTTTGTGGGGATGGATTGGGACTTAGGGAAACAATATTTGAGTGTTTTCAGTGCTTCTTTCAATCTAGGTATCTTGTTGAAGGTGTGGTGGACAAATTATACATTCACTAGAATGTTGACTACATATATGTAAACTTATCATACTAATACATCCACTTCTAGAAAATTACCCTATACCCATGTTTTTTGTACAACCATGGGTAAAGGTATTGGATGGGAACCTATACCCATGGTTTTGGAAAACTATGGTTATATGTTGTAAATTTTCACCTATACCCATAGTTTTAGATAAACTATGGGTATAGGGTTTTTTTCAAGGATTATACCCATTATTTTTCAAATAACCATGAGTATTGGGGTTTTTGAAGCAATTTTACCTTGGTTTATAGAAATCCTTAGGTATAGGTCATTCATATACCCATGTTTTTTCAAATATGGTTGTATAGCTTTACAGCATTAAGGCGGGGAAAAAATATTTTCATAGGACAAAACAAATTGCAGGAATACATATTACCTTAGTTTTCCACCTATAGACATGGTTTAGATAAATATATAAATGTAAATATATATCTATATATATAATTTAATGTGGTTTAGTGGTTAGGTGTGGTAATTGTAAACAAGTCGTATGGGGATCGAAACTCACAACCAGTGATTTTTTAAAACATATACCCACAGTTTGGAAACCATGGGTATAGTGTAATAGAATGGTGGCATACACATATAGCCATTGTTTTTAAACATTGGTAATAGAATTTTTAAATTGTGGGTATAACATAGAGCTATACTGACGTCTAAACTCTCCATTGTTCCCAAAACCATGGGAATAACCTATATCCATTGTTTGGGGGACTATACACATGGATTAAAACTGTGAGTATATATTCCTTTTGCAGTAGTGATCGGTTATGATAAAAAATGGAACATGAATCATATAGGATTGATTCATTTGAAATCAATTTTTAGGTTATCTCCCCATTATCTCTTTTCATTGTGGTTCATATTAATGATATTTATGATGCCATAGAGATGATAATTTTCTAGTAGTTTGAGATAGTGTCATGATTATGATTGATTGAGAAATTAGCCCCTATTTTAGAGACCCACCCCAGATATTTTTTCCTCTATGAATTCATCAGGATGTTCTACCAACTATTGAGCAGTGTATGGATCCTTTAGTGGATTAGGAATATGATCACCCACATATTGTCCAATTAATGACTCCAACATGTTAGTATGATGGTAGGAATAGACTTATCATGTTGTGAGAGTTCTAATGATGGTGATCATTGAGTTTTCATAACTATATGGACACTTAGGTAGTGGATATTTGACTCGATATAGTTGTTCAGGTCTTCCATCATTTGGACCCCAATAGACAAGATGGTTTCAATCATGAGAAATTTTGTTTATAGAGCTATAGATGTGTCTAGTGGTATTAGCAGATGATGCACCAATGAGGAGTGCACAACATGGAATTTGGGGATATAGTTAACCTATTTTTTGGGTGAGATAAAATTTACATATTGGGTGGTAGAGGGCTGGTATGAGACTATCGTGTGAACATGCCGAATTGATAGGACACCTCTTGAAGGTGGTCCTGGATGTGAGACTTCTACAGGGTGATGTAGGGCATCGGTAGAGCCCTAATTCAGTGATTATTTAGGATAATTCTAGCACATAATGAAGAGTGACACTTACACCTATATGATGTGTTCTTGTGACAAGATTCGAAACTGTGAGGGTGATTCATTGCCACCACAAGTGGATAGTGTTAATGTGTAATGTTTGTGTTCCTTTTATGTTAATGTTTGAGGTCCATTGATGTAATAATGTGTTTGACAAAGACCTAATTTAGTTTAATAGGTTGGAATGGTAAATGAAAGATTTAGGTGGTAGCAGCTTGTTGATCAGATGCTTCGAGTATTGTTTGAGGTTCAATATGTGTCTCCACTACACCAAATGCAGTTTTCTCATAGTGTAGTGATCCACATTTCCCTCAATGTAGCCACTATTTGTGACCTAGAAATACTAGTATAGGCCTTTTTTCTTCACCCTTTTATTGGAGGCATCTGTAGATAAGATTAGGGATCACAGGATTCTATTAATGGCATGACCTAAAAATATGTTGAGAGATATCATTGCATGAAATCTTTTTATAGGGGAAGTATGGACCTATGGTGTTATCCTCGGTATGGATTGGTCATCTACCGTCCATGGTCATTTGATTGCTACCAGTGAGTGTGGTAGTGCATCCAATGTGGGGCAAATTTTCCTCCTTTGATAAGGAGATATCTATGGGTAGAGTATAATGATCTCACTTGCAGGAGGTTACTTCTTATTTTTAATTGGCTCGTACTACCCATAGACCAGTGGATGTTATCATTGCTCATCTTATTTTAGTTGTGGTGGAGTTTGATAAAGTCTCTCCTTATGATGTGTTGAGTTTACCTCCCAACTAAGACATATAATTTTATATATACCTACACCCTAGGATGGAATGATATTTTTATTCACATAGAGGATGGCCCTGGGTAGCTATGATAGATGACATTTCAATTTGAGGGTCTATTGAGGGAGGGATTCATATGACCCTGTGGGTTTTCATGGGAAGCCAAGTCATGTTCACATCAACAGAAAATTAGGTCTTGAGGATAGCTGTATATTTATGTCACCTAAACTAGGTGACTGTTAGGGGAGTATATGACCCTTATAATTTATGAATTCTTCACCTATTGGTTTGGGGAATGGTGGTTCTTGAATATTTACCATAGGGAAGTTTGTCACTACATATCAGTTAGAGAGTAGAATATATCGAAAGTGACTTTCTAGATCCTCTATGGATTCCTTGAAATTTTTATGATACCTTTTCACATTATGGATTCCTAGAAAAGTTTCTAAGTCATTTGAATCAGACCCGTTGTTTTTCGTGGATAGGTTCTTATAGTTATTCTATTTGGACACCCTTGTGTTCTCAGCATCTGAGGAAGATCCTGAAAGAAACTTGAGGATGGTTCTATAAATACTTCAAGAGTACTATATTCATTGGAACACCTCAGGGAGTTAGCAATAGATTTAGAGGACCACATCTCATGATATTTCCTCTAAAACGTGAGAGGTATAGTGGACCTAGTATCGGTGTAGGTGGTATGATCTTGAGGGCCACCCAAGGGAATGGTCATGGTATTAGATAGTCACATTGTGGTTTTCCATCCATTGTTTTCGAGTGTGGTAACAGAGTAGATGACCTAATTTCTATTTACCTATGAGGGTGAGGATAGTGAAGTGTACCTCTAGTCAATGGTTTCTACCTGTCATGACCCATTTCAAAGGGGCCTATGAAATGACTACCCCAAGAAGACCTCCAATAGAAATAGGCGGGTGACTAGTTCTGAGTGGTGATATCCCACAAATGGGAGGCATTAGCCTAATGTTCCTGTATGCACACGCACATCTCCAACCAACATATGCTAAAATGTAAAAACACTATGTAAAAAATGAATGGAAATCACTAAAACACACAACTAGAGTACGATATGATGTAAAGTAAATTAAACAAGGATAAACACAAGACCACCAAAAAGAGTCTGTACATAATTCAAACTGAAACATTAAAGAGACCATCCTATTCCAAGGGAGAGGAAAATGTCAAAGGTATTCTCCTAGAAAACACCTCAGTAATCCTGACTTCATCTATACTCTACCCTCTCCTAGTCCTCTTAGGACACCATCAAATGGTTGCTCATCTGCAAAAGACGTGACACGAGCATGTATAGACCATGCATGGGTAAGTATAAAAATACACAGTAGGTCACCCCGATGACACGAAACATGAATCATGAAGTACAGTTCAATAAAATATTCAACATTGTATAAAAAATAAATGTATTAGAGTAAATCCAAGATCTAATCAAGAGAGACACAACACCATCTGGTAGTCATAACCAACTTCCATCTACAAAATTCTGCTTGAAGCAGGCTCGTTCCAGGAGAACTTACTCATCAAGACATGATATTATCGAAGACACTTTACGAATAGGTCTAGCTCATTTAAGATCCACCAAAATAGAATGAATTGGTAAAGTAATAATATGATACATAGGCATGGGATCACTTCAAGACCATTAGGAGATACCATAGACCCAATCTGGGTCAACCTGCTACATAGGGGGTCATGCCCAGAACTGCGGGGGGATATTGTGGACCCTACCGATGCGGCCGAATAGATGGAGGACCAATGCTCTACTCTCATAGGTTATTCTAATTCCAAAACTCTATTAGGGGTGATAAAGTATCACACTCCAGTCTTGAGGGGGTGCGGGGACAATGTACTCTATCTAATACTCATCCTTAAAATGTATTACAATCTAGTTATGTGGATTTAATGTTGTACTAAATCCTCATGGAAAGAACCAATGGTATTCTCTCAACCTTTTCTGGCTCAAACTAAAAACACACCATTGGTCTCAAAAGGACCTTCTCAAAATTTAGGTCTCAATTTTGTAGATAGCTCATCACTTGGATGCCCCATTTAGGAGTTATGACTATTTTAAGTTATAGGGGTTATTGTGCTAATAGACCGACTATTGGGGTATATCCTCCTACCACACCAACCTACTTATGTGGTCAAGAACTATGGTCAATTTCTCATCATTTGGCCACACATTTTCTTCATCAACGGTTAGCCTTCATTGCTGACCATCATGCTCGACTGTTGCGGTCGGTCGTCTCAGTTGGTCATCATAGTCAGATGCCACTGGGCTATGCCCTGGTTTCCCCGGATCCAACCCGGGTCCAGCCAGACCAACCAGCCTAATCCTACTCTACCCATCCACCTGACCTAGACCACCTATCCCATCACCACATCCCATGTAGTTCCACTTCCACACCCATCTCCGTTGACCTCTTCGGCTCCCTGCGTCCACCACCATGCACTACCGTGCACTGCCGCCTGCGTCGGTCGTTGTCGACTACACTTATACAAGCCACCTCACATCCTCTGATTACTGAAAATCTAAATTATCATAGATCTGAGCTCATCAAAGGCTCCACTTCATCAAATAATGCCTCTTTCCTTTAGATCACCGCTCAAAATGAATTTAATCGCTATTATTAATTGTATGTTGATGAATGCTGAAGAACACGAATATGGGAATCATCCAATTTCTGAAAAAATCCGTCTCCATTGTCGCACCTCTATTGTGCCTTGTTTAACCCATGTCTATAATATCATATCACTACGTCATAAATTGGGTGTGAAACTATTGAATGATTGGAATGTGTCAAATCCCAATCCAATGAAGAACGCTCATGGTGAAATGTGGAATTGGGGGATAAAAGAACTATAAATAAAGTGAAATAAACCTCAATTGATGTTTGTAATGATCTTTTTTGTTTCTATTAGAATGGAAAATGAATCCATCATCGATTTAAACCATGGAAAATTCTCCCAATAAAATCCCCAAAAAATGAATCCCCTCCCGTAATACACACCATTTGTGAATCAATCTATTTATCAATTGATTCATGTTCATTGTAGAAATTAAGAATAGGGAGTTAAACAATTCTAAAAATTCCCTACATTGAATTGGATTGTTCTTTGATGATGACTGAAGTTGCATCACATTCATTTGGAAGATCTTCAGAATCTGAGGTTTTGTCGATTAGACGATCCTGAATTTGTCTTCATTCACCTGATAGGTTTCCCCAAGGTTCTCCCTAGTGGTCCACCAACAAATCAAGGGTTATTCATCTATGCTTGGATTTCCAACATAGAAACCCATTTAAATATTGAAAACTAACTACATCAAAATAATTTTTTTGTTATATTATTTTATTCCAATTAAATCCCATGATGCCTTTTTCACAAACACCTCACATTGACAATGGTTATCTCACACCTAGGGAAAAACAACATTTCAAAAAAAATGGTGGTCACATATATCCATTTTGAGTCCCTCATCATGAGTTATTTGAATTTAAAAATAAAATTATTTTATTTATTTATTTTATTTATAGTTACGTCCTTGCTGACTTTTTCTATAGATGACCCACAATGACAAATGTTAGTCCACCCTTAAGATAAAGTTGATGTTTTGAATTCAAAAGATCCACTAGATTTATTATCTCGTCACCCATTGGGAGATATTATACATTTTTAGGAAAACTGTGCCCACGTGCTACTAAACATATTTATATTTTTCAAAAAATTGTTCCGGGAACACGGGGCCTCAGAATTGCACGTTCTCTCATCGCCTGGTCTCAAAATTAATACATATAATATAAAAAAAAAATTAAAAAAGTAATAAGAGTTATATTCTCCCATACTTGGGTATTTATATCCCTGGGAATCCAAAACAAGGGCTACTCAAATAGATTAGGGTGTTAAGAATGAATATGAGCCTCTCACTCCAATATTCTCTCCTGAAGATTCTTATACTACCACCAAACACACACTAAAATAATCAATTTCCAATGAAATATCATCTCCTACCGATACTCGATCTCCATTAAGTACTCAAGAAAATTTGTTTCATCCTTGCCTCTAGTCTTGCCCAGGTGAATGATGTGTGATGGGTCTTTCACATACATGGTCACCCACGACATGTTGAAGATGTTTTGTACCCAATATAACTATGGTGGTAGAGCCACGTATTATTCCACATCACCAACAAAATTTAGTATCTATAAAGTGCCGATGAACCTCAGATATTGATTTTCACCCTAGAAATATCATTGAAATTCCTTTTGAGGTGAAACCCAAACAAACACAATGTCTTCTTTCTTTAACTCTAATGGCCTCTATCGCCTGCTATCTTAAGACTTATGGCATATCTATGTAGAATTAATCCACTACTAGATGATATTCACCTTCAAAGTAGTATCTTATATCAAATCATTTAACATGAGTGCTGACTCACCTTGGTCATTCCAAAAAAGGAGTGACTTGTAGGTTCACCTGTAAAAATCCCCAAATGGTGACATACCAATGATGGTTTGGTGACTGTTGTTTTATGAAAAATCTACCAGTGGTGGGTGAAATTACCAACTATATCCAATGTATATCATGAAATACCACTTCATTTCCTTCATTACCTGAAGGGTTATTTCTGTCTGGTCAACAATATGGGGGTGAAACATTGTGCTCAAGCATAACTAGGTCCCAAACACCTCTGGTAATCCCTTCCACAATTGGGATGTAAAATGAAAATGAAAATTATAAATAATAATTGATGGAACTCCATAGGGTTAAACAATCTAATTCACGAAGAGACATTTCAAAATCTATACTAAACTCTTCTCTAATATAGAAAGGAAGTGGGCTGACATGTTAAGTCAATCCACGATCACACAAAAGGAATCATTTCCCCAAGACATATATGGAAATCCCATCAAAAATTTCATTGATATCACATTACACTTCCATCCTAGAACCTCATGGGATTGGGGAAAACATGGTGGAACCTGGTGCTCACTCATCACTTACTGATATGTAAGGAAAAGATAAATAAACTCTGCAACTCCCTTCTTCATTCGTGGCCACCAAAACTAGCATCATATATCCGGGTACATATTCACCACACCTTGATTTACCACCAAAGGGTATGTATGAAACTTCCTCAAAACATCCTCCTATAATTACATTTGTACTACTATACACCCACTGAAAAGAATGATATTCTACCCACCTTTTGAATATCCATCAACAACATGCCCTGTGGAAATTTGGGAAAATAAGGTCTCATTGTCGGTATCCCTATGTTGTTCCTCCCTGAACAAATGTAAGAGTAAAGGGGTGACAACCATCAACTAGATGTAAGTTTTTCCATCTCAATCCATAAAGGATAAATTCAATGAGTCTAGATACTATGATTCCTCATTCAGAAACTGAAAATTGGATCTCATATTGAGATCATCTTCCACCAAATTCCTCCTCCTATTAGTACAGATAATCAAAAAGTCATAGTCCTGGAGGAAATCTAGCAACCACCTCTATCTCAGGTTTAGACCCTTGTGATAGAAGAAATACTTTAGACTCATACTATCATATTATAGGATAAAATGATCCCCCATCAGGTAGGGTCTCCATATCATCAATGATAATAATACCAATTCTAACTCAAGATCATAGGTCATGTAGTTTTTCTTATGTGGTCTCAAATGTGGTGAAACACATTCAATCACTTCTTGACTATACATTAGTAAAGAACCAAGCCCGATTACTAATGCATCATAGAATAATATGTACTCGACAAGCTCCTTTGGAAATATCACGATTACAGCTTGTCATTCTCTACCTATTATCTTAAAATAATTAACCTATGGTCAACCGTCAAGAACCATTGTAGCCCTCTCAGCTGATCAAATGGGATCATCAATCCTCAGTATTGGATACATTTTCTCCACGATCTCCTAGTTTAGTTTCCTTAAATCCACACATAACCTCAATCTCACATCTGCCTTCTTAGAAAACAAAATTAGGGCTACCCAGGGTTAAACACTAGATCTCAAGAATCCCATTCTACACTAACTTGATTTCCTTTTTCACTAAAAGGGAAAAATAGTCCCATCACTACGGACACACCACACTATTTTCCTAAAATAGTCAATCAAATCATGAACCATAGATAACCAATCCATGCCAAGAATGATGTCACGGGGCCTCGATGCTACAACCCAGAGATACAATTGGAAAATCTCACCTCCATGTTTCTAATCACACTATCGGCACCAATGTGTGATCGTCGAGTCTACTCTAGTAGGATCCTCAAATCAAAAACGTCAATTTAATTATTCAACTTGAATCTCTATGAATTGAACCAGATTCCTGGAAAAAAATAATGACTATAACATGTGTCTATCAAATTAGAAGATAATGTAGAAAATAAATAGATTGTACCTTGAATCATTTCTATAGCCCCTTGGTCATAATCCTCAACCACATGTTTTTATCCACTCACCATTACTCCAACTCCTTAGGCCTAGCATGGAACCACTTGGGGGTGATGGTGGTAATTTTTGGAAACATCTACCACCAGATGCGGCTCTACCAACTCCTCTTCCATGTCTATCACCTTATGGATCTATCTTCTCCGATTTTTGTTTCTACCTTGGCGGTCCATCCATTGTCTCCTTGTGAGAAGTACAGTGGGTTGGACAGTCTTGAGTGAGCTGTAATCTATCATCACCTAAATATAATCACCTCTCTCTCTATGCTGACTAGACCCACCCTATGAACCCAGAGCTACATATCATTGGTCTTGGGGCATCCTCATGAATCGTATCGTATGTCCACATCCCTAAGACTAACGTTATCTCCCTGTTGTTGAGGTCTATACACCTTCTTTCCCAATGATGTAAATCACTGGTCGTATCCACTTATCCTAGAAAATTTCGACAACCAAAGCATTCTCAAGAACCACTTTATAAGTAGGAATGCTCAAAGGAATAACATAGGCTCAGATGTCCCTATGTGTTCCTCGCTCGATGGTCCGAGCCTAGAAGTACTGAACTAGTTTAATATCCATAAAGTACCTAGAGAGGTTGGTATGACTCGATGAATACTCAGATACCAACATTTATTCATATCAGAGCTATAGAAGATCCTTTATAGCATAACCCTTAGCTTATAAGGTGATAATTTCTCTCTGAAAAGGTTCTCCAACATTTTACACAAAAGATATTCCTAAACATAATATTGGGTAACTAAACCCCACCATCTCCCAACTAAGCTGTATGAAAGGCTCATTGCTAGGACCTCTATCTGATCTAATAGTATCACGAATAGATAGAAAACATGGGTCACCACTTCAAGATAGTCCTCATCCACTTGTGGGTCAGGATATCCTAAGATCTGGAGGGGTCCATGCTTCTAAAACTCATGATGTAGGCTCACCCTGTGAACCTCATCTGCTATTATTGTGGGTACCGTGTAATTATCTATAGTTTCTGATATTGATGTTTCACCACGTAGATGTGATATCTATAGTAAAAATCCTTGTACTGATGCCTCACCAACCAGCGGATCGTCCTCATGATCATGTGTCAGAATCCTAGCTAGCTATCCACATAGAGATTTCCTAAAATAAAACAAGATGTACCATGGTCAATTGAGTATATTTTCGGATCTGATTTAAGAAGGACCTTGAAAACACAACCATTCCATTATGATGCTTATACTATTGTTTTCTATATAACTAGTATTATCATGTACCGAGTTGAAAAGAAGACGATCAGAGTCTGGATATATAAATACATCAGCCGCCACATGAACACCGGAGTCCCTGGCCTAAAAGACGAACTTGAAACACTAAACATTGTTTCCCTAAACCAACATCACAGACTCCCGGTTCTAAAGTCTAACTGACCTCCTCTAATACCACTTTCCAAGACCTGTCATAGAGGGGCCCATGTTGTGACTACCCCAAGCCCACCTCCAATTGGTCAGGGACTAGTGACTAGCACTAAGTGGATATATCCCCCAAATGGGAGGCATTATCCTAAATACATGTACACACATGCACTTATCCATGCCCCAAATGATGAAATGTTAAAACAATAACTAAATAAATCATGAAAATAACTATATACAACAACTAGAGTATGAAAAAAATAATAGTAAAGTTAACAGGGACAAACACAAACCGACCACAATGAGTCTATATAGAACTATAACTAAAACTATAAAGATCCAAAATTGATCAATGGGTGAAGACTATGCCAATGGTATGCTCTAGGAAAACACCTTGGTCTTCCCATATCTATATATGCTCCGCCCTCTCTTAATCCTCATAGGACACCATTAAATGGTCTCTCTTCTTCACCAGACACGACATGTGTGGGAAAATCATGTGTAGTGTTGAGTATAGCAATACTCAGTAGGAAACCCAAAATACACTAAACACAAAGCACCATGTATAGTCAGATAAATAAAATATGTAACACTGTATACTAGAAATATGGTCTAGTGGAAACACCTAATATACTTAGTAGAGACACCATGCCATCAGGTTGTTATAACCAATAGTGAACTACAGAATTCTATTCAAAGAACACTCGTTCTAGGAGAAATTACTCCTTGGGCCATGTTATCATCAGAGAAACTCGATGAAGAGGTCTATCTAATTTATTACCATCCCAAAGGTAATTCATTAGTCAAGTAATATTATGATGCAGAGAGTGTGGATCATGCCTAGAGCCATTTTAGGATACCACTAACCCAATCTGAATAAACCCACTTCATAGGGAATCAGGACCAAAACCACTGCAGGATGCAACAAACCCTACTGATGAGTCCCACAATATAGAGGAACAACATTATACCCTCGGAGGTTATGTTGATTCCAAAAATCCACTAGGTATGATAGGGGAGTACACTTGAGTCCCAGGGAGGGATATCATACTCCGTTTGAGAGTTGACCTCTAGAGGGGATTACAATCTAGTGAAGTGCATGTCATGTCATACTAAACCCTCAAGAAAAAGACCATGAAAATTCTCTCAACCTATACTAGTCAAAACTAAAAACTAACCATTAGTCTCAAAGGACGGTTTAATGGTTAGGGTATCGACATCATAGATGGATCATTGATAAGACAATCCATTTAAGAGTTATGACCATTTGAAGACGTAGGGATCACTATGCATGTGGATTGACTATTGTATTCATTCCTCCTACCCTGAAAACCTACCACTATAGTCGAACATGATGGTCCAAATGCATGGTCACTGGACTTGCGGTCGACAGTCACGGTCAGATGCCACCTGCATCTGCCCCACTTGCCCCGGATCCCACCAAAGCCCCCCTGGGTTCGGCCGGGCACACAAACCTTACCTAACCCACTATGATGACGTGATCCATCTGGCACAGACCATCTGCCTGACCCAGCTCACCTGGCCCATCACAACATCTCATGTGGTGATGCCACCTCATCTGCATCTATCAGCCCCACCAGCTCACCACGTCTGTTGTTGTGTGCCACCACCTGTGTCGATCATCATCGCCATCACTTTAATGAGTCACCAAATCTCCTCCAATTCCTAAAAAACTTAATGTTCATAGATCCGGGCATGTCCAAGCCTCACCATTGTCAAAACACATCACATCATCAGATCTACTCATAAAAAAGGTTAAGAATTAATTATTCATTGTGTGTTGAAGAAAACTAAAGAAAAAGAATTCAGTAATCATGCATCATCCAAATTGATCTATCTCCATCCTCACAGCTCTGTCGTCTAGTTTCAATACCAGATCTGTGATATGGGATCACTACTCCAAGAATCGGGTGTCCAATAATCGATTTATCAGGATTTGTTGAACCTCGGGCCAATGAAGAAGGTTGGTGGTGAAACACAGAATTGGGGGAGAAAAGCATAATAAATCAAGAGGAATGAACCTCAATCAATGTTATATTAAATCTTGTTTTGTTTCCATTATAAAATAAAATTAATACATCGCTTATTTAAACCACTAAAACATCTCCTGATAGAATCCATGAAAAAATAAATCCCATCCCGCAATACACACGATCTGTGAATCATTCTGTTCATCAATTGATTCTCATTCATTATAGAAAATATTAATGGGGAATTTCCTAATTGAAACACAAAACCCAACATTATTTGGTTCAATTTCTTGTGAAGATCGAAATTGTTTATATTTCACTAGAATGATCTGTCAAATCTGAGGTTGCTAAGATTATCTGGTCCACAATCTGACGTCGTTCACCTAAGAGAATTCCCCAAGGTTATCTCTAGCTCCCCTCCAGATTATCCTATGTTATGAGGATAAATATATATTCCCAACATATAAATCCATTTTAATATTGAAATATCACTGTATTAAAATAATTTTTTATGAAATTAATTTATTCCATTTATATCTCATGATTTTTTTTTCAAAAACTCTCACACCAACAAAGGTTATGACGAACCTAGGGAATATACTACATTAACAAATCAATAGTGGCATCATATTTATAATTTGAGTCTCTATTGATGAGTTATTTTTATTTAAAAATAAAATAATTTAACTTAATTATGTTATTTACAGTTACGTCCTTGGTGTCTTTTTCTACAAATGACATACACTAACAAAAATTAGGTCATGCCTAAGGTAAATCTGATGTTATTAATTTAGTGGTGCCCATAGATTTAAAATATGGAAACCTTTATAGATGTTTTTTTAAATTTTATGGAACACTGTTATATGATATTAAATATATTTTTATTTTTAAACATTTTTTAGGGAACATCATGCCTCGGAATTTCACGTCATCATAGAACATAGTCTCTAAATCCATCCATATAATATCAACAAATAACGCATGGAATATTTGAGATGTTACATTACCCGTGTGGTTCTTCAGTGAGGTTGGGAGGAATATCATGAGGATGTAAATTGGGAGATAATTTTTTACTAGTTATCCAATGGATATATTCCAAATGAATTCCCTAATGGTGAGTATAAAATCATCCTTATTCAATTATGATTGGAGGAACTAGTCATTCTATAGAAAAATGTTTTTATGAGGTTTCATTCCCTTAATAGTACACCTTTTGGTGGGGGGGGGGGGAAATTTCTAGATCCTTTTGAATCAGTTCAAGTCGCCAAGGATTTTTTATATTATTGAAGGTTATAGCTCTAAATGTATCGCCAACCTATAGGTGAAGACTGAGGTTCTCTGATTATAGTGGAAATTGGGTAGTATATTTGTGTTTCTAGTGGTGGGGTTTCCATAGTCAATAAGTGTTCATGATGCTATTAATGTGGTCATAGTTGGACTCACCAGGTTAACCCACTTCATACCCATCAATGGGTATAGTTTAGTGAAGTTTTTGTGATTCTTGTGTGTGTAAGTGGTAGTTCATATTCATGGAATTCACTTAACAAACATTTCAAACTATGATGTTCAATTCACATAATGAATATGGTAGAGGTTTTATGAAGCATTTGGGACTCATTTGTGCTTGATCACAATGTTTATACCCCAAAAAAGATGGCCATGGAAAGAAATCCATTAATATTTTAGAGAACATGATTTGGAATTACATGATAGCTAAAGACATATCTTGGAATATCGTCTACAATAAGTGGAGTATGTACATCACAACAATTACCATTTCTTCATTGATGTATAAAAATATTATTTCATTTATGTGATATTATTTCAATAATAGTTATACTAGTCATAGTTAGAGGGATATAGCCCATTTGGTCCCAGGGTCTATGTTAATGATTATTTTTAGGAGGTGCAATCTATCCTAGGAACGATGAGGACTACCAAAATTCGTCAGATATCCATTGTGGACTGATGAACGTGGTCTTTGGATTACAATGATAATATTATATATCTTTATATATCTCACCTTATAAAGATTATATTTATTTTATAGGGATGACATGATATAATTATGGTTCATAGGTCCACCTTCCAATTACTACATTGGGTAAATGAGGCATTATACTGCTAGTTAATGTGACTACAATTAGTCTGGGTTCCTAGTGTTTTCCATTTTTCCAAACTATAATTACATTTGAATGACTCTTGGAGAGATGTTAATTAGGTTGAGCTAGATATTGAGTGTCGAGCTACATTTTTTATGAGTTCAAGGAGCCTGATGGTGTTTGAGAACTGGTAATAGAAGACCCTTCATGGAAAAGTGTTCCCCTTGAGTGTGTGTTTTTTGACATCATGGGAAGATTCAGGATAACTCAAAGGTATGGTAAACCTTGATACAATCTCAGTATCCTCCCATGTGAGTAGGAATACACTTTTTGAGACAATCTAACTTGAAAGTGGAGAGATTGTAACGACATTGGTTTTTTCATGCAAGACATTGGAATATTTTATGGAATATTTTTAATGTCAATCATTGAGTCAATTAGATAGATTCTTGTCCCATAGAGCCTTGATTTAGTGACATTAAAATATTAAATATATTATATGACACTTTTTCTATTTTTTAAAATATAATTGAATAAATCATTAAAGGATTATCATATGGGAAATATGAGACTAGGTTGGATTGCAGGAGGCAAAGTTGAGACTAGCTAGGACCTAGGGTTGGTCGACACTAGATGTCCAATTGAGACAGTCATTGGCGTGTGTGTTTAATTAAAATAAATAATTTTATTTATTTATTTTCCTTCAATAGACCTAAATTTAAAACCTCTATAAATACCAGATTATAATAAATCACTAGGGTTTAGTTTCATAAACCTATGAAGATTTTAGTGGACCTCTTGGATTTTCTTCATTGGTGGATCAGAATCAGACGATGATTGAGAGAAGAAAAACAAAGCAGGAATTCTCTTTCAATGTAAAATGAATTATTTACCAACAACAGATCCTAACTAATGAGGAGGATCATCAATTGTTGTTTTCTCCCTTTTAGTTAAAATAGTTATCATTTATTTTTATCCATTATTTCCTTATATCTAATGTATTCTTTCTTCGCATGAGACCAATTTCTTGTTAATTTTATTAATCTGATTAAACTCTGTAATTCTACATTCCATAACAACTAGTAATCCATGGATTATAATCATTAGACAATAATTCTTGGTCAATGATAGATTCACGTTGTTTATTTTCCTAATCCCCCTCTATTATTTTTATTCTTCACCATTAAGATATGTAGTTGTGGTTCAACATTTTCGATGCAGGTTCATGCATGATCAATACCCCAAATTCATAGTTTCTCTATGAAAAAAGAATAGATTTTTTATTCACTTATTGATTAAGTTGGATCATTGGTATTGATTGATGCTTCGTGGATTTGGTATTCCAAGCGGTGATAGTATCAAGAATGATATAAGGGGAGGTTCATCAAGTGGTTTTTGGGCTCTAGGTAGAAAAATGGAATCCAATTTCCTGCCATCAGAGGCCAAAACAAATAGACCTGAGGTGGCCCCAACAATATTCTAGTGTTCAAATGGATACATTTGTGATAGTATATTCATATCTGGACAACATGTGAAGAAACAAGAGTTTCTAACCCTCTCCCCCCACCACATAGTGTGTATTGTTAAAAACACATTCTGTGTATTCCCCTGTATATGAAAGCTAGGTTTTTGGGTGGAGATAAATATCAAACACCATGTGGACCTACCACATTCTATGTTTGCCTGTGATTTTCTATCAGCAAGTACTATGGGATTACATAAGAACAGTCAAATATATGCATAGAGGCATTACTAGAGTGCATTGGCATGACCACGTACTCATATATGGTAATTGTAATTGGACAAGGCCATTTACAAAAATAAATACATGATACCCAAACACAACCATGTAAACAAGCATGGGATGATGTATATTGGCATGACCCAAAGAGCACAGGTAGGCCCCGAGTGGTTGATATAAGCCATGATCCAAAAATACAAGGCATATAGTGTGACATGGTTTTCCCATCAGTGTCCAGGTAAGAATACAGTTAGGTAGTGAGGTGGGGAAACATATCATGTTATCCCCCCATACACTTAGTGTATTCTCATTTTTAACATTTTCCTCTCAGGTCTCCTTCCTTGAGACTCAAACTTTGTCCAGTGAATAGCCTATCATAAGTGATTTTCCATGTAGAACGATATGGAATTTTTGGTTATTGATTTAATGATACGATTTGAGGTGTTACAATAATTAAGATTCTTTAGGTGATGCTTGAAAATGGATGTGGTCGGTCATGATCATCAAAGAGTCATTAGGGTCATTATTCCCCATGTCGCACAAGGGCACAAGTACCAATGCTCTATATAGTTAGATTCGGTATTCCCCCTATACTACCAGGGAGTGAGTCCTCTGTTTATAGGGTTGGTATTCCCTCTATCTCATAAAGGGAATGGGTCCCCTTCATTCCTTATATAGGTAGAGTTGGTGGTTTCTTTTGCACTACCAAGGAACAATTACTCTATCTTTGGTGTTCATATTTTCCCCTAATGCTTTAGTCTATGGGTCCCCATTATCTTTATAGTGGGACACCCCTGTCATAGAGATAGCAGGGTGGGATTCCTCTACTAGATTTGTGGCTCCCTTAGCTATGTAACACGACATTGAGGTGTTACAGGCCTCAATATGTATTTTTTATTTATCTAATATAGTAGAATATGTCTTTGATATATTGAATAGTTTTAAAGTGTGACCTCCTTCACATGGATTCTTCCACATACTAACACCCCCATGATTCACTAGGGTGAAGGTCCCCTCTATTAATTTTTGTTGTACCTCTCGTATCCCCTCGTGGTTTAATTTTCATGATCACAATCACTTTCATGTTTATCTAACATTGTTTTAAGTGTTTTTGTTTTATAGGCAAAAGATTTCCAAGGAAATGGGCCATGAAGCACATCAAGTGGACTGAAATTCAGTCCACCGGCCAACCGGTGTGATAGCACCGGCCAGCCGGTGGAACTGGCAGAGGCATTGCCCACTGCCAGGTTCCACCGGTCGACCGGTGGCTCTGTCACCGGTCGACCGGTGGCATCCAGCCCAAATAGTGTTTGCTACTGTCTTGCCACCGGCCAGCCGGTGGCTCCTCCACCGGTCAGCCGGTGGCACCTGCACAGAGTGGCAAGCTACTGTCCTGCCACCGGCCAGCCGGTGGCTCTGGAACCGGTCAGCCGGTGGCCCCTGGATAGAAATCCTCATCCTTTTTCAAGGCACCGGCCAGCCGGTGGCCCTGCACCGGCCAGCCGGTAGCCCAGTCAAACTAGCCGTTGGCTTTGACCAGTCAACCATCTTTTGGCCTCCAACGGCTCCGAGGACTTCTCCAACGGCTCCGAAGGCCCCCAATGGGTTCCATGCCTATAAATAAAGGCCAAGGAAGCCCCGGACACCTACCGGATCATATACAAATCCACCGTACACATTTTCCATCCTTGGCGTACCTCCGGCGGACTTCCTTCAAAGGAACCCACCTTGCTCCAACAACATCCACATCCAAGGAGCTCCACCCAAGAAGCTTGGAAGCGGCCTTCAACACCTCCAATCAATCAAAGGCGCCCAAGTCTTCCTCAATTACGGTTTTATTGTTTTATCTTTTTGAGCTTTAATTTTGGGTTTGTGCCTACAAACCCCAAACCCTTTTCTCATCCCCCTTTCTTTTGGGTTTCACACCACCACTAAGGTGTGAAGAGGTTAGTCAAGCCTTTCCTTTTAAAAGGCTTGAGTTTTCGGTGAGCTAGCCTTCACCCGTTAAAAAGGCTAGTGGGTTCTTGCTAAACCATCAAAAGCAAGTGGGTTCTTTCTAAACCACAAAAAGCAAGCTGTAATAGGTCCTAGTGCTACCTCAAAGCCTAGTGGGTTTCTTGCTAAAACCATTGAAAAGCAAGCGGTAGGAATCTCTCAATGGTTGAGTTGGGAGCGGAGACGTAGGCCGGGTTTTGGCCGAACTCCGTTATCAATTTTGTGTGTCTTGCCTCTTTTATTTCCGCTGCATTTTCAACTTTTATTTTAATTTGTTAATCATTTTTTAAAAAGGCAATTCACCCCCCTCTTGCCATCATTCCCTCGCTTTTCTTCCGACCAACAATTTTGAGTGGAACCCCTAACACACATGGGTTTGGGGCCTATATTTAGTGAGAAGAAGAACCTTATCATACTAATGTGTGGGTACCCTTTGGAATATTTTTTCACATAGGTCCATCGATATTAGTGATGATGTGTGGGTCCTAAATATTGTTTCTTAGGCAGACATGTAAGATATTGGGCATCAATAATGGAAATTTTCACCTACATGCAAACTCTTCATTCTTAGCTATACTATGGTGATAGAGATCTCCTTTCTCCCTTTATTTGTCCTATTATGGAAAATGTCTAGGTTTATTCTCTTATTTGTTTTCTTATATTCTGATTGAAAATCCATTGTTATCTTGAGTGTACAATTTTGAATCTCTGTGTTACTCATGTTATGGTTTTTAGGGTATAATGCAAAGTATTTATATAATAACCCCTACATATGATTTTTGCACACATTTATTATCTTATGATAAGTTAGACAATGATTTACTTAGATCGTAGTGTTACTTTGGTTCATTAAATAAGTATGGTGGTTAAAAACATATATCTGAGTCCGGACGTCTTCATTTTTCAGTATTTTCTAGTTATTCTCAGTATGGGTTTTAACCATTTTTTCTACTTGGGCATTCATTTTTCCCATTTTCTCTTTTGATGAATATTTTTTTTACTCTGATTTATTCCCTAGGGGTTATTTATTGTATGATTATAAACTATATGTTACAGTTTTTATGTAATTCCTCTATACTATTTCATAGTGTTAGATGTGAGTATGCATATAGTTACTTTATTTTACGGTATTTCATTTTATATTATGCCTTTATGGTGCTTGTTACTAACCCATTGCCTATTTTTTGAAGGCTTAGGGTTGTGAAGGTTTGGCTTGCCACTATCCAAGTGGAACCTAGTTGGTCGAGTTATTAAAATTACAACCAATATTTAATGTATTTATATATTTATTTGTATTTTTCAAACAAAGAGTGACAGTGAGTAGTTAATTTTTATAGTTGATTCATCAAGATTTATAATTTTTCATTCATTTCCCTTTTTTCCAATATTAATTTTTTCAATATTTATGTTCCTCCCATTAATATTTCTCACTGATATTCCTTGATATGTTTCTATCACAGTCAAAAGGATTTATTATTTCAATATAATTTATATCATCTTTAAATCATGTAAATTTTTCTACCAGTGTGTTTTATTTTAAAATCGTTCACTCATTTGAGAATATATAGTGTTAATAAAAGGTATTTTGAATAGGTAAATTTTGGAGTTCAAGGGTTGGTAGTGTAATGTTTAAAAAAATCCTTTAAGAATTTGTTTTTTCACATAAATAAATTTCATAAGTCAATCGTTTAAATATCAAAGAAATTTATATTATGATAGCCTAATTATTTTAAAAATTCAATCACTACTTTTTATATGGTAAAACACACCTTTTTCATTTGTTAAAAACTCCAATTCATACTCGATCCACATTTTACTTCATTTTTTCATTTTAGTTTTTTTATTCTCCATGATTGTTTTTAGAGGTAGTGAGTGAAAATTAATTTCAATATGTGTTTTGGATCTATATTTCCCAAATACAAGAGATATATTAAACAATTTTCCTATTCCTAGGGTAATTCATCCAAATAAACCACAAGAGAGGATCTCTTCCAACATATTTATATTTTACAATTTACATAACATTTTACATAATAAAATCATGGGAAGGAATTTCTATTTCTGTGTGGAACCCATAAATGCCTTTCATGGTCTTAACAATTAACAAGTTGTAAAAAAGTAAATCATTCGATTTAATTAAAAATTGAATCATTAATTTGAAACAAAAATGTCCTTGATAATTTTATCATCTCTAGTCTATTAGAATATTGGAAAATAAATAATGTAATGTCTAGGTTATTTCTTCAGGAATCATGTTCACTCATTAATGAAGAGAATTGTGAGATGATTGAAAGTATATATATAATCCTCTCAAGTATTTTTTTAATCATTAATCAGTGACCTTACCCATGGTGTTTTCATTGGATTAAAATTCTATTAAAAGTTCAAATCAATAATCGAGGAATGATTTCATTTCATTAATTATTTTAATTTATTATTAAATTCAAAAAAATATTTCCACAAATGATCTATAATATCAATATACAAGTGATATAATTAAGATTTATATTTATAAACCAAAAAATAAAAACTAATTAAACACATATTAAACCCTCACTCTCCCACTTATTTTAAGTTACATACATAATCAAGTAAAATAATGATTGTAGTAAAAAATATGATAGTAGACATTCTATAAGAAAAGATATGTGTTAGTGGTTACTATGAAGTGGATATCTTCTCTATTTTTTTTTATTTTCTAGTTTAATGTGGATATTGATCTATTCAAACCTATAAAAAACAACTAAATGGGAACCTTATTTAAAATGAAAAAATGAAAGAGAAGGGAAGAGGTCCTCATGTCAACTCCCAAGTGGTGTTATGTTTATACTACCTACAACCATGAAATTATTATGCCATCCCCCTCAATAGGTGGTTTATTATTTCTTATAACAGTCACCATATTATATTTTCACTATTGTGTAGGTTCTAAGGGACATTTTATATTATTGGGAATGTGACGAATCATTTTTTTGTTATATTATTCAGATAAATCAACGGAATTGGATGATATAAACCTTGGGAAATTTAATAAGATGATATTTTCACATATATTTTATAATTAATTTATAGAGTCAATATTTACCTGTACTTTTAATTATTTCTTCATTATAAAATTATCTAACGAATATTTCAATATTATCATTTCTATATTGTCTTCAAGGGTATTATCCCTCATGTGGTTTCCACACTTACTCCATAAACCTTAAAACATCATCATTGGAACTTATAATACTAGAAAAAATGTACCAAATCTCTTACGTCACTCTCTATTGATTGCAATAAGAATCTATTACAATATTGAATGATTATATATTGTTCTCTAGATCTTCACAGGGGGGAGGATCTACGCTCTCCATTATTGAGATCATTCTATATAAATTTATATTCAATCTTGAGATAATTATCTTGATATAAATATTGTGAAAAAGAAATCATCTTCCATGAAATGATGTAATTCAGGTTATGTACTTAGCTCATATAATTCTTTATTAAACAAAATCCCTCAATATATCTCTTTATTCTACGTAGACCCCATACCAATTATTATTATTATTATTACTTCGTTGACTAGTACTAAATTTATGGATATTTAGATATAATTTATTTTAAACCCATTACCCAGACCATCAATCCTCCCATACATATATCAAACCCTTTATAAAAACTATTTATATATATTAATAAATTTCATTGTATTATTCATTCAAAAAATCAATAAATATTTTTTTAACTAACTGGTGAATAAATATTTATTTAAATTTCATCGCATATATATATATACATATCCATGAAAATAATTTGTGACTGAATATATGTGATCAATATAATCATAAAAATAATTATTTATTAAATTTGAGATTAATATTTACTCTAATATTAAATAAAAATAAAATTTAATTGAGGTTCTGGATGCACATAGTGTGTGTCCCTTGTAGACTATTTCTCTATATAATTAAGGGAATTTTACTAATTTTGAAGATCCACATCTAGCATTATGTAAAGGAATCCATATAAAAAGAAGTTGATATCTGAAGAAACAATAACCTCCTACATACACCCATTATGCATTGTAATACCCTTATCTCAATATGTCATTATGTAGGTTTAATTACATGTGTTATCAACCTATATAGCTGATATATCATTATTTAAATTTCTTAAAATTTTCATATTTGAGAAAAAAACCACGTACATAGATTTAATCTGATTGTTTCTTTAAAGTCAATGGGATAGAGATATCTACTTCAATTAATTTCATATCACTTATGACACACCCCATGTATCCTACCTCTCCATAAACACAAGACATTATAGTTTTAATCAGTATATAAAAGTATTTTATTCTTGATATACATTAATAATAATATCAATGGAATGGGAAAATATACATTTCCCCATATTAGAATATCCATTGATGTAGAAAACATTTGAAATTAAAATTGGTTGGTTTATTCTCTTTACCTCTTCTAAATAGATTACCAAGTGTGAACATATTCAGAAGACATATCAATGTATTATGAGCCTCTAGAAAATGATCTACAAAAATCATATATGTATTGTTAGATAGATTTTTTTATTCCATAAAACATATATTTAATAATATTTTGATACAAATATAAGTCTCTCATCATAACAGGGAACTATTATGACCATTCAATGTGATAGCTACTTGATACACATTATCGTAATAATTTTATATAGAAGAATACTGATCATAAATAAGATATTTATATGAATTAAATTCATTGAATATATAGGTAATATAAATTATAAATTGGTTCTTTATAAGTGAAAAACTATATTATACTTTTCCATGAACTATAGCCAACTGTTAATAATATTCAATCTGCTAGAACTCATATAATATTCATGATTCTATTGAGGCTTGGATTTCGTAATCGTGTCTTCCACTTACTCCTTTGTTTAATATATTATTATTATGAACTCTCCCCTTTTTGGAAAATCCCTTAAGTAGTGATACTTCTAAATTATATACATAATTCATTGTCATGACCTTGACTCCTTAGTGAGGGTCACTACTGTAGTATTATCACAATACAATATGATAGTTTCTTTACAATTATGAACCACATCATGTTATTTCAATTAGTTTCATATCCACACTACATCTTTAGATACATTAGATGTTCAAATATACTAAGTCACTACTATAGAATTGGTGACCATTGGATTCCTTGAACATTTATAGATTATAAATCTTCTATTAAGAAATAATACATATCCCAACTATGATTTTTTATCATTTTGGTCTAGATAGAAAACATCATCTATATATTCCCTGATTATTTGTATCATATATCCTCTATAAACCAAGAATATATCAGTAATTTTTCTTAGATAATTTATGATAGTCATAATAGTAGTCCAATATTATTCTCCTTCATCTGATAGAAATATACCTACCTTGATCATGGTGTTGGAAATGTCAATCCTGGAACATAACACAGTAAACATGACATATCCAATTGATGACGTATAATAAATTAATCTCGTACAAAATATCTCCTCTAATTTTTTAGGATTCATGTTCATAGAGAGATTTATACCATATGAAAATGGAAATATTCCCCTATTGGCTAATTCCAAAATAAAAATCATGAGAAAATATTTAATGTATATACAATAACCATATACAATAATCCCCCTTGATCACTCTTGAATTACCTTAATCCATAGAATGCATATTTCTTTACCAAAATTCTTTTATAGATAAGTTATTTTTCAACTACATCATAACATATTTTAAGACTATTATCTTTTTACTATTTAATAATATTTCATTAATATATTCAAAGAAAAAATGACACTCACACTAAACCTCTTATAGAAATAGAGGTGTCAATTTTTCTATATGAAACCAAATTCCCTAATGGCTTCATGAAGGAAAATTATTCATGACCAGAATGATTACATTAACCCATAAATGGATCTCTAAAACATTCATTCCTTTTTGGAATAACTTAGATCCGTGAAACCTTCTAGTTATTTCGTATAGACATCTTCCATAAGGTTTCTATTAATTTTATTTTCATAATATTAATCAATCAAAAGTAATAATTAGGGGAAGCTATTTAGGAAGGTATAATTATGATGGATTTCATCATGGAAACCAGTGAATATGTCTCACCATAATCCATTCCATTTTGTTTCATAACCCCTTTATAAACCATCCATGCTTTATAGGTTATAACATTACCTTCCTTGTCTAGTTTCTTCTTAAATTATCATGTTCAATAAATATGATTTAAATCTATAGAAGGATTTAGCATACTAAAAACATGGTTATGGGGAATGGAATCCATCTCAAAAATAATTGATTTAATCTATCTTATAACATTTGAGATTCTAACATCTTACTTATAGGACATTGGTTTATCATTATCAACTAATAATTATTCTCCATCCTCAATGACTAGGAACTCCCATCTCTTCAGTTTTAACCTCATTGATGCTTCAATGCATTACATTTTTCTATTGAATAACAACATAAATGGGGTCTCATAGAATTTCCTTCTACAAAGACCCATATATATCTAAAGGATAAATTTCATCAAATAAATACTTCCCTCACTACCTCCTTTATATATGTACTCCCTCTCATGGTATATGTATTTTCATGCCACTTTCACCTTCCTATATGAGGGAATTATACATAATATCCCCTTATTATATAGATATTACCTATGAAAATACACTTCTGGCATTTGGGTGTTAATTCTTTAGATATATCGTAAATAAATTTTTTGCATCACAACATATATTTATATGAAAAAATATGCATCCTATCATACATTAGCATGAGTGGAATTTGGTTTTCCTCTTTAGCTGGAACAAAATTTTCCATATATAATAATTAATATACCCAAAAGAATAATAAAAGGTCTCCATAACTCGTTATCATCTTCACCATATCAAACAAGGTGCATTTACTCCTTTCACTAACACTATTCTACTACAGTTTATAAGGATAATAGAGGTGAGATATTTTGATAAAGTCCATTAAATTTTCAATGAACTCTTCATTAATATATTCTACCCCATGTTTTGAGAGGAGTTTCTTTATCGATATAACAATATGAAACTAATTAATTTTTTATCTCCATAAATATATCAAATGATTTAGACTGATACCTCGTTATGTAGACACATCAGTGTCTGCTAAAGTAATTAGTAAAGGATATGAAGTAAAAATATCAGTTTCTTACTTAAAATATTAAAGGTCCACAAAAATAAGTAGAAAATAATTCAAAAATATCTATAGTCCTTTCACCCTTTCCACCAAATATATGTTTTTTCATTCTACCCTGAAATAAATCATGACACGTACCAGGTGGATTTAGTTTAATGAATCTAAATATACATCTTGGAAAAGTTTTCTCAAGAACTAATCATTTTTATGAACAAGTCTATGATGACACAACTAAGACAAATATGAGTCATGTGAATATGATTCCTTATATATTTTTTATGCTTTTTTCATAATATAGTACATAAATATGATTATTAAGATGTTTCATTGCATTACAAAGGAAATCATTAAAAAAATTGTAGCTTTTATTCTCAAACCTAGAGAAAACTTTACCAAATTGTCGACTAGATAAAGATATAATGTTTTGGGTAACACTGTAAAAATAATAAATTTATTCAATACTAAAATCACTCTTGTAAAAAATCATATAGCGGTACTCTCCTATAGCCAGTGTAGCCAGTCCTACTCTATATGAAACTTGAATTTCCACCTCACATATTTCATCTTTCTTGAATCCAATTGGTTCTTGTATTTGGATAAAAAAGTGAAAACCAAAAGTTGTATATAATTACTAACTTGGAAAATTTTAGTGGCTTTATTCAATAAAAAATGATCCTAAATCCTCCCTTAGATTATTTACTAAAGTGAACTTATTCTTCTAGTTACCCTTCTTACTACATGAAAAATATTTTGCATCGCATTCCTTAGCTTACCTCTAGATCTTCCTCCTCTTGGCTGAGTGGTATGATTAACCCTTATATATGGAATTAATATTTGGGCCATTTTCCTTTACCTTCCTCTTTTTCAACATAAGAATTGTAGGTTATTCATGCTGCATGTACTTATCCTCATAAATAATCAGAGTATGGATTTATAAGAGAAACTTCACAATCCTACTCATATTATAATTCATATTTAAACTAGACAATATCTGATGTAGTGAGGTAATAACAGGTTCTGTGAAAAACTCATTGGGTAACTTAATAATCGAAATATAAAAATGATTAATATATCCAATCATATTGAAAAAATGAGGTCCATATATCAAACCTCATACAAGATTTCTCATTAAATGTACCTTTGAGACATCATACCTCCCATGACTAGACTTGTCTTGATAAATATCATAAAGATGAAACATTATCATGAATTCATCGCTGTTTAAATGATTCATTAAGAGATCTCTAGATATAGATCTAATCATTAGGCATTGAATATCCAATAATTCATACAAAAGTTTACCAGAAACCGTTTGTTCCCCCTCACTAGCCTCCTTAAAAAGTTCTTTCTAATAAATGGGGGACTACATCACTTAAAATCTATGATCCTGATTTTGTAAAATAAATAAGTAAATATACCACTAAAATAGGTCCATACCAGTGAAAATATTTTCTTTATCCATTAATAATCATGGGGATAATATTTAAGACATATTAATTTCCATTTTCTATAACGAACTAAAATCGTGTTTTAGTTCATAATGTTTACTATCAAATGTGATGCAATAAAAAATTATTATTCTCTAACTATTGTATCAAATCCCTATATTTCTCTTCATTTTATTTAGAATATATTTCCATGTGGATATTCTTGTGTAAATGGTCCAAATGTCCCCTCCCATAATACAAATGGGATCCTAACAAGTTATAAAAAGAGATTTTGGTCAAAAGGCCTGCTAACACCATTAACTCATAGTTCCTTGATATATTGAGTGGAATCCACAATCCCGAAATCCAAGACTTAGATTTCCTTAACACATAATTCTGATTTTCACTGATTATTAAAGAGGTAATCAAACCATAATGGAAATTATTTTATGTTTACCAGTCTTTTTTGGTAAAACTTCTCGATAATTAAAAGCACCCTACTGGAGGCTAGTAAAATACTATAAACTAAGGTTTAATTTTTATAGAAGTAATATATGGTTATACTAATATAATATTTCCTTGAAAGAATTCGTTATTATAAATAAATATCCTTTGTTTTATCATTTATATTCTCGTAAATATTACATGTATTTTACATAATTAATTAACAAAGTATTGATAAAATATTTTACACATAATATCTTTATTTTATTCCAGCTTGCATACTTATTAATTTACTTTAATTATGTGATCATGTTAAAATTCCAATAATTATGCCTCAAATAAATAAATAAATAACCATACCCTATAAAAAATAAAATAAATAAGTAAATTGGTCATGAGATTTACTTTTTGTTGCTTCATTGAGAAGATGATAAATAAACCCTTTACCAAGGAGAACAACCTCTAGAACCAAGATTGGGTTGAGTTATAACATTCCTTCTATTCACTTATGTATCTCCTTGGTTGGTTTCACCTCGTCTCTATCATGAACCTCATACACCATCTTGGGAGCTCCTTCATATACATATTCTTACTCACACATTGGTGAGGGGAACCTGGGGTGTGCGATTACATAAAAGAAATTATTGGCATGTCATACCATACATAATAAATAGGACGGGATGATATGATTATAAACAATTATATTTAATAATAATTATTAATAAAACCCCAGAAATAGTAATTAAATTAATTGAAACACAACATATACATAATAAAAGAAACATCATGGCCAACAATGCATGCAATGATTACACATTTGAAACTAGAAAACATTGATTCAAATTTCTCCTTTATTAAGTGAAATCTCTCAAATTATAAATTAATAATCTTAATAATTATTTGATAATTTGATCTTGATTTTATTTCCAAATAGTCTGTGATATTCTAATAAACATTAATTTTATGTAATTTAAATGAATTATATTTATTTAAATGTATTTAAGTACAAAGAATTTAGTAAAAGTGGAATGTTTTGTACCAGTTTAAATCTACCACAAACCAATTTCTATAATTTAACTATTACATGAATTGTTTCATGATACAACATTATTTTTTACTAAAACTTTATATGGTCCTTATTTTGTATAGTTCACTTACATGACATGTATACCTACACATTATGTTGTGATATTCATGGAGTGTTGTTCAATGAGTTAAGTTGGGTAGTTTATGAAACATATATGAATTTATGGAACACATTTATTATAAAAATTGCATACCACGAGAAATTACCATGATGTTAACAGTCTGTATAAAGATCATACACACCATATATCTATAAAAAATGTGGTCATTAACTAATAAGATTATATTATCACACAAAATATGCTGAAAATCACTCAGTGTGTAATCCATGAGAAAAAAACATTGTACAATAGTGTTGTTTCGTCGGTTTGGGATTTTGGTCTCAAAACGCCCAATATATCTGTATCCAATGATTGATGGCCCTGCTTTCCAAAGGAAGGCGTTCACTGAATGGCCTAACCAGCGACTCTTAAAAACTCACATTGGTCGAGAGGATGGTAATTCGGGCTCATCGTGCCCTTTTTGGGGGGGGAATTATTACCTATTTTTGGGACTCTCTTATCGATTTAAGATGTATTCATATGTTTTCGAATCATTGGTTTGTACCCAAACATAGTATCCATGGATTTAACCTTGGGGGCCAATGGTCAACTGGACGTAGGGGTTCAGAATCATTTACGCCTGAGGTTTACTATCCCTTATTGGATTAATAACCTCGAATGGTTGGAACTCGCTTGAGGGGGCACTAGGAGTGGCGTGGTGAACCTATGTGGAGATGATCGGATCGATCGGTTGTTGGGAATGAACCTCATGAAGGCTTCCTACGTACCCTTCCTAGGAGGAAAGGATCAAAGTCTATGTCGTTCGCATACACAGATTAACGACATACTGGACGAGGGAGGAACTTGATGTGAAGAAATGAATGAGTGGTGGGCTTGAACCTCATGAAGGATTCCTATGTACCATGCATTGGCATGGATCAAAGTCCTCGTAGTTTGCTTTGGCTTGGGGCTTATGCTCTTGGGCAGCCCAGAATGATGGATTGGGGCTTACACTCTGAGGAGGCCCAGAATGATGGATTGGGGCTTACACACTGAGGAGGCCCTGAATGATGACTTGGGGATTTCACTCTGAAGAGGCCCATAATGATGGATTGGGGCTTACACTCTAAGGAGGCCCATATGAGAATGTCATGGTCAATACTTGCTTTAAGACCACGTGAGTCATACTTGGTGTGAGAAACAAGAGGCAGCAGGGACCAGAGGATCACATCGAGAATGGTGCGTCCGTGAGAAGTGGAGTGGGGCTTACGAATTAGGGCGGCCCATGGTTATGAATTGGGGAATACACTCTGGGGATTCCCAGAACGTCGGGGCTTACTCCAAGATGGACGCCCGGGGTGACAAAGCCTAGCGGGAGAGGGAAAGGGGGTGCTTTAGTGCCCATATCCTTTCTTGTAGTGCATGAGGGCTTCCTTCGTATGGGTATTTTACTACCTCAAGCAGCCTTTAGCAAGTAGAGGGGTGGAAAGAGGACTCCCGAGCTCAGACTCCACATTACCGTGGGAATGTGAACCCAGGAATACTTCGGGAATCTGCTCAAGGGTCAGGGAAACCCCTTTTCCCCTGTTTACTGTGGGTATGTGAACTCAAAATGGCACACTGATGCACTTGAAAGTTACATCACGCGGATCTCGTGGCTCCGGTGGAGGCCTCGGCTAGGGGCCGATGAATAGGCAAATGAGGTAGTCACGGAGGGCTTGGCTGGATCGGTAGGATTTTACCTGGCTCAGGAAATGAGAACAGCGAAGTATATGGCGAGCCACTGAGAGGTATGGGTGGTGGCGCCGTTCCTGTGGGGAAGGGAGACGTAGTTGGAGAAGCCATCTGCGAACCTGCGTGGTCCGCAGACTAAGTGGCGTCCCATAAACTAGGGTTATTCACGTTTTCGGGTTCAATATGTGAACCAGGGTGGTTCGCAGCTTCAGGTTCAATCCGTGAACAAGGGTGGTTCGCAGAAGGTTCTAGGCGGGCAGTGGCGGCCAAGGTTGGCGCTGGTCGGAGGCTTGATGGTCGGGGCTTCGCCCACGTAGGAGAGTTCTACGCGGTGTGATGGATGGGAAAGGAGGCATAAACTCCCTGGTCCGTCGGGAAGTCATCTGCGGAGGTGTTATGGTTCGCGGTTCTCCTTGTTTTTGTTATTTTGGGTTCGTGGGTTCACCAAGTTATTATTCGTTTTCCAATTCCTTGTTATGTCATATACCTACTGTGGTTCGCGGATGAGAATTTCGCTGTTTGCGAAATCTGAAGCCTTCCTTCAACCGATCTCCTTCTGAATCTTCAATCCCACCGAATCCGATTCCATTTCTCCAATCTATTTTTCTTTCCCCATTGGTCTACTATTATAGAGTTGGGAAAGGGATGTATCTATGGCCACGCTGCACCTTTTGTGGAGGCCCATAACCAAATACCTGTTTCACAACTGACTTGGTCAATCTGCGATTCACGGTGGGTATTGAACGCTTCCCCCCTCCATGAGGCGAACTCAGGGAGTGCTCCGCGGCTGTAGAGGGTTCCGCCTCTATTCCGCAAGCGACAGTGGGTGCGCCTTGAACCAGTCGATGCGGTCCGAGGTTGGGGTGGTTCATAACGATGAACCGGACTGGCGCCCATTCGGCCTCGCGACCGTTGAGGCTCTCTGCCTCTATTTTGCGAACGACAATAGTTCGCGGAGGGGGTGCCTCGCAGGGCCTGTCTAAATTGTGCTTCCATGGGATCAGTTCGTGGACTGGTCCTGTTTGTGTCCGTCCTTTGATTATTTTCCCCAATTCATTGGGGGATTTGGTTAGAATTTCCTTTGTGGATTTTTTTCAGGACCCTACAAATGCCCCCCATCGGAATGGGGTCCGATCGAAACGAAGATGAGGCCATTCCGATGCAAAGTGGTCCTAAAACTGAGATGGTTTTTGGTAGAAATGTGGACCCGGTATGGGACCACACCAATAAATAAATGGATCCCTTCACTTTTACTTTACCGAATTCTTCAGGAAACCAGAGCTCCTTCGCCTCCACATGTTTGCACCTTCGCGAAGTGCCTCATCCATGAACCGACAGAAATCCTCCATGAACCATTCCTTCTCTGCAGTCACCTTCACCCGTGAACTAACTTCCAAACCATGAACCATTACTCATAATTAATTTAAAAATTTGGTGATTACGGGATGTGGCGAAACTTGCTTCGTGGTTTAGATGCTCCGTGGACTAAAAATCTATTCACCTTTAAAAAGTATCTGAGTCTTCCGAATAAACTCAGGCTTGAAATTCTACGAAGAGACTTGGTTCACGGTTTCCTGGCCAATGCTCAACAGTCCATGGCTTCGTGGACTGATTTCATGAAGGTCTGGTTCTCGGGATGATGTCATCGTGAACCATCCTCCAAGGCCTCCTTGCGAATTTTGCCTATGAAGGCTCCTTAGCGATATATCCGTTATTTTTGACCTGATTCTTACTCCAGACTAACCAATTGTTAGATCTCATTGTGTAGGGAGAAAATATGGTTCCCCTCATTCTGCACCTAGGCCTGCTATAGAGCCCCTCTCAATCACTGATCAACGCCTGAAGGACATGGCTGGCTCTGTTCAAGATGGAGTCTGCCACTCCCTGTCATCTTCCTTCCTTGCCAGCCGACTCTCTAAATCACAGTAGGAGTATACTTTTTCTAACAGCCTTCCTGCCTATGGGTTCGGTTTATTGTCCGATACCCCGATTCCGGAACCATCCTGTGACAACAATCCTGATGCATGGATATTTACTACCACTATTCCCCAGTTTGTGATACCTACCGGCGGGCGGCCTGCCTTGAGGGTTACAGCTATCATATCTGTGTTGAATCACCTTCCAGTATCTATGACAGGATAACCACGTCAACAGGAAGGAACAATCCACTACTATCAGAGTATTGATCGCAGTGCCATGGTAAGCGACCAGCATGGCTGGCCGGCGAGTCAGGATCTCTGATCGGGAGGAGCATTTAAGTCATTGGATTGGGGGTGGCACTTCTGGGTTCGCCAGAGTTGTGCAGAATTTGGGGTCGAGTTGGAAGGCGTAGGCTTATATGAAGCTTTCTGGGTGTCCCAAACCTATACCCACCGACCTCAAGCCCTCGCCAGGCAACTTAGGAGCCATTGGATCTTGGACACCAACACCTTCCATCTGGTCCATGGGGAAGTGGGCATTAGCCTGTGGGACATCATTCAGATTTCGCGGGTCCCCATCATTGGGAGTATTTATGATGAGTTCCTACCTCCTTCCTCTATTTGGGAGATTGAAGAGAGGACTCCCCCTAGTGAAGCATCTTATTAACCAGGCTTGGAATCACTCAGAGGATATGTCTCCAAAACAGCTCGTCCCACACCGTGAATGGGTCAAGAATTTTGTGAGAGAGAACAAATCTGACGAATCTGCGGCTCTCCCACGCAGGCCCACGACTTTCCCTATGATATATTCTCGTAAACAGGGGGCATCTATTGGATAACTTTGGGGCAAGTCAATTTTTGCAGCTTGGTATGGGAGCTTATTCCAGATGTCGATCAATTTCTCTGCCTAGCAGCTTTTCTGGCCATGTTCTTAAGTAGATGGTTATTACCTTTACGCGAGGTTGGTGGTGTGCAGGTCACTACATTTTTCGTGGAGGCACACTTGGCTACCGGTAATGTTATCAACCTAGCTGTCCCAGTACTGGCCAGGATTTACTGGTTCCTTGTTAACATTACTGACGGGAGTCGGCCAAACCGAGTGGCTGGCCCTTTCCAAATTCTCTAGGGATGGTTAAGCATACACATCAAGGAGTGCTACACCTTCATCAACCCTATTCAGATTCCGGGCACCACATTTTGGCCATACTTGCAACTGACCAGTGGGGTTATGCCTGAAGAGTGTTCGACCCAAGAGAAGGATAGTAAACAGACAGTTTCAAACAGGCGTCAACTATCATGTCGAATTTCGAATTATGACTATTTCAATTTTCATCTGTTTTCTTCCCTGGCTGGCGCAATTACAAAAACCATAACTGAAGAGTTTAGCAAGTGGGGCTACCTCCTCTCCCTCCGAGAGGGTCTTCTGTTGGCTTGTATTGGTGGAGAACTGATCTGCAAGGGGTATGCGCCCTGCAGATTCGGGTGTCAATTTGGCTGCATCAAAGCACAGTGTCCCCCTATGTTTAATGGTGCCTGCGAAAATCGTCATTTAATAGAGACCAGACAATTGTGGTTAATGTTTACCCGAGAAGATACTGTTTTTGAGGTTATAACCCCCACACATGCGGATTCCATGCCTTTCTTATCTAAGCATTATGCTGACTCCTGGGTACAATCATACCCAAATAGCTAGGGACATTGGTGCCCACCATCTCAAGTCCCAAGCCATAAAAAGGATAAAGGAAGCGAAAGGAAGATGGTGCTCCAACTAGGCCGGGCAAAATCATTTGTCACCCTACTGGTCTAGTGCTTTCGGGGAAGATTCTAACAGATAGGGGTGTATCCTCTCATTCCCTTGAGGCTGCCCGGAGGGGGTGGTTATTCCCGCTGATGCAGCCTTTCAGACGTCTTGGGTCCAATGGGATGAATTCAAAGCCCAGTCAGCCTTTCGCAGCCAGTACCCCATTTCTTTGTGGTAGTATCTTTAGGAGTCAGAGGTATCTTTTGATGGGATGGGCTACATATCTGCTCCCGCTGACATTCTTTATGATGTGGACCCCGAGAGGCATGTTCGATATCTCCGAGACTTTGGGGTCTATATTCATGCACGTCGGGGTTATGCGGTATTGACGCATCGAGTCCAGGCCATTCTGCACCCAATTACTGATGAGGAGTAAGAAGTAAGTGACCTTTCTTCAGGGGGATATGATTTTGAGGATCTCCCTATCACAGATGAAGCAAGGGAATTCCCCTCCCTACCCATGAGGTCCAGTCCACATGTTTCCCTTGAGAGTTCTAGGGCGGCGGTGGGATCCGCAACACAAATACAGCCATTGGAACCCTTACCAGCCCCTATCTATGCTCAACCTTCTCAGGATGATCCTCCCCGGTCCGCGATTCATGCCATGGCCGCATTCTCTGAAACTTGGAGGATTTGGGATGACCTGAGGGTCAGGGGTTCGGATGATGACGTTTGGGTGTTTCTTCAAACCGGACCGCTTAACTTCCAGGTATTGTGACGATCTTCGCTCCAACCAACTTTCTGTTGGAAGTGGATTTAGAGGAAATATTCGCGTCATTAAAGGAGATGGATTTGAACATTCATTCACTCTGGAATCGTCTCTATGGAATCATCTTGGTGTCTATGATGATTAGACATCACAAATTGTCAGACCCTAAAGAAGAGGTTGCTCTGCTCACCCATTCTGACTTTTTTCCTCCTTTATTGTGGAGGTTCTAAGGTTTCTTCCCTTTCATGCAGGGTGTTGAAGAATCTAATGGATTAATTCCTTCTCCAGAATATACCCCTTGTGGTACTGCGGCCGGGGAGCATGCGCTTTCTCCCATAGGGGTCAGTGAGGAAGGATCCCCTGGGATAGCTGATCTCATGGAAGCGGCCATCGTAGATTCAGGTTTGGTTTTTCCTCCTCCCGCTCCTTCCAAAATTCTGGGAAAACTGTACCCTGGGTAGATCTAGAGATGGCGACATGCATTCCATATATCGGAACGACTCAAACATGGAATGTCGGGTAATCATGACTTCCTGTTTTCTCAATCGCCAACTTGAATTCTTAGACTCTGTCAGTCATTAACTGTTTGACGTATGGTGTAGGGCCACTCAGGGGTCTTGCTATGGCTACCCAAGTGGTTATACCTTCCGCCTCCTTGCCGTCTGCGGAATCACCTATAACCACGCCTGGGCGCGGCAAGATGGTGAGACCTGCTGGAGGGGATGGCGATATGGATGCTCTAATCCCGCCTTCATTACTCAGAGGTATGCCAGAGATGGAATCGATGGTATCCGAGACCCCTACTGATCAGATAACCTTTTCAATTACAGATTATGACAGGGTGCCATTGTTCGCTGAGGGGGCTTCAGATCTGATGGAGCCAACCACCCCAGGTCCAACAGATCCCGTGATGATAAAGGAAGAGCCTGCCATAAATCCAGTTGCTGGGAACCCGGAGTGGGCCATTATCTTGTTCACCGGGGGAGAGATTTCTTCGAGATTGGTCTCCATAGGCGACCAATTGGGGAAGTCTTTGGAAACTGCTGGACTTAGGCATTGCCTCAGGACCTAGAACCCTCTGGGGGCTCCCTGGATTCCTTTGCCTATCGAAGATGTTGCATCCTCATCGAGTGGCTATCGTGGCAGTGCAGAGCTTGC
The DNA here is from genome assembly GCA_963277665.1 of Viscum album. Classification (NCBI taxonomy): domain Eukaryota; kingdom Viridiplantae; phylum Streptophyta; class Magnoliopsida; order Santalales; family Viscaceae; genus Viscum; species Viscum album. The sequence continues at coordinate 2,075,725,434 of OY728128.1, read as the reverse complement.
GGATGCTGATGCCTCATAGATTAGGAGTAAGTTCCTCGGTCTCCATCCACTAACATATTTTTCTTCCCTTTTCTAATTTGGGGTTCTCATCTGTCTTATTGAATTTCGGGCTTTATGACCACAACCCTTGGCGCTGACGATTGTGTCGCCAGTTGGGGGCGAAGCTACCACAGTGCCAGAGTTTGCGGGTGAGGCCACCTTGGCTCCCTCCATTGTGACATTTATCCCCAAATATGTGTCCTCATATGGGAGTGATTCTGAGCCCGATCAACAAGTTCTCTCCGGCCTTCGGCCCGCTCGCCAAAGGGCTTGGGAGAAAATCTTTAGACTAATCTCTCAAACACCCTTGGTCGAGATGCCGACCAAGTTACTGAGGATACACAATTTGTTTATGTTGCTAGGATTTGATGGCTTTGACTATCACGGTGTTTATGACATAATCAAGCAGGTAGTTGCTGATTGAAAGAGGCAAGGTGATTTTGAGTCTCACCTTTCCACCTCCCAATCCGAAGCCTACCTTTCCGCAACTCGATAGCTCTGCCTAACAGAGGCTCACAACCACGCCGAGGTCGTCGCAAGGCTTCAGAGAGAAGTTATTGAGAATCATTATCAACTGGAGGTGCTGAGGAATGAGATACAGAAACTACAGCAGGAAGAGGCCAATGTCGCCACCATTATTGGAGAAGGGGAGTGGCGGATGGAGGAGGAAATGAGGGCAAGCACAAAGGCGGCCCAGGAGGCCGAAGAATTGCGGGCTTGTGAAGAAGCCGGGATGACTTTACTGTAGAATCTCTCTCATACAATCGAGGATTCTCACCAGCGTCTGATACATCTTTGTGAATCCGCTAGAAAACTCTTGTAATCACCTTTTTCACTAGGGGAGGCGCCAGATTGTGGATGCCCTTCATACCCACATTGTTATGAAACAAAGAAACATTTATCCTTAGTGATCTTGTAACCTTTTCCTATGATAGAAACTATTTGGCACGATTGCTGCATATGTTAATTCCCTAAACATATAATAATCCATGTCCAGGTCTAAGGAAAATGACCAGGCTCTAACTTCTGCCTGGACTATGGGATCCAGCGAGCGTAGTCTTACTATTGCTAGGTTTTTTGTAGGAAAACCCCACAAAATTTACGTCTTTTTTTCTTTTAATACCCTAATTGTGTCTGGGTCCATTTAGTGTGGACCCAACGTGTATCAACCGGCCTTTTCATAGGTCGCCCTTTTCGGGTTTTCGGCCTAACAGACTCTGTGCCTCTTTCTTTTGTGAGAAGTTTAAAGTCACACCGTCAACACTATCACTACAGATTTTTAGGTCGAACATCTTTGACCAAATATAGTGGGGAGAGGGCCCCAATGGGGTTCAACTAATTAAAATATTTCTTAATACTCTTTAGATGCACATGGGGGGAAACATGTTTAAATTTGAGCGGCATGTAGGGCATGTCTCAAGGCATGGGAGCCGTGTCAGCGTACAGAGGTTGGAAGAGCGTTGCATAAGGAAAACATGCCTTTGGTTGATGGTACAACGGCGATTAATATGCAGAGTCGCTAAGGGCATGGTATGCATAGTCAGAAAAAGGTGTCATTAAGTCAAAGACTTATCCATTTCCGGTGGCCAGGGGACTTCATGGATGTCCGGCTTTTGGAAACCACAATGGGTGGCTTGGAAAATTATGAAAACCACCAGGGGTGGCTCAGAAGGGGAGCGTGACATCTGAAAGGGTCTTGGGTGCATCTGTACTAATTAGGAGAGTGGTCAGGAGACCACTTCCCTATGCATTTAGTTAGGGTAAGGGATGGTCGAGGCTTGGCGCAGTATAAAGTCATGCATCTGGGACATCATTTAAAATGGAACGACCTCTCCAGGTTTTCATTAATCATATCAAAGATGTTCCACCATATCTAGGCAGGGTTGTGAAAGAGGTTGGTAAACTTTAGCTCAGAGGGTTTCGGAATCCCATGATAGAAATGGGGCCTCAGGGGCCAAGAGGTGTACAGAGAGAAGCATTGCCTAAGGAAATATTGCCTTTGGTAGACAGGCCAGGGGCGATCAATATGCAGAGTCGCTGAGGAAATGGTATGCATAGTCGTACAAAGGGGTCCTTAGGTCAAAGACTATCCACTTTCGATAGCCAAGAAACATCATGGATGTTGAGATTTGGGACCACCAGGGATGGCTTATGAGAGTTCGACTTTTTTTCTGAGTACAGGGTATGGCTTATGATGAGAGGGTGCCTGAATATGGGGGAAATATCTAGAATAAACATCCTAGGAACGGGTGAATTAATTCTCTCTCACGCTGGTGTGAAGCAGTGGTTCGTGCAGGTCTGACCTGTGCACTGAAGGATGGAGAAAATCCTATGTTTCTCATTGAACTCATGATGAGTATGACCGTGTAGTTTATCGTTATGTGGTTGGGACATAATCCGCACAGTTTAGCGTCATGCAGCAAGGAAGAGAGGCATTTTTGAAGGTTGTTGTGTAGTTTAACGTCATGCAGCATGGATGGGGATTTTTTTTGAATGTTCATGTGCATTTTAACATCATGCGGCGAGGACGGGGGGAATTTTTGCAAAGGCTGCTCTTCATCAGAATATAACTGGGCTTGAATACCTCAATATGCCCCAGACATGGGGGGTGGTTTGATTGTTGTAAATCTAGGTTCTGGGGATTCTTGGATCAAGAAAGGTGATATGGGGGATCTGAGGCCGATAAGCGTATGGATCTAGGAAGATCATCGCTTGCGGAAATCTTGCCTTTGATGGACGAGCTAGGGGACATCGTTATACAGAGCCACTGAGGGCATGGTATGCATTGTTGTAAAAAGGTGTCCATGTGTTGATGACTTTCCAATCCCGATGGCCATGAGTGGTTATGAGGATCTGCAATTATCCGGGCCACGAAGTCTGTCATTTGGCAGGAGAATGTCTGGACATATCGGGTATATCTGTCCCGGGTTGCTTGTTGAGTTTCAAAGATCCCTCTGCGCCGATCTTTTCTCTCTCTTTTTTCGAACAGGGGAGTTCCTTCATTCCATGAAGTTTAACATCATGCGGTAAAGACGATGTACTCTTAGTTTATCGGTCATAGATCTCAGTCCGTTGGGTGACTATTGCTGCAGTCACTCGAAGGATAACTGAGTCAACATGTTCTGATATACTTGGAACACGGTGGGGGATGAAGGTTATAAACTGCAACTTTGATATTTCCCGGATCAAGAGGTGTGGTGTGGGGGCTCTGAGGCCGGTAGGTGTACGAGGCATGGAAGGGTACTACCCTAGGAAATCTTACCCTTGATGGACGAGCCAGGGGCTAACATTATGCAGAGCCGCTAAGGGCATGGTATGCATATTCATACAAAGGTGTCCCTGGGTCGATAAATTTCCACTTCCGATGACCATGAATGATTATGAAAATCTGTGATTGCTCACAGTGCAGAGTTCGGCACGTGGGGATAATGGTGTCTGGGTATACAAGAAACATCTTCACTGTAATTGTCCTTTGAGTCAATGTAGCCTAGTCCTGGCTTGATGTTTGTTGATGCAGGTCGCTATGTAAACCACTGACAGACACATATGCTAGCAAGATAGTGATACCCTAGCAACACATAGATGTGAAAAGAGGAATGAACTTGTAAATCACTTCGCCATAAACTTCTGGGTTAAGAGGTATGGTATGGGGGCTCTGAGGCTGGTAAGCGTATGGAGCTAGGAAGAGTGTCACCTGTGGAAATCCTACCTTTGGAAGACGGGCCAGGGGCTATAAATATGCAGAGCCCCTGAGGTCATGGTTTGCATAGTCATGCAAAGGTGTCCATGGGTTGATGACTTTCCAGTTCTGATGGCCATGAGTGGTTATGAAGATCCATAATTATCCGGGTCGTGGAATATGATTTGTGGAAAGGATGCATCCAAATGTGCAAGGAGTATCCCCATCTCGTATCGCCATGTGTCTTGGGCGGGACGTGATGAAGTCCATGCAGTTTAGCGTCATGCGGTGAGGATGAAGTCCGTGTATTTTATCGTCACGCGGTGAGGACGAAGTCCGTGCAGTTTATCGTCATGCAGTAAGGATGAGGTCCATGTAGTTTATCATCATGCGGTAAGGACAAGGTATACATCCTGTGTAGGTCTGGTCTATACACGGGGGAAGGGGGAATCTTTAACATAATTGTCCGTGCAGTTTAACGTCGTGGGGTAAGGAAGATAAGTACACCCTGTGCCGGTCTGGTTCACACACGGGGGGATAGGGAATTGTTTTTGTTTATTCAGAGGGTTGGGCCAGGACTAGGGATCTTGGCATTGCAACGTATCCTACAAGGGTAGGAATCTAGCCGTACGTAGTTCTCTAGAAGAAGTACACCCCATATAGTTCTGGTCCATATACGGTTGAAAGAAGGAATTTTTTTATCTTTTATTCAGGGGCATGGGCCAGGACTAGGGATCCTAGTGTCGCTACGTATCCTGTGAGGGCGGGAATCAAGCCGTACGTAGTTCTCTGGAATCCTTGAAGTTTTAACGTCATGCAGTGAGGAAGAAGTCCATACAATTTAACGTCATGTGGTTAGGACGATGGGTATTATTAGACTCCATGTAGTTTAATGTCATGTGGTGAGGACGACATACTCTTAGTTTAAGGTCATAGATTTTGGACCATTGGGTTCTTGTTAGTTTTACATCATGCAGCTCGGACGATGAGTACACCCCATGCAGGTATGTTCTATACACCGGGGGAGGGGCATTCTTAACTCTTGTTATCCGTGTAGTTTAATGTCATGCGGTAAGGACGGACTCCATGCAGTTTAACGTCATGCGGTGAGGACGTGAATACATGTTGTTCATGTCTGGTCCTTACACGGGGGAATGAGAATTTTTTTTTGAGGTGACTGGGCCATGTTGTGGAATTCTGGCGTAACTATGTATCCTGCGAGGGAAAGAATCAAGCCTTACGTAGTTCTATGAAAGACGATATGCCCTGTGTAGGTCTGGTCCGTACACAGGGGAAGATGGAATTTTTAAATCACCTTTTCTGTGCAGTTTAATGCCATGCGGTGAGGGCGGAATGCTCTTCGTTTAAGGTCATATATTTTGGACCGTAGGGTTCTTGGCAGTTTAAAGTCATGCATCTCGGACAATGAATACTTCTCATTATTTTTTTTCGTCCGTGCAGTTTATCGTCGTGCGTTAAGGATGAAATCTATGCAGTTTAACGTCATGCAGTGAGGACGTAAGTACTTCTTGGTCTCTATGTGAAATAATTCTTCAGGAATCTCACTTTGGTAGGAGCTGTGGGAAATTTCCCATCCATAGAGAACAAGGCATATGCTCCGTTGGGGTAGACCTTGTGTACAACATATGGTACCTCCCACTTGGGCTCCATCTTTGGAGGCTTCTTTCCAGGTATCATTGGGGTCCAGAGGACCAGCACTAATTCTCCTTCCAAGAAAGACCGGAGGTGGACCTTTTTGTTGAAGGCTCGTGCGATTCGGTTCTGGTACACTTCTAGGTGGTGCAAAGTGTGCAGTCGTTTCTCGTCTAGCTGTTCCATTTCACCTTGCCGCTTTTCTGACTGCTCATCATCAGATAACTGATCACAGATGGCAACATGGAGTGAGGGATGTTGGAGTTCAATGGGCAGGACCGCCTCTGTGTCATACACCAATGAATACGGGGTAGATCGAGTAGTGTTGCAGATTGTGGTTCGATAAGCCCACAATTCATGTAGGAGTTTATCCAGCAATGACTTCTTGTCTTTGTCCACCATTTTCTGGAGGATGTTGGACAGGGTCTTGTTGAAAGGTTCAATCTGTCCGTTGGCCACTGCATGGTAGCAGGATGAGTGGTTATCCTTGATAACATACTCTTGGTATAGCTTTTCTAACTCAGCAAAGCAGAAATTGGTGTCGTTGTCCTTCAGTATAGTATGAGGGTCACCAAATCTAGTGATGATATTGGTCTTCATGAAGCTAACAATATTTCTGGACCTGACATCCTTGAGGGGTGTGGCTTCTGCCCATTTGGAAAGGAAGTCAGTGGCCGTGAGGATATACTTCAGCTGTTTGGCCGTGGCGGGATGATATGTTCCCATGACGTCCATCCCCCAGACGGAAAACGGCCAGGAGTACTTAGCTTGATGAAGTAACTCCGAGGGCTGGTGTATGAGGTTGGCGTGAATCTGTAATTAGTTGAATTTTGGGGTAAAATGATCGTAGTCTCATGGCACTGTAGGCCAGTAGTACCTAAGCCTTTGAACCTGATGGGAAAGCTTGGTCCCCAGTTGATGTGCTCCACATGCTCCTGCATGTACTTCAGTCATGATGGCAGCAGTTTCTTCTCCATCAATGCATCTGAGGAGAACTCCATCGAGGCATCATTTGTAGAGGACCTCTTTCTGACCCGCACCGCCATATAGGACAAAACTTATTTCCCTTCTCTGTATTTTCTCTCATCCAGCACTGTCTGATGAATGCTCTCCTCGTTGAAGGTAGTTCGCGATGGGGATCATCCAACTGGTGGAAGGAGCATATGGTTTGGGGATAGGACTGACTTCATGGATTTCTTCCATCTTATCTTGAACAAATGGAAATACCATTCAATGGTTAGAAATACTAATGATTGTTTCATCCCGGTTTGGGTCAGCTAGGGCTATGGTCGCGTTGGCTAATGCATCAGCCTGAGCGTTCCAAGACCAGGGAATATAAGTCATTGTTGGTTCTGTGGAGAACTCGACCATTAGCCCTTGGACATGGTCAAAATGGGGGATCAACTGCTCCTTTTTAATAGCATAGTCACCATTGACTTTCTTGATGACTAGCTCTGAGTCTCCTTTTACCTTAAGGTGTTGTACTTGTGCCTGGAGTGCGAGCTCCAAGCCTGCAATGAGAGCTTGATATTCCACTTCATTGTTTGTACATCCCTTGGACAGGAGGAAGGAATATGGAAAAAATTCCTTTTTTTGGGACACGAGTATTATCCCCAGACCCACTTTGTTGAATCTGGGATCCTCCATCTTCTTCCCGGTGGGTCTTTGGGACGCACCGTCAAAGTACATTTCCCATGCTGGGAATTCTTCTTGAACCGAGAAGATATCTTCATTAGGTAGCTCTATGTCTAGTGCAGTGGTCCCTGTTGAAGGGTGCTCTAGAAAAAAGTCTGCTAATGCCTGGACCTTGATGGCTTTTGAGGCACGAACTGGATGTTGAACTGTTGCAGGATGACCGCCCATTGGGATAGGTGTCCGGTTAGCATCGGGCGACTGAGGATGTACTTGAGCGGGTTACTCCATGAGATCAAATGGACCTCATGATGCTGCAGATAATGCCGCATATTTTGAACCACAAAGACTAAGGCTTGACAGCTCTTTTCAATATTTGAGTATTAAGTCCCAGCATCAATCATGGTTTGACTGAGGTAAGAGAGACTTTTTTCGCTGTTGGCGTCATTCTTCTGTTCGAGGAAGGCTCCCAATGACAATTCTAGGGCCGTCACATACAGAATGAGAGGTCTTCCTTCGTCCGAGGGCATGAGCACTGGTGGTCTTATGAGGTACTTCTTCAATTTGTCGAACGCCTCTTGGCAGTCGTCCGTGCATTGGTAAGTCACCCCCTTCTTCATTCACCTGGTGAAAGGAAGACATTTTCCTGCCATGTTGGCTATGAACCTCCTAATATAGGCTAGGTGCCCTTGGAATCCCCTCAACTTAGTGAGATTTCAAGGAGGTGGCAGGCTCAGGATAGCCTTCGTCTTCTCAGGGTCGACTTCGATGCCACGATGGTGTACGAAAAATCCAGGGAATTTCCCTGAGGTAACCTCGAAGGCGCATTTCAAGGGGTTCATCTTCAACCTATGCTGTCGGAGCTTGTTGAAGACGATATCATGGTATGACAGGTGATCCGAGCACTATCTGGGCTTGACCACTAGGTCATCCACGTAACATTCAACGAATTTCCCCAGGAACGGCCTAAAGATCCGATGCATGACATGCTAATACGTGGGGCCAACATTCTTGAGACCAGATGGCATGACCCGATAACAGAATACCCCTTGAGGGGCTCTGAAGGCAGTTGCTTCTTCTTCTTCTCAGGCCATCCTGATTTTATTATATCCGGAATAGCTGTCCATGAAGGATAGAGCCTCAAACCCAGCCGTTGCATCAATTAACAACTCGGTGATTAGGACCAGGTAGTCATCTTTCAGAAAATTCGTATTAAGGTCTCTGAAGTCATTGCAGACGCGGATTTTCCCATTCTTTTTCTTGATAGGGACAATGTTGTCCAACAAAATGGGTTACTGGAACTCCCTAATGAAGTCTTCTTTGATGAACTTATCGACTTAACCCTCTATCATGGCTGCATGTGAGGGGTGTGTCCTTCTATCGGTCAATTTGTAGCCCCGGTGGTCTTCTGGAAGACCTAGGTGATGCATCGCTACCTCGGGATCTAGTCCCAGAATTTTCGTGTAATTCCAGGCAAAGACATCCTGGTGTTTCCCTAGGATGGATGTATATACCTCATGCTCCTCGAGAGACATGGTTGCGCTAATGAGAGTGGGCCTTGGGTCTTCCTCAGTACCCAGGTTTATTTCCCTGAGTTCGTCCATGGTGGTGGAGATACCTTCCTTAAATGTAGGAGGTGAATCTCTGAGATCTTCCTCCTCTTCATCTCCTAATCCGTCATCTTCTTTATCTAACGAGGAGAGAGCTCATGTCATGAGTTCTTGGAAGTCTAGAGGTGAGGTGTCGTGGGCTTCCTTACTCGAGATTTCACCCCCTGATTGAGGGTCAGCGGACGTTCCCACATTGTTACACTTGGCCGTTATAGCTGAAGTCATGAGGATAACCAAATGCATTTACGGACATGAACTCCTACCTTCCACATGGTTGATGGGTAGGACATAATCTCTGTCAAGCTACCTGAGGGGTTTGTCAGGAACCATTTACAGACCATTTGGAGTGGGGATCCAGCTGACGTCATTGACCAAAGGTTTCTATTAATTTTGCTCATAAAACCCGGTGTCGATGTAATGTGACTCAGAGAGCTCGAGAGGGGCCTTGTCGGTGAGCAACGTTCCGCATTTTCCATTGACGCAGTACTTGATACACTGGTGGTAGGATGAAGGAATGGCCCAGTTCTTATGGAGTTGTGGCCTTCCCAGCAGCGCATTGAATGTTGTGCTCTGTCGGACCAAAAGGAATTCTGTGTTGGCTACCAAGTCACCAAAATGGGTCTTTTACTTAATATGTCCCATTGGTTTCTGCTCACTCTTGTCGTAACCCAACAAAGTTGTAGCTGAGGGAATTGGATCATCCTCACTGTAGCCCAACATACGGAGTGTCCGTAGGGGAAGGAGGTTAACTCCAGAGCCATTTTCTATAATGAATTTTCGGATCTCAACACCATTCGGCATGCCGGACACATATAGAGGTCTTATGTGTCCTTGCATGATTGAATCTTCATCCTGATCTGTGAAAGAAATCACCACATTGCATTCAGCCGAGCCAGTCTCCGTCTGGTAAATCTCTACGGCAGCTACCTCGGATTGAAATTCATGAGGTCTAATCAGAGCTTCGATAAGCACCTCCTTAAGGATGGCTAAAAATCCCAAGGCATTCGAGATTGACATCTTGGCTGGTACTGACGCCAACTGCTTAAGGATGTCGTATTTTTTCTCCAGTGGTGGATGCTTCTCCGTTGGCTGGAGAGTCTTAACGGGTGCTTTGGGAGCTGGATCGTTTGACGAGGAGGGACCGGCCGTGGGGACGGATGTCGATGGTGTTCCCATTTTTTGGGGACTTGTCCTGGCTGGTCTGTTTGGGCACACTAGGTGGCCAGACACTTGATCCTACTCTGGTGGGTATCGCAGAACAACGGGGCCAGAGTGGCTGCTTTTGGAGGTAGAGGGGCATTCCCTCCCCTATTGAGTCCATTGAAGGGCTCTCCCATGGCTTTCCGCAATATTTACGGTCTGGGACGGGGTCTAACCATAGGGGTGATTTCGGCCGCGGCTGCGCCTCCCCTAGAATCCTATGCCTCTACGATTCCTCCTCCCGGCTCCTCGTGTAGGGAACTCGGGTTCCTAACCATACCATTTATCAGGGAATTATTCCATGAGATGGATTATGTTGATAGAACCAAAGATTGGCTCTTCATCCTTGGACAGGTCAACCTGGTCGGTTGTCTCTGATGGCGCCATTTGGTGGGTCGGTGCCCGTGTTTCCAAATTCGAGGGCATGAAATATTCCACGGTCAGGATTAACTTTGTCCCCATAGCGGACTGCTCCTCTTGTGATTTTTTCCTCCTTCTATTATGCCCGGATGACCGGCTTATGGATGGTTTTGAGGCCGATGTTGTCGGATCTATGGTTTTCGGGGCTGTTGGTGGCAACACCGGCTGCTGTAGTTGAGCTCGCAGTATGCCCTGGGCTCGGTTCATAGTCTTCTGAGTCATCTAGTTGTCAAATTTCTTCCCTTGTTTGCTGGTGACTTTCATATATCCCTCCTCTTTTGTCATAGTTGGTGATAGAGAAACATGCCACATGTGCTAGGGGTGGCCCTAGCTCAACCTTTCCAGTGTCTACCATCCTTGCAGGAGGTCTTTGAAGATGAATCATTCTTGGATACTTTTCCCCAACATCCGATGGTAGGGGTAGTAATCTGGCATGTCATCGCAGCAGACTTCTTCAGTTTTCTTTGGCTCCCGGAGGCGAAGCAGGTTTCAATTCATGGCGGAAATGAAGTATCCATGGACTTGATCATATTGGAATGAGTATACTTTTTGTCTTAGTTCCTCAAACTGGTTTTGCTTCGGTCCTCTTTGATCGTCCCATTTAGGCGGGGGTAGCCAATGATATGCAGGGGGACCTTGACGATCTGGTGGATGCTTGAGTGGTGGAGCGGGCACATGGTCCAGCTTGAGTGTGATAGCGGATGCTTCAGCTCTAGGGGAACTTTTGGCAGGAGCCTGCGAGGCTATTCAGGACTTTGAATTAGTCCGCTGTAGGGAGTCCTCAATTCTCTGGGCAATGGTCAAGAGATGGAGGAAGTGAGTGGTGCACTCCACCGGTATGAGCGATGTTTGCAGCTCATCTCTAAGATTATTGATGCATATGGCTAGCATCTCATCTTGAGGCATTGACCTATTCAGAGAATAGGTCAGACCTTTCCATCTGGTGATGAAATCTTAGACCCTCTCGTTCTCCCTCTCATTGCAGTTCATGAGATCGCTGACTGTTGTTTTAGGTAGTGTTCAGATGAAGTGGAACACAAACTGCTACTGGAGGTCCTCCCAAACCTTTATTGACTGGGCCGACAGACTCATATACTAGAAGAAGGCGTATCCTTACAGTGTCCGTATGAAGCATCTGAGTTTCACTACTTCTTGTTCATCCGGAGTCCCCATCATAGGGTTGCAATAAGACACGTAGTGCATCAAATGCTGCTCCAGATTGCCTGATCCATTGAATAATGGGAATACAGGGCTCCCAAAATTGGGTGGAGGTGGTTCGTTTGTTACCCAATCTAGGTAGGGTTTCTGCTTCGGCTGTATCGGAGCATGTTGACCTTGCATCGCATCCAATCGAGCTATTAGTGCCTCGATGGTGTTGGGGAGTCCCTGGTTTACATCCTGTTGGACCCTGTCCAGGGCATGCGTAGCCCAAGGCATTTCCTGAGGATCCAGATTGGCCGGCACCAGGGGTGCATATTCTATTCAGGGTACCCTCAGAGGGTTCGGTCGTACGTTCTCCGGTTTCCCCCAAGTGGAGGGAAATATTGGTATTCATCATCCACATTTAGGTAGCTGGACGAACCATGCACCTCTTTCGGCAGGAGCCCTGATCGTGCTTCGCTTGCCGCAGAAAGCCTTAGCCTTTGAGGTGCACTTTCTATGAGTGCGTGGCATGGCTCTTCTTGGGATTCACTTTCAATAAGGTGGTTCATCTGGAGAAGCTCGGCGTTAATCCAGCTCAATTATTTCATTTCGTCTTCATGTCGAGCGAACCTCTCTTCGAGCGTGACTCGCTCGTTTTTGTCGAGAGAGGCGGACAGGTTAAGGGTAATCGTTCCTTTATTCTTATCATTATTGGAAGCTTACAGGTTAAGCAGAGGGAGTTTAGCTGAAGGGGAGGCCATATTTAAGACGGCCCTCTGGTTCCAAGTGTGCACACCTGGGGGTTTGTTGTGAGTCACAGCCTGACCAGAACCGTCGTCTCCAGATCCGTCCGGATTTGCATTTTCTCCGGTGTCTCCCACAGGGTTAGCCTCTATGGCGTTGATGAACACATATTGTGGGGTGGAGGGGATGTCATCTTCCAAATATGAAGAGGATCTCTCGTGTATTCGGCTGGCCTTCCCTTTCATGACCTGGGATTGACCGCGGACTTCTTGACGAAGGGTGACGTAGAGAGTTCTTTTATACGACCTTACGGTGTGCCTTTCTCTCGAAGGGGATGATGATTCAAATGACGGGATAGGACGAGAACCTCCTCTTCTGACTGTCCTCCCTAGATGAGATAATACTGATTCTCGTGAGGGAGATTGTTGTTGAGGGGGTAATAATTCCCCCATCCCTGAGGGCTGGGGTTGGCTCCGTTCCCTGTATGTTGAGTCTCTTCCCATTTTTATTGGTCTTACGGGGGAATTTGGGGTTAAAAATGCCCCCAGCCCTGCAGGCTGGGGATGAACCCGGATTGTGATAGTGTCTGCGGCTATCGCGACCTACCTGATCTCGCGTGCCCCCATCCGGGGGTGAACCAGATCTGGTTTCGAATTCACCTGTAGATCAGCCCCTTCTGGGGAGGCAAGCAAAGATCATTGACTGGCCTCTCTTAGGCGAGGGGCCTGCTATATTCTCTCGGAGGCCTGATTTAGGAGTTTTTGAATGGCTCGTTCCCACTGGGCCTGATGCTTCTGGGACTTAATCAACGCCCGACTCTGTCGGGTGTTTTTCCTTTCTTGAGCAGGGGTTCCACTCGATTGTCATCTTTCTGTGATGACGTTGAAAGACACCATACCGAACGGGTTTTTCGGGGCAGAGAGCGGAGTGAAATGAAGAGCTTTGTGTTCCCCCATCCCCTGATTTGGACTCCCATCGGAGCATCATCGATGATGCGGCGTAGTTCGTGCTATGCACGGAGGCAAGCTGCCTCCATATTCCCTTTATGCCTCTCGGGGCGTTGTTATCGTGTCAAGGAAAGGGCCTCCAGGTCGGTGTGACACAGGAGGTCGCATATCGTCTTGACGTGGTCCACATACCCATCATAGGGCAGGAAGCTTGACTTCACCTAGTGGAGGGTCATTCATATATTATGGCGGATTTCGTGCATTCATTCTTCCAACAACTCCCTTGGTATGTCGTACTGAGAGGTGGCGGTGGGCCCAAACATAACTGGTATATCATTCCTGGCCAGTCATTTCCTCAGGTGCAACATATCGGCATACTCCTCCGCCAGTGATTCCTCTACCTGGTCGGCCCAAATGAGGCGCTCAGTGTAGTCGGAGGTCGTGGGACCCTTATGCACTGAATTGTCTTGTAGGAGATTCCGAGGTGGTTCAGAGGATGAACACGGCCCTGGAACAGTTCCTGATCGAAGAAGGGGTCATTAGTGACAAGCTGGGAATCTAACATGCTTGACCTCATCCTTCTGAGTGCCTCGGCAAATGAGGGCATTTTGATGCTTGATTGGGCAGGGGGAGGGCCTTCCTATCGAAATAATATGTCATCGTGGGGAGCACCTCCGCAATGGCCGCCGTAATGGCGAGGACTACCATTACAGCTTGATGCTTCACAGCATAGAGGACTTTTGCAGTGCACACCCTGTGGAGGACCTCCAAGGCGTGTCGCAGCAAGGGGAGGACCTTCTGGTAGTGTAGCATCATTACGAGGAGGGCCTCCACAACAACTTCCATCATGGTGAGGATGACCATCATGGCTTGATGTTCGATGTGCATCCTGGGGAGGACCTTCAGGACACGTCGTGATAGGGGGAGGACCTTCTTATTTCTTGGGAACATTGCAGGGAGGACCTTCGCAATGGAAAACGTGGTGGCGAGGACTACCATCACAGCTGTGGCAATGGCAAGGAATACCATTACTACTGCCGCAGTGAGAATATCTGCGGGATATATCTTGGGGAGGACCTCCAGAATGTACCGCAATGAGGGGAGGGCCTTCCTGTTGCTTGACGTATCTACGGGGAGGACCTCCATTGTCAGGGTGGTGAGGAATACAAACATGATTTGATGACTAGATACGCAGAGTTCCGTTGTAGCATAACCCTTGGGGGGGACCTTCAGGGTAGGCCACAACAAGGGGATGGCCTTCTTGTCGTGATGAGACGTCACTATGGGGAGGGCCTCCATAATTACGACTATAATTGCGAGGACTACTATCACAATCTGTGGTCCCACTGCATGGAGAGTGTTTACAGTGTATACCCTGGGGATGACCTTCAGGGTGGACCGTAGCAAGTGGAGGACCTTCTTGCTGATCGATCATATGGTCACATTGAGGGTTTCTGTGACTCGCATAAAAAGAGTAGCTCTCGTGATCGATCGTTATAGACCCACAGGGGAAGCCCCCATGAGTGTTCTGGGGAGGACCTTTAGAGCTGCTGGTAGCACCATTGCGGGGAGGTCCTTCGCAACTGCTATTGCCGCTCCCATAATATGGTAATGGGCAGGTAGGGTTCTGAGCCTTTGATGAGTGCTTAGCGGTGTTGGGAACCCCAACATCCAACAGATCGGAGTCATGAACCCGCTCTTTTTTTGGCTGCCTTTGCCACGTTCGGGGTGTTCTTTTGCGGGTAGTGAGGACTGTCTGATATTGACAATGGCCTTCACCTCCTTTAGGTCCCTGTTTAATTGGGTCTCGTGATGCCGCCTAGATACGCCGACGAACATATTGGCTTTTAGCAGGTATATATTCCTTCTCTGGGGCATCCACCATGATGGACAGGTGTTCCCCAGTTGGAACGAGTGAAGCCGCTCGATCCGGTTGCCCTTGCATCGCGGAATATGGTCGGCGACCCTCCGGGGCAGAAGCAGGGATGCAGATCTGCTCCTAGGAGGATATCTCATCTCTTGGATGAGTCGCCTCAATTGGGGAGATAGGCTCACGGGCCAGAGTCCTTTCTGTTGCTGCTGATGCAATTACATTCTGGAAGGTCTGCAAGATATTATCTGGTATCGATACCTTCTCCTCCATCATTTCCACGATATGTAAAGAGACATCGTTGGATGGAATGGGTATGAAGGCCCATTACGGTATCGGAGTAGGAATATCCTGCTCCAGTCCTCCAGTGGTCAGTGGGTACTGAAAATTCTCTTGTGTCAGGACAGGTGAACGAATCTTCCCCTGTGCCGGGATACGCTGGTTTATCTCTCCGCTTGCCGCCACATCGGGGTGGTGGACTTTACCTGCATCCTCAAGCAGATGGCCCTGCATATATTGGTTTCCCACTATATCGAGTCGATGGCCTTTGTTTGTAGGGAGATGTGCCCGCCTATGAATTTCTGCCACATCTAGGTGGCGGGCTTTGTTGATCGCCGCCATATCAGGATGGCGGGCGTCAGGAGCAACTGCCAGGAGCTGGTCCTGCAGGTGCCAGGTAGCCACCACGTCAGGTTGGTGGGATTCATGACCTTGGGTATGGAGAGGTTCATGTCGAGTACATGTCGTCCGATGTGTGTGACGGGCTAGATGGAGCTCCGCGGGGATGCACACTAGCTCGTACGATGCCACCAGATCTGGATGGCGATCTCGGGAGGAGCAAACAGGTGTAGGTGCATGTTCATGGTACGTCTCCATGGATGGGTAGCGGAGCTCCTCCTTAGGGACAAGGGTGATGACTGGTCCCAGATTGTATGTCTTCCGCCCTCATTGGGCGTTCCGAGGGGCCAGTGCCTGGAGAGCGTGGGCCTGAATCATCGGGGAGACATCCTCCTCGGCGTGATGATGTAGGGTCACAACGTGACCACGATGATGTCTGCCGGTGGGGGCCTTGGAGTGGAAACCCCGTTCGGTGGGGATGAAGTCTTCAACATCAACCTCATCCATCTCCCTAAGATTAGGGAGGTATGCATTGTCTCGTTATGGGGATGGAATTCTGAAATGGTTGGAGACAACGACAGGGGCTGTCTCGATCCGCCTTTGTGGTCGTTGCTGGGCAGGTGACAGGTGAATCTTGACGGATTGGAGGGTGTGCATGGCCGCCTCCACCGTTGGGAGAGTACCATTCACATGGTACTCTCAGATCAGCGCGCCTGAAACCTGGTGTTGAAGACGCTGGGTTGGTGACGGGGTCCTCCGTTGTTGAGGAAGTCTCGTCCTTGCATCATTGGAAACACACACTTGTGAGTTTCTTTGAGATGCCATTGGATCGAAGGGAGTTCTGAAGGTAGTACCTGCCAAATATTTTAGAAAATACAAGCAGCAAACCCATCAAAGTAGCATCTCATAATCCCATGCATTATTAATGACCTTTCTTGGCCCTCCTTTAGAGTAAAGGGGGCACATGGTGGGATTAAGTTGAATCCATCATGTTTGGTTAAAGATTCACGTCGGTTTCACCATTTTTTGTTTCGTCGGTTTTGGCCTTCAGCCTCGAAACGCACAACAGCTCGGTATCCAATGATTGATGTACTTGCTTTCCAAAGGCAGGCATTAGCCGGATGGTCTAACCAGCGACTCTTAAGAACTCACATCAGTTGAGAGGAAGGGAAGTCGGGCTCATCGCGCCCTTTTTGGGGGGGAATTTTTGCATGTTCTAGGACTCTCTTATAGATTTATGACATATTCATATGTTCGCGAATCTTTGGTTTATACCCAAACATAGTATCCAGGGATTTAACCTTGCTCGGAAACGTTCTATTGGACCAGGGGTTCAGAATCATTTACGCCCGAGGTTTACCATCCCTCATTTTATTAATGACCCCGAAGGGTTGGAACTCGCTTGAGGCGACACTAGGAGTGGCGTGGTGAACTGATGTGGGGATGATCAGATCAACCTATTGTTGGGCTTGAACCTCATGGAGGCTTCCTACGTACCCTGCCTAGGAGGCAAGGATCAAAGTCCACATAGTTCTCATACACAGATTAATGTCATACTGGACGAGGGTGGAACTCGACGTGAAGAAACGACCGAGTGGTGGGCTTGAACCTCGTGGAGGCTTCCTACGTACCATGCTTTGGCATGGATCAAAGTCCCCGTAGTTTGCTCTGGCTTGGGGCTTACACTCTAGGGCAGCCAGGAATGATGGATTGGGGCTTACACTCTGAGGAGGCCCAGAATGATGGATTAGGGCTTACACTCTGAACAGGCCCAGAATGATGGATTGGGGCTTACACTCTGAGGAGGCCCATAATGATGGATTGGGGATTACACTCTGAGGAGGCCCATAGGAGGATGTCATGGTCGATTCTTACTCTAAGCCCATGTGAGTCATGCTCGGTGTGAGAAACAATAGGAAGTAGGGAACAAATGATCATGTTGCGAAAGGTGAGTCAGTGAGAAGTGGAGTGGTGATTATGCATGAGGGTGGCCCATGGCGATGAATTGGGGATTGCACTCTGAGGAGGCCCAGAAGGTCGAGGCTTACTTCGAGATGGACGCCCAGGGCAACAAAGCCCAGCGGGAGAGGGAAAGGGGGTGCTACGGTGCCCATATCCTTCCTTGTAGTGCATGAGGGATTCCTATTGATGGGTATTTTACTACATTGGGGATCCTTTAGAAAGTAGACGGGCGGAAAGAGGACTCCCGATCTCAGATTCCACTTTACCGTGGGAATGTGAATCCAAGAATGCTTCGAGAATATGCTGAAGGGTCGGGGAAACCCCTTTTCCCCTGTTT
Source organism: Viscum album (assembly GCA_963277665.1). Taxonomy (NCBI): domain Eukaryota; kingdom Viridiplantae; phylum Streptophyta; class Magnoliopsida; order Santalales; family Viscaceae; genus Viscum; species Viscum album. The sequence goes on along the minus strand of OY728128.1, from coordinate 2,075,707,580 downwards.
ACCGTGGGTATGTGAACTCAAAATGGCACGTTGATGCACTTGAATGTTACATCATGCAGATCTGGTGGCTCCGGTGGAGGCCTCAGCTCAGGGCTAATGAATAGGCCAATGAGGGAGTCGTGGAGGAATTGACTGGATCAGAAGGATTTTACCTGGCTCGGGAAATGAGACCACTGAAGTATTTGGCGAGCCACTGAGAGGTATGGGTGGTGGAGCCCTTCGCATGTGGAAGTGCCACACAGCTGGAGAAGCCATCCGCGAACCAGGGTGGTTCGCGGACTAATTGGAATCTCGTGAACTAGGGTGGTTCACGGCTTTGGGTTCAATCTGTGAACTAGGGTGGTTCGCGACTTCGGGTTCAATCTGCGAACCAGGGTGGTTCACAGAGGGTTCCAGGTGGGAAACATCGGCCAAGGGTGGCACCGGTCGGAGGCCCGTCGGTCAGGACTTCGCCCACATAGGAGAGTGCTACGCGGTGCGACAGATGGGAAAAGTGGCATAAACTCACTAGTCCGCGGGGAAGTCATCCGCGAAGGGGCTATGTGTAACACCCCGAGATTGTATGAAAAATATTCTTTCTAATTTAATTAATGTATTGTGTGGTATGCTACATCAAAAGGATCTTGCACAACACGCATCCCTGACTTGGCTTGCATTACACACAATCGTGACCTTCCACGATAGCGTGTATTGTACGCAATACCGAGTTTCGCTAAACAACGATATGTTATATAAACAAGCCGTTATGAATATTAATACCCACTTTTTGAAATTTTATAAATTTTATCATTAGAAATGGACTTCATTTTTGGATTCAGAATATCAAAATTAGCATAGGGTGAATTTTTGGTATTTTTCTGAAAACATTCAATTTTTGATGAATAGTGAAAACACTGGGTTACTATTCAAAAAACCGACTTTTTATTTAATTAATTAATTATTTTATTTTAATTTATTTTACCTCAAAATTGATACATAATACCTATATAAGATCAATGTAATTCATTGGAGTCATTTTATAATAATTTTTGATATATAAAAATTTTATTGAACTTTTCACCGTCTTTTACCCACCACCTAGGAGAATTTGGAAATTCATATAAATCTTAATTTTACTGCTTCTATGAGTGGAATTTCAAAAATCTGAGAGACTCAGTTAATATCAAGGACTAAAATTTAGTTCAATGAGATGAAAATAATTTTTGGTGAATAGTAACTTTTTACTTTTATTTACCACGGTTAAAAGTAAACAGGGTAATTAAGGGTAAAAATGATATTATTATTACCCTAACACATGTCCTAATTATATTGGATAAGTTTAATTCGACCAAAAACAACTTTAGGAATAAAATATGACCATTTAGGTCCACTTGGATTAGATTAGGACATTTAATGTTAATTTATTTAAAGAAGGGTTAAAAGAGTTAAAATCAATGTTTAATAACTAAATCTTTTTTAATATAGGGTTATATATAAGATAAATTAGACTATAAATATTAATTATAAATCTAAAAAGATTTTATACATAATTTTATTGTATTTATAATTTTTATACATTAAATAATTTAATTTATTTATGACACAATGATGATGCAGTAATTATCTAATTAATGAATTATTAACATAATTGATGTTATAAATACCCAAATAAAAGAAATTTGAGACTTTTTATGAATTAATATAATTTTCTAGGTTAATATGACATGATAGTATTGATTTAATTATATGTTTTCGAACTAATTATGTTGTGATGATTTTTACAAAAAGAAATTACCTAATAGTGTCAAAATAAACATAAAATAGTTTTTAATACAAATATTATATTATTAATTGTTATTATATTCCTAAAAATCTAAGGGTCGACCAAGATACTTATATCATGATAGGTGTATCATTAATAGACCATTTGGGTGTCTCTTGGATGTATATGGTATGTTTATTAACTATATAATATAAAAAGACAAAGTGACATGGTAAATGTCAATCTAATTAACTAAGAGTTAAAACTAAAATATAAGGTCAATATAATGACCCATACCTGTCTAAAATATATTGGTTGAGAGTATTTAGACCCATCCCCACCTTAGCTTATAAATAAATCAATTTGGAGCTATTAAAAACCGAATATGACTTTATTATAAAATAATATTTTAAGTTTTTCCAATGGTGCCCCTCTCCTCCCTTATAAAAAAGGCACCCCTTCCCTCTCCTCTTCACACCCTTTTGAGCCTTGAATCTCGGCCAAACCCTACCCATTTCTATTCTCCACTTCCCTAGAAACATTCTGGAGGTTGTGGTCTTCTCAAAATACCAACTCTTCTTCCTTAAGAGGAAGCTTAAAGGAGGTGCGTTGAAGGAGAGGTAATCTCTTCTAACGATTCTTTCATGTTTCTTTCTTCTTCAACTTCATATTATTTAGTTGTTTCATTATAAATTAATAACATAAGTATATCTAATATACTGATATGTTATTATAAATATGAAACGACCCTTTTCCACCTTCTATCCATCCTACGGAAACTGAAATCATTGCGCGTGCGTACTTACAGAATACCGTCTCCACGCCGTGGTGTAATCTATTTTTCCACCACCACCTTACATGGATGAGTATAATGATATAAAGAATAATTATATATGATTATTATAGAATCATAATGATTATAATATATTATATCATCCCCTATAATTCCATTCAATAAATATTGGAACGATATCATCGCTCATGCGTACGTACGGATTACCGTCTCCACGACGCGATGAGATTCATTTTCCATGTTAACAATTCAAGAATGATTATAAAGTATATATAATACGTAATCATGAAATATATGACATAATAATGCTACTGGATTTATGTATATATATATATGTATGTATGTATGTCATCTACTTCATTCAATAAGGAAACAACAAAAACAGCGTTAATGAGTACGTACGACCTACCGTCTCCATGAACGGTCTATTTCATTTAATTTATCTATCTATTATATATATATATGTACTGAATATATATATGATATATAAATCATTATTTACATTCTAGAAGTAAGTAAATAAAGATATAAGTAATAATAATATCAAGAAGAACAAGTCCAAACATGTACGATAAATAAAACGATTTTACCCAAAACGCTGCTTTAACATGGAATTTACAATAGAACGGGTAATATAAAGTCATATGTGAACCATATATGATATCATAACAATGAATATGATTATGTAATAACTCAATGACATTATTTAAATCATTATACAAGAGTTTCAGATACGTAGGAAGCATATCAGACCTAAGGTAAGGGATTACTTTTCCAATCTCGTTTATATACGAGATTGTTTATTCATAAGTATTTACTGGGGTTATATTTATCATTCATGTCCCTATTTTCTAAAAATTGTTTCATGTAAGTTTAAAATCCTTTTTACCCATTTTTGACTTTTACTACATTGTATGTAAGGAATCTTTCTTTTGTTTACCATACGAGGTACTTTTTGACTTATTGGCAGAAGTACGAGAATAATGTTTTTTTAACTTATACGGCGTGAATGGATTTTTACGGTTTCATAATGCCTTATTTTCATGAAGCTTACTCTACAATATTTCATAACTATTTTAAAAAAAATCATTTTATTTTATAATTTAAAGGCATTTTGTGAAAAGAAAATGATATTGAAGAAGAAAGGATATTTTCCTCAAAAATTCATTTCAAGTGTTTTATCAAAACCATTTTCCGTATAAGATGAATTTATTTCATATGTGCACGTTTCAAGTATAATGTCTATATGATTTAAATGGTTTCACTTTTCTTATGATGAAATGATGGCCATTTGTTTTATATGGATTACGTTTTGATGGGATGATGTTTACGAAACTTATTTTATTCTTTGGGTTATGATGAATGATTTATGTTTATTTTCTGGCACAAGTAAGAATGATTTCAATATGAGACGAGTGGGACCTATATCTCCCTCCAATTCATTGGGTAAATATTTATATTTCATGAGATAGACAAGTCTGGAATGGTAAGTTAATCCGGTTCAGGGATACATGACTGGAACGAGGAGTGAACTCGATTTAGAAAGGGACTTTGTCCACTAAGATGGTCTTGGCAGCAATACCTTGGCTACTATGGAAATCATAACAAGTGCAGAATCGTTTCCACAATTTCATGCTTTATTACCATGCTATTTTATCATGATTGATGATCGATTATGATATATTCCTTACGTACTTCCAAGATTTATATCTTTGCTCAATATTTTGATGTTTAGATTTTATGTTCAATCTTTTGCATTCAAATGTTTATGGATTTTTTATGTTCTCTATGCTTACCCTTACTGAGAATTTTAGCTCACCCTTTTTATGTTTTCTTTTCCCTAGGATATAAAAAAGGTTTTAGGTACGAAAAAAAGGGGAAGATCTTTTGGGATAAGTTGAAGATCTTTCACCATGATAAGAAGATTAAATTCATAGTTTCCAAAGATACTAAACTATTACGGTCCATGTGTGTATGTGTTTGTTATGTATAAAGTATTCCAAAAAAGTAATCTAATGTCCATTTATGCCAAGCTTTGGGTCTCTATAGTTGGTATCAAAGGAAAGGTTTAGTTAACCTTTGGAAACGTGGATCCAAAAACTTTAGTGAGATCCCTAGATATATTTCTAAGGTATGTATAGGGATGTCCCTAAGGTTATGTATAAGTATAGATTCTAATCCTATAATTACGGTAATGATCTTAGAATTAAACCTAAGATGTTAGATATTGAAGGTACTCCCCCTTTATTATGTTGTTTTCCCTAGCATGATTTTTGACTCTCACACTATTATTTTTGGGTTTTAGACGATGGATAGAACCCGAAGGAACCGTGTTGATCAATGTAATGGACACTGAAATGATTTTCTTATTGATCAAACCAATGTTATGGGAGATGGAGTGAAAAATCTTATTTCTATACTTACACAAGCTATGAATAATTCTGGACTTCCAAATGAGCAGAATAGGGAACAATATTCTATTGAGTCCTTCATGAGGCAATGTCCACATTTTTTAGTGGGTCTTCTGATCCACTTGTTGCTGAACAATGGATCATTACCACTGAAACGATATTTTCAGTTCTTCAATATTTTGAACATGATAAAGTCATCTTTGCAGTATATCATTTGGAAGGTGAAGCTGATCAATGGTGGAATCTTATCAAGAATACGAGTCCATGAGACGAAATTGAGTCCATGGAATGGGATGAGTTCAAGAACTTATTTTTTCAATAAGTAATTCCCTCGTATTCTTTGAACAATGATGGAGAAGGATTTTCTTGAACTAAAGAAAAAGGATGATGAATCTGTTGGTATATACAATGCGAATTTTACAAGGCTTGCAAGGTGTGCATCTGGCTTTATCATCCATCCTGAAAGTAAAGTTGATCGATTCTTCAGTGGCTTAAAACCAAGTCTTCTAAGGGCATTACCAATAAGAGACTTCAGTAGATATGAAGAAATTGTGCGTTGTGCTATCAAGGTAGAAATTGAATTTGGTGTTACATATCCATCTCGTGGTTTTGATATGAAATGAAAGATGGAGTTCAAGGAGAATTCTCGGAATAATGGTGAAAAGAAGATGAATGATTCCTTATGCTCAAAGTGTGGAGAGAAGCATGGTGGAGATTGTCTTAAAGGGACTAGAAAAGGTTTTAAGTTTGGTAAATAAGGTCATCGAGCAGCTGAGTGTCGTAGTAATGAAAAAAGGGTTTCTAATGATGTGAATAAAGAAAAGACTTTAGAGAACGCCCCACCAACACATCAATGCTTCAAGGGCAATGAAATGGGGCATTATGCTAATCAATGCCCAAATCCAAGGGTTAATGATGATCGACATGAGAAACCACTTAAGGAAAAGGACAAAGGGATGTCACATGCGATCACTATTGGCGATGTTGAATATGTCAATGATGTGATGGAATGATTAATTGTTTATGTAATGGGATTCCAAAATAATGTTGTATATAGTATCGTGGAATATTTGAATATTTATGTATTGATCTATTGTGGTTTTCAATAATTTTATGGTACCGGTAACCGTGGAAGGTGATTGGGATATTTTTTGGAAAGAAGATGATATGGGCATAGTGAAGGGATAAGGAGAAAATGAAATGTTTGATAGTATTCAGGAGATCATGACTGATATAAGGAAATAGTTATCTCCCGGTTTGAGTATATAAAATTTTGGGGTTTTGGTATGTGGAAAGAGTTGACTTTTGAAAGCACCAATGTTTTCACTAAGCTTCAATGGGTATTCATTTTTCAAGAGAATACATGATTAAGGCCTTGTAATGTTTGGAATGTGACCAAAAATACATATCTTATGATATGTGGGGATCAATGATTGTATTAACATGCTTGTTATATGAACTCTCTGGTAATCGTTTTCACTATAATATGAGAATGGAAAGTAGTATTTTGGATAGGCCTAAATATTAGAATGGATTATGTTGGACATAATTGAGTATTGTTTAAGGCCAGAACTTTTTCAATATTATTGATGGTAAGTTATAATATTGTATTTTTTAGAAAAAATGGACAACCTGCAGAACAGTCGACAACCCGTCACGTCGGACAAGGCTGTGGGAATCGAACCCACAACTGAAGTGTGAAAGGCCTTTATTTCCTACCACTGGCCTACAGGAAGTCCCTAGTTAGTAGAAATTAGTTTTATATTATTATTCATGATGATAGATGAAGTATAAGTCCATTTTGGAACCATATATGATTAATCTCACCATAGATGGAATTATGTATATAACTTTTGCTAACTTATGTTTGAGAAAAATGGAATGACCTATCATTCTATCGCATGATCTGCTAAAAAATCATGAAATAAAAATTCAACTTTATTTCTTAAATAGATGAAGTGGAAATTGTTCAAGGCACGAACAATGGTTAGATTATACCAAAATAAAGTAAGTATTTATTCTAATTCAAATTCTTCAACATTAGGGAAATGATATTAAAAAAAATGTTGTCTGAGTGCCCTTATATCTGATGAATCAGATGGTACCCTAGATAATCAAAAATTTATGGATTTTTGATTGTTGGCTTTTTCATAGCCATGTTCTCTACCACTATCCATCAGAACAATATGGTTGGATTTCTCTTCTATATCCATATTTTCACCTATTTTCTCCTATGTAGAAACCCAGTGATTAGTTAATCTGGGAAACCGTTATGTTTCATACATTAGTTTTTAAAGTCAAGTTCTGGTATTCATTTTTATGATGAGGGTTTCTATTAAAGAAACTTTCGAGTAGTAAACCATTTATAACCCTGACGAACTTCGAGGGTGAAATTAATTTTAAGGGAGGTAGAATGTAACACCCTAATATTTTATAAAAAATATTCTTTTTAATTTCATTAATGTCTTGTGTTTTATGCTACACAAAAAGGATATTTCATGACACCCATCCCTCACTTGGCTTTCATTACACACAATCGTGACATTCCACGATAGCGTGTGTTGTACGCAATACCGAGTTTTGCTAAACAATGATATGTTATATAAACAAGCCGTTATGAATAGTAATACCCACTTTTTGAAAATTTATAAATTGTATCTTTCGAAATGGAATTCAGTTTTGGATTTGGAATATCAAAATTATCATAGGGTGAATATTTGGTATTTTTCTGAAAACTTTCAATTTTTGAAGAATAGTGAAAACACTGGGTTACAATTCAAGAAATCGACTTTTTATTTAAAAAATTATTTATTTTATTTAAATTCATTTTGGGTAAAAATTTACACATAATACCTATATAAGTTCGATGTAATTCATTGGAGTCATTTTATAATAATTTTAGATATATAAAAATTTTATTAAACTTTTCACCGTCTTTTACCCACCTCCTAGGAGAATTTGGAAATTCACATAAAACTTAATTTTACCGCTTCTATGAGTGGAATTTCAAAAATCTGAGAGACATAGTTAATATCAAGTACTAAAATCAGGTTCAATGATATGAAAATATTTTTCGGTGAATAGTAACTTTTTACTTTTATTTAACACGGTTAAAAGTAAATAGGGTAATTAAGGGTAAAAATGATATTATTATTACCCTAACACATGTTCTAATTATACTGGATAAGTGTAATTCAACCAAAAACAGCCATAGGAATAAAATCTGAACATTTAGGTCCACTTGGATTAGATTAGGACATGTATTATTAATTTATTTAAAGAAGGGTTGAAATAGTTAAAGTCAAAGTTTAATAACTAAATCATTTTTACTATATGGTTATACATAAGATAAATTAGACTATAAATATTAATTATAAAGCTAAAAAGATTTCCTACATAATGGTATTTTATTTATAATTTTTAGACATTAAATAATTTAATTTATTTATGACACAATGATGATGGAGTAATTATCTTATTAAAGAAATATTCACATAATTGATGTTATAAATACCCGAATAAATGTAATTTGAGACTTTTTATGAATTCCACTAATTTTCTAGGTTAATATGACACATTATTATTGATTTAATTAACTTTTTTCGAACTAATAATTCTGTTATGATTTTCAAAAAAATAAATTACCAAATAGTGTCTAAATTGAGAAAAAATAGTTTTAAAACAAATATTATATTATTAATTGTTATTATATTCCTAAAAATATAAGGTTCGGCCAAGATACTTATATCATAATAGGTGTATCATTAATTGGACACTTTGGGGGTCTGTTGGATGTATATCGTAAGTTTATTAACTATATAATATAAAAATACAAAGTGACGTGGTAAATGTCAATCTAATTAACAAAGAGTTAAAAACTAAAAGATAAGGTTAATATAATCACCCAAACCTGTCTAAAATCTATTGGAAGAGAGGATTTCGACCCATCCCCACATTAGATTCGAAATAAATCAATTTTCAGCCCAATATAAATTTATTATAAAATAATATTTGAATGCTTTACAAAGGTTCATGTCTCCTCCCTTATAAAAAGGGCATCCCTTCCCTCTTCTCTTCACACCATTTTGAGCCTTGAATCTCGGCCAACCCCTGCCCATTTCTCTTCTCCACTTCCCTAGAAACATTATGGAGGTTCTGGTCTTCTCAAAAGACCAACTATACTTCCTTAAGAGGATGCTTAAAGGAGGTGCGTCGAAGGAGAGGTAATCTCTTCTAACGATTCTTTCAAGTTTCTTTCTTCTTCAACTTCTTATTATTTAGTTGTTTCATTATAAAGTAATAACATCCGTATCTCTAAAATACTAATTTGTTATTATAAATATGAATCAACCTTTTTCACCTTCTATCCATCCTACAGAAAATGAAATCACCGCACATGCGTATGTATGGAATACTGTCTCCACGCCGTGGTGTTATCTATTTTTCCACCACCACCTTAATTTGATGGGTATAATGAAGTAAAGAATAACTATATATAATTATTATAACATCATTATGATTCTAAAATGTTATATCATCCCCTTTAATTCCATTCAATAATTATGGGAACGATATCATCGCTCGTGCGTACGTACAGATTACCGTCTCCACGACATGATGAGATTCATTTTCCATGATAACAATTCAAGAATGATTATAAAGTATATATAATAAGTAATCATGGAATTTATGAAATAATAATGCAACTAGATTTTTGTATATATATATTTATTTCATCTACTTCATTCAATAAGGAAACAAAAAAAACAGTGTTCATGCGTACGTACGGCCTACCGTCTCCATGAACAGTGTATTTCATTTCATTTATCTATCTATTATTTATATATATATATATGTTCTGAATATATATATGATATATAAATAATGATTTACATTCTTGAAGTAAGTAAATGAAGATATAAGTAATAATAATTTCATGTACAACAAGTCCAAACATGTACGATAAATAAAACGATTTTACCCAAAACACTGCTTTAACAGGGAATTTTCAAAAGAACGGGTAATATAAAGTCATAAGTGAACCATATATGATATCATAACAATGAATATGATTCATTAATAAGTCAATGACATCATTTAAATCATTATACAGGAGGTTCGGATATGTACAAAGCATATCAGACCTAAGGTAAGGGATAATATTTCCAATCTCGTTTATATCCGAGATTGTTTATTCGTAAGTATTTACTAGGGTTATATTTATCATTAATGTCCCTGTTTTCTAAAAATGGTTTCATGTAAGTTTAAATTCCTTTTTACCCATTTTTGAATTTTACTACATTTTATGTAAGGAATATTTCTTTTGTTTACCATACGAGGTACTTTTTGACTTTTTTGGAAAAAGTACGAGAAGAATGTTTTTTAACTTATACGGTGTGAATGGATTTTTATGGTTTCATAACGCCTTATTTTCATGAAGCTTACTCTACAAGATTTCATAACTATTTTCAAAAAAATTCCGTTTATTTTATAATTTCATGGAATTTTGTGAATAGAAAATGATTTTGAAGAAGAGAGGATATTTTCCTCAAGAAATCAATTAAAGTGTTTTATCAAATCCATTTTCCATCTAAGATGAAATTATTTCATATGGGTATGTTTCATGTATAATGTCTCTATGATTTAAATGGTTTCACTTTTCTTATGATGAAATTATATCCATTTGTTTGATATGGATTACGTTATGATGGGATGATGTTTACGAAACCCATTTTATTCTTTGGGTTGTGATGAATGATTTATGTTTATTTTGTGGCACAAGTAAGAATGTTTTCAATATGAGATGGGTGGGACCTATATCTCCCTCCAATGCATTGGGTAAAGATTTATATCTCATGAAATATACCTGGCTGGAATGGTAAATTAATCTGGTTCAGTGATACAGGACTGGAACGAGGAGTGAACTTGATTCAGAAAGGGACTTTGTCCATTAAGATGTTCTTGGAAGCAATGCCTTGGCTACTATGGAAATCATAACAAGTGCGGAATGGTTTGTAAAATTACATGCTTTATTCCCATTCTGTTTTATCATTATTTATGACCCATTATTATATATTCCTTACGTACTTCCAAGATTTATATCTTTTCTCAAGATTTTGATGTTTAGATTTTATGTTCAAGCTTTTGCATTCAAATGTTTATGGATTGTTTTATGTTCTCTATGCATACCCTTTCTGAGCATTTGAGCTCAACCTTTTTATGTTTTCTTTTCCCCATAATATAAATAAAGTTTTTAGGTAAGAAAACATTAGGGGAAGATCTTTATGTGAGAAGTTTAAGATCTTTCACCATAATTAGAAGATTAAATTCCAATTTTCCAAAGACACTAAACTATTATGGTCCTTGTGTGTTTGTGTTTGTTATGTTTAAAGTATTCTGCAAAAGTAATGTAATGTCCATGTACATCAATCTTTGGGTCTCTACATTATGGTTCACGGTTCTCCTTGTTTTTGTTATTTTGGGTTAGCGGTTCATCAAGTTATTATGCATTTTCAAATTCCTTGTTAATTCATATACATGCTATGATTCGCGGATGGGAATTTTGCTGTTTGCGAAATCTGAAGCCTTCCTTCAACCGATCTCATTCCGAATCTACCATCCCTCTGAATCTGATTCCAGTTCGTTGATCCCTTTTTCTTTCCACCTTGGTCTTCTTTTATAGAGTGGGGAAATGGATGTATCTGTGGCCACATGTCACCTTTTGCGGAGGCCCATAACCAAATACCCAATTCACAGCTGACTTGGTCAATCCACAATTCACGGTGGGTATTGAACTCTCCCCCCCCTCAGAGAAGAGAACTCAGGGAGTGCTCCGCGGCTGTAGAGGGTTTTGCCTCTATTCCGCGAACAACAGCGGGTACGGCTTGAACTGGTCGACGCGGTCCACGGTAGGGGCGGTTCGTGACGGTGAACCGGGCTGGCGCCCATCCTGCCTCATGACCGCGGAGGCTCTCCGCCTCCATTTCGCGAATGGCAAGGGTTCGCGGAGGGGGTGCCTCATGGGGCCTGTCCACATTGTGCTTCCGTGGGACCGGTTCGCGGACCGGTCCTGTTTGTGTCCCTCCATTGATTATTTTCCCCAATTCTTTGGGGGATTTGGGTAGAATTTCCTTTGAGAATTTTATTCAGGACCCTACAAGTGTGAACAACTAGTTACATGTTGTGTGGTTTGTTTTAATATTTTAATTAATTCCCACACATATTGATCCACACTACATTCCATAGGAATTGGAGTGTTTTTAAAGCAGGTTATTATGCTTACATGACATGTAAAACTCACTACATGTCTTATAATTCAAATATAGTTGTTTCATTTAGATAAAATCCAATACATGATATTTTTTAATTAAATTCCATCTACATTGACTATAAGGATTATTTCACCCCAATAGATTGAAACTATATGGGGTTATATGTTGTGTATGTCGACTACACTTGGTTTACACCCTATCAAACCATAGGATAATTGGAAATCAATACATGGAATGTAATGAGGTTCAATAATTTACTCCTACATGATGTAACATTATTTTTTCAACCCACACATGTATGGTTGATAATTGGTACATGGAATGTACATTTTTGTTACATGTTCTGAATTCATGTCATATGGATGTAATCCTTGGTATCTCTAAATTAGATTTTTGAGTGTTGTTTAGTTTCTCTTGGCCTATTCTGGGTCATATGAAACTGAAAGATCAAAAAATAACTATATATTATTATGTGAATACTTTGATAAACCATTAATATTTTATGACACAGTCGAAGTAGATCATCCCAAGACCAACATTATTTTTTCATCAATTTCTTTAGATAAATCTTTATATTTTGATGAAAGTAACCCATGAAGATTCATAGAGATAATGTTTTCATATATAATTTATAATTAATTTATATATTTATGAATTAACATTGATGGAAATTAATTCTTCATTATTTATATGATTGAACACTCTTGTCATAACATCATTGTGATGAACGATTCAAGGGTACAATCCATAAATCAATATCCACTCATGATACTTAAACCTCCAAATGACATTAATGAAACTATGGGTACCAATTTAGAAAAACCAAATAACTTTCCTCATTTTCCATTAATCTCAACTATAATCCCTTGCAATCTTAAATGATTTAATATAGTTCTATCAATCTTGAGAAAGAGGAAGGTGATTGATTCTCACCAATCTTAAGAGAATTTTAGAGTAATTTTCCTTTGGACTTTTGATAATTATATAGATAGAAATGTTGTGCTCAAAAAAATCACATTCCTAGACATTTTATAATTCATTTTATATACATAGTTCAAAGAATTAGTTATTTCACAGAGGCCCTCAACCAATATCATAATTTAATATGACCTCCACGACAATTTTTATTATCATTATTATTATTGTAGTAGTAGTTGTTGTTGTTGTTTTTATTTCACGGACATATTTTAAACTCATAGATTTTTAAATAACATTTATTTTAGGCCCATACCAATGATCGGTGTTGAGACTAGGAGGTTTGGTTTTGTAATTATTGGATTCATAATGAATTTTCATTAATAATAAGTGGAAAAGATCAATGTGTTTTATTTTGTTTTAAACCATTTAACATACATCACTAAATCTCAAAATCTCAAGATATGGATCACTATCCAATAATTATAAGCCAACATGACCTAGGTCGATATAGGAAAAAATAATAATTGAATGATAATTACTTTTTTTTCTACAAATCTGTGATAAAAATCAGTCTAAACTTATTTGTTCATCACATCTTCATAAAAACTGACTTTATCTTATAAGAAATAATTCATTAACCCACTTCAATAAAATCTTAAAAAAAGTTCACACAAAAACCAAAATGTTTATATCATATAATACCCCTTTTAAAACCCCACTAATTATTTGATATCCCATAATAACTAAATCACATATCAATGGATATATTAATGTTATCATATTTATCCTTCATTGAAGATAATATCTAAAGAAACAATGTGATAGGGGATGAAATACATATAATATATCCTTTAAGAGGGAGAGGTTGAACACCCATAATGATCCTTGGCTTTTAAAAAGTATCCTTTAGTGATGGTTTAGTGAAAATGTCAAAAACGTTTTCCATCATTAGCATAAATTATATATTTAGTTCGTTTCATTCCATAAACTCCTTAATAAGGAGATATTTAATATCAATTTTCTTTTATATTGAATTCTTCAATAGATTCATTATCATATTGATAGTATATTGATTATCATAGCCCAAGGGAAGTGTAAGATTCACATAAACCAACAATTCTTCAAAATATGTCTTTATCTACATTCATTATATTTTATTTTGAATTGTATCCATGTAATTAGATCCTTAATTGATAAGAGTTAATGATATTTTAATTCATTACATGTTAACTCAAATATCTTTCTCCTAGAAATAAGACAACACATGATGTAGATCTTATATAATCAATACAACAGATCCAATCTGTATATATATAACCAAATAGATTCAAATTTCTTTTACCATTATACATTTCAACATAACCAATAGGGGTCTTAATCTATCTAATATTTTTTTTCATCCTTAAAATGTTATATGTTAGGTGAAATTTCAATTTACCATAGAGGGTAACAACATAAGCCAAGTCTAGTTAGATGATTTTAAATAGATTATATATCAAATCAATATTCAAAAATCTTTATGGTCAATAACACTTCTATATATATATATATTTAAATATATTTTGTCCCCGTAATATAGGTGTGGAAACTAGATTTGAATCATCCAAGAAAAATCCTTTAAGTACATCCTTGGAATATTTTTCTTATGATAGAAAAATACGATCCTTCCTTTGATAGACTTTAAATCCATGAAAGTACCTCCTTTATCCTATAATATGAATTTCCAATAACATCTTAATCACTTGGGAAAACCATTCTTCGTATTCTTCATTATTCTCTTCAAATATGACATCATCATCATAAACAATCCCAATGGGACAAACCTCTTGGTTTTATTTTATGTAGAAGTTTTTTACACCATTTTTACTTGAAATCATCTTCTTTAAATATTATTCCATCTTAAAATACCATGATCTTAGGGATTGTTTCAACCCATATAAATCTTTCTTCAACTTACCCACATATTTATCTTCTTTTCCAATAAAGAAACTACATGGTTTCTCAAAATAGTATTCTTATTAAAGATTTACATTGAAAAGTATCACTTGAAATATATTTGGAATATATTATATTTTCTTTTTACAATAATAGAAATAAAATTTTTGATGGATTTGAGTCTTTAAATTGGGGAAAATGTATCATCAAAATAAATGCATTCATCCTATGAGTATTCTTTATAAACCAATCAATCATTCTTTCTTACCACATCACATATATCATTGAACTTGTTATAAAAATCCAAATTGTTCCAATCACAATTTTATCCTTAGGTTTGGGTACCATATCTCTTGTCTCATTTTTTCTAAATATAATACAATTATTTATTCATGGTATCAATCCAATATTGATTATCCAATTCCTCTTCAATATCTCTTTGATCTAGCTAGGAAAATAAAGTTATATGTGAATATGTTTTCAATGTTCTTCAAGTTTGAACCTATTGTTATTGATCCTCATTGATATTTTAGAAATCCAATTACTTTATCAGCCTTGGATAATATGAACATGATTTTTAATCATCATTAGTTATGGATGAATCCACATATTCTTCCCATATGTATTTTACACCATCTGTTTTTTCTTATACTATAATAGAAACAACATAAACATCATTTCCTCTTATATCTAAAATTTATTTTAAAGATTTTATTTTTATATGTTCCCATATATTCACATCATATGAATAAAAAATTATTCATGTTTTGTTGTTTTAGAATCGATATCCTCTACCATTTATCGGGTATCCATGTAAGATGGCATCATCACCTATTTTATTAAACATCTCAAGACTCCAACCTTTAACTTTGATAATACAAAGGGGTTATGAACAACCTTACGTACTAAAAACATGGGGTATTATAATAAAGCATCTCATATATGTCTAAATTTGGTATGTAAAATCAGTGATTCTTTATATGGATTGTTGCACCAATATTTTTTCTCTTAATGAATCGACATGTATCATGTTTCTTAAACATGTTTTGGGATATCTCAAAAAATATTATATTCATTCCTTTTACTACATCATTTTTTGGAGTGTATGGTACACTAATCTCATGAACAATACCCTAAATATCAAGATAACCTTCAAAAATTATATTTTTTTATTCAATATAATTTTTAGTTCAATTATTTTTTATATAGTACCCACATACCTTTTCCACACTTCTCATAATTCTTTAGAATATCTTGAGAGTATCTGATTTAAGTTTTAAAAATAATAATAAATTTAATTGAAACACCCGAGATTTTTATGAGTAATATTTTCTTTTTATATCATCAAAGGAATCTTTCACTACACACTTTCTTGGCTTACTTTACACGCAATCACGACCTTCCTCGATAGCTTGCGTCGTACGCAATACAGAGTTTCACTAAACAACGATATGCTATTAAAATATTATTAAAACTAGCCGTTATGAATAGTAATAACCACTTTTTGAAATTTTATAAATTTTATTTTTCAAAATGGACTTCATTTTTGGATTCGGAATACCGAAATTAGCCTAGGGTGAAATTTTGGTATTTTTCTGAAAACTTTCAATTTTTGATGAATAGTGAAACCACTAAGTGGTAGGTTAAAAACTGAATTTTACATAAAACCTAATTTTACCGCTTCTGTGAATGGAATTTCGAAAATCCGACAGACACGGTTGATATCAGTAAGTAAAATGTGGTTCAATGAGATAAAAATAATTTTTTGGTGAATAGTAACTTTTTACTTTTTTTTACCGCCGTTAATAGTAAATAGGGTAACTAAGGGTAAATATGATATTACTATTACCCTAACACATGTCCTAATTCTATTGGATAAGTGTAATTCGACTAAAAACAACCTTATGAATAAAATATGACCATTTAGGCCAACTTGGGTTAGATTAGGACATTTATTATTAATTTATTTAAAGAAGGGTTAAAATAGTTAAAATCAAAGTTTAATAAGTAAATCATTTTTAATATGGGGTTATACATAAGATAAATTCGACAATAAATATTAATTATAAACCTAAAAAGATTTACTACATAATGGTATTTTATTTATAATTTTTAGACATTAAATAATTTAATTTAATTATGACACAACGATGATGCTGTAATTATCTTATTTATGAAATATTGACATAATTGATGTTATAAACACCAAAATAAATTTAATTTGAGACTTTTTATGAATTACACTAATTTTATAGGTTACTATGATATATTATTGTTGATTTAATCAACTTGGTTCGAACATATAATTCTGTTATGACTTTCATAAAAATCATATATCAAATAGTGTCAAAATTGACACAAAATAGTTTTTAAATCAAATATTATATTATTAATTGTTATTTTATTCCTAAAAATATAAGGATCGGCCAAATGACTTAGATAAGGATATATATATTAATAATAAACAATTTGGGGTTCGTTTGGTATGTTATAGTAATTTTATTTACCATATAGTGAAAGAAAACAAAAAGACACGGTAAAAGTTAAATTATTTAACTTAGAGTTAAATCTAATTGATAAGGTTAAAATAATACCCTAAACTTGTCTAAATACTATTGGTTGATAGGATTTCGACCCATACCCACTTTAGCTTCTAAATAAAACCCTTTGGAACCATTATAAACCGATTTTTACATTAATATAAAATAATATTTTGAGATATTCCTAAGGTGCCCCTCTCCTCCCTTATAAAAGGGCACCTCCTCCCCCTCCTCCTCACACCAATTTGAGCACTCAAGCTCGGCCAACCACTGAAATGTTCTCCTCTCCACTTCCCTAGAATAATCCTAGAGGTCCTGGTCTTCTTCAAAGACCAATCTTAGTTCCCTAAGTGGAGGATTCAAAGAAGAGTTCCAAAGAAGAGGTAATATCCATTACCGATCTTTTCAATTTCTATCTTCTTCAACTTCTTCTTCTTTAGTTGTTTCATGATAAAGTAATAACATCAGTATTACTTACATACTGATATGTCATTATAAATATGAAACAACCCTAATTCACCTTCTATCCATCCTACGGAAAAATGAAATCACCGCGCGTGCGTACGTACGGAATACCGTCTCCACACCGTGGTGTAATCTATTTTCCACCATCACTTTACAAGGATGGGTATAATGGTGTAATGATTAACTATGTATTATTATTATTAAGTAATATTGATACTGAAATAATATATATATACTCCAATACAATTCCATGATCATAGGAACGATATCATCACTCGTGCGTACGTACGGAATACCGTCTCCACGATGTGATGCGACTCGTTCTACATGATCATCATTACATAGTAATTATATAAATGAATTGAATGAATAAATATGATATATGTTACACTAATACCATTCTGGATATAAGGTATCTATAACCTTAAAAGATGAATAAGAATTTATTCGACAAAACATGCATAAGAACAAAAGGCAATAAAGACCCGAGTAACAAGTAACAATGAAATATTACTAATAAGAATCTAAGAATATGACAATATATCATATCATATCAATATGTATGATTATGGAATAAGTAAATAATATTATTTAATCCATTATACAGGAGCTTCGGACACGTACAAAGCAAATCGGACCTAAGGTAAGGGAAATATCACAATCTCATTTTTATCCGAGATTATTTATTCGTAAGTATTTACTGGGGTGTATTTTATCATCCACATCCATGTTTCATCAATATGTAATATTATTTCCATCCACCTAAAATTGTTTAAATCCATTTTTACCCTTAGGTGAGTTTTTAGTAATATGTATGAAAGGAATCTTTTGTCGTTTTTCGTACGAGGTACTTTTTGACTTTTCCGACAAAAGTACGAAGAATGTTTTTTTTAACTTATACGGCATGAATGGATTTCTAAAAAATTATTTCCAAGAAGCTTCCTTTACAAGTATTCAAGTTTATTTTTAATCAACTTCTTTTATTTTAAAATTGTATGACATGTTAAGAAAGGAAAAGTGTTTTTGAAGTAGAAAGGATATTTTCCTCAAGAATGAAGTTCAAGTATTTTATAAAAATTATTTTCCATCTAAGACAATAAAAGGGTTCTGTTTTTATCCCTATTATTACATGGATTTGATTATGTTGTGATGGAAACATTTTTATGAATTCCTTTATCTTATATGAATTGTTTTATGATGTCATGTTGTTTAAGAATCCCATATTTATTACATGGGTTATGTGATGATGTATGATTTATGATTATGTGGAACACATAAGAAAGGATTCATTATAAGAAGGGTGGGACCTATATCTCCCTCCAATGCATTGGGTAAAGATTTTATATCTCATGAGATAGACATGGCTGGAACGGTAGGTTATACCGGTTCAGTGAAACAGGACTGGAATGAGGGTGACTCGGTTCAGAAAGGGACTTTGTCCACTAAGATAGTCTTGGCAATGAGTCATGACTAACAAGAAATTATTTTCCATGATTATGTGTGCATGCCACAAAGTTTCAAGTTTCATGTTATGATTATGGGGATCTCATTTTCACTTCTATGATTTATTCCATGTTAAGATATTATGATCTCTTTTGCAGGTTATGATTTTTAAAAAGATATGATATGATTTTTATTTCTTTTATTTTCCCTTGCTGAGCATTTGAGCTCCCCCTTTTATGTTTTCTTTTCCCCAGGTCAGGAAGATGGATATTAAGTAGAATATGCTAAAAGGGACCCTAGATATGATGAAATAAATGGGAGACACTGTAGAAGATTTATGAACCAGTTGTTTATGTTTCCCAGTTTCTAAAGACACTATACCTATACGGTCCTTTCTGGTTTTGTCATATGTTGTAATAAGTGTGCTTCAATTTTGAAGTATTAACGATGTATTTAATGTATGGGTCGTTATAGTTGGTATCAGAGGAAAGGTATAGTCAACCTTTGGAAACTAGGATGTGAAAGTCTTAGTAAGAACCCTAAGGATAAGTCTAAGCATAGAACACAATCTTAGTGTTTTAGAAATGGCCATGAATACCCTAGAATAAGACCTTAAGTGTAAAATTTTATTCTTGATTATGTGGTTTTCCTATTATAATTAGTGTTTCTCACACTATTCTTCTTGGTTTTAGTCAATGGCTGGAACCTGATGGAACCGTGTTAATGCGGAATGCGATGGGAAATGCAATGATTGTCCCCCTGAGCAACCCAACGATATGGGAGCTAGAATGAAAAATCTTGTAGCCATGCTCACACAACTTTCTCAAGCTATGAATCATGCAGGACTTCCAAACGAGCAAAGGAAGGAGAAACATTCTGTTGAATCCTTCATGAGGAAGTGTCCACCTTCTTTCAGAGGGTCTACTGATCCATTAGTTGCTGAACAATGGATTAGTACTACTGAAAATATATTTTCAGTTCTTCAATGTTCTGAACATGATAAAGTCATCCTAGCGGTGTATCGTTTGGAAGGAGATGCTGATCAATGGTGGAATCTTATTAAGAATATGAGGAAAAGGGATGAAATTGAGTCTATGGAATGGGACGAGTTCAAGAACTTATTTTTCAATAAGTACTTCCCTCGTATTCTCCGAAAAAAGATGGAGAAAGAGTTTCTTGAACTGAAGCAGAGGGATGATGAATCTGTTGGTACCTATGAATCAAATTTTACAAGACTTGCAAGGTACGCTTCTGGTATTATTATCCAACCTGAGAGTAAGATCGATCGATTCTTTAGTGGCTTAAAACCAAGTCTTCGAAGGGCGTTAGCCATAAGGGACTTCAATAGCTACGAGGAAATCGTTCGATGTGCTCTCAAAGTCGAGATGGAGATTGGAGTAACCCATCAGTCACATGGGTTTGATAAGAAGAGGAAGATGGAATTCAAAGGAAAATCTAAAGAGCACACTGAAAAGAGGATGAGCTTTCCCTTATGCTCAAAGTGTGGAAAGAAACATGGAGGTAGTTGTCTTAAAGGGACAAGTAAATGTTTCAAATGTGGAAAGGAAGGTCATCGGGCATTTGAATGCCGCGACAATGGGAAGAAGATGTCTAATGATGCAAACAAAGGAAGGGATACACAGAATGAACCTACTACACTTCAATGTTTCAAGTGCAAGGAGATGGGTCATTATTCCAATCAATGCCCAAATCCAAGGGTTGATGATGATGATCGACGTCAACAAAATCTTAAGGCTAAAGACAAAGGAAAGTCACATGCAATTTCTATCAGTGATGTGGAGTACGATAATAAAGTGGTGAAAGGTACACTTACCATCCACTCTAAAGTAGCAAATGTTTTATTTGATTCTGGATCCACCCACCCTTTTATTTCTAAAGAATTTTCTAAGGGTATCACCGTATTACCTCAACAATTAGATGTTGAGTTAGCTGTGACAACACCTAATGGCACAACAGTCACATCAAAAGTTTATAATTCTTCTCCGATCGAAGTTTGTGGGAAAGTGCTTCCTGCAAATCTTGTGATCCTTCCTTTAGTGGAATTTGATGTGATTCTTGGCGTGGATTGTCTTTCTCTACATGGAGCTCATATCCATTGCCAAAGAAGGGAAGTCACATTTCATATTCCAGATCAATCTACGATCGTCTATCGATGCAAGGATGAATATAACCTTCCAGTGGAAATTTCTTCCATCTTATGGGTCTTGATTCCACTAAATGAAGGTTATTTATCTCAAATGGTTGGTGAGAAACTCACGATTAAGAATATTCCCATTGTACGGGAGTTTGATGATGTCTTTCCGGAGGAATTACCAGGTCTTCCACCAAATCGTGAAGTTGAGTTTTCAATAGAACCCGTACTGGGTGCTTTTCCTATTTCAAAGACACCTTATAGAATGGCCCCAATTGAGTTGCAGGAATTGGAGAAGCAACACCAAGAGAATCTTGATAAGGGATTCATACGCCCTAGTGCGTCACCTTGGGGAGCACCTGTTTTATTTGTTAAGAAGAAAGATCGATCAATGAGACTCTGCATTGATTATCGAGAACTTAACAAGATCACTATCAAGAACAAATATCCTCTCCCATGCATTGATGACTTATTTGACCAACTATGCGGAGCTCAATACTTTTCCAAGATTGATCTTCATTCAGGGTATCATCAATTAAGGGTCAAAAGGGAGGATATACCAAAGACAACTTTCCGTACAAGGTATGGACACTATGAATTTATAGTGATGCCATTTGGTCTTACTAATGCCCCTGCTATCTTCATAGATCTAATGAATAGAGTCTTTAGAGACTATATTGATCAATTTGTGGTAGTCTTTATAGAAGATATTCTTGTCTATTCAAAGAGCAAGGAAGAGCATGAAGATCACTTGAGAATTATATTGAAGACCCTAAGAAAGGAGAAGCTTTATGCCAAATTTACCAAGTGTGAATTTTGGCTTCAAAAAGATGCATTTTTGGGTCACATAATCTCAAAAGAGGGGAAATCTGTGGATCCAGCAAAAACAGAGGTTATTGAAAGATGGTCAAGACCAACAACAGTAACTGAGATCTGAAGTTTTCATGGTTGGGCTGGATATTATCGACATTTTGTAAAGGATTTTTCACGATTATCTAATCCACTCACCAAGTTGACTCGGAAAGGAGTTAAGTTTGTCTGGACGGAAGAATGTGAAGAGAATTTCAAGGAGTTGAAAAGTTGGTTATCCAGTGCACCTGTGCTCACACTACCTTGTAGTGGAGAAAGGTTTGTGATATACAGTGATGCATCCAAGAAGGGATTGGGGTGTGTTCTTATGAAAAATGATATGGTGATAGCTTATGCCTCACGACAGTTGAAAATCCATGAGAAAAATTACCCAACACATGATTTGGAGTTGGCTGCGGTAATATTTGCATTAAATATTTGGAGGCATTACCTTTATGGTGAAAGGTGTGATATTTATACTGATCATAAAAGTTTAAAGTATATTTTCACACAAAAGGAGTTGAATATGCGTCAAAGAAGATGGTTGGAGCTGATTAAGGATTATGACTGCTCAATCCATTATCACCCTGGGAAAGCAAACAAGGTGGCAGAAGCATTAAGTCGACAAGACCATGCTAGTTTATCCATGATGAGGATCACAAAAGATCCAATATTTATGGATTTACAAAGGATGGATCTTGGAATTATAATGGAAGGGGAAAATCTTATCTTTCTCAAATGAATGTTCAACAATCTATACATGTGACGATTAAAGAGGAACAGAAATAAGATGTAGAGTTACAAAAGAAGGTGAGAAATGTTCCTGAATTCAACCTTGATTGTGATGGGATAATAAAGTTCAGGAATCGGGTTTGTGTTCCTCCCATCCCCGAATTAAAGAAGGAGCTGTTGGATGAGGCTCATAGTTCATCATTCTCTATTCATCCTGGAAGCATGAAGATGTATAGGGACCTGAAAGAGTACTTCTGGTGGGATGGCATGAAAAGAGATGTTGCTGAATATGTCTCTCGATGCTTGGTTTGTCAACAAGTTAAAGCTGAGAGACAAAAGTCTAAGGGGATGTTACAACCATTACCCATACCCGAATGGAAATGGGAAAACATCACTATGGACTTTGTCACAGGACTTCCAAAAACATCCAAAGGCAATAATGTTATTTGGGTCATAGTTGATCGTCTTACAAAGTCTGCACACTTCATTGCTATTAGAGAGGATTTCTCTCTAGATCAGATTGCCAGGATATATGTAAAGGAAGTGGTAAGATTGCATGGAGTACCACTTTCTATTATATCTGATCGGGATCCGAGATTTACCTCGAAGTTCTGGCGAAGTCTTCAGCATACTCTGGATACGGAGTTGAGTTTCAGCACTGCTTATCATCCCCAGACAGACGGTCAGTCTGAAAGAACAATTAAAAACCTAGAAGATATGTTGAGAGCTTGCTCTATGGATTCCAAAGGAGGTTGGGATCAACACCTACCTTTGGGGGAATTTTCTTATAATAATAGCTTTCACTCCAGTATTCAGATGGCTCCTTATGAAGCTCTCTATGGAAAGAAATGCAGGACTCCAACTTGCTGGGATGAAGTTGGGGAAAGAAAGCTATTAGGACCTGATCTCGTTGATGAAATGGCAGAAAAGGTCAGATCTATTCAACAACACATAAGAGCAGCTCAGAGTCGACAGAAATGTTATGCCGACAACCGAAGAAAAGACCTAGAGTTTGAAGTGGGTGATAAAGTGTTCTTACGAATATCTCCCTGGAAGAGGGTTATGAGATTTGGAAAGAAGGGGAAGTTGAGCCCTAGATATATCGGTCCTTTCGAAATACTGGATCGTGTTGGGAAGGTAGCTTACCGATTGGCGCTTCCACCGAATCTCTCTCAAGTTCACAATGTGTTCCATGTATCTCTCCTGAGAAAGTACATACCAGATCCTTCACATGTACTCAGCTCAGAAGTTGTACCACTGGAGCAAGATCTTTCTTTTGAAGAATAGCCGATAGAGATTCTGGATCGTAGCGAAAAAGTCCTACGAAACAAGACCACTCGCTTGGTGAAAGTTTTATGGAGGAACCAGCAACTTGAAGAAGCTACATGGGAGCTTGAGGATATGATGAGGGAGAAGTATCCTCATCTGTTTGTTACGAAGTGACGAATTTCGAGGGCGAAATTCTTTTTAAGGGGGGTAGAATGTAACACCCGAGATTTTTATGAGTAATATTTGTTTTTTATATCATCAAAGAAATCTTTCACTACACACTTGCTTGGCTTACTTTACACGCAATCACGACCTTCCTCGATAGCTTGCGTCGTACGCAATACCGAGTTTCACTAAACAACGATATGCTATTAAAATATTATTAAAACTAGCCGTTATGAATAGTAATAACCACTTTTTGAAATTTTATAAATTTTATTTTTCAAAATGGACTTCATTTTTGGATTCGGAACACCGAAATTAGCCTAGGGTGAAATTTTGGTATTTTTCTGAAAACTTTCAATATTTGATGAATAGTGAAACCACTAAGTGGTAGGTTAAAAACTGAATTTTACATAAAACTTAATTTTACCGCTTCTGTGAATGGAATTTTGAAAATCCGACAGACACGGTTGATATCAGTAAGTAAAATGTGGTTCAATGAGATAAAAATAATTTTTTGGTGAATAGTAACTTTTTACTTTTTTTTACCGCGGTTAATAGTAAATAGGGTAACCAAGGGTAAATATGATATTACAATTACCATAACACATGTTCTAATTCTATTGGATAAGTGTAATTCGACCAAAAACAACCTTATGAATAAAATATGACCATTTAGGCCCACTTGGGTTAGATTAGGACATTTATTATTAATTTATTTAAAGAAGGGTTAAAATAGTTAAAATCAAAGTTTAATAAGTAAATCATTTTTAATATGGGGTTATACATAAGATAAATTCGACAATAAATATTCATTAGAAAGATAAAAATATTTCCTACATAATGGTGTTTTATTTATAATTTTTAGACATTAAATAATTTAATTTAATTATGACACAACGATGATGGAGTATTTATCTTATTTATGAAATATTGACATAATTGATGTTATAAACACCAAAATAAATGTAATTTGAGACTTTTTATGAATTACACTAATTTTCTAGGTTACTATGATATATTAGTGTTGATTTAATCAACTTGTTTTGAACATATAATTCTGTTATGACTTTCACAAAAATCATATATCAAATAGTGTCAACATTGACACAAAATTGTTTTTAAATCAAATATTATATTATTAATTGTTATTTTATTCCTAAAAATCTAAGGTTCGGCCAAATGACTTAGATAAGGATATATATATTAATAATAAACAATTTGGGGTTCGTTTGGGATGTTATAGTAAGTGTATTAACCATATAGTGAAAGAAAAAAAAGACACGGTAAAAGTTAAATTATTTAACTTAGAGTTAAATCTAATTGATAAGGTTAAAATAATACCCTAAACTTGTCTAAATCCAATTGGTTGATAGGATTTCGACCCATCCCCACTTTAGCTTCGAAATAAAACCCTTTGGAACCATTATAAACCGATTTTGACTTTAATATAAAATAATATTTTGAGATATTCCTAAGGTGCCCCTCTCCTCCCTTATAAAAGGGCACCTCCTCCCCCTCCTCCTCACACCAATTTGAGCACTCAAGCTCGGCCAACCCCTGCCATGTTCTCCTCTTCAATTCCCTAGAATAATCCTAGAGGTCCTGGTCTTCTTCAAAGACCAATCTTAGTTCCCTAAGTGGAGGATTCAAAGAAGAGTTCCAAAGAAGAGGTAATATCCATTACCGATCTTTTCAATTTCTTTCTTCTTCAACTTCTTCTTCTTTAGTTGTTTCATGATAAATTAATAACATCAGTATTACTTACATACTGATATGTTATTATAAATACGAAACAACCCTAATTCACCTTCTATCCATTCTACGGAAAAATGAAATCACCGCGCATGCGTACGTACGGAATACCGTCTCCACGCCGTGGTGTAATCTATTTTCCACCATCACTTTACAAGGATGGGTATAATGGTGTAATGAGTAACTATTTATGATTATTATTAAGTAATATTTATACTGAAATAATATATATATACTCCAATACAATTCCACGATCATAGGAACGATATCATCACTCGTGCGTACGTACGGAATACCGTCTCCACGATGTGATGCGACTCGTTCTACATGATCATCATTACATAGTAATTATATAAATGAATTGAATGAATAAATATGATATATGATACACTAATACCATTCTGGATATAAGGTATCTATAAACATAAAAAATAATAAGAATTTATTCGACAAAACACGCATAAGAACAAAAGGCAATAAAGACCCGAGTAACAAGTAACAATGAAATATTACTAATAAGAAGCTAAGAATATGACCATATATGATATCATATCAATATGTATGATTCTGGAATAAGTCAATAACATTATTTAAACCATTATACAGGAGCTTCGGACACGTACAAAGAAAATCAGACCTAAGGTAAGGGAAATATCACAATCTCATTTTTATCCGAGATTGTTTGTTCGTAAGTATTTACTGGGGTGTATTTTATCATCCACATCCATGTTTCATCAATATGTAATATTATTTCCATCCACCTACAATTGTTTTAATCCATTTTTACCCTTCTGTGAGTTTTTAGTAATATGTATGAAAGGAATCTTTTGTCGTTTTTCGTACGAGGTACTTTTTGAATTTTCCGACAAAAGTACGAAGAATGTTTTTTTAACTTATACGGCATGAATGGATTTCTAAAAAATTATTTCCAAGAAGCTTCCTTTACAAGTATTCAAGTTTATTTTTAATCAACTTCTTTTATTTTAAAATTGCATGACATGTTAATAAAGGAAAATTGTTTTTGAAGTAGAAAGTATATTTTCCTCAAGAATGAAGTTCAAGTATTTTATCGAAATAATTTTATCCATCTAAGATAATAAAAGGGTTCTGTTTTTATCCCTATTATTACATGGATTTGATTATGTTGTGATGGAAACATTTTTATGAATTCCTTTATCTTATATGAATTGTTTTATGATGTCATGTTGTTTAAGAATCCCATATTTATTACATGGGTTATGCGATGATGTATGATTTATGATTATGTGGCACACATAAGAAAGGATTCATTATAAGATGGGTGGGACCTATATCTCCCTCCAATGCATTGGGTAAAGATTTTATATCTAATGATATAGACATGGCTGGAACCGTAGGTTATACCGGTTCAGTGAAACAGGACTGGAACGAGGGTGACTCGGTTCAGAAAGGGACTTTGTCCACTAAGATAGTCTTGGCAATGAGTCATGACTAACAAGAAATGATTTTCCATGATTATGTGTGCATGCCACAAAGTTTCAAGTTTCATGTTATGATTATGGGGATCTCATTTTCACTTCTATGATTTATTCCATGTTAAGATATTATGATCTCTTTTGTAGGTTATGATTTTCAAAAAGATATGATATGATTTTTATTTCTTTTATTTTCCCTTGCTGAGCATTTGAGCTCACCCTTTTATGTTTTCTTTTCCCCAGGTCAGGAAGATGGATATTAAGTAGAATATGCTAAAAGGGACCCTAGATATGATGAAATAAATGGGAGACACTGTAGAAGATTTATGAACCAGTTGTTTATGTTTCCCAGTTTCTAAAGACACTATACCTATACAGTTTTTTCTGGTTTTGTCATATGTTGTAATAAGTGTGCTTCAATTTTGAAGTATTAAAAATTTATGTAAAGTATGGGTCGTTATAGTAATTCTTTAGAAATCATCAATAAATGAAATAAAATATTTTTATACATTTACAAATTGATTCCTTATGTTTCCATAAATGTGAAAATGAATAAGTTCCTATGGATTGTATCTATATATCTCAATATTCTTTTGTGAATAATTGAAAAATTTCCCTTCATGGAATATTAAACAACAAAAATATATTCTTATTATTAATCTCAGGACATAAAAAACACTTATTATGAGTGATATGTTTTTCATGCTTGTGTGGAACATATGTCCATTCCTTATATTCCATAATTTTTTCTTCCTTCATACTCAGATAACATTAATTCTCTTCATCTATAACAAGGAACTGGTATCCCTTAGTTTATTGTATGTTTTTCAAAACAACGTCATCTTCAATCCGTTTAAAAATAAAACCATCTCTTCTAATTATGAAGTCATTTACATTATCAAAAAGTTATAAATCACAAAAAAAGTCTTTTAATCCACTAAAAAATTGGAAAATTATAGATTTCAAATATTCTTTCTCTATAACAAAAAATCAATGATTTTTATTCTGAGAGACACATTATTTAAAAAATTCATAATTCCTTATTTTTAGTCATTCACAGTCTTCAATATATTGAAATATCAAATCATTTATTAATATCACCCACTTTCCAAAATCCTAGTTTATTCTCATTTAGATGCCTTGAATGTATTTTTTACGAAATGTGCCATATCTTTCACCTTTTATTTATTATCCTCATGATTTTTAATTTTTTAATTAGTAATTTATTAGTGATTTAGAATCATAATAAAACCTTTTTTAATGTGACAAAGGTAATCCCACCTCACATAGAGAGTTTCAAGAAGTTAGAATGTATTCTTAATCATTAAATTTGACTTTATATATTGCTTTTGAGTATGTCTTCTTTGATTATGATAAATTCCCATCAAATTCTACCTCCAATTCCTCATAGATAATTATAGTATTTATGTTAATAATGAATCCCATTTTTAGGGCTCAATCCCATATAGAAACATCAATATCCATAAAATGAAAATTTTCCATCATATAGTGCATGTTGTCTAGAACTATGTATTTCTATTACAACGTATTTTTGATCATCAAACATGGTTAATTTTTGTGAAATAAAATTTTAGTAGTATCCAAGAATATTATTCTTCATATTATACTTATTCTCACTCTTAATTGTGTCTCCAGTAGTATTAGTTTTAAAATTAATGTTTGATTTCTCAAAAATTCCAGAATTTTGGAATTTACTTGTTTTAGCCAATACATGTCAATTTCGAATTGGTTCTTATTATGATACACTTTCAAAACATATTATGAATTTTTATTAACCTTTTAGGATGATATTTATTGGTTTTTATAATATTTTAACTCCTTGGAGTTTTTATTAACTTCTAGAATTGAATATTGGATTTTTGATATTTATTTTTATTCTTAAACTAGTTTCTATTGAAGAAGATAAAATTGTTTTTACTTAACCTTTAACTTTTAATATAGCTTGAATTTTAGTGATTCTACATTATCAAGTTTATTTTTTAGTTTTTCAATATCTTGCAAAAATTCATTTTTTTATGCGCGAATATTTTCATGATTTCTTGTAGTTTGACCATCTTAATTTAACTTCTTATTCACTTTACTTGTCTTTGTTATTTTTGAAAGACATTTATTCAATTATATTTTTATCATGAGCTCCATATAATTTTTCTATACATCATCTTTAGAGTTGATACTTTCAATTCTAGAAACACTCTTATCATTAACACTTTTAATAAGTAACTTCTCATCACCTTTATAAATATTTGTCAACTTGTCTTAGATTTATTTGCCATTTTGAATTACTTTAACCAGTAAAAATTAAATTTCTGAGATTGAGGAAAGAATATGATTTATAAGATTTCCAAAATTCTCAATATTCCATTTAAATATAAATATTTTGGGAGAACCCTAAAAAGGAGGAGTTAAAGCGTATATAATATCATCTAGAACATCATATCCAACAGATAATATATATGGCAGAAATATTAATTTCTAAATATTATCATAATTCCCATAAACGATTATAATCCCCTTATAATTAATTGAGTTCTAATCATCTTTAACAATATTCCTCTACTTTTAATTTAAAATACTTATGAGTCAATAAAGGCACATTAAATTTGATACCAATTGAAAGGATTGGCCATGATGTAAGTTACCACAATGATGGGGTGAATCAGTGGTCAATTCCTTGTAGGTTTTGCTTCACATTCATTATCAACCTTGCATTTGGAAAAAAATATTTCATGCAATAATATTCTATGAGTAATGTTGATTAACCACATGAAGTATTTGGGGCTTCTATAGACTCTAATTATATGGAATATTCTTCCATATATAGAGGACAAAATCTATATAAACCCTCCAGGTGTAAAGTATGAGTGATTGTGAGTTATATGGATAGAGGATCTATAGTGAGTTTCATGTTAAAGTTGTCTTAGAGGTCGACCAAAGAACATGAAAAGACAATATGGTGATTCATGGTAAATTTATCATTAAAAAATTTTACATCACAATATTGTTTATTGGGATCCATGTAAAATATGTTTTTGGTAAAGTTTGAAATAAGGAATAAGGAAGAAAATAGTAGATGATAAGTACTGGTTGATGTTTGAAGAAGTGAAAAAATATGTATGTGAATCTGTACATGTGTTCTGCATAAGGGAATATCTGAGTATAGGAATTACTATAAAAAATAATCTTCATAAGAAAATAGTTTTATTTTTATGGTAATATATGTGTATGGGTTTTCTTATGTGAGGGAATCAGTGAACCCAAAATGTTCAGCAACATATGAAAACTAATCATGTGGGTTATTTGGTTATGTATGTGAATAGACCACATTAGCGAATAGTCTACATATGTGAGTTTTATTACCGTTGATTATTTCCATGTAAAATAATTAAATAACATATTTTAATGATTCATGGAGAGTATTAAGAGAATATAGAGATTAGAACTCTACATAATCATTCAATAATTTGAAAATATAAGGGGTCAAAGGTTTCAAAATTATTTATAAGTAAAAATTACAAGATTGGAGTTCCCTCGATTGTATATAGGGTGTCCTAAATGTGAATATGATTTTTTTCATTTAATTTGGATTATATTTAGGTTGAAATGATAATAAAAATTCACTGATATTTATGCGTGATTATGTGTAGTAACAATTTGTGTTGGAGGTGGTTTCTTAAGGAAGTTATTATAAACATTATATATTAGAATTCTATTGATTTTAATTTATATGTATAATTTTATTTTTTTATATATTTTAATAAATAATAAAGAGAATATGTAGCCAGTGTTCCATGATGTATAATTAATAGTTGTTTAATATCAGTGTTTTCTTGTTTTATGGAAGAAAAACAGATGTAGAAACTACAGAAAAGGTTGTTCTTTATCACTTTTTTCAATGAAATTTTTTATGAAGAAGAATAACCAAGTTGAATAAGATCTTGTGTGATAAATCTAATCATCACAATGATGATGTGATAAATCCTATTGGTTTGGGTTCATTTTATTGTTAAAAAATATGTTTTATCATATTATTTATGTGTAGATTACATGCACGATCAAATGAAAATAGTCCAATGCAAGTTATGGAAATACCATAGTTTTTGAAAATCAAAATTACTTTTTTCTAGTAGAATATGTGATCTCAATTGTTTCTAGCTAATTCCAAAGAATAGATACTCTTATCGAGTAGTGGACCATGTAAATTACTCTATTCTAGTAGGTCTTTTTTGTTCAGTAGAGTCATTTCTCTCAAACATGGGGTGAATTTTAGTTTTAAAAGAATAAAAACTTAAAAATCATTGACAACAGATTCACCCCCCCCCACCTCAGTGGTCAGATAGATCATTGTGGGCCCTTTCACCCATAAATCTAAATCTATATTTTTAAAACCATGAATAATAATTATTTATTTAAAAGAATAAACATCATTGTACTATTCATTAAATGAATAAATTAATATCTTATTACATAATAGGAAAATATATATTTATTTAATATTCAACTCACACACACATAGATATATATATATATATCCTTTCGTATAACTGGTGAATCAATGTATGATATCAACAGATCCTGAATAACTTTAATTACTCAGACTTAATAAAAACATTTATTCTAATATTATATTCAAATAGATTTTATTTATGGTTCTAGATACAGTTTGTGTGTAACCCTCTAGGAAACATTCTTAGTGGAATTAGGTGAACTAACCTTGAGGCCAAGATATGTATCTAGAAACACATCAAGTCACCCATAGATAAAGTCCTTAATGCCACAATTCCAATAATGTCCTAAAGACTCTCAGTCTGTAATATAGATCATTTATCTTAATGTTTCATCAAATGGTTTCATTACTTGTGTCATAAATATATATGGTTTACATATATATCTTTTAATTTCCTGAAATGAACTCATTCATAAAACCCAAATGGACACAAACATAATTTTAGAGTTCTATTCCAACCAAAGATTCTGAGATATCTACTTCCAATTACTCATAATAGACAAATATTATCATAACTTATACATTAATGTCATATAACTTATGACTTGTCCAGTATATCCTACCTTTCCATGAGTATATTTCCTTACTATTTTTTTTAAAACCTCAAATTAAGTGATTAAAAATATATATTAATAATAATATCATGTATAAGCATCATTATACATGTAGGTAGATAGGAATATTCAATGACATATTAAACATATGTAATTCCTATAGGATTGTCTATTATCATAACCTATTATCCTGTTTATTAATCATTGTGAACATTTTGAGATGAAGTTCATATGTCTTATGATTATCCAAATCCTAATATCCAAATATAATTTTTTCTCATTTGATAGATTCCATCTAACCATAGAACATATATTTAATAATATTTTCAAAAGAATTTATGTTTATCATCATATTGGGGAATTACTATGACATTTCAATGTGATATATATTCAAAAGAAATTATCAAAATAATATTATATAGAATAAAACTCAGCATGTGATCTGACATTAATTAGTCTTAAAGTATTTGAATATGCATGTAATTGAATGTATAATGTAGTTGGTTCCATGGAACAACCCCAACATAGTGATCTTCGTAAATTCCTTTATTTTTTTAGTTCACCTTATTCCTTTATCATTCCATACATTATAGTGAATATTAAATATAGTATGGTTACATTTATGTAATGGACTATCTTTTTAGTTTCATGTTTTTGGTCTATAATTTCCATATCATCATCATTTGCCTCAGTGGGTAGCATATTTAACTCCTTAATTCATCCTTAAAATATATCTACCTCCCTTTATGGTTTTTATTCTTCTCTTATCTGGGAAAGAATCCATAGTTTTGAGTCTATGATTTCAATAAAAGGGATTGAAAAATTCAAAATAGATTATTAAATGTCAAATAATGAATTCAACATTTGATTAAATCCCACATGGATTCAATTTTTTATCTCTTATTCTCTTGTGAATACCTCTACTAATATATATGTAGGATTAGTGCATTGCAATTCAATCATTTATTTAAAACATTATAAATATAGTGTGGTATTATCTCCATTATTCATGTCAATAAAGAGTTATTTTGGGTCTTGGGGAATCTAGGGGTGGTGAAGTTAGAGTTATAGAACCAACATTTTATAATTTATATTGTATATTTATTCAAAGAGGTGAATATTAATTAAAAACCTTTTTATATTTTCTTTATTTTTCAGTGTGGATTTAATTTAAAATTTTCTTTGTGTATTTTTTCTTGGAAAAAGGGAATAGAAGTTCCCCCTATGATGAGAAAATTTAAACTCCATGATGATATTGTAAAACCTTGTTCTATGGTTAGATAACATTGTGTAATGGGATAAATAGTAATTTCACTTTCATGTGGAAGTACTCATAATAAAATGACACTTCATATCATGAAGTTCACAACTGGTAATCTCTCAGATGATAGATTTTGAGTACTAACTGGCTTGTATGAATTCCACATGTTTATGTATCATTGGATATTTCTATTAGTGATTGATTATAATTATCCTTAGATGTTAATATTATTTTCAATGCAAGTTATGACTTTACCACTTTGATTCATTTTCATAAACCATTCCAACATACGATCAAAGGGAAGATGTGTATATTTTGAGAATCCTGAATGATATGTTATTAAGAAATATGTCAACGAAGGATTTTTACCTTCCATGTTTATGGAATTTTATGTCTCATACCTTTTATTGAAATGGAACCATCATATTAAATTCCATGGTCGTAGTGTATGGACTGCTTCATTTAAGATAGGAAATGAAATATTTATCTAAGATATAGGTTGATGAAATGGGTATGTAACCTACTGAATGAGATATTGCGAAACATAGTCCTACATATTCACACACAAAGTATTTCCTTTAATATTATATAAATATTCTTCATATTTAATAATTTAAATAAAATTTATTCTCCACCCAACGATGTAATATTTATTTAAGATTTATTAAATGATCCAAAATATTAAATAATTATTTATTCAAAATGTACTTTTTTTATTACAAAAATAAATAATATTTATTTTTATCCTATTATTCTCACAGTAATAACATATTATTTATTAAATAAAGAAATAAATTATTTAGATATGAAAATATTCAATACATTTTTATTTACTAGATTTTAAATACAATATCTATTTAATTATTTAACGAAAAATATTTATTGAAATACCCATTTTAGAATAAAATAAATATCAAAGAGGATGATTCGTCCATATTCAATCTGATAATGAATATATAGTTACTATATTTTAATTTAAATATTTATCATTGTGTGGTTTATCACTAACCAAAAAATAAAATAAGATTATTAATTTGTTTCATGGAATGGGGTTTATTTTGGGTTTAATATATTATTAATGGCCTTTGTCAAAAAAATTAACTATTATACCATAACCCTGAGTCTGTAAATTGACTATTATATCAATAGAAGATAGGATAATTTTTGTTCACAATAATTACATATCATGATTTCCCTCTTTCTCTCTTCCTCTCAAGAATAATAGGAACAATAGAAATTACTTCAAGACAAAAGGAATCTGAAGAAATCAAAGTGAACAACACAAGGTGATCAATCATCCATGAAAGAAACAAATGTTTTAAAAGAGTTTATTATTGATCAATAGAGCATGTGTGAATCACCTCTAGAGGGGAGATGCTTTTGATAATGTCTATTCAATGATGATACACCAATTGGGTTGGAATGGTCGACATCACCAATGAATAAAGTTATCAAGACAGAGGTAATAATTCTTCTTGTGTTTTAAATTTACATTACATTAACATGAAAAGATCATATCTCTTTCTTCCAATAAAATAATTTTCCAATATTCTTCAGAAAAATTTCCATCAGTCATGTGGTTCATGTAATTAACATTTAAAATGATCTATTGAATCCAAAAAAATAAAGTTTTCTATAGGCCCAATATTTTCTTCTGCTATGGTTGGAACCATCATGTGATATCAGTGGGATGTTATGTTAAATTTATAATTATTTAATTATTATTGGTTGTTATACACATTTAAATATAGTTTTAATTTCTATAAATTATTTCTTATAATTAGAATATCCAAATTTCTTCTTCCACATTTTATTTATAACATAATTAATCCCCATCCAACTAAATATAATTGAATAAAAACTATAGAACACATAGGGAGGTTCCAATTATTCCCTCCATACAACATGGGATTGCATGATGCATAGCCGATATACATGTCATGTATCTGAGTCATCACACCAAGACATAATAAAAATTAAGTCCTCACATTGCTCAATGAATGAGATATGGTGCATTAAATGTTCCAGATGTTGACCAATTCATACTGTCACATGGATGTTGTACTATAATTTTGTAACTAGGTTACATGTTGATATGTTCCTTGTATTGTCATGGTTGGAAATGTGTACTCATATACACGTTGAGTAATAATTACATTGTGTATAGGGACTGACATCTGTGTAATAATGAGGTTACATGATGTGTACCAGTTGTAATTGAAATAAACCCCACAAATGTTTTTTCTATAATACATTCCAATTCTATAGGAGTATATAATAAACATGTGGTGGGAATTGTGGATGTTGTGTAGCTATATTTACATATCATGTACCCAACCAATTTATGAAAAATAATTAAAAATCAATTTATTACTTCTTTAAACATCGATAACATGTGTTTTGTTAGTCATTTGTTGACTTATACACAAAGTGTGAGGTGATATGTATATAAATTAAATTCAAATTAATTCTTGTGTAAATTTCTATACTATATACCATATGTAGTCATTATATTTCATATATTCCATTCACAATAAAATCATTATAGAATGTGTTAATTAACATGTGTTCCATATGCTATTTATTGAATTGTAAATTTTATATAATTATGTGATAAAATATGTATGCTGAATGAAGCATCAGCAAACTATATAAAATATTTATACAAATTGAGTTGTTTAAATAGGTACTCACTGAGATTCTTCCAAGTAAAAACCTTGGACTTACTATATTTTAAATTAAATTAATTTATTCAATTTATTCAATATTATAAAGGATAGATGTATTCAAGACATATTGGAAATATATTAAAATAATTAAAATAATTTATTATTTATATATTTAATCTAATTAATTAAAAAACTTTTATATTAATTAAATAATGAATCCAAATGAATACTAGACACTGATTTTAAATGTGCATTCCTTTTACAACTGGATAATTAAGAGATTATAATGACCAATGTATGTGTATTCTTTCTTAAAATTCAATAATTACATGGGTTTCTATATTTATTTTATTAAATTAAATTGATGGCCTACAATTCATCCCTCTACCATTATTATGTATGGGAATGAGTGTCCCTAATTTATTTTATGTAAAAATATTTTTGGTTAGCTTAACCTATGTGGGAAGTAAAATCATTTTAAGGATAAAACTCATAAGCACATGGAATTGGTTCAAGATCCAACTAAGGTGAAACTAAATGAAGTATACACATTGGAAAAAGGGGGAATACTGGAAACTCAGTCCCATGCAAGTAGAAGGCATTTTTCCCTATACAAAATGGATTCTTTATTTTCCTCTCAGAAATATACCACTTGTTCATACTCATTATCATGAAATATTTTTGTTATATTTTTCTATCTATTTCCTGATTTATTTTATGGATGCAAGACCGTGATTTTCAGAATAAATCAACTAATACAGAAAGATGGAATTAAAAATGGATTATGAATAATTTTTTTATCAGTACTAGGTTAATCACTTTACTAATATACACATAATAGTATAAAGTCATGTAAAGATAATATAAATTTATGAATCGTAGAAAAAATACATCAATTAGATATTAAGTTAATATTCCTTCCATTATCTGAGTTATAGAAACTCTTAGTTAAAGTGATAGTTATGGATATAGTTGAGGGAAATAATAATGATCATGAAGTATTAATTAAGATGATGGGAGGATATAACTGAAAATGTATTGAATTTAATGTCCATATAATGTTTAATAGAAAATTATGGTCAAGTGTTGGTGAAAACTACGTTATAATTTCAGTACTAGGGAGTCTACTCAACAAAACAAGGGACTAAAATCCCACATTTGGTTAAACCTCCAACATGAAAAACTTATTTTGGTTTTAATGGCTATTTAATAGATCATATATAGGGTTACATGGATTGTTTCGAATAGAATTTCTAATGTAATGGTACATTCTATGTTCAATGGTGTGGGTCATTATAAATTGATAAAATAGTGTCAAACGTGATAGAAATAAAAATAATTATATTTCAAATAATTTTCAATCATTGAATTTCTAATTTTATGGTCTATTAATAATTTTATAAGAATGAAACATTCAAAAACACATTATCCCTATGTTAAATTTTGTTTAATGAACATATTCTATCTCCTAGAAACTTTAAGGACTACTTTAGAAACCTATGGTTAGTGTTGTTTAATGAACATAAATCTTATGTACTAGAATCTATAATACATAATCCTCGAAAAGGATGTGAGTAGTGAAGATGTTTTTGTCTATGAAAAAATAATTAAATGATTCACTATATGTTCATTTTTTTAATTTTTAATCCATGATTAGTGAACTCGTGATGTCACTTGAGAACAAGGATTATTATAGAGTTTTCTAGAGTCATTTTGATATTCATCAAGAGAGAAAAATAGGAACAATTTGAGATATCAAAGGTACTCTTCATAAGAAAACTTATATAAGGTGTCCCATATAGGCCTCATGTAGTAAATATCATTAGCTACATTGAGTTGTTATAGGTTCTAGGGTTTATGTTTTCTGAATAATTGTTCACCGATTTCATTCCTTCATCACTACCTTGGAGATTTTCCAATATTGTTGTAAATTTAAAAATGAACAACATAGAGAAATATCTAGAAGATATTCTCAATCAAATTCACCAAGTTTATAAGGTAATAAAGAGTGGTTTTTTCATTTTGGTGAATAAAAGGAACGAATAGATGAAAAGATTAATGGCTAACTCCATGTCTAAATGTTCTTCAAAATTCCCTTCCAAAAAGGGTACTAAAAAGGGTAAACTAAGGTAACAAGACAAAATATTTTTTTCTTATGGAAAGAAGGGACACTAGAATGAAAATGGAAACAAAAAAAATAATAAATTTTAATATTTATATGTGTTTTTTATCAAGTTAAAATTTATATATATCTAAATATAGGGTATTCGATATAGCATGTGCTTATAACTTATGTATTTAAATAGAAGAACCTAGTATATTATAAAATATTGATCTTGGTGAGGTGGATCTAGGAGTATCCAATAGAGATGGAATTTTTATTTTGGGTATTTGGGATTACCACTGCATATTTCCAAATAGAATGATCTTGATTTTGGTAGAATTTTATTATGTATCATCAGTCACCAAAAATATTATTTCTATATCTAAACTTCTTATAAATGGTTTTATTTTTAAATATAGAATATAAGTGTTAAATATTTTATAAATAAATCATTTTCCATTGTATGGTATATTTAAAAAGTGGTCTTTTGTGTTGGATTACATGATCCACATAATGAAAATCCATAATGAATGTATTTGACATGATTCATACTACACCGAACGATGGAATCACAAATGAAGGAATTTAAATGAAAATCATTTAACCATGTTACTCCATAATAAATTTTGATTCCTTTGAAATAAAACCACATTGTGTATGTCTCAAAAGTTTACAATGAAAAATGACTAAATCCACATTTAGTGGAAATGGTGAAAGGGCCACTGATCGTCTTGAGTTAGATCCTACCAATGTGTGTGGACCATTTTTAGTTGAATCTTGGGTGGGTAATCATGATTTATAAATTTTATTTATTAATTTATATATATGGACTTGCGTACTTAATGAGGTTTAATTAAGATTACTTTGATAAATTCTAGTAATATAAAAATTAATATTAGAAAATTCTTAGTATGAAGATTAAGAAAAAAATTTAGACCATGGTGGTGAATATATTAATCAGTATTTCATTGATTATTTATGGGATTTATAATTCTATCTCACTTTACTCCTCTTTATACATCAGAATGGAATTGTGTGAGTGAATGGAGAAATTTCAAACTATTAGACAT
Source organism: Viscum album (assembly GCA_963277665.1). Classification (NCBI taxonomy): domain Eukaryota; kingdom Viridiplantae; phylum Streptophyta; class Magnoliopsida; order Santalales; family Viscaceae; genus Viscum; species Viscum album. The sequence goes on along the minus strand of OY728128.1, from coordinate 2,075,667,507 downwards.
GGTGTGATCAATGATGAGTCATGAAAGTCTTATATTTTCTTTTTATGTGTATGAATTACCAATATTATTTTAAATAATAAACCAAGTTCCAACTAAATAAGTAAAAAATATTCTATATCATAATTGGTATCGGAGTAAACCCATATTATCTTATATGTGAATTTGGGGTTGAGAATAATGTTTTTTGGATATTTATGTCAAAAAACATTAACTTGGGGAACTAAGTGTATCTTTATAGGGTATCATAAGGAAACTAAAGGACATTACCTATACGATCCTTCCAATTGGAAGGTTTGGGTTAAAGAAATTCCCACATTTCATTAATGGGGTCACATTTCTAAAGGAGATAGTGGGAGTGATATGGAATTCAATGAAGTCTATGATCAAAATACATAAGAGATTCTATTGGATCTGATTATATAAAATTATTTTAGAAGAGGATGTTTCAAAGACACAAGTACTGTGTAGAAGTACGAGAGAGGCTAGCGAACCTGAATTATATGGGTTTTATTCATAATGGATGGTAACTAATTATTACTTGACTATAATGATCTCATAACCTAAAATAACGTAGTAAGTGTCTCATAATATGGAAAATGGAACGAATCTATAAATTTTGAAACAAGTTCCATTCACTAGAATGAATTCTTGTTTTTTTATATCCTCTAGTGGATGGCAAGGATGTTGTTTTTAAATGGGAATTCAAGAATAAACTAGACATGAATGGACAATTAATTACCTATAATTCACGACTAGTTTCAATATGGTACAAATAGTGTCAAGTCATAGATTATAATGAAACCTTTTCCCATTTTCTAAGCCAGTGTTTATGATATTTCTACTTTCATTATCATCTTACAATTTCAATGATATTTGGAAAATTGATGTGAAAAAATATTTTTTAACAATAACCTTTAGGATGATGTCTATATTAAATAAACTAACAGGTTTGTGAATATAAAGGATTCCAAGAAGGTATCCAAGTTGTAGAGATCCATTTATGGACTACAGAGAGAATCCAGGTCATGGTACATTTATTTGATAATGATATATTGAAATTTCGTTTTATAAATAATTAATGTGATATTTTTGTATATATGTTGTTTAGTGGGGGAGTTTTTATTTTTATAATAGTTTATATCGATGATATAATAATTATTAGAAGAAAAATACCAGTCTTAAAATTTATTAAGGTATTGATATACATATGCATCACCATGAAGTATTATTTTCAATTAGTATCTATTCATGGGATCAAGATCCATCCTGAAAGATCAAAGAGGGTTCTTGGAATAATTTAACGTATGGACATTGAAAAGATACTAAGGAAATTAAATATATAATAACACAAGAAGGGGAAATTATTGGTATCATATACCATTTATTTTTCCAATAAAATGTATCCCCAAAGATATGAGGAAAGACTGAGGACAGAAAAGACTATATTCACATAAACTGTGTGATTGGTTATATATGTTATGTTATTAACCAGACTAGTTCTTGTTTATGTCTTTAATATGGTAGGATGAAATCAATATGTCATGGGTGGTCACCATTGGGTGGTTTTAAAGTCTATACATAATTATTTGTGGCATACTATGTATATATTCTTGGTCTATGGGGGAAAAGAGGAAATAGTCATCATAGTATATCCATATGCTAGTTTCTAAAATGACCTAGTTGATCTAAATTCATAGTCGATATATATCTTCTCTCTCAATGGAGGTTATATGTTGTGAAAGAGAGAAAAAAATCCATGTTCTCCAATTATACATTGGATTCTGAGCATATTATCGTGTATGAGGTTGTTAAATAAGTGGTTCATAAATAAAATTTCTTAGAAGAACTTAATGGGGTTCCTAATAATAAATAACCAAGAATACACTATTGTGATAATACTAGAGTAGTGGCTCTTACAAAATAGCCAAGGATACATCAATTTATGAATCACATACTTTAAAAATATCATCTCTTGAGATTTTTTTCATTTGGAGGTAATGTAAGAGTGATTAATGTTTCCATATAAAACAGCATAGTGAACCCCTTAACTAGTGCCTTAACCTAGAAGTAACATGATAATCATGTGAGAAATTTCACACTAGAATTCATTGGTAGTTTTCTTTATTCTAAGTTTAATCCTATTGTAGTTAGTTCCCTAAAACAAACCATTTTCAGTTTTAATTTGATATATATTCAAGAATGTGAATGTTAATTAAATACCTTATTACATATATATCATTATACAGCATGGATTTAATGTAATAATGATGTAGAGTTTATGTCTCATTGGAAAAGTTCATATAAGTACAACATTATGATGGGGACCGTGAAATTAAACGATGATATTCTTAACCATTATTCTATGCTCAGATAACATTATATGATGAGAAACATAATATGTTGATTCTAATGTGTGTCTACTCATGAGAAGATGAGACTTCATCTTCTGTATTCTGCACATGGTTATCTCTAAGATGAGAGGTTATAAAAATTCACCCACCTATAAGAAATACATATATTAATTTTTTATTTTATATTTATGTTTGTGTCTATGTGTAATGATCCTTAGACTTTAAAATTATTACGAATTAATTCCATTAATCACACATTTTGATTTATTGTCATAAACCAAGATGATATATGATTGTAGTCATGATGGATACATTGGGTACATCATGAATGTTATGTTATTAATGTATAAGTTGAGGAAATTTTTTTTCCTTCTATATTTTTGGAGGTTGATGTCTCAAAATTTTAATTTAAATGAAACTATCAAATTGATGTTTGTAGATTTTTTTATCGATGAGTTCATTTTACATAATCAATGAATGATGTATCAAAGATATAGTTTGATGAAACTAGTGTGAAACATACTTAATGAGACATCATTATAAATGGAATATATTGCATATTGAGGGATCATATGTGGTTGCTTTCATTGAAACATATATTCTTCTTCTATGGATTCCTTGACCCATTTTAAAAATTTAATCATGGACTTTTCATTAGTAAGTCTATTAACACCTAGGAAGTGTCTCATGGGGTCACACACAATGTGTTACCATTCATCTCAATTTAATACTATTTATATTTAAAAATTTGATGAAATATTATTATTTATATCTAGAATAAATATTTATTCAATATGTATTAAATGATCAAAAATATTAAATAAATATTTATTTATAATGTTATTATTTAATTAACCGAATATATAATATTTATTTATATCTTATTATTTTCAACATAATAAATATTTATTTAATGATTGAAAAACTAATTTATTTTGTTACATAAATATTTAAAAAAATTGTATTTTTCTCAAATTTGAATATAGTAGTTAATTTTTTATTGAATGAATGTTATTTTTTAAAAAATTAATTCCATAATTCTATAAATATTGAGGATGAGCATAAAAGTTTTTTTCGAGTGCTAAATATGTATTTACTAGATTTTAAAATAAATTTTAATCGTTTTTGATGTTATCACACACTATAAAATAAAATTGTATTATTATTTTAATACTTATCATGTGGTTTATTTTGGGTTTAATATATTATTAAGATCCTTTATAAAATTAATTAAATATTAAACACTAACCCAAGGTATATAAATAGATTGTTATTTCAATTGAAGATAACTTAATGAATGTAACCAATAATTACCTATATAGATAACCCTATTAATTTTTTACTCTCAAGTCTAATAATAAAAAGAGATATTCCTTCAAGATATAATGAATGTGAAGTGATCAAATTGAAAAACACAATATGATAAATCGCTCATGCGATCAACTAGAATTTCTATGGTGTTGTTTAGAGATTGAAGGAGTATATGTAGATCACTAATATAGGGTTTATTATTTGTTTCATTACTTCTAAATAGTGATGCCCGGATCAGTTAAGAACAATCAACATCATCAACGAAGAACATTTACCTGATCAACATAATCTTTATTCTAGTGTTTGAAATTAAATATAAATTAATGTGAAAATATCCTCTTTGTTGAATCCTATAATACTATATGGCTATATTACATAGAAAAAATATTCATTGGATATGAAATTCAGGTCATGTAAATTTTTAATGATCCATTGAAACTCAAAAAACCATGTTTTTCATAGGCATAATAAGTAAATATACTATGACTTGACCTATCAATGGGGAAGGATATTGTCACTTATTAGAAAAAAAATATCAAATAGATCATAAATGTATCTTTTCCTCCACCAAATACATTAGTTATAGGAAAATTATGTACTGGAATATCCTCTGGTTGTTCATAAGTAGTGAGTTATAGAGGATTTTCTTGTTTTCCTTTTATTTTTTTAATGTCTTCCCCTTCAATAAGAGAGATTTTAATTACATTCATTTACATTTTTATCAAGTGATTTTGGATGAAATATACGATCTAGGTTGTCCTCCCCTTCAACACTTTCATTACACTTGTAGTGAGTATTTAATCCTGGTATTTAAAAAATGAATTTCTTCTGACAATATGTTCATGCTGGTAGGAGGGATTTGAGTACTCTTTATTGTATCCTTGGATCTCACCCCATCTATAATGGTAGTTCACTAATTGTTGAGGGAATTTTTTCTATTATTAGTCAGATCTAGTTTCATTTTCCTCATCCTATGCTGGGTAAATTAAGTAATAGAAACAATAAATTAGTGTTAGTTGATAGAATAATTTTCTAAAGTCACCCTAAGTAGTGTATTTTTCAATAATCATACTTTTAGATTTAATGTTATGCATTATAGGATTTACTCATGTCAATTATTGGATATTATATGTTATAATGGTGATGTTTGATTATATTCTATGTTTTAATAATATTAAAAAGGCTTAAAAGTATTTATATAGAGAATTACAGTTTATCACAACATCATATACATAATGTGTAATTAATATTTTCTAGGGTTATTATAATGCTTTTTATAAATAATTATAATAGTTCTATAAAGGATATTTCTTTATTATTTTACTTATTCAATAATTATTTTTATTTATTCAAAACATATTTAAATTATTCTTTATAATTATTTTTAGTTATATAGAGTGTAAAATTAATTTACTAAATATTGTATTTACCGTTATATATCCTTTATAAAATTATCTTTACCCTTACACACTATGAAATTAATTACCATAATGTGAGTATTCAACTTTAATATACATGAATTTTAAACATCCAAACCTACTTTTATTAATTTTTTTACCTTTACATATTTGTTTCATCTTCATTTATCCAACTCAATTTTTTTATTTTAAATTTCCATAACATCATAAAACTTTTACCTACCTTTGTATAGTTTAAAAATTGTCATTACTTTTATGTGAGCCATCTTTTCTATTTAACATTACTACGTCATAGTGATAGCCATTTTGGATTTATTTTTTAGCTGTATTAAATGGCCATCCTAAAAAATTCATTTTGATAACTCATCATATAGTTTATCAAATCACACTAAATGATGTCTAAATGATTTGAAAATGGGCACCACACTATATAAGTGGTGGTTATTAATTTATTTGATCTATTTATTTGGAATTTGAAATGATTCTACAGGAATAATTGTGGTAGTCAAGCACTGTTACAGGTTACTCTATTTTTATATTATTTTTAAATGTTTACTACACAATAATATTAATTATTTTAATAAATTTTTTATTTTATAAATACATATAATTTTAAATATAACTATGTGAACATGTTATAGAGTTTTATAAACATATTTAAATTGTGATTAAATCTAGTATTGATTTTTTTTATAGTATATTCAAAATATATTTCTAAAAAATATATATATTTCAAATGAGTTAATTTTTTTATTTATAAATTATTGATAAATTCAAATGAATATGTTAAAATTTGTTTATAAGTGTCTTATATGAAATAATTCTACTTTGTATTCACATGTAAATTTTTTATAACTATTATTTAATATGGTATATTTTTATTAGAGAACTTATAACTGGGATTTTTGGGATCTCATTTACCTATTATTGTGGAAATAATTTCAAGAAACTCAATAAGTTATTTTGAATGTTCTAATTTTTTGAATTTAAAATGTAGGTGGTGCTATTAACTATCAATGATAATTGTGGAGAAAACATTCTTCATCTACAGTAATTATGGATTATTATTATTTATATCTAACCAACCACTAAATTCCTATTTTGTTAATGTTTTGTTTAATTTAAACGGATCAAGGCTACTTGAAGAGTTCCATATTATGATAAAAAATATTAAGACACTCATAAAATAAATACAATATGAATATATAAGGATTATATGTGAACTGTTTAATATCTAATTGAAAAAATCCCAAGGAGTAACTAATATTATACGACTACTAAATCCTTGGAGGGATGTTCTGATTTATTATTAAAGAACCATTGGTAGTGATCTATCAACCTACATCAACTTATACAACTTGGTTTCTAATGTATATTTTAATTTATTCAATTATTCTCACCAATTCGTAAACAGTTCATTTATTCCTTTCCAAAAAAATATTCTTTCTCCCATGTTTTGACACCCAGGTTCAAAATTTAGGATCTTTGAGTTATGACTTATGATATATAAAGACAAAATTGAATGGGTGTTTACACCCCATCAAAAGTCATGTGTATATGTTTTATACACCTACTAGGAAAGTTATGTTTAATTGGGTTATGATTCCCCCATAAACATTAGGTTACTAATGAAAACCATGCAACTCAAAGAGTATAGGGGTTTGATGGGTAGATTTAGGATTACATTAGACATAACTAATTAGAAAAGTTTTTATCTTCACACTTCATATTTTATTTATTTAATATTATTAAATATTTATAATAATTAAATTTCAATATAACTTTAATTAACATAGATTCTTTTTTAAAAAGATTAATTTTAAAAAATAGCCTAATAACCCCCCCCCCCCTCTAGACAATTGTTATCTTATCTTGGACCTAACCCTTGGTATTTGAGGACCAATCCATTTTGGATATTTATATTTATTAGGATAATATAATTATCATATACCTAACCATATAAGGAAAAAAGATATGTTAAATATGGTGGAAATAAACATAAATTGTAGAAAGATTTACCAGAATCCACCATATCAAATGGAAACCACAATAGATACTATAAATTATGAATAGAATAAAACATCTAGAAACATATTATTAATCACTAGAGTATAGTTGAAACCTATAAGTTTACCTGATTATGGCACTAATATATTTATTAGATTTCATTCTTATCAATATGTTTTAAATTGAAAAATTATAAGTATATTAAATTTTTATATTAACAGAAAAGATTTAATAATTTATCAACATATAAGAAAGCTCGTGATATTTGAAATATTATATAACCTTCTCAAATTTTCTAAGATAATTTTACCTGAACTAATCGTGTAATGGTTAGAGTTGAGTTCTAATATTTGATGGTGGGTAAAGATGAATATTTTTAAAATATCTTCTACAGATTCACTAGAATTATGAATGGAATGAATTCTCATAGAGAAATTATATAGAATCTAGTACTATTTGAAAGAGTCCTGAGAGCACTGCCTTAGACGTGGCATGAAAAGAAAGTTTAAATTAACAAAAGAAACAACTTTAAAAAATATAAGTTAGGGGTACTCATTGGTTAATTAATTAAATAACAAATATATCCAAATAATATAACTGAATAATAGAGTTTAAATAAGAAAGGTTTTTCATTTAAATAAAATATACATATTTTATTGACTACTTTAAAATTTAATCATAGAAAATTGAAAATATTTATCCTACCTGAATGGAGGTGTTTAGAAAATAAATAAAAGATAAGGATGATTCAAGAAATAAATTTTGAGAGATATTAATAGGTTTGATGAAAGAATAATAGTAATAATATAAATTATAATTATATTTCCAGAATTACATTATCTAAGTGTGGAAAAAGGGAAACATAAATCCTGACTATCCAAAACTAAAAAATAAAGGAAAGACAATAAATATAATATTAAATAGATAAGTGATTTTATAGATGAATGGAGTTATACATAATAATATAATTTACTTAAATTGATTGAAAATCAAAAAGAAATGGATAAACTATGATTGATGGCACAAATAAAAATAAGGTTTTTATTTAATCTAATTTTGGTTTATATTATGATCATGAATCATAAAAAACTAGTGATAAAGAATAAATGAATAAAGTGAAAAAAAAACATATGTTTTATGAATTTCACTTTTGTATAAAAAATTAAGAGTAGAGTATATTGATATTATTAAAACAAATAATAAAATAACTAAAGAAAATTAAGGCCTTAGAACTGTTTCTTCTTATTCAGATGAAAAAAAATCAATAATTTAGAGTTTTTATACAAAGTGATTGAAAATAAGATGCAGTAAACTAATAGTTTGAAATAAAAAATTTCTACTTCTAATCAATGTCAATAGAAGTATGATAATATGATGTCAATAGTGAAACTAAATAAATATAATACTTTTGTATTTAATAAATAAATACCCAAGTTATAAAATACCATATTTATTTTGATTTCTAAAATAATTACATCTAATATTCCATGATTCAATTGTGGAGTGAAAGGGAAATATAATAATTGATGTCCATTAATATTTCTCAGTATTAATATTTTACTAACACTTTCATATCCACTAATTTATCATTAATATTAGCAAAGAAAATACATGTTTACATTTTCTTTGGTTGCCTAATAATTTATACACTAACATGATAACACCCTAGACTGTATGGATACCAAAACTATTTTCTACTTAACTATTCTTAAGAAAAATTAATTAAGAGTTTCAATGATTCCTAGTACAAAGATATGTGATTGTTATGAAATGTTACAAGAGATCCATCAGTGTTTTTATCTTAAAATCAATGGGACAGTGGCTCTATAACATTTGTTAATAACTCAAAAGGCAATTTTATGAGATTAATTAAAGTATATTTATCTAAAATTGCTATAATTTATAATGTAATATGAATTAAAGTATTAAATCACAACTTAATTATAATTTCACAACTATGTGATGATGGAATATGTGTGAAATTAGATTATTACAAATGTTTAGTTTTATTACATGAATCTATTTTATTTTATTCTAATATGAATGGAAATATAAATTCTTTTTGTTTCTATCAATTATCTAATCATAATTTCCAGTGCATTAATTTTATAAAAATAGATGATAACATATGGAATATTAGTCTTGTAAATATTGAAATTTGAGTATTACATAAATTTTTATATAAAAAAATATACAATAACTACTCAATCTAAAAATTTGTAATAATTTTAATTGGAATTTTTCTGTACAATACTTATTAAAAAATTTAATGTTAGTGTGTATAATCTTCATGATAGGAGCATAGTGTCTTATATTTAAATGAAACAAAAGCTTGTGGATTTGTATACTGTTAAAAGTGAATATATTTTTTCTACATCATGCTTCTCTTAGTCATTATGGATTATGAAAACATTATTATACTATGATTATAAATTTGAAAATATTTCAATTTAATGTAGAAAATATTATAATATTTATATTTCAAAGAACCCTTTACATTATTCTTTGAAAAATTATATTTATATGATATTTCCTATTATTATAGATTCTATTAATAATTGAGATATTTTTCTAAATATATTTAATCTGATAATCAACTTTCATATATTTTTTTCTATAACCATAGATGCAATGAAGTTTTAGAATAGAATTTCTGATCTTTGAGTAAAATATTTTTAGTTCGTATGAAATTATTCACACGTATTTTTTCCATGATTTTTCACTTTTCATCATGAAATATATCAATCTGGTTTTACATTAATTTATTTTTTATTTCCATTTTGAAAAATTATAAAAAGTGGGATAATTTTTTAAAATCTTGTTTTGGTTTGGTAAATTTTAAAGTGGGGGAGTTTGTTAGTGTGTAAAGTTTGACCATTTTAATATTTGATTTTGTTTTTATTTTTTTGAATTTTAAAAATACCTCAAATAATTTTTATGGATAATTATAATTTATCATAGCATCATATACAGAAGGTGAAATAAATTTTTTGTGGTTGTTATAATGTTTTTTTATAAATATTTATAATGTGTTTATAAACACTATTTATTCATTATTTGACATTGTATTTAATTATTTATATTTATTAATCATTAATTTAGACCATTTTTTATAATTATATCTCTTTATATTTTGTTTGAAATTAATTTTCAGAAAATGTTCTTTACCTTTGTATAGCCGTTATAAAATTTACTTTTCCCTTACACTGCACGAAATACCATCCATATACAAAGACCATCAATATAAATTTACATGAATATTATAAATTCATATTTACCATTACATATATTTTTTACATTTATATAAGTATTTTACCTAAATTTATATGGCTCACTTTTTATATTTTTATTTGACGCAATGTCCAAAAACTATACTCTACCATTACATGGATAAAAAATCAGAATTACCTTTACACAATAACATTTCTCTATTTATCTTTATGCATATTTTCTTATCCATATTCAATGAATTTAAGGTTAATTTTACGCATTAATTTAAACCAATCATGTGTAATTTACAAAATAGAATGATTTTTTCTCCCACATTATTGAGCTACCCATTTCTGTAATATTTGGTACCTTTCTAAAATAGCCAATCTAAAAAATCCTTTTGAGAAATCCTGATATAGTTTATCAAATAATATTAAATTATTTCAAAACATATTGAGAAATAAAACCATGTCATAGAAAACTCAATAGTATTTTTATTCATTTTATTTATTTCAAAATGGAGAACTACTAAAGGGGTAGTGGTTGATATATATGACTTTTGTAGGATTCTCTATTTTTTGATTGTCTTTTATATTTATTATTTTTTGTTCATTCATATGATGTAGTTTTATTTTTTTCCTTTTTCAGTAAACACATATAATTTATATTGTTAATATGAGAAATTATTTTATATTTTCAGATGTTAATTTAAATATTAAATAAATTTATTCATCATTATTATTTAGAATATTCAACATATACTTTAAAAATTAAAATATATTTATAATGTGTTGATGTATTTGTTTCTAAATTATATTTCAATTCTAATGGACATAATTGATATTTTTTATTTATATATTTGAATTTTATTTATATTCGCATCCATATTCATTGTAATTATTTAAAATTTTAAATTTAACTGATAAAGAACATCTTGGTGGGAGTTTTGGGATCACATTGACCTATTATTATAACGATATTTTAAAGCTATTCAAATAATTATTTTTAGTGTTTGCATTTTTTTAATTTCAAAAAAGTTATATATTATTATCTATCAATGGTAAATTTAGAAATAATTTTTCCTCTCTCTATCATAATTCAATATTATTTTTATTATTTTTATTTATCCAAATGCATGGATGTTATTTTTTATTTTTAGTCTTATTTAAAGGCATCAACAAATCATGAAGAACACACTATTATGAACACAAAAACTCTCATGATAGATATTAAAGGAATATACTGTGAACATACAAATAATCCTATATAGACTATTTTACATCTTCTTGATGTAATATCATTGAGAAAATAAAATTAAATGAATATTACTACCTAAGAGAGACTTAGTGATTCATTATATAAGATCTAGTGGTTATGCTTCATATGTATACATAATATTCTACATTATGGTTTTTTTTGTTGGCGTTAATTATTTATATTCTTATCACTTGTAATTATATATTTTGTTTATTTTACCCCTAAAAACCCTTCTTTCTCTTGGGTTGTGACTCAGAATATCAAAATTTAGTATCATTGGTTTGTGACTACCAGTATCTAAAGTTAGTTTTGTAATGGTGTCAGACTCCTCATCAAAAATAATTTCTCTACTTGTTTTTCCTGGACTAGAAAAGGTAGGTTGTATTTTAGTTATTATTATCCCTTGAAAATAAGGTAGTTAGTTTATACCATACCTCACAATGTTTGTTGGTATATGAAGAGTTGATGTAAATTCAAATTGATTCAAACTAATATAAAAAGTTCATTTGTTCTCTTATTAAATTTCATTATCTTGTTATTATTTAATGTCCATGATAATTATCTTTGAAAATAACATTAGTAAACTTATATATTTTATTCAACTCACATAATTTTAAAACCGGTATATTCACCCCAACCCATCTAGACCATTTTCATTTTATCATGGGCCTAAATATGTGTGTTAGATCATCTTCCTTTAGAATATACATCTTTATTATGATAGCCTAAATATCCTTAAACTTAGATTATAAGGAAATGATATTTCCAAGATGACATAAATGAACTTAATTTATAGATTGATTCCTTATAAGACACTATATTTTAATGGAAATTAGTATACATATTGGCAATACCTAATTGATATATACCTCAAGAAACATATTATTAATCACAAGTATAAAATAGTAAACCAAATATGTTATCTGATTCTGAACCTAACACACATATTGTATGTGATGCTACTAATTATTTTTAGGATTAAAAAACTATGAATATTTTATATTATGAAACTCAAAGAAATATTTTTAGTCATGTATCTAATTATAAAAAAAATTAGGAGATTTGTAAATAATTTTTAGTTACTTACCTTGGCTCGGATAAGATGATTAGAACTAGTCTTATAATTCTTCAAGTTGAGTTATAATATTTCATGATGGGCGAAGACTAATTTTTTTACCAGATGTTCGATATATTCATTGGAATTTTGAATGGAATGAATTATCTTTGATAAATTATCTATCATAATATAATAGTTGAAAGGGACCTAATATATCTACCCAATAAGTGGAATATGAATAATGTTTTAATTAACTAATGAAATAAATTTAGGATATATATTTTGAATTTACTCATTCGTTAATTACATCAATGTGAACTAGAAATTGAGAACCTAACTAAAGAGGATAATTTAAAAAGGAAATGTGTCTCATTTAAATTTAATATATCTATTTACAAAAACTTTTTTAATTTTTAATGACATAATATCCACAAATAATTAAATTAATTTGTTAAATTTTGTTACAAATTGATGAATAGAAAAATTGGATTCATGAAAATTTTTAGAATGGATAATCATAATGTCAGTCAATAGAAGAAAGGTAACATTTTTAATTATAATGATATTTCCAATCAATGTTTTTTATGATTATGTAAATAAGGTGCACTAAAATAAAAACTATCTAAAAATAAATCAAGGAAAGACAATAAATAAAAGAAAATTGATTAAAGGTATTTAACGACTGGATGGAGTTGTATATAAGATTTTTATTCTATTAATGAAACTATAAGTGAAAAAGAATCAAATAACCCATATTGTTTTTTCAAATGTACAAATGAGGTTTGTAGTAATTCTTTTTGTGGGTCATATTATTATTTTGAATATAAATAAGTGGTTATAGAGTAATTTATTGAAAAAAAAGAAGAACTATAAAAATATGTTTTAGGAGTTACTAATTTTATAAAAAATAAATTATAATAAAATGATCTTACTAAACAAAATTTGAAGATATCTCAAGAAAATTAAGTATATTTAAACATAACTTTTTTCTAAAATAATAATTTTATAGTGATATATAGTGTATACAAATGGGGAAAAATATCATGAGGAAATAAATTTTATGTTTGAAAGAAAATTTATCTTCTTTTGTTTAAAGTCGGTAAACGTATAACAATATAATGACAATGATGAACCCAAATAAATAATATATTGTTTTTATATATAAAATAAATACCAGAGTTATAAAACTTATTCTTTGTTAATATTTCTAAAGGAATTTAATATATTGTTACGTGATTCAATTTCGAAATTAAAAGACATTATAATAATGAATAGTTTTTGAAATTTACTTAGTCATTAATCCATTATAAAACTTTTATTTCATTATTTTATCTTATATATTACTCATAAATGCATGTTTAAATTATTTTAATGTTTATAATAATACATATACTAACCTAATTTGAATCATTATTTTTTGGGTACCAAAACTATTTTCCACTTAAATAATTATTCAATAATAATGCATTAAGAGCATAAAATAGTAAGGGTGAATGGATAGTGGATTATCAAGAAATAAAACTATATATCTATCAATGTTTTATATTATAATCGATGTGACTGAGGGTTCATGGAATTTGTTGGAAACTAAAAACTAAATTCTATGTTACGTTTCGAAATTGGTTTATCTAACATAGTTATATTTACTAAAGATTTATTTTTTAAAATTTTAAATCACAACTTAATTAGTATTTCCCTATTATGACTCAGTATTATGAGTGTAAAATATAAATATTAAAAAAGTTTAGTTTTTAGAAAAGAATATATTTTGTTATATACTAACATAAAATAAAATATAAATTCTATTGATTTTTTTTAATAAGACAACTAGAATTTTAAGTGTCTTAATTCTATAAGAATAGATGATATTTTATGACATTAGGGGATTGGACATGTGAACATTATTAAGTTACACATATTTTCAATGAAATAAAATGTAAAACAACTACCCAATTAGATAATTAGTAAGAATTTTTTTGTTCTTATTTAAAATAATTTTTAGAAAAAGTACGTATAATATCCTAGAACCTGCACTCAATAATCTAGTGTAAAATTTTCAAACATTAAATTTTAAGCATTAACTACAATGAAGTTGAACCCATTTTCACAAATAAAAAATTATAATGTCAAAATAAAATATTGGATCACTTACATACTCATGTACAATTTAGGTATACATTTTTAGATAACTAGTGACAACTCATAATAAATAAGATTCATAAAAATCAGTTTGTGAAGATGGACATCATCTCTTATTATACCTATCTATTATTATTTCACATTACTTCATAAAAATCATCCATATTAAATTTTTTATAGACTTAATTAATTCAACGTTATTATTTATAAAATGGACAAAAGAAACCATTAGAATAGTGAGATCAAATTCTCAGTAACGGTGCACAAAAGCATTAGTAATTTAATGGAATCAATGAGAATAAGATGTTTATAAGGGTGTGAAAACATAATTAGAGTTCTTGGGTGAATCAAAAAAGATACCATACCCATTAATACCTTGGTCATCAGATATGAAAACATGGAATAGAAAATAGTCATAAAAAATAATTAGTTATGAATCTTTTGATCTTAATATTGATCATAAGAAGAATTAATAACCTATAGAGAGAAATAAAAACCATTTTTATTAACATGGATCATAATATTCATAAAACTGTTTCAAAAGAATTTTAATTAGAATAACCATAATGATGACTTCTGAAAAAATCAATAAATAATTCATTAGACAGTTATAATGGGGCTCACACTTTGTATATTCTATTTTAGGATCAAACATTTATTATTCTCTATAATGGGGCTTCACTATTCATTTATGTTGTATAGGGATCACCTCTGAGACATAATGGGAATCAGCCCTTATATAAGCTATATTGGGCTCTCCCATGAGATATTACAGGATTCAACCCTACATATAAAATGTATCAGGACCACCTATTTCATATAATTATCATGTCCCATATCATGAATAAAAACATTCATCATAAAACCCATTGAAAAAATGTTATAAACTTATATGAAAAAGTCTTCTAATAAAAATAAACTTTTCTTTTAAAACACCATTTTCCAAACCAAAACACCTTTTTCTTTTAAAAAATATTCAATACCAAAACAACCAAAAAGTTAATGAGGGTTTTTTATTTAATAATCATGAAATCCTAAAAGGAATATATAATTGAAATAACGGTCATGAAGGAAGAAATTCTTGTTTCACCATGTGGAACATTCCATTTTTCTTTTATCAAAACCTTTCTTATAAGATACATTTGAAATATTAATTTTGAAAACCATTTTTAAAAAGTAAAAAGAGACATAAAATTTAAAAAATAAAAATTTTATGTCCATAAAACAAAATCAATAAAATAATTTCAAATACATGTACATGGAAGAGGAATATTAGTAAGGAAAAACATTAAAATCTTCTTTTCTAAAAAAAGTGCCTTATCACTTGGGAAACACTTGAATCGTGAGACCCAAGAGTAAATAATATTAGGTGAAACATTAAATATCATATTAATGGATATATTCAAGATATAACATTTTAAAGGGGTTTTATATACACCTAATAAAATAATCATGGTGCGTAACATCAAAATATTTCTCAATGAAATGAAGATGAGACAAAGTCCCTTACCTTGAGACTGATTCATCATGTTATTATTCATATTCTTTAATAATAAGCTTATGTTAGTTATTTACTTTCTTTACAACCATTTTATTGTTTATTATTATTTTATTTATCTTTTTAACAAGTTATGAACAATTACTTAATCAATTTATTTTAGGTTATATGTTTTCACTATATTTAGATTATGTGTCAAAACGTACATTAGTAGGTTGGTTATTGTCAAGATGGACAATATTTAAAAATACCCAGAATAATAATGGTTAAATAATTAAAATATTATTATATAAATAATACTTTCAAACCAATCATGAAATATAGTTATAAAAAATAAACAAATGTTACAATCATGGAGGCGGTAGGTGGTACATATGTAAGAGTAATGTTTATATTCTTCAATGATCATTATTGAAAAAATATAAGTGAAATTTATCTTTAAAAAATGATAATAATAGAAAAAATACCATATTATTTATTTATATATACTTATATATATCATTATTGTAATTTGGGGATGAAAACATGAATCACATCACTACGAAGAGGTGGTAGTCCACTTCTCAATGAACGACGTTATCATTTTTTATGTGAGTAAAAGGTAAAAGTAAAATGATATATTATATTTACATAATTATAAATATTTAATTAATATCACAAATATATTATTTATATCATGTATATTATTTGTATCTATTCTTATTACCTTCTACGTAACACATTATTGGAAAATGAATCAAATCACTTAGTGAGGCTATAGCCCTCCATCCAAACAAGATAAATTATCATATCTCTCAAAAATTGGAATTTAAAAGATTATATATTAAATGATGACTCCAGAAGAATAATTATATTAAAAATATCATATATAAACCTTATATCCATCACCCAACTGAACTGTGAGATGCAGTAATGGAAAAATGAATGAAATCATTTTGCAAGGCAGTAGTCCTTCGTACACATGAATGATGATTTCATATCCCATTTTATAGAAGTGTGTGTGGTTGTAAGTATTACCCATCATGTAAACAATAATCAGTGCATGGAATATAATTAGGTTATTATATCATTATTGTATAATAATACTTGAATGAGGTGAAGAAAGAAGTAAAATAAAGAAGCTCATTTAAGAACATTAACTCTTCTTCAGGTATCCTCCATATGTTTGCACTGAAACCGTGAAAGGATAGATTTATTAAAAAATTATTGCTTCAAGTATTAGGTAAGGGACATTAGGGAGTAATTTTACCTAGATTCGGATGAGCAAAATGGATTAATTGTAACACCCTAAGATTTTATGAGATATTTTTTTTTTAATTTCATTTATGTCTTCTATTGTATACTACACCAAGATTAGCTTGTACTATACACAACACTGTATTAGCTGGCTGTATATGCAACACTATTCTTGGCTCGTGTTACACATAATTTCAAGTTCGTTTTGTATAAATTATTGTACACAACATTAAGTAAAGATTTTATTTAATGTATAAATGAAAGATGTTCTGATTATATTATATGCAACACCAAAGGGATCTTCCACTACACACAGCCCTGACTTGGCTTGCATTACACGCAATCACGACCTTCCTCGATAGCGTGTGTAGAACGCAATACCAGGTTTTGCTAAACAATGATATATTGTTATAATATTATTATAAATTAGCCATTATGAAAAGTATGAATTACATTTTTAATTTTATAACATTATTATTCATCTTATATATATTCTAGAACATTGTATGAGAACAAAATAAATTTTTCGGGTAAAATAACTATTTTTTAAAAAATGCTATTTTTCCACATTTTGATGGCGCACACACTTTAAGTCTAGTTTTTGAAATTTTTATAAGTTAAATTTGAAAAAATAAAATATTTCTTTAGAATAAGGATATAAAAATTTACTTTGTATAAAATTTTCATAGTATTCTGATAACATTCATATTTTAATGAATAGAAAAAACACGCTATATTTTAATTAAAACCAACATTTTTTATCGTACAAATTTATATGGTTAAATTATAATATTTACTGGATTTCAAGTATAAATATAATATATTTTTTCCATTTAATATAATTTATTTCATTACCATTTATTTTACATTGAATTAATAGGTAAAATCATTTCAATCTTTTGCTATGTTTTAACTTTTAAAACTCATTTTCTTAACAACGGGATTAATTTTAAATTAATTTATGCAACTTATGTTATTTGAATTTAGAAAAATGGATTCTATATTTTGAATTAGTAGATCCAAATTATGATAATAGGCTACATTTTATTTTTGAGGACTATGAATAGTAACTACGGTACATTTTATTTACCATAGTTAATGGTAAATCAGGTAATTAAGTGTAAATATAATATTATAAAATTACCCAAACACTTGTATTAATATAATTTGATGATTATATTTCGTCCTAAGGAATATTTGGGTCGAAATGGAATCCATTGAAACCCACTTGGATGTGATTAAGACCTTTAATTTAATTTATTTTAAAGAATGTGAAATATGTCTCACTCAAACATTAATAATTAAAGTATTTTTAAAATAAGGTTATACAGAATAAAAATTCGATTATAAATACTCATTTGAAATCTAATATTTTCTTATTTGTTATGGTAATTTATTTGTAATTTTTATATGATATTTAGTAACCTTAATAGCTTATACATTAAAGATACAGAAATTATTTACTTAGTGAAAAATCAATAATATAGTTTTTATTAAAGTAATAATACCCATTAAAAGGCCCTAACACTTGACCAGAACCTCTTTTTTGAGTATATATATACCATAAGAATCCAAGGGACGACTTTGGGACCATTTGGATCCGTTTAAAAGAGATTATGACATTTATATTATTTTATTTTAAATAATAACAAAGTTGTCACTTTCATAACTTAATAAATATACCAATTTAAATGTTGTAATTTTAAGATGATAATTCGAGTAAAAGTGAAATTTAATATATTTAACTTCATCATAAAATTTTATTTTTAATTTTATGCAACAAATAAGTATATTAAATAATTATACAAAAATGTTATAGTAATTATTTTATTAAGATAAATATGAGATAAATGGTTTTAAAAATATTAAAATAAATATTATATTAACTATTAAATGTTCTCCAATAATTTTCATAAATAATATTACATGTCATTAATCTGTTTAATATTTTAGATTGAATATATCTTCGCTTTCGGTTTAATTTAAATTCAAATAAATGAATAGTGCCCAAATTGACACTATTGATATTTTATAAAAATAACATATTATTAAATTGTTTAAAAATCACAAAAATATTTAAAAATTTACAAATTGGAAATTATATGGTCTAAAATATAATAATGTGTCTAATTATGGAAATTTATCAACACATTAGTAAGCATTTTTACAATTTAAAAATTAGAATTTTATTACCACAAATAAATTTAAATAGATTAAATAAGGATAAATAAAATTGATAAGTTTTAAAATAAATTCCAAACATGTCTAAATATTATTGGTTGATGATATTAAAACCCTATATCATCTCATATTTGAATTTGAGTCATTTTGGATGTTCTTAAGTGGGGTTTTAATTTGTTATAAATTAATATTTATTATGTTTCCAAAGGTGCCCTTATCATCCCTTATAAAAGGGCACCTCCTCCCTCTCCTCCTGACACCACATTGAGCCTTCAAACTCGGCCAAACCCAGACCATTTCTCTTTTCCACTTTCCCAGAAACATACTAGAGGTCTTGGTCTTCTTCAATGACCAACTTTAGTGCCCTAAGAGGAGGTTTAGAAGAGGCGTATCGAAGAAGATGTAATATCCTTTACCGATACATTCAAGTTCATTTCTTCTTCTACTTCCTCTTATTTTTTTGTTTCATAATAAATTAATAACATCAGTATCAATAATATACTGACTTATTATTATAAATATGAACCAACACTATTTCATTTTCTATCCTTCCTACGGAAAATGAAATCATCACGCGTGCGTACGTACGAGATATCATCTCTACACCGTGGTATAATATGTTTTTCCACCACCACCTTACTAGGATGGGTATAATGGTGTAAAGAATAACTATAAATGGTTATTATAACATGATACTAATTCTGAGAAATTATATTATCCACTCTAATTCCATTCAATAATTATGGGAACGATATCGTCGCTCATTCGTATATACGGATTACCGTCTCCACGACGCAATGAGATTTATTCTCCAAGTTAACCAATAATGAATGATTATAAAGTATATATATTAAATAATCATGAAATATATGACATATTAATGACACTGGAATTATGTATATGTTTTTTACTTACTTCCATTCAATTTAATAAGGAAACAAAAATAGCATTCATGCGTACGTACGACCTACCGTCTCAATAAATGGTGTATTTCTTCCCATTTAGAGATAAATTATATATATGTATATTCTGAATTTATATTATATATAAATAATGTTTTACGTTCTATAAGTAACTAATAATGATCTATGTAATCATATGAATAATTACAAGTCAAACACAGATGATAAATGAAACAATTTTACCCAAAACGCTGCTTTAACATTGAATTGACAAAAGAACGGGTAATATAGAGTCGTAAGTGAATCATGTAAGATATAATAAATATTTTTATGGTTCTGTTACAAGTTAATAATATTTTGAAACCCACTATATAGGAGTCTTGGAAACACATGAAAGAAATTGGACCTAAGGTAAGGGATAATTTTTCAAATCTCATTTTTATCCGAGATTGCATATACGTAAGTATTTACTGGGGTTATGTTTATCATCCATGTCCTTATTTTCTCAAAATGTTTTCATAAAATGTTTACTATTATTCCATGTATTTTTAAATTCATTTTTACCTTTTTTTTACTTTTTACCACATTGTTTGGAAGGAATATTTCTTTTGGTTACCATATAAGGTACTTTTTGAATTTTCCGGCAAAAGTACAAGAATATTTTTTTTAACTTATACGGTGTGAATGGATTTTTATATTTTCATAAAAAAAATTTCAATAAAGATTAATCTACAAAATTTCATGATAATTTTCAAAAAAAAATCCTTTTCTTTTAAAATTTCATGGCATTTTGAGAAAAGAAAATAATTTTGAAGAAGAAAGGATATTTTCCTCAAGAATTCATTTCAAGTGTTTTATCAAAACTTTTTTCCATCTAAGATAACATTATTTAGTATGTTTATGTTTCAAGTATAATGTCTCTATTATTTACATGGTTTTATTATTCATATGATGAAATGATATCCATTTTGTTTATATGGATTATTTTATGATGGGATGATTTTTATGAATCCCATTTTATTCGTTGGGTTATTATGAATGATGTTTGTTTATTTTGTGGCACAAAAAAGAATGATTTCATTATGAGATGGGTGGGACCTATATCTCCGTACAATTCTTTGGGTGATGATTTATATCTCATGAGATAGAAAAGGCCAGAACGACAAGTTAATCTGGTTCAGTGATACAGGACTGGATCGAGGACAGAACTCAATTCAGTAAGGGACTATTTCTGCTATGATGGTCTTCGCCATAATGTCTTGGCTACAATAGAAATCATATCATGTGATTAATGGTTTTCCACAATTACATGTTTTATTACCTGGGATATCTTAGCATGATTTATGTTCCATTATGATCTATGCCTTACGTACTATCATGTTTTATGTCCTTTCTCAAAATTTTGATGTTTAAACATTATGTTCATGTTTTTAAATTCAAATGTATATGGTTTGTTTTATTTTCTCCATGCTTACCCTTACTGAGCATTTGACCTCACCCTTTATATGTTTCTTTTCCCCCGGATATAAAGAAAGGTTTTAGGTAAGAAAATCAAAGGGGGAGATCTTTATGGAAGATATTGAAGATCTTTCACCATGATTAGAATATTATGTTCTGAGTCTCCAAAGACACTAAACTAATATGGTCTTTGGGCATCTTTTTTTGTCATGTATTAAGTATTCCGCAAAAGTAATGTAATGTCTATGTACATCAAGTTATGGGTCTCTACAGTTGGAATCAAATAGAATGTTTAGTTAACCTTTGGAAACTATGATGTGAAAACATTATATCCCTAGAGATATGTCTAATTTATGTCTAGGTGTGTCTCTATGGTTAAGTATAATTATAGGTTATAGTATTATAATTACGGTAACGATCCTAGAATTGAACCTAAGATATTAGATATTCTAGGTACACCCCCTTTATTATGTTGTTTTCCTAGCATGATTTTTCCCTCTCACACTATTCTTTTAGGGATTTAGAAAATGGCTGGAAACAAGAAGATTTATCTTAATAGAGAATATGATGGATAGTGGAATGATATTCTTCATGAGCTACCAAATGAAACAGTATTTGGAAGGTGAAACATCGTTATTATACCTAATCATCAATCTCATAATATGATCATTAATCTCAACTTTGGTAGGATTCCTGACTCAGCTAATAAGAGAAATATGGTATTTCATGATGATCATAGAGGAAATAAATTTCAATTTCCGTCATGTAATTCATGTGGGAAGAGGCATCAAGGAGAATGTTTCAAAGGAATTGGAAGATGATTTGGGTGTGGAAAATAAGGACACAAAGGTAGTAATTAAAAAGGAAAATGTTTAGTTAACACAATGGACAATGATAATGGTATTTCTAAGACATCAAAAATGGTTAAATGTTTTAATTGTGGAATTCATGGGCATTATACAAACCAATGCCCAAATGGAAAATCTCATAAAGATAATCAGTATAGTCGCATCGGTAGTATTTATGTTGGTGATGATGAAGACTCCACAAATGATATAAGAGATGAATGAAGTGTTGAGGAATAAAATGAGGAAGCTCAGTCAATAGTTTGAAAAGGTAGTGGAATGATTGCCTGTTTATCAAGAATAATTTATGGTACTATGGAATAAAGAAAAATCTAAGGATTTTTACAGTGTTGTCCTTCCTTGTGTATTTGAAAGTATATGATGAATGGTAAATGTAACCATGAAAAGTGATTGAAATATTTTTGGAAAGTAGATGATATGTGAATAATGAATGGATAAGGAGAAAATAATATGTTTGATAGTATTAATGAGCTCAGGACAGATAAAAGGAAAACGTGATATCATGATTTGAGTATATAGAAATTTTGGGATTTTGGTATATGGAAGGAGTTACCTTTTGACTGCATTCATGTTTTAATTATGGTTCTATGGTAAATTATGTTTCACGATAATACATGATTAAGGTATTCTCATGTTTTGAATGCGATCAACAAGATAATCTTATGATATATGGGGTATAAATGATGGTATTCACATGCATGTTATGTGACCTTTCCAGTAGTCATTTTCTTTATACTATAATACTGGACATATGTATTTTGGATAAGTCTAAAGATTGGAATGGATTATGTCAGACATCAGATAGTATTGTTTAAGGATAGAAATTTTTTCAATATTATTTCTGTAATGTTATAATAGTGTAGTTTTTGGAAAAGGACAACCTGCTGGATGGGCGACAACCTATCGTGTTAGAAAAGGTTGTGGGAATCGAACCTACAACCGAAGTTCTATAGGATTTTATCACCTAATACTCGCATACATGAAGTCCCGGGTTAGTAGAAATTAGTTTTAATTTATTATCCAGGATGATTGATGAAGTATAGGTTCATTTTTAGCACCATATATGGTTTAACTCACCATAGACGGACTTATGTATATATCATTTGCTAACTTTATATTTTAGACAGATGGAAAGACCTATCATTCTATAGCATGATCTGTTAACACTTCATGAAAGACAAATTCATTTCATTTCTGTAATAGATGAAGTGGAAATTTTTCAAGGCACGAGCAACGACAAGATTTTACAAAAATTAAGTAAGTATTTCTTTTAATTCAAAAATTCTCAACATTTGGTAAATGGTCTTGAAAATAAAAAATGGTGTCCTAGTTCCCTTATATCTGATGAATCATATGGTACCTTAGATCATCAAAAATTTATGGATTTGTGATTATTGTATTTTTAATAGCCATTTCCTCTACCACTCTTCATCATAAGTTGATGGTTACATTTCTCTTCCATACCAATATTTTTACCTATGTTCTCCTATGTGGAGACCCAGTAATGAGTTAATTTGGGTAACCGTTATCTTTCTTACTTCACTTTTTAAAATTAAGTTTTAGTATTCATTTTTACGATGTGGGATTCTATGTATGAAACTTTAAGTAGTAAATGATTTATAACCCCGACGAATTTTGAGGGAGAAATTCATTTTAAGGGGGCTTGAAGGTAACACCCAGAGATTTTATGAGACATATTAATTTTAATTTCATTGATGTATTCTATTTTACACTACACCAAGATTAGGGTTTACTGTACGCAATGTCGTATTAGCTTGCAGTATGTGCAACACTATTCTTGGCTCGTGTTACACACAATTTCACATTTGTTTTGTAGAAATCATTCTATGCAACATTAAGAATATATTTTGTTTCATGTATAAATGAAATAAGTATTTATTATGTTATATACAACACCAAAGGGAGCTTCCAATACACGTAGCCCTGACTTGGCTTGCATTACACGCAATCGCGACCTTCCTCGATAGCATGTGTAGTACGCAATACCAGGTTTCGCTAAACAATGATATATTGTTATAATATTATTATGAATGAGCCATTATGAATAGTATTAACTAAATTTTAAATTTTATAATATTATTATTAATCTTACACATTTTCTAGAATGTGGTATGAGAACAAATTAAATTTTTCGGGTAAAATAAGTATTTTTTAAAAAATGCAGTTTTGCTGCCTTTTGATGGCGCACCCACTTTAAATATAGTTTTTGACATGTTTATAAGTTAAATTTGAAAAAATAAAATTGTTATCTGGAATCTGGATATAAAAATTTACTTTGGCTAAATTTTTCATATTATTATGCTAACTTTCATATTTTAATTGATAATAAAAACATGCTATATTTTAATTAAAAACAACTTTTTTCATTGTAATAATTCATATGGTTAAATTATAATATTTAATGGTTTTAAAGTATAAATAGAATATATTTTTACCATTTAATATAATGTATGTCATTGTCATTGAATTTACATTGAATTCATAGGTAAAATCATTTCTATCTTTTGCAATAATATAACTTTTCAAACTCATTTTCTTAACAACAGGATTAATTTTAAAATAATTTCTGAAACTTCTATGATTTGAATTTGGAAAACTTGATTCCATATTTGTAATAAGTAGGTCCAAATAACGTTAATAGGCTACTTTTTATTTTTGAGGACTATGAATTGTAACTATGGTAAATTTTATTTACCGTAGTTAAAGGTAAATAGGGTAATTAAGGGTAAATATAATATTATAAAATTACCGAAAAAATTTTATTAATAAAATTGGATGATTATATTCTGTCCAAAGGAATATTTGGGTCGAAATGGAATCCATTGGAACCCACATGGATCAGATTAATACCATTAAATTATTTTATTATAAAGAAAGTGAAATATGTCTCACTCAAACATTAATAATTAAAGTATTTTTAACATAAGGTTATACAGAATAAAAATTCGATTATAAATACTCATTTGAAAGCTAAAATGTTTTTCTCTGTTATGGTAATTTATTTTTAATTTTTAAGTGATAATTAATTACCTTAATAGCTTATACATTAATGATGTAGAAATTATTTACTTGGTGAAAAATCAATAATATAGTTTTTATTAAAATGATAATACCAATAAAAAAGCCCTAACAATTGACCAAAACCTATTGGTCGAGTATATCTATACCATAGTCATCCTAGGGAATACATTGGGACCATTTGGAGCCATATACAAGGGATTATTATATTTATATTATTTTATTTTTAATAATGTCAAAGTTTCCACCCACATAACTAAATAGATATAACAATTTAAATGTTTTGATTTTAAGATGATAAATTAGATTAAAAGTATTATTATGAAATTTAAAATATTTATATTCATCATAGGATTTTATTTTTAATATTATGCAACAAATAAGTATATTAAATAATTATAAAAAAATGTTATAGTAATTATTTCATTAAGAGAAATATCAAATAAATTGTTTTAAAAATATTAAAATAAATATTATATGAACTATTTAATGTACTAAACTAATTTTCTAGAAGAATATGACATTTTAGAAATCTAATATATTTTTTGGATCGAATATATCTTCTCTGTGGATTTTATTTAAATTCAAATAATTGAATAGTGTCAAAATTTACACTATTGATATTTTATAAAACTAACATGTTATTAAATTGTTTAAAAATCAAAAACAATGTTTAAAAATTTACAAATTGAAAATTATATTGTCTAAACTTTAATAATTTATCTAATTATTCAAAATTCAGAACACATATGTAAGTATTTATAACTATTTAAAAACTATAAATTTATTACCATAAATAAATTTAAATAGATTAAATAATGATAAATCAAATTGATAAGGTTTAAAATAAATACAAAAAATTTCTAAATTTTATTTTTTGATGAGATTACAACCATATATAATATAATCTTAGAATTTGAGTCATTTTTGATGTATTTAAGTGGGATTTTAATTTATTATAAATTAATACTTCTTATGTTTCCAAAGGTGACCCTCTCCTCCCTTATAAAAGGGAACCTCCTCCATCTCCTCCTCACACCACATTGAGTCTTAAAGATCTTCTAAACTGTACCCATTTCTCTTATACGCTTTTCTAGAAACATACTATAGGTCCTGGAAATTTTCACAGTCCAACTTTAGTGCCCTATGAGAGGGTTTAGAAGAGCCGCATCGAAGAAGAGGTAATATCCTTTACTGATTCTGTCAAGATCATTTATTCTTCTCCTTCCTCTTATTTTGTTGTTTCATAATAAATTAATAACATAAGTATCAATAATATACTGATATGTTATTGTAAATATGATCCAACCCTATTTCACCTTCTATTTTTCCTACGGAAAATGAAATCACTGCGCGTGCGTACGTATAGAATACGGTCTCCACGTCGTGGTTTAATCTGTTTTTTCACCACCACATTACAAGGATGGGTATAATGGTGTAAATAATAACTATATATGGTTATTATAACATCATACTAATTATGAGATATTATATCATCCACTCTGATTCCACTCAAAACATTTGGGAACGATATCATCGCTCGTGCGTACGTACAGATTATCGTATCCACGACGCGATGAGATTCATTC
Organism: Viscum album; assembly: GCA_963277665.1. Taxonomy (NCBI): domain Eukaryota; kingdom Viridiplantae; phylum Streptophyta; class Magnoliopsida; order Santalales; family Viscaceae; genus Viscum; species Viscum album. The sequence continues at coordinate 2,075,639,988 of OY728128.1, read as the reverse complement.
TCCAAGTTAACCATTCAAGAATGATTATAAAGTATATATATTAAATAATAATGAAATATATGAAATATTAATGATATTGGATATATATATATATATATATGTTATTTACTTACTTCCATTCAATTTAATAACGAAACAAGAACAACGTTCATGCGTACGTACGGCCTACCGTCTCCATGAATGGTGTATTTCATTCCATTTATCGATCTATTATTTATATGTATATTATGAATATATATTATATATAAATCATGTTTTAAATTATTGAAGTATTTAATCTTGATCTAAGTAATCATATGAATAATTACAAGTCCAAACACGGATTATTATTGAAACAATTTTACCCAAAACACTGCTTTAACATGGAATTGACAAAAGAACGGGTAATATAAAGTCATAAGTGACTCATCTATAATATCATAAATATTATTATGGTTCTTTGAAAAGATAAGAATATGTTTAAACCCACTATATAGGAGTATCAAACACATACAGAAGAAATTGGGCATTAGTTAAGGGGTTATTTTTCAAATCTCATTTTTATCCGAGATTGCTTATACGTAAGTATTTACTAGGGTTATGTTTATCATCCATGTCCATGTTTTCAAAAAATGTTTTCATAAAATGTTTACAATTATTGAATGTATGTTTAAAGTCATTTTTACCCTTTTTTGAATTTTTACCACATTGTATGGAAGGAATATTTCCTTTGGTTACCATATAAGTTACATTTTGACTTTTCTGGAAAAAGTACGAGAAGAATGTTTTTTTAACTTATACAGCGTGAATGGATTTTTATAGTTTCATAATGATTTATTAAGATAAATCTTAATCTACAAAATTTCATGATTATTCTCAAAAAAATAATTTTCTTTTAAAATTTCATGGCATTTTGAGAAAACAAAATTATTTTGAAGAAGAAAGGATATTTTCCTCAATAATTCATTTCAAGTGTTTTATCAAAACTATATTCCATCTAAGATGACATTATTTAGTATTTTATGTTTCAAGTATAATATATCTATTATTTACATGGTTTTATTTTTCTTATGATTAAATGATATCCATTTCTTTTATATGGATTATGTTATGATTGGATGATTTTTATGAAACCCATTTTATTCGTTGGGTTATTATGAATGATGTATGTTTATTTTGTGGCACACGAAAGAATGATTTCACATAGAGATGGGTGGGACCTATATCTCCGTCCAATGCATTGGGTAACTATTTATATCTCATGAGATAGATATGGCTGGAACGGCAAGTTAATCTGGTTTAGTGATACCGGACTGGAACAAGAAGTATACTCGATTTAGTAAGGGACTTTGTCCACTATGATGGTCTTGCCGGCAATACCTTGGCTAATATGGAAATAATATCATATTCATAATGGTTTTCCACAATTATATATTTTTCCCCATGCTATTTTAGCATTATTTATGTTCTATTATGATCTATGCATCACGTACTGCCATTTTTTATGTCATTGTTAAGGTTTTAATGTTTAAACATTATGTTCATGTTTTTAAATTCAAATGTATATGGGTTGTTTTATTTTGTCCATTCTTACCCTTACTGAGAATTTGAGATCACCCTTTATATGATTCTTTTCCATAGGATATAAATAAAGGTTTTAGTTAAGAAAATAAAAGGGAAAGATCTTTATGGGAGATGTTGAAGATCTTTTAGCATGATTAGAATATTATGTTCCGAGTTTCCAAAGACACTAAACTAATACGGTCTTTGGGCATCCATTTTTTCCTTGTATTAAATATTCATAAAAAGTAATGTAATGTCTATGTACGTCAAGATATGGGTCTCTATATTTATAGGCTTCAATAAGTGATGGGGGTGAGTGACCCTTTATAGATGAAGAGGAGTGGCATTTTTAAAAATAATTAGAAGTATTCACTATTGGGAGGTGAATATTACCCATATTGGATCAAACATTGATAATTAAATGGTTTTATGGATTATATGGTCGATAAAAACCTCCATGACACTATTAAACACAATTTTTAAACATTTTTTCCCTTCACTTATATGTTTCCTTATTTCTACCATTATGGTTTTTCAATAGGATATTTAGATTTTTAACCTTGGTAATTTTTCTTTTAATACTAAATTAAGGTGATAATAATTAGATAATTTTTAGACACTGATTCTAAATATGTAATTAAATTTATTAAATACAAATTCTATGTGTTTGAATAATTTATTTGAAGACAAACCCATGATCATGCAAAAAAACGTTTAAACCTGAACTGTGCTAACATAATTTTTAATATTTAGAGGTCATTATAGTCATTATAATATAAAAATTGTTCCATGAATGGAAAATAGTTGATATTTATTGTTGTATAGAGTTAAATTTTTTGAATATAGTTTTTAAGTAATTTTAAATCATTTAATATAATATAATTTATGATAAATTACATTCAAGGTAAATTGGACCTTATTCATTAAAATTGAATTTAAATAAAATTAATACAGTGATTTAATGTGAATATAGTTTTTTCAAACATTTTTTTTCAAGATATATATATTGAAAAATTAATTTAACAGAATAATACCTTAATTTTATTTTATTTGATTTTTTTATATCAGATATTTTATTTTATTTTTAACTAAAAATTAATGAGTTAGCATTTCGTAAGTATTTCTAACAACTAATTCAACCCCAAAAATTGAAAATAAATTATTATGATAAAAAAATTCATATTTAAAAATAACATTTATAATTTAACCAATTTATATTATGTCGATATCAAAATGCATTAAAGTTATTAAAAGGAAGTAAAGTATCTTTTTGTGTGTTTATTTACATAACTTATAATATAGTTCATATTTAATGTCAATTCGAAATTAATTGTCATATATCTAAATATTTTCTATAAATAATATTAATATATTATTTTTTTCATTTTCACTCATATAATTCTTATTTAACACTAGAGTAAACTCATTTTTACTTTAACTACAGTAATTAATTTTTACTGAATTCACTATTTTTTTGGTCAAAATTAAGTTTCAATTATTAGTCATTATAAATTATTATAATTAAAAACATGGAATATATTTTGAAAATTTACATTCATATAAGTGAAAAAATTTAATTTAATATTATTCCCATAGACGTGGCGAGATAATAGTTTTTTACGATGAGTATTGTTTTAAAAAAAGTTGATTATTTAATAACTCTATGAATAATAATCATTATTGTATCAAAATATATTAATATTTAATTATATATTTTAAATAAATTTAATTCAAAACATTACACATTATGTATTAGTATAATTAATTAAAATGGAGAAACAATATTCATTTTAGAATAGTGTTTTAGAGAATTCAAATTTTAATCCCAAAAGTAAACATATACTAAAAAAAATTGAGTCAAAGTAATTAATTGGGTTAAATATAAATAGATAATTTTAAGGATACATGAAAACATTTTCAAAACATATTGGTTCTTTAAAAATACTTAATTTAGAGAAAAGAAATTTTTTTTTATAGAATTCTGTATTTTCACTATTCATTAAAAAATCAATATTTTCCTAATAGTCCAAAAATTTTACCGAAATTAATTTTTCATATTACTATTCAATAAATTAATTTATTCTTATAAAATAAATTTTAAAAATGTTAAAAAAACTAATTATAATATTTTTTCATGAAAAAAATAAAATATCATTTTTGAAGAAAACAAAATTTTGAATAATAAAATCACATTACTAAAAATTGATTAATTATTTACTATACATTTATCAATAATTTATATTTAATAAAAAATTAATATATATATATCATAAATTATTTAATATTATTCATACATACTAATTTAATTGTAATGTTGTAACAGTAATATTTATCGTGGGCCGTTTATGTTTGGTGTTTCATGTTGAATATATTATCTAAGATAAAAATATTTAGGTTATGTATAACACATGATAAACTAAGGGGTATGAATATGTAAATCCAAACATAAATTTTCATGTAACATAAGATAAAATAAGTGCTTTAAGTCCTTCCCACAATCTAATATAATTTAATTAATTTAAAAATGTTGGGAAATTACATCCTCTCCCCTAGTTTAATAAATTACATCATTGCAATTTAAAATTTGTCTCAAAAATTAAAGAATGGACATTTGAAAATAATGTTTTTGTAAACCAACATCATACAAGGGATAATAAAACATCTTCTTGATAAGATAGAAAATGATTCATGAATTTCATTTAGAATAACACATATCTAGGTTTCCAAATAGAAGAACATGGGTGGTAAGGAAGTAAAAGAATAAATATTTATAAAGATTGATTGGGGTCATTGATCACAATAAATTGAATAGTCAATGGAATGTTAAGGGCCTCAAACGTATAAATATTTGATGATCAAAAATACCATCGGTTCATCAGAATTGAAGGTAGTAGGATAATAATTTGGTTTCAACAGAATTTTCCTATATTGAGGAACTATATTATCATATAGACTAAAATAATATCAAAATACACTTACTTGATGATTAAAATTTCTTCTATTAATCAATTTTTACCATAATATCATCTTTTTCTCCAATGATGTGTATTTATGATGAATTTTCCATGCATGAAGCATTAAAATAATATTTTAATGTATATATAGATATAAATGGGATAACATGATATTCCTTATGATTTTAGTCATTAAATAAAACTAAAATGGTTAGCACATGGTAATAAAATTCCCAAAATGGATAAACCTTTATATGGTACAATAATATTCAAAATTCAATAGTAATACCCAAATACAAAACTAAATCACTCAATAATCTTATATCCCAAATAACCTCAGTAACCTATAAATTGAATATTGTTTTACCTAAAAGGTTATCTCATACAATTCAAATTTTAGGCATAGAAAATATAAAGATCTTATTTTGATGTAACATTCGTCAATTAGTCACCAAATCACTTTTCAATCATGTGGTTATCTATATTATAATACAAGAATTACTATTATAAAGATCATAAAAACCCTAAAGGATATAAATAACTTAAATCTCATTTCCAAAAAAAATTAATTTCACACTTCGTGGTAAAATATAGATTAAAAAATAATTAAAACTACTAAAATGCCTCCTAAATACCATTAATCACATTAAGATATCATATCTTATAACTAAAATGTGGTGTCTAAGACATTAAAATTTTGATCATCCATAAGATTATAGAACAATAATGGTATCCATAACTCTTAAAAGAACCTCACATGAAAACATCACATTATCCATAGTTATCTAACCCCTAATCTCACAACAACTATAACAACCCAGAACCCACACACTTCGATCCACTTATAAATATTTAATTTTTATATTTTAATCTTTGACACTAAAAAAGGTGAAACAATTTTTTTCAATCAATACTTATAACTTAAATAAAAATATTGGATAAATTACATACCCATGGACCATTTAGGTTTATAGTTTTAGATAACTAGGACCAACTCATGACAACTTGGATTCATAAAAAATTTGTTCATAAAGATGAAAATCATATCCAATTATTCTAATCTTTTCATATTTCACATTAGGTCATCAACAGAATCCATATAAAATCTATTCAAGAAATAATACATTCAAACTCATTTATTATAACCAATACAAAAGGAAACATAAGAATGGTAATATAAAATTATTAGTAAGGGTATACTTAAAAAATTAGTAATTGAATTACATTAATGATAATAAGAAGTGTATAAGGGTATGATGAAAGAATTAGACTGAATCATTTAATCATAAAATAAAATGTACTCATCAATAACAATATCATAAAATATTAAAACATAGAAAAGTAAATATTCATTAGATTTAATAATCATGAGACATGTAATGTAAATCTGGATGATAAGAAACATTATAAACTGATAACATGAAATTTATACAATTTTCAGTAACTGGGAGCATCACATTCATGAAACCCTTTCAAACCCCATTTAATTGGAATAACCAAATAGTTGTCATCCAATATAATCATTACTCTAATCATTAGGGATTTATAATAGAGATAATTATTCATATAAAATATATTTTTATCACCCATTTAACATGAGCTATAATGGGGTTCAACCCTTTGAATAATTTGTATGGGGCTCGTTTGTGGGCTATAATGGGGCTTAACCCTTTGTATAGACTGTATGAGGGTCAGCTATGTGCTATAATGAGAATCAAAGCTTTATATTAGTTTTATTGGTATCACAAGATTCATTTAATTATAAAGTAACATATCATGAACAAAAAATTTCCATCATAAAAGCATTTTAAAACCCCTTTTAAACTCATATGAAAAACACTTTTGGATAAAAATAATATTTTCTTATAAAACCCCATTTTCAATACCAAAACACCATTTTTTAAAACATTATGAATACCAAAACACCAAAATAGGGGGAGATGATTTTCTTTGATGAATTATGAATGCCTTTAATGTAATCTAGATATAAAATAATGGTCATGAAGGTATAAAAGTCATTGTTACCATGTGGAACATTCTTTTTGTCATTTGTCAAAACATTCCATAAAAAAATTTAAAATAAGATTCCTTTTCAAAACCATATAAATAAAGTAAAAAAATATTCCTAAAATGTACTTTATAAATATTTTATTTACATGTAAAATCATTAATAAAATATTTTTAAAAACATATATATTGAAGGTAATGAGTTGGAAGAAAAGACATTAAAAGATTATTTTTTAAATGAAAAATCCTTTATCCATTGGGAAACACATGAATCATCAGTCCCATGAACAAATAACATTAAATGAAAATTTAAATATCATTATAATATTTATATTCATGATATACCTTTTCATAATGGCTGTATATGTACCATATAAATTAATAATGGTGCATAACTTCAAAATATGTCTCAATGAATGGAAATTGAGACAAAGTCCCTTACCTCAAGTATGATTCATCATCGGTGTCTTTATATTCCAAAAATAATAAAATTATATTAATTATTTAATTTATTTAGAATCTTTTTCTGGTTTATTATGAATTTTATTTGACTTATTAACAAGTTATATACAATTACTTAGTCAATTATGTTTAAGTGAGATGTTTTGACCATATTCGGCTTATTTGTGAGAAATGAAATTAGTATGCTAACTATGGCCAAGTTGGTCATTATTTAAAAATATAAATAGTGATAATAGTGAACTGATTATCTTATTTATATAGAAATATTCTTTTAAAAACAATCACGAAATATGTTTATGAAAAATTAACTGACATTTCGATCATAAAGACGGTAGGTCGTATGTATGCAAGAGTAACATTTCCATTTTACAACGATCATCATATAAATATCAAAAGTAACATACATAATTGTAAAATGATAATAATATAATAAATTCAATATAATTTAATTATATATATTTAAATATATCATTTATGTTATTTGGATATGAAAAAAATAATTGCATCACTTTGAGGAGGTGGTAGTCCGCACATCCACAAACCGTGTTATAATTTTTTTAAGTGAGTGAAAATGTTACAGGAAAATGATAAATTATATTTATAAAATGATAAAAATTTCATTAATAACATAAATATTTAATTTATATCAAATATATTTTTTTATTTACCCTTATTACCTTCCTTATAACATGTAAATGAAAAAAGAATTGCTTCTCTTAGAATATTAGTTGTACGTCGTACACATGAGTGATGTTATCGTATCCATTATGGAATGTAAAGTGAGAAGGTATATATGATATATTGATGAAATATATTTAATTATGTTATAAATAGAATATATAAACCATATATATATCACCATACCAAATCGTGAGAGGTGGTAATGGAAAGATTAATGACATCATTTTGCGAAGCTGTAGACCGTTGTAAAGATAAATGATGATTTCATATACAATTTGATAGAATTTTATGTGGTTGTAGGTTATACCCATAACGTAACAACATTTCATTATATGGAAGGTAATTAGGTAATTATATAATTATATTATAAGAATAATTGATATAGGTCGAGAAGGGAGTAAAATAAAGATACTTATTGAAGAGCATTCCCTCTTCTTCAGGTATCCTCATTTGGTTTTGCACTAAAGAATTGTAAAGTTGGATTTTATCTAAAAATGTGTCTTATAGGATGTGGGGATATAATTTTTGGAGTTATGTATGTTTTTTTTTTGTATGATCCAAATTACTATAGTGTATTAAACAAGTGAGGAGAGTGGGTTCCCTTTTATAGTTTAAGAGAAGTGTCATTCTTATAAATACTCAAAAGTATTAAATATTGGAGATCAGTATTATATAAATATGGTAAAAATATTATTATTAAATGTTTTTAGGGATTATATGGTCTATAAAATCTTTAACCACACAATTAATCACATGTTTAAAAAAAATTTCCTTAACTTCTAATTTCCCTTATTTGTATAATTTTGATTTTTCACTATGGTAACTGTTTTATAATCTAAGTAATTTAATCGTTATGAATAAATTAAAGTGATCATTATTAGATAAATTATACCCAATAATTCGAAATATATTATCCAATTTATTAAATAAATACACTATGGGTTTTGATAGTTTTGTTTAACACAGGTGCATGATCCTAGAAATAACATCATTTTAATCTTAACTAAGCTAATAGAGTTTGTATTATTTAGAGGTATTAATAGTCATTATAAAAGAAACATTTCTCAATTAATTGAACATATTATATATATTTTTTTAATATAAATTCATATTTTCAGAATGTTGGATTTTTATTGATTTTAAATCATTTAATAATATATAATTTACCATAAAATAACATTATTGTCAATTTTGACAGTATTCATTTAATGTGAATTTAAAAAAACAATAAAATAATGGAATTAGAATATATTATGTTAAAAACTTTTAAAATATATATATATTCATTTATAAATATAATTGAATATAATGATTCATTCAATTTTCTTCACTTTTTTTATTTTTGCTGTAATTTATTTTATTTTTTGTTAACTAAATAATAAAATTATTTTCATTTCTTAAATTATTTTTTTAAATAATTCATCTTGAAAAATTGAAGATAAATTATTATGATAAAAAAATAAGTTATCTTTCAAAATTAAAAGTATAACTGAGTCAATGTTATTCTTCTTTTCACAAATAATTACATATATAAAAAGGAAAAAATTATATTTGTCATCTTTTTCATTATTTAAATTATTATATTGTTTGTTTTCAAAGAAAGGATTAAATTAATTTAGATAATTAATATAATTATATTTCCAATATCAAAATAAACTAATTTAATTAAATTAATATAATATTCTTTTCATTTTCACTCTTATCATTCTTGTTTAAACCTATAATAATCTCATTTTTACCTCAACTATGGTAAATAATTTTTATGGAATTCACTATTAATATTGGTAAAAAAAATAAGTTTGAATTGTTATTCATTATAAATTATTATGATTAAAAATAAGGAATTTATTTTTAAAAATTCAATTCATATAACTGCAAAATTATAATTAAATATTAATCCTGCTGACCTGATGAGATATCAGGGTTTTGAGAATAGTATATTTTTAGAAAACATTTATTTAATATTAACTCTCTTAAAAATAATAATATTATAAAAAAATAAATTAATATTTAAGGATATATATTTTATAAATATCATTCAATACATTACCTATTAGTTATTATTTTAATTAACTAGTACTCGCCAGTCCTATTGCACGACGTATTTGATTACTAGTTTTTTATTTTAATATGAGATTAGTATTTATAAAAGTTGAGAAGAAATAGTAATATTGAAAAAAATTTAATTATAATGTAATGGTGTATAATAATTTAATAGGAGTGCATAGAGTATGAATACACCATTCAAATTGTTGACAAAGAAAATGGATAGAGTGTATGTATATAGATTCTTAAAATTTGAGGAAGATTTGAATCCATTTTCAATTTCAATCACAATAACAATAATGAGGGTAGTGAAATAAATACTGATAGATAAATAAAAGATAAGACATGTGTTGTAATAATAAAAATGAGAACAAATGAAATAATAAAAAATTCAATGAATGGGCTGTTTCAGAACACTTCCATAGTTCGTTTTGGTGGTCGCTGCTTGCGACCGCCCACTTCCAACTATACAGACACCACGACCCATATCCAATATTAATGGGAACCTTATCTAGAAGAAAACCATTTAAAAAATTGTAAAAACACAGTTCCTCAAGTACAAATTCAGTTAAAATTGTATAGAAGCTATTATTTTAAATATTAAGTGCAATAATTGTTTTTTGATTAGTTTTTAAAATTGGAACAAAAAATGTAGTGGAGTGCACCAAGAAAAGAGTTATTTACCTAAATAATCTCTGAAATGTCCACTACGAAGATCATTAAATCACATATTGGATAGCATTGACCGGATACCTTCACATTAAATGTCTTTTATAGGAACCTGCACAATTAATGGGAAATGTATCGCAAATAATATAAAGAGGAAGGTGGAAACTATAAAATACATTAAAGAAAATTAAAAACTGGAACCTGGATGTTGGTTTCTGCTTCTAACAGCAATATGATTTGCTCTTCAAAAGCTGTGTGAGGTGATGTCCAGTTTTTTTCCAATCCATAAAACAGGGAAAAAATTGTTGTTAAGTAGAAAATTAAATAAAGGAAATAAAATTAAAAGCAAGGGATAAGTTTTTTTTGGGATTATAACAACAATTAGGTGTTGTAGTTAACCTGTCAAGAGCTGGATTGTTCTTGTAGTCAATCTCGCATATGATTTTCTTGATGTAGTAATACACCTCGATGATCAAAAGTAAAGACACCTGTAGGTGAAAGGTTAACTGACATAACCTGGAAATTTTTAAACTCAAGTGAACCCTTAGATGAAGAATCAGTTTTATCATACAAAATTAATGAAAGGATGTCTATGTATTGAACGTAAGATGGTTACTTGCATGTGGGTGTGGGGGGTACATAAATAATGTTCTGTAACCTTTAAATATGACCTTCATTAATACAAAATTATTAATGAAGAGCACCAACAAAGGAGATATTTACCTACTTACTGTCTCAAATTTCCCTTTCAGAGATGAGTAAATAAATTCTTGGAAAAAAGTGACATGAAACCTATACATTTAATGTTCTGCCTTTTGATGTTTAATCGGTAAAAGTGAAGCCATTAAATATATTGAAAATAAATTAAAAATAAAAACCCAGATGTTTGTTTTTGATTCTAACAACAGTATGATTTGATCATCAAAAGCTTCGTGAAGTGATGTCCAGTTTTTTTCAAGTCCATAAAATAGGACAAACTATTATTAAGTAGAATATTAAATAAAAGAAAAAAAATTAAATGACATGGAGAAGTTTTTTTGTGTTTATAACCCCAAATTGGTTTTGTAGTTAACCTGTCAATTGCTAGACAGTTCCTACAGGTCAACCCCATTCCATTAGTGGGAATGGACTTCTGTTTTCTACACCATTTATGTTAGTAGTTATGTTTTACTGAGCCTCGAGAGTATTTATTCTGATTGTTTCTCCATGAAATGAGTGTTATCATGAACCAAAAAGTAGTAATAGAAGACAACTAACTTCCATAAAGAATCTATAGTGGTATATATATGTGTGTGTGTGTCAATATATATTGAACATCATACCTACATAGGATAATGAATTGTAGTTTACAAATGAAAAAGGATTCATAAAGAATCTATTTGTATAGGTAGCATAAGAAGTATAAATAAAATCAAAGGTATGGTAATGTGTATAAACAGTAGTCGTTCTTACTGTGTTGAGGTATTAGGTGATGAATCAGGTAGAGTATTTTCTACATCCATTAAAGCTACACAAAATGATGAATGAAATGTTACTAGGGGACTAAATATATTGTATGACATTCAATATGTGCTTGGAATTTAGTAGTTATGATTCTTACAGAAAGGTAAAAGAGATTCTATCAAGGTAGTCGGTCATTGTTTCCGTTTGTTAGATCCCACAGATCTCGTTGACATAGCTGCAAATGGTTCTGGCACCATGCACAATGAAGAACTTAATTATTAATAATCTGTGTTACTGTGAAATGTTGTATATGGTTCAATGGTTTATAAATATAAATTTAATAGGAACTAACCATTGTCACATAGAAATGATAATGGAATGTTTGTGACTTCATTTTTGGATGTAATAATGGGTAGTAGATCATTGTTTGGGGTTCCTGATAGTCTACCAGATGCCACATAAGAATTTGTAGTGTATGTTTCCACTAAATGTTTGGCAACGTCAAATACTATAGAGAATAATTGATTGAAAATATGTACAAAACATTTAAGTGATGGCATTAGAAAACTGACTATATTTATGGCGTTTAGTCATCACCAGTCTAGGCTATATCCTTGAATCTGTACATTTAGATGGGGAATTTATTATTTTATTTGACCGAGCCGACAACTTACCAGGCTCTGTAATACAATTAAGTTAGTATGAATGATTTTGGTTAGTAATAAATGTTTTGTGAAACATCACAAATATTTTATTGGTTAATGGAAACCAAACTAATAATTTTTACATAATTATGATAATGGAATGCATTGGAATCCATGTGTGATGCTACCTACTGATACTGATTTACTCGACTGAGTACCAATGTGGTTGGTAGATGACATAGAATAGTCTCCAGTAGTTTTCAGCATTGATCATGTTTCAAGTTTAATGAGTGTAACTACTGAATATAGGATAGTAAAATTAATAGAACATTTTCAAGGGTACATGATAGACAACTCGAAAAATAACTTTCATTCCTTCGTAAGTAGCCTATTTTGCATCCTTGCGTCTTTAGATTTCTATGGAGCAGACAACTCACAAATTGTCTCTGTTCCATCGTTGAAATACATGTTTGTATTTCACATAGAAGACACCTTCTTAGGATCTATAATAAATGTATGTTAGTATGAATGGTTTCGGTTAGTATGAAATGTACTATGAAACATCGAAAATATGTTATAGGATAATGAAAATGAAACTAACCATTTATACATAGAGATGATAATGGAATTCATGTGATTGCACGTGTGATGCTTGCTACTGATATTGATTTAATTGAATGTGTAGCAGAATGGTTGGTAGAAGACATATAAAAGTCTCCAGTACATGTCGATACTGGTAATTCTGCAAGTGTAATGAGTGAAACTACTAAACATAGTAAATAGAATAGGGAATTTTCAATGGTACTTAATAGACAACTCACAAAATGACTTTGTTTCCTTCATTAGTAGAATTTGTTGCATCCTTGCATCTTTTGAGTTCGATTTATATTTCATGTTTGTTTTTTATATTTATAATTTACAGGCAAGGTGTGTAGTGAGAGCATATAATAGACAAAGGACATAACATCCACTGAATTTTACATAATAAACAAAAAGATGAAGTCGAATTTAACAAACAACAGTAGACATTTATGTTTCACGTAGTTTTTTTAATATCAGCTAACTAGATATTAATGTGGATATCTACATGGATAATGAAATTATAGTTGAATAAAGCTTAAAAATTATTACAACAGACTTCATTGGATTTTTTATTTTGGGAATCATGTACTGTCAATTCAGAAAACTAAATATGCAGTTGGATATCAACATGCTTAACCGAAATGGAATCGAAATAAGTTACACAGAAATTTTTACAAGAAATCATCATAGAAGTATATTTTATTAAAAAAATTATAGAATATTCATAAAATGGAAGCTGAACACGAATAGTTAGAGAATTTAATTGATACCATATAATCGGTTTAACGTATTTAGTTTTTCCATTATGAAGATAAATTCATACCTATGGTGCATAGATTATGTGGGTGGGAAGATGAATAGTAGGAAGGCTGTCGATATGGGAAGGATACTTCAGTTGAATTCGGAATCCTCTTACTCAAGTGAATACCATCATGTAATTCAAAATTGTATAGGGGATGCAAACGTATGGACTACAAGTTCTTACAATTAGAAAATTTAGAATTTATTCAAACAGTATACAAGAAAATATGGTTTTCAGAAGATCTCCTGGACGTAGCGGTATGTGGTTGAAATGAAATCATGAACCGATTATGAAATTTTGATGTCTGAGTTTGCATTTCAACAGGATGGATGAATATTCTATAAATGGTGAAATTAAGAAGACGAAGTGCAAGGATGTCAATCTTATATAAATCCTAGAGGTAGATGATGATCAATTGGTGAGTTTGTTGGAACCCCAGGTCAGGAATATATTGGACTCTACTATAACTAGGAACGGTAGAAAACGTTACACTGTAGTCGAATACTAGAGAAGGTTGTCAGAGGAGAAATGCGTGGAAATTTCTATCGAAATAGGGAGGTGGTGGTCGAAGATAGACGGCTGGTAGTCCCTAACGACAAGGACAACATCGAAGTTAGTACGTTGGATCGGTAGGTCCAGTCCCGCGCGTTTCTCAACGGGAGAGAATACTGAAGGTGGAGAAAAAAATACAATCCATAGGGAGGCACGATGTAGCATGTATGAAAAAATAGATGTGCTAGTGTAGTGTAGCAACACGTGGTAGTGGTAATTCCAGGATTAGTATATATAATAGATTAAAATAGAGAAACATTATGCATTTTAGAACAGTTTTTAGAAACACCGATTTTTAAAACCCAAAAAACTTATAAAATAAAATAATACAAAGTTTATTTAATTTTATTAATAGGATTAAATACAATTAGATAATAATTAGGTTACTTTAAAAAAAATTCAAAACAAATTATTATTTTAAATTACTAATCATTTGGTAAATAAAAATAGTTTTTTCCAAAATCGGTATTTTTCACTCTTTACTAAAAAATCGATAATTTATAGAAACTCATAAAATTTACCCAAAATTAAATTTTGATATTTTTATTCAAAAAATGAATTTCATTTTATTAAATTAATTTTCTAAAACTTCAAAAAATTATTATAATATTTTTTCATGAAAAGCAATATAAATCATTTTTGAAGAAATCATAATTTTGAAGAATAAAAAAACTTTTCTAAAAATGATTGATTATTCACTAAAAACATATCAATAATTTATATCAATTATGAACTATATATATATATATATATTTCATGAAGTAGTTAATATTATTCATAATCGATAATTTAACAGCTATGTTATAACGGTAATATATATCATTGTTAGTTTAAATTCAATTTTCTGTATTGAATACATTATTAAACATAAAAAACTAGGGATTTTATATAACACAAGATAAACTGAGTGTTTCATGTAACACAATATAAACTTATTGTTGTGTGTTATTCAAGATAACCTCTTCATTGTGTGTCCTTTACGCTATCGAATAAAAATTTATTCGTTTAAAAATACCAGGGTGTTATAGTACTTCAGGTATGTTTCATTTTATTACTAAAATATTAATTTATTGTAATTCAAAGAAACTAAATTCAGTATCATTTCCTACATTTTAAAGTAAATATATTTCAGTAATATCTTGTTGTTCTCAATCCTATGAAACATTATCGGAAAATGGTTTTAATTTTGAAAATATTCCAACTTACCTTGACAATTATTCTACTATTTCAATTTGAAAGAACCCTTTACAAAAGTAAATAATAAATCATATTGACAGGATATTTGTTTTTATATATTATTTTAATCCAATACATATTTTTTGGAATATGTTTCAAATGGAAATAATATAACTGATATTATTATTAAACCCTTCTATGTAATGAATTTTGAGAAGATAAATATTGAACTAGGAATGATGGATTTTAAATTAGTTAAAACATTTTTAGTTAGAATTTTTACTAAATTTACTACTCATCGACATGAATTGAATCAATCTACTTTAATGTTAATTTATTTTTTGTATCCTTTTTGAAAAAATAAATATATGGGGATGATTTTTTAAAATCAGGGATTGTTTTTTTAATATTCTAAATTGGGTAGTTATTTTTTAATTTTTAAGAAGAAGGTGGTGTCTGGGTCAAAGACCAATGCACATATTATAGTTGAAGATAAAAAGGATTAAATTAGTCTAAAAGATTGGTTTTTTTATAATCCTTATCATAAATAGGATGTAAATCAACAGGGAGATCATCCAACCAGGTAATGTCAGGGTTGACTCCCATATTTTCATGACCATATGCAACCTTGTTCACTTAAATAAAGGTATGATTGATAATATAGTTGATATCTATAAGCAATTGAAGACAATCCATCTAATGTGTTGTAAGTGGCCACTCAAGGTGCACTACACCATTCAAAATAACTTCCACGATGGTAGTTGAATCACTTTCAATCCAGATATTATTCCAACAATGATGATTCATGAAAGATATATCATGGATCACACTCATTATCTCTTCCTATAGAGATGAGGAAATTCCACACCTACCCTAAAAACACATAGGAAGATTCCCAAGTTGTTGTTTAGAAATTTCACCATAGCCTGAGGGGTCCAGGTTTCCTTTAGAGGAACCATCAACATTAACTTTAATCCTTCCCATGAGTGGATATTTCCAGAAAACATTTAATGTGTGTCTAGGATGACTATAAATACCATTAATCTCAATTTGATTTATAATACTAAATTCTATTGTTTTGTTATTGAAAATAACCTTCTAAATCGAATCATTTTCCCAAATGGAATTGAGGATCCGCATCGGACCTTCATTTAAACTAAATAAGGAATTATTATGAATAAGCGAATTTATATCATACCAAATCAGATGGTGGAGTTCAGAAATGGTAGTTAAAAAGAGATTCTTTATTTAAGAGGCTTCTATTTCCACACAACATTCAAGTTAAGAGATGACTGAGTCATTAAGTAACCATATTCACTCAAAAGGATTGAAAAAATAACTCCAATGATCATTATCAGTAGCATAAGAAAAACATATGTGGTTAGTGTCTTCTCTATGTTGGTAACAAAGATGAAATTTAGAGAAAAGTTCAATCCAAAAACATTGAAGACAAAATTCAGTGGGAACCCTATTGTGATAAATATGAAAAACAAGAGTGGTTGTAGAAGGATTTAATTATATTTTATAGAAAATATTATCCAACAAAAATAATTATCATAATTACTTAAAAAAAATGTTTGAAACTTTTTTTTGAATCAAGGATTCCATTATGTGTACATTCCAAAATTAAAAACTCATCAATGCTGGTAATGGGATAGTTTTCATTGACATGAATAACATTATTGGGTAAATTAAAGTTGTTAGAGTTTAAAACCCCCTTAATAGTACAATTAGTGTGCTCAAGTAGTTGATTGGTGGAAACCATAGAGATTAAAGGAGAACCAATGGAGTTGTTAAGAAAAAAATCCATGGATGAATCTTTGCTAACCATCTGTCTAGAGTTTCAAATGATGTTGGAAAAAGAATTGTTTATGGACATCCAAATGGAAGATATCATATAATTCGAATTTACTTTCTTCAATTGGTTAATAAATAAATTTTAAAGTAATGTAATGGAATCAGAGTCATTATGAATCCCGCGAGGCACAAGTGAGGTGGGTAAAGGTGGGGGCGACCTAACTCAGAGTTTCTAGGCTTGAGTCCTCACAAGGAAACATGCACTATATGCTAAAAAACCTCGCATGGCCCCCTTTACCCCAATGTGTACTGGATCAAGCCCAAGGTTAGCCACCTTGGGACTCACTGGGCAAATGTGGCGTGTGTGTGGTGTAAGGTCGCACCTATACATGCATTAACTGTTAACATGTTTTCCTGTGGGGCATGAGTAAGTTGGTTAAAGGAGGTGGCATCCTGACCCTAAGATTCTGGGTTTTAATCCTCACAAGGTAATGTGCACTATATTTTATCAAACAATTCATGGTCCCCTCTACCCTAATAGGAACTGGCCCAAGCCCATAGTTGGCCACCTTGGGCCTTTCGGGGGACATGTGGCATGTGGGTGGTGTAAGGATGCACCTATACACGCGTTAACTATTAACATGTTTTCACATATTCCTCATACCAATTTGTGTGGACTATCTAAGTGAAACCACGAGACCGAAGTTCGAAACCAGGAAGAGGCATAATTCTAGGTACTGTAGCAATACGAGAGCAGGTACTGTAGCAGGTATGGTTCGATACTATAGTAGTCGGAACTAGTCACCATGGGCCGATGATTTGGGATTGGTGTCTTTAATTCCTTTAGGCCACCCATTCCTTTGGGACAATAAGGCTTTCCTCCCACCTTTAAGTCCTTCAGGCCTCCTCAAGTCCTTCGGGCCATAAGATCAATGCAGTTGCCGAAGACCGAATCTACAAAACAGGAGCATCCCAGAGGAGGATTTAGAGTAGGTGCACACACCAGAGCAGAACCAAATAGATTTAGAAGAATAAGAGGGTATGGAAACGCTATCGGGACCTGCCTATACATACATGGTAATATTATATAGATGTCCATACAATGGTAAAGATCTACCATCATGATACTGATGTCGGGGAGGGGTAGTTCCTTGTACTTATAGCCTGGTTGAATTCCCTATGTCCTTTTGGTCTTGTAATGCCTCTAAAACCAATAGGCCATGTAATCTCTAAGCCTAAGATCCTTATAAGGATTACACCTCATCCCTTGAAGGGGGGATTTCAAAAATCAATAAAAATGAAGGCCTTCGGTCCATTCGGGCAAGATTAATTATGAAGTTAGTTCCAAGTGAGTCTCTCTTGTAATTCCTTATTAAAGAGTTTAATATTTTTAATTCCAAGAACACATTTATCCAATAGGTTGCTAACTAATAGTTACTATTTTCCATTCAAGCATACTTCCACTCCAAACAGAGTTTCTTATGGATACATTTATACTTTTTTTAAAACCATGAATCCATTTATAAACAATCAATGAATAGATCATTTTATAAATACTCAAATATTTGACTAGACAAATCCTTCTAACCATAGAAATAGATTTTCCTTTCCATGAGGAAAGGTGGTGAAGGATTTGGTCTATAATTTTAGAAAAGTAACTAGATTTGTGTATGTTTCAAAAAATGGGAAAACGATGATAGGTGATGGGAAAGTATACTTCATTAATACATAATTCAATAATAATACAAGATTTTCTATTAGAAGGAAAAATTTTCCAAATAAAGATAAAGGATTTGTTCCAACTAATGTTTATCCAGAAACCTCTCCATGGTGTGAGAGAGAACATTTGAGATTTTTGATATTTCTTTTATCTCTATGTAAAAAAATTATAAAATAATCTGCATATAATCGATATGTGAGAACATTCAAATAACTAGAAGCATGAATCATCTTAAGAACATTGGGATTCACAAAGTGAGTTAGAAATATACTTAAGTAATCTTATGTAATCAAGAAAATAGTGGCATAGAGGGTGTTAAATTTTCTTACACCTTTGGTGAATTTAATGTAACCCTTTAGAGAGCCATTAACAAAGATGGAAATGAAGTCCGAATTGAAAAGAGTTTTAACACTACATATAAAAGAGTAACCAAAAACAAATATCTGAAGAACCTTGGAAATAACACTACAATACTTTGTATCAAAATCATTATGATTGTCTTGATTGATATTAATATTTCCACTCCTTCTAGATTTATTTATAGAGTTAGTGCATTCATAGGAATGAAAAATGCAGTTTTGAATGGACCTTCCTTTGACAAAAATAAATTGGTTCCAATAGATAAGTTTATTTATAAGAGAAGTAATTATATTATAATGAAGTTTAGTTATTGTCTTCTAAATAGTATTAACTATTGAAATGGGTCTAAATATATGAATCTATAAATGATTATCCGTTTTAGGGATCAAATAGTGAAATTGGGCATTCAACCCATGAGGGAACATACCACTGGAAAGCAATGTTTTGACTAATCTACAGACATATGTTTGAATAACATCCCAATTTCACAGATAGAATCCATTTTTGAATTTTTTAGGTCTTGGAGAACTATCATCATTTTTGCTAAAGATTGCGTCTTTGATCTCATGATGAAGTGAAATCATAGTAAGAATGAAATTATCTTCTTCATTCACCAAAACTAGGATGAAATCAGGTAAAATATATTTTTTGGTGTTTATCCCACTGAAATTATTATCAAAATAATAGACGTTGTGATTTGAAATACCATCCTTAGTATCCATTTGGTTGTCCTCATCTCTTAGAAAATATAAAGGTCTATAGGCTTTCTTGATTATTTGAAGGGAGTTGTAGACTTTAGTATTTCGTTCACCATCTTTGAGCCATTTAGTTTTGAATATTTTTTTTAAATGTTGTCTTTAAAGGTGACCAAAGAGACAAATTTCATATCAATGTCGATTTCATGTTGTGGGCCCGAAGAAAAATTAGGGCAAGTAGTGGTGTTTGGTTTTCGGGTAAGTTCCTCTTCGAATAGAAGAATTTTATAGCAAATTTGATTGTATTTGGATCTAAACCATACATTATACTTGTATTTAAGGTTTTTTAATTTAATGGTAATATAAAATAAATCATTTTAGTGGTTCATGGGTGACAAAATATTTTAATAATGTTAGAACAATCTACATATGAAGACCAATAAGTGTTAAATATGAAAGGAAGAACATGATTTATGTTTTTGATAGAATGATTGACTAGGATTTGATGACGGTATGAATTATGTTTATGATTGGTGATGCAAGAAATGGTGTCTCGTTTATCAAGGGCTAAATAATTTTTGAAATATCTTTTCAATTTTCTAGCAACCACCAAATTGTAGTTCATTTTATACCATGTAAACCTCTGACCAGTAAGGTTAATTTCAATAAGATTCTTAGCCTAAATAGTGGTTTTAAACACTCTTGTGGAGATTGTGGAGTGAGATTGGCCCATTTTAACACATGGGGAAGGGATGGAATTTAATTCACCAACCACTAAACAAGGTTCATGAATATTATTACCAAGTTGTAGTGATCTTTTCAAATAGGTATCTTATCTTGGTATATATTCTTCACAGTGATAAAAGAACAATAGATATGCGAGTGATCAATAGTAAAGTCACATGTAAACACCTACTCAGAAATATTGATAACATTATCATTATGTAAATAAGAGTGAGTATATATCTAGAGAGTTTCAATATATGAGAAGTTTTTACTCACACCTAAAAAAAATATAACCATAATTGTAAAATATTTGAAAATATGTAGTAGAAATTAATATTCCGTTACGTAATAGAAAAAAAATTAAGATGTTGATTATTAAGAAATATTTTTAAGATGATAAAAAATTCACAATTAGAAATACCCTAATAGATCCAAAAAAATAAATTCATTTGAACCTGGATTTGTGGTTGGAACCCCATTTTCTTCTTAGTGTTGAAGCCCTTCCCCATATAAGATATTCGAGCAATTATTTCATGCTTGGGCTGGGATTCTTTCTATGTTTATTCATAGAATAAATAGTGGAATTATTAGTAGTGCCTATATTAGGCTCACCATTTATTGGATTATGCATTTAATATTTCGAAGGGGTAACCAAAATATTGATACTTAAAATATCCAAGGATTTATCATTCCGAAAAGAAGGCTAGTTAGTATTAGATAAAGATAAAGCACAATTTGTAGTGTAGTGAGTCCCGTCCATAAAAGATATAGTTTTTTCCTGATGTATGCCATTTTCATCGAATGAAATCAGGTTAGTGGGTGTATTGATTGCATCAAGAGATGCATGGATGCCACACTATATAGTTTGGATAGAGTGATGTATCTCCATATCTACATCTTTTCCATTTTTGGAATCCATACTATGTAGAACCGAAAAAGGAATTTTGTCCACACCATGAATGGGGTCACTTGAGACCCCAGTTATGTCATTTTCCCCACTAGCTGTAAAGAGTGAGTGGGAACCTGCATTATGATCTCCCATATCACTAGCAGTTATATGCACTGGTTCTTAAACATTTCATTTAATAATTTCAGTAGGTACCTATGGGGAATCAAGTGTGATAAGAGAAACCTTTATCTTAGAAGTGAACTGGGACTTTTTCCAGAGTCATGGTAGAAGTGAATCTATAAACTAAACTCCAACAAAGTATCAGATTCAATGCTATCTATTACAAAAAAAAGGTTATAATTGAATATGAGAGTAAGCCTCAATTCTTTAAACATTGTAAAATAATTGGTAATTCTATTTTAAATTATAGAGTGCTGGAGAAAAAAGTCACCCAACCAAATGAAAATGAATGGACTGAAAGTAATAGGCACAATAAATACAAAGGACCTACTTTATAAATATTTATAAAGTATTATAAAGTATTTTTATTCATTATTTAACTTACTCTATAATTATTTTTAGTTAATCTTAATTTATTTTTATTTTTATTTATAATTATTCTTTTTATATTAGGTGTAGTATTTATTTTATAAATTTTTTCTTTAACATTAAATATCCTATAAAAAATTCATTGTTCCCTTATGAATATTGAAATTACTTACCCTTACATTATTCTTTGGCTTAACATTGCATGAGATTTTGAAATTCACGCTGACCTTTATTACAGTTGGGGGATTACCTAAGTCATAAGAACTCCCTATAATCAAACATCAGATCTGGGTTTACATCCCAGTGTGTGTAAATTTTAATAAATACTACAGCAATACTATAATAGGTATTATTCCACTATAGAAGTGAATTTTCTATAGTATGGTACTATAATAGTGGTATTATTCATCTCAGATTACATTTTTTGCTACAAAAATGGCCATTCAAGGAATAGGTTCTTCAATTTATATAGATTTTGGGCCACCATAAGCCTTTGGGAAATAATTCTTCTAAACATGGAGTTGATCCAAGGGATTAATGTTTAATTTTTACCTTCCTTGTGGTGAGAAGAAGATAAAAATTTGGGAACTGTAAATATCATTATATGGATGTTAATTCATAGAGTGGTTAGAATGCACCTGTTTAGGAGAAAATATACTTGAGGTATTGATGGATAACCACAAAAATGAAGTCCAGAATACCAGAGTGAGTGATAGATGTTGAAGACAAGGAAGGTGTGGTTATAGTATGGGTTCTTGGGAATTGGACCTATGGGTCATGTACTAGGACTTTGTGCCACTGAGCCTATGAGATATGTATTTACATGTGCTTCTTGGCTTTTAGTTCATGTAAGAGTTCCCATAAACCTAGTTAAAAAGAAGTATATCTAAAAATAAAAAAAATTCACAGACCTTAAGGTCATTTAATGTATTCTGCCTAACCTTTACACATGGTTTTATTTGTATCTTAATGTATGTGTTTTATCTATGATTATGAAATATATATTCGTAATTTTAATATATTATATCATCCTAAAACTATGGTCTACCATTATGTAGTTTGAAAATAATCATGACCTTTACTTGGGCCTATTTTTTATATTAACTTTACACATCTATGTATATATATATTTTTTCAATATAATATTATCTTTATTCCCGAACTTAAACTAATCTCAAGAAATAGAAAAAATTATATTGTTTTATGTACCATGCTGAAGTGCTACCCTTTCATTATTTACATTTTACCTGTGTAAAATAACAAACCTATAATTAATTATTAGAGAACATGGGTTTATCATATCATATTATATCATATTAAAGGATTTATAAATTCATTGAGAAGGATTTCACATTTTAGAAGTTGTCATGGTCTGATTATTTGATATTTTTATTTGAATACAGTGAGTAATTGTGGGTGAAGTGGGGGTAATGTGAAACTTTCATGGGTTACTCTGTTTTTTTTTGGTAATTTTGATATATTATTTTTCAGAAAATTCATATTATTAATTAAATTTATTATTTATTCCGTAAATACTTATAATTTAAATAATAACTGTGTGAAATGATTTTAGAGTTTATAAATATATTTAAATGGTTATTAAATTTGTCTTTCATTTTTCATAAGAAAATAAAACATATATATTATAAAATAAATACATTTATAATGATATTATTCATTAATTTATATTTTTTATAAAAATATAATCAACATATTAAAAAATATGTGTTTTTTATATATAAGAATTAAATTTCATATTTACATTAATATTTTATGTAAGTATTTTAAATATTAAAAATTATTTTTGAAGAACTTATAACTGAGATTTTTTTGATCTCATTAACCTATTATTATTTAGATATTTTCAATATACTGAAAAAAAAATGTTTTAATATTCAATGTTTTTCAATTTCAAAAAAACATTATTGTTATTATCTATCAACAATAATTTCTGGAAAAAAACATTCTCTATAATAATTTGGGATTGTTATTTTTTTCTAACAAATTAAATTATTGATGTTTGATCTATTTATTATTATACGTATCAATAATTATTTTATAGCATCTTGTTCAATATTCAGAAAACTCTCAAGATACTCATTATAGTAATGTACAATAAACATTTAAATGATATTGTGAAAACTATTTTACACCAGATAGAAAAAATCTCAAGGTGAAACTAATATTTTATGAATACTACTACCTTGGAGAGTCATGTTTATTCATTACTCAAGAACCATTGGTGGTGATTTATCTATCAATAATTTCTTCTACTGTAACAACATATTATTTTATATGTATTTCATTTGAAATAAACTTGAGGCATTTGATACCTCTCTTTACGAGAAACCTCAAGTCTAAATGAACCATGATAATGTAGTCCTTTACAAAATAAATATTAAATTTTTGGGTATGAATATTAATAAAAAATTATGAAAAAATTATAGTGGTTTTAAATAATGAAAACGTGTTATTTTATTCATAATAAATAAGTACTCAAATTTTGTTAAAGTCATTTTATACTTCAAAAACATGATTTCATCGAAAGTTGTTTTATTAAGCTCTATACATGAACATTATAATTAATTTTTAGCATTGTTTAAATTTTATTATAAAAAATTAATATCTTTTTTAAAACAACATGTAAATATTATTTTATGGTATATTTTATAATTTTCTAAAAATATTCATTTTTTTGTGAATGGTGAAAAATACATATTTTTGTAAAAAATGTCATTTATTTTTCAAGTAAAAGCCTTAATATATTCTTAATTTTATCCTTATGTAACATAAGATTCTTTTAATTATAATTATTTTATTTTCTTACATTGTAAGATTCATTATAAATTATTTTTTATATGATCATTTTTTGTATTAATACAAATTTTTCCTATAAAAATATATATCCGTAATGTTTTCTATATTAGTAAATTAAATTAATATCTATTTATTATTTTTTAAAAAATATTTAAAGATTTTTTCCTCAATAAAATATTTTAACATACATTTAAGGTATTTTTATCGCCATTAATAGAGTTAAATTATTTATTATAATTAAAATTGAATTATTTTATAACATGTTTTCATTGAGGTTTTCATGCTTATTAAAAATTAAATTATTCCACTTATATACATTGAATCTTGTAAAATGGATTTCATGTCTTAATAATTAATACAATTTAATATGGTAAAATTAATTTTTTTCCATTTTGGATGGTAAAAGAATTAAAATTTTGTAACAATGGTTAAGGTTAAAAATGGTTTACTCAATGGTTATCTAAGATATAAGAATTGGAATTCCACCCACACCTTTTTAATTTTTATTGATTAAAGTGATTTAATAATTATTTTATCCTAAATATAAATCCTTTTACATTTTGAGTCACTTTCCCAAGAAAAAGGTTTTATATCAATGAAATATTTTGATAAATTCATTGTGTGTCCCTCCCCTTAGTTATAAATGGCCACATATTCTCCTCCCTTATTCACACAATTTGAACCATCTATCTCATCCAATACCTACTAAAAACCCTACTAGATTCATTATAATAATAATATATCTTTTTACTTCATCATAATACAAATCCTTGATTGATTAAGGTGTAATTTAATAGAGGTATCCCAAAGAAGATTTATAGATATTAACAGAGATATTTCATTTTTATTTCCCCTTATACATCCTCTAAAACTATTTTATCCTTCATAAAATGATTAATTTAGTGTAATAAAAATACATATATTTTATATTTGATATTCATGATATAACAATTATTATATATTTTTTTGTATTTTGATTTATCTTTTTTACGTTCCATCCATTGTAAATTGGAAACATCAACAATGTATATATACGAACTACCATATCCACATAGTGATGTAATTCATTTTTCATCACTAATTTATATACAGGGTTAAAAATATGTATATAATTAATAAATATGATATTTATATCATGATTAAAATGATATTAATAACCGATCCTTGGTAAAATTGAAAGGCCTTTAACTGTCGAACCAAAACATATATGAAAAATAAAGTAATTAACACCCGAAATGATGATAATAACAAATGATTTCTAATAAATGGGTGATCAAATGTTATAGGTAAACAATTTATTGAATTATAGGTATGAATATTGTTCTTTAATATAATTATAATAAATTGAAATTTATTATGCATGATGTTATAGTGCCTACAAGTTAAGGGACACTTTATGTAAGGATTCTATATCACAATTATATTTTTATCCAAATTGATTATGGTTCAATTTATGATGATGAAAATATATGATATATCTATAAAAAATATAATTTATTTTATTATTCTATACTTATTCTTATATATTACATGATCTCCTTTCATTTTCCTCTATTTAATTACATAATATACTGAAATAATGTTTTAAGGAGAAACAAATTTACTTCTCTCTTCAATCAAGAATATTTTCTTCCATGTCCATATTTTATATAAAATATTTTAATAATTATTTTAATATTATATATAATTATTAAATTCATTATTAACCATTTTTAACGTTTCATAAAAAAATCAAAACGAAACATTTTTTTTACCTACACCACATGAATTACTTTTCCCACTATTATGACTACTATATTATTTAACGCGTCCTTTACATGTTTCCATAATTTTAAAAAAATAAAAATTTTCCAATTTTTTTTAAATTATTTTTGATTAAAAAATTATTTCAAAATGAAAGGGTTATTTTCCTCAAGAAATTTTCCAATGATATTTTAGTGGTATTTTTATCTATAAAAACATACATTGATTATAGTTATTCATTATAGGTGATATGATTCAATAATACCATTCATATACATTATCTAGATAGTTTATGGGTTTGATGATGAGGTATTTACAGAACCCACTTATTTTCTAGTGGTAATTCAATGATCAATTTTTTATAAAACAAGTATATTTTCCAAGATTTATGATATAAAAATATAATGAATTTTTATGATATTTTGGTGTTAATAAGTATGGTCTTCATTATGTGATTAGTGTACCTCGAATTATATAGACCTCTAATGCATTGGATAAATATAGATGTATCATGAAATAGTAACTATAGGAATAGGGTGTGAACCTAGTTCGATAAGTGCCTTTTTCTAATATGATAGTCTTGGAAGTGAACCTTGAATATGTAAATGACGGAATAGGAAGTGAACCCAATCCATTATAATAGTATTGCAGTGATATATGATTGAAGAACTGATTTTATATGAATGTTTTTATTCTAAAAACATATTTTGTACTCATATGTTATTTTCTCATAGAACATGATTGATTATTGTTGGTTCTTAACTCTTATGACTTATCTATTCAGTTACGAAAAATCTTTAAGCCATGATTGATGATTAATTCTCCCTCATAAATTAGCTATAAAAAATTTTATATTATGATAATGTTATCATACTCTAACACATGTCTTATACCCATTAATGATAAATCATTGATATCTCTTATATTTACCCTTATTGGGTTTAAGAGATCATTGTTTGTTATGATTCCTTTTCCTGAGTTAAGAATAATGGTTCTAGGTAGGTTGTGTATAGGGAGGGTGATAATTGTGAAGATAATTGGAATATGATGTACATATTTTAGGTACCATTTTTTTTGTATCCAAGTGTCCTAAGAAACTAAATCTTTCTGCTTGTGGCATAGATCATGTTGATAGGTATTTGATATTCATCTTATATGATGTGATATTTGTGTATGAAAATTATGGGTCCCTATAGTTTGTTTCTGAGAAAATTTTAGTTCTTTCATGAAACTAGGTTGAGTAAAATTCAGTGAGACCACTTAAGATAATCCTAAGAATGGGATAACAACCTAATGTTTTGGTAAGGTGGAGATAATGTGGTTTTCTAAAAAATTCATCCATGACTAGATACTACAAGTAGATGTAGTTATACAACATATTAATCTAGGGGTAATTTACTCAAAAACTATCAGTCAACATATCTTAGACATAATTCTACTGTATGGTGAATGGGCCCTTACTGTGCACCTAGTTTGAATCTCTAGGGAATATTCTTATGTTAACTCTCATTTCCTTTACGAACCATTATAAAGTATTTGAATAGATATTTATCATGGATGATCAAGGTCAAATATATGGTGTCAGTTATTGAACATAATGTTTCAATATTTAAGCATCCTATAAATTATTTTTAGGATTATTTGATTTTGCTATGATTTTATTATGATCATATTAAATATTTTTATTTTAGTTAATGTTTGGAACCAAAAGGAAATGTGTTAACAAAAAATATTAAAGAAAATGAAATTATTTCCTACCTGAGCAACCAAATTTAATGGGATATAGAATGTAAAATCTCATTTCAATTAGTACTCAACTTCAATATGAAATGAATCATAATTATCTTCCAAATGAGAAATGGAGGTAATAATGTATTTTTTATTCCTTCATGATGTAACATCTAAATTCTTCAAGTTGGTTTGATAATACACTAATTATTATAAAATAGGCCAACACTGCCAAAATGATATATTTCATTATCCAATTCTCAGATCATGAAATGGTAATCTTAGTCATTTATTATTTTTAAGGAAAATTAAATCAATAGTGGACTCTTATCTAGAATAAGATGAAATGGGAATAAATTGACTCAATTGAGTGGGATGAGTTTATGAGCTTACTTCAAAATAACTATATTCCCAATATTGTTCACATGAAAATAAAGAAGGAACTCACAAGGCTAAATCTGAATTATGATAAATCCATTAGTACTTATGATTTAAATTAGACATGACATGTGAGGTGTTATTCTAGTATTATCATTATACTAGAAAATAAAATTTATCAATTCTTCAGTGGTCTAAAACCTAATTTATGAAGGGAATAACCATAATTGAGTTCATTAACTATGAATAAATCATTTAATAGTCCATTAAGGTGGAAATGGATCTTGTATTCACCTATAAATCGTAATGTAATGATAAGAAAATGAAAATATAATTCCGAAAAACTTATAATAACAAAACCCAAGGAGGGTAGAATACGAGTCTTCCATTATTCAAAATTTATAGAAAGAAGCATCTAAAACAATTTCATGATGGTACAAGAAAATGTTTTAATTAGAAAAATAATTCTATTAAGAAAAACAATCAAAAAGTGATGTTAAGAGACCCATAAATGAAAGGAAAAAATGAAAATTCTCTATACAAAGTGCCACCCATACCCTTATCCTATAATTTTAATAAGTATGAACATTACAAAAACTAGTGAATAAATCAAAGGGTTAATGATGATTATCAACATCAGTAAACTATTGATCCTAGAGAAAATGGGAAATACCATGAATCTCTATTGTTGATGTGGGGTGTGATAATGAAGTGGTGAAAGGTACAACTACCATTCACTCTAGAACTGCTACTGTATTATTTTATTCTAGTTCTACCCACACCATTATACATATATAATTTTCATAGGGTATCATATTGCCACCTCAATGATTATATGTTGTAATAATATTAAAAACTCTTAATTGATAAATCATTGCATCCCAAGTGTATGATTATTATTAAATCAATGTTTGTGTCAATTTTCTTCCTAAAAATATTCTTATGATTCCTTTAGTATAATTTTATTTGATTATGGGAATGGATTCAATTTCATTACATAAATACCATATCTATTGCTATGGAAGGCAAGTAAAATTGTATATTATAAACCAAACTATGAATTTATATCAGTATGAGTCAAAATAATAACTTCCAAGAGATATTACATCTATTTTAGGGGCCATTATTCTGATTCAAAGGTGGTATTTATCCTAGATAGTTGGGGAGAAACTCAACATAAAAGTTATTCCAATTGTATGGGAGTTCTTATGACTTTAAAAAAGATTTTTCTAATATTCCCATAAATTGGGAAGTTTTGTTTTCAATATAACTCCTTCCTTGTGCTAAAAGTGTTTTAAATACTCCATATTGAATTTTCTTTGTTGAGTTGTTGAAATTAATGAAGTAATACTAGGAGAATATTGATAATGAATTGATTTAGACATGTTTGTTAACATGGGGTGAACCTATTATTTATGTTAAGAAGAAATATGTTTTAATGATACTTTACATTGATTATTGAGAACATAACTTGGTCCTCATTAAGAATAAGTATCATTTCCCTCATATCGATTGTTTTTTTGATCAGTTGTGTGTATCGCAATGTCTTTCCATGATTGACCTTGGATATAAATATATTCAATTGAGTATCAAAAATAATAATATACCCATGATAACCTTCCTTTTGAGATATATGCACAATGGATTTATAGTGACACTATTTGAACTTACTAATACCCCAACTATATTCATGGATTTAGTGAATAAAGTCTGTAATGATTATTTTGATCATTTTATGTTAGTCTTTACATAAAATATTTGTTGACACTGAAAAAATCAGCCCAAAAATTTTCCAAATTCTTCCATAAATGATCCTAGAGCATAGCTCGTTCCACATGCTTCAATTTGACTGGTCGTGGAGTCCAAACAGAGTTACAGATCATATGTTATGGTTGTTTGATGTCGGGCTACTGGAAATGGCCATCCAGGACGGTTTTGGGGAAAAGTATGGATTTGTGCGTAAGAAGGGAATCTTGTGCGTAAAAATGGAATCCTAGATGTAAAAAGATAATCTTGCGTGTAAAATGGATTTACGCATAAAAAGGGAATCCAGTGTGGAAAACAACTAATCCACGCAGAATTTTTCGTGTACCACCTTGCACACGCAGAATTTTATATGCACCACCTTGCGTGAAAAACAACTAGCACACACAGAATTTTATGTGCACTGCCTTCCTAGTTTCCGCCTATAAATACAAGGGCACCCCCTTCATCTCAAGAGGTCCCTAGAGTTCGGTCGCTACTCTAATGTGCGTAAGTCCAAAATTTCTGCGCCCACGCGTAAAATCCCCTCTCTTGTGCGCAAAACATCACTTTTGTGTGTAAAGGGGGGGAAACCCTCCCAATTTTGCCCGAAAAACATTATTTTTGCTCGCAACAGGTCCATGGTGCCCGGTTTTTCGTGCAATAAATTATTTCCATATCCAATTGCGCGCAATTCCTTCCCTATTGCGTGTGCGGCTGGCCTATTACTCGCACAACCACCAATTGCGTGCACATCTCACCTTTTGCATGCACAGCTTCTCTATTGTGCGCATGCATCCTGTATTGCACGCACGCCTACCCTTTTGCGTGCATAGCTCCCCTTTGGTGCACACGCATCCCGTATTGCATGCATGCCTGCCCTATTGCACGCAGGCCTTCTTTATTGCGTGCAACCCCTCCTTGCACGCAGCCCATTGTGTGTATCCCTCCTATTACACACAACTGTATCCAAGTCTGCACCCGTCGGTCCATACAACGAGGTCAGTGCTGGGATACGGTCCCAACCCTCCAGGCCGGCCCCTTTCGTACTGTCACTCACCCCCATAAAAAATCGATAGTCACACCCTGAACTTTTTGGGTCGAGACGTCGGCATTTTCCATTGCTCCATTATTCACTACCACCTTCCACCTATGGGATAACATGATTTGAGATACTCCTCTACACAAAATTAAACACTTTGAGTCATCATATTTCTCTTGGACTATTTCCCATCTCGGGAGTTGAGATTCTCAATATCAATCCCCCCGAGTACCTTGAGTCGTACCATTCCTCATCCAACTCATCCACACCCCATCACCTGACTCCTATGCCAGGTTGAACCAGAATGGGATTCCTTTACATAAGACCCAACTCCATCCATTGTTAGGCACCTTATTCCAATAGTCCAATCTATGTGACTTTAAACAGTATTAATCCCTATGTTAAAAACATAGGATGCCTCTTGCTCCAAACAAGATATGCCTTATGCTCCAAGCATGAGATGATAATAGTCCTATCTACATGACTTTAAACTATATTAATCACTTTATTCCAAACATAGGATGCCTCTTGCTCAAAGAAATAGATTCCTTAAGATCCAAGAATGAGATGCCAACAGTCCTATCTACATGACAATAAACTGTAGTACCCCCTATGTTCCAAACATAGGATGCCTCTTGATCTAAATAAGAGATACCTTGTTCTCCAAGATTAAGATGCCAATAGTCCTATCTATATGACTATAAAATGTAGTACCCCCTATGTTCCCAACATAGGATGCCTCTTTCTCTAAATAAGAAATGCCTTATTCTCCAAGAATAAGATGCTAACTGTCTTATCTACATTACTATAAACTGTAGTACCACCTATGTGCCAAACATAGGATGCCTCTTTATCTAAATAAGAGATGCCTTGTTATCTAAGAATAAGATACTAATAGTCCAATCTACATGACATTATATTGTAGTACCACCTATGTTGTAAACATAGGATTCATCTTTCTCTAAACAAGTGATGCCTTATTCTCCAAGAATAGGACGCTAACAGTCTTATCGACATGACTATAAACTGTAGTGCCCCCTATGTGCCAAACATAGGATGCCTCTTTCTCTAAATAAAATAAGTCTTATTCTCCAAGAATAAGATGATAACTGTTCTAACATTCCTATGTACATTACTGTAAACTGTAGTACTACCTATGTTCCAAACATATAATGTTTCTTGCTCCAAACAAGAGATGCCTTATGATCCAAGAATGAGATGCCATCAGTCTTATCTACATGAATATAAACTGTAGTGCACCCTATGTTCCAAACAAAGGATGCCTCTTTCTCCAAACAAGAGATGCCTTATGCTCTAAGAATTTGATGACAGCAGTCTTATCTACATGACTATAAACTGTAGTGCACCCTGTGTTCCAAACATAGGATGCCTCTTGCTCTAAATGAGAGATGCCTTGTGCTCCAATCATAAGATTCCAACAGTCCTCACTACATGACTATAAACTATATAATTACCTATCATTAAATCATAGGATGCCTCTTATTCCAAACAAGAGATGCCTTATGCTCCAATAATAATATGCCTAATTCCAGGATTAAAGTGGAATAATTTCAATATTGTTGTAATCCATTCTAAAATTTCATCACTCCACCTCATGCTTTGAGTGTCCTTCATTCAGATGTTTATCCAATTCCCTATCTGAAGGGACCCCCTAATGACCTGGTCCCATGCAGCGTTGGCTCACCTACCATCTTAGGCCAACACCCCATAATACTTTGGACAACACTTCAATTCACGTCCTTTGTTTCAAACATGGTCAGCAGTCGACCCTCATTTGTTTTTCCCCATTTTAGGCTAACCTGATATGGATGTTGTGGTGTGAACATGGTTAATAGTTATCCTCCATCGTCATGCCACCCTCACCACGTTCCGAATGTTGGGAATGTGATTCACACATTTCATCCCCCTTTTTTCAGACTAATTCCAATTCCTTTGGCATTATCCCTCTTGTGCACTAGTGTATAAGTGAAGGCCTCAACCCACCAGTGGGTTGGGATGCCGTCATGGCCAGACATGAGGAAGACATTATGGGAAATTTCCTATCGTAAGTCCCATTCATCATTTCCACTCCATTGTGGCACTTGGGTAGCATCCATGCGTAATCCCCATGGACAATTCCCACTCCATTGCGGCACCCGGGCCTCCACCCTGGAGTAAGTCCCAATCTCGTTGGGCTGCTAACTACGTTTAAGCCCCACTCCATTTCCCAAGGGCGCACCTTTCATGACGTGGTCATCAGGTCTTTGTTGTCTCTTTTTTCTCACAATGATCATGAATCACATGGTCTTAGAGAAAGCACAGATCGTGACATCCTACATGGGCGGCCTAGAGTGTATGCCCCTCACGACTTGATCTACATGGTCTTTGATAATTTCTGAGGGAAGGTACATAGAAAGCCTCCATGAGGTTCAAACCCACCATCCATTGGTCATTCTGACCCACCTCACGTCGGTTTAGCAACACCCTGGGCAGCCTATAGTGTAATCCCCACACCGCCTGAACTACGTGGACTTTGATCCTTTCCAAGGCAAGGTGCGTAGGACACCTCCATGAGGTCCATGCCCAATAACCATGATACCTTAGTTCCTCCTTCACATTGGTTCACCGACCCCCAAGAACTATGTGGACTTTGATCCTTTCCAAGGAAAGGTACGTAGGTATCCTCCATGAGGTTCAAGCCCACAATCGATTGGTTGTTCTGACCCCCCTCACGTCAGTTCACCAACACCTTGGGTAGCCTAGACTGTAAGCCCCACACCACCTGAACTATGTGGACTTTGATCCCTGCCAAGGCAAGGTACGTATGACACCTCCCTGTGGTTCAAGCCCAACAACCATGAGACCCTAGGTCATCACTCATGACAATTCACCCCCCCCCCTTCCTGCATGATGTAAAACTATGACCTCAATAAGTGGTAAGTCATTTTGCCCACATTCAACGGTAAGCTGTTCTCAACCTCATTTGGTGGTAACCCATTGAGGTACCCAATCAACGGCAAGTCATCGTCAGATGAACTACACGAACTTTGATTACCTGCCACAAGGATATGTAGGAAGCCTTTAGGAGGTTCAAGCTCAGCACCCATGTCTCATCCTGATCTATCCCTCAATACCATGTGTTCCAAGAAGATCATGCCAAAAACTAGAGGTTATACTTTCTTCGGGTCCCATCCATGCATCCATTCTCATGGGCCACCTTTTTAGGTGTCCCATCGTCCCACTAAACAACTCAAACATTGATTCCCTACCATGGGGATACATAAGAAGTCTCTTCATGGTTCAAGACCAACACCACCATCACCTTCACGATGGTCCCATCGCATTCCCCCTTCTCTCCACTCAACTCTCCATCATCCATATAAATCCTCACCCGAGCCGCCACATCCTGGTGGGATCATTTCATCCCCCTCCTCGCTACTCTAAGCAGTACTTGGGCCGCAATTCACACGTAAGCCCTAGCAAGTCTCTGTGTCATTGTCCTTTGGTTACACCCCGATTCATCACCCCTTCGAACTATGTGGGTTTTGAACCATATTATCTACGCATGGTACGTAGGAAGCCTCCATGAGGTTCAATCCTAGAAAATGGAAAATCTTTGTGCTTCCCCATTTGGTGGTGCACACTCCCTGATCCGCCCTCAGTGGTGTCCAGATCAGCCTTCACAGTGTTACATCTTCCCTTTACGGGACACACCATCCTGGGTCTGCTCTTATTGAGTGTTCTGATCCATATACCCAGTTAACACTCCTAGAGATCCCTCCTAGGGATCTACCTATTTGGTTTGTCTCTATGGGACGTTCTGAACACCCTCATTATGTCTCCACAAGACATTAAACTCGTAGCCTATCTCGTGATAAACATGAGATGCCTGAGGAAAACCTCGGAAGACAAGGATTTGGCGTAACCATCTCCACTAGATGTTAAACTTGAGGCATACCCTATGTTAGACATGGGAAGCTCGGGAAAACCTCAGATACCTGCCAATAGAATATGATTCCCTGCATTCAATGTGGGATGCCTTCGGTTTTGCACCCTTAAGATACCCTCTTATGAGGAAGAATACAGGTTCCCCAATGTCCATGCATCCAAAGATTCCCCAACATGCCTGATGTTTCCATATACTCCAACCGAAGGTAGCTACCATGTAGAGACCCCATGGAATGTCCTAATAGAAGTAGTGTAATTAACCAGCATCCATGAAGATATGGGATCAGGAACGAGATTTACAAACCTTGCCATAATTTTTAAGGGAGACCCAGACTAGGTAATGATTTCTGAAGAGGAATCCACGGAAGGAAGAACCAACATCCCATCACCCTGTTTCGATCAAGGAGAAAATGTCCCGAAACAAGGAATGGATGATGGTCACCTTTGGAAAGCAGGAATGTGGGGCAAAAACCGCGCATCCTCCACAGATTGATGCGTGTACCCCTCCCAAAGTGTTCAAAACAATATTCTTATATTTTTTAATAGAAATATAGATCATGATGATTCCATGAGGATTGTAATTAATTCCTAATGGTTGGATAAGTTGTATAAAAAATTCCAAGTGTTAATTTTGGCAACAAAAATACTCATTTTTGGGTCACATATTCTCATTTAATGGTATATTGGTGGATATATCAATGATAGGAGTTACTAAATATTAGAATTGACCAACCAGTTTAATTAAGATCCACAATTTTCTTGGATTTAATAGAAATTATCTATCATTTTTGATTTATTTATCTTTTCCATTTAATACATTAACAAAGTTAATTCAGAAGGGAGTTATGTTCGTTTGTATAGATTAATGTGAATAAAATATCAAGGGACTAAAGTGGAGGTTTTTTAGTGAACCTGTGCTCACACTAACCAGCAGGGGTGAAGGTTTTTCTATTTATAGGTATAAAATGGATAAGGGGTTGGTATTTTTATTTTATAGGATGATATGGTGATAGTTAATTCCTCACACCAATTGAAGTTTCATAAGAAAATCTTCCAGACTAGTAATTTTGAGTTAGCAATGGTAATATTTTAATTAATGATATAGGGGAATTATCTTTATAGATAAAGTTATAATACATATATTAATCAAGAAAATATAAAGTATATATCTACACAAAATGATTTGAATATTTGAAGAAGAATATTGTTTCAGTATATTAAATATTATGACTACACAATACATTACCACACATAGAATGTAAACAAGGTGTATGATTCATTAATTCAAAAGGGTCCTGCTATATTATATATAATTAGGATCATATAAGATGAAATATTTGTGTATTTTCAAAGTATACAAGTTGAAATGTAGGAGGGGATTAATATTATCTTTCTCAAATGAGAATTCACCCTTATATCAATGTGATGATTAAAAAAGCACAAAAGAAGTATTTAGATCTGCATAAGAAGGTGATAATTTTACAAGGTTAAAAATTGATTATGATGGAACTATAAGGTTTTTAAACATGGTATTAATCCAATAAATAAAAAATTTGATGAAATAGATATTGGTATAATATTATAGCCCATCATTATCTATTCATTTTGGAAGTATAAATATATATAAAGATATAAAAGAGTATGTTGGGTTGGAAAAATGAAGAGAGATATTACAGAGTATATAAAATAGTTTTTAATATGTTAACAATTTATTTTTGAGAGACAATAGTCTAAGGGGTTTCTAGAACCATTACCCATACCAGAATGGAAATGGGAAAAACTCACTATAGATTTCATAATCACACTTTATAAAACATCTAAAGGCTATAATGAAATTTGGGGTGTAGTCACCCACCTTATGAACTCATCACACATCATCACTGTCAAATAATATTTTCCTCTTGATCATCTTTATATTATATACATTAATGTAGTGGTAAGGTTTCATAGAATATCGCATTCTATTTTATCTGATTGAGATTTGATATTTTCCTTGAAGTTCTACGTAAGTCATAAGTTTTCTCTAGATAAAAAGTTACGTTTTATTACTTCTTATCATACCTATATATATATATGGTTAGTCTAAGATGAAAATTAAGACCCTAGAAGATATGTTGATATTATATTCCTTATATTTAAATGGTTTCCAGGATCAACAACACCCTCTAGTTGATTTTTTTTACAACAATAACGTTCACTTGAGTATTCAAATGGATCCATAAAAATACCTCTAGGGAATGAAGTTTTTAAATCCAACATGTTAGGATGAAGTTATAGAAAAAACATATTGGTACCTGATGAAATTTAATATAACTATAGATCCATTCAGAAGCACATTGTGGTAGCTTAGAGTAAAAAAAATTGTTATGCTATCAATCATTGGTTTGATCTAGAATTTGTATTGGTGAGAAGGTATTACTATGAATTTATCCATGGAATATGGTAATGAAATTAGAAAATAAGAGAAAAAATATCCCTTGATATATTATTCCTTTCGATATTATTTATCATATTAGGATATTTTATTATATCATGGTACTCACAATGAATCTCTCTCCAATTCAAGATGTGTTCCATGTATCTCCCATAAGGGACTGCAAACTTGATCTTTAATATATACTGAACTTAGATGTTGTGCGACTGGAGGATAATCTTTCCTATAAATAAATACTTGTAAAACTCCAAGATCATATATATACGGTTCTATAGAATAAGAAAACTCAAATGGTTTGTGTTCTTTAGAGGAATCCTAAATTCAAGGAAGATGCATGGAAATTTGTGGATGTGATGAAGTATAGATATCCATTTTTTTAATCATAATGATGTAATTTAAAGTAAAAATTCCATTCAAGGATTTATAATGTAACAACCCAATAAATTTTATATATTCCCATCCAAAAAGACATGATGTATTGTATATATTTCTTTAAATAGAACTCCTAGTGAAAATGATCCAAGATATAATAATCATCTATAAATTAGTTGATAAATTATTTATTATGAATATTCACAATCATATTAAGAAAAATATAAATAAATGTTGTAAATTATTATAATATATTTATAAATTCAAAATAGAAAAATTCTCAATTTTTAGTAATTTAATTTTATGCCTCAAAAATTTATTTTCTTCAAAATTAGATTTTATTAAATTTTGTGAACATAATTTATAATTAATTTCTTCCATTTTCTAAAATTATATTAGAAACAATTAATGTATTTTTTAAATTACCATGTTAATATTATAATAGGATGATTCTTATAAATTTTATAAAAATATTTAGTTTTTCTATGAATAGTGAAAAATACTGTGTTTTTGTAAAAAATATAATTTCCATTCAAATAAATGTATCTGTATATTTTGAATTTGATCAAAAAGAAACATAAGTTTTATTTAATTTGAAATAAATTATTTAATTACTTATGAAACATCATTATAATTTATTATTTATAATTAATTATGGGGCTTAGAAACATTATTTCAAACAACTATTTCAATGCGTGATAAAGTAAATTATGTTTTATGCTTATAATTGACTTATTCTAAAATAGGTTTTTGTTGCAGTTTGTTTGATTATTTAAAATTAACTTCCACTTCTTACTAAGATTAAATATAATAAAATTAATTCAATATAACAATAGTTAATAATATTATATAGGATAAACTAGTTTTATTCATAATTAATAGTAAAAATTGTAAAATTTTATTACTACAGTTCGTGTTACAATAGATTTATTAGGGGTTAGAAAAATAGAAAAGGATAGGAATTCCACCCAGAATTGTATAATTTCTACTGTTTAAATATATATCATCCTTTTATTATCTTAAATTTTAATCCTCTTACATTTTATTCCAATTTCAAATATATGTGACCTCATATCACTGAAATATAATAAGCATTTCCATGTGTGTCCCTCCTCTCATCATCATGAATACTATTTGATTTTAGGATTCCTTGAAAATATTTCTTGATTATTTAAAAATAAAATTTTTACATTAATATTTAATAAAATTTTAGTTTTAAAAAATTACATCAAAAAATGTTATTTTCTTCAAGAAATGTTCATGTGATCTTTTAAAGGTATTTTCATCTATAATATTGTCACTTGATTTTTCATATGAATTATAGGGGATATGATCCAATTTATACCATCCATATTCATTCTCTAGAAGGTTTTTTATTATAACGATGGGATGTTTATGGAACATGTTTATTTTCTAATGGTTTAATTATTATGAAATGATGAAATGTTTATGAAACCTTTATCCTTTCCATGGGTTAGGATATGATAATGTTATGAATTTTTTATGATATCCATATTTACCCAATGCATTGGGGGACTATATTGTTAACATTATGAGATGGGTGGGCCCATAATTATATAGTCCCCCAATGCATTGGGTAAAGATGGATATCTCATGAGATAATAATAACTGAAATGGGGAGTGAACCCAGTTCATTAAAGGAATTTTCCAGTAAGATAATATTGGGAGTGAACCTTGAATAAAGAAATTATGGAATGTGTAGTATAGCCAATCCACTATGATAGTCATCAAAGTGATACATGACTAAGGATATTATTTTCTATATTTATGTGTATGCAAAAAACTTAAGCCTTATTCTTTAGTTATGTTCTCGTGGAACATGATGGTTTATTGATTATTCCAAACTCCAATAAATCATGAATTCTTTCATGGACAAGTCTTATTCAATGATACATGAATAATAATCCTTTAATGATTGAGTATGATTTTCTTAAGTTCTAACCATGATACATTTCCCTTATGCTTGTCTTATACTTATTTATGATCATTGATTAGTATCTCTTATGTTTTCACTTACTGAGCATAAGATATTACCCACTATTATTTTTCATTTCACTAGGTAAATAATAATAGTTTAAAGTAGTGAATGTATAATAATGGTGATTGTTGGGATGAAATGTGTGGGATATGATATATATATATCTTATATACCATTTGTTTATGTTTCTATGTTTACAAGGACACTAAACCTCTACCTTTATGGAGTGGATCATATTAATATTTAATAAATATTCATATAATAAGATATAATATTATATATAAAAAGTATGGGTTTCAATATCTACATCCATGTCTCTTCTAAATGTGTTATCTTTTTCTATTCTCCCTGTTCATTCATAAACCTTCAATTCATGGTTTTCCAAATAAAATAATTATTTTTCTCTAATTGTGAGTCATATTTTAAAAATTATAGATCCATGGGTTATGAAACCTAATATCTAAAGTTAGTGTTGTAATGGTTTGTGACTCTCAATTTAATGCCAAGTGTCTATTTATTTGACCTCCATAAGAAAAGGTGTGTAATGATTATGCTTTTATTCCCATAAAATCATTCATTATTGAATACCATACCTCTCAAAGAGTATATATCTGTGAAGAGTCTATGTAGGTTCACATTGAACTAAAATACAATAAAAATATTTGTATTCTCTATTTAATTTACCACTGCTTATTATTATTTCATAATCTTGATAACAAAATTTGATACATACTTTAATAAACTTATATATTTATTAATCTTGTTATATTTTAAAATTGGTCTATTTACCCCCCCCCCCAGACATTTTTCATTGTAACCTATAACTAAGAATTGGTATCAGGGCCTATTTTATTTGAATATTGAGAATTATTGTGATAAAATGAAAATCATATCCATAATAGTACACGAAATGAGATATTTTATGATGTTAGTAATGATATAAAATAATTGATGGATCCCTCAAAAGCCACCATATTTTAATGGAAATGACTATGGATACTAGAAATACTTGATGGAATAATATTTTAATTAAATTAGTATTAATCATCAAACTATGGTGTTCAAAATCACATAAGTTACTTGATTCTATCATTAAAACACTTATAATAAGTGAAAACACTAAATATGATTTTAAATTACCTAATTTTGAATAATTTATATGTTTGAAAAAACTCTCAAGGTAATATTAAATAATTTTTTGGTTGATTGTGTCTATTGAAAAAGAAGGTTTCTATGGTCATTTGTCAAGTTCTAGAGAAATTTTTACAATATATTTTGAAAAATGACTATGACAATGGAATTTATGATATGATGGTGGTACAAAAAGAAAATATACAAGGTGGAACTATTTCCCAGTGTTTACCAAAATTTTGGGCCCGAAAATTGGAGAATGGAGAAAGGTGTTTTTCCAAAGGAAGTTTCTCACTAGTGTCATGAATGATTGGAAAGTTGTCCTTCATGTATGTTTTAAGATCATAACATCAAAATACAGAAAGGTAATGAATGGAATGCAAGTGATAGAGTAGTGTACAAGGTGACTAGCACAATAGTGGCTTGAGAAAATGGACTAGCATGTCTGGAAGAATGTTTCACACCATGCTCTCAGGGGATTCCAAATTCTTATAAATTGATAGATATCCCCTCATATTAGAGAATCTCAAATCATATCAGAAGATGTGTGGTGGAAGGTATTTGTGTGCCAATAGTGAGTTAAGAGTAAAAGGGTGTGACTTGTGCAAGTTTTGAGTATAATAATGTT
Source organism: Viscum album (assembly GCA_963277665.1). Taxonomy (NCBI): domain Eukaryota; kingdom Viridiplantae; phylum Streptophyta; class Magnoliopsida; order Santalales; family Viscaceae; genus Viscum; species Viscum album. Next base: position 2,075,597,729 of record OY728128.1, on the reverse strand, counting down.
GTGTCATGCAAGTTTGGAGTAGTGATCAAGATGGGTTTTCCTTGACAAAGGTAACACCTTTGTGTTGTGCTTAAATTTGCATGCAAGTTTCCCTGAGGTTACATTAATGTTGGAAGATACCCAGTATATCTGTGGTAAAGTGGTATTCATCAGTGGATGAAAGTGGATCTTCAATAGATCATTTATCTATAGTTGAGGATGTGGAATTCATGAAAATGAATAGACCTAAACATCCATAAACAGTGTGTGGATCCCTTTCAAAGAGAAGTGAGTGAAGGATGTGTCACGACTTGTCCCCAGGGCTCGTACCGTGACTGCCCCCAGCCCACATTCCATAGACCAGGGTCTGGAGACTAGCACCATAGGCAGAAATCCCGAAAAAAAGGGGAAGGCATTGCCTTTATATAAGAAAAAAACACAACAAAGTACGCAAGCGGAAATAAACACTAAGTAAACTGAGTACAAAAGTAAGTGCGGAAAAGTAAAAGGGCCAGAATACAAACCCAACTGGAAGTACAATACAACATAAAAGAATGTACAACAGCTGAAAAGTAAAGCAGCAACCACCGTGTTGTCCTCCGACTATCCCACCTGAAGTGTGGGTATAGATGGTCTCCTCAGCTCCTAGGGTCTGGTCTTCTGCTCCGTGTATGTCCCACTAAGTGGTCCACCTCTAGGTACCGTCCCGCTCCACTAGACTCCACCTCGATCAGTGCTGTCTGCTGTCTACATCCAAAACAACATAGTGCGGGCATAGCCCATGCAAGGGTGAGTATACGATACTCAGTAGGGACCCTGAGACATCCGAAGGTCTCCTAGAATCCACAAAGGTTATACCACAATGGAAAGATAAATAACATGAAGTATCAACCAACTCTACTTAGGTATAATCCCATACATATACCTAAGTCATCAATTCCAGTTCGTCTACAACTCATGAGCCCATGTACAACCCAGTCCACACAGGAAAGAACAACCCAATCCATATAGGAAAACAAGTCAATCAAATCAATGATATTGACTGAAAGTCAAGACTCATCTCACATAGGTATACTACTCAAAAAGAGGGGTGGAGATGATTAGATGTAATCTCTGAATCATCCTTTCTGCCGAACCCACGTAGGATCCAATTATAGAAGTCATCACTGCCGAACCCATGTAGGATCCATGTACAGTAACCAACACTGTCGAACCCACATAGGATCCAAGTACATTCATCCTCACTGCTGAACCCACGTAGGATCCAAGTACAGTCTTCCTCACTACCGAACCCATGTAGGATCCATGTATAATCGTCCTCGCTGCTGAAACCATGTAGAATCTAAGTACAGTCATCATCATCGTCGCAGCCTGCTCTAGGGTTCCCACACACAACACACTCGATTCCAGGATGGTCTGATCCATGAGCCAAGAGGCTCGATACATCAAATATCACGAATTCTAGAGTTTATGTATCACAATTTTCTGTCTCGTCAATAGGAACTCAACGCGATATACAACGCGTCAATCGGACGCCCGGCCTGAGAGATATTGGTTTTTCCATCCCCAGGGGTCCGATTGGTTTTTTAAGCTAAAACCTAACCTATAATACTCTAGCTATGTCCAAACCTCAAGTGTAGTAATCCAAAAGAACTGTATCACTAAGAGTAATTCAATGTAATTGATGGTATATCAAACGGGCGTCTGGTCCTTATGTTATAAGCGTTTCCGCTCCAAGGGCCCGGTTGGTTTTGGGTTCGAACTAGCCCGGTCGTACACAAACATTTCCAAAACCTCAAGTGTAAAATACAGAACCCACCGTCTCAATCCAAGGATCCCTACACAACTGACGGTGCATCGATCGGTGGCCTGTAGCCCTAGATATGGATGTTTGTACAAACCTGCTCCGAAAATGGGGGGTCTGGGCCCGGTCCGACCAGGCCCAATACACCCTGGGTCAGCTCGAACCGGGTTGACCCGACTCGGGTTTGGGTCCGGCCTGATTGAGTGCAGCCCGACCTACGTGGCCTGTGACTGGCCCAGCTCAGAGGTCATCTGCGGCTCGGCGCTGGCCGAGCGGGGCGCAAAGGGGGGTGCTGCGCCCTTTTATCCGAAACGGCGGATCCGTGGGGTCCGCCTTAAGATTTTTCCAGGGGGTTACACCCCCCTGGTTTTCCGAAATGGATGACCGTAATGGCTGGCCTTGGTGTAACCTCGGGCCCCCTCATGTCCCGCCTCCAGGTGGCACCGGTGGCCAGCACAGCCGGCTGCCCCTTGCATGTCCGCCGTGACCTTAGGGTGCGACACTTGTCCGACCGGCGTGGCGCGACGGCGTCGTGCTCCTCCCCCACGGCATGCTCCGGCCGTGGTCCCTTCGGACTCACCGGCATGGTGCGACGACACCGCGCCCCACCGCTGCATCCCACTCTAGGCCGCAGCCTCCTTCGGCCTCACCAGCGTCGCGCGACGGCGCCGAGCGCCTCCACCGCGGCCCACTCCTGGCCGCGACCTCCTTTGGTCTCACCGGTGTGGCGCGACGGTGCCGCGAACCCCCGCTGTGGCACGCTCCAGTCGCTGTCCTCTTTTTCCCTACACGGTGCTACGACACTGCCCCGCCTTTGCCTCGATCGTCAACGTTGATCAACAAGAAAAAGGGGAGGAGGATCAGCCATGTTTGCGTAGTCTGATCTCCTCCCGTTATGATTATAACAAGCAGACAATATTTAAGCAACAAAGATCGGTAAATAAAACTTTAAAAAAGATAACCCCTACCTCAAATAAAGTTCGTGGTTGTCAAGCGCTGCGGATGATGGCGTCGTTTCCATCGTCGACGATGTCTCCTCCCTTGTCGCGGAGGAAAAAGAGGATGGAGAAACCGAGCCGCTGAGTCGACATTCTGCATCAGAGAGTTGGCATTCTTCGTTGGAGATTTGGTGTTCTTCGTTGGAGAAAAAAGTTCTTCAAAAGGAACTAGAGCCCTATCCTCCAATTATCAACTAAACAATCCCACCCAAAAAAAATAAGGCTCCTCTTATTTTATTAAAACATGCCATGCATTAAAATTACAAAATTTAAACTCTTAATTCAATTAATTTATTAAGTGTCTGTTGGCATGAATTAATGTGGGAGAGTGGGGAGTTACCCAATTAAATACAAGGGATTAGTGGGGGGTTTAAGTAATTTGAATGGTTGGGGATCGTGCGAGCCCCACCTCACATTTATCCTCACATGGGTAGTTAGGATGTTAGTGGGACCCCCCCAAACTCCCCCATGTAGGATAAAACCACCTTAGTCCAAGAATAAAATTTGTTCCACGTTTTTATTCTCTTTTTATTTAAACTAAAAAGTTTAACTCCTTCTCCCATGCAAACGCATCTTCAGTAGAGGTCCTCTTAAGCAATTATTGGTGTTGAGGATCCATCAGTGCCCTCAGATTTCAATTCTGGGTACTGGTTCAAATGATATAAAAACTCGCTCGTTCGTTCACTGAATGTACCTGAGCTAAACTTAGGAAATTGATTCTGGGCACATTGGGCCTCAGAATCAAGTGCCGTCAAAAACAGCGTACTCGTAAAATCCCAAAGAATTTAAGAAAAAAAGTTAACCTTGAAATTTATGGGTCTTTACATTACTCCCACCTTAGGAATTTACATCCCTGTAAAGCTACATTATAAACTAGGGAAACAAATGATGGTACTGTGCAAGCATCTAAGCCTCCCACTCCCATGTCCTCTCCTTGAGGTTTCCATGATGCCACCTGATGCGCACTAGAGGAGTCAACCATCCATGTAGGACCCACTCCTGTCGATCCTCGATCTCCTCTGGGACCTCCGCAAATGATGCCCTGTCATCGATGTCCAGCTCTCTATGGTCGATGATATGCATTGGGTCATGCACATATCTCCTCAGCTGAGATACGTGAAAGACTTCGAGTACCTAGAGCAACTGATATGGAAGAGCCAGGCGATAAGCCACCTCGCCTATCCTGCTGAGAACCTAGAATGGTCTGATGAAGGGCGGAGATAACTTGCTGCCCTAACCAAATCTCTGTAATCCAGGTCGAGGTGAGACCTTTATGAAAACGTGGTCACCATCCTTGAACTCTAGTGGTCTCTGCCTCCTATCATCATAGGACTTCTGTCAGCTCTGAGTTGTCCTCATCCAATCCTGGATGATATGAACCCTCTCTATCATAGCATGAACCATCTTTGGTCCTACGAGTGCGGACTCCCCAGGGTTAGTCCATCATAGAGGTGATCTACAAGGTCGGTCGTACAATGCCTCGTATGTTGTCGTCCTGATGGTGGAGTGGTAGCTGTTGTTGTATGCAAACTCCACCAAAATTTGGTGATCCTCCCAGCTATGACCAAAGTTGAGGACACATGCACGAAGCATGTCCTCGAGAGTCTGAATGGTCCTATCCGTCTAACCATCCGTCTGAGGGCGAAAGGCAGTGCTCAGGCATAGCAGCGTCCAAAATGCCTCCTAAAACCCCTTCCAAAGCCGTGAAGTAATGCGAGCATCACGATCGAAGATGATAGATGATGGGACACCATGAAGCCGTACGATCTCCTGAATGTAGAGGCATCCCAATCTCTCCACTGAGCCCTACTCTCTGATAGGTAGGAAGTGGGATGACATGGTTAGTCAGTCCACGATCACCTAGATGGATTCGTGTCCTCTGAATGTACATGGAATACCTATCACGAAATCCATATATATCCCATTAAACATCCACTCTGGGACCTCTAAGGGTTGTACCAAGCCTACTGGTACATGGTGCTCTGCCTTCACCTGCTGGCAGGTGAGGCATCGTGAAATGAACTATGCCACAGCCTTCTTTATACCCGGCCACCAGTGCTATCGTCTGAGGTCCAAGTACATCTTCGCTACTCCTGGATGTACTGCCAAAGGGGAAGTGTGAAACTCCCTCAACACCTCCTCATGTAATGCAACTGGTACCATGGTATTTCCTCTGAAAAGGATGATGTGCTCTCCTCCTATAGAAAATCCATCAGGTGTATGTTCTGTGGATATCTATGCACGTCGCATCTCAGAGTCAACATCCCAACGTTGTGTCTCTCTGACCTGCTAAAGTAGTGGAGGAGTGACAGTGAGCGACTTTAGAAAAGCTACGACATCTCTATCCATGAAGGATATCTGCAATGCAGCTAGCTGCTCCATCGCCTCTCCAAATAGCTGAATACCTAATCTCCTGCTGAGAGCATTAGCTACTACGTTCCACTTCCCAAGAGTATATACTATCTCAAAGTCATAGTCCTAGAGGAACTCGAGCCATCTCCACTGTCTCAGGTTCATGTCCATTTGCGAGAAGATATACCTGAGACTCTAGTGGTCAGAGTAGACTGTAAAGCGTTCACCCATTAGATAGTGCCACCACATATTCATGGTGAAGACCACTACTACTAACTCTTGGTCATGGGTAGCAAAGTTCTACTCATGCTGCCTTAACTATTGTAAACCATAAGAGATCACTGGCCGCTCAAGCATCAGGACACACCTGAGTCCGGTCCCTGATGCATCGCAGTAAACTATGTACCCTACGCCCTCCTCTGGTAACCTCAAGATGGGTGCAATGGTCAATCTCTGTCTCAGCTCCTGGAATCTCTACTGACATCTATCTTACCACACGAAGGGTTTTACCTTCTTCTTCAAAGCTGAAAGTGGTGCTGTAACTCTGGAGAAGTCCGGCACAAATCTTCGATAGTATCCAGCCAGTATTAGGAAGCTCTACACCTCAGTCACGCCCCTTGGTGGCTCCCAAGTTAGTACTGCCTCGATCATCGCAGGATCCACCAAAAATCCCACCTCATAGATGACGTGCCCCAAGAAGTGGAACTCTCGAATTTTGAAATGACACTTTGAGAGTTTAACATAAAGTTGGTGCTCTCGGAGTGTGTCCAGTACAATCCGCAAGTGGTAGGTGTGCTCCTCCTCAGTGGTCGAGTGAATCAATATGTCATCGATGAAGACTATGACAAATCGATCGAGGTAAGGCTGGAAGATCATGTTCATGAGACTCATTAACACAGCTGGAGTGTTGGTTATGCCGAAAGGCATAACCAAGAACTCATAGTGGCCATACCGACACCTGAAGGTCGTCTTCTGCACATCCTCGTCTCGAACTCTGAGATGGTGATAGCCTGACCTGAGGTCTATCTTCGAGAACCATCATGCTCCCTTGATCTGATCAAAGAGGTCGTCAATACTCATAAGTGGATACTTATTCTTCATAGTCACCTGGTTCAAGAGATGGTAGTCGACACACAGTCGCAATATCCCATTCGCCTTCTTGGAAAACAAAATCGGGGAAGCCCAGGGTGAAACACTGGGTCGAATGAATCCCTTGCCCTGTAAGTCCTCCAGCTGTACCCGTAGCTCACAAAGCTCAGCGGGAGCCATCTGATATGCTGGAGTGGATATTGGGGTTGTCCTGTGGTAATGTTTAATATAGAAGTCTACCTCTCTACGAGGAGGTAGTCTGGGAAAGTCGTCAGAAAAAACATCCTCATAATGATCCACCACAACAGGGAAACTCAGACTCCACACATCTACTGCTCCAAGGATGAGACTAGCCAAATGATGTGTGATCGGCTGCCCTCTCCTCTGCGTGAGTCTGTCCTGTGCTACAAAGGCTCCCTTCTCGCCGTTGAAGGTGAACCTACTCCCATCTTTGCGGAAACACTGCACCTTGCGCCTAATACAGTCGATCTGAGCATGGAGTGTAGATAACCAATCCATGCCCAAGATGACATCTTAAGGCCTCGACGCCACTACAAGAAGATCCCAGCCGAAGCTCTCACCTCCAAGAGTAAGCTCAGACTACCGGCACCAGTGCGTAATCGTCGAGTCTGACCCCGTAGGAGTCTTTAGCTGTAAGGATTGATCCAACAGCTCTGTCAGACTCTCCGAGCTCCGAACAAGGGAAGTGACAATGAAATAATGAATTGCTCCTGTGTATATAAGAACTACAACAAGGGTGGAGTCGACACATATAGTACCTCAAATCATCTCAGGTGCGCCGTGGTCGTAAGCCTACACTTCCTGAAGCTGAGCATGCCTCTGTCCACTTGCTACCTGTGGTCGGGGTGGACCTCCTGGTGGTGGTGGCAGTAGAGCCCCGAAGCGTCATCCACCACCTGCTGCTCGGCCAGCTCCTCTACCTCATCCACCTACTCCCTGCGGAACACCACGGTCGAACCTATGCCTCTGCCTGGGAGGTCCCTCAACTATCTTCTATTCCTCTTCATGGCAGGTCGGGTAGTCACGTGCCATGTGGCCCTTCCTGCCGCATGCACAGCACTGTCTGCCTCTTGTATGACTGGCTCTGCTGCGTGTGCCACGCACCTCCGAACCAATATCATGTGGTCGCACACATGATGGTCTGGTCCGCCTGGAACTCTATGACATCTGTCTACTTCCGGCTGCAGAAGACTCTGCTACGTGTCGCCCTATGGTAGGACTCGTTGCTAGTGTCTGCTCTGCATGAAAGCTCTCCACAAGAAGGGCTCTCTCTAGTACTCCTTCCTGCATCGAAATACTGAGGGAGACCATCGATGCCCGGATCTCATGCCTCGGTCCCAGATCGAAGGTCTGGGCCCAGAAGAATGGGTCCCATACCATGTTCGTGGAGTAGCATGAGAGATTAGTAAATCTCGCTGAGTACTGGGCTACTATCATGCTGCCCTGCCACAACTGTAGTAGCTCCTAAATGCACACCGTATAGAGGGTGGATGGAACGAACTCCAAGAAGAAGAGGTTCTCGAAGTCCGTCCATAGTAGAGATGGATCGAAGTGCACTTGGAGCATCAGGATCCACCATCTACCTGCTGCTGTGTGCTGGAGACTCGCTACAATGATCAACATGAGGTCAGCTAGTGTCCCTACTAATCTGAAGACTCAGACGATAGCCTCCTGCCAATCCTTGGATGCCTAAGGGTCCATCTCTCCACGGAACCTGGGCAGCCTATGATGCTAAAACTCGTGCAGTTCACTCAGGCGACGTGCACTCTCAGCTTTTGGGGCTGGTGGCATCGGTGGCTTGGTGGGTAGAGGTATCGTCGGTGTCTCCGTTATAATGGGGCCCTGCACCGAGGCCTCTTCGCTCGGTGGGATGCCATCTTTCACAAAGCTCGGAACCCTAGCTGGCTGTTGTCGTGGGGCCATCCTGAAAAGAAACAGGTGATCCACGGTTAATACAGTATACCTGGTTAGCTAACACAAAGTAATCACAAAGATAACTTTTGAAACACACATGAAATCAATGTTTTCATGCACTGAGTCAGAAATCCGAAGTCAGGGTCCTGGTGTATGGATACGTCGGCCACCACACCAACACTGGAATCCCTATACTAATAACCAAACTCAATATCCTTAACATTATTGCTTCACATAGAATAAATTATCAGAGTCTTATGTTCTGTGGTAGAACTGACTCCTATGATACCAATTTGTCACGACCCATCCTCAGAGCCCGTACCGTGACTACCCGAAGCTCGCCTTCAATAGGCCAGGGGCTGGCGACTAGCACTGAAGTCGTAAATCCCGGAAAAAAAGGGAAGTAATTGCCTTTATATAAGAAAACTAACACAATAGTGTATGCAAGCTGCAGTAAAAAATAAGTAAACTGAGTACAAAAGTAAGTGATAAAAATTAAATGGGCCAGAATACAAACCCAACTGGAAGTACAGTACCACTGAAAAGAAAGTACAACATCTGAAAATTAAAGAAGCAACCACCGGGTCGTCCTCCTACTATCCCACCTGAAGGGTGGGTATAGATGGTCTCCTCATCTCCTTGGGTCCGGTCGTCCGCTCCGTGTATGTCCCGCCAAGTGGTCCACCCCTAGGTACCGTCCCGCTCCACTATACTCCACCTCGATCAGTGTTGTCTTTCATCTACTTCCAACACAACGTAGTGCGGGCATAGACCATGCAGGGGTGAGTATAAGATACTCAGTAGGGACCCTGAGACTCCTGATGGTATCCCAGAATCCAAAAAGGTTATACCACAAAGGAAAGATAAATAAAACAAAGTATCAACCAACTCTACTTAGGTATATGACAATACATATACCTAAGTCATCATTTCTAGTTCGGCTCCAACTCACGACCCCATGTACAACCCAGTCCACACAGGAAATCACAACCCAATCCACACAGAAAATCAAGTCAATCGTATCGATGATATTGATTGAAAGTCAAGACTCGTCTCACACATGTATACTACTCATGAAGATGGGTGGAGATGATTAGATGTAATCTCTGAATCATCATTTTTTCCGAACCCACGTAGGATCCAAGTATAGAAGTCGTCGATGCCGAACCCACGTAGGATCCAAGTACAGTAACCATCGCTGTCAAACCCACGTAGGATCCAAGTACAATCGTCCTCACTACCAAACCCACATAGGATCCAAGTATAGTTTTCCTCGCTGCCAAACCCATGTAGGATCCAAGTACAGTCGTCCTCGCTACCGAACCCATGTAGGATCCAAGTACAGTCGTCATCGTCATCGCAGCCAGCTCTAGAGTTCCTGCACACATCATGCTCGATTCTAGGAGGGTCCGCTCAATGAGCCAAGAGGGTCGATACATCAACTTCCACGAAGTCCTGAGTTGATGTATCACAGAGTTCCATCTTGTCAAAAGGAACTCAACACGACAGACAGTGCTTTAATCGGATTCCCGGTCTGAGAGATATTGATTTTTCCGTCCCGGGGGCCCTGTTGGTTTTTTAATCTAAAACCAACCCAACCATACTCCAGCTGCGTCCAAACCTCAAGTGGAGTAAGCCAAAAGAACCATCTCACTAAGAGGAATTCAACGTAATTGATGGTACGTCAATCGGACGTCCGGTCCTTAAGTTATAAGCGTTTCCGCTCCAAGGGCCTGGTTGGTTTCGGATTCGAACCAACCCGGCCATACCCAAACTTCGCTGAAACATCAAGTGTAATATACCGAAATGACCATCTTGATCCAAGGATACCTATGAAATAGATGATGCGTCGATTGGAGTTCTGTATCCCAAGATATGGGCGTTTGTACGAACCTGGTATGAAAATAGGGGGTCTGGGCCAGGTCCGACCCGGGTCGACCCGGCCTGGGTCCGGGTCCGGCTTGCGGCTGGGTGTGGCCCGGTCCGGTGGGGCACGGCTGTCCAGGCCTGCATGGCCTGCGGCTGGCCTGGCCCCCATGGCCTGCGGCCCGGTTCGGAGGCTGGCCGCGGCTTGGAACTGGACGAGCGGGGCGCACAGGGGGGCGCCGCCCCCGTGTTTCTGAAACGGCGGACCCGTGGGGTCCGCCTTAAGAATTTTTCTGGGGGTTACACCCCTCTGTTTTCTGAAACAGCCGGCCGTAATGGCTGGCCTTGGTGTAACCACAAGACCCGCTAGGGTCCCCCCTCCAGGTGGCGCCGGCGGCCAGCTGTGGGTGTCCGCCGCAGCCTTAGGCCGTGACTCTTCTCTAATAGGCGCGGCGCGACAGCGCCGCACCCCTCCGTCGCGGCCCACTCTGGCCGCGATCCCTTCGGCCTCACCAGCACATCGTGACAGTGCCACCCACCATCGTCGCAGTCCACGCCTGGTCGCGTCCTCCTTCGGCCTCACCAGCGAGGCGTGGCGGCGGTGCGCACCTCCACCGCGGCCCACTCCTAGACGCGGCCTCCTTTGGCCGCACCGACATGGCACGACGGTGCCACGCACCACCGTTGTGCCCGCTCTGGCCACGGTCTTCTTTGTCCCAGCGTGGTGCAACAACACCGCACCACCTTCACCCTGATCATCAATGTTGATCAACAATAAAAAGGGGAGGAGGATCGACAGTGTTTGCGCGGTCTGATCTCCTCCCATTAGGACGATAACAAGCGGCCAATCTTTAAGCAACAAAGATCGATAAATAAATCTTGAATGAAGATAACCCCTACCTCGAAGAAAGTTTGTGTTTGTCAAGAACCACAGATGATGGCATCATTTCTATCATCGACGGTTTCTCCTCCCTTGTCATGGAGGAAAAAGATGAGGGAGAAACTGTGCCACCGAGTCGACGTTCTTTGTCGGAGAGTTGGCGTTCTTCATTGGAGAGTTGGCATTCTTCGTTGGAAAAGATGTTATTAAAAAACAACTAGAGCTCTCTCCTCCAATTTTCAACACAACAAGCCAACCCACAAACAAAGTAAGGCTCCTCTTATTTTATCAAAAAATTCCATGCATTCAAATTACAATATTTAAACACTTAATTCAATTAATTGATTATGTGTGTGTTGGCATGAATTAATGTGGTAGATTTTGGAGTTACCCAATTAAATACAAAGGTTTAATGGGGGGTTTAAGGAATGTGAAGGATAGGGGCTCGGGAGGGCCCCACCTCAAATTTATCCTCACATGGGTAGTTAGGATGTTAGTGGGTCCCACCATAACTCCTCTATGTAGGATAAAACCACTTTAGTCAATGAATAAAAAATGTTCCACATTTTTATTCTCTTCTTATTTAAACCCCAATTTTTCAACTCCTTCTCCCATGCAAACGCATCTTCAGTAAAGGTCCTATTAAGCAATTACTGGTGCTACGGTTCCATCAGTGCCCTCAGATTTCAATTCCGGGTACCGGTTCAAATAATAGAAAAACCCGCTCATTCGTTCATTGAACGTACCTAAGATGAACTTCAGAAATGGATTTCGGGCACACCAGGCCTCGGAATCAAGTGCCGTCAGAAACTGCGAACTCGTAAAATTCCAAAGAATTTAAGAAGAATAATTTCCTTGAAATTTTAGGGTCTTTACAGGATGAGATCGATGGTGATCCTTTCCACCAGTAGTGAGGTAGAGAAAGATACATTGGGGGTGAACCTTGGGAATGTAGTGAGAATACAATAAATTTTGTAAAGGAAGTGATAATAATCATTGAACATATATCCTAAACCTTGTAAAAAGTAGTGTGCTTTACGTGTATTTGGTAAATTGGCACATTTCCACTGTATGTTCCTTGAATTAGCTTAGTGAGGTTGAAATAAGTAAAACCACTCTGTCTCGTGCATGTGTTTAGTTTTTGTTCATATATTTTTATAGGAGAAAGAGAGAAGTGTGTTTGTTTAATAATGAAAGAAGATTCCAAGGGGCTATAATTTTAATCCTTCATTCCATGATTCACCCCCCCCCCCCCCTCAGGATATTTGATATAGTCAACCTAACAATTGGTATCAGAGAAAAAGGTTAATTTCAATTTCTCTCTCTCATGGGTTTCTATAGAGGCTGTCAATAGAAAATGGATTTAGATTTTGATGGGAATAATTTTAATTATGAAAAAATCGTATAAATCACTACTTCCAATCTAGGGGAATGAATGTGTTTACATCAGCGATGCATGATATTTTGGAAAATATTGATAGTAGTGATTTATCATAAGTTGAGTAAATAGAATTGGATGTCAATACTAAAGGAATTAATTCTTTAGTGGGATCCCTATCCAATATAATTTATATAAAAGAGATTACATGTAAAAAAACACATGTTATGTGGGTAAATATATAGAATATATATAAAGTATTTTAAATGTTTAGAGGGGTAAAGTTGAAGGATTTCTAGAACATGTATGAATATTTGAGAATGAACCTAAATGAATCTATTGATTCATTATTTAATAGTGTTAATTTTATAGTGTAAGACATGTATGGTCTTGGAGAATTCATTAAAGATATAAATAATGTGAAGAGTATCTTGAGGAAACATCCACGTCGGTTCAATCTGAAAGATTTAGTTTTGGAAGATAAAGATACAAAGAATATAACATTGGAATACTTTCTCAAAACCTGTATACCATATAAAATGAGAAATGATGAAAAATAGGGGGAAATCCAAATAGGGGTCATTCAATTACATGAAGAATTTCTCCATTAAAGATGGACTAGAAGATGAAGAAATAGATGAGGTAATGTCGTTCCTTTCCTGAAATCATTAATGAGGAAAAGGAAAGTTCAAATGGAAAATTTCACTTGCCTTCTTTTCATGTGGAAATGTTGGACATCTTTCATCAAGGTTCCCTAAGAAGTTTCAAGGAGTTGAAGATGAAGTTGAAATTCCAATGAATAAGCCTTCAGCCTATGTAAAAGTGAAGAAATATTGTAACATAAATTTATTCAAAAATAATAATTTACTTTCTTGAGAGGATGATAGTTCCAAAAAATGTAGGTATATGAATTAGAAGACTGTATGGATCTTAAAGTTGATTTTATGGTGGTAGTCATCATAAATTATATAATAAAATCAGAAAGTGAAATTGAAGAATGTGATGTTGAAGGAGTAGTATACCTTTAGGTCGAGCTTGAATCCACTCTTGAGGAAATAGATGTTTGGAGATCCAAAAAGAAGAAATCTAACAAATTGGTTCACGATATGAAACTTTATATGGAGAACCATGAAGAAGAGAAGATTTATAGGAATTAAGAAAATTAACACATTGAAGTATATAATTCCAGAACGATCTGATAAAGTTATTAAGTACAGGATAAAAATCGGATAATATAATAGACAAATCAATAGTTTGACATAATCTTGAAAATATGGAATCAAACATATTTATGAACTTGAAGAGGATGTTGTTAGCCTATGATTAATATTTGATGATCATGAAACATTATTCACTATCAATATGATATTAGGAAATACGATCATACCAAAAATAGAAAATATGAAAGTAGAGAATAGTAGTCCAGCAAAATATAATCAATAGTAAATTCAATTTATAAGGCTATTATGGGTCTTGATTGCAAACAAAAAATAGTAATGGTAATATGTATACCAAAAGAACCCACAATGATACTGAGGATTAATTTGGGTAAGAAGAAAGATATGATGTTTTATAAAACTAAAGGGATAACTAGTGGTGTTGTATTACCACAAAGAAATTTACCCTGCATGAGATGTTATTATTGTTGAAAGGTGAGACACTTACAAAACGTATGTTTGGTAGCAAAGAGGTATAGAAGGATGTAAGACCAACATAGGAATTCATAATGTGATGAACCTTCTAGATCATCATTTTATGGTCACTACTTCAGGTGTAGAGGATTTGAACACCTGTAAATATATTTCTCATCAACTGTACAGAGGAATGTGCATAAGCAGACTGAATGTGGTCATATGCAACAACCAAATATTTCATCAAATGAGCAGAAAATTCAAAATTGATTTGCAGCTCTGTAGAATGAAGTTGGTACATCATACACTGAGGAAGGTCAATATTATTAATCTATATTGGTTTTGAATTCAAACACATAGAGGAGAATTAATAAGTTATTTAAACAAGAATTCATTATTTAAATTTACTTTAAATCATCCAATCGCACTGGTGTTTGGATTATTGATAGTGGATGCACCTCTCATATGACAACTAATAATGATCTAAGGACCAGAATCAAGTATGAGAATAAAGGTATCATAAAATTTAGTAATGATGATTGATTTATGATTTTTATCCCTTTAAAATATGAGTTTGTTTGAAAATACATGATACATGTTTTTATCATAATTGTTGAAGGTCTCAGTCATAACTTGCTTAGTAGTAGTCAACCGTGTGGCTCAAGAAATTCTATAAACATTTCAAAGAAAATATGGGTCATCATCAAGAAATATGGTGAAATTGTTTTTCAAGGAAATTTTCTTAAAGGAAATAACTATCTGTGATTACTAAATAATTTATGTTATTTATTTCCAATGATGAAGAAAATAAGTTAGGGAATAAACGCCTTGGCCCTTTAAGCCTAAAATACTTAGATGATCAATTAAAATATGATTTTACTTAAGACCTCAATTTATTATCACATGATCATACCCTTATTTTTTATTCTTATCAATATAGGATGATCATTCAAAAAGACATATATGGAAAAAGAGAAAAGGTCAACAAAATTTCTTGAGTTGTAATATATTTATTTGTGTTTAAAAATTTCACCAAGGGATATTTATGGAAGGAGATATTTTGTTCTATTCATTTATGAATATAGCATAATGGAATGGGTTTCAATCATCACTACCAAATATAATTTATTTTATTGCATAAAAACTTATCGAAGTGGAGTTAAGATGTTTTTGGGTCAAACAATCAATAAGATTCAACTAGTTAATGGAATAGAGTTCACAAATTTCCCTGTAGAGTATTATCTTGAGAAACATGAGATAATTCTTCGAGTTTCAGTGGTAAGAACTCCACATTAGAATGGAGAAGTTGAGATAAGAAATAGGATTTCCAGCAAAATGGCTAGAACAATGCTCCTTGAGAAATACCTTCCAGATAAATTTTGTAAATAATTATTGATGATTACAGTCTACACATAAAATAGAGTGTTACTATGTCCAAAATAATATAAGACTTCATTTTAGCTATAGTATGGAAAGAATACATCATTTATGTAATTTAGAATCATTATAAGTAAGTGTCTTATTATCAAAAAGGATAAACACATGATGTTTCAATATCATGGAGATGAAGGGATGTTTTGTGGATACTCAAAGAAAGGAGAAGAATATAAATGATTTAATAAGTGTTTAGGAAATATTGTTAAAATCCATGATGTGACCATAGTTCAGAATGAGAAGAATATTCAGAAAAATATTTCTTCAGTCTCAGGAGAATAATGTTGAAGAAATAAGCAGATTATAGGATACTACAGTTCTATAGGCTAATTTAGAATAACAATCAGATGATGAGAATAGTGAGGATAAATCAGTATATGCATAGAGACCAGTGAGAAGAGCTAAAATTGATAGATAAAACATAATTAGTAATCAGACAGTGCCACTTTAGAAAGGGAGGATGAAGACTCGACATCAATAATCATACTTATCAAGGGTAGAGAATAAATGTTTTATTAATAAATTTTGAGACGAGAATTGTGTTCAGCCAATGAATTAATATCTTGACCAAATTGAGAAGAATCGTACATGGTAGATTTATTTAAGGCCAACAGATAAAAATGTCATTATGAAAAAATGCAACTTTCCTAAAAAATGAATGAAGATGGTGTTTTTATTTGAAACAAAGTGTGACTAGTGTGAAAATAGAACTCTATGATATAGGGTAACAATGTTGATGAAACATTTAAACCTGTTGAAAGGATAAGGACAATTTGATTATTCTTGGTCATAGCCAAGTAAATAAAGTTCAATGTTTTCTAGATAGACGTAAAGTCAGCATTTATGAATGGGGTCCTAGAATAAGTCTTTTATATTGATAATTCATATGGTATTCTCATTCATGATGATTATAGACGATTTTTTTGGCTAAATAAGGATTTATATCGTTTGAAGTAAGCACCCGTAGCATGGTATTCATGGCTAGATCAGTTTCTAAAAATTAATTGTTTCTCGAATGGTGGAGTTAATAATGATATATGTTTTAACCATTATAATAATCAAATGATGGTGGTATTGGTATATGTCAATGACATAATCTTTGTAGTATTAGATAAATCATAATGGAAAATATTTTCTGAATTCCAAAAAAATGAATTAAAAATGTCAATGATTGGTGAGATGACATTTTTATTTGTATTACAAGTCATACAAGGAAGGAATGATGCATTAATTTCTCAATACAAATATTACATGGTGGTTTTGAGAATATTTTTAATGAAAAGTACCAAGTATATGAAAACTATAATTTCTAATTGAAAGAAACAATCAAAATATTATTATAGAAAGTCGGTTAATATCATAAAATATAGAAAAATCATTAGATGTTTACTGTATTTGATAGTGACAAAACCAGATATTGTTTTTTCCATATTCCACGTAGTGAGTTATCAAAGAAATCCGCAAAAAATCATATTCTTTCAGTGAAAATAATACTTCATTATATTAAGGGAAATATGAATTTTGGTTTGATGTATAATTATAAATATTAGTAAGAGGTATTGGGATATAAAGATGCAAACTCGCTCAGTTCATCACTTGATAGGAAATCAACATCTAGAGGTGCTTTCTATCTTGGTGGAATGTTTATTTCTTGGCTATGTAAGAAGAAATATTCCATTTAATTAAGAACATTAGAAGATAAGTATGTTATAGACACTCAATAATTCATGTAGTTCTTATGGATAAAGCTGCATTTTGATTATATGATAGCTAAATTTATGTCTCTGATCGGAATCCACTGTGATAATTCAAGTGTTATCAATCTTATAAAAAAAATTCCATCACAAAAAGACAAAGCCCATTGAAATAAAATATCATTTTATCAAGGTGAAGTTGGAGAAAGGGCTTGGGATGTCGGAGTATGGTCCTATAAAACTATAGGGTGTATAAATTCGAAAAATTACTAAACCAAAGAAGCATTTTATAGGAATCGACTACATCTATGAGTATAGTTGACTCACCACACATGAAACGTGTTTATGTGGCCCCCCACGCTCTCTCTGAGGTATGGTGTCCTTTTCCCTAATGTGCTAATTTGTGTTCTTAACCCTGTTGCAGACCTAAATGGAAGGTTCTTTAGGTTCATTGATAAAGGGGGAGAAATTTTGGCTATGAAAGGGAGAAAAATTATTAGTCAAGACATAGGGAGAAGTGGCGAAGTTGATCAGAGATATAGGGGGAGTTAATGCTGTTAGGGGGAGCAGCGAGATGACGGGAGTATAAAATCATAAGATACTAGATGTGATCTATCAATGGTTACATATCATGATAGCTAAGTATTGTAATAAATTCATAATAGTGGTTTTGGAATGGAATTCAGTTATTCATTGAAGAAATTATCATTATACTCTTGTTTCTCAGGCCGAGCATTGATCATGTGTGCCTAGAGTATGTGTTGAGTAAATTTTTTATCACTATTTGAAATTGTATGAACCTACTAGTTTTAGAATATGAATGAAGCCATAAATAGGTATTGAATTATGAAAGTACTGCCAACATACCCAAAGGGGGATATTGTTAGGAAACAATCCCACAAGCTAACATTTATGTATTGTTGGGCAGATTTTTTTGATAACAAAGAAGGATTCCATGGCGATTTTCCATGTTATGGAGATATTTTTGAAAATAAATTTTCAAAAAGAACTTTGAAAAATAAATAGAAAACCATGAGGCAGTACAAAAACAATGTATATATGGTGGCGTTGTTTTCTAGTGTTTGCCAAAAAAATTTCCCTAACAATTGTAGAATGGAGAAAAGTGTTTTCAAAAGAAGGAATTGCATGCCAGTATTAATGAGTCTTGTAATTTTGTTATCCATTCATGTTTCATGGTCATAAAATCAAAATATTTCTATAGAATGAAGGGCATGAAGTTTTTGGAGCACATCACATGGTGACAAGCGTGACAGAGGCATGGGAAAATGTACTAGAACATCTGTGGAAAAGTGTAACTCCATGAACTCAGTGTAATCAAAATGCCTATTAATATATGGATACCACCTCATTTTAAATAATATAAACACATAGATAAAAATATATCTTTGGTCATGCATGTAGTGTGGGCACGCAAGTAGAGAGTTATTTAGAAGTTGCATACCAGATGTAAATTTTGCGCCAATAGTGAGTTTTGTGTTAAAGTGTGTGTGTCGTTAAAGTATTGGGTATAAGAAGGTTCTGTCTCACAAGTTTATTTTTGTGAAAAAGTTACTTTTTTTGTGAAAATAGTAACACATGCATGTCATGATTAAAGTAGTGTGCATGTCACCTTGAGGATGCACGAATTTTGGAAGTTTCTTAGTTTATTTGTAGTAAAGAAGTATTAATCACTGGATGAAAGTAAAACTTTAATAGAGCGCATATATATAGTTTAGGATGATTAATTTGTGCAAACTAAGGGACCTAAAATACCATAAACTGTGTGTGGATCCCTTACAAGAGTAGCGAGTGAAGGAAGATGAAGTTTTTGATTGTCTCCACTAACAGTTTGCTAGAGAAGCAGACATAGGGAGTGACCCTTGGGAATGTAGTGGAATGAGCATGAATATTATAAAGGTAGTGATCCAGGGAATATAATATATATCACAATAAATTATTAATAAAGGATTATCATAAAGATGGTAAAAATAGAGAAGATAATGTTTTCAATTATAATGATGTTTCTGAACTAACTTTCTATGGTGATGAAATTAGATATGCAAAACAACTAACTGCCAAAAACTACAGGAAGCAAGGAAAGGAAATAAATATCAGAAAATTGAGAAAATTTATTTGATGGTTAGATAGATTTATAAAGAATAATATGATTTATGTAATGGAACTAGAAGTGAAAAATAAATGGAAACCAATGTATAATGGCCTAAATTAAAAATGGTAATATTTTTTTTTTCTATGTTCAGTTAATATTTTCATTTTGAAAATAAATATCCTAGTATGAATGTATTAATTGAAAAAATTAAAAATTAAAAAAATATAAATTACAGATGTCTATAAAAATTAAAAGGATAATTTGAGGAGGTTATTAAAAAAATTTAAAAATAAAACTCAATAAAATATAGTTCTTACAAACCGAAAATTATTATTTAAATGAAAAATTTTACAATGATTTAGAGTTTTAAAAAAAAAGATAATAAAAATATAAATAAAGTAATTTTATGATTTAAATAAAATTTATATATGTTTTTTCAAGGCCAGGAATTGTATGATAAGATGATTTGAATGATGAAACCTATTAATATCTAGAGTGTTTTCGGTCATAACAAACGAATACTTAAGTAATATAAGACATGCATAATTTAGAGTTATAAAGGAAATATATTTAATGTTATATGCCTAAAATTTGGACTAAAATGACACTATGATGATGAATGTTCAATGATATTTCCTTAAAATTTTTCCCAAACTAAAACATTTTTCCCAAAATTTATATTTTAGATTACCCTCACATAAATGTTTGATTTTTTTGGTACCAAATAATTAAAAAGCTAACTTAATTGCACCCAAGATTCCTTTGGTACCAATAATATTTTTCATTTAAATAAATTTTCAGAAATCATCCATTAAGAGTGTTAAAAATTGATGGTACATATAATGAGTATTATCTAGACATATGGTTGGATATCTATTAATGTTTTTATCTCATAATCAATTCAATTGAGTCTTTATACTATTCACTGATTATATAAAAGGAACAATTTTAGGATTTACTGAAGTAGGTTTATCTAATAATGTTGTGATTATGAAAGTATTATTTATTGATGGTTTAAAATACAACTTAATTAGTATTCCTAAATTATAAGATGATATAAATAGAGTTAAAATTTGACATAAAAATGTTTAATTTTCCAAAATGAAACAATTTTATTTTATTCATATAGGAAAGAAAATATATATTCAAATGATTTTAATGATTTAGAAAAATATAATGTTAAGTGTTTAAAATTTATAGATATAGATGATATATTAAGGTATATGAATCTTCTACAGAGGAACATTAAATTGTCGCATAATTTTTTAATGTATGGATATGTAACTATGAAAACTAATTTAATAATTAGTAATAATTTTGATTATGATTCATTTTTTAAATACTTAATAGAAAAATTGCATCATGTATGTGCCATTTCCTCAGAAAAACTTAATATATTTGAGATTAAATATATCAAAATTCATTTTCATTACCAACTACTTGACATGAATATATTTACATGACCTCATTTTGTCCTCAATCATTATGGATTAAATAAATATTATATGGTTATAGTCTTAATTTTGAAAAATTTTCTAATTATTATAACAAGTATTCTACTATATCAATTTCATGTAACCCTATTCAAAATTCTAGAGAAAATTATATTGACATGGGATTTAAGTTTATTAGAAACTGTGTTACAAAAGGATATATGTTTTGGAAAAAATGCTCTAACAGATAATCAAATTACTGATATTTTTACTAAACCCTTGGATGAAATTATATTTTATAAAATAAAGGATGAACTTTTGATGATGGATTTTTAGTTATTACCAACCAATTAATGGGAATTTTTCCTTTATTTTCTAGTTTTTGACCTGATTTATTTCAATATGATTTTAATTAAATTTATTCTATGTTACCTTTTTTGAAAATTACAAAACAGGGAGAATTTTTTATAATCCTTTTTCTATTTTTAAATTTTCAAAAGTTGGAACTTTTTTAGTTCATGGTGTATTTGATTTCAAATTTTAATTTTTTTTATTTTATCATTTATTAAATTTCACAAATACCTCAAATTATTTTAAGTGAAAATTATAATTTTTCATATTATCTTATACTAATTATTAAATTCATCATTTGTGTGGTGGTTTTAATTATTTTATAAATATTTATAAATCTTTTATAAGGAATATTTATTAATTATTTTACTTATTCATAAACTATTTTTTATTTATCTTTTATTTATTTTATTCTTTATAATTATTTTTTGTAATAATATCTGAAAAATTAATTTATTAATGTTTTTATTTACCTTTACATAGCCTTTATAAAATGTGTTTCACCCTTACACAACTTGAAATTACATACCCTTATCAAAACCTTAATCTTAATTTTATGTGAGTTTTATAAATTCCTAGTAACATTAATTTTTTTTCTTTTTAACTTATTTGTTTGTGTTTTATCTATATTTATGAAACTCATATTTCCCATTTTACTATAACAAAATAACAAAAAATATTCTCTACATTTATATAGTTTTATGATAGTCAATACCTTTACACGAGTCTATTTTTTAGTTAAATATTACTCATCTATGTTTACATAGCTTCAATGAATTTAATCATACCATTACACATGATTTTAAAATTTTCACACTAGTGGAAAAATTTATATTTTATTTATCATGCCATAGTTCTAACCAATTAGGATTAATTTGGTACCTGTGTAAAACAACCAACATAAAATGAGAATGTTGAGAACCAATAGTGTAGATTATCATATCATATAAAAGGATTTCTAAATGGATTGAGAAATATCAATATATCATATTAGTGGTCATGGTCTGTTTATTTGTTCTTTTTATGTTAAAATGGAAAAAATTGTGGGTGTAATAGTGGGAATTGATAAATTTTATAGGTTATTATGTTTTCCATCATTTTGATATTTTGTTTTTCTACACATTCATATAAAGTATTATAAATATTTTATTTGTTCCATACATTAATATAATTTATATATTAGCTATGCGAAATTATTTTATTGTGGTATAAACAGATTTAAAGAGTGATTAAATATTTCCAACATTTTTCATTAGAACATTCAACAAATATTTAATTCTATATTTCTAATTTATTGTTCAATGCTAATGAAAATTTTAAAAGTTATTTTTTAGTGTTTTAGGTAGAGGAATACGTTTTTGTATTCATATTCCTATTTGTGGAATGTATTTTAAATTTTGAATATTATTGTTGAAGAACTTCTAACTGATATTTTTATGATCACATTGACTAACAATTATAGTTATATTTAAAAGTTATAAAAAAATATGATTACTATATTATGTTTTTTAACTTGGAATGAAGCCTTTAATATCATCTTTGGATAACAATTTTGAAAAAAAATCTTCTCTCTCTCTATGAATATTCTAGATTATTTTTATTTTTATCTAATTTACTTAAGGGTTTGAGGTTTTGATTGTATAGTGTTATTTAAAGGTATCGATGTTTATTAGAGAGAAAATTATTCTAGATACTAAAAACTCTTGAGATAACTATAAAATCAATAAACTATTAATATATAAGTTATCATTTGTGAACAGTTTAATAATTATTGGATGAAACTTAAAGGGAAAACTAATATTATTTGAATATTATTACCTTTTAGTGACATGTTGATTCATTACTCAAGAACCAGTGGTTTTTAATCATCCGTATACTTAGACATCTACGTTAGGGTTTCTTGTGTCTATATGAATTTTTTACATTCTTCTCAGTTGTGTTTAAATTATTGTTTTATGGTTTTTGGGAAAAAACATTCATTCAATTAGGTTTTGACACTTGAATTCTAATGGTAGGATATATTGGGTTCTAACTCCCATTATCTAAAGATATTGTTATAACATGTTGTTACATCTCATCAAAATTAAGTTTTATATTGGATAATCCCCAATAATAAATACTATGTTATAAGTGGTTAATTATTCTCCATTTAAAGATTGGTCCATGGTAAATAGCATAGCTCTCAAAAAGTATAGGCTTATGAAGGGTATATGTAGGTTGACAGAGAACCAAACCACTATTAAAAGTTTATTTCTTTTCTGTTTATTATTTTTCATCTTTATGTTATTTCTGGTGAATGATTATTAAATTTGATAGTAACTTTAATTAACTTATTATGAATATTTATTTCTTTATGTTCTGAAACTACTCTATTAACCTCCCTCGAGATTTTTTTTCTTAACATTGTAAAATTTGTTTCATGAAGAAAATACTAAAATTTAATAGAATTAAACAAAAAAAAGTAGCAACAAAAGTGACGAATGATTGTTAATAATTAACTTCGAAACCCAAAAATGATGCTTTATTTGACAAGATTATTATTGTGGGTATGTCAAAATGGATCTTGAAAACCCCTTTAAATACATCATGTGAGGTGGCTATATGTTTATCTATTATGTATCTGAAAAATCATCCACTACAATTGTTCAATTATTTATATTTTTAATTTTAAATATATCTGAAATAGTTTAAAATGGAAAGGTTTATATGTGATGTGTGATGAAAAATGGAAAAAATTAATAAAAAAAATTCAGTTAAAGAGAACTAGTGGTCATACTTTGGATGGATTGCCACTTCACCCTATCATTATCCTGAATATGAGGAATCCTCTATAACTCTTACTAAATGAGGCAATCCAAAAACTTGGATCTCTCACCCTTGCATTGAATTGAATATTTAATTCCAATACATTGTATCCATATTCTATCATCCATTACTTCCTTTGGGAGATGGGGGCAACCTAACAAATTCCAAGTATGTCACAATACCGCTGGCTCACTATATAGGAAACTACATCATGGGATCAATTTTATATAGTGGTAGTGAGGTCCCATTGCCTTACCTCCATCTCAAATTCAACCTCTCACATCAAATTTACTTACCCACCCACTCCAATAATCAATATATGGAATTAAATTTGAAGGGGAAATAATTGTGTAAATAATGAAAATGTCGACAACTGAAAATAGTAAACAAGATCATCAATCAAATTTAAAATTAATTCACATGATCCATTGTAAAACTATAATAAAACTAATAGAATAACATTCATTAAAAAAAGTTGGAAGGAGTTTTTAGAAGGATTTACCCCATCTGAATCAACTACTAGTGTGGTTTCAGTTATCAATTTAGATAAGATTACATGATGAAATATCTATGAAATACATAAAAACATTATGTAAAAATATAATATATCTTGAATGATAGAACCAAAAATCTCATTTTTCATCATCTTATTCTCCCTTTTATCACTAACTATCCTCTCCAATAATATATATGTATTTTGTTGGATACAACATCCATTTACATTTCATTTAATACAACCTCTTTATCATTTACTATCTATGAAATCATGTTGTGGCACCCTGATTATGTAATATGGAACTATAGTTATCCTTGACTAATAGAACAGTGTGGATTGGTGGTGATATACAAATATCATCTTTATCGATTCATTTTTATTTAATGTTTAGAACATTTCTCCATAGGGGACAATGGTACTCTAAATTTTCATTATGCAATTATAGCCACTTGTTATTCATAATGACTTGCTCCTTCACATGGAAACA
Source organism: Viscum album (assembly GCA_963277665.1). Classification (NCBI taxonomy): domain Eukaryota; kingdom Viridiplantae; phylum Streptophyta; class Magnoliopsida; order Santalales; family Viscaceae; genus Viscum; species Viscum album. The sequence continues at coordinate 2,075,573,007 of OY728128.1, read as the reverse complement.
TTCACTTATCCTACTTCAATAGTTATGATGTATCATTTATTAATGTATCATCATGAAAGTATCTTCTATCCTTATATGGATATGTATTTTTCTAGTTGTCCTATTGATATCCATGGACCAACATGGTATTAATATTCAAAATAGGTGAGCTGGAATGGAAATTTCGTGAAACTAGAAGGGATTCTCCGTCATGTAGTGAATATTGTATATGAAGATAGAAATATCGTAAATTATATTTTCTAGGGGAAACTCCTTATTGGGAATATAATTATTGGAGTTAAACTTTTTCCCCAACATTTGTAGAAGAATAATAATTTTTCAATCTGAAAGCTACTCAAATAATCATCCTTGTTCAGCAACCACTATAGAGATGTATTCGATAGTGATATATTTTTTAATGGTATATGTACATGAGGAACAACCTTTTATCGTTGATGATATATTCTACCTAAAACTAATAACTAACTATTCTTAAAATTATAACCTTTTTAATCCATCTATTATTATTTAGAGTAAAATAGATGTTGGTTCCCCCTTTCTATCATGGATTTATGTACACCATATAACCATATATTCTTTTATGTTTTTCATTTTTCCATGCACTATTTTTGTTTTCTTCTTCATCTAGGACATTCACCACCACAAAAAGTTAGTATCAGATCCACTAGGGTTAAACAAAAAAAATAGAATAATTTTTGAGTGGATAGAAAAATAATGTTGGTACAAATTAATTTTTTCTAAATTATTTTTTAATTTCTCACAATGACAGTTCCAAGAGTGAAAAAAACATTGAAAATAGAGCTAAAAATATTTGGTAGATATGATAAACTTTTTGGTCAAATGTGGTGTGCTAAAATTCCCCCATCACCAGATAAGACAGAATTGTTCACACCATCAAATACCTTTTGGTGACTTTCCAAGTGTTATCTTTGGGGATCCATGTTAGTGTTACATCATCATTCATTCTCAACCATTGATATTGTTTTGGCCATATATTGGAAAATTTGACACTAATTTTGATGTTCAAGGAGTCGATTACCACTATTTCAAACATTTTAGACATGTCAATATAGTAATATTTTCATAATATAGATTTTATATATAGAGGGTATACCAATAACATGATTATTCGTACAAATTTAAATTATGTTATTTGAAAACACAAAATGGAATATCTTTTATATATTAAATATTTGTGGAATCCCATAGAGTTGACCACTAAACCCATTGTATTTCAATCAACGAAATTATTGAAAATACACCAAATCATTGAGAAGAAATCTATAAGTACCTAAAAAGTTTATATGGGTGCGATGTTCTCAATAGGAAGTGTTCCGCTCTAATCAGGTGGTGGATCGACAAGTGAATCTTCCAAAAAAATTACAATAAACATTTTTATTATATAATATAGTGAAAATTAGAAAAATTATATTTATAGACAATCACAAAGGAAATAAAACATGATACAATATCTTTTCAACCATAAGAGAAATATGGAAATATAGTATTGGAGCACCTGACTGAGTACCAAGTTATTTTTGGTCAGTCAAATTCCATGAAAATAATGGTTTTTGATTAGTTATAGGATCTTTGTATATTTAGTTCTATACCAAATTAATGGCAAACACAAGTCATGTTAGTCAATAATTTAGCACCTAATGAAAATTTCCTAGTTGAAATGGTGAAGGAAAAAATATTGAGTGAAGATTCTTAAATAAAGGATGAGGATTATACTCTGAAAGTGTGATTCTCAAATCAGGTGGTGGATTGACAAGTGTATATTCCAAAAAAAATCCCATGATTATTCTTCTTCTATTATATGGTGAAAATTAAAAAAATTATAATTATGGAAAATTACACAACATATATAAAAAATGATAGGTTTTCTTCTCAACCGTAAGTTAAAATATGGAAATAATATATTAGAGCACATGAGTGAGTTCCTAGGAATTGTTGATGAGTTAAATTCCATGAGAATGTTGGTTCGTGGTGAGTTGCTGGCACTCTGTATATATATTTATTTACCAAATATATGGGAAGCACTAATCATGTTGTTCAATAATTTATCACCTAATGCAAATATCATAGTTTAAATGTATAAGGAAAACATTTTGATTGAAGAGTCTCGAAGGAAGGATGAAGGATATACACTAGAATAAGAGGAAATTTTCATAGAATGAAAAGTGAAGTATAAATAGAATAAAAATATATAGGAAATGAACCTGAAGATTAAAATCATTGAAGTATAAATTTATTAAAATCCAAATCATGATATGACATGATGCTCTACTATTGTGTAAAGACCAAACACATTTTATAAGAGTTTCAAATTCTTATATAAGAGTAGAGGAATAAATAATGTAAACCCCAAAATAATAAATGTGATGTGGCCAATGATGAGATCATTATTATTCACTAAGACCACATAAACCTTATAATACAAGACTCTACATGGGTGATTGATTCAGTTCCTCCTACCAAATCACACCTAGAAGATATTTCTTGTCATCTTATATTATAGGGATTTTTGGAAATTTCAATTTGGAAAATGGTACTCAATAAAATATTATTAATATTGGAAACGTTTTTCTAGAGACAAATATTGTATACAGATTACTATTAAATGATGTGATGTATGTTCTTGATATTCACCTTAATCTAATATTCATTGTAATTCTAAACCATGATGGATACATTAATTCCTTTAGTGGTGGGGAATGAAATATTTTCCAAGGTAATGAAGTCATTTCTAAAGGAAAGAAAATTTAATCTCTTTATCTCATAGATGCTAGATCATAGGGAGGAGTAGTAAATGAATACATAAAGGATATTTTATATAAGCGTTCTATAAAAGGGTTTCTCAAATGAGTGAGAGATGAATGACAATACTCTATTGGAAGGATCTCATTCCTATAATCCAATGTGTACATTTGGATAGACATTTTGATTGAATCATGGGAAAAACACAGAGTATCTTTTTATGGTTATTTACCAATTAGAAAAGAAAAAAGTTTGATTTTGTACACATTGATGTCTACATGATCGAAACCAAGTCAATTAGGAGGTTTTATTTGGTTTGTTTCCGTTATATATTATCATTATATAAAATTTTGGACTTTTTCTTCGAAAATCCGAAATCAAGTGTATCATATTTTTATGTAGTTTCTTGTGAAGGTGGAAATATAAATAATAATACAGTTTAAGTTTATATGTGAAGATAATATAGAAGAGTATCACGGTCTATTTGAGGAATAATATAATAGTTACATCTTTTGGATAGAAAAAATAGCATCGAAGAAACATTAGTATAATGGTGTTTTGTGAGGATGCATAGAAATTTTTTTAAAGGTTGGGGTAGAAGGCACATTTTATTATTTAAACAAAGACCTTTGTAGACTGGGTAGATGAGACCCATTACATATCCCAAAGGCCAAAGGCCAAGTGGCCTGAATACTAAGCTTGAATACCCATTTTTTGCCTAAAGGGCCCCTCGGTGAATAGAACTGCTACAGTACCCCAGCCGCTAAAGTACCGCTACCACTACAGCTCCTGCTACAGTGCCTCCACCACTATAGTACACCATAGATACAGTGTTTCTACAGTACCCATAAAAAATATTCCCTACCTGGATTTGATCCAGGGACTTTTGGATTCCAAGTCAGAGCTTGTACCACTAGGGTACACGGTCAGTGGCGTGAGGATGCATAGAACTATTTTCCAGATATTGTGGTGTATTATCTAGAATGAAAATCAACTAAAAAACATTTTAGGGGGAGGAAATAATTAATATAGTTGATCTTATCTTCCTTTATCTATCTATTCAACATGACTATGACATACCCAAAATTTCATTGAATTGTAAAGACATTTCTTATAATAACATACGAGTATTTAGTTTTTGGGAATTGTTACACTTCCTAAATAATAAAAGGTAAAAGATGATTTCAAAGGGAAATTAGTGTATCTTTTCAGGATATGATCATCAAAAGTTCATATATCAACTCTGGGATCCTATCATCAAGATCTAATTTAGAAGAAATGTTTTTATATTTCTTTTAATCTTAATTATTGAATATTTTGAGAAGCATAAAAATCCATAGAAGTTGTCATCTGAGAAAAGTTTTGTCAATATGGAACTAGTAACACCACTATCATTCCTAGATTTTGTAACATTCATCTATTACCCTAATTATATATAAAAATTAAAAAAATATGTAATTATATTATAATATGTCTCTATCATTTGATATTGCAAAATAGATTACACTAGAAACATAGTTGAAGAGATCCACTAAAGAATGACAATCAAGTTATAGATAATAACTACATGAGTACATGATTCCAACTGTTGTGGGAGATCTAGATAATTATGATAATGTAATCAATATTAACCAAAATAAATAACATAGTCAATATATACCAGAAGATATGTGATCCTAGAAAAAGAACTATGCATTTTATTTGGAAAAGTTACCACATGGAAATGAGGCACTTAAGAATAAGTGGGTGTATAGAATTAAATGGAAAGATGGCATCATAAAACCACATTATTGATTAAATATGGTTGTAAAAGAATTATTTTAGAATAAATGTATTAAATTTTATGACGTGTTTCCCCCTTGTGGTTAGAATTTCTTTTCTTAGAGTAGTTCTTGGATTGATGGCTCGTATAAACCATGAGGTTTAATAACCTAATGTAAAAAAATCATTATTATATTGTAATATTGAAGAGGTGATATATATGGATCATGCATATGGATTTTAGGTGGAAAAAAATATGGTATGTAAAATTAATAAAAAATTATATGGATTGAAATAGTCACCAAGTAAATGGTATATAAAATTTGTCTCATTTATGGAGAAAAACGAATACAAGAAAATGATTTTCAATCACTATATTTCCATAAAATAAAATTATGATAACTATTTAATTATTATATTACTTTATATTGTGATATATTTACTATTAGTAGGGATATCACCAAGAATCATACTATAAACATTAGGGGGAATTTGGTGAAGCATCATTGATCCTTAGAATTAGGATTACTCATGATAGGAAGACTCGCAATATTTATTTATCTTAATAATAATACTTTGATATGGTTATTTAATGGATTAATGTGAGAAAAAACTAGTTAGTAATCTGATTGTGAGTTATTTTATGCTCCTGACATGTCAGATTCCATCAACTGGAGCTATGAAAGAAGGGTTGTAAAATATTTATTATCAGCCAGTAGTTGGGAGTCGTATGTATGTTATGTTGAGAACTAGTCCAAATATATCTCATGTTATTCATGTTGTTAGAAGTTATTATCAATTACAAGAAAGGATAATAGGATAGTGTTTGAAAATATATTAAGGTATCTTTTAGTTACTTAAAATTATTGTTTATGTTTTGGATGTGATAAAAAATTTTGTAAGGATACATAGTTGTATATATGGTTATAGAAGTTGACAAGATGAAATATATACCTATATACCTAATATCATTTATATGGGAATCAGCCTTAAGTAAATAATGACTTGAGAAGTTTGTTTTCCTTATCTAAAATAAATGTAGAGTTTATCACAATCACTAATGGTTGTAAGGATATACTTTTGAGGAAGAAGATTATTATCTATAATACTAATATCCAACTCTCCTATGAATTGTAACATATGTAATCTTATGATGTTTTTCAAGAGAATAATATAATTATGGTCCCTCTTTCTTCCATGGGTGTTGGCACACCACTGAACCACATAATCTCCCACGTTATTAATTTTTACATACTTTATTTTTTGGTGTATCGTCATTTAGAACTTCTAGAGAACTAACAATTTCCATAATATTTCTTAGGTTTGACTAATTTGGAATAATACATGAATAATTCTATATCATATTTCTTTTCCTGAGGTAAGATAATTTGGCTACATTTAATATATCTAAAATGTGTTAATGAATATTTCTTTTGGGATATATTATACTACACCAGTTCATACAAATGTTTCATAGAGGCTTGGATTATAAAATTAGTTTAATTATACCGAACTAAATATATCTCATGTTTTAAATTAGAACTTTAAGGGAATTACATGAAAGGTTTATTAAAAATATGTACTAGTTATCCACAACTATTCGAGATGTCAAAATTATCATGTCTTTCCCACTAAATACCTATATCATAAGAAATGAGTCCTTCAACACTAATGATCAACCACTATAAATAGTAGAGGGTCCCTTTTTCCCTTGGCCTAGCACACTGATGACAGATATCGTATTGACACTATTGAACCATGTAAGTTTAATTTTCCCATGGAATTACTCATACACAGAATCTTTCCCACTATTTTAATTCTTACACAATCATTTTTACTGAATACCCTAGGTTAATGTTATGCTTATTAGAAAATACATTGGTCATTCAAATGCATATCCTCCCCAAATGAATTTATATAAATATCTGAATTTTAGGCCGGTTTATTCTCATTAAAGGAATTATTTCAACAGATTATTATTACACATATTGGTGTGGTTACTGTTGACAACCTATGTCTTGGCCAGTAATATGTTTCTTTCTTTTACTCACTCAACAAATATTGAAAATTTTACTCATACTTAGGCAATCAATTCACATTTGGTGATTTCCAAATTAATTAAATTTACTATTGGAGCTCATTTTATTCACCTAATGAAAAAATAATATTCATAGTTTGGAAATCTCATAAATATTTTGTATAAATAAATAAAACATTTAAATTCTATAAATTAATACTTATGAATGGATCAAAAAAGATTAGTTATAATTATTTAAGAGAGGATGGTGAATTAGTGATTTCAAATGTTTTTTAAGTATCTTTTTGAAAAAAAAACTCACTCACTTTTAAAATAAATAATTGATCATTATCACACATAATAATGAACACCCACAAAAGGCATGATAGATTTTACGTGGTTCACTATTGAAAACAAGTATAAAATCATTTTCATGATACACTAATCACTTGAGACTATACAAAAAACTATTATCATCATGTGCATTACAAAATTTAGGAAATATCTTGTAACTAATTTTAAATAAAAATCGCATAACTTTGTAAAGTGATCCCAAAAAAATGAAAGATTCAATATTTTTTTTCCAATAATAGGAGAGTCTCCAACTATAGCAGACCTCCATCACATTGTTGTTGTGATGCTTCTTATATTCATTTATATTCTTCCAATTTATCCTATTATACTTGCACAAAACAATGTACTATCTTATTCAACTCTTTATTCTTAAAATATTTATATTATTTTTACATACAAGATATTTTCATAGTAGAAAATAAAATATTTCTTTCTAGTAATAGTGGGTACCTTGATATTCAAATATGGATTTTAAATACAAATTAAAACATTAAATGTCCATAAATAATTATTAACTTTTTCCAAATTTATCTCATTTATCATTCTTCAAACTATAAAATCATTATAGATAATTTTTTTCCAAAATAAAACTCCCTTTGTGGTATAGGAAACTAGTTTACAACACATTCTATTTTGTTTCTTTATAAATGTGTGAAGCTTATTTTTCACAGAAATTCATCATGGCTCAAGGATCCACTTATTATCTTCAAATCTAAATATGTCACACCCAAACTTTGGCACATTAAGTATATTATTTATTTATTAGAATTTAATTTTTTTTCTTATTTATATTAGTCTTCTGTGAGTTTTGGAAATCATGGGAAAGGTGCTGTGAAGATTATAGAAGGTCTTATTTTGACCTTAGAATGTCACATTATGACATATCCTGCTACAATTACATAGATTTTCTAGACTGAAAGTTATTATTCCATGTTGTAAGGTGGCATGTCAGGATCTATTCGTAGTCATAATTTCCTAAGGTCTTCTAGGATAGTGCTCTCTCTATGACATATGGTGTCACATCATGACCATGTTGGGTCAGAATCCATCACATCATGATATATAAAATCACACTAAGATGTTCCCTAGGGATACTATTAATTTTTCAATATTCCAGTATTACCCCTTTCAAATTAAAAACATTAAGAAACTTAACTACTTAAAAATAAATCAACTCACCTCTACGGCAAGCCCTATATGGTTTCTCACTCCCACCCACTTATTATTTTGAGTTTCACACATAATTATTACTGATTTATTCAAGGTAAGTTTATCTTATATTCCATTCTCTTATTCTATTTACACAAATTATTCCCATGATTGTCCAAATACTTGGAGTTCATTACCAATATGTTTTTATGGCGTTTTCTTCTATTTTGGGTTCCCAATGCCTCTATGGATTTTTTCCCTTATTAAGGTTGAATATGACTCCAGTTTTTTGAAAGAGATTAATTTGAAGTTGGTATTTCAACACATTTTCTCTTTATAGAAAAACCATGTATACTATGATTTCTATTACTATTTTATTTATATATTATGCATTTTTTATACCTATTTGATTATTATATAAATAGTAATGTTTTATAGAATTATGTTTTGATAATAGAAATGGGGCTTCCTGGAATTTTATAATCAAGGGCCAAAAATGGAAAATTGTTTACATGATGTGTATGATGTAATGAAAAATCGGTTTTCTCCATGTTTTTGGATATTGAAATATTTTTTAGATGTGTAATTATTTTATATAAAATTGGTTTTGATTTTAAGGTGTTGTTCAATTGGTGTTTTCGTTAATTATGGGTGTCAAAGAGTTTAATTGTGGATTATTCATGTAATTCATTTGGGAAATATGATTGTGAATTTTTATATTTCATTATAAAAATTTGTATATATTGGTGTGTCATAGGAGGAATGGTTTTAAACTAAAATTGGAATTATAAGGATTTGAAAAAGGTTTTAAAATGATATTTTATTTTCAAGGTGATTTTCAAAAGATATTTCAAGTATAACTACAAAATTTAAAACTAATGTCCAGTTTGGAACCTTAAAAATTGATTAGAAGAATTATTTCTATGAATTTGTTTTAAAAAAGGGATTTATGAAGATATACTATTTGTTTTAATACTAAAATACCTTTGGTCATTTTTGATGATTGGTTTTCTATAAAAGAGTGGCACATTATTAGAATCCCCGTGTTATCATATATATTTGTCAGATTGAATAATTGGGGTATTTATGACATTTCTATATGTATTAATGAGGTTATTCATATTAGGGGTGTATGGATTTGCAATGATGAGAATCATTTTGATATATTGACATGTGATTTTATGTGATAGTGTTCCCTCACCTCTTATCACTATCATTATGGGGATCATAGGCATCTTACTAAGGGATAAAGATATGGTTGGTATCTAGTCATGATGAGACTAACTAGATCTCCCTTTTTATAAGTTTCTCATTGGCTAAGGGGTAGTTCTACTAGTAAGGCTAGAAAAGAGCATCTTGGAGGTCATAGACTAGGAATGAAACAATAATCCAATAGATTGTTCCACACAACTATGTCTAGGATCATCTCAAGGAATGTTTAGGACTTTACCAAGATTGTGTATTCATTGTCTTCTACTGTTTACAACACTTATGTTTTGGTCTATTCTTTAAATTTATTACTATAATTTTAGTGTGGTATGTTTTAAATTACCTTCATTTGTATTATGGTTCTAATATACTTCATTACATAATCTAATTGTTTGTGTTTACATTATTTCATTACTACATAGATACATGACATATTTTTCAGTTTAATATACTATTTTTTTGGTTTTTTTATCTTGATGGCTTATTGTTAGACGATTTATGAGATTTCTCTTGTGTAGTTTCTAAAAGTGGATTTTAAAAGGTGGTTTCACAAAGATTTTTTATAGAATATTTTCCAAATAAAATATAATATATTTTCAAAAAGAATATTTCTGGTTTTAAAATTAGATTATATAAAGATCTTATGTTCATTCAAAATCAAATTATGAAAATCATATTTTCAAATAGTGTATTTGTAACAAGTGCGTACGGTCTGTTTAGTTAATAGAAATTCATGGACCCCTTGGTGAATTCAAACTGGGTAGTTTTTTTCCCATTACTTACTTACACAACTCAATATCTGTAGAATGAATATATTTTTCCCTTTAAGATTCTATAATCAATATCCATCCTATATGTAATCCCTTATTTTAGACCTCTCCTAGAGTGGAAATGTTTAGACGATGGATGGAGACATTGGGTAAACATGTAGGTTATCGTATAGTTTTTTGGTTTTATTTTTTAACGTAGATATATTAACCAAGTCCTTATTTTTTATTTAGGTGTTTTAGAGTATTAAATTTATTCTGAGATGGGTTTTTATGTATTTTTATTCCTTAGTCAGTCCAATCTTAATTTTGAGACTTCATGTTTTATTTCTTAGGAATTCAAACATATAGTTTCACCATGCCAAAATTATAGTGTATTTATATTTTGTGTATGATATTATTTTTTAGGGGAAAATCATTCTGATGTTGTATGTTTTTATTCCCTAAAACTTGTTATTAGCCCATTGGGATTTGTGTCACCCTTCAAAACTTTCTAGGGGATTTCTTATATTCCTAGTTATGGGGTGACATGGGTTGGTTCATGACAACATGATTACGATGAACCAATATTTTCATGACACATCTATTATTTTTACACTACATGTATCACAAATTACCTTTATGATATTTAATAGATACAAGAACAACTTCAACAGTATCTAATTTTATTTTATCTATATTTTCCTTATATTTCAGAAATAATTCTTCTGAAATCCCCTAGTAATTTTTGAAATACATATAAAATTTTGAAAATCCATATTTTATCTATGTCTAAAAGCATCTCTATATAGAAAAAATAAATATTATTGAAGCTCAAAATGACTCTTATATAAGTTCAAATTGACTCTAATGTTTGATTTTTTTTCACAATTCCATACCATCTTCACTAAAAATAATCCTAAATATTTCCTTTTCCAAGGTTTTACTTTTAAATGTTAGTAGATTGCATTCAAAAATGGTATTATTTTTCTAATTTTTTATCATTATATTCTCAATGAATCCTATGTATTTTCATAATGACATTTACATATAAAGGATTTGACAGAGGATTTTTTTTTGATTTCCGTTGTCTTTACTTAGAGTTTCTCTCATGTACCACTAGACTACATTATGCATGTATGGAGTTATTCAATTTTTAATCCTGGTTCTACTAAAACCAAAAAGGCCTCTAGAATACTTCCTAATAAATCCAAATCTCTTAAAAATGCATTCAAAAATCCAAACAACCTTCACATCCCATAAATGGATTTATTTTATGAGATTTTGAATTAACTTTTTGTGTTCACATAAAATACTATATATTAAACCAATCCAATTATTATAATAGAACTCATATTCTCAAAAAAATATTACACACAATATGATTCTTCTATAACATAATATCTTAGTATCAATACCTTTTTCATTAATGGGTTCTATATTCTCCCAAACCATTACATGGCCTCAACAATATCCCCCGTGTATTTTTTTTTCAAAAAAGGAATATAAATTACATACAAATTCATCACACTTAAAAATAAATAGTTTTTTAAAACAATTTATCCTAGTTTGGTGAAATAAGTGTATAAAACAAGAATACTATAATAAAATATTACATTTAGAATAATGGTTACTTAAATACTTTTCTCCATATCCCTTGAAACCACTAGGTAATAATTGATAATTCACTCCAATGTATCTTAAACTTCTATAAACTAATCAAAGAACCGATGAATTGTAATTTTCTATATTCATGCACAACCAAATTATTCAGAAAGTTCATAAATCACAAAAAGGAACACATAATCATGTTAAATTAATAAATTAACCATTTTAAAAATTCTTTATAATTATATTTTCTACCTAAATAAGAGATATATAACCCATTAGGTTAAACACATATCTCTAGATTCTCCCTATGATTAATGTTTCCCTCCTTTGTATGCACATTAAGAAATATATATAAAAATTTATTTATGTTTTATTTATCCCCCATTGACAAATATTATACAACGAGTGAGTAAATGAGGGATAAATAATTATACATAAGACTTGATAGGAGTTATGTTAAACATCATCAACCTCAAAAATTGAAATGTATCCTTTAGAAACTGTTTATTGAACACATCATTTATATTTACCTTTGTTAGAATGGATTCTAACTTCAATACAATTTTGCCTTCATGAAGTGATATTTTATATCAATGTGATTTGATTATGAACTCTAAATAGTATTTCTTGATTAATTCACAACACTTTGATAATCACATAACAGAAGTATTGGAAGCATTAATTTCACATTGAAATCTTAGAATTGAGTCCTCATTCCCATAAATTATCTTATAAATTGATTTTCAGCCATATATTCTTCTTCAATATAACATTATTTCATCAATATTTTTTGTTTTTCCGCTAGTATACACCGCTTTCACTTAAAAATTATGATCCAACAAATTTTCATCTCTTACCATCTATATTTCCATTCAAATACATATATGAAATACTAAATTGATCAGTATTTATAGTTCTATCATATTGTGTTCCATAGTATATCTTCCCATTGATATACCTTAGAATTCTATTTCTAGAAATTTAATGAGGTTCCTTTGGTGTACAATGATATCTAACACATAATTTAATTTCAAACACTATATCTAGTTTCAGAGCTTCTAAAAAATAAAACTACCAATAAGCTTCTATAATTATCTTGAATAAAATTAAATTCATTTTCATATTTTTAACTTTTATTCCACTATTAAATTAGTGTAGAAAATGTATTAGAATCCTCCATACCAAACTTATTTTTAATTTCCTGAGTATACGTTTCTTGAAAAGGTACATTTTGGTCTTCCCCTTGAGAAATTTTTAATCCCATTAAATAATTTAAAAATATATGAATGAAACTATTAATAAAATTCTTCATTTATAAAGAAAATTATTCACAAATAACTTCTTAATTTTTTGAAAAAAATGACACCATATAAAAGGAAAATAAAAAACAAAGATACTTATTCATCTTCTTAGATCTATAAATTGTTGTCCAATCATTCTTTGTTGAATTTAAACATCTAAATTCAAGAATATAACTTTTAATAACGTGATATAAGGTTTTTCTTTACACCCTAACACACATTATTTAACATAAAATTATTTATTTTGTCTTCACCAAGAAAAACACTATTGAGTTTCCCTATGTAAACTTCCTCTTCAAACTCTCCATTAAGGAAGAAAAACGTGAAATCCATTTGGAAAACCTTGATTCTCCTTTGTAATAAAATAGAAATAAATATCCCAATTCTCTAAATAATAGAAACTAGTGAAAATATATCACCAAATTAATTCCTTCAACCTATGAGTAACCTTTACACACTATCCGTGTATTATTTCTAACAAAATCACCTCTTTTATTGATATTTTTATGAAACCCACAGTTTGTTATAATAACATTCTTATCTGTTGGTTGGATACTAATTCTAAAGTTTCATTACATTAAATATAATCTAACAATTTATTAATTTCAAAAATCCACTCTTGGTTACTTAAATCTTCCTTTACATATTTTAGCTCAACTTGAGAAAATGGTGAGGTATGTATTTTTTACCTCAGTCCTCATCTAATCTAAAATTAATATACTTATTCTCAAATTATATTTTTGACCTCCAAATTATTTTATATAGTAGGATGATATAGAAAAAAACCCTTTACTTGAACTGGTTGAATCATCATCTACAATATGTACTTCTTCTGAACTCTCATTTTTTCAGAGGCTTCAACTTACATCCCAATAAAGAAAATTCAACTTCACTTATAAACATTTTTCTTGATATGTGACTTAATTATTTTAATTTTCCATAAAAATTAATCAGTAGTGTCCGAATATTAATATACCTATCTATTTTAACAATGATATATTCTCTAATTTAGAGGACAACCTTAGAAGATATTAACAACTCATCTCTTCTCAAACCTCCCAAGATGTTTACCTATCACTTTAACAATATAGGTAATTCAAACAAACCTTAAATATTTATAAATTAAGAACTTATTCTAAAACATATTTTATGGTGAAAAATATAACTTTTTTCAATATAAAAAATCTTTTTTGTTGTGAGGAGTTACACTAAATTCTTATCTTTTGAAATAATAGGATGTATTAGGCTCTACCAATATCATACAGGCTTTCTCGGCCAAAATTATAATCTTTCATTCAGAAACACCATTTTTAGGGTTTTATTATGCATCATTTTCATGGTGAATACCATTATTCTCAATATATGCTTCAAATATTCCAATAGTATATTTAGATGCATTGTATATATGAATATTCTTCAAGGAGAAACAACATCCCTTCCTATCACTTCTTCTAAAACACTTGAATATTTTAATAGCCTATAACTTATGGTTCATGAATAAAATTCAATTTATATGAGTAAATTCAACAATAAAAAAGTAACTAATTATCTACACTTTTTATTTCTTCCACATAGGTTCACAAGTGCTTTATTTAATGAGATATAATGGATGTGATGTTTGAATTTCAACTTTCTTTTATGAAGAATTAACAACTATACCGGTAATTTAAACTTTCTTGTATAAGGAACTAACAATATTACCCTTATGGAATATATAGAACATTTATTTTATATATATTATTAGCTTAGGTGAATCATGAACATTATATCCTCGGATAAGATTTTACATGTTCTTTTTTATAAGATAACTAAGCCTTCGATTTCAAAAAATATTTTCCCCCTTTAAAAAAATTATCATGAATCAGCAGCATCACCCACCTGAAAAAAGGTTCACATTTTTCCCTTCCCCTATTTTAATACAAATCCATATTTCAACCTCTTCACTAATAACCCATCATCATGAAACACGAATTCATTTACTTTATCAAGTATTTGAGATATAGTTAAATATTATTCTTTATCCCATTAATATATAAATTTTCTTGGACTTAATTTTACTATTTCCAATCACTGCTAGTCCAATTCGTTTTATTATAAGCAACCCATCATTTCCAATGGTCACTAAACCTTACTTCATATAATAAAAAACAATAATTATATTTAAATCTACTATCATGTGTGAAGAAAACTAATTATTCATAATCTATGGAAGCTTCCTTTTGTTACAAAAAGTGTGACTTCAACAAAAAAAAACCTTTTATTTTTTTCTTTCTTATTTTGAATATTTTTAACATTATTATTAATACACAATTAGCCACTATAATTAGTGATACATTAATCAATATAGTGGCACATCTATTAACATCTTCTACAAACTTTTTTCAATGGTTGAAACTTATTTTCAACATTAGGTAAATAATTTTCAGGTTTCTTCTTAACATTTCTTTTTTGATTGAGTTGACTCCCCATAATATTTTTTCTATTAAATACTTTATGCACAAATAAATTTTGTTAATTATAAAAGAATATCCTTATTAAGTTACCAAAACCTCTAAAATTCTAATAGTATACATAAAATTCAAACATTCCTTTAAAATTAGTTATTTGTGCATGTATTAAATCATGCTCCTCCTTTCGTTTTTGAAAATCAATATTGGATCCTTATTGTAAACCTAAATTTTTGTAGAATTCCAAAACCTAATTTGTTACACTATAGTTATATATATCCTTTTTTAAACAATTATTTGTATAGTTTCTTCATTCATTTTAGTGTTCCTATGATTTTAGGATTTTGGATATCATTATGATCTACCACATAGATTTCCCTTATTCACTTGTGAAATTGAATGAGACTTTACATAAACACTTATAAGATCATTATCACAAATTAAATGTGTTAATTTATTACCTTATTAAATCATTCATTTTGATAGAGATAAAATAATTTAAAAATATTACTCATTTAACTTATGCTAACATCTTAAATACAATTACAAAAGTTGAATTTGAACTTGTTAATTTGTTTTATCCTTAATCAAATTTAGTATGAAAATATCAATCTCCGTGTTTTTTTACTTTAACTCTTTCATATATTTCAAATTTTAAATTCTTCACATTTGTAAGAAACTTCTTTAGGACATCATTTTCTTTCAACATCCTTGAATCTTTATCAACACTAACAAAAACATTATTACTTGAAGTTTTATTGCCTTTTGTTAATGTTTTTATCACATTATCAAAATTTCAGATATTATAAATAAATTAAATGAGTTATTTATATGATAGAAACTTAATTTATATTTAATCCTGACTTCTACCATCACTATATTCATCATTACTAAACAATTCCTCATTCAATTTCTCAATTATAAATTTTTCATCAAATTTGAAAGAATTATTAACTTATTCATCATTTTAAATGCTTTAAAATCCTGAAAATTATATTATAAATATAAATTTTTTATTTAGATAATTTATTATCATTCAGCTATGAATAAAATGTTTATTTTATTTAAAAAACAATATTTATTATTTATGAAACACCTTGGTTTTTCAACATCCAATTATCAGTCCTCTACTATTTTCAACATTGGATAATTTACAACAAAATTTCTAAAGGATCCATTACTGAAACACTTAATTGTTATATTTACCATCAAATTACATTTTCAACTTCTCATACTTACTCAAATGAGTGAACTGAGTTTTTCAAATTTCACTTCAACATATTCATCTTTATAATATTCTTTTTCCAAAACTAATTCTTTCTTACACTTTAATTATTTCATTAAATTAAGGAGAATTTACTTCTAACCCTTTTTCATCATCTTGAAAAAAAAATCCCTTCCACTTTTAATAATATATTATAGTAATTTTTGAATCATCCAATAGAATTAAGCATAGATCATAGTCTTTATGTTTTGATACCTTTTATAAGGCCCCAGCCTTAAACCTTACTTAATCTTGAGTTATTACAAGATTACACATTGAGGATCTTTTCAGGTTTAGAGTTTTGGAGAATTAGATCATAATACATTCATTACATTCCACATGTAAACAAAGTGGTTACATAAAAGATAGTATTCATTTTTCCCATCAACGGAAACATATTTAAAATAAAACATGGATTCTTTCTTGACACTTCTTTGACACTATCATCACATCATGTACCTTTCCCTTGACCTATGAAAAAACATTTCAAAAAAAACTTGGGATGAGCATAAAAATCTCAGTAAGGGTTATAAAAATATGGAAAGGAAACATGAGTTCATATATACATAAGAATGAAATCATAATTTACCCATAAAACATAGGCATATCAAAACATGAATAAATCATAGAAATCATAAGACATAAAAGGTAACTTGAGGCATTCATAACATTCTTACGTAGGGAGTAACCCTCTTGGTTACGTTTGGAATACCCATCATAGTATATTCCCTAAATCTCTTCGGAGAAACCTTAACCTTTCACTCCTTCACGTTACCCAATGCATTGGAGAGCTATATCGGGCTCACCCACCCTTAATTTATCACGGAACCACCCATATTCATAAAAAAATTCCCAAGAACTATAACATAATCATAGAACATAACCTAAGCACAAAAAAAAGATAAAATTACCACATTGTAATAACAATATAACATTTTAAGATATTGAAATAATGAATCCATTCTTAAAACCATTTTCAAAACCATATAAAACATTTAATAAAGAGATTTTTGAATCAAAGTGTCCCATACCACTTTGAAGCTTTTGACATTTTAAACCATTAATATACATATAAATAAATCCATAAAACCATTTTGAAAACATGGATATTAATGAGAAATATTTATAACAATAAATCATTAAAACATTTAAAACGATATTTTAGTTAAAGTGTTTTTTAACAAAATGAGAGACACATGAATACAATAATTGAGGAATAATATTTAATTAGAACTTTATAATATCATGATAAAAGAGGGATTCATGATATAATATTCCAAAGGACAGTATATACATCATATAAGAGTGAACTGGTGCATAAAAACAATGAAGTCTCAATAGAAATGTAAAATGAGAGGAAATCCATAATAAAGAAGGTATCCTTAAATCAAGGATAAATCAATCTCATAATTATGTGTGAAAAATATAAATACACCCAATATAAGTGGATATTTAGTGTAAAACTATCAAAGGCCATTCACACATATTCAAAGGATGACATATTTAATAACTACATGTTGAACCCAAGGAAATCGAAATTGGGTTAAGAAGTTCCCTTGGTAAAATTCGACAGCCTAACGACATCACGTAAAATTTTAGAAAAAGAGTTGATGAGAGAGATAAAGGGTATCTCATCACTAGGAAATAAAATCTATATCAATAAGGATATAGAAGAACATATACCAACATTACAATATGTAAATTAAAAGACCCAACAAAAGAAGTCTTCTAAAAAGAGGAGGGTGAAAGGATCCCTTACCGACTTGGGTATCTTTCGAAACATGCACCCCATGAAAGAAGGAAAATACAACATTGATGTAAATACTCATAAACGAAATTATATTACACAAAGAGTATAATAATGGTCAGTACATATACCACTCAAAGGAAATGGAGGCAAATGTAGCACAAATCTCACGGGAATAAAAGTGAGATGAAAAATCCCTTACGAAAACTCAGCAGCCTATCGGCGCCACATAAAACATCCAAAAATGGATTGATGAGATCAAATAGGGTCTCTCACCATATTAACATAAAATTTACTGAACGAGTAATATAAAATTAAATCTCCCAACATAACAAAGTGGAGCTTGAAGGAGGTGACATAAAGGAGAGTACTTAAAAAGAAAGAGAGAGGATGGATCTCTAACGAAAATTCGGCAGTCTAATGGCGGCACTAAAAACTTCCAAAAATGGATTGATGAGAGAGAATAGGGTCTCTCATAATATTAACATAAAAAACACAGTAAGAGTAATATAAAAGAATATCCCAATAACAAGAAATATGAGCTTTAAAAGGAATGACATAAAAGAGTGTGCTTTAAAAAGATAGAGATGAGTAGGATCCCTTTCCTCGGGTCCGACTTGACTCGATCATTCTTTAATCTCCTGAATAATAAACTTGAGTTAATTTCAACTTCCTTAAGAACATTTTTAAATTTCATTGTTCCTTTTATATCACTTATTTTCCATGTTATAAACATTATGTAATCAATTAAGTTAATAATGTTTGATT
Organism: Viscum album; assembly: GCA_963277665.1. Lineage (NCBI taxonomy): Eukaryota > Viridiplantae > Streptophyta > Magnoliopsida > Santalales > Viscaceae > Viscum > Viscum album. The sequence goes on along the minus strand of OY728128.1, from coordinate 2,075,553,873 downwards.
TGTCGATATTTGGTACTTAAGTCGAAAGTGGACTTCTTATAATTACATGTTGTTCGTGTGGTTAAGGTTCATTATATACAGAATTATATTCATGATTTGGATATCATGTATATCATATATATCCAGAAAATACATGTATTTATAATATTACATAACATTTAGAGTGAAGAAACGAAATGCACCATTCATGGAGACGGTAAGTCGTACGTACGCATGAACGCAACATCCATTTCTATTTCATATTTAATGGAATTAAAACATAATGATACATAATAGTATTTTAATTACAATATGGTATCATATATAATATAATTAATTATATCCTTTATACGTACCACATATGGTATTAACGAATCAAATCACTTTGAGTGGGTGGTAGTCCGCACTTCCTAAAATGAAGATATCGCGTATACCCATAATGGAAGCCATAAAGGTATGACATAAATGAAAATACAAAAGCTTATGGAAAACATAAAAATATTATATATCATATATAAATATATTGTCCTCTTAATGGCCACCATGAAAGGTGTTAAGAAAATATTGAACAATCATCGTTTTGTGAGACAGTAATTCGCCATCCACAGAAACAGTATGTTCTCTAACCATTAGACGAAGGTGTGTGTAAGTGTAGATCAAATACTTATTATAACAACATCCTAGTATATTTAAAATACTGTAGTTGTTACAAAAGAAATAAATAAAAAGAGTTTAGGGGGTTGGAGAAGCAAAATAAAACAAAAGGACTCAAGTGAAGACATTACCTTAAAATCGGGTAACTCCCTTTGGATTGAGCTCAAAGGCTTCCTTGGGAACACTTCTGCCCAAAGTGAGGCTTCTAACAGTTATATAGGGATTTTGAGAGACAAAATGGTCAGGGGTTGGCTGAGCCGAAGGTTTTGGAAGTGTGGGTAAGGAGGTAGTGGTGAGGGCCTTTTATAAGAGGAGGGGAGGGGTGCTCTTGGAAAGTAAATAAATGTTACTTTATTTTAGAATGAGTTTCGGATTTTAATGGTCCCACATTGATTTATTTAGAGGCTAAGGTGATAAGGGTTTGAAATACACCCATACATTAGGTTTTGGACCTGTTTAGGTCTTATATTTTACATTATCGTTCCATTTTATTTAAATCATTAAATAATGAGGTCATCGTTGCATCATCATGATGTCATAAATAATTTAATTTATTTAATGTTTAAAAATTATAAAAAAATATCATTATGTAGGAAATCGTTTTATCTTTCTAATGAATATTTATAGTAAAAAATCTCAATTGTATAACCCCATGTAACAATTGTTTTAGTAAAACATGTCAGGTTTGTGTTATTTTTTACTTTAACATTAAATAAAATGTAATTTATGTCATTTCCCAACCAAAGTGGCTCCATGGGGTCCTGAAGTTGACCCATGGATTGTCTTGGTCGGACATGAGTCACCCAATGAGGGTAGGAGATGTGTATAGGTCATTTCATATTATTAAAACATTATTTTTACCATAAACTACACTAATTACCTCTAATCGCGATTAAAAACTTAATAAGTCACTATTCACCAAAAAATTATTTTAATCCCATTGAACCAAATTTTACTTCTTAATTACAAACATTTATGTGGGATTTTTGAAAATCAAAACACAAATGTGGCAAAATTTCATTTAAACGGAAAATCTGTTTTTATAAGTACCACTTAGTAGTTTCACTATTCATCAAAAATTGAAGTTTTTCAGAAAATTACCAAAACTTCACCCTATGCTATATTTGAAATTATGAATTAAAAAATGATATCTATTTTACAAAATTCATAACATATAAGTTACATTAATTAATTTAACAATTAATTCCCGTTGTCAGAACAAATAGCGTGTTTTTATGAAACAATATATATCGAAAGTTTGACACTAGTTTAAGTCAAATTTCAATGTGAAATTAATTCCAATGACCACTATTTGATTAAATGGTAAAAATAAATTCTAATTTCACTTTAAAACCAATTAAAAAGATAATCTAATCATATAAATAAATTATATTAAAAAGAGGTTTTGAATTAAAATACAACATTTTTCACTATTCATTAAAAATGAACTTTATCGGAAAAATACGAAAAATTTACACAAAGTAAATTTTGATGTCCTGATTCTAAAAAAGTATTTTATTTTGTCAAATATAACACATAAAATTATCAAAAAGTGGATTTAAAAGAAGTTCTCCATCAAAAGGCAGTTAATCGGCCTTTTAAAGAATATTAGAATGTTTACGCTTAAAATTGTATTCATTCGCATTTTTAATACTCTAAACTTTATTTTAAAAAGTAAAAATATTTGAAAAACATATATAATCATGTTGTATTTAGTTCTATTCATTCCCTCCATCACAACATCTAGGCGTTAACTACCATTTAAAATAATCTTATTTTATTATTATAGTGCAACGTAAGATTCCCAAGAAACCCGTTGTTGCGTATTGGGTACGCCATCGAGCATAGCATCCCCTTTAAAGTAATATTAATATTTTATTCACAAATATGGACAAATATAAAAATTTCATATTCTTTATTTACATGGGGTGTTACATCCTTCCCCCATTTTGGGAATTGCGTCCTCGCAATTTTAAAATTGGGCTTTGAAACATCCTTGAAAGTCCCACATCGGAACAAGAGTCATTAAAACAATCACTTTAATATAAAGAAAGAGAAGTACAAAGGTCACCCGAGTTAACCCATACTAGGATTCCAAGTATGAAAATATGGACATGGATGAAAAAACAAAGGATCATGTTCTGATGGAGAGTGATAGTAAACATGACTAGGAGAAAGTTAACCATAAGAAAATCACAAACTTATGATGGGTTAAATGGTATTCGATTCCCCAGTAGGAAAAGTAAACAGACAACATTTTTTAAGTTACTTTTCATTGAGGAATTTATCTTTGAGCTTAACTAAATCATAATGAAACATACATACTTGTCATGTAGACTTTCAACTTTTACTAGATTCCTTAATCAAACTCATATTTTCTCTAAAAGACGAGTATTTAGGAAGACTTGTTCGCATTAAGAGTACTATAATCAATTTCTAGAGAATCACCTAATCCAGAAAAGAGAACTATATACTTTCCATGTCTTTAGACTATAACCAAAACCAAAACCAAAAAGGTTAGTACAAGATCAGATAATCTAGAAAAGGATAACCCTTTATAAAAAGAAAATCTATTCTTAATCTCCAAAATCTGTCCAACAAAACCCAAAGTTCAACGAGGACCATTCAATAAAATATTTGTCCATAAAATTCTTCAAATTAAACCAAAATAATATTAAAACCCAAATATTTGAAGGATTTATTCACATAGTCTTCCAAGGTACAAATTAACTATTACCTCCAAATAACATCAATTGCTCTTAAATTCTCATATTGAAAAGTAATTAACATAATCACATATCCTCGATGATAGGTTAATCATTTCCATAGATAACCCAAAATAAACTTACTCTTGATTCCTAAAATCATCTAACTAAAACGAATTAGTCAAACTAACCTATGACTTCACGTAGTCCAGTGGTAGGCGATAAATACCAGTCGCACTTTGGTTGTGGGTTCGATTCCCGCAGCTTTGTCCGACGTGACGGGTTGTCACACGGTATGCGTGTTGTCCTTTCTCCCAAGCTATATAATTCTTAAAACATTCCCCAAAATGAGATAAAATCTTCAAAAATAATCATAACATATTTTAACCTCAATTTTATCTCATGCCTTTCATTTTCCATCATAACATATAATAACCCATAATTACCTCAAAAGTAAGGATCATATAAACCCAAATGGTTACCTTTATAATTATTACCTGAACTTCCACATCGAGTTGGTCATCTCGTACATGATGAATTACAGAAAATACCAAGGTTCAAGTGGTTAATCATGACTCCTAGATAGTAGGTTTAGAACAACCACGAGTTTCCTCATTGAATCCCCCATTTCATCCAGTCTCTTAATCAGAGAACCACCACAGTTTCCTTCAATCCTATTGTCACTTTGGTGCCTGCTAGATCAATCCATTCACTAAAAACAGAAATGTTAGTGTGAGTATATCAAAAAAACCATCATGTACTAATGAGGAAGATAAACACTAAGATATACTTACTCATTCACTTTATCTTAAACTAGGACTCTTTCTGAAATCCTAAACATTTTGGTAATGTCACTTATACTTAAAGAATTCCCTAACCTCTAAAGTTATCTAAACTAACCTCTGATACCAACTATAAGGCCCCAGCCTTAAACCTTACTTAATATTGAGTTATTACAAGATTACACATTGAGGATCTTTTCAAGTTTACAATTTTAGAGAATTAGATCATAAAACTTGCATTACAATCCACATTTAAACAAAGTGGTTACATAAATGATAGTATTCATTTTTTCCATCAACCAAAACATATTTAAAATAAAACATGGATTCTTTCTTGACACTTCCTTGACACTATCATCATATAATGTTCCTTTCCCTTGACCTGTGATAAAATATTTCAAAAAAAACATGGGATGAGCATAAAAAGCTCAGTAAGGGTTATAAAAATATGGAAAGGAAACATGAGTTCATATATACATAAGAATGAAATCATACTTTACCCATAAAACATAGGCATATCAAAACATGAATAAATCATAGAAATCATAAGGCATAAAAGTTAAATTGAGGAATTCATAACATTCATACATAGGGAGTAACCCTCTTGGTTACATTTGGAATACCCATCACAGTATATTCCCTAAATCGCTTCAGAGAAACCTTAATGCTTTACAACTTCGTGTTACCCAATGCATTGGAGAGCTATATCGGGCTCACCCGCCCTTAGTTTATCATGGAACCACCCGTATTCATAAACAATTCCCAGGAACCATAACATAATCCTAGAATATAACCTAAGCACAAAAAAAAGATAACATTCCCACATTGTAATAAAAATATATCATTTTAAGATATTGAAATAATGAATCCATTCTAAAAACCATTTTCAAAACCATATAAAACATTTAATAAAGTGATTTTGGAATCAAAGTGTCCCATACCACTTTGAAGATTTTAACATTCTAAACCATTAATATACATATAAATAATTCCTTAAAACCATTTGAAAACATGGATATTAATGAGAAATATTTATAACAATAAACCATTAAAACATTTAAAACAATATTTTAGTTAAAGTGTTTTTAACAAAATGAGAGACACTTGAATACAATAATTGAGGAATAAAATTTAATTAGAACTTTATAATATCATGAGAATGGAGTTATTCATGATATAATATTCCAAAGGACAGTATATATACCATATAAGAGTGAACTGGTGCATAAAAACAATGAAGTCTCAATAGAAATGTAAAATGAGATGAAATCCATAATAAAGAAGGTATCCTTAAATCAAGGATAAATCAATCTCATAATTATGTGTGAAAAATATAAATACTCCAAATATAAGTGGATATTGAGTGTAAAACAATCAAAGTTCATTCACACATATTCAAAAGGATGACATATTCAAAAACTACATGTTGAACCCAAATAAACCGAAATTGGATTAAGAAGTTCCCTTGGTAAAATTCGACAGCCTAACGGCGTCACATAAAAATTTAGAAAAAGAGTTTATGAGAGAGATAAAGGGTATCTCATTACTTAGACATAAAATCTACATCAATACAGATATAGAAGAAAATATCCCCACATTACAATATGTAAATTAAAAGACCCAACAAAAGAAGTCTTTTAAAAGAGGAGGGTGAAAGGTTCCCTTACAGACTTGGGTATCTTTCGAAACATGCACCTCATGAAAGAAGGACAATACAAAATTGATGTAAATACTCATAAACGAAATTATATTACACAAAGAGTAGAATAATGGGCAGTACATATACCACTCAAAGGAAATGGTGGAAAATGTAGCACAAATCTCACGGGAATAAAAGTGAGATGAAAAATCCCTTATGAAAACTCGGCAGCCTATCAGGGCCACTTAAAACATCCAAAAATGGATTGATGAGATCAAATAAGGTCTATCCACATATTAACATAAAATTTAAAGCAAGAGTAATATAAAATTAAATCTCCCAACATAATAAAGAGGAGCTTGAAAGAAGTGACATAAAGGAGAGTACTTAAAAAGAAAGAGAGAGGTTGGGTCTCTTACGAAAATTCGGCAGCCTAACGGCACCACTCAAAACTTCCAAAAATGGATTGATGAGAGAAATAGGGTCTTTCGTAATATGAACATAAAAATTACATTAAGATTAATGTAAAAAAATATCCCAATAACAAGAAAGATGAGCTTTAAAAGGAATGACATAAAAGAGTGTACTTTAAAAAGAAAGAGAGGAGTAGGATCCCTTACCTTGGGTCCGACTTGACTCGATCGTTCTTTAATCTCCTGAATAATAAACTTGAGTTAATTTCTACTTCCTTAAGAACATTTCTCAAGTTCATTATTCATTTTATATCACTTATTGACATGTTATAAACATTATTTAATCATTTAAGTTAATAATGTTTGTTTTGTCGATATTTGGTTCTTAAGTGGAAAGTGGACTTCTTATAATTACATATTGTTCGTGTGGTCAAAGGATCATTATATCCAGAATGATATTCATGATTTGGATATCATATATATCATATATATCCATAATATACATGTATTTATAATATTACATAACATTTAGAGTTATGAAATGAAATGCACTGTTCATGGAGACGGTAAGTCGTACGTACGCATGAACGCTACTTCCACTTATATTTCATATTTAATGGAATTAAACCATAATTATACATAATAGTATTTTAATTCCAGTATGGTATCATATATAATATCATTAATTATATCCTTTATACATACCACATATGGTATTAACGAATCAAATCTCTTGGAGTGGGCGATAGTCCGCACTTCCTAAAATGAAGATATCGCGTATACCCATAATGGAAGCCATTAAGGTATGCCATAAATGAAAAATACAGAAGCTTAAGGAAAACATAAAAATATTATATATCATATATAAATATAGTGTCATCTTAATGGCCACCATGAAAGGTGTTAAGAGAAGATTGAACAATCATCGTTTCGTGAGGCAGTAATTCGCCATCCATAGAAACAGTATGTTCTTTAACAATTAGACGAAGGTGCGTCTAAGTGTAGCTCAAATACTTATTATAACAACATCCTAGTATATTGAAGATACTGTAGTTGTTACAAAAAAATAAATAAAAAGATTTTATGGGGTTGGAGAAGAAAAATAAAACAAAAAGGACTCAAGTGAAGACATTACCTTAAAATCAGGTAACTATCTTTGGTTTGAGCTCAAAGGCTTCCTTGGGAAGACATATGCCCAAAGTGAGGCTTCTAAGAGTTATAGAGGGATTTGGAGAGACAAAATGGGAAAGTTTTGGCTGATTCAAAGGCTTTGGAAGTGTGGGTAAGGAGGTAGTGGTGGGGGCCTTTTATAAGAGGAGGGGAGGGGCACTCTTGGAAAGTAAATAAATGTTACTTTATTTTAGAATGAGTTTCGGATTTTAATGGTCCCAAATTGATTTTTTTCTAGGATAAGGTGATAAGGGTTCTAAATCCACCCATCCAATAGTTTTTGGTCAGGTTTAGGTCTTAGATTTTACATTATCTTTCCATTTTATTTAAATCGTTAAATAATGAGGTCATCGATGCATCATCATGATGTCATAAATAATTTAATTTATTTAATGTCTAAAAATTATAAAAAAATATCATGATGTAGTAAATATTGTTATCTTTCTAATGAATATTTATAGTCAAAAATATGAATTTTATAACCCCATGTAACAATTGTTTTATTAAAACATGTCATGTTTGTGTTATTTTTACTTTAACATTAAATAAAATGTTATTTATGTCATTTCCCAACCAAAGTGGCTCCATGGGGTCCCTATGTTGACCCATGGATTTTCTTGGTCTGACATGAATCATCAAATGAGGGTAGGACATGTGTCTAGGTCATTTCATGTTATTAAAACATTATTTTTATCTTAAACTACACTAATTACCTCTAATCGCGATTAAAAACTTAATAAGTTACTATTCACCAAAAAAATATTTTAATCCCATTGAACCACATTTTACTTCTTAATGACAATCGTGTATGTTGGATTTTTAAAAATCAAAACACAAAGGTGGAAAATTTTCATTTAAATGGAAAATCAGTTTTTATAAGTACCACTTAGTGGTTTCACTATTCATAAAAAATTGAAGTTTTTCAGAAAATTACAAAAAATTCACCCGAATCTATATTTGATATTCTGAATTCAAAAATGATGTATATTTTAAAAAATTCATAACATATAAGTTACATTAATTAATTTAATAATTAATTCCCGCTGTCAGAACAAATAGCGTGTTTTTATGAAACAATATATATCAAAAGATTGTCAGTAGTTAAAGTCAAATTTCAAAGTGAAATTAATTCCAATGACCACTATTTGATTAAATGGTAAAAATATATTCTAATTTCACTTTAAAACCAATTCAATAGATAATCTAATCATATAAATAAATCTGATTAAAAAGAGGTTTTGAATTAAAATACAACATTTTTCACTATTTATTAAAAAAATGAACTTTATCAGAAAAATAACAAAAATTTACACAAAGTAAATTTTGATGTCCCGATTCTAAAAAAGTATTTTATTTTGTCAAATATAACACATAAGATTGTCAAAAAGTGGATTTAAAAGAGGTTCGCCATCAAAAGGTGGTTAATCGACCTTTTAAAGAATATTAGAATGTTTACGCTTAAAATTGGATTCATTCGCATTTTTAATCCTCTAACATTTATTGTAAAAAGTAAAAAAATTTGACAAACATATATAATCATTTTGTAGTTAGTTCTATTCATTCTCGCCATCACAACAGCTAGGCGTTAACTACCATTTAAAACAATCTTATTTTATTATTATAGTGCAACGTAAGATTCCTAAGAATCTCGTTGTTGCATATTGGGTACGCCATCGAGCATAGCATCCACTTTAATGTAATATTAATATTTTATTCACAAATATGGATAAATATAAAAATTTCATATTCTTTATTTAGCTGGGGTGTTACACCTTTCCATCAAAGTTGTCCTAAAAATGTGTTTTATTTTCTATAAAACCATATTATCCTCATCTTATGACCAAAACTACTAATGGTTCTCCAAATTTAATTAACCCAAGTAGAGAAGTTATCCATTATATCAAATTCCATAATTTTTTCTGGCGTACTTCAATATCTAAACTTATAGTTTAGCATTCCTTATATTCAGGTTACCTCCATAAATATTTTCATACCTATTATAAATGTTTTTTATTTATTACACACAATTTGAGAAACTATTTTTTAAAAGTTACAAAAAATTAGTTAGACACATCCATAATTCTAAAATTTCTCTCTATCAATTTCTATATTAGAATCACCATCAGTATGGGGAATAAAACCAACTATTTTATATTCTAATATATTCTAATAGATTGATACAAAATATTTTAGAAACAAATATTTCTATATATAATTGTTTTATATATATAGTTAGAATCCAATTACTTTTAACTAAAATAAAATTTTCCATATTAATTGTAGAAATGAAATGACCAAATATCCAAACATAGAGGAACTATTTATATTCAAATTTTAAACACCAATTTATCTTTCACGTGAACTAAATACTCTGACAACACATTAAAGTAACCCTCAATATTAGTAGGGATTTACTTAAGATGGAGTGAATCTATTAACTAAATTATATTTTTAATTTATTTAAAAAAAATTACCACATGTTAAGTGAATGATTTACCTATATCAAATGTACCAATGAATACATTTATTAGGTAATATAGATTTTATAAGGCTCGCAACTCAAAATGAGTCACTAATCCTTAGAATGATACGGAGGACACCTGAGACTATAAATTCCACTTGTATAATCATTTTTTACAAATGATATCTGGATACCGTTAAAATAAAGTTATAAAAATGAATTATGACTAAGTAAAATTTCCATATAAAAAATAAAAGATACAATATTTTTTTTCTAACAATAAGAGAGTGTTGGATAGTATCAAAATTCCACCAATTTTTCTTTGTAATGATTCTTATTCATGATTATCTTATTACTCTTTCTCTTTTTATTCTTATTTGAAAACATAAATTCCAATCCTATTCCAGTCTTTTATCATTTAATATTTAATATTTTTATCTAATAAAATTTAATTGTTCTTTGTAGGAAAAATTATATTTTATTTGTTCTTTGAAATTTCCCCTCCCTATCTTATTGTAAATATTTTGACACAACAGAAAAAAAATATATCTATTTCTTGTAGTAGCAGTGACCTTCTCATTCAAATTTTAATTTTAATTTCGAATAAAAAATTTCCATTTCCTTTAACTGATATTAACATCTCTTACTACTTTTTATTAAAAATATCATATATGTCTTAGTAATTAGGGCATTAATTCATGTATCCTGATATGCCATATCAATTATTCTCAAAATGAAACTCCCTTTGTGGTATAAAAAACTACTTCATGGTATGAACCATATTTCTTCATAATAACATTATGATGTTTATTTTTTAGGGATGATCATCATTGCATAATCCGTATCATATTCTATTCAAATTTTCATCATTATGGTGAAACAGTATTTTCTTGGTATGCCTATTTTTTAGCACTACATGCATCATGAATTTCCTTTGTGATATTTAATATAAGCACAAATATATTTAAAATTATCTTATTTTATTTTTTTAAATTTTTCTTATCTTCAAGAATTTATTTTGTTGAAATCCATTTTTAATTTTAAAAACTCTCAAAAACATTCAAAAATATATATTTTTCTAAATTTGAAACCCTATCTATATAGAATAAATGAATCTCACATATGATCAAAATGACTCTTACATTTAAGGAATTTTATGAAATTATATACCATCCTCTCTAATAAATACTCATACATATTTTCTCTACCTTATATTTAATTTTATATAAAAGAAGATTACATTTACACATGGTATTCCTATATAGGTTCTTGATACAGATATTAATAATAACTCCTACTTTTTTTAAGATTGATGTTAACATATTCAATGTTCCATGGTGTACTTAGAAAATTTACCCAATCTCAACATAGAGTTCCTTGAACATACATGGAGAATTATTTTACACGTGTATGGACATAGGAATGTTTCAAACATGATAATGTTTACTTCCAAAACTCCTTGAGTATACTTCTAAACAAATCCAAATATCTTTATATCACTTACAAAGATCTATGAAAACATTAAATCACATAATTTTAATTATTTTATTTTATTTTGTGAGAATCATAACTTTTCAATTTATTTTTAATTTGAATAATTTTTCATGTATTGAGATATGCAAGATAATTTTGCAGGATTCACTAAATAAATATATACAAAACATGGTCTAGATGGATTTCTAATCGAAATACGAGCCATTAGTTAACTGGAAATGGAAATTATAATGGTTTGAAAGTTGGTTCATGAATGGATGGTTTGATGTGTGTGTAAATGTTGTATGATTTTTAAGTAGAGAAAAAGGTTGTTGGACTAGTAGTGGATGTCCGGATGGTGAATATTTTAATATTAAAAAGTTTTTTGATAAAATATTATATTTTATTTTAGAAGGGAAAATATTTTATCAGATGATGGATTTTATAGTGAAATATGAAAAGGGCATGAAAGCACCTTGAAATACTAAGGGTATAAAATTCTATTTGTAGGAGTATCCAGTGATGATTAGACCAAAATTTAGTTAATACATGGAATCACACAATATTCATATAAATAATATTTAAAGGATAAATGGAAAAAATAAAAGGTATAGATAAGTTCTCTATAGTTTTTAGGTGTAATTTCATGTCAATTCATGAATCGTAAGGGTCATCCTTGGACTATAAGATTAATTTTCATGATAAAAGGTAAATATTTAAACTTTACTTAGGTTAAAAAAGAATTTCATAAGGGTCATATTATTTTATAAGGTCTAGTCTAAAAGTTCATAATGGATATCTAAATTTCGAATTTATAGTCAAATAAGTTTTAAAGGTCATTCAATTTTTCTCCTAAACATTATAATGTTTTCTAGGTCCAATCATAATAGTCATTCACTATATAATTTATATAGTTAACACATCACAATGAAAAATAATATGAGTCATTCCCTAATATTCATCCAGTTGTTGATCAATTGAATCATTCACAAAGAATGATCATAATAAAATTATAGGTGGAATAAAATGTGATAATAAATAAGATTTCAATGAATGATTTTTATAGGTTTGTTTCTTGATTGAGTGTGTGAAATAACGCAATGGTCTTACCCACAAGACTATATGTATGGAAATATTATTAATCACAATACATTATCAACAATTTTTTCAAAAGAGATAAATCAAGCCTTAGTATTTAAAAGATAATTAAATACCAAAATATTCAAGAGTGATTCTATATAAGATAATACATGTAAAATGGGGAGTTTTTGAGAAGTAAGAGAATAATGAGTTGTTTGATTAATTAATATGATTCAGATAAACAATATAAATAAGAATCCCCTAGTACCATATATGATGGAAATATTATTCATCTTATTATTTTAATATTCATGATAAATTGAAAAGTATAATTCTTGATGTTGATTTCATAGAGTTTCCATATTCAAAACTAGAAGACTATCGCAGGTGATTTTAGTGTGAATAAATTATAATAGATGAGGAACATTTTAAAATGTGTCACAACATTAAATTGGATGATAGAGACTTATATTCTATAATAAATAGATGATTTGGAATCAAGGAAGAATAAAATGGAAAGTGATAACAACTTTGTTGGTTTTGGTGTTCTTATTTTACTCAATAAAAAATCATTATAAGTGACATTTTTATCATTCTTTTTCTAAAAACCATTACTCAAAGAATTTCATGAACAGTCAAGAATAATAATTGTTCAAATTATTTATATTTAGTTATTATTAAACTATTTTGACACATATAGTTTATAGTGTTACTCTATGGTACATCGACACATAATCAATGCATTCCCCATTGATCTCAATGGTGAACGAAGTAAAACCCTATGTATTTTCATTTATTATTATAAATTTAGATATTTTTTCACGTTTAATCGGTAATAGGTTTTTATTAAATTTTTATAACCTAATATAATGATATCAAATGTGAAAATATATACACACTCAAATTCACCCCCAGGGAGTGTGGGTGTATTGTTATAACTGGTGGTATCAGAGCCTCAAGTACTAGTAGGAAAATTTGTCAAAAAAGGATTTTTTCTAGGAAGATCACATTGAATTAAAATGGAATTCCTTTATTTTATGTGTGTGATTAAAAAATATATAAGAATAGAATAATATCTTTTTTATAGTGTCTTGGGATCAATGGTTTCAATTTCTTTGTATATGAGATACATATATGTGATTTCACTGAGTTATGCATGACTAAAGTAGAAAAGAAGTCTCTCGATATTGATGTCAAACACAAAAATATTTGTTTGGGATAGTAAAAACCCATATCTATATGAAATTGATGACATGAACTAATGTTAAGGTTGTTCGGGATATTGTTTTTAACATATATAGGGTTGATGTTAATAATGAAAGTCTTCATTTTTTGTATGATAAGTTAAATGATTTAAATATATATCAAGATGAGAATATATATGATTTTTTCAAAAATATAATTGAGGTTTTTGTATAAATCTACAGACTTCAAGTTTTGATTAAAGATATTCATATTTATAAATTCTTATTAAGTTGGATTCCACCTCTATATAATTTATAGTTTTTCTCTCTTGAAGAGAGAAACATGTAGGGGTTATCATTGGATGATTTACATGGTAGTATGGTTGCCTATTATATGTGAGTTAAGTCAGATGAAACATCAAATAAATGAGATAATGAAATTGAATTAAACACAACAGAAATAATTAATATCATTTAAGTTAGAGATTTTGAAGTGGATATGAGCAATGAATTACTATCTGTTATGGAAAGGAAAATCAAAATAGGTGCATAAAAGTTAAAAATAAAACATTACTTGCATTCCTTTTTTTATAGAAAGGTTCAATACATTTAATAAAGGTGTCTAAGGAAAAATGATGAAGATGAAATTGAATTATAAACCTTGAAAATCAATTAAGGGTGTTTCCTCTAAAAAGAATCTTCAAACTAGAAAGTTTATCAAAAATGGACTTTTGTTGAAAGAATATTGTAAGCAAGTTTGGTGATGTTGGTGAGGATATATTTCAGGAAGAAGAGGATCATTTTTATTATGATAGAGAAGATATCATGATATAAATTTTTGAAGAATAAAAAATTTAAAGTATGAATTACTATCTACCTAAGTTAATTTTAGAGCTCAAGGTGGAACTTTAAGGAGCGGTTGAAGAGCTTGAAATCCTAAGGATGAAAAAAATGAAAATTGGTTCATTTTTAAAAAACATTACACATTAAGATTATATTCACATTGAGATAGATTGGGTATATATAGATTTATAAGATCAACCATTGATTCATGGAATATGGGTAGAACTAATAGAGTTTGAATGAAGATTTATATTCAAGAAAAGGTAATTGGTGACCTTTTTCCTTACTTTGAGGAAAGAGAAAAAAAGGGTTGAATACATTGAAGAATAATTTATTTATTTCAGGAACAAGATTGAGTCTAGAATAAAACCATCCTTCCCAATATAAATCTATATTTTGTGGGGTTTTCATTTTTTGAACTATTGGAAAGGGATAAAGATATCTCAGAAATTATTTATTGAATTCCAAATAAACAAAGACCCACATATCAAAATAAATGAGGTGTTAGATGAGTATTGGGGAATTAAAAATTCAGATGGAAAAAGTTATTAATAAAGGGGTTTAGAAGGTTTATCCTCATTCAATGGATTTATAAGTGAGCACCAGAGTAGCTCAGTATAAAGTAAAGTAAAGGCTTAGAGAAAATCAGTTTCCAATGAGGTTTAGTCATCAATTAAGGAGGTATAAATATCATGATGACATATGTGTAGGTTATCAGGGAAAGATATTTTCATTAATTGAGTTCTATTTATGAAGTATTCTTGTCCATTCCATGTCTTATTATAGTGAATCCTAGAGTTACATAGAGAGAGAATCATTAAGAGTAAAGAAAAGTAAAATGGGTTTATCTCTTTCATCACATAGAATAAATTATTTTTATACTTATTGTTACCAATTTACTAACATTAGGTATAAGGTTTATGATTTTATAAGAAAAATTATTATAATTAAATATCATAGAAGAAAATATATGAATTTTAGGCATTCTAACATGAATCCATTTGAAGATAGGATATATTCATTCTAAAAAGTAGATGAGTAATATTTAAATAATTATGTATAACAATAGAGGGATATTTCCTTTAATACCAATACCTAGGTAGGTATATATTGGAATGAAATAAAAATATAGCAAGATATTAAGAGTTGGAGGGGATAATATTAGCCTGTAAGAGGTTATAATCAAAGAAATAAAGGACAAAAAATTGTTCTTACTCTATAGTGTGTGTTCAAACCACATATCTAGAAATATGAATTTTATAAAAATTATGATTTTTTGAGTTTATCTAACTATTAATTTTGGAAAATAATGAGCACTAAATATCAAATTAATGATGGATATCAAGTAAGTTATATACTAACAAGATTATTGGTACTCTGTGTAGATAACCTACATAACAATATCTTAAGTGTAATTTAGCTGTGTGATTCCAGTCTTGAGGTCAAATTTAATGGGAAGGGGTTTATGATAAAATATAAGTTTGTGAACTCACTCATAAATGGATGGTTAACAAATGACTATATTTATTAGGTGGATCATTAGGAAATAATATGTTTTATTACTATAGAAGAAGAGAATAATTTAGGGCAGCCGAGGCTATGACACATTCATCAAAAAATTATGAAAAATATATCTAAGTTTAAATACTCAAAGGGAGTCAATTACAATAGGAAAGAAGATGAAATTATATGGGATAAATTTTTTTGATGTAAAATGTTTCATAACCCTTTTAAATTAATGAAGAAGAGAGCATTCAATCAACTCGATCTAGTCCAACCGATGTTTTTTGTCTAATGAGTAATCCAATAACACTTGTATAAAGGTACAATTTTATTTTCATAGATGATCACAGTTATATAGCCTAAATTATTTTCATGAAATGTAAGAGATAATTACTAGAGTGAATAAATAGGTACCAAAAGATATTTGAAAATGAGACTAAACGGTCAATAATTTTTTTTTCTGATAATAGAATTGATTTCATATCCATTCAAGTGGAAAATTATCTCATAAATAATGGAATAAAAAATAAATTAACTTTCACAAGGACTCCAAAATATAATTGATTATTTGGGTGGATAAATAATATATGAATAATATATTTAAGACATTTCTCATTGAGAGTGATGTCTCTCTCTACTATGGAATGAAGGTTGCTCATTCTGATGCTTATAATTAAAATTGTGACTTGCTAATCCTTAGGGAATAAAGAACAACCTTAAATATGTGACAAGGAAGAAATCATTAACTAAAACATTTCTATGTATTTAGAATCTTATTTTATATCTAGAATAAGGATTTAAATCAATGACCATATGTGGATATCATATATGAAGGGATTTTATTTCGATTTTCAATAAATATTAAATCCAACAAATTCTATAAAAATAGAAAAAAAAATCAGAGAGAGATGAAATTATTGCTAAAAAAAACCAGGATGAATTACATGATGTGGGTGATGAAGTTGATAAATATTCTAAGATTTTATAAAGACATTCAAAACATGTTGATTTTTAGGCTACATCAAAGGAGTAAACATCAACTGAAAGAGATCAACCTATATATCAAGTAAATAAAAGAGGAATGGAGGTTTATCAAAAAAATATTATTAGTGGTAAAATTGTACCGACCAAAACATGAAGAATGAGAGATGTAGATCATGATTCTCTACTTTCTATAGTTGATCCAACAATATTTTAAGATGTTAAAAAAGGTGCATCATGAATTTTATCTGTGAATGAGAAATTGGATAAACTTGATTAGAACCAAACATGTTAATTAGTGGAGAGAGATGAACATCACAGCGTTACTAGAACCATGTGAATTTTCATAACACAATTTTAATTTACATTGATATGTGGTTAAAATCAGAATGAAATAGAATGAAAACACTATATTTAGATATATTTTATGATTTCAAAGAAATATTTTCACCAGTGGATTCACTAGGGTTAATAAGACTCTTTATGTCACACCATATCCCCAAAATTTCACAATTAATTTATTCATTTTTTTATCCTTTTCCTTTATTTTTAGATATTTTCCTTTATATGTTTTGAGAAATGGGTGGGTTTTTCATGTCACATTGTTTTGTTATAGTTACTAAAAATTTTGATGTCGTGAATAGACCCAAAACATATTACAAAGGTTCTTTCATGATTGGAACATAGTTTTTAATATATTGGGTAAAACTATATGTCTATTGTAGTTGTGTCTAATGACATTAACACGGTTAGTGCACATTTTGGTAAACCATGTAGGCTACCCATTAATTTTTTGAAATCACCATCTTACCCTTGTAATGTCAAACCACTTTCAATTATCTTATTTTCTATATTTTCATAAGAAAACTGAGATCATAACCCTAGATCACCTCCCCTTTCTCTCCCATAGATTTTGAACCCCTCCTCCATGGTTATAAGTGATTTTTTAAATGTTAGACCCCCCTTCTCAAATCAAATATTTCTATTCTTACTTCTTCACTTTCTAATTAATTGGATTCTTGTTGGTTGGACCCTATGATAAAATATGTAATAAGCATTGTGGTTATTGATGTTCGGGGAATGATGGTTGATTTGTTTTTTATCCCTTATCTATATTTGATGTATTTTTTCATCTTCACTTGATTTTGGTATGAGTCTCCATGTGTTTTTTTCCAAGAAAACCCCTGTTATGCTTGTGTTTTTTAAATCTTTCTTCCAAAAAAATTATTCTTTTTTGTGATATATATTGAAATCCTTAATGGATTGTTAATATATTATGACCTCATCACATGATTTATAAAAATGTATTTTCTAGGAAATATTATTCTATATTATGTAACAAAAAAATAATGCATTTTCGGTGTTTTATAAACTTATTATGAGTAATTTCTTAAATTGATTGGTATTTAAATATGTGCTTAAAATTCATACATTATTTCACAAGGGAAATTTTGTGGGTAAAAGGTATTGTTTGTATTAAACATTATTCCTAATGGAATTTTATGTGTTTCCTGATTTTGTGATTATTTTTCCTATGGATGATATATATTTATCACGTTTTATTATTTATTCAATGATTATTCTATTATTTTCACTTTTGATATATTGGATTTGGTAGTTTTCAAGTGGGTTTTTCCCCATGGATTCAAAATATTTTTTTCAATTAAAATTTATTTCTAAAATTATTTTAAAGGAATTTTTTACATAAATGATTATTAATTTAAATCCAAATGTCCATTCAGAACCTCATATAATTTTTTTAAAAAAATGTGCTACACCTTTGGTTTATGACCTAATGAAACCATGTTTTATAGATATTACTGACCTTATGGAATGAAAATTCTTATGGTTAATTTTTAGGTGATCTTAAAATGGAGATTTTATGAAATGATTGTACGGAGGTGGGATGAGGTCAAATATTAGGATTATTTTCCTTATAGCCTATTATTGACATGTGAATTATATATGAAATATATTACCTAACCCCGAGTAACAGACTTCTAGGGAATCCTTGGATTCTATTTCAGATATCGAGATATAGTTTTCATACTAGTCTTGATGAGACACTAATTAGTATCCTCTAGTTTCGGTTTCACCTTGAAAATGAGGAGTGAAACCAATAAGGCTGGGTTAGATATATCTAGTATGTTTTTTATTAGAAACATCATAAGTAGGTCAATATATTGTTACACCAAAGTAAATTTAGGATTATCTCACAAGGACCTTAAGAGTTCCCCATGATTATGTATATCTTAAATTTTATTTTCATATTTCTATAATTTGATTATAACCACAATTTATTTCCATTAATTTTATCATGGTATATTTTATTTATAAAACATGGTTTTCTATATCGATATTTTTTTAATAATTTTTATTATTATTATTTTTTCTTATATATTTAATTTTTGCTGTTTCTTATGGTGTCATAAAATTAATATCTCTAAAAAGAACTTGTAAAATGGTTTTTGGTAAGATATTTGGATTTAAGTTATTCTTCTTAATGAAATACATTCTTGACTAGGGTTTTATATGGAAAGATGGGAATTTTTCCATTAAATTATTGTTTGGTTTTTGAAAAATGAATTGAGAAATCATTTTGAGTTTGGTTTAATAAAATTTCTTAAAGACCTACATTCATGTATTATATTTCAAGAGAGAATTTATGATATTTGTTTATAATGTAAAAGCATAAACACTTTAGTGAAATCTAACATGCCAATTTTTCTCACACCCTACTTATTCCCCTTAGATTCAGTTGACTCAATTCTTTTTTAGGATCAAGTTCTAAAAAGTTAGTCCCCATGGAAGATTCTCTTTAGTCAATCATGGAGTAGTTTATTGGTGATGGTGTTGGATGGTGACCTCCAGACACATGTAGATTTTTGGGTTATCATTTATGGTTTGTTATATTCACTATTTTATTGACTATGTGTCAATCAATTCGTCTTTATTCATATTTTAAAATAATTTTTTTTTGTTTGTTATACATTTTTTATTTTATGTTATGTTGTTGGATGAGTTGGATAGTTATTTTGGTTATGCCTTGTTTTATTTTTATTTGTTTTATAATATTCATACATTATTCTTCATGGAAGTCTAATTTATATACACACCATTCCTAATTTATGATATTAATTATGTTGAATGTGATTTATTATTTATTTGCTAAAATCACTCCTAATAGGGTTTCCTTGGTGCCTAATCACTAGTTCTCAACCCATGGTGATTAGGAACACCCTTTGGGCCTTGTTTCAAGTCATCTTAGTTATCTGGTCTAGAGGAAATTATCTTTTTTATGAAAAAATGGTATTATAGATCCCTTTTTATTGGGATAGTGATGGTTGATTAGAGATATTAATTTCATAACAAGAGAGGTTGGTGTGGGGAGAGTCTCACTATATCTTTCCCATTCTGACACTCAATTTACCAAGGGATGTTGGGTTGTGTGTCTTGGATATTAATGTTTTTTTATTTGGAATGGTGGTTCTTTGAATTATAGAGACGTTTTATTGGTTATTAAGAGGATTTTTATGTTTTTAGGTGAAAATGGGATATTATATAGAGGCAAATGGTTACCTCCCATAATCTAAAAAACCATGTTGATTCGATGATCATAGTTAAAAGAATCTGTTTATGACAGTCACATGATTGGAACATGGTTTTCTAAATTGTGCCCAACAATTATCACATTCATATTTTTGTTTACCACATTAATTTTCAGATTTATTGTCTACTATTTGGGATGAGTTGGGGGAGTTTTTATGATTCATTGATTATATTTGGATACATTAAATTTATTTTTTTTTGTGGTAAATTGGTTTTAAATGCTAAAAAATGGATTTAAATTAGTCTAGGATAGTTTTCAAAACTAATATAGATGTTTTTTTAATTAGTTAAAAAAAATAAGTTGGTTTTATTTCGTTGGAAAATGATTTCATCGATGAATTTTTGTGTTTAAAAATACTTTTTAAGTAATAATTCATGATTTGTAAATGGTATAAAAATATTTTTTAATTTTTTTTAAATTAATTTAATTCTATAAGTAGAATTTAGGATATAGTTCTATGCGTCTTCTATTTTAGGTCGGTTATAAATTGAGTGTATCTAACAAAATCCAGTGTGTTTTTTATTTTTTTAGTGTATTCCTCCCAAATAATACCTAATATGTTGTAGGAAGTCAATATCATGGGGTTTTATTAAGATTAGTGTTTCTTAAAGCTACTCAAACACCATGTATAATGGTAATATTGAACCCTTCTCACTATTCATTCATCTTCTATAGTGATCAAGAACCTAAATAGTATGTGGAGTGGGTAGATAGGATTTTTAGGAGTTTTAATTCACTGAAAACTATTGAACCATCAAGAGTGAATACCACCTCATACATAATCAATGGACTAAGTCAGAAATTGTGTGATTCAATTTAACAACTTTATCTACAAAGTAGTCTATCTTTATAATTCTTTAAGATCACATTAATTCGGTATAATTATCCTAAATAAATGAAGGTGGGGGAGGTGATTGAGATTTTGAGTCTCCATTAGGGTGAATAAATGATGAAGAAGTATGTAATCCATTATAATGAGTATGATGTTTCCCCATTATTTAGTATTTTAATAGTAATTTAATGTTCATCTATTTGTAAATGGTATTCACCCAAATCTCATCTCTAAATTTTCTTGTTTTTATATGAATTTCTTAAGAATATAGTCTATAAGGTATTAATAGTGGTATTGATTTATAGGGGCCAGTCTAAAAAGGGTGGAGACCTTGTCTCATTCATTATTAGTGAAGACATTATATAATACCATAAATATAAGTAGGATAAACCTAAGATGTAGAATATATACAATTTGGGACAGTTTTCCCAACATTGTAATGACCAATACATAAATAAGTAATTCATTATTTGTTATTAGTGTGTCCATATTCTTTATTTTAATCCTGCATATTTATGATATTAAAAGACATTACATATCCATGGAAAATTAGTTTATCTTTATAAGTTGTTTGTATTGGGGTATCAATGAATAAAAGACTCTTTATCTTAACATGGATCTCAAAAGTAGCTCAAAATATCTTTTTCTGGTAACTCCCTTGTTTCTTCCTATTTTATTCCTTTTAAATATACTAATTTCATGATTCATTATTCTATTATTTGGGATGATAAATATATTGTTAAATTTTATAGAAACTTATATTCATTCTAATTTTATTATAGATGAATGGTTGAATTCAGTGTTCAATTTTTGGCCTCCAAGGTTATAGGCAGTAGGTATTACCTCATGGTGATTTCCTTAGCATAACCTAATTTTCAAAGCCCATAAATTTTATAATAATCCTTAATTAGAGGGGTGACCTAATGTTGGTCTCATATTTCAAATTACCTCATTAAAAATTCTTATTCCTATGATTTTATTTGGGTTGTGTCCTAAGAACAGTAGTTATCATTATGGATATGGGGGAGTTTTTATATTTTGGTTCCCTCTATTTTGTATGGTTTTTGGTTTTTTTCTCTTACACTTCTATTTATTTAATATTAAATCTCTCTCATGTTATATAAATGGTTGATTAAGACATTTCATAACTATTGGATGAATTATAGGGTCAAGCAGTGATATAGTATGTAAAATATTTACACCCTAACAAAAAATTTCTTTATTTATAGATTTATTTATTTTTTTCCTTTTCCTATATTTTTTATGTTTTACTATAAAAAATTTGATGAAGGGTTCTGTTGGTCATATCCCATAGAATGTGAAATCCATGTGACCAAGTTATGTATAGTCTAGCAACATATTTTAGAAGTGTTTTTGTGGTGGGAATATGATTTTTCAAAGCATGTTTCAAAACCTTAAATCTCTTTTGGATGTATGAAATACCATATAAATATTGACTGCATGGTCTAGTAAGCCCTATAGGATATCCAAGTTCTTTATTTATTCAAAATTTTATCATACACTTAGAGAATTTAACCACATTATGGTCTCTTATTATCCTCATTCATGTAATATAATAGTGAGGGGATTCCTTTATGACACTCCACTTCACTCCCATGGATTTTCCCCCTCATCCTTGGTTCTATGTGAGTTATTCCAAGTTAAACTCCATTTTTCTCAACTAATATCATTTATTATTTCTTTTTTGTCCTTCTTCTTCCATATTACCCTATTAGTCAAACCCTTGGGTAAGGGTTGGACTAAAAACTTGTGGATATCTATGTGCATGTAATTTATATTATTTATTTGGTCTTAAAAACTCTATATTCAATAGATTCATGTCATTTTTGTTTCATTTACGAAGGTGTTTCCATGCTATTTATTTTTCATGGTAAACTATGATATTCTTGATTTTTCTAAATCTCTCCTCTAAAAAATGTGTTCTTGTTTCCATATCAATGGTGACATTATAAATGGGTTTTTAATATTTTTTGTATAATTTCAAAATTTGTGAAGGCTATTTTCCATAAAATGTTATACTGTATTATTTAACCAAAAAAGTATGCATGATAGTTTTTGGTAAATTACTTAAGAGTATTTTATTAAATGGGTTGGTATTTAAAGAGGCCTTTATAATTTATAAATGATTTCACTAGGGTATTTTTATGGGTAAATGGTAATGTTTGGATATTACTTCGTTATTAATATTTATTTTTTTTTGTGGTTATGTGGTTATGTTTCGTATATATATGACAAATATGTAATATTTTTTCTTAGGTACTCAATGTTTTTTTACTTGTTTTAATATATGATATATTATATTTACTGGTTGTCAACTTGTATTTTCCCCTTGGTTTCAAAACATATTTCCAAATGAAACTCTATTTCTAAAATGGTTTTCCATGAATGTTTTGCATATATGATTATTAATTTAAAACCATGGCCTGTTTTTTCCCACATATAATGTTTTTTTATTAAAAGAATTATCCCTTAGTTAAACAACAAATAAAACAATGTTTAATATGTTCTTGTGAACCTTATGAAATGAATGTTTTATGGTTTATTTTTATGCAATCTAAAAGGGGGATTTTATAAAAATGGTTTATGGTTGTGGGTTAGGGTATGATATAGAGATTATTTTCCTTATATGATTTTATTTAAATTTTATTGAAATGTGATAACTTCAACCTCTCCTTCAGTCACAAAATTCATGGGAATACTTGTATTAGAGAAAGATTGAGAAAAAATTGATATACTAGGCATGATGAGACTCTAAATATCATTATCTAGTATATGATTCAATCAAAATGTAATGATTTATACTAGTGAGTCTTGGATAGAGAAATAGAAGAAGTTATTGACTTTTGAATTTATTAATAGGTTAATAGATTGTACTTCTAGAGTAATTATAGGATGATCTCACTTTCACCATAGGTGTTACCCATTATTATATACATTGTTCTCATTAATTTTCTACTCTTAAACATTTATTATGAACCTATTTTTTTTAAATAACTAATTTATTATTGTGTGTTATTTTTTAATTACTTTTCTACCTATCATTATACTTTTTCAATCATTTTTTTTATTATATTTATTTTCTTATCATGTTACTTTTAGATTTTTATCCATTGGTGTCAAAAAATGTGATTCTCTTAAAAATTAGTTTAGAAAATGGTTTTGAGAAAGGTATTTGTATTTAACTTGATCTTCTGATCAAAAGAAATTTTGAATTTGGTTTTAAAGTAATTAAGTAGATTTTTTATAAAAATTTATTTAGATTTTAAAAAAGTATTTAGGAAATTATTATGATGTTTTCTGTTTCTAAAAAGTTATAAACACTAAACTTCAATTACTCTATTTCAAACTACAATTTTTTAGTTGTTTTTATTAAAGATATTAAAAGAATATCTGGTGAAATCATAATATTTTTTATATAATATAACAGTTATACCACTCAATTTTAATATACTCAAGTTATTGTTTGGTTCAGGTTCTCATGATTTCCTCTTCATAGAATACTATCTTTGTTTACTCGTAGAGTGGGTTTTTTGTGATGGTTATTTGTGGTAACCTTATGTCATGTGAAAATTTATGGTTTAAAATTGTTATTTATTTTTTTATTCGTATACAAAGTATATATTGGACAATTAAGACTTTCCAATATTTCAAATCATTTTTTAGTTTGTTTAATGTTTCTTATTTTATGTAATGTTATTGTATTAGTTATATGATTATTTCAGATATTCCACATTTAGTTTTCATTTTTTTTTCTAAACTTATTTTTTGATTTTTCATGGAAGTTCAATTTATGGATTTACCATACTAGATTTTGGGTATGAATTTCATTTTTTATTATTCAGTATTAATGTGGTGAAACCATTCCTAAGATTTTTTCATTAATTCCCTATAACTGTTTACCAACTCATGGGGGTTGATAATTCTCATTAGGCATTGATTCGTGCCAAATAAATTATCAGGTCAATATGACTATAAAGACCTTAACCTAAGTAGCCCATATTCGGTAGTAACTTTATTAAATTGGAAGTAGAGATAAGAAATAACACCCTAAAAGACTAAATAGTAGTTTAATATTCTTAGTAAAATAGATGCTTATAAAATTATTATAGTACATTTTAAATATAAAAACATTTCATAATAAACATTCTTTCAACCTTTATATCTTTCAAAGTATCTATCATTATATACTAGGGAAAGGACTAAAAATTATAGGCGAGCTAAGATGTTAAGGGTTATTTATATTTTAATCAACATGATTAGATAAGGTATAATCATAGAAAGTAAAATAATTGAAAACACATGTCACATAACTAATAACTTCTTCATGATGAATAATACGGAAGGAATAAATGATAATCAAATAATGACACATAAATAATCACAATATATTGATACTTATCCTTAGACATCATAGCCATTAAAATAATCACATGATCATTAGTGACTAATTTAATAATGATTGAAGGCATAATGAATGATATATTAAAAATACCATTGAGGCCTCATTCCATGACATAATAAACATACCATCATGTTATCATGCATAGATATCTAATATAAATGGGTACGACCTCATAAAATTACCCAACATCTTTTTTATCATGAGACCTACTGATGAATCAGGGGGATATATAATTTTGGGATCCAGTTTTTACATAATTATTAAATTTAATTCATTATATGATTAAACAATACAAGTTAATTGGCATGCCTTAATAATAAAAAACTATCAGTATAGGAAGAACTAGTATACATAATGTCAATAAATTCCTAGTGAAACATATCATAAACCATCTAAATAAATAATGAGTATATTATAATTAGAACATATTCATAGTGTAAAATAATTAAAATAAAGGGTATTTATTTTTGAAGAATAGAAACACCATAAAAAGGACATTAAAATTTTATGATTAAAGAACCCTTTTCACTTAGAAATTCAATTTTAAAAACAAGAATATAAAGAATATTAAGAAAATCATTAAATTATAAAATAATTAAGTAAAATTGTAATGTAATCTTTGAATCATTGTTTGTTCCTGATTTTTTGAAATTCTATTCAGGTCAAGTATATTAAAACAATGATTCCATTCACGTTTTTGGAAACTGCTCAAAAGTACCTCATTCAGAAAATGACAATAAGATTCCTCGTAAACCATTTTTAAAAAAATAACATATTTCTAAATTTTTTTTAAATAAGTAATTATGTAATAGTAAAAACATTATTTAAAACATTTTAGTAAAAATATTGACATAAAAGAATTGGATTCCTGATCAATTAGGAAAACAAAGTCAATTTTCCTTAAAACATTATCTCATTATCTTGAGTACATTATGATATTAAAGTGAAAGTAAAACTAGTAATTTATGTAAAGAAAAAAATTGAGTTTAACATATAAATATCAAATTATTACCACTATTGTAAAATTAAACAAAAATAATCATGAATAATTATGAGATTGTGAAATAAACATTTTCCACTTTGATAAATTTTGAATCATAACCCCTATGAAAAAAATAACATTAAGTGAAACATTAAATAACTTGAACAGAAATTGAATAATGATTTCTAATATCAAAGGGTTACTATATTCACCACATGAAATAATTAGGTGTTGAATATGGTATATTTCAACCAAAATTAAAAGGTAATTCGAGAAACCCTTTTCTCGTGTCTTACATCCATTGTATGTGTTCGAACAAAATATATAATAAATATAGATTTATTATAAATATATTATAAATGCATAATCATATATACTATACCATATATTATTTACATGTGGCATTTTATCATCGATTTATTAATAATTATTTATTTAAACCAGCATTCTGAGTGATAATTTCTTCATTTTTCATGTATGTTTTATTTTTGGAAGTTTTTTCCCTTTTACATTGATCATGGTTACATAATATAAATAATGTTAATAATTATATAAATATAATATATATTAATTATATATATATTTATAATCATCCATAATGTTAGATATAGAAAAATAAAGTACACCATTCATGGAGATGGTATGCCATATATATGCATGAATGTTGTTTTCACTTTTTGATGGATGGAATGAAAGAAAGGTAAATAGTGGGTAAAATTTAATAATTACTTTTTATATCACATTTACCATATATAATAATTAAATTTTTCTTTATTACCATCCTTAAAAAGTAGAAATGAAAAAAGTAAAACATCACTTTGTGGAGATTGAAGTCCACGCATACGCATAAGTAACGTTATCATTTTCCATTGAATTAGAATGAAAGAATATAGATATGAAATTATAAATAAAAAAGAATAATTATTTCATGAATATCATATATATTCATTATTTCAATATTTATAACAATCCAATTAAATTGATAATGAAATACTAATTACACCGCTATGTAGAGTCGGTAAGTCGTACGTATGCAGGAGCGATGTTTTCACTTTTTCTAGAATGGAAAAGATATATAAAATGGTTTTTTAATAATTAAAATAAATTTTAAATAAATTTATGAATCTTTATTTATTCTTTTATTATGGGTAAAAAATATCATAAGTATAAAAAGAAATAAATTTGAAAGAGCTGGTGAACATGATTACCTCTTCTTCAGTAGAATTCTTTTTGATTTCTTCTTAAGGACCATTGGAATAGTATTTTGAGATGGAAATAACCTCTAAATAGTGGATAGTAAATTTGAGAAGATAAATTTTTAGGTTTTATTATAGATATATTCCTCAAATTGGTGTGAATAACTTATCAACAATGGTGCCCTTTTATAAGGGATGGAAAGGACACACTTGGAATTTCAAAAAAATAAAATATAATTAAGCCATTATCATTCCAAATGATTCCAAATGGTCATATATTCAAATAAAAAGAGTATAAGGTTGAAATAATCACATAAAATGAAATTTATAAAAGTTTTGGTCTCATTTTAAACTTGATTTTGGTTTAACCCCATGGTTTACCAATTTTAATCTTAATAGTGGTAACGACTTTTTCAATACTAAAGGGTTATAAATTTACTTACAAGGTAAAAATTGGCCCATAAATGACCTTCAGAATAAAATTTCAATAGTTTTTAATACTAATTGTCATATTAAAGGATTTTATTATTTTAAAATAATTTAATAAAATAATTTTATTATAAAATATGATTAATTTCATTTTAAGAAGTATTCACATAATATGACTTTGAAAAAAAACAATATAGTAATAGAATTTGAATATAAACCATTCACCCATCAGTAATATTTTAATTTTATCTATAAAATTTTTTAACACTATAATTCACCCAAATTGTATAACTTCTAATATAATTAAAATTATTTATTTTATTTTTCTATTAATTGAATATATACTATATTAGTGTTGCACAAGAATTTAAGGTAATTATTTAATATATAAAAAATTAAAATATTTTGAAATGATAAAAAAATTAATTATATTTTAAATATACATTTATAAATTAATTTATCCATATTTTATCCTTATGAAAAAAAATTGAGATATTAAATTCAAGGGAAGAACATTTGGTATATATTATTTCATTAAATTATTATAAATTTCATAATCAAATAAATATTGAAACATGTTGACATATATTATATAATTTTATGGATATAGAAGACCTAGAACAATTTAATAGGATAGGGGGAAGTTTTGGATTGATTTAGAGACCTTATCTCATGGTTTTATCCATAGTTTACCCATTTTACACTTACTATGGTAATAAATATTTACCATGTTTTCTATTCATAATGATCAAAAATAAAAGGTAAATATTTACCAAATTTGATACTACAAATTCCATCTTTGGTATCCATTTTTCAATATTCAATTTCTAAAATTGGTTGAAATAATGATTAATATAAATGCGTAAAACACAAGAAAAATAGTTTTTAGAAAAAATGTCTTTTAAGCCTAACAATTTACTTCTATCAAAATTATGAAAATTTAATATTAAAATAGAATAAATTATTTTATAATTATTAAAATTAGTAATATTTAATTTATATATATAATCAAAAAAATAAGTAAAATTTAATGATACGTTAATTAATGAAAGTATTTAAAAAAACTGTATTTTTCACTAATTACTAAAAATTCAATCATTTCAGAAAAATCTCAAAGATTTACCCAAATTTCATTTTTATATATTGATTTATAAATTGATTTATATTTTTTCAAATTAATTTTCTAAGAGATTATAAAACAGATTATAATATTTTCTCACAAAAATCAAAAAAAATTATTTTTTAAAGATAATATATTTTGAAGAATAAAATATATTTACTAAAACATTAATAGATTATTTAATAAGAATTAGAAAATGAATATTTATTGAGTAGGTATTATATATATATTTCATAATTTTGTTAATCATATTCATACCTACCAATTAAATGGGAATGTTCTAATGCTCACATTTAAATAGTAATATTTTGTGGTTTTTTTAAACTTGGGGTTATGTGTTGTATTGATATCGGACATGGTGTTCTTTTGAAATATCAATGTGTAAAATTATTCCCATGATTTTTAATAAATTTCACCCTCAAAATTAGAAATTATAATTGGTAATCATGGGTTTTACATTTCAAAATACCTTTCTTGAAACCCCACATTATAAAAAGGTTTAATAAAACTTCCTCTTAAAATATGGAAATGGAAATTCAAAGGTCATATATAATAACACCTAAAAATGTTTAAAAATATGAGATTTTTTTTGGAAATTCATATATAAACATGGAGAAAAATTAATACCCTAATAATTATGTATACAGATATATAAAATTGATCACAGGAACAAGAATGATCATAAGAAAGTTAATTCCCACAAAAAAATAAATCAGTAAGGTGTGAAAAAAACTATTAATTCATCGATAATAAATATAATATGAAAAAAAATCAAGATCTTTTTCCTAGTGTTTATGAGATCATTTACAATCAATATAAGAGGGATATCATACTAGTTGTCTAAATTTATTTAACTTTATCCCATGTTTGGTGACTTAATCCAATTCCTCTAGGTTCGAGAGCATCATAGATGAGAAGGAGATTTGGGAGGTGATAGTCTTGATTAGCCATTAGAGAACTCTAGGGCCTCATATTTTTCTTGGAGCGTTCTATACTGCCTTACGGTATATATTTAAAGGAAATGTTATGGATGTAGTAAAATATATGTTTATGGAGGGAATTTTTCCTTGAGTGGTATGTGTGACGATGTTAATCCTTATTCCAATGTTGAGGGACCGAAACTCTATAAAAGGTATAAGCACAAAAGAGGCCACCAATTTAGCCTATAAAATGATAGTGTACATAATATAAGGTCACCTAGCTCCAATATTTTAATCAAAATGGATATAGATAATGTGTTAGATCGTATTTAGTGGAGCTTCATTCTCAAGGTCATTTTGTGCACGGGGTTCTCTACCTTGATGATTGATTTATTACTTAGATTCTTTATTTACACTTGGTTTTCACCGATGTTTATGGTTAAGAATTGTGGTTTCCTAAAATCCATTCATGGTTTAAGGCAGGGTGACCCCCTTTCTCCTAGTGTGTTTATATTGGTCAAAGAGTTTTTGAGAAGATACTTGAATAGTAAAATGACATGGTGTTCCATTTATCTATTTTGGGGTACGGGTCACGTTAATGGCTTCTCATAGCTCATATTTACTGAGGGAAATTCTTATATTTACTAAAAGTTGAATTTATTCTCTTTGCAGTATTAATAGACTCATGGATGAGTACTATAAGTGGAGTGGCCTATTCATCAACCATGAAAAAATAATTATGTTTATATATAGCTCCAAATTGTAAATCTGTTGCAATAACATTGAGGATATCCAAGTTATAATCATATGTTCATTATATATGTAATTCTTAGGGGAACCAATATCTATTGGAAGTTTAGGAATTCACCATAATTAGGGCTTGGTTAATAAGATTTTTTCCCATATTAATAACTGGTAGAACCATTTTTTTCCATCAGGGGGTGGATCAATTTGGTGAATTGTATTTTAACTTCTATCCCCACTCATTTGTTTTCTTCTATCAGGACACCTTCTAATATGGTGAGGAATATCAAAAAAATTAACCACTTTAATCTACGATTATCATGTTGAGGGAAGGTATCAATGGGATTCTTGGAATAGATTGGCCAAACCTATGGAGGCTGGAAGAATAAATCTCCATATTTTGTGGGACACCATTCTATAACTCTTATTAGATATTTTTTTTGAGGACAAGGAAGGATGAAACCTCAGGGAAAAATCATTTTAGGGAATAATGTGGAAGAATTGGTGGCTCCAAAAGGGAAAATTTTAAATTTATGGCAGATAATTTTCCATGATTTACTTAATAATTATAAGATTCTTTTTTGTACCGTTTGCCTTAGAGAGGTTAGATATAGGATACTTTATTGGGTTGGTGTGAATCTAGGTTTTCCAGGGTTTCCTACACTAGAAATTATGTATGCTCAAGACATTCATCATGTGACACTCATTGAGATAACCCATAATAATTAAGTCTTTAATAGAATCTAATTATTTTTTTATGATGATAGACTTTTCTCTATAGAAGACACATCAAGATTATTCTCTACCAAAGAATACAACATTTATCATCGTTCCAATTTAAAATGGTATTAGTGGGTTGAAACTATCTGGTGTAAAGAACTCTTTCTTAAATATAATTGTTTGAAGAAGCATATTTGAAACCATGTTGTTTCAATAAATTATCCAGCGATGAGAGGATGGGTGTATCTAGAAATCAAATGAATTTGGTGCATTAATACTAAATAAAAATTACTCAGAATCGTTTTTTAGGGTGAGAGTGAAAAGGGAATGTGGATCGGGATTAGTGAAATCATTGGGATTTGATTTTAAGTGACCATAGAATGTGATTATTTGCAAGAATGGTTTTAGGTTGTAGGGAATAAAACTTGGGAGAGGAAGGCTTGTGATATCCTTTTTTATCAGTTGGTTGTCAGTGTATTTGGTCTAGCATGAATATATCTCACTATGATGTAATTTATAATTCATGGATACCCATTCAATCCCACTCAAGATGGCCCATAGTAGACCGGGTGTACTCTTTATAAACTAGATGAATGCTCCATCCATGAGGAGGGTGCAGGTAAGGGGGAAATTTATACTATTAATTTAAGAGTGTAAGACCCAGGAGAGGATTATTAGCTAAAAATATCCATGTAATTGGTTCAAGATCAATACTGATGGTTCAAATTATCAGGGTATCATGCAGGGAGGAGGGCAGTTTGCGATTGTAATGGCTTGGTGGTAATTTCTTTCAGTTACATTTTTGGTCATGGATACCCACTTTATGAGGATTCCATGGAACTTATTAATGGGATAAAGTTATATCTTTACCATAATATCAATTTATTTGCTATTTAATCAAACTCCTTAGTTATCATCAACTCCCATAATAATAATGTAACCACCCCCTTATCCACTATCTACCTTATTTGGGGGTGTAAAAGTCTCATTAATCGAGCTATCATGACAAAAACCTGAATAAAAGGAAATAAATTGGTGGATTAATTGGCTTTTAATGATATGAAAGAAAAATCTTATATGATTGTTTCAATATTTTTCTCTCTTTTTACTGAGTGTGTTAACAAATTATGTTTGGATACCATTGGGCACCATAACTTTATACCTCCATCATCAAGCGTTTATCCATGTTTCTTAGAAAATTTTCTCAATTAGTAGTGATAATGAAAATATAATGAAAAATATTTACATAGAAATTATAATTTTATCATTTATTCAATTTCCACCACAATCTCATATTTTGCTCCAAATGATGAGTATTAAAGAATAATTTTTTTCCTAAAGCACTCAAATCAAATTATAAAGGATCAATTGATCTAAAAAAATTATAAAAAGTTATTCCTCATACATTTAAATATGAACCAAAACTAAAATACATAACATATGGTAAGATAATGTCCAAAATCTATAAACTATAATATGAAGAAATAATAAATTTTTCATCAAAATTTCCACAGTAACACCAAAGGTTATACTTATATTATTCCATAAATAAATAAACATAAATCCTAATAAAACATAATAACCTAAACATTAAATAATGTTTTAACCTAAATGGTGATATCATGCCTTTTAACTTACATCCCCAAAATAATAATTTCATTCTTCCCAAAAAATCATTCATGTTAAACGGAATAGTAAACCTAAAAGATACATATAGCACAAACTAATGAAGTATCAATAAAAATATCATTAATCATCATGATAAATCACTATATAATCTTATAATGTAGTTAACTTCACACCAAAATATCATAAATAAAATTTAGATACTAACCAGAAAGGTAATCCCTAGCTTTAGCATAAATATCTCTGAAAATATCACCTTGTAAATGAATATTTTTTTAACCACAAAGATTATCTATATCCAAATACATAATAGACCATAATTAACATAACATCAAATTATATACTATCCCAAAGTGTTATTTAAATATTAATGAATTATTCATCCTAAAACCTAGTAAAATATTCAAATCGCCTCAAAATACCATCACTTAAAACTTCAAAGGGGGTATATATTCTTTTAAACATATAATAAACCTTAAACATATAAACCCATGATGGTATCAACAAATATTAATTTAGCCTCAGTTGAAAAAATATATGCTTAAAAGAAAATAACAAAATACTTATTCCCCAAATAAAACTATGTACTATTTCCAAAAATAAAAAAAATACAATAAAATTCAAAAACTATGACCTAAATCAATTTCCAATCAAATAAATAACAAATTACAAGGTCACCAATACTATTTCATTTTATTCCCCTATTAAAATCATCTATATATACCAAATAGACATTATCACATTACCACTCAATCAATTTCATTAGTTATCATCACCTTTTAAAATATTTCTTTTAATTCTTAAAGAAAATATACTATGGTAAAATCCTTAGATGTGTTATAATTTTTTTTATCCATAATATCATTGATATAAAACTTATAAAACATTATTCTAAAATCCTAGTATAAAAACACAACAATCATTACACTTCAATGATTTCAATAGCATAGGTCATTTCTTGGTCTATGAGTTAACCCTTATATTAGGGGTTTTTCTTTTATAATTCCCATATTCACCACACATAATACATTGAACTATAAATGATACCTTTTGATGAACATTATATCCCACCATCTAACTCTTCTTTTTTCCTCAAAAATTATTTTATCTATGCCCTTATTTTCCACACAAAACTCATTTTCCCATTCCCTTGATACATTCTCAAAGTTGTATCATTCCAAATTTTTAACACGAAAGACATTTTTCTTTCATTACTCTATAGACTCCACCACACAAGCTCTAATTAACATTATTATTCTATTATTTTCTGATTCTATGATTTTATTAAAGGTTATTTTTTAAAGAATATATCATCATAACTGATTAGGCATAATCACAGTATATTACACTCTAGTCATCATCTAATTTGGTTTCTCATAATCACTACATTTCCCATAAAATTCAATGTTAGCACGATTTATCCAAGTTATAACCATTAAAAAAACTAAAAATAATAGTATGTCAAAATATAGTCATACATGGAAGCCACTTGATCAGGAAAATAATTTATCGTATATCTAACTAATGATAACTTCTTTTCAATTTAAGTCCCCTTAGGTTTAAACTAGGCCATTCATGATCATTGTCTATTGAAATACATTATAATAGTTCATAAGGAAAATGTTAATTAACAAATGTGTATCCCTTAGTAGTATCAAACCATGTGCTTACATAGGGAACACTCATTAGGTATCAAAATTATGGCCGAGATATACTTGACATACTCTTTTAATGTTTGATAACACTATATGCATCTATGCCAATATAATACCCACCTATTGTATCAGGAAATGGATGTATTCTTTGTAAAGCCACTAAATATTCTACCATAACAAAATTTTAGGATGTTATCCAATACTTATACTTACCCTAAAATTAATTCATGGGGTTATGATCTTTAATATATGTTTTACTAAATCTAGTTCCCAATGTTTCTACTAACATTTATCCAATACCAACTATAAAGATTTCAACCATAGTAGCCCAAAGTTTTTGGTACCTTTATTACATTGGTACTCAATACATGGGATCATATACCAAAGGAATGAATAGTTCATTAGTCTTAGTAAGTTTGATACAGACATTATTCCCATAATACATTCGAAATAAAAAAAATATTTATCAATAAAACATTATTTCATCCTTAATATCTTTTCGGATATCCATATTCACATCCTGGGGAAATAAAAAAATTATGGGTGAGAATAGATGTTCTATAAGGGTTATGTACAGTATAATATTGCATGATAAAATAAGGAATAATAAATATGAGAAGTTAAAAAATTGAAAACACTTTACATTTAATCAATAACCTGAGCAGGAAGTATAATATGGTTGTAATAAATGATGATCAAATAATACCATATAAATAATCACATAAGATTTAACTTATTCATGGATATAAAAACAATTAAAATGATCACATAGATGTTACAAATTTATTTCATAATGATGGAATAAATAATTTCATACATCATTAACATACCATCAAGGTCTTCTTCCAACAAATCATAAACATACCACCAAGGGCTCATGCCTAGACATCTTACAAAAAAGGGTAAGGACTTGGCCATTTACCCGTCCTTTTTGTCTCCATATACCTACTAATGCATCAATGGGATATATAGTTTTGGGCCTCACCCATCACATACTAATTTAAATTCATTCATCATATAAATAAAAAAAACAACTAAATCAATCTGACTTAATAATAATAAAATGTATGTATATAAAGAAATAGTATACATAATGTCAATACTTTCTCAGTAAATTTGATGATAGACTATCTAGAGAAATAATTAGAATGGTATCATTACAACATATCCCCAATGGTTCAAAAGTAAAATAATGTTTTGTTGTCATATATAAATAGACATTCTATAAAAAGATCATTAAAAAAATTCTTGAAGAAAATACATGTTCCACAATGAAATTGACTTCTAAAAGAAATATTTTACAAAAAAAACTTGAGAAAATAATTTTATATAAAAATTATAAAGGAATCATATAAATGAATATTAGAATAAGTTTTTGGTCATAATGGTGTCATATTGGGTTCATGATGAGTATGTTACAATAAATATTTCTATCACTATTTTAGAAAAAATTCCAAAGTACCTCATTCAAAAAATGAAAAGAACATTACTTTTAACCCATTTTGTTAAAATTAAAACATGGGTAAAGGTTAATTTAGTAAAAAAAATTAATAGTAAAAAAACACTTTAAAAAATTTTAATGACAATATGGACATGAAAGATAAATATTCTTGACTGAGTAGAAAAACAAATTCATTTTTCCATAACAAAATTGTTTTGGTATATTGTGTACTTAAAGAGGGGATAAAGAAAGGAGATGTTTTAATTTATATAAATAAAAAAAATATTAGCTTTAAGATATAATTATCAACTAATTACCCAATTAGATACTTAAACATAAACAATCTTGAATAATGTTGTGATTATGAAATAAACCCTCACCACTTTGGTAACTTTTATATCATAAAACCCATGAAAATAAATTATGATGAAATTTTAAATACAATGAATTTAAATTTAATCATGATATATCATATAAAATAGTAATTATGTACACTACATGAAATACACACGTGGTGAATTTGAAAAATGCCTCATAGAAACCAAAGAGAGATGAGAAACCCTAAGATTTGGTCTGACTTCTTTTTATGTGTTCGAACATATTATATAATAAATATATATATTTATTATAAACCCATTACATAACCATAATCATATATATAATATGATATATGATTTACTTATAAAATTTTATCAACTATTTATTAATAATTCTTAATTAAAATCATCATTCCTTGTGATAACTACTTCAATTTTCATGTATGTTTTTGTTTGATAATTTTATCCATTGTGCATTGAAAATGGTCCCATATTATCCATAATATTAAAAATGGTATAAATATAAACATATTCATTATATACATATTTAAAATCATCAATAAAGGAGGATATATAAAATAAATTACAATGTTTATGGATATTATAGGATGTATGTATGCATGAATGCTATTATAACTTTTAAACAAATGGAAAAAATGAAAGGTAAAAAATAATTCACATTCACGTAATAATAATTATATAATAAAAATCATGTAATTTTTTTTAATATATCCTTATTACCATCTTGTTAGATCAGAAAAAAAAAATGTATCACATCACTTGGTAGAGGTGGTAGCCCACATGTACGCAGAAGTGATGCTATTGTTTTCCAATTGATTCGAATTTGAGTAGGTAGATTTTATTTTATGATTAAAAAAGAAAACATATGTCATAAATATCATATATTTATTATTCTTATCTTTATAACCATCCAATTAATGTGGTTATGAAATATTAATTACAAAAAAATATAGAGAAGGTAATTTGTATGTACACACACGCGAAGTTTTCACTTTTACTATGATGGGAAAGAGATTGAAAATGAATGAACCATAATCCTAATAATATCTAAGTATATTTATTATATTTTATTAATAATTTTAATTTTTGTTAAAAACTTATAGGATGTATAAGAAATAAATTTGAATGATTCGGTAAATATGGTTACCACATCTTCGGTAAACTTCATTTAGATTGATTCTTAAGAAAAATTTTAATAGTATTTTAATAAGACTATAAAACTAATTAGTGGATAGTTAATTTGTGTAGAGAAATTTTTTGGGTTTTGAGGAGCTATATTTCTAAATTTGTTTTGAAAGATTGAGAGAAATCGGTGTCCTTTTATTTATGTAAGGGAAGGACTCACTTGGAATTTTGAAAAATAAAATAAAATATAATTGAGTCATTCTCACAAAAAAGGATTTAAAATGTACCTAGATTCAATTGAATTATTCCAATTTAATATTAATCTCATAAAAAGATATTTATATAGGTTTTGGTGTTATTTTAAACCTTGTCTATTTGTTTAACCCATTGGATAACCCATATTAATATTAATAACAAAAATGAACTTATCAATCTTAAGGGGTTATAATTTTCTTTATAATTTAAAAAATGGATCATAAATGACCAAATAATGAAATTTTCTTTAGTTTTGAATCCTAATTGTCCTATTTCAAGATTTTTATGCATATTAAACAGTTTAGTAAAATATTTTTATCATAAAATTTGATTAAGGTCATTATAAGAACAATTCACATAATTTGAAATTGAGACCAGAATGATTGAAATAAAATAAGAATATAACACTTTATCACTTCTCTAATATGGTAATTTTTGGAAAATTACAAAAAAATAATTCAAATAGATTTTATAACATTTAATATTTCTTAAATTATTTATTTTATTTTTCTATTAGTTGAATAAATACTATATCCTTATTACATAACTATTTAAGGTAATTTTCTAACCAATAAGAATTTAAAATAAATTAACATGATAAAAATAATAATATATATTTAAAATAATCATTAATAACTGAAATATTCCTCTTTTAATCCTTATTTAAATATTTTATATTTATTAAATTCAAGATAGTGAAATTTGGCATTTATTCTTTCCTTAAATTAATATAAAGTTCAAAATCAAAGAAATATTTAACCAAGTGGCCTATATTCATGAATGAGATCAAAATAGAAAACATAAACCAATAAATTACAATAAATTCAATTTTTTGGTTGATTTTGGGACATTATCTCATTGTTTTAAACTAATTAAACCCATTTTACCCTTACATAGGTGACAAATATTTACCATTGTTAGTTTTCATAATGACCAAAAATAAAAGAGACATATTGACACAATTTTAACCTTAATATTAAAAATATGGTATCAATTTATCATGATTAAATATATATAATAGAAAGAAATCAATTTTAATATATATGCCTATAAGGTAATGAAAAAAAAATCAAGAAAAATTCATTTTTAAGCATAAATGTTAACTTATACCAAAATAATAGATATTGATGATTTAAATGGAATTAATTATATCATTATAAATTAAAGAGATAATATGTATCATTAATATATAATATAAAATAAAATATAGCTTTTAAGTTACAGTAAGTAATGATAGTATTTGAAAAATCAGTATCTTCACTATTCACTCAAAATTCAATCATTTCATAAAAATCCCAAAATTTCACCCAAAGTTAATTTTTATGTGATTATTTAAAAATTGAATGTAATTTTTCCATATATATTTTATACAATTAATAAAATAATTATATTATATTCTCACTAAAATAAATAAAAATTATTTTTGATGAAAACATATTTTGAAGAAAAAATATCTTTACTAGAAAATTTAGTCCATATTTCTTAAGAATTTATCAATTATTTTTTATTGATTAGTTAATATATAAATGTTTATATATACATATATATTAAAACTTATTAATCCTATATATACCCTCTAATTCAATGTCTAGGTTATAATGGTCATATTTAAAAAATAATATTTCACGGTTTGTTTATGCATGGTGTTGCGTGTTGTATATGCTATCGAAAATGGAGTTATTTTAAACTATTAGTGTGTAATAATAACCAAGGATATTTTTTGACACTTCCTATGAGTATCTATTCAAGATGTTCTTATAATATTTCATATTGGTGTAAAAATATTTTTATCGAATAGTGTGATTATGGAAAAATTTTGCATTGCGCAGCCAATGGGTTTCATGATCAAAAGAGATAAAAGATATTTTTGTAGATGGAGGAATGATTTTTATGATATAAATATGGTTTCAATAGTGTTTTAGGATCAATTATAGTAATGCATAATGAATATGGAATTTAAAGGTGGAGGTTTTGACCAAAAAATTTATATAAAGACATCCAAGGAAGAATAACTTATGGTATTTTTCTATTAGGATGACATTATTTTCAGTGTACGTGAGTAGAAAACTATTGAGGATTTAAAAAATATAATGAATTAAATATTTGATATGTCTATGATTTTTAAACTCTCATATTTTTATGTGCTACATGTGGGTTATAAGGATGGTTACATTTTTATTTTAGGAGCTAAATATATAAGAGAGCTGTTGAATTAGTTTGATATTCATGGATCCAAACCAATATCAACCCCAATTTCAGTTAGAAACATGAATTTCAATCACAATTATGAAATTTTTGTGGATACTAATATGTATAGAAGAATTATTAGTATATTGTTTTATTTGATATAAACACCACCAAAAATAGAATATTACATATTTATGAAATCTTTCTTACATATTATTCTAAACGAAAAATATA
This sequence comes from Viscum album, assembly GCA_963277665.1. NCBI lineage: Eukaryota > Viridiplantae > Streptophyta > Magnoliopsida > Santalales > Viscaceae > Viscum > Viscum album. Next base: position 2,075,513,169 of record OY728128.1, on the reverse strand, counting down.
ATGATGTAGTGAAATAGATCATGAGGTATCTCTAAGGTATACTTGATTTTATCTAGTTCATTAGAGTATAAAAATATCTAGAAATATCATTATTTCTGATGTGGATTTGGCTGGAAATATGATGGATCTGCAGTCCAAAAGTGGTGATATTTTTTCCTTACAAGTTAATGGTTGGACTAGATGATAGATAAATGGGAAAGTTGTTCCTTAAGTATTATATTAGTAGAATATAAATTGTCAAACAATTAATTCACTCTAATCTTATACATTAAGTATTAGGGGTGATATTGATGAAAAAATAAATAATCCTATTATGATATTTTGTGATAAACATATTTCTTTTAAACTTACAGAAGAACTAGTGAAGCATTATCATGAAAGAAATTTTGAAATCATGTATCACATTATCAAGGAAAATGGGGGAAAATGAGATATTCATATGAAACAAGTTGAAACTGAACATTAAGTTAAAGACAAAATGACTAAACCTTTATCCACTTCAACATTCATGATGCACTAGTTTAAAATTGATGTTTAACCATCTCCTTCAACTTAAAGAGCTTTATAAATTATCCTCTCCCCATTGAATAACATGATTAACATTGTTGTTTTGTATTTATTATTGGTGCTTATATTCTATTAGTTTGAGGGGGAATGTGGACATACTACCATGGAGAATGATAACAGAATAGTGAATGCTTGATCTAAATTATATAAATAACTTTATTAGATTTATCATTTGTCAATTATTTCCTACAATTATCATTAACTCACATGGTATTTAATACATAGTAAATGGATCTTTTCTTAGTTTTTTTTGTGTTTTTTAAGGCTTGTCTATAACCAGGTCTGAAAAAGGGAATCCTCCATTGAATTTTATTAACAAAGGGGGGTAATGGGGCTTGTGGGAGGGTACAAATATTGTGGAGAATTGATTGAAATATGAAGGATCTTATTATAGAATGAAAAAATAGGTAATTTATAAAAAATCCAAATAAGGGATAATTTTTGAATATATTGTTCGATTTATTTTAAATTGGAAATTATTATTGTCAAATTAGATATGGAAGTGAATATTATATGTTGTACGAAATATATATGTATGAATTACGGGCTAGTAGAATATTCAATCAGAATATGAGTCATTATTTCACTAAAATATGTAATTATAGATGACCATAAGCTATTGAGGAATTATATGAATGGATGATTATTTAAATATTTTATGTTTTTGAAGAGGATAAATGAGAGGTTAAACTGGTAATGTAATTACAATATGTGAATATATGAATATTAAGAAGTTGTAAGATTGAATCTATAAAGTTATTTCGTATGGTTATAGTAGTTTTTAGATTTTTGAGTTCAAATTGAAAAATAAAAAGGTATGAAATCACCCTGAAACCATTTGGATAACTAGTTCCATTCATAAGAGTAACTAGATTTAGGAAAAAACAATGCAACTCGGTCAGGGAAGAACACTATATTTATAAATTTAACATTCACATGATTAAAAGTTAAATTAAAAGGTATTAAGTAGTTACCTAGAATTTATAATATTAATTTCATAGAAACAAATGAATTATAAGTGTAATACCTAGATTTAATAAGATTCTTTTCAAGGACCAAAGATAAAATTTAAGATTCATCTCACAGTAATGTAACATTTTATATGGGTCATCAAATTTCATAAGGGACGGTGTGAATGTTCTAAAGGTTTATATAATTTTTTAAGTGTCATTTGGAAATATCATAAGGTTTATTCCCTTTCACATTTATACTTTTTAAGGGTTATTAGGTCCAAACATACGGTTCATTCCCTTTTTCATTTCTGGTGATGAATTAACTCAAAGAAAAAGAGTATGAATCATTATATAATATTCAAAAAGTAATATATTAATTGAAAATTTCACAAGGAGATATAGTTATAAAATTAGAGGAGGAATATTATCTGGTAATATTAAATATATAAATCAATAATTTTTATTGGTTTGGTGATTGAATGATTTTCTTCCATAACATAGAGATTTTAATAATGTGTCTTAATATATGGAAATATTATTAAATTAAATATATGATTAATAGTTTATTCATAATAGAATAAGTAATCTTGTGTATTTTTTAAAGGATTTAAGATAATGATATTCATTGGTATTTGCATGGATGCTAATCAAAAGAATATTATAGAGTTGTTGAGAAATAAAAATTTTCATAAATTATAGGATAAATTCTTAATATTCGGTTCAATAATGAAATGGTGAAAACACCCAGTGATAGATATTATGGAAATATTATTCATTTTATTCTAGGGATATTAAAGATAGATTCAACAATAGAAATTATTGGATTTGATTTCATGATATTTTAATATTTAGAGAAGAATACTTATTTGGGGGATTTGATTATGAATAAATGTGAAGAGAGGAGTGATGTTACAAAAAGAGTCACAGTTATAAACAGAATGAGATATACTTATGTGTTGTAATATTTTGATGATATAGAATAAATAGTAAATAATAATAAAAATAATATCACACTTTCCAATTTTGGTGTTATTTTATAAATCTATCCAAAATAATTATTATTGATCTACATGTCATTGTTATTTTTGATAACCATGACGTGGGATAGTGTGTGAAGATTCAAGAAGATAATGTGTTCCCAAGATTTATAGTGGTTCAGTCCTAAACGTTTTTAAAACCTATAGTAGATTGTGTCACTCTCTTGTATGTCAAGGCACAGTTCGTGAAGGGTCCTTGAATTATCACTCAATATTAATCCAAGTAAACTGTATCTATTCATTTATTTTTATTCATTTGTATATAGTTTGAATATATAAAGGGTAATCTATTTGTGATCCTATAATGACACATACCTTACATACATGTTTATTACTTCAGAATTGAATCATACTTATTACAACATATAACAAAACCATGATAAGACCGTATAGGTATAGTGTCTTTAGAAACTAGGAAACATAAACAATTGGTTCATAAATCATCTACATTGTCTCTCGTTTATTTCATCATATATAGAGTCTCTTTTCCGTATCCTACTTAATACCCTTCTTCCTAACCTGGGGAAAAGAAAACATACAAAAGGGTGAGCTCAAATGCTCAATATGGGTAAACAAAAGAAATATCAATCATATCATAATCATAAGAACATATCATTTTGAAAATGTTAACCTGCAAAAGAGATCATAAGATCATAAAATGGGATAAATCATAGTAGTGAAATGTAATCCCAATCATCATAACGTAAAACATGAAACTTTTTGGCATACACACATAATCATAGAAAATCATTTCATATCAGTCAAGGCTCATTTCCAAGACCATCATTGTAGACAAAGTCCATTATTGTACTGAGTTCACTCCTCGTTCCAGTCCTGTATCACTGAACTGGATTTACTTGTCGTTCTAGCCATGTCTGTCTCATGATATATAAACCTTTACCGAATGCATTGGAGAGAGATATAGGTCCCACCCATCTCATAATGAAACCATTCTTTTGTCTTCCACAAAATCATAAATCATACATCATAGCATAACCCATGTAATAAAAATGGGATTCTTAAACATCATGCCATCATAACATAGTCCATATAAGATAACAGGATATCATAAAATTAATTCCATCATAACATAATCAAATAAATGCAAAAATAGGGATAGAAATAGAACCCTATATTATCTTTGAAGGGAAATAATTTTGATAAAACACTTGAACTCCATTCTTCAGGAAAATATCCTTTCTACTTCAAAAACATTTTTCCTTTCTTAACATATCATAAAATTTTAAACTAAAAGAATTTGATTAAAAATAAACTTGAAAACTTGTAAAGGAAGCTTCATGGAAATAATGTTCTATGAAATCATAAAAATCCATTCATGCCGTATAAGTTCAAAAAATATTCTTCTCCTACTTTGGCCGAAAAAGTCAAAAAGTACCTCGCACTAAAAACGACAAAATATTCCTTTCATATCTTTTACTAAAAACTAACAAATGGGTAAAATTGGATTTAAACAATTGTATGAGGATAGAATTAATTTTACATATTGGGGAAACGTGGATTTGGATGATAAATATTCCCCAGAAAATTCTGATGTATAAAAAATCTCGGATAAAAATGAGATTGTGAGATTTTCCCTAACCTTAGGTCTGATTTGCTTCGTACGTATCCGAACCTCATCTTCTTTGACACGCCTCTTTGAAACCACCTCTTAGGGAACTAAAATTAGTGTTTTTAGAATACCCGGACCTTTATTATATTTTAGCTAAGTTTAGAAGGTAAATGGTCAGGGGTTTTCCATGATTTACGGCTCAAAATTGTGTGAGGAGGATAGGGAGGAGGTGCCCTTTTATAAGGGAGGAGAAGGGCACCTTAGGAAAAACTTAAAATATTATTTTATAATAAAGTAATATTCAGTTTTTAATAGCTCAAAATTGATTTATTTATAAGCTAAGGTGGGGATGGGTCTAAACACTCTCAACCAATAGGTTTTAGTCAAGTTTAAGTTAATATTTTAACCTTATCATTTAGATTTAACTCTAAGTTAAATAATTTAACTTTTACCGTGTCTTCTTGTTTTCTAACACTATATGATTAATAAACTTACTATAAAAAGCAAAACTAACCACAAGTGCTTCATTACTAATATATATAACCTTATCTATGTCATTTGGTCGAACCATAGATTTTTAGGGATAAAATAACAATTAATAACATAATATTTGTTTTAAAAACTATTTTATATCAATTTTGACACTATTTGGTAATTGATTTTTTGTGAAAATCATAACATCATGATTAGTTAGAAAAGAGTTTATTAAATCAATACTAACATTTCATATTAAACTATAAAAATAGTGTAATTCATAAAAAGTCTCAAATTACATTTATTTGGGTATTTATAATATCAATTATGTTAATATTTCATTAATAAGGTAATTACTGCATCATCATTGTGTCATAAATAAATTAAATTATTTAATATATAAAATATCATTATGTAGGAAATAGTTTTAGATTTCTAATGAATATTTATTGTCGAATTTATCTTATGTATAACCGTATATTAAAAAATATTTAGTTATTAAACTTTGATTTTAACTCTTTTAAGTCTTCTATAAATAAAATAATCATAAGTGTCCAAATCTAATCCAAGTGGACCAAAATGGTCATATTTTATTCCTAAGGTTGTTTTTTGTCGAATTAAACTTATCCAATATAATTAATACATGTGTTATTGTAACAATAATATCATTTTTACACATAATTACACTATTTACTTTTAACCGTGGTAAATAAAAGTTAAAAGTTACTATTCACAAAAAATTATTTTTATCTTGTTGAACCACATTTTACTCCTAGATATTAACCATGTCTCTCGGATTTTCAAAATTCAACTCATAGAAGTGATAAAATTAAGTTTTATGTACAATTGCAAATGCTCCTAGGAGGTGGGTAAAAGACGGTAAAAAGTTCAATAAATTTTTATATATCTATATTATTATAAAATTGCTCCCATGAATTACTTTGTAATTATATAGGTGTTATGTATCTATTTTGACCTTAAATAAATTTAAATAAAAAATTATTATTTAAATAAAATAAATTATTATTTAAATAAAAAGTCAGTTTTAACCAATAACTCAGTGTTTTCACTATTCATCAAAATTTGAATGTTTTCAGAAAAATACCAAAAATTCACCCTCGGCTAATTTCAATATTCCAAATCCAAAAATGAAGTCCATTTTGAAAGATAAAATTAAAATAATTTCAAAAGGTGGGTATTACTATTCATAACGGCTAGTTTATATAATATTTTAATATATATATCGTTGTTTAGCGAAACTCGGTATTGTGTACAATGCAAGCTATCGAGGAAGGTTGCTTTTGAATGTAACACAATCCAAGATAGTGTTGTGTGTAGTGAAAGATTCCTTTGGTGATGCATATAACATAATACATAAAAACAAAATATTTCTCATAAAATCTTGGGTGTTACATTCTAACCCCATTAAAATGAATTTCGCCTTCAAAATTCGTCACTTTGTAATAAACAGATGATGATACCTCTCCCTCATCATATCCTCAAGCTCCCATGTGGCTTCTTCTAATTGTTGGATCCTCCATAAAACATTCACCAAGCGAGTTGTCTTGTTCCGTAGAACTTTTTCGCTACGATCCAGAATCTCTATCGGGTTATCTTCATAAGAAATATCTTACTCCAGCTGTAAAAATTCTGAGCATAGTACATGTGAAAGATCAGGTATGTACTTTCTCATGAGAGATATATGGAACACATTGTGAAATTGAGAGAGATTCGGTGGAAGCGCCAATCGGTAAGCTACCTTGCCAACACGATCTAGTATTTCGAAAGGATTGATATACCTAGTGCTCAGCTTTCCCTTATTTCAAAATCTCATTACGCTATTCCAAGGAGATATTCGTAAGAACACTTTATCACCCACGTCAAACTCTAGGTCTTTTCTTCGGTTGTCGGCATAATTTTTTTGTCGACACTGAGCTGCTCTAATGTGTTGTTGAATAGATCTGACCATTTCTGCCATCTCATCAACAAGATCTTGTGCTAATAGCTTTCTTTTCCCATCTTCAACCCAACAAATTGGAGTCCTTCATTTCTTTCCAAAGAGAGCTTCATAAGTAGCCATCTGAATACTGGATTTAAAGATATTATTATAAGAGAATTCCACTAAAGGTAGGTGTTGATCCCAACTACCTTTTAAATCCATAGAGTAAGATCTCAACAAGTCTTCTAGAGTTTGAATTGTTCTCACAGACTGACCGTCTGTTGGAGGATGATAAGCAATGTTGAAACTTAACTCTATATCCATAGTATGCTAATGACTTTGCCAGAACATCAAGGTAAACCACAAATCCTGATCATATATAATGGAAAGTGGTACTCCATGCAATCTTACCACATACTTTACACATATCATGGAAAGCTGATCCAGAGAGGAATATTCTCTAATATCAATGAAGTGTACCGACTTCGTAATACGATCAACTATGACACAGGTAGCATTATTGCCTCTGGATGTTTTAGGATGTCTGGTGACAAAGTCCCTAGTTATTTTTTCCCATTTCTATTCGGGTATGGGTAATGGTTGTGACATCCCCTTAGACTTCTGTCTCTCATCTTTAAATTTCTGACAAACCAAGCATCGAGAGACATATTAAGAAACATCTCTTTTCAAGCCATCCCACCAGAAGTACTCTTTCAGGTCCATATACATCTTCATGCTTCTAGGATGAATAGAGAATGAAAAACTATGAGCCTCATCTAGCAGCTCCTTCTTTAATTCTGGGATGGGAGGAACACAAACCCGATTCCTGAATCTTATTATCCCATCACAATCAAGGTTGAATTCAGGAACATTTCTCTCCTTTTGTAACTCAACATCTTCTTTTTGTGCCTCTTTAATCTTCACATGTATATATGGTTTAACATTCATTTGAGAAAGATAAGATTTTTTCCCCTTCTATTCTAATTACAAGATCCATCCTTTGTAAATCCATAAATATTGTATCTTTTGTGATCCTCATCATGGATAAGCTAGCATGGTCTTGTCAACTTAAAGCATCTTCCACCTTGTTTGATGTTCCAGTGTGATAATGAATTGAGTAGTCATAGTCCTTAATCAAATCCAACCATCTTCTTTCACACATATTCATCTCCTTTTGTGTGAAAATATAATTTAAACTTTTATGATCAGTATAAATATCACACCTTTCACCATAATGATAATGCCTCCATATTTTTAATGCAAAGATTACCTCAGATAAATCCAAATCATGAGTTGGTTAATTTTTCTCATGGATTTTCACCTGTCATGTGGCATAATCTATCACCATATCATGTTGCATGAGAACACACCCCAGTCCCTTCATGGATGAATCATTGTAGATCACAAACCTTTCTCCACTACAAAACAGTGTGATCACAAGTGCACTGGATAACATTCATTTTAACTCTTTTAAATTCTCTTCACACTCCTCCATCCAAACAAATATAACTCCTTTTCGAGTCAACCTTGTGAGTGGATTAGATATCCTTGAAAAATATTTCACAAAACATCGATAATATCTAGCCAGACCATGAATACTTCGGATCTCAGTTACTGTTGTTGGTCTCGACCATCTTTCAATAACCTATGTTTTTGCTGGATCCACAGATATCCCCTCTTTTGAGATTATGTGACCCAACAATGAAACTTTTTGAAGCCAAAATTCACACTTGGTAAATTTGGCATAAAGATTCTAATTTCTTAGGGTCTTTAATACAATTCTCAAGTGATCTTCATGTTCTTCCTTGTTCTTTTAATAGACAAGAATAACGTCTATAAAGTCTACCAAAAACTGATCAAGATAGTTACAAAAGACATTATTCATTAGATCCATGAAGATAGCAAGGGTATTAGTAAGACCAAATGGCATCACAATAAATTCATAATGTCCATCCTTTTTGACCCTTAATTGATGATACTCTGAATGAAGATCAATCTTGGAAAAGTATTGAGCTCCGCGTAGTTGGTCAAATAAATCATCAATGCATGGGAGAGGATATTTGTTCTTGATTGTGATGTTGTTAAGTTCCTAATAATCAATATAAATTCTCACTGATCCATCTTTCTTATTAACAAATAGATCAGGTGCTCCCCAAGGTGACAGACTAGGGCATATGAATCCTTTATCAAGATTTTCTTGGTGTTTCTTCTTCAATTCCTGCAACTCAATTGAGGACATTCTGTATGGAGTCCTTGAAATAGGCATAGCACCCAGTATGTGTTCTATTGAAAACTCAAATACACGATTTGGTGAAAGACCTGAAATTTTTTTTGGAAAGACATTATCAAACTATCGTAAAATGGGCATATTTTTAATTGTGAGTTTCTCTCCAGCCATTTGAAATATATAACCTTAATTTATTGGAATCAAGACCCATAAGATGGAATAAATTTCGACTGGAAGGTTATATTCATCCTTGCATCGATAGATGATAGTAGATTGATCCGGAATATTAAATGTGATTTCGCTTCTTTTTCAATTGATATGAGCTCCGTATAAAGAAAGCCAATACATGCCAAGAATCACATCAAATTCCACTATAGGATGGATCACAAGATTTGCAGGAAGCACTTTCCCCCAAAATACAATCGGAGAAGAATTGTAAACTTTTGATGCGATTGTTGTGCCATTAGGGTTTGTCACAGCTAACTAAATATCTAACTACTGAGGTAATATGGTGATACCCTTAGAAACTTCTTCAGAAATAAAAGACTAGGTGGATCCAGAATAAAATAAAACATTTCATACTCAAGAGTGAATGGTAAGTGTACCTTTCACCACTTCGTTATCATACTCCACATCGCTGATAGAAATTGCATGTGACTTTCCTTTGTCATTGGCCTTAAGAGTTTTTTGATGTCGATCATCATCAACAACCCATGGATTAGGGAATTGATGGGAATAATTCCCCATTTCCTTACACTTGAAACATTGATGTGTAGGAGGTGCATTCTGTGTATCCCTTTCTTTGTTCGCATCATTAGACATCTTCTTCCCATTATTTCAAAATTCAACTACCTGATGACCTTATTTTCTATAGTTAAAACATTTACTTGTCCCTTTAAGACAATTCCCTCCATGTTTATTTCCTCACTATGAGAATAAGGGAAAAGTCATCTTATTTTCAATGTGGACTTTATATTTTTCTTTGAATTCCATTTTCCTCTTCTTATCAAACCCATATGATTGATGGGTTACTCCAATCTCCATCTCAACGTTGAGAGCACATCGAACAATTTCCTCGTAGCTATTGAAGTCCCTTATGGATGACTCTCTTCGAAGACTTGGTTTTAAGCCACTAAAGAATCGATCGATTTTACTCACAGGTTGGATAATAATTCTGGAAGCATACCTTGCAAGTCTTGTAAAATTTTCTTCGTAGGTACCAACAGATTCATCATCCTTTTGCTTTAGTTAAAGAAACTCCTTCTCCATCTTTGTTCAAAGAATTTGAGGGAAGTACTTATTGAAAAATAATTTATTGAACTCGTCCCATTACATGGACTCAATTTCATCCCTTTAACTCATATTATTAATAAGATTCCACCATTGATCAGCTTCACCTTAGAAAAAATATACTGCTAAGATGACTTTATCATGTTTAGAACATTGGAGAACTGAAAATATCTTTTTAGTGGTACTGATCCATTGTTCAACCACTACTGGATCAGAAGACCTGCTGAATGAAGGTGGACGCTACCTCATGAATCATTCAACAGAATGTTGCTCCTTCCTTTGATCGTTTGGAAGTCCAGCATGATTCATAGCATGAGAAAGTTGTGTGATCATGGATACAAGATTTTTCATTCCATCTCCCATAACGTTTGGTTTCTCAGGGGGACAATCATTGCATTGCCCGTCACATTCAGCATTAGCACATTCCTTCAGGTTCCAGCCATTGACTAAAACCAAGAAGCATAGTGTGAGAAACACTAATCATAACAGGAAAACCACATAATCAAGAATAAAATTTCACACTTTAGGTCTTATCCTAGGTCCTTCGTGGCCATTTCTAAAACACAAATATTGTGTTCTATGTTTAGATATATCTTTATAGTTCTTACTAAGGATTTCAAATCCTAGTTTCCAAAGGCTGACTATACCTTTCCGCTGATACCAACTATAATGGCCCAAACATTACATACATGGTTATTAATTCAGAATTAAAGCATACATATTACAACATATAAGAAACCCATGATAGGACCATATAGGTATAATGTCTTTAGAAACTGGGAAACATAAACCATTGGTTCATAAATTATCTACATTGTCTCCCATTTATTTCATCATATCTAGTGTCCCTTTTGGCATATACTACTTAATACCCTTCTTATTGACCTGGGGAAAAGAATACATACAAAATGGTGAGCTCAAATGCTCAGTAAGGGTAAACAAAAGAAATATCAATCATATCATAATCATAAGAACATAACATTTTGAAAATATTAACCTGCAAAAGAGATCATAATATCATAACATGGAATAAATCATAGTAGTGAAATGTAATCCCAATAATCGTAACTTAAAACATGCAACTTTGTGGCATAAACACATAATCATAGAAAATAATTTCATATTAGTCAAGGCTCTTTGCCAAGACCATCATAGTGGACAAAGTCTATTACTGAACCGAGTTTACTCCTCGTTCCAGTCCTGTATCACTGAACCAGATTAACTTGTCATTCCAGCCATGTCTATCTCATGATATAAAAATCTTTACCCAATACATTGGAAGGAGATATAGGTCCCACCCATATCATAATGAAACTATTCTAATGTGTGCCAAAAAATCATAAATCATACATCATAGCATAACCCATGTAATAAAAAAGGGATTCTTAAACATCATGCCATCATAAAATTAATTCTATCATAAAATAATAAAATAAATGTAAAAATAGGGATAGAAATAGAACCCTATATTATCTTAGATGGAAAATAATTTTGATAAAAACACTTGAAATCCATTCTTGAGGAAAATATCATTTCTCTATCAAAAACAGTTTTCCTTTCATAACATGTCATACAATTTTAAACTAAAAGAAGTTGATTGAAAATAAACATGAAAACTTGTAATGGAAGCTTCATGGAAATAATGTTCTATAAAATCATAAATATCCATTCATGCTATATAAGTTAAAAAAAATCTTCTCATACTTTGGCTGAAAAAGTCAAAAAGTACCTCGCACTAAAAACGACAAAAGATTCCTTTCATATCTTTTACTAAAAACTAACCAATGGGTAAAATTGGATTTAAAAAAATTGTCGGAGGATAGAAATAATATTACATATTGAACAAATATGGATTTGGATGATAAATATTCCCTAGCAAATTCTGATATATAAACAATCTCGGATAAAAATGAGATTGTGAGATTTTCCCTTACCTTAGGTCTGATTTTCTTCGTATGTATCTGAACCTCCTCTTCTTCGACATGCCTCTTTGAAACATCCTCTTAGGGCACTAAAATTGGTCTTTAAAGAAGACCAAGACCTCTAGTATGTTTCTAGGGAAGTTGATAAGGGAAATTGGTCGGGGTTTTCTGAGCTTCAAGGCTCAAAATTGTGTGATGATGAGAGGGAGGAGGTTCCATTTTATAAGGGAGGAGAGGGGCACCTTAGGAAAAACATAAAATATTATTTTATAATAAAGTCATATTCTCTTTTTAATATCCTAAAATTGATTTATTTAGAAGCTAAGGTGGGGATGGGTCTAAATACTCTCAACCAATAGGTTTTAGACAAGTTTAGATTACTATTTTAACATTATCATTTAGATTTAACTCTAAGTTAAATAATTTAACTTTTATCGTGTCTTCTTGTTTTCTTACACTATATGGTTAATAAACTTACTATAACAAGACAAACCAACCCCAAGTGCTTCATTATTAATATATATAACTATAACTAAGTCATTTGGCTGAACCTTATATTTTTAGGAATAAAATAACAATTAATAATATAATATCTGTTTTAAAAACTATTTTATGTCAATTTTGACACTATTTTGTAATTGATTTTTTTGTTAAAATCATAACAGCATGATTAGTTCGAAAAAAGTTTATGAAATCACTACTAACATGTCATATTAACCTTTAAAATTTTTATAATTCATAAAAAGTCTCAAATTACATTTATTTGGGTATTTATAATATCAATTATGTTAATATTTCATTAATAAGGTAATTACTGCATCATCATTGTGTCATAAATAAATTAATCTATTTAATGTCTAAAAATTATAAATAAAATAATATTATGTAAGAAATATTTTTATATTTATAATTAATATTTATAGTTGAATTTATCTTATGTATAACCCTATATTAAAAATGTTTTAGTTATTAAACATTGATTTTAACTCTTTTAACTCTTGTTTAAATAAAATAATAAAAAGTGTCCCAATCTAATCCAAGTGTACCTAAATAGTCATATTTTATTCCTAAGGTTGTTTTTGGTCGAATTAAACTTATCCAATAGAATTAGGACATTTGTTAGGGTAATAATAATATCATTTTTACCCTTAATTACCCTATTTACTTTTAACCGTGGTAAATAAATGTAAAAATTTACTATTCACAAAATATTATTTCTATCTTATTGAACCAAATTTTACTCCTTGATATTAACCGTGTCTCTCAGATTTTTGAAATTAAACTAATAGAAGTGGTAAAATTATGTTTTATGTAAAATTGCAAATGCTCCTAGGATATGGGTAAAAGACGGTAAAAAGTTCAATAAAAGTTGTATGTATTATATTATTATAAAATTTATCCAATGAATTACTTTGTAATTATATAAGTATTATGTATCTATTTTGACCTAAAATAAATTTAAATAAAAAAATTATTATTTAAATAAAAAGTCCGTTTTAACCAAAAATTCAATGTTTTCACTATTCATCAAAAATTGAAAGTTTTCAAAAAAGTACCAAAAATTCACCCTAGTATAATATCGATATTCCGAATCCAAAAATGAAGTCCATTTTGAAAAATAAAATTTATAAAATTTCAAAAAGTGGGTATTACTATTCATAACGGCTAGTTTATATAATATTTTAATAATATATCGTTGTTTAGCGAAACTCGGTATTGCGTACAATGTAAGCTATCGAGGAAGGTTGCTCTTGCATATAATGCAAGCCAAGATATTTTTGTGTATAGTGAAAGATTCCTTTGGTGATGCATGTAATATAATACATAAAAACAAAATATTTCTCATAAAATCTCGGGTGTTACATATCCAATTTCTAAATAAAAAGAGATATCCCAAAAGTGAAAATAAATAAAAAAACCCTAATTCACCCCAGAGGGTGTTTTTTGTTATGGTTTTAACAAATTTTGAAAATGATCTATGTATTAACAACAAAATCCAACAAAATAAACATAGTGACTTATTATTAAACAATTATTCATCTATAGAAATATACATCATGCTATTGGATTATTAATTATGTTTATATCTTAGTTTTAGTAACTTCTTCATTCATGCAGTAAAAATTCTCCTAAACCATCTCTTGGAAATAACATTTTAAGAATCATGTCTTATTATTTACCAAAAACTAAATAATATGGTCAATGCCCCTGAATTTTTGAATTTAAAGGGGATTAAAACATGAAATTCACACAATATTTTTTCAAAATAAGGCTCACATAACTCCCTATACTAATATTTTTTCAATCTCAGAAAAACCCTACACCTAGAAGAAATTAAAATTCAGACCAAGAGCATTCATGATTATGGTATTTCTATAGTTTGTTCATCATACTTCACATTCATTTCTTTTTATGTTTTTGGTTAAATAAATATTTTTTAATCTTCATGTACTGCCCTTGAATATTTATAAAACACCTTACAAAAAATACATCTCTCACACTCAAAAGGAGAAATTATTTTGATAGATTATTTATCATCTTGAATCATGTGAAGATTTCTATAATATTATTCTATTCCTCAACCATGCTCTCATTTTTGAAAAAAAAATTTATCAAAATTCTTTTCAACAAGTAAATTATCGAGTTCATGGGTTGGTAGTGTAATGTTTAAAAATAAAAGGCTAGAAAGGTGAGTTTTTTATCGTAAGAAAAATTTATATTTAAATAGATTAATCTTTCTAGAAATTTCTCATCCAACATCCTACTAATTCACCAATTCAATCACTCATTATCTATATTTAATGGTAATCCACCACTTATTAATTTGGTAGAAACTCTATTCATCTTTAATATTATCTTTACATAATTTCATATCATTTTTTTTAATTTCATAATGTGTATTTTTTTATATGTTGAGGGAAAAAATACTTCCTCATGTGGTGTGGATCTACAACACCCAGCTACAAGTGATATAGAAAATCATTTTTCTCTTTGTAGTGTATGTCTCTAAATAAACTATAAAACTTGGCATCCTCCCCAATAATTAGATATTACTATTTAAAACTTTTTTTACATGTGATAAAGCTATAATATGATTTAACTTATAATGTAGACTATAATGGTCATTAATGATCTCTAACGCTTAAAGAATTATCAAATGAAATGTATGCCATATATGAACATAATGGGATCACTAATTTTAAAAGATTTCCTAAATAATTTTAAAATATCTATTTTTCCAAAAAATTGGAAAATATTTTGAAATTTTGTAACACCTTGAGATTTTAGTTTCCTTCAAACAATTATTATGTTTTATAGCATGCACACCACCAAAATTTGATCTTAAACGAACCATGAAATAATATTATCTACATTTGACTGACATCACTTAAATGTTGTGTGGGTAGGTATGAATAGATATAATGGATTTATAAAACATATATATAGAAATTATTTCATTAATACTAATAATTAATTCAATAAAAAAATTTCCATTCCTATAATTATTGTCAATAGGAAACGTATGAGAATAAATTCATTTTATGCCTTTAGAATACATTCTTCATAAAAATGGTTTTTAGGTGGTTTATATAAAAATATTTAGAATTGTTTTCTTCTATTTTTATAAATT
Source organism: Viscum album (assembly GCA_963277665.1). Lineage (NCBI taxonomy): Eukaryota > Viridiplantae > Streptophyta > Magnoliopsida > Santalales > Viscaceae > Viscum > Viscum album. The sequence goes on along the minus strand of OY728128.1, from coordinate 2,075,497,559 downwards.
CTATTTTAAAAAATGAACATAGTTTTCCAAATAAACCTTTAAAATTAACCTAGAGTTATATTTTTTAGGTTTTTCAAAAAATAGTCCATATTTTTGTGTGAATAGTGAAAAATACAGATTATATAAATATTTTCCCTTTTATGACATTATAATGATATATGAATATATTTAAATTTTATGAAACATTTTTTAAATACCAAATATATATTTAATTTATAATATAATACATAAAAATTATACTTCTATACTAAGAAATCTATTCATAACATTTTGGAAATATAATTAATGGTTTTATTCAAAAAAACTTATTTTTGGTTTTTCTATATTAATAGGTATACACAAGGTTCCTTTTATATTTGGATTAGTGTAAAAGACAATTAGTATCATATGATTTTTTATAAACCAATTAATTCCATTTCGAGAAACATTATATATTATTTTGTTGTAAAATATGTTTCATTCATAAAAGAAGAATTTTTCTGAAAACAATTTTTATTCTATTTTGTAAATAGATATAAGAGTTAATTTTCAACACATCCGGGAATTAAATCTTATAAAATGGATATTGTTATTAAAATCGTAATATTAAATATTAGGAAACAATTTCCACTTAATGTTTTGTCATAATGAATACTAACCGAGGTAAAAATTCATTAATATTGCAATGATTAAAATGAGTTTAAAGGAGAATAAACTAAAAAAAGTATGGATAAAAATACATAAAAAGAATATTAATTATATTATTTTGTTTTTTTAGAAATTATCCATCTAATACTTTAATTTTGACACTTTTAGATAATTTACTTGAGTAATAAATATATTATATAATAATATTTCATGTATTTATAAGATTTCCACCCACCTCACATATAAAAGGGAAACCCCAGTCTACTATTATTCACAAATTTTGAGACACTTATCTAAAAACAGAACTAAAAAATAAATTTAAATATTCTTTATACACATCTTATAGATTATTTTCCTCCCATAATTTCTTCTTGATGAAGCTTGAGGTGTATGGTAATAGAGAATTTCCGAGGAGTATGTATAACTCTTAATTGATTTGTTTTATTTTATTTATTATTCTTTAAATTTAGATTATGGCCTAAACATGATTATATAAGAACATAATTATTAATTATATTTAACTTTTATTATGATTATGTCACAAACTTTATCCAACTCCTTTCTATCAAATGAAAAATTAAAGCATCGCTCGTCCATGTATGTGGATTGCTACCTCTAAAAATCGATGTATTTTTTTTCATCACCATCCTTCTTGGTTGATTATTATGATGAATATAATGTTTATTTATTATATTTCTTATCTAATTATGAATTTATAATAATAATATAAAATATATCTTCATAACATTCCATCCGTTGGAAATTGATAACTTTGTTCGTTTGTACTTGTGGACTACAACCTCCATCAAGTGATGTGATTATTTTTTCATTTATGATTTACATTGATGGTAATATGGATATATTTAATGAATAAATTTGATATCTATAATATGATTATTATTTTATAATATAAAACATATATCTATTTCATTTCCATTTCATCAGTTAGAAAATTGAAAATGATGTCCATGTGTGCATATGGACTACTGCCTACATGAGGTGACATATTTCATTTTACATGACCACATGTCATTGTTGGTTTTAACATTTTATTTAATGTTTAAATATTATAAATATCACATGAATTATTTTCTAATTATTATGGAGAAATTAATAATTTTACTATGGTCAACCTTCCAATGTTTTCTTTGAGATTATAAACCAAACATCCTAAAAACATTTTATATAAACACAACTGATTTATTAAATATAAAATACATGGTAATAAATGTTAATATCCTGGATTGGATGCCACATAGTAGTCCCTAGGTCAATGGGTCACATGGCCTCAGAAACATTTCACCAAATTCTGGAGGTTTCTCACTAGAAATGAGCACTTAGGGTGTATCTATGGGGAGATTGTACCCTCATGTGAGAGTGTAAAATAGTGGTAGCAGTCATACATTCAATATATAAAGTAGTAAATCATTTAGAAATAAGATATATATCCATTAAATTAATATATAAATAATTTGAAAATGGAATATGATACAAAATGATGATAATTTCATGTCTCTACAAAGCATCTTAAATAGTTACATAGGCATCTAATAAAATACATGTATCAAAATGATAAAAAAGACAAAAATAAAAATCATATCTAGAATGAAAAGCCTCATATCAATATTCTTTTACCCTACCACTAATCATATCAATAATCAAACATCGTACTATTTTCACTTTACCTAGTCCCTTCATATATCTATATAGTCTATTTGGGTAACCAATGATGGCCCGAACAGGTTGTGAGATAACACTCAATAGGCCCCCACCAACGTTGTATATAAAAAATATAGGTTTTTAATATAATATAAAGTAGTTTACAAGGTATATAATTGATATCTAAGTAATAAAAGTTATATTTCCATGGAAAAAGTAATAATTTTAATGTAGTACTATTAATCCAAACAAGTCTCTATACAAACAACTGTCAGGATCTCATAAACAAGGGCGTCCGTATAAACACAAATAAATATGTGCTACAGTATGGTCTCCCCACTTGAGTCAAATACTCACACCAAAGATATTTGTAAACATCCCAAGAGATCGAACATGGTCTCACCACAAAACAAAGTAAAAGGCACACCCATGGCCATGCTGTATAATCCAATACGTATCATTCATCGTGACCATTTAGTATAATCAATAGTAGAAGCACATGAAGGGATGAATTCATTTTATAAAATACAAATGAATTCTCATCTATTCTCCAGAGAATCTTGATGGAAACATCATAAATACATCGGTGGAGTCCAAGGATCATGTCAATATCAAATTTTCAATGCAAGTATAGGAAAGCTAGGTCCAAGGGGTAGAAAGGTCGAAGGCTTCCTACGGAATCAAGACCCAAGGAAAAAACACATCCAAGGCATCGTCTACTGAAAATAATATCCAAGAGAGAAACATCCGTAGAATCTAATGGAATCAGGATCCAAGGTATACTAACCAAGGAATCCAATATCATTTCATCACATAATTTCATTTCATTCATTAATAACAATCATTTACATTCCATTTTTTACCCACTCTTTTCTATAATTGGTGTAAAATCCATTGAATAATTTACAAAATTCACATCCTAAAATCACATTGAAAAGGAGGAAAACCATATCATAATATCTCAATTCAATTCCATTCAATTTATGATTAGATTACACCGACAAGGAGGGCTCACATTCACCCCATAGGTGGTATAACAAAATGGAAAATACAATTTCACACCCCATGGGTTGCCTAGGATAGAGAAATAGCCTCAAATAATTTCAAAATAACTAGTGGGAATCTCTAAAAAGGTATTACTCATCCAAATCAAAAATTTAATAAATTATTAGGGCACCATTAGAAATTTTGGTGCGCGACACAACAGAAACTATAATTATAAAACACAAAACCCCAACGGAAAGGTGTGAACCATCTACCATAAGTCTATTGTAGAGAAATCATATAGTATTGGATTCTGATTCAATACAGATTAGTAGAAAAATGAAAAATGGGTGAAGAACCCAGAAATATGTCATATTATCTTTCACCAAAATAACTCAATTGATATGAATTCAAATGATGAATGGGACAAGATGAATGAAGAACATACTAGTAGGAATCCAACAAGACTGAAGATGTTTGAATCATTGTCTGAACGGATGATTGGTGGCCAAGACTAACTTTAGGATTCAAAAACTCTCCAATGGGAGAAAAGGGTGAGGCTCTATCATTGTTGAACAAGTGGGATAGTATAAACATTTAAAATAAATAATGTAAAAATGTTTGTTTCACTCAAAATTCAAGGACCAAATGGTTCAACCACATGGTTGGCCAATCCATGCTCCAACTATGTTCCCTTCACAGTCTAAAGGGGAACAATTCATGGTTTCATGAGCATGGTATGACTAACTATATTCAAACACCCTCTTCTAAAAACTGCATATCCCCTGACATGGGTATGGACCTCCTTCCACATGGTTTCCTTACACTATAAACCTCTTAATAGAGGCTTGGACAACCTTTCAAGGTTAGAAGTTACTGTGAACACTTACCTACACAGTTTTTTCTAATCATTTGTCCATCCTTATTCTTCTAAAAAATCGGGCTCTAGGCTCTAAACAGGACCCAAAAACCCTCAATACACCCATTACCTCAATGTATACTCACATTTTTTTATAAAACAGAATTTAAACTAAAAAAATATTTAAATCATAGGAAATCCCATGATCATAAAATTTTCCCCCTTAATAGAATTCATCCATGATTTTCCATCTCAAGGGTGGCCAAGAATTTCTAAATATTAACTCCGGACATTGATCATGTACGTCGGTCTCCCACTCCAAATTATTATAGAATTAACGATCATTCTACAATATCATCCATACTTTAGAAACATTCCTACCTTAGAGAACCTTCATGCTCCAATCAACGATACGAATATGATTCTCCTGAAAGGATTCATAAACCTATAAATCCACCTCATTAATATGTAAGGTGTGATAAGGGTTTGAGTGATAATGGTGTAGTTGAGAAACCTAGAAGATGTCCTGAATTGGCCAATACATCTGTGGTATCTGCAACTGACAATATACCATCCCAACTCTCTCCAAAATATAGATCGGATTGGCATTTCATGGTGAAAGATTAACATGTCTCTTAATTCAACTATTTCACAGCCTCGATGTGATATGTAAAAATACATAATCCTCAACATCAAAATATAAAGGTTGTATACGGATATCAATGTGAGATTTCTATTGATACATTGCTATAGCTATCGATATTCAATATAATTAGACCTACTCATTAGTCTCATGTACAAAACATATTCCAAGTCAAGTGGTCTCATCTATCTCTAACCATCATAGGGGTGATCGTAATGGTCTAGTATACAAATACTCATCAAGTTCCATCTATATAGTCTCATGATTACTATTATTGTAGGAGAACTCAACTATGTGTATATGCCTCTCCCAAAATCTCCCAAAATATATGATGTGTGCTCTAATAATGTCCTCAAGAACCTGAATCATACACTCTGACAATTCTTCCATCTGAGGGTGGTATAATGTGCTCAGAAGAACATGTTTACGCAAATCCCTCTACAATCTCTCCTGAAAACAAGAAGTAAATCATGAATCCATATCTGAAATGATAGTAAAAGGTACCTCATGAGGTCATACTATTGCATTGATATACAACCTCCTAAGATCATCCATACCAATGGTCTCACTAGTTAAAAGTAAATGAGAATCATTTATGAGAATTTATACAACAACCCAAATGAAATCACTACCATGAGTTGATCTTAGAGAGATTCTCATGAAATCCATCACGACGTCATCCTATTTCTTCTTGAGAATAGGTAACAGCTGTAAAAGTATGACTAGCCATTAGTATTATTCATTCACCTACTGATAGGTGGAACACCTCATAAAAAACCATCCACCTTATGTTTCATCCCTATCCACCAATATCGGAGACATATATCATGATACATCGAGATGAACTTCTCAAACTCTAGCCTGAAACTCTTACATCATCTCCTTGCATGTGTCTGTTGGAACCCATACATGACAATGTATACACTAGAACTTATCCTCACCTATAGTCTAACCAGAAGGTGGGTCCTCACCTTCTAGACTCTCTCATAGGACTAGGCCCTCAAAATTTTATAGATAATTCATTCTTACTCTATCCAGAAGGGTATAGGTCCCTACTATAGGTGAAATAAAAGTCTTCCCCTTACCATAATTCACCTATTTATGAATCATTGAAAACAAGGACATAGGTTTCCACTCGTAATTGGCCTCCTAAACTTTCTATAGCTGAGTCCCTGTACTTGGTTCATCGACCACTGCATTTATTTTCCTATAAATATAGGCTAGATCTATGTTAAAAATACTGTAAGAATTCAACCCACCTTCACTGACTTTTATTCAAGTCACTATATGTAAATATATACTTGTGGATATTATGGTCCTTTTACGCCACAAAACTGTCTTCAAATGTGTAATTTTTCCAATAGTGCAAAGGGTGAACAGAAGTAGCTAACTCGTAATTATGTGTCAAGTAATTCCTCTTGTGTGGCCTCAACTATCAGTATTTATATTACATGACTTTATCTCCCAATACAATAACTACTCCTTGTATGATACCTTTTTAATCACAATATATAGTGTATCTCCTACCTTGACCTTGTAGAATTAGGACTACAATTGAATTCAGTCTCCCTTTTATCTATTGAAAGGCTATCTTGCAGGAATCTCCCCATTCAAACTTAATACCGTTTTTAGTTAAGTCTATAAGTGGTGCTTTTGAGTGTGATAAATACTATTTGAAATTACTCTAATATCAATCCAGCCCAAAAAAGATATGTATATCAAATCTTTTCGTAGGATTCTCACGAGAAGAAATAACTCTTACCTTCTCTCAGTCAACAGATACTCTTGTCTCTGAGATAATATGACCTAGTAAGTGAATTTTATCCATCCCTAATTGACAATTTGTGAGTTTATCATGTAATTGATTCACTATCAGTGTATCCAAAATATTCTCAATATTGTTGGCATGTTTGTGTCAATTATGAGAATGAACCAAGATATCATCCATGAATACCACCACAAAGAAATCCTGATAAGGATGGAAAATTCAGTTAATTATTACCATGAAAACTATTGTTGTGTTCATAAGAGAGAACAAAATAACCAAATTCTCATATAGACCACACCTTCTATGAAAATGTTTACAAGGTATTTCAATAGATAAAACGTGTATTAGATGATATCCAGATCTCAAATCAATTTTTGAGAATACATGATCTCCTCATAACTATATTTTCATCTATCTAAAGAAAGGGATAAAAGTCCTTAACCATAAACTGGTAAATTTTTTATAATACAGACATATTTAGAGGGCATCATCAACCTTTTTCACAAAAATGACTAGTGAACCCCATAGAGAAGTATTGGGTCATATTTACCCCTTTTCCTCCAAGTCTTCTACAATCCTTTTGATCTCTTTTAACTCTGTAGCATCCATCCTATAAGAAGAAATGGATACCTGTGAATCTCATTTCACTAGCTCAGTGAATAATTCCACCTCTCTCTCAAGTTGTAAACTAGAATATTAATTAAGGAAAACAAACCTGAAATGATCAACCACTTGAGGAAAATCTATGTTATATGATCCCTAATCATCAAAATAAAAACTATCAATTTATGTTTTCACCCCACCCGTCCCACGATGCTCTGCTCTGGGTTAGCTTTCATGGATTTCATATTAAACCATAAGAATAAAAACTCCTCCCTATAGTGATGTGAAATTCAACCTCTAATGATAGAAATTGATATTGGATCAATAGGTAACTAGCCAATTTTTCCTGATTTTAATGTCAAAATTAGTGATCTCGAGGACATAAACATCCCATATGAATTGAAACTTGACAACCGTAAGGGGGAACACCCTAGAATGAAGAATAATATCTATTTTGATCCTCAACCATGTTTCAATCCTCATAATTAGATCAAATAATATAATCATATCCCCAAGGCTCTACACAATAATAAAAGATATAAAACAATAAGACACACCTCAATCAAAAGGGGTAGATACTAGCATAGATGATACTATGATCTAACAGCTCATCATGGATGGATAGGTACTCTGATCCTCACATGTAGTATGTACAGAAAATATTTAGAGTAAAATGTGGCCCTATGACACAACCTCACTATCTAGACAAATCAAACTCAATTGTCTAGGTACAATTGATGTCTAGATTCCTTGGATATGACCACCACCTCGACCTGAATGAACGATAATACTCCATCTCTAATCCTGATGTAGAGCTATGAAGCCCACTTCCAAACTGGATGTTGGAGCTGACCCCATACCACTCACTACTGTAGGGAAGTTATTGAAAAAACATTTTACGTGCCCCGTCATTTTTCTTTATTGACACTAGACTAGGTCTCGATCAAACAAATTCTTCATATTTCCTTGTATACCACAATAATGATAAAAAACTATGCTATATCACTAACATATTTTCCAGTACTCCCCTCATTTGAATCCTCAAAAAACCACTTCCTGCCACAGGAAACTGAACCATTGCTTCGAGAGGCTAAACTTCCCATATATGCACCCCTATCTTCCCTCAGGTTTTCTCTGTAATCAATACCTAATTTACAATCTCAATAATATTAAACAACCTAAAAATTGTGACCTAAGATCAAATAGACATTCTGAGACCTTACTTGAAGTTTCTCACCCTCGAGGCTTCATTAGTAAGATGTATCAACGCAAAATGATGAATCTCTATATAGCATGATGAATATTACATAATAGTCATAATGACCTGCTCTAGATGCATAAACTAACTAGAACACTCTTCTCTCAGAGACTCATGTAAAAATCAATTATAGAACTTAGTATGTAAATCCCTCCAAACCATATCTCATTGCAAGTCATCATAGTTCAAAGCATCCCACCAGTGCCTCTCTTATCCTCAAAGCATAAATTTTATGATATTCACTATCATTTAAATAGGTGTCTCTAGATCCTTGAATGTAAAATATGTAGTCTCAATCCATAGATCATTATCATTTGGACCATAATCCCTTGAAATTGTGGGAGGATTCTGCTTTTGGAACACATTGTCAGCTCTTCCATAGACGAGGAATGATGGGGTGCTCCTTGAAAAGTCTTCATATATCATAAAAACACTAACAAAACTACGACTCAACACCTATGTTAGGTAAAATTATTAGTTCATCGGCTAGAACTACATGATTATCTATAGCTAACCCATAGACCACCACCTCAAGATCACGTTCATCACCACTTCCCTAACTTTAAACTGGAGGTCATAGTGGTGGAAGGTTTCTACAATGCTAAAAACATTCCTTAGAAATTATTGATAACTAGAAGTTCATAGATAAATGTTTATAATAGTATCAAAACATCCAATAAATATTTCTCACCCCTCTAACTTCTTCTAAATCCACGACTAGGTAAAAATAAACTGCGATAAACATCAATAGATACGCTGCCTACTGCCCACTCAAAAGACAGGTCAAGGTCAAGTTCTTAATTTCACAATTTCACTTTCCATTTTAATTCACATTCATTTCATAATAATATTTTAATATTTGAACCCAATGGTTCAACACTTTCGATCTATAAGGTAATATATATCTCATGAACCAGAATTTGGATTGCATTTAATCCATAGCATAACATGTCCTAGTCCATGTGACCAATGGTTTATGACTCAACATGCCCTAGTTGACTATATAGGGTTTCTTTTGTAGCCTGATTAGAAAAAACCCATTTAGTTTATAGTAGGCACTCTAGGTACCGACCATGTTTCCCAATTTCCCTATATGAATCATTTATCATGAAAAAAGTTATATCACACCAGGCATATATCACAAGTTCATGCAGTCAAACAATACATCCTATATGGCATAGAATAATTCATGTAATATGAAATATATTATAAGCCGAAATGAGGCACGAAATAAATACCCTAATTTCATCATAAAATAATGAAATTTAACCCTTAATCATATCAATAATAAAATTACAATTCCAGTGTATCACCCCATGGTAGAATCAAATAAACTGTAGTAGTCAAAATCTAGAAAATAAAAAATTTCATTCAGGGAAATTGGCTTTTCCCTATATGTGGTTTAGATATTCCCAGACACAAATCATTACCAAATTCTAATACCTTCCTAATCTTTTATATATTTTCACAAAATATTAAGCTTTAAAGGAAAAAAATTCCCCTTGATACAAATTTGTAACGCCCTAACTGAGATTCCACTAAACAGTTCCCTAAACCAGTGGGTCATATGGCCTCAAGCACAACTCACCAACCACGAAAGGATACTTACTAGAGACTAGGTCTTAGGGTGTATATATGGGGATACAATTCCATCATTTCATAGTGAAACATAGTGGTAAAAATCATACAATCAATAAAAAAAGTAGTAAATCCATAACATAAATGATAGATATCCAAGATAGAAATATATAAGCAATTCCAAAAAAGTAATTTCATACACAATGATGATCATGTCATGTCTCTACAAAGTAGCTAAAATAGGCATACATGCATGCAGTAAAATACATGTATCTAAATACCAAAAAGACCAAAAATAAATATCCCATCTAGTATCACAAGCCTCATCTAGGTCATGTTCTCTCATGCTTCTAAAGATATAACTAATCAAGAATTGTACTATGGGTGCTTTCTCTGATCCCTTCTCACTTCCATATATTTTCTTTGGGTACCCAATCATGGTCTAAAAAGGGTATGAGATAACACTCAGTAGGCCACCACCAATAGTGTCTATAATAAAACCCAGTTTCTAATATAATATATTGTAGTGTGTAAGGTATATAACGTATATGGAATTAATACAAGTGGAATTATCATTGGAAAAGTAATAAATATAAATTAATAATTTATGGTCAGAAAAGGATCCCTACAAACAAAAATCAGGTTCCCATAAAAAATCATTGTGGCATAAATATAAATAAACAAGTTATACTATCAACTATACCCAATATAGTCAAATACTCATACCAAGGCTATTTATAAACATGCTAAGAGATCTACCACAGCTGCACTATACAACCAAGTGAAAAACACCACCATGATGATGCCATATAATCTTGTATATAAAATTCATCATGGAATTGCCTTATAATTTAAAATGTCAGAAAAAGAAGGGTTGGATCCATGGTATAGAAGAACAAGGCATCCTCATTGATTCCTGAGGGAGTCTCGATAGAAACTCAGTATAAACATGGGTGGATTCCAAGGATGATTTAAATAGCACGTGTCTAATTCAAGTCCATGAAATCTAGATCTGAGGTGTAACAAGGCCCAAGGAATCCTACAGAATCATGTCGTAAGAAGAAAAAAAATAAAAGGCATCAACTACAATAATTAAGATCAATGGGAGAAACATCTATGGCATCTAATTGAATAAGGATCCAAGGTATACCATTTAACATCTCGTCTTGGATTCCACATAGTTGTTCCTTGAGCCAGTTAGTCACATTACCTAAAGCACACCCCCTAGTTTTCCATAGGCATTCGACTAGCGGTGAGGGTCAAATATCGGTCATGTGGAGAATATACCCTCTTAATCAAGATAATACACCTATTCAAAGAAATAATCAATAATCAAATGGCGATATAATATAACCTGAACATATCTATTATCACAAGATGAATAAAATTTGAAATACAATATCAAAAATAAACAGTAGATATGAATTGTTAAAGTACATTGCATGTGTCAAAATGAAACTCAGAATTAAATACACTAAAAATTATCAAGAGGGTCCCAAACCACGTCTGGTTCTCTCATCCATGCTCCATCCCAACTCATCCAACTCTAATAGGGCCTTTTCCCTCATTATATCCTACAACCATCTAATATATTTTGGTACCTATTAGGCAGCCCAAGTAGGGTGTGAGTACAACTCAATAGGCCACCACCTATAGTGTATAAACAATATAAAGCCAAAAAATATATGCAGTTGTATAAAAAATAAATACAATTAATAAATAAACATTTATCACGTTATCAATTTCTCTTTATTTAATCAAATAAACCCATGGGTATTTTTGGAAACTCGTACACTCAATACACACTGAACTCTACTATTTCCATTCATTTCTTGAGTTGACACATGAAGGGAATTGTTACCATTCATTATCTAATTTTACACATAAATTACATTATTACAATTCATTTTCTCAATTTTTATACATTAATTCCCTTGTTACCATTCATAGTCTCAATTTACAAAAACATTCCATTATTCCCATTTATTGTCCCAACATACACATGAATGGCATTATTACCATTCTTTTTCTCAATACTCATCTTCCACTAAAACCAATTAATTAATTCACTAATTAATTAATCACATTTTTCTCATTAATTAATTCAAAAATTAATTAATCATCTCGATCTAATTACTAGCACAACAATTAGTTAATCATATCAATCTCATTACATATTCAATATTTATTTCATCACATAAATCCCATTAATTAATTCAATAATTATGTAACCAATATCTACAAAATTAATATCTAAAAATGAATTCAATAATTATATATTAAATTCACAATTCAATAACCTGATAATTATCTCAAAAATTAATTATCCCCAAGTCCAAATTCAATATTTTGATAATTAACTCAAAAATTCAATGCCCCTAAATCCCAATTCAATATTCTGATAAATAAATCAACAATTAATTACCACTAAATATTAATCCAATATTCACAATATCTCAAAAATTCATTATCTCAAATCAAAATTCTCAATATCTCATAATTAATTCAAAAAATTAATTTTTCAAATCATCTAATTCTATATCCACAATTTTACAATTCATTAATTAATTAACTTAATTTAATAAAATAAACTACTGATCATCCAATATAAAGACTATAATTACATAAATGTAATTGAAATTAAGACATTGGGATTTGAGTTATAGATCACCTAACTCAATTCATTGATGAGCGCATGCCCACAAAAATCCCCAATTTGAAGTGATTCAATCAAGAACACGATGAAGAACCTGATATTGATCTTAAACCTGGGTCTCAGATCAAGTGAATAGATATCTAATAAACGTAGATATAGATATAAAAATACTAGATATAGATCCTAAAATACCAGTTCATGATCCAAAAAAACCTAGGATAAATTACTGTAAAGAATAATAGCAGAATGGGAGAAGAATTGGAAACCAACCGATATGAGATTCACTTACTGGGAGAGGTACAGATAATCAATCTACCTTTAGATCCACCAATAATAGAGGTTGAGATCTCTAGGAATGAAACTAGGAACCTCCAAAATTATAGAATTTTATTTTGGTCGAGCATGGGTTTATTTGGGGTTAATATGGGGGTTTGGGTAATTTTAAAACAAAATTTCATAACATTAATTACCATTATAATGGTTTCCTAGGTCACGTCTCATGGTTATTAATGACCATTCTCCTAAACATGAACACATAGAACACTTAGGATGCACACTTATTTTAATAATATGAAAAACTTTCATGATTTGTTAAACTATGCACAAACCATCTAACCCCCTTGCACACTTTTTCTAACCATGAAAAAACTAGTAAAAGCCATTCCTCCTTCCCAAATTCTTTGATTTTCACCCAAATGAACCCAATTTAAGACACAAAAAAAGTTTTACTCAAAACAAGGACATTATTACCATGAAATGAGCCCATGATATCTCTAGAAAAGGTTGAGATATTATAATCTCTCTACCTTATAAAAGCTCATCTTCAAGCTAGAATCTAATGTGTCACTATGATTCTGAGTTAAAAAGATCAGTCCACTAAGCCTGTATATCCATTTCTATCTCCAATGTTTTCTATTGAACATGGTCATGTAGCCACAATACAAGAAATGTTAGCACTACCTTTCCTTGTAACACTTTCTCCCAACTATTCAACCAAGATATCGGATTCTCCATAAAGGAGGTGTATATCTCATGATCAACTTACACAATATATTTGACGTATTTCCCAACTCACCATTCCCAAAAACCTCACTAATACTATCCAAAATTTTCACTCATTCTTGAAATCAAAACAACCGGGAAAGGACATAATCCACTACTTCTAAGGCCCCCAGCCATACCCTAAGGAATTTCACATGAACCCAAGAGGTTCCTCATTGGAATTATGATTCCACCACCTTTAACCAATAATATTTCTCCATGCACCTACTACTGGTACATCTCTCCCCACATTTGAACCGTCATTAACACCAATTTTTCATGCATTTCAGCCACCACATCCCATTCTTCGAACACATGTTAAACCATAAATCTTGTATGTGGTCTTCTAACCTTTCACAGGTCAAAAAAACAACATCTGTAACACCCCATGCTTCTACGGTATGCTTCTCTTTGAATAATGCAATAGCGTGTGTTGTACGCAACATCGAGTTCTAATACACACCACAACCGATCAAACTAGCAGTTATGAATAGTAATACATAATTTTTATAATTTTATAAATTTTATCTCTCAAAATGGACTTCATTTTTGGATTCAGATTATCTAATTTAGGTTAAGGTGAAATTTTGGTACTTTTCGGATAACTTTAATATTTTGATGAATAGTGAAAATTACTAGATTTTAATTAAAAACAACTTTTTTAATAATAATAATTAATAGTGATAAATTATGAATTTTAGTGGTTTTAAATTATATTTAGAATATATTTTTACCATTTAATACAATTTTGGTCATTGGACATAATTTCACAATTAAACCGAACATAAACTAGTATCAATCTTTTGCTAGTTATTATATCCTAAAAACACGCTTTTTGTTTTGACAGTGGGAATTAATTTTAAATTAATTTATGCCACTTCTGTGTTTTGAATTTGGAAAAATGGATTCCATATTTGGAAATCAGGATGTTCAAATTTTTTAAATAGGTAACTTTTATTTTTAGGCATTTTGAATAATTACATCGGTAAATATTTTATTTACCATGGTTAAAAGGTAAATCCGGTAAATAAGGGTTAAAAAATAAAATTATAATAATACTAAATTAGCCTAAAAAGTGTCCTAACCTTATTGGTTGATACATTCCTGACCATGGGCTTCTTAGGGGCGATTTTGGGACCTCATGGTGCCACTTGTAAGTGATAGGGACACTTTATTTTAATTAAGTTAAAATGAATACAAAAATTACACAAGCATATATATTTTAGAAAAACAATTTTTACATAGGGTTATATATGTTGGAATTTTGACTATAAATTTTCATTAGAAATATAAAAAGCTTTCCTAGATAATGGTATTTTATTTATAATTTTTATACATTAAATAAGTTAATTTATTAATGACAGAATGGTGATGCAGTAATTACCATAATAGTGAAAAATTAAAATGATTGATATTGTAGATACCCAAATAAATATAATTTGATACTTTTTATGAATTAAACTAATTTTATAGGTTAATATGACATGTTAGGAATGATGTAATTGATTTTTTTCGAAGTAATCATTCTGTTATGATTTTTACAATTATCAATTATTGAATAGTGTCAAAATAGACATAAAAGAGTTTTTAAAAACAATATTATATTATTAATTGATATTAAATTCCTAAAAATATAAGGGTCGTCCAAGAGACTTATATCATGATATTTGTATCATTAATGGACCACTTTGGGGTCTCTTGGATGTATATAGTATGTTTATTAACCATATAATATAAAAATACAAAGAGACATTGTAAAAGTGGAACAAATTAACTAAGAGTTAATACATAATGATAAGGTTAATATAGTAACCCAAACGTGTCTAAATTCTATTGGTAGAGAAGTTTTCGACCCATCCCCTCCTTAAAATTTAAATAATCCACTTTTTAGCTATTATAAACCTAATATGAATTTATTATAAAATAATATTTCTAGCTTTTCCAATGGTGCCCCTCACCCCTCTTACAAAAGGTCACTCCCCCTTCTCATTAATTCACACCTTCAAAGCCTTCTGGCTCGGCCAAACTCTGCCCAAATACTCTTTAAACTTCCCTCAATTCATCATAGAGTCATTCCTTTAGTCAGAATGCCAACCTATAAGCCCTTTTGATCAAATCAAAAGGAAGAACCCGAAGAAGAGGTAATGATTTCACCACCCTTTTCCAAGTTCCTTTCCTCTTCCACTTCTTCCTTCTTTGTTATTTCCATTCTAAAATAATAACTCCATTAACTTATATATACTGTTATGTTATTATAAATATGGTACAACCATATTCATTATTCTATCCATCCTTTTAATAACATGTCACCATACGTGCGTATGTATGGCTTACCGTCTCCACGTCGTGGTGTAATTGTTATTCAATAAATTATTATTTGGATGGGTATAATAATGATGTGTAGCACATGTAAATAATAAATATAACATGGTAATGATTATGTATATATGATATACCATCCAATTATATATTATTTTAATATCAAAAGAATGATATTTTCGCTCGTGCGTACGTACGGACTACCGTCTCCACGAATGCGATAAGATTCATTCTCCATCTTATCCATTCAAGTATAATTCTCATTTGATGATTAATAATAGTATCTAAGGACTTGATATAATTCTGGATATTATTATGATAAAACCTATCCATGACAAAGACAGCTTACGTAACAAAACATATAAAATAAAACGAGTAAGTTAACACCCGAAACAACGATAATACTAAGATATTATTAACAAATCAATGTTAAAAAGATCATATATGATATCATATTAATGTATATGATTCTTGTATATTTTAATAACAATTATTTCACCATTATAAAGGAGGTTTACCTACCCCAAATAAGGAAAATTACAAGGTAAGGGTTTATTTTGAAATCTCTTCATTATCCGAGGTTGTTTATACGTAATAATCTACTGGGATTTCTTTATCATCTACATCCCTGTTTCTTAAAAATGTATTTCCAAACATTTTTACTATGGGCTAAAGTCATTTATAACCTTATTGACTTTTATAAGTTGTTTATAAAGTAATCTTTCCGTCGTTTTCCAAACAATGTCATTTTTAACCTTTTTGACAGAATTAAGGTAAGAATGTTTTTTTAACTTATACAGCGGGTGCGGCTATTTTCTGCCATTATAAAATCGTCGAAGCTTCCCTTACAAGCTTATAAGAATATTTTCAAAGAAAATTTTTTATTTTATAAATATATTACTCTTAAATTATTTCAAAATAGAAAGAGATATTTCTCTAAAAAGAGTTTTGATTTCATCTATGTCAACATCCTTTGATGGATTTTACACTTATTTGAAGATGATTTATTATAACACAAAACTTCTATATTGTATTGAAGGTTTTGTGATATGTTTGACTATGGATGTGTTATTTTTATACCATTCATGGTTTATGGATGAAGTATTTACATTTCGTATTCTAGTTTTAATACGAATGTTTATGTTATGCTTAAACCTTTTTATATGGGAATGCATTGGACTTAATATGTGACGGGTGGAGCCCGCTAGAGCTCCTAGATGCATCGGTAGGTCTCATGAGACAAACAAGTGTCTTGGCACAAGGCCTTGGAAAAATATTATTTGTAGTCTTGGCACGAGGCCTTGGCTATGTGGTTATGATAGTCTGGCATTATGCATTCCATCATTATGAAAGTGGTTATTGATATTGAATGTGATTATTCGATTAGTAGAATATCATTGTGAATAAGTAAATGGAATTATTTCATTTTATTTTTTCCATACTATGTTGAAGTTCAAGTTTAAATGGCTTTTGTTTTAGTTATACATTGCTTTAAATTTTTATTCTTATTTATAAAAGTTTCTGTTATATTGTTATCCTTACTAGGCATTTGAGCTCACCCCTTTTCTAGGTTTTATTTTTCCCAGGATGTGAAGAAGTAATTTATGAATGACCTGCAGGGATAGTATGTGGGGATATGAGTGTGGACTATGAAGAAAATATGTTGTGGTAGTTTTCATTTTTATGATGTAATGTAAGACTTATGAATATATCGAGTGTTTCCAAAGCTACTAAACTAATCGGTCTTTAGAGATTTAAAATTTCTTTTCATCATGCCAATGTTATGTAATAATGCACCGACTCTGGGTAACTAGGGCCGGGACGTTATTGTTGGGATCATAGGATGTTTAGTACAAACCTTGGAATCTAGATTTAGATAAAATTTGATTAGAGAACATAGACCTAAGATGGAATTTGAGGATTAGTATAGAAGAACTTCCTAGAATTTTGGTATTGTAGAGATTTTGTGAATCTTCCGAGCAATACATCCATGTCTAGATACGAGTAGGTAGAGGCGGATCTGGCACAGATGTATGTAGGGGTAAAACCTGAAAGCACCACTTTGAGCTAGATTCAAACGGGAACTGGTGCACGACAACGGGCCTCGCTGCACTCTTGGTTACGACACTCCTGGGGGATATGCATAGGATAACTCTCATTTTCTTTACAAATCATTATGAAGGGTTTATGAGTATATACTTCTTCAAAGAAAACATTTTTATGATTATGGATTATATCCATAAATAGTTCAATTTATGTTAAGTGTTTTATAAGTATGGAATTATGTATTTTGATTCATAAAATGATCTAGTTTATGCCATTGTTTAGAAATGGAACCTAGTGGAAGAAATGGAAACAGTATCAATACATGCACTCCATGTAGGGATTTCCCTCCTGCTCAAGATAATTATAGTGGAGCCGGTGATGCAACTGGTACAGATCAGCTAATCACCATACTGGGACAACTCACTCAGGTTATGAATAATAACCTTACCTTTATGGAGCACCTTGATCCGCAGCGTGGAGGATCAATGTTAGATCGCTTTATGAGGAAACAACCACCAACTTTCAATGGGAGTAAAAATCCCTTAGTAGCTGAGCAATGGATAAATTCCCTAGAGAAAATATTCCAGGCTTTGGGGAGTAGTGAAAGAGAAAAGGTTATCATGGCAGTTTACCGCCTCATAGGAGATGCTGATCAATGGTATTGATTCAAAACACGAAGGAAGATGATGAAGTATCAAATATGGAATGGAGGGAGTTCAAATATCTTTTTTTAGAAAAATGCTTTCCACGTGACCATCGAGAAGATATGGAAAGACAATTTCTGAGTCTGAGACAAAAGGAGGATGAGAATGTTGCAAAGTATGAGGATAACTTTACAAGGATAGCAAGGTATGTTGGAGATTATATGCGTAAACCAAGAAGTAAGATTGATCGTTTCATTGATGGGTTAAAATCATTTCTCTGTCAAGCATTAGTCTCACAATCCTTCTCGTCGTACGAAGACATTGTCTCATGTGCTATCAAGACAGAGAAATAATTCATTAAGTCTTATGACTTTAAAGAAAAGCAAGAGAAGAAGAGATCTACTGATCAATCTGGGAATGGAAATAAGGGGAAGAAGGGAAAGGTTGAATATCCATCCTGTGGTAAATGTGGGAAGAAACACCCTGGTACTTTCTTGAAGGGAACGGGAGTCTGTAACAACTGTGGTGAAAAAGGCCACCAAGCTCGTGATTGCAAAGGGAAGAAGGAAGCTACCAATGTTCAGTGCTACAATTGCAGGGATATGGGACATTATGCAAATGAATGTCCTAATCTTCAGGGGAACATACCTCAGAAAAGGCCAAGGGATCAAGGCCATGCTTATGCTGTCACTACTGCTGAGGTAGAAGCTCCGAAAGACGTGGTGGCAGGTAATTTAATGGTTTCCTCATGTTTAGAAAATGCATTATTTGATTCTGGATCATCGCATTGTTTCATATCTTCCTAGTTTTATAAGAAAATTATATATTTCCAATTTGATTTAACAAGGGATTTGTCAGTTAAAACTCCTAAGGGAAGTATCATTGCAATAAAGTTTTGTGAATCATCCCCCATTAGAGCACATAAATGTTCTCTATCTACTGATCTCATCGTCATACCTATGATTGAGTTTGATAAAATCCTCAGGATGGATTGGATTTTAGACTATGATGTGAAGATTTATTGTAAGAAGAAGGAGGTTACGATTTTTGATGATGATGATAAGGAACACCTTATCTTTAGAGCAGAATCGCCACCACCTAATTCTTATCTAGATCCACCACCAGTAGCTCAACTAAATTCAATTATTGGGGAGGAAGAGAATGAAATGACTATGGGTGAGGAAATAAATGTTCAAATAGAGGATGTACCTATTGCGAAAAATATATAGATGTATTTCCGGAAGATTTACCTTGACATCCTCCAGAACGAGAAGTTGAGTTTCCCTTGATTTAATTCCTGGATCACGGCCTATATCGAAGACCCCTTATAGAATGGACACTGTAGAATTAGTTGAACTAAACAAACAATTATAGGAATTCAGTAATACGGGATTTATTCTCCCTAGTGTTTCTCCATGGGGAGCCCCTGTTCTTTATGTTAAAAAGAAAGATGTATCTATGAGTTTATGTATCGACTATAGGGAGATCAATGCTATAACAATAAAGAAAAAGTATCCCCTACCTCGCATTGATGATTTATTTGACAAACTGAATGGAGCTCAATACTATTCAAAGATTGAGCTTCGATCTGGATTTCATTAGTTGTGTGTAAAGAAGGAAGATATTCCGAAGACAGTATTTCGAACCAGGTACAGGCATTATGAGTTTACTATAATGCCTTTTGGATTGACTAATTCACCCTCTGTATTCATGGATCTGATGAATAGAATATTCAAGGAATATCTCGATGAATTTTTGGTAGTATTTATTGATGATATCTTGGTATACTATAAAAGATACGAAGATCATTAAAGTCACTTGTGCATTATCCTGAAGACTCTGAGAAGACATGAATTATATGGGAAGTTTAGCAAGTGTGAATTCTGGCTTCATGAGATTTCTTTTCTTGGCCATATTGTCTCTAAAGATGGAATCTCTGTTGATCCTTCTAAGACCATGGCAATCCAAGAATGTATATCACCTATGAGTATAACCGAGGTACGCAGTTTTATTGGTTTGGCAGGTTATTATCAACGTTTCGTCCAGAATTTTGCCCGATTGGCTAACCCATTAACGAAGCTCACACGTAAAGGGGATAAATTTGTTTCGAAAATTTTTTTTGAAGAATGTTTCGATGAACTGAAAAGAAGATTATTCAATGCTCCTATATTGACTCTACCATCGGGGAATGATGGGTTCGTTATTTATAGTGATGCATCGAAGAAAGGACTTGGTTGTGTCCTTATACAGAATGATAGGGTTATTACCTATGCTTCACGACAGTTGAAAATTCATGAGAAAAACTATCCTACTCATGATATCGAGTTAGCAGATGTGATATTTGCATTGAAGATATAGAGGCACTACCTCTATGGTGAAAAATGTGAGATTTATACTGATCACCAGAGTTTGAAGTATATTTTCTCACAAAAATAACTCAACATGAGGCAAAGGAGATGTCTTGAATTACTCAAGGATTATGATTGTACGATACACTACCACCCGGGGAAGGAAAACAAGGTGGCAGATGCTTTGATCAAAAAAGACCATGGAGTTTTGAACAATATGAGAATTGAAAGGGATCCAATTTTCATGGACCTAGTGAAGATGGACATGGGAATAACCAGGGAAGCTGAAACATCAATGCTTTTTCAAATGGTTGCCAAACCATCTTTACTAGAAAGGATTAAGAGTTCTCAGACCGATGATGAAGAATTTCAAAAGAAGATTAAAGCTATGAATGATGGTAGATTGAGTGACTTTGTGTATGAAGATGAAATTTTGAAATTTGGGAAGAGACTTTGTGTTCCCGATATACCTGATCTAAAAAGGGAATTGTTGGATGATGCTCATAGTTCCAATTTCTCTATACACCATGGGATCACCAAAATGTAAAGATATTTGAAGGAACATTTTTGGTGGGATAATATGAAGAGGGAGATTGCTGGTTTTGTGTCAAGATGTATGGTCTGTCAACAAGTGAAAGATAGAAGGCAATAGCCTGGAGGAGTCATGCAACATCTTCCCATACCGGAGTGGAAATGGGAAAATATTATGATGGACTTTGTCATGGGGCTACCAAAGACTCCTAGAATGAACGATGCAATATGGGTCATTGTTGATCATCTTACCAAGTCAGCACATTTTCTTACTATAAGAGAAGATCTACCACTGGAAAGTCTAGAAATACTATATATTGATGAAGTTGTGAGACTTCATGGAGTACCCCTA
This sequence comes from Viscum album, assembly GCA_963277665.1. NCBI lineage: Eukaryota > Viridiplantae > Streptophyta > Magnoliopsida > Santalales > Viscaceae > Viscum > Viscum album. Next base: position 2,075,475,643 of record OY728128.1, on the reverse strand, counting down.
TCGATTGTTTATGATCGTGATCCCCGTTTTACATCAAGATTCTGGAAAAGTCTTCAGAAAGCATTGGATACTGAACATCATTTGAGCACTGCCTACCACCCTCAAATAGATGGACAATCCAAACTAACTATTCAAACCTTAGAAGACATGTTGAGATCCTTCTAACTTGACTTTCAGGGTATGTGGGATCAATATTTACCTCTGGTATAATTTTCCTACAACAATAGCTTCCATTCGAGTATTCAGATGGCACTATATGAAGCGTTATACAAAAAGAGATGTCATACACTAACCTGTTGGGATGACGTTGGTGAAAGAAAACTTGTAGGTCCAGAACTGGTGGAGGAAACAATGGAAAAGGTGAAGGTAAGCCAAAATCACATCAAAGCAGCTCAAAGTAGGCATAAGAGCTATGCTGATAATCGAAGGAAGGATTTGGAATTTCAAGTCGGTGACCATGTTTTCCTGAAGGTATCTCCATGGAAGGGAGTTATATGTTTTGGTAAGAAAGGTAAATTGAGTCCCAGGTACATCGGACCATTCTAAATTCTAGAACGAATTGGGGCTGTAGCTTACCGATTGGCTATGCCGCCAAGTCTCTCCAAAGTTCACGATGTGTTACACGTATCTTTATTGAGGAAATACATACCTGACCCAATGCATGTACTCACCTAAGAAAAATTGGAACTGGAACCTGATCTGTCTTATTGCGAAGATCCCTTCAAGATTCTTGATACGAGAGAACAAGTACTGAGAACCCGGACGTCGTGTCTAGTAAAATTTTTGTGGAGAAACCATAAGATGGAAGAGGCAACATGGGAACCCGAGGAACATATGATGAAGAACCACCCAAGTCTTTTCATGTGATAGTATTCTAGAAATTTCGAGGATGAAATTATTTGAAGGAGGGGAAAATCTAACACCCCAAGCTTCTACGGTACACTTCTCTTTGAATAATGCAATAGCGTGTGTTGTACGCAACATCGAGTTCTAACACACACCACAACCGATCAAACTAGCCATTATGAATACTAATACCTAATTTTTAAAATTTTAGAAATTTTATCTCCCAAAATGGACTTCATTTTTTGATTCGGAGTATCAAATTTAGCCTAGGGAGAAATTTTGGTACTTTTTGGATAACTTTAATATTTTGATGAATAGTGAAAATTACTAAATTTTAATTAAAAACAATTTTTTTAATCAAAATAATTAATAGTGATAAATTATGAATTTGATTGGTTTTAAAGTATATTTAGAATATAGTTTTAACATTTAATACAATTTTGGTCATTGGACATAATTTCTCAATTAAAATGAACATAAACAAGTATAAATCTTTTGATAGTTATAATATCTTAAAAACACGCTTTTTGTTTTGACAGCGGGAATTAATTTTAAATTAATTTCTACCACTTCTTTGTTTTGAATTTGGAAAAATGGATTCCATATTTGGAATCAGGATGTTCAAATTTTGTAAATAGGTAACATTTATTTTTAGACATTTTGAATAATTACTTCGGTAAATATTTTATTTACCATGGTAAAAAGGTAAATCCAGTAAATAAGGGTTAAAAATAATATTATAATAATACTAAATTACCCTAAAACGTGTCCTAAACTTATTGGCTGATACATTTCCGACCATTGGAATCTTTGGATCGATTTTGGGACCTCATGGTGCCACTTGTAAGGGATAGGGACACTTTATTTTAATTAAGTTAAAATGAATACAAAAATTACACAAGCATATATCATTTAGAAAAACATTTTTTACATAGGGTTATATATATTGGATTTTCCACTATAAATATTCATTAGAAAGATAAAACTATTTTCTGAATAATGGTATTTTATTTATAATTTTTAGACATTAAATAAGTTAATTTATTTATGACACAATGGTGATGATGTAATTACCATAATAGTGAAAAATTAAAATGATTGATATTGTAGATACCCAAATAAATATAATTTGAGACTTTTTATGAATTACACAAATTTTATAGGTTAATATTACATGTTAGGAATGATTTAATTAACTTTTGTCGAAGTAATAATTCTGTTATGAGTTTTACAAAAATCAATTATTGAATAGTGTCAAAATTGACATAAAAGAGTTTTTGAAACAAATATTATATTATTAATTGATATTAAATTCCTAAAAATATAAGGTTTGGCCAAGAAACTTATATCATGATAGTAGTATCATTAATGTAACACTTGGGGATCTCTTATATGTATATAGTAAGTTTATTAACTATATAATATAAAAATACAAATGGACATTGTAAAAGTGAAACTAATTAACTAAGAGTTAATACTTAATGATAATGTTAATATAGTAACCCAAACATGTATAAATTCTATTGTTTGAGTGGTTTTAGACCCATACCCACCCTAAAATTTAAATAATCCACTTTTTAGACATTAGAAACTGAATATTAATTTATTATAAAATAATATTTCTATCTTTTCCAAAGGTGTCCCTCACCCCTCTTATAAAAGGGCACTCCCCCTTCTCATTAATTCACACCTTCAAAGCCTTTTGGCTCGGCAAAAATCTTCCCAAATACTCTCTCAACTTCCATAAATTCATCCTAGAGGACCTAATTTAGTCATAAAGCCAACCTAAGATCCCTTTTGATCAAATCAAAAAGAAAAACCCGAAGAAGAGGTAATGATTTCACCACCCTTTTCCAAGTTCCATTCTTCTCCCACATCTTCCTTATTTGTTATTACCACTCTAAAATAATAACTCCATTATATTATATATACTGTGATTTTATTATAAATATGGTACAACCATATTCAGTATTCTATCCATCCTTTGAATAACATGTCACCATACGTGCGTTCGTACGGCTTACCGTCTCCACGTCGTGGTGTAATTGTTATTCATTAAATTATTATTTGGATGCCTATAATAATGATGTGTAATAAATGTAAATAATAAATATAACATGATAATGATTCTGTATATATGATATAAAATCCAATTATATATTATTTTAATATCAAAAGAATGATATTGTCGCTCGTGCGTACGTACAGACTGTCGTCTCCACGAACGCGATAAGATTCATTCTCCATCGTATTCATTCAAGTATAATTCTCATTTGATGATTGATAATAGTATCTAAGGACTTTATACCGTTCTGGATAGGATTAATATAAAACCTATCCATGACAAACACACCTTACAAAACAAAACATATAAAAGAAAACGAGTAAGTTAACACCCGAAACAACGATAATACTATGATATTATTAACAAATCAATGTTAAAAGATCATATATGATATAATATTAATGTATACGATTTTGGTATAATTTAATAACAATTATTTCACCATTATACAGGAGTTTAACCTACCCCAACCAAGGAAAAGTACAAGGTAAGGGTTTATTTCGCAATCTCTTCATTATCCGAGGTTGTTTATACGTAATAATTTACTGGGATTTCTTTATCATCCACATCCATGTTTCTTAAAAATGTATTTCAAAACATTTTTACTATGGGTTAAATTAATTTATACCCTTTTTTACTTTTATAAGTTGTTTATAAAGGAATATTTCCATCGTTTTCCAAAAAAGGTCCTTTTTAACCTTTTTGACAGAATTAATGTAAGAATGTTTTTTTAACTTATACGGCGGGTGCGGCTGTTTTGCGCTGTTATAAAATCGTCGAAGCTTCCCTTAAAATCTTATAAGAATATTTTAAAAGAAAATGTTTTTTTATAAATATATTACTCTTAAATTATTTCAAAATAGAAAGGGATATTTCTCTAAAAAAAGTTTTGATTTCATCTATGTCAACATCCTTTGATGGATTTTATGCTTATTAGAAGATGATTTATTATAATACAAAACTTCTATATTATATTTAAGTTATTGTGATATGTTTTAATGTGTATGTGTTATTTTTATACAATTCATGGTTTATGGATGAAGTATTTACATTTCGTATGCTAGTTTTAATATGAATGTTTATGTTATGTTTAAAACTTTTCATATGGGAATGCATTGGACTTAATATGTGACGGGTGGAGCCAGCTATAGCTCCTCGATGCATCGGTAGGTCTCATGAGACAAACAAGTGTCTTGGCACAAGGCCTTGGAAAAATCTTATTTGTAGTATTGGCACGAGGCCTTGGATATGTAGTTATGATAGTCTGGCATTATGCATTACTTCATTATGAAAGTGGTTATTTATATTTCATGTGATTATTCGATTAGTAGAATATCCATGTGAATAAGTAAATGGCATTATTTCATTTTATTTTTTCCATAATATGTTGAAGTTCTAGTTTAAAAGTCTTTTGTTTTATTTATACATTGCCTTAAATGTTTATTCTTATTTATGAATGTTTTCGCTATATTTTTATCCTTACTAGGCATTTGAGCTCACCCATTTTCTATGTTTTATTTTTTCCAGGATGTGAAGAAGTAATTTATGAATGACTTTCAGGGATAGTATGTGGGGATATGAGTGTGGACTATGAAGAAAAGATGTTGTTGTAGTTTTCATTTTTATGATGTAATGTAAGAATTATGAATATATCTAGTGTTTCCAAGGCTACTAAACTAATCTTTATTGCGAGATTTGATCATTCTTGTGATCATGCCAATGTTATGTAATAATGCACCGACTCTAGGTAACTCGGGCCGGGGCGTTACAACATCAACCATTACATGTTCCCATATTCCAAGGGTGGAACCCATGGTATTCATTGACCATCATCCCATTTTGAAAACCTCTTCTATAAATTTTTAATATAATATATTCCACCATCTTTCTCTACATATACAGCGTTATAAGAATAACCTCTTAGAGGCCCCCACATCCATCCAAAACATATTCATATTGCTATGTTTATGGCCTCATCTTTCTCAAAATACCTAGGATGATGTCAATGTAGTGGACATGATCATCGCTAATTAAAAGTATTCATAATAAATCATCGGTGAAAACCACCAAAAATATTTCATCACTAATGTTACCTCCAACTTCAAAAACACAAAATGACAAAAAAAATATTTTCCCCAAACCCCACCACACATTAAAAACCAAGTCACTATCACTACCATTAACCATATTACATCTTAGTTATGGTTAAAAAAGGGTATAATAATTCTCAAATTATTGTTTCTCATTACAAACCAATTTATTCTCATCTGGAATCATTTTATAATTTTCAAGTTCCCATTAGGCTCTCTTTTCCAACTCAATTACATAATCAAGGAAAAATAGTTCAAATTAAAAAACTTACCCAAAACCCATTTTCATGTGCATGGCTTAATTGATGCATGTCGTAGAATAATATTGAGTGCCTAGAATGATGCATGAAAACTAAACCCTCATAAAATACCAAGACATAAGTCATATATCAAAAAATCTTTGAAACATTAGTCACATCACACAACAAGTGCATCACATAAGGTGAATTAATATTCAACTATAAGAGAAAATATCAATAAGTACAATCCCTCCCTTGGTATGTGGGTTCTACACCATACGGGGGTTAGTTACTCCCAATCCTGATATCATAAAAAAGGCATGACCCTTCCTAGTCTTTTGTCCACATTTCTCAAATAGTAAGATAAAATAAAAGAAAATAAAACTCATGTGATACCACTTTGTAATCCTAACCTCGGTGCCACACACTGGTGCCCCGAGCCGGCTAGTCACATGACCTCAGGTGTGACTCTCTATATTTCAGAGGCTGATGACTAGCAGCAAGGGTCAAATATCAGTTATGGGGAGGCTATAAACTCTTTATCAAAATAATATTCGAGTAGAAATAAATAAGAAAAAAAACAAAGAATGACAAAACATAAGTTGAAAAAATCGAGTATCACAAGATGACCAAAACTAGAAATACAGTATCAAAATTAAACAATAGATGTTCCATGATAAGTATATTCAAAGTTTCAAAATGAAACTCAAAATTAAAGACACGGACAATTACCAAGTAGATCAAGAACCATGTTCGGTTCCTTCATCCATGCTTCATCCAAACTCATCCTTCAAACACATTTCCACTGCCATTATCATGTCCCGCAACTATGAAATCTATTCGGCTACCGAGTAGGCAGTCCATGTAGGGTGTGAGTACAAATCAATAGGCCACCACCAGTTCCATCTAAAACAATATCTAGTCAAATATTGTTTAATGTTGTGTAATGAAATAAATACACAATATAAGTAAGTTGTTATGGCATTATCAATTTTTATTTATTTAGACACAAAAACCATTGGGTTCTTAAGGACAACCTAAATCACAATACACACATGAATACCACTATAACCATTCATTATCTCAATTGATACATGAATTCCATTGTTACCCTTCATTGTCTTAGTTAACACATGAAAGTCATTATTACCATTCATTGTCTCAATATTTAGACATGAATTCCATTATTACCTTTCATTTTCCCAATATACAAATAAATTCCATTATTACCATTCATTGTTTAAATTTGAACATGAATGGAATCATTACCATTCATTGTCTCAATTCTCATGTTCCACTATAACCCATTAATTAATTCACCAATAAATTAATCACAATTTTATCATTAATTAATTCAACAATTAACTAATCTTCTCAATCTCATTACTAATTCAACAATTAGTTAATTATCTCAATTTCATTACTTATTCAAAAATTATTTTTCACATTTTTTCCCATAATTAGATCCCCAATTAATTAATCGTATTGATCCCATTAATTAATTCACTAATTAAATAACCAATATCACCAAACTCTATATCACATAATTAATTCAACAATTAATTATTAAATTCATAATTAAATATTTAGATAACTAACTCGACAATTAATTATCCCTAAGTCCCAATTAAATAATCGGATAATTATATTAGCAATTAATTCCCCCAAAATCCCAATTTAATTTTTTGATAATTAGATCAATAATTAATTACCCCTAAATGCCAATTAAATATTCACAATAACTCAACACATCATTACCTCAAATAAAAAATCTCAATATCTCATAATTAACTCAAAAATTAATTATTCAAATCTATCCATTCAATATCACAAATTTCATAATTCCTTAATTATTTAATTGAATAAATTAATTAATTCAAATTAGGAAACTCAATTTATAATCATCAAATATAAATTCTATAATTACATACATGTAATTGAAATCAAGACATTGGGATTTGAATTATAGACCACCGACCACAATTAGTGTTGAGCGATTACCCCATAGAAATTCCCAATTTTATACAAATCAACCGAGAACATAATAAGGAACATGATCTTTATCTAAAACCTATATCCCATATAAAATGAATAATGATATAATAAACCCATATATAATAAGCCTAGATCTCAATCATAAAAACTAGATCTAGATCCAAAAACAAATAAGGGATAGCTTCCATTGAATATGGAGAGAATAATGGGATAATAATGGAAAACCAAATAGGATGAGATTCACATACCTATGCAGGTGTATATATTTATTCTAGATTTTGATTCACTAATAATGGAGATGGAGAGCCCTGGGAATTCGTTTTTGAGCCTCCAAAAACATGGAAATTTTATATGGGTTAAACTAGGGTTGATTTGGGGTTAATATGGGGGGGTAGAGTAATTTCAAAACCAAATTTCAAAACATAAATTATACTTTTCATTGTTTTCTATATGAGGTCACAAGGTTAGTAATAACGATGCGCCTAACCATGTTCCCATTGCACACTTTGGTTGGACACTTATTTTAACCATGCACAAACCACGCGACCCCCCTACACATTTTATTTAACCATGCACAGACCATGGGAAAACTATACAACCCCCTTGAAAACATTTTCTAACCATGTGAAAACCATGAAAAGCCTATTGTCCTTAAAAAAATTATTCAATTTTCATGAAAACTCACCCTAATTAAGACCTAGAAAAGTTATACTCACAACAAGGAAAAATAATACCTCTAAACATGACTTAAAAATATCTCAAAACAAGTTAGGATCTTTCATACCAACCAAGTCATCCACTACCATTTTGTCACATTATTTCATATCATTCATTAGTCACAATAATTCATATTCCATGAGTTTACCCACTAATTTTCATAATATATATAAAGTCCATTTACCAATTTAAATAATTCAAATCATGATATCACATGGGAAAGGAGTCAAACCATCTCTTAATATCTCAATTCAATTACATATAATTTATAAAGGGAATCATCTAACAAAGTAATATCGCTAACACCCCAAGGGTGGTATAAAAAATGGGAAAATAAAAAGGCACATTCCATGGGTGTCCTAGGTTAGGGGGAAAACTCCAACATTTTCAAGGAACTAGTGGGAATCCACAATAGGTTCCAATTCATCCAAATCAACCATTTATTAAATTAAATATCCTTCATCAAAAAACATAGTGCATGGAATCATGGAAACTATACTAAAAACACTAAACCCTAAGGGGAAGTTATAGACCACCTAATGTATGACAATAATTATGTACACGTCCCTATCAACTTATGATCTGATCCAAATCATATGATTAATGAATAATGGATGAAGAACCTATAAATAATAAATATTATCTTTCATATAAATACCTATGTTAATGTTATGTCAAATGAATAATAACACAATATGATTGAAGCCCTTACTGCTTGGAATCCAATCAGATCGATGGCATTCAAATCCTTGTCTAGAAGGATAATCGGTGGCCAAGCCTAGCTCTAGGCTTCAAAAACTATTAAATGTGTGAAATATGGATTGATCTATCATTAGAGAAAAAATGGAGATAGGGTTTAAAAATTTACACGCATTAAGATAAAAATGATCATTTTCCCCAAAATTCTGAGCTACAGGTTTGGCTGCACGAGAGGCCAAACCATGCCCCAACTGTGTACAAAGGGGAACCTCACATGGTTCCCCGCATGATAGAACAAACCATTTCTGGTTCCCCTTCACTATCCAAAGGATATCCTCACATGTTTTCATGTGAATAGTTTTAATTTCCATTAAAACCATGAAATAATCTCATCTAAAAACTACAAATCCCCTCACAAGAGTTTGTGTCTCCTTTCACATAGTTTCCTCAAACAGTGGGCCTCTTGACAAAGGCATAGACTACCACTCACTATTATAAGTAACTATCTAGTCTGAACCATATGGTTTATTTTAACCATATAACCTACCTTTTTTTCACAAAGTTAGGCTAAATGCTTCGAATAATCCTCAAAAACCCTCAATACACCCTTGACCTCAATGAGTACTCACATTAGGCTATAAACAAGTATTTAAACTAATATATATATATATATATATATACATACCCTGTAGGAAAACCTAAGATATTATGTAAATGAAATAAAAGGGACAAATATAAATTAACAAATCTAGAAAATTTTCTTATGAAATAAAATAATTAATATAATTTTATGGTATAGGAGGTTGAAATGTGTATGGCCAAGTTGAAATCCAAAGTAAGGATTTATTCTACAATCTCATTTTTATTCAAGATTTTTTTATTTAAATATCCCATGAAAGAAATAATATGCTCATTATATTTAAAAAAATTATTTAATTCTCCCAAGGTTATTTATATATTTTATATTTTTTAATTCATTTTCTCTCTTTTTTACATAAAATAGCGAGGAAAAATATTTTAAGAAAACTAACATTATTTAAAATTTTGGTCATGAATATTTCTTCTCTATATCCAAGTTCTCAGAAAAAAAAAATCAATAATTTTTTTACTATGTAAAAATGAATATTTAAAATAATTTTCTACTATATATGAATTTATTTATAATGTTTTAAAAGGAATCATATTATAATTTCCATAAAATATAATTTTTAATTTTACTAAATGTGTAAAAAAAATATCTATCTTAATCGTTATCAAATGAGATAAATGTTTCCCCATCATAAAAAGAATTTTCATTGAATATTACTTAAATAATTTATATGGTTATGTTATAATAAAGTAATTTTTATAATATTATATAAATATTTATTTAAAATTTTATCAAATGAAGAGAACATTTTCATCATGTTTTCAAAGAAATAATTTAGTGCTTTTTAAATTTATTTTAATCTATGTTAAGGTACTTTGATGATTATAATGATTTTTTGGAAAATACTATAACTATGAAATCAAAAATATTTACTTATAAGGATTATTATTATGTTTTTGTCTTTCTTAAATATAGAAAATATTAACATTTTGTATGTAAGTTTTAAATAAGAAAGTTTGTGTTGATTATGTATTAAGGTGGTAATCATTTATTTCATATGATGAGTGTATTGGAGTTAGTAACTGATGGGTGGGGCCTGGAATATCCCCTTGAAGTATTGATATGTCTCATGTGATAAACTAGTTTGGTTATTTGGTGTGTGTGTGTGTGTGTTACCAATTTATATATGATGTCTTGGCATATGGATTTTGATGTTTTATTTGGATGTCCAAAATTTTTCATTTTGTCATTATGAAAATAGTTATTATTATCCATCTGAATATTAATATTTTCATTTAATCTATTGATATATTCCCCTTTTATGATATTAGTTTTATGAAATTTTTGATTATTTTTTATATCTTCCATATTATTCATTATTTATTAATTTTATGATTTTATTTCATATTGGATTTCCTAGACTGAGCATACGAGCTCACCCTTTTTATGTTTCCCTTTCATAGGGATACTAAAAAGGGATCTAAAAATTATTTTATCAATATAATTGCATAGATAATAAAGTTAACACTATAATTTTTAATTGTATTTCTTATTTTCAAATTTAATATGTTAATAATGTATTTATCTAGCCTCACATGACTGGTAAATTATTGGATCCATTAGGAAGCTAAATATTTTATCTTGTGCCAATATAGTAAAATAACTACAAGTTATAGGTTACTAGATTTTTTTAGTTAGAGTTGGTATCAAATAAAATTTATCATAAACATTGGAAACTAGATATCAATAAACATAAATTAAAGAACATAACCTTATTATTTAATCTAGGAATAACTTTATATATGTGATAATATCATAAAGTTTTGTTAAGTTAGAGAATGGTTAGTTTCCAAAAAATTAAATCCTTATCTAGATGCCAGAAAGTGTAAATGAGTGTTCCATAGATTCACATAGGATTAATAACATTGAAAAGGGATGATTGAGTATCAAATTGATATCCACTAAGTTCATGATGACAATGCCTATGACTAAAAACCTAGATGGACACTCCTATGGGATATGATTTGGTTGATTCACATTCTCCTTATGAACTATTATGAAATATTTCAAAATATTTTTATGATATGAATATATTCTAAAAGACACTAAAATATAATAATGATATTACCTATGAATTAATTTTCTATGTATTTCAGTTTTTGCACCTTATTTGGAATTATACACTATGATCAATAATTTCATGAGTTCATCTAGTGTTTTTAAAGGTTTAGAAATGGTAAATCAATGAAGAAATTGAAAATGTGTCAACACTTATAATCAATGTAGGTATTTCCCACATGATCAAGTCAATATAGCTAACATTGGAGCTGTTAAAATTATGACTATATTAGTGAAGTTAACTCTAGTTATGACCAATAACATTTACCATATGTAATAACTTATTTCTTCATAGAAATATTAGTAGATATTTGGTACACTTCATAAATTAGAGACATCCATCATTTAAAGGAACCACTAATCCATTAATAGTTGAATAGTATATCAAGTCATATGAAATGATATTTATGGATTTGAGGTGTAATAAAAAGGACAAGGTTATTTTGATAGCATATTATTTTAAAGAATATCATAATTAATGGTGATCATTGATTCAAAATTAAAAGTTAGAGGGGATAGTGATAATGTAATGATATAATTTTAAGGATATGTTTTTTGAAAAATACTTTCATCGTGAGAAAGAAGGTGATATGGAAAGAAAAATCGCCAATCTAAGATAGAAGAAAGATTAATGTTTTACTAAGAATGATGAAATCTTTAAAATATTATCAAGTCATGTTGTGGACTATGTATGTAATCTAGAAAGTAATGTAGACAATTTCCTTGATGGTATTAATCCAAGCCATTTAAGGTAACTATTCAGTCAGTCATTTTCATCATATGATGATATGATATCATGTGACATTGGGATAGAGAATGAAACTTCTATGACTTATATTTTCAAATTAAATCATGAGAAGGTATGGATGATTTAGAAATAAGAAAAAAAATGAGTTGAAGGAAAAGAAGGTGACGATAGAACTTTCTACATGAGATAATTATGTAAAGAAACACCCTTATTCTTTCATGATGGGAATGGAATTTTACTTCAGGTGTGGAAATAAAGTCCATATAAAACAAGAATGTAAGGGAAAGAAAGAATATTGAATTGTACTATGTTTCAACTATATATATATGGGGAACTATGAAAATTAATTCTATAAGAATTAAGGATAATTACCTTAAAATCGTATAAGGTGGAAAGGCCAAGATTATAAAATTACTACGGAAAATTTTAAAATCCATTATGTTTTCATGTAAGGTACATGGATCATAAACTCGTGATTTATTTGATTTTAGATCTCTAAAATCTTTTTTATTTTTCATGGATAGTGAATCATCCAATTATACTATGAGGAATTAATTATCAATCAAGATACCTAATGGGAATCTAGATATAATGATAATATTTATATAAATTTCTATTAGGATGAATATATATTACCTAGTTTCAAACATGGCTGTTACCCCAATGTTTTTATTTGACAGAGTATTGATTTATGGGTTTAATTAGATTTTATGATTTAGGAATTAGTATATAATGCATAAAATCATCTATATTGAACAAGTGGTATTACAATTTAAAGAGTATTTTATAATTTATATGGGTGTAATTATTTATGTTTTAAGAATTAATTTATTAATTCTTTATAAGAAGTTTTATTCATATTGAATATTATTATAACTTCTTCTAATAATTTTTTAGATGTGTAAAATAATGTGTCATTATTTTATAGAAATTTGTATCCATTAAAGGTATATTTCTATTCTTTGCGAATGAAAAATTCATATTAGTAATTAATCAATATAATTAGATGTGGAAATTGATTAAAATACTCAATCAAATGGGAACATCACTTATAAATTTTAAAGGAATCACATAAGTATTTTTTAATATAATTCTTTCGCACTCAAGAAATGGATGATAAATCTATCAATTTTTATATATAAATTTTTAATTTATTATTAAGGTACTCATTTGAATACACATTTATAAGTGGAAGTCTTATAAAGGTACACATATTTTTCACTAATGAAATAGTATGTTTCCTAGTCATAATATAAAATTTAAAATTCATGATAGAATCTATTAAAATTTCTGGATATGCTCAAGATTATTTCAAATTACAAGGACATATTTTTTATAATTAGGGTTGAATGAAACATCCCATATATTTTATTTTCCTATAAATGAATACTATGTTCTATAGAATACACCACACACATCTCTGAGCTTTAACAAACCACGAAATATTATTATCTAAATATAATTCTTATAAACTGGTCAGTAGGTTGGCTGGGATGAAAATAAATAAATAAATTACAAAATATATATAGAAATTATTTACATAATTAGAATAACTAATTCAATTTTAAAAAATAAATTCATCTTTTTTTATATATAAATATTATAAGAATAAATTCATTTTATTCCACAAGAATACATTGTCCATAAAAATAGTTCTTAGGTGTTTTATGTGTGAATGATTAAAATTAATTTCTATAATTTTTAGAAAATTTATTATAAAAAATGGAATATATCATTTAAATTTTCATGCTAAAATTATCTTAGTGTGGTTTTTTATTTTTTTCAAAAATAGTTGAGTTTTTGGGTGAATAGTGGAGAATACCCGTTTTACAAATATTATCACTATAATGAATTTTTAACTATATGAGGATAACATGAATGTTTATGAAAAAGTTTTTCTATAAAAAATATATATTTAATATTTAATTTAATTAATATAAAAATTTAATTTTGAACATATAAATCTAGGATTGGAATTTTTTTATATAAGTAATGTTTTTATTCAAATAAAAATTGTGTATAGTTATTCTCTCTTAATCACATATTTATAAGGTTCCTTTTGGTTTTGGTTTATTTTAAAAGAAAAATAGGTACACTTTTATTTAACATAGTGGATATAATTCCATTATAATCAATGATATACATTATTTTTTGGAAAATCATTTTTTAACTTAAAATAATCATTTTTTTAAAAGATTTTTATAGTGTTTTATGATATTATATTAAGAGTAATTTTTACCAATTCATGAAATTTAATCATGTAAAATGGATTAAATATTTGGAATCAAAATAAATAATATTTTTTAATAAGTTCAAATTAATTTTTGGTCATGATGAATAGTAACTTAGGTAAAAATACATTATTATAGTAAGGGTTTAAATGGTTAAAAATGGGGTTCAACTAAAAAGATAAGGGTTAAAATGGACTAACCACTTGACTGGATTAGCACATATATAATATAATAATATTTATCATATTTACATGATTGAGACCCACTTCACTTATAAAATAGGACAACCTATCCACTCATATTAACACCTATATAGAAACTTAACTCAAAAAATACCTAAAAATAAATTCCTACATTCAGTCTCCACATACTTGATATTTTTCTCCCCTCTTAAGGCCATATTGATAGGGATTAAGTTGTATTACAAATGATGATTTTCAAAGAAGTGGTATAACTGATAATAGAGTTCTTTTATTTTTTATCATTCAACCTCCTTAAATTATATCCTACCCAAGATGATATAATAAAATAATTGTATTCCATATAATGAAAATAAAATATTTTAATGGGAATTTTTTTTATCAACTTCCTTTATATCAAATGGAAAATTGAAGCATTGCTCATGTGCACATTTGGGTTATCACCTCCATGAAGTGATGCATTTATTTTTTGATCACCAACCTTTATAGTTGGTTATTATGATGAATATAATGTTTATTCCTAATATTTATTATATAATTATTCATATATAATGATAATAAATAATCTACCTTATTACCCTTCCTTCCTATGGAAAATAATAATGTCTCTCATGTGTCCATGTGGACTACCTCCTCCATGAAGTGAGGGGATTATTTTTTAATTTTTATTTTACATGGTTCAAAATAAAGAAAGATTTAATGTTTAAATATAATATCTATATTATTATTATTATTATTTTTAAGATAATGTTTATATTTTTTATTTCATTTCCAACCATCATAAAAATGAAAATGGTGTTCATTCGTACGTACGGACTCTCATCTCCATAAAGTGACATGTTTCATTTTTCATGACAGAAATTCTTTTTTGGTTATAAGATTGTGTTTAATTTTTAAAAATTATAAATATGTATTGAATAAAAGTCTCTTTATTTTGGATAAATGACCACTTTTACAATTTGTAACCAAACAATGTTTTTTCAGTGTTATGAACCATACATCCTCAAAAATTTGATATGAACTTAACCGATTTAGAGGAAATATAAGAAAGGGTAATAAATGATATATAAGGGATTATGATAAATTAATAAACCCTAAAAGTGTTATAAATCCTATAAATAATTAATATATATTTATTATATTGGATGTTGGAACATGACGAACCAAATAGAAATCCATGGTAAGGGTTTATTTTATAATCCTCATTTGTATTCAAGTTATTTTGTTTTTAAATATCCATTGAAATACATTATGAGATATTTTTATTTTAAAATAAATTTATTTTATTATCTTATGGTTATATATGGGTTTTACATGATTTCCTTTCATTTGATATTTGAAACTTAAAATACATAAGAAAATGTTTTTAAGAAAAACTGAGCTTATTTTTCCTTTTGGTCAAGAGTCATTATAGTCCATATAAAGATTATCTATAATGTTTTCAATAATTTTTTTAAGTATTATGAAATGATTACAAAAAATAATTTTATACTATACATTAATTTATTTAAAAAAATAAAAAGGAACCTTCTTGAGGTTTTACAATCAACAAACTTTTTACTATTTATAAAAAGTCTAAAATAAATCCTTCTTTTATTATTTACCAAATCAATGAATTTTACCACCGTCATAACTATTTATTCATTTATTGATTTCATTGTAATTTTTAATGTTTATTTTCAAAGAAATAAATTTTATCAATATACTGTTAATATTAATTTAAAATTTTATCAAAATAAAATGATATTTTTCTCATATTTTCATAGAAATATTTGAATTTTATTTTAAAGGTATTTTTATAAATGTCAACATACTTTGATGATTTTAATACTTTACATGGGATATAATATAATGACAAAATCCAACATATTTATTTGTATGGAATATAATAATTTTGTTCTGTTTATTGACTATGTAAAATATAAACATTTCATTTTCAAGTTTTACAAAAAAAATTAAATTGGTTATGTATTGAATTGTTATTAATTTCATTCATATGTGGAATTAATTAGACTTTGTATGTAATTGGAAAGTCCCGTTATAGAAAATACATGCATTGGTATGTATCATTAGACAAACTAATTGGGGTATTTGGTATATGCCATGTATATTTATGTATAATGTATTTTCATTAGGCGTTAAAGGTATGATTGTGTTCTATGAAATTATGCATTTTTCATCATGAAATGAGTTATTATTATCCATTTTATTATTTAGTTCGTTATTTCATCGATGGATATATTACCTTTTTATGATATTAGTTATATGTAATATTTATTTTTGTTTATCTCTTCCATATTATTCAAGATTTATTTATTCGATTGTAGATTCTGTTGTATATTTTCCCTTACTGAGCATCTAAGGTCACCCTTTATTATGTTGTAATTTCTCCAATATACCAAGAAGGGTTATATGAATTATTTTAGGGATATAATAGAATAAATAATAAATTTATCACTAAAAATTTATATTTTATATCATATTTTCAAATTTAATGTGAGAATCATGTATGTTTCTAATCTCCTAATACTATTAAACTATTTGATCCTTCGGGATGTAAACACTTTTATTTTGTTCCCATTTAGTAACATAACTAACATATTTGGGTTATTGGATATGGAGAGTTACAAAGTTATAGATTTATTCAACATGAATCAAGTTCCCTAATGAATCAACAGAATTATAAGATTATTGAAAATGGTTTTGAAGCCTCCCAGGTGTGTGATTTAAGCATTGAAAAGTGATCAATCCCATTGGATTTTCAATGGATAAAAATTCCTTTAATGTTTAAATCAATAATCAATGAATGATCTCATTTCAATAATAATACTAATTTCTCATTTAATTAAACATAAATTTTTATTAATGATCCAAAATTTCATTATAGTAGTAATTTAATTTAATCCTAAGATTTATAAACCAAAATTTATTATATAATCACATGCAAAATGAACCCTCTCTACAAAACATATATTCTTACATACCCTTAATTAAGTTCAATAATGATTATGTTACTAAATTTTTTCAAAATAGGATAGAAAATAATACATAATCCAAAAAATAAAATTATGTGTTTATTTTGAAGTTGAAAACTAATCCATATGTTATTCATATTTTCTGGTACATTATAGTTGTTTTCCTCTTCAATCTTACAATAAACTACTAAATGAGGATATTATTAAAAATAAGAAGAAATTTAAATAAAATGGATTTTATCATTGGTTCATCCCCATGATTTATTGTGTTTTATTTACTATAGTTATTAAGTTATTGTGTTATACCCTATTTGTATGGATATTGATTTTTTGTGGTACGAACCAACAAATTTTTTTAGTCTACTACTCCTTACAAATTCATTGTTCTTCTTGAGTTCCCTTTTATCTAAGAAAAAATTAATTACTCCCCATTAAGTGGTATATGTGTAAGAAAATGTGGTTAGGATCATGTAAGTGAGATCCTACATAGCTTCCACTTGATGGTATATTGTGTCCAAATCATTATCTTCTACCTGGATGGGTAATATAATTAACTCATAAATTATTAATTCAAATATGAAAACCAATCCTATTAATTTTTAATACTCTCATTCAAATGAAATAATCCTTGGGGTTGAGTTTTTTGATTCAATACAAGGGATGTTGGTTTTTAAAAGAGATTATGAAAAATAAAAAAATGATTTAAAAGTTTGGTCAACACCTTTATGGATGATAGTATTTATCTATCCTTATCTAATCATTAACTCTATCATTATATTTTTATGAGTGGTTAGTGGGAACTCCATTATTTCTTAAAAACATAACACTTCTAATGTGTTCATATCTTCTCCATTCAAGACACGCAAGAGTTAAGTTTGGTCTTCCTTATTGAATCTATGGGTTCAATTTGTGTCTCTTCTTGAATAAAATCTTCCCAGTAGATATCCAATGTAGTTTTTCCTCCCTCAAAGACCTAAAATATATATAGATTAGCTTCTAGAATATATTTTGTAAAATAAAAATAATTGGGCCATGAATGATTTTCAAATTTTACTTCTATTTACCAAATGTATTCCTTATAAAAAAATAGGTACTTAAATCACTTTCATTTATATTTTTATCATCTTCTATTTAATGGAATAGTTGATCTGGGTTTGATAATCCATTATCACTTTCATTTCACTAGTGATTGATTCTTCTTACTCTTTATAAAATGCATCATTTCTTATATTATATTATTACTAGTATGAGTAAAATGAGTATTCACTATTATATCATTTTCTCCCTCGCTATCTAGAATGGTAATGCACTAGGGTTTATGGGAATTGTTTCTCCTTGTAGTATGTTCTAGTTTCACTTTTCTTTTCAAGCACTTAGGTTATTAAGATATCAACACAAGAAATTAGTGTTATTTGATTGATCAATTTTCTAATATCATCTCAAGAAATGTATTGTTAATGATTTATTATTTTAAACACTATATTATAATTTATATAATTTTATTAATAAAACCAAAAATAAAATTAAATGTAATGAAATAATAAAAACATATCTATAAAGTGATGACTGATGTTTAATAATTGACTTATCTTCCTAGTTATAGTTCCAAAATTGTTGAGTCAACTTTAGTGGAGATTGAATAAAATAAATTGAAAATCTTCAACGAATACACCTTGAGAACCTACCATAGGAGTGTCTCTTAAAGAGATGATAAATCATCTACTACACTTTATAAATTATTTATATATCATTTATTTATTACTATAGTAGAAATAATTATAAATGGAAAGGGGGTATATAGTGATTGAAGACATAATGGAATGATAAAAAAGAATTTTTTTAGTAAAATGGTATTAATTGGGGTCTTTTTGATGGATTTTCACTTCACCAAAATATTTTTCTCAAATATTAATACTCCACTATCACTCTTTCTTAATAAAGAAATCCAAAATATCAAATCCCTCACTCTCTCATTGAGTTAAAGATTCAGTTATAGTATAAATTTACCACAATAGATCATCCTTTATATCTTATATAAGATATTCGTATCCAAGAAACATTCATGTATCGTACAAAACATATAGATCATTATACGGATAACTCCCTTAATGGAGTAGTTGTGTCCAGTTTTAGTGGAGTCCATATGACCTGCATCCCTATCACATGACTACCCATGTATTCCATTTCACTTCCTAACCCACACCAATACTCCAAAAATGTAATTAGTTAAGTAGAGGGAATTATGATTAAAAAAATTAATGTATAGAAAAAATGAAAATAGTTAACAAAAGAATGAATCTCATCTAAACTTCATTCACTTAGTACTCTATAAAGATATAATTAAGGTACTACAAAAGAAACTTTAATTAAGAATATAGGGTCTCAAGGGTTACAGTCTCTTTCATTTATATTAATAAACTACCATTTTGTCCCATGTTTTCTATAGATATAAAATTATTGGGGGGTAAAAAAATACATTAAAACAGAAAGGAAAACTACTCTACTTCTAGAATAATCATATTTAGAGAACTTTTTCTTCTCACCTTCTTATTCATTTTATATAAACTACTTCTCTTTAAATGGATTCACACATGCATTCATGGGGACTTTTAACTTATTCATCAAGCATCGACAGTATTTTCAAATCACTCCCATAATCTTCAGAGATTATTTTTTCTTAGTTTCACAAGATATAGAAGTACTAGTCATTCCTTTTGTAATTCAAATTCACAAAATTATGAGTATATTATTTTTTATTTCGATGGTTGCATGAAATATGTCCATGTAGAGAAAATATCATATCTATGACTTGAAAAATAGTTTTTAAATATTATATGGTGGTCCTAAGATGATCCCAAATCTCCCCTTAAATTTATTTAGGTGATTATTTGAATGTATGATAGGATTTCAATTTACAATGAGTTTTTTTTAATTATATGATAATATGATATTTATCAAATGGTTTATCTTGATGAATTATCCATACATTTTTTATGATATACTCTTATCAAAAGTGATATATACCATTCATCATGTATCTCCTTCACTTAAGGTATGTTTTATAGGATATGATAAGTGTTTTTCAACTAGCATGGGATAATGCTTGAAGATACAAACTCTTTGTAATATATAGTGGAAATCCAGCTTTAATTTAATTTTTATATCATATATCATATATCCATTTAATTTACATTTCATCTCACATATTCAACATGTAATATCATTTATATCATATCATATTCCCCCAATTATGTTTTATGTCACCATATAGAACCTCAAGAAACAAAGAAGTGTGGATGGGTGATGATATAATGATGCCTTCTTTAGTGATCCATTTTTCTTTTATGACCATCACTTTTCAAATTTGGTGAAAAAAGTATTACACATTCTTAAAATGAAATCATATCCACATTTAATAGTGTATCATAAAAAACAACATGCTTCTCTTAAAAACATCCAATTCTCTGACGAAATATGTCGCAATTCATCATGCCTAGGCTTATATTATGTAGACATGCACTATTTTGGTGTCATAAAATACACATTATCAACAGTAAATTACCATTGATACCACTAAAATGGTATCATGACTTATGAACCATTTGTTATGATATGTATATATCATTAAATATAATATTCTAGAAAATTTTTATTTTACCAAAAAAATATTATTAATTGGATTTTAAAATTTCTAAATTATAGGGAACTGTATTTTGAGATTTTTTTAGTGAATTTAATTCTTCACATCACTATTTTGGTTATTAGGGTCTCATGTGACTCTCCCACTTTTTAAAAGTAGGCATCCTCTAGACCACTAGGGGTATTTAGGACTGCACCTTTTTATCAAAAGTGATGATGAGAGGTCAGATCATCCCATAACTATCCTTATTTTCTAGTTTTTTACTATCTTATATATTTAAGACATGTTTGTAAAATCCTTAATCGTAATAATATTAGTAAAATTGATTAATTAGACACATTAATTTAAGTGGAAATTGCACATAAGAATTATATTGTCTCTCATTTGATCCAAATATTTAGTTACACTAATTTTTAAACACGTATATATGGGAACTCTAAATTTTATTTCTATCAAGTAAGTCATTAAAATCCAATGAAATGAGGTTGGATGTATTGTGGAGTTGGGATCAGGACCCTAAAATGGGGTTCCTATATATCCATATAAAGGGAATCATTACAAATGTAGTTTGATTACATTAAATAAGACACATTATTACAATCGGGTCCTGTTGATAACACAAACACCCGGCCCTAACATGGTCGTCAGGTCCTGGCCTGTCAGGTACCACTAGTTACCCCACAGACACATGGTCCCCACCCTGGGGCCCACCTACATCCCTAAACAGGTCATCAGACTAATGACAGTTCACATTGGACAACACAGGTCCTTTCTGCGTAATTTCATCATCACTCACACACACCCTGGGAAACTTTTTAGAAGGTTACCCATCATGATCACCACTCCATACCAAGAACACTTAACTATGGACTTCAAATTATGTAGGCTCCCAAAATGAAAGGTGAGCCTTGATGACATGAGTCATATCATTTAGTCATTTAACCCTGTTGATTCTCCTTTCTGTCACAGAGTCCAACGAATGGAAAAGGGGAATACCTTAAGCACAATCAGGGTCACCTATTGAAGAATATCAAAAATTGACAAAGGAGTGGACCAGGAACTCACTTGGAGGGAGTCGCGCAAGTTTCCTACATACCAAAAAATTCACTTGTGCACCAGATAAGGGTCGCGAAAGTCACTGGAGCACCCTATTCATTTTTCTCCCAAGGTGCCTAGTGGCCTATAAATATCCCCTGTGGGCCCCCATTTCATGTATGAATTTTACAAAACTCATATTCAAGCTCTGGTCACCCAAGTCTTTGTCTGACATCGTCTGAACACTTGTAAGGTAATTCTTTACCAAGAAGGGAAGCTCTAAAGAGGAATAATAAGTCCTAAGTATTAGAACTCATCAATACATTCATGCCTAAGTGTCCATCCCTTAAGGGAAATGCAGACACTTGCGTGTTTCCTTACCCTCTCAAGGGAACTTGCGTTCCACCCTTCTAGAAGCCTCTAGGGATGATACAAAGGTCTTGAGTTCAAAGTATCCCAAGTATTACCCTGTATATTCTTCAACACCCAAGGTGACTCATGTCGCATAAGTATACTTGCACGACCAGGACTTGTGCATGAGAACAATACTTGCGCACCTCCTTCCTAGTAACCTCCTTTCCTAAAATCCACCTCTCCTATTCAAGACATAGCCTTCAAAACCATCTTCAAAGACATTTATGACATGGTTGCTTTGTTGGATTCCTTATATAATAAGAATTTTTTGAGAACCTCTCCCAAAACCTTGTGACTTACAAGCTTTATGTCACCACAGTTATGATTGCGGTTTATTCCTAAGAAGATCACTTGATCTGGGCCTCCTTCTCAGGAGTAAGCCCCAGTCATATTTTCCTTAAACATTGGGCATCCACCTTAGGATTAAGCCCCAATCTTAATTTATTTTGAATTGGGTATCATTCTCAGGAATAAACCCCAATCATTAGTCCATTTTAATTTATGCTCCCTTCTCAGGAGTAATCCCTAAGTTATAACTACAAATCTCGATAAAGTACAAAAACCTTTATTGACCCTACTCACGGTCTTCTTTTCGGAAGTAAGTCTTGGTATTCATTTACCTGGGCAGTCATACATATGTAAGCCCCACGTCACTTCTCATGAATTATTCTTTCATGGAACCATCATCACGTTTACTAATACCTCTTGTTTCTCACACCGAGCATGACTCACGTGAGCTTAGAGTATGAAAGTAATCATGAAATCTCTTTTTGGGCCATTAACCATGCACAAACCCCATATTTCTTTGCCCAAACTACGTGGACTTTGATCTCTTCTTTAAAAGTAGAGTATGTAGGAAGCCTTTATATGGTTCAAGCTGAACTTTCATTAACTCTTTTCTATCCCATATTACATTAAACTATATCCATTTTATCGAACAACATGGGTTCTGATTCCTTTTTAACAAGGATACGTAGGTAGACCATCTGCGGGTACGATCCCAACTCTGAAATAATCCTTATCTTTCTGAATGGCAATAAACTTCAAGTGCCCCAATAAGTGGATTTAAAACCAGTATGGTCATCATAATGAATAGGAGATTTTTATATAATATATTGAAGGAGACCATTGACTAAGAATCTCAAATACATACGGATGATTCTCTATCGATGAAGAACCTAAAATACATATAAAAGATTCTCTAAATCCCATAAATATCAATCATTGATTTACAAATATAAAGAAAAAAATCATTTCCATGCTTGGTGAATTAATAAGGATTTGTGAACATAACTTAAATCTAAAAGAGCGTCCGGGAGTAGGAAATAATTCCCCCCAAAAATGTGTGATGAGCCTATCCTCCCAACCTCTCGACCAATGAAAATTCTTAATCCCTATCAGTCCACAACTAATGAGAACCATCCTTTTAAAAGTAGGTCTATATAGATATAGAATCATTGTGTTTTTCCGGTTCTACGAATAAACTCATTAGAAACTGATTAGAATGTTTGAACCTTAAACAAACAAGGTCATCCCCATTTCCAGAGGAAACCAAAATGGTGAACCCAAAGTGAATCCTTAACCAAGTTAACTGATGTTTTACTTATTTGTTAGGCCCCTATTAAACTCAATGTGAGGGCCAACAAAGCAATCAATGATATATGTGCTCTTCTAAAAGATGTTTTCTAGCCAAACCAATCTTGATTAGCTCTTCTGTATCAAATAGCCACTCTTTTTTAATATCTTTCTACAACACAGAATAAATTCTTTAAAATTCACACATGTTAATGCCTCGGCCACTACTCCTGCTGGATCCTCGTCTACTCTGAGGATGACATCACCTACTCAGTGTCTTCAATGTTGTGTCTCAAATGCTTTGGTGAGGGAATATCGTCAACACGGTACCATCCCAAATCTGGAGGCCACTCGAAAATCCCTCCAACTTAAAAACTCACCCTGGTTGTCCGGACAGCGATGACCAGTGGTCAGGAAGCAGGTGGTGCCAACCACCGTTTCCAACCATTTAGGGTCATTATCCCCGGAACGCAACAACCAGTTCCTCCCACATTATAGGGAGGTGAATGAAGAGGTCACTAAAGGACCCAATTCAAGAATACAAGAGTACTTCTTGAGGAATTCCATCAACAATCGCCACTAGACTTGTCCGGTAGTGCACCCAAAACATGATGAGGGTATCGCCTCTAGGCGTTCGAATCAGGTTCCTCAGACCCGAGTACGCAAGACGAACCGTCAGAATCAAAGTTCCGCTAATAGGGAGCAGGTTCTTACCTGTACCCCCTCTAGAGAAGTCCATAAATCTAACATGGTGGCAAACAACGAGCGGGCATATACACCCATCCGTCCTGATTTCTCTGCCCATCAGACTCGTCTGGAAATAATACACCAATCCCGCCAGGAAATTCTGATGTAGTATTATAGGCAGGCACATTCACCTGTTTATAATTCATCAGCCAGTCAGTAGGCTTGTCTGATTACAACCAAAGAAGCTCTCCAATCAAATGTAGTGACCACCTATTAACAGGAACATACACCTGCTTAAACTCATCAATTCTACCAGCAGTCTTGTCTACCAGTCATGAAGGAAGTTCATCAATCATATTTGGTGGAGAAAAATCAGCAATCACATACACATGTGATTCATCAAGCTATCCAACAGTCTCATTTGGTAGCACCCGGAGATGTCAATTGGAAAGCTCTAATGACAAACATGAGGCATACACAACTTTATGCCCCCACACATGATTACAGTCAGAATTCACTGATAGGAAAAGGAGGAAAGAAGCAGGAACACACACCTACTCCAAAAATAGAATGGATGTGTATTCTCATTTCGACAGCTGAAGTCACCAAGCACATTCTGATAGTGGTGAAAGAGCAGAAACAAATCACTGCCCATATCTGGGATACCTGTCAGAATATTACAAAAACTTCAGCAGCAACACAGGGAAAGAAACATAAATCTATCACTATCAATAGAGTGACTCATCTATATTCCAATATGGAGCAGATACACACCTCTGTTCTAGTCCAGGAGGGTCATGGCGCATTCTCCACCATGTCAAATGGACAACAAACATAGGCACATACACTGGATTTAAATGGAGATAATCAGCCTAACCTGACCGTTTCTTCTGAGCAGGCACATACACCTGCCCATAATAACCACTTTCATCAACAAGTGGTTTCCAAAGTGAGTAAGAAGGTGTTCAATAAAAATAACCATCCAACACATTTGAAAAATCAGAAGCCAATATTCAATAAGGCCATGCTCAATGCTGGAGTTCTTGAATCCCTCAGAAAATTTTTTGTTGCAACTCAAGATTCTACTCTCTCATTTCTAGATTCTAGAAGTAGCAACACTAATTCCAAAGTTCTTTATCAGACACATCCTTGTAAAGGCTTTCTTTATGATAATTTGGTTAATCTTGAAGTATTATCTTCAGATGACACCCACAATAACCCTCTGTGTGTCCAAAAGACCAAGGAGCAAGAGGTTTCATCTTTTGTTGTAACCCACCATGGTGGTCCTCCCCATGATGATGAATTTAGCTGCAAAAGTTTTCTCAACAGTGGTAATTCGCATTTCCTAGAAAATTAATCAATGGAAAAAGCAGTAATGATAAAGCCCTCTTATCTTGAGGCACTTTAAAATGAAAAGCCAGTCAAGTATGATGCCTTACCACTAGCAGGTGAAATACTTTCTCAATCAGAAGATAGCCCGGGGTGTATGCCATTCTATAAACCGCCCCTAGGTCATTCATCTTCTAATTTGTCAAATGAATTCTCTACCAATATTTTTGAATCTGATGAAGCAACAAAGAAGCACCAGCTTTGGTCCAATCAGGGAGAAGAATCTTCTTTAAATGACAAAGAGGAATTTCTGAATATGACAAAAAAATTAGTGAAAGGTGAAATACCAGTCATGTTTTGGACTTTGGTACACTCTCAGTATGATATACAAGAAATGTTGACAGAAGATTGTATTCACGATATTAATCTCCACATATGGAAAACTCTTTGTCACTTAAAAGAGAAAATATTATCTAATGATGAACATAAAAATCATGACAGGATAATATAAGGGTTGCAACGCCAAATTGACTTGGCATCTCTCTTAGTTTCCAGAAATCCAAAGGTTGAAAAGCAGTAGAGAGCCCTTCAGCATTCTTGCCTTGGCACATTAAAAAGGTTGCGCCAGTTAATTACCAATTTCCCCTCTGATATTCATATCAGTGGATGGTATAATTGCATTTCACTGTGCTCTCTTGTCAACAAATCCTACCAAAAGTAGTCTCATGCAATGTTATTTCCCATGCCTAGCCACATCAAACTGACTTTTTGCGTAATCAAAGGCTTTCCCAAGAATATTCCTCAACTAGTAACCCAAATTCAGCCATATGAAGAAAAAGTTGTCGAATTACTCTTGCATCAAGAAAATGAGAATATCGAACATGGTTCTTGTTTAAAGAATGCACATCATCAGGTGACCAAAGTGTCTGAAATAATCCCATGCTCATCTGAGCCATGTAATTTGTGTGGATGTCGGATGATGCATATGGCGAATTTTCATACTAAAGTCCGCAAAATCAGGAGAGCTTTTAAGAAAGTTTCAAATGTAGCAGCTCAAGATCCAGCTCAGCTTTCCAGACTAGGGACTCTTTTAATCCAACCATCGGGATCAACAGATTGGAATCGAGTAGTTGAGTAGGAAAAATAGGAATAGCCCCAGTCCACCGGACTTGGGACTTTTTCAAATTCTCAATCTCTTCATCTGTGAAACTCAATCTTCTCTCGATTAGGGAAGAAGCCATAAGAGGAATGCAGAGCTGAATTATCGGGCAGATTCCCTCTAAGTTACGGTTCATCAAGAAGTTCTGGAGGGATCAATCAAACAAAAGGCAATGTCTCATAAAGGACATGGAATAAGACAGTGTCGCATAAGCGCTGACAAAGGGCTACAATTCATTATACATCGATAAATTTCATCAATGCCATTGTCACTAATCCCCTCGAACATGAGTCTCACTCAGAGGGATCAGATGAAGAAGTTCCTATTCAAGAGGCTATACACACAGAAATAAATGAAGGAGGTGTGTGTACCAGAAGATAGAGGGTTGCCCAGGGGAAAGACATTCCTTTGGGAAATTCCATCCCATACTCTAGAAAGGAACATGCCAAGGGAAAGTGTAAAAGTCAGGTTACATTCCACCTTACCACTGGAGAAGTCCAATCACTCACATTAGAGGAATGGTTCGCACAGCAAGAAGAAGAAATGAAGTAATTAAGGAGGTTGACTGCAGAACCACTTCTAGGTAGTCATCCTCCTAATCATGCTGGAGTTAATCAATCAAGAGAATTTTTTGTAGCTGTTGGGATGGATCAAGAATATCCCCATTTACAAGTACACCCTCACATGTCCAATTCTATGGGTCATACATGATATCAATCACAAATACTACCATCAGTGGCAGTACTGGTTGCCACACCCATCCAAACTCCAGTTATTACAACTGCTCAGGCCCAAGCTCAACCAGATGTTTCTCAAAAATTAATGACTACCATTGAGTCATTAATTGGTCAGTTGGAAGCTATGGAAGGAAAGAAAGAAAAAGTATAACTAGAAAAGAGAGCTTACACTAAATGGGTGGATGGAATCTCTCCCCCATAAAATTTTGTGAATACTAAATTCCCAATTTTTAATGGTTTGGGAGATCAAGAACAATACTTAACACATTTTGTTTCTCATTGTGATCCTATGATGGGAACTCCTCAACAACAAGAAGCAGTTAAGCTCAGGTGTTTTGACTAGTCATTACAAGGACCTGCTTTTTTCTAGTATAAAAGTTTGCAATATCGGTCAATTACTGGGTGGGAAGATCTCCGTCAAAGATTTCTTCTTCAATTTAGCTCAACAGTTCCAAAGACAACAGTTTTTTATCTTACCAATTGTAAGAAAATGGAAAATGACAGAGTTTCATATTTCATTCCTCGCTATAATGGATTAACATATTCCTTAAGTTTAGCACTCCCTCAAGAAGAGTTGTTTCCAATCTGTTTGGAAAATCTATGTGATGAATTACACACACCGTTGATCCCTGTGAAATACACAGGTGGGTTTCGAGACCTTACTTAAATAGCTAAGTAGATAGAAGACTCTCTTATAAAAACTAAGGCTAAAACTCGTTTAATTCCATTGGTTCTAGGAAGGAGAATATGGAATGTTGATACTGCTATGGTTGCACTTAAACAAGAACATGTACTTGCTTACACTTCAAAAACTTCATCATATCAAAGGGCTCCTCCTCCTGAGCATCAAAAAAAATGGCCGCCTCATCAAGATGATCAAAGAGATCAAAGGAAGAAAAATTTTGAAGATTTGGAGAACAATGTTTATTCTTTCAAGAATGAACAAGTTCTTGGCTACTTTATCTTGGCTCTAGAAAACAACCTGGTTTAGTTGCCGAGGCCCAAAAGGCTGAACAAGGAAGGAGATGAAGACCTCCCCAACTATTTCACATTTCATTAGACGTTGGGGCATCCCATTCAATATTTTTTTGTCTTTAAAGACCTCTTACAAAAGATGGTGGATTCTGGACAAGTAAAATTGAAAGGTTCTTCGTCTCAGGTAGCATGTGTTACTGTTGCTGATCCAGAGGAAGAAGAAAAGTGAAATGAAGTCAAAAGTAAAAATTCACAGAAATATGATGATTAGATGGTATGGAAAACGATCAACTGAACTCATGCTATTTTATGAACACAATTTAATCAAACAATTGTGTATTCTTCTATGTATTCCATAGAAAAACCCCCTTCATCAGAAGGAAAATCCTCAAAAAAGGGGCGTAATTTGAAGAAAGAAGAGATGTCTGAAGAAGAGGAGCTCGTTTCAAAGACTATGTTTTCTTTTACTTTGGAAAATTTTATGCCATTTTCTTCAAAAGCAAGGGCACTAACCCACCAAACGACATAGGCTAAACTGGTTAATTAGGTAGAATCTTCATCAGATGAAGAATTGATCTTCGGTTTTGTTAACATGATTCATTTAACAGATCCTTATGCCAATGACAGTTTCAATTATGATGATCCTAAGTTCCATGTATTTAATAGAGGAATTAGTGGAAGAGACAAGGGTATAGGATAAAGGGGAAGATGTGGATATTCTAGAAGTCACTATTTCAATCCTACCCCTTCTAAAACTTTATATGCAGTGGAAACTCATGGAAAATACCTTCAGCAGGCTCAATATGAACAAGAATGTTCTTCCACACATGGTATATTCACTCCTCACACAGTTATTTTGGAAGATCGGTTAGAGGTCACACCTTATTTCTCTCAAAAAATAGATAGACCTATTCGGTATAATCTACAAAATCCAGGAGTATTTCCAACTCCTACCATGATACGGGATGCATCTACCACCAAAGCATCAACTTCCAAGGAACCTACGAAACCACATTTTTCTGATGGGAAATGCAGACCTTTGGACAAAATTTATGATGTCTTGAAACATTTGTCCCAAGTACTAGTAAAGTTATCAATTCTGGATGCCTTGAATCTATCAAAGGATCTTCAGGA
This sequence comes from Viscum album, assembly GCA_963277665.1. NCBI lineage: Eukaryota > Viridiplantae > Streptophyta > Magnoliopsida > Santalales > Viscaceae > Viscum > Viscum album. The sequence continues at coordinate 2,075,445,446 of OY728128.1, read as the reverse complement.
GGCGCTTATTGGGGCTTTGTCAAGTTCTCTAGAATTCAAAACTGAAATTGCTACTATTGAAGTCTACCATATAGAGAATGATTCTGCAAAATTCCATGTCGTGGTATCTTTTACAAATGAAGATGAATATGATGTTGTAAATAGAAATATTATACCTTTGTATCTATTTAGAATGTCAACGATATAGACATCTGACGATCTTTCTTGGATAATGGCTCAGGAGTCAATCTCATTCCTATTCATACACTTCATCAATTGGGCCTCATTAAATCTGATTTATCTCCTTCAACTTTGATGTTGCAAGGATATGATAAGAATGAACAAGAACCTCAGGGAAATATTACACTTAGAATTCAGTTTGGAGGCCTTGAGTCTAATTCAGATTTCATGGTTGTTCATCAGGACACAGCCTTCAACATTTTTCTTGGAAGTCCTTGGCTACATCAACATGTGGTTATACCATTGTCATACCATCAATGTCTCAAATATTGTTTCAATGGTCAAATGGGGACATTTTATAGTGATAGGGCCCCATTCAAAATGTGTGAATCTCAAAACATTTAGGCAAAATTTTATCACATGGTGGGAAAGGAAAAATCCATGGCAAAGAAGGTCACCAAAATTAATGCTCCAAGTGGTTTGGAAAAGATTCTAGTAAACCCATCAATACATGTGAGAACAAATTATGTGTTTCCTATCAGTCAAATTGACAAGATAGACCTAACTCCAAACACTCTTATGGAAACTTCCGTAATATCAATTATGGAAATCAAGCTAAACAACATGGGATAAATTGTTCATTTGCCAAGAAATAATGAAATCTTCGATGGAGATGTCTTCATTTCATCTGCTGAAATCCAGAAATTATATACTTCATCGACCAGGTCAGAAGAAGTTATAGCAATATCAGAGGAAAAAAATGATGTCGATTCCCAATCCATCATCTCCTCCTTATCACCCCCAGAAGACCCTTCATCATTAATAGAGTCAGAAATGGTATCCTTTTCTTCAAGATGTTCAACTTTTAATTTCTCCCCTAACCATGGAAATTCTGCTTCTTCATCTACGATGCAAGTAGAAACAGAAGAAGTAACACATATTAAAGAATAATAGGAAGATCTTAGTGATGCTCATCCAGCATTGGAAGAGGGTATCTCTACCACTGTAGATGAACTCAGAGAAATAAATCTTGGTACAAAAGAAGATCCACTCCACACTTTAGTTAGTGCAGCCATGACTCTTTAAGAGAAACAAATGTATACTTCATTTTTAAAGAAAAATTGAGATGTATTTTCTTGGAATTATATAGAAATTCCATGTTTTATCCTGATGTTTCCCGACATCATTTGGGTTTTCCATAAGAACATCGAGGATTCAAGAAAGCCTCAAGAAGAACACATCCTACTAATGCCTCCAAAATTAAAGCTGAAGTTGATAATCTTATCAAAGATAACTTTGTCATAGAATTTCAGTATCCCAAACAGTAGACTAATATTGTCCATTTGAAATAGAAGAATTGAAAAATTAGATATTGCATTGACTTCAAAGATCTTAATCGGCATTGTCCTAAGGATGATTTTCTAGTTCCAATCACAGAACTCTTTATTGATGCAACACCTGGATACAAAGATCTTTCCTTCGTGGATGGTTATTCTATATACAATCAAATATGAATGGAACCAGAATATGATGATTCTATAGCCTTTAGATCTCCTCGAGGTGTTTTTTTCTATCAGGTAATGCCCTTTGGCTTGAAGAATGCAGGCACAACATATCAACATGCCATGTACCATATCTTCAAACCCTTTTTAGAGAAATTTGTTGAATGTTATGTGGATGATTTGGTGGTTAAATACAGACAAAGTTCTGATCACTTGGCCAATCTGTAAATCATATTAAATAAACTTTGACAACATAATTTGAAGATGAACCCCTTGAAATGTTCTTTCTGGGTAAGCTCAGGAAAATTTCTCGGCTTTGTTGTATGCCATCGTGGTATCGAAGTTGATCCTGAGAAAACAAAATCAATAATTGGTATGTAACCTCCCCTAAATTTGAATGGATTAAGAGTACTTCAAGGAAACTTAGCTTATATTCAGCTTTTCATTGCCAATTTGGCAGGCAGGTGTTTACCCTTTACCAAATTAATGAAAAAGGGAGTCACCTACCAGTGGACTGAATAATGTCAAGAATCATTCAATATTCTAAAGAAATATCTCTTGAGACCACTGGTATTAATGCCACCCATTGAAGGAAGACCACTTATTCTCTATGTGACACCTATGGAGCGATCATTGGGTGCCTTCTTTTCCCAAAAGAATGATGTTGGGGATGATAAAAGCCATTATTATCTCAGTCATACTATACTTGAGGCAGAAACTTGATATTCAATTATTGAAAAGTGCTACCTAGCATTAATATTTGCAATTCAGAAATTGAGACACTACCTGCAACATCATGAGGTCCCATTGGTATCTCGCAATAACCCTCTCAAATTTATCCTTAGTCATCCAATGCTTACAGGACGTCTGGAAAGGTGGGAAGTTATTTTGCAGTAGTTGGATATCTAGTATGTGTCTCAAAAGGCAATAAAAGGCCATGCTCTGGCTGATATCCTTACTGAACATCCATCTGTAGAACATACATCTGTAAAAAATCAACTTCCTTATGAGGAAGTCTTCTCTATTCAATATAATCCTCAAACATCAGAAATGTACTTTGATAGTGCCTCTAGAAGTCCAACATGGAAGAAAATAGACGATCCGAAATTCAACAAAGTTAAGTTAGGAATCATTCTTGTTTCCCCAGAAAATGCAGTGCTACCCTATTACTTCTTATTGTTGGAAGGTGATACAAACAATGAAGCTGAATATCAAGCTCTCATCGCAGGCTTGGAATTGGCCCTTCAAGCACAGGTGAATCACTGGAAAGTAAAATGTGATTCAGATTTGGTAATCAAACAAATAAATGGGGATTGTACCATCAAAAAGGAAGAGTTAATCCCTTTGTGTGATTACACCTGAGAGTTAATGGCGGAATTTCCTTCAGAACTGACATTATCTTATGTCTCGTGATCACAAAATGCTTAAGCTGATGCACTGGCTAATATAGCCACAGCCCTGGCAGATCCAAACCAGGAAGAAACAGTCATCAGTATTGCCAACCGTCGTGTAGTTTCAATTTTTATTCAAATAAAAAAAGTGGGAATAAATGAAATCAGTCCCATTTCTGAACCATATGGTCATACTACAGGATTGCAGACACCTATCAGGGAATACCTTCAAAATAGAACACTCCCACCTAATAGAGCCGGAAAAGAACAAGTCCAGCGATGTGTGGTCAATTTTACTCTTTAAGATATCCCATATCACCAAAAAATTCTCTACAAGGGAGGTTTTTATGGAATTATTTTCAGTTGTATTGATGGTGAAGTGACAATGGCTATCATGAATGAAGTAGATGTATGAGTTTGTGGTTCTCACCAGTCTATACATAGACTTTCTGGTCAAATAAAAAGGCTTGGATACTTCTGGCCTTCAATGAAGCAGATTGTGTTCATTTCACTAAGAAGTGTCATTCTTCCCAAGTATGTTCCAACTTCATTCATCAACCCCCAGAGTTGCTTCATACATCTAAATACTCATGGCCATTTTCCACATGGGGAATATATGTAGTAGGACCTTATCCTCCGGCTACATCCAAGCAGTTTAAGTATATTCTTACTCCTACTGACTTCTTTTATAAATGGGCAGAGATAATACCTCTCAAAGAAGTTAGTTTTAAAGGAATTGTTAGCTTCACCAAGTCTAACATCATTACCAGATTTGGTGTCCCCCATACCATATTGTTGTAAAATTGCTCCAACTTCTGTTCATCTGAGGTGCGTAAGTTGTATCAAGAATACAACATCAAATCCAACCATTCATCTCAGTATCATGAAACGGCCAATGGCCAAATAGAATACTTCAATAAGACTCCTTCAAACATACTACAAAAGATGGTGGATAAAGATAAGAAATCATGGACTGATAAACATTTTCATGCTTTATGGGCTTATCGGACCACCACACGCACTACTACGCTGTCAACTCCATATTCATTGGAATATGGAACAGAAGCAGTCTTTCCCACTGAGGTTCAATTACCTTCACTCAGAGTATCCATTTGTGATCATTCATCCAAAGATGAACAATCTCAGAATTGATTTGATGAATTGGAATGATTAAATGAAAAATGATTGTGCACCCTGCACCACATGGAAGTCTATCAGAATTGAATAGCATTACATTTCAATAAAAAAGTTAATCTTCGTTCATTCATTAAATGAGAATTGGTATTGGTCCTTAGAACTCCAATGATACCGAGAAAGAAGCCTCCAAATCTTGAGCCAAAGTGGGAAGGGCCTTACTCAATATGTAAGTTCTACTCCAATAGAGTTTATTTTTTAATCTCAATGGATGGAGAACTCATTACAACTCCAACCAATGCAAGGTTCTTGAAGAAGTATTTTTTGTAACACAAATACACTCATTTTCCTTGCTGCAAGTCATTAAACTACATAGCTCCCTCTATCGTCCATCATGACATTAAACTCTGTCCCCCTTTTTTCATCATGGATGACGTTAAACTGTAAATAGTCCCTTATATATCCAACATGATGTTAAACTGTACATGTTCTTCCTACATAACGTTTAAAATTTTAAAAAGTTCCTTAATACGTCTTACATGACGTTAAACTGTGCACAAGTCTTTCAAGACGTTAAACTGCACTACAATACGTCCTTGCTACATGACACTAAACTATACAACACCCTTTGTCCCACATGACGTTAAACTATACATCATTTGGGTTGTTTCAAATTTTTGTTTCTCACACCAAGCATGAATCACGTGAGCTTAGAGTAAGCCTCAACCATAACACCCTCTCTGGGCCGCTAACCATGCGTAAGTCCCAACACCATCTCCGGGGCATTGTCCTCAAGTACAACTTCATAACCAATTCATTCTCAATCAAACTACGCGGACTTTGATCCTTGCCTTCTAGGCTGGGTACGTAGGCAACCTCCTGAGGTTCAAGCCCAAAACCAATATCTTCATGTCGGTTCACCTCCATCTCATATAATGTTGATCTGTGAAGCCCCCCCCCCTGAAACCAATATCTTCACATTGGTTCAACATCATCCTACATGACGTTAAACTATGTGCATCCCTTTTTTCCCTGCTACATGACACTAAACTGTGCAGCACCATCATCCTTGCTATATGAGGTTAAACTATACAGTCCCCCATTTTTCACATTGAAAGACATTAAACTATATAGTAATACGTCCTAGCTACATGATGCTAAACTTTGCAGCACTAGTCCATGCATATGACCATAAACTATTCACACTTTTGTCCTGTATGACAATAAACTACAACAGTCTCTGACACCCTCACCTGATAGGGAATCATTATTTACATTGATCTCCAATCATGTCATATTCCAAGGACTATGTGCATACATGGCAATGCATGAACCTTTAATCTCCGGTCCAACCATCATTGCACTAAAGTACCCTTTCACCCTTCACATGTACGAACCAAATTTGTACAGAGGATATTTCAAGAACTATGTGTGGCCCGATTCCCATCCCTATGGGATATGTAGGAACATTCGAGCATCCCTCGAATCCAGCCCCATGTCTTTGGGCCTAACCCCAAACTCCATTTTCAGTCCCCTAGCTGAAAAGTCCCCCTGCGAGCACATGAATGTGGTATGAAAACACAGGTCTTTATTCATATCAGGTTTATAAAAAACACACAATGTGTCTCCCTCATTATGGTACAAGCTCTATGACCATAAACTAAGATCGCCTACGCTCTGGTCCCACGTGACGTTAAACTGTATTTCAAGAACTACGTATGGCTGGATTCTCATCCTAATGATATATGTAGTGAAGTCCAGCATCTTAATTCAGGACCCATCCACAACATGATTATGGTCAACATTGGTCTATGTATCTCCTTCCTAAATTGGATAATATCCACTTTTATGTGTCATACTCCTAACCTTAAATACATCCAGATCTCCATAACCCTTTTCTTGACTTCTGGCCACAAAATGTCTGATACCCGGGAATTAGTTTTCATGACCATGCAGTATGTTCCCTTAGGCGACCTTGCATAAATAGTCTACATAATGGACCTTTCAGCCAAAAGATGCTATTATTTGACTATACATCCAATGCCCTTAGGTGGCCCTACATAATTCAACCCCCCTAATAGGTTTTTCAAATAGTGGTAACTTCATTCATGGGGGGAAATCTTCTTTTGTCCTTATTGGCCTTAACAACGATATGTAGTGATCCACAAAAACAGTCATCCTTAACATATTTGTCCCATAATTTTATTCAAGATCTTAAAGTATTCAAGTCTATACTTTATATTTCCCTTCCCTACGTTTGGTTCAGACCTTCACAGGAGCAACATTCATCCAATTCTTTGACAATCTTGATTGGAAATATCCTCTCCAAATTCAAGTACCACTCTCCATACAGTAGACTCCATGCTTTGGAAAATTTGAATCTCCCTAAACTTTCACTGGCTTTTTGCAAGTGAAAAGTAAAATTTCTGAGAGTTCTTTTTCATGACTATGCAGGACATGCCCTTAGGTGGCCTTGCATAAGTAGTCTACATAATGGACATGTCAGCCAAAATATGCTATTATTTGACTATGTACCCAATTCCCTTAAGTGGCCATGTATAATTCAACCCCCTAACTGGTTTGTCAAATAGTTGTAACTTCACTCTTATGAAATACTTCCCCTAATTCCTTTTAGCACTTTTTCATATCATCCCTCAGATTCAAAATTTCTAAATACATAGTTTACATGTTTTCCCCCATACTTAAATGTGATAAAATGTTTTAAAAAAAATTATCAAGGAATTGATTCAATTTTAACCCCTTCGGTCAAAGATATTCGACCTTAAACATTATACTTTTTATGTCCGACATACATGAATTTAAACTGCCAACAAGAGATAGGGTACTCATTAAATTGGGAACATGTAAAAAGAACTTTGAACAAAATTCGAATCCCAGCCCGCTAAACGTACATTTTGTATGATTTAGGAAATATTGAGCAACAAAAAGATGCAATGTTTGGGGGTTTTTTGTATAATCCTAGAAAAAATAAAACTATTCTCACTAGGCCCATTGTATTAGGTAAAAAAATAAGTAGTTAGCAAGAGAAAGCAGGTAAAAATGATTGAAGATGAAATGTCTTTTTCATTGATGCACATGTTTAGAAGAACATCCACAGATTGGAGTATCTTCCCTTTTTCAATAATTACAAGAGGCTTTCAACATAACTTTTCATTTGATTTACGACATACTGAGCTTCATCAGCAACCACTTGAAGTTCATTCACTCGACCATCTTTACTCTTTTCAGCTTGATGGAGTGCTTTCTTGGTGTCTGCGATGGATTTCATACCATCCGTTTGGACTCCTTCCAATGAATTGTTAAGCTGGTCATGTTCCCTAGTAACTATGTGCCTAAAACCTGTGCACCGCTAAACCCTGGTTTCTTTTTCCTCAGAGTCAAACCCTCTTTCCTTTTTCAGATCCAACTCTGAGGGGGGACTTTTGTTGATGCTCATTTCTACCACAGAGTCCAATGAATGGAAAAATGGAATACTGTAAGCACAATGAGGGTCACCCATTGAAGAATATCAAAAAATTTCCAAGGCATTTACCAGGAACTCACTTGGAGGGAGTCGCACAGGATTCATGTGTGCTGCACAAGTCACATGCATGCCACCTATGGGTCGTGCAAGTCACTTGTGCACCCTATTCTTTTTTCGACCAAAGTGCCCAGTGGCCTACCAATAGCCCCTATGGGCCTCCCATTTCATGGACGAATTTTCCAAAACTCAGATTGAAGATCTGGTCTCCCAAGTCTTTGTATGATGTCTTCTGAATACGTCTAAGGTAATTCTTTACCTAGACGGGAATCTCTAAAGAGGAAGAATAAGGCCTATGTGTTATAACTCATCAATACTTGCATGCCTAAGTGTCCATCCCTTAAGGGAAATGAAGACACTTGAGCGCTTCCTTGTCCTCTCAAGGGAACTTGCGCGCCACCCTTCTAGAAGCCTCTAGGGATGATACTAAGGGCTTGAGTTCAAAGTCTCCCAAGTATTACCCTAGAGATTATTCATCGCCCAAGGTGACTCATGTCGTGCATGTATACCTGCGCGACCAGGACTTGCTTGCCAGAACAATACTTGTGTGCCTCCATCCTAGTCACCTTCTTTCCTCAAATCTACCTCTCCTCTTCAAGACATAGCCTTCAAAACCCTCTTTAATTCCATTTGTGGCATGGTTCCTTTGTTGGATTCCTTATTTGAAAGGAATTATGTGTGAACCTCTCCCAAAACCTCATGGATTACAAGCTTTATGTCACAACGGTTAGGGGTTTTCTATATAACCAAATCCTTTGAGATGAGTATATCTTTTGATATGGGCCTCCTTCTCAGAAGTAATCCCCATGTTTCAAGTCCCCTTAACCTTGGACTCCTTCTCAGGAGTAATCCCCAGTCATAGTTTCCTTAAACATTGGGAATCCTCCTCAGGATTAAGCCCCAATTTTAATTTCTTTTAATTTGGGTCTACTTATCTAGAATAAACCCCTATCATAAGTCCCTTTTTATTTTTGCCTACTTCTCAGGAGTAAGCACCAAGTTAAAACTCCAAATCTCTATAAAGTACAAATACCGTTATGGACCCTGCACATGGTCTTCATTCCTAAAGTAAGTCCTGGTCTTCATTTACCCAGGAAGTCATACATACATAAGCCCCACATTACTTCTCATGACTACATCTTTCAAGGCACCATAGTCATGTTTACTAATACCTCTTGTTTCTCACACCGAGCATGACTCACGTGAGCTTAGAGTATGAAAGTAATAACGACATCTCTTTTTGGGCCATTAACAATGCACAAACCCCATATTTCTTTTCCCGAACTACGTGGACTTTGATCTTTTCCTTAAAAGTATATTACATTGGAATCATTTATAAGGTTCAAGCCCATATCTCATTAATTATTTTCCCTCCCATATGATGTTAAACTATAACCATATTTCAAGTTTACTGATACCTCTTGTTTCTCACACTAAGCATGCCTCATCTGAGCATAGAGTATGAAAGTAATCACGACATCTCTTTTTGGGCCATTAACCATGCACAAACCCCACATTTCTTTGACCGAACTACGTGGGTAGCCAATCTAAAGGAACGATCCCAACACTGAAATAATCCTTGTCTTTCTGAATGAAAATAAATGTCAAGTGTCCCACTGAGTGGCTTTAAAACCAGTATGGTCATCATAATGACCATGAGATTTCTATATAATATATTGAAGGATACCATTGATTAAGAATCTCCAATACATACGGATGATTCTCTATCGATGAAGAACCTCAAATATATATAAAAGATTCTCTAAATCCCATACATATAAATAATTGATTTCCAAATCTAAAGGAAAACTCATTTTCATTCTTGATGAATTAATAAGGATTTTTTATCATAACTTAAATCTATAAGAGAGTCCCGGGGTAGGCAATAATTCCCCCCAAAAAAGTGTGATGAGCATGACCTCCCATCCTCTCAAACAATGCAAATTATTAAGCCTTATCGGTCAACAACTAATGAGCACTTATCTTTGGAAAGTAGGCCCAGAAGGATATAGAATTATTGGGCGTTTCTGGTACTACGAATAAACCTGTTAGAGACTAATTGTAAATATTTAACATTTAAAAAAAGTCAACCCCATTTCCATAAGAAACAAACACTTTATCATTTTTTAGTGTTACATTCACCCCCCCCCCCAGAACACAACCTCCTCGTTGTGGGTCGTACATCTCAACCCAAGCCGTGCAACGCACTTAAGGTTGGGTTCCTCCTTTGATACCAAATGTAACAAATGGTTCCTAGTGACAATAAAAACACCCCACCTTAACATGGTTGTCTTGTCCTGGTCCGCCAGGTACCACCAGTTGCCCCGCAAACACGTGATTCCCACCATAGGGCCCACCCACATGCCCGAACGGGTCATCTAATTAATGAGAGTCCCCACATTCCAACAAACGACCTTTCTATTGTGTGTTTTCCTCACTCACACACACCCTGGAAAACATCCCACAGGTTCACCCATCCAGATAACTACTCCAAGACAATAACACTTAAGTATTCAGTTTTAATCATGTAGGCTTCTAAAAAGGAAGGTGCACCTTGCTGACATTAGTCATATTGTTTAGTCATATAACTTTTTATCATTTTTGGGTGTTACACACATCATAACTTTTAAGGTTATGTGACAAGGACTATAGTGGTGATTTTTAAGGATGTGCATCCATAACTAATTCAAAGAAGCTGAAATTCATAAAAAAAAAGTGGACTAATAGGTGAAAGGTAACTAGAAATGGTCAGTTTTAGGCTTATATAGAATTGATACTTTCTAGTTTACTCTGGTAGGTGAGATAGGTGAAATTATTTTTGGAAAACCAAGAGGATAATCTCAAATCATGTAATTTAAAAAACCAATAGAAGAATCTCTACTCAAAAAATATGATGAAAATAAGATGATTATATAGAGTTAAGTAATATAAGGAAACCAAGAGGGGTATCTCATCTTAAGGTATATAAGGAAACCAAGAGAATAATATTTAATCAAGGAATATGATGAAACAAATAGAATTATCTTGACTCCAGAAATATGAGTAAACTAGGATGAGTATCGAAACATATAGAATATGAGAAAACCTTGAGGTTTATCTGGAATAAAGATATATAAAGAAACCAAGAGGAGAATCTCACCTCAAGGTATATGAGGAAACCATGATGAGTATCTTAACTCAAGGTATATGGAAAAATAAGAGGAGTATCTCATCTCAAGTCGTGTGAGAAAACAAAGAGGGGTGTCTCATTTAAAGGAATTTGAGGAAACTAATAGGATTATATCAACATAAATCATTTAAGAAAACCAATAATAGTATCTCAACTCAAGGAATATGATAAAACCAATAGGAGACTCAAGTTATGTAAAGAGACCAATAGTGTTGTCTCTACTAAATTCATTATATAAGATCCAAGTTAGGGTTATTGGAATCAGACCCCAAATCATGTTTTACCAGATATGAAAACTCTAGTGACCCACATTTTAATTCATAAAACATTCATTATAAGGTACAATATTTAACAGTCCACGTGACATTTTTAAGTTTAGTTTCTTGCAAATTCAGAAAGTAAAACATAAAATCATAAAAAACATAAACTTATTCTAATAAACATTAAAATATTCTTCATAGTTTGATCTTAATATACATTTACTCCATCTGATATCATCAGGGTGTCAAAAATCATAATTACCAAGGTTATTTCACAAGGTATCATAAAACATTCCATCTCTAGAGATTAATTATTTACCCAATAAATTGAAGAATTGTTATAGTTAACCCTTCATATGAATTAATCCATGTGATCCAAATCGATCATAATAAAACATTACATAAATAGCACAAGGATAATAAATAATAGGTTTCATATAAAATTCATTGAGTACATATGTGCTTAAAGACTTGGACATTGCATATTTTTTAACCCATAAAGAGGTAATTTGGGTTTAATACATTTAAATCCGTGAATAAATAAATTATTACTATATCTTATTGAATAACCATTAAAAATGAAGTGGTTTTTGTATTCAAAAAATTGTAATAGCTAATGTAAAAGTGAAAAATTCAAGATATGAATTCAGCAGCATGACGGTATAGAACATCGGTTAAAGGGAGGGAATAATGAGAGGGAAAAGAGGTTATAACATAGGTAAAAGAAATTTATAGTATAAGGATGATCAAAATTTCATGAAAATAAATAATCATTTACATTAAGAAGACACACAAAAAGGGGTTACATTAATGAAAAGGAAGAGGAGGAGATTTCCATTACCATGAAGATTTTCTTCCTAAAACATGAAGATGAATCCTTGAGAAATTGAGGGAAACTTGGAGGGACTATTTGGAAGGTAAAATGACCAGAAAATCATGGATTATGAGTTTTTAGTGTAGATGAGATGGTAATGGGTGGTATTTATACTTGATGACGGGTGAGTTTTAATGGATTAAATATTGGTTATTTTATTAAATAAGCCATCCACTTGTGTGAAAAATAAATTAAAAAACATTATATTTTATTTATGAGTGGGAGAAATTGGGTGGACATCCAAGGAATACCTAAAACTAAACACACCTCCCAATAAACCCATTTAATGCACAAAATCCAAAAAATAAATCTTATTTCAAAAACCATATTCTTAGATAAAAATGAAAATTTTAAATCTACAAATTAAAATTAATTTTGATAAATTAATTTTTATAATTATTAAATTAAATTTATATTGAATAACTTGTTTTATAATTTATTTATATTTCTAAAATAATAATTATGTCATAAAATCGCAATTCTTTGTAAAGATGCAATTTTCACCTTTTCACCAAAAAATAAACTGTGTCAAAAAATTAAGAAAAATTACCCTAAAAATATATTCAAATGATGAGTTAAAAAATTGAGTTTATATTATAAAAATAATTATATAGTTATTATAATTTTAACATTTAAATAAATATCCTTTTATTAATATTTAATAATTTTATAGAAAAAAATTACATTTTTATCATTATTAAAAATAATCAAGACTTTATTAGAAAATATTATCATTCAAAAAGTTTTTTATAATATTATATTAGTAAACTAAATTTCATTTAAAACTTATTGATTTATCATAAATCATATTTTTAATATAATATGTTTATAATCCCCAAGAATAATAAAATTTTGATTATATCATCAAATAATCTCGATAATCACATAAATGTGTCTATGTGGCAAAAAATAATAATGACTAGCTATTTTATTGATTAATGGTCATTATTATGATCATCCATATTATTTTTACAAACAAAATGGAATATGATCATATTTCCTTATAAATAAAACATCATTCTTACACTTTATCATTAAATTAGATTCTATCATGGTTTGATATCATTACCAAAATTAATATTGTATGGCTAACTCTTTGTTTCTTTATTGTAGTGATGTTCATCGGTGAGAAGATTCTAGGGGGTCAAGGTGACCCAAATTTTTATAATTCACTTTATTTAACATTTATTATTATTTTCATTATAATATTCAACATGATATTGGGTTTTTTTAGACTTAATATAACATTCTTAAATAATGGAATAAAGTGGTGTTCGTTTATAGTATGTGTTTTATATCTCTTTACAATTTCTAGATGTACTAGTTTATATTAAAAAATTATGTTCGAATGACTTATCAAATTTAAATTTCTTTATATGTGATTCTATTATAAAACATAATAAATATTTATTGAGTCGTAAGAGATCCATTATTAAAATAATTTTTTAGGTTGTTACATCCCCCCTTAAAATAATTTCATCCAAAAATTTCAACTCATATTCTTGTTTAAGAATAGATGAGGGTTCTTATGTATCATTGTTTCTTCTTGTTCCTATATTTCCTCTTCACATTTTTGGTTACTCTACATCCCATTAACAAGGTGTGTTTTCTTATGGCATATAACATTGTCTCTAAGGTCCTATATCTTCAAAAAATTATCCCCATAAAAGAGGTAATTCTAAAATAGTACCACCTATGTATTCAAAACATTTGTCGTATTATGTATGTACTTTCAAAAAAGTTATACGTTGAATAAAAAATTAACTTGAGTCATGTTTGGTGTAAGTGTTAGCTATAGGCCATTACTCCTATGTTTTCAAGGATCTAAAAGGGGACAATGTACCTAGGTTAGAGTTTTACATTCATTCCAAACTACATGACTCAATTCAATGGTGATATTCGATGGAAAATTGTCTCCAGTATCAAAATCAATGTCCCCTTAATAGTTTTTAGCATAACTCTTGAATGGAATATAAGAATATTTTATGTGTTATTGGATTTCTTTGACCATTTTTGTAATATTTTTTACAAGATCGAGTGGATTTAGCTTCTAGTCACTAACATCATCCAAAAAAGTATGATTTCTACCTCACCTTCCATAAATAGAATCATATGGATCCATTTGAATACTTTATTGGAAGCTATTATTGTATGTGGACTCAAACAGTAATTTATTTTGATCCCATCCACACTTAAATTCCATTGAGTAGGTTTTTAGTAAGCATTAAAGTGTCTGAATGGTATATTAAAATTGGAAATTAGTTTGGGGGTGATAGGTCATACTGAAATTTAATTCTGTATTCAAATCATGTTAGAGAATTCATGAAAATTTAGAAGTGTTGGATGGATCCTGATTAGAAATGATTGAATGTGTTACCCCATGCATCCTCACCACATCCTTTAGGTATATCTTGGAATGTTGTTAAAGGGAGAAATATTGATGAATAGTGATAAATTGGGTAGTCTTGGTGAGTCTATCCACCACAACCCATATCACATTTCTTCCTTTGGATGTCTTTAGGTGACCAGGGATGAATTCCATGGTGATATTCTCCCATTATTTGTGGATAAAAAAATGTCTTCATCATCCCATTAGAATTATATCCCTCTACTTTAACTTTATGAAATACCAAACACCTTGTGGTATACTCAGTGATCTCCTACTTTATGTTTTCCCTGTAATGTCCCATCCTAGGATCAACTCAACTGATTCCCTGAATGGGTAGGTCACATAGCCTCAACCGCAAATCCCCATACACTTCATGCTTCCAACAAGGAGCAGCAATCCAATATGTTATAGTTGGGACACTATACCATCATATCATAATGTAATAGTGGATGTAATAAACAAAAATAAATTGATAAGGCATAATATAAAAAAACACTATATTAACAGGAGGAGTAACATACCGTAGAGGAATCATATATAAGAAAACATAATAAACTTATACAATAGCATTAATAAAAAAACTAAATAATGATATCAAAATCCAATAGTTTGTGTCATTTAAATTGATTTCATGGAATACTGATATAAAAAAAGCGGATACATGGGATATGAATATACAACATGCTATAAAAAATACAAAGAGTACAAAAGAATACTCTACAAGAATCTCGAGCATATTCTCAATCCTCTATTCCCATACTTCATACTGTAAGTAAAAAAGATTCAAGAATATATAGAATGGAGCTTTCATTTATCTATTATTATAGTCAATTAATCTAGTCGTGTATCAATGGCGGACTGAGTAGGGTGTGAGAAATAATCTCAGTAGGCCACCACCAATGGTGTTTAGAAATAACCCATCCTTTATAAGTAGAAACAAAAGTGTTCATGAATAAGAATGACAAAAACACCGAATAAATAACTACTAGCCTTCCCATGTTCCTACATGACACACGGATGGATCTACCTAATTTTTCATAGGCCAGTTTAAAAGATTGATTAGTAACCATTCCAATATAAATATTATTTGTATACATGTAGTATATTTATACTTTATCCACCCATATGAACTAAGTATGTAAGGACATAAGTAGGCATATACCTAAATATTATGTGTTGAATGGACTTGGGGATTAACACAAGAATCCATAATCATTCTAATGATTTATAGACTCTATTAGAGGGTACATGCTAAGAATCTCAAAATGAATGTGATTTGTCAAGCTCATCGTTATAGATGGGTGGGGTGAGATGTTATTCCCACCACCCTAAGTGGATGTACATGGAATGTCAATCAATCTCCATAATAATAGTATAATGGTGAGATATTTCATGCCCATCACATGATGTAATGGAGAGTTAAATGTAATGGTAAACAGGTCCCTAACCATCATCCATATCCAATAGCAATAGAATATCCTAACAATAATAATAAATTGGTGCATTACCTCATAATCATGATAATCATCAACCCCAATATATCAAAGGGCATCAAAAATTTTATAATACATGTAATAAAAGCATGCATCAATTATTGTGGACATTCCATCCATTTTGATTTCATTTAAACAATCCATATAATAGGTCAAGGCATGGAAAATCATAAAAAATGAAATATAAGAAATTCAGTTAATTTATTTTAGAAAATAAACCATCATTAAGTTAATCCATTTAATTACTTAAGACATTTAACTAAAAAAATCATGAAAATTCTATTTCATGATAAGACGAGAACATAGGAGGTTCTTTGGAAATTATTAAATAATGTAGAATAGTGGGAAAACCCATTTACTACCCAAGAAGAACACTTAGAATGTGTCCTAGTCATTTATTCAATTAAATATAATGGTTAAAATCAATCTCGAACACCTAAGGGGTATATTTAATTGATGTTGGTATATTATAAATACATAGCAAGGCACATCAAGATTATAACATCATATGTATATCAATTAGAATTAAAGAACTCATTTTAAGGAATCATGTTGTAAAGGCGGGCATGTAACACAATGGAAGAGCTATGAAAACAACTCAACATTGAGGATTAAATTCTAGACAACCTACCTAAAGGCTATATATGATTACACATCCAATATTGGATTCATATTTTGAGTAGTTTGGAAGGATGAAGAATAGTGCAACTCCTAGAAAATATTCTGAATGATAATGCACCAAAATAGTAAAAATGATGGGAATAGAACCTATAAAAGGTAGTAAGATGATTGGAGGCCTTACTAGCATGGATACAAGCCTTCAAATGGTACTTGATTTGGATTCTAGAACTAGGAGAAGTGGAAATCCCTATCATTATTAGGAAGAGGTATCACTGGAGGAAGAAACCAAGGCATTCCACTAGAAATGATGGGATGAAGATGAGAAATGGGTTAAAATATCCCTAAGGGAAAAGTTGTGTTTTCACCTATTGAGAAAAGGGAACATGGTTGGCCAAACCATGTAGCAACTTATTCTATATAACATCCTAAGGAGGGACCTCACATGGGTTTGGGACATGGCTTGGCTAACAGTGCCCAAGCTGTGCGAGACCCACTATATCCAAACCCTCTATAACCCGAACGAGCATGCTCCTCAGCGGGCACAGTATCATAAAAACATCGCAGTCCACTTCTCTCGAATAAAATTCCCCCCACACATTTAAGGAGACTATGTAGACTGGGTGGTATGGTTTTTTATAACTACGAGGTCCTATATGTTTCTCCCAATTTCATGGTTTTGAGATTCAAATGAGCCTCATACACCCTTGTGACATCTATGAACCCATTAAGTGACATTATAATGGTGGTATTACGAATTTAAACAAAAAATACTTTCTACCTTCATGAAAAGGTGGTTCACTAAATCCTTTACTCCTTAAATAAACGCATCCCCTTAATGGCCTTCTGAGGGTAGAGATGCATCACAAGAGAAAATTTCTAACCACTTGGCTCAAATATTAGCCTCCCACTCCTAGGTCTTATCATGTACTCAATCGTGCTTCTATATAACTCAAACCAGAGGAACTTACCTACCATAAAGTTTCTTCAAGCTTCAATGAACCACACACACTGTATACTTATATATAGAAGAATAAATATCTAACTCAACCTAAACAGGTTTGAAAACATGTGAAGGATCTGTAAAATATTGAAAAATTTGAGATATTTGAAATAAATCATGCATAAATTGGTATCTTTAAGTAATTTTTATCCAATAATCCACTCGTCTGGTCTATTTTAAAGCCTAAAAGGGTAATACGAATCAATGTAAAAACATACCCTACCTATGAATACGTCTATGGCCCAACCTAGTTGAAACTCATAAGAAAACTAGAACTATGGCCTCAAACTTGAGATTTCATTTTCTCTAATTGGAATATTAATATTGTTTATACAGAGCTATTAATATGAGATTTCCGGTCAATTGGATCTAATATGTAGTCCCTTAAATGATACATGGTCCATGTAATGATACCTCCCTTACCTCTAGCTAGCACAAATGTTAAGGACTATTCTTTCCATATAATTCCTTATAAGGATCCATTTAAACAGTAGCCTGAAATTTGTTATTATAAGATAACTAAATAAGAAGAATTTTGTTCTCCCAAAAACAACTATAGTCAATGATACATACATCAAACATGTCCTATAACACCTAAAATGTATGATCTATATGTTCACATGTCTAGGGGTGATAGGTTGTGATCCAAAGCACCAATGTACCCTAGGCCTTCTACAACCCCTTCCAGAAATGAGATATGAATCAAGATTCCCTATTAGATATGATAGATCCTGGAGCTCCATGAATAAGTATGCCTTACCGAATGTATAACCTTCCTA
Organism: Viscum album; assembly: GCA_963277665.1. Classification (NCBI taxonomy): domain Eukaryota; kingdom Viridiplantae; phylum Streptophyta; class Magnoliopsida; order Santalales; family Viscaceae; genus Viscum; species Viscum album. The sequence continues at coordinate 2,075,427,134 of OY728128.1, read as the reverse complement.
GATCATCTACCAAGAAGGTCTCCCATATAGCTAAAAAGTGTTATACCTTCATCAAATGATCAATGAAAACCCAAACTATATCATTTCCATGATGTGATCAATGTAAACTTGTAATAAAATCCATAGAAACACCATCCCATTTCCACATTAAAATGGAAACTTACTATAAAAGTCATTCTAGTCACTAGTGTTCTTCCTTAACTTGTTGAATGGTGGAACATTGAGTCATAAAAACTAGTTATATCATGTTTCATAGTAGTCCACCAATACTAGTGACATAGGTTTCAATGCATCTTGGTGAAACCAGGATGTACTTCCCAAAATATGGCATAAATTTCTTGTATCATCTCCTCTATGATTTATGATGGGACACAAACACTCCCATAAAATCATAAAGTCTCATCCTTATCCACAGTCCAACCAAAAAGATGAATTTTCACCTGATATACATTCCCTTAGTATTATGCCTTTGGGATATAGCATTTTCCTCATTCATACCCACTCTAGAAGAGTTGAGGTCACCAATAAAGAAGATAGTATAGTCTACCTATGATCCACCTAAACCTCAACATCCATCTCAAAGAACAAATTCATGAGATTTCATTCATCATTGGCCTCCTGAACCGCTTGTGTCTGAGTATTCTAGCTCAGAGTGTTGGCTACATTATTTCCTTTTTTAGGCATATAGGCAAGCCTGAAATCAAATGACTATATATACACAACCCATCTATTCTACCTGATACTGACATCTCACTATGTGAATATTTACTTGAGGATTTTATGATCAGTGAATAACACAAAACACTCTCCAAGTAAATTGTTTCCTCAATAGTGTAAATAATGAACTAAAACACCTTGATTGAGGTCATGATTTGAGTAATTTTACTCGTGAGGCCTCGACTGATGAGACTCATATGTTATGACTCTCTCATCCGGCATCAAAATAGCTCACATCCCAATACCTAATGTCTCAAAATATATATTTTAGCTTATTAATGGCTCTTATAGAATCAGAAATGATGCTGAAGTCAATCTTCCCTTCAACTCCTTTAAGGTTTCTTCAAGAGCTTTGAACCAAATGAATTTAACACCCTTTTTAGTTAATAATATAAGAAGTTTTATGAGGTGTGATAAATCCTAGATGAAGCATCTATAATATCTGACCATCTCCAAGAATCCCTTTATGTCAATGATGTTCTACGGATGATCCCATGAAATTATTTCTCCCACATTCTCTAGGTCTATCGATACTCCTATTTATATGTTGATATGACCTTGTAAGTGTACTTTTTAAATCCAAAAGTGTCGTTTTTTAAGATAAGAATAATGTTGATGCTCTCTCAGTTTATTCCACATGAACCTAAAAAGGTTGGTATGGTTGTGTTGAGATCATGAATACACTAAGATTTTTTCCACAAAGACCACCATGAATAAATATACATATGGGTGGAAAATTCAATTCATTAAATCCATGAAAAAATAGGGTTCATTCATGAGGCTAAACAACATTACAATGTACCCAAAAAGACTATAAATTCTCCAGAAATTTGTGCAAAGTATGTCAGATGACCTGACATGTACTTCAATATAGACTAACCTCAAATAAATCTTTGAAAACACTCTATTTCCCCAGAACTGATCAAATAGGTCATCTATTCGATGTAGTGGATACTATTTCTTTATTTTTAACTAGTTCAATTGTCAGTAATCCACACAAATCCTAATGTTATCACCTTTCTTCTTGGAAAAAAGAATCAGTTAACCCCATGGATAAGTGTTGGTGTGTATAAAACTTTTACTCTCCAGATACACCAAATATTTATTGAGCTCCATTCGCTCTATATTTTCCATCCTATAAAGAGAAATGAACACTGTTACTACTCATATCACGGCATTAACAATTAATTATATCTCTCAAACTAAAGGTATCCCAAAAAGTCATTATGGAAGAAATACATAAAATTATCAACTACGAGAGGGAAAACAGTGGTTTGTAACCCCTGATCATTTAAGAAGAGAATGAAAATAAAGGTTTTCACGCTGCCCATCCCATGTTGCTAAGGTCTTGATCACGTATCTAGGATATCCCATTCTTCCTTACACATGTGTATACCACCCACTGGTGATGTAAATTTCACCCTCTAATGATAGCATATTATATGGTCTTTATCGGTAACTAACCATTCTATCATGATAATTACATCAAATCCCATCATATTGAGAATTAAAAGATTACATATGAAGAGATATCCACCTATCTCAAGGGTAAAATACTTACAATGGTGAACACTCTCAAATTGGACACCTAATGAGGTACAAGAAGTATCACATCACAGAAGTGTTCGATCATGAGGACCAGATTTCCCATGATTACATAAGACATAAAATAATTTTATCCAACTATATCAAATAAAGTAGGAACTAAAGTAGATGCTATTAGAATAGTATAATGTACAGTAGAATATGTGGTGCTCTTCTCCTCCTTCATTAGATGAACAACATATAACCGGTTCATACTGCAGACCTAATTCATAGCCTGACTACCATGAGAAATCCCACTCTTCTTGAATTTGGAAATTTTAGTATGAATACCTATTCCTCAACCACCACCTTGGCCTGAGTGGCCCATGGTATCTGAGCTTTCTACCTAACTATATAATACAATCCCTACTCCAGAATGTAGATTAGGTGTAGATTCTTACTTTCTAAACACTAATGGAAAGGTACAATAGATTTTTTGGATATTCCCCATCCTTCTGTAGAATCTCTATTATAATGGATCCTGTAAACACTGGGGTTTCATATGCACCAGCTTTCTGAACTGGTGATATATGAGAAAACTGTTAGCATAAAGAGCATGACTACTGCTACCCCCATGAAAAACCTCAAAACATCACTTTCATCCACTGGAAGAACCACTAACCAGTTTAGGAGCGGAACTGCCCTCACCTACACAATTGTTTTCCCTCATGTTCCTATCAGTAATGAGCATTTGGTTTACTATCTCAGAAATACTAATAAATATAAAAACATTGACATATGATCGAATAGTGTATACCATCACGTCCTATAATCCCTTTGTATTCATAAGGTCATTACTGGATAGAGTTTTCACGAACCACTCAACTTCATAAAGTGGTAAAAATACTCCATTACAGACATAGCTCCTCACTATAGATTCATAAACTCTCTAGATCGATCATCCCAAAGAATATAGGGAAAAAATTAATCATAAAAAAACATTAATAAATCAACACTGGTCATATCATGATGTCTTTCATCCATGGAAATAACATCCTATCATCGCTTGGAAGAATCACCTAGCCTATAATTAGTATGCCTAATGAACTACTATAGAGGCATCTAAAGATTCTCAAAGATATAAAGAATGGCCTTCATCCATGAATCAGAATCATGTGGTCCTCTATACCCTGAAATGATGGGAGGATGTTCCTGATGGGACTCCCGGGTCAACTTTTCCATAGTCGGGAAAGGTCAAGAGACACCTTGCATATTTTACATCATACAGAAAAAATCCTTCTTGAAACTCAGTTTCGATTCCCATATCAAGAACAATAGGTGGTTCCATAGGTGACACTATGGGTGGAATCTGTGGTGGATCAGGGCCCACCACCTCCGGAGTATGGTCTTCACCACCTTTAGGGAAAATGAATCAAGACTGGCATGGTGTCATGATTCTATAATTCTAAACTAACATCTTAGAAAATAACTCGTATGTTTTATAGATCCTAAATAGATAGCTAGGATAGGTTCACGCCTTCATATAAAAAACACACCTCTCTTCATACTCCAAATTCTAGGTCTAGGTGGTAATGAATTACCCTAATAGACCATAAAACATAAGAGGCACCCTTAACTACCCACTTCTAAGGTAAGGTTCAAGTCTAGGTCTCATATCAAACCATAGGGGTTTCAATATATGGTGTGTAAATTGCAATTTATTTTAGAAATTTTCCATTACTTTACCATTGGCATCCCATTTAGTGGTAACCTTTTCAATTCAAAAGTTAAATTTCATTTATTTTTGAAATCTTGTATATATATTACATATATATCACAGTCCTGAGACATTAGGTCTAGAACCCACAACATGTTATGATTGATTAATTAAGGTTTCATCAGTAATATATGTGGGGAAACACCATTTATATTATTAGAGGTACTTTATTCAGTTTAATTATATTTTCCATTCATGAATTGTAATCGTAATACAATATATAATAGTAATGCACTAACTATATGCAACCAGAAAATGCACCCAGAAAGTAGACGTAAGATGTAAAAATTATTTTCATATTAGTCCTATTATTCTTATGATTATTCATGTAATAACATTCCACAATTTCATCTATTATAGAAAATGAAATTCCATTGAAATAACACTAATAATAATTACATCATAAAGCATGTGTTTCGCCCAATGGTGAAGTTGTATCAAATTTATCATGTCACAACCCCCTCCCAACAAGGTTTACCCCTCCTGGTCAGAAATGTGAGAAGGGGTATAGTGACCCCAAAGTCTAGCCTCTAGTAGGACCTTGGTTGGAGACAATATCTGATGGTATAATAAACACTCAAATGGGATACATTACCCACTAAGAGAACACATTAGGAAGAGAGAGATAAAACAGAAACCATCCAACTCCATCTCAGACTGCAATATAAAAAACCCAATTACAGATATGTAATGTCCTAAAAAACATCTAGAATTGGAAGGGAAAACATCAAGTACCAAAATATAGTAAAAAATGACAGAAAACACAATGTCCGAACAGCACCTTCAACCCTAAGCTAGTAGTAATCAGCCTGATCTCCAACCTTCTCCATGTGACCTAAGAAACAGTTTATATATACATAGGTTGAGTATAAAAATGTACTCTGTAGGATCCTCCCCAGATCCTCTCAAGAAAAAGTAAATAAATCATGGTAAAGCACATTGAACAACAAGTGAAACTAACTCACCACCTAAACAGGTATACTAAGTTCCCAGCCTTATCCTGGATACTCTCACCAAGTATCACATACAAGAGTATATAATATAATAAGGAATATCAAGGGTACCCAACTACAACTTCCCTACTAGTTTTTATCTTCTCCACAACGTCGCACGTCCTAAGCATCTCTCACAAAAAACACTTTCCCTCAGACACCTGGACAAAGAACCACAACATGCACCTCGTGCAGCACAACCACCACATCCATGTTACCAAAGTAACTAGGTAGTTTCTAGAAGCCATTTAAGCTCTCATAAAGTTTATCATACATAATTCATATTACGACAAGCTATTAAAACCCATACACCGAGTAAGGATCCTCAAGAAATCACGTCTTATACGAGATACACCAATAGTAGTACATAGGAAACTATATCCAGAATATATGTGTGTGAATAACCATAAGCCATTACAGCCCCTACACACATATATGGGGAAAAATAACTTTTGTGCCTACCAGCACTAGTAACTACCAAGAGAAGAGAGTGGGGCCAAAGGGGGTAGTCATCCATCCATCCTCCCACCAGAATGTTGGGGAAAACACCACCAGGGCATAGAATCCTCAGGGTGTCAGTTTCCCTAACTAAGGGGGTGCAGTAGCATATAGAAACAACCAATGTATAGAATATACTATAGATCACAACCACACTATGGGAATAATCTATTCTTAGACTCCAATATGTCTAACGTCTCTCAGACTCTTGACTACCACTACTAATACTAGGTATCCTATAAGAACACAACCATTTTAAGAGATTTATTACATTATTTAATTCCATTTTTATTAGTTTCACTTTATGTTAATTAATTAATTAAACATTATTTAACTATTAATAATTCCACATTATATTTCACAAGCATCACACCAACAATTTATGCCCTCTATGCATAACCAAACCAAGTCTACAGCTTCTCAAAAATATTACCTCATAATTGCATCCCGGTAAGCTCCAAACCCATGGGTTAACAACATATATTCAATCATTTATTAACATAATTACCACATTCCCATATTCCCAGGAATTCTAGAAAAACATTCAAAGATACCAAACACAAGGGGATCAACACGATGAGTTGATGGGCTGCCCTTAGAATCTTTTTCACCTATCATAGGATCATAGACCCATCCTCCCTTGAGAAACTAAACACATAAATCACATGGAATAACCCAAACATCTTCACCCATTTTGGAATGAGGGTAAGAAAGACTACCTACCTTGAGAAGTGTGAAAATTATAGAAGATAAAAAACCAACAAGATTCAAAAAACATCCAATAATTCACATCAAACCCATTTCATTATCTTTAGTGCCCTCCCCGACACCCTCATGCATAAACCCAATGCATCTCACCACTCTAGGAGTTAACTAATACCACAACCAATGGGCCTCCCAGCCCCCACATATCCCAACAGCCATCCAGGATCACATCACAACACCAGAAGTAGAAAACAAGCATCATATCAACTGGGATCTTGGCCCTTATACAAGGTATCAAACCTACATACATAATTAGCACTCATGGCTCCAAAACACAAGGCACTCAACCTTACAAGTAAAAGGGTAACACATAACCCTACCATGCATTATCTTTAATCAAACAACTAGTTCATTAATCCATGTTGAATTAACTGATTCATGATTAGTAGGTTCCAACCATGGGAATCCTAAATAGCAAGCTATAATGGCTCTCACAAATTAATTAAACATGCTTACTGCATCAATTTTATTAACATCAAATTAAAACAACAACAACCAGATTCATATGCATTCCTCTTTACCTTAAGCTATTCAATCATCTATTAATTCCAAACATACGTTCTTTACCAATTTAATCAATAATAGCATGATAACACAAAAATAATTGATATCACACTATCTAAAAAATAAAGAGGCAAACTGTTATCATGTTAGAAAGATAAAACATGTGATCAATCCAATTATTTTAATCTGGTTCAAATATTTAATTAGGTTAATTCCATTGTGATCTAAATGGTTGAATCATGCTAACTCTAAAAGTACACATAAATAATTATAGAAGCATAAAATCCCCTACCTCAAATGGTTTCTGACATACTTCGCTAGATAATGGATCAAACCAATGGACCATGATCGCCTTCTCCACAACAACTGCATCCACCTGAGGATTTCGCGGCACAACTTCATCATCAACAACAACAACAACAACAACTCCCTAAGAACCATGGAGATCAAATTCCAAAGCATGGAAAAGATAAATGGGTGAAACAGGTCGATAAAGGATGTTGGGAGCTGATCCAGGATGAATGAATACCCAAATGTAGGAGGGGGGATTTGGGTCATCTAGCATCAAGTGGGGGTGTGGTCAAGCCATATAGATTTAAAAAACTAAGTGGTTATGTGTATTTAAAATAACTATCAGTGGGGCAGTACACAACGTCTACCTTCATATCATGTCTTGTACCACCTCGAGGATAACTTAGAATGAAAAATGCATGGCCTCGATACTCTGTTTTATTTTTTTCAAACTTGAATAGTACACATCGTGTACCCCTTAGTCGCGTCATGTGCCCCTATTTCTAACTTTTCAAGACTGAACTCCTCCAGAATTCCTCTTATCCTTCTCTGAGCACCAAATTCTTAGAAAACATGCTAATGGTCTATCTAAAAGGATTTGGGACCTTACATCAGATACCTCTCAAAACATTCTCATCCTCGTGAATCCAAAACCAACCCAGAGAAGAAATAGATAATGGGTTGTTCAATCAACCACCTCACAAGATACCTCTCAAGTATTATCCAACCACAGGTGCTCAACCTCATCAAAAGAACAAAATGAAACCCAGAAACAACCACAAGTAGATCTTAAACACTCTCCCAAGGGAGATACCTCTTAATGAGATATTGCCACAATAAGAAACAAAATAAAGCCATCTCATAGACAGGAAAGGTCTACAAACACCAAGCAAACATCTTCACAAAGAATGAGCTAAGCATAAAAAATCTTGGGATACTAAGTGCATAACTATGAATCACATTCCCATGTACTCTCTTCCATGACACTATTTCACTACAAGACATGAACCAAGGGAATATAACGCACATGGGAACACCATCTCCTTGTGGTCATGGATCTCCAAAAGCCGCCCCTCGAAGGTCGAATCATCATCAATATCGATATCTCCCCAATATATGATGTTAGATTCATCATGAAGATATTGAGGGAGGTGCAATACATGAAAAAAATTGCGTATCTGGATCCTCTATGAGGGGAAGTGATACTTGATATGCCATGTCTCCAACACGATCCAACACCTCAAAAGTCCCAATAAACCAGGGAGACAGATTACTACCACTACCAACCCTTCACTACCCACAATGGGGTGTAACCTTTAGAAACATGTGATTCCATACATCGAACTCTAAAGGTCTCATTATTTGATCAGAATATTATTTCTGACGATCCTTAACTGCCTTCATCCACTCACGAATCACTTGAACCATCTCTATTGCATTCTGTACTAGTTTTGGCCTGAGAATTGATAACTATCCAAACCCAATCTAGGATAAAAGAGAGTAGAATGTTTGGCCGTAAAAGGATTCAAATGGCTTCATTCCATTGGTGGAGTGAAAACTATTTTTGTAAGTGAACTCCACAAAGGTTACATTCCTCATCCATGAACCTCTAAAATTTGGGACACAAGAGCGCAACATTTCTTCAAGGGTTTGGATGGTATGCTCTATCTGTCCATCCTTCTATGGATGAAAATAATTTCTAATAAATAGTGGAGTACTGAAAACATGTTGGAGAGATCTCTATGCCCTGGTGGTAAAAGAAGTATCTTGATCAAAAATGATCATCATCAGGGCTCTGTGGAGTCTCACCAAATCCTCTAGATACTGCCTTGACAAAACCTCTAGTGAAGCTTGATTCCTAGATTTCTATATAGTGGTATGATTTCAAAAAATGATACACTAACACCCATATAGAGTCACAACCTCCCTAAGATCAAGGTAAACCAGTAATAAAGTCCATTGAAATGTCCTCACACTTCCATTGAAGAATATCTAACGACTGGAGAAAACCACCCGGAACACAGTGCTTAGCCTTCACCTTCTGGCAGACCAAACATTGAGACACAAACTCTACATTTCCATGTTTCAACCCAAGACATCAAAAATAACTCCTCAAGGATCAGTACATATTTTCCATGCTAGGATGTTCCGCTAAAGGAAAACTATGGATCCCTCTGAGAATTGTCTCACGTGTCACCAAAGGAATTAAAATCCTTCTCGATGAAAAAAACAGATGGTGTTCATGCTCATACCATCCATCATGGTCCTCACCACAAACAACTCGGTATCTCCTGACCTCCACCTCTAGATCCCCCAACTGAGACTTTTCCACCTGCTGCAGCAGGTATAACTGCACCTACATCTAAAAAAGATAACCTTTTCCCCCAACTTCTCCCATATTGAGGTGTAATACTGAATGTTCTTCCATAACTCTCTAGGAATCACCATATTCATGCACTACATTACTATGCGACTTACAGTTCAGCACATCAGTTATAGCATTCCCCTTTATAGATGTATATGATTTTCCGAATTCATATTCCTATAAGAAATCCATCCACTAATGGTGTCGCAAGTTCAATTCACACTGGGAGAAAACATACCTCATGCTCTTATGATCAGTGAAAACCACAAAGCACTCCCTAATGAGGTAAGGTCTCTCCAACATCAGAGAAAACTCCATTTCTGCTAAAAAAAGATCATGGGTGGCATAGTTGCATTCATGGGGATTCAACTACTATGACCCATAAGAATAAAATGATCTATTTGGCATTAGAATGCATCCTAACCCTAGAAAATAATCATCATAGAAAACATCAAACTGAACTCCCTCTGCTGGTAGAAAAATAACCGGTGCACTAACCCACTTCTCCTTCAAATACTCAAAATTTACCTAATATTGATCAGTCCATAGGAATTTCTGATCCTTCCTGCTCAATTTTGTAAGAGGAGTCACAACCTATGAGAAATCAGCTATGAACCACATGTAATAGCCAGCAATTCCAAGGAAATGTTTCACCTTTGTCACTGTCTTGGGGGATTCCCAAGACACAACCACCTCTATCTTCGACGGATCCACAACTACTCCATGTTGTGATACAACATGCCCCAAGAATCAAAATTAGAGTTCCCAAAACACAGACTTCGACAACTTCCAAAACAACTTCTATAGAATAAGAACTCCCAAAATGGTGTGCAGATGCTCTGCATGCTCCTCCACAGATGTAGAGTACACAAGGATTTCATAGATTAAAATATGATGAAATTTTCTAGGAACTCACGAAACACCACGTTCGTCCATCCCATGAACATAGATGGATCATTTGTCACACTGAATGACATAACAATGAACTCATAATGCCCATAATGACAATGGAAAGAAGTCTTCAGGGTATCCTTATCATTCACACACATCTGATGATATCCTGACTACAGGTCAATATTTGAGAACCAAATTTCACCCTTAAGTTGATCGAATAAATCATCAATCCATGGAAGAGGATATCTATTTTTCACTGTCACTTTGTTTAAGTGATTATAATCGATACACAACTGCAAAATTCCATCATCCTTCTTCATAAAAAAAACCGGTGTGCCCCAAGGTGACACACTTTGATGAAAAAAAGTGCACTGTAACAGACTATAAATATGTATACGTAGCTCTCATAACTCAAGAGGGGACATCCTATATGGAGACATAGATATATGACATGCTCCTGGTTATTGCTCGATCCAAAACTCGATCTCTCATCGGGGGGGGGGGGTAATTCTACAACCTCTTCAAGAAAGAAATCAGTTTACACTTCTAAGACCCTAGGAAACGCCAAAAGATAAACCTCTAAATTACTTAGCATTTGTTTAGCCATCAAGGATGACAATGATGAGACACACCTCTGACCCTTCTGAGGGTCTCACTCACCAACAAACACAGCTGGATCTCTATTAGCATCAAAAAACACTAGGTACATCATGAAGCAATCAATGATATCATGCACCACATTCAAACAATACATACTGAGGATGATATCATATAGTTTAATCCATAAACATAGGAAATCCCTCCAATAGTAGGGCTTCCCCAGCACTAGCTCGCGGTTTCTATATACTTTAAACAAGTCATCTCGACCTCAAGTAAGCGTAGTGAATGCCAAGGGCACTAGAATCCTCTCTAACTCAAGTCCCAAAGGATGGACAAGTTCAGGAGATATGAAGGATTGAGTCACTCTTGAATCAAATAAGGCATATACCCATGTAGAAAATAAGTAACGGGTACCTTGAACAAAGTCTAGCTCACATGGTGCAAGTAACACTAAAGCATTAAGCTGACTAAAACCTGCTCCATGACCTCTCTGAACATGATGACAACCACCACCCTAGTCGTACCATACTCTATGAGGATGGGGAGCATCATAGGGTGGTTCTCTTCCTGCCCCATAGGCTCTCTCCTGATCCAAAGAGGGAGCAACCTGCTACAGCTGCCTCGGCTAGAACTGCCTCAAAAGAAGAACATGCAGTGAAACACCTGGTAAACAGTGACCACTCAAAAATTTTGAGAACTCTCACTACTATTAACCACAACCTCCATAATAAAAACAAGCTCCAAATCTCTAATCATTGTCTTGAGATTCGCCACCCCTAGAGAAAAAAGAAATTGGGGCTGGGACCTACCCTATGCTGAACAAAAACTCTTCTTTCCTAGAAACTAGGAACCCCCTACCATAGCTCTCTTTCATGAAGAATCCTAACAACTCCACTCTCCTAACAATCTGATGTTGGATAATGTCATCTTGATGATCTCTACCCTTTCCTGGTCCTCAAGATATTTCTTTATCATAAACAGGGTGATGTGGCCCTGGATCTCTGGATGATAAGCCTCTTCAGAAAGACTCTCACTGGCCTCCTCATCTAGAAATAGGTCTGAATCATTTCATAAAAGGATCCTAAAATAGATTGTAAACTCTCACACATTAGAGATCCTCTATCGAAGGGTAAGTAGCTCCGGGCGACTAGACGCTTTCACAGTCCAAGAAGGAAACTCATATCTAAACTTTTCTTTGGAACTCCTCCCACAAGATTTTTGACTCCTCGTGTTCCCCAAGGAACAAGAACCACCACTCTCTTTCTACCCCACGCATCATCATCAAAACCAAATGCAATCAGTGATCCTTTAGACCATGAATCAAACTGAAATCTATCTCAAAAGCCTCTAACCTATGTTCTATGATTGTATCAAAAATAGAGACCTTGTACTTCTATAGAATCTAGAACTGAAACTCTCATAGTGTCCTCCTCCAAGTGTCATTATTGTTAACCTCTACCCTATGATGATCTGCTGGAACAGCCTGCTGAACATCTTATGTGAAAACCTGATGAGGATCAACCTAGAACCATACCTGCAAAATAACAACCAGTTAGAGATCCTAAACCTAGAATATGAAAGAATCAACATTAATTATTAGAATTTTTTATTTTATTCATTTTTTTCTTTCTCCGGGGTGCACACATTTGTCTGTGGAGGGCACGCAACTGTTTCCCTGAAATCCTGCTTTTCAAAGGCGGGTGGAATCCATCTCTTGTTTAGGTACGTTTTCTCCTTGATAAAAATGGGATGATGGGATGTTGATTATTCCTTATGTGGATTATTCCTCAAAACCTATCAACTAGTTCAAGTATCACTTATAGACTAAGGGGTTGCTCGTGAAACTCTTCCCTATTCCATATCTTCATGGATGCCAGTTGTTTACACTGCTTCTGTCAGGACATTCCTAGGGGTCCGACCAGGGAGGCAACCTTCATTCAAGGTATTAGTCACTTTGGAAATCACTGGTGTGTCTGGATGATGGAACACTAGCATGCATGGGTTTCTTCTCCTTATTATAGGGCTTCTTGAGGGTGCGTAATTCCAAGGAATTCCACGTTGAGTGTGGGGAATTATATTCCATAGGCATGTATCTGAGGTTTTTTTTCATCTTCCTATGTTTAACACAAGGTATGTAGCGAGTTTAACGTCTAGCGGAGATTGATCAGACTGATTGCAAAACTAATTATAGTGGATCAGATTGGTGGAACCCCTGGAGGGAAAACTGATGTTGGGGCTAACGCATGGTTAGCTACCCGATTACTGCTAAGATCAGTGAAGAGGTGAATTGACATGATATCATTGGGATGTGGTGGCCCAGCTAAGAATCAATATATGTTATGGATGGTTAATTGGAGTGGATATAGAATGATATGGAGTTGACTTGAGGATGACGATGATGTTGGGCTTGATCCTTAAAGATACCTCGTACGTATCATTATGGTAGGGAATCAAAGTCCATGTTGTTTGGGATAGGGGTATACAATCAGGATGCATGTAGGGGATAGCACCTCAATGATATATTGAGGCTTACATGTGGTTAGAAACCTGAGGATGGTCTTACTCCACTATGAAAGACCAGTGATATGGGTCCCAACAGTAGGGAAGACAGCGGTTTACCGCTGGGTTTGGCTTGATAACGGCTTACCGCTAACTTGGAATCACAATGTCTTACCACTGCATGAGGTCCAAAACGGCTTACCATTGGGTAGGGGATTGCAATGGCTTACCGCTTTTTCGGGTCACAACGACTTACTGTTAGATGGGGACACAATGGCATACTGCTGAAAGGGGATGAACCTCAGGGAGGCCTCCTACGTACCTTGTCTAGGAGACAAGGATCAAATCCCACATAGTTTTGGGATGGTGGATTCAGTTTAACATCTTTTATGATGAAAAGAGGGCATACAGTTTAACATCATGTGGGATGAAGGTGGTCTGACGTGAAAGGGAAGAACAAATGGTTGTTATGCTTGAACCTCAGGAAGGCTTCCTATGAACCTTACCTTGGCAAGGATCAAATACCACATCATTCAGGTGGAGTGTTTGGGTCTTATACTCTAGGATTCCCAGAGAGGATGTCATGGTCGATGCTCACTCTAAGCCCATGTGAGTCTTGCTCGGTGTGAGAAAGAAGAGGTCAAAGGCTTGACAATCATGTCACGGAAGGTGTTTCCATGAGAAGTGTAATGGGGGTGATTACATGTGGTTAGCATCCCAAAAAGGAAACAGGGGCTTATGCGTGGTCCACATCCCAAATCGGAAATAGGGGCTTACGCATGGTTTTCATCCCAAAGTGATGGAGATTTGGACATACTCCATGGTGGAGGCTCGGGTGGTGACAAAGCCCAAAGGGAGATGGATTTGACACTGAGGAAGAGAAGAGGGGAAGGGGTTCTACCTCTTGTAGGAAAAGCTAGGGGATAACACCAAGGAGGTTTCCCTTTCCCCACAGATAGACACCACTCCCATAAAGGGGATCTCATTCCATGTGTGGAATGATCTCACTCCTGTGGAGACCAGTGGGCATAGAGAATGTCTGAGATGGGTCACCCCATGTATAATGCCTGGGGAAAGGCCACCGTTTAATCTCATGGGATGAGGAAAAAGGTGCTTGGTAGTTTAACGTCCTGCAGCTCGAATGAGGTGGGTTCAATCCGCACCCCTTAGGACTTACATAACTGATACCTCAAACCCCTTAGGGAAGGGAAGGTATCAGCAATGCCATGGTGAGGGGTGTTATTGAGTGATAAATTAAGGCATCCATGTTATCATGGCTATGTGAAGAAGAAATAGTCATTAGCGTGCCTATGTTAAGAATCATGAGGCGAAGCAATGTAATCGGAAGCACCGTCCAAGGGACTTTGAAGTTACATTGTGAAAACCAAGAAGGTCGCATGGGAAAAGAAGTTTTAGAGGAAAGGGGCTCATAGGTAGAAGCCTCATGAGGAACTGGTGATTCATATAGTGGAGGGGCTTTGTGAAGGGATATGCTTCGTGAAGTGAAGTGGCCTAGCCTAGGAATGGGGTATATGTGCATATGGAAAGTGCTTCGCAAAGTGGAAAGGCCCTTGCGGGGTAGTACTGGGAAAAGCAAGGGTGCCTTACGAAGGTTAGCATTGTGAAGAAATGTGCTCTGTGAAGCACAGTGACCCTTTCCTTAGCATGTGGGTCATGTGTTCATGGAGGGTGCTTTGCAAAGAATAAGTTCCCCAAGAAGACCCAATTCCCCTTGGGGATCCCCTTCCTTTACAAAGGCCTGTGAGCTCCGTGAAGGGAATCCCTCCTTGAAGAGGGGCCGAATTCAAGAAAAGGAGGATACACTTCATGGTGGAAAATTACCTTGAGATGCTCATAGTTCGCAGAGAAAAATTGGTTCATGATTTTAGACCTAAGAAGGAAAAAGGTCGGATCATCTGTCCTTTGGGCTTGAGGGGAGCCTGATATTTATAAGCAAGAGGCACAGAGAAGCAAAGCCCTCTCAACACAAAGACAATTCTCACTCTATGGCGGGTTTGTGAATGTCAAAGGGGTTTGTGGATCAGCCCGCCTCCTCGCTCCGTGGCGGGTTCGCGAACGTCATATCGGTTCACAGAGTACCATGTCTCCTTGCTCCACGGTGAGTTCGCGAACATCAAAGGGGACTATGGAGCATCCCGCATCTTCAATCCGTGAGAGGTTCACGAACGTCAAAGGGGTTCGTAGATCATCCTACCTACTTGCTTCATGGTGGCTTCACAAAGGAGGAGATTTTTGCCAGTGTGGGGCCCTGATGGCTCCACGAACAAGCTTCACGAGACATCCCCAAAACAATTCCATTTTTTATTGTTTGTTCCAAATTTTTGGCGCCAAAAAATTCCCCCTCTCAAACTTGGACCAAGGATAAATTGAGGATAAAAGTCTAAGGGTCAATTGCCAAAATCCCTCAGCAAATCATGAAGATGACACATGAAGGAGGCTCATGAAGCTGAGAGGCGATGGGCAGGTCGAGGGTGTTGTGAAGCTCGCTACGGTTAGACATGTCGCGAAGCACCAGGGGTTCTCTCCTATAAATAGGGGAGATACCCTCTCTTTTTCCCTTTCTCTTCTCCACATTTTTGGAATTCAGCGCTCTCGATTCCTGAGTCTACACGTACTCCATGATTTATCTCCATGAATCAGGCCTTCTACTTCATGGTGCACAACGATTCTTTGACTCTATGATGGTTTTCTATGTGGACTTCTTCCGAATGTCGGTGTAAGGCATCACGATTCCATTGCTAGGATCAAGCTCCATGAATGAGCCCTGAAAAAGAGCTTCACAAACCAGAATTAAAAGTTTCCAAATCTTAAAATCGAAATGGCTCACCAAGAGGCTGTAAGGGGGTCCTTGCGGACACCGCCCAAAGGGAGGAGTTTATGAATAGCTTAGGTCTAGGGGATTTGGTACAAATCCTCTCTAACCATGATTCATTGGTGAATCTATTGTCAGAAATACAAATGAATTATCTACTATGTAAGTGGATTCCACTATATGGCTTTGGGTGGAGGGATGACCTCTTCACCCCTGAAGCAAGTAGGGATGAACTTGCTTACTGGTTTAGGAGCACACCGTGCCAGCGCCAGTGGTTCATGGCATCTGATGGCCATGCCCAAGAGTACTTCATGCCTTTCAATGATTACTTCCAGTACAATCACTTGAACAATGTTGATGGGATGGATTTTCATCCAGGGACATCCCCCCCCCTCTGTACCAGATGATCTTGAAGGAAGCCCTAAGGAACCTGGGGAAGGGATGGTCTGATGAGTGGGATTTATGATAGGGTGGAATCTTCACAAATGATTGGGCCTAGGCCTACGAGGTTGTTGCCACATGTGAAGAGTTTGGGGCATATCTAAGAAGAGTGGGCTTGTATGAGGCATTTTGGGCTTCCCCATTCCATATCTATCAACCGAAGCAGCTGATGTTGGAGTTATTGATTAGGTGTTCATTGAGGACCAATACCTTTCACTTACACCATGGGGAGGTTCACATCAATTTATGGGATGTGCATCAGATCATGGGGGTCCCAATACTGGGGGCGATGTTTGATGAATTCCTCCCTGTCATGGGTTCATGGGAGGATCTGGAGAAAATTCCGCCACTGGTGATGGCATTGATGGAGATGGTTTATGGAGAGGAAAAGGAATTAGTGAGGGATGTCCATTTCAGGTGATGTTTTAAGCAGTTCATGAATTTCCCAGAAGATAGGATGTTTTCGGTGCGGCCTTGAACTTACCCGAAGGGGGATCAATGAGGTAAGGAGTACTCGCACTAGCGGCTCCTAGAGGATAGACAGTTTAAAACGTAGGGATTCATTGTCAGTACCGAGAAACAACCGGTAGTCAGGTTGACTACATTCATTGTAGCTCTCATCTACAGTGGGATCCTACCGGTGAGGGATACGAACATTGGCATGTGACCAAGCACGTTTATCATGGCATCCATGTTGGTGATAGGATGGAGGGTCAACCTCGGGATCCCCTTGCCCGCCAAGCTGTATAAGTTGTTGTGGCATATCCATGAGGGGAAGAGGCTATAGAGGATATTTGGGCCATTTCACCTCTTGTATGGGTGGATAAAGAAGCACATCTAGGGGGTCTATAAATATCTGAACCCCATCTCCCCTCCAGAATAAAACTTCTTTCCATCGATCCTGAATGCCGCAGGGATCTTTCCAGCCAAGATAACTGTGCATTCGGTACTAAACTAGGTCTGGAAGGTGGAGGATTTCAACTTTCACTTATTACCATTTCCAATGGGTGTATTCACTAATGATTTCCAGAGAAATAAATAGAATTGATCTTATATCCTATCCTTTTGAGTTGGAGTCCAAGTGGAAAGAGTGGACCGTGAGCCCCTCAGTGAGCCATACACCCTGCAATGATTCGCCAAGAAATTTTATTGTATGCAGTGACTGACCCCAAAGGTATATTTAGGGGTGCACCACGAGGAACATCCATTTGTGATGAGGTAGATGTGGCTCATGTTTGCACGGGAAGATAGGAAGAAGTGGAATGAGCTACCACCACTCACTACCATCTTCAGGTTGATGAAGCAGTACACTAAATGCTAGGTGGCATCCAACCAAGGGGAGATAGTAAAGCTATCAAATATTCAGGATAGTGATGGTGTGCCTCCCCAACCTCGAGGCCAAGGCCAAAAGGTAGTAAGGACATCCCGCGGTTTCGGGGCTGTCGTAGCGGCAAGGCCTACATCTGTTGAGGGGGAGGCAGTGGCAGCAAATACAACAACAGCAGCGAACCCAATGGTTCTAGAAGAACAGAGTAATATACATTGGAGGCCACCAAGAGGATTCTGTGGAATATATATATAGGATCCGGGGAAGCAGCTGCACCACGTAGACATTCCAGAGAATGTTGTCTTCCCGAATGCATGGGACATCTATGAAGTCAACAGGCAATTCCTCGGCTCGTCCAATATGTGGCAACACCTGAACCATCTTGGTATGGATTTGATAGAGATAGGTGCTATCTGGGCCAGCTTTGTGGTGTCCCAGGTAGAGGTGGAGCAATACCTGGCCGATTTGGAGGACTTTGTGCACTCCCAGGGAGTTCCATGTCCAATGACAGATCGGGTGAAGGTGTTGTTGAATCGAACGGCTCCCCTGCAGTTGTTAGCTGGTGATTTGATGGAAAGGTTCCCTCTACCAGAAGAATTGGACGAATCCTCCTAGGGGGAGGAGGTCGGTAGATGGAGTGCTCTAAAAGAGGGAAAAGTTGGAGATCAAGGCTCAGATTTTGAAGAATTTGTAGGGGCCCTTGAGGTAAAATCCTGAGACCCTTCTTCAGATATGCTTCCAGGATACTTTGGACCCCTCACCAATGTTTAAACTATGTAGGAGAGAATCATCCATAGAACCTGTTCTCATCCCTCAGTGGATGAAGATGCAGGGCCTTCAAGATCTACACCCATGGCTATGGCGATTACTGCATCCAATGGGACTTGGATACTCGAGGTGGCTCGTTCAGAGTTTTCAGACCTTCCAACAATATAAATAGGGCCATGCCACAGGCTCCCCCCAGCAACAACACAAGAACTGGATAGAGAATTCGATCTTCGTAGGTCTTCTTTACAAAACTCATGACTGCAATCCATTGACCAGGGTAATTGAATTTCATACCTTTCTGGTATGTACAGTTCTTCAAATGGCATGGGCTTCCTTGGTGAGGTTGGTTGGTATTCCTGGAAGTGTGTTTCCCTAGGTAATATCAGTTGTCGTGGAGGCGGATATCTAGATCGACCAAGCTGTGGCGCTCTAGATCACTAGTGGGACCGTTGGCATGGTTTCTCCTGAGATTATTGAAGTGGAATCCGATGATGAATATCGTTCGGATAGCTTGGGTCCTGCCATGCCTGATAAGACACCAGATGCAGACCCTGCTGATGAGTTCTTGTGGGCATTCCCTGCGTATGAGACTGCCAAACCTGAAAACTAGAATGAAACATCCTCTGATGAAGAGGATTTCAAGATAGTCCATTTTCAGTCATGGAATCTGATCAAGAACTTTGTTGATGACACCCCTCAAGAACAATGCATAGACTAGATAGAGAGAATTCATTTGCAACTCCGCGAACTGTGCACTGGGGGAGTAGTTTCCTAGCTTCCTCTCATGATCAACTGAGAGCTCATGGAAGAGAATATTAGAGAGTATGACCGCAACCATAGTGTGGGTCAGTAGTGGAGAGAATCATTGAACATCAAGAGCCTCTAGGAGGCTAAAAAAGACATTCATCAGCTGGAGGTCCATGCAGATGAACACTCTTCTCTCCTCAATGTGTTTTCAGAGATTATATCACAGCTGAAGGCCAAGCTAGTAGAGGCCGAAGAGTGGATGAAAAAAGCCTCCATGGAGATGGATATTGTTTGGAGCGACGAGGAGTGGGCTTGGGTTTTGGCTAACAAACTGCACCCCATTGCTACCGAGGAGGACTAGGAATTGAATAGGCGGCAACAGATCTTGGATGCCACAAGCTAGAGGGTGGCGGAGCTGCAACGTTATTTTGACGGAGTCAACCCATCCATGGGAGGGGTCTATGCTTGGGTAATGTGAAGCATGTATCTTTTGAACACAATCTCATGCTTTGACTCTTTATTCTAGATTCATTAATGAGTTATGTTATCCGTTTTTGGTTTATTGCATTTTTTATATTCATGGAACATATAGCGATCAGTCCCTAAGATCAAGTGGGTCGGGCCTGATGAGAGAAACAAGGGATGTCCACCTTATCATCCCACCCGAATATAAGAGTGAAAACCAAGCTCCAGTCATCTGGGATTTTAAAAACCAATCCAGATTTCTGAGAAAAAATGAAGAGGCCTGACTGAAGGATGAAGCTCTCAGAATAGTCGAATCATCACTTTCCTATTGTGCGCTAGTGCACTGGCGGGGTAACGTCAGGGGAATTGGAATTAATACAATTATATGGGAGTGGAAGGTGTGAATCAAGATACCCAAAATTCATAATATAATAGGGATGGTGTGAAAATGAAGAATAGCTATTGACCATCTTCCAAACATTGTATCCTTATTACGTTAGCCTGAAATTGGGATAACAAATGAGGGCCAACAGCTGACCATGTTCGTAACATGGGTCTTGACTCAAAATGTCATCCATTAGTCTTCCATAATGTTGGCCCAGGATAGTAGGAGAGCCATAGGCTAAGTATCCACTCTATTAGGGGATTCTTTATATGTGAAAGAGGAGGAGGGTCTGAATTAAAGGCACGCAATGCTTGGAGTGTGGCGTGGTGGGTAATTCAAATGGAGTTCAACACTTTTAAACTACACCACCATGGTGAAGGAACATTAGGTGGGTACATCGATCTGATCAAGGATCATACCTACTTCTGAACAGGACCTCTCTAGTAAGGATCTGGAATGACATGTAGTTTTATGTCATACAGTGAGGACGGTGCACATAGTTTAAAGGTCATACTTTCTGGACCAAGATCAAGGATGAGGGGCTAGAAGGGTTAATAACCCTAGGGATAGGCCCAAATCAAAAAAGTTTGGGAATCTCTACATATCTAATAAGCAAGAGAATAAATCCATACATAGTTCTTGAAGCACAACATGCTCATAGACCGATGCTGGTAGGGATAATCCTCTCTAGAGAGGAAGCTGATGCATACCATGATTAACATAGGGAATCCTAAACTTCTTCAGGGAAAGATCATAGTTTAATGTCATGAGTTGAATACATGGATACCCAGGAATGAAATATGTGGTGCGGTACATACCCCGATGTGAATGAAGACCATAAGATTCAACACCACACCACACACTATCGAGAGAATCCCTTGGTCGAGGGACTGAATGTAAAAATTGGGTTGGGCATAAGACGGGTTGTCTGGGTGTTCCTATGTAACCCATGAGGATGGAAATCAATCCATATGTAGTTCTAAACATGAAATGGCCAAAGTCCAGAACTGATAGGGGAAATCCTCTTTGGCAAGGGATCTAGTGCATCCCATGACTAACATGGGGCATCCAGAACTTGTTCAGGGTAGATCCGCATTTTAGTGTCATATGTTAAGGACATGTGGGCTCATGTAGTTTAACATTATATGATAGGATGAACGGTGAAAGGGGAGATCCCCAAAAGGGAGTATGTGGTGTGGTAGCTATAAACCCAATGGGAATGAGGACATAAAGAGTGTTCACCACACCATGTATCCCTGGAGGAAGTTCTTTAGGTCAATGGACCAAAAGTGAAAGTTAGGATGGACCCGAAGTAAAGAGGTTGAGAATTCCTACATATACCATGAAGATGGGAATAAAGCCGCATGTTGTTCTGTTAGCGTAGTTTAATGACATGCAGGACGATTAAAGGAATGTGTGGCATGGCTACACTAGTACACGTCCTACTAGAACTACTAAGCCCATGCGTGTCGTGCTTGATGTGGGAAACAAGGAGTAGTGATGGGACTTTCCTACCATAGGAAGGAACATGTCTGGGGAGATTGGAAAAAATGATTAATGGCATCCCAATGATTCTGACCCGCCTATATAACATACCTAGATGAGTGAATGGGTAATGTTGAGTATGTTGGAATTCCACTAGGACATAAGAAAGCGGAAATGTGTGAATCAGGATGCTAGAGATATGGACCACAATGATGGTGGTGTGACGATACGGGATAACTATAGGCCATTTTTGAAACACAGTATCTATTTCACATTAGCCTATAATAGGGACAGACAAATGAGGGATGACCCCTGACTTTGTTCAAAACAAGGGACCTTTCGTGAATGTTGTATGAGGTCCTCGGGGACGTTGGCCCATGATGGTAGGTAAGCAAATGTGGCATGAGACCAGGACATAAAGGGGGTCCCTTTAGATGTGGAAGAGAATGAGGATCCAAATAATGGGCTCAAGAATCTTGGATATGGAATGAGGGAATTTCCTTTTGAAAATTATACACTTCAGTCACTGCCACAACGCACCTGCATACAGAGACAAGACGTATCAGATAGAGGGAGTCAAGTACCCCTCTAAAGAGAAGGGTCCAGAGGTTGCATGCATCCAACTTAATGATTGTAGGATGGTCCATTAGGGTGGATTGATTTAATGGACTATGCATAGGGTGGTGAACTGGACAAATGTGACGCACAGTTCCCATAGGGAGATCTTAATTTAGGGTTATAGAACTCAAACATAATTGGGAAGCGAAAAGGGAGGCACATGGCGTGATTGTTGAAAAACATGGCATGAATGAGGACCCATGATTTACTCGCCACACCACATGTTCCCAAAAGGGGTCGGGCCTGGGTTCTAAAGAGAGTGTGCATGATTTCAGATTCTTGGGGCTGGACTCAAGGACAATATGTCTAGGTGTTCCTACGTATCCCATGAGGATGGGAATAAATCCATACATAGTTTTGGTAGATGTTGTGCAGTTTAAAGTCTTGCGGAAAGGACGTGGAGTTGTCTTATTTTATGGTCATAGAGCTTGGAACATGGATGGTAGGGAATGCGGGAGACACATGGTGAGATAATTATAAAACCTGATGTTAATGATGACCAAGAGTCTAGATCACCATGTGTTCCTTGGGGAGGTTTTAGGTCGAGGGACTGAAAACAAAAGTTAGGCTGGGACCGAAGAAAAGTGAACGGGCATTCCTATGTACACGATGAGTATAGGAATCAAGTCGTATGTAGTTATAATGGTGGAACGGTAAGGTACTAGTGCCGGAGATAATAAGTTTTTGCGGGTCTATCCCTTGCACCAAATGAAGTGGTATTTGATACATCTTGTTTGTCCTTTATGATGAATGAATGTGCTATTTTTATTTTTTTGAAGTGATAGACCTAGGGTAGAAGTCCAAGAATCACCACAAGAATAATTCTGTGTGCAGACATTGAAAAATAGTATGGTGTGTTACCATTACCAATCATGATGTCCCCACGAATGAGGACACCATGATGCAGTGTTGTTTTTTGTTGTGTGGCCAGGACGATAATTTCATAGTTTACGGTCATGTGATGGGATCAACCATGAATTGTAATGTCTTGTAGTATAGAAAAATAATTTAAAGTCATATGGGACTAGGAAGCATTGTTTAATGTCATATGGATCAGACATATACAAAAAAGATGGAGTTCAATGGGGAATGTGCATGGCGTGATAAAGCATGTCCGACGTGAATGAGGACATAATATTATATCACACCGCATGCAATTCCAAGAATGAAACCTTGGGCAGAGTGGGGGGGGGGAAAGGATAGAGAATATGTGTATGGAGAGACTATATTTAAGTTGAGCTGGACCCAAAGATGATATATCCGAGCATTCTTATGTATCCCATGTGGATGGGAATCAAGCCATACGTATTTCAAAAAGGTGATGTTTAACATCATTCAGGACAAAGGACGGGTTGTAAGAGTGGCTAGATCCTTGGAGGGGAGTACGTTATGTGGGAATTTTAAACCTGACAAGAACGAAGGAATAATCCCATACATGCCACATCATGCGGTCTTATAAGAGCTGGGGTCTAAAAGGAAGAACAGAAGAGATAAATTAGTGGAACTCAAGATGGACCCAAAGATGAGATGTCTGGGAATTCCTACGTATCCCATAGGAATGGTAATCAATACATACTTAGTTCTAAAAGAGATCTTAGTTTACGGTCTTAGAGCTCAGACCATGGAGAAGCGGAATCCTTCCATGTAACTACTGACCTAAATCAGATCCCTAAGCCCACGTGAGTCTAACTCAGTGTAGGAAACAAGGGACGAATAGGTTTTTTCAATAATTGGAATACATGCCAAAGGGAAGTTGGTGTGGAGCCCTGAATGACACTTTACCATAGTTTTGTCCTCTTAACATGCAAATGTGCACCGAGGGGTAGTATCGGGAGGGTTGAAATTCCACTAGGACACAATGGGCTAGAAAATGATGTCAATCGTGTAACCAACATTGAAGCCTTGAAGGGATTGACATGACGATGGAAGATAACTTTTGATCATGTTCAAAACACAGTATCTATATCATGTGACCTAAAATGGGAATAAAAAATGAGCGTCGACCATTGACCATATTCACAACTTGGGACTTGTATCAATTTTTTGTCTAAACCCTTGAGAAATTTGGCCAGTAATGGTATGAGAGCATTAGGCCTAGCTTCCATGCCATTTTGGCATCCCATCAGATGTGAAAGATAATGGGAGCCAAAATGAAAGGGTACACGAAGCCTGAAAAATGGGTGAAAGCATTCCTAATATAATCTGACACTCCAAGATCTAGACTAGAGTACTCATGGGCTCTTTAGTGAATCACCGAAGAGGGCCGAGGGACCTGACTTAAGGGAAGCTGACTTAAAGAGATGAGAGTAGGGAAAGGGAGTGAAGGCCTCTCATGAGAGATAGGTAGGCGGTGTGGTTGTTATAAACCTAACATGAATGGGGACATAATCCCATACCACACCGTATACCCCTCTCCAGGAAGAACATAGGCCAAGGGGCCAAAATGATAGGTAGGTTTCTATGATATGGGGCTTGACCCAAAGAATAGATGTTCGATTGGTCCTAAGTATCCCATGAGGGTGGGAATCAAGCCACATGTAGTTCTATAGATAAGTATGATTCAAATATGGCAAGATACCATAATGTGGGTTGTGTACGGCATGACGAGTACCCCGACGTGAATGAGGATATAATCCCACACCACACCATACAATCCTAAGTGAGAACTCTGGCTTGGGGCCAGAGGCTGGGCCATAGACAGAATGTCACAGCCAACATGTAGTTTAATTTCATGCAGTAATGATGATAGTGATCTTAGTTTAAGGTTATAGAGCTCAGACTGGAGATTCCTAGTTTAATTTAATATGTGTGGGATAGAGAGGGTGAGTCATCATGCCTATAGAAGACCACAAAGAGGCAATGATGATAAAGGAAAACTATTGACCAAGTTTACAACACAGTATCTACCCTTGTGTGACTAGAGTTTGGGGAAAACAATCGGGCATCGACCATTGACCATATTCACAAAACGTGACTTGTATCAATTTTCCACTCACAATCATTGAGGATGTTAGCCCGTAATGGTGGGAGATCCCTTGGTCTGAGCATCCAAGCCATCTGGGGGACCTTTTGGGATATAGAAGGTGCTGGAATCCCAAATTATGGGGCTCGAGAATCATGGAATGGACGGTGATCATAGGATGGATGATAAATAAAGGGAGGGATGTCTCAAGGGGATATGTGTGGCATGGAAAAATAGCCAGATGTGAATAAGTGCATGAGTCCATACCACATTGCACAATCCCAAATGAGAACTTGGGCTAGGGGGAAGAAAGTATCGAAGGACATGAGGTTGGGAGCCCAACTAACTGTAGCCATATGACCTCTCATGTGGGAATTTCCTCATCATAGCTCCTAATCCCACATGAGCAATGATCAGTGTGGGAAACCATGAGCAGGACTAGGATCTCCCCATTGCATAAGGTTCTGACAGCTGAAATTATGCTCCTTATGAAGGAAGATTGAGGTTTTGAGAGATAGTGGGGCATAATGAACCACCACACTGCATGCATGGGACATACGGGGGTGTTCACAATGACAAAGGACCACTGTTGACCAGGTTTGACACACAACATCCATATTGTATATGGTCATAATGAACTCGTGTGAATGAGGTAAAAAGCCTACACCACACCATGGGATTCATCCTAATGGGAGGTCCCGAAGTTTGGGTCTGGGCCTATGGAAGAAATGCTCGGGTTGTCCTACATATCCAATGAGGATGGGAATCAAACCATATGTAGTTCTGAAAGCATCGTGTAGTTTAACGTCATGTGGTAAGGACGTTGTAGGATTATAGGAACAAGGAGGGTAACATGGTGCGACCTTTATAATCTTGCCATGAGTGGGGATAAAAAATCTTAGGCTGTGTCATATGAGATCCTCCAAGGGATCTACACCCCAGAGGGATAGTCTAATGGGAAGAGTGTGGTGCTGGATTCAGGAAGAGGCATCCGAGAATTCCTATGTATCCCATGAGGATGCGAATCAAGCCATACATAGTTCTAATGGTGCAGTTTAACATATTTCCGGACAAACCATAGTTTAATGTCTTGGGGGACATTCCACCATTTTATTTCATGTAGGACTGGATAGTTTAAGGTCATGAAGGACCTTGATGCAATTTTGGGGTTGCACGGGACCATAATGTTTAAAGTCATGCGGGACCATTACACAGTTTGGGGGTCTTATAGGACTGTAAGGGAAAACTCACGAATAGTATTTCTTGAGGAACATGGCATTGGTGGGAGGAGTTATACTCTCACCATCCATGGTAACCAGTGAGTGTGCAACATTGGATTAAACCTTGTGAATGATGTATGGTCCTTCCCATTTGGGATCCAACTTGGGTGGTTTTCTTCCAGGTATCATTGGTGCCCTCAGGGTCAATACCAAGTCACCTTGAAAGAAGGAGTGGAGGCAAAAATTCATGTTGAAATATCTGGCTATCTTGTTCTGATTCCTTTCCAGATTGTGCAGGGCATGAAGCATGTTCTCATCCAGCGCTTCTAACTTAGCCAGATGGATTCCATCTACATTATCTTTCCCATGTTGATCATAGATAGCTATGTGCAGTGAGGGAAATTGAATCTTGATGGATAGGATGACCTCTATTCCATACACTAGGGAATATGGGGTCACTTGGGTGGAATTTCAAGTCATTGTTTGATAAGAACAGAGGGCATTGGGGAGCTTGTCTGAGAAACACTTCTTATTCTGACCAAGTATTTTCTACATAATGTTAGACAGGCCTTCATTGAACACCTAGATCTGTCCATTTACTTGCACATGATAGTGGGAGGTATGGTTAGAATGGATGTTGTACTTAGCATAAAATTTATTTAGATCAGCTGCTCAGAACATCATGCCGTTATCAGTGAGGAGGGTGTGGGGGACTCTAAATCGGTAGATGATGTTAGATATCAGAAAGTACATGATGGAACAAGCTTTGACAACTTTGAGTAGAACTACCCCTACCCACTAGAAGAAGAAATATATAGCATTCAGGTTGAATCTGCATTGGCGAGCTATCACTGGTGGATATGGTATCATGACATCGAGTCCCCATACTATGAATGGCCAAAAGTACTTGGGGGAGTGGAGAGGCTTTGGAAGCCAATACATGAAGTTATGAAGAATATGCAATGCATGGAACCATTTGGAAAACTCAATGTAGTCATGGATCATGGAGGGCAAAAAATACCCTAGTCTCTAGATCTGGTGAGTTAGCTTTGGCCCAGTCTGATGATCCCTGAAAGAACCGGCATGAACCTCCTGCATGACTTAGGAAATATCATCTCCTTGAATTCAATGGAGGAGTACCCCATCAAACCAGTGCTTGAAGAGGATCTTCTCATGACAAAGCCCATCATAAAGGGTAAATTGTAGTGCACAGCATTGGATTCACTCACGCTCAGCCTAATCAACTGGGATATTACCATTCTGTAGATACTCAACAAAAGTGATTCTCCAGTCAGGAGTCCCTTCAATCACTACATCCGGGGGACCTGGGGGTCCTGACGTGGAGGCGCCAGCAGCAATGTGGCTTACCTGTAGGCTTTCATCCTCACCTGGAGTTAATGAAGCAATGACTCTTCGGTGTGACATGAGGATAATCAGGTCATCATGTTCGGGCTCTGCAAGTGATGTAGCTAGGCTGACCATGGTATCAGCTCAACCTTTCTGAGATCGAGGCACCTGAGTAACTTCTGTCCAATATTGGAATTGGTCCATTAGCTGGATAGTGCATTCCAATAATGTCACGAGCTCTGTATTTTGGACGACATAGTCCTCGTTGATCTGTTTATTGACCAGTTCAGAGTCCCTTTTCACATGAAAATGGGGAACATCGATCTCGAGGGCCTGCTCAAGGCCAGTAATGAGAGCTTGATACTCTACCTCACTGTTGGTGTAGCCTTCTGACAATAGGAATGAGTATGAAATAGAAACTTGTGTCGGGGTAATGAAGACGATACCTAGGCCAACTCTATTGAGCCTGGGGACATTGAGCCTTCTGCCATTGGTGCTCCAGGAAGCACCATCAAAATGAATTTTCCAACACAGGATAGCTTGGATTACCAAGAGCATTGACTCATTAGGAAAATCAAGGTCCAAAGACTGTTCTGCAAGAGCTGGATGGGATGCAAGGAAGTATAACAATGATTTCTCCTTAATAGCCTTCTGGGAGGAAAACCTGATGTCAAACTATTGTAGAATCACTGCCCACCGAGCTAGAAGGCCTATCAATATGGGGCGGTTCAGGATGTATTTCAGAAGATCTGCTTAGGACACCAGCTATACCTTTTGGTGCTACAAGTATTGTCGCAACTTCTGAACTGTAAATATGAGCGCAAAAAATATATTCTCGATAGGGGAGTATCTGGTCTCCGTATCAAGGATCATGAAGCTGATGTATTAAAGGTTATCCACCATTCCCTCATTGTTCTTTTGGGTGACAAGTGCACCGATAGATCACTACAGGGTAGTCACATAAAGGACCAACAACTTTCTAGAGATGGGTGGAATCAAGACCGGAGGCTGGAGTAGATATTGCTTGATTTCCTTGAAAGCAATCTAACACTCTTCATCACACTCATAGACATTTCCTTTCTTTATGATCCAAGAAAAGTGATTACACATGCCAACCAAATTAGCGATGAATTTGCGTTTATAGGCTAAGTGGCCTTGGAAGCCTAGAAGTTACTAAATATTTCTCAGAGGTGACATCTGGCTAATGGCCTTGATCTTCTCTCGGTCGATCCCAATGCCCCTGTATCTGACAACGCAGCTGAGAAACTTTCAAAAGGTGACCCTGAAGGCACACCTTAATGGGTTCATCTTCAGGTGATGGAAATAGAGGAAACCGAACACTTTATCAAGGTCTTTGAGATGGTCTTAACGCTGGCGAGATTTGACCAGCAGGTCATCTATATAACATTCCACCAATGTTCTGAGCATTGGCTTAAATATGTGATGCATATCCCACTAAGTGGTGGAACCTACATTCTTTAAACCGATGGGCATGCCTTGGTAATGGAAATTACCTTGTTGTTCCCTGACGGCTGTATACTCCTCATCCTTGGGGGACATTCAGATCTGGTTATACCCAAAGTTCCCATCCATGAAAGAGAGGGCTTAGAACCCATCTGTAGCATGGATCAAAAAGTCTTTCATAGGAAAAGGAAAATCATCCTTTGCGAAGTGATGGTTGAGATCTTGGAAGTCGATGCAGACTCTAATCTATATGTTCTTCTTAATCCACTTGGGGTACTGCACCTCCTTAACAAAATTGGATCTTATGAGAATATCAACTTCTACCTCAACCATGGCACTGTGAGAAGGGTGCACATTTCTAGGAGGTTGCTTGAACCACCGATGATTTTTCAGGAGATCGAGGTGGTGGACAACTAAATAGAGATCTAGTCCTAGAATATAGTCATAACTCTAGGATAATACATCATGGTGTTGTTTAAGGAAGTCTATGTACTACTGTTTCTCCTCGAGGGTCATACCGGCACTAATCAGTGTGGGTTTCAGGTCTGCCTCGCTACCGATATTCACCTGTACCATGTCTTCAAACATGGAAGATACACCTTCTTCAAAGGCAGAAAGTGAATCCTTTAAATCCTCTTCTTCAATTATGGAGGGGGGATCCTTTATGGGAGGAGCTTCTTCTGCATCGACATCTCCTGATTGGAGGCTAGTACCATCCTGAGCGGTAGTGGACACTATATCGGGGAACTCAAATGCTATCGTACCCATAGCAATGAAGGTTGTTGATCCAATCCCAATTGGTATTTTCCCTTAGGTTCCAATATTGATAATATCGAAGCAATAGTGGTGCATCGTCTTGAGTTGGTTAATTATAGCCAAGAGAAACAAGCATGTAAGATGAATTTTCATTGCTAGGGGCAGACATCCTGATACCTTATGGGAGTAGGAGGCTCCGAGATCACCTGATCCTAGTTCGTGTAGGAGTATGAGGTGATCTTCTGGTGTCCTTTAGACTTGGGAACATCCTCCCCCTCATTCTAGAAAAAACAAAGAATTTCCCCATTTCTGGAATTATAGCCTCTAATTGATGGACTATATAGACGTATGCATCATCCAGATCTAGCCACGAGTCGGTCGCTATCGTAGCATGCTCGACCTTGTTAGTCTGAATCTTATTGTCCTTGCTCTAGTAGTAGTCAGCATCTAGATAGTGGGCTTCACAAGATGCAAAGGGGGATGAGTCACCTTGAAGCACACCCACTTGACCGTTAAGGGATTACTTAAGGAACTTGTGATTTGATGAAGGAACCACTACATACAGGTAGAGCCATGACCTACCCATCAATGCATTGTAGGCTGTGTCCTGGGAGACAACCATAAACTTGGTGTTGGAAATTAGACCACTGAACTGGTTCTTCAAATGGGTATTGCTAACTAGTGTCTGGATTGTCCTGTCATAACCTTGGTTTCTTAGGTTTGAGGGACTCAGATCATCCTCAGACAATCCTAGTTTTCACAGTGTCCGAGTTGGGATTAGGTTGATCCAAGAGCCGGTGTCGACAAGACAGCGACGAGCCTCCACGCCATTGGAATGGCCAGTGATGTAAAATGGGTGAATATTCCTCTATATGGGAGAGCCTTCATCTTATCCAAAGAATGAAATGATGTCCTAGCTTTCAACATTCTCGGCTGCCTGAGCATGAAAGGCTTTTGAAGATTCTAACCTCATCTCAAACTGGAGGGGACTTCTTACAGCCTCGGCGAGGGCCTCACACATATCCGATGATAGGATAAGGGCCTCCAGGGTGGAGAGCTTTGCTGGAATGCTAGCAAGATGTTTGAGAACATCATACCTCCCTGCCAGGCATTAACTTATACTTATAAGAGGTTTCTCTATGATAGGAGGTATGGTGGGCCATGATGGTTGGGCTGACGGATGACTGGTGCTAGGAATATCCCACTACTCACTAGTCAAAGCATGCGTATTGACTACCGGATAGGGGCCAGACGACTGAGATTAGCCTGTGGAAAAGCATGGATGGTCATGACATAGTCAAGGTGACTCTACCGGATCCAATAGCATGAACGGTGGCTTAGGCGGCCCTAATTTCACCAGATAAGAATTTTGCGTATGCTGAGCTCTATACTGGGCATGCTACCTAGTTTCAGTCGAATGCATAGCCTGGATGGAAGTACTGACCGAGGCACTCGGAAGGCCCATATTTCCATGGATCCATCGACGCTAATGACTGCTAGGGACGTTGGGAGGATCTTCCTAGCATTTCTCATCATCAGGTATCATGTAGGGAATTAACAGCTCTAAAGTATTAACTGAGGCATACCCTTGACTATCACTCAATGATTCATCCCCTACTATAGGGATTCTAGGAGGGATGGCCATCTTTGGTGGAATGAATTCACCAAGAGTATGGGATGACGATGGCATCGGTAGGGGACTTTACTTTAACTTACACCACTGATGTCTTCTCTTCTGGGAAGAGGATGGTTGAGATGATGATACAGATGTATTTGTTGTGGATTATGAAGGCATTGTATGATTCAGGTGTGCACAAATAACACAGTGGGAATATGTAGCTATTTTATGATCCACCCTGTCGTCATACTTCTAGGACCCATGGTTAGAAACCTGATGCCACTCGCCTTTGCTGTCACTGCTGATGTCTAGCCCCACGAAGACACATGCCATCTGTGCCGGAGCTGGGCCCAAGAAGATTATGTTGTTATCCACCTTATCTTGAAGCCATTCTTTGAACACATAACATTGTTTGAGGGTGTGCCTTAGGATCTGGTGGTAGGGGAAGTAATTAGGGTGATTAGTGAGGTTTGTCTCTTATGGCCTTCTGCACACAAGAAAACATACAATCCCTTACTCTAGGGAATTTCAAAAATAACCATGGAATTGTGCCTCACTAAATGAGTAGGTCAGGTTCCTCCTATCTTGGAAGGGGGCCCTTGGAGCATGACCCTATAGAGGGGGTGGAGTATCCTACCAAGGAGGTGGAGCTTGGTTATCTTGCCTAGGTGGTGGTGGCTCATTACACGGGGGTACCTGCTGATTCTAATGTGGGCACTGCTAGGCCAGAGGCTGCACCTGAGGTGGAGGGCCTATGTGGGGTTGTGTAGGTGTATCCACTGGTAATAACTCTAGTTTCTTGGGGGACTCTATTTTAGCCACTACGGCGGGCTCGGCCCTGATGACCCTTCTCACAGGGATCACAGGAGGCAACAGATGTACCTATTTAGCCTATTGTAAGGGTTCCTCTAGGTGCTAGGCCTTATCAGAGAAGTCTCAGAATCCACCAGGATAGTTCTAGGTGAAGTTCCCAGTCATGATCCAAGTATCACTGAGAGGGGGTGGGGGTGAATCAGTGATATCTTTTTCTATTTAAGTTTCCCCTTCTTGCAACAACATTCACCTCCTATTAAAGAGTTTCTTCCCTACTGAACAGACACGACTATAAGAACACAACATTTACAAGGTTCACTACTCAACAAGAGTAGCTATATCCTTGGTATGGTACAGAAACAATCCAGTACCACACATTACACTTGAAAACAACACTTTGATGTGGAATACAACGAGTAGGATATACCCTTACACTTGTGTAGCACATTGAAAACAATCTGTAAGCACGTGTGCACCCTCTTAGAACAAATAGGGAATTACAGTGTTTCATTGCTTCTTTTCAATTGAAGAGTTGTATTCTCTGAAGTACAGATCTTCACTTTCCTACCTAGAAGCTGGTAAGAACTCCCATAAGAACAATTGAATATGTGTGAAGACACCAAATTTTTCATGCAGCCTTTATTGTATCTTGCACGCAATTAAAAATCCTTGCGCAAAAAATTCGGATTTGGGTGCGGAAAACTTATTTCGCGCAACTTTCTTTTTCGCGCTACTATTCACTATTTCACGCAACTTCCCTTTTACGCAAAAATCTATTCCTTTTAGCGCAACTCACATTGCATATAATTTTACGCACACTAGAGCTCATGATTTCTTCTTAGTGTCGAGCATTAATAAATGATAGGGGTTTACCTCATATTTATAGGCCTTTTTAACCCTGCGTGAAAACACAAATCCGCACGTAAAAACCACTTCATGCATGTAAAAAAATCTTTCATGTAAAATTTCATTTCACGCATTACTCCAATTTTTCATGCACCTCATGCCTTTTCCAATTTTCGAGCTTGTGATCTCGAAACACCTCTCGCGCAAAAAACATCATTCTTCTTTTTCGCACACCATGCCAATATTTTGCGCAACCTTTATTTTTCACGCATCCCGATACTATTCTGCGCATCCCTCTATTATTTCCCTCATCTCTCTATTATTTTTCACACCCTGCTGATATTTCGTGCATCCCGCACTTATTTTTCACATCCTGCTACTATTTCACACACTGCATTATTTTTTTGCGCAACTTGTCTAAATTTCCATGCACTCCATGCCTTTGCCATTTTTTAATGTTCTGACCTTTAATAATTCCTTGCATGAAAAAAATCTAAAACATCTTCAATCTTGTGTGAAAAATTCATTTCCAAAAACAAATCTTCATCTGCTGATTTTCAGGCCCTAAAATTTGGCAAACACTAGAAAATGGTGCCACCTTAAACTATGCTTTTGTGATGCCTCCAGATTGTCTATTGATTTGTCATTTCTCTCTTCACAACTTCCCATAACCATTCTTTGGATTTTATCACAAACTCCACTATCGTGATATATATCGTTTCATAGACCAGATTTAGCATCGTCAGAATTACAATGGGAAGTACTAAAACTTCTATATCTTCCAGCAGCATCACTCCTTCCAATCAAAACTGTATATGACTGGAAGCATCATTTCTCCCCCTTTCCTCCATATGTATTGTATCACAAGTTCTCCTAACTTATGATATTTCTGAAATACATATCAGCGAAGCATAGTCTTGTTTTTGGTCCTTTTACAAAGTAAATTGATTTATCTTCTTTGACAACAAAATACAACACTCTCCAAGGCTAACTCTTTAAACTTATTTCTCCATCCAACTTGGTCCCAAAACTAGGTGATTAGAGAAGGGACCAATTTTTTTTTAAATTCCCTACAAACATCGTCAGTAATTTCTCTTGAGTCGGCATCATGTCAAGAGAGTATGTGAGTCCTTTCCACTAGGTAACAAAGTCAGCAACGCGCTCATCCGACCTCTACTTTCACTTGAAGAGGTCTGTGATACTCATCTTCTGAGTGGTGGAACTGAACTGGTAGAGGAATTTCCTACAAAGGTCCTCCCAATATGCCACTGACCCGATGGGGAGCTAGTTGTACCAGATGAATGTCAGACCT
Source organism: Viscum album (assembly GCA_963277665.1). Classification (NCBI taxonomy): domain Eukaryota; kingdom Viridiplantae; phylum Streptophyta; class Magnoliopsida; order Santalales; family Viscaceae; genus Viscum; species Viscum album. The sequence continues at coordinate 2,075,392,301 of OY728128.1, read as the reverse complement.
TTCAATGTCTGTAGGAAACACCAGAGTTTGGCAACTTCTTGCAGCTCTAGAGTTCCCTACATAGGGCTACACCTTGAGATAAAATGGGCCAGGTGCTGTAGTGGGTCCCATGTCCCATTAAATGAGGAAAAGGTGGTATTCACACAACCCGGTGTGCTGGCATGACCTGCACCCATGAGGAATATGGCTTGCCATCAGGCGGGATTTCCACCTGTCAAGTCTATTAGGCTTCAAGAAGGGTGATGAGTGCCACCATTGGATCATTCGGGTGGGGATTATTATCTTGATGGGGATCTCTGACCACCTGTTCATTGGTGGGTTCTTCAACATGTTAAATAGGCCCAGTGGCTTATGGAGCAACTGGTGGAACCACCTCTGGAGTAGCTGGGGGAATCTAGACTGGTTCTTGAGGATTGTCACACCGTTCAGGAGGTTTTGGTGAAACATACCACACCCTCTTGCTGTATGTTCCATCCTCAACCCGGTTTGCATGGGCATGATGGTCAGGGTCACCTGGGGGTAGTTCACCAATGGGATGTTGTGCCTTCACCTACTACCCTGGCTGAGGATCACCGTAGTCTGGTCGTCGCTTCGTAGCATGTTCAGAAAGGAGTTCGTCAACCACCTTCTTCTGTTCAGCAAGTTGCGGATGCAACATGGCTTTTTCATGGTTTTCTTCCTCCTACTGCACTGATCTGGATGGGTCGGAGGGTTTGATGGCTCCGAGGAGTTCCTTGCCCTTGTTGGGATTCGGGCTGAGGACTAGTGCCTCAGTGGGCATGGGAAGACCTACCAGATTTCTCAACTAGTGATTGACCCTTCCCAAAAGATCCAATAGCTACGGAACTCCCTCAAGGGGTAAGTCCCCATCATGGAGATCCCGCACATTCTATCCCTATGATAGTTCAACCATGTTTACTATGACCTTGACTGAAGTAATATCCTTAATGTTCCATGGAAAATCTGGCTGGCACTGGATGGAACTAAAATGAAGTGTCATGTGCTTCCCCTAGCAACAAATTTGAATATGGGTAGAATCCTCCTTGATTATCCTACAGAGCGGTTTAAATCTCAAGATGCATCATTTTTGGAGGGTCTTATGGACGCCTGGGGACTCAGGGGGCTACTTCACAGGGAGTGCAGCCAAATCAACCAAATAGAATTGTTGGACAACATTTTTGAAGTGTTCCTGACTCTTGGGGTTGGTCACTCATCGATGTGGAAGGTGGAAATGAGTCACCCAGAGGGTCTATAGAAATCATCCAACCTCTTATTGGGTGATCACTTTGGGTGACCTAAAATTTAGTGCTGCAACTGGCCAAAACATCTCGGGGAAATGTTCCACTGTGAGGATATCCCATAATCACCTTGGTCTAGATTCAGGTTATGGCCCATAATTGCCATACTCATCTACTAGAGGTGGTTGGGGAACCTGTAGTGGTATTGATGTAGACCACTGAGATGGAAGGCCAGCCAGTGAAGAATATGGAGAGCGAGCTAACATGCCGCCGCATCTTGGGCTATCTTTTGAAGAGTGTAGTGACTTGGACACCACATCGTGGAAGGACAGGATAATGACTGCAGTTTCTAGCTCAGGGACTATAGCTAGTGGCGATGCGTTACGCTGCTTCTCGCCCACCATTGATCCTCAGAATAGCTCTATGTGATCTCTAGTCGAGGTAGAGAGTTCTTTGGGTGATGATGGTGGTGATTGCACGGTCGTGACCTGTGGAGTTCCCAAACATTCATCCTCATAGATATACCTGTGGAGGGAGGTGTGAATCCGATGGACCTCACATTCTGGAAGTATGGGGCTGATGCGCCTTTTTCCTACCCAAGACCTTGACACATAGGAATTAGGTCAGGGTTCCATCGCTGATTCGTTTTCCGCCTCAGAATCTAAGAAGAAAACTGGTTTGATGTCAGTCTGAATCTTCTCGACATTCTTTTTATGGAATTGGCGACCAACCCTCTTACCCCGGTATGGTTCTTCGGGATATGGTTGATTTCAGGTACGAGGAGGTCCTTCAGTCATACTAGGGCTGGGGTTGGGTGGACTCCCACCAGAGTGTGTTGGGGTGTGAGGAGAACCATGACATATATCAAAGGGAACACGGGGAGGACCTCCATGTGTGTTGGATGATGTGAGGAGGGGACCTCATAGGCAAATGATGGAGCAGTTGGGACCTCCAGTGGAGCTGGTAGAAGAATGGGTAGGACCTCCATGCTAGCTTCCCCTAGCAGCATCAATGTGAGGATGGTCCTCTTATCGGTCAAGCCAAACATGGGTAGGACCTCTGTGTTGGCTTCTAGTGAAGAAACTCTAACCTTCACTCCTCTGATTGCTGAGATGAAGATGGCCTTAGCCAGCTTCTGCAAGTACATAGGGAAGCCCCCCATACTAGAGATTGACCAGATGCATAGCATCTCCATATTAGCGATCTGTGGTAGGAGGAATGACCCAATACCCAATGTAATTAGTGTGAGAGAGGCTTCCATACCGAGTGTCTCTACCATGGGGAGGAACCTCATTCAGATTGATGGTAGCACAAGGCATAACTCCTTGCTGATCTTGGAAGCGAGGAGGACATGCATTCTCTATGGTGGTGGTACGGGGAGGACCTTTGTACTGGGTGTTGCTACTATAGGTCAGTGCACGGTGGGTGCTCCTTATGCCGGTGGCCGAGAGAGTCGACCCATCCTTACCATGGGGCAGTTGGGGCCTCGATCCGGGCCGGGAATATAAGTTCCCATGCTATGTGTGCACAAGAGGCTGATGATACATGTCAGCAGTGGCATGGGCCACAGTAGTTGCTGACGTCGATGCCCCTTGGCGGGTGTCCTCCTCTGCATGCACCCGATGCTAGCGTTGGGTTAGCCGGACCGAGGATGGTGGTGTAGGTACATAGCTTACCTACTCTTCATCCCATGGGACTGGGTGGTGGTGCTGGCATGGCCTAGTGGGGGCCCTTGGAACGGGATCCTGGTCGGGCTGGCCCAGACATCCCCTACCCCATTATCATAGGGGAGGGATTCATCGATACGTTCTAGGGAGAGGCTCCCAAAATGATTGGATGTCAGGGTGGGGAGTAGTGGCTCCCTGCATGGCCCTTCGGGGCAGTGGTGGCGACGTGGCGCAGATGCCTCTAAATCTCATTGGGCTATATCCCGAGTTAGGATAATACCTTCCTCCTCGTATCAGCGTACGAGCTCACTTATCACCATTCGTTGTATGAATTAAGAAGGGGAGATGGGGTGTGGGTGCCCAGTAGTTTTGGGTGTGAAATCTGTCATAGAATCCATTGAGACAAGTGGGATTTCCATGTTGGTGTTGTCCCTTCCCCTGCATCGGTGGGTGGGTAGCGATTGGGTTCCTAGTGCAACAGTTTGGTTCCTTGAAATGAAGGGAGATTAATACATTTGTGCTAAAATAAAGATATCGATGTCCGGTTCCCCAACGAAAATTTGTCTCCCATGGCTGGTAAGAAGGATCCACACTGACGACATCATAGACTAGGATGTCTAACATTTTGACTGCCCCAACATTTGGTTAGATTCATGTCGTGCCCACTATTTTCATGGTGAGACCTGGTGCCAGATAACTGGATTCAGTGACATGCTAATCCATTGATATCTCGAACACTACTAATCTCCACATTGAGGAGAATAACTTCACATCAGGTTCACCATTTCTATTTCTAATGCTTTCGCCAGGGCACACACATCCATTCATGGAGGGTGCACAGCTATTGTCCCACATTCCCACTTTCCAAAGGCAGGCAGAATCCATCATTTATTAAAAGATGTTTGATACTTGATCGAAATAGGATTATGGGATTCGGTTATTCCTTCCACGTATTCCTCCTCAAAACTCGTCACCTAGTCTGGGTCTCACTTATAGACTAATTGGTTGTTTGTGAAACTCTTCATAGTTCCATATATTCAGGGAAACTGGTTAATTACATTGCTTCTGTCGGGAGATTCCAAGGGGTCCGGCTAGGGTAGAAACCTTCATTTGGGAGAGTAGTCAAATAGGACATCACTAGAATGTCTGGATGCTGGAACACTAGTGTGTTTGGGTTTATTCCCCTAATTATAGGGATTATCAAGGGTGCGAAAGCTTGAGGAATCCCACATTGAATACGGGGAATTATATTCCATAGGCTTGTATCTGAGGTTTTCCTCGTCTTCTTATGTTTAGCATAGGTTTTTTGCTTGTTTAACGTCTAGCAGAGACTAATCAGACTGATCGAAACACCGACTAGAGTGGATCAGATAGGTGAAACCCCTAGAGGGGACACTAATGTTGGGGATAACATGTTGTTAGCTAACTGATTGCTTCTAAGAGCAGTGAAGAGGTGAATTGACATGATCTCACTAGGATGTGGCGGCCTGCGTAAGAATCAAGATGGATAATGGATGGTTAAGTGGAGTGTATGGAGTATGATATGGAGTGTACTTGAGGATGACAGTGTTGTTGGGCTTGATCCTCGAAGAGACCTCCTACGTATCCCTGTGGTATAGAATAAAAGTCCATGTAGTTCGGGATGGGGGTATAGAATTGGGGTGCGCATAAGAGAAAGAGTCCCACTATTATACTGGGGCTTACATGTGGTTAGTAGCCTAAGGTTGGTCTTAAACCACTGGGACAGACCAGTGACATGGGTCCCAACTGCAGGGACAACAGTGGCTTACCAATGGGTTTGGGTTGACAACAGTTTACTGCTGACATGGAATTACAAAGACTTACCACAGCTTGAGGTATGCAATGGCTTACTGTTGGGTAGGGGATTGCAACGGCTTACCACTAGATGGGGTCACAATGGCTTACCACTGGATGGGATCAAAACAGCTTACCACTGATTGGGGCTAAACCTCAGGGAGGCCTCCCACGTACCTCGTCTTGGATACAAGGATCAGATCCCATGAAGTTTGGGTTGGTGGATGCAGTTTAACGTCTTGTAGGATGAAAAGGCAGCATGTAGTTTAACATCATGTGGGACGAAGGTGGTCTGATGTAAAGGGGGGAGGAACCAATGGTTGTTGGGATTGAACCTTAGGGAGTATTCCCACATACCTTACCTTGTGAAGGATCAAAGACCATGTAGTTCTGGTGGGGTGTTTGGAGCTTACACTCTAGGATTCCCAGAGAGGATGTCGTGGTCGATGCTCACTCTAAGCCCACATGAGTCATAATCGATGTGAGAAACAAGAGGGAAAAGTCTTGACGATCACATTGTGGAAGGTGCATCCATGGAAAGTAGAATGGGGGGCTTACATGTGATTAGCATCCCAAAAAAAGGAAATAGGGGCTTATGCTTGGTCTACAACTCAAATAGGAAATAGGGGCTTACGCATTATTAGCGGCCCGAAGTGATGGAGATTTGGACATACTTCAAGGTGGAGGCTCGGGTCGTGACAAACCCCAAAGAGAGAGGGGTTTGGTACCAAGGAAGAGAGGAGGAGTAGGGGTGCTACCTCCTGTAAGAAAATATAGGGGCTTACACCAAGGTGGTTGTCCTTTCCCCACGAACAAATGTCACTCTGATAAATATGATCTCATCCCATGTGAGGAATGATCTCACTTTCGTGGAGACTAGTGGGCATAGAGAATTTCTGAGAAAGGGCACCCCATTTATAATGCACAGGGTGAGGCTAGATTTTAACATCATTTGTAGAGGATATAGTGCTTGGCAATTTAATGTACTGCATCTCGAACGAGGTTGGTTCACTCTACAACCCTTAGGACATACATAACTAATACCCCCATCCCTTGGTGAAGGGTAGGCATCAGCAATGCCATGGTGAGGGGTGTTATAGAGTGATCCATTGATGGGTCAACGTTAGTGTGGCTATGCGACAAAGCAATAGTTGTTAGCGTGCCAATGTGATGAATCCTAAGGTGAAGAAACACAATGGGAAGCATCGGCCAAGGGACATTGTAGTTACTATGTGAGAAACTAGAAGGTCGCATGGGAAAATAAGTTGAGGAGAAAAGGGTCTCATAAGTAGAAGCCTCATGAGGAGCTGGTTCTTCATATAGTTGAGGGGCTTCGTGAAGGGGTATGCTTCATGAAGTGAAGTGTCCTAGCCTTGGTGTAGTGTATATGTGCATATGGAAAGTTCTTAGAAAAGTGGAAAGGCCCTCTCAGAGCATTATTTCAGGAATTGAGGGTGGCTTGCGAAGAATATCATTCTGAAGCAATGAGCTTCATGAAGAACAGCGACCCTTATTTCACGAATCAAGGGCACCTTGCGAAGAATATCATTGTGAAGAAATGTACATCACGAAGAATAGTGACCCTTGCCTTAGCATGTGGGTCATGTGTGCATGTAGGGTGTTTTGTGAAGCATAAATGCTCCTTGAAGACCCGAGTCCCCTTGGGGATCCCCTTTCTTCGCAAAGGCTTGTGGGCTCCGCGAAGGGCATCCCACCTAGAAGAGGGGCCGAATTCAAGCAAGGGGGAGGCACTTCACGGTGTAAAAGTTCCATGAGAAGCTCATGGTTCAGAGAGCAAAAATTTATTCCTGATTTGAGAGATAAGAAGGAAAATGGTCGGATGATTTGTCCTTTGGAATCGAGGGGAGCTCAGTATATATAGGCAAGAGGTGCTAAAAAGCAGAGCCCGCTCAGCACAATGACAAAACTTGCTCCACTGGGGGTTCGCGAACATCAAAGGGGATCATGGAGCAGCCTACCTTTTCACTCCACGGTGGGTTCACGAATGACAAATTGGTTCATGGAGCACCCCTCCTCCTCGTTCTGTGATGGGTTCGTGAAGGTTAAAGGATTTTTTAATGCATCTCGCTTCCTCTCTTTGCGGTGGGTTCTAAAATGTCAAAGGGGTTCGTGAGCATCCCGCCTCCTTTCTTCGTGGTGGCTTCGCGAATGAGGAGATTTGTGCCAGTGTGCGGCCTTGATGGCTTCGCAAGACAGGCCCTAAAGCATTATATTTTTTCTTGTTCGTCCCAAATTCTGGCCCTAACATTAATTTTAGGTTAACTTATCCCAAGGTCTACCCATTCATGCATAGGATCAAGGAAGAATGATGCTTGATCATTTCCTAGGTCTCTACCTTACAACCATTATCAACTCGTTTAGTATCCACTGTAAACTTAAAGGTCTGTGAATCAAATAACAAGGGGCTATAAACATCAATTTCTCATCCAGTATTCAATGTTTACATCACTTTCTAAACTTGACTGAAACGGTTTCCCTACAAACCCATGAAACCTCACATGTTCCTAACATAAAACTCCATCATATCCATCAACCAGTCCTCTTATACCACTCTATCACAACCCACTACCCACAAGGTGTACCCCTTTTATGTTGGCAATGTGAGAAGGGAGATAGTGACCCTCGAGTCTCGGCTTCAGTAGGCCATGAGTTGGCGACTAGCACCGAGGGTATATTAAACACACAAATTGGAGGGACTGCCCTCTAAGAGGACACTTGAAAAAGAGAGAGACAATACATAAACCATCAAACTCAAACTCAGACTACAATATAAACGAAAACCTAAGTAGACATATATAATTTCATGAAAAAGTACTACAACTTGGAGGGGAAATGGAAAGTACTAAAAGAATGTAAAAACTGAAGCAACCATGAAGCTCGAACAACTCTGGAAACCCCAACCTAGTAGTAACCAGCCTGATCTCCAACCTTCTCTAAGTGACCTAAGAAACATTTTATATATATTTAGGGTGAGTATAACTATATACTCAGTAAGATCCTCCCTGGATCCTCTCCATAAAAAGTAAATAAAGCATGCTAAAGCACAGTGAAAAACAAGTGAATCTAACTCATCACCTAAATAGGTATAGTAAGTTCCAATCCTCACCATGGCTACTCTAACCAAGTATTACATACAAGAGTATATAGTATAGTAAGAAATATCAAGAGTACCCTGTAACCACTTCCCCACTTGTTTTCCACCTTCCCCCAATGTTGCAAGTCCAAATAATCTCTCTCCAAAAAGGATTTCCCATAGACACTTGAGAGAAGCACCACAACATGAACCTCATGCATCACAACCACCACATCCATGTAACCGAAGTAACAAGGTAGTTTCCAAGATCCACCACAGCTCGAATAATGTGTATCATATGTTAGGAATCATACCTCAAGACATTACATCCCATAAACCAAGTAATGATCCTCAAGACAACACAGTCTATACACATTACACCTATAGTAGTCCATAAGAAACTATATCCCTAATATATGTATGTGAATAACCACAATCCATTACGACCCTCTACACACATATATGGGGAAAAATAACCACTATGCCTACCAGTAGTAGTAACTACCAAGATAAGAGAGCAGGGACAAAGATGGTAGTCATCCATCCATCCTCCCGCTAGCATGTGGGGGAAACACCCCCAAGGATTAGAATCCCTATGGTGTCAGTTTTCCTAACTAAAAAGGTGGATTAGTGTCTATAACCAAAAAAGGTACAAAATATATTATAACTCACCACCACACTACAGGAATAACCTAGTATTAGACTCAAATGCAGATAACGTCTCTCAGACTCCCAAATTCTACTGTTAAGAATAGGTATCCTATAAACACATAACAATTTTAAGAGATTTATTACATTACATCATTTCCTTTTTATCATTTTTACATAAACATAATTAATTTTTTAAACATTAATTAAGAATTAATAATTCCAAATTATATTTTATTAGCCTCACACCAATTTTTCATTCCCTCTAGGGATAACCCAACCAAGTCCGTAGCTTCTTAGAAATATTACCTCAACATTCCATCCCATCAAGATCCAACCCATTTCTTAACATTAGTTATTCAATCATTATCACATTACCATATCCCCAGGAATTCTAGAAAAACATACTAATCTATAAATTACAATGGGATCGATACGGTGAGTATATGGGCTACCCATCAAGTCTTTTCCACATATAGAAAGAGCATAGACACATCCTCCCTCAAGAAGATTAACCCTGAAAGCACGTGCCATACCCCTCTCTTCTTCGACCATTTTGGATGTTGGGTAATCAAGACCAGATGCCTTGAGCAGTGGGTAAAGTAAAGAAGATAAATAACAAATAAATTCAAAAACATCCAATCATTCACATCCAACCCTTCACATCTTCTTTAGTGTCTTCCCAGACACCCTGATGCATAAACTGATGCATCCTGCCACTCTAGGCATCAACAGCTACCAAAACCAATGGGCCTCCCTACCCCCACATATCATAACAGCCATCCAAGATCACATCACAACAAAAGAAGTAGGAAACAAACATCATATCAACTAGGATCTTGTCCCTTAAATAAGGAATACAACCTATATACATAATGATCACTCATGGCTCTAAAGCATAAGACACTTGGACTTACAAGAAAAATGGTAACTCATAACCCTACTAGACATTCTTTTTAATCAAACAAACAGTTAATTAATCCATCTTAAATTAACTAATTCTTAATTAGTAGGTTCCAACCATGGGTATCCAAAACATAAAGCTATAAAAGCTATCACAAATTGATTAAACATGATTACTGCATCAACATCAAATTAAAACAACAAAAACTAGATTAATTTACATGTCGCTTTCTCTTTAGTCTTAAATTATCAATTAATTGCATCTTTAAAGTCTTTACCAATTCCATAAAGAAAAACATGTTAATAAGAAAAGCGTAGATATCACACAATATATAAAATCAAGAGGAAAACCATTCTCACGGTGCAAAGCAACAACATGTGATCAAGCAAATTATTTTAATCTAGTTCAAAAATTTAATTAGGTAAATTCCATTTCTATCCAAAGGGGTAAATCATGATAAATATAAGATTTCATGTAAATAATTATATATGTTTTGAATCCCCTGCCTCAAAAGGTTTCCAATATTCTTCGCTCGAGAGTGGATCAAAGCAACGGATCACGATCGTATTCCCTGTAACAACTACATCCACCCAACAATGTCGTGACACAACTAAATTATGAAAAACCAAAAAAACTCTCTTAGAACCATGGATATCAAATTACATTGCATGGAAAAGAGATATTGGAGAAAAAAGTTCAATGAAGGAACTGCAGAACTGATCCAGGATAAAGGAATCCCCAAACATTGAAGAGAGATACATCTGGGTCGTCTGGGGTCAAGAGGGTGTGTGCTCAATCCATAGGGTTTAAAAACCCCGAGTGGTGGGGTGTATTTAAAATACCCAATGTCGGGGAGGTACATGATGTGTAACTCCCTATCACATCATGTACCACCTCGTGGCTTAATTATGCCTAAAAACATGTCACCTTACTGCTCTGTTTTATTTTTCTGAAACCTGAATGGTACAGGTCGTGTACCCCTTGTTCAGGTCATGTACCCCCCTGTTTCATGATTCTCATGACAAAACACCTCCAGACTTCCTATGAGCCTTCTACAAGCACCTCCATCTTTGAAAACACACAAAGGGTCGATCCAAATGGATCTGGGCCGTTACATATCAAGCATAATCAATATCTTCATTACCTCATCCTAGGTAATTTGAGTTTTCCTGATATGTGTGTTAGTTGTTCCCAAGAACTAGCTCATTACCAAAATAATTTTTTTATAATCTTCATTCTAACACCCTAGTAGTAAGGAAAAATAAATAAAACACCTTTGATGCCACTTTTTAATGTTTGGATATGGGATAGACTTAATCGATGTCTCGATCCGGTGGGTTACATGCCCTCAAGCGCGCCTCCATGTATTCCAGAGGCTACCAACAAACAGTGAGGGTCCAATGTAGTATAGTGGAAAGGCTATACCCTCATATCAGAGTTTAATTTGAGTTATTTCAAATAAATGGATTTTACTTGAAGGTTCCCAAGTGGAAAAGAATTTCATAACTCAATTTCATTACATTAGGTTATATTACTTCTTCACTGTCTCGAGACATATAAGATTATGTGTGTAATCACTTTTTATCAAATTTTATTTTATTTAATATTATTTTATATTGATTAAAATTTGATTTTCATAATCAATTCCATGATAAATTCTTACTTCAACATAATGATCATTATAAGGGTTTTTTGTCTCAAATTGTCATACTTGGGACATATGTGACGTTATATACCTATATTATTTTATGAAGTGTATCTACTTAACCTTTGATATATTATTTAAAGAATATATTTATATTAATTTTAATTAAATTTTCATTTCAATTTATTACTTTCATTAGGGTTATGATTTAAAAGTTACGAAAAAGGTTAGGGTTTATTTCAAAATCTCATTTTAAGCAGGATTATTTATGCTTAAATTTTTATTGATGGAAATTATTCTATCATTGCCTAATAAAATCCTTTAATTTTATTATCTTCTATTTATTCATGAAATTTTAAATTAATAGTTCTATTTTTCTATTTTTGGTTCTTAAAATTATAGAGAAAATATTTTTAATTAAATCTTACTTTATTTCTCAATTCAGTCGAAAATCTGTTTTCTTCCAAAACCATGTTTTCTCAAAAGGTTTTCAAGAATGTTTTTATTATTCTACTTTTATTATTTAAATTAATTTTTTCCCATGATTGGATTTTAACAAAATTCTTTAAAATTAATATTCTTGTCATTTTACAAATAAGGTACCTTTTTAACTTTTTTTCAAAAATGTGAATGTAATATTTGTATTAATGTACTCATAATGTATGGAAACTTCATTCCATCATGAAAACTAATTTATTTTAATATTAATTTACAATTTTATAGATTTAATTTCAAAGAAAATATTTTTTCTTAGTATTTTGGAAAATTTTATCTTTTAAAAGTAACCTTCAAATAGAAAAGGGTGTTTTGCTCAAAAATGATTTTAATGGTATTTTTCTCATATTTATTTTTATAAATAACCACAACCCTTTATTCTACTTATAATCTACTAGGGATATATTTTAACTATACCATCATTTTTCTTTCTATAGATTTTTTATGGTTAGTTAGATTTAAGAAAGTATTAATATTCACTTTTTTGATTAATTGTGTATTTATTAACATTCCCTTGAAACATTCACTTTCTTATTATCAATAAACATTACATTTATATTAAATATACATATCCATTATATCTTGGGTATGATTATTTCATAAACAATATATCATTTCTAATATGGTGTTTTACTTTGAAATTTATTTGATTGACTAAGTAAATATTGATATTCCATATTATCTATTCAATACAGAGATTTATTAATAATAGATTTTGATAATGAATTAAAAAAATCATTTAATATATTATGAATTCATTGGAAATATAGTGATTGGTAGGGTTCAGTTATAGATATCCCATTGATGCATCAATAGTCTTAGGAGATGAATAATTTGGATAACCGTATTTAAATGGGGTTGGTGTATACCTACCCATCTATTAAACTATCTTGGAACAAGGTATTGAAGGTATAAATATCATTAGGTTTGAGATCATGAAAAATAATATTAATAAATTACATCCTTACGAATTTAGTTATTATTATACATGAGATTATTACCTCGATATTATCCCCAAATTCATTTCATGCTCAAATTATTGATTAAATCATATGTGTGCTCAGTTATTTACCTTTTCATATTGATTATTCTTTATCTGATTAGGAAAGTAAACATATTAATTAAATGGAATGTGTGTTTAGTTATTTACCTTACTATGTTGATTATTACCTATTGATTAATAATAAATTCTTTTGTATTTAACCTTTACAATAAATCTGATCTCACCATTATTTTGTTTCTATTCACTTGGATATGAAGAAGGAATCATTGAATGAGTTTAAGAATTCACATTATTCACTCTCACTAAGTTTTATTTTGATGTTTTAAATTTCAATGTATGATTCAAGTACGTATCTAGTTTACCAAAACTACTAAACTATTTATTCCTTAAGGATGTCATTGCTTATATCTAGAACCAATGTAATAATGTTAACACCTAATTTGGGCTAATAGGTTCGGGTTCTTTATAGTTGGTATTAGAGTATGTTTAGTAGAAACCATGAGAACGAGATTGGATAAAACATATAATAGGGAACATAACTCTATGATTTACTTTGAGGATAATTATAAAAGAACATACAAATGTTTCGGTGGGGATGAGATTATATTTTTTCCTATAAATGCATCTATGTAGGGATACAACAAGTAGGAATTGTTTTGTAATAGTTTTCCACAGCGGTAATAACTCTGAAAAGGGGGCATTCGGATTTGACTCAATAGGTACATAGTGCATTTCAATGAGCCTCATTGCGCACCTAGTTTGATACTCTTAGGGGATATGCTTTGGATAATTCTAATTTTCTATATAAACCATTATGAAGGATATGAACATATAATGAAAATTAATGACCTTTGTTAAAAATAAGGTGTATTAGATAAAAAATATGGTTTTATGATTTACACATACAATAAATGATTACATGGTTTTCCTCTTTGATTTTTGTATCTCGCACAATGATTTTGGTTTTTTAAATGGTTGGAACCCAAAGGAATCAAGTTATCATTTAATATTATGGAAAATGAGGTGATTATGAGAAACCAAATGGGATGATGAATGGAGTTAAGGATATTATGATTATTCATAATTAGTTATCATTATATATGACTAACAACCTACACCTTAGATAACTCTTGGACTCACCAAATAAGATAAGGATGGAGTCATCTAAGAGCTCCAGTAGTGGAGACCATAGTAGAATGAAGGCTCCGTTTCTATCATGTCAGAAATGTTGAAAGATACACGTAGGATAATTTTGCAAAGGAATAGGAAAATGTTTTATGTGTGTAAAAGAAATTCCTAAAACAAATAATTTCCATGTAAATTGAGGATTTAAATGGAGAGAAATAAATTTCATTATAGAGATTCATTTATATTTTGTTTCCTTGAATATGGGGAACCTGGGAATAATCTGAGTGAATTAATTATTTTAAAGGTTAACTCATGAATTATTATTTTATGATTTTATGGTTGATGATAAGTTCAAAGACTTAGAAACCCCTTTACGAGGTTTTAAGTGATAGGATTTTCATGTGATTGGGGAGATTTTGGAAGATGTTTTATAGGGCTGAGATATAAATAACCATTAGGTTTAACATAAAGTATTAATTGGGATGAATGCTATTACATTTTTCATAATATAAGTTAAAGGGCATGAGATAAAAATTGATGTTAAAACCTTATTTCATGTTGATGTTATTGAAGTTATTTGAGATATAGGTTTATTTATTTATGGAATGATGTATGTCAACCAATTGCTTTTATTTTTGAATTCTTTATATTAATATATTCATATTTATTTTAGGTATAATATTCCATTTTTTTTAAAACATTGTTTTAATAAAGATAATAAGAATATCATGTTATTCCTTTATAGATCTTTTGATCCATTAAAATTTAATATAAGTACTTCATGAAAAAAAAATGATATTGGATATTCATTCCTCAGAGTAAGGGGTAAAGTGGAAATTAATCTAAGCACAAACAAAGGATTAAATTATGCATATTAAATAGATATATATATCAATTCATCATATTTTCTTATGTTATTAGAGAGTAAAATAATTCCTCAACTTTAGGAAAAGGATTAATTCCTCAAATTTATGGTTTTTTGGTCATTGAAATTATCATGATCATTCACTTTCTTATGATAAATGATCTTCATAACCCTCCATAATTATTGAACCATTTTCTTATTCATCCATACTTTTACATCCCACCAAGGTTTTACAACTTGGAAACCTAGTGATTGGTTATTTTATATTTCCTTCATATTTCCCTTTCCCTTTTTTAAGAATAATTTTTATTAACCCTTTTTATGATGTGGGTTTTCAATAAAGGTATTTTCAAATCTCAAAAACATGATTTTTGAGAAAAAAATCAAAATGGGAGGAAAAAATTTATTAAATTCAGTGATAATTTTACACCATTATATTTTAAAAGAAGAACATTGTGTTTGAAAATGTTTACGACATGCAGCACTGATCTTAAACGACCCAAAAAATATATTATTTAAATTAGAGTATTCTAACCTAACCATTAAATTGGATGCTGTGAATAGGATTAACCAAATTATGATATATATATATATATAGGTCCTAATAAACAAAAAATTGAGATAGATTATTAGTAAATAATCACCCTAATTTATAGTAATGTCATTTTTATTCTTCAAAATACATGTTCTTCAAAAATTGTTTTATTTTACATTTAATTTTTGGAAATTATAATTAATTTATATCACTTTTATAAAAATAATATTATAAAATTATTTTATAAAAATCATCATATTAAATTATATTAGAAAGAAATTTTGGTATTTTTCTAAAAATAGTGATTTTTTAGCGAATAGTGAAAATACCACTTTTTTATAAAATTATCATTTCTTTTAAGAAATTTAAAAGTTCCATTTTGATATGAATTTGATTTAAAAGTTAAAAAAATATTATTTAGTAATATTATAAATAATTAATTACATTTTAGTCATATTTATAACAAATTTTATATAAATTTATATTTAGACTTAAAAATGCATTTTTTGTGAAAACAGTTTTTAAGTGCACAATATTTCTCATTTTTATTAAATTAAAATAACCCATAATGAGGAATGATTTGATTTAAATATATATATTATATATAAAAATTAATTAATTCAAATCGATATAATTAGTATTGATATGAATGTTGTTAGGATCATCTTATGCTTGAAAAATGTATTTATTGAAAACCAGTTTCTCGACACGATTAATGGGTTTGTTTTAAAAATAAATTCTTCCACTTATGTAAATTGAATTTAAAAAAACGTTTTTCATATTTTTAATAAATATAATTAATATTCTGTAATAATTTCTAATTAATTTATGGTCATAATGAAGAGTAAAAATATAAAAAATAATTACCGCAGTTAAGGTTAAAACTGGGTTTTGTATGTTACGCGCTCTTGTGTTAAAGATAATTTTCCTCACACATAGAATTTTTATTTGATTAATTTGATTTAAAATTTATAATAATTGGGTCTAATATATCTAATAATTAAAAAAAATCATTAAATTATTAATTACCTTCGTAAAAAATCTAGTTATCGTGGTGAAAACTAAAATGGTAAAAGTAAGTAAACATAGAGGATAAGGGAATAAAATATTTAAAACATGTTTTTATTTATGTTTTTGAGGTTCCTAGAGACCTTAAATTACATCTAATATATTACTTATAAATTTTTGAGGCACATGGTATGAGACTGAGTTCCCATTATTGAATAGTTTGGGGTATTTACAAAAATGACCCTCCTCCTCAATTAAAAAAGAGAACTTCATACCATCAATTATTCACATCTATAAACACATTTTTATATATAAATACCAAAAGAAATATCTCCCCTAAATCCTTATAAACATTTTAGTTCTACTATAATTCCCAAAATACCATCCCTAGTGTCCTTTAGAAGTGATCCTAAGAAGGTTTCTCTAAGAGAAGGAAATCATATTAATAAATTTATTTCTTTTTCTTTCATCATTTACCATAATGAATTATGTATTAAAAAATATATATATATATATATATATGGAATGTAATTAAATGTTATTATGTATATGGAATAATTGTTATCCACATCCTCCTCCATCAAATGGGAAAAAAAGTCATCGCTCATGTGTACGACGGACTACCACCTAGCAAACTAATGCAATTTCATTACATAAACGACTCATGTGGATAGTAAAAATGATAAAAATAATTTATATATATGATAAATATATATTTATTTTAATTAAAAAAAATTAATATATCATTCAATTAATTACCCTTTCTCTTATTTATTGAATGATATTTTCACTCCTGCGTACATACGGCCTATCATCTCCCTGAAGCGATGTAATTAATTTTCCAGGTACACTTTCTAGAATTCTAATAAAAATGTATTTAATTATTATATATTATATTTATAACCTTAATGTGATTATTTATATTATAGAACTATATTATAAACATAAGAATCATAACTTTCACAACAAAACAGAAATGAGACAATAAGGCAGTTAACACCCAAAATAATGGGAATAATGAAATATTATTAACAAATGGGTGATACATTGTTATAATAAAAACATATATGGTATTATAAATATTAATATGGTTTTTTATATATTAATAAAATGTTTAAAATAGTTATACAAGAATTTAATTAATGTTCAACTAAATAGAAAAGTGAGGTAAGGGACATCGTCTCAATTTCCTTTCATTGAGGCATATTGTAAAGTTATGAACCAAATTTATTTTATATGGTACATGTAATGAAACCTTAAAATGTAATATATTTAATAACACAGAATTAATTGTATTTTAATTTTTTATTTTAATTATTTTACCCAGGTTTTTTTAATTAAAGGGTACCAAGTGTTAAAGATTTTCATAACACAATTTATTTTCATTGGGTTGTATTACTACTCCATTGTCTTTGATACTCTAAATAATTTGTGTAAAAAATATTAAATTATGTTGTGGTTTCACTCGTTTTATTTATATTTATGTTTTATACACAAAATAATTTCATTGATTAATTATCACTTTAATTCTTTGATCATTTTAAGGGTTTCTCATCTCAATTTGTCTTCTTTGGGACATATATTATATTGTACACCAATATTATTTTATGAGATATATATACTAAAACATTGATATTTAGAATTTTTAATACCCTTATATTCATGTTATTTAATGTTTTATTTTAATTTATTCGTTTCATGAGGGTTAAGATTTAAAATTTTCCAATGTGGTAAGGATTTGTTTCACAATCTCATTTTAATAGGGATTGTTTATGCTAGACTTTATATTGAAGGAAATTATTAGAAAATTTTATAATAAACTCCTTTAATTGTATTATCTAATGTTTATTCATGATATTTTAAAATAATTGAAGCATTTCCCTCTC
This sequence comes from Viscum album, assembly GCA_963277665.1. Classification (NCBI taxonomy): domain Eukaryota; kingdom Viridiplantae; phylum Streptophyta; class Magnoliopsida; order Santalales; family Viscaceae; genus Viscum; species Viscum album. The sequence goes on along the minus strand of OY728128.1, from coordinate 2,075,374,370 downwards.
TTTGGTGCTAAATATTATTGAGAAAATTGTTTTAATAAAATCTTATTTTATTTCTCTCTTTGGTCAAGAATATGTTTTTTTCCCAAACCATGTTCTCTAAAAATGTTTTCAAAATGTTTTTAATATTATCATATGATTTTTTAAATTCATTTTAACTCATTAATGTATTTTTACAAAAAATAAGTAATCGTTTTGTTTTTTTTTCAAAAAATCTACTTTTTCCTTTTCTTACAAAAAATATAAAAGAAATATTTTTTTACATATTTGAATGAATGGAAGTTTCCCCCTATCATGAAAAATAATTTATTTTATGTTTTTTATATGTTTACAAGGTTAATTTCAAATAAATCCTGATATTGTTGAAATTTTTAGTTTTTAAAATTGATCTTCAAGATCAAAAGGTTATTTTCCTCAAAACAAATTTAATTATCTTCTTATGGTATTTTTATTCTTCCAAAATATAAACCCTTTATTTTACTTATACTTAAATTGGGATATTCTACAATGATAAAATCATTATACTTTATATGGATGGTTTATGATCAATTTAATCAAGGAAGGTATTGACATTCACTTTCTTGATTAATTTTTTAGTCATTACCTTTACCTTAGAAAGTCTTATTTCTTATGATCAATAAACACTATATTTATATTAAATATCCATATTAATTATATCAGGGATATTATTATTCCCTATATTTTATAACATTTATACAAATAATGTTTTACTTTGAAATTTATTTGATCGATTAGGGAAATATTTATGTTCCATATTCATTATTCAATAAAAATATTTCTTGATAAGACATTTTGTATGAATTAAATAGATCATTCGATATATGAGGAATGAATTGGAAATATACTAATGGTTGGGGTCCAGATATATATAGACCCTAAATTCATCAATTGTCTTAAGATATGAATTTGTTGGCTTTCCATTTAAATGGGTTTAGTGTATACCTACCCATCGATTACACTATCTTGGTTCAAGGGCTTAACAGTGTAGATATTATAATGTATGAGATCATGAAGTCCAATATTTATCATTTCTTTTATTGATAATTTATTTATTATTATCCATTATATTATTCACATATTCGTTTTTTCACATGTTATTGAGTAAACAGTCTGTGTGTTAATTTATGTACCTTTCTATATTAATTATCCCTTAACTAATCATGATAGTCAAGTTATTGATAAAATGGCAAGGGTGTTCATATATTTACTTTATAATATTGATTATCTTATATTTTTTCATAATAACATCCATTATACATAACCCTTATTGATCATCTGCAATCACCCTTATTTTATTTATTTTTCCTACTATATGAATAATGAATCCCTAAATAAATTAAAATATAAAAAATATTCACCCTCAATATGTTATATTTTTATATTATAAATTTCAATGTGAGATTCAGGTATGTATCTAGATTACCAAAACTACGAAAAGATTCGGTCCATTGGGATATGATCCCCTGTATTTTGAACAAATTTAATAATTTAACCATCGACTCTAGGATACTAGGGTTGAGGTCTTTACAATTGGTATCAAGGATATTTTAATAGAAAACTTAGGAACTAGATTTTATAAATCATAGATTAGAGAACATAATCCTATGAATGAATTTGACGATAAATATATAAGAACATCCAAGAGTTTTTCTGAGGAATAGATTATGTGTATTTTCTTAGAAATACATGTTTCTATAGATAGTAAAATTCTAATTGGTTCTAGAAAATTTGTACCTTAGAATACTAAATCTAAAAAGGGATATTAGGATTTCAATCAATCATCACATAATGTATGGAAAAAGGCCTTACTGTGAACCTATTTTGACACTAATGGTGGATATTCTTTGATAATTCACATTTTATTACCAAAACAATATGAAGTAATTGAATAGATTATTTAAATGAATGAAAAAATACACCCCTCCTCATTGGTATGAGTCAAGGAGAAATTTCTAATTGGTCTTAAGAGACATCCCTAATATGCCAAATTTTTGCAATAAATGTTTAAGGGATTCAATGTACGTGGGGGACGATTTTACATTTGAAAATAAAACAAAAATACAAACATGTAATAACCAAATAAACCACAACATGATGCATGATATCAATGGAAGATAACTCAAAATAACCCGTTGTTATTAAAAACAACTAGAATTAACTACCATTGTAGAAAACTAAAAAATCAAAGCATTCAAAAAAAGATAAACTAACAAAACTCAAAGACACCAAGGACATATCTCCAAAATCCAACTCCAAATTAATTTTCTATAATCATGAAGTAACACTATAGAAGTGAAATGATTTACCTTTAACTCTGTCCTAGTAAACAAAATTTTCAAAAGAACCAAAGTAACCAAGCAGGGGTGAGTAATGAAACTCAGTAGATTTTCCCCCAATGACTTCTCTACTCATTCCTCTATGATAGACCTTTTTAGTAAATTATATAATCAATTTACATAATAAAATTTATATAAAACAACTTGAAACAACTTATCAAAAAAACCAAAACTATGGCCACAAAATAAACTTCCTACACTAAAATAGTTTTCCATTAAAACAAATATCAGAGTTCTTTAGAATCATTCAATACATCCATTTTTAGCATACCCCATTCCAAACCACATATCCACACATCTACACATGGATAATTTATTATGAAATTTTCATAATCATGAGTATTTTCTCATCAATATACCAATTTATCACATGGTAGTTAATTCCCATGTTCTATTACACCTTTGGAATATAGCCCAATGTCAAATTTCAATAAATCCTCATAATTAAATATGAACACATACCACCATGTATGCATAATTCCCATGGAAATACCATCATGTCATAACTTTTTAAATTTCCAAATCAATTTAAATGCCGAAACCATTTCAATTTCAAAAAAATTCCAATTTCAAAACCATTTTAGTAAAACAAAATTTTTATTGAAAAACCTTTTCCCATAAATCGAGCCAGGAAAATATTTTAAAATAATCATTTTAAAATCATTTATCTAATCACATACACAATAAATCCTCAATTTCACAAAAATCCACAAACCATCACTAAAGAAGGTTTGTGCCAAGATTTTCACACCAATTTCACAATCAATTTCTGTCAATTTAATAATTTTTAAATTGACACCTCATATTTAAAATAGATTAGTTTATATTGAAGCCATATACCTCAAGTTTTATGATTATAATGAAGAATGGAATGAAAATGCACATGAAACTAGGTTGAATATCAATAAACCCCCTTTATATATCATTCCCTATCATTAACAAAGCCAAATTTATTTATATTTCACATCCCCAATATTTTATCTATCCATAATGGACATAGATCTATGAACTGATAGAGATAGAGAAGAATATCTAAGAAAACCTACCAATAACTACCAAGAAAGATGTCTTACCATGAGAATCTATCTTCAAAACACCAATAGAGGCCATTGAATCACTTCCAAAATGATAGGGAGAGGTTGTCCAACCTTTTAGAATAAAAATTATAAGTTAGTAATGATTTAGGGATAAAACAAGGAATTAAAACACAAATTCAACCTAGATCCACTTTTTTGTATATGGTTTTCTAACCACACATAGTTTAGTTGCACTATTAGGAAAACTATGCGCCAATCACTGCATCATTGATGAACCTTGCACAGTTGGCCCACATAGTTTGTAAACTAGGTTTCAACCATAAAAAATCCCATGGTCTAATATATCTTGGTTTCTCCTAGGCTTCCACATGGTTTTGATAACCCATGTGCCACCCTTGAACCTTCCCTTTAGCCCATATCTCAGTTTTCACGGTCTCCTGTAGAAAATGGACAGTTTTCCCAAATCATGCTCAAACCATTAACCTATATAAAAACCCTGAAAAACATTTCATAAGGTCTCAAAAACTTCTAAAACATCACCCATATAAATTATATACTTAAAAATCATAAGAAAAGGGTTACTTGAAACTAAGGGTGGTACATTCTCCCCACCATTGACCTTTATATTCCTAAAACGTTGAAAACCCGCATTTCCCTAAAAGATTTCTAAACATTGATATTTCATTTTTTCCACATATTCCCAATTATCTTCTTTAATCTAACTAAGTTTCCACAAATCATACAATAAACCAATTCTTTTCCCACAAAATACATTCTATTGCCTATCCATAATTTGCACCACAATATATTCCAACAAATCATCCATATCTATTTTAACATGATCTCATCAAATAACATTGTCAATATCAGGATGACATTTTTAAAATAATAAAAATGGAACGCATTATGGTCTGCAATGAAATATGTTGACTATGCCAACTGATATCCAACCTTTCCAACCCATTCTAGTATCTTAATAGGGCCTATATATCGAGGATATAACTTTCCCATATTCTCCAAACGCTGATGCCCAAGTATTGGAGAGATTATCAACAACATATGATCAGTCATGGAGAAAAAATGGCATTCAATGATGACCTGTATATGATTTTTAACTACTCTAAGCCATCTCAATTCGTTTACTGGTCAACAAAATCTTCTCCATTGTCTCTTAGACAAGGCTCAGCCCAACCAGTGAAGTCTCACCTATTTTCACCTAACATAGTGGGGAATGATAAGGAATCACATAAAATTATTCAAAATTATCCATTTGTTATTGAGTAATAATAACTTTTGTTATAAGAGAACTTCACTAATGGAACATTCTCTTCCAATGATCCCCAAAAATCTATTATACAATCCTATGACATGTCTTCCAAAGTTTTTATCTTTCATTCAAAATATTCTTCCATATGAGGATAATAAACCATACACATAGTAAACTGAGTCCCAAGGTATTTTTATAAGGATTTCCAAAAAAGAGACATAAACCTCTGATCTCAGTCTGACATGATCGAAACTGGTACACTATGCCACTACCAATTCTCATATATTTATTTTTCACATGTCCTCCACCATATGAGTCTCACAAATAATAATTAAATGTGTCGACTTTATGATCTAATCCACTATCACCCAAATGGAGTCATGATTTTTAACCGTTCTTGGAATACCTTTATCAAAATCTATATATATATATACTCCAACATCCAAACAAGTATAGGTAAAGACTAAAACATACATGCTGGTCACTGATGCGCTGCCTTATCCTCCAGATAAGTTAATCATTTTGAAACAAACTCAGTGGCTCTATTTTCATATCGACCCACAAAAAATATTCTTTCAATGACTTATATGAGTTCTTTATTCTAGGATTAATATCCCATCGTGAGTGGTGGTAAGCAAGAAGAATTTGTTCCTGAAAAGCCATAGGTATCACCATCTGATTTGTGAACAACAGCACTGAACTATCATCCAGTTCTCATCCCTCAATGGTCTCCCCACTACTATGTTTTGAACTCATATCCACACAATCTAAGTCAGATGTTTATGCCTCTTTATCCATATTAACCAAATCAATAACCCAATAAACAAGAAAGAAAACTGCTACATCACCTCAGTCTTCACATTCCATGTTTATTTCTTCTATCACTGACATTAATTGCCACTAGTCTGAATCATCTTTTGTTGATAGAGAATATGAATTGAGGTTTATTGAAACTTCCACCAAATTTTCCTTTCCCGATGTATGCATCAAGTAAACGTAAAATATTTTGAGATACTTCATCCATCTTCTTTATCATAGGATAAAATATCATTGTTAGGAAATATTCTTCAAACTCTTATAACCTATAATTATAATACATTTATCACTGAAAAGATAATGATACCAAGTATTCAAAGCATGGACTACAGAAGCTAACTTTAAATCATGTGTTGGATAGTTATTCACATGTATCAGTAACTATATTGATCCTCAAGAAACAACATGATCTACCTGCATGATAACACATCCCAACCCTAATCTATAAGCATCACTGTACATAATGTACCCTTTTCCTGATTTCCAAAAAATAAATATAGTTGAATATGTAAGGTGAACCTTTAGCTCTTGAAAATGCTATTGAAATTTCTCATCCCATTGGAATGGAATATTATTCTTTTCAAAATCTATGATATGTAAGGATACTCAAGATAAGTCATGAATAAAGAATCGATAATATCTACACAATCTAAGAATGTTATGTATCTTGAAGACATTATTCGGTGATATCCAAGATGTGATAGCCTCTATCGTTTCTAGATACATAGAAAAACATATTTCTGAAATTATATGGACAAGGAAATGTACCTATTGTATCCAAAACTCCAACATAGATTATATGGAATACAAACGATGATCCCTCAATATTCCCAATATTGTCTCCAAGTGTTTCTCATGATCAGCCCTTGTCCTTGAATACACGAGTATATAATCGACAAACATCACCACAAAAGAGTTCAAATATCTTTTAAATATAAAATTCATAAATTCCATAAATTCTTCTGGTTAATTAATAATACCTAAAGGCATTACCACAAATTTATAATGGCCAGATCTACTTCTAAAATATGTTTTCAGAATATCCTCCTTTTGAACCCATAATTGATGATATCCTGATTGAATTTCATTTTTGGAGAACCAATGAGATCCCCTAAATTGATACAATAGATCATATATGTGTGGTGTTGGATATATATTATTTATCATAACATTGATATTCTTATGATAATCCACACACAACCGAAGAGTTCCACATTCCTTTTTGAAAAATAAGATTGGATCTACCCACAGAGACGTGCTCGTCTGAATGAATCCTTTGATTTCTATCTCTTTTGACAAAAATTACAAGTCCCTTAACTATTTTGGTTCCATTTGATATTATGGAAGTTAAATATTACTGGTCCCTAGAAGGAGACCAATCGTAAACTCCACTTCCCTTACAAGTGATAACCTCAATAAATTTTCAGGAAACACATCTGGAAAATGGTCCATAACTTTTACAAATACTCTTTTCTCAATCTCTTTGATTGATGCTAATGATAATGCTTGTAATTTATATGAGTGAATTATAACTATTGGTTTAAACAAGCCCATTTAACATGCCCCTATACTCCTTTATTTATTAAATTGAGGCTTGATGCCATCCAAATTTGTAAAACTGACTATTCGTATATAATGGTCGATGTGATCCTTGAACATAGTCATGAAATATATAATGACCACTTTTTCAAAAACAACCATCTTAATCATAGAGAAATCCCATTTTTTCTCTACTCCATCAATGGTTATAGATCATGCACTATACATGAACGCATGATACTCTCTTTGACCAAGATGAGTTGATGTTTTATCATATAAGGAATAATCTAAACTTTTAAACTAAATGAGTCTAATATGTGAGAAGAAATAAATAAATGGTAATAACCCATATCAAACAACACTTGAATAATAATGTAATTCAAAATAATTGTACCTCTCATGGTCAATGGTCTAGACTGATCATTCACCATAACCTGTTCATCCCATCTAATGGCTTTATCACTGTAGTTTTTTCCTTATTTTCTAGTTGAGATTTCCATTTTTGAGGATTCATGGTATTAATAGAATCACCATAGAATGATCCGTTCTTATAATAAGACAGATTCTTCTTCCCTCACCCCATCAAACTATATGACACCTGTAACACCTAATAAGATTCCCAAACACCCAACCTTGGAGCACGAAAAAAATAGTGCTAAAGATGCCCCATCTGATTGTATAAGTGGTATGATCTAGATGGTGTCATACATTATTACTTCATGTGGTCAAACAAACCACATTTAAAAAATCCTGGATGGATATTTGGACTTGGAGTAATATTTAATGATCTAGTCATTGGATTCTGATTCGTTCCCCCACCTTGGAAATAAGTGTCCCTCTTTGTCTTTCTCCCCACGTTACAGTTCCCACTATTTACCATAGATATTAACATACTTCCTCCTCCCATAAATCATGAGATGTATATTTCATCTACCGATTATCTATAAAACATCTATGTATTGTACACAATACATTACATATTAATTGTAACACCTAAAAACACTGTGAAATATTTTTTTCAAATTAATTTAATCATTTTCATTTTTTTCATTTCACAAAATATTGAATGTGGATTTTATTTTATGAAACAAAACACTATTTTTGGATGGAATTATACACAACACCAATATAATCTTGTACTACACACAACACTATCTTATCTTTCAGTATACAAAACACTCCTTTTCGCTTGTGTTACACATAATGTAGAATTTCATCGATATCTTGCATTACACGCAAGACTTAGTTTTATCCAACTATAATATATTATTAAAATTTAATTATTTAATATAATTAGATGTAAACTAGTATTTAAACTATAATTTATTAATATTATTAACTAAATTATTAAAGTATATAATTTTTAATATCAATTCATTGGTTCCCAATTAATATATATTCCATTTGATTATAAAGATAATAGTTTATGCTCCTAAAGTATTTTTGACTAAATATATTGAATTAATTTAATTTATTGAATGATATTAATGATATATATATGTTATATATTCCACGAAATATTTATGGTATTCATCCAAAAGATTCTATAGGAACAAGATAAAAACAACCCCAATTTTATGGATAAGACCCTATATTTCTCAAAAGGGTAATTTTACCAAATTTTAATGGCGAACCCAGTTTAAATATAAATTTTAAAGAAATTATACTTTTTATATGAAAAAATTAACTTTTTAATTGAAATTGGGGTATCAAAATTTACTTTGGTTGAATTATTGGTATTTTTCTAACAAGATACATTTTTTGTTCAATAGTGAAACATACTACATTTGATTCAAAAGCAACTTATTCATATAATTTATTTATATAGTTATATGATATTTTAAATTTGTTTTGAAGTTTAGTTAGCAAAATTATAAATCAATAAAACCAATTTAGTTCATTTTAATAAATTTTATAATGAAATTAGACATTAAAACATTTTGATATTTCTATCCTTTAACTATAAAAGCATGTGTTTTCCTTGTGTATGTGGGACTAATTTTAAATATAACTTGTCCAATTATATGAATTGAATTTGGTAAAATGGATAAAATATTTATAATAATAAGTTAAAAATTATATTATAAGATTAGTTCCATTTTTTGGAATAAAAAATTTTACCATGGTAAAAATTTATTTACCACGATATAGGTAAAAAATGACACATGTTAAAGTTTAAAGGGTAAAGTCTTGAAATAACTAAAAACTACAACATTTAACATTTTTTTGAGGTGTTTCTCGACCCTATAATTAATCAAAAATATTAATTTCTAGACAAATTTGTTGAATTTAATGCCACCTCAAAATGGTTGGCTTTAAATATAAAATATTCATTAATTGATCACTTAAATCCTCTTTTCCTCAAGTATAAATACCACCCCTCACGTCCCCATTTCCACCCACAAAGCCTTGTAGCTCCTAAAATATCTACCCAACCCTATCCTACACACTATCCCCTACTCCAAGTGCTTTTTTGTCACAAAAAAACCAAATCCAAGGTCATAAAGGGTATCTCAAGTTGGTGATATTCAAGAAGAAATTTTACAAAGTACCTCTCTTAAATTCTTTTCTTTTTCTACATTATCCTCACCTCCTTTATCAATTTATGTATGATAACTCCATAATCATGTATATAATATAATTTTATGTTTCTAATTGAATATATCATATCCATTCCATTTCTCTCATCCTCTTATTCAAATAAATGAAATTGTTGTCCAAGTTATGTTGGTTAATCTTCTCTGTGAATAATATTTTTGTTCCTTTTCCATTACCACCTTCATGGATGGTATTAAAACTATTATATTATAATTAAATAATATTTTAATATTAATATTATAACAGATTTTATATTCCTTAAATGATATATTAAACATACCTTATTCTTTCCATATTTTGGATACACGATAACTTAGTTTTTGGACGTGTGGACTACCACCTCCTCAAAGTGATGTGATTCATTCACAATTCACATGGAATATATTAAGGATTGTTTTAGTGAAAATATATGATATGAATGAAATGTTAATTTTAATTTAAATATATTATATATATACACATATTTACATATATTTCATTTACTTGTTTTCTTTCAATACAATAAGAAAAAGAAAATAGCGTTCATGTGTACGTACAACCAACCATCTACATGAACGGTGATTTTAGTTTATATTTAAATATTATTATAAATAATTATATATTCAATATATAATATATTTTTATATCATTTTATATTCTGAACATAATTAAATCTTGAGAATCAAGAATAACAAGTCAAAACACGTATGGTTAACAAAGAAAATATCACCTAAAACATAACTTAAATTATGAGTTAATAATAAATGGGTAATATAATGTCATAAGTAAATAAAATATGGTATTATAAATATGAATATGTTGGTTTTATACATAAATAATAAACTTATACTAATTATACATGAGGTCTAGACCTATTTTTAGGAAGTCATACGTGATGTAAGGGAATTTTATCTCACTTTTTATATTTGTGAGATACATACCGCCACTATTTCTTTTGTGTGGTGTATATATTAAAAATGATGCATTATATTATTATTATTATTAAATTTATGGGTATTTAAATATATATTATTTTATCTTTCTCTATTAGGTTTTATGTTTCAAAAGGTTTTTAAGAGTTCTTTATAAGTTCTCAAGGAAAACAGTTTTGAAATAGTTTTTAAGCTTATTTATATGTTTCAAGGGAAAAGGTTTTAAATGTGTTTGAAAGTTTGTATTATATTATTTCATGTTAATTTTAAAAAAACTAAATTTTTTTTATGTTTTATAAAACAATTTTCAAAGAAGAAGGAGATTTCCCTCATGAAATATTTTTAAAAGACATTTGAAAACTATTTCCCAACTAAGATGAATTCATTGGTTTTAATCCTGACTTTATGGGGAAATTATTCAGTATTTCTATTAATATTATTTTTCTAAATGGATGATGTTTTTATGGAATGATTTTTTTGAAACCCATTCTTCTTTCATGGGTTATATTGTTTTGAAACCCACTTCTTTTCATAGGTTATGATTTTGATGAAATGATTATGAAACCTTTATATTTTTTAACAGGTTATGATATGATTAAAAGTTTATGATACCCATTTCATTTCAAGGATTATGATGTTTTTTTAATTATGTTTTTGAATAAATATGTATGATTTTATTATGATATGGGCGGTACATATATCCCCCTTCAATAAATTGCGTGATAATAAATGTTTTATGAGCTCAATAGAGTACACAGGAGGGAATCCCAATCTCGAAAGAAGATGGTGCACTGGTGGACATCCCAAGACCAAAACAAGAGGGTGTGTGGGTGGAAATCCCAATCCCAAAACAATAGGTTACACATGTTGACATCCCAATCCCAAAATAATAGGGTACATGAGAGGTCATCCCAATACCAAAGCAGGTACACAGGTTATTATCCCAAGCCTAACATGTTGTGAAGGTCTTGGTAGGTAACCTTTATGTATGATATTATATGCATATGTGTCTACCACAAATTCCACACATTATTCCTATATTATTCTTTCGTGTATTATTTTCTTTATTTAATTATTATTTATGTCTTATTAATTTCCAATATTTCTTCCATGATTCATGTTTATGGTCTTTTATATGCAGGGTGTGATATTATGATGTTATGATCACAGTCTCATACCCCTGTGCTCTTGTTCATGCTTACATATATCCATTTTCTTCCCTTACTAAGCATCTGATCTCACCCCCTTTTACATGTACTTACCCTTATTATGAAGATATTTATTAATTATGATGTGTCTAAGAAGGTTTATAGTCATGAAGAACTTAGTGGGAGATAAGGTGGCTCACTTATGAACCAGATGTTTATGTTTCCAAGTTTCCAATTGAACTAAACTAATACAGTCTTTGGGTGTTGGTTTGTATAATATGTTAATTATTCTGAAAAATTTATGTATTTTCATGTATGTCAAGATAGGGTTTTTACATTTGGTATTAGAGTGAAATTTTAGTCACCCTTTGGGAACTAGGAAGAGAAAACATACAGAGATCTCTAGTGATATTTCAAGGGATATTTTTATGGATGTATCTAAGGATAATCCTAAAGTGTTGTAGATTTAAAATTAGGTATCACGATTTATACATCTTATCAGTAATTTTCCATGATTATGGGGTTTTACATTATGATAAATTTTTATCACACTTTTCTTCCTTGTTTTATTCAATAGAGTGAACCAAAATGAATTGGATTAACATTGGTTATGATGGAAAATATATGGATGAGTGGTCAAATGGGATGATCGCTAGAGTGAAGGATGTCATGACTATGCCTATTCAGTTTTCGAGGAAAATTATCAACAACATGTACCTCAACCAACTCTTAGGCTCACCAAGGAATACAAGAAAGGATTTCACTAAGATTTTAGTTAATGGAGACCATGGAGAATATAATATTTAGTTTCCTTTATGTAAATATTGTGAAAAGAATCACCAAAGTTAATGTCTTAGAGGAAAAATAAGGTGTTTTGATTATGTAAAAGAATGACATAAAGCAATTAACTGCAAAGGAATCATGAAGGGTTTGGTTAACCAAATGGATGGTAATATTGGCCACACTAATACATAATTGAAGGTCAAATTTTTATGTGTGGAATTAATGGTAATTATTCAAATAGATTTTTAAAGGGGAAATCTCTGGAATAGAATTTTCAATGTGGTACAAGTAATGGTTATATACCTAGTGATGATGAGACTATAGAATAATTTTAAAAGAAAAGAGGTATTAATATATAGGATGATGTATCATTTTTAATGGATTATGAACAGAGTGAATTAATTGAAGGGTTTATGTATTTTGATTCAATAATTTCGTTATATGAATGACTAAATATAAAAATATTGTCTAGTTTGTGTTATTCTCTCAGGATTTATATGTTTATGTAGAATTTTTTTATAGAATATAAGGTTGATTTAATATAAAGTTGGAATTTTCACTAAGGGAAGATGACCCTTAATATTTTCCTTATGTTAAGATAATTATGTTTGGATAAATATATGTTGGATATGAATAAGTAAATCAGACGATACAGGTTATTTAAGGGTTTTTTGACAAGTGGGTTATGCTATCATGAATGATGTTTACAAATTTCTGGGACTTAATTAATATATCCAATAAATTTTGGAATAATTAAACATGCATGATTTCAATAAGGATGTATGGAAATTATGGTTATTACCATAACTCAAGAGAATACAAGATAGAGGCATTCACATTTTTTGAATGTGATAACCAATACCTACCCTATGATATATGGAAGATAAATATTAATATATTTTATTTCAGTTTTGGATTTTTATCTTTTAAAATTATTATATGGTTATCCATTTATGGAATTGTTTATAGTGTACATCATAAGAGGTTTTAGTGATTAAAGTATTATCTCTCCATTTTAGGATTTTTGCATATTTTATAACTGGTGCTAGCATTTGTATTGTGATAAAGAAAAATAGAACGACCTATCATTCTATTTTTGAATCTCATGATCTTCTAATAATAAATTCAAATTCATTTCTTAGAATAATAGAAATTGATCAAGGCACAAAAAAGAGTGAGGTTGTCTTGAAACTAAGTAAGTATGTCTTCTCATGAAAATTCTTCAACATTAGTAAAAGGGTCATCATGTAAAATGATGTCAGGTTATCATTATTTTTTTAGATATCAATTACCTCTTTCATTCTTCTTTAGTTTATGGTCTTGTGATTTTGGAAATTATTTGGATCACACAATTTCTAGTGATCAGTGATCTCTATCAATATGTACGATTATTTATGCTTTTCCACCATGCCCAAATATTCACTTATGTTCTCATATATATTTATGGTTTACTTTAGGTAACCGTTATTTCCCAATTTTCCTTTTTAAAAGGATATTTTAGTATTTTTTTTTATGATGTGGGTTTCTATGAAAGAAACTAAAAAGTATCAATACTTTAATAACCTAGAACACTATTTATGGTGAAACTCATTTTAAGGGGAGTAGAATGTAGGCCCCAATAAATTTTTTGAATTAATTTAATATTTTTTATATTTTTTATTTCATGAAATACTAAATATAGATATTGTTACATGAAAAAAACACTATTTTTTATTGCATTATACACTACACCAGAAAATTTTGTCCTACATACAACACTATCTTAGCTTGCAGTATACACACCACTGTTTTTGTCTAATGTTAAACACGATGTCAAGTTTTTTTCAATAGCTTGTGTTACATTCAAGACTAAGTTTTATTGAGCAATTGTATATCATTAAAATATAATTATTTAGTATAATAAGATATAAAATGTAATTAAATTATAATTTATTAAAATTATTAACTAACTTAAGAAAATATGTGGTTTATAAGATCAATTCATTTGTTAACAATTAATATATATACCATTTTATAATAAAGAATATAGTTTTATTCTCCCAAAGTCATTCTGACTTAATAAAATGAATTAATTTAAATTATTAAATGATATTAATGAAATATTAATGTTATATATTTAATAAAATATTTTTTATATTCATATAATATATTTTATAGGAATAAGATAAATAAAACCGCAATTTTACACATAAAACCATATATTTTTTAAACGGGTTATTTTACCTGCTTTTAATGGTGAACCCATATTAAATCTAAATTTTGACAAATTTTGAGTTTTTATTTGAAAAAATAAACTTCTTATTTTAAATAAGAGTATGAAAATTTACATTGGTTGAATTTTTGGTATTTTCTGATAAGATTCATTTTTTGATGAATAGTCAAAAATATTACATTTTATTTGAATACTACTTATTCATCTAATTTATTTATATAGTTAAATTTTATTTTAAATTGGTTTTAAATTAAAATTAGTACAATTATATATAAATAAAACTAATTTAGGATATTTTATGTAATTTCATATTGAAATTAGATATTAAAACATTTCAAACTTTTGAGTTGTTCAGTTTAAAAAACCCGCATTTTCATTGTGCCTACGGGATAAATTTAAAAAACAATTTTTCCAATTATTTGAATTGAATTTGGAAAATTGGATTCCATATTTATACTAATAAATTTAAAATTATGTTTTATGGTATATTTAATTTTTAGGTATAAAAAATTAACCATGGTAAAAAAATATTTACTATGGTATAGGTAAAAAATGAAATGTGTTAAAGTTAAAAGGATAAGGGCATAAAATACCTATAAACTAAAACATTTAAATGTTTTTTTGAGTTGTGTATTGACCCTAAATATCCTCTAAAATATTAATTTCTAACCTAGTTATTTGAATTTAATTCCACCTTAATATTCTTGGCTTTAAATATAATATATTCATTAAGTAATCACTTAATCCCACCTATCCTCAAGTATAAATACAACCCTCACCTCCCCATTTCAACCAAAAAAGCCTTTTAGATCCTCAAATATCTACAAAATATTCTACCCCTCAATATTCTCACATAAAAGTGATTTGGGTCTCACCAAAAGACCATATACAAGGTCCTCAAGGGTATCTTGAAGAAGTTATATTCAAGAGCTACTTTTCCAATATACCTCTCTTAATTTATTTTCTTCTTCTACTTTATCCTCAACACATTCATCCTTAAATGAATGATCACTCCATAATAATGAATATTCAATAGTAATATGTTTCTAATTTAAAATCTCATATCCATTTCATTTCTAACCTCCTCTTATTCAATGAAACGAAATTTTTGTCCAAGTTATGTTGGTTAATCGCCTCCGTAAATAATATTTTTATACTTTTTCCAATACCGACTTCATAGATGATATTAAAAATATTTTTTTCTAGTTAAATAATATTTTTATACATATATTATAACCTATTTTATATTTTTTAAATGTTACGTTAAACATACCTTCATGTTTTCTATATTGTGGATATAATATAACTTTGTGGACGAGTGGACTACCATCTTCTCAAAGCGATGTGATTTTTTCACACTTCATATGAAATGTACTAAGGATTTATTTAGTAATAATATATGATATTAATTATATATTAATGTTACTATAATTAATATATATATATATACATATTTACATACCTGTTATTTACTTTCATTCTTTCCTTGTGACAAGAAAATGAAAATAGAATTCATGTGTATGTACAGCATACTATATCCATAAAAGGTGTTTTTATTTTATCTTTTATAATTACTATAAATAATTATATATTGAATATATAATATGTGTATATAATGTTTTATATTCTAAAAATAATTAAATTTTGAAAATCAAGATTAAAAAGTCAAAACATGTACACTTAATAAAGAAAATGTCACCGGAAATGTAACTTAAACATGGAGTTAATAATAAATTGGTAATATAATTTCATAAATAAGTCATATATGGTATTATAAATATTAATGTGGTTCTGATATAAGTTAATAATAAATATATACTTATTATAAAGTAGTTTTAAACATGTTTTAAGGAAGTCAAATGTGTGGTGATGGAATTTCATCTCACTTTTTATATCTATGAGATACATGCCATGTTCACCACTATTCTCTTTTTCTTGGTGTATATACTAATAATGAAAGTATAATATGATTATTATTATTAAACTTATGTGTATTTACATCTCCATTCTATGATATTTATTTAATTGGGTTTATGTTTCAAATGGTTTTTAAGAGTATTTTATATGTTTTCAAGGAAAATGGTTTTGAAATAGTTTTTAAGAATCGTTATCAGTTACATGGGAAAAGGTTTTCAAAATGTTTTAAAGAATAAATTACAAATTTTACTGTTTTTCTAAGAAAATATTTTTCTAGAGGATTTATTTTCTAGAAATAATTTTTCAAAGAAGAATGATATTTTCCTCAAGAAATGTTTTCAAAAGTCCTTTCAAAACTATTTCCCATATAAGAAGGCATCTATTGATGTTACTCATGAATTTACGGGGAAATGATCAGATGTTACCATTCATATTATTTATCTAAATTGATTATGTTTTGATGTAAGTATGTTTATGAAACCCATTTCTATTTCATCGGTTATATTTTTTCGAAACCCACTTCTTTTCACATGTTATGATTTTAATGAAATGTTTATAAAACCTTTACCTTTTTTATAGGTTGTGATATGATTACATTTTTATGATACCCATTTCATTTAATTTATTGTTATATGTTTTTAATGATTTTCCGGAACACATATGTGTGATTTAATTATGATATGGGTGGGACCTATATCTCCCTCCAATGAATTAGATGATAATAACTAATTTTTGAGATCAATAGGGTACACGGGAGGGAATCATAAGCCCAAAACAAGAGTGTACATGGGAGGGAATCCTATGTTTTTCTTTCGTGGATTATTTTCTTTATTTCATTATAATTCATTTTTTATAAACTGTCAATATTTATTCAATGATTAATGTTTATGATATTTTATATGGAGGGTGTGATCATCTAATGTTATGGTCATGTTCTCATACTACTATTCTCTTGTTCATACTTACATATAACCCTTATTTTCCCTTAAGGAGCATCTGATCTCACCCTGTTTTATGTTTCTTTCCACAGTTTATGAAGATATGTATTAATTATGATGATTATAAGAAGGGTTATAGTCATAAAGAACCTAGTGGGAGATAATATAGCTCACTTATGAAGCATTTGTTTATCATTCCAAGTTTCCAAAAGAACTAAACTAATACAGTCTTTGGGTGTTTTTTTGTAATTTGTTAATTATTTCACCAAATTTATTTAATTTACATGTACATCAATACAGGTTCATTACAGTAATCTTTAAGAGAACCTCCTATCTCAACCCCGATTCAATGATGTGTGCCTTTTTGGATTCACTATCAGAAACCATAAGTGAAAAATACACTAAATTCATTAATTTAGCTGTATACTCCATGACAGAAAGATTTTCTTGCTTCAAACTAATGAAATGCGTCATTCTTTGAATTCTGAATGTGTGAGGATAAAATTTTTGTTGAAAAATTCAATAAAATATTCTCATGAAAGTTCTTGGTCTAATCTATATTGAAAAGTTATATCCCATCACTGGCGTGCAAGATCTTCTGGCATGTAATCCACCGGCTTGACTTTCAATTCTACTGGTCTTCTGATAAAATAAAAAATATGATTCGTCATATTCGGTAATACCTCTACCTTCTCAAGTTCATAATTACCATGAAATATGGGTGTATTCTATTTTTCAAACTGGAATAATGATCCACTTTCCTTGGTTCATCCCTCTTTTTGCCCATATCCACATATTGAAATTCATGGAAACTACTCTGAACCAACTGCTGGTTCACCTGTGGCTCTAGTGCAACGAAAATTTTATCAGCTTCCTCCAATTAGTTTCTATGATTCCTACTAGGTTCCATTTTATAGAAACACAATTAACTATCATAAGTATCACTCCCTATTAACTGAAGGCTTAACAAGTTCAAATTATACCACATCATATTATCCCAATAGTGCTTTCCAAAATTAACAATTTCATGAAAAATCTATACTAAATTTTTAAAATCAAACCATTTTACAAATATCAAAATAATTCCTTTTCAATAGCTCACATTTGAAAATAATTTAAATATTTTTGAAATATCAACACATTGTACTAAATCATTACTCAATATTTAATATGCACGCCTAGTGGGGAGTCATTTCTATATTGCATGTCATGCTCATCTCATTAGATAAACCAATGAAAGTGGTATTTCAATTCCTATAAGTTTCTTGAAAAAAAATTATACAACACCCTATTAACATTATGTTCATCATACAAAAGCTATCTTTATATTTTTATGCCCAAAATTTCATGTTCATATAATCATACACCCATCTAACAACCTAACATAAGTAATAGACCAGAATGAATTTAAACTCCAAGACTGAGAAAATTGAAAACCGCTTGTTAGGAAATGAACGAATAAGTTGATAACATATGTAAAATCCCACCCCTCATCATTGTCTTGAGTCGAGGAGGAATGGCTACTAGGCCATAAGAAAAATCCCCATGATGTGAAATACTAGAAGTAAATGCAAATGGGATTCAATTTATGTGGGGGTGATTTTCCCTTTTAAAATTAAACAACCATCTAAACATTCCACAACCAAATAAACCATTACATGATGCATGATATAAATAGTAGACAACTCAAAATATCCCATTGATATTAAAATCAACTAGAATAAACTACCATAGTAGAAGACAACATAATCAAAGAATTCAGTGAAAGAAAAACTAAACAAGACCAAGACTCTAATGAACTATATCCAAACTCTAAATCCAACTCCAAATCCATGCTCTAGAATCAAGAAGTACCACTAGATAATTGAAATTATTTACCTTTACCTATTTCCTGGTAAAAAAATATAAAAAAGAACCAAATTTACCCAGAAGGGGTGATTAATGAAACTTAATTGATTTTCCCCAATGACTTATCTACTCACACTACTAGGATAGAATTGGTTAGCACATTTTATAAACAATTTACAAAAAACAATATATATTAAACAACATCAAATGATATATCAAATAAATCATTTTAAAAAATCGTTTTTTTACACTATAAAAAATTCATGAATGAAATAAAGTAATTTATTCAAAATCATTTCATCTTTCAATTTTTTGGAATACCCCATTCTAAACCGCATATCCACATATCCACGCATCTGCACATGCATGTTTTGTTATGTAATTTCCATACTCATGAGTGTTTTCTCATTGATCTACCAATTCTAAAAAAGTTAATTAAATCCCATGTTCCATTACACCTTTGGCATTAAGAACAAGGTCATATTCTGAAAAATCCTCATAATGAAATATGAACACACACCACCAAGTATGCCCAAATCCCATGCCAATTCAATCATTCCAAAACCATGTCAAATGGAAAATATATTTCAATTAAAAAACCATTTCAATGCTAGAACAATTTAAATAAAAAAATATTTTAATTCCAAACAATTTTTCCATAAATAGAGCCAATAAAATATTATAAAATCATTTATCAAAATAAATACACAATAATTCCCCAATTTCACAAAAATCCTCAAACTATCCCTAAAGAAGGTTTTTACCGAGAATTACACAGATATTTCACAATCAATTTCAATCAATTTAATCAATTTTTAAACTAAACCATAAATTTCTAAATATAGGAGTCATGATTGAATCCACTAACCTTAGGTTTTATAACAAAAATGAAGAACAATAAAAAAACACCCATGAAATGGGGTTGAATCTATAATAACCCACCTTAGATATCTTACCCTATCATTAAAAAGAGAAATATAATAATATTTTTCCAAAAATAACTTATATATATCCACATAGGATGTATATCTAACAACTGAGATATGTTGAGAAGAATATCTAAGAAAACCCACGAAGAACTATTATGAAAAAAAGGCTTACTGCATGAATTTGGCTTAAAAACACTAAGATAGGAATTTGGATCACTTCCAAAATGATGGGAAAAGGTTATCAATCCTTTTAGAGGGAAAATACTGAGTTAGGTATGTTTTGGGGGAAAAATGGGCATTGAAATACAAAGTTGGACTAGATCCATTTTTTAGGATCTAGTTTTCTAATCATACATGGTTTAGTGGAACGGTTAGGAAACCTATGTGCTAATCATGAGCTAGCCATTGCCTTTAGGATGAAACTCGCATGTTTTGACCACATGATTGGTAAAGTGTGCACCAACCATGTCAAATCATGATGTCACAAGTATCACGGTTTCTCTATGGCTTCCCAAGAGTTTGGGTAACCTATGTGCCACCTCTGCTCCTTCCCTTTATCCCCAGTCTCATTGTGCATAGTTTCCTATAAGAGTTACATGTTATTCCCAAACCATCCTCAAACTGTGAAACTATAGAAGAACCCCAAAAATATTTCAAAAGGTACCCAAACCTTCCCAAACTTCACCCATATACCTTACCTATATAAAAATCATAAATAACGGGTTACTTACTTGAAACTTAGTGTACTACAATGAATGACCATGGTCAATCCTTAGGTTTCATATATTAAAATTAATGTTTCATTATTTAGACATACTATAAATGATTAAATGATTTTACACTATTATTATTATCACTAAAACTATGATTTTGGTTTTATTCACCTACTAGAACCCAAACAAACCATATTAATATTGAATATAATATAATAATGTGGTTAATATAAGTAACCAAATGGGATGATGAATTGATTGAAAGATATCATGATTATGTATAATTAGTTATCATGATATATGATTTGTGACACACACCTTAACAAACTCCTAAACTCACTAAAGAAGAGACGGATGGAGTTTACTAAGATCTAGAGTGGTGGAGGCCATGAAGTAAAGAAGGATAAATTTTCTTCATTTAAAAAATTGGCAAAGAGATATCTATTATAATGTATAAAATGAATAATAAGGTGTTTATTGTGGGTCAAAATGGGAATATAGTAATGAAATGTGGTTTAAAGGTGAAGACTGCAATGGATAGACATAAATTTCATCAAAGAGATCCATTTATAGTCTATTGTCTTAAATATGGGGAATGAATACATTATCTGAGTCAATTAAATATTTTTAACGATAACTAAAAAATTATGAGTGTATGATTTCAAGTTTTATTATAATTTAAATGTACTAGACACACCTCTCTTAGGTTTTATGCAATTGGATTTTCATTAGATTAATTAAATTTTGGGAGAAATTTTATTGGGTTTGAATATACATAACTTTTTGGATTAATGTGATGGATTATTTGGGGTGAATGTTATTTTGTATTTGTAAATATCTGTTTAAGGGTATGAGATAACCATTCAGGTTAAAACCTTATTTACTATTGAGGTTATTGGGGTTATTTGAGATATATGTTTATTTATTTAAAGAATGGACTATTTTAAACCATTGGTTTTATTTTTTAATTTTATATATTAATATATTTGTATTCATTTTGAGTAATATATTAAACTATAACAACCATTTTTTAATAAATATTATAGGAATATATTCTTATTCATTTTTGGATCCTATAATCTATTAAAAGTTAATTTTAGTTCTTTAGGAATAAAAAATCATATTGGATGTTAATTATTTGGAGTAAGAGGTGAAGTGGAAATTGATCGAATTGAGACCAAAGGAATAAATTGTTCTTAAGAAATAGAAATATATCAAGTAATTATATTTCACTATTTTCCTAGATAGTCAAGTAATTCCCCAGCTTTAGGAAAAGGATTTGGAAAAACATTATATTATTTCCTTCATATCTGATGAATCAATGGTCTTTTAACTCATTATTGATTTATGGTTTTTTGGTTGTTGACTTTATTTTAATCATTCATTTTCTTATTATCAGTGATATATATGAGTCTCCAAAATTATTTACATTTTTCTAAAATTTCCATATTTTTACTTCCCACTAATTTTATCTTACTTGTAATCCTATTTATGTGTTATTCTAGAAGAAATTAATATTTCCCTTCCCTTTTTTAAGAAGAGTTTTTATTTACCCTTTTTATGTATGGGTTTCCAATAAAGGTATATTCAAATATAAAACCCTTGATTTCCAAATGTATGTTCAAATTATGAGGGTGAAATTTATTTAAGGTGGGTAGAATACAATATCCTAATATTTAAAAATAATAACATTTTCATCGATTATGTATATGACATGCAATACCATGCTTAAAAATTCCATGAAATATAATTTTTAAATATGACTGTTATAACCATGTCGTTGAATTTGTGGGTGTGGATAGGATTAACTGAAATAGGAAATATGTATATATATATATATGGAGAGACTTACTATTAAATACAAATTTACTAATAATTTTTTAGTAAATAATCACTCAAATTTTTAGTAAAGTCATTTTATGCTTCAAAATCTATTTTCATCAAAAATGGTTTTTTTTCATTTTATGAGTGGGTATTATAATTAATTTATAACAATTATATATTTTTTTTCTAAAATTAATATTTATTTTGAATCATCGTATCAAAATTATATTATTTTTAAATTTTAATATTTTTCTAAAAATTGTACATTTTCAGTGAATTGTGAAAAATACCACTTTTTGTAAAACTATTATTTACTTTCGACAAATTAAGTAATTTAAAAGTATCATTATGATTAAAATTTGATTGAAATTTAAAAAATATTATTTAGTTATAATTAAAATAATTTATTACATTTTAATCATCTTTATACCCAATTTTGTTGTTAGTTTATTTTTAGACTTGGAAATGCATTTTTCATGAAACTATTTTTAAGTGAATAATGTTTCTCCATTTTAATTAATTAAAATAACACATAATTATGATTGATTTAAATGAAATATAAATATGATATATCTAAATTTATTAATTTAAATCCATCTAAAGATGATTACTATTTATATAGTAATGTAATATCATCTTATGCTTCAAAAATATGTTTCTTGAAAACACATTTTCGACACAATTTTTGGGTTTGTTTTTATACTAAATTCTTGAAATTGTTTGAATTCAATTTAATAAAATAGATTAAACAAATTTAATAATCATAATTAAAATTATTTAATAAGGGAAACTTAATTTCTAATTATAATGAAGAGTATAAATGGTAAAAATTAATTACTAGTGTTAAAGTTAAAGCAGGGTTTTGCGTGTTACATTAACTTATGTTATAATTAATTTTTATAACACATAGACTTTTTATTTTATAAATTGGATTTTATATTTATAATAATTGTTTCAAAATTATCTATTAAGGCTCATTTTATTTTACTCTTATAAGGAATAATTAACTAGGTAAAAAATAGTTATCATGGTGAAAACTAAAATGGTAAATGTAAGTAAACATAGAGGATAAGGGAATAAAATGTTTAAAGAAATTATTTTTAGATTTTTTGTCTGTGGATAGACCTTAAATTTCCTAAAATAAATTATTTATCAATTTTAAAGGCACTTAGGGTGGGATTAACATCACATTATTTAATAGTTTGGGGTATTCACAAAATTAACACTCCTCTTTAATTATAAAAGAAAACTCACTCCCCTCACTTATTCACAACTATAAATATATATGGATCAAAAAACCTTAATAACTATCTACGCATAATCATTATAAAATTTCTATAGTTTTGTTCTTCCCAAAATACTAACCCTATAGTCCTTAATAATAGATCCAAAGTAGGTTTCTCTAAGAGAAGATAATCATATTAATGAGGCTCTTTCTTTTTCTTTATTATTTTAACACCTTCAATTATATCATAGAACATGAAATATAAAATCAAACTTATCTACCATATAATAATATGTTGTTATGTTTATGGAATAATATTTATCCATATTCGTCTCCATCAAATGGGAAACAAATCCACCACTTATGTGTATGGCGGGCTGCTGTCTCACAAACTTATGTAATTTGTTTTCCATCACAAGATAGCTTGGATAGTCATAATAAAATAAATAATGAACATGTATATGATATTTATGACATGATATTAATTTTTTAAAATTATTATATCATCCACTTATTTACCCTTTCATATATTAAGGAATGATATTGTCCCTCATGCGTACATATGGCCTTCCATCTCCATGAAGAAATGTCATTCATTTTCCATGTAAAACATTCAAGAATCATTATAAAATGTATTTAATGATGAAATATGATATTTATAACATTAATATTGTATTAACTGACCCACTGGGTCCCACTCAGTCAGTTTAAGACTACACCACCACAACCCCAAGAATGCCTCCATCAGCAAGGTTCTAGTGACAAACACTGAAAATATATACCTAAAATGGGAGGACTTCTCCTAAAGTACATGTATGAATGCACTAAACCATCCTTATACAGATGTGAAATGTAATAATAATAAAATACGGAAACATATAGATTAAAAACAATACATTTAATAACTGTTAGGGAATAGAAAATTTTTTGAAACTGTAATCCAAATTGAAAATGGAAAAATACATTCCCACCTAGAAAAGATATCCCAACCTAACAAAAATTTGAATAGAAAATAGTTGAGAGAGTCAGACTCCAAATCTCCAAGCCCTGACCACTGTACATAGCCAATGAACTCTAGTATCCCTATGATTCTTTTAAATCTCCCCTAATATGTCCATAATTTTAATAAGACATGATATATGCAGTCAAAGACAATTTAATGGTCAGTATTTACATTCCAAATAGTATCCTAATTCCCAATCTGTCACTAATAGCTAGATTTTGGCCATATGAACCCCTCACAACTTCTCCCAATGGAACCTATGTCAGTTCTATCAACACTTCAGATCCTGTATCCATGAATCCACCATAGATACCCACAATCCTCTTTTATTCATCCACAAAACTCTTATCAAGTCATTATGCACACATCCACTGTAAACCTGATGGTTTGATCACACTTGAATCCACCCAGAATTGGGCTCATGTAAAGGGAAGATAAATCAAAAATCAAAAAAAAAGATTAATAAAATACATGCTCAATTATTTAATCAAGGTCAAAACCTAAAATTGATATTCCATACCTAAATTATGGGACTTTCATTGGTGAATAAAAAAATTCCAATGATGATGAAAATCTGTCGTATCCATTGTTTATCGATTCACCTCGATCAAATTTTTTATTATTGTTTAATGTCGATTATCCAAGGGAGGTTATCAGATATTATCTCAACTATCCCAAGATTTATGTGGTTTTCCATATAGAATTTTTATAATGGAGTATTTATATATGATTTTATTAGGTAATTAAATTAAATAAATAATTTATTTATTTTAATTAAATGAGCCCACCATCATCCACCTAGACCGGACATCTAGTGCCAACAAACTATAGGTCACACTTAGGGTAAACCCCACACTCGATATTATCTAATACTCTATTAAAAATATATTCTATTATTTCTGAAAAATTACTCGTGCTTGATATAAATATATCTAATATTTTTATAAAATTAATTCTAGGCTCACCAGGACTCAGAATCTAATGTCGTCTCAGTGCCTGGTTCTGAAAATATTTCTTAATATATTTCAAAGTACATCAAGGGAAATATAGTTTGTGCATTATTGCATACTTTAAATATTTTCATCCTTGAAAATAACAAACTAAATAAAAATGTGGGGATATAAATCCAACATCTATCTATCCCTATCTCATGAAATCTCATGTATGCTCCAATTCCACCACAGCACATGGAGAAAGGAAATGGTTAATCCTACAGGATCCTCTCTTGTCGATCCTTGATTTCCATTTTGCACTCCATGAAGGTGGATCCACCCTAGATTCCCAGCTCACCCCTATCAATAATGTGTGTAGGATCATGCATGTTTCTCCTCAGTTGTGACACATGGAAGATGTAATGAACCTACTCCAACTGTGGAGGTAACTCTATAAAGTAGGTAACCTCACCAACCCTATACAGGATCTGAAACAATATAATAAACTTTGGTGATACCTTTCCTCCCAAGTTGAATCTACATAATCTCATCATGGGGACACTCTCCAGAAAACATTGTCTCTTTTATTAAACTCTAAGGTCATATGATATCAATAAGAATAAGAATTATGTTGGCTATAGCTTATGTTCATCTTCTCATGGATCACCTAGACCTTCTCAATCATCACCTACACTATCTATTTCCCAATAATAGATATCTCACCGAACTCATTCCATTATAAGGATATCCTAAAGGGTATCCCATATATATAATTAAAAGTTTCCATACTAATATTATAGTGATGGATATTATTATAAAAAAATATACTAATGGAAAGTGATCCTCCCAACACTAGACTAAGTCTAACACATAATCCCCCTGTATATCCTTTAACACTTGCATAGTGTGATGGGTATTCCCATCTATCTACTGTTGAAAAGATATAATAATACTCAACTAGGTCCTGAATGCCTCCTACAGGCCTCTCAACATTTGTGATGTGAACCACAAATCACAATCATAGATAATCATTTAGGTAACCCCAAGAAGGTGGATGATATCCTTCATATACAACTTCCTAGAACTCTTCGCTGAACTCTTGTCCCTAATATTATGGAAGTTCGGTAACTTGGTAAGTTAGTAAAATATCACCCATATAGAATCGTGTCCTCTCACTATACATAGAATTATTATCCAAAATTCCATGTATATTTCTTCCAATTTTTTCTCTTGGATCTCAATAGGCTACAACAAACATATTGTAACCTAGTTCTTAGAATTCACCTGTTTACTTGTGAGACACCAAGAGACAAACTCAATAATGATTCACCTCATCCAACCCTCCAAAATTACCACTGAAGGTGTCTCTACTTCATACCTTCAATGGTATGTAAATCCAAATAAGATGTGTGAAACTCCCTCATCACCGCCTCTCACAATGTGAGTA
The DNA here is from genome assembly GCA_963277665.1 of Viscum album. Classification (NCBI taxonomy): domain Eukaryota; kingdom Viridiplantae; phylum Streptophyta; class Magnoliopsida; order Santalales; family Viscaceae; genus Viscum; species Viscum album. Next base: position 2,075,346,929 of record OY728128.1, on the reverse strand, counting down.
GAACCACCATCTATCCTAGGAAAATGATGATATGAGTCCCTTTATCAAAAATCCTTGTAGTGAATCTCTTTTGGATATATACTCACATAGAACTTCAAAGTTTATGTCTCTTAACAAATCCTCCCTTGTATGCTAGAGAATAGGATCAGTCAACACCATCAATTGAAGATAAGTTTCACCCCTATCCTCGATCATGATCAGCTGTAAAATGCCTACTACATAGATATCTCCTCTAATAGATGGGAATGAGACATCTGGATATTGTAATCTTCTACCATGTTTCCCTTACCATTAGTATATACTATATCAAAGTCATAGACTTGAAGTATCTTTAATGAGTACCTCTCTCTTATGTTCATATCTCTCTGGATGAAGACATGCCTTTGAATCTAATGGTTTGAGTAAATAATAAAGCACACCTCCAAAAGATAGTGCATCCACGTCCTTAGAGTGAATACTACCATTGCCAAATCCAGTTGAAGATTAACATATTTATTCTCATGGGGTATCAACTGCCTCATCCCACATATAATCACTAACTTCCTCTTCATCAAAATGCATCTATTCCCAAATCCAAAGGCATCACAATACACTATGTAATCCATGACCTCCTCTGATAGGTTCCAAATATAATCACTATTTACCTTCATCCTAAACTCTTCAATGGAACTTTGACACTACTCAGTATAGGTAAATGGTTACCTTTTGTGCATCAGGGTGGTCAAAGGGGATGAGATATTAGATAAGTCTTCCAAAAACCTCAAGTATTACCCTACCAAGACTAGAAAAATTTGAACCTTTAACATGTTATTGCGTGGATCCCAAGAAATCACCACATAAATATTTTTTGAGTCTATAGCTAATCCTTGATAAAAAATGATATTACCAAGAATTTAAACCTTTTGGAACCTGAACAGACACTTGGAGATCTTACCATAAATTTGCTACTCCCAAAGAAAGTCTAGAACCTCACTTAAGTGCTCTGCATTCTCCTCATCAGACACAGAGTATATGAGTTTTTCATCAATGAAGAAAAAAAATCAAATTGTGGATGTAAGTTCTAGTTCATCAGATCCATAAACACAATGGGGTCTTTTTTCACACTTAGAGGCTTCACAAGTAACTCATAATTCCCATAAAAACATCAAAATTCAAGCCTAGAATATCATCCCCATGAACCCTCAACTGGTGGAAGTTGGACCAATAATTGATATTTGAGAAACATCCCACACCTTTTAAATAATAAAATATGACTTTAATCCTAAAAAAGTGTACGTTTTCATTATTATGCCCTTGTTCAGGAAATGATAATTAACAAAAAGATGGCATATTGTGTCTGCCTTTTTCATGAACAAAACTGGAGTTACCTAGGGAGACAGATTGGGTCTGATAAAACCCTTCTCTCAAAGGTACTCAAAATTCAACCTCAGCTCCCATAACTTAGTAGTGTCCATTCGATACACCAAAGAATATATCAGAGAATTCACAAATTTTACGTTGATGAGAAACTCCATCTACTACCTCATAGGTAGTCTAAAAACATCATTAGGGAAGAATTCCATATAATCATCCACTATTTAAGAAACCCATATACCTGAAGATCCCACTTCTCTAAGGGATAAACCCACCAATTGATGGGTGATGGGTTTTTTCTTCCTTATCATAAAACCCACTCACTCAACCATGATATCTCTCTTGTTAAAAATGGAGAATATCCTATAATTTATCTAAAAGTACCTAACTCATCTGTGATGAAATTAAATCTTGGATCAGACAATATACAACCAATCCATATACAAGATAATGTCATAAGTTCTTAAAATTATTCCCAATAGGTCCTATGAGAACTCTATTCAACAAGAAATGTCTCACACTACCAGTATATAATTGATATCGAAGAAGATTTCCCTTTAGTAACCTCAATCCAAAGTTGTTGGGATAAAGTCTCAACTGGGAGCTCCATCTCTCCCACCAGGTGTAAGGTTATAATGTAATGACTTTTTCTTGTGTATACTAGTACTGAAGAAAGAGTTTAATAAACACAGATCATGCCACTGACCATATTTTGGGTTTCCTATTCATAAGCCTACATAGCCTAAAGTTTCATGTGACCATGACTTCCATATCCCTTAGCCTAGCATGAGACTCCTGGTTGTGGTGGTGGAAGTAGCTCATAATTTCATCCACCACCAGAAAATCCTCCTCTAGGATCCCCACCTACACTGATGCTAGCTCTACCTCCTTGGGAGCTACCCTGGCCACACCTAGGGGAACCCTGATCATTGTGTTGCCTCTACCATGGTGGTATATCCATTTTCTATATATCCTCATCTGTATATCAGGTCCGGAAATCACATGTCATGTGAACTTTCCTATCACATTAATGGAATCACCCCTCTCCAGACTTCCCTATTCCTCTAGATGATCCCTGATCCGCATGAATAAATTCCTGAGTCTAAGCATGGGTACGCCTCCTATTCCCTGAAACCTATAATCTGATATCCACTATAGTAGACTTGACCCTACGATACCTACTAACTACACTAGTAACATGGAATCCATCCTATTTTAATCTCTCCATCACCAATGCCTTATCTATAACTCCAACATATGTTTGAATTCATAAGGTTACCACCCTGGAATGGTTGTCTCTATGGAGACCCTACTCAAACTTCCATTGTAGAAAGTTACCATCCAAAATCATGTTAAGGGGGTACCTAATAAGGCTAGTGAACCGCTCTTCATGCTCAGAAACTATCACCCCACAATATTGAAACTCTAATTTCTATGGAATCTAAATTAATCAAAAAATTGGATGTTATTACTCCTCATGAATTATTTTTTAGAAGTCAACCAATGAGAGTGAAAAATCATCATGCATCTATATGACTAGACTATTCCATCCCGTAACAACTCTAGTAAAATGTTGGCTTCCATCAAAACAATATGAATATTCAAGGTCTATAAATGTCTAAAAACATGAATCATATACTCAAATAAATCATTTGTTGCCTAGAGATCTGGCTCACTATAAGATCTCAGTAGCCTTTGGTTCTAGAACTCACGGAGTGCGCTATGCCTATTCACATCCGTAGAATGATCTGATGGTATATTATACTACTTGATAAGTGAGGGTTCTACTACCTACAATCCTAGAGGAAAGAGCTCATAAGATTTCTTCTAAACTGAGGTTTCATCACTCATCAGATCATTGTCCAAATTCTAAATTGTTAACATATCCGGATATCTTCATAGAGGAATCCTCTAAGTAATCATGATATACCACTATGAGATGATTATATAAATATATGTGTGTCTGTGTGTGTGTGGAGTTGAATCAAGAAGGATATGCAAAGGAAAAAAATCTTTTATGATTCATGTACCAATAATCCATGCAACCAATGTATCAGTATATCGAGTCTATAAGCATATATTCATAGTCTGAGTGAATGGAAACATTGGTCGTTGCACCAACACTTGGTTCCCTAACCTGAAATTTTCACCTAAAACACTTTGACACTATTTCCTCAAATTCCCAAAAAACCTTATATGGGGAAAAACTCAAAACAATATCATTAGGTTTAACCACCCTTGATACCACTCAATAAAACCCTAATCGATCAGGTCCTGCATGGACTTTATAATATCAGTCCACAATAACCCCAAGATGGCAGCCAAAATCCAAGGGCTAGAGACAAGCACCGGGAAGGATTAACTAAAATAGGATTCCTTTTTTTAAATTACATGTACACATATACCCAAACATCATCATAATGAAGTGTAGAGGAATTATAATACAAGATAATAAAATCTATAGTAAAAACCATGCATGTAATAACCTCTTGGAAATAAAAAATATTGTGATATTGTAATCAAAATTTAAAAGGGAAAAATACATTCCAACCTAAAAAATATGTCCCAACCTGATAACAACTACAATAAAAAATAGCTGAGAGATCATAACACCTCATCTCTAAGCCCTAACCACTGCACACAATCAATGCACTCGAGTATCCCTATGTTCCTCCAAAATAACCATTGATATGTCTTTTGTCTCCATAAGAAATGAAACATGAAGGAAAATACAATACAGGGGTGAGTAAATACATACCCAGCTGGACACCCCAAAATCTAAAGAGGTAGAAATTGAAGACATGATATATATAGACATATCAACCCAAAGTTGTAGGGAAATGAAACCCAACACTATAAATATATTCTCATATACAAAACCTAGATGAGAGAGGAAGGGTATATACATCTCAAATCCAATCCTATGATGATGTGAATTACTACAGATTCAAAGGTCCATCAATGATGCCCAACATCTCACGTGTCTATATAAAAAAGTCAAGAGGAGGGACCACACCTTGCTACACCTCCATACCTTGAGGGAGTGAAAAACCCAAATGATATAGGACCCGCTCCTAGTAAAACTGAGCGTTATAATCAGTATATATATTACCTTCACCCATGTATAGGAGTATCATATCTATATCTTTTTATAGAATATGTGGGACCCACACCCTAGTGCGGCAGAGGATCATCATCCCCATAGATAGATAACTCGCACCTGTATAGGGGTATATCATATCTATATATTCAATTATTAGTATTGGAGACCTGAACCTTGATCAAAGAGGGTAACACTATCTCCATAAATATTGGACACGTGCCCCGAATAAGGGATTTCCATCTCTATATGAACAATGAGTATGGCGGACATGTTCCCTTGTGCAATATAGGATTACCATATACAAAGATAGATGACCTACACCTTGGTGTGATAGGTGAGTACCACATCTAAATGAATAATGAGTATGGACTACCCGCACAATATTGAAATAGGGGATTACCATCTCCAGGGATAGAGGACCCACACCCTGGTTTGATAGGGGAGTGTTGTATCTATATGAACTCTCTAATTATTTTGACAAACCACTCCCATCATCATGTCTTGATAAAAAAAATAACTCTATAAAAATATCACATAAAATATCATTTTCTAAAACTAATAATACCATCACATTCTATGTGTAAAAACACTTAGGATAGGCTATTCATGGGAAAAAATTTGAGCCAAAATGAAGGAGATATAAGAGGTAAAAGTTCATTAAAAAATGGGGTACATGTCATGTGTATGGTCTATATGGGATGTGGTCCCACTCCACTACCTATTCATGTTATCCTCTGGACATGGATCAGTGTACATGTCACCATACATAGTTTTTGTGGGTATTACATGGTCTGTCTTGTCCACCCAAGGCTTGCATATGGGCTCTTGGCCGTGTCTTGTACACGGTCGTGTACCTAGTTATGCCAGGGTAACGTCACATGCCCTTGTATTCCCATAGTACATGGTGTTTCCTCCCACATAGGGTCATGGGAGTGTGCACCTGGAATATGGTATGTCATCTTGGGGAGGGTCACACAGTTTGTGGCCTAGCCAAATGGCATGTGATCCTTATATATTCCTCGTAGACCTATCTAATGTTGATGGGAGACTACACAACTTGTGTTCATCCAATTACACACTGTATAGTCTAAATTTTCATAGAATCCAAGGAAAGATTCATGAGTCACCATTTCATTTCCATTTTTTTCTTTTCTGTATCCAATCACATTAGGGGTCTTGGATATGGGGCCTCCCATGCACGATCCATCACCGATGGCCAGACTCCAGCCATCCAAACCCCTCACATCTTCTCTCATCACCACCCATGCTGCTTTCATCACTGCTTCAGATATCGAATCCAAGAAGACATCACTTATACCCAAAATCCTCTTTGATTTATCCTCAAAACTCTAATCTAGTCAATTTTCAAATATCCACTATGAATTCAAGGGTTTGATCTTTCTCGAATCCGCCAGAAAATAGTTGAATCATGACCCTATTGTCCAATGATGAAGAACTTTAAAAACATGTGGGTATATGCAAAAAATATCAACATTGGACAATACGTTTTGGCTAACTATCATAGAATTAGGGATTCTCTTGGGTGATTTCATGGCATAGAAGATAAAATTAGATCAGTAATTTAATTTACTAGAATTTGGCTCATACAAAGCGTAGATAAATCACATATCAAAAGTAGACTAATAAAATCCATGTAAAATTATTTAATCAGGGTAAAAAATAAAAATTGATAATACCTACCTCTATAATTGGTTGATAATTTGTGAATAATGCATTTCCTGTGATGAGTATGATCAGTTGTGTCTGGTGTATATCGGTTCACCTCAATCAGATCATTGATCACTGTTCGATGTTGATTCAGCAATAAAGGTCATCATAAATCCTCTCAATTATAACAGGTTTTATGTGGATAACATCATAGATTTGTTATAATGTAGTATTTATAGGACATTTAATAAAACAAATAAATAATTTTTTTATTTTAATTAAATAAACCATCCAACAACCACCTCAACCGGATGTCCGGTGTCGACCAACCTTAGGTAATGCCTTGGGTAAAACCCCTACTTTAGATTCAGTTGTGGTATCATATTTTTTATCTGAGACATTATTCAATAGATATTCCCTTATTTAGGAAAATTTATGCAGTCATGATATAAATATATTTAATATTTTTATTAAATCAATTTCTAGATCACCGGTCCATGGAATCATGTCTCATCTTAGTGCATGACTCTAAAAATATTTAATAATATATTTCAAAGTCTTATGAGGAAAAAACAGAGTCTCAAAATTATTCCCTCGATCAAATATTTTTATCCCCTAAAAGTAAAAAACTAAACCAAAATGTAGGGATACTAATCTTGCATTTGTCTCTCCTATGCACAAGATATGTCCTACATACACTAATGCCACCAAAACACACAAACCAATGGAATGTTCCATCCTTGTAGGAACATCTTCTATTGATCCCAGATTTCCAATGCGTACCTAATGAAGGTGGATCTATCCTCGATGTCTAGATTTCCCCAGTCAATAACATTTGTATGATCGTGCACGTATCTCCTCAATTGTGATACTTAGAAGACGCCATGCACATTCTACAATTGTTAGGGTATGGATAAGTTGTAAGAAACCTCGCCAACCCTCTATAGGATCTAGAATAGCTCGATTAACCTCAGATATAGCATTCATCCATAGTTTATTCTTCTCAATCCTCATCATGGGTAGAATCTCAGAAAAACATGGTCTCTGTACTCGAACTGAGAGAACTAGTTTGGGATATACCTAACACTGAGAGGGGGTAAATCAGTGTTGGGGACTTTTTAAAGCAATTATAATTTTTATCCTTAGCCTCTTGACCTGTTATGATCTTTATTTTCTTATTCTTTTTTCCTTGTCGCGTTCAATAAAAGAAAGAAGTAAAAATACGCAAACGATATTTTTACAAGGATCACTACTCAATAATATTAGCTACATCATTTCCATGAATGGGAATAACCAATGTAATTATTCTCCACTATAATGTAGTAAGTGTTAAAGTGGATTGGCTAGGAAATAATCCTCTATCCAGTGGGCATTGCTATATTTTTTAGGCGGGTTGAATCAATTCTTCCCAGTGTTAGTCCCTACACTTTGGAGGGGGAAGCTAAACAATCCTCTTCCGGAACATGTGATGTCCTAGTCCAACATAAAGCTTCTTGCTGGTTATTTATAATTCCTATAGATACATTCTTCTTCCTTTTTAAAAAGGTAGGTTTTTCTCTTGATCTTCTTTTGTTTTCTTCACTTGGTTACTTGTAAAGTAATAGGCAAGAAACACGCCTTTATTCTTCTCTATTCTTCTTAGTGAAAAATCAACTGCACTACTTCTTCTTATTTCTTCTACTTTAGTGCAATAAAAAATTCACTATCACTCATTATTCTTGGATATAATCACAAACACCTTTGTAATTGTTCATGAAATGAATATCCTCTTACTTGGCATCATCAAACATAACTTATTCTCCTTTCTTCTATTTATATATTCATGAGATCATGTATGTGAAATTTAGTTTAACTCCTCTCTTCCACTTTTTTCCCTTCTTTATAAACAGGCACACACTATTTTGATTCTTTCTTGTAAGTGTCTTCATGTGTGCATGTGCATGGTAGACTTAATGCACTATCCTTTTCTTCTCTCTTGTGTAAAAACCCTAATGGGTCTAAATATTTTTAAAAACATTCAACCTCTTATATTCTTCCCTTTCTATTATTCTATTTGCACTTGGATTGGGTTTAAACATATACATATGGCCATCATAGTGAAATATTCTTATTCTTCAAAAATGAATCCCTAAAAATAGTGTATATAAGTCATTTTAGATAGGAGGGTGTTTACCTTTGTGAAGGTTTTGGAATCGCAGTTCAACTTCATTCATGGGGTGTATAGATCGACCTCTTCACAAATCTTGGTGAGAGTAAAACTCAAGCACTAGATTATAGTGACATGTCCTTCAAAAATCACAATGAGGGTTTTGATAAAACCATTAGCATTTTTGTTGTAACCCTTTCACATAGAGGCATGGTTCTTCTTAAAGAGACTCTTCAAGAGTGATTATCACTTGTTGATGGTCTGCGGGAACCTCTCTTAGAAAAACCTTGAAGGCCTATAGATCCTTTTCATGCCCTTTGTAATTTAGAAGCATGGGGATGTTATTTTTTTCAAGAAAAATGAGAGTCCAAAAAATATAAGAGCAGTATCATCTTCTCGACTCGGTGCAGCTCCATTTATAGGAAAAGATCATGTCCTTCACCATGTTTAAATCTTGTGACATATTCCATATGAAGACCCATTAAATACCCAAGGATCTCAAAATAAAATATTTTCAAATCCTTGTAAAATATATATTGAGAGTTATGGCATGTTTCATTCTCAAACGAGTGAAAAAATCTCTGTTTGAATGCATTTATGATTTCATGTATCTCGTTTTAAATCCATGCTCGAATCTTCGGGGCCCTCGACAAATTTTTTTTCCTTCGCCTTCTTCGAACATCACCATTTCGTTTCATTCATGAATGTGAAATTTCATTCATGATAGTGATTTGATCCAATGACCAACATGATCCTCATATGATATTCAATGGTCTTCCATGGTGATCGGGTCATCCTCATTAGCTCTGATGAGTAATAGTGAAGCCAGCGAGCAGTGGCAAGAGGAAGACAATGACACAGTTAAACCACAAACCACGGGAGCATCGAACATCTCATGTTCAAATGAACAATACAAGGATTGATTTGAAAGTGGAGATTAAATTATGGGACATAGATGGGATGGGTGATAAGGATCACTCTCGTGTTTTTTAAGTGGTGAGTAGTACCCACATGTTTTTTTCCTACATCGAAACTTGGATGCTTGTGGCATGAGTTATAACAATCAAAGCACTCAAATTACTACATATCCCTCCATGGTAATTCCTTGTTCCATGTTCTCTATGGGAATGCTCTGCTCCCACCCTCTGCGAGGGCATCGGCCCAAATTTGGATGGGCCTTGCTGGCCCGTGCACTCTTACGGTCCGATACATGGCCTGCGAGCGGGTGTGAATATGCCCAACCCATGCCACCTTCAAGGCTGGGTAGAGGATGGTTTCCTTAGGGTGGTTGACCTTGATTCTCACATGTGTTGTGGTCAAACTGTCATATTCATTCCTGTAGGTTGGCCCAATTTTTTAATGTAATCCTCATAAAAATACTTATGAAGTATAAGATTCGTGGCTACTTTCAATAAATAACCATCCATGGCCACCCTTCTTCTTCTATTCATTCTATAATCTTCTCCACTTCATGAAAATCATATAATTATTTTAATTTTTTCATGATCACACTTAGAATCTTCAATCGTCCTCAATAGATGATACTTCAATGTTGTAAACACTATTTTCACCTTTGACACAAGTTCTTTGAACTTAAGATCAGTACATAAATCATCTGATTTGTCACCATGAAGAATTTCCCAATTCTCTATGTATCATTACTCTTTATTTTTAACTAGTATTGAAAACTATTGATAATAAATACAACTTCATAAAAAAATTGGTCCCAACACAAATTCCATGGGCCGACGACATCAATCTATGTAAGATTTATGTTGGATTTGGGATATACTCATCCTCTTACAGATTACCTTGACCTTCTCTGTCATTTCCTTCACCTCTATATACCAACAAGAGATATCACACCAATATTAGTCCAATATAATGGTGACATGTTGTTTATCCTATATATGTCCTAAAAAGGTGGAATATTGATAGTAGATTGATAGCTATTATTATAATCAAACTCTACCAAAGGTATTTGATCCAACCTACTCTATCCAAATTCTAACATGCAATCTCTCTGCATATCATCAAATACCTAGATAGTTTGATTGGTCATCCCATCCCTCTAGGTATGATAATGATATACTAATCATTAAATGGGTCTCGAATACCTCTTGTATGCCTATCCAAAATTGTGATGTGAACCGTGAATCATAATCAGATATAATCACTTAGGGAAACCCATGAATTCATTTGATCTTATACACATAAAACTACCCAAAAATATCCACCAAAATCTTTTCCTTAATAATAATGAATTTTGAAAAGTTTTTAAGTCTGTCAACTATCACCCTTATGGAATAGTGGCCTCTCATAGTCCAAGGAATATCTATCATAAATTAAATGGATATGTCATCCCATTTCCACTATAGGATCTTAAGAAGTTGTAACAAACCTACCGGAACATGGTGATCAACCTTCCCCAACTCACATACGAGACAACGAGAGACAAAAACAATAACACTTTACCTCATTAAATCCCACGAAAACTTCTATTGATGGTCTCTGCACATATTACCTACACCTAGGCATATAACCAAAAGAGAAAGGTGAAACTACCTCATCACCTCTTCTAAGAGCGCGACTAAAAAAAATTCATCCGTATTAAATGACGATGTGATTCCCTCTTTCATAGAATCCATTTGGTGAATATACTAAGGACATATGGTTATGTAGGACCTCATAGTCGATGTCTCCTAACTGGGACTCCGTTGAATTTTAGAGAAGTAGAGGAGTCAAAACCATTAGTTGATGATAATATACACCCCTATCCTCCACCTGGTTCGGTTCCAAAGAAGCCAACTGCTCATATACCTCCTACACCAGATGAGAATGGGACTTCCAGGTAAGGGAATCATCCTGCACATTGTACATCCCAAGAGTATTGAATATCTCAAAATTATAGTCCTATATAAACCCTGACCATATTCTCTATCTCATGTTCAGATCCCAATATATGAATACATTCCTAAGAATTTGATGGAATAAGTAAATAACAAAGTGCTCCCCTAGAAGATATTACCTCTATATCGTCAAAGTAAAGACTACTTTTCCTAACTCCAACTCCGGATTCACGTAGTTCTTCACAAGGAGTCTCAACTGCCTCAAACCATATTTCATATCTTCATTAATCTATATAAACAAATGGTTGAGACTATATCTTGAGGTGTTACAATATACAACACACTCCACACCCTCCTCCAGTAGACTCAAAATAGAATAACTAGTTAACATTATCCTCATCTCCACAAAGGCACTCTAATACTGCTCCATCCAGGTAATTGGTTGTCTTTTCCACATTAGGGTGGTAAAAGGGGATACAATAATAGATAAGTTATCCATGAACCTCATTTAGTACCCTTACAATCTAAGAAAACATTATTCCTTTGTAATTTTCTTTATTGGATCCCATTCATAACTTCATAAATCTTCACAAGGTCCATAGTTAATCCTTGCTCAGAAATAACATGCCCTAAAAAGTGAACCTCATGGATAAAAAATTAAACATAGAGATCATGACCTAAATATGGTTCTCTCAAATTATATATAGGACCATCCTCATGTTATCTTTATATTCTTCCTCTAACATAGAGTAGATAAGTATTTCTTTAATGAAGAAAATCCCAAATCGGTCTAAGTATGTTGGGAGGATCTGGTTCATCAGATCCATAAACATAGCTTGGGAATTTCTCACACTAATAATAACCACCAGGAACTCATAGTTTCCATAGGGATATTGAAATCCCATATTAATAATATCAGTCTTTTGATACTGAAAATAGTGGTAGAAAAAAATTATATCGATCTTGGAGAACCATCTTGTTCCTCAAAACTGATCGAATTGGACATCAATCCTCAGAAAGGGTAACTTTTTCTTTATTGTGGCATGTTTCCAGTGACAATAATCAATACAAATTCACATGCTCTCTTATTCCTTTTTCATGAACAAAAATTGAGATACCTATTGGGACACATTGGGTATGATAAAACCCTCCTCTTGAATTTAATTCAACTACACCATAAATTTCCATAGCTCAGTCAGGGCCATATGATATTACAAAAAAGATATAGAAGGTGTCATGGGGTGTAATTTAATGAATAACCCCATATACCACCTCGGAGATGGTCCAAATACTTCTTTTGGGATGACATCTGTATAATCCTCCATGACTAAAAGAACCCATATTCCTAAAGTTCCTCATACACCAAGGGATAAACTATCCAAATGATGGATTATGGGTTTAATAATCCTACATGAAAAAAATACACTCCCTCCTCCATGATTTCTCTCTCACCCATAGAGATGAATCTCATCCCATATATTTAAATGCATCTAACTCTTCTTTAGCGATAGAAAATACGATATCAAACCATGGGAAACCATTTTATACATTAGATGATGTCATAAGGTCTCATCATGATGACCAAGAGGTATCATGAGAAACTCCCTTCACTAGGAGAGATCTCACATTACCAGTAGATAAGTGAAATCAAAGAACTGTTCCCTGTATGAACCTCAATCCAAATATGCTAGGATAAAGTCTCAACTGAAATATCCATCTCACACACCATGCGTGAGGAGATAAATTAATGACAAGAACATATTACTACTAGTACTAAATAAAGAGTATAATAAACCCAACTTCTACCTATGATCATCTCATGAGATTTAATGTCATAAGCCTCCATAGCCAGCAACTTACCACAACCCCGACCACCATCTCCCTAAGCCTTGGGTGGGACTTCTAGTGGTGGTGGTGGAAGTAGCTCATAAGATATTCTAAAACCAGTAGATCCTCCTTAAGGATACCCACATGATAATCTTTCATATCCACCTCTATAGGGGCCACCCTAAAAATTCCTAGGAGAACATTGATCTTAGTGATGCCTCTGTTTTGGAAGTTCATATATTGTTTTCCTTCCCTACTTAGCATGTTGGGTTAGATAATCAAGTGTTATGTGACTCCTCCCTTCACATACATGTCATAACTCATCTCTGGGATTCCCTGGTCGTATGTGTGGTCCATAAGAATCATTAATTTCTACCTAAGTATGAGAATTAGTACACCTCCTATTCCTTGACACATGTCATCTACCAGCCACTATAGATGACACAGCCCCAGGATACCTTCTTACGACACCATATGCATGGAATCCCTATGATAGGAAACTCTTATTCATCAGCACCGACTCTATCACTTTATTATATATGACAGTGAATAAGGGTTCCACATTGGCATGGATGTCTCTATAGAGACCCTACTTAAACATTCACACCTAGAAGTAATCATCTTGAATGATGTCGAGGGAGTACTGTATATGGTTAGTGAACCTCACATCATACTCAACGACTATCGTCCCTCCTCATTCAACTCCAAAAGATCCAGAATATAAGTTAAGTGTAAGCATGAGGGATAGTACTTCTAATAAAATAGATATTAGAAATCAGATCATGTGAGTGAAGACTCATCAAGCGTCTATGTTACTAGACTCCACCAACACCCACTTAATCTGTAAAACAAATATTGGCTATCAGCACAAGCATCTGATCAGTCAGGGTTCTTACAAGCCTAAAAAAATGATGAACCACTCAAGAAACTCCTCTGAAACGTGATTTCTAGCTGACTATGGGACCTAAATGATATCTAACACTAGAACTCACTGATTTCCTAAAACTACTTGCATCATGATTTTTCTCTACTAGTACAATCAACTAAACAATAGGATGGGTGACACTACCTTCCCTCATAGAGGAAATATCTCACCAAATGTCCCTTGAATTGTGGCCTCATCACTCATTGGATCATTATCACAATCTGGAATCAATAACATGGCTGGCTATCTTCAGGGAGGCATCTTTAAATTAATCAATACATACCACAATCAGATGATCATATATATATGTGGAGATCACTCAAGATAGATAGTAAAAGGACTCAATCTTATATGATGAATATACCAATGTTCCCTACAACCAATGTTTAAACAAATTGATTTAACAAGAAGTTAATAAAATCCGAGTGAATGGATATGTCAACTATTGCACAAACACTAGGTTCGCTAGACTGAAAACCACACTTGAGACACTTTGATGATATTTCCCTAAATTCTCAACCAGACATCATAATGGGAAAACTCCCAACACCATACTAAGGTCAAACCACCCATGATTCAACTTTTTAATGACCCAACACACAGAGGCCCACTTTTCTAAAAGAGGATAGGTCAGCCACAAGCCAAATCCCGCAACTATAGGCCAAGGGTTGGAGACCAGCACTGAGAAGGTGTAACTGAAATGGGTGGCCTTTCCATAAAGTACATATATGCTTGCACCCAACAATCTCCACAAATAAGTGCTGATGAATACTAATAAAAGATAGTAACATCTAGAGTAAAAAATCCATAATGTACAAACGAATATAGAATAAAGAAGAATGTGATATTGAAATATAAAATTAAAAGGGAAAAATACATACCCACCAAGATAATATTTCCTATCTAGAAAAAAACTAGAATAGAAAATAGCCAAGAGAAACCTGTTTTTTATCTCTAAACCCTAAACACCACATCCAGTCAATGAACCCAAGTATCCCTATGCTCCTTTGAAATCACCATCAATCTAATCATCATATTTATAAGACATGAAACATGTGGGAAAATCTTATGCATGGGTGAGAATATAAATTCCCTATAGAATGCCTCGAAAAATAAGGAGGGGGAAATGGACTACACGATAGAAGTTGTCTTCTCATTCCAGTGTAGGGGGGAAGAAAAACCCATGAACATAGCTATATGATAATTTCATAAACCCATAAAAGAGAGAAAAGGGATATCCATCCCATATCCCATCCTATAAAAATGAGTCTTCATATAGCTCCGAATGTCCATAATTGATGCCCAGCATCACACATGTTTGTCTGAAGAAGTCTTAAGTATCTACCACACCTCTCCACTACTCCACTACCCGAGGGAGTACAATCTTTAAAAGATAAAGGACCCACACATTTGTATAATAAGGGTATTAATATCAGTATATAGAGGAGAGAAGACCATATGGGGTATTACTATTTCTATATCTATGTATAAAATATAGGGGAACCACACCCTAGTTTGATAGTGGAGTTCCATCCCCATACATAAAGGAATCGTTCCCATATAGGGGAGTACTATATCTATATCTAAAATAAAGAGTATGTGGGACAAACACCATGGTACGATAGTGGGTATTATCCCCATATATAGATTACTTGTACCCTTAAAATGGGTGTACCATTTTCATCTGAATAATGAGTATGGAGGACTCACACCCTGGTGTGATAGGGGAGTACTATCTCCATAGATAGAGGACCCACACCCTAGTGTGATAGGGGAGTACCTTCTATATAAAAAAACAAGTTTGGAGGACCCACACCCCTGTGTGATAAGGGAGTATTATCTCTATCTGAACTCTTTGATGATCCTTAATGATCACTTTCATCTTCAAGCATCACTTAAGGGAAATTACGACTTTCAATATCTCACATTATATCTCATTTTCCACAAAAAATTATACCAGCACATTCTATATGAAAAAACATTGAATATGGGCTACCCGTTGGCCAAAATCTGAGTCAAAATGAACGATATATTAGTGGTAGAATTTCCACACAAAAAGTGGGTACATTTCATGTATGGGGTCCACATGGCATGTGGTCCATCTCTTCTTCTTATCCTTATTCTAATCTAGCCTTGGATTTTTGGACATGTCACTATTCACAACATGTACTAGTATTACATAGTGTGTCTCATCCACCTAGGGACTACTCATGTAATCATGGCTATATCATGTACCTAGCAGTGTACCTTTCCATGCCCGGGTACCAACACATACCTGTGTACTCCCATAGCACGTAGCATGTCCTCCCACATGGGGTCTTGTGTGTGTGCAGCTATCTTATGGCCTATAAACTAGTGTTATGTCACATGGTGTGTAACCCATCCACATAACATGTGATCCAAATATTTTTCTTGAAACTATAGTCATCGCAGATGAATGGCTACACAATGTGTGTTCATATAGGTGCATTCTGTGTAGTCATGATTTTTTTACAATTCAAGGAAATATTCATTTACCTTTATCAAATTTACTTCAATTCCATTTATAAATCTAATCACACATGGGGTCTGAGATCTTGGGTGGCCCATGGTCGATCCATCATTGATAGATAGATTTCATTAATCTAAACACCCCACGGCTTCTCCCATCACCGCCTATTATACTACCATAAAAAATTAGGATCCTCGATCCATGTATCTGTCACTTTTAAACAAAATCCTCTTTGATTATTCTAAAAAACTATGATCCAGTTGTTTTTCACACATCCATTATGAATCTGGGGGTTCTATTACACTTGAACTCACCTGAATATAGTCAAATCATGACCTAATAGTATAATAATGAAGAATGCAATGAAAAAGTTGGGTAAAGGCACAATAAAAATTTTGAAATCATCATTTTCCAATCATTCCTCTCTAATGATCACAAAATTGGGGATTATCATTGGTGATTTCATTTAATAGAGGATACAATTAAATCAAAAATTTAATCTATGAGAAGGGAAAATAAATCGTTTATCAATAGAATATTATGATCAATCATTTAATCAATGGTGGAAACAAAAATTGATGAGACCTAACAAGATTATGGTTTGATCATTAGTGAAGAACACTTTTTCCAGTTATTATAATGATCTACTACATCTGCTTTATTCAATTCACCTCGATTCAATCACTGATCATTTCTCAATTTTAATCCACAAATGATGGTTCTTATATATTATCTCAATTATCCCAGGGTTAATGTTGCTAACCCTAGATAATTTTTATAATGGATTATTTATATTGGATTTAATTTTTTCATTTAATCAAAGAAATGATTTATTTATTTAATTATTTTAGTTAAACTCATCCATCAACAACCACCTTAACAGAACATCTAGCGTTGAATGACCTTAGGTTAGGCATAGGGTAAACCATATGCTTCATATTCATATGTGATCTCAAATTTTTTTTCACGAATCTATTATTAATGTATTTCATTATTAATAAAAATGTATGTTCATTTATATATATATATTTAACATTGGTATAAAATCCATTTTGGGATCACTTGAACTCGTAATCTCCTGTCGTCTTAGTTCCTGGATCCAAAAATATTTATTAATATATTTCAATTTTTTACAAAGAAAAAATAGATTCTCTAAAAATATCATTCTAGAAATAATGAAACTATATCCTATACAAAATATCAAAAAATTCCACAAAAAATGGGCATGAGAAAATAGGTAAATTGACACATGAAACAATGGTAATAATGGAATATTATTAACGAATGGGTGATAATATTTTATAATAAGATCATATGTGACTTTATAAATATGAATATGCTTCTGGTGTAAATAAATAACATATTTAAAACCATTATATAGGATTTTAAATCATATTTAAAAAATGGGAACATTGGGTTATGTATTTCATCTCAATTTCCTTTCATTGTTTAATTCTCACTTCAACATTATGATAATTGTATGGGTTTCTCATCTCAAATTTTCTTCTTTGGGCCATATGTTATGTTATACACATATCTTCTTTTATGAGGTGTATCTACCATCCATTTGATAAGTTATATCATGAAACTCTTTATATTCATAGTAATTAATGTTTCTTTTTAATTTATTCCTTTCATTAGGGTTATGATTTAAAATTCACCAAAGTAGTAAGCGTTTACTTCACAATCTCACTTTAATTGGGATTTTTTATATTTGTATTTCCATTGAATGAAAGTATTTTATAATTATCTAATAAAACCTTTTAAATTATGTATCATGGTGTTATTCATGTTATTTTCATGTAATAGTACCATTTTCCTCTATTTCATACTTAAAATGATTGAGAAATTTTTTTTTCGAAAAATTTGACATTATTCCTCTCTTCGATTGAAAATACCTTTTCTCCCAAAACCAAGTTTTCTAAATAAAAATAAAAAATGTTTTAAATATTATCCTATTATTTTTTAAATTTATTTTTATCCATGATTAGATTTTTTTCAAAAAATAATCATAAAGAATCTTCCTGAAATATTCCATACAAGATACTTTTTATCTTTTCATACAAAAATGTGAAATAAATATTTATTTTAACATACTCTGTATGAACTAAAATTTATATCCATAATGACCCCTCATTAATTTTAATATTCCATTACAAGTTTAAAATTTTAATTTCAAAGAAATATTATTCCAAATTATTTTTGAAATTTTATGTTTTTAAAAATGATCTTCAAATTGAAAATGATATTTTCCCAAAAATGTTGTTAATGATCTTTTTATGGTATTTGTATTCATGAATAACAATAAACATTTATTATTCTTATACTCCACTACTTTCTCTGGTTGGTTTATGATTATTTTGACATGGGGGGTATTGGAATTGGCTTTCTTGATTAATTTTTTTGTTGTCAAATTTCACTTGAAACATTCACTTTCTTGAGATTATAAAACATTAAATTTATCTTAAATATCCACATTCTTTTTTATCTTGAATATTATTATTTCCTAAACCATATACTATTTCTATGTAGAATTTTTGTCTTCGAATGTTATTTAACTTAATATGAAAATATTTATTTATTTTATTCTTTAGTTTATACAGATATTTATTGATATGTAATAATGTTTATGAATTAAATCGTTCATTTGATATTTATGGAATTCAGTATATATGTATTGATGGATGGGGAATAGTTATAGATTGAATATATATGAATCAATAGCCTCATGAGATGAATCGGTTGTCTAGCCTTATTTAAATGGGTTTGGTTTATAACTACCCATTCAATATATATTCTTGATGAAAGGTATTAATGGTCTATATATCAAGATGTTTAAGATCATGAAATCCAATATTAAACACTTACTTAATTGATAATTAATTTATTATTATCCATTATAATATTAAAATCATATTATCTAGGGATTAATTCGGTGCCCAAGTTATTTATTTAATGGAATGTGTGTTATGTTGTTTACCTTTACATATTTATTATTCATTATCTACTCATGATTGCCAGGTTATTGATTAAATGGGATGTGTGTTCAGTTATTTACCATTCAAAATTGATTATTCCATATTGATTCATGATAGATTACGTTGTATGTATCCCTTAATGAGCATATAATCTCACCATTGTTTTTTATTTTCCATAAGATATAAAGAAGGAATATTTGAATGAGATCAAAGATTTAGAATATTCACTCTCACTATGTTGTATTTTTATGTTATAAATTTCAATGTGAGATTCATGTATGTAACTATTTTACCAAGACTATTAAACTATTTGTTTCTATAGGATTGAATTATCTATATCTAGGATCAATGTAATATATTAATCACTAACTCTAGCCTACTAGGGTCGGAGTATTTACAGAATGGGGGCCTAGGTAGGTGACCTAGGCAAATAATGAAGGAATTTGGTTTACTTTAGAAGCATGATAATAGGTATAATTAAATTTTTTTACATTAAATATAACGTAAAATACTTTATTTGGTTAAACAATACTTGTATTATTCAAATTATCTCATGAAATTAATTTTATTTATGAATAATGCAATCAAAATTATACCTCATTCATTAGTTAACTTTTGATATGATCTGATCATTATTGGCATATAATTACTCAAAGGATCTATGTAATGATCCCTCTATATCATCCAAAATTTCAGCAAAAACATCAATAATTTCATTCATTGATAATTAGGTGCTAGTGAGGAAGTTCAAAGTGATTTATGGTGCTATTTCTTTCACCGTAATGTCACACGATTGATCCTTAATCTTGGATCAATTTATTCTTGATCTTTCCATCAGTTTATCTCTATAGAACTTGAAATAAATCATGAGAGGATAGATAAATCTATAAAATTTATAGATTCACTATTTTTGGGTCTTAAAAACATTTATAAAGTTAGGTTAAACATTCATAAATTGTATCTCTTACCTTATGAATTTTTATCTAGAAATAAGACCCATAAATGACATAAAAACATACTAAACATGCAATAAATGTCAAAAATTATTTTATAAACTACATGTAACATACTGACATGTATCGTTAAAGAAAATATTTCCTCCCATATTTTTTATAATTTACCTTAAATAAATAATATTCATTTGAAAAAAATATCATATTCAATTATATGAACTTAAATAATTCATCATTACCATAAAAAATAAATTCAATTGTTAATATTATAAATTTGTATAATGTAATTGGGTTAATTTATTTGTAATAATTCATTCCCATACATTCACCAACCCCCGCATATGGGGCCCAATTCACCATAAACTTCAATTCAACTAAATTAGTGGAACGTGTGGATACAATTTGTGTTTGGCCCTCTAAGAACATATCTCAATAGCAGTGATCCATACTCACATACCAAAAGATGTAACTATTAACATCTTATATCCTCTAAATATATAAGAATAATTCATAGATATGAAAACCTCCTATGAACATGCATTGTGTAATGTAATCACTTTGTCTCATGATATCCCAAAAATCTATATACATATCTTATATCATTGTAATTACATGATTTATTTATTTTTATATAACCAAAGAAAATAGAATTACATCCTATTTCCATGGAAGTGGATTTAATGATGGAACTAAAATCCTAGTCAATATGGCCCGAGATATCACTTCCCGTTCTTGAAATTGAAAAGTCCTTTCTTGATTATTCAATCAATGTCATATCATCAATGGTGAACCCAATACAAGGTACCTCTCCATTGACATAAACATTATTTTCATAATTGTTAAATGTACATAATAAATTATACACATTAATAATAACCTCAATTAAGTAGATAGTTACCAAATGAAACCCATAGTGTATGGTGCTCTTATTGGTGGTTCAGTCCTCATGAGCGTCTTTACTCTAGATCACCAAGCACAAACATCTTAAGAAGAATTATCAATTATTATGTGACCCCAACTCTAGATTTTTTTAAATCACTGATTTTCTATTAGTATGATTTATTTATACCATATGATATATTTTTAATATTATTTTCATAGTATCTCAAGAATCTCATTTATAGTTATAAACTGTTATAACCTTTTGATACAACTTGAAATGTTGTGATATTACCATGTAAATTATGTATAGATAAGTAATAACAGTATTATGGTAAATATTAATCATGTATATCTACTTATATTCTTGATATGATAATTGAATTTTATTTACCAAGTTAGGTTTAGGGAACCCACATTTAAAACACTACCACATACACTAGAGCTTACTAGTAAACTATAAATATGTTTGCTCAAATATGATTAGATCATGGTTTTTATGATTTAAAGATTTAGTCATTAGTCCCTCCATGATTCCTTCATGGATAATAATATATATGGTACTTCACTTATTGGATTAAAAACTCCCTCCTAATATGATACCTATTTTATATCCTTTTCCCCTCTATCATATATTAGCTAGAACTATTGTCATAATATTATCGTTGTAACACCCCGAGTTTTTATGGACCTTTTTTATATTGAATAAATTAATTTTAATTTATGTATTTAAATATAATAAGTAAAAAAATTAATTTCACATGGAACTGAATCAGTGTATATTACATGAAACACTTACATGGTGTACGTTACACACAACTCCGACTTGGCGTATGTTACACACAACAATGAGTTTATTCCAAACATTTTTTAATTTTTATAATTATTTAAAAAATATAATTATAACCTAGATATTAGAAATAGTAATATGAATATTAATAAGTATATTTCAAATATTTTTATAATGGTTTTATATAAATAAAAAATATTTATAATAAAATATATTATTTTTGGAAAAGTCCTTAAATGTTTAAAAAAACTATTTTCTCAAATAAACTACATTTAATTTCCTTCTATAATAAATAAAAATAATAATTACATGAATTTATAAATTTAATTTCATAAAATGAACTTAATTTTTGAATTTATAATGTTGAAATTATCTTAGGGTAAATTTTTGGTATTATTTTAAGAAACTTCATTTTTTGGATGAATAGTAAAAAAGATACAAAATTTTAATTCAAAACAACTTTTTCATCTAATTTATTTAAAAGGTTAAATTATATTTTAATTTTGATTAAAATTTTAATTATATATTATTTTTATCAATCCACCCAATTTGAGTCATTAGAATCAATTTTACTTTGAAATTGAATATAAAAACATAGCATATTTTTGATCATTTTTACTTTAAAACCACACATTGTTAACCCGACAGTAGGATGAAATTGAAATTAATTTATTACACTTCTGTAATTTTAATTTTTAAAAATGTATTTCAAATTTGGAATCAAAATTAATTATAATTTCTAATAATTTTAACATTGTTTTTTACCAATATTTATTAGTGAAAATGATTAAAATTAATTACGATAATTGTGAGAAAAATTAACTTAACAATGGACTAAACCTTAAATTTAAGACCTAAAAAGACCTATAAGCTTTCCCAAGAGCCATTATATGGCCATATATAGACCCTATACTCACTTTAATTTACTTTGGTCCATTATTGGATCCACTTTCTATATAAAAACATGGGTGGAATTCACTATTCAAATATTTACAAGAGTCTCACTCCTCCTCCACTATAAAAATCTGCATCTCCTCCCAAGTCATCACACATCTAAAAAAACTTAATTTTGAAAAATATCTACCTAATAAACTCTTCAACTTACATATATGTGACATGAAATCCTCCCCTTGGTAAAAAAATTAATCCAAGGAATCCCTTTGGTTCCAACGATCACATGTATTTCATTTACTTCTATACTACCATAAATTTTCTTATTCCATGTTCACATAGTAACACCAGTATACTCAATATACTAATATGTTTTTTATTAATGAATCTACCAAAAATTACACACACATTAATTTAACGGGTAATGGACATAGTGTTTATGTGTACGGTGAACTATCATGTCCTGAAACGATGATTGTTCATTTTTTCTTTACCGCCTCTCATGGTCAACATTATGACGAAAAATATATTTTAATATGTTATATATTATATTTATTGTGTATTTAATCTTATTTAATCTTTTTATAAAACATATCTTTATACTTTCTATTTGGTGTGAATATGATAATTTCATTTGAGGACGTGTGGACTACCACCCCCCTCAAAGTGAAGTTATTCGTTCACACACTACATGGAATGTATTAAAGATGCATTTAGTGAATTTATATGATATATATGAAATAATATTTCTACTTGAGTTATAATATATATATATATATATATATCATTTTCTTTCTTTTTTACAATATGATAATAAAAACAGAAACGACGTTCATGCGTACGTACGACTTACTATCTCCATGAACATTGTATTCTATTTTATAATTATATATTCTATAGATTATTATGACACACATATACTGAATATTTGTGATATTTATATCATGGTTTTAATTGTTTATATCATAATATAATTATTATAAACCAAGATATAACTAATTAAGACACATATAAAGAACAAAACAGATATTTCCCAAAGTGAAACCTTAACATAGAATTGCTAATAAACCGGTAATATAATGTCATAATAAAACCATATATGGTATTATAAAAAATAATATAATTCTATAAAATATTTATAATAAAATTTAATTTATTATATAGGAATCTTGTATGACTATGAAAAGAGTCAAGACACAACGTAAGGGGATTTCATATCACTTTTTATTTCTATGAGATATATGTTTTATTCACCACCCATTCCTTTTGTGTGGTGTGTATACTACCCATGTTTGTATTCAATGATTATTATACTTATATTTATGGTTATTTTAATATCCATTCTATGATCTTTATTTCATGGCTTTAATGTTTTGAAATCTACCAAATTCTTAAGACATTTTTTTCACAATTTTCCTTCTTTGAGACATATGTTTTATTATGCACCTACATTATTTTTTAAGGTGTATATACTTTCATTTGACAAGTTATATCATGAATATACTTTATTTTATGATAATTTAATATTCATGCAGTTTGATTTTCTTATAGAGATATTTTGATCCCAAATTACCTTTTGGTGATTTTTTATTGAAATAAAATCATTGTTTATTGAGATTGTTTATTATTATGCTCCATTTATTAAAACATTATGATACATATCTCAAGAAAACTCCTGATTTTAATTATACTCTATTTATTCATGGTATATCTATATATTAGTACCATTTTTTCACTCTTTGTTATTTAAGATAGTTAACCAAAAAAATTAATAAAAAATGGACTATGTTTCTCTCTTCAGTTGAAAATCTATTTTATTCAAAAGCCATGTTTTCAAAAAAAATGTCTTAAAATGATCCTTGAAGATCATTTTCAAGGTAAAAAATATTTTTTTAAAAAATTACATTTTTCAAAGCATCATTTATAATTTTTCAAAGCTATTTTCAAAAAAAAGGTTTTCAAAAATGTTTTATGTTTTAAAAACTGTTTTTCAATTCCAAAAGGGTATTTTTCTATAGAATTTTTTTAAATGATCTTTTAAAATCATTTCCCATATAAGATAACATCTTTTGGTGTTACTCCTTTATTTATGGGGAAAACTATTCAGTTTTTTTATTCATATTATTTCTATTAATGGATTATGTTTTGATGGAATTGTGTTTGCAAAACTCGTTTCTCTTCCAAGGGTTATATGCTCTTGAAACCTTCTTCATTTCATAAGTTATGCTTCGATGAAATGACTATAAAACCAACATTTTCCTCTAGGTTAGGATATGACTAAATGTTTGTGAAGCCCATTTCTTCCCATGGGTTATGATATGATTATTTATGATTATTTGGATCATGTATGTATGATTTCATTATGAGATGGGTGGGACCTATATCTCCCTCCAATAAATTGGGTAAGATTTGTATGTCATGAGAAAAACATGTTTGGAATGAGAAATGAAATTGGTTCAGTATTACATGGATGGAATGAGGATTTTACTCGGTTCAGTAATATAGGTATGGATCAGGGTGTGAACCCAATTCAGTAAAGGAATTTTATTCAATAAGATATCCTCAGTGGTAATGCCTTAACTACTATAGAAAGCATTATATATAATTATGTTTCTGCCACAATTTGATGTTTTATTCCTATGTTATAATTTCATGTGTTATTTTCTTTATTTTCTTTTGATTAATATCTTATGAACTTCCAATATTTATTCCATGATTCATGTCTATGATCTTTGATATGCAGGTTATTATCTTCTATTTTCAAGATCATGTTATCATACCCTTATGCTCATGATTATGATTACATATCTCTATTTTTTTACCTTTTACTGAGAATCTGATCTCACCCATTTTTATGTTCCCTTCCCCTATTTTATGAAGATATGTTTTATGTTTGATGTGTTTAAGAAAGGTTCTAGTCAAGAATAACCTAGTGGGAGATGATGTAGCTCATCTGGGTACTATAATTTTGGTTTCCATGTTTCTAAAGGAACTAAATAGGTATGTTCTTTTAGAATCTATTTGTATAATATTTTAAATAATTTGTAAATGTTATGTAATATTAATGTATAAAAAGTGAGGGTCTCTATATTTAGTATTAGAGAAAAGTATTAGTTAACCTTTGGAAACTAGGATGAGAAAACCTTAGTAAGAACCCTAAGGAAATGTCTAGGGATAAGTCTAAGGATAAGGAAAAGTATTGTAAAATGTCCTGGAATTTTGGTAAAGGACAGAGTGAGTGGTTTCCTAGAAATAAATACCTTTATGGATAGTAAAATGGAATTTTAATCTATAATAGAAGTACCTAGGGTTAAAAACTCCAACAATGATGTTCTGGGCCTGACTTGGGGTAATCTGGTACATGAAAACCAGCCTTTCTACACACCTTGTTGGACACTACCAGGGGATAGGCTTTGGGAATTCACAAACTATTCAAAAACCATCCTAGAGGATTTAAAAAGAGTATGGCTATGAATAATATATGATACACTTATGGTGTCATATAATAAATAAGGTGTCATAAGTTAGTCATCTTATACGTTAATTTTCATGATTATGTGGTTCCTCGTTATGATAATTATTTCTTACTCTATTATTTTGGTTTTATTCAATGGTTGGAACCCGAAGCAACTACATTAATGGTGATTAAAATGGAAAATGAAACAAATTATTCTCTTAATCAATTGAATTCTATGGGAGCTATAATGAAAAGATAACTTCTATGATCACACATATTTTTCAAGATATGAATCCCAATGGAGTTTCAAATGAGAAAAGGAGGGGAAAACATTCTATTAAATCCATTACAAGGGAAAATATTCCTTCTTTATGAGGGTCTTCTGATCCACATTTAGTTGAAAAATGCATCAGTATTACTGAAAATATATTCTCTATTCTCCAGTATTTGAAGCATGAGAAAGTTATTCTAAATGTTTATTGTTTAAAAGGTGAAGTAGACCAATAGTGGACTCTAATCAATAATATGAGGCAATAAGATGATATTGAATCCATTGATTGGTATGTGTTCAAGAACATATTTTTCAATAAGTAATTTCCATGGATTCATCATACCAATGTTGATAAAGTGTTCCTTGATTTTAAGAAAATGGATGATGAATATGTTGGTACCTACGAGGCTAATTTCATGAGACTTACGGGTTACATTTTAGGAATTATCATCCAACCTAAAAGTAAAGTTGATAGGTTTTTTAGTACCTTAAAGCCTAGTCTCAGAATAGAATTGTACATAAGATACATTAGTATCTATTAAGAGATTGTGAATTGTACAATAAATGTTTGAATAGAGGTTCTAGTCACATATCAATCTCATTGTTTTTACATGAAATTGAAGATGGAGTTCACATGAAAGTCTAAATACCATGGAGAAAAGAATATGAGTTCACTTTTATTCTCTAAATATAGGAATAAGCATGGAGGAATTTTCCTTAAGGGGTATAGAAAATGTTTTATGTGTGGAAATAGAGTTCATCAGGTAATTAATTTTCAACATGATGGGAAAAATGCTATCTTAAAATGATAATGGAGAGAAAGCTAAAAAGAATGCACATCCCCTACTTCAGTGCTACAAGTGTAAGGAGAATGTGAATTGTGCTAAATAGTTCCCAAACCCAAGATCTGATGATGATGATTGATGTCAAAAATATCATAAGCTGAAGGGAAATGGAAAATATCATGCAATCTCTATTTATGATGAGGGTTGTGATAATGATGTGATGAAAGGTACACTTACCATTAACTCTGGAACTTCTAATGTCATATTTGATTCTGGATCTTCCCACTCTTTCATATCAAAAGAATTTTATAAGGGTATTAAGATTACACCAAAATAATTAGATGTAAAATTAGTAGTAAAAACCCCCAATGTTATGATTATTGAATCCCAAGTCTGTGATTCCTCTCGGGTTAAATTTTTTGGGAATGTGATTCCTACAAATCTTATCGTTCTTCCATTTGTTGAATTTTATGTCATTTTAGGCATTCTCTTCATAAATACCACATCAATTATTGAGGAAGGTAAGTTACGTTTGATATTTCAAACCCACCTATGAATATCCATCTATGTGATTATAAGAATGAACATCCTATGGAGATTACATCCAGAATGTGGTTTTCAATTCCCATTTAAAAGGATTGCCTATCTTAGATGGTTTGGTAGAAAATTGACATCAATGATTAGATTATTGTTTGAGAATTTTTGGATGTATTTTTAGAAGAGTTTTCTAGCCTTACACCAAAACATGAAGTCAAGTTATTAATTGAAATCATACCTTGTTCCACACCAATATCAGAGACTCTTTATAGAGTATACTCAATTGATTTTCAAGAATTAAAGAAGAAACTTAAAGAAAACATTGATAAGGGATTCATTTGTCCAAGTGCTTCACATTGGGGTGCTTGTGTTCTCTTTGTGAAAAATAGAGATGGTTCAATGTGACTCTGCATTGATTTTTAGAAGTTAAACAAGATCAAAATCAATAATAAGTATCATCTTCCCTATATTGATGACCTGTTTGATCAACTATGTAGAGCTCAATAGTTTTCCAAGATTGAAATGCATTATAGATATAGTCAATTGAGGGTTAATAAGGAGGATATATCCAAGATAGAATTCTATACAAGGTATGGATAATATGAATATATAGTTATTTTTTTGTCTTACAAATTCCCCAGTTATCTTCATGGATTTGATGAATAGAATATTTTGAGATCACCTCGACTAGTTTTTGGTAGTCTTTATAAATTATATAATTATCTATTGAAATATCAAGTAAGAGAGTAAATATCACATGAGAATTGTACTAAATAACCTAAGGAAACAGAAAATGTATGAAAAATTTAAAAATTGTAAAATTTGGCTGAAAAAGGCTTCATTTTTGGGTCACATAATCTCAAGAGATGGTATAGTAGTATATCGGTCAAAGATGGGGGCTATTGAATGTTAGACTAGACCTGCCATAGTGACTAATATTTGTAGATTTCTTGGTTTAGCTGGATATTATCAATGGTTTTTGGAGAATTTCTCATGACTATATAATCCCTTGACCAAGTTAAGTTAGAATTGTGTCAGGTTCTTCTAGACATAAGAATGTGAGGAAAATTTCATGGAATTAATGTGAATGTTTGTTAGTGCAACTATGCCTAAATTACCCTATAGTTGAGAAAGGATTTTAATCTATAGTGATGCATTTAATAAGGTATTAGGATGTATACTTGTGTAGAATAATATTTTTATTTGTTATGTCTTATAGCATTTAAAGATTCAGGAGAAAATTACCCAAATCATGATTTTGAGTTCGCAATGGTAATTTTTGCGTTAAATATTTTGAGGCATTATCTTTATGAATAAAATCATGATATATATATTGATCATAAAAGTATGAAATAAATATTCACATAAAAGAAGTTGAATATACACCAGTTGATATGGCTAGAGTTGATAAATGATTATGAATGATCAATAAATTACCACCCTAGTAATGAGAATAAGGTGGATAATGCTTTGAGTTGGAAGGATCATGCTATATTATCCACGATGAGGATCACAAAAGTTCCAAAATTTCTAGATTTTCAAATGATGGGTCTAGAAATCCTGAAGGATGGGGGAAATATTTTATTTCATAAATTATTGTTCAACCCTCTATCCAAGTGAAGATTAAGTAGGTGAAGAAGGAATATGTAGAGATAAAAAAGAAAATTATAAATATTCATGAGCTAACCTTGATCAGGATGAAATGATAAGGTTCTGTAACCATGTATGTGTTCCTTCCATAGTATATTTGAAGAAGGATCTATTTGAGTAATATCATAGTTCTTTATTGTCTATTCATCATGGATGTGTGAATATATATATATATAATTGATAGAAATATTATAGTGGAATGGCATGAAGAGATTTATCATAGAGTTTGAATCTCGGTTCTTGGTATGTTAGCAAGTTAATGCTGAAAGAAAAAATTCTAAAGGAATGTTGCATCCATTAACCATACCAGAATGGAAATGGGAGAACATCAATATGGATTTAGTCATTATACTAACCATAACCTCTAAAAGTTTTAATGATATATGGGTGGTAGTCAATCGCCTTACAAATTCAGTACACTTCATCTCTATCAGAGAATACTTATATCTGGATCAACATTCTAGGATATACATTAATGAAGTACTAAGGTTCCATGGATGACTACATTCTATTGTATCATATCAGGATTTGAGGTTCACCTCAATGTTCCTTCAAAGTCTTTATAAAGCACTAGATATAGAATTTATTTTCATTACTACTTATCATGCTCATACATATGGTAATTCTGATAGAATAATTCAAACCCTATAGGATATGTTGATATTTTGTTCTCTATATTTCAAAGGTGTTGGGATCAACACCTTCATCCAGTTGAGTTTTCTTTACAATAATATCTTTAACTCAAGCATTTAGATGGCACCTTATAAGCCCTATATGGGAATAAATATTGATATCCAACATGCTGGGATGAGGCTGGATAAAGAAATCTATTGGGACCTGAGAACATGGAATAAATGTTCGATGAGGTTAAAACCATTCTGCATCATATCAAGGCAGCTCAAAGTCATAAGAAAAGTTATGTTGATAACTGACGGTGTGACATAGAGTTTGAAGTTGGTGAAAAGGTGCTTCTATGAATATCACCTTGGAAGAAAGTTATGAGATTAAGGAATAAAGGGGAACTAATCTGTAGGTATATTTCTCCTTTTTAAATTCGTGATCATGTTTGGATGGTAGCCTATCCCTTTGGACTTCCTCCAAATCTCTCTTAAGTTCATGATGTGTTCCATGTATCTCTCCTAAGGAAGTATATAACTAATGTTGATTCAAAAGTTTCTTTATGACATTTCTTATTCATTTTTGTTTTGAAAATCACAAAAATATTCTTTAATAATATATTCTTTCTAAATTTGTTTATTAAAATTATTTTTTTCTAGTTCAACTATATTTTGAATCTTTATCTTTGATATATTTCAGTTTATTTTATACCTAACTCTAATAGAATTTTCTTATAGAATGAATAGATATCGGAGTAAATGAAAATTGTAATCCTATGCTTTCTAAATTTCATTACTTTTTCAATTTTGATTCTCTTAAAATTTTGATTCCGATTTTTTCAATTTCTCAAATCTGTTTCTCACAAAAATCCAAATCTTTTTTTAAGAAATTGGTGCTTTGGAAAAAATACCTTAAAACTATTATTAATTAAAAAATGAGCTTACATGAGTCTAAAATATGGGATCATATTAAAATCCTTTACATGAATAGGTATTAAATCATCAGGGAGATCCTCTAACCAAGTAATGTCTTGACTTACACCTTTATTGGCCAGTACATTCACAACCATGTTCACTTAACGATAGGTATGAGTGGTAATATGAGTGATGTCTTTCAGTGAACAGAGACAATCCATCCAATGTGTAGTAATCTACTAGGCCAGATGAATCACACAATTCCAATTTTCTTTTACTATGGTAGTTGAGTAACTTTCAATCTATATGGTGTTCCATCCTTGGTTCTTGGTGAAGAAAATAACATGAATCACACTCATAATTCTAGCTTCCAAAGAGGAGGCAATACCACATATTCCAAAGATGCACCCAAGTATCTGAAAAAGTTGTTTCCTGAAGATGATTCCACATACTATGGGTCCCAAATTTCCTTTAGAAGCACCATCTACATTAATTTAAATCCTACCAAAGAGTGGTGATTTCTAAAAAACATCAAACATGTGTTGCGATTGGAAAAATATTCCTTCAACCAATAGTTACTACAGATTCATAAAGTCTTTCACCATGTTGTTTCAGTACCCCTTCTAAATCAATGCAGCTTTACAAATAACAATAAGAATCTACATCCTACCTGCATTAATTTTGGGTGAGATATTATTGTGTAAAATTGTATTTCTATTATAACATATCACATGAAGAACCTCAATGAATAAAGTAATTAATAATTTCTTGATTTGTTGGGAGTTTTCCATATCCACACAACGCACTAGTGGAGAATTGACAGAGTCAATAATTATCCATATTCAATAAAATATGTCAAAAATATATTTCCAATGAGTAGTGGAAGTGGTTCAAGAAATAAATAAATTATTAGAAACTTCTCTATTTTGATTACATAGGAAACATTTTGAGAAGATGTGGATCCCCAAAAATTTCATACAAGTATCAGTGGGAACCCTGTTATATGAAATATTCCAAATAAGAGTAAGTCATGAAGGTTTTATCCCTGGTTTTTCAAAGATTTTTATCTAGATAATGTCATTTACAGAGTTACGAAATTAGTGGTTATAAAAAAATTGAATCCAACATACCATTATGAATAGGCTCCTAGATCAAAAAATCATCCATGTTATAGAAAGTATAGTTTTCATTAGAATGTACAATATTCTCAGGGTTTTTTAAATATGAATCACTCAGATTTGTAAACCTAATTTACTTTATTCCTAAAATCCAACTCGCTCAGTTTTCTAAATCGGATTCTCAATATTTTCAGAATCTGATTCTCATCTATTTTTAGAATCTGATTCTCAGTCTTACTAAAATGTAATTTTAATTATATTTATAACATGATTAACTAAGTTATTTGAAGTTTATTTGTTATTTTATTTCCTTAATACATTCATATATATAATCAGATTCACATATATGTGGCTTGATAATATTTCTCATAACATTTTCCTATATACTAAAATGATATCATCCAATCTATTATTATAAGAGCATTGAAAGTGCCTACTGTACAGGTCCCTCAAATTTTTTAGGAAACATATGATCATTAGAGACCAAGATTACCATTAAACTCCATGCCTATAAATATCAAACCACTTGGACGAGCTCATAACTTTTTGGAATTCGAGAGACATGTGATCTCTCCCAAAATTACTTTGTGAGAAAGCATTGAAGTTATTATGTTGTGAAAAACATGTTCAACATACTTGAAATCTTAAATAATCTTTGTTTTTCCTTGTGAAACATGGATAGTTAGTGATTAAAATTGAGGAATTCCAAGCTGATGGAAGAATGTGGTGTTGATTACCTTTTTAATATAGTTATTCCAGTAGAAGGAAGATAGAGGTGCAGATTACCTACTTAATTGATGGGTTTCATGGATAGAAAGATAGAAGTTGCATCAGATCTTTTGTGGATCGAGGGATTACCCTAGTATGGGTAAGACATACTTGATTTCAAGTATAAATCAACGTAACTTTATCGAAAGTGATTGGATACCCTACTCTTTGGGATAAAATATTTGTACTCTTTTACATGTAATTTAAATTTCCGCTTTAATTTTTCACAAACAGAAAGTGTTTCTTATAATTACATTTTTTTATTAACTCTGATATAAGATTTTATATGCTTTAAGGTAGAATATTTTTTAATTATACCTATGTATGTATTTCATTATGATAACCATATTCGTCGAACCTAAGGTGGTTTTCATTAACCTTACAAATGAGGATTTATAGAATATAATTTGTTTAATCTTGTTAAACAAAGATTTACTTAAGGTTAAAAATGTATGTTTTTAAACTTACAATTCACCCCTCCCCCTAACCCTCTTGTATCTAAGCATCTCCATATATATTTCAATCTAAAAATTAGTATCAGGGTCGGTCAATGAGATATTGATACCTATATTTGGTATGAAAGAAAGATTTTCAATATTCAGTTTACTTACTCTTTATTTACTTCTGTAATTTGTTTATAATTTATTTTATAAACTTTTGGTTTATAAATTTTTGTGACACTGACTTGTTTTTTGGAAAAAGGAATTTTTGTATCATTTTAAAATGAAATGAATGAATATAAAATCCATAAACAATATAACAGCTTAAAATACCACATATCTTTTATGGGAATTATTATGAATATAGAGAGATAGAATGAATTATTTTTTTATCAACATTGGTGTGGATAACTTTTTCATGCTTACAGATTACAAACTCCCTAATAAGGAATTTACTACTTTTTCAAGAGAAGAAAAACAAGAATATTAGCTGAACTATAAGGTATGAAATACTTTTCTTTGTTCTATATCCAAGAATATATATAGGTTGATATCTTCTTGTGAAGCAACTAATAACATTTGGAAGAAATTTGAAGTTACACATTTTTCTACTTCTAAAGTTATTGAGACTAGAAAATACATGTTAAGAGTAGATTATCATGTTTTTGTTTTTTCCCATGGAGAACCTATAGTTAAAGTTAAATAGAGATTAACGACTATCGTAAATATAATAAAATCAATGGGAGAAAAACGGATAGACGATGATATGCTTGTATATAAGATTGTGGACATCATGGCTTATTAATGGGAGTCAAATAGAACTATTATTGATGAGTTAAGGAAAATCACAGCTGTAACTCTTGATGAATTATTTGTTACTCTCCTATAACATGAAAACAAGTTAAAGAGATATGTTGAGGATAATAATAATAAGAATGAAAGCGTTTCTTTTACTACTACTTTAAATCATACAAAATCCAAAACTCCTTAGAAATTTTTTGAATCCACAAATACTAAGAATGTTGTAGTTTAGTCAAATTCAAATGATAATGATCACTCATATAATGAGTTAGCCAATATTGTTCGAAGGAGAAACAAGATTTTTTTCAACAAGTATTTCCAATACAAATATAATAAAAATATATGAAAGATAAGAAAGACTTAGAATTCATGTGCTATGAGTGTAATAAAATAGGACACATCAGACATGATTTTCCAAATATGAAAAGAAAAGATAATAAAGATAGAAATTTTGAGTGGAATCAATAAACATATTATATGTATAAGGGAAAGAAATATCTAAAAGAAAATGACTCCTAGAGTGTAAGTGGTGGATATTAATAAAATGAATCCTTAAATTATGAAACATCTAGACATAAGAATATTGGTCTTATTTCTAGAATTCCTACTAAGAATAAACATCTTATGAAAAAGTTACTCAATGTTGAATCCTTAACAAGTATATCATTAAGTGGTAATTATCCTAATGAATAAAATTATAAATCCTTGGGGGAATAATCTTTCTCATCAAAAGATAATTCCTTACCTTATTTTGAAACATTTTCTAGATTTTTCATGTTTCATAAAAATAAGAATTGTAAGATCAAAAAAATTTAAAAGGAAAATGTTAGAATCACTATTTTAACAAAAGAATTATATGATCTTTCTAAAGATCTTGATATTAAATCTTTTGAAATTGATTATATTTCTAAAAACATGAGGAAATTAATTATGAAAAGGATAAACATTCTAAGGATTTTGGAAAAGTTATTTCAAAGAAAAATGTTGAGAGACTAAAATAAATTCTAAAACTAATGACTATGAGGATAAGAATTTAGTCATTAGACTAAAATATGAAATATTTTCCTTAAGGAAGATTTTATAAAAATTTACTTCTTGTAAGGAGGGTTTTGATAAAATATAAAAACAACTTATTTCTCTAAGGAATAGTTATAAAATTGGTTATTCTCACTAAATACTAGTTTTCAGACACAACTATTTTGTTAATAAAAGTGCCCCGTTATGCGTTACCATGGATCTCTCTTTCCCCCTCCCTTCAAAGCTTCTGCTGTGAGTTGAAGGTGATCTGGAGTGGTTGCAACCAATTTTTCACCCATTCCTGCCCTGCTATTATTCAGGATGCATTCTTAATGGCCATTCGATGTTAGAATTTCATAAGTGGTCCCTTTAGTGGCCTCTAATGTCCCATGCTATCTTGGGGAAGGCTCCGCTCCAGTCACTCGTTATGGTCTGTCCGGGGAGGATTGCGTACAAGGTGGTATGAGAGGCTGCCTCTTCCCCCCAGCTTCAGGTATGGAGAGCCCCTCCCCCTCTTCTTCTTCAGACTTGTCGGTTGGCCCATCCTATCCTTCCCCCTGCATGGATATTTTCCCCTTTTTCAAGCCACCCATGATGCCTCTACGAGCCTCCGTCCCTATTTCTTCTTCTTTCTATGCCCGCCCTCAGGTCTCTAGCCCTTTGGCTTTAGCTTCAAGTTGTTCTAGATGAAGGTAAAAATGGAATGAGTGGTGGGCCTCTGATCCTCTTGGCCTATTAGAGGTATCTGGAAGTCTGGATTTGGGCAATGAGATTCAGGAATTCGGGCCCTCCTTTCCTCTCAGAAAGCGAGGCTCTTCATCCTCCCCAGTTCCTATGTCTAACTGATTCAGTACTTTAGGGTTTATGCATGAAAACATGCCCCCTTAGGGAATGAATGGTGTTCAATTTTTCTCCATTCTGGGTGATATGGAGCTCTATTCCCCCTCCTCTCCACCTTTTGCCTCAAATGGTGTGTGCACATGATCTCAGACTAAAAGTTTGTCTATCAGATTTTCTTCAAAGAGTAAGGGGCACTTTTCGTGTGGGGACAGTACAAGGCATGCAACCCAGCCATGATCTCCCTCATCATCTAGAATGCTCGGGGCCTGGGTTCCTAGGTGAAAATGGAATTTCTATCCAATGAGGTGTCTAAGAATAGAGTCTTAGTAGTTGTTGTCCTGGAACTAAAACAATGTTTCTCCATGATAAGAGAGTTTCCTAAGAGAATTGTCATGTGACATTTCATGCAAGGAGAACCGAAGAACCAGCACATTTGGATTTTTTGGGATTCCTTCGTGTCTGTGGTTTGGATTATGGTCTCTTCTCAGCACATTTCTGTTATGTTAGAGGCTAGAACTGAGCTCTTTTTCTTTTCCTTTATATATGATAAATGTGATGCTAGCATACGGGACAGCCTGTGGGATGATTTAAAGTCCTTCAATCCTGGTGATGCAGCATGGTTTGTGGGAGGTGATTTCAACACCATTTTGGATGCTTCATAGAAAAGAGTTGGGGGATTTTCTTCTAATAGAGACAGGCTAGCCTTCTCATCCTTTTCTTCTCAAGAGGGGCTCTTGGACCTCAGTTTTTCTGGGGATAAGTTCACTTGGTGTAATAATCATAGGGGCATCTGCCGCACCTGGTGTAGGATGGACCGGTTTCATGGAAATCTTCAAGTTATTTCTACGTTACCAAGAGCATAGGTTACCCATATTGTTCATGTTGTTTCGGGCCACACTCTCCTCCTCATCAGTCTGAATAATGGCCAGGTTTTGGAAGTCCGCTTCTTCTTCTCAAACTATTGGTCACGACATAATTATTTCCTCACTAAGTTTCATGATTCCTAGGATAAAACAAACCAAGGAAGATGCTATATTAAAGTCCATAGAAAGTTTCTTCAGATGGAAAAATATTTGAAGGTTTGGGTTGCCTCCTTCCCCTCTCGATATCACAACTTGGACTCTATGAGAAGGGAGATCAATCGAGAAGAACTCAATCTAGAAAACTCCTGGTATGAAGATTAGTTCTTTTATCTTGCATCCAAAAAGAAACACTTCAACCAGGTTTTACTTGAGTAGGAAAGGTGCCTCCGTGAGAGGTCTCGTTCTATTTGGCTCTGGGAGGGGGACCGAAACTCTTGCTTCTTTCGCGCATGCTTGAAAGAAAAACAGCGTGTCAACGCTCCAAACATATACCTGGAGGATGTCTCTTACACAAGGGATCCATCTGTTGTTGGGGGCTTGGTTGGATCTCATTTTAACTCTTTATTATACTATCCTAACCCATTAATGTAGAACGGTTACCCAAGTGGATAGGTTGATCTC
Source organism: Viscum album (assembly GCA_963277665.1). Classification (NCBI taxonomy): domain Eukaryota; kingdom Viridiplantae; phylum Streptophyta; class Magnoliopsida; order Santalales; family Viscaceae; genus Viscum; species Viscum album. The sequence continues at coordinate 2,075,309,376 of OY728128.1, read as the reverse complement.
TTCAACTATATTACTTTCTTGGTTTCATCTAACGAAAATTCATTTCTAGAAAAAACACATGACGAAGACGATGTCTGTGGCACTACAAAATCCTTCAACCAGGAGAGTGCGCCGGGCCCGGATAGATTTCAGGGGTCTTTCTTCATCAGTTCCTGGGACATAATCAAAAAGCATATCATTGAAGTTATTCAAGACTTCTTCCTGGGTAGTCACCTCCCTTGCATAGCATGTGTTACCACTATAACACCCCAATCTTCCATGGTACGCTTCTCATTGAATAATACAATAGTGTATGTTGTACGTAACTTCGAGTTCTCACACACCACAACCAATCAAACTGGTTGTTATGAATTGTAATACCCACTTTTTGAAATTTTATAAATTTTATCTTTCAAAATGGACTTCATTTTTGGATTCGGAATATCGAAATTAGCTTAGGGTGAATTTTTGATATTTTTCTGAAAACATTCAATTTTTGATGAATATTGAAAAACATTGAGTTATAGTTTAAAACCAAATTTTTATTTAAATAATTATTTATTTTATTTAAATTTATTTTGTTTCAAAATAGATACATAATACCTATATAAGTTCAATGTAATTCATTGGATTCAGTTTATAATAATTTTAGATATATAAAAATTTTATTGAACTTTTTCCCGTCTTTTACCCACCTCCTAGGAGCATTTGAAAATTTACATAAAACTTAATTTTACCAATTCTGTGAGTTGAATATAAAAAATCCGGGAGACACAGTGTATATCAGTAAGAAAAATGTGGTTCAATAAGATGAAAATAATTTTTTTTTAATTTTAACTTTTTACTTTTATTTACCACAGTTAAAAGTAAATAGGGAATTTATGGATAAAAATGATATTATTATTAATCTAAAACATGTCCTAATTCTATAGTATAAGTGTAATTCCACTAAAAACAACCATATGAATAAAATATGATCCTTTAGGTCCACTTTTATTAGATTAGGACATTTATTATTATTTAATTCAAAGAAGATTTAAAAGTGTTAAATTCAAAGTTTAATAACTAAACCATTTTTAATATAGGGTTACATATAAGATAAGTTCGACTATAAATATTAATTAAAAATATAATAATATTTACTATATAATGGTATTTTATTTAAATTTTTTAGACATTAAATAATGTAATTTATTTATGACATAATGATGATGCAGTAATTACCTAATTAATGAAATATGAAAATAATTGATATTATAAATATCCAAATAAATGTAATTTTTGATTTTTTATGCATTCCACTAATTTTATAGGTTAATATGGCATGTTAGGGTTGGTTAGATGGATTTTTTTTAAAGTAATAATGCTGTTATAAATTTCACAAAAACAAAATACCAAATAGTGTCAAAATGGACATAAAAGAGTTTTTAAAACAAATATTATATTATTAATTGACATTATTTTCCTAAAAATATAAGATTAGACAAAATAATATATATATAATGATAGTTTTATCATTAATGAACCACCTGGGGTTTTCTTGGAAGTATATAGTAAGATTATTAACCATATAATATAAAAATACAGAGACATGGTAAATGTCAAACAATTTAACTAAGAGTTAAATCTAAAAGATAAGTTTAATATAGTGACCCAAACCTATCTAAAACCTATTGGTTGAGTGGTTTTCAACCCATCCCCACTTTATCCTATAAATAATCTATTTTGGATCCATTATAAACTGAAAATGATTTTATTATAAAATAATATTTTCTAGCTTTTCCTAAGGTGCCCCTCACCTATCTTATAAAAGGGAACTCCCCCTTCTCTTTAATTCACACCTTCAAAGCCATTTTTCTCAGCCAAACCCTGCCTAGATACCCTCTCAACTTTCCTCCCTTCATCCTAGAGGCCTTACTTTAGTCATAAGGCCATCCTAAGGAGCTCTTTTGATCAAATCAAAAGGAAGAACCCGAAGAAGAGGTAAATATTTCATCACCTCTTCAAGTTCCTTTCTTCTTCCACTTCCTATTTCATTGTTGTTTCCATTCTAAAATAATAACTCCTGTATATTATATATAATTTTATGTTATTATATATATGGTATAACCAAATTAACTATTCTATCTATCCTTTGAATGACATGTCACCATACGTGCGTACGTACGGCTTACCGTCTCCACGTCATGGTGTAATTGTTATTCAATACATTATTTTTTGGATGGGCATAATAATGATGTGTAATTGATTTAAATAATAAATATAACATGATAATTATTCTGTATATATGATTTACTATCCAATTATCTATTGTTTTAATATCAAAAGAATGATGTTTTCGCTCGTGCCTACGTGCGGATTACCATCTCCACGAACGCGATGAGATTCATTCCCTATCGTATCCATTCAAGAATAATTTTCATTTTTGTAATTAAAAATAATGTTTTAAGACTTAATATCATTATGAATATGAATAAGATACATCATATCTGTAACAAACATTACTTACATAACAAATCATATAAATGAAAACGAATCAGTTAACACCCGAAACGATGATAATACTAAAATATTATTAACAAAGAAATATTAAAAGATCATATATGATATCATATTAATGTATATGATTCTTTTATAATTTAATAACTATTATTTCACCATTATATAAGAGGTCAACCTACCCTCTACCAAGGAAAAGTAAATGTTAAGGGTTAATTTCACAATCTCTTCATTATCCAAGGTTGGTTATACGTAATTATCTACTGGGACCTCCTTATCATCCACATCCATGATTCTTAAAAATGTATTTCAAAACATTTTTATTATTTACTAGAAAATTGGTTAAAGTTATTTATACAATTATTTTACCTTATATGTTTTGAAATTAATCTTTTTGTCATTTTCCAAATAAGGTAAGTTTTTACCTTTTCGATAAATTAATGGTAAGAATGTTTTTTTAACTTATATAGTGGGTGCGGTTATTTTCCTCCATTATAACATCGTCGAAGATTCCCTTACAAGCTTATAATAATATTATCAAAATTAATTTTTTCTTAAATGATTTCAAAATATAAAGAGATATTTCTCTAAAAAAAATTGATTTCATCTATGTCAAAATCCATTGATGGATTTTAAGATTATTTGAAGTTGATTTATTATGATACAAAATTCCATATATTACTGAAGGTTTTGTTATATGTTTGACGGTGGATGTGTTATTTTTACACATTCATGGTTTATGGATAAAGTATTGACATTTTTATGCTAGTTTTAATACGAATGTTTATGTTATGTTTAATCCTTTTGATATGAGAAATGTATTGGACTTAGTATGTGATGGGTGGAGCCCGCTATAGCTCCTCAATGCATCGGTAGGTCTCATGAGACAAACTAGTATCTTGGCACAAATCCTTGATAAAATATTATTTGTAGTCTTGTCACAAGGCCTTGACTATGTGGTTATGAAAGTCTGGAATTATGCATTCCATCATTATGAAAGTTGATATTGATATTGTAAGTGATTATTCGACTAGTAGAATATCCATGTGAATAAGTAAATGGAATTATTTGATTTTATCACTGCCATATTATGATGAAGTTTATGTTTAAAAGGATTTTGTTTTATTCTTATACATTTCCATCAATGTTTATGCTTATTTACGAAAGTTTCCTCTATATTTTTATCCTTACAGAGCATCTGAGCTCACCATTTTCTATGTTTTATTTTTTCCTAGATGCGAAGAAGTATATTATAGCTGACCTATAGGGATAGTCTATTGGATCATAGTTTTGTATATGGAAACAATGTTGTTGTAGTTTTACATTTTACAATGTAATTTAAACCTTATGAATGTATCTAGTAATTCCAAGGCTACTAAACTAATCGGTCTTTTGAGACTTGAACTTTTGTGATCATGCCAATGTTGTGAAATAATGAACCGACTCTGGGCTTCTGTGGTTGGGGCATTACAACCACCATGGTTCTCATCCAAAATGTGAAGGACCCTTGTTTGATCTCTAATTATAGGCCCATCAGCTTGTGTAATGTGGCCTACAAGATCCTTGCCTCTACCATCAATAGAAGGCTCTCCCTTTTCATCCATTCTTGGATCTATGAAAAGCAACATGCCTTTTTTCAAGGTTGGTCCATCCGAGGCGCAATGGGCATTTCCCAGGGGATAATTGGAAATATTAATAAGAAGGTTGTGGGGTACAACATTTTCAACAAGCTGGATATAGAAAAGGCCTATGATTGCCTCTAATGGAGCTTCATCATCAAGGTTATGTGAAGCTTGGGGTTCTCCGAATGGATCGTCGACCTAATTTTCCGATGTTAGAGCTCACCTTGGTTCAATATTACCTTCATGGGGAGGCAATGAGGATTTTTGAAATCTAGATGGGGGCTAAGATAGGGGACCCCCTCTTTTCCACCATCTTTATATGGGCCCATGATGTGCTCAGCAGATTGGTTGGATCCTCCCTCCATCTAAGCATCATCAAACCCTTCCACTATGGGCTTACCATGGGGTCTCTCGTCTATTCTTCACCGATGACATTCTATTTTTTATTAATGGATGCAACTCCTCTTTAATAGGTTTCTATAATATCATGGAGGATTATATGATATGGAGTGGCCAAGTCATTAACAAAATATAAATTCATGTGTTTCTTTTTCCTGATTGCTCTCAGAGACGTAGGGATAAGATTGTATTCATGCTGGAGAATCCAAAAGACGACCTTCCCTATGGATTAACTCAGTGCTCCAATTTCCCCAATCTAGATCTAGATTAGGTAATTTGATGGTATGGTTAGTAACATCACTAATAAGATTACTAATTGGAGGAATTAGTTCCTTTCTTTTGGAGGCAGGATCACCCTTGTGAACTGTGTGCTGACTTCTATTCAAATGCACACACTCTCAGTGCTCAAAGTGCCAATAGCAGTCCTGAAATCTATCGAAAAACTCCTTAATTCCTTCATTTTGGGATGAAAAAGATGAGGGAAGGTTCCACTAGGCTTCCTGAAAAAATTCGCGAGTCCGGTGGACAATGGTTCTATCAATGTCCGAAATGTGATGGAGAGTATGTATCACCTCCAAGGAAAACTTTCTTGGGAGGTAATTGAGGGTCGTTCCCTGTGGAGATATTTTACTAAGGGTAAATATGGATAAGATCTGATAATGACTAGGGTAAATACCTCCTCCTTATGGAAGTCCTTGTATATTCATTTTCCGATTCGCCTTGGTCACTATCGTTGGATTGTAGGTTGTGGAGACTTCAACTTTTAGGATTGCAACTGGGTGGGAGAGGTCTTAGGGTATCCATGTTGCCCCATCTTGAACATAACTTTAAAGAAAGCCTTATCATTTCATTATTTTATTCAATATATACTAGATCCCTCCCAAAATAAGGTCTTTGATAAAATTTGAATGGAGGACACTCCTAATGTTTTCAGCTTTACGGGAGCTACGTCAGGTGCTTTCTCTGCTAAAGCCTATAGGTAGTCAACCTCTCAGCATCTGGTCAATTACTTATGGGGTGATACTATGTGGTGTAAAACCATCCTTATTAAATTCAACATCCTTATTTTGAGGATTCAGAATGCTGATCTTCCCACTAAAGTGGCGATTAAAATCAAGGTGATCTGCTTGGCCTCCCAGTGTTCTGGATACAAGCATCCAAAGGAGGAATCTTCATCCCACCTCTTCTTCCAAATAGAGTGGTTGGGTAAGTTGTGGAGAATGTTGGGTGAGTGATTTAGTTTTAACTCTATGGTGGATTTGACCGAGTATTTTTTTGCAGCAGTGGTTCAGTGGTTCGAATGGTATTAACCAGGAGGCGTGAGCTTGGGCCCTCCTGCTTGCCGCGGGTTACTGGTGCATCTGGGATGCGAGGAACCACTCCTAGAACAAAGCCCCACCCTCTAATATTTGCCTAATGGTGAGATATAAATGCCTTGTGGTGTACCTCTCTATCATTAAGGATCAATGGTAGGGTGCCCCGTCTCTCAGGCACTTCATGACCAGAAGTCAAGATCCTCCTCCTCATAGTCCCCATTCAGTGGGCCATTGGGTGAAATGGATTCCCCCACCTCTCAAGTTTAAGTTAAATAACGACGGATCATATAGACAAGGTAGCATGCGGGGTGGCGGTGTGGTCCATGACCAATCGGGTTCAGTGTTCCTTGGTTTCAGCTCTTTTTATAGGGCTGGAAACTCACTACGGGATAAAGTGGAGGCCTTTCTCAGTGTCCTAGTTCTATGATCTTCCAAGCCTATTTTTTATCTATGAATGATATGGATTCAACGATTATATGGAGTTCTATCAAAGGACTCACTCCCACTCCTTGGTACATCACCTATTTGATTCGTAAATGAAAATTTTATCTCCCCCATGATATCGAGCTTTCAAATACGTGGAGAGAAGGCAATTAGGTTGCTGAATTTTTGGCCTCAAAGGCTTCCCAGGAGGTCCCCCTCATTGTTTTTAATAGCTTTGGCTCCCTTCCCCCTGGGGGTGCAGACATTTCCATTGGTGATGCTCTGGTCCTTCATTTCTATGGACCTCCCTCATCCCCTAGTGTAATGTGCTCTTTCTTGCTATTTTTTTATAAAATTTTCACTTTTAGGAGGTAATGTTTTATTTGTCAAAGGTCCTAAGCACAAACTTATATGTATAAGTCAATTATGTGATGAATGTTACCTTGTAAATTTTTGGAATTATAAGTGATTAGTACCCAATTCCAAGGATGAGTTCATTCTTTCTAGTCATTGGCATGAGAATGTTTATACACTTATCATAGAAGACCTTGGGAGCCAAGAATTACCTTGCCTTAGTAAAATGGAAGACCAATATTGGTTATGTAATAGAATAATATGACATTCTAACCTTAATAACTTATGCAAGATAACTAATAATGGACTTGTTAAGGATCTACCAGATCTTAGATTGGATTCTTCAAAATTCTGTGAATCTTGTCAATATAGAAAGCAACATTACTATAGATTTGAATCTATATGTTATGTCTTAACTTCTAGTGCATTACAATTGGTTCACATGGACTTTTTTGGTCCTACACAAACTGGAAGTGTTGGAGGAAAATACTATGTATTTGTTTTAGTTGATGGTTACACACATAGGTCTATTTTCTAGCAAATAAATATGAAAACTTTTCTTATTTCAATATTTTTATTGCCCATGTTAAAAATAAGAAAAACCTTTCATTGATAACTATTCGTAGTGATCATGGTGAAAAATTTGAAAATTCAGATTTCGAAAATTTTTGTGGTAATAAAGGCATAACACGTAACTCCTAAACTCCAAGAACTCTATAGGAAAATGGTGTTGTTAAAATAAGAAACTGAATTATTTAAGAGATAACAACAACCATGTTGAGTGAATACTCAATTGCTAAACATTTTTGTTCTGAAGTTGTAATTAATTCTTCGTATAATATAAATCGTTTTTAAAAAGACAGTTTCTTAATAAAACACCTTATGAATTATGGAAAGTCCAAAAACCAAATTTTTCATACTTCAATGTTTTTAGATGAAAATTATTCATTTTGAATACAAAAGATAACTTACACAAATTCACTCCCAAATATGATGAAAGAATTTTCTTAGGTTATTCCACTTCTTCTAAGGCTAATAGAGTTTTTAACAAACACACTTGTACTATAGAGGAAACAGTACATGTGAAATTTTATGAAATCAATCACTTTATTTTTAAACAACCCCAACCTACATATTTTTATGTGTTTTATAAAACTGATTATCAACCTTCGATAGAAGACTCTTCTAATCAAAAGAATACTTAATATTGAAGTATTCAATCTAAAATACATTCAACCCTATATTGATGAAAAGGTTTTACAAAAACCAAGTTAGTTGTTTCTAATGAATCATCCTAGTAATTGTATCATTGGTGATGTAAATCAAGCCATAAGGACTAGAAGTTATTTAACAAATGAAGTAGAGAATCTAGCATTTCCTTCCCAATTCAAAACCAGAAGTCCTGATGTGTCTTTTTGTGATGAATATTGTATTAAGGCTATAAAGGATTAACTAAATGAATTTCAATGGAATAAATTTTGTACCTTGGTTGAAAGACCCAAAGAAACATATGTAATTAGATTGAATTGAGTCTTTAGAAACAAATGTGATGAAAATGGAATCATTGTAAGAAATAAATAAAGATTAGTTGCTAAAGGCTATACTCAACAAGAATGAATAGACTATGAAGAAACCTATGCTCTGGTAGCTGGACTTGATTCAATTAGAATTCTATTAGTCATTACAGAATTCTTAAATTTCAAACTTTTTCAAATGGATGTAATGTGTGCTTTTTTAATGGATATGTTCAAGAGGAAGTTAATGTTGAATAACGTCCTAGTTTTGAAGACAAAAAAACTACATGAATATGTTTTTAAACTTACCAAAGCATTATATGGATTTATACAATCCCTTAGAGCCTGGTGTGGTGGACTTATAGGATTTTTGTTACAAAACAATTATGCTAAGGGGACAATTGATCTAACACTTTTTATAAATAAATAAAACAAAAATTTTTTTTTTATCGAATATATGTTAATAACATTATATTTAGATCAACTCAGAAATCCTTAATAGGTTCATTTGAGAATATTGTGAAATCTGAGTTTGAAATGAGTATGATGGGTGAGTTAACATTTTTCATTCACTACTATAGAATCAGGCTATAGCCATGGTTTTAAACTGTGGCTATAGGCCCAAAAATCATGGCTATAGGTTATAGCCATGGTTCCCACAATAGTGGCTGGTATTGGTGTCGATATAGGTTAAAACCTATAGCCACAATTCCCAACTGTGGCTATCACCCTATATCCACAGTTACAACTGTGGCAACAACCCTAAAACCACGGTTTTCAACACGTGGCATAGGCTAAAATCACTCCTCTCCAAGATCCACGATTGCAATCGTGTCTATAGACATATAGCCATGGTTAGGAACCATGTATGTAGACCTATAGCTATGATTTAAAATTATTTCTATAGGCCAACACATTTCATAAAAAACCAGCACCGTTCAACCGGTGTTGGACCCTTGAATCCTCCCCACCTCCCCCCTTTACCCCCCCACTCTCCCCCTTGCACCCCACCTGAATGTTAAATCCCCCCCCCATGCACCCCTCCCCATACATCCCCCTTGGACCCCCCCCCCCACCTCCTGGACACCCCCTCCCTCCAGGAAACCCCCTAGATAGACCTCCCCTGACAACCCCACCCGAACAGCAGCCCCCCTGATGGACAACCCTTACACCACCCCTACTAGACAACCCCCCCCCCCCAACTCTTGGACACCCCCTCTCTTGGACACCCTCTCCCTCCTGGATAGACCCCCCCCCCCCAGACAACCCCACCAGACAACAGCCCCCCCCCCCGGACAGCATCCCCCACTGGACACCCCCCCCCCCCTCCGGGACAGATCCCCCCCAGGACAACCCCACCCTGGCAGCAGCCCCCCCTACTAGACAACCCTTCCACCACCCCTGCTGAACACCCCCTCCCTCCTGGAAACCCCCTGGGCAACCCCACATAGACACCCCCCAGGACAAGACAGCACCCCCCTCCTTCCTGGAAACCCTCCTGGACATCCCCCCCTGAACACCCCCTACTGGAGACCCCTTCCTCCACCCCTTCTGGACCCCCCCCCCCCCCACACCACTGAACATCCCCCCATAAACCCTACCCTGCCCCCCCCCCCTCGCACACCTGCAGACCTGCACAGCCCCACTGCACCCCCTCCCCAATACCCCTTGTACAACCCCTTGCAGGTGGAATTTTGGAATGGAACTAAAGAAGGAATGATGTTATCCGGGTTAAAAAATGGAGACCTCGGGTTTAGGGAGTCATAGTGGCCTAGGTGTGGTATCATGAATCAAGCCTAGGTGTGGTATCATGAATCACCAGATAACACAAACCACAAGATGATGGAATTTAATACATCATGTCATATTCTTTGGTGCATTTTTACAATAATCTACTAATTTCTCATATGCATCATAGGTTTTATTCAAATCATTGAAAATCATTGTGAAATGATACCAAATCATTTGGATATGATCTTCATATAAACACCCTCAAACATTAGGAGAAAACATTGCACCAAAATTGTGAGAAACTGGAAGCCCTCTATGTGCATTTTGGTTGACATATTAGAGTTGTGAAAGATGAGAATATCTATTTAGGGGGTGGATGGATAAATAATGATGTGGCCATGGAGATGGTTGTTTTGCCTGATGATGAACTACTCGATGCTACGGTGTCAAGAAGAAGAGTATTTCATTGGGTGTGAAGTCATGAGAAGGACTCAAAATGATATGGAACTAGTGGTTATGTTGTACAGCATTAATAATTATACGACTTATAATGTCATATGAAACTATTGTGCATAAGTATTTGACAAAAGTATTCAAATATCTAAAATATGACTTTGTTTGACTATGTGATCAAAGAATATGTGACAATATAGTCTAATGGGTGGGATTAACACTACCCCCCTCACACCCCATGCACCCCCCCCCCCCGGACAGCAGCCCCGCCTCTACCCCCCTGGACAAACCCACCTCCACCCCCCTAGACAGCCCCCCCTACTGTACACCCCTTGCACCACCCCTGCTGGACACCCCCCACCCCACTGCATATCCCCCCTTGCACCCCAGCCTCTACCCCCTGCACACCTACACAACCCCACTCCACAGCCTCCCCCCCCCCAAAACCCCTTGTACCACCCCTTTCTGGTGGAATTTTGCAATGGTGCTAAACCAGGAATGATGGTATCAGGGTTAACACATGGAGACCTCAGGTGTAGGGAGTCATAGTGGCCTAGGTGTGGTATCATGAATCAAGCCTAGGTGTGGTATCCTGAATGACCAAATAACACAAACCACAAGATGATGGCTTTTAATACATCATGTTGTATACTTTAGTGCATATTTACAATAATCTACAACTATCACGTATGCATCATAGGTTTTATTAAAATAATTGAAAATCATTGTGAAATGATACCAAGTATTTTGGATATGATCTTTATATAAATACCCTCAAACATTAGGAGAAAACACAGTACCAAATTTGTGAGAAACTGGAATCCCACTACGGGCATTTTGGTAGACATATTAGAGTTGTGAAAGATGAGAATATTTGTTTAAGAGGTGGACGACTAAATAATGATGTGGCCATGAAGATGGTTATTTTTCATGATGATTAACTACTCGATGCTACGGTGTCAAGAAAAAGGGTATTTCATTCAGAGTGAAGTCCTAAGAAGCACTCAAAATGATATAAAAATAGTGGTTATGTTGTACAGCATTGATAATCATATCACTTATAATGTCATATAAAAATTTTGTGCATAAGCCTTTCCTAAAAGTATTCAAATATAAAAAATATGATTTTTCTTGACAATTTGATTAAGAAAGATGTGACAATATAGTCTAATAGGTGGGATTAACACTACCCCCCTGCACACCCCATGCACCCCCCCCCCACCACATTCACCCTCCCCGGCACCTTGAAGCCTCCCCCTTCCCCTTGCACCCTCCCCATGCGTCCTCCCTCCTTCCCCTGCACCCCCTTCCCCTTCCCTACCCCTACAGACCCCCTTGCACCCTATTGCACCCTCCCCCTTTCCCCAGAGAAATGATTTCTCTCGCTTGGCCCCGCTCCAAGGTTCTCTACTATACCATCACCACCTTTTATTGTGCATGAAGAATCACCCTCTATTTGAAAGATCTCATAAAGTTATAAAATTTAATCTTTTTCCTCTGATATTCTAAATGAGTATGATAATATTTGAGGAGATTATAATAAGAATAAACAAGAGTTAAAATACACTAATTATGAGATTAGAGAACATAAGAAGTCCTCTATTCAAATGGTTGATTTTGACAAGTTGGTTGGGTTAATGAATACCCAAAAAAATTGATTAGGAATCTCCAATCATTCCCTCCTATTCAAAAAGTTGTTTCTGAAGTAAATTTCAATGAGCTTAAGGATGTGAATGGTCTAAATAGATATTTGAAGGATGTTTATACAACCATGTCTGAGTTCAATGATCTTGGTGTTATGGTTGTATCTCAAAGGTAAATGTTCAAACTGGATTAGGATACACCAATCCAACAATCTCCCTTGTTTCATCCCTTGATGAGAAGGAGGTTAAGAGTGCCCTTTCTCTCAAAATCCTGAGATTGTGGCTTGTCCTAATGGGTTCAAAAATTAATTCTTTATGTTATACGGGGTCATAGTTTGTGATTAGATCCTTAACTCCATAAGGGAGTTATTTAACAATGCCTCAATTCCCTATAGAATCAACTCCAATTTTATTTACTTGATCCCAAATAAGGAAAATGTTGTGGATGTAATGGATTTTAGACCTATTTCTATTGGAAATAAAAATTATTACTATGAGGTTAGGTTCCATTTCTCATGGGTTTATCTCTTAAAATCACCCCCTCGGACAGCCCTTGGACACCCCCCTGGACAACCCCCATAGACACCCCACCTACACCCCACCTCCTACCCTACAGACCCCCCCCCCCCCGCAACAGCCCTACATACACCCTCCCCTCTACCCTACAGACCCCCAGCACCCCCCCCCCAGAAAACCCTTAGACACCCCCTGGATAGCCCCTCCTAGACACCCCACCTGCAACCCTCCCTGAACCCTGCAGACCCCCCACCCCCCCGAAAAGCCTTTGGTAGCCCAACCTGGACATCCCCTCCTAGAAAATTCTATAGTCATCAGTACCTTCACTTCATTATGAAATAATGATAAATGAACAATGCCTTGAAACTTTTCCAAGAATAGTCTTTGTCTCACTTAGTCTAAATAATAGACTTCCACCACTTATAACTCGGACCCTCTAGTAGGATGGTTACAAAAATAACCTTAAGAAACTCATAAATCTAATTCTGGATAAAAAATAATCAACCTTCAGTACCAAAACAAAGTCATCCTAAAAATATTGTCTCCCAATAATTATTGTGGGGCTTCCATCTTCATTTTGGGGTTCCAAGGTGTGCCTTCAAGATCGATTTATTCAAGGATTTTGATTCGGTCAGGTAGGAATTCTTATGAGATGCTTTGGATCTGCTCGGCTTTCTATCAAGGTCCTCATCTTGGGTTAAAAGATGCGTCTCTACCCCAATGTTCTCGGTGAACATTAATGGAAGATTACATGGCTGCTTTTTGGGGGAAAGAGGGGTCAGGCAAGGGGATTCACTTTCACCTTTCTTTTTTGTGATTTGCATGTATTTTTTCTCATGCATCCTAGAATGCAGGAGGCTGGGGGATGGTGCGGTGGCTGGTGTGGGATGGAGTGGCTGGTGCGGGTGGGAAGGCAGGTGGTAGGGGGATGGAAGGGGGCTGGTGCAGGCTAGAATAGGTGGCAGGGGGATGGTCTGGGGTGGATTGTAGGTGACTGGGGGATGTTGGACATGCGGCATGGGCAGGTGCGGGCTGGGATCTAGGAGGTTGGGGCTGTTAAGGGCTGGAACTGGTTGATGGGGCTATTTTGCAGGCGGCAGAGGGCTGGCATGAGTGGTTTTCAAGAGACATGGGGTGGTGGTTGGTGTGGTGGCTGGTGCGGGCTGGATTTCAAGTGGTTGGGGGATGGTGCGGGATCGAATGCAGGTAGAAGGGGGCTGGAATGAGGGTGGAAGGGGGCTGGTTGCAGGTGCAGGGGGGATAGTGTGGGCTAATTCGAAGGTGGAAAGGGGGGCTGTTGCGGGCTGGAATTCTAGTGGTAGCGGACTGAAAAGAAGGTAGATGGGGGCTGGTGTGGGCTGGATGTGTCTAGAGTAGGGCCAAATCAAGGAATTACTATGGTGTGACCGTGTTTTGACTACGGTATGACCACGACATGACCATGGTGTGACCGCGGTGTGACCAAAACGTGACAGCGGCGTGACCGTGTAGTTCTGGGCCGGTCTAGTGACATCTGTGAGGTAGCAACTTTTGGCCAGGAGCTAAGTGAGCGGGAGGAGGCGGGGCAACATTCTGGTTATTTTCCTTCCAGTATAAATTGTGATTAGTTAGTCTCAACATTGATCACAAGACTCATGGAATACTATCACTGTGAACTGCCGTGGGGTGTCGTCCTGGAGCAGGGCCAAATCACTTCATTATCGCGGTGTGACCGTGGCGTGACCGCGGAGTGACGGCGGCGTGACCGCGGCGTGACCGCGGCGTGACCGCGGCGTGACCGCGGCGTGACCGCGGCGTGACAGCGGCGTGACAGTGGTGTGACCGCGGTGTGACCGCGGTGTGACCGCGGAGTGTTGGTCTGATCCATTGACCTCTGCGGGGTAGCATCTTCCGGCCAGGAGCGAAGGGAGTGGGAGGAGGCATGGCAACATTCGGTTTGTCACCGCGCTCGAAGAAATTGTGATTAGTCAGTTTCAAGATTGATCACAAGACTCATGGAATACTATCACTACGAACCATCGTGGGGTGTCATCCTGAAGCAGGGCCAAATCACGGCATTACCGCGGCGTGACCACGGCGTGACAGTGGCGTTACCGCGACATGTTGGCCCGGTCTAGCGATATATGTGGGGCTGCATCTTCCGGCCATGAGCGAAGGGAGCGGGAGGAGGTGGGGAAACATTCCGGCCATCACCTCACTAGTAGAAATTGTGATTAGTCAGTCTCAACATTGATCACAAGACTCATGGAATACTAGCATTATGAACCGCTGTGGGGTGTCGTCCTGGAGTAGGTCCAAATCATGGATTTACCACGGTGTAATCGCTGTGTGACCATGGTGTGACCGCGGCGTGACCACGGCGAGACCACAGCGTGACTGCCTCTTGACCACGAAGTGACCGAGACCTGACCGTGGCTTGACCGCGGTGTGTTGGCCCAGTCCAACGACATCTATGGGGCAGCATCATCCGGCCAGAAGCGAAGGGAGTGAGAGGAGGTAGGGAAACATTCCAGTCATTGCCCCGCCAGTAGAGATTGTGATTAGTCAGTCTCAACATTAATCACAACACTCATGGAATACTATCTCTACGAACTACCACGGGGTGTCATCCTGAAGCAGAGCAAAATCACGACGTGACCGCGGCGTGACTGCGGCATGACCACGACGTGACTGTAGCGTGACCGCGGCGTGACTGCGGTGTGACCATGGAGTGACTGCGGTCGGACCATGTTGTGACCGCAACATTATCGTGACGTGTTTGACTGGTCCAGTGACATCCACGGGGCAACATCTTTCGTCCAGGAGTGAAGGGAGCGGGAGAAGGTGGGGCAACATTTCAGTCATCGGCTCACCGGTAGAAATTACTATTAGTCAGTCTCAACATTGATCACAAGACTCATAGAAAAATATCATTGAGAACCTCCACAGGGTGTCGTCCTGGAGCAGGGCCAAATCCTAGCATTACCGTGGCATGCCCACTGCGTGACCACGACGTGACCGCGGCATGAACGCGGCATGTTTTCCCGGTCCAGCGACATCTGCAAGGTAGCATCTTCCTGCCAGGAGCGAAGGGAGCAGGAGGAGGTGGGGCAACATTCTGACCGTTTCCCTGCTGGAAGATGATAGAACATATCAACTATTTAATATGCTATAACAAGGGATCACAAGAGAAGGTTGTAGTGAGCGGCACAATGAGGCAATGTCTAAAGGGAAACAAAACTACAGAAAAGAATCATACACCCTACACAAACCATTTACAAATTCATTCACTTTTCCTAAATATGGAAATTTTATTTATAATATTCAAAGTGTGAAAAGGAAAGTGTCATGGTCAAGGAATATTCCTACTAGGGCAATGTCATTTGAGTTAAATGAGTATGATAAGCTAATTTATATTATTCAAAGAAAACAAAAACTAACTAGCCACAAAACAAACTCCAACAAGAGTCATATAAAAGACTCAAACCAAATCTAAACATGATACAAATAACTATCACTAATATTTGTTTTAGAATACAGCGCACCTCCATTGGAAGGGTTTTATTATAAAATCATGGAATTGATTTATTTCAAAAACAAGACTTTATTTATAAAAACATGACTTTATTTATCAAATGAAACAATTATATTAATGAACACTTATTGAAGATATGCAATTCAATATAATTAAGCAGAATTAAGAAAGAAGCTAAATTCAATTTAAAGCATTATTGAATTAAAGAGTCTAGAAGAGGGATCCTACCTCAAGGTGGATCTAAACCATCCACTTTGGCTCTTGGAGCATTCTAACTAAAATGTGCTGCTCCCCCACTAGGTATATGCACCTTCACACACATGCAAGGACACCTAGCCCCTATGCACACACCTGCATGGCCATGAGCATGTGTAAGCGGATCCTTGCACATATGCTTATATACATATACCAGTCTCCACTCACCTACGTATGAATTTATATATATATATATATATATATATATATACATGGGAACACATAGCCACAAACATGCATAATCACTGTCATGACTAATTATAGCTAACTTTATTTGCAGGTTCATAAATAATTATCGCTGTGATAATGGCAAAGTTATACCTTCTCACAGAAATTCCCAATGCACAAGACGTAGTCAATCGGTGAGTTCATCGAGTTGTTGTGAACTATTTCTCCCAATATGTGATAAATCGATACACCCTACTTAACATACATTCAAAAGAAAAAAACAATGAATATTGCAAAGTGAAATGCTAAGTCCCATTTAGTCATGAAAAAAAATAGTGTTTTTTATTACAATTTAGCACAATTAAATAAAACATTTATAGGTTTAACTTGAAGTGCACTAGGAGAGAAACTGAGTCTCACATTAAGTGAAAGATTACGATATTAAGTGGTGGCTCACCAATGCAGCCAGTTAAAATAAACCATTAAACAACTAAATAACATGTTTGATTAAGTCCAATCACATTCATAACACCCAATGGCCGCACATTAATACACTGGTTTCCCTGGACAATGTCAATTGATGCATTTGTGATTGGGCCTGTACAGAGAGGTTGCAAAATGTCCCTTGCTTGAATCCTTCCAAATTCATAATCTTCTTTGAAAAATGTAAAAACCAAAGAAAAATTTTGGGGGGATGAGTCAATTTGCATGTTTAAATGAGCATCCAAAACCATTTGGAGTTGTACCTACATACTTGATGTTCCAAAAAACTGAGGTTTTCTTGAGGATCAAGAATTGATCTAGGTGTTTGATCAATAAAATACCAAAAAACAGGTTGTAAAGGTATTTAGAACATTAGATATTATGATATCGAAACGAATTCCTCATTTAGAATATTGGAAGTGCTTTCAATGGAAGGGAAAGAGGTGTGCCATGGCTAAGTGGAAAAAAATGGAAAATAAGTGAAATTTAAAAAATGATTTTTGTATATAAAAAAATAAGATGGAAAATAAAACAAAATAACCAAAACATAAAAAAAAGGTAGGTGGGCATGATAATGAAAAATGTTGTTTGGTCATTTAATTTCACTCATGCACCTATTTCATAGGATGCAAGTGAGCTAAGCCTATTTTGATAGAAATGAATTTCATGGATTCAAAATTCCTATAAACCCTAAAACCATAAATCTTAATACCCCAAACCATAAAATTCTAAAACATAAAACCCTAAACTCGAAACCATAACTTCTAAAACTATAAATCCTAGAATATAAATCGTAGAATCTAAAAATCAATAAGGCTACAGGTTAAACCCCAAATCTCAAAATCTTAAAACTAAGGTTGGATTGGTGTATCCCCCTTCCACCCTGCCCCTCCCTGCCCCCTGCACCCAGCCCCCCTACCCCTTCCTCCCTTTACCCTGCCCCCTACCCCCTCCACCCTACCCCCTGCCCCTTCCCCCTTACCCCCTACCACATGCCCCCCTCCACCAAGCCCTTAGCCTGCACAGCCCCCCTGTACCCCCAACACCCCCATCCCCCCTAGCCTTCACACCCCCCTGTGAGTCAAAAAAATTAGAGATGCCAGTGGTGTCTCAAATGAGAGGAGTAAGGATTAAAATGGAAAATATTAATGCAATAATGTCAAACAAGCTATATAAGCATAAACTAGCACTATGAGTTTTCGCAGATAGCCCTCCTCCATTGGAGGGGTTTTATTACAAAACCTTGACTTTTATATAAAACGAAAAAAAAAATAACTAACACTTGATCAAGAATTTAACTGTAATATAAACAAGCATGAATCGAGAAGGAAGCTAAATGGAATTTAAAAAATTCTTGTATTAAAGAGGCTGGGAGAGGGACTCTACCTCAAAGGTGTCAAGCCACACCAAAGATGATCCTTATATATATGATCACAAGCATAAGAATGGGCTATGTTTTGTTACTAGTTCTCTTCATAGAATTCATCCCTATCCATAGACACAACCTATCATGCGAAATCATACACACATGAAATCCCGTTCTTGTGAAGACATTGAGACAAATAAATCCTCAAAAAGATATATTCAGAATGATTTATACTAATAAAAGGTAAGAGAAGAATGTCTGGGGAGGAATCCATTTTAAAAGGACCATCAGCGTTTGAGAAATAATATTGAAAAAATGAGGTCCAATGGAAATGTACTCCAAAATCCTGTACTAAAAAGAACAGCACAGTGGTTATCGAACGAAAGGACCAAAAGTAGTATTGCGTTGAAATTGATTATAATTACCTCTCAATGTCATCAATGATTATGATGCTTAATTGTGACTTATAGGCATCCTCAAATACCTGAAAAGAACAGGTGAAAAAAATGACTAAAAGTATTCATTATACAAGTTGAAAATTCAATAAGCATAAACATATGGAAACCTAGTTGATTTTAAACCTTGACTATATGTGCACATTTACTGGCCTCACTCACCCCAATCACTGATTCAGCTGAAAACTGGCCATATAAAACCCAGAAAAAGTTTAAAACACAAATAGATGCAAGTGCATGCATGCGAGAATGAAAAGAAACAATGAGAATTATTAAAATTCACATACAATCTTAACATATGCGAAATCACTTTCAATACCAATGGTGTCTGCACAGCCCATGCCCCCTTGCACACCCCCTAGCCCACACTACCCCCTTGCAAACCCCCCTGGCCCTGCCCCTACCCCTTTCCCTCTTCCCAAGCCAAGAATAATCCTTCCATGTTCCTGGAGTAGCCCATGTGCTATCATCATGTTAAAAAAAATCTCACACGAGGGAAGAAAGAAAGCCATGCTACCCAAGGCTGCTTGAAAATCCAGAAGTGCATGAATGAAGAGTCCATCCAGACTTGGAGCTAAATTGGAAAGGACAAACTGGTTGAGAAAATTTTCTCAACCCAACAACTCACATTGATGAGCAAGGACATCCGCCTTATTCCCTAATTATTTTTGTGTTATTATTGTGCCATACAATGTAGGGAATTGAAGGTGAAACTAGTTCTCAGGAGGAGAGAAAATGAAGGGAAGTAAGCTGGAATAACTATTATAGATCTGAAAAAGTAACCATATTGGTATAATTTATCAAATGGTATTCCAAATAACACTAGAAGGAAAGATCTTTCTTGATGGAGTGAAGATAGTGTGTCTCCTCGATGGGGAGATGAGTGGAGAAGACCCTTGAGAAGCTGCCAGACTTATTTATTCCATACAAATCTGGAATTTCTGGAAAGATCTTGAAAAGGTCATTGATGAGGTATGCATTTCTCTCATCCCTGTTAATGACTGAATAATGTATGATATTAAGGGGGGAGGTGTAATTGAATTAATCAATGACAAGAAGTTGAGGAAATTTGAGATCTCAAGGAATATTTCAAAAACCTGCTACATGTACATGAATGTTTTCAACATGTGTATTGAGATGAGTGCAATATCTTAGGTTGTAATTCCAAAAAGAATGAACATATCAATTGGCATCATTTGGTTTCAACTTGAGGACATCTGAACAACCCCTAAATGTGTCATGGGAATTATAATCAGTTGGAATCATGTTCAGTCTGTTCATGGGACATTTTGTTTTCTAAATGAAACCCTCATATTTTCTACACCAAACAAGGATCACATAGACTTTGAGTAGAATAAATTAAGGAACATTGTTTAAGAATGAATTGATATCATCCTCTTTCATGAAATTTGTTTTTATTTTCAATAAGGGGAGAAAATAAAATCATAGAAGGCAATGAGAAAAAGAGTATAGAAGAAAATTAAAGAACACATTCCCCTACCAGTCCCCCCTCCCAGTCCATATTTCACTTATATAATTAACACATTCCCATGAATCTTGTTCTTGATTCCATCTCTATGTGGACATCATTTAGTAATGTCACTTTCTTCCTTATCAATGTAACAACCTAATGATCAAAGTTGACTATAATGTCAACTACATTTTATATTTATACAATCCCATAAATATCATTCTCATTTCTAGAAGTGAGGGAATCTTATGATTTCCACATATATGTAAAGGATGGATCTTCAGTTATGATCTAGGCAGGAAGGCTGTTATATCTTCTTCTATCAAGCCATATAGACATCTTAGGTTCATAATCTATGTAATACTATTCTCATCACCTATATAATACTAGATTCATCACCAATGTCATGATAGGATAGTCACCTGTGGTATTTTAGGCTCATCACCTAATGAACTCTAGGCTCATCACCTAAGGAATTCCATACTCATCACCTAAGGAATTCCATGCTCATTGCATGAGGAAGGATGGGGTTATGATTCATTAGGAAAGGTGAATCATATTATTCTTATCACATAATAAATCGTATACTTTTCATATATGGAAAGGTAGGGTCCTCTTATGCTCATCACAAAATTCTAGTCATGATTTTAGGTCTAGTGGAGACTAGTCCCCTTATGCTCATCGCATATGTTTGGTCACGATTTAAATTCCAGGGGGGGACTAATCATCTTATACTACTCACATAAGACAAATAATGGAATAATTTTCTATAATATCATCATATTACCTATTCAAAATATTATGGTGAACAACCACTCATAGAAGGTCCATAGAAATTTTGATATTTTGAATTTTAATCCCAGTTCTGATATTTTCAATTTTAATCCTAATTCGTGGAGAATCCCCTACTTCTAGAATAAAAATTCAAATTTCATCTTGATTTCACAACCCATAACAACATTATTCATTAATTATAATATATGTTTTGAGAGAGGCATGGGATACCCTTATCTATTTAAAAACAATATTTGGGTTAATAAATATTTGTAGTATTCTTTGGGATTATTCAGTATGTAAAGTACATATCATTATTATATTATCAAAGATATGTGGATTATATCTATGGGATTCCTATGTGAGTGTGTGTGTGTGTGTTACACCCTAACATGCACCACCCAAAATGAACCCACACATGTTTTCTACATGGCCACAAGTTCACTTAGCTATACACAAAATTCTTCAAACTAGTGGTGAGTTCCTCGAATATTCATCGGGACATTGTTCCCTTTAATATAAGTCCTGATGGTCATGGCCAAATCTACTGAAAATTTTCCATCACCCATCAATATAACAGACATCATAAAAACATGTAGAAACAAAATAGAGAGCCAATTAATCCCCAACATTCTAGACTAGAAATAAATAAATCTATATATTTTAGAAGATTAAAATAGCTCAGAAGAAATAGCAAAAAAACATAGAATCTTATATAAATAAAATGGAAAGATCATCAATACATGCTAAATGATAACTAAAATAAAATTGGAATATGGACCAACTAACATAATACAGCCTAATAAATCCTTCTCCTCTGCAACTTACTAGACATTTACAACATTTACATCTCTAATAAATACATGTACCATAATAGAAAACAAGAAGGTCTCATCATTTATTTTGAAACCCAGGTCTTGTATATGAGTTTGGGTGAGTCCAATAACTTAGGTGGAGCCCCCAATTCCTCAACAATAAAAATTAGTTGGGATAATGCACCGTATAGATGAGGAAGGCCTAAATAAGGGTATAGAGGAACCCTTCTGCTGACACACCGAATGGAGGATGAACACCCAAAAAATGGTATAGAGGAAGGGAGTACTGCTCGAGGGATGGAGCAACCCCGAATGGAGAAGCTGAGCCATGATTGGAGAATCCGCGCCGTGAAAGAAGGAACTACGATGATGGATGGAGGAACCAAAGTAAGTGAGGACGAGTGATAGAGGACAACAGCAAGGGAGAGAGAGGAAAGCTGCAAGGGAAGAGAGGAGGGTGCGGTGAGAGAGGCCATCGGTGAGGAGGAGAGGCAGTCGGGGGAGGAGGGCGCCGCGGTGAAAGGGCCGCATATCGGGGATGGAGGAGGAGCCCGAATGGAATCGAAAAAATAGGGTGACGCATATCGGGGATGTAGGCAGAGCCCAACAGGAATCGGAAAAAGAAGGGGGATAGAATTGTGTAGCCACAGATTAAAAATTAAACTGTGGCTATAAACAAGATATATCTATTTACCTATAAAACTGTGGCTATAAGTCCGTGGATATAGCTTAAATTTCTAGTAGTTCTTGGTTTCCAAATTTATTAAAAACTAGAAGGAACCTATATATGTCAACATAAGTATATTAAATATATCCTTAAAAATTATGGATATGAAAACAATGAATATATAACTAATCTAATCGATACCTAGAATACCCTTGATCTTGATGAAGCTGGACAAACAGTAGATCAAACAATATTTAGAGTTATGACAGAAAGTTTACTATAATCAATAGCTAGTCATCCAGACTTAATTTTTATTGTATGATTATGTGATAGATATCAATAAAATACAAAATAATACCAATTAAAAGTAGTGAAAATAATTTTTCTCTATTTAAAGGGAACAATGGATTTGGGACGTTAATACTCTTTCGAAAATTATTTTTCTTTAAAACGTTTTTTAGATGCTGACTTTGGTTGTTGTATAATGGATAAGAAGAGTACATCCAGAACGTGTCATTTCTTGGGAGATTCTTTAGTTTCTTGGTCATGGAAGAAACATCATTCTATAGCACTTTACACTGTTGAATCTGAATATGTGGAAGTTGTAAGTTGTTGTGCTCAAGTGTTGTGGATTCAACACACACTCACTGATTATGGCATGAGTTTTAGTAAAATTTAGATATTATATGATAACACTAGTTCCATTTACCAAAGTAAATACCATTCCAATCACTCCCATTCAAATCCCATAGATATTATACATCACATTTCTATGGATAACATAGTAAAAGAAGATATTATTTTATAATTCATCAGAACACAAGAACAAATTTCTGATATTTTTAGAAAACCATTACCTTTTGATGTACTTGAATGCATTAAACAAAAGTTAGGAATGATAACTATAAGATAATCATTCATATCAAATTTTTTAAAATAATCTACTAAAATCAAGATACTCCTTTGCATTTGAGGAGTACATTTTATTTCTTTAATAAATTTTTTTCGAAACCTATAAAATGTTTATAGACTATAATAAAACATTTTAAAATATAAGATTTTTTATAATAATATTATCAAATACTAAAAAAACTTCATTGAACTTCGAAAGGTAAATCTTATTATCTATTACCTCTTAATTACATTTTTGTATGTCGGTATTTCAATCATGTTTTAAAAGTTTTATGTGATTTATATTTTCATAATTTTTTTTGTTTCCTTAAAACCTCAAATGACCAGAACCTATAAAACCTTCTTCATCTTAATCTCAATAGTCAAATGTTATATAATTATTTTCAAATATTGTATTACCCTTGGAATATGATCCACCACCATAAAACCTATATGAAAGAGCCCCCCCCCCCCCCGTGACCCACATCAATTTCTCTTGAATTCTCCCTGAGCTATTACCACCCATCAAAGCCGGCATTCCATTTTTATCATCCTTCCTCGGTTTTAGATCTCTCTGTCAATCTATTCTTAAAACACAATGTCGGGGCATAAGGAATTAAAATATTGGTTTAATTTCAGAGAAATGTTAGTTGATCAGGTTTTCTTCCTAATGTATGATTATTTTTTAAGCAATATAATAAAGTTCAAAGGATGGGAAAACTTTTTTATTGTGAAACACATGGGAGAATAGGATCTAGTATATCTGGATTTGGTAATTGAATTCTATGAATCATTCAAGTTCTTCAAAGAAGGTGGAAAGGATAATTTCCAATTAAATATCTATGGGAAAATCATTTTTCATATAAGAGAGTTGTTGACATACTTGCAATTCCGTTTTATAGAGAATCATTTTACCCTGCTCAAAAGTTTCCAAAATCTGAAGGCTTCAATAAGGAAAAATCTATAGAATAATTATGACTTCAATAAATAAAGAAGTAGAAACATTACCATCTCTCTTCTAACTGTCAAATTATATCATTATAAATGTAAGGAATTTTTGATACCATGAATAGTAGAAAAGGATACCCTCAAGATTACGGACATGTCCATGCTTGATTTACTTTTAAATATATGGAAAATAAATCCAATGAGAAGTATCTTCCTCGTTATCATTAACATAAAGGACGGTTCAATTATGTTGAAGATTCTCATGTTTCCAGAAACATTGTCCAAGATGATTGTAAATTGTTTGAACACATGAAATGTCTTCTGTATGAAAAAACCAATGAAGTTCAAGATCCATATCATAAGTGATGAAACTCTCAGAATGATGAAATATTCTATTGATAAAAATTCTAAAGAGTTTGTTGAATTATTAGGAAAATTAGACCAAATCAAAGAAAGACCCAAGAAATAAGTATATGATTCCATGAAAAGAAATTTTCAAGATTCTGAACATACAAAATCAATTAATCCTAAGTCTTATCCCGATGAATTGGTTTCCAAGTGGATATAATATAAAGAACTAAGGAAGGAAGGATATACAGTTTTTGGGATAGATACGGATGAAGCTAAAGCCTTAAAAAATTAAGAAGATGAAGCACTTCAAAAAATATATATAAAGAGAAGAATCTTTAGTAAAAGTTATCTCTAGAATAAATAATTCATTATTTGTTAAAAGAAATTGAAAGAGCATCAGAAAAAATTCAATTTCTCGAATCTTTTCTAAAAGATTCTGAACTTCCCCATCAACATTTGGGTACCACTGTGGTAGAAACTACCCCAACAGAAAAAGGGAAACAGTTTATTTTAGAAGGAGTTCTAAATGATGAAGGTTAATATCAGGTAGGAGATGAAACTAGTAGCGAAATAGAAAGTGAAGATGAGATATAATAAATTGGATAAACTCTAAGGTAGAGTCAATATGACAAGATACTTTTAAGAACCTCTCAAGCTTCCTCATCTGTGCTTACCTCAATATAAAAATAAATTAAAAATATGATAATCGTATACAAAAATTTTCCTCACCTATGAAATAAAATGTTACTGATAGTGAAGTTCAAATAATCCAATCTAATGATGAAGTTGATAGTGATGATGATGGTGGTGGAAATTATGAAGATTATGATAATGATGATGACAAGATTGTTCAGATTTCTGATGAAACACAAATAATACAAAGAATAGAGAAGTAAGTCTCCAATAAAGGAAAAGGGAAGCAGGTAGATATTAGAACATCTAAGAATAATGAATAGGAATTATAAAATTATGTATCGTCCTTAGGAAAATACTTCATTATTCAATCCTTGAATATGTTGGTAAACTTCATTCCATACATCCCTAAAATTGATTCAATGAGTCAGCTTATTCAAGAATATGTTAATCAGAAATTGGACTCAATGACTCTTTTCATAGAGAAGTTGATAAATCTTGAAGCTGAATTCATAACCTTTGTGAAAAAATATGATTATTATAGGAAATCCTATAGAGAGATGAAATTTTTTTCAAAATAGATCAATATTTTTCTTATGCTTATTGTAGATATATTAGAGTCAGTCGAGAATGCTTTCAAATAATCTAAAGAATCCCTTATCAAATATTAAAATAGTTATTCAAAGAAAATTAAGGAAGATAAAGGTATTAAGATACAAGAAGTAAAATATTTGAATGGGAAGTTAAACTTATTAGGTAGTGAGATCAAATTTTTTAAGGCTCACAATGATGAGGTATCAGAAAAACTTATGTCCTGGGAAGAAATGACTAAGAGATAATAAGAAAAGATTCAGAATCTTGAGAAGAAAATTCGGGATCAGAAATTGTTCCTTGAAAAGTTTCAATATGATCACAAGGAGTTGAAGAATTTTAAGGCCATAGTAAGAACATCAATGACAAATAATAATTTATTTTTTTATTTCTGATCTTTTGTTGTAAAAACATTTTCAATAAAAATGTGTTATTATCCATTGTTTCATGTAGTTTGTTTCCTAACTTTTCATGTACATTATATTTCATCCATTCCTTTTTCTTAATCACACAGGGGGATAATGTTATAAAAAAATTAGTCTAAGGAAGATAATGTTTAAGTAATAATGATAATGTTTAAGTAATGGGGATAATGTTTAAAGAAAGAATTATTAATTAATAGGAACATATTTCATTAATAAAGAAGGAAAAATACTTAAAGATAAGAATAAGAACCTTAGGTGATTTCATAACCTAAGGGGGAGTTAGTTATATTTATTTTGAGTCATAAACTCAGGGGAGATAAGTATTTCTTCTAAGTATAAATATGAAAAAAAAAATATTAATATTATTTTCTTAAAAATTTGGTTGTGTGTTCCAAAAAGGGGGATATTGTTGAGTAAATAATTTCCTTATGACTCTTCTTATTCCATTTTGTTTTGGAAATAACAAAAAGATTACATAATAATATATAATTTCTGAAAGTTTTATTAAGAGTGTTTTTTGATAGTTCAAAAATAATTTTAATCTTGATCTTTGATATCTTTACAGCTTTTTTCGAGCTAAGCCTAATTAAAATTTATTAAAGAATAATTAGATACTCAAGTAAATAAAAATAGGAATCCAAAAATTTCCCAATTACGATTCACCCATAAATTTGAATATGATAATCATTATTTCATAAAAACAATTATCTCATATTTGTGAATTTGATTTATAGCCTTTCTTAATTACAATTCATTCAAAATTTTGAATCTGATTCTAATTATTCCCCAATTCCAATTTTCAAAAACTTTTGAATCCAATTTATTACGTTTCTCAAATATAATTATCTCAAAAGTTTCATCTGATTCTCATAGTTTCTTAAATCTGAATCAATCAGATTTTTCAATTTGATTTAATCTATTCCTCAAATCCAATATTCCCAGTTTTATAAATCTGATTCTCAATATTTTCATAATATTATTCTCATTTATTTAGAATCTGATTCTCGGTTTTACTA
The DNA here is from genome assembly GCA_963277665.1 of Viscum album. Lineage (NCBI taxonomy): Eukaryota > Viridiplantae > Streptophyta > Magnoliopsida > Santalales > Viscaceae > Viscum > Viscum album. The sequence continues at coordinate 2,075,282,104 of OY728128.1, read as the reverse complement.
GAATATTATTTTCATTATCTTTATAATCTGATTCTATAAGTTTCTTAAAGATATTTGGTTATTTTATTTCCTTAATAATTTCATACATATAATCAGATTCACCTATATGTAGCATTATAATTTTTCTCATAATATTTTTCCTTATACTAAAATGATGGCATCCAATTTGTTTATATATGACCGTTGAAAGTGCCGGTTATACAGGTCCCTCTAAATTTTCAGGAAAAATATTATCATCAGAGACCAAGAATACCATTGGACTCCATAACTATAAATACATGGTCATTTAGACAAGCTCATAATTTTTTGGAATTTGAGACACATGAGATCTCTTATAAAATTTCGTTGTGTCAAATCCTTGAAGTGATTATGTTGTAAACAACTTGTTCAACAAACATGAAATATTCAATAAGATTTTTTTGAATTGTAAAACACTAATCATTAGTGATTACAATTGATGATTTTCAAGGTGAAGGGGGACATAGGTGTTGATTACCTACTTAATTGAGGGCTTCCAGCTAAATGAAGTTGGAGGTTCTATGTACTTACTTAATCTAGGGCTTACATGGATAGCAAGACAGAAGCTATATCTAATCTTTTGTGGATTAAGGTCTTACCCTAGTGTGGGTAATATAAACTTTCTTGAATTCATAAATCAATGGACCTTTATCCAAGTTGGTTGGATACCCTACTCTTTGGGTTAAAATAATTTTACCCTTTTACATGTACTTTAAATTTCGGCTACAATTTGTTACAAATTGAAAGTGTTTCTTATACCTTCACTTTTGTATTAACTCCTATATAATATTATATATGTTTTAAGATAGAATATTTTTTAAGTGTACTTGTGTTCTTATTTCATTATGATAATAATATATATCAAACCTAAGGTATTTTTCATTACCCTTACAAAAAGGGTTTAGTGAATCTGGTTTGTTTAACATTTTTAAACAATGATTTCCTTAAGGTTAAAAAAGAATGTTTTGAAACATAAAATTCACCCCCCCCCCCAATTATATCTAATAATATTCATACATATTTTGATCATGGACCTTAACATTCACATGTATTAAACTCAGAGGTCATACCGATGGATTTGGATCATTCTTATGAGGAACAACTTGTTGAAATTCTCGATCGTACAGAGAAAGTTCTATGAAACAAGAACAGTCACCTAGTCAAATTTTTGTGTAGAAATCACCTATTAAATGAAGCTATGTAGGAACCTGATGATATTATGAAGCATAATTATTCTCATTTTTTTACTTGAGTGATGAATTTTCTGGGAGAAATTCATTTTAAGGGGGGTATAATGTAACATCCCAAGTTTTTATGTACCTTTTTTTCTCAAATTAATTAATTTTCATTCATATATTACTATAAAGTAATTTAAACATTAATTTAACATGGAACCAAATCATAATATGTTACATGGAACACCGACTTGGCATACGTTACACGCAACACTGACTTGGCATAAGTCACATGCAATACTGAGTTTCTATGAAACATCATTTTATTGTTATAATTATTTAAACGAGATAATTATAAAATTATGTTAGACATAGTAATATGAGTAGTAATAACTACATCTCAAATATTTTTATAATTTCTTTATAAAAACAAAACATATTGATAACTAAAGATATAATTTTGGGTAAAGTTCTAATAAGTTTAAAAATATTATTTTCTTAAATGAACTACTTTTAATGTTCTTATATGAAGAATACTAAAATTAATTTTAGAAAAATTTAGTAATTGAATTTGATAAAATAAAATTAATTTTATAATTTATAATTTCTAAATTAGATTATGGTGAATTTTGTGGTTTTTTTCTAAGAAAATTTATTGTTGGATGAATAATGAAAGATATAGAATTTTAATTCAAAACTGATTTTTCATTTAATTTATTTATAATATTAAATTATATTTTAATTTGTTTGAAAATTTTCATTAGATCATATTTTTATCAATCAACCCAATTTGGTTCATTGTAATAAATATAACTTTAAAATCAAACATAATGACAAAGAAAATTTTTGAACATTTTTACTTTACAAACCCATATTGTCGACCCGACAATAGGAATAAATTTAAACTAACTTCTTCCACATCAATGATTTAAATTTTGAAAAATTGATTCAAAATTTGTAATAATAATAATTTATAATTTATAATTAGTTCAAATTATTTTTTTAATAAAAATATTAGTGAAAGTGATTAAAATTAATTATGATGACTAAGAGAAATATTATCTTAACAAAGGACTAAACATTAAATTTGAAACCTAAAATGACCTATACACTTGTCCAAGGTTCATTGGATGAAAATATTTTGACCCTATACTCCATTATATAATTTTTTATATTATTGGATCCACTTGCAACATGAAAAATGTGGGATGAATTCTCTCTTTAAATATTTACAAGAGTGACACTCCTCCTCAGCTATAAAAACGCATGCTATCCTCCCACTTCCTCACACCTATCAAACCAATTAGGTTGGGCCACTATCTATACAATTAACTCATTAATTTCACTCTATTAAACCTAGAATCATCCCCTTTAAAATAAATAAATCCAAGGGATCCCTTTAGTTCAAACCAAAAGGAGTTACCCAATTTAAAAGGTAACGCTTTCCAACAATCACATGTATTTCATTTACTTCTACACAAACTCAAATATCCTTAATATATGTAAATATAATAAAAAAAATTAATAAATATATTTATATGTTGTTTTATTATGTATTCTATCTATACTTACACACACATACATCTAATGGGTAACAAACATACTCTTTACGTGTGTGACGAACTACCACCTCACGAAATGATGATTGTTAATTTTTCCTTTACCACATATCATGGTGAAAATTATGATGGAAACTATATTTATATATGTTATATATTATTTATATTATGTATTTAATCTTATCTATTTCTTTGAAAACAAATATATTTAAACTTTCCATTTGATGTGAATATGATAATTTCATTTGAGAAAGTGTGGACTATTGTTCCCTCAAAATGACGTGGTTCATTCACACACTACATGAAATGTATTAAGGATTAATTTAGTGAAATTATATGATATATATGAAATAATAATTATAATTTAATTATAATATATTTATATTTTTCATTTTATTTCTTTATTTCAATACGATAATAAAAACAGAAAAAATGTTCATGGGTATGTATGACTTACCATCTCCATGAATATTGTATTCCATTTCATACTTCTATATTCTATAGATTATTATAATACACATATAATTAACATATATGATATTTATGTCATGTTTTAAATTCCTGAAATTATGATATAAGTTTAAGGATAAAAGATATAATAAATTAGCACACACACAAAGAACAAAGTGAATATTACCAGAAGTGAACCCTTAACATAGAATTGATAAAAAGTGGGTAATATGTGGTCATAATCAAACCATATAGATATTATATATAATAATATGGTTATTTAAAATATTTATAATAATATTAAAATTATTATACATGAATCTTGTTTGATTACGAAGAGATTCAAGACACAAGGTAAGGGGATTTCATCTCACTTTTTATTTTCATGACATACATGCTTTATTCACCATCCATTCCTTTTATGTGGTATAAAAACTGATCATGGATGTATAAAATTATTTTTATAGATAAATTTATTGATATTTTCATACTTATTTTATGATATTTAATTCATGGGGTTAATATTCCAAAATCTACTAAATCGGTAAGGTAGTTTTGTCTCAATTTTCTTTCTTTGAGACACATGTTTTATTATGAACCTGCAATATTTTTTAAGGTGTATATAAATACATTTGACATGTTATATCTTTATATTACATAATTTAATGATATTTTAATCTTTAGTAAATTTTATTTTATTACATGTAGAGTACGATCCCAATTAACTATGTGGTGAGAGTTTTTAGAAACAATCTCATCATTTATCGAGATAGTTTATGATTATTCTCTCTTTATTGAAATCTTATGATCCATATCTCAAGAAAACTCATGTGGTTTATTATCCTTTTTTATGAATGGTATAACCATGTATTATTACCATTTTTCACTCTTTGGTACTTTATATAAATCAAAAAATATTAATAAAAATATAACAGTATTTCTCTCTTCGGCTGAAAATCTATTTTATTCAAAAACCATGTTTTCAAACAAAATTTCAAAAAATATTTCAAATGATACTTGAATATAATTTTCAAGGAAAATTTTAATTAAAAAAATTATATTTTTCAAAGAATTTTTTATAAGTTTTTAAATATGTTTTCAAAGAAAAGAGTTTTAGAATTGTTTTGTGTTTTAAAAAGTTTTTTCTAATACAGAAAAGTTATTTTCCTCAAGAAATTTTTTTAAAATATATTTTAAAATTATTTGTCATATAATATAACATTTTTTGGTTTTAATCATTCCTTTATATGTAAATTATTTATTTTTCCATGCATATTCCTTCTCTGAAAGGATTATGTTTTTTTGGCATGATATTTATGAAACATGTTTCTCTTCCACAGGTTATATGCTCTTGAAACCCACTTCCTTTTAGGGTTTATGATTTGATGAAATGATTGAGAAACCTATCTCTTTCCATAGGTTAAGATATGATTACATATTTATTACACTCATATCATTTCATGAGTTATGAAATGATTATATATGATCTTGTGGAACATGTATGTTTTATTTCATTGTGAGATTGGTGGGACCTATAACTCCCACTAATTAATTAGGTAAAGATTTATATAACATGAGATAAAAATGGATAGAACGAGAAAGGAACTCACTTTGGTGTTACAGGGTTGGAACAAGGAGTGAACTTGGATCAATAATATAGGGCTTGAATGAGGTGTGAACCCAGTTCAGTAAAGGAATTTGTCCACAAATATGGTCTCAGAAACAATGCATTGATTACTATAGAAATCCATAAATATGATTATGTTTCTATAATAATTCTATTTTTTATTCCATTATTATTATTTAATGGATTATGTTTTTTATTTCCTTGTGATTCATATCTTTTGAACTTCCAATCTTTTTTCTGTGATTCATGTTTATGATCTTTGATATGTTGTGTGTGATCTTATGTTTTCATGATCATGTTCTAAAACCCTTATTATCATGATTATTCTCACATATCTCCCTTGTTTACCCTTAATAATCATCTGATATCACCCAATTTTATGTTTCCTTCCCCAAGATTATGATGATATTTATTATGTTTAATGTTTCTAAGAAGGGTTCTAGTCAAGAAGAACCTAGTGGAAGATAATATAGCTCATCTATGTACCATTTATTATGTTTCCATGTTTCCAAAGGCACTAGACTAGTATGGTCTTTGGGAGTCTCTTTGTGTAAAGTTTTAACTATTATGAAATAATTGTGTATTGTAATGTATTCAAAGAGAGGTTCTCTATAGTCATAATATATATTATAATAATACATTAATTTTTGGATACAATTCCAAGAACTAGAAAAAATAATTTCATATTTTGTACTATTTATTTATCTTCAATAGAAGTCGCAACATACATGGTATTTGTATATATAAATACCACTAGATTCAATGATCCTATATTACTAATTTTCTTATATTTACTAGGATATTGTAGAAATTTATCCATAGGATTACTATTTTTATATCCCCTTGATAACTATTGTTTCTTCATATCCAAATACCAGGTAAATATCCCTTGTATTATCACTAGTACTATTAGAGAGTTATAAATAATGCATTTGTAGTTCTATAATATTAATTTGATATTTTTGTATCATAATATAAGTATTCACATTATAAAATATAGTAAACATCAAGGAATATGTGACAGATCCGTCATTAAATCATATGGAGTTATATTAACCATTTTAATCTCCTATTGTGTCTTATTCATATCTTCTTGAAGATATTTATTACATGTGGCATTGGAAACGAATCTCTCTTGAATTGTTATATTTGGAATTTTTCTATAAACTTTTCTATTTATGAAATTTTATTTGGTCTGAAAAACTCTTAGAGAAACCTCAGTTGATCTTGTTCTCTAGAACATAGGTTATTACATTAATTCATTGTATAGATAGTTTCTTTCAACCTAGTGTTAACTAACTATAAGAAAAATAACTATTATCCATATTTTATCAATATATATTACATTAAAAACTATGATTCTCCCACTAACCTCCTATAAACACATTTAAATATAATTATTACATGATTTAATGTATACAATGATCCATAAATGGTTCTTTACTTCATCAATATAATAATCATGGTAAATATTATAGAATTATGAATTCAAATGGATTTTAATATCTTTATTAGTGAAAAGGATTTAACATGGTTAACATTTTGATTAATATTTATCCCTAAAAATAAATATTAATTTATAGGTAATCAATTTTCCATCCATGTCATATTTTCTCTTGAACACCAATTCCAAACCAATGGGATTTACATCAAATGTAAAAATTACGTAAATAATGAGTTGAATTTGGTACATAGAATCCATTCATGAACTCATAACAACTATAAATTTTAGTTTATTTCTTTTTAATAATTCATTATAGGATAAATATTCATCATTCTGAATGAATAAAATATCACGTAAATCAGTGATTATAAAATAAATTATATTTGGTTTGACCTTTCCTCTTATTTTTATGTATTTGGAATAGTCCTTTTATATGAACTATTTCGAAACTTGTTCCCATAAGAACTAATTGCACATCCTATGTCTTGATTTTATCAAAGTATTCCTTATTCCAACTATTTCATATAGATATTTTCACCCTTTAAATATATATAGTATTTTTATTGACTATTATTTTTCTATCTTTGGGATTTATGTATAATCCTTTTTCAATATTTATTATATACAACTAATATTCAATTTTTTTATTGATTCATGTTTCATTTTGACTTATCCTTAACAAAAAAGTTGCATATAAACAAATATATTTGTGGAATAATGGATCATCTACCTTAAATACATATTAGGTCTCAATCATATCATCATTCACACCAACAGAGTGGAAAATAAGGTGGTGTATGGTCTCATAAATAAAGGTGTTGATAGCAATAATATGTACATGGAGAGTCTTCCTGCTGATCTCACACACCTTTCCAAGAATTATTGTAATAAAATCACCACTTTGCAACTCTTGTGATTTTTAATTTTAATATATTTTAGTTACCTTTCTAAAAAATATATTATTTTTGAAGCATGTATTGAAAGATAATGGTATAATTTCTCGAGTTATAAGACTCTTCATTTATCTTCCTTTCAATAACAACATGGATCTAACTTGTATAAGAAAATTTGAGTTTAGGGATATAACCACTCAATATTTTAATGATTTATGAATACTTGGTTAAGATGTTTTTTATATTACCTTCTTAGAGTATCTATTAACTAATAAATAAGAATAACCCTTTCTTTTCTTTTACATTCCTTAAATTTATTAAAGAAATATCAAGATATACAAGAATATTCCTCTAGATTCTACTTGGAATAGTTCACATGTATTTTTTTAAATTATTTTTTGAATATTTATGGATTTATGAAATTTAACATAAAAATGTCTCTTGTTCACATTAAACCTTATAAAAAATCTTTCCAAATACCTATGACCTTTAGCTCAAAAAAATTATAAATGTACTTATAGTTATTTTCATGACATTTTCTTCTATATTTAATTGATTAAGAATTAACATTCCATAACTCAGTATAAATTGAGTATTAAATTTTATATTCATAATTACTATTTGATTTAGGATATCTATGATTCAAGTATAATTAAACTGTTGATTAAGTGTGGTATATTATAATAAATATATTTTAAACATAAAATAAAATCTCTTTCGTCTAGAATCGACATGAGGTAATGTATTCAGTAACACACATTATAAATACTAGTTTTCAAATACAAGAATATTTTCACTTTTCCTTATGAACTTACAATCATATCTATCTAATATATGTGTCAATATCCATAAGTAACTTGAATATCTAATTTACACTTGTATTATTTATGAACATCCATGGTTCTTATATTTGGTTAGAAATGTTTTAGTCACATATTGTATCTAATACAAGAAGATTAAAATAAAAATTAAACATTAAATGATGAATAAAGCTACATTATAACCTTTTAATTTCTATTTTTTCAATTTATTTCATATGATTCCAATGACTTTTTTCCATATATGATGAAAATATCTCCATGTTTAAGGTTCTCCCTCCTTATCTTTGAATGACCTCAAAAATAGTTTTATTAAAATTTTAATATTTTTAACATATTATAATATTTTTTCATAAAATTTTAATATCTTATTCATTAAAATACCCCCCCCCCCCACACACACTAATACACCCACCCTCCCATAGGGGTTCCAGGCCCTTACTAGGTTAGGTAGGCCGAGCAGAGTCTGACCTAGCACAACCCAAATAGAATCGGCCCAATTGGTTGCCTAGGTCTATGGATCGATGCACCCTACATGGGGTGGGAAAGAATCCCTCAGATGGTTCCACCTCATAAAAATTATTATTTTATAAAATAAAGTTCCTAAAATTTATGGGTGGTTCCATGATCAACTTGCACCCCAAAATCAATGGTGGTGGGTTTATTAATGAGAGAAGTATAATCCACTCACTACCTTTTGTTGTTTTTTCCTTCCCACCATGCATTATAGAATTAATTTATCCCCCTCCCCCTCCCCCTCCCCCTGTGATTCCTATCATTTTAGTTCTCTATCATTCCCCATCCCTCGATGATATAGATATATATTCACAAACATATAGGATATTTTTTAATCCCAAAGATTAATTTTAATCATATAATATCCATATATCATCCATCCAACCACATCAATAGTAGTTTTGAAACACTATCAATCCCCACTATATTAATTCTAGAAAATTAAATTTATACATTAATTTATGTAATTACATGATAACTCTAATACCATTTAAGGAACCAGGTATTCTCTGGAAGAATGATAACATGTATAATTAAAAATATTCACACTGGCTCTATATTATTAAAAATGAATTTTTATTTATTACCAATAAAATTAAAGATATAACAAGATCAATGGGGATAAAGTGCTTAATCCCAATATCATCACCCCTAATAATATCTACACATCTAAAAGTAAGAGATTTAAAAGTAAAAAAGTAAGTACATGTACTATATGAATGGATTCTTAAAGCCAAAATAATCATAATCTTGGTTCCCTTAACACCATGTTTGTAGTAAGGTAAAATTTTCACTGATCAGTGCTTTGTATCATTGAATGATATTGTTAATAGACCAAGGTACACTAATCTATCCTTGAAGGGAGTGAATTATAATCTCATATTCAATCTCTACTGTAAATATATCAATGTTTTCCCTTTTCCAAATTTCCAGATCATCACACATAGCACATGATTCCACTATAAGAGAACTTTAAAGCACATAGAATGAATTGAATTCATGAAGAACCAAGAAATATGAGTCATGAACAATACTTTATTTTTGAATGAACCTCTAAGAGTGTGACATTTTGACATTTTATTTGAAATCATTGGTGCGAGGAACACAATATATTCAGTGGCACTTGGTGAACGTATACTTCTTGGAGAGAGGGGGATCATGAACATGAATGAGGATTCTATGAAAATGGGAGTTCTCCCACTGAATCTATCCTAATACACTTTATTTGATATGGAAGTACCTAATTCGTTCCAAGGGCCTCATAAAATTATTTTTAAGTATTAGTAATCCAAATTAAATTCTACCTCATTTATTCATCATGTGCTGATATGATCTACTTGTATTTAGTGTGTCATAGCTCAAATAATATAAGTAAGAATATCTATAGATTATACACTTGTGAAATAAAACCCTTGTAACATAATTCTTCAATTATTGAGTGTTTTCATGGAAGGTTTAAGTGTTTCCTATTTCTCCTTCGACTGTTAGGAGATCATGTAATTGATCCTCAAATGTGGATTAGTTCATTATTGGTCTTCCCTTAAGTTTATATATCCAGAACATGATAATGAGCTTGTTAGGATAGATAATTTGAGAAAAGGGTTAGATTCACCATTTATAGTTGTTTAAGACATTTAAATAGTCAGGTTAAACATTTATAAATTGTGTTATGGTCCTTATGAGATTTTACATTTTAAACTCACTCAAAATTGTCACTAATGGATTATTAAATACTTGTAAATGTCATGAATTATTTTATCTACAAGATCGAACACTACTACATGTATCGTGATAAAATACAATACATTAACTCATTATATTCTCTAGTATTTGTTTAGTAAACCATGAATAGATAATATTTTTTTGAAAAATAATTTTTTGATATTCAATTATTTTAACGTAACTAATTCATGATTATCATGAAAAATAAATTCGATTATTATTTTTATAGAACTAAATAATAAAATTAAATTTATTTTTTTGTGATATTTCATGCTCAAACATTCACTATCCCCCATAGACTATTTAAACTTTGATTCATTTGAATTGTTGAAACTTCTAGATACACTTTGTGTGTGACCCTCAATGACCTTATCTCAATTGTAGTGATTCATAATCATAGACAAAAAGTGGTATATATAAACACCACATGGACAATACATAGATCTGGAAATTCGTGGTTATCTTAACCTCCCAAGAACATACACTATGTAATGTAATATATTTTTCTAATGATTTCTCATAAATATGGGTGAATATCTTATATAACCATCCACTCAAGATTTATTTATTATTTCTATGACTATATCAAATATACTATCCTCCCTTTTACATGTTCATGGATTCCATACTGGTCAAATAGACCAATATATCTCTTTATATACTCAAAAGTTATATACCCTTTATTGATTATTCAATTAATTTCATATCATCATTGTTTAAACTATAGTAATCTACTACACAAAAAACATATAATATCATGGTTTTCACCCTCTATCAAAGTATTTGATCAATGATATACATTAATAATAACCTAAAATATAAAGTCTAATTCACATTCTCATAGATGGGACCATACAATGACACCCAAAACATGTGGTGTTCCTGTTATTGAGTCGGCCCTCATGATTGTATTTACTCAAGATCACTAAGAACAAACATCATGAGAAGAAGTATCAATTACTATGATCCCACAGCACTAATATCCAAATATCATATGTGTCGTTTGAGTATAATGTATCTTGAACATAGGACATATGTTTAATATTACTATCATAGTATCTTGAGGTTCTCATTGTAGTTGATAACTATTATAACCTTTTTATATGACTTGTAATCTAAGGAAATTACCATTTAAATTGTGTTTTGAAAAGGTAATAAAACCATTATGGTAAATACTAATAATGGATAATTCATTTTATACATGATATGGTAATCAAACGTTTTTCTCAATTAGGATCTTGGGAAATCACTTTTACAACAAATGGGTGCCTAGGTAGGTGACTTGGGTGAATGGGAACCTAGGTGGTTAGAACCCAGGTGGGTTAATGCTAAGGTGGTCTAGAACTCAAGTATTTGATGGCTAGATATTTGTTCCCCTATTAGTAGGTGCTTATGTGCTTCAACACCCAAGAAGTATAGACCTCAAGTGACTGGTATCCAAGTTTCTCAAACCCATGTAATAAGTGATTATGTGCTTTTGTACCTAAGTGTTTTGGAACATAGGAGGTATATCACTCAAGTGAATGGTGTTCTAGTAGATGGAACCCATGGCATGAATCTAATTCAGAGGTCCTCAATGTGAAATTTCCTCTCCATTATCCAAAAATTTTGATTTAAAAATCACCTGAAGAAGGTTTCCATGTGATCAAGTGCTTAGGTTCTTAGGTTTGCTTCACTTGTGGACTTAGTCACAAAAATGGGTGTTCTGGGAGTCCTTTTACAGGAAATACATATCCTAGGCACCCAATAATTTGTGTTAACCACTCATAACCACTTAAGGCACCCATGTATAGGTTTGGTCACACTCAGAGGCGAATGTGAGGCTATGTGTGCGGATCTAGGTTTGAGTATAGGTACACACGGAATCACATGTGATATTGAGAATCTAGAAAAGTTGCATGGATCTTTTATGGGTATGAAATGAACACAATTTGTCACAACTCATTACAAAATCAAATAAGCAAAACTTATTATTTGGGAATCTATTTTTAATTCATGAGTTATCAAATCAATGCTTTCGTAATGAAATACACTCCTCATGGTAATATTTTCCCACAATTAGTGTCTTTAAAGTCCAATTGAGATCTAAAAAGGATCTTAATATGGATCTTAAAGATGAAGCCATATTTTTTAAAGATTATATGAAACCAATAGCCAACTCCCAGTGGGTGGTTATCACCAGCAAGTCAATAAATTAAAAAATGTATTTAAGGGTCTGCCCCACCCCTTAGTGTGGGAGAATTCATGTGGTACATGGAGATCCCATTTGTGTATTCTTTATCAAGTGTTACACTCCTTCATCTTCAACCCAAATAGTTTCATCCAAGTGAGGATAATATTAAATTCCTCACAGAAATATGCATGGGATACAATTTTTGAGTACCGATAGGGATATTTATTTCATTTATAAATGTGTTTCTAAATAAAATTAATTATATAATATTTATAATTAATTATTAAATTTTTATGAAACCCTTATTAAATAAATATACATAATATTAAATTTTCATATTAAATAACTTTTGAAATTATATGGAATGAATTTTAATTTAGATATAAATTTTTTTTATGGAAATTATAAGTGTAATTAATAAACTGTTTAAAAATTAATATATAACGCTAAATATAAAAGGAATTTATAATAAATTAGGTATTTTTCATAATTATTAGTTTGAATTGTTCAAATTAAAAGGGCCTTATATGATAACTTATTTAAACAATATCTAAAGGATTTTTTATAATTTATATGATTAAGGTTAAAATAATGTTAAGTGTGCGATTTTTAGATTTTTAAAAATGTTTTCATAATAGAATTAAAATATAAATTTTTTTATATTTCATTTAATATCCTATATTTAATGTACAATTTCATATAAAATAATAATATAAGAAGTTAATATTGGAATTAAATATAATTGTTTTATATTTATTTGGAAATTTTCATAATGCATGGTCAAATTATAAAGTATTTATAATTTATTTATAAAGGGATTTTTTATAAATATTTTATCCCATGTTTATATATATTAATTCATAAATTATTTATTTTATTCTCTATTATTAAGAAATATAATTATAATATTATGAACTTATGTGTGATTTATTTTAAATTTTTAAACTATATCTATAAATTTTCATATATTCATCTAAAGAGTTACATGTTAGTTAATGAAATGAATTTAATTTTTTTATAGATTTACTTTGGCTTGTACTAGGTTATTATATTGAATTAAGAAGTTAAATATTGTCTATACATATTAGGTGTTAGAGATGTGATGGAATTAAATCCTCTCTTGGTTAAAGTATCCTTGGATAGAAGGACTTTGGACCAGACTGCTCAATATTTTGAAGGATTATGCCATATCTGGAAAGGTAGGGGTTGGTTATCTATCACTTCATGATTAATATTTTATGGATTATTGATTTCATATTATTTTAATCTGTTACATGAAAGGCTTTCATTTACATTATGCATGGGATTCACTTGGGTGGGTATAAATATAGTCTTATTTAAAATTGGGTTAGTAACACAAGTTAGGAGTTTTGTAAAGGGTTACAAATCAATATGGTTTGAACATATTGATTTAGGGTAAGAATTAGGATTCGAATCCCAATCCTTATAATCATGCATACATGTAAATGTAATAAAATGAGATAAAATAAATAGATTAATTCCCCTTAAAAAAATAATAAGTTTTAGATTCCTTATAAAACCCCCCTTGTTAAGACCTTAATCATTCATCCAGATATGTTTCACCAAATTAGGGTACACATGGATGATATTTTGTAAGACATAGTGAAAATGGAAAACTCTAAGAGTTAGGTAACCAAATCCCATTGTTTGATTTGGGTAAAAAATAGTTGGGTAACCCTAAATAATCATACCAACTGAATTCTTATGAGTTTATCTATATGATGGATTAGGAAAAGAGTTATTCTCTCAACCATCCAAGAGTCATAAATGATATGATTAGAATAATAACCATCCTAAATAGCTATTTGGTGAGATTAATTCAAAATAAGACTCATTTATTAATGAAATATGGATCTTGTCCCATTAATGGATATGATAATTTAAAATGGTTTTTAATTTTAATGAGGGGATATTTAATAAAAAAAATTAAAATGGATATAAAACATGATACTCATCTATAAAAAATTTTAGTTGGAGATAAATGAAAACATCATAATCAAAAATTAATTGGAGGTCAATCCTAGAGATATAATAATCCTAATGTAAGAAAATTCTTATACTAATGAAAAACATAATAATTTTTCTTAAACTAAAATAAAATTCTCTGTGTTAGAGAAACCCCTAACCAAGTAACCAATTATTGAAGTTCTTTAACAACTAAATATTGATACTTATTAAAATCATGGAATAATTCACTTAAGGTTTCAAAAGAATTATATACAAAATTAACTAAGGTTCTTTAGTCTCCACTCATATAATATATGTTATTGAGTTAACCAATAACTTGGTTATATTAAAGATAACCATTATTGGTCAGTTCAATTATTGAATTCATTCAAGAATATTATTGTAATGGTTATGAAAATATGAATGAGTCTAAGAAATTTTTACACTAATTTGTAAATTTTTTGATAATAAATGGTTATTACCTATGATGTAAGGGATATGGTTCTCTATTTATAGTATAAGTTGTTGAATGTTCAAACTATAAGAAGAAAATTTAGTTGAAAGTACAATTGTATTTCTTTTAAATATCCAATCATGGTCATTAAAAACTAAAGGAAAATTTAGGAAGAACATTATTTTCATATAATATGGTTTTATAGGATATCTAAATGGATTTTAGAAAATACATGGATATTCTATATTGGGTATCCATGCTAAAGAAATCGATTCTTTAGTTTTGAATGGTATATGATACTAAATGTATATTATATAAGTGTCGTAAATATATAAGAGTTCAAAACCATTTTATAAATTCAAGGATCTTATAGTTTGTATTCAAATGAGGAAACAAAGTGTTTCTAAATCTTGGAATTGAATGCAAAGGAATATATAAATCTCACATAAATCTAAATAAAGGATTGGTATTTTTATACTATTTATCTTATTTTGATAATAGAAGTTGTTTTTTAATGAATATTTTTTTATAAAAAATGTGAATTAATGGTTTTAAATACACATACTTAATGATTAATCAAAATAAATAATATTCTTGAAAATAAGACAAGGATAAAAGGGGTTTTATATGGGGAAAAATTTTATCCGAGATATTTGTTAAAATATTAGGTAAAGAGATCCCACCAACCATCAGAAACATATTATAAAGAATAATATAATATTTTTATATTATTTATCCAAACACATATAATACCATATACGATATGAATTCAATAGTTTATTTTCTAAATATTTTTATTCAATTAAATATGTTTTATTTCCTAACATAAACTTTTTGTGTACCTTAGCATAATATTTAGAATAGAATATTGTTTCTAAGAAGTTATTTGTAGTATATTTAGACATAGATAAGTAATTGTACAATAAAAAATATTATTCTATTAAAAATACATTGATAATTCCTCTTAATGTTTTAGGTCTTGTTAGAAAAATATTAATGGAAAGTGTTACATTAGTTTTCAAGGGAACATTTTGAATGAAAATTATCCAAGAATGATGAGGATGGTGAACTTATAATGATTTCTGAGTTGATATAAGAATTTATTAACATTATAAATTTAATTTTTTGATGTTAAGAAGATTGAATATGATGTTTACAGAATTTAACATTAGAAATATTAGTCTTTCCTCGCTATTATTAAAACTTTATTTCCAAATGATATTTCTCACTAAAAATTTTAGTGGGAGGATTTTATCTGATGGTCAAATAAAGATGTGGAAAGAATTACACGTAGATTTAATAGGTATAAAAAACCATAAAAGTATAGAAAACATAAGGATAATCTAAATTTATATCATATATGATATTATTAGACAATATATTATATATATTTTTGTTAGTATTCTTAAAATAATTTAAGAATATAAAATTTGCCATGTTATATAAAAGTAAATTTAGAAATTTTCATTCTTTCATGTTGCATACATATACTTATTTAGTGAAATGATAATTGAGCTCTCAAAGTAAGACTTTGATTTATCCATAAAAATTTTTCTCTATATAGTATTGCAATTTGTGATTATGTTTTAAGGTTATCATGAGTATAATTTCTTATAGTGATATGAAATATGATTATATGGGAAAAAAGGGTTTTGTGTGTGGGATGACTCACAAACTATACCATATAGAGTATAATAAATTATTTCCTTGGTATACTTAGGATAAATGTTTCATATTTATATTTCTATAATACCTATAGTTTATGAGATACTAAACATGAGAACATTAATACTCTGATACCTTTCAAAAGAAACCCTTTAGTCTTAGCTAATCATGGGATGGTTGGGTATGTTGTTGGTCATGACATTGGTTAGAGATTAACTAAGTTGGAATGTCACGACCCGTCCTCGGGGCCCGTGTCGTGACTACCCCAAGCCCGCCTTCCATAGGCCAGGGGCTGGCGACTAGCACCAAGGCGTAAAATCCCAGTAAACAGGGAAGGCATTGCCTTTATAAGTAACAACCACACAGATTCAGCAAGCGGAAAGTAAAGTGCAGAAAAGTAAAGGGGGCCGGAAATACAAGCCCAACTGTAAAGTACAACTGAAAAGTAAAGAACAGCAACTGAAGAAAAGACGGCGGCCTCGTGTCGTCCACTGGCAATCCCACCTGAAGGGTGGGTACAGATAGCCTCCAGGCTCCTCGGGTCCCACGTCCGCTCCGAGCACGTCCCGCCCAGTGGTCCACCTCCAGGTACCATCCTGCTCCACGCCCCAACCGAATCAGCGCTGTCCGTCGTCTGCAACCAACACAACAAGGTGCGGGCATAGCCCGTGCAGGGGTGAGTACAAGCTACTCAGTAAGGACCCCGAGACCCCCGAAGGTCTCCCGAAATCCACAAAGGATATAGCACAAAAGAAAGATGCAATCACGAAGTAACATCTGACTCGACTTAGGTATATGCCCATACATATACCTAAGTCCCCACTTCTAGCTCTGCTCACGAGCTCAAGAACAACTCAATCCACATAGGAAAGCAAGACTCAAATCCACAAGGAGAGTAAACAGTAAATCCACATAGGATAGTTCAACACAATCCACAAAGGAGAGTAACATAAGATTCAGCTCAACCAGGTATACTTTTTCAGATGACGTCAAAGACGATCACTGATCTGTCTAAGTCGTCGGACCCACGAAGGATCGATAGGTACTAACCCCCGCAGAAGACCCACACAGGATCGGGCTCACACAGAATCTGTAGGCAGTGGCTCACACAGAACCGGTAGTAAGGACCCACATAGGATCGGGCTCACACAGAACCTGTAGCACTGATCCACGTGGGATCGCTGAGTGCAGTAGTCGACGCAGTCCACTGAGGATCTCTGCACAGTCGTCGCCGCAGTCCACGAAGGATCTTTGCTCTGCCGTCGTCGCAGTCCACGGAGGATCTCTGCTCTGCCGTCGTCGCAGTCCACGGAGGATCTCTGCTCTGTTGTCATCGCAGTCCACGGAGGATCTCTGCTCTGTTGTCGAAGTCACAGCCAGCGCTAGGGTTCCCGCACATAGCGATCTCGTTTAGGAGGGTCCGCTCCACGAGCCGAGGGGCTGATACATCAACTGACACGTAGTCCGAAGTTGATGTATCCAAAAGTTCCGTATCGACAACAGGATCTCAACGCGACAGACGGCGCGTCAATCGGACGCCCGGTTTGAGAGTTATTGGCATTTTCGTCCCAGGGGCCCGGTTGGTTTTTAGGGAAAAACCAACCCGACCGTACTCTGCCTGTATCCGATCCTCGGGCAGAGTATGCCAAAAGTTCCGTCTCACTTAGAGAAAACTACCACAGCTGATGGTACGTCGATCGGACGTCCGTAGCTCAAGTTATGAGCGTTTCCGCTCCGAGGGCCCGGTTGGTTTCGTGTACGAACCAACCCGGCCGAACCCAAAGTCTTCCGAAACCTTAAGTATAATATACCGAAACGACCGTCTTGATCCAAGGATCGCGTAGCCGCTGACGGTTCGTCAATCGGAGGTCCCAGGCCCAAGATATGGGCGAAAGACCGAAGAGGGCCCGAAACGGGGGTTCTGGGCCCGGGGCGACCCGGCCCGAACCCCCCCTGGGTCGGCCGAACCGGGTCGGCCCGAACCGGGTCGGCCCGACCCGGCCCGACCCGGCTAAGCCGGGTCCGGTCCGGCCTGGGCGCGGCCCGGCCGACCGAACCGGCCGGCTCGGCCTCGGCCGAGCGGCCGAGTGAGCCGCAGCGGGTCAAACCCGCGGCTTTGGAGAAACGCGGCCCGCGCGGGCCGCGTGCTGGGTGGCCGGACCGCGGACGCGGTCCGGCGGTTCGCCGCCGCCGCGGCTCGGCCGCGGCGGACTCCTCCGGCGGCGCGCCGGGCGCCGCCGCCTCTGGTCGCCGGCGCCGCCGCGCCGGCGACCCGCGCCGCCGCCCCCTTCCGCGGGCCGCCGGAGTTGCTCCGGTGGCCCGTTTTGCCTCCCGTATGCGCCATTGTTCCTCCCGGGATGCGTCCTCCACTGCGGAATCAACAAATGGCCCTTGAGTCGTGCTTTTGCCGTCGCCCGCTAAATCCGCACAAAAAGGAAGATCGGCGGAGGGTTGCCGGGTCTTGTTCGTTAGACCCGCACCCTCCGCGTTAGTCATAAACAACGGGAGAAACAAGAAACGACCAATCAACAATTTTAAATAAATTTAAAATTGTTCCGTGATCGGTTCCTTATTTTAAAAGAAATAAAATCACGGGAAAGGAAAAAATATTTCAAATCAACCCTTACTTCGCAGCTGTCGTTGCCGAACGAGGGATCATCGCGGGATTGCTCGTCGCGGAAGAAGGGGGATCGTCGCGTCGTCGCGGTATCCGGCGTCGCGTCGCCAATCTCCGGATCAAGATCAAACGGATTTAATTAATTTAAATCCGTTGATATCGAAATTAAAAAGGGAGAATTCAAACGATTCGTTTCTCACCTTAGTTGTCGAACGAAGATCGGCTGCGGAGGAAGGGGCGTCGCCAAAGAACGTCGCGGGTAAGGCTCGTCGACGTCGCAGATCTCGGTGTGCGTCGTCGAATTCCGGTCGCCGGCGTTCTTCGCGTTCTTCGTGTTCTTCGTGTTCTTCGCGTTCTTCGCGGGGAGACGAAGAAACAAAGATCCTCTCAAATCCTTTCAAAGGATTTTTAGGTTGGTCTTATTTTATAAACATGCCAACAAACGCAAAAGCGTAAGTAACGACCCATCAGTTCGTTGAATTAATTCAACGAGCGAAACAGCCCATTTAATTCACGAAAGGAAACAGCCCATTTAATTCACGAAATAAACCGCCCAATTAAATGGTCTGTTAAGAATTAAAGAAAACGCGTCGGTTGACTTTTCAGTTACTTTGACGGGTTTTCGCGGGTGCGTTACTTAGCGAAAGAAACGGCGGGGCTCGTGCGGGCCCTGCCTCACAAATATCCTACCAAGGGGGTAGGATATTTCTGGATAGCATCCTATCCAGTTCAACTCAGTTCAAGCCGCCTTTAAGTGGCTTCAAGTGGCTTCCAAGCAGCTTAAGTGAAATAAAATAAAGTTGTCGCACAAACTTTATTTTATTTCTGACTTAAAGCCGCAAAATTTAAAAACCACGTCTGAGCAAACGCAACTCCGGAAGAGGCGTTTCTAAGCAAATATCGGCGCTGCGATTTCATCGGTGCCCTCAGAATTCGATTCCGGGCACCGGTTCAAAAGATAGAAAAACCCGCTCGTCCGTTCACTGAACGTACCCGAGCCAAACTTCGGAAATTGATTCCGGGCACACCGGGCCTCGGAATCAGGTGCCGTCTGAAGCTGCGCTCTTGTAAAATTCCAAAGAAAATTAAGAAAAAAAATTTCCTTGAAATTTGCGGGTCTTTACATTACTCCCACCTCAGGGCTTTACGTCCCCGTAACGATACATCAAAAACTAGGGGAACAAATGGGGGTACTGAGCACGCATCTGAGCCTCCCGCTCCCAAGTGCTCTCCTGGAGGTTCCCGTGCTGCCATCAGACGCGCACAAGAGGAATCGACCGCCCACGTAGGACCCGCTCCTGTCGATCCTCGATCTCCACTGGGACCTCCGCAAAAGTCGCCCCATCGTCCACGTCCAGCTCCCCAAAGTCGATGATGTGCGTCGGGTCGTGCACGTATCTCCTCAGCTGAGACACGTGGAAGACGTCGTGCACCCGGTGCAACTGAGGTGGTAGAGCCAGGCGATAAGCCACCTCTCCTATCCTGCTGAGGACCTGGAAAGGCCCGATGAAGCGTGGAGACAACTTGCCGCCTCGGCCAAATCTCCGTAAACCACGTCGAGGTGAGACACGCAAAAAGACGTGGTCGCCATCCTCGAACTCCAGTGGCCTCCGCCTCCTGTCAGCATATGACTTCTGCCGGCTCTGAGCTGTCCTCATCCTCTCCTGGATGATCTGGACCTTCTCTGTCGTGGCTCGGACCATCTCTGGTCCCCCGAGTGCTGACTCCCCAGGGTCTGTCCAGCACAACGGTGATCTGCAGGGTCTGCCGTACAACGCCTCGTATGGTGCCATCCCGATGGTGGAGTGGTATCTGTTGTTGTACGCAAACTCCACCAAGGGTAGGTGGTCCTCCCAGCTGCGACCAAAGTCGAGAACACATGCACGGAGCATGTCCTCGAGTGTCTGTATGGTCCTCTCCGTCTGACCATCCGTCTGAGGGTGGAAGGCTGTGCTCAGATGGAGCCGCGTCCCGAACGCCTCCTGCAACCCCTTCCAAAGCCGGGAAGTGAAACGAGCATCTCGATCGGAGACGATAGATGATGGCACACCGTGAAGCCGTACGATCTCCTGGACGTAAGGACGTCCCAAGCTCTCCACTGAGCCCTGCTCTCTGATGGGTAAGAAGTGTGCCGACTTGGTGAGTCGGTCGACAATCACCCAAATGGAGTCGTGACCTCTGGAAGTACGTGGAAGTCCAGTCACGAAGTCCATAGATATGTCGTCCCACTTCCACTCCGGGACCTCCAAGGGCTGTACCAAGCCTGCTGGTACCTGATGCTCTGCCTTCACCTGCTGGCAGGTGAGGCATCGTGAAACGAACTCAGCCACAGCTTTCTTCATGCCCGGCCACCAGTGCTGTCGTCTGAGATCCTGGTACATCTTCGCCACTCCGGGATGCACCGCCAAGGGAGAAGTGTGAAACTCTCTCAGCACCTCCTCTCGTAAAGCGACTGGTACGAAGGTACGTCCTCTGAAAAGGATGTCGTGCTCTGCTCCAAGGGAGAAGCCATCAGGCGCCTGACCTGAGGATATCAGTGCACGCCGGGTCTCACAGTCAGCGTCCTCACGCTGAGCCTCTCTGACTCGCTGTAGAAGTGGAGGAGAGACTGTGAGAGACTGAAGAAAGGCTGCTCCGTCTCTATCCACAAAGGATATCTGTAAGGAGGCTAGCTGCTCCGTCGCCTCCTCAAGTAGCTGAATGCCCGTCCTCCTGCTGAGGGCATCGGCTACCACGTTCCCCTTCCCAGGAGTATAGACTATCTCAAAGTCATAGTCCTGGAGGAACTCAAGCCATCTCCGCTGTCTCGGGTTCAGGTCCTTCTGAGAGAAGATATACCTGAGACTCTGGTGGTCAGAAAAGACTGTGAAGCGCTCGCCCATCTGATAGTGCCGCCAAGTCTTCAGAGCGAAGACCACTGCTGCTAACTCCAGGTCATGAGTGGCGTAGTTCTGCTCATGCGGCCTCAACTGACGTGATCCGTAGGCGATCACGGCCCGCTCCTGCATCAGGACGCACCCGAGTCCAGTCCCTGATGCGTCGCAGTAAACTACGTATCCAACTCCCTCCTCAGGCAACCTCAAGATAGGTGCGCTGGTCAATCTCTGTCTCAGCTCCTGGAAGCTCTGCTGACATCTGTCTGACCACACGAAGGGTTTCCCCTTCTTTGTAAAAGCTGAGAGTGGTGCCGCAACTCTGGAGAAGTCCGGAACAAATCTCCGATAGTATCCGGCTAAGCCCAAGAAGCTCCGCACCTCCGTCACGCTCCTGGGTGGCTCCCAAGCTAGCACTGCCTCGATCTTCGCGGGATCCACTGCAACTCCCGCCTCAGAAATGACGTGCCCCAAGAAATGGACCTCACGTAACGAGAACTGGCATTTTGAGAGCTTGCCATAAATATGGTGCTCTCGGAGTGTGTCTAGCACAACTCACAGGTGGTAGGCATGCTCCTCCTCAGTCGTCGAGTATACCAAAATGTCGTCAATGAAGACCACGACAAATCGGTCGAGGTATGGCTGGAAGATCCTGTTCATGAGGCTCATGAACACTGCTGGAGCCTTGGTTACGCCGAATGGCATAACCAAGAACTCATAATGGCCATACCGACACCTGAAGGCCGTCTTCTGCACGTCCTCGTCTCGAACTCTGAGCTGATGATAGCCTGACCGGAGGTCTATCTTCGAGAACCACCGCGCTCCCTTGAGCTGATCGAAGAGGTCATCAATCCGTGGCAGCGGATACTTGTTCCTCACTGTCACCTGGTTCAGGCGACGATAGTCGACACATAGTCGCAAGCTCCCGTCCTCCTTCTTGGCGAACAATATCGGGGAAGCCCAGGGTGAAACACTGGGTCGGATAAACCCCTTGCTCTGCAAGTCCTCCAACTGTACCCGCAGCTCCCGAAGCTCGGCGGGGGCCATCCGATATGCTGGAGAAGATATCGGGGCTGTCCCGGGGTACAAGTCGATGTAAAAGTCTACCTCTCTACGAGGAGGTAGCCCTGGAACGTCATCGGGAAAGACGTCAACGTACTGGTCCACCACTGCAGGAAAAGCCGGACTCCGCACGTCCACTGCTCCTAGGATGAGGCTAGCCAACTGATGAGAGATGGGCTGCACTCTCCTCTGCGGAAGTCCATCCTGTGCTGCAAAGGTTCCCTTCTCGCCGGTGAAGGTAAACCTGCTCCCGTCGGTGCGAACACATCGCACCTTGCGCCTAAAACAGTCGATCTGGGCATGAACCGTGGATAGCCAATCCATGCCCAAGATGACGTCGTAAGGCCTCGACGCCGCTACAAGGAGATCCCAGCCGAAGCTCTCGCCTCCTAGAGTAAGCTCACACTGCCGGCACCAGTGCGTAATCGTCGAGTCTGCTCCCGTAGGAGTCTCTGGCCGTAAGGATCGAGCCAACGGCTCAGTCGGAATCTCCGAGCTCCGAACAAGGGCAGAGGCTATGAAAGAGTGACTCGCTCCTGTGTCTATAAGAACTGCAGCAAGGGTGGAATAGACACAGATCGTACCTCGAATCATCTCTGGCATGTCGGGGTCGTAGGCCTCCACTGCCTGGAGCTGGGCCTGCCCCTGTCCACCAGCTCCCTGTGGTCGAGGTGGCCCTCCTGGTGGTGGTGGGGGTAGAGCCTGGAAGCGTCGCCCACCACCCGCTGCTCGGCCAGCTCCTCTGCCACGTCCGCCTCCTCCCTGCGGACCGCCACGGTCGACCCTCTGCCTCTGCCTGGGTGGCCCCTCCACCGTCTGCTGCTCCTCTGATCGGCGAGTCGGGCAGTCACGAGCCATGTGACCCTGCCCGCCGCAGGAGTAGCATAGCCTGCCTCTCGGAAGGCTGGCACTCCGCTGTGTGCCCCGCACTGCTGAGCCGGTGTCCTGAGGCCGTCTGCGTGGGGGTCTGGTCTGCCTGGACCCCAGAGTCATCCGTCGGCTACCTGCTGCCGAAGACTCAGCTACCTGCCGCCCTGCGCTAGGTCTCGCCGCTGAAGAAGGCTCTGCCAGGAAGCTCTCGATCAGGAGGGCTCGCTCCAGCACTCCCGCCTGGGTCGGAATGCTGAGGGAGATCAGCGACGCCCGAATCTCCTGTCGCAAGCCCTGCTCGAAGGTCCGGGCCCGGAAGAAGGGGTCCCGTACCATGTCGGTCGAGTAGCGAGATAGGTCAGTGAACCTCGCCGCGTACTGAGCGACCGTCATGCTGCCCTGGCGCAGCTGGAGAAGCTCCTGGATGCGCACCGCACGGAGGGTGGCCGGGACGAACTCAGAGCGGAAGAGGCTCTCGAAGTCCGTCCAGAGCAAGGATGTCTCATCGTGAACCTGGAGCATAAACTCCACCATCGTCCTGTCGCCGCCTGCAGGAGGCTCGCCGTGAGAATCACCATGAGATCTGCTGGTGTCCTCACTAGCCTGAAGATCCGTACCACCGCCTCAATCCAGTCCTCGGCGGCCTGGGGGTCCGTCTCACCGCGAAACCTGGGCGGTCGCTGGCTCTGAAACTCATGCAGTGCCCTGAGGCGACGTGCATCGTCAGCGTCTGGTACTGGAAGCATCGGTGGCTCGGCGGGTAAGGATACCGCCGGTGCCACTGCTGGCAAAGGGCCCTGCACCGAGGCCTCGTCGCTCGGTGGGCTGCCGTCGCGTCCTACACTCGGAACCCTAGCTGGCTGTCGTCGCGGGGCCATCCTGAAAAGGAGAACAAGAGCACCACAGTCAGAACAGTATACCTGGTGAGCTGGCACAAGTAATCACAAGGAAAACTTGAGACTTTCATAAAGCAGATCAGTATACCCGGTGAGCTGACATAAGTAATCACAAAGAAAACTTGAAACACACACGCAATCAATGTTTTCATGCATTAAGTCGGAAATCAGGAGTCAGGGTCCTGGTGTACGGATACGTCGGCCGCCGCACCAACACTGGGCTCCCTGAACTGATAACCACACTCAATACACTAAACACTATTGCTTCATATAGAAAGAAAGGACGATCAGAGTCTGCGGTAGAACCGACCACCTCTGATACCAATTTGTCACGACC
Organism: Viscum album; assembly: GCA_963277665.1. Classification (NCBI taxonomy): domain Eukaryota; kingdom Viridiplantae; phylum Streptophyta; class Magnoliopsida; order Santalales; family Viscaceae; genus Viscum; species Viscum album. Next base: position 2,075,256,967 of record OY728128.1, on the reverse strand, counting down.
CGTCCTCGGGGCCCGTGCCGTGACTACCCCAAGCCCACCTTCCATAGGCCAGGGGCTGGCGACTAGCACCAAGGCGTAAAATCCCAGTAAACAGGGAAGGCATTGCCTTTATAAGTAACAACCACACAGAGTCAGCAAGCGGAAAGTAAAGTGCAGAAAAGTAAAGGGGGCCGGAAATACAAGCCCAACTGTAAAGTACAACTGAAAAGTAAAGAACAGCAACTGAAGAAAAGACGGCGGCCTCGTGTCGTCCACTGGCAATCCCACCTGAAGGGTGGGTACAGATAGCCTCCAGGCTCCTCGGGTCCCACGTCCGCTCCGAGCACGTCCCGCCCAGTGGTCCACCTCCAGGTACCATCCTGCTCCACGCCCCAACCGAATCAGCGCTGTCCGTCGTCTGCAACCAACACAACAAGGTGCGGGCATAGCCCGTGCAGGGGTGAGTACAAGCTACTCAGTAAGGACCCCGAGACCCCCGAAGGTCTCCCGAAATCCACAAAGGATATAGCACAAAAGAAAGATGCAATCACGAAGTAACATCTGACTCGACTTAGGTATATGCCCATACATATACCTAAGTCCCCACTTCTAGCTCTGCTCACGAGCTCAAGAACAACTCAATCCACATAGGAAAGCAAGACTCAAATCCACAAGGAGAGTAAAGAGTAAATCCACATAGGATAGTTCAACACAATCCACAAAGGAGAGTAACATAAGATTCAGCTCAACCAGGTATACTTTTTCAGATGACATCAAAGACGATCACTGATCCGTCTAAGTCGTCGGACCCACGAAGGATCGATAGGTACTAACCCCCGCAGAAGACCCACACAGGATCGGGCTCACACAGAACCTGTAGGCAGTGGCTCACACAGAACCGGTAGTAAGGACCCACATAGGATCGGGCTCACACAGAACCTGTAGCACTGATCCACGTGGGATCGCTGAGTGCAGTAGTCGACGCAGTCCACTGAGGATCTCTGCACAGTCGTCGCCGCAGTCCACGAAGGATCTTTGCTCTGCCGTCGTCGCAGTCCACGGAGGATCTCTGCTCTGCCGTCGTCGCAGTCCACGGAGGATCTCTGCTCTGTTGTCGTCGCAGTCCACGGAGGATCTCTGCTCTGTTGTCGAAGTCACAGCCAGCGCTAGGGTTCCCGCACATAGCGAGCTCGTTTAGGAGGGTCCGCTCCACGAGCCGGGGGGCTGATACATCAACTGACACGTAGTCCGATGTTGATGTATCCAAAAGTTCCGTATCGACAACAGGATCTCAACGCGACAGACGGCGCGTCAATCGGACGCCCGGTTTGAGAGTTATTGGCATTTTCGTCCCAGGGGCCCGGTTGGTTTTTTGGGGCAAAACCAACCCGACTGTACTCCGCCTGTATCCGATCCTCGGGCGGAGTTTTCCAAAAGTTCCGTCTCACTTAGAGGAAACTACCACAGCTGACGGTACGTCGATCGGACGTCCGTAGCTCAAGTTATGGGCGTTTCCGCTCCGAGGGCCCGGTTGGTTTCGTGTACGAACCAACCCGGCCGAACCCAAAGTCTTCCGAAACCTTGAGTATAATATACCAAAACGACCGTCTCGATCCAAGGATCGCGTAGCCGCTGACGGTTCGTCAATCGGAGGTCCCAGGCCCAAGATATGGGCGAAAGACCGAAGAGGGCCCGAAACGGGGGTTCTGGGCCCGGGGCGACCCGGCCCGAACCCCCCCTGGGTCGGCCGAACCGGGTCGGCCCGAACCGGGTCGGCCCGACCCGGATAGGCCGGGTTCGGTCCGGCCTGGGCGCGGCCCGGCCGACCGGACCGGCCGGCTCGGCCTCGGCCGAGCGGCCGAGTGAGCCGTCGCGGGTCAAACCCGCGACTTTGGAGAAACGCGGCCCGCGCGGGCCGCGTGCTGGGTGGCCGGACAGCGGACGGGGTCCGGCGGTTCGCCGCCGCCGCGGCGGACTCCTCCGGTGGCCCGTTTTGCCTCCTGTCTGCGCCATTGTTCCTCCCGGGACGCGTCCTCCACTGCGGAATCAACAAATGGCCCTTGCGTCGTGCTTTTGCCATCGCCTGCCAAATCCGCACAAAAAGGAAGATCGGCGGAGGGTTGCCGGGTCTTGTTCGTTAGACCCGCACCCTCCGCGTTAGTCATAAACAACGGGAGAAACAAGAAATGACCAATCAACAATTTTAAATAAATTTAAAATTGTTCCGTGATCGGTTCCTTATTTTAAAAGAAATAAAATCACGGGAAAGGAAAAAATATTTCAAATCAACCCTTACTTCGCAGCTGTCGTTGCCGAACGAGGGATCGTCGCGGGATTGCTCGTCGCGGAAGAAGGGGGATCGTCGCGTCGTCGCGGTATCCGGCGTCGCGTCGCCAATCTCCGGATCAAGATCAAACGGATTTAATTAATTTAAATCCGTTGATATCGAAATTAAAAAGGGAGAATTCAAACGATTCGTTTCTCACCTTAGTTGCCGAACGAAGATCGGCTGCGGAGGAAGGGGCGTCGCCGAAGAACGTCGCGGGTAAGGCTCGTCGACGTCGCAGATCTCGGTGTGCGTCGTCGAATTCCGGTCGCCGGCGTTCTTCGCGTTCTTCGCGTTCTTCACGTTCTTCACGTTCTTCACGGGGAGACGAAGAAACAAAGATCCTCTCAAATCCTTTCAAAGGATTTTTAGGTTGGTCTTATTTTATAAACATGCCAACAAACGCAAAAGCGTAAGTAACGACCCATCAGTTCGTTGAATTAATTCAACGAGCGAAACAGCCCATTTAATTCACGAAAGGAAACAGCCCATTTAATTCACGAAATAAACCGCCCAATTAAATGGTCTGTTAAGAATTAAAGAAAACGCGTCGGTTGACTTTTCAGTTACTTTGACGGGTTTTCGCGGGTGCGTTACTTAGCGAAAGAAACGGCGGGGCTCGTGCGGGCCCTGCCTCACAAATATCCTACCAAGGGGGTAGGATATTTCTGGATAGCATCCTATCCAGTTCAACTCAGTTCAAGCCGCCTTTAAGTGGCTTCAAGTGGCTTCCAAGCAGCTTAAGTGAAATAAAATAAAGTTGTCGCACAAACTTTATTTTATTTCTGACTTAAAGCCGCAAAATTTAAAAACCACGTCTGAGAAAACGCAACTCCGGAAGAGGCGTTTCTAAGCAAATACCGGCGCTGCGATTTCATCGGTGCCCTCAGAATTCGATTCCGGGCACCGGTTCAAAAGATAGAAAAACCCGCTCGTCCGTTCACTGAACGTACCCGAGCCAAACTTCGGAAATTGATTCCGGGCACACCGGGCCTCGGAATCAGGTGCCGTCTGAAGCTGCGCTCTTGTAAAATTCCAAAGAAAATTAAGAAAAAAAAATTTCCTTGAAATTTGCGGGTCTTTACATGGAATTTTTATTTTTATATGAAAAATATGACATTTGGGTCATTGATTAAGATATTAGAAAAAATGTTTGACTATACCTAGAAAATACATGGGATGTGTTTATCTATCGGATGGGGGTCATTTGATTACTCATCTATAAGGGTTAATTACAAGTGATGAATTCATCGAATTGATCAATATATTATCAGAAAATTTAGAATGTATGATTATATATATAGTATTGACATACCCCATGTCTTGTGGTTTCTCAATTTCTTATAAAAAGGGATCATGTGAAAATTTATGCTTGCAAATGATGAAACTAATAGAAATGGGTATAGAGATAAATTTGTTATGATAGATATCATCCCAAGTAACTTTTTAGATTTAATAGAAATCATTAATTACTATAGGGCACTCTTTTCTTACAATTATGGATTTGGGAATTTATATTTTTTTTAACACAATAAAATTTCATGGGGTCACATTTTTTTAGTAAATTGAATGGTCATTTAGTTTGTAAAACTAAAATATATTGTCTAAAAGAGTTTTAGAGTTTATCTAAACAGAATTTTAGATAGAAATTCTCATGATATTACTTATAATGTGATAAATGGTGAATTTGATGATTACTTTCCAAATGTGTTTTGGAAGATATTCAGTAGATTTTTTTATATGATTTCATATGATATTGTACATGAAATAATATAAGGTGATATTACCCAACTTTTATAAGGTGTTATTGAAAATGGGTGATTGATTGAGATATACCCTTAAGCCTATGTGAATATGATGCATTTAGGCTATATCATATGATATTATATCAGGGATATTAAATTATATGATATCTATAAAATAAATGCATATTTCATATTGTGTGGATATATAATTTAAAATTATATAGTGATGTCATATAGCTACTATCCAATACTATTTCATAATAGGATAGGTTATATCATAAGTCTTGGTGAATCATAATGTATATTTCACATTACACCGTACGATTAATAAATCAACTGAATGTTAAATGTTAATGTTCAAATAATATTACACATATGATATCATTTATAAATAATGATTATAAGATGGAATTTTTTAGAGAATTATATAAGTTGAGATGTTAAAAAAGTTATAATCATATCATTAATAAAATATTTCATTACATTCAATTGAATTCTATATATATTCAGGGAGTGTCCCGAAAGGCTATTAATGGGGTTATTACCATTATGGTTGTGTTTATTTGATCATGTATTGATTTATAGTGATTTTCTATCCCCTTTAAGATATATTTCTCCCCCTTATTATCTAACTAAGGGGTATAAGCATACCATGGGTGTGAATTATAATCCCATTTGAATATCAGGTGATTTACATTAGCTCAAGGATACACCATAATGGAGGATGTCAATTATCTATATATTGGGGATATTTATAAAGAGATATGATTAAATATTGTAATTTTAGAATTTATCTATGAAAGTTACACAATGTTATTCATTTTATACATATACATGGTTTCAATTTCATGTATGGAGATCTTGGGATATGTGGTTTCTAATGTGTTCTGTTGTGATAAATAATCATTTCTTAATCCTTAGAAACCCTTCACATTCAACCAATTTATGTCATACTTGGCATGGATTAGTTTTATTATATGTTGTTAATTATATATTTCCTTTGTAAAAGACTTTTTTTCTTTTATATGGAAGGATATAGTACATTGTTTATTGGTGAGTAGAGTCATCAAATAGATCACAAAAGATTAAAGCATCTTTCTTCACTACTAACAAGGATGATGTTAAGGTCTATATAAGTTAAAGTAGTAGTATTTATGTGATTTTTGGGATATTTTTCTAATTTATTTCCTAAATAGGTTGTGATTATACTTCCTCATTGTTATATTGAGTTTAGAATAGAGTTTACATATGGACTCTCCTTTATTTTTTTGTCAATTTTTACGATGGTACCTTCATATTTATAGGTTCAAAGTAATTATTTATTGTAGAAGGGTTTCATCCAACCTAGTGTGTCTCCTTGGAGATATCATGTTTAGTTAGAGAATAATAATGATGGAAATTTATGGTTTTTTATCAGTTGTTAATGATTGAACCATGTGAAAATAAATAACCAATATCATTAATGAATGATTAATGATTTATTTGACATGATAAATGTAGATACTTGATTCTCAAGGATAAATTTATGGATCAAGAATCATAAGAATGAGGAAGATATTTTTAAATCTATTTAAAGGTGTAGTTGTGGATATTTTTATTAAATGGTTACTCTTTTTCATTTCATGAGCTCTGTAACTATTTTTATAGGATTGTTGAAATCAATGCTTCATAAGTTTCTAGATTAGTTTTTGGTTGTGTTAGAAGATAAAATACAAGTGTATTCGAGGCTTGAGGAGGATTATAAAATTAATTTTAGTGTTGTTTTGGGATACCTTCCTTGATATCAGTAGTATATTAAGTTTTACAATAGAAAAATGTTTACCAGTGGGGTCAATTTCCTTATACATATCATGTCTTGGTTGGGTGTAGTTGTTAATCCTTTAAAAAATGAGGGGGGGGGGTCCAAATAATGTTTTAGATGTTTTCAATTTTCTTATTCTTATAAGCTATTATAGGATATTTTTATTGGATTTACCTCAAATTGTGTCTCCTCTAACAACTTAGACTAAAATTATCATGCCTTTATATGGGATGATCCATGTCAGACATAGTTTGTGTACAAATAAATATGATTTGATTAGAGATCATATTTTTCATTTTCTGGAAGAGGTGGTCATGTTTGAAATTTTTTATAATGCATAAAATCTTTGTTTGGGTTATGTTATGATACAATATAGAGTGGCGATATCTTATGGGATACAACATTTATGTCCTCATAAACATAACTACACTACCCATATGGAAACCCATATCTTTAATACACCTAAATTAAAGATTTATTATATAAATATACACTTAATACAATCAAAAAATATCATGAGGAATAGTTTATTTGGGTAATTATATATATATCATAAAAATGAATACATGGGCACAACAACATTATTTAAAAACTCCAAAACATTCCCTTATATTTCAACAATATTCTAATACTTCACAGGGTTACCTAGGCATGTACATAAAAATGGGTGAGAAATAAATCCCAAAAAAGAATAAAATGATGAAATTAATACATGTGATTTAATGGGAATATCAATGTGACGTAAAAATTTGAGAATCATAAACCTGAACATAAAATCATGAAATAAGATTATAACATCAAGGCAACATAGGAATGTGGAAACTACAAAAATTGAGACATCGTAAGAATAATTCAATTCTAACCACTAAGTAATTATAACATAGTGTAATTATGATAACCACTAGAGAACCATAAATGGTATCTCAGAAGATAAAAATATTACCCAATGCATTGGAGGGATTTATAATTATAGGCTCTCTCTTCACATTCATTTCATGTACATGTGTTAGTGTGGCCCAAAGATCACACTACATAAGAATTACATTAATTACTATTAATCCCATGTCTAAGGAGTTTGGGATATATAAATACAATTACCTAATAATTTAATAATTGGTACATCTAGGTGAATACCCTTGTATATAAATGGGGATGAGTATTTACAACAAACATTTTTGGTGTGGAAAATCACAGGATAAATTCGACAGCATAATGGGTGTACATCAAGATTCATGGAAGGGTTTAATGAGAGTGAAATGTGGTATCTAGTTTCTTATAAATCATAATAACATTAAAAAATATGAGTAAAAACACATTATTTCATAAAAAATGAAAATAAAATGGATTAATACAAATAAAGTGCTTGAATAAAGAGGATGAGAGAATCTATTACCATGGGAAGGATCTTCTAAAATCCTATGTGGAGCTTCTTAAGTGATTAGGAAACCTTGGGGGGTTTATTTAGGGATAAGGAGATGATATTTATTATAAATGGGTTTTGAGTGAGGAAGATTTTGATGATGGGTGGGTAATTATAGAAAAATTAAGGGGAATTCTTTATTAATTTCTAAACATAGGTTTTAGATTCTATATGATAAGATAATAAAAACCCCAAATATTCAAATGATTTTGTTCTCATGTTTTCCAAAAAATAAGAGTATTTTTAATATTTTATAATTAAAATATCCATACATATTAAATAATACCATTTTTGTGGAAGTGAGAAATATTAATAAAGAATTGATTTTAAAACATTAAAATAAAATATAAGACTTATAAGATTCATTAAGGGTTTGTAAAATTAATAAAATAACTTCAAAACACATTATTATAAATGAAAAATATATATCTGGTTGTGTAATTATTTTATGTAATTCATTATGTCACTTTTGGGTCATTATGATGTCGTAATTCAAACTATATATTTATATTATCTTTAATTTTAACCCAATAAATCAATTATCACTGAAAATTATGAGAAATTATCTATAGGATAATTTAAAAATAATGATTTCAAAATTAATAATTATTTTATAAAAATAATTCTATAAATATTATAGTTTTTACTTTCAAATAAAAAAATATTATTTATTAGAAAATACTTGTTTTTACGATAAAAACGTCTTTTTTTCCTTTATAAGGATTGCATTAGACTTCATTTAAACTATTTTATCATATTTATAAAAATAAATATTATTTAATAATAATATAACTTGAATATTTTAATTATTTGAAAATTATTAAAACTATAAAAAAATAAAGTTTTAAAACCATATATTTTTCAAGAATAAAATTTTTGTTTCTTCATATCAAAATCTAATCTTCATTAACTCATATGGAAACGTATATATAAATTAATAATGATAAGTTATAAATATAATCATTATTTTATTAAAAATGAAACATTAAAGTTCATACTACTAGGGTCTAGATACATAATCCCTTATTACACTATTGTACGCCCTAAGGGTAAGGTGTGTGATGGTGGCACTTTCTTTGGGTGGTTTGGAAAACATGGTTTGCACTGTGATATTGATAAGAATTAAATTCCCCCATAAACATTTTTTTATGTTTTAATTTTTGAATTACATGTTAGTATTATTCAAGAGAAAATCCTAGTGATAACACTTCTTTTAGAAGCTCTAATAATTGTGCTTCATTGGTTACAATCCTACTATTCAAGGTTGTCACTTCATTCATCTATTTCAATTAGACTTTATCATAATGTTTGATATATGCTAATCTTAATAGTCACTATGAAATATCTATATTATAAATTTTTAATATTATTAATGATATTTTAACTCTGACCTACTACATTTTATAACAATCAATAATAACCAAAATAGTGTATATGTTTTCCATGACTACATTAATTAATAATGAATTTATTAATACAAAAAGTGTATTTTATTTATAAATTTTTAGTTCATTACATTATTCCACCAATAAAAAATGTTCCCTCAAAATTTCATTTAATACACTTAGATAGACGAGGGTACATTTGTTTCTTCACCTCTTTTAGTTCCCATGTTGCTTCCTCAAACTTTTGGTTCTACAACAACACTTTAACCAAGTGAGTTGTCTTGTTTCATAGAACTTTGTCTCCATGATCTATGATCATCACTAGCTACTCCCTGTATAAAATACTATTCTCTAAGGGTATCATCTCTGTATTCATTACATGTGAGGGGTTTGATCTGTACTTCTTCAAGAGGGATTCATGGAATGCATCATGTACTTGGGATTGTTTAGGTGGAAGTTCTGTTAAATTGATCATAGATTTTATGTTATAAAGGATCTCAAAGGGGGTGATATATGTTAGAATAATCTTTCCATTCATCCAAAATCTCATGAATTTCGTCCACATTGATATATTAAGGAACACTTTATCTTTGACCTCAAACTATAGGTCACATCGATGACTATCTTTTTTAACTTTTGGTAGACTTTTCATAAATTTCATATAATTTTTAATGGTTTATACCTTATTTCCCATCTCTAGATAATGTCCCATAAGATTCTTCTCTCAGAATTCATCCCAATAGGTTAGAATCTAATAACTCTTCCCATAAAAATCCTCACAAGGTTCCATTTTACTACAAGGATGGGGTCTATTGTTATATAATAACTCCACTAATGGAAGTTTTTTTATCCCAACATCCTTGTAAATCCATTGAGCATGATCTCAGTATATCCTCTAATGTTTAAATGGTTCTTTTATACATACCATCTATCTTAGGGTGATAAGTATTACTAAAACTCTACTCTTTATCCAATTCCTTCTAAAGGATTCTCCAAAACCTCAAGTTAAACCTTGGGTCTCAATTAGATATAATGGAGATTGTAACTCCATGTAATATTACCACTTACCTTATATATATCTAGGATAGTTGTCCAAGAGATAAATATTCCTTGATATAAATCAAATGTGATTACTTTTTAAGATGATTAACTACCACTCAGATGGATGAATTTCTTTTCAATATCAGGGAGAGTCCTATGATGAAATTAATAGTTATGTTTTCCAATTCCTGTAAAAGTGTTGGAAATGGTTTCATTATAACCCTATAATTTTGTCTTTCATCCTTAACTTGTTGGAATAAGAAGCATCAATATACAAATTATACAATCTCCATCTTCATTTTATCTTTCCAATAGTTTTTCTTTATCTCCTCTTCATCTTTTAATCCACCATTATCCTATCAAGAATTGATGGTTTATCAGATAGTTGAGAAAGGTAGGATAAAGATCATTTTATTATTACCCTGTATATCTTGTTTATGTACAAGAATATTAGATCCCTTTTAATCCTAATCATGGATAGTGTTGTAGGATCCTTTCTACTCAGAGCATCTTATACTTTTTTCTCTTCCTCAGGATGCTAATGCATTGAAAAATCACAATCATTATTAATATTTAGAAACCTTCATTGGTGCATATTGATCTCCTTTTGTGAATATTTAAATTAGGTTTTTATGATCCATATATATATAGCACACTTATCCCCAAAAATATAATGTCACCAAATATTCAATGAAGTGGTAACTACAAAAAATTCTAGATCATTTATTGGGTATTCATGCTCATGGATATTTAATTGGAAGAACTCATAAGCTCTCACTTTTTCATCTTGAATGAGTATAAAACCCAATACCTTTTTTGATGTATCACTATAGATCTCAAATCCATCCCCAATGTTTAGTAATGTGAGCACAGGTTAATTGATTAGCCTCTTCTTTAACTCATTAAATCTATCATCACATTCGTCAGTCCATAAAAAAATAACTCCCTTATGAGTTATCTTGATTAGTGATCTTGAAATTCATGGTAATTTTCTCAAAAAAATCGATGATAGTGCCCAACTAATCCAAATAAATACGAATCTCCATCACATATGTTGGTCTGGCCAATCCTTCAATCAAATATATTTTTTAGGTATCCATGGATATCCCATTTTTGGTGATATCATGTCCCATGAATGTTACTTGGTCTATCCAAAAATCAAATTTACTATACTTTACATATATAGTTTTATTTCACAAGTTATTTTGTATAGAATCCAAATACTCCACATGTTTCTCCTTGCTTCTAGAGTAGATAAGAATATAGTTTATAAATACTACCATTTTTTTGAGGTAATCCCTAAATACTCTATTAATTAAGCCCTTGAAAATATCTAAATAATTATTGAGTCCAAATAGAATCCCTATAAACTCATATGGGTCATACCCTATGAAAAAATCATTCTTGGGGATATCCTCTTTCTCATATACTTTATAACATTCAGACTGATTATCCACCTTAAAAAGGTATTGGTCTCCATGTAGCTGATTAAACAAGTCATCAATCTATGGAAGGGGATACTTATTATTTATTACAATTATGTTAATCATTTTATAATCAATCCAGAGTCACATTGACCCATCCTTCTTCTTGATAAAAAGTACTTGTGCACCCCAAAATGAAGTACTTGGGCATCTAAACCCTTTATCGAGATTCCCATGTAGTTAAATATTCATCTCTTCACATTCAAATATGGTTATTATTTATAGATTCATGGATATTGGAAATTATCTTGGTTTATGTTGGATCTAGATCTCAGCCTCTCAACTAGGAGGAATACTGGGAAATTCTTTAGGAAACACATTAGTGTATTCCCTTATAATTGGAATGTAATCAAGGATGATCTTTCCCTTAGTAAAAAACATTAGAGGGAGATATAATTTCTCATAAATTAATAATATCCATGATTGATATGATAGTTCCAAGGGAGATTTTTCCTCCTTTTTTCACTTGTATAAACTAGAGGGTGATCTGTTATATGGATGGTGACTTATTTCTCTTAAAAAAATTTATTATCTTTATACAAAGAACGAAAATTTATACCTATAATTACAATTAATTCCACTAAAGTTATTATCATAAGGTCCACCATAATGTTTATCCAATAAATATATATAGGGGAGAAGTTATACACATGGGATTCAATAATTACCTGATTTTTCATTTTCACTAATAGCTCTACTCCCATGTTTTGATGTTGTGATTGAATAGTTCTAATAAACTTGTGTAATATGAAATAATGTATAGAACCATAGTAATATAGGAAATTTGAAGTTCATTAATAGATGGTAATCCTTCCATTCACTATTTTATTCTAGTTTTAATTATATACTTCATCAAAATTGACTTAGGTATGAGAATGTTCAAACTAGTAAACATATATTAGATAAATTATAAACATTTCAGGGATAACCCATAAATCACATAAATTCATTTAATAATGAATTTTTAGGTTTCAATATATTTTATCCATGGTCTATTTCCTAACATAAAATTCTATTGTCATTTTTCTTCCCTTAATAATGGATTTTTTAGAGATTATGAATATAGAAAATCATATAACCATGAGTTTCAATACAGGTGTATAGTAGGGCCTCTATTTTTTTCACTAGGAGGTGATCAAGTTAGTAAGGAATGTTCCCTTTTTTGGATTATTACTCCTAGGTAAAACTATGTTTAATCCACAACCACTTTTCGTAATGTCCTAGTTCTAGAAACCACCCAAAGGCACCCCATACCTAGTTGGTCACATTCCCTCAAGCACATTTTCCTAAATGCCAAAGGTTTCCGAATGGCAGTGAGGGCCTTGGGTGTGATAATGGGGAAACTATTCCCTCATTATCAAAGTAACACAGTGGAAGTAAAGCAAATATACAATAGCGGAAGTAGTAATAATCCATACAAAAGTAAACAACGGAAGACTGGAAATAATAAACTGGTGCACACATATATATATATATATGAATGATGCATGATACATATGTCTAGGAAAACATACAAAAAAATCACAATGCTGGAATACAATGGTACTAAACCAAAGTATAAAAGAAATCATGTTAAATAAATCCTCAGCATCGCAATCCATAGCTTGGTCTCATGCACTCCTTCTCCACATCAATTAAGTACCTAAAGTAGAAGGGTGCTCGACCGTATCTATACCTGCAGCAATATAATCTATTTAAGCCCAAAATCATGTCCCAAATAGGGTGTGAGACTAACCCCAGTATGCAACCACCAAAAGATCTATTCCTAACCGTCAGTGAATATATTTATGGCACGCAATAAGTAAAAGAGTAGTAAACAAGGAAGTACTCAGTAGTTAACAATTCCACAGTTTCAAGGCATTCAATTTCACATATCAAGTAAGTAGGTAATCAAAGTAGGTAACCCTTTGGGAATTACACACAGCTTATCCCCTATAGTTCAGTCATAAGGATATAACAAAGACTCTTTGTGGAAGCACCCACCATCAATTCATCTTATAGGAAAAAGCGATTAAAGACTCTTTGAGGAAGCTCACACGGTCAATTCCCCTTATAGAAAAAAGTGGTTAATAACTCTCTGAGGAGGATCACATGGTCAATTCCCTTTATATTCAAAAGTGGTTAAAGACTCTTTGAGGAAGCTCAAATGGTCAACTACCCTTATAGTCTACTAAACTAGGTTCCCATGACCCTGTGTAAGTCAAACGAGCATAGAAATGCAACAAGGCCAAAGTAAACCACAATAACTACTTGGCTAAACAGTCTCCAATATATCAAGCATGTTAGATAAAATAATCACTCCATCTTATAGTACTAGGCATGGGAAAACATCAAGGAAGCCTTACGGACTAAATAGGACCAAACAGTCATAAACAAAACATACATAGAAAACACATCCCAGGCATAGAAATCAACCCTATTCACATCCAATTAACCTCTAATCATGCATACCAGCATAGCAGTCAATTAATAGGGTTTAAACAGTAAACACATAATACCTTGTTCAAAGGTATTTGTTAGGAATAATAGGGGCCTATATACCTTGAGAGGGGGGTGAATCAAGGTATGGACATTCTTTTTAAAAATTCTTCCTACCCCACTGGATATTGACCTCTTTATTACAAGGGTCACTTTGTCTGCACTTGTGTGTTTATTATGACCACTTCTTTTCTTCTTTATCTGATGATGATGCTTTAAATGCAATGCAGGGAAGAAATCAGACAAACATCGAGATTTTTACTTGGTTCACCCTCACTGGGTTACGTCCAAGGAGTATACAATAACGATGTACCGTTGTACCAAATCCACTAAAAGCACACTACTGTTTACAAAGTTTGGGATAGATCACTTCTATTCCTAGGCCCACTGCCTTTACAATGTTTAGGTTCAGCTCACTGCTTTCCCAAGGGTCACTCCCTATTTCTCTCTCTCTGGCTCACTGCCAGTGGAGAGGATCACCTTCTTCCTCTTCTTTTACTCACTGTTATGGAAAGGATCCACTCACAGTTTATAGACATGTAGTTCTCTTCATTATCACTAATGAATACATCCTCGGTTGTATGTAGATGCTCTGTTGAAGTCTAACTTTCACCCGTAGATGAATCACACATTGTACCAAAGGAATCGGGCAATCTTCCAGCTTTCACATAGCCCTGAATCGCTATCCTACTTCAACCATACCTAGTGCCCTTCTCCAATCTAGTGTGAAAGTCTCGGTGCGCAAGCTAAAACTGGTGCGCAAGTTCACCTCAACCACATGCGCGACACTAGCTTCTACAACTCCAAACTTGCGTGACTCACACCCTTTTTCGCCCAAACCAATATTGGCATGCAACCACCAACTATCACGCTTCATCAAAACCTGGCACACAAGTGTCACCAAATCACTTGCGTGACACCCCCTACTTCAACTAGAAACTTGGGAGACTCCCTTTCTTTCTCACCCAAACCACTCTGTACGCGCAACAATCAATTGGCATGTGACTTCTACTTGCGCGACCACACCACCACTTGCGTGACCACCACACCTGCACGACGGGAGCTCTGATTTTCTCAAAGTTTTGAACTCTCAACTGAATGAGGAGGGTTCAGCCTCTATTTATAGGCATTTGGACACCATGCGTGATGGTGCTCAAGTCTCCCCTTGGTGGGCAAGTCTTACCCCCTAGTCTATGTCGCGCAGGTCACTGGTGCGACCAAACATAAAACTTGGGCACCCCTTTTTCCTTTGCCATATTTTGATGTTATAATCTTAAAAAACATATGGCGTGCAAGTTTCATCTCCTTCAAGACAATGGAGCACAAGTCCCTTTTCCAAAACCACTTTTCTCCATTTTTCAATTTTCAGGACCAAAAATTTCGAAAACACTGGAAAACAGTGCCACCTTGTATCTGCTCTTTTTGTACCGCCTCAAAATCATCCATTCCTTTGTCGATGTTCTTGAATCAAACCTGGATCATTAACTACAACCCTTGAACTCAACATGCCACCATGAAATCCCCTTTGTCAACAAATTTGTACGTCATGGTTTGTTTTTTCAACAATCACTACATATATGTCCACTTTGTCAACAAAAACAATCACCTCAAAAATGCTTCAATGATACCTTGAGCGATTTTTTCCCAAAATTATCACCCATTGGGTTTATTGAAAACTCTTCCATAAAAAGATACATCATTAATTCTCTAGCCACCATTCTCCAATTTCGATTCTGATAGCGATCAAGGATTTACTCAACACATACTCTAATCCCACATGAGCAATGCTCGGTGTGAGAAACAAGAGTAAATGAAAAATTCATCAATGAATCACTTCAACTCTGACACACACTGTGGACACCAAACTGATACCAATTTCTTGGAAATATTCTTACCACATTCCAACACCACTCTTCTGCTTTTATCACGATCCTCCGCTATCATGATATATGTTCTTTGATCAATAACTTTTAGCATCGTCAGATTTATACTCTCCCCCTTTCTCATTGCTCCCCCTATCTCTCTGCTCCACCTGTCAGCTTCTCCCTGTAACTGTCATGATTTCTCAAATAGCCACACTGTCTCCCCCTTGAACAATAACTATTTTCTCCCCCTTTTTCAACAAACCCAAAGGTCACTCCTTTGTTTTCTGTAACAGAGTAGAGAACACATATCATCACATTAGGGAAAAACACATCATACCTCAGAGAGAGGGGGATATTCCACATTCACACTCTTTCAAGTGCAGGGAGTCGAATGAACTCCCAGAGCCAGTTGATGCCTCTAAAAAGCTTCCTTGGGTAAGGCCTTTGTCATAATGTCTGCAACCTATAGCTCTGTAGGCACATACTCCAACTTCAAGATTCCCTGGTCAACTTTCTCCTTGATAAAATGATACTTTATCTCAATTTGCTTTGTCCTTGAGTGATGGATGGGATTTTTGATGAGATTTATAGCACTTGAGTTATCACACTGGATTCCGATAAGAGACTTCACTTCAACACCCATATCTTCAAGTTGTTGCTTCATCCATAATAATTGTGTGCATGCTTGAGTGGCCGCAATATACTCAACTTCCTTTGTGCTCCATGAAATGCAATCTTGCTTCATTCTTAGCCACGAAATAACCAATCCACCATGAAAGAATGCACTACCTAACATTGATTTTCTATAATTCGCTGAACCAACATAATCTACATCCGTATATCCCAATAACTCTATCTGAGATTTGTCATTATATGTAAATACAAAGTCCACCGTGCCCTTGATATACCAAAGTATTCTTTTCACTACAAGCATGTGGCTTTCCTTGGGATTACTCTGATATCTCACTTCTTTTCATGTGGAGAAAACAATGTCAGGCCTTGTTCCGGTCAAGTACAGAAAAATTCCAATAAGTTGCCTGTATTATGTGATATTAACTACCTTTCCATACTCATCATTGAAAAAATTCATCTAGGAAGCAACCGGAGACTTCATCTCCTTGGAATCTTCCAATAAAAATCTTTTCAAAACCTCCTTGGAATATTTAGATTGAGAAATGAATGTTCCATTCCTTCATTGTGTCACTTGTAGACCAAAGAAAAATGTTAGCTCTCCAATCATTGACATTTCGAACACACTTTTAATGAATTCCAAAAACTGTCTGCACTAAGCTTCATCTAATCCGAAAAAAATTATGTCATCGACATAAACCAACACCATAATCCTTTGATTACTTTAGTTGCAAAAATAGAGATTTTAATCAACTCCCCCACACTAGAAACCAAGCTTCTTGAAGTACTGATCAAGCCTTGAGTACCATGCTCTTGGTGCTTGTTTCATCTCATAAAACACCTTCTTCTGTCTTTAAACCTTGTTCTCATCTTCATGAATGAGAAAACCATATGGGTACTCAATATACACTTCCTCCTCCAGAACCCCATTCAAGAATGCAGAATTGACATCCGTTTGGAACAATTTAAACATCGGTTGCATTGCAATGGCTAGGAATAATCTAATTGTCTCCAGCCTTGAAACCGGTGCAAATGTCTCATCAACATATATTCCCTCTATCTGGGAGTATCCCTTGCACACTAGTCATGCTTTGTTTCAAACCACTATGCCATCTTCATTCATCTTGTTGTAGTAGACCCATTTAGTCCCGATGACATTCTTATCTATTGCTCTCAAAATAATCTACCATGTCTAATTATCTTCTGAATCAGTATCAACCAATTTTACTTCCCCTGAGTCTCTTACCACTTCCTCACTTTCAACAGAAAACTTGTCACTATGTCATTGTTCAATGACGTCATTTCTTTCAACTAATTTTCTGATCTACTTGTTGAAACATTTTTGATACTCTCGCATTGTTTCTTGGTATCCTTACAATAGTTAGCTGAGACCACATTGTTAGAACAAAATAGATAAGCATGAGATGCATGTTTATTGCCTCTTTTCCGGAAATATGTCTTCTCTCGATAGACAACACCTGATCTAGGTCATCCAATTATTTCTTTGATGGATCTTTCATTTGGTTATGATATTGAATTCTCTCCCAAAGTTATGCAACACTTACCAGGGTTAGTCCCACCTTTTAGACCCATAATTGTTCTTATTCTCATGCATCATCTATTCTCATCTTCCACTTGGAATTGAGTCATTAACGAAATCTCTAAGCCTACTGAGTTGGAACTCGGTGTAGGAAATAAGAGACAAAGTCAATAACAAAATCACTTCCTATTCTGATCTGTTTCTCCCTTTATCCTTCAACTTTGGTACCTGATTTGAGTCAATTAGAACTCTGAAGCATATCAATTCTCCTCTTTTAATCTTTTGATGCCACTTCCCCTTGGATCGAATCTCCCTAAAACCTGAAACATTTTAATCATCAGTTATCACCATTTATATACATAGGGAGAGGGGAACTACTGGAATCCTCAAGAAGAGGATTGTGGTTGATCCCGATGGGTCAACCCATTGATTCTTTCTTGTAGAGCATCACACTCATTCCTTTCTTCTTTTAACTGCCTAGCCAACCTCAACTACTTTGGACATATTACTAAGCATTCATTACCCACATGTTGAACATTTTTTTGATATTTAGATTATACAGTCTTAGATTTTTTCATAGTTCGGGGTTTAATCCCACTGGTATACATTTCTTTCTTTTATGTTTCACCAATATGCCACTCTCCTTGATTCCTTCTCTGAGTAGGAATCTCTCTTCTTGTCATATTCCTTTTCTTCTTCCACTATTGTAGGGATCTTCCTCTTTCCTCCAGTTCTCTATGTGGCACACGACATGTGAATTTTTCAACGCATTCATGGGTTATCTTTCTTTTATCAGATATATTAGTCACCACTCTGTTTTTCGCTGATGGTGATTCTTCCACTAAATGTGCATTCTTCTTACTCGCAGTTGGAGTTGATCTCCCCTTAATCTTCCAGGTTTGTTCACATTTTCTTCCAGTGCATAATTTCTTATCATGCAAAACTGGAGTCGATAATCTCATTTTGATTTCATTTTCCTTTCTTGCATTCTTCTTGCTGCAATTTCTTGCCAAATGCCCATAACCTGAACATATAAAACATTTTCCATCAAATGAATACCTTATTTTTTCATTTCTATATCGAGATTCTGATACACCTTTAGTTCTTCCACTGACATTGAACTCCTGAACTTCCTGACACATACTCATGGTGTGTCCCATTCTTCCACAATATAAGCACCTAATACATTCTTTCCTCTGAGAGACTCTTCTTTCTGATTTCTAATAACACGTCTTCTTATTCTCAGATTTAGAAAAATTTCTATTTTCATAGCCTGAAATGTATTCCTGAGCCACTAAACAGAAGCATGATGTGTGGCCATGAGTCCCGCAGAAATATCACATGTCATCACTACTTCTTGTAACTGTCCTCTTAGGTCTATCTCTAGCACCTACATGATTTTCTCCATTTCTACAACTATTTGTAGCTCTCTTTATGTCTTGAATGGTAGGGGATTTATCAAATCCAATACCATTTTTTCCCAAACTGTATGGTCTTTGAGCTGAGAAAATATGTTTTTCTTTCTCTTTATAAATAGAATATTTGTTATTTATTTTATCATCACTTGCCAAAGGATAATCAAATAGTAATTACAATGCATCCTTTAACTTGGACTTTCTATTAGTACTAAATTTATCCTTTTATTTCTTTTCTAATTCAAGCTCTTCTCCCAGTTGTTGAATCTTAATATCCCTTGATTCTATTTGAGCATTGAGTTCTTTCTTGAGATCCTTCCCCCTACATATCTCATCTTCCAATTCATGTTTTAGCTTATCCACCATATCACTTTGCCCCTTTATTTTCAATTTTTCTTGAGCAACGGAATCAGAGATGGATGCATTCTCTTGTTGTAGACATTGATTCTTTTGAACTTGTCCAGAAAACTGTGTAGCTAGATCATCATTTCTGGCTTTCAGATTTTGAACTTCATATGACTTTTGATTCTCTTCATATTCATCAGCCTTTTGTTTTCTGTTCATTCAAGACATCTTTTGTAGTTCTTCACCTTGAGAATCATTCTTCTCCCTTAGGTCAGTAACCACATCAATAAGCCTTTGATTTAATCCTCTTATCTTGTTGACCTCAATTTCCAATACTTGGATCCGGATAACATTAGATTTAACTTTTTCATCCATCTTTTGATCCACTTCCTTTGTTTTATGGACAACTTCCACTTTTTACCTTCTGGGAGCTTCTTCATCATTATTAGTTCCAACATCACTTGGAATATCAGGTTCTTCACTCATTCCTTCAGCATCATTGAATGAGTATGAGTTTTCATTGTACAATTTATCCAAGTCAACATTTGGTACACTACTAGATTACTTTAACTGAATCACACAGTCTCCACAGACACTTTCGCACTGAGGGATACCACCTGAATTCTTCTTTTTCTTTAACGTTCTACCCTTTTCCATGGTACTCCAATATAAGGGTAGACTGAATTAACCACACAAATAGACTAACCCATGTCAGATCAACAAGTCTGATAAAAGAAACCTCTCTTTGATACCAATTTTTAAGACCAATAGGGGCCTATATACCTTGAGAGGGGGGTGAATCAGGGTATGGATATTCTTTTTCAAAATTCTTCCTACCCCACTAGATCTTGACCTCTTTATTAGAAGGGTCACTTTGTTTGCAATTTTATGTTTATTATGACAACTTCTTTTCTTCTTTATCTAATGATGATTCTTTAAATGCAATGCAGGGAAGAAAGTAGATAGAGACATAGATTTTTACTTGGATCACCCTCACTAGACTACGTCCAAGGAGCATACAACGGAGACGTGTAGTCGTACCAAATCCACTAAAATCACACTTCTGTTTACAAAGTTCTGGATAGATCACTTTTATTTTCAGGATCATTACCTTCACAATGTTTCGGGTTAGCTCACTACTTTCCCAAGGGTCACTCCCTATTTCTCTCTCTCTTGCTCACTGCTAGTGGAGAGGATCACCTTCTTCTTCTTCTTCTTTTTCCCACTACTCTGGAAGGGATCCACTCACAGTTTATAGACATGTAGGTCTCTTCATTATCACTAATGAATACATCCTCTGTTGTATGTAGATTCTTTGTTGAAGTTCAACTTTCACCCCAAGATGAATCTCACTTTGCACTGAAGGTATCGGGCAATCTTCCAGCATTGATGCAGCCCTGAATCGCTGTCGTGGTTCAACCATACCTGGCGCCCTACTTCAATCTGGCTCACAAGTCTTGGCGTGTAAGTTAAAACTGGCATGCAAGTTCACCTCAACCACTTGCGTGACACCAGCTTCTGCAACTACAAACTTATGCGACTCACACCATTTTACGTCCAAACCAATATTGGTGCGCGACCACAAACAATCATGCTTCATCATAACCTGGCGCGCAATTGTCACCAAATCACTTGAGCGACACCCCCTTCTTCAACTCAAAACTTGGTTGACTCCCTTATTTTCTCGCCCAATCCACTCTGGACACGCAACAATCAACTGGCGCGCAACTTCTACTTTCACGACCACACCACCACTTGCTGACCACCACAACAACGCGACGGGAGCTCTGATTTTCTCTATGTTTTGAACTCTCTATCGAATGAGGAGGATTCAACCTCTATTTATAGTCATTTGGACACCCTGTGCGATGGCGCACAAGTCTCCCCTCGACATGCAAGTCTCGCCGTCGTAGTCTCTATCGCGCAAGTCACTTGCGTGACCAAACATAAAACTTTGGTGCCCCTTTTTCCTTTTCCATATTTTGATGTTATGATCTTGAAAAACATGTGATGTGCATGTTTCCTATCCTTCAAGATAACAGCACGCAAGTCCCTTTTTCAAAACCACTTTTCTCCATTTGTCGATTCTCAGGCCCACAAATTTGGCAGACACTTGAAAACGATGCCACCTTGTATCTACTCTTTTTGTACCACCTCCAAATCATTCATTCCATTGTCGACATTCTTGAATCAAACATGGATCGTTATCCATATCCCTTAAACTCGACATGCCACCACAAAATATCCTTTGTCAACATATTTTTGCTTCATGGTTTGATTTTTCAACAATCACAACACAGATATCCACTTTGTCAACAAACACAATCTACTCAAAAATGCTTCAATGATACCTTGAGGGATTTTTTCCCAACAGTATTGGACAAAATTGCACATATTTCTCAAAGACCTTCAATGAAAAGGTAAAAACCACATACCTTGGTGTTGGGAGATAGTTATACGTGAACCCCAAGCATTGAATCACCTAATAACACCGTAGATCTACAAAAACAACAAAAACGTTCAACCAAAGATATATCTGGAAAGAAGAGGAATTGGGAAAAGAATATCTAGGAGAAGTAATATCTTACATAGGCGATTGCAATGCAATTGGTGGCAGTCAATTCAGATAATAGATGCTCACTCGGGGGCTCGGAGAAGATTCACGACCGTATGGGTTCCCTCGAATGAACCAAACCTAGAAGTATGGCGTTCTGGTGATTAGACGTAACCCCAATATGTTTAATGAAAAAAAATAAAATGCACAGCATGTAATTTAGAAGTACACGGTGTGTACTTTCCATTTCTGTACTCCACTTAAGGCAGTCTCGAGGTCCCCACAGATGGTTGTGTGTGTGGCTGTTACACGGCCAGCACACGGTGTGTACTCATAACGTACTGGGCGTGTACATCAAAAAATTCTAGAAATTCCTCTTTTCATAAAAACGACCCCAAATTAAAGACATACCTGAAAAAGAAAATTCGGGTTCTTAAAAACATCCCCCCTTAAAGAAATTTGTCCCTAGATTTCCCTAGCAAGGCGGCGTAGAAAAAGAACTCTCGAACAGCTCTGGCCATTGTGATCTTACATCAGTCACCCTCTCCCAGGTCTCATCCTGTACTCATCTGTGCTTCCATAGAACTCGTACTTGAGGAACAGACTGGCCATCGAGAACCTTCGTACTTCGATCAACAATCGGGATAGGATGCTCCACGAATGATGCATCCACTTACAACTCAACCTCCTCAGGTTGCAAGACATGAGACGGGTCTGAGAAGTAATGTCGAAGTTGGGAAATATGGATGACTTCATGCATAGCCCAGTACCTTTGAGATAACTAAAGTCAATAAGAAACCAGCCAAACTCTCTCCAATACCTCAAATGGACTGATGTACCTCAACAAAAGCTTACCCTGTCTCTTAATCCTTCTGTGTCCCAACCTTGGTGTGACATGTAGGAAAACCCGATCCCTAACCTCAAACTCCAGAAGTTTTCTCTGCTGATCAGCATAAGACTTCTGTCGAGACTTTGCAGTATCGATCCTCTTCTGAATCAACTCTATCTACTCGGTGGTCTCCAGGACAAGATGAGGTCCCAGTATAGTTTCCTCTCCTTCCTCCATCCAACAAAAGGGTGATTGACATGTCCTACCATACAGAGCCAAATAAGGTTCCATCGGAATAGTTGCTTGAATTATATTATTGTAAGAAATCTCCACAAGAGCTATGTGCTTATCCCAAGAACCTACAAAATCCAGGATACATGCACGAAGCATGTTCTCAAGCACCTAAATCGTACACTCAGACTGGTCATCTGTCTAGGGGTGCTAAGTTTTACTCAAAAGTACCTGTGTACCCAAAGCCTCTACAATACCTACCCAACCCAAGAAGTAAAACATGCATCCCTGTCAGAAACCATGATGCGTGGAACTCCATGAAAATATACAATCTCGTGGATGTACAACCATCCCAGATAATCAACACTAAGAGTCTCCTTGATTGGCAAGAAGTGAGAAACCTTCGTGCGTCTGTCAATAACAACCCACGCTGCATCATTCCCTCGAGGTGACCTCGGTAGACCTGTAATGAAATCCATCACGAAATCATTCTATTTCCACTCATGAATGGGTAACTACTAAAAACTCCCAGCTGGTCACTGATGCTCCACCTTCACCTACTGACAGGTGGAACACCTCATCATGAAACCAGCAACATCTCTCTTCATACCTAGACACCAATACTAGCGGTGCAGATCATGATACATCTTGGTGATGACAGGATGAACTGTCCAAACTAAGGAGTAAAAGTCCCACATCAGCTCCTCGCGTATGTCTGGTGACACCCATATGTGCCCATGAAAATGCAAGATCTCATCTTCACCTACGGTCCGCCCAGGAATAGGGTCCTTTCCTAACACACTTTCCCATAGGACTAGGCCTTCAGAATATGATAGCTGCCTCATTTGTACTCGATCAAGAAGAGTAGAGGTAATAGATATATAAGAAATAAATGTATGCCCCTGCTTGTCATGCACCTCCAAATTCATCTTAGAGAACAGATTCATAAGATTCCACTCACTGTTGACCTCCTGAACTGCCTGTATCTGATCCCTCCTGCTCAGCGCATCAGCTACTGCGTTGCCTTTTCCAGGCCTGTAGGCAAGCTCAAAGTCAAAAGACTAAAGGTACTCAACCCACCTTTTCTGTCTCAAATTCAATTCATACTAATTGAAGATATACTTGAGAATTTTTTGGTCCGTAAAAACCAAAAAATCCTCTCCCAGAAGTTGATGCATCCAACATCGTAAGGCATGAATAACAACAGCCAACTCAAGATCGGGCGTTGGGTAATTCCTCTCATGTGGCCTCAACTACTGAGACCCATATGCAATGACTCCTTCTCCCTATATAGGCATTGATCCCATACCGATACCTAATTAATCATAATACATAGTTTAGCTCTTTCCTGGATCTGAAAAAACTAGTACCTGTACTGAAGTCAACCTCCCTTTCAGCTACTGAAAGGATGACTCACAAAATATGACCACAAGAACATCGCACCCTTCTTTTTCAGATTCTTCAGTGGTGATACTAAGAAGGAAAATTCCTATATGAAATTTATGTAGTATAAATCCCTCACTTGAAAACACTACACCTCAAATACATTATTCGGCTACTCCCAAGAAACTAATGCTCTCACCATTTCTATGTCTACTGATACTCTTTTTCTGAGATAACATGACCCAAGAAGTGAATCTAGTCCATCCAAATGTGGCATTTTTAAAGCGTAGTATATAACTGGTTCTCTCTCAGTGTACTCAGAATGATCTCAAGATGTGTTGCATGGTCATGTAGAGTGTGATAGTACGCCATGATATCGTCCACAAAGACTACCATGAAAGAATCCAAGTATGGATAGAACACTCAGTTCATCAGTGCCATGAAAATTGTAGGTGCGTTCGTGAGACCGAACGGCATAACCACATACTCATATAGACCATACCTGCTCCAAAAAGCTTTAAGATATATATCATATGGTCTAACATGCAACTAATGATAACCGGACGTCAATTCAATCTTTGAGAACACCCGGGCTCCTCAAAGATGATCGAAGATATCATCAATCCTTTGTAAGGGATATCAGTTCTTTACCATAAAATGGTTCAGCTTATGATAATCCACAGAAAGCCTGAGGGTATCATCTACCTTTTTCACAAACAGACAGGAAAAACCCACGGAGAAGTACTGGGTCGGATGAAACTCTTTGCCTACAACACCTCCAACTACTTCTTGAGCTCCTACAACTCTAGTGTATCCATCCAATAAGGACGAATGGACACCAGTTCCGCTCCTGGAACAAGCTCGATAGAAAATTCTACCTCTCGCTCCAAAGGAAAACCTGAAAATTCCTCTGGGAATACATCCCTAAAACGATCCACCATTGGAGGAAAGTCTAACATTGAAGTCCCTTGGTCATCCATATATAGACTAGTAATCCAGACTGTAAAACCTCACAACCCATGATGCTCGGGTCCGGCTCTTCTTTCCTGGACATCCCATTCACCCTAATGAAGAAACAATCCACCCTCTGGTGAAGTGAAACTCACCCTATGGTGAAATAAATTGAAAACAACCTGGAAGAGAACTAACAAGTCCATTCCGAGAATAACATCATAGCATGTCATCTCTAGGATATAAAGGTCCCATAAGAAGTAACAACGACCAACATCAAGAGGGAACTCCATTCACTAATGTACACTAGTATTTCTTGTCCCCAATGGTGTATCCAATGTCACGGCATCGACATATGTAAAGTTACAGAGCCCAAGTATCTCCACAACAGAAACAGATAAAAAGATATGGGAAGCCCATGTATCGAAAAGAGGAGAATATAAAGCTGAGGAAACTAGGATAATTCCTCAAACTGTAGAGGGTCCGAGATCCTTCCCTTATTGGGTCTGATCCACTGTAAAATTCTGACCTGAACCATGGCCCTGTGACCCTACCTGACCACCCTGAGTTGATCAACCCTATTGTCGCTCAAATCCTGGTGATTTGCTACCATGGCCATAACCTCCACCTCAGTCCGAACGGTCGAAATAACTCCAGTTTACTGACGGAGGAGTAACTGGTGGTGCTTCCCCTAAATGTGGAGTCATAAAAGAACCCTTGTCACCTGCTACTAGTAGGAAGATCTAATAGAATCACCAAAGATATCCCATCTTTCCATAAGATCGACACTCCACTGGGTCTCTCAGGCAATGTGGCCTCATATGCCCACTCCTCCGGAATTGGTAGCACACCACCTAGCTACCAGAAGATGCATCCCTCCTACTCTGATCTCGTCATACAGTCTTCATGCGGTGCTTCCTGTTATCGACAGGAGAAGCACTAACCCTGGATGTTGAACCTCCCTGGCCCACAGCTCCAGAATCCCTGATATTATGCTCCGTCAGCAGTTCTTGGTTGACTATAGAGGATATCAAAGTCAACCGGAAGATGTTCTCCAAGGATTGGATTTCCTGCCTGAGACCATCCTCAAACTTCAGTGCAAAGAACAACTCATATGCCCCTAAAAATGGTGTAAAGTGTTGTAGCTTGGTGAAGTGATAAGAGTACTCCATAACAGAAAGATTACCCTACTTCAGACTCATGAACTATCAGGCTCGATCATCCCTCAATGTCTCCGGATAGAAGTAATCGTAGAAGGTGCACTGAAACACATCTCAGGCCATATTCTACTAGATTCCCACCTATGAGATCACATCCCACCACCTCATGGTGAAGTATCAAAGAATTTAGGTAGTGAGCTTGACCCTCCGCTCTAGAGGCATCTGCAAATGGTCGAAGATCATCTACATGGCTTCTATCCATGACTCTACAGCTTGTGATCCACCATCCCCTGAGAAAGTGGGAGGATGTTGTTGCTGAAAGACACGGATCAATTCTTCCATCGATGAGGTAGGAGTCGACACTCCCTGGATGGTCTACACCATCATTAGAAATCCCTCCCTAAATTGTGCATCAACACTTGTGTCAGGTATAACTACTGGTGCCAAGTCTAGAACAACTGGAGGATCTACTGGAAGTCCTTGATCAACCATATCTGGTGTCTGATCGTTGCCCTGTAACTGGAAGACAACCGGAGGACATCTCGGTGGAATGACCCTACATGGTCAAGTGCACACCTTAGATCAATATTATCAAGGACTGAAATCTAGAATCATAAGAAGGGAACACAAGAGAGAAAGATTTCACGTTTTACAAAACATAGATACACGGCATGTACTTAAATCCCCTTCCCATTCCCGAGTTCTCTTACATGGCTAAGCCACGCGGTTCTCCTTAGAAAGAAACTGCATGGCATGATAGTGATAGACATGACGTGTACTAGGCAGTCATCACCATCCCGTGTTGTTAGCTACATGGCTGACTGTACACGGCGTGTTCCAAAGGGACACGGCGTGCACTTGGAGGATTTCACCAACCTGTGCTGTTAATTACATGGCTAGATTTCCGGATCACACAAAACAACATGTTCAAAACTGACACAGTGTGTATAGATTAAGTTTTTATATGTCTGTGTCATTAGTCACATGGGCAGATATAGGGTCAACACAACACGGTGTGTACAACCGGTACATGGTGTGTTCCCACAAGAATTTCCCTATCCTGTGTCTCCACCCACACGGTCTATGACACGGTTAGAGACTACACAATGTGTACATATGGTACATGGTGTGTACTTAATAAAAACAGTTTCTTCCCAAATAGAATAACACATGGCATGTAGTCAAAACTTAACAGTGTGTATTCTAGGTTTTTCTATATAGTAAGCCTCAGAAACTACTCCAGAACCCAGAAAAACACTGAAACAGTCCCTTAAGTGACAAATTCCGATCCGTAAGGGCCTATACTCCTGGAAAATCAAATCTAGGAATCTTATACATGTTATAAACAGGCATAACAGTGCACTGATCCACCAAATTCTCGTCCATGATGGACCATAAAACCTCAAGAACCAAATTTGGGCATTCGTTCAAACAAAAAAATACACAATATAATACTCTATCAAATTGCAGTTATATTATCAAGGCATCTATCACAATAGCATTCATACCTAGAAAAACACCTATCACAACAACATAAAATCTCTAATGCACCCTAAATGGAATGGAAAGAATGCATGACCTGTGATTTATAAAAAATTAATATATGATGCATGAGATGGCATACCCCCATCTCATCGGGTTGCAGCAGAAATAGAACCTCAACATCATCAACAGTAATATCACAATACATGTGATTCACCCAATGGTGAAATCAAATTAACCGTAAAATTGTAAAACCATAAGAATTATAATAAATGAGGCAGATTGTATTTTCCTTATACATGGGTAAGCTACTCATAGGCATATCTTATTACCGAGTACCTATTCCATCCTATCCCGGAATATAGGCTCCAAATAGTAAGTTAAGAAGAAAATAATTCCTCTGATACCACTTCGTAATGTCCTGGTTCTAGAAGCCACCCAAAGGCGCCCCATACCTGGTGGGTGTCATGGCCAAATGTGAATTTCCCCAAACGACAAAGGCTACCAACAAGCAGCGAGGGCCTTGGGTGTGATAGTGGGGAAACTGTGCCCTCATTGGTAGAGTAACACAGGGGAAGTAAAGAAAATATACAATAGCAGAAGCAGTAAAAATCCATACAAAAGTAAATAGTGGAAGACTGGAAATAATAAACTAGAGCACATATATATATATATATATGAGTGGTTCATGATACATATGTCTAGGAAAACAGCCAAACAAATCACAATGCTGGAATAAAACGGTACTAAACCAAAGTACAAAAGAAATCAAGATAAATAACTCCTCATCATCACAAGCCATAGCTTGGTCATATGCTCTCCTGGTCCACAACAATCAAGTACCTGAAGTAGAAGGGTGCTTTCCCTTATCTATACCTACACAAATATAATCTGTTTGGGCCCAAAAGCATGACCCAAACATGGTGTGAGACTAACGTCAGTAGGAAACCACCAAAAGATCTATGCCTAGCAGTCAGTGAATATATATATGGCAGGAAATAATTAAAAGAGCATTAAATAAGGAAGTACTCAGTAGTTAACAATTCCATAGTTTCAAGGCATTCAATTTCACATATCAAGTTAGTAGCTAATCAAATCAAGTAACCCTCTAGGAAATACACATAGCCTATCCCCTCTGGTACAGTCATAAGGATATAACAAAGACACTTTGAAGAAGCACCCACAATCAATTCCCCTTATAATCAAAAGTGATTAAAGACTCTCTGAGGAAGCCCACACGGTCAATTCCCTTTATAGTAAAAAGTGATTAATGACTCTATAAGGAAGCTCACATAGTCAATTCACCTTATAGTCAAATGTGGTTAAAGACTCTCTTAGGAAGCTTGAAGAGTCAATTCCCCTTATAGTCTACTACACTAGGTTCTCATGGCCCTTTGTAATTCAAATGAGCATAGCAATGCAACATTCCCAAAGTAAACCTCAAGAACTACTTGGAAAAATAGTCTACGACATATCAAGAATGTTAGATAAAATAATCACTCCATCCTATAGTACTAGGAATGGGAAAACATCAAGGAAGGATTATGGGATACACAGGACCAAATGGTTGTAAACAAAACATGCATGGAAAACACATCCAAAGCATAGAAATCAAGCCTATTTGCATCCAATTAACCTCTACTCGTGCATATCATCATAGCAGAAAATTAATAGGGTTTAAAAGGTAAAAATGCAATACCCCGTTCAAGGGTATTGGACATAATTTCACATATTACCCAAATACTTTCAACAGAAGGGCACAATCCACCTACCTCGGTGTTGGTAGATCGCTATACGTGAACCTCAAGCCTTGAATCACCCAATAACAGCGTAGATCTACAATAATGTCAAAAATGTTCAAATGAATATATCTATTGAAATAGGAGGAATAAGAAAATAAATATCTATGAGAAGAGGATCTTACCGAGGTGATCCCAATGCAATCAAAGGTGGTTGATTTGGAGAATAGACGCTCTCTCGGGGGTTCGGAGAAGTTTTTTGGTCGTACAGGTTCTCTCAGATGAACCAGACCTAGAAGTAGGTAATTATGGTGATTAGATGTGACCCCAGTACGTTTAATGGAAAAAAATACATGGCATGTACTTTAGAATTAAACGGCGTGTACTAGCCGTTTCTATAATCTACTTTAAGCAGTATCCAGGTCACCACACACGACCTTGTGTGAGGCCGTTAGATGGCAAGAAAACGGCTACCCATGGTAACCGAGTACACGATGTGTACTCATAAATTACACAGTGTGTACATCAGAAATTTCCAAAAAATCCTATTTTCTTCAAAAACGACCAGAAAAGAAAGATATACCTGAAAAAGAAGATTCAGGTTCTTACACTTGTAGTATTAGGACATGGATTTTGATTCTTGAAAACCACTATAAAAAATTAGGGATGTTTTCCTATTTTTATTCTTATACCTAAGGATTTCACTGAGGTTTTATAATCCTAATTTACAAAAATAACTAGACCTTACTTTGATACCAACTATGACAACCCATATCTTTAATACACCATAATTCATAATTTATTACATATATATACACTTAATAAAATACCAAAATATTATGAGTCCTAGTGTCTTTGGGTAATTATTTAAATAGAAAAATAACTTGAAAAATGGGTGCAAAAACATTATTTGAAAACACTAAAACATTCCCTTATATTTCATAAATCTTCTAATACTACATGGGATAACTTGGGGACATACATAAAAAAAGAGTGAGATATAAATACTAGAAAGGATATGATAAAATCATAACATAATGAAAGTAATACATGTGAGTCTAGAGGAATATCATGGTTACATATAAGGGTGATAATCATAAACATAAACATCAAATCATGATATAATATGACAACATCAATGCAACATAGGAATGTGGAAACAAAAAAAAACATGACATCATAAGCATAAGTCAAGGAAACCACTGACACATAATAACACAGTGTTCTTAGGATAGTATCAAATGAACCATACATATTACATCAGGATATATAAAGCATTACCCAATGCAATGTAGGATTATATATTTTTGGTCCCATTAGTCAAATGCATATCATGTACATGAGTTAGTGTGTCACAAAGAAAGTAAAACATAAGAATTACTTTTATTACTTTTAATCTCATAATTAAGGAGTATGGGTTACATACATGGAAGTCCAAAATCGTTGAAGGATAGGTACGTCAATGTGAATAATCGTGAGTGGAAATGGGGTTGGGTATTCAAAACAAAAATGTTTGTCATGGAAAATAACAGTATAATTTCAACAGTATAACAGGTGTACATAAAAGATTTATGGAAGGTTATAATGAGAGAGAAATGTTGTCTATAATTACATATACATAATAATTAAAGTGAAATGATTGTGTGAAAACACATTCTAGAATGAAAATTTAGAAATAAAATAGCATAATAAAAATAAATTTCTTGGATAAAATGGAGAGGGAGAATCCCTTACCTTGTTAAGGTGATTTGAAAATCATAGGAGGAGATTCTTAAGAGCGTGGGAACACCTTGGGAGTGATTTAAGAAGGTATAAGAAAAGTAAATTCATACACAATGTGTTTTAAGTGAAGATAAGTGGGAGGGTTCTTGTGTATTTATAGAAAAAGTGATGAAAATTATTTTTAAATTTCTAAACATAGGTTTTGGAATCTATTTGATAAAATAATAAAAACAAAAAAAATTACCATGGTTTTTCCAATATTTTCTACAAAAGAGAAGCATTTTTTAATATTTTAAGATTTTTTGAGTTGAACATAATAAAATAATTCCATTGGTGATGTGGAAGTGGGTCATGTTTATAAATAATTTATTTTAAAATCATAAAATATAATATAGGTTTTGGAGGATTCATTAAGGGTATATAAAATTAATAAAATAAAATAAAATAATTATTTCAAATTTTAAATATATATTTGTTCATGGATGTATTTTATGGGATTCATTACATCCCTTTTTGGTTATTATTATATCATAATATAAACCATATATTTATACCTTATTTAATTTTAAACCAAAAATTTGATTATCACAAAAAATTATAGAAAAGTCACCACTGGAAAATTTTGAAATGTTGATTTAAAAAATATGACTTATTTTACAAAAAATAATTCTCTAAATATGAGAGTTTACACTTTTAAATAAAAAACCTTATTTACTAAGAAATATTTTTTTATGATACTACCATATTTTTTAACATTATAAATATTACACTATAATTAATTTAATTATATTATCATTTATAAGTAAATAAATATTATATAATAATATTATTTTATGAAAGTAATATTTATTTCAAAATTCTTAAATTTATCAAAAATAATTTTAAAACCATATAATTTTAAAAAATAATATTATAGTTTCTTCCTATCAAAATATACTTTTCATTAACTCATATATAATTATATATAAATTAATAATTAAAAGACATAAACATAAAAAATTATTTTGTTAAAAATAAAACATGAAATTTCATATTACTAGGGTACACCATATGTGTATGGTGTGAGTTGGTGGGACTTTCTTGGGGTGGTTCAGCAAACATGGTTTGGATTGTGATATTGATTAGCATAATCTCACTCACAAACGGTTTCATTAATTTTTTAGTTATTCAATTTCATCATGGTATTAGATAAGGGAAAATCCCAGTGATTCCATATCCCTCAGAAACTCTAATAATTGGGATTCATAAGATATAATCCCACTAGTTGGGCACATCACTTCTTTTATCTTTGACAATTATAATTTAACATAACCCTTGATATATTCTAATCTTAATTTTCACTATATATTGTCTATATTATCAATGGTTAATATTCTTAATGTTCTTTTAAATATGACCGGTTGTATTTTATTATGGCTAAAATAATAAAATTATTGCATGTGTTTTCTATAACTACATTACCTAATAAGGAATTTATTCATTAAAAATTTTAATTTCATTTATAACATTTCATTCCTTTAGAACTCATAATTTTGATCAAACAATAATAGTTTTTTCTCCGAATCTAATGTGTAATTCCCTTAATAGGGATAAATTTTTAGCCCTTACAGATCACAAAATCTTGTAATACATCTACCCTCAGTATGATTTGAATTTTTATAGTGGACACGGATGGATTTATTATAGTATTATGACTTTTAGATCTCCAATATTCTTTGTAAAGGTAATGTGGTGGATAATGCACTAAGTAGGAAGTCATGAAAATATAACTCTCTAGAGTATAGGGATGAGTGAAGGATGATTGTGTAGTGAACTAATGTTTTTATAGGGTGTGAAAACATACCTATTTCTTATACTAAATGCAGTATAAGTGGTAATCCTTATATTGTATTAAGATAAGGAGTTCTAAAAAATATTTTCCACTTTGTTTAGAGAAAAAGAGGGTGTTTTGAAATTTTTTGGTTTCAAAACCATGTAAATAAATGAAATATCAGATTGGAAATATAATAAATAAATGATGATTGGTTCAAGGTTGGTTATCTAATTACAATCCTAATCATTAAATTATTTTATCCTCTTTTAATTAACTAGTAAATGGTAGGTATCAAAATCTCTTCATTTATAACCCTTGGTTGAATAATCTTGATAAGTTTTAGATTAATAGATATCACTTCCAAGGTCTACCCTCCTTATTATGTGAAAAATTAAATACTAAAACACTCATAAATATCTCAAGAAATAACAAATAAAGTATTATTATTCCAAATAAAATAAAGAGTGTCCAGTACCCCTTCCATATGAACCAACAATCAGCAAACTCCTCACCACTCATCTCTTTCATATCCTATATTATATGGAATAAAATTGAGTAGAGGAAAATTATGTATTATCTAATGAGTCTATAAAAATAAACATTATTAAATCAAACGCAATCTCATATGATATTAATAACTTATACTAAATAATAAAACCAATTTAAAAAAATTGTGAGAATTTTTTCATTGAAGTTCAAAGACTCACACATTGTGAAATGAGAGCCTCCCCTTCCTCAATCACTCAAAGGTTTACCCCTCTGTTTGGAGGGTAATAGTGATAAATGGGAAATAATTATTTATTATATAATTAAATAAAATCGTAATATAAAAACTGAATTAAAAAATAGTAAAAACATCAAACCCATGAAAGAATCCATCTCACTTTCATCCTTTAACACATTTTAAAGATTTAGTTTTCATCTCATTTAGTTGGTTAAATCTCCCTTCAATACATTCTTTTAAAAATTTCAGAAATTTTAATTCCTTATTATATTTTTTGTCCATATATGATATTATATTTCTTAAAAATCCACAGATTCTACTCTTTAATTTTGATTGAAATATCATTAATGTTATTATCCATATTTCCACCTTGTTTTGGTTGCATAAATTTTGATGTGGCAACCTAAATCCTTGAACTGAAGTGCATATAACACTTATAAATTAACTTTTTAAAATCATTCTTACACTAATTTTCACAAAGTTGTAATGTTTATAAAGTTCATTGAGGAACCTTTCAAGGGTTGTCTCATCCTTATGAGGATATGGTCATAGATTCTCAAATTATTTTAGTGAGAAGTCTGAGGATTTTCCCATCCTTAATAAGACGTGTAGCAATCCTCTATTATCTTGTATGATATTTATTATTCCCAATATGATGTTTTTATAAATTATGATTACGTTTTTGAAGATGGAAATCATTCTTTTGAAGATTTAATTTGGAAAATGAATTATTTTTATAATTGATAAATGATATTTATGGTTCTATGTGAATCATGTTTTCATAGTCTTTCATGATCCTTAGACAGAAATGTCTTAGACTTATCTGATGTTTTTGAAGATATGACTAGGAATTATCTTATGTTTATGAAGACCATAATTCTCTAAAAATAAATAAATTATTTAATAATTATGATATAACCTAAAAACCAATAGAAATTAAATATTTAATTTATTATAATAATTTCAAAGTTAAATATAATAATTAAAACTCCATAATTAGTCCTTTAAACAAATAAATCTGAATTACTCCCAAAATAAAGAAATGTGATAATTCCATATCGAATGATAAAAGTATTGGGATTAAAATCCTGAATATTAAAGTAAAATATATAAAAATATTTACTCTATCAATTCCCTCACAATTAATCACTGAACTCATAGGAATTTAAATTTCCAAGAGATTATAAATGAAAAATTAAAACACTAGCCAATATGTGTTCCTTTTTCATCACCATGGTTCATAAACATTTCAGGCCTCCTTATTTTTTATTTCATTTTTTTAATAAGTAAATTCAATTAATTTATACTTTTTTATTCTCCCATGCACACTTATACATACATTTCCAATAATTTCTCACTCGTTTCTCAAGTATGACTTTTAAGAAAATATTTTCTCATTCTATGTTCATGTAAGGTTTACCATGGTCTTGATGAATTTATTCATCTCAATTCAAAGAGTCAATAATTTATATAGATTACATGGTATTTTGAAGATTTTTTTATGGATTAAGGTTGATGGGTACTAATGAGGAAATTTTGAGTAAAATTAGGAATTTTTTCTTTATATTGAATCATAATGTGTGATTTTAAGTTTCCTTCAATATTGTATTCCTCTTTTTATCCATCTTCCATTGATTTAGATCTACCCCTTGTAATTTTTAAAGAATGGTAAATTCCATTTGAATTTATATAGTAACCAGTACATACCCTCCTTAATTCCATTAGAAAATTTTAGTTTTTATAATTATGTTATGCACATAAATACATAGTAGAACTGATGATTATTAAGTAGGTGTGAGATCTACATTTCCCTAGATAATGAAGTATTTTCCTTCTATCTAAGCCTTTATCTAAAAAAACAACATTTCTTTTTCCTAACACATCATGCTAGATATCTCAATATAATTTTTGCACACTTTAACTTTATTTGTACTCCTACTCTACATCAATTTCATTGTAAGTCTTCCCTTCTAGTACTTGTACTACAATAACATTTTCTTGACTCTTTAATCCCTTTTAAGTTGTTTTTTCTAGTTTTTTTCAGATTAAGAATTCGAGAAAGGTTTTTTTTATATAAATAAGGGTATTTATTACTTTATAAAGTGGTGTAAATCCATGCCTAGCTTTGGATGATATCCAATAACTATTTTGATTATTCCCAATATGATTTTTCACATATTTATAAACAAAAAAATAGCAATTTTCTCTTCAACTTAAGAAAAGTTTGTAAAACAACATGTTCCAACTAACTTTATCCCTCCCCCTATACTTGAATTAAAATTAGATCATGTTTAAACTTATATTTAATGATAGATAGGGATATTTATTCTTGTAAAGCTATAGGTTTCTCCCTTTTTTATCTTTATCCATGTCCAAGATTACCTCTAACACTATCAAGTATGATTTGTATTCCAGATCCGTAGTAGATGAAATCCTTTTTGATAAATCATTATGTATGGACTAATTATTATAGGTGTTTTTTAAATTGTCATATAATCCTATAATGTGTCTTATAACCTTTGTTTCAAATATTTTTAGTTTGGTTTAAAAAAAATTAAAATTATCTTTGATCTCCCAAATGGATACTTCATCTTGGATATTTGTTTCTTGGTGGTAGGGTGTTGATTTATTATTATGCACTCCATACTTCCTAAAAAATTATTTAAGTTCCAATTAAAAAAATCCCTTGATCCATGATTTTGGATCTCAACTATGAAAACTTACAAAATATGTTCTCACTGAAAAATAACATGAAAATTTAGTATCATCAGTTTTAGTGGCCCCGGATTCCACCCATTTTGAAGCATAATCAACTACTAATAGAATATAAGGTTTTCTAAAAGGCAGGGTAAAATATCCCATGAAATTTATTCTCAAGAAATCAAATATTTCTCAAAATATAATTGAATTTTTGGCTATTTAGTATCTATTAGATATGTTTCTAGTAAACTTACATTGTTAAATTTTTTAAAAAATTCATGAGAATCATTGAATGAGGTATGCTAATAAATTTTTTATTTTAAAACATCTATTGTTTCCATTTCAGGTCCAAAGTGTCTGACATTAGATGAATTATGACCAAAATCAAGAACCCATTTAATTTCACTTTTAGTAAAATATCTTCTTATCATTTTATTCATTTGAAATTATTTAAAGGTATGGATCCTCCATAATATAAAATATGAAATCATATTTAAGTTGATGAATTTTTTGGGGATTCAAGTGGGATGGGACCAGAGAAGTTAACTAATAATTCATCATGTTTCCATGCCAAATCACTTGTTTTTAAAATAAATAAATCCTCCCACCTATAATGATTTAATTTACTAGTTCTTGGTCTAGAATCTCAAATTTTTTTGTGTTCAGAATCCTAGTCTAGTGAACGACCACTGGATTGTCATATCCTTTCTTTTCCGTTATGAATAAGTTGAACTATTGAAGTTGCAGCATCCTTCTAACCATCCTTGGATTTACCTTATCCTTATTTATAAATTATCAAAGGTATACATGATTATAACATATTAGAAGTTTAGTTCCAAATAGATAAGATCTGAATTTATCTTAATAAAAAACAACTACTAAAAATTAATATTTTGTGGTTGTGTAGTTGAACAGAGTAGAAACCAATTTTATTGAAGTATAGGAAATGACGTATAGTCAGCTCTCAATTTTTTTGGGAAATAAATACCCTAAATAAATGATTAGAATAATCATAAAGTAACTAAAATGGTTAATCCTAATTTAGTGAATTCATCACTTGTGGTGTGACCAATATTTTATTCAAGTCTTAGAAATATTCCATCCCCTCATCATTAAAAATAAAATCAGAATATTTCAAAAGTAACCAATAAAAAGTAATAGTATTCATAAGAAATTCCTTAATTAACCCCTATAGAATATAGTAAATCCTATAAAAGATATAATATATTTCACACATGTTGTATAAGGAGAATAATTTATCACTTAAATTTTTAATTTATCAACCTCATTTATTTTTTTGAAACGAAATTCCTAATCTCTATTTCTTTTTCAACTATAATGTACATCCTTTTAAAAATCAAACCTAGGTTCTTTTCAATGAAACTTTTTAAATGTTTTTCTATAATTTTCAATAAATGAACAGAATAATTTCAAAAAAAAGTAAATTAAACTAAAAAAAGCTTATAAAAAATCTTAAATATGATAAAATATATATATAAAATGTATTTATGAAATATACCTAGTTCACTACACAATCTTAATGTCATGATGCTAAAAGAAAATGTGCCAAAGGGATGCGAAAATGTGGTCGTCTCTTATTCATTTAGGGAAATATATACCTAAAATTAACCTAGAAATATATATAATAAATGGTAGTGAGATATCCCTAAAAATATATATAATATCTAATAAATAAATCATATTTAGAAATGATCCTTCTCAGTTACCTGATTCTACTTCATATAATCTATAAAAACTCTCAAGATATTATAAATTATAAAAAGGATTGACTAATTTTGGTAATTTCTCACAATGGTTATGCTATATTTACTAAGAACTACATGAATATGGTTGACCCATAATGATTAAAATATGGGGTAGATGATCCATTACTCTAAAATATTCTCTATCTCCTTTGTAATAATATCTATTATGGTGGGATTAAACATACTTTTGGCCTACCTAGCAGATCTATAATTTTTTTAGGCACAATCCTATGCAAGAATATTTTTAGTATTAAAGAATATAATATCACATAAACTCTATAATGTTTATTTCATATTTTTACTCAAAATTTAATTCAATTTACATTCCTGGTTTATGGATTGGTTATTAACAATTATCGCTCATTATTTTTACCTTTAATTAAGTGCACATGTTTCAAATTAGTGGGAAGTGGTTTTAATTCCAAATTGTGGGGATAATCTAAATATGAAATTATATTAGGATTACTAACTTACAATTCATGTTTTACAAGAACACCAGATGAAAAATAATCCTCTTTTTCATTAAATAAATAATTAAATCTCTCAAT
Source organism: Viscum album (assembly GCA_963277665.1). Lineage (NCBI taxonomy): Eukaryota > Viridiplantae > Streptophyta > Magnoliopsida > Santalales > Viscaceae > Viscum > Viscum album. Next base: position 2,075,217,911 of record OY728128.1, on the reverse strand, counting down.
AAACTCAAAAGTTTCCTCTTTCGCTGATCTAAAAATATATTTTAAAAAGTTATAAAGAAATTTTTTTCCTATGTAATTTTAAATAACTAAATGTTCATATAAGGATAAAAAAAATCATGTAAAATTCCTTGATCATCACTGGATTCAACCTCTTCAATATGGGAAAGTTTAATAATGGAATTATCCTCTAAAATGTGAATAATTGAGTCAAAAGTGTTGAAGTGGATGGTGTTGTGACCAAAATCCTTAGTGAGGGTTAATTAATTCACATTGGGGATTATATTAGATATATTTAAAAAAAATTGTGGTAAAAAATATGTTTATTGGGATGGTTTTCTATCTTACTCCATGTTGAGTATATAAAATTCTATTGTGAAGATGATAGTTTGAACTCTAACTAACACATTGTCCAAAACGTCGTCTAGAAAAGCAATGGAAATTTTCGTAAGTTACATCACCACTATAGTGGGATTCAATTCAAAATATAAAAAGTAATAAAAAATTATTAATTCATACCATTAATAAAAGTGCCTAAATCAAATAAATCATTAGAAAAAATTATAGAACCAATGATTCACAAGACATAAGATATCCCTTTATTCTGAAATTTTTATGGGCAGTTACGGTGTGATCAAACCTGATACACTTCTTCCCAATTTAATTATTTCATTCCATTTTATCCTCTATTTCGTTTTGAAAATATCCTTGAGAAATGAATAATATTTGGGTATATATTTGAGTTCTTTCAAAAGGGTAATATTTATCTCAACTTTCTATAATTTTTCTAGAAATTCTCTTTAAAGTTTTTCCACGTAGATTGCCTTGGACTATATCATTATTAATGGGAATGGTGGAGGAAGTTATTTATTATACCTTTATTTCCTTTGAAATGATTTATTTTTAATATATATTATTATCATATCCCTCTTCTATTACACTTTTTCTCTACTTATTAAGGTTAGTTTTTAGGAATTTACATAGAATATTCAGTTTCCTTCTCTTCATTGTTGGGTAGATTTTTCTCAGGTTTAAGTGCGGATAGATAAGGAATTTCTTTTACACTTATTTTGGTCATAATAATAAATTTACCTTTAATATTAAGCACTATTTATGTTGTCAATTTCCCTAAACCTTTGGAAAATATTTCTTCAAGATTGTTGAGTTGATTCATTAACCCCTTAACTTCATTCCACAATTCCTCAACTCCATATCATTATTGTTGGTCCACTGGTGGCTATATGAAACTAGATAGATATTCAATATATTTTATTCTAGAAATTATTGGGTTATTAGTATATTTTTTGGGTATAAGTTATCTTTTATAGATTTTGAAAAGGTGGTAGGTTTTGAAATTTTGGGTTTTGCTGTATAAAAGGGGGATGTTGTTGGAATTTGTTTTAGTATGGTGGTTTAGACTAGTTTTATTGGTTTACAAATAAAAAAATTAACTTGGGAATTTTCTCTATATCCATGATTTTATGGTGTATATTTTCTCTATTTTTTATTCTAAATAGTTCTCAGTTCCCTGTACTTTAGCATACTGGTTAGTGAAATGCATAGGGTATAAACACAAACCACTTAGCCTGACTAATTATTTATATTCACTATTTTTATTCTACTCGAATTATAAGAAAAGAAAATTTATTCCTTAATGTTTAGATTCTAAATATTATAACTCATAAATTATTCAGGTTTTTATACCACTTGTTCCAAACTATTGTGAGTTTTTTGAAATATTTTCAATGAGTCATTTTTCTTCTGCTTGTGATTTATCTATAAAGTCATCTCAAGATGACACATCTAAACTATTTCTATCATTGTCAATAGATAATTTAAATATTACTATTATAAATTAGTTCTACTGCATGGATTGATGTTGGAAACTGACATGGAGATTCTTGAACCACTGTATATACTCATAAATAATCTCTCCTGATGTCTTCCTATGTGTCTGTGTGTATATATATAAGGACATGATCTTTTTTAAACCAATAATTTAATTTTTAAATAAAAATTATTTTTAGGTAATTCTCAAATACTTCAGGTTTAGAGTTTTATATAATTAGTATAAAAATATTACATAATAAAATCGTGTATTACTAAGTGGACACTTCCATTAATTTTCTATTTTTTAAGATATAATTCTTTTAAAATGAATAAAAAATATTTTCTTGATAAATATTCAAAATTTTAAACATGATAACATAATTATTCCTATCCATCCTTAACTATTTGAAATTTTTTGAAAAAACGTGATGAGCCCAATAAAATTATTAAGGGGTATATATAAATAATAAAATAATCTTGTTAGTCCATTATGAAACCATGACAACGTATAATAGAGTTTTCATTTAACATAATAAATTTTTATCACAAATAATCATTTACTTACACATGAAATCATCTTCATTAACCAAATTTTTTCATAAAATAATTTATAAGAAAACATGAAGGTAAAATCATAATTATGAGTGTTTCTTAAAAAACATGAGTACCCCTTAAAAATTCTTAAAGACATACCTTTTACCCTTAAAGGGAATAATCATGCTTTTAAATAAAATATCATTATCTTACCTTATGAAATGAAAAAATTCCATGAAAATTCTTTTGAAAGAATAGAAAAGACATGTATATGCCTTAGTAAACCATTTTTATAGAAACTTTAAAAATGTAATAACATTCTTAGTTAAGTCAACCATAATTATCCCAATAATATAATCATTACCCTGTGTATTGGAGATCTATATCAGGATCACCCATCATCATAAAAAATATAAAAGGGACAAATCATAAAATAAACATATAAAATATTACATTACCATCATTAAACTCAAAAAAATATACTTTGGAACCCATGAGAAACACATTTTAATATGTTGATATATCCCTATCCTTTAAAACCCCATTTTCAAAATTAAATTACCCATAATAAAGGGAATAATGATTTTTATTTGAATAAAATATAGAATATTATAAAGGAATCCAAATAACACATACAATATAAGGATACGTAGAAAGAACTTTTAAATTCATTTATTTAAATATTTACACATTCATCAACCAATATGGACATAGAGGTAAAATTCTGTTAAAAAATCATTAAAACATTTTAAAACTAGGCTTTAAGATAGAATATTCCTTACAATGAGTTTGGATTATCACGTACATTATTTATCTTACGAAATAATAAATTTAAGTTGATTATTTAATTTCTTGACAATTATTTTCAATTTATTTATCTTTTTATTATTCCATTTATTTTACCTATTTTCATGTCATGCTTAATCACAAAATTGATTTGGTTTACTTCAGAAGTTTTGGGGATGTTTGGTTCATAAGTCCAAATTGACTTTAATAGGATGATTATGGTCAAATTGATCATTGTTATATTATTTAAATAATCATAATCTGTTAGAATTATAATTTTTATACATAAATTATACTTTTATAACCCACTATTTGTAGTAGTTATGGAAAATTAATTACCTTACAACATGGAGATGGTACCCTATATGTATGAGTGAGTAACATTTCCATTTCTTAACAAAAATGAAGGAAAAAAAGGAGAGTATTATTTTAAATTTATAGAATGATTATTATAAAAAAATATCATATTTTTTCTTTAAATCTACTTATATATACCATCCATGTGAGGAATTGATGAAAAATAAAGTACATTGATTCATGAGGTGGTAGTCTGCACATACATTCAAGCGATATTTTTTTAATAGTAAAGAAAGAATTAGAATATTTATTTGAAATTAAAAAATGAAATTTATATCATATATATCATATTAATTCATTTGGATCAATTATTTTTACTAATAATAATATTTGTGATAAAAAATAAAAACCATCATCTTGAGAGGTGGTAGTCTGCATGTATGCATGAAAGATGTTTTTATTTTCCATTAGATTAATAAGTAGATGAAAAGGGGTTATACCATAAAAATAATAGGAGTCGTTATATGGTATATAATGTTGGTATTATATGAAAATTATTATGAGATGTTTTAATTATGTAAAACAATAAATAAAAAAGAAAACACACAATTAAAAACTATACCAATTCTTTGGAAAATCTTTTTAGGTTTATACCAAAAGCATTTTTAGGAAGGTATTTTGATAAAAATAAGGCCTATAGGACTTGGGGTGAGATATTATGAAATTCTTTTACTAGGTATTTGATGATATAATATTCTATGGAAGTGTGAATAAGAGAGGATAAGTGGTGACCTTTTATAAGTAAGGGAGAGTAAATACTTGGAACTTTTCAAAATATTAAAATATATTAATGTCTTAATCCAGAAAAATTGCTCTAAAATGACTCATACTATAATTTTATATGATATAGGGTCTAAATATTTTCATTAAATTCTATTTATAAATGTTTTTAGGTTATTTTAACCCTTATAATTTAAGTTTTATCCATTTTAACATTTTTTAACTCTTACCATGGTAACTTTCTATTTTAACAGAAAAACTATTAATAATAAAAAAATCAAATTGTAATTATTATTTTAAAATTATTCTAAAAAAATATGCATCCCATTTTATTAAATTAAATTTCTATATGTGTAAGAAATTAATTTAAAAACAAAACCATAAAACTTGATGAAAAAATGGTTTTACAGAAAAATTCCTTTTAGCGATAAAATTGTATTTATACAAAAATAAAGTGTAATGTTTATCACAATGAAATTTAATTTATTATTTTTAATCAAAAATAACTAATTAAACTTTAAAAAAAATCCAAAATATAATTTTACTTTGTAACTACATGAAAAATCAAAGATAGATTTCATAAATAAATCAGTATTTTAAACTATTCCACCCAAAAAAAAAATTTGGCATATTAATCCCAAAACATAACTATAATATAATTTTTAATTTATTATATAAAAAATTATATCATTTCTATAAAATTTAAATTATAAAATTTTGAAATTAAAATTTTAAATGGAACTGTATAATGCATAAAACTTAATTTAGTGAGAATAAAAATATTTTCTTTTTGATTGGGAAATTACCTATTATTATTATAATGAATATGGATCTATAAAATATAACACATGAAAATTAAAAAGGAATTATATTTATATATTATTAATATTTCCTAGGTTTCCACATTCTTCCCCTTTTTAAAATTATGTCCTCACAATTTTTATTCACTTCTTAATCAATCGGAGATATTTTTACCTCATATCATATTTATATTCCCATATTTCTAATTCAATCATATGGTTTTTTCAAAAAAAAACATAACCACGTGAATCAAATTCTTCCATAACACTTTATCTTTATGGTCAATAATTTTTAAACTTTATTCCTCATAAGAAAATTTAACTTCTGACTAAAAAATTTCATGACTCAAAACATGAGATACATGAGGCACGTACTTTATTCACAATGAAACATGAAACACATCATGTTAATGATATAAACTTAGTGGAATTTCCACTCAATAAGTAGTCAATCCGATCTTATTCAAAATTTTATATGGTCTAATAAACCATGACTTAACTTTCCCTTATTACTAAAATGAATTGCACTTTTCCATAGAAATGATTTGTAAAACATAGCCGCCTACCATGAATGAAAGATTATTTATCCAGTTATATTTATATATTTTACACATACTCTAAGATACCATCAAATATTACTAAATCATATTCACATTATCAACCATATATTTTACAAATTTTAGTCTTAAAAAAATTCTTTCACTGACTTCATCCCAAAAATTTGGAGTCTGACACCACTTTCCAAATAATTCCTTAGAAGGCGTCATCTGTAAACTAGAATTAGAACTATTATTATTAGAAAATTAAACAATTGAAATATGATGATCCTAACTTACTCTTTAATCCAAATAATAATCACTAATCATATCCTCTAATGTATGGATCCTTCTATCTAACTATCCATCATATTAATGATTAAAAGTTATATTGAGATTTAATTTAGTACCCAATGACTTCTTAAGGATTTTCCAATAATTTAAGCTAAATATGGGATAATGATCAAATATAGGAGATAAAGGGTCTCCATGAAATCTAATTATCCATTTAACATAAAATTTAGAAAAATGATCCAAATACATATTTTATCTAACGGGAATAAAATGTATAGATTTAGTCAAACAATCAACAATAACTTATATCTCATTATTACCTTGAGATTTCATTGTCAATACAGCCACAAAATCCATAGATATATTCTCCCATTTCCATTTTTCCCTTATAAAATCCGGAAGCATATATATTTGGAATTTCATTCCAATATAATCCATTGATAATATAAACATTTAATGGTAATGTTTTTAATAACTATTTTCATTCCATCCCACTAGATATGTTACAGAAGGTCCCTATACATCATATTATTTTCATGATGAAGAAAAAATAGATATTTTTTACCTTCACTCAACAATTGATTTCAACTAGGAATTCCAAGGGACAATATATTTTTTTAAACTCAAAACACGTTCTTTTTCAATGTTAAATTCAGAAAACTTAGTTTTCCTGGACAATTTTAACTTTTCTTCTAAATTAAAAACACCTTATAATATTTATTTATTCTATATAATAATGATAAATGTATTGAAACTGGGAAATTATATTATAAGTTACTACACACACAATTTCTATGCCAACATTCATTAAATCATTAACCAAATGTCCATGTTCTATCTGTATCATAGTTAATGATGAATTATCTCTCTAACTTAAAGAATCAACTACTCTATTTTCATTTTTGTGATAGTAGTTCCAAAACTTGATCACTAACTAATATTATTTTTAATCCCTATAAGCATTCATCACATTATTTCATGAAGATGAATTTTAATCTTTTTTAAGTTAACTTAGTTATTAGGATAAATAATCAGTTAATGTTTTCAGAAAAATCATTGATAGAAACCCGAAAATACAATAAAACTGTGAACCTATATGAAATTTTTAGGACATTTCCACGCATCAACCACTTTATTTTTAACTAGATCCATATTTATTCCATGTTTATTTAAAATATTTCTAAGGAAATAAATTTATCACAACCAAAATTCACATTTGATAAATTTTACATATAACATCTTTTCTTCTAAGGTTTTGATATAAACCCTAAAAGTTTTCTCAAGATAATCATAAGATTTAGAATATATCAGGATGTCGTCAATAAACACGACAACCAATTTATCCATGTACTCATGGAAAATTCTATTCATAAGGTACATAAATATATTTGAATCATTTTTAACACAAATGGAATAACCACAAACTCTTATTTCTCATTCCCATTCCAAAATATTATCTTTGGAGTACAATACCCTTTTACCATTAGCTTATGATACCCAAAACTTATATCAACCTTTAAAAATATGTGTCTCCTTAAATATAATCAATCAAGTCATATATATGATGCAATAGATACTTATTCTTAACAGTGATGTTATTAAATTTTAAATAATTAATGAAAAGCCTCATCGAATCGTCATTATTTTTAAGAAAAAAAATATGAACACCCTATAGTGTAGTGATATAACAATGAGATCCACTATAAAACTCTTATAACTACTTTTTCAACTTCAAAATTTATACTTGATCCATTTGATTAGGATTTTTTGATATTGGATTAGGTACTAAGTAAATATAAAATTAAATTTTTTTATTAGATATAATAATAATAAATTCATTAGTAAATACATCTAGATATTCATTTACTATAGAAACCTTACTAATTTTAATAGTTTCATTCTTCTCAATAATATGTACAAGATAAATTTCATTTAAAACTTTAATAAATTTATTATATTATTGATATGTAATCTAATGTATTAAATAATTATTTTATACAGACTAAAACTTGTTCTAAAAAACTTCTTTATCTCTATAATATATATAATCATGATAAATATAAATTTAGTTCATTTCATAATAAACATCAAAATCTACAAGGATAAAGACAAAAGGGATTATAAGTAAATATTTTCCATAAAAAATAGGAAGATTCTTATAATTTCTTTTTTACTTTATACTGCCCCTGGTGTTTTTACCAAATGTTCTAGCTTCATTTCATGAGGTGAAATTTCTAATTTACCAAAAAAATCTTAGAAATGAAAGAATATATAGACCCCAAATTAAAAAAGATATTGGAATAATATTAATAAATAAGTAATGTAACTCACATCACATAATTGGGTGGTCCAACATATACCAAAGTAGTCACAAGAGATTTCACTACAACTTTCTACTTTTAATCTTGAAAAATTACATCCTTAAATCAAATATTTGGACATGTAATCATGTAATGAACCATATCATCATAATTAGAATATCTTACTCTGGGATTTCCGTTATTTGTCTGATCATTACTGTGAACCTTTTCTTTATAGACACGATCCACATATCCAAACATAACACATTGGAAACACTTCATGGATTTTATAATATATTCTCTAGGGTTATTTGTACCACACTTATCATAATATGGAAACTTTATTTTCTTACCTTTATATTTCCTCAATGGATGTTTCCCCATTGTCTGCCACCTGGAACTCTTTTTCTTTCTATTTTCTAAAAATATGTGATCATTGACAGGATTTATTTTTACCTTCTCAACAGATAAATCAAGTTTATCATAACTTTTAAATATATAATATTTTAATTCTCTTTGATTTATTATATTCAGTCTTGATTAAAACCTATAAATTTTAAAATCAATATCTTGGAAACAGTTTGTTGTGTAACTTACCAATCAAGTAAAATTTGATTCATCTATGGCCACTAAATATTCCACCTTCTACCTCGATTATAAGAATTTCAATTCCATCCAATGTCAAAAAACCTTAGGATAATATTTACCAAGGAAAATATTCATAAATTCATATCATTACAAGGAATCATTTTCTTCTCTTTTGTTAGTATTATTTGTCAATGACTTCCAATAATCAATTTCACCTTGAAAATGATAAATAGTTGTAATTTTATTTTGATGATACAAATAGTCTATGTCTTTGGATATATTTTTAAAATCCTTAATTTATCCCTCAACTACCACTGGGATATAATACCCACTGAATATTTGAGGGTGTTGTTTCATGAAATTATTTACCATAAAAATATTCTTTTATGATGAATATGGTATCTCTCTAACATGGATTCCACCACCATTAATATCTTTTGTCAACTAATCCATCATAGTAACATACTAATCAATTCCAATTTCAATATTTCTATGTTACATATTTGGAATGGTATTTTTCTCTGGGTTTCTTCTTACATCACATTCCCTATTTCCTCTACCAAAACCCATTCTAAATAGACATGGATTACATGAAGAAACATGGTAATAATTAAAAATGTATCATTATAACCATAAATTATAATCTATTAGGGGTAATTACATTATTCTGGCCTCTAAAATTATTTAAACGCTACTCTTATACCAACTATAAAGACCTATTATTGTTTCATCGCATAATTTAATTTTAAAAAAAGAATTCATATTGTATTATTCTAAAATAATTTTTTAGGTTTAAAGTTTTAGGTAATTATTTTATAACACTTGAATATAACCCCATTAATTTTAAAGTATACACTTTCACTCAGTGCCCATATTTTTCACAATACAATAAATTTAAAATGAAACATTTTTTTTCATGGAAAATATTCTAGATTTTCAACTGGACTACATCATTATTATTGATCATCCTTAAACCTATGAAAAATATTTGAAAACCTAGGATGATCTAAAAGCCCTTATTAAAATAAATATACAATGAACCAAATAAACAATTTAGTCTATTTTAAGAACCATGAGATTATATAAAATATTTTTACTTTAATATAATAAACTTTTAACTCTAATAATCATTTACCTAGAGATGAAATCATCTTTACTACCCAAATTTTTTCATAAAACCCTTTATAAAAAAATATAAAGGAAATATTGTAATCATGAAGTTTTCTAAATAAACATGGTAACCCAAGAAAAATATTTTATTAAAAACATAACATTTACCCTTAAAGGGAATAATCATTCCTTTAAAAAAATATAATTGGATTACATTTTTAAATCAAAATATTTCTATGAAAAATAACTCTCAAGAAAAGAAAAATAATTTAAGTTCTATAGGAAAACATATTTATATATTCATTAAAATAAAGAATACAATAACCCTTATAAATGGAATGACCTACTTGGTTAATTCTAAAATAATTCTTCAGAGAATATAATCATTACTCAATTCATTGTATAACATATCATTGTTACCCATCAAAATTAATAATATCGAAGGGAGATAACCTACATATAAAATATAAACTATTCTATTAATATCATCAAAATCATAAAAAAAATATACTTTTGAACCAATAAGTAAAACATTTTTGGATGTTGATATATCCCTTTCCTCTAAAACTCAATTTTCAAAACTAAAATACCTAGAACAAAGAGAAGAAGGGTTTTTCTTTTATGAAATATGGAATATTATATAACTAATAAAAATATCAAAATACAGTTATTATGGTTTTAAATTTTTTTTAATGTAATATACATTAAAAAAAAATTTATGCTTTATAAAGGAAGTCAAACATTCTGTATAAAATATGCAAAAAAGAATACTTTCGAAGAAAATTGTAATAAAATTTAAAAAAAATAGGTAAAATGACCTTTTAATTCATTTATTTAAATATTTACACATCCATAAAACAATATGGGCATAGAGGACAATATTATAAATTAATCTTTAAAACATTTTAAAGCTAGGTTTTAAGATAGAATATCCCTTAACTCGAGTCTGAATTGTCACATAGATTCATTATCTTCTTGAATAATAAAGTTATTTTAATTATTGATTTTATTAACAATATTTTTCATTTTTATTATTTTTTTATTATTTTTTTAACATATTAACATTCCATAATTAATCACTTAATTAATTAATTTTACTTCAAATTTTTTTAGGATGGTTGGTTCATAAGTCCAAGATGACTTCTATGGATTTATTATGGTCAAAGGGATATTGATTATATCATTTAAAAAATAACTTAATCATGTTATAATTATAATTTTTATACATTTATTATAATTTTATAACCAACTATGAAATATTGTTACGAAAAAATTCATTATTTTTCTACATGGAGGTGGTAGCCTGTTTGTGTGCATCAGTAACATTTCCATTTGTTAAAAAACATAAGGGAAATAAGTTAAGTATTATTTTAAATTTAGATAAATATAATTATATCATAAATATAATTTTATTTCTTTAAATATACTTCTATATACCATCCATGTGAGTTGGTGATGAAAAATAAAATAAATTAGTTCCTGAGGTGGTAGCCCACATATTCGCATGAAATATGTTTTTATTTTCCATTAGATGGGTAAGTAAATAAAAAATATTAGACCATAAGCATAATAAAATTTTATCATATATGAGATACTAATTTTATTATATATAAAATGATTATTATAGGTTTGAAGTTAGTAAAATAATAACTAAAAATAAAATACTTGGGTAAGAACTATACCTCTTCTTCAGAAAACCTCCTTAGGTTTATACCTCAAACCTTATTAGGATGTTATTATGATCAAACAATAACCTAAATAATGTTTTTTGGGTGTTATGAAATGAATTTTTTAGGTATTATTTGAGATAATAGGTTCTTTATGTTTTTAAAAGAGAGGGTGACTGGTGTCCTTTTATAAGTGAGGGAGAGGACACACTTTAAATATTTCAAAAGATTAATATATATTAATGTATTAATGAACAAAATTGGATCCAAAATGATTCATTTATAAATAAGCGATGATATAGGATCTAAATATTACCATTAAATAGGATATAAAAAATTTTCCATGTTAATTTCACCTTTCTCATTTTAGTTTTAACCATTTTAACTTATTTTTTACTCTTACCATAGTAACTAACATTTTTTTACCAAATTTACTATTTATAATGATCAAATAATTAAAGTTGTCTCATTAAAAAAAATTAATGGTGATAAAAATAAATATTTAATTTATAAAATTCAATTTCTATATATGATATAAATTACTTAAAAACAAACAATAAAAATGCAATGAAAATCTATTTTCCTAAAATATGTCTTTTTAAGTATAAAAATGTTTTTATTCAAAAATAAAGCCTAATTTTGATCCTAATGAAACTAATTATATTATGTTTCATTAAAATAATATATAAAATTTTAACACTAATCCAAAATATAGTGTAACGTTTTTAAAATATGAAAATAAAATATAGTTTTCTTTAAAATCGGTATTTTTTATTATTCACCCAAAAATAAAATTTTGTAAGAAATTACAAAAAATTCACTATAAAATAATTTTTAATTGATCATTTCAAAAATTATATCCTTTTGAATATTAAAATTTTATAATTTTGAAATTTAGAATTTTAATAATACTTTATAATGTGTGAAACTTTACTCAGTTAGAATAATACTTTTTTGCTTTTTACTGAAACACTACCTATTGTAATTATAATGAATGTGGATCTATGGTATATAATTCATCAATATTAATAATGAATTGAATTTCTCTATTATTAATATTTCATGGGTTTCCATAATGGATATTCTTTTTAATGGTAATTATTTAGAAGTTAGGGGATAATCTATAAAGGATACATATTAATAATCCATAAAATTCATGCACTTGTCCTGGATATAGGTGTATAACAACTCATTATTTGATTCTAGGATTGAAAAGGGTAATATCCTCCACTTAACGTATTCTAGGTCCACTTATAGAGGCTTTAGTGTGTATAAAACATTTGTGAATTCTTTTATGTTTTTATTTATATATTCTCTTTCCAATCCATAAATTTATTTCAAATAGTTAGATTAAGATAGATTCATATTAAAAATAATTTTATAACATATATATGGCGTTGAATCCAAGGTTTTTTAGTTCTCCCCACATTATTCATGATTGGGTTAACTACTCTACTTATAGGATGTGATCTGTTAACCTGTTTTGATTTCCATATTGGGGCATGGAGAGGATTGTGTGAACCTAAATATATAGAAGTGATACAACCTATACCATGGGGACTTATCCATGTTAGAAGGATATAATTCCCCAGGAGATAAAAAACCATGCAGGTGGGTGACCCAAAGTGGATAGTTTCATGAAACTTTAGAGTTATTGTAGAAAAATCATTAATTTTCTAAATTGGTATCATAGGAGGATACCTATAAAGATCCAAAAAAAATCCTGAATATTTTTAGTAGCTTTCATGAAGTGTAGATTTTATAAAGTGTTTTAACTACCCTAGATAGAGAAATTGTAAGTTACCCTTGAGGATAAAAAATTGGAGAGTTATACTAAGACACAAAAAAATAGGAAGAAAATAAAGAAAAGTAATCAAAATAAGAATCAAATAGTTAAGGGAGAGACACCACTAACTAAAGTATTTCATATTGGTACAAGTACAATAAGTTATTTTGAATATGATTCTTTTAATTAATCTTTTATGTATCACTAAGTGATCTTCATTGTAAAATTAAATATCATCTAGAAATAGTTGTCAAAGATATATTTAATTATATTTTTAGAACAGAAAATGTACATTAGGATGATAAATCTCAACTGGTTGAATATGATAATGAAATTTACGAGAAATTGGATAATGATTTTGGAATATGCATCACACATATAAATCTAGTGATATAAAATGATGAAATAGTATCTCTTTAAAATGAAAGGTATATTAATGCTATGAAATCATTTCAAAGGAATATTTTTGGAAAATATGTCTCTAATATTGTTTTTATAGAAGATTACCTTTCACTTTAAAAATATCATAAAATCTATTTGGCTGTCAAAGATGATAGATTATAGGTTAAAATAAAAATAATAAAAGATATAGAGAATTTATTATAAGAAATAAAAATAGTACCTGAAGAAAAATTCAAGAAGATAAAATGTCATCAGTAAGAAAACCTAGTATTGTTTGAGGATGAGAATAACTCCCTCAACGTAAAGTTCTATGACCTTGAGATAAGGATAATAAGTCTATAATCCACGCAATCTTGACATTCATAAGTTTTTTAGAATAAATATATTTCCACTCATATTTCCATTGTGAATCATTGCTTCATGAGTACTCATACTTTTTCAAATAAATTAATGTTATAATCCTCTAATAAAATGAAAACATCTTATAAAAAAGAGGTATCCCATAACCCATCTACTTCCTATTTTAATTATACCAGTTCATTTTTTATTATAAGTTTAAAATAAAATATTGGGAAAATATGGAGATTAAAAATTATTGATAAACCCACCACATCATCAATGGTGGATGAGAGAAGAATTATGAAGATTTGTTTTTGAAAAAGTGTCAAAAATATTGGTAATTCAACTAAAAAATAGTAAGGTTCAAAATTGTAAAATCTGAATAGATTATAAGTGAAAATAATAAAATAATATTCATAGTCTATTTTTAGTGTTGTTGGAAGTTCAAGCACAATGAATTTTAATGTTGAAAAATCTTATCAATTTAATAATATAATTAAAATACATAAGTAAGGGGTAGATAGGCTAATGAAAAGAGAAAACCTACTAATATAAGATGAAAGAAAAAAATTAAACATGAGTCTTCCTTGAGGAGTAAAGTTAGAAAATTATTGATCTAAAAACTCCCAATATTTCCAATTAATAAGTAGAGATTTCAATTAATGGTATCTTGAATAAGACTAGTGACTTGTGTTGAAGGTTAATGATGTTAGTACATATAACTAGAAAATGTTTGGCATGGATGTCCAGAAAGTTAGATCTATTTATAAATGACATAAAAAGAACATAAAACTTCATGTGCTCAAATGAATATAGTATAGAAGGATGTTTTACACAAAGTAGAGGTTAAAGTTGGAGGGAAATAATGGGTTAGATTTGGAGAAAACTCTCAATTAGAGAACCAACTCTGAAAAAATAGTAATGTTCTTATTCCTTATTATTTTATTTGTTTTGAGATAACATGTATATAATTTAAGGATGTAGATGAGTTTTTTCACCTTTGGAAAACAAAGTTGAAGAGTTTACTATGGAGTATCACTAATATAATCCTTCATGCTGAAGAGAAATTAATTGTATCACTTTAGAGGAAGTAGAAATGATAACATGAAAAATGAGGTAAAAAAATCACACTTACATGACTTTTTTATGATTGAATAAAATGTGTCTATGAAGGGGAATTATTAGATGATAAAATAATAATAAAATGGGGAAGTTATCATGCTGCAATTGATCTTTTTTATGGTTTTTTGAATTGTATGCATGTTACTAATACTTCTTGATAAATATATTTAAAATAAAAAATATAATGAGATCCCCTTGGTTAACAATCTCTTGTTTTATACACTGGGTTAGCCCATATTGATTTAGATTAGATATACTAAAGGCTCTTTTCTAACTGAATATGTTTTGTCATACCTCTCTCAGAATGGTTTAAGAAATGATACTACAATAGACGATATGGTGTTTTGAGAAGAAAAGTGATATGATAAGTCCTTTTCATTGTATATTTTTATTTTATAGTTAATAAGGGGGAGAAATAAATGAGCACTCATCTTGACATAAGGTTGTGAGGTGATATTGAAAAAAACACAAAGGGGGAGATTATGATGCCCTAAGTGTATGGTTTCATTTTTCTCAATATGATAGTATGTGTTGAGTTTATGATAACCAGTGAAATAGATGATTAAAAATGTTGATATGAGGCTATAGATTAAACAACTCACTTGAGAAGTTTATGAAAAAGTGGCAATGGAATTCATGCCTAATAAATCATGAAAAATATATCTAAATATTGTTTAACTAATTATAATGATTTCAATCATGTGATAAATTTTTGTAAGGAAATAATATTATTTAACATAAATAAATATCCATTATTGAATATGATATGATAATATCATTCAAAAAATTATTACATGAGGAGATTTTATGTTGATATTATTTGTGAGAAATACATTCAAAAATATTAATATCTTTTCATGAAGAAAAAATGATGAAGAAATATATATTTGAAGGGAGTGGGTATTGTAGGAAGAATTTTCATAATTCTTTTTAAAAGAGTTCAGTAAAAGTAATGTTATCCCATGAAATCCACGTTGTTATCTTGATCACACATGTGGGAGTAGATATCACTATGCAAGAGCTAGCATGCATGGTAGGGAGGCATAGACAACATAAGAAGGAACACATAAGGGTGAGTGCACATATTATGAACATATAGGATCAATGGACTCCCATAATGTAGGGTAGCATGGAGGCAGAGATACACTACTACAAAATAGTCCTTTAATAGTGATAAAGAAGCATTGATTACCAAAGTGTGATTAAAATCCCAAGGCTTTTAGCAGTGCTTTTATAAGTTCTAATAAACGACCACATTTATCATCTATTTTATTTAAACTAATAATGGGGTCCTTTATCAGCACTTCTAGAAGTTATAGTAAAATATCTATTTATTATAACTTCTATAAACAATGATTAAGGACCCCTTTCTTAGTTCTTCTATAAGAACTAATAAAGGGGTATACTACAGTGTACTGTAACAGCACACTACAGAACCAGAAAAAGTCAGAAAGTAGCAAAATCAAGTACCAATACATTATTTAATGAAATAAATTTTACAGCACAAATAAAAGAAAACAATATTATTTTATAAACATTTAAAACACTGGTTTATACAATTACTTGATAAAGAAAAAATTATGACATATAGTCAAAAACACCAAAGTTCCTTTGTCTCTTTCCCCTAACCTTGAATCATACTATTGTCGAAAAAACCACCCCTTCTCAAGAAAAATAACACACATATATAAGAAAAAAATTACTATAATTGTAATAATATAAATAGATAAATAAAATTTAATGTGTTAATTTTAAACTAAACATTGAGTCATACTATGAAAACTGTGTATTAAATTGAGTTGTTTTTTATTCTTGCACATCACACCATTTGTTGTTTTCCTTCAATCATTATCTCCATGAAAATTTACTAAATAATTATAAGATAAAAATGATAAATAAATTAATTAATTAATATCAAATATAATTATGGGAAAACAATTGAGGATTTTTTTCTTAGTTTTGGTGATGTGATATTCTTTTTAAACTAAAATGACACTTATATATCGAAAAGATGAACATGGAATCATAATAATCATGGATTGTGTTGGATTGAGGTGATTATGATTCCTACACATACCAAATGACTTATAGATCATTTTCCTAAATGATAAAAATTATCCAAAATCGTTTTAATAATTTTGAGTATGTCTCTTGTCTTTTTTACTAAAATGTCATTTTAAACTTGAAACATGCATTTTGAGTCATAATGATCACATAATTTGTCATTTTGATGTAATACTAATTCCTAAATAGTATAAATTACTTATTAATGTTTTTCTAAAATTATTAATATAATTTGAGTGTGTTTTCATGATTTTCAGTGAGTGTCACTTTATGAAATTACTGTCAATTTTAAAATGATAACAGATACTTTGAGACATAATGGGGACATCGTGTATCATATTTAGGTAAGGAATATTCCTAGAGGTCAAAATTAACTTATGGATCATTTTAATAAAGTATAAAAATAATTTAAATGTGTTATCTTGATTTTTAGTATGTCAGTTTTATTTTTTACTAACGTTGATGTCAATTTTAAATAAAAAGATGTACTTAGCATCATATCGGTCACACCATGAATCGGATTAAGGTGAGGCTTATTCCTAAACATCCTAAATAACTTATGTATCTTTTTTCTAACATATCAAAACAATATGACTTCTTTTTCTTAGTTTTGAGTGCATAACCATTACTTTTTACTAAAATGTCATTTTAAATTAGAAACATACACATTGAGTTATATCGGTCCCATTTTTGTAGGTTTGATGTGATACTAATTATTAAATGTCAAAAATTAATTATATGAATCATTTTAATAAATTATGAATATATCTTGATGATGTTTTCTTTATTTTTAGTGACTGATACTTTTTGAACTAAAATACTAATTATAAACTGATAACAGACACTTTGATCCATACTAGGAACATCGTGTATTAAATTCAGTTGAGGATGATTCCTACACATCAAAAATAACTTATAAATCATTTTCATAAAGTATAAAAACAATTTTAATGTGCTTTCTCAATTCTTATTTTGTGAGTTGACTTTTTTAATAAAATTAATGTCAATTTTAAATAAAAAGACAATGTTAGAGTCATACCGGTCACACCACGAATCAGATTGAGGTGTGACTAATTTCTACACTTCCCAAATTACTTATTGGTCATTTTTAAAAAGTATTAAAATAATAAGAACTGTCAATTTTACCTTGATTTCCATTTCCTCTCTTTGGGGTGATGTCTCGTGATATAATGGTCATAAGAGCTTCCTCTAATATTCATGTTTTAAATAATGAGATAGGTCTTTTGAATAATAACATCGACTCAATTTGTAGTGTTTGTAGTTTGAAAAAGAAATGAAATAAAAATCATGTTAACATTGGAAGAAAGGAACATGTTATCATTTTTGTGGCTTATTGTTGATAGTTGAAAGAAAAGTATGACTTAAAAAAATATCTATGAAAAAACTAAATAAGTATTAGATAAAAATAATAATAAAATTAACTTATAAATAGTAGATAAAATGATAAAAAAATATTAAAATAACTTCTAGCAATTCAAATTTTCATGATTTTTTTATACATTCTTGACCCATTCACTTTTCTCCATTATCTTAGTTATAACCTTGGAGTCCAATCTCTCACAAGCATGAGAATTGTTGAACAAACAACCCCAAATTGAACAAAATAATAAACCTATATAATAAATCAATTCTTATTTGATTAACCCTAAAAATAAATAAATTAAAAATAAGTATGAAAAAATATATTAGTTATATGGAAAATGATTTTACTATGAAAACATAAATATTGCCTCTGTGATTGAGAAGAGGTAGCGCAATTTCACTACTTGAAAAGGAAGTGGAGATAAATTTAAGTAAATTGATAAATTCTAACATTGTAGGGGTGAAATGGTTTTGAGGGAGAAGAATGTTGTGGAATTTTTTATATAGAAAGGCATGAAATATAGACAGAAATATTTTAAAAAAACAAACTCTATAAGGAAAGATGAAAATTAAATCAATGTTTTATTATATAGTTTTTATGTAAAATTGGTAAATTATATCATAACATTAACTTTACATATTTACAAAGGGTTTTCTTTGTTATAGTCATTTCTTGATAAATTCAAACACTGTAGGGGTGAAAAGGATTTGATTGAGAAGAAGTATGTGGAATTTTTGGTGTAGAGTGGCTTAAAAGATGGAAAAAATTATTTTGAAATAAATTAACTCTACATGGAATAATGAAAATTAAATTAACATTTCAATATATAATTTTCTAGTAAAATAGATTAAATATATCATAACATTACCTTTACATCTTCTCAAAGGGTTTTCAATGTTATAGTATGTTCTTCCATGAGATTGGTAACATAAACATGTGCAACTATTTAACTTATCAAACAACATTGTACAATCATGAAGTTTATCTTCAATTTCTATTGTAATTCCATCCATGTGATATCCATCTTCATTTACACTTGTATATATATCAAATGATACATAAACCATAGTATCATCTCAATCGGTATGCACATTCAGTTTTTTCCCATGCTTAGTTCAACATTTATAGCTCTGATCTATTCCGTAAAAAATCAAATGTTCTTACAAATCTTCTGGACTAATTTTTCTTGAATGAAAACAATATAAACACGAACAGAGGCTTTGATAAGTGTTGTATACATGCTCTATTGAAAACATGATGAACCCTTTAACTCCATCTTCAAACTATTTTGTCAAAAAATTATCATGCATTAATTTTCAGTTCATATCCATCCTATTGGGATTAAAAAATATTCACTTTGTATCATAAATAAACAAATACACATAAGATATTCATTATCAAAGGTGAAAGTTATAGAACATTTTTAAAAGGGGAACCCAACATTTGATTGTTTCAAATAATTTCAATATGATTTGAAGGAAATGGGTAATTGAATTTAAGAAAACATTATTCCACTATGTTAGGTGTTATCATCTAAATTCATCCAAAGTTGAAAATTATATACAACTATAATCCTCATCAACTTAATCTCTCAAACATTTTTTATTGCATTTTTTTCTTGAGACTCATCCCCTATTTCTTATGGACATCCCCCTATGTTATTTGAACTACTCTATCCCAAAGTCATCCCATACCAGGTACTGGTGATCATTTTAGAGGACAACGGCTCAGAGTAGTTCAACCAATATAAAAGATATGGGGGATGAGTATCAGTCAACAAAATGAAATAATAACTGTTTGGGGGATGAAGTTTATGATATTGAAACCAGACATTTATTATCTTAAATAATGTAGAAGATTATCATTTTATAGAGTTTCTATTACAAAAATAACTAAAAAAAAATTAAATAATTTTTTTCCTATGTAAAATAATAATAAATCATATATAACAATTCACATAGAATCTGATTTCATTATTGAATATTGAGTTGTATAATTTTCTATGAGTAAATTTTATAAAGATAATTAAATTAAAATTGTTCTGCATAGATATAGATCTAGTGTTTCATCTAGTTAATATATAATGGTAGAGAATAAATATTATAGTTGAGTTAAACATAAATAGAGTAGAAGACCTAGAAAGCATAAACATCCATATCATTAATTCATATATTTCAAATCCTTTATTTTTCTTATTGATAGAGATCAACAAAACAATATTATGAAAAAATATTATATGGGGATAACCGTATATGATGACGTTGAGTTATGTAAAGAAGAATTTCCTTCGAAATATGTTTCATTCTAGAAATAATCATTTAATGATGAAATAGATTCTATTATGAGACACAATACTAGAATCATTACAAATTTTCTAAAATATTCAAATCATATAGGTTTTAAATGTGTATTTAAAAGAATGTATGTATCCAATGATAATATTAAAGTTTATAAAGGTAGATTAGTAATAAATGGTTTAAAAAAATGGAATGGATTGGTTATTTTGATACTTATACTCATTTAGGTTAAATTATGACAATAAGGATATTATTTTCCTTTAAATTCAATAAATTGTTTGTGTGTTTATTAAATAGATGTTAAAACTGTATTTTTAAATAGAAATTGAAATAAATAAATTTACATTGTGTCACGAACTGAATCTAGTCTCCATCATTACCGACACCAAATCCAGCCCATATCAAGGCACAAAGGTATTTCTCTATCCCTACGGGATGGCACAAGTGCCCAGGTATCATGTATTATGGTTTGTGAACTATTTACCTACGTTTAGAATTATTTAACAACAAAAAACAATCAATAAAACAAATTTGAATATTTATCCCAAATAAATGTTTAATAAAATCTAGAACTAAACTCATAGGTTTAAACATGACATAGTATGTCCAAATATAAATAAAATTAGCAGAAAAAATTCCCAAGGGACTCCATAGGATATGGGGTTATCACCCATAAGTCGTCTCTACAACACTGCACCTAGGGAAGAAACTAGCTACCTGGACCACCATCACCCAAGGCCTTCTCTTTATCTGCGTCAAACATGATCAAGTCTACATACACCCAAGGGGTGTAATTAGGGTGTGATACTAATCTTAATAGGATAGAACTAAGACATTATATATAGTAATCAATACAAGAAAAAAAACATGCCAGTTTTTTCAAAAAAGAAGTGGCGGAAATATTTTCTAAAGAATGAAACTTTTAAAGGTAAATTATTTTAAAAGGGAAATTTCAAAGAGTGAAAAAAATTCAATAAAAGATTTAATCAACTAAATTTTCCAAACAATTACACTATAATACAAAGATAAATACAAAAATTTAGTGAGCACCAATCTTAGGGACACACCTTGGTACTAGTTTGTCTCGGGCCCCATGTACCTCGTACCTCAGTGTAAATTAACCCTAGAAATATTTGTTCCCATGAATGAGCCAATAGTAGGGAACAAAACTATAAACTATTGGTCCCAAATCATCATAAATATATTTTTTTAGTGTTTTCAATTTCCAACTCGCTAAGTGAAACAAGGATAAAACGACTCTGAATCACTAGGGTACTAGTACACGTCCACCCACCTGGATACCCGGGTCTCCCCCATTGTGATCAAACATTTTAAAAAAGTTTTAAAAATACAATTGCACATAAAAACCCCATTTATAGTTATACACACTCAAAATAGTATCTACACATTCTTTTCACCATTTATATAACTCAATAAACCATGAAATGTTTTCATAAAACTGCTTCAATGTATACCACCAAAATTTACACATGAAATCCAATTAAAA
The DNA here is from genome assembly GCA_963277665.1 of Viscum album. Classification (NCBI taxonomy): domain Eukaryota; kingdom Viridiplantae; phylum Streptophyta; class Magnoliopsida; order Santalales; family Viscaceae; genus Viscum; species Viscum album. The sequence goes on along the minus strand of OY728128.1, from coordinate 2,075,195,491 downwards.
TACCTATTTTAAAACAAATTTCACACCAATATTATCGCAAAATAGAATTTTCAAGACTAAAATATTTTAATAAAACCATTACAAGAGTTATAAAACAACCCCAATTGGTATAACATTAAATGGACATGTAAATAGCCCATTTTCACACAAAATTGGCACTTAAAAATAAATTACTTAACAAATTCGACCAAAACCAAATTTCACAGTAATAGAAATGAAGTGGTACTATTCTAAAAATATAAATCAAGAAAGGCTAAGACATCTAGTAGTTCTTGCACATGAAACCAACAACCACAAGTGTCAAAACCCTCAAATCTTTGTGTGAAAGTTCAACTGCACCACCGCCACACCACAAGGGAGTTAAAACAAACCAAAAACCAAAATATTAGACCAATAAACCCCATATAAAACCCTAGGATAAAATACCTACATGATATACATTAGGAACATCAAGAAAAATGGAAGAAACCTTATGAAAATGGGAGAAACGCTAAGAAAATGGGAGGATGAAGGAAGAAAACCCACTTACTTGAGAGATCTTGAGAAGATCTCACCAAATCCACAAACTTTTGAATTTTAAAGCATCAAAAAGTGATATGGAGGCTCTAATGAGACTGAGAAGGTCAATTGGGGACTTAAATGGGGGGGAAAGAGTGAAAATTGAAGGATTGATGGATGAAACAAATTACCTTCTCAAATCAAGATGATTTGAGGAACCCTGAGAAGTTTTACTCTAATATATGATTAAAAAAAGCTACAAAGAGGGACAAAAGAACCTGGGGGCGCTCCTAGGTCTGTTTTATTTGATTGGTAGGTGGAATAACCAAATATAGTAAAAAATTAATAAGATATTAAATAATAAAAAATAAATAAAATAGGAATTGGGATTACAGGTTGGCCCAATGCCTAAATAAATCACCAAAATAGAAAATGATAATGATTTCATAAGAGGTAAAAATGGATATAGTGGTTTGAATAGGTCTATGCAGGACAATTGGGAAGTGAAATGGGTGAAAAATGTTTAATAAATAATGACTTATTAAAGAAAAAAATGTGTTTTTAAATCTTGAAATGGGCTCACTGTTTGGACCAAATCTTGAAACCTCACCATTTACTCCAAAAATTAATGGGAAACCCCCAAAAATGAAGAAATTATGGAAATTAAATGAAAAATAACTTTAAAATAAGTCATTTATATGATATTTATCCCCACCATGAAATACTTTTTGCCTTAGAAATTCAACTCGAAGCTTGATTGGAAAACAGGAATAGGTGCTCTTCCTCAACCCATGACTTCTACTCTCATGTCTCATGTGTATCATTCCTATCCTTCAAAAGAATACGAACTGGTGGAATCAACTTTCCCCGAAGCATATTCTCTTGGGAATCAACTATTTGCACTGGTCGCTCAAAAACAGACAAATAAGGATCTATCTCCAGTTCTTCCAAATTCAGCACATGGGATGGATCTGGGTTGTACTTTTTCAACTAGGAGATAGTAAAGATGTCATGAATGGAAGTCAATTGAGAAGAAAAGGCCAACCTGTATGCCACCATACCAATATGCACAGTGATCTCAAAATGAATGACATACTGTGGTGTCAGCTTCCCTTGCTTTCCCAATCAACGATGGCCCAGATGAGGGGCCACTTTCAAGAATACCTTTTCACCCACAGAAAATCCTAGGTATTGACGCCTCCGGTCATCATATGATTTATAATGACTCTAAGCTATCAAAAAGTGCTTTCTGGTCAACTTAACCATCTCAGATGTCTCCTGCACAAGGCTCTGCCCCAACAGTAAATTCTCACCTACCTTAGCCCAATATAGGGGGGCCGACAAGGCCAACCATAGAGCACCTCAAAAGAATCCATTTTAATTGAGGATTGGTAACTATTATTATAAGAAAATTCAAACAACCCCAAATTTCTATCACATGAACCTCAAAAATCCAAAACAAATGCACAAATTATATCCTCTAAGATCTGATTCGCCCGCTCTATATGACCATCCATTTGAGGATGGTAAGTTGTGCTCATCTTAATATGAAACCCCATGGCCTTCTGAAGTCCTTCACAAAACCGAGAAGTAAAATAGGGGTCTCTATCTGAGGAAACTTCTAACGGGATCCCATGAAGCCTTACCACCTCTTAAAGATACAAACGAACCAACTCGTCCACTATAGCAGTATCTTTGATCGGAATGAAGTGTTCAGATATGTTCATATGGTCTATCACCACCCAAATGGAATTATTAACTCATATTGTACGAGGAAATCCAACAATGAAGTCCATGGAGAACTCATCCCAACTCTAGGAAAAAATGGGTAATGGCTGGACACCAAAATGAAGTTAGTTATGTCTCAACACCAAAATGAAGTCCTTTGGGGCTCTACTTTCACCTTCTAACATGTGTATCATCTCAACACGAAGTCAGTAATGTCTCATCTCATACTTGTACACCAAAACTATCATCTCACATCATAATATGTCTTGGTGGAACCTGTATGTACATCCCACTAAGAATGGTGTCTATCCTACATCATCACCTTCTACATAGATGATGGAACTACTAAACGGCCCTTGAAGCACAAGATGACCTTGGGAGATGATAACCAATCAGAAGACATCTCCCCACCATAACGAAACAGCCTTGAACACTGACAAATATCATCATTGGGTTGTTCTATATGAATCAACTCTAATATAGAACGATTCAATTGAATTCTCACCAAGAACACTCCTCCACTGTGTTCCTTGGTCCCCACATGCATCTGAGAAAACAATCCCATCAGAGTCCACTCATCACTAGACATCCTCAAGGATCGCACTGTTACTTTTCTACTCAAATAATCTTCCACTACAATACCCTTTCCTGGGGTATAGACAATGTCAAATTAGAACCCCAACAAGTACTCTATCCAATAGCACTTTCTCAAATTGAGGTCTTTCCATGAGAAGATGTAGGCACAGATTTTGTGATCAGAATAGACTATAAACTTCTCCCCAATGAGTTAGTGACTCCAATTCTTCAAAGCATGCGTCACAGCTACTAAATCTAATTCATTGGTTGTGTAATTCTTCTCTTGTGGTCCGAGTTAGTGATAACCATATGCCACCTCGTGATCATCCTACATAAGCACGCACCTGAGATCGATACATGAAGCGTCACAATACACCACATATACCTTTCCAGATTCTGGAAAGATCAACATGGGGGTAGTAGTCAACTATAAGTTCAGTTCTTAAAAGGATTCCTGACATTCTAGGCCCCAAAAAAACTTCACCTTCTTCTAGGTGAGCATGGTCATGGGAGAAGAAATTTGAAAGAAATATCAAACAAATCACATGTAGTAACCAACCAGTCTGAGAAAACTCTTGATCTCAAACACTTTCTTTGGCTTCTCTGATGACATAACCGCACTGATCTTTTCGGGTTCCATTAAAACCCCCTTCTCCAATATCACATTCCCCATAAACATCACCTCCCTAATCAAGAAAGTTCACTTGGGAAACTTTTCATAAAGGTTGTAATCTTGTAAAGTGACCAACACGATCCACAAATGATGCTCATGATCCTCCATAGAACTAGAGTAATCCAGGATGTCATCCATTAATACCATGACAAAAGATTTGATATACTAGTGGAACACCCTATTCATGAGTTCCATAAATACTTCTGGAGCATTGGTCAATCCAAAGGGCATGACCAAGTACTCAAATTGGGCATACTTTCTTTGGAAGGTTGTCTTCAAGATATATACCTATTTCACCCCTAGGTGGTGGTAACCTGAAAGCAAGGATATTTTAGAAAACTAATTTCCCCCTTGAACTGATCAAACAAGTCATCTATTTAGTGAAAAATATATTTTTTATTGATGGTTATCTTGTTCAGCTTCTGGTAATCAAAACACAACTGGAAGGATCCATCAGCCTTCTTCAAAAAAAGAATAGGAACAACCCAAGGAGAGACGCTCAGGTGAATGAATCCTTTGGATTATAAATCAACAAGTTGTATCTTTAATTTACTCAGCTTGGTGGGGGCCATACGATATGAGGTAAGAGATATTGGATGTGTTCCCAGTGCCAAATAAATCAAGAACTCCTCATCCTACTCTAGAGGTTTGCCTGAAAAATCATCTGGGAATACCTCCAGAAACTCATCAACTACACGACGTAGTCCACCTTCAGGAGCACAACCATCGTCCTCTAGAATGAGTGATAATAATTAAAATAAAATATTCCACTACTCTAGGAGTGGAGGTCCTGTGCGACCTAAACGAGGATCCTAATCCCCAAGGAAAACCTAATGACTTCCATCTGGTGCTGTGAAACTCACTCGTCACCTATAGAAATAGATGTGTTCTTGAAAGTGTACTAGCCAATCCATTCCAGGTATCACATTATATAGATTCATATATAAGACAAGGAGGTCCCACTCCATCTCAACTCCTAACATGGAAAGTGCACAAAACAAGCACCTGAGACCCTGCTCTCACTACCACAAAACAGGACATGGGAAGTGCTGCCTTTTATCAGCGCTAAGTAGAAAGTGTTGATAATGGGGTGGGCCTTTATCAGTTCTAGTAAAAGTCACTGATAAATGTTCCCTTTATCGGCGCTAAAACAAGCACTGATAAAAAAATTTATTTTTAATTTATATAAAATTATTATATTTATATTAAAAAAATAATTTTTTTTGTATACATAAAATAAAAAACAAATGTTTATAATTAATATATTTTTTAATAATTCAAAAATATATATATAATTTTTTAATAAAAAAAGTATTTCTAAGATTGTAATTAAGCATATATATATATTTATTTATATAATTAAATAATTATAATATTATAATAAATTAAATTAAATAATAAATATATTTATTATATTTATTATATTTATTATATTTATTAGAGATTTATTAGATTTATTAGATTTATTAGATTAATTAATTATATTTTTTATATATTTTATATTTATTATATTTTTTTTATAAATATATAATAATTTTTAATATATATATTTATAATTAAATTTGTTGAATGTATATGTGTTTTCCAATGAATTTGGTTAATGAATATATTGATCATGAATATATGTTATGTATTATATGCATGAATTCATGTATACATTACATCTTGTTGTCCATTGATGTGGTATAATGAATAATTCATAATGTTACCCATATGAACAATATATGTTCTAAAAAATGTACTTATAAAATTATATTAAATATATTTTATTATATTTTTAATAATATATATAAATACTTTTCAAATACATTTGTTATTATAATTTATTTAATATATATATATTAATAATTATATATTAATATTTATATATATATACTATTTATAGTTATAATTATTAATAAATAAATATATATTTATCCTATATATCATTTTAAATAAATATATAAGAATATAAATAATTTATTAAAATTATGCTTTTATCAGTGCTATAATTTTAGCACTAATAAATATGTATTTTATCAGTTCTTTTTAGCACTAATAAAGTCCTATCATTATCTGTGCTAATAAAGCACTGATAAAATACCTATTTATCAGTGCTATAATTTTAGCAGTAATAAATGGTTATTTTATCAGCGCTTTTTTAGCGCTGGTAAAGGTATGTTTTATCAGCGCTTTTTATTTTAGCACTGATAAAACGTACCTTTATCAGTGCTTTTAACTAGTGCTAATAATGGTTCCCACGGTTTTTATAAAAGAACCCTTCCAAGCTCCTCCCCCCTCACTCCCGTTCATGCTTTCACGAAAGCTGTACCCTACGCCATTGACCCCTCATCTACTGCGACCCCTCCTCCTCCTCCTCCTCCTCCTCCCATGTCACTGCCTTTTCCTCCTCCTTTTTTGCGACCCTCCTCCTTCTCCTTTGTCATTGTTTCCTTCTCCTCCTCCGCCCCTATGACCCTTCTCCTCTTCCCCCTCTGCTGCCACTGCCTCCTCCTCCTCCTCCTCTGGTCATCGACTCATCCTCCTCCTCTGATACCTTCTTCTCCTCCTCCTCCTCCACCTTCTTCTCCTCCTCTTTATTGCACAGTCCCTATTGTCCATGTGACTTGCTCTGGTGTGCCCTCCTCGTCCAATGACTATCCCAGTTGCGTCCTCTATAGCGCACTAATTCCCCCCAGTGAGTCTCTTAGGTAATGAATTTTTACTCTTCTACATTAAAAAGAAATTTGGTGTGCAAATCTAGTCTTTTGGTCACTGTAAAAGCACTGGATACTTTTACTCATGTGTTTTTTAGGAAATTTGGATGCCATTTTGAATCCCAAACGTTGTTTTTTGTGATGATTAGAGTTTGAGAGGATATTTTGATCTGGGGATAGATGATGTGGTCTAGGAATGATTCTATTGGTTGAACACTGGTTCTTAGGTGATTTCATAATGTCTAGTTTAATTGGGTTAGTTTTTGACTATTAAATCACATCAGTGGTCAGATTAGACCATGATATATTAAGATGAGCATGAGATTCCCCCGGTGAGAGGAATAATTCTCTAGTACTGAATGGAATATTGGTGGTGGAAGTCAAGAATTATTTAGTTTGGTTATCTAGGGTTTTAATTGTAAAATTATATAAGATTTTTGGTTCAAACTATGATGTGTATTCTTGGTAGGTTTTTGGATTCCTTTAGAGTTAGTAATTTTGAATAGAATGTGAGATAACATGTTAGTGGATTCCAACCCTTTCGACATAGTTCAGGTAGAGGATGTTTGGATAATGTTATCATGTGACATTATATGCAATGATTTGACACTTGCATTTATTATTTAATATTGTTTGTGATGGGAAGGTTTTATATCTACTTATGGCTTTACAATAAAAATATTTGTGTTTAAGTTGTACTTGAATGGTGGAGGTGTATCTGTGGAGTTCATAAATTTGGGAATGAAGGAGAAGACAGACATTGTACTTTAATTATAATGTGTGTTTGGGTAAGTTTCATTTTATGTGGAACTAGGTGTGTCATTAAAAACTTGAAATGGATTTTGGTAAGAAATTTTGTAGGTGGGAAGCACCATGGATCGAAATTGGCTGTCATGAGTTAAGTATTATGGTGGGGAGTGTCTTAGATTGGGTGATTGACTAAACATTGTCATGATATTTTCTCAAGACGGGAAAGATTAAGTAAGTACCATCTCATCATCTTAGTGATGGTTATGAGATTTGGCTCAGGATTAGGTGGCATTGTATATTCTGTTGGGTGCTAGGATTTGAAAGTGTGTTGGTAGTTCAGGAAAGAATGTGTTTGTTTGACTGCAAATAGATTACTAATAGTGGTGATTAAATAGTATCACCACTAGGGCATATCAAGCATGATAAGCACAATGGTGGAGAGTTTTTAATTCCACATTCATATTGGCATTTGAATTTTCAGGAAGAGACGGAATTTTTTTCAATTAGTGGACAAAAATTTTTTAAAATTGGGGGTTAGATATATAACCAGAAAGTTGAGACATCTTAAATGATTTTTTTTATATATTTTGAGGCTCAAGATGTGTCTTAGGTTCTTAAAAAAGTTATAGAATATTTAGGAGTTCAAAATCAGGTTTGGGGGGTATCAGCCTAGAGAGCATGTTTTGCACAATATTAGTGATAACTATGCACCACAACAGGGAAGATAGGTTTTCATAGGCACACAGTTTGATTAAATCATGTGAGGAACCTTAGAAAACAATAAAAAATTAATTAATAAATTTTAAATTCATTTCTCCTGGTTTTCACACTGTTTGTTAAACCATGCGCATTAACCATGTGAAATTTTGTTTCCTCGATAGTGAAGACTTTCTAGTTTTCACATAGTTTTGAAAACCATATGGAAAAACCTTAAACCCCTTTGAAAAGTGAAGTTTTATAAAAAATTTACTTTAACCATTTATGTTTTACTATAATTTTCCCCCTTTTCATATAGAACCCCTCCACGCTATGCCACCCTCCCCCTCCTCTCCTCTTGGGTGGTTCTCCCTCACTCGATGTATATTTCATCTTTCATCTCTTGTATTGAAGATCCTAAGATAATTTTAACTCTCTTGTTCCTTCTATTTTATTTTTATTTCATTTTCATACAATGTTCCACTTGGTTAAGCTAATATGCCTTATTTTTTTACATTTTTCTAGTTTCTCATTTTCACCAATTTTAGGCTGAATCGGAGGATGATGTTTGGTGTGTGAGGTCTTAGAAGTTATGGTGTAGTGATGAACAATGCATCATAGTCTCTTTCCGTGAGATTATATGATCTCATTTTTGACCATGCACATGGATTCTATATGTGTTTTACTAGGAACCATTGTGTTGTGTCCATCTCATTTATGTCGTAGTTCTTTCTCATTTGGGACCATTGTGGCATGGCCCTAGGTGTTGTGTTGTAATGAATGTTTTCCCAGATTTCTTATGTGTTGTGTTGTGATGCATTTCCTGTTCTCCCTTATATTCAGGTCCTTTCTGATTAAGTCCGTCAATATCTCCACATCATTTATCCCCATCAAGCTTATTATTTACACATTCCACATCACTTTTAACTATATGATGAATGAAACAGAACCTATTAAGAATTGATGAGGATTGTAAATATTTCCTATATATTTTTCCATAGGTTATGAATTCTTCACATAAGTTTTAAGCACTTATTAGTTCTTACGTATACTTCACACACTAGGTTTAACAAAAATTACTATTATACAAATGAGGAAATCCTTAGTAATGACTACTCTAATGTCCAATCTATAAAATATTTATCATATATGACACTATCAGGACCCACCCCTATAGGAACACCAGTGGAGTTGGGAATATATTAGTGTCTAACCCCCCCCCCCCCCCCAACCTATATTTAAATGGACATGGGTCAGTTAAAATTGGAAATGTAATGATACGGCCTAGGTTGGTATCATAACCAACAACTGACCTAACTTTCCACTAACCTAAGAGGTTTTCATGATCCCTACGGGATAGATAAAATCCCATAGGGAAAAGATACAATAAAGGTGGACCTTTATCAGCTTTTATTTAGCCCGGATAAAGGTCCCCCTTTATCAGAGCTTTTTTTCACTGTTAAAGGGGACACCCCTATCTTCACCATGATTAAAAGTGCTTTTCTATCATTGTTAAAGGGGTATTATAGCACTAATAAAAGAATTATTTGTAGTAGTGTCCTTATTCATTCCCAGCGGCATCACCAACTCCATCATAAAAGACAAAATCTCAGTTGAAAAATTCATTTTGTTCAAAAAATAGGCAGAGATGATTGACACAAAGGTGCTAGTATTAAAAAGAGCAGCAGCTATAAAATATTCAATCAAAACAGTACCTTGAAATGTTGATGGTCCCACCTCAGATCCTGTTGGTGTCTGGTCCACCGCATAAATATGCCTAGTCTCTGCCTAAGAACAACTTCTATTTTGTGGTTGTGCCATGAAATGTCTCTTCCCAGAAGATGATCCGGCCCTACTACCATGGCTAATAAACTGAGAGACCCCTATCCTCGATGGCTCAGACTAAGATGGAACTTACCTGGAATCCACTGATCCTACCCTACATTGGATTGAATGTGACATACTGAAAAAGACCTACAAGTGTCCCATATAACCACACTAATAATAAGGATTCATATGAAAAGTGTATACTAGTCGGATGTTCCCTAGCCTTCCACACTAGTGGCACATGACGGACCTCTCATCAGAAGCCATTGAAGAAAATTTTATTGGATGGTTGGCCTAAGCTACCACCCCCTTCTTTCCATGGTCTCCATGTTTCCTTTTCTTCTTAGAAGAGCTGCCACGTCCTAGAACTGATATTGTCTCAGAAAAACTGGCCCTCCCCTTATGGTTGATCTCCACCATACATGCCCAGTCAACCACCACTTCATAGGTTTTCATCTTGAACAGGAAGACCTAGGAATAGATCTACGGCTACAGACCCCTCTCAAACTTCTGGGCCTTCATATGCTCATTGGAGACCATTTCTAGAGCATACCATACCAACTCAGCAAAATTTTTGGCATTATCCATCACATAAATATCCCCCTTAAAAAGATCCATAAACACTCGAGATCGATCATATACCAAAACTTCAGGGTAGTACTGGTCAATGAAGATAACCTAGAAGTCCTTCCAGCTCATATGCTCATGATTCCCACCTTGAAGCACTAATTACTACCACCTTTTTCTAGGAACCTCTAATAGGAAATAGGAACAATTCACCTTGACCTCCTCAGGTGTGTCTATGAACTCAAACATGTGCTCGATCGTTTTTAGCCACTCCTCTACTTCCATGGCTTATGTTCTACCTCAGAAAGTAGTAGGCATGTTTCTTAGAAACTCATGGGATTTTTCCTTTATAAGACTGGTATCATCTTCCCTAATAGAATATAGAATTGGATCTGGTCCTTTTTCAGAGCTTTTACATCCTGAACCGTAGCCTCTACTAGCCTCTCATCAAGTTGTGAGGGAGAACTCTCTCTGGAATTCTCAAGTGGGTTCATGGGAGATTTCCGGGGAGGCATGTCGCTACAGAAGAAAAAAGTCACAAGAACAAAAATCAGTACAAATATTCTGAAAATATTATCAACAAAATAAAATATAAATAATCCAACACATTACAATAATAAAATAATCAACTATTTCACCCCCACCTGATGTCCACATGCAGTCTGTAGCCCACACGTCTCACCTGGATGTGAATCCAAACAAAAAATGCCAATGTCCCATGGTGACTAGAGGTGTGTCATGAGAGGTGTGGTCCAGGAATCCTACTCAAGAACAAAACACTAATCACCTATATTCCTAGCTCTTTTATTTCCTAACTCATCACAAAACAATAATATATCCCAAAAACATTAACCTCCTTTAATACCATTTTCACAAACCGAATCTGGTCTCCATCATTAACAGCTCCAAACCCGGCCCATAGAAAGTCCCAATGGATGTTCCCTATTCCCAAGGTCTGGTACAAGTTCCTGGGTATCATATATTATGTTCTGGGAATGATTTACCTGAGTTTAGAATCATTTAACAACCAAAAACAATCAATAAACCAAATCTGAAAATTTATGCCTAACATGCCTTAAATAAAATACATAACAGAACTAATAGATTTAAAAATGAAAAAATAGGTCAAAATATACATAAATTTATCACAAAAAAATCCCAAGGGACTCCACGTGACAAGGGGTTATCACCCACAAGCCGTCTCCACAACACCGCACCAAGGGAAGAAACTAGAAAACCGAACAGCCATCACCCAAGGCCTTCCCTTTACCTTGGTCAAACATGATCAATTATACATACACCCAAGGGGTTTAAGTAGGGTTTTATCCTAATACAAATAGGATACCACCAATATATTCCATATATTAAGAAATACAAGATAAAAATCATGCCAGTTTTGTTAGATAAGAAGTGGTGGGAATATTTTCTAAAGAATGAAGCTTTTAAAGGTAAATAGTTTTCAAAGGGAAATTTCAATGTGTGAACACATTTCAATAAAACATTTAATATAATTCATTTTAAAACCAAATCAAAAATAATCCAAGGATAAATACAAAAGAGTCAACAAGCACCAATCTCAGGGACACCCTTAGGCGCTAGTTTGTCTCGGGCCCCATGTACCTCGTGCCTCAGTGTAAAGTAGCCCTATAAATATTTGTTTTCATGCTCGATACAATATTAGGGGACATTCTCATAACATATTGGTCCCCAATCATCATAAATATAGTTTTTTAGTGTTTTCAATGTCCCACTTGCTAAGAAAAAAAGAGATAAAACCGCTTTAGATCACTAGCGTACTAGTACACATCTTTCCACCTAGATACCTAGGTTTCACCCTTTATGCTCAAAAAATTTACACATGTAGAAAAAATAAATTTTCACATAAAAACTCCATTTATGATCATACACACTCAAAAAATTAGCTACATATTCTTTTCACCATTTACACAACTCAATAAACCCTCAAATGTTTTCATAAAACAGCTTCAATGTATGCCAGAAAACATTGTACATGGAATCTATTTAAAATACCTCTTTGAAAACCAAATACAGACCAATATTACTCCAAAATAAAATTTTAATTACAAAAACATCTTAATAAAATCATTACAAGAGTTATAAAAGAACCCCAATTAGTATAACATTGAATGGACATGTAAAACACCCATTTTCACACAAAATTGGCACTTAAAAATCATTTTCTTAACAAATGACACCAAAACCAATTTTAAAAGTAATAAAAATTAAGGGGTAGTATTATAAAAATATATATTAATAAATTATAACTCATCTAATATTTATTACACATATAACCACCTACCATAAGTGTCAAAACCCTCAAATCCTTGTGTGAAAGTTCAACCGCACCACCGCCACACCTGAAGGGTTTTAAAACAAACATAAAACCACAATATTAGACCAATAAACCAAATATAAAACCCTAGGTTAGAATCCCTAACTAATAGACATTGGGAACTTCAATAAAAATCGAAAAAGCCTATGAAAATGGGAGAAACCCTAAGAAAATGGGGTAAACCCTAAGTGAATGGAAGGAGGAAGGAAACCCACTTACTTGAGAGATCTTGAATAAATTGCCCAAATTCTACAAAAGTTTGAATTTTCAAAAAATAAAAACTGATTGGGATTCTAAAATGAGGTTGAGGAGGTCCATTGGGGACATAAATGGTGGAAAAGAGTGAAAATTGAATGATTTATGAATAAAAAATTACCTTCTCAAATTTGGATGATTTGAGGAACCCTCACACATTTCTCCCTAATTCACGATGAAAAAGAGCTCCAAAGAGGGAGAAACGAACATGGGGGTGAACCTATGGTTGTTGGATTTTATTGGGAGTTGGAATCACTGAAAAATAGTGAAACATTAATAACATATCAAATAAAAAATATTAAAACAGGAAATGGGATTACAAGTTGGCATAATGCCTAAATAAATCACCCAAATACAAAAATATAATGAGTTCCTAAGGGGTCCAAATGGTTATGGTGGCTTGAATATTTTAGGTGAGGCCAAGTGGGAAGTTGAATGGGTGAAAAATGTTGAAAAACGAAGGAGTTATTAAGGAAACAAAATTTTGTTTTAAATCTAGAATGGGCTCACTATTTGGAAAAATCTTGAAAACTCACCTATTCTTCCAAAAATGCATGGGAAACCCCGATAACGAAGAAAGAATGGAAATTAAATTAAAAATACATTTAAAATAATTCATGGATGTGAAACATGGAATAATATGAAGTTTTTCAATATATTATATTTAAAAAAAATTATGTAAATTATTTAAATATACTTACAATTTTAAATAAACACAAAACAACATGAGAAGTATGATTCTATTATTTTATCTAACGGATTTTTACATAATAATTTTGATAAGGTTACTTTTTTAATGTTCCTAAAATAATAATAAGTTATTATGTGTATCTATGTCGATGAAATATTAATTTTAGAAAATATATAACTAGTATTAATGAGATGAAGAAGTATTTATCCTCCTTGATTAAAATGAATAAAATTATAATAATAGACTCTATAATAATTATTAAAGTAAGAATACATATTGGGGTCATTAATTAGGTTTATTTAATTATATTCTAAACATTTTTAATACATTTTATCTTTTTGGTGTTGTTTCTGACGCTTTCGTCGGGGCACGCATCTATCTATTAGCGTATGTGAAGTTGTTGCCCGCATTCCTACTTTCCATAGTTGGGATGCATCCGTCGCTTATTCAGGGGCATTTACTCCTTCATCAAAATAGGATGATGGTATGTCAGCTTCTCCTTTTTTGGATTCCTCCTCATAACTCGTTTCCTAGTCTGGGTCTCCCTCAAAGACTTAAGACATTGTTCAAGAAACTCTTCTTAGTGCCATGTCTTCATGGATGCTGATTAATTACGCTGCTTCTATTAGGAAATTCCAAGGGGTCCAGTCAGGGAAGCAACCTTTAGTCAAGGTATTAGTCACATTGGACATCACTGGCATGTCTGGATGCTAGAACACTGACACGTCTGGGTTTAATCCCCTTAGGATAGGTCTTCTCAGGGGTGCGGAAACCCGAGGCATCCCATGTCTAATTTGTGGAGTTATATTTCATAGGTATTTCTTTGAGGTTTTCCTTAACATAACATTTTTAACAAATGGTATATCATGATTTTAACATATATCGGAGATGGATAGAACTAATCATAACACTTACGGGAGTTGATCGGAAGTGTGAAACCCCTGGAGGGATCACTAATGTTGGGGCTAACACGTGGTTAGTTACCAAATTACAGCTAGGAGCAGTGATAAAGTGGGTGACATGATCTCACTAGGATGTGGTGGCCTAGTAAAGAATCAGGATGGATATGGAAGTTTGAGAGTGTATGGAGAGTTAGATGGAGCTGATGCGAGGGCGATGGTGATATTGGGCTTGAGCCTTGAAGAGACTTCCTACATATCCTCGTGACAGGGAATCAAAGTCCACATAGTTCAGCGGGGCGATGGGGCACCTAAGGAGGTGACCTGTATAGATGGTACCTGGAGTAAGTAGAAACTTTGGATTGGGGCATAACCTTATCAAAATACATGGGCTCAAGGGAAAGACTAGAACGAGACATGGGTGATGGGCTCGAACCTCGGGAAGGCTTACTACATATCCTCGAGGCAGGGAATCAAAGTTCATGTAGTTCAGGATGGCGGTATAGAATCAGGGTGTACACATAGGACAATAGCTCGATGGTATACTGGGGCTTATGCTTGGTTAGTATCCTAGGTTGTTCTGATGCCATAGGGGCATACCAAAGATGTGGATCCCAACCAAGGGGACCACAACAACTTACTGTCGATTGTGGACTACAATGGCTTAACACTGGTTGGGTGAAACAGCTTACTTTTGATTGGGGTTCGAATGGATCACCATTGATTGGGGAAAAAAATGTCTTACCATAGATTGGGTAACACCATTGCATACCATCAATTGGGGTTGACAATAGATTACCGCTGAATGGGGTTCCAACCGCTTACCACTGATTGGGGAACACAACATCTTACCGTCGACTGGAGAACACAATAGCTTACCGTCGATTGGGGTTGACAACGGATTACAGCTGAATGGGGTCCCAATGGCTTACCTATGGTTGGGGTTGAACCTCATAGTGGCTTCCTATGTACCCTATCCAAAGTACAAGGTTAAAATCCCATGTAGTTCGAATGGGTACATTTTAACATCTTGCATCACAAAAGGGGGCTTACTTTTTAATGCCATGTAGGATGTGGGTGGACCAATGTGATGTGGTCTGGACAAGTAGGTGTTGGTCTTGAACCTCAAGGATGTTTCCTACGTACCTTGACTTGGAAAGGATCAAATTCTACATAGTTCGGAAGGGAGGATACAATTTAACGTCATGTGGGACAAAGGTGAACCAACATGAAGGGGTCGGATCATGTAAGTGTTGGGCATAAACCACAGGGAGGATTCCTATGTAGTCTTCCAGGGAGAAAAGGTTCAAAGTCCATGTAGTTCGGAATGGTGGATACATTTTAATGTCTTGCGGTGTGAAGTTGAACTGATGAGTAGTGTTCAGGACAAGTGTTGGGCTTGAACCTCGTGGAGACTTTCTACGTACCATGCCTTAGAGACAAGGATCAAATTCCACGTAGTTCAAGATGGTGGATATAGTTTAATGTCATTATGGATGAAGTTGAACCAATGTGAATGGGTCGGGACAAGTAGGTGTTGGTATTGAACCTTAGGGAGGCTTCCTACGTACCCTGACTAGGAGACACAGATCAAAGTCCACATATTTCGGGATGGTGGATATAGTTTAACGTCATGCGAGATTATGGTGAACCAACGTTAAGGGGTCACGACAAGTAGGTGTTGGGTTAGAACCACAGGAAGGATTCCTACGTACCCTGCCTAGGAGACAAGGGTCAAAGTCCACATAGGTAAGGATGGTGTGTACAATTTAACATTATGCGGGACGAAGGAGAACCGTTATTAAGGGGTCGATACAAGTAGGTGTTCGGCTTGAACCCCATGGAGGCTTCCAATGTACCCTACCAGGGATAAAAGGATCAAAGACCACTTATTTTGGGGTGGTTTGGGGCTTACATGATAAGGCCGCCTAGAGAGGATGTCATGGTCGATTCTTAATCTAAGTCCACGTGAGTCATGTTCAGTGTCAGAAACAAGGGGCAGTAATGACCTGAGGATCACATCATAAAAGGTGTGTCTATGGGAAGTTGATTGGGGATTACACGTGGTTAGCTTCCCAAATTTGAAATAGGGGATTACATGTGGTTAATATCCCAAAGAGGAAATAGGGGATTACGTGTGTTTAGTAGCCCAAGGAGATGGAGATTGGGACTTACTCCAGGATGGAGGCTTGGTCGTGACAAAGCTCAGAGGGATAGGGATGGGGAAAAAGGTCTATTTTCCCATCTCTCCTCTAGTCTTTGGAACCGAAGAAGAAAGGAGGAGCAGGGGTGCTTCCTTCTACAAGAAAGGCTAGGGGATTACACCAAGATGGTTTTCCTTCCCCACAGACAAGCACTTCTCTAGCAAATAGGATCTCATTCCATGTGAGGAATATCTCACTCATGTGGAGAAGAGAAAGCAAGGAAAATGTACGATAGGGGAACCTTGCATTTATTGCATGGGGTGAGGCCACATTTTAACATCATGTGTTGGAGACAATGGTGCTTGGAAGTTTAACATCCTGCAGCTTGGATGATGTGGGTTCACTCCGCAACCCTAGGACTTACATAACAGGCACAATTTAACCCTTGGTGGAGGGAAGGTCATAGCAATGCCGTGATAAGTTGGTGTCATGGAGTGATCCACTAAGGGGCCCACATTAGAATGGCTATGCAAAGAATCAATATTCGTTAGTGTTCCAATATGAAGAATCATGAGGTTAAGAAATTCAATGTGAAACACCTCCCAAGGGACCATGAAATCACTTCGTACAAACCTAGAGGGTCATACATGAAAAGGGTTTGCGATGAAAATGGGTTCACAGGAAGGGACCTTATTAATATCCGGTGCTCCATGTAATGGAGGGGATTTGTGAAGGGATATACTTCACGAAGTGTGGTAGCCTAGCCTAGGTATAAGGCATAGGTGCATATGGAGGGTTTTTTGAAAAGTGGAAAGGCCTTCATGGATTAGGACTTCACGAATCAAGGGTACCTTTCAATGCATAGTACATCAAATCAATATGCTTCAAGAATCACAAGGACCCTTCTATAGCATGGGGTTCACATGTGTATGGATGGTACTTTGTGAAGCACAAGTGTTTGTAGAATACCCGAGTCCCCATGAGGATATCCTTCCTTGGTGATGGCTCGTGGGCTCTGTGAAGGGCATCCCTGATTGAAGAGGGGTTGTATTTGAGCTATGGGAAGGGCACTTTTCAATCCTCAAATACCTGGAAGAGCTCATTTTTTCACAGAGAAGAAAGTGCTTTGTGATTTGAGAGCTGATAAGGAGAAAGGTCGGAGTATTCATCCTTCAGGATCAAGGGGAGCCCAATATTTATAGGCGAGGAGTAGCATGAATCAGGTATGACTTGATGAGAAGCCATATGGTGCTCCACGATCAGCTGCGGATTGCGTCATGTTCTTCTTATCTGTGGAGTCGACCGTCATCCCCTCCTTAGCGTTGAGCTCTACTGGGTGCTCTGAGTGGTACCCACAAAGGCTTCCTTAAAGATCGATGGGTTCATCAAGGTTGATTTGGCTCCCTCCGTGGTGCGATGCTCTCAGTCCAGTGCATCGTAAGTATAGAGCCTCCTGCCTCTTTACTCTGTGGCGACTGTGGTGTAGGGCTATGGCTTCATGTCGGCCTCAGTGTAGGGCTACATGAATGGTATTCATGAGGAAGCCATTTTGGAGTTGGTTTTCTCTTTTCAATGCATTTTATTTTCCCATATGTTGGTGCTAATAAATGCCCCCTCCCCAGACTTGGAGTTGACAAGAAAACTAGGGTCTAAGTCTGATGGTCAATTGCAAAAAAAAAATTGTCCAATCGCAAAGCAAGGTCGCAAAGTAGGATCACGATGTGGAGATGCGCCATGCAGGTTGAGTGTGTTGTAAAGCTTACCATGGACAGATGCGCCACGAAGAAAAATGGGGTCATTACCTATTAATAGGGAAGGATTACCTCCCTTTTATCCATTCTCATCTCCGTGTTTTTGGCGATTGTGATCTCGATTCGCGAAGCTCTGCGCGTTTTGCGATTGATCTCTGGGAATCGGGCCTTTCTGCTTCATGGTTCACAGTGAGTCCTTTGACTCTGTGAGTGTGTGCTCTAGATCTTGTGTAGGTGAAGCCTGCGGCAGGGCTCTGTAGCCTGTATTTGCGATTGACCTTCATAATTGTTCTTCACAATTGGGCTCCACGATCATTCTCTGCAACTAGAACAAAAATTTGAAAACTTTGAAGAATGAATGGCTAACCAGGAAGCTTTTAGGGGGTCCTTGTGGATGTTGCCCGAAGTTAAGAAATGGAAAATAACTTGGGTATTGGGGAATAAGTACGGAGCCATTCATACCACGATTCGCTGGTGGAGCTGATATTAGAGAGCCATAAGAGCTACCCATTGTGGAAAATGGTTCCTTTATGCTAATTTCACCTCAGGGATGACATTTTGATTCTTGAAGAGGTTAGATATGAGTTGGCCTACTAGTTCCAGAGTACGTTGTGCCAGTGCTAGTGGTTCAGGGCAACTAAAGGCCATACTTGGGAGGATTTCACACCTGTCAAAACTGATTTTCTATACAATCACATGAACAATGTCGATGGGAAATCATTACAACCAAAGACATATCCCCCACTATACCACACTATTTTGAAGGAGGCCCTGGGAAACCCAGAGAATGGGTGGATTGATGAGTGGGATTTATTCCAGGGCTGAAACTTCATGGATGAATGGGCATGGGCCTACTGGGTAGGTTCCTTCGGTGAGGTGTTTGGGGTGGAGTTGAGATGAGTGGGCCTATATCAGATGGCTTGAGCCTCCCAATTTCTCATCTACCAGCTGAATTATCTGATTTTGGAGTTTTTGAGTGGGTGTTCATCGAGGACCAATACCTTATATCTTCACCATGGGGAGTTTGGTATCATCGAATGGGACTTCACAATATCTTAGGGGTCCCAATACTGGGGGAAATGTATGATGAGTTCCTTCCTTCCACGAGCACATGGGAAGACTCAAATAAGATGTCGCCACTAGAAAAGGCATTGATGGATCTGGTGTCAGGAGAGGATAAGCAGTCGGTGGATGGATTTCTATTTCAAGTGGTGATTCAAACAGTTCCTAAATTTCCCTGAAGATTGTAAGCTTTCTACAAGCCCTCTAACCTTCCCAAAGGGGGTTCAGCGAGGCAAGGAGCACTCATTCTGGTGACTCTTGGAGGAAATCCAGTGGAATATGTAGAGATTTAGTATCAATACTGAGCAGCAGTCAGTGGTTAGGTTGGTTGTGTTCATTTTGAAACATATCTTTGGTTGGATCCTACCGGTGAGGGATGTGAACATGGGCATGTGACCAAGCATGTTCATCATGTCATCTACATTAGAGATAGGGGATGAGTCAACCTCGGGGTCTTGATGCTCGCCGAATTGTATAAGGTGAGGTGGCACATCAGTGAGGGGAAGAATCCACAGAGGATATGCGGGCCATTACACCTTCTGTATGGGTGGATAGCAATGCATATTAAAAGAATCTATGAATATTCAAACCCCATATCCCCTCCAGGATTGGATTTCTGCCCAGCTATTCTGAACACTGTGGGGAGATTCCTGACCAAGATGACTCTGCAGTTAATACTAAATCGAGTCTGGAAGGAAGACAAGTTCAACTTACCCCCATTCTCATTGCCAATAGGTTTGTTCAATGATGATGGCTAGAGAATAGAAGTGCATTGGTTCTATCTCCAGGCCTTTTAGGGTGGAGTCCTGGTGGTCTGGGTTGACTGTGATTCTCTCTCTAAGCCATACACCCCGTAGCACTTTGTGATGCAATTCTAGTGCATGTAGCGGCTGACCCCGTGGGTCTACTTGGGGGTGCGCTACTAGTACCACCTATGTGTGATGACGTAGATGTGGCTCATGTTCATATGGGACTATGGGAAGATTCAGAAAGAGTTTCATCCACCCACATATTCTTAAGGGTTGGTGAAAGAGTACCCCAAGAGCTGGGAGGTGGCCTACCCAAGGGAGAGGCTGAAGTAGCAAATTGTCTGTGCCAATGAAGGAGTTCCTCTCCAACCTCGAGGTTGGGTCCATAAGGCCATGAGAAAATCTCATGGTGGTAGGGATGTTGTGGCGGTGAGACCTGCACCGTTCGAGAGGAAATCGATGGCAGCAGACCCAATGGTCCCATAGGAGCATATTCACTTATAGGGGAGGCCTCCATGGGGATTTTTCCAAATATCCATCATAACTTTGGGAAAATGGATGCTTAACATATATATTCCCAAGAATGCCATATTATCGGAGGCTTGGGACATTTGGGATGTAAAAAGACAATTCCTCAACCTGTTTGAGATGTGTCACCACCTAAACCATCTCAGGATGGATTTTTTGGGGATTGGTCTTGTTAGGGCTAGCTTCACGGTATCCTAGGTAGAGGGGGAGAATTAACTTTCCTAGATGGAAGATTTGGTGCATTTCTAGGGTGTTCCTAGTCCAATGATGGATCGATCGAGTAAAGGTGTTTCTTGATTGAACGACCCCTTCACAGTTTTCATCCTCCAAACTAAGAGAGTGCTTCCCTCTACCAAGGAGTCAGATGAGTCCACCTGGGGGGAAGAGGCCAGTGTAGGGAGCCCTCTGGAGGAGGGTGTGGTTAGAAACATAGACTCGAAGCTGGAAGATTTTGAAGAGTCCCTTGAGGTAAAATCATAACCACTTCCATGGAGTCTTCATCCGGGTCATTTAGGACTTCTAAACTAATAATTTTAACTGTGAAGGAGGGCCTCATGCACAAAACATACTCCTATAAAATAGTAGATACAGCTGTGGTATCTTCGGGATCTGCACCCGTGGCTATGGTAATTACTATGCTTAGTAGGGTGGTGACACCCAAGGTGGTCCTCCCAGAGCCCTTAGACTTCCCAACAATATATAGAGGTCCACGCCTCAGGGTTCCAATTGCAACAACTTAGGAGACAGACCAACTATTTGATAACTGTAAGTATTATTCATATAATACGTAATAGTCATCCATTAATTAGGTTAGCTGATGTTTTTGTGAATCTTGTATGAATAGTTCTTCAAATGGCACGGGCTGCCTTGGCGAGGTTGGTTGGAGCTCCTGAGACTAACTTTCCTAGGGGAATGCCAGTGGTCATGGAAGCAGATGTTTGAATAGACCAAGATATAGTGATTCCAATCACTGGTGGGACCATTAGCAGAATACAACCTGAGAACATTGAGCTAGGATCTGACGACGAGGATAAACCGGGCAACACAGGTCTTGACATACCTGATCAGACACTAGATGCAGACCCTGCTAATGATTTCATAGAGGTGATTCCTATATACGAACTTTCCAACCCCGAAGACTGGTATGAGATGGCCTTTGATGAAGAGGAGATAAAGATCATCCATTTTCGGTCATGGAAACTGATCAAGTGCTTCATCAGGAAGACTCCTCAAACGCAATGGATAGACCAAATGGAGAGGCTTCGTTCCTGGTTGTGTGAGCTATGCACTAGGGGAGTGGATGTCCAGCATCCTCATATGATCATTTGAGACCTCATGGAAGAGAAGATTCAGAAGCATGATCATGGCCTTGGTGTGAGCTAGAAATGGAGGAAATCGGTAAAAATCAAGAGGTTCCAAGAGGCTGAAAGTGATATTCAGCAGTTACAGACACAATCGGATGAGTATTCCACTTTCCTCGATGCACAATCAGAGATTTTGTAGAACCTAAAGGTCTAGTTGGTGGAGGCTGAAGAACGGATTGAGCAAACCTCTAAAGAGATGGCCATCATCCAAACCGACGAGGAGTGAGCCCAGATTGTGGCTGATGAACTGTTCCCCATCTCTGTCGAGGAGGAGTAGGAGCTAAACAGACAACATCAGATCCTGAACGCCACAATCCAGAGACTGGCGGAGCTAAAATTCTCAATCAAAGAGGTCAACCCATACATGGGAGGGGCTGATCCTCAGGTGTTGTAATTCTTGTAAATTTTTAAACATAATTTCAGTAATTGATTGTTTATGTTGTATGCATGCATGGGCTCAGTAATTTATTTTGGTCTACTACTTGTCTATCACATTCGTGAAACATCCAACGAACAATCCCAAAGCTCATGTGGGTCAGGCCCAATGTGAGAAACAAGGGATCCCTACTTCATTATTCCATCTGAACATGAGTGTTCTGACCAAGCTTTGGGCATATGGGGTTTGAACAACCAACCCGAGTTTTCGGGAAGAAAGGGGGAGGCCTACTTCAAGGATGAAGTTCTCATAACAGTTGAAGTGCCATTTTCCCAACGTGCTCTAGTTCATGAGAGGGGTTACTCCAGGTGCATCAAAACCAATCCGAATATAGGGAAATGGAAAGTGTGAATCATGATACCCAAAATTCGGAACACTATAGAGGTGGCGTGACAATGAAGGATAACTATTGACCATGTTCAAAACACAGTATCCATATCATGTTATCCTATTATGGGGACATCAAATGAGGGTCAACCATTGACCATGTTTGAAACATGAAGACTGACTCAAAAATTTTATCTATTAGTCTTTCATAACATTGGCCCAGAACATTAGGCAAGCCATAGGCCGAGCATTCGTACTACTAGGGGTTCTTTTAGGTGTGAAAAAGGATGAGGGTCTGAATAAAGAGTACGAAAACCGTGAGGGGTGGAGTGATGGTTTGTTCAAAGGGATTCCAACACTCTTGAAATTAAACCACCATGGTGAAGACACATTAGGTGAGCGCATCAGTCTAATCAGGGTTCATACCTACTTCTAAACAGGACCTCTCTGGTAAGGACCTAGAATGCCTTGTAGTTTTACACCATACCAATTACGATAATAGACACGTAGCTTAATGTTGTATGGTGAGGATAGTGCACATAGTTTTAAGGTTATATTTCCTGGACCAAGATCAGGGTTGAGGGGCTAGAAGGGTTAATGTCCCTAGGAATGGGCTCATGGCGAAAGACCCAGATGGCACAAAGTATCCCATATGGATGACAATCAATACAAATGTAGTTATTAAAGCATGGTGTGGCCAGAGATCAATGCTGGTAGGGATAATCCTCTCTGAAGAGGAAGCTGATGCATCCTATGATTAACATGGGGCATCCTGAACTTGTTCAGGGTAGGACCACAGTTTAGTGTGATGCATTGAGGACATATGTACCCGTGCAGTTTAATGTCATACGATAGGAATGGCAGTGAAGGGGGAGATCCTAGAATGAGATAACATGATGAGGTAGCTATAAAACCAATGTGAATGAGGACATAAGAAGTCCTCACCAAACCATGAATCCCTAAGGGACGTTTTTTTATAGCTTAAGGGATCGAAATTGAAATTTAGGTTGCAGTCAAGGTGAAGTTCTTGTGCATTCCTATGTACCCCATTAGGATAGGAATCAAGCTACACATAGTTCCAGAATCACAGTTTAATGTCATGCGGGAAGACAAGCCTATGTGGTATGGCTACACCAGTACACCCCCCACCAACACTATTAAGCCCACATGAGTCGTTCTCAATGTGGGAAACAAGGTGTAGTGGTGAGATTTCCTTGGTATAGGATGGAACACATTAGGGGTAGTGGGATTTCAAGTGAATGACATCCCAAAATTATTGACCCACCTAATTAACACACATAGGTGTGCAGAGGTGTAAAACCGTGTGCTAGAATTCCACATGAACATAATGGAATGGGAAGATGTGAATCATGACACCTGAGATCTAGATCACAATGATCATGGTGTGACGATAGAGGATAATTGCTGATCGTGTTCAAAAGATAGTATCTGCTTCGCATTATCCTAGAATGGGGACAAAAAAATGAGGGCTGACAGCTAACCATGTTCAAAACACGGGACCTGTCACAAATGTTTTCTGAGTTCTTTAGGGGCATTGGCCGAAGATGGTAGGTAATCCAATGTGGCATGATACCATGCTATAAATGGGGTCCCTTTTAGACATGGAAGAGGATGGGAATCCAAATAAAGGGATCATGATGTGGGGACATGAAATGAAGGGATGTTAATGTGAAAATTCCACACCTCGGACTCTTTTCCACGCTGTATTTTAGTACAAAAATGAGACATGTCATATAGAGGAAGTCGAACCCATTTCTGAGGACAAGGGTCCTGAATTCGCACACTCCTAGATTAAGTTCGTATAGTGGACCATTAATAGGGGACCTAGTTTGATGGACTGTGCACAGGGTGGTGAAGTAGCCAAACCCGACATGTAGTTCCCATAGAGATATCTTAGTTTAGGGTCATAGAACTCAGACCATGTTGGGAAAAGACAAGGGAGGCACATGGTTTGGCTGTTGAAAAACCTGATGTGAATGACAACCCAAGAGTTACTTACCACACCACATTTTCCCAAAAGATTTCAGGCCAAAGGGCCAAAAAGGGGGTAAGATTTAATATCCCTAGGGCTAGACATATAGACAGAATGTATGGGAATTATTATGTATCCCATAAAGATGGGAATAAAGCTCTACGTAGTTCTAAGAATTTCGTGTAGTTTTACATCTTACAGAAAGGATGTGAAGAGATCTTTGTTTAAAGTTTTAGAGATCAGACCATAGATAAACGAGACTCTTCCAAACGGGCTCCAACCTTGACCAAATCCCTAAGACTATGGGAGCTACGCTCTGTGTGGGAAAAAATAGTGGAGAAGGTATTTGAAACTTGTGGAATCCATGAAAAGGATAAATTGGTGCGGAGCTTCGAATGACACCTCATCGTGGCTTTGTTCTCCTAACGTGAAAACGCACACTGAGGGATAGCACCAAGAGTGACAAAATTCCACTTGGAAATGATGGGGTGGAAAAGGATGTGAATAATGCAACCAATATTTAGGGAATTATGAAGGTGGTGTGGAGATGGAGGATAATTATTGATCATGTTCAAAACATATCATCCATATCGTGTGACCTGAAATGGGAAAAACAAATGAGTGATGACCGCTAAACATATTCACAACGTGAGACTTTTATCGATTTTTTCTCAAGGTCTTCAAGGATGTTGGCACGTAATGGTAGGAGATACCTTAGGCCAAACATTTGTACTATTCGAGGGTCCTTTTTTACATGAAAGATGATGAGAGCCCAAATGAAGGGATACATGAATCCTAAAAGTTGGTGGTAACATGTCTTGTAGAATCTAACACTCTGGGTCCTGAACCAGAGTGCTTCTACGCACATTGGTGATCTTCCAAAGAGGTTCGAGGGGCTCAACTTAAGACTGGATGACTCAAAAATATGATAATAGGGTAGGGTAATGAAGATATATTAGAATAAAGTGGTATGTGGTGTGGTTGTTAAGAACCTGACATGAATGAGGACATAAGTCCATACCACACCGTAAGACACTCTCCTAGGGGAACTCAGGCCAGGGGTCCAGGAAGGTAAGTAGGTTTCTATGAAATGGTATTTTACTTGAAGGATAAGTGTTCGGGAAGACCTATGTATCCCATAAGGATGGGAATCAATCCATACATAGTTCTGAAGGATGTTGTGCGGTTTAACGTCATGCAACAAAGATGCAGATAGGGGAAAGGTATCTCAACAAGGGATGTGTATGGAATGGTGGGTAACCTAATGTGAATGAGAACATAATCCCATGCCACACCATACAATCCCAAACTAGGACTTGGGAAAGGGGGTTAAAAGGTCAAGGGATCTAGGACAGGAAGTCCCAACTTGTTCGCAGTTTAACGTCCTATGGTGGGTACGATGGTGCTCTTAGTTTAAGGTCATATGTCACAGACTGTAGACACCCCCTTTAATTTCATGTGTGTGGGATAGATTTTAAGAAAGGATAAATCATCATCCCTATTTTTTGTGAGACCATAGAATGAAAATATTGACTAAGGATAGCTGCTGAACCTATTCGTGACACAATATCTGTATTGTGTGATAAGGGATGGGGGAAAAAATTGAGCATCAACTATTGACCGTATTCTCAATATGGGACTTGTATCAATTTTTTTCTTGGGATCCTCGAGGATGTTGACCCGAAATGGTAGGAGAGACCTTAGGCCAAAAATATGTGTCGTTTGGGGGTCCTTTGGGATGTGAATGATGGAGAAAACCAAAATGATGGGACACATGAAGAATGGTGGGACCTGTGTAGTTTAACGTCTTATAGAAAAGAAAAAGATTTTGGGGTATCTTAGAGGGATGTATGCGGTGTGGAAAAAATAGTCCGGCATGAATGGGGAAAAAGAGTCCATACCACACAATCCTAGGTGAGAAACTAGGTCCGGGTCCCAGGAAGGTTGAGGGACCTGAGACAGGAAGTCCCAGCCTGTTCACAGTTTAATGTCTTGCAATGAGGATGATGGTGATATTAGTTAAATATCATAGAGCTTGGACCATAGAAATGTGATATTTTATGTGGGTATTGCATTACCAAAACTCCTAATCCCACATGAGAAATGATCGGTGTGGGAAACAAGGAATAGGACCAGGCTCTCTCCAATATATAAGGGTACGACATCTGGACTAACACTCCTACCCTAGGAAGACTGATGTTTGAAGGGATAACAAGACAAAATTAATCATTTCACCCAATACATGGGACATACATGGGTGGTGGAAATGATGGAGGATGATTATTGGCCATGTTCGAAACACAACATCCACATTGTGTGACCTCGAATGGGAGAAAAAAATGAGTTTCAACCACTGACCATGTTTGCAACACGGGACTTGTATCAATTTTTCACTCTATAATCTCAAGCATGTTGGCTCGAAATAGTAGGAGAGACCTTATGCCAAACATCAATACTGTTTGGGGGCCCTTTTGGATGCAAGAGATGATGAAGACCCAAGTAAAGGGAGTGTGTGAAGCATGAATGTGCTTGTGTAGTTTAATGTCATGCGGGATGAGGAAAGAGGTGGAGACCTTCAGGGAGAGGGATTCATGGTGCGTTCATGATTAACTCGATGTGAATGAGGGAAAAAGCTAGCACCACACCATGTGGTTTGACCCAATGGGAGATCCTTAAGTTTGGGGATGGGCCAACGGATTAAATTCCCAAGCATTCATATGTATCCCGTAAGGATGGTAATCAAGACATACTTAGTTTTTAAAGGGGCCACATAGTTTAGTATTGTGCGGTGAGGAAGTGGGAGAATAGAAGAATTAGGAGGGGAACATAGTGCAATCATTGTAATCCTGACATGAGTGGGGGCCAAATAATCCTACACCAAACCATGTGGGATCTTCCAAGAAAACTATTCCCTAGTAGAATAGTCAAAGAGAAGAGTTGGGGGATGGACTTAAGTTGAGTCATCTAAACGTTCCAACATATCCCTTGAGGATGGGAATCAAGCCATATGGAGTTCTTGAAGGTTCCATGTGGTTTAACATCATGCGGTGAGGATGAATATTGAGTAGTTTTACTTCCTTCATTCTAGAATAACGACACATTTTAGCATCATGTGGTGAAGATGGAATAGTTTAAGGTCATATGGGACCACACAGATCTTAGTTTATGGTCATAGAACTCAGACTATTTTACAGTTTATCATCATGTGGGATGGAAAAGCAGTTTAATGTTATGCATGACATAACATTTTAAGGTCATTAGAACCGTGCTACTCAAGAAAAGTATTTCTTGAGGAATTTGGAATTTATGGGAGGAGTTATATACTTGTCATCCATGGTAACTAGGGAGTACGTTCCATTGGGGTAAACCTTTTGAATGATGTATGGTCCTTCCCATTTGGGCTCCATCTTTTTTGGTTTCCTACTAGGTATCATTGGTGTTATCAGGGCCAACATCAGGTCACCATGCAAGAAAGAGCAGAGGAAAACCTTCTTTTTGAAAGCTCTGGCTATCTTGTTCTGATGCCTTTCTAGATTGTGCAGGGTATAGAACTTGTTCTTGTCGAGTGCTTCCAATTCAGCCAGATGGATTTTAGCTACCTAATTCAGTGCTTGATGATCATAGATAGCTATTCGTAATTAAGGCAATTGAATCTCGATGGCAAGGAAAACCTTTGTTCCATACACTAGAGAATATGGAGCCACTAATGTGGAATTGAGAGTCATTGTCTGATAGGCCCAAAGGATGTTGGGGAGTTTTTTCAGCCAACTCTTTTTGTTCTAACCAACCATTTTCTACAATATGTTAGAGGGTGTTTTGTTGAACACCTTGATCTTCCCATTTACTTTTACGTGATAGTGGGAGGTATGGTTAGAACAGATGTTGTACTTGGAATTCAATTTCTTCAACTAGGCTTCCTAAAAGTTGGTGTCATTATCGGTGAGAATGGCGTGAGGGACTCCAAATCAGTAGATGATGTTGGATCTCAAAAATTCCAAGATAGAGTGGGCCTTCACCTCCTTGAAAAGAATTGCCTCTGCCCACTTGGAAAAGAAATATGTAGTGTTCGGGATGAATCTGCATTTGTGAGTTGTCACCAGTGGATATGGCCCCATGACATCGAGTCCCCAGACTGCACAGGGCCAAGATTACTTGGTAGAGTGGAGAGGCTCTAGAGGCCGATGCAAAAAAGTTGTCTTGAATTTGGCACGTATGACAACTTTTGGAAAACTCAATGCTATCACGGATCATGGTGGGCCAAAAATACCCCAACCTCCGGATCTGGTGAGACAATTTTGGCCCAGTCTGATGAGCCCCGCAAGAACTAGCATGAACCTATTACAAGACTTGATAGATCTAAACTCCTTGAATGTAATAGAGGATAACCCCATCAAACCCGTAGTTGTAGAGGATCTGCTCAAGGCCGGGACCGATCTGAAGGGTAAATAGCAATGTGCAGTGTCGGATTCGCTTGTGATCAGCTCAATCTTCAAAAAGATTGTCGTATTATAGGTACTTGATAAAAGGGTTCCTCCAATCAAGAGTTAATTCCATCAATTCATCTGGGGGGCCTGGATGTCCTGACATAGAGGCTCTAGAAGTAAGGTGGCTTACCAGCGAGCTATCATCATCAACTGGAGTGATGGGGGAGATGACTCTCTGGTGTGCCACATGGATAATCAAATTATCTTGATCAGGCTTTGCAAGAGATGAAGCTTGGCTGGACAAGGTATCAGCTAGAACATTATGGTATCGAGGGACATGGGTAACCTCAGGCCGAGATGAGAACTAGGCCATCAGCTGAAGGGTGCATTCCAACAGTGGTACGAGCTTTGGCTTTATGATGACATAGTCACCATTGATCTAATTTATGATTACTTTAGAGTCCCCTTTAACATACAAGTGGGGAACGTCAATATTGAGAGCCAGATTAAGGTCAGTGATGAGAGCCTAGTACTCCACCTCATTGTTGGTACAACCTTCTAACATTATGAAAGAATACATAAAAACAGCTTGTGCTATAGTGATGAAGAAGATACCCAAGCCCACTCTGTTAACTTTGGGGTCATTGAGCCATCTTCCGGTAGAGCTCTAGGAAGCACCATCAAAGTATATTTTCCAGCAAATAATGGATTGTTCTACTGAGAGGATTGAATCATTGGAAAACTCAAGGTCCTGGGACTGGTCCGTAGGAGTTGGATGGTCATAAATAAAGTCTTTCAATGATTTCCCCTTGATAGCCTCTGAGGGACAAACCTAATGTCAAAATTTTGGAGGATCACTACCACCGAGCTAGATGACCAGTAAACATGGGGTGGTTCATGATATACTTTAGTGGATCCACTTGGGACACCAGTTGTACCTCATGGTGCAGTAAGTAATGTCGTAATTTCTATACTACAAATACTAGTACAAGACAACTCTTCTTGATAGGGGAATATCTAGTCTCTGTGTTGGGGAGCATGCAGCTGAGATGGTAGATATTGTTCTCCATTCCCTCGTTTTTCTTCTAGGTTAGAAGGGAGCCAAAAGATCATTTTAGGGAGGTCACATAAAGGACCATCAGATTTGTAGAAATGGGTGGAATTTGGACTAGAGGTTGGAGCAGATACTGCTTTAATTCCTCGAAAGTAGTCTGAAATTATTTTTTCCACTGATAGATAGTGCCTTTCTTCATAATCCTAGAAAATGTATTACACTTTCCTGCCAAATTCGCAATGAATCGGCGCATGTAGGACAAGTTAACTTGAAAGCCTCAAAGATCATAAATTTTTCTTGGGGGAGACATATGGCTCATGGCATTGATCTTATCTGGGTCTATCTTGATTCCCCGATATTTGACAAAAAATCTGAGAAACTTTTCAAAGGTGACCCCAAAGGTATAATTCAATGGGTTCATCTTTAAGTGGAAAGAATAGATGAAGTCGAACAATTTATCAAGGTCTTTGAGATGGTCCTAATGCTGGAAAGATTTTACCAACATATATTCTACGTAACATTCCCCTAATGTCCCGAGGATCTACTTAAATAGGTTATGCATGGCACACTGATAGGTGGAACCTTCATTCTTTAGGCCAAAAGGCATTACCTTGTAGCAGAAAGTACCTTTTGGTGCCTTGAAAGTTGTAGACTCCTCATCCTCAAGATTAGTTTAGATTTGGTTATACCTGGAATACCCATCCTTGAAGAATAGGGCCCGGAACCTAGATGTAGCATTGGATCAATAGCTTCGTCACGGGAAGGGGGAAATCATCCTTCGGATAGTGACAGTTGAGATTCCAGAAGTCGATGCAGAGTTCGATTTGTCTGTTCTTATTTTTAATGGGAACAATGTTGGATATCAATCTGGGGTACTAGACCTCTTTGACAAATTTTTATCTGATTATATTATCAACTTCGGCCTTAACTATGGCACTATGATAAGTGAACATATTCTTGGGAGGCTACTTAAAACTCTTGGTGACTTGTTGGGAGACTAAGGAGGTAGACGGATACTTGTGGATCTAGTCCCAGATTTTCATTATAATGCTAGGAAAATACATCTCGATGTTGCTTTAGGAATTCCATGAACTATTGTTTCTCTTCGATAAGCATAGCTTTACTAATCAAGGTGGGGTTCAGATCTGTCTTGCTAATGAGGTTCACCAGTACCAGTTCATCGACTGTGGTGGAGACACCCTCCTCAAAGAAGGAGGGTGAATCTTCCAAATCCTCTTCTTCACTTATGATGGATAGATCCTTGGTGGGAAGAGATTCCTCTGAGTCAACAGATCATGATGGGAAGCTTGTTCCAGACTGAGCAGTGGTAAACACTACATTGGGGAACTTTTTTGCTACTAAAACCAAAACAATGAATGTTTTCGATCTAATCCTATATGGTCTTCATCCAAAGGGGCCACACTTACTGATATCGAAGTAATAGTGGCTCGTTAGCTTGAGACGGTTTATCCCAACCTATAAGAATAAGAAAGTATGTTTTATTATCATTGCCATGGGGTGGACATCTCAATACCATATGGAGGTAGGGGCTCTTGGATCACTCGAGCCGGATTTTTTTAGGAATAATAGGTGATATTCATGAATCTCTTAGACTTGGGAATGTTCTTCCCCCTAATTCTAGAAACAAAAAAATCATTTCCCCATATCTGGGGTTGTATCCTCCAATTGATAGATCGGAAAAATGTAGGCATTATCCAGGTCTATCCATGGTTCGGCCACAGCCGTAGTGTGTTCAACCTCGTTCTCTTGAATCTACTTTTCTTTTCTCTTGTAATATTCGGAATCCATGTAGAGGGATTCACTAGAGGCAAAGGGAGATGTGCCATCTTTTAGTATTCCCACTTGACCATTAAGGGAGTACTTAAGGAATAGGTGATACGATAAAGGGACTGATGCATGCAGGTGGAGACATGGCATGCCCATCAACGCATTATAGGTGGTGTCCTAGTAGACAACCATGAACTTGGTTCTAGAAAATAGGCCACTGAATTGGGTCTTCAGGTGGATCTTTCTGACTGATTTTTGTTTTTTCCTATCATAATCTTGGATTTTCAGGTCAGAGGGACTCAGATCATCCTCAAAAAACCCCATCTTCTAAAGTTTCTAGGTTGGGATTAGGTTGATCCTAGAGCCTATGTCGACAAGGCAGCAACGTACCTCCACACCATTGAAATGGCTAGTGATGTACAATGGGCGGATGTTCCCCTATATGGGATAGCCTTCATCTTCTATAGAGGAAGAGATAATGTTCTGGAATTCAACATGCTCGACTGCCTCAGCATGAAAGGATTCTGCAGCTGCTACCTCCATCTCTAACTGAAGGGGGATTCTTAAAGCTTCAGTGAGGGCTTCACGCATAACTGATGACAGGAGAAGGGATTCAAGGATAGAGAGCCTTTCTGGAATTCTAGAAATATGATTGAGTACATCGTAATTCTATTCCAAGCATAAACTTCTTCTTATAGGAGGTCGTTCTACTGTAGGGGGATGCTCTCCCTTCCGGTTGAATCAGCGGTTGACTAGTGCTAGGGATGTTGCATTTCTTGCTAGTTGAAACTCATAGAGAAACTACCAGATGTGGCTCAAATGACTAAAGCTGGTCCATAGAAGAGCATGGCGGATCACAGTGCGGTCGAGGAGGCTCTTCCAAATCAAGTAACACAAATGGCAGCGAAAGAGGACCTGATGAAACTATATGAGAAGGTTGCACGTGATGAGCTCTACACTAGGTCAGCTGTCAAGTTTCAGTGGCATGCACAGCTTGCCTAGAAGTACTGACTGAGGCACTCTGATGACCCATATAGTCACGGCTTCATCGGCACTGGTGATGGCTGGGAACATTTTTAGGATCCGTCTGGCGCTCCTCGCTGTCATAAATCAAATAGGGGTTTAACAGCTCTACGGTGTTAACCGAGTTGTACCATTGATCATCACCTAAAAAAATCCTCCACTACTGAATGGATTCTAGGGGGAATTTTCATTTTCAGGGGAATGAAATTTCTGAGAGTACAGGAGGATAATGAAATCAGCAGGGGACTTCATTTTCCCTTGCATCATCGATGCCTACTCTTCTGGGAAGAGGAAGGTTGAGCCGTTGACGTAGAGGTATTGGTTGTGGGGGATATGGGGTCTTCTGAAGGCTCAGGTCGATTCATTCATGAATGGATAATACCATGGTCACAGGAAACTGCCTTACAATCCATATAGTCATCATAATTCTAGGATCTATAGTTAAAAACCAGATGCCACTCACCTTCATTGTCACTGCCGCTATCTGGCTTCATGAAGACACATGCCACCTATGCCGGATCTACGCCTAACCTGACAATGTTGTTATCAACCTGGTAATGAAGCCTGTTTTAAACACATATCACTATTTGAGGCTATTCCCAAAGATATGATGTTAGGTATAGTAATTGGGGCAATCAGTGAGATTTTCCTCTTATGGCCTCTTGCACTCATACAATCGTACAATTCTACGTTCCATGGAACTACGGAAATAACTAGGGACCTGAGCCTCATTAAATGAGTAGGTATGGTATCTCCTGTCTAAGAAGGGGGTCTGGGAGACTGGCCCTAACTAGGGGCTGGAGGAGCCTGTCGAGGAGGTGGAACCTAATTATCTCACCTAGGTGGTGTTTCCGCATTATATTGGGGCTCCTACAGATTCTGAGGCATGTGTTTTTGGGCCAGAGGTTGTACTTCAGTTGGAGGGCCTCTATAAGGCTATGGAGGTGGCTCTATTGGTAATAACTCTAGTTTCCTTGGAGCCTCTATTTGCACCACCACGGTGGCCTTATCCTTAATGGCTTTCTCGTGGGAATTGCAGGAGGCAAGGGACATTCCTGCTTGGCCGACAACAATGATTCCTCTAGCCACTAGGTCTTATCAAAGAAGTCTTGGAATCCCCTAATTTAATTATGAGTAATGAGATAGGGGTCTAGTTTGTTCTTGATAATCCCCACACACATTTTCAGCAGTTGTTCCTGTGTCAGCGACATATCCAAGGAGTATGTGAGGCCTTTCCACTAGGCGACAAAGTCTGTGATGCGTTCGGTAGGCCTCTGCTTGCACTTGAAGAGGTATGTAATACTCGCCTTTTAGGTGGTAGAGTTGAACTACTAGAGAAAATTCCTATGGAGATCTTCCCAGCCGGCAACTAACCTGATGGGTAGCTAGTTGTACTAGAAAAATTAATGACCTTCCAATGTCTATACAAAACACCAGAGTTTGGTGGCCTCCTACTATTCTGGAGTTCTCAGCATGGGTCCAATCCTTAAAATGAAGTGGTCCAGGTGATGTAGTGGGTTTCCTATCTGATTAAAGGGGGTAGGTGAGATTTTTGATACATGGGGGTGCTAACATATCATCCACCCACATTGTATACAGCTTTCCATCAGATGGGATTGCCACCTATCGAGTTTCCAACACCTCGAGGTGGGCAATGAGTGCCACCATTGGGTCATCTGGGTGGGGATTCCTATCTTGAAGAGTTTCGTTAACCACCAGTGTGTTGGCAGGTTCATCAACAAAATAAGAAATCCCAATGGTTAGTGGGATGACCTATGAAGTAGCTAGGGAATCTGAGCTGGGTCCTGGAGATTATCATGCTACTTGGGTGGGTTTTGAGACATATATTATGCCCTCTTTCCATAAGTTCCAGACTTTATTCTGTCTACATGGGTAAGATGGTCAAGGTCACCCGGAGGCAATTCATTGTGGGATTATTTTACCTACCCCTACTGCCCTGGCTGAGGATCGCCATAGTCTGGTTGCCACTCCATGGCATGTTCATCAAGGTGGTCATTGTCCATCCTCTTATGCTCTGCAAGCTGTTGATGCAACGTGGATTTTTTGAGATCATCCTCAATCTTTTTCACTAATCCATATGGGTTGTAGGGTTTGATAGATCTTAGGTGTTCTTTTCCTTTATTGGTATTCTGGTTGAGGATTAATGATTCGGTGGGCACGGGAATACCCATTAGATTTCTCTACTGGTGAGTAACCCTTCCCAATAGATCCAATAGTTGTGGAACTCTCCCATGGGGTAAGTTTTCTCCAAGGAGCTATGCCTCTATCTCTTACTCTGATAGATCATCCATGTTAACCATGACTCTAACAAGTGGCATATCATCGATATTCCTTGATAATCCTTCCAAGAACTTTAAATCTCTAAACGCATTAATGTTGGAGGTTCCAGTGGCGACTGGGCGACTCAGGGCGCTTGGCCACATGGAGCACTGCCAAGCCAACCACATGACATTGTTGGCCAATGTCCTAAAAGTGTGATTGACTCATGGAATAAACCACTCACTAATAATGAATATGGAAGTTTGTCACCCGTAGGGTTCGGTGAAATCATGTGACTTCCTCCTAGGTAAGCAATTCTGGTGCACTGAAGATGGCGGTCGCAATTGGCCAGAACATTTCTGGGAAATGACCCGCTGCAAGGATATTCCAAAATCTCCTTGACTTAGACCTAGGATTTGTCCCTTGGTTTCCCCACTCATCAACTGGGGGTGGATGGGGAACTGGTAGTGACACAGAAGTAGACCGCCGAGGCAGTAGACTGGTCGGTGGAGAATATGACGAATGAGCTGACAAGCCATCACATCTCAGGTTTTCATGCGACGAATGAGATGACAGAGCTACTGCATCTTGGTAAGACGAGATGGCGACCACGGATTCTAGATTAGGTTCTACGGTCGACGATGGTCATACATTCTATTGTTCATCCTTTAATGGTCCCTATAATAGCTCTCTATGGTCTCTAATCGAAGCAGAGGATGACCCTGTTGACAATAGGGAGGATTGCACAGACAGACCCTGGGAAGGGGCCAAATCTTCCTCCTCTTGGATGTATCTACAGAGGTAGGAAGAAATCTAAGGGACCTCACATTCTAAAAGGATGAAGCTAATATGTCGTGTTCCTACCCCGGACCTTGACATAGAGGATAGAGGTGAGGGTTCCATTTCCAAATCACATTTCTCCTCGGAATCTGAGAAATAGAAAGGCTTAATTATAGTCTGAATCTTCTCAGCACTCTTTTTATGGGGTTGGCGACCAGCCCTCCTGCCACGGGATAGCTCTTCGGGATAGGTTAGATTTTTGGATTGAGGCGAACCTTCGTCTGAATTGATGTTGGGCCTCTTGGGTGAGTTGGGGAGTGAGGAGCACTTGTAAAGATGTCAAAGGTAATACTGGGAGGACCTCAGTGTCCAGTGGTTGATGCGTGGAGGGAATCTCTGTGGAAAGTGCTAGAGCGGGTAGGATCTTCGCTGGATAAGGTAGGCACATGGTTAGGGACTCCATGCTTATTTTCTTTGGCAGTGTCAGTATAAGGAGGGTCCCCATACTATTCAAGCCGAACATACGTAGGACCTCTGTGTTGGGTGCCTATGAAGTGAGGAAAACCTCTTCTTGTCTAATTGATATGACAAGGAGGACCCTCGTCAGCTGCTGGAAGGACATGGGGAAGACCCCCAGGCTAACGGTTGACTGGATAGATAACTTCTTCGCATTAGCGACTTGTGATGGGAGGAACAGCTTCGTACCTGAGGTCATGGGTGCATAATATACTTTAATACTGGTTGTCACCATAGTAGGGAAGACCCTCATTTGTATTGAAGATGGCATGGGGAGGACATTCACACCAAACATGGGAGTGGGATGGGCTTGCACTCTCATAGGTGACGGTACGGGGAGGACCTCCATATGAGGTATCATTTCCATGGGTCATCCTGTAGTGGGTGCGACCTGTCTTAAAAACCAGGAGATTCGACTCAGCCATCCCATGGGGTGGTTGCAGCCTCAATCTAGGTCAGGCATATGAGTTCCCCTGCTCATTATAAATAGGGGGATTATGGTATGCGTTAGAGATGGCACGGGCCATTGTAGTCATCAACGTTGACGCCCCTCAGTGGGAATTCTCTTCAGTCTGCGCCCGATGCTGGCAGCGGGTCAACCGGACTGGGGCCGGTGGTGCAGGCTCAGAGCTTACCTGTTCCTCAGCTCGTGGGGTCAAGTGGTGATGTTGATGCAACCTATTGGGATCCCTCCTTAGTAACCCCTCGGGCAGAATTCCAACAGGGCTGGATGGGACATCCCTAACCTCATTAGCATAGGGGAGGGATTCATCAAAGAATTCCAGGGAGAGGCTCCCAAAATGGTTGTACATCAGATTGGGGAGTAGTGGCTCCCTATATGGCCCTTAGGGGTGGTGGTGGTGATGAGTTGTAGAATCCTATATGTCTTGTAGGTCCATATGTCGGGTTGGGATAATCCCCTCTTCCTCATATCGTCTAATGAGGACATTTATCACCCATCTTTGAATGATTTCATAAGTGGTGATGGGGCGTGGTCACCCAGTAGCCGTGGACATGGAGGCTTCCATGGGGGATAAGAGGCCTTGTGGGATTGTCTCATAGATGTTTCCCCTACCCCTGTGTCAATGGTTGGGTGGTGATCAATTTTCTATTATGACAGCTTGGGTCATGCAAACCAGGGATATTTAACCCTTAGCGTAGAAAGAAGGAAAGAGAAATCCAGTGCCCCAGTGCCATTTCATCTTCCATGGTTGGTAAAAAGTATCCACTCTGATAACGTCACAGACCAAAATATTCAACATTCAACCGCCCCAATTTCTGGTGATTTCCACACCAGACCCACTATTTTCTTGGCGGGACCTGGAACCAGATACGTGGATCTGTTGACACTTCAATCCACTGATGTCTTGAATTCTAATAATCTCCATATTGAGGAGAATAAATTCATGTCTAGTTCACCATTTCTATTTCCAACGCTTTCCTCGGGGCGTGCATCTATGTATTGGAGGACGTGCAACTGTTGCCCCACATTCCCGCTTTCTAAAGGCGGGGGGAATCTATTGCTTATTTAGGGACATTTGCTCCTTGATCAAATTGGGATTATGGGATGTTGGTTTCTCCTTAAGTAGATTCCTCCTCAGAACTCATTGCCTAGTCTAGGACTCCCTCATAGAATTAACACATTTTTCTTGAAACTATTCCCAGTGACATTTCTTCATGGACACTGGTTAATTACACAGCTTCTTTTAGGACATTCTCAGGGGTCCAGTTTGGGAAGTAACCTTTGGTCGAGGGAGTAGTCATGTTGTACATCACTGTCATGTCTGGACACTGGAACACTGACACATCTGAGTTTCTTCCCCTTATGATAGGGCTTCTCGAGGGCACGGAAGCCTGGGGAATCCCATGTTGAATGCGGGAAATTATATTCCATAGGCATGTCTCTAAGGTTTTCCTCAGCATACCATGTTTAAAATAGGGTATCCCATGAGTTTAACATCTAGCGGAGATGGATCAAACTGATCAAAACATTGAAGGGAGTGGATCAGATGGGTGAAACCCATGGATGGATTGCTGATGAAAAGGCTAATGCAAGGATCGTTACCTGATTACTACTAGCAGCAATGAGAAAGTGGGTGACATGATCTCACCAGGATGTGGCATCCCGGGTAAGAATCAGGATGGATATGGATGGTTGAGAGTGGATAGAGAGTGAGATGGAGCTGATGTGAGGGTGAAGATGATTTTTGGCATGAGCCTCGAAGATACTTCCTTCATATCCCCATGGTAGGGAATCAATGTCCACATAGTTCAGTAAGGTGATGGGGCACCTAAGGAGATGACCCATATCGATGGGACCCTACGGAATTGGAACCTCCGGGTTAGGGAATGACATTCCCGAAACACATAGGCTCAAGGGAAGGACTAGGATGAGACATGGGTGATGGGATCAAACCTCAAAGAGGATTACTATGTATCCCTGAGGTAGGGAATAAAATTTCACATAGTTTAGAATGGGGTTATAGAATCAGAGTGTACACATAGGACAATGACCAAATGGTATACTGGGGCTTACATGTCGTTATCATCCCAGATTGTTCTGACACTATGGGGGCAGACCAGAGGTGTGGGCCCCAAAAAAGGGGACTACAATAACCTACTATTGATTGTGGACTACAAAGGCTTATCGCTAGTTGGGTGCAATAACTTACTGCTGACTAGTGTTCCAACGGCTTACTGCTGATTGGGGAACACAACAACTTACCATCTATTGGGGAACACAATGACTTACCATCGATTGGGGTTGATAAATACATACTGTTGAATGGGGTTTCAATGGATTACCGCTAATTGGGGAATGCAAGGGTATACTGTTGATTGGGGAACACAAAGACTTACCGTCGATTGGGGTTGACAATGTCTTACCATTGAATGGGTTTCCAATTGCTTACCACTGGTTCGGGTTGAACCTTATAGAGGCTTCCTACGTACCCTATCTAGGGGAAAGGGATCAAATCCCATTTAGTTCAAATGAGTACAGTTTAACATCTTGCGGGATGAAAAGGGGCATACAGTTTAATGTCATGCAGAATGTGGGTAGACCGGTGTGAAATGGTCGGTACAAGTAGTTTTTGGGATTGAACCTCAGGGAGGCATCCTATGTACCTTTCCTTGGAATGGATCAAATTACACATAGCTCGAAAGGGAGGATACAGTTTAATGTCACACTGGATGAAGGTGAACTGCTGTGAAGGGGTTAGGTCAAGTAAGTGTTGGGCTTGAACCTCATGGAGGCTTTCTACGTACCCTAACTAGGATACAAGGATCAAGTTTCATGTAGTTCAGAATGGTATATATAGTTTAACGTCATACGGGATGAAGGTGAACCGATGTGAAGGGGTTGGGACAAGTAGGTGTTGGTCTTGAACCTTATGGAGGCTTCATACATACCCTGCCTAGGAGACAAGGATCAAAGTCCTCATAGTTTGGGATGGTGGATATAGTTTAATTTCATGCGGGATGAAGGTGAACCAATGTGAAGTGGTCGGGATAAGTAGGTGTTGGGATTGAACCTTTGGGAGGCTAATTGCGTACCTTGCATATGAGACAATGATCAATTTCAACATAGTTTGGGATGGTGGATACAGTTTAACGTCATGTGGGACAAAGGTGAACCGGCGTGAAGGGGTCGGGACAAGTAGGTTTTGGGATTGAACCTCAAGGAGGTTTACTATGTAACCTTCCTAGGAGACAAGGATAAAATTCCACATAGTTCGAGATGGTGGATATAGTTTAACGTCATGTGAGATGAAGGTGAACTGAAATGAAGGGGTTGGGATAAGTAGGTGTTGGGATTGAACCTCGTGGAGGCTTCCTACGTACCCTTCCAAGGAGACAAG
This sequence comes from Viscum album, assembly GCA_963277665.1. Classification (NCBI taxonomy): domain Eukaryota; kingdom Viridiplantae; phylum Streptophyta; class Magnoliopsida; order Santalales; family Viscaceae; genus Viscum; species Viscum album. The sequence continues at coordinate 2,075,155,203 of OY728128.1, read as the reverse complement.
GATCAAAGTCCACATAGTTTGGGATGGGGGATACAGTTTAATTTCATGTGCGACAAAGGTGTACCGATGTGAAGGGGTTGGGACAAGTAGGTGTTGGGCTTGAACCTCTAGGAGGCTTCCTACGTACCATGCCTATGAGACAAAGATCAAAGTCCATGTAGTTAGGAATGGTGGATATAGTTTAACTTCTTGTGGGATGAAGGTGATCTGACATGAAGGGGTTGGGGACAAGTGTTGGGCTTGAACCTCAGGGATACATCCTACATACCCTACCTAGGAGACAAGGATCAAATTCCACATAGTTTGTGATAGTGGATATAGTTTAACTTCATGTCGGATGAAGCTGAACTGATATAAAGGGTTTGGGACAGGTAGATGTTGGGATTGAACCTCAGGGAGGATTCATATGTACCATTCTTCAGAGATAAGGATCAAAGTTCATGTAGTTTGGGATGGTGGATACAGTTTAACGTCATGCGAGATGAAGGTGAACCGGCCTGAAGGGGTCAGGACAAGTAGGTGTTGGGTTTGAACCTCAGGGAGGCTTCCTACGTACCCTGCCTAAGAGACAAGGATAAAAGTCCATGTAGTTTGGAATGGTGAATATAGTTTAATGTTATGTGGGGCGAAGTTGATCTGACGTGAAGGTGTTGGGGACAAGTAGGTGTTGGTCTTGAACCTCAGGGAGTCTTCCTACGTACCCCGCCTAGGAGACAAGGATCAAAGTCTACATAGTTTGGTATGGTGGATATAGTTTAACATCATGTGGTACGAAGGTGAACTAATGTGAAGGGGTCGGGATAGGTAGGTGTTGGGCTTGAACCTCAGGGAGGCTTCCTACATACCCTTTCAAGGACACAAGGATCAAAGTCCACATATTTCGGGATGGTGAATAAAATTTAACATCATGCGGGGCAAAGGTGAACCAACATTAAGGGGTCAAGACATGTAGGTGTTGAACTTGAACCTCTGGGTGGATTCCAATGTACCCTACCTAGGAGACAAGGATCAACTTCCATGTAGTTTGGGATGGTGGATACAGTTTAACGTCATGTGGGATGAAGGTGAACAGTTGTGAAGGGGTCGGGAAAGATAGGTGTTGGGCTTGAACCTCAGGGAGGCTTCCTATGTACCCTGCCTAGGAGACGAGGATCAAAGTCCACGTAGATTGGGATGGTTTGGGGCTTATATGCTAAGGTGGCCCATAGAGGTTTCCATGGTCGGTTCTTACTCTAACCCCATATGAGTCATGCTTGGTGTGAGAAAAAAGTGGCCACAAAGACCAGACGATCACGTCACGAAAGGTGCGTCTATAGGAAATGGACTGGGGATTATACGTGGATAGCAACCCAAATAGGAAACAAGGAATGACGCATGGTTAGTAGCCCAAAGAGGAAATATGGGATTACGCGTGGTTAGAAGCCCAGGGAGAGGGAGATTGGGACTTACTCTAGGATGGAGGCCCAGTGGCGACAAATCATAGAGGGAGAGGGATAAGATAACAAAGGTCCATGTGCCCATCTCTCCTCTAGTATATGGAACCGAATAAAAAAAGAGGAGTAGAGGTGCTTCCACCTGCAAGAAAGGCTATAGGATTACACCAAGATGGTTTCTCTTCCTCGTAGATAGGTACCACTCCAGAAAAGAGGATATTATTCCATGTGAGGAAGATCTCACTCTCATGGAGAAGAGCAGGCATATAGAATGTTCGAGAAGGGGAAACCCACATGTATTACATGGGGTGAGGATATTTTTTAATGTCATCCGCTGGGGATGATGGTGCTTTGCAGTTTAACATCTTGTCGCTCGAATGAGGTGGGCTCACTCCCCACCCCTAGGAATTACATAACTGACATGCTTTAACCCTTGGTGAAGGGAAGGCATTGGAAATGCTGTGATAATGGGGTGTTGTGGAGTGATCCACTGAGGGGGCCATGTTAGCATGGTTTTGCAAAGAAGCAATAGCCGTAAGCATGCCTATGATAAGAAGCATGATTCTAAGCAATGAAACATGAAACACCACCCAAGGGATCTTGAAATAACTTTTTACAAACATAGAGGTTCATACAGGAAAAGGAGTTGTGAAGAAAATGAGTTCACAGGAAGGGGCCTTGTGAAGCTTTGGTGCTCCATTTAATGGAGGGGCTTCGCAAAGGGGTATACTTCGCAAAGTGTGGTGGCCTAGCCTAGGTATAGGGAATAAGTTTATATGGAGGGTGCTTAACGAAGTGGAAAGGCCTTCGCGAAGTAGGACTTCACAAAGCAAGGGTACCTTGAAATGCATAGCACTACGAAGCAATATGATTTGTGAAGCACAGGGACCCGACCGTAGCATGGGGTTCATATATGTAAGGAGGGTACTTTGGGAAGCATGAGTGATTGGAGAAGCCCAGATTCCCTTTGAGGATCTCCTTCCTTCATGATGGCTCATGGGCTCTGTTAAGGGTATCCTTGTTTGAAGAGGGGTTGTATTTGAGTTAAGGGAAGGGCACTTCACAATGCTCAAGTAACTAGAAGAGCTCATTTATCGCCGACCAGGAAGTGCTTCACGATTTGAGAGATGATAATGTGAATGTTCATAGTATATGTCATTCAATCTCAAGGGGAGCCCGACGTTTATGGTAGAGGGGTGGCGTGAAGCAAGGATGGCTTAGTGTGAAGCCACATGGCACTTTCTGATCAGCCTCAGATTGCATCAAGTTCATCATAATTGAGGAGTCGACTATCATCCCCTCTTTAGCACGGATCTCTATTGGGTGCTCTGTGCTGTTCCCTTGAAGGCTTATATCAAGTTCGATGGGTTTGAGGAGGTAGATTTGGCTCCCTCTGTAGCATAAGTCTCCTGGTCCAGTGTGTCGTAACTATGGAGACTCCCGCCTCTTTTCTCCGTGGCGACCACGGTGTGGGGCTCTGGCTTCGAGTCGGCCTCGGTGCAGGGCTCTATGAATGGTCTTCACAAGGAATCCCCTCTGGTGTTGGTTTTCTCTTTGTGATACATTTCCTACGCCCATATTTTGGTGCCAACTGGTTTCAAAGATGCAAATACTCAATTTTACTCTAGTGTTAAATTTTTTATTAATACAAACATAGCTCTATAAGAACATGAACATTCTTGTGAAATTTTTTCCTTAATGTATGTTATGTAATATAATAAACCCAATATCACATTTATGGTTTTTCAAATTCTTTGGTATTATATTAATGTAAGTGTGGATCGTTGGAAATGTATAATTAGAATCTTTTTACGCTTAAAGAAGGATAAAATATTCAAGTTTATTTTATAATGATTACATGACTACATTAAGTATGCACCAATTCAAGTTGAAATATTATCATTGGAGATTATAAATCCTAATTTGGATGGATATATACTCTCATATATTGTGTCATTTATAGGGTGGGAATTATATAGTAATTTTTCATTTAACATTAGACTCATAATTTTATACTTTAACAACTTATAGTGCATAAAAACCATAAAATTATTAATTAAATTTATGTTATGTAATATTCTAATACCTATTATTTCCATTAATTGTGCCATTAAAGAAACAATATCAGAAGATTATAGTTTTATGTAAATTGTAATGTCTAAACATATTACTTTTAGACATGATATGTGAGAAAAATGTTATAAAATGGTACAATAATAATTTTTTATGCAAAATCATGTAAAAACCATACAGATCTGTTTATAAAATATATATAAAGGGATATTGGTGAAAAAATTAATATATAAATTTGGATAAAACCATTAAAATGAACTATTTAGTGAAAATTATGATCATACACTAGTGCAATACTCATCCCTAGATCTTTCACCAAGCTACCAAAGGTTTCTCATGACATGTAAGTGGAGGTGAACAATATAATATAACACATATTAATACAATAAAAATAATTATAAAAATAGTTCAAAAAACATAAAATCACTCTCACCTTCAAACACCCTTCAAGGAATAACCCCCATAATAATAACAAAAACAATATAATGATATCAACGACCCATGATCAATACATACTACAAATACAAACAACCTTTCACTTATGAATCAATAAGGGGCTTAACTTCAAGGGTGTATATAATACAACATATTAATATAATTGGGAAAACCTATCAAACATAGCTTACTACAAGGAAATTGAATAGAACCACCTAATAGAATGGATGAAATCAGTGTGTGGAAGTATTAATACACCACAAGGAAGCAAAAAAAGACCTTAAAAGTTTAATAAAAACTTGAAAATCATAGGAACCCCCAATTAGAAATTCATTCCAGAAGGGAAATAAATGGTTCATGATGAATAGTAAGAGATCATGAATAAAAAATGAAAAAAGATATCATCAAACAAGAAAAAAGAGTGAGAATGAGGATAGAAATTAATATACCTTGGATTGAAGCTTTGATTAATCTGAGATAAATAGAGATACCATGCATGAAATCTTGGATTCAATCGAGACTTAGATTCTTTGAGCCTTGATTCATTAGAGCCTTGGATTCGTTAAAGACTTGATTTGAGGTTGGATTCTTTGAGGAAGAGTGTAGGTGGGAGGTGGCTTTCATGGATAGCTTGAGAAATCATAACTGATTCAGTTGTGGTTAAGGTTATTAAATACATCAGGGAAACTTTTATCAGTGCTTCTAAAAAATTAACGATAAGGATCCCTTTTATCATCACTAAATTAATAATTGCTGATAAAAGGCATCTTTATTAGTGCCAAAAAACCCTAATAAAATCCATCTTTATCAGTGCTAATGTTTTAGCACTTATAGATGTTTTATAATTATAATTATAAATAAAAAAATTATAAATACATTTATATAATTATATATTTATTTGTTATAATTTTATAATTATTTAAATATATAATTATTTATTTATAATTATATAAATAATTTTAAAAAATATATTTTTTATTTATAATTATAAATATATGGTTTTAAAAATATAGTAAATATACATTTATAATTATATTTGCAAATATTTTAATTAAAATTGAAAATATATTTATAATTATAAATATATTTGTAAATATATTTAAAATTATAAATATATTTATATCATTATATATATTTATATAATTATATATTTATATTTATATTTAATCAATATATATATATAAATATAAATATAGAAAATATATTCATTTTTTAGATATATTTCTTTTAATTATATAATTATTTAGATATATATATATATATACTTTATATATATATATATATCACTGTATATATTTATATAATTATATATATAGTGTATATATATATATTAGGTTCTTGGGGGTAAAATTCCATTTAAATACACACACACCTCACACATAGGCTGGAAAGGCAGTCTATAGCCCCCCCCCCCAAGGGGGTGACCCAACCATCAAGCCTTATTTATTCAGTACATGGCCCATAGGCCTAGTGGTCATGAAGTCCATTACATGGCTTGTATGCCTAGTGGACATGAAATCCCATTACATTGCTCTGAAGGCCCAAATTTTTGACCCAAAGTCCCTTCGGTTAATAGTGTCGCTACAGTACCCTAGCTACTACAATACATGCTATAGTGATGCCTCCACTATAGTCCCTAGTATAGTGCACCTTACTATTATAGTATCACTGGTTATAATGTTTGACTACTGTTATAGTGTCACTACAGATCTGTTGTAGTAACCTGCAACCAATTGGTTTTTGAACACCCAACCTTGATGTAGTATTATGACGTACTTACCACTAAACCAAACCCCAACTACTAAACATAAATAAAAAATATATTAAATATATTCATTATTTAAAAAAAATTATAATTTTATAATTATTTAAATATATATAATTATTTATTTAGATTTTTATATATACTTTTAGAAAATAATATTTATATATTTATAATTATAGATATATAAATTTATAAATATGTCAAACATACAATTATAAATATATTTATTTATACATATTTATAAATAAATTTATTTATAAATATTTATAAATATACATTTAACATTATTAATGAGTATATAATATTAAATAAATGCATGTTAAAAATGGGTGATATTGGATAACTAAAACTGGGTACACTTTAAAAATATTGAAAAACTAGATATATTTTATTAATTAAATATTAATTATTAAAAAAAATATCGATATATATTGAAATAAATATTAATACATATTGAAAATATTAAAACATAATAAATATATATATATATATATATATAATTAATAGAAATTGATTAAATTCCATAAAAATTAAAAAAAATTAAAATGAATTAATACCTAACTGTATTAAAATGAAAAATAAATAAAGAAAATTTACCGATTAATGGAATAACATATTAAATGTATCATGTTATAATTAAATTATGAAATGAATACTAAAATTTTAATAAATTACATAAATATTAGGTGTATGTGTTTCTATATAAGATTTCATTAATTACATAAATATTTGTGTGTAATTGTTGTATATAAAAATTCATTAATTATGTGTATGTATGTGAAATCAGTATAACACATGTTTGATATATGTTAAATTGAAAAAACAAATGACTTTCAATTATATCCATTACTCAATGAAATTATTCAGTATTTTCAATTTGTATTAATTTTTAATTATAAACTATTCTTCACTAAATATATGACTTATTTAATATAAGGAATAAATATTTTTTATTATTTAAATCATATTTTAGGAAATATTATATACATTCATATATATCTATATTTAATATATAATATTTATTAATATTTATAATCTGTATATATGTATATTAAATTTACTCATTTTTTAATAATCATTTAATTTAAAAATTAATATTTTTCTTAATTTAATCATTTTTTAATTTTTATTTGTTTAATTATTTCAATTTATTCTTTTTACGTATCTATATTTTTAATATACACAATTTAATAGTATTTATAATTTATATATAGTATATTAAATTTATTTATTTTTTCAATAATTATTTAAATAATAAAATTTTTAACATTTATTTTAATTTAATCATTTTTATTTTTTTTAATTATTTTATTTTATACATGAACTTTATCAATACTAAAAAAGTGCTCATAAAGGATATCATTTATTAGTGTTAAAAAATAATGCGATGATAAAGGGTACATTTTATCAACACTAATAAATGTTACCATTTATCAGCGCTAAAAAAATTGTTGATAAAGGGTACCATTTATCAGCGCTCAAAAAAACCTGGATGAAAGGTACCCTTTATTAGTGCTTGTTTTAAAGATGATAAAGGGAACTTCTATCAGTGCTTTTTGATAATGTTGATAAAGGCCAATGCTATTAAAACATACATATATATAACATGTTTCATTCGATTGAGATGATCTACATCATTCAATTTAGTCCCACACCATCACAAACTTTCTCTTCTTTGAGAGTTTGTTTTGCAAAAAATCTCATTCTGTGAGGATGAAAGCTTCTATGAGTTGTGATGAGAACGGATCTTCCATGAATAGGGGAATTGAGGAAAACATAGATCTTCTATGAGTGTTGAGCTACTAAATCTTTGATCTTACATAAGAATACCTCCATGGATATTCCATGTAGATAAAGATCTTTCATGATGAAAAAATGAAGCATACCTTCCTTTCATACTATGAAATCATGGGCCTTGTATGAGAGTTGGGCATACAACATCTACCATGATTCAGCCACATATAACTAAATTCTATTCAAGTATCTCCTTATTATTTAAGCTCGATACATGAATTAGTAATATCAAAATACTTCCATGAAACATTGCATTTAATTATTTTAATCCAAGATGAAGAAAATTATGGCATCCAGGATTCGTATATATTTTGGGTATCAAAATAAAGTAATGTATCATGTCATTCAAAAGGAATTATTATTATGATGATGATTTAAAATTGGATAAGTCATTTAAAGTATGTGATTTGATTATGTCATGTGAAGAATATATAAACCTAAATCATTCTGGCACTTGAACATGAAATTCATCACATGTGAGATTCCAGGCATGATGCTCTCATGCATACCATGAATTTCAATATGCATTCATATATGGAAAATATTTTAATTTTATGAGGAATTATTATGGAGCATTAAACATGAAATAATGTGAATGATAATAATGAGGAGTTATGGATTAATTCTAAAAATGAACTTAATTTGAGCTTCATGTGATAGACATCACAGTAATGTGAAATTTATAGAGATCGTTACATGCATGTAGTTTCACGTGAATGCATCTAAATTGGGAAAATAAAGAATATGTTTCATCACAAAATTTTGGTTCATAGTTATTTAGAAACCATGTGAAGAATAATTAAGGGGATCTTGAGTATTTTAGGTATTCAAGATGAGATTGAATAATAAATTCAAAGAAGATTAAATCCTAAGTTCTAGGGAATTTAGATGAGAAGGATTGACAGGTTCGAATGATACTTTAAAATGGAAAAATGTCCTCCTGTTTTAAATATGAATATTACCTACCATAGAGATTAGATGAACTTACATATTTTCAATATAGAAAAAATAATTTGAGATATATTATTATGTGAGTATAAATATATGATTTAGGTGATTAATTATTGATGTTTTGGCCTTTAGAATATTGAGACTAATCTAAGAGAACCTGATACTTCAAAGTGTTGACAAAAGAAGGTGATCCAAAGCCAGGAGTTCCTAAAGGATATTTTATTGATTTTTCAATGATTGAGAAGAAACAAGTAATTACATATCTAGTTTGAATAATTTTCAATATTAATATACTATTTTCAAGTGGTCATTGAAGATCTTTAAGGTGTACACAAGAAACCCTGATCCTACAGGATCGAAGACATGGATCATCTAAAGAATAAGTTTATCATTCTACTACTAGATTAATACAATGATGAGGGGTCTTATATTTTGGGTTTCAAACAATTTTTTGAAGAGGATAAATGGTTTGGGTTTATAACCAATCGAGGAATATGAGGTAGAGGACGATAGTTGTCATGTATAAATAACTAAGCTAGAAGAGTTTGTGGTGTGGTGTAGAAATAAGATCAACCAGGGGATCATGTACTAAATCACAGTGGAGAATCGATGTTGTTGGGTATAACCAACATTACTAGGAGTATGATTTCAAGCGAAACCTTAAAAATAATTTTTATTAACTTATTACTTATTATTACAACACATGAAGTTGAGGTTGAGGGAAATAATTGAGTGGATCGAGAACTATAAAAAGTTCAAGAGGTTGAATTAAGTTAATTCGTAAAAAGAGTGGACCATTAATTTACCCCCCTCCCCACCCTCAGTGGTTCCTAACTAATCCTATGGCCCCATACATGGAAATATGATTTGTTTGGTTGATGAATTATGCTTCACTTAGTTCAATTAAATACTGATTTGGGATGGACATCATGATAGAATGATCAAGATTAACATTATAAGTCTTACAAAATTCTGTCTAGGTAATTTAAAAAAATATATTTAAGTTTAATTTTAGTAGTTTAGTTAGAAAAGTACTTTAAATTTCTATATCAAAAGAGTAAAGTTTATTATTAGAATTCCTAGTTATAAAAATGAAGATTTATATGTTTGTAACTACCTCCAAGGAAATGATTTCTTGTTTTAACAGCACCTGGTCATATTGTGTATGAAATAAATTATTTCCTTGGTTAAAAGTTGTATTAGTGGTAACCCTATAGTTTTCTCTGGGAAGGAGTGCTTATAAATATGTTTTAACTTAGGTTGGTGAAAATAGGGGTGTTTTAAAAAAATTGGTTTGAATACTATATAAAGTAGTTCCACATGATATTGAAAAAATAATGATAGAGGGGTGATTGGGTTAGTGTTTATTATCCAACTGTAATTTTATCCTAGTCATTAAATTATTGGATCCTCTTCTTATTACCATGTAAGTAATATTTTTTTCAATAACTTCACCTCTCACCCATATTTAAATAGTTATGGTGTGTTTTAACATAAAATATATCACTTCTTAGGTCTAACATCCTTCCTATGTGTGAAATTAAAATAGAAAATCCCTCTAAACTAGATTTGGAAGTTCCTAATTGGGTCTTGTGTTCCAAAGAAAACCAAGAGTTTCCACTATCCCTTCCACATGATCCAGAAATCACCAATCTCTTTACCACCTAGATCTTTCCTATTCCATTATATATGAACTAAAAATTGGTGTAGGTGGATTATAGATCATCAAATAATAAAATAAACAATAAATAGGATTGAATCATATATAATCACATTTGATATTAAGAATTTATATTAAATATTGAAACCAAATTAACAAAAGAGAGAAATTTTATTCATTGAAGTTTTATTTCTCATGAATTATAAAAGGAGATCCTTACATTATCAAATAACTCAAAGGTTTACCCCTTCATTCAAAGGTTAGTAGATATAAAGTATAAATAAGAAGTCAGTGCATAATTAAATAAAAGAAGAAAATAAAAATTAATGTAGTAAATAGCAGAAGTAGTGAGCTCTCAACAGACTCCCACCTTTATCCTCTTCATATTTTTAGATCTATAGTTTCTTTAAATATTGTCTGGTAAAATACCTATGAGATAATTTATTTTTGAATTTTTAAAAATATTCCTTCTTCCTCAAATTTCATTTCCAATGATGATCTTATATTCCTGAAAAATTCATAGCTTCCCCTCATTGTTATAAATTAAAATATAATGCATATTATAATCCATATGGACACCATTAATTGGTTTTATTAATGATGATGTGGAATCCTAAATATTTATATTAAAGTGTCTATGATACTTATAAAGTTTCCTTAACACATAATCCTTCTACTGATTTTCCAAAATGCATGATGATTACAAAGATCAATGTAGAATCTTTCAAGGGTTCTATAATCCTTAAAAAGGCATGTATATGACTATAATACTACTTATACTGAGGTTTCTAAATCCTTTTACATCCTTATAAATACATGTCACAATCCTCTACCAACATTTTGGATCTTCACCGTGACCATGATAATGTTTACGCAGATGAATATGATATCTAAAGAAATTGAAATCATCCATAAGGATGATTAATTTGGTAATGGAATGATGTTGATAGTGGTTGTATAATGTTTATGGTCCTCTTGTAATCATGATTATGAAAGCTAGTCTGATCTCTATGAATACATGTCTAGGACTTTTATGATGATTATGAAGACATTTTGGGACTAGTATAATTTTTATGAAGACCATACACCCCCAAAAACAAAAAAAAATCTTTAATATTCTTAAAATAACATCATAACCATGAGAATTATATATAGAATTTATTTTAAAAATTCAAATTATAGTAAAAATGGTTTAAAATCTAGAATTAATCCTTTTTTACAATTAAAATTGAATTACTCCTAAAACTAAAAAATGTGACCATTACCTATAGAATGATAAAAATAATGGGATTAAAATAATATATTTCAATGTAAAATATATAAAAATATTCACTCCTCTAGGGATCTTATATCTTTTCATCTTGATATTGAGGTATTTGGAATTGGATCTTGCTTATATCAAATGATAGTGCATTTTTATTTATTACAAAAGGTGGAGGAGTCTCGACATAGAGATACTAAGGTGTAGGTGTAGAGATATTTTGTTGTCTATAGATATTCCACTTGTGTAGAAACTATTTAAAATGACATTATTTATAACATCAGTTTTTAAAAAGCAATGTTATAAATAGTATTGTTTATTGATTATATAATAACTAATATAAAATACATGTGCTGAAATTATTTTACATCAGTTATATATTAAATGACATAAAAACTTATTTTTTATATTGGTTAATAAATAAATGAGATTGAATATATTTTAAAAAAATTTAAGATGTCGAGCATGACCTCTTATTTCTTCTAACCCACTAATCTCTTCCAGAATTTTCTCTTGAATAAATTCATAACCTATGATTCTTCTATCTTCCCAGCTTCCATAGTCATATCCTACTAATATCGATGTCATATCCTTCCATAATCATTGGACTCTTTTCATTATTATTATACTTTATCTAGCTCAATTTTATCTTATAGGTTTTATCTGATGTTTTTTTATTTTCTTTTTTTCTTCTGGTGAATTTTTTCAATTTATTACAGATAATATTTTTATTCAATAGTGTTTTTGTTAAGGTTCACTATATACATTTTGTTCATAGAACTACTTATATATGCTGATTTGAATCATTTCGATTATGGGTTCTGACCCTAAATAAAAAAAATTCTAGAGGTTTATGTGTTTGGTATGTTTTGATTTGATCTTACTTTATTTGTATTTTATTACATTTATTTCAGTTTAAAGATTATGATGTCATTTAAAATTTTTGTGATTTGTTTTTTTTTAATTTGTATTCAAGTAATTGATATGTTTTTAAAATTATATTACTTTCATTACTAGTTATTTATTATACATTTGGAATTTTTTTATTATGACTTATAGTTTACTCAGTACATACGATAACTTTATTTGGTTTTCAATATGTGAAAATTATTTATATAATAATTTTTACTTATTTACTTTAAAAATATAAGTTTTTAATGAAAAAAAAATTTATTAGTAAATGTTTTATATTATTTGAAATGAATATTTTTTAATAAGGAATATATATTTTATAAACATTATAAATGTGTATAGATATTTTTAGTTTTTATGAATTTTAATAATTAATAGTTACTAATTTTTTTATTCTAACTTATCATTATTTTATACTCATTTATTTATTTTATATTGAGTGTTTTTTATTTGTAAATTTTTAAATGATTTATTATATTTTAAGTCTAAAATATTTAAATAAATAATTTTAAAAAATATTTTATATTTATATTTTGTAGAGAAATATTTTAATTTTCTTTCATAATTTAACTTTTTCAGAATAAAAAAATATTAAATAAAAATTTTACATTTTTGAATTAAAAAAATTAATAATTTTTAAATTAATTTTAATAAAGAAATATGTAAAACATTTTTAATGAAACTTTTTTATTAAAAAAATTATTTCATTTTTTTCAAATCAAACAATTTGGCATCAAGAATATTTCATTACATAATGAACAATAATAGGTAAAAAATTTGTGTTCTTTATTGTTTTTATTTTTATTTATAAAAGTAAATATGAATTTAATTTTCAAAATATAGTAACTTGTATTTAATACATGAAATCCATTATAAGAGATCGTGAATAATATTTTTATTACTTTAAGATAAACAAATGATGAAAATGGGGAGGGGTTGATGATTTTTTGGAATATTCCAAACAAAATGTTTAAAACAATGACATGTTATTCTATCCATACATGAAATGTTAAAAAAATAAGAAGTTGAAAAGTAGAGAATTTGAAGATAATTTAATTTGAAATGTTTTTAATCTATGTTACATTTCATGGATTTATCATGGTGAAAATATATATAAATCAATAACGATTTATGATAGAGATTGTCAAAATGATAGCTCTGATAAAATTATAGAAATAATTCTCGATATTGAAGTGGAGGTAATTGAGAAAACACCATCTTTTGAGAAATTATATTATGATGATGAAAACCTGTTATATCCAGGATGTAAGGAATTCATATTTTAATAAATAGTGTTAATATTGGTGAACTTGAAATTCATGAATGAATGGAGTGATAAAATTTTTACAAAATTCATATAGTTGTTGAAATACATACTTCTTGAATTCAATGATCTTCCAGATTTAAATTATATTGTCAGAAAAATATTAATTCTAATAGGATTGAGGTGTAATAATACACATGCTTTCCCCAATGACTCTGTGTTTTATTGGAAGTAATATCAAGTAATTTCCTAGTATTATAATTATGGGAAATCAATGTATAAGTTGAAATAAAAATTTGAAGTTGATTCATCTATTGTGAAAAGTACAAAGGATCTTGGTAAGAATATTTGGTATCTTCCTATAATTTCTCATCTAAAATGTTTATTTTAAAACTAAAATGATGTAAAAATGTTAATATTGTATGTATATGAGTGAATATATGATGGAAAATTCCATCATCTAACTAAATTTCCATAATGGAATAAAATTGATCAATAATTTCCTAAATTTATTAATTACGTTTGAAATATAAAATAAGGATTTTTCATGGACGGAATGAACCTATATTTTAATTTTAGTAGAAAACATTTTTTTATGGATGATTTTGTGTGCAATTTATAATTTATCTCTTGAATTTTTTATGAAGAATAAATATATCATGTTGAGTTTTTTTATACCTAGTTCAACATATCCTAGAAATGATATTGATGCTTACTTTTCACAATTAATTGATAATTTTAAACACTTATGGGAGGAATTTATAAAGTTTAGGATTCTTATGAAATGGAATATTTTCAATTGTATGCAATGATTATTTTTATTATAAATAAATCCCAAGAAAATATAAATTTGTCTAGATATAGTGTTAAGGAGAATAAGTCTTATACAATTTGTGGAGAATAGACTTCATTTTTTCAACTATAACATTGGTGGAAAATAGTGTCCATAGGTTATCAAAAAAAATTTGGATCACTCAAATTGATAATTAAAAAAAGTATTCATCAGCTTATATGAACTTGATATCGCTTCAAATCCTTTTTCAAATTATCAATATTTTTTAAGAGTGAAAATTTTTTATGGTGTATTTGTAAAGTCACAAAGATCTAGTAATGAAAAAACATATGGAGGAAACGATCAATATTTTTTGATCTTCCATATTAGATATATCATTTGATAAAACATAACATTTATGTAATTCATATTAAGAAGAATATTTGTGATAATTTTATTGGAACATTGTCAAATATTAAATGTAAAATAAAGGATGGTTTGGATGTAATATTAGATTTATTATCAATGGGAATAATATAGTAACCTAGGCCACTTTTACATATTATTAAATTATGTTTAACATAAATATCCAATAAATATAACCCAAGTATATAGAGGCCTTGTGTCTTTGGAATAATAGGTATATAAAACATTAATATGGAACTAAACAAAAACATCTTGAATTTAATATCAATAATATTATTTTAAATCCATTTGAGATTTTAAAACTGTATAGGATAACCTGGGGGACACATAAACAAAAGGGTGGTCTATAAAACCTAGTATGTGAATGTCCGTGATAACAAAACATGGAATATGAGTCAAAAATAATGATATGATATATTAAAGTCTCCTAAATAATCATATAAAAGAATTAAATAAAGAATATATCATCATAAGATCATGGAATCGTAGGTATATGGAAGCAACATAAAACATAACACAAACATAAGTCAAGGATCACTTCTAGTAAATGATAAAATGGTGGAAAGAATCCCATAATGGATTATGTTTACTCTGTAATCCCATTCATATAAACTCAAGAGATATAAATATTAAACCAATACATTGAATTGTTATATGGGTGAACCCATAATAATATGTACATGAATATGTGTTCCATATAAGGAAACCAATCATAATCCATAAAAAAAGAAATAACCATAGAAAGAAATGGGTTACATAATCTTTCCTTAAATAATAATAAAATGATATATCACAAGGATAAAAAATAGAATAAGGAATTAATTGTTTTGAGTGTTGATATTTGGGTAAATAAGTAAATCCCTAAAATATAGAGTTAATTTGAAGAAAATTTCTTGAGAAAAGGCAGAGAAGTAATTTTATAATTTAACTTCTTTAGTAAAGTTTTAAGAAAATAGTAATGAATCATTAAAGGTGGTCAGCATGTCGTATTTTTCATAACACCAAAAGTAAACCATGTTTATTATCTATAAAATAATGAGTATTTAAAAAATTATGATTCAAAACATTTTATGGTGTGGTTTATATCATGAAATAATAAATAAGAAGTTCCCTTAAATTGGGTGTAATTAAATGAGAGATTTGGAAAGATAACTTTAAAAGCTTGTTTGTATCCAAAAAAGAAAAAAATGATAAATTAAGTATATGTGAAAGGTATATATAAAAAATATTGATGTTTTTATCACAAAATTAATGATATAATGTGAGGTATATAGAGATAAGATTTAACCTAAAGAAAATGGGGTGGTTTGAAGGGTTCCCTTACCTCATGTCCATATTCGCTCTGCACTTTCACTTAACATCTTGAATAACAAATATATATTTACTAAATATATGCTTTGTAACCTTATTATAAAATATTTTATTTATTTTCATTATTTAATGTTAGTTTTTATTCATTTCATTGATATATCATTTATATTTATATTATCCCAATGTCATTCATGTCATGGTTCCAAAGTTTCATCAATTATAGGTAATTATATAAGTTATTTTTGAAATGGATCCGTAACTCAAAAAGTTTGATGAAATGATGTTAGTGTTATTATAGGAGTTAAAAATGGTTATAAAAGTAAAATAGTACTAAAAATAAACAAATTTCATAGAGTTTAATTATTATCATTATAAAGTTAATTCGCTTAGGTGGTCTTTCTGACTATAGTGAACTTATATGGTTTACTTTAATATTTTACTATATACTAATTATATAATTTTAAAGAAATTATAATAAAATTATTTAAATAATTTTAAACCATAATTGGTGAATTTTAAACTAGCCATGAAGTCGATGGTGGAAAATGAAATATGTTGTTCATGGGATAGTGATCTGGCCATATTATGATCAATCATTTTCATTTTAGAATTGATTGAAAGGAGGGTTGAAAATGGATATTACAGTATAGTTATAACATATAAATATATTTAGTGTATACATATTATTTTTTCAAGGTGCATGAATAACATATGGGGGTGGAATTTGAAGAATAAAATTGAAATAGGTTCTGTTGAGAAGTTACATATTCCTTTGGGTGTCTCCTATTAGGTTACCCCTTAAGGATAATTTGAATGAAATTGGGTGAGAAAAAAGAACTAGGGAATGGGGGTGATTATAAATATAATTGGAATGAAATTTTTCAAGATATAAGGTTTATAAGGTGAGAGAAAATGGTTGTTGAGGAGTGGTATTTATAAGGGGATGGCAGGGGTGTTTTTGAATATAATATTCATTAGTTTATTATTTTGGATCAAGACTACAAATAGCGAAGATTATTGTCACTAGATGCATTAATTTATAAATTTTAGGTTGATATAATGGTTTATTACATAATTCATGACTCAGTTATTCATTTTTGTTTATTATAATGCTAAATACCATATTTTTTTGATATTTCACTATTCACTAAAAATTCAACTATTTTAAAAAATACCAAAAATTTAACCTAACTATTTTAAAATGTATATATACCAAAAATAAAATAAATTTCATTAAAAAAATATGTAAATAAAATAAAATTGCAAATAAAATCCTTATTTATTTTAAATATATTAATTTTAATATTATGATCAATTTTCCAACCCTTTGAAAAATTAATTAAGGTATCATATAATTATATTATCATTTCAATGAAACTCAATAATATATTATAAACCCATTTTATGAAAATAAAATTTCTTTTAAATTATTATTTTTTTCATAAAATGTAAATATAACATATGTGTTTTACAAAAAATCCAGAACTTATTTATCATGATAAAAATTTGTTATATTTTCATTTTATAAGATAAATAAATATTATTTTACAACTACATAGGCGAGGATACTATTTTAATAGGTAGATTACTGTTCTTAATGATCATATTATTCTTCCAATGGTCATATTATTTATAGTCATATGAGTTCCCTACCTTCTATAAATAACTTATATTTTATTCTTCCTTTATTCAATTATATTTTCTCTCAAGTTTATAGATATTTCTATTTTCAAAATGAATATTTCATTACTAATATTCGGTTTTATTTCTACAGTTTTGTTCATGAGTGTGATAATTTTGTGGGATCAATAATATCCAAATTTTCATATTATATTTATCTTATTTTCTATTTTTTGTCTCATTATAACACTTTCACTTTTTATGGCTATATTTATTCTCTAAATGTAATTTTTCAAGTAAATATAATTAAAAATAATTGGTTCTATGGTGTGTAGAATGTTCTTTATATGAAAACACATCACTAAAATGACACATTTAAATAATTTGAAGTGAATTTCCATTGAAAAAATTATGATCCATTACATTCTTCCCACCATAAGAAATTTTACCATCAAAATTTCTTTTTATCCACAAATATGAACACATATTAGGGTACTTTTATTTTATAACTTCCTTTAGTTCACTTGTCAAATATTCATAATTATGGTTCTATTATAGTACTTTGGCTAGGTGAGTAGTCTACTTTTTTAGAACTAGGTTAGAAGACTTGTTTTGTAGAACCTTTCCTCTATTGTATAAGATCTTCACCGGTTGCTCCTCATAAGAGTGGTCATTTTCTAATTGTACCACCTCCAGATTCAGCACATGTGAGGGATATAGTATGTAATTCCTCTATAGGGAAACATGGAACACATCATGTACTTGAGCTAGGGTAGGTTGAAGGGATATTCAATAGGTCACAGCTCTGATGTCCTCAAGAATCTCAAAGGGTCTAATATACCTTGGACTTAGCTTCCTCTTCTTCCCAACCCACACAACTCTCTTCCACAAATATATGTGGTGGAAATATTTATCTCTAAACTCAAAATATATGTCTCTTTGAATGTTATTAACATAAATCTTTTGTTAACTCTTAGTTTTTCTGATGTGTTCTTGAATTTTATTGACCTTTTCTACCATTTATTTGACCATTTTAGGTCCCAGCAACTTGTATTCACCAACTTCACCTAGAACATGAGTTTTCTAAAACTCTTACCATAAATGGATTCATATATATCCATTTTTTATTTCAGTGGAAGTTATATTTTTATGAGAACTTGACCAAAAGAAGATAATGATCACATCCTCTATTAAAGTCTATGGAGCATGAACTCAATATTTCCTCAAGTGTCTGGTTAGTATTCTTAGATTGGTCATCAGTTTTGGGATGATAATCCAGACTAAAGCTCAACTAAATGTTTTTCGATCATGTTGAATACTTTTATAAAACTTATAGGTAAACCTTGGTTATTAATCAGATATAATCAATAGTTTTGATTCATATATCCTCACTACTTCTCTAATGTATATCCTTAAAAGTTAATCAAGTGATAAATCCTATTGAATTAAAATGAAGTGAACAACCTTTGAAATATGGTCCACTATAACCCATATGTAATTATTTTCTATAAATTTCTTTAGAAGACCTATGAAAAATTCCATGGTAATGTTTTCCCATTTTTATATAGGTATGGTTAATGGTTGCATCATTACCTATGAATTTTACCTCTCTTTATTCACTTGTTGACATACTAGACACTATTATGTATATTATGCTATCTCCTTCTTCATATTATACCACCAATAATGATCTCATAGATCTTGATACATATCTTTGATCCCTGGGTTGATAGATAATTCCATGCTATGTGAATCATTCAATATATCCTTCTTTATCTCAATATTTTATGTTACACATAGTCATGATCGAAATATTATAACTCCTTATTCGTCAATTTTGAATTACTTGGATTTGCCTTTTCTTAAATATTCATCCTTCTTCTATATTTCCAAATCATCACTTGGGTCATCCTTTATCTTCACAAAAATATATGTTAGTGAAATAATTTGATCTTAGTAGGATGTTATTCCTTCATTTATGACTTCTCTATCTATCCTTTTCAAGTCTAAGAAGATTATATCCTTATCAATTATCATAATTTTTTAGGATACAATATCCTTTCTAATTATATCACCTTCCACTTTATTTTCCTTTTTGGGATGGAAATAGATTAATTAGTCATAGTACCTGATCAAATATAACCATCTTTGTTGGGGTATATTAATATCCTTCTATGTGAATATATACTTGAGGCTCTTATGATCCGTATATGTTTCACAATTATTCCCTTAGAGATAATTCCAAAAAATATTCAATGAATGGAATAATATAGTTAACTCCAAATAATGTGTCAGATTGTTCATTTTATGTACTTTTAAATTCCTTGAGGCCTATAATATCACTTTTTCATTTTATATTAATACACAACCTGAGACATTTTTTGAAGCATCATTGTATTCCATGAAAGGTTACACACTTGAGGGTGGTGTGAGTATTAGTACAACGATAAGCCTCTTTTCCAATTCCTTGAATCTACCTTCACATAAATCGGTCTATAGAAACTTCACTCCCTTAAAGGTTAGATTGGTCTATGGGTTTTATGATCATTATAATCTCATCAAAAATCATTGATAGTACCCATATAGTCCAAGGAAACTATGGATTTTTGTCATAGGTATTAGTATGGTCTACTCCTCAAAAGATTTTTTATTCAATGAATCTATGGATATCCCTTTTCTGTGATAAAGTACCCCAATAATGATAGATCCTACATCTAAAACTCACATTTATTTAACTTTTCAAATATTTCCTCATTTTACAATTTCTTCATAAAAATACTCAAATTCTCCCCATGATCCTTATTACTTTTAGAGTACATAAGAATATCATCTATAAATACTATCATAAATTTATTAATGTAATATCTAAATACACTATTCATAAATTATATTAATATTTAAAGAGAATTAGTGTGTCCTAAGGGAAACACAATGAAATCATAGTGTCTATACAATATTTGAAAGGTAAAGTTGGGAATATCTTCATTCTTCACCTTTATTTAGTGATATCCTAACTGAAATTCCACCTCAAAGAAGTAATAAGACTCATGTAGTTTATTGAACAAGTCATAAATCTATTGTAAGAGATACTTATTTTTATCATGATTTTTAGAGTTCATGATAATTAATACAGAGGAACATTGACCGATACTTCTTGAAAAATAAAACTAGAATTCCCCATGGTGAAGCATTTGGGAATATAAAACCCTTTTCTTGGTTATCATGTTACTTCTACATAAGATATTCCAATTCTATAGTGTTTATTATGTATTTAGTCTTATATATGGTAATAGATCCAAGTATAATTTTAATAGATAACTCAACCTCTTAGTCAAGAAGAAGATCGAGCAACTCTGACACAAACAAATCATCATATTCCCTCCCAATTGGCATGTATTCAAACATGATTATATACTTTGTATCAATAGTCTAAGCTTTATATTATTTCTTATAATTCAATAATATCCATTCTCGATAAGAATATTCCAAAGTATATTCATCCTCCTCCTTACACTTTTATATAATAGGATAATTATTCGAGATATGGAGAGTGATTTCCATCTCTCAGTAGTTAATGTTGGATTTATCTCAGGATAGAAAATATATGTCAGATATAGAATCAAATTCTACTAAAGGATATGTAAAAATATTTTATGGGAGGTTCAGTCCACAAACATAGACTGGGTGTGAGTTATATACTTGAGATGTAATAATTTCTTTTTTTTCTCTTGGATAACTCAACCCCCATGTTTTGAGGTGGGTTTGGAATAGATCTATTAAACTTTCATGATATGAAAGAATATATAAGCTATAATAATATAGGAATTTTGAATTTCATGAATGGATAATGATTTCACCATTCACCATTCACCATTCACCCTTGGATTCTGTATTTAGTCATTTACTAAATCCAAAATAAACATAAGGATGAGAATACTAAAACAAATAAGAATATAAAAATAAAGTGATCCAAGATCTTATAACATAACAATCTATTATACCCTGGGTATGTTAAACTAGGTATTTTTTATGCACTAGGTACAAGTCGATTAAATACCCAATGATCCCTTTCTTATTTATTACCTCTTGGAAACTATTTTCTAGATCCACATCCACTTATATTATCAAGGTAGGGATTTAATGTCATGGAAACCACTCTCTCTATACTTTACCAAAATTCCAGGATGTTTTTCTATACTTAGACTTATCCTGATGTTTTTTAACAATGTTTTCTTTTACTAATATCAAAAAATAAATATTAATTTATCTAATGAAAACTATAGCAACCCAATCCTCTTACACAAATTATTAAATGATATTTCACGTGAATATCAAATAAACACAACCCATGGATCAAGAGGCCTAGTATCATTGAGAGGTTAAGTGAATAAAACATTTAAATGAAACTAAAATAAAAAATATTCATTTTAATATACATAAAGTGATCCAAGATCTTTTTATGCTTCGAAAACAACATTGTATAAACTGGTAAATACATAAACAAAAGGGTTAGTTATAAAGTCCAGTAAGGGAATGAGAATGATAATAAAACATAGAATATGAGTCAAATGGAATAACATGATGTCATAAAACGAAAGTATTTTGAATAATAATATAGAATAATGAAATATAAATATGTAATTATAATATAATGTCATAATAGTAATGTGTAAAAAATATAAAACATGACATAAGTGTGATGCATCAAACCTATACTCCCAGATCCAGTGAAAATAACACAAACTTTATATAGTTACTTAGACACTAATTATAGATTCAAGGACATAAATATTCCATAATTAAATGTATGAAATATATTATTACATTATATACATTACCAATAACATTTAGGTTTTGATATTTCAATAATTATAAAAAAACAGAAACTAATAAAAACCTTTTTTTTCTCTACTAAATGGAATTTTTTCCACTATAGGACACTACTTAATCCATTACAAGTGTTAAAAATGTCCCACAAGATATCTTGTTATATATATCATGTGTAATATAGTTCTTTATAACATGAGGAAATAGAAAAATAAGAATGGGTGAGCTTAAACTCTCAGTAATATAAAACATAAAATTGCAACAATCACAACATAAACATGCAATAAATATTCTGGAAGGAATACGTAATCATAATAATTCTATAATCAACTAAAACTGAGATAATAATTTATTATTGGATAAAAATTAAAATAAATAGATCACATGGATAACAATAAATGGTTCCTTGGTGATGAAATTAATAATTTTGGATAGATAATTCCATACCATATGCCAACACATCATTATCTTAGACATCAGGATCTCACTATCAAGTAATGCCATGTTTTAGGTATGAATACACCAAAATATATAAATATGTTTATCAAATGAGACCTGTCGATTCATAAAGAAGACATATAATTTTGGTCACAACCCACCACTTTTTTAATTCAAATGTATTAATCATATGAGAAAATGAAGAAATAATACATAATCACTTTTACAATAATATTCCATATTATAATAATAACATTCAAAATATCAATAGTTTTAACCTTGTCAATAAAAGGTATAACATTATCAATATATCCATAAAAATAAGGCGGATGATCAAATGATACATAGTCAACCTTCCAATAGTCATTCATATTAGAATAACATCATAAGGATTTCCAATACTTTTCCTCATGTCAATAAAATGGATAACATGATCATAAACCTTAAAGATAAGGAATCTAGATGGTTGACAAATAATATAACCCTATTGTAATAAAGGAAACATTGAATTATGTTAACATGTATTAAAAATATTCTAGTAAAATAATACTTTAACAATATTATCCAATAAGGGGTTAGGAATTGGATTGTTTAATATCTTAAATTCATTCCCCTTAATATATATATATATATATAAGATTATAAATAGTAAAACATATACCCAATAAGGGTATTTTTTTAAGTTAAATAGAATTCAAAACATAAAAGTTTTTTCAGAAAACATATTTTCACTTTATCATAAGATAAAAAGTTACAGGTCACTATAAAAGGTAATTTTCAAAAGGTTAAAGTGAAATATTTTCAAAAAATTTACTTCTACTAAGAATATCCAATAATTAAACCTTTAAAATTACATAAGGGTTTCCCAAAATAAATTTGGATATTAAGATAAAATATATAAAAGTGAAAGGAAAAAAACCTTTTAGTATCTTGAAAAAATAACTTCATTAAAAAATGACACTGTAAAAAGACTAAAAAAACATTATTTTGAATAAAAATATATCTTTCCCCATTGTGGTATAGAAATTAACATATAATGAAATATTAGTGTGGGAGAACACATTCACGGAAGAAAGAATTTCATACTGAAATAATATAACTCCAGTAAAAGATTTATAAATTTTACTTACAAGAACCACACACTATGAAGTAAGAAATATTTAAAAAAGGTATATATTATGTTAGAAATGTAAATTCACAAAAACAATTATAGTACCACATAATAAAATCAATTGGTAGAATGTTCCCAACTGTTAATTCTAAAATGGTGATCTTAACTCAATGAATGGAGATTGGGTTATCAAAAACCATACAACTTCGGTAAAAATTGAGTAAAATACATTTGATGAAAAGGA
The DNA here is from genome assembly GCA_963277665.1 of Viscum album. Taxonomy (NCBI): domain Eukaryota; kingdom Viridiplantae; phylum Streptophyta; class Magnoliopsida; order Santalales; family Viscaceae; genus Viscum; species Viscum album. Next base: position 2,075,130,906 of record OY728128.1, on the reverse strand, counting down.
AGTGATTTGATTTATTATTTATCATGAATTATAAAAATATATTATAAATATAAATACATGGTAATGAGTACACCATTTAAAGGAAAACATATTGCATAACATAAAAATGTCTCAAAGAATTAAATTTTGAGACAAAGAACCCTTGTAGCTTGAGAAACATTTTTATCAGAACCCCTAGAAAGAATGGTATTTTAATTAAAATTAAAAATTCAAGATATTATCTATAAAATAGGTAGTATACACACCAAATAAATAAAATTTGGTGTATAATACCAAGCATGTCTCATATAGAGGAATTTTAGACGAAAACCCTTACCTTGTTCTAGATTCATTTTATGCATGTGCTAAACTTACTTAATAATAAAATTAAGTTATTTAGATACCTTATTAGTAATATTATTCTTTTATATTTAATTTAATATGGACAATTTATTATCATATTCTATTTTTTATTATATCTTTCTTACCTACATCGGTTACTTGAGGTTGTTCGGCCAATTGTTCTATAACTCCATATGAATGTTGATCGTGGTAAGAAGTATCATAAAATAGTTTAACACTATACATAAAATTAATTTTATTATGGAAATAATTTTTATATATTAAATATATTTTTAAATCTATCTGTGATGGGTGGTGATGAAAAATTCAATGCATTTTTCATGGATGCGGAAATCCGCATATATGAATGATTAATTTTTATATTTCTCAATAAATGAAATGGAAATAATGTATATCATAATTTTAAATTTCATAAAAATAGAAACATTGTAAATATAATATTTATTTTTCAATCCTATCATTAAAACCAACTATTATAGGAATTTATGAAAAATGAAATTTGTCGCTTCATGGAGGTGGTAGTCTGCGCACACGCACTAACAACTCCTTCTGTTTTCTTTAGTTGATGGATTAGAATAAAGAATGGTTCTTTCAATCATATAATAACATATTATTATAATAATAATTATTATTTAAATATATTTTTGTTGATATAATATTTTTTTAAGGTTAATATTAAAAATTAAATATTAAAATGTTGGTAATACTTATGTTGGAGAATCAATCTTCTCTTAGAAGTATCATTAAAAATAAATGCCTTATGATGGCTTATATAGATTAGGGGAATAAGGATTAGAAAATTACTTATAGGAGAGTTATTATTTATATAGTTTCAAGGTAAATTAGAATTTTTAGTGAAAAATTTAATAGTTGTAACAGAACCCCTTTTAAAAGTAAAGAAAAGGGATATTTTTCAATACTCTTTAATTATCAATAATATCATTTCACTATCTAAGGGTAAAAGACCCAAAAGTTATAAATAATTAATTTTTATTTTTTTATTTGTAAAATAAAGAATCATACAATTATTTATCAATATTTTTTAAAAATGTTAAAATTTATTTTTTCAAAGGTTTTTACTTTTACCTTTTTTTACCTTGGTAACTAGTTTTTAACTAAGTAATTTATATTTTACTAAAAATATAAAATAACATCTATTAAAAAGTTTGGGATTGAATAAAATAAATTTAATCATAATATAATCCAATTAAATTTCCAAATAGTATAAAATTAACTTTTAAATTAAAACATTTTATATATCAAAAAATAATTCTTTATAGAGAAATAGTGTTTAAACCATTATTTGTTCTTAATATTATTTATCATAGGTTACCATTTTAATATATATTTTTATAATTATATATTTTTTAAAAGATAAAATTATTTTAATAATTTAAAATATATTAATTTAATTTATTAGATAAAATATACACATTATTAATATAATAATTCTTTGAAATTTTTTTTTACAATTATCATGATTATTAACATTAATATATTAGTCATAATTTTATTCAAAAAATTGAAATTAAATTTTTTAAATAATAATAAATTTTTATCTAAAATATTAAATCTATTTTTATATATTTAATTTCTATAAGTGATGAAAATTAATTTTTAATATAAGCAAATAAAAAGATTTTTAGAATAAAATATTACTTATGTTTACAAAATGATATACATAGGTTTTATAAAAAAAAGAGTAATTTAAAATTATTTATTTTAATAATAAATATATATTTTTTATATGAATTGTTTTCAAGATAATTTAATTCATTCTTGTATTATGATAATGACATAAGAGTGATATTTTTAGCAAAATTAGTGCCTTTTCAACATTCACCTGAAAACCAATTATTTCATAAAAATACCAAAAATTATTCTTAAGATAATATTGATATTATAAATCTAAAAATTATTTTAACTTTTTCAAATTTAAATTATAAATTTTATAAATTCAATTTCTGAATAAAATCATAAAATATAATGAAAATTTGTTTTTTACTAGAAAAATATATTTTCAAATTTTAACTATTGTTATTCATATTTTAGGTAACTTACCTAATAAATTTTTGTTAACCAATTATTAACAACAAATATAATATATTATCATTAATCATAAATTTCTTGAAATATAAATTCATATCACATAAAAAGGAAATTTTGAGAAAAAATACTTTTTTGAACAATAAATGACCTTATTAGTCATTTTACTTAAACTAATTGAATTTCATTCATATTAAATGTATAATTTATTTCATTTATACCTATATTTCATAAATTTTTTACACTTATTTATTCTTTCCAATTAAATTTCTAGTTTTAACAGTCATATTTAATATTTATATTTTTACCTAAATATATTGCAGTTTCTTTTATGTTCAGTGTTACTTGTGGATTGATATATCAAACACATTGAATTATTTAAAGTTAATAATATATTAAAATATTATGTTGTTACAATGGTAATTCATATCCTTCATAATAATACTTGATCTCATCAATACAGTTTGGGGTTTTTAGTAGTATTCTATATTCTATTATGGTAATCAATGTGGGTGCTTTGAGTCCCTGTTTCGCACGGAATCCGGGGATGACCTCCTGGACGGGAGATTCAAACGTTCCGATCGGTTTCTAACGGGTTTGTTCGTAGAACCGGAAACATCCAATGATTCCACATCCGTTTGGACCTACTTTCCAAAGGCAGGCGCTCATTAGCTTGTGGGCTAATAAGGCTTAGGAATTTGCATTGGTCGAGAGGATGGGAGGTCGGACTCATCACACCTTTTTGAGGGGAATTATTGTCTACTCCGGGACTCTCTTTATAGATTTAAGTTAAGTTCGTGAATCCTTATTACATTACCAAGTATAAAATGAGCTTTCCTTTAGTTTTAACAATCAATGATTAAATATGCAAGATATTTAGAGAATCTTTTATATGTATTCGAGGTTCTTCATCAATATAGAATCATCTATATTTGTTTAGAGATTCTTGGTCAATGGTATCCTTCACAACATTTATATAAAAGTCTCTTGGTCATTTTGATGACCAGGCTGGTTTTAAAGCCACTCAGTGGGGCACTTGAAGTTTATCGTCATTCAGAAGGACAGAGATTATTTCAATGTTGGGATCGAACCCATGAATGGGCTACCTACGTATCCTTTGTTTTGAAAAAGGAATCAGAACCCACGTAGTTCGAGGAAATGGGATATGATGTTTTATGATTGATGGCTCAAAGATGAATGTCATAATTACTTTTACACTCTAAGCTCACGTGAATCATGCTCGGTGTGAGAAACAAGAGGTATTGGTAAAATTTAGACAATTGTGCCATAAAAGATGCAATCATAAGAATTTGTTTTGGGGCTTATGTATAGATGACTGCCCAGATAGGTGAAGGTTTAGGATTTACTTTTAGGAAGAAAATCCATGAACAGGGTCCACAAAGTTATATGTGCTTTATGGAGATTTGAATACTCTAATCTTGGGGCTTACTCCTAAGGAGGATGCCCAAATTAGGAGGGGACTTATGATTGGGTTTTATTCCTGAAAAGGAAACCCAAATCAAAGGGAATTTATGACTGGTTAAGAGAAATTTTAAGAGACTTGTGGCTTACTCTTAAGAAAGATGCCCAAGATTTATGACTAGGACTTATTCCTGAGAAGGAAGCCTAGGTTAGGGGACTTGGGGCTTACTCCTGAAAAGGAAGCCCAAGGTTATGACTGAGTCTTATTCCTGAAAAGGAGACCTAGGTTAGGGATTAAGGTTTGGGGCTTACTCCTGAGGAGGATGCCCAAGATTAAAGGACTTTGATTGGGGCTTATTCTTAAGGAAGATGCCCAAGATTTATGACTAGGACTTATTCCTGAGAAGGAAGCCTAGGTTAGGGGACTTGGGGCTTACTCCTGAAAAGGAAGCCCAAGGTTATGACTGAGTCTTATTCCTGAAAAGGAGACCCAGGTTAGGGATTAAGGTTTGGGGCTTACTCCTGAGGAGGATGCCCAAGATTAAAGGACTTTGATTGGGGCTTATTCTTAAGGAAGATGCCCAAGATTTATGACTAGGACTTATTCCTGAGAAGGAAGCCTAGGTTAGGGGACTTGGGGCTTACTCCTGAAAAGGAAGCCCAAGGTTATGACTGAGTCTTATTCCTGAAAAGGAGACCCAGGTTAGGGATTAAGGTTTGGGGCTTACTCCTGAGGAGGATGCCCAAGATTAAAGGACTTTGATTGGGGCTTATTCTTAAGGAAGATGCCCAAGATTTATGACTAGGACTTATTCCTGAGAAGGAAGCCTAGGTTAGGGGACTTGGGGCTTACTCCTGAAAAGGAAGCCCAAGGTTATGACTGAGTCTTATTCCTGAAAAGGAGACCCAGGTTAGGGATTAAGGTTTGGGGCTTACTCCTGAGGAGGATTCCCAAGATTAAAGGACTTTGATTGGGGCTTATTCTTAAGGAAGATGCCCAAGATTTATGACTAGGACTTATTCCTGAGAAGGAAGCCTAGGTTAGGGGACTTGGGGCTTACTCCTGAAAAGGAAGCCCAAGGTTATGACTGAGTCTTATTCCTGAAAAGGAGACCCAGGTTAGGATTCTCTCATTTTAAAGGATGAGGTTGAATGAATGAACTCTCAATCTTTGATGACATAAAATATGTTTAAATCATTAGGTTTTGAGAGATATTTCACATAATTCCTTTCAGATAAGGATGTCAAATCAAGAAATCATGCCATAAATGGCTTTGAAGAGTATCTTGAAGACTGAATCTTGAATAGGAAGGGTGAAATGGCTTAAGAGGGGTGAAAAAGGGCAAGATGGGCACCCAAAAAGATAGGGGCGCGCAAGTATTGAAGGTCGCGCAAGTCCTGCGGCGGCGCGCAAGTATTGGTCGCGCAAGTATACTTGCGCGACATAAGGGATACTTGCGCGATTTTCAACCAGAGTTGAATTACTTGAGCGACTCTTTATTAAACCCTTTCCCATCCTCTTGAGGTTCTTCCAGAAGGGGGACGCGCAAGTTATATTGAAGGAATTAAGTCGGCGCGCAAGTGTTTGATAAGTTTCAACACTTAAGCCTTCCTTCTTCCCTTTAGATCTTCCATTCTAGGTAAGAAATTACCTTAGAAGTGTTCTGGAAGCTTTGAGAAGAGACTTGGGCGTCGGGAGCTTTGATCCGAGTTTCTGGGAACCGATCTCCTCTCGAATGGGGGGCCCACAGGGTCTATTTATAGGCAAAAGAAGACCCTGGGCGGTTACCGTGCGGTTACCGGGCGGTTATCACTTAGGTCGCGCAAGTCACTTGCACGACCATAAGGTGTCGCGCAAGTACTTGCACGACCACTAGGCGGCGCGCAAGTGTACTTGCGCGACCATGAGGGAACTTGCGCGGCCTATGGGCAATGTTCTCTTTGTTCATCCCTTTGTCTATTTTTGATGTTTCTTCAAAGGATGAATCACATTGAGCTCAGATATTCCCCCTTTTCCGATCTTTAGATTCTGTGACGAAAGGAGCGTCAACAAAAGTCCCCCCTCAGAGTTGGATCCGGAAAGAAATGAGGATTTGACTCTGAGGAAATTGAATCCATTCAAAGGAAAAGGGGGGCGCGCAAGTCTTCAGTGCACAGAGGGCAGCGCGCAAGTGTGCTGGAACTTGACTTTTTTTCAGAGTTCCATTGTCTTTTGTGTGGGCAGTTTAAAGTCATGCACGCCGGACATAAAGGGGCTAATGTTTAAGGTCGAAATAGCTTTGACCGAAAAATGGATAAAAATGGATTCAATTCCTTGATAATTTATCTGAAAACAAACTACCATACTCAAGTATGAGAGAAAATATGTAAACTATGACTTAAGAATATTTGAATCTGAGGAATGATATGAAAAAGAGCTAAATAGCATTAGAAGAAGTAGTTTCCAAGAATGAAGTTACTATTTATTTAACAAAACCCGTTAGGGGGTTGAAATATGCAGGGCCACCTATGGGCATTGGCTGCATAGTCAAATAAAATAGCATCTTTTGGCTGACAAGTCTGTTATGTGGACTGTTTATGCAAGGCCACCTATGGGCACGTGCTGCATAGTTAGGCAAAAGAACTCTCAGAAATTTACTTTCCTAGTGCTAAAAGCCAGTGAAAGTTTATGGAGATTCAAATTTTCTAAAGCATAGAGTTTGTTGTATGGAAAGAGGTACTTGAATATGGAGAAGATATTTTCAAACAAGAATATCGAAGAACTGGATGAATATCACTCCTACGAAGGTCTGACCCAAACGTAGGGAAGAAGAATAAACCATAGACTTGAATACTTTCAGATCATGAAAAAGGATATGGGACAAATATGTTAAGGATGGATATTTTTGCGGATCCCTACATACTGTCGTTTAAGACAAATAAGGACAAAAGAGGCATTCTTCCCAAGAATGAAGTTACTATTATTTAACAAACCCGTTAGGGGGTTGAAAACATGCAGGGCCACCTATGGGCATTGGCTGCATGGTCAAATAAATAGCATCTCTTGGCTGACAAGTCTGTTATGTGGACTGTTTATGCAAGGCCACCTATGGGCACGTGCTGCATAGTCAGGCAAAAGAATTCTCAGAAGTTTGACATTTTTGTGACCATAAGTCATGAAAAAGGGTTATGAAGATCTGAAAATATTTAAGGTTAGGATTATAATACATAAAGATGGGTATTTTCCAATGTATATAGAGATACATAGGTCAATGAAAACCATAATCATGTTGTGGCTGGGTCCTGAATTGAAATTTTGGACTTCACTACGTATCTCATAAGAATGAGAATCAAGCCATACGTAGTTCTTGAAATGCAGTTTAACGTCGTGCAGGACGAAAGGATGAGTGATCTTAGTTTAGGGTCATAGAATTCGGACCATAATAATGAATAGACAGTGTGTGTTTTCATGAGGACTTTTCAGCCAAGGGACTGAAAGTGAAATTTGGGGTTAGGCCCAAAAGACTTGGGACTGGATTCGAGGGACACTCGAATGTTCCTACGTATCCCATAAGGATGGGAATCAAGTCCACGTAGTTCTAGAACTACCCTTTGTACAAATTTGGTTCGTACATGTGAAGGGTGAAAGGGGACTTTAGTGCAATGATGGTTTTAAACTAAGATAAAAAGTTTAGGCATTACCATGTATGTACGTAGTCTTTTTGAAATGAAACATGATTGAAAAATCAATGTCAATAATAGTTCTCTCTCAAGTGAGGAGATCAAAGAATATTGTAGTTTATTGTCGTACCGGACAAAAGTGTTGTATAGTTTAACGTCATATAACAAGGACGAAAGTGAATCAATGTAATGATATTGATTCCAAGGGTGGTTTCACAAATCATCATCATATGAGATTGTGGTGAACCAATGTGAAGAGATTGTTTTTGGGCTTGAACCTTTGGGAGGTTGCCTACATACCCAGCCTGGAGGGCAAGGATCAAAGTCTGTGTAGTTCAATTAAAGAATGAATTAATGATCAAGTTGTTCTTGTGGACAATGATCTAAAAAAAATGCTGTTGGGACTTACACATGGTTAGTGGCCCAAAGGGAGTGTTATGGTTGATGTTCGCTCTAAGCTCACGTGAGTCATACTCGGTGTGAGAAACAAGAGGTAATAACAACCTTAACGATGCACAGTTTAATGTCATGTAGGACATATCAAGGATTTTCTGTACAGTTTAGCGTCATGTAGTTAGGACGATGGGGACAATACAGTTTAACGTCATATTGGACGAAAGGGGGATTGTGCAGTTTTAATGTCATGCTGAACTTTTGATGATTATATAGTTTAACGTCTTTCCGGACGTGAGAGACTTTTATACAGTTTAGCGTCATGTAGTTAGGACGTCACAATTTAACGTCTTGCTGGACATATTTGCAAATAGTTTATGGTCGTATACATGGACCAGGAATGATGCAGTTTTAAGGTCATGCTGGACTGTTTATGGAACTTTTTCACAGTTTTAATGTCGCGTGGGACGAAGTTGCAGTTTAAAGTCATACTGGACCATTGCTGTATAGTTTTAGCGTCATATAGCAAGGACGAACTGATGCTGTACAGTTTAAAGTCATGTAGCTAAGACTAAGGTGAATCAATATGAGGATATCAGTTCTGATCTTTTTACAATTTATCGTCATGCTGGACGTTGGAAGTGCCACACAGTTTAATGTCATGTTGCTAGGACACAATATAGTTTAATGTCATCTCGGACAAAATATAAGAACTTTTATACGGTTTATTGTCATGTAGGACAAAATCAGGGACTATGCAGTTTAAAGTCTTGCAGTTAGGACTATTGGTGCTGCACAGTTTAGTGTCATGTTGCAGGGACATAAGTGCGAATAGTTTAAGGTCATATGCACGGACCATACAGTTTATCGTCATGCTGGACGTAGTTGTAGTTTAAGGTCATACTGGACCAGGAATGATGCAGTTTTAAGGTCATGCTGGACTGTTTATGGAACTTTTTCACAGTTTAATGTCGTGTGGGACGAAGTTGCAGTTTAAAGTCAAACTGGACCATTGCTGTATAGTTTTAGCGTCATATAGCAAGGACGAATTGATGCTGTACAGTTTAAAGTCATGTAGCTAAGACTAAGGTGAATCAATATGAGGATATCAGTTCTGATCTTTTTACAGTTTATCGTCATGCTGGACGTTGGAAGTGCCACACAGTTTAATGTCATGTTGCTAGGACACAATATAGTTTAATGTCATCTCGGACAGAATACAGTTTAGTGTCATGTAGGACAAAATCAGGGACTATGCAGTTTAAAGTCTTGCAGTTAGGACTATTGGTGCTTCACAGTTTAGTGTCATGTTGCAGGGACATAAGTGCGAATAGTTTAAGGTCATATGCACGGACCATACAGTTTATCGTCATGCTGGACGTAGTTGTAGTTTAAGGTCATACTGGACCATTGCTGTATGAACCAAATGTAAGAGTCTTAGTTCTGTGAACAATATTTTGTGTTTATACAAAATACTTCTTCAGAAATCTGGCATTGGTTGGAGTCGTGATGTGTTCTCCATCCATTCAGATCAAACAGAACCAAAGATTAACTCTTCGTCTGATAAAGACTCTGCCTGATTAGCCTGTTTAGGCTGTGCCGTTTGATGGGGCGGTGCCCGTGGCTTTGAAGTAGATGGCATGAAATCTGCCAGAGTCAAAGACAATTTAGGCTTTGATACATACTCATCTTCTCCTGATTCCTCTTTCTTCTTTGAATTGCGCTGCCCTTTTGAGGATTTGTCCTTTGATGGAGGCTTTACTGCAGCTTTTGTAGGAGACACAATTGGCTTCTTCAATTGTGTTCGCAAAATGGAATGGGTCCGATTGATTGTCTTTCTGACCATCCAATCATCATATTTTTTCGCAGTTTTTCTTTTGACTTCCTGCCACTCGCCTCCTTCCTCTGGATCTGTAGCGGTAATACACGCTACATGAGCTGAAGAACCCTTCAATTTGACTTGTCCCAAGTCGACCATCTTTTGTAGGAGGTCTTTAAAGACAAAACACTCCTGGATGGGATGCCCCAACATTTGATGAAAGGGACAATAATTGGGACGGTCTTCATCTCCTTCCTTGTTTGGTCTCTTCGGCACTGGTAATTGAACCAAATTATTCTCCAGAGCTGAAATGAAGTAACCAGGAACTTGCTCACTTCGGAAAGAGTATGTTTTACTCTTCATATCCTCAAATTGTTTTCGTCGTTGATCTTTTTGATCATTTGGACGAAACAGCCTTTGTTGTTGGCGTTCAGGAGGTGGAGCCCTTCGAGAAGATGAAGGTTTTGAAGTAGAAATAGGTACAGGTGCCTGTTTAAGCATAACTATAGCAGTTTCTGCTTTACCCATTCTTCTTCCTGGAGCTGATGGAATTACACGAGATTTAACCTTAGCCTGCATAAGGGAATCTTCAATCTGTTGAGCGATTGAAGTAAGGTCTCGAAACCCTCCTGTGTATTTCACAGGGATCAATGGCGTGCGTAATTCGTCACGCAAATTTGCCACACAGATTGGCAATAATTCCTCCTGAGGGAGTGATAAACTCAAGGAATACGTTAATCCCTTCCAACGAGCAATGAAATCAGAGACTCTTTCATTCTCCCTTTGCTTGCAGTTTGTAAGATCGAAAACTGTCGTTTTTGGCAAAGTTGAGCTGAACTGAAGAAGGAATTTTTGACGAAGATCCTCCCATCCGATGACTGACCGGGATTTCAAGCTTGTATACCAGACAAAAGCTGGTCCTTGTAAGGTTCGCACGAAGCATCTGAGTTTCACTGCTTCTTGTTGTTCTGGAGTTCCCATCATAGGATCACAACAAGACACGTAATGCGTCAAATGTTGTTCAGGGTCGCCTGATCCATTGAAAGTAGGGAAAATAGGGTTTCCAAAACTGGATGGAGGAGAAATTGAATCTACCCATTCAGGGTAAACTTTCTTTTCAGGTTGAACTTGCGCCTGTTTCCCTTCCATAGTTTCTAACCGAGCTGTTAATGACTCAATAGTAGTTATTAACTTTTGAGAAATGTCAGGTTGAACTTGGTTTTGGGTAGGTGCAATGAATGGAGCTTGGACAGCCGTGGAGGTTGGTGCTGCAACTAATGGTAGTGCTGCCAACCGTTGTTGTGTTTGACCCGTAGGATTAGACCTCTGTGGGTGTACTGATAAAGGAGGATATTCCTGATCCATCTCAGTAGTTACAACAAATTCCTTCGGCTGTCGGACTTCAGCATTCTTAAGAAGAAGACTACTCTGAAGTAGTTCTGCATTCAACCTTCTTAATTCTTTCATTTCTTCCTCCTGTTGTGCAAGCCTTTGCTCTAATGAGAGCGATTGACCTCCTTCAGAGGAAGGGTGAGAAGTAACCTGATTCTTTCCTTTCCCCTTATTGGATCCTTTTCGGAGAGGGGGAAGTGGGTTACTTGAAGGAATACCCAAATTTTGGGTAAGCCTTTGATTACGTGTGCACACACCTTCTTCATTTAGGTCTGTGTGCGCAACTTCTTGAGCAGGAACCTCTTCATCTGATCCCTCTGATTGAGCCTCATCTGGTGAATCAGCAGCAACGGCAGTGATGACATTAATGGATGCATATTTCATGAAATCCTTTCTATCAGCATTTCTATGATATTGTCTCCTTTTATGTCCATGATAAGACATGGCATTCCGTTGACTTGACCCTTCAGGAATTTCTTTGTGAACCGTCACTTGGAGAGAATCTCCTGACATCTTGGCTCTTCGTTCCTCTTGAGGCTTATTCCCTAATCGAGAGAATACTGACTTTCTCTGAGGGAGGGATTGAAGATTTGAAAAAGTCCCCAGTCCGGTGGACTGGGGGTGTTCCTGTTGCTTCTGCTCAACTCCTCGAATCCCATTCGTTGATTCTGAGGGTTGGGTTAGAGAAGTCCCCAGTCTGGCAAGCTGGGGTGTCTCTTGACATGCTATGTCTGAGATCTTCTTGAAATCTCTCTTGATCTTGCGGATCTTAGTTCGGAAATTAGCTGGATGCATTAACCTGTATCCACTTTTATCACCTGGTTCAACAGACCGTTGGATGATTTCCGAAACTTCTGTCATTTGATGACGTGTTTGCTCCAGACGAGAGGCTTGTGCAATATTCTCGCCTGCTTGGTGTAGGAGCAATTCAACAACCTGTTCTCTATATACTTGATTTTGAGAGGAACTAGTTGAAGCTTGATCTCGAGCAAGATTTTGATTATGAACAAAGCCCATTGACTGTGGCCGGTCATGGGTAATAACATTGCATGAGACCATTTTCGGCGGGCTTTGCTGACCGGAAAGCACTGTGAAATGTAGTGCTCCGTGAATACCCCATCCTCTGATATGAACATTAGATGGAGCATTGGAAATTAACTGACGCAATTTTCTCAGCGCGCCAAGGCATGAACGTTGAAGGGTTCTCTGTTGCTTTTCAGCCTTCGGATACCGAGAGACTGATAGAGATGCCAAATCAATCTGGCGTTGTAACCCTTCTATTATCTTAAGATGATTTTCATATTCATCGTAAGATAATACCTTCTTCTTTAATTGACAAAGAGTTTTCCATATGTTAAGACGAATATCATGGATTCCATCATCCGTCAACATCTTTGGAATGTCATACTGTGAATCAGCCAAAGGCCAAAACATGACTGGTACTTCACCTTTTGCCAGTTTTTTCCTCATGTTCAGCATTTCCTCTTTATCATTAAATGAAGATTCTTCTACCTGTTTGGACCAGAGTTGGTGTTTCCTTGTTGCTTCATCGGATTCAACAAGATTGGTAGAGGAATCACTATTCATGCTGGAAGATGAATGACCTAGGGAAGGTTCGGAGAATAACCTGAACCCCAAGCTATCTTCTGATGGAGAAAGAGTTTCACCTGCCGATAGTAAAACTTCAGACATGACTGGTTTTACGTTTGCAAGTGCCTCGAGATAGGAGGGCTTTCTCGTCACTACATTGCCTTCTGAAGAATTTTCGAGACAATGTGAATCACTACTGCAGAGAGGACTTTCGCAGAGAAGTTCATCACCATGAGGAGGACCTTCATGATGGGTTACAGCAAAAGATGATATCTCTTGCTCCTTGGTCTTCTGACCACACAGAGGGTTCCTGTGGTTCTCATCTGAAGAAGAAACTTCAAGATTGACCGAATTTTCATGAAGCAAGTCTTCATGAGGAAGTGTCTGTTGAAGACCTTCTGGATTAATGTTCCTGTTATTGGGAACTGAGGGAGTAGAATCTTGAATTCCGACAGATAAATGTCTGAGGGCTTCAAGAACTCCAGCATCGAGCAAGGCCTTGTTGCAGATTGGCCTTTGATCTCCTGACTGTGCTGGGCGGATCTTTTTCTTAGATGCCTTCTTACTCGCTTTAGAAATCACTTGATGACGAAAGTGATTGCTCTGAGCAGGTGTATGTGCCTGATCAGGAAAGATGGTCAGGTTAGGCTGACGATCATCGCTCAAATCAGATGTATGTGCCTGACTTGGTTGTCCATATGATATGGGGGAGTAGGCCCCACAACCCTCTTGGACTGGAACAGATGTGTGTGTCTGTTCCGGAGTGAATTGTTGATGTGTCACTCCACTGCTAGGGATAGATTTATGTGTCTGTCCCTGAGATGATGCTGAAGCTGTTATGATATCCTGGCAAGCATCCAGAATATGAGCAGGAATTTGCTTCTGCTCTTTCACCATTGATAAAATATGCTTGGTGACTTCAGCCGCCGGAACAGGGATATACGTCCATTCCGGGCTTGGAGTAGGTGTATGTGCCTGCTCTTGTCCTCCTTTTCCTGTCAGTGAATCCTGACAGTACTCAAGTGTGGAGGCAGAGAGTTTAGTCTGCCTCCTGTTTGTCGTCGGGGCTTTCCGACTGACTTCTCCGTGCGCTACCAAACGAGACTGTTGGTAGGCTTGATTAGTATTAGCAGGTGTATGTGCCTGCTGATTACACTTCGCCAAACGCTGTTGACGAGATCCATCATATGTAGTCAGACGAGCCTGCTGACTAACTGCTGATGTATAAGCAGGTGTATGTTCCTGCCTATGGTACTCCGCCGGAATTGCCTGGCGGGATCGGCTTGATGCTGCCAGACGAGTCTGCTGGACAGCGGGATTAAAACGGGCAGGTGTGTGTGCCTGCTCGTTGTTTGCCACCAAGTTAGGTTGGTGGACTTCTCCGGAGATGGCAGGGATGACAACCTGCCTATTATTAACCGGATTCCGTCTCTGGTGATTCATCTTGCCTGCTCGGGTTCGAGGAACCTGAGCTGAATGCCTGGAGCCGGTACCCTCATCATGTTGAGGGTGCACTACCGCACGAGTCTGGCGGCGATTGTTGATGGGAGCCCTTGAGAAGGACTCCTGTCTCTTTGAATTAAGGTCCTGCGGGACCTGCTCATTCACTTCCTCAGAATAAGGGAGTGAATGGAAATTGCGTTCCGGGGATAACGACCCGAAACGGTTGGAGACGGTAGTCAGCACCGCCTGCTTCTTGATTGCTGGTTGCCGTTGTCCGGACGACCAGGTAGAATTGTTAACTTGGAGGGCTTGACGAGCGGCCTCCAGAGTTGGGATAGTACCGTTACGACGGTACTCCTTAACCAGTGCATTTGAAACACAGCGTTGAAGACGCTGAGTTGGTGATGTCATCCTCAGAGCGGATGACGTTCCAGCAGGAGTAGCAGCATTGGTTTTCACGGCAGCAGACCTCACAGTAGAGGTGTTCTTAGCAGCAGTATTCACAGGGGTGAATTTAAGGAAAGCCATTTTTTTGTAGAAGATCTTGAAAAAAGAGTGCCTTTTCCATATAACAGACATAATCAAGATGAATCCGGCTACTGCATCTTTTGGATGATCATATGTCAATGATTGCCTTGTTGGCCCAAGGGGCCTAACATCTAAGAAGAATATCACTTTAACTTGGTTAAGGATTCACGTCGGGTTCACCATTTTTGTTTCGCGCGGAATCCGGGGATGACCTCCTGGACGGGAGATTCAAACGTTCCGATCGGTTTCTAACGGGTTTGTTCGTAGAACCGGAAACATCCAATGATTCCACATCCGTTTGGACCTACTTTCCAAAGGCAGGCGCTCATTAGCTTGTGGGCTAATAAGGCTTAGGAATTTGCATTGGTCGAGAGGATGGGAGGTCGGACTCATCACACCTTTTTGAGGGGAATTATTGTCTACTCCGGGACTCTCTTTATAGATTTAAGTTAAGTTCGTGAATCCTTATTACATTACCAAGTATAAAATGAGCTTTCCTTTAGTTTTAACAATCAATGATTAAATATGCAAGAGATTTAGAGAATCTTTTATATGTATTCGAGGTTCTTCATCAATATAGAATCATCTATATTTGTTTAGAGATTCTTGGTCAATGGTATCCTTCAAAACATTTATATAAAAGTCTCTTGGTCATTTTGATGACCAGGCTGGTTTTAAAGCCACTCAGTGGGGCACTTGAAGTTTATCGTCATTCAGAAGGACAGAGATTATTTCAATGTTGGGATCGAACCCATGAATGGGCTACCTACGTATCCTTTGTTTTGAAAAAGGAATCAGAACCCACGTAGTTCGAGGAAATGGGATATGATGTTTTATGATTGATGGCTCAAAGATGAATGTCATAATTACTTTTACACTCTAAGCTCACGTGAATCATGCTCGGTGTGAGAAACAAGAGGTATTGGTAAAATTTAGACAATTGTGCCATAAAAGATGAAATCATAAGAATTTGTTTTGGGGCTTATGTATAGATGACTGCCCAGATAGGTGAAGGTTTAGGATTTACTTTTAGGAAGAAAATCCATGAACAGGGTCCACAAAGTTATATGTGCTTTATGGAGATTTGAATACTCTAATCTTGGGGCTTACTCCTAAGGAGGATGCCCAAATTAGGAGGGGACTTATGATTGGGTTTTATTCCTGAAAAGGAAACCCAAATCAAAGGGAATTTATGACTGGTTAAGAGAAATTTTAAGAGACTTGTGGCTTACTCTTAAGAAAGATGCCCAAGATTTATGACTAGGACTTATTCCTGAGAAGGAAGCCTAGGTTAGGGGACTTGGGGCTTACTCCTGAAAAGGAAGCCCAAGGTTATGACTGAGTCTTATTCCTGAAAAGGAGACCCAGGTTAGGGATTAAGGTTTGGGGCTTACTCCTGAGGAGGATGCCCAAGATTAAAGGACTTTGATTGGGGCTTATTCTTAAGGAAGATGCCCAAGATTTATGACTAGGACTTATTCCTGAGAAGGAAGCCTAGGTTAGGGGACTTGGGGCTTACTCCTGAAAAGGAAGCCCAAGGTTATGACTGAGTCTTATTCCTGAAAAGGAGACCCAGGTTAGGGATTAAGGTTTGGGGCTTACTCCTGAGGAGGATGCCCAAGATTAAAGGACTTTGATTGGGGCTTATTCTTAAGGAAGATGCCCAAGATTTATGACTAGGAATTATTCCTGAGAAGGAAGCCTAGGTTAGGGGACTTGGGGCTTACTCCTGAAAAGGAAGCCCAAGGTTATGACTGAGTCTTATTCCTGAAAAGGAGACCCAGGTTAGGGATTAAGGTTTGGGGCTTACTCCTGAGGAGGATGCCCAAGATTAAAGGACTTTGATTGGGGCTTATTCTTAAGGAAGATGCCCAAGATTTATGACTAGGACTTATTCCTGAGAAGGAAGCCTAGGTTAGGGGACTTGGGGCTTACTCCTGAAAAGGAAGCCCAAGGTTATGACTGAGTCTTATTCCTGAAAAGGAGACCCAGGTTAGGGATTAAGGTTTGGGGCTTACTCCTGAGGAGGATGCCCAAGATTAAAGGACTTTGATTGGGGCTTATTCTTAAGGAAGATGCCCAAGATTTATGACTAGGACTTATTCCTGAGAAGGAAGCCTAGGTTAGGGGACTTGGGGCTTACTCCTGAAAAGGAAGCCCAAGGTTATGACTGAGTCTTATTCCTGAAAAGGAGACCCAGGTTAGGATTCTCTCATTTTAAAGGATGAGGTTGAATGAATGAACTCTCAATCTTTGATGACATAAAAGATGTTTAAATCATTAGGTTTTGAGAGATATTTCACATAATTCCTTTCAGATAAGGATGTCAAATCAAGAAATCATGCCATAAATGGCTTTGAAGAGTATCTTGAAGACTGAATCTTGAATAGGAAGGGTGAAATGGCTTAAGAGGGGTGAAAAAGGGCAAGATGGGCACCCAAAAAGATAGGGGCGCGCAAGTATTGAAGGTCGCGCAAGTCCTGCGGCGGCGCGCAAGTATTGGTCGCGCAAGTATACTTGCGCGACATAAGGGATACTTGCGCAATTTTCAACCAGAGTTGAATTACTTGAGCGACTCTTTATTAAACCCTTTCCCATCCTCTTGAGGTTCTTCCAGAAGGGGGACGCGCAAGTTATATTGAAGGAATTAAGTCGGCGCGCAAGTGTTTGATAAGTTTCAACACTTAAGCCTTCCTTCTTCCCTTTAGATCTTCCATTCTAGGTAAGAAATTACCTTAGAAGTGTTCTGGAAGCTTTGAGAAGAGACTTGGGCGTCGGGAGCTTTGATCCGAGTTTCTGGGAACCGATCTCCTCTCGAATGGGGGGCCCACAGGGTCTATTTATAGGCAAAAGAAGACCCTGGGAGGTTACCGTGCGGTTACCGGGCGGTTATCACTTAGGTCGCGCAAGTCACTTGCACGACCATAAGGTGTCGCGCAAGTACTTGCACGACCACTAGGCGGCGCGCAAGTGTACTTGCGCGACCATGAGGGAACTTGCGCGGCCTATGGGCAATGTTCTCTTTGTTCATCCCTTTGTCTATTTTTGATGTTTCTTAAAAGGATGAATCACATTGAGCTCAGATATTTCCCCTTTTCCGATCTTTAGATTCTGTGACGAAAGGAGCGTCAACAGTCCCCAGACACTTTTTTGGTACAGATGCATGAGCTTCTCCACTACATGAGAATTTTGAGTTGTGGTCTCCCCTAATTCAATACATCTCCATAACCAATTTAATTACTTTAATGAAACTGTGGATGGTGATAATGATCTGTAAGGGTGGAAACAGTTATTTATAGGTGGAAAAGGAAGTTGGTCGTATCCAAGATCCATGTTGAAATAAAGATTAGTGATAAAAAATAGGTTCCCAGTCTACTTCATACGGGGATCAAGATCATAACTCAATATTGCACATTAGTTCCGGATTGAGTAATGGGAATAAAGGTATCTATGATTCTATATATTATCTTATTAGTAAAGGGAAAATAACTAGACAATGCAAGGATTTATAAAATTTACCCAATCTCATGGAGACCAGATACTCTAGTAAACCAAAGAATACAGGGGTAAGGGGAAAGGTTGGATTCATTGGAACCAAACCCAAGTGTGGTTTAGTAACTTTAAATGACTGAGGATAAATAAACACCTCTATTTCATGAATTTTAGGAACCTCAAGATTTTAGGAAAGAAAAATCAGATCATAAGCTAAAATCTAAAAATGGTGTTCTAAAGGATATAAGTATAAAGTAATTAAAAGAAGAAAATGCCTCAGATCTTCTCCTATATTATAAATAATAGATAATTTATGAGAATTTCTCAATCAATTTTACAAAAGAAAATTGCACAAGAATTTTTGAATGAATGATTCAAGTTGACCTCAATGAAGATAAATCTTTTTAGATCAAAAAATTGGGTTGTATTCAAATATGTGGATTCAACAATGTGAAAATTGGTTTGGATGAGTACATTTATACTTGAGAAAATATGTCCTACCTCATTGAGGAAATCATCAAGGATGATCTAAACGTGAAGGTAATTCATGTTGAATTGAGCTTATATACGGTGAAGGATTCTAACTATTTATATTTTTTTGAATAATAATGTAATATTTTATATGGTTTGACATTTTATTTTTCCCTTAACATTTTAAGGTTCCCAATCACCCCTTAAAGTTTCTTTTTGAAATAAAAAAAATTAAATTTTCATTCAATCAGATATTCTTCTTACTTTAAATAAATTGTGTCCTTGTAATTTTAATTGTTACTTGTTGAATAATATAGGTGAGGGTATTCTTAATATATCCATAATTTGAGATAAACATATAATATTACATCTACCTTACTATATTAGGATATACAAAGTTAATTATATTTCCCCAAACAACATTAATCATTCATACAATCATATACCCAAGTATATATATATCCTTATCATATGTTCTCAATTTCAAACCTTTACCAAAACTATTTAAATATCCAAGACATTAAACCATATATAGTTCATATATTCATTAAAAATTTAACTCTTACATTCAACTAAAATTTCATAAAGTTACACACTAGTCTATATATATCATGATATAAAAAATGAGATAAATGTCATGAATCAATTATCAATCCCAAGGTTACCAATACTATCTAACTTACTTATTGAAAATTAAACCACCCTTTATTAACTCAACATCAAGTTTATATTAAACCTAATATTTATCCATACCTCAATAATCTATTCTCTAATATTTATCCTAAAAATATAACATTGTTATAATATAACGTTTCAAGGTTATTAATACCATTAATATATGTTTCAAAATCATTAAAGTAAAATTATTGAAGAACAATCTTTATATATTTCATATAATATTTTTTAGTAAATTCCATAATTTCATCGATTAATATCACTTGCTAGGGACAATGGAAAATAGTTCTAAGAATAAATTTCTATTAAAATATCAATCTCACTACCTTAGGTCAAAATAGGAAACTCACCTTTCTGTCTTAATTGGAATAAAGTAATCTTCTGAGACATTTAAGTAATCTTTCTTACTCAGTTATAAGACATTATGGTTTCTACGTACATACCTTTCTTATATTTATTTTTAGGATCTTGTTTCAACCAAATACTAAAATTAGAAATGGTTATCGATAAATCAGATAAAATTATTATATGAATATAAAGATTCAGTCCTAATATGTCTTCTTTAGTGATAGATGAATTTCATCCTTTGATACGTCTAGTTTAATTTAATTATCTTTAATTTAGGTTATATTGTAATTATTAACCTAATTCATTAAATTAATTACAAATTTAATCCTTCATATTGGTTTGTAAAGAGAATGTGATAAACCAAATCATATCCCATGGTAGTATCTATCTAGGTGTGTAGTCTTAGTTCCATTCAACATGCACCGGAGGGAAGATCAATTCAATTATCAATTAGCCTTTTATGGGGTGATTACCCCTAGATACATCTTTGTCATTTCCATATCCACTTTATAGTATCCATACAAGGATGAAATATCTAGGAAAACTATATACTCAAGACTTTAATAAAACTTAAGGATCTTATCCTGTACTTTTAGTTATTCCTATGATTTTCATTAAAGTTCTCTCATCCTAATACTAAAATAAAATGTGTATTATTACCTTATCATTAAATCATATACTGTCCTAAATGGTTATCTATTATGATAAACCTTAACTTATCAACCATTAAATTATCTTCAACAAATATCCTAATCTATAAATTTATCTAAAACCTACTCCAATGCCAACCGGGATACCCTAGACCCACAATCTTGGATTCAGTGAAAATAACGCATACTTTATATATTATATTTGATACCGAATATAGATTATTAGACATAAATATCCCATTATAAATGTAGGGTCCTGAAAAATCCATAAATAAAGATAATAATCCCCTTCATTCGAGAGAGTATTTTTACCTAATTCCCTTCAACTAATTGGGAAAAGGAAGGAGGCCAATACTCAAAATTGGCAAAGGACTAACCAGTCCGCGAACTGGCTCAAGTGTTACATGGTCAGTTCAACGAACTACTCCCCTCCACGAACCATCCTCATTTGCAAGATAGAGGTGGACGTCCTCCGCGGGCGCGAAGCAGAACAGGCGCCAAACCGGTCCACCGTCATGAACCGCACTAGCTACGGACCGCATAGACCAGCCCAAGATGCATCTTCTGTCATTCGCGGGATGGAGAAGGAACCCTCCATGGCCACGAAGTACTCTCTGAGCTCATTTGGTCTATAGGGGAGATGCGATCAATGCCCCCCGCAAGTTGCGGCTTGACCGACTCATCTGTGAATCGGGTTTTCAGTCATGGGCCTCCACAAAAGGTGTTGCATGACCATAGATACATCCTTTTCCCCACTCAATAAAAGGAGATCAAGGGGAAGAGAAGATATAACTGGGAGAAGATCAATCAGATTCAGGTCGAAGGATTTTAAAGGAAGGCTTAGGATTTCGGAAGTTCCAGTTCGCGAACCAGAGCAGGTATGAACCTAGGAATGAACTAATAAGGAACCAAAAATGTATAATAACTTGGTGAACCACAAACCTAAAATAAAAAAGAAGAGAAAACTGCGAACCATGGTCCCTTCGCGGATGCACTCCCCACGGACTAGGGAGTTTATGCCTCTTTTCCGATCCGCTGCACCGCGTAGCACCCTCCTACGTGGGTGAAGCCCTGACCGACGAGCCTCCGGCCAGTGCCAACCTTGGTCACTGCTGACTGCATGGAACCCTCCGCGGACCACCCTGGTTCGTAGATCCAACCCGAAGCCGTGAAAAACCTTGGTTTATGGGATGCCCATCAGTCCGCGGACCACCCTGGTTCGTAGATCAAACACGAAGCCGCGAACCACCTTGGTTCGCGGGATGCCCATCAGTCTGAAGACCACCCTGGTTCACGGATAGCTTCTCGAACTCTGTATCACTTCCCTACGCAAAGGGTGCCGTCACAAATACCCCTGCATGGCCCACCAAATCCTTCGGAGTTCCTGTTCCTTGAGCCACATAAAATCCTTCCGATCCGGCCTGATCCCCCATGACTCCCTCACTGACCTACTCATCGGCCCTGAGCCGAGACCTCCACTAGAGCCACCAGATCTATGTGGTGTAACCCTCAGGTGCATCAGTGCGCCGTTTTCAGTTCACATACCCACAGTAAGCAGGGGCGAAGGGGTTTCCCCGACCCTTGAGCAGATTCTCGAAGCATTCCTGGGTTCACATTCCCATGGTAATGTGGAGTATGAGCTCGAGAGTCCACTTTATGGCCCTCCAATTGTTGGGGTTGGGGTACTTATCCCTTATTCATAGGGTAGTAAAATACCCATCAGAAGGAATCCCTCATGCACTTTCGTACTTCCCCCTGGAACAAGAGAGGTGACAGGCACAAGAGCACCTCTTTCCCTCTCTCGTTGCGCTTTGTCACCATGGGCGTCTATCTCGGAGTAATCCCTGACCTTATGGGCCGCTTCATGCATAAGCCCCACTCCACTTCTCATGGATGCACCTTTCGCGACGTGATCTTCTGGTCCCTACCGCCTCTTGTTTCCCACACCGAGAATGACTCACGTGGGCTTAGAGTAAGCATCGGCCATGAAATCCTATTATGGGCTGCCTCAGAGTGTAATCCCCACTCATCTGAACTATGTGGACTTTGATCCCTATCTCCTAGGGTACTTAGGAAGCCTCCCAGGAGGTTCAAGCCCGATCACCGTCGGACCCTCGAGGTTTACCATCCCTTAGGTCCACCTTTATTTCGGTTCTCTGACACCCCAATTCGAACTATGTGGACTTTGATCCCTATCTCCTAGGAAGGGTATGTAGGAAGCCTCCTTGAAGTTCAAGCCCAACAACCGGCTGATCCGACTATCTTCACGTCGGTTCACCGCACCAACCCTAGTGACGCCTCAATGAGGCCAAACTCCTCGGGGTCATTAATCCAATGAGGGATGGTAAACCTCAGGCATAAATGATTCGGAATCCCTGCGTCTTGCTGACCATTTCCAATCAGGAGAAATCTGTGGATATTATGATTGGGTATAAACCAAAGATTCGCGAACATATGAATATGTCATAAATCTATAAGAGAGTCCCGGAATAGGTGATAATTCCCCCCAAAAGGGTGTGATGATCCCAACTTCGCATCCTCTCGACCAATGTGAGTTCTTAAGAATCACTGGTCAAACCACCTAGAAAACGCCTGCCTTTGGAATGTAGGTCCATGTATTACTGGATATAGAACCATTGGGTGATTCAAGGTGGAAAACGGTGCACCCGATATGAGTGATTAAGTAGAACCCAACCATCTCTAATCAACTATCGGGTAGCACACGTTTCTTCCCTACAACCCCGTCGTGCGCTGCGAGAAAAAAAATGGTGAACTCGACGTGAATATTTAACCAAGCATGATGGATTTAACCTAATCCCACCTCGTTCCCCCTTATACTCTCAAGGAGGGCCAAGAAATGTCATTAAATACGCATGGGGTCATGAGATGCTGCTTTGACGGGTTTGATGTTTGTATTTGTTAAAATGTTTTACAGGTACCACACAGAACTCCCTTCGATCCAGTGGCATCACGAAGGAACTCACAAGCAAGTTCATCCAACAACGCAATGACCGGACTTCCTCACCAACGGAGGACCCCGTCACCTTCCCAACATCTTCAACGCTGGGTCTTAGATGCGCTGATCCGAGAGTACCACGTGAACGGTACTCTCCCGATAGTGGAGGCGGCCATGCACGCCCTCCAGTTTTCCAGGACTCGCCGGTTGCCTGCCCAGCAGCGGCCGCAAAGGTAGATATAGACATCCCCTGTTTCTCTCTCCAACCATTTCGGGAGTCTATCCCCAGAACGGGAAAACATGTACCTCCCTTATCTTAGGGAGGTAGATGAGGTCGACGCTGAGGACCTCATCCCTGTTGAGTGGGGTTTCTACTCCGAGGCCCCTGCCGGAAGACGTCATCACGGTCATGTCACGACCCAACATCCTCTCTCCAGGGAGGACATCACCCCGAGGACCCAGGCCCACACTCCCGGAGCTCCGGCCCCTCGGACCGCCCGACGGGGGCGTAAAACGTACAATCGGGGACTGGTCATCACCCTTGTCCCCAAGGAGGAGCTCCACTACCCAGTCATCGAGACGCATCATGAACAGGAACGTACACCTATTCACTCCTCCCAAGCCTTCCATCCAGATATGGAGACATCATATGAGCATGAGAGCATGTGTGCATCCCTGCCGAGCTCCATCAAGTTCGTCACTCACATAGGATGGCACTTACTGGGTAGGCACATCTCCCTACCCAGTGTCCTAAATCCCACCAACCCGAAGTGGTGGCGACCCAACGTCTGTAGGGCCAGATCCTAGCAGATCCCCATGACGCCTACCATCCCAGCATGGTGGAGATCAACAAATCCCTTCACCCAGATGTGGCGGAAACTCATAGGCAGGAATGTATCCCCGCCAAAAAAGTCCACTGACTCGATACGGTGGGAAACCAATATATGCAAGGCCATCTCCCTGTGGATACAAGTAAAGTCTGCCATCCCGATGTGGCGGAAAACAGAGAGATAAACCGGAATATCTCGGTACAGGGGAAGATTCGTTCGCCTACCCCGACACAGGAGGATTTTCAGTACCCACTGACCACCAGAGGACCGGATCAGGATATTACTACTATGATACCGGAATGGGCCTTCATACCCATTTCAGCCGAAGATGTCTCTCTGCATATCCTAGAAATGATGGAGAAGTAGGTATCGATCCCATATCATATCTTGCAGACTTTCCAGAATGTAATTGCATCAGCGGAAATAGCAAGGATTCAGGCCTGTGAGCCCGTCTCCCCAATTGAGGCGACTCATCTAAGAGACGAGATAGCCGCCTCAGAGCAGATCTGCATCCATGATCCCGCCCAGGAGGGTCTCCGGCTATATTCCGCGATGCAAGGGTAGCCGTATCGAGCAACTTCACTCATTCCAACTGGGGGACACCCGTCCATCACGGTGGATAATCCAGAGCAGGCATATATCCCTGATAAAAGTCAGAATGTTCGTCGACATATCCCGGTAGCATCATGGGACCCAATTAGATAGGGAACCAAAGGTTAAGGTCATTTTCAATAGTAGACGGTCCCCATTGCCTGCAAGAAAGCGCCCCGAATGCGCCGAAGGCAGCTGGAAAATAAAGAGGGATTTCATGACACTGCTCTGCTGGAAGTTGGGGTTCCCAACGCCGTTGAGCATATATCAAAGGCTCAAAACCCTGGCCACCCATTACCATGTTATGGGAGTGGCATTAGCAGTTGCGAAGGTCCTCCCCATAATCTTGATACCAGCAGCTTTGAAGGTCCTCCCTAGAGCACCCATGTGGGCCTCCCCCGTAGGCATATAACGATCGATCATGAGAGCTCCTCTTTTGATGTGAGTCACGGAAACCCTCCACGTGGCCAGAAGATCAAGCAGCAAGAAGTTTCTCCACTTTCTGCGGTCCACCCTGAAGGTCCTCCCTAGGGTATATGCTACAAACACTCTCCATACAGTGGGACCACAGATTATGATAGTAGTCCTCGCCATCATAGTCGCAACTGCGGAGGCCCTCCCCGCAGTGATGTCTCATCATGACAAGAAGGCCCTCCCCTTGTCGTGGACTTCCCTGAAGGTCCTTCCTAGGGGTTATGTTGCAATGACACTCCACGCAACTAGGAATTAGATCACTTTGGTAGTCCTCACCACCCTAATAACAGAGGTCCTCCCTGTAGAGACGTCAAGAAACGAGAAGGCCCTCCCCTCGTTGTAGTACATTCTGAAGGCCTTCCCTAGGGTGTGCCCCGTAGATATTCTCCCTGTGGCCGTTGTAATGGTAGTCCTCACCATTTCAGCAGCTGTGATGGTAGTCCTCATCCCCATGGTTTCCATTGAGAAGGTCCTCCCTGCAGTAGACCCAAGCAACAAGGAGGTCCTCCCCTTGTCGCAGTGTGTCTTGAAGGTCCTCCCCAGGATACATGACGAACGTCAAACCATGATGTTCATCCTCACCATGATGGCAGTTGTTTCGGAGGCCCTCCCCGAAACAACACTACATAGCCAGAAGGTCCTCCCCTTGCTGTGACATGCCTTGGAGGTCCTCCCTAGGGTGTTCACTACAAAATTCCTCCATGCAGTGAGGCGTCAAGCAGTAATGGTAGTCCTCGCCATTACAGCCGCCATTGTGAAGGTCCTCCCTACAATGACATATCATATCGACAGGAAGGTCCTCCCTCTGCTAAATCAAGCACAGAAAATCCCTCGTATGTCGAGGCACTCAGAAGGACGGGATTGAGCATGTCAGATCCCTAGTTAGTCGCCAACGACATCCTTATTCAATCGGGAGACGTTCTGGGGCCACGTTCATCTTCTGAACCGCCTCAGAATCACCCAAATAATGATTCAATACCTACCGGTCCCACTGCCTCCGACCACACTGACAGCGAGCGTCTCAGTTGGTCCGACCAGGTATAGGAGTCACTAGTGGAGGAGTATGATGACATGTTGCGCCTGAGGAAATGACTGGCTAGGGATGATATACCCATTATGTTTTGTCCCACGGCCACCTCTTAGTTTGACATACCCAGAGAGTTGTCGGAAGAATGCTTGCCCGACATCTACCATAATATATGGACAAACCTCCACCAGCTGAAATCAAGCTTCCTACCCTATGACGGGTATGTAGACCATGTCAATACAATAGAAGACCTCCAGCGTCACATCGACCTGGAAGCTCTTCCGTCGGCACGGCAACGGCGACCCGAGAAGGGTAAAGGAAACATGGATATGGATTGCCTCCGTGCGCTACACCAGTTGCGTCACCTCTTTAGTGATGCCCCGATAGGATTCCATATCAGGGGATGGGGAGAACATGGAGCTCTTCATTTCATTCATCTCCCCACCCAGAACAACCTGTTTGGCATGGTGTCTTGCAACGTCATCACGTCAAGACAACAATTGAGTGGTCTCCCTGTTCGCGAAAGGCAATACACCCAACAGAGTCGGGCCTTGAGTATGTCCCATAAGCGTCAGGCCCGATGGGAACAAGCTATTCAAGAACTCCTGAATCAGGCCCCCAAGATCATACAATAGGCCTCTCGCCTAAGAGAGGCCAATAAGCGATATTTTCCTGCCTCCCCAGAAGGGATTGATTCACAGAAGAACTCGGCACCAAACCCAGTTCACCCCCGAATGGGGGCACGCGAGATCAGGTAGGTAGCAATAGTAGTAGCCACTACCAAAATCTAGGGTCAACCCCAGCCTGCAGGGATGGGGGCATTTTTAACAAAAAATTCCCTCATAAGACCAATAAAACAAGAAGAGACTCGATGTCCAAGGAACGGAGCCAACCCCATCCCTCGGGGATGGGGCCATTATTACCCCCTCAACAGCAACCTCCCCCAAGAGAGTCCGTATTCTATCGTCTAGGGAGGACAGTCAGAAGAGTAGGTTCCCATCCTATCCCATCATTTTAATCATCATCCCCTCCGAGAGGAAGGCACACCGTAAGGTCACATCAAATAACTCTCTGCATCACCCTTCGTCAAGAAGTTCGAGGGCAATCCCAGGTCATGAAATGGAAGGCCAGTAGAATATGCAAGTGATCCTCTTCCTTTTTGAAAGATGACGTCTTATCCGCCCCGTGATATGCATCTATCAATGTCATAGAGGATAAACCCATGGGTGACACCATAGATGCTGCAAATTAGTATGGATTGGGAGACGATAGTTCCGGTCAGGCCGTGACTCACGACGAACCACCAGGTGTGCACACCCAGAACCAGAGGGCCACCCTAAATATGGCTTCCCCTTCAGCTAACCCCCCTCTGCTTACCCTACGAGCTTCCAACAAGTATAAGAATAAAGGACTGGTTACCCTTAATCTGTCCCCTTATCTCGACAAAAATGAGCCACTCATGCTCGAAGAGAGGTTCGCTCAATAGGAGGTGGAAATGAAAGAATTGAGGTGTCTTAACGTCGAGCTACTCCAGAGGAACCGTCTTATTGAAAACGCATCCCAAGAGGAGACACATCTTCCACTCCCAATAAGTGCACCTCAAAGACCTAGGCTTACCCTACCCAATGAGGTGCCTGGTCCATCCAACTACCTAAATGTGGATTTGGATGAAGACCAAGACGTCCCTCCACTTAGGAAGCAACCAAAGCAAGTATGCCCGAACCCTCCGAGGGTGCCCCAAACGAAATATTCACCCTT
The DNA here is from genome assembly GCA_963277665.1 of Viscum album. NCBI lineage: Eukaryota > Viridiplantae > Streptophyta > Magnoliopsida > Santalales > Viscaceae > Viscum > Viscum album. Next base: position 2,075,102,999 of record OY728128.1, on the reverse strand, counting down.
GGTGCCGGCTGATCTGGATCCTCGAGCAATACCTAATGTTGCACCTACCCAAGACTAGGCCCAATAGGATGTAAACAAGGGTCTCAACAATACCATCGAGGCATTGACAGCTCGATTGGAGGCGATGGAGGGCCGACGTGCTCCGATACAGCCAGAGCAGAAGCCCTACCTAGATTGGGTAAGCAACACGCCTCCCCCACCCAATTTTGGGAGCTATGTATTACCTATCTTCAATGGATCAGGAGATCCGGAATAGCATTTGATGCACTACGCATCCTATTGCGACCCTATGATGGGAACTCTGGAACAACAAGAAGCAGTGAAACTCAGATGCTTCTTACGAACCCTTCAAGGATCTGCCATCGTCTAGTATATGAGTCTTCCAGCCCAGTGAAACAAAAGATGGGAAGACCATTGGCAGTAGTTCCTGTTCCACTTCAGCTCAACATTGCCTAAGACAACGGTCAGAAACCTCATGAACTGCAAGCATAGGGAGGGCGAGAGGGTCTCATATTTCATCACCAGATGGAAAGGTTTGACCTACTCTCTAAATAGGACAATGCCTCAAGATGAGTTGCTTTCTATATGCATCAACAATCTTCAAGATAAGCTGTGAACACCACTCATACCAGTGGAGTGCACCACTGGATTTCGCCATCTCTCAGCAATTGCCCAGAGAATCGATGACTCCCTGCAGTGGACCAATTCGAAGTCCCGAATAGCCTCACAGGCTCCTGCGAAGAGAATAGTTAGAGCTGAAGCCTCTTCTATCACGCTCAAGCCAGCACCTGTGCCTGCTCCGCCGCTCAGGCCTCCACCAAATCGTCAAGGGCCCTCTGTACATCAGAAGCCACCTCCACCTAGGATGGACAATCAGAGAGGGTCGAAGTAGAACTAGTTTGAGGAACGAATACATAAAGCATACTCGTTCTGAGAGGACCAAGTCTACAGCTACTTCATCGCCGCCATGAATTGCAACTTTCTATGCCTCCCGGAGCTGAGAAAACTCGAAGAAGTTGGCCATGATGACAGGCCAGACTACTTTCCTTACCATCGAATATTGGGGAATAATATTCAGGAATACTTCTTCTTTAAAGACCTCCTTTAAAAAATGGTAGACTCTAGGTAGGTCGAGCTGGGACCACCCCCAGCACATGTGACGTATATTTCTACCACTGACTCCGACAAAGGGGAGGGGTGGCAGGAAGTCACCAGCAAAGGGGGCAGAAATTTGATAACTGGATGACTTAGAAGACTATCAATCGAGCCCAGGGCATACTTTGAGCTCAGCTACGACAGCCCTGACACTGTCAAATTTCATGCCCCCAAACTTGGCGCCATGGGAACCGACCCACCAAACAGCACCATCAGGGACAACCGACCAGGTCGACCTATCAGAGGATGAAGAGCCAATCTTTGGTTCCATCAACGTCATCCATCTTATAGAATTGTCCCCTGACGAAGGGTATAGTTATGAACCTGAGTTCCAGACACAAGGGACTGGGGGGAGGAATCGCAGAGGTAGGGGATACTAGGGGAGGCGTTGTCGCGGCCGAAACCAACCCTACAGTTGGACCTCAGCCCAAACCATCAATATCACAGAAACCCATGGGAGATCCCTTCAACGGACTCAACATAAGAAAGAATAACCCCCCACCTCCACAAGTTGCCACTCTGGCCCCGTTGTTCTGCGATACCCACCAGAGGAGGAACAAGTGTCTAGCCGCCTAGTGGGAACGAACAGACCAGCCGGGACGAGTCCCCAGAACGTGAGAACATCGTCGGCATCCGACCCCACTACGGGTCCCTCCTCGTCACATATCCTAGCTCCCAAGCTGCCTGCTAGAACCCTCCCACCAGTGGAGAAGCGTCAGCCACTGGAGAAAAAATACGATATCCTCAAGCAGCTGGCATCAGTACCATCCAAGGTGTCTATCCTGGATGCCCTGAGTTTTTCAGCCGACCTCAGGGAGGCGCTTATTGAAGCCTTGCTCAGCCCCCAGGAGTTTCAAGCTGAGGTAGCTGCCACCGAGGTTTACTGGACAGAGACAGGCCCAGCTGAATGCAATGCGGTGATTTCCTTCACTGATCAGGATGAAGATTCCATCATTCAAGGACACATCAAACCACTATACGTGTCCGGAACATTGAATGAAGTTGAGATCCGTAAGGTCTTCATCAACAACGGCTCTGGAGTTAACCTCCTTCCCCTACAGACACTCCGTAAGTTGGGATACAGTGAGGATGATCTAATACCCTCATCTACAACTCTTTTGGGTTACGATAAGAGCGATCAAAAGCCAATGGGAAAAATTAAGTTAAAGACCCATTTTGGCAACCTTATGGCCTATTCAGAATTCTTGGTGGTCCGACAAAACACGGCATTCAATGCCCTGCTGGGGAGGTCATGGCTCCATAAGCACATGGTCATTCCTTTGTCATAACACCAGTGTATTAAGTACTGCGTCAATGGGAAAAGTGGGACATTGTATGCTGACAAGGCCCCTTTAGAGCTCTTCGAGTCACACTACATTGATGCTGAATTTCATTAGCAAAAGAAGATGAAGCCTTTGGCCGATGGTGTTGACTGGATCCCCACTCCAAATAGTCTGGAAGTGGTTCCTGACGACCCCCTCAGGTAGCTTGGTAGAGACTACGTACTACCCATCAACCATATTAAGAGTAGGGGTTCGAGTTCGGACACACACTCAATTGTCCTCATGACTTCATACACAATGGTTGAGCTTGACAATGCCGGAACGTCCACCAACCCACAATCTATGGACGAATACTTGAGCGAGGATGCCAACGATGCCACGCCCTCACCACCGGACTCCCAAGAACCTACGCAAGGAGCTCTCCCCCCGTTAGATCCAGAAGACGAGGATTTGGGAGAAGAAGAGGAGGAAGATCTCAGGGATGCACCTCCCGCATTTGAGGAAGGTATCTCCACCACGGTGGACGAGCTCAGGGAAACAAACCTAGGTACTGAGGAAGATCCGAGGCCTACTCTCAATAGTGCAGCCATGTCCCCTGAGGAGCATGAGATATATACCTCATTCCTGAAGCAACAGTGCGATGTTTTTCCCTGGAATTATATAGAAATGCCGGGACTCGATCTCGAAGTGGCGACGCATCACCTGGGTCTTCCAGAAGACCACCGGGGCTATAAATAGGCCGCCAGAAGGACACATCCCTCACATGCTACCAAAATAGAGGCTGAAGTCAACAAGCTCATTAAATAAGGCTTTATTTGGGGGGGGGGGTACAATACCCCATCTGGTTGGCCCACGTCATCCTCGTCAAGAAAAAGAATGGGAAAATCTGTGTCTGCATCGATTTCAGGAATCTCAATCGATATTGCCCGAAAGATGACTTCTCGGTCCCGATCACTGAGTTATTAGTCGATACAATGGCCGGTTATGAGGATCTATCCTTCATGGATGGCTATTCTGGGTATAATCAAATACAAATGGCTCGAGAAGAAGAAGAATCCACTGCCTTCAGAGCCCCCTACGGAATATTCTGTTACAGGGTCATGCCCTTTGGCCTCAATAATGCTATCACCACATATCAACACGCCATGCATCATATTTTCAAGCCATTCATGGGGGGATTCGTTGAATGTTACGTAGATGACTTTGTGTTCAAATCAAGATAGCGCCCAGATCACCTGTCAGACCTTGAGATCGTCTTCAACAAACTTTGACAGCATAGCCTGAAGATGAACCCCTTGAAGTGCACCTTCAGAGTTACCTTAGGGAAATTCCTTGGCTTCATTGTACACCATCACAGCATCGAAGTCGACCCTGAAAAGACACAGGCTATCCTTGACCTGCCTCCTCCCTACAATCTCACTGAGTTGAGAGGATTCCAAGGACACCTACCCTATATCAGGAGATTCATATCAAACCTAGCGGGCAAATGTTTTCCCTTGACCATGTTAATGAAAAAGGAGTCACATACCAATGGACAGATGACTTCCAAGAGGCGTTTGACAGCCTAAAGAGGTACCTCTTATGCCCACTGGTGCTCAGGGCCCCGGTTGAAGGAAGACATCTACTCCTATACGTGACGGCCCTAGAGCGGTCACTGGGAGCCTTCCTTTCACAAAAGAACGACGCCAACAGTGAAAACAGGCTCTATTACCTTAGCCGAACCATGATCGATGCTAAGACTTGATACTCAAACATCGAGAAGAGCTGTTTGGCCTTGGTTTTCACAATTCAAAAGTTGTGACATTATCTGCAGCATCATGAAGTCCATTGGGTCTCGCATAATAACCCACTCAAGTACATCCTCATCCACCCAATACTGACTGGGCGCCTATCCTGATAGGAAGTCATCCTGCAATAGTTTGACATCCGGGTTGTGCCTTAGAAGGCCATCAAGGGCTAGGCATTAGCAGAATTTCTGGAAGAGAACCCCTTAGAGGGGACCACCACACCGGACATCGAGCTACCTAATGAAGACATCTTCTTGGTTCCAGGGGAGCTCCCAACATGATAAATGTACTTCGACGGTGCATTCCAGAGCCTGGCTGGGAAGAGGATGGAAGACCCCAAATTTAACAAGGTAGGTTTGGGGTTAATACTCATGTCCCTGGAAAAGGCAGTCTTTCCATATTCCTTCCTCCTGTTAGAAGTATGTACGAACAATGAAGTGGAGTATCAAGCCCTCATTGCAGGACTGGAACTCGCGCTCAAGGCACAAGTACAACACCTTAAGGTAAAAGGTGACTCGGAACTAGTCATCAAGCAAGTAAATGATGACTATGGTATCAAAAAGGAGGAGATGATTCCCCTATTTGACCATGTCCGAGAGTTAATGGTGGAATTTTCCACGGAACCAACATTGACCTATATTCTCTGGTCTCATAATGCCCAGGCTGACGCATTAGCCAATGCGGTGATAGCCCTAGACGACCCAGACCAGGATGAAACAGTCATCAGTATTGCTCACCACCGAATGGTCTTGCCATATGTTCAGACCAAGACAGAGGAAATCCATGAAGTCAGTCCCACCCCTGAGCCATATGCTCCTTCCACCAGCTGGATGACCCCCATCGCAAACTACCTTCAACAGGGAGAACTTCCATCAGACAAGGCTGAATGAGAGAAAATATGGAGAAGGGCAATCAACTTTGTATTATATGGCGGCACGGGTCAGCAAGAAGTCCTCTACAAACAAGGACTCAATGGAATCCTTCTTAGGTGCATTGATGGAGAAGAAAACGTCTCCATCATGACTGAAGTTCATGCCGGAGTGTGTGGGGAATATCATCCAGGGACCAAGCTTTCCCATCAGGTTCGAAGACTCGGGTACTATTGGCCCACAATGGCACGAGATTGCGTGCGCTTTACCGCAAAATGACACTCATTCCAAATACATGCCAACTTCATACACCAACCCCCAGAGTTACATCATCTGGCCTTTTTCCATCTAGGTAATGGACGTCGTGGGACCATATCCCCCCGCCACATCAAAATAGCTGAAGTATATCCTCACAGCAACCGACTTCTTTTCCAAATGGGTAGAAGCTATACCCCTTAAAGAAGTCGGGGTGAGAAACGTTGTCAGCTTTGTGAAAACCAATTTCATCACCAGATTTGGTGTCCCTCATACCATACTGACGGATAATGGAACCAACTTCTACTCTGCTGAATTGAAGAAACTATACCAAGAGTATGGTATCAAGGCTAACCACTCATCCCGCTACTATGCGGTGGCCAACGGACAGATAGAGGATTTCAACAAGACCCTATACAAAATCCTCTAGAAAATGGTGGACAAAGACAAGAATTCATGGTCGGATAAACTCCTTCATTCATTGTGGTCCTAACAAACCACAATCTACACTGCTACTCAGGCCACTCCGTACTCATTGGTATACGAAATAGAAGAGGTCCTGCCCATTGAACTCCAATTACCCTCGCTCCGCGTTGCCATTTGTGATCAATTATCCAAAGATGAGAAATCATAAGAGCGGCTAGGTGAATTGGAACAGCTAGATGAGAAGAGGTTGCACACTTTGCACCATCTGGAAGTATACCAGAACCAAATTGCATGAGCCTTCAATAAAAAGGTCCTTCTTCGGTCTTTCTTGGAAGGAGAATTGGTATTGGTCCTCTGGACCCCAATGATACCCAGAAGGAAACCTCTAAAGTTGTATCCCAAGTGGGAGGGACCATATGTTATACACAAGGTCTACTCCAACAGAGCATGTGCCCTGATCTCCATGGATGGGAAATTCACCACCGCTCCTACAAATGTGAGATTCCAGAAGAATTATTTCTCATAGAAACCAAAAATGGAGTTCGTCCTTACCGCACGACGATAAACTGTATGGATAAGACAAAAATAAATATAAAAAAAGGATCGTCCGAGCTGCATGACTTTAAACTTCCAAGCACCGAACAGCCTTAACTCTATGACCTTAAACTAAGAGTATTTTGTCCTCACCTCATGACGTTAAACTGCACGAACAAGATGTTTTTTTCAAATTCCCCCTCCCCCCATGTATGGACCAGACCTACGTGGGGTGTATTGCCTTTCAAAGAACTACATACGGCTTGATTCTTACCATTGCAAGATACGTAGAGATGCCGTGGTTCCTCATCCTGGCCCAGCCACCTCTCAAATAAAAAAAATGCCCCCTTCCCCAATGTACATACCAGACCTGCACGGGGTGTATTTAGTAGATAACTACATATGGATTGATTCTTTCCTTCGTAGGATATGTAGAAACACTGGGATCCCGTCCTGGCCCAGCCACTCCCAAATGAAATAAAATAAAAGTTAACAATGTCCCCTTCCCCTGTGTACAGACTAGCCCTGCACGGGGTGTACTTCTTCGAGAGAACTATGTGTGGCTTGATTCCTATCCTCACAAGAAATGTAGTGACGCTAAGGTACCCTGTCCTGGCCCAGCCCCCCGAATAAAAGATAAAAATTCCCTTTCCCCCGTGTACGAACAAGACCGGTATGGGGTGTGCTCCCCGTCCTTGCCACACGACGTTAAACTGCATGGATAGAAAGATTTAAAAATAATCCTTTTCCCCATGTATGGGCTAGACCTGCATGGGGTGTATTTTTACGTCCTCTCTGCACGACGTTAAACTGCATAGATAATGAAAGTTAAAAATGCCCCTTTCCCCTGTGTATGGACTAGACCTGCACGGGGTGTATTTTTCATCCTCACCGCACGACGTTAAAATGCACGGATTTCGTCACGAACCACCTAATATATATGGATAAACGAGGTGGAAATACTCCTTGCACATTTGGATACATCCTCCCCATACATCAGAATCCATGGCCCGGATAATTATGGATCTTCATAACCATTCATGGCCATTGGAAGTGGAAATTCATCAACCCATGGACACCTTTTCATGACTATGCATACCATGCCCTCAGTGGCCCTGCATAGTGATATCCTCTGGCCCATCTACCAAAGTCAAGATTTCCACAGGCGACACTCTTCCTAGCTCTGTATGCTTACTGGCCTCAGAGCCCCCATACCATACCTCCTGATCCAGAAGTTTATGGCGCAGTGGTTTAAAAGTTAGTCCCCTTTTAACATCTAAAATCACCAGGGTATCCCTACCCAGTTAGCCTATGTATCCACCCGTGGTTCACATGACGACCTGCATCTACGAACATCAAGCCAGGTCTAGGCTACTGTGACTCAACGGACAATTACAGTGAAGATGTTTCTTGTATGCTCGGACACCATTATCCGCACATGCTGAAATCTGTACTGTGAGAAATCTCAGATTTTCATAATCATTCATGGCCATCAGAAGTGGAAAGTTATCGACCCGAGGACACCTTTTCATGACTAGGCATACCATGCCCTCAGTGGCCCTACATATTGATAGCCCATGGTCGGTCTACCAAAGGCAATATTTCCTTAGGCGGTACTCTTCCTAACCTCGTATGCTTACCGGCCTCAGAGCCCCCACACCACATCTCCTAATCCGGAAAACCTACGACTTGCAGTTTACAACCTTCATCCCCTACCCTGTTCAGAGCATATCAGAGCATGGTAACTCAATTATCATTCGAGTGATTGCAGCAATAGTCACCCAGTGGTCTGAGCTCTATGACCGCTAAACTTGGAGTAATTTTTACTTACCGCACAATGTTAAACTGCGTGGAGTGAGGTTACACCCCCACACACAAAATAAATCAGCACAGGGAGCTCTCTTAGCTTTAACTGCAACCAGGGCTGAGCATGCCCGACATGCCCAGACATTTTCTTCCCAGATGATAGACTTTGTGGCCTGGATAATTGCGGATCCTCATAACCATTCACGGCCATCGGAAGTGGAAAGTTATCAACCCAGGGACACCTTTTCATGACTATTCATACCATGACCTCAGCGGCTCTGTATATTGATAACCCCTGGCCCATCTACCAAAGGCATGATTTCCACAGGCGACACTCTTCCTAGCTCTGTACGCTTACCGGCCTTAGGAGCCCCATATCATTTCTCCTGATCCAAGAAGCCTCAAAACCACGATTTACACAAATAAACCCCTCTCCACGTCTGGGCATGCTGAGATTTTCATGCCCAGTTGAATTATTATGAAGAGTGGCCTTTTCCACTACGTCCTTACCGCATGACATTAAACTACACGGAAAAACCTGTCCGCTTTTCATAAAACTGCAGAGACCAATCATTAACCATCCCGGGAAATGCCTTCAACTACAACCATTTTCACTGGTTTAAAAATTCCCCCCGTCCTCACTGCATGATGTAAAATTGCACAGCATCCTTTAAAAATGCTCCTCATCTTTACCGCATGACGTTAAAAAGCACCGAATTCGTCCTCATCACACGACATTAAACTGCGCAGACCCACTTTCCATTTACATCAGGTCACCTCCGTCCTCACCTCATGACGTTAAACTACATGGAGTTCATCCTTAACGTATGACTTTAAACTGCACGGGCTTCGTTGAGACCCATCTAAGATATACGGTGAAATGGGAAAGGAATACTCCTAGCGCATTTGGATGCATCCTCTTAATACACCAGACTCCATGACCCGGATAATTGAGAATATCCATAACCACTCATGGCCATCAGAGGCAGAAGTCCATCGACCTGTGGACACATTTGTACGACTATGCATTCCATGCCCTCAGTATCTCTGCATAATGATAGCCCCTGGCTCGTCCATCAAAGGCAAGATTTCCCCAGGCGATACTCTTCCTATCTCCGTATGCTCACCGGCCACAGTGCCCCCATGTCATATCTCCCGATCCAAAAATTTATGGAGTAGTGGTTTAAAAGTTTATTCCTCACCTGCATCCAAGTGTTTTTGGGGCACCCCTGTCTGATTAGCCTATGTATCCACCCGCGGTTCACACAACAATTTGCATCTACACGAATCAAGCCAGAACTGGTCTACTCTGACTCAGTGGGCAACTATTGTGAAGATGTCTCTTTTGTGCTCAGGACACCATTATCCCCATGTGACGTACTCTATGCTATGATCAATCCCAGATTTTCATAATCATTCATGGCCATCGGGAGTGTAAAGTTATCGACCCGTGGAAACCTTTGTACGACTATGCATACCATTCCCTCAGCGGCCCTGCATAATGATATCCCCTAGCTCATCCATCAAAGGAAAGATTTACTTAAGCGATACTCTTCCAAGCCCTGTACGCTTACCAGTCTCAGAGCCCCCATATCATCTCCCCTGATCCGTGAAACCCCAGAGTTGCAGTTTAAACCATCATACCAACACACTTGTTTAGAGCATGCCATAGCATCCTAACCCAATTGTCCTCTGAGTGATTGTAGCAATAGTCGCAGAATGGTCCAAGCTCTATGACTGTTAATATAAGAGTACTTCATCCTTACAGTATGATGTTAAACTGCACGGAATGTAAAAATTTCCCTCTTCCTTACCACATGACGTTAAAATGCACAGACTTCATCTTTACCGCATCACGTCAAACTGCACGTCCAAACTCATCCTGAGTCCAGCCAGGGATAGCGGTTTAACCCCCCCCCCCCCCCCCTCAGTGTAAGGGCTAGACCAGCACAAACTACCTCCTCACATCAACGTGGGCAGTTATGACTTCACCCATCCCCAGAAATTTATCCGGGACGTTTCTCCCATGTCCTGGCATCCCCTTTTCATAAACCATACTCTGCACCCAGAAAGAGCCGAACCCTTATAAGACACCCCTGGTGGTCCCGAATCTCAACTTACCTGAAGTTGCTCGGCTATTGGAAGAATAAAATTATTTACCTAAGGACACATTTTCATGAATATGCATCCCATGACCTCAGCGGCTCTGCATATTGATCGCCCCTAGCTTGTCTGCTAAAGGAAAGATTTCTTTAGGCAATGCCTATATCCGTAAGCTTACTGGCCTCTGAGCCCCCATATCCATTCGGAAACCCTCTGAGCTACAGTTTACTAACCTCTTCCATAACCCTTCCTGAATGTGATGGAACTTCTTTGACAAGATTACTGAAAACCATGGAAGGCCATCCCACTTCAAGAAATGTCCCAGCAGCATGACTCGAAACTGCGACAAGCTCCAACCGTCCTCTATGCTAACTAAATTCATGGGACAGGGACCCTATGTCCCCAATCCTGGTTCATATAGACATTCCCCAATCCCTTTCAGACATCACATACCCTTTCTGGGCCACCCCTGGTGGTTTTTGTACTTCTCCAAGCCACCCATGGTGGTTCCCATAATCTAGACTTTCATGAAGTCATATGGCAGTCAGAAATGGAGATTCATTGACTTGAGGACACCTTTTGCATGACTATGCATACCATGCCCTCAGTGGCTCTGCATATTGATTTCCCCTGGCCCATATACCAAAGGAAAGATTTCCTTTAGGCGATTCTCTTTCCACCTCTGCACGCCTATACGGCTCCCATTCCTTGAGACATGCCTTGTATGTCGTTCAAATATAAACACACTCCCTCCACATGCGTCTGAAGGATACCGAGACATCTTTTAATCAACCAAACCTCATTGGGTCCCTTTCCGCACTATATTTGGTCAAAGTTGTTCGACCTAAAATATCAGTAATGATAGTCTTGATGGCGGGACTTTAAACTACTCACAAAAGAGGCACAAAGCCTGTTAGGCCGAAAACCCAAAAAGGGATACCTAAGAAAATGTCGGGCCATACCTGCTGGGTTCACACTAAATGAGCCAAGGTAGAATTAGGGCATTAAAAGAAAAGACAAAAAGTTTGTTGGATCATTCTCGGTTGTCCAGGAAAAAATTAGAGCCTGTTTATATTTTATCAGTTGTCTTGAACTCGGATCATTCTCGGTTCAGTGAATTGTTATATGCAGCAATCATGTCAGATGATCTCTATCACAGGAGGAGACATTAAGATTGCTAAAAGAGAAACATATTTTCATTCTGTGATGAAATGGGTGAGGAGGGATTCCACAATCCGGAGCCTCCTCTGGCATCAAAGGCCATTACAAGAGATTTTCATCAGATTCACGAAGTTGTATCAGGTGCTGGTGAGAATCTTCGATTGCTTGGTAGAGATTATACCGCAAGGCTATCTCAGCTTCTGCACCAGCCCACAATGCTTCTGCCTCTTGTGTCACATTTAAGCTCGTGCTCATCTCCTCCTCCACCCGCTGCTCTCCATTTTCAATTATGGCTACAACATTGGCCTCCTCCTGTTGTATCCGCTGTATGTCGCTTCTCAGCACCTCCAGTAGAGAGCGCTACTTATGGATTTCTTCCGGGAGTCTTGCGACTACTCCAGCATAATGATGAGCTTCTGTTAGACGAAGTTGGCGGGTCGTATAAAGGTAAGCTTCAGATTGGGAAGCAGAAAGGCGAGACTCAAAGCTGCCAAGCCTCTCCCAGTCGGCAACCACCTGCTTGACCAGATCATAAATTCCATGGTAGTCAAAGCCTTCAAATCCCAGCAGCATGAACAGATCACGCAGCTTCGACAATTTGGTCGGCATCTCGGCCAAGGGCATTTGGGAAATCAGCTTCCAGATTTTCTCCCATGCCCTTTGGCGAGCAGGACGGAGACTGGAAATGATCTGTGGCTCTGGCTCTACGTCACTCCTGGACGAAGACACATAATCTGGGATAAACGTCACCAGGGAGGGACCCGATATGGCTTCAACTGTGGGCTCTGATGCTGCAGCAACTCCACCCCCTATGATTGTAGCTGCAGACGCAATTTGATCAAAAGGCATGATCACCAGAGCCGAAATTTGTGGCCCTAAAGTCCTAAAAGATGGTATTAAAGATGAGTATCCCTAATAAGAAAAGGGAAAATAATGGATTTAGCAGCAAGAGATTGATAACCCTACCTCCATTCATCAAGGCATTGGTGTTCTCAAGATCTACGTCGCCGCCGCCGCTGGAGGAAGATGATACATCCTCAACGGGCAGCAGAGTCCTAGGAGCCCCCAGAGGTGCCCAGGGCCTAAGGCCACGCCCAAGGCCATCTGCTCCCAAAGCTTCCTCTAATCAGTTGTCTACGGAGATCAAGCTCGGGGAAATCACTCCCCCAATGAATAAAATAATGGCCCGCTCTGGGTTTTCAATGACTGTTCTGGCGGTAGGCTCTTCCTCCATATCCACGGGATCCATTGGGTCTGAGGCAGCTGGCCCTGTCGGACCTGGAGACCCCTTAGCAATTACGAGAACCCCATTCTCCCCTGCAATTGAAGGGGCTGTCTGATCAGCATAAGTTTCGAACTCCATCTGTTCCTCCTCTGACATATCTCTGGCTGATGAAGGCAGGAGTAAAGCATCCATATCATTGGCGCCTCCAGTAGGGCCCGCCATTCCGTCACACTCAGGTGTGGCTGTAGGTGATCCCTCAGGGGATAAGGGGACATAAGGTACGACCGTGTGGGTAGCCACAGCCAGATCCCCGAGTGGCCCTACACCCTGTGCCAACACAGTTCATAACTGGAAGAATCAGACTATATGAGTTTGCAATTGAAAAAATGGGAAGTCATAATTACCCGACGTCCCCTATCTGAGCCATTCCGATAAATGGGACGCATGTTTCCATCTCTGTATCTGCCTAGGGGACAGTTCTTCGCTCAGGGCACTAGGAGGAGCTGGAGGAGGAAAGACCCTAGCTGGGTCCGTAATGGTTGTTTCCATTGTAGAGACTCAAAGCTTGATGTACATGGACATTACATTACTTTTGAGTAATACTTAATACATAACAAAAAAAACACACAAGTACTGTAATAGTTTAGTGTCTTTGGAAACTTAGAACATAATCTTCTAATAATTGTGAAAGATATTCAACATCTCCCATAAAGATATTCCCCTTTTGTTTTCTTACCTAAAACCTTTCTTTATATCCTAGGGAAAAGAAAAAATATAAAGGGTGAGCTCAAATTCTCAGTAAGGGTAAGCATGGAGAAAATAAAAAAAACCATATACATTTGAACTTCAAAACATGAACATAAACTTTAAACATCAAAATATTGAGTTGGAAAATAAATCATGGCAGTACGTAAGACATAGGTCATAAAGGAACATTAATCATGATAAAATAGCATGGGAATAAAACATTTAATTATGGAAAACCATTAATCACATGATATGATTTCCATGGTATCCAAGGCATTGCTTCCAAGACCATCTTAGTGGACAAAGTCCCTTTCGGAATCGAGTTCACTCCTCATTTCAGTCCTCTAACACTGAACCGGATTAACTTACCGTTCCAGCCATGTCTATCTCATGAGATATAAATCTTTACCCAATGTATTTGAGGGAGATATAGGTCCCACACATCTCATAATGAAATCATTCTTACTTGTGCCCCAAAATAAACTTAAAACATTCATCATAACCCAAATAATAAAATGGGTTACATAAACATCATCTGATCATCACATAATCCATATAAAACAAATGGATATTTCATCATAAGAAAAGTGAAACCATGTAAATCATAGATACATTGTACTTAAAACATACAAATATGAAATAATGTCATCTTAGATGGAAAATGGTTTTGATAAAACACTTGAAATGAATTCTTGAGGAAAATATATGTTCTTCTTCAAAATCATTTTATTCTCACAAAATTCCATGCAATTTTAAAAGAAAAGTATTTTGTTGAAAATATTAAAAAAATCTTATAGAGTAAGCTTCATGAAAATGAGGCATTATGAGACCGTAAAAATCCGTTCACGCTGTATACGTTAAAAATAACATTCTTCTCATACTTTTGTCGGAAAAGTCAAAAAGTTCTTAGTGTGGTAAACAAAAGTATGATTACTTTCATAACATGTGGTAAATTTCAAAAAAATGGGTAAAAATGACTTTAAAAATACATGAAAACATTTTTATAAAACATGGGCATGGATTACAACAATAACCCCAGTAAATACTTATGAATAACAATCTCGGATAACAATGAGATTGGAATAGTTATCCCTTACCTTAGGTCTGATATGCTTCGTACGTATCTGAACCTCCGGTATAATGATTTAAATAATGTCATTGAATTATTACAGAATCATATTCATTGTTATGATATCATATATGGTTCACTTATGACTTTATATTACCCATTCTTTTGTAAATTCCATGGTAAAGCAGCGTTTTGGGTGAAATCGTTTCATTTATCGTACGTGTTTCGACATGTTGTTCTTGATATTATTACTTATATCCTGATTTACTTAATTCCATAATATAAAACATGATTTGTATATAATATATATTTAGTATATAAATATATATGAAATATTGATAAATGGAATGAAATACACCGTTCATGGAGACAGTAGGTCGTGCGTACGCATGAACGCTGTTTTCTTTTCCTTATTGAATTAAATGTAATTAAGTAAATTAAACATATATATACATAAATCCAGTATCATTATTATATAATATATTTTATTATTATTTATTATATATACTTTATAATCATACTTGAATGGTTAATCATTGAAAATGAATCTCATCGCGTTCGTGGAGACGGTAGTCCGTACGTACGCACGAGCGATGATACCATTCCCATAACCGTGGAATTGTATTGAAGTGTATGTATAATATTTTAGAATCAATATAACTTTAAAATAAGCATATATGGTTATTTATTTAAACCATTATACCCATCCAAGTAAGGTGGTGGTGGAAAATAGATTACACAATGGCGTGGAGACGGTATTCCGTACGTACGCATGCGCGGTGATTTGGTTTCCTGTAGGATGGATAGATGGTAAAATGGGGTTGTTTCATATTTATAATAACATATCAGTATATCAATAATTATTATGTTATTACTTTATAATGAAACAACTTAATAATAGGAAGTATAAGAAGAAAGAAACTTGAAAGAGTCGGTAGAAGAGATTACATCTTCCTTGACACACCTCCTTTAAACTTCTTCTTATGGAACTAGAGATAGTCTTTTTAGAATACCAGAACCTCTATGATGTAACTAGATAGGTTTATAAGAGTAATTGGCAGGGGTTGGTCGAGCTTCAAGGCTCAAAAGGGTGTGAAGAGAAGAGTGAAGGGGTTCCCTTTTGATAAGGGATGAGAGAGGCACCTTAGGAAAACTTAAAATATTATTTTATAATAATGTCATATTCGGTTTTTAATAGATAAAAATTGATTTATTTCGAAGCTAAGGTGTGTATGGGTATAAATAATCTCAACCAATAGGTTTTAGTCAAATTTAGGTTACTATTTTATCCTTATCATTTAGATTTAACTCTATGTTAAATAATTTAACTTTTACCGTGTCTTTTTGTTTTCTTACTCTATATCGTTAATAAACATACTATAACAAGCCAAACGAACCCCAAGTGGTTCATTATTAATATATATATCCTTATCTAAGTCATTTGGCTGATCCTTATATTTTTAGGAATAATATAAAAATTAATAATATAATATTGGTTTAAAAAACTATTTTATGTCAATTTTGACACTATTTGGTACTTGATTTTTGTGAAAATCATAACAGCATGATTAGTTAGAACAAAGGTAATTATATCAATACTAACATGTCATATTAACCTATAAAATTAGTGGAATTTATAAAAAGTCTAAAATTACATTTATTTGGGTATTTATAACATCAATTATGTTAATATTTCATTAATAAGGTAATTACAACATCATCATTGTGTCATAAATAAATTAATTTATATAATGTCTAAAAATTATAAATAAAATTAAATTATGTAGGAAATATTTTTATATTTTTAATGAATATTTATAGTCGAATTTATCTTATGTATAACCCTATATTAAAAATGTTTTAGTTATTAAACTTTGATTTTAACTATTTTAACTCTTCTTTAAATTAAATAATAATAAGTGTCCTAATCTAATCCAAGTGGACCTAAAGGGTAATATTTTATTCCTAAGGTTGTTTTTGGTCGAATTACACTTATCCAATAGAATTAGTACATGTGTTAGGGTAATAATAATATCATTTTCATCCTTAATTACCCTATTTACTTTTAACCGTGGTAAATAAAAGTAAAAAGTTACTATTCACCAAAAAAATATTTTTATCTTATTGAACCAAATTTTACTCATTGATATTAACTGTGTCTCTCGAATTTTCAAAATTCCACTCACATGATCGTTAAAATTAATTCTTATGTAGATTTTCAAATTCTCCTAGGAGGTGGGTAAAAGGCGATGAAAAGTTCAATAAAATTAAAATGACTGAAATTAATTACATTGAACTTATATAGGTATTATGTATCAATTTTGACCTAAAATAAATTTAAATAAAATAAATAATTATTTAAATAAAAATTCGGTTTTTAAATAGTAACCCAGTGTTTTCAGTATTCATCCAAAATTGAAAGTTTTCAGAAAAATACCAAAAATTCACCCTAGGATAATTTCGGTATTCTGAATCCAAAAATGAAGTCCATTTTGAAAGATAACTTTTATAAAATTTCAAAAAATGGGTATTACTATTCATAATAGCAAGTTCATAATAATATTATAATAATATCTCGTTTAGTGAAACTTGGTATTGCGTACTACACACGCTATCGAAGAAAGTCTTGATTGCGTGTACTACAAGCCAAGTCAGGGCTGCGTGTAGTGAAAGCTCTGTTTGGTGTTGTGTATAACATAATCAAAACTTATTTCATTTATACATTAAACAAAATCTATACTTAATGTTGCATTGAATAATTTCCACAAAACGAACTTCAAATTGTGTGTACATGAGCCATGAATAGTATTGTGTATACTGAAAGCTAATATGATGTTGTGTATAGTACATGTTAATCTTGGTGTAGTGTATAATAGAAGACATCAAAGAAATTAAAAATAATATATCTCATAAAATCTCGAGGAGTTACATTCTTCCCCCCTTAAAATGAATTTGACCCTTGAAATTCGTCGGGGTTATAAATGGTTTACTACTTGAAAGTTTCTTTTATAGAAACCCACATCGTAAAAAGGAATACTAAAACTTAATTTCAAAAAGGGAAGTTAGAATCATAACAGTAACCCAAAGTAACTCAACACTGGGTTTCCACATAGGACAACATAGGTGAAAATATGGATATGGAAGAGAAATAAAACCATCAACTTCTGATGAAGAGTGGTAGAAGATATGGCTATGAAAAAGACAACAATCACAAAGCCATAAAATTTTGAAGATCTAAGGTACTGTCTATTTCATCAGATATAAGGGCACTAGGAAAACATTTTTGGTTTTCAAGATCATTTCCCTAAAGTTGAATAAATTGGAATTAGAAGAAATACTTTCTTGATTTTGGTACAATCTCACCGTTGGTCATTCCTTGGACAATTTCCACTTCATCTCTTAAAAAAATGAAGTTTAATTTTTCATTCTTGAAGTGTTAGCAGATCATGTTATAGAATTATGGGTCATTCCATCTATCTTAAACAAAAGGTTAGAAAAAGTTATCAAAAACACATAAGTCTATCTATAGTGAGATTAATAATATATGGTTCCTAAAATGGACTTATACTTCATATATCATACTGATTAATATAATAAAACTAGTTTCTAATAACCAGGGACTTCATGTAGGCCAGTGGTAAGCGATAAAGGCATGTCGCACTTCGGTTGTGGGTTCGATTCCCACAGCCTTGTCCGACGTGACGGGTTGTCGCCCATCCTGCATGTTGTCCATTTTATAAAACTACATTATTATAACATGCTAAAAATAATATCGAAAAAAATGTCAAGACTTAAACAATACTAACTTATGTCTAACATAATCCATTCCAATCTTTAGGCTTATCACAAATACATCTATCCAAGCTCATAGTATAAAGAAAACAATTACTAGAAATGTCATCTTCCGAGCATGTGAATACCATCATTTATCCCTCATATATCAAACAATATATCTTGTTGGTCCCATTCCAAACATGTGAATACCTTAATCATGTTTTCTCTTGACCCATAGTGAAAACATGAATTCTATCACAAGGTAACTCTTTCTACATACCAAAATCCCAAAATTTCTATATACTAAAACCATGATATCACTTTTTCCTTATATTAGTCATGAGCTCATTAATACTATCTACCATTTCATTATCTCCATATCCCTTCTTTATGCACATATTAGGTGTTTTCCAAAAATATCTGAATAACCTTTCATGGTTACCGGTATCATTAAACATATACTTTAAAAAACATAAGGAAAAACAATATTGTAACAATCCTTATATGTCTCTTTATTCCATAGTGCCATGAGATTACTTATACAACATTACTCTTGATAAACATGTCATCATTCCACTACCTTCTTAAACCATTGACCGGTCTTTAACAATTATTTCATCTCACGTATCATTTGTAGTATTTTCATCATCATCAACATAAATACTACCCATATGACCATGCTGATTCTCTTCAGGAGACTTTCCCTTAGGGCATTGGTTTTCATAATTCCCGTACATTCCACATTTAAAACATTTAATCGTTGTTGATGTCTTAGCAATACCAGTATCCTCGTCCATGGTGTTAACTGAACATTTTCCTTTACAAGTACTGGATTTGTGTCCTTATTTTCCACACCCAAAGCATTTTCCAGTTCCTTTGAAACATTCTCCGTGATGCCTCTTCTCACATGATTTACATTAGGTAAATTGAACTTTCTTTCCTCTATGATCATCATGGAACTTCATCTTTCTCTTATTAGCTGAGTCAAGAAACATACCAAAGTTGATATTATTGATCATATTATGAGATTTATAATTAGACATAATAACGATATGTGGACTTTTAGATCCAATTTCATTTGGTTTCTCATGAATAATATAATTCCATTGTCCATCATATCCTTCATTATTGTGAATCTTCCTTTTTACAACCATTTTCTAAAACCCAAAAAGAATATTGTGAGAGTCAAATATCATAAACAAGGGGGAGTACCTTCAATATCTAACATCTTATGTTTAATTATAATATTTTTGCCGTAATTCTAGGACTATAACATATACATATACTTAAACTTAGGGACATACCTAGACATACATTAGAAATATCTCTACGGATCTCACTAAAGTTTTTGCATCCTAGTTTCCAAAGGTTAACTAAACCTTTCCTCTGATACCAACTATAGAGACCCAAAGCTTGACATACATGGAAATTACATTAATTTTACATAATACTTAATACATAACAAAAAAACACACAAGGACCATAATAGTGTAGTGTCTTTGGAAACTCAGAACATAATCTTCTAATCGTGGTGAAAGATCTTCAACATCTCCCATAAAGATCTTCTCCTTTTGTTTTATTACCTAAAACCATTCATTATATCCTGGGGAAAAGAAAACATATAAAGGGTGAGATCAAATGCTCAGTAAGGGTAAGCATGGAGAAAATAAAGCAAACCATATACATTTGAACTTCAAAACATGAACATAAAGTTTACACATCAAAATCTTGAGTTGTGAAATAAATCTTGGCAGTACGTAAGGCATAGGTCATAAAGGAACATTAATCATGATAAAATAGCATGGGAATAAAACATTTAATTGTGGAAAACTATTAAGCACATGATATGATTTCCATAGTATCCAAGGCATTGCTTCCAAGACCATCTTAGTTGACAAAGTCCTTTTCTGAATCGAGTTTACTCCTCGTTTCAGTCCTGTAACATTGAACC
Source organism: Viscum album (assembly GCA_963277665.1). NCBI lineage: Eukaryota > Viridiplantae > Streptophyta > Magnoliopsida > Santalales > Viscaceae > Viscum > Viscum album. The sequence goes on along the minus strand of OY728128.1, from coordinate 2,075,082,854 downwards.
GGATTAACATTCCGTTCCATCCATATCTATCTCATTATATATAAATCATTACCCAATACATTGTAGGGAGATATAGGTCCCACCCATCTCATAATGAAATCATTCTTACTGGTGCCACAGAATAAACTTAAAACATTCATCATAACCCAAAGAATAAAGTGGGTTTCATAAACATCATCCCATAATCACATAATACATATATAAAAAATGGATATTTCATCATAAGAAAATTAAAACCATGTAAATCCTAAATAAATTGTACTTGAAACATACACATATGAAATAATGTCATCTTAGATGGGAAATGGTTTCGATAAAACACTTGAAATGAATTCTTGAGGAAAATATCTGGTCTTCTTCAAAATCATTTTCTTTTCACAAAATGCCATGAAATTTTAAAATAAAAGTATTTTGTTGAAAAAATTCATAAAATCTTGTAGAGTAAGCTTCATGAAAATGAGGCATTATGAAATTGTAGAAATCCATTCACGCCGTATAAGTTAAAAATAACATTCTTCTCGTACTTTTGTCAGAAAAGTCAAAAAGTTCATCATGTGGTAAACAAAAGTAAGATTCTGTTCTTAACATGTGGTAAATTTAAAAAAATGGGTAAAAAGGAATTTAAAAATACATGAATTTTTTTTTTGAAAACATGTGCATGGATGATAATAATAACCCCAGTAAATACTTACGAATAACAATCTCGGATAAGAACGAGATTGGAATAGTTATCCCTTACCTTAGGTCTGATATGCTTCGTACATATCCAAACCTCTAGTATATTGATTTAAATAATGTAATTGAATTATTACAGAATCATATTCATTGTTATGATATCATATATGGTTCACTTATGACTTTATATTACCCATTCTTTTGTAAATTCCATGTTAAAGCAGTGTTTTGGGTAAAATCCCTTCATTTATCGTACGTGTGTCGACATGTTGTTCTTGATATTATTACTTATATCCTAATTTACTTAATTACATAATGTAAAACATGATTTATATATAATATATATTCAATATATAAATATATATTATAGATCGATAAATGGAATGAAATACACCGTTCATTGAGACAGTAGGTCGTGCGTAGGCATGAACGCTGTTTTCTTTTCCTTATTGAATTAAATGGAATTAAGTAAATGAAACATATATGTACATAAATACAGTATTATTATTATGTAATATATTTCATGATTTTTTATTATATATAATTTATAATCATACTTGAATGGTTAATCATGGAAAATGAATCTCACCGCGCTCGTGGAGACGGTTGTCCGTACGTACGCACGAGCGATGATACCATTCCCATGATCGTGGAATTTTATTGAAGTGTATGTATAATATTTCAGAATCAATATATCTTTACAATAATCATATATAGTTATTTATTTACACCATTATACCCATCCAAGTAAGGTGGTGGTGGAAAATAGATTACAAAATGATGTGGAGACGGTATTCTGTACGTACGCATGCACGGTGATTTGGTTTTCCGTAGGATGGATAGATAGTGAAATGGGGTTGTTTCATATTTATAATAACATATCAGTATATAAATAATTCTGATGTTATTACTTTATAATGAAACAACTTAATAAGATTAAGTAGAAGAAGAAAGAAACTTTAAAGAGTCGGTAGAAGAGATTACCTCTTCCTCGACGCACCTCCTTTAAACTTCTTCTTAGTAAACTGGAGTTGGTATTTTGAGAAGACCATAACCTCTATGATGTAACTATATAGGTTGATAAGATTAATTGGTTGGTTTTTGTTGAGCTTAAAGGCTCAAAAGGGTGTGAAGAGAAGAGGGAAGGGGTGCCCTTTTTATAAGGGAGGAGAGGGGCACCTTAGAAAAACTTAAAATATTAATTTATAATAAAGTCATATTCGGTTTCTAATTGCTAAAAATTGATTTATTTAGAAGCTAAGGTGTGTACGGGTCTAAATCTTCTCAACCAATAGGTTTTAGACAAGTTTAGGTTACTATTTTATCCTTATCATTTAGATTTAACTCTAAGTTAAATAATTTAACTTTTACCGTGTCTTTTTGTTTTCTTGAACTATATGGTTAATAAACATACTATAACAAGCCAAAATAACCCCAAGTGGTTCATTATTAATATATACATCCTTATCTAATTCATTTGGACGAACCTTATATTTTTAAGAATAAAATAACAATTAATAATATAATATTGGTTTTAAAAAAAATTATGTCAATTTTGACACTATTTTGTACTTGATTTTTTTGAAAATCATAACCAAATGATTAGTTTGAGAGAAGTTAATTATATCAATAATAACATGTCATATTAACATATAAAATTAGTGTAATTCATAAAAAGTTTAAAATTACATTTATTTGGGTATTTATAACATCAATTATGTTAATATTTCACTAATAAGGTAATTACTACATCATCACTGTGTCATAAATAAATTAACGTATTTAATGTCTAAAAATTATAAATAAAATACCATTATATAGGAAATATTTTTATATTTCTAATTAATATTTATAGTCGAATTTATCTTATTTATAACCCTATATTAAAAATGTTTTAGTTATTAAACTTTGATTTTAACTATTTTAACTCTTCTTTAAATAAAATAATAATAAGTGTCCTAATCTAATCCAAGTGGACCTAAAGGGTAATATTTTATTCCTAAGGTTGTTTTTGGTCGAATTAAACTTATCCAATAGAATTAGTACATGTGTTAGGGTAATAATATTATCATTTTTACCCTTCATTACCCTATTTACTTTTAATTGTGGTAAATAAAAGTAAAAAGTTACTATTCACCCAAACAAAATCGTATTGATCCACATTTTACTCCTTGATATTAACCGTGTCTCTCGGATTTTAGAAATTCTACTCACATAAGCGAAAAAATTAAGTTTTATGTAAATTTTCAAATTCTCCTAGGAGGTGGGTAAAAGACGGTGAAAAGTTCAATAAAATTAAAATGACTCAAATTAATTACATTGAACTTATATAGGTATTACGTATAAATTTTGACCTAAAATAAATTTAAATAAAATAAATAATTATTTAAATAAAAAGTAGGTTTTTAAATAGTAACCCATTGTTTTCACTATTCATCAGAAATTGATAGTTTTCAGAAAAATACCAAATATTCACCCTAGGCTAATTTCGATATTTGGAATTCGAAAATGAAGTCCATTTTGAAATATAAATTTTATAAAATTTCAAAAAGTGGGTATTACTATTCATAACGGCTAGTTCATAATAATATTATAATAATATCTCGTTTAGTGAAACTTGGTATTGCGTACTACACATGCTATCGAAGAAGGTCTTGATTGCGTGTAATGCAAGCCAAGTCAGGGCTACATGTAGTGAAAGCTCCGTTTGGTGTTGTGTATAACATAATCAAAACTTATTTCATTTATACATTAAAAAAAATCTATACTTAATGTTGCGTAGAATAATTTCCACAAAACGAACTTGAAATTGTGGGTAACACGAGCTAAGAATATTGTTGCGTATAATTAAAGCTAATACGGTGTTGCCTATAGTACAAGCTAATATTGGTTTAGTGTATAATAGAAGACATCAAAGAAATTAAAAAAAATACATCTCATAAAATCTCGATGAGTTACATTCTTCCCCCCTTAAAATGAATTTCTCCCTCGAAATTCGTCGGGGTTATAAATGGTTTACTACTTGAAAGATTCTTTTATAGAAACCCACATCGTAAAAACGAATACTAAAACTTCATTTTAAAAAAGGGAAGTTAGAATCATAACAGTCACCCAAAGTAACTCAGCACTGGGTTTCCACATAGGACAACATAGATGAAAATATGGATATGGAAGAGAAATATAACCATCAACTTCTAATAAAGAGTGGTAGAGGACATGGTTATAAAAAATCCAATAATCACAAAGACATAAATTTATGATGATCTAAGGTATCGTCTAATTAATCAGATATAATGGCACTAGGAAAACATTTTTGGTTTTCAAGATCATTACCCTAAAGTTGAAGAAATTGGAATTAGAAGAAATACTTTTTTGATTTTGGTACAATCTCACTGTTGGTCATTCCTTGGACAATTTCCACTTCATCTCTTAAATAAATGAAGATTAATTTGTCATTCGTGAAGTGTTTAAAGATCATGTGATAGAATGATGGGTCATTCCATCTGTCTCAAAAAAAGGTCAGAAAAAGTTATCAAAAACACATAAGTCTATCTATATTGAGATTAATCATATATGGTTCTTAAAATGGACTTATACTTCAAATATCATACTGATTAATATAATAAAACTAGTTTCTACTAACCAGGGACTTCCTGTAGGCCAGTGGTAGGTGATAAAGGCCTGTCGCACTTCGTTTGTGGGTTCGATTCCCACAGCCTTGTCAGACGCGACGGGTTGTCTCCCATCCTACATGTTGTCCTTTTTCTAAAACTATATTATTATAACATTCTATAAATAATATCAAAAAAAAGTTCAAGCTTTAAACAATACTGGCTTATTTATAACATAATTGATTCCAATCTTTAGGCTTATCAAAAATACTTCTGTCCAAGATCATAGTATAAAGAAAACAATTACTAGAAATTTCATCTGTCGAGCATGTGAATACCATCATTTATCCCCCATATATCATACAATATATCTTGTTGGTCACATTCCAAACATGTGAATACCTTAATCATGTTTTCTCTTGAACCATAGTGAAAACATGAATGCTTTCACAACGTAACTCTTTCCACATACCAAAATCCCAAAAATTCTATGTACTCAAACCATGATTTAACTTTTTCCTTATATTAGTCATGAGCTCATTAATACTATCTACCATTTCATTATCTCTTTATCCCTTCTTTATGCGCATATTAGGTGCTTTCCAAATATATCTGAATAACCGTTCATGGTTACTGGTACCATTAAACATATACTTTAAAAACATAAGGAAAAACAATAGTGTAACAATCCTTAGATGTCTCTTTATTCCATAGTACCATGATATTACTTATACAACATTACTCTTGATAAACATGTAATAATTCCACTACCTTCTTAAACCATTGACTGATCTTCAACAATTATTTCATCTCACATATCATTTTTAGTTTCTTCATCATCATCAACATAAATACTACACATATGACCATACTGATTCTCTTCATGAGACTTTCCCTTAGGGAATTGGTTTGCACAATGCTCATACATTCCACATTTAAAACATTTAACCCTTGTTGATGTCTTAGCAATACCATTATCCTTGTCCATGGTGTTAACTGAACCTTTTCCTTTACAATTACTGTCTTTATGTCCTCCTTTTCCACACCCAAAGAATTTTCCAGTTCCTTTTAAAAATTCTCCCTGATGCCTCTTCTCACATGATTTACATGAGGGAAATTGTAATTTACTTCCTCTATGATCATCATGATACTCCATCTTTCTCTTATTATCTGAGTCGAGAAACATACCAAAGTTGAGATTATTGATCATATTATGAGATTTCTGATTAGGCATAATAACGATATATGGACTTCCATATCCAATTTCATTTGGTTTCTCATGAATAATATCATTCCATTTTCCATCATATCCTTCATTATCATGAATCTTCCTTTTTCCAGCCATTTTCTAAAACCCAAAAAGAATATTGTGAGAGTCAAAAATCATAAATAAGGGGGAGTACATTCAATATCTAACATATTAGGATTAATTCTAATATTGTTGCTGTAGTTATAGGACTATAACCTATACTTATACATAACCTTAGGGACATCCCTAGACATACATTAGAAATATCTATAGGGATCTCACTAAAGTTTTCGCATCCTAGTTTCCAAAGGTGAACTAAACCTTTCCTCTGATACCAACTGAAGATACCCAAAGAATGACTTACATAGACATTACATTACTTTTGAATAATACTTAATACATAAAAAAACAAACACACTAGGACCGTAATAGTTTAGTGTCTTTGGAAACTCGGAACATAATCTTCTAATCATGGTGAAAGATCTTCCACATCTCCCATAAAGATCTTCTCCTTTTGTTTTCTTACCTAAAACCATTCTTTATATCCTAGGGAAAAGAAAACAAATAAAGGGTGAGCTCAAATGCTCAGTAAGGGTAATCATGGAGAAAATAAAACAAACCATATACATTTGAACTTCAAAACATGAACATAAAGTTTACACATCAAAATCTTGAGTTGTGAAATAAATCTTGGCAGTACGTAAGGAATAGGTCATAAAGGAAAATTAATCATGATAAAATAACATGAGAATAAAACATTTAATTGTGGAAAACCATTAATCACATGATATTATTTCCATAGTATCCAATTCATTGCTTTCAAGACCATCATAGTTGACAAAGTCCCTTTCTGAATCGAGTTCACTCATCGTTTCAGACCTGTAACACAGAACCGGATTAACTTACCATTCCATCCATGTCTATATCATTAGATATAAATATTTACCCAATACATTTGAGGTAGATATAGGTCCCACCCATCTCATAATGAAATCATTCTTACTTATGACACAAAATAAACTTAAAACATTCATCATAACCCAAAGAATAAAATGGGTTTCATAAACATCATCCCATCATCACATAATCCATATAAAACAAATGAATATTTCATCATTATAAAACTAAAACCATTTAAATCATAGAGACATTTTACTTGAAACATACACATATGAAATAATGTCATCTTAGATGGAAAATGGTTTTGATAAAACACTTGAAATAAATTCTTGAGGAAAATATATGTTCTTCTTCAAAATCATTTTCTTTTCAAAAAATGCCACGCAATTTTAAAAGAAAAGTATTTTTAAAAAAAAATTCATAAAATCTTGTAGAGTAAGCTTCCTAAAAGTGAGGCGTTATGAAACCTTAAATATCTGTTCATGCCGTATAAGTTAAAAATAACATTCTTCTCGTACTTTTATCGGAGAAGTCAAAAAGTTCTTCATGTGTTAAAAAAAGTAATATTCCTTTAATAACATGTGGTAAATTTCAAAAAATGGGTAAAAATGACTTTAAAAATACATGAAAACATTTTTAGAATACATGGGCATGGATGATAATAATAACCCTGGTAAATACTTATGAATAACAATCTCAGATAAGAACGAGATTGGAATAGTTATCCCTTACCTTAGGTCTGATATGCTTCGTACGTATCTGAACATCCTATATAATGATTTAAATAATGTCATTGACTTATTACAGAATCATATTCATTGTTAGGATATCATATATGGTTCACTTATGGCTTTATATTACCCGTTCTTTTGTAAATTCCATGTTAAAGCAGTGTTTTGGGTAAAATCGTTTCATTTATCGTACGTGTTCCGACATGTTGTTCTTGATATTATTACTTATATCCTGATTTACTTAATTACATAATGTAAAACATTACTTCTATATAATATATATTCAGTATATAAATATATGTGATAGATCGATAAATGGAATGAAATACACCGTTCGTGGAGACGGTAGGTCGTGCGTACGCATGAACGCTGTTTTCTTTTCCTTATTGAATTTAATGGAATTAAGTAAATGAAACATATATGTACATAAATTTAGTATCATTATTATGTAATATATTTCATGATTATTTATTATATATACTTTATAATCATACTTGAATGGTAAATCATGGAAAATGAATCTCATAGCGTTCGTGGAGACGGTAGTCCGTACGTACGCATGAGCGATGATACCATTACCATGATCGTGGAATTGTATTGAAGTGTATTTATAATATTTAAAAATCAATATCACTTTACAATAATCATATATAGTTATTTATTTACACCATTATACCCATCCAATTAAGGTGGTGGTGGAAAATAGATTACACCACAGCGTGGAGACGGTATTTCGTACGTACGCACGCGCGGTGATTTCATTTTCTGCAGGATAGATAGAAGATGAAATTAGGTTGTTTCATATTTATAATAACATATCAGTATATGAGTGATACTGATGTTATTAATTTATGATGAAACAAATAAAGAAGAATAAGTAGAAGAAGAAATAAATTGGAAAGAATCGGTAAAGGATATTACCTCTTCTTTGACGTGCCTCTTCTTAACCTTCTCTTAAGGCACTGGGGTTGGTATTTTGAGGAGAAAAGAACCTTTATAATGTTTCTAGGGAATATGGTAAGGGAAATGGGCAGGGTTTGGCCGAGCTTCAAGGCTCAAAAGGGCGTGAAGAGAAGAGGGATAGGGTGCACATTTTATAAGGGAGGAGAGGGTCACCTTTGGAAAAACATAAAATATGATTTTATAATAAAGTCATATTCGGTTTATAATAGCTCAAAATTGATTTATTTCGAAGATAAAGTGGGGATGGGTGGAAATCATCTCAAAGAATGGGTTTTAGATAAGTTTAGGTTACTATTTTAACCTTATCATTTAGATTTAACTCTAAGTTAAATAATTTAACATTTACCGTGTCTTCTTGTTTTCTTACACTATATGGTTAATAAACTTACTATAACAAGCCAAAATAACCCCAAGTGGTTCATTATTAATATATATAACCTTATCTAAGTCATTTGGCCGAACCTTAGATTTTTAGGAATATAATAACAATTAATAATATAATTTTCATTTTAAAAACTATTTTATGTCAATTTTGACTCTATTTGGTAATTGATTTTTGTGAAAATCATAAAAACAAGATTAGTTAAAAAAAACGTTAATTGAATCAATACTGTAATGTCATATTAACCTATAAAATTAGTTTAATTTATAAAAAGTCTCAAATTACATTTATTTGGGTATTTATAAAATCAATTATATTAATATTTCATTAATAAGGTAATTACTCCATCATCATTGGGTCATAAATAAATTAAATTATTTAATGTCAAAAAATTATAAATAAAATACCATTATGTATTAAATCTATTTATATTTCTAATGAATATTTATAGTCAGATTTATCTTATGCATAACCCTATATTAAAAATGTTTTAGTTATTAAACTTTGATTTTAACTATTTTAACTCTTCTTTAAATAAAATAATAATAATTGTCCTAATCTAATCCAAGTGGGCCTAAAGGGTAATATTTTATTCCTAAGGTTGTTTTTGGTCAAATTAAACTTATCCAATATAATTAGTACATGTGTTAGGGTAATAATAATATCATTTTTACCCTTAATTACCCTATTTACTTTTAACCGTGGTAAATAAAAGTAAAAAGTTACTATTCACAAAAAATTATTTTTATCTTATTGAACCACATTTTACTCCTTGATTTTCACCGTGTCTCTCGGATTTTTGAAATTCCACTCACAGAAGCGGTAAAATTAAGTTTTATGTAGATTTTCAAATTCTCCTAGGTGGTGGGTAAAAGACTGTGAAAAGTTCAATAAAATTAAAAAGACTCAAATGAATTACATTGAACTTATATAGGTATTATGTATCAATTTTTACCTAAAATAAATTTAAATAAAATAAATAATTATTTAAATAAAAATTCGGTTTTTAAATAGTAACCCAGTGTTTTCACTATTCATCAAAAATTGAATGTTTTCAGAAAAATACCAAAAATTCACCCTAGGCTAATTTCGATATTCCAAATCCAAAAATGAAGCCCATTTTGAAAGATAAATTTTATAAAATTTCAAAAACTGGGTATTACTATTCATAACGCCTAGTTCATAATAATATTATAATAATATCTCATTTAGTGAAACATGGTATTGCGTACTACACACGCTACCGAAGAAGGTCTTGATTGCATCTAATGCAAGGCAAGTCAGGGCTGCGTGTAGTGAATGCTCTGTTTGGTGTTGCGTATAACATAATCAAAACATATTTCATTTATACATTAAACAAAAACTATACTTAATGTTGCATAGAATAATTTCCACAAAACGAACTTGAAATTTTGTGTAACACAAGCCAAGAATAGTGTTGCTTATACTGCAATCTAATATGGTGTTGCGTATAGTACAAGCTAATCTTGGTGTAGTGTATAATAGAAGACATCAAAGAAATTAAAAATAATATATCTCATAAAATCTCGGGGTGTTACATCTATGAGCTCAGTTGCGCCGGGAGATCCCTCCTCGATGATCCCCATAACCAAAAGTGTGTGCTCGCCTATTGCAGTACCATGGGAGGTATACTCTGTGGAAGGAATTTCACCCTGGGATTCCTTGGCACCCTGCATAAAGGGAAGAAACTTTAGAACCATCTCAGTAAAGGAGGAGGGAAAGCCGGAATGGATGAATAGGGAGACCTTTTCTTTGGGATCGGACGATTCAGGATGTCTTATCATCATGGACACCCGGGTAGACCCATAAAGTCGGTTCCAGAGCGAATGAACATAGGTGTCCATCTCCTTCAAATAGGTGACTATTTCACCCAGGTCCTCCTCCAACAATAAGTGGGGTGGGGCAAAGATAGTCCCAACGCCCGGAAGCTCGAGAGAGATCACCTGGAGCAACGCCCAAACTTCTTCATCTAAGCCGCTGACCCTCAGAACATCCCAAATCCTCCACGCAGCTGGGAATGCAGCCATAATAGGAATAGCTAGCTGAGGAGAATTTTCTAGGGAGGGCAGAGCAGATGTAGAAGTTGACGAAGGTGCCAATGCCTGAAATGGGTGTCTAGGCCTCATCGCCGTCCTAGAACTCTCGAGCGCTACCTGTGGGTGGAATCTCACAGGAAGGGGAGGGAATTAATTTGCCTCAGCCACGGTAGGGGAACCAGTGGGATCATTTCCCCCTGAGAAGTGATCGCTCCCCTCCTCCTCCTCGTCAGTCACCGACCGCAGCAGGGCTTGGACCCGGTGATTCAACACCGCATGACCCCGGCGAGCGTAAATATAGGCCTCGAGGTCCCGGAGATACCGATTAACCCTCTCTAGTTCCACATCATAAATGATGTCAGTAGGAGCCGATAGGTAGCCCATCCCATAGAATTCCACTTCCAATTACTGAAGATACCACCACAAAAAACCGGGGTATTGGTCGTGAAAGGCTGATCGGCCTTTAAAGACATCCCATTGGCCCCAGGTCGTCAGGAAGGCAGCATCAGCAGGAATGGACAATTCTCTCTGGGTAGCTTCAAGAGAATGCGAGGAGACACCTCTGTCCGTCAAGTCCTTCCACGGAAGCACGAGGCTAGCAGGGTTGCGAAGGACCTTTCCCAGCCTGGTTGGGGTACTGCCCCCCTTCCGCTTCTTTTCGCCCTTCGATGGCTTAGGGATTGAGATAGTGGGAACCCACAGCCCCAGCTGACTATTTGGGTATGGCTGCACCCAAGTATCGGCATATTGTTTGGATAAGAAAGGCATGGGATCTGTAAGCGCGGGGGTCATAACCTCGCAACCAGTGTCTTCCTGAGTAAACATCAACCACAATTTCCTAGCCACCAATAGATGGTGGTTCTCGCGGGCGCCATTAAGAGCAGGAGGACATAGTGCCTGGACGTAGCCAAATTGATGCCTGAATCGCCAAGGCGCGTACCCCTCACAGATCAACTCCCCGCTGATATGAGCTAACAAGATACCCTCTCGGAGGTAGAAGAGGTATCCCCACTTGGTAAATTCCTCTGATGAAGTGTTTGTGATTGCACCAGTCAGGGGGGGTATGGGAGGAAATTGAAGTGATCACAGTTTGAGATCCGACTTGATAGTAGACGCATGTTTTGAACCGTCTGTTTTCCTTCCTTCTCCTGGGCCACCCAATCCTCGGGCATGACCCTGCTGGTCAACTACAAATATTGTCAGAATGCGGTACCCGGAATCTGAAGGGGGTTGATGAATGTATATTAGTTCGTAATATTTTCTCCCAACCATCCCCAGAGGACTTGAAAAAGGCCGGTTACCCTGAATGGACGACTCCCCTCAGTGATGTTACTAAGAAACTGGTAGATCCTAGCCAGCACTAGGACGGCCAGGTTGATAATGTTGTCAATGGCCAACTGGGCCGCTATAACGAAAGTGGAAACCCGCACGCCACTGGTCTCACATACGGGCAATAGCCAGCCACCCAGGAACATGGCTAGAAACGCTGCCAGGTGAATCAGTCATTCAACGTCTGGTACAATCTCCCAGCACCAGTTGTTGAATTGGCCTTCCTCCAGGATCGGATAGTTGCTACCACTCTACCTTCCGGATTCTATTGAAGGACAGTTTGTGGGCCTGCTTGGAAGAGCCGCGTGCTAGCTCTCTCTGGAGAAAGCTCTGATCTAGTCACAATAAGGGATAAGCTATTTCGAAGAGATATCATGTTTTGGAAATTTATCTGGTTCTGAAGAAGCATCCTTCAAACACTCCAAGGCCTGGTTGATGAGCTGCCTTACCAAAGGGGGGGGGGGGTCCTTTCGTCATCATCCCACACAGAAGGACGAGGCAAGAATTCATCATACATACCTCTGAAAATTGGGACCCCCTAAATATCGAAGACATCCCAGAGGCTGATACCCACCTCCCCATGGACCAGGTGGAATGTTTTGGTGTCCGGAATCCAACGGCTCATGATCTTTCTGGCGAGGGCATGGGGCAGATGGGTATAGGTCTGGGACACCCAGGCAGCTTCATATAGGACCACGGCCCTCAACTCCACCTCAAACTCTGTAAAGCTCTAGAAAACCCAGAAGGGCCACCCCCAATCCAATGACTTGAATGCCCCTCCGGACTGGAGGTCGTGGCTGGCTGACCAACCACATTGGTCTTTTACCGTAGCCTTGCGGGAAATACTCTGGTAACAGTGAATCAAGCCTTCCTGCTGATGTTGTTCCCCTGTCGAGGACACAAGAAGTTGATTCAGTACGAATCAGGTGGATGTCTCCCTCGGGACAGGCCCCCCTGGTGTCTATCACAGCTCAGGGGATAGTGGTGCTAAAAATTCATGGTGCATGGTTGTTGCCACGAGAGGGCACCAGAATCGGTGTATCGGATAATAGACTGAACCCGTAAGAGGGAAGGCTATTGGAAAGAGGATACTCCTGCAGCAACTCCGAGAGTAAACATGCAATAGGGGGTACAATTGGGTTTGGAGGACTCCATCCTGAACGGAGCTGGCCACATCCTTCAAACGTTGATCACCAACCGGAAGAGGCCCAGCAGTGGGCCTAGTCGCAGGACGAGGAGGAACCATATTTATCTTCTCCCTATGCCATGGAAATCATGCAGATAGTTAGTCCAAAAATAATAAAACTTAGACAAAATACTAAGTATTTTCAAGGGATTCCATCCAAGCCTCATAATGGAATCGGCAAGGTGGCCTCATAAGTTGGTTCGCGATGACAACATCCCGTGAACTAGTCCTATGTGGAATGCGCCCGCGAAACCCTGGCCCGTGGAGCATTGTCCAGAAAACTACGAACCAGGCTGCCTCACGGAACCTTAGCTCTAAGCATTAAGCGTTTAAGTTCGGACTTAAAGTATTTTTCAAAGTTCGGATCATTCTGTTCTGCGGACCATTTGAAACCGCATAGCAATTTCCTGCATGGTCTGGCGTGACTCACTTTTTAGTTAATTAAAAAGTTTGGTTCACGGATGAAAAATTGGTCCACAGGTGAAGGTAGCCGTGAACGAAGGTTGGTTCATGAAGATGGAAGTTTGTTCACGCAAACGGCGTTTCATGAAGGAGCGGGCGCATGGAGACAAAAAAAGCGATAAAACTCTGATTTCGTGAAGAATCCGGTAAAGTACAAATGAAGGGCCCCCCGTATTTGTAGGCATGGTCCCCTACTGGGTCCACCTCTCTACCACAAACTACTCGAGTTCCAAGACCACTCTACATCATAATAGCCTCCTCTTCATTCTGATCGGACCCCATTTCGATGGGAGGAATCAGTAGGGTCCTGAAAAATCCGCAAAAGAAGATAATAATCCCCTTCATTTGATAGAGGATTTTTACCCAATTCCCTTCAACGAATTGGGCAAAGGAAGGAGGAAAATACTCAAAATTAGCAAATGACTAACTGGTCTGCGAACCGGCCCAAGTTTTACGTGGCCGGTTCAGCGAACCGCTCCCCTTCGCGGACTAGTCTCGTTCGCGAGATGGAGGCGGAGATCCTCCGTGGGCACGAGGCAGAACAGGCACCAAACCGGTCCACCATCATGAACTGCCCCAGTCGCGGACCGCATCAACCAGCCCAAGCCACATCCGCTGTCATTCGTGGAATGGAGTAAGAACCCTCTGTGTCCAAGAAGCACTCTCTGAGCTCGTTTGGTTCATGGGGGAGATGTGCTCAATGCCCCCCGTGAGTTGAGGATTGACCAAGTCATCCGTGAATTGGTTTTTCAGTCATGGGACTCCACAAAAGGTTCCCCATGACCATAGATACATCCTTTTCCCTGATCTATAAAAGAAGATCGAGGGGAAAAGATGATAGAACTAGGAGAAGATTAATCATATTCATGTGGAAGGATTTTGAAGGAAGGCTTAGGATTTCAGAAGTTCCAGTTCGCGAACTAGAGTAGGTATGAACCTGGGAACGAACTAATAAGGAACCAAAAATGCATAATAACATAGTGAACCATGAACCTAAATTAACAATGAAGAGAAAAGAACGAACCATTGTCCCTCGTTGGATGAACTCCTCACGGACCAGCGAGTTTATTTCTCTCTTCTGATCCGCCACAATGCGTAGCACCCTCCCACGCGGGCGAAGCCCCGACCGACGAGCCTCCGGCCGGCACCGCCCTTAGCCACCGCTGCCCACATGGAACCCTCCGCAGACCACCCTAGTACGTGGATCGAACCCAAAGCCGCGAACCACCTTGGTTCACGGGATGCCAATCAGTCAGCGGACCACCCTGGTTCACGAATCGAACCCGAAGCAGCAAACCACTTTTGTTCGCGGGATGTCCATTAGTCTGCAGACCACCCTAGTTCACAAACAGCTTCTCCAACCACGTAGAACTTCCCTACGCGAAGGGCGCCATCACCCATACCCTTGCATGGCCCACAAAATCCTTCGGAGTTCCTGTCCCCCGAGCCACATAAAATCCTTCTGATCCGGGATGATCCTCCGTGACTCCCTCACTGGCCTACTCATCAGCCCCGATCCGAGGCCTTCACCAGAACCACCGGATCCGTGTGGTGTATCCCTCAGGCATATCAGCACACTATTTTGAGTTCACATACCCACGGTAAGCAGGGGCGAAGGGGTTTCCCCGACCCTTGTGCCAATTCCCGAAGCATTATTGGGTTCACATTCCCACGGTAATGTGGAGTCTGAGCTCGGGAGTCCCCTTTCTGACCCTCCACTTTTTGGGTTTGGGGTAATTCTCCCTTCATCATAGGGTAGTAAAATACTTATCAGAAGGAAGCCCCCATGCACTTTTGTACTTCCCCTGGGAACAAGAGAGGTGACGGGCACAGGAACACCTCTTTCCCTCTCCCTCTGTGCTTTGTCACCATGGGCATCCATCTCGGAGTAAGCCCCGACCTTATGGGCTGCTCCATGCATAATCCCCACTCCACTTCTCATGGATTCACCTTTCGCGATGTGATATTCTGTTCCCTGCCACCTCTTGTTTCACACATCGACCATGACTCACGTGGGCTTAAAGTAAGCATCGACCATGACATCCTCTTATGGGCTACCTTAGAGAGTAAGCCCCACTCATCCGAACTACGTGGAATTTGATCCCTGTCTCCTAGTCAGGGTATATAGAAAGCCACCCAAGAGGTTCAAGCCCAATCACTGTCAGACCCTCGAGGTTTACCATCCCTCGGTTCCACCTTCATGTTAGTTATCCAACACCCCAATTCGAACTATGTGGACTTTGATCCCTGTCTCCCAGGTAGGGTACGTAGGAAGCCTCCCTGAGGTTCAATCCCAACAACCGGCTGATCCGACTATCTTCAATTCGGTTCACCGCACCAACCCTAGTGTCGCCTCAATGAGTCCAGACACCTCGGGGTCATTAATCCAAAGAGGGATGGTAAACCTCGGGCATAAATGATTCTGAATCCCTGTGTCCAGCTGACCATTTCCAATTAGGATAAATATGTGGATACTATGCTTGGGTATAAACCAAAGATTTGAGAACATATGAATACGTCTTAAATCTATAAGAGAGACCTGGAATAGGCAATAATTCCCCCTAAAAGTGTGCGATGTGCCCGACTTCTCATCCTATCGACCAATGTGAGTTCTTAAGCGTCGTTGGTCAAACCACCCAGAAAACGCCTGCCTTTAGAAAGAAGGTCCATGTATTACTAGATATAGAACCGTTGGGCATTTCGAGGCAGAAAACGGTGCACTCAATATGGGTGATTAAGTAGAATCCAACCTTCTCTAATCAATCTTCAGGTAGCGCACGTTTCTTCCCCACGACCCCATCGTGGGCCGTGAGACAATAACATGACTGAAAGAAAATATTAAATTATATACACTTTCATGAAATTTTAGGTTTTTAAATTTAGGTAATTAGGAAAAAACATAATCTAATAAAACTCATGTCTTTCTCAACTAAAATATATTCATTTCCACTATAAAAAACTATTTAAGACATAACAAGTATTAAAAATATCTCACAATCTATATTTTTCGAAATATCATCTGAGATACTTTTCTTCATAACCTAGGACAATTGAAACATCATAAGGGGTGAGCTCAAATGCTCAGTATGGGAAAATATAAGACTGGGGAAATTATATAATAAACATGGAATAAATAAAATTTCTGGAAAAAATAATCATCATAATTCCATAATAAACAAAAAATGAAAATATTATATATCCATGGATAGTAATGGAAAAAATAGATCACATGGATAGAAATAATTGGTTCCTTAGTGGTGAAATGAATAATTCTGGATAGATAATTCTATACTTTAAGCTAAGAAATCATCATCTTACCATCAAGGAAATATATTTTTATGGGCATTCATACTCAAAAATACCCAAACATGTTTGTCTTGTGAGACTTACCAATGTATCTAGGATATATATTATGTTTTTTCCCACATGTCACTTGTTTAAGTCAAATGAATTCATCATGTGAAAAAAATACATAATAACCACTTCCAATAATATTTCATATTATAATAATAACAAAAATAATCCCAATAATATTCCCCATTTCAATAAAAGGGATAACATGATCATAACCTGTCTATATAAATAAAGTGGATGGTCAAAAAAATACATATCCAACTTTCCAATAGCCATCCATATTGGAATAACAATATAAAAAATTTCAATACTTATCCACATGTAAATAAACTGGATAACATCATCATAACCCATCTAGAGAAAGAATTGGGGTTGTTGAAAAAATCATAACCCCAGTATAGTATAGGAAACATATAAGGATGTTTAAATGGATTAAAAACATCCTTATAAAATAATTCTTGAGTGATACTACCCAATAAGGTATTAGTAATTAGATTGTTTGGTACCATGAATTCACTCTCCCATAATATAAATATATATTAAAGTATAAATAGTGAAACATAAATCTTATTACGGTAAATCCTTTTGAAAATGAAAAGGGGAATAAAAATTAAAAAAAATAAAGAGTTTTTAGAATTTTTTTAACATTGTTTTAAGAGACAGAGATAGGGGTCATTTGAAAAATTAATTTTCAAATAGATGAAGTCAAAACTTTTAAAAACATTTACTTTTAAAAATAATCTCTAATAATGGATCCTTGATAAATAGATTTGTTTAAAAATCACATTATAAAAAGAGTAAAAAAATTATTTTTTATCAAAATAACTTTTTCTGTATAGAGGTAAAGAAATTACCATATAATAAAATATTAGGTTGGGATAACCCAATCATGGAAGAAATAAGTTCATAAAGAAACAATCTAACTTAGGGAAGTCATACTTGTGTTATCAATATTCTTTATGGCAAACATACTCCTTGAGGTAAGAAATAATTTAAAATGGTTTTTTATGAGGTAGAAATGAAAATTCATATAAAAAATTAAAATACTAAAAAATATAATCAATTATTATAATGTCAGAAACATTTATGTTTAATAGTATAATCATAACTCAATGAATGAAAATTGATTTTATAAAAGTTTTACAACTAGGGTAACAATTTAGTAAAATCCATTTAATTAAAATTAACTTATTTGGTTTAGTTTTTCCCATGAATAAAAAATATATATTATATAGATACATCTATGGGTGGTGAATACACCTTTCAATAAAAAACATGGAGAATAATAATGATATGTCTCAAGGAATTAAATTATGAGATAAATAACCAATATGGATTGAGCATCATTTTAATAAAAACCCATTAAAAATGGTGGTCCTATAATTGAACTTTAAAATTCATCATATAATATCTCAAAAAGTTAATATATCCACCACATAAATTAAATTAGGTGCATAGTATGAAACATTTCTTAAAAAAGGAATTTGATATGAAAACCCTTACATTGTTCCAAATTCGTTCTCTTCGTGCTCCTAACTTCGTGAATAATCAAATTAATTTTATTAGATACCATATTAGTAACCATATATTCTATTTTTAATTTAATATAGACCATTTATTATCATATTCTATTTATTTATTATACATTTTTCTTTCCTTTGTCGGTCACTTGAGATTATTTTGTGATTTTTTTCAGAACTTTTTCTGTATGTTAACCAAGGTAGAAACATCATTAAATAGTTTCATAGTATCCAAAATATTAAAAATGTAATCAAATTAATTTTTATATATTAAATATATTTTTAAATCCATCCATGATGGGTGATGACGATAAATGAAACTCATTTCTTGTGGAGGTGGTAGTCCACATGATTAAAGTTTCTATTTCTCAATGAATCAGAGGGATATAAATTATATGAAAATTTGAAATTTAATAATCATATTTATTTTGTATATTTCATTTTTATTCATAAATATCTCCATTAAAACCAACCATGGTATTTGGTTATGAAAAATGGAATATTTAACTACATGGAGGTGATAATCTGCACACATTCACATAAGATGATTTTATTTTTCTTAGTGAGTGGAGAGGAATAAATAAGGGCTATTATATTAATATAATAACATATCACTATAATAATTGTCCAAATTTTATTATATTTTTCTGGATATAAGAGGTTTTTAAGGGGAATATTTAGAAAAAAATATAAAAAAGTGGGTAATACTTAAATTGGATACTCAATCTTCTCTTAGAGGTCTCCTTATAAATGAAGGCCTTGGGATAACTTATCAAGATAAAGGGGTAAAGGATGATAAAATTAATTCTAGGAGAGGTATTTTTTGCATATTTTTACATGATATTATATTGTTATGTGTAACATTGAAGGGTTGGAAGTGATCCCCTTTTTTAAGTGAATAAAATGGAATTTTTTGAATACCCTTTAATTCATAATAATATCATTACACTGTTCAAGGTTCAAAGACTCCAAAAATTATAAATAATGGGTTTAAGGGTTATATTGGATTTAAAAATTCTCAACCAATTATTTATATACATGTATGAAGTCATATTGTCTTAGGTTTTTACTTTTATCTTTTTTTACCTTGGTAACTAGTTCTTAATTATGTAATTTATGTTTTAATAAAAATATAAAATAACACCTATTACAACATTTAGTTTTTTTGAATAAAAATTTAATATAAATTTAATAAAATTGAATTTATAAATAATAAATACATAACTTTTAAATTAAAAAATTAAACATATAGAAAAATAGTTTTTTGTACAAAAATTATGCTTTGACCATTATGTGTTCTTAATCTTATTTAGCACTAGTTACCATTTAATTTGGATTATTATAATTATATATTTGATTAAAAAATATTATATTAATCATTTAAAATATATTAATTAAATATATTAGATAAAAATTACACCATATTAATAAAATAATTCTTTGAAAAAAATGTTTTACCATTATCATAGTTATTAACTTTAATCTTTGTAAACATACTTTTATACCAAGAATGGTAGTTGAACTTATTAAATAATATTATCTTGTTGAACTAAAATATAAAATATATTTTTATATATTTAATTTCTACAAGTGATGAAAATTATTTTTTAATATAAGTGTCTAAAAAAGTTTTTAGAATAAGATATTACTTATGTTTCCAAAATGATAAAAATGGGTTTTATAAAAATGAAATAATAATATTAAATGATTTATTATACATATATATATATATATACATATATATATATATACATATATATATATATATTATAAGTTTTATGTTCTTATTTTATTTTGATAATGTCATATGAGTGATGGTTTTTAGAAAAAACATAATATTTTCACTATTCACCTAAAAACTATTTGTTTTAGAACAATCATAAAAAATAATCATATGATATTATTGTTACTATAAATCCACAAATTATGATAATTTCTTCAAATTAAAATTCTAAATTTTATAAATTCAAATTTAAAATAAAATCATAAAATATAATGAAAAACCATCTTTATTAGAAAATAACATTTTTAAATATTAACTGTTATTAATATTATTTCATATCATTTGTAAACTAAATTAGTATTAGAAAATTATTAATATAAAACATAATCTATCATTTTTAATCAAAAATTTCTTGAAATATAAATGCATATCTTATAAAAAGAAAGTTTTTAAAAAATATATTTTTAAACCAAAAATAATCTTATTAGTCAGTTTAGGTAAACTAATTGAATTTAAATAATATTAAAAGTAGCCTTTATTTTTATTATACACATATTTCATAAATTGGTTACTCTTATACATTCTGTATATTTCAGCGGCTAGGTTTTAATTTTCATACATAATATTTACACTTTTTTCTAAATATATCATATTTTTGTTTAATTTCATTATTATGTGTGAAAATATCTATCAAAAACAGTGAATTATTTAAATCTAGTCATATATTTAAATTTTAGGGGGTTACATTATTCATAATCCAAGGCTTGCTTCCAAGACATAATAAAATAGTGGATAGAGTTCCCTAATGGATTAGGTTTACTCCCTAATCCCATTCATATAATATCAAGAGACATAAACATTACTCAATAAATTGGATAGTTATCTAGTCACACCAATAATAACATGCACATTAATATGTGTTCCCCATAATTCATAATCATAATAAATACCCATAGAAAGAAAAGGGTTACATAATTATTCATTAAATCATAATCAAAGTATATCTCATAAGGATTCAAAATAAAAGAAGGAATTAAATATTTTGAATGTTTATATTTAGATAAATAATAAAATATATAAAACAATAAGGTCATTTGAATAAAAATTATTTATAAGTAATGGAGAAGTAATTTTTTAATTGAACTTATTTAAAGAGGCTTTAAGAAATTGGCAAGGAATCATTAAAGACAGTAAGTACGTCATATTTTTCATAAAAACCATAAGTGAACCAAGAGGGTTATCGATAAAATAATGAGTATTTATAGAAAAACATTAATTATTAACAATATATACTGGGTTTTTTTTAAAATGAAATAACAAATAAGAAGTTCCATAAGATCAAGTGTACTTAAAAGAAAGGTTTGGGAAGAGAACTTCAAAAGCTAGTATGTCCCCAACAAAAAAAACAAGGATAACCTAGGTATATATGAAAGGTAAAAAATATAAATATAATGTAGATACTTTTTATCATAAAAATAAATAGAGAAAGTGAGGTAGAGATAGATATGGCATAACCCAAAGAAAAGGGGGTGGTTCGGAGAGTACACTTACCTCAGGTCCAGATTCACTCTATATTTTCATTTAACATAATAAATAATCAAATTATATTTAAAATACATGATTAATAACATTATTCTGACATATTTTATTCATTATCAATATTTTTTAAAATTTTATATTCATCTAATTGAGATATTGTTTCTGTTTCTACAGTCTTAATGACATTCGTTTCATGTTTCCAAGGCTGCATCACTTGTAGGTTATTATGGAAGTTATTTTTGAAACAGTTTCATAACTATATAAGTCTGTTGAATTGTTTTTAATGTAATTATAGGAGTTAAATTTCTTTATAAAATTCAAATATTATTAAAAATACACATGGTTCATATAGTTTAATTATTTTCCTTATATAGTTAGTTCAGTTAGGTTATTTTTATGACAATTGTGAACTTATATGGTTTCCTATAATATTATTGATATATATTCATTATATAATTTGAATAAGAATATAATATAATTATTTATATCATTTAAAACCATAATAAGTGAGTTTAAATCAGGAATAAAGGTGGACGTGTAAAATGAAATTTTTTATTCATGGGCCGGTGATCCGACCTATTATAGAAAATCATTTTCATTTTAGAATCAATTGAGAGGAGGTTAGAAAATAGATATTAAACCATAATAATAACATATTATCATTTTTAGGATACTTATGTCTCTATTTAAATGTTTAGGGAAACATATGTGGGTTGTAGAATAAGAATAAAATTAAAAGATGTTCGGTTGAGAATTTACCAATTCCTTTGGGTGTCTCCTCTTTGACTACCCCATAAGGATCTTTTGAATAGTATTTTTTGAGACCAGTAGCACTTGGATTTGAGGGAGATGATTGGAAAGATAATAATGTGGAAAGTTTTCAAGATATAAGTCTTATAAGGTGTGAGGATAAGGGGTGGTGAGGGGTGGTATTAATAAGAGGAAGAGACTGGTGTTTTGAATATTATATTCATTATTTTATTATTTTGGATCATGACTACTAATAATGATGATTATTGGGATTATAAATAATAATTTATACTTTAGAGTATAATATAATGGTTACTTATATCATCCATAACCAAGTTATTCATGTATTTAACTTATAATGTTAAATACTTTATTTTTTTCGTATTTCACTATTCAATTAAAAATAAACTATTTTAGAAAAATGAAAAAAAAACACCCAAACCATTTTATTATGAGTATATTTAAAAAAATAAATCCATTTTATGAATAAAAAAATTAAGTATATGAAAATTTATTTTAAAATAAAATCCTTATTAATTTGACAAATATTAATTTTAATATTATGGAAAATTTTCTGACCTTTTGAAAAATTACTTAGGGTATCATAAAATTATATTTTCATTTTAAGGAAACGTGATATTATTTTATAAAACATTTTAATGAAAAAAATATTTCTTTTAAATTTTTTATATTTATTATAAAAATGTTAATAAAATATTTGTGTTTTATAAAAATCCAAACACTTATTTTATATTTTTAAAAAAAATTATTTATTCCTATAATGATATAAATTTTCTATATTTTCATCTTATAAAATAACTAAATATTATTTTAAAATTACATAAGTTAGGTTACAATTCTAACAGGAAGCCTATATTTAAAATGGTCAAATTATTATTCCAATGGTCAGATTGCTAATCTAATGGTCAAATTTATAATAATAATATGGGTTTCCTACCATATATAAATACATCATATTTTTTCTATTCTCAATTCACCTCTATTTTCTCCCTAGGTTATATTATTTGTTTATTTTCAAAATTAGAATCTCATTACTTATATTATATTTTATTTCTATAGTGTTTTTCATGAGTGAGATCATTCTAGGGGATTGAGCATATCCAAATTTTCATATTATAGTTACCTTATTTTCTATTTTTATTATCTCATTATAACACTTTAAATTTTTATTGCTATATTTTTTCTATAAATGTAATTTTAAAGTTTATATAATAAATTATTTTTGGTTCTATGATGTGGTGTATGTTCTTTATATAATACTACATTACTAAATATAGTACATTTAAATAATTATAATGGAATTTCCATTTTTGTGCCCAAGTATGTATTGAATTTGTTTCCAATGGTTCAATATGTGTTTATGGAATTGATGATAATTCTTAGAGGGTTATTATGGATTCATGAGTAGGAATTGGATGTCATGTTTGATAAATAATACAAGTAATTCCATAATATGATTAATATTTTTCCCTTTTCTATGGAAAAGTAATTGTGTGCCTACTTGCCTAAAGATATGGTGAACAAATTCCAAGCAAGGTGGAATTCATAAAATATGTGTGATGATTGATGATTTTATATTCAAATTAATTAAAGGAAAGTATTGGTGGATTAAGGATTGTTGTCTATAACATATTTTAGAATTTTTGAAGTGGTTCAAAAGGCTAGGAACTCAAACAAAGAGAAGCTAAGTGATTTTGAGTGAAATTTATAATTTCCCATATTTGCATAAGAATTTTGAGCACATATGAAAATCTACATAGTCAAATATACTAAGTATGGTAGTATGTGAATCTTAGATTCAAATTTAAAAATCTATTACATAGCTATGTATATATTTTCATAGCTGAATAATGTAGAAAAATTTCATACATGGGCATTTTGGACAGAATCACATAGCCAAACTTCCCACATTTCCAATCTAGCAACATGGAAAAATGTACAAAAGATAATGAGGCTATATATATGAATTAAAGATTCACCTAGGTATTTGTACTAACATAAGGAAATTCAATAAAATATCCAAAATCATGTAGTCAAATAATAAATGTATCTGATTTTTACTATTTAGAATAATTAGACATAACCACATAAGTGATTATATCCCTACGTTCGGTGCAAGATTTCAAGAATTTGAGATTGCATAAATATGAAATTACACACAGAAATGAATAACGATTCCATGTAAACAAAATTTTTGAATGGGTCTAAATGAAGTAGATTTTATAAATGCAAAAAATATGATATTTGAATATCGCAGAAAAATTATTAAGATCCCTAGTTCTTTGGGTATTTAAAATAAGGAAGATTTGAGGATTTTTTGAGATCATTATATTTAATATCATGTAAATAATTAAAATCTTGAGTCTCTGGGAGGATTAAAATAATATTTTAATGATAATTCAAATGAGGAATAAATTGGGAATCTTTTGAAGGATTCAAATGAGATGATCCTACTATAAAATATCATGGGGTTTCTGTAATTTAAATATGTAAATATTGATTGTAATATTTTTTATAATGATATTCATGATATTTTTTTATGAATATAAATATATAGTGTAGGAATAAAAGAAAGAAATTGAGGTCATCAAAGAATTTATGTAAATATCATGCTTACTTGTATAATTCTAAGAGAATATGATATATCAAGTATTGAGGAGTGATAAAGGTAAGGGAAATCCCTGAGTTATACCTGAGTATTAAAGGAAGATAAGGAGATTCCAAATTTAACAAGATATATAAGGATTTTCATGACTAGCAGACCTAATCCAAGAAGGATCTAAAGATATTGAAGAGGTACACATGCAGACCTACTAATCTCTATTCTTGTGGAATAAGTGTTGACACTAGTAGAATACTAACCTATACCAACGGTTTGGAACCGTTGGTATAGGCCTCCAAACCGTTGGTATAGCCTATACCAACGGTTTGGAGAACCGTTGCGAAGTAAGTCGTTGGGATAGGTCTATACCAACGGTTTTCCCAAAACCGTTGGTATTGACCTATCCCAACGGTTTTTAAAACCGTTGGTATAATTAATATGAAAATCTATTCCAACGGTTATAAAACCGTTGGTAAATGTATTTAAAAAAAACATCCGCTGGGATTTGATCCCAGGACCCCTCGTTTATAATCGAACGACTTAACCACTAAGCTAACATCACTTTTTTAAACATAATTTCATAAATATATATATGTATTATCATAATTATTTAAAATTAAGATTTATATAATGTTCTCGGGTAGAAGACCTGGAAGAAATGAATGAATCTATCCCAACGGTTCTCAAAACCGTTGGGATAGGTGGAAATTTCCAGGAGGTGAATGTTGGATTTGGGGTGAGTTTTCCCAACGGTTCTGTCAAACCGTTGGGAAAGGGGGGGTCTTTCCCAACGGTTTGGGAGAACCGTTGGGAAAGGGGCCTCAAAACACCCCTTTCCCAACGGTTCTCACAAACCGTTGGGAAAGGGGGGGTCTTTCCCAAAGGTTTGGAAGAACCATTGGGAAAGGGGCCTCAAAACACCCCTTTCCCAACGGTTCTCTCAAACCATTGGGAAAGGGGGGGTCTTTCCCAACGGTTTGGGAGAACCGTTGGGAAAGGGGCCTCAAAACACCCCTTTCCCAACGGTTCTCCCAAACCGTTGGGAAAGACCCCCCCTTTCCCAACGGTTTGGAAGAACCGTTGGGAAAGAGTGTATATAAGTGTTGGGAAAGATCTGATTCCCAGAGTGGATCCTTGAACCACTTTGTGTTTCGATAATTATAAATATATATTTGTTTTATTTATTTAGGTAGTATTGATACTTTGTATTATTTTTTGAATAAATTATGATTATCTTTTATTAGATCATAATATCTCTTTTCTTAAAATATCTTTAAATTTCATGTTTTGATTTTTCATAACATGTTCTAAACGTTCCATATAGAGTTCCTATGTCAAATAATTTATTCAGGACCTCAAAATAACATTTTTTGAGTGTTTTTTACTATTCCCACATAAGGGATTCATGTACCCAATTATGACACATAAGGGATTCATGTAGAAGATTCTCCCTTCTAGCCATTTCATTGTTCACCACATAGATAATTTTTGTTGAGTTTAAATATAACAAAATTATTTACATTTCATTAGAATACATAAAATTATAAATCAAGTGTTATTAATTCCTAAATTATTGTACAAGTTACTACATGTTTTCTATGTGAATTATACATTTTTTCACATGCCTAGAAATTAGAGTTATATAAATAAACATATACCAATGGTTTGGAAAACTATTGTTATAAGAAACATATACCAATTGTTTGGAAAACATAATTGGTATAGGTACCTTAGAGAAACCCTATAAGAATAGTTTTGGAAAAAATCTTGGTATAGGTACCATGGAGAGACCCTATACTAACGGTTTTGGCCAGAACTATTTGTATAGGTCCCCTGTAGAGACCTGATACCAATGGTTTCACCAAAAACATTGGTATAGATCACTTATATGGACATATACCCACGTTTTTGGCCAAAACCATTGGTATAGATCCATTATAGAGACCTTATACCAATGGGTTTTCCAAAACCATTCATATAGGTTCACCTTATACAGATAGTTTTTTAAAAACCATTCATATAGCTCAAAAAATAAATTTATTTATACCAATGGTTCTCAAAACCATTGTTAGTGGTCTATACCAATGGTTATGAGAACTATTGGTATAGGTACCCATATTTTTTATGGATTATTTTTCTCAAATAATATTAAATACATAAATGTTAAAATAATTGAAAATATACATATATATATTTATGAAATTATGTTCACAAAATTAATCTTAGGTTAGTGGTTAGGTTGTTAGATTATAAATTGGAGGTGATGGGATCAAAACAAAGTTGGGCTTTATTTTTACATTGCTGATACCAATGGTTTTAAAAAACCATTGGTATAGGTTTTTAATATGACCTATATCAATGGTTTCAAAAAAAATGTTGGTATAGGTTTACACTGAAATATTTCCAAAAACTATTGGTATAGTTCTATACCCACACCATAATAGCCAACGACCCACCAAACCATTGGTATTGGGTTTTTTTCTAGTAGTGTCATAACTAATTTTCTACTATATTTTGAAGATAACTTGATCTATAAAAGTAAAATTAAATTTATTCAGAATTATATTAAATTATAATAAAATTATTAAATATAATTCAATTGTAGATAGAGTTGATTCAGTTGTTTTGAAGTTATTTTTTAATTTGAAAATTCTTTAAGTCAAAATGTCTATAGTTTTCAAAATTTGCCTATGTCAATTTTTTAGATATGTGGTGAATCGCCTATGTGAGTAATTTGATTTCATATGAAATGGATATTTAGATATTTGGTTATGTGAAAAATATTTCCTTAATGAATTTTGGTTCTATAGTGAAAATTGGTTATGTAACATGGTTATGTAGATTCACATATGTGAATTCATCTATGTTAATTCACTTATGTAAAATGGATACATTATTCACCTACATGTTGAATCACCTATGTGATTCTCCTATGTAATTATCCTATATAATATGACTATTTTAATCCCCTATGTCATTATACTATGTGGATTTTCCTATGTGATTTTTTGATTTTATTCAATATTTTCTAAAATCTAAAAGAATAATTTTTTTGTGTA
Source organism: Viscum album (assembly GCA_963277665.1). Taxonomy (NCBI): domain Eukaryota; kingdom Viridiplantae; phylum Streptophyta; class Magnoliopsida; order Santalales; family Viscaceae; genus Viscum; species Viscum album. The sequence goes on along the minus strand of OY728128.1, from coordinate 2,075,054,741 downwards.
ATATTTCATTTTCCAATTTGTTTCATGTTTATTATAGATATAATTATTGTTTTATTTTTTCTAAAATAACTTATTAATTATATAGAATCCATGAAAATGTGTTTTAACTTATTTTAGGAAGAATTAAATGGGATTATCATGGGATTAAGTGTGCATCGATACTCATGATGAGATTCTAAAAATTGAAATATCTTATTTCAAATCAGCTGAAATATGAAGGGCCCGTCTCAATTATTATAAAGGAGTAATCTTAGGATATTAATTCTTATTAGTATATTCTATATTACATTTTATAACTGATTCCAATGTGTAGTCATTGTATTTTATAGAATATATTTATTTTCACTTATAAATGATATACACTTGAAATATCATATGTGAAACAAGTGTAGACAACTCTGAAGTAGTTTGTTGAAGCTGTATGCATGATTATTTCTTTGAGAAAATAAAAGATGCAATGGTCTTTAGATTTTAAAGTTGATGTGCCTAAATAAACTATTCATATAAAGTTGTAAGAACTTTTGAAAATGATAATAATAGAGGTTAAGGATTACATTAAATTTACAAGTACTTGTTTTTTTAGTAATTAATTACTTCTTCTAGATGAACATAAATCGTTTGATCCAATATTGCTGGAGAATTGATTGTTTCCTTATATATCATACTCAAGTTTTCATATGGTTATGTGGGATCAATTCTTACTATTCTTTTTCTATGTGAGTAATTTTAAAGGTTTATAAAAAAACATTAAAATGTTGGATTTTGAGTTTTTAATCACAAACAAAATTCAGGAATTTGGGTTGTTCTTCTAGGGAAAAAAGGAAGACTATTCTGGTTGTGCCTCCATGGGTTAAAAATAAGAAATTATTAGGTTTGGTTATCTCGGGGGAAAAAATTTAATCATTTTTTGACTCTAGGTAGAAAATTTCATTGTAATATTTCATTATATTGGATATAGTGGGTTCTATATTGCTCAGTTTGTGAGAGGGGTGAAAAGTCAAGTAGTATCATTTAGATTAGAACCACTATAAAAATATCAAGTGTTGTTTTTGTTTTTATTTTCCACTTTATTAGAAATATAACCCGGATATATCATTTAAATTCATTAAAATAAAATTTTTTAAAGTCTAATTCACCACCCTCCTGAATATTTTTACATCTTAACTTCAGACCAACAATAGGATACTATTTATAAGTGCTGCAGAAGAAATCATGAAAAAAAAGGAGATATTTCATTGATGGATCATCATTGTTGAAAGAGTGAAGAATTATTCAAGTGGACTCTAGAAGTAGTGGTAAAACAGTGAATTATATATTTGGAAAAAAATTATGGAAAACATAGTGGAATCTGTATAGATAGGATGTGACTATCCTTGGTGTACAAAATTTTTAGAGATAGTATAGAATCCATGTTGGGCAGAATAATCAACATTAAAAGGAGTAAGATTTGAGGTTTAACCATGTAAATATTGTATTCTACTCTTTATTTCATTTTTTACTATACAGTTTATGAGATAGATATATAATATTGAGTGGATGAAGAACCTTAACAAGTTTAAGAGGTTGAATTAAGTGGAATGAATTTATAAAAGAGGGCCATTGTTCACCCCCCCCCCCAATGGTCCATCCGGTCTACGGATCTACCCCATTAAAAAAACCGGGGTCTTTATAAATAAATTTGGATTTAGAAACCACTTATAAAGGAAAACATACATATTTTCATGGGGCCTTTCATAAATTATCCAAGAGGTAGAAAATCAGTTTTTTAGTATCTTAATGGTATTAAATTCCCATAGGTTTATTCTTCAAATGTAAAAAATTTGTTTCACTTAAAGATTTAAAGTTAATAGGCATGGAATCACGTTATTTTCATGTTATGATATAAAGAACCCTACCAGTTCCATTGTATAGAATACTACCTATCCGTGTCAGACTGATTATCATAAACGTCTTTTATTTTTTCAATTCCATTTTTAAAAAGTGAAGGATATAAATTTACAGAAAATTTGGGATGAAGATTAATTTTATATATTTTACTAACTAAAAATATAGTTTCCACCATATATTTTGATATAATGGGGCCTTAAATGGTTTATTGGGTGTGAAAAATAAAGATTTATGATCCCATGTGTCTATGTTTGGTGTATACATTTGAAAGGTGGATGAAGATATTTAAGGGGTATGTTATGAATCCATATCAAAAAGAATCATATAGTATTGATAATTATATTTATGATGATTTATTAATGTTTTTTAATGAATAGTTTATAGTAGAGTATGTAGGTTTGCCTACATCTCTCCATGAATGAGTTAGTTTTGGGGTAAAGGGAATCCATGGATTAAAAACACAACCATTGACTGGTGAAATGATAATGTAGGAAAATCTATATATCCAGAATAACATAGATGATTCTCAAGAACGTATACCAAATAAACTTTTTTTTTTGATTTTTCAAATAAGTCACTTTTTTGATTTGTGAGAACCTAACAAGCAATGAAAACAATAGGCAGGTCGAGTTTGGAACCACGTCCAAGTCCAGACCCACCCAAAAGAGAAACCAAACAACAACAACCAAAATCACTTAATGCAAAGTGAGAACTAGCATCCCAAAACAATCCATTGGCGAGCTAGACAAATAAACTTGTCCAAGACCAGATGCACCCAACAAAAGAGCACTGGAAAGTTCAATCATCACCATGACCACCTGAACAATCCAAAGAATCATGAGATATGTCCAACCCAACCAAATTGGGGTCATGTGTGATGGAGAATGATGCAATAGCAGAGGGAACCAAGGAAATGTAGAACCATTCAGGTGCAAAAATCCTCGACACCCGTAGTAGCAAAAAACTGGTCCCAGGTTGAATCATCGGCGTCTGTGAAAGCGCTTGCGTGCATCCCACACTGCGGAAACCCACACAAACCCTAGGTGACGATCCTGCACATCAGAAGAGCCAACCGGGCATCGAAGTAGAAGAGAATGAACACACCAGATCTGAATAGTTCTAGAAATGGGGGACCTGCAGCATGAATCACAACAGTGACCAAAACTGGACGGATCTGAACACCGAACAAGGAAAGGATCCCACGACATCACTTCCATGGGAGACATCATGAAAACACACCCAGAGGGTGCTTGAAAATGTTGGCCTCGTGGTGGCAGGATCAAGGAGATGCGTGTTCAGTGGCGGACAGCCACCTTGGGGAGAGTCTCGGGGTTGGCGTCGGGATTCTTACTATCGGGAACGAACGGGGTAGACGTCGCCAGTGGGATCCAGGACAAATCAGCAATGTGGGACATCAGTGTTCACACGCAAGGGTGAAGCCGAATAAACCACGGATCAGTTGATGCTGGATAGTCCTGCGGACAGAGAGAGCGGACCACTGCGTCGCGAGAGGGAGCCGAGAAGAGAATCGAGAGGTGGTAGAGATGGAGAAGGAGGGCGGTGCAAACCTTAGCCCAGCGGGAGTGCTCTGAGCAGCTACATCATGCGGGTTCAAGAATATATAACAAATCATATTAATCATTTAAAATAACATTATTTGATTAAGAACGATAAAGATTTATTTCATGGTAAATCATTTGTGTCAAATAAATTGATAAGGATAACAGGTGGCCTATGTGTAAATTTTTTTACATGGTCTATATATGAAATTAATTCCTATACATTTTATAAAAAAATATGAGGAAAATAGAAGTGAAACTCATAATATTAGTTTATTGGTTATTTCTAAAGTAACATATTTTTCAAGTGAAAAAAGAAAAAAAACCCAATCTATGCATCAAGTGCATATTATAGAGTTATTGAATAAATATGGAAGACTTATTTAACTAAATTTCCAGAACCTATACTCAATTAAAAAATGGGTTTTTAAAAAAATAGTTTTAAACATGATTAATTAGGTATGACACTATTAAATATGAATAGATTGGAATATATAAATAACCCTTTTATTATGGAAAAAACATTGGAAAAAATCTATGTTCTTAATCAATCAAATCTACAGTGATATTTCATTTTAAAAGGAAAAAATAGTATTTTAGTGATAAAAATTTGGAAAATCAAGAGAAATTATGTGATATCCCTACTTCCATGGAAATATTATCAAAAGATATTTATGACCACATTATAGACATGGATAGTTCCATACGAAATTAACATGACAAAGGAATACGGGAAAAAATCTTTTAGTAATCTCCTAATATTAAAAGTAAAATATATTTATTTCTCGTTTAATCTTTTAAATTATCATATATACTATTTAAAATTTTATTTTTTTACATAAGTTGCATATTTTTCCAAAATATAATAATTTTTTATTATTTTTTTAGTTTAGTTTTTTTTATCATGTTTGAATTATTAAATTTTATATGTAACTATTTTATTTCAATAAATTTTTACTTAATTTTTGTTTTCATTAATCTATATCATATCATGTTTCATAATTTTTTTTGTTATTTTTTTAACACAATTGTAAAATACTCCAATTAATATGATTGAATCTGTTTCATTTTCTTAGTTTTTTTAGTTTTTTTGTATCATTTTCTAATTATTATTCAATTTTCTATGTAATTTTTTAATTTATATAAACATTTATCAAATTTTGTTTATTTTTATTTTTTGAATCATGTCTTCTCTTGTAAATTTATTCAACATTGTTTTTAGTATTTTACTTAAATGTTATAATGAATATGAATATAAATGTGTTTAATTTAGTTTTTTATAGACAATTTTTCAATTTGTATTTAATTATATATATAATAGTTGTATTTTTATGATCTTTTACTAATTTTCTGTTAATTTTTTATATAGGATAATATCGTGTTAAATAGTTAATTCACCTCATTCTTCTATGGAGGATCCTACAAACACTTCTACTATGCATCCTCCTCATACTTCTACATAAGATCCTTAAAATTACAATAGAATATAAAATTATTCCAGGGTTGGTAAATGTGGTAGCTCACATTTACTTAGATTATCACTTAATCATAACTAGGACCAGATGATATATATTGAGTTTGATGATAAGGAAAATCCTGGGGGACTAAATTTAAAACAATTTATAATTTTTGTGGCGATATAATCATGAGAAAAACAAATCATTTTTCAATTCTGATTGGATAAGTTTTAAAAATATTATAGTATTTCAGATATGGGAGACAATTTTTATAAGATCGTTTATTATTATCTTACTTATAATGACATGTTTTTACTAATATATGTTATTTATTTCATTCTCATTAGATGACATATGATATACCTGATATTAAAGAACTTAGGATTAAATACTTATATTTTTTCACTATGAAACGGAGGTATTTCAAATTAACACTTACTTCAGATTTCATTTTTGTTACAAGACAGAATGAAAATATATGTGATATATATAATTTTCTATATAAAGATATATGAAATAAATTTATTGAAATTGGATGGTAAGAATCATTTTTTTAAGTTCAATGTCAACTTTTTTAATTATTTTTTGTATAGTCACAAGAAATGGTAATCTTAATTTTTTTATCCTTAATTAATAGGAACTAAGGTAATCTCTTCAAGATATCTAATCCAAAAAACATATGCCCTTATAATTTATCTCTTGAAGGTTATCTGTTATTGGAAGATAAAATTATTTTCAAAAAATGAGATCCAAGTCTTCAAGCACAGTAATGATTGACCCTCCCCCCACGTGGACATGAAAAATAGAAGTGATCCCAGATAACCAAAAGGGTAAAATCTACTATATAAGACTCCTGGTTTTCATCATAGAATATTTTATTGAGGTATTTAAGTTATTTATGTTATCTTTAAACTCTTTAAATTTTTTAATTCACTATTAAAATTTTCGAATATTATGAACAAGAATACCTTAAGGAAAAGAACACACATAAGACCTTGGTGGGAAGAATTTTTTTGATATTATATTAGGAAATCCAGAATACCTGAGTCACATATGAGGATATGAGGTATGTGTATCAATTAAAAAATTGTTTGGTCATATTGGAACTTCCTTAAGGAAAGATGTATATAAATAGAAAATAGATTATTTAGAATAAAAAAATTTAGGAGATGGGTGAGATGATGGAGGAGAGGATTAGAGATTTGATACATTAAATGTTTTATGGAATGCATAGATATTTTTAGGATTTATATCTCACTCTTCCACCTCTATATGCATATCCCACTCCTCTACCTTATCCTGAATATCCCACTCATACACCTCATCCTCCATATCTTACTAGCTACTATAAGTTATATTTTGAGGATCCCCATAATTATATTGTAACATAAGGGTTCATATATTATATTGAGGATACCCGACATCATCAAACGATATAGATGGATCAGTGTAGGGTAATAGTACAAGATATCATAGTTACATCTTCATGAGCACAATTCCTTATAGATGAGATTCTATAGTTATAAAAAGTGTTATATATTTTTCACTTTGTCTATCTATAATTTTTTGGTATCTTACCATTGATTTATGCATGTATTATGACCTTTAATTTTCATATTAGAGTTAAATTGGTCTTAATATTTTAATATATATATATAAGAATACTTTAAAGGTAAATAAATATTGAATGAAAATAAAAAAACATGTTGAGGCCCTTATACTTTGGATAATACTTTTTCTAAAGGGCTATATAAATTATCAATATATGCATCTATATTGTTTTATATTTATAAGATTCGAATGGATGATAACATTTCTACATATAATTTGATAATGATGATTTATAATATAGATATCATGGTTCTTGTAAAATCATAAATTTTTGGGCCTAATTGTGATATAATTTTTTTCATGTAATTCAATTATCATTTTTCTATTAATTATATCAATTTTATTGATCTAATATAATTCTTATATTTTGTATTATGTGGCATTATACACTTGATAGGTAGTATGATATAATGTCAACGTATGGATTCTTGGAAATATAATTTATTTCTCCAGTAATGGAGGTAATAAAAGTAATAAAGGATGATAAAATAAATACATATATTTATTAAATATATTAGAATGATTTAATTTAGTTTTGGATGTTACCTTATCTTGATAGGAATGAAAAATATATTTCATATTTTTTTCTCTTAATTAAACAAAATGACATTATATTTTTTTTTTATTAGTGTCCATTGGATTTTGTGTTTTTTATCTAAAAGAAGTGAAATCTTACTATTTATGTTCCATACTTAGTTATGTGAAAGAAAAACTCAAATAAGTATTAAATATTTTATTATTGAATAATTATATATTTTAAAAAACCATTAACTGTATTTTATACATATCATTTTCAAACAGGGAATGAGATTATAATAAAGAGACAATAGGAAAGAAATAATCAAAAATAAAATATTTCTATGCAAAGGAAACTTCATTTATAATTACTAAAATTTAGCTGATTCATAAAATATTATTTTCAATTGAAAAGTTATTTTTAAATATATTTTTCATCATCAAGGTAGAATAAAAAAATGTGGATATTATGTTCTTATATTTATGTTTGAAATAATTTAAACTAGGATAGTTAGAATGTTTCATAAGAATAGAATTTATTATAACCATTATTTTTATTTATCTTATCATTATATTTTAAATACATGTTGAATAATTTTATTTTTAATATATATCATTCTGATGACCTCACCCTTACACTAGAAAATATTTAGATCATATATAAGGTACATGGGATGATTATTTTAAATTTATAATTTGTTTGTAGTTTGTCTCTATTTTTTGTAATGATTTTAAAGTTTAGATTTCAAATTGTAATGTTATTGTAACATGAATAAAGTTGTGACGTAAATATTTTTTATGTAAATATCTTTGTGTTATAGTTTTTACTACTATTTTTTCATATGTTTTCAATCTATTATAGGTTGTGTGTACTATATTTTTAAAAACATTTTAAAAAAAATTAATTTTTTCATCTATTATTATAAAAATGAAATAAAAACCCAATTTTTACTATTTTAAATCAGTTTTTTATATCTAATGTAAAAAACTGCCAAATTTTACATTTTCTTTAGGGTTTTTTATATTGAACTTTACAATAATTGATGTGAAAAATATTTTTTATTTCAATTAATATAACCGATGTAGAAAACATATTTACAAAATCACTTATAAATACATCGCTAATTAACCAAAATATTTATGTGTAATACCATTTTATACACTAGTGTTCTCCTAAGGGGTGGTATAAAGATAGCTCACATCAGGTACTATTTTATAAGAAACTCTTTTTTCCCTTGGTGATTTGAGAGTTGGATCTTTATGAGTTTCATAGGTCACCTTTAGTGGTGTATCTTGGTATATCCAAGATGTGTCATGCTTTAAGGGGTCTGTTTTGGTAAATGAGGATGAAGTGGTTGGTATCTGAGTTCATGTCTCGATGTTTGGTTTATCATAGAGTGATATCCGAGAATAGAGTTCTCAGTGGTTTTTTATATCCATTGTTTATTCCTTGTGGAAAGTATGGAGAAATTTTAATGGATTTTATTAATTATACACCTCAATCTTAGAGTGGATGTGATTACATCAGGGAGGTTGTGGATCAATTGACGATGCCTTTATTTTTTCAATGTATTGTTTCTTGAAATTCATAAAAGTAATAGGTAAATAAAAAATTAAATATACACACAAAACATATAATAGTTAAACTATATGACTTAATGTATCAATGGAATAATTGATGGATTTTTTAAATAATATGTATCATTGAGGTCAAAACCACTCATATTTGTCTATATAAAATGTATTTTATTCTTCAATTGGGCCTTTATTGATATGGGATGTATTATCTAATTATGTTTCAAGATCCTTAAGATATGAATCCAAAATATTGGTGTATTCATTAATAAAATAACCCTTATTTATTTAAGCTTCTAATTAATATCTATTATTAATAGACCATTTTAATGTATTTAGGTATCACTAAATTATATACATCCACCTGAACTAGACAGGAAAACTAGTAGTGACTTCACTATTAAATTATATAATCAAGTGAACCATTCCATCATAAAAAGAAAGAGGAAAGATTTTATTCAAATAATAATATGAGCAGAATATTTTCCAAAAAAATTAAATAAATTGTGTTAATTTATTTATAAAGTTATCTAAAAATATTGTAATATTCGATTAACACATCATACATATGGGTAGACAAAAAATAATGAATTGAAATTGGTATTAACTATTGAAGTAAAATATGTTTTTTTTATTTTCAACCCATGTACTGTATTTATCACTATATTCACATGATTATAAATATTATAACCAAATTAATCATGAACCTTGATAATCTTAATAAAGAAAGTAATTGATTATTTCTGTTTTCTACTCATCATGTACTATGTATAAGTTGCATATCACCCAACTATAAATGTAATGGTTTTCTCAATCCCATTTATTACAAATCACATCATGAATTGCTGATATTTCTAATATCTCATTGAATACTAAAATGTTCTATAATATATTATCACATGTGTTTTCTTATGTTCATAATATCCAAATTATAGCTTAAAATGTTATCTTTTCTATTAGAAAATTCAAATAAAATACTTCTCTTCTTCCAATTGTAACTACACTATTCATTTTCCTATAGGAATTGGTGGAAATATTGTTGTGATTCTTAGGGGTCTAATAACTCTTATTTGAATAATAAAAATCAATCAAAATATTTTCATGCATATATAAATGAAAAATTCACATACTAAAAATAAGGAACTATAAAAATAGAGCATGTGCCTCACACTAAATAGCATCAACGATATGTCCTTATCACAATATTGGTTAAAATTTAATTCATAAACTCCCTAGATATATAATAGTGGATAACCTCGGGGTCATCTCAAGGAGGCCTGTATTAATATTAGTGAATCTTCAAAACACTTTTTGGTATTTTATTTATTTGAACAAAAATAAAATCATTAAATAACGTTGATTGGAAAATAATAAGAAACAAATGTAAGAAGAGGAAAAAATGAAAGAAGATAGAGAAGTCCTAGTTTGATCCACATTTCAACTATCTATTATAGATCTGCTAAAAATTTTAACCATAAAAAAAATAGACTCTCTCTATTTATAATCTATGTATCAACTAAAACACCACTCTCACCTTGAACAATGAACACTAATACAAGGATGTATCACACTATATGAAATATTCTCCCAATTGTGATAGGAATATCTCAATAGAATCATTTCAACAAGGTTGTATCACAAGATAAAATGATCCTATCATTATCATCAAATGACACGTCATAACTCTATAAATAATCAGGTGAAGAAAATGAAAATAGGGGAAACAGTAAGGGTAAGAGAGTATTAACCAGATTCAAAGAGTAAACATGACATTACAACTCACAAATTTACCACCACTATCAACTAAGATAGAAGAAGAGGGTGATGATAATATTTTATTTTTAATCTCCAAATTACATCATAGTTCACTTTTCAAAACTAATTATCAAGTTATCCCTCTATTATAAGGGTGTTGGAATAAGTTTTCCCTATATAGAGAGAAAACACACACTTTTTTTAACAAACAGAGTTATAGATTGAATCCCTAATACATAATATAAAATCATTCCTCAAGAATACACTAGAGAATATTGACCCCTATATAAAAACAAAATAATAATACATTTACAAAATAATATAATGAGTAGTAAAATCCATGTGGGATGAGATCCTAATGTTATTTAGCTTTCTTTACTTCAAATATATGATTCCATAAAATTATATAACAAAACATACTCCTCCAACATGAATCTATATTGGGCTCAAACTAAATAGTGCATGAATGAATTATTATATTTGATTCACTCTTCTATTATTCTCCTGCAATCTTTAATAGCTTCCCATGTACATAGATTTTTCAACTCAAAAACCCTTTACTTTGATTTAATGTTTTTAGAAAAATAGAGTTCATGATGAACTTTTAATAATCATTTTAATCCTTTTATATTACTTGGGTGAATATTTTTTGATATCTGAACTATTTTTATGTGGACTATTCCTACTGAATAATTCTTACATAAAATCAAGATAACAATATTTTATATTCTATAGATTTAGGTTTAGCCAGAAACTCCTTACACAGATTGAGTTCATGGATATCTCACCTTCCATATCCTTATAAGTTCATTATTAAATGATTATCATGGGTGCAGAATCATTACAAAATGAGTAATTCATACACTATATGTGCAACTTAGTTTTTTAATCAGTTCTCCTTACATGATTAGTGATTTAGTCATACATGATTACTTTAACTGCTTTGTTAATCTAATATATCACTTGATCTAGAAAAAACATAAATTTTGATAAAGTGACGACCTTTATGTATCATAAAAAGTATCATAAGTACCTTTAAATATCGTATTTCATACAATTTTGATAAATTATAAGACTATTACATTCAAGATTTTGACCTTTATGTATTAGCTTCCTTCATGTTTTCAAGAAGGGAATGATCTTTAAATATTACTTTAAACTCAAATATTACATTAAAATATTCCTATAAATTAAAATAAATACCTTTACAAATTTATTTATCATATAAAATTTGAAAAAGGGTGATACCTTTACACATTACTCTCCAGAATTTTACATACAAAATTCTTAATTTTACGCATTGTCTTCTCCAATTTCATATAGGATGATACCTTTACATATCATCCAACAAACTCTAAGAAGACTCTTACACGTTAGACCTACAAAATATAGTTAAAAAACTATCAAAAATGAATCAATAAGTAATAAAATGAATTCAAAATGTAAAATATTTCTTGATCATAATCAATAATAAACTTCCATAGTTTAAAAAATAGAATTAGAATTAGTTCTAATAAAAGATATTTTTTTAATAATACATTAAACATTGAAAACATTAATTCCAAAACCCAAAACCATTTAAATCAAATAAAAATAATATTTTTAATTAAAATTCAAAAAAACACCTAAAATAATTGTTCTGAAAATATATATGGAAATTAGAGGATAATATTTACATCAATCAATCCCCAGAAACACCCATTTTGATAAAAATATTAAAATAATTACATTTTAAATACAAAATGATCAATAATAAATAAACTTCCCATAAAATAACATTTTGAAAAAAATAAAATAAATTTTTATAGAATGGTTTTGGAAAGAATGTACGAAATAAAACCATGTCAATCTACATCAACATTCAATGTTTAATGATGATCACTCAGTGGAAGTCAAAAGTCTCCCACTTATGGAGGTATCCATATGCCAACTTTATCTCATTCCATACATGTGAAATTATCTATCCTACACTATGTGAAATAATATCATTATATAAAGGAGGTGGGAGAAAGACATTCAGGTTTTAAGAAGTATTATTCTATCATTGAGCATTCTCACCAACACTATCATCGCATGGTAGGGGGATTTATATATCCCAAAAGATCACTATTAAATAATGCATACATTAACTCATTAATTATAATCTATGATCTAATTCCATGTTCAAATAATTCATCGTATACATGGATACTATAAAACTCTCTCATGTTATATCTCATGTAATAGTTTCTTTTAATGATAGTCATCACAAAAAGATCAGTTTGAATGTTAAATCTTAACATTTGGATGAAAAATATATATCAAAACCTTTCTAAATGAATTGTGGTATAAAATTCATACAAATTTAATGGCATATTATCGTAATAATAATCCTTATGATATGGTTTTAATCATAACATATGATTATAAGGGATTTCATGGTCCTAATCATGTCCCACGTGATTTATGAAATCCTAAATGTGGAATGTGATTAAAGTGGTAGTGAAATGTGGTTTAAAATCACATTTAATTCCTTTAATCCTTTTAAAATTTTCATATATTATAAAATATGACTACATTAAGTGTACTATATGAAAATGTGATTTAGGGTATACAACTCCTTCAATATACCTCTTATAGTAAATCCTAATCAACTATATACCAATTCACTATATATTGTATCATATAATTTTGGAATCATATAAAAGGGTCTTTTGGATATACTAAAAAAACTTTTGTAAATCTATCATTAACTTCACCTTGTATCACATTATATACAATAACTTGTGAATACCTCATCTAAAACTCTTTTATATTAACTCTAAAACATTTTTCATGAAACTCTCTAAGTAAAACTCAATACTCATTTAGTCGATCACAAAATGTTACCCCATAGGCCTTCATGGTGTGGAAAACAATTATTAATCACCATACCCATAAATTTAAGTAAATAGTAGCCTTTATCAAAGCCTCAATTCTACTCAAGATACAAAAAGGCCTGGCCTGATCTCTATCAAATTCATGTCTCTCTTTACCTATGTCACCATCTATATATCATACATGCATGCATTCTCATATGTTCTATTTGTCTAAGATATCAAGTAACCATAAGACATGAAGTTTTTAAATCCCATTATTCTAACTCATACTTTCTTGATTTCTTGATTATATACTACCATGGCCAATGAATACATCACATTTTATTTACGTTTATGGATGATCACATCACATGTCCCATGCATGAATAAATAAGAACATTATATGTATTATCTATGTGTGGACACACAATCCCTAGTATATATCAATTGAGGGACCATATTTCATAGTTGTAATACAAGAGGAAAAATTACAACTTGTTTTAGCTCTAACTGGTGACATAATCAGCAACACACCCAACCACCCTATGATTACATAAGCCTAAATTCCTTGTGTAAAAAGGTATCAATGTATAAAGGTTATTATGCTAGGTATCCCACAACCCTAGATAGAGTAGAGTCCTATATGATCCATTCACCCATGGTATACCAAAGATACAGTGTATGACACTCCATGTGGTAAACTTAGTGGGTCTTCCAATGCACAAATTTTTTTTTCCTTATGAGAATATTTTATATCTTATAAAAAAGTATTACTCACACTAACTCTAAAATTTCATCATAACCTATAATAATCCATGATAAAAATTAGCTTGAAATAACTCAAAGTTGTACTTTGGGTGTTCAAACATCATTACACTTCACAAAATGTATATCAATATATACATATATAAAGATAACATGAAATAATAATAAAGTGAATATTTTATTTTATATGATAAATTTTATATTCTTAAAAAACTTTTAATAATACTTAACAAACCTATACATAATCACATTTTTAACATATAATATATGTTAGACTACTGAATTATCCATATTTTTGCTATATTTCTTGGGGTTTTGTTAACTCATTACGTCTATATGAAATTATTTACACATATCTATGTGATAATCTGATAAAACACTCCCACTAAACTCTTTAGTGAGTAGCATATCTAAAAAATGTTTTGACTAATACTAAGACTTATGAATCATATTCTTAATGTTTAACTCCTTTAACATATTCAAACTTCTTAACTTCACAACATCAAATATTATAATATCAAATTATTTTTTCTACATATAAATATCTCTAATTTTAACATCATCATCCTTGGAACCCTTTAAATCAAAATTTTTAATTTAAATAATTTAACTATTTTCATTATTACTTACTAGTACAACCCAAACCCCTTTAGGATAAAGTGATATTCACTTTTTTATGGTAACTAAATGTAAATTTTACATTTCTCTTTAGTGAAATACCCTAAAACTATTTTAAGATATTAAGTTACATTTACATTATATTTTTACTGACATAATTATTTAAGAAATATTGATATTAAATTTTCACGATAACTAAATGTGACCTTTACATTTAACTTACCATCACACATCCTAAACTCTTTAGGATATTAAGTAAAAAAACATTAATTTTAGAGTGGAATAATCATTTATTTGATAAATTTAAATGTATCTATGTTTAAACATACTCTTACCAGCCTCTTAGAATTCATATTCTCTTTATAGTATCATATTAAGAAACAAAAACTCCTTTTTGTTATTAAATAACACTTATTCCCATTTAGTATTAATATTTAACAAATAAACCATTATTTATATATCATATATGGTGTTATATATGTTTGGACCATTTTCATATGAAAATATCACTATTTATGAAAGAATACCACTGATGGGTGGTAGGAACATATTCCCTCATATTTTAACAATTATCTAAATAAAAACATTATTTTTAAATAAATTTTTTTTATCCTAATAACATTTTAAAAACATATTATATAATCAAATGAATCATAAACCATATTTTTATAATTAATCATCTCATTATTTTTATAAAAACTAATTTCTAGTGAATAACTTCACTTATCATATAATATAAATTAAATGAAGATAGGTTTCCTTTTATTAGATCCATTTGAGCTTGATTTATTTCTTTACATTCAAATTTTAGATGTTTCAAATCTTTTCTTCATCACATAAATGAAAACTAAAATATTTTTAACATTTTTCTTGATTTTGAACTCTTGTATATTTAACAAACATGTAAAGTTTACATTTGGCATCATGTTCCATTTAAATCTATAAAATAAATTTTTATAACATTGATACCAATCATGTACATTCCATGGAGTTTACAAAACCCATTTAAGTATCCTAAATAATTTCATATTATGAAATCATTACCCTTTTTAATAACACCCTTAGGTTTCAATGACCATAATAGGTTACTTGATGAAATTTTGTTGGACTTTATATGTAAATTGTTTTCTTATAGATTGAAATTGCACCCACTTGTGCTATCTACAAAACAATAAAATGAAGACATAACATGACTAGTGAATATATTTTCAAAACTTTGAGAATATCATGGAAACAGTTTTTGGACATGTTCATTTTTTATAACATTTCCAATGATGAAAACCAAATGAATTAATTATCTATAATAATACCTAAAAAACCACTAGTATCACCAAGTCATAAGAATACTCAATCATGTTAATTATCATTAATATACCTAGTCATATTGAGTATATGATACTAAAATTCCTTAGGTTATTTATCATTTAATGTCTTTGAATCCTTAATTTAATCATTTTATACTTCTCATAATCATCTATATTAATCTATTAAACAACTTAAACACATGGTTACACAAGAAGGTGTTTATTTAACACATATAATTTTCTTTTACCAAAGAAATTTTATTAAGTTACTAGTATAATATGATGTTAAAATTGAGCTCCTCCTTCATAAGGATTAATATCAAATCTATGTTTTATTATGATGATTTTATTTATCAGTAACAAAATATTTTATCATAAGAGTTTACTTTTTTGTTACCACATAATAAGGAATTTTATTAAAATGAATCCCACTGAAATGATGAACTATTTTAAATTAATTATATCAATCAGTGTACCAAGATCTATATTTTTTGTGACTTACACTAGTTTTTTCATGTAAATAAGACATGAATTTATATGGTATACAACACTTTATAATCATATAATATATGAATCTCTTATATTTGAGTGGATAAATCTTTATCCAAATCCATTGCATGTATTCACTCAAATCTATTCCTCTAGTATCCTTATGGTTAGGGTTCACCATCTAATTTTAACCCAAAACAAATTCCATGAACAATGCACCTAACTATTAGGGTCACCTCATTAGTTTATTTCCAAAAACAATGGTCATATGACTATTAAGGTCACCCATACTAAATAATAAAGGTATTGATAAGTTTCAATTTGGAAGAAATATCACACTTAGTATTTTAAAGGGGTTTAATCTCACCATATTATCTCATGTTATTACCTTTATGTATGAATTCTTATAAATATTTAGTTTTGGAATCCATATTTTAACCACCATATAAATATTTTCAAATCATTTTGATGTGTAACTCTTTATGCATCCCACAGTCCATATTACTCACCCAAAAATAAAATATATGCATATACACACATATTCAAATGAACTTCAAACATAAGGTACATGAACATTTCATGCAACGGGTTATAATTATATGATATTTATAATATTCACATGAGTAAGCATGGAGGTACCAATAGTCGACCCCTACCTTTCTATAAAAAGTATTATTCATTTAGTCTAATGGAAAGTCCCCCTATCTGGGGACACTTTATTCAATAGATAATCTAATTCATCATAACTCTAAAACCTAATATGTATGAACTATATTCAATAAATAAATTCAAGTTAATGAATTTAATTTTAAAGTTTGGTAAAGGAAGGTGAAAAATAAATGTTATGTAATCGTACCTAGAATTTAATGGAATAATTAATAGTTTATAAGAATAATTTAAATAAATTAAACTAAATCATATACATATTCACAATATAAACTATAACACCCTGAAATTGTACACCCATATCTGGTTCTAAAAACATTCTCCTTATATATTGGATTTGATACCTTCTATGACAACCCATACATAATTAACCTATAATTATGAGTTTAAAAATAATGTTTTAACTTTATTAAATTTATAGGATTCTTTAGGTTGATATTTTTAGGGAGTTAGGAAACCCCTTTATATAACAAAACCCATTTCTTCATCAAAATGGATATTTTTTCCACTATATAAAGAACTTATTATAAATATTATGTCTTATTAATTAAGATTAAAATTGAAATATTCAGATATATAATTAATATATATTTATACTCATCATTAACCTTATGAAAACCATTTTAAATCATGGGATTTAAAAATACAGGAAATATATTAGTTCATTAAAACACATGAAAACCCATAAAATGATTATTATTTTCACAATGAACATTGAGCATATAAAATAATTTATAATCACATTTTAAAATAAAACAATTCTTAAATAAACCATTTATCAATCATAAAATATCCTTGAGTGAAATCTTGATAAAACATGAGAACCCATGAAAATAATTTTTCTTGTAAATAAGACTTTCACTTTTAAAATCTCATATACCATCTTATTGAAAAATATTTCCATAATAAACTCATGAAAACATACATAATAATATATGTATATTGTAAAATTAACCTAAAAATCAATCATAAAAAACCTTACAAAGTAATAACCATCATTGTTAATTACAACATATCTCTTAGGAGTAACTTATATTTTGTTAACACCGTCACATTTCCCAATGCATTGGAAAACTATATCAGGATCACCCATCATCAAATATATATCGGGATCACCCTTTATAATATAAAATTTCTATGAACCATAAAATGAATAAAACAAATAATATCTTCTACTTTTGTCATAGAAATCATAAAATTTTTCATTTTATCCTATAAGTAAAAAAACAATCTCAGTTATCACCTAAAATGAGAAAAATATAATTTTCCTTTGAAAACGTTTTATAAAAAATTACAAAAAAAAATTGAGTATATAATATTCTTTAAAAAAATAGATAATTTTATACAAATATAGATTATGAATATAGGACATAATGTTAGTAAAATATTTTCATTCCATATAAATTATAAAAAAACATTTTTTCACATTTTTTGTAAAGAAAGTCAAAAACAACCTTTTTAGAAAACATTGAAGAGTTTCCTTCTAAAAACATAAAAAATAAATTCAAAGATAGTTGAAATTTAATTTTAAAAATATTTTAAGTACAAATAACAATATTATTAAAATATTTAAATGATCATCTAAATGGAGTGAAAATGGTTTAAAACATTTAAAACAATGCTTTAAATAAAAATCTCTTACATCTTTGGTAACTTTTGAATCAAAAGGAAATTGAAGAAGATAACATAAAAAGTATTTTTAAACCACTTTAATTTCATAAAATTAATAATAAAATACATGCATAGCGTATTTTATACACCACAAGAAATAAAACATATGGTGAAAATGGGATAAGTCTCAAAGAAAGAAAGTTGAGATAAAAAAACCCTTACTATATTAGATGGTTGATAATTTAATCAATTGTTATTAATTTAATTTATTAAGATAAAAATACATTATGTGCTTAAAAATATTTTTTAAAAAAATATATCTCTTTTCCATAAAGTGATTTATCTTCATTTCTATACAATTTATAATCAGATTATTAATTACTATTCATTAGTTTACATGTATAAAAATAATTTTTCAATAAATTCAATACTCTAAATAATATAAATTTAGATTTTAAAACAAATATATAAAATATAAAGAAACCACAATTTTATAGAAAAAGTAACCTTTTAAACATTAAATGTTCTTAACCTTATATTATTTAATTATTATGATTAAAAATAGAGTAGTTGTTTCTAAAGAATTAATCAATAAATTTGTATTAGGAAAACTTTTGTACATATATTTCATAATTTGATTACTCCTATTCATACCTGCTAATATAACGACTAAGTTATAATGGTCATATTTAATTAATAATTTTGTGGTTTTTTTAAGCTCGGTGTTGTATGTGGAAAAACTATTGACATGATATTCATTTAAATTAATGTAAAATAAAATATTATGGTGTTGCATCCCCCCTAAAGAAATTGTGCCCGCACAATTTTATCTCACACCTAATGGATAAAGTATTTAAACATTTTCAAAATAAATTCCAAGGAGTTGAAGATAAATATACATAAGTGGAAGGGAGTATTTATTATATTTATTTTTGAGAGGAACTTTTATGTCTAAGTTTATACTATGAAATTTTTCATTTATTAAATATTTCTTAAATAGCACTTTTACCATGATGAGACTCGTATTAATGAAAGAGTTTTGAAAAGAATTCCATGATAGTTGAGATATATTTTTCATATATGATTTGACAGAATTATCTTCATTTTTATGAGGAATTATTTCTCCAATAAGATAGAGAATATTAGAAAATATATTTACTCGATTTCTTTCAACAATTTCATCATTCGGTTGTGTTCTGAGCAGTTTTCTACCTCTACTTCATCTCATATTATAAATGATAAATTGTTAATTTTTCAAGCCTGGAATACTAAAATTTTCTTTTAACAAATTATAATATCCACAAAATGATGACAAGTTATTCTACCTATTTCTATACATTTACTAAAAATAAAACTATTAGAACAATTATGAATAAACCATTATATAAAAAATAATTGAATCTCCAAAACATTAACAATAACAACCAAAGTTCAAATTAAATCATTCCATAAATAAATGGCCCCAAAAGTCTTCAAAATACATCCAACAAAAATTGAACCCCAAATATCATAAATATTTGAGAATATTTTCTTCTAAGATTAACCTAATATTTATCTCTAAAAAACATTAACTACTCATATATTTACATACTAAAAATGTATATCCCATATTCATATATTTTTGAAAATATTATAATATTTTCAATAAATATCCTCTGTAACCAAAAATAATAAATAAAATAATATATTCTTTCAAAATATTACTAAATATTTATTCCTAAAATAAATTAACATTCTGAACTTAATTTTCCATTCACCTTAATCATATAATGTCCCAAAAAATATGATAACTTATTATCACAATTAACTATAATTAAATCACCTTTAAAGAATGAATTAAACATAAAATTTATATATACCTTTAATATCAAATATAAAAACATTCATCCAAAATATCCTTCATAGTAAATCACATGATAAACCTAAGAGTTTAATATACTCCAATCATGTATTATTCCTAAAATCCAAAAAAAAATCCCAAAATATCATTAATCATATTAAAATCCCATCATATAAAACCTAAAAGGGGTATTTATGACTTTAAACTTATGATAAATCTTATACTTATTAAACCATTATGGTATCCAAAACTCTTAAAATGTACTAATACGAATCATACAAACCTCTAAAGTTATCTAAAACTTTACTTTGATACCAATTATAACTCCCTGAAACTATACACATGGATCTGGTGCTAAAAACATACTCTTTACATACTGTAATTGATTCCAACTAATAAAAATAATACATAACCAATACATAATAATTACTTTAAAAACATGTGTTTCACTTAGTTAAATTTTTATGATCTTATAAGTTTAGGGTTTTAGAGAATTAGGAAAACTCTTTACATACAAAAGCTCATATCATTATTAAAATGGATAATTTTTCATTATATGAATAACGTATTTTAAATTATATGTTTTCTTCCTTAAATGACAAATTACTATATTTAGATTAAGTATTCTTACATGTTTCTACAAATCCTTTTTCTTGCATGAAACATTTGAAAATTTGGGATGAGAAAAACAAATCTTGGTGAGGGATATAAAAAAATGAAACCTATTAGATTAGTGAAAAACATAAAAACGCATAAAAATAACTACCTTTTACATAATAAACTTTAAGGATACAAAATAATTCATAATAGAATTTTAAAATCAAACATTTATAAAATAAAACCTTTAAAATCCATATCAAGTATATAAGAACAATGACATAAATCTTGAGAAAACATGGGAACCTGTGAAAATGATTTTTCTTGAAAAAACCCCTTTCACTTTTAAAAGCTCATATACCTTATTTTTGAAAAATATTTCCATTAAAAATTCATAGAAAATTAGAAAATAATTCAGTCATGTTGAAACATTATCCTTGCATTCACCATAAACAAAACCCTTAGAAAGTAAAAACATCATAGTTAATTCCAACATATCTCTTAGGAGTAACCATTATCCAGTTAACTCTATCACATTAACAAATTAATTGGATATCTATATCAGGATAACCCATCATCAAAGCTATATTAGTCTCACTTATCACAAACCAACCTCGGTTGACCCCGAATCGGGCACCTCAACTGATCTCTGGCATGACCTGAAGGGCATTCCCAATCCCCACTATCTGAAAACTAGTGTTGTGAATCATTAGAGTAGATAAGGGAATAATTTCACCCAAATATAAACAATAAATAAAAATATAGGAAACAAATATACAACCCAATACACATTTATAAAAACTAAACTGGTCATCATGTATACAAAAAAAACTTGAAGTAAAACTAAACGATACAACTAAATGATGCAACTAAACCAACAAGACTTTATGACCAACTAACTCCATGTACCACGTCTTTCACTCTTCAACACAACGATCACATGTTTCTCAAGGCAATCAAACTCAAGATGAAATCTGCACAAGGAATAAAAAAATAACTATAGGTGTGAGTATTAAAACTCAGTGGCCTATCCCAATAATCTATTCCTAATGCACATTATTTAAAATAAAATAAACATAAATTTCAATTTTTAACTACAATATATAAAATTGTGGTTTTCTATATGATTACTCAAAACAAAGTACAACCCATCACCCTTATTCATTTCTAAAACTATATTTGTTCAACTAGTGTGCCAATAGAATTTTCAAGGGGAAAGTGATGTTTACATTTTCAGGTTTGTAAAAAGAGGATAAAACACTTTAATTTGAAAACCATTTCCATAATCTTTATCAAAACCATCCCACCAATTCCCAAGAAAAACAATACATAAGAAGTAATGATATTAATCACACAACAACGACATTATAAATGTACATATAAGAATCATATTCATCACTGCAAGAAACTAAAATCCAAATAGGCATGGGTGAACCCAGAAGATAAATAATAATCCAGAAGACAAAAATACATGAAACCTCATCCTCGTTGACATGTCACGCACGATGAAATAAAAACACTCAATATGCTCAGCCATCCTTTCTCAGGAAGGCCGAGGGAAAATCCCATAGCAATAAACCCAATATATCCACCTAGTATAGGAAACTGGTCAGCACCATAACCTACCAGTGAAAAAATCATTCTTAGAATTTTCTCTCAATAAGTTAGGTTCCCATGTATCAAGTATCTAATTGTGGTGTTCCAATTGATTTCATTCAAGCATCCAATTATAGCATATATATAATAATAATTCATAATAGACATCACCCCACATCACTCCAAGAACAGATCTCATGCCATTAATCAAAAGAAACATAAAGAGTCCAACCTGAGGCACTCTCATAATGGATCACAAGGATTACTTAGTAAGAAAACCCATCCATTATATATATACAAGGATGGCATGAGAAACATCCATAGGAGGTTTTCATAAAAAACAATTTCACCATTTTTCACATGGTTTCCAAATAGGCCGTTAAGCGTTTCTCAAAACTAACTTTTTACAAAGGTAAAAATTTCACTTTTACTAAATATGTGTATAAAAACCATTTATAATATCAAACCTATTTCATTAATCCCTTAAATAATTCAGGTTACACATCCATATCTCAAACAATTTTATAAGGATGTCAAACGGACAATTTTGTGGAAACTTGGGCCAAAACATGTTATAAACCAAAAACCCATTTGTTTTAACAACCAAAACCACAATGAATAGACATATAATGACCCAAAAATACAAATTTTCAGTCATACCATGCATTTATAAATCCAAATAAATCATTCTAAATCACACTTAACACATAAAATCCAACCGGGCAATTTACTTAACACATAGCATGCACTCTATAACAACACAATTCATTTTAAGAACTTGAAAAGAAATAAAAATACCAATTTAATGTCGTAAATTTATTCAAGATAATTAACTATGTACAAAATACCCTAAACTAGGTTCTAAACATCAAAAACAAGATGCAAAAGATAACAGAACATTTAAATAAACAATTGGTGTTCACTTTTATAACAAAACAACACTACTTTTCAGAAAAATAGGCATAAAAACACTTTAAATGCCACATAAAGTATTTTAAGGATTATAAAACAATAATAAGAATTTTTAGAGGGTTAAAATACCATGAAAACAATGAATCTTAAATAAAAAGGACATTTGCAATGGGAAACCTACCTCAAATCCTTGGCGGAATGGAAATGCACACCCGATGTCCCCATCTGAGGGTTTATAAACCCTAAACCTCTGAATACTAGACCCAAATGAACAAAACCCCCATAAAAAATCATGGTATATTAGAACCATAGGTTGAGAATGACCAGGGGAGAAGATAAAATCAATAAATAATGGAAGGAGGAGGAAGAGTGAGGAGAAAGGAGAAGGAATCTCACCTTAGAAACTAGAAAACTCTTTTTCTTCTTTTATATCTACACCCTTAGAAAAAAGTGAATGGTTTTGAACTCATTTGAGAGGATCCTTAGGTTTAGAAGAACCATGGGAACAATATTGTGGGGAAATGAGAAAAAATAATGATTTATGAAAGAAACAAATTACCTCTTCAAATGTGGACGATTTGAGACACCTTGAGGAAGTTAGCTTTAATCCTTGAAGAATATGATCTCAAAAGAGGGGAAATGGAACATAGGGGTTGTCCTAGGGTTCTCAGGATCAAGTGAAACCAGCAAAAAACATTTGAAAATGAAGAAGATATAAAAGAAACAAATTATTTTTTTTAAAACTGGAAAGGGGATCACGGGATGGCCCAATACCTGAATAAATAACCCAAATCACCATGATTATGAGTTCATAAGGGGGTAAAAATGGATATGGTGGTTTTAACAGGTCATTTTAGGCAAAGTGGTATGTTAAATGAGTGAAAAATGTTAAATAATGAAGGAGTTATAAAAGGAACAAATTTTGTTTTTAAATCTGAAAATGGGATCATAGTTGGCCCAAATCATGATGTTACCACCCTTTTCCACAAAAACTCCCAAACAAGATATCGGTCGCCCATGGTAGGATGATTATACATAGATGGTAGTTAAAAATTAAACATTCATATCACCCAAAACCCAAGAAAAAAGGGTCATGACTTCCAACAAACCGGATCAAAACCAAGACGTGAAAAAATGGGTGTGACAATTCTCCCCACCATTAATGCTTTTCTCCCCTGAAAATCCATAACACATTCTAGCTAAAAGAAAAAAACCTAAGGATCCCTTATCAACATGGTACATCCTTTCAATCCAAGTAAATATCACCCCATACTAATAGAACTTAAGCCTCTTTCCCAACCAAAACACCAACTCAAAACCACATCCTTAGAAACATTGGAAAGATCAAGTCACTACCTCCAAAACCAATCCAAGAACCCAATTGTCAGGCCTTCTCCCCATGAACCCAATGATCACCCAAATGAAAGAGCACTCATGAAAACCAAAGATTCCAGGGGAGTTTATAATGGACTCCTCACCATTAAGAAACAACTAGAACTTGAAAAATTCTTAGGAGGAAACTCAACGAGACCTGGGGTGGTCCTCCTCACCATTAAGAACCAACGATCAATGACCAAACAAAAAATCAACATGAAATAGTGTCACGAACCAACCCAGGTTGACCCTCAACCAATCTCTCGAGCCGGTCTGTGACATGACCCAAGAGGCATTCCCGATCCTCCTAGGTTGGCGACACGGACCAGGGCATCAACAGATAACAAGTGGGAATGATTTTCCCCATGAAAATAAATAAAACAGTAGAAAACATATAATAATGCAAGGCAAATAAAAGACATGAAAAATAAGGAACAACCAACAGCAGCAAACTAACCTGGCCATAGCCAGAACTCCTCGCCACTTCGAGTGTTGCTCACCAGTATACAAACAACTCTCTCCCACGGCGAGCAAGCTCAATTCAAACCTGTAACAAAAATAAATACAGTAAAAAAATATAGGCATGAGTATTAAAACTTAGTAGGTGTTCCCAATAAACTATTCCCAATGCACTACCTTTAAATAATGAAATTTACTAATTCCAGGTTTGAACTAAAGTATATAAAATATGTGTTTCCACACACACTTTAATTTCTAAAATAAGTATCAGTCCATTGCCCTTTTTAATTTAAAAAAAGTTTAATGTTTGAAGGGAAAAGGTACATTTCATTTTAAAACATTTTCTCTGAACAATTTAGAAATCTAGACTTTAGTTATTAACAAAAAGTAAAACCACACATAACACACAACATACATCAAGGGAAATGGAAAAAGTGGCACACATGGGCCATCAACTGAACTAGACCTCTCAATCATCTGCACACACAAATAAACACGAAAGGAAACATGGGTCAAACCTAGGAGCTCATGAACAACCCAGAATAGACTATACATGTGACTCAT
This sequence comes from Viscum album, assembly GCA_963277665.1. Classification (NCBI taxonomy): domain Eukaryota; kingdom Viridiplantae; phylum Streptophyta; class Magnoliopsida; order Santalales; family Viscaceae; genus Viscum; species Viscum album. Next base: position 2,075,028,749 of record OY728128.1, on the reverse strand, counting down.
CCTGAAGGCAGTCCCTAAATAGATGATGTCATAATTCCCTAATGCTTGGTATAGCCCTTCATGGCCTAACCGAGGGGCCCAATCCCCATAGCAGTAATAACTCGGTATTCCCCTACTTTGGGGCCACTAGACAGTGCGTAATCTAAACTAGTGCAGCAATCGTTCTCAGAAGATTCACTTACTATGTTAGGTTCCCATGTCAACACGCATAATATAAGAGAAAGGGGTGATTCATCAAAGTCAATCAAGTAGTAAAAATATCACACACAACTCACGCAATCAACGTACACCAAAGATCACCCCTGAGTCACCGTAAACAGAGTTTTCCAAAATAATTTATTTTTATTAAAGTTCCAAATGGGACTTCACCAATTTTAAAGAAAAATCACATTTCTCAAGATAACCCAAAACACTCATTCACGCTTAAGAAGAAATCATTTATTATTTAAACCAAAACTACATTTGAAATTCTGTGAATTATGTTTAAAGGACAAATGGTCATTCTTTCATGATAGAGTGTCCATTCATCAATAAAACATTTCAAGTGTCGTGTATAAAATAAACAACTCTTTTTACACCAAATAATCATTTAAGTATTAATTATCTTATATCATTTCCCATTTATTAAAATTAATAAAAACATCAATAAATTAATAAAATCTAAATTTAAAGGTAAATGCAGTGGGGGACCTACCTCACTTTGCATCTTGAACACAACGACGCGACACGCCACGCATAGGCATGCAAGCATGCGCAAACGGATGATTGTAGTAAGGTAGGGTTACACTGCCAACATACTGTAACAAAAGTAAAATGATCTAAAACACAGAAAAATTGACCAGAAGTAACCCGAAAATTAAACATCACAAAGATAACTACAAACAAACATAAACACTAATTTAAAATAATCAAAACAAGTGACAGTGCATACCTCACCTGAACCATAATGCAGGCGAAACAACACGAACCCAAAAAATAAATAAATAAATAAAGTGCGCAACAAGATGACGGATGAAGATCATTACCTCGGATGGTGGTGCAACCTTGAAAATGCGTGGCAAGCTGAGGTTGCATCCAAAAATAATAATAATTATCCGCACTAAAAATAAAAAAAATAGGACTTCAGAACACAACTCAGACACTAAAAATAAACGAATGAGTGATAAGATAAAAAGTAACTCTTACCTTGGATGGCGGCGGCTAATCAAAATAGAATCAATCCTCTTTGCCATCTGCGGTGGATATCGGAGCACACAAGAACAAGACCGGGGTGTTCTTCGCATACCAGGAGAGGGGTTCGCGCCAGAGCAGCAGGGGTGTAGTGCATCGTGGCTGGTCATGTGCACACAATGGGGCTGCCACACAAAGGGAAGGGAAGTGGATGGTCATGGGCAGGCCAGAGAGGCACACCGGCTGAGATGCGCACCGGCTAGACAGCTGCATCAAGGAGGAGGCACTACTGGAAATGTTGTTTTTTCCAACGAGTGTTTACCAATGGTTTGCTAAAACCGTTGGGCTTGAAGGATTAAGAAAGCATTTCCCAACAGTTCACTGAAACCGTTGGGAAAAGCCACCCCTTAGCCAATGGTTTATTCAAACCGTTGGTAAAGGGGTGTGTTAATCACCCTTTTGCCAACGGTTCTGTTGAACTGTTGGGAAAGGGTCACCCCTTTCCCAACGGTTCTTAAAATCCGTTGGGAATTATTTCCCCCAAATCCAGCCGCGGGGCTGCTCTCCCCCATTCGCACAGAAACCTAATTTCATCCGCTCCACCGCTCTCCTCTCGCTAAATCCCCTATCCGAAGAGGTGAAAACCATCTTAAATCAGGTATCTTTTCATTTATACACATATACTTCCTTATTTTTATTGTTATTGCTTTAGTATTTTAGTTTTAAGTTATCAATCCACCTCCAGCTCTCTGCTACTCTCCAAATCCCCCATCTGAATAGGTGAAAACCCATTTGAATCATCTCAAATCAAGTAATTTTTTGTTTATACACATATGGTCCCTTGTCTTTATTATTTTTATTGTTATTGCTCTAGTATTTTAGTTTTAAGTTATCAATCCAGCTGCAGCTCTCTTCTACTCTCGAACTCCCCCATAGGAATAGGTGAAAACCCATCTGAATCGTCTCAAATCAGGTAATTTTTTCTTTATACACATATGGTACCTTTTTTTATTGTTATTGATCTAATATTTTAGTTTTAAGTTTGTATTTTGATGTGATTTCACCGTGTAAAATAGGGAAATGAATAAATATTTTGTTAATTAATTAGTTTCCCCTGGAATATCAGTTGTGTTATAATGTCCATGCTAAATAAAGGGGTAATGTTATAAAAGACCTTGAATAAATAAATTGTGGAAGTTGGGGTATGTTGCCTCTATGAGAGGTTTTTTGTTGTGTTTCATTGTATGTTGTAGGCTGTTTTATGGGGATTGAGGTGACCAGTTGGGCTTTGTGATATGTGGGGTTGTAATGTGATGGTTAGTGGGCATGGATGTGTCATGTGAAGTTGTATGATAGTGATGATGTGTGGTGGTGTTGTGTCGTGTGGAGGTGTTGTGTGATGAAGTTGTGGTGTATAATGTGGTGAGGTGGTTTTGGTTGTGCGGTGGTTTGTGATGTGCAATATTTTTATTGTGATATGTGGTTGTTTTGGTGAGATGGTTGGTCGATGTAACATGGTGTCGATGGTTATTGTGAGATGGTGAGTTGTTGTGTGGTGGTTTTATTAGTTTCCTAGTTATCTATGGAATAAATTATGCTGTTAAAACAAAAAAACAAGATATTAAATAAATGAGATGGAATAGAAATGGATGTGTGGTAAATGGATTTAATTGATTTAACATTAAATGAATGGACAATGTAAGTGTGAATGAAGTGGCTTATAAATGAATGTGAGAAATGCTATGCGTCTTGTGTGGTGGTGGTGTGGTTTATGTGTTTTATGGTAGTAGTGAAGTGTGTGATTATGTATTTAATGTGAACCCATAGGTTGAGTATTTTTTCTATCTATATATCATGTATTTTTATGTTATTTCTACACATTCCAGGGGGGTGGTATGTCTAGGTGGTGGTGGTGGGGTTGCAGGGGAGGGGGGTGTGGGCTGTTTGGGAGGGTGGGCGGGGATATCCAGGGGGGTATGGGGTGTCCAGGGGGGTACGGGGGTGGGCGGGCTGTCCACAAGGGTGGACGGGCTGTCCACGGGGGTGGTCGGGCTGTCAAGGAGGGGTGGGTGGGCTGTCCAGGGGGTGGGTGGGCTGGCCACGGGGGGTAGGGGTGTCCAGGGGGTGGGTGGGCTATCCAAGGGGGTGGGGGGCTGTCCATAGGGAGAAGGGGTGTCGAGGGGGGTGGGTGGGCTATCCACGGGGTGGTTGGGCTGTCTAGGGGGTAGGGGGTGTCCACGGGGGTGGGTGGGTTGTCCACGGGGGTGGGCGGGGCTGTCCACGGGGGTGGGAAAGGTTGTCCACAGGGGTGGGCGGGGCTGCCCAGGGGGTGTGGGCTGTCCTGGGGGTCTGGGTGGGGTGTCCTGGTGGGGGAGGGGTGTGTGGGGTGTCCAGAGGGGTGGTATGTCTAGGTGGTGGTGGTGGGGTTTCAGGGGAGGGGTGTAGGCTGTTTAGGAGGGTGGGCGGGGCTATCCCGGGGCGGTACGGGGTGTCAAGGGGGGTACGGTGGATTGTCTAATGTTTCTCTAATGATCAAGGATGGAATGTTTGGAGGACATCACAAGTCCTGACTGGTTGATCCTAGAATCAATTTCATGATCATGGATGTAATGCCTATAGGGAATCTCTTGATTTTGGTGATCTTCTCCATTTTCATCAAAAGACATGTTTGACACACTGGGAGGGAAACTCTAGAGTCAGTGTGACATGTCTTGAAGGGTGATTTATGTCCATAGTGACATGATTTGAGGACATCACATGACCTAGTTGGTGTGCCTGGAGGGTGTTAAGGGAGCCATCTAACATTCCTGACATTTAATATGAGACTGAGATAATATGTATTGATTCCCCTATATAGAAGGAGATACATATCTATTGGAAAACATGTAGTCTGTATGGTGAGAATTAAAGGCTTTTCATTACAAGGGTGGCATATTCATGGGTGCCATCTGATTTTATTTGACATGTCAAGGGGACATCAAATGATAAAAATAGGTTTCCAATGGAATGTATTGTGAACATGATGAAATTTCCTAGTGCAATAAAATTTCATAGCTGATGCATGTTATGAACATTAGGGTCAACATATATTTCCTTCACCTTAGTCTCCCATATTTTAGTATTTCATCCATCCTTTTGTCCCAAATTCCATAGATTTATACATTATTTTATTATATTATGTCTCAAATTATCTAAAATATGTGTTTGATGTTCTTCACGTGACCTATCATAATTCCTTCTCATAATCTATAGTGATCATGGGAAGATCCCATGCATGATTCATGATCACTCAAATTATTCTGCAGATCATAGATAATGGAAGCCTTACAGGATGTGATATGATTATATCTATGAAATCTACTCAGGTACCTGGTGAGGAAGTGCATATTAATTCAAAAAGGTAAATCGCATATGAGGATACCCTACTAATATGGTTATGGGATGAGGCATGCTCTGATGTGATAACACATTAAGTTCTTGTTGGTTTTACATTTTTTCAATAACACATTAGTGTGTTTTTTTCACATTTGTAGTTGATACCATGATTATTTTCTTCCTTTATCGTTTACTTAAATGTATTTTCTATTAAAGTTCAATCCTATTGAATTTTTTATGACAAAATGACTTATATGAATTCTTTTTACAGAATGGACAGAAGTTGGATGTATGAAACCGATTGTATCTCAAGCGATTTTCAAAACAATTTGGAGAGCTTTATAGATTTTTCATTTCACAATGCTTCAGATAGTGGTCACATACACTGCCCATGTTCCAATTGTGTTGGTAGACCTTGGTTGAGTCGGGAATAAGTCAGCTACCACATAACCAAAAATGGTTTTCAAGCAAAATACTTTGTGTGGTATCACAATGGGGAGAAAATGAAATCTCAAATTGGTGATGATCGAAATGAAAGGACTGGAATGGAGAATTTGTTAGATGATCGGTTTTCGTTTATTCGTCATCATGAAAAAGAAAGGATTTCAACTCAAGAAGACTTCGATATGAGGACAAATGATGCATCTAGTGAAAATGATGATATTGATAGGGTGAAAAAATTGAATGATGCTGCCACGACTCCAGTATATTGACAATGCGATAAAATGAAAAAGATGGAATTTTTATTCCGATTGTTTCATGGAAAAACTATGTATGGGATTTCTAATACAGCAATCGATTACATTCTTACCCTCTTGAAGGATTTACTTCCAGATGATGCAGATATTCCCTCAAACCACTATATGGCATGGAAGTTAGTTGAAGAACTTGGATTTTCCAGAAACAAAATTCATGCTTTCCCGAAAGATTGCAGTTTATTCTGGGAAGAAACCGCTGAATGAAATGAATGTATAAAATGTGGCACATCCCGCTGGAAGTCAAAATCTGATGGAACACCATCCCGCGTTCCACAGAAAGTAATGTGGCACTTTCCATTGATCCCCAGACTCTAGAATCTTTTTATGTCTGATGACATATCAATAAAAATGAGATGGCATGATACCGAGAGAAAGAAGACTAATGATGAGTTGGTTCATCCTGCAGATGGATTTGCATGGCAGAGATTTGATACTCGACATCCTGATTTTGAAGCTGATGTGCGTACTGTGAGGCTGGGTCTTTCATGCGACGGTTTTAATCCGTTTGGGAAGATTCTTACTTCGCACAGCACATGGCCAATTTTTATACACATTTATAATCTTCCCCCATGGTTTTGTATGAAAAAATCTTTCACTTTCATGAGTATACTCATATCTGGTCCTTCTGATCCCGGCATTGATATTTATGTATACATGCAACCTTTAATAAGAGAGTTGAAACTTCTTTGGGATGTGGGTGTGCGCACATACGATGCATGTTTGAAAGACATATTTCAGATGCGTGATGCGCTTATGTGGACGATCAATGATTTTCCGGCTTATGCAATGATGTCTGGATGGAGCACGAAGGGAAAACTGTCATGTCCAGTTTGTATGAAGAATACACGATCCAGAAGACTGAAACATCGTTGTAGTTTCAGTTTTATGGGACATCGAAGATTTTTTCCAAAGGATCATCCATATAGAATGAATCGTCGAAGATTTGATAATACTATAGAGACCGATGATCCACCTCAGCGTATGTCTAGAACTGATGTGCTTAATGAATTGAAAGATTTCTGTTTTTCATTCGGGAAGGGTCAAATGAAATCTGGAAAGAGAAAGAATGTTTCCACAGAAACCTGTTACAATTCGAGGCGCGGTGTGGCCGACACCACTCCAAGTGTCTCTATTTTGTTTAAAATGGACAGTATTTTGGCCGTTTATGACACCAGAACTGCGTTGTCGGTCACTGCGGGCACATGGCACGTCCGATTGATGTTCCGTCTGCGCGTACACGTCATGAATAATAATTAGAATGTTGCATGGTGGTTTCAGGTCAATCCAAGGTCGTCCGCCATGAATTTGACCGTTTGACGCCCGTTTTGGCCGTTTATGACACCAGAACTGCGTTGTCGGTCACTGCGGGCACACGGCACGTCCGATTGACGTGCGGTCTGCTCAAACACTTCATAAATAACTCACCCGTATTTGTCGTCTGATTTCAGGTCATTCCGAATTCGTTCGGCCCATTTGGACCCCCCCTCGCGCGCGTTTACGAAGCGCGTGCATCACTTAAAATACGAATATTGAGCCGTACCGCGCAAACCGCACGTCCAATTGACGTGACGTCTATGCGTACATGTTAAGAATAATAATTAGAATGTTTCACGGTGGTTTCAACTCAATCTGAGGTCATCCGCTATGAATTTGACCGTTGGACGCCCGTTTTGGCCGTTTTTTGACACCAGAACTGCATTGTCGGTCACCGCGGGCACATGGCACGTCCAATTGACATGCCGTCTACTCTACCACTTCAGAAATCACTCACCCGTATTTTTCGTCTGATTTCAGGTCATTTCGACTTTGTTCGGCCTGTTTGGACCCCCCTCACGTGCGTTTACGAAGCGCGTGCATCACTTAAAATACGAATATTGAGTCGTACCGCGCAAACCGCACGTCCGATTGACGTACCGTCTACGCGTAAACATCACGAATAATAATTAGAATGTTGAACAGTGGTTTCAGCTCAATCTGAGGTTGTCCTCTATGAATTTGACCGTTGGACGCCCGTTTTGACCGTTTATGACACCAGAACTGCGTTGTCGGTCACCACGGGGACACGGCACGTCCGATTGACGTGTCGTCTGCTTGACCACTTCAGAAATCACTGTCTCGTATTTGTCATCTGATTTCAGGCCATTCCGACTTTGTTCAGCCCATTTGGACCCCCCTCACGCGCGTTTACGAAGCGCGCACATCACTTAAAACACGAATATTGAGCCGTACCGCGCAAACCGCACGTCTGATTGGCGTACCGTCTGCGCGTACACGTCAAGAATAATAATTAGAATGTTTTGCGGTGGTTTCAGGTCAATCTGAGGTCGTCCTCTATGAATTTGACCGTTTGACGCCCGTTTTGGCCGTTTATGACACCAGAACTGCGTTGTCGGTCACCGCGGGCACACGGCACATCCGATTGACGTGTCGTCTGCTCGACCACTTCATAAATCACTCACCCGTATTTTTCGTCTGATTTCATGCCATTCCGAAATCGTTCGGCCCGTTTGGACCACCCTCACGCGCGTTTACGAAGCATGCGCATCACTTAAAACACGAATATTGAGCCGTACCGCGCAAACCGCATGTCTGATTGATGTTCCGTCTGCGCGTACACGTCACGAATAATAATTAGAATGTTTCACGGTGGTTTCAGGTCAATCTGAGGTCGTCCTCTATGAATTTGACCGTTTGACGCCCGTTTTGGCCGTTTATGACACCAGAACTGCGTTGTCGGTCACCGCGGGCACACGGCACGTCCGATTGACGTGTCGTCTGCTTGACCACTTCATAAATCACTCACCCATATTTTTCGTCTGATTTTAGGCCATTCCGAAATCGTTCGGCCCGTTTGGACCACCCTCACGCGCGTTTACGAAGCGCGCGCATCACTTAAAATACGAATATTGAGCCGTACCGCGCAAACCGCACGTCCGATTGACGTTCCGTCTGCGTGTACACATCACGAATAATAATTAGAATGTTGCAAAGTGGTTTCAGGTCAATCCGAGGTCGTCCGCTATGAATTTGACCGTTGGATGCCCGTTTTGGCCGTTTATGACACCAGAACTGTGTTGTCAGTCACCGCGGGCACACGGCACATCCGATTGACGTGCCGTCTGCTCGACCACTTCATAAATCACTCACCCGTATTTGTCGTCTGATTTCAGGCCATTCCGAAATCGTTCAGCCCGTTTGGACCACCCTCACGCGCGTTTACGAAGCGCGCGCATCACTTAAAACACGAATATTGAGCCGTACCGCGCAAACCGCACGTCCGATTGACGTGCCGTCTACGCGTACATGTCACGAATAATAATTAGAATGTTGCACGATGGTTTCAGGTCAATCCGAGGTCGTCCTCTATGAATTTGACCGTTGGACGCCCGTTTTGGCCGTTTATGACACCAGAACTGCGTTGTCGGTCACCGCGGGCACACGGCATGTTCGATTGACGTGCCGTATGCTCAAACACTTCATAAATCACTCACCCATATTTGTCGTCTGATTTCAGGCCATTCTGAAATTGTTCGGCCCGTTTGGACCACCCTCACGCGCTTTTACGAAGCGCACGCATCACTTAAAACACGAATATTGAGCCATACCGCGCAAACCGCACGTCCGATTGACGTACCGTCTGCGCTTACACATCAAGAATAATAATTAAAATGTTTCACGGTGGTTTCATCTCAATCCGAGGTCGTCCTCTATGAATTTTACCGTTTGACGCCCGTTTTGGCCGTTTATGACACCAGAACTGCGTTGTCGGTCACCGCGGGCACCTGGCACGTCCAATTGACGTGCCGTCTACTTGACCACTTCATAAATCACTCACCCGTATTTTTCGTATGATTTCAGGCTATTCCGACTTCGTTCGAACCATTTGGACCCCCCCTCACGCGCGTTTACGAAGCGCGCACATCACTTAAAATACGAATATTGAGCCGTACCGCGCAAACCGCACATCCTATTGACGTGCCGTCTGCGCGTACACGTCACGAATAATAATTAGAATGTTTCACGGTGGTTTCAGCTCAATCTGAGGTCGTCCGCTATGAATTTGACCGTTGGACGCCCGTTTTGGCCGTTTATGACACCAGAACTGCGTTGTCGGTCACCGCGGGCACACGGCACGTCCGATTGATGTACCGTCTGCTCGACCACTTCATAAATCATTCTCCCATATTTTTCGTCTGATTTCAGGCCATTCCGACTTCGTTCGGCCCATTTGGACCCCCCTCACGCGCGTTTACGAAGCGCGCGCATCACTTAAAACACGAATATTGAGTCGTACCGCGCAAACCGCACGTCCGATTGATGTGCCGTCTGCGCGTACACGTCAAAAATAATAATTATAATGTTGTACGGTGGTCTTAGCTCAATCCGGAGATGTGGTGTGGCCAGCACCACTCAAAGTGTCCGTCTTTTGTTTCAAAAGGACGTCATTTTACGTGAAAAGCATCAACTAACATACGGAAAACCGACCAAACGCATTCCGAATCTATTGATAATTTATCCCATCAATCCATGGGTCATATGTGACATGTACGAGCCAACTCGGGATGAATCTGAGTTGCGGTGTGGCCAGGATAAATCTAAGTGACTCTCTTTTGTTTAAAATGGACACCATTTTAAGTACATATGGAAAAACGACCAAACGGATTCGGTTTCCATTGAAACTTTAGGAGAATGATCCATGGGTCATATGTGATGTGTAAGAATCATCCCCGCCTCAATCTGACATGCGGTGCGGCTGACACCACTCAAAGTTTCCGTCTTTTGTTTCAAAAGGACGTCATTTTAAGTGAAAGGCATCAACTGACATACGGAAGAACGACCAAACACATTTGGATTCTATCGATACTTTAGCACAATGATCCATGAGTCATATGTGATGTGTACAAGTCAACCCCGTATTAATCTGAGACGCGGTGTGGCCGACACCTCTCTAACTTTGTCTCTTTTGTTTAAAATGGACATGATTATAAATGAAAAGAACAACTGGCATACGCAAAACCGACCAAACACATTCGTAATCTTTTGATAATTTATCACAACGATCCATGGGTCATATGTGACATGTACGAGCCAACCCAGGATAAATCTGAGTCGCGGTGTGGTCAGGATTAGTCTAAGTGTCACTCTTTTGTTTAAAATGGACAACATTTTAAGTACATACGGAAAACCGACCAAACGCATTCGGTTTCCATTTAAACATTAGGAGAACGATACATGGGTCATATGTGACGTGTACGAATCAAACCCGCCTCAATTGGAGACACGGTGTGGTCGGCACCACTCATAGTGTCTGTCTTTTGTTTCAAAAGTACGTCATTTTAAGTGAAAAACATCAACTGGCATACGGAAAACCAACCAAACGCATTCGGATTGTGTCGATACTTTAGCACAACGATCCATGGGTCAAATGTGACGTGTATGAGTCAACCCCGCCTCAATCTGAGGTGCAGTGTGGCCGGTATCACTTCAGGTGTATGTATTTTGTTTGAAATGGACATCATTTGAGGTAAAAATATATGGTATAGAAAAAACCGATCAAATTATGAATTGAATTTCGGATTCCACATATAATTGTCATCTAAATTTTAAATTGAATTCTATATGAATTATGTACATTTATAATTACGTTATGAATTCTAATTTAATTGTCATCTAAGTGTGTTCGGGACCACTCTAAGTGACTTTCTGTTGTTTAAAATGGACAACATTTTAAGTACATACGGAAAACTGACCAAACGCATTCGGTTTTCATTGAAACTTTAGGAGAACGATCCATGGGTTATATGTGATGTGTACGAGTCAACGCCACCTCAATCCGAGTGGTGGTGTGGCCAGCACAACTCAAAGTGTATGTCTTTTGTTTCAAAAGGACATCATTTTAAGTGAAAAACATCAACTGACATACGGAAAACCGGCCAAACGCATTCGGATTGTGTTGATACTTTAGTAAAATGATCCATGGGTCATTTGAGACGTGTAAGAGTCAACCCCGTCTAAATTCAAGACGCGGTGTGGCCGGTACCACTCTGACTGTGTCTCTTTTGTTTAAAATGGACAAGATTATAAGTGAAATAAACAACTGACATATGAAAAACTGACCAAACGCATTTGGAATCTATTGAAAATTTAGGACAATGATTCATGGGTCATATGTTATGTGTACGAGTCAACCACGCCTCAATCCGAGTCGCGGTTTGGCCGAGACCACTCTAAGTGTATCTCTTTTCTTTAAAATGGACTACATTTTAAATTCATACGGAAAACCAACCAAACGCATTCTGATTGTGTTTATATTTTAGCACAACAATCCATGGGTCATTTGTGATGTGTACGAGTTAACCCCGCCTCAATACGAGGCATGGTGTGGCTGACACCATTCAAAGTGTCTCTCTTTTATTTAAAAAACACTTCATTTTAAGTGAAAACAACAACTGACATACGGAAAACTGACCAAATGATTTCGAAATATGTTGATACTTTAGGAAAACAATCAATGAGTCATTTGTGACGTGTACGAGTTAACCTCGCCTCAATCCGAGGCACGGTGTGACCGGTATCATTCCAGATGTATGTATTTTGTTTAAAATGGATATCATTTCTATTAAAAATATATGGTATATGAAAAACCAATCAAATTATGAATTGAATTCCGGATTCCACATATGATTGTCATCTAAATTTTAAAATGAATTCTAAATGAATTATGTATGTTTATAATTATGTTATGAATTCTACTTTAATTATGGATGTGTATATTTTCAGGATGCATTATATGTGTTGGTTGGTTGGTTTTCATTATTTGTATGTGTTGGTTTGTTCTCTATATGTATGCATTATATGTGTTACAGGTACAATAATTGTATTGAAAAATGAATTGAAAACGAGGGCATAATTGGATTAAAAATTGAATTGAAACCGAGGGTGAATGCCCAAAAACCAGACCTGCTATTCAAATTGCAGTCTGCTATGCAATTTTCACAGCAAAGCCTATGCCAATGGTTTGAAAACCGTTGGCATAGGCTCTATGTAGCTGTTTTTACCAACGGTTCAAGGAACCGTTGGTAAAAACACCCTATCCCAATGGTTTGAAACCGCTGGGATATCCTGTTGAATGGTTGTTTTTACTAACGGTTCATAGAACCGTTGGTAAAAACCTTTCCCAATGGTTTGTAAATTGTTGGGAAAGAAAATTCTCTGTTGATTTCCCAACGGGCCAAACCATTGGGAAAGGCCTTTCCCAACGGTTTGGCAGAACCGTTGGGATAGGTTGATTTTTTCTAACCTACCCCAATGGTTCTCTGTAAACCATTGTGAAAAGCCTTTCCCAACGGCTTACTTCCCCACGGTTTTCAGAACCGTTGGTATAACATATACCAACGGTTCTGCAGCCTTTCCCAACGGTTCTAAACCGTTGGGAAATGCTGGATTTCCAGTAGTGAGGCATGCCGAGGGAGCGCCGATCGTGAGGGGGGCAGACGGTGGCAGTGTGACAGGAGGAGGTCGGGAAGCGGCGGTGGCCGGACAGCGGTTCAGAGGCAGAGATGTGGAGCTCAGACAACGCAAGGAGGAGGAGGAGGGGGTTGCAGGTCACTACAGGTGAGCAGAGCAGGGGTTCCGGGCAGCAGCGGTGCGAAGCGAAGCGGGAGCAGAAGTTGGTCGCGGATGAGGGTGTCCAGGTGCTGCGGTGGTGCGGCAGAGAGGTGCTGGCGGAGGGCTGGACGCTGGTGAGGTATCGGGGTGCACCAGGTGAAACGCGAGAGAGGGGAGACCGGCTTGAAGTAGAGATGACAGGAGGAGGGGAGCAAAAGGGAGGCATGGCTGTTGGGGTTGTCAGTAGGCCGGGATGCGGGCAAGCGGCTAAAGGTGAGGCGGCTTCAGGAGGGGTGGAGGCGGGCTGCAGGAGCGCTCCCCAGGAAATACAAGAGGAGAGGTAGGGAAGACCCAGGGGGTGCGCACCAAAACCAGGGGGAAAAGGGGGAAACACCACGTGGAGAGAAAAAAATAAGAGAATAAAGAAGAGGAAAGAAGAGAAAGAAAGGAGAAGGAAAAATAAAATAAAATAAAAAAGTAAATAAATAATAATAATAATAATACAAATACTAATAATAATAATAATAATCTAATAAAAATAATAATAATAATAACAACAACATTATAAATTATTGTTGTTGTTATTATTAAACATTTTATAAAATTCTTTTTAATTTAATTAACATACTTTACATTACTTTATGTATTTATTTTTTCAATTTAATTTATTATTATAAATTTATTATTCATCTAAATGGTTGGGTAATCACGCACTCACCAGGTCTGAACGCACAATCACTACTAGCAGTGCGGTGACCGCACACCCACCGAGACCGAATGCACATTGACCGATAGTAGTGCCATGATGACTTAGAATGTCTGGACAGGCTATACTGGTGGCGCCCAAGAGAGCAGTGTGATGAACTATGATTCAATACCGATGAGGATGGTTTCTTGGAGACGGGTTCCATAGGCCCACACTCCTTGCCAGAGGGGGAACCTTTGTGGAAGTTGACCACCATTAATCACATCCAAAACTGTAACGATGATGAGACATCTCATCTTTACTAGTCCAGAACTAAACCCTCAAATAACTCTAGGATGGTACGAACCTTAACTACCCTGGGAGTTCCCAACAACCCAAAGAGACACTATCTTTCTAAACTATACAACTATCTTTAACAGACTTCAATTACCTCGATAAGCAGGGAACAGAGAAAAAGAAATAGGGACTGGGCATAACTCATTAACAACTTTTGGATGCTTTCTGGGTGGTATACTCATAACGACATGAAAACACCATTGAAACCGGAATCAATCCAAAACTCAGTCAAAGAAACAACACAAGCCAAGGGAAAAAGTCCTATAATCCAAATATATACAACACAAGCATAAATCAATTTTCCAAAACCATTATTTCTTTACAATTTTAATAAAATCACATATGGCACCTTATGAACCGTCACATGTGTGTTTATTCAATCCCGCTCATATAATACATGAACAAGTTCCACCCATGCACTCTTCGTACATACCCACGCACGTGTGACACTCCATAAGGAGTGCCAGGGTTCAAACACTTCTTTTCTTTACCCAATCCAAACACATACCAAGTTGTTCCAAACCAATACACCTTCTCTTTAGAAACCCACTTTAGTAATTTGAAAAACAATTTGGAAGAAACACTTTTCCATTTCAAAACCAATTTCACTTTTAACACACACTCAAATAAACTGAGACTAAAAAAACACAAGAAATAATAATCCACTAGGATGAGGAACTAGTGCATATGTCTGACCCATAAACATGGGGGTGATCCATGCCCCAAGTAATGCATAACACTAAGAGGACCTTAAACTGGGCACTTGGACTCCACATAGGTCACCACCCCATGTGAGGCTGCAAAGTGAACCGATTCACCTCCATTGTCATCCCTCAATCCAATGAAACCAAAGATAAGAGACTAAAATCCCACACTAACCCTGGTAACTCAGGTCTCATCCTGAGCAGTGGTGATTAGACACCGACCTGTAACCTACCTTCTGATCCCCGACAGTCCTAATCTCCTTCTTCCAGACATCCCATATAACAAGGGCCTCCTCTGATACCATTTTTTCATGAACCAACCCGGGTCAAACCTCAACCGATCACCCGAGTCGGTCCGTGACCTGACCCGAGAGGCATTCCCGATCCTCCCGGGCTTGTGAAAAGTGCCAGGGCATCAACAGATGACAAGTGGGAATGATTTGGCCCATAAAAATAAATAAAGTAGCAGAAAACTGTAGAATAATACAAGGTAAATAAAAGACACGAAAAAGAAGGAACAACCAACAACATAAAACTAACCTGACCACAACCAAAACTCCTCATGACTCCGAGAGTTGCTCACCAATACACAACCAACTCTCACCCATGGTGAGCAAGCTCAATTCAAACCTGCAACAAAACTAAAAACAAGAAAACACTATAGGCATGAGTATTAAGACTCAGTAGGTGTTCCCAAAAAACTATTCTCAATTCACTACCTTTAAATAAATAAATTTACTAATTATAGGTTTGAACTAAAGTATATAAAATATGGGTTTCCACACACACTTTCATTTCTAAAACAAGTATCAGTCCATTTCCCTGTTTAATTTAAAAACAAGTTTAATGTTTGAAGGGAATAGGTAAATTTCATTTTAATACATTTTCTGTGAACAATTTAAAAATCTATACTTCATTTATTAACCAAAATAAAAACCACACATAACACACAACACACACCAAGGGAAATGGAAAAAGTGGCACACATGGGCCAGCAACCGAACTAGACCTCTCAATCGTCTACACACACAAATAAACACTAAAGGAAACATGGGTCGAACCTAGGAGCTCAGGAACAATCCATAACATACTATACATGTAACTCATCATGAAGGGATGCCCTAACTCGATGACTTCATAACGCCCTAATGCTCGGTATATCCCTTCATGGCCTAACCGAGGGGCTCAATTACCATAGTAGCAATAACTCAGTATTCCCCTGCTATGGGGCCACTAGCCAGTGCGTAATCTAAACTACTACAACAAACTTTCTCAGAATATTCTCTTACAATGCAAGGTTCCCATGTCAACATGCATAATAAAAGGGAAAGGGGTGAGTCAGCAAAGTCAATCAAGTAGCACAGATATCACACACAACTCATGCAATCAACGTACACCAAAGATCACCCCTGAGTCACCCTAAAGATAGTTTTCCAAAATAATTTATTTTTATTAAAGTCCCAAATGGGCCTTCACCAATTTTAAAGAAAAATCACATTTCTCAAGAAAACCCAAAACACTCGTTCACGCTTCAAAAGAAATCATTTATCACTTAAACCAAAACTACATTTGAAATTCTGTGAATTATGTTTAAAGGAAAAACGGGTATTCTTTTACGGCTGAGTGTTTGTTCATCAAGAAAACATTTCAAGTGTCATCTATAAAATAAACGGCTCTTTTAAACCAAATAAACATTTAAGGATTAATTATATTATATCATTTCCCATTTATTAAAATTAATAAAAACATCAAGAAATTAATAAAATCTAAACTTAAAGGTGAATGTAGTGGGGGACCTACCTCACTTTGCAGCTCGAACACGACGATGAAACATTCCTTGCATAGGTGCGCAAGCATGAGAATACGGATGATCGTGGTAAGGCGGGGTTACCCTGCCAACGCGCTGTAACGAAAGTAAAATAATCTAAAACACAAAAACACTGACTAGAAGTAACCTAACAATTAAATATCGCAAAGATAACTACAAAAAAACATAAGCACTAATTTAAAATAATCAAAACTAGAGACAGCGCATACCTCACATGAACCCCAATGTAGGTGAAATGACATGAACCCAATAAATAAATAAATAAAGTGCGCAACAAGACGACGGATGAAGATTATTACCTCAGATGGTGGTTCAACCTTGAAAATGTGTGGCAAGACGTGGTTGCATCCAAAAATAATAATAATAATCCGCACTAAAAATAAAAAAATAGAACTTCAGAACACAACTCGGACACTAAAAATAAATGAGCGCATGATAAGATAAAAAGGAAATCTTACCTTGGATGGTGGTGGCAAACCAAAACAGAATCAATCATCTTCGCCATCTAAAGCAGATATCAGAATACACAAGAACAAGACCGAGGTGGCCTTCACATACCAGGAATGGGGTTCTCACCAGAGCAGCAGGGGTGTAGTGCATCGCAGCTAGTCACGTGTGCACAACGGGGACACCACGCAAAGGGAGGGGAAGCGGATGGTCACGGGCAGGCTGGAGAGGCACACCAGTTGGGACGAGCGATGGCTGGACAGTTGCAGCAAGGCGGAGGCATGTTGAGGGAGCACCGATGGTGATGGGGGCGGACAGTGGCAGCGTGATAGGAGGAGGCCAGGAAGCGGTGGTGGCTGGAGAGCGGTTCAGAGGCAGCGCCGCGAAGGTCGAACAGTGCAAGGAGAAAGAGGAGGGGGCTGCAGGTCACTGTAGGTGAGCGTAGTAGGGGTGACGGGCAGCGGTAGTGTGAGGGGAAGCGGGAGGAGGAGTTGGCCGAGGATGAGGGTGGCCAGGTGCTGTGGTGGTGTAGCGGAGAGGTTCTGGGAGAGGGATGGATGTGGGTGAGGTAGCGGGGTGCACCAGGTGAAATGTGAGAGAGGGGAGACTAGCCTGAATTAGAGATGGAAGGAGGAGGGGAGCGCAAGGGAGGCCTGGCCATTGGGGCTGTCGGCAGGCTGAGATGCGGGTGAGCGGCTGCAGGTGAGGCAACTACATGAGGGGTAGAGGCGGGTTGTAGGAGCGCTCCCCAGGTGGTTCAAGAGGAGACCTGGGGAAGACCCAGGGGGCACGCACCAAAACTGGGGGGACAGGGGGCAGCACTGCATGGAGAAAAAAAATAAGAGAAGAAGGAAGAGGAAAAGAAGAAAAAGAAAGAAGAAGGAAAAATAAAATAAAATAAAAAATTAAATAAATAATAATAATAATAATATTAATAATAATAGTAATATAATAACAATAATAATAATAATAATTACAAAATTATAAATTATTGTTATTATTATTGTTAAACATTTTATAAAATTTTTTTAATTTAATTAACCTACTTTACTTTATTTATTTATTTATTTTTCCAATTTAATTTGTTATTCTAATTTTATTATTTATCTAAACGGTTGGGTAACCACGCACTCACCAGGTCCGAATGCACGATCGCTACTAGCAGTGCGGTGACCATGCACCCACCCGAACCGAATGCGGAGTGACCGCTAGCAGTGCAGTGACTGCACACTTTCCCAAGACCCACTGAAAACATCAATGCTTCAAAAATTCAAACCTGAACCCAAACCCAACTCTGTCCAAGGGAACAAGACCAAGAAAATAATAAAATAATAAGCGCATGTGGTCAGGTTGTGACAAATAGAAATGGGTATCTCCCACATAGGCCCACCGAAACACTCCCACAAAAACCTACCAACCCAAGTTAATAGGAACACAACATGAACATTTAAACCCCCCCCCCACCCCACTCTCAAATGGAGGGTACAGGAATAGGTTCAACACTCTCTACAATGATCCAAGCCCCCACCACTTAGGGAAGGGAGGGAAGGAGACCCAATCATTGGGCCCCTAAAACCACAAATAAATCAAAGTAACTACCTCTCTACAATGGTAGAGGCATTGAGCTTAGCAATATTATTCATAGTCCTTGGACTCCTAACTATGTGCCAGCTTCACTCCAAGACCTATGGATGTATCTCTAATAAATGAAGAATCTCCTACCTCACATTCAGGCTTTGATAATCCCTAACTTTAACTCTTTCCCTTAGTTCCACACAGTGACACACAACACTCCCAGGCCGAATCAACAGATCAACAGACACCATGAAACTATCTTCCTCAAACAACATACTTTTACCCCAAACAAGAACTTATAAATACATGAAACCATTATCCCTCATTCTGAATGAGGAGGATAAAGGAAAATGAACACAGATAATCACATAAACCTCACCGAACACAACTACCCCAACTGAGAGAGGCACCATAACATAAAGGCACTTTAAATCAAGCCAAAATAGATCTCTATTCAAATAAATGGGTTGAGGAATCACTCAAAGAGGTGTATTTAACATTTGGAATGAATCCTTAGGTTAATCATCTAGAAATCCTACCAATGAAGAACCATTCATGGCCGCATCACAACATCCAATACATCTTTAGAAACCCACTGACCATTGCCCCAAAACTAGTCCACCAATAAGATACCATCTCAAGGCACAACAAGTATATGAATTTTAGATCACAAGGAAGAATATCGAAAACACAATTCTTTTAAGACATAGGAAAAACCATCCACATGACCATTGGTTTATAACAATTGCCACAATTATTTTTCATCACGAAACACTTTTGAAAAACAAACTAACTTGGTTGATTTTCACATTCACCAATGGTGTTTCATGAAGTCTCACTCACATACAAATTTCTATGCCACCCTCGGCACCAAACCACCATTCCCTATCAGCCTTCATCTTATATATCCACAAAACCTTGCATGTGAGCACCCATTAAAACACCAAAGGAAAAAACAAAACAACATCATTCCAAAAGTCATGTACCTTCCAAAGGCACACTAATCACCAAGTCAAAACCCATTTTTAGATTTCACAAAATAACCCACACTTCATCAAGTAACATTTGATTAAAACCCCAATAAATTTCATTTAATAAGATATAAAAAAACATTATATTCCAAAAAACCCTTTCCCATTTTAAAAAAAATCATCAAGGTCTCATTTCTTAGTCCAACAGCCAAAAAGGGAAAAAAACTTTTTCAAGAAAACACCAACCTCTCAAACCAATTTCCCAAAATCAATTCATCATATTGAAACACTTTTCAACAGCCTAAAACGACCCATTTAAAACAAAGTTCATAATCACTTTAAAATAATATAAGCTTTCTAAATATTTCATTTCAAAAAATGATAAGGTTATATTAAGGAATCTCAATTTCGTTAAATCATTTCCTCTTTATCCCCAAGATTTGATTCACAAAACCCAACATTCCAAAAACCATTCCCATACTAAATTCTTAAAACCCATTTTACACTTTTTAATAACCAACCATTCCTTTAAACCCCATTTACACAATTCTCACACAAGTATTTTCAAAACAAAATTCCAAATTCAAGAAAAGTACAAGAGACCTAAAAAAGGGAACTAGTGTCGGTGGGTGACTTGACCGTATGGTTGGAGACCATATGTCAAACACACCACCAACATGGAGAGACTTCTTAGGACCATTCCCCAGCTCCACATGGCTTGTCAGACCTTGTGAGATCATGAATACCATTAGTCCAACTCCCGTTTTTGTATCCTAACACCAAACAATCATCAAGGACTAAAGACAATAAGAAATCCAGACTTCCCATAGACACCAGAGTATTAGAACAAAAAATATTTCATGATGGTCTTCCCAATCCTACCCCTAAAGTCCTTAAAATCTAACTTCATTTACCTTGTTATCCCTAAATAACAAAGGGTGCACTGAAAAGAAAGGTCCACTAATATCCAACCTCCTCTGATACCATTTTGTCACAAACCAACCTAGGTCGACCCCAAACCAAGCACCCGAACCTAGATGTGGCATGCCCCAAAGGGATTTCCCGAACCCCACAGGCTAACAACTGGTGTCAAGCATCATTATAGTAGAAAAGGGAACAATTTAGACCAAATATAAAAAATAAAACAAACAGAGGAAAGAAATGGACATCCCAATACACATTTATAAAAACTGAAATGATCATCATGTATACAAAAAAACTTGAAGTAAAACGGAACGATAAAACTAAACCAACCAGACTTGATGACCAATTAACTCCATGTGACCATGTTGGTAACTCTCCAACACAATGATTACACATCTTTCAAGGCAATCAAACTCAATATGAAACCTATATAAGTGATAAAAACAAAAATAACTATAGGAGTAAGTATTAAAACTCAATTGGATAGCTCAATAATCTATTCCCAATGAACATTATTTAAAATAAAAGAAACATCAATTTCAAGTTTGAACTAAAATATAAAAAAGTAAGTTTTTTCACATGATTAATCAAAACAAAGTACAACTCATTGACCTTATTCATTTCCAAAACAATATTCATTCAATAAGTGTACCAATAGCATTTTCAAGGGGAAAGTGATGTTTACGTTTTCTATTTTTTACAAAGAGGATAAAACACTTACATTTGAAAACCGTTTTCATAATCTTAATCAAAATCATCCCACCACTTTTCAAGAAAAAAATTCATAAGAAGGCATGATAGAAATCACACAACAAGGGCAATATAAATGTACATACAAGCATCATACTCATCACTGGAAGCAACTGAAAGAAAAATAGACATGGGTGAACATAGGAGATCAAAAATAATCCAGAAGACACCAATACATGAGACCACATCCCCATTTAAATTTCACACATGATGAAATAAAAATGATCAATACGCTTGGTCATCCTTTATTATGCAGGTCGAGGAAAAATCCCATAGAAATAAATCGAATATATCCAACTACTATGGGAAACTAGTCAGTACCATAACCTACCAGTGCAGCAATAATTCATAGAATATTCTATCAATAAGTCAGGTTCCCTTATCTCAAGTATCTAATGGGTTTGATCCAACTAATGTTATCTAATCATCCAGTCACAACATATATATAATAACAATTCACAATATACATCACCCTAAGTCACTCCAAGGATCGATCTCATGCCATTTATCAAGTAAAACATAAAGAGTCCAACCTAAGGCACTCTCATAATGGATAGCAAGGATTACTTAGTAAGTACATCCCATCCATTATATATATAAGCATGGCATGAGAAACATACGTAGGAGGTTTTGATAATAAACAATTTCACCATTTTTTACAAGGTTACCAAATAGGCCTTTAATCATTTCTCAAAAATACCATTTTCTAAAGGTACAAATTTCACTTTTAATAAAGAGTTGTATACATATCATATATAGCAGAAAACCACTTTCATAAATCCACTAACACATTCGGGTCATACATCCAAAGAATAACCATTTTTATGAGGATTCTACTAGGCACTCTCATAATGGATAAAAAGGATTACTCAGTAATTACATACCATCCATTATATACATACAATAATGGCCTGAGAAACATCCATAGGAGGTTTTCATAATAAATAAATTCACCATTTTTCACAAGGTTACCAAATAGGCCATTAAGCATTTCTCAAAACTATCTTTTTCCAAGGGTAAAAAATTTAAATTTTTATAAAGAGGTGTATACATAAGATTTATAGTAGAAAACAAAATTTCATAAATCCCTTAAAACATTTAGTTTATACATCCAAAGCATAACCATTTTTATAAGGATGCCAAATGAGTCATTTTTCGGAAACTCTGGCTAAAACATGTTATAAACTATAAACTCATTTGTTTTTACTACCAAAACCACCTTGAATAGACATATAAGGACCCAAAAATACCATTTTTTATGCTTCCCATGAATTTATAAATCCAAAAAAATTATTTTAAATCACACTTAACACATAAAATCCAATCGGGAAATTTACCGAACACATGAAATGCACTCTGTAACAACACAATTCATTTTAAGTACTTGAAAGGAATGAAAATACCAATTGAATGCCATAAATTTATTTAAGATATTGAACCATGTATATAATTCCCTAAACTAGGTTATTAACTTTAAAAATCATGTGTGAAAGATAATGGAACATTTAAACAAACCATTCGTGTGAACTTTTATAACAAAACAACACTACATTTCACAAAACAAGGCATAAAAACTACTTTGAACACCCAATAAAGTTATTGACAGATTATAAAAAAATAATCATGATGTTTATAGGGTAAAAATACCATGAAAAATATGAATCATAAATAAAAATTACATGTACAATGGGAAACCTACCTCAAATCCTTGGCGGAATGGAAACACCCACCCGATATCACCATCCGAGATTTTATAAACCCTAAACATATGAATACCATCCCCAAACAAACAAAAACCCCATAAAATCAGGTGATAACATAACCCTAGGTAGATCATGACCAGGTGGAAGAGAAAACCAAGAAATAATGGATGGAGGAGGAAGAGGGAGGAGAAAGGAGAAGAAATATCACATTAGAAACAAGAAAACTCTTTGTCTTCCCTTATATCTACACCCTTATAGGAAATTTAATGGATTAGAACTTCTTGGAGTGTATCCTTGTGTCTGGAAGAACTAGAGAAAGAATATTTGGTGCAAAATAGTAAAAAAAGGAATAATTTATGAAAGAAAAAAATTACCTCTTCAAATCTGGATAATTTTAGACCCCTTGATAAAGTTTTCCCTAATCCCTGATAAATATGAGAATTAAAGAGTGGAAATGGAATATTGAGGTTCTCCTAGGGTTCTTTGGATCAATTGAGAGGTGTAATCACTAAAAAATATTAAAAAATGAATAATATATAAAAGAAATGATTTATTTTTTCAAAACTGGAAACGGGCTCACGGGATGGCCCAATACCTGAATAAATAACCCAAATCCACCATGATTATGAATTAATAATGGATTAAAAAAGGATATGATGGTTTTAATAGGTCAAGGGAGTCTATGTGGGAAGTTTAATGAGTGAAAAATATTGAAAACTGGGGAGTTATAAAATTAACAAATTTTGTTTTTAAATTTGAAAATGGGATCACAATTGGCTAAAATCTTGAAGTAACCACCTTTTCTCCAAAAACTAACAAAACATATATTGGGAGCCAAAGTTTGGATGATTAGAAAAATATTTAAGTTAAAAATTATATTCACCTCACCCAAAACCCAAAAAAATGATTGGTATTTCCAACAAATTAGATCAAAACTAAGACATGAAAAATCAGGTGTTACATTATTGATTATCATATAAAATGATAAAAAACATAACATGAATAAAAGACATAATATATTTCCAATCCATCATAAAAATCATAAAAATTATAATTTTATCCCATTAAAAAATCACTTTCATTTGTCACTTAAAATGAAAGTAAATATACTTTGATTTTAAAAACACTTAAAAAAATCAAAAAATGGGTATAGGGTCTTATTTATAAAACAATATAAACTTTTAGATAAATATTAATGATTAATAAATAAAAGTATGGTTGGAAAATCCATTAATTTTTTATATGTTAGAAAAAAAATTCTCACACTTTTTATAAATAAATTCAAAAAAAACTTGTTCAAAAAACATTAAAGAGGTTCCTTGTAAAATATTCAAAATGAAAGTAAAAAAGAAGTTGAAATTGGGTTTCAATAAACTTTTAAGTATAAATAATACCATTATTTAAATATTTAAAATAAAATGGACATGGAGGGAAAATATTTTAAAATATTTCAAACAACATTTTAAATAAAACTATCTTATAATTTGGTAACTTTTGAATCAAAAGAAAATTAAAGAATATAACTTGAAAAGAATTTTTAAACCACATTAACTTTATTAAATTCATTATTAAATACATATATAGGGTATTTTATACATAAAATATATGAAAACAAGGGTTAAATTTTTCATAAGTCTTAAATAAATAAAATTAAGACAATAAATCTCTTGCCTCATGTCTCAAATCATCATGTGTGTCCTTTACTTTATTAAATAATAAAATTATATTAGTTATTTTATAGATTAATAAAAAAATTAATTTTTTTTTTAATTTACTATTATTCATTTTATTTCATATATTACAAATCATTTTTTATGTACTAAGTCGGTTAAGTTTACATTTATTTTTTTGAGGTCATTCGATTCATAATCTTTAAAATTAACTTTGGTTCATTGATCGTGGACTATGTGGTCATAGATACATTATCTCAAAAATATGAAACATGTTATAATTATAATTTTTATACATTAAATAAACTTTTAAAACCATCTATGTATGGCGGACATGAAAAATGAAGCACATCATTTCATGGAGATAATAGTCCATATTTACGCATGAACGACGTTTTCATTTTTCAAATAGATGAAAAGGAAATAAAGTAGATAAATTTTTACCTATATAGAAACAAAATAATATTTTAAATATCATATTTATTTAATAAATATATCATTATTACCATCCTTGTAATTTATAAATGAAAAATGAATCACATTACTTCATGGAGGTGGTAGTCCACCTGTACACACAAGTGACGTTGCCATTTTCCAACGGATGGAAGGGAAAGAAGATACATAGTATATTATCTTTACAGAATCATGATAATATCATATATATCATATATATTCATTAATTCCATATTTATAACTATCCATATGAGGATGTGATAAAAAACACATCACTTTGTGGAGGTGGTATTCCACCCATACGCACAAGTGAAATTTTCATTTTCCATAAGATGGAAAGATGGTGGAAAAAGGGTGTTATATAATCATAATAAAAAAATTAAATTTAGGATACTTATTTAATTTATTTATGATGGTTAACATATATTTAATGGATGTATAAAAATAAATAAATTTTAAATAATTTGGTTAATACTTATACCTCCTCCTTGGATATCTTCCTTTGTCTTGAACCTTATGCCTTATTGGATTAGTATTTTGGTAAGTGTTGGTCGGAGTAGATACTCAAGAGGGGGGGTGAATTGAGTTCCAATTAAAATTTCTATTTAAAACATTATATTAAAATCCCCCTTTTAGAATACAGAATTAAAATGTAGTGAATTTATACCAAAGTAATGGTTCTGTTAGGTTCTCAAGGGATTGATTATTTCCCAATTAATCAAATCAGTAGACTTGATTAACTTTTGAAACTAACTTACTGATTTATAACTAATATAAACACTTGCGAGTTTAATTATCAAAGTAGATTTAAAACAATTATGGTTTTAAAGTAATTAGCAGCGGAATAAAATAATAACTTTGAAACTAAATAAACACAGCAGATTTAACCAAGAGGTTCAGTCTCAAGCTGAGACTTAGTCCTCTCAAAAGCTTTTATAAAAAGATGATCCACACCCTGGATCGGGGATAACAACAGCAACCAGCTGTCCAGGTCCAAGACCTCTACCACTGTTATCCGTGGGATACAAAAAAAATAGAAACCAGCTGTCCAGGTCATACACAACCTCTACCACAATTATTCGTGGGAAATACAAAATGTAAGAGAGGTGAGTGAGGATTTACAAATCCTCCAGTTAGAGTACAGGAGACAATGTGTGTGTAAAAATCCAGCATATAACACACACTGCTCAATATGTAAAAAGATAAATCACAGAGCAGATGTTTAAAGTTTAGGAATGGCTCTAGTGATTGTTGTGCAGTTCTGGACTCCTTTGATTGATCAGAATTCCCTCTGAGTCCTCTTCTGGTTTTTGTCTGGAAAACAAAGTATCGTCTGTTTCCTTGATTTCTAGGTGTAGAGATAGTCGATGAAGCTTTTGAGTTGATGTTCTCTTTTTCAGCTCTTCACTGGTGAGTAGTGGTGAATAAGTTCCTCGTGTAATTTCAGTCATCTCTTTGCATTCACACTTGGTTGTTCTTCTATCACACCTTGCGATCTGTATGTTCCACACACGCTCACCCCGTTTATTTCAGCTTGACATCATCTCTTATTTAAAGCACGAGCTCCGACAAAAGAAATGATTTCTTTTTGCAGGTACGAGGTACGGTTCCCTGACATCCAACAACCTTCATTAAATAAATGTCAGTGCATTAAAATATATCTAATATGACCGTTGGAAAGATTAAATAATAATAAGTAAATTCACACAGTTTTTTATGACTATCGGTGAGTCAAGTGATCGGTAGGTCATCAGCATCATCATCGGTGGCTAGACATCGGCGTCTCATGATCGGTGACTCATTTGATTAGCATCGGTGAGACATCATTGGTGAGACATTTGATCAGCATCAGTGTGTCATCATCGATGAGACATTTGATCAGCATCGGTCTGTCATGATCGGTGACTCATTTGATCAGCATCGGTGAGACATCATTGGTGAGACATTTGATCAGCATCGGTGTGTCATCATTGGTGAGAAATTTGATCAGCATCGGTGTGTCTTCATTTGTGAGACATTTGATCAGCATCGGTGTGTCGTCATCGGTGAGACATTTTTCCTTTGATATGGATCGATGCGACCGTTGTCCTTTGATCCAGAGGACTTTCAGAATACTTGTAAATCAATAAAAAAGAGTTAAAAACATGATCCAACAAATGTACACAGATTCATTAAGAGATTGTGAGTATGTATATGAGAAATCAAACCGGATTAAGTAATTGATGATTTGTGATTATTAAAACAGCAATCATAGAAAGAATTCAACATTCTTCCTGAGGGCTCAAAAATCTCCCCCTTTTTGATAATCACAAATCTTAGCCAATCACAAAGCTTAGCCATTAATAAATATAATATATCAGCAATAATAAGGCATAATAAGAATAAAAACATTATGAGATATAAATCTCCCCCTGAAATTAGGCCTTTAAATACTTATGCAAGCATTTCCATAAAAATATATAAAACTCCCCCTTTAGAGATGCATCTCCCCCATATCTCCCATAGATCCATAGTAGATCCATAGATATAAAGATTTCTCCCATCTCCCCCATAGATATATTCCTCCCCCATAGATATACATATTTATCCCCCTTAGATATACATATTTCTCCCCCTTAGATATACATATTTCTCCCCCTTAGATATACATATTTCTCCCCCTTAGATATACATATTTCTCCCCCTTTGGGATAATCAAAAAGGAGGGAATACAGATAAAGAATAGATTAAAAGAAGGCATCAGATAGAAGAAAAAAAAGGAAAATAAATTTTATAAAGTACATCACAGCACAAACACAACAGGGTTCACCCTATCAACAACAACACACAACTATTTCTCGGGATATAATGGGGCTTTTCCTTTGTCAGAAGGATGAATAGTTGGTAAATTGGAAGGCTTGGAGGTAGGTTGAACTGGGGGAATTTGAAATGGTGGTAAGATGACTCTGGAGGTTGGAGGAGAGGATGCCACCGGGATTTGATGTGGAGCTGTAGGAGCTGGTTGAGAAGATTGCTGAGGAACTGGTCGGAGTTGAGAGAGAGCTTGAGCAACAGAGATCTAATTTGGAGCAACATCAGAGGCACCGAGAGGATCAGTAGTAGGAAGCACAATGGTGGTGGCTTGTGCATTCAGATAAGGCTTCAAAAGATTGATGAAATTCTGAATAACTTCGGCACCATACTGCATAGCCTTCTCAAAATCATCCTTATTTTCCATGAACCGTTCCATGGTTGGAGTAAAATCTTGAAACTATCGAACTTGAGCCTTTAAAGCTTGAGTGACGGGAGGTAATCTCAGATTGTCAGCTAACACTTTGAAGTTCGCGGTCATCTCATGCTTGGTATAGATTTTTGAAAAGTAGTGATCAACCTTTTCCTTGATCTCTCTCTGAGCTTTAGTGGAATCTGCTAAATATGTTGTTACCATCTTATGAATCTGATCACTATGCTCCTTCATATTCCTCAACGAATCTAAATCAAAAACTTTCCTAATGGTGGCCAATTCATCATGCACAACCTACCTTAGAGCCTCTAGCTCACGAATAGTGATCTTGGTTACTTTGGATGTACTGGCTTGAGCAACTATCTGAGTTATCTCAGCTTTCAACTTTCTTAGATCAAACTTCTTAAGATGTTCAATCAGATTTCTCAACACTTCCATCATACCAAAGGTGGTGGATCTAAATTCATTGGATAAAGAAACTAACCCAAATTGTAGATCCTTCAGAATCTGATTTAGAGAGGCTATGTGCCTGCCAATAAACTCACCAGTATTGGACAGGTCTGGTTTAATAGAATTTGAAATTTCTTCTCTGACTGTGTCTCTCACAGTAGTAAGAAACTCCCTTTTGAACTTATCAAAATCAGACTGAGAGACAGTTGAACTAGGTAGATGAGCACCTGCAGCATCAACAACATGAACAGACCTTGCCTCAACTAGTTGGCTTTCCATCATAACCGTAGTAGATTCTGATTCTTCTTCTTCTTCTTCTTCAGAATACTCTAAACCCAAAACAGCAAAACCAGGGTAATCATCCTAGACAGTAGCACACATAGTATATTTCGGTTTATCATAACTTGCTTTTCCACTGTTTTCAAGAGATTCTCTCTTGCAATTGGCATCTGTTTCTGGTACAGTTTGATGTGTTTCTGTTGGAGGTACAGCAAGACCATCCACTGGTCGGTTATCACCATCATCATCATTATCATCATCATCTCCATTCTCATTTCCATTCTTCACAGAAACGTCACGGTCAGATACTTCAGTGTCACTAAATTCTTCGTCACCAAGAACTGGTTCTGATTCAGGTAAGGGTAAAGGTGGACCGGCAGATCCAAAGTCTATTCTTTTCTTAGGGCTCACAGTATCAGGATCACTCCTATAATCAGGAGGTGACATACTTCCTTCTTCTGTTTCAGCGTCTTCCATCCCTTGTTTTCCATACTCTTCAGTGTCTTTATTTCTTTCAACATTTACTTCTTCTTCATCATCAGAATAAATTGGCTCCTCATCTGATTTCAAACCAGGGTCTCTCAAACCCTTCGGCCTCTTTCCATGATCAGTGGGATTGTAAGATTCGTACAACTTGTCCTCATCAGCAACCCAACATGTTTTCCATGGGTTCTAGTTTATTTTCATCTGCTTACAAATTTCTTTGTTAATACAAAAAGCACTATCAGATTCAGCTATCCCATCAGCTTCATCAACACATTCCAGATTCTTTAACATAGCAGAGATCATTTTGGGATAGAACAGGGCAGTGGCCTTCTTAGAAGGTTTCACCATTCCAGCTATGTGCACCATTAGATATCTAAACAAATTGATATTCTCATGGGTCTTTAGTAAAAACAATATAAAAACATCCTGGTATCTTACAGCAGCAAAATATCCTTTCCTGGAGCAAATTTGGTGCTGAATAAACTTAAAGAGAAGTCTACATTCACCATCCAGCTCTGATGTTATGATTCTCCTTGACTCTCTGTTTCCAGTCAAAAGCTCTAAAGCTAACTCATAAGAGAAATATTCAGTGGTTGGAGGAATGTTTCCAGCATAATCCCCATACCGACCCTCGTGGGGTACATTCAAACATTCAGCCCATTGTTTAGACGAAAAAGATATTTTCTTTCCTTTCACTACAGAAGACATTCTGGCAGCCTCGACACCATCTAAGGTAACTTGTAGATTTATATAAAACTCATGCACTAGCTTTGGGTAGTATACACGAGTGTTATCTGAGAACCAGGCTTTCCATCCTTGCGAATCTAAAACTTATAACAAAAGCGACTTACTTTTTCAAAAGCCAGGCAGAGCTGACTTCCTTTTCTACAGCAACAATCCGAGTTTCCAGGTTCAGATTTACTGATCTTTTAGTGGTACTAATCGACTCGCCTCGAGCATGCTTTGAAGGTACAGGACTTTCTGATCCTTTTCTCGGTCTCTTCTTCTTATCCATTTGACGATTCTGGGGAACGTAGGAGTTCGAAGGTTCGAAGTGGAGGAGAAGAGAGGAAATAAGGTTTGGCGGGAAAGAAATGAAAGGTCGACGGTTTGGGGAATAGAAATAGTCGCGTATCATTTATTTCATCATTTAGGGTTCCCATAATAAAGATAAAATTAGTTAATTAATCACAAAATAAAAAGTAATATAAAGAAAGATCGGTTTCACAGATCGGTTTCACATATCAGTTTTACAGATCAGTTTCACAGATCTCTCATACACAATTCTTGTTTAATAAAATTCATTCTTTCAGAGAATAAAGTCTTTGTAAAAATATCAGCTAATTGATGTTCAGAACTAATAAATTCTAGAGAAATATCACCTTTTTGATAATGATCTCTTAGAAAGTGATGTCTGATATCAATGTGCTTAGTCCTAGAGTGAGACACAGGGTTCTTAGATATGTTGATCACACTAGTATTGTCACAGTTAATTGAAACCTATTTAAAATCAAATCCATAGTCCAATAAAGTGTGTTTCATCCACAGAATCTGTGCACAGCAACTACCAGCAGCGATGTATTCTGCTTCAGCAGCAGACAATGCAACTGAGTTCTGTTTCTTACTACACCATGATACTAGCGATTTTCCAAGTAAGTGACATGTTCCAGATGTGCTCTTCCTATCTAACTTACAGCCAGCAAAATCAGCATCTGAATAACTTTTAAGTCAAATGATTATCCTTTTGGATAAAACAAACCTAAATTCATAGTACACTTAAGATATTTAAAAATTATTTTAACAGCCAGTAAGTGTGATTCTTTAGGATTAGCTTGAAATCTAGCACACATACATACACTGAACATAATATCTGGTCGACTAGCAGTAAGATAAAGTAAAATCCCAATCATATCTCTGTAATTAGTTTGATCAACTGGTTTCCCAGATTCATCAACATCCAATTTACAGGTGCTACTCATAGGTATATCACTTTCTTTAATACTATCCAAACCAAAACGTTTTAACAAATCTTTAGTATATTTACTTTGATTTAAAATAATACTATCTTTATTTTAAAAGATTTGAAAACCAAGAAAGTACTTAAGCTCTCCCATTAAGCTCATTTCAAATTCATTTTGCATAACTTCTAAAAAATCAGTACATAAAGAATTTTTAGAAGATCCAAAAATAATATCATCAACATAGATTTGTGCTATTAATACATCTTCTGAAATCCTTTTTATAAAAAGAGTGGAATCATCAATTACTTTTGAAAATCCTTTTGAAATAAGAAAGTTTGAAAGTCTATCATAACAAGCTCTTGGAGCTTGTTTTAAACCATATAAAGCTTTAGAAAGTTTAAAAACATGATTTTGAAATTGAGGATTTGAAAAACCAGGTGGTTGTTATACAAAGAAATCTTCAACAATAAAACCATTTAGAAAAGAACTTTTCACATCCATTTGATATAACTTAAAATTCAGATGTGATGCATAGGCAAGTAAGATCCTAATAGCCTCTAATATAGCTACAGGTGAAAAGGTTTCTTCATAATCAATTCCTTCTTCTTGATTGTAACCTTGTGCAACTAGCCTAGCTTTGTTTCTAATGATGTTTCCAGATTCATCAACTTTGTTTCTAAACACCCATTTTGTTCCTATGGTGATAGTGTCCTTAGGTCTTTCTACTAATTTCCAGACTTTGTTTCTTTCAAATTGATTTAGTTCTTCTTGAATAGCTATTACCCAAAATTCATTATTGATAGCATCATTAACATTTTTAGGTTCTAACTGTGAAAGAAAAGCTTGATGTTCAACCTAATTTCTTAGAGAAGCTCTAGTCTGTGTTCCTCTATCTAGATTTCCTACAACAACATCTAAAGGATGGTTCTTTAGAATCCTATTTGGTCTTGAAATGCTAGGGATAGAGATTTCAGGTTCATCTACAGGTTGAGGTTCAACAGAAGCTGGTTCTGGAAAATTTCCAGAACTGGATGTTTTAACTACAGGTTCACTGTCTTTATCATTAGGGTTCAAAACAGAGAGATCATCTTCAAGATTTCCAAGAGAGGTCTTAGGTTCATGTGGATCAGTTCCATCAACTTTGATGTGAACATATTCTTCCACACATTTGGTTCTTTTATTGAAAACTCTATAGGCTTTACTAGAAATAGAGTAACCTAGAAAAATTCCTTCATTACTCTTGGATGCAAACTTATCAAGATTATCTTTAGTATTAAGAATAAAGACTTTGTAGCCAAAAACTTTGAAGTAGTTAACCTTAGGTTTCATGTGGTTCCATAACTCATAAGGGGTTCTCTTAAGAACAGGTCTGATCAAGACTCTATTGATAACATAACAAGCTGTATTTAAAGCTTCAGCCCAAAAATAAATAGGTAGGTCATACTCATTAAGCATAGTCCTAGCGATTTCTTGTAGGGTTCTATTCCTTATTTCTACTACACCATTCTGTTGAGGTGTCCTAGGGGCAGAGAAATTGTGATTATAGCCATTGTGTGAGCAGTAGGATTCAAATTCATGATTTTCAAACTCACGGCCATGATCACTTCTCAGAGTTTTAATCTTAAGTCCACTAAGGTTTTCTACAGATTTGGAGTATTTTAAAAAGCAAGAACAAGCTTCACTTTTGTGAGCTAGAAAATATACCCAAGTATATCTAGAAAAGTCATCTACAAGAACATAGACATAGTGTTTCCCATTTAAACTAGAAACTCTAGAAGTTCCAAACAAATCCATGTGAACCAACTTGAGAGGTTGAGAAGTTGACACTTCTTTCTTTGATTTAAAAGAAACTTTATGTTGCTTTCCCTTTTAATAGGGATTACAAACTTTGTCTGTTGGGAATTCAAGTTTGGGTAGGTCTCTAACTAACTTCTTCCTAGTAATTTTTCTAAGTGAATGCACATTGCAGTGTCCTAATCTTCTATGCCAAATCCAAGACTCTTTATGAAAAGCATTTAAACAAGTAATATTTTTCTTAGCTAAAGAATTTAAATCAACAGTATAAACATTTGCATTTCTCAAAGCAGCAAACACTAAAACATTTTTAGAATTAAAAACATTACAAGAATCATTTTCAAATTTAACATAAAAACCATCATCACATAACTGAGAAATACTTAACAAATTGTATTTAAGTCCATCAACAAATAAAACTTTAGAAATCAATACTGAGTTAGTGTTACCAATCTGGCCTAAGCCGATGATTTTTCCTTTTGAGTTATCACCAAAAGTGACAAAGCCTCCATCAACCCTGACTAATCTTTTAAAGCACGAGAAGTCTCCTAACATATGTCTTGGACATCCACTGTCCAAGTACCAGGTATTTTTACAGGATCTCTTTAAGCAGGTTTCCTACAAAACAGATGTAGACAGGAAATGATTTTGGTACCCAGATTTTCTTGGGTCCAGAGAGGTTAGCCAATAACACTTTAGGTACCCATATTTGTCTAATGGGTCTCATAAAATTTCTAGAATCAAAAGATTTTGAAAGATAAACCTTATTAGATCCATAACTATTAATATAACTAGTTGAAGCATATGAAGTTCGAGAGCTAGCTACATTCTGTCCAGATTTAGGAATGAATCTAGTTTGGGTAATTTTCCTTTGTCCAGGTTGGTATCCTATACCAGTAGTGTATCTAGGTGCTATTTGCTTACCTAGCATTTGAGTAAGAGTATCTTTACCATTGGTAAACTTCTCTAAATCCTTCTTGAGTTGCTCATTTGACAATTTTAGTTTAGTATTCTCTTTAAGCAACTGAGCATTCTTTTCTACTTCAATATCAAGAGCAGATTTATGTTTAATAGTTAAAGCATATTGTTTCTTTAAACCTTTGTATTTGTCTTTCAGCTCATTACAAGTTTCTTCTAACATATCACAGTATTCAAACAGTTCAGATTTAGACATGTTATCACATTCGGAATAATCTCTAGAATAATATGAATTATAAGCAGGAGTTTCTGAAGTTACCTCAGAAGTGTTTGTCATAAAACACATGTTCACCTTATTTCTGTGCTCAGTTTCAGAAATTTCAGATTCAGTGGAGCTATCCTCAAAAGCACTCCAAGTAGCCTTCATAGTCTTTTTGTACTTACTGTCCTTGTAATCATACCTCTTCTTGTATTTCAACTTTGGACAGTCTACTTTTATGTGTCCCTTTCTTTTTCACTCATAACAGACAACTTCATCTGATTTATCAGGCTTCTTCCAATCCTTTTTCCAATGTCCCTTGTTGTCATACTTACCTTTGTAGTTTGAATTTCTGAAAAAACTTCTTCTTCCTATAAAACTTTTTAAATCTTCTGGAAATGTGAGCCATCTCAGCATCACTATCAGAATCACTCTCACTATCTTCACAGCTTGAACTTTAATTGATAGCTTGAAGCTTTTCCTTATCCTTATTCTTTGAGTTTGTAGTTTTGAAGGAAACAGATTTCCTTCTAGGTTCATCATCTTCTTCTTTGTTCACCTTTAGTTCCTCTTCATACATCATCAGTTTGCCAATAAGTTCTTTGACTGGCAGTTCTCCAATGTCACATGATTCTCTAATGGAGACAGAGGTTCCTCTCCATCTTTCAGGTAGACATCTCAAAATTCTCATGATTTGTTCCTCTGCTGGAACATCCTTTCCTAGAGAAATCATTGTGTTGACAATTTCATTGAACCTGAGATACATGTCAGAAATGGGTTCATCAGGCTTCATCTTAAAATTATCATACTTAATAGTATAGGTATTCAATATAATTTCCTTGACATTAGTTGTTCCTTCATGAGAAACAGCTAAGGTATCCCAAATTTCATATGCAGTTTTACAGGCAGATATTCTATTAAATTCTTCATCTCCTAAAGCACAATACAAAGCATTCATAGATTTACAATTATTATTGTAGGCAGCCTTAGTAGCTTCATTCCAAGTAGTTCTAACAGTAGTTGGTATTTTGTATTCAGATTCTATAGCAGTCCAAATATCAAAACCCATGCTCTCTAAATGAATTTTCATCTTAAGTTTCCACTGAGCATAGTTAGTGCCATTGAAAAAGGGTGGTCTATTTGTAGCAACACCTTCAAGTCTATTGTCCATGATAACTAAATTAAAGCAAAGATTTAAAGAGATAAAAATTTAGAAATAACAGAACTTTAAGAACTTTAAAATACAACTAAAATCACAGTTGAAAAATAGAGTACTTTAGAAAATATTTTAAACAACCTCTGATACCAAATGTTGGTCGGAGTGGATACTCAAGAGGGGGGGTGAATTGAGTTCCAATTAAAATTTCTGTTTAAAACTTTATATTAAAATCCCCCTTTTAGAATACAGAATTAAACTGTAGTGAATTTATACCAAATTAAAGGTTCTGTTAGGTTCTCAAGGGATTGATTATTTCCCAGTTAATCAAATCTGTAGACTTTATTAACTTTTGAAACTAACTTACTGATTTACAACTAATATAAACACTTGCAAGTTTAATTATCAAAGTAGCTTTAAAACAATTATGGTTTTAAAGTAATTAACAGCGGAATAAAAGAATAACTTTGAAACTAAATAAACACAACAGATTTAACCAAGAGGTTCATTCTCAAGCTGAGACTTAGTCCTCTCAAAAGATTTTATAAAAAGATGATCCACACCCTGGATCGGGGATAACAACAGCAACCAGCTGTCCAGGTCCAAGACCTCTACCACTATTATCTGTGGGATACAAAAATAACAGCAACCATCTGTCCAGGTCATACACGACCTCTACCATAGTTATTCGTGGGAAATAAAAAATGTAAGAGAGGTGAGTGAGGATTTACAAATCCTCTAGTTAGAGTACAGGAGACAGTGTGTGTGTGTAAAAATGCAGCATATAACACACACTGCTCAATATGTAAAAAGATAAATCACATAGCAGATGTTTAAAGTTTAGGAATGGCTCTAGTGATTGTTGTGCAGTTATGGACTCCTTTGATTGATCAGAATTCCCTCTGAGTCCTCTTCTGGTTTTTGTCTGGAAAATAGAGTATCGTCTGTTTCCTTGATTTCCAGGTGTAGAGACAGTCGATGAAGCTTTTGAGTTGATGTTCTCTTTTTCAGCTCTTCACTGGTGAGTAGTGATAAATGAGTTCCTCGTGTAAGTTCAGTCGTCTCTTTGCATTCACACTTGATTGTTCATCTATCACACCTTGCGGTCTATATGTTCCACACATGCTCACCCCGTTTATTTCAGCTCGACATCATCTCTTATTTAAAGCACGAGCTCCGACAAAAGAAATGATTTCTTTTTGCAGGTACGAGGTACGGTTCCCTAACATCCAACAACCTTCAATAAATAAATGTCAGTGCATTAAAATATATCTAATATGACCATTAGAAAGATTAAATAATAATAAGTAAATTCAAACAATTGTTAATGACTATCGGTGAGTCAAGTGATCGGTAGGTCATCAGTATCAGCAACGGTGGCTAGACATCGGTGTGTCATGATCGGTGACTCATTTGATCAGCATTGGTGAGACATCATCGGTGAGACATTTGATTAGCATCGGTGTGTCATCATCGGTGAGACATTTGATTAGCATCGGTCTGTCATGATCGGTGACTCATTTGATCAGCATCGGTGAGACATCATCGGCGAGACATTTGATCAGCATCGGTGTGTCGTCATCGGTGAGACATTTGATCAGCATCGGTGTGTCGTCATCGGTGAGACATTTGATTAGCATCGGTGTGTCTTCATCGGTGAGACATTTGATCAGCATCGGTGTGTCGTCATCGGTGAGACATTTGTCCTTTGATATGGATCGGTGCGACCGTTGTCCTTTGATCCAGATGACTTCCAGAATACTTTTAAATCAATAACAAAGAGATAAAAACATGATCCAACCAATGTACACAGATTCATTAAGAGATTGTGAGTATGTATATGAGAAATCCAACCGGATTAATTAATTGATGATTTGTTATTATTAAAACAGCAATCATAGGAAGAATTCAACAATCTTCTAGAGGGATCAATAGTAAGAATAGGGCCTCTAGTATATAGGTATAAGGGTTGAGGGGTTTTAGAGATTTATAAAGATATATTAATCGAATAATATGTATAAGTGATGAGATAAGGTTCTCTTTTATAGGTGGGGGAGTGTTACTTTTGTAAATATAACGAAATTTAAAATAATAGGCATTTTTATGAGAAAGTGGAAGCAATGCAACCCAGATTAGAAGAAAATATAGTTTAAGGTTAAAATAAACTCAAAAAATCATATTTGTACAAGTTTAAATATATATTTAAAACTTTATATCTTATTTTACCCCCCCCCCCACCCCCACCCCATTAACCTTTTAACTATTACTTTGCTGACAAGCATTTACCATGATAATTATTCATCGTGAAAAAATAAAACTAAAATCATTAAAAAAATTGAATATTTTGATTCCATATAATGAATCCATTTTCTAAGATCCAATTTCAAAATATGGTAGAAATTAATTCTAATATAAGAACACAAAATGAATATACCCCATTTTTATAAAAAAAGAGTATTTTTAGGTGTAAAAACGAAGTTATAATTATTTAGGAAAAATAATCTTGATAAGTGGTGATTCCCAAGAATTTAATGGATTATTTTTAACAAATTAAGGTTATATTACATTAAAAACATGAAGAAAATTAATGAAATCTTCCAATAACAATATTTAATGAAAATATCAAAAAATAGTTTTAAATTAGAATAAAATACAACTTAAGTTCCAAAAAAGTCAATCATGGGTTTCTAAATTTAAAATAACTTTTTTAAATTATTTATTCTACTTATTAAACATGTATTTAGTCAAGATAAAGGTTTTATGAATTTTTAAATCAATATTACATCATGATGTTGTCATAAAAGTTATGATATATGTTAAAACAATTTTTTCACTATTCACTCAAAAAATCAACCATTTTAGAAAAATCCAAAAAATTAAATCTAATAAAAAGTTTATATTGATAATATAAAAATTAATTTCGTTATATAAAATACAAATTTTAAAATTTTACCAAATTAATTCTAATTTCAACACACAAAGTTTGTAAAAGACTTTTTTAGAAAAAATATATATATTTTTAAAACATACATTTAATTTATTTGAATTCATTACCTAGTAACAGACATTATATGATTGTTAATTTAGTTTATTGAGTATATTATCAATAAATTTCATAAAAATAAATAAACAATAGTGATGGATTTAATTTATTAATAAAAAAATACATTACATACTTAAAAACAATTCGCTGAAAAATATCTCTCTTTATCATCAAATTATTTGATCTTCATTTATAACAATTGAAATCAAAGTTTGAATGATTATTAATTATTTTATATGCATAAAAATTAATTTTTAAATAAATGTAATACTCTTAATAATATAAAATTATCTTTTAAAATAAACATATAAAATAAAAAATAAAACCTGCTTTTATAGAAAAATGACCCTTTTAAATATTAATTGTTCTTAACCTTATATGATTTATTTACTATAAGTCAAAATTGAGTACTTATTTTCTAGTAATAAATCAAAAAAAATTATCAGGAAAAATTTCTACATATACTTCATGATTTTCTTACTTCTATTGATAACCACCAATCCAATAGCTACGTTATAACAATCATATTTAAATAATGATATTGTAGTTCATTTAAGTTTGTTTTTGTGTATAGTACATACCATCAACATAGTATTAATTTAAAGAAATATAAATAAGAAATTTTGGGTGTTATATAATCAATTTAAATCTATGAATAATAAAACAATGAAATTACATTTAAATAAATGAACAGTTCCCATATTTAAATATGAAATAAACTTTTATGAACAATTCTTAAAAATTGTTATTTTATACACTTTATAATTTTAGCTTATTCATTATTAACACTTTATAATCTTAAATAAAAACATTTTATATTCATTTTTTAATATGATCTCTTTCATATTATTCATTATGTGGAATTTTTTTAAGTATATATGATATTTTATTAATTATAAACATTTTATTATCCAGTCTCTATTATGTAAACTATTTACATAATCTATATATCACATGCTTAACATTATTTAATCCTTGATCAAATTAATCATCAGAACTCCTTTTAATGAGGTTTAAATAATTTTCCAAAATAAGGATTTAATTTGAATAATTTAAATTAATTAATTGTGAAACAAATTATAATTTAAATATAAAAACATTATATAATGCCTTATTTTGAATTTTATAAACTCTTTAAAAAATACCCATTATGATTAGTAAATGAAAATTTAATTTTTAATTCATAAGGTATTCCATATAATTTAGTAAAAGGTATTTTTAATATTAGATTTTAATAATAAGGAATATTTATTAATAAATGTTTCAAAAACATTTAATTAATTAATAATAAACACTTTATAATTAATTAATTTATAAGATATTTATAAATTAATAAATATCCTCAAAATACATTTTATCATTATTTATATAAAATATATAAATAATATTTTAAATTCATAATTAAATATAAAGAAAAAAATGCTAATTCAAATTTACTTTATGATATAAATAGCATCATAGGATATGACTGCACTCATATTTAATGAACCTCGTGAAGTTTCCAACTACAATTGATATAAACATCATTGTGGACTATCAGATGTATTTTATGACTGATAGTCCAACTGCCCTCTATGATATCTCATATCATGGTTTATGATATATGAAGGTATCATAGTTGTGATATAGCACTCAGTTTTAATAATATGTATCATGGTAATCCTAGTTTACGATATGTATATATTGTATGTTATGATATTTTAAAAAATGGAAGGATTTATACTATTTTTATTCCTATCATATCTCATATCATAGGGTATGACTATATCCAAGTTTATGTTATCACATGTCATATAATAATCTACATTACAAAAAATTAG
This sequence comes from Viscum album, assembly GCA_963277665.1. Lineage (NCBI taxonomy): Eukaryota > Viridiplantae > Streptophyta > Magnoliopsida > Santalales > Viscaceae > Viscum > Viscum album. The sequence goes on along the minus strand of OY728128.1, from coordinate 2,074,988,382 downwards.
TCATATTTAATTATAGGGACCACAATTTGTAATATGACTCCATTGTTCTTCATTTCATGCCTACTTTCAAAAATCTAAACATATGGGATGCTTTGATACCACTAATGGGGTTCTTAGGGGTTTAAGAACTTATTTGAATAATAATAAGTGGTAAAAATACAAATACCATGAAGATAAATGAAAAACACACAAACACTAAATGAAGATATGTAAAAATAGAGATTTTACACTGAAGAGAATTGGAATCAATCTCTCATTATTTATGATGATCACAAACTAGCATTTGAAGGACTCTTACCTCTAGAGGTATCCACAGGTATACTAAATCCCACATCGTATGTGTATAACTATCCATCCTCCATGATGTACTAGCATCTCATGATGCAAAGTATATAAGAGAAATAGCTTTGAGCTTCATAATGTATTATCATAGAATTGATAAGTCTCACCCATACACTACAATTACAAGGTAGTGGGATTTATGTATCCCCCATGGATGATCCTCATTATTTAATGCATTGAATCATGTGTTATAATTTATGAGTTAATTCCTTGGATAGTTCATGCATCGTATACATGAATTCTACAAAACTCTTTTATGTTACATCTCATGTAATAGTTCCTTTAAATGATATCCATAATGAAAGATTAATGTAAATGTTATCTCTTAACATTCCAATTCCTAATATATATCATAGAATTTATAAATACATCATAGTATACTATTCAAGGAAACATAGTGGTATATTATCATAATAATATTCCTTATGATATTACCTTAATCAAAACATATGATTACAAGGGATTTCATGGGAAAAAGAATGTTTTTCAAGTTTTATGAAATCCCAATTATAGAATAATATTAAAGTGTTAGTATCATATGGCATGAAATCACATTTCAAGCCTTCATGAATTTTATGATTTTTCTATATCATAAAATATTACTTACACATGTAAACTATATGTAAATGGTATTTAATAAATATATCTTTTTAAAATATAAGTTCTATCCTAAAAAATTAGTCACAGCACTATTGTTTTCTCAGTTATTCTTTGTGGAAATGAAAACCCATTTTAGGATTTATGTTTTTGTTCTATGTTAGTTATTCCTATTAAATGAAACTTAGACTTTTTTTGAACTTGTATATTGGTAAAATAAAGTTTTTATGACTGTGGTATACAAACTTTCTACAATTCTTAAGACATATTGGTTTATTAATTTTATTTAAAAATGATAAGAAAATTAAATTTTTATACTTCAACCTGATAAATTCTCTTAATAAGGGAAGTCATTAATTTTTCATAACAAAGAGACTCACATTCTAAATATTTCATTACCTATTGTGTCAAAAAAATCATAGCTTATAAAAAAATTATACAGCTCCTCAATGAATGATTTTTTGTAAACATTAATTTTATCATTGAGGCCTCTTATTCTATTTTTAAGAGTGAAAAGTTACAAAAAATGGTTTCTTCGTACATAACCATGGGGGAAGGTTCTATATAACCCATTCCATTGGATATGTACTATAGGTTTTACTAAACATATACCTAAATTAGTTAAAACCATCAAATGGAAATCCTAATCAAGTATTAAGGTTTTCCTATGAAAATCTTGATTGTCTTTGATCAAACTCTTTCAATGCCAAATAATTTTTGGGGGAGTTATTTAAATGTTTCCTTGTTTTTTCTCTTAATTATATGTCATAAAATCAGTGATTGTAGATTATGTGATGAATATATTCAACCACCATTTCAATGGAAAGTAGCACATCTTCTTTTTGGGGATCTGTTTATGATGGTTCAAGACCTACCATGAATGATTTGATAACTTTTATTTACCATGTCATTCTTCCTCCTATATGGAATACATAGAGTATAAGCAATGGGTTTCACATTATCTTTTCTAAAAAATATATAAATATTGAGACATGAATCAATTATCTCATTTTTCAAACCTAAGTTATTATTTAATATGAGGTCATTTCAATGCCTGAGATTCAATTATAGTATTTATGTTTTCTTTTTAAATAAACAAGAGTATAATGCACATAGCTTTATTTTAGAATTTATTAAATAATAAATTCAATAATTTTATAAATTTAATTTTATAAAAATTATATAATTTTTTAAATCATCATATTAATATTATCTTAGGATGAAATTTTTATATTTTTCTAAAAATATTAATTTTTCAATAAATAGTGAAAATAATAATAATTTTATATAAAAAATTCCTTCAAGTATTCAAAAAGTTCCATTTTATTTTGAATTAATTTTAAATTTTTATTATTTAAATTTTATTAAACATAATCCAATTAATTTAATTCTAACCAAAATTATGCTTAATTTTGGTATAAAAACATTTTTATACTTAAAATGAATTTTCCTTGAAACCATTTTTCATCACATTTTGTGAACTTATATTAACAGCAATTTATGAACCTTATGGGAGTTTAATAATGTAAAATTAGTTAAATATTTGTAATTAGAATATTTAATATTAAATTATATGTCCAACTTAATTTTTTTCATAATAAATAGTAACTATAGTAAATATTTATCACCTTGGTTAAGGGTAAAATGGGTTAAAATGGTTAAAAATAAAGGGATATGGATTAAATATAACAAAAAACTTTATTAAACCTCATTGGTTGGTTTTATTTGGACATCGAATTTATATATTTTAATCTATTTCATTTTGGAGCCTTTTTTCTTGAGTACAACGTTAATATACTTTAATCTTTTGAAAAAATCAAGTTGTGTCATCTGCATCACTTATAAAAGGATGCCACTTATCCTCTCATTATTTCACTTGAAGATCATCTTAGTTCACCCAATACCTATCGAAATAACTTCCTAATATCCCTCACCATGTCTTAGAAATCCCATTTTGATCAAAATATCATCCTAATAAGGATTTAGGTATAGACCTAATGAGGTTTTCTGAAAATGAGGTATAGTTCTTAACTGAGTATTTTCATTTTATTTCCTCTTTTATCTACTTAAAATATTATATAAACATGAACATATAATGAAATATTTATCTAACATAAAATTAAATTTTATTATTTTAGTTCTGAAACGCTTATTTATCTCCTTTGCATCCTATAGAAAATGAAAACATCGCTCATGTGTATGTACGGCCTACCATCTCCACATAGCGGTGTAATTAATTTTTCATTTCCAATTTACTTAGATGGTTATAAATATATTAATAATGAATATAAATATATATGTGATAATTATAAAATAATTATCATTTTTTAAATATAATATATCATTTAATTTCTTACATTTCCACCTGTTAAAAAATGACAATGTTGCTCATGTATGCATGTGAACTACCACCTCCATGGAGCGTTGTGATTAATTTTTCATGTACTTATTTAAATAAAAATTATAAAAAATTATATAAAGAATATATATAATATTTATTTCATGATTTATATTTTGGAGATGATGGAACCATGAGACATATGCAAGGACCAGAACTACCGAACTAAAACTTACATGAAAAATGAAATAGACAACAATCAAAATGATTATTTTAAGGAATTATTATTAAATAGATGTTTAAATTTTATAATTATATGATATATGATATTATAAGTATGTACATTATTAGGATATATAATTATAATAAATTTAAATTTATTATTTAGGTGGTTAAAATCACTTGTAGAATGAGTTAGATCTGAGGTAAGGGTTTATTTCACCATATCATCCTTATTCAAGATTTTTTATGTTTAAGTTTATGTTAAAGGAATTATATGACATATTATATAATAAAAGCCATATATTTTTTTCTCATCTAGTTATTTCAATGGTATTTAAGTATTAGTTTCTTTTTTACCTTCTTTGGCACTCATAAAGACCAAATAACTATTTTTAAGGAAAACTGAATCTTTTTTTCTATTCGATTGGGAATATTTTTCTTCCATGTCCATATTTTATTTTAAAAAATTTCAATATATTTTTTTATTAATATCCAATTATTTATTAAATTAATTTTTACCCATGTTTTATTTTCTATGAAACTATTTAAAAGGAATCTTCTTATCATTTTCCAAATAGGGTACTTTTTACCTAAGATATGAACAGAATATTTGTTTTAATGCTTGTTACATGAATTAATTTTACTACCATAATGAATATTATTTACCTTGAAATTAATTTATATGTTCTCATTATTATTTTCAAAGAAAATGTTTTCGTTAATATTCAAGAATTTTTTATATTTTAAACAAGTGGTTTCAAAATGAAAATGGTATTGTCCTACAGAAATGTTCCAGTTATCTTTGAAAAGTATTTAAATTTATGTCAATATTATTTAATTAATCTTATTATTTACAAGGGATATTATCTTATATTACCATATAACTTATTTCTATAAATTTCTTATGATCATTTTGTTATAATTATTGATTGTGGAAAATATTAACATTTTGTATGCTAGTATTCAAAATGAATGTTTATATAGATTATATATTGAGATTATATTAACCCCTTTCATATTATTAATGCATTAGACTTAGTAAGTAATGGGTAGGACCTATTATAGACTATAAATTCATCAATAGGTCTCATGAGAAAAACTAGTTTGGGTTTTTTGTATATGCCTTACCTATTTATGTGTGACATTTTAGCACAAGTCCTTGATGTTAAGAATATGATGTCTATAATTATTAATTTTTTCATTATGAAACTAGTTATTATTATCCATGTGATTATTTATGTTTCTGTGTTATCCATGGATTTATCCCCTTTTTATGATATTAGTTATATGTAATATTTGGTTATTATTTATCTCTACCATATTATTCATGATTTATTTATTTTATGATAGAATATATTATACCCTTTCCCTTACTAAGAATTTGAGATCACCCTTTATTATGTCTTATTTTCACTAGGATACCAAGAAGGGAACTATGAGTGAATTCAAGGATTTACTATAAGAAATAATAAAGTTATCATGAGAATTTTTAAGTTTTATTTAATTTTTTTAGATATAATGTGAGAATCATATATATATCTAGTCTCCCTAAAATACTAAACTATATAATCCTTTGGGGTGTTTTCCCTTATATTTTTAAACAATATCGTAAAATTACCACTAACTCCAGGTTACTAGAGTCAGGGTGTTATAGTTTTTATCAAATAAATTTTATTATAAACCTTGGGAAATAGATTTATAAAAACATAAATTAGAGAACATATCACTATGAAACACTCTAAGGATAAGTCTAAGTATAGAATAATATCATAAATTTTATGTAAAGTAGAGATTATGTGGTTTTTGTAGTAAATAAATCCTTTTCTAGATATTTTCAAGTTGATGCAGCTATGGCATATATTTTCCTGTGGGTAACAAAATTCAAATTCGTGGATTAGGTATTAACTCAATCATTATTGGTGCATGATGAATGGGACTAATAATACCTACCAAAATATAAACTCTCTGAGGATATTATTTTGTTAATTTAAACACCCTTTACAAACCATTGTAAAAGATTTGAAGATATTTTTATGATTTGAAAATATTCCTAAATATACTAAGATTATTATTTTGAGATTAGCTATGCCTAAATTTTCAATTCATGTTAAGTGGTATAAAAGATTTAGAATAATATACTAGGATTTAACATGTGTTATGATAAGATCTAATTCTATATATTCTATTGTTTAGAAATTGTGTCTAGTGGAAGTAATGGAAACTATATAAATTCATGTAATCTTTGTAGAGATTTTCCACCTAGGCAAGCAAATTAAGATTGATCTTAAGCTAGAGATTAAGCTGGATATGAACAAATTATATCTATATTGGGGAAGTTGACTCATGTTATAACTAATAACCTTTCCCATATAGAGTATCCTTATGAACCCTAATATCATACAACAATTTTGGGATATTTCATGTATCAGAAATATAAATCATTAAATGGTACTAGTAATCCATTAGTGGCTAAATAATGGATCAAGTCCCTAGAGAAGATATTTCTTGCATTGGGAAGTAGTGAAAGAGAAAAAGTTATCATGGTAGTTTATCATATTAAAGGATATTTTTTATCCCACTTTGTTTGAGATGGATTGTTTTTCAATGGTTATCAGTAAAGAAAGATTTTATCAATGATAACATATTGTATATACAGTTAAAATAATTTTCTTAAAAGTTTAATTATATGATCCAATCTAGATTAAGAAGATAATAAGTCCTGAATAAGGAGTCTACTTATCTATATGTGTTTCATGATTGGATGAAATACCTTATAAATCAATGAAATATTATCTAATTATTACAAGAAAATGATATTTAGTAATTGAAGTTCTTTATAGGATTTATTATTGAGTTTTCTATTTCTATATAATGAAAGGAAATTTAAGTTTCTAACCACACAGACTAGATGAAGTCGGAAATCAACCAATGCTGGAAATTGATCTCAAGTTTCATATCAAAACAAATGAAATCAAAAGGTTGGGAATTATTCTTAAATTCCATCAGTTGATTACAATGGTAATTTATTCCAATTTTTTCAATATTTTTTAATAAAAAATATTATAGGATTTTGACAAATGATTGGATTTTAAAATTTGTGTTTTATTTTTTTATTAATACATAAATCAACTCACATTTATTATATGGTGATGATGCTGAGAAATTAATTCATATGATGTTTAAACCAATTCAAAATTTTTATATATCAAAAAATGAGATCATGATACTTTTAGTATTGAAAATAAAATTAAAAAATAATATTAATTTCATAATTTATTGTATTTCACTATAGAATTTAATTGGAGAATTTTTTCCACTCTACAACTGATGTTAAAACAACAGCTAGCTGACATAAATTTAGCTACACCACAGCTATGGTGCCAATATTGTGGAGATGTTGAAATTGGTATTAGGATGTAAAATAGTCTATAATACCTCATTCCATAGTGTAGGTTTCAAAGATGTATAGTAGATTCAATTAGAGTACTCGATGTCATATAAGGGGGGACCAAGTTGTAAGATAAGGCTGGGTCAAATTTAGTGGATCTATAAATTTTAGTACCTCCATGTCGTGGCTCAATTCCCATGTCATAATCATGAAAAAATATATAGTACTACACAAAAAATCATGGACCATGATACAGAGGATATTAGGTCTATTTTGGGTGGCTCTAGAATGTTAAGGACCTCCATGTTGTATAAGATTTTTCATGTTGCATAATGTTTTAGTAGTTAAAAAATAACTATTTTGAACTACTATGTTATACTGAAATAGAGTTACCTATTTTGTAATTCATTAATCTGGGTAGATTCAATTAAGATTGTTGACTTGGCTTCATTTGATTCATTTAGTAGTTATTATAACTCAAAATAACTACATATTTTAATTAGATGATCAGGATCTATTAGTACAAAGATTTAAAGGATGGGTTTGAAGAATTAGTTAAAGGAATTTTGTGTTTTAATTTGAAATTAAAATTAAAACAAGATAAATTAGAGATATTGTATGAAGAATTGATATATACAAATCATAGTGTAGAAGAAGAAGTGTGTGATTCAAGAGAGTAAAAAGTGGGATTTTGACACTATAAAATCTGAGTAATATTTTGGTGTCAAGAGAGAGAGTCAAAACTATATATAACAAAAGGAATTATATTGTATATAAGAATAAGAGATATCCATTGAAAAATGTTTTTGAAATTAAGTATAAGAAGATAAAAATATAAAATAAAATAAGAGGTGTTGTGAAAATTTGTTGCATGGGATGAAGAAGATGATAAGGAAGATAGTTTTATGTACACATTAGATTTTCATAGAAAGAAAAGGTATAAATAAGCATTGATTCAAAGTAAAAAATTTAGTACTCGGATCTTGATACTATAAAGAGTAAATAATGAAGTTGTGTATTTTTTTCATAAAAATTAACCGAATTTCATTACATGTTGTCGTGTAAGTGAAATAATTTAATTAATAAAAGAGGAGGAATTTCATCAATAAACTTGTAGTAGTTATGAAAAAGACTCTCGTTAGTCTTAGTGGAATAATCAAGTGGGTCTAAATTGAGCTTCCAAATAAAACATTTTGTTAAATAAAATTAAATCATAAATCCCCCATTTAATAAAATAAGCATAGTTAATTAAAATATTATACTTATATAATTTAATCATTTAAAATTTTTCTTATAAGTTTTATCAAAACTTGGTTAAAATAAGTTTTAACACTCTCTTAACTTTTGAAAAAATTTTAATTAAAATAAATACCATATATATAACACTTATTAAAGTTAACTAATAGAGTAAAGTTTTGTTATAATTTTTAAAATATATACTGTTTTTTATTTAAAATAGTGAAAACAGATAAATCATAGTGGAATTGAAACAATGGTTTTAGTATTAATTCAAGACCCAATCCCCTAAACTCAGTAATCACCTAATTCTAAGTATTTTATCATTAAATAAACTATTCCACAATCTATATTGTGTTTTACCGAATAGTTCACAAGGTTTTCTAGTAACAAAGCCTCTTTCCTGGTTCTATATGGGGGAAGAGATTAATATATGGGAGTAAAAATGAAAATATTTTAAAGATAGTGTCAATCACTCTCTAGTTTAGTAAATAAAACTACATTCATAGATAAAAAGAGTATAATAAAACATAGATCAAAAAAATATCTAAAATGTAGAGGTAAATATATGAAAGATGTGAAAGTTAGTCATAACTCAATCAGGTCAACTTTGGTTGTTTAGACATCTTTGAATTTCTCTTTAAAAAGCTTCGACCGATTTTGCACAAGAAGTGTAGAAACATAGGGTTCTATAAAGTGTTTTGAATGAGTCCTATGGATAGTATAGGTGAATGCAAAATGTTCTTATTGTGTTCTCTAGAAAATTATATACAAATTTAATGCGTGGTAGGTTCATCTTCAATGCACGATCAGTTTATGACTTAAATAGAATTTTCTCATCTGACACACAGTAGGTAGTTTGGTCATGTGATCAATTTCATTACAATATATGGTAAGTTCCATGTGGCCACTTGACCTTCATGGTTAGTTCAAATTCTTCACACAGTAAGTACATTACACATTTGGTAGATTCTTACAGTAAGTTCCAAACTTAGCCAATTTTTCAAGTTGGTTCAGACAACCATTTACTAAAATAAAATATAAAAATCCTTAATAACATAATAAACATGATTTGGAATCATCAAAATTAGGAGATATTGGTCTATTCCAAAAATATCCCCCTTTTTAATGATCATGTGTCATAACATTTAAAATGAATGAATTGAATACCACAAAAATATATTGATAATTAATTAAAACATATATTAATTAATATATTAAAGGTTTATTATATCCCTTAAATTTGATTTCATACACTTACTCCCCCATTTGTGATTATCAAAAATTTAATCATAGGTAAAAATAAATAGATAATAGGAAAAAATATAAAGAGGAATTAGAATAAAAGGAGTATTTCATTAATATGTAAAAAGGTATTGTAAAAAAATTTACAAGTATTCCCTATCAATAATTCTACTCAGAATTGGAGTCTAGAATATCCCTTGAATAGAAATGAAGGATAAGATCCTTCCCTCTGGAAGTATAAGCAAGGATGGAAGAGTTATTCTGAGGTGAGGAGGTGGAATTAGGGTCACCAATGACTACACATCTAAAAATAGGTTGTGGTGCTCAATTTCTTATCTAAGAGACAAGCCAAAGCAGTTTAGGGTAGAGGATGTAGTAGTTCAAGGTAAGGACATAGGAATAGATAGAGGAGATAGCATAGCTATATGAGTAGTGTAAATATATTGTTCTATAAGTCGGGTAAAATCACTCATATACCAAGATCCATTCTCCAAATCCTAATGAAAATATTCTCTAGTTTCCATGAAATCTTCCAAAACTGGAGTCAGCACCTTGAGTTTTTCAACATGTGACTTAAAATCTTAGGTCAAATGTGGAATCGTGAGATTTAAGAAAAGATTTATAAATATACCCTTTAAATATAACTTGGTAAAGATTCTGTTAAGGTAGAAATCAATTGAATTTTTTATGGATGCTCTAACTTTCCCATCTTCTATGACATCTTTTTGAACCAATTCTATGGTTTTGGAAGAATGTGTTTAAAATCCATCAAACACTACTTCTTTGGTCTAACTAAATTCATAAAAAAACTACCTTCAACTCATATATTATGAGATTTTTGATCTTATCTACATAAAAATCTATTTTAATAGGAGGAGGAGGATGAGGAATATGATTAGGAATATTATATTTAGAATCCTGAAAGGCTAAACTTGTGCATCTCTGGTCTTACTACACCATCATATCATAAAGGTATACTTATAGAACATTTATTTATACCATCAGATCTTCAATATCATTTCTCAATAAATTCATATAAAGATATAATTTTTGGAAGATTAGTGATCATTATAACATAAATATCCTTCTGATATCTTCTTCTTGAGTAGGCTCTATGGAATTTCCAAAATCAATAAATGATTCCTTGAAAACACCCATAATATCTGATTTGAACTCATTAAAATCATCCTTTGTAATATTTTATTAAGAATGAATATAATTAGGTATAATGTTAGATGAATCATAAGTCTGATTCCAAACATTTAACTCAGCTAAATCATATACATTGTTCTAGCTCTAACAAATCGATATTCAACTCTAACACTAGTATCAACTTCTTTCTCATGAACAATGGTTTCAATAGCCTCAACATCTTCACCATGAGAGATACATTTATTAGATTCCTAGATAGTATTGGTGGGAGTAGGAAAAAATATATCTTAGAGAGTTTGTTCAACTGAGGGTCTCATAAGAGACACCTCAAGTCTTTCTTGAGAATCTATTGCAACAATGAGATATCCCTCTAGCATTCTCTAAGCGGAAGGGATGGAAAATCCTCCATGTCTAGGTGGACTACCCCCATCATCATCATCACTATACTCTTTATAGTATAAGTTTGAAATAATATATCTAAGAGAATTTTACCCCTTAGTAGGTTTTTTAGGTATATGTTATATGGGAGTAATTCCATTACTAGGTATCTATCTGAGCCACTTTCATCTTCTTTAGAGTCATCATACATGTTATATTCATGCCTATAGCCACTGAACGATACCTTTATGTCAACCAGGTCCTCAAACTGAAGCTCTTCCTCATGAGAGGGTAAAGGAAGAGGGTAAGTAGGAGTTATAAAGGATATTATAGGAGATAATTTCTTGTTATCATCATGAGCAGCTTTAGAATCCCCATTAATATCTACTATCTTGACTTCTTCTTATACTTCCTATTCTACAACTTCAACTCTTTTCTCACCAGCAGCCACTTTAACATTAGAATATTGAAAAATATCATCATTTTCATGACCTAGATATTCCAAAAACCATGGTCTAATAGGATATATAAATTAGTCAAAATTATTATAAAGTTTCTCAGGTTCTACCAGCCATTGTTTTTTCCATGGGTTCTGATTAGCTTTCATTTTCTTAAAAATCTTCTGATTGAGTAAAATACTATCTGATGAAGTTATTCTTTTTCCCCTTGAGTAATTAATCCTTTAGATACCAACAAGGCTAAATAACTGAACTTTTAAGTAGGCTTACAAAACTCATTTATATGTCTCATGACATATCTTCACAAACTGATCTGAAAACTATTTTTCATTAAAAATAATAAAAAACATATCATGGTGCCTCACGAAGATGAAATCTCCATTTCTTGGATAGATTGCGTGTTGAATAAATTTGACCAATATACTACATTATCCACTAATTTCAATAGCAGTTGGTCATGTGGGGGTTCCATTACTATTTATCTCTTTTAAAGGACTTTGAAACTCAAGTAGATCATGGTTTATTGGATATGAACTATAGTAATCCTAAAATTCTCTTTTTTATGGAACACCCAAAAGATTTATCAAATGTTTAAAAGAGACCTCCAGAACTTAAATAATTATTTTCATCATAACGATATTTATTTCCTATCAAAGAATAAATTCAAAATTTTCATAAAAATCCTTAACAAGTTTCTAGTAGAATAGATTTCCATTATATTTCAACCAATCAGCACATCCCTAATTCTAATCGCATTCCAAACCATCAATTTACTATATTGAAATAATTTTTCAATGAATTCCTTTTCTATAGAAATTAGAAAATTGATTAGATGTGAATTCCTTATCTCCACTGATGCATTTGGGTTGGATTTTTTCTTCTTTCAATTCTTTAAAGGAGGTGAGTGAATAGGAAATGTGGCTTCAAATGCATGCTTCAACATCAACATTTTTTATTTGAATCAGATGCTCAAAATGTTTGTCTTCAAGTAAGAGACAGGGTTCGATATATGAGGGTTTCAATTTTCATGAAAGGTTTTGAATGGAGGGAATATATTTTAGGGAAAATTCATGCATTGATTTAGATTCTAATTTGAATTTCATTTTGATAATTTAGGGAATAAAATAAAAATAAACTTAATTTAAATCCCATCAAAACATTTTCAAGAAAATTATAACTATTTAATAGACATGGTAGGTATACTAACCATGGACATGTAATAGAAAAGGTATGTTAGTTATACTGATCATGACCTCATAGTAGGTATATTAACCATATGGATAGAACATTCATGGTAGGTAAGTAGTGGTCGTACTCATGGAAATTATAGTGACCATGTGTGTTATGTTCTATAGTAGGTATACTAACCATATAAAAAACTAGTTATAGTAGGTATACTGATAGTATAACCAAAGAATCATGATTATTATACTGACCATGTGAACCATACTTCATGATTCCTTTAATAAAATCTCAGTAAACTTAAGTTAAGAAATTATAACAATAATAAATCAATTACAAAAGCTGAAACTAAATTGAAATAGTTAAATATAATTTATCAAACCCAATTCATGTTTGATAAAATTGATTCTCTCAAAATTAAAGGGGTTCATAAATATATAATCAAGATGATGTATAGTTCCAATTAATTCAAGATTTATATCCCCTTTTAGAAAATTATCTCTCAAAAAGTGATGTATTATATCAATATGTTTTGTTCAGGGATGTGATATAAGATTCTTAAAAATATGTACTACACTTTTATTATCACAATTTATAAAGATATGTCTAAATTGATATCTATATTTTATAAATGTATGTTTTATCCATAGAATTAGTGCACAGTAATTTCCCATGTCTATGTACTCAGATTCATTAGTGAATAATGCAAAGGTTTCTACTTCTTACTACACCAAGAAACTAGTTTCCTAAAAAGAGTCATGATCTAGAGGTTCTTTTCAATATAACTTATAACCATAAAAAACTACATCTGAATAACTAAATAAAAGAAATTTATATCCTTTAGAATATAATATTTCTAATTTGGTTGTACTTTTGAGGAATTTAAAAATTATTTTCATAAAAATTAAATGTATTTATTTTGGATCTAATTGAAAATGGACACACATGAACACACTAAATATAATATATGGTTGGCTGGTAGTTAATTATAGTAAAATTTCAATCATACCTCTATAATTGTCTTGATCAACTAATTTCCTAGTTTCATCAAGATCTAGTTAATATATTGTATGCATGGTAGTATCACTAACTTTAATAATATCCATAACAAAACATTTTAATAGAAGTTCAGTGTACTTGATTTGATTTAAAATAATTCCTTACTTATTATTAAAAATATGAAAACTAAGGAAGAATTTTGAAACTCCCATAAAACTCATTTCAATTTTATTTTTCATTATTTTTAAAAAATCGTCACACAAAGAGTTTTTCGATGATCGAAAAATAATATCATAAAAATAGATTTGTGTTACTAAAACATCCATTTAAATTATTTTAATAAATAAAGTAGGGTTATCTATTCCATTTGAAAAACATTTAGAAATAAAAATTGAGTTGAGCCTATCATACTAAGATCTAGGAGCTTGTTTTAAATGATATAAATAATTTGTTAATTTATAAACATGATTTGAAAAGTTAGGGTTTTTAAATCTAGAGGTTTTTCCGCAAAAACTATAAGGCCCCAGCCTTAAACCTTACTTAATCTTGAGTTATTACAAGATTACACATTGAGGATCTTTTCAGGTTTAGAGTTTTAGAGAATTAGATCATGAAACATTCATTACATTCCACATTTAAACAAAGTGGTTACATAAAAGACAATATTCATTCTTCCCATCAACGGAAACCTATTTAAAATTAAACACCGATTCTTTCTTGACACATCCTTGACACTATCATCACATCATGTACCTTTCCCTTGACCTGTGAAAAACATTTCAAAAACTTGGGATGAGCATAAAAAGCTCAGTAAGGGTTATAAAAATATTGAAAGGAAACATGAGTTCATATATACATAAGAATTAAATCATACTTTACCCATAAAACAAAGGAACTTTCATACCTCATCAACCCATGAATAAATCATAGAAATCATAAGACAAAAAGGTGACTTGAGGCATTCATAACATTCTTACGTAGGGAGTAACCCTCCTGGTTACGTTTGGAATACCCATCACAGTATATTCCCTAAATCTCTTCGTAGAAACCTTAACGTTTCACTCATTCGCGTTACCCAATGCATTGGAGAGCTATAACGGGCTCACCCGCCCTTAGTTTATCACGGAACCACCTGTTCTTCATAACAATGCCCAAGGACCATAACATAATCGGATCACATAAAACATGAATAAAGGAAACATAACATTTACACATTTCAATCACAATATAACATTTTAGGATATTGAAATAATGAAACCATTCAAAAAGAAACCATTTCCAAAACCATTTAAAACATTTAATAAAGAGATTTTTGAATCAAAGTGTCCCATACCACCTTGAAGCTTTTAAAATTTTAAGCCATTAATATCCATATAAATAAATCCTTAAAACCATTTTGAAAACATGGATATTAATAATAACAAATAATTAAAACATTTAAAACGATATTTTGGTTAAAGGGGTTTTACCAAAATTAGAGACACTTGAATACAATAATCGAGGAATAACATTTAGTCAGAACTTTATAATATCATGAGAATAAAAGGATTCATGATATAATACTCCAAAGGACAGTATATACACCATATAAGAGTGAATTGGTGCATAACAACAATGAACCCTCAATAGAAATGTCAAATGTGATGAAATCCCTTATAAAGAAGGTATCCTTAAATTAAGGATAAATCAATATCAAAATTATGTGTGACAAATATAAATACACCCAATATAATTGGATATTAAGTGTAAAACAATAAAAGGTCATTCACACATATTCAAAGGATGACATATTCAATGAGTACATGTTGAACCCAAAGAAATCGAAATTGGGTTAAAAAGTTCCCTTGACAGCCTAACGGCATCACATCAAAATGAGTTGATGAGAGATAAAAAGTGTATCTCATCACTTGGACATAAACTTTACATCAATAAGGATATATGATAACATATCCCAACATAACAATATGTAAATTAAAAGACCCAACAAAAGAAGTCTTTTAAAAAAGAAGAGGGTGAAAGGTCCCCTTACCGACTTGGGTAACTTTTGAAAAGTACACCCCATTGAAGAAGTGTCATACAATGAATATGTAAATACCCATAAATGGAATTATATTACAAAAGTAGTGTAATAATGGGTAGTACATAAACCACTCAAAGGAAATTGTGGCAAATGTAGCATAAATCTCACGGGAATAAAAGTGAGATGAAACATCTCTTACGGAAACTCGGCAACCTAACGGCGCCACTTAAAACTTCCAAAGAGGATTGATGAGAGGAAATAGGGTCTCTCATCTTTTGAACATAATAAGTACAGTGGGAGTAATATAAAATAACATCCCAGTCATAATAAAGATGAGCTTAAAAGGAATGACATAAAAGAGTGTACTTAAAAAGAAAGAGAGGAGTAGGATCCCTTACCTCGGGTCTGACTTGACTTGATCATTCTTTAATCTCCTGAATAATAAACTTGAGTTAATTTCTACTTCCTTAAGAACCTTTTTCAAGTTAATTATTCCTTTTATACCACTTATTACCATGTCATAAACATTATGTAATCATTTAAGTTAATAATATTTTTTTTGCCGATATTTGGTTCTTAAGTCGAAAGTGGACTTCTTACAATTACATGTTGTTCGTGTGGCAAAATGTTTATTATATCCAGAATTTTATTCATGATTTAGATATCATATATGTCATATATATCCAGTACATTCATGCATTTATAACATTACATAATCATTTAGAGGTAAGAAATGAAATGCACCGTTCATGGAGACGGTAAGCCGTACGTACGCATGAACGCTACTTTCATTTCTATTTCGTATTTTATAGAATGGAATAATAATTATATAAAGGTATATTATAATTCCAGTATAATATCATATATAATATCATATTTCCATCCTTTATACATCCCACATATGGTATTTAACGAATCAAATCACTTTGAGGGGGCGGTAGTCCGCACTTCCTTAAATGAAGATATCGCGTATACCCATAATGGAAGCCATAAAGGTAAGACAAAAATGAAAAATACAGAAGCATAAGAAAAACATAAACATATTATATATCATATATAAAAATATTGACATCATAATGGCCACCTTTGAAGGTGTTAAATGAGTATTGAACAATCATCGTTTCGGGAGGCAGAATTTCACCATCCACGGAAACCGTATGTTCTTTAACCATTTGATGTAGTTGTGTGAGAGTGTAGCTCGAATAAATCTTATAACAACATCCTAGTATATTGAAGATACTGGTTTTGTTACAAAAAAAAAAGATTTTAGGGGGTTGGAGAAGTAAAATAAAACAAATGAACATGAGAGAATGAATTACCTTTAAAAGTGTAACTCCTTTTGATTTGAGCCTAAAGGCTTCCTTTGAAAGGATTATGCCCAAAGGGAATCATCTAGGATGAGGAGAGGGATTGAGAGAGAGTAAATGGGCAGGGGTTGGCCGAGCCAAAGGCTTGATGAGTGCGTGAAAAGAGGTAGAGGTGGGGGCCTTTTATAAGAGGAGAGGAGGGACACTTTTGAAAAGTAAAGAAATATTACTTTATTTGAAAATGTGTTTCGGTTTTAAAAGGTCCCACATTGATATAATTCGTGTATAAGGTTATAAAGGTTCTAAATCCACCCATCCAATAAGTTTTGGACATGTGTAGTTCATAGATTTTACATTATCTTTCCATTTTATTTTAATCGTTAAATAATGATGTCATCACTGCATCATTATGATGTCATAAATAATTTAATTTATTTAATGTCTAAAAATTATAAAAAAATTACTATGATGTATTAAATCTTTTTAGATTTCTAATGAATATTTATAATCAAAAATATGACTTGTATAACCCCACTTAAAATTTTTTTTAGTAAAACATATCATGTTTGTGTCAATTTTACTTTTACATTAAATAAAATGTTATTTATGTCATTTCCCAACCAAAGTGTCTCCATGGGGTCCCCAAGTTGGCCCATGGCTTGTCTTGGTCGGCCATGACTCAACCAATAATGTTGGGACATGTGTCTAGGTCATTTCATATCATTAAAGCATTATTTATACCTTAAACTACACTAATTACCACTAATCGCGATTAAAAACTTAATAAGTTACTATTCACCAAAAAATTATTTTAATCTCATTGAACCACATTTTACTTCTTAATGACAACCATGTATGCCGGATTTTTGAAATTCAAAACACATTAGTGGTAAACTTTAATTTAACTGAAAAATCAGTTTGCTTGATTACCATTTAGTGGTTTCACTATTCATCAAAAATTGAAGTTTTTCAGAAAATTACCAAAACTTCACCCTAAGCTATATTTGATATTCCGAATTCAAAAATGAAGTCCGTTTTAAAAAATTCAAAATATATTAGTCACATTAATTAATTTAATAATTAATTCCCGCTGTCAGAGCAAATAGTGTGTTTTTATAAAACAATAAGTATCAAAAGATTGACACTAGTTTAAGTCTGATTTCAAAGTGAAATTAATTCCAACGACCACTATTGGATTTAATGGTAAAAATATTTTCTAATTTCACTTTAAAAACAATTCAAAATATAATCTAATCATATAAATAAATTAGATTAAAAAGAGGTTTTGAATTAAAATACAACATTTTACACTATTCATTAAAAAAATGAACATTATCGGAAAGATACCAAAAATTTACACAAAGTAAATTTTGATGTCCCGATTCTTAAGAAGAGTTTTATTTGGTCAAATAGAATGTATAAGAGTGAACAAAACTATATTTAATGATGGTTCTCCATCAAAAGGCGATAAGTGAACCTTTAGTGAAAACTAGGGCATATATGCCTAAAATTGAATTCTTTCTGTATTTTAAGCCTCTATCCTTTATTGGATAAATGTAAAAACATTTAAAAACATATATAATCATATTTTAGTTATTTCTATCCATTCCCTCCAATACAACGACTACATGTTAACTACCATTTAAAATAATATTATTAGAGTGCAACGTAAGATTCCCAAGAAACTCGTTGTTGCGTGTTGGGTACGCCATCGAGCATAGCATCCCCTTTAAAGTCATATTAATATTTTATTCACAAATAGGGATAAATATGAAAATTTCATATTCTTTATTTACCTGGGGTGTTACATCCTTCCCCCTTTTAGGAATTGCGTCCTCGCAATTTTAAAATTGCGCTTGGAAACATCCTTGAAAGTCCCACATCGGAACAAGAGTTGGTAAAACAAACACTTTAAAATAAAGAGAGATAAGTATAAAGGTCACCCGAGTTAACCCATACTAGGATTACAAGTATGAAAATATGGACATGGAGGAAAAAACAAAGGGTCATGTTCTGATGGAGAGTGATAGAAAACATGTTTAGGAGAAAGTTAACCATGAGAAAATCACAAACTTGTGATGGGTTAAACGGTATTCGATTCCCCAGTAGGGAAAGTTAATAGACAACATTTTTGTTTTAAGTTAATTTTTATTGAGGAATTTATTCATAAGGAAACATAATCACTTATCATATTGACTTTCAACTTTTATTAGATTCCTTACACAAACTCATATTTTCTCCAAAAGACGAGTATTTAGGAAGACTTTTTCACATTAAGAGTACTATAATCAACTTCTAGAGAATCACCTAATCCACAAAATAGAACTATATAATTCCCATGTCTTTATACTTTAACCAAAACCAAAACCAAAAAGGCTAGTACAAGATCAGATAATCCAGAAAAGGATAACCCTTTATAAAAAGAAAATCTATTCTTAATCTCCAAAATTTGTCCAAAAAAACCCAAAGTTCAATGAGGACCATTAGATAAACAATTTGTCCATAAAATTCTTCAAAGTAAACCAAAATAAGATTTAAACCCAAATATTTGAAGGATTTAGTCACATAGTCTTCCAAGTTAAATCGTAACATTTATCTCCAAACAACATCAGTTGCTCCTAAAGTCTCGTATTGAAAAGTAATTAACCTAATCACATATCCTCCATGATAGGATAATCGTTTTCATAAATAACCCAAAATCAACTTACTATTAATTCATAAAATCATATAACTAGAAAGAATCAGTCAAACTAACCAGGGACTTCACGTAGTCCAGTAGTAGACGATAAATACGAGTCGCACTTTGGTTGTGGGTTCGATTCCCGCAGCTTTGTCCGACGCGACGGGTAGTCACACGGTCTGCGTGTTGTCCCTTTTTCCAAAACTATATAATTCTTAAAACATTCCCAAAAATGAGATAAAATCTTCAAGAATAATCATAACATATTTTAACCTCAAGTTTATCTCATTCCTTTCATTTTCCATCATATCATAGAGTAACCCATAATTACCTAAAAATTAAGTATCATATAAACCCTAATGGTTACCTTAATAATTATTACCTGAATTTCCACATCGAATTGGCCATCTCGTACATGATGCATTAGAGAACTCACCAAGGTTAAAGTGGTTGATCATGAATCCTTGATAGTTTGTTTAGAACAACTATGAGATTCCTCATTGAATCCCCCATCTCATCCAGTATCTTAATTAGAGAACCACCACAGTTTCCTTGAAAACCATTGTCACTTTGGTGCCTGCTAGATCTAGCCATTTACTAAAACCAAAAAGGTCAGTGTGAGTATATCAACAAAACCATCGTGTACTAATGAGGAAGGTAAACACTAAGATACACTTACTCATTCACTTTATCTAAAACTAGGACTCTTTCTGAAATCCTAACCATTATGGTAATGTCACTTATGATTAAAGAATACCCTAACCTCTAAAGTTATTTAACCGACCTTTGATACCAACTATAAGGCCCCAGCCTTAAACCATACTTAATCTTGATTTATTACAATATTACACATTGAGGATCTTTTCAGGTTTAGAGTTTTAGAGAATTAGATCATGAAACATTCATTACATTCCACATTTAAACAAAGTGGTTACATAAAAGACAATATTCATTCTTCCCATCAACGGAAACCTATTTAAAATTAAACACAGATTCTTTCTTGACACATCCTTGACACTATCATCAAATCATGTACCTTTCCCTTGACCTGTGATAAACATTTCAAAAACATGGTATGAGCATAAAAAGCTCAGTAAGGGTTATAAAAATATGGAAAGGAAACATGAGTTCATATATACATAAGAATGAAATCATACTTTACCCATAAAACAAAGGCACTTTCATACCTCATCAAACCATGAATAAATCATAGAAATCATAAGACAAAAAGGTGACTTGAGGCATTTATAACATTCTTACGTAGGGAGTAACCCTCTTGGTTACGTTTGGAATACCCATCACAGTATATTCCCTAAATATCTTTGGAGAAACCTTAACGTTTCACTCCTTCGCGTTACCCAATGCATTGGAGAGCTATAACGGGCTCACCCGCCCTTAGTTTATCACGGAACCACCCGTTCTTCATAACAATGCCCAAGGACCATAACATAATCGTATCACATAAAACATGAATAAAGGAAACATAACATTGACACATTTCAATCACAATATAACATTTTAGGATATTGAAATAATGAAACCATTCAAAAAGAAACCATTTCCAAAACCATTTAAAACATTTAATAAATAGATTTTTGAATCAAAGTGTCCCATACCACCTTGAAGCTTTTACCATTTTAAGCCATTAATATCCATATAAATAAATCCTTAAAACCATTTTGAAAACATGGATATTAATAAGAACAAATAATTAAAACATTTAAAACGATATTTTGGTTAAAGGGGTTTTACCAAAATTTGAGACACTTGAATACAATAATCGAGGAATAACATTTAGTCAGAACTTTATAATATCATGAGAATAAAAGGATTCATGATATAATACTCCAAAGGACAGTATATACACCATATAAGAGTGAATTGGTGCATAACAACAATGAACCCTCAATAGAAATGTCAAATGTGATGAAATCCCTTATAAAGAAGGTATCCTTAAATTAAGGATAAATCAATATCAAAATTATGTGTGACAAATATAAATACACCCAATATAATTGGATATTAAGTGTAAAACAATAAAAGGTCATTCACACATATTCAAAGGATGACATATTCAATGACTACATGTTGAACCCAAAGAAATCGAAATTGGGTTAAAAAGTTCCCTTGACAGCCTAACGGCATCACATCAAAATGAGTTGATGAGAGATAAAAAGTGTATCTCATCACTTGGACATAAAATTTAAATCAATAAGGATATATGATAACATATCCCAACATAACAATATGTAAATTAAAATACCCAACAAAAGAAGTCTTTTAAAAAAGAAGAGGGTGAAAGGTCCCCTTACCGACTTGGGTAACTTTCGAAAAGTACACCCCATTGAAGAAGTGTCATACAATGAATATGTAAATACCCATAAATGTAATTATATTAAAAAAGGAGTGTAATAATGGGTAGTACATAAACCACTCAAAGGAAATTGTGGCAAATGTAGCATAAATCTCACGGGAATAAAAGTGAGATGAAACATCTCTTACGGAAACTCGACAGCCTAACGGCGCCACTTAAAACTTCCAAAAAGGATTGATGAGAGGAAATAGGGTCTCTCATCTTATGAACATAATAAGTACAGTGGGAGTAATATAAAATAACATCCCAGTCATAAGAAATATGAGCTTAAAAGGAATGACATAAAAGAGTGTACTTAAAAAGAAAGAGAGGAGTAGGATCCCTTACCTCGGGCCCGACTTGACTCGATCGTTCTTTAATCTCCTGAATAATAAACTTGAGTTAATTTCTACTTCCTTAAGAACCTTTTTCAAGTTAATTATTCCTTTTATACCACTTATTACCATGTCATAAACATTATGTAATCATTTAAGTTAATAATATTTGTTTTGCCGACATTTGGTTCTTAAGTCGAAAGTGGACTTCTTACAATTACATGTTGTTCGTGTGGCCAAATGTTTATTATATCCAGAATTGTATTCATGATTTAGATATAATATATGTCATATATATCCAGTACATGCATGAATTTATAACATTACATAATAATTTAGAGGTAAGAAATGAAATGCACCGTTCATGGAGACGGTATGCCGTACGTACGCATGAACGCTACTTTCATTTCTATTTCGTATTTTATAGAATGGAATAATAATTATATAAAGGTATATTATAATTCCAGTATAATATCATATATAATATCATATTTCCATCCTTTATACATCCCACATATGGTATTTAACGAATCAAATCACTTTGAGGGGGCGGTAGTCCGCACTTCCTTAAATGAAGATATCGCGTATACCCATAATGGAAGCCATAAAGGTAAGACAAAAATGAAAAATACAGAAGCATAAGGAAAACATAAACATATTATATATCATATATAAATATAGTGACATCATAATGGCCACCTTTGAAGGTGTTAAATGAGTATTGAACAATCATCGTTTCGGGAGGCAGAATTTCACCATCCACAGAAACCGTATGTTCTTTAACCATTTGATGTAGTTTTGTGAGAGTGTAGCTCGAATAAATCTTATAACAACATCCTAGTATATTGAAGATACTGGTGTTGTTACAAAAAAAATAAATAAAAAGAGTTTAGGGGGTTGGAGAAGCAAAATAAAACAAATGAACATGAGAGAAAGAATTACCTTTAAAAGTGTAACTCCTTTTGATTTGAGCCTAAAGGCTTCCTTTGAAAGGATTCTTCCCAAAGGGAATCCTCTAGGATGAGGAGAGGGATGGAGAGAGAGTAAATGGGCAGGGGATGGACGAGCCAAAGGCTTGATGAGTGTGTGAAAAGAGGTAGAGGTGGGGGCCTTTTATAAGAGGAGAGGAGGGACACTTTTGGAAAGTAAAGAAATATTACTTTATTTGAAAATGTGTTTCGGTTTTAAAAGGTCCCACATTGATATAATTCGTGGATAAGGTTATAAATGTTCGAAATCCACCCATCCAATAAGTTTTTGACATGTGTAGTTCCTAGATTTTACATTATCTTTCCATTTTATTTTAATCGTTAAATAATGATGTCATCACTGCATCATTATGATGTCATAAATAATTTAATTTATTTAATGTCTAAAAATTATAAAAAAAATTTCTATGATGTAGGAAATCTTTTTATCTTTCCAATTAATATTTATAATCAAAAATATGACTTGTATAACCCCACTTAAAAATTAGTTTAGTAAAACATATCATGTTTGTGTCAATTTTACTTTTACATTAAATAAAATGTTATTTATGTCATTTCCCAACCAAAGTGTCTCCATGGGGTCCCCAAGTTGTCCCATGGCTTTTCTTGGTCGGCCATGACTCAACCAATAAGTTTGGGACATGTGTCTAGGTCATTTCATATCATTAAAGCATTATTTATACCTTAAACTACACTAATTACCACTAATCGCGATTAAAAACTTAATAAGTTACTATTCACCAAAAAATTATTTTAATCTCATTGAACCACATTTTACTTCTTAATGAAAACCATGTATGTCGGATTTTTGAAATTCGAAACACATTAGTGGTAAACTTTCATTTAACTGAAAAATCAGTTTGCTTGATTACCACTTAGTGGTTTCACTATTCATCAAAAATTGAAGTTTTTTAGAAAATTACCAAAACTTCACCCTAAGCTATATTTGATATTATGAATTCAAAAATGAAGTCCGTTTTACAAAATTCAAAACATATTAGTCCCATTAATTAATTTAATAATTAATTCCCGCTGTCAGAGCAAATAGCCTGTTTTTATAAAACAATAAGTATCAAAAGATTGACACTAGTTTAAGTCTGATTTCAAAGTGAAATTAATTCCAACGACCACTATTGGATTTAATGGTAAAAATATTTTCTAATTTCACTTTAAAAATAATTCAAAATATAATCTAATCATATAAATAAATTAGATTAAAAAGAGGTTTTGAATTAAAATACAACATTTTACACTATTCATTAAAAAAAATGAACATTATCGGAAAGATACCAAAAATTTACACAAAGTAAATTTTGATGTCCTAATTCTTAAGAAGAGTTTTATTTGGTCAAATAGAATGTATAAGAGTGAACAAAACTATATTTAATGATGGTTCTCCATCAAAAGGCGATAAGTGAACCTTTAGTGAAAACTAGGGCATATATGCCTAAAATTGAATTCTTTCCGTATTTTAAGCCTCTATCCTTTATTGGATAAATGTAAAAACATTTAAAAACATATATAATCATATTTTAGTTATTTCTATCCATTCCCTCCAATACAACGGCTACATGTTAACTACCATTTAAAATAATATTATTAGAGTGCAACGTAAGATTCCCAAGAAACTCGTTGTTGCGTGTTGGGTACGCCATCGAGCATAGCGTCCCCTTTAAAGTCATATTAATATTTTATTCACAAATAGGGATAAATATGAAAATTTCATATTCTTTATTTACCTGGGGTGTTACATCCTTCCCCCCTTTTGGGAATTGCGTCCTCGCAATTTTAAAATTGCGCTTGGAAACATCCTTGAAAGTCCCACATCGGAACAAGAGTTGGTAAAACAAACACTTTAAAATAAAGAGAGATAAGTATAAAGGTCACCCGAGTTAACCCATACTAGGATTCCAAGTCTGAAAATATGGACATGGAGGAAAAAACAAAGGGTCATGTTCTGATGGAGAGTGATAGAAAACATGTTTAGGAGAAAGTTAACCATGAGAAAATCACAAACTTGTGATGGGTTAAACGGTATTCGATTCCCCAGTAGGGAAAGTTAATAGACAACATTTTTGTTTTAAGTTACTTTTTATTGAGGAATTTATTCATAAGGAAACATAATCACTTATCATATTGACTTTCAACTTTTATTAGATTCCTTACACAAACTCATATTTTCTCCAAAAGACGAGTATTTAGGAAGACTTGTTCACATTAAGAGTACTATAATCAAATTCTAGAGAATCACCTAATCCACAAAATAGAACTATATACTTCCCATGTCTTTAGACTTTAACCAAAACCAAAACGAAAAAGGCTAGTACAAGATCAGATAATCCAGAAAAGGATAACCCTTTATAAAAAGAAAATCTATTCTTAATCTCCAAAATTTTTCCAACAAAACCCAAAGTTCAACGAGGACCATTAGATAAACAATTTGTCCATAAAATTCTTCAAAGTAAACCAAAATAAGATTTAAACCCAAATATTTGAAGGATTTAGTCACATAGTCTTCCAAGTTAAATCGTAACATTTATCTCCAAACAACATCAGTTGCTCCTAAAGTCTCGTATTGAAAAGTAATTAACCTAATCACATATCCTCCATGATAGGATAATCGTTTTCATAAATAACCCAAAATCAACTTACTCTTAATTCATAAAATCATATAACTAGAAATAATCAGTCAAACTAACCAGGGACTTCACGTAGTCCAGTGGTAGACGATAAATACCAGTCGCACTTTGGTTGTGGGTTCGATTCCCGCAGCTTTGTCTGATGCGACGGGTAGTCACACGGTCTGTGTGTTGTCCCTTTTTCCAAAACTATATAATTCTTAAAACATTCCCAAAAATGAGATAAAATCTTCAAGAATAATCATAACATATTTTAACCTCAAGTTTATCTCATTCCTCTCATTTTCCATCATATCATAGAGTAACCCATAATTACCTAAAAATTAAGTATCATATAAACCCTAATGGTTACCTTAATAATTATTACCTGAATTTACACATCGAATTGGACATCTCGTACATGATGCATTAGAGAACTCACCAAGGTTGAAGTGGTTGATCATGAATCCTTGATAGTTTGTTTAGAACAACTATGAGATTCCTCATTGAATCCCCCATCTCATCCAGTATCTTAATTAGAGAACCACCACAGTTTCCTTGAAACCCATTGTCACTTTGGTGCCTGCTAGATCCAGCCATTTACTGAAACCAAAAAGGTCAGTGTGAGTATATCAACAAAACCATCTTGTACTAATGAGGAAGGTAAACACTAAGATACACTTACTCATTCACTTTATCTAAAACTAGGACTCTTTCTGAAATCCTAACCATTATGGTAATGTCACTTATGCTTAAAGAATACCCTAACCTCTAAAGTTATCTAAACCGACCTTTGATACCAACTATAAGGTCCCAGCCTTAAACCTTACTTAATCTTGAGTTATTACAAGATTACACATTGAGGATCTTTTCAGGTTTAGAGTTTTAGAGAATTAGATCATGAAACATTCATTACATTCCACATTTAAACAAAGTGGTTACATAAAAGACAATATTCATTCTTCCCATCAACGGAAACCTATTTAAAATTAAACACAGATTCTTTCTTGACACATCCTTGACACTATCATCACATCATGTACCTTTCCCTTGACCTGTGAAAAACATTTCAAAAACTTGGGATGAGCATAAAAATCTCAGTAAGGGTTATAAAAATATGGAAAGGAAACATGAGTTCATATATACATAAGAATGAAATCATACTTTACCCATAAAACAAAGGCACTTTCATACCTCATCAAACCATGAATAAATCATAGAAATCATAAGACAAAAAGGTGACTTGAGGCATTCATAACATTCTTACGTAGGGAGTAACCCTCTTGGTTACGTTTGGAATACCCATCACAGTATATTCCCTAAATCTCTTCAGAGAAACCTTAACGTTTCACTCCTTCGCGTTACCCAATGCATTGGAGAGCTATAACGGGCTCACCCGCCCTTAGTTTATCACGGAACCACCCGTTCTACATAACAATGCCCAAGGACCATAACATAATCGTATCACATAAAACATGAATAAAGGAAACATAACATTGACACATTTCAATCACAATATAACATTTTAGGATATTGAAATAATGAAACCATTCAAAAAGAAACCATTTCCAAAACCATTTAAAACATTTAATAAAGAGATTTTTGAATAAAAGTGTCCCATACCACCTTGAAGCTTTTAACATTTTAAGCCATTAATATCCATATAAATAAATCCTTAAAACCATTTTGAAAACATGGATATTAATAAGAACAAATAATTAAAACATTTAAAACGATATTTTGGTTAAAGGGGTTTTACCAAAATTAGAGATACTTGAATACAATAATCGAGGAATAACATTTAGTCAGAACTTTATAATATCATGAGAATAAAAGGATTCATGATATAATACTTCAAAGGACAGTATATACACCATATAAGAGTGAATTGGTGCATAACAACAATGAACCCTCAATAGAAATGTCAAATGTGATGAAATCCCTTATAAAGAAGGTATCCTTAAATTAAGGATAAATCAATATCAAAATTATGTGTGACAAATATAAATACACCCAATATAATTGGATATTAAGTGTAAAACAATAAAAGGTCATTCACACATATTCAAAGGATGACATATTCAATGACTACATGTTGAACCCAAAGAAATCGAAATTGGGTTAAAAAGTTCCCTTGACAGCCTAACGGCATCACATCAAAATGAGTTGATGAGAGATAAAAAGTGTATCTCATCACTTGGACATAAAATTTACATCAATAATGATATATGAGAACATATCCCAACATAACAATATGTAAATTAAAATACCCATCAAAAGAAGTCTTTTAAAAAAGAAGAGGGTGAAAGGTCCCCTTACCGACTTGGGTAACTTTCAAAAAGTACACCCCATTGAAGAAGTGTCATAAAATGAATATGTAAATACCCATAAATGGAATTATTTTACAAAAGGAGTGTAATAATGGGTAGTACATAAACCACTCAAAGGAAATTGTGGCAAATGTAGCATAAATCTCACGGGAATAAAAGTGAGATGAAACATCTCTTACGGAAACTCGGCAGCCTAACGGCGCCACTTAAAACTTCCAAAAAGGATTGATGAGAGGAAATAGGGTCTCTCATCTTATGAACATAATAATTACAGTGGGAGTAATATAAAATAACATCCCAGTCATAAGAAAGATGAGCTTAAAAGGAATGACATAAAAGAGTGTACTTAAAAAGAAAGAGAGGAGTAGGATCCCTTACCTCGGGTCCGACTTGACTCGATCGTTCTTTAATCTCCTGAATAATAAACTTGAGTTAATTTCTACTTCCTTAAGAACCTTTTTCAAGTTAATTATTCCTTTTATACCACTTATTACCATGTCATAAACATTATGTAATCATTTAAGTTAATAATATTTGTTTTGCCGGCATTTGGTTCTTAAGTCGAAAGTGGACTTCTTACAATTACATGTTGTTCGTGTGGCCAAATGTTTATTATATCCAGAATTGTATTCATGATTTAGATATCATATATTTCATATATATCCAGTACATGCATGCATTTATAACATTACATAATCATTTAGAGGTAAGAAATGAAATGCACCGTTCATGGAGACGGTATGCCGTACGTACGCATGAACGCTACTTTCATTTCTATTTCGTATTTTATAGAATGGAATAATAATTATATAAAGGTATATTATAATTCCAGTATAATATCATATATAATATCATATTTCCATCCTTTATACATCCCACATATGGTATTTAACGAATCAAATCACTTTGAGGGGGCGGTAGTCCGCACTTCCTTAAATGAAGATATCGCGTATACCCATAATGGAAGCCATAAAGGTAAGACAAAAATGAAAAATACAGAAGCATAAGGAAAACATAAACATATTATATATCATATATAAATATAGTGACATCATAATGGCCACCTTTGAAGGTGTTAAATGAGTATTGAACAATCATCGTTTCGGGAGGCAGAATTTCACCATCCACGGAAACCGTATGTTCTTTAACCATTTGATGTAGTTTTGTGAGAGTGTAGCTCGAATAAATATTATAAAAACATCCTAGTATATTGAAGATACTGGTGTTGTTACAAAAAAAAAAGAGTTTAGGGGGTTGGAGAATCAAAATAAAACAAATGAACATGAGAGAAAGAATTACCTTTAAAAGTGTAACTCCTTTTGATTTGAGCCTAAAGGCTTCCTTTGAAAGGATTATGCCCAAAGAGAATCCTCTAGGATGAGGAGAGGGATGGATAGATAGTAAATGGGCAGGGTTTGGCCGAGCCAAAGGCTTGATGAGTGTGTGAAAAGAGGTAGAGGTGGGGGCCTTTTATAAGAGGAGAGGAGGGACACTTTTGGAAAGTAAAGAAATATTACTTTATTTGAAAATGTGTTTCGGTTTTAAAAGGTCCCACATTGATATAAATCGTGGATAAGGTTATAAAGGTTCGAAATCCACCCATCCAATAAGTTTTGGACATGTGTAGTTTATAGATTTCACATTATCTTTCCATTTTATTTTAATCGTTAAATAATGATGTCATCACTGCATCATTATGATGTCATAAATAATTTAATTTATTTAATGTCTAAAAATTATAAAAAAATTACTATGATGTAGGAAATACTTTTAGCTTTCCAATTAATATTTATAATCAAAAATATGACTTGTATAACCCCACTTAAAAATTGTTTTAGTAAAACATATCATGTTTGTGTCAATTTTACTTTTACATTAAATAAAATGTTATTTATGTCATTTCCCAAACAAAGTGTCTCCATGGGGTCCCCAAGTTGGCCCATGTCTTGTCTTGGTCGGCCATGACTCAACCAATAAGGTTGGGACATGTGTCTAGGTCATTTCATATCATTAAAGCATTATTTATACCTTAAACTACACTAATTACCACTAATCGCGATTAAAAACTTAATAAGTTACTATTCACCAAAAAATTATTTTAATCTCATTGAACGACATTTTACTTCTTAATGACAACCATGTATGTCGGATTTTTGAAATTCAAAACACATTAGTGTTAAACTTTCATTTAACTGAAAAATCAGTTTGCTTGATTACCACTTAGTGGTTTCACTATTCATCAAAAATTAAAGTTTTTCAGAAAATTACCAAAACTTCACCCTAAGCTATATTTGATATTCTGAATTCAAAAATGAAGTCCGTTTTACAAAATTCAAAACATATTAGTCACATTAATTAATTTAATAATTAATTCCCGCTGTCAGAGCAAATAGCGTGTTTTTATAAAACAATAAGTATCAAAAGATTGACACTAGTTTAAGTCTGATTTCAAAGTGAAATTAATTCCAACGACCACTATTGGATTTAATGGTAAAAATATTTTCTAATTTCACTTTAAAAACAATTCAAAATATAATCTAATCATATAAATAAATTAGATTAAAAAGAGGTTTTGAATTAAAATACAACATTTTACACTATTCATTAAAAAAATGAACATTATCGGAAAGATACCAAAAATTTACACAAAGTAAATTTTGATGTCACGATTCTTAAGAAGAGTTTTATTTGGTCAAATAGAATGTATAAGAGTGAACAAAACTATATTTAATGATGGTTCGCCATCAAAAGGCGATAAGTGAACCTTTAGTGAAAACTAGGGCATATATGCCTAAAATTGAATTCTTTCCGTATTTTAAGCATCTATCCTTTATTGGATAAATGTAAAAACATTTAAAAACATATATAATCATATTTTAGTTATTTATATCCATTCCCTCCAATACAACGGCTACATGCTAACTACCATTTAAAATAATATTATTAGAGTGCAACGTAAGATTCCCAAGAAACTCGTTGTTGCGTGTTGGGTACGCCATCGAGCATAGCGTCCCCTTTAAAGTCATATTAATATTTTATTCACAAATAGGGATAAATATTAAAATGTCATATTCTTTATTTAACTGGGGTGTTACAAAAACAACCACAAATATATAACCATTTAATAATGAACTCTTGAAATTCATTTTATATAATTTTAAATCCAAATGTTTTTCATAAGATAAAAACATTTTAATATCTTAAATTATATCTACTACTGAAAGGTTTTATCATGGTCAATACCTTCCTCTTTACTATATCCATGTGAAACAAATCTAACTTTATTTCTAATTATAGTGCATAAATAATATACTTTGTTTCAAAACACCCATTTAAATCCAATAGAGAGGTAGTCCTTAGGTATTTTAACTTGTTCTAAGACTTAATTTATTTCAAACTAATTTAGTTCCTATCTCATTTCAATTACCCAAAATTTTTCCCTTGTTGTTTCTATGATTTTCTTAGGCTTAATCTATAACCATATGGCTTGATGTTCAAGCTGATTTCTTAGAGAATATATATTTTTACCTCTATCTAGTTCTCTAAAAAAACATCTAAAGGATGGTCTATATTATTCCTAATATCTCTAGGGATAGAAGTATTTGATACTTAATTATCTTATATAGGTTCAGGTTCAAATAGTTCCTCAAAAATATTAGATTTTTCTATAGTAGGTTTGACATAATTATCACTCGGTTTAGCATTAATATCTAAATTTGAAATTTTATCTTCAATATTTTATAATGAAGTCTTAGGATCATGTGGATATGACTCATCAAATTTGATATATACAGATTCTTCCCCAATCTTGGTCCTTTTATTGAATACCCAGTTTGATTTACTGGAAGTTGAGTATACAAGGAAAAATATTTCTTCACTTTTCGATACAAATTTATATAATTTTTTTTATTGAGTATAAAGACTTTATAGCTAAAAAATTTAAAGTATTAAACTTTTGGTTTTCTACTATTACATAATTCATTTGGGGTCTTCTTTAAAAGTGTTCTAATTATAAATATATTAATAATATAAACATCAGTATTCAAAACAACTTCCCAAAAATAAACATGTAAATCAAACTCATTCAACATGGTAGAGGAAATTTCTTAAAGGGTTATACTTCTTATTTATACTACACCATTCTTTTGTGGGGTTTTAGGAGAATAAAATATTAGAATTATCCATGTTATGATAATAGAGATTAAAACTATTAATTTTCAAAATCATGGTCATGATAAATTATTAATATTTTAATTCTAATTCTAGTAATATTCTTTACAGATTTTTCATACATGGAAAAATAAGAACAAGCTTCACTTTTTGTGAGCTAGAAAAAATAACGAGGTGTATCTAAAAAATTCATCTACTGAAACCTAATCATAGTTCCTCTCATTTAAACTAGAAACTCTAGAGGGTAAAAATAAGTCTATTTGAACCAAATCTAGGGTTAGAGAATTTAAAACTTCTTTTTTTGGTTTTAAATATATTTTTATTTTGGTTCCCCTTTTGACAAGGGTTACAAACTTCGTCTTTTGGGTATTCTAGTTTCGGGAGGTCCTTTACTAACCTTTTCCTAGTTAGCTTCCTAAGTGAGAATAGGTTCAAATTGCCTAGTTTCATATTCTAAATCTAATACTCCTTATGAAAGGCACTTAAATAATAAATATTCTAAGAAAATAATAGATTTAAATAACCAACATAAACATTTCCATTTCAAAAAAAGTAAAAACTAAAACATGCTTATAATCATAAACCTTATAGGAATTGTTCTCAAATTTAACATGGTAACCATTATCAAAAATTTGTGAGATATTAATAAATTTATATTTAAATCCATATATAAATAATATTTTAGAAATTGAAATAGTACCAAATTTACCGATTTGGCCAAGTTCAATTATTTTTCCTTTGCCGTTGTCACAAAAAATGAAATATACACCATCAAATTTGATAATTTTATTAAATATTGAGTAGTCCCTAATCATGTGTACAGAATATTCACTATTCATATACCATAAGTTTTTACTATAAATCTTCAATCAATTTTCCTATAGCATGTTTTTAAATAAGAAATGATTTTGGTACCCATAATTTTTTGGGTCCAGAAATATTAGTAATAGAGGCCTTAAAAATAAAAATTTGTTTAACCAATTTCCAATAAAAATATTTTAAAATTTTAGATATAAAAAATTTGTTCCTTCCATAATGATTAAAATTATTTATTGAAATAGAAAAACTAGAACAAGGAAAAAATATATTCTTATAAATTTTCCTCTGTCTAGGTTGGTAACTAATTCCAGTAGTATATTTAGGAGTGGTTTGCTTACTAAGAATATAAGTTAGATTTTTTATACCATTAGTAAATATTTCCATATCCTTATTAATTTTATCATTAGATAATTTAATTTTAATATTTTCTTTTAATAACTGATCATTCTTAACCTTCTCTATATAAACATTGTATTTAAAGTGATCTGAAAAAGAATGATGCTTCCTTAAAAAATTTTATTTATCTTTTAACTCATCAGATTTTTCTTATAAAATATTAAAATATTATAATAGATTATCATTGGAAATTTTTTATTCATTATTTTCATTCTCAAAAATATTATAAATAGGTTCAGTAGATACTGTAAAAATAGTTAATACTTCATATGTGTTTTTCATGAAACATATATTTTCACTATCATCTCTATCTTATCTTATTAAGTCAAAATAACTTGAGTTTTCCTCAAAGTCACTCCATGTGGATTTCATATCCTTTTTATACCATTTGCCTTTTTCCTCATACTTTTTATTATATTTATGATTAGTAAAATATGATTTTATGTGTCCTTTTATTTTACACTCGTAGAATATTATTTCATTAGTGGAATCATCCTTCTTACAATCTTTTCACCAATTTCTTTTATTGTCATACTTACCATAGTAATTTGATTTATTGAACAATTTATTCTTCTTATAGAACTTCTTGAATCTTTTGTCTATGTGATTCATTTTCTCATCATTTCCAATAGATGATTCAATATCACTATAACTTTCATCTATGACCTTTTTTTTAGTTTAGAGTCATAATACATGAAGGCTGTTGACTTCCTCTTAGTTTCATCATCATATTTTTTGACTTATAATCCCTCCTCATATATCATGAGTTTTCTAATGATTTTATTCATTATTAATGAACTAATTTCATAGAATTCTACGATGGAAACAATAACACCCCAAAATATTAATGGGTTAAAATACTAAATTATATAACTCATTTCAATAAGGTATACCATTATTTTCAAAAGCCTGCCAAATTAAAACTCCACAGTTAAGCATATTTTACTTCGAGTAGTGATTGGGATGGGTGACCTCCTGGAAAGTTTCTCAAGGTGTATCTAAGTGATTAAAAAGCACACTAGAAGGAAAATGTGTTGGCCTATGAGGATAGTCATTAGTTCTATGACCCATGAAGGAATGTGAGTGGACCCTAGGTAGGGGACCATATGTTTATGGGAGAGATGGTGGAACCTGGTGGTCCAGGTCCTGATAGCCATTTTAATGTGGGGTGTTTATGCTATCAGTGGGGCCCAGTTGTTACAATAATATCAGTGTAGGAACCCATCCTTAAGTATGATGGCAATTCCAAGGTTGAGATGTAGGCTCCAAAACATGGAATTTGTAGTTTAAAGGTGGGTGAATGTAGCATCTTAGAAAATTTAAAGGTTAAATGTTTGAATGATGTTCCTCATGTTAACAAGGTGCACCTTTTTTTAGGATCCCACCTGATTAGAACTCTATAATTAAGCATGCTTGGCCTAGAGTAGTGATTAGGATGGGTGACCTCCTAATAAGTTTCCCAGGGTGTGTGTGAGTAAAGACAAATCACACTAAAATAAAAAGGTTTTGTCCTCTGGGGATATTCATTAGTCTGATGACCCATTCAGGAATGTGGGTATGCCCAAGGTAGGGTACTACATGTCTGCAGGGAAAATGGTGGTACCTAGAAGGTCAGGACCTAAATTCCATGTTATGGTGGGGTGTTTATGCTTTTAGTATGGCCCAGTTATCATAGAAACTAAAATTCCTCACATCCTATTCGATATACATCTTAGAAATATCATTACTTAATCATTTACTGTAATTTTTTTTCCAAGTTAATGCATGGTGTTCACAATTTTCTTAAACTTGGTATACATATCAAAAATGGATTCATTAGGATTCATCATAAATGTATCATATTTAATAGTATAATTATTTAAATTCATTTATTTTACATTTGAGGTTCTCTCATGAGGTATAGAAAGAGTATCCAAAATTTCAAAAATATTTGAGTAGGTGGGTATTCTATTGAATCCATATTCTCCTAGAGAATTATACAATGTTTTCAAAGCTTTATAGTTTCAATCATAATAATCCTTAGTGGAATCACTCCAATCAGCTCTATAAACATTGGGTTTTTTATATTTATCTTCAATAATAGTCCAAATATCAAATCACATTCTTTACAATTTAATTTTCATATTTATCTTCCATTTAGAATAGTTGTTCACATTAAAATAAAGAATTCTATTAGGGGTAGTTCCTTCTTGTCTATTATTATCAATAAAGACTAAAATCTAGATCTAATATAAATTTAAGATCTTTAAATAAAACTTTATTATAGTAAAAATATATATTTAAATTGTTATGATACCAAATTTTAGTCTAAGTGGAAAACTCAAGAGGGGGTGAATTGAGTTTCCAAATAAAATTTCTTGTTAAAAAGATTTAAAACTTAAATACTCTAAATTATAAAATAATCCCATTTAACTAAAACAATAGAGTTATATAATTTGATCTTTCAAAATATTTCTTATAATTTTGATCAAAACTCAATTTAAATAGGTTTTAACACTTTCTTAACTTTTGAAAAAAAAATTACTTGAAGTAAACACCATATATAAAAATTATTAAATTTAACTAACAAAGTAAAGTTTTTTTAATAGTTTTAACATAGATATTTCTTTGTTATTTAAAATAAGGAAAAACAAAATATATAAATCATAGTAGATTTTAAACATGGGGTTTAGTCTTAACCCAAGACCTAATTTCCTCCACTTGGAAATCACTTATTTCTAAGCTATTTATTATTAAATAAACTGATCCACAACCTAGATTAGGTTTTACACAAAATCTCATAAGGATGTACAAGAAAAAATCCTCTTCCACAGTTCTACAAGGTGGAAAATATTATAGGTCACACACAACCTCTTCCATAGTTATACAAGGTTTTAAAAATGAAAGATGTTAAAAAAAGTGTCAAACACTCTCCAGTTTAGTACAAGAGACTATGATTACAAATA
Source organism: Viscum album (assembly GCA_963277665.1). Taxonomy (NCBI): domain Eukaryota; kingdom Viridiplantae; phylum Streptophyta; class Magnoliopsida; order Santalales; family Viscaceae; genus Viscum; species Viscum album. The sequence continues at coordinate 2,074,951,883 of OY728128.1, read as the reverse complement.
AATAGAGTATAATAGAACGAAACTAAAAATAATAACTAAAAAAAGAGAAAAATATATGAGATATTTGAAAATTATATTTAGGTCAATCTGATCAGCTTCGGTTGTTCATAGTTCTTTGAATTTCTCCTTGAAATTATTTAACCAAGTTTGCACTGGAAGTGTAGAAAAATAGAGTTTCATAAAGTGTCCTGAATGAGGCTTTGGGGTAGCACAAGTGCACACAAAATGTTCTCATGTTGTTCTCCATAATATTATGTGTAACATCAATTCATTGTAGTATCATCAAAATTCAATAGGTTTGTCTGCAATGCACATTCAGTTTATGACTTAGATAGAATTTTCTCAGATAATGCATGGTGGATAGTTTGGTCATGTGGTCAGTTAGAGTACAAAGTGAAGTGGTTTACACATGGTCACTTGACCTTTGTGGTAAATTCAAATTCATCACACATTAAGTACATTACACATGCATTAAGTTAACATAGTAAGTTCCAGAACTATCCAATTTTTCAAGTTTGTCAAGAAAAATATTTACTAACACAAAACACAAAATTCATTAATAACATTATAAACATGATTTGGGATTATTAAAATAAGTAGGTGTTGGTCTAAGATAACAACTATTTAGTTTTTGTATCTACATATGTGCAACTGTTGGTGTGGTAGTATAAAGATGTAGAGGGATTCAATAGAGTGCAGGACAAACCAAACTTGGGTATAACGATAAACCAAATCCAATTGTATTTATAAGTTGATACTAGTTGATCTTATCATCTTAGAAGAATATAGTTCATAATATAGAATATCCTTTCATTTTTTAAGGTGAACCTTGTAAATATTTGTGACTCTTTTTTGTTTGTATTCGGTAGTGTTTCTTGAAAGAATAAATAGTGAGAGAGAGATAAATAAAAAGATAATATTTACCTAAAAATGAAAGTGGTAAAAGTACAAAGGTATTGAAAATTTGATAATTAGACATATAAAAAGATTCAACCCCCCCCCCCCACCCTCACTTTAAGGTATAACATATCCCCAAGTAGTCCTCCTCAAGTGGTATCAAAGGGTGTAAAACCTCTATTGGATTCTCAATAGGTATCAAAGCACCATGTTCACCTCAGATTGGATTATATTCTAGAAATTTTTCAATATAATTATTTTTGAATTCTTTCTTCATTTATTATGAAGTGTATTTTTAGATAATTTTTATTAATTTAAGATCATAATTCAGTTTCTACCAAATCAATGTTGAATATAAAAAATATAGATAATAAAATATTGAAGAAGATGTCTCTATTGTCAAAATAGGAATAATTTTCCAGTTCTCCAAGAAAGGACGAAATATATATCTTATAAATAGAATAACGTGAGGTTTTATATACCATAAAGTATATGGAAAACATTTCTATCTAAAAGGGGTTAAGGGATTCATGTGATCCTAATGTATGTGAAAATTTTGGTTTAAACTTTTCACAAAAATAAGAATCAGGTGGGTGTGATCATGTGTTAATTAATTTATCTATTTAAGAATTAAAAGATATATACATTCCTTTCCCCAAGAAATAATTTCTTTTATCTATGGTATTTTTCAAAGTCATTAGGAAGAGACTACCCAACTTGAAATTGAGATAGATAACTTAGAGAAGAATTTAATAGAAATATCTCAAACTTGCATTGCGATGTAAAAACAAGTTACTATCAATTAAGACAAGTATGATGAAATTATGATGAGATTATATAAATTTAAGTAATATTATCATATCATAATCCAAAATAAGTATTAGTCTACTACATATTTTTAGAATAAGATCTGTGAATTGGGAGAAAAATTTTATATCAAAAAATTTTAAGTTTATGTCAAGATCAAGAGGATAAAGTATCTTAAAACATCATTGCAAGAAATTTTTAAAATTAATGGTGAATACTCAAGAAGAATGAATAAGAATTTTAAAGATATATTTATGGTGTTTAATGATGAAAATAATATACTCAATATGGAAAATCTGTAGCTTGAAATTAGATTATAAAATCTAGAAACAATCCAAGCTCAATATTTAAAAAAGATTGATATAATAGGATTTGTTTTCATTCAATGTTAGAAGGATTATTTAGATGTTAATAGACATCCATATAATATAAATAATATTAGTAACACATCTAGTGATCTTTCTCATTTACCTTTAAAGAAATAAGTTCCATCCATATCTCAATGTAATGATTTTTATAAATCTTATTATTTAATAAATATGTGTTTAAATGAAAAATATATATGAATATGCATGAGGATAAATGAAGGTAAGTTAACCATAATAACTATGGTGGATATAATAATGTATTACGAAGCTATTTCCCCAAGATCATCCTAACCAGTGGTGAATAATTCTTGAAAGTATCCTGGTCAGAGATCTAATATTTCTATAAAATATACAATGAAGAGTGGAAGATCAATGATTATTAGAAATTTATAGTTTGGTGGTAGTTTTGAAAATTTTGAAATAGATTTTTAATACTTTACTTTATTTTCAAAATAAAAACAGAATCCTATTTCAATGGGAAGCAAGATGGTAAGGAAGAAACATTCTTATATGATGAAGAATATGTCCTACTTAAATAAATTCAAAGCACTTTATTATTTCTATGATTTTTATAAAGTCGGTGGTCACAAAATTGATGCATCATCATATTAACATGTACCAAAAGAGAAGATTAAAATACCATGGGAGTTAGTGAAGACAAGATAATAATTATTAGACAACAAATAAAAGAAATATCATATTCAAGGAAATTCTAAGAATACCAACAAGAGTGAAACATTAAGAGTTAATGGTGTGTAGAATACCAATCATAAGTTTCCATGTGGAGAACCTAAAAAATCTTCCAACATTACTAAAGAAATTTTAGTTGTTTGGAAAGAAAATTTGGAAAATGAAATTAAGATAAAATTAGAATAAGAAAAATCAAGTGATAAAGGAGAAGAATACATTCCATATGATGATCTTTAATTTCATTAGAGGTTAACAATAAATGGAAACCCTTATGTTAAAAAATAATGTATGTGTGAGATATTGAATAAGGTAGGATACATTTATAAAGGTTATTTAACCACACTAACAGCATAGGAAGAATCCCTTAAGAGAATTAATATTGAATTATAATATTCATATAATTTTATGGATAAAAATGGAAGAAGTATCTCACATATTGGAATGGAAGAAGTTGTGAGAATAAAGCTACCAAAATAAAAATCAAATATGAAATTAAGATGTGGGAACATGAAGGGTGGAGCAACTTGGTTGATAAAAACCTCTCATCCTTACTATTCACATTGAGGAACAGTGAAGAACCACCTTATTCTCTTAAAATTTGTGTATTTTATTTTCACATACAATGTAGGTAATTAAAGTTGAAACATGTTCTCATGGGTAAAACTTTATAAAGTGAATATACTATCAATTCTTGATAGTAAAGATGAAAAATTCACTATCCTTGAGTGTTTTATAAATTTTTATTTGAATAAAAATATATCAAATAATCATCTTTGATAAAATAAGTTGTCATCAATATTGGGCAGAAAATATATGAATATCCCATCATGTATTGATCTCACAATTTTGTATTCTAAGGAGAATAAATTGGTGAAGATATGTAATTTTTCAAATGTGGATAGCCAAATGAAGATTTCCATTTTGGTGTTATCTCATCATGAAAATCAAGAAACATATCTATAAATAAATTTATCATTATAAAGATCATAAAGAGTGTCTCCTTGATGAGGAGAAAATTTAGAATGTTGAAGAAGCTACTTTAATTTTTATCAAATGAAAATCTAAAAATTCTGGAAGTTTCTTGCAAAAAAATGTCATTGTAAAGGTATGTATTCTTTTTCTCTAATCCCAAGTAATTAAAAATCATATCCTAACATAAAGGGTGGGGGGTTTATCGGTAAAAAATGATAAATTTTGGAGAAATTACAAGTATTTTTATGAAACTATGCAATGTTTGAAATGTTTTAATATATATACTAAGTAAATGAAAGAAATTTAGGTTGGAATCTGTCTCAAATTAGTATCTATAAATCATTTGTCACAACTTATTTCAGACTAAACTATCCTTGAAGACAAGTTAGTAAGTAGTTTTGTTTCTGATTGGAATCAATTTCTATTGATAATGGATATCTTAGTTGTATAAATCAAACCATCTTGTTTTATACACTAATCATGGATCAATATAATTATAATGGAATAGTTGATGACACTTTTCAAAGTATGATTTGATAACTTTTACTATGTGATTTTTAGTTTTTCAATAAGGGGGGAAAAGGAAAAATGAAATTAAAATGAGAAAGTGGGAAGAGGATAAAAAATAGTATATATATTGTGGGAAGACAATAAGTACAAATCTTGTTTAATAAGTGAGTTAGAACATATTGATATTGAAAAATCATTTTACATGGGTATTTCCAACAAATACAAAGGGGGATATTATTGATCCCACTTTGTGTGAGTTTTATTTTTCTTCAATTATTTTCAGTGAAGAAGTATTTTATTAATTTAAATATGTTCTATATGGTTTTAAAAGATATAACTTGGAATTTTAATTGAAGAAACCAATCTTATTGAATAATATAAGAAGATATCAAGAAGGATTCTACTTATTTTTATGTGTTTCAAGATTAGATGATGTATCTTGGAATGTTGGTTTGAAATATGGTTTAAGTTATTAACTAGAAATCATAGGTAGATCAAATTATTATTATAGGAAAAATATATTTGGAAATTTAAGTTTCATAGAGGTTTTAATATTTGGAATTCTATATCTCTATGATGAAAATTAATTGAATTTTCCATCCACATGTGTTGGATGATGTCTGAATCAAAACAATGCTAAAATTTGATCTAAAGTTTCATATCCTAATAAGGAAATCAAGAGGTTTGGAATTATTCTTGTAGTCCAACAGTTGATCACAATGGTAATTTTTTCTAGTGTTTTTCATTTTTCTAAATACAAAAATATTGGAGGATTTTGATGGAGTGGATATGATAATTTGTGTTAGATTTTGTTTTAAATATATAAATCATATTTAAAATCAAATTTATTGTGAGGTAAATATTTTCTTTTATTAATTAAGATGATTCTTAAGTTGTTTCAAAGTGTTTATATATCATGATATGAGTCCATGATGCTATCATAATTGAAAGTAGAGGGTGAAAAAAGTTCCATGTCACAATGCATGGTATTGAATCATAGAATTCTATTAAAGAGGGTTCCCTATCCAAAAAAAATTCCACACCCTAGTAATATGACATTGATTTGGGTTATGCCACATCTATGGTGAATATGATATAGAGATACTGAAATTAGAAATGGGGTGGAAAATAATATACAGGACTTAACACTATAGTTTCAATGTCCATGCTATAGAGAAGCCTCTATCAAAGTACTCCACTCCAAAGAAGGATGACCAATCCATAGGAGAAGGTTGGGTCAAATTCAGTGGCTCTAGAAAATTTTGGATCTCCATGCCACAGCTCATTTCCCACCTTGTGGTTAAGAGAAAATCTAGAGGACTATTTAATAAATCATGGACCACATTATAGATGATATTAGGCTAGTTTTTGGTGGGTATATAATTTTAAAGACCTATATGCTATAGAATCATTATCACATCATATAATTTTTTTCTCTTAAAAAATAACTGGTTTGATTTTTTTGGGCCATAGTGGAAATACCCACACCATAATTTCTTAATATGGGAATATTAAAAGAAGATTGTTGAGAACTTTGGAAAAGGTAATACAAAAAAAGGAAATAAAGGAAGGTTGGAATTTCTAAATTTTAATAATTATATAAGTAAACATTATATAACATTCTTACTAGAAAGGGGATTTTGTTTCAAGTGTGGAGAGAAAGGCCATTAAGCTTGATATTTAAAGGGAAAGAAATAAGTTATTATTGTTCAATTATTTAACTATAAATATATAGAAAACTATGATAATAACTTCCCTATGTGTACAGGTAATTTAACTTAGAAACTTCCAAGGGACGAAGGTCAAGCTTATTTGATCACTACTAATGAGGTTGAAGTTCCTAAAGATATAATAGAAAGTATGCTGATCATAAAATTAAATTTACCTAACAATTTATTTTATTATTGATCTTTTCATAGTTTAATATCTTGAAAGTTTGATAAGAAAATCAGATATTTCCTTTGAACTTTAATAATGTAATTCTTAATCAAGACTCCTAGTGGAAATATTACTACAATAAGGATATTTCAATTGATTGTATTTTTGAAACAAACACTTACCATATTTTCAAACATGATTATTATACATAAGGTTGAATTTGATATAAGACTTATTATGTAATTTATTTCAAATTATAATGAGAAATTTTATTTTTTATAAAAGGTTATTACAATTTGTTATGGGGATGTGGAATTCTTTATCTTCATATGGAAGACTATATCATCAAAATCATGTTTTAATCCAACTCTTGTATCCCTCCTTAATGAAATTCTTAAATAAAAAGATTAGACACAACCAATGAATGAATAAGGTATCCTTAAAATTGTGAGTGTACATATTATATAAGAATACATTTATGTGTCTCTTTAAGAACTACCTAAACACCCACCTATTCATGAAGTTGATTTTTCCATTGATATAACTCCTAATTCAAAACTTATATCTAAGACTCTTATAGGATGGATATAATGGAATTAATGTAATTGAATAAATAGATTTATGATTTGTGTGATAATGGATTTATAAGCCCTAGTGTTTCACTATGGTACCATGTTCTTTTTATTAAAAATAAATACGGGTTTATGATGTTTCTTCATCGATTACAGTGAAATAAATTCCATTACTATAAAGAACAATATCTTCTTCCTCAAATTGATAAGTTATTTTATCAACTTCAAGGAGCTCAAAATTTTTCAGATATTGATCTTCATTTTGGGGATCATAAATTACAAGTTAAGAAGGAGGATATTCTAAACACAACATTACATATTAGGTATGAACATTATGAATTTATAGTAATTCCATTAGGATTGACTACTACACCCTCTATTTTTATGGATCTGATGAATATAGTATTCAAGTATTATCTTGTTAAAAATTTTATGGAATTTAGTGATGATATCTTGATATACTCTAAAATATATTATTACAATAAGTTTTATTTTCAAATCATTATTAATACTCTTAGAGAAAATGAGTTATATGGAAAGTTTAGAAAATGTGAATTATGACCTAAGGAAGTTTCTTTTCATGCCCATATTATCTCTAATAATGGAATATCAGTTTATACTTTAATGAAAAATGTGTTTATGTAATGACCAAAATCAATTAATATAACTATGATACATTTTTCCTTTAGATTAGTAAGTTATTATAAATGATTTGTTCAGAAATTTCTCTATTATCTGACCCATTAACCAAGTTGACACATAAATGGGTTTAGTTCATATAGTCAAAAAATTATTGAAAGTTTTGAACAATTAAATCGGATATTGTTCAATGAATTAATATTGAATTTACCATTAATAATGGTTGAATTTATGATATTTAGTGATGTATCAAAGAAGTGACATGGATGTGTCCTTATACAAAATGATAGAGTTTTTGCCTATGCATTAAGGTAATTAAGGATTTCTGAACAAAATTATCCAAACCATGATCTTGATTTTGAAGTCATAATATTTTAATTGATGATATAGATGTATTTCCTTTATAGTATAAAATGTAAAATATATACAAATCGCAAAAGTTTTAAATACATATTCTTGTAGAAAGATCAACATATGTCAAATTTGATGGTTAGAACTACTGAAACATTATGTTTTCTCAATACACTACCACCATATAAAAAAATTAGGTGGATGATGTTTTGAATAGGAAAGATCATGGAGTTTGTACTAAAATAAAAATTAAAAAAGATCTTAAATTCATGGATTTAGTAAAGTTGGATATGGTAATAATTAAGGAAGGGGAAACTTCACAACTATTCCAAATGATTTCCAAACCATCCTTATTTCAGAAAATAAGAATTTATCATCTTGATGATGATAATTTTCAAAAGAAAATAAAATTTTTGAATCATGGAAAGTTAGTGGAATTCATCTACGAAGATGATATTTTGAAATTTTGAAATAGGATTTGTGTTACATCCATGTTTGAGATAAAAAGGGAATAATTAGATAAATATTATAGCTCAAATTTCTCTATATACACTAGTAGCACAAAAAATGTATCAGTATTTGAAAGGAAATTTTTGGTTTGATAATATGAAATGGTAAATTGTATACTATGTATTATGATTCTTGTTTTTTAATAGGTAAAGGATGAAAGACAACATCTTAAAGGAGTCATGAAACCTCTACATATTCTAGTGTAAAAATGGGATGATATTACTATGAATTGTTTCATATATTTCTAAATAATATTAGAAATAATGATATCATGTGGGTAATTATTGATCACCTTACTATGTCTACACATTTCATCACTATAATGTAAGATCTTCCTCTCGATATTCATGTGTAGATCTATATTAATAACTTTTTGAGACTTCATGGAGCACCTATTTTGATTGTAGCCAATATTGATTTATATTTTACATAAAAATTATAAAAGTTTCTTTATAAGGATCCTGACACTAATCTATGTTTGAGCACCACTTATAATCCTCAAACTGATGGTAAGTCGAAAAGACTATTTCGATATTATAATATATGTTTAGGGAATTCTCAATTTATTTTCAAGGTACATGGAATTAGTATTTATATTTTTTTGAATTTTCATACAATAATAGCTTCAATTTAAGAATTAAAATTGATCCATATGAGGCATTATATATAAAGATATTTCATAATGCAACTTTTTGCGATGAAGTTGGGGAAAGGAAGATTGTAGGACTATAGATAGAAGTGAAGACTATTCAGAATCATATTAAGTTACCTCAAAGTGGACAAAAAACCTATATCATTAACAGATAAAAGAATTTAGAATTTAAAATTTGGGTCATGTTCTCTTGAATTTATCTTCATTTAAAGGTTTTATAAGGTTTATAAAGAAATTAAAACTAATTCCTAGGTACATATGGTCTTTTTAAATTCTATAAATAATTAGAGTTTTGGTTAACCGTTTGGAAATTCCACCTAGCCTCTCTGAAGTTCATGATGTGTTCCATATCTATTTATATAGGAAGTACATTCCATACCCAATTCATGTTCTCATATCTATGGAAATATAATTAAAACTATATTTTTCATAATGTTAAGATTTTATCCAAATTCTAAACACTAGAGAACAAGTGTTTTGAAATCATATGACTCGACTGGTAAAGGTACTTTGGTGAAATCATAAGATAGAAGAGTCAATGTGGAAACCTAAAGAAGTTATGATGATGAAATTATCACATATATTCATAAGGTGATATTTTGAAATTTTAAAGGATTAAATTTTTAATGTTTAAATAATGTAACACCAATGATTCAATTATAGTAAATAACATTTTATTTTAAAAGAAACAATAGTATAATGAACATAGATTTATTAAAGAATGTGTTTAAAGCCTAAATTCAAAAATTTTATAAATATAATTTTATAAAAATGATTTTATTTTTGAAATTAAAATATAAAAATTATATTATGATGAAATTTTGGTATATTTGAAAAGATTAATTTTTCAATGAATAGTGAAAAATACCAGTTTTATAGAAAATTGACCTTTACATTAATGTATTTAAAAAGTACAATTTTATTTTAATTTATTTTTAAATTTCATTAGATCGTTTTGATTAAACATATTATAATTAATTTCACTAAAATTGACATTGTTCTTGATTTTTGTATAAAAACATTTTTATACTTAAAAATGCATTTTCATGGAAAATTATTTTTCATCGTGTTCTGTGAACTTATATTAAAATTAATTTCATACTGTTATATTAATTCAATAATTTAAAATATATTATGTATTTTGAATTATAATAATTAATATTAGGTAATAATTTCAACTTAATTTTTAGTCATAATGAATAGTAATCATGGTAAATAATTATCACCCCGGTTAAGGGTGAAATGGGTTAAAAGGGTTAAAATAAAGGGATAAGGCTTCAAGATAAAAAACACATTATTAAACCTCATTGGTTTGTTCTATTTTGAAATTAACCTTATCATATTCTAATATAATTTTTTGGATCCATTTTTCTTGAGTAAGTTATTAATATATTTTAAACTTTTGAAAATTTCTAAGTGTGTCATCTCCCTCGCTCATAAAAGGACACCACATATCCTATATTCCTCACAATTTAATATCCTCTTATTCAATAAATACCTAAACAAATAATTTCCTAACATCCCTTACCATGTCTTATAGATACTATTTTTATCATAATATATTTATAAGAAGGCTTTAGGTATAAACCTAAGGAGGTTGTCTGAAGAAGAGGTATAGTTATTAACCAAACGTTTTCATTTTATTTCCTCTTCTACCACCTTCAAATATTTTATAACCATGATCATATAACAACATAATTATCTTAAATATGATAAAATTTTATTATTTTTGTTTCAAAACCCATATTTATCTCTTGTCCATCCTATAGAATATGGAAATGTCACTCGTGTGTATATACGGCCTACCGTCTCCACAAAGAGATCTAATTAGTTTTTAATCACCACTTTACTTGGATGGTTATAAAGTTGTAACTAATTAATAATGTCATATTTATGATTTAAATATGATTATTTAAATAGAATATATCATTTACCTTATTACCCTTTCACCCATTAAAAAAGGTTAACATCACTTGTGTGTATGTGTGGATTACCACCTCTACAAAGAGATGTGATTCATTTTTTCTATATTCCTTTCAATATTGATTATAAATATGTAGATAAAGAATATATATGATTTATATATCAATATTTACATTCTATATATGATGGAAACATGATAAATATTCAAGGACTGAAGTTATTGAACTGAAACATAATGGAGAACAAAACAGTTAAAACTCAGAAATGATGATTTTATGGAATTATTAATATATAGATGTTGAAATGTTATAAGTGGATTATATATGATAATTTAAATATTTATATTTCTATATTATATAATTATAAAAATTTAAATCTATTATATATGAGGTTAAAATCACTTACAAAACAATTTAGACCTGAGGTAAGGGTTTATTTCACCATCTCATCTATATTCAATATTGTGTTCAGTAGAAATTTTACTTTCTACACTTTCTATATTTGGTTTTTAAAATCACAAAAAAATAATTAAAAAATATATTTTGTTAAATATATATTTCCTAAGTCTTTAGTATTTTTTTATAAAACCATTTATTCTACTGAATGAAAAAATCTTTCTTAACTGGTGATTATAAACTATCCATATATTCTAGTTCATCAGACCGACTAAAGTATGATTAATAATAAAGACAAAAGTATATTCTATATGATGGAAAAAAGTTTGATCCATTGGATTGAAAATTTTTAGTTCACTTGAATGAATAAAATCTAGTCTATCAGAATAATGATGTTTAGTATTGGTTTGACTAAGTTTAGTCTATCGATATGACTGATTTTAGTCTATAGATGTGGCCAAGTTTGGTCAATTAGTGTTATCAAGTTTAGTCTGTCAATATAACTGATATTAGTCCATTAGTCTGAGTGAATTTTATTCTACCATTCTGAGAAATTTTACTCCATCAGACTGACTAAGTATAGTCCGTCAAACTGACTGAGTCCAGTCCATTAGACTGACCAAGTATTACATATTAGACTAACATATTTTAATCCATTAGACTAAATAGAATTTATTCCATTAGAATGAAGTTTATAATCGGAATGTTTATATTAAAATCAATCATATAGAATACATATTATAGTATTTTAATGGTTCTATCAAAATGACATCATAATAAAATATACAAATCATACTAAGCTATCAAACTAAAGATCATCTAAGGCCATTACAACCAAATTCGAGAATCACATAAATATGACCATTATAAGTGTTCCTATAAGTATAGGTGCATTTGAGGAGCTTGAAGATTTTTATTCTTTGAAAATAATCCATCTAAAAATTTATCTATTATAACTAATTGCTATTTTTTCTTTGAAATATTTTATATAGTTTCCATTCAAATGATTCTGTCTAAGGATTTTAAAATCCCTTGAATGTTTTTTCAATTGTATTCTATATCTGATCAATGTTAGATCAACGGATTACATGTACAAGAATATGGATTATTCCAATAATATTGATCGATGATTTACAAGGACATAAAGATATAATTGATTCCAATCTTTGAGATAAAGGGCTTTCTTCTTAAAGAAAGACAGAACATATAGTTGGGTTAAAATAGTGGATACCTTAGGTCAAGGTAATTGACTTCCTTTATGTTGAATGTTAAAGTGTACTATTTTTTTAGAAATTTTCTATTATATGTACTAAAGAACTTTGTAAATTTATATTATTTTCATTTTTCAATCTATTTAGAGAGTTTATTTTAGTAAACTTTTATATACTATGATTTACCAGAAATGCTCTGAGTTTGATATAAATACTCTGATCATTAGGAGAATACTGATTTAGATAAACATAAAAAAGAGGTTTATATTTTAATTAGTTTTCAGTTTTAAACTACAATTCAGCCCCCCCCCCCCCATTATTGTATCCATTGTAACTCTTAGATCTAACAGTTGGTATCAAATGAGGTTGAACTTGTTGAAATTTTATTTTTTTTACTTTTTTATCTTAATAATGTTTTTTAAGTTTTACAACATTTATTATAAATTGGTTTTTACAAACTGTTATTCCACTAACTTTTATATTATGGAAAGAATCTTTTTTCTATAATATGGGAAATTTAAATGTTGGTACACTTGAAAATATAAATATTTTTAGACCAAAAGTATTTGATTATGTTGACTATAAGTACTAGAGAGATAGAATGAAGAAGTTTTTTATTAACATTAGCATTGATAATTTTTTAATGTTGACTATAAATTACAAGATTCTGATAAGTATGTTTATATATTTACAAATCAAGAATATATGGAATATTAGTTTAATTATAGAGTAAAGAATAATTTTTTATATTATATAACTCAAAATATATATAGTATAATTTCTTATTATGAAATAGCTAATAATATTTTGAAGAAATTAGAAGTTACATGTTTTGTAACTTCTAAAGTTATTGAGACTAGAAGAGGAATGCTTTTGGTTTTCTTCCTGGCGAATCTATTGCAAATGTGTATTAGAGACTTATGAAAATCATGTATAGTATTCAATATTTTAGGGAGAATGATCTTAATGATGAAATATTGATTGAAAATGTTATTAAGAGTATGTCCATAGAGTGGGAATTAAAAATATAAACTTTTTATAATATGATAATAATTACAAATCTAGCTTTGGATGATTTGATTGGTACTATCATACATTATGAGGGTAGATTAAAAGAGATTGTGATAAGATGAAGAAAGAGAATAGAGGAGTTTATTTTTCTACTTCTAATGTTTATATCATAATTCATTTAGATAATAAAGTTTCAAAGTCTTTGAAGACAAAGAAAGTTATAGTTGAAATAGAAAGTAGTTCATTAGAACAGTCTGAGAATGAATTAGTCAATCTTGCTAAGAGGGTGAAAAAGATAGTTGGGAAAATAGAAACATTGATATAAGTATAAGAAGATTCACAAGGATTGAAGTTATTAGAAGGATTATTATGAAATTATATGTTATTAATGTAAGAAAATTGGTAATATTATACCTAATTGTCCCAAGATGAAAAGGAGATAAATTAAGTGTAGGGATTCAGAAATGAATTATAAGAAATACTAAAAATGAAATAATAATATAATTATGAAATCTTCAGACACATGGAATGTAATTGGTGGAGATATTTCATCACAAAATTCATTTGATATTGATAGTAAAGAGAAAAATAATATCAGATTCTATACTGAGATTATGGAGATCAATAATTACTTTATTGATAAGGTTACTATTGATTCCTTAACCAATATTACTTTAAATGAATACTATCTATAAAGTAATAATGATAAAAATTAAACATTTTCTTTGAGTAATCTTATTCATCATAATAAAATTAAACTTTATCTAGTTCTGAAGAGGTATCTCAGTTTATAAAAATATTATAAATTCATAATTGTAAAATTACTAAAAAACATGATATTGCATAAGAAAATTTTGCTAAAGAAAACTCAAGAATTCATACTCTTAATGCTGAGATAAAAATATTACAAAATAATTATAAAACTATAAATTTGAGAAAAATGATCTTTCAAAATATTTATAAAAAAATCTTAAAAAAACTAGTTTATCAAATGATATATAAAAAATTAATACGAGTGCAGTTTCTACTGAGGATAAGAATTGGGTTTTAAAACTAAAAATTGAGATATCTAGTTTGAAAAATTTTATCTCAAAGTTTACCATTGGTAAATAAAACTTTGATAATATGTATAAACAAATAATACCTCATAGTGGTGTTTCTGGAATGGTTTTTACTAATAAGAATCCTATTTTTTAAAATAACTACTATATTCTGAAAAGTGCCCCATTTTTTCCAAAATATTAAAGTGGTGGAAATTGGAAAAATAATTTTTCTTTAAATAAAATACAATCATTAGATTTTCTTAAATATTACTTTTCAAAAGAGTTGAAAACTATTTTACATGGTAAATTTAAATAATCATAGATTTCAAAAATATTAATTTCTAGCAATACCAAACCCAAGAAAATGTGTCTTCCGAAATACTATCCTTTTTTAAGAAAATAAGAAATGTACCAAAAATAATATATGGTACATGGATAGTGTTTTTTCTAGACATGTGACTAGAAATAAATATTTCTTCAAGAATATTATAAAATTAAATGGTGGAAAAGTTACCTTTGGTGACAATTCCCATGTCATGACCCAGCCCGACGGGGCCCAAACCAAAAATACCCCAAACCCATCTCTAATAATCCAGGGGCTAGTGACCAGTGTCAAGTAAGCATATAACACAATCGGGAGGCCTCATCCAAATTTACTTGTTCACATTCACACATCTCTAAACCCATAAAATTATGAAATATAAAACAATTAAAACTAATGCATACATAAATCTATGATTCTGTAGTAAGAGTACGACAGATGTAACATCCTAGGTAAATGAAGAATAAAATATTTTCATATTTATTAATATTTGTGAATTAAATATTAATTTTACTTTAAATGGGTTTCTATGTTCGATAGCGTACCCGATACGCAACAACGGGTTTCTTTGAAATCTTACGTTGCACACTAATAATATAATATTATTATTTTAAATGGTAGTTAAATCCTAGTCGTTGTATTGGAGGGAATGAACAAAACAAACTAAAATATGATTAGACATGATTTTTAAATGTATTTACATTTATCAAATAAAACGTTAGAGGCTTAAAATGTGAATGAATCTAATTTTAAGCATAATTTAAATTAAAAGGTTGATTTACCGCCTTTTAATGGTGAACCCTATTTAAATATAATTTTGGTCACTTTAATAAATTATAATTGACCAAATAAAATCCTTCTTTATTATTGTGACATCAAAATTTAATTTGTGTTAATTTTCAGGATTTTTCTGATAAAGTTTAATTTTTAATGAATAGTGAGAATATTGTATTTTATTTCAAAATTGCCTTTTAATATAATTTATTTATATGGTTATATTTTCTTTTTAATTGGTTTTAAAGTGTAATTAGAATATATTTTTACCATTTAATCCAATTTTGGTCATTCTAATTAATTTCTCATTGAAATTGGACATAAACAAGTGTCAATCTTTTGATAGTTATTATTTCTTAAAAACACGCTATTTGTTTTAACAACGGGAATTAATTTTAAAATGAATTAATGACACTTTTATATTTTTAATTTGGAAAAATAAACATCTTTTTTTAATTTGTAATATCAAATATATATTAGGATGACTATTTGGTATTTTTCTGAAAAACTTCAATTTTTGATGAATAGTGAAACCGCTTAGTAGTAGTTAAAAATCTGAATTTTTCATTTAAATTAAATTTTTATGCTTCTGTGAATTGAATTTCAAAAATCTGACATACATGGTTGTTATTAGTAAGTAAAATGTGGTTCAATAAGATGAAATTAATTTTTGGTGAATAGTAACTTTTGACTTATTTACCGCGATTAAAGGTAAATAGGGTAATTCAAGGTAAAAAGAATATTATAATAATTTAAAATTACCTTAACACTTATCCAAATTTTATTAGATGAGTAATGGATGATCATGGTCATCCTTGGGTCGATTTTGGGACCCCATGGAGCCAATTATGAATGATAATGACACTTTAGATTAATTAATTTAAAGTAAATCCAAAATGACATAAACAAAAGTCTTTTAGTAAATTAATTTTTATATGGTGTTATATAAGTCATTTTTTCGACTATAAATATTATTTAGAAATATAAAAATATTTCCTACATGATAGTATTTTTTTTATAATTTTTAGACATCGAATAAATTAAATTATTTATGACACAATAATGATGCAGTATTTACTTCATTAATAAATGATTTACATAAATAAGATTATAATGATTAAAATATTATCCAAAACCTATCCAATTCCTATTGGATGGTTTTATTTTGACCATGAGTCATATTATATTCGATTATAATGATTTTTGGACCTTCAGAAACCGAATATCATTATATAATAAAATAATATTTACACACTTTCCTAAAGATCCCCTAATCCCCCTTATAATAGGAGACCACTTCTAACCAATTCCTCACACCTATCAATCCATTTGGCTCATCCAAACTCTACCAAATTAAGCTCCCTACATCCCTCTTCTCCCCCTAGAAGCCTTACCTTAGGTAGAAGGCACTTCAAGAAGTCCTTTTGGTTCAAACCAAAGGAAGTCACCCAAATTAAAGGTAACGATTTCTCTTAAATTGTTTTCTTTTATTTTACTTCTCTAACCCCTAAACTCTTTTTATTCCTTTATTTTGTAACAACACCAGTATCCTCAATATACTAGGGTGTTTTTATGTGAAGTATTTGAACTACACTTACACACACCTCCATCTAATGGATGAAGAACATAATGTTTCTCTGGATGGAAAACTAATGCCTCACGAAACGATGATTGTTCAATTTTCTCCAACCGCCTCTCATGGTGGCCATTATGATGGCACTATAGTTATATATGACATATATTATGTTTATTTTTTCTTTATGCTTCTGTAATTTCCATTTATAGCATTCCTTTATGGTTTCCATTAGGGGTAAATTTGATAATCTCGTTAGAGGAAGTGCGGACTACCGCCCCCTCAAAGTGATATGACTCGTTAATGCCATTTGTGGGAAGTATAAAGGATGGAGTTAATGATATTATATATAAAATTATATATGAAATTATACTGGAATTATAATATACTTATGTACCATTATGTTTTAATTCCATTAAAATAAGAAATAGAAATGAAAGTAGTGTTCATGCGTACGTACGGCTTACCGTCTCCATGAACGGTGCATTTCATTTCTTACCTCCAAATGATATGTACTGTTATAAGTATATATATATACTGCATATATATGATATATTTGATATCTAAATAATGAATTTCATTCTGGATATAATGTACTATTGATCACATGGACAACTTGTAAATATAAGGTGTTCATTTTTGACTCAAGTACCAAATATCGACAAAATGAATGTTATTAACTTAAATGATTATATAATGTTTATAAAATGGTAATAAGTGATATAAAAGGAATTATAAACTTGAAAAAGGTTCTTAATCAAGTAGAAATTAACATTAGTTTATTATTCAGGAGATTAAAGAATGATCGAGTCAAGTCGTATATGAGGTAAGGGACTTCGTCTCAATCTCTTTTCATTTAGGCATATTTAGTTTTATACACGACTTTATTTTATATGGTGTATAAACCCCTTTGACTTTTCATTTCATTCCAAGGGAATCTTTTTATACGAATCATTTTACTAAATGACAAAAAGGAATGTTTTTTAACGTAAGCGGTGACAACGACCTTTCTGTCGCCGCAAGTATTATTTGATCTTTGGCTTCCTTAACAAGATGTAATGTTTTTAAAAGGAAAAATAAATACCATATACACTTTTTACATATTTTGGTATTGAAAATGATTTTGATAATGGATTTATTATTTCAATATCTTAAAATGATATTTTGTTATTGAAATGTGGAAATTTTTCCTTTCTTTTATGCTTATGTTATGTGTTATGGTCATGTTATGGTTCTTGGGTATTATTTATGTATACGGGTGGTTCTATGACAAACCTGGGGCGGGTGAGCCTGAGATAGATCTCAAATTCATTGGGTAACATGACAGAGGTAAACTTGAATGTTTCTACTTAGAGATTTAGGGAATATACTGTAATGAGTATTCCAAAGTAACTCCCTTTGTAGCTATGATAGAAATAATGTAAGTATCATATGGATGCCACAAGTTACCTTTATGATTTATAATTTCTATTTGTTATTCATAAAATCTTATGATTTCATGAGGTAAGTAAAAGATTTCATGTTTTTTATGTATTTATGAACAAATGTTTTCTTTATTTGTTTTATAACCCTTACTGAGCTTTTTATTATCATCCCAAGTTTTGAAATGTTTTCACAATACCTAAAGATGAATAGGGTCAAGGATGAGATCAATAAAAATTCATGTTGTCTAAAACATGGAACTAGACATTACTCTTTTTTTCAAGAGTTTTTATTTTTTGAAAAAAAATGGAAACTGTGTAGAAGTGTATACTTTGGAATATTTTGAGATGTAATAGTTATGTCCTAATTATCTAAAACTCTTAACCTGAAAAGATCCTCAATGTGAATTATTCATTTAATTCAATATTATGTAATGTTTATGGTCAGGTCCTTATAGTTGGTATCATAGGTCGGTTTAGATAAATTTAGGAGTTAGGGTATTGTTAAATTAATATCCATAAAGTAATTTATGTTAATATTGAAATCATATAGCATTTACAGATTACCATGTTGCTTCACCTAAGATATTTCTATGTTCAGAATGGTTTTCCACATAGGAAACAAGGAAGATATGTTGGGACAACATAAAGAGGAAGAAAACCTTCCAAATAAGCAACCTGAGATGGTCGGAATCGGAACTGAACAGTTTTTTGCAGTGATGGCACAGTTGAGTCAGGCTATAAATGGTGGTGGTATCCATGTACAAGATCAGCTAGATCAACCACAGAGGAACATGTCATTAGTGGAGCATTCCATGAGGCAACATCCCCCATCATTCAGAGGATCATCTGATCTGGTGCTAGCATAAGGGTGGATTAATGCACTGGAAAATATTTTTGATGTCATCGATTGTTCATAAAATCAAAAGGTTATATTTGTTGTTTACCATTTTGAAGGTGAATCTGATCAGTGGTGGTCGATGGTGAAAATATTAGGGATGGTGAGGAGATTGATTCTATTGATTGGGATGAGGTCAAAGGTATGTTTCTTGAGAAATATTTTCCTAATGTGGTTTGTCTTAGGATGGAAAAAAATTCCTAGAATTGATGTAAGAGGATGACTCAGTGGCTGCTTATGAAGAAAAATTCACTCGACTGGAAAGGTATGCTCTAAATTTCATACGAGATCTTGATAGTAAAATCAACCATTTTTACTTAGGAATAAATCCAAAGTATCGAAGGGCTTTAGCTTCTTGTGAGTTCAAAAGTTATGAAAAACTTTTTTGTTGTGCGGAGAAGGTGGAAATGGAGTTTGCCGATGATCATGTATTCTTTGACAAATAACAGAATAAGAGGTCAAGGTGGTAGGCGAAAGGGAAGAACTCTCCAAAAAATTCTGATGGTAAGAAACTTAATTTTATAGTTTGTGAAAAATTGTGGTAAAAAGAATGTTAGGGAATGTCTTTTGAATTATGGTATGTGCTGTCGATGTGGTAAAATGGGACATAATGCTCATAATTGCACTGAAAAAGATCAGGGTAATAGTAAGACAAAATATGATTTACAATCAGTAAAATGTTTTAAGTTCAATGAAATGGGTCATTATGAAAATGAGTGTCCAACAAAAAACTCAACCGAAAGAAATCTGCCAGACTACAAGCAGAAAGGGGTGGTGAAATCCTTTGCAACTACTTCAGTAGATGTTGGTCCATCAAATGAAGTTGTATCAGGTACACTGTTTGTTTTTTCAGATTATGCCAATGTGTTGTTTGATTCATGTTCTACACACTCTTTCATTTATGAGAAGTTTTATAGTAAATTGGGAATTCCATCTCAAGATATGAATATAGAACTTACAGTAAAACACCTAGAGGAAATGTTGAGACAAAAAGAAAACATAGGAACATTCCTGTCCTTGAGTGTGGAAAGACTCTACCAGAAAACCTTATTTTTTTCCTCTAGTAGAGTTTGATGTTATTTTGGGCATGGATTGGATTTCTATTTATCATGCTATGATTGACTATAGAGCTAAAGAGGTTTATTTTCAGACATATTTTCAGTTTGTATACAAAAATGAACCCTTGCTTTTGATAACATATCAGGAAGCTGAGAAACTAGTAAAAGATGGAAATGAATGTTACCTTTCACATATTGTTGAAAACAAAGGAACTATTCAGATTGATGATGTTCTAGTGGTAAATGAGTACCTTGATGTTTTTATTGATGAGTTTCCTGGTATTATACTTGATCAGGAAGATGAATTTACTATTGACTTAGTTCCTAATTCTAAGAAAATTTCAAAACCCCCTTATCGAATGGCTCAAGTTTAACTTTAAGAGATAAAGAAGCAATTGAAAGAGTTATTAGATAAAGGTTTAATTCGACCTAGCACATCACCATGGGGTGCTCCTGTTTTGTTTGTTAAAAAGAAAGATGGTTCAATGAGACTTTTCATTGATTATAGAGCATTGAATAACATCACTGTTAAGAATAAGTATCCTTTCCCTCATATCAATGATTTTTTTGATCAGCTCTAGGGAGCTCAGTATTTTTCAAAGATTTATTTGAGATCAGGGTACCATTAGTTGAAATTAAAGGAAGCAGACATTTCAAAGACTGTGTTTCTTACTAGATATGGCCATTATGAATTTGTAGTTATTCCTTTTGGGTTAACCAATTCCCCTGTTGTATTCATGGATCTTATGAATAGAATTTTCTATGAGTTCTTGGATAAGTTTGTGGTTGTGTTAATTTATGATATTTTAGTTTATTATAAAAGTAAAGACGAGAATGAAATTCATTTAAGGATTATCTTGCAATCCTTAAAATAAAAGAAACATTATGGGAAATTCAGCAAGTGTGAGTTTTGGTTACAACAAATTTCTTTCCTCGGTCACATTGTTTCAAAAAATGGAATAACTATTGATACTGCTAAAAAAAAGTTGCTAAAGAATGTACAAGACCCACAAATATAACCGAGATTCATAGTTTTCTTGGTTTGGTAGGTTATTACTGGAGGTTTGTTGAAAATTTTTCACGATTATCTAGTCTAATGACTAATTTAATTTGAAAAGGTGTTAAGTTCATCTAGGCAAAAGAATGTTATGACTGTTTTCAGGAATTGAAAACGAAACGGTGAATGATCTAGTTTTGGTACTGTCATCCAGAAATGGTGAGTTTGTTATCTACAGTGATTCTTCGTTGAAATAACTTGGTTGTGTCCTAAGGAAGAATGATCAGGTAATTTCTTAAGCTTCACGTCAGTTGAAACCACATGATTTAAATTACCCTACACATGATTCAGAATTAGATGCAGTTGTTTTTGCTTAAAAAATTTTGAGGCATCATTTGTATGGAGTAAAATGTGAAATATATACTGATCACAAAATATTAAAGTATATATTCACTCAGAAAGAATTGAACATGAGATAGAGTATATGGATATAATTAATCAAGGATTATGATTTCACGATCCATTACCATCCAGGAAAAGAAAATAAAGCAGCTGATGCTTTGAGTCGAAAAAGTAATGCGTCCTTAACCATGTTATGTTTGGAATAAGATCCTTTGGTTTTTGATTTGATAAACTTTGGCATAGAAATTGTTGGTGCAGAAAATTATTCTATTTTGTTTTAGGCGTCAGTGAAATCATCTCTATTAGACAGAATAAAGCAAGCGCAAAAAGAAGACAGTGAGTTTTCGAAAAAGGTAGAGTTGGTTCATAAGGGTAAGTTTCCTGATTTTAACATTGATAATGATTGTGTTTTGAGGTTTGAGAAGAGATTATTTGTGCCTTGTGATTCACAGTTGAAGAATGAGTTGTTATGTGAATCTCATAGTTCCCCGTTTTCAGTTCATCCTGGTAGTACTAAGATGTATAGATATCTTCGGGAGTATTACTGTTTGGATGGAATGAAAAAAGATATTGCTGATTTTACTGTGAAATGTTTGACTTGTCGGCAGGTTAAAGTAGAGCGGCAGTTACCTAAAGGGATGCTTCAGCCTCTACTGGTGCCAGAGTGGAAATGGGAAAATACATTCATGGACTTAATTGTGGGATTACCAAAGACATCTCGAGGTAATAATGCAATCTGGGTTATAGTTGATCGATTGACTAAATCTTCTCATTTCCTTCCTATTCAAGATACATTGTCTCTAGATCAACTTTCTCGATTGTATGTTAAAGAGATATTCAGGTTCCATGGAGTTACCCTCTCCATTGTATAAGATTGTGATCCCAAGTTTACTTTTAATTTTTGGAAAGGCCTTCAGAAGTCATTGGGTACTGAATTAAATTTTAGTATAGTTTTTCATCCTCAATCAGATGGGTAGTCAGAACGAACAATTCAGACCTTGGATGATATGCTACGTGCTTGTTCACTGGATTATCAGGGAAGTTAGGAATAACATCTTTCTTTGGTTGAATTTTCATATAATAACAGTTTCCATTCAAGTATACAGATGGCTCCATTTGAGGAATTATATGGAAGTCATTGTCGAACTCCAGCTTTTTGGGATGAAGTAGGTGAAAGGAAGTTGATGGGACTGTAATTGGTAAAAGAGATGTCATAGAAAGTTCAGTTGATTCAAAAGCACATGAGAATAGATCAGAGCAAACAGAAAAGTTATGCAGATAACCAGAGGAATGATCTTTCTTTTGAGGTAGGTGATCATTTCTTTCTCAAAGTTTCTCCATGGAAAAGTGTGATGTGTTTTGGTGAGAAGGGAAATTTGAGTTCGAGGTTCATTGGACCTTATAAAATCTTGGATAAAGTTGGATCAGTTGTGTAAAGAGTGGCTTTGCCTCTAATTTTGTCCAAGGTACACAATGTTTTTCATGTTTCGATGTTGATAAGGTATATGCCAGATTCATCTCATGTTTTGAGCCCAGAGGTAGTTCAGTTGGAAGAGAATCTCTCTTATGAAGAACAACCAGTTCAGATTATTAACCATAGAGAGAAAGTGTTGTGGAATAAGGTAATTTACCAGGTAAATGTTTTTTTGGAAAACCCATATGATTGAAGAGACAGCGTGGGAATCTGAAAATGCTATGAGGGATAAATACCCCCACTTATTTTTATATGTGAATAAAAATTACGAGGACGCAATTTCCAAAAGATGGGAAGGATGTAACATCCCAAGTAAATGAAGAATAAGAAATTTTCATATTTATTAATATTTGTGAATTAAATATTAATTTTACTTTAAAGGGGTTGCTATGTTCGATAGCGTACCCGATACGCAACAATGGGTTTCTTTGAAATCTTACATTGCACACTAATAATATAATATTATTATTTTAAATGGTAGTTAACTCCTAGACCTTGTATTGGTGGGAATGAACAAAACAAACTACAATATGATTATACATGGTTGTTAAATGTATTTACAGTTATCCAATAAAAAGTTAGAGGCCTAAAATGTGTATGAATCTAGTTTTAAGCATAATTTACATTAAATAGTCAATTTACTGCCTTTTAATGGAGAACACTCTTTAAATATAGTTTTGGTCACTTTAATACATTCTAATTGGCCAAATAAAATCCTTCTTTAGAATGGGGACATCAAAATTTACTTTTTGTAAATTTTCGGGATTTTTCCGATAAAGTTCATTTTTTAATGAATAGTGAAAATATTGTATTTTATTTCAAAAGTGCCTTTTAATATAATTTATTTATATGGATAGATTATCTTTTTAATTGGGTTTAAAGTGTAATTAGAATATATTTTTACCATTTAATCCAATTTTGGTCATTGGAATTAATTTCACTTTGAAATTGGACATAAACAAGTGACAATCTTTTGATAGTTATTGTTTCTTAAAAACACGCTATTTGTTTTAACAAAGAGAATTAATTTTAAAATTAATTAACGACACTTTTATGTTTTTAATTTTTAAAAATAAACATCATTTTTGAATTTGGAATATCAAATATAGCTTAGGCTGAATTTTTGATATTTTTCTGAAAAACTTCAATTTTTGATGAATAGTGAAACCACTTAGTAGTAGTTAAAAAACTGACTTTTTCATTTAAATTAAATTTTACCACTTCTGTGAATTGAATTTTGAAAATACTACATACATGATTGTTATTAGTAAGTAAAATTTTGTTCAATAAGATGAAAATATTTTTTGGTGAATAGTAACTTTTGACTTTTATTTACCGCGGTTAAAGGTAAATAGGGTAATTCAAGAAAAAAGAATATTATAATAATTCAAAATTACCTTAACACTTTTCCAAATATTAATGGATGAGTAATGGCCGGGCATGGGCATCCTTGGGTCGATTTTGGGACCCCATAGAGCCACTTATGAAAGATAATGACACTTTAGATTAATTAATTTAAAGTAAATCCAAAAATGACATAAACAAAAGTCTTTTAGTAAAGTAATTTTTATATGGTGTTATATAAGTCATTTTTTATACTATAAATATTATTTATAAATCTAAAAAAATTTCCTACATGATAGTATTTTTTTTATAATTTTTAGACGTCGAATAAATTAAATTATTTATGACACAATAATGATGCAGTATTTACCTCATTAATAAATGATTTAAATAAATAACATTATAATGATTAAAATATTATCCAAAACCTGTCCAATTCCTATTGGATTATTTTAATTCGACCATGAGTCATCTTATCTTTGACTATAATTATTTTTGGACCTTTATAAACTGAATATCATTATATAATAAAATAATATTTTCACACTTTCCTAAAGAGCCCCTCCTCCCCCTTATAAAAGAAGACCACTTCTAACCAATTACCCACACCTCTCAATCCATTTGGCTCATCCAACCTATGCCCAATTAATCTCCCTAAATCCCTCTACTCCCCCTAGAAGCCTTACCTTAGGCAGAAGGCACTTCAAGAAGTCTGTTTGGTTCAAACCAAAGGAAGTTACCCAAATTAAAGGTAACGATTTCTCTTAAATTTTTTTCTTTTATTTTACTTCTCCAACCCCTAAACTCTTTTTATTCCTTTATTTTGTTACAACATCAGTATCCTCAATATACTAGAATTTTTTATGAGAAGTATTCTAACTACACTTACACACACCTCTATCTAATGGATGAAGAACATAATGTTTTGTTGATGGAAAACTAACGCCTCACGAAATGATGATTGTTCGATTATCTCCTACCGCCTCTCATGGTGGCCATTATGATGGAACTGTATTTATATATGACATATATTATTTTTATGTCTTCTTTATGCTTCTATAATTACCATTTATATCATACCTTTATGGTTTCCATTATGGGTAAAGGCGATAATCTCAATAGAGGAACTGCGGACTACCGCCCCCTCAAAGTGATATGACTCGTTAATTCCATATGTGGGACGTATAAACAATAGATTTAATGATATTATATATGATATTATATATAAAATTATACTGGAATTATAATATACATATGTATCATT
Source organism: Viscum album (assembly GCA_963277665.1). Taxonomy (NCBI): domain Eukaryota; kingdom Viridiplantae; phylum Streptophyta; class Magnoliopsida; order Santalales; family Viscaceae; genus Viscum; species Viscum album. The sequence continues at coordinate 2,074,925,927 of OY728128.1, read as the reverse complement.
ATGTTTTAATTCCATTAAAATAAGAAATAGAAATGAAAGTAGCATTCATGCGTACGTACGGCTTACTGTCTCCATGAACGGTGCATTTCATTTCTTACCTCCAAATGATATGTACTATTATAAGTATATATATATATACTGGATATATATGATATCTATGATATCTAAATAATTAATTTCATTCTGGATGTAATGGAATATTGATCACATGGACAACTTGTAAATATAAGGTGTTCACTTTTTACTCAAGTACCAAATATCGACAAAATGAACGTTATTAACTTAAATGATTATATAATGTTTATAACATGGTAATAAGTGATATAAAAGGAATTATAAACTTGAAAAAGGTTCTTAAGTAAGTATAAGTTAACTTTAGTTTATTATTCAGGAGATTAAAGAATGATCGAGTCAACACAGACACGAGGTAAGGGACTTAGTCTCAATCTCCTTTCATTGAGGAATATTTAGTTTTATACACGCCTTTATTTTATATGGTGTATAAACCCATTTTACTTTTCATTTTGTTCAAATGGAATCTTTTTAGATGAATAATTTTACTAAATGACAAAAAAGGAATGTTTTTTAACGTAAGCGGTGATAACGACCTTTCCACCGCCGCGAGTATTATTTGATATTTGGCTTCATTAACAAGCCGTAATGTTTTTAAAAGGAAAAATAAATAACATATACTCTTTTTACGTATTTTTTTATTCAAAATTATTTTTAGAATGGATTTATTATTTCAATATCTTGAAATGATATTTTGTTATTGCAATGTGGAAATGTTATCTTTCCTTTATGCTTATGTTATGTGTTATGATCATGTTATGGTTCTTGGGAATTATTTATGTATACGGGTGGTTCGGTGATAAACCTAGGGAGGGTGAGCCCGAGATAGATCTCCAATGAATTGGGTAACGTGACAGAGGTAAATGTAAATGTTTCTCCTATGATATTTAGGGAATATTCTGTGATGAGTATTCCAAAGTAACTCCCTTTGTAGCTGTGATAGCAACAATATAAGTATGATATGGATGTCACAAGTTACCTTTATGATTTATGATTTTTATGTGTTATTAATAAAATCTTTTGATTTCATGAGGTAAGTAAAATAGTTCATGTTTTGTATGTATTTATAAACAAATGTTTTCTTTATTTGTTTTATAACCCTTACTGAGCTTTTTATGCTCATCCAAAGTTTTGAAATGTTTTCACAGGACCTAAATATGAATAGGGTCAAGGATGGGATCAAGGAAAAGTCGTGCTGTATAAAACATGGAACTAGACATGACCCTTTTTTCAAGAGTTTTTATTTTATGAAAAAAATGGAAACTGTGTAGAAGTGTCTACTTTGTAATATTTTGAGATGTAATAGTTATGTCCTAATTCTATAAAACTCTAAACCTAAAAAAGATCCTCAATTTTAATTATTCATTTAATTCAATATTATGTAATGTTTAAGGCTGGTTCCTTATAACAATAAAGTACTTAAAGCGATAAAGGGACAAATACAAGTCTAACAAAAAAAACTGTAAAGAGTCCAACCTGATTGGACGGTGAATACTATGATCAAATTAAGAAACATAAAAAACACCTCAGCCTTTCAAGATCAATATATGATCCACCAACTCCCTGTAATTATAGGACATCGTCAAAAGGGTTGTTTTCTGGATAATATATGACACATTCGGGTATAGCTCATATAGGGGAGAGTATAACAATACCCTATAGGAAACCCCAAAAGCACTAAACAAAAAGCATTAGGAATTGTCAAATCATGATAAGGATATAGCCATCAATTCATAAATAAAAAACCATGTATACTCAGAAAGGACATCAGGCCTCAAAGTGGTCATAACCAAATAGTCAACCACAAGATTATGCTCGATGAAATGCTTGTTTTGGGATAATACACTCCATGAGCCATGCTATCACTAGATACACTCATACAAAAGGTCATGATCACTAAGCCACATCTAAGAAAAGTCACTACTCTCTGAAGACCACGATACTCAGATTAGGGATCACAATGAGGACTATTGGGGGGCACAAAAAAAAATTTGGATCAACCCTCTATGTAGGGAATCATAATCCAATGATACTGTGAACCCTACTAATATGGCCTACTAGATGAAGGATCAATTCCATGCTCAAGGAGTTCATTTAAATTCCAAAAACTCCACCTAGGGTATAAAAAGATAGAGGGTCACTCTTCAGTCTCACAGAGGGACATAACAAACTCTATCTAAGACTCATTATCCATATAGGATCATAATATAGAGATACGGACATAATTATACACTATACCCTTGAGGGTATAGACTAAGGGAACACACTTAACTGATATTGTTCCAAACTGAAGAAGCAAAGGGATCCAAACACCTTTAAAGGGGGTACACAGCATGTACTAAGGGTACATAGTGTGTCCAGCCAACCCTCGGTCTTCCTCTGTGGTTCTTCCCCACATGACATGTGAATCTCCAAATACTTAGCATGTAGGAATAGTACAAGTAATGTAGAGATTAGATGGAACTCTGCATGTGTTTCCTATTTTTGCCTATATACACCGGACCATGTCAATATACTCTAGTTGTGTCGGTGTACTTAGGTCTTCTTGTGCATGTGTAACCTCTATGTTACTCATCAATCTACATAGCATGATTCACATGGCGTGTGAGAAGGGTCACATCTAATGAGATCTTTTTATCCTCTATGGAAACCCTAGTGCCACATAGAGGATCCCAGACTGTGTGTAATTCAAGATTACAAGTCATGTAACTCATAAATTTTCAAAAAATCATGCTTGTTTCCCATGTCACTCATATATACCACCTTTATGGATAATCATTCCCAATATCCTTATATTACGCCTTGAGTAGGCTCCATTGTTTCCATCGACTAAAATTCAGCCTTCAAAACCATTCAAGAAACGCACTTTTGCCTCATCTGTAGCCACATCATTGAATTGGGATTAATAGGAAACCTTAGTCCATTTTGATTGTCCATTGATCGTACCCCATCATTACCACACCTCAATCATATCCTCTATCACAAGCCATGCTTGTGTTATGGATTCATTATGCTAAATAACAGTCATGTAATGATCGAATATCAGGTATTTCATTGAAATGTGGGCTAATGGAATTGTTCACAATGAATGTGTGAAGAAAAGAGGGAGGATTCCATAAACCAAAAGTAGTAAGGAAAAAACTTGTCCTTTGATCATTCAACCTCAATCCATTTTTAAATATTTGGATGAATGAAGAGGGATTTAAATAAAGAAAAAATATCCACCGTAAAGAATTTAATCATCAATTCAAAAATCAATTCTTGTTCATGGAATCGATTCGCATTTGAAAATGTATAAATAAAATTATTTAATTTACAAAAATAAAAATTCTACCTGGAGTTTGGATCAATCGATGATGAATAATGGTTTTCTATATCTATTTTTGGTGAGATCCAAAAAATTCATTAGTGTATGAACCTTGATCTGATATGATCTAACATCATATGCCAACAATCCTCCAATGGCTCCTCTCCAATAGCTCCTGTCAATCCCTAGGTTCTAAAAATGATCCAAGTTTTTATTTATAACCATACTTAAATAGAGGAAGTAGTTCATAGAATTAATAAAAAATAAAATAAATAAATTATTTTATTTATATAATTAATTTTTTGTCTAAGGAAACTTTTTGAAAAATGACCGACGCCTTCAAATATTATTTCTCTCCTAGGGTAAGACCCATGTTTTGAACTCAAAGGTGTCCTAAAAGTTTTTATTAGGGCCCCCGTTCTTGAATTATTATAATTTTTTAGGAAAAATATAGGTGTGGGATATTAATATATATAATATATTTCAAAAATTAATTTTGGGAACACTGAGGCTCATAATCTCACATCATCTCAGCACCTGACTCTCTAAATAATCCATATAATATTCTAAATTAATACATTGAAATATAAAATTTGTTAAATTCTCCCCACATTAGGGTTTTTCATTCTTAAAAGAGAAAAGTCTACTCAAAAAGATGAGGGTATTGGGCCCACATTTGGGTCTCTCGCTCCGAGGTGATCTCTTGAAGATTCATGTGCTTCCACCAGACATGCACTAGGTGAATATATCACCCATGAAGGATTTGATCCTGTCAATCCTAAATCTACACTGGGTACTCAACAAAGGTAGCCCCATCCTCAATTTCCAACTCACCCCAGTCGATAACATGTGATGGATCATGCACGTACCTCCTCAACTACGACACATGTATGATTTTTTATAGCCGGTCCAACTATGTTAGTAGTGCTAAGTGGTATGTCACCACACCAAATCTACATATTATCTAGCAATTGCTAATTAATATTAGATATAGCTTTACATCCCATCCAAATATCTAAAATACACTTCAAGGTGAGACCCTTAGGAACACATGTTCTCCCTCCTCGAACTCCAGAGGCCTCTTTTGTTAATTTTCAGGGGACTTATAAAGGCTTTGTGTTGTCTTAATCTGCTCCTAGATGATCTAAACCTCATTTGTAGTGGATCATACCAAATTTGATATCATTAGTTCTAAATCACTTGGATTAGTCAAAAAAAGTGGTAACATGTAGGGTCTCCAATAAAAGGCCTTCAATGGTGCCATACCAATGGTGGAATGATTAATATTATTGTACACATACTTCACCAAGGGTGGGTGATCCACCTAACTGCAGCCAAAATCCTACATGAAATCCTGTATAATTTCCTCTGAGACCTGAATGGTATAATCATTCTATCCATCAGTCTAGGGGTGAAACATTATGCTCAAATGTAACTGATTCTAAAAGCACTCCTACAATCCTCTCCATGATCACAGTGTGAAGAAATCATCACATTATAAAATGGCCATTGATGGAACTTCATAGAGCCAAAATATCTCATGCACATACAATCATCCCAAGCTATCTACTGAACTGTGATCTCGAATAGCTAGTAAGTGGGCCGACTTAGTGAGTTGGTCTACGATCACCCAGATAAAATCATGTCACTTGGAAGTATTTTGTAACCCCATTATGAAGTACATGTATACCTCATCCCACTTCCACTATGGCGCCTCAAGGTGTTGTGTTAAACATTCTTGAACCTGGTACTCTACCTTCACTTACTGACAAGTGAGGAATCGAGAGACAAACTCTACAATAAAACTCTTCATTTCTAGACATCAAAATTGATGTTGGATATCCTAACATCTTTTCCACACCTGGATGTACCACCAAAAGGGGTGTATGGAATTTCCTCATCACCTCCTTTTGTAACATTACTAGTACCATGATCCATCCTCTAAAAAGGATAATGTTCTCCCCATATTCATAATATCCATAAGAAGAACATCCAATGGATATCTAAGTATGTATATTCTTGAAATCAATATCCCCAAGCTATGCCTTCCTAACATGCTATAAAATAAGTGGGGTAAAAAACATCAACTGGAGGTAAGTTGATCAATCCTTATACACTAAGAATAAATTAAATAAGGTTAACTACTCTGATTCCTCAGCCAACAACTAAAAATAAGATCTCATGCTGAGAGCATCTACCACCACATTTCCCTTTCTAGGAATGCATAAAATCTCAAAGTCATTGTCTATAGAAAATATATCCATCACCTTTTTCTCAAATTAATATCCTTTTGAGATATGATATAATTAAAACTCTTTTGGTCATAATAGAGGATAAACCACTCACCCATTAGGTAGTGTTTACACATCTTTAGGGAGAAGACTACCGCTACTAGATCAAGATCATGGGTCATTTAGTTCTGCTCATGCGATCTCAACTTCCAAGACCCATATGCAATAACTATATTCCTCTGCATCATAACATAACCAAGTCTGGTCCCTAAGGCATCATAGAACACTATATACTCAACACCCTCCTTTGGAAATATCAATATGGGAGTACTCATCAACCTCTATCTTAACTCTTTAAAACACTACTAGTACATTTTTTTCTACATGAAAGGATTCCCCTTTCAGATCAAAGCTTTCAAGGTGATTCCATTCTGTAAAAATCAGGTACAAACCTTCTATAGTACCTAGATAACCCAAGGAAACTTGGCACCTCAATAACACTCTTGGGTATCTCCCAATATAGCACTACCTCAACCTTCACTAGGTCCACTACCACTCCTACCTCTAAGATGAAGTTTCCCAGGAAGTAGACCTCTCAAATCCAAAACTGACAGTTCAACAGCATCCCATAAATATGGTGCTCTATAAGTGTGTCCTAGAACATCCTCAAGTGTCTCAAATGATCCTCCTCAAATTCCAATTATACTAGGATATCTTCGATGAAGACCACCAAAATGGTCTAAGAAAGGTTAAAATATCTGGTTTATGAGTCCCATAAACACTTCTAGGGCATTCATTAAGTCAAAGGGTATCACCAAGTACTCATGGTGACTGTAGTAACATTTGAATTTCGTATTTGGTATATCCTCATCCCATACTCATAGATGGTGATAGTCTGATCTGAGGTCAATCTTTAAGAACTATTGTTCCCCTCTCAAATGATCAAAGAGGTTATTGATCCTCAGTAATGGATAATTATTCTTTATAGTCACCTAGTTCAAGCACTATTAATCCACACATAACCACAAGCTCCCATATCCCTTCTTAGAGAACAACACTAGGGATTCCTAGGGGGAAACATTGGGTATCACAAATCCCTTCTCCTAAAAGTCCTCTAAATTCACCTTTAGCTCAATAATCTCTACGGAATCCATTTGATATGACGGTGCATGTATTAGGGATATCTTGGGTGTAATTCAATATAGAATTCTACATTGTGATGTGGGAGGTAAACCTGGAACATACTTAGTAAAGGAATCCTTGTACTCTGACACCACTATAGGGAACTGGTATCCCATAGCATCCACTATTATAAGAGTCATGATATTAAACTAGTGAGTAATCATCTTCACTCTCCCATGTTTAATCTCACCCTAATCTTACGAGGTTTATTTTTTACCCACAAAGAAAAAATTCATCCCATCACTTCAGACACACTACATCCTCCACCTATAATAGGCAATATGTGTATGAACTGTGGATAGCCATTTCATACCTATGATTGTTTCATAAGGCCTCATCTCTAATATAAAGAGATCCCATATAAATATATTACCTCCAAGCATTAGATCTCACTATTGGAAAAAGTTCACAATTGGTGATTCACCTCCTATCAAAGTCTATAAGCACAGGGGCCGAGCCAAAGGTTTAACCAGAATCTCTAATTCTTGAACTAGAGAAGTATAAAGAAAGAAATGACTCACACTTATGTCTATAAATAATATATATTAGGTATAAAATGAATATACCATACCTCATATCTTCCCTAGAGCTCTAGGGTTATCTGCCTCCATAGCCTATAGTTGGCCTCATCCCTAACCACCAACTCCCTGATCCTTGTGTAGACCACCTGGGGGTGGTGGTGGTAATAGATTAAACCTCCAACCACATATTGTTAATATATAGGACCCTCTTCCATGTATTCTTCCCTATGGAACATCCTTTTATTGCCTCTATCTCTACCTTGGATGTCCCTCAACCATCTCTCGATTAGTTTTATGATGGGTTGGACATTCCTATGAAAGATGTCCCCAACTATCACAGGAGAAACATAACCTTTTCATTGGAGGAATCAATCTATCTTGAGAGCCCCTCATCATTAACCCTCTACCCAAGTATTGTCTTCTAAAGAATCTAGAATTATTGGAAAACTAAAACTATCATTGGATACCTATCAGTGAGGTCTAAAATCATATGTTACCACTACCATCACCCTCTATTTGTGCATACTCTTCTAAGAAGCTCTTCACCACTATGGTCCGCTCAAGAACCCCCAAATCGAGGGGAACGAGAGAGATATCACTGAATCCTTAATATCTTAGCATAAGCCCTACTCCAAGGTATAAGGTTTGAATAATGGATCCCACGCGGTATCCATGGAGTATTGTGAGAGATCGGTAAGCCTCACTAAATACTCCATCATAGTAAAATTGTCCTACTTTAGATGTGGAATCTCATGTATATAGACTGATCATAATGTTTCTAGATAAAACTCTTCCCTAAATATACACTTGAAGTCTAGCCATGAGAGAGTTTTCTCATTGTGTTACTGAGTAAATAAAATCCACAATTTCCTAGAAGACCCCTGAAGAAGAATCAATATGAGTAATTCCATGTGATTTGTAGGCATCCTCATAAGGAAGAAAACCCGAGTGACTGCCTCTACCCAGTCCTCAACTGCCTGGGGGTCTGGCTCTCACACAAACCTAGGATTTTTTTACCTATGGAACTCATATAACACACTCAACCTACATGAATTCCCATATAGCAATTCCAGTGAAATAAATCAATGCATAAACAAAAACCCTGATATATTTAGTAAGGACACCATGCCTCCAGGTGGTCACAACAAAACTTCCAATCATAGGATTCTTCTCGAAGCAATGATCATTCCAATATAAAACATTCCATGAGTCTTGCTACCACTAGAGAAATTCATCCAAGAGTTCATAATCACTGGGCCCTACCCAATAAATCGCATTGGTCTCTAAATACCTCGATATTCAGATAGGTTATCACACCCATAACTACTATGGGACACTACAAACCCAATCTCAATCAACCCACTATGTAGGGGATCATACTCAAATGATCGCATGGACCCTACTGAAATGTCCTGATAAAAGGAGGATCAAATCCCTTCTCAAGGAGGTGATGTTGATTCCACAAGCCCCACATAGGGTATAAAATGACAAAGGATCACTCTTTGGTATCATAGAGGGACACCAAAAACTCTATCTAAGAATCATTCTCCAAAGGGGGTCATAATCCAGATATGTGGATGTAATTTTACACTATAACATCAAGGGGGTAGATCAAGGGAACACATTCAACCTATACTAGTCCAAACTAAAAAATGAAGGGCTCCAAACACCCTTAAAGGTGGTGCCTAGCATGTACTAGGGATACACGACTTGTCCATCCAACCCCTAGTATACCTTTGTAGTGATTACTCACACAGAATGTAAATATCCATATACATGGTGTATAGAAATATTACACAGTGTGTAGAGACCAGTATTCACTCTTCCCATGCTACCTAGTTTGGCCAATGTACACCAGACCGTGTTCATGTACTCTTTTCATGTCAATGTAATTTGGCCTACCCATGCTCATGTAACCTCCGAGTTACACACCAAGACACCTATCAAGATTCACACAGTGTGTGATAGGGGACACATGGCATTTTATAGGGTTCACATGGTGTGTGATTTTTTTCTCCTCCATGGAAACCCTAGCACCACACAGAGGGTCCCACATTTCATGTAATTCCAAATTACACATCGTGTAACTCAGAAATTTGAAAACCCAAAACTATTTCACACATCACTTGGATTTTTCACCTCCACCATGAATTACACCCAAGATTCTTATATTGGACATTGACTAATCTCTAGCTTCGTCTTTGATCAGAATCTAGACTTTAAAAATACTCGGGAAATGCCCTTATGAACTGTATGTACCAACACCATCAAACTGGGATGAACAGAAACCCTTGATCCATTCAAATCCACCACTAATCATACCCCATCCTCACTACACCTCAATCGCATCCTTGATCACAAGTCGTACCCATGGTATCAATCTGTTTCTCCAAATAACAGTCACGCAATGATCAAATATTGGGTATTTCATCAAACCATGGGCCAAATGAGTTGACCATGATAAACATGCAAAGAAATGATAGAGGAGTCCATAAACCATAAGATACAAGGAAAGAGCCTCATCCTTTTTCATTTGGAATATCTTTTTTCTCATATTTTTGGATGAAAAAATAGGGATTTAAACAATGGATAAAAATATCCATCGTAAATAAATCAATCGTCGATGCATGAATCAATTATTTTTCATGGAATTGATCTACTTTTAACATGGGATAAATAATAGGATATAATTTACACAAATCAACATCCTACATGTAATTTTAATTGATCACTAATGAATAACATTTCTACATTATTGACATTAGTGAGACTCACAAAATATATTGGCACATGAACCTCAATCTCATTGGATCTAATGTCGTCTTCCAATGATCCTATAATGGATTCTCTCCAATGGATCCTCTCAATCCCTAGGTTATGTGGTTGAACCTAGGTTTCATTCATAACTATTCATAAATAGAGTAATTAGGTCACTACATCAACAAAAAGGTAAAATAAATCAATTTATTTATTTATTTCAATAATTTTACGCTCGTATAGACTTTTTCGCAAACTCCTGACGTCGAAAAAGGTTATGTAGTGAATAGGGAAAAACCCATGTTCTGAACTCAATGATACACTCAAATTCATATTCTGATCCCTCATTCAGGTGTTACTACACTTTTTTAGGAAACTTTCATGCATGGGATATTAATATATTTAATATATTTCAAAATTTAATTCTGGGTACACCGGGCCTCAAAATATCATATTTTCTTAGAACCTAGATATGAAAATAATATATATAATATTATAAAGTAATACATTGAAACATCAAAGTTGTTACAGCTCAAGGATAAAATTATGGAATATATAATATTTTTATTCTTATTAAATATTTAATTTTGAATGTTTTATTTATTGTAGTTCATAAGAACATTCTTATTATCATAAGTTAATTATGTAATAAGGGATATCTTGTGAACTTCAGGAATGATAAATTTATTGTTCATATTTCAAAATATGAATTTATTCTTTATGCCAATTGGACTAAGAATGTTTATACACTAAACATAGAAAACATTAGGATCCACGATCTACCTTGCCTTAGTGTGATGGAAGAAAAATCTTGGTTATGGCATAGAATATTAGGACACTGAAATGTTATAACTTTATCTAAACTATCTAAGAAAGGGCTAGTTAAATATTTACTTGAACTTAAGTTTGATACTTCAAAATTATGTGATCCTAGTAAACTCATAAAGTAACACAAGTCAAGTTTCAAATCTATTAGTGAAGTATCAACTTATGATGCTTTATAGTTAGTGTACATGGACTTATTCATCCCTACCCAAATAGGAAGTATCAGTGGAAAATACTATTTATATGTTTTAGTTGATGATTACACAAGAAATAAATGGGTCTATTTTCTATCAAAGAAGTCAGAATCCATTTTATATTTTAAAATTTTTATAGCTCATGTTAAAAATGACAAACATATATCCATGATAACTATTCATAGTGAAGATGGTGGAGGATTTTTAAATTATTATTTTGAATTTTTTTTTGTAGTAAAAATGGTATTATACATAACTTTTTTTCACCTAGAAATTCATAAAAAATGGTGTAGTTTAAAGAAGAAATAGAATTATTTTAGAGATAAAAAAGAACCATTCTAATTGAATACTCATTTGCTAAACATTTTTGGGATGATGTAGTTAGTACTGCCTACTATACTATCTAGTTTTAATAATAAATTTAATTAATAAAACTCATCATGAGTTATAGACCAGAATTAAACTAAAACTTTCTTACTTAAATGTTTTTGGATGTGAAGTATTCATTTTTAATACTAAATTAATTTACATAAATTTACACCAAAATTTGATGAAGGGGTATTTTTAGGTTATTCTATAGCTAGTAAGGATTATAAGCTTTTTAATAAAAATGAAAGAACTATTGAGGAAATAGTAAATGTTAAATTTGATGAAACCGATCCTTTTTTTCAAATATCCTCAACCCACATATTTGGATGTTATTTAAAAAAACCAATTTTGAACCAATGTTGGAAATTTCGTCTCTTGATAGAACAATTGAAGAATATGTTTCTAAATTTCTACCTCAAGAATAATTTCAACCTTTTATTTAAGAATGGTGTTTTGTAAACCTAAGGAATAAGTTGATACTTAGAAATCATCCTAGTGATAACATCATTGATAATGTAGATTAACCTATTAAAAATAAAAGTTCCTTAAGAAATAAAGTTGAACATTGTGAATTTTTATCATAATTCAAACCTAAAACTTTTGATGATTCATTAATTGATAAATATTGGATAAAATATATGTAAGATAAAATCAATGAATTTGAAAGGAATCAAGTTTTTACTTTGGTTGAACAAATTAAAGATACTTTTTTAATTGATGCAAAATGGATTTTAGTGAATAAGGGTGATAAAAGGGGAATAATAGTAATAAATAAAGTTATACTTGATATTAATGGTAATAATCAAAAAGAGGGAATATAATATGAAAAAAAATATTCTCAATTATTAAGACTTGAATTTATTCATAATCTTATAGAATATGTAGCATTTCCTAATTTAAAACTTTTCCAAATGGATGTGAAGTGTGAATTTCTCAATAGATATATACATGAGGAAGTTTATGTATAAAAAATCCCTTGGTTTTGAAAATAAAAAATTTACAAAACATGTTTTAAACTTACTAAGGCACTTTACAGACTTAAGCAATCCCCTAGATCCTGGTATGATAGATTAACTAGATTTTTTTTACAAAATAGTTTTTTCAAGGGAGATATGGATCAAACACTTTTTAAAAAGATGTTTCTAAAAACACCATAATTTTTTAAATTTATTTTGATGATATTATTTTTGGTTCAACTCAAAAATATTTAACAGATTCCTTTGTGGATATTATAAAATATGAGTTTGAAATGAGAATAATGGGAGAAGATACTTATTTTCTAGGTTTTCAAATTTCACAAAATTGAGAAGAAACTTTTATATCCCAACATAATTATATAAAATATATTCTTAATAAATTTGTATATAACAATTCTAAAAGTATTATTACTCCTGTTGACACCACAAATACTTTGGATATTGATAAATCTAGTAAATCAGTTGATCAAAATATATTTGTGGAATGATAGGTAGTTTACTATACTTAATAGATAAACATCCAAATTTAATGTTTTCTGAATGATTTTATGTGAGATATCAATCTAATCATAAATATTCCCACCATAAAGATATAAATTTAATTCTTTATTATTTTAGGGGAACTTAGATTAAGGCTTATTTTATTCTTCTGAAAATTATTTTGAACTAAAATGTTTTTCAATTGCTGACTTGGGTGGAAATAAAATAGATAAAAAAAAGTAATTATGGAAATTTCCATTTCTTAGGATAATATTTAATGTCTTGTTATTGTGTGAAACAACACTCAGTATCACTTTCCACTACTGAAGAAAAATATGTCATAGATAGAAGTTTTTGTTCTCAATTATTGCGGATGCAACACATACTCACTAACTATGGAATGAGTTTTACTAAAACTCTAATTTTGTGTGATAGCATAAGTGCCATTTATTTAAGTAAAAACCCAACACATCACTCACAATAAAAACACATAGATATAAAACACCATTTCCTTCAATATCATGCTAAAAAAGGAGATATTATTTTATAATTCATCAAAATGTAATAAAAACTTTTTTATATTTTTACTAAGCCTCTTAGTTTCAATAGATTTGAATATATTTACCAGAATCTAGGAAATATCAATACTAAGTGATTATTCATTTATACTTCATTTTTACTCATATTCTTACATTAATGAACTTATTATCAATGGGGGTTACATATGTTGTTGTTTAACTAAAAACATTATTTTTTTGGATTTACTAAAAACATTATTTTTTAGATTTACTAAAAAAAATTGTTTTTCTAAAAATTTTCAGATTTACTAAAAACATTAGTATTTAGGATTTACAAAAAACTTTTCTCTAAATTTTTAGTTTCACTAAAACTTGGGTTTTAATAAATTTCTAGTTTTTTCCAAAAACCAAGAAGAACGGTTTACCAGAAAAAATTTCATACAGAAATTTACAATTTTACTCTAAAAATTTAATCTATAATATTTTGTTTTTTCTATCTTTTAATTATGTTTTTTTTTCGAAATTTATGAACTTTCAAAAAAATTAAAAATCTTAAAGTTTTAATTTATATAAAATAAATTCATATGATAATTGTTTTACATTTGTTTTTATAAAATTTATCATACAATCATTACATCCAATAAAAATTTTTAAAAAAAATCATCAAGAGTTTAGATTATATTTTAAATCTTCTCTAAATAAGTTTTGATCATCAGATTATATTTGGGATTTAATTTTAGTCCTGGTATCTTTTTAATATGAATATTTTCCATGAGGTTATAAATAAATGAGTGGGTCACCACATCCCACATCAGTTTCTAACACAAACGATGACTATCAGCCCTCAAATTCTTTTCCAGTCTGATAACTTTTTGTTTGTCCAATCAGATTTATCTTTATTGGATCAGATCTTCTAAATTAGTTCAATATCTATAAAATTACTACTTCTGGAGATATTTTAAATAGAGAAGTTGTGAAGGAAATTTTTATTATGAATAAATGGTAAGATAAATCTATCACTTTCTTGAAATAAATTATCAAATTTTAAGTTTGGGATAATTTTTTCATTGAGAAAGAATATTTTGATCTTCATTATCGATCCATGGTAAAGAAATTTTATTCATCTATTGATTTTAATATTATATGGATTTGATTACATTTATTCTTTTTTATGAGAGTTACAAGTTGAATATTCAACAAGTTTTGGAACTTTTGGAAGTACCATTGGATGGGGAAGCATAATTTTCAACTCATAAGTTTCTATAAAATATTGGTTCTTTTGAAAAAACTAAGGCTAGAACATCTTGGTATTCTTATTATGATAAAGTTAGAAAATTTTATCATTTGAAACCAGATGCAAGAGTTTTTTCATTATGAATGCAAGGTTAATTAATTCTGTAGAAGTGTAAATGGGATACTTTGAATGTTTTAGACATATGTTTTTATATTTTCTTTTGAATATGATGAAAATAAATTTAGTAAATTATATTTTATTATTAGTTGAAGAAATTAAGAAAAGTAAAATAAAGTTGATAATTCATCAATCTTCATGTTTTATCAAAAATATGTTTACAAAATTTATGTTCATAATGAAGATAAAAAATCAGGTTGTTACAATGAGAGAAAAAGTTTTGTTAATAAGTAATAAAACAATTTTAGGTATGAAATTAGTTTTCATGATGGAGTTAAATAAGTTTATTGATAAATTATACAAATTATAATTTAAGGCCAAAGTTCATCTATTAAAGGAAAAAAGTACAAGAAAATATAAAAGTTGTTTATTCACCACCTGGGCCAAAGAAAAAAAAATAAATCTATAACTGATGGGGATTATCAATAATTGATGAAATGAAAAGTAAAGAAGAAAGATGGAGATCTGGAATTCAATTTAGATAAGGCAGAGACCATATCTCTTAAAAAAAGATAGAATATGTTTTGAAAGTCAAAGGGAAGAAGAGGGGGGAAAAGAATATATTTGACGAGAAAAAGGTTGTTGAATGTTTGATCAAAGGTGTTTAAATATCACATAGATATATTCAAACTACTGGAGAGGAAGGAAAAGTAGTACTTTCCATTTCTCTATATCTATTTTCTAACCAATTTCTCAGTACATTATAAAATTTTTTCATAAAAATTTTTTATAATATGATGTTGTTGGAACCTCTAAAATTCCAATTTTTTTTTAAAAGGAATGGAAAATTTATAGAAATTAAAAAATATGTTCCAAAAATGTTCAAATAGAAGTTCAAAAAAGTGTGAAAAAAATCTGGAAAAGAATATTTTATAAGTAAAGAAACATTTTCTATAAAATTAGAAGATGAATTAGAAGAAGAGTCCAAAGAAACATCTTTAGAAGAATCATCATAAGAATAATAGGAAGAAATAATTTCTTCAAAAACATCATCTTTTAGTACTTAACTGGAGAAAGATGTCAGGACCCGTCCTCGGGGCCCATGTCGTGACTACCCCAAGCCCGCCTTCCATAGGCCAGGGGCTGGCAACTAGCACAAAAGGTGTAAATCCTGATAACTGGGAAGGCATTGCCTCTATAAAAGTAAACAAAACACCACAGAATACAAGTGAAAGAAAAACACTAAGTACAAAAGAAAGTGCTGAAAAGTAAATGGGCCAGAATACAAACCCAACTGAAAGTACAGCTACAAATGAACAAAATTACAACAGAAAAAGACAACAGCTGGAAGAAAGGAAGCAGCTCCTGGATCGTCGTCCTCGGATCCTACCTGAAGGGTAGGTACAGACAGCCTCCACAATGCTCTCACCCGTCAACCTCCTTTGAGTGTCTTCTCACCATGAAGTCCACCTCCGGATACTAACTCGTCGTGTGTTCCACCTCCAGGTACTGACTCATCCTGTGGTCCACCTCCGGGTACCGTCTAGTCCTCGAACACTCGGCCTCTGTCAGCTCTTCCCGTCGTCTGCAACCAACACAATGAGGTGCGGGCATAGCCCGTGCAGGGGTGAGTATAATGATACTCAGTAGGGACCCCGAGACCCTCAAGGTCTCACTAAAACCAACATGGATAACCACAAAGAAGATCTCAATAGATAACCTCTACTTAGGTATATACACATGCATATACCTAAGTTATAAAGTAACCCATCTCAATCATGATGAAAACACCAAGATCATGAAATCAACAGATAACCACTACCCAGGTATATGCCCATACATATACCTAAGTTATCAAGTGACCCATCTCAATCATGAGGTAAACACAAAGGTCAAAAGTCTTAGCTCAAACCATGATTTTTATTATCAAAACCGTAACTGCTTAAGAGACCCATCTCTGGAGTGTACAGTGGTCCTGTCACGACTCTGAGGTACTACTCACTAACCTAAGACTGCTGAGGTACTCCTCCTGTCGAGTACTGCGGGTCAGCCACCCAAACACAGTAGTGCTTCCCGCCGGGGTATTCCACCCAAACACAATAGTGCACACCCCCTAGTAGCCTGCAGAGGTACTCTCCGGACGAGTACCGCGGGTCTGCACTGTCACACAGGTAGTGCTCCGTCCGCCATGGGTCTGCACCCAAACAAAGTAGTGCTCCATCCACTGGGCTAGTCGACTCACTCCAAGTCGAGTCGGTCAAGCAGTCGTCAGGTCTCTGTCGGCTACACGGTCTCTGTACTCCGTACGCTCATCTCTGGGAGGGTCCTCTCCATGATCTATAGGTTGATACTCCAAGTATCAAAAGTCCCACGAAGAAGTATCTCAAAGGACCACCTCGTCCTAGGGGTCTCAACGCAACAGACGGCACATCAATCGGACGCCCGGTCTGTGAGTTACTAGGCTTTTCGTCCCAGGGGCCCGATTGGTTTTGTGATTGAACCAACCCGGTCGTATCTCAACTGTACCACGAACTCTCATAGGGTATACTCATAGGGACCTATTCTCAATGTGATCACCAACGCCGCTGACGGTTCGTCAAACGGACGTCTGGTCTAAAAGATATCAGTTTTTCCGTTTCAGGGGCACGGTTGGATTTCGGGTGCAATCCAACCCGGCCACTATCCAAATGCATCCAAAACTCAAGAGAATTAAGCCAAAATTCAGTCTCATCAAGAGGAAAACAACAAGACAGATGGCGCGTCAATCGGACGCCCGGTCTGTGAGTTATTGGCTTTTTTGTTCCTGGGGCCTGGTTGGATTTTGGGAGCGAACCAACCCGACCGCACTCTGACGGTATCCAAACCTCGACCAGAGTAAGCCAAAAGTTCTGTCTCATCAATAGGAATCCAACAAAGTCGACGGCACGTCAATCCGACGTCTGGAGCTCAAGTTACGAGTGTTTCTGCTCCGAGGGCCCGGTTGGATTTTGTGTACGAACCAACCCGGCCGAACCCAAAGTATCCCGAAACCTTGAGTGCAATATACTGAAACGACCGTCTCGATCCAAGGGTCGCATCGCAATTGATAGTGCGTCGATCGGAGGTCTGTATCCTAAGATATGGGCATTTGACCAAAAGTCATCTGAAAACAGGGGGTCTGGGCCCGGACCGACCCGGCCCAACCCCCCCCCCCCCCCCGGGTCGCCGGAACCGGTTCAACCCAACCCGGGTCCGGGTCCGGCCCGGATGGCACGACCCGTCTCGTCCGGGGTGGCCCGATCCGGCCTGGGCGCGACCCGGCCCGGCCGGTGGGTCGGCTCGGCTGGTTACAGCCGAGCGGAGCGGAGCGGAGCGGGGCGCTGCCCCCGCGTGAAGAATCGTGGCCCCGCGTGAGGCCGCCCGTGCTAGCAGACGTGACAGCCGGCCGCGTCCCGCCGCCCCTCCGGTCCCGCGCGGTCGCGGGACCGCTCTCCGCCGTCGCGGTTTCAACCGCGGTGGCTTCTTCCGGCTGCGCGCCGGCGGGCTGTTCCGCGGACAACTGGACGGGTTCCGGTGGTCGGAAATTCGTGTCGTCTTCGCCAATGGCCCTCCCGGGACCCGTCCTTCACTGCGACGGTCCTACAACTCCCGTGCAGCTTCGTTTTCCATTTTCCGGTGCGGCGCGACGGTGCCGTGGCTTGTTCAACTTCATCGGCGCGGCGCGACGACGCCGCGCTTCGTAGCCCTTCCTCATAATTTCCGCGCGGTGCAATGGCACTGCGCCGCCTTTCACGTGCCGCACCAAATTCAAACAACAAGGGGGGAGGAGGGTCGGTTGTGTTCGTGCGGTCCGACCTCCTCCCGTTATAATGATAGCAAGCGGCCATCTAATAGAAGTCGACGTACGACAAAGAAATAATTCATGGACAAAAACAATAATCCTCAACATCAATCCGCATGAACGAACGATCCACGGATCAACCTGGAATTGGTTGGTCCATGCTTGTCGTTCTTTTCTCAAAAGATAAGAGAACACCAAATAAAAATTCCCCTATATGGATATTTGACGTCACACGTCGGATGTCACGGAGAACAGCATTGCGGGGTCGGGCGTAGATTTCGTGGACATCGGGGTGCGTCTGAGGAGGAAACGACGTCTCCTCACTTGTTGCTATGATAAAGAAGGAAGGTACGTTGTCGTTGGCGTTGATCACCGCGGTCGGCGACTTCTCCCTTGTCGTGGAAGAAGATGAGGACAGAAGAATCCGGGTCACCGAGTCTTCTAAGTTGAAGGGTCGATGTTCTTCGTCGGAGAAGAACCGTTCTTCACGTTCTTCAATGTGGAAGATGAAGTTCTTCAAAGTAGAGAACTCTCCCTCTCACAATTCTCCACAACAAAAACCAAACTGAAATAAAATAAGGCTTTGCCTTATTTTATTTACTTATGCAAACATTTTCAAAAACTCAAAATTCAAAACACATAACTCACTTAATTAAGTTAATGTGTTGGCTTTGAATTAAAGTGTGGAGAGGGAAAGTCACCCTAATCAATGGTGAGTTTTTAAGGGTTACACACTTAAGAGGGAGTTTTAAGAATTTGAAGGGGTGGGGCTCGTGTGGGCCCCACCTCACAAATATCCTAACAAGAGAAGTTAGGATTTAGTTGATCCCACCCCAACTCCCTCACATGGAAGTTAAACCACTTAGAAGAGAGAAATAAAGTTGTAACACAACTTTATTTCACTTAACACTTAAACCTCTTAGAAAAGAAATAAAATAAAATTGTAAAACAAGTATTTTTATTCCTCACATTTTTAACAACTCCTCCCGAGTAAACACACCTTCGGAAAAGGTGATCCTAAGCAATTACCGGTGCTGCGGTTTCATCGGTGCCCTCGGATTTCAATTCCGAGCACCGGTTCAAAAGTTAGGAAAACCCGCTCGTTCGTTCACTGAACGTACCCGAGCTAAACTTCAGAAATTGATTCCGGGCACACCGGGCCTCGGAATCAGGCGCCGTCAGAAACAGCATTCTTTTGAAATCCCAAAGAAAATTTAGAAAAAATTTACCTTGAATTTTAAGGGTCTTTACATTACTCTCACCTCAGGGATTTACGTCCTCGTAAAGATTAAACACAAACTAGGGATACAAAAGCGGTACTAAGCACGCATCTGAGCCTCCCGCTCTCAGGTGCTCACCTGGAGGTTCTCGTACTTCCAGTGAAAGCACACCCAAGGAATAGACCGTTCTCGTAGGATTCTCCCCTGTTGATCCTCAATCCCCACTGGAACCTCTGTGAAAGTCACCCCATCGCCATCTTCCAGCTCCCCATGGTCGATGATATGCGAAGGGTCAAGCACGTATCTCCTCAGTTGAGATATGTGGAAAACGTCATGAACCTGGTGCAACTGAGGTGGATGGGTCAAGCGATAAACCACCTCGCCTACCCAGCTGAGGACCTAGAAAGGTCCGTTGAACCACGGAGATAACTTGCCTCCTTGGACACATCTCCATAAACCTCATCGAGGTGAGACCCGTATAAGGACGTGATCATCATCCTCGAACTCCAGAGGTCTCCAATTCTTGTTAGAACTGGAACTCAAAACGACTGCTGCCAAGAGGGTAAGGTTGACCGACTCAAGAGTGATTGGTCGCACCTTCCTGTGCATGAGTTACCCTATGCTACCTAGGGTTTCCTTTTTCACCGACCAAGGAAAACCCATTCCGACGTCATATTTAAACCACAACCTTTTTGCCTAATACCATCAATTTGTGTATGAATTGTGATTGCCCAGTCCATACTCAAACCAACGTCGTAAGGCCTCGACGTTGCCACCAAGATATTTCAACCGAAACTCTTGCCTCAAGGGTCTGACCACACTTTCAGCGTAAGTGTGATTATCGAGTCTCCTCCCATGGTATCTCCAGACGTGAGGGTCAAGTCCACAGCTTCGAGAAACTCTGGGTCTAGAACAATATTTTCGAAAGCAAGGAATGATTCATATCGACGTCTGTTACTACAGAATCTAGTAGTGGACACAGATTGTCCCTTGAATCATATTTAGAGCCATTGGGTCACACTCCTTGACCGCATGCAGCCGCACTCTTCCTCCGCCCTCCAGCTCCCTAAGCCTGGCGGGGATAACTAAGGCGGGTGGTTGTAGCATGTTAAGATGTACACCACCTCATGCTGCTCTCCTAGATCTGCCTCCATGTCTGCTGCTTCGCAGACTCGTCTCTCCTTAAAGCTTCCTCTTATTGAAACATTTATCATGCTCGAGTCTCTAAGACTGCCACTGGTTTCCTATTTCTTACCGCACTGTGCAGTCTTCATCCGCTCCTAGATGATCTGCACCTTCTTTGCATATGATCTGGAAGAGCTTCTAAAATTTCTCCTTTGCCGAAAAGAGAAACTCGGTCTCATCCCCTGGATGAACGACGCCCATTGCCTAATACAGTCAATCCTGACATGGATGATACATTCATTCCATGGATGACATCGTAAGTCCTCGACATAACTACCAAGAGATCCAACCGTCACTCTCGCCACCAAGGGTCGAGTCACGATGTCGGCATCAGTGTGAGGTCACTGGTTCTCCTACAGTAGAAATCTCGAAAGTGAGGGTCAAGTCAACAGTTTTAAACGGGACCACTCAGTATCAACCAAACAAAGGGACAGGAACGAAAACAAAGATAAGTGTCTTTTCATTATTGCAGCTCATAGTACAAAGAAACGAATACAACAGCAACATAGAACTAGAAGTACAAGGGACGTATCCACTAGTTTCACTCCTGTACACCTGCTCCCGGAGCTCTACTGCCTTGTCCACTACTCGGTTGTTGCTCAAGCGTTCGTCACTGCTTCTGCCTCAGTGGCTCCTCCAACGCCTGCGGATCGACTGTGCGAGGAGTCAGACAGTCCCATGCCAGGTGACCCTTCCTTCCGCATTCATAACACTTCTTGCTCCTCGTACGGCTGGCTCTGGTCCTCTTGGACCTCTGCATCATCTGTCTACTTCCCACAAATGACTCGGCTACGGATCGAAAAACACACGGCAAAGGCAGCAGCTCCTGTTAATGCTTGGGGTGTAGAGCTACTGGCACAAACTCCACCCTGAAGAAGGTCTCAAAGTCTTCCCATGTGAAGGTCATCCCGTCGCAAAACTGGAACAAGTGGATCCACCACCTGTCTGCTGATGCCTGAAGAAGGATGGCAGCAAAGATCACCATGAAGTCTGCAGGCATCCCCACTAGCCTGAAGACTCTCACCACTGCCCCCAAGCAATCCTCAGCTGCCTACGGGTCCATCTCTCCCCAGAACCTGGGTGGCCTCTGGCGCTGGAACTCGTGAAGCGCGCTCAAGTGGCGTGCATCGCCTACTGCTGGGGCGTGTGGCCTCAGTGTCCCAACGTATGGTAGTACCTCTGGTGCCTCTGTTGGTTCCTCAACTACAAGAGGGCCCTGTACTAAAGCCTCGTTGCTCGACAGGCTGTCTGTACGCATATCCCTCTTGGATCTAGCTAGTCGTCCGTGAAAAGGAATCCTGAAAGAAACAACGTGACACGGTCAAACGATTATACCTGGTGATCTGGCCTGGTTTGAGCTAATATTTAAATAAAACTTCTGGAAACACACACGCAATCAGTATTTTCGTGCACAAAGTCTGAATTTAGTTGTCAGGGTCCTGGTGTATGGATACGTCGGTCGCCCGCTCCAACATTGGACTCCCTGAACTAAATACCACACTCGGTACCCTTAACACTATTGCTTTACAGAAATAAAATATCAGAGTTATAAGTTCTACGGTAGAACCGACTCCTCTGATACCAATTTGTCACGACCCGTCCTCGGGGCCCGTGTCGTGACTACCCCAAGCCCGCCTTCCATAGGCCAGGGGCTGGCGACTAGCACCAAAGGCGTAAATCCCGATAACTGGGAAGGCATTGCCTTTATAAAAGTAAACAAAACACCACAGAGTACAAGCGAAAGAAAAACACTAAGTACAAAAGAAAGTACTGAAAAGTAAATGGGCCAGAATACAAACCCAACTGAAATTACAGATACAACTGAACAAAAGTACAACAAAAAAAGACAACAGCTGGAACAAAGGAAGCAGCTCCTAGGTCGTCATCCTCGGATCCTACCTGAAGGGCAGGTACAGATAGCCTCCAAAATGCTCTCGCCCGTCAACCTCCTTCGACTGTCGTCTCGCCGTGAAGTCCACCTCTGGATACTAACTCGTCGTGTGGTCCACCTCCGAGTACTGAATCGTCGTGTGGTCCACCTCCGGGTATCGTCTAGTCCTCGAACACTTAGCCTCCATCAGCTCTGCCTGTCGTCTGCAACCAACACAACGAGGTGCTGGCATAGCCCGTGCAGGGGTGAGTATAACGATACTTAGTAGGGACCCTGAGACCCTCAAGGTCTCACTAAAACCAACATGTATAACCATAAAGAAGATCTCAACAGATAACCTCTACTTAGATATATGCCCATGCATATACCTAAGTTATCAAGTAACCCATCTCAATCATGAGGAAAACACCAAGATCATGAAATCAACGGATAACCACTACCCAGGTATATGCCCATACATATACCTAAGTTATCAAGTGAATCATCTCAATCATGAGGTAAACACAAAGGTCAAAAGTCTCAGCTCAAACCAGGATTTTCATTATCGAAACCGTAACTGCTGAAGAGCCCCGTCTCTGGAGTGTACAGTGGTCCTGTCACGACTCCGAGGTACTACTCACTAACCTAAGACTGCTGAGGTACTCTTCCTGTCGAGTACCGCGGGTCATCCACCCAAACACAATAGTGCTTCCCGCCGGTGTATGCCACCCAAACACAGTAGTGCACACCCCCTAGTAGCCTGCAGAGGTACTCCCCAGACGAGTACCGCGGGTCTGCACTGTCACACAGGTAGTGCTTCGTCTACCATGGGTCTTCACCCAAACAAAGTAGTGCTCTGTCCACTGGGCTATTCGACTCACTCCAAGTCAAGTCGGTCAAGCAGTCGTCAGGTCTCAGTCGGCTACACGGTCTCCGTACTCCGTACGCTCGTCTCCGGGAGGGCCCGCTCCACGAGCTATAGGTCGATACTCAAAGTATCACAAGTCCCATGAAGAAGTATCTCAAAGTACCACCTCTTCCTAGTGGTCTCAACGCAACAGACGGTGCGTTAATCGGACACCCAATCTATGAGTTACTAGCCTTTTCGTCCTAGGGGCCCGATTGGTTTTGTGAGTGAACCAACCCGGCCGTATCTCAACTTTACCCCGAACTCTCATAGGGTATACTCATAGGGACTGTTTCTCAATGTGATCACCAACGCCGCTGATGGTTCATCAAACGGACGTCTAGTCTGAAAGATATCAGCTTTTTTGTTCTAGGGGCCCGGTTGGATTTCGGGTGCAATCCAACCCGGCCACTATGAAAATGCATCCAAAACTCAAGCAAAGTAAGCCAAAAGTTCAGTCTCATCAAGAGCAAAACAACAAGACAGACGGCGCGTCAATCGGACGCCCGATCTGTGAGTTATTAGCTTTTTCGTTCCAGGGGCCCGATTGGATTTCGGGAGCGAACCAACTCGACCGCACTCTAACGGAATCCAAACCTCGATCGGAGTAAGCCAAAATTTCCGTCTCATCAATAGGAATCCAACAAAGTTGACGGCACGTCAATCGGACGTCCGGAGCTCAAGTTACGAGCGTTTCTGCTCCGAGGGCCTGGTTGGATTTCGTGTACGAACCAACCCGGCCGAACCCAAAGTATTCTAAAACCTTGATGGCGATATACTGAAACGATCATCTCGATCAAAGGGTCTCATCGCAACTGACGGTGCATCGATCGTAGGTCTGTATCCCAAGATATGGACATTTGACCGAAAGTGATCTGAAAACGGGGGGTCTAGGCCCGGATTGACCCGGCCCAACCCCCCCCCCCCCCCCCCCCCCGGGTCAGCCCGACCCGGGTCCGGGTCCGACTTGGATGGCGCGACCCGGCCCGGCCGGGGTGGCCTGGCCCGGCCGGTGGGTCGGCTCGCCCGGTTACGGCCGAGCGGAGCGGGGCGCTGCCCCCGCGTGAAGAACTGCGGCCCCATGTGGGGCCGCCCGTGCCAGCGGACGTGGCAGCCGGCCGCATCCCACCACCCCCCTCCGGTCCTGCGCGTTCGCGGGACCACGCTCCGCCGCCGCGACTTCAGCCTCGGTGGCTTCTTCCGGCGGCGCGCCGGCGGGCGGTTCCGCGGACCACCGGACGGGTTCCGGTGGTCGGAAATTCGTGTCGTCTTCGCCAATGGCTCTCCCGAGACTCGTCCTTCACTGCGAGGATCCCACAATGCCCGTGCGGATTTGTTTGTCGTTTTCCGGCATGGCGCGATGGCATCGTGGCTTGTTCAACTTGATCGGCGCGGCGCGACGGCGCCACACTTCTTAGCCCTTCCTCATAATTTTTGTGCGGTGCAATGGCACCGCGCCACCTTTCACGTGCCGCAACAAATTCAAACAACAAGGGGGGAGGAGGTTTGGTCATGTTCGTGCGGTCCGACCTCCTCCCGTTATAATGATAGAAAGCGGCCATCTAATAGAAGTCGACGTACGACAAAGAAATAATTCACAGACAAAACAATAATCCTCAACATCAATCCGCATGAACGAATGATCCGCGGATCAACCTGGAATTGGTTGGTACGTGCTCGTCGTTCTTTTCTCAAAAGATAAGAGAACACCAAATAAAAATTCCCCTACATGGATATTTGACGTCGCACGTCAGGTGTCGCGGAGAATGGCGTCGCGGGGTCGGACGTAGATTCTGTGGACGTCGGGGTGCGTCCGAGGAGGAAACGACGTCTCCTCACTTGTTGCTATGATAAAGAAGGAAGGTACGTTGTCGTTGGCGTTGATCACCGCGGTCGGCGACTTCTCCCTTGTCGTGGAGGAAGATGAAGATAGAATAATCTAGGTCACCGAGTCTTCTAAGTCGAAGGGTCGATGTTCTTCGTCGGAGAAGAACCGTTCTTCACATTCTTCAACGTGGAAGATGAAGTTCTTCAAAGTAGATAAATCTCCCTCTCACAATTCTCCACAGCAAAAACCAAACTGAAATAAAATAAGGCATTGCCTTATTTTATTTACTTATGCAAACATTTTCAAAAACTCAAAATTCAAAACACATAACTCACTTAATTAAGTTAATCAGTTGGCTTTGAATTAAAGTGGGGAGAGGGAAAGTCACCCTAATCAATGGTGAGTTTTTAAGGGTTACACACTTAAGAGGAAGTTTTAAGAATTTGAAGGGGTGGGGCTCGTGTGGGCCCCACATCACAAATATCCTAACAAGAGAAGTTAGGATTTAGTGGATCCCACTCCAACTCCCTCACATGGAAGTTAAACCACTTAGAAGAGAGAAATAAAGTTTTGACACAACTTTATTTCACTCAACACTGAAACCTCTTAGAAAAGAAATAAAATAAAATTGTAAAACAATTATTTTTATTCCTCACATTTTTAACAACTCCTCCCGAGTAAACGCACCTTCGGAAAAGGTTCTCCTAAGCAATTATCGGCGCTGCGGTTTCATCGGTGCCCTCAGATTTCAATTCCGAGCACCGGTTCAAAAGTTAGGAAAACTCGCTCATTCATTCACTGAACGTACCAGAGCTAAACTTCAGAAATTGATTCTGGGCACACCGGGCCTCAGAATCAGGCGCTGTTAGAAACTGCATTCTTGTGAAATCCCAAAGAAAATTTAGAAAAAATTTCCCTTGAATTTTATGGGTCTTTACAAAAGATGAAGATCTTATTATTATTTTGAAGGAAGAAAATTTTGAAAAAGAAGTTAAAAAACAAAAATCACTTAAAATAGTATCCAAAAAGGATTATATGGATATAAATGTTGATGTATTATAAGTTTTGGAAGCTAGAAAAATGAAATAAAAAGAGTAAGAAAAAGAAAAGGTAGTTTTTGGAATGTCAAGAAGATATTTTTCTAATGTTTCATTAGACTCAAAATATTCTCAAGACACTCAATCTTATCAAAGGATGGAATCCATATTTACATATTTTAATGAATATTTGAAGAATTTAGTGGATGAAATTCAATTTTTACCAAGTATTTAATCATAATTTAACCATATTTCAAGGTTTATAGGTGTTTTATAACAATCTGATGCACTCAATTAGTTAGCAGAAACTATTCTCCAGAATAAAGAAAAGTTCAATTATTTCAAATTTGATTCAATATATGAAAGGATAAGGGTTAATAATATTGTTATATGGTTGAATTACATTGAAATATATTTTAAGATTCATGATGAACATATTTTGGTTGTAATGAATACATAATTGGAGCTTAAATATTATTTTTAGAAGTCTTCTTTAGAAGTTGATGAAAAGTTTGAATTAGCTGAGAAGTTCAAATTTTTATCAGAGTCTCAAGATGAATAAATGTAGAAACTAAAATAAAAAAACATGGTGATTTAGGAAGAAGTTAAAAAGTTAAAAGTAGAGAATACTGAGAACTAATCTCTTAAATAATAAGTATATATACTAGAGAAAAAAGTAAAAAGGTTTGATGTTCTTGAGGGAAAACATTAAAATTTAGAGGAAACAGAACCAAAATTTGATAAGATCTAGGAGGAGTTCAAGAAAATTAAAGTCATTATCAAAAAATTTCATAAGAAAGAATTATTTTTTATTTTATAAAGTTTTTATGTATAAACATAAATTTTTGATAAATGAAAGTTTGAATGAATTTTCTCCACATATTATGTTTGAATTTTTTTCCAATTTTATTTGGTTAAATGTTCAATATATTTTAATAAATGAATGTTTATTCAAACTAAATTGTTTGTTATAATTTTTATACTAAAATGTTATGTACTTTCTATATCATATATTCCTTTTTAAAAATTAAAAATGGGGAGAAATTATTGATTGGGGGATAATCCTTTAAATAATTTATTTGGGAATATTTTATTTAGGGAAAGATGTTTTTAAGAAGTTACCATATCTTATTATTCTGAATAAATATATTTTAACAAAAATGGAATTAAAAATAAATGATGATATAAAAAATAAAAGGGGATATATTTTTCTAAATGATAAATGGGTTTTTAGGTTTTTAAAATTTATTAGTTTTATCCTTAAGTATTGTGTTTTATGATTTTAAAAAATGGAGAATTGTTGATTCAAAATTTTACTTTCTAAACTTTATATCTTTATTTTTCAAAATCACAAAACTTCTTTAAAAAAATATGATTTACTAAAATTATATTTTTGAAGTATTTAGAATGTTTTTTGTAGAAAACCATATATTCTACAAAATAAAGAAATATTTTATAACTGGCTGTTATAAACGTTCCATATAGTCTAGTCCATGAGACTGACTTAAGTCTAATCCATTAGAATGACAAAAGACTAGTCCATCAGACTGACTAGAGTTTGATCTATTAGATTGAAAAAGTTTAGTTCACCAAAACAACTAAAATCTTTTCCATCAAAGTAATGAATTTTAGTATTGGTGTGACAGAGTTTATTATATCGGTATAACTAAGTTTAGTCTATCAATGTGACCAAGTTTGGTCTATCAATGTGATAAATTTTAGTCTGTTGGTATGACTAAGATTAGTACATCGGTCCAACTGACTTTTAGTCTATCAGTCTTATAGATTTTATTCCATCAGATTGACTAAGTCTGGTCTATCAGACTGACTGAGTCTTGTCCATTAGATTAACCAAGTATTACCTGTGTAACTAATGTGTTTTAATCCATTGTATTAAATATAATTTATTCCATAAAATTAATTTTATAATCATAATAGTTATAATTATATCTATCATATGGAATACATTTTATAGCATTCTAATGGTTCTATCAAAATGACATCATATGGAAATATACAAATCATGTTGAGCTTTATAACTGAAGATCATCTGAGACCATTACAACCAACTCCAAAAAACCACATAAATTTGACCATTGGAGGTGTGCCTATAAATAGAGGTGAATTAGAGGAGTTGGGAGTGGATGATTTTGGGAACTTAATCTATCTGAATATTTCCCTTTTGAAAATTCTCATCACATTTGATTTCTAATCTTTTAAAGAGTTTTCATTCTAAGGATTCTGTGTGAGGATTGTAAAATATTTAGAATGTTTTTAAAATTGTATTTTTCATCATATTGAGGTTATATAAAGGGTTACAAGGATAAGAAGACATGTTATTTCGATCAATATGATCAAGGGCTTCTAGGAATATGAAGACAGAGATGATTCCAATCTTTGAGATCAAGGGTTTTCTTCTTAAAGAAATAAATCCCTTATAGTTCTGTTAAAACTAGAGATACCTTATCTCAAGATTATTGACTTACTTTATTATTAAGTTTAAAGTGTACTCATTATTTTTATAAATTTTCTATTAGTTTTATAAAAGAACATTGTAATGTTTTATTTTACTTATTTCTACAAGTTATATTTTTATACTATTAAATGTGTTAAGAATTTTATTTTAGTAAAATTTTATATACTTTGATTTACTGGACATAGTATGAGTATAATAAAAATACTTTGATCATTGTATGAATACTGATTCTAATAAACATAATAAAGAGGTTTGGGTTTTAATTAGTTTAAAGTTTTAAACTATGATTCACCCCCCTCTTATAGCTATTATAAATCTTATGATCCAATAGATTGTTTATGTTTATGTTTTCATTGGAGTAATTATATGATCTATTGTATCATAAAACTCATCTATTTTTTCTATTCTAGTTATGTATTGTGCTTTCAAGTATTAGTTCCATTTTTACCTTCTTTGGTACTCAAAAATAACCAATTAATGTTTTTATGGAAAACCAACTTTTTTTTTCTCTTCAGTCAGGAATATTTTTCTTCCATGTCTATATTTTATTTTATATTCTTTCAATAATATTTTTTTATTCTCTAATGATTTATTAAAGTCATTTTCATCTATTTTTTACTTTCTATACATAAAATAAATAGAATATTCTTTTCATTTTCCAAATGAGGTACTTTTTACCAAAGGTGTAAACATAATATTTTTTAATGCTTATCGAATGATGGGATTTTCTCATCGTCATGAATATTATTTTCCTTTAAGATTACTTTAAAAGTTTACATAGTTATTTTCTAATGAAAAAATTCCATAATATTCTAAAAATATATATTTTAAACAACTGGTTTCAAAATGAAAAGGGTGTTTTCTTCAAGAAATGTTTTAGTGATCTTTAAAAATAATTTACATCTATGTAAAAATCCTTTAATGAATATTATTATTTATTAGGGATATAATTTAATGTTATCATCTACCTTATTTCTTTGGATTTCTTATGATCATGTTGTTATAATTATTTATTTTGGAAAATATTAACATTTCATATGCTAGTTTTTCAATATGAATGTTTATGTTGATTATTTATTGAATTTTTATTCACCCCTTTCATATGATGAATGAATTGGATATGGTAAATGATTGGTGGGTTCTATTATATCTACTTGATGCATAGATAGGTATCATGATACAAACTAGTTTGGGTATTTGGCATATGCCTTACCTATTTACGTATGAAATCTTTGTATAAGTCCTTGACAGCAAGATTGTGATGTTCTGCATTATGAATTCAATCACTATGGAACTATTTATTGTTATCCATGTGATTATTTATTTATTTTTATTTTGTTTTTGGTGTTGAAATATCATCTCGGACCTTTAAAGTCTGCTTTTGGGTAAACTGAACATTTGACCCACCCTGAAGGACCATTCCCAGGTTGATGATCAAGTTTCATGAAAGTTTATCTGGGTGACCAAAAATATAGAATTTTACATGAAAAAAATTGTATTCCAAAGGAGATTTATAGTTTCATAGAGGCCCCTTAGTTTGAGCATCTGTCCAAGCCCCGTGATTGCACAAAAGGTGTGTTGTGTGAAAAAAATAAATATTGTGAACAAACCCCATTAAGAAACCATGTTTTTGTGAACCAAATATGACATCAAATAAGAATGTTGTATAGCCAAACCCCAGTGAAAATGTACAAAGAATCATGCAACTAGGTTTTACACCCAAGGAGTTTCACGCCAATAGACTAGGATTTCATCTATAAATAGAATCTCGACCCCAACCTTGAGGGGGTTACTATGGAAGGTGAAGCGATGTTCTACTACATGAAACTCCCTCTCTTCCATTAAAGCAATAAAACCCAATCATCATCGAAACTCAAAGGTATAACACCTGTGCAACAGACCTCATGTGGGACTAAACATGACTTGGTTTGTAGTAGAGTATACCTCACACAACTACTCCTAAGGTTGGTCAGGTGCACGCAAAGAGAATATACCTTCAAATAAACTTGTTCTACATGCAACGCTAAACCTTGTGTGTAATCCCAATTGTTATTTACAACTCTATATCTTTCACACAACTATGCCTCTTGAATCTATTCATTTCACTTGTCCTAGATCTCTCTTCTCATTCAACTCTTGTATGAAACACAACGAACCTATGTGTAACAACTTCTTAGTCCCTTACTTGACATTCCATATTCCTCTAGTACAACCATTACCCTACCTTTTTCTCCTAATAATAGGTACCATAGTGAACATTTCTCCTAATAATAGGGACCCTAACATCAGGCCTCCTAATTTCTATTCTTCTATGGTAGTGCCAACACTATGTCCCACCCAAAGGCGCATGAGTAATGGCCACATAAGCCCAAGGGGTGGTATATTTTATAGAAATTCGGCACCTAACCTTTTAGGAGTAAATTATACCTGATATCCCCCCCACCTTGAAATGATCCCCCTTGAGGAGTGATCCCCTTCACATATGAGATGCATTATTTAAAACTTTCTAACTCCACATACTAGTCATAGGATGTTAAAGTACATTCCAATGTCCTTAGAAAATGATATAAAACTAAATCCCTACCCTGTACAATGAACACGGGATGGCCCTTATATGATTATCATGGGATGACCCTACACTTCCAACCATGTGAAATGAACACATGATTCCACGTGTATGACTCACATGGGATTAACTTCCACCACGGAAATCTTCTATGTGTAATTACCCCACCATCCCTCATTAGTTATCCTTTAATGACATGAGAATCCATACTATATGATGTTAAACTATATGGATTGGTCTTGTCACACGACCTTAAAATGTTTCATCAAACTATGTGGGTGTTTATCCCTATCTCTTAAATAGGGCATGTAGAATGCCTCCCTGAGGTTCAATCCCAACAATGGTAAACCCAAGTGTGACATCTTCCCTATTAGGGATGCACCTCCTGGATCTACCTCTATGGGGAATATTGATCTATCCATCTATTTGTTACATCGTCCTTCCTAGGGACACACCTCCTAAATCCTCCTCCATGAGGTATTCAGATCCATCCATCCATCCAGGTGTGATATCTTCCCTCCTAAGGATTCACCTCTCGGATCCACCTCCATGTGGTGTTCTGGTCCACCCACTCATGATCCACCTCTATAGGGAATTCCAATATGTTCCTGCAAGACATTAATCATGTGCCCAACCTATATATCCCTACAAGATGTTAAACAAGTGAACAAACTATCCTCACGTGATTTTAAACCTATTCTCATATTCTCGAGATGTTAAACGCATGCCCTAGTCTAGAATACCTACCCCATGAAATCAACATGGGATGTATGAGGTAAAAATCCTCAGAAGACTTACACTTTTAGAATCATCACCTTATGATTGACACAGTATGCCTTGGGTTCCATGCCTAAGATGCCTCATATGATATGCCCCCCAGAGAGGAATATTCACAAGTTCCAAATATACCCAATGTCCATAAATTCTTAGAGATTACCAATGTGAATTCTCTACTAGTTAAATTTTTCTACCCTATCAGTATTGAAGTGGCATAATTAATTGGCATCCACATAGATATGGCACTGGGAATGAGTTCCACAAATAATACTTAATCTTTGAGGGAGACCCAGACTAGGAAACTAACTCCAATGAGGAATCCATGAAAGGAGGAACTGATACCCCATCATCCCATTTTCATCAAGGACTATACATCACCTATGAAAGTGATAAAAGTTTCCCAACATTAGAAAGTGAGAATGCAAGGAAACATGCGTACATTATGCGTGGCCCCAAAAAAAGTATCGGAAATAAAAATTGTGAAACCAATGTGAAACCCTTCTCTTGGACTATGGGTACTAGTATTGTCTGGGGAATAAGTGGATTTTCATGTCACCAAATTTTGACATTCATAAATAGGTCCTACCATGAAAATAGTGAGCCCATCATGAAACTCACCTACAAATTGGTGTAGTTAGCATTGATCATCCCCGGTCTATGAAATCCTTAGTATGGATCCTTATATTTCATTAGAATATCGAAAAAAAATTGGTTCATAGGGAATCGGTTTTCCTATACCTTTACTAATGTCTAAATCCACATTCCTTATAGAACTCAAGATATGGTAAACTAGAAATCCAACACCAAAGGGCACCAGAGTAGAAGGAATGTTGATGTGACAACCCCGCACAACCATGCCTCTTCCATGACTCCCCCCTCATCTTCAGCTACAAGGTTCCCACACCCCATCTCACCCTCTGAGATCATCTAGAGGAGGGTGGTCAATTCCTTAATACTCTGGTATGATAAAAATGGGGTCATTCCCACAAGGGATATGGACCACCCTAGGGGAATCGGAAACTCATCAACATCGCTTCCCCCAAAGGCCACATAGGGGGAAACCACCCCTGGTTCTGATGAAAACCCAATCTAGGAGTCTCTCTATGGAGATCTTTGATGACTCAATCCCCTACACTGGGGAGGTAGGGGACGTTCAAGTCACCCCATCTACGAATACAACCTAGGAGCCACCCAGGAAGGCTCCCACTAGGCCCCTTCATAGAAATGACCGATCCCTTAGGACAAAGAGTAGGTTTAATTCACCCCTGCTCCACCAAACCTAGTCCAAATCATCTAACAACAACTTTGTGGGAAATCCTAGAAAACCAGCAGATAAGGGGAATCTTTTATGTCTTATGTGGCCCCTACCACCACTGGCATATCCCACCAGATCCCTTCAATAATAAAATAAGGATCCATATTTTCCCAATCGGGATCAAGACCCCATCTAACTTATAGGAAGGCCAGGTTTCCTCCCTCAATCATTGGTACTAATGATAGTCATCACGGGTCATCCCATGATGAGGAGAATCGGTGTGAAGTTCCTCTCCATACCATCCTCATCCATAGTGGAGGTCCTTCCCACTATTTCAATGTCCAGTACAGAGTTCCTCCCCATACTTACACAATTAATCTTGTAGGTCCTCCCCATACTCCTACCAATAAGAGAAGAGGTCTTATCCACTCCATAACCAACCAACAAGGAGGTCCTCCCTATACTCCTACTAATCAAAGCAGAGTCCCACCCAGGTCCATCGATAGTCATCATGAAGGTCCTCCCCATGTTCTAAAAAACCCGAGTGGAGGTCCTCCCCACTCCACCACCAACTAGAAAAAAGTTCTTACCCATGCTGAAGACATACCTTTCCTTAAATAACTATCTCTGGGTAGAAGTTTGAATACCCACCATTAGAAGTGGAACCCTGGGAAGCACCAAGTCATCATTGACCATGTTGACCTATTATATTCTAAGGTGATTAATGAATTGATAATGGATAATTATCTTCAGCATCCAACGTCTGGGTAGAATCCCAACAATTGTGAGTCATTATCTCGGAGTTCTGGGACCATAGTATTCCCAGACCCCTTTGTAGGTACTTGTGGGTGGAGGATGTTCTAGACATTTTCTAGGGGCTCATAGTGCTGAAAACTTCTTCACTACCAGTTTCCCTAATCTATACCTTTTCATGGGAATTTAAAGAGATTTTAGGGTCTGGTTTGACACCTTTATTTGGAAAGTACTCTATCGGGCCACATATGGATGATAACACCCTCACACATGAGGCAGTGGTGAATACCCCTTCCTACAGGGATGCAATGATAAGGTTGGCACCACCCCCAAGAGATGTGCTGACATATAGTGGATGTTTGGATCACAAAGTAAATCTTATCTCCATGAACCATCATAAAAAACTATATATATTAGTTCCCCCACCTATATCTCATCCTTCCCCAATTAGGGCGTTATCTAGCCAAGAGTAGGACCCTTCCTCTATGCAAGAGGGTGTGTGGGAGGATTTGTTCACCAACCAACTGTCAGTGGTGTTCTAGCTACCTAAAACTATAAACTTTAACATTTTTAATTCCCTTGTAGAGGAATATGTGTATACACTATAAATAAACATAATACAACATAATATTAATAAACTTCATTACACAAATAATCTTAGTACCACATAATTAATGAAATAGAATGTTAACCCAAAGAATGGAAACTGCGTTTATTATTCCCTCACCTCGAGTTTTTCTTACTTAAACTTATTTAATACTTCTATATAATGGTTAAAATAGAGTTATAAATATTTTAAAAAAACATATTCATTTTTATAACACCTTATATGATCATTTTATAACATCATTGGACCCATTTATTAATAATATTTTGTTATTTACATTGTTTCGAGTGCAGTCTTTGCATGGTTTCCATGGTAGGTTCATAACAGATTTTCTTGTCGAATGGAAGATAAAATCCAGAATTTTAATGAAAAGGTTTTAATATGTTTAAATAATACTAAATTATTCCATAAAAAATTTGGGTTATATGGTAAGAGGATTAATCATTAGATAAATAATTAGTGATATTCATTTAGATTATTTTGAAGGTTCTTCGATAATAAAAAATTTGTTTCATCATATACCTTTAATATTATGAGTATAAGTTAATTCCATAACATAAGAGAAGTCATATCATAAACTTTATGTCACACCCCAATCGGGTTTTACAAGCAACCTGCACGCGAGTTATAAAACTGCGCGACAACACACAGTTGGACTTTGTAGGCGGTCAGTGTCGAGTGGAATGTTTTGAACACAACTAGCTTAACCATGCACTTGACGGTACTCATGTCTTGTAGTTTCCCGACATCTTAAATAAGTAAATTACTTAATTAAATGACAAGTGAAATGAATTGAAGTAAAATAAAAATTTAATAAAATGGATTTTAGAAGAAAAAAATTAAGCATAAAATAATATTATTATTATGGTTTTAATAATAATATTATTATTATTATTTTTGTTGTTATTATTATTAGTAGTGTTATTATTGTTCTTATTATTATCAATATTTTTTAATATTATTATTATTAATTTAGTTAAGTTAGTAGGTTTAAAAAAACTAAACAAAAACCTAATAACCCCCCCCCCCTTCTTTCCCTGTGTGGCGCGATGCCATCTCCCCCCTCCCCTGGTTTTCCCCTTGCCTCGCATGGACCCCTCCTGGTTTGACCTCCCCTCGATGTGATCCCACCTTCATGGTCGTATTCCCCTCTTACCGACACCACCCCACTCTGGTCGGACCACTACCTCACGTCGCGCCATGACTTTCCCCCCCTCCTCCCACATCGGCGGCCCTCCTTCAAGTGGGACCTCATCTTTGGTTGAGCCTCATCTGGAAGTGCCCTTCCCTACTGATGAGACCCCATCCGGCGACACCCCTCTCTGACGCACATCTCTGGATAAACCCCCCTGGTATGGTGCCTCCCTCGCCAGCAGCAACCTCTTCAGCAATCTCCTCTTTGGTGCACAGTTTTCCCCCACTGGTGAGTATCCCTTCTAATTTTTGTGGCTTTCTTCACCTTGGTTGCATCTTATATGTGAGGGTTATTGGTTGGTCTGGGTTACTTTGAATCTATGATTTTACCTTTGTTCATAGAGGTCTATTCTTACTCCTCCAGGAGTTTCACCGCAAACACACGCCTTTGAGGTAAGTGTTTCCATCCCTTATATTTCTGGTGAAAAATATTGGTTCCTAGATGACTTCAACTAATTTATAAATGTGTTTTAAACCTTTTTTATACTCATAGTTAGCTCAATTATGGTATTTTCATGTTAGTATAATTTTCTAAATATATCTTTTGAGGTTGTTTTTTTGTTTATTTCGATGTTTGGTTTTTCTAATTGTGTTTGGTTAAATGTTATTTGGATTTTAATAGTGAAATTAGATGTTTTATGTGGTGCGAAATATTTTTCAAAAGTGTTTTGACATGAGTATATGGTGAAAAAGGATTTTATAAATGATACGGTTATGTTTTCATGTGTGCTTCATTAGGGTACTTCTATGAAGTGTTTTTGGGACTATGAAAAATGTGTGAAATGTGTTTTTAAAGGAACTTGAGATGAAAATGAATTGATAGTGGGTTTTAACAAAGGGGTTTCATGAACTTACTAATTAATGGTAAATGCATTTGAAAAATTGTTTTTAGTGTTTGTGAAATTGAAAGTGTTTTTTATGGAAAATGTTTGAAGTGTGTTTGTTAAATGTATTTGTGGTGTGCAACACATAAAGGTCTGTTTGAAATATCTCACTTTAAAATAGTGTTTCTTTAGATCTTGATTTCTTGAAAGGTCTATTATTTTCTAAATAATGTTGGTTCCTCTAGGTTTTTTTAATTAGAGCTTGGGTGGCTTCTTGGTGGTGTGCACACACACATACATAGGTATGTATGTGTATATGTATATATATATATATATCTTCCTTTCACATATTCCTTCATGGTGCGGAGAATATGTTCAATGAATTAAGGGTATATATGTATATGTATGAGAATATATGTGTGTGCTAGTTTGATCGTTTTTCATCAAAGGCTTCAAGAGCCAAAGCATCTCGGCTTGGTCTGCCTCCTTCTCTGAGGTAGGATCTCTATGTATTAACCTTTAAATTTAATAATCATTTATTTATTTCATTGCACACCAAGTTTTAATATTAATTATTGATATAGAACTATTATTAAAATTTTCTATTTTGAACTGGAGTGTTTTATTTCTTGTAATGTTTTCCAGTAAGTGGTTTGATTGTGTTTTCACATTAATTTCCTGATGAAATGCCCCTTTGGCCTTAATGAATGTGTTTTAGATTTAAAATGCTGGTTTGGGTTTCTTAAATGGTTTTCGAATTGTACTTCTGGTTTTCAAAGTGGTGTTCATGTGATTACTTAAGAAATGGTTTGGCATGTGAAAATTATGTGAGGCCCAGTTGGAACTTTTGTAAAACATGTTATCTTAAGAAAAATATCCTTGTATGTGGTCCCATTTCTTTGGTTGAGTTATATGTTGTGGAAGGTCTGCTGGGTAGGACTTTCCCATGATCAAATGGTTGAAAGGAAAGGGACTTATTCCTTGGGGTGACTCGGGGGTGACTTTATTGTGTGTGTTGATTGTGTGTGAGGAATGTACTTGTGACTGATTACTTGTTTGACATTGTTGTCTCACCCCCTTTTTATCTGAACATGGGAACCTAGCATAGTGAATGAATTTTTAGTGAACGATTGTTGTACTAGTGTAAACTATGCACTGGCTAGTGGCCCTTAGTACAGACTTATCTTCTAGGGGATTGGGCCCCTCGGTTGGGCCAGGTAGGGAAACATCGGGCATTTGAGTGTTATGACGTCATCAAGAGTAGGCATTCCTTCAAGATGAGTCACATGTATAGTACATTCTTAACTATTCACGAGCTTCTAGATTTTCTCATGTATATCAGCACTTAGTTTTCTACAGCGGATGATTGAGATGCCTTGTTTGGTTGATTACTCTTGCTTATTATTTTTCATTGCCCTTGTGTGATTATTGCCTTTTCCTTCATGTATGATGAATCTGTTTGTTAAAGTGGATAAAAGTGATCTTAAAAAGCTTTTGGAAAAAGGTTTTTAAAATGTTTTACAATTCACTATCCCTATTTCTCTAAAAATGTTAAATCTTCCTCCTTGGAAAAGAACTTAGTTTAAAATATGAAGGGCAATGGATCGTGATTCGATTTTGAGAAGAAAATGTGTAAAAAACTAGTTCTATACATTTTATTTCAAACTTGAAATTGGTGGATCTTTTATTTAAAGGAAATGCATATGAGAATAGATTGTTTGGGCATGCCTACTAAGTTTTAATACTCACACCTATAGTTTTACATTTCTTTTTTTAGTTTCGGTTTTTGCGCCTTGCTTGGATTCAGTCGCCATAGAGAGGCATTGGATTGAGGTTGGTGGTGACCCATAGAGTCACATGGAGGTATGTACGACCTTGTTTTCTCGGTGCTCCTACTTTTGGTTTCCATTTTTCAGTTTTTTTATTTATTTGTATTTCATTTATGGGCCAAATCATTCCAACTTTTTTAGTTTTGATGCCCTGTACTAGTTACAAGCCCATGGGGATCGGGAACACCCCTCGGTCCATGTCGCAGGTTGGCTTGGGTGATCAGTTCAGGGTCGATCCGGGTGGGTTCATGACAAAATGGTATTAGAGGAGGCCCTTGTTATTTGGGTTGTCTGGTAGATGGAGATTAGGACTGTTGGGGCTTAGGAGGTAGGTTGCGGGTTGGTACCAGATCACCACCACTCGTGATGAGACTTGAGCTACCAGGGGTAGTCTGGGTTTTGAGTCTTTTTTCTTTATTTTGGATTGAGGGATGACAATAGAGGTGACTCAGTGTCACACTATGACCCCACATGGAGTAGTGACCCATGTGGATCCCAAGTTCCTGGTTCAAGGTCCTCTGCTGTTATGTATTACTTGGGGCGTGGCTCACTACCAAGTCTCCGGATTGAGAATAAGCACTAATTCCTCATTTCAGTTTTCCATTTTCGGTTGTGCTTTGCCTTGATTTTGGTTGGTTTTAGAGTGTTTTTGGAAATGTAGGTGGTTTTGAATTGAAATTGTCTCTTTCTCTAATGGTTTTAAAACCGGTAAAAAGGGGTTTTCTTTCAAGTTGTTTTGAAATTAGTGAAGTGGGTTTTTAAAGAGTAAGTGCTTTGATTTGGAAAATTTTGGATTATGTTTGGATTTGGTA
The DNA here is from genome assembly GCA_963277665.1 of Viscum album. NCBI lineage: Eukaryota > Viridiplantae > Streptophyta > Magnoliopsida > Santalales > Viscaceae > Viscum > Viscum album. The sequence continues at coordinate 2,074,886,183 of OY728128.1, read as the reverse complement.
ATGGAATGGAAATTGAAAACCTTGGTATTCCCTAGGATTGTCTACATATGTGTGGGTAGATTTGTGAAGTTCACATTGACACATATGTATGGGTTATTTTAGTGGAAAAGGGATGAGGGATTATGTGGTGGTTCATAGGATTCCATGGGTGGGGTTTTGGAATTTAAGGTTGGCTTGATTTTTCTAAAAAGGACTTGAATGAAAGAATGATTTTGGGACTTGGTTTTTCTTGAAAAGTGGGTTTTGTTATTCTGAAGAGTTTATTTTACATGTGTTTGTGTATGTTTGATTTATGAGTCTGTTACCCATGGCTTGTGAGGTTGCTTTTGGTTGTGTTTAAGCTTGTCCATAATTCTGGGCCGGTTGTCTCAGCATGGGGTGTTTCTTTTGATTGAGTTTTGGATTGATGCCAGTCTCGATTTTGTTTTTTTACATGTTGTTTTGAATATGCCACCAAGAAATGTCCTCAAAAGTTGTTAATGAGTCATGCCAAATTCTGATTTCTATTGAGTGTTGCTTGTCTTTCGAGTAATTCGGGGTTTGTTAGGGGTAGTGAAGTGGTTTGAGGGTAGTAGATCATGTCTTCATGTGGTTTGGGACTCTTGAGTTTGTTAGAGTTCATATTGTCTTGGGTTTATTGGTGGGTCCAACCTTGGACCAGTGGAGGTTGATTTTTCATCATAGTTGGATTTGGGATGATGTGGGAGGTGTTAAAGTCCGTCTTCATCCAATAGATCATACCTGAGGAGGTGAAGGCGAAACTAGGTGAGATCTTTTCCATAGTTAACAAGGCCAGTAGTTGGCGAAAGCCTGTGTTGGACACTTTAAGTAGTCGACATTTAGAGTGCAAGTGCTTGGAAAATTTGGTGCCTCTCATCATTCATAAGGGTTCCCCATTTTACGAGCAGGGTGTATGAGAGGAACCTGCCTCTAAAGAAATCCCATTTTGTCAGTGTTGACTTTCGGTTCTTTAGACTACATTTTAATGTTCCATTGGTGTTGCTGGTTCGAGAATCCTAAGCCATCTTGTCTCATCCCTCCAAAGTCCTGCTATTTTGTGACTGTTCGGGTCACTGGAAAAGGATCCTAAAGAAGTTTCATTCGAGAAAGGAGTTCTGATCGGGGGATGCTCATATCTGGCTGTGAGGCATAAGATGCTTCAGCCATTAGAGCCTCAACCTCAAGTCTCGGGGTGAAGCTCGTTCATAGTCAGGGTGTCAGAGGCATGTGAGACCTTCACTTGGTTCTTTATATTTCATCTTGGAACAGAGACATTCAGGGTTTCCTTGTCCTTGTTTTCCCACTGTTGTAAGTTCATCTTTTGTGGTAATAGTGCGATGGACTTATTATTTCATGATCATAGTAGTCACATTCTTCTAAATTTGGACTCTAGAATCATTTGTTTTTCTTGAAAGTGTATTTGGACCTTGTGTGGGTTGGTCCATGTTTTATTAATGATAGTTTAGAGATGTGATTGTTGGGGGTTTTTGGCTTGGGTTGAGAGTTCCAGGTTTTAGTGGAGGCGTTGTCTCTCTCATACTAAGGGAGTTGGAAGTGTTGGGAGTTTTAAATTGGTTTGGGGAATTCTTAGTACCAATAGTTTTTCTATAGTGAGTTCATTGTTTTGGTACCCTGATATGTCGGGTGGCCTTGTAGTGGTGTTTTGTTTAAGTCTTAGTGGTCCGGCTTAACTCAAGTGGAGATGTCAGTAAGTTCAGGTTGGGATTTCCCGTGTTAACCCCTCGTCGGGTTGGTGTGTGTGGGTTTTAAAGTTTCTGTGTTAGTTGAGTTCTTGTGGTGGGGAGAACCCCCTCATGTTCTCCCCTCATTTTATGTCATCGTTTCTTCGTGACTGGTCGGGTGTGACTTGTGGAGTGAATTGTCAACCCAAGGTTCTTGATTTTCCTTTTTGGCTCTGTTTGGGCATAGACTCAAGATTTTGATATATTTTGACTTGGTGACTTTCTGGGGGCAGAAAGTGTCTGTGGTGGGGATAATTGTCACACCTCGATCGAGTTTGACATGCAGCTTGTGCGCAAGTTATAAAACTGTGCGACAACACACCGTTTGACTTTGTAGGCGGTCAGTACCGGGTGGAACGGTTTGAGCGCAACTAGCTCAACCGTGCACTTGACGGCACGCATGTCGTTTAATTGCCCGACATCTGAAATAATTAAATTAATTAATTAAAGTACAAGTGAAATGAAATTAAGTAAAATAAAAATTTAATAAAATAGAGATTAGAAAAAAAATGTTTCAACATAAAATAATAGTAATATTATGGTTTTAATAATAATAAAAATACTATTATTTTGTTTGTTATTATTATTAGTAGTGTTATTATTGTTCTTATTATTTTCATTTTTTTAATATTATTATTATTAACTTAGTTAAGTTAGTAGGTTTAAAAAAACTAAAAAAAACCCTAATAACCCCACCCCATTTTCTTTCCCTGTGTGGCGCGGCACCATCTCCCCCCAGTTTTCACCTTGCCTCATACAGACCCATCCTAGTTCGACCTCCCCTCACCATGCTCCCCCCTTCACGACCAGATTCCCCTCTTGCCGACACCACCCCACTCTGGCTAGACCACCACCTCACGCCGCGCCCCTGGTCCCCCCCCCCCCCTCCTCTGTGCGACCCGCCTCCCACGTTAGTGGCTCTCCTTTTGGCGAGACCTCATCTCTGGTGAGGCCTCGTCCAGTGGTGCCCTTCCCTGCGGACGCAACCCCATCCGATGACACCCCTCTCTGACGTGCATCTCTGGTTGAACCCCCCTTGTTAGGCGCCTCCCTCGCCAGCTGCAACCTCTTTAGCAATCTTCTCTTCGACGCATAGTTTTCCCCCGCTGGTGAGTATCCCTTCTAATTTTTGTGGCTTTCTTCACCTTGGTTGCATCTTATATGTGAGGGTTATTTGTTGGTCTTGGTTACTTTGAATCTATGATTTTTGATTTGTTCACAAAGGTCTATTCATCCTTCTCCAGGAGTTTCACCGCAAACACATGCCTTTGAGGTAAGAGTTTCCATCCCTTTTATTTCTAGTGAAAACCATTGGTTCTTAGATATCTTCAACTAATTTATAAATGTGTTGTGAACCTTGTTTATAATCATAGTTAGCTCAATTATGGTATTGTCATGTTAGTAGAATTTTCTAAATATAGATTTTGAGGTTGTTTTTTATGTTTATTTTTGTTTTTTTCCAATTGTGTTTGGTTATATGTTATTTGGATTTTAATATTGAAATTATATGTTTTATGTGGTGAAAAATATTTTTCAGAAGTGTTTTGACATGATTATATGGTGAAAAAGGATTTTCTAAATGATATGGTTATGTTTACATGTGTTCTTCATTAGGGTACTTCTTTGAAGTGTTTTTGGGAATATGAAAAATGGGCGAAATGTGTTTTTAAAGGCACTTGAGATGAAAATTCATTAATAGTGGGTTTTAACAAATTGGTTTCCTGAATTGACTAATTAATGGTAAATGCATTTGAAAAATGGTTTTTGGTGTTTGTGAAATTGAAAGTGTTTTTTATGGAAAATGGCTTTTGAAATGTGTTTGTTAAATTTATTTTTGGTGTGAAAAACATAATGGACTATTTGAAACATCTCACTTTAAAATAGTGTTTCTTTAGATCTTGATTTCTTGAATGGTCTGTTGGTTTCTAAATAATGTTGGTTCCTCTAGGTTTTTTTAATTAGAGATTGGGTGGCTTCTTGGTGGTGTTCACACACACATACATAGGTATGTAGGTGTATATGTATATATATATATATATATATCTTCCTTGCACATATTCACTCATGGTGCAGGGAATATTTTCAATGGATTAAGGGTATATATGTATATGTATTAGAATTTATGTGTGTGCTAGTGTGAGCATTTTTCTTCAAAAACTTCAAGAGATGAAGCGTCTCAACTTGGTACGCTTCCTTCTCTAAGGTAGGATCTCTATGCATTAAATTTAAATTTAAGAATCATTTATTTCTTGCATTTCACCCCTAGTTTTAATATTAATTATTGATATAGAACTGTTAGTAAAATTTTCTATTTTGAAATGGAGCGTTTTGTTTCTTGTAATGTGTTCTAGTAAGTGGTTTGATTGTGTTTTCACATAAATTTCCTGATGAAATGCCCCTTTGGCCTTAGTGAATGTGTTTTAGATTTAAAATTCTGGTTTAGGTTACTTAAATGGGTTTTGAAGTGTGTTTCTGGTTTTCAAAGTGGTGTGCATGTGATTCCTTAAGAAATGGTTCGGTATGTGAAAATTATGTGAGTCCTGGTTGGCACTTTTGTAAAACTAGTTATCCTAAGAAAACTCTCCTTGGATGTGGTCCCCTTTCTTTGGTTGAGTTATATGATGTGGAAGGTCTGCCGGGTAGGACTTTCCCGTGATCAAATGGTTGAAAGGAGAGGGACATATTCCTTAGGGTGACTCAGGGGTGACTTTGTTGTTTGTGTTGACTGTCTGTGAGGAATGTACTTGTAAATTCTTACTTGTTTGACATTGTTGGCTCACCCCCTTTTTGTTTGAACATGGAAACCTAGCATAGCAAGTGAATTTTTAGTGAACAATTGCTACACTACTTTAGACTACACGTTGGCTAATGGCCCTTAGTATGCACTTTGCTCTGCTAGGGGATTGGGCCCCTCGGTTCGGCCAGGTTGGGAAACACCGGGTGTTTGGGCATTATGACGTCATCGAGAGTAGGCATGCCTTCAGGATGAGTCACATGTATAGTACTTTATATACTATTCAAGAGCTCATAAGTTTTCCCATGTATATCTGCACTTAGTTGTCTGCGGCGGATGATTGAGGTGCCTTGTTTGGTTGATTATTCTTGCTTGTTATTTTCCATTACCCTTGTGTGATTATTACTTTTTCCTTAATGTATGATGCATCTCTATGTTAAAGTGGATAAAAGTGATCTTCAAAAGTTTGTGTAAAATTTTTTTTAAAATGTTTTACACTACACTATCTCTCTTTCTCTAAAAAGGTTAAAGCTTACTCCTTGGAAAAGAACATAGTTTAAAATATGAAGAGAAATGCATTGTGATTTTCTTTTAAGAAGAAAATGTGTAAAAAACCTAGTTCATTACATTTTATTTCAAACTTGAAATTAGGGTATCTTTTATTTAAAGTAAATTCATATGGGAATAGATTGTTTGGGCATAACTACTGAGTTTTAATACTCACGCCTATTGTTTTATCTTTATTTTTTTTAGCTTCAGTTCCTGTGCCTTTGTAACACCCAGAGATTTTATAAGATATATTATTTTTAATTTATTTCATATCTTCTATTGTATGCTACACCAAGATTATCTTGTGCTATACACAACACTGTATTAGCTTGAAATACGCGCAACACTAATCTTGGATTGTGTTACACACAATTTCAAGTTTTTTTTATAATAGTTATTCTATGAAACATTGAGTTTATATATATATATATATATATTCAATTTATAAATGAAATATGTTTGTATTTTCTTATACGCAACAAAAATGGAGTCGTGCACTACACGCAACCCTGACTTGGCTTTCATTACACGCAATCGCGACCTTCCTCAATAGCGTGTGTTGGACGCAATATCGGGTTTCACTAAATGACGATATATTGTTATAATATTATTATAAACTAGCCATTATGAATAGTAGTATCTACATTTTTAATTTTTGGACATTATTATTCATCTTACACATTTCCTAGAACATGGTATGAGAACAAAATAAATTTTTCGGGTAAAATAAGTATTTTTCAAAAAATGTAGTTTTGTCGCCTTTTGATGGCTCACCCACTTTAAATCTAGTTTTTGACATGTTTATAAATTCAATTTGAGAAAATAAAATTCTTCTTTGGAATCAGGATATAAAAATTTACTTTGGGTAAATTTTTCATATTATTCTGATAACTTTCATATTTTAATGAATAGTAAAAATACGCTATATTTTAATTAAAAACAACTTTTTTCATCGCAATAATGAATATGGTTATATTATCTTTTTAATTGGTTTTAAAGTGTAATTAGAATATATTTTCACCATTTAATCCAATGTTGGTCATTAGAATTAATTTCACTTTAAAATTGGACATAAACAAGTGTCGATCTTTTGAAAGTTATTGTTTCTTCAAAACACGCTACTTGTTTTGATAATGGGAATTACTTTTAGAATTAATTAATTACACTTATATGTTTTGAATTTGGAAAAATAGACATCATTTTTATATTAAGAATATCAAATATAGCTTAGGCTGAATTTTTGGTATTTTTCTGAAAAACTTCATTTTTTGATGAATAGTGAAACCACTTAGTGATAGTTAAAAAACTGACTCCTTCATTTAAATGAAATTTTACCACTTCTGTGAATTGAATTTCAAAAATCCTACATACATGGTTTTTATCAAGAAGTAAAATTTTGTTCAATAAGATGAAAATAATTTTTGATGAATAGTAACTTTTGACTTTTATTTACTACGGTTAAAGGTAAATAGGGTAATTCAAGGTTAAAAGAATATTATAATAATTCAAAATCACCTTAACACTTGTCCTAACCTTATTGGATGAGTATTGGCCGACCATGGTCATCCTTGGGTCGATTTTGGGACCCCATTGAGCCACTTGGTAGTGATAATGACAATTTGGATTAATTAATTTAATGTAAAGACAAAATTGACATTAACAAAAATCTTTTGGTAATTAATTTTCATAAGGGGTTATATAAATTATCTCTTCGACTATGAATATTCATTGGAAAGATAAAAAGATTTCCTACATGTTGGTTATTTTTATAATTTTTAGACATCAAATAAATTAAATTATTTATGACACAATAATGATACAGTATTTACCTCATTAATAAATGATTTAAATAAATAAGATTATAATGATTAAAATATTATCCAAAACATGTCCAATTCTGATTGGATGATTTTATTTAGACCATGAGTCATCTTATCTTTATCCTTAATGATTTTTGGACCTTTTTAAACTGAAGATAAGTTTAGAATAAAATAATATTTTCACACTTTCCAAAGGTGACCCTCTCTTCCCTTTTAAAAGGCCACCTCCTCCCTCTCCTCTTTACACCCTTTTGAGCCTTGAAGCTCATCCCAAACCTTCCAATTAATTTTCTCAAACTCTCTAGTTATATCATAGAGGTTCTGGTCTTCTCAAAATACCAACTATGGTGCCCTAAGAAGAAGTTTAAAGGAGGTGCGTCGAGAAAGAGGTAATCTCTTCTACCGACTCTTTCAAGTTTCTTTCTTCTTCTACTTCCTATTCTTTAGTTGTTTCATTATAAAGTAATAACATCAGTATTAATATACTGATATGTTATTATAAATATTAAACAACCCTATTTCTCCTTCTATCTATCCTACGGAAAAAGAAATCACCGCGCGTGCGTACGTACGGAATATCGTCTCCACACCGTGGTGTAATCAGTTTTTCCACCACCACCTTACTTGGATGGGTATAATGGTATAAAGAATAACTATATATTATTATTATAACATCATACTAATTATAATATATTATATCATCCACTCCAATTCCATTCAATAAATATGGGAACGATATCATCGCTCGTGCGTACGTACGGATTACCGTCTCCACGACACGATGAGATTCATTTTCCATGTTAACAATTCAAGAATGATTATAAAGTATATATAATAAGTAATCATGAAATATATGAAATAATAATGCTATTGGATTTATGTATATATATATATTAATTTCATCTACTTCATTCCATTCAATTCAATAAGGAAACGAAAAACAGTGTTCATGCGTACGTACGGCCTATCATCTCCATGAATAGTGTATTTATTTCCATTTATCGATATATTATATATATGTAGATTATGAATATATATTATATATAAATCATGTTTTATATTCTATAATTATGTAATCATGATCTAAGTAATCATATTAATAATTACAAGTCGAAACACGTATGATAAATGAAACGATTTTACCCAAAATGCTGCTTTAACATGGAATTTACAAAAGAATGGGTAATATAAAGTCATAAGTGAATCATATATGATATCATAACAATGAATATGATTCTTTAGTAATTAAATTACATTATTTAAATCATTATAAAGGAGTTTGGGATACATACAAAGCATATCGGACATAAGTTAAGGGATAATTATTCCAATCTCGTTCTTATCCGAGATTGTCTATTCGTAAGTATTTACTGGGGTTTTATTTTTCATCCTTGTCCATAAAAATGTTTTTAATAAGGTGTTTAATATTATTCCATGTATGTTTAAAGTCATTTTTACCCCTCTTTGAATTTTACTTTGTGTTATTGAAGGAATCTTTCTTTTTTTTACCATATGTGGTACTTTTTGACTTTTCCGTTAAAAGTACGATGAGAATGTTTTTTTAACTTATACGGCATGAACGGATGTTTTACGGTTTCATAACACATTATTTTCATGAAGAATACTCTACAATATTTCATGAATATTTTCAACAAAGTCCTTTTCTTTTAAAATTTCATGGCATTTTGGGAAAAGAAAATGATTTTGAATAAGAAAGGATATTTTCATCAAGAATTTATTTCAAGTGTTTTATCAAAACCATTTTCCATATAAGATGAAATTATTTCATATCTGTATGTTCCAAGTATAATGTCTCTAAGATTTACATGGTTTCACTTCTCTTATGATGAAATGATATCCATTTTTTTTATATGGATTATGTTATGATGGGATGATGTTTATAAAACCCATTTTATTCTTTGGGTTATGATGAATGATTTATGTTTATATTGTGTCACACGTAAGAATGATTTTATTATGAGATGGTTGGGACCTATATCTCCCTCCAATTCATTGGGTAAAAATTTATATCTCATGAGATAGACATGGATGGTACATTAAGTTAATCTTGTTCAGTGTTACAGGACTGAATGGAGGAGTGAACTCGATTCAAAAAGGGACTTTGTCCACTAAGATGGTATTGGTTGCAATGTCTTGGATACTATGGAAATAATATCACAAGCTTAATGGTTTTACACAATTAAATGGTTTATTCCCATTATATTTTATCATGATTAATGTTCCTTTATGACCTATGCCTTACCTACTTCCAAGATTTATTTCACAACTCAAGATTTTGATGTGTACACTTTATGTTCATGTTTTGAAGTTAAAATGTATATGGTTTGTTGTATTTTCTCCATGATTCCCCTTAACGAGAATTTGATCTCACCCTTTATATGTTTTCTTTTCCACAGTATATAAAGAAAGGTTTTAGGTAAGAAAACAAAAGGGGAAGATCTTTATGGGAGATGTTCAAGATCTTTCACCACGATTAGAAGATTATGTTCCAAGTTTCCAAAGACACTAAACTATTATGGTCCTTTGGTGTCTGTTTTTGTTATGTATTAAGTATTCCACAAAAGTAATGTAATGTTTATGTACGTCAAGCTTTGGGTCTCTACAGTTGGTATCAGATGAAAGGTTTAGTTAACCTTTGGAAACTAGGATGCGAAAACTTTAGTGAGATCCCTATAGATATTTCTAAGGTATGTCTAGGGATGTCCCTAAGGTTAAGTATAAGTATAGGTTATAGTCCTAGAATTACGGTAAAAATATTAGAATTAACCCTAAGATGTTATATATTGAAGGTACTCCCCCTTTATTATGTTTTTTTCCTTAGTATGATTTTTTCCTCTCACACTATTCTTTTTGGGTTTTAGACAATGGCTGGAACTCGAAAGAACCATGTTGATCAATGTAATGGACAATGCAATGATTTTCCTCCTGAACAAACCAATGTTATGGGAGATGGATTGCAAAGTCTTATTGCTATACTTACACAAGCTATGAATCATTCTGGACTTCCAAATGAGTAGATAAGGTAACAATATTCTATTGAGTCCTTCATGAGGCAACGTCCACCTTTTTTCAGTGGGTCTTCTGATCAACTTGTTGCTGAACAATGGATCAGTACCATTGAAAATATATTTTCTATACTTCATTGTTCGGAACATGAAAAAGTCATTCTGGATATTTGCCATTTAGAAGGCAAAGCAGATCAATGGTGGACTCTAATTAAGAATATGAGGCCCCGAGATGAAATTGAATCCATGGAATGGGATGAGTTCAAGAAATTATTTTTCAATAAGTACTTCCCTTGTATTCTTCAAACAAAGATGGAAAAGGATTTACTTGAGCTTAAGGAAAAGGATGATGAATCTGTTGGTATATACGAAGCGAATTTTACAAGGCTTTCAAGGTATGCATCTGGCTTTATCATCCAACCTAAAAGTAAAGTTGATCGATTCTTCCATGGCTTAAAACCAAATCTGGGAAGGGAATTAACTATAAGAGACTTAAGTAGCTATGAAGAAATTGTGTTTTGTGCTGTCAAGGTAGAAATGGAAGTTGGTGTTACATATCCATCTCATGGTTTTGACAAGAAACGAAAGATGGAGTTCAAGGAGAAATCTCAGAATAATGGTGAAAAGAAGATGAATGTTCCTTTATGCTCAAAGTGTGGAAAAAATCATGGTGGATATTGTCTTAAAGGGACTAGAAAATGTTTTAAGTGTGGAAAAGAAGGTCATCGAGCAGCTGAGTGTCGAAGTAATGGAAAAAGGGTTGATAATGATGTGAATAAAGAAAAGACTACAGAGAACGCACCACCAACACTTCAATGCTTCAAGTGAAAGGAAATGGGGCATTATGCTAATCAACTGCCTAATCCAAGTGTTAATGATGATTAACGTGAGAAACCTATCAAGGCAAAGGACAAAGGGAATTCACATGCGATCACTATTTGTGATGCTGAGTATGACAATGATTTTGTGGACTGATTAAGTGTTTATGTAATGGGATTTCAAAATATTATCATTGAATCTCATTTATAGTATCGTGGAATTTTAGAATATCTATGTATTGGTTTTCAATAATTGTATAGTACCGGTAACCATGAAAAGTGATTGAAATATTTTTTGGAAAGCAGATGATATGCACATAATGATGGGATAAGGAGAAAATGAAATGTTTGATAATATTCATGATCTCACGACTAATATAAGGACAAAGTTATATCATGGTTTGAGTATATATAAATTTTGGGATTTTGGTATGTGGAAAGATTTAACTTTTGATAGCATTCCTGTTTTCACTAAGGTTCAATGGGTATTCATTTTTCAATAGAATACATTATTAAGGTGTTCACATGTTTGAAATGCAATCAACAAGATATATCTTGTGATATATGGGGGATAAATGATGGTATTCATGTGCTTGTTATGTGACCATTCAAGTAAACGTCTTCTTTATACTATGAGATTGGACAGATGTATTTTGGATAAACCTAAAGACTAGAATGGATTATGTTGGACATCAGGTAGTATTATTTAAGGATAGAACTAGTTTTTTGATATTATTTCTGGAATGTTATAATAGTATAGTTTTAGAAAAAGGACAACCTGCAGAACCAGCGACAACCCATCGCGTCGGACAAGGCTATGGGAATCGAACCCACGACCAAAGTGCGACAGGACTTTATTGCATATCACTGGCCTATAGAAAGTCCCTGGTTAGTAGAAACTAGTTTTATTTTATTAAGTGGTATGATAGATGAAGTATAAGTCCATTTTTTGAATCATATACGATTAACCTCACTATAGATGGAATTGTGTATATTTGATAACTTTTGTTAACCTTTTGTTTGAGATAGATGGAATGACCTATCATTATATCGTATGATCTGCTAACACTTCATGGAAGACAAATTTAACTTTATTTCTTTAAGAGATGAAGTGGAAATTGTTCAAGGCACAAACAACAGTGAGATTGTACCAAAATCAAGTATGTATTTCTTCTATTTCAAATTTTTCAACTTTAGGGAAATGATATTGAAAACCAAAAATGTTTTCCTAGTAATCTTATATCTGATTAATCAGATAGTACCTTATCATCACAAATTTATGGCTTTGTGATTGTTGGTTTTTTCATATCCATGTTCTCTACCACTCTCCATCAGAACTTGATGGTTAGATTTCTCTTCCATATCCGTACTTTCACCTATGTTCCCCTACATGTAAATCCAGTGATGAGTTAATTCGGATAACCATTATGTTTCATACTTTATTTTTTAAAATTAAGTTTTAGTATTCCTTTTTACGATGTGGGTTTTTATGAATGAAACTTTCAAGTAGTAAACCATTTATAACCCCGACAAATTTCGAGGGAGAAATTCATTTTAAGGGGGGTAGAATGTAACACCCCGAGATTTTATAAGATATATTCTTTTTAATTTATTTAATATCTTCTATTGTAAGCTACACCAAGATTATTTTTCACTATACACAATACCGTATTTGCTTTTAGTATACGCAACACTAATCTTGGATTGTGTTACACACAATTTCAATTTTTTAATAGTAGTTATTCTATGAAACATTGAGTGTATATATATATATTCAATGTATAAATGAAATATGGTTGGATTTTTTTATACACAATAACAAAGGATTCATGCACTACACGCAACCCTGACTTGGCTTGCATTACACGCAATCGCGACCTTTCTCGATAGCGTATGTTGGACGCAATACCGAGTTTCACAAAACGACGATATATTGTTATGATATTATTATGAACAAGTCATTATGAATATTAGTATCTAAATTTTGAATCTTATGACATTATAATTCATCCTACACATTTTCTAGAACATAATATGAGAACAAAATAAATTTTTCGGGTAAAAAAAATATTTTTCAAAAAATACAGTTTTTCTGCCTTTTGATGGCGCACCCACTTTAAATCTAGTTTTTGACATTTTTATAAGTAAAATTTGAAAAAATAAAATTCTTATTTTGAATCAGGATATAAAAATTTACTTTGGATAAATTTTTCATATTATTCTGATAACTTTCATATTTTAATGAATAGTAAAAACACGATATATTTAAATTAAAAACAAATTTTTTCATCGCAATAATTTATATGGTTAGATTATTTTTTAATTGGTTTTAAAGTGTAATTAGAATATATTTTTACCATTTAATCCAATGTTGTTCATTGGAATTAATTTCACTTTGAAATTGGATATAAACAAGTGTCGATCTTTTGATGGTTATTGTTTCTTAAAAACACTCTATCTATTTTGATAACGGGAATTACTTTTAAAATTAATTAATGTCAATTGTATTTTTTTAATTTTTAAAAATAGACATCATTTTTGAATTTGGAATATCAAATATAGCTTAGGCTGAATTTTTGGTATTTTTCTGAAAAAATTCAATTTTTGATGAATAGTTAAACCACTTTGTGGTAGTTAAAAAACAGACTCTTTCATTTAAATGAAATTTTACCACTTCTGTGAATTGAATTTCAAAAATCCGACATACATGGTTTTTATCAAGAAGTAAAATGTGGTTCAATAAGATGAAAATATTTTTTGGCGAATAGTAATTTTTGACTTTTATTTACTGCGGTTAAAGGTAAATAGGGTAATTCAAGGTTAAAAAAATATTATAATAATTCAAAATTACCTTAACACTTGTCATAACCTTATTGTATGAGTATTGGCCGACCATGGTCACCCTTGGGTCGATTTGGGGACCCCATTGAGCCACTTGGTAGTGATAATGACAATTTGAATTAATTAATTTAATGTAAAGACAAATTTTACATTAACAAAAATCTTTTAGTAATTAATTTTTATAAGGGGTTGTATAAATTATCTTTTCTACTATAAATATTAATTGGAAATCTAAAACTATTTCCTACATGGTGGTTTTTTTTAATAATTTTTAGACATCAAATAAATTAAATTATTTATGACACAATAATGATGCAGTATTTACCTCATTGATAAATGATTTAAACAAATAAGATTATAATGATTAAAATATTATCCAAAACATGTCCAATTCTGATTGGATGATTTTATTTCGACCATGAATTATCTTATCTTCATCTTTAATGATTTTTTAAACTTTTTAAACTGAATATAAGTTTATAATAAAATAATATTTTCACACCTTCCAAAGGTTCCCCTCTCCTCCCTCTCCTCATTACACCCTTTTTAGCCTTGAAGCTCGGCCAAAACCTGTCAATTACTCTTCTCAACCTCTCTAGTTATATCATAGAGGTTCTGGTCTTCTCAAAAGACCAACTCTAGTTCCCTAAGAAGAAGTTTAAAGGAGGTGTGTCGAGTAAGAGTTAATCTCTTCTACCGACTATTTCAAGTTTCTTTCTTCTTATACTTCCTATTATTTTGTTGTTTCATTATAAAGTAATAATATCAGTATTAATTATATACTGATATTTAATTTTAAATATGAAACAACCCTATTTAACCTTCTATCCATCCTATGGAAAATGAAATCACCGTGCATGCGTATGTACGGAATACCGTCTCCACGCCGTGGTGTAATCAGTTTTTCCACCACCACCTTACTTGGATGGGTATAATGGTGTAAATAATAACTATATATTATTATTATAACATCATACTTATTCTAAGATATTATATCATCCACTCTAATTCCATTCAATAAATATGGGAACGATATCATCGCCCGTGCGTACGTACGGATTACCGTCTCCACGACGCGATGAGATTCATTTTCCATGTTAACAATTCAAGAATGATTATAAAGTATATATAACAAGTAATCATGAAATATATGACATAATAATGCTACTAGATTTATGTATATATATATATATGAATTTCATCTACTTAATTCCATTCAATTCAATAAGGAAACGAAAAACAGCATTCATGCGTACGTAAGGCCTACCGTCTCCATGAATGGTGTATTTATTTCCATTTATCGATATATTATATATATGTAGATTCTGAATATATATTATATATAAATCATGTTTTATATTCTGGAATTAAGTAATCATGATATAAGTAATCTTGTTAATAATTACAAGTCGAAACACGTACGATAAATGAAACGATTTTACCCAAAATGCTGCTTTAACATGGAATTTACAAAAGAATGGGTAATATAAAGTCATAAGTGAACCATATAATATCATAAAAATAAATATGATTCTGTAATAAGTTAATTAAATTATTTAAATCATTATACAGGAGATTTGGATACATACGAAGCATATCAAACATAAGGTAAGGCATAATTATTCCAATCTCGTTCTTATTTGAGATTGTTTATTCGTAAGTATTTACTAGGGTTTTATTTTTCATCCTTGTCCATAAAAATGTTTTTAATAAGGTGTTTAATATTCTTTCATGTATTCTTAAAGTCATGTTTACCCCACTTTGACTTTTACTTTGTGTTATGAAAGGAATCTTTCTTTAGTTTACCATATGTGGTACTTTTTGACTTTTATGTTAAAAGTACGAGGAGAATGTTTTTTAACTTATACGACATGAACGGATTTTTACGAATTCATAAAACCTTATTTTAATAAATCTTACTCTAAAATATTTCATTACTATTTTCAACAAAATCCTTTTATTTTAAAATTGCATGGTATTTTGTGAAAATAAAATGATTTTGAATAATAAAGGATATTTTCCTCAAGAATTTATTTCAAGTGTTTTATCAAAACCATTTTCCATCTAAGATGAAATTATTTCATATGTGTATGTTTCAAGTATAATGTCTCTAAGATTTTCACGGTTTCACTTCTCTTATGATGAAATTATATCCATTTGTTTTATATGGATTATGTTATGATGGGATGATATTTATGAAACCCATTTTATTCTTTAGGTTATGATGAATGATTTATGTTTATGTTGTGTCACGTGTAAGAATGATTTCATTATGAGATGGGTGGGACCTATATCTCCCTCTAATTCATTGGGTAAAGATTTATATATCATGAGATAGACATGGCTGGTATGGTAAGTTAATCCGGTTCAGTGTTACAGGACTGAAACGAGGAGTGAACTAGATTCAAAAAGGGACTTTATCCACTAAGATGGTCTTAGAAGCAATGCCTTGGATACTATGGAAATCATATCATGTGCTTAATGGTTTTCCACAATTAAATGTTTTATTCCCGTGCTATTTTAACATTATTAATGTTCCTTTATGACCTATGCCTTACATACTTCCAAGATTTATTTCACAACTCAAGATTTTGATGTGTACACTTTATGTTCATGTTTTGAAGTTAAAATGTATATGGTTTGTTGTATTTTCTCCATGATTCCCCTTAACGAGAATTTGAGCTCACCCTTTATATGTTTTCTTTTACACAGTATATAAAGAAAGGTTTTAGGTAAGAAAACAAAAGGGGAAGATCTTTATGGGAGATGTTCAAGATCTTTCACCACGATTAGAAGATTATGTTCCGAGTTTCCAAAGACAATAAACTATTACGGTCCTTTGGTGTCTATTTTTGTTATGTATTAAGTATTCTTAAAAAGTAATGCAATGTATATGTATGACAATCTTTGGGTCTCTATAGTTGGTATCAGAGGAAAGGTTTAGTTAACCTTTGTAAACTAGGATGTGAAAACTTTAGTGAGATCCCTAGAGATATTTCTAAGGTATGTCTAGGGATGTCCATAAGGTTAAGTTAAAGTATAGGTTATAGTCATGGAATTACAGTAACAATCTTATAATTAACCCTAAGATGTTATATATTGAAGGTACTCCCCCTTTATTATGTTGTCTTCCTTAGCATGATTTTTGCCTCTCACACTATTCTTTTTGGGTTTTAGACAATGGCTGGAACCCGAAAGAACCGTGTTGATCAATGTAATGGACAATGCAATGATTTTCCTACTGAACAAACCAATATTATGGGAGATGGAGTGAAAAATATTATTGTTATACTTACACAATTTATGAATCATTCTGGACTTCCAAATGAGCAGAGAAGGGAACAATATTCTATTGAGTCCTTCACGAGGCAACACCCACCTTCTCTCAGTGGGTCTTCTGATCCACTTTTTGCTGAAAAATGGATCAGTACCATTGAAAAGATATTTTCCATACTTCACTGTTCGGAACATGAAAAAGTCATTCTGGATATTTACCATTTAGAAGGCGAATCAGATCAATGGTGGACTCTAATTAAGAATACGAGGCCCCGAGATGAAATTGAATCCATGGAATGAGATGAGTTCAAGAACATATTTTTCAATAAGTACTTCCATCGTATTCTTCTAACAAAGATGGAAAAGGATTTCCTTGAACTTAAGAAAAAGGATGATGAATATGCTGGTATATACGAAGCGAATTTTACAAGGCTTGCAAGTTATGCATTTGGCTTTATCATCCAACCTAAAAGTAAAGTTGATCGATTCTTCCGTGGCTTAAAACCAAGTCTTGGAAGGGAATTAACTATAAGAGACTTAAGTAGCTATGAAGAAATTGTGTGTTGTGCTGTCAAGGTAGAAATGGAAGTTGGTGTTACATATCCATATCATGGTTTTGACAAGAAACGAAAGATGGAGTTCAAGGAGAAATCTCAAAATAATGGTGAAAAGAAGATGAATGTTTCTTTATGCTCAAAGTGTGGAAAGAAGCATGGTGTAGATTTTCTTAAAGGGAATAGAAAATGTTTTAAGTGTGGAAAAGAAGGTTATCGAGCAGATGAGTGTCGAAGTAATGGAAAAAGGGTTGATAATGATGTGAATAAAGAAAATACTGTAGAGAATGCACCACCAACACTTCAATGCTTCAAGTGAAAGTAAATGGGGCATTATGCTAATCAATTCCCTAATACAAGTGTTAATGATGATTAACGTGAGAAACCTCTTAAGGGAAAGGACAAAGGGAAGTCACATGCGATCACTATTTGTGATGTTGAGTATGACAATGATGTTGTGGATTGATTAAGTGTTTATGTAATGGGATTTCAAAATAGTATCATTGAATCTCATTTATAGTATCATGAAATTTTGGAATATCTATACATTAGTTTTCAATAATTGTATAGTACCGGTAACCATTAAAAGTGATTGAAATATTTTTTGGAAATCAGATGATATGTGCATAATGAAGGGATAAGGAGAAAATGAAATTTTTGATAATATTCATGAGCTCATGACTAATATAAGGACAAAGTTATATCATGGTTTGAGTATATAGAAATTTTGGGATTTTGGTATGTGGAAAGAGTTAACTTTTGATAGAATTCATGTTTTCACTAAGGTTCAATGGGTATTTATTTTTCAAGAGAATACATGATTAAGGTGTTCACATGTTTGAAATGCGACCAATAGGATATATCTTATGATATATAGGGGATAAATGATGGTATTCATGTGCTTGTTATGTGACCATTCAAGTAATCATCTTCTTTATACTATGAGATTGGACAGATGTATTTTGGATAAGCCTAAAGATTGGAATAGATTATGTTGGACATCAGATAGTATTATTTAAGGATATAACTTGTTTTTTGATATTATTTCTGGAATGTTATAATTGTATAGTTTTAGAAAAAGGACAACCTGCAGAATGGGAAACAACTCGTCGTGTCAGACAAGGCTATGGGAATTGAACCCACAACCGAAGTGCGATGAGACTTTATTGCATTCCACTGGCCTACAGGAAGTCCCTGGTTAGTAGAAACTAGTTTTATTTTATTAAGCGGTATTATAGATGAAGTGTAAGTCCATTTTTGGAATCAAATACGATTAACCTCACCATAGATGGACTTATGTATATTTGATAACTTTTGTTAACCATTTGTTTGAGACAGAGGGAATGACCTATCATTCTGTCGCATTATCTCCTAACACTTCACGGAAGACAAATTCAACTTCATTTCTTTAAGAGATGAAGTGGAAATTGTTCAAGGCACAAACAACAGTGAGATTGTACCAAAATCAAGTATTTCTTCTATTTCAAAATTTTCAACTTTAGGGAAATGATATTGAAAACCAAAAATGTTGTCCTAGTTCTCTTATATCTGATGAATCAGATGGTACCTTAGATCATCATGAATTTATGGCTTTGTGATTGTTGGCTTTTTCAAAGCCATGTTCTCTACCACTCTCCATCAGAACTTGATGGTTAGATTTCTCTTCCATATTCGTACTTTCACCTATGTTCCCCTATGTGGAAACCCATTGATGAGTTAATTTGGGTAACCGTTATGTTTCATACTTCACTTTTTCAAATTAAGTTTTAGTATTCCTTTTTACGATGTGAGTTTCTATAAAAGAAACTTTCAAGTAGTAAACCATTTATAACCCCAATGAATTTCGAGGGCGAAATTAATTTTAAGGGGGGTAGAATGTAACACCCCGAGATTTTATAATATAGATTCTTTTTAATTTATTTCATATCTTATGTTGTATGCTACACAAAGATTATCTTGCGTTATACACAACACCGTATTAGCTTGTAGTATACGAAACACTAATCTTGGATTGTGTTACACACAATTTCAAGTTTTTTTTATAGTAGTTATTCTATGAAACATTGAGTGTATATATATATTTTAAATGTATAAATTAAATATGGTTGGATTTTTTTATACGCAACAACAAAGGAGTCATTCACTACATGCATCCCTGACTTGGCTTACCTTACACGCAATCGCGACCTTCCTCGATAGCGTGTGTTGGACGCAATACCAGGTTCACTAAACGACGATATATTGTTATAATATTATTATGAACTAGACGTTATGAATAGTAGTATCTACATTTTGAATTTTATGAAATTATTATTCATCTTACACATTTTCTAGAACATGGTATGAGAACAAAATAAATTTTTTAGGTAAAAAAATATTTTTTCAAAAAATGCAGTTTTGCCGCCTTTTGATGGCGCACCCACTTTAAATATAGTTTTTGATGTGTTTATAAGATCAATTTGAGAAAATAAAATTTTTCTTTGGAATCAGTATATAAAAATTTACTTTGGATAAATTTTTCATATTATTCTGATAACTTTCATATTTTAATGAATAGTAAAAACACGCTATATTTTAATTAAAAACAACTTTTTTCATTGAAATAATGTATATGGTTAGATTATATTTTTAATTGGTTTTAAAGTGTAATTAGAATATATTTTTACCATTTAATCCAATTTTGGTCATTGGAATTAATTTCACTTTGAAATTGGACATAAACAAGTGTCGATCTTTTGATAGTTATTGTTTCTTAAAAACACTATTTGTTCTGATAATGGGAATTACTTTTAAAATTAATAAATGCCACTTCTATGTTTTGAATTTGGAAAAATAGACATCATTTCGAAATTTGGAATATCAAATATAGCTTAGGCTTAATTTTTGGTATTTTTCGGAAAAACTTCAATTTTTGATGAATAGTGCGACCACTTAGTGGTAGTTAAAAAACTGAATACTTCATTTAAATGAAATTTTACCACTTCTGTGAATTTAATTTCAAAAATAAAACATAAATGGTTGTTATCAAGAAGTAAAATGTGGTTCAATAAGAAGAAAATATTTTTTTTGCGAATAGTAACTTTTGACTTTTATTTACTGCGGTTAAAGGTAAATAGGGTAATTCAAGGTTAAAAGAATATTATAATAATTCAATATTACCTTAACACTTGTCCTAACCTTATTGGATGAGTAGTTCCCGACAATGGGCATCCTGGGGTTGATTTTGGGACCCCATTGAGCCACTTGGTAGTGATAATGGCAATTTTGATTAATTAATTTAATGTAAAGACAAAATTGACATTAACAAAAATCTTTTAGTAATTAATTTTTATAAGGGGTAATATAAATTATCTTTTCAACTATAAATATTCATTGGAAATCTAAAAATATTTTATACATGTTCGTTTTTTTTAATAATTTTTAGACATCAAATAAATTAAATTATTTATGATACAATAATGATGCAGTATTTACCTCATTAATAAATGATTTAAATAAATAAGATTATAATGATTAAAATATTATCCAAAACATGTCCAATTCTGATTGGATAATTTTATTTCGACCATGAGTCATTTTATATTCATCTTTAATGATTTTTGGACCTTTTTAAACTGAAGATAAGTTTATAATAAAATAATATTTTCACACTTTCCAAAGGTACCCCTCTCCTCCCTTATAAAAGGGCACCTCCTCCCTCTCCTATTTACACCCTTTTGAGCCTTTAAGATCGGCCAAAACCTTCCAATTACTCTTCTCAACCTCTATAGTTATATCATAGAGGTTCTGATCTTCTCAAAAGACCAACTCTAGTGCCCTAAGAAGAAGTTTAAAGGAGGTGCGTTGAGGAAGAGGTAATCTCTTCTACCGACTCTTTCAAGTTTCTTTCTTCTTCTACTTCCTATTCTTTAGTTGTTTCATTATAAAGTAATAACATAAGTATTAATTATATAATTATATGTTATTATAAATATGAAATAACCCTATTTCACCTTCTATCCATCCTACGGAAAATGAAATCACCTTGTGTGCGTACGTACGGAATACCGTCTCCACGCCGTGGTGTAATCATTTTTTCCACCACCACCTTACTTGTATGGGTATAATGGTGTAAAGAATAACTATATATTATTATTATAATATCATACTGATTATAATACATTATATCATCCAGTCCAATTACATTCAATAAATATGGGAAAGATATCATCGCTCGTGCGTACGTACGGATTACTGTCTCCACGACGCGATGAGATTCATTTTCCATGTTAACAATTCAAGAATGATTATAAAGTATATATAATAAGTAATAATTAAATATATGAAATAATAATTCTACTAGATTTATGTATATATATATATATATATATTAATTTCATCTACTTAATTACATTCAATTCAATAAGGAAACGAAAAACTGCGTTCATGCGTACGTACGACCTACTATCTCCATGAATGGTGTATTTCTTTCCATTTATCGACATATTATATATATGTAGATTATGAATATATATTATATATAAATCATGTTTTATATTCTGGAATTAATTAATCATGATCTAAGTAATCTTATTAATAATTACAAGTCGAAACACGTACGATAAATAAAATGATTTTACCCAAAACGTTGCTTTAACATGGAATTTACAAAAGAACGGGTAATATAAAGTCATAAGTGAACCATATATGATATCATAACAATGAATATGATTGTGTAATAAGTCAATGAAATTATTTAAATCACTATACAGGACGTTCGGATACATATGAAGCATATCGGACATAAGTTAAGGGATAATTATTCCATTCTTGTTCTTATTCGAGATTGTTTATTCATAAGTATTTACTGGGGTTTTATTTTTCATCCTTGTCCATAAAAATGTTTTTAATAAGGTGTTTAATATGCTTCCATATATTCTTAATGTCATTTTTACCCATATTTGACTTTTACTTTGTGTTATGGAAGGAATCTTTGTTTTGTTTACCATACGTGGTACTTTTTGACTCTTCCGTTAAAAGTACGTGGAGAATGTTTTTTAACTTATACGGCATGAACGGATTTTTACGGTTTCATAACACCTTATTTTCATGAAGCTTACTCTATAATATTTCATGACTATTTTCAACAATATCCTTTTCATTTAAAATTGCATGGCATTTTGTGAAAAGAAAATGATTTTAAATAAGAAAGGATATTTTCCTCAAGAATTTATTTCAAGTGTTTTATCAAAACCATTTTCCATCTAAGATGACATTATTTAATATGTGTATGTTTCAAGTATAATGTCTCTATGATTTATATGGGTTCACTTCTCTTATGATGAAACGATATCCATTTGTTTTATATGGATTATGTTATGATGGGATGATGTTTATGAATCCCATTTTATTCTTTGGGTTATGATGAATGATTTATGTTTATGTTGTGGCACATGTAAGAATGATTTCATTAGGAGATGGGTGGGACCTATATCTCCCTCCAATTCATTGGGTAAAGATTTATATCTCATGAGATATATATGGTTGGAATGGTAAGTTAATATGGTTCAGTGTTACAGGACTGAAACAAGGAGTGAACTCGATTCAGAAAGGGACTTTGTCCACTAAGATGGTCTTGGAAGCAATGCCTTGGCTACTATGGAAATCATTTCATGTTCTTAATGGTTTGACACAATTAAGTGTTTTATTCCCATGCTATTTTATCATGATTAATGTTTCTTTATGACCTATGCCTTACATACTGCCAAGATTTATTTCACAACTCAATATTTTGATGTGTAAACTTTATGTTTGTGTTTTGAAGTTCAAATGTATATGGTTTGTTTTATTTTCTCCATGCTCGCCCTTACTGAGAATTTGAGCTCACCCTTTATATGTTTTCTTTTCCCCAGGATATAAAGAAAGGTTTTAGGTAAGAAAAAAAGGGGAAGATCTTTATGGGATATGTTGAAGATCTTTCACCATGATTAGAAGATTATGTTCGGAGTTTCCAAAGACACTAAACTATTATGGTCCTTTGGTGTCTGTTTTTTTATGTATTAAGTATTCTGAAAAAGTAATGTAATTTCTATGTGTGTCAATCTTTGGGTATCTACAGCCTTTCTTGGATTCAGTCTCCATAGTGTGATGTTGGATTGAGGTTGGTGGTGACCCATAGAGTCACATGGAGGTATGTATGACCTTGTTTTCTCGCTGCTCTTAGTTTTTGTTTTGATTGTTTAGTTTTTTTTATTTATTTATATTTTATTTATGGTCCAAATCATTCCCACTTGTTTATTTTTGATTCCCGGCACTAGTTTCCAGCCCGTGGGGATCGGGAATTCCCCTCAGGCCATATCACGGGTCGGCTCGGGTGATCGGTTCGGGGCCGACCCGGGTTGGTTCGTGACACTTTACAATATATTTCATCCATTAAAATAGTTTTAAAACCATATTTTAAGGATGTAAATGAAATTTAAGACACATCATCCATGATGTCAGTAAATTAACACATCACGGATGATGTTTTTATTTTTAGAATAATAGGAAGAGGATAGGAAGAATGATAATGAATTTTTACATAAACATGATAAAAATCTATATTATATATAATACTATAGATTTAATGCATCTTGAATAATTTAATGAGAATAGAGTATAAGTAAAGAAAAGAATTGAAAATAAAACACAAGAAAATGAAAGAGTATTTTTAACTCTTGATCTCGTCTCCTTGAGATCCTCCTTAAGGCCTTTGGTTTTAGACTTTTGATGATACCATATAACAACCCTTCTCTTTATTTCACACTTAATAATAATTTATTACATAAAATATTCACTTGATACAAGATATAATATAGATAGGTCTAGTGTCATTGGGGCTTAGGAACATTACATAACAAATTTAAATATGAAATGCACATCTTTATTTAAAACTACTTTTATATAACCTCACACATTCCTTCGTGCTTATCATTTCACAGGAAACCCTGAGGACATGCATAAGAAAAGGGTGAGCTATAAATCACAATAAGAGAGTAAAAAAGTCATAACATGAAGAATCAAGTACATGTTATTCAATCGTTATATAAATAGAGAATAAGAGAAATATGAACATAAAGGCATGATATGGCATGATTATCATAACATGGAAATGTGGAAACAACATTTAACATGATATTAGCATGATCCATGAATCATTGCACATGGGGAATGAGTAAACCCCCATTTCACTTGAATTTACATGAGTAAAATATCATTAAACTTGACTTATCATGATACTAATCTTTACCCAATGCATTGGAGCGCTATCAAGGCGCACCCTTCTTAATCATTTCATTTCATGCATAAGTGTGCCACATAGAACATACAACATAGATTCATTAAACATCCTCATTTATTTCATGATAAAGTAATGTGTAATTCATACATGAAACTCAATAATCAATTAGTAAATTTTCATGAAGGTAAATACCCTTAATAGATAAATGGACATGGTATTCACTACATAATGACTTTGGCTTGGAAAATCACGATGTAATTTCGGCAGCCTAACGGCGTGACATAAGAATTCATGAAAAATGGTTGATGAGATAGAAATGGTTATCTAATCATATGTACATTAAATTTAAATTAATGGGGTCATATAGATACATGTCCCAAAATATTTAATATAATATATATTCATAATATAAAATAATTTCTTGAATGTAAATGAGGAGAGAGAAATCCTTTACGGAATTTCGGAATGGTAATGAGTGTACATGGGAGGCACTAATGAGAGAGAAAGGGGTCTCTAATCATTAAAACATAAGGAGGGAAGTATAGGGGAGGTGAGAAATCATACCCCAATATTTTTAATTGAAAATACAAGGGTATATCAACATAAAGAAACTTGGAAAAAATGAGAAAGGAATAAATCCCTTACAGAATTTCGGCATTGTAATGGGTGTACATGAGACTCATTAATGAGAGAGAAAGGGGTATCATGTAATTAAAACAGAATGAGTGAAGTATAGGGGAGGTTAAAAATAATACCCCATCATTTTTAATTAAAAATAAAAGGGCATAACAATATAAATAAATTTAGACAAAAATGAGAAAGGAAGAAAACCCTTATTTGGAAGTGTGATCCCAAAGGATTGGGAGATGCTTGAGAGAGGATTCTTGGGATATTGGGGTGACTTGGGAGGATTATAGAGAGAGGAGTTAATATTTTGTTCTATATAAAAAGTTTTTTAGTGAAGAGAAGTGTGATATTGGGTGGTTTTATATAGGAAAAGAGAGGAAAGTCTTTATTATTTAGGTTTTGGACACTACACATTAAACTAATCAAAACCACAAACCAACCCATGGTTTTTGCCCATGGTTTTTGCCAAAGTGGAGTAGAAAACATTATTTTATAATTAAAATGGCCTAAATTCTTATAATATTAGGCTTTCTTATGTGGAGGTGAGTCACACTCTCAAGAAAATCATTTTAAAAAAGTTAAAATGTTTTATAAGTCTTGGAGGATTCACTAAAGCGTTGTAAAATAAATCAAAAAAACCTAAAATCACATTATTTCAAATGTAAAACATGTATTTTCCGAAAATACCATTTATAGTATTTTATTACATCACTATTGGGTCATTATGATGTCATAAAACACATTTTATATTTAAACAGTATTTAATTTTTACCTAAAAATTTTACTGTCTCAGAAAATTATGAAAACTTTACCGCTGGATAATTATGACATAATGATTAGAAAAATAATATTCATTTTATATAAATAATTTCCTAAATATGTTAATTTTTAATTTTAAAATAAAAACCTAAATTAATCTAAAATTCATGGGTTTTGACAAAAACAGCTTTCAAACCTTAATAAAAATTACAATTGTATTCATAAAAATTATAAGATCATTTATATTTAATAAAAATTAATTTAGTAATAATATTTTATTAAAATATTATTTAATTAAAAATCCATTAATTCATAAATATAGATTTATTAATTGAATATTAACTAAAAATATTATTTGTGCTTTAAAAACTATTTACAAAGTAACAATAATAAAATGAATCTATATTATTTATTCTATATAAAAATAATGCACATAATCATAGTGATAGGGTCTTGTTACATAACCCCTTATAATACCTACATATGACCTAAGGGTAAGGTGTGCAATGGTGACAAACTCTTGGGGCAGCTCAGATAACATCACTCGGGTGGTAATCTCTATCAACTTCCACTTCTCTCATAGGCATTTCCGTTCAATCTTAACGTGTTTAAGATCATCTTGTTTTTGGTCAATATCGAAGCCCAATGACGCCACCTCATTTATTCACTCCAACAAATGGGATTTTTACGGAGCAATTCTACTGGATGAGGTCATTGCTTCCTTTGTCTGAGTAAATTAGATTTGTTAAAGCCCTATATTTATACTAATCAATAGATCACTGTTCAACAGTTATATTAGTAACGGTAAAAATTATTAACGGTATTTTGAAATCCATAAAACCATGAAAGTGAATATTTTATAAAACCATTTTATATAATGAGACATTTAAATAGATCAAGAGTAATTTTCATTAATAAAAGTTTGGGTCGTTACCATCTTCCCCCTTAAGAAATTTCTCCCTCAAAATTTAATTTTTCCACACTAAAACATATGTGGATAACTCTACTTCAGAACTTCCTCTAATTCCCACGTTTCTTCTTCAAACTTGAGGTTTTTCCACAATACATTGATAACGAGCATTGTCTTATTTTATAGAACTTTTTCCCTACGTTCTAAGATCTTCACCAACTTCTCTTCATAGGAGAGTTCATTCTCCACTAGTAGCACCTATGGATTGAGTACATGTGATGTTTCAGGTATGTATCTCCTTAAGAGTGATACATGGAATATATCATGTAATTGAGATAGGTTCATTGGGAGTTCTAATCGATAATCCACTGCTTCAATGCGATCAAGGATCTCAAAAGGGACCATGTACCTTAGACTATGCTTTCCATTCATCCCAAATATCATAACTCTATTCCACAGTAATATGCGGAGTAATACCATGTCTCCACCATCAAACTCTAGGTATCATCGATGATTATCAACATAGCTCTTTTATCGACTATGAGCAGCTTTAATGTGCTTCTGGATGGTCTTAACCTTCTCTGCCATTTCTTTAACCATTTATGGACCTAAAATTTTTCGCTCCCCAACTTCATCTGAACATGTTGGTGTTCTGAACCTCTTCCTATAAAGGGCTTCATAAGGAACCATTTGGATGATTGAGTGGAAACTGTTATTGTAAGAGAACTCAACTAGAGGAAGATGTTGATCCCATCCTTCTTTGAAGTCCATTGAGCATGATCTCAACATTTTTTCAAGTATTTGGATAGTCCTCTCAGATTGGCCATCAATTTGAGGATGATAAGCCGTACTGAATTTCAACTTAGTATTCAAAGCATGTTGAAGACTCTTCCAAAACTTAGAGGTTAATCTTGGATCTTGATCAGATAAAATCGAAAGTAGAAATCCATGTAGCCTTACCATATCTCTGTTGTATATCTGTGTCACTTGATCTAATTAGAAATCCTCTCAAATTGCAATGAAGTGTGTAGTCTTTCTAAGATGATCCATAATAACCCAGATAGCATTGTTTCCTTTTGATGTCTTCAGAAGTTTGGTGAAAAATTCCATGGTGATGTTGTCCTATTTCCATGCTGGTATGGTTAATGGTTACATCATTCCCTTAGACTTCTTCCTCTTAACCTTCACTTGTTGATATACTAAGCACTTTGATGTATACTCAATGATCTCCTTATTCATATTATCACACCAATAATTCTCTCAGAGATCTCGATACATATTTTTGTTTCTTGGATGAATGGATAAATTTGAACTATGTGCATCATTCAAAATTTATTTTTTAACTGTGGATTTGATGGAACACATATTCTTGACCCAAATATCCCAATTCCTTCTTCATTAACATTGAACCCTGAGGATTTCCCTTTTCTGATAGTTTCCACTTTCTTTTGAATTCTCACATCATCATTTTGAGGATCCTTTAACCTTTCCAAAAGAGACATTTGAGCAATCATTTGTGAAAGGATTAATGATTTTAGCTTCCTTATTATTCCCATGTCCATATTCATTAAATCTAAGAAAATTGGGTCATTTTCAATTCTCATCCATGATAGAATCGTTGGGTTCTTCCTACTTAGAGCATCTTCCACCTTGTTCGCTTTCCCAAGGTGGTAATGGATTGATCAGTCATAGTCTTTGATCAGCTCTAGCCATCTTAATTGGTGCATATTCAACTCTTTTAGTGTGAATATATACTTGAGGCTTTTATGATTTGTGTATATTTTACACTTCTCCCTAAATAGGTAATGTTACCAAATTTTTAAATCGAAGATTACTGCAGCCAACTCCAAATCATGTGTTGGATAGTTTTTCTCATAAACTTTCAATTCCCTTGAATCATAGGAAATGACTTTTTCATTGTTCATCAACACACAACACATACCCTTCTTTGAAGCCTCACTAAATACCACAAAAAGTTCTCCACTTGTGGGTAGTGTGAGAATAAGTGCAGTGATAAGCCTCCTTTTCAACACCTTGAATCTCTCTTCACATTCATCACTCCAAGAAAACTTTACTTCCTTCTGAGTTAGCTTAGTAAGAGGTTTGGTCAATCATGAGAAATTTCTCACAAATCAGTGATAATATCTTGATAACCCCAGGAATCTACGGATATCTGTTACCGATATTGGCCTTATCCATCCCTAAATTGTAGCTTTCTTGGAGGTATCCACAGATATCCCATTGCTTGTGATGATATAACCCAAGAATGAGTCCTCCTTCAACCAAAACTCACATTTTTTGTACTTTTCATAGAGCTTATCCTTTCTCAAGGCCTCTAGTACAGTGCTTAGATTCTCCTCATGCTCCTCCTTGATTTTTGAGTATATTAGAATATAATATATAAATACTACCACAAATTTGTCAAGGTAATCTCTGAAGAATATATTCATCAAGACCATAAATATTTTTGGAGCATTAGTGAGTCTGAAATTCATTACTATGAATTCATAGTGCCCGTATCTTGTACGAAAAGTAGTATTGGGGATATCCTCCTTATTTACCCTTGGTAATATCCCAACCACAATTCCACCTTGGAGTAGTATTATGCTCTATGTAGCTAATCGAATAAGTCATTAATTCAGTGCAGAGGATTATTGTTCTTTATCGTAATTTTGTTGAGATCACGATAATAAATGAAAAGGAGCATTGACTCATCCTTCTTCTTGACGAAGATGACTGGTGCACCCCATGGTGAATCACTAGAGCATGTAAACCCTTTTTACAGATTCTCCTGTAGTTGTTTCTTCAACTCCTCAATCCCCACAACAGCCATTCTATAAGGAGTCTTGGATATTGGAAACACCCCAGGTATAAGATCAACTGATAATTCAACATCTATTATAGGAGGAAGACTATAAAATTCCTTGTAAAATACTTCAGATAATTTTCTCACAATAGGCATGTCTTCAAGGATGGTTTCTTCCTTATACTCAATCATCTGAGCAAGATACGCATGCTCATAGGGAAGTAATATCCATGCTTGAGATGATGGTGCTAAAGAATATTCATCCTCATCCTTTAACTTGTACATAATCTAGGGTCTATTCACCATATGGAGAGTGATTTCCCTCTCATAGAAATTTATGTTGTCTCTATATAAGGAAAGTCAATCCATGCCAAGAATTGCATTAAATTCCACCAGTGGGAGTATGACGAGGTTCTTTGGGAAGTTAAATCCAAAAATTTTGATAGGGGAGGATTTATATTCATGGGATGAAATGAATTACCCATTTTCTGTTCTCAATAACATCATTACTTCTAGGATTTGTGGTGGTGTTGGGATTATTCTACTAAACTTTCAGGATATAAAAGAATGCATAGAAATATGGATGATTGCCAAACCTTTCACTTTTTAATTCTGGTTCTACTCTATCCAATATATACTTATGGATGATTATATTAAACAATTTAATACATAAAGAGGAATCCAATGGAAAAAGGTATAACTTATAAATTATATTTATTTTCTTAACTTATGAATTTATAGGATTTAATCTATGTTATCCATGATCTACTTCCCAACATACATTATTAGGGGGAATTTTTTCCCCTTAATAATTTTTTATAATGATCTCATGAATTTACCAAAAAATATCCCCTAGGAGTTTTGTAACTAAGAGTGAAGAAAGGTAATTTGTCGTGAACTAGTTCCTATTCGAGTCTAGATCAAAGCGGTGTTTTCAGGTTTTATACCTAGATACATCTGTGCCAGAGCCACCTCTACCTGCTCGTATCTAGATAGGGATGTATTTTCTTGATAAACCACTTACTAAATACTCACAAAAATTTTGGGATGCTTTTTTTATACTTAGTCTTATACCTAAGTATTTCACTAGGGTTTTCTAATCCTAATCCCAAAAATAACTAAACCTATCCTCTGATACCAACTATAACAACCCTACTCTTTATTACACACTTACACATAATTTATTACATAAAATAATCACTTGATACAAGATAGAATATCAATAGTTCTAGTGTATTTGGGGCTTAGGAACATTACATAAAAACTTAAAACATGAAATACACATATTTATTGAAAACTACTTTTACATGACCACACACATTCCTTTGTGCTTAGCATTGCATGGGAAAACCTGAGGACATGCATAAGAAAAGGGTGATCTATAAAGCCCAGTAAGGGAGTAAACAAGTAATAAAAAGAAGAATATAGTACATGTTAGGAAATAGTTATATCAATGGATCATAAGAGAAACATGAATATAAAGGCATGATATAGCATGATTATCGTAACATGGAAATGTGGAAACAACATTTAACATGATATAAGCATGATCCAAGGATCATTACACATTAATAATGAGTAAACCCTCATTTCAAATTAATTATAATGGGAAAACCATCATTTCAATTGATGTATCATGATACTAATATTTACCTAATGCATTGGAGTGCTATCAAGGCTCACCCTTCTTAATCATTTCATTTCATGCATAAGTGTGCCACATAGATCAGATAACATGGATTCATTAAACATCCTCATTTATTATAGGATAAAGTAATGTGTAATTAATACATGAAACTCTATAATCAATAAGTAAATGTTCATGAATGTGAATACCCTTAAAAGAGAAATGGGCATGGTATTCACTACACAATGACTTTGGCTTGGAAAATCGCGGTGCAATTTCGACAGCATAACGGCATGACATAAGAATTCATAAAAAAAGTTTAATGAGATAGAAATGAGTATCTCATAATATGTACATGAAATGGTAATTAAGAGGGTCATATAGATACCTATACCAACATATGTTATAGAATTTATATTCATAATATAAAAGAATTGCTTGAATGTAAATGAGGAGAGAGAAATCCCTTACGGAATTTTGGTATGGTAATGGGTGTACATAAAAGGACTTAATGAGAGATAAAGGGGTCTATCATCATTAAAAAATAATTAGGGAAGTATAGGGGAGGTGAGAAATAATACCCTAACATTTTTAATTGAAAATATAAGGGTATAACAACATAAAGAAACTTGTACAAAAATGAGAGAGAAAGAAATCCCTTACATAATTTCGGCATGGTAACAGATGTACATGAGAGGAATTAATGAGAGATAAAATGGGTATCTTGTCATTAAAACATAAGGAGGGAAGTATATAGGAGGTTCAAAATCATACCCCATAATTTTTAATTGAAAATAAAAGGGCATAACAACATAAAGACATTTAGACAAAAATGAGAAAGGAAGAAATCCTTTACTAGGAAGTGTGATCCCAAAGGCTTGGGATAGGCTTGAGAGAGGATTATTGGAAGCTTGGGGTTACTTGGGAGGATTATAGAGAGATTAGGGAAGAGTTTTGTTGAGAACCAAAGGTTTTGAGTGAAGATAAGTGGGAGCTTGTGTGGGTTTATATAAGAAAATATAAGGAATTCTTTATTATTTAGATTTTGTACACTACACATAAAAGTAATAAAACCCACAAACCAACCCATGGTTTTTTCTAAAGAGAAGTGTAAAACATTATTTTATAAGTCTGAAGGAAAAACGTCTTAAAATATTAGTCTTTCTTATGTGGAGGGGAGTCACACTCTCAAGGAAATCATTCTAAAAAGCTAAAATGTTTTATATGTCTTGGAGGATTCACTAAAGCTTTGTAAAATAAATAAAACAAACCTAAAATCACATTATTTTAAAATTAAAACATATATTGGTTGAAAAGAACATTTATAGTATTTTATTACTTTACTATTGGGTCATTATGATGTCATAAAACACATTATATATTTAAATGGCATTTAATTTTTACCCAAAAATTCGACTGTCTCAGAAAATAATGAAAAATTCATCATTGGATAATTTTAACATCCTGATTCCAAAAATAATATTCATGTTGTCTAAATAATTTTCTAAATATGTGAATTTTTACTTTTAAAATAAAAACTTACATTTATCGGAAATTCATGGGTTTTGATAAAAACAGCTTTCAAGCCTTAATAAAAATTACAATTGTATTCATAAAAATTATACGATCATTTATATTTAATAAAAATTAATTTAGTAATAATATTTTATTAAAATATTATTTAATTCAAAAATACATTAATTCATCAAAATATATTTTTTAATTGATTATTAACTAGAAATACTATTTGTTCTTTAAAACCAATTTACAAAGTAATAATAATAAAATGAATCTATATTCTTTATTCTATACAAAAATAATGCACATAATCATAATGCTAGGGTCTTGTTACATAACCCCTTATAACACCCACATATGACCTAAGGGTAAGGTGTGCGATGGTGATAGACTCTTGGGGTGGCTTGGATAACATCGTGTGGGTGGTAATCTCTATCAACTTCCACTTCTCCCGTGGGCAGTTCTGTTCAAGCTTAATGTGTTTAAGCTTAGTTTGGGAATGGTTGAGAGTGAATCCCAATGATGCCACCTCCTTTTCGAGCTCTGAAAAATGGGCTTCATACGGAGAAATTATACTAGATGAGGCCATTGCTTCCTTTTTCTGAGTAAATTAGATTTTTTAAAGCCCTATATTTATACTGATCAATTAAACACTGTTCAACAGCTATATTAGTAATGGTAATAATTCTTAATGGTATTTTGAAATCCATAAAACCAAGAAAGTGCATATTTTATATAACCATTTTATATAATAAGACATTTAATTAGATAAAGATGAATTTTCATCAATAAAGGTTTGTGTTGTTATAGACCAGAAGGTCTTGGATGTGGGGAAGGGCCTTGGTAATTGGATTGGGCATAATTTTGACAATTATCAAATCTTGAGAGGTGTTAGAGGAAGAGGGGGTGAGGGTGGTATTTATAGTGGAGGACATGAGGGGTTTACCATTATTTTAATCATTAGTTTAATATTTTTTCTCAATAATGTGAATAATATTGATTCATGTGACCCCAAATAGTAATTAGATCATGTGAGTTCAAACCGAGGGTTCTTACATCAACCATGGAACTCGAAATAGTTTATTTAACTGATAATGTAAATATATGGTATATTACCGTATTTTATTATTCATCAAAGATTCAAGAATTTCATAAAAAAACCAAAAAATTCACCCTAACCATTTTTTGATGTGTAGAATTCAAAAATGAAATCCATTTTTTGAAAATAATTTTCTAAATATTATTTATTTAATTTTTAAATAAAATCATAATTTATTCAAAAAGTAACAATTTTAAAACTATATCTCATTTTATGTCACCTTGAAAAATTACTCAAGTTCCCATTATCTTATAACCTTAAGAAAATAAAATAAAAAAAATAATTTACTATTCATAAGGGTCATATTACTATTCATAAGGGCATGTTACTATTCACTAAAAAAAGTTGGTTCTAACAGACTAAAAATAAGTTATTGATCAAAACCATAGATGTCCATTTTTCAAAATTCAAACCATAGAAGAAGAAAAATTATGTTTAATGGCTAGTTTATAGCTATCTCCTTAAAAAAATCATTATATAGAGATTCAGTATTTAATTAATTTCAATTTATTTTTAAAACCTTGGGGTATTACATTCTCCCCGCCTTTTGGAAATTGTGTCCTCTCAATTTTATATACTTATTAAAAAAGTGAGGGTACCTTTCCTTTATAGCATTTTTAGATTCTCATGTTACATCTTCAACCATGTGGTTTCTCCACAAAACCTTTACCTCGTAGATTACCTTATTCTGGAATACTTGTTCTCTTTGATTAAGAATTTGAATAGTTTTCTCTTCATAAGAAAGGTTCTCTTCCTGCTGAACTGCTTTTGGGCTCAAAAAATGAGATGAATCTGGCATATACTTTCTCAACATCGAAACATGAAAAACATTGTGTACCTGAGATAAATTTGGAGGAAAATCTATTTAGTAGGAAACTGATCCAAATTTCTCCAATATTTTATAAAGTCCAATGAATAGTGTACTTAGCTTTCCTTTCTTTCCAAAATGCATAACACTTTTCCATGGTGAGATTCTAAGAAAAATATGATCACCTACCTCGAAAGAAATGTCTTTCCTCCTGTTATTTGTGTAACTTTTTTGCCTGCTCTGGGATATCCTCATTTTTTTGGATCATCTTCACATTCTCCGCCACTTCCTCTACTAATTCTGGTCATATCAACTTCCTTTTCCTGACTTCATCCCAAAAAGATGGAGTTCGACACTGCTTCCCATATAATGCCTCAAAAGGTGTCATTTGTATATTGTAATGAAAACTGCTATTATAAGAAAACTCGACTAATGAAATATATTGATCCCAACTTCCCTGGTAGTCCATTGAATAATCTCAAATCATATCCTCTAAAGTATGAATCATCCGTTCTGGCTACCCATCTGATTGAGGATGAAAAGTTATACTGAAATTTAATTCTATTCCAAATAACTTATGAAGGCATTCCCAAAAGTTATAATTGAACCTAGGATCGCAGTCTGATACAATGGAAAGAGGAAATCCATGTAACCTAAAAATCTCTTTGAGGTACAGTTGATAAAGATAATACACAAATATATTATGTCGAATATGAAGTAAATGGGCAGATTTAGTCAATCAATCAATAATAACCCAGATTTCATTATTACTTTGATAAGTCTTTGGTAGTCCCAAAATGAAGTCCATGGATATATTTTATCATTTCCACTCTGGCACTGGTAAAGTCTAAAGCATCCCCTTCGGTAATTGTCACTCTGCTTTAACCTGTTTACATTTCAAACATTTCACAGTAAAATCTGCAATATCTCTTTTCATTCCATCCCACCAATAATATTCCCGAAGGTCGCTATACATCTTTATTCTACCAAGATGAACAAAAAATGGAGAACTATGAGCTTTTCACAACAATTATTTCTATATATGAGATAATCAAGGCACACACAATATTTTTCCAAATCTCCAAACACAATATTTATCAATGTTAAATTCTGGAAACTTAACCATTTTTAACAAATTCTACCTTTTTCTGTAACTCCCAGTCTACCTTCTTCACTTTCTTAATTCTTTATAACAAGGATTATTGTACTAAAACTAGAAAAAAAGTAGAGTAATTTCCTACACTACCAACTTCCCAGCCAAAATTCATCAAATCATTAATCAAAGGGTCTTGTTCCAGTCATAACATAGTTAATGATGCATTATGTTTTCAACTCAAGGAATCTGCCACTTTGTTTTCTTTTCCAGTATGGTAATTGATTGTACAATCATAATCTTTTATCAATTCAAGTCATCTTCTATACCTCATGTTTAATTCATTCTAAGAGAATATATTCTTCAGACTTTTGTGGTTAGTATATATTTCACATTTCAATTTGTATAAATGATGCCTCTAAATTTTTAAAGAGAAAACCACAGTTGCTAATTCCAAATCATGTGTGGGGTAATTTAACGCATAAGGTTTTAGTATTATTGAATCATAAGAAATTACATGATCATTATTCATCAAAAAACAATGAAGTCCCTTTATTGAATCATCATTGTAGATGATAAACTTTCCATTTTCAGAAGGTAGGGTCAAAACTAGAGCATTCACCGATATTCTTTTCAAATCCTAAAAACAATAATCACATTCTTTTCTACATATTAATTTAACTTTTTTTGAGTTAACTTAGTTAGTGGACTAGATAATCATTCAATGTTATAAACAAACCTCTGGTAATATACTTCCAAAATAATAAAACTACAAATCTCAGTTATATTTTTGGGTCTTGGTCATTCTTCAACAACATTCATTTTAGCAAAATAAATAGTTATGCCATCTTAAGAAACAATGTGACCAATGAAAGAAATTTTTTGCAACCATAATTCACACTTTCTGAATTTTCTATTTAGTTTTTTTTTTAAGGTTTGAAAAACAACCCTTATATTTTTTCCATGCTCTTATTTACATCTGAAATATACCAGAATTTCATCAATAAAAACAACCACAAACATATCCAAGAAATCATAAAATATTCTATTAATAAGATCCATTAATACAACAGGTGAATTATTTAACCCAAATGGAATAACAAAAAATTCATAATGACCATATCTAGTTTAAAAAGCTATTTTTTGGAGTGTCATCCTCCTTCAGCTTCAGCTGATGGTACCTGCATCTCAAGTCAATCTTGGAAAAATATTGAGCTCCCTAGAGCTGATCAAACAAGTCATCGATGTGAAGCAATGGATACTTATTCTTAATAGTAATATTATTCAAAGATCTATAATTAATAAAAAGTCTCATGGAACCATATTTATTTTTAATGAACAAAATAGGATCTCCCCATGGTGAAGTATTAGGATGAATGAAGCCTTTATCAAAAAACTCATGCAACTAATTTTTCAATTCATGAAGTTCCATTTGATCCATTCGATAAGGGGCTTTGAAATTGGATTAGCATCAGGAAATAATTCAATTGTGAATTCAACTTCCTGGTCAGGTATAACACTGGGTAACTCATCAGTATAAACATCAAGGTATTCATTTAACATTGGCACATCATTAATCTAAATAGTTCCCTCATTTTCAACGGTATGGGAAAGATAACTTTCATTTCCATATTTTAATAGTTTCTTAGATTCCTGGTATGTTATCAATTGTATGGGTTTTTTCATGTATAAAAACTAAAACTCTTTCTAAAAAACAACTTATTTAGCTCTAAAATCAATCTTAGCATGATAAACAGAAAGCCAATACATACCCAGAATGGAATCAAAATCTACTAAGGTAAAAACAAAAAGGTTTTCATGTAATTTCTTTCCACAGATAATAATTGGAAGATTCTTAAAATTCCTTTTTACTATAACATTTCCCCTGGTGTTTTAGCAAAAAGTTATAGTCTCATTTTTTTGTGGTTATATTTCCAATTTACCAAAAAAAATATCAGAAATAAAGGAATGTGTAGACCCTGTATCAAAATAGACTTTATAAAAATATGAGTAAACAAAGTACCTGATACCACTTCATTGGATGGCCCAACATCTGCTGATGTAGTCTCAAATGATCTCAATACACCTTTATTCTTATAATCTAGATGCTTTCTATCCCTTATATCTTTCTTTGGGTAGAAATTTTCATAATGACCCATCTCACCACATTTGAAACACTTTATATTTTTCTTATCAGGATTATCCTTAGGATCATTTTCATTAGAATCTTGAGCCATATGTCCAAACATACCACATCAAAAACACTTCCCAGTTTTATTAAGCCATTCCCCAGGTTTATTTTTATCACACTTTTTACAAACTGGAAACTAAACTTTCTTACCATCAGATTTATTTGATTGATTCTTACCCATATCTTATCATTCGGACCACTTATTATCTTTGTTCTCAAAGTACGCATGATCATCATCAAACTCCATTTCTACCCTCTCATCACATCATACAATTTTCTCATAACTTTTTAATTCTTAATAGGTCAATTCCCTTCGGTATATTAGCTTCAATCCTGGGTAAAAGTGATTAATTTTGATATCAAGATATAGAATAAGAGTTAGATAATACCTTTCCAATCGGGTTAATTTTTCTTTATACACGACCACTGAATCTTCCTCATTTTTCCTCAATTCAAGGAATCTTTTCTCAATCCTAAGTTGAACCACATTAGGAAAATATTTTTCAAGGAAAATAATTTTAAATTCATCCCACTCTAAGGCTTCAATATCCTCTTTATCCCTGATATTCTTGAACATTGACCACCACTGATCAGCTTCACCTTCAAAACTATAAATGGAAAGACTAACCTTTAGATTATCTGAACATCCCATAAAAATAAA
Organism: Viscum album; assembly: GCA_963277665.1. Classification (NCBI taxonomy): domain Eukaryota; kingdom Viridiplantae; phylum Streptophyta; class Magnoliopsida; order Santalales; family Viscaceae; genus Viscum; species Viscum album. The sequence goes on along the minus strand of OY728128.1, from coordinate 2,074,847,466 downwards.
TATTTTTTCAATGTCTTTAATCTATCCTTCATCCACTACTGGTCAGAAGATCCACTGAAAGCATGAGGGTGTTGCCTCATAAAATGTTCCACTATCATCATGTTCCTTTGTGGTAGCTCTGGATGTTCTCTTGCATGAATTTCATTGCCATTTATTTTTTGTGTCAGCTAATCCATTACTCTTACAAACTAATCTATTCCAATTCCCACCATTCTTAATTTTAGATTCAAAAAGATATCAGCCTCTCAATTCCTTCCAACTTTAGCTTCCCTATTTCTTCAACAGAAAACCATTCTGAAAAGACATATCTTGTTGAGTCAAAAAGGTTTCCTTATGACTTTTCCATTCCTTTAAGTTTTTAAAATCACAAACACTCTATATTAAATAAAAATTTTATTTCCCATAAGATTTATCTTATTAAGGAATATTTTCCTTCCCAGGGAAATTTTCTCCTTAACTTTTTGTTCATTGTTCATCACTACTAGAAAACTTCCTTATACCCACGGTTCAAAACAGTGGGTATATCCCCCAAAACCATGGGTATAGGCTATACCCACGATTTTGGGAACCGTGGGCTGGAACGGCATCGGGATAGGGGAGTCGGCCTATACCCACGATTTGGAGAAACCATGGGCATAGGATTGCCACATCGTGGCAGGTGCATGGACACGCTGGCACAGTGTTGACCCCACGGTTTGAGAACCATGGAGATTTAATCTTCAAAAAAACAGTCATGGGGTTTTGAACCTAGGCCTCGTGCTATGCCTGGCGGCCACGCCCCATTAACAGACCACCCGATCTGCAAATTCTATCTATTATATATACATATATCTGCCTATATATATTAATATGTAGTATTTAAATTCAAAAAAAAATGGCCAGTGGGTTTCGAACCCGGGCCTCGTGATGCGCCTGAAGGTTGCGCCCCACTAACAGACCACCCGAGCTGCGAAATATCTCTATTATATATACATATATCTGCCTATATATATTAATATGCAGTATTTAAATTCAAAAAACAACGCCCAGCATGTTTCGAACCCATACCTCACGCTGAGTCTCGCGGCCATACCCTATCCACCGACCAACTAAGCTGTAATTAATATTTGTTATATATAGATAAAACTGCGTATATATATAAATATGATTCACGTGGTGTATTTAAATTCATAAAACACAGACAGGGGGATTTGAACCGTAGACCAACAACAACTGTGTAGAAGAGTCTACCAACTGAACTAAAGAACTTTTGTGAATATATATTTATATGGATATAAATATATTAATCGAAACCGTGAAAAAATGTCTTCCCGCCAAAAAAATTTTGTGTCCCGCCTAATTTTTTTCCTCGCCATAATGCAGGAACGCTAACCCATGGTTCTGGAGAACCATGGGTATAGGTCTTCAAAAAAATCGTAATACCTACGGTTTTCAAGAACCGTTGGTATAGGTCTTTGGAAAATACCCTATACCCACAGTTTTCTCCAAAACTGTGAGTATAGGTCTTAAAAGAAAACTATACCCACAGTTTTTGGCATAACCGTGGGTATAGATAGCCTATACCCACTGTTTTGGAAAACCGTGGGTATAGGGGTACCCTATACCCACGGTTCTTTGCAAAACCGTGGGTATAGACCTATTTTCCAATAGTGCATGATTTAGTTTCTATAAATCTAACTCATTTTATTTCTAAGTGAAAAATATGGTTTCATATCTAAAACCTCAGAATCCTATAAATACTTAGATATAGATTATTCTGTTTTCAGGTTCTGAATTCAGATTCCGAATTTTTCTGAATTTGAATTCCAAATTCTCTAAATTCAGACTCCAAATTCTTATAAATTTAGATTATGGATTATTATGAATTCAGATTCCAAATTCTCTGAATTCCGATTCCAAATTCTATGAATTCAGAATCCTAATTCCTCATAATTCAAACTCCGAATTCTCTAAAATTTAGATTCCAAATTTCTTAGAATTTAGGTTCCAAATTCCTTAGAATTCAGGTTCCTAATTTCATAGAATTCAGGTTCCGAATTCCTTATAATTCAGGTTATGAATTCCTTAGAATTGGGGTTTCGGATTCCTTATAATTCAGGTTCCAAATTCCTTAGAATTCAGGTTCTGAATTCCATAGAACTCAGGTTCCAAATTCCTTAGCATTTAGACTCTGAAAACTATATAATTCTGATTCTGAATTCCATGAAAAACATAATTGAATATATATGTAATATAAACTTTGAATGTTTATTTTTTTAGATTCTAAACTTTATTTTCCTTAGAATCCAGAAAATTAGACTTGGTTAAGCAACAATATTTTTCTTACCCTTATTATAGTTATGAAATGATGTCGTGCATTATATTTCTAACTAACCATTGTTTGAGTGACATGTGTATAGGTCCCTTCAAGATTCAAGGAAAAATATGACTATTAGAGGAGGGAGTCGACCGTTGGGAAAATGCCTATAAATAGAAGCTCATTTTAACGAGCTCAAAAAAACTAACAACAAAGAATGGGTTGATCATTCTATAGATTACATGATGCTAAAGTAAATTCTAGAGAGAGAGACTCTCATGCTTTGTGCATACTGAACATCTTGTTTAGCTTGCTTCGTGTGAATCTGATTATTGTTGTGTATAATCGAGTGCTTCCAGGGATAGGAAGACAGAGGTGCCGACTACCTTAAAGTTCGAGGACTTCCTTGATAAGGAAGACAGAAGTTCCAACTACCTTAAAGTTCGATGACTTCCTTGATAAGGAAGACAGAGGTGCTGACTACCTTGAAGTTCAAGGTCTTGTAGGGATAGTAAGACAAACTCTGATATTCTAATTGAGGGATTACCTTGGTTTCGATAAGACAGACTTTCTTGAAAATATAAATCAAGGGACCTTTATCCAAGGTTGTTGGATACCCTTATCTTTGAGATAAAAGATTTCATAATTTTTAGTTGTAGTGTTTCAAGTTTATTTTCCACTTTATTTTGATTAATAAGGAAAGTATAATTATCTTATACTTTCTTGTATTTGAATACTCTGATTAGTAAGATCCTATATGCTTTAAGGTAGAATCTTTTTCCTTGTGAACTTTTATTAAGTTTTATTTCTAGAACCATGTTTCTGGAACCTAGCAAGCTTGTAGAACTAAGAGGTCTTGTGAATTTACCTTGTTTAACTTTGTTAAACATAGTTTTCCTTAAGGTTAAAAATTAAAGTTTTATACCAACTTTAAAGGTACTAAAGGTATTTTTAAATTATACAATTCACCCCCCCCCCTTGTATATTGAGCATCTACATTCATATTATGATCCTAAAATTAGTATTAGAGGAAGTATCTAAAATACTTATATTCACATATAAGTTTTCTTGCTCAATTTTTCATTGTTCTATATATTTTCCTTGTTTAGTATTTTTATCCTTGTTTACAAACTTTTCTATTAACAAGTTTCTATGGAAAGATAGTTTTTTTTAGATGGTAGGAATGAATGTTAGTTCGATTGACAATCTTAATCCTACTGACCACCTATATTTGATGGGAATGATTATGAATATTGGAGAGATCGTATGAAGACTTTTTTTATTAATACTGGAGTAGAAAACTTTTTTATGCTTACTCGAGATTACAAAATTCCTGATAAGGAAGTCAAAACTTTTACCAATCAAGAAAAATCAGAATATCAACTAAACTACAAGGTACGCAATACTTTTTTGTGTTCCATGACCAAGAATATATATAGTCAGATTTCTTCTTGTGAAGCTACAAATTGTATTTGGAAGAAATTGGAGGTTACTCGTTTTGGTACATCCAAGGTTATAGAAACTAGAAGATCTATGCTTAGAGTATAATATCATGGATTTATATTTCCTTATAGAGAACTAGTATGCAAGGTAAATCAAAGATTTATTACTATTGTTAACAACTTACAATCCATGGTTGAGAAAGGTTTAGATGATGAGTCACTTGTGGACAAGATTATAGACATCATGCCTAATGAGTGGGAATCTAAGAGAACAATTATTGATGAGAATAGGAAAGTATCTCAGATTACTCTTGATGAGCTTTTTGGAACTCTTCTTCAACATGAGATAAGAATGAAAAGAGATGCTGATTTGAATAAGAAAAATAATGTCAATGGAAGTGTAACCTTTACTACTACAAAATCCAAGACTCCTGAAAAGGTTACAGATCCAAGTTATAGAAAGTCACTATTTTATCTAAATCTAATGAAAGTAAACATTTTGAGAATGAGCTAGCTAATCTTGCTTGAAGTATGAACAAGATAGTTGGGAAGAAAGACTTTTAGTATAGATTTAAGAAGAAAGAAAGAAAGTGCAAGAAATTATCTAAAGTTACTTGTTAGTAATGCAAAAGAGTAGGACCTATAAGGTTGGATTGTCCTATGATTAAGATAAAAGATAGAAAGTAAAAGCATTCTGATAAGAATAGAAAGAAGTACTAAAAATATAAAGATAAGAATGTTTTGAAAGCTAATTACACTTGGAGTGCCATTGGTGGAGACTCTTCTGATGAATCATCGGAATATGAATCTTCTGATTAGAAGAATCTTGGTTTACTAGAAAGATTACCTATTGAAAATCATTGCTTAATGGTTAAGGTACACAATAATGAATCTATAACCAATGTTTCCTTAAATGAAAATTATAGTGATAATAGATATTATTAATCTTCAGATGAAAAATCTTCTTTTGATGAAGATAATACTTTACCTAATTATAAAGAAGTTTCTAGGTTTTCTAAACTTCTTGAGAATGAAAATTCTAATGTCAAGAAAAAATCTTGATAAGGAAAATTCTAGAATTTATGTTCTTACTAAAGAAGTATCAGATCTTTCTTAATATTTTGATAAGAAATTTTATTATTTTGAAATTATTTCAAAAAAAACTTGAGGAAGTTAATTCTGAGAAGGATAAACTTTCTAAGGATCTAGAACAATTAATTTATAAGAAAAATGTTTTAGAGACTAACTCTAGTGCTAAAACTGATGTTTTTGAGGATAAAAACTTAGTTATTAAACTAAAGTCAGAAATATTTTCCTTGACAAAGTGTTTTTCAAACTTTACCTTAGGTAAGGAAAACTTTGATAAGATGTATTCACACATTCAACCTCTAAGGAATAATTTTGGTTTTGGTTATACTTATTCTAAACCAGTTTTTAGTAATAATTATTTTGTTCCTCAAAGTGCTTCATTTTGCACTAAATGTTAGTGTAGTGGACATAGGGTGAGAAATTGTTCCTTAAATAAAACTCAGTCTTTAGGTTTTTATAAAGGTTATTTTTCTATGAAAATGTGGATTCCTAAAAATTTTCTTTTTGAAGTTTTCAGGTCCAAGAAAGTTTGGGTTCTGAAAGTCTAACTGTAAGAACCCGGATCTCTTTTCAGGTATGTTTTCCTTTTTTCTGGAGTTTTTGAGAAAATTGAATTTTCTGGAAATTTCAAAAGTACACGCTGTGTACTTTCTTGGTACACACCGTGTACTCTTTTCCCGGCTTGAAGTCGTGTGTTGGCCGTGTCCGGGCCACACACACGGTGTGTAAGGCTGAGGTGGAGGCCGATTATTTTGGAGTATGGAAAAATTAGAAGTAAATGTCGTGTACTCTAAAAGTACACGCCGTGTATTTTCTTTTTTTTCATGAAACAGACCGGGGTCACGTCTAACCCTCATATTCACCTTCTTCTCCAGTTTTCGGCCGTCTGAAGTGACCCGTACGGCTGGATATTCGACAGATGACCGCCTCGCCGTCCATTCTCCGATTCGAGCATGGTCAGTTGCGTTGGAAGCGCAGCGGTGAGTTCTTCCTTCTGCTTTATCCTTGTTTCCTAATTCCTCCTCGTTTCCAAGTTATCGTAGGATGAGCGTTTTGTGCGTTTTCTCAGATCTATGTCATTCCAAGGGGAATCTATCATTGAGGTTCACGTATATCGATATCCTAGGATCGAGGTAGGTGGTTAGTGCCTTTCCGTTGAAAGTTAATGAATATTATGTGCAAATTCCACCAATACCCGTGAACGGGGTATTGCGTGTTGTCTGTTTTGCCCTTGTTTCTTTCCTTCTTTTCTTGATTGCTTTAGTAGAGGTTATTGCTTGTGATTAGAGTATTTTGTTTGTCCTCTGATTTCTTTGCCATGTTTGTTCTTCCTGTTTGGAATTCTTCCAGTTTCCATGCCTAGTTGTTGTATTGTGGATTGTTGCCTTGTTTTTCTGTTGAGCCTTAGTTGATAGTCATGTAGTTCTTGTGGTTTACTTGGACGATGTAGACGCGCTGAGAAGGTAGTTATACTCAGGACTGTGAGAACCTAGAGTAGTAGACCAAAGGGAGAATTGACGGAAGGGCTTCTCCATAGTGTCTTTTAATTACGATACGCGGGCTATAGGGGGAATTGACGTTGAGTTCTTCCCCAGAGAGCCATTAGCATGAAGCGGGCCATAGGGGGAATTGGCATTGAGTGCTTCCCCAGAGAGCCTTTAGCACGATACGAGACTACAGGGGGAATTGACAGTGAGTGCTTCCCCAGAGAGTCTGCTTAATTACGTGACTGGACCAGAGGGGTGAGACTGTGTGTGCCACCTAGAGGGTTGCTAGTACTTATAGGTTGAACCATAGGGGTTAGGCTGTGAGAGCTGCCCAGAGAGTTACCTCTTTCCTTTTTTACTGGTTTTTTACTTGTGCACTTCTTTTGTTAGAACTGTGGATTGTAGCTGTTGTGCTTTTCTGTTTACTGCTTCTTGTTTTATTACTGCCATTTATTCATTGACTGTTAGGCACAGATCTTTGGGTGATTACCTACTGGGATTGTATCTCAGACCCTATTTGGGCCATGCTTTTGGGACCAAGTATACTATGTTGTTGTAGGTATAGATAAGGGAAAACGCCCTTCTACTTCAGGATCTTGATTGCACCAGGAGCTGGGGAGCATGGGACCGAGCTGTGGCTCGCGATGCTGAGGAGATTATTTTTTTTTTATTTTTCACTTGGTTTTAGTTGTATTTCATCACGTTGTTGTTTTTGCTGTTTTCCTTAGATACTTGTACCTTTTGCATCATTTCCATCATAGTTATACATTTACATTGCTTCCGTTATTGGTTTCTATGGTATGCATGTTGTTTACTACTTCCACTATTATTGTTGTTTTCTTACCTTGTATACCTTACCGAATGAGGGCATAGTTTCCCCACTGACTCACCAAGTCCCTCGCTGCTAGTCGAAAGCCTTTGGTGTTCGGGGAAACGTGCTTGAGGTCATGTGGCGGACCGGGTATGGGCACCAGTGGAAGGGCTCCGGACTCGGGACGTTACAAAGTGGTATTAGAGGAGTTCTTTTCTCTTGATTTACTGTTTGGAGACTATATCCAGGGATAGGACGGATTCGGTACTTGGTATTAAGCAGTGCTCAGGAGTAGCTTACCCGTGTATAGGGAAAGGCCATACTACCTCGTTAATGGAATTTTGCTGGTTTTGAGTTTTATGGTTGATATGATTTCTCCTAGAGTGATTCACATGACTTGTGCAGTTATTGTTTTGATATTCCGGTTCTATTTCTGTCGCAACCCGATGAGATGAGGGTATGCCATCTCATGCATCATATATGCACTTGTAGAAATCACATCTCATGAATTCTTGACATGCCATCTAGGGTGCATTAGTGATTTCATGCTGTTGTGATAGGCTCTGTGTAGATTATGCATGTTGTTGTGATAGATGCTTGATATATTCTCTGCTGTTGTGTTAGAAAACTGTTTGTTTTGTTCTTTGCTTAAAGTGAATGCCGAAGTTCGGTTCTTGAGGTGTTCTGGGCCCTCACAGATCAGAATTTGGCACCTTTTCCCCTTATTTTTAGTGTTTCTGGAATTTTGCGTAGTTTCTGAGCTACTGCCCAGAAAAACCCAGAATACACAGTGTGTACTTTTTGGATACACACTGTGTAGTTTTCAGGCCGTGTCACTGACTATGTGGGAAGAACACGGTGTTGTGGGAGTAACTTCGGGAACACGCCATGTACCATTGGTACACACCATGTGAGTTCAGAGCCATGTACCTGGCCGTGTCACTAACAACACGGGTCGGGGAAGCTCGGGTAGAACACGCCGTGTCCGTAGGGAACACGCCGTGTAGTCCTGTCCAGGTACCCGGTCGTGTCACGAATAACACGGGCTGACATTACCTTCTTTTCCACACGCTGTGTTTGTTTGGAACATGCCATGTCGTCTTGCCCAGGTACCCGACCATGTCATGAACAAAACGGGACGGTGTCACCTTCGACTATACACGTCGTGCTTGTTCGGAGCACGCCATGTAAGGACCAGCCGTGTAAACGGTCGTGTACTCAACAACACGGACCACCGAAGCCTTGTCCAATACATGCCGTGTTTGTTTTGAACACGCCGTGTAGTCTCAGGTTGATTCGGACCGTGTGAGTTGGCCGTGTCAGAAGACTCGGGCAGGGGAATAGTTTTCATGTACACGCCGTGTGTGGTTGTTAACATGCCGTGTAGTTTGAGGTGTACATGACTTGTGGGGCTGGAGTACACACCCATGAAAGTGGTTTCAAAAGACATGTCTTGTAGTGTTATACACGTTGTGTAATCGCATTTTGCAATATTTTGTGTTTTTATTCCCCTATTCCCATTGGTGCTCTTGTCTTCTCTGTCCTTGTTTTCCTGATCTAAGGTGTGCTTTTGATCTTTCAGAGCTATGCCTCCGAGATGTCCCTCGATCGTACATCTGTCATCGGGAAGTGATCAGATGCCAGATATGGCTGATCAAAGACTTCCTGTCGATCCCCCAGCCAAGCCAGCTTTGGCACCAGTTTTCATACTAGTTGCAGCTGATGCGCAGTTCAGGGAAGGTTTCATGAGGATGATGCAGGCCTTCCAGGGAGCACCGCCTCTTGCCTCGTCTATGGCAGACTTGACGCGGGTTTTCTAGCAGCAGCATCCTCCCACGTTCTCAGGGGAGGGAGGACCTTAGGCTGCAGAGTCGTGGCTGGAAGCCATGCTGACTATATTTGAGCATCTGGAGACGCCTCCAGAGAGGCGGGTCAAGCTCGCCACCTACATGCTCCGAGACTCCGCCAAGAGGTGGTGGGACGTGATCTCACAGGTGGGTTAGTAGCAGGCTATGACTTGGGAGGAGTTCTAGAGCGTGTTCTACAACTACTTCTACCCAGAGACCCTGAGGGCCGATCGAGCCCGGGAGTTCATGAGCTTAGAGCAGGGTACTCTATCTTTCATGGAGTATTCCTCTCCTTTTATTGAGCTGTAGCGTTTTACACCCCTTCGGGATGGGAGTGTGGTGTTCTTGGAAAGGAAGTTTGAGGATGGACTCAGGCGGGAGATCCGCTCACAGGTGAACATCTTCCAACTGACTTCCATTACTTCCATCGTCAACCAGGCGCTGATTGCGGAACGCAATCTGAGATACTCAGGGGCTGCGAGCCAGGGCGGTTCGGATTCTAGAGCTAGCTTTCCTTCAGATGACAGCAAGAAGTGTCGTAGGGAGCCTACACACAGTGATTCGAGGAAGCGAGACGCATCATCAGGCAGCCAGGTGACATGCTACCAGTGTGTTCGGGCAGGGCACATGAGGCTGCAGTGCTAGAGAGACCCCATGGAGTGCCGATCTTGTGGCAAGTTGGGTCACCTTCAGCGTTTCTACCAGGTTTTCCCACAAGAAGCAGGTGACCGGGGTTCTTCCATGACTCCTCGTTCAGGAGCAGCCCCACTAGTCTCTCACCAGTCAGGGAACTGGAGTTCTTCCGGTCGTTCGGGCTGAGGTGGAGGTCGAGGCCGTGGCGGTCATCCACCAGTCCCTCAGCACCAGCAGGGAGGTTCATCTCACAGTGGTTAGTCAGGGGCGCAGGGCCGTGGTGCAGGCCAGTCTTTCGCTATGGAGCAGACTTATCATGAGCAGGATCCCGTCCCTTCTACTGTTCGAGGTACAATTTTAGTAGCCTCAGTTTTATCTTTATCCCTTTTCGATACTGGTGCTATGCTTAGCTTTATCTCTGTTGCTGTTGTGGAGAGACTTGGACTCTACATCTTTTCTTTTGCTGACTCATTGACACTAGACACACCCTTGGGGATGAGGACATCTAGTGTACGCCAGTGTAGAGAGTGCCCTCTCGAGGTTGCAGGGTATCGCTTCTCATGGGATCTCTATGTCCTGGAGATGACAGGCTATGATGTCATCCTTGGCATGGATTGGTTGATTCCCTTTCAGGAATTCGTCGAATGTTATCGCCGCAGAGTGAGTTTCGTTTCACCATAGGTTGAATCTTTTCTTCATAGAGGTGAATGGGACGTTCAGGCGAGTCGGGCGGGACTCGAGCATCTTGGGAAAGGAGGGGTAACAGCCCAGATTGTTAGTCTTTATCTGGATGATCAGGGGACTCCATAGTTGGACTTTCCTCCAGTGGTGTATCACTTCAGGTATGTCTTTCCAGAGGACTTTTCGGGTTTGCCTCCGGAGCGTGAGGTAGACTTCTCTATTGAGATCGTGCCAGGACCGGCACCGGTGTACATTTCTCCCTATAGGATGGCCACACCTGAGTTTCAGGAGCTCAAGAAGCAGTTGGAGGAGCTACAGGCTAAGGGTTTCATTCAACCCAGTACTTCTCCTTGGGGTACGCCTGTTTTGTTTGCAAAGAAGGAAGACGGTACCCTTCAGCTTTGTGTGGATTATCGGAAGCTGAACCAGTTGATGGTCAAGAACTGATATCCTTTGCCGAGGATTGATGACATTTTCGATCCGCTTCAAGGAGACCGGGTTTTCTCGAAGATCGACTTGAGGTTCGGTTATCATTAGTTGCGCGTTAGACCATTAGATATACCTCTGAAAACCTTCAGGAGAAGGTATGGTCTATTCGAGTATACAGTCATGCCATTCGGTCTCACGAACGCGCCTGCAGTTTTCATGGCACTGATGAACCGAGTGTTCCATCCTTACTTGGATTCCTTCGTCGTGGTCTTCATGGATGATATCTTGGTGTACTCTCACACTCGACACGACCATGCCACACATCTTAAGATCGTTCTGAGTACACTAAGAGAGCATCGGCTTTATGCTAAAATCTAGAAGTGCCACTTCTGGATGGATCAGATTCACTTCTTGGGTCACGTCATCTCAGAGGCAGGAGTATCAGTGGACCCAGAGAAAGTGAGAGTTTTAGTTTCCTGGGAGAAGCCGAAGAATGTTTTTGAGGTACAGAGCTTCTTAGGGCTGGCTGGATACTATAGATTCTTTATTCAGGAATTTTCCCGTCTAACAGCACCTTTGAAAGGCCTGACCAAAAATGGGGAAAAGTTCTTATGGTCAGATTCTTGTGAGTCAGCCTTTTAGGAGCTGAAAGGGAGGTTGACGTCAGCACCGATACTAGTCTTGCCAGAGCCAGGCAAGAGCTACACTGTTTACTGTGATGCTTCAGGTATCGGGCTGGGAGCTGTACTTATACAGGGAGATGGAGTCGTTGTGTACAGATCTCAGCAGTTGAGGCCACATGAGAGGAACTACCCTACGCACAATATGGAGTTGTCAGCTGTTGTTCATGCCATGCGCTGTTGGAGACACTATCTTCTGGGAGAACACTTTGTGGTTTTCACTGACCACAAGAGTCTCAAGTATATCTTCACCCAGCATGATCTGAATCTGAGGCAGCATAGGTGGGTTGAGTATCTACAGTCTTTTGATTTCGAGCTTGCCTATACGCCAGGAAAGGTCAACACCGTGGCCGATGCGTTGAGCAGGAGAACTCAAATTCAGGCATTTCATGAGGCCAGTAGTGAGTGGCAACTGATGGCTCTATTATCTGAGATGCATCTGGAGGTACATGACATACAGGGACAAACTTTTCTATCTTTTGTAGCTATTACCTCCACGTTACTTGATCGGGTACGGATGAGGCAGCTATCGGACTCATAAGTCTTAGTCCTGCGGGAGAGTGTGTCAGGAGGGGACCCTCTTCTTGGATGGACAGTGGGTGAGGATGAGATCTTGCGCTTCCAGGGACGCATATGGGTGCCAGCAGACATACGCGAGGAGTTGATGCGGGATTTCCATTCCTCTATTTGGGCAGTTCATCCTGGCGTCACCAAGATGTATCGGGACCTTCATCACCAATACTGGTGGCCAAGTATGAAGAAGGATGTTGATGGTTTTTTCTTGAGATGTTCTACTTTTCAGCAGGTGAAAGTAGAGCATCAGTGACCAGCAGGCCTTTTACAGCAGTTACCCATTCCAGAGTGGAAGTGGAATGATGTTGCGATGGACTTTGTGACCGAGTTGCCGAGATCACCCCGAGGGAATGATGTTGTTTGGGTTGTCGTTGATAGACTTACGAAGGTTGCTCACTTCTTGCCGATCAAGGAGACCTTCAGTGTCGATGATCTGGGATGACTTTACAACAAAGAGATCATTCGTATGCATGGAGTTCTGCGCTCTATTGTATCAGACAGAGATGCATGCTTTACCTCTCGGTTCTGGCAGGGACTTAAGAAGGCCTTGGGTACACAGGTACTTTTGAGTACATCATACCATCCCCAGACTGATGGCTAGTCCGAGCACACGATCTAGGTGCTTGAGGATATGCTTCGAGCTTGCATCCTTGACTTTGGAGGTTCTTGGGAGAAGCATATTTCTCTGGTGGAGTTCTCCTACAATAACAGTTTCCAAGCGACCATTCAGATGGCGCCATACGATTCTTTGTATGGTAGGCCATTCCGATCACCCTTATGTTGGCTGGTGGCAGGAGAGGCAGATTTGCTGGGACCTCGTCTTGTTCAAGAGACTTCAGAGCAGATATAGCTGATTCGAAAGAGGATGGCTACAACGCAGTCTCGGAAAAAGTCTTATGCTGATCAACGGAGATGACCTCTGGAATTCGAGGTCGGTTATCAGGTCTTCCTACGTGTCGCACCGAGTTTGGGACACAAAAGGATTCGGAGACAAGGTAAGCTTTCACCGCGGTACATCGGGTCGTTTGAGGTCTTGGAGAGAGTGGGGCCGGTTGCCTATCGGTTACAGCTACCTCAGAGGTATCGGGCCATGCACGACGTCTTCCACGTCTCTCAGCTTCGACGTTACTTTTCAGACCCGTCTCGTGTCTTTCAGCCCGAGGAAGTTAAGATTGAAGCAGATGCGTCGTTCGAGGAGCATCCTATCCGGATTGTCGATCGTAGTACGAAGGTTCTCTGTGGGTGGTATGTTCCTCTGGTACGAGTGTTATGGCAGCACGGACGAGTACAGGACGAGACCTGGGAGAGGGAGGCCAATGTTCGATCGTAGTTGCCGGAGTTGTTCGGGTTTTCTCCTTCCCCGCCTCGTTAGGGAAATTCGGGGATGAATTTCTTTAAGGGGGGAAGTTTGTAAGAACCCGGATCTCTTTTCAGGTATGGTTTCCTTTTTTCTGGATTTTTTGAGAAAAATGAATTTTCTGGAAATTTCAGAAGTACACGCTGTGTACTTTCTTGGTACACGCCGTGTACTCTTTTCCCGGCTCGAAGCTGTGTGCTGGCCGTGTCCAGCCCACACACACGGTGTGTAAGGCTGAGGTGGAGGCCGGTTATTTCGGAGTACGGAAAAATTAGAAGTACACGTCGTGTACTCTAAAAGTACACGCCATGTATTTTCTTTTTTTCATGAAACAGACCGGGGTTGCGTCTAACCCTCATATTCACCTTCTTCTCCAGTTTTTTGCTGTTCGAAGTGACCCGTACGACCGGATCTTTGACAGACGACCGCCTCGCTGTCCGTTATCCGATTCGAGCACGGTCAGTTGCGTTGGAAGCGCAGCGGTGAGTTCTTCCTTTTGCTTTATCCTTGTTTCCTGATTCCTCCTCATTTCCAAGTTACCGTAGGATGAGAGTTTTGTGCGTTTTCTCAGATCTACGTCGTTCCAAGGGGAATCTATCATTGAGGTTCATGTATATCGATCTCCTAGGATCGAGGTTGGTGGTTTGTGCCTTTCCGTTGAAAGTTAATGAATATTATGTGCAAATTCCACCAATACCCGTGAACGAAGTATTGTGTGTTGTCTGTTTTGCCCTTATTGCTTTCATGCTTTGCTTGATTGCTTTAGTAGAGGTTATTGCTTGTGATTAGAGTATTTTGTTTGTGCTCAGATTGCTTTGCCATGTTTTTTCTTCCTGTTTGGCGTTCTGCCAGTTGCCATGCCTAGTTGTAGGATTGTGGATTGTTTCCTTGTTTTGCTGTTGAGCCTTAGTTGATTGCCAAGTAGTTCTTGTGGTTTACTTGGATGATGTACACGCGCTGAGCAGGTAGTTATACTCCGGACTGTGAGAACCTAGAGTAGTAGACCAAAGGGAGAATTGACGGAAGGGCTTCTCCAGAGTGTCTTTTAATTACGATACGCGGGCCATAGGGGGAATTGACGTTGAGTGCTTCCCTAGAGAGCCTTTATCACGATACGAGACTACAGGGGGAATTGACGGTGAGTGCTTCCCCAGAGAGTCTGCTTAATTATGTGACTGGACCATAGGGGTGAGACTGTGTGTGCCACCTAGAGGGTTTCTAGTACTTATAGGTTGAACCATAGGGGTTAGGCTGTGAGAGCTACCCAGAGGGTTACCTTTTTCCTTTGTTACTGGTTATTTACTTGTGCACTTATTTTGTTAGAACTGTGGATTGTACCTATTGTGCTTTTCTGTTTACTGCTTCTTGTTTTATTACTGCCATTTATTCATTGACTGTAAGGCATAGATCTTTGGGTGATTGCCTACTGGGATTGTATCTCACACCCTGTTTGGGCCATGCTTTTAGGCCCAAGCAGACTATGTTGCTGCAGGTATAGATAAGGGAAATCACCCTTCTACTTCAGGATCTTGATTGCACCAGGAGCTGGGGAGCATGGGACCGAGCTTTGGCTCGTGAAGCTGAGGAGATTATTTTTTTTTCTTTTGCACTTGGTTTCAGTTGTATTTCAGCACGTTGTTGTGTTTGCTGTTTTCCTTATATACTTGTACCTGTTGTAATAGTGTCATCATAGCTATACATTTACATTGCTTCCGCTGTTGGTTTCTGTGGTATACATGTTGTTTACTGCTTCTGTTGTTATTGTTGTTTTCTTACCTTGTATACCTTACCGAATGAGGGTATAGTTTCCCCACCGACTCACCAAGGCCCTTGCTGCTAGTCGGCAGCCTCTGGCGTTCGGGGAAACGCGCTTGAGGTCATGTGGCGGACCGGGTACGGGCACCAGTGGAAGGGCTCCGGACTCGGGACGTTACACTAACCCTCTTATTTTTAGGAAAGTAGTGATAGTACCAATAGCAATACTTGGTACATGGATAGTGGATGTTCCCAACACATGACTAGTAACAAAAACTTCTTTGAAAAGATTATTAAGGCGAAAGGAGGAAAAGTAACTTTTGGAGATAATTTTCAGGGAGAAATTATTGGTATAGGTAATATTTTTCTTCTTGGAAAAACTTTGATTTCAAATTTTTTATTTGTTAAGGGTCTTAAGAAAAACCTTATTAGCATAAGTCAGTTATGTGATGAAGGTTACCATGTGAATTTTAGAAATAATAAATTTTTAGTACACAATTCTAAGGAAGATTTTATTCTTTCTGCCCAAGGGAAAGAGAATGTATACTCACTAAACTTAGAAGACCTTAAGATCCAAGACCTACCCTATCTTAGTGTAATGGAAGATCATTTTTGGTTATGGAATAGAAGGTTAGAACACTATAACCTTAGGAACCTATGTAAACTCTCTAAGAAAAGACTAGTTAAGGATCTACCGTAGCTTATATTTGATTCTTCAAAAGTTTGTGATCCTTGTCAATATGGAAAGAAACATAAATCAAGTTTTAAATCAGTCAGTGAAGTCTCGAGTACTGATGCATTATGGTTAGTGGATATGGATCTTTTTGGTCCAACACAAACTAGAAGCATTAGAGGAAAATATTATGTATTTTTCTTAGTTGATGATTACACTAGATTTACATGGGTCTATTTTATAGCAAAGAAATCTAAAGCTTTTTCTTATTTTAGAAACTTTAGATCCCAAGTTAAAAATGAAAAAAAACCTTCTATTTATTACTATTCATAGTGATCATGGAAGATAATTTCAAAATTCTGATTTTGAAACTTTTTGTAGTAGAAAAGGAATTACTCATAACTTCTCAGCACCAAGAACTCCTCAACAGAATGGTGTTGTTGAAATAAGAAACTAAATTCTTCAAGAAATAACAAGAACCATGTTGAGTGAATATTCGATAACCAAAAATTTTTGTATTGAAGCTATAAGTACTGCTTGTTATACTGTAAATCGAGTTTTGATTAGACCTTTTCTTAATAAAATCCCTTATGAGTTATAGAATGGTAAAAAACCTAGACTTTCCTACTTCAAGGTATTTGGTTGCAAAGTATTCATTCTGAATACTAAATATAATCAACATAAATTCGCACCCAAATCTGATGAAGGAATTTTCCTAGGCTACTCCGCAACTTATAAGGATTATAGAGTTTTCAATAAAAACACTTGTACTGTTGAAGAAACAGTACATGTTAAATTTGATGAAACTAATCCCTTTGTTTTCAAACACCCTCAACCTACATCTACAGATGTGTTTTCAAAAACTGATTATCAACCCTTCATAAAAAATCCTTCTAATAAAAAAATGTTCAAGAAAATGTTTCTGAGACATTCACCCCAGAAGATTTCCTACCATATGTTGATGAACAGGTTTTACAAAACCCAAATCAGTTGTTTCTCAAGAATAATCCCAGTGATAGTATCATTAGTGATGTAAATCAACCTGTAAGGACTAGAAGTTCCTTAAGAAATTAAGTAGAACATCTAGCATTTCCTTCTCAATTAGAACCTAAAAGCACTGATGAAGATTTAGGTGATGATGATTAGATAAAATCTATGTAAGATGAGCTAAATTAATTAGAAAGGAATATAGTCTAGACCTTGGTTAAACTACCTAAGGATACTTCTATTATTGGATTAAAATGGGTCTTTAGAAATAAGTGTAATGAAAATGGAATCATAGTAAGAAATAAAGCTAGATTAGTTGCTAAAAGATATAATCAACAAGAAGGAATAGAATATGAAGAAACCTATGCTCCAGTAGCTAGACTTTAATCTATTCATATTCTAATTGCCTTTATAGCATTATTTAACTTTAAACTTTTTCAAATGGATGTTAAATGTTCTTTTCATAATGGTTATGTTCAAGTGGATGTTTTTTTTGAAAAACCTCCTAGTTTTGAAGATACAAAACATCCTAAATATGTTTTTAAACTTACCAAAGCTTTTTATGAACTTAAACAAGACCCTAGAGCCTGGTATGATAGACTTACAGGGTTTTTGATTCAAAACAATTATGTTAAGGGAAATGCTGATCCAACCCTTTTTATAAATAAAGATAAGAAAAATATTTTGATTGTTTAGATTTATGTTGATGACATTATATTCGGTTTAACTCAGCAATTTTAACTGATTCCTTTGCATATCTAATGAAATATGAGTTTGAAATGAGTATGATGGGTGAGTTAACATTTTTCCTTGGTTTTCAAATTTCTCAAAAACCAGAAGGAATTTATATATCCCAACATAAGTATATTAAAGATCTTCTTAAAAAGTATGTATATGACAACACTAAGAGTATAATTACTCCCATTGGTACCTCAAATTCACTTGATCTTGATGATGCTGGGAAACAAGTGGATTAAATATCTTATAGAGATATGATAGGAATTCTACTTTACTTGACAGCTAGTCATCCAAACTTAATGTTTTCAGTATACTTATGTGTAAGATATCAATCCAATCCTAAGGAATCTCATTTAAAGGCAGTGAAAATGATTTTTCACCACTTAAAGGGAACCATGGATCTAGGACTCTTTTATACTTCTGGAAATGATTTTTTTAAAAAAAATGAATGATGACATTAGTGGATGTAGAATGGATAGAAAAAGTACATACATAAATTGTCATTTTTTAGGAGATTCATTAGTTTCTTGGTCATGCAAAAATCAACACTCAGTAGCACTTTCTACTGCTGAAGCAGAATATATAGCAGCTGGAAGTTGTTGTGCTCAAGTTTTGTGGATACAACACACACTCACATACTACGGTATGAGTTTTACCAAAACACAAATATTGTGTGATAATACTAGTGTCATTGCCTTAAGTAAAAACTATGCACATCACTCTTGTGCAAAACACCTAGATATTAGGCATCACTTTCTTAGGGATCACAAACAAAAAGGAGATATCATTCTTCAATTTATCGGAAATCAAGATCAACTTGCTAATATTTTCACAAAATCATTACCCTATGATAGATTTGAATTCATTAAACAGAAGTTAGGAATGATAACCATGAATTAATCTTCCATATTAACTTCTTATTGAAACCCATATCCTTATAGTAAGAAACTCCTTTTCATAGGGGGAGTACATTTTCTTGGTAGTCAAAAATTTTCTTAGTTAAAATTTTTTGTAATCTAAAATTTTTCGTATTCTAAAGTTTTTTTCATAATCAAAATTATTTGTAATCAAGTTTATTTTTCCCCACAATCAAATTTTTCGTTTTCAAAATTTTTTGTAATCAAATTTTTTTTATGTAGTCAAATTTTTCGTAGCCAAGAAGAATTTTTCATTATTACGAATAATTTTCCTAAGAAATATGGAAGCTATATTTTCTTTCTTAACTTTTGTAATCATATTTTAGTTGTTGGTATTTTTATCTTGTTTAAGAAACCTTTTCAGATTCACTTTTATTAAATCTGAATTTTCTTCTTAAAAAACTCAAAATATCAAGACCTATCGAAATCATTATTTGGTTATCATCTCAACCATCAGATTTGATCAGAAGAACTTCAACCGTTGGATAAACCATAGAAGTTGAGCTGCCACCTAAATCACCTATATAAATCCCCCTCAATGGTTTTCCCACATTTGTTTTTCAAGATTTTGTATACTAAATCTCTGCCTCTGTATTTTAAAGTCGTTCTGAATCTTCAAAAGTTCCTTAGTTTCGAATGTCTGTTGAAGCCTCTCCTCGGAAATAAATGTCTACTGTTAAGGAAATATCTGAGTGGAAGATATACAGAGAAAGGTTGGTCGATTTGAAGTTTTATGATAAGTATGACTCTATCGTATCTAAGAATGTCAAGCTGAATGGTTGGGAGAGTGTATGTGTGTCGAAACCAAAAGCACAAGATCTGGTCTATCCGGACTTGTTGATTTAGTTCTATGAGAAAACATGTTTCTTCAAGGAAGAATGAAGAGACAAGTTTTCTTTTAAGTGTTATGGAAAGACCTAATCTCATTCATACAGCAAGGCAGAATGTCTTATTGGGATTCCTTATGAAGGAGAAGGAGATTTTTGTACTCAAAAATTACCTGATGAATCCAGATATTTTGATAAGGAAAAGGCAATAGAGTGTCTTGGATTGAAAGTAGTAAAGACTCTGATGATCATTCATCTCTCTACAAATTTGCGGATTCTTAAATTGTGGGTTCAAGGCTTTATAATTTCAATGAAAGGGGATAAGGATACTCTCAAGAAGAGTGATATCTATATATTGGATTTCTTAGTGAACCTCAAGAAGATAAACTTGGTTATGTATATCTTGGTAATGATTGAGAATATCAATAATGGGAATCTGAAATATCAAATTATTATGTGTTCAGCAATCCTTTCAAAGATTATTGTTCTTTTTCTTCAGTAATTCAAAATCCCATGCAGTTCCAAGCCGAGAAATTATAAATTGATGCTACTGAGTGATGACACCCTAAGGAGAATGAAAATTGGTTTTTCCAGTGAATCCAGAGAATTTTATGATCTTTCTAAAAAAGAATTAGAATCTTTGTCAAAGAATCTGGAAGTGGATGAAACCTCTAAGAAAGGTGGAAGGAAGAGAAAGGCTAAGGAACTGGAAGAGAAAAGAAAAACTTATGTGGCCAAGGAGACTCAGTCAGCACCTCCAAAGCCAAAGAAGAAAAAAGCATATCCTAATGATGTGGTGGTGAAGTGGAGAGAAGATAAGAAGAACAGGAAAGAAGGGGAGCCAAAATTCGTTCTGGACCCTACTAAGGAAAAGGATTTGAAAGAAAAGGTTGCTGAGAATCTTGAAAAGGAACAGAAATAGAAGAAGCAAAAGAAGAAGATGTCTGAGGCTGAGATAGTATAATCCCTTCTTAAGGCTGCTGAAAAATCCTCTGAGTAAATTCTTGTACCAGAATCCTTTCTTCAAGAATCATTACCAAACTCCTGGAAAGAAAGTGGTGATTCTGAAATCACATCATGAAGAAGAAATATTTAAAGAAGAATAATTGGAAGAGGAAATACAAGAAGAAGAGGAGGTGGAAAAAGAAGGGAATGAAACTAATGATATCATAAAGTAAGATGAATATTACTATGATAAGAAAATACCCTCTGTAAAATTATCAATTTAGACTTCTCAAGACAAATCCTCAAAAATTTCTACACCAGGAAAAGATGAGAAAGGTTCAGAAGAAGTGAATAAGCCAAAAGATGATGAAATCATTAATCATGACTTCATTCATCCGAAAGATCTAGTGGCTGATGTATAGAAAGAGGAAGTTGAGGAAGATAAAATTGTTCAGTTATATGACAGTGAGCTTGAGTCTCCCAAATAATAAGACATCATTCCGAGAGAAGATAAGGTAAAGCAGGTGGTAGTAGATACACCTAGTAAATATGTGGTGAAGAATAAAGATGTCAGTGCTTCATCAAAGAGGAAAACTAAAGAAATATAAAAATAATCCTCACCAACCAAACACTCGGATTCAGAATCATCTTCCCTCAGACATGATTTTGTTGTTTAGTCTTTAAAAAAGTTAGTTGGTACTATTCATGTAGCGCCCCGACCCTAGTCAACCAGAGTCGGTGCATTATTACATAACATTGGCATGATCACAAAAGATCAAGTCTTGAAAGACCAATTAGTTTAGTAGCATTGGAAGTACTAGATACATTCATAGGGTTTACATTACATCATAAAATGGAAAACTACAACAACATTGTTTCCATAGAAAACACTAAGATCCCATAGACTATCCCTACAGGTCAGTCATAATATACTTCTTTGCATTATGGGAAAAATAAAACATAGAAGGGGGTGAGCTCAGATGCTCAGTAAGGATAATAATATAGTGGAAACTTTCATAAAAAAAAGCATAAACATTTAAGGCAATGTATAAGACTAAAGCAAAAGCCTTTTAAACTAGAACTTCAGCATAATATGGAAAAGATAAAATCAAATAATGTCATTTACTTACTCACATGTATAGTCTACTAGTCGAATAATCACATGCAATATCAATAACCACTTTCATAATGATGAAATGCATAATGCCAGACTTTCATAACCACATAGTGAAGGCCTTGTGCCAAGACTACAAATAAGATTTTGTGAAGGCCTTGTGCCAAGACACTAGTTTGTATCATGAGACCTACCAATTCATCAAGGAGCTATATCAGGCTCCACTTGTCACTTACTAAGTCCAATGCATTCCTCATATGAAAAGGTTTAAACATAACATAAACATTCATATTGAAACTGGCATACGAAATGTCAATAATTTATCTATAAACCATGAATGGTATGAAATAACACATCCACAGTCAAGAATATCACAAAACCTTCAATAAAATATGGAAGTTTTGTATCATAATAAATCATCTTCAAATAAGCTTAGAATCCATCAAAGGATGTTGACATAGATAAAATCAAAACCCTTTTTAGAGAAATATCTCTTTTTATTTTGAAATCATTTAAAATTCATATAATTATAAAAGAAAACATTTATTTTGTAAATATTCTTATAATATTGTAAAGGAAGCTTCAAAAATTTTATAATGGTGGAAAATAGCTGCACCCTCCATATAAGTTAAAAAAACATTCTTACCTTAATTTTGTCAAAAAGGTCGTAAAGTACCTTTTTCGGAAAATGACGGAAAGATTCCTTTCAAAACATTTTATAAAAAGTAAAATAAGGGAATAAATGACTTTAAACCATAGTCTATTAAATAGTAAAAATGTTTTGAAATACATTTTTAGGAAACAGGGATGTGGATGATAAAGATGTCCTAGTAGATACTTACGTAAAAATAACCTTGGATAATAAAGAGATTGTGAAATTAACCCTTACCTTGTAATTTTCCTTGGTTGAGGGTAGGTTAACCTCCTGTATAATGGTAAAATAATTTTTATTAAATTATAAAAGAATCATATAAATTAATATCATATCATATATGATCTTTTAACATTGTTTTGTTAATAATATCTTATTATTATCGTCATTTCGGGTGTTAACTGATTCGTTTTCCTTTATTTTCTTTGTTATGTGAGTCATATTTTTTATGGATGGTATGTATCTTATTCATATCCAGAATGATATCAAGTCTTTGAACATTATTTTTAATCATCAAATGAAAATTATTCTTGAATGGATACGATGGGGAATGAATCTCATCGCGTTCGTAGAGACGGTAATCCGTATGTACGCACCAGCGACAATATCATTATTTTGATATTAAAATAATATATAATTGGATGGTATATAATATATAAAGAATCATTATCATGTTATATTTATTATTTAAATCAATTACACATCATTATTATACCAATCCAAATAATAATTTATTGAATAAAAATTACACCACGACGTGGAGACGGTAAGCCGTACGTACGCACGTATGGTGACATGTCATTCAAAAGATCAATAAAATAATGAATATGGTTGTACCATATTTATAATAACATCACAGTATATAAAAGATACTGGATTTATTATTTTAGAATGGAAACAACAAAGAAAAAGGAAGTGGAAGAAGAAAGGAACTTGAAAGAGGTGATGAAATATTTAACTCTTCTTCGGGTTATTCCTTTTGATTTGATCAAAAGCGCTCCTTAGGTTGGATTTCTGACTGAAGGAATGCTTCTTGAATGAAGGGAGGATAGTTGAGAGGGCATTTGGGTAGGGTTTGGCTTATTCAAATGGCTTTGAATGTGTGAATAAGAGAGAAGGGGGAGTGCCCTTTTATAAGTGGGGTGAGGGGCACCTTAGGAAAAGCTAGAAATATTATTTAATAATAAAATACTTTTTGGTTTCTAATGGCTCCATAATCGATTATTTAAAGACTAAGGTGGGTAGGGGTCGAAAAACACTCAAACAATAGGTTTTATACAGGTTTGGGTCACTATATTAAATTAATATTTTAAATTTAACTCTTAGTTAAATAGTTTGACATTTACCATGTCTCTTTGTATTTTTATATTATGTGGTTAATAAACTTACTATATACTTCCAAGAGAACCCCAAGTGGTTCATTAATGATACACATATCATTATATAAGTCTTTTGGATAAACCTTAGATTTTTAGAAATATAATATCAATTAATAATATAATTTTTTTTTCAAAAACTCTTTTATGTCAATTTTGACCCTATTTGGTATTTTGCTATTTCTAAATTCATAATAGCATTATTACTTCAAAAAAATCATATAACCAACACTAGTATGGAATATTAACCTATAAAATTATTTTAATTCATAAAATGTCTCAAATTACATTTATTTGGATATTTATAGTATCAATTATTATAATATTTCATTAATTAGGTAATTACAACATCATCATTGTGTCATTAATAAATTAAATTATTTAATTTATAAAAAATATAAATAAAATACCATTATGTAGGAAGTATTTTTATATTTTTAATGAATATTTATAGTAGAATTTATCTTATGTGTAACCCTATATTAAAAATGTTTTAGTTATTAAACTTTGATTTTAACTCTTTTAACTCTTCTTTGAATTAAATAATAATAAATGTCCTAATCTAATCCAAGTGGACCAAAAAGGTTCATATTTTATTCCTAAGGTTTTTTTTTGGTCTAATTATACTTATCCAATATAATTAAGACATGTTTTAGGGTAATAATAATATCATTTTTACCCTTAAATACCCTATTTTCTTTTTACCGTGGTAATTAAAAGTAAAAAGTTATTATTCACCAAAAATTATTTTCATCTTATTGAACCACGTTTTACTTAATGATATCAACCGTGTCTCTTGGATTTTTGAAATTAAACTCATAGAAGCGGTAAAATTAGGTTTTATGTAAATTTGCAAATTCTCCTAGGAGGTGGGTAAAAGACGGTGAAAAGTTCAATACAATTTTTATATATCTAAAATTATTATAAACTGACTCCAATGAATTACATTGAACTTATATAGGTATTATTTATCTATTTTGACCTAAAATAAATTTAAATAAAATAAATAATTATTAAAATAAAAATTCGGTTTTAAACTATAACTCAGTGTTTTTCACTATTCATCAAAAATTGAAAGTTTTCAGAAAAATACCAAAAATTAACCCTTAGATAATTTAGATATTCCAAATCCAAAAATGAATTCCATTTTGAAATATAAAATTTATAAAATTTCAAAAAGTGGGTATTAATATTCATAATGGCTAGTTTGATAAGTCGTGGTGCGCTTGAACTTAGTGTTATATGTAGTGAAAGTTATTGCATTACTTTGAAGAAATAACGTACTATGAAATCTTGGGGTGTTACATTCTTTCCTCCTTCAATAAATTGCATCCTTGCAATTTTAAATTGTTCTTCAAAAATAAATGGTTGAAAATATAAAATACCTTTGTGGGAAAACCCACATCGGAAATTGGGTTAATAAAATTTAGTCTTAATAAGAGGAAAAGTAGAATTAAAAAGTCACCACCAAATTATGATCTCGATTAGGAGAACATTGGTGGAAATTAGTGACATATAATTGGAGGAAAAACATAAACATTTATAGGGAGTGATTGAGGTCATCAGTCACAAACAATTGTAGAATTGAGGGCCTCAAAGCCATCAATCTATGATGATTTAAAATATCATTGGTTCAACAAAACATAAGGTATTAGGATAACACATTTTTAGTTTTAAGATCCCTTACCTAAATTTTAAGAATTAATTTCTTCATAAAATAAGAGAATAAAAAAATATATACTTAATAGGTAGAGTTCCATCCTTTAACTAATTTATACCACAAACTTATATTTCACTCTAAAAGATAATAGAACTTAAAAAATATTATATTTATCCTATTCGTATAGGGTTCCAAAAAAATGAATTTATAATTCATCTACCAGACCTTTAAAAATACTACATTATTCATTCTAGGACATCACGTGGGCCTGTGGTAGGAGATTCACCCTTATCACCCTTCAGTTGCAGGTTCAAGTCTCGTGGCCTTGCCGGACACGATGGGTTGCCGCCCGACCTCCGGGTTGTCCTTTTATGGCAATCCAAAAATAATCTCAAACTAGAATTATCCAAAATACTTTTGTCCAAACTCATAGTCCAAAATATATAAGAAATTTAAACAAAATGAAGATCTTTTTTTCCATGTAATAACATGTGAACACCTTCATCATGTATTCTTTTAAAACACTACAACATCTTGAATTACCATAAAACCTTATTGATTACATTCATGATCCCTTATTCCTTATAGAATACTAGATATACTCCTTCTATCCAAAAATGTTGTAAACTCCAAAAAAGATGGAATATACAAATCATTAATCAGTTTCAAGGTAGTCAAGAATATCCAATATAATTTATCCAAATCAATAATATATTATTCCAAAATTACTACCTTGGTATCAGAACCATATTATGGTTTATCTTTCTCTCAATCATATATTTTCCAAAAATTTAACCTGATATTGATTTACTTTTCTTGGTTCCACACAATCTCAAGTCCTTAATGAAATAGTACTGTAGTACAATCCTTATATACTCTATAATTCTTATAACATGTACATCATTAATACAATACTCAAATGACACAATACTTTAATAACAACGTAAGAAATCTAATCATTTTTCATCATCTTTGGTAGTATCATAACTTTATTATTATCCAATAGCATCTTTTGGGGTATACTCTAATGATTTGGACATTGATTCGCGTAGTGTCCCAACTCTTTATAGATGAATCATTTTACATTTGAAACTTTTTTCTTAACCTTGCAAGCACATACTTGGTTTTCTTTTTCTCCACACTTATAACAAACTCCCATTCCCTTAAATTATTTACCAAGGTAATTCTTTCCACAATTATCACATATGGGAAAATCCTTATTTTCCCTCTTCCCTTTATCCAACTTTCTCTCTTCCATCATTTTCTTCTCTTTCTTCCCTTCAAATCCATAGGACTCAGAGAATTATTTACTTATCTTATTAAAACATGATACTATTTATTCATATGTTGAGAATACATGGCAGACTATTTTCCTTTTAAATGTTGGCTTAATACCATAAAATATATGTTCCTTCTTACTCTTTGGATCATATATATTTCTAGAGTTCACATTCCTTCTACTGGGCGCCATTTCTATACAATTTCATACACTAGGTTAGTTTATGAATTACAATGAATAATTCCAAACTTGTAAAATACCTAATGTAAATTGAACAGTTTATGGATATAATCCATAATCATAAAAATATTTCCTTTTAGGAGGTATATACTCATAAATCATTCATAATGATTTGTAAATAAAATTAGAATTATCCTAAGCATATCCCCCAGGAGTGTTGTAACCAAGAGTGCAGCAAGGCCCGTTGTCGTGCACCAGTTCCCATTCGACTCTAGCTCAAAGCGGTGTTTTCAAGTTTTACCCCTAGGTACATCTGTGCTAGATCCGCCTCTACCTACTCGTATCCAGACAGGGATGTATTTCTTGGAAAACTCAGGAAATCTTTACAATACCAAAATTCTAGGAAGTTCTTATATAGTAATCCTCAAAGTCTATCTCAGGGATATGTGATCTAATCAGAGTTTATCTAAATATAGATTCCAAGGTTTGTACTAAACTTCCTCTGATACCAACTATAACACCCCGACCCTAGAATCTTAGAGACGGTTCATTATTTTAATACATTGGTATGATTACAAGGAATAAAGTCCCGAAGGACCGATCAGTTTAGTAGCCTTGGAAGCAAGATTCATACATAAGGTTTACATTACATCATAAAATGGAAAACTACAACAACATTGTTTCCATATAAAACACTGAGATCCCATATAATATCCCTCCAGTTCAGTCATAATATACTTCTTTGTATTCTGGGGAAAATAAAACATACAAAGGGGTGAGATCAGATGCTCAGTAAGGATAACAATATAGTGGAAACTTTCATAAATAAGAATAAACATTTAAGGTAGTATATAAGACTAAAATAAAAGCCTTTTAAACTTGGACTTCATCATAATATGAAAAAGATAAAATCAAATAATTCTATTTACTTACTCACATGGATATTCTACTAGTCGAATAATCACATGCAATATCAATAGCCACTTTCATAATGATAGAATGCATAATCCAGACTTTCATAACCACATAGTCAAGGCCTTGCACCAAGACTAAAAATAAGATTTGGTAAAGGCATTCTTCCAAGACACTAGTTTGTCTCATGAGACCTACCGATGCATCAAGGAGCTATAGCGAGCTCCACCCGTCACTAACTAAGTCCAATGCATTCCTCATATGAAAAGGTTTAAACATAACATAAATATTCATATTAAAACTAGAATACGAAATGTCAATACTTTATCTATAAACCATGAATGGTATGAAATAACACATCCATAGTCAAACATCTCACAAAACCTTCAATACAATATGGAAGTTTTTATCATAATAAATCATCTTCAAATAAGCTTAAAATCCATCTAAGGATGTTGAAATAGATGAAATCAAAAACCTTTTTAGAGAAATATCTCTTTCTATTTTGAAATCATTTAAAATTCATATAATTATAAAAGAAAACATTTATTTTGGAAATATTCTTATAATTTTGTAAAGGAAGCTTCGATGATGTTATAACGGTGGAAAATAGCCGCACCCGACGTATAAGTTAAAAAAACATTCTTACCTTAATTTTGTCGAAAAGGTCATAAAGTACCTTGTTTGGAAAACAATGGAAAGATTCCTTTCAAAAAAATTATAAAAAGTCAAATAAGGGTATAAATGACTTTAACCCAAGTCTAGTAAATAGTAAAATTGTTTTGAAATACATTTTTAAGAAACATGGATGTGGGTGATAAATATTTCCCAGTAGATACTTACATAAAAACAACCTCGGATAATAAATAGATTGTGAAATTAACCCTTACCTTGTAATTTTCCTTGGTCTAGGGTAGTTTAACCTCTTTTATAATGGTGAAATAATTTTTATTAAATTATACAAGAATCATATACATTAATATAATATCATATATGATCTTTTAATATTGCTTTGTTAATAATATCTTAGTATTATCGTCGTTTCGGGTGATAACGAATTCGTTTTCCTTTATATTCTTTGTTATGTGATTCATATTTGTTATGTATTGGATGTATGTTATTCATATCTGGAATGATATCAAGTCTTTAAACATTATTTTTAATCATCAAATGAAGATTATTCTTGAATGGATACGATGGGCAGTGAATCTCATCGCCTTCATGGATACGGTAATCAGTACATATGCACGAGCGACAATATCATTATTTTGATATTAAAATAATATATAATTGGATGGTATATCATATATAAAAAATAATTATCATGTTATATTTATTATTTACATCAATTACAAAACATT
This sequence comes from Viscum album, assembly GCA_963277665.1. NCBI lineage: Eukaryota > Viridiplantae > Streptophyta > Magnoliopsida > Santalales > Viscaceae > Viscum > Viscum album. The sequence continues at coordinate 2,074,818,765 of OY728128.1, read as the reverse complement.
ATTATACCCATCCAAATAATAATTTATTGAATAACAATTACACCACGACGTGGAGACGGTAAGCCGTACATACGCACGTATGGTGACATGTCATTCAAAGGATGGATAAAATAATGAATATGGTTGTACCATATTTATAATAACATCACAGTATATAGATTATACTGGAGTTATTATTTTATAATGGAAACAACAAAGAAAAAGTAAGTGGAAGAAGAAAGGAACTGGAAAGAGGTGATGAAATATTTACCTCTTCTTCGGGTTCTTCCTTTTGATTTGATCAAAAGGGCTCCTTAGGTTGGATTTCTGACTAAAGGAAGGCCTCTTGGATGAAGGTAGGACAGTTGAGAGGGTATTTGGGTAGGTTTTGGGCAATCCAAATGGCTTTTAAGGTGTGAATTAGAGAGAAGGGGGGTGCCCTTTTATAAGAGGGGTGAGGGGCACCTTAGGAAAAGCTAGAAATATTATTTTATAATAAAATAATTTTCAGTTTCTAATGGATCAAAAATAGATTTTTTAAAGGATAAGGTGGATATAGGTCAAAAAACACTCAACCAACAAGTTTTATACAGGTTTGGGTCACTATATTAACTTTATCTTTTAGATTTAACTCTTAGTTAAATAGTTTGACATTTAAAATGTCTCTTTTATATTTTTATATTATAGGGTTAATAAACCTACTATATACATCCAAGAGAATCACAAGTGGTTCATTAATGATACACCTATAATTATATAAGTCTTTTGGCTGAACCTTATATTTTTAGGAATAGAATATCAATTAATAATATAATATTTTTTTAAAAAAACTCTTTTTTGTAACTTTTGAAACTATTTGGTATTTTGTCTTTTCTAAATTTACAACAGCATTACTACTTCAAAAAAAATTCATATAACCAACCCTAATATTTCATATTAACCTATAAAATTATTTTAATTCATAAAAAGTCTCAAATTATATTTATTTTGATATTTATAGTATCAATTAGTTTAATATTTCATTAATTAGGTAATTACTGCAATATCATTGTTTCATTAATAAATTAAATTATTTAATGTCTAAAAAATATAAATAAAATATAATTATGTAGGAAATATTTTTATCTTTCTAATGAATATTTATAATCGAATTTATCTTATGTGTAACCCTATATTAAAAATGTTTTAGTTATTAAACTTTGATTTTAACTCTTTTAACTCTACTTTGAATTAAATAATGATAAATGTTCTAATCTAATTCAAGTGGACCAAAGAGGTTCATATTTTATTCCTAAGGTTGTTTTTGGTCGAATTATACTTATCCAATAGAATTAAGACATGTTTTAGGGTAATAATAATATCATTTTTACCCTTAAATACCCTATTTACTTTTAACCGTGGTAAATAAAAATAAAAAGTTACTATTCACAAAAAAATATTTTCATCTTATTGAACCAAATTTTACAAACTGATATCAACTGTGTCTCTTGGATTTTTGAAATTTAACTCACAGAAGCAGTAAAATTAAGTTTTATGTAAATTTGAAAATTCTCCTAGGAGGTGGGTAAAAGACGGTGAAAAGTTCAATAAAATTTTTATATATCTAAAATTATTATAAACTGAAACCAATGAATTACATTGAACTTATATAGGTATTATGTATCTATTTTGACCTAAAATAAATTTAAATAAAATAAATAATTATTAAAATAAAAATTTGGTTTTAAACTATAACTCAGTGTTTTTCACTATTCATCAAAAATTGAAAGTTTTCAGAAAAATACCAAAAATTAACCCTAAGCTAATTTCGATATTCTGAATCAAAAAATGAATTACTTTTTGAAATATAAAATTTATAAAATTTAAAAAATTGGGTATTACTATTCATAATGGCTAGTTTGATAAGTCGTGGTGTGCATGAACTCAGTGTTGCTGAGAGGACCAGTTTGGGATAAACCTAACACTGAGAGGGGGTGAATCGGTTGGGAATCTTTAAACAAATTCCGACTTTTATCTCTGTACCTCTTGACCTGTTAGGATCTTGATTCTCTTATTCTCTTTTCTCTGTCGCATGCAATAATAGAAAGCAGTAAAAATATGCACATGATATTTTACAAGGTTCACCACTCAATAAGAGTAGCTACGTCCTTGCTATGCATGGATATGACCAGTTCATGGATTCTCCATTGTTATGTGATATGCAATTGCATTGGAGTGGCTAGGAAAAGAATCCTCTAGCCAGTGTGAGTCCCTACACATTAGAGGGGGGTGTGAAATAATCCTCTTCCCTAGACTGGTGATATCCTAGTCCAACTTGCAACTTCTAGCTGGTTCTTTATACTGCCTTTGGAGATATTCTTCTTCCTTCTTAATAAGGTAGGTTCTACTCTTTGTCTTCTTTAGTGCTCTTCACTTGATTACTTGAAAATTAGTAGGCAATCAATTATTCCTTCTTTCTTCCTCTTCTTCTCTAGTGCAACACTAACTGCACTAGACTTCTTCTTTCTTCTTCTTAGTGCAACAACCAACTACACTAAAACTTATTCTCTCTCCTTGGCTAGAATCACATATATCAATGTGATTATTCAAACACTAAGTATCCACTCACATAGCATCATCTGAATTAAACTTCCCTGAATAATTTTTAGCCTTCAGTTGGACATACTCTGTTTTTCTTCTTCTTCTCTTCTTTTGCTTTGACATAGTATAATATGGAATAGTACTACAGTGTCTTAATATATTTCTTCAATTCTTAATACCAACACAAGAGTGTATTGATATAAAAACTTCTTCCTTTACGCAGATATGAATTTAGTTGCACGTCAATCTCATCTTCACTTCGCAAAGCATAATGAGAGTGTTAAACACCAGTCGTGTGAGTGCGGATCTACTTCTCTTCGTGATACTGAATGGTTCACGGTACTTCTTTCTTCGCAAAGTCACTTATAGAGTGCTATGCACCTATCGAAGGCCTGTGAGACCCTCAAATTTTTCATGCACCCTTCTAGGTGACTTTCATGTAAAATTCAAACCTTGCGCATAAAAAACACCTTTTAGCGTGAAAAACACTTTTCGCGCAACTCTTCTTTTTCGCACAGAACTTCCCTTTTTTGCGCAGCACTTCCTTTTTCGTGCTACACTTCTTCTTTTTGTGCAATAATCTATACTTCAATTTTTCCGCGCGTCAAATCTTGGGATTTTTCTAAGTGTTGAGTCTCTACAAATGAGAGGGGTTCACCACATATTTATAGGCATTTTTGACCCTACGTGTAAAACCCCTTCCTGCGCGTAAAATTGTCTCTCACTTCTTTAGATTACGCGCACCTTCCGGAATTTTTCACGCACCTCATGACTATTCCATTTTTCATCATTCTAAGCATGAAGACACTCTTTCATGTAAAACATCAAACCCACATTTTTCGCACAACCAATTTCTACGCACACAAGTATAATGTTCCGCGCACCTTGCACAAACATCTCCGATTTTTCACGCACCTCTTGCCTTTGTCATTTTTTGACTTTCTAATCACAATGCACCAATTGTGTGAAAAACTCCACACCGTGTTCCACATTGCGTAAAAAACCAATATTTCACGCAACCTCCTTTTCACACACTCGGACAAATTTTTCGCGCACTGAATGCATTTTCCAAATTTTGATGTTCTGATCTCGAAACACCTCTTGCACGAAAAACATCATTCCTCTATTTCATGCACCACGCCAATATGTCTCGCATTGCTTTATTTTTCACACATCCTGCTAATATTTCGTGCATCCCGCTATTATTTCGTGCACCACTTTATTTTTTCATGCACCGTGCAAATATTTTGTGCACCTCTTTATTTTTTACGCACTTCCCTTTTCCAAAAATGCATCTCTTCATTTTCTGATTTTTAGGCCCTAAAATTTGGCAAACACTGGAAAATAGCGCCACCTTAAACTATTCTTTTGTGCCACCTCTAGATTGTTCATTCCTTTTTCATTTCTCTCTTCATTTCATCCCATATCCATTCTTGACCTTTCATCACAATCTCCACTATCATGATACATATCCTTTGATAGATCAGTTTTAGCATCGTCAGAGTTACAATTGGAAGTACTGAAACTTTCCATCTTCCAGCATCATCATTCCTTCCAATAAAAACTGTATATGAATGGCATCATCATTTCTCCCCCTTTCCATCATAATTCTTGCATCACAAGTTCTCCTAACATATGATATTTGTGAAATACATTGCAGCAAAGCATCATCTGTTTTATACAATGTGAAATGAATGGTTGTCTCAGAATGCCAATCCCTTCCACATTCTCTCTTCTTCTTCAACTATCATTCCATACTTCATCTAAATCATTTGATTCTATTCTCTGATTTTTATCTTGCATGGATTTTATGCAATCATGAAGAATTTCATAGTCTTCTTCAAATACTCATTCTTCTTCAATCATCCTTAGATGGATGATACATCGCTATTATTCATTGTTTTAAATAATGTTTCACCTTTGACACAAGTTCGTTGGACTTAGGATCACTTCAACAATCGTCTGAATTTACTTCATAGAGAATTTCCCAAGCATTAAATTCAATTCTATGATTTCATAATAATTCTACAGGCATCCACACTTCAGTGGATCTCCATTAACTTTGGATTCCTTCATCTTCTTATTCATTTTGACCAGCATTGAAAACTATTGGAAACAAATATAATCTTCATACACAAAGTGGTCATAACAGTTGTGTGTATTGCAAGTTATTGCATTACTTTGAAGAAATAATGTACTATGAAATCTTGGGGTGTTATAATTCCTTTATTCCCAATCATAGACTCAAGATGCTATATGCTTTAGCATATAATAAATCAGAAGTCGGATTCAGTTTCCATGGTGATGGAAAAATCTGTCGCATTAGAGGTAGATTTCAAGACCTTCCTCATTGGTTATGAGACTCATAAAGGATCTTGCAAGAAGATGACAAGCTGGTCAAAGAAGAAAATCAAAGAAATAACAATCTTTGATGAATTCCATGATAATTTCAAGAATGCATTTGATACCAAAGATGATAATATCAAGGATCTTACAAATAGTTTTGGGGAAAAGTTAAGCTTATAACATACTACTCGGAAGCAGGAGTTTAAGGATATGAATGGAAACATTAATTTTGTAGCCATGAGTTGGAAGAGGGAAAGGGATATCAAAATTTAGATTGAAGAAAATCTTGTTAAGAAAGAAGAAATGTTGAAAGCTCAAGATAAACGTCTTAAGGCTCGGGAAGAGAAAATTAAAGCCTTAGACAAGAAAATTGAAGACCAGGATTAGCTACTTAAGTGAGAAGAAGAGGATCACAAGGAGATCAATAAACTAAAAACTATTATAAAGAATCTAATTTCAAAGTAGAAAAAAGGATAAATTCTTTCCATTCTAATCTTTTGTTGTATTTTCTTCATTGTATGAATTCTTTCAACATTAATGAAATTTTAGTTGTTCTTTATATATTTTGTTTGTGGTTGTTTAGTACTAATTTTTCAATTACCAATTTCTCCATTCCATCTATTTATTTTTTAAAATCACAAAGGGGGAGAAAGGAATGATAAAAATAATACAAAGTAAAGAAGATATTTCCCTAAGTAAGGGGAGTTCATCTAGAGGAAATTTCTTATTAATGAAGTTTTTCGAATGCAAGATAAGGTATAATATTCTTCAGGAAATCAAGAATATGATCCCTAGTGGTTAAAAATCCTAAGGGGGGGTTAGTCATATTCACTATGATCCTTAAGTAAAGGGAGATAAGTTTATTATTTGATTATTTTTAATTCCACAATTTTTCTATTTCCTTATATTATTTTTAGTAAGGATGTTTGTGCTTTCCAAAAAGGGGGATATTATTGAGTCAATAAGGTTTCCTTATGAATTGTCCATTCCTTTATGTTTTGAAAATCACAAACACTCTATCTTAAGGAAAATTTTATTTCCCATAATATTTATCTTATTAATAAAAATTTTCCTTCCCAAGGAAATTTTCTCCTTACCTTTGTGTTCTGTATTCATGATTTAGTTTCTCTAAATCTAACTCATTTTATTTCTAAGTGTAAAATCTGGTTTCATATCTAAAACCTCGGAATCTAATAAATAGTTAGATATAGAGTAGTCTATTTTCAAGTTCTGAATTCAGATTCTGAATTCTTATGAATTCAGATTCTAAATTCTTCTGAATTCAAATTTTGAATTTTTCTGAATTCTGATTCTGAATTCTCTGAATTCAGAATCCAAATTCTTCTGAATTCAGACTCCAAATTCTTCTGAATTTAGATTCTGAATTCTTTTGAATTCATATTCCGTATTCTATGAATTTATATTCCAAAATAACTAAATTCAGATTCCGAATTCCTTATAATTAATATTCTTAATTCCTCCGAATTCAGACTCCGAATTCTCCAAAATTCAAAAACTGAATTCCTTAGAATTCAGGTTCCGAATTCCTTAGAATTCAGGTTCCATATTCATTAGAATTCTAGTTCCTAATTCCTTATAATTCTGGTTCGGAATTCCTTATAATTATGGTTATGAATTCCTTAGAATTCAGGTTCTGAATTCCTTAGAATTCAGGTTCTGAATTCCATAGAATTCAGGTTCTGAATTCCTTAGAATTCAGGTTCCTAATTCCTTAGAATTCAGGTTCCGAATTCCTTAGAATTCAAGATCCGAATTCCTTAGAATTCAGGTTCTGAATTCCTTATAATTTAGGTTCTGAATTCCATAGAATTCATACTCTGAAAACTATAGAATTTTGATTCCGAATTCCTTGAAAAATATAATCTGTATATCTATGTAATATAGACTCTAAAAGTTATTTTATTAGACTCCGAACATTATTTTCCTTAGACTCTATAAAATTATAATTTTTTAAGCAACAATATTTTTCTTACCCATATTATATTTATGAAACGATGTCATGAATTCTGTTTCTAACTAACCGTTGTTTGATTGACACATGTACAGGTCCCTCTGAGATTTATTGAAAAATATGATCATTGGAGGAGGGATCCAACCGTTGGGAAAATGCCTATAAATAAAATCTCATTTGAACAGGCTCAAAAAAACTGACAATAGAGAATGGTTTGATCATTCTAGAGATTACATGTTGTTGAAGTAAATTCTAGAGAGAGAGACTCTCATTCTTTGTGCATAATGAACATCTTGTTTAGCTTGGTTTGTGCGACTCTGATTGTTTCTGTGTACAATCGAGGGATTTTGGGGATAAGAAGATAGAGGTGATGACTACATTAAAGTTTGAGTACTTCCTTGATAAGGAAGACAGAGGTTCTGACTACCTTAAAGTTCAAGGAATTCCTTGATAAAGAAGACAGAGGTGTCGATTACCTTGAAGTTCGAGGTCTTGCTGGGATAGCAAGACAGACTCCGATATTCTTATAGAGGGATTACCCTAGTATGGGTAAGACAGACTTTCTTGAAAGTATAAATCAAGGGACCTTTATCCAAGGTTGTTGGATACCATTCTCTTTGGGATAAAATATTTCATACTTATTACTTGTATTGTTTCAAGTTTATTTTCAATTTTATTTTGATTAATAAGGAAAGTATAACTATCTTATACTTTCTTGTATTTCTATACTCTGATTAGTAAGATTCTATACACTTTAAGGTAGAATCTTTTTCCTTGTGAACTTTTCTTAAGTTTAATTTCCAGAACCATATTTCAGGAACCTAGCAATCTTGTAGAACTAAGAGGTCTTGTGAATTTACCTTGTTTAACTTTGTTAAACATAGTTTTCCCCAAGGTTAAAAATGAAATTTTTATACCAACTTTAAAGGTTCTAAAGGAATTTTTAAAGTATAAAATTCACCCCCCCCCCTCCCCTCTTATATATTGAGCATCTACATTCGTATTTTGGTCCTACATATCTTAGATGAATAAATATGTTAATATTTAAATTCTATACCATTTCAACATAAACATAAGTTAAAAATTATTTATGGTATTCTATTAATATCATACTAACTCATAAAGTTATCTAAATTGTGCTATGATGCCAAGTAAAAGGACCTAACCTTAAATATTACATAATCTAGATATTTCAACTAGATTTCACTTCTTTTCATTCCCAAATATCTTTTAGATTTAGAGTTTTATAAAGTTAAGACATAACTTATACATATCAACCAACAATCATACAAATTGGATACCAATAAATTAGAATTCATTTCTTCTAAAACATAAATCGTTTAACACAAAACATCAACATGATTTCTTGGAAAAATATTGACTTCCTTATTTCTCTTACACATACTTATAACCTGTGAATAATATTTAAATAACATGGTAAGAGCATAAAAATTTCAATAAAGGATATAAAAATAATAAAAGAAACCATTAGTCCATGAATACTTAAAAACATAAGATATCATTTTCACAAAGACATACTTCTCACCCATATATACCTAATTTTGTGAAACATGAGATTTTCATAAAACATTAAAGAACATATATAAAATCATAAAGGTATCTTGGGTAATTAATTACTTATATTTTAACCCTCACAGCTACCTTATGATTTTTAACCCTCACGGCTACCTTATAATGTAACCCTCACAACTACCTTATGGTGTAAGCATCATAGTTACACTTGGAGTAACCATACAGATAACCTCCAACATACACATACCCAATGAATTGGAGGTAGATATAGGTCCCACCCTTTTTCATAAACAATTCCCAATAACCAGAATATAATCATAAAACATGAATAATTGCATAAAATCATTACTTTTGAATTTGTAAAATAGAATTTTTAATGAAAAGTCTCTTAAAATATCATATAATTGAAGTGATAATTGATAGAATGAAATTAATATGTGTATAAAATATAAATAAACATAATACAACATAATATGAATTAAATTAATTACACAAATAATCTTAGTACCACATAATTAATGAAATATAAGCTCGCCCTTTCCTCTCTCCTGTTAGGGTTTCCTTCAGTGACGTTCAGGAGGGGGGAGGCCTCTGGCCTCTGGATTTTCTCCCCCTTCCTCCATTCCTTTTTTCTTCCCTTCTGGATTTCTCTACCCTCTACGGTCTCTTTATGGTGTGCTCTTTCCCGGTGGGGGTTTCGCGGTCTGGATCGGTGCTCAGGCGTTATCGCACTTTTCTATGGAGTCCTTTCCCATTCAATTTCTACTTTGTCTTCTGTTTATTCCATCACCCTCCTTGTATATCTACTTCAGTGGTGTTTGGAGGCTGTGGGAGGTGCTGATTGTTCGGTCGGTGGTGCTTTAGGAGGCATGACTTTCTTTGGTTCGATTCAAGCTGTGGTGGTTATCTTCGGATGCTTGATGCTTCAAATTTTATTTGCAAGGTGTTCCTTTCGGTTGGGGGTGGCTTCGATGGTTCGGGTTAGAGGTCCTGGCGATGATTATTCACTGTCAAGACCATTTCTAAATTGCTACTTTGGCTTCATGTGCCTTCACTGCTCTCCAGGTCAGACTGTTGTGATGGTTTTAAGGAAGCTCTAGGATGTGTGCTTGTTCAGTCATGGTGTTCCAGGAGTCCAGTCCAGGCCTCCATCCGATATCGGTGGTCTTCGTTGATCTTTGAATTAGATTTCTGGTGTGGTTTTATGAAGGATTATCTACCAGTTTCTACAGCATCGAATTTGGATATGGTTTGTTTTTTTTGGATTTCTATCATATTTGAATGATTTTGTTGCTTGGTTGGTGATGGTTCCATTTTTGGTTGGGTTCTGTTCGATTTTATGTGTTTTTTGTGCTTCCGGACTCTGTTGTGTGGTGTTTGGATGGTGGTGTTGATGAAAGGAGATGATTTCAGTGGGGATTTTTGAAGTTTTTCAGTTATGTTGAACCAATCTCTGGTTTTATTTGTGTTTCCTCCAGTCACCAGTGTTGGCGGTTATGGCTAGTGATGAGGATGGTTCATGACTAATTATAGGCAATAAGACCAGCTGTCGTGGGTGGCTCATGGATCGAGGCCACCTCGGGTTTTTTGAATTTAAAATTTGGTATGAATCTTTTATTTTGGTTCCCTCTTGTATGTGGTTACCTCTTACACTCAAATCGGTTCTTTTGAAAATAAAAAATATAATTTTCAGTCAGTAATGAAATATAATTTTAACCCAAAGAATGGGAACTGGGTTAAAGATTCCCTTACCTCAGGTGAGTCTCAACTTAATCCTTATGTATAATGGTTAAAAGTATGTTATTAATATTTTACAGAAACATATTCATCTTTATAACACCTTATATGATCATTTTATAACATCATTCAACCCATTTATTAATATATATATATTTTATTTACATTGTTTTGGGTGCGATCTTTACATGGTTTTCATGGTTGGTTCGTAACGGATTTTCTTATCGAATGGAAGAGAAACTCCAGAAGTGTAATGAAACATTTTTTATATTTTTCCATAATATTAAATGATTATATAAATAATTTTGGTTATATGTTAATAGGATTAATTGTTAGATAAATCATTAGTGATATTTGTTTAGATCATTTTGAAGGTTTTTCGATAATCACGAACTTGTTTCATCATATACCTTTAATATTATGTGTGATAGTTAATTACGAAACATAATAGAGGTCATATCATACACCTTAAAATATGTTTCATCCATTAAAATGGTTTTACACCCATATTTGAAGGAATTAAATGAAATTGAAGACACATCAACCACGATGTCGGTAAATCGACACATCACGGACAATGTTTTTATTTTTAGAATAATATGAAGAGGAGAGGAAGAATTATGTTGAATTTTTCCATAAACATGATAAAAATACAGAATATATATAATACTAGATATTTCATGCCTCTTGTATAAGGTAATGATAATAGAGTACAAGTAAAGAAAATAGTTGAAAAGAAAACACAAGAAAATGAAAGAGGATTTTTACCTCTTGATCTCTTCTCCTTGAGATCCTCATTAAGGCCTTTGGTTTTGACCTTTTGGTGAGACCAGTAGGTCTTAGACATGGGTAAGGGACTTGGTAATGGGATTCGGTAGAATTTAGACAATTCTTTAAGCTTGAGAGATGTGAGAGGAAGAGGGGGTGAGGGTGGTATTTATAGTGGAGGAGAGGAGGGGTTTACCATTATTTTAATCATTAGTTTAAAATTTTTGCTCAGGACTATGAATAGTCTTGATTCATGTGACCCAAAATAGTAATTAGATCATTTTATTTCGAACCAAGGGTTCTTACATCATCCATAATGCTAGGAATAGTTATTTTAACTGATAATGTATATATACGGTATATTACCATATTTTACTATTCATCAAAAATTCAAGAATTTCATAAAAAACCAAAACAATTCACCCTAACCATTTTTTGAATTGTAGAATTTAAAAATGAACTCCATTTTTTTAAAAAAAAATCTAAATATGATTTATTTAATTTTTTAATAGAATCATAATTTATTCTAAAAATAATAATTTTAAAACTATAACTCATTTTATATCACCTTGAAAAATTAATCAAGATCTCATTATCTTATAACCTTAAGAAAATAAAATAATAAAATAATTTACTATTCATAAGGGTCATATTACTATTCATAAGGGTGTGTTACTATTCACCAAAAAGACAAGTTGGTTCTATAAGACTCCAAATAAGTTACTGATCGCAACTATAGATGTCTATTTTTTGAAATTAAAATCATAGAAGTAGAAAAATTATTTTTAATATCTAGTTTATAACTATCTCCTTAAAAAAAGTTTCATTATGTAGAGATTTAGTGTTTCATGCTTTTTAATTTATTTTTAAAACCTTGGGGTGTTACATTAAGAGTGTTTATTTGTGTGTGTGTGTGTGTGAATTATATTATGTGGAGTCCCCTTTATCAATGATAAAAAGAATTGATAAAGGTCACCCTTTATTAATGATAAAAAACATTAATAAAGTTTAGTACTCTTTTTTCAGGATTCTATAGTACTGTATACAAACAATACTTATTAAATTGAGAGTTCAGTCAACACTACTACAAAAACAGTTTTTCACAGTGCCCCCCCTTTATCAGCGCTAACGAAAAAGCGCTGATAAAGGGGGGTTCCTTTATCAGTGCTTGTTTAGTAGCGCTGATAAAGGCACCCTTTATCAGTGCTTTTTTGAGCGCTGATAAAGGGTCGTCTTCAAAAAAAATTAAAAAATATATTAATATATTAATATATAAATATAGTTATATAGTTATATAAATATAATATATAATTTTTAAATATATTTTAGATAAGTATAAATATACATTTACACTTATTATACTTAATATATAAGATATTTAGTGAAAATATCTTCTTAAAAAATTAAAAAAATATTTTTAATTAATAATTTGATAATCATTATGGAGTAACAGTCATTTAATAACAATTTGAAGACTAAAAAAAAGATCCAAAATATGTTGAAAACGCAACTCAAACTTCAAACAGCCATAACTTTTGATCTGGGTGTCCATTTGATCTCTACCACATATCAAATCGAAGCCTGCGACGAGATCTATGTCATTATGATTAGGGGAAGCCTCGGTCAAGCGATTTTTGAGGCCAAAAGAGGCCCAGAAGGCCTCCAAAACTGAGTTTTTAGTCGGGATACCCCGATTTTTTAACATTTTGTGAATTTTCACCCTCGTTTAAGGGGGTATTATTGGATTTTTTTGGCGCGGTCTGAATTTATTCCAAGGTATTACATTAATATTGATATTATGTCTTTGAAATTTCATCCTTTTTTATAATGCACTGCTATTTATAATAAAAAATATAACAATTTATTCATATTTTTTATATATTCACACCTAAAAATTTAATTATAAATATAAATAATAAAATATATTTACATATAAAATATATTAGCTTTATCTAAATAATAACTAACATCCATTTTATTTAAAATACAAATATATGAATATTTATATACCTATATATTAATCTAACTATATATATATATTTATCTAACTATATATATATATTTATCTAACTATATATATATATTAATCTAACTATATATATATATATTAATCTAATAACTATATATATATTAATATAACTACATATATATATATATATTAGTATTACTATAAATATATATATTAATATCACTATATATATATTAATATAACTATATATATATATTCATATAACTATATATATGTTAATATAACTATATATATATATTAATATAAATATATATTACTATACGAATAAATATAACTAAATATATATATATAGATAGATATAGATATATATTAATATCACTATATATATATATTAATATTACTATATATATATATATTAATATAACTATATATATATATTATAATCTAACTATATATATATATTATAATATAACTATATATATATATTATAATATAACTATATATATATTATAATATAACTATATATATATTAATATAAATATATATTAGTATACGAATAAATATAACTAAATATATATATATATATAGATATCATGAATTAGAAGACAAATCAAAATAGAGTAGTGGTAAAGGCTTAGGCGCGCATGGGGGAGGTCTCGAGTTCAAATACCGGTGGAGGCAGGGGCGCGCGCGCATGGGGGAATATAGCAACAAGCACTGGCTGTTAAAGGGTGGAGGGGTGTGTGGGGCGATGTACAAGGGCAGAAAAGCGTTGTAAAAGGGGGGGCTCAAGCGCTATAAAAGCCCCCCCGATTGGTAGTATTCTTTTAATTTTTTTTTAATTTTTTTAATTTTTTTTAATTTTTTTTTAATTTTTTTACCTTTTATCAGCGCTTTTAAAAAAGCACTGATAAAATGGTCCTTTATCAGTGCTAAAACGAAAGCGCTAATAAAGGAAGCGCTGATATAGGACCTCTTTATCAGTGCTAAAAAAAGCGCTGATAAAGGCGTACTTTTATCAGCGCTTTTTTAGTGATGTTATCTGAGCCTCCCCAAGAGTCTATCATCATCTCACACCTTACCCTTAGGTCTTTTGTGGGTGTTATAAGGGGTTATGTAACAAGACCCTAGCACTATTATTATGTGCATTTTTTTATAAAGAATATACATTCATTTTATTATTATTATTTTGTAAATGGTTTTTAAATCACAAATAGTATTTTTTTTAGTTAATATTTAAATTCAATTATGAAATGTATTTTTATAAATTAATGGATTTTGGAATTAAATAATATTTTAATAAAATATTATTACTAAATTAATTTTTATTAAATATAAATGATTATATAAATTTTATTAATACAACCGTAATTTTTTATTAAGGTTTGAAAATTGTTTTTGTCAAAACCCATTAATTTTCAATAAATGTAAGTTTTTATTTTAAAAGTGAAAATTCAAATATTTAGAAATTATTTAGATAAAATGAGTATTATTTTTGTAATTAGGACATCAAAATTATTCAATGGTGAATTTTTCATAATTTTCTGAGACATTCGAATTTTTGGGTAAAAATTAAATACCGATTAAATATATAATGGGTTTTATGAAATCATAATGACCAAATGGTTATTTAATAAAATACTATAAAAGGTATATTAATTAAATATATGTTTCAAATTTAAAACAATGTGATTTTATATTTGTTTGATTAATTTTACAATGCTTAGTGGACCCTCCAAGACTTATAAAACATATTAACTTTTAAAAAAATCCATGAGAGTGTGACTCGACTCCACATAATCAAGCTTAATATTTTAATAAGTTAGTCTATTTTCCATATAAAATAATTTTTTCCACTCCCCTTTGTAAAAAAACCATGGTTTGGTTTGTGGTTTTGATTAGTTTAATATGCAGTGTCCAAAACTTAAATAATAAAGAATTCTCTCTCTTTTCCTATATAAACCCACTCAATATCACATTAATCTTAACTAAAACCATTTGGAGATTGACCAACCCCTTCCCTCCTCTCTCTAGAATCCTCCCAATTCTCCCTAATCTCCTAGGAAGCCTCTCTCAAGCCTCTCCCAAGCCTTTGGGATCACACTTCCAAGTAAGATATTTCTTCCTTTCTTGTTTTTGTCCAAATATATTTATGTTGTTATACTATTTTATTTTCAATTAAAAATGTTTTGGTATGATTTCAAACCTCCCCCATACTTCCCTCCTTATTTTTTAATGATGATATACCTCTTTCTCTCTTATTAATTCCTCCCATGTACACCCATTACCATGGCAAAATCCCCTAAGATATTTTTCTCTCCTCATTTACATTCAAGAAATTATTTTATATTATGAATCTAAATTACATTAAATATGCTGAGATATTATGCTAAATGACTTCCTTAATGTCCATTTCATGTATAAATGATGAGCGACACTTTTCTCTCTCATCAACCCATTTTATGATTTATATTTGACGTCATTTACACCAAAATTTTCCACGCCAAAATCATTGTGTAAGTGAATACCATACCCATTTCTCCATCAAGGGTATTCACCTTTATGAAAATTTACTTTTTGATTGAAGACTTAAATTTATATATTATGCATCACTTATTTTTTGGAATAAATTATGATTTTTAATGAATCCATGTTGTATGATCTATGTGGCACACTTATGCATGAAATAAAATGATTAAGAAGGGTGCGCCCTGATAGCACTTCAATGCATTGGGTAAAGATTAGTGTCATGATATGTAAAGTGAAATGAGGGTTTACTCATTCTTATTGAAGTGCAGTGAGGTTCTACTCATGCTCTATGTGAAATAAGCCTTGACTTGTGCTAATATCATGTTAAAAGTTATTGCCACATATCTATGTTATGATAATCATGCTATATCATGTCTTTATTTTTATGTTTATTTTATGCTTCATTTATATACCTATTTCCTAAATTATATTGTATTATTCATGTTATGCCTTTTTTACTCCCTTACTGGGCATTATATCTCGCCCTTTTCTTATGCATGTCCTCAGGTTATCCCATGCAATACTAAGTACAAAGGAATGTTGTGGTCTTGTAAAATAATTTTTCAATAAAGATGTTGTATTTTATGTTCTAAGTTGTTATGTAATGTTCCTAATTTCCCAAGACACTATACCTCTCGATCCTCATAGTTTTATTAAGTTTAAGTTTATGTAATAAATCATGTTTAAGTCTGTAATAATGACTAAGGTTGTTATAGTTGGTATCAGAGGATAGGTTTAGTTATTTTTTGGATTAGGATTAGAAAAACCTAGTGAAAACCTTAGGGATAATACTAAGTATAATAAAAACATCCCTAAATTTTGGTGATTATATAGTAAGTGGATTATCAAGAAAATGCATCACTATCTGGATACAAACAAGTGGTGGTGGCTCTGGCATAGACGTATCTAGGGGTAAAACCCAAAAACACCGCTTTGAGATAGACTCAAATGGGAACTAGTGCATAAAAACGGTATTTGTTGCACTATTGGTGAAGACACTCCCAGGGGATATGATTTGGTAAATTCATAAGCTTAGTATGAACCATTATTATGGGAATAAAAAAATTGGGAAGTAAATCATGGATAACATATATTTAAGCCTATAAATTCATAAGTTAATGAAATAAATGTAATTTATAAGTTATTTATTTTCTTTGGATTCACCTTTATGTGTTACCCCTAACTTTACTTTTATTATAGAAAATGTCTGATAATAGGAGGACTCTGGCTAACAACTGATGCGAAGATCAATGTCATGACTATTTTAATGAGATTCCCAATCCGATGGGAGTAGTAATCGCAAACATTTTCATGATAATCTCTCAGTTCACTCAAGTTTTGAATAGAAACATGGGTCAAGAGGAACGTTCAACCCCCCTAAGAAAGAACAAGTATCAATCGAGAGATTCATAAGATAAAGGCATCCTAATTTTAATGGATCATTTGATCCCTCAATTTCCAAACAATGGATCAACTCCATTGAAAAGATCTTATTCATCCTTCAATGTTTCAAACAAGAGAAGGTTCTTCTGGATACTTATCATATGAAGGTTGAAGCTAATCAATGGTGGACATTGATAAAAAATATGAAGTATGAGGAAGAGATTGAAGCGTTGTAATGGAAGGAATTCTGAAAAATGTTTTTTGATAAATATTTTTCTCACACCCTCTGACTTAAGATGGAAAGGGACTTCTTTTCACTCAAGTAAAAAAGACAATGAATCCATTAGATAATGCGAGGAAAACTTCACAAGGCTTGCACAATACACCTCCGGATTTGTCATTGCCCTGGAATACATGGTTGATCGCTTCTTTGGTGGGATAAAACCTAGCCTATAGAAATCCATAGCGATCCATGAATTCGATAGCTATGAGAAAATTTTCTGATGTACCCTCAAATTCAAAATGAAGATCAACAAATTTTAAGGGTATCATGGGGATAAGAAGTGTAAGGTGGACTTTAAGTCTAGTGGTCTGATGGATAAATTCAACAGTGCTAAGAAATTCCAGCACCCCAATTGCCAAAGGTGTAGAAAGAAGCACCCCAAAAATTTCCTTAAGGGGACGAGGAAATGCTTTAAGTGTGGAAGATAATGGCACCTAGCCATTAAATGATAACAAGAAAAACTCATGGTTATGATAGAGAATATGAATGCTTCATTCGACCCTCAACGCATTGTTCATTTCTTCAAATGCAAAGAACCAGGGCACTTTTCAAACTAGTTCCCTAATCCAAGGGTTTTTTGAGGTAGCCAACAACCTCCAAGGAATAAAGGGTGAGTGTTTTTCATCAATACCACCGAAGACAACCATGACAACAAAGTGGTTATGGGTACGCTATTTATTGATTAAAAAATAGAAAACATAGTTTTTTATTCTGGTTCTATGCATTCTTTTATATACCAAAAGTTTAGTAGAACAATCTCAACACCACCACAAATCATGGAAGTAAAGATGTCGGTGAGATCGATAAATGGGGAAATCCTTGCATCCCATGAATATAACTCCTCCCCTATCATAATTTGTGGATTGAACTTCCCGGAGAACCACATCATACTCCCTATTATGGAATTTTATGCAATTATTGTCATGGATTGTATTTCCTTATATATATCCAACATAAATTTCCATGAGAGGGAAATAACTCTCCATATAGAGAATCAACCCCCAATTCTATACAAGTGCAAGGAGGAGGAGGAATCTTATTTATTGCCATCATCTCAAGAGTCGATATTACTACCATATAAGAACACATATCTTGCTTAGATGATGGAGTCTAAGGAAAAAACAATCCTTGAAGACATGCCTATTTTGAGGGAATTTGCTAAAGTGTTTCCCGAGGAATTTCCTAGTCTTCCTCCTATAAGAGATGTTGAATTATCAATTGATCTTATACTTGGGGATTTTCAAATATCCAAGACTCCATATAGAATGGATGTTTTGGAGCTTGAGGATCTAAAGAAACAACTTTAGTAGAATCTATATAAAGTTTTTATATGCCCAAGTTCTTCAATATGGGGTGCACCAGTCCTCTTTTTCAAGAAGAAGGATGGGCTAATGCGTATTCGAATTGATTATCATGATCTCAAAAAAATCATGATAAAGAACAATTATCTTCTACTACAAATTGATGACTTGTTCTATCAACTACATGGAGAAAAATACTTCTCCAAGGTGGATCTTCAGTTAGGATATTACCAAGAAAAGGTGAAGAAGGAGGATATCCCCAAGACTACTTTTTATACAAGGTATGGGCACTATGAATTCATAGTAATGCCTTCTAAACTCACTAATGGTCCAGAAATCTTCATGGACTTGATGAATAGAGTCTTTAGAGATTACCTCAACATATTTTTAGTAGTCTTTATAGAATATATTCTAATATACTCTAAAACCAAGGAGGAGCATGAGGAGAATCTAAGAACTATACTAGAGACCTTTCAAAAAGAGAAGTTCTATGCAAATTATAGAAAGTTTGAGTTCTATTCGAAGTAGGTCTCATTCTTGGGTCATATAATCACAAGCAATAGGATATCTATTGATCCCTCCAAAATAGCTATAATTGAGGGATGGATAAGACCAAAATCAGTGACAGATATCTGTAGCATCCTGGGGTTAGCTGGATATTATCACCGATTTTTGAGAAATTTCTCATGATTTTCAAACCCTATTACCAATATTACTCGGAAGGGAGTCAAGTTTTCTTGGAGTGATGAATGTGAAGATATCTTTAAGGAGTTGAAAAGAATTATTATCACTCTGCATGTGCTCACACTACTCACAAGTGGATAACTATTTGTGGTATTTAGTGATTCTTTGAATAAGGTCATGGGATGTGTGTTGATGCAAAATGAAAAATTCATTGCCTATAATTCAAGAAAATTGAAATTTCATAAAAAACTATCCAACACATGATCTAGAGTTGGATGTAGTAATCTTTTCTTTAAAAATTTGGCAACATTACCTCTTTGGGGAGAAGTGTTAAATATATATGGATCACAAAATCCTCAAGTATATATTCACACAGAAAGAGTTGAACATGCGCCAATGAAGATGGTTAGAGCTGATCAAATACTATGATTTCTCAATCCATTACCACCCTGGGAAAGTGAACATGGTGGTGGATGCTCTAAGTAGAAAGGACCCAGTGATTCTATCATTGATGAGAATTAAAAAGGATCCAATATTCTTAGATTTAATGAAGATGTAAATGGGAATCATAAAGAATAAAACATCATCAATCCTTACACAAATGATTGTTCAACCGTCTCTCTTGTAAAGGTTAAAGGATTCTCAAAAGGATGATGTGGGAATTCAGAAGAAATTGGAAACTATCAAAAAAGGGAAATCCTCATAGTTAAATGTTAATAAATAAAGAATTGTGAGATTTGGGACAAATACAGAGTTAAAGAAAGAAATTTTTTATGATGAACATAGTTTGATTTTATCCATTCACCCAGGAAACACAAAGATGTATCGAGATCTCTGAGAGCATTATTGGTGGGATAACATGAAGAGGGAGATCGCTGAGTATACATCAAAGTGTTTGGTATGTCAGCAAGTGAAGTCTGAGAGGAAAACTTCTAAGGGGATGATGAAACCATTAACCATACCAACATGGAAATGAGAGAACATCACAAAGGACTTTGTAACTAGACTTCTGAAGACATCTAAAGGGAACAATGCTATCTGGGTTGTTGTGGATTGTTTTACAAAGTCTCCACACTTCATTTCAATTCGATAAGATTTATCATTAGATCAAATGTTATGGATATACATCAGAGAAGTGGTAAGGATTAATGAGGTTGGTAACACCCTAACCCTAGTTACCCAGAGTCGGTGCATTATTACATAACATTGGCATGATCACAAGAGATAAATTCCCAAAATATCGATCAGTTTAGTAGCCTTGGAAATACTAGATACATATATAAGTTTTACATTATATTATGAAATGGAAAAAAACAACATTATGTCTCCTTTTGACACACTCATACCCCTTATCCTATCCCTACAGGTCAATCATATCTTACTTCTTTGCATCTTGATAAAAATAAAACATAAGAAAGGGGTGATATTAGATGCTCAGTAAGGATAACAACATAGTGGAAACTATCATAAATAAGTATAAAAATTTAAGGTGATGTATAAGAATAAAACACAATAATTTTAAACTTAAACTTCTTCATAATGTGGAAAATATAAATCAAATAATGTCATTTACTTATTCACATGGATATTTTAGTAGTCGAATAATCCCATGTAATATCAATAGATAATTTCATAATGATGGAATGAATAATGTCAGACATCATAATCACATAGTCAAGGCCTCGTTCCAAGACTACAGATAAAAAAATTCAAGGCCTTAATCCAAGACACTAATTTGTCTCATGAGACCTACTGATGCATCGAGGGGCTATAGCGGGCCTCGCCCGTCACTTACTATTTCCAATGCATTCCTCATATGAAAAGGTTGAAGCATAACATAAACATTCATGTTAAAACTAGCATATGAAATGTTAATAATTTAACCATAAACCCTAAATGGTATAAAAATAGAACATCCACAGTCAAATATATCACAAAACCTTCAAGTAATGAAGTTTTGAATAACAAACTACACCACAACGTGGAGATGGTAAGACATGCGTACGCACGTATGGTGACTTTGTCATTCATAGGATGGATAGAATAATGAATATGGTTTAACCATATTTATAATAACATAAAATTATGTAGAAGTTACTGGAGTTATTATTTTGGTATGGACACAACAAAGAAAGAGGAAGTGGAAGTAGAAAAGAACTTTAAAAGAGGTGATGAAATAATTACCTCTTCTTCGGGTTCTTACATTTGATTTGAACAAAAGGGCTCCCTAGGTTGAATTTATTATCAAATTAATACCTCTATGATTAATTTAGGGTAGTTTTAAATATATTTTAGGAGGTCTTGGATGATAAAAATGGATTTAGAGGTGTGAATTTTAGAGAAGGTGGAGTACCATTTTATAAGAGAGGTGAGGGGAACTTTAAAAAAAAGCTTGAAATATTATTTTATTATAAAATTATTTTCAGTTTCTGATAGATTAAAATGGTTATCTTTCAATGATAAGGTGGGGATAAGTCGAAATACTCTCAAAAAAAGGTTTTAGACAAGTTTATGTCACCATATTAACCTTATCTTTTAGATTTAACTCTTAGTTAAATAGTTTAACTCTTACCATGTCTTCTTGTATTTTTATATTACAAGGTAAATAAATTTACTATAAAATGCCAAGAGATCCAAGAGTGGTTACTTAATTACATATCTAACCTTATCTAAGTATTTTTTCTAAACCTTATATTTTTAACAATATTATATCTTTTAATAAAATAGTATTTTTTTTAACTCATTTATGTCAATTTTGACACTATTTAGTATTTGTTTTTTGTTAAAGTCATAACAACTTGAATACTTCGAAAAAAAATACATTTAATCAACCCTAAAATGTAATATTATCCTATAAAATTCTTGTATGGCATCAAAACTTTAAATTATTTTTATTTTAATATTTTTAATATCATTTATTTGATTCTTTCATTAATAAGGAAAATACTACATCATTATTGTGTCATAAATAAATATATTTATTTGATGTGTAAAAATTATAAATAAAATACCATGATGTAGGAAATATTTTTTTATTTCTAATGACTATTTATAGTAGAAAATATCACTTATATAACCCTATATAAAAAATTTTTTACTAAAAGATATATGTTTATGTTACATTTTCCTTAACTTTAAATTAATTTTTATAAAGTGTCATTTTCACTTACAAGTGGATCCATGGGGTCCCAAAATTGACCCAATAATACCCATGGTCGGAAATATGTTAGAAAATATGGTTAGGAAACGTGTTAGATTAATTTAATATTATTATAATATTATTTTTTACCCTTATTTACCAGATTTACCCTTTAACCATGGTAAATAAAATATTTATCGAAGTTATTATTCATAATGTCTAAAAATAAATGTTAACTATTTACACAATTTATAAATTATGATTACAAATATGGAATTAAATTTTCCAAATTCAAAACACAAAATTTGTAGTAATTAATTTAAAATTAAATCCCGTTGTGAAAACCAAAACGCGGGTTTTTAAGAAGTAAAAACTATCAAATGACTGACATGTTCTTATATATAGTTTAAATGAGAAACTATATACAATGACCTAAATTATATTAAATGATAAAAAATATAATCTAATGATACTTTAAAACCACTCAGATTTAATATTTAACACTATATATTATTTTGATTAAAAAAGTTGTTTTTAATTAAAATTTAGTAATTTTCACTATACATCAAAATATGAAAGTTATCAGAAAAGTACCAAAAAATAACCCTAAGATAATTTTAATATTTAGAAATCAAAAATTAAGTCTATTTTACCAAATTAGATTCTTTTGAGTGTCTAAAATTAATTTTATTATTGTTTACAAAATGACTTAAAAAGTAGTTCTTTTAAGAAAATAGTTTTTCTAAATATATAACTAGTTTAACAAAACTTATAAATTTCATTATAAATATGTTTTATTTATGTGAAATAATTATAAATAACATTTAAAATTTATTTTTTTACTATTCATATTAAAATATTTAATTGGTAAATAATTATATATTTTAAATAATTATAATAACAATGAGTTGTTTCACAGAAAATCAATCTTGCGTATAACGCAAGCCAAGTCGATGTTGCGTGAAATATAAGCTATTAAATTACTTTAAAGAGATAATGTACTATGAAATATTAGGGTGTTATGTTCTCCCCTCCTTCAATAAATTGTGTCCTCACAATTTGAAATTGTTCTTTGAAAATAAAAGGTTAAAAATAGAAAATACCTTTGTGGAAAACCCACATCAGAAATAGGATTAATAAAATTTAGTCTTAATAAGAGAGAAATGGAAATGAAAAAGTCACCAAAAAATTATAATTTTGAATAGGAGAACAATAGTGGAAATTAGAGACACATAATTGGAGGAAAAACGTAAATATTTATAGGGAGTGATTGAGGTCATCAATCACAAACAAGTGAAAAATAAATGGAAAATTGAGGGCCTCAAATCTATAAATCTATGATGATTTAAAATATAATTGGTTCAAAAAAACATAAGGTATTAATACAACACTTTTTTTTTAATATTGTTTCCCTAAATTTTAATAATTAATTTATTCATAGAATAATAAAAAAATACTTGACAAATAGAGTTCCATCCTTTAACTAATTTCTACCAAAAAATCATCTTTTACTCCAAAAGATAATAAAACTCTATTTATCCTAATCGTATAGCATTACAAAAATAATAATTTATAATTTATCTATCAGAATATTTTAAAAAAACTATATTATACAAACTAGGACATCATGTAGGCTAGTGGTAGGTGATGCACCCTCGTCGCCCTTTGGTTTTGGGTTCAAGTCTCGTGGTCTTGCCAGACGTAACGGGTTGTCACCCGACCTCCGGGTTGTCCTTTTTATAACAATACTAAAATAATCTTAATAAATGTTTTATCCTTAAACAATAGTATCTAATGTCCAACTTAATTCATTCCAACCTTTAGACTTATTCAAAATACTTCTGTCTAAAATCATAGTCCAAAATTTATAGGGAAGGTAAACATATTGAATATATCATTTGAAACATAATAACATGTGAATACCTTCATCATGTATTCTTTTAAAACATGGAAACACCCTTAATTACCATAAAACCTTATTGATTACATTCATTCTCCCTTATTCCTTATAAAATACTAGATATACTCCTTATATCCAAAAATGTTGTAAACTCCGACAATGATGGAATAAACAAACAATTAATTTGTTTCAAGGTAGTCAAGAATATCCAATATAATTTGTGCAAATCAATCATATCTTATTCTGAAATCATTATCTCAATTTTAGAAAAATATTAAGGGTTATATTTCCCCCAACCATATATTTTCCAAAAAATTTAACTTGAAACTATGTTACTTTACGTGGTACCATAAAATCTGAAATCCTTAATGAAAATGTACTGCAGTAAAATCCTTATATACTTTATAATTCTTATAACTTTTAAATCATTAATACAATACTCAAATTAAACAATTATTTAATAAAAACTTAAGAACACTAATCATTCCTCTTTATCTGCGGTAGTATCATAACTTGATTATTATCCAATAGCATCATTTGTGATATACTCTGATGATTGGGACATTGATTTGCGTAGTGTCCCAACTTCTTATAGATGAAGCATTATACATTTGAAACCTTTTTCTTACCCTTGAAATCATGCACTTGGTGTCCTTTTTCTCCACACTTATAACAAACTATCATTCATTTAAAGCACTTCCCAGGATGATTCTTTCCATAGTTATCACATATGGGAAAATTGTTCTTTTCCTTATTCCCTTTATCCATATTTCCCTATATCATCCCTTTCTTCTCTAGATTCCCTTAAAATCCATATGACTCATAGAATTCTTTACTTATCTTATTAACACATGATAGTATTTCTTCATATGATGAGAATATGTAGGAGACTATTTCCCTTCTAAATGTTGGCTTATGACCATGAAAGATATGATCCTTATTAATCTTTGTAGGATCCTGGGACACCCTGAGAGGGGAGGGGTGAATCAGGGTATCAAATTTTTCTCTTAATTTGATGGATCTTGTCCCCATGTTGGTAGGAACTTGTAAAACTAGTATGATGGATATGATCAGAAATCGAACATTCACATGCAGTGAGTTGACACAACACTTTTACTTGGTTCACCACTAAGGGCTACGTCCAAGGAGCATATGCCGACAGGTTTCTGGTCATACCTAATTCCACTATTCTTCACTAGTTGTGGATTACAATGGTTTGGGCACAGTCACATTGTCCCGGGCTCACTGCCTTTACAAAAGTTCATGGATAGCTCACTGTGTCCCTCAGGTCACTCCCATTGACTCCCACTGGCTCACTGCCTTTGGTGAATTCCCAGTCATTTTATAGATGTGAAGTTCTCTTCAATAGATTTTTATTTAAGTCTTTGTCTCATGTTCAGCATGAGACAATGCTTGAATCAGAGTCCTGAGTTGATTCTCTTTTGTATTCAATCTTCTACTTTAGTGCAATAACTGAATGCACTAAATCTTCTTCTTCTCTTCCTTAAATTCCCAATACTGACACCTGAGTGTATCGTTATACTTCCCTATTTCTGTGCATATTTTAGTTTAGTTGCACAAATCGTTCCTCTTCTCTTCTCAAAGCACAATGAGGGTGTTAAAAACCATTCATGTGTGTGTGGTACTAATTCTCTTCGTAAAACCAAATAGTTCACTGTTCTTCCATCTTCGCAAAGAAGATTTGAGAGTGCTAAGCACCTGTTAAAGGCCAGAGGGACCCCAAAATTTTCAGTGCACCTTTCCCAATGTCTTGCGCATAAAATTCAAACCTTGCACTTAAAGGTACCTTTTTAGCGTGAAAAGGGATTTTCGCGCAACTCTTCTTTTTTACGCAGAACTTCCCTTTTTCGCGCAACACTTTATTTTTCGCGTAACACTTATTATTTTCGCGTGCCACTCTATACCTCAATTTTTTTTGTGCGTCAGAGCTCAGGATTTGTCTAAGGGTCGAGCTGCTGCCAATGAGAGGGGTTCACCTCGTATTTATAGGCATTTTTGACCTTGCGTGTAAAACCTATTCCTATGTGTAAAACTGTCTCTCAGTTCTTTATATTACGCGTGCCTTCCTTTTATTTTCACGCACCACCTGGATTTTTCGCACACCTCATGACTTTGTCATTTTTCATCATTTTGAACATGAAGCCTCTCTTGCATGTAAAACATCAAACCCACATTTTTTTCACAACCATATTTTCGCACACAAGTTTGACTTTCTGCTCACATGGCATGAACATCTTTGATTTTTCACGCGCCTCTTTCCTTTTCTGATTTTCAATATTTATGATCTGAGACACTGCTTTCATGAAAAACTCACCCAGTTATTCTGTGCACAACATTTTTCCATGAACATTCCCATTTTTTCATGTACAACTCAGGTTTTTCATGTAGCCCATGCCTTTACCATTTTTCAACGTTCTGATTCCGAAATACTACTTGAGAAAAAAACTTCTCTCCACTATTTCGCACACCATGCTATTTTTTACGCACAGCCCAACTATTTCGCACACCACTTCCTCTTTGCGCACACCTCCTTTTGCAAACAACCCAAGTCTTCATTTTCTGATTTTCAGACCCAAAAATTTGGCAAACACTGGGAAACAGCGCCGCCTTCAATATATGCTTCGGCCATAACCTTCAGGCTTCTTTTCTATGATTTGGCTTCTTCAGAAACTCTTCTTCTTTCTTCACAAACTCCACTATCATGATATATATCCTTTGATAGATTAGATTTAGGATCATCATATTTTGATACAATGTGAAGTGCATGGCCATCTCATAAGTCCAATCCCTTCCACACTTTCTTCTTCTTCAACCGTCATTCTCTACTTCATGCAAATCATACGATTATATTCTTTAAGAAGTATCTTGCATGGTTCTCATGTAATCATGAAGAATTGCATGGTCTTCATCAAATCCCCATTATTCTTTAATCATCCTCAGATGGATTATGCCTCACCATTATTCACTGTTGTAAACAATGTGTCACCTTTGACACAAGTTCTTTAAACTTATGATCAGTACAACAATCATCTGAATTTCCATTCCTCCATTTCATTGGAGTACTTCTTGATCTCCTTCATTTTGATCTTCATTGACAACTATTGACAACAAATACAACCTTATACACAAAGTGGTCCCAACAATCTATGGATCATGTGTATTGTTGGAGTTCTCATTCCTTCTAATGGGTGACATTTATAAATGACTAAATAGACTAGGTTAGGTTATATCATAATGTATAATCCAAAAACTAGAAAAATTCTCAACATTAATTGAATATTTTCACACATCTAGTCTCATAACAATAAAAATGGTTTCTTTGCTGACATATTTTATCATAAATCCTTCATAATGGTTTATAAATAAAATGTGAATTATCCTATGAATATCCCCTAGTAGATTCAAACCAGGTGCGTAGTAAGGCCCATTGTCATGTACCAGGACACCCCAGGTCAAGCCCAAAACTCCTTGTCGAAGTTTTTACTCCTAGGTAAATTTGTGCCTGAATCACATCCTCTTGTAGTATCCAGATAGGGATATATTTCTTGGAAAAACCACATAATATCTATATTACCAAAATTTTTGGATGTTCTTCTATACTAATCCTCAAATTATATCATAGGGTAATGTTCTCTAATCAAAGTTTTTCTAAATCCAGTTTACAAGGTTTTTACTAAACTTCCTATGATACCAACTGTAACACCCCAAACCTAGTTACCTAGAGTCAGTGCATTATTACATAACATTGGTATGATCACAAGAGATCGAGTATCGAAAGACCAATAAGTTTAGTAGCCTTGGAAATACTAGATACATACATAAGTTTTACATTACATTATGAAATGAAAAAAAAACAACATTGTGTCTCCTTCAGACATACTCATACCCCCTATCCTATCCCTACAGGTCAATCATAATATAATTCTTCACATCTTGGGAAAAATAAAACATAATAAAGGGGTGATCTCAGATGCTCGGTAAGGATAACAACATATCAGAAACTATCATAAATAAGCATAAACATCTAAGGTGATGTATAAGACTAAAACACATGCCTTTTAAACTTAAAATTCAGCATAATATGGTAAAGATAAATCAAATAATTCCATTTACTTATTCACATGGATATTCTACTAGTCTAATAATCACATGTAATATCAATAACTAATTTCATAATGATGGAATTCATAATGTCGGACATCATAACCACATAGTCAAGGCCTCGTACCAAGACTAAAATTAAAAAAATTTGTCAAGGCCTTGTTCAAAGACACTAATTTGTCTCGTGAGACTTATCAATTCATCGAGGGGCTATAGCAGGCCCCTCCCATCACTTACTACATCCAATTCATTCCTCATATGAAAAGGTTGAAACATAACATAAACATTCATATTAAAACTAGCATACAAAATGTTAATACTTTAACCATAAACCATGAATGGTATAAAAATAGCACATCCACAGTCAAAAATATCACAAAACCTTCAATACAATATGGAATATTGTATTATCATGAATCAACTTCAAACAAGCATAAAATCTATCAAAGGATGTTAACATAGATGAAATCAATCCAAAAACTATTTGAGTGAAATAACTCTTTATACTTTGAAATCATTTAAAAGTAACGAAAACATTTATTTTGAAAATATTATTATAATATTGTAAGGTAATCTTAGAAGGTGTTATAATGGTGAAAAATTGTTTCACCCTCCATATAAGTTAAAAAACATTCTTTCCTTAATTTGTTGAAAATGTCATAAAATACCTTGTTTGAAAAATGACAGAAAGATTCCTTTCAAATCATTTTATAAAAGTTAAAAAAGGGTATAAATGACTTTAAACCATAGTCTAAAAAATAGTAAAAATGTTTTGAAATACATTTTTAAGAAACATGGATGTGGATGATAAAGAAGTCCCAGTAGGTACTTACGTATAAACAACCTCGGATAATAAAGAGATTGTGAAATTAACTCTTACCTTGTACTTTTCCTTAGTCTATGGTACGTTAACCTCCTTTATAATGGTTAAATAATTTTTATTAAATTATACAATAACTACATACATAAATATGATATCATATATGATCCTTTAATATTACTCTGTAAAAATATTTTAGTAGTATCATTGTTTCGAGTGTTAATTGGTTCATTTTCCTTTATATGTTTTGTCATGTAAGTCATGTTTGTTATGGATAGGATGTATTTGATTCATATATAGAATGATATTAAGTTATTAAACATTATTTTTAATCATCAAATTAAAATTATTCTTGAATGGTTACGATGGGGAATTAAATCTCATCACGTCGTGGAGACGGTAAGCCGTACATATGCATGAGCGACAATATCATTCTATTGATGGTGAAATTGTATATAATTTTGATGTTATATTATATATAAAGAATAATTAACATGTTATATTTATTATTTACATAAATTATAATCATTATTATACTCATCCAAATAATGAAGTGTTGAATTACAAACTACACCACGACGTGGAGACGGTAAGCTGTACGTACCCACATATGGTGACTTTGTCATTAATAGGATAGATAGAATAATGAATATGGTTATAACATATTTATAATAACATAATAGTATATAGAAGCTACTATAGTTATTATTTTGTTATATAAACAACAAATAAAGAGGAAGTGGAAGAAGAAAATAACTTCGAAAGAGGTGATGAAATAATTACCTCTTCTTCGGGTGCTTGCTTTTGATTTGAAGAAAAGGGCTCATTAGGTTGGATTTATGATCAAATTAATTCATCTAGGATTAATTTAGGGTATTTTGGGGGAGATTTTATCAGGGGGTGGCTGAGACAAATGGATTTGGAGGTGTGAATTTGAGAGAAGGGGAAGTACCCTTTTATAAGAGAGGTGAAGGGTACTTTAGGTTAAGCTTGAAATATTATATTTTTATAAAATTATTTTCAATTTTTAATAGATCCAAATGGATTTATTTCGAGGATATGGTGGGTATGGGTCTGAATACTCGCAACCAATAGGTTTTAGAGAGGTTTAGTTCACCATATTAACCTTATCTTTTAGATTTAACTCTTAGTTAAATAGTTTAACTTTTACCATGTCTTCTTGTATTTTTATATTTAATGGTTAATAAACTTACTATAAAATGCCAAGAGAACCCCAAGTGGTTAATTAATTACATATATAACCTTATATAAGTTATTTTTTCAAAACTTATATTTTTAGGGATATTATATCATTTAATAAAATATTATTTTTTTTAAAAACTTATTTATGTCAATTTTTATACTATTTAGTATTTGTTTTTTGTTAGTCATAAAAACTTGATTACTTCAAAGAAAATACATTGAATAGATCCTAACATATCATATTCACCTAGAAAATTCATGTTTGGCATCAAAAATTTCAAATTATATTTATTTTAATATTTATAATATCATTTATTTGATTATTTCATTAATAATGAAAAAAATGCATCATTATTGTGTCATAAATAAATATATCTATTTGATGTCTAAAAATTATAAATAAAATACCATGATGTAGGAAATAATTTTATATTTCCAATTACTATTTATATTTGAAAATATCACTTATATAACCCCATATAAAAAAAATTAACTAAAAGGTATATGTTTATGTTACATTTTCCTTAACATTAAATTAATTTTTATAAAGTATCATTTTCACTTATAAGTGGCTCTATTGTAACACCCCGAGATTTTATGAGATATATTATTTTTAATTTCTTTGATGAATTTTGTTATACACTACACCAAGATTGGATTGTACTATACGCAACACTGTATTAGCTTGCAGTATACGCAACACTATTCTTGGCTCGTGTTACACACAAATTCAAGTTCGTTTAGTGGAAATTATTCTACGCAACATTAAGTATAGATTTTGTTTAATGTATAAATTAAATAATTTTTGATTATTTTATATGCAACACAAAAGAGATATTTCACTACACACAGCCCTGACTTGGCTTGCATTACACGCAATCAAGACCTTCTTCGATAGCGTGTGTAGTACGCAATACCAAGTTTCACTAAACGAGATATTATTATAAAATTATTATGAACTAGCCGTTATGAATAGTAATACCCACTTTTGGAAATTTTATTTTTCAAAATGGACTAAATTTTTGGATTCGAAATATCAAAATTATCCTAGGGTGAATTTTTGGTATTTTTCTGAAAACTTTCAATTTTTGATAAATAGTGAAAACACTGGGTTACTATTTAAAAACCGAATTTTTATTTAAATAATTATTTATTATATTTAAATTTATTTTAGGTAAAAATTGATACATAATACCTATATAGGTTCAATGTAATTCATTGGAGTCATTTTATAATAATTTTAGATATATAAAAATTTTATTGAACTTTTGACCGTCTTTTACCCACCTCCTAGGAGCATTTGTAATTGTACATAAAACTTAATTTTACCGCTTCTGTGAGTTGAATTTCGAAAATATGAGATACACAGTTAATATCATGGAGTAAAATGTGGTTCGACAAGATAAAAATAATTTTTAGTGAATAGTAACTTTTTTACTTTTATTTACCATGGTAAAAAGTAAATAGGGTAATTAAGGGTAAAAATGATACTATTATTACCCGAACACATGTCCTAATTCTATTGGATAAGTGTAATTAGACCAAAAATATCCTTAGGAATAAAATATTATCTTTTAGGTCCACTTGGATTAGATTAGCACATTTATTATTATTTTATTTAAAGAAGAATTAAAATAGTTAAAATCAATGTTTAATAACTAAAACATTTTTAATATAGGGTTATACATAAGAAAAATTTGACTATAAATGTTCATTATAAAGTTAAAAAGATTTATTACATAATGGTATTTTATTTATAATTTTTAGACATTAAATAATTTAATTTATTTATGACACAATGATGATGGAGTAATTACCTTATTAATGAAAAATTAAAATAATTGATGTTATAAATACCCAAATAAATGTAATTTTAGAATTTTTATAAATTCCAATAATTTTATAGGTTAATATGACATGTTATTATTTATTTAGTTAAAAAATTTATAAAAAATCGTGCTGTTATGATTTTCAAAAAATTCAAGTACCAAATAGTGTCAAAATTGACATAAAATAGTTTTTAAAACAAATATTATATTATTAATTGTTATTTTATTCTTAAAAATATAAGGATCGACCAAATGACTTAGATAAGGATATATATATTAATAATTAACCACTTTTGGTTCTTTTGTCTTGTTATAGTAAGGTTATTAACCATATAGTGTAAGAAAAAAAAAGACATGGTAAAAGTAAAATTATTTAACTTAGAGTTAAATCTAAATGACAAGGATAAAATAGAAACCTAAACTTGTCTAAAACCTATTGGTTGAGATTATTTCGACCCATCCCCACCTTATATTAAAAATAAATAAATTTTTAGCTATTAAAAACCAAATATGACTTTATTATAAAATAATATTTTAATTTTTCCTAAGGTGCCCCTCTCCTCCCTTATAAAAAGGGCACCCCTTCCCTCTTCTCTTCACACCATTTTTAGCCTTGAAGCTAGGCCAAAACCTGAAAATTATTCTTCTCAACCTCTATTTTTATATCATAGAGGTTCTTGTCTTCTCAAAATACCAACTCTAGTGCCCTAATAATAAGTTTAAAGGAGGTGCGTCGAAGAAGAGGTAATCTCTTCTACCGATTCTTTCAAGTTTCCTTCTTCTTAAACTTCTTCTTATTTAGTTGTTTCATTATAAAGTAATAACATCATTATTAATTATATTCTGATATGTTATTATAAATATGAAACAACCCTATTTCACCTTCCATCCATCCTACGGAAAATGAAATCATCGTGCGTGCGTACGTATGGAATACCGTCTCCACGTCGTGGTGTAATCTGTTTTTCCACCACCACCTTACTTGGATGGGTATAATGGTATAAAGAATAACTATATATGGTTATTATAACATCATACTGATTCTAAGATATTATATCATCCACTCCAATTCCATTCAATAAATATGGGAATGATATCATTGCTCGTGCGTACGTACGGATTACCGTCTCCACAACGCGATGAGATTCATTTTTCATGTTAACAATTCAAGAATGATTATAAAGTATATATAATAAGTAATCATGAAATATATGACAATTCTAATGGATTTATGTATATATATATATATGTATGTCATCTACTTAATTTCATTTAATTCAACAAGGAAACGAAAACAGCGTTCATGCATACGTACGGCCTACCGTCTCCATGAACGGTGTATTTCATTTCATTTATCTATCTATTATATATATATATGTACTGAATATATATATATGATATATAAATCATGATTTACATTATGAAAGTAATTAAATCAAGATATAATTAAGAACAACAAGTCCAAACATGTATGATAAATAAAACGATTTTACCCAAAACGCTGCTTTAACATGGAATTTACAGAAGAACGGGTAATATAAAGTCATAAGTGAACCATATATGATATCATAAAAATTAATATGATTCTGTAATAAGTCAATGACATTATTTAAATAATTATACAGGAGGTTCGGATACGTATGAAGCATATCGGACCTAAGGTAAGGGATAACTTTTCCAATCTCGTTTTTATCTGAGATTTCTTATACGTAAGTATTTACTGGGGTTATATTTTTCATCCATGCCCATAAAATGTTTTTTATAAAGTGTTTAATATTCTTATATGTTTTTTTAATGTCATTTTTACCCCGCGTTGACTTTTACTTTGTGTTATGGAAGGAATCTTTCTTTTGTTTACCATACGAGGAACTTTTTGACTTTTCTGACAAAAGTACGAGGAGAATGTTGTTTTAACTTATACAGAATGAACGGATTTTTACAGTTTCATATCACCTTATTTTCATGAATCTTACTCTAAAATATTTCATGGTTATTTTCAACAAAGTCCTTTTCTTTTTAGAATTGTGTGGAATTTTGTGAAAAGAAAATTATTTTTAAGAAGAAAGGATATTTTCCTCAAGAATTCTTTTCGTGTGTTTTATCAAAACCATTTTCTATATAAGATTAAATTATTTCATATATAATATCTCTATGATTTACATGGTTTCACTTTTCTTATGATGAAATGATACCCATTTGTTTTATATGGATTATGTTATGATGGGATGATGTTTATGAAACCCATCTTTATTCTTTGGGTTATGATGAATGATTTATGCTTATGTTGTGGCACAAGTAAGAATGATTTCATTATGAGATGGGTGGGACCTATATCTCCCTATAATGAATTGGGTAAAGATTTATTTCTCATGAGATATACATGGCTGGAATGGTAAGTTAATATGGTTTAGTGTTACAGGACTGAAACGAGGAGTGAACTCGATTCAAAAAGGGACTTTATCCACTAAGATGGTCTTGGTAGCAATGCCTTGGCTACTATGGAAATCATATCATGTGCTTAATGTTTTTCCACAATTAAAAGTTTTATTTTCAAGATATTTTATCATGATTGATATTCCATTATGATATATGCCTTACATACTTCCAATATTTATGTCTTTTCTCAAGATTTTGATGTTTAGATTTTATGTTCAAGTTTTTACATTCAAATGTTTATGGATTGTTTTATGTTCTCTATGTTTACCCTTACTGGGCATTTGAGCTCACCCTTTTTATGTTTTATTTTCCCCAGGATTTAAAGAAAGGTTTTAGGTAAGAAAATAAAAGGGGAATATCTTTATGGGAGATGTTGAAGATCTTTCACCAAGATTAGAAGATTATATTCTGAGTTTCCAAAGACACTAAACTATTACGATCCTTCAGTGTTTGTTTTTGTTATGTATTAAGTATTCCACCAAAGTAATGTAATGTCTATGTATGTCAAGATTGGGTCTCTACAGTTGGTATCAGAGGTCAGTTTAGTCAACCTTTGGAAACTAGGATGCGAGAACTTTATTGACATCCCTAGAGATATTTCTAAGGTATGTCTAGGGATGTCCCTAAGCTTAAGTATACGTATAGGTTAGAGTCCTAGAATTATGTTGACGATCACGAATAACCTACGGTGAACTTAAGGTGTCATGGATTAAATAATTTTTGATAAGTTAGACATCCCATAAGTGACTTTTTATGATTATGTGGTTCCTCGTTATTTTAACTGTTTCTTACACTATGGTTTCTGGTCTTAGTCAATGGAGGGAATGAGAAGGAATTCAGTTAACATTGATTCCAATGGAAAAATTGGTGACTATGATCAATGAAATTTTGTAATGCCTGGAGAGAAAGATATTGTGATTATGCCGAATCATTCATCTCGATATATGATTAACAAGGTGAACTGTAGTTTTATTCCTAAGTCATCAAATAAGAGGAAGATGGAATTTTATGCATGTTCGCATGGTGAGGAGCATAGAGAAAGGAAGATTGAGATTTATAAATAAGGGAAGAAGAACCTTGAGGAATTACTCAAATGGAGGGGAAGATGTTATCTATGTGGAGAAAAGGTTCATAGAGTGATAGACTGTTATGGAGTCCAATGTCTTATCTGTGGAGAACATGGGCATTACCCAACTCAATTCCCCGACGTAAGAGGTTACTTCTAAATCAAGGAAGGACTTATTCCATGGCAATCATTAAAGAGGGTGGATTAAAGTTTTTATATATTGGTATTCAAGAATAATGTTGTTGAGGTACTTTTATGGTATATTGGAATATCTATGTATTGGTCCATTGTGGTTTTCCATAAGAATATGGCATCGGTAACCATGAAAAGTGATTGAAATATTTTTGGAAAGAAGATGATATGCGCATAATGAAGGGATAAAGAATAAAATGAAATGAACTCATGACTGATATAAGGACAAAGTTATATTATGGTTTGAGTATATAGAAATTTTGGGATTTTGGTATTTGGAAAGTGTTAAATTTTGATAACATTCATGTTTTCAATAAGGTTCAATGGGTATTCATTTTTCAAGAGAATACATGATTAAGGTATTCACATGTTTGGAATGTGACCAAAAAGATATATTGTATGATAAATGATGGTATTCACATGCTCGGCAGATGACATTTCTAGTAATTGTTTTCTTTATACTATGAGCTTGGACATAAGTATTTTGGATAAGCCTAAAGATTGGAATGGATTATGTTGGACATAATATAGTATTATTTAAATATAGAACTTGTTTTTTGATATTATTTCTGGAATGTTATAATATTATAGTTTTAGAAAAAGGACAACCCAAAGGACGAGCGACAACCCGTTGCGTCGGACAAGGCTGTGGTAATCGAACCCACAACCGAAGTGCGACAGGCCTTTATCGCCTACCACTGGCCTACAGGAAGTCCCTGGTTAGTAGAAACTAGTTTTATTATATTAAGCAGTATGATATATGAAGTATAAGTCCATTTTAAGAACCATATATGATTAATCTCACTATAGATAGGCTTATGTATTTTTTATAAATTTTTCTAACCTTTTGTTTGAGACAGATGGAATGACCCATCATTCTATCACATGATCTGCTAACACTTCACGAATGACAAATTCAACTTTATTTATTTAATATATGAAATGGAAATTGTCCAAGGAACGACCAACGGTGAGATTGTACCAAAATCACGAAAGTATTTCTTCTAATTCCAATTTCTTCAACTTTAGGGAAATGATCTTGAAAACCAAAAATGTTGCCCTAGTGCCCTTATATCTGATGAATTAGATGGTACCATAGATCATCACAAATTCATGGCTTTGTTATTGTTGGCTTTTTCATAGCCATGTCCTCTACCACTCTTCATCAGAAGTTCATGGTTATATTTCTCTTCCATATTCATATTTTCACCTATGTTGTCCTATGTGGAAACCCAGTGCTGAGTTACTTTGGGTGAATGTTATGATTCTAACTTCCCTTTTTTAAAATGAAGTTTTAGTATTCCTTTTTACGATGTGGGTTTCTATAAAAGAAACTTTCAAGTAGTAAACCATTTATAACCCCGATGAATTTTGAGGGCGAAATTCATTTTAAGGGGGGTAGAATGTAAAACCCCGAGATTTTATGAGATATATTATTTTTAATTTCTTTAATGTATTCTATTATACACTAAACCAAGATTTTCTTATACTATAAGCAACACCATATTATCTTGAAATATATGCAACACTATTCTTGGCTCGTGTTACACACAAATTCAAGTTCGTTTTGTGGAAATTATTCTACGCAACATTAAGTATAGATTTTTTTTAATGTATAAATGAAATAAGTTTTGATTATGTTATACGCAACACCAAACAGAGCTTTAACTACTCACAGCCCTGACTTGGCTTGCATTACATGCAATCAAGACCTTCTTCGATAGCGTGTGTAGTACGCAATACCAAGTTTCACTAAACAAGATATTATTATAATATTATTATGAACTAGTCATTATAAATAGTATTTCCCACTTTTTGAAATTTTATTTTTCAAAATGGTCTTCATTTTTGGATTCTAAATATCGAAATTAGACTAGGGTGAATTTTTTAAATTTTTCTGACAACTTTCAATTTTTGATGAATAGTGAAAACACTGGGTTACTATTTAAAACCAGACTTTTTATTTAAATAATTATTTATTTTATTTAAATTTATTTTAGGTCAAAATCGATACATAATACCAATATAAGTTCAATTTAATTCATTAGAGTCATTTTATAATAATTTTAGATATATAAAAATTTTATTGAACTTTTGACCGTCTTTTACCCACCTCCTAGGAGCATTTGTAATTGTACATAAAACTGAATTTTACCGCTTCTGTGAGTTGAATTTTGAAAATCCAAGAGACACGGTTAATATCAACGAGTAAAATTTGGTTCAATAAGATAAAAAAAATTCTTGGTGAATAATAACTTTTTACTTTTATTTACCACGGTAAAAAGTAAATAGGGTAATTAAGGGTAAAATGATATTATTATTACCCTAAAAAATGTCCTAATTATATTTGATAAGTGTAATTAGACCAAAAACAACCTTAGGAATAAAATATTACCCTTTAGGTCCACTTGGATTAGATTTGGAAATTTATTATTATTTTATTTAAGGAAGAATTAAAATAGTTAAAATCAAAGTTTAATAACTAAATCATTTTTAATATAGAGTTATACATAAGATAAATTAGACTATAAATATTAATTAGAAAGATAAAAATATTTCCTACATAATGGTATTTTATTTATAATTTTTAGACATTAAATAATTTAATTTATATATGACACAATGATGATGCAGTAATTACCTTATTAATGAAATATTAACATAATTGATGTTATAAATACCCAAATAAATGTAATTTTAGACTTTTTATAAATTAAACTAATTTTATAGGTTAATATGACATGTTATTATTGATTTAATTAACTTTTTTCGATCTAATCATGCTATTATGAGTTTCAAAAAAATCAAGTACCAAATAGTGTCAAAATTTACATAAAATAGTTTTTAAAACAAATATTATATTATTAATTGTTATTTTATTCCTAAAAATCTAAGGTTCGGAAATATGACTTATATAAGGATATATATATTAATAATGAACCACTTGGGGTTCTCTGGCTTGTTATAGTAAGGTTATTAACCATATAGTGTAAGAAAACAAAAAGACACGGTCAAAGTAAAATTATTTAACTTAGAGTTAAACCTAAATGATAAGGATAAAATAGTAACCTAAACTTGTCTAAAACCTATTGGTTGAGAGTATTTCGACACATACCCACCTTAGCTTCGAAATAAATCAATTTTGAACTATTAAAAACCGAATATGGATTTATTATAAAATAATATTTTAAGTTTTCCTAAGGTGCCCCTGTCCTCCCTTATAAAAAGGGCACCCTTCCCTCTTCTCTTCACACCCTTTTGAGCCTTGAAGCTCGGAAAAACCCTACCAATTACTCTTATAAACCTCTATAGTTATATCATAGAGGTTTTTTTCTTCTCAAAAGACCAACTCTAGTGCCCTAAGAATAAGTTTAAAGGAGGTGCGTCGAAGAAGAGGTAATCTCTTCTACTGATTCTTTGAAGTTTCCTTCTTCTTCAACTTCTTCTTCTTTAGTTGTTTCATTATAAAGTAATAACATCAGTATTACCTATATTCTTATATGTTATTATAAATATGAAACAACCCTATTTCACCTTCAATCCATCCTATGGAAAACAAAATCACCGCGCGTACGTACGTACGGAATACCGTCTCCACGTCGTGGTGTAATTTGTTTTTCCACCACCACCTTACTTGGATGGGAATAATGGTGTAAAGAATAACTATATATGGTCATTATAAAATAATACTGATTCTAAGATATTATATCATCCACTCCAATTCCATTCAATAAATATGGGAACGATATCATCGCTCGTGCGTACGTACGGATTACCGTCTCCACGACGCGATGAGATTCATTTTCCATGTTAACAATTCAAGAAAAATTATAAAGTATATATAATAAGTAATCATGAAATATATGAAATAATAATTCTACGGGATTTATTTATATATATATGTATGTCATCTACTTAATTTCATTCAATTCAACAAGGAAACAAAAACAGCGTTCATGCGTACGTACGGTCTACCGTCTCCATGAACGGTGTATTTCATTTCATTTATCTATCTATTATATATATATGTACTGAATATATATAGGATATATAAATCATGATTTACATTCTGGAAGTAAGTAAATAAAGATAAAAGTAAGAACAACAAGTCCAAACACCTATGATAAATAAAACGATTTTACCCAAAACGCTGCTTTAACATGGAATTTAGAAAAGAACAGGTAATATAAAGTCATAAGTGAACCATATATGATATAATAACAATGAATATGATTCTGTAATAATTCTATGAAATTATTTAAATCATTATACAGGAGGTTAGGATACATACGAAGCATATCATACCTAAGGTAAGGGATAACTTTTCCAGTCTCGTTTTTTTCCCGAGATTGCTTATACGTAAGTATTTACTGGGGTTATATTTTTCATCCATGCCCATAAAATGTTTTTCATAAAGTGTTTAATATTCTCCCATGTATTTTTAATGTCATGTTTACCCTACATTGACTTTTACTTTGTGTTATGGAAGGAATCTTTCTTTTGTTTACCATACGAGGAACTTTTTGACTTTTCTGACAAAACTACGAGGAGAATGTTGTTTTAACTCATACGGCATGAACGGATTTTTACGGTTTCATATCACCTTATTTTCATGAAGCTTACTCTAAAATATTTCATGGTTATTTTCAACAAAATAATTTTCTTTTAAAATTGTGTGGCATTTTGTGAAAAGAAAATGATTTTTAAGAAGAAAGGATATTTTCCTCAAGAATTATTTTCAAGTGTTTTATCAAAACTATTTTCCATCTAAGATGACATTATTTCATATATAATATCTCTATGATTTACATGGTTTCACTTTTCTTATGATGAAATTATACCCATTTGTTTTATATGGATTATGTTATGATGGGATGATGTTTATGAAACCCATTTTTATTCTTTGGGTTATGATGAATGATTTATGTTTATGTTGTGGAACAAGTAAGAATTATTTCATTATGAGATGGGTGGGACCTATATCTCCCTCCAATGCATTGGGTAAAGATTTATATCTCATGAGATAGACATGGCTAGAATGGTAAGTTAATCCAGTTTAGGGTTACAGGACTGAAACGAGGAGTGAACTCGATTCAGAAAGGGACTTTGTCCACTAAGATGGTCTTGGCAGCAATGCCTTGGCTACTATGGAAATCATATCATGTGCTTA
This sequence comes from Viscum album, assembly GCA_963277665.1. Taxonomy (NCBI): domain Eukaryota; kingdom Viridiplantae; phylum Streptophyta; class Magnoliopsida; order Santalales; family Viscaceae; genus Viscum; species Viscum album. The sequence goes on along the minus strand of OY728128.1, from coordinate 2,074,777,824 downwards.
ATGTTTTTCCACAATTAAAAGTTTTATTTTCAATCTATTTTATCAGTATTGATGTTCCATTATGATATATTCCTTACATACTTCCAATATTTATGTATTTTCTCAAGATTTTGATGTTTAGATTTTATGTTCAAGTTTTTTGCATTCAAATGTTTATGGATTGTTTTATGTTCTCTATGCTTACCCTTACTGGGCATTTGAGCTCACCCTTTTTATGTTTTATATTCCCCAGGATTTAAAGAAAGGTTTTAGGTAAGAAAATAAAAGGGGAAGATATTTATGGGAGATGTTGAAGATCTTTCACCAAGATTAGAAGATTACATTCTGAGTTTCCAAAGACACTAAACTATTACAATCCTTTGGTGTCTGTTTTTGTTATGTATTAAGTATTCCGCAAAAGTAATGTAATTTCCATGTACGTCAATCTTTGGGTATCTACATCCCTGGGGTCCCAAAATCGACACAAGTATTCTCATGGTCGTAAATGTATCAAAAAATATGGTCAGGACACGTGTTAGGGTAATTTAATATTATTATAATATTATTTTTTACCCATATTTACCATATTTACCCTTTAATCATGGTAAATAAAATATTTACTGAAGTTACTATTCATAATATCTAAAAATAAAAGTTAACTATTTACACAATTTGGAAATTTTGATTCCAAATATGGAATCTAATTTAAAAAATTTAAAACAGATAAGTTTCAGTAATTAATTTAAAATTAAATCCTGTTGTCAAAGCCAAAAAGCGGGTTTTTAAGAAGTAAAAAACTATCAAAAGATTGACATGTGTTTATGTAAAATTTAAATGTGAAACTACATAAAATGACAGAAATTATATTAAATGATAAAAATATAATCTAATTATACTTTAAAACCACTCAAATTTATAATTTAACACTATAAATTATTTCGATTAAGAAAGTCGTTTTTAATTAAAATTTAGTATTTTTCACTATACATCAAAATATGAAAGTTATCATAAAAGTACCAAAAATTCACCCTAATCTAATTTTTATATTCCAAAATCAAAAATGAAGTCTATTTTAGAAAATTAAATTTTTAGGAGTGTCTAAAATTAATTTTATTATTGTTCACAAAAGGACATAAAAAGTAGTTCTTTTAAGAAAATAGTTTTTCTAAATATATAAATATTTTAACAAAACTTATAAATTTCACTATAAATATGTTTTATTTATGTTAAAGAATTATAAATATCATTTAAATTTTATTTTTTACTATATATATTACAATATTTAATTGATAAATAAATATATAATTTAAATGATTATAATATTAATGTGTTGTTTCGCAGAAACTCAATCTTGTGCATAATGCAAGCCAAGTCGATGATGCATAAAATATAAGATATTAAATTAATTTAAATACATAACATACTATGAAATATTGGAGTGTTATAGGGTTCCACTATCTATTGTATCTAATCGTGATCTAAGATCTACGTCTAAGTTCTGGAAGATTCTACAACATGCTCTGAATATTAAGGTGAACTTCAGTACGGTTTATTATCCTCAAACTGATGGCCAATCTGATTGCACTATCCAAAAACTTGAGGAAATATTGATAACATTCTCAATATACTTCAAAGGAGGATGCGATCAACATCTTTCTCTGGTTGAGTTCTCTTACAATAATAGTTTCCACTCGAGCATCCAAATGGCTCCTTATGAATCCCTTTATGGGAAGAGGTCTAGAACACCAACATGTTGAGAAGAAGTTGGGGATCGAAAACTCCTAGGTCTAGAAATGGTCGAAGAAATGGTGGAGAAGGTTGAGACCATCCAGTAGCACATTAAAGCTACTCAGAGTCGGCAAAAGAGTTATGCTGATAATCATCGATGAGGCCTAGAGTTAGATATTAGAGACATGGTATTCCTCGGCATATCACTGTGGAAGAGATTTAAGAGATTTGGGAAGAAGTTAAAGCTTATTCCAAGGTACATCGGCCCTTTTGATATCCTTGATCACATTAGGGTAGTGGCCTATCGACTAAAAATCCCACTGAACATATCTCAAGTACATGATGTATTCTATGTATCACTCTTGAGGAAGTAAATACATGACCCATCGCATGTACTCAATCCAAAGGTGGTACCATTGGAGAATGACCACTCCTATAAATAGAAGTCAGTGAAGATCTTAGATCGTAGGGAAAAATTTATGCGAAATAAGACAATTCCCTACATCAATGTGTTGCGGAAAAACCACAAGTTTGAAGAAGAAATGTGGGAATTAGAGGAAAAGATGAAGAAGAGTTACCCTTGTCTTTTTTAGTGTGAGAAAAAGAAAATTTGAGGGTAAAATTTCTTAAGGGGGAAAGATTGTAACGACACAAACTTTTACTAGTGAAAATTCCTCTTAATCTAATTATATGTATTATTATATAAAATGGTTATATAAAACATATGAACTTCTTGGGTTTTATGTTTTTGGATTTTAAAAAAAAAATACTATTAATAATTGTTACCATTACTAATATAGTTGTTGAACAATGATCACATGATTAGTATAAATATAGGGCTTTAACAAATCCAATTTACTCAAACAAAGGAAGTGATGGCCTTATCTAGTAGAATTGCTCTATACGAAGCCTATTTTTCAGAGCTCAAAAAGGAGGTAGTGTCACTGAGCTTCACGCTAGACCAATCCCAAGATGAGCATCAACACATTAAGCTTGAACAGAATTTCCTATGGGAGAAGTGGAAGTTAATAGAGATTACCACCTAAGTGATGTTATCTGAGTTTCCCCAAGAGTCTATCACCATAGCACGCCTTACCCTTAGGTCTTATGTGGGTGTTATAAGGGGTTATGTAATAAGACTCTATCACTATGATTATGTGTATTATTTTTGTATAAAGAATATACAATCATTTTATTATTTTTACTTTGTAAATGGTATTTAAAGCATAAATAGTATTTTTTAGTTAATATTTAAATTCAAACAAGAAATTTATTTTGATAAATTAATGGATTTTTGAATTAAATAATATTTTAATAAAATATTATTACTAAATTAATTTTTATTAAAAATAAATTATCATATAATTTTTATTAATACAACTGTAATTTTTTATTAAGGTTTGAAAACTGTTTTTATCAAAACCTATGAATTTTCAATAAATGTCGGTTTTTATTTTAAAAGTGAAAATTAAAATATTTAAAAAATTATTTAGATAAAATGAATATTATTTTTGGAATCAGGATGTTGAAATTATCCAATGGTGAATTTTTCTTAATTTTATGAGACAGTTGAATTTTTGGGTAAAAATTAAATACCGATTAAATATATAATGGGTTTTATGACATCATAATGACCCAATGGTGACGTAATAAAATAATATAAAAGGTATATTTGGACAATATATGTTTTAACTTTAAAGTGATGTGATTTTAGATTTGTTTGATTAATTTTAAAATGCCTTGGTGGACCCTCCAAGACTTATAAAACATTTTAACTTTTTAAAATGTTTTCCATGAGAGTGTGACTCAACTCCACATAAGCAAGCCTAACATTTTAATAAGTTCGGTCATTTTCCTTATAAAATATTTTTTTTCCACTCCCCTTTGTCAAAAATCATGGGTTGGTTTGTAGTTTTGATTAGTTTAATGTATAGTGTCCAAAACCTAAATAATAAAGAATTCCCTCTCCTTTCCTATATAAATCCACTCAATATCTCATTCCTCCTCACTCAAACCATTTGGAGCTCAACTAACCCCTGCCCTCATCTCTCTCTAAAATCCTCCTAAGGCACCCCAAGTTCCCAATAAGCCTCTCTCAAGCCTCTCCCATGCCTTTTGCTCTTAGGTACCTGGACAGGCAACGGAAGCTGATGGTCTGGGAAATTAAAAAAAAAACTCGCATCACCGGAGCAATGTTATGACATCAACTCCAATGAGCTATCCCGGTACGGTCTGATGACCATGTGTAGATTTGACAAAGCAAAAAAATATAAAACAAACAAGTACCTTGTTTAGATCTAACGTACGTAAGTTTTTCATAGGTTGCTGGAAACCATTGCTTGAAGACTCTGATGTCAAAGTCCTCCAGATCGTCCACACACACCTTTCGAATATGCATGTGCATCGTTCATTGGAATCCGGGTGATATCATGGTACACCAATGATCTCTTCGATAAAATAGTGATAACCACAAGGCAAGATACTTTGATCCAAGAAGGATAATCTTGAAGTTCTTCCTTTCTTGAGAGAATATCTCTCTAGAATCTAGGAGGAGAGGGAAGCTCTCAAATTTGACACATGAATAGATTTTAAGGGGAGAGACTCTCTCTTACTTATATAGGGGATATCTATAATACCTAGTATGGGTTCCCAGCCCCCGTTTAATATATATTCTCTATATAAGTATTATAAATATTTATTTATGTCAAATTAAATTATGCCATAAATAATATTTATAATTTTATCACTAACTATAATATATATTAAATATATATTACATGATAAACTTGAGTCTATAACTCGACTCACTTATCCTGCAAATATTAAATGAACCTTGGATACTTAAATCCATTCGAATAATATTTTATCTTTTTATTTACTTAATCACTTTTAAATACATATTATAAATGAATTCAATAAATTATTCCAAGCTTGAATAATTAAAAAAAATATTTATTATTTGGTGATCCATAGAACTTGGATAATACTCAGACCCTTTGGAGAGGCCGATCACGTTCTATATTCCTATTCCCAGAATAGGTCAAATTCTCAAAGCGCTATAGTGTGTGACCCTCTAGGCCCCTATCTCAATAGCTATGAATAATATCCACTGACCAAGAGTGGGGTCTAACAACCCATCAAGACCCCTATAGAGATAAGGTAAAGTCAAAGAAATGACTGCATTCCTATGAACATGGTCTGTGTAATATAATATCTTCATCATCAATATCTCAATAAAGCAGAATACACACTAGTGTCATCATCCTTTATCTTTCTTTATTTTATTTGTTGATTTTCCAGATGGTCTTACCTTCCACTACCATGGCCATGGATTTAATGAAGGTGAAACCATCCAAATCAACCAGGCTCAATATATCTCTTCCTCAACTCAGAAGCGACAAATCTTATCTTGATCATTCAATCAATGCCTTGTCACCAATGACGTACCCAACACAAACTACCTTTACATGAATTTATCACCATGGTTTTCGCCTTGCATCAAAGTACACAATTAAACGACATTCATTGATAATGATATCAAGCCTGGAAACCATTAGACATGTCCTTAGATAGGAACAACCAATGACACTTAAAACATATGTTGTTCCTATTATGCGTGTTTTTCCTCATGATCTCAAATATGAGAGATCATCAAGTACGAACTTCATGAGAAGAAGTATCAATGCTTATGATCCCCTAGTACCTAATGGTCACACATCATCTGTTTCCTTTTAGAATGATGTAATTGTACCATAGGAAATTAGTTTAAGATTACTTTCATGGAATCTCTGGGTTCTCATTATAGCATGGGATCTACTATAACCCTTTTACATGACATGTAATCTAAGTACATTGCCATAAACAAAGTAGATGAATAATTATCTACACTATTTATGGAAATATGAACACTTGTATTATAACAAACTGCATACATGTAGTGGTAATCAAATTACAATACAAGTTGGTTCTAGGGAACCAACTTTCAACACTATCACTTGCACTAAAGCCAACTGCTAACTAGTTTCAATCCACTAGCTCTCACATGAGAATAATGATTCTTCTGAGAAATGGATTTAGTTAGGGGGTCTTCCACATTTTCCTCAGTGGATACTCTACTAACTATTACTTCACCTCTTTGAGTAAAATCCCTAAAGAGATGAAACTTCCGAAGAATATGCTTTTTCCTCTGGTGAGATCTGGGCTCCTTGGCAAGAACCACTATAGCAGTATTATCATAATATACTAGAACAGGGTCTGCACTACTAGGCACAACATCAATTTCTAAGATAAATCTGCATATCCATACTGCTTCCTTTGATACATTGGAAGTTGTAATATATCCAGACTCTACTGTATAATTGGCAACCACATCTTGCTTCGAGCTTCTCCAGCTCACTACACCACCATTCAAAAAAAAGATATAGCCTGAATGTGATTTCAGATCATCATGATTTATCTGGAAACTAGCATCAGTGTATCCCCTCACTACTAGTTCCTTATCTCCTCCATACATCAGGAATATATCCTTAGTACACCTCAAGTACTTTAGGATATTTTTAACAGTTTTCCAATGCAGCTCTCCTGGATTGGATTGATATCTACCCACCATTATTAAATAAAAGGTGACATAAAAACAAGTAAATAGCATGGCATACATGATATAACCCACTATAGAGGCATAAGGGATTCTAATCATTCTATCAATCTCCTCCTGTGTTTGTAGACAGGTTTTCTTGGAGATACTTATACCATGTGACATAGGTAACAATACTCTCTTGTATTATTCCATATTGTACCTCTTGAGTACCTTGTCAATATATGTACTTTGACTTATCCCAAGCATCCTTTGAGATCTATCTCAATAAATCTTGATCCCTAGAATGTAGGCTACTTCACCTAAGTCTTTCATGAAGAATCATTCATTTAACCAAGTCTTAACTGACTATATGACTTGTACCTAATTTCCCATAATTAATATGTCATCAACATATAATACTAGGAAAACGATGGCATTAACTTCAACCTTTTTATTGAAAAAAAGGATCTCTTTCATTTTTTATAAAACCAAATTCTCTTATGGTCTCATCAAAACGAACATTCCATGATCTTGATGCCTGCTTTAATCCATAAATGGATCTCTGCAGCTTGCATACTTTATTGGCATTCTTTGACTTGACAAACCCTTCGGGTTGATTCATATAGAAGTCTCCAACCAACTTCCCATTTAGAAAAGTAGTTTTGACATCCATTTTCCAAATTTCATAATCATGAAGGGCTGCTATTGCAAGCAATATTCTGATGGATTTAAGTATTACTACTGGTGAGAAGGTTGCATCATATTCAATGACTTGATGTTGCATGAAACCCTTTACAACCAGTCTTTCTTTAAAGGTATTAACCTCACCATCCATGTCCAGCTTCTTCTTGAATACCCATTTGTATACAATGGTCTTTACATTAGCTGGAGGTTTTTCCAAAATCCAAACTTTATTTTGGTACATGGACTCCATCTTAGAATTCATGGCTTCTTTCCATTTAGTAGCTTATTTTCCTTCTACTGCTTCCTTGTAGGTTAAGGTTCATCATCCTCAAGGACTAATGTGTCACCTGACTCAGTGACAAGAAAATCATAACACTCTGGTTCTATAACCTCTCATGTAGACCTACGCAGTATCTGTGTCTTAGGAACAACTTCTTCTTCCACTTTCTCTTGTGGAGATTATTTCTCTACCAACTCTTGTGCATCTGGAGCATTAACATCATCGAAGTCAATCTTTCTCTCACTATTTCCAATATAAATGTGTTCCCTTTCTAGAAATATGGCGTCTCTTGCCACAATTACTTTTCTATCTAAAGTTTTATATAGGTAATGTCCTCTAGTTTTCTTAGGATAACCTATAAAGATGTACTTAGTGCTTCTAGATACTAATTTGTCATTTGGTAAAGTCTTGACAAATTTCTCGCACCCCCATACATGTATGTGTGACAGACTGGGTTTCTTTCCATACCATAACTCATATGGAATCCCATCTATAGCTTTAGTTGGTACTCGGTTAAGGGTATATGTTATTGTCTACAAAGCGTATCCCCAAAAGGATAATGGAAGAGTTTCATGACTCATCATTGATATAACCATGTCAAGAAAGGTCTTATTCCTCCTTTCACTAACACCATTACATTGTGGTGTATAATGAGGATTAAGTTGGGATACTATCCCAAACTCCTTCAAGTGATCAATAAAAGGTTGGTTAAGATATTCTTCACCTCGTTCTGAGCGGAGTGCTTTTATCTTCTTACCAAGTTGTTTTTCTAATTAATTTTGGTATTCCTTAAAAAACTAAAGGAGTCAGACTTATACCACATTAAGTAGATATAACCATACCTACTATAGTCATCGGTAAAAGTAATGAAGTATAAAAAACCACACCTTTCCTCTACTAGAAATGGAACACATACATCAGTGTGTATTAATTCCAGTACCGCATTGCCTCTTTCTCTCTTTCTTGAGAAAAGTGCTTTGGTCATATTTTCTTGTAAAAAAGCTTGACATACATCCAAGGGTTCTAACTATACCTATTCTAAATACCATTCTTGATGTAATCTTTGTAATCACTTCTTTTTTACATGACTAAGCCTGAAGTTCCATAGGCGGGTGATATTTGATTCATGTTGGTTGTTTTTGTCATTGATTTCCATTACGGGGTTCATGAGTTCCATCATGTATAAAACATTGTTAAGATGTGTCATACCATAACATATGTTATCCCTATAAAAGAGACAACATTTATTTCCAAACTTGAAATAAAAACCCATAGTGTCTAAACTCGACACAGAGATAATGTTCATGGTAACAGAAGGTACATAATAGCAATTTTTTAAAACTGGAATCAAACCACTTGGCAAGGTTAAGTGATAGTCTTCCACTTCCAAGGCTACCAAAATTTCACCATTTGTATCTCGGTGATCCACTTCACCTTTTTCAATCTTCTTAAACCTACTTGGTTCCTGTATATGAATACAAATGTGTGAGCCACATGCCATATCCAATACCTAACTTGTAGATAAATATATATTTCATTCAATGAAAAAAATACCTGAAGTAAAAGCATGAGTTTTCTTCTTCTTCCCAGCTCTGCAATTCTTCTTCCAGTGGCCTTTCTTACCACATCCAAAGCAGACATCTTCCTACTCATTACTTTGCCTCTGAATCTTTAGCTTCTTTTCAAGATGATGCATTGGTGTATTTGGAATTGACTTGGCCTTAGACCCCTTTTCCTTGCCCTTGTTTTTCTTGTTCACCATAAGAACATATGAATTTGTATTTTTCATATCCTTTTCAGCTTATCAAACTAAATCCAAAAGGTCTGGGAGTGACTTTGTTGTATCATTCATGTTATAATTGACAATAAAATTCGAGAATCTTGATAGTAAAGAGGCAAGAATGAGATCCAATGTTAGTTATTTGTTCAATTTGAACCCAAGGTCTTCAAGCCTCTCAATATACCCAATCATCTTGAGTACGTGAGGAGTGACTTAGTGCCCTTCTACTAGCCTGCACTTATAAATATCACTTGAGATCTTATACCTTTCTTTCTTGTCCCTCTCCAAATGTAATTCTTGGAGATGTGAAAGCATCTTGTAGGCGTCCTCATACTCATTCATTTTCTGTAATTGTTTAGAAAAGGATGACAACATGATGCATTGTACATCAATCACATCGTCTACATGATTTCTCCATTTATCTTTTTCCACCTTTCTTTCTCCCTGAGGAGGTGCAGTGGGAACTAGGGATTTCAACACATATAACTTTCTTTCTTGGTGTAGTACTATGCGCAAGCGCCTGTACCACTCCTGGAAGTTATTTCCAGTCTAGATATTTTCTTTATCTAGAATAGATCGCAGTGATAAAGTACTTGTGGTGTTGGTGATTTCCATCTTAAATCTACATCAGATAAATATTTAGCAGTTAGTACGTTTTCTTGATTATCTTATGACATTTAGGATTAATAAATTATTATATCATTTTAATGTCTCCCACTATTTTAGTGAACCTTAATATCCCTCACTATTAGATTCGGAATACTCTGTCTCTTGAGTATTCTAGTGACAAGGATCCTCAAAACATCACTCATAGTCTAGAAGCTATGGTTATGCCACTACTCGGAGGGTTTCAAGGTAGGCACTAGGTTGGCCAACCACTTGACTTGTGGTTCCTTATGTTGTTGAGTAAGGTCTCAGATTTTAGAATCTGAACATGATTCCCTCAACATATGGCATCTAAAGTGATAGCAAGTTAGCTATGGATAATCCTTTACTACTCACTTTAGTTAAGCTGACTCAGTTCACTCATGAAAATGCCCCGGTAGTAAGAGGCACTCTCAACTATGGCTGACGAGCACCACAAACACCCAGTTTTGTTTAGATGTGAGAAATGGAAATCATTTGGACTTAATATATCTTTGATGTATTTTAATATTTATTGACAAATAATCCTTTTTCTATCTATATTTTCAAACTAGATTGTCTCGCTCACAACTGAACATGCAATAGAAATATATTCATCACTTATTTATGCATTTTTTATCTTGTTTACTATTCTATGTGATCAATAAATAATCATGCACTCGCATAAAATAATAAGCAATTTATAAAGGTAAATCATGCAATCTGACGGGTCCTGAGCATTCTATAAAGATCGATCCATAGCAGATCAATCTTGACTTGGGGGGAATCCATACCTGAGTCGACACCTGACTCACGTCGCAGCCATCCCCAGTGCAATGCACTCGGATCCTTTCTGGTTTACCTCCTTGACTTGGCAGGGTCTGTGTCTCAGATCATCATCATTTAATTACAAATTTACTCGCACATAGGTGAGGGGGTCTAGGGGTACAAAATACAGCTTGTGCATTGGACACGCAGGCCCTTATACATATTTTAATTAAAAGATGATTCGTAGACCGTCATTTATCTAATTAATTATTATAATCATCACACGCATTTAATAAATAATTAAATAAACAAATAAACCATACATGCACGGTTCAGTCGCTTGCTCAAGACCAGTCGGTATAATTATGCACAATTAAAAATTAAACTGCAATAAAATATAAATAGTACAAGGGCACTCTAATAAATTTAAATAAATTCAATTAATTTATTTTTATCAGTTCAATTTGTTTAATTTAATTTTAATTCCAAAAATTAAATTAAAACGTTAATTTAATTTTAACTATAAAATTAAATTTAACTATTAATTTAGTTTTAATTATAAAATTAAATTTAACTATTAATTTAAATTTAATTATAATTAAATTAATGTTTTGGATTAAATTAAACTAAACCCCCAATATAATTCTAATTAATTTAATTTTAAAAAATAAATTAATTAAAACTAAATGATAGGGTTACCTCTAGCCGAGAGGAGTCCGGAAGGACTACGAACCGCCGCGAGGGAATCTTACTGGAGCAGGGCTAAATCATGGCGTTACCGTGGTGTGACCACGGCAGGACCATAGCGTGACTGTGGTGTGACCATGGCGTATCTACCCAATCCAGCAGCACCCGCAGCGGCAGCATCTTCCGATCGGCAGTGAACTCCTCCGGCAAGGAGTGGAGGTGTCAGGGCACTGCTCTGGCCAGCCGCGAGGGGCGGCATCCCTCTACTCCGGCCAGCTGCATAGGCGGTGGCTGGCTATTCCGGCATGGCATCGAGTAGGTTGGGGAGAGCCGGTAGTAGCATGAGCATAGAGGCTGGGAAAACCAGGCGGTGCTCCGGTGAGGTGCGGTCTTCTGGCGCGGTCCAGCAACAGCGTGATCCGAGGAGCTCGGAGGAGGAGGCGTGAGGCAAAGGGGACCCGGGATGAGTCAACTTGATCCGGTGCGGCGAGCGGGGTGTGGTTCTGGGTGATGCGACCAGGAAGAAGAGAGGTTGGGCTTGGCGAGGCCGCGATGAAGCATAGGAGACGCTGGGATGCGCGAGGCGAAGGAGACCCAGGGTGAGCTGTCCAGGTGGCGGTGAGGGTCAGGGGTAGCGCAGGAGTGCTCCTGTAGGGGGAGAGTTCCAGGCGGCACCACTAGGGTTTTTCCTAGGGGGGTTGTGCGCCGCGAGAGGAAGAAGACCTGTGGGTCTTCTTCCTTTTTTCTATTGTTTTGTCTTTTTGACAAAACATAACTCCCCTTTTTTAAAATTAAAAATAAAAAAAGGAAGAAGACCCACTTTTGGGTCTTGGTCCTCCCAAAAAAAATATTTTTTTATAAACTTTAAAGTCTAAAGACTTTAAATAAATAAAAAATGACTTGACTCAAGTCTTAAAATACCCCCTTTTAATTTTATTTTAAATTTTAGTAAAATAAAATTATATTATGTTATAATATATTTTATTTAACTCCAAAAAAATAAAAACCCACTAGAAAATTTTTGGGGACCGGATTCCGGCCAAAGCGGGGCAGGATTTCGGTACTTTGAAAACACATAAATAAAATTAAAATTCATTCTTCATTAAATTTTAATATGAATATTTTAAACCTATGATTCAATCCAATTAAATTTTTCAAATGGCCATAACTTGGCCGATCGGAAATGGATCGATGTACTATTAGATCCGTTGGAACCAATTTAATCCTTTGTACTTAAATTTAATGCAATTTAATTTTTCCTTTGACTCTAAAAAATTAAAACCCCCTTTGATACCAGTATTAGGTACTGGTATGGGAAGCGGAAGCTGGTGGTCCTAGAAATTAAAAAAAATCGCATCACCGGAGTAATGTTACGACATTGACTCCGGTGAGCTATCTTGGTACGGTCTGAGAACCACAAGTGTATTTGACAGAGCACAAAAATATAAAATTAACAAGTACCTTGTTCAGATCTGACATGCGCAAGTGCGTCACAGGATGTCAGTGACTATTGCTCAAAGACTCCAATGTCGAAGTCCTCTAGATCTTCCACACACCCCTTTCGAATCTTCAAGTGCATCGTTCATTGGAATCTAGGTGCTAGCACGGTATACCAAAAATCTCTTCGACGCAGTAGTGATCACCGTAAGGCAAGAGAATTCGATCCAAGAAGGATAATCTTGAAGTTCTTCCTTGCTTGAGAGAATCTCTCTCTAGAATCAAGGAGGAGATAGAAGCTTTCAAATTTTACACATGAATAGTTTTTAAGGGGAGATCCTCTATCTTACTTATATAGGGGATATCTATAATACCCGGTATGTGTTCTTGGCCCCCGTGTAATAGATATTCTCTTTATAAGTATTATAAATATTTATTTATGTCAAATTAAATTATGCAATAAATAATATTTATAATTTTATCACTAAATGAAATATATATTAAATATATATTGTGTGATAAACTTGATTCTATAACTCAACTCACTTCTACTGCAAATATTAAATGAAACCTAGATATTTAAATTTATTTGAATAATATTTTATCTTTGTATTTACTTAATCACTTGTAAATACATGTTATAAATAAATTCAACAAATTATTCCAAGCTTGAATAATTAAAGAATTTATTTATTATTTGGTGATCCATAGAAATTGGATAATACTTGGACCCTTTTATGGGGCCCACCAAGTTCTATATTCATATTCCCAGAATAGGGCAGATTCTCAAAGCACTATAGTGTGTGACCATCTAGGCTCGTATCTCAATAGTAGTGAATAATATCCACTGACCAAGGGCGGGGTCTAACAACCCATTGAGGCCCCTATATAGATAAGGTAAAGTCAAAGAAATGAATACATTCCTACGAACATGGTTTATGTAATATAATCTCTTTGTCATCGATATCTCAATAAAGCAGAATGCACACTAGTGTCATCACCCATTATCTTGATTTATTTTATTTATTGATTTGTCCAGACGGTCTTACCTTCCACTACCATGGACATGGATTTAATGCAAGTGAAACCATCCTAATTAACTAGGAATGATATATTTCTTCCTCAACTCAGAAGTAAAAAATCCTATCTTGATCATTCAATCAATGCCATGGCACCAATGATGTACCCAACACAAACTACCTCTCCATGACTTTATCATCATGGTTTTCACCTTGCATCAAAGTATGAAATTAAATGACATTCATTGATAATGATCTCAATTCTGGAGACCATTACACATTTCCATAGATAAGAATAACCAATGACACTTAAAACATGTTGTTTTCCTATTATGCGGATCTGTACTCATGATCTCAACTACGAGAGATCATCAAGTGCGGACTTCATGAGAAGAATTCTCAATGCTTATGAGCCCCCAACACTTGATGGTCACACATCATTTGTTTCCTTTTAGGATGATGTAAATGGACTATAGGACATTAGTTTAAGATTATTGTCATGGCATCTCAGGGTTCTCATTATAGCCTGATATCTGCTATAACCCTTTGACATGGCATGTAATCTAAGGACATTTTCATAAACAAAGTGGATGCAGAAGTATCTATACTATTATAGAAATATGAGAACATATATTATAACAAACTGCATACATGTAGTGGTAATCAAAGTACAATATAAGTTGGGTCTAGGGAACCAACTTTTAACATTGGCTTCACACTTCCAAGTAAGGGATTTCTTCCTTTCTCATTTTTATCCAAATTTCTTTTTATTGTTATACCCTTTTATTTTCAATTAAAAATTTCGGGGTATGATTTATCACCTTTCCCATACTTCCCTTATTATGTTTGAATGATGATAGACCTCTTTCTCTCTCATTAATTCCTCCCATGTACACTTGTTACCATGCCAAAATTCTGTAATGGATTTCTCTCTCCCTATTTACATACAAGCAATTATTTTATATTATGCATCTAAATTCCATTACATATGTTGGAATATTATGTTCCATGATCCCCTTACTGTCCATTTCATGTATAAATTATTAGATACCCCTTTATCTATCATCAACCCATTTTACAATTTCTATTTGACATCGTTATGATGTCAAAGTTACACCAAAATTTCCCATGCCAAAATCATCATGTAAGTGAATACCATACCCATTTCTCTATCAAAGGTATTCAAAATTATTCACATGTACTTGTTGATTAAAGAATTACATTTATGTATTCCTCATCTCTTATTCATGGAATAAATTATGATATTTAATGAATCCATGTTGTATGATCTATGTGGAACACTTATTCATGAAATGAAATGATTAAGAAGGGTGTGCCCAGATAGCGCTCCAGTGTATTGGGTAAAGATTAGTATCATGATACATAAAGTGCAATGAGTGTTTGCTCATGCTAATTTAAGTGAAATAAGGTTATACTCGTGCTCTATGTGCAATGAGAATTGGATCATGCTAGTATCATGTTAAATGTTGGTTCCACGTCTCTATTTTATGATAATCATGATATATCATGCCTTTATGTTCATGTTTCTCTTATGATCAATTGATATGCCTATTGCCTAACATGTATTGTATTCTTCATGTTATTCCTTGTTTACTCCCTTACTGGGCTTTATATCTCACCCTTTTCTTATGAATGTCCTCAGGTTATCCCATTAAATGCTAAGTATGAAGGAATGTTGTGGTCATGTAAAAGAAGTTTTCAATAAAGATTTTGTATTTTATATTCTAAGTTGTTATGTAATGTTCTTAATTTCCCAAGACACTAGACCTATTGATCCTTAAAGGTGTCTTAAGTGAAAGTTTGTGTAATAAATCATGTTTAAGTGTGTAATAAAGACCAGTGTTGTTATATCAAATGTGTTGATATTGAAGAGAGATTTTCTCCAATAGCGAGACTGGAGTCAATCAGACTGTTTCTTACCATGGAAATCCAAATATGTTATAAATTGTATCAAATAGACGTAAAGACAGCATTCTTAAATGTAGTATTGGTAGAATAAGTCTGCATTGAACAACCCCTTTGGTTCTTGCTTGGAAATGATGAACTAAAGGTTTCCAAATTAAAGAAAGCTCTCTATGGCCTGAAACAGGAACCATGGGCATGGTACTCTTAGTTGGACTCTAATTTGAGAAATCTTGAGTTTAAAAGTGGAGGAGTGGATCACAATCTCTATGTGAAGAATTCTCAAAAGGATCAGTTCATGGTATTGGTATATGTGGATGATATTATTTTCAGTGGAAGCAGGTAGGTATTAATGTATAAATTTTCCAATCACATGAAATCAGAATTTGAAATGTACATGATTGGTGAACTCACATACTTTTTAGGGTTATAGGTGATTCAAAAGAAGGATTACACTTTCATTTCTCAGGAAAATTATGCAAGATAACTGCTGAAGAAATTCAATATGAATGATTCCAAACCAATTTCAACTCTGATTTTGGTTGGAACAAATCTCAGGAAGCATGAGGAAGGAACTTTTGTGGATCCCACCATGTATAGAAGAATCATTAGAAGCCCACTGTACCTGACAACGACATGGCCAGATATTGTCTTTGCAACTTGCCTTGCGACCCGATTTCAGAGTAATCCAAAGGAAGAAAATATAGAGGCAATGAAAAGAATCATGAGATACATTAAAGGTACACATAATTATGGGTTATACTTTACTATAGGAAGAAATAGTAAATTATCCTCTTTTTCTGATGTTGACTGGGCTGGAGATGTAGTGGACAGAAAGTCCACCAGTGGTGGAGAATTCTATATTGGAAAAAAATGTGTGGATGGATGAGAAATAAATAGGAAATTACTTCTATTAGTACTTCTGAATCTAAATATATATTTTCTACAAAGGAATACACTCAGTTACTTTGGATAAAGCAGCAACTGATTGACATTGGCGATGAGTTGAAACAATCGATGGTGATTTAATGTGATAAAAATAGCACAATTGAACTTACAAAGAATCATATTTAGCATTATTTTAAGAAAAATATTGAAATCATATATCACTTCATCAAGTAAAAATTTGAACAGGGTGTGATTTAAATGGATTATGTGGGAACTAATGAGCAAGTGGATGATATCCTAACCAAGCCACTATCAGCAGTTGTGTTTGAGAACCATCAGTTGAACCTTAGTGTTAAGCCACCTCCCAATACATAAGGAGGTCATGAAACTCCCATATCTATAGTTGTTTTAAATGTTTTAATATGGTTGTGGAAGTGATGCAGGTTTTTAGGGGAGATACAATCCAGGGGGAGTATGTTTTTGAGATCTTCAAGTTAAGATTCAATTCTTTGGATTTATTGACAATGGGGGAGACTGGATAAATTCAATGGATCAAGAATGTTTTTTTATAAAGTATAATTGGATACTTGATAAAGTCAATAAAGAAACAATAGGTGGGAAGGAAAAACATGAGAACTCAATTCATGTCTTCTCTCTTGTTTTATACACTGAGAAAATCTCATGTATACTTAGAGTGATGGGTGAGTTCTTTCTTGAGGTTTTACTTTTTAATTTTGGATGGTTCTTTAGTGAAGTTATTTGGATATTTCCAACAAACCTAAATGAGGAGATTTTTGGAACCAAGGATTATTATTATTTATAATGGTGTCTTGTTTGTGTTTGTTGTTAATCTGCACATGGATGACCAGGAAGTTTGTAAGGAATGTGGTTTTACGATTGAGGCTAAAAGCAGTATTGAAGGTAGAATTATTTCCCAGTGTTTTCCAATTTTTGGGGCCTCAAAATTGGTAATCTATTCATAGGAATGTATGGCATGAAGAACGGAGAAGGAATTTAGTAAAGGTAGAGAATCACATGATCCAAGACATGGATTGCATACCATGTCTGGGAACGGTTTGCGGACTGCATACAGAACAATGGGAATGGTACACGGAGCAGTTCACATAACCAAAAATGGTTTGTAGTGATGGTTCTTAGAGAAGGTGTGTGATATGAGGAAGGATGGAGGTTCACAATATTGCTACAGTTTTCGGGACAGGAGCGGTATGCGGTAGAGGCTATACCGAAATCAAATATTTGGTAAATCTTAGTTTAGAGGATTTTTTTGGATCCAATTGTGCCTATATAAGGATCAGTAATCCCCTTTGTTAAGGATATGGATTAGAGGTTAAATTTTTGGGAAGAAATCTGGTGATATATGAAGTCGTTCATGGAGGAGAAGATGGTACATGGAGAGAACCGTCAGCATAAAGAAAAATAGTCTACGTAAGAGTGTGCATTTTTTGGAGGAAGCTCTCACAGTATATGGTAGAGAAAGGAAGTACGTGGAGCAGGGCGGTATACAGAGAAGCTGAGAAGTACATGGAGTAAGGTAGTACGCGAAGTAGGGTAGTTCATGTAGGAGCTGGATGGTACAAGAAAACAACAGTGGTATGTAAAGGAGGTGATATGTGAACCATACCCACTACTCAGTACACAGAGGAGGTAAATTGGTATGTGAACACCCAAGAAAGCCTGAAAATTAACCAAATTAGTTTGTAAAATTAATTACCATAACCCATCAGTGTGCGGGGAAGTAAATTACATCTATGGGAAATAAAGAGACTTCAAAATAGAATCCATTTACAGTTTAGGATGCATGATTTAATGCTAATCCATTAAAGATACCATCAAGTTGATAAACTGAGTAATGATTTTTCCAACATAGTGAGCAAGGGGGTTCAGCAGAAGTGATCGGAGGGACGCAGTGTACTTTCCCTAAAACCTTGTAAAGTTAGTGCGCCTATAACAAAGTAACTCTACTAAACTTTTGTAATCATTAACTTGTAAAGATTAGTGGTTATTGGGTATGACTAACACACTGTCAGCGTATGCTCCTTGGACGTAGCCCTTAGTGACGAACCAAGTAAAATTATTGTGTCGTTGTTTTTCATGTGATTGTTTGTTCTCTTCACTTCCTCTTCAGACAGATTTAATAGGTTCTTATCAAAGTGGAAACAAGATCCATCAGTTTAAAAGAAAAATTTGGCACCCTGATTTACCCCTCCCCTCTCAGGGTGTTCCGGGTTCCTTCAATGATATCATCGCTCATGTGTACGGTGGACTACCACCTCACGAAGTGATGTGATTTGTTTTTTACTAACGCTTTACATGTAAGGTAATAATGATAAATTTAATAAATATATGTGATATAAAAGACATAATTATGATATTAATAACATATTTATCATTCTAAAAAAAATATCATTTTATTTCTAACATTGAAAAATGATAACATTGTTCGTATATGTGTGCACTATCGCCTTTATGAAGCGATGTGACTCTATTTTCATCACCACACCACATGGATGATATATATAAGTATATTTAAATAAATAATATTTTATATATTATATTATGATAATTTTTTAAATATAAAATATTATTTACCTCCTTTCTATAATGATCATTGAAAAATGGAAATGTTACTCATGCGTATGTATGGTCTACTATCTCCATGATTGCAAAATCATCATTAATGATTGGTATTAAAAGTATAATTGATGTATAAATATGATAATTATGTCATGATTATTATTATGGAGATCATAGAACTATATAATATATGCAAGAACTATATCTTTCATGACAAAACATGCATGATAAAACCAGACAATTAATACCTGAAATAATGAAAATATTGAAATATTATTAACGAATGACATGAAAATTATCATTTTTATTTATTAGACCACAATACACAAAAGAACGTCGCGGTGGTCTGAAGTACTGCAAACCCAGAGCATCATTAACCACGAACTTCATTCCCTCACCTGGAAACGACCCCAAATCAGATAAAGAAAACATACTGCATTCAGTGGTTGCCAGAGAGGCCAAGAAATCAGCGACCATATTTCCCTCCCGCCATGTGTGAGAGACCTCCATGTCAGGCCCAATAAGCATTTTGCATCTCCTAACAGTGTAAGCAATACTCCAAGGAATTTTACCTTTGCCCAGCAGCGCATTACACAAAAGCAAAGAATCAGTCTCCACAGCTGTCAGACAGATATTCCTCTGATAGCACATTTCCAGACCTGCAGCCAAGGCTTGAGCCTCCGCCTGAAGAGAATCACCTCTGCCAAGCTCACCAGCAAACGCAGCAGACACAGAACCCGCTGGATCTCTCACGACCCCACCCCCCCCCCCCCCCCCCCCGCGCATCACCCCCGTGATCATCGAGCCATCCGTGTTCAATTTAAGTCCCTAGCTTGGAGGTCTCCACCGAACCCACTGTCCCTGCCCAGTGGAGACGGCCTGTTGATCGGAGACAACGCTGGAGGCAATGGAGCACACCGATGGCGCTGAACGGCAATCAGGGCACAACCTGACCAGGTCCAAAAAGATATTATTCATTCTGAAAATAATACCCACCTGAGTTACAGAGAAATTATTATGACGGCTGTCGTTCCTTGCCTTCCAAATAGTCCAACATCCTGCTATTAGAATGACAGTCCGAGATTTTCTTTCAGCCCCCCGATTCCCAGCACCTCTAAACCATGAATCGAGGAAGCTATCTTGCGCACCGTCATACCCATCCCAACCGAAGAAGGCTCCAAAAGTCCGCCATATATTTCTGGCCCATTCACTGTCATAGAAGAGATGCCCCACTGTTTCCTGGTTAAAAGACATGCAGCACCAACATCGAGAAGCCATATTAACTCCCATACGTTGCAACCTATCGTCTGTCGGGAGTGCCCTATTCCGTATACGCCACAGCAGAAAATTAAATTTGGAAGGAATCACTTTGCACCACAAGGCCTCCCCCCACAGATCATTATTTGGAATATTCATCGTCATCCGAGCATAATCCTTGATGGAAAAGGCACCCGACGTAGAACCTGTGAAAATGAGCCTATCCTCCTCATCACTAACTACAATGTTGTTGAAAATTTCCATTTGGCTTTCATCAAGGATGGCCTGGAGAAAGCGAGGGTGGCTACTTGCCTCTTTAAAGGATAAATCCGGGACGGGGCAGCCCGGGAACCATAGCCTGCCCACCCCCCAATCAAGCTGCCAGAAGTTGATATTACCTCTTCCCACTATCCATCGAGAATGTTGATGTAAGACCTCAAAGTATGGCTTAATCAGATTCCATATCCTAGAGGAACGTGTCCTCTGAACATTTGCATTCAAGCCATATAAGTCCTGAATAGTTCTACCCCAAAGTGATCGGCCTTCCAAGGCCTCCCAGGCAAGCCTTGCATGAAGCCCTTGCATGGTAGTAGACACACTTCTCAGATTGATGCCCCCTTCGGATATAGGTTTTGCTAACCATTTCCCCGAAGCCCAATGATGTCTGCCTTCCATCTGTCCATCCCATATGAATGATACCATTATTCTTTCCAGATTGAAAATCACTCTCTTAGGAACCTTGAGAGTGGAAAGGATGTGCATGGTAATGGATACAAGGACACTGTTCACCAAAGTAATGCGACCTCCAAATATAATATAATGATTCATTCATAATTAATGGTATTTTAAGTTTCAATTTTAATTATTTCATCCAAGGGAAATTGACTTAAAAATTACCAAGTGGTAAAGAATTTCATGAATCAATTTATTTTCATTGGGTTATATTTCTTCTTAATTGTCTTTAAAATTTTAAGATTATATGTAAAATTACTTTTGATTATATTCTATTTTATTTTCAAATGTTTTAAGTGTATTTACATTCAATACACATGGTTGATTCATTGATTAATCTTCACTTCAATATTATGGTCTTTTTAAGGGTTTATTTCATAATATCATTTTAATTAGGATTGTTTATACGTGAATTTCCATTGAAGAAAATTATTTGATCATTGAATAATAAACCTCTTTAAAAAAATTATCTGGTTATTCATTAATTTTTTAAGTAATAATAACATTTTTCAACTCTTTGGTGCTTAAAATAATTGGGATTTTTTTTTAAGAAAATCTGACTGTAATTCTCTCTTCGATTGGAAATATATTTTCTTCCAAAACCATGTTTTATGAAAATGTTTTAAAAAAATTAACCTTTTCCAAATAATTTATTAAATAAATTTGTACCCATTTTTAATTTTTAAAAAATGTTTTGAAATTAATATTCTTATCATTTTCAAAAACAATTCATGTTTGGATTTTACCAAAAAATGTGAAAGGAATATTTACTTCAATATACTCAGCATGTATGAAATTTATTACTTTCATGACCACTCAATGTTTTAAAACTTACTTTGTAAGTTTAAATGGTTATTTTTGAATAAAATTTTTTTCAAAATGTTTTTTGAACTTTTAGTTTTAAAAGGTAATTTATCAAAATGAAAAGGATATTTTCCTCAAGAATGTTTTTAAATATTTTTTATGATATTTCTATTCATCAATGACAATAAACATTTATTCTTACTCCAATGGGTATATGTTGGATTAATACTATAATTTTTCTTTATATGGATTATTTATGTTAATTTTGAGCTAGTAAAATATTGAGATTCACTTTCTTGATTCATTTTTTTTATTCATTAACTTTACCTTGAAATATTCACTTACCTGTTATTATTGGGCATTAAATTTCCTCTAAATATCCATATTATTTATTAGGTATATGTTTATTTCTTAAGCTATATTCCATTTCTACATATGGTGTTCTATATTAAAAGTTATTTTTTTATTTGGGGAAATATTGATAAATATGTATCCTTTACTCAATACAGATATTTGATGATAAGGCATATTTATTCATGAATTAAATTGATTATTTGATATATGAGGAAATATTTAAACATTTAGATATGTGTGGGGGCTGATTATAGATATCCCATTGATATCTTGGTAGGTATCATGATATAAATCAATAATCTAGAATTAAACAGGTTTTTACCAGTAGTTTTAAACTGTCTTGTGAAAGATCTTGATGATAAAGGTATCATGTGCCTGAGACATTATGTCCAATAATTAAGCATTACTTCATTAAGAATTAATTTATTATTATCCATGATAGTTTTAAAATGATATTATCTTTGGATTCATTTGGCCCGAATGGCCCAAAGGCCTTCATTTTTATTGATTTTTGATAACCCCCCTTTCAAGGGGTGAAGGGGAACCCTTACAAGGCCCATAGGATTAGAGATTACATGGCCCGTAGGCTTAAGATATTACATGACCTGAAGGTCTTAGGGAATTCAACTAGACTATAACTACAAGGAACTGCCCCTCCCCAGCATCTACATCGTGATGATATCTCTCCACCTTCACATGGCCATCTAGCTAGGATTATCGTGCAAGAACAGGCTGGTACTGATGGTGTATCCATACCCTCTCATTCTTCTAAATACATTTGGTTCTGCTCTTGTGAGTTCACTTGCTCTTAATTCTCCTCTAGGGTTGCTCCTTTTTTGTAGAGTCTGTTTAGGGCAATTTCAATGATCATGTGTCCCAAAGGCCTTGAGGTGGCCCGAAGGCCTTAAAGGTGGCCCAAAATCTTTACTTACCCAAAGGCTTGGGTGTCCCAAATCCCTTAAGGACTACAATCCCAAACTGGTGGCCCAAGGTGAATAGTTCTGGCATCTACAGTATCAAACAGTACCTTTTACAGTACCTGATACAGTACTGCTACAGTAACCCTTAATTATGCCTCCACCTGGTTTCAAACCTGGGTCTCATGGATGTACTTAAGGAGTCTTCACCAACTGGGCTAAGGCTCATGTTCGGATTCATTTAATTGTTGTTTTATTGATTAAATGTCATGTGTTTTCAATTATTTATCTTTCCATATTGATTGTGTCTTATCTTATCATGATAGTCAAGTTATTTAAATGGCATATGTTTTTAGTTATTTACTTTACCATATTGATTATTCCTTATCCATTTATATACTGGAATGAGGGTTTAGTTATTTACCTTACCATATTGATTACTATTTATTGATTCATAATAGCTTCTGTTGTACTTAACCCTTACCAAGCATTTGATCTCACCCTTATTCATAAAAAAAATATGTTGTAATTTTTGTTTTCAAATGTAATATGGGAATCATGTCTGCATCTATTTTATCAAGACTAATAAACTATTTGGTCCTTCAGGATGTGATTCCTTATATCTTATTCAGATTTAATAAAGAAGACACCAGCTCTAGGATACTAGGTTCTAGGTCACTATAGTTGGTATCATAGGAAGTTTAGTAGAAACCATGGGAACTAGATTTACAAAAATGTAGATTAAGGATCATAACCCTATGATAGAATTTGAGTATAAGTATACAATAACATCCTAAAGTTTTGGTAAGGTAGATATTATATGGTTTTTCACATAAATACATCAATGTCTATATACTACAAGTGGATTTAGTTTTTCACAGATATACCTAGGGGTGATAACTCTGAAACGGGTGTATTGGGCTTGAACTAGTCATCACCTAGTGAAAAAAAATGTTTCTTACTGCACACCTGGTATGATAATTCCTAGAAATATGTGAAGGACCCCATAACACCTTGAGAGGGGAGGGGTGAATCAGAGTGTCAACTTTTTATTGTAAACTGATGGATCTTGTTCCCACATTGGTAGGAACCTATTAAACTTGTCTGATGAGAAAGTGCAGAAAACAAACAATCACATGAAAAGCGAAGACACATCATTTTACTTGGTTCACCTCTAAGGGCTAAATCCAAGGATCATACACTGATAGGATTTCAATTGTTCCAAATTCCCCTAATCTTCACTAGTTATGGAGTACAAAAGTTTAGCACAATCAATTTGTACCAGGCACACTGCCTTTACAAGGTTCTAGGGATAGCACACTACATCTCTCTGATCACTTCCCTTGACTCCCCATTTCTAAATACATTGGGAAGAATATAAACTCAGTTTATTGACTTGAATGTTGCTTCAATGGGTTGGTATTAAATCATGCATCCCCAACTGTATATAGATTCTCTATTGAAGTCATGTTTTCTCCTGTGTAATTAATTCAATTTTCTGCATATTGTTCATTCGCAAACTTGTCCTATATGAAATTGACATCTTCCTCTACATACTACAATGCTCTATGTACTTCACTACACTTCATACTATGAGTGCTGCAAGAACCACCTATGTGTACTGCCTCTGTAAACCACAACTGCGTACTGTCTTTGCAAACTATGTATGCATACTATTTCTTCTCTATGGACCAAATCCTCCTCCTTGAACTATCTTCCACAAACTGTATTTCGTGAACCGTGTACTATGAACCATGTTCCTCAAACCATGTTCCATAAATAGTCTTCTGTGAACCATTCTAGACTTCACTTAACTCCTTTTTAATTTTTAATCAAAGTCTCCTTTGTGGGATTGTCTTCCCATAAACCACTCTAGACTTCACCAAATTCCTCCCGAATATTTAATCTCAGTTTCATGGGACTAATGAAGGAATTATTGCTCCTTATATAGGAAAATAGATCTGCATAATCTATTAAACTAAGATTTACCAAATCTTTGATACCGCACCGCCCTTCCTGTGTATCGTGCATCTCCAGCGAACCATTTTCCCTACATGGCTTGTAAACCACCACTCATCCCTTCGTAATGGAAAAACTCTTCTGCGAACTGATCTCCACCTCGTTTTCACCAAATACAAGACATACCACAAACTGTCTCTTTCAGGAACCACTCTGCCTTATTTTCACGAATGACACGCCATCCTACGAACCATCACGCCTTTCGTGTACTGCGATCCTTCAGCGAACCGCAAGTATTCACAGTGAACCATTTTTCATTCCACAAACTATTCCTATAACATGGTTCGGAATCTGTCATTCCATGTACCATACTTTATGACCCAAAAACTATTCCCACTATGTGGTTCATAGTTTTTTTCCTTTTCTGAAACTCTTCCTTTTCCAAAAAAAACTCTCGATTTTGAGGCCCAAAAATTTGGAAAACACTGGGAAACTACGCCACCTTTAATAATTCTTTAAGCCTCAATTTTAAGACCATTTTCCTTGAAAACTACTTAATCAAACCAATGTGTATTGATAACAAACACAAACCATACTCCATTTCCAAAAAAATAACATCCTTAGTTCTAACAATCTCCCACTTTGGGTTTTTTGTAAATCCACAGATAAATTTAATGAAGCACCTGCAATAATAAAAACTTGATACAAAGTAAAAAACTCATCCAAAAAAACTCAAAGTCTACATGATAAATTCTAATTATAGAAAAAAAAAGTGGGTAGGTGTGAATTGGATTATCATGTCTTGGAATTCTTTAAAGATGTCCAAGTAAGCTCTAACTTTTTTCTCATAACAGTGGATTTTTTTTCATTCTCATTCTCCCCCATTGTAACTCATTGAATTTCTCCTATAACCATAAAAAAATTAATTCTCCATTATTATATTTACTAATGTTGAATTTATAAATTCTCCCCCATTGGAAATAAACCCAAAGACTAGTATTTGAACATGGTAGATCTCAACACACACTCCCCCTGGATCGTATCTCCCCCATAATCATGCATCACATTCACAAACAGATTAAAAAAATAAATAAAGTTGGGGATATGGGAACCTACGTAACCTCCTCATGCACTAGGAAGTGGTTGAACACTGAGGTTTAACTAATGCTTCTCGAACACATGTGCTGACAATTTCTTGTTTAGTATGTCATCCACTTGATCATTAGTTTCAACATGGTCCATTTTAATCATGCCTTGTTCAACTTTTTCCTTAATGAAGTGATATCAAATTTCAATGTGTTTCACAATAGAATGATGAATATGATAATTTTCAAGATAAATTGAACTCCTTTTTCATAGTGAATCACCATTGGTAGTTTCACCTCATCACCAATATCATTCATTTGTTGTTTCATCCAAAGTAGTTGATTGAAATAATTTATAGCAGATATATACTCAACTTCAGCAATACTGATAGAAGTTCTTTCATATTTCTTACTCAATCATACAACACATTTCAGACCAACTAATAATTCTACACCACTTGTGGATTTTCTATCCACTACATCTCCAACCCAGTCAGCATCAGAAAATTATGACAGTTCATTATCCTTCCATGCAGAAAAGTATAAACCATAATTATGTGTACCATGAATGTACCTCATGATTCATTTAACTATCATCATATGTTCTTCCTTCAGATTACTTTGAAATATTTCCACTAATTATGTTGCATAGACAATATCTGGTTGTGATGCAGCTAAGTATAGTAGGCTTTTGATGATTCTTCTGTACATGGGGTGATCCACAGAAGTCACATCCTCATGATTTCTTAGTTTAGTTCCAACTACAATTAGAGTCAATATTGGTTTTGAGTCATGCATATTGAATTTATTTAGAAACTCTATTGCATAATTTTACTTAGAAATAAAAGTTTAGTTTTCTATTGAATTACTTGCATCCCTAAGAAGTATGTCAGTTCACCAATCATAGACATTTCAAATTCTAATTTCTTGTGATTGGAAAATTCATCTATTGATCCTTCCCTACTTCTACCAAAGATAATATCATAAACATACACTAGTACCGTGAATTTATCTTTATAATAACTCTTTACATAGATGTTTTTATCCACTCCTCGTATTTTAAATTCGAGCTTCTTTAGATAAGAATCCAGTCGGGGGTCTACTTCAAACCATAGAGTTCCTTATTTAATCTGAAAGCCTTCATTTTTGTGTTACCAAGAAGAAAAATCACTGGTTTTCCTATGTAGACTTCTTCTTCAAGAACACCATTTAATAAATATATTTTTACATCCATTTGATACACTTTATATCCCCTTTGAATTTCCATGGTAATAAAAAGTTTGATTGACTCAAGTCTAGCCATAGGAGAAAATATCTCTTCATCATCCACACCTTCAATCCATGAATATCTTTTAAACACCAACCGAACCTTATTTATGATCACATTAACATGATCATCATATTTATTCTTAAAAATAAACTTTGTACCAATCACATTATGACCTTCAGTTCTCTTGACAATATCCCATGTTTTTTTCTTGTCGATATGGTTCAACTCTTCATTCATATCTTTAACACATGATTCATCCTTTACAACTTTTTTAAATGAGGATGGTTCCACAATTTAAAGGAATGAAGATCATTCACTATTCATCATTCTCCTTGTATGCATAGGTGTTTTCCAATCCCCAATGATGTTGGATCGATCAATTTCTGAACTTCAATTTCTCCTGTGAGCTTCAGAAGAATTTTCTTCAGCCATGGTTTCCTCTTCTAATTATTCTTCTATGTCAACATCATGATGTGACACTTGGATGTTTTTCATTCCCTCATCTACTTATGTATTTGTATTTGTTCCATGTACACATTCTTCCTCATATTTTATCACATCAACAAATGAATTCCTTGATCCATTTTTGGTTTTATCTTCAATGATATTCACATAGTTTATTTCCATCATTTTTCCAATGCGTTTATTAAAACATTTTTAGGCTTTTATATTAATTGAATATCTAAAGGAAATTCCTTCATATACAGCATCACCATACTTTCCTTTATTTCCTTATTTGTTTCAGATAAAACATTTACTTTCAAAAACTCAAAAATACTTTAAAGAGGGATTTCTTCTATGAAATAACTCAGAGTGTGTATTATTTTTCCCCATATAAATATATATTTGGTTTTGAATATAAATTATAGCTTGAACATCATATTTCTAGTAATAATGAGAGATATGAATCTCAATCATCATAGTTCTAGTCATATTGTTCACCTGTCAATTCTGGCACTCAACAACTCCATTTTTCTACGGATTTCTCATAGCATCTGCCTCATGTTGTATCCCATGTTTCTCCATGTAGTTTTCAAACTCAATGGATGTATATTCTCCAAAATTATTGGAATGCAGAACTTTGATTGTTCATCCTATATCATTATCAGTTATTCGGCGATAAGTTTTCATGAAATCAAGCACTTTTTATTTCCTATGTATAACCATCACACGAGCCATTCTACTATAATAATCAATGAAAATAATGAATTTCCTTTCTCCATGAGTTCCAGCAACATTTATCAGACCGCATATGTATGGATGAATGATATCAAGAATATTTGATGCCCTTTTCTTCTTTGGCCAATATGAACTGCAGAACAATGTCCCTTAAATGCAAGAATCACTAGTCTTTTATGTTCATGCTTCAGATTGGGGATATCCATGAATATCATCATCTTAGATATCTTTTCCATGTATTTTTTATTGGTTTGACCTATCCTTCAGTTCCACAAGTTGATTTATTCTTCAACATTCATATAACAAATGTTCTCTTTACTATCAACTTGATATAGGTTTCCATCTGTTATTCAACCTTTCATGAGAGAATCCTTAGTTATTTTTTTTATAGAGCATCCCTTTTGATTGAATGTCACTATAAGTACTGAGTCATAGAGTTGACTCAAACTTAGGATATTGCGATGTAACTCGTCCACATAAAGAACTTTACTCTTCTTCAGCTTTTCATTGGTTAGTTCAGTAATTCAACTACCTTTGATCTTCAAAGCACCATCTTTACTAAATATCACTATTCCATCAACCTTTTTCTTGACATTTTTTAACAGGTTTACATTTACTATCATATGGGATGATCATCCACTATCAAGAATCCAAGTGTTGTTGTTCTTGGTAGCTTTGAGAGATACTTCTACAAGGTTGGATTTTTTAATTTTCTTCTTTTACTTCCATGAAATATTAGTTTTAGTAAAGGATAATGATGGATTTTTAAATATCTTTTCTATTTTCATATGTTCATTATACTCACACTATTCTTCTATAGGAGAGAACTTGTTTGTAAGAGTAACATCGTATGGTTAGTGAGTATTGACTTTTCTCTGAGTTCTATATAAATTTTTCCTGTCATTCCTCTGTTAGAAATCAATAGCTTTGTGGTCAAAGTTAGAAAAATGAAAACAATATCCATAGAAACTATTTATTCTATAAGAATTAGTATATAAATTATTTATCCTTTGTTGGATTTCTAGCTCTTACCCATTCAAATAGCTCCTTACCTATCCACAGTATGACATGGTATAGCCTAGATATCCATAGAATTTACATTTCATAAGTGTAAATGTATTTTCACTTCTATTACTCCTCGTGTCAACTTTCTTGGAAGGATAATTTAAATATTTATCATCTTGGGAAACTTGATAATAGCTTTCAGTCCTCCTTTCAGTCTAATTTGAGACTTTCTTTATTTGTACTTCAGGTGTCTTTGTGATATGTCTAACTTTCAGCTTTCCTTTATTTTGGCCCATTTTACTTCCAATATTCAATATTTCAGAATTACAACCAATTCCTATGTTTCCCATTCATGAAGTTCTTTGATCATTCATAACCTTTTCAACTTCATCAGAACCATGCTTAACTCTCTCTAGCAGCTCATCGTCTGAGAATTTTCCAAACTAAATTTTCTTCTTTGTTTATTTTGGACTTGATTCACTTTCAAGTTTACTCCTAAGAGTAAAAACTTATTCTTCAAGTCCCTAAATATTTTTGTACTTCTCCTCTAGTATAAATGTAAGTTCATTAATAACCTTTTCTTATTATTCAATTCAAATCTTTAGTTCAACTATATCTTTTGAGTTTTCAAAAGTTATTGAATGTTCCTTTACTACTTCCTCAAGTTGATCAATTTCAGCCTCCAGTATATCAACATATTCTGATGACTCTTCCATAATTGATTTACACTTTTTTCATCTTTTTCATTGATTCTCAAGCTTAACAAAATCATCCTTAGGTTTCAACTTGAGATCGATATTAGTGGTCAACTGATTATTTATAACTTCATCTCTTGATGGTTCTGATTTTTTAATGGTAGCCATCATTGATGTATGGTGTCACAACTAAAACATTCCATAGGTAACTTACCTTTAAATTTCCCTTTCCCTTCTTGAATTTCTTGGAAATGAGAGAAATAATTTTTTTTCTTCATTATCTTCATCAATGTTATCTCCTGAAATTTCCAGTTTGTCCATGGATTTGAATTCCATTTCCTTGCTTACTCAAGTCATTGCATGTTCTGGTTTGACTTTCATTTCATATTCTATCAGGATGTTCAGCAGATCATCTAGAGAAAGTTTGGAAAGATCCCTTTCCTCAATGGATGACACATTTTCATTGTAAATAGGTGGAATTATTCTTCACAATATCAATTTCTTTGATTTCTTCACAAAGTCCTCATATTGATTCAACAACTTCAGTAATTCAATTGAAAAATGTATCTATATTTTTATCAGGATGCATCTTTAGATCATCAAACCTATTGTAAAAAACTTATAGTTTTTCTTCCTTCACTTTGTTGTCACCTTCATAAATATTCTCTATTTTTTCCCATATAAAATTTTTTAACGTACAACTCATCACCTTTAAATATATCTGATCAGAAAGAGCTTCAGTGAGGGAATTTTGTGATTTAGCATCTGTATCAAGAATTTTATGATCTGTATTATTCATAGATAGTCCATTTGGATTAGTGACCTATATTCCTTGTGAAGTGTCAAATGGGACTTCCATTCCAAGAGATCTTATATGAGATCTCATCATATTATTCAATATCTGGAAGTTACTTCCATAAAATAGGAGTAATCCAGTAACATTCACTATATTCTCCATGTTATAAATGAAGGAAAGATTTAACACCAGCAACCTTTACCCTCTAATACAACTTGAAGGACCCCAAAACACCCTAAGAAGGGAGGGGTGAATTAGGATGTCAATTTTTTCTTTTAAAATGATAGATCTTGTTACCATGTTGGTAGGATCCTATTAAACCTTTCTGATGAGAAAGTGAAGGAAATAAAAAATCACATGAAAAGTGAAGACACGCCAATTTTACTTAGTTCTCCACTAAAGGCTATGTCCAAGGATCATACGGCGATAGGTTTTCAGTCATACCAAATATTACTAATCTTCTCTATTTTTGGAGTATAAAATTTTAGCACAATCACTTTGTTCTAGGATCACTTCCATTATAAGGTTTTAGGGAAAGCACACTGCTTCCCTCAGATCACTTCCATTGACTCCCTCTTTCTCACTATGTTAGGAAGAATCTGAACTTAGTTTATTGATTTGAAGGTCACTTCAATGGTTTGGAAATAAATCATGCACCATAAATTATAAATAGATGCTCTATTGAAGTCATGTTTTCTCCTATGGAAGTAATTCACTTTTCCATGTACTGTTCATTTGTGAACTTTTCCTACGCAAACTAGACTACTTCCTCCATATACTACAGTGCTCCACATACTGAACTATAGTGCATACTATGAGTGTTGTGAAAACCACCTCTGCGTACTACCTCCGCAAACTGTGACCATGTACTA
Organism: Viscum album; assembly: GCA_963277665.1. Classification (NCBI taxonomy): domain Eukaryota; kingdom Viridiplantae; phylum Streptophyta; class Magnoliopsida; order Santalales; family Viscaceae; genus Viscum; species Viscum album. The sequence goes on along the minus strand of OY728128.1, from coordinate 2,074,745,931 downwards.
CCTTCCCAAACGGTGTCCACATACTGCTTCTACTCTATGGACTAACACCTCTTCTATGAACTATCTTCTGCGAACAGTATTCCACGAACGATGTTCCACAAACCATGTTCCTCAAACCATTTTATGCAAACCATCTTCCATGAACTATTCCAGACTTCATCGAATTCCTTATGAATTTTTAATCAAATTCTCCTTTGTGGGTTTTTCTTGCCATGAACCACTCTAGACTTCACCAAATTCCTCCCATATTTTTAATCTTAGTTTTGTGGGACTGATGAAGGGATTAGTGCTCCTTATATAGGAAAATATATTTACATAATCCACTAAACTTAGATTTACCAAATATTTGAAACCACACTACCTTTCCCATGTACCATTCATCTCATGCGAACCATTTTCCCTATGCAGTATGCATACCGCCACTCGTCCCGTCATGGCAGCCAAACTCTTCTACAAACTATTCTCCACCTCATTTTCACCAATGAAAATCCATCCCACAAACTGTCTCTTATGAAAACCTATCCACATCATTTTCATGAATGAAACACCATCCCGCAAACCATCACGCCATCCACATACTGTAAGCCTTATCGCAAACCACAAGTCTTCACCGTGAACCATTTTTCATTATGTGAACTATTCCTGCAACATGGTTCATGGTCTTCTATTCCACATACCATATTTCATGACCCACAAATTATTCCCGCTATGTGTTCTACAGTTCTTTTCCTTTTCTGAAACTCTTTATTTTTCAAAAACAAAATCCTGATTTTGAGGCCCAAAAATTTGGCAAACACTAGGAAACTGTGCCACCTTAAATACTACTTTTAGCCTCAACTGTAATACCACATTCCTTGCAAACTTATTGATCAACCCAATTTGGATTAAAAACAAACACAAACCATACTATATTTCCAAAAAATAATAGCCTTGGTTCTAAAAATCTCCCCCTTTAGGTTTGATGGCAATATGTAGATAAATTCAATGAATCACCTGCAACAATAAAAACCTAATACGTAATAAAAAACTCAACCAACAACACTCTATGTCTATGTGAGTAATGATCATTTAAGAAAAGAATATGGTAATAATTAATTGGATTATCATGTCTTGGAATTCTTTAAAGATGTCCAATTAAGCTCCAACTGTTTTCTCATAACACCAAATTTTTGTTTTTTTCATTCTCATTCTTCCTCATTGTAACTCATTGAATTTCTCCTATAACTAAAAAAACATTAATTCTCCATTATTCTCTTTACTAATATTGAATTTATCCATTCTCCCACATTGGTAATAAACCCAAAGACAAGTATTTGAATATGGTAAATCTCAACACACACTCCCCTTGGATCGTATCTCACCTATAATCTTGCATCACATTCACAAATAGATTAAAGCAGTTAATACAATTGGGAAGAGGGGAACCACCGTAACCAACTCATGCACTGAGAGTTGGTTGAAAACCGAGTTTCAAACGATGCTTCTCAAACAAATGTGTTGAAAATGGCTTGGTCAGTATGTCATCCACTTGATCATTAGTTCCAACATGATCCATTTTAATCATGTCTTGTTCAACTTTTTAATTGATGAAGTGATATTGGATTTCAATGTGTTTCGTACGAGAATGATGAACAAGATTCTTTGTAAGATAAATTGTTCTCTTGTTATCATAGTGAATCACCATTGATTGTTTCACCTCGTCACCAATATCAGTAAGGTTTTTCTTCATCCAAAGTAGTTGATTGCAAGCCTTTGTTGCAAATATATACTCAGATTTAGTAGTAATGAGAGAAGTTATTTCCTGTTTCTTACTCACTATCCCACACATTTCATGCCAATTAAGAATGATCAATCACTTTTAGATTTTTTATCCGCCACATCTTCAGCCCAGTCAGCGTCAAAAAATGTCTACAGTTCATTACCCTTCCCGACAGGAAAGTATAAACCATAATTGTGAGTACCTTGAATGTACCTCATGATTCATTTAAATGTATTCATATGTTCTTCCTTCGTATTACATTAAAATTGGGATTTTAATCATGTTGCATAGAAAATATTTGGTTATGTTCCAATTAAGTACAGTAGGCTTCCAATGATTCTCCTGTAAATGTTGGGATCCACAGAAGTCTCATCCACATGCTTTCCTAGTTTAGTTCCAACCACAATCGGAGTTGGCGTTGGTTTGGAGTCATACATATTGAATTTATTTAGAAACTATCTTGCATACTTTTCCTAATAAATAAAAGTGTATTTTTTCCTTTGAATCACTTGCATCCCCACAAAGTATGTGAGTTCACCAATCAAAGACATTTCAAATTCTTATTTCATGTGATTGGAAAATTCATCGACTGGTCCTTCCCTACTTCCACCAAAGATAATATCATCAACGTACACCAGTACAATGAATTGATCTTTTTGATAATTATTCACATATATATTTTGATCCACTCTTCATCTTTTAAATTTGATCTTCTTTAGATAAGAACCCAGTTAGGAGTACCATGCCTGTGGTGCCTACTTCAAACCATAGAGTGCCTTCTTTAATCTGTAAACCTTCATTTCATCATTACCAATAAGAAAACCCACTGTTTGTTCTATATAGAATTATTCTTCAAGAAAACCATTTATGAAAGTTTTTTTGACATCCATTTGATACACTTTGTATCCCCTTTGAATTTATATGGTAATAAAAATTTTGATTGACTCAAGTCTAACCACATTATCAAATGTCTCTTCAACATCCACACCTTTAATCTATGAATATCCTTTACACACCAACCGCGCCTTATTTATAATCACATTACCATGATCATAATATTTATTCTTAAATATCCACTCTTTACCAATCATATTATGACATTTGGGTCTCTTGACTAGATCCCATCTTTGTTCCTTATAGATCTGGTCCAACTCGTCATTCATGGATTTCACCCATGATTCATCCTTTGCAATTTCTTTAAATGAGGATGGTTCCATAACTAAAAGGAATGTAGATTTTGCACTATTCCTCATTCTCCTTATCTTCGTGGGTACTTTCCAATCCCCAATAATGTTGGATCGGTCAATTTTTTCTCTTTGATTTCTCTTATGAGATTCAGAAGAATTTTCTTCAGCCATGGTTTCTTCTTCTGAGTCAACATCATGATGTGACTCCTAGATGTTTTTCATTCCTTCTTCTACTTATATATTTGGATCTATTCTATTTCAAAATTCTTCCTCATATTCTATCACATCAGCAGACGAATTCCTTGATCCATTTTTGGTTTTATCTTTAATGATCTTCACATTGCTACTTTCCACAATTTTACCAATATTTTTATTAAAACATTCGTAGGATTTTCTATTCATTGAATATCCAATGAAAATTCATTCATCCACAGCATCACCATACTTTCCTTGATTTCCTTCTTTGTTTTAGATAAAACATTTACTTTAGAAAACTCAAAAGTACTTCAAAGGGGTCTTCCTTCCATGCCATAACACATAGGGTGTCTTGGATTCCCCCATATAAATCCCTATTCGATTTTGAATATAAATTGCATCTTGAAAATCCTTTTTCCAGTAATGGTGAGTGATATTACTCTCAATCAACATAGTTCTTTCCATACTGTTCACCTATCGATTTCGGAGCTCAACAACTCCATTTTTTTCAGAGTTCTCACAACAGCCACTTCATGTTGTATCCCATGTTTATCCATGTAGTTTTCAAACTCAATGGATGTATATTCTCCACCATTTTCAGACCGCATAAATTTGATTGTTCATCTAGTATCATTATTAGTTATTTCGTGATAAGTTTTCATGCAATCAAGCACTTGTCATTTCCTACTTATAACCATCACACAATCCATTCTACTATAATCATGAATGAAAATAATGAAGTACCTTTCTCCATGAGTTCTAGCTACATTTACCAAACTACATATGTCAGTATGAATGAGATTAAGAATATTTTATTCCCTTTTCTTCTTTGGTCAATAAGAACTATAGACCAACTTCCCTTGAATGCAAGAATCGCAGTCTTTTCCTTTTCACACTTAATATTGGGGATATCCATGACTATCATCAACTTAGATATATTTTCCATGTATTTTTTATTGATGTGACCCAACCACTAGTGCCACAAGTTGTTTTCTTCTTCAACAGTCATGTAGAAAATGTTCTCTTTATTATAAAATTGATATAGGTTTCCATATATTCTACAACCATTCAAGATAGAATCCCATGTTCTTCATTTTATAGTGCACACCATTTGAATAAATTTCACTATAAGTCTTGAGTCACTGAGTTGACTCACACTCAAAAGATTATGATGCAACCCGTCCACATAATAAAATTTGGTCTTCTTCAGCTCGCCATTGTCTAGTTCAGTACTTCTTCTGCCTTTGATCTTCAAAGCACCATCATTACTGAATATCAATGTTCCAATGACAATTTTATTAACATTCATTAATATTTCTGCATTTATCTTCATATGGGATGAGCATCCATTATCAAGAATCCAAATTATTATATTCTTGGTAGATTTGATAGCTACTTCTGCACGGTTTTATTTTTCAATTTTCTTCTTTTCCTTCTATGAAATATTAGTTTTAGTGAAGGATAAAGATGTATTTTCAAATATCTTTTCCATGTTCATAGGTTCATCATACCCACACTCTTCTTCTAGATGAGAGAACTTGTTTGTAATAATAACACCATCTAGTTAGAGAGTATTGACTTGTCTATGAGTTCTGTATGAATTGTTCCTGCCATTCCTCTATCAGCAATCAATATCTTTATGTCCAAAGTTAGAAAAATGAAAACAATATCCATAAAACGTGTTTCTTCTATAATAATTAGGATATGAATTTTTTATCCTTTATTGAATTCATAGCTCTTCCCTAATCAAATATATCATTTTCTCCTCACATTATGAAATGGTATGGCCTAAATAGCTAGAAAATAGAAATTTCATAAGTGGAAATGTATTTTAACTTCTATTCCTCATCATGTCGACTTTATTAGAAGGATATTTTTACTGTATATCATCTTAGGAAACTTGTTGACAACTTTTAGTCCTCATTTTAGTCTAATTTGATACTTTCTTTGTTTGGACTTCAGGTGTCTTTATGATATGTTCAACTTTCAAATTGCCTTTATTTTGGCCCATTTTACTTCCAGTATTCAATGTTTCATCATTACAAACAATTCCTATTTTTCCCATGCATGAGGTTCTTTGATTATTAATAACCTTTTCAACTTTATCAGAACCACATTTAACTCTCTCTAGGAGATCAGTATCTGATAATTCCAAAACTGAATTTTCTTCTTTGTTTCTTTTGGACTTGATTCATTTTTAAGTTTACTCCTATGAGTAACAAATTCTTGTTCAAGTCCCTCAAGAGTTTTAGACTTATCCTCCAGTATAGATGTAAGTTCATTAATTACCTTTACATATTCTTCAATTATGATATTTATTTCAACTATATCTTTTGAGCTTTCAAAAGTTGTTTAATGTTCCTTTACTACTTCCTCAATTCGATCAATTTCATCTTCTGTTATATCAACATATTATGATGACTCTTCCAAAATTTCTTTCTAATTTTTTAATCTCTTTCATTGATTCTCAATCTTACCAAAATAATCCTTAAGTTTCAACTTGAGATCAACATAATTGGTCAACTGATTATTTCTAGCTTCATCTCCTAATGGTTCTGATTTTTTAACGGTAGCCATCATTGATGCATGGGATTCAGATTTAAACTCTGGTTATTTTTACTCAAATAATTCACTACCATCGTCTTCTTCTTCATAGAAAAAACCTTTATCTATAGTTTCTTACCAAATGTGAAATCTCCCTCTTTGAAAAACCTTTTCTGAGGCTTCTACATGTCTCTATCTTCACTTTCTTTATCATCAAACTTTATTGTGCGTCGAGAGGAAATTTTCCCAAATCTTCCACAATGAAAATAAGATAGAGGTAACTTGACTTCAAATTTTCTTTTTCCCTTCTTTAATTTCTTAGAAATGAGAGAAAGAACTTATTTTTCCTCATTATCTTCATAAATACTATCTCCTGAAATTTCTAGTTTTCCCATGATTTGAATGCTATTTCCTTAGGTACTTGAGTCATTTCATCTTCTATTTTGACTCTCATTTCCTTGTTTACTTGATTCGTTGAATCCTACTAGGTATATGTGAAGGACCCCAAAACACCCTGAGAGGGGAGGGGTGAATCAAGGTGTTAATTTTTTCTTTTAAACTGATAGATCTTGTTCCCATGTTGGTAGGAACCTGTTAAACCTATCTAATAAGAAAGTGCAGAAAAAAAATCACATGCAAAGCGAAGACACTATAATTTTACTTGTGTCACCACTAAGGGATACATATAACAAGAATAAACTAATAGGTTTTCTATCATACCACATTCCACTAATCTTCACTAGTTATGGAGTACAAAATTTTAGCACAATCACTCTTTGCCAGGCGCATTGCCTTTACAATGGTTTAGAGATAGCACACTGTGTCCCTCGGATCACTTTTGTTGACACCCCCTTACTCACTATGTTGGGAAGAATCAAAACTAAATTTATTGACTTGAAGGTCACTTCAATGGGTTGGTATTAAATCATGCATACTTTAATGTAAATAGATGATCTATTGAAGTATTTTTTCTCTTGTAGAAATAATTCACTTTTATACATACTGTTCATTCGTGAACTTGTCCTCTATGAACTGGTATTCTTCCTCTGCGTACTATAGTTCTCTTCATTTTCACTACACCGCGTACTATGAGTTTTTTGAAAACCACCTCCGCATATTTCCTCTATAAACTACAACTACGTATTGCCTTCGCAAATTGTGTCTGAGTACTTCTTCTTCTCTGTGGACCAACCCCTCCTCCGTGAACCATATTATGCGAACCATGTTCCATGAACCGTGTTCCTCGAACCATGTTCATCAAACCGTCTTCCACGAACCATTATAGACTTCACCAAATCCCTTCTGAATTTTTAATCAAAGTCTCCTTTATAGGATTTTCTTCCTGCGAACCACTCTAGACTTCACTGAATTCTTACCAAATTTTTAATCTCAGTTCCATAGAACTAATGAAGGGATTAGTTCTCCTTATATAGGAAAATAGATCTGCATAATCCATTAACCAATATTTAAAAAATCTTTGATACCGTACCACCTTTCCTGCATAGCGTTCATCTCCTGTGATCCATTTTCCCTACGCGGTCCACATACCACCACTCGTCCCTTCACAATGTCCAAACTCTTCTACGAACCAATCTTCACCTCGTTTTCACCAACGATAATCCATCCCATGAATTTTCTTTTCTGTGAACCTCCCCACCTAATTTTCGTGAACGACACATCATCCAGTGAAGCGTAATGCCTTCTGTGTATTGCAAACCTTCCTGTGAACTGTAAGTCTTCACCATGAAGAGTTTTTTGTTTTTTGAACCATTCCCGCAACATGGTTCACAGTCCGCCATTTTGTGTACCATATTTCAGGACCTATGAACTATTCCCACTATGTGGTTTGTGGTTTACTTTATTTATTGAAACTATTCCTTTTCCAAAAACAAACTTCTGATTTTGAGGCCCAAAAACTTAGCAAACACTGGGAAACTACACCACCTTCAATATTGCATTCAGCCTCAATCGTACGACCATGTTCCTTAAAAACTTCTTAATCAACCCAATGTGGATTGACAGTAAACACAAACCATACTCCATTTCCAAGAAATAACAGTCTTGTTTCTAACAATATGCTTAAGATAATTCACATTTTCTTTACAAACAATTATGTAAGATTTGAAATAGATATATACCTAAAGAATCCATTTTTATGATTATGAGATTAGCTATGCATTAATTTTTCAATTTATGTTAATTATTTTAGTAATTTTGGGATAATTCATTATGTTTCATAATTATATGATCTAATCTAGTGTATTCCATCATTTAGGAATGGTTCTTAACAAAAGTAATGGGAACCACATCAATGCATGTAATTCAAATAGTAAGAATGATCATTTCTTTGATGGGATTAAGACAATCTTTCAAAGGGAACTAGTCTCCAAAAAAATCTCATAATATGAGGGAATAGTATCATGTGTTAAAAAGATAGATAAATAATTCTATAAGTATTATGGATTTGAAGGGAAGCAATAGAATAAGTGGAAGGTAGGGGAAAAGAAAAATAAATGGAAGTATGGAAAGAAGGATTTTACAACATGTTATAATTGTGGAAAGAAATACCCTAGTGTTTGCTTAAAAGGAATGAGATTTTTATACAAGTGTGGATATAAATTACATTTTTTATGATTATAAATGGAAATTTTCTAATTTATAATGTTTCAACTTTAAGAAGATGGAGAACTATTAAAATCAATGTCTCAAGCATCAAAGGAATGTACCTCAAAATAATCTAATGGATACTGGTCAAGATTATGAGATCACCATATATGAAGTGGAATGATAAATGTTAATTTTTTGGATTCAAGAACTATGTCATTTGAGTATTTTATCAATGATATCCTAGTAATAAGAATTATGAAATGTATAAGGATTTTACTATAGTACTTTTTCATTGAGGTTTTGAAAGTGTATGTTGAACGATATCGATAACCAAGAAAAATAATTCAGTGGCAAGTTGAAATTATTGAAAAATATATGATTGAGGTAAAGAAAACCCTCAATATGTTCCTGATATTGAAATAATGATGTTGGGAAAAATAGATGATTGATATGGATAAATTTAATTGGATAGTACTAGATACCTTTGGACTGATTAATTATTTGTTAAAAATTGGTTTATACTATCATTTATAGAGTTTATAGCATCTTATGATTTAAGGAATATATCCAATAATCTGTTTTTTACTTAAGGAATAAGAAATCATGCAGGATTTCAATAAGGTTTAATGGTAATTCAATTTATTACCATGTTTCATGAAAATACATGATGAAGGTATTCACATGTTTGATATATTATAATTAAGATATACTTCCTATTTTTTGGGAGATTAATGATAAGTTCATTTTGGAAATCCAGTGACCCTATTTCTAAAGTTTTGGATCTTAATATTTTGGAAGGTTCATAAGGTTACCTATTTATGAAATGGTTTAACTTGAAATTTGGATGGAGTTTTAGAGATTAATATATTACTTCACCATATAGAGACTTACGAATATTGGATAACATGTGCTAACCATTTTATCATAATAATAATTAGAGATCAAAGGAATGACTTATCATTCTATTATGGATAGTATGATTCGTTAAAAGTGAATTTTAGTGCTTTTGGCATAAAAATCTATTTTTCGATATTCATTTCTTAGAGTAAGTGATGAATTATAAATTGATCAAAGCACAAATAAAGGATGAAATTGTGTTTATGAAATAGAAACATATAATATCCCTAGCCTTTTACACATATTATTACATTATTTTAATCATAATTATCCTTAAAATACAAACCAATAATTGTAAAGTCTAGTGTATTTGAAATATTATATAAATAATTAGAAATCACGAAACCAAAATAAAAACTTATTTTATTTAATATCCATAATGAGGTCCTAACACCTTTTAATCCCTTACATCTGTATAGGATAACCTGAGGAATAAATTAACAAAGGTATGAGATAAAAGGCCCAATAATGGAATAAACATAAGAATAAGGCATAGAACATGGGTTATAAGGCATAACATGATGACATAAAAAAGAATGGAATATGAATAAACATATAGAAGAATAACATATATAACATGGGATCATGTAATCATGGAATCATAGTAATGTGGAAGCAACATAAAAACCTACATAATCATGAGTCAAGGCTCATTGTGCATGGAGGATCATGATTCAAGGATAACCACCAAGATCGTTTCACATAGATCACGAGTCAAGGCTAACCGCCAAGACCATTGCACATGACATTTCATGAGACTAAACATTAACCAATGTATTGGAGAAATATCTGGGTGCACCCATTATAAAATTTTTATGAATATGTATGAAACATAAATAATCATACATAAGTAATAAAATATAAACATAAGGGTTACCCATGGAAATAATTGGGTATCATAATCATGTCAAAAGGCATATCAAAAAGAAATATCATAATGGTATCCATGAAAGACTGGATTTAAATAATACATTGAAATTATTAAGGGAAAATAGAAATATATCATGATAATTGATGTAAAACTAAATTTAAAACATGTAAAAATAATGTTTAATAAAATTTATAAATAAAATATTTTAGTGCGATTTAAGGGAAAATTTTCAAGATTCTTTAAAACAGAAAAGGCATAATTGTCTGTATAAAACCAAAAATGAACCAAGATAGTTTTTAATATTAAAATGAGTTATTTTAGAAAAATAATGGTGGATTAAAACATATTATTCAGTGAATTTAAAAATGGGTAACAAATCAGGAAGTTCTCTTTAATCGGTCTTGATTATCAAGAAGAATTGAGAAGGGAACCATTTTAAAACATGTATATCCCCCAAAAAAAGAAGGACGAAATGATATAGATACATGATTTTTAATAATATAAACATAATTTAGAAGAATTATGTAAAAATAAAAAATAATTTCATTGGTTTAAAGAGAGATAAAACATGACCCAAGGAAAAATGGAGGTTCTAAAAGAATCTATTACCTTATGTCTGAAAGTGTTCTCCACTTGAACTTAATGTCCTCTGGAATTCTTCTCCTTAATAACCTCCTTGAGGCACTTGGGTTTGATATTTTATTGAGAATAAAGGATCTTGGATTTGGTTGAGATACTTGGGAAGAGGTTTGGGCATAATTTGGATAAGCTTCAAGTCTTTAGAGGTGTTAGGAAAATAGGTGGTGAGGGTGGTATTTATAGTGGATGAGAGGGGTGTTTTTTGACTATTTAATTCATTAGTTTATTATTTTGGATCAAGACTATAAATATTTTGGATTATTGTGACTAAATATTGTAACTAAGGTATGTGAGTTCTAACCAATTCCCAATTACATCATCCATAACTCAAGCATGACTCAAAAATGCATTTATTCTACCGTAAATTATTGTATTTCATTATTCACCAAAGATTCAGATATTTTAGAAAAATCCCAAAAAATCACCCTAACAATTTTTTGACATATAGAATTCAAAAATTGACTCCATTTTATGAAAATAATTTTCTAAATATAAGAAATTTAATTTTTAATTAAAATCATCATTTACTCAAAAAATACCGATTTTAAAATTATAACTGATTTTATAACACTTTGAAAATTTAATTAAGGTCACATAAAATTATGTTATAATAATAAGACAAAAAAATATCAATTTATGAATATGTTTTATGAAAATAAATTTTTATTTAAATCATTATATTAATTATAAGATTATAAATAAACATTTATGTTTTATAAAAATACCAACACCTAATTTATCAATTTCAAAACATTTATTTACTTATAATATGATATAATTATATCATATATTCATTTGTAACATGGATAAATTTTATTTATACTTTCATAGGTGATATTACTATTCTATTGGTTGGGTTACTATTCCTAAGGGTCACATTACTATTCCATAGGTCATGTTACTATTCCATTGGTTTTGGTTCCTTAATTTCTATAAATACTTATTATTTAATTAATTATTTATTTATAAGGTTTTTATTGTGTTCTATATGTTTTTTTATGTTATTTATACATAATTATAAGAAGTTAATTTTCATTGATAAAATTTTGGGTTGTTACATTCTTCCCCCCTTGTGAAATTTCACCCTCAAAATTTTGTTTAAAAACTATGGGTAAAATAGGTGAGGGTACTTATCCTTCATAGATTCCTATAATTCTCATGTTGCCTCTTAGTACTTATGGTTCCGCTATAGTACTTTGATAAGGTGAGTGGTCTTGTTGCATGTGAACTTTATCTCTATGATCCAAGATATGCATTGATTGCTCCTCATAAGAGAGATCATTCTCCAACTGTAACACCTCTAAATTCAGTACATGTGAGGGATCTGGTATATATTTTTTTATAGGGATATTTGGAATACATTGTGTACTTGAGACATGGTTGGTGGAAGTGATAGTTAATAGGCCACAGCTCCAACACGATCAAGAATCTCAAAGGGTCTGATGTACCTGGGACTTATCATTCTCTTCATCCCAAATATCATGATCCAATTCCATAGAGATATGCATATAAATTCCATGTCTCTAACCTTAAACTCTAGGTCTCATCAATGATTTTCTGTATAACTATTTTTGTTGACTTTGGGATACTCTAATATGCTACTGAATGGTTTTCACCTTTTCTACCATTTATTCGACCATTTAAATTCCTAATAGCTTACATTAACTGAATTCATCCAAGACTAATGGTTTTATACATCTTTTCCTATAAAGGGATTCATATAGATCCATTTGGATGCTCGAGTGGAAATTATTGTTTTAGGAGAACTCGACCAGAGGTAGATGTTGGTCCCATCCTCCCTTGAAGTCTATAAAACACAATCGCAACATGTATTCCAGTGTCTGAATAGTCTGGTCAGATTGGCCATTAGTTTGAGGATTATAGTTCGTACTGAAGTTCAGATCAGTGTTTAGAGCATGTTGGAGACTTTTCCATAAATTGAAGGTGAATCACATATCTCGATCGGATACAGTAGATATTGTTACTTCATACATCCTTAACACTTCTCTGATGTATATCTGTGCAATTTTATCTAGAAATAAGTCCTCTTGAATTGTGATAAATTGATCTATCTTTATAATATGATTCAAAAAAACCCATATAGCATTTTTTTCCTCTAGATGTATTCAGAAGTCTGGTAACAAATTCCATGGTGATGTTTTCCCATTTCCATGTTGGTGTGGGTAATTGTTGCATCATCCCTTTAGAATTTTTACTTTTAGACTTTTCATACTAACATACTAGGAACTTTGATGTATATTCAGTTATATCCTTATTCATATTATCCCACCAATATTTTTATTGGAGATCTCGATACATATTTTTGCTCTCTAGGTGAATAGAGAAATTTGAGCTATGTGGGTCATGTAGAAGCTCTTTCTTTGCTACTAGATTGGATTGTACACATAGTTGTGACCCAAATCTTGTGACTCCTTCCTCGTCCATTTGGAACTATGAGGATTTCCCATTTCTAATAGCTTCCACATTTTTTTGAATTTCTACATAATTTCTTTGAGTATCCTTTATTTTCTTCATGAGGGGTGGTTGAGTAGTCATTTGAGAAATTATTAATGATGTTCCTTCCTTAAAGATTCCCATGTTCATCCTTTAAAGGTATAAAAAGATTAGATCATTCTCAATTATCATTATTGATAAATATGTGGGATTATTTCTACTTGGAGAATCTGCCACCTTATTTTCTTTAACATGATGGTAGTGGATTGAGCAGTCATAATCCTTAATGATCTCTAAGCATCTTCTATGGGCCATATGAATTTCTATCTATGTGAATATATATTTTAGGCTCTTATAATCATTATATATCTCACACTTCCCCCCATAGAGATAATTCTACCAAATTTTCAATGCAAAAATCACAACAGCCAACTCCAGATCATGTATGGGATAGTTTTTCTCATGAATTTTCAACTACCTTGAGTCTTAGGATATAAATTTATCATTTTTTCATCAATACACATCTTAATCCCTTCTTTTAAGCATCATTGTACACCACAAATAGTTCCCTGCTTATTGGTAGTGTGAGCACTGGTGTAGTGATAAACCTCTTTTTAACTCTTTAAAGTAGTATTCACATTCACTAGTCCAAAAAAACTATTCTCCCTTCTGATTCATCTTGGTTAGTGGGTTTGAAAATCATGATAAGTTCTTCACAAATCATCGGTAATACCCAGATAAACCAAGGAAACTACATATCTCTATTATAGATGTTTGCATGGTCCACTCTTCGATTGCCTTTATCTTGTAAGGGTCCATAGATATCCCTTTGCTGGTGATTACACTCCTCAATAATGATACTTCATCCATACATAACTCACATTTTTTTTACTTTTCATATAGTTTCTCTTTTTAAAAATTCTTTACCACAGTATTCAAATTATCCTCATGTTCCTCCTTTATCTTGGAGTATATCAGAATATCATCAATAAAGACTACCAGAAATTTTTCAAGGTAATATATAAAGACTCTATTCATTAATTCCATTAATATTTTTGGATAATTAGTGAGTCATAAGGAAATCACTATGAACTCATAGTTTTCATACCTCATTTGAAATGAATTCTTGGGAATATCTTCCTTCCTCACCATTAATTGGTGATACCCCAATTGAAGTTCCACCTTAGAGAAATACATGGCACCATGTAGTTGATCGAACAAGTCATCTATCTGTGGTAGGGGATACTTGTTCTTTATAATTATTTTATTGAGATTAATATAATCAATACAAAGGTGAATTTATCCATCCTTCTTCTTGATAAAGAGGACTAGTGCTCCCCATAGTGAATCACTCGGGCATACAAAACCCTTTTCCTAATTCTCCTGTAACTACTTCTTCAGTTCTTCTAGCTCAATGGTGGTCATTCTATAAGGTGTCTTTGATATAGGTAGAGATCTTGGAATAAGTTAAATTGAGAACTTAATCTCTCAGTTGGGAGGAAGGCCAGGAAACTCTTCAGGAAACACATCAGTGTATTCCCTCATAATGGGTATGTATTTGGGAATGATTCTCTCATTTGTTTCAATCATTTGAGCTAGATATGCTTGTTCATAAGGAAATATTATTCATAATTGAGATAATGATTCTAATAGAGATTCATCCTCCTCCTTACACTTGTAAAAAATTGGAGGATACCTTAGGATGTGAAGAGTGATCTCCCTTTCCCTATAGTTGATGTTGGTTTTGTATAAAGATAGCCAATACATGCCCAATATAGCATCAAAATCCATCAAAGGAAGTAAAAAAATATTTTCTGGTAGGTTCAATCCATAAACATTAACCGAGGAGGATTTATATACTTTAGATGCAATAATTTTCCCATTTTCTACACTCGTAGATAACTCAACCCCTATATTTTGAGGTGGTGTTTGAATAGTTCTAATAAACATTAAAGATATGAAAGAATGTGTAAAACCATAATCAAATAGTATGTTCACTATTCTTGAATGAATAACCATCGTACCTGTCACCACATCATTTTCAGGCTCCACCTCATCAGTAATGATATAGTATTCCCTTCTTTGATTCCTTGTAGGTTTTTTGTTGATTTTCTCCAACAACCCTTGGTTTAGGGAAATAGTTCGCATAATTACTATGTTTCTTATAGTTGAAACACTGCACTATATGCTGATTGTTGATCTAAAACTTCCCTTCTTCTTCCAAATTAGTGGGATTCTTTATATCCCTTTGGTAGTTATTATCTATATTCCCCATTCTTCCACATTTTAAGCATTTATTAGTTCCCTTTAGATAGTTCCCAGGATACTTCTTCCCATAATTTTGAAACATGGGATATTGGGGTTTCTTTCTATCATGAGATTTATCTATTGATCCACATATATAAAACTCTATTTTCCTATTTTTATCTCTAGGACCATGAGACCACTAAGAGACTCTGATCTCTATTTCAACCTTAAGGAAATAACTTACAATATCTTCATAGCTATCAAAGTCTCAAATTTCCAATTATTTTCATAGACTTGTCTTTAATCCTATAATTAAGTGATCCACATTGATTTGTGTTCATGAAAAAGCTGGAGGTGTGTCATGAAAATCTTGTGAATTTTTCTTTATACACCCCAATAGACTCATCTTCCTTTTGTTTAAGACTGAGGAAATCCCTCTCCATATTAAGATGGAGAGTTTGAGGGAAATATTTATTGAAAAATATTTTATTGAAATCTTACCATTCCATTGAATCAATTTCCTCCTTTGACTTCATGTTCTTGATTAGTTTCCACCACTGATCAGCTTCCCCATCAAAACAATAGACTTCCATCACAACATTCTCTTATCCTGATCACTGGAGGATAGAGAATATATTTTCAATGGATTTAATACACTTTTCTTTAAGGAGGGGATCAGAAGATCCACTAAACATGGGATACCTTTGTCACATAAAGGATTCAACTTCAACTTTATCTTTCTTAGGATAAGGATGGTTTTTCACATGATTCAAGTTATTATTCATAATGTGATCCAGTTGAGCAACTCCTATCATGAAGTTTTCAATGATCCTCCCCATCATATTTTAAATTTCATTAGGCAAATCATCACATTTACTGTTAGCACAGGTTATCCTATTTCCATCCATTAATTAACAAAAATAAAGTAAAATTAGGGGGCTTGAATACTTGGATAATAAGCATATAAAAATGAAACTTTGAACATATAAGGATAAACTTGTAAATGAAAATTATATCCTAACTTGTGATCCCTTAAGTTTAAATTTAGGTTATACATAGTGATAGAATTATCCATAGGTTTCTTACTAAAGTTCTATAGTCCTAATCTCCAAAAATAACTAGACCATGCTCTTATACTAGCTATAACAGCCCTATCCTTTTACATATATTATTATATGATTTTAATAATAATTATTCATAAAATACAAACCAAGGGTCATAAGGTCTAGTGTCTTTAGAAAATTGGATACATAATTAGAAAGTATGAAACCAAAATAAAAACATCTTTTATTTAATATTCATAATGAGATCCTAACAACCTTTGATCTCTTACATATGTATAGGATAACCTGGGGAATACATGAACAAATGGATGAGATAAAAGAACTAGTAAGGGATTAAACATAAGAATAAATCATAGCAAATGGGTTAGAAGGAATAACATGATGACATAAAAAAGGCATAGAATGTGAATAAACATATGGAAGCATAACATATAGAACATGGGATCATGTAATAATGGAATCATAGTAATGTGGAGGAAAAAAAACATGACATAAGTATGAGTCAAGGATCATTGCACATAGAGGATCATGAGTCAAGGCTAACCACCAAGACCGTTGCACATGGATCACAGGTTAAGGATAACCACCAAGACTATTTCACATGATGTCTCATAATACTAACCATTACCTAATGCATTGAAACACTATCTGGGTGCACCCATCATAAAATGTTCATGAATATTTGTTCCACATAAATAATCATCCATAAGGAATCAAAAAAAACATAATCATTACCCATGGAAAGAATTGGGTATCATAATCATGTCAAAAGGTATATCAAAAGGGAATATCAAAATGGTGTCCATGAAAGAATAGAAATAAATCATACATGGAAAATAATAATGGAAAATAGTCAGAGATAATGATAGTTTATGTCAAACTGAACTGAAAACATGTAAAAATAGTGTTTAAGAAACTTTATAAATAAAACATTTTAGTGCAGTTTAAGGGAAAATTTTCAAGATTCTTTAAAATGAAAAAGGCGTGATTGTCTGTATAAAACCGGAAATGAACTAATACATTTTTTCATGTTAAAATGATTTATTTTAGAAAACTAATTGTGGATTAAAATATATTATGGATTTCACTTGAAAATGGGTAAGAAAATGGGAAATTCCCTTTAATCGAGCTTGCTTATCAGGAAGAATTGAGAATGGAACCTTTTTAAAACATGTATATCCCCAAAATAGAAGGATGAAATGATATGGATACAAGATTTTGGATCATATAAATTGAATTTATAAGAATTATATAAAAATAAAAAATAATTAAATTGGTTTAAATAGAGAGAAAACATAACTCGAAGGAAAATTAGAGGTTCGGAAATAATCTCTTACCTTATGTCTGAAAGTGTTCTACACTTGAACTTAATATCCTCTTGAATTATTCTCCTTGATAGCATCCTTGTGGCACTTGAGTTTGATCTTTCATTGAGACCAAAGTCTTTTATATATGGGTGAGATACTTTGGAAGTTTTTTGGGTAAAATTTGGATAAGCTTCAAGGCTTTAGAGGTGTGAAGAAAAGAGGTGGTGAGGGGTGGTATTTATAGTGGAGGATATGAGTGTTTTTTGATTATTTAATTCATTAGTTTATTATTTTGGATATATAATATGAGTAGTATATATTATTATGACTAAATATAGTAACTAATGCATGTGATTTTGAAATAATGGACACTTAACTCATCCATTACTCAAGAATGACTCAAAAATGAATTTATTTACCTTATATCGTAAATTATCATATTTCACTATTCACTAAAGATTCAACTATTTTAGAAAAATCCAAACAACTCCCCCTAACCATTTTTTGATGTTTAGAATTTAAAAATGGACTCAATTTTATAAAAATAATTTCCTAAATATGAGAAATTTAATTTTTAATTAAAATCATCAATTACTCAAAAAAATACTGATTGTAAAATTATAAGTGATTCTATAACACATTGAAAAATTAATTAAGGTCTCATAAAATTATGTTATAATCATAAGACAAAAAATATCAATTTATGAATATATTTTATGAAAATAAATTTTCTTTTAAATCATTATATTAATTATAATATTGTAAATAAATATTTACATTTTATAAAAATACTTACACTTAATTTATCATTTTCAAAACATTTATTTACTTATAATATGATATAATTATATCATATTTTCATTTATAAGATGGATAAATTTTATTTATACTTTCATAGGTGAGCTTACTATTCTATTAGTTGGGTTACTATTCTTAAGGGTCACAATACTATTCCATAGGTCATGTTACTATTCCATTGGTTTAAGTTCCTTAATTTATATAAATACTTCTTATTTCATTCTTTATTTATTTATAAAGTTTTTATTTTGTTATATTGATAGAGCTAATTTTTTCCACATTTTTTGTATGCATTTTAATTATTTTAACCTTCCCAAATTATCAATTTGAGATTATATGGATCAATTTTGGATTTATGATGTGTTTTGAAAAAAATAGTGAAAAGTGCTTAATTCTAGATTTTTGATGGATTTTTACGCAAGTGTATTTTAGTCATTTATTGAAAAATATAATTCCAAATTGGGTGATTATTTTTTTAGAATCCTTATTTTATTTCCTTTAACTTTTTCTTCTAGACCAGGGGCTGATTCAATCATATAAAAGCTGTAAAAATCAATTAAGTTAAAGAATTTTTTGGGCGAACAACGTGGACCCCACCACCGTAATGAAAGTCCATCTTGACCTAAACACCTTCAATTAATGTTATTACACCTGTAATGGAACAAGGATACATAGGTTCATTTCTCCATTAAATTCCATGGAGTTTTGAATCCATTAATGTGGCCATTGAACGACATATTTTTGAAGGAAGCTGCTTGGAACCTTCATCCAGAAAAATAAGCCATTAATTAAAAAATAATAACTCATACTTCCTATATCCAAATGATCTGAAATTTGGAGGTTGAATGACCAAAACATTTGTTAACAATTTTTATGAATGGGTCCATGCATAAATTGGCCAATTAATGGGTCAAAAACGCAACAACTTTTGAAGGGAAGATTCTACCTATAAAAGGATAGGAGCTCCTACCTCTCAAATCATTCCTTCTCATCCTCACACCATCTGGGGCACCAAAAAGAGGAGTCCAAGGGCCATTTAGGATATATATTTTTATTTTATTTTATTTTTTTGTTTTATTTTCTCATGTAATTCATTAATCTTTTTTATATTAAAGTGTTCCCTTTTCTTCTTCCACCCCTTTTCTCTTCCAATCTAAATCTCATTCTCTCTCTTCCATATTTCCATCATGATATTTATGCACTTCTCCATAGAAAGTGACTAACCTAAGGTTTGGACCCAAGGGATTTTTTCACAATGTTATTCATTATTTCACTTCAAATTGAAAAAAAAATTAATCTTTTTGCGGTGGAGGTGGGAATATTTCACGGGTGCAGTAGTCTTCCACCACGACACTATTTCCAAATCAATTTATTTTCCTTGATTAATTCATTTTCCCTCCATTGTTTTAGGCAAACCCATTATATAGTGGAGTTGGGGTTTCCATAAGGAATGAAACAACATATGTTGGATTTAGGTCTTTTTGGTATAGAATTCTTGGTTGAGGTGTTATCCTAGTTGACTATTGTAGGAGGTGTGGTTTAGTGTGCTGGAGGCATGCTAAAATCACACACTCTTTAAATCAAAGGAAAGTAATTCATTAATTAGGTTTCATAAAATTAATTATCAAATTGAATTTAAATAATAAATAATTAATTAATGAAACCATATTATCCAACCCTAGAACTAAGTGCTTTCTTCCCAAATTTCATTTTATCAGTATCTACATATGCATTTATATTTAAAGTTTTCATTTCATTATTTTAATTGAATGTTTTCCAAAACCCTTAAAAATATTGTTTTCAATAAATATTAAAAAAAAGAATTAGAATAGATAAACTAGAATAAGTGATTAAACCAACTACAATGCTCCTCAAGTGAGATAACCCTAGTCAGCTACTGTGTTGCATTAGGAATATAAATTTTCTTTTTCCACGCCCTACGACAGGCATGCATCAAAACCAGTGTTGTTGCTGGGGAGCTAAGTAGTTATTTCAATCACTTTTTCAAAATTCACATTTTTTGTAAATATTTATCTTTTTTATTTAAAAAAATCTAAAAAAACATTTCCATTATGTATTCAAACTCAAATTATTATTTATGGAATAATTACTCATAGGTATAGGATGAAGAAATAGACTACATTGAGAAGGAACTCCAATGAAGGGTTGATGCTCTAATGATAAGATTCAAACAGAAGGAAATAGTACTAGTAATGTGGATCTCACTTGAGGATTTTATGTCCATGGATGATGAACTCCAGGATGACATAAAAATATTACAGGATAAGAAAAAGAGTCACGAGTCTTCCAGGATTTCAATGAAGGCATCCATGAAGTTGAATCCAAAATCGAGGTGGAGGATCTTGACTAACTACCTCCATCTAGTGATAATAAATTCCAATAGGAACTCTCCACTGAATAAAATATTCAATATAAACCACCTTGGGGAGATTATACATTCATGAACTCCAAATCATTTGATATTTTTGAAACTAATTTGATCATAACTCTCAATTGTTTTGAATTTTCAGAATCGAATGACTCTTATTATTCCCTAAAGGAAGATGATGTAAAATAATATGCACCTATTAAGGAATTCCAAGATCTTATTTAATTAAATGAGCCTATATTAGAGTATCCCCATCATTAAGAGATCCAAGTTTTTGAGCCTGAGGAAATCAAACAAGGGGTTGAAGCCCCCATGATACTAGCACTGGAAGATAAGATGGTTGCACAAGTAGAAACAAAAGAAGAGGAGGTTCCATACTTCATCTTACCCCCACCATGAAAGTTGTTACACATTGAGAAGGGGGAGGATCTTTTGTACTCTATCCAGGGAGTCCTAATCAACAAGAATAAATAACTACAAGTTGGGAAGAACAACATGTGGTGGTTCATGTAAAGAAGATACACCCACCATCAAATTATGGATAACAACTGGTACTTCCCACTGGAGGCAGTAAAAATCTAGGGCCCACTTAGGGGATCATACCAAGATTTATCTTTACATTCTTTTTATATTTCAAATTCCTTTTTTAGATTATTCCAGCATGCGGTCCACTCCTCCTTATCTTTTTGAGCTTTAATGACATGATCCTTGTTCTTAAGTGAGTAATTCTCTTTTATACTTTCATAAATGGGAAAAAGAAGCCCCAAAAATTGGTGAAGAGAACTGAAGATTTATTTAAAAAGGTATTTATCTTTTAATTTTGAACTTTTAAACTCCTTAAATGTTTTTCCAAAACATGTTTTGATCTTTAATGATAAGAATTTCATGCCCAAACTTATATTATTTCTTTACTTGACTTATCTAGGACACATGATTTTCTTAGGAATCCTATGATGACATGTTTTATATTTCAATGTTAATGATATTGAATGAGTAAAATGTAAATTTGAATGTTTAAAGTGAAGCATGGATATTTAAATGATGACTCGTGATTTAAGGGAATTGGTTGATTTATGTAAATGAAATTTCCCTACCATTTTTCATGATTAGAATTTCAGAAATTCATGTGTATTGATTTATTATTATTAATCATGCCTTGAGTGATTTTTCAATACCATGTGTCTCGTTCCTGAGAGGATTTCTAGACCAATTACTTCCTATTTATTCTTGGTCATATTTCTTGACTGATCTTGGGACATGTCACCGACTATAACTTGCATTTAAACTTATCGAAGTTATGACTATGCAAAAACATATTTAAAATGATTGAGGCATCTTTTGAAAATCCCTTATCCTTAAATACCACCTATAAATCAATCCTTCTTTTATCCCATAGAGACCATGAATGAAATTTATAGGGATGAGACTTGTTTCAATCCATTTTTATCCATTCCTAACTTACTCTTGGTATTTTCATGATATTTTAAAAATAAAGTGTGGGGGTGAAGGGAATCATGGTGAAAGGGATGCTATACATTGTAAGGAAAAAGTGTGGGGGTTATATTGTGGTAATTGTAAAAGGTTGTGGAATCATTCATTGTACTTAATTGTTTTCCCCTCTTTAATTAAAAAAAATGAAAAAATGAAAAAAAAACAGAGAAGAGAAAAATGGTTTGTGATTTGGGAGAACCAAAAATCACCATTTTTTAGACTGACGATCTTATAATCGTATGTGGTTAGGTTATGGATGTGACATTTTATCTAATCATAACTTTCTAAAAAAATCACAAAATCACAAAATTTAAAAAAATCAAGAGGGTTCATTAATCATTCATTATGCTTTACTTTGATCATGACCTTACGTTGAGTTTTGGTGGAAGTTGGTGTTTCTACTTTAAAGGGGAGAATTTCATTACACTTTTTGATATCAAGAATTTTACTTAAGAGATAAACTTCATCCTTGAGACTTAATTTTTAAAATCATCAAATCCTATCAACCTTAATCCTCAGAGTTATTTGAACCTTTATTGAAAATTCCTCATGATTTTATGTGCCTTTTGCCTTTACAAAGTGGAGAGTGTAGTTATTTTACAAGATTATTGATAAGAATCATGTTCTCATGATATGATCATAACTCTACTTGAATTTTATCATGAGGGATGAGAGAAAATATTCCAAAGTGAGGTAAATCATGACTTGGCATGTTTAATAATAATTAATTAAAAATCTTGAATGAATTAAAGGAGAAGTTTCATTATTCTTAAAAAGGGAAAAGTAAAATGCATGATTTTATTTTTTTCTTTGAAAAATGGGAAATTAAATTGATATTTTATGTGGATTTTTGAATGTTTTATTTGACATTGAAAATTGTTAATTTTATTACTTTGGAATTTGAATATTGGTAACATTGGTTTCTTTTAAATTTCATGTTGAGATTTTATGCTTGAGGAAAAGCAAGGTTTAAGTGTGGGGGAATTGATGGAGCTAATATTTTCCACATTTTTTGTATAAATTTTAATTATTTTAACCTTCCCAAATTATCAATTTGAGATTATATGAATAATTTTTGGATTTATGATGTGTTTTGAGTAAAATAGTGAAAAGTTCTTAATTCTGGATTTTTGATAGATTTTTACGTCAAGGGTATTTTAGTCATTTAATGAAAAATATAATTCCAAATTAAGTGATTATTTTTTTTGTTATAATACTTATTTTGTTTTATTTAACTTTTTATTTTGGACCAGGGGATGATTCAAAGAATTCATAAAAAATCAATAAAGTTGAAGAATTTTTGGGGTGGACAGCATGGACCCCACCACCATAACGGAAGTCCATCTTAGCCTACACACCTTCAATTGAGGTTCTAAAACCTATAATAGAACAAGGATACATAGTATCGTTTCTTCATTAAATTAAATAGAGTTTTGAATCCATTAATATGACTATTGAATGACATGTCTTTAAAGGAAGCTGCTTGGAACCTTTATCTAGAAAAATCAACCGTTAATTAAAAAATCATAACTCATACTTTTGGTGGTCAAATGAGCTTAAATTTGGAGGGTTAATGGAAAAAACATTTATTAACAACTTTAATGAAGTGGTCTATGTGTGAATCATTCAATTAATGGGTCAACGACATGACATCTTGTGGAGGACAGATTCTGCATATAAAAAGAGAGGAGCTCCTACCTCTCAAATCATTCCTACCTCTCAAATCATTCCTTCTCATCCCCACACCATTCGGGGAAGAAAGGATAGGATTCCAAGGTCCATTTAGGATTTATATTTTTCTTTTATTTTATTTTTATTTTTTGTTTTATTTTCTCATGTAATTCATTAATATTTTTTATATTAAAGTGTTCCCCTTTATTCTTCCACCCCTTTTCTCTTCCAATCTCATTCTCATTCTCTCTTTTCCATATTTCAATCGTGATCTCTATGCACTTCACCATGTAAAGTAACTAACTCAAAGCTCGGACCCCGTAAATTTTTTCATGGTGTTCTTCATTATTGCGCTTCAAATTGAAAATTTTTTAAATTTATTTGGGGTGGAGGTGGGAATATTGCACGGGTGCGGCGGTCGTCCACTATGACACTATTTCCAAATCCATTTCTTTTACTTGATTAATTCATTTTCCCTACCTTATCTTAGGTAAAATCTTCATACAGTGGAGTTGGGGTTTCTATAAGGGATGAAACGGCATATGGGGGAACCAGGTCTTTTTGGGATAGCATTCTCGATTGAGGTGTTATCTTAGTTGACTATTAGAGGAGGTGTGGTTTGGTATGTCAGATGCATGCTAAAATCACACACTCTTTAAATCAACGGAAATTAATTCATTAATTAGGTTTCATAAAATAAATTATCAAATTAAATTTATATAATAAATAAATAATGAATGAACCATTGTTATTCAACCCTAGGACCAAGTGCTTTCTTCCCTAATTTCATTCTGTCATCATCTGCATCTGCATTTAGATTTAAATTTTTCATTTAATTATTTTAATTTCATGTTTTAAAAAACCCTTAAAAAATTCAATAAATATTAAAAAACCAAAAATAATTAGAATAGGTGAAATAGAATAAGTAATTGAACCAGCTGCAACTCTCTTCAAGTGAGACGACCATGGTCGACCACTATACTGCATTAGGAATATAAATTTGTTTTTTTCACACCCTACGACAGAATTGGTTCATCTATCTATGTTTTATTTGACCAAAATTAATAGTTCAAATAGTAAAAAATATTTATCACGGTTAAGGTAAAAATAGATTTATCGGGGGTTAAACTAAATAGATAAGGGTTTAAATGAACTAAAACTTATCTAAAATATATTTTATGACCATATTTAGACCCTATAATTTATAAGGATAAATAATACTCTATTTTTTACCCTTTTTCTTGTGAAAAATATTGGTACACCTTTTTCTTTTAAAAAATGACAAGTGTGCCACTTACCTCACATATAAAAGGCCACCACCACACCTCTCTTCTTCACACATTAAAACCATTTTATTCAAAAAATACCTACCCAAATTACCTACTATAATCCTAGAAGACTTATTTTGGGTATAAATCTAACATAGGAATGATTTTTTTAAAAATCTAAGGAGGTTACCTGAAGAATAGGTAACGTTCTTCAACGAGCATTTTTATATTATTTCTTCCTCCACTTAACTTATTATTAAACCTTGATGATATAATAAAATAAGTATATTTCATATATTTATATTATTTTATGTTAATTTAATGACCTAAATCTCCACTTCAATCAAATGTGTTACAAAATCACCATTCATGTGTACGACAGACTACCACCTCGTGAACCAATGTCATTCATTTTTCTATTACCACCTCTCATTATTGGGTATGATGATGGATATAAATTATATATATGATATTTATAATATAATTATACCTATTTATTAATTATATCATATATAAATTTTTAATTTCCATTCCAGAGGGGATATGATAACATTTCTTGTGTGTACGGTGGACTACTACCTCATAAAGCGATGTGATTCGTTTTTCACTAACGCTTTATATGGAAGGTAATAAGGATAATTATAATGAATATATGTGATATAAATGAAATATTTATGATATTAATTACATATTTATAATTCTAAATATATAATATATCATTTTATTACTTACACTAAAAAATGATAACATCGTTCATGTACGTGTTGATTACCACCTTTACGAAGTGATGTGACTCTCTTTTCATCACCACACGACATGGATGATATATATAAGTTTATTTAAATAAATTATATGGTATATATTATATTATGATAATTATGTAAATATAAAATATTACTTACCTTATTTCCATAATTATCATTGAAAAATGGAATTGTTTCCCATGCATACATACGGCATACCGTCTCCATGATCATAACATACTTCATTTCTCAAAACCATAATTTATGACTACTATTAAAAATATAATTGATGTATAAATATGATAATTACTTCGTGATTATTATTTTTTAGATCATTTAACTATATAATATGTAAAATAACCGAATCTTTCATGAAAAAACACAAATGAGAAACAAGACAATTAATACCTGAAACAATAAAAATAATGAAATATTATTAAAAAATGGGTGATAAGATGTTATTAAAGGATAATATATAATATTATAGATATTAATATGTCTATTTAATAAGTTAATAACATGTTTAAAACTACTATGTATTAGTTTAAATCATGTTCAACCAAAAGTAAGTGTGAGGTAAGGGATTTTGTATCAATTTCCTTTCATTGAGGCACATTTGTATTTTATGCACCAATTTCTTTTATATGGTGTATAAAATTACAATTTCACATTTAATATCATTAATACTTCAAAATTCATGGTATTTTATATTTCAATTTTAATTATTTCATCCAAGTGTTTTTGGACTAAATATTACTTAGTGGTAAGGGACTTCGTCTCAATTTTCCTTCATTGAGGCATATTGTAATATTATGCACATAATTTCTTTTATATGGTGTATATAATTAAAATTTGGAATATAATATAATGATTAATTCATAACTAATATTATTTTAAGTTTCAATTTGAATTATTTTATCCAAGGGTAATTGAATTAAAAATTACCAAGTTGTAAAGAATTTCATAACTCAATTTCCTTTCATTGGGTTATATTTCTTCTTCATTGTCTTTGAAATTATATGATTATGTGTGTAATTAATATTGATTATATTATTTTGTATTTAAAATTTTTTTAATTGTATTTACATTTTATACACATAATTTATTCATTTATTAATCCCCACTTCAATATTATGGTCTTTGTAAGGGTTTACTTCACAATCTCTTTTTAATCAATATCGTTTATACTTGAATTTACATTGAAGAAAATTATTTGATAATTGTATAATAAACCCATTTAATTTTATTATTCTTAGGTTATTTATGATTTTTTCAAGTAATAGTATTATTTTTTCTACTCTTTGGTAATTAAAATAATTTAGAAAATGTTTTTAAGAAAATCCGACTTTATTTCTCTCTTCGCTCAGAAATCTATTTTCTTCCAAAACCATGTTTTCAAAGACTATTTTCAAAAAATATGTTTAAAATTTTCCAAATAATTTATTAAATACATTTTAACCCATTTTTTATTTAAAAAAAAGTAAGGGAATATGCATGTCATTTTCAAAACAAGTCACATTTGGCTTTTACCGAAAATGTGAAAGGAATATTTGTTTTAATATATTAATAATGTATGTAATTTCCTTCCATAATGACCACTAAATGTTTTAAAAATTATTTTATAATTTTAAAAGTTTATTTTCAAAGAAAATTATTTTTAAAATTTTTAGTGAACTTTTAGTTTTAAAAAGTGATTTTCAAAACGAAAAGAGTATTTTCCTCAAGAATGTTTTTAAATATATTTTTATGGTATTTATATCCATAAATAACAAAAACCCTTTATTCTTACTATAATGGGTATATGTTGGATTGATATTATCCTTATTCCTTATATGGATGGTTTATGATCATTTTGAATAAGGAAAGTATTGAAATTCACTTTTGTGAATCCTTTTTGTAGTCATTAACTTTCCCTTGAAATATTCACTTACCTATTATCATTGGAAATTAAACTTCCCATAAATATACATATTATTTATCATGGATATGTTTATTTATTAAATTTTATATCATTTATACATACAGTGTTCTACATTGAAAGTTATTTGTTTATCTAGGAAAATATTGATAAATCCATATCCTTTACTCAATACGAAATTTGATGACAAGGAAATTTAATTTGTGAATTAAATAGATTATTTGATATGTGAGGGATACTTTATACATTTAGATATGGGTGGTCCTGGTTATAGATCACCCCTTGATGCATCGGTAGGTCTCATGATAAAAATCAGTAAGCTAAAAATAAACGGGTCTTTACCAGTAGTTTTGAACCAACTTGTGAAAGGTCTTGACGGTAGAGATATAATGTGCCTGCTATATTATGTCAATTAATTAATAATTTCCTTAATTAAGAATTTAGTTATTATTATACATTATATTTTCAAAATGATATTATCTCAAGATGCATTTCATTCTCGGTTTATTGATTAAATGGAATGTTTTTTCAGTTATTTAACTTTACAAATTGATTATGCCTTATCTTATCATGATAGTAAAGTTATTTAAATGGAATGTGTGTTCAATTATTTACCTTTCCATATTTATTATATATTATATAATTATTTAATGGAATGTTTGTCCAGTTATTAAAATTTCCATATTGATTATTCTTTATTGATTCATGATAGCTTCTGTTGTACTTAACCCTTACAGAGAATTTGAGCTCACCTATATTTTGTTACCTTTCTCAAGAATCCATGAATTTTATTATGTTTAATATGAAAGGATATTCTATAGGTAATAATTTTATTCTTAGGGAAAAAAATTATGTTGTCATTTGGGTTTTCAAATGTAATATAGGAATTATGTATGTGTCTAGTTTACCAAGACTACTAAAATATTTGGTCCTTTGGGATGAAATTCCTTATATATTATGAAAATATAATAAAGTAGATACCAACCCCAAGATAGTATGGTCAAGGTCTCTACAAAAACATACCTTTAATAAGCTTGTAAACTATAAAATTCCCTATATATGGCTTTTCTAATTTTAGTTAGGGGTGTTTAATGGGATGAATCAAGAAAGAGTAGTACAATACCATATGAAATAAGCCTAAAAGTTCTTGGCCCATTTAGGCCTTCATTTAATACAATGTCCAAAAAATAAGTTCAGTCTGGTCCACATTTTAAGTAGACTGGTCAACAGCCCAGCCCCCAATTGTAATTATGAATAAAAATAAATTTTAAAAAGATTAAAAAAATACTTATTATTAAGGATTATTATATATTAAATATATAATAGATATCAAATAAATGATAATTTATATATATATATATATCATACCTAAAAAATATTTTTTTTTCTTAATAAAATACTATATTAAATTGAAATAAAATAAAATAAAAAGGAAAAAAACCATTCTTAGCTCATGGGATAGCTAATATATGTTGAGGTTGATCCACTTAATCCAATAGACTTTTTTACTCCCACCCATTAAATCTTGTTTAAAATGAGGTATATTTTTTCCAGCTAAGTCCACCCTATAAATATAGATCGGCGGCCCTAGATTTTGGGGATGAGGCCTATTAAGAACCCTTAATTTTAGTGACTACAACACTTTATTTTATTATTTTTACTCACACTTTATGTTTCAATATGGTATTATATATTTCTTGATGTTATAAGCTTTGGTAGTTTTGATCTTTATGCACTTCCTATGATACCACCAATCACAAATTTTTTAGCCAATCCAATATTAGTAAAATTTCATCTTGAAGGAAAGTTTAACACTCATCTATATTACTAATAAATTTCTAAATATGGAGGAAAATATAATAACATTTTTTGACAATGTGAAATATAAAAATTATACCAAAAAATTAAATAGGATCCAAGGAACCTATCTCAAACATGAGTTAGTATCTTTGATTTCACTAGTTTGGTAAAGATCTACCACTTTATAAATATTCAATAATCCAAAATTTCAAAATATCCAATTACCCATAAACCCTCTTTTCCAAACCTTAAGAAATCATCCATGGTTTTTTTAGTGTTTATGATTTGGGGAGTGTTGAATTGGGAGATTTTTAGTGTTTTTTTGTTGGATTTTACTCTTCCTCTCTTTTATTTTTTATTTTTATAATTAAAAAATTTTATTTTGATTATTATAAAAGTTGAAAAAATCTATGTTTATTATGAAATTATTTATTCTATGTTTTATGTTTTTTTGTTTTTTTGTTTGATTTTGTTTTTACAAAATATAACAACTCTAATGAAGTTTCTATGTTTATTATGTTTATTCATATTTTTATATTCTATATTGATTAATTTTACTAATTTATAATTGATTCTTATGTATATTAATCATAATGGTTTTTGAAAATTATCCTTACGAAATCTATTAATTTTAATCAAAAAAATTCCAAGTACAAAAAAAATCCTTATAAAGTTTAAGTTTCTGGTTTTTTGAAAAATGCACGAACCTTATTTATATCATAAAACAACATTAATAAGATTAATTTGAACCTTAAGAAGTTTATTCTTTATCCTTACAAAATATATTTTTGGAAAATGATTAGTCCTTAAGAATTTTAAAATAAACCTTATTATGAATGAATCTTTCAATGAATAAACCTTATGCTGAATAAACGTTATAAAGTTAATGAGACTTACAAAGATAAATAACCTTATGATGAATTAAAGTTATAAATATAAATAACCTTATAGAGATAATGAACCTCATAAAGATAATGATAATTACTAAGATAATGAAACATATGAAGGAATGAACCTTATGAAGTTTGTTTTATACCTTAAGAAGTGTAATAGTTTAAAAATTTATATGTTTTTGTTTCACACATTTTTTGTTTTATTTTATTACAGATTAAAAATAAGGCTTAGGCTATGAATTTTGGAAACTATCTTTGAAGGGATAATGGGAAAATCTTTATTTGGAAACCTCATCTGATATAACTTTAGATCATGATTTATTAAACATCAAGGATTAATTCATTGAATATTATTCTATAAATAAAGATTGAAGGGACCATATTAATGATAATGATATAAAAATAGATGATTTTGACTTATATGGTAAAAAAAATTTGATAAATATTGTCTATTTATTTCGATCATTGAGAAATCTACATTGTGCTTCTATGTATTTCTCAATAAAACCAAATTTCCAACAGTTATTTAAAATTATTTTCTATTTGGGTTATTTATTTATTGAGTTTTATTACATATCTATTATTATTTATTTTTAATTGTGTCTAGTTTATGATTTTACCTTACAAAATTAAGTATTGTATCGATTATTCCTCAATTGTAAAAGGTATTTTTTTAGTTGTGTATAAAATTGAAAAGGTAAAGTTTTTGTGGTTAGACCATGGTTCGCATAATGGAGGGTTTATTAAGTTGTTCCTCTGGGTTAAAAAATGTAGGACAGTTGGTTGTGCCTTGGTCCATAGAAAGGTGGGTTTATAATATTTTTTTCACTATTGAGTCAAAAGGATAAATTTAAACTCTTTCTAAACTTATTTTAAATATCAAAATAAATTTATTTAAAATTTTATACTCATCTAACTTTTTATTTCCCAAGTTCTTGGAATGATTTTATTGGAAATTTGTTTTACCGGATATAGAAAACCTTTTCTATCTAATAAATTTTTTCTTTAATTATATTTATTTTTATTTTTTTACATCAGAGGGAATATTACAAACTTCATCAAACATAGATTTATAAAATCCTAGTAGTCAAAGTAAAACGATGTCTATCGAATGAATTTTTACCAAGACTACCAGACAAACTTCATCAGATAGAGGCAGACATGATTTCCAAATGAACTTCTATAAAATCTATCAGACAGAGAAAATTTATTACATCAGATGAACATTTTTTATTCTACTAAAAAGAATCCATATATACTTTATTGGTGTAGATTATTATAAGCATCATACAAAGACATTGTGCTTATATTTCCAACATAATATGGATTTCATTCGATGTAATTGCAACCACCTCTAAGATATGAAGAATATAACCATTGTAAATTTTCATATAAATAGATCTATATTCAAGTATGAGGAATATTTTTTATCATCAACTACATATAGTTTCTATGAAGAGTTTGTGACATCTTGTTATGAGTGAATTCTTCATTATATTTCTTTAGAGAGTTTTTCTTAAGTCATCTATGTGCAGACTTTTTGTAAATGCTTTAAGAAGTTATAATTTTATAATAGTTATTTGTTTGATCTGGGCTGATTGGGGGATTTTGAGGTTTGGGAAAACTGATTTTACCAATCTTTTGGATCGAGGGTTTCCATGGATAGGGAAATAGAATATTTTCTAGTCTTATTGATCGAGGACTTTCGGGGCTAAGAAGGAAGACCTTTAAGGTTTCTTTAAAACTGTGGATATATTGAGTTTGATTTAAAATCCCTTTACACTAGAGGTTAAAGAGTGGTAAATTTATTAGTAAGGTTTTTGTAATCTTTTCTTAGACCCTTTATAAAACTTGTTTTACTTTTTTATTCTTATTAACTACAATTTTTACATATTTTTTGTTGTTTATGTATTTAGAAAAGTTTCATACTATTTGATATAAAATTTTCTTAACTCTAAATTTATAAATTATATTGGAATTTCTATGTTTGATTACCTTCATATAATAGTTTAGTGAAAATTTTATGTTTTATTTTATAAAATACAATTCACCCTTCCCCCCCTCTTATAGTGAAATTATAATATTATGATCCAAAAGTTAGTATCAAAGAAGGTTTATGATTATTATAAACTATTACACTGATGTGTATTTATATAAAAGAGTATACTTGTTTTTATGATGGTAGTTTTTTCATTGGGCATTAGAAAATATCTATCCAAAAATAGCACCAATATTTTATGGTATTGATTGTGAATACTAGATAGATCAAATGAAGACTTTTTTTTATCAACACTGTAGTTGATAATTTTATTATGTTAACTAGTAACTATCATATTCCTAGAAAATAGATTACTACTTTTACTAAAGATGAAAAGTTGGAATATTAACTTAAATACCAAGTTAGAAATGCTCTATTGTGTTATATTACAAGAAATGTATATAGTAGGATTTATTTTTGTGAAATAGTGAACAATGTATGGAATAATCTATAGGTTACTCACTTTGGGACCACCAAATTTTTTGAAACTGAAAGAGTAATACTAAAACAATTTTATAGAGATGTTGATTTCTTACTTAGATAATCAATATCCAAAATGCATCAAAGATTTATGATTATTGTTAATATTATACAATCACTTAGAGATAATTACTTGATTAATGAAAATTTAGTTGATAAGATTATTAATATAATGCCTAATTAATGGGAATCTAAAATAATATCCCTTTATAACATGAAGAATCTTACAAAGTTAAGCTTAGATGATATTAATAGTAATCTCAAGCAGTATGAGGGTATATTAAAAATAGATGTAGATAAATCTAAGAAAAGTAATGGAGAATATTTTTCTTCAACTTCTATAGAAATAAAGAAATATATATCAGTAGAGAAAGTTACTAAATCATCAAATAAGAAGAAAGTAAAGGTTGAGAAAAAAATTAGTCCACCTGAAAAAAGTTAGAATGAGATTTAAAATCTTTTTAAAAGGATGGTCATGATAGTTGTAAAAAAGTATTTATATTTCAAGAAGAAGAAAATACTAAAGAGAGAAGTAATAATAAGGATACTTTAGAGATGATTTTCTATGAATGTAAAAATCCTAGACACATGATAATAAATTATACTAGGCTAAAAAAATGGATAATAGAGATAAAAGTTTATGAATGTTCTAAAATAACAAAGGCAAGAAAATTTTGAAAGCTTCTGACACTTTAAGTAGAAGTGGAGGTGATACTTCTTTTGAAAATAATTTTGAGAATAGTAGTTATTACCAAAAATATATTTTTTATATTGAAATTACAATGAACATCTCATAGATAAGGTATGTGCTAAATCCTTAACAAATTTAACTTTGAATACAAATTTTCCTAATTTTGATAATGAATATAGCAATTTTTATGAATAAGAAAAACATAATACATATAATGATGAATATTATTTACCTATATTTAAGTAAGTTTCTAGATAAGATTATTTTTTATAAAAATAATAATAAAGTTTCTAAAAAGTTTGAAAATGATTTGGAAGAACTTGCCGGAAAAATTAGTGAATTTCAAAACTTTCCATATAGATTTCAAATCTTACTAAACAATTAGATAAGAAATGTAATCCTCTATAAACTGATGAAAATTAGGATTTGGTTCTGAAACTAAATTCTTAAATTTTTAGTCTAAAAATTTACTATCAAATTTTACCTCTAGGAAGAATATTTTTGATAACATGTACATAAAAGTTGAAACCTATTATAAATAATTATGGGATTGGTTTTATGAATTCAAATCCACATTTTAAAATAACTATTTCATTTCTAAAAGTTCTCCCTTATATACAAGATTTCAGAGAGGTGTACATTGGAAGAACAATTGTTCCTTAAATAAAGTTCAATATTTTAGTTTTCATAAATCTTTCATATCTAAGGAATTGGTAGTTATGTAACATATAAAATTTATACATATGTGGATCTATAAATTTATATTTTCTAATACATATTGACCCAAGTATGTGTAGGTACCAAGAGCTTAACAACAGTAATATATGGTGCATGGATAGTGGGTGTTCTAGATAGATTGGAAATATACAATTCTTTTATAATATTATCAAGATGAAAGGTGGAAAAGTCACTTTGAGTGATAATGATCAAGGAGAAATATATGGTATTTTTTATATTGTTCTTACTGAAAAATAATTAATTTCAAATGTTTTATTTTTTTAGGAATTAAGAACAACCTCATTAGAATAATTCAATTATGTGATGAAGTTTATCTTATAAACTTCAGGAATTATAAATGTATTGTTAAAAGTTGATATGATAAATTTATTCTTTCTATAGATAGGCATTAAAATGTGTACACACTAAACATAGAAGACCCTAGAAGTCAATCTATACCTTGCCTTAGTACCATGGAGGATTAGTCTTTTTTGTGGAAAAGAAGTTTCGGACACTTTAATGTTATAACTTTATCCAAACTTTATATGAAATTACTTGTTAGAGATTTATTTAAGTTAAGGTTTCATTCTTCTCGAGTTTTTTATCCTGGAAAATTTGGAATGAAACATAAGTAAATATTTAAATATATTAGTGAAGTTTAAACTTCTAATGGTTTAAAATCAGTAGATAAAGATTTATTTATTCCAATGTAAACTAGAAGTATTGGTGGAAAACACTATGTATATGTCATAGTTGATGACTACACTAGATATAAATGGTTCTATTTTCTAATGAAAATGTCAGAATTATTTTTCTATTTTAAAAAATTTATTTTCTATGTTAAAAATGAGAAAAGTATACCTTTATTATTTATTCAAAGTGGCCATAATAGATAATTTATAAATTATTATTTTGAAACTTTTTGTAGTAAAAAAGGTATTATACATAACTTCACAACTCCTAGAACACCATAGAAAAATGTTTTTTTACAAATAAATAGATTTCTTTAGGAGATTAATAAAACCATGTTAAGTGAATACTTAATTACTAAACATTTTTTGGATAAAGTATTTCATATTTCCTATTATACTATAAATCTATTTTTACTTATACCTTTTCTTAAATTTTTTTCACAATGTTTCATTTGTTATTAATTATTTGTCAATATGTGTTGGGTGAGTTGATGGTGAGAAGTGGTGATATTTGGATAATTGTTATGAATTCATCTCATAGCATTGGATGTCATTCTTGGATAATTCTCCTCAAAATTATGATTATTTTTTAAGACAATATTAAATAGAAAATATATGTGCTAAGGAATTTGATGAAGTGAACATTGTTGTTATAGGTTGAACAAGACCCTACAAATATTTATTTGTAATTGGATTTCAATAATTCCATGAAACAGTTCTTTATTTCATGAGGATAAGGCCATATAGAAATATATTTATATTTTTCATGAAGAATTATTAGAGAATAATTTTGAGTATACTTTGGCTTGGGTTATGAGAATATTGGGTAAATGTTTTTTATTGGAGTAGTATATTAAAAAAGAGGTCCGACCACACAGTCCACCCTAGCTAGATCAACTGAGGCATTATGGGAGATGGGCTCAACCTTGCACAAGACATCAATCCAGGCCATCCCGCATAGTGGTAGGTGATTGAGTGGGTGAAAATAGCATATTGGTCCAATGTATAGCACCCATAGGAAATCACAATGTATAGATGGGTAGGTGGTCTAATGCGGGTAGGTGTGACCCATGATCCCAAGTTTTTATAGGTGTAGATATAGGAGAATACTCCATTATACTCGTTAAGTAGCCCAAGAAACATGGAACAATATATGGAAGTTGTAGATCAAAGCAAGGTTCGATGTGGGACATGGGAAATGTAGTCATTATTCAGCTACTTGAAAAAGATATGGATAGAATGAGTTTCATATGATGTGATCTATCATGTTCATCTAATCGACTTGAGAGTTCATCTTCAACCTCTTGACACACAACAGGTTCCTATATGTTGTAGTTCATGGTTGAACCTATGATGATCTAACCAAAGGCCTTCATTATTATTATGAGGATGATATGATGAGGCAATGAATCTCCATGCATGCATGCAATGCTCTGCATGAAATCAGGAGTTCATTCAGAACATGCTACTTCCAAATAAAAAATGAGTTTCAAAAGGAATCTTGAGAATTTGATATCCATGAATTCATTTGAGCTTCTAAAAATGAGAATAATCATGTGATTATTATCACAAGCATATTAGGTTTTTTCACATAAGAGAAGGGAAAAAATTAGAATCGTGAAGTCTAAAAGGAAAATTGCATTTAAAATATTGAATATCAAGATCTTAAGGCATTCAATTATTGATTGATATAGAATTATTTTTGGAGGTGAAGGTGGTGCAAATAAAAAGTGTTCACCTATAAATATTGATCTTCTAAGCTGAGAGTATTGTTGCCACTTGAGAAATAGAACTCTCATTTTTCAATTAAAAATTGAGCATCTGTGAACGTAGGTTTTATAAATAAGGTTTACCTGAAGTACTTTTATTCTATAAATAAGAAGATGATCCTATGGACTATTGATTTTTGAACCTTCCACTCAATATTATCATGAATAAACTGATATCTCATACACTATTGATTTTTAAAAAACTCTTTTCCTATCATAAAGAAGAGAAAATTTTCTTCATAATTCATGTACTTTTGTGAAGCACTCTACTGCATGAAAGGATATTAAACAATTATAGTGATCTTGAAGGATACATATCATGCTTTTTTATCATCAATTTCATTAATAAGCACTTTTATGATACATCGAACATCCTTACTATTTCATGAAGGATAATGCATGTTCTCTTTCATGAAGTATGTGAGAAAATTTTCATACATGTGACTACACGCACATTAATTGAGATACCCAATCTTTTTTCACTTAAAGGTAGTGTAAATCTTGATAATATAGTGAAAAAAATAACATAAAATAATAAATACATAAATAATTATGTGTACTAGGGTTTATAAGATGCACTATGCATTACATCATTCATGCATGAAGTGAACTTGGTGATATTATTTTGAGAATTCAAGAAGAGAGAAAATTGAGGTTTTTCAAGTCTTATATTACATAAAATAATAGGTAAGAATTTTTTTCACCAATTTAACACATCTAAGTGAGGCTAGGACTTTATTAGTAGAAGTTAGAATTTCCTGGTCATAGTTGAACTGAGGAAACTGATCATATACAGGTGATCATAATTAATTGAGCAGGACCAACAGACCTGATCAATGGTTTTTGAAGGTACTTGAAGTGTGCATGAGAAGTTTTGATTCAGTAATCTCATGGAGGAATATAAAAGATCATATTTTAGTGTATCAAAACTTAAATAAACAAATAATTCTTTTGGTTGGATATAGAAGTAGAAGAATTTACTTAGTTAGATTTTGGAGTATGATAAGCCTTTCAATCAAAGCTAAAAGCAATAAAGTTTATCAGTGGGAGTTGGGATCAAGTCAAGTATTTTAGTTGGATCTAAAAGTAAGAAGTCTTTCATTTGGATTCAGGACCAAGGAATGTATTTTTTTTAGAGCTTAAAATAAGAAGTCTCTCAGTTGGATCTGGGAGCAGTGTAATCACTTATTTGATAGTGAAGAATATATAACTATGGGGAATAGCTAGTTATAGTAAGGAGTGAGATTTTCCTAAAGCATGTAAATCATGTGTGCTACTTTCTCCATTATAATAACTGTACATGATGATGGGTTAAAAGATAAAATTGATTATATTGAGAATCTTAACAAGTTTGAGAAGTTGAATTTGAAATAAAATTAATTCGTAAAAAGAAACCACAAATTCACCCCTCCCCTCTCAGTGGTCAATTGATCCTGGGTATTTACCAGTGGTATCAGAGCATAGGTTCCCTATAAAGATCCAAATGATTTATTTTTAAGTTAATAATTTAGGAAATTAATGAGCTACCTCATATAAAGATTTATGACAAGACTCAAAATAATATAAATAAAAAAATAGGAAAGGAAGATGAAGAAGTATCTTACAGTAAAGGTAGAGACACCATAAATAGAAGGTAATCAAAGTGGTATATGTTGCAATAATTATTTTGATTATGATTATTCTGAAAAATTATATTCAAGCTATGATTATGATAGATCACTTAGTGATCTTATTTTTTAATTCAAATAACATATAAAGAAAGTTATTAAAGAAGTTATGAATTTTAATGTTAGATATTTCAAGGTACTTATTTCTGATAAAGCACAAATAGAATAAGTGGTTGAATAACTCGAGTGTACACTAAGTAATAAGCTCAAAAACTAAATCAATCTCACATACCTGTTATAATCAAGGGATAAATATTTCATTTATATTAAAGGATAATTTAAAAGGTATTCCTATGAGGAATTTTTTTCTGAGATAGTTTTTGAGGAAGCTTTATATGCATTTGAAAATTTTCACAAAGTTTCCATGGTTGTGAAAGCTACTAAACTAGAGGATAATGAAAATAAGGTAAAGGATATTTATAATAATTTAAAATAATCAAGAAAAATGAATGAAGAATAAATAAAGAATTTAAAATAGGATTGGGAAGATAAGATGAAAATTTTTGAAAATGAGAAGAACTCACTCGATATGATATTTTTAGAGCTAAAGGTAAAATTGAAGAATTGAGAATCACCCCAAGATGGAACTTCCCAAATTACTAGAATAATAGATGCTACCACAAAATTTTGTATTTAGGATCATGAATCCAAGAGGATCATGAGATCATACTCTAACAAAATGGAAATATTATCCAAGATTAAGGTATCCCATAACCTAGAAATTATTTTATGTACTAATATAGTTTCAAGTGTTGGTATAGGTTTTAAACCAAACTTTGAGAAATTATGGATGATGAAAAATATTGATAAACCCACAACATCAAGGTTGTATGAGAAAATATGTATAAATAGTCATTCCTCAAGTAGTGTTCAAATAAGCGGATGCTCCGCTCAAGATTATAAAGTTTCACAATATATAAAATCTAGACAGACTACAACAGATAAGATAAGGAGATTAATATGATATTTTTGGTGTTGCTATAAGTTTTGGAATAAGGCATTGGAATCTTAGAATAATATAATTATTCCTGAAAATAACAGGACTTCATTTATGGGGATAAAATATGAAAAAAAGATAATACATGCCTGAGAGAATAGAAATCCATATAAAATGAATCTATCTACAAAGAATATATTTGAATGATTTGAATATTTATATGAGTATTGAAATAGAATCAGTCACTGTTATGATGAGTGCTGGTATGTACCAATCACGAATGAATCATCTGATAATATGAATAGAAGACAACAATAAAAGTGGAATCAGATCAGAAATAAAGGTGAAAATTCATTCTTGAGATGTGGACAAAAGAAGAAGACTATTAAACAAATTGTTACTGAAATAATAAATTTTGTGACCAGAAATACATCCAAGCTACCAATTCAAAACAAATATGAATACTTAGAATGAGTTTGTTTAATATGTAAGTAAGAGGGTCATATAACTGAGAAATTAATGACAAGTATACCAAGATATATTCCTTGCATGAAAGGGAAGATAATTCAACATATAAATAGTGGTAAGTCATGTAAAAATTCTGAGAAAATAAATAATATCAATAAAGAGTGCCTAGTTGTTTTTTAAAATCAATTGAAATTGGATAAGCAGTTGGAGGAAACTGGAAAATTTTCTAAATCCAAAGGAAAGCATGTGTATTTAGAATTTTTGGTGGAAAAATGTATTCCACACAAATTTTATAAGAAGTTGACTAAGATTTCAGGAAAATAATTGATTAGGTTGAGAGGAAGTTCTAATCATGTATGTTACTTCTAAAGAACAAAAAGGTTCCTCTTTATTACCTTTTTTAAGGTCGGGACCGAAGCCTCATTTTATTATTTAAAGCAAAGGCCTTTTTAGACTAGGTATAGGGATACTCATTACATAGCCCTAAGGCCCAAGTCCAAGTGGCCTGAATACAAGGCTTGAAAGCCCATTTTTTTTGCCCAAAGGGCCCTCAGTGAATAGTACTGCTACTGTACCTGGGCTGCTACAGTTCCGCCACCGCTACAGTAGCTACTACAGTGCCTCCACCGCTACAGTTCCACCATCGCTACAGTTCCACCACTGCTATATTACTGCTATAGTACCCTGCTATAGTGCTGCTATAGTACCCCATAAATTAGTCTCTACCTGGATTTAATCCTAGGTCTTTTGGATTCCAAGCAGGAGCCTGTACCACTAGGGTGCAGGCTCGTTGGCACCTTATTACCTTGTGTGTGTGTGTGTGTGTATATATATATATATATTATTTTATACTGACATGCAGGGAATTGAAGGAGATGGGTGCATCTCTTGAGGAGGAACATTGATTAGCTAAAGCTATTAAATTTTCACTACATAGTGAATGTAGAACTTATGAATAGATTTATAAAAAAAATAAGATGAGGCATGTTAATCACACTTTAATCCCTCATTCTTGATTTTATTAATCATATCAATTAATTTGGAGTTCTTGGTTAATGAAAAGACGAGACAAAGGGGGAGCTATATATTTTTCATCTAGACTTTCTAATTTGTTTGTTGAAGTGTGTGTAGGATTTATCATTTTATTGATAAATCTTATTACTAACATCCCCTAAAATGATAGTTGGTAATTTCTAAGCATGATTTCACATGAATGGTATTTTATAGATAGAGTATACATCCTTTTTTATATTTCACTTGTTTTATACACCATGTTAGTCCATATAAACTTAGAGTTGATTAACTAAAGGTTTTTTTCTAATCGAACCATGTGATATCATCCCTCTCTTAGAAGTATTCAAGAATTAATCTTAAAAAGGAGAAGAACGTGTTTTTGAGAAGAAATATGAGATGAGAATACCCCACTTACCCTTTTCATTTTATTTCCAATAAGGGGGAGAAATTTTGAGCACACATATTAACATTTAAATATGTGTAGAGATGCTGAATATAAAATATAAATGGGGAGATTTTTTGTCCCACTTTTGTATTTGTTATTAATGATGTGTCAATATTTGTTTGGTGAGTTGATGGTGAGAAGTGGTGATACTTAGAGAATTGTTATGGATTCATTTAATGGCATTGGATTTCATGCTTGAAAAAATCTCCTTGAAATTTTTAATTATTATTGAAGATGATCTTAATTGGAAAAGAAATTTTCTAAGGAATTTGATGAAGTGAACATTATTACAATAAGTTGAAGAAGACCTTGAAAATATATATTTGTAATAGGATTTAAATAAGACCGTGAAAATTTTCTTTATTGAATGAGGATAATTCCATGTAAAAATATATTTATATTTTTCATGAAGAATTATTGGAGGATAATTTTGAATATTCTTTGGATTGGGTTATGAAAATATTATATAATTGTTTTTTATTATAGTAGAATATTAAAAAAGAGGGTCAAACACACAAGCCACCCTATCCACCTCAACTAAGGAATTATGGGTGATGGGATCAACCATGTTTAAGGGAGAAAGCCAGGTCAGTCTGCATGTTGTCAAGTGAGTGAGTGGGATAATAGAGCCTATTGGTCTGACACATAGTGCCTATAAAAAAGTGTGCCATGGAGATGGGAAGGTAGGCCAGCATGGGTCGGTGTGGCCCATGATCCCAGGTGTGTGCAGGTGTGGATATGGTAGAGGACACTTTGTTATTCACTAAGCATCCTAGGAAACAAAGAATAATATAAGGAATCCACTGATTGAAGCATGGTATAATTCGGGACATGATAAATGTGGTCATTGTTCATCCTCTTTAAAAAGATATAAATATAATGAGTTTTATATGATGTGATCTATACTGACTATCAGATCAACTCAGGAGTACATATTCAATTTCTTGAGGCTCTATGGGTTATTTTACATCATAGTTCATGGTCTAACCTTCTATGATCAAAAATAAGGTCTCCATGGTTGTTATGAGGATGATATGATGTGGGGAAGAATCTCCATGTATGCATGCTATGCTTTGTATGAAATTAAGAGTTCATTCAGATCATGCTACTATCAAATAAAAATGGAGTTGCAGAAGGTATCTCAAGCATATGATATGCATTAATTAAATTGTACTTATAAAAATGATAAGAATCATTTGATTATTATCTCAAGAATGTGAGGTTTTTTCTCATAAGAAAAGGCAACTTGTTTTTTATAATCCTGAAGTTTAAAAGGAAAATTGTGTTGAAAAATATGAATGTATAGATCTTCAAGAATTCAAGTGTTGGTTGAAATTAAATTATTTTTTGTGGTGAAGGTGGTCTAAGTTATTAGTTATTACCTATAAAAACTAAGCTTCTAATTCAAGAGTGTTATTTTTTCTTTGAAAAGAGAGATCGCGTTTTTCAAATAAAAATAGAGCATCTGTAAACATCTATTTCTCTAGAAAGGTCTCTATGAAGTTTTCTATTTCTGAGAAGAGTAAGAGGATCCCATGGCCTCTTTATTTGAAAACCTCACACTCAAGAGTATTGTGAAGAAATTAAAATCTCACACACCACTGGTTTGTGAGAAACTCTTTTCCTAATGTGAGGAAGAAAATAATTTCTTCTTCTTGCATATACTCTCATGAAGTACTCTGTTGTATGCAAGGATATTAAACAAGGAAAATGATCCTGAAGGAGACAACATACATAATTGAGATCATAATTTGTGTGAATAAATACTTTCACAATACACTGAACATCATCACTATTTCATAAAGGATAGTGCATGCTCTCTTGTATGTAGTACATGAGAAACTTTTCATGCATGCGACTATATGCACATTCATTGAGATACCCAATATGTGTTCACTACAAGGTAGTATAAATCTGATAATCCAATGAAAAAAAATCACACAAAATAATATATCCATAAATAAATATGTGTTCTATGGTTTACAAGATGCACCATACATTACAGCATGCATGCATAAAGTGTACTTAGTGTGATTATGTTGAGAATTCAAGAAGATAACAAATTGAGGTTGTGCAATTCTTGTATTGTATAAAATAATACAAAAGTTTTTTTTTCACCACTTCCACACATCTAAGTGAGTTCAGGACTTCATCAGTAGAAGGAATAATTTCCCGATCATAGTTTCACTGAGGCAACTAATAATATGTAGAAGATCATAATTAATTGATTAAAACCAACTGAACTGATCAGTGGCTGTTGAAGGTAATTGAATTGTACACAAGAAAATTTGATTCAGCAATATCATAGAGAAAGATGAAAAGAAAATTTTATAGTGGTTCAAGCCTTGGATAAAGGAATAAGTCTTTTGATTAAATCCAAAAGTATAATAAGTATCTCAGTTGGAGCCAAGAGCAGGAGAAGTATTTCAGTCGAAGCTAAAAGCATTGAAGTCTCTTAGTAAAAGTTCGGAGTAGGTGAATTCTTTTAGTTATATATGAAAGTAATAAGTATATCAGTTGGATCTAGGAGAAGGATTAGTATTTTATTTGGATATAAAATCAATAAATCTTCCGGTTAGAGTTGGGAGCATTGTAATCACTTGTTTGATAGCAAATAATATATAACTGAGGGGAATAACCAGTTGAAAAAAAGAGTATTCTTTTTTCAAACCTTGTA
The DNA here is from genome assembly GCA_963277665.1 of Viscum album. Taxonomy (NCBI): domain Eukaryota; kingdom Viridiplantae; phylum Streptophyta; class Magnoliopsida; order Santalales; family Viscaceae; genus Viscum; species Viscum album. The sequence goes on along the minus strand of OY728128.1, from coordinate 2,074,701,594 downwards.
AATCATGTGTGTTTCTCTCTCTATTATTATAACTGCACATGAGGTGATATTGAGAGATAACATTGAGTGGATCTAGAAACCTTAACAATTTTGAGGGGCAGAATTTAAAATAAAATGAATTTTTAAAAAGAAACCATTGATTCACACCTCCCCTTTCAGTGGTCAATCCATACTAGAGCTCTATATTAATAAAACTTCTTATGATTTTTGGAAATTAAGAAATAAAAAACTTTTTTACTTCGAAGTCATTGGATGCAAAAGTATTCATCCTGAATACTAAAAATAATTTATATAAATATGATCCAAAATAAAATAAAGGAATTTTTATTGGCTATTCTAAAAATAGTCAGTACTTTATAATTGTTAATTAAAATACAATTACTATTGAGGAAATATTTCATGTTAAATTTTATGAAACTGATCCTTTTTTTAACCCTAAACCACATCTTCATATGATCTTTTTAAAACTAATTTTAAACCCATGTTGGAAAATTCTTCAAATGAGAAAATAACTAAATAAACATTTTTTAAATTTATAACTCTTGAATAAACTCAACATATTATTAAAGAACAGTGTTTTACAAACCTAATAAATCAAATAATAATTAGGAATCATCCTATTGATAAAATAATTGGTGATGTAGATAAACCAGTCAAAACGAAAAAAAAATTAAGAAATAAATGTGAACATTGTGCATTTTTATCATAATTTGAACCTAAAACTACTAATGAGGCTTCAAGTGATGAATATTGGATAATGGAAATGTAGAATTAACTCAAATAATTTTAGAGTAATTAATTTTGGAATTTAGTTGAACATCCTAAATATTTTCATATAATTGGAGTAAAATGGGTATTTTTTAACAAACATGATGAAAATGGAATAATTGTTAAAAATAAGGAAAGAATTATTACAAATTGTTATAATTAACAAGAAGGAATATACTATGAAGAAACTTTTTCTCTAATATCTATACTTGAATCTATTTATATTCTTCTATATTATGTAGCATTATTAAATTTTACTCTTTTTCAAATGGATTTGAAGTGTTCTTTTCTTAATGGATATATAAAGAAGGAAGTTTATGTAGAATAACCAACTAGTTTTGAAAACAAAAAAAACTTCAAATAATGTTTTTAAACTTACTAAGGCCCTCTATAGACTTATAAAATACCCAAGATCCTGATATGATAGACTTACTGTATTTTTATTACAAAATAACTTTGTTAAGGGAGATACATATAAAACTCTTTTTATTAAAAAGTTTTTTAAGGAAACCATCATTGTTCATATTTATGTTGATTACATTATATTTGGATTAACTAAAAAATAAATTTCAGATTCCTTTGTGGATCTTATGAATTATCGGTTTTAAATGAGAATGTTGGGAGAACTATATTTTTTCCTTGGTTTTCAAATTTCTCAAAAACCAGTAGAAACTTTTATATTTTAACAAAATTATATAAAAGATCTACTTAAAAATTTTGTATTCAAAAATATTAAAATTATTAGTACTCCTATAGGTTCCTTAAAAACTTTATATCTTGATGAATCTGGGAAACCAATTGATCAAAATACCTTAATAGGAATGACTAGTATTTTATTATACCTTACAACCGGTCTAGTAGATTTAATGTTTTTTGTATTCTTATGTTCTAGATTTTAAGCTAATCTAAAAGTTTCCTATATGAAAGATATAAAAAAATCATTACCTTAAGGGAAATATGGATGTTGGACTATTTTATTCTTTGGGAAATTATTTTGAATTAAAAAAAATTATATGTTGACTTTGGTGGATGTAAAATGGATAGAAAAAGTACATCTGGAACTTATCATTTCTTATGAGAGAATTACAAGATTTCAAAATGGGGGAAGAATAATCTATCAATAAAATATTTTACATATTTACAAGTATCATTAATAGTATAAGTGTACTTTGAGAATCCCTAGACAACACAGCACTGATTGAAAGAGTTTTGAGATCCCTACTGAAAAAATGGCATGTAAAGAGGGTTTTCATAAATAAAAGTAAGAATTTGAAAGAGTGCACATTAGATAGACTTATCATATCACTACTAAAATATAAAATTGAATTGAAGAACATTTCTTATGATGATATCGTGAAAAATAAATGTGCATCATTTAAGTTTAATATAAGTGTTTCATCTGAATATTTTTGATTTTGATATACAGGGAGGTGAAAATGAAGTATATCATGTTGTAAAAGGTCCATATAAAAATATGAAAAGAAATAAAGGTTTCAAATTAATATCTAAAAATTATTATAAAAAGGATTAATGAAATGTAAATAATAAAATTAACTCAAATCCTTATAGATATGTTTTATAATTAACTTTTTATGAATGTAGAAAGAAAGGTCATATCAAGAAGAACTGCCCAAAACTAAAGCATGAAAGGAAAGATAAAAGGTATAAGAAAATTTTAAAAAATAGAATTTGTTTTTGGATGTATTTTTATCAAGAAATTAGATTCAAGTGATAAATATAGAACTGAAAATACGTATACTAATATATTCCTAATGACTACTAAAAATGAGGTTAGTAGTGAATCTAGTTTTAGTTCAAATTGGGATCCTAACTTTTAAAATAATAGTGTTGAGGAACTAAATAAAGAAAATGAGAAACTAAAAAGAGATATATTAATAATTAGTGAGGTGTATAAAGAATTAAAATGAAATAATAATAAGCTTTTTGAAGAGAACATGTGTCATATTCAAGAGAATGAAAAATGTAAGAATACAGTATCAAGTTATAATGATAAATTATATAAAGATCTATAAATTACTCAAAAAAAAGAATTTAAAACATAAGAATGAAATTTTCATTTTGAATGTTGAATTAGCTAATTTTGTTTAAGGTGGATAAATTTATGATAAAATTATTTTAATGAATATATTCAAATAAAAACATAAGTGAACTTGGTTATGATAGACAGCTACCTAAAATGTATAAAAAAAAATTTATTAAATTTATAAAGAAATTATATCAACTATCACATGTTTTAGATATATAATGTAAGGAAATTATGTAAGAGAATGTTTTTTAAGATTTCCAAAATCTTTAATATGTAAATAAGAATTTATTTCTAAGAAATTGTCTTCAAGATTAGATGAGACTAGATATTTAATATTTGTTTGGGTATCGAAGAATTATTTTACTAATCCCATTGGACCCAAAGTAGAATGGGTACTAAAACTATTTTCTAAATTAGTTTTCAGGAAAAATCTCTTATAAGTCTCAAGAATGAAATTCGGTATATGGATAGTGTATGTTCTAGACACATTATTATAGAACCATCAAACTTCTTATCATACGATAGTTGTGAAGTGGGTACTGTTACATCTGGAGGAAACACTAAAGGAATTGTAAAAGGATTCAGTGAATTCGGTATTTATAATTCATTCATTATTTATAAATTATTCTATATTAAAGATTTTAAAGATAATATAATTAATATTTCACAAATGTATGATGATGGAATATTTATAAAATTTAAAAATGATAAATACCTTGTTTTCAAAGATGATTTTGTTTTGTTTTATGCTAACGTAATGTATAACATTTATTCAATTAATTTTTTTAGCAAAAAATTCAAAATATTAAGTGTCTCAATGTTGTACATAAAAATGGTGTTTTATGGCATAGGTGGCTTGGATTTATGAATTTCATATTACTACACAAGTTGTCAAAATTTCAAACTATTAAGAAGATGCCCAAACTCAATATAGAAAAATATCACTTTTGTGATTCATGCATGAGAGGAAAAAAAGAAAATAAATTTTCAAATATATTAAAGAAGTAAAAAAGTTATAAGACCCATAGGGCTTGTTTGTTCAGATTTATTTAGAACTGTTCAAATACAAATTTTATCTAGTAAAAAAATAATTTTTTATTATTTTTTATTTTAGTATATTTTCATGGAAATATTTCTTATCTCATAAAAATAAAACTTTAGAAAAGTTTTATATATTTTGTAAACTTTTTCAAAATGAAAAAGGTTATTTGATTATTTCTATTATTAGTTATGGAGGTAGAGAATTCTTAAATATAAAATTTGAAAAAAATTGAATAAAATAGATATTATTATACTTTTTCTACACCTATATCACCTCATTAAAATAGATTAGTTGAAAGAAAGAATAGGAAAAATGTAGATATGGATAGATCTATAATAAATGAATTTAATCTACTTGATTATTTTTGGGATAAAGTAGTAAATATTTATTCCTATTGTATCTAATGGAATTTTCAATAGACCTATACTTAATAAACTTCCTTATGAATTATAAAAATGAATGAAACCTAATATTGGATATTTTATAGTTTTTGGTAATAATGTTTTTATCTTAAATACTTAAGATTCACTGGATAAATTTGATGCTAAATTAGATGAAGGTATATATTTGCATTATTTTGATATTAGTAAAGATTATATACTTTATAATAAGAAAACTATGGTTATTTAAGATTCTATTCATGTTAAATTTGATGATAATGAATTTAATAAGATGAATTCAGATCTAAAACATATTGTAAATGAATTTAGAGAATTTAATTTTGGTGAAAATCTAAATCAAAAATAAACTAAAATTGTTAATGATGAAGAGAACCCTCATGAAAGGAATTGTAAAACTCATAATGACCATCATATTGAAATAATGATTGGAAATATTTATTCTGGTGTAAATATTGGAAAATCTTTAAATAATTTTTGTGCACACTCAACTTTTATTTCTATTTTTATACATAATGATTATTTGGAAACTTTTAATGATTATAATTGGATTTTAGCTATAGAATAAGAACTTAATCAATTTTCTAGAAATGATGTATATAATTTAGTTAAACCGCTTAAAAATTTATAGATTATTAGAAATAAATAGTTATTTAGAAATAAATTAGATGATTTTAGATAGTTTATAAGAAATAAAGCAAGATTAGTAGCATGAGATTTTTTTCAAGACGAAATCGATTATGATGAAACTTTTTCACCTGTTACTGGGATAGAGTCTATTAAAATTTTATTAGCCTATATAATATTGCAAGGTTTTAAACATTATCAAATGGATGTGAAAAGTGAATTTTAAAATGGATTAATTTCTAAAGAGGTTTTTTTAAAAATACATGATTTGAATATGAAAATTACCCTAATCATGTTTTAAAACATTTTGTTGGCCTCACCTATTTTGATAATCTCAATTATGTTTCAATATGCTTTGATAATCCCAAATAATGTTTATCTATATATTAATTATTTCAATCTATGACATCCTACTATTGAGTTCATAAAAATATAAAAATAATCATTAGAATATGTTAATCAATGTTTATCTATGTTTATACATACTTTGAAATAATTCTAACATATGTTTTTCATAAAATAGATAAGTGTTAAGTCCACAGGTATGAATAAGGTCATCGATATGCATAAAATGTACCGATAGAAGAAGATATACTGATAGAATCAGTCTACCGGTATGCAAAAGTCGACTGATATAAACCTACCGGTACATAGTCTACCGATAAGTAAATGTCACTGATTCGTAGTTACCGATACAAGATACCGATACAAACAGACACACAGACATCTATCGATAAGAAGTCCACTGATACAAATACAAAGTCCACCAATACAAAAAGACAAAGTCTACCGATACTGATACAAGTCTGTTGATACAGACGGATACCGTTACAAAAGAGCTATCGTTACAAAGAGCTATCGATACATAGAGCTACTATTATAAAGAGTAACAGCTACCGATAAAAAGGAGCTACCGATAAGAGGAGATACTGATAGAAGGAGCTACCTATAGAAGGAGCGACTGATTCAAGCAAGCTACCATTACAAGGAGTAATAGCTACCGATGGAAACCAGTCACTGTTTCTCTAAACTCTATTTCTATTTGTTTATTTAGCAACGGTCATATTTGATGTTTTTAATGCACCTGCTATTAATTAATGATAGTGGTTGGAATTTCAGGAATTGTACCTCGTACCTGTAAAAAGGTAATCATTTCCATTTCCAGAGCTAAAGCTATATAAGGGAACCTCAAACTACTAAAGACATGTGTGGTGGTCGGTCAGTCTTTCCATGCACATACAAGACAATATTCTGGAGATATTCAAGGAATTACATACATAGAAGAATAAGTAAGAATTCATACTAAATCCATAGAACCTGAACATTCAAGGAGAAAAGAGATTCAATGATTTCACCTGCACTCAAGCTGATCAGACTGATCAACCTGGACCTGGAATCCAAATACAAAAACAACACTTTGTTTCTTGAAAAAAACTAGATAAGGACTCAAAGTATCATCTGCATCAATTAAAGGAGTCCAGAGCTTCACTCAAAACACATAGATAATTATAAACTCTTCTCTATTTGTTTAGATATACTATGTTTCATTTATTTACATTTTTAACAGTGTGTGTGCTCTGTATTTTTAGACACGCACTATCTCCTATGCTGAACTGGAGGATTTCTAAATCCTCACACAATCTTTTCCCTATACTCTTGTATCCCACTATGGATAGTGGTAGAGGTCAAGTGTGACCTATATAGCCTTTTTTCTATTGTTTTGTTTTCCCATGAAGAACTGTGGTAGAGGTCTTAGTACCTGGATAGTCTGAGTACTGTTGTTTACCCTGATCCAGGGTGTGGATCAAAGTTTATATAAATTGTTTGAGAGGACTAAGTCTCAGCATGAGACTGAACCTCTTGGTTAAAACTGATGTGCTTATTTATTTATTTTTTAACTATATTGAATATTCCGCTGCTAAGTACTTTAAATATAAATCTATTTTAAATTAACTCTGATAGTTAAACTAGCAAGTGTTTATAACTTTTGTTAGATAGTAAGTTAGTTTCAAAAGTTAATTAATCTTCAGATTGAGTTAATTGAGAAATAATCAATCTCTTGAGAAACTAATTAAAAACTTACAATCTTTATAAATTCACTATAGTTTAGCTTGTTGTTTTAAATTGGGGGATTTTTAATAGAAATATTTTTAACAGAAATTTTAATTGGAACTCAATTCACCCCCCTCTTGAGTATCCACTCTGACCAACATTTGGTATCATAGGTTGTTTGTTATTAATAAAGGATTTCCAAACACTCTGTTTTTCAACTTTAATTTTAGTTGTATCTTAAATATCTTAAATTTCAGTTAGTTATAAATTTTATCTCTTTAAATATATTTGCTAAAATATAATTATGGATAATAGACTAGAAGGTACTACTACCAACAGACCACCTTTCTTTAATGGTGGTAATTATTCCCAATGGAAACTGAAAATGAAAATTCATTTAGAAAGTATGGGATTTGATATCTGGACTGCTATAGAGACTCAGTATAAGATTCCAAAAACTGAAAGAACTACTTGGGATGAACCTACTAAAATTGCTTACAATAATAATTGTAAAGCAATGAATGCCTTATATTGTGCTTTAGGAGATGAATAATTTAATCAAATATCTGCCTGTAAAACTACTTATGAAATTTGGGATACTTTGGGTGTTTCCTATGAGGGAACAACCAGTGTTAAGAAAATGAGACTAAACACTTATACTATTAAGTATGATAATTTTAAAATGAAGCCTGATGAACCTATTTCTGACATGTATATCAGGTTCAACGAAATTGTAAATACAATGAGCTCACTTGGAAAAGTTTTTCCTACAAAAGAACAAATCATGAGATTACTTAGATGTCTGCCAGACAGATGGAGAGGAACGTCATTTTCAATAAGAGAATCGTGTGACATAATTTCACTTCCTGTTAAAGAGCTGATTGGTAAGTTAATGATGTATGAAGAATAACTAAAGGTAAACAAAGAGGAAGATGATGAACCAAAGAGGAAGTCAGTGGCATTTAAGTATACTGCCTCAAAGAGCAAGGACAAGGAGAAAGTTCACATACCTATTGAAAGCTCAACAAGTGGAAGTTAAGATTCTGATAGTGATTAAGAGATGGCTCAGATAGATAGACGATTTAATAAGTTTTATAGAAAGAATAAGTTTTTTAGAAAATCCAATTATAAGGGAAAGTATGACAACAAAGGTCATTGGAAGAAATATTGGAAAAGAACTGATAAAAGTGATGATATAGTTTTTTACGAATGTAAGAGGAAAGGACATGTGAAAGCTAACTTCCCGAAGTTAAAGTTCAAGAAGAAACATGATTATAAGGACAAAAAATATAAGAAAGCTATGAAAGAAACCTTGAGTGCTTCAGAAGACAATTCAAGTGATTCTGATTCCTCTTAGGATGAAAAATCTCAAAAAGCTAATATGTGTTTAATGACAAACACATCTGAGGTAACATTGGATACTCCTGATTTAAATTCTTATTATTCTGGAGATGATTATGATTCTGAAAACATGTCTAGTGAAGAGTTATTTGAATACTGTAATATGTTAGAAGATACCTGCAATGAGTTTAAAGATAAGTACAAGTCATTAAAGAAACATCATGCTTTAACTAGCACTGTACAATCTGCATTAGAAGTAGAAAAGGAAAAGAATGCTCAACTGTTAAAGGATAATACTAAACTTAAATTATTCAATGAGAAACTTATAATACATTTAGATAAGTTCACAAATGTAAAGAATACTCTAACTCAAATGCTTTGAAAACAAGTTTCACCAAAGTATACTACTGGTTTAGGCTATCATCCTAGACAGAGACAGCTTGTTAAGAATAAATTCACTCCTAAATCTGGACAGTATGCTGCTATTTCCAATTTTCGAAATTCCTATGCCTCAACTAGCTATTCCCATAGTTATGGATCAAATAAAGTTTATCTTTCAAAATATTTTGAATCTATTGATTGTATGAGACCCATTAGACAAATCTGGGTACCAAAAGTTTTTCTCGCTAAACTGTCTGGACCCAAGAAGATATGGGTACCAAAATCATTTTCTATTTAAACCTTTTTTGTAGGAGACTTTATTGAAGAGTTCCCATAATAATACATGGTACTTGGACAGTGGATGTTCAAGGCATATTACTAGAAATTACTCATGTTTCAAGAGTTTAATCAAGGTTGATGGAGGGCATGTCACCTTTGGCGATAATTCAAAAGGAAAAATCATCAGCTTAGGCCAGATTGGTAACACTGATTTAGTTTTAATTTCTAAAGTATTATTTTTTGATGGATTAAAATACAACCTATTAAGTATTTATCAGTTATGTGATAATGGTTTCAATGTTAAATTTGAAAATGATGCTTGTAATGTTTTTAATTCTAAAAATGATTTGGTATTTTCTACCTTGAGAGATGAAAATGTTTATGCTGTAGATTTAAATTATTTAGCCAAACAAAATGTTACTTGTTTGAATGATTTTCATAAATAATATTGGCTATGGCACAGAATATTAGGACACTGAAATATACATTCACTTAAAAAACTGACTATGAAGAATTTAGTTAGAGACCTACCTCAACTAAAATTCCCATAAGACAAAGTTTGTACTCCCTGTCAAAAGAGAAAACAACATAAAGTTTCTTTTAATTTAAAGAAAGTAGTTTCAATTTCTCAACCTCTAGATTTGGTTCACATGGACTTGTTTGGACCTTCTAGAGTTTCTAGTTTAAATGGGAATCACTATGTCTATGTCTTAGTAGATGACTTTTCAAGATACACTTGGGTATACTTTCTTGCTCAAAAAAGTGAAGCTTGTTCTTATTTTATGAAATATTCCAAGTCTGTAGAGAACCTTAGTGGACTTAAAATTAAGACCCTAAGAATTTATCATGGCCGTGAGTTTGAAAATAGTGATTTTGAATCTTACTGCTCACACAATGGCTATAGTCACAACTTTTCTTCTCCTAGGACACCTCAACAGAATGGTGTAGTAGAAAGAAGAAATAGAACCCTTCAGAAAATTGCAAGAACTATGCTCAATGAATATGATTTACCTATTTATTTTTGGGTTGAAGCTGTGAATACAGCTTGTTATATTATAAATAGAGTCTTGATTAGACATGTTCTTAAGAAGACCCATTATGAACTGTGGAATAATAGGAAGCCTAAAGTTAGTTACTTCAGAGTTTTTGGTTGCAAAGTCTTTATTATTAATACTAAGGATAATCTTGACAATTTTGCTTCTAAAAGTGATGAGGGAATCTTTCTATGTTACTCTATAACCAGTAAGCCTTATAGAGTCTTTAACAAAAGAACCAAATGTGTGGAAGAATCTGTTCACATCAAATTTAATGAAACTGATCTGCATGAACCTAAGTCTTTTCTTAAAAATCTTGAAGAAGATCTGTCTATTCTGGACCTAAATGGTAAAAATAGTGAACCTGTTGCAAATAAAACCAATTATGGAAAAATTCCAGAATTTGCTTCTAGTGAACCCAAACCTAGAGAAGAACCTTAAATTTATAGTCCTACTTTTACTAGATCAACTAGGATTCTAAAGAATCATACTTTAGATGATTTTTTTGGTAATCATGATATAGGGACACACACTAGAGCTTCTCTAAGAAATCAGGTTGACCATCAAGACTTTATTTAACAATTAGAACCTAAAAATATCAATGATGCAATCAATAATGAATTTTGGGTAATGACTATGTAAGAAGAATTAAATCAATTTGAAAGAAACAAAGTCTGGGAATTAGTTGACAGACCTAAGGACACTTTGACCATAATCACTAAATGGGTTTTTAGAAATAAAGTAGATGAATTAGGAAACATAGTTAGAAACAAAGCAAGGATATTTGCACAAGGATATAGTCAAGAAGAAGTAATAGACTATGAGGAAACCTTTTCACCTGTAGCTAGATTATAAGATATTAGGATTCTACTTGAATTTCAAGTTATATCAAATGGATGTTAAAAGTTCTTTTCTAAATGGTTTTATAATTGAAGATGTTTTTTTTTTGAACAACCACCTTGATTTACTAATCCTCATTTTCCAAATCTAGTTTTTAAGCTCTCTAAAGCTTTATATGTTTTAAAACAAGCCCCACGAGCTTGGTATGGTATAATTAGTTGTTTTCTTATTTCAAAATATTTCTCTAAAGGGATTTTTTATCCAACTCTCTTTATTAAAAGAATTTCCAAAGATGTTTTGATAGTATAAATCTATATTGATGATATTATTTTTGGATCTTCTAAAAATGCTTTGTGTATTTATTTTTCAAAGAGTATGCAGAATGAATTTGAAATGAGTTTAATGGGAGAACTCAAGTATTTTCTTGGATTTCAAGTTTTTCAAAATGAAAATGGTATTATTTTAAATCAAATCAAATATACAAAGGATCTTTTAAAACATTTTGGTTTAGATAGTATTAAGGAAAGTGATACACCTATGAGTACTAATTGTAAGTTGGATGCTGATGAAACTGGAAAACCAGTGGATCAAACCAACTACAGAGGTATGATTGGGAATCTTCTTTATCTTACTACTAGTCGACCTAATATTATGTTTAGTGTGTGTATGTGTGAAAGATTTCAAGCGAATCCAAAAGAGTCACACTTGCTTGTTGTTAAAAGAATTTTCAAATATCTTAAACATACTACTAACTTACGATTATTATATCCTAAAGGACAATCATTTGATTTTATAAGTTATTCAGATGCTGAATTTTCTGGTTGCAAGTTAGATAGAAATATCACTTCTAGAACATGTCATATTCTAGGTAAGTCCTTAGTATCTTGGTGTAGTAAAAGGCAGAACTCTGTTGAATTGTCTACTACTGAAGAAGAATATATTGCTGCCGGTAGTTGTTGTGCAAAAATTATGTGGATGAAACATACATTATTGTACTATGGATATCAGTTTAGGCATGTATCTATAAACTATGATAACACTATTGCGATTAATATCTCTAATAATCTCGTGTCTCACTCTAGGACCAAACACATTGATGTAAGGCACCATTTTTTGAGAGATCATTACCAAAAGGGTGATATTACTCTTGAATTTATAGGTACTGAACATCAATTAGATAACATTTTCACCAAACCTTTAATTTTAGATAGGTTAAGTTACATTAGACATGATATAGGAATGATATACTTTGTAAGTTAGAAACCTCACCGTTAGAAACCTCACCGTTAGAAACCTCACCGTTATAAACCTCACCGTTAGAAACCTCACCGTTAGAAACTTCACTGTTAGAAACCTCACCGTTAGAAACCTCACCATTATAAATCCTCACCATTAGAAATCCTCACCGTTAAAAATCCTCGTTGTTAGAAACCTCACCGTTAGAAACCTCACCGTTACAAACCTCACTGTTACAAACTTCACCGTTAGAAACCTCACTATTATACCTCACCATTATGAACCTCACCGCTATACCTCACTGTTAGTGTACCTCACCGATAGAATTACCTCACCATTAGGAATCCTCACCGGTATGTATTACCATTAGGATTGCGCTATTTTTAAAATTTTGTATCTTTAGCCACTGGAATCTGTATCGCTTATATTTTACATATTATGTTTTATTTATTTATTTTGTAATTCCAAAATGATAAATCATAAGTCCTAACCTCATCTCTATCCACCTCAAACCCTTTACCTTCAAGCCTTAGCTCCCAAACCTTTGTTTCTATAGAACCCTAAGCCTCGTGATTCACATAATGGCAAGAGTGAAGAGACCATCAGTCATTGAAAAGGATGATGAGATGAATGCCAAGAGACTCAACAAAAAGTCTAGTGGTGGAAGTGAAGTGAAGAAACCTACAAATCCGCATCTCGTTCAAAGGGAAATAGTAGTTGAGAAAGAGCTATGTGTGGAATGGTTACTGTCTAGTAAATCTTTAGTTCTAGAAATACTGGAGGACCAGAAATGGGTAGAGTGCTTCTCGAATAACAATGGCCCCTATTATCCGAAGATGCTAAAAGAGTTCTATGTGTCTATGCACTTTGAGAAATCTGAAGAGGAGAATATAATGGTTTCAGTTGTGAATGGAAAGGAAATATATTTTTCCTCTGATGAATGGGCTAAATTCTTGAAAGTCCCACATGAAGGAGATTTTGGGTATTTCTCGAAATCAGTACCTCCTACCAGTGACATCTTTGAATATGAAGCTGCTTTGGAAGAATTAACAAGAGATGGTACACTAAGAAAAGTATTTGCTGCAGAAATGGATGGAGAGAACCAGTTACTATTCAAGTTTATTCAACATGTGCTAAGTCCAAGAAGAGGAGACTTTGCAAATCTGAAATACCAAGATATTTATTTGCGGCATCTGTTAAGACACGATGTTAAGGTGAATCTGTGTAGACTGTTAATGACTCAGATTAAAGATATGACCAGGCCCAAATCAAAGTCCAATGCTTTATTCTTTGCAAATCTAATTTCGGTTATGATCAAAGTGAAGGGAGTAGCTGAGTCTCAGGTTGAGAAAGTGGTGGTAAGGAACAATTTTTGCATCACAAGAATTATTTGTAAATACATGAAGATCAATTGGAATCTGTGGAGAAGAGAATGGGTCACTAATGATGAGAAGTTGTATGATAAGTTTAATCTTGTGGATCATCCTTCTAGGCCTAAGGATATGAGGGATCTAGGTCTAGGACCTAATAAAGAAGAACCTTAGTATAGTTATGATACTGATGAAGAGGATACCTCTGTAGCTTATGGAAGGGATCCGTACTTACCTCCAAGTCCTGTTGCTGAAATTGTATCATCTGGAAAGGAAACAGTGTTGGGAGTTATCAATGAATAAGCCCTTATTGATGAGGAAGACCAGACTTCCCCATAGAATGAAGAAGAAAGAGAATCTGAAACTGAAGCATCTTCTTCTGCTTGCTTGAGTCTTAGTCCACTAATTGGGCACTCCTTAATGCCTGCTGAGGAAGTTGTTGAAGAATATAGACCTGCACCTATTCTTGAGGAGTGATAGAGCAAATATTTTCAATTAATTTATATTTAATATAATTGTTTTAAACCCACAAAATTGTTCCTCTAAGATGAATTGTTTCATTTTTATGATAATGGTGTTATTTTGAGCTGAATAGTAAAAATTGGCCATTTTGGATTTTTAACAGTTTTAAATTATTTCGGTAGGTTGGCCATAACATTATCTAAACTGCTCCAAATTGAAAAATTCTTTCTTTTACAGATTCTAAACATCCAGATCTTCATTTAATATATTTGGACCAAAATCTGAATCGGCCATATGGAAGCTCAAAAGAATCTCACAAGTTGGCTCAAGAAAACTGTTTTCAGTTCTGCCTAGTTTTGATGTGGGATCCATAACTCATCCAATATGGGCCCAAAGCTAGTGAAATTCGGTGGGTGGACGTGCAAGGAGTTTTGGAGCATCTTTTATGAAGGAAGAACCGAGTGAATTGGCCGTTTATTGGGTCATTAAATCACCCTAATCCGGAGGATTTCGTTTTGGAGAGTCTGACTGGACAGAATAAATTCTCAAGGTAAAACGGCCATAACTCTCGGAATACAAGTCCAAATCCTCTGGAATTTTGAGGAGACACGGAAAAGGGAATTATGAACAATATTAATGAAGGGCTCAACGCGTGAATATGTCATTTAATGGGGCTAAAATGCGTCGACATTCTGAAGAAACATTCTGGCTATAAAAGGAGGAGAGCTCCACCCTCTCAAGGCATCCATTCTCCACCCCATTCCTTCCGGGACACCAAGAAGGAGAACTTTTCAGCTTTCTCTTTTATTTATTTTCTTTTTCGTAGTTTTTTAATGCCTTATTCTTCCCCATTCAACTCTATTACCCTTACCATGGTGGGGTAAACTTTTGGAGTGATTGGGGAAGGGTAGGTTTTCTACATTGTAATGCTTGAGTTCTTGGACGCAATTGAATAAATTTCTTTCTTCTTCAAAGTTGTTTTCAATTTCTTATAGCGGATTTTATAATCAAGTGTGATAGTTCTTGAATATTAATCCCGTTATTTATTTTTTCCTTGGTAAAATAATCAATATCTCCCTCCACTAATTTCTGGTTTATATACGATGGAATAAACCCGGAATTAATGGTCAAGTACTCGACGATCGTCAGTACGTGTAAAAAGTGTAGTGAATGTTCTTGATTGTTTGGGATAAACAAAACCCAGTCGGGTATTTCCCATTTCAATTAAGGATATTCAATATAATTATTTTACACATGGAAGGAGAGTTGACCAAACCGAAATCTTGGTAAGGTTTTCTCTCACAATAACAATTTCACCAAGGAAGTGAGAGGAAACGATTGTGGAAACTAACTTTAATCAACTAAGAAGAAGAGGTTTGAATTAAATTGAACAAGGATATCATTATAATTAGGAAACCGACCCTGACCTAATCACCCTTTTAATTTCATAGTTTTTCAATCATTTGAATTTCAAATTTCCTTTCACAACATTTTTACCCCCGTTTTAAAGTGACAAACCATTTTGTGTGCACTCCTCTTCGGGAGACATCCTAGGTCAACCACATTACTACATTTTAACTTAGGAAATAATTGTTTTTCCATGCCCTACGACAGGAGTGCGTCAAACTTGGCATCGTTGTCGGGGAGGCAGTGCAACAAAAAAAACAAAATTGAATGACCCGCACCTCAAAAGAACCATTAATTGAATTTGATCCAGAAATTGAAAGAACATTAACCCAACTAAGAAAAAGAAATCTACCAGAAATATTTGAAGAAATAGATCTCTCAGATTCAAGTGAAACTCTTAGTGTTCACTCTGAACCTGAAATCAGGGCTAGAAATCCCAACCAAACCCTGCGTGATCTATGTGCACCACAATTTTCCATTCAAAATAACCAACTAATTGCACCCACTGAACCAAATGATTTTGAATTACGTGTCAATATGATACCTGTTCTTCCAAATTTTCATGGTCTTGCAGGAGAAGATCCAAATCGGCACATGCAAGAATTCAGATACACTTGCTCAAGCTTCATGCCAAGAGGAGCACCCAAAGACCAATTTCAGTGGAGGGCATTCCCCTTCTCACTTGAAGGAATAGCTAAAGAATGGTTGTACAACCTACAACCAGGGGAGATCAGTGATTGGGAAGACCTAAAAAGAAGTTCCATGCAAAGATTCTTTCCCACATCGAGGAGCACTGCCATCAAGAAGGAGATTTACATCATACGACAATCAACTGGAGAAACCCTCTACGAGTACTGGGAGCGCTTCAAGAAGCTATGTTCCAGCTGCCCACATCAAGAAATGGAGGAACACCAATTCCTTGAGTTCTTCTACCAAGGACTAATGGATAATGATCGAAATCTTCTAGATGCCTCATCAGGGGGTCCCTGATTGAAAAGTCTCCTGCAGATATCAGAATACTAATTGAGAAGATTGCTCAAAACTCACAACAATTTGGACTAAGAGGAATGGGAACCAGGGGGATACATGAGGTAAAAACATCTGATTCATCTACATTGATTGAAACCAAAGTTGATGACCTTGCAAGATTAGTCCGTCAAATGGTTGTAACACAAGCAAATGGACAACAAGCTTCAGCTCAGGTATGTGGTTTATGTTATTCTTCCACTCATTATACTAACCAGTGCCCTGAGATATAGGGGACAGAATACTGTGTTGCGGCCTTTCAACCAAGACAATTCCAACAAAATCAACTGTAATCCCAACAAGGATATGGGAACCAACAAAACCAGATGAGACCATTTAACCAGCACCCCAGTCAACCTCCTTACCACCAGCAGCAAAACCAGAACCCCCCTCCCTTCCAACAATCTTATAAACAGCCCTTCCAACACCAACAATCTTTTCAGCCTCCACCATTCCAAAGAAAGACATATGAACAACCATCCACCAGCACACAACCTTCTGTGGAACAGCTACAATCCAAGTATGAGGGCCTAGCAGATAAGGTTGACAAGCTAGCAGACACAGTGGGAAGTCTTGTTGAAATAATGTCCAAGAATCCAGGTAAGCTTCCATCCCAAACAGTGCCAAATCCTAAAGAGAATGTAAGTGCAATCATAACAAGAAGTGGAAAAGAAATCCCACCTCCATCCAACCCTGAACCTGAAATAATACCACATATTCTGAGGGATAATGATTCAAAAAGTCTTATGAGAATCCACCAAGAAGATGAAAAGGAAGAGAAGGAGGAGAAGGATAGGCCAGAGAATAAGAAACAAGAAACACCAATGCAAAGAAAACAAAGGGAGAAGAAAGAATCACCTCCACCATTTCCAACAAGGATGATTGAATCAAAGAAATTTCATGAAGAAGCACTTCAAAAAGAAATTCCGGACACCTTCCAGAAAGTGGAAATCAATATCCCCCTACTTGAAGCTGTTAAACAAATTCCAAGGTATGCAAAAATTTTGAAAGATCTTTGCACCAAAAAGAGAAGGCTTCATGGGAATGAAAGAATCAACTTGGGAAGAAGTGTCTCAGCCCTTATCACACCACAGATTCCAACCAAATGTCAAGATCCAGGGACGTTTTCCATTCCATGCACCATTGGTTCATTAAATTTCACTAATTCTTTGTGTGATTTAGGTGCTTCAATTAATGTATTGCCTCACTCGGTATACACTTCTTTGCAGATGGGAGAATTGAAGCCCACAAGAGTGGTGGTCCAGCTTGCAAACAGATCCATAGTTTTTCCTGCATGAGTTTTGGAGGATGTCCTTGTGAAAGTCAAAGATCTCTTATTCCCAGCTGACTTCTACGTGCTCAATATGGAAGAAGATAGGAGCCCATCTCATTCACCCATCATTTTGGGGAGACCTTTCTTGAAGACAACCAAAACCATCATCAATGTCCACGAGGGGACACTCACCATGGAGTTTGGAGAGAGCACGGTCCACTTCAATATTTTTGAATCCATTCTCCATCCATTCCTTCAAAGCACCAAGGAGGAGATCTCCACCGAGGGAGGCCGACAAAAAATCTTCCCCATTTCATTTATTTTCTTTATTTTAGTTTTAGTTTGTAATTCAAATTTCTAATAAAATTCATGCATTGTTTTTATTTTTGTGTCCACCCTTCCTCCCCGTTTTCTTCTTCATCTTTTCTCCTTCTTTTCTTCTTTTATTATTCTCATATTATCCACCGTGACCTCTTACCCTCAAATATGAGGGGTTAACCCGAGACTTGGCCTGGGGGAGGTATGTGGAAATTTCATTAATTCGGTGCTTAAATTCCTATGTTTTATTAAGTTTGTGATGAGTAAGAGTGATGTGCATGGGTGTGGCGATCATCCACCACGACACTGATCTCAAACTCATTTCTATTCTTTTATTAAATATTTTCCCTCCCTTCTACTGGATACAAGCTCTTCATACGATGGAGTTGAGCCATTCAGTGGTTGAAATGGCATACGATGGAGCCAGGTCTTGGAAGATGACACACTCTCGATCGAGGTGTGACATCAACCTTGATTATAGGAGGAGGTGAACTTAAGATTGAAAAATGCATTCAATATTTCACACCAATAAATAAAATAATAGTAATTCATGAATGAGATCTCATAATTGAATTATCAAACTTAATTTAAATATCAACAAGGAGAATGATGAAACCCACATACCAACCCATAAAGGCCAAGTTCTTTCTCAATTAATTGCATTTTTTCATTGCATGTTAGTTTTATCTTTTATTAAATTGCATTACATTCATAAATAAAAACAACCAAAGAGAATTAGTTTAGTTAAATTAGATTAAGTAAGTAAACGATTGAGAAATATCCTTAAGTGAGACGACCCTGGTCAGCTTCTATGCTACACTAGGAAAATTAAATTGCTTTTGCCACGCCCTACGACAGGCGTGCGTCAAGGAGCCTCCTGCAGTTGGATAAATGGAGATGATTGTGGAGGATTCTTCTGAGGAAGACTGAGCTGCTGAGGGTGCTATTGTTATACATATACAGGAGAATGCACCAGTTGAGGGGGAGCATCCAACTAGACTTTGCAATGTTTCAGTAGCTGATGGAATTGAAGACTGGGCAGAAGACCCAGGTTTTGTAGTTTATGGGTTGGACTATCCTAATTCTGAAGATGAGACACCCATGAATAGACCACAAGTTAACTATAATGTCTCTTCTAAGTTTTTACCTGAGGATGTGGTAAGAAAAGCTGATCTAGACCAGTTGAAGTCTAATATTAATACTTTGTTTGTGGAAGAGATAATAATAATGGAAAACTCTTTAATATCATCCATTCAATCTGTTATGAATGACTCTGTGGCTAGTATTGTGTCAGAAAGAGCACTGGTAGTCGTGCCTAACAATCTGGTTACTAAGGCTGATCTTGAGTCTTTAAAGGCTGAGTTGAAGGAGACTTGGACTGCATCTGTTGAAAATTTAAATAATTGCTTTTTTGAAGAGATGAGCAATATGGAAAAAAAATTTAGAACTATCTCTCGGGTGTATGGTCTCAGGCCCTGTGACAGAGATGATGAATGAGATCAGAGTGTGTCATTCTCAGATTGAGAGCTGTACAGGAGTCGTTGTTTCCTTGAAGCAGTCTGTTGCTTATTTAACTACCTTGAGTAGTTATAAAGCTCAAATGAGTGGTGATATCAATTTCATTAAAGGTGTAGTAAGGCAATTTGTGGATGTTTTGAGGGATTTAAGAATTCCATGGAGCAGTATGTCAGCACCCAGGACTCTCTTGTGAAAAATCTCATAAGTGGGCTGACTAAATCTTTTAAGGAAACAATAGCCTTTACTATTGCACCTCTGAGTTCTACCAAGCCTTCTTTGGATATTGATCAGATTTGAGCTGTGATGAGAGAAGAGATTGGACAGTCTTCTACGAGTGGCTCTGTAGACTCTGCTACCTTGACCCAAGTGGTGACTACCACTAGGGATATAGGGAAAATTGTTCAGAATTTTATAAGAGAAGCTACTGCTTCTCAGAAAGAGGTAAAAGACAAAGTGGATTATTATTTCCAAAGGGTCTATACCAAGCATCATCTCAACAACCATTTCAAGCTTATGTTAGAAAACATGAAGCTACCCCCAGTCACTCAGGCATTCAAGGAACAAGTAAACAAGCTGAGGGAGTTGACTCCTGCTCTAGACAAGTTTATGAAGAACAAGGATGACTTCATTTCTGCTATGGAAATAGGGGGAGGGATCATAATGGACTTTAGGAATCTGTTGCTACCATTTTTTCATGTGGACAGTACTCCTATCATTGCACCTCCAACCTTGCCTGCCTCTGCTCATTCTGCCTCCATTCCTCAGATGACTCCAGTCCAAGCAATCTGGAGCCTCACTCCTATGATCACACAGAGAGCTACCCACTACAGTCCAGGAACAGTCTCTATTGCTCAACCTCTAGTAGTACTTTCTGGAATACCCAAGCCTTCTTCTGAAACTTCCCAGCCTGAGTCTACCTCTAAACCCAAATCCAAATCCAAAGTGGACATTTAGGAGGTGTATTGATTAGTGGATAGGACCTTTGATAGGAATCACTTGTATTCTTTTTGATTCAATTATGTATTTCTATGTATTTTTGCATCAAGTAATATATCAATGCTTTCATTCTCTCTTACTTTCTTTTCCTTTTCTCATCTTTATTTACTTCTTTTTTCTAATCACAAAGGGGGAGAAATAATATAAAGGGAAAGGGGGAGAAATAATACTAAGGGGGAGAAACATGAGAATTATGAGAAATATGAGCTTAATATTTATGAGCATAATACTTTTACCTCTGGTACATTTGTTTTATAATTTTACCTATGATACATTTGTTTTGTAACTCTAGTACATTGTTTTTATTATTAACTATGATACATTTTCATTTAATACTATATCCTATAATACATTACTGATTATTTTTTATTATAATATAATAATTTGTGATTATCAAAAAGGGGGAGATTGTTGACCATACCTATTTTGATAATCTCAATTATGTTTCAATATGTTTTGATAATCCCAAATAATGTTTATCTATATATTAATTCTTTCAATCTATGACATCCTACTATTGAGTTGATAAAAATATCAAAATAATCATTGGAATATGTTAATAAATTTTTATCTATGTTTATAAATACTTTGAAATAATTATAACATATGTTTTGCATAGAACAGATAAGTGTTAAGTCCACTGGTATGCATAAGGTCACCGATATACATAAAAACTACCGATAGAAGAAGTGATACTGATAGAATAAGTCTACCGGTATGCACAAGTCGACTGATACAGACCTACCAATACATAGTCTACTGATAAGTAAAGTTCACTGATATGTAGTTACTGATACAAGATACCGATACAAACAGACAGACAGACAGCTACCGATAGGAAGTCCACTGATACAAATACAAAGTTCACCGATACAGAAAGACAAAATCTACTTATACTGATACAAGTCTGCTGATACAGACGGATACTGTTACAAAAGAGATACCATTACAAAGAGATACTGATACATAGAGCTACTGTTATAAAGAGTAATAGCTACCAATACAAAAGAGATACCGATAGAAGGAGCTAGAGATAAGAGGAGCTACCGATAGAAGGAGCTACCGATAGAAGGAGAAACCCATTCAAGCAAGCTACCATTACAAGGAGTAATAACTACCGATGGAAACCAGTCACTGTTTCTCTAAACTCTATTTCTATTTTTTTATTTAGCAACGGTCATATTTGATGTTTTTAATGCACCTGCTATTAATTAATGATAGTGTTTAGAATTTTAGGAACCGTACCTCGTACCTATAAAAAGGTAATCATTCCCATTTCCAAAGCTAAAGCTATATAAGGGAACCTCGAACTACTAAAGACGTGTGTGGTGGTCGATCAGTATTTCCATGTACATACAAGACAATCTTCTGGAGATATTCAAGGACTTAAATACATAGAATAATAAGGAAGAATTCATACTGAATCCATAGAACCTGAACATTCAAGGAGAAAAGAGCTTCAATGATTTCACTTGCACTCAAGCTGATCAGACTGATCAACCTGGACCTGGAATCCAAATACAAAAATGACACTCTATTTCTTGACAAAAACCAGAGAAGGACTCAAAGCCTCGTCTGCATCAATTCAAGGAGTCCATAGCTTCATTAAAAACACATATATCATTCTAAACTCTTCTCTATCTGTTTAGCTCTATTGTGTTTCATTTATTTACATTTTGAGTAGTGTGTGTGCTCTGTATTTTTAGACACACACTGTCTTCTGTGCTGAACTGGAGGATTTATAAATCCTCACACAATCTTTTCCCTATACTCTTGTATCCCACTGTGGATAGTGGTAGAGGTCAAGTATGACCTAGATAGCATGTGTGCTATTATTTTTTTTCCCACGAAGAACTATGGTAGAGGTCTTAGTACCTGGACAGTCTGAGTACTGTTGTTTACCCCAATCCAGGGTGTGGATCAAAGTTTATATAAATTGTTTGAGAGGATTAAGTATCGGCGTGATACTGAACCTCTTGGTTAAAACTAATGTGCTTATTTATTTTGTTTTAAACTATATTGAATATTCCGCTGCTAAGTACTTTAAATATAAATCTATTTTAAAGTAACTCTGATAGTTAAACTAGAAAGTGTTTATAAATTTTGTTAGTCAGTAAGTTAGTTTCAAAAGTTAATTAATCTTTATATTGAGTTAACTGAGAAATAATCAATCTCTTGAGAAACTAATTGAAAACTTACAATCTTTATAAATTCACTAAAGTTTAGCTTGTTGTTTTAAATTGGGGGATTTTTAATAGAAATATTTTTTTTAAAAAATTTAATTGGAACTCAATTCACCCCCCTCTTGAGTATACACTCCGACCAACACTTTTTAAATCTCTATATGGACATAAGCAATCCCCTTGATCATGGTATGAAAGACTCTCAATTTTTGTTAAAAATGGTTTTGTAAAAGGAAAATTAGATCCTAATTTGTTTATTAAAAATATTTCTAAAGATATTTTGATTTTTAAAATTTATTTTTATGATATTATATTTGGATATTCTAGTGAATTTTTATGTAAATAATTTTTTGATTTAATGACTATTGAATTTGATAAGTGTCTTATGGGAGAATTAAAATTCTTTTTAGAACTTCAAACTTTTCAAAGAACTGATGGAATATTTTTAAATCAATATAAATGTGTTAAATAATTAGTTAAAAGATTTAGACTTTTAACTTGTAAAATATTAATAACACTTATGATTAATACATGTAAATTTGATTCAAATCCAATTGGTAAATCGGTAAATATTAAAATTTTCAAAGGTATGATTGGTATTTTACTTTATCTAACTTATAATAAACCTAATTTAATGTTCAACATATACATGTGTGCTAGATTTAAAGTTTCCTCTATGGAATGTCACTTAAAATATATTAAAATAATTATTATATATGTTAAAGTAACTAATAATCGTGGTTTTTTTATCTTGGTAAAACCACTTTTTATTTAATTAGTTATTCTGATTCTAATTTTAGAGGATATGGAATTGATAGAAAATATGCTTCTAGTATGTGTCATATTTTAGGAAGGAGTTTTATTTCATAGAGTTCTAAGAAAAAAAATTCAGTTTCTTTGTCTACTACTAAAGTAGAGTATATAGTTGTTGTAAAATGTTTCTCTCAATATTTATGGATTAGAAAACACTATTTTTATTTTGATGTTTATTTTAATAAAATGCAAATATTTTGTGATAATTCATCTATTATTTATATTTATAATAACCCCTTACAACATTCTAGGACTAAGCACATAGAAGTGGAATATTATATCATTGGATATCATATATAAAAAGGATATATTAGTTTAGAATATATTTCTATAGATGATCAATTGGATGATATATTTACAAAACCCTTGAATGTAGTGGAATTTGAAAACATTAAATTTGAACTTGAAATGTTGGAAACTTAACATGTATGGAAGGATGTGTTAAATTGATGCTTATTTATAACATTTTAGATGTTTTTTTATAATTAATTTGTTTTTATACGTGATATTTTTAAATATTTACACATGTATTGTTATATCTATTCGAGCTAAAATATCATGAAATTTTTCTCTATTTTAGCACTTTCATGTGTTTTTAAAAAAAATCATTCATCAATTTAGGGGGAGTTTAGTTATTTGGATTTATAAATTAATGGTTTATTTTAATAATTTATAAATTATTGAGCTTTATTTTTAATCATTCATTATTCATTTTACTTTAAGCGTGGTTATGTATTTTAGTTATTCTTAAAGAGGAAAGTTATTTAAAAAATATGAGATTTTATTTTAAATTTTTTTTCAAAGGGGGGTTTAAAAAATACTTCTTTTTAATTACTAACAAGATAATATTTTTTTTAAATGAATATTTTGTAAATTACTAAAAAAGTGAGAGATTGTTGCTATTTTTAATTTGTAAAATGTTGAATTGGGATATTTTTTGTGTTTGATTGTTGGAATTTACTCTTTTCTCTATTATTCTTTTTATTTTGATAATTACATAACTCTATCTTGATTATTAAAAAAGTGTAATTGGGGGGGCTTGCTTGAGTGTAAAGGTCACCCTATGATCCTGTATCAGACTCAAGTTCAAAATTGAGCATGGGTAAATTTTCTTGGAAATATAGTAGTATTTTAACATTATGGAAGTGTGTGTAATATATAAGGTATTATAGCGGGGTACTATAGTAGTGGTACTATTAACCTAAATTGTGATTTTGGTCCACATATTTGTGCCTTCAAGCCACCTCATGGCCATCAATGGTGGGCCTTCAGGCTTTGTGTTGGAGTGGTTCTTGACTGATAGAGAGCATGAAGGTGAAAATTTAGTCTCTAGTGATTAGGAAGGATGTGGAGGTTCATTCATAGAGCATCTACTATGCACCTATTTAAGACCCTGTTTGGGGAGGCAATAATGACAGGTCATGGATATGATGTCGAGATAAAAAGTTGGGGCAAACGAATAAAAAAATGTGATAGGGTTTTTTTAGTGTGGGGTATTGGGGTATTGGTCCACTAGGACATATACTAAACCTTTGCATCAATGAGACTTTGAGTAATGTATTTTAGGCCTTTGTTCTTCTGGAATTTCAATTCATGTAAGAGTTCCCTCTCAGGCTAGTTAAAAAGAGGGATTGTCAAAAAGAATAAAAATATGTAATTATCATTGTTATAAAAGTTACAAAAATATATGATTATTATCAAATTATTTATTCTATGTTTTAGATTTGTTTGTTTTTATTTTTTGATTTTTTTTTTAATAATGATATAAACTATGATTAAGTTTTTATGTTTATTATTTTTATTTTAGTTTTGTATATTCTGTACTAATTAATTTAACTATGTATCAAGTGATTCTTACATAGATTTATCCTTACAATTTTTGAAAATATTCCTTAAGAAATATGTAAAGTTTACTTGAATTTTTTTTTAATTACAAAAAAAAATCATTATGAAGTCTAAGTTTATGGTTTTTTAACAAAGGCATGAACCTTTCATAGATTTTATAACAACCTCGTTAATATTAAACTGAACTGTATGAAGTTTCTACTTTGAACTTATAGAATGGGTTTTTGGAAAAGGGCTAAACCTTGCAAACTTTAAAATGAACCTTATAATGAATGAAACATATGATGAATGAACCTTAGGAATATAATGAAAATTATGAAGATAAAGAACCTTACAATGAATCAACCTTATGAAGATAAGTAACCTTATGGAGATAACGAACCTTACGAAGATAATAAACCTCACAAAGATAATGAACCATGTGAAGAAATGAACCTTGTGAACATTATTTTGTACCTTATGAAATATAGGAGTTTAAATATATTATATTTTTTGTGTTTCATTCCTTTTTTGTTTTATTTTATTATAGATTAAAAAGAAGTCTTCTGCTATAAATTTAGGAAACTATCTTTGAAGTGCTAATTAACAAATAATTATTTTGAAACCTCATATGATCCAACTGTTGATAATGATTTAGGAAACACCTAGGATTAAACCATTGAATATTATTCTATAAATAAAGATCAAAGGAACCAGATGAACGATAATGATATAGAAAGAGATGATTGAAACTACTGAAAAAAAAATTGATCATTGTTGTCTATCTATTATGGTCATTGATAAATCTATGTTTTGTTTGATCACATTGATAAACATGATAAAATATGTAACTACTATTCAAAAGTATTTTCCATTAGTTATTAAATAATTTAGTTATATTGTATATATATTATTCTTTTTTCTAAATCATGTCTATTTTATGTCTTTCCCTTAAACAATAAAGTCTTGTATCAGTTACACCTCCACTAGAAAAGGTATATGTTCTTTCTTGTGCCTCTAAGTGTAAGAGGTAAGTTTTTTTGGTTGTTCATTAGTCCGTATAAAAGAATTTTTATTGGGTTATGCCTCTAGTTTGAAAAGGGAAGGATTATTGGTTGTGCCTTGGTATGTGGAGAGGTAGGTTTGTAATAGTGTTGTAACTTACTTTAAAAGTGATATTATAGTTGGTATCATTCTATCGAGGAGTATATATAAGTGAAGAGTAGATTTAGTATAACTTTGATCTGAACTACTATAGAAATTATGATGTTATTTTTTATTTTACTTTTTTCTACACATACTTTTGAAAACTATACTTAAACTTAAATTTGGTTTCAAGTTAAACTCTAATTTTTATATTTTTTTAAATATTTAAACTGATCAATTCACCCATCACCCTATTAACCTTCTTGATATCCTACATTGGTAAAATATTTTCATCATCAAAATAAATAATCATGTTAATGAGAAGGGGAATATAATTTTTAGTTTATACCTTAAATTCCTTAAAAATATTCTAAATATCTCCTTGGGTGTAGTTGTGGTGACGTCGACAAGACAACATGAGGTTGTGGAAAGGGGTAAAGGTGGAATGGGTCATGTAAAGAGGTAAGGGATCAGGTTTTTAGTAATTCAAGCCCATAGGGGAGTCATAGTGGGGGAGGAGTCACAACATGGAGGGAGTTAGGGGAGATGAGGGAAGGGAAAAAATTTAGGGTTTTTTTATTCAGATCTTTGAGACCTCCATTTGATAACCACTGTTTATTTTATTAGAAACAGTCAAATGAAAATTTCTTGATTTTACATCCATGAATACCAAATTTTCTAGTAGTTAAGCCTACATACAACAGTTTTTAAAACAAATCATTATATATAATAAAATATTTAACAATAAATATATTCCAATCAAATATATTTTCATATAAAAATATATATATAATATAAATCAACTAAATAAGAAGATTTAAAAACCATCATACTTATATTTCCATATATAAACACACAATTTAAAATATTATTCAGAGTGAAAACACCAAGGAAAATTTCAAGGGGGTCTAAAATAGTGGATCTCGATGGAATCCCTAAGAATAATGAGTTTGTAATCTATATAAAGGGAGAATGTGCTAGAAAAAATTTGAAGAGAATTATTTGTATTACCTTTAAAATATAGGATTTCAACTAACATGTTTCCCTCATTTCAGGTGTCTTGAATCACTACATCTTGATCAATTAGACTCTTACATTCCCTTAAGAAATAAACAATGGACTAGTGGATGAGAAATAATTCCAAAAAAAATTAAAAATTAAAGCTGAATCTAATTCCATGGAATAAAGGATGATGTTTTAGACTTCACAAATAATAAGACCACTCAGCATAGCTTAGGCTTCTGCAATAAGTTTCCCTCACCATATAAGGTTTGGAACACCAACACAACTTAGTCTTGATCATCATGAATGATTCCTCCTCCACATATGATATTGTTAGAAAATATGTCACCAGTATTGAGTTTGAGACCCACACTTGTTACTTTCTAAGCCACCCAGTATCCCTGCACAGCTCCAACCTCACTTGTATGAGACAGGGAGAAGTAAAATTGGAGGTTTCAAAAATTATCTTCCAAGTAAATCCTTGTACACATCAAACCCAAATCATATGTCATCAAGAAATTTTGTTTTTCAAGCATAGAGTACTATCCCGAGAGCCCAATTTCCTATCCTCATTACATGGATAGGAACTACTCGATAGATCTAAGATAAATGGAAAAACCCATGTAGATTTCGAGGAAATTCCATATGAAATATGGACACTCCCCATCCAAAAAAATATGATCGATTATATCCATATTAGAGTTGGTGAAACATGAGCATTTGGATATCATATGGATTCATTTTCCTTAGATTAGGTCATCTGTGGGGATAGCTCTATGCCTAACTTTCCACACCAATAAGTTGTATTTAAGTGGAAAGGATTTAATACAAATAGATTTATCTCATTGGTCTAGGCCTTGTTGGGCATGAATTATCTTGTGGAAGTTGGAAGTGTAGAACATCCCCAAACTATAGGGGTGAAAAAACAACATTCAGGTTCATCAACTAGCTTGATGTTGGAAAACAAGACCTTTTAATCTTCATTAAGAACAAAATTGATAAACCCCAAATGTTCCATAGCCACAAAAATACTCAAGTCAGGATACAGGAACCCTAGAAAGAAGAGAGAATGGGTTAGCCATTTTTCATCCTAGAAAGAGTTATCATCATGCCCTATGATCCACATTAAATGCTCAAGAATCATATAAAAGATACCCTAAAGAATTTTCCATAAAGAAAAATAAAAATATAACCCATTACATAAATAATTTAAGACCCTTAAATATTTTAACTTGATGTGTTTTGATCACAGTGACTATTATGATAGTGCATCCCATGCTAGTTTAGCTAACATTCACTTTATACACTCCTCATGCCTTCATACATTGATATCTCCTTTTTTTAAAGGTTTCTTCAGGCATGACTAGCTCTCCCAGTGGCATCGGCCCTTTTGGTGAGAGTCCCACAGGAATCCATTAAATTTATTTTCAATATGCCTAATTATAGATTTTGGGGCACTAATAACTGACAGCACATGCATCGACATAGACTAAAGAACATTGTTAATGAGAGTTATCCTTCCCCTAAAAGAGAGAAACTGAATTCTCCAATTTTTTATACAGCATGTGATCTTATCCACTAAATCTTATAAGTGGTGGATACATATCCTCCCCATGTACAAAGGATCTAAAAATCATAGGAAAGTTACCTTAAGAAAAAAAATCATCTTTCAATGAGATGAGTATGTCTATACAACCATCTACTTGATATAAACATATTACTTTTTCAGTATTGATTTGTTTCCCACTCTACATACTATAAGTTTGAATTATTCCTAATAAAATTTGAATATATTAAAGCCTTCCATTTAGGAATAAGAGCATATCATCTATAAAGTAAAGATGAAAAATACTTATGGATCCATACCTACCTCTAAATGGAAGTACCTCCCCATTAGATATATAATGGTTGATATGGAACAAAAAGACGAGGAGAGATAAGATCAACTTGAAAAAGTCTATGAGAAGATTTGAAGAAACCAAAATTTCTACCCATAAGAGTGATTGATAATGGTGGTGAGGAGTAAATTCAAAATAATAGGTCACAGACGCACTCCAGGAATCAACACCACCACATAACCTTTAAAATCAAATTCCATTATGTTTAATCATAATATTTTTCCATAGCAATTTTCACCATTATGTTAGTACCAATAACTTTCTTGTTGAGATCTTCCATTATCTATAGTACCAGTCTGATAGAACCTTGTATGTTCTTTGCCTCAACAAATTGGGGCTACTCTTCTGAGATCAGGTTGGGGAGAAAGTGACAAAGTATCTTATTTAAGATTTTGGTGGGGACTTTGAAGGAATAGTTTCACATGTTGATGGGTCGATACTGGTTGAAGGGGATTAGATATTGTATCTTGGGAATAAGGACAATATCTATTATAGTGTCTCTAGGGAGTGATCCATCTTTGAAGTAGTCATACATATAATTGATAATTTCTTTATTAATGATATCACATAGTGTAATATAAAACAAACTAGGGAAGTCTTCGGGACTCGAGGCACTATCCAAGTTGAGATTATAGATATACTACTTAATTCTCTTCTCCATAGGAATGGATTCCATGACTAATTTTTGGTGCTCATCAATGGAACAGGGGATATTTTTTAAGGATGATTCATCCTCAACCTCTTTGGGATAACCTCCTCTCATTTCAAGTCATGAACTAGTGAAAAAAGAAGATAAATGTGAAATGGAAAAAGACCCAATTACATCATCATAACTGGTAAAGGAGTCGTTTTATAACTACATGTTGAGATTAACCATAAACATATGTTATTTAATGCATGCATGAAATAATTTAGTGTTCTTGTATCCCTCATTGATTCATAATGCTCTGGATCTTCCCTAGCATGAATTTCTTCCTCCATCAGTCTATCTTCTAATTTCTTTTATTTGTTAGAAAGGATCAAAAAATTATCATTGTCTCATCTCTCTCATAATCCTATGTCAAGTTTATTGATCTCTATATTCAAATCTTCATGACTATTATAGTGGTTAGGATATATTTCCACCCATTCTAGGATATCACATTTCAACCTCCAACATTTTTTTGAAGAAAAAACCATGAATGTCCATTCATGTGTCTATTCGGTAAGGGGTGATGGTAATGGAAAAGAGGGGAGTGAATTACATTTTATTAAAAATTGGTAAGAGTTTAAACTTTTAGTGTAAAAATTGATTGGTTGAAATATTAAACAATTTAACCACACCAATATAAGAAAATAGAGAGAAAAGAAAATGCAAGAAATTAAAATATGAACATGATAATTTTATAGTGGTGTGTGAAGTGCCCAGTGGATCATGCAGGTACACTGAGACAGGGGGTGCATTAGTGTACACAAGTTTTTACCAGTTTTCTTTTCCTTTCTCTTACCCTTTTTAATTTGAACCTCCACACTTTTTACAATGAATAGATATTCCCTGTTAACAAGAACAATTACACCATATGCAATACTATAATAAATGAAGCACAACACACCATATTTTTACAAGGTTTTCCCTCAATGTGAGTGACTACATCCTTGCTGTATTTGAGATGATCCAAGACACGTATTCTCCACTATGAATCAATCAAAAAATTACATGTGGGTTGGTCAGGTATTACCCTGAAACCATTGTGGATAGGTATGAACCTTTTACCAAATTATACCGGCATCCCACTAGTGTTTCAAAATTATAACACTAACACAATGAGTAAGATCACAAGATATTCAAGCTGCCACTGCAACACAAAATTTAATCTTCCTCTTTGAGCCACTAAGATTAAACTGATTCTACACCTGCTCACTACAACCGAATTTGAATTCCACTGAATATAATCAACGACTCTGCATGTTAGTCAACTCAGTATACTCTCATGAATTGTAGAAGGTAACACTTCCAATTCAACTCACCACAATATTAGAATGAACAGCTGAAAATATATTAATAAACTACAAGTTTTCTTCCTCTTGTTTCACTGAAAAAATATTGCTTCAACTCAACACACTTATTACACACATCAATATCATGTGTTCTACAAGCATGTAATTCTTATCATCACATGAAAATATATTTAATGCATGTAATTATGCACACCACTTATGTATCTTCTTTGTGCAATAATAAATGCACAACATTGTGTATTCTTTGGATCTTCTTTAAACACGTACACGATACTTACACCTTCATGCAAACCAATTATATTAAGCAATCTTCTTCATAGAATCCTTTGGTCTGCCTTGCACATACTCAAACAAGTACGAGTGTAATTTTTCACGTAAGTATCACAAGATTAGCACATACACAAATGCACACACACAAAAACCGCCACTTTCTTTCTCAATATACACAACTCAATTATTCTCATGCATACATGTTCTCATATGCATGTATATTCCATTACCATGAAAATACTTTTCACAAGGATGTGTGTTATAAACTGTTTATCTTTGTGTTTCTTCACACACAGCTTGTATGCTCACGGTCAATGATCATTCTTCTTGCATGTAATTTCTAATACATATACTGCCATTTTCTCTCCCCATTCATGCAAAATATATACATGATATTCATGCATTAATTTTGTTCACTACTGATTTCATAGACTAGAATGGATGTTATGAAAGTGCATGTACTTCCTATCTTCCACACACCTTAATATATGCACACTCTACCCTTCTTCCTTCTGCACGCTAATCCTTTTCATGCAATGGAGATGTTCAATGTTCTATACTGCACGCTACTCAAATGACACACACTGTACAGCATGCTTCACGTAAGTACCCTCTGTCTTCTTCATGCTACACATGTATACAAAAATCACAGCTGGTTCTTCTTTATACTTTGTGAAACACAGTGTATATTAGCACTGATTCATGGTTCCTCAGAATTTTTGCGCAAACCAGGTGTGTTTTTTAAGCTCTTCATGCAACAGTGTGATATACTATCTTCACGCAAGATTAAATATGCATAGATTCTCAATGAACATCGTGCAAGCTAGGGAGACTTAACATGGTATCCCGAAAGGCTTCGCATAAACAAGTTCTTCGTGAAGAAAAATGAGTGTGCACAGCACAGATCAAGTGCTCACGGTTATCTCCCTTTCTTCGCATAATCAGAGTATGTGTGGAACTCCTTTCCACGAATTAGAGAAATTCACAGTGCTACGATTCTCTAGAAATGAGATTCTTCTTAAACAATCAACACACGGCATATGAACACTACCTCTGGTATTTATAGGCTATAATCATTATCACAGAACCTTCTAGAATCACAGATGAACAGCCCACTCCATAAGAGATCACCATCTCAGATAATCTCGCGATTTCTACATACAGCAAATCCACGGTTAGAACTTCGATTTTCAATGAAAATGAATCAGAAAAAGATTTCGATCATCATGGAATTTTCGGTCAATTTGATGATGATCGGAAGCTCTAAATCACGCTACTGTCGACGCCACCATGGAGATCCCAATGAGAAGAAGATTCTTGAACATGCTTGCGGTAGGAGACGAGCTCGTTGGTCCAATTGAACGGCCAGGATGGTGGGGAGTTTGGTTTGATCTTATATCGATATTGCTGCAAGGAGATCGTCTGGTGAAGAAACGAAGATCCATGGTGAACTGAAGCTCTCAGATGGCTTCCTGGAGAAGACATCACGCAGAGGGGATCGGACAGCTCAGATATTCATCAAACAGATCACACGGATTTGGTGTGCTCTGGCATTTGGTTCCTCGGGATGGCTAGTATAAAGGCCCCTAATTTTTAATATACTCCCAAAAAAAACTTCAGCCATTTTCTATAGAAATTGAAAATCCAACATTCTTCTCAAAAATTCCAATCGGAATTCAATTCTTAAAATGTATAGCCAACCAACATCAAATTTTTAATTCTCTATTTTTTCAAATGAAGTAAACAATGTGTCAGTTCAAATCACTAATGACACATGTTTTATGAACTATTAACCAGCTCTACAATCGTCACATTTAAATTGTTGATTTATTTAAAGAAAATTCTTAAAATTAAATCATCCTTGCCAAAAATATGAATAATTCTTAACAACAATTCAATGGTAGAACATCAATCTCCAATTACTGTCACACTAAAATTTTATCAATTAAGTGTAATGATAACAATTACAACACAAATATTACTTTCAACAAATTTGGGTTCATCAATATCCCCCTTTAGATTTGTTGTCAATACCCATTTTACTTTCAAAATCAATGTATTTCTCTCCCCCTTACTTGACAATAAAACCAAAAAAATAAGTATGGGAAAGAATTAAACTCGTCTAGTTTTGTAATAACTAAACTTCTTCTCCTTTCAATATCCTCATTTCATAATAGATACCACTTATCAGAGATTCAAATTTTTCTGGTTGAGTAAAGGAAATAATCACCTTTCTTAAAGAAATGAGTCATTAATTAATCATATCTAAGTCTACGTGGGCTAACCCAGTGTAGAAAACAAGAGAAATCAATTTAGTCATCAAAGATGTCAATAGATTTTTCAGAATGTGATGTCATCACTAAAACTTTCTTTCAGGGGATGTTCAAAAGAATTTTTTTAAAACAGGTATCCTGCATTTATCTCAACAAACAAATTAAAAACATTCAATTTCAAGAATGTATTTCCCCTTAATCAATCTATTTTACTTTTTCTATAAAATTATCATTTTCTCCTCTTCTGATTCAGAATTTTTATTTATAAAGAGATAGGAGAACTTACCCTTTAAAATGACAAGTTTCAATTTCCAAGATTTGAAATCATCAAATAAATCTCTTACCAGAACTTCAAATATTAAATGAAACTAGTAGAGATATTCAACTCTGGTAGTTGTTCAATTTTACTCCCCATAGAGGGATGAGATTCATCCATGATCTTCATCATGACTGGCTTTCTTCAAGAATGATCTTCAAGAACAATTTTAATAGTAATTGAAATAAAGAACTCCATGATGAATAACCTCTTGGATGTTGTATAATATTTTCACAACACTCATATCTTTAGGAATCCCCCTGAAAATATGAATCACATTCAATTCCCTACATTAAATAAACAAACACAAAATATGCATGGGAATAAGGTGGTTCTTCAATGATTTTTCAGTTAGAGAAAAAAGGATGAGATTTATTTCTCAACCCAGAGACTCCTTTCAATTCTACTTCAGATTCATGAAAACTCATCATGCTTGCTCCTCCTTTGACTTTACAAATTTTATCATTTAAGGACAGCATGGACTTCTTGATTTCTTCATCTTTTATCTTTGATGGAATGGTCTTTTTTACATTAGAAAATAGTGCACTTTCATTCTTCTATTCCTACTACAACTTTTTATCCAATTCCAGCTTCTCTGGACATATGAATAAACATTTTTGGTATATGTTCGGACTTCTTCTTGTGTGTAGACTCCTTCACGGTAGCATTTTTAACATAAGAATTCATTGGTGCTTCTCCTTTTTTCTTCACTAGTTCTATTTGTTCAGGAAACCATATCATACATTTATCAGCAATATGACCTGACATTTTGCACCTTTCACATAAATCTCTAGTAATCATAGGATTTTCCCTTTTAGACGACCTCTCGTGAAATTTGAGTTTTTCATATTGATTGTCATGCACCAAATCAATTGTGTTATTTGTTTCTAAGATTGATTTCTTTTTCTTCTTCAGCTTTCTCCCACTAGCATTGATGTTTATGACCTATTTGAAAAGGTCCATTATATGGCCTCTTCTTCCATAGTAGAAACGCCTTTTCTTTGGTGTGAAATTTATCTCATATTTCTTCATGGGTGTATATTTCATCATAGTTTTCTTAACTCTCTTCTGTTTATACCCCAAGGAATAATTTTCTGCTCTTTTTCTTTGCCTATGTATTTAATGTGGTCTTGTCTTCATATCAGTATTTTCATAGTGCATAGTTGGTACATATCGGCACTCATTAAAATTCTGACCACTTCTATTGCAATAATCACAGAATTCTTTAATACATTCAAATATATTCTTGATAGAAGGATTCTTCTTCAACTGTGAATTATAGTTTAATTCTGTAAGATTTCTCCTCACATCTAATTTTCTCCACCTTAGTGTTGGCCTTCTGTAATTATCATGCATTGAAATATTATGCCAATAGTCAATGGCCTGATGACCAAATTTCCAACAACACCAACAATAGCCAAAAAAATATTGATTTCTTCTTTTGTGCTACCTCTTGGATAGATTTGACATCTTGTTTTTTTTTTTGGATAGTATAATTATTTATCTAATCTCTTTGGGGGGAACAAGAATTCACATTATTCTTCATATCCACCCTTGATGATATGATGGATTTATCATCAGTCTTCTTAACTCATGTTTTTACAAAATTCCTTTTGGAACATGTAATTGTAAATGAAATAGTATTACTACAAACAGAATTTTCTGGATCAAGGGTTACCTGATTCAATGAGCTTGCATTAGATTTATCTTTAGATAATCTCAAGATATTCTTACAACTTGAATGGGTATTTTTAGAAGTAAAGAATCTTTTCAGAATTATCCTTGGAATATTTTTTGATATCATCATTTTGTGAAGATTCATCTTGAATATTCTCAAAATTTCTGAACTTGACCTCAAACTCAAGATATTTCAAATTTAGAGAATTCTTCTGATCTTCAAGTTATTTCACTATTTCTTCGCATTCTTTCTGGGAATTCATTAAATGTGTTTCTTTCATATTTTTAAAATTTACTTCCATTTAAAGACACTTCATGTTGAGAAAAATTTTCTCATCTTCAATAGCTTTTAGTTTTTCTTCCCATTAACTCTTCATTTTCTAAACTTGATGATCATGTATTTAAATTAATTCTAGTAGAGAATTATTCAGCCCATGAATTCTCTTTGTCTTAACCTCTATCTGGGCTTCTTTGACATTCAAAGAGGTTTTTTGTAGTTTATCCAATGAATAGATCACTTCTGTATAAATTTTTTCAGTCACATCCTTCTCACAAATAGTCATTTGTAGTTAATCTTCGATCAAAGTTAATTTTTCATTACAGTGCAATATATACTATTCTTTTGATTATTCAGAAAGTATAAATGTATCGTCCTTGTATTTTATTCCTAACTGAGAATCCTTAATAATCATAGTATCTTTATGATATTCTTTAAGTGTAAGAATCATATATGTAAGGACCTTCTCAATAAATTCTTTCTCACATACATTTCTTATCAATTGTTCTTCAAAACAAGAGAAATGTTCATTGTGAAGTGATATAGTTTCTTATTTGGCATCAATAATTTGTGAGAGAAGTTTACATCTTTGAAACTACTTTTCTAAGGCTTTATTCATATCCTTAGCTTCCTTTTCAAGTTGTGATTTTTCATCATATAGTCCCTTGATAAAATTAAATATATAAATGAAAACTTTAGTAGGAATATTCTTCAGATAATTTTTTATTTCTGAATAAAATTCACTAAGTGATTCAATGAATCCTTCTTCATCGCCGCTTGAACTGTATTCATCAAAAGGATGTTTATCAACTGATTTAACATATACTATTAATAGAATATCATTCTAACTACATCCAGATTATGATGAATCCTCTTTCTTCTTCAAATTCTTTCTCATATTTCTTGCCTTTTTCCCCTATCTGTTCTTCATGGTTTTTGTAGAAGCCTCGTTATTGGAACTGATAGATATAGAAATTGAATTGTTCATCTGAGACAAATTTATTACTTATTCAAATTCAAATATGCACTTCATATAAATATGATAAAAATAAATCGAACAATATGATAGATCCAATAATAGGTGTAACCTATGCTCTGATACCAATTGAAGTGTCCAGTGGATCATGCAGGTACACTGAGAGGAGGGTGAATCAGTGTACACAAGTTTTTACCAATTTTCTTTTCTTTTATCTTACCCCTTTTAATTTGAACCTCTGCACTTGTTACAGTTAAAGGATATTCCCTATTAACAAGCACAATTACACCATATGTAAGACTAAAATAAATGAAGCACAACACACAATATTTTTACAAGGTTCTCCCTCAATGTGAGTGACTACATCCTTGTTGTGTTCGGGATGATCTGGGACACAAATTATCCATTGTGTATCAATTAAAAAATTACAAGTGGATTGTACATGTATTACCTTGAAACCATTGTGGGTAGGTATGAACCTTTTCCCAAATTATATTGGCATCCCACTAGTATTTCACAATTACAACACTAACATAATGAGTAAGATCACAAGATATTCAAGCTACCACTGTAAAAAAAAGTTGATCTTTCTCTTCGAGCCACTGAGAATAAACTGATTTTGCACCTGGTCACTACAAATGAAACTATTTGACTAACACTGAATATAATCAATGACTCTGCATGCTAGTCAACTCAGTATGCTCTCATGAATTTTAGAATATAACACTTCAAATTCAACTCACTACAATATCAAAAGGAACAACTAAAAATATATCAATAAACTGCAAGTTGTCTTCCTCTTGTTTTACTGAAAAATATTTTTTTATATCAACACACTTACTACACGCATCAATATCATGTGTTCTACAAGCATGTAATTCTTATCATCACATGAAAATATATTTAATGCATATAATTCTTCACACCACTTATGTATCTTCTTTGTGAAATAAGAAATTCACAACACTGTGTATTCTTTTAATCTTCTCTAAACACATACATAGTACTTAAACCTTCATGAAAACCAATTATATTAAGCAATATTCTTCATAGAATCCTTCTTCCTACCTTGCACAAACTCAAACAAGTATGAGTGTAATTTTTCACATAAGTATGACAAGATCATCATGTGCACAAATGTACATACACAAACATTGTCACTTTCTTTCTCAATATACACAACTCAATTATTCTCATGAATACATGTTCTCATATTCATGTATATTCCATGTACCATGAAAATATTGTGCACAATGATGTGTGATGTACACTATTTATCTTTGTGTTTATTCACACACAACTTGTATGCTCATACTCAATGATCATTCTTATTTCATGTAAATTCTAACACATATACTTCCTTTTTATCTCCTCATTCGCACATAATATATACATGACATTCATGCATTAATTTTTTTCACTATTGATTGCACATATTGGAATGGATGTTATACAAGTTCATGCACTTCCTATCTTTCACACACCTAAATATATGCACACTCTACCCTTATACCTTTTGTTTACTAATATTTTTCTCACAATGGAGATGTTCAATGTTCTATACCGCACACTACTTAAATGACACACATTGTACAGTATGCTTCACGTAAGTACCCTTTGTCTTCTTCATGATACACATGTATAAAAATTTCACAGTTGTTTTTTATTTATACTTTATGAAACATAATGTATATTAGCACTGATTTGTGGTTCCTCAGAATGTTCTTGCAAACCAGGTGTGTTTTTAAGATATTCGCACAACAATGTGATATACTATCTTCACACAAGATTAAATATGCATTGATTCTCAAAGAAAATCACACAATCCAGGGAGACTTAACATGTTATCTTGAAAGGCTTCACGAAAACAAGTTCTTCAGGAAGTAAAATGAGTGTGCAAATCATATATCAAGTGATTATGGTTATCTCCCTTTCTTCACTCAAGCAGAGTATGCGCTGAACTCCTTTCTGAGAATCAAATAAATTCACAGTGCTACGATTCTCCAGAAATGAGATTTTTCTTAAAAAATCAACACACAACATATGAACATTGAATCCAGTATTTATAGGCAATAATCATTGTCACAGAACCATCTAGAATCATGGATGAACATCCCACTCCACAAGAGATCACCATCTCAGATAATCTCACAATTTCTACATACAGAAAATCCATGGTTAGAACTTTTATTTTTAATGTAAATGAATAAGAAAAATATTTCAATCATCATGGAATGTTAGGTCACTATGATGATGATCGGAAACTCAGAATCATGATATTGTCGACACCTCCATAGAGATCCCAGTGAGAAGAAGATTCTCAAACATGATTGAGGTAGGAGACGAGTTCGCTAGTCTAATTGAACAGCCATGATGTTGGGGTGTTCGGTTCGATATTCTATTGATATTTCTTCAAGTAGATATTCTAGTGAAGCAATGGATATCCATGGTGAAATGAAGCTCTTAGACGACTTCCTAGAGAAGACATCACAAAGAGGGGATCAGATGGCTCATATATTCATCAAACAGATTGCATGGTTGTGACGTACTCTGGAATTTGGTTCCTCTAACTGGCTAGTATAAAGGCCCCTAATTTTTAATATAATCTCCAAAAAAACTTTATCCATTCTCCATAGAAATTGAGATTCCAACATTCTTCTCAAAAATTTCAATATTCATATCAAAATAAAAATATAGAAATTCAATTCTTAAAAATGTATATCCAACCAAAATCAAATTCATAATTCTCTATTTCTTAAAATGAAGTCAATAATGTTTCAATTCAAATCACTAATGACATGTATTTTATGAACTATTAACCATCTCTACAATCATCGCATTTAAATTTTTGTTTTATTTAAAGAAAATTCTTCAAATTAAATCATCCTTTCCAAAATATGAATAATTATCAACAAAAATTCAATGGAAGAACCTCAATATCCAATTAATATCACAGTGAAATTTTATCAATTAAGTGTATTGACAACAATTACAACACAAATATTACTTTCAACAAATTTGGGTTATTTAGTTTGGATCTAAATGATCCTACTCCACTCTTCACACACTCACCTGGTGTATGGAACCCACTATGATATATCAATTTTGAAGGATATTTGAAATTATTTACATTTACCCTTTTCACACCTGGTGTCTTAAACCAATTCCCTTGTCTTTTATGGGTTCAAAAAAACTCAACCTTTTACAGGAGAAGACCTAACCTAGAATTTTACAGGCTCAATTCTAACCTATTACCTTTTTCAGGTTTAGATGAAACCCAATCTTTTATGAGGGAAAACCTAACCTAGTATTTTAAAAGTGCAAACCCAACCAAGACTTTTATAGGCTAAGCCCTAACCTCTTATGTGTTGTGGGTCAAGAGGAACCCAGTCTTCTAAGGGGATGGACTAAACCCAGAATCTTATAGGAGTGGTCCATTCCTCTATTGTTTTATGGGTTAAGCAGAACCTGATCTTCTAAGGGGATAGAATAACTCAGTATTCTAAGGGGACAGACTAAACCTAGATGCATATTTTGTTAGGGTAGTATAACCTCATTCAAGATGCACTAAGTGTAATGATAGAGCCCAAATAGTTACAGTATAAAGAAAGAATAAAATAATTTAACCCAATGAAATAATGTCAATGAATTGCTAACATTTGGATCAGGTAGTTCTCAGACCCTTCAAGATGTTGAAATAATAAAGCTCTAACAACCAATAATTTACTTCAGTAAGTAGATGAAAGATGAATCTCCAAGACTCATTTGCAAACTATTAAACATGTAGGAGAAAAGGAAAATTCACATCTATATCTCTTACCTACATTCCTTGGACTTTTCATATAAAAAATGGAAATGGTTATTTTCTTCACTTTAAAATATATGATTCTCCTTCAAAAATTACAATAATAAAATCTTCACATGGAAGCAGCTTTTAATTAGATTCAATATACTGTAAAAATCAAAACCATTCTATACACACAAAAATCATTAGAATAATAAATAAACAATTGATATAGAAGTAAATACATCCATGAAAGTTGATAATAAATTCCTTAGGACACTTTCGGAATTTATGTGAGACTAACTCTTAATATTCCAAAATAATTCTAATTTCAAAATTTCTATTTTTTCATGCAGTCGTACTACTCATGTTTATTTCCTAGATAAATATTTCAAAAGTATATAAAAGAGAGATAATTAATATCCATGTGATCTCTCTATCGATATTTTGTAAAACAAAACACATGTTGTACAAAGAATTGAGTTTAGAATAATTAATAAAATGGTTAATAATAATTATTAATATCCTTGTAAAACTCCCTGACAATATTCTAGAAAAACTCTTCATACTTTAAATAGTTTAATTTTGAATATCAAATTTTTCAAAACATCATCATAAATATTCATACATGCTTAATCGCATGTAAATCTCATTTAATTCAGCATAAAATAATCTAAAACCTGGTAACATGACCTCTAGATAATTAATGTGTAATTTTGGAATAAATAAAACACTAATAATGTCTCAAAAATTTTATCCAATATAATTGGAATTCATTATGGCTTGAATCTGACTCTGGAGTTTCTCTGAAGGCCTTAAAAAAATAAGGGACGTGACTTGGAGGATCTTACCTCAATGGATTGGATGTATCAAAAATTCTACTCAACTCAATTTGGTAATCTCATATACATACCGAGAGGCAAACCAAGTGGCATATATGTTGTCAAAGAAAGAGGTCATGGAAATGAATATCATATGGTCCTTCAGGATCCCATCCTACTATAATTCACTAGTGGATGCAGATATGTGTGGTGTGATGTATTCTCGTTTTTGTAATAATCCCTTGTAACCCTAACTTTGCTGATCTAGCTTTTATATATATTCTTTTTAGGACCAGTTTTGTCCAAATCCTATGTTTTTTGGGTAAAACACTATGAATGTCCATAATAAACTTAAATCAAATAGAAATATCAAACATTACGTAAAACAAAGCATATTTCTAGGTTTAAGAACATGTAAAAACTCACATAACCATGTGGGTGAATTTGATCATGTAAGTGAATTTGTGTACATATCTGAAATCTCATAGTAAAATAGACTTAACTGCATTCACTTAATTGAATTCATGTAGCTGAATTCACATAATAAAATTCACATAGTCGAATTTACAAAACCAAATTCTGAAATTTGTAAATTGCTTGACTTTTCTAATTTCAAACCTAAATCATAACTTCTAAACGATAGAATCAGCTTTGATTCTAGTTGATTTAAATTTATAAAATTTCATTATACTTATAAATAATCAAGAAATGCCTTAATTGAACCTCTATATCTCAAGTTATCATTAAAATACAGTATCCAAACACTTCTGAAAAACTGCAGAATTTATATTAAAAAGCATGCAATGATTTCTAACCTAATTTTAGGAATTATAATGATCGATTCATAATTTGATGAATTCTGATGAAATATATATAATTTTCTTATATTTACAACTTACTAAGAATCACTCAATTTGTATTCCTCTATCCAAAGTTATAACTAAAATTCAAAGGTAACTGAATCTAAAAATTTGACTATGTGGTTTAGCTATGTGGGAGAATTGGATATGTGGTTTGGCTATGTAGGATAATTAGCTATGTGTTTTGGCTATGTGGGAATAGTAAAAAACATATAAAATGATATTTAAAGGTCCCAAATGACATATTTAGCCTAGTAACTCAATATTAAACTA
Organism: Viscum album; assembly: GCA_963277665.1. Taxonomy (NCBI): domain Eukaryota; kingdom Viridiplantae; phylum Streptophyta; class Magnoliopsida; order Santalales; family Viscaceae; genus Viscum; species Viscum album. The sequence continues at coordinate 2,074,658,788 of OY728128.1, read as the reverse complement.
GTATAACATGTTATGAAAAATCAAAACATGAAATCTAAAGATAAATTAAGTAAAGAATAAAAAGATCTAACCAAAGTTAATAATTATTTAAAAAATACATAAAATAGAAATTATAGCTACATAATTAAAAGTATTAAGACTATTAAATACTTATTTCAAAGGGAATTAAATAAATAAAGATTTATAATTATAAATACATAAAGTGGTTATCAAAATATGAAGTGATTCAAGGATATAATAAAACAAATAAAGTTTTATAATTATAAAAAAATAAAGTAATGTAAGGATCCACACAAAATTCTCCCCATTTTTAATAATTAAAAAACTAATTATAATTACAAAACTAATTATAATTTCAAAACTTATCCACCTTTTTAAAATTATCAAAAAACTAAAGTTTCAAAAAAAATATCTCTTTGAAATGATAATACTTCTCCCTATTTTGTTTAACATAGTGTAACATTTCCATAAGTTGATAGTCAAAAATTAAATCCCCCTAAATTTAATAATGCTTTTAAAAAGGAATAACATTGTATTTTATAAGTAAGTATTTCAAGATAAAATGACATAAAGTGAATATTTTATAAAAAATTATGAAACATGTAGATTTCAAAATAGAACCACTATAAACCCTTAGAACATTGAGTTATATATAGTGAATAGATTTAAAAATATTTTTGTGAAAATTAATGAGAGCCCCTTCATATAATAACCTTTTATGAAAACTAAAAGTGTAAATAGTGAGTAAATAGAAACTAGTATGTATGAGAATTTTTTTTAAAAATATGATTTGTATAGAAATTAAAAGTAGTAAACTGAAAAACATATTCCAAATTACTATAGATTTCATATAGATCTGAAAATTTTAACAAATAAACATATTCAAACTCCCTCTAAATTTGATATTTAAATGTGATTCTCCATGAGTGCAATAGAAACAAAGTTTTTCTATAAGATAAATTTTAAATTTTTATATGTTTTAAAACCATGATTGTTCATGCTTAAACTATTTAAAATAGGTTTAATAAAATGAAAAAAACGCATGTTAATCATGCATGATAGATTATATTTAAAAATAAAATACTTAAACTTCCCCTTAATTTATCATGCTATGCACTAAAGTACATATTTAAAATACAAATCTGATTCCAACATTCTTAAAATAGTCTTAAAACAAGAATACTTTTCTAAGAAATATTTCAGAAATAAAATAAGGTTTTCTCCCCCTTAATTGATGTATTTTATATATAATTTCAAACAATATCAATTTCAACGGAAAAAAATATCTAACACAATTCCATCTGACCTTATCTCAAATAAATAAACTACTCTTGTATATAAATTGAATTCCATCTTAGATAAAAAATAGTGAAAACACTTTTTAAGTATACATATTTAACTTAAAAAATAAATTTTAAAATTTAAAAGTGTACATATTTGAATCTTGAAAACATATTTTATACTTTAAAAGAATTCACAATTAAACTAAATAGATTTAAAAAAGTGAATTAAAAATCTATAAAATAAACTTTTAAATAGTTCATAAGTATGGAATAAATTTTAAAATAAGAAATAAGTATTTCTTCCCCCTTAATTTTAGTCTCCTTTCCAGAAAAACAAAAACAGTTCATGAATATTTTAAAATTTCAAAAATAAAATATACACATATTTGGTATTTAAAGTAACACCCCATAAATTGATTTATTTATTTTCTTTCAAAATGACAATATCAAATCAGTACAAGTAGAATTTTAATTCCAACAATGAACACTTATTCAAAAACATGCTTTAATATCATAAGAAGACACAAAACATGTCATAAACACTTCAAATTATTTTGAAAGTAATCAAATGATAATATAATATAGGTAAACCATAATTTACAACTAAAATAATATATCCACTGGCCATATAAAAATTAAAATTCAAGAGCATGACATATAAACATAATTTTACTCATTTTTACTGACCAAAACAAAAGTTAAATATTAAAGTGCATTGTATCATCTCAAAATGATACAATGTATTCAAAGTTATCAAAAATCAAATATTAAATCTACTAATTCATATTCCAACAAGACAAGGGTAAAACTTATAATGGCATGATTTTTGAATGTAAGAATCAGAAAATACAAATTACATGGGTATAAAGAATGACTTAATTTCACATGAATTGTAATACATACCTTTAGGTACCTAAGAAATAGATAGTTTATAAAATTTGTCCTTGAAATTAGATGTATAAATGATAGTACTTTTGTGACTAAAATATTGAGTGAACTTCCAAGGAAAATCACAAGCATAATAACCATAGGATCCACATTTGAAACAATCAGCTGAAGAAATTCCAACTGACTTTCCTTTCAAAAAAATTTTAAACATGGTTGAAATAAAAAAATCAAAACCGAGTCTATTATTTTTATCATAAAATTTCTTGAAATAATCGGTCATGTAAAATTTAAATCACATTTATTATAAATTTTCCTTTGAAAACAAATATTTTCATTTCTAACTTTATCTAATTCATTCTTCAATCATTCATTTTCTTTTTGAACAAACTCTAAATCATCACAAACCTTTTCATGTGTGAAAGAATATGTAAATTTGAGATTTTAATTTGATGTCTCATTTTATCAACATTCTTTAATTTAAAAGATAAGTTATTTTTCTTTTCATAAACCCTTTTATATTTTTCTTTGATTAGAACATGTATATAAGTCATTTATTTTATTTGATCTTAATATGAATCACACATTTCCTTTAGATATTCAATACTTGGATCATCATTTCTAGAATTGATAGAAGCATGATAATTAGAACTAAAATCACTATATTTATTTATACTCATCACATGTATGTTTCCATCTTTTTTAGCATATGAACCAAATCACTTGAAAAAAAATTTGAAGGTGAATATTTTACCTTAAAATATTTTTCAAATAACCCAACATTACCATTTTCTTTTGGAATTTCATCCTTGTTTCATGAGCTTTCAAAGTCACTCCAAGAAGTCACAGATTTATTTTATTTATTCTTAACCTTCCTCATATTTTTGAGCTTCAAACAATTAGGTTTAATATTTCATTTCTTCCTACAACCAAAAAAATAATATTTGAATAATATAAATTCAAATGTGAATTACCTTGAGTGATATCTCCTTTAAGAAAATTATTTTTTTTTTCTTGGATGGACACTCCATTTTCATGTGTCCCAAAATTATATAATTAAATAAAATAGATTTATTAGAATCTACTTATTCAAAGGAAGTAGTTTCAAATTGTTTCCAAATTACATGAGCAGTGCTGCAACTACAAATTTTGTCAAAAATATTTCAATAAAAAGAACAATAAAGAATATTCATGACCTTATAATTAATATCATATTTAATAGAATCCTATCCATTCAAATCAATTTGATTGGATTTAGGTAAAACATGATATTTAATAACAATATCCCGAAATAAAATATCAATATTATTTAGATAATCTTCCATTCAAATGTTTCGTTAAGTATACTTACTACCATTGAAATTTGGTGGAAATGTTGGATTTAAACCATTTCTATTCATTAAGTATTTTGTCGGTGGAAAAGTACTTTCTCTTAGTCTTGTTAAGGACTAGGATAAAAAATTTATCATAATTGATATAAATAATAAAATGAACCACTATATCCTAAAAATATCCAACCTCTAAAACCAATTGTGTGGTATCAAATAAAGTGAAAAACTAACTTATCCTCAATGGTTTGAGATATGATATCAATTTTTAGGTCCCGAAGGGGTGATGGAAATGGAAAAGGAGAGGGTGGATTTTAATTTATTAAAAATTAATCATAGTTTAAACTTTAAGAATAGAAAGTGATCAGTTCAAATATTAAACAATTCAACCACACCAATATAATAAAATAAAGAGAAAGTAAAATGCAAGAAAGTAAAAGATGGACAAAACAATTTTATAGTTCAGATTTAAATGATCATACTCCACTCTTCACACACCAACCCAATGTATGGAACCCACTATGGTATATAACTTTTGAAGGATAGTGACAACACTTTGCATCCATCTTTTTTAGACTCAGTGGATTAACCTAATTACCTTTTGTTTTACGTGTTTATAAAAAAAACTCAATATTTTACAGGAGAAGAGTCAACCTAGATTTTTTTAGGATCAATCCTAACCTTTTTCCTTTTCAAGTTTTGACAAGACCTAATCATTTATGGGGAAAACCTAACCCAGTATTTTATAGGTCCAAACCCAACCTAGACTTTCACAAGATAATTCCTAACCTCTTATATGTTATGGGTCAAGAGGAGCTCAGTATTCTATGGGAATAGACTAAACCTAAACTCTTATAGGTGTGGTCTTTCCCTCTGTTGTTTTACGGGTTAAGCATAACTTGGTCTTCAAAGGGGATAGACTAGACCCAATCTTCTAAGGGGATAGACTAAACCCAGATGTACCTTTTTCTAGGGTAGTATAACCCCGTTAATGATTCACTAAGTTTGATGATACATCCTAGATGGTTGCAACACAAATAAAGAATAAAACAATTTACCCTGATGAAAGAATGTTAATGAAAATGCTAGCATTTAGATCAGGTAGTGATTAGGCCCTTCAAGATGTTGAAATAATGATTCTTGGGCAATCAGTGGTTTACTTTAGGAATAATTTTAATGATAAATCTCTAGGAATTAGTTGCAAACTATACATCAAGTAAGAGAAAAAGAAAATTCACATCTATATTTCTTCCCTACATGCCTTGTCCTTTTTATATACAAAAATAACAATGGTTATTTTCTTCAATTTAAATGTCACAATTTTCCTTCATAAATTACAATAATAAAATCTCCACGTGGAAGCGGATTTTAATTAGCTTCGATATACTGTAAAAATGAAAACAATTATATACATAAAAAATCATTAGAACAATAAATAAACAATTAATATAGTAGTAAATACATCCCTAAAATTTGGTAATAAATTACTTGGGACACTCTAAGAATTTATGCGAAACTATATCTTAATATTCCAAAAAAAATCTAATTTGAAAATTACACTTTTTCTAGATTTGTATTACTCATGTTTATTTCCCAAATAAATGTTTCACAGGTATATAAAATAGATAATCAATATCTATGTGATCTCTATCTCAATATTTTGTAAAACAAAACACATGTTGTATAAAGAATCAAGTTATGAATAATTAATAAAGTGGTTAATAATAAATTTTAATATCCTTGAAAAGCTCCCTGATAATATTCGAGGCAAAATCTTCATACTTCAACCAGTTTAATTTTGAATATCACATTTTTTTAAACATCATCATGAATATTCATACATGTTTAATCCCATGTGAATCTCATTCAATTAATCATAAAATGATTTAAAACCTGTCCTCATGATTTCTAGATAATTAATATGTAATTTTAGAACAAAAAAATGCTAATAATATTCATAATAAACTTGAAAAAAATATAAATATCAAACATTATGTAAAATATAACATGTTTCCAGGTTTAAGAACAACCTGTAGAAACCCACATAACCACATAGATGAATCTGATCACATAAGTGAATTTGTCTACATAACAGATTTTCACATAGCCAAATTTACGTTGGTGAATCAATGTAACTGAATTCATGTAGTTGAATTCGTGTAATAAAATTCACGTAGGTAAATTTACATAACCAAAATTCTGAAATTTGTAAAATGTTTGATTTATCAAATTTCATACCTAAATCAAATCTTCTAAATGGTATAATCATATTTGGGTTTAGTTTACTTATATTTATAAAATTTCACTATCTTTACAAAGAATTAATAAAAATCTTAATCAGACCTCTATAACTCAAGTTATCATTAAAATTCAGTAGAAAAATAGTTCTGAAAAAATAAAAAATTTAGACTGAAAAACATATAGTGACCTCTAACCTAATTTTAGGCATTATAAAGATCGATTCATAATTGTATGTATTCTAATAAAATGTAGATAATTTTTTTATATTTCCAACTTAATAAGAATCACTCAATTTGGAGTTTTTTTCCAAAGTTACAACCAAAATATAGAAAGTAACTGAATCTGGAAATTCGGCTACAAAATTTGGCTATGTGGGAGGATTGTCTACATGGTTTGGCTATGTGGTTTTTCAATGTGGTAATAGTAAAAAACATATAAAAATTATATATGCAGGTCCCAAATGACATATTTATCCTGGGAACTCAATATAAAACTTTTATAACATGTTATGAGTAATAAAAACATGAAATATAAAGATAAATTAAGTAAAGAATACAAATATATATAACCAAAGTTAAGCATTATTTAAGAAATACATAAGAAATAAATTATAGTTACATAATTCAAAGTATTAAGAATTTTAAATACTTATGTTAAATGGAATTAAACAAATAAATATTTTTAATTATCAAAACATAAAGTGGTTATCAAAACATGAAGTGATTCAAGGAAAGAATAAAACAAATAAAGTTTTGGTTAGATCTAAAAATTTCAACATATAAACAATAAGTAGAATTGAATACAAATTAAAAATAGAAAACTAAAAAAAATATTCCAAATTACTATAGATTTTAGGTAGATCTAAAAATTTCAACATATAAACATAGTCGAACTCCTCTTGAATTTGAGCATTAAATATGATTCTCCAAGAGTGTAATTGAATAAAAATGATTCTATAAGATAAAACTAAATTTTTTACATGTTTTAAAACATTTATTGTTCATGCTTAAACTATTTAAAACAGATTTTATAAATTTAAAATTACACGTGTTAATCATGAATAACTGATTATATTTAAAAATAAAACACTTAAACTTCCCCTTAATTTATCATGCTATATACTAAAGTACATATTTAAAATACAAATTATATTCTAACATTCTTGAAATGGACTTAAAATAAGAATACTTTTATAGGAAAAAATTTATAATTAAAATAAGGTTTGTTCCCCCTTAATTGATGCATTTTATATGTCAATTAAAATAATATGAATTTTAAGTGAAAAAAGTTTCACCTCAATTTCATCTTTAACCAAATCTTGAATAAAAATACTAGTCTAATATAGAAATTGAATTCCATCTTAGATAAAAATAGTGAAAACGCCTTTTAAGTACACATATTTAACTTAAAATTTAGATTTAAAATTTAAAACAATACGTATTTGAATCTTGAAAACATATTTTATATGTTAAATACTTCACAATTAAACTAAAAAAGTTTCAAAAAGTAAATTATAAATCTATAAAATGAACATTTAAATAGTTTAGAAGTAGGAAATAAATTTAAAAATAAGAAACAAGTATTTCTTCCCCCTTAATTTCAGTTTCCTTCTTTCTAAAAAAAATAAAAACAATTCATGTATATTTTAAAATTTCAAAAATGAAATATACACATATTTGGTATTCAAAATAACTCCCCATAAATTAATTTTTCCCTTTAAAAATAAAAATATCAAAGAAACAAGAATAATTTTAATTCCAGCAGTGAACACTTCTTCAAAAACATTTTGTAATCTCATAAGGAACCACAAAACATGTGATAAAATATTCAAATAATTTTAAAACTAATAAAATGATAGCATCATACAAGTAAAATAGAATTTACAACTAAAATAATATATCCACTAGCCATATGAAAATGAAAATTCAATAGCATGACATATAAACACAATTTTACCCATATTTGCAGACCAAAATAAAGGTTAAATATTTAAGTACATTGTAGAATCCAAAAATGATACAGGGTATTCAAAGTTAGACAAAATAAAATATTAAAGTGTTTAATGTTTATTCCAACATTCCAAGTATAAAACTCATAATAACATATATATTGAATGTAAGAATACAAAAATACATATTATATGGGTATAAAGAATAGCTTAATTTCACATGAATTGGAATACATACATTTAGGTACCCAAACGGTAGACAATTTAGACAGTTTGGCCTTGAAATCAGATTTAGACATGAAATTATTTTTGTGACCAAAATATTGAGTGATAATCACAAGCATAATGACCATAATATTGTAAAGACTCAGAATTTTCAAGGAATTTTTTTTTCTTAATTCTTTGGAATTTTACGAGTCTGTGGCTTCTGACGGCACTTCATTCCGAGGCCCGGTGTGCCCGGAATCAATTTCTGAAGTTTTGTTTGATACGTTCAGTAAACGTACGTGTGGGTTTTTTAATCTTTTGAACCAGTGCTCGGAATTGAAATCTGAGGACACCAATGAACTCACAGCGCCGATAATTGCTTAAGGGGACCTTTACCACGGTTGCGTTTTATGCAGGTTGAAAGTTAAAAATTGGGGTTTAATTAAGAAGATAAATAAAATTGTTTAGAACAATTTTATATATCTATGGAAGTTATTTCCTCCCATGGGAAGTTATTGGTGGGGCCCACACCCACCTAACTTCCCATGTGTGGATATTTGAGAGGTGGGGCCCACACGAGCCTCAACCTTTCATCTCCCATAACTCTCTTCAAACTCCCCAATTAATTCCCCTTCCTTTATTGCGACAACCCCCCTTAATTATGAGAACTCTTCCTCTCTCTCTCTCCCTCTTTAATGTTTGCCAGCACATGTTAATCAATGAATTCTAACTCTTCAATTAATTAAATTAAGTTGTTTAAATTTTGAATTACTTGTGTGAATAAAATAATAGCTTAGCTATTATTTTATGGTGGCACTTGTTTTGTTGGAATTTGGTGGGAGCTCTGGAGAAATAGAGAAGGGTGTTCTCCTCTCAAAGAAAGAACACCACTCTCTTCGACGAAGAACGCCAATTCCACAAATAACGACGACACGCCTTCATTTATTTTCTCTGTGACAACAGAGGAGATGCCACTTCTTCTTCAGGTGCACTCCGACGACGACAGAATCGACACCGTCATCCACGACGCACGGCTACCGCGAATCTTTTCCAAGGTAGGGTGGATTGCTTCAATTTTATTTGAATAAAATTGTTCTTCGTTATTCGTGAAACCTTGTTTATCCTTGTACAATTGCTACCGCTTAACACGGAGGGCGCGGGCCGAATGCACACAGCCCGACGAACCTCCGTAGTCTCCTTGTTTGCGATTGAGGCGCGTTGGAAGAGGCGATGACTGGAGAAGCGGCGGCCCATCGGCCGGCCGTGCGGAGGAGAACTGTGGCCCGCAACCGTGGGCCGCTGGACCGAGGAAGAACCGGCTGGCCATAGCCGGCCGGGCCAAAGGGAGGAACTGCGACGCCCCACGACGCAGCGCTGCGTAAGACTGCGGTCCGCGTTCCGCGGGCCGCTTCGGTGGAAGAACCGGTCGGCCCATCAGTCGTCCGGGCGGAGGAGAGCTGTGGTGCCAGGAGGGCACCACGCCAGACGAACCGCGGCCCGCCCGTACGGGCTGCTTGCGCCAAGAAGGCCGACCGGCTTTAGTCGACCGGTTAGGGAGGGAGATGCCGCTTGGCGCCGCTGGTTCGAGCAGCCGGGGGGCCGCGCCCCACGCCTCGGACTGCTCGGCCCCCTTGGGACGAGCCGCTCGGTCGGCCGGCCGAGTCGCGGCCAGGCCGCACCATGCCGGGCCGTGCCAGGCCGTGCCGGGCCGTGCGTTTCCTCAGACCGGTCCGACCCTCTGCTGGGTTGGACCCACCAAAACTGGGTTGACCCGACCCGCCAGCCCACTGGGCTTAACGGGTCGGGCCCGTTTTCACTTAAGGGTGAATAACTTGAAGACCGTGCGTCCGATCGACGCGTCACCTGCGGCACTAGGACCCTCATGATGTGGTGGTTCTTTTTAGATACTCTAAGTGAGTTTTGAATAACTTTGGAAAATGGTTGGGTTTGGAACGAGTGTGTTTCCAACCGGGCCCCTGGAGCAGAAATGCTAATAACTCTCAGACCGGGCGTCCGATTGATGTGTCGTCTGTCGCATTGGATTCCTTTTGACGAGATGGAACTTCGGGATACATCAACTCTGGACTTCGTGAAAGTTGATGTATTTACCCCTTCACTTGTGGAGTGGCCCCTCCCGGAATCGAGCGTGTTGTGTGCGGGAACCCTAGAGCTGGCTGAGAATGCAACGACTACCATACTGGAATCCTCTGTGGGTTCGACGATGATGGAAAATATACTGGAATCCTCCATGGGTTCGAAGATAACGACAATTGTACTTGTATCCTACGTGGGTCCGACAGTTCGACTACTGTACTTGTATCCTACGTGGGTTCGACAGTTTGACTTCTGTTCTAGTATCCTACATGGGTCCGACAGAGTAGTTGGTCTAGTATCCTACGTGGGTCTGACAGCTTAGCTGGACTAATATCCTACGTGGGTCTGCCATCTTAAATGAATCAGTGACTACATCTGATCATCTTTATCTCTTTACGAAAGAATGTATACCTCTGTGAGTTGAGTCTTGACTTTCAATCATTACCATTGGTGTGATTGACTTCTTTCCTGTGTGGACCGAGTTGTGCTTAGGCTCGGGAGTTGGAGCCGAACTGAGATTGATGACTTAGGTATATGTATGGGCATATACCTAAGTAGAGTTGGTTGATATTTCGTGATTGTATCTTTCCTTTGTGGTTTATCCTTCATGGATTCTGGGAGACCTTCGGGGGTCTCGGGGTCCCTACTGAGTATCGTTATACTCACCCCTGCACGGGCAATGCCCGCACTACATTGTGTTGGTTGCAGACGACGTACATCACTGATCGTGGTTGAGGCTTGTGGAGCTGGACGGTACCCGGAGGTGGACCACTTGGCGGGACGTACACGGAGTGGACGGACGGACCCGAGGTACTGAGGAGACTATCTGTACCCACCCTTCAGGTGGGATTCCCGGAGGATGACTTGGTGGTTGTTGCTTTACTTTACTGCTGTTGTACTAGACTTTCAGTTGTACTGTACTTTTCAGTTGGGTTTGTATTCTGGCCCATTTACCTTTCTGCACTTACTTTGTGTTCAGTATTACTTTGTGCTTACTTCAGCTTGTGTACTCTGTTGTGTTTGTTTACTATCATAAAGGCAATGCCTTCCCTTTTATCGAGTTTTACGCCTTTGGTGCTAGTCGCCCGCCCCTGGCCTATGGAAGGCGAGCTTGGGGTAGTTACGGCACGGTCCCTAAGGACGGGTCATGACAAATTGGTATAAGAGGAGTCAGTTCTACCGCAGAACTTAGGACTCTGATCATTCTTTCTGTAAAGAAATAGTGTTAAGAGTATTGAGTGTGGTTTTCAGTCCAGGGAATCTAGTGTTGGTGCGGCGGTCGACGTATCCATACACCAGGACCCTAACCCCTAATTTCTGACTCAATGCGTGAAAACATTGATTGCATGTGTGTTTCAAAAGTTTTCTTTGTGATTACTTTGTGTCAGCTCACCAGGAATATTGTATTAACCGTGGTTCACCTTTTACTTTTCAGGATGGCCCCACGAAGGCAGCCATCTAGGGTTCCAAGTTACGTGCGAGATGGCAGCCCACCAAGCGACAAGGCCTTGGTGAAGGGCCCCATCACAGCGGAGGCACCAGCGGTACCACTACCCGCTGAGCCACCGATAATACCATCCCCAGCAGTATAGGGTGCACGCTGACTGAGCGCGTTGCACGAGTTTTAGTGACAGAGGTCGCCCAGGTTCTGCGGAGAGACGGACCCTCAGGCAGCCGAGGATTGGCTGGAGGCTATCGTCAGAGTCTTCAGATTGGTAGGGACACCAGCTGACCTTATGGTGATCCTTGCCACGAGTCTACTGCACACAGCAGTAGGTAGATGGTGGATCTTGATGCTCCAAGTGCATGATGAGGCATATCTACTTTGGACAGACTTCGAGAGTCTCTTCTGCTCTGAGTTTATTCCAGCCACCCTTCGTGCGGTGCGCATCCAGGAGTTACTTCATCTGCGGCAGGGCAGCATGACAGTAGCCCAGTACTCAGTGAGGTTTACCGACCTTTCATGCTACTCCACAGACATGGTATGGGGCCCATTATTTTGGGCCCGGGCCTTTGAGTAGGGACTGAGGCACGAGATCAGGGCTTTGATGATCTCCCTTAGCATCCTGACGCAGGCGGGAGTACTGGAGCGAGCCCTTCTTGTGGAGAGATTCCTCGCTGAGCCGACACCAGCAGCGAGACCTACCACCGGGCGACACGTAGCAGAGTCTTCTACAGCTGGCAGTAGACAAATGTCACAGAGGTCCAAGCGGACCAGGCCATCAGGAGAGCGACCTCAGGATTCAGGTTTTGTTGTGCGGAGCACACGGAACAGAGCCATCTATACAAGGAGCAGGCAGTGCTATGCATGCGGCGGGCAGGGTCAAATGGCTCAAGATTGCCCGACCCACCATGCAGATGAGCAGCAGACAGTGGAGGGACCTCCCAGGCAGAGGTATAGGTTCGACCATGGCGGTCCGCAGGGAGCAGGCAGACGAGGCAGAGGAGCTAGCCAAACAGCGGGTGGTGGATGACGCTTTGAGGCTTCACTACCACCACCACCATGAGGTCCACCCCGACCACGGGGAGATGGCGGGCAGAGGCAGGCTCAGCTCCAGGAAGTGGAGGATTATGACCACGGTTCCCCTTAGATGATTCGAGGTACTATCTTTGTCTACTCTACCCTTGCTGTAGTGCTTATAGACACAGGAGTGAGTCATTCTTTTATTGACGCTGCCCTTGTTCGGAGCTCAGAGATTCTGATGGAGCTGTTGGCTCAATTCTTATGGCTAGAGACTTCTATGGGAGCAGACTCGATGATTACGCACTGGTGCCGGTAGTGTGATCTTACTCTAGGAGGCGAGAGCTTTGGATGGGATCTTCTCGTAGCGGCGTCGAGGCCTTACGACGTCATCTTGGGTATGGACTGGTTGTCTACATTCCATGATCAGATCGACTTCTTTAGGCGCAAAGTGCGGTTTATCCGCACGGATGGGAGCAGGTTCACCTTCACCGGTGAGAAGGGAGCCTTAGCAGTGTAGGATGGACTTACACAGAGGAGAGGGCAGCCGATCACACATCAGTTGGCTAGTCTCATCCTCGGAGCAGTTGATGTGAGGAGTCTGAGTTTTCCTATTGTGATGGATCAGTATGCGGATGTTTTTTCTGACGATGTTTCAGAACTACCTCGTCACAGAGAGGTAGACTTCTACATAGACCTGTACCCCGGGACAGCACCGATATCTACTCCAGCATATCAGATGGCTCCCACTGAGCTTCGTGAGCTGCGGGTACAGCTGGAGGACTTACAGGGGAAGGGATTCATCTGACCCAGTGTTTCACCTTGGGCTTCTCTGATTTTGTTCGCCAAGAAGGCGGATGAGAGCTTACGACTGTGTGTTGACTACCGTCTCCTGAATCAGGTGACCGTGAAGAACAATTACCCACTCCAGAGGATTGATGACCTCTTTGATCAGATCAAGAGATCAAGATGGTTCTCAAAGATAGACCTTAGGTCAGGCTATCACCAGGTCAGAGTTCGAGATGAGAATGTGCAGAAGACGGCATTCAAGTGTCGGTATGGCCACTACGAGTTCTTGGTTATGCCCTTCTGCATAACCAATGCTCCATCAGTGTTCATGAGTCTCGTGAATAGGATCTTCCAGCCTTACCTCGGTCGTTTTGTCATAGTCTTCATCGATGACATACTGATATACTCGACTACTGAGGAGGAGCATGCCTACCACTTACGGGTTGTACTGGATACACTCTGAGAGCACCAAATTTATGGTAAGCTCTCGAAGTGCTAGTTCTGGATACGAGAGGTACACTTCTTGGGACACATCATCTCAGAGGCGGGAGTTGCAGTGGATCCTGTGAAGATCGAGGTAATTCTTGCTTGTGAGCCACCCAAGAGTGTGACGGATGTGCGGAGTTTCCTGGGTCCGGATGGATACTATTGGAGATTTGTTCCAGAGTTGCAGCACCGCTATCAGCCTTGATGAAGAAGGGGAAACCCTTCGTATGGTTAGATAGATGTCATCAGATCTTTCAAGAGCTAAGGCAGAGGTTGACCAGTGTGCCCATCTTGAGGTTTCCGGAGGTGGGTGTTGGGTACATAGTTTACTACGATGCATCAGGGACCGGACTCGGGTGTGTCCTGATGCAGGAGTGAGCAGTGATCGCCTATGGTTCACGGCAGTTGAGATAGCACGAGCAGAACTACACTACCCATGACCTGGAGTTGGCAGCAGTGGTCTTCTCCTTGAAGATGTGGCAACACTATCTGATAGGCGAGCGCTTTACAGTCTGCTCTAACCACAAGAGTCTCAGGTACATCTTCTTGCAAAAGGACCTGAACCTGAGATAGCGGCGATGGTTCGAGTTCCTCTAGGACTATGACTTTGAGAAATTCTATACTCATGGGAAGGGGAACATTGTGGCTGATGCTCTCAGTAGGAGATCGGGCATTCAGCTACTAAGAGAGGTGACAGAGCAGCTGGTCGCGTTGCAGATATCCTTTTTGGATAGAGATGGAGCAACTTTTCTACAGTATCTCACAGTCACTCATCCACTCCTTCAGCGAGTCAGATAGGCACAGTGTGGGGACGTTGACTGTGAGACGCGACGTGCTTAGATATCCACAGGGCAGGCTCCTGATGGATTTTCTGAAGGAGGGGAGCATGTCATCCTCTTCAGGGGACGTACTATGGTACCAATTGCACTGCAGGAGGAAGTGTTGAGGGAGTTTCACACTTCCCCTCTAGTGGTACATCTAGGAGTGGCGAAGATGTACCAGGACCTCAGACGACAACACTGGTGGTTGGGCATAAAGAAGGTTGTATCAGAGTTTGTTTCACGATGCCTCACTTTTCAACAAGTGAAGGTGGAGCACCAGGTACCAGCAGGCTTGGTACATCCCTTAGAGGTCCCGGAGTGGAAGTGGGACAGGATATCCATGGATTTCGTGTTGGGAATTTCATGTACATCCAAGGGACACGACTCTATTTGGGTGATCGTAGACCGACTCACCAAGTCGGCCCACTTCCTACTGATCAGAGAGCAGGTCTCAGTAGAGAGCTTGGGACACCTTTATGTTCAGTAGATCATACGGCTTCACTGTGTGTCATCGATTATTGTATCTGATCAAGATGCTTGCTTTACTTCCCAGCTTTGGAAGGGGTTACAGGAGGCCTTTGGGACGCAGCTGCGTCTAAGCACCACCTTCCATCCTCAGATGGACGGACAGACTGAGAGGACCATACAGACACTCGAGGACATGCTACGTGCATGTGTCCTTGACTTTGGTCATAGCTAGGAGGATCACCTACCCTTGGTGGAGTTTGCCTACAACAATAGTTACCACTCTACCATCGGGATGGCACCATACGAGGCACTGTACGGCCGACCTTGCAGATCACCTCTGTGTTGGACTGACCCTGGGGAGTCCGCACTTGTAGGACCAGAGATGGTGCAGGCTACGACAGAGAAGGTGCAGATCGTCCAGGAGTGGATGAAGACTGTACAGAGCAGACATAAGTCCTACGCTGATAGGAGACGGAGACCATTGGAGTTCAAGGATGGCGACCACGTTTTTCTACGGGTCTCACCTCGACGAGGTCTACGGATATTTGGCCATGGTGGCAAGTTATCTCCACGTTTTATCAGTCCTTTCCAGGTCCTCAGTAGAGTAGGCGAGGTGGCTTAACGTCTGGCCCTTCCACCTCAGTTGCACCAGGTGCATGACGTCTTCCACGTATCTTATCTGAGGAGATACGTGCACGACACGACCCACATCATCGATCACGGGGAGCTGGACATCGATGAAGAGGCGACATTTGTGGAGGTCTAGGTAGAGATTGAGGATCGACAGGATTGGGTCCTATGTGGATGGTCGATTCCTTTGGTGCGCGTTCGCTGGCAGCACGGGAACCTCCAGGAGAGCACTTGGGAGCGGGAGGCACAGATTCTAGCTCAGTATCCCCATTTGTTTTCCTAGTGTGTGTTGTAGCTTTATGGGGACGTAAATCCCTGAGGTGGGAGTAATGTAAAGACCCGTAATTTTAAAGGAAATTTTTTTTTCTTAATTCTTTGGAATTTTACGAGTCTGTGGATTCTGACGGCACTTGATTCTGTGGCCCGGTGCGCCCGGAATCAATTTCTGAAGTTTTGTTCGGGTACGTTCAGTAAACGTACGTGCGGGTTTTTATATCTTTTGAACCAGTGCTCGGAATTGAAATTCGAGGACACCGATGAACTCACAGCGTCGTTAATTTCTTAAGGGGACTTTTACCGTAGTTGCGTTTTATGCGGGTTGAAAGTTAAAAATTAGGGTTTAATTAAGAAGATAAATAAATTTGTTTAGAACAATTTTATATATTTATGGAAGTTATTTCCTCCCATGGGAAGTTATTATTGGGGCCCACACCCACCTAACTTCCCATGTGTGGATATTTGAGAGGTGGGTCCCACATGAGCCCCAACCTTTCATCTCCCATAACTCTCTTCAAACTCCCCAATTAATTCCCCTTCCTTTATTGCGACAACCCCCCTTAATTATGAGAACTCTTCCTCTCACTCTCTCTCCCTCTTTAATGTTTTCCAACACATGTTAATTAATGAATTCGAACTCTTAAATTGATTAAATTAAGTTGTTTGAATTTTGAATTACTTGTGTGAATAAAATATTAGCTTAGATATTATTTTATGGTGGTAGTTATTGTGTTGGAATTAGGTGGGATCTCTGGAGAAATAGAGAAGGGTGTTCTCCTCTCAAAGAAAGAACACCACTCTCTTCGATGAAGAACGCCAATTCCACGAAGAACGACGACGCGCCTTATTTTATTTTCTCTGTGACAAGAGAGGAGACGCCACTTCTTATTCGGGTGTACTCCAACGACGACGGAATCGACACCGTCATCCACGACACACGGCTACCGTGAATCTTTTCAAAGGTAGAGTGGATTGATTTTATTTTATTTGAATAAAATTGTTCTTCGTTCTTCGTGAAACCTTTCTTATCCTTGGTCTATTGCTACCGCTTAACGCGGAGGGCGCGGGCCGAATGCACATGGCCTGACGACCCTCTGTAGTCTCCTTATTTGCGATTGAGGCACGATGGAAGAGGCGATGACGGGAGAAGCGACAGCCCGTCGGCCGGCCGGGCGGAGGAGAACCGCGGGCCGCTCGACCGAGGAAGAACCGGCTGGGCCGAAGGGAAGAACCATGGTGCCGCGCTACGGAAGACCGCGGCCCGCGTTCTGCGGGCCGCTTCGGCGAAAGAACCGGTCGGGCAGAGGAGAGTTGCGGCACCAAGAGGGCGCCACGCCGGACGAACCGCGGCCCGCCCGTGCAGGCCGCTTGCACCAAGAAGGCCGGTCAGTTAGGGAGGGCAGTGCCACTTGGCGCTGCCAGTTCAGGCAGTTGGGGGGCCACGCCCCCCGCCTCGGACAGCTCGGCCCCCTCGGGCCGAGCCACTTGGCCAGCCGACCGAGTCGCGGTCGGGCCGTGCCGCGCTGGGTCGGGCCGCACTGGGTCGGGCCGAGCCACGCGTTTAATCGGGCCGGTCTGACCCCCTACCGGGTTGAACCCGCCAAAACTGGGTTGACCCGACCCGCCAGCCCACTGGGCTTAACGGGTCAGGCCTGTTTTCACTTAAGGGTGAATAACTTGAAGATCGCGAGTCCGATCGACGCGCCGTCTGCGGCACTAGGACCCTCATGACGTGGCGGTCCTTTTGCGATACTCTAAGTGAGTTTTGGATAACTTTGGAAAATGGCCGGGTTTGGAATGAGCGTATTTCCTACCGGGTCCCCGGAGCAAAAATACTAATAACTCTCAGACCGGGCATCCGATTGACGCGTCGTCTTTCACGTTGGATTCCTTTTGACGAGACGAAACTCCAGGATACATCAACTCTAGACTTAGTGACATTTGATGTATCGACCCCTTGGCTCGAGGAGCGAACCCTCCCGGAATCGAGCGTGCTCTGTGCGGGAACCCTAGAGCTGGCTGCGACTGCAACGACTACCGTACTAGAATCCTCCATGGGTTCGACGATGATGAAAAATGTACCGGAATCCTCCGTGGGTTCGATGACGATGACAACTGTACTTGTATCCTACGTGGGTCCGACAGTTCGACTACTGTACTTGTATCCTACATGGGTCTGACAATTTGACTTCTGTTCTAGTATCCTATGTGGGTCCGACAGAGTAGTTGGTCTAGTATCCTACGTGGGTCCGACAGCTTAACTGGACTAGTATCCTACGTGGGTCCTCCAGCTTAGATGAATCAGTGACTACATCTGATCATCTTTATCTCTTTACTAAAGAATGTATACTTGTGTGAGCTGAGTCTTGACTTTCAATCATTACCATTGGTGTGATTGACTTCTTTCCTATGTGGACCGGGTTGTGCTTGGGCTCGGGAGTTGGAGCTGAACTGAGATTGATGACTTAGGTATATGTATGGGCATATACCTAAGTAGAGTTTTTTGATACTTCATGATTGTATCTTTCCTTTGTGGTTTATCCTTCATGGATTCTGGGAGACCGTCAGGGGTCTCGGGGTCCCTAATGAGTATCGTTATACTCACCCCTTAACGGGAAATACCCGCACTACGTTGTGTTGGTTGCAGACGACGGACAACACTGATCATGGTTGAGGCTTGTGGAGCTGGACGGTACCCAGAGGTGGACCACTTGGCGGGACGTACACGGAGCGGACGGACGGACCCGAGGTACTGAGGAGACTATTTGTACCCACCCTTCAGGTGGGATTCCCAGAGGATGACTCGGTGGTTGCTGCTTTACTTTACTTCTGTTGTACTAGACTTTCAGTTGTACTGTACTTTTCAGTTGGGTTTGTATTCTGGACCATTTGCCTTTCAGCGCTTACTTTTTGTTTAGTATTACTTTGTGCTTACTTCATCTTGCGTACTCTGTTGTGTTTGTTTACTATCATAAAGGAAATGCCTTCCCTTTTATCAAGTTTTACGCCTTTGGTGCTAGTCACCAGCCCCTGGCCTATGGAAGGCGGGCTTGGGGTAGTTACGGCACGGGCCCCAAGGACGGGTCGTGACAAATATCCACATTTGAAATAATTAACTGAAGAAATTCCAATAGACTTTCCTTTTATAAAATTATTTTTAAACATAGTAGGGACAAAAGAATCACAACCAAGTCTATTCTTTTTATCATAAAATTTCTTGAAATAATAATACTTTCCAATATTGACATTTGAAACACATTTATTATAAGTTTTCCTTTTCAAACAATTCATTTCTAACTTTATCTAATTCATTTTTAAGCCTTTCGTTTTTTTAACAAATTAAAAATCATCACAAACCTGTTCATGTGTGGAAGAAGCTATTTTTTAAGAATTATATTCAAAATCTCATTTTCTTAAGCTTTAAATTTTTTTTTATCAATATTATTTAATTTAAAATATAAATTATTTTTCTTTTCACAATCACTTTTATATTTTTCTTTGAGTAACACGTGTATAAAAGTCATTTATTTCATTTGATCTTCATTTGAATCACACATTTCCTTCATATCTTCAATACTTTTCTCATCATTTCCAAAATTGAGAGAAGCATGGTAATTAGAACTAAAATCACTATCTTTGGTTATATCCATCACACATATATTTCCTTCTTTTTTAGAATATAAACCAAGATCACTTAAAAATAATGTGAAGGTGAATATGTTACCTAAGAATATTTTAAAAATAACTCAACATTACCAATTTATTTTGGAATTTCAGCCTTGTTTGCATGAGCTTTCAGAGTCACTCCAAAAAGCCACATATTTATTTTCTTTTGTCTTAACCTTCCTCAAATTTTTTAGCTTTGTTAAATTAGTTTTAACATGTCCTTTCTTCTGGTAACCATAACAAATAAGATTTGAAAAATCTAAATTCAAATGTGAATTACCTTGAGTGATATCTTTTAGGAAAATAGTGTTTTCCTTTTTATTGGTTGGACACTCCAATTTCATGTGTCCAAAATTTCTACAATTAAAGAAAATAGATTTCCTAGAATCTACTTCTTTAAATTTAGTTGTTTCAAGCTATTTTAAATTTCATGAGCATTGCTGCAACTATAAATTTTATCAAAAATATTTCCAATAAAAGTATTATAAAGAATATTCATGACCTTATAATTAAGATCATATTTAACTGTATCTTCTCATTTCAAATCAATAGGATCGAATTTAGGTAAAACATAATATTTAATAATAATATTCCTAAAATAAAATATTAATACTCTTTAGACAAGTTTCCATCCAAATCTTCTATTGAGTATACTTACTACCATTAAAATGTGGTGGAAATATCAGATTCGAACCATTTTTATTCCTTAAGATAGTCATCACTAAAAAAGATCTTTCCCTTCGTCTTGTTAAATACTGGGATAAAAAGTTAGAAAAATTAATATAAATGATAAAATGAAGTACAATGTATCCTAAAAATTTCCAACCTCTAAAACCAATTGTGAGGTATCAAACAAATTGAAAAACTAACTTATCCTTAGGGTTAGGCTCTAATACCGATTTTTAGGACTCAAAGGGGTGATGATAATGAACAAGATAGGGTGAATTATCTTTATTTAAACATTAATAAGAGTTTAAACTTTAAGAGAAGAATTTGATCAGTTAAATTATTAAATAATTCAACCACACTGATATAAAAATGAGAGAGAAAATAAAATGAAGTAAAAGATAAACACAATAATTCTATAGTGGTTCAGGTCTAAATGATCTTACACCGCTCTTCATGCACCAACACAATGTATGGAACCCACTATGATATTTCACTTTTGAAGGAGAGTGGAAACTCTTTACATCCACCTTTTTCACACCTAGTGGCTTAACCCAATTCCCTTTTCTTTTGCAGGTTCAGAAAAAAACTCAAACTTTTATAGAAGAAGACTTGACCTAAACTTTTATAGACTCAATCCTAACCTCTTTCCTTTTTGGTTTTAGATGGAACTCAGTCTTTTATGGGGGAACTTAACCCAGCCTTTTACAACTGTAGACTCAACCTAGAATTTCACAGGCTAAGTCCTAACCTCTTCTATGTTACAGGTCAAGAGAAACTCAGTATTCTAAGGGGATATACTAAACTTGGACTCTTACAATAGCGGTCCTTTCCTCTGCTATTTCACAGGTTAACCAGAACCCAGTATTTTAAGAGGATAGATTAAACCCAGTCTTTTAAGGGGACAAACTAAACCCATATGTGTCTTTTGTTAGGGTAGTATAACCACATGTAAGACACGCTAAGTGTGACGATATAGTCAAGACAGTTACAGTACAAAGAAAGAATAAAATAATTTAACCCATTGAAATAATTTCAATGAAGATGATGGTGTTTGGATCAGGTAGTGATCAGGCCCTTCAAGATGTTGAAACAATGAAGCTCGAGCAACCAGCAGTTTACTTCGGGAAGCAGTTGAATGATGAAGCTTCAGGACTCAATTGCAAACTATGCAACACATAAGAGAAAAGTAAAAGTCACATCTATATGTCTTCCCTACATGCCTTGGTCTTTTATATAAAAAAATAGAAATGGTTATTTTATTCACTTTAAACACCGCAATTCTCCTTCATAAATTCCAATGATAAAATCTTCACATGGAAGAAGCTTTTAATTAGCTTCAATATACTATAAAATGAAAATAATTTTATACAAAAAAACATTTGAAAAATAAATAAACAATTAATATAGCAGTAAATACATCTATAAAAGTTGATAATAAATTTCTTGGAATGCTCCCAGAATTTATGCGAGACTAACTCTTAATATTCAAAAAAAATTCTAATTTGAGCATTACTCTTTTTTTATACAGGAATATTGCTCATGTTTATTTCATGGATAAATATTTCACAAGTATATAAAAGAGAGATAATTAATATCACGTGATCTCTCTCTTGATATTTTGTAAAACAAAACACATGTTGTACAAGAATCAAATTTAGAATAATTAATAAAGTAATTAATAATCAATATTGATATCCTTGAAAAACTTTGACAATATTTGATACAAACTATTCATACTTGAACCGGTTTAATTTTTAATATCATATTTTTTAAAACATCACTATAGATATTCATACATATTTAATCCCATGTGAATCTTATTAAATTCGTCATAAAACAATCTAAAACTTATTCATGTGACTTCTAGATAATTAATGTGTAATTTTAGAAAAAAAACAATAAGAATACTCATAATAAACTAGCATCAAATATAAAAATATGGAATCCATTTTTCAAAATTCAAAACACAAAAATTGCAGAAATTAATTAAAAATTAATCTTGTAACAGAACGAGAAAACGAGTTTTTAAAGTAAATTTTTTTAAAAGTTTACAAAGTTTTTATATGAAATTTCAATATGAAATTGATTCCAATGACCTACATTGAATTAACTGATAAAAAATTGATCTCATTATACTTTAAAACTAATTAAAATTTTAATTTAACACTATAAATTATCTATATGAAAAGGTTGTTTTCAATTAAAAATGAAATATATTTTTTATTCATCAAAAAATGAATCTTATCAGAAAAAATACCAAAAATTCAATTAAAGTAAATTTTTATACTCATATTTCAAAGAATAGGTTTATTTTCTCAAATAGAATTTATAAAAGTGACGAAAACTAGATTTAAAATAAGTGTGTCATCGAAATGCGGCAAATATGCCTTTTTAGAAAAATACTTCTTTTATCAGTAAAATTTTATTTTTTCTTATATCATGTCTAGAAAACACATAAGATGAATTTTAAACATTGTATTGAATATTATATATATATATATATATATCATTAATATAATCCAACAAGAGTGATTTTTTTATTTATTGGTATAAAACACACTTATGTACATTTAAATATTTTTCAGAAAAACATTTCCTTTTATTTTAAAAAGAGTTCTATTTTTATTTATAATTAATTGATCACTAAATAATTAATTATATATACATTTGTAAATCATATTTTCATAATTCAGTTAATATCGTTCATTCCCTCCATTCTAACAGTTAGGTTATAATGGTAACATTTAAATAATAATATTTAGTTGTTTGTTTAAGCTCGATGTGTCGTATCATGTACGCTATCAAACATAGTATTTTTTTTAACTCGAGATATTACATTCTCGGTTATACCCTTAATAAATTTTATCCTCATAATTTGAACTCAGGGTCGAAAACTAGAGGTTTGACTTTTCAAAATACCTTTATTGAAATCCCACATTGAAAAATGTATTAATAAAACTCCCACTTTACAAGAAATAAAAGGAAGTGTGATGGTCTCCTCAGATAACACATACTAGGTTTTCATGTAGAAAACATGAACCTGAAAGAAAAACTAACTATCAAGTTTTGATGGATAGTGATATAGAACATGGTCATGATAATGTTAACCATCACAAAACCATAAATCTGTGACAGATTAGAAAGTCATTGATTTCTTAGTAAGAAAATTAAATGGATAAAGTTTTTGTTTCAAAATTATTTTCATAGAGTTAGAGGAATTATTTTACTCCTTAGACTAAGAACATAAGGAAACATACTTACTTGAAAAGTAGAGTTTCACATCTTAATCGATTTCCACCATAAACTCATCTTTTTTCCAAATTATGAGAATTCAAGATAAATTTTTCACGCCTGAAGTACTAGAATCAACTTCTAAAGAATCACATAATCCAAAAAATATTAACTATCTATTTATCTTGTCATGACACATTATCCAAAACCAAAATTCTTAAGATAATATATGATCATTCCCCAAAAATAATAAACCTTTATATGATGAAAACTACATTAATCTCCAAAATGTAATAGTAATACCTGAAGTTCAACATAGACCATTCAACAAATAACTATAATAAAATTCCTCAAAAATATTATATACTAATATTTAAACACAAAATTATGAAGGATTTGATCACATAATCTTTCAAGATAAATTTTAACATTTATCTCAAAATAATTTCAATTACTCATGAAGTCTTATACCAAAAAGTAATTTTCTTAATAATCTTCAAGATACACTAACCATTTCATAATTAACTTGAATCACCATAAGTTCACAATAAAATCATTGATTCTTCCAAAATATAATTAAATATTTACTCCTCCAATAAAATCTCATATTATTATATTTACCTTAATCTTATAGGATTCTGAAAATATCGAACATCTTATGAAACAACATTAATCACTTAATCACTAAATCATTTCTTAATCCCAATGTTATCTATTCGATAAAACATATGTTCTCAAAATCAACTTATTATTATTTTATCAACTCGTTTGACTAAAAAAGTCATACTAACCCAGGATTTTATTTAGGTCAGTGGTAGGCGATGCACCTTTGTCGTCTTTTGGTTGTGGGTTCGATTCCCACGACCTTGTCGGATATGATGGGTTGTCACCTATCCTGCAGGTTGTCCTTTTTCTAAAACTATATAATTCTTATAACATTTTCAAAATATGATAATGTCCTTAGAAATAACCATAAAATGTTTTAACCTTGAAGTTTATATCATACCTTTCATTTTGCATCCCAAAAGGTAAAACTCATAATTACCTCAAAAATGAATGTCTCCAAAAATACTGTTATTCACCTTAAAATTTCAAACTTAAAGGCTCAAAAGGGGTTTCTAAGACATTGAACTTATGATAATCCTTAAAATTATAAACCCATGATGATATCCTTAAATCTTAAGAAGACATTCTAATCTCCAAAGTTGTCTAAACTCTGCTCTGATACCAACTGTAAGGAACCGGTCTTAAACATTACATATTCTAGTTATTTTAAAACTAGAAATCACATACTTTTCCCAAAGATATTTTAGGTTTATAATTTTAGAGAATTAGAAAAAACTCTTACTTAGTAAACTTATACATTACACGTAGACAATTATACTCAGGACCCATTTTTTCATAAAACAAAAAACTTTAAAATAAAACATGATTTTTTATGCTGATATACCTTCACAATTTTCCCTTAATCTCATCCTTGAACCAACTCTTCCTTAAACTCTGTGAAAAGAATTCTAAAACATAAGATGAGCACAAAATCTCAATAAGGGATATAAAAAGAAGTAAATTGTTAGTTAATTGATAGAAATTAAAGCCCATGAAAACCTTATCATAAAGTAATATTTTTCACCCTTAATAAGTATTAAATACTTTCCTTTGAAAATAAGTTTATTTCATACCTTTTTTTGGTAATCACAAGATTACCATAAAACTCATAGAAAGAATAAAAAATACATAAAGGTACCTTGGGACATAATTATACTTGTCATTCTTATAAAAGGAGTAATCATGTGGTCGACTTCTATACATGTCACTCTTACAAATAGAATAGTCATACACCTAACTTTCATACCCAATGCATTGGATGTTATAACGTAACCACCCATCCTTGGTTTATCAAGGAAACACTCATACTTGGTTTATCACATACCCACTCGTCAAATTTCTAAGTACCATATATAATCATAACACATAAAAGTTTGAAATTTTCAACATGTCACTCTTACAATTTTATTTGCACTCATAATAAAACATTTCATGTTATAGAAATAATCAATTCATTTTCAATACCCATTTTCCATAACAAAATACCCAGAAAAGGAAAAAGGGGTTTCCTTTAAAAAACATGAAGGCTTCTAGAGGAATCCAAATATCAAAATAGACATAAAATGTCCTTTATAATCATTTTATATCCATATATATAAATATTTAAAATAATATCAAGAATGAAGGAAAATATTTTGATATTTAAAAAAAATAATTTTAAATCAAAGTGTCTCGTACCACTTTGAAAATTTAAATCATAATCCCCATGAAGTAAAAACCATTTAATAAAAAATTAAATACCACTAAAATAAATTCATGATATGATATGTAAAAGGGGTTGTATATACACCTCGTAAAATAAGGTGGGTGTATAATGTAACATCCCAAGTAATTAAAGAATAATATATTTTCATATCTATGTCTATTTATTAATTAGATAGTGTTTTAGAGGCTTAAAATGAGAATAAATCAAATCTTAAGCATAGAATACTCTAATATTTTTAAAAGATTGTTTTACCGCCTTTTGATGGCAAACCATTTTTAAATCTAAATTTTGACAATTTTATAACCTCTATTTGTCAAAATAAACTTATTCAGTAGAATTGAGACATTGAAATTTACTTTTGATAAATTTTTTGTATTTTTCTGACAATGTTCATTTTTTAATGAATAGTGAAAAATACTGCATTTTACTTCAAAACAGTTTTTTCATCTAATTTAATTATATGGTTAGATTATATTTTTAATTATTTTATAGTATAATTAGAAAATAGTTTTACCATTTAATCCAATGGTGTTCATTAGATTTAATTTATCTTTTAAATTGGACATAAACAATTATCAATCTTTTGATAGATATTGTTTCTTAATAACACGCTATTTGTTTTGACAACAGGAATTATTTTTAAATTAATTACTGCAGTTTCTGTGTTTGGAATTTGGTAAAATGGATTCCATATTTGGAATCATAAGGTCCAAATTATTTAATTAAGACTCTTTTGTTTTTGGACATTATGAATAGTAACGACGGTAATTATCTTTAATTATCGTGATTAATTAGTAATCAGGTAGTTAAGGGTAATAAAATAATGTCATAATAATATAAAATGACCCCAACTTGTGTCCAAATCCACTTTTTTTGAGTCATGTCCGACTATGGAAATCTTTTTACCGAACTTGAGGGCCCATGGAGTCACATGGCTGTGATAGTGACATTTATGACATTATTTTTAAAAAGAAGAGAAATATAACAAAGGTTTGTATATCCTAAGTAAAACAATTTTAATTTTGTTTAAATAAATGATATATTAGACTATAAATAGTCATTTGAAATCTAAAAATATTTCTTACATCATGGTATTTTTTTTATAATTTTTAGACATTAAATAAATAGATGCATTTATGACACCATGATGATGCAGTGATTACCTCAATAATGAACGATTTAAATAAAATGAAAAGATAAGATAAAATCTAAGTCTTACACTTATCTAAAACCTATTGTATGGGTGGATTTAGAATCCTTATCACCTTATCCTCAAAATATATCATTGTGGGACCTTTAAAATCCGAAAATAATTTTATAATAAAGTAACATTTCAAGACTTTCCAAAAATGACCCTCCTCCCTCTTATAAAAGGCCCCCACCTCTACCCCCTTAACCACACATATCAAGCCATTTTCTCATCCAACCTCTACTCATATTATCTCTCCACATTCCTCTATTAATCCTAGAAGCATCACTTTGGGCAGAAGTCTTTCCAAAGAAGCCTTTGGATCAAATCAAAAAGAGTTACCTGATTTAGAGGTAATGTCTTCTCTCGAGTTTCTTCCTTTTATTTTCCTTCTTCACTCACCACTATCTTCTTATTATTTGATACCATAATAACACAAGTATCCTAAATATACTAGGATATTTTTATGATAAGGATTATACCTACACTTACACACACCTTCGTCTAATGGTTAAAGAACATACTGTTTCTGTGGGTGGCGAATTACTGCCTCACGAAACGATGATTGTTCAATCTTCTTTTAACTCCTTTCATGGTGGAAATTATGATGTCACTATATTTATATATGATATATATGGTATTTATTTTTTCTATATGCTTCTGAATTTTATTTTTAAATCACATCGTTATGCTTTTCATGTTGTGGAACTGCGATAATTTCATCTGAGAAAGTGTGGACTACTGCCGCCTCAAGTGATGTGACTCGTTCATGACAAACATGGAATTTATAAAGAATGTAATTAATGAACTTATGTTACCTATATAACATATATATTATACTGGAATTATAATATATATATGTCTCATTTAGTTTTAATTCCTTTAATATGACAAAGAAATGAAAGTAGCGTTCATGCGTACGTACGGCCTACCATCTCCATGAACGGTGCATTTCATTTTTTATCTCCAAATGTTATGGAATAGTATAAAATGAATATATATTGGATATATATGATATTTAAATCATTAATACCATTCTGGAGATGATGTACTTATAACTACATGGGCAATTCTTTTCAAACAAGTTCATTTTTGACTCATGTACCGAACATCGACAAAACATATGATATGAACTCACATAATTAACTAATTATTATAACATGATAATATGTGATATGAATTGAATAATAAACTTTAAATTAAGTCCTTAAGAAATTATAAATTGACCTAAGTTTATTATTCAGGAATATAAAGAACGAACGAGAACAAGTCGGACTTGAGGTAAGGGACTTCGTCTCAATCTCCTTTCATTGAGGCATACTTCAATTTATATGCGAACTTCTTTTATTAGTTGTATAATAAACCCTTTTGACTTTTAATTTCATTCAAAATTAATCTTTTTACACGAGGAGTTTTACTAAACGACAAAAGGAATGTTTTTGTCTTACATATGCGGCAACAACGACTTCTCCACCGTCGTGACCATTATTTGAGTTTAGGCTTCCTCTACAAGCCATAAATTTTTTAAATGAAAAATAAATACCATGTTTTAATTTTCTTTTATTTTGGCATTGAAAATGGTTTTGATAATGTTTTGATTATATCAATGTGTTGTATTGATATCTTATGATTGAATTGTGGAAATGTTATGTTTCCTTTATGTATGTTTTATGTGATATGATTATGTTGTGGTTCTTGGGAATTGTTTATGAAGTTGGGTGGTTCCATGGTAAACTAAGGGCGGGTGATCCTGAGATAGCTCTCCAATGCATTGGGTAACGTGAAGGAGTTAAACGCTAAGGTTTCTCCGAAGAGATTTAGGGAATATACTGTGATGGGTATTCCAAACGTAACCATGAGGGTTACTCCCTACGTAAGAATATTATGAATGCCTCGAGTTACCTTTATGTCTTATGATTTCTATGAGTTATTCATAAATATTATGATTTCATGAGGTATGTTAAAGTGCTTATGTTTTATGAGTAAAGTATGATTTCATTGATTCTTATGTTACATGGACTAATGTTTTCTTTCTGTATTTTTATATCCCTTACTGATATTTTTATGCTCGTCCCAAGTTTTTGAAAAAAAATTCACAGGTTAATGGAAAATTACATGATGTGATGATAGTGTCGAGGAAGTGTCAAGAAAGAAACCATGTTTTATTTTAAATATGTTTCCTTTGGTGGAAAAAATGAATATTGTCTTTGATGTAACCACCTTGTTTAAATGTGGAATGTAATGCATGATTTATGATCCAATTCTCTAAAACTCTAAACCTGAAAAGATCCTCAATGTGAATTCTTGAAATAACCCAAGATTAAGTAATGTTTAAGGTTGGGGCCTTATAGTTGGTATTATAGGTTGGTTTAGATAACTTTAGGAGTTATAATTCTATTAAATGATTATCCAAAAAAATTACATTATGGTCAAATTGAAATGATATATCATTTGAAGATTATCATGTTGCTTCATCTAAGACATGTTTGTTCAGAATTATTTTCCGCAGAGGAAACAGGGAAGCAGTGATAGGAAGGCATACAGAAGGAAATGACCTTCCAAATCAGTATCCTGAGATGGTTGGAATTGGAACTGAACAGTTTGTTGCAGTAATGGAGAAGTTGACTCAAGCGATAAATGGTGGTGGTATTCATGCACGAGATCATCCAGATCAACCACAGAGGAACATTTCAGTGGTGGAACATTTCATGAGGCAACATCTCCCATCATTCAGAGGATCATCCGACCCTGTGCTATCTAAAGGGTGGATTAAAGCACTGGAGAAGATTTTCGATGTCATGGGGTGTTCATACAATCAAAAGGTTAGTCTTTATTTTTATCATTTGGAGGGTGAAGCAGATCAGTGGTGGTCGATGGTTAAAAATATCAGGGACGCTGATGAGATTGATGCTCTTGACTGGGATGAATTCGAAGGTATGTTTCTTGAGAAATATTTTCCTAAGGCTGTTCGACTTAGGATGGAAAACAATTCTTGAAATTGAGGCAAGAGAACGACTCAGTGGATGCTTATGAAGAAAATTTCACTCGATTGGCAAGGTATGCACCAAATTTTATCCGAGACCTTGATAGTAAAATCAATCGTTTTTACTCAGGATTAAATCCAAAATATCGAAGGGCATTAGATTCTCGTGAGTTCAAAAGTTATGAAAATCTTGTTTGATGTGCTGAGAAGGTGGAAATGGAGTTTTCCGATGATCAAGTGTTCTATGACAACCAACAGAAGAAGAGACCGAGGTGGCAGGACAAAGGGAATAATCCTTCAAAAAGGATTGCTGGTAAGAAAACTAAGTTTGCAGTTTGTGATAAATGTGGTAAAAAGCATGCTGGAGAATGTCTTTTGAATTCTGTAAAGTGCTTCTGATGTGTTAAGATGGGACATAAGGCTTGTGATTGCACTAGAAAAGATCAGGGTAATGGTAAGACCAAATTTGATTTACAGTTAGTGAAATGTTTCAAGTGCAATGAGATGGGTCATTATATAAATGAGTGTCCAAAAAAGAGCTTGAATGATGGGAAGCAGTCAGACTACAAGCAGAAAGGTTTGGTGAAATCCTTTGCAACTAGTTCAGCAGATGTTGGGACATCAAATGAATTGGTATCAGGTACTTTGTTTGTTTTTTCAGATTATGCCAATGTGTTGTTTGATTCAGGTTCTACACATTCTTTCATCTCTGAAAATTTTTCTAGTAAATTGGGAATTCCATCTCAAGAAATTACTCCTGAACTTGTGGTAAAAAAACCTAGGGGAAATGTTGAGGCAAAAAGAATTTATAAGAATCTTCCTATACTTATCCGTGGAAAGAATCTACTTGCAAACCTTATTGTTTTACCTCTAGTAGAGTTTGATGTTATCCTGGGTATGGATTGACTCTCTATTTACCATGCTAAGATTGACTGTAGAGCTAAAGAATTTTCTTTTCAGAAAGACTTTCAGTTTGTGTACAAGAATGAACCCTTACTGTTGATAACATATCAAGAGGCTGAGAAACTTGTAAAAGATGGAAATGAATGTTACCTTGCACGTATTGTTGAAAACAAAGGAACTGTTCAGATTAATGATGTGCCAGTGGTAAATGAGTATCCTGATCTTTTTTCTGATGAGTTTCCTAGAATAATACCAGATCGGGAATTTGAATTTACTGATGACTTAGTTCCTGATGCTAAGCCAATTTCAAAACCCCTTATCGAATGGCTCAAATTGAACTTTTAGAGTTGAAGGAGCAATTGCAAGATTTATTAGATAAAGGTTTCATTCGACCTAGCACATCACCATGGGGCGCTCCTGTCTTATTTGTTAAAAATAAAGATGGTTCAACAAGACTTTTCATTGATTATAGAGCCTTGAATAACATCACTGTTAAGAAAAAATATCATTTGCCTCATATCGATGATTTGTTTGATCAGCTGCAGGGAGCTCATTATTTTTCAAAGATTGACTTGAGATCGGGGTACCATCAGTTGAAGGTAAAGGAAGTAGATATTTCAAAGACCACGTTTCGTACAAGATATGGACATTATGAATTTGTAGTTATGCCTTTTGGGTTAACCAATGCACCTGCTGTATTCATGGACCTTATGAATAGAATTTTCCATGAGTTCTTGGATAATTTTGTGGTTGTTTTCATTGATGATATTTTGGTGTTTTATAAAAGTAAAGAGGAGCATGAAAGTCATTTAAGGGTTATTTTTCAAACCTTAAAAGAAAATAAATTGTATGGGAAATTCAGCAAGTGTGAGTTTTGGTTGCAACAAATTTATTTCCTTGGTTACATTGTTTTTAAAGATGGAATAACTGTTGATCCTGCAAAAACAATGGTTGTTGAAGAATGGCCAAGACCCACAAATGTAACCGAGATTAGTAGTTTTCTTGGTTTGGCAGGCTATTACTGAAGGTTTGTTAAAAAAATTTCATGGTTGTCCAGCCCATTGACTAAGCTTACTCAGAAGGGTTTTAAGTTTATCTGGACAAAATAATGTGATGATTGTTTTCAGGAATTGAAAAGAAGATTGGTGAATGCTCCGGTTTTGGAACTACCTTCCAGGAATGGTGAGTTTGTTATCTACAGTGATTCTTCATTGAAAGGACTTGGTTTCATCCTAATGCAAAATGATCAGGTAATTTCTTATGTTTCACGTCAGTTGAAAACTCATGAGATAAATTACCCTACACATGATTTGGAATTAGCTGTTATTGTTTTCGCTTTAAAAATTTGGATGCATCATTTGTATGGTGTAAAGTGTGAAATATATACTGATCACAAGTATATATTCACTCAGAAAGAATTGAACATGAGACAGAGTATATGGATAGAATTAATCAAAGATTATGATTGCACGATTCACTACCACCCAGGAAAAGAAAATAAAGTGGCAGATGCTTTGAGTCGAAAAAGTAATGCTTCATTGACCATGTTATGTTTGGAACGTAATCCTTTGGTTAAGGATTTGATGAATTTTGGCTTGGAAGTTATTGGTGCAGGAAATTCTTCTGTTTTGTTTTAGGTATCAGTGAAATCTTATCTATCAGACAGAATTAAGAAAGCACAGAAGCAAGATAGTGAGTTGCAGAAAAATATAGAGCTGGTTCAGAGGGGTATGTTACCTGAATTCAACATTGATAGTGATTGTTTTTTTAGATTTGGGAAGATATTTTGTGTGCCTTGTGATTCACAGTTGAAGAGAGAGTTGTTATGTGAAGCTCATAGTTCCCCATTTTCAGTTCATCCAGGCAGTACTAAGATGTATAGAGATCTTCAAGAGTATTACTGGTGGGATGGAATGAAAAGAGATATTTCTGATTTTACTGTGAAGTATTTGACTTGTCAACAGGTTAAAGCAGAGCGGCAGTTACCGAAAGGGATGCTTCAGCCTTTACCAGTGCCAGAGTGGAAATGGGAGAATATAACCATGGACTTCGTTGTGGGATTATCGAAGACACCTTGAGGTAATAATGCAATTTGTGTTATTGTTGATTTCTTGACTAAATCTGCTCATTTCCTTACTATACTA
Source organism: Viscum album (assembly GCA_963277665.1). Classification (NCBI taxonomy): domain Eukaryota; kingdom Viridiplantae; phylum Streptophyta; class Magnoliopsida; order Santalales; family Viscaceae; genus Viscum; species Viscum album. The sequence continues at coordinate 2,074,625,775 of OY728128.1, read as the reverse complement.
GATATTTTTCCCCTAGATCAACTTTCTCGATTGTATCTTAAAGAGATAGTCTGGTTACATGGAGTTCCCCTCTCTATTGTATTTGATCGTGATCCCAGGTTTACTTCTAACTTTTGGAAAGGCCTTCAGAAGTCATTGGGTACTGAATTAAATTTTAGTACAGCTTTTTATCCTCAATCAGATGGGAAGTCAGAACGAACAATTCAGACCTTGGAGGATATGCTACGTGCTTGTTCGATGGATTATCAGGGAATTTGGTACCAACATCTTTCATTGGTTGAGTTTTCTTATAATAACAGTTTTCATTCCAGTATACAGATGGCACCATTTGAGGCATTATATGGGAAGTAGTGTCGAACTCCAGCTTTTTGGGATGAAGTAGGTGAAAGGAAGTTGATGGGACCAGAATTGGTAGAAGAGATGACAGAAAAAGTTCAGCTGATACAGAAACACATGAGAACAGCTCAGATCAGGTAGAAAAGTTATGCGGACAACAGGAGGAATGATCTCTCTTTTGAGGTAGGTGATCATGTCTCCCTCAAAGTTTCACCATGGAAAAGTGTGATGTGATTTGGTAAGAAAGTAAAGTTGAGTCCAAGGTTCATTGGACCATATGAAATTCTGGAGAGAGTTGGATCAGTTGCATATCGAGTGGCTTTACCTCTGAATTTATCTTAGGTACATAATGTTTTTCATGTTTCAATGTTAAGAAAGTACATGCCAGATCCATCTCATATTTTGAGTCCAGAGGTAGTTCAGTTGGAAAAAAATCTATCTTATGAGGAACAACCGGTCCAGATTCTTGATCACAGGGAGAAAGTGTTTCGGAATAAGGTGATTCATAAAGTAAAGGTTCTATGTAAAATCCATATAGTTGAAGAGGCAACATGGGAATCTGAAAATGCAATAAAGAATAAATATCCCCACTTATTCGATAAGTAAATAAATTGCGGGGACGCAATTTCCTAAAGGGGGGAAGGATGTAACATCCCAAGTAAGTAAAGAATAATAGATTTTCATATCTATGTCTATTTATGAATTAGATAGTGTTTTAGAGGCTTAAAATGAGAGTAAATTCAATCTTAAGCATAGAATACTCTAATATTTTTAAAAGATTGTTTTACCGCCTTTTGATGGCAAACCATTTTTAAATCTAAATTTTGACAATTTTATAACCTCTATTTGTCAAAATAAACTTATTCATTATAATTGGGACATTGAAATTTACTTTGGATAAATTTTTGGTATTTTTCTGACAATGTTCATTTTTTAATGAATTGTGAAAAATACTGCATTTTACTTCAAAACTGCTTTTTCATCTAATTTAATTATATGGTTAAATTATCTTTTTAATTGGTTTTAAAGTGTAATTAGAATATATTTTTACCATTTAATCCAATGGTGGTCATTATAATTAATTTAACTTTGAAATTGGACATAAACAATTATCAATCTTTTGATAGATATTGTTTCTTAAAAACACGCTATTTGTTTTGACAACGGGGATTATTTTTAAATTAATTACTACAATTTCTGTGTTTGGAATTTGGTAAAATGGATTCCATATTTGGAATCATAAGTTCCAAATTATGTAATTAAGACTCTTTTGTTTTTGGACATTATGAATAGTAACGACGGTAATTATCTTTAATTGTCGTGATTAATTAGTAATCAGGTAGTTAAGGGTAATAAAATAATGTCATAATAATATAAAATGACCCCAACTTGTGTTCAAATCCACTTTTTTTAGTCATGTCCGACCATGGGAAGATTTTTACCGAACTTGAGGGCCCATGGAGTCACATGAGTGTGATAGTGACATTTATGACATTATTTTTAAAAAGAAGATAAATATAACAAAGGTTTGTATATCCTAAGTAAAAAAATTAATTTTGTTTACATAAATGATCTCTTAGACTATAAATATTCATTGTAAATCTAAAAATATTTCCTAAATCATGGTATTTTTTATAATTTTTAGACATTAAATAAATAAATTTATTTATGACACCATGATGATGGAGTGATTACCTCATTAATGAACGATTTAAATAAAATGAAAAGATAAGGTAAAATATAAGACTTACACTTGTCAAAAACATATTTTATGGGTGGATTTCGAACCCTTATCACCTTATCCTCAAAATATATCATTTTGGGACCTTTAAAATCTGAAAATCATTTTATAATAAAGTAACATTTCAAGACTTTCCAAAAGTGACCCTCCTCCCTCTTATAAAAGGCTCCCACCTCTACCCCCTTACCCACACCTCTAAAGCCCTTGGCTCATCCAAAATCTGCTCATATTATCTCTCCACATCTTTATCTTACTCTTAGAAGCCTCACTTTGTGCAGAAATCTTTCCAAGGAAGCCTTTGGCTCAAATCAAAAAGAGTTTCCCGATTTAGAGGTAATGTATTCTCTCGAGTTTCTTCCTTTTATTTTCCTTCTTCACTCACCACTATCTTCTTATTATTTGATCCCATAATAACACCAGTATCCTCAATATACTATGATGTTTTTATGATAAGGATTATACCTACACTTACACACACATTCGTCTAATGGTTAAAGAACATACTGTTTTTGTGGGTGGTGAATTACTACCTCACGAAACGATGATTGTTCAATCTTCTTTTAACACCTTTCATGGTGGACATTATGATGTCACTGTATTTATATATGATATATATGGTATTTATTTTTTCTATATGCTTCTGAATTTTATTTTTAAATCACATCGGCATGCTTTTCATGTTGTGGAACTGCGATAATTTCATCTGAGGAAGTGTGGACTACCGCCCCCTCAAGTGATGTGACTCGTTCATGCCAAACATTGAATTTATAAAGAATTTAATTAATGAACTTATGTTACCTATATAACATATATATTATACTATAATTATAATATATATATGTATCATTTAGTTTTAATTCCTTTAATATGACAAAGAAATGAAAGTAGCGCTCATGCATACATACGGCCTACCGTCTCCATGAACGGTGCATTTCATTTTTTATCTCCAAATGTTATGGAATAGTATAAAATGAATATATATTATATATATATGATATTTAAATCATTAATACGATTCCTGAGATGATGTACTTATAACTACATGGGAAATTCTTTTCAAACAAGTTCATTTTTGACTAATGTACCGAACATCGACAAAACGTATGATATGAACTCACATAATTAACTAATTATTATAACATGATAATATGTGATATGAATTGAATAATAAACTTTAAAGGAAGTCCTTAAGCAATTATAAATTGACCTGAGTTTATTATTCAAGAATATAAATAACGAACGAGAACAAGTCGGACTTGAGGTAAGGGACTTCGTCTCAATCTCCTATCGTTGAGGCATACTTCAATTTATATATGACCTTATTTTATTATTTGTATAATAAATCCTTTTGAATTTTAATTTAATTTAAAAGGAATCTTTTTACATGAAGCGTTTTATTAAACGACAAAAGGAATGTTTTTGTCTTACGTATGCGGCGACAACGACTTCTCTGCCGTCGTGTCCATTATTTGAGTTTCAGCTTCCTCTACAAGCCATAACTTTTTAAAATGAAGAATAAATATCATGTTTTAATTTTATTTTATTTTGGTATTGAAAATGGTTTTGATAATGTTTTGATTATATCAATGTGTTGTATTGATATCTTGTGATTGAAATGTAGAAATGTTATGTTTCCTTTATGCATGTTTTATGTGATACGATTATGTTATGGTTCTTGGGCATTGTTTATGAAGTCGGGTGGTTCCATGATAAACTAAGGGTGGGTGATCCTGAGATATCTTTCCAATGCATTGGGTAACGTGAAGAAGTTAAACGCTAAGGTTTCTCCGAAGAGATTTAGGGAATATATTGTGATGGGTATTCCAAACGTAACAGTGAGGGTTACTCCCTATGTAAGAATATTATGAATGCCTCAATTTAGATTTATGTCTTATGATGTCTATGAGTTATTCATAAATCTTATTATTTCATGAGGTGTGTTAAAGTTCTTATGTTTTATGAGTAAAGTATGATTTCATTGATTCTTATGTATAGATGGACTAATGTTTTCCTTCCGTATTTTTATATCCCTTGCTGAGCTTTTTATGCTCATCCCAAGTTTTTGAAATGTTTTTCACAGGTCAAGGGAAAATTACATGATGTGATGATAGTGTCGAGGAAGTTTTAATAAAGAAACCATGTTTTATTTTAAATATGTTTCCTTTAGTGGAAAAATGAATATTGTATTTGATGTAACCACCTTGTTTAAATGTGGAATGTAATGCATGATTTATGATCTAATTCTCTAAAAATCTAAACCTGAAAAGATACTCAGTGTGAATTCTTAAAATAACCCAAGATTAAGTAATTTTTAAGGCTGGGGCCTTATATATAACATCAAAATATGCCTCAATGAAAGGAGATTGAGACAAAGTCCCTTACCTTGTGTCAGATTCATCACGTATGTCATTTTTCTTCCTAAATAATAAACTTGTGTTAATAGTTTAATTTCTTGAGAACCTTTTTCAAGTTTATTATTCCTTTTATATCACTTAATATCATGTTATAACAATTACTTAATTATATAAGTTCATATTGGATGTTTTGATGATATTCGGTACATGAGTCCAAAATGACATTGGTTTGATGTCTATAGTCAAAATGGTATTAGTTCATCATCTTTAGAATAATATTAATGACATAAGAATCACTTTTATATATCAATTATACTTTTAAATCAAACCATTTATATATGGTTATGAAAAACGAACGACATTCTAATCATGGAGACGGTAGGTCGTACGTACGCATGAGTAATGTTTCAATTTTTCATTGATCATTATGGAAAGAAGGTAATTATTATTTTATCTTTTCATAATGATCATAATATCATCAATATCATATTAATCATTTTAATATACTTATATATCATCCATGTGATGTGGTGATAAAAAACGAATCACATCACTTCGTGAAGGTGATGGTTCATACGTACGCACGAACGATGTTATCATCTTTATGTGCATGGAAAGGTATGAACATAAATAATATATTATTATTTAATAATGATAAATATATCATGAATATCATATATAAACATTAATTCCTTCATTATAACTAGTCTTGAGAGATAGTGATGGAAAAACGAATTATATCGGTTAACGAGGCGATAGTTCATCGTACACACAAACGATAATTTTTTTCCCATTTGATGGAAGTGGAGATGGATTTAAGTGATGATATTAACATAATAACATCTCAGTACATTGAGGATATTATATTTATTATTCCATCATGGTTGAATTTTTTTTGAAAGAAGTGGAAGAAGAAATAAAATAGAAATACTTAATTAAAAACGATACTTCTTCTTCAGACGATCTCCTTTGAATAACACCTTAACACCTCTAAGGAGAGTGTTATGCCTAAACTAAAGCCTCTATAATGTGGTGAGAGATTCTAGGAAGGGATTTGGGCAGAGATTGACCAAACCAAATAAGTTTTAAGGTGTGAAGAAAAGAGAAGAATGGGTGTCCTTTTATAGGAGAGGAGAAGGGAACTCTTGGAATTCTTCAAATTATTAAATTAATATAAATTAATTTTCTATTCTAAACGGCTCTAATAGCTCAAAACTGATTTATTTTGAAGATAGGATGATAATGGATTGAAGTCCATTCATCCAATGAAAATTAGACAAATTTTGACTATTTTTTAATCCTTATCATTTTGTTTTAACTATTATTTAACCTTTTAAATTCTTATCATGATATCATGTGATTTACAAGGGTTAATATAATTACTATAAAATGTCAAACGACCAATAAATGAGTCATTGATGACATTTTAAGACTTATCTCAATCAGTTGACCGAATTTTAGATTTTTATGTTTTTTATATCATTTAATAAAATATTATTTATTTTAAAATATTATTAATGTCAATTTTGATACTATTCATCACTTGACTTTTTTAAAATATCATAACATGATATCTTCTAACCAACTCTTTTAACTCATCACTAATATGTCAAAGTCATCCAAAAAATCATGGATGACATTCATTATATCAAATTATATTTATTTTAATATTTTTAATATCATTTATTTGATCCTTCCATTAATTAAACTATTATCACATCATCATTGTGTCACCATTTAAGATAATTATTTTATCACTAAAAACAAAAGTATGACAAATTTGACTTTCTTTTGAATATAATATTATAATGGTTATATTCTCATCCAAAAGGCCATAAATGGTCTCATAACCGATCTTTTAACGCTTAGGGACCAAAAATACTCATCCAATAAAATTAGGATAAGTGTTGGAGTAATTTTTTAATATTTATAATATTATTTTTATCCTTAATTACCCAATCTACCCTTAACTGTGGTAATAAGAAAAAAATACTAAAATTACTATTCATATTATCCAAAAATAAAAGGGACATATTTAATAAATTTAGATTTTCTGATTCCAAATATGGAATCTATTTTTCAAATTTCAAAACACGGAAATTACAGAAATTAATTAAAAATTAATCTTGTTAATGGAACAAGAAAACAGGTTTTTTAAGTAAAAACGTTTAAAAGTTCACAAAATTTGTATATCCAATTTCAATATAAAATTGATTCCAATGACCCATATTGGATTAACTGATAAAAAATCGATCTCATTATACTTTAAAACCAATTAAAAATATAATTTAACACTATAAATTGTTTAGATGAAAAAATTGTTATCAATTAAAAATGCACTTTTTCACTATTCATCAAAAAATTGATTTTATCAGAAAAATATAAAAAAATCTACCAAAGTAAATTTTGATACTCTTCTTTTAAAGAACGTTAATTTTATCAAATAGAAAATATAAATGACAAAAACTAGATTTAAAATAAGTGTGTCATCAAAAAATGACAAATATATCTTTTTAGAAAAATACATCTTTTATCCATAAAATTTGATTTGTTCTTATATCATGTCTAGAAAACACATAAGATGAATATTAAACATAAGATGAATATTAAACATTAGATTGAATATAGATATACTATTGTTGAGTCAAACTCATCCATCATTACAAAGAAAGCCGAATTACTATCGACGACCTCCAGTTCCTTGGCCGTAAGCTGAATCTATAGGATCAAAGGGTTGACCCTGACACAAGGGTCTTAGTGATAACGAGGGCCTTTTTATAGGAAGAGGGGCCTTAACTAGAGCTGGAACCTTCGATCCACGAGTTATAACACTAAAAGTGAGATTCGCACTAGGCGTCGGTGATGGAGAAACAATAACAGAGGAAAGAGTGGACAAAGGCTACTGATTGACCAGTGGGAGGGGGGGAAGAAGCCACAGGAAGAGAACGAACAAGGTCCTTCGATCCGTGAGTTTGCATAAAAAGTCGACTCCATAGCAGACACCACCAGAGGACCAACTGCCACCAGAGGAGGGATGAACAAATTCGGCTGACCATCCACGAGATCTCAAGTCGTTCATTTGAAACAATTGAAACCCTTCATGGATGATCATGATACTTCCCAAAAATCTAAATTATTGATCCATGAAGGAAGAAGATCACCTTTTTTGTTCAATAAGATACCAAAGTTGATGATTGACTCATTATTATTTCATACTCGAAAGAATCCCAAGAGGAAGAACCACGACCCACGTTACCTCATAAAGGAGGTGTCACCGTCACAGAAGCGGATGAAAGACTCCACACCCACCCAACAATAGAAAAGTTTGAAAACACACGAGGCGTGTGGGGCATGCTCTTTCTAAGTGACATAGTGTGGTGCCTAACACTTACAAATTAAAATACAAATTAAAATATACCATTGGAGACGCCCAATCGAAAGTAAATTATGTTTATAATTTTTATTAATGAAAATTATGCTTCTGTATGTACATGAGATTGGAGTGGACCTGTCAAAGATACAAAGCAATCGCATGGACACACAACAGAAAACCATCATTGAGCACAAAGCAATCACATGGACACACAACAAAAAACCACCATTGAGAGAACTGTACATACATATCTATCTATCGATTTGATATCACCGTCACATTAGTCTTAAATAAAAGGTTGATTTACACTTGCAAAAAATCTTAGTTGTCATTGAGATATGCTCACGCATTTATAAGGGTATTGGAATAATGCTGAACAGGCAAAACTGCATGCTCTTGATATGAGGTGAAGGACGAAGAATTCCAGTTGCAAACACAGCAAGCAGCAGCCATTATTGGGACAATGGACCTGTCAAGGTACAATCTTTAATGCAAGCATCAGAAGTGGGGTAAACACAGAAGCATCAACCATTATTGTTTAAAGGACCACGAGAGGCAAACATCAAGGTACCGTTAGAATCTTTAGTTGCCAGAGATATTATATATTATAGGTTATTAGAGGTACAATGACATCAAACCGTACAAACACACCACACATAGACCAGTGAGCGGGTTATAGCCCCCTCTAGGATAACCCACCCATTATAAGGCACAAAGAACCCATATTTTTTTTATTCCCACCCGCATATATATATTTTTTCTAACCCGAAGGTATTATTTATCACACTGCCCACCATCTGCAACAGCCTGTCAACCTGCTACGTGTCACCGCCCATGTCGCCCCAGTCGCCCCAGTCGCCCCTCCGCAGCGCCACGATTCCCGCCGCTGCCTGAGATCCGCCTCACAACCGATGATCGGTCCCCCGCAGCGTCCGCTGTACCGCCCTACTCAACGTCGTCCTGTGCTCTGCCTTGCCCGTCACGCCGCCTGCTGGCCAGACCCGCGCTCTGCTTGGCTGAAACACCACCAGCCTCCGCCATGGGCATCGCCCCACGCCGATCGCACCGCCTGCTGGCCAGACGACCTGCACCGCACCACGCTATGCTCGGCAGAACCACTACCAGCCTCCGCCATGGGCATTGCCCCACCAAAGCCACGCCGCCCTGTAATAATTAACTAGTGTTGCCTTCTTTTCATCTGAATAATACACTTCACACCAAAAGATGCCTCCACCACCCTCATTTCTTAATTGTACACCTGACTGAAATATAATTACAGATCTTGTTAATCAAGTATGCGCAGTCAGGAGAAAAAAATGCAGCACTGTATTTAATAAATATGAAACACATGTTTTCCATGGTCCATAACCCACAAGAGATTTAAAAAAAAACACTACGAATTCATTTTGATTAGGACCTACACATCTAAATGCTAGAGATTGGGTGAGCAATTTTCAGTAGAAAAAATAACTGATTTTAGCCTATTCAACTAATCTGGCCTATCGCACCAACCCTGATCCTCTATTTTTCTGACTCCAAGTTTTTCTCCTGCATTTCTTTAGAACATCTATTCGTAGAAATGATATAAAAAACGATATGATTTTGAAGAAAAATAAAAAAGTAAAATCAGAAAAGAAAATGTTCATAATTGTCTATTGGATATATATAAATGTTCTTCCTTGTGTGTGTGCCGATTTCACGGCTGTACCTAATTTTTTTTTTATATATATTGATGAACTGGAACAATCAAAATTCGTCATTCAAATAAGAACAAATGACTTATTAAAGAAATAAGAGATGATTAGAATTGGCGGCAAAACAAACCTTCATGCACCACAGACCTTAATAAGGATTTTCATATACACCACAGACCTTAATACATCTCAATGTTAACATGAGCAATGAACATGAAAATCTCTCTTAAAAAAAAATAAAAATAAAAAATAACTATTCTGCTACATATCTAGGTCCACGAAACACAAGTTACCTTATCTTTGTGCCTCAGACAAAGAAAACATGCCCTCTTGACCAAGTATGATTATGAAACCTGTAATTCACCATAAATTCACAGGACAGAGGAGGCTAATGTCTCTACTGGAATTCCGGGATATTCATAATGTTAAGAATGTGAGCAGTGGGTCTGGTGGGGCCCTTGAGAGCAGTGTGCTGGAGGGGCTGTCCGACTTGAGGGGCAGTTTTGTATTTTTTGGCATTAGTTGTAGTTGGGGGGGGGGGGGGGGGGGTGTTGTTGATGGTTGGCTGGGGGTGAAGAAAGAGGCTGGTGGGGGAGAACACGAATATTCATTTTGGCATTTCAGCTGTTTAATGTTGGGAGCTGGACCTTGGGAAGTCTCGGGTTGGCTCTTCCGGAGGTGAACTTTCCAGGGGAGTTCCTCTATTCCTTCATCTTGCCTCTTCCTTCTTCTCCTCCTACTCTACTGTAATTCTTCTGCTGTAATTCTACCTTCCCAACCAATTTTGTTCTATTTTTTCTACCATAACAATTACTGCTGTGCAACGAGGCATTTCAGCTATTTCGTTCTCTTTCCCTCTACCTAATTTCCACCGTGAGGCCTACTGTTAGGCTGGAGACCTAAAAATTGATGCTTTCATTGAGAGGAGTTTGTTGCTGTGTCGCGATGGCTGTTGGAACGAATGAAGCTGGGCAATCGTTGAGGGAAAAAATCTATTGAGAGCTGAACTCCGGGGATGCAAGTGTGGTCAGCCAAGGCAATACGACAAACTTCATTTACGAAAGTCTGGTCTAGGAGACGGGCGGAGATCAAGAAGCTGTTTCATGAGCTACAGCACGACCTGGAGGAACAAAAGGTGTCCACTGTTCATGCAGGGCGTCCGACTTATTCTGGACAGCTGGCGTGTGAGTAGAGGGAGCAGGCGCGAGATCAGTCGACGTCAGACAAGCAGACTGTGGTCAAGCTGATTACCATCAAGGTGCGCAAGAACAGCAAACTGAGGAAAAAATATCACAAAGTTAAATTTTGGAGGAGCAGACAGTTAAGGACCTCATGCGACAATCAGAACACGGATCAGAATCGGGTAGATTGAGTAAAGGGCGTAAATGCAAAGAAAGGCAGGTGACGTGATGCAAGCCTACTTTTGTTGGATTTTATCGTCTCTGGTTCCCCTTTTTACAGGATGCTCCGGTCATGTACCGGGATCTTAACACGTGTTCATTTTTACAGGTGGCATCATCCTGTTGCTTTGATTTGCTGGAAGGCCAAGGTGCGCCTGGATTTCTGCGGCAGGCGTGCTTTGAAGGATTGTGGGCAAGGTGCGGCGCCGGTGCAGTCAGAGGGGACTAGCGAAACAAGGGGGTCGGGGTTCAATGAAGCGGCTTGGTTTGGTCCGATGCAAGGGCGGAAGGCGTACTTAGCGGAAGAAAATTTTGGCGAGTTTCCTACCTTCTGCCTACCAGAAAAAGATGATTGGTCGACGGAGGAGATCGGCATGAGACTGGATGGAGACGGCGACAGGGGGACCGAGAGGCATGCACTCGGGATGTCGAACACGTCTGACCTAGACGCGTTTTTGGCAGCAAAGACGACTGAAAACGAACAAGACGAGCCATCTGCAGATGTCAGCGAAGTCGGTTGGCAAGCTCAGAGTTACAAACTGGCAAGGAAGGAGAAATTGGGGATTAACTCAAACCAGGAGCAGCATAACAAGGGAGGCGCGGGCGCAAAAGAGTTGAGGAATGGGTTACGGGTTAATACGAAGCGAGCCGCGGAGCTGATGTTTACAAGAGATGAAACCGTTGATCTTGTTGTTGGGACGGACTACTGGCACTGAGCCGCATTTCAGCATTCACAACATTCATATCAAGGTACAAGCTCTGAGTGCCAAGTCAACGGGGGAGGGTTGGCACTGCATAGGATGCAGTCTCGATTTTCAACTCGGCCACAATAGATTCGGAATAAAACGTACAAGAAAGTTGCAAGGGAGGAGAAAGGCTAAAGCATGGGTATAGAAGCAAGCGGGATACCACAGCTATATGAAATAACAGCGGGTTCGGTGTTCAACACGTGCCATAGATATTATGCTACTCCGGTCATGGCAGCAGCTCTTCCCAGGAGCAGCTCAAACTGCGGAAATCATCTCAGTCCGAAAATGAGTCGCACCAGAGAAAAAGCGGGCATGGAGCTCCAATCCTGCGGGAGGCAGATGCTAGATTTGCTACAAGTAACCAAGAAAGAAGCAGAGGGAAATCATTTGGAAGACTTATTGAAGACGAGAAATCTTCTTAAAGAATTTTCTCAGGATCATGGCAATTGTTCCCTACTCATTCTTGAAGCTCAGAAACGTGTATGTACTAGGGAACCGAAGTCTAAACTGAGGACTGAGACGGTTTTTCTCAATGTCGCCAAGGATGGATGGTGTAACCTGGAAATTCGCGAAGGGGATGTTGATGCTTCACTGATTAATTTTGGCTGGAAAATGGGTCCTTCGCTAGTTGGTGTTTCATTGCTAAACGAAGTTTCCATGGCTCAATACCAAGGTTCAACCCTGCAAGCTGGTGTTATCAAGTTTGTGCAAGAAGCTAGGGCAGCAATGTTGGGTGTGACACTCAATCTTACCCGTGTCTAGAAAAATAGAAATTGCACAGCTGAGCTTGGCTAGTCAGCCCTTCGCTGTTTTGTTTCCCTCAGCGAGGCTCCTAATGTGGAGACGTGCATATGGCGGTACAATCATTTCTAGTTCGTTACTGCTGGTTCAGTTTTTGACTGCTTTGAGCACATCGGTTATGGGTTGTTGCCTGTTAATTTTGGGTGATGTTGGACATCACAGTTAGCTGAAATGTTCTTTGGGTTGGATGCACCCCACAATGGAACTTGTGTAGCTAAAAACCTTGCCAAAGGCCCAATTGGTAGCCCCAGAGTAATTGCTACTCTCCCCAAGGCATGCCTTCATCATTTCAGCTATTATAGTAAGAGTATGTTTCTGTGGAATCATGTCTTGTTTTTCTAAACCAGTCACGTGGCTCAGCTGCCCACAGTACATAATTCCCTAAGTGGCCAGGAAAGTGGCAAGCCAAGAAACGAAGTGCGAGTCGGGCACGCCAGCAATCAGTGCAACGCACAACCGGATGAACAAAGCATTGGACCAGCAGTTGCAGCTACTGCACCAGAAATTCCTAATGTTTTCACCTTGAGGACAAGGTGAATTACAAGGGGGCAGCAATGATAGGTACTTCGATAATGTGGTTGGGCAGTGGGGCTGGCGGAGAGGAGTTGTACGCAAGTGGGCTTGGAGAACTAACTGCCAAGGGCAGGATAGTCTTTTCATTACATCAGTTTGTTGGAATCGCAGTGTTAGGAAAGGGATATTAAATGTGGGTGGTTGGGGGCAGGTGAGGGGGGAATTAGCTTTGATCGTGGACTGCAACCTCTTGGCTTGGATGGGAGGATCATCGGGATCCCCAACTCTCTCGTCCTCTCTCTCACACTCATTCTTCTTCTTCTTCTCTCTCTCCTTTTTCCTATAAGCTCATATTCTTTATAGTCGTTAATCATAAATACGAGGTAGCATGTTGTTGTTCCGCCGTAGTGAGGGATCTAACAATTGGTTAGACCTGCTGGATCCTCTCAGGGGGAGAAGAGATGATGACTATGCTCGACGAGGTGGACCAGCAACTCGGGGGTATAAACGCCGCGCTCCGACAGAGCCGCATGAGCCGGCTGGAGTGGGAACGCGACCTGCACACTCTCACACTTCTGGTGGAACGCCTCGAGAGGAAGCAGCAACACAAAGCAGCCCGCCCTTCCCTGGCGTTCGAGATGCCTGGGAATAGCGAAACAAAGGGGTCAGGGTGCAACGAAGCAGCTTGGCTCAGTCCAGCGCAAGGGCAGAACGCGTACTTTACAGAAGAAAATTTCGGCAATGCACAAGGTGAGTTTCCTATTTTTGCCTACTAAAGAAAGATGATCGGCGTGAGATTGGACGGAGACGACAACAGGGGGGACAAGAGGCATGCACTCAGGATGTCAAACGTGTCTGACCTGGACGCATTTTTTGTGGCAAAGACTACTGAAAATGAGCAAGAGGATCCATCTACAGATGTCAGCGAAGTCAGTTGGCAAGCTCTAAGTTACAAACCGGCAAGGAAGGAGAAATCACGGATGGACTCAAACCAAGAACAGCATAACAAGGGAGGCACAGGCACAGAAGAGTCGAGGAACTAGTTAAGAATCAGTACGAAGCGAGCTGCGAAGCCGATCTTTGCAAGAGATGAATATGTTGATCTTGATGTTGGGACTACCGACGCCAAGCCGCATTTCAGCGTTCAAAGGATTCATAGCAAGGTGTGAGTTCTAAGTGCCCAGCCCTACGGAGGAGGGTTGGCACTGCATAAGATACAGTCTCAATTTTCGACTCGGCCACAATAGCCTCGGAATAAACCATACAGGAAAGTTGTAAGGGAGGAGAAAGGCTATAGCATGGGTATAGAAGCAAGTGGGATACCATGGCTATATGGATTGCCCGCATGTTCAGTGTTCAACACCTACAATATATGTTATGCTACTTCGGTCATGGCAGTAACTCTTCTCAGGACCAGCTCAAAGCCGCGGAAAGCATCTCAGTCCGAAAATGAGTCGCACTAGAGAAAAGGCAGATATGGAGCTCCAGTACTATGTGAGGCATACGCTGAATTTGTTACAGGTAACCAAGAAACAAAGAAAAATAATTTGGAAGACGCATTGAAGACGAGGAATCTTCATAAAGAATTCTCTCAGGATCATGGCAATTGTTCCCTACTCACTCTTGAAGTTCAGAAGCGTGTATATAATAGGGAACCGAAGGCTAAACTAAGGACCGGGGAATTTTTTCTCAAAGTTGCCTGGGATGGATGGTGTAACCTGGAAATTCTTAAAGGGGATGTTGATGCTTCACCAATCAATTTCGGCTGGAAAATGGGCCCTTCGCTAATTGGTGTTTCGTTGCTAAATGAAGTTTCCGTGGCTCAATACTAAGGTTCAACCCTGCGAGCTGGGGTTACCATGTTTGTGCAAGATGCTAAGGCAACAATGTTGGGTGTCGTACTCAGTATTACCCATGTCTGGAAAAGTAGAAATTGCACAGCTGAGCTTGGCTGGTCAGCCTTTCGTTGTTTTGTTTCCCCCGGTGAGGCTCCTAAAGTAGATACGTACATGTGGCTGATGGGAAAAGTTTGATACAAGCCTATCATGGAGTTTTGGGGAGCCTCGGAGAACGGTGGTACAATCATTTCTAATTTGTTACTACAGGTTCAGTTCTTAACTGCTATGAGCACATCCGTTATGGGTTGTTGCTTGTTTTTGGGTGATGCTGGACATCACAGTTGGCCTTTTCTCCACACGACTGGTTTAGAAAAACAAGACATGGTTCCGCAGGGACATACTTTTGTAATAGCTGAAATGATGAAGGCATGCCTGTTGGGGGGTGTGGCAATTACTCTGGGACTACCAATTGAGCCTTTGACAAGGTTTTTAGTAACTCAAGTTCCATTGTGGGTTGCAACCCACCCAAAGACCTTGCATTTTTTATCTGCATTTGTTGAAAGAGGTCAGTTAATCAGAAGGAGCAGTTGGTAAGATGACTTTGGTGGCTCGGTTGCCCACAGTACAGAGTTCCCTGAGTGGCCAGGAAAGTGGCAAGCCAAGACAAGGAGTGCAAGTCGAGCAGGCGAGCGACCGGCCCAACACACGACCGGATGAACAAAGCATGAGACTGATAGTTGCAGCTACTGCACCAGAAATTCATATTGTTTCTCACCTTGAGGACAAGGAAGTTTTCAAGGGGGCGGCGATGATAGGTACTTTGCTAACGGGGCTGGACAGTGGGGCTAGCGGAGTGGGGTTGTACGCAAGTGGGCTTGGGCAACTAATTGCTAAGGGCGGGATAGTCTTTTTTTTTACATCAGTTTGTTGGGCGGGCAGGGTAGGCAAGGGATATTTAATTTGGTTGGTTGGGGGCAGGTAAGTGGGGAATTAATTTTGATCGTGGAGTGCAGCCTCTTGGCTTGGGCGGGAGGATCCCGGGGATCCCTCAAGTCTCTCTTCCTCACTCACTCATTCTTCTTATTCTCTCTCTCCTTCCTCCTGTAAACTCAGATTCTTCACAGCCGTTAATCATAAATACAATGTAGCACGTTCCTTGTTGTTCTACCACTGCGAGGGATCTAACAATTGGTCCGACTGCTGGATCCTCTCAAGGGGAGAAGAGATGATGACTAGGCTCGACAAGGTGGACCAGCAACTCAAGGGTATAAACGCTGCGCTCTGACAGAGCTGCATGAGCCGGTAGAGTGGGAACGCGCCCTACACACTCTCACACTTCTGGTGGAACGCCTCGAGAGGAAGTAGCAACATGAAGCGGACCGCCCTTCCCTAGCGTTCGAGATGCCTGGGGTGCAGTCAAAGGGGACTAGTGAAACAAGGAGATCGACATGCGACTAGACGGAGACAATAGTGGGGGGGGGGGGATAGAGAGGCATGCACTTGGGATGTCGGACGCGTCTGGCCTGGATGCGTTTTTTTGCAGCAAAGACAACTGAAAACAAGCAAGAGGAGCCATCTGTAGATGTCGGCGAAATCAATTGGCAGGCTTAGAGTTACGAACCAATAAGGAGAAATTGCGAGCAAGGTGCGAGTTCTAAGTGCCCAATCCTACGGGGGGGGGGGGGGTTGGCAATGCATAAGGATGTAATCTTGATTTTCGACTTGGGCACAATAGCCTCAGAATGAACCGTACAGGAAAGTTTCAAGAGAGGAGAAAGGCTATAGCATGGGTATAGAAGCAAACGGGATACCGCGGCTATATGGGTCACCCGCAGGTTCAGTGTTCAACACGCGCAACAGGTGTTATGCTACTTGGGTCATGGCAGCAACTCTTCCCAGGACCAGCTCAAAGCCGCGAAAATCATCTCAGTCCAAAAATGAGTAATGCCAGAGAAAAAGCAGACATGGAGCTCCAGTCCTGCGTGAGGCAAACGCTGGATTTGCTAAGTAATCAAAAACAGAGGAAAATCATTTGGAAGACGCATTGAAGGCGAGAAATCTTAAAGAATTCTCTCGGGATCATGGCGATTGCTCTCTGCTTGCTCTTGAAGTTCGGAAACGTGTATATAATAGAGAACCAAAGGCTAAACTGAGGACTGGGACAGTTTCTCAAAGTCACCAGGGATGCATGGTGTAACCTGGAAATTCATAAGGGGGTGTTGATGCTTCACCAATCAATTTCGGCTGGAAAATTGGTCCTTCGCCGGCAGGAAAATTGGTCCTTCGCTAGTTGGTGTTTTATTGCTGAACGAAGTTTCCTCAATACCAAGGTTCAACCCTGCGAGTTGGTGTTACCAAGTTTGTGCATGATGCTAGGGCAACAATGTTGGGTGTGATACTCAGTCTTATCCATGTCTGTAAAATTAGAAATTGCACAGCTGAGCTTGGCTGGTCATTGTTTTGTTTCCCACGGCCAGGCTCCTAATGTGAAGACATACATATGGCTAATGAGAAAAGTTGAATACAAGCCTATTGTTAAACCCTCTTTTATTATTTTGGGTATTTCCGAGTCCCACATCGGAATACTCCTGTATGTATTCCTCTTTCTCAATTTATAAAAGGTCTCCGCCTCACCTTCGTCGGCAGGAAAATTGGTCCTTCGCTAGTTGGTGTTTTATTGCTGAACGAAGTTTCCTCAATACCACGGTTCAACCCAGCGAGTTGGTGTTACCAAGTTTGTGCATAATGCTAGGGCAACAATGTTGGGTGTCATACATATGGCTAATGGGAAAAGTTGAATACAAGCCTATTGTTAAACTCTCTTTTATTATTTTGGGTATTTCCGAGTCCCACATCGGAATACTCCTGTATGTATTCCTCTTTCTCAATTTATAAAAGGTCTCCGCCTCACCTTGAGGTAAGGCGGTTTCCCATTCTACATGGTATGTAATGGCCCGGACCTCTCCGGCCCATTCCTTTGTCAAAAAAAAAAGGGTCACGAAGTGTTCTGGAGGGTAAAATGGACTTTTCCCACACTTTCCAGAATTTTGAAACTACACGCCGTGTAGTTTGAGTACACGCCGTGTACCCCCTTGTCGGGTATACCCCGTGTCGAAGGCCGTGTCCTTGCCGTGTGAAATAAATGGGTACACGCCGTGTGTCCAATACTACACGCCGTGTGGTCTCTCTCTCCGAGTACGCGTTACCGTGTGTTGACCAGTCAACGGCCGTGTGCCGTGTTGGAGCCGTGTGAAATAAATTGGTACACGCCGTGTGTCCAATACTACACGTCGTGTAGTCTCTCTCTCCGAGTACGCGTTACCGTGTGTTGACCAGTCAACAGCCGTGTGCCGTGTTGGAGCCGTGTGAAATAAATGAGTACACGCCGTGTGTCCAAACTACACGCCGTGTAGTCCTTCCCCGCGTATGCGTTACCCTCAAACCGTGTGTTGACCAGTCAACGGCCGCAGAGCCGTGTTGGAAGCCGCGTGGAGACCGTGTGAAATAACCGAGTACATGCCGTGTACCATAAAGTACACACCGTGTACTTTTGCTTTTCTCACCTATAAAAGGAGGGGTCCCCTCCTCCTTTTCAACTCACCCATCTCCTCTCCTTTCCTCTGAGCAGAATTCTCCCAAGAGACTCGAAGCCTCTTTCTTCCATAACTTCTTCGTCCGAGCTCCGATTTACGATCCGTCAGCGGCCACGGGATCGTAACGACGAGGCGGAACTTCCGAGCTTGGATCCGTTGTCTCTCCTTCGGCCTTTCCCTTCCGACTTCCACCTGAGGAGGTTTTTCCGGGACCCGACAGAAGTGACGGACGCCGACGGACGTCTTCTAAGGTTGATCCGGGGGAGCGTTGCGATCGGAACCTGTTGAGGTAGGGATCTTACCTTCGTCTCTCTAATTTATGCATCATGCGGGATGGGTATCCTCTTGTTTTCATGAGAAACATTTGAACCATTAAATAAAGATAATAACCGGTTAAAAAACGGGGATGAGGAAGTTGTTATGTTTATCTTTATTTATCCTGTGATATTATGTTGTGAATTGAATAGGCTTATGCCTACTGAAAATCACGGTCATTGGGGGTCTTTGCTTGCACAATTAAATGTTGCCCTATCTTTCTAGACCGTTTTGTGGATCGTAACTTTGTGGAACGTGGAAATTGGTTAATCACGTAAAGTTGGCTGTTTAAAATCTGGAACTCTTGTGTGATCACCCCGGTTAAATAAAATGGAATAATGAACATGTGGGTTTTAGCTTGGTTACTGGTGTGTGAAAGGGAGGGGTGAATCCTGGGTTGTTACGAATAGAACATGCAGCAAGACTACGGTAAATGATGTTAAAGGGGCGATGATGTGGCACGAGCCTTGTTTTGTGGGTTGTTGTGGATCGGGTGGGCAGCGGGGCTGCGATAAATGATGTTAAAGGGATAATGATTTACGGTGCGGTTGTGGTTATAGTGGTTGGCAGTGGGGCTGCAGGGTTGGGTTTTAATGTGAACGAACTATGGGTTGTGAATAATAAATAAAAGTAGAAGAGTTAATGAATGATGGGTCATGGTAATGGAACGAGATTAATAATCAATGGGTTGGTTGGTTGATAAGAAGGACTTGGTTGTGTTGCTTGTGTTTTCCTAACTTGTTTTGTGGATGGCAGGGATATGTTTTACGAACGATCGATGTGGTTGATTGTGGATAGTTGCCCAATAGTTAAGGAACTAAATAAACTAATTCTGCTGAAACGTGAAAACATAAATGGGGTTGGGGTTGTTTGTTGTATGCATTCTTCGTGGTAGCAGTGCCGAGGCACGTGCTCAGTTTTTCTGTTTAGAAGCCATAGATTGGGCTGAGTGTTTGGTATATATATATATATTTGTATCTTTTGTGTTTTATCGCACCCCACCCATGTTGAGCACTTAGTGCCGACCTTACACCTAAAACTCTTCGGGTAGGTTTCGATTGGGGTGGTTTTAGCCCAAGACTCTTCGGGCAGGTTTTACTATTTCCCAAGAATCTTCGAGATGAGGCCCAGGTGTGTGCGGGCGGGATACGTGGTTGTGAGGCCCAGGTGTGTGCGGGCGGGGAGAGTGTGACAGCGTCAGGATGTTCGTCGTTAGGAAGAGCAGCTAACTAAAGGGAAATGGTGCGGGGTACCCAATACTCTTGTTCTTATATACTACTACATGTGGTGATTGTGTTTTTAGTGAGTGTGGCTGGTGAGGTTGGGTGGATAGAATTCCTTGCTAGGTTTCTTCTGTTGTTCTCACGGGACATTAGGATGTCTCCCCACTTGTGCACGAGAGCTTTAGGTTTCCCTACTGAGTATACTTGTATGCTCACCCTACGTTTACTTTCAGGTTTCCAGGAGGACTACCAGGGCCGTGCGGGACCCTACTAGTCGGACAGTTGGAGTTGTTGCAGTTGATGTACTCTTGTTTTCTTTTGGTATTGTACTTTGAGCTTTCTTGTACTTGTACCTTGTTATAAAATTTGTTTAAACATGCATGTGAGATTGGTTTGGGTTTATTTATATACACTTGTTCTTTTCCTTTTTGGTGGTTGATTTGTCCTATTTCCCGATCCTAAATAATAAAAAGGGTAATGCCTCCCATATTTGTGAAAACTCATACCCTTGGTGCTAGTCGTCACCCCGGGGCCTACTGGAGGCGGGACTCGGGGGTCATTATCTCCCTTTCACCATTGTCAGCTCAGGAGGGGCATCTTTGGTGGGAGGGGGTCGTGACATGGTATCAAAGGGAACTTTTTTTTTCCCGGTCCATTTTTTTTTCACCGCCTCTCTGCGGTTTCTCACGGCACCCCTCCCCTGCGGCCTGCCCCGCCTCCTCCGCTCTGCACCGCTCCCGGCTCCCTGCGCCCCTCCGTCGTGACGCATCCCTACGCCCCCGTCCCTCCCGACGGCGCCCCGCCCTCCCGCGGCCCTCCGGCTCCTTTGCAGCAATCCCGGCGACACTCCCGGCTCCCACTTTCTAGCGGCACTCCCGGCGCCCGCCGTCAACTCCCTCCCGCTCGTTTCCGACGGCCCCTCCTTCCTACCCGTTCCAAGCGGCCCTCTCACTCCCGCGACATCGCTCTCCCCGCAGTCGGCCTCTCTTGCGGCTTCCCGACAACTCCCAGCCCGCCGTCCAGTCGCGACTCCCGGCTCACCTACAGCGACTCTCGCCCTACGTGCCGCCCTTCCCGGCTCCCGCACCTGCCGGCTCTCGCGGTTCCCGGCACCCACCTCGCCTACGGCGCCCCTCCCCGACCGGAACTCCCGTCGCAACCCTCTCCCAGCAGCGCTCCCAACTCGAGGCACCCTCCTGCTCGCCTACCCGACAGCGCCACTCCACGCCGGTCTTCTCCCCGACGACATTCACAGCGGCGCATCCCGACTTCATCTGGCTCGACCTCCCGGCTTCAACCGACCCCACCTCTTGCAGCCTCTCCCCGCGGCATCCGGGCCTCTGCCACATACCGGTCTTGCTCTTCGCGACTCACGGCTCCTGCGCGACGCAGCTCCCGCAGCACATCTCTGGCCCGCCTCCTCTTGGTGACTCCCGGCCCCCACTGCCTCTTGTGGCACCGTCCCGACCCCCGTCTTACTCGGCGTTTTCCCAACCCACCGACTCTTCGCTGTGTTGGCCTTTCCAACCAACAACGCCACGCTTCATTCGTGCATCTGTACGGCCACCTGAGATGTCATCCCCTGCTCTGTCATCGGCTCGGCTGCACAGCAGTTCCCCTTCGTCCAACCCCAGCTTCAAAACAACACTCTCGACAAAAGAAATGGACTGGATACAATCTTATCAGGCAATTGTGCCACCGTCCTCTTCTCCAGCCCCCATTGCTCAGACTGACGGCTCTACCGCTTGTGTATCTCAACATCCGGCAGCATGGATGCTAGACTCTGGTGCATCGGAACATCTCACAGGGGACTCTGGTATTTTCACTACCTATCATCCGTACACTGGTACCTCTACAATTATTATCGCAAATGGATCAATAATCCTCATCGTCGGATTTGGCACATGCCACTTGACCCCGTCTATTCACCTGGATTCAGTTGCTCATATTCCTCAAAGTCCATTTAATTTTCTCTCCGACAGCAAACTCACCAAAGATTTAAATTGTGTTGCTACTTTCACTTCTTCTGGTGTTGTTTTTCAGGAGCAGGCGACGAATCGGGAGTTTGGTCGAGGTCATCTTCGGAATGGGGTGTACATGTTCAATACCCCACCTTATCTCGCTTGCTCATCCACCTCGGCTCGTGCTTTTGACCTACATTTCCGTCTTGGTCATCCACCAGCTTCCATCCTACATAAAATGTACCCCCAATTCAGTTCCAACATATCCTTCCATTGTGAATCCTGCAAGTTTGCTAAACATCATCGGGTAACATATACTCCTCGTCAGGAACCACGTGTAGTGAATCCTTTCAATCTTGTTCATACCGATGTATGGGGTCCTGGCAGGGTTCCGAGCCAGTCCGGGTGCAGCTATTATATCACCTTTATTGATGACTTCTCCCGCATGACATGACTTTACATGCTTCGTGATTGGTCTGAAGTATTTCCTACCTTCCAGACCTTTTACAATGAAATTCATACTCAATTCTCCACCGCCATAAAATGTCTCTGCTCCAACAATGCACGGAAATATTTATCTACTTCCTTCAGCAGTTTCTCAAGGATCACGACATCATTCATCAGACATCTTGTCCTGATACACCTCAGCAGAATGGAATGGCTGAGCAGAAACATCGTCAGATCCTAGAGACTGCTCGTGCCCTCCTATTCCACATGTAGGTGCCACTCCGCTTTTGGACCGATGTCATCCTGACTGCAACCTAACTCCTAAACCGACTTCCTTTTTCTATCCTTCAGGGGGAGACTCTTTTTCGAACTCTGTTCTCTTCTCTCCCTCCTCACTCACTTCCACTCCCTGTATTTGGATGTCTCTGTTATGTCCGTGACACTCATCCCGACCTCTCCAAACTCTCTCCCAAATCCCTTCGTTGCATATTCCTCGGATATTCACGCACTCAGCGCGGATACCGATGTTTCTCTCCAGACCTACGGCGTTATATCACCTCTGCTGACGTCTCATTTGTTGAGAGTTCTTCATTCTCACTTCCCTCTCCCCATCCAGATACTGACATCGATGATTGTCTTCCACTCATCATTCATCCTCCTCCGGTGCTTCCTCCTGCTGATCACCGGTTTGGTACGGTCTACTCTCGTCGCCCATCGACTGTGCCCCCCATCCGGGCCGAGGAGACCATTGTCCCAGCTTCGTCTGATGCTCCTGCACTGCTACCGGACGACCTGCTCATTGCACTACGGAAAGGTACTCGTTATTGCCAGAACAATCCTCTATTTACATCTTCATACAGAGGTTTGTCAGCTCTGGAGACGATATCTATTCCCCGCACAGTTGGCGATGCCAAATCTCATCCGGGGTGGTTGCAAGCGATGAGAGATGAATTGCAGGCTCTAGAGGACAATCATACATGGGATTTGGTTCCCCTCCCTGTCGGTAAACAGGCGGTCGGCATCAAATGAATTTACACAGTCCGTCTGAATGCCGATGGCACTCTCCATCGACTCAAAGCCCTACTTGTGGCCAAGGGCTTTGCTCAGACATATGGTGTCGATTATTTTGACATCGCTCCAGTTGCCAAGATGGCCGCTTCATCAACTGAACATCAAAAATGTCTTCCTCCATGGATTTCTTGAGGAAGAGGTTTATCAGCAACAGCCCCCCAGATTTTGCGCCTCCGGCTACGGGTCCCAACTCTGTCGACTACGCCGCTCTCTATACGGTCTCAAGCAGTCTCCTTGTGCTTGGTTTGACCGCTTCAGCACCGTCGTCACCGACTTTGGGTTCTCCCACAGTATGAAGGATCGCACCATGTTCTACAAGACGACATCCACCTGCTGCATCCTGTTGGTCGTGTATATGGGTGATATCATCATCACCGAGAGTGACTCTGCTGGTATCGCCCACCTCAAGGGGCATCTTCACCAGCACTTGCACACCAAAGATCTCGGTCCTCTCACATACTTCATTGGCATCGAAGTCTCCCGTTCTCCGGACACAATCTTTATTTGCCAACAGAAATATGCTTTGGATATTCTACAGGATGCTGGGATGACACGGGTCACCGTCGTTGACACTCCTCTTGAGCCTGGGGAATGATCTCTCTATGACTCCTCAGAACACGCCCAGAGCAGTATCGTCGACTGGTGGGCAAACTCAACTATCTCACCATGACTCGTCCCGACATTGTCTGCGTTGTTAGCAAAGTGAGCCAATTCATGGAGCATCTGACCACCTCTCAATGGGATGTTGTACTCCGCATCGCCAAATACATCAAGCAAGACCATGCCCGTGGTTTTCGCTACTCTCACCACGCTCATCAGAATATTGAGGTCTTCTGTGATGCTAACTATGTTGGTTGCCTTGCTACCCGAAAATCTACTTCTGGGTTTGTCGTGTTCTTAGCAGGCAACCTCATCTCTTGGCACAGTAAGAACAGAGTGTTGTCTCCCGATCCAGTGCGGAGTCTGAGTACCGTGCCATGGCCACCGTCCCTACGGAGATCCTTTGGCTTCGACAACTCCTTCAGGAGCTTGACTTTCCTCAGCAAACATCTGCTCACATCTGGTGTGACAATCAGACAGTCACCAAGATTGCTTCGAATCCCGTCTTCCATGAACGCACAAAGCATATTGAGGTGGACTATCACTTTCTTCAACACCACCTGGAGCACAATCATGTCAGCTTTAGCCACATCCCGACAACGGACCAGCTTGCTGACATCTTCACCAAAGGTCTCTCAAGGGCTCACCTGGCATCGCTCAGTTCCAAGATGGGCATCCACAGTATCTGCGACCCAGCTTGAGGGGGAGTGTGTTTGGTCTTGTTTGGTCTTGTTTGGTGTCATCTTTCTTTTTGTGGAACTCGTGGTCCAAGCTGGGCATGTCCAGCTTAAAGAGGAGTGTTAAACCCGCTTTTATTATTTTGGGCATTTCCTAATCCCACATCGGAATACTCCTGTATGTATTCCTCTTTCTCAATCTATAAAAGAAGGCTTCCGCCTCACCTTGAGGTAAGGCGGTTTCCCATTCTACACCTATCATGGAGTTTTGGGGCATGTTCAGTTCTTGACTACTGAGCACACCGGTTATGGGTTATTGCCTGTTAATTTTGCGTGATACTGGATGTAACGTCCCATGTTTTATCAAGTTTTGAAGGACCTGCAGAGGGCGCACGATTTGTCTGAAATCGTGCGGCCCACAGCAAGAAACCGTGCGGCTTATTGCAGGTAGACAGAGGTTGTCGCACGAGCAGCGCACGATTTACCAAACTGTGCGCCTAGCTCACACGGTTAGTGACAGAGGCAGTGCCTAAGCACTATTCACCGCACGGTTGGCGCACGGTTTCCAAACAGTGCGGACTGCCCCAAGTGCTCAATAAAGGATGCACGATTGGAGCACGATTTTCTAAACCGTGCGACCGAAATCATGTGCGGAATCCTGTTTAAAAAATTAAATTAAATTAAAATGAAATAAAATTTAAAACTTAAAACCCTAAACTCACCTCTCCCCTTACCTCTAGCGCACGACGCACCCCCTCCACGGCACCTCTCTGATTCGTCGATTTCGTTCGTTTTCTCCGCGATTCTTGGTCGATGTCTCGAGGTAGGGTCTCGTCTCACTCTTCTCTCTCGTTTTGGGCTGATTTGTGGTCTCTCCGTCGCCCAGTTTCCACTCGGCCGAACCCTAGGGTTAGGTCTAACCCAATTTTTGGTCTTTCTTCCAATGTTAGGGCATGTCGTGCGTCTCTCAGGACCCCTTCGGGTAAGTATCAGTGTTCACTGCCGAAGGCGAGGCGTTTTGGTTCGATTCAGTTGGCCGCCGGTGTCCGTGGTAAGGGTTTTCATCTGCTACTTGGTTACACACCTTTCTTTTTGTGTCCTTTAGGTGATTTAGAGTCCCTAATATTTTTGTAGTGAGTTATTATCATCTTTCAAGATTTGCACTCATATACATAGGTATTTATATATATAAATATATATCACTTCCATATACGTATTCTCTCATAGCGAGGGGAATACGTGCATTGGGTTAAGATATATGTGTGTGTGTGTGATTGTATGTGCGTGCAATTGTGGAGCAGTTTTGAGTGGTCACCGGTAAAGCTGTCAAGTACCAAAGTGTTTGGCTTGGCTTTGGCCTACTTCCTGAGGTAGAGTCTCATTCCTTTGCCCTTTAATTTTATGAATGCATTAATTAATTTACTTATCACATCGTCCTTCGTTTTTAATTAATGCAGTATGATTTTCAGATTTAATGTTTCTTAGATATAAATTGAGTATTGTCATGAATGAAATGTTAAATATGATAAATGATTGTGTGATAAGAAGTCTCGTGATTTTATAATAAAACCCTCCAACGGAGGTGCGATGTCTTCAAATTAAAAAGTAGTGAGTAGACTTTTATGCTTGTCCGTCTTCTTGTTATGTTTGTTGCGTGGCAAGTTAGTATGTTGCCCCCTTTTTACATGAGTATTAAATGTAACCCAAGACATCTTATTAGTGTTGGACCTCCTTAAATTGAAAATTGCCCAAGTAGGCATACAGCATGTTGCCATGACACTTTTCTCATCTTTTGAGCTTTATAAATGTAATTGCCATGGTCTATGGAATTAAATGGAATTGATCATGTGGGTGGCTTAAGAATGATGGGTTGCCTTTCTTAAATTGAATCAATTGGTTTCAAATGAAATTGGACATTGGCTAGCTTGGCACATAAGAGGTTATGCCTTATTTATTAAATTATAAATATGGACATGGCTAATGAAATGCATAAGTCTTGCCTTATGCATTATATTAAAAATGTAAATGATGGTTTTAATGGGTTATATAAATGTGAAGCATGAGAAAGTACTGCCTCATGGCTTGCATTATGAATGTGATAACACCCTTACATGGGTTTGATAAATGACATGCATAAAAGGTTATGCCTTATATATTATAATATAAATGATTATGTTCTCTTTATACGGGTATGGCGCCCAAGACTCATGGATGATTACGTTCTCTCGAGTGGTGGGGATGATTATGATCTCCTTGGCCTATGATCGGGATGATTACGCTCTCCCGGATCAATTACGAGACTCAAGGGGTGTTGCATGGCATCTCACCAGTTAGTTCTCTTAATTCGGGTATGGAACCCAAGACCCGTGGACATTTACGCTTTCTCGAGTGGCGGGGATGATAACGATCTCCTCAACCTATGATCGGGATGATTACGCTCTCCCTGATCAGTTACGTTCCGTTTTAGAGTGTTGTCATGGCGCGCGCACGCGCCATCCCGAGTGTCGGGCATGACGTCCCCCACTCTATCGGGATGTAGGGCTTACCACCCCTTGAGTAGAGTTTATCAGCTCGTAGACTGGTGTTGGATGCCTGCGTGTTACGTCCCAGTCCACTCCAGCAAACACATATATATATATATATATAGTTTGTAGAACGATAAAATGAGAGAAACCGGAACCCCCAAGGTGTCTTCTCTAAAGGAGCCCTTAGAGTTATTTTATAATGAATAATTAAAACCACACCGGACCTCAAGTCCAATGTGGGATGCAGACTCCAACACTCCCCCTCAAGCTAGGTGTACCTAGCTTGGATATATAAAGAAAAATAAAGCAAAAGACGCTGCAAACACTCCCCCTCAAACTGGACATACCCAACTTGATTACAATACAAGACAAAAATAGAATAAAAGATAAAAGCACCATGGATGTTGCTCTTATGCACGAAGATGGAGGATGCTGCTGAAAGAGATTTGCCAAGCCGCTCAAGCAGTGTCGGTCGACGGAGCGCCAGGAAAGCCGCACTGGCAGTCTGGTCGACTAAGCTCTGGGAAATCCGCACAGGCGGGCCGGTCGTCGGAGCGCCGAGAAACTGCATGGGTAGGCCAGCCGTCAGAGTCGCCAGGAAAACTGCACGGGCGGGCCGAGCTTCAGAGCGCCGGGAAACCACAGGAGGGCCCGCATGGGGGCGGGGGTTGCCGCAGGTGGAGGCCGGCATGGAAGGAGCAGCGCAAGAGGCGTCGTGCAGGGCGACGCGCAGCGAGGGAGCCGCTGGACAGCAGCAGAGCCATCGGAGCTGGCGCACAGATAGGGGAGGTCGTCCCGCAAGGAGAACCTCCGAAAGAGAGAGGGGAGGGAGCCGTCGGGAGGGAGATGCCGGCAGGGAAGGAGATCTGTTGGGATGGAAGCGCACCAGCAGGCAGGGCCGAGAAAATCCGCAGGAGGCGGGGCCTGCAGATCCTCCGGGAGCCGCGACGGGAGTTGAGAGGGAGTCGGTGCACGGAGGACGCGTAGGGCGGGAGTGAGCCGTCGAGAGGATGGTCCGCCGAGAAGGGAGGCGAGGCCGGGCTTCGCCGGGAAGCCGCAGGAGAGGCGGGAGGCGCCGGGAAACACTGCGGGAGCCGTCGCGCGTCAGGAGGAAATCCTTCGGGGACGATGCCGGAGGGAGCAGCGCCGGACGAAGGAGGCGGGCTGGGAGCCGCCGAGGGAGAAGTCGGAGCGTCGGCCTCGCCCGCCTGGACGAGGGCGTCGGGAGTCGCGCGCGGGGAGGGCAGGGTCGTCGCGCGGGGAATCGGCGCAACGGAGGAGGCGCTGGAGATTCGACGTGCAGCAGGAGGAGACCACCGGAAGGGAGAAGCCACCGGGATCGCGACGGGAGGAAGAGGCTGACGCGCGCTGCGGGGAGGGGCGCAGGGAAGCAGGCGCTGGCAGGGGGTGAGATCCGTCGGAGATGGAGGGAGGCGGGGCCGGGGTGAACCGGGAATCCGCAGAGGCCGGCCAGGGGCGACGGCTGTTTTAGGGCTCGATGGCCTTTGGCAGAGCCGCCGCCCCCCCCCCCCCCCACCGAGGAAATTATCAGAAACCCTAAACGGGATAAAAAAATAGATAGGAGGGAGAGAAGGTCGGTATTAGGTTCCCTCTAATGCCATGTAGAATGATAAAATAGGAGAAACCAAACCCCCAAGGTGTCCTCTCTAAAGGAGTCCTTGGAGTTATTTTATAATGAATAATTAAAACCACACCGGACCTGAAGTCCGATGTGGGATGCAGACTCCAACATAGTGAAATGATCAAACTCTTATTCCGACTACGAGCCGAAGGTGGTATAGTCGTTAGGTGCCCCTTAGGAACCTGGATGAGTAGTTATTTATTTATACGATTCTACTTATTAAATTCACTATATATGCACGCTGTTTAATTTATATTGCACTGTCTGGATTGGGCTAGACACCGTGGGTGCCGCCCAACTGAGATTTATATCTCACACCCCGCTCGGGCCCCCATTGCACTGGGGTACCAGAGCAGACTTTCTTGTTCGTGGGACTATAGACCTTGGTTGATTGCTTATGTTGTGTGAATGTACCTAGGAGTTAGAAGCACAGGACTGAGCTGGAGCTCAGGATGCTCATGGAGATCGCCTCTTTGGGTTTTTTAGTTCTGTTCTTTTCTTGAGTCATGTACTGTTTTGTCTTGTAAAACATTTGTATGTTTATTGTTTAGCTTTTGTATAATCATCGGGACATACATGCATTCTTGTATAAACTGGCGTTGGGCACTTTTATTTCAGTTATATAAAATTTGTCTTCTGTTGTTTTGTCTTTATTTATTGTTTCCGCTACTGTCAGTTGTTTATTATTTGATATTACCGATGTGCATCTCTGATAAGAGGGTATAGTCTCCCCACTATCACCTACCGGAACTCTCGCTGCTAGTCGGCAACCTCTAGCATACGGGGAGACACACTTGAAGCCATGTGACCCACCGGTCCGGCTACCGGTTCGATGGTATAAACCAGATCGAGACGTTACAAAGTGATATCAGAGGCGAAATTTTTTCATTCGCCCTACTGTTTTGGGCAGGTAGACAGGAGAGTAGGAATGTGTCGACGCTTGGTTAATAACCGTGTTTGGGACTAATCACCCCACGTACGGGAAAAGACCAGGTGGTCAGGGCTGGGATTGATATTCGTGTTGTTTGGTATTACAGTTGGTATGATTTCACCTCGAGTGATTGGTGTATTTTCCACTGCTTATGATTTATGGAATTTCTGGTATTTTACCCTTGACCTAGTTCTGCAATGATGAAGCATTGCATGCATCATATTAGGCACATAGGGATTAACATGTCATGCCATGTAGTTGCATTATAGTTTGCCTACTAAACTTGATGTGTATCTTGAGTGCTATGTCATGCTTGATTGTATAAAGCGTGCCTTGATTATATGCCATGCTTCTATGTTACTGCTTATGATAACATGCAATGATGTTAATATGTAAATGGTTGCATGGGCTAAATTTATTGGTTGCAATTACGACAGGAGTCAGTTTTCAGTTGTAAGGTGTATGGACGCCTTATAACTGGGAGAAGATAACTCGTGTATTCGAACCATTGAAAAAAGCTGTTAAACTTTAAATGCTAAGGTGAATTGATTTTGAAGTAAATGGGAGTCAAATGTCAAACTATAAAGTGTATGGGCACTTTATAGGTTGGTGGATGGCCACCTATATAACTGGACCGTTATATTTGAGCGTGTTATATTCTGAAATGGGATCGATTTCAATTAATGGGAGCCAATTTTCAATCCATGAAGTGTATGGGTGCTTTATGAATTGGGAAATGGCAACCCATGTAATTGAACCTTTGTTTATCTAACCATTGTGTATTTTGAGATGATTTTAAAATGAAAAATTATTTAACTTAGATCTAAATGAATTGGCCCCCTTTCTAAAATACACAACAGGACCCAAGTGGGTTGGTTGGGGCATGCATCTTATGAGATGACCCGTTTGGGTGTTTACCAACTTTTATACTTGAGCAACTGTTATTGGGTTGTTTTCTAGAGAACCCAGGTTGGCTCGGTGGGACCTTCGTAGGTTGGCTCGGTGGGACCTTCGTAGGTTGCCTTATCTGTTAAAAGGAATTTACATGATAAATTGTCTAACAAAGAGGGGATGTTAATAAATGTTTAAAGTTTTAAAAGGAAGTTTTATGAAACTTGTCTGTTTTTCCCTTGAGCATTAGCTTAATCAAGTACCTTGTGTTTTGTTTTAAAATGGTACTTGATGTTTTGAATTGAACCTTTTAAAGGTTTAAGGATTTAAATGTGATTATATGTAAAGGGCTTGGAAATGGAACCTGTGGTGTCCTTAGTAAAACCCTCATGTAAGGGTAGTTTGAGTTTCTCCTTGAGTTGCCTTGGAACAGAACCGTAGGTGTTTTCCGTAGTCCTTTTTAACAATGGCTTGGTGATCGGCTTTTGAGCCTAGTGACTTTTGTTCGGCATGACCTAGTGTTGGGGTCGACGTTTTGTTTTTCATAAGGGGCTGGCTCGTGGTAGGTAGTACCCTTGAGTTTAAATGCCTTGCTAAATCCCATGAGTTTTCTGACTTTTGGTGTCGTTTGGGTGTCATTGTCCCTTGTAGAGCATTTAGCTTTTCAAGGATACCTTTGTTTAGACGGGTGGTCATGGTTTCTTTGGCATTCGATACGGGCTTGAGCATCGAGAAATACTCGGTTTCAGCGGGTTGGACATGCCTTGGGCATAGTCAGCCGTTTCGTAGGTCGCTTGACCCTTTCTTCTTCTTAGTGATGGGTGACTGGTTATGGCGTCATCCAGGATAATGGTCGTATGAGGCGATACGACTCTGAAATAAATCTCTTGTGCAGTTGTGTACGGTCTAAGGTCATCTCCAGGTAGAGTGACCTGGGCGTTAAGGAATCAAGTTCGTCTCAATGCTCGGGATGGAGTTTCAAGAGACTCTGGTGTTTTGACACGTCGGTTGGTCTGTTTTGGCACTCTTTCCAAATGATATAACGTAATGAGTGTGACTCGGAGGAGTATCACACGTACGTTTAATGTAAATATGATCTAGTTCGCTTGTGAGCTGATCTTTTCTTCTTTCGACAACACCAATACTCCTAAGGTGGGGAGCTTCACGTCGGTTCTGGTAAACATGTCCTTCCAAGTAGAAGGAGCACAACTTAAGAAGACTATTGGGAAATGGTCGGGATTGTTCGAATGCCCTTGAGGCTTGAAAATGTCGGTGCTTGCTCGATAACACGATGTTGATGTAGTTGGTTGTGTAAACATCGTGGGTCTCGAATGGGACTTCGATGGTTAAATCTTGAGCGATCACAAAAAGCCTCGGAAGATAAAGGCTTGTGATCGGTTGTAATGGTACGTCGGCAGGTGAAGCCGAGTTTCTTTCAAGAAGTCGACCAGTTGTGGTTCGACTGATCTTCTTGGTAATATTCTAAATCCTCTTAGTGTACTCTTCCTTGAGAGACGAGCATGACCCCTATCTTGACGTCGTCCTTGATACACTAAGAGAGCATCGATCATACACCGCGCTAAAGCTTTAAAAATCTTTGAGCTTGTTTGGGGGGGGTCTCTGTATTGCACACTGGACGCGTGATTCTTAGCGAGGCATGGTTAGTCTGAGTGATGCTTGGGTTCCCGTGTAGCCTTTGTTGGACCCCATTTAAGTTTAAATGGGTATTTCTGAGTCCCACATCGGACTTACCCTCCTTGTATTTAGATTTACTCATCTATAAAAGAGTATCCCCACCTCACATTGAGGTAAGGAGAATTCACCATTAACATGGTATCAGAGGGATCTTAATCCCGACCCTCTCTCCCAGCGGATTCCCGGTTCTGTCCGGCCCCGCCTCTCTTCCCCCCTCTGGCCTTGCCCTTCCCGGCGGCCACCTCTCCTGCACGGAGTCCCTCCCGGCGGCCCTCTACCCTAGTCTCCTGGCGGCCCTCTCTCCCGGCGGCCCTCTCTCCCGGCGGCTCTCTCTCCCGGCGCGGCTCCCCTCCCAGCGGCCCTCTCTCCCAGCGCGGCTCCCCTCGCTCAGCGGCGCCCTCGCCAGCGCCTCGCCCCGACGCCCTCACCCTCGCCCAGCGGCGCCTCGCCCTCGGCCTCGCCCCGGCGCCCTCGCCCTCGCCCAACGACTCCCCTCCCGGCGCCCTCTCCCGGCGTGGCTCCAGGCCCCGACTTCCGGCGCCCTCCCACGGCGCACCCTCGCCCAGCACCGCCCTCGACCCAGCGGCGCTCTCGCCCGGCGCCCGCGCCCTAGCCCTCGCGGCGCCCGCGCCCACGCGGCGCCCCTGCCCCAGCCGCACCCTCGCCCAGCGCTCGCGCCCTAGCCCCGGCGGCGCCCTCACCCCCGCACAGACCTCGCCCAGCGCCCGCGCCCTGGCCCCGGCGGCGCCCTCGCCCCCGCACAGCCCTCGCCCAGCGGCGCCCTCCCCCGGCGACTGCACTCGCCCCGACGTTTCCTCCTGAGCGCGACCCCATGTCGCTGCTCCCTCCGGCGACATCTCCAGGCCGCCTCCCTTCCACCGCGCGACTCCCAGCAACCAGGTCCAGCGCCCACCCTCCATGGACGCTTCCTCAGTTCTGTCGTCCCTAATCACGGCCTCCTCCCGGCTTGTCGATGACCGACTGGATGCCACAAACTTCTCCGTCTGGCGGAAGACGGTCTTCATGTCCCTACGCGGCATGGGACTTCATTCTCATCTTGAGAAACTCCCACCCGCAATCACTGACCCCAAATTCGACTCTTGGCAGCTGGCGGACAACAAAATTTTCGCATTACTGGTCAACTCCATGGACCGATCAGTGAAAGATGTCATCAGGACTGCCAACACTGTCAAAGAGCTATGAGATTCCTTGATTGTCATGTTCTCCGAGACCAATAACTTGGCTCGGGTCTCAGACGTTCTGCAACGTCTCTCCCACATCCGCCAACAGGTTCGGACCTTTCCAAACTACTTCATGGAATGGAAGGGTCTCCGCGACGAACTGCAGAAACTCTGGCCTATTCCTCAGACTCCGGCAGAAGCGCAGACTCAACGGGACCAGCTCTGCCTATTCAATCTCCTGAATGGCCTCGCACCGGACTACGCCACGACGACCACTGAGATGCTAGTCAGCCCGTCTACGCTGGATATCCCGCAGGTCTATCATCGCCTGCAGAATGCTCATCGGGCCCTTACACCACCTGTCCTCATCCCTGATCACACTTCGCTCCTGGGCC
Source organism: Viscum album (assembly GCA_963277665.1). NCBI lineage: Eukaryota > Viridiplantae > Streptophyta > Magnoliopsida > Santalales > Viscaceae > Viscum > Viscum album. The sequence goes on along the minus strand of OY728128.1, from coordinate 2,074,591,829 downwards.
GTGGCGGTGGCCGCCCTACCGGCCCTCGAGGACGCGGTCGTGGAGACGGCCGACCTCGCCCCCTCTGCCAGCACTGCGGCAAGCTCAGCCATCTGGTCGACCGCTGCTGGGTCCTTCATGGCCGTCCCGATTCGCACCCCCGACAGGGCCAGACTGCGATCCGCGATGCGTCATCACCTCTGCTGCTCTTCCCCCGTCTTTGGATCTCTCCCTGGCTGAGATCCAGCTGATTCACGATTACCGGACCACCTCCATGTCGGGTTCTTCATCAGCTTCTCTTGCCCATTCCGGTGGTCCCACTGCTTTTGTCAGTCATCGTTCCCCTGCATGGATGCTTGACTCAGGTGCGTCCGACCACCTCACCGGGTATGCAGGTATACTCTCCAACTACCGTCCCTATAGTGGATCCTCAGCCATCACTGTTGCTGATGGGTCCACTCTCCCCATAGCCGGCTTTGGTACTTGTTCCCTCACCTCCTCCCTTCACCTATCATCGGTGGCTCATGTACCCCGCAGTCCATTTAACCTGCTTTCCATCAGCAAGCTGACCAAGGATCTCAACTGTAATGCTCTCTTTACCTCGTCTTCTGTTTTGTTTCAGGAGCGGACGACGAACCGGGAACTTGGTAAAGGCCAGCTTCGGGATGGGGTGTACATGTTCGATGGCCCGACTTCCATCGCCTGCGCGTCTGTCCCTGCTCGTGCTGTAGACCTCCATTCTCGGTTGGGCCACCCCTCCGCCTCAGCACTTCATCAGCTCTATCCCGATATTAGTCCCCATTTATCTTTTCCTTGTGAGTTGTGCCGTTTTGCGAAACACCATCGCACATCATATTCTCCTCGAGTTGACACACGGGCCGTCAAACCCTTTGATTTGGTTCATTCTGATGTATGGGGTCCCTGTGCCACCTCGAGTCAATCTGGGTATAAATATTACATTTCTTTCATTGATGATTATTCCCGTATGACATGGCTTTACCTTCTTCGAGATCGGACAGAGGTTCTCTCCACCTTTCAGACCTTTTACCATGAGATCCAAACACAGTTTTCTATCCCTGTGAAATGTCTCCGATCTGACAATGGGCGAGAATACTTATCCACTCACTTTCAGTAGTTTTTGCGGGCCCACGGCATCATCCACCAGACCTCATGTCCTGATACCACTCAGCAAAATGGGGTGGTCGAGCGGAAACACCGACATATTCTGGAAACCGCTCGTGCCCTCCTCTTCCACCGCCAGGTACCTCTTCTCTTCTGGGGGGATGCCATCCTCACTGCTACTTACCTTCTCAATCGTCTTCCCTCCTCCATCCTTCAGGGGGAGACTCCTTTTCATACCCTGTTCCCCTCTATTCCTCCTCACTCCCTTCCACTCCCGCGTCTTCGGATGTCTCTGTTATGTCCGGGACACTCGCCCCAATCTCTCCAAACTTTCTCCCAAATCCCTTCGATGTATTTTTCTCGGATATTCCCGCACTCAGCGCGAGTACCGATGCTTCTCTCCAGACCTCCGCCGGTATATCACCTCTGCCGACGTATCGTTTGTCGAGAGCTCTCATTTCACTCTCCCCTCTCCTCATCCCGACACTACCATCGATGACTGTCTTCTGCTCATGGTTCACCCGCCTCTGGTGTCTCCTCCGACCGATCATCTTTTTGGACAGACCTACTCTCGTCGTCCTTTCGCTGTACCTCCCATCTAGGCCGAGGACAACATTGTTCCCGCTTCGTCCGATGCTCCTGTCACAGCTCCCGAGGACTTGCCAATTGCGCTCAGGAAAGGTACTCGCTCGTGTCAGACTACTCTCTTTGTATCTTCATACAGGGGTCTGTCAGCTCTGGAGACCGTGTCGATTCCTCGAACAGTTTGTGAAGCCAAATCTCACCCCGGGTGGCTAGCCGCAATGCGGGATGAATTGCAAGCTCTGGATGACAACCATACATGGGATCTTGTTCCACTTCTGGCGGGCAAACAGGCGGTTGGCTGTAAATGGATTTTCACGATCCGTCTCAATCCCGATGACTCTCTTTGCCGCCTCAAAGCCCGGCTTGTCGCAAAGGGATTTGCTCAGACATATGGCATCGACTACTTTGAGACCTTCTCTCCAGTCGCAAAGATGGCCTATGTTCACCTATTCATCTCTCTGGCTGCTCATCATCACTGGCCGCTTCATCAACTGGATGTTAAGAATGCTTTTCTCCATGACTTTCTTGACGAAGAAGTCTACCTGCAGTAGCCCCCTGGTTTTTCTGCCTCTGGTGCCGACTCCCATGTCTGTCGTCTCCGTCGCTCCCTCTACGGCCTCAAGCAGTCTCCTCGAGCATGGTTTGGCCGCTTCAGCACTGTCGTCACAGCCTTTGGCCTCTCTCGGAGCATGAAAGATCACACAGTCTTCTTCCGTACGACGACGCACGGTTGTATCTTGCTTGTGGTATATGTTGATGACATCATCATCACAGGGAGCGACTCCAGAGGCATCGCCAGCCTCAAGACGCATCTTCACCAACACTTTCACACCAAAGATCTTGGTCCCCTCACCTACTTCCTTGGCATCGAGGTCTCTCGGACTGCGGACACTATCTCTCTCTGTCAGCGTAAGTATGCTCTTGATATCTTGCAGGATGCCGGGTTGAGCACAGCTACCGCAGTGGACACTCCACTTGAGCCTGGGGAACGCTTTCTTCATTCCGACTCAGAACCATTTCCTCATCCCGAGAGCTATCGACGCCTGGTCGGTAAACTCAACTACCTCACCATGATGCGTCCCGACATTGCCTGTGTCGTTGGCAAAGTCAGCCAGTTCATGGAGCATCCCACCAGATCTCAGTGGGATGTTGTCCTCCGCATTGCCAAATACATCAAGAAATACCCTGCACGTGGCCTTCAGTACTCACATCATGCTCACATGAATGTTGAGGCCTTTTGTGATGCGGACTATGCCAGTTGCCTCGCTACCCGCAAGTCTACTTCGGGTTTCGCCGTGTTCTTCGCCGGTAATCTCATCTCTTGGCGCAGCAAGAAGCAGACTGTCGTCTCCCGATTGAGTGCCGAGTCCGAGTATCGAGCCATGGCCACAGTCACTACTGAGATCCTCTGGCTTCGTCATCTCCTCCATGAGCTCGGATTCCCAGCATCGACTCCTGCACATATCTGGTGTGACAATCAGGCCGCCACGAAGATTGCCTCGAATCCCGTCTTCCATGAACGGACAAAGCATATCGAGGTGGACTGTCACTTTCTCCGCCACCATCTGGAGCAGCACCATATCAGTTTCGGCCATATCCCGATGGCAGATCAGTTTGTCGATCTCTTCACCAAAGGTCTCCCAGGAGCTCCCCTTGAGTCTCTCACTACCAGGCTGGGTATTCACAGCCTCCATGGCCCAGCTTGAGGGGGAGTATGAGATGGTCTTGTGTCTTGTTCTCTTTTTTCTTTGTGGGACTCTATCCAATCTGGGCATGTCCAGCTTGAGGGGGAGTGTTGGACCCCATTTAAGTTTAAATGGGTATTTCTGAGTCCCACATCGGACTTACCCTCCTTGTATTTAGATTTACTCATTTATAAAAGAGTATCCCCACCTCACATTGAGGTAAGGGGAATTCACCATTAACAGCCTTAAACAGACTCTTGGACGTCAGCTGTCTTCTCCTAACGTGACTGCCAGGCGGATGCGACTGTGGGCTCAGTTAGTGATCTAATGTAGACGTTGTGGCTTTGTGCCAACGCCTCGCTGGTAGTTATGGAGTGTGGACTACTTGGGTTAGTTCCTTGGGCTCCAATTCGTTAAATTCCGAGTTACTCCAGACTTGTGTTGGGCTCGGAGGTAATGCTTAAAAAAGGGATGGCAAATCCAGTGGGCTGGATCTGGATTGTACCCTTATTCGTGTTGTGGCACGACAACTTAATGGTTATTCAGAGATGGATTGATTTGTTGTCCTTCTTGCTTGCTACGATTGGTGAAGAACCGTTTTAAGGCACATCATCAGGTGGAGACGAGTGCGGTTGGTGGAAAGTACCTTTGACCAGATGTTTAACGAGACGAAGATGTGATCGTGTCTCTAGCTAAACGGGCTCAAGTAAGTGTCGTTTAGGTGTTTCGGTTGGAAAATGAGCGTTGGCTCGAGACAAGGTGGCTTAAGTTGTGTGTTTAAAATGGTGCTCGGAGATGCGTTGGGTGTTTGAAGCGCAACGCGGCCGTTTGAACGAGGCTTCACGACCCTTGTAGGTCGGGTGATATTTACGTTGTTCCAGAAAGCTTCTCGGGGATGAGAAGTTCTAATGTGGGAAGGTTGTAACATCCCGTGTTTTAAGTCGGACAAAAATGCAGAGGAATTTGAACTTCTTCATTTACTACTCAGGCCGTTTTTAATACTGAGCGTCGGAACTTAATTTTGAGCATTGGAACCCTTCAATGAGATGTTTTTTGACTTGGGTGAAGGACCGAGAGGTCCCTGGGAGGTCTCGGTGAGTTTCGGGAGCACCGGACCCGAAAACATGAAGTTTTGAAGGACCTGCAAAGGGCGCACGATTTGTCTGAAACTGTGTGGCCCACAACAGGAAACTGTGCGGCTTATTGTAGGTGGATAAAGGTTGTCACACGTGCAGCTCACGGTTTACCAAACCTGTGCCTGGCCCGCATGGTTAGTGGCAAAGGCAGTACCTAAGCACTATTCACCACACAGTTGACGCACGGTTTTCAAACCGTGCGGCCAGCCCGTGCAAGGTGCCCCAAGTGCCCAGTAAAGGACGCACGGTTGGCGCACGATTTTCTAAATTGTGCGACCTAAACCGTGCACGAGATCCTGTTTAAAAAATTAAATTAAATTAAAATGAAATAAAATTTAAAACTTAAAACCCTAAACTCACCTCTCCCCTTGCCTCCAGCGCCCGACGCCCTTCATGGGCTCCTCTCCAGGCCGTGCGACGCACCCCCTCCACGAAACCTCTCTGATTCGACGATTTCGTCCATTTTCTTCGCGATTCTTGGTCGATGTCTCGAGGTAAGGTCTCATCTCACTCTTCTCTCTCGTTTTGGGCCAATTTTTGGTCTCTCTGTCACCTGGTTTCCACTCAGCCTAACCCTAGGGTTAGGTCTAACCCGATTTTTGGTCTTTCTTTCGATGTTAGGGCATGCGGTGCGTCTCTCGGGACCCCTTCGGGTAAGTTTCGGTGTTTGCCGCCAAAGGCGAGGCATTTTGGTTCGATTCAGTAGGTCGCCACTGTCCGGGGTAAGGGTTTTCATCTGCTGCTTGGTTACGCACCTTTCTTTTTGTGTCCTTTGGGTGGTTTAGAGTCCCTAATATTTTTGTAGTGAGTTTTTATCATCTTTGAAGACTTGCGCTCGTATACATAGGTATGTATATATATAAATATATATATCTTCCATGTACGTATTCCCTCATGGCGAGAGGGATACGTGCATTGGGTTAAGGGATATATATATATATATATGATTGTATGAGCGTGCAAGTGTGGAGCAGTTTCGAGTGGTCGTCGATAAAGTTGTCAAGTGCCAAAGTGTTTGGCTTGTCTTTGGCCTACTTCAGGAAGTAGGGTTTCATTCCTTTGCCCTTTAATTTTATGAATGCATTAATTAATTTACTTACTGCACCGTCCTTAGTTTTTAATTAATGCAAAATGATTTTCAGATTTAATGTTTCTTAGATATGAATTGAGTATGTTCGTGAATGAAATGTTAAATATGATAAATGATTGTGTGATAAGAAGTCTCATGATTTTATAATAAAACTCATCCAATGAAGGTGTGTTGTCTTCAAGCTAAAAAGTAGTGAGTAAACTTTTATGATTGTCTGTCTTCTTGTTATGTTTGTTGCGTGGCATGTTGCCACGACACTTTTCTCATCTTTTGAGTTTTATAAATGTAATTGTCATGGTCTAGGGAATTAAATGGAATTGATCATGTGGGTTGGCTTAAGGATGATGGTTTGTCTTTGTTCAATTGAATCAATTGGCTTCAATTGAAATTGGATATTGGCTAGCTTGGCACATAAGAGGTTATGCCTTATGTATTAAATTATGAATACGGACATGGCTAATGAAATGCATAAGAGATCTTGCCTTATGCATTATATTATAAATGTAAATGATGGTTTTAATGGGTTATATAAATGTGAAGCATGAGAAGTACGACCACATGGTTTGCATTATGAATGTGATAACACCCTTACATGGGTTTGATAAATGACATGGATAAGTGGTTATGCCTTATGTATTACGATATAAATTATTATGTTCTCTTTATACGGGTATGGCACCCAAGACTCGTGGATGATTACGTTCTCCCGAGTGGTGGGGATGATTATGATCACTTCGGCCTATGGTCGGGATGATTACGCTCTCCTGGATCAATTACGAGACTCGAGGGGTGTTGCATGGCGTCTCATCAGTGAGTTCTCTTAATTCAGGTATGGCGCCCAAGACTCGTGGATATTTACGCTCTCCCGAGTGGTGGGGATGATGACGATCTCCTCAGCCTATGATCGGGATGATTATGCTCTCCCTGATCAGTTACGTTCCATTTTCGAGCGTTGTCATGGCGCGCACACTCGTCATCTTGAGTGTTGGGCATGATGTCCCCCACTGTAGCACCCCCGGTTTGAGGTATGTAGTCTTTGTTTATGCATTTTTATGTGTTTAAAGTGCATGGGATGAGTTGGGATGAGGTTAGGAGTGTTTGGAATGATTTTGAATAAGTTTGAAAGCTTTTCTAAGGGCGCACGGTTTGAGCACGGTTAAGGGAAACCGTGCGGATTATCCAGGAAACCGTGCAGGGGGAGACAATAGCCTTCGCACGGTCTGCACACGGTTTGTCAAACCGTACGAGACAACCGTGCGGATCCTCTCTCTCAAGGCAGTGGCTTGGGCACAGTTAGCGCACGGTTTGTCAAACCGTGCGGGCTAACTGTGCGGCCACTTAAAGAGTTTTTAAATTCGGGCTCCCTCGAGCTTGACCTATTTCACTCCAATTCTTCTCCCACTCAAGCCTCACTCGGGATTTTGGGTTCCCAAAGGTTGAAGGTGCTCTCCCACTCATTTTGGAAGCAAATCGAAAGGGTTTCTTAGTGGATTGAAGGCGGTTCTTCTCGGGTAAGTCTCCCCTCTTGGCTTCTTTTGGTTTCTCTCTAGATCTACTCTTCCCTCTCGGTTTTCTAGATATACATCCGTTGCATGTAGATCTAGGGTTGGGGTTGCCTTGGGTGTTGATTTTAAGGCTTGTGTATGTTAGGAAAGGGGATCTAGAGCGGTTTCAGTGGTGCGTTCGCCGGATTTGAGGTGCGATTGCTTGTGGGTCGATTTCACCAGAACGCTAAAGGTAGGTGGCTTCTCTCTCGACTCCACTTTGCTAGAACTTGAAGCTTGGTTACAATTAATTTGTTTGCTTGAAATTAATTGTGTTTTGATGTGTGAAATGGGTTGGAAATCCCTTTGGTAATGCTTTGTGGATTTTGGGAAAAAAGGGATTTTGTGATGAAATGTTCTTGTTGTGGATTTTAAAATGGAGATTTTAAAATGGGTTGCTTCGAACGATTTGTGAAAATGGTTGATGAAAATGGTTTTCAATAAAGATGTTTTATTGAAATGTGGTTTGGCATGACAAGTTAGTTAAAAGGTGTTTTCAATTAATGGGTGATTTATTGAAGTGAATTGACATGTGTTGGAAATGGTTGTGTGCTTATTGTGCGGCCTTGGTGCTTGTTGGTTGATTGAGTGTTATGGCTTGTGTTGGTTGTGTGGAAGTGGGCGGGAAGTCTCACTATAAAAGGTGATGGATAGTGGTCGGAAAAACCACCATTAAGAAAGTGGGCAGGAAGTCTCACTATAAAAGGTGATGGATAGTTGTCGGAAGAACCACCATTATGGGTAGTGGTCGGAAAGTACCGTTAGTTGAGAATGGGGTGAACGGGGTGGGCGGAAGTCCCACCGTTTTGGTTGCTTTGTTGTGCATTGCTTTGCAAGATGAAAATTGTTGTGCTAATGTGTAAATGATGAAATGGCTTGTGGCGTATTTGTTTGGTTTACCCTTGGTTGTTTGGTTTGGGTGAGGTGGCTTAGTAAGGGTGTGTTTGACTTATGGTAATGGTTGCACTTATGATTATTTTATATAAACTGCTTTATATAAATTTGCTAACGGTTTTATCCTAGTGGCGTGTGTAGGAAAGTCAATTGGGAAAAACCTATTGAGTATTAGTGCTCACCCTCTGCTTTAGCACTTGGGTGCTTTTGCAGATGTCGTATTCCGGGACATAGGAAAAGGTAAAGCATCTCATTGCTAGTGGCTTGTGGTGATGCTTGGGAGAGGTGTTGGTGCTTGGAGCATGGAGCTTGGTGTGGAGTTGTAGAGTGTGTCTTGGTTTATTTTGGGGTCTCTTGTTTAGTCTTCCGCATAGTACTTTGATTTTGTGTTGGGTTGTATTGGTTTTGGGTTGTATTGTGGAACAACTTGGTTGTCTTTTGGAAATACATGCTTGAATGTTTTATTGACATGCATCATATAGTCCTTTTGAGTGGATGGTTTGGTTGGTTTTGTCTTAAAGGCAAATCGTTCCCCAATTTGTTCTCGAAGCTCTCGGCATTTATTGCTAGCCTTTGGCGCCATGGGAACGTCGCTTAAGGCCAAGTAGCATTCCTCCGCCCTCTCAAGCCAATGGGATGGGGCGGGATGTCACACCCACTCTATCGGGATGTAGGGCTTACTGCCCCTTGAGTGGAGCTTATCAGCTCATAGACTGGTGTTGGATGTCTGCGTGTTATGCCCCGATCCACTCCAACAAACATTTATATATACTACATATATATATAGTGAAATGATGACTCATATTCCGGCCACGAGCCAAAGCTGGTATAGTCGTCAGGTGTCCCTTAGGAAATGGACGGGCAGTTATTTATTTATACAGTTTTATTTATTAAATTCTCTATACCTGCACACTGTTTAATTTATATTGCACTGTCTGGATTGAGCTAGATACCGTGGGTGTCAGCCTACTAAGATTTATATCTCACACCCTACTCGGACCGTCATTGCACTGAGTTACCCGAGCAGACTTTCTTGTTCCCAGGACTGTGGACCTTGGTTGATTGTTTATGTTGTGTGCTTGTACCTGGGAGTTAGGAGCACGGGACTGAGTTGGAGCTCAAGATGCTCATGGAGATCACCTTCAGGCTTTTTAGTTCTTTTCTTTTCTTGAGTCCTGGATTGTTCGGTCTTCTAAAACATGTTGTATGTTTATTGTTTAGCTTTTGTATCATCATCAGGACATACATGCATTCTTGTATAAACCGGTGTTGGCCACTTTTATTTCAGTTATATAAAATATGTCTTCTGCAATTTTGTCTTTCTTTATTTATTGCTTTCGCTATTGTCTGTTGTTTATTAACTGATATTACCGTTGTGCATCTCTGATAAGAAGGTATGGTCTCCCCACGTATGTTTGATGTTACTTATGCTTTACTGGAGATATTATTCAAAGACATTATCCTTATTACTTTTATGATTGGTTTATTTTACGATGGATTGATATTTATGAAACCCATTTCTTTTTGTGGGTTCTGATGTGATGAATGATTTATGTTCTTGTGGCACACGTATGTTTGGTTTTCATTGTAGGACGGGTGAGATCTATATCTCCTTCCAATGCATTGGGTAATGATGAATAACTCATGAGTATATAGGTTATGCGTGAACCTAAATTACATGTTCACAACGTTATGCGTGAACATGAATTACATGTTCACAATGTAATGCGTGGACCCGGTTGCATGTTCACAATGTAATGCGTGGACCCGGTTGCATGTTCACAATGTTATGCGTGGACCCAATTGCATATCCATAAGTTTATGTGAGGACCTGATTTCATGTCCCTAAATTAATGAGTGAACTTGTCTCTATTTACACATGCTCACAATGTTACAATTCCATGTTTTATGCCCAGTTATTCTTTTATGATTCATGTCTTATAAATTTTTATGATTTATTCAAGATTATGATCTTTGATATGCAGTGTATTATTTTAAAATGTTATGTTCATGTTTTCATACTCTTATGCTCATGTTTACCCTTACTTATCTCTCATGTTTACCCTTACTGAGCATCTGAGCTCACCCTTCTTATGTTTTCTTTTCCTCGGGTTATGAGGAAAGATGTTAAATGAACTATGTCTATAGGGATTTCACATGGATGATGTTGATGGCCTATTGTGAAAGTTGAGTATAGTGGGAGATAATGTCGATGTTTATGAGCCAGTTGTTTATGAGCCCAAGTTGTTAAGAGTTTGTCCTAAATCTCTAAAACTCTAAACCTAAAAGACTCTTGGGTATGAATGTGATCCAATATTTCCTTTCGACGTTGTAAGTTTTGTTGAAAAAAAATTGGGTCACATTTGTTAGTATCAAAGTCAAAAATGTAATGATTATGTTTTTAGCACCAGATCCGGAAGTGCGGATTTTAGGCTGTTATATCTGTTGCGGTCTACCGATCAGGAATCTGTTGCGTTTCGTGCGAGATGCCTCTTCCCTCTGCTACGAGTAACAGTCCTGATGCATTCATGGGAAAGGAAATATTAAAACAACAGTTAATGACACAGTTTCTAGGGGTGCTTCTAATGCTCTATCTAGGAGTAATAAACCAGCCATAGATAGATCCAGGGGGGAGGGGCGACAAAGCGATTTGGAGAAGCTTGTGTGCAGTGAGCAGTCGGATGAAGAGTATCTTTTTGCAGTGGGCAGTTGGAGGGATGGGGTTGTTGCACCAGTTATAAATTCAAAGTTTCCCTATCTTCCCTATTTTCACATTGAGGACAAAATGGTTTTTCAGGCGGAGGGATTGTTATGAATGTGAGGAGTGGGTTGATGGGGCTGCTGAGAGCAGTGTGCTGGAGGGGTTGTCCGACTGGAGGGGCAGTTTTGTATTTTTTGCATTAGTTAGTTGTTGGGGTTGGTTGTAGTTGGTGGGGGGGTTGTTGATTGTTGGTTGGGGATATTGAAGAAGAGAGAAGCTGGTGGGGGAGGACATGAATATTCATTTTGGCATTTCAGCTAGTTGCTGTTGGGAGCGGACCTTGGAAGGTCACGGATTGACACTTCCAGAAGTGGACTTTCCAGGGGAGTTCCTCTATTCCTTTGTCTTGCTACTTCTTCTCCTTCTACTCTACTGTAATTCTTCTGCTGTAATTCTACCTTCCCAACCTATTCTGTTCTATTTTTCCTACTGTAACAATTACTGCTGTGCAACTAGGTATTTCAGTTAGTTTGCTCTCTTTCCTAACTAATTTCCACTGCGAGACCTACTGTTAGGCTGGAGACCACACATAATGCCCAAAAGCAATTGAAATTTTCGAACACCATATGGGACCGACCGAATAAATAAACAAATGAACAAATATGCATGAAAACTACAAATATTCATAGTTTATTCGAAGATTTTAGTATCAAGATTCTGAAACCATCAAGACTTCACATCGAAGGAGAGCTTGGCAGAAGAAAAAAATCTAAAGAACTATCTTGCTGTAGGGAATTCTGCTTGGCACTGAAGGGCCTCCGCATTCAATAGTTTAGGAGCACACTGATTATAATAATGTTTCAAGAAACACAAAATACAACAAATAAAAAATGTATATTTAACAGTTTTCAGTGTCCTAAAAACAAATATACAAGAATTCGATAAAAAAAACTCCAGTCCATAGAAACAAGAAAACAATTCTAGTGAACGCAATTTCTAGGTTTATAGTTCACAATGACAGTATTCAAATATTAAAGTAGCACTCAACATGATTCTAAGATAATGTATTTATACAGAATTAAATTATCGGTTTAATCATTATAGAATCAAATTTCAGATTCAGCATACAGATGAAAACAACAATACATGTAACATGTTCAATCGTATAGCAGGATCAAATATCCAACAAGCATGAGCATTCATGCATCATTAAAAAACTGAACCAATTTCAATTCAAAATACAAACTAAAACAGAATCAGTTCGAAACAAGAAACAGAATCAAATCACCAGTAATTGTTCAACATAAAAAGGTTGATAAGTAAATAAACCAAAAGATGAACATGAGGATTTATGTGTTTCGGTCCAATTGGACCTAGGTATACAGGAGCATCAAGGACATTTCCCTGAGCAAGGACGAGAGAAGATTACTAGAGATGACAAACACGAGCAATCAAGGACCAGAGAAACTATCTATGAATAGTCGATGTACAAAAAATGTTTTTTTTACATAGCATATTCGACATCAATTATTTAATAACCAATGTTGAATCTATTTTTAACAACAATTATAAAATAATAGATGTTGAAATGTCTAGCAGAGGACCTTTCATGTCAGTTATTCATAAAACCGACGTTAAAAATTGAATTTTCAAAGGCGGTTATATCAATAACTGATGATAGAGGTCTGTTTAAAAAATTAAAAACGTGCCATGGATTATATATCTCCAATACCTGACTCCTCTCTAATCTGTCGCAAAAACCTAAACCGTTGATCTTTCTAATCTTCCACTCTAATCTTCATCTTTCTTTTTGCCTTTGTTAAACCCTGTTGGAGTCTGCATCCCACATCGGACTTGAGGTCCGGTGTGGTCTTTACTATTTGTTATAAAAGCACTCCAAGGGCTCCCTTAGAGGAAACACCTTGGGGGGTTCGGTTTCTCCTATTTTCCATTCAACGTGGTATCAAAGGGAAATTAATCCCGAACCCTCCTCTCATTTTATTTCCCCCACTATCTAGGGTTTTTCGTTAATTTTTCCCATGTGGGGGGCGGCGGCCCTCATGTAGGGCTACGTTTTTTTTTTCTTCTGCCGCCGCCCCTCCGGGCTCGATTCCCTGCCCCTCTGGCGGATCTTCCCCCTGCCGGCATCTCCCTGCCCGCTGCGTGCTACGGCCTCGCCCTAGACCACGCCTCCAGATCCCATCGCGGCGGAACCTCTCTCTCCCGGTGATCTCCTGTCGGAGCCTGCTTCCCCGGCACCCCTTCCCGCTGCGCGCGCGCCGGCCCCTTCATCCCGTCGCGATCCCGACGGCCTCTCCCTCCCGGTGATCTCCTCTTCCCTCGCGCGACACTTTTGCCCGCGGCCCCTCCGGCGTCCAGATCCCGGCTCCCTCCGGCGCCTCTGCTGTCGCGCTAGCTCGCGCCTCTCCGACACGCGCTCCTCCTGCGCCCGAGCCTTCCCCGGTGCGCCTTCCCAGATCCGACGTGGCTCCTACGCAACGGTCGGCGTTCCTCTGCTCCCAACCCGGGCGCGCGTCGGCCCCCAGCGGCATCCCGATCCGGCCCCGCCTCCTCTGCGGGTTCCCGGTCGACCTCCAAGATGCGTCTCGTCCTGCTTCCGACGTGGCTCCCGACCTCCGCCCACGCAGCCCCTCCCCGATTACAACTCCCATCGTCGGCCCTCCGCGGTTCTCCCCGACGGTCCCTCCCGTCGTAACATCCCATTTTTTTCCCTCCTCCCGCGGATCCCTCCAAGCGAACCGGTCCAGGCAGAACCGGTCCCGACGGCTCCCTATTCTGCCGGTCTCCATTCCTGCCGGCGCCTCCGACAGCCGACCTCCAGCAATCAGCCTCCACCCTTGTCGGCCCCTCCACGCCGGCGGCTTCCCGACCGGCTTCCAGCGCCGCCTCCTGCTGTCCTGCTCCCTCGCTGGCCTCCTCCTGCGCTCCTCTTCCGGCAGCCAGCCGACTCCAGTTTCTCCCAGCGGCTGCCTAGCTTCAAGTTTCGGCTCTCCAGCACCTCCTGCGGCATCCTCGCCTCGCCGACATCTCCCGACGACTCCCGGCAGCTGCATCTCTATCCGCCGACACGCCGATTCGCTGGCGCAGCAGCTCGACCACCTAGGATTTGGGCCCGTTGGCGCCGCCAGATCCCGCAACAATTCTGCGGAATCCCTGCCTCCCGTCGCCGGCCCCGCAAGTGCGGTTTTCCCGGTGCTAGTTTGGATTTTCCGGCGTTTCATCGACCGGCCCCACTAGTGCGGCATTCCTGGCGTTCCGTCAACCGGTCGGTCTGAGTGGTTTCTTCTGCTGCGCCCTCAACATCATTCATCCATCATTCTGAGGGGGGGCTGCGATCGTGAGGGGGAGCATCAGTCTTGCAGTTTTTTTCCTTTATTTTATTTCGTCTTGTTTTGTTATCAAGCTGGGTATATCCAGCTTGAGGGGGAGTGTTTGCAGCTTGTTGTTTGCTTTGTTTTTTCTTTATGTGTCCAACCTAGGTTCACCTAGCTTGAGGGGTAGTGTTGGAGTCTTGCATCCCATATCGGACTTGAGGTCCGGTGTGGTCTTTACTATTTGTTATAAAAGCACCCCAAGGGCTCCCTTAGAGGAAACACCTTGGGGGGTTCGGTTTCTCCTATTTTCCATTCAACAAACCCAATTTTATTATATTGGGTATTTCCGAGTCTCACATCGGAATACTCAAGTATTCCTTTTTACTCATCTATAAAAGAATATCTCCTCCTCACATTGAGGTAAGAGGAATTCGCCAATTATATTGAGTATTTTCGAGCCCCACATCGGAATACTCTACCAAGTATTCCTTTTTACTCATCTATAAAAGAATGTCCCCACCTCACATTGAGGTGTGAAGAATTCGCCAATTATATGGTATCAAAAGGTACTCCCTAATTATTTCCTCCCTCCCGTCTAGGGTTTTTCCCGCAATTCCCCATGCAGCCTCCCGATTCCAACCGGCCCTGCCCTCCCTGCGGACTCCCAGTTCTGTCCGGCCCCGCACTGCTCCTCTCTGATCCGGCCCCCCGCCTGAGAGGCGACATCCTCATGTCGTGAACGCCCCCCCACCCCCCCAGTGGCGCCCTCCCGTAGCGAACGACCTTCTACGCCTCCCGATCCCGACGGTCAACCCCGCCTCCCGCGGCGCTCCCGCATCCGTCGTAGCTTCCCGATTTTGCCCGACCCCGATCTCCACGATCCCGACGTTGTTGCTTGACCGCCCGCGATCCTCCTCCCACGACGCTTCTCCCCGACGGCGCCCCTCTCGCCCGCCCTCCCGCGGCTTCCCAATCCCCGCCAGCCAGCGCCCTCCTCTGGCGTCGCCCGCCTCTGACCCCCCTTCCGGCTTCCGATAGGCCCCCGCCTCCCAGCAGCCTCTTGGCTCCGTGACCGACCCCCGCCTCCCGAACCCACCCTCCAGCAGGCTTCCCGACAGAGTCTTGACCCTGCATCTCATCGCGACTCCCGGCTCCACCATCCCCTCGGCCTCCCTCGCGACGATCGGCCCACCCATTCCGACGCCTCCCGATCCCGATGCAACTCCAGCGGCCTCCTGCCGTGATCTTGACACTCCTCCCGACCAGCCCTCCCGCACCCTCCCGACGCGACTCCCGACTCCCAATCCCAACACAGGAAAACCAGCCACCCGCCACTTCTGGCACCTCCCGGTCTGAGGTATCCCGGCCACTCCCGTTGGCCTTCACCATCCGCTCGACGGTCCCCGACAGCCCCTCCGACGGGGCATCCCCCTCACATCAACGCACTAGCACCTCCTGCGGCTGCCCCCCCCCCCCGACACACCCTTTCTTCCTGGCCACTCTCTCCAGCAGCACCATCCGGCCCCGCCCTCCAACAGCCTCCTCGACGCTCCCCGACCCGCCTCCGACGATGCATCCTGGCCTTGCCCTCCTCGGCACTCCTGCGGCGACATCCTTAACCCCGCCCTACTCAACGACTTCCGGCCCGCCATTCCTCAATGCTTCTTGTCCCAGCAACTCTTCACTGGTTGGCTCAACCGCACGCAGCCCTCCGACACAACATTCAGTCGCCAACTTTCCTGCAAGGCCACCCCCTCACCTCCAGTGTCAGCCTTCCCGCACGGCAGCCCCACGCATCATTTGTGCGTCTGTGCGCCCACCTGAGCAGCTGTCTCATGATTCGCCTTCGGCTATCCCGCAAGGCGCCCCCTTCATCCAATACCCGTTACAGAACGACGCCCTCGACAGAGGAGATTGCCTTGATTCAATCTTATCGGGTGAGGTCGTCCTCTTCTCCAGCCCTCATTGCTCAGATTGGCAGCTCTACTGTCTGTGTTTCTCATCGACAGACAGATTGGATGCTTAACTCTGGTACGTCAGAACATCTCACAGGGGACTCCGGTATGTTCACTACCTATCATCCGTACACAGGTGCCTCTACAATTACAGTTGTTAATGGCTCAACAATCCCCATCATCGGCTTTGGCACATGTCCCTTGACCCCGTCTATTAACCTGACATCGGTCGCTCATGTTCCTCAAAGTCCATTTAATCTTATCTTCGTCATCAAATTCACCACAAACTTAAATTGTGTTGTTACTTTTACCTCATCCGGTGTTGTTCTTCAGAAGCAGACGACGAATCGGGAACTTGATCGAGGTCATCTTCGGAATGGGGTTTACATGTTCAATACTCCACCATCTCTTGTTTGTTCATCCACCTCAGCCCGTGCTCTTGACCTACATTCTCGCCTTGGTCATCCATCGGCTTCCATCCTACATAAACTTTGCCCCCAATTCAGCTCTCACCTATCCTTCCATTGTGAATCCTGCAAGTTTGCCAAATATCATCGGGCAACGAATGTTCCTCGACTGGAACCACATGCAGCGAATCCTTTCGATCTTGTTCATTCTGATGTCTAGGGTCCTTGCAGGGTTCCTAGCCAGTCCGGGTACGATTATTATATCACCTTTATTGATGACTACTCACGCATGACATGGCTTTACCTTCTTCATGATCAGTCTAAAGTTTTTTCTACTTTTCAGATCTTTTACAATGAAATTCATACTCAATTCTCCACCTCTCTTAAATGTCTCCGCTCCGACAATGGATGAAAATATTTATCCACTTCCTCTCAGCAGTTTCTTAAAGATAAATGCGTCATTCATCAGACATCCTGCTCTGACACACCTTAGCAGAATGGAGTGGCCGAGCGGAAACATCACCATATTCTACTGCTCATACCCTCTTATTCCACATGTAGGTGTCTCTCCTTTTCTGGTTTGATGTCATCCTAACTGCTACCTACCTCCTAAACCGACTCTCTTCTTCTATCCTTCAGGGGGATACTCCTTTTCAGACTCTGTTCTCCTCTCTCCCTTCTCACTCACTTCCACTTCGTGTGTTTGGGTGTCTGCGTTATGTTCAGGACACTCGCCTCAATCTCTCTAAACTTTCTCTCAAATCTCTTTGTTGCATCTTCCTCGGATATTCACGCACTCAGTGCGGATACCGATGCTTCTCTCTAGACCTACGGTGGTATATCATCTCTACTGACGTCTTGTTTGTTGAGAGCTCTTCATTCTCACTTCCCTCTCTCCATCCACATTGACATCGATGATTGTCTTCCTCTCATCATCCATCCTCCTTCGGTGTCTCCCCCTGCTGATCACTATTTTGGTATGGTCTACTCTCGTCGCCCATCGACTGTGCTCCCCGTTCAGGCCGAGGACACCGTCGCCCCAGCTTCGTCTGATACTTCTTCCCCAACACCAGTCGACTTGCTTATTGCACTTCGGAAAGGTACTAGTTCTTACCAGAATACTCCTCTCTATACATCTTCATACAGAGGTTTGTCAGCTCTGGAGACGATATTTATTCCTCGCACGGTTGGCGATGCCAAATCTCACCCGGAGTGGCTACAGGCGATGCAGGATGAACTACAGGCGAAGGATGACAACCATACTTGGGATCTGATCCCCCTTCCAGAAGGAAAACAGGCGGTCGGCTACAAATGGATTTATACGGTCTCTCTCAATGTTGATGGCACTCACCATCGCTTCAAAGCCCGACTGGTGGCGAAGGGCTTTGCTCAGACATATGACATCGACTATTTTGAGACCTTCTCTCCAGTTGCAAAGATGGCCTCAGTCCGCTTATCCATCTCTCTGGCCGCTCATCATCACCGGCCGCTTCATCAACTGGATGTCAAGAATGTCTTTCTCCATGACTTTCTTGAAGAAGAGGTCTATCTGCAGCAACCCCCCAGATTTCGTGCCTCTAGCGCCGACCCCCATGTCTACCGACTTCGTCGATCTCTATATGATCTCAAGCAGTCTCCCCGTGCTTGGTTCGGTCGCTTCAGCACCATCATTACCGCCTTTGGACTCTCTCGCAGTATGAAGGACCACACTGTCATCTTGTTGGTGGTATATGTTGATGATATTATTATCACAGGAAGCGACTCCACTGGAATCGCCCAAATCAATGGGCATCTTCACCACCACTTCCACACCAAGGATCTTGGTCCTCTCACATACTTTCTTGGCATCGAGGTCTCCCGTTCTACGGACACCATCTTTCTCTGCCAAAGGAAATATGTCATGGATATTTTGCAGGATGCAGGGTTGAGTCAGGCAACTGTTGTGGACACTCTTGAGCCTGGGGAACGTTCTCTCTATGATGACACATCACCCTTTTCTCACCCAGAGAGTTATCGTCGTCTGGTGGGCAAACTCAATTACCTCACCATGACACGACTCAATATTGTCTGCGTTGTTGGCAAAGTGAGCCAATTCATGGAGCATCCGACCAAATCTCAGTGGGATGTTGTCCTCCGCATTGTCAAATACATCAAGAAAGACCATGCACGTGGTCTTCAATACTCGTCACGCTCATCTGAATGTTGAGGTCTTCTGTGATGCTGACTATACTGGTTGTCTTGCTGCCCGCAAGTTTACTTCTAGGTAAGTCGTCTTCTTGGCAGGTAACCTCATCTCTTGGCGCAGCAAGAAGCAAACTATCATCTCCAGATCTAGTGCGAAAGCTGAATACCGTGCCATGGTCACGGTCACTACTGAGATCATCTGGCTTCGTCATCTCCTCCATGAGTTTGGCTTCCCGCCGCAGACCTCTGCTCATATCTAGTGTGACAATCAGGCGGCTACGAAGATTGTTTTGAATCTCGTCTTCCATGAAAGGACAAAGCATATCGTGGTGAACTGTCACTTTCTTCACCATCATCTTAAGCAGACCCATATCAGTTTCGGTCATATTCCAACGGCAGATCAGTTGGCCGACATCTTCACAAAAATCCTCTCGGGAGCTCGTTTGGACTCTCTCAGTACCAAGTTGGGTATCAACAACATCAACATCCCAGCTTGAGGGGGAGTGTGTGTGGTCTTGTTTGTTGTCATCTTTCTTTTGTGGGACTCTTGGTCTAAACTGGGCATGTCCAGCTTGAGGGGGGTGTTAAACCCAGTTTTATTATATTGGGTATTTCCGAGTCCCACATCGGAATACTCTACCATGTATTTCTTTTTACTCATCTATAAAAGAATGTCCCCACCTCACATTGAGGTAAGGGGAATTCGCCAATTACAGCCTTCAATCATTATCAGCAACTCACTCCAACAAAGCTTCCTCCACCACTAGCACCCCTACGTCGCCAGAGTCGCCAAAGTCCCTGCACCATTGATCCCCCTCCATCTTATTTCCACCGCGATATCGGCTTCAATCCTCCGATTTCTAGGGCTTTGTTTTTTTTTTATGATTTTTTGTAGGAACCCAATTTGGGTTGAAAGGTTATGTATTTACATATATTACCGTGCTGATTTATTGAATATTGATTTGTAAATATTTGGGTTCAGATTATTGTTAGAGGTTACATTAAATTCTATATTAGGTTCTGTCAATTTATAAACATGCCTTTGGTCTTCCATGACCTTGTTAGTTTTTATTTTGGTTTATGTTCATACTGATAATTTGTGTTGAATTTATTGGTAATTTTATAGTAATGAAGATAATGCATTAGTGGAAAATTGGGTTTTGGCGGCCGTCAAAAGCGGCCCCTGTGGCAGAACAGGTGGCTGCTTTTGACGATCGCCACGTAGTTGGGGTAAGTTGGGTTGCAAAAAGGGTATTCGCGACAATAGTGGGGGTCGCCAATGCTCTTCAGTTTTTTTAAGTATATATTAATAATAAAAACAAAGAAAAATGATAATTATAATAATAATGTTAAATTTTCTTTAATAAAAAAATGATCACATGCCAAAAGATCTGGAAAAAAGAGTCTCCCCTAGGATAAATCAAACATGTGTAGACCACCACCACAAAACCCAAATAAAAATACATTCAACTCAGTAATGTTTAAATCTAGCCCCTACATCCCACACAGATTTTTACAAAAGGCAATACCTAACCTCAACCATCTTTGCTTGGATGCTCCTGTAAAAAATGCTTGAATATGTACAACCTATTAGACAAATATATTTCATAAAGCAATTTTAAACGATAAAAAATTATTTTCATGAACCAAACAGAGCCTTATCATCCTAAGAACCATACATAATGAACTTCATAATTGAATTTATATAGTGTTCGATATAATGCATTTATCTCTGTATATTTGTTTCAGGGCTACACGGGATTTACAAACTCGAAATTCCTTCTCAATCTTTAGAATTGCTTGTCAAAATAATAATCACATTCAATAATAATGATAACATTCATAAAAAAACACTAATTATTAATTTCAATATTCTCAAAATAATAATAACATTCAATGGGCCATTGTCCTTTGCATTATCAAATACATTAAGAAAGACCTTGCTCGCGGTCTTCGGTATTCACATCACGATCATCTAGACATTGAGGACTTATGTGATGTCAACTACGCTGGCTACTTATCTAACTGAAAATCTACTTCTGGGTTTACAGCTTTTTTGGCTCGTGATTTAATCTCCTGGCGAAGCAAAAAAACAAACTGTCATCTCCAAATCCAGTGCTAAATCTGAATTTATGCATGATGGTCACGATCACTACTGAAATTCTTTGGTTTCGTCGCATTCTTCATGAAATTGGTTCCCCCCAGACTTCCGCTCATATTTGGTGTGATAATCGGGTGGCCATGAAAATTGCTTCTAATCCAGCTTTCCATGAACGCATGAAGCATATTGAGATTGACTGCACTTCGTCATCACTAGGGGTGTCCATGGGTCGGGTCGAGTCGGGTCAGGGCGTTTTTTGAACCTGACCCAATCAAAATAAGACGGGTCGGGTCGGGTAAATGTTGTTTTGGGGTTGGACCCGACCCGACCCGACCCGTATCGAATCGGGTCGGACAGTTGGGGGGGTCATCTCCCAGTGATCTCACCCAGCCAACGTCTCCTTCGTACCTCCCGCAACTCGGTTCACCAAAACCGCTTCAAATGAAATTTCTTAAAATGAA
This sequence comes from Viscum album, assembly GCA_963277665.1. Lineage (NCBI taxonomy): Eukaryota > Viridiplantae > Streptophyta > Magnoliopsida > Santalales > Viscaceae > Viscum > Viscum album. The sequence goes on along the minus strand of OY728128.1, from coordinate 2,074,570,650 downwards.
TGAACCATCACTATTAAATTCGACAAAGATTGAACCAAAAAAGAAGAATCGGTGATCAAATGAAATGTTGATCGATTAGGCCATTCAAGCAGAACGATCACAAACAAGGTGTGAACGATTGATCTTTCTCAACATGCAAGCGGGGTCTAAAAGAAACAAAAAAGATATATGAAATTGTATAAACAGGTCGCAGAGATATGCAAATCCATAAACTAAAGAAGCAAACCTACAAACAGATCGATTTCAAGATACACCAAGGGTAAAATCAACCAATCAATCGATTTTTGGTGAACACAATCAAAAAGCACTTTCATCAAAAAAAAATCATCAATCGATCGAGGAAACCTGTTTTATGCCAGCATTCCAAACCTGACGCAGATCTCGCCCTTCAATGTCCTCCTAATGAATGCCCTCGACCACATACCAGGTCATCTTCATCATCAGAATGGATGCCCTAGCGACAGGGGGAGGCGAGAATCAGGGGAGGCAATGGCACATGTGGGCGACGGCATAGGTGGGCGACGACGACGGTGTTGGCACGGACGGCGCAACAAGAAGCGATAGCGACAGTGGGAGGCGGCGGGACTCGGGAGAGGTGGCAGTGATGACACAGGTGGATAACGTCGGCATGGATGGCGTACACGTAGCAGGAAGCAGTAGTGAGAGGAGGGACTCGGGAGAGGCAGCAACAACGTTGATGAAGTGGGTCGGCAGACGACGATCTGAGGTCTCAATAGGGCAGCGTGCGCAACACGATGAGATCCTGGGAGCCTGAGAGAGGGAGGAGGTTTGGGGGAGGGAGGGGAAAGTGATGATTGGTATTAGGGTAATAGGGTTGGCTCGGCTCGAGTGGATAGATGGGAGGCGAGGCAGCAACGATGGGCGGACGGGTCTCTTGGGTCGGATCGGGTCATAAACCCCTCAATCCGAGACCCGACCCAACCCGTGTACGGGTAAACCCAACCCGTCCATATTATACATTTAACCTGACCCAACCCGACCCAAACCGGTCGGGCGGGTCGAGTCCATCAGGTTGGGTCGGGTCTGGACACCCCTAGCAATCACCTTGAGCAAAAACTTGTCGGGAGCTCAACTGGATTCTTTATGCACCAAACTGGGCATCCACAGCATCAACAACCCAGCTCAAGGGGGAGTGTGTGTGATCTTCTTTTTTGGTGTCTTCTATCATTTTGTTTTGTGGGACTCTTCTTCCAAGTTATACATGTTCTAGCTCGAGGGGGAGTATTAGACCCATTTAAGTATATTTCTAAGTCCCACATCATTTTCCTTCTACATGTATTTATTTTCCTCTATCTATAAATGAAAGTCTCCACCTCTCTTTGAGGTAAGAAGTGTATCAATCTACAGGGACCAAAAATTAAAGCAGTGTTTAATAAAAATGACCTTGACTCATCTTTATTTAGAATCTGCATGATCTATTGTCTAGATAATTGAATGGCATCTGCCTACTTGAATGTAAAAACCAGAGTTACTTTGAACGTCATCTAGAGTGCATAAAACTCAGCTATAGGATCACTACTTTTCACAAAACATTTTGGAACTTAGCTAATTAAAAATAATAATTCATGGATTGGAATGACTTAAAACAAACCAGAATGTTTTTTAATATATAGAAGTTTTCAATTACAAAATGTCAATATGACAGTTTTTTAAAAACAATGGTGACAAATGCAATATGCAGCAATGTTAATACAACAAAACAATATAGGAACATACTAATAGCAATGGTGACAAGCCGGAGCAAACGAGAGGAAATGAAGCATAAGTGTCGTTGCACTAACCTCAGCATAATGCAGCGAGGTGGGGCCACTGGGAAACATCTTTTAATCTTCTTTGAAACCCTCTGCAAGTGGTGATGTAGCATCCCCAGTTTCAGGTACTTGATCCTTTATTTATGTATTTTAAGTACATATAATGTTTGTGTGAAGTTTTGAGAGGTTCATATGAGTTTTGGTATGTTTTGGAGGCTTTTATGGAGGTGCACGGTTTGAGCACGATCAGTAGAAACTGTGAAACACCACCAAAAACCGTGCAAGGAAAAACATAGGTCATTGGACAGGCGCACGGTTTGGCTAAACCGTGTGGATGCCCAGGAGAAACCGTGCGAGCCTACTGTCATTTGGGACAGTGGCTAACACACAGTTGGTGCACGGTTTGTCTAACCGTACGAGCCAACCGTGCGGGGTGTTGGCTTGAGATAGTAGCAACAGCACGATTAGCCAAATCGTGCAACCTAATCGTGCGGCGTGCAGTTTCAGATCCAAAAATTGTGGATCTAACTCAGTTTAAGTCATGAGACCCCTTTTATTTGCCTAATCTTTCTTAATCCTGAATTCTTTTTCCTCCCAAGACTTGAGAAGCGACTCCCTTCGATCTGGGAGCAAGCTTTAGGCGTTTCAAAGCCATTGGAGATCTAGATTCGTTGGTAAGTGCTCGTTCTTCATCATTCTTCTTAGATCTCCTTTTCTCCTCTCTTTTGGAACTATAGATCTAGTTTGTAGAGGATAAATCTATGTTGTTTCATAGGAATCTTGATAAGATCTTGTTGAATTGGTTGAAGGGAAAAAGATATAAGTTCGAATCTAGAATATCTAAGTTGAGTTGTTGAAGTTGTTGTGTCATTCTTTGTTTTCGCCAAAGTTTGAGAGGTAGGTGGATTCTCTCTCAACTCCACATGATTAGAACTTGAAGGTTTCGTTTAAAATAAATGTTTTGCTTGATTTGATTATGATATAACGTGAGAGTCTTGCTGGAAACCTCTTTAGTGATGGTTTTGAGAAATTGTAGAATTGGTTAGTTTTGTGGAAAATCCTTCTTGAAGAAAATTTTAAAATGGCAATTTTAAAATTGTGGTTTTGATTGATACATGGGAAATGGTTTAATGAAAGAGTGGTGTGTGAAATGGTTCGGCATGGGCTTTGGCATACATGTTGACATGAGTTCATTTGCATTAGACATGACCCTGTGGAAGAGGCGTGTGCCATTGAGGCACCTGGTATTGGTTACCTCGGGACGACTTGGTAGATCGATGAGAGACCGCTCATGAGTATGGAACTGTCACATGGGGCATGCATGTGTGGATGCGTGGAATCATGGAATGGGTATGCCAAAAGGATTTGAGAAAGGTTTTAAAGGCTTGCTTTATTGTTTTCCATGGAAAACTGTTTTGGTTTGGATAACTGTTTTGGTTTGAATAACTGCTTTGGCTTTGATATAAACTGTTTTAAATCATTTTAAACAGTTTTATATAAATTTGCTAATAAGTTTTATCTTAGTGGCGTGAGTTGAGAAGTCATTGGAGAAATCATACCGAGTTTAGACTCACCCCCTACTTGGGAACTGTTGTGTGTTTGCAGATGTCATCTATTGGGACACATGTAAAGGGAAGGTATCTCAGTTCTTTAGTGATGCTTCTTGATACCTTGGACTGGACATATGGATTTGGAGCTTGGGGCAGTTTGGATGTTGTTTGGTGTCTTTGAGTTTCATCATCTTTTGGTTCCTTTGGATGTGTCACTTTGTTTCCACTTGTATTCTGATGATAGCAAGGAGTAGGATTATCGGAACTTGAAATGTAGAGCATAAAAAGGCATAGCTAACCTATTTATGTTGAACTTCAAATTATCAGGTTGTTTTCCTACATGAGTGTTTTTAGACACTTCTACGTGAGTTGTCACCTAATCATCATGGGTTTAGCCGATGAGAGTTGCATGACATGCATTGGTAGTATGACTTCCCACTAGGACTGCAATGTTCATTATTGAGTTCATTGAAATGGTAAGATGTAATACTTTTTGAAAAGTGTTGAAAATGTTCTCAAATGTGAGATATTGAAAAGGCTTGATGGTGGTATTTTGAAAATGGATAAAACGGTTTATTGTGGATAAACATGATTGTGGAAAGCTTTGTAGTGATATGCGTAATGTGGTAAATTGAAATAGATAAGCCTTCATTTGCTAGAGAGTGAGACTAAATGGAGTTTGTTTTGATTATAGAGAATGGTAATGGGTAGGCGCGCCGTAAGAACCAACCAGGTGAACCAACAGTTGGTCCAGAGTATTATCCAGGATTTTCAGGTCATGGATAGAGGGACCAGAAGGGATGAACCAAGGCAAATGGATCATTCGGTTTAGTTCTAAAAGTCAAATTCACATCTTTCAGGGTGATTCAGAGCCAGAAAAAGCAGAAGTGTGGCTGAATATGATGAATCAAATCTTTTATTTCCTTGACACATCAGTTGAACTGAAAGTGAAGTTGGCAACGTGCATATTGGAGGATCTAGCACGCTAATGGTGGGATTTAGTAGTTCGGGCTAAATTGGATCAAGGTATGGCATGAGATGATTTTTAAGAGCTGTTCGACAAACAATTGTATCTTCACACGTTCAAGATTGCTAGAACAACGAACTTCTTCAATTTGAAGCAGGAGAATCTCTTGGTAACATAGTATGCTGCTAAATTTGTGAATTTAGTCCGTTTTGCACTAGAAGTCGCTGCAAGTGCGTCCTTGAAGGCATGCATTTTTGAATTGGGGTTGAAATCGAAAATTTGCTCAAAGATTACTATGATTTGTTTAACGGATTATACAAATAAGGTTAATAGAGCGACAGTGGTAGAAAGAGATATTTCAAGAAACACGATCGGAGGAAGCATGTTTATTCCTATGGGAATAAGTGGGAACTTCAATGCTGGAAATAAGCGAAGGAGGGACACCAATTCTCAAGGGGGCGGTATATCTCCTGTGAGATCGATCATCTTACCTCCTCAACCGAAGAGTAAGTCAAGATGTTTTCAGTGTGGTTCTTTTGAGCATATGAAACGAGATTGCACGGCATGATCTAGAGCATGTCACAATTGCAACCAGATGAGACATCTTCATCGCTATTGTCACGGTGCACCAAGATCGGGTGCTAGAGACACATCTCATGTTTCTCAGGCATCATATGCTTCGACGGGACGAGTGCAACAGAATATCTCTCGTCGGCAGAACCGAGCATGCCATAATGATTCTAGGAACAACATGACTCTTCAACCAGTGCAATCTCAACAGGGTAACAAAGAGCAAAATGCAGCAACTAAGAAATTGTATGTAGCTGAGCAAGTGATCATGGATAATCAATCGGGATCTTCGACAGTGAGAGGTACGATTCATTTGAATTCTACCATTGTGCAAACTTTGTTTAATACAGGTGTGTCTCATTCGTTTATTGTTTCTCGTGTTGTTGATCTTCTGGGTTTACATGTTGAGATAATGTCTTCTATTTTGAAAATCCAAACGCCTTTGGGACAATGAGAATGTCGATCTTTGAAATGTGTTGCGTGTTTGATAACAATTTATGGGACTGATTTGGTATGAGATTTCTCAGTGATAGAGATGGATGCATATGACTTGATTCTAGGAATGGATTGGATGATGATCTTTGAGGCCCACATCAATGGTTATACACGACGAGTGAGTTTCAAATCTTTGAATGGTGTTAGACATCTCTTTAAAGGAGATTGGGCAGTGGATGCAAGCAGGGAAAGACCCTTGGTACCGGTGGTTGGAACCATCTCTTACCAGTTGACAACAATTGCTTTGGCATCGGTAGATGAGATCGGGAATATAGATTTTTCAACCATAGTGGCCAGTTCCTTGATGTTTTCCTAACAATTTCTCGGGGTTGCCACCCAAAAAAAAAGTGGAGTTTACGATTGATCTCCTATCGAGGACCAGTCTTGTTTTCCTTTCGTCTTATCAGATGACACCGACAGAATTAAGGGAACTGAAGGATCAGTTGGAAGAGTTGTAAAGGGTTCATCCAACCAAACACGTCTTTGTGGGTAGCACTGATTCTTTTTGTGAAGAAGGCGAATGGAACTTTTAGGCTTTGTGTAGATTATCGTAGGCTTAACCAAGTTACGATAAAGAATCGGTATCCTCTTTCACGCATTGATGATGTGTTCGATCAATTGAGGGGAACCTAGTGGTTCTCTAAGATTGACTTACGTTCGGGATATCACCAACTGCGGGTTCGGAAGGAGGATATTCCAAGGATAGCTTTCCGAAGCAGATATGGTCATTATGAGTTCGTCGTTATGTCTTTTGGTCTTATGAATGCACCAGTCATCTTTATGGCATTGATGAAACAAATATTTCAAAGGTATCTAGATTCCTTCATGGTGATGTTTCTAGATGATACACTGGTGTATTCTAGTATAAAGGAAAATCATGAGCAACACTTGGCTATAGTGTTGAGTATCTTGTGGAAGCATCACCTGTATGCCAAGTTATGAAAGTGTGATTTCTGAATAAAATCATTTCTGAAGAAGATTTTTCTATAGACCCTGAAAAGATTGAAGTTTTTATCTCTTGGCAACCGCCAAATAATGACTTTGAGATACGTAGTTTCCTGAGCTTAGTGGGAAACTATAGACATTATGTACATGACTTTTCACGTTTGGCATCACCGATAACAGCCTTGACGAGGAAAGGTGTTCCTTTCCAATGGAACGAGGAATGTTAGAAATATTTTCAAGAGCTTAAGGTTAGACTTACATCAAAACCTATTCCCACGTTGCCAGAGTTTGGACAAGGATATGTAGTCTATTGTGATGCATCAAGATCGGGGTTGGGATGTGTTCTCATACAGGAGGATCATATTGTTGTTTATGATTCACGGCAGTTACAGTTGCATGATAAGAACCACCGAACATACGATTTGGAATTGGCTTTTGTAGTCCATGCTTTGAAAACTTGCGTCATTGTCTTTTTTGTGAGAAATTCACGGTGTTTACAGACCATAAGAGCTTGAAACACGTTTTCTCACAAAGAGATTTGAATATAAGGCAAAGAAGATGGATGACATATCTTCAAATATTCGACTTCGACTTGATGTGTATACTGGGTAAAGGCAATTCGGTGGCAGATGTATTAAGTAATAATTTGTATAATCAATTGGCTAAAGAAGCTTTAGATCAGTGGCAGCTGATGACGATCATAGAAGACATGCACCTGGATTGTACCGACCAGGGTGATGTTACAGTTTTATTCTCGGTTTTGTTTACTACTGATTTGGTTCAGCATGTGAAAGAGGCTTAGATATCTGATTCTGAATGAGTTGCTATGAGGTCAAAACTCAATGGTGGGGAGACCATTGAGGGATGGAAGTTGGATGAGAGTTTGGTTTTGCATTTTAAATATTGAATTTTGGTACATTTGGTTTGTTAGGAACAAATTTTTAATGTTTACCACTGTTAAACCCTCTTTTTATTATTATGGGTATTTCCAAGTCCCACATCGGAATACTTCTTTGTATCTTTCGCTGTATCATTCTATAAAAGTAGGGCCCCACCTTACCTTGAGTGTAAGGGGGTTTCCTCATTCTGCATGGTATTAGAGGGAAATTAGTCCTGACCCTCCCTCCCTGCGGATTCCCGGTTCTGTCCGGCCCCACCTCTCCCCTCCTTCCCGCCTAGGGTTCCACCCGGCGACCCTCCTTCCTGCGCGTCGCCCTCCCGCGGCTCCCGGCTCCCCGGCGGCCCTCCTTCCTGGCGCGACGCCCTCCCGCGGCTCCCGGCTCCCCGGCGGCCCTCCTTCCTGGCGCGGCTCCCGGCTCCCCGGCGTCCCGGCTCCCCGACGTCCCGCTCGCGCTGGGTTCCACCCCAGCGCGCTCCTGTCTCAGCTCCCTCGCTCGGCGCCTCCCGCTGCTCTCGCCCCGCGGCTCCCCTTCCGTCGCCTTCACCCCAACAGGCGCCCTCACCCCTCGACGGTCACGCCTCGGGTCGCGCCTCTAGTCGCCCCCGTCGCCCTCACCCAGCGCACCTCCTTCCCCGGCAGCCCTCTCTCCAGGTGCGGCTCCCCTCACCCAGAGGCGTCCTCATCCCGCGGCGCCCTCGTCCTGGCGCCCTCAGACTCGTCCCGGCGGACCCTCCCGGCAGCGCGCCCTCGTCTCGGCAGCGCGCCCTCGTCCCGACAGCGCGCCCTCGTTCCGGTGGCCCTTCCTGCACGCGCACATCCTGCACACGATTATCCCGTCGGCCCGTTGCATCTGCTACCCGACGCTTCCATGGCAGACTCCTCAGGACGTGGTCGTGCTTCCAGTCGTCCATGTCCCTTCTGTCAACATTGTGGCAAGTTTGGCCACCTGATCGCCCGATGTTGGGTCCTGCATGGACGACCCTCTCAGCACCCACGGCAGGGACAGCCCACGGTCCAAGACGCGTCCTCGACTGTCGCCTCTCTTTTCCTGTCTCTGGCCCTCTCTATGGCCGACCTCAGGCGGCCTCACGATCCTCCGGCCTCTGTCCGACCCGGTCCCTCCTCAGCTTCTCTAGCCCGTACTGTTCGCCCCACTGCCTTTGTCATCCATTGCTCCCCTGCATGGCTGCTGGACTCAGGTGCCTCCGACCACCTCACCGGTAATGTTGGTATGCTGACGTCTTACTACACTTATGCCGGTTCTTCAGCCATCACCGTCGCTGATGGCTCCACTATCCCCATAGCGGGCTTCGGCGCATGCTCCCTGACTCCATCGATACACCTACCCTCTATGGCACATGTGCCCCGCAGTCCCTTTAATTTGCTTTCCATCAGTAAACTGACTAAGGATTATAACTCTGCGGCCATATTTACCTCTTCTGGTGTTGTGTTTCAGGAGCAGACTACGAACCGGGAACTTAGTCGAGGCCGGCTTCAAGACGGGGTCTACATGTTCGAGGGACCACCCACCCATTGCTTTCACGTCTACCTCTTCTCGGGCACTAGATCTTCATTCCCGATTAGGACACCCGCCTGCATCCACCATTCATCAGATGTTTCCAGACTTCAGTCGGACTCCTACTTTTCATTGTGAGTCATGTTCTTTTGCGAAACATCATCGCTCTTCCTACATTCCTCGCACGGATACACGGGCCTCCCACCCCTTTGATCTGGTTCATTCAGATGTTTGGGGCCCGTGTACCATTCCGAGTCACTTGGGATATAAATACTATATATCTTTCATTGATGACTATTCGCGAATGACGTGGCTTTACCTTCTTCGAGAACGCTCCGCAGTGTTTTCCACATTCCAAACCTTTTTCAATGAAATTAAGAACCGTTTTTCTATCTCTGTCAAATTTCTCCGCTCGGATAATGGGCGCGAGTATCTCTCCACTTCCTTTCGGCAGTTTCTCCAGATGAATGGCATCCTTCATCGGACCTCCTGTCCTGATACACCCCAGCAGAACGGCGTGGCCGAGCGGAAACACAGACATATTCTGGAGACTGCTCGTGCCCTCATCTTCCACCGACAGGTGCCTCTGCTCTTTTGGGGAGATGTCATTCTCACTACTACATACCTCATCAATCGCCTTCCTTCTTCTATCCTTAAGGGGGAGACTCCCTTTCGGGCTCTTTTCCCCACTCTCCCTCTTCATTCCCTCCCTCTTCGAGTGTTTGGCTGCTTGTGTTATGTTCGTGACACTCGCCCTGGCCGCACCAAACTCTCTCCCAAATCCCTCCGCTGCATATTCTTTGGTTATTCCCGCACTCAGCGCGGATACCGCTGCTTCTCCCCGGACCTTCGCCGGTATGTCATCTCAGCGGATGTCTCATTTGTTGAGAGTTCTCCATTCTCCTTTCCCTCTCCTCCTCCTGACTCTGCTATTGATGATTGTCTTCCCCTCACCATCCATCCTCTTCCAGAGTTACCTCATCCTGCCTCTCCTCATCCTGACCCTGCCATCGATGATTGTCCTCCTCTCATCATCCATCCTCCACCGGCGTCAACCCCTGTTGACATCCATTTTGGTCAGGTCTACTCCCGCCGTCCTTCGATTGTATCCCCCGTTCCAGCCAGTGACACTGATGCTCCCGCTTCGTTCGCTGCTCCTGCTCTGCCACCCGAGGACTTGCCCATTGCCCTACGGAAAGGTACTCGCTCCTGCCAGAGTACTCCTCTTTTTGTATCTTCATACAGGGGTCTGTCCGCTCTGGAGACAGTTTCTATACCTCGCACGGTTGGTGAAGCCAAATCTCACCTCGAGTGGCTAGCAGCAATGCGGGATGAATTGCAGGCTCTGGAGGAAAACCATACTTGGGATCTTGTCCCCCTTCCAGCAGGCAAACAAGCAGTGGGCAGCAAATGGATTTACACCGTCAGGCTGAATCTCGATGGCACTCTTTATCGCCTCAAAGCCCGCCTTGTGGCCAAAGGCTTTGCACAGACATACGGTGTTGACTACTTTGATACCTTCTCACCGGTTGCCAAGATGGCCTCTGTCCGGTTATTCATCTCTCTCGCTGCTCATCATCAGTGGCCTCTTCATCAATTGGATGTCAAGAATGACTTCCTCCATGGCTTCCTTGAGGAAGAAATCTATCTACAGCAGCCCCCTGGATTTTGTGCCTCTGGCGCTGAATCTCGAGTCTGCCGTCTACACCGCTCTCTTTACGGCCTCAAGCAGTCTCCCCGTGCTTGGTTCGGCCGCTTTAGCACGATCGTCAGTGACTTTGGACTTTCTCGCAGTATGAAGGATCACACTGTCTTCTACAGGACGACCCCACATGGCTGCATCTTATTGGTCATCTATGTGGATGATATTGTCATCACCGGCAGCGACTCTGTGGGTATCACCCATCTCAAGGCCCATCTTCACCAGCACTTCCACACTAAGGATCTTGGTCCTCTCACATACTTCCTCGGCATCGAGGTTTCCTACTCCTCGGACACCGTCTCCCTCTGCCAACGAAAGTATGCATTGGATATATTGTAGGATGCTAGGCTGACTCAGGCCACTGCGGTCGATACTCCTCTTGAGCCTGGAGAACGGTCTCTTTATGCCTCCTCGGCACTATACCCACATCCCGAGCGGTACCGTCGATTGGTGGGCAAACTCAATTATCTCACCATGACTCGACCTGACATTTCCTGTGTGGTAGCCAAAGTGAGTCAATTTATGGAGCATCCGACCACATCTCAGTGGGATGCTGTCATCCGCATCGCCAAGTACATCAAGCGCGATCCTGCCCGTGGTCTTCACTACTCCCAGCATCCTCATCAGCATATTGAGGCCTTTTGCGATGCTGATTATGCTGGTTGCCTTGCCACTCAGAAATCTACCTCTGGGTTTTCCATATTCTTGGCAGGCAACCTCATTTATTGGCGCAACAAGAAACAAACGGTTGTCTCTCGCTCCAGTGCCGAGTCTGAGTACCGTGCCATGACCACCGTCACTACCGAGATCCTTTGGCTTCGGCAACTCCTCCAGGAGCTTGGCTTTCCTCAGCAGACTTCTGCTCACATATGGTGTGACAATCAGGCAGCCACTAAAATTGCTTCGAACCCCGTCTTCCATGAACGCACGAAGCATATTGAGGTGGACTGTCACTTTCTTCACCACCACCTGGAGCACAAACATGTCAGTTTTAGCCACATTCTGACGGCAGACCAGCTTGCTGACATCTTCACCAAAGGCCTCCCCGGTGCTCGCCTTGCCTCGCTCAGTTCCAAGCTGGGGATCCACCACATCTGACGCCCAACTTGAGGGGGAGTATGTCTTGGTCTTGTGTGGTGTCATCTTTTTCTTTATTTTTTTGTGGGACTCGTTGTCCAAGCTGGGCATGTCCAACTTGAGGGGGAGTGTTAAACCCTCTTTTTATTATTATGGGTATTTCCGAGTCCCACATCGAAATACCTCTTTGTATCTTTCGCCGTATCATTCTATAAAAGTAGGCCCCCACCTTACCTTGAGTGTAAGGGGGTTTCCTCATTCTACAACCACCATTCGAAATGGGTTGTTTATCCAGGCATTCAAAAGATGCATATAGCGATGAAAGCATAGTTTTGGTTGGTTGGCATGAAAAGGGTAGTGGTGGAGTTTGTTTCGAGATGCCTCACCTGTCAGTAGGTCAAGACGGAACACCATTGACCAGCGGGCATGTTGTAGTCCTTACCTATTCCCGTGTGGAAATCGGAGCAGATATTTATGGATTTTATGACAAGTTTACCAATAACGGTTAGGAAACATGATGTCATGTGTGTAATTGTGGATCAACTCATGAAGTCGGCTCATTTTATCCCTATTCATGAATCTCATATGGTAGATGACTTATCCAAAATCTATATCCGAGAAGCTGTAAAGTGGCATGGCGTTCCAGTCTCGATTGTATATGACCGAGACCCCAGGTCTACATCTCATTTTTGAAAGTCCTTACAGCAAGCCCTTGGTGTTAGGAACAACTTTGAGAGAGAGAGAGAGAGAACTAAAAAACAACAGCCAAAAACTTTGTATAATTGTCGTTGAACAGATCCAGAAGAGGAATTACAATAGGAGGTAGAAGAAAGAGTAGAAGGAGAACCACTAGATGAAGACCACTTCCCGTAGAGGCCAAGCCGAGACCACCGACCGTACTTCCCAGCTGCCAAGCTGTAGAAGAAATCCCAAAGAATATCCTGACCTCCCCTCCGAAACAACCCCCTTTTACAACCCCCTTTTATAATTCTCCACCTGCCCCTGCCCCTGCCCCCACATATTACAGTTGGCAGTAACAAACTAACAGCCTACTGCCAGATGTAACCCCTAACAAACTTACAAAATAAAAGTACAATGTTGTCTCTGGCAACTAATACCCAATCAGCCAACTTCCCCTCTCATGGACAGCCCACTGCACACTACCACAACCCCCACACACATACAGACAGCCCCCTACATTCTTAACACTAGGGACTCACTTCACTATGAGCACGATGTATCATCCTCAAATGGATGGACAATCTGAGAGTATGATCCAAACGTTGTAGGATATGCTTAGGGCTTGTGTAATGAATTTTGGTGGCTCATGGGAGGATCAAATACCATTAGTGGAGTTATCGTACAACAATAGTTACCAGGATTCGATACATATGGATCCTTTTGAAGCATTGTACGGGTGTCTTTGTCATTCTTTACTTTGTTGGATGGAAACAGGCGAGAATACAATGGTTGTACCAAGCCTTGTGCAAGAGACAGTGGAGAAAATTCAATTGATCAGAAATAGAATAGAAACGGCTCAGAGTCATTAGAAATCGTATGTGGATCAACATTGGTGACCGTTGTCGTTTGAGGTGAGTGGTCATGTATTCTTGAGAATCTCTCCAAAGCTTGGACATCGTCGTTTTGGTAAGCAGGACAAGTTATCTCCCCAATACATAGGCCCTTTTGAGATACTTGAACGGGTTGGTGAGGTGGCATATCGGTTCGCTTTGTTGCCAAAGTTCAGTTCAGTGCATAACATGTTTCATGTATCTCAGTTGAAGAAGTATCAACATGATCCTGACTATGTGATTCGATAGGATAACATTGACCTAGAGTCGGATGCTACGTTGGTTCATGTGGCAGCACGGTTTATGGATAGGCAAGAGAAAGTCTTGCGTGAGAAAAACATCAGTCTAGTGCAGATTTTATGGCAGCATGGTCGGATTTAGGAGAAAACGTGAGAGCATAGAAAGAAAATGTTGAACCAATGGTCGGAACTCTTTCAAGAGAACTCTAGTTTTTTACTTTTTGGGGATGGAAATACCAATGGTGGGGAGAATTTAGCAACCCGGTTTCAGGTACGTGGCCCTTTATTTATGCATTTTAAGTATATATAATGTTCGGGTTATGTTTCAGGAGGTTCAAAGGAGTTTTTGTATACTTTGGAGAATTTTATGGAGGTGCGCGATTTGAGCACAGTTAGTAGAAACCATGCAACACCTCCAAGAAACCGTGTTAAGGGAAAAAGGTCACTAGGCAGGCGCACAGTTTGGCCAAACTGTGCGAGCCTACTTTCATTTGGGACAGTGGCTAACGCACAGTTGGCGCACGATTTGTCTAACCGTGCAAGCCAATTGTGTGGGGTGTTGGATTGAGACAGTAGCAACTGCACGATTAGCGCACGGTTAGCCAAACTGTGCGGCCTAAACGTGCGACGTGCAGTTTTAGATCCAAAAATTGTGGATCTAACTTGATTTAAGTCCCGGGACCCCTTTTATTTGCCTAATCTTTCTTAATCCCAAATTCCTTTTCCTCCTAAGTCGTGAGAGGTGATTCCATTGACCCGAAAGCAAGCTTTAGGCATTTCAAAGCCGTTGGAAAACTATCGTCAGTAAGTGCTTGTTCTTCGTCGTTATTCTTAGACCTCTTCTTCTCATCTCTTCTGGAACTAGATCTAGTCTGTAGAGGATATATCTATGTTGTTTCATAGGAAACTTGATGAAATCTTGTTGAATTGGTTGAAGGGAACAAGATCTAAGTTCAGATATTAAGCTGGGTTGTTGATGTTGTTGTGTTGTGTTGTTCTTCGTTTTCACTAAAATTTGAGAGGTAGGTGGCTTCTCTCTCAGTTTAACTTGATTAGAACATGAAGGGTTAGTTTGAAATAAATGCTTGCTTGATTTGATTGTGAAATTGATGTTAAACTCTTGTTGGAAACCTCTTAAGTGATGGTTTTGAGAAATTGTGGAATTGGTCGGTTTTGTGGAAAATCCTATTCGATGAAAATTTTAAAAAGACGGTTTTAAAATTATGGTTTTGATTGATACATGGGAAATGGTTTGTGGGAATGGTTTAATAAAAGATTGGTTTGTGAAATTGGTTTGGCATGGGCTTTGACATACATGGTTGGTGTGAGTTCATTTGCATTAGACGTTACCGTGTGGAAGAGGCGTGTGTCATTGGGGAACCTGGTATTGGTTACCGTGTAATGACTTGTTAGATCGACGAGAGATCGCTCAAGAGTATGAAACTGCCACCTGGCCATGCATGTGTGGATGTGTGGAATAATGGAATGGGTATGCAAAATGGATTTGAGAAAGGTTTTAAAGACTTGTTTTATTGTTTTCCATGAAAACCTTCTTTGGTTTGGAAAACTGATTTGGTTTGGATAACTGCTTTGGCTTTGATATAAACTGTTTTAAATTGTTTTAAACTATTTTATATAAATGTGCTAACAAGTTTTATCCTAGTAGCATGAGTTGAGAAGTCATTGGAGAATCCTACTGAGTTTAGACTCACCCTCTACTTGGGAACTATTGTGCGTTTGTAGATGTCATCTATCAGGACACAGGTAAAAGCAAGGTATCTCGATTCTTTAGTGAAGCTTCTTGATACCTTGGGCTGGGCAAGTGGATTTAGAGCTTGGAGCGGTTTGGGAGTTGATGTTTGGCGTCTTTGGGTTTTGTCATCTTTTGGTTTCTTTAGATATGTCCCTTTCTTCCGCTTGTACTTTGATATTGTCTTTTTGGTTTGGTTTTGTATTAGCTTGTATTGTTGTAATCATGCATGTTGTACCTCTCGTACCCCTCGTGGTTTAATTTTCATGATCACAATCACTCTCTTTTTTATCTAATCTTGTTTTAAGTGTTTATGTTGATAGGCAAAAGATTGCCAAGGAATTGGGCCAAGAAGGATGAAAAGTGGACTGATTTTCAGTCCACCGGCCAACCGGTGGATGACCACCGGCCAGCCGATGGAGCCTGGACAGAAGGCATCTCCTCTGTCCAGACCACCGGCCAACCGGTGTCCCATCACCGGCCAGCCGGTGGAACCCAGACAAATAGTGACACATACTGTCTCAGCACCGGCCAACCGGTGGCCTCCTCACCGGCCAGCCGGTGGTGCCTGAGCCCGAGCCCTCTTCCTTTTCCAAAGCACCGGCCAACCGGTGGCCAAGCACCGGTCAGCCGGTGGAGCCAGTCAAACTAGCCGTTGGGCTTTGACCAGGCTTGTCCACTTGACTCCCAACGGCTCCGAAGGCCTCTCAAACGGCTCCGAAGACTCCCAAAGGCCATTTGAGGGTTCCCCCTCTATAAATAAAGGACTAGGAAGCCCCGGAAATGTACGGAAGCCCACGGGAACATTTTTGATCATTTGGCGAACCTCCGGCGCATTCCTCCAAGGAACCCCCACTTGCTCCAACTCAATTCCACCATCAAGGAGCACCATCAAAGAAGCTTGGGAGCGCTCTTCATCAACTCCAATCAATCCATTGGCGCCCAAGACTTCTCCTATTACGGTTTTTATTGTTTTATCATTTTTGAGCATCATTTTGAGTTTTGTGCCTACAAACCCCCACTTCTTTTATCCTCTCTTTGTTTGGGTTTTCACACCACCTTCAAGGTGTGAAGAGGTTAGTCAAGCCTTCCCTTTAAAAGGCTTGAGACATAGGTGAGCTAGCCTTCACCTGTAAGAAGGCTAGTGGGTTCTTGCTCAACCATTAAAAGCAAGTGGGTTCTTGCTCAACCAATAAAAGCAAGCTGTAATAGGTTCTAGACTACCTTAAAGTCTGGTGGGTTTCTTGCTAAAACCATTAAAAAGCAAGCGGTAGTAAATCTCTCAACGGTTGAGTTGGGAGCGGAGACGTAGGCTTTGGGTTAAGCCGAACTCCGTTATCAAGCTTTGTGTCTTGCCTCCTTTATTTCCACTGCACTTTTTACTTTGATTTTAAATTGTTAATTATTTTTTAAAAGGCAATTCACCCCCCCTCTTGCCATCACTTCTTCCGCCCAACAATTGGTATCAGAGGCAAAATTTGAGTAATACCTTCACCGGTTTCAAATTTAAGATCCTTTGTGATGGCTTCAACTTCTTTTGCCCCCGAAGGCTATTCTTTGGGTCGTGCTCCATTCTTTGATGGAACCGACTATTCTTATTGGAAAACCCGCATGACCACTTTTCTTAGAAGTATAGGATATCCTATTTATAAAATTGTCATGCATGGTTATTCTCTTTCCTCTCCCGATGAATCCAAATGGACTCAAGCCGATATTAAAAATTTCGAGCTTGATGGCAAAGCCATGAACGCTCTTCATTGCGGCCTTGATCGTAATGAATTCAATCGAGTTTCCACATGCACCTCATCTCATGAAATCTGGAAACTTTTGGAGGTTACCCATGAGGGGACCAACAAAGTCAAGGATACTCGATTGGATATGTATCGCCAAGATTTTGAAAGTTTTACCATGCATCTATCTGAAAATATAACTGAAATGTTTACTCGTTTTACTGACGTTTGCAATGGGAGAAAGTCCCTTGGTGATGATGTGTCTGCAGAAACAATGGTCAAGAAGATCCTTTGGATCTTACCAAGCTCATGGGCACCGAAAGTCACGGCAATCCAAGAAGCAAAAGATATCAAGAACATGCCGGTCGAAGAGCTCATCGGATCCCTCATGACTTACGAGATCACCATGAGGAGGCAAGCTGAAAAGGAAGGCAAACCGATCAAAGTTCCAAAGAACATCGCCTTCAAAGTTCAAAAAGAAGAAAGCTCCTCCTCATCGTCTTCCTCTTCAAGCGGCGATTCAGAAATGGAGAATCTTGCCCGCAAAATGCACAAATTCATGAAGAAGAACAAAAAGAAGAAATCCCGCAAGGCTCAACCCAACGAAAAATCCGAGCCCGAGGTAACATGTTACGCGTGTGGCAAGAAAGGCCATTACAAGCTCGATTGTCCACTCAACAAGAAAAAGGCCAAGCAAAAAGAAAAGAAGAAGGCATTCAAGGCCACATGGAGTGATAGCTCCACATCCTCCTCCTCCTCCTCCTCAAGTGACAACGGTAAAAAATGCCTAATGGCATTCCATGAGGTAACCTCTTCCGACTCCTCTTCCTCTAGTTCTTCAAATTCTTTTAATCATTTATCTTACGAGGATCTCCAACATGCTAGAGATCAATTGGAGGAAGGTTTTCACGAACTTTCTTCCAAATTCATTGCTTTAAAAAAGAATTTCAAAAAACTTTCTTCCGAAAAAGAACAACTTCTCAAAGAGAAGGAGGAATTGTCCATCAAAATCCAAAACTTTCCCGATGTTGATTCTATGGAATCAACAATCAAGGATTTAAAGGAATCTCTTGCCAAGTTCACCCAAGGTGAACAAAATTTGACCAAATTGCTAGGTTCCCAATGCATATCTAGAACCACCCAAGGGCTTGGCTATTCCAAGCAAGCTTCCTCTTCCCATGCTCCAACTATTTTTGTAAGGAGGAGCTCCCAATATAAATTTTGTAATTATTGCAAAAAATCCGGGCACTTAATTTATGAGTGCAATTGCAAAAATGCCCGGTATGGAATGTCCAAAACCATTTTCTTTAACGATGAATTTCATAGGAGAAGACCCGCCACTAGACAAGTATGGATTGAAAAATCCCTTTTAGCGAGTCTCTCCGGGCCAAAATTTGTCTCGGTTTCAAAATCCTCTTCCCGGTGATTTGTTGTTTTTATTTAGGGGGAGTCAGGATCGTTTAAGCCTTTTAACTTCATTTTCAAAACTTCATTTTCAAAACTTTCATTTCAAAACTTTCAATTCAAAACTTTCATTGTCAAAACCTTCATTTTCAGAACTTTCAATTCAAAACTTTCATTGTCAAAACTTTCATTGTCAAAACTTTCATTTTCAAACCTTTCAATTCAAATCTTTCAATTCAAATTTCAAACATTTCAATTGGTTTAAAAAAAACTCTATCTTGTTTTTTCAATCCTTTCCCTCAATCAAGTTTTATGCCCCGTGCTATTTTGATAATCACAAAGGGGGAGAAATTCTTGGTTGATTGGGGGAGAAATCTTTCTCTCATGTTTTGCTTTAATTTCCAATTTATCCTTTAAAGCATGCCTTTCATTTCAGTATTTTACATTGTTTGTTTTGGTGATTGTGATCATCAAAATAGGGGGAGATTGTTGTACCTCTCGTACCCCTCGTGGTTTAATTTTCATGATCACAATCACTCTCTTTTTTATCTAATCTTGTTTTAAGTGTTTGTGTTGATAGGCAAAAGATTGCCAAGGAATTGGGCCAAGAAGGATGAAAAGTGGACTGATTTTCAGTCCACCGGCCAACCGGTGGATGACCACCGGCCAACCGGTGGATGACCACCGGCCAGCCGATGGAGCCTGGACAGAAGGCATCTCCTCTGTCCAGACCACCGGCCAACCGGTGTCCCATCACCGGCCAGCCGGTGGAACCCAGACAAATAGTGACACCTACTGTCTCAGCACCGGCCAACCGGTGGCCTCCTCACCGGCCAGCCGGTGGTGCCTGAGCCCGAGCCCTCTTCCTTTTCCAAAGCACCGGTCAACCGGTGGCCAAGCACCGGTCAGCCGGTGGAGCCAGTCAAACTAGCCGTTGGGCTTTGACCAGGCTTGTCCACTTGACTCCCAACGGCTCCGAAGGCCTCTCCAACGGCTCCGAAGACTCCCAAAGGCCATTTGAGGGTTCCCCCTCTATAAATAAAGGACTAGGAAGCCCCGGAAATGTACGGAAGCCCACGGAAACATTTTTGATCATTTGGCGAACCTCCGGCGCATTCCTCCAAGGAACCCCCACTTGCTCCAACTCAATTCCACCATCAAGGAGCACCATCAAAGAAGCTTGGGAGCGCTCTTCATCAACTCCAATCAATCCATTGGCGCCCAAGACTTCTCCTATTACGGTTTTTATTGTTTTATCATTTTTGAGCATCATTTTGGGTTTTGTGCCTACAAACCCCCACTTCTTTTATCCTCTCTTTGTTTGGGTTTTCACACCACCTTCAAGGTGTGAAGAGGTTAGTCAAGCCTTCCCTTTAAAAGGCTTGAGACATAGGTGAGCTAGCCTTCACCTGTAAGAAGGCTAGTGAGTTCTTGCTCAACCATTAAAAGCAAGTGGGTTCTTGCTCAACCAATAAAAGCAAGCTGTAATAGGTTCTAGACTACCTTAAAGTCTAGTGGGTTTCTTGCTAAAACCATTAAAAAGCAAGCGGTAGTAAATCTCTCAACGGTTGAGTTGGGAGCGGAGACGTAGGCTTTGGGTTAAGCCGAACTCCGTTATCAAGCTTTGTGTCTTGCCTCCTTTATTTTCGCTGCACTTTTTACTTTGATTTTAAATTGTTAATTATTTTTTAAAAGGCAATTCACCCCCCCTCTTGCCATCACTTCTTCCGCCCAACAATGCATCATATAGAGGTTTGGTCGTTTATGGTTATCTTGGTTTGGTTGTTTTTAACTTTAAATGGTAAATCATCATCCAATTGTTTATGATGCCCTTGACATTTATTGTCACTCTTTGGTGTTTTGGGGATGTCACATGAGGCTAGTAACACCCACCGCCTCTTCCTAAACCAATGGGCGAGGGGCGGATTGTTACAGGTGATGTGTTCGTCAACATTCTAGATTACAAAATCCACCAAGACATAATTGAATTACAGGTCAAGCATAAATACACATTTGGAAATCAAAAATGATATATTTTGATATAGGGATTATTTTCCTAATTTTGAAGTTGTCAATAAAACATATTATGCATGATCTAACTAAATTTGGCTTTACTGAAATTCTTTTTGTGTTTCTATCACAAAAAAGTTGCATCAAACTGAATTCAAACCTGTGTGGCCTTCGATTCTAATAGATGTTGAATGGATTACCCTATACTCCTCGTGATTTATAATAATACCAGCCTTCATGAATTGTGCAAATGCAGCATACAGTGTGCTTACCAACCTCAATGCAGCGCCCAGACATCTCCTCCTGCAGTGCCTAAACTGCTCCTACTGCACCATCCCAACTAATCCTATCGCACAACCCAAATTGATTGAAAGTTTTATCATCCGGTATTATTTTATGCAGTGTACACAATCAGCCTGCCAACACCTCCCTTTTCTCCGTGCGGTGACTGAATTTTTTCAAACAAAATTGAATCTACTAAATTGCAACGACTGTCCTTCGAAAAATAGGTCGTTGTACAGCATATACAACCTGCCCGTATTGTGTCGATTCATGCAGCAGTGTAGCGCGTATCACTTCAGTGTAATAATTCAAACTTCACTGCTAAAATTTAACAATAATATTTAATTTTATGAAATTAAGTAAGGTAAAAGATGTAGTGTATATTTGAATAGCTTAAAGGGGCTGCTGGGTGTCAGGGAACCAGTGATTGTTGCAGAGTACGGCGGCGTCGGCGGCGTCGGCGGGCGGCAAGCAGAGTAGGCGGGTAGCGGGCATTTAGCAGGGGTGGTAGGCGGCTGGCTTTGAGCAGGGGCGACGGCCTGCGGGCGTTGAGCAGGGGCGACGGTCTGCGGGCAGCGATTAGGGGCGGTGACGGGCAACCAAATGAGGCGGCGAGCTGCGGACACGGAACAGGGAACAGGGAACAGGGAACAGGGAACAGGGACGGCGGACGGCGGAGTGGGAAACCATAATTAGGGTTTGGGGGCGGGTGGGTACGCGATGAACCAAACCAGGATTAGGGGTTTTTTATTAATGGGAGGGATTTTAAAAATAAACAGTACAAAATTATAAACCAAACCGGACAAATCATAGAAGTAGATCTTGTAATTAATACTATATAACGTTTAGGTTGAGATCAATGTGATTGTTTGGGATTAATTGCAATTGAATGACTAACTTTTGATTAGGAACATTGACATACAATTATGTAATAATTCTCCTAATGTCACCAAAAGCAACTGAAACACATTGATCCAATAAAGTACTCTTTCACCCATGAAAGTTTGATCTGTAAGAAGCCACTGTGTCTTTTTTCCTTTTAATGTCATGTTATTGATCAAATTAAAAACATTTAAAGAAATTTAAAGAGGGACATTGGTTGTAAGGCAAAGTGGTTAACAATGTCATGAGAAGGCTTGACATACTAAATTTGAAGGTGAAATGTGTTGTAAAAGTGGGTTCTTTGGGTCCAACTTTATCAGTACTTTTCGATTGTCATATCATGTGTACAACAAGATATACATGATGTATATTTACTGTAACACTCCGAAGTTTTCAAACCTCTTAAATGAAAATTGGGCATTTTTGTGCTTTTGAAGTTCTCTCTCTAAAACAATCAGAATGTAAAACATAAAAAAACACGTAACTTTTATTTAATGAATTCAACACTGAAGGGTCTTACATTTTTCGGGCTACAAGAAAAGCTCACTAACCAAATATTCCAACCAAGAACCCGATTACAATAATGGGTAGACTGCTTAAAACTACTAAGAGCCCGAGAATGCGTTAGGGATTTCGAGCATCCATCATAAGAAACATAAGGATTGCTGAAGCCACCGCGACCGTGCTCAACACCAAGGGGATCACGCGAACCATCTTCCTTTTTTTCGGTCACTTGGGGTAAGGGACACTCGAGACCAAACCTTCCTTTTTCTAAGCACCCTAATACGGCCGTTGCACCCCAAACGGCTATATTTTTGACCGTTGGGTCTCCTTATCCTCTATGTTGACCGTTGGACCTCAAACGGCTATATTTCCGACCGTTGTTTGCCCAAAGTATCCAATGTTTTGTTTTTAACCATTACCCAAATAATGTTTAAATTCAGTTTTTGTCGATGTGTTAAGACTTATTAAGTATGGTTTTGAAATAATTGAATAGTGATATGTATTTTCTTTTATATATATAGTTGTAATTTATATATATATATATATATATATGGTTTTGGTTTATTAGCATAAAATTTGATTAAAGTTAAATTGTTATAAAATTATCAATAAATTTTTTTTTTATAAATTATATTTACGGTTAACTTCTCATAAAATTGTTAATGATGTATATTTACCCATTTACAAAATTAATTTATGAATTTCTTTATATAATAATAATAAATAAATAAAGCTACACAATTATGTTCTTATTAAAATCTAATTATTTTGTTGCTTTAATTTTGACATTCTACCTATTTAGAGATTAACTTATTAATATTAAACGCTTTTTCTTTTTGTTTCAAAATAATCCGAATGCAATTTTTTTTTAGTTTATGATTTATGAAATCATAAGTATGTATTTTATTATACTTGAATTCACTTTTTTTTATGTATAAAATTTATATATGTGTATTTATATGTTTTGATAAAGGAAATAGAAGAAAATGAAAAAAAATATATAATTTATGTTTTAAATAGGGGATTAATAGTTTAATATATAGGTGTTTTAATAACCCTTGACTTAGGATAATATTAGTTTATTAATAAGGTTATAATAATGATTTTTATAATAGGTTTAATAAATTAATAAAACAACAGTTTTATATGGTGAAAACGTTGATAATATATATATATTTATATATGTATATATTATTTTAAAACGATAAAAAAAAACCAAAGCCGTTTTTTTTTAAATCACCGCTTACACCCCGGGTCGTCCGATCCTCTTCCCCTTTGATCGCGACCGTCCACCCCTTTTAAAGCCACACCACTCCTCAGCCATCCGATCAACCGGCGTTTGATCCTGGCCATCCCTTCTGTTTCGCGTTTTCTCCTTCCCCTCGCGCCCGCTGTTTTCTTCTTCCTCAGTGCGCCGCTGGACCAGTGTAGAGTAGGCCTTCGTTTCCTCCGCCCGAGCCGACAACAATCACCCCCCTCTCGTTTTCTTCCACGAAGTCGGCGCCGCCCTCTTTATTACCGACCTCGGTTCCCCCAACGATTCCCCCGAAGTCCTTCATCTTCTTCTTTCTTTTTTTTTAAAAACCTCTGTTGCACCGAAGCTTCATTTTGGTACCCCAGCTCTCACGATCTCTCCGACCTCCGAGACTTCGTCGCCGCCTCGTGCTCTCCTCCTCCTCGTCAATCAAGTAAGGGTCGAAGTCTATTTTTAAAGTTTGTTTTAGTCTTCCGTTTTCATGTATATAAACATATACGGGTTATATATATATATATTGTGTACACACCTTCGTTTTCCCCTCACCTCGTTGCTGCATCTCCCTCTCCTCCCCTCTGATTAGGCAAGGGTCGAAGACCGTTTTTTTTAAGTTTCATTAAAAACTTCGGTTTGCATGTATATAAACATATACGGGATATATATATACATACATATATATACTTATATAAATAAAATTATGCATGTGTATGGGGATTGCATACACCATGATCCATGTATTAGGCCCTCTCTGTGTCTACTAACTTCTTTGGGAGGGAAAAAGATTTTATCTCTTCACTTCGATGGTTATATGTACGTATATACGGTTTTTATACATATATATATATATGTATATATTATTTTCGGTATGTATATGTGTACTTAAATAAATACCTTTGAATGTATACATCCTTTTTCTTCAGAATATATGACGAATGAGTAAGATTATTATGTTTTAGTACTTTTTGGTATAACGTGATGAGTTACTAATAATTATATATACCCTTTTTAAAAAAAAAACTATTAATCCAAGAGCGATACCAAGACTATATATACACATGGTTGTATATATATATGATGAAGTTTCAGGATTGGTTTAATGTCAAAATGACTTTTCTAATTGAAATTTTTCATTTATCAGCATTTTGACAATTCTTGCACTTTTTGTAAAAATGTGTGGCGTGAACTATCAGGACTTGGTTATATATATACATATAACCATGTGTATGTATGCATCATGTGTAATCGCACCCGAATGTCATGGAGAATCCCTCTTCTACATATAGGCTCTGAAATAAAAAGGTGGGAGACCAAGTCTAATTTGTGAGTTTTTTTGCAGTTCGGTTTATATGCATATATATACATAAGTTCATGTATACATATACATAAGACCCGGTAAAACCCTCTTGCACAAACAATTAAATATGAGTACGACTAAAACAATTCTAGTCCAGAGCTCGTGAATTAGGTAATGTATGAATTGAGTGTTACTAAATTAACTGAAACACTGAGTCACATATACCTTAATATGAATTTGGTCCCCATGTCTTATAGCATGATGAAGTTTAACAAAAGAACTTATACAACTATATTTATGTTTTTTTTCCCAAAGGTGGACTTGAATATGCATGTTGTAACTTCAACTGCCTGTATGAAACACCCATGACACCCAATTATCATCATATGTGAATGACCATGCTTTATTTGGATATCATGATGTATGGAATGTTAAAGTGTTATTCCTTTTTTTTCTTTCTTAAAACCCAAGTTTGAAAATGTTAACTTTTTATGTGCACGAAGTTTTTATCATGCATACCATAATGTTTTAATGATAGAACTGTTTTCATGTTATAAATATGTAAGTGAAAATGGGATTTAATTATGAATATATGTAACCCCATGAATGAATGACCATGTCAAGAAATGTGAGGGATGTATAGGACTTAAATGTTTATGGACGGGTGCGCCCGGAATTATACAGCGCTCCAATGCATTGGGTAAAGCAAGAGTCTCATGAGACGTCAAGTGCAACGGTCTTGGCGAATAGCCGTGGCTCGTGCTATCATGTGCAACGGTCTTGGAGAATATCCTTGGCTCGTGCTATCAAGTGCAACGGTCTTGGCGAATAGCCTTGGCTCGTGCTATCATGTGCAACGGTCTTGGCGAATAGCCGTGGCTCGTGCTATCATGTGCAACGGTCTTGGAGAATATCCTTGGCTCGTGCTATCAAGTGCAACGGTCTTGACAAATGGCCTTGGCTCGTGCTACCATGGGAAACGGGATTGACATTTGGCCTTGACCCGTACTAAAGTTATGTTTTAAGGTCATGACGCGAGGTCTTGACAAAGTCCAGTATTATGCATCCCCTCTGCATGTAATGATAAAGGTTAACCAGGGGTTAGTTCAACTATCAGGACAACCCCTAGTTGAAAACTCCCAAGATCATGAAAATGTACTTTATGCAACAAGAACTGTGTTCATATGGTAAACTGTTAGATGATCTGCATTTTACTCATGATCCATGATATGCATGTCTTCCCTGATTAGTCATAGAATTCTTTTAGAAGTAAAGTAACTTTGTTTTTAGCATTATGAATTATTTATTCTTCTTATATTGCGCACTCTGATCATGTTTATATTAAAGCTCATTTCAAGTACGTGTTTCTTTGTGCAAGTGGTTTTCAAAGAAAAATGGATCTCATGTTTTAAGAAAAGACAATGTTTTAGTTTTATCAAAGTGTTTTATTTTCTTCAAAAAGGTCTTCTTTGAGAAAGGTTTTTCTTAAAACGTTTTTTAAAACCCCTTACTGGGCATTTTTGCTCACCCTACGTTTTGTTTAAAATTTTTCAGGCATGGAATGGACTGATGAAGTTTATCAGAGCAGTTGGTTTCCCAGAATCCTGAGCCTCGCGATCTTCTGTAGTCATGGGACATGATATAATTTTTGTAAATGTTGTAATGAAATGCTAAGTATATCATGTCTCATGAGGCCCCCTGGGTACCGGGGTCGCTACAGTTGGTATCAGAGGCAAAGGAGGTAGGAATGTATCCGATCCTTGGGAACTCTCACATGTGAGCGTTGGACGAAGCATGGCTCTCCGCCCAAGGGCTTCATGTGGAAATGGCTGCCACTGGGGATGGTGGTGTGTCCCGCCCAGGGGGTGTAGCCGCCCATGGAGTGCCCTGATAGGTATCAATTGTAGTCCACTGGAAGTAATTCCAGACCGCTACAGTTGGTATCAGAGGATAGGTTCAGGCAACTCTGGAAAACCAGGTGATATAGATATATTGCTAAGACTAACTAAGTAAGAATGTTATAACTTTCAGATGGCTGATGTACCTACCGACCTTTTGTCACTCCCCACTGAGGCTCTAGAGAACATTATATCTCTAGCTAGCCGTGAAAACTTCCTGAATTATGCCCAAATTCGCATGACGTGTAAGCACTTGTACGATGTGTCAAACTCATCTAGGGTGCTTAGTCTCCACCGGGGAATGGGGATGGATTATCTCCTAATGATGATGACCCAGTTTCCCTCATACGCACGTCAGGGAAGATATCACGAAGGACTCTTCCGAGTGTTCACAGCTGGCGAGGAATTTGGAACAATGCTTGATAACCCTTTTCAAGAAGCTGCTGTTGCTGGAGACCTGCGAGCGGCTTATCTGTGCCAGGTCCTGCACTACGGCTTCTGGGGCCAGTTAATGGACTTTGGAGCGTTGGAAAATGAGTCCACCCGTGTGTCTCTTAGGCAAGAAGTGTACACCGATGTTTCCCAACTCCACACCCCTCACGCTAAACTCAGGAGGCGTTATAAATGTTCCCATGAATTTAGTCCTGTATGTTCATCATGTGTGTGGTTTGAAGAGTTAGGAAGTTTTGCCACTCTTTGTGGCGTACGTCTTGTGAACTCAGACTTTTCCGTGTAAACTCTTTCATAAATGGAAGTTTCTTGTTTCTTTTCATGTCTTCACCGTATCTATGTTGTTAAGAGTTTCCCATCGATGTTTGTTTTCAGATGGCTGGACAAACGAACTTCTCATCCCTACCCGATGAGCTAGTAGAAGTCATTTTGATCAAGGCATGCATGGTGGATTACCCATCATTTCTCCACCTACGAGGGTCCTGCCAGCGTTTGCTCAATTTAGCAAATGGTCCAGAGATTCTTCGGCTATGTCGAGAGAATAATCGCGTCTTTCAGCTCATCGCTGCTGCTCAACTCCCCTGCTATAGGCGAAGGGGAATGTACTTTGAGGGCCTGTTCCAATGTTTCACTCTGGCACAGAACTTTTCTGCCAGAGCGTGTTTCCTCGTGGCCGCCCAGGATGGCCAGCTCAGTGCAGCTTATATGTTCCAAGTCTTGAACATCAGTCTCCTCGATCGCACCGTCCCTCTCGACTACCTCGAGCAGGATGTGGCCAGAAGAGTCATCAAGGAGTTTATCTACTCGGACATATCCGAGCTTTGCATCGCACGAGCCTCCCTTTGGAAGCCCGTGTGCAGTACACACGACCAGGAGTTCAAGGAGCACTGTTCGAGGTGCATCTGGACTAGGGAAACAGAAGAATTGTGTGCCAACTTTGGTGTTCTGTTTACTGAGCCAGATCCACTGTTTCGGTAGAGTTTTACGTTTGGAGTTTCAGTTTCTTTTTTTTTTATGATAGAATTGCGGGGACGCAATTCTTTTAAGGGGGAGATAATGTAACACCCCGAAGTTTTCAAACCTCTTAAATGAAAATTGGGCATTTTTGTGCTTTTGAAGTTCTCTCTCTAAAACAATCAGAATGTAAAATATAAGAAAACACGTAACTTTTATTTAATGAATTCAACACTGAAGGGTCTTACATTTTTCGGGCTACAAGAAAAGCTCACTAACCAAATATTCCAACCAAGAACCCGATTACAATAATGGGTAGACTGCTTAAAACTACTAAGAGCCCGAGAATGCGGTAGGGATTTCGAGCATCCATCATAAGAAACATAAGGATTGCTGAAGCCACCGCGACCGTGCTCAACACCAAGGGGATCACGCGAACCATCTTCCTTTTTTTTCGGTCACTTGGGGTAAGGGACACCCGAGACCAAACCTTCCTTTTTATAAGCACCCTAATACGGACGTTGCACCCAAAACGGCTATATTTTTGACCGTTGGGTCTCCTTATCCTCTATGTTGACCGTTGGACCTCAAACGGCTATATTTCCGACCGTTGTTTGCCCAAAGTATCCAATGTTTTGTTTTTTACCGTTACCCAAATAATGTTTAAATTCAGTTTTTGTCGATGTGTTAAGACTTATTAAGTATGGTTTTGAAATAATTGAATAGTGATATGTATTTTCTTTTTTATATATAGTTGTAATATATATATATATATATATATGGTTTTGGTTTATTAGCATAAAATTTGATTAAAGTTAAATTGTTATAAAATTATCAATAAATTTTTTTTTATAAATTATATTTACGGTTAACTTCTCATAAAATTGTTAATGATGTATATTTACCCATTTACAAAATTAATTTATGAATTTATTTATATAATAATAATAAATAAATAAAGCTACACAATTATGTTCTTATTAAAATCTAATTATTTTGTTGCTTTAATTTTGACATTCTACCTATTTAGAGATTAACTTATTAATATTAAACGCTTTTTCTTTTTGTTTCAAAATAATCCGAATGTAATTTTTTTTTTAGTTTATGATTTATGAAATCATAAGTATGTATTTTATTATACTTGAATTCACTTTTTTTTATGTATAAAATTTATATATGTGTATTTATATGTTTTGATAAAGGAAATAGAAGAAAATGAAAAAAAAATATATAATTTATGTTTTAAATAGGGGATTAATAGTTTAATATATAGGTGTTTTAATAACCCTTGACTTAGGATAATATTAGTTTATTAATAAGGTTATAATAATGATTTTTATAATAGGTTTAATAAATTAATAAAACAACAGTTTTATATGGTGAAAACGTTGATAATATATATATATTTATATATGTATATATTATGTTAAAACGATAAAAAAAAACCAAAGCCGTTTTTTTTAAATCACCGCTTACACCCCGGGCCGTCCGATCCTCTTCCCCTTTGATCGTGACCGTCCACCCCTTTTAAAGCCACACCACTCCTCAGCCATCCGATCAACCGGCGTTTGATCCTGGCCATCCCTTCTGTTTCGCGTTTTCTCCTTCCCCTCGCGCCCGCTGTTTTCTTCTTCCTCAGCGCGCCGCTGGACCAGTGTAGAGTAGGCCTTCGTTTCCTCCGCCCGAGCCGACAACAATCACCCCCCCTCTCGTTTTCTTCCACGAAGTCGGCGCCGCCCTCTTTATTACCGACCGCGGTTCCCCCAACAACTCCCCCGAAGTCCTTCATCTTCTTTTTTTTTTAAAACCTCTGTTGCACCGAAGCTTCATTTTGGCACCCCAGCTCTCACGATCTCTCCGACCTCCGAGACTTCGTCGTCGCCTCGTGCTCTCCTCCTCCTCGTCAATCAAGTAAGGGTCGAAGTCTCTTTTTAAAGTTTGTTTTAGTCTTCTGTTTTCATGTATATAAACATATACGGGTTATATATATATATACTGTGCACACACCTTCGTTTTCCCCTCACCTCGTTGCTGCATCTCCCTCTCCTCCCCTCTGATTAGGCAAGGGTCGAAGACCGTTTTTTTAAGTTTCGTTAAAAACTTCGGTTTGCATGTATATAAACATATACGGGATATATATATATACATATATATACTTATATAAATAAAATTATGCATGTGTATGGGGATTGCATACACCATGATCCATGTATTAGGCCCTCTCTGTGTCTACTAACTTCTTTGGGAGGGAAAAAGATTTTATCTCTTCACTTCGATGGTTATATGTACGTATATACGGTTTTTATACATATATATATATATGTATATATTATTTTCGGTATGTATATGTGTACTTAAATAAATACCTTTGAATGTATACATCCTTTTTCTTCAGAATATATGACGAATGAGTATGATTATTATGTTTTAGTACTTTTTGGTATAACGTGATGAGTTACTAATAATTATATATACCCTTTTTTTAAAAAAAAACTATTAATCCAAGAGCGATAACAAGACTATATATACACATGGTTGTATATATATATGATGAAGTTTCAGGATTGGTTTAATGTCAAAATGACTTTTCTAATTGAAAATTTTCATTTATCAGTATTTTGACAATTCTTGCACTTTTTGTAAAAATGTGTGGCGTGAACTATCAGGACTTGGTTATATATATACATATAACCATGTGTATGTATGCATCATGTGTAATCGCACCCGAATGTCATGGAGAATCCCTCTTCTACATATAGGCTCTGAAATAAAAAGGTGGGAGACCAAGTCTAATTTGTGAGTTTTTTTGCAGTTCGGTTTATATGCATATATATACATAAGTTCATGTATACATATACATAAGACCCGGTAAAACCCTCTTGCACAAACAATTAAATATGAGTATGACTAAAACAATTCTAGTCCAGAGCTCGTGAATCAGGTAATGTATGAATTGAGTGTTACTAAATTAACTGAAACACTGAGTCACATATACCTTAATATTAATTTGGTCCCCATGTCTTATAGCATGATGAAGTTTAACAAAAGAACTTATACAACTATATTTATGTTTTTTTCCCAAAGGTGGACTTGAATATGCATGTTGTAACTTCAACTGCCTGTATGAAACACCCATGACACCCAATTATCATCATATGTGAATGACCATGCTTTATTTGGATATCATGATGTATGGAATGTTAAAGTGTTATGCCTTTTTTTTCTTTCTTAAAACCCAAGTTTGAAAATGTTAACTTTTTATGTGCACGAAGTTTTTATCATGCATACCATAATGTTTTAATGATAGAACTGTTTTCATGTTATAAATATGTAAGTGAAAATGGGATTTAATTATGAATATATGTAACCCCATGAATGAATGACCATGTCAAGAAATGTGAGGGATGTATAGGACTTAAATGTTTATGGACGGGTGCGCCCGGAATTATACAACGCTCCAATGCATTGGGTAAAGCAAGAGTCTCATGAGACGTCAAGTGCAACGGTCTTGGCGAATAGCCGTGGCTCGTGTTATCATGTGCAACGGTCTTGGAGAATATCCTTGGCTCGTGCTATCAAGTGCAACGGTCTTGGCGAATAGCCTTGGCTCGTGCTATCATGTGCAATGGTCTTGGCGAATAGCCGTGGCTCGTGCTATCATGTGCAACGGTCTTGGAGAATATCCTTGGCTCGTGCTATCAAGTGCAACGGTCTTGGCAAATGGCCTTGGCTCGTGCTACCATGGGAAACGGGATTGACATTTGGCCTTGACTCGTACTAAAGTTATGTTTTAAGGTCATGACGCGAGGTCTTGACAAAGTCCAGTATTATGCATCCCCTCTGCATGTAATGATAAAGGTTAACCAGGGGTTAGTTCAACTAACAGGACAACCCCTAGTTGAAAACTCCCAAGATCATGAAAATGTACTTTATGCAACAAGAATTGTGTTCATATGGTAAACTGTTAGATGATCTGCATTTTACTCATGATCCATGATATGCATGTCTTCCCTGATTAGTCATAGAATTCTTTTAGAAGTAAAGTAACTTTGTTTTTAGCATTATGCATTATTTATTCTTCTTATATTGCGCACTCTGATCATGTTTATATTAAAGCTCATTTCAAGTACGTGTTTCTTTGTGCAAGTGGTTTTCAAAGAAAAATGGATCTCATGTTTTAAGAAAAGACAATGTTTTAGTTTTATCAAAGTGTTTTATTTTCTTCAAAAAGGTCTTCTTTGAGAAAGGATTTTCTTAAAACGTTTTTTAAAACCCCTTACTGGGCATTTTTGCTCACCCTACGTTTTGTTTAAAATTTTTCAGGCATGGAATGTACTGATGAAGTTTATCAGAGCAGCTGGTTTCCCAGAATCCTGAGCCTCGCGATCTTCTGTAGTCATGGGACATGATATAATTTTTGTAAATGTTGTAATGAAATGCTAAGTATATCATGTCTCATGAGGCCCCCTGGGTATCGGGGTCGCTACATTTACCATTATAGTGTATATGTTTTTGCTCTTATTGTTTAATGGGAATATTTATATATTAATTGTCGTATTAAAAGGTTATAACAGGATCTCAGACTACAATGAGAATCTTAAGATACTATGACATTAATCTTTAAAAAAAACGTCATATGATATAAATACATCATACTGACTAGACACGGTTGATGTTTGACTATTAAGTGCTGGAGACTCATAAGTATTGAGACTTCTTGAAGTTTGCACTTGATGATCTCTAGTAGTGAGATCATGATGACATATCCGCCAACAGGAAGACCACATGTTTTGGGTGTCATTGGTTGTTCCTATATACAGACATGTGCATTGGTCTCCTGATTTGGGATCATTATCAATGTGTGTCATTTGATCGTATACTTTGATGAAAGTAAAAAACTCATGATAATAAAATTGTTGCGAGGTAGCTTGTGTGGATGCGTCATTGGTGGTATGATATTGGTTGAATGATCAAAATATAATTTGCTGCTTCCAAGTTAAGGAAGTTATATATCGGACCTGATTGATCAGGATGACAGTACCTTCATGAAACCATAGCCATGAAAGTCGAGAGTAAATCTATCCAGTTAGATCAACAAATAATAAAGCAAAAAAGAATGATGACATGGGCGTGTGTCCTGTTTATGAGATATCTAAAGACATAAAGGTTAAATTACACAGTGTGTGCCTGTAGGTTGGTTGTCGTTGTTATGACAATTGTTTATCTTTTTATGGGTCATGATGAGTTGCTAGACTCCGCTCTTAGTATGTGAATACTATTAACTTCTATCGAGATAAGATCTTAGAGGGTCACACACAACAACGTATTCAAAAATCTGCCTTATTCTGGTGAATAGGTAAATAGAACATGGTGGGCCCCACCATTGGGGTCTGAGATCTGTCTAAGGATATACAATCATTAAAGAAATAAATAAATTCACATGACTCAAGTTAAGAATGATTGTCAATGAATTTATTTATTATATGTATTTACAAATTTTAAAGTAAATATATGGAAAATATTATTTTTTCTTTTTAAAAGGAATTTCCCAGGTGTGCCCTTTTCAAACCCTCCACACTAGGAAACCTCCCTCCCCACGAAGGGATCACTCCGGAGAGAGCCCTAGCCGGGAAGGAGCAGTTGCCAGCCGAGATGGCAGAGTGTCCTGGAGGGTGACGACCCGAGCGGCAATGGTTCGACACAACAATCCGTCAGCACATGTGGGGTGCGCCTCATTTTTGCCCACCCAGTAAGGAACCGGGTGACCCGGCAAGGTGAGTGGATCCCAGAGGAGAGGTTCGCCCTGAAATCGGACTCTCAGGATTATAACCTTGTACCTCCCAAAGAATGACGTGGTTATTTGAACGAATATTAGTTTAAAATATTAAAGGTTCATTTAATATTTGTGAGAACGATGAGTCGGGTTAATGACTCGAGTATTATCACGTAATATATTTATTATATTACAAGAAAGTTATAATAATATAAATTATATTTATGACTATGCACAATAGTCATAATATATCGTTTATACAGTGTATTAAATATTTGGGGGTCAGGGAGCCTTTTCGGGTAATCTCATAATACACTATAAATAGGAGGAGACGCTCTCGCCAACGACTATTCTTTGTGAGCTCTTGAGTGCCTATCTCTCATATCTTGCTTTCTAGAGAGAGAAGCTCTGAATCCAAGTAATTGGATTAATCCCCCCCTCATGCATCGCAAGAATGACGATGTAGTGATCGTCGGAGCGTCGAAGGCATCATCAGATCTCCACGCTAGCACCCGGAATTCAACGATTGGTGATGCCGTAGATTTTTGAAGCACGTTTGGATGATCTAGAATAATTCAACTTCAGATTCTTCAAGCAGCGATCGCCGACGAAAAGTAGATATCAAGCACATATTCAGATTGAATCAAGTATTTATGGTTTAATGTTTTTTATGTTAAAACTCTTCACGCATGATCATCAGGCCTATATCGGGGTCGTGCTTCGCCGACGATGACGATGCTACGTTGATCGCCGATGAAAAAAATTTAAATATCTGATCCACTAACTTTCGTTGTATGCCTCAGTACCCATATTTGGTATCGGAATGACACATGTTGATTTTAAGCTAATAAAAAAATAAATTTGCATTAAAATCAACAGAGGGTGTCATTCTGATCCCAATGTCGTAGACGGCGTTTCAATTCGACATTGAATGACCAGTATGCGACCATCTGAAGTTTTGAATACGGATTGAAATTGCCTTTTTATGGATTAATTATGAATAATATATATATTTTTAATATATATGTTTTTATAACCCATAGGTTTTTTTGGTGAATCTTATCACCAGTGGGATTCCAATAGCTGAAATAGTGATTACTGACCACCAGATATTTCTCCATCGGTGTGCTTTTTAATAATAATTGTTAAACTAAATTATTATTAATTTTATCTACAACCTATTCAATAGACTAGAGATTTTTGATTGTGTGTGGGGGGTGGACTAAGATACCATCAGACAAAATGTTGGGTGTGGTTTTTTTAGTCAATTTTTTTTGTTTAAAAATAAAAAAAACGAGGGACCCTCCCACCCCCCCCTTTTGTCCCCTGTTTGTCGGCGTGTGCGCCTCCTCCTAGAGCGACCGATGCCCCACTCCTCCGGCCTCTACCCTGTCCGTCAGTGACCTCCGCGACCCCACTGGACTGACTCTCCTCCTGAGACGCACCCCTTGACTGCCAGTGTGCCACCCAACCTGTGTCAGCTGACTCACCACCCGACAACCTCGGTGCTGCCCACTACGAGAGCCCAACTGCCCCTCCTCTCTACAGCGTGCTCGACCGCCACCAATTCAAACGAGGTTGATGCCTAGTTGGCCAGATCTGCCTCCTGGTACAACCACTTTGAGCGCTCCTTCGCCGAGCGCCGCCGCTAGCTGGCCGGTCCACCCTTGCTATCTTCGGCTTCAGCCGCACCCCTCACCCTCCACATCGACTGACCATCCCAGATCTTGATAAATTCAGATCAGCCACCGCGCCCGATTCCACCGAGAGAAATGGCTACCACAAATCTTGTCGGTGTAGCACCTCCTGGTGCCATCTCATCTCCCCCATCCGTGCTACCCCGAGCGCTAGATTCGCCGCTCCTAGTCCAAGTCATGCCCCTGCCGGCCTCCGTTCACCCGAGGTAACCCCTGCATGGCTATGAACTGACCAGATCCGCCCCGAACAGGCTGAGGAAGGTCTGCCCAACCCAGAATGGGTTTGGGCGGACTTGTTTGGCCCAGAACACCCCTACACGGGGTCTGTATGACCTGAAAGAGTCTACGCGGGTTTGGCCCGACCCGCACAGGCTATGATCAGAGTTTTCAGAGTCCAGGTAAATTTTTATAATAAAAATTAATTAAATTAATTAAATATTTTTTTTGGTTTAAAATTTAATTTTAAATTGCAGGTTAAATTAATTTAATTTAGGTGTTATTTTTTTAGTCCAAACTCTTTTTTTTATATATTTTCAAAAAACACTTTGCAAGGTTTAGCATGGACCCACCCAACATTCAAATTCTAAATTCAAATTTCAAACTTAAGAAAAATGCCAGGTAGCCAAAATCAAACCATATACACTAGAAAGAAGGTTCAAAATTAAAAATCACAAATGATGGGATGAGCGCAACCAAAGCCCGAGGGAAGGACTCTAATGAAACATCGAGCCTTACACCTGCTATGCCGGAGGTTGCACCCTATCTAATGAAAACTCATCACCAATTGCAGCTATAGTCGAAACACCAGACAATTGACTTCATCACCATCTTCATCACCAGAAACTCCATCACCAAACATCATAATAGCAAAACCCTACTGAATCATTTCCCCAGAAACACCATTTGGCCTGCTGGTGGCTATACTATTGACACCGTTGTTGACAAACCAACACCTCGAAATCAAATCGGTTGCCACCAACCACTGCAGGATCGCCGCCCTCACTACCTTTGGATGTCGTCGATGAACCAACAACAAACCTTGATACAAAACAGACCAAAGAAGAATCCAAACGTGGAACTTCCTCCACTATAAAACAAAAAATGAACGACAACAACATGTTTAAAGCTGAAATCCACAAAACACAAACACCATCCAATGTTGAAACACCTTCAAATTGGAACATCAACACAGATAGAAAAGGGGTGACTCGAATACGATGAAATCATAAAAAAAAGCACATAAGAAAACCTGAATGAAACGAACCACAAAATCTATTCAAACCCCTTTCCATCAGAGTCCACAGATGTTTATCCATTTGATACCCACCGAACAAGGGAAGAATTCCAGGAACACTTTGGGCAGAAAGGACAACTACCATGTCCTGAGGGGACCCCCGAGGATGATCTGAGATAGACCGACATGACAGCCGCCACCAAGTTCTTACTATCAAACCAGGAAGTAAAATGGTGAAAGCATCGACAAGTGATGCAAGAAACATTAGGCTCGAAAAGCAGGAGGGAATGAATCGTGCATCTGGGAATCGAGACGAAGAGGCAGAGGTGAGGGAACCCAAGAAAACACCAAAATTGCAATAAGATGAAGGGAGAAGTAGCATCATCAGAAACATTTGAAGAAAAAAACTAGAGGCCAAATTTGGTCACGCCATCACCAGGAGGAGAAACCCTAGAAAGAGGAGAGACACTTGAGAGAGAGAGAGAGTTGGGTGAAAATGGAACCATCCAGAACTCCTCCCTTTCACTATAATTTAATTTTTGACATTAAAATTAAATTAATTAATGGGACCAAACAACGTAAATATTGAATGAAAAATTAGAGTGAAAATTTAATTCAATAAAATGCCCTCAAAAAATAATTTAATGCAAGTTTAATTTTATCTCTGAATTTAATTTAAATACCCAAGTTTAATGCGCATCAACTGATTATGAGCCATAGAAAGACCAATGTATGTGTGATACATGTTTATTTATTTAATTATTGCAATGCATGAGTTGTAATAATTAGTTTTTTATATGGATATCCGCGAGTCTTCTGTGTCATTATGTGTATAAGGGCCTATGTGTCCAATTTTTCAGTTGTATTTCATACTCCTAAGACCCCCTCGCTTGCGTGTGAGTATTGTTGTATAATAACAAAGACGAGCAGTGATATGCTTCATGCCAAGTTATGGCGATGCACCAGACAGGAGTATGTCACATCAGATGGGTGAGCGCTGCAACTCGAGTCGCAAGCGGCGTGACTTAAGGAGTTACCCCTTGGGTCTAGGATGATCCACTATTCACTCAATTAATCAACCATTAGTATCGGCTCATGATCACGTCATCATTTTATTAATGCATGGTTTATTATTTTATGTATGTGTAGTTTACATGCGATTACATAGAATCATAAACAAGAATGCACAGATAAAATGAACATGTGATGTGATGAATATTTTCTATTTATTGCATAGTCAGTTTTGAGTGTGATTACACAGTACCTTCTTATCAAATAGAAAATGATTTCATTTTTTTCATTTAAAAATATAAAACTCTCAAAGAAATATTAAGTTGTAATCACCTTCTATCATTCAAATTTAAACAAAATCGGGTGTTTGGGGTGCTTAACAACCAAAGTTGAGGGTGCCTCTTACTACCGATGAGTTCTTATGAGAGCGATGAGTTGACTTAACTAAAGTTGGTAGCAAAGAAGTAGTCAAATCTAGATTGCTACAACTTTAGAGGCAATCATTGAGTAAATAAAGTTCATGATTTTAGAATTTGAGACTTCACTCAACATATTAAGGAACTACGAGTTAATGTGGTTGGCCATTCAAATGCCTACCTTGAACTCTATGAATAGTAGCATAGCTAAAGCTTGTAGACTATGAGGAGAAGTTAAAGGATCCTTGACACTAGAATAATCAAGTGATTAAGTATTTCAATTCTAGTGTAGAGAGTTATTAGAATTTGATAAAATAGTGTGAGATATTTAATAATACACTACTATAAAACCAGGTTTCCGCAGCGCCGCCCTTTAATAACACTTTTTTTAGTAGTGCTGATAGGGGGGTTATCAGTGCTTTTTTTCCTAGTGCTGATAAAGTGTATATTTTAAAAAAATCATAAAAAATAATATATTGATATATAAATATATAAGTATATTTATATTGATATAAATATAATATATATTTTTTAAATATGTTTTAGATAAGTATAAATAAACATTTGCACTTAATATATAAGATATATATAGTGAAAATGACTTATAAAATATCTAAAAAAATTATTAATTAATAATTTTCTAATTATCAACGACTAATAATCATTTAATAATAATTTGAAGACACAAAAAATCAAAAAAACAATAAAAGATCTAAAATAAGTTGAAAACATAACTCAAACATCAAACGACCATAACTTGATCTGGATGTCCATTTGAGCTCTAAGAAATATCAAATCGAATCATGTGATGACCTCTATGCGCTGATGATACATGGAAACCTTATGTCATATCTTTCGAGGCCAAAAAATGCCTATAAGGCCTCCAAAACTGAGTTTTTAGTCCAGATACCCAATTTTTTTTAACATTTGATGGAATTTCTACCTCATTTCAGGGGTCTTTTTAGCCTTTTTTACTGGGGAATGAATTTATTTCGAGGGGTTACATTTATATTGATATGATGGATTTTAAATTTTATCATTTTTCACAATATAATGTTATTTATAATCAATTATATAACAATATATACATATTTTTTTTATATATTCACCCATAAAAATTTAATTTTATAAATAAATAATTAAACATATTTACATATAAAGTAGATTTATCAATATATAAGGCTTATCTAAATAAAAAACTAATATCATTTTTAAAAAAAAATACAAATATATTAACATTTATATACCTATATGATGTGTGTGTGTGTGTGTATTTGTGTGTGTCTGTATTGACAAACTAATATATATTATATATATATATATTCTAAACATATGTATATACATATTAATATATAATATTTGTAAATATATATAAATATGTATAATTATACTTACAAATACACATATAATATGTGTGTGTGTGTTGTATATATGCATTTATTTATTTATAAACACACACACAAAAACATGTTTTATAAATGTATTTAAAACTGATCTTATAAATATATATTAATATAAGAATAAATATACAAATAAAAAATATAAATATATATAAATAAATAGATATAAATATATATTAATATACAAATAAATATATAAATATATAAATATAACTATATATGTATATATATATTAATATATATATATATATATATGTTAATATAAATATATATTAATATACAAGTAAATATAACTAAATATATTTATAAATAAATAGATATATCAATAAATTAAGAGAAAAGCAATATGGTGGAGTGGTAAAGGCTTAGGTGTGCATGCAAGAGGTCCTCAGTTCGAATCCAGAGGAAGGTAGGGCGCGCGCGCGAGTGGAATAAGGACTAGCATTGTTAAAGGGTGGGTGGGGTGGTGGCTTGGGCATGCGGGCTTGGGGGTGGGGGGGGGGGTGCACTGTTGAAGGGGGGGTTCAAGCGCTA
Organism: Viscum album; assembly: GCA_963277665.1. NCBI lineage: Eukaryota > Viridiplantae > Streptophyta > Magnoliopsida > Santalales > Viscaceae > Viscum > Viscum album. The sequence goes on along the minus strand of OY728128.1, from coordinate 2,074,530,867 downwards.
TTGAAGCCCCTCCCTGATTTTAAGATTTTTTTAATGTTTTTTTAACTTTTATCAGTGCTTTTAAAAAAACGCTGATAAAAGGGGTTTTTATCAGCGCTTTTCTGAGCACTGATAAAAGGGACCCCCTTTTATCAGCACCTCGATTAACAACACTTTTTAGCATTGATAAAGGCCTTTTTTAGCACTGATAAAAGCCTATTTTGTGTTAGTGATAAATTAATTAATCAATAATGTCTAAATTAGTAATCCAGATAAAAGTATTAATCTGCTAGAATTTATTTTTGCAGAAAATGGAAAGTAACACCACAAATACACTATGATAAATATCGAACAAATTAAATGTCCAAACTAGCATGAATTTCTAAGTACAGTACATGCACTTGTGCATAATACTGTGATACATGAAATTCAAGGTGCTGGTGTCCCTATACCTATTAAGCCACCTCAAAAAGAGTGTGTGTAAAATTAATTATGGTATAATCATGTATAAATCATATGATGGTTATGTCAGTATGCTATCATCAACATATGATGTCAGTTGTGGTCACTGCATCATGACATGGGTGATATAACATGTAGTCTCATCTCCAATAAGTTTTCAAGGAGAGAGTGAATAAAGACATGAATAAGGTGATGATTACACAAGACGTGTAAATTGTAAGATGGATCATGATATTTCAATGGATCCCTTTCTCATATCATTTTCACCCATTTACTCCAGTTTCATTTTAGGTTACAAAATGAACAATACCAAGTAAATGCTTCATTACCTTTTTAGGTAAAGTTCTCCAAGTAAATAAGAATATTAAAGAAAAATTAATCTTTAGTTATTATGGCAAACAAATTAAAAGGCAAGGCAACAAGTCCAATGGCAAGAGTAATTCCAAAGACACATTCACAATGTCCTTCAATGAAATGAGGTTGGATATTAAACTGAAGGTTATTTTCATTATATATCATGAAATAATTCCATGGAAGATAAATGCAATGAACTGAATCAATGAAGAAAGTAATCACTTATTCTTCAGGAATATTCATCAATGTAATGTTTCTAACATACTTCTTGGGTATTACATACAATATAACAATCACATATTTGTATCGAAATATAGTAACCAAGTAAGTAATAGAAACATTATGAGAAGTAAGGTGTATTCTCTAAGCGATTGAGAAAGGGTGGTGACTAAGTCAGCGGTGAGAAGTGCAAGACTTTTATATTTCCAAGTGAATGATTCTTGTAGAAATTTTAATGAGTATAACCAAAACATTTATCTCATATTTCATTTGGACACAAGGAGACATTATTCCAAGTTTAGGAATGAATGTTGTTTATGGTGTAGAATACTCAAGTAATAGTTCAGTGATACATGAATCATAGGCGATACTTGATGAATATAAAATGTAAGACTCATTTACCCAGTTGTGGAAAGACAATTCTTTGTCAAGTAAAAATAAAATTAGACATAAATGATATACCCAATATGGTATTTAGACTCATTAGAGCTAAACACCTTAGGTATTAACAACATATATACTTTTTCAATTTTGGAAAAAGAAACCTTTAGAGATAAAGGTACACCACAAAGCTTTAAAAAATTATTTCAACAAGAGAGCGTGAACTATTCCAAGAGTAGGCTAGTGGTAAATATACTTCATTAAATTTCTTTAAGTAATTAAGGAATATAGAAGTGGAGCATGTTATTTTCATGATCAGAAGATATGAGTTGCTTCAGGCTAACATGATGAAGAATATATATTGACCAAGCATCCATCGATAAATATAATGTAGTGTGAATTAATTCCTAAACACATATCACCTTATCTACATTACAACATTGATTTTAATAAAGAGGATCAATGACGATCCTTACATGTTAACATTGATAAAAAATATAGCGTGGATAAATTACTAAACACACATTTTATTAAACACATCAGAGAGATGAAGTTCATAAAAGGAGTATCAATATTGAGATAAATAATCATTATAGAAACTTCCATTATATTTCAAGACATTATTCGCAAATAATGATGTTATCCCATAACCATATACCAACTATAAATGAAAAATGGATATCATATGAGTTACAGTATGATGGAAATCCATTATGTCATAAGAACATGTGTTAAGATGAAAATAGTTTGTTAGGATATAAACAAACTGCATTAAGAAAAACACAATGTGTATCTATAGTAATAATCCTAAAATTTTCTTATGATGTTACAAAAATTCCTATGATAGAAAGAGATAGTCAAAGTTAATGACTATGTTTTTATGTAAGGGTGCACATATCTACTTGAGATAGTGGGAGAAATATTGACTTGGGTTGAGTCAATGTTAACACTACTCAAAACTAGACCTATACTAATGGTTTTGGCCAAACTATTGGTATATGTACCATAAAATGACCCTATACCAACAGTTTTTCCAAAACCGTCGGTATAGGTGATGGTTATACCAACGATTTGGATAAAACTATTAATATACACTCTATTTAATGACCATATACCAATGGTTTTTCCAAACCATTGGTATATGTCCCAAAATTCAAAATACCTATACCTGTAGTTTTCCAAACCGTTGGTATAGGTATTTTGATTTTTAATGGATTATTTTATCAAATAACATTGAATAAATCATGAATTAATTTACTTATAAATATACATATACATATTTATCATATTATGTTTCAAAAAAATATTGTAACTTAGTGGTTAGGTCATTGAGATATAAATTGGAGGTCCAGGGTTCAAAATCAGTCGAGGTTTTTTTTGAATTACTTATACCAACAGTTTTCAAAACTATTGGTATAGGTATTTCATATTACCTATACCAATGGTTTGGAAACTATTGGTATAGGTATATACCACACCATACAAGCCAACGACCACCCAAACTGTTGTTATAGCCTATACCAATGATTTTGGGACCTATACCAACAGTTCCAAACCGTTGGTATAGGATTTTTTCCCAATAGTGTAGAGATGCACAAATATTTGGAATATGAACAAGTTACACAAGAGGCATGGACATGGAATGTTCTAGAGACACATACTATGCATGAAGGATAAAACCATGGTGATGTTTTTTTATTCACCACAGTCGGTGATCCATTATTCATTGCGAATAATAATTCCTATAAGTAAGCATTATATGACAATTAGCTAAGATTGAAAAGACCTATTAAAATTCAATAATGGATTCCATGTATCAAAGTGAAAAGGGGCTTATTATTTTGAATATCGTGGTGGGTATTCATGTGAGATGATACATGAGTGGTACAAGCGTGGTACCAATAGGGCTCAGTTGGTTATAACAAATCATTAGGCCTAAATCCACCACAATTTTACTTGTTATAGCTAATTTCTAAGATCATTTTATCGAGCATTAGATGTCAAGACCACCAATCTTGTAAGGTGTCTAAATGACACAATTAGAAAGGGATGATGACATCATAAAATTCCAATAGGGTTGTAAGTTACTAAAATATAGTTTAGGATTAATGTAATCGACAAGATATTAGAACATTCATTCGGAATGAATCAACACCATGTGTATACCATAGTTTAATGAGAGTGACATTATTTTCTAAGTATAATATTTTCAGTAACATATGGAAAACACCTATCAATCTTATAGTTAGTTAAGAACATGATAAAATAAATACTCAAGTGATTGACTTAAAGTAGCAATCTAAGTTCTAGGGAATAAGATCTATTGAGGTAGATCTAATAGTTGCTTTGACCTTGTCAATCATACATATACTAACATAGTATTGAAAAGTAAAAATTGGAACAATTCAAAAGATAATTGTTATTAGTGTCACGTGGAATATATCTCTCTAGGTAGACATTTCTGGGACATTGGGGAGATTAATGTGGTTAGTTGAATTCCATACGCTTTAACAATGGATCAATCACATATTTCATGATATGTAAAAAAATTGATATTACCAAGATATACTTTATAGTAGGCATATATCAGTTATATCTAGGAGAAATTCAAGGGAAGTAGTTAGAACTATCCATTTGTACTTGAGAAAGTTAAAGGATATGTACCTGGTAAGTGAAGTAGAAATGATACCAGTTTTTAGGGGAAAAAAACTAGTCTTCCTTGGATCAATACGATCTAACATCATAGTTAGGATAAAAGTGATGAGTGAGATACGATCATAAAATCCAATGGTATCCATATCTACAAATACTGAGTGCATTGTGGCTTCTGAGGCATCTAAGAAGCGGTGTTAAAAATGCAATGATTTATTCCAGTTCTTGGAATCACACCTCGTAAATAAATTATTATCATGATGATAATTCTATTACTAGAACTATCCAAGATGTCAAGTTTTGACAGTGAAAAAATGGAATACACTCAGGTATACATCTATTGAGAAGTTTTACTCAACGAGGAGAGGTTGCGCATAACAAAATAGCCACACGACAGAAATGTGGAAGACCCAAAAACTAAATCCATGAATCAGTAGAAACATGATCTTTGTCGTGTGATAGCTAACAAGGTCCGTTAGCAAGTTAGCTCTAGTGAAAGTGGGAGTGTCATAAAAGTTGGTGTCCTAGACCCAACTTTATTAGCACTTTTCAATTACCACATCATGTGTATAGTTAGATATACATGATGTATACTTACCATTATAGTGTAGATATTTTTTCACACACTATTTAATAGTAATTTCCATAGATTAATTATCATATTAAAAGGTTATAATAGATCCCATGCTATAATGAGAACCTTGAGATACTATGACATTAATCTTAAAAAAAGGTCTTATGTTCTAGATACATCATACTGACTGGACATAGTTGATGTTTGACAATCAAGTGTTGGGATCTCATAAGCATCAAGACTTCTTCTCATGAAGTTCGCACTTTGTGATCTCTATTAGTGAGATCACGAGGAAAAACCCACCAATATGAACACCACATGTTTTGGGCATCATTGTTTATTCTTATCTACAGACACGTGTATTGGTCTCCTAACTTGAGATCATTATCAACGTGTGACATTTGATCACATACTTTGATTCAAGACAAAAACCATGATAATGAAATCACAAAGAGATAGCTTGTGTTGGGTGCGTCATTGGTGGTATGACATTGGTTGAATGGTCAAGATAGAATTTGTCACTTTCAAGTTGAGGAAGTTATATATTAGGCCTGGTTGATCAGGATGGTAGTACCTTCATAAGGTCATGTCCATGAAAGTCGAGGGTAAATCCATCTAGTTAAATCAATAAATAATAAAGCAAGAAAGGATGATGACACAGGCGTGTGTCATGCTTTATGAGACATATAAAGGCAAAAGGATTATATTACAGAGTGTGTGTCTGTAGGTTGGTTGTCATTGTTATGAATACTCCTTATCTCTTTAGGGGTCTTGATGAATTTCTAGATTATACTCTTGGTCTTTGAATACTATTCACTACTATTTAGATAAGGATCTAGAGGGTCACACACAATAATGTATTCAAGAATTTTACCTATTACGGTGAATCGGTAAATAGAACATGGTGGGCTCCACCACTAGAGTCTGATATTTGTCCATGGATATATGATCACCTAAGGAATAAATAAATTTACATTATTCAAGTTAAGAATAATTGTTATTGAATTTATTAATTATATGTATTTATAAGTTTTAAAGTAAATACATGGAAAATATTTTGAATGAATATTAGTTTAAAATATTCATGGTTCATTTAATATTTACGGGAACAAATAATCGAGTTAATGGATCGAGTATTATCATGTAATATATTTTTTATATTATAAGAAAGTGATAATAATATAAATGATGTTTATGAATCAACATAATAGTCATAATATGTCATTTATATAGTGTGTTAAATATCTGGGGGATATGGAGCCTTTCTGGGTAATTTATTAATACATTATAAATAGGAGGAGAAACTCTCAAAAACAACTATTCATGGAAATATTTTTAGAGATTCTATCTCTTACCCCACTTTCTATAGATAGAATCTCTAGATCCAAGTGATCAGATAGAGCTCTCCCTCATGCATCGCAAGAACAATGATGTGGTGATCATCAGAGCGTTGAAGGTGTATAATCTAAATATGAGATGTAGATACTCAATTACAAGGGGTGGGGGGGGGGGGGTGAATTGTATGTTTAAAAACTTTCATTTTTAACCTTAAGGAAACTTTGTTTAACAAAATTAAACAAAAAATATTCACAAAACCCTATACTATCTTTAACAAAGAGATCAGAAGGGACCAAGGTCTGAATATAAAGATAATATAAAGAAATAATCACATAGGTATACTTAAGTAAGATTCTAACTTAAAGCGTATAGAATATTAAATTAGAGTTAATACAATAAAGAAAGTGTAAGAAAGTTACACTTTCTATCTTTAACAAAAATGCAACAGAATTTAAAGAACTCATAATTAAACAAGTAGCACAGGAGTAATGAAATATTTTAACCCAAAGATAAGGGTATCTAACAAGCTTGAATAAAGGTCCCTTGATTTATAATTTTAAGAAATTTTGTATTACCCACACTAGGGTAAACCCTCAATACGAAGATCGTTACCTATCTTGCTATTCCCACAAGCCCTCAATCTGTAAGGTGATCGACATCTCTGTCTTCCTTCAACTTGGAAGCCCTTGATTAAGCAGGTAACTGACACCTCTGTCTTCCTTTAGCTTGGAATCCCTCAATTGTATACAACAACAATCAGAATCGCACAAAGCAAACAAAGCTTGTTGAAGATTTAAGTAAGTGGAACAACCTATTCACAACTTAAACTCTTTAAGGATTTTGCATGAAGAAAATCTGGAAGAGCTCTCACAGAGTTTCAATTCTCCCAAAAGTTCACAACTATGAAAACATTCAAATGATTGGGTATTTATAGGTGAGATCTCCAATGGTAACATTTTCCTCCAACACTCATATTTTCCCTGAAATCTCAGAGGGACTTGGACTTGTGGAATTTGTAACGGTCATATTATAACTGAAAGAATAACACCATTTAGTATGAAAAAATAACTAACACAAGTAACATTAGATTTTCAATAATATTTAAGAATTCGAATGTAAGAAATATTAAGGTAATATAGAAACTTTAAGAAATTTATGAAAACATAATATTAAGGAAATATAGAATCTTTAAGAAAGTTATGAAATCATAACATTAAGGAAATATCGAAACTTTAAGAAAGTTATGAAAACATTAAGAAAGATATGAAATTAGATTCCAAGAGATTTAAAAATCAGATCTAAAAAAAATATTTAGAATTGGAATCTAAGAAACACGGTAAATTAGATTCAATTTTCTGAGCGATTCGGTATCTAAGAAATGGTGTGATTCAGAATCATTTTTTTGAGCGATTCAGAATCTAAGAAATGCGCTGATTCAAAATCGATTTCTCTGAGTGATTCAGAATCTAAGAAATGTGCTGATTTAGAATTGATTTTTCTGAGCAATTAAGAATCTAAGAAAGCACTGATTCAGAATCAAAAAACTGGGTGAATCGGAATGTAAGAAATATTTTGAGTTTTATTAAGGATCTGATTTATTTGAGTAACTATTCTGACTCAAGAAACATAATGTCAGACTTAACTATAAAACCAATGTGCATATAAATTTTCTTATAGAAATATGTTACATATAAATTTCCTTATAGATAGAAAGGATTAATAGGGAAATGTGTTTGTGATTTACAAAATATAAAGGAATGGAAAAAGACATAAGGAAACTTTTGACTTAACAATATCTCCCTTTTTGGAAAGCATAAACAACTATTTATGAAAATAATATTAAGTCCATAAAACTTCATATTTGAAAAAAACACATATCTCCCCCTTTTTTTATTACTTAGAGTGAATAAAACTAACTCTCCCTTAGGTTATGAAATCCCCTAAGGATCGTATTCTTGACTTTATGAAATTGTCATTTTTCTTAAGGAAACGACTCCCCTTTTCTTAAGGAATGTCTTCTTTAAGTAATCACCCCCTTAATTAGACATTATCTTACTTAGATTTATATTCTTTTTATAACATCTTCTCCCTTATCCCCCTTTGTGATTTTTAAAAAGTAATATAGGGAAGTATAAGGTACCAGAAAAGTTAGGAAACATACAATTCAAGACAATGGATAAAAACATTTTAATATTGAAAAGATTTTTGTACAACAAAATTTCATTATTAAAGGAAATTAGTCATCCTTCTTTGGAATTAATTTTTTGTGCATAACCTTCATCTTTTTCAGCTCTTTGTGATCATCTTGGAACTTCGTGATAAGCTCTTCTTGATCTTTGGTCTTATTTTCAAGAAACTCGATCTTTTCTTACTGAATTTGAATCTTATCATCCTGAGACTTAATATTTTCATCCACTTCATCTCTATAAGCATTTATTATTTTAACTTAGAGAGAAATATATTTGAGTTTCCCATTCAAATCTCTAAATTCTTGAAACCGGATGCTTTGCTCTTCCTTCACGTTCCCTAATAAACTGTTATAAAGATCTTTAATATTGTCCTCGTATTCTATGCAAGCTCCCTTGACTGTCACAAACTAGTCATAAAAAACTTTAAGATCATTGTTAAATTACTTTGACCACTTTGTGATTTCTTTACATGACTTATATGAGAATCATAATTGACAAAAAAGGTTTTGAAATCACCTTAAAGATTTACCAGTTTCTCCATGAAAAGAGTTATAGAGTCTGAATTCTGGTTTACTGATTCTTGAATAAGCTGGTATCTAGACTCAAGATTTGGAAAATAAGGAATGGATTTCACCAACTTCTTCAATGTTCGAACATCAAAGTCATCTCCTAAGGAAGAGGGAGACTATTCTGATTCCGATGCAACTTCTTTATATGTCTCAACATCTACTTTCTTTCCTTTTTTTCTTGGTAATTAGATTTTCTGTTTCCAGAACTACTTTCCTTTTTTCAGAAACTTGAACAATCATGTCACTATCATCATCACTATTATCATCAGATTTACTATTAGAATTAACTCGACCAACATAGTCTTCTTTATCAACATCATCTCCATTAATATCATCATCGTCGAATGAGATTTTATTTACTTTAGTTCAACAACATTATCTTCTTATTGAATAGATTTCTGAACTAAATTTCCTTCTGATTGAAGCTTATAAGAGGAGGCTTGGGATATTATTATCGATAACTTGTCTAACTGACTTTGCCTTTGAGTTTCATCTATTTATCTAATCTCTTCATCACTTTCTTTCTCTTCGCTATTCTCTTATTCTTCTTGAACTTGAAAAATTGGTACTGATTTTGAGACAACAGCTTTGCCTTTATTTACTGAAAGAGTTACTACAACCATTTATTGTGATTATTGAGGAGGTTCAATTTCTTGGAGAAAGGATTATGAAACTTGAATTTTTTATGAGGCCCTTTCTATATCTTTTAATAAAGATTGAACTATATTATCCTTAAAAAGATTCTTCTTAAGTTTCTTTTTCTTAGTCTACTTCTAAATATCTTCAACAACTTGAATTTTTAATGCCTTTGCTTCAGCTGGGTTTATCCCAAACACTAGACCTACTTCTTTTCTTTTCTCTATATCTTCTCTCCACTTAGCTATAACTTCATCAGGATAATATTTTTGTTTATTAGACTTTGGGGGTTTAGAAACTTGAGATTTCTATGGTTCTGACACTTGATCCTTTCTTTTCTTTGGTTGCGATTTGGAACTTTCTCCAACTTGGCCAGTTTTTCCCATAAGATCAAAAAACTTATTTGTCTCAAAATAGAAGTATTATTTCATTATTTTCAAAGTGTCATCACTTAACAAGAGGATATTAAACTTCTTGGGCTTTGAGATACAAGGAACTTTGAAAAGGTCTAAAGAACTCATGATGAGTTTTGACAAAATTGCAGGGAACATAATAATTTGTGGCTTGATTGTCTCGTCCTTTATCTTACTAATCATAAGAAAGATAAAATTAACCGGTTTAATCTTCCTTAGATTAATAAAAAAATATAATATGAAGATATCTGTGATTTTTAATGTGTCCTTATCTCCTTTCCTTGGCATTAAGAAACCTTGTAACCATAAGGTGATAATCCTGAAGTTAGCTTCAACATATAGAATCATATGATAAGGATAATATACTTCTCCATCATAAGGTATCTGAATAATGTTAACACCTTTCTTATAAGGAATTGAGTAGGTATTTCCATAACTCTTAAACTAAAGTTTCTCTTTTCCACCTTTAAGAAAAAATTCTACTGACTGATAAAATCTGATAACCAAATCTGGATACACCAGATCTTGTTCTCCCTTATTCTTTAAGATGTAAACATTCTCCCAGCCTTAAAACTTAATGATTTTTGAAATCAAGGAATCATATTTGAGAAATAAATCTTGACTGACTAACCTTTCTCTAAATATCACCCAATCTTTAAGTTCCTTATGACCAGGCATTGAAGTCTGGGAAGATATCTCCAGATACATTCAGAACTTTATAGAAGATGAAGGAAATCAGAACGATGACTTTGAAGGGTAGTAGATATTTATCAAGAATTATATAGAAATTGATGTGGGACATGAAGAGGATCCCTCATTTATATAGGCATCAAGGTGATGATTCATCTCCCTAGATTTATCTAATGGTTGAAAACACACAGATAAGATCCAACGGTTGAGATTAAGCCAAGGAAGGTGTACAAGTTCCAATATTTTGAGATTTTAAGGAAATAAAATATATTTAAGGAAATATGAATCCATTGAGGTTTTTCTTAAAAAAATATTGAAATAATAACATACATAAATGAAAGATAAGAAGTAATAAGTAAGAAGATGTGACTTTCGATGTTCTTATAAGGTTTGTTACTATTGGTAAGATTCTTTTTAGAAACCTTAGGTTTTGAAAAGTTTTGTTAGAGTCTGAAAAATTTATTATGAAATCTTTTGTTAAGGTTCTGGGAAAAAAATTCCCAAAAATACTTTATTAGGTTTTTAAAAAACTTTATTAGGTTTTGAAAAACTTTATTAGGAAAATCAAATGTACCCCCTATGAAAAAGAGTATCTTAATGTTAGGAGATGGTTTAAACAAAAAGTGGATATAAATTATTACATTATAGTTATCATTCCTAAATTTTGTTTAATATATTCAAATCTATCATAAGGTAATGATTTTTTGAAAATATTAGTAAGTTGTTCTTGCATTCTGATGAATTATAAAATAATATCTTCTTTAAGTGTGTGATCCCTAAGAAAGTGATGCCTAATATCTATGTGCTTTGCACGAGAGTGACGTGTAGGGTTTTTTATTAAGGTTATGAAACTAGTGTTATCACATAGTATCTGAGTTTTAGTAAAACTCATGCCATAATCTGTGAGTATGTGTTTCATTCATAACACTTGATCACAACAACTTCCAACTACCATGTATTTAGCTTAAGCAGTGGAAAGTGTTACAGAGTGTTGTTTCTTACATGACTAAGAAACTAATAAATCTCCTAAGAAATGACAAGTTCTAGATGTACTTTTCCTATCTATTCTACAACCACCAAAGTCAATATCTAAAAAACTTTAAAAAAAAAAATCATTTCCAGAAGAATAAAAATTTCCCAAGTCCATTGTTCCCTTTAAGTAGTGAAAAATTATTTTTCATAGCTTTTAAATAGGATTATTTTGGATTAGATTGATATCTTGCACATAAGCATACTGAAAACATTAAGTCTGGATGACTAGATGTTAAGTACATTAAACTTCCTATCATACCTCTAAAAGATGTTTGATATACTGGTTTCCTAGCTTCATCAAGATCAAGGGTATTCGAGGTACTGATTGGAGTAATTATACTTTTAGTGTTGTCATATACATACTTTTTAAGAAGATATTTAATATACTTATGTTGAGATATATAAGTTCCTTCTGGTTTTTAAGAAATTTGAAAACTAAAAAAAATGTTAACTCACCCATTATACTCATTTCAAACTCAGATTTTATAAGATTCATAAATGAATCAGTTAAGGATTTCTAAGTTAATCCAAATATAATTTCATGAACATAAATTTTAACAATTAAAACATTTTTCTTTTATTTATTTATAAAGAGGGTTGTATCAACAATTCCCTTAACATAATTTTTTTGTAACAAAAATACTATAAGTCTATCATACCAAACTCTAGGGGATTTTTTAAGACCATATAAAGCTTTGGTAAGTTTAAAAACATGTTCAGGATGTTTCGTGTCTTCAAAACCAGGAGGTTGTTCAACATAAACTTCTTCTTAAACATTTTCATTAAGGAAAACACACTTCACATCCATTTGAAAATTTTTGAAGTTAAATAATGTTGTGAAGACTAATAGAAATTGAATAAATTAAAGTCTAGCTACTAGAGCATAGGTTTCTTCATAGTCTATTTTTTTCTGCTGATTATAACCTTTAACAGCTAATCTTGCTTTATTTCTTACTATAATTACATTTTCATCAAATTTATTTCTGAAAACCCATTTAACTCAAATTACAAAAGTTTATTTAGGTCTTTCAACCAAGGTATAAACTTTATCCCTTTCAAATTCATTTAGTCCATCTGGTATAGATTTAATCCAATATTCATCACCTAAAGTATCATCAGTAATTTTAGGTTCTAATTGGGAAAGAAATGATAGATGCTCTACTTAATTTCTTAAGGAACTTCTAGTATTTATTGGTTTATATAAATCTCCAATGATACTATCACTGGGATGATTCCTTGGAAACAACTGACTTGGGTTTTGTAAAACTTGTTCATAAACAGAGCGTAGAAAATCTCCTGGAGTAAATACTTTAGAAACATTTTCTTGAGTATTCTCTTGATTAGAAGAATCTTCCATCAAAGGTTGATAATTAGTTTTTTAAAACACATCCGAAGATGTAGGTTGATTTTGTTTTAAAAAAGGATCAGTTTTATCAAATTTAACATGTACTATTTCCTCAACAGTACAAGTATTTTTATTAAAAACTCTATAAGCCTTAAAAGTTGTAGAGTAGCCTGAGAATATTTCTTCATCGGATTTGGGTGTGAATTTGTGTAAGTTATCTTTGGTATTCAAAATGAATACTTTGCATCCAAATACTCTGAAGTATGAAACTTTAGGTTTTCAGCCTATCCATAACTCATAAGGTGTTTTATTAAAAAATGACCTTATTAAAACTCGATTTATAGTATAACAAGCAGTACTTATAGCTTCATCCCAAAATTGTTTAGCAATTGAGTATTCACTCAACATGGTTCTTGTTATTTCTTGAATAATTCGATTTCTTCTTTCAACAACGCCATTTTTTTGAGGAGTTATTATGGCTGAAAAGTTATGAGTAATGCCTTTCTTACTATAAAAAGTTTCAAAATCTGAATTTTCAAATTCTCCTCCATGATCAATATGAATAGTTATCAATGGAAGTTTTTTCACATTTTTAACTTTGGCTGAAAAAGATTTAAAATAAGAAAAGACTTTATATTTTTTTCTAGAAAATAAACCCATGTAAATCTAGTGTAATCATCAACTAGAAAAAATACATAGTATTTGCCTTTAATACTTCCAGTTTATATAGGACCAAACAAGTCCATGTACACTAGTTGTAATGCATCAAAAGTTGAAACTTCACTAATAGACTTAAAGCTTGACTTATGTTGCTTGCCATATTGAAAAGGATCATAGACTTTTGAATAATCATATCTAAGATCTGGTAGATCCTTAAAAAGTCTTTTCTTAGATAGTTTACATAAGTTCCTAAGGTTACAATGTCGTAATATTCCATTTCATAACCAATATTGGTCTTCCATTGCACTAAGTCAAAGTAAGTCTTGGCTCCTAAGGTCTTCTAAGTCAAGTGTATAAACATTCTCTTACTGATGGGCAGAAAGAATGAACTCATCCTTGGAATTATGTACTAAACATTTATCATTCCTAAAATTCACAAGGTATCTTTCATCACATAATTGGATTATACTTATGAGTTTGTGTTTAAGACCTTTAACAAATAATAAATTTGAAATTAAGGATTTTCCAAGAAGTATAATGTTACCTATACCAATGATTTCCCCTTGAGCATGTCTCAGAAAGCGACTCTTCCACCTTTCATCTTCAAAATATTTTCAAAGAAGTTTTTGTTACCAGTCATGTGCTGGGAACATCCACTATCCATATACCATGTATTATTGTTGGCACTTCCTTTGTTTTTCTAAAAATAAAACAATTATACTTTCATAATCCAAACTTGGTTGGATCTAGAATCGTTAGAAAGTAAAATATTAGGTATCCACATTTTCTTAGAAAAGTAAGATTTATGAAAACCTAAGGATTGGATTTTGTTTAAAGAACAAATTTTCTCCCAATGTACACCACTTTGACACTTAGTGCAAAAAGGGGCACTTTGAGGTATAAAATAATTATGACTAAAAATAAGTTTTGAGTGAGAATAACCAAATCCAGAACTATTCCTAAGAGAAAAAATTTTTGAATACATTTTATCAAAATTTTCTTTATAGAAGTAAAGTTTGAAAAAAGTTTCTTTAAGGAAAATATTTCAGATTTTAGTCTTATGAATAAATTCTTATCCTTATAGTCATTAGTCTTAGTATTGGGGTTTGCATCTAAAACATTTTTCTTAGAAATAAAATTTTCAAGATCCTTAAAAAGTTTATCCTTTTTAGAATTAACTTGCTCAAGGTTTTTTGAGATAGAAACAATTTCAAGAGATTTTTCATCAAGATATTTAGAAATATCTGATACTTCTTTTTTTAAAATAGTAATTCTAGATTTTTCCTTTTCAAGTTTCTTATTGATCTTATTATTTTTATTTTCAAGTAACTTGGAAAACCTAGATACTTCTTCAAAAGAAGGTAAGTTATCTTCTACTAAGGATGATTCTTCATCTGAAGAAATATATCCATCATTATTGGGATAGTTATAATTTAAAGACATATTGGTTAAGGATTCTGTAGTGTGTAACTTAGCCATGAAACATTGATTTTCAATAGGTATTCTGGAAATAAGACCAATATTCTTTTATCTATAAGATTTATTATCTGAAGATTCATCAGATGAGTCTCTACCACTTGTACTTTAGGAATCATTTGACTTCAAGACTTTCTTTCCCTTAGGCTTATAATATATTTTTTGATTACTCTCAGAATGTCTATATTTACTATACTTTCTTTTAATCTTAGGATAATCAGGTTTGATATGTCCAACTTTTTTACATTCATAACATGTGACTTCAGAATCTTTCTTATCCTTTCTGTCCTTTTTCTTATATCTGTATTGGAAATACTTCTTACCAACAATCTTTTTCATTCTTCTAGAAAGATTGGATATATAATTCTCTACCCATTCAAATTCACTTGAGTCTGATTAAATAACAAATTTCTTAGACTTTATTGACTTAACAACTTTATCAGGAGTCTTGTATTTAATATGATTCAAAGTAGTTGTAAAAGAAACACTTCCATTCTTCTTCTTTATATTCTCAACATCTATCTTCAGTCTATTATCATGTTGTAAGAGAGTCTCAAATAACTCATCAAGAGTAGCTGTTGTAAATTTCCTTGAATCATCAATAACAGTTCTCTTTGATTCCCATTCATTAGGCATGATGTCAATAATCTTGTCTACAAGCATTTCATCATCTAAACCTTTTTCTACCATTGACTGCAATCTATTCACAATAGTCATGAATCTTTGTTGAAATTTAACTATTGGTTCTCCATAAATAAAAACAGAACCATGATAGTCTTCTCTAAGCATGAATCTTCTTGTTTCAATAAATTTTGAAGTACCAAAATGCGTAACTTCAAGTTTCTTCCAAATACTATTATCTACTTCATAAGAAGATATATGGCTATATATATTCCTGGTCATAGAACACAACAAAGTATTTCATACCATATATTTTAGCTGATATTCTTACTTTTCTTGATTGGTAAAAGTTCTGACCTCATTGTTGGGTATCTTATAATATCTAGTAAGTATAACAAAGTTATCAATACGAGTATTGATAACAAAAGTCTTTATTCTGTCTCTCCAGTATTCATAATCATTACCATAAAAAATAGGTGGTTTTGTGAGGTTCAAATTATCTAAGGATCCTATATTCATTCCTTCTATCTTTCAAAACAAAACCTTTCCACTCCACACATTGGTGTAGTGTGTATTTATAAACAAATAGTTTATATAAGAAACTATGAACAACTAGCAGAAGTAAACAAAGAGTAAGTAAAATAAGTAATGAAAATATACCTTTGATACTAAGTGTAAGTATTAGTACCTCATAGACCTGATCTGATACCAATTGTAGGATCAAAATATGATATGTATATACTCAATTACAAGAGGGGGTGAATTGTAAGTTTAAAAACTTTCATTTTAACCTTAAGAAAAATTTGTTTAAAAAATATAAATAAATAAGATTCACAAAACCCTCTACTATCTTTAACAAAGAGATCAAAAGGGCCCAAGGTTCGAATATAAAGATAATATAAAGAAATAATCATACAGGTATACTTAAGTAAGATTCTACCTTAAAGTATATAGAATATTAAATTAGAGTTAATACAACATATAAAGTGTTATAAAGTTACACTTTCTATCTTTAACAAAAAATGCAGCGGAATTTAAAGAACTTGTAATTAAACAAGTAGTACAAGAGTTATGAAATATTTTAACCCAAAGATAAGGGGATCCAAAAACCTTGGATAAAGGTCCCTTGATCTATACTTTCAAGAAAGTCTATCTTACCCACACTAGGGTAAGCCCTCGATACAAATATCGGTATTTGTCTTGGTATCCTTGCAAGCCCTCGATCTGTAAGGTGATCAATACCTCTGTCTTCCTTCAACTTGGAAGCCCTCGATTAAGCAGTTAATCAGAACCTCTGTCTTTCTTCAACTTAGAAGACCCCGATTGTATACAGTAACAATCAGAATATCATGAGGCAAACAAATCTTGTTGAATATTTATGTAAGTGGAACAAGTTGTTCACAACTTAAACTCTTCAAGTCTTTCACACAAAGAAAATCTAGAAGATCTCTCATAGAGTGTCAATTCTCCCAAAAGTTAAAAGCTATGAAAACATTCAAATGATTGAGTATTTATAGGCAAGATCTCCAACAGTCACATTTTCCTCCAACAGTCATATTTTAACTGAAATCTCAGAGGGACTTGAACATGTGGCATTTGTAACAGTCATATTGTAACTGAAAGAACAACATCGTTTAATACAACAAAATAACTGACACAAGTAACATTATATTTCAATAATATGTATGAATCTGAATGTAAGAAATATTAAGGTAATATAGTAACTTTAAGAAAGTTATGAAAATGTAACATTAAGAAAATATACAATCTTTAATAAAGTTATGAAATCACAACATTAAGGAAATATCAAAACATTAAGAAAGTTATGAAAACATTAAGAAAGATATGAAATTAGATTCTAAGAGAGTTAAGAATTAGATCTGAAAAAAATATTTAGAATCAAAATCTAAGAAACATGGTAAATCAGATTTGATTTTCTGAGCGATTCAGTATATAAGAAATGGCATGATTTGGAATTGGTTTTTCTGAGAAATTTGGAATCTAAGAAATATGCTGATTCAAAATCAGTTTTTTTGAGTGATTCAAAATCTAAGAAATGTGATGATTTGGTATTAGTTTTTCTAAGCATTTCAGAATCTAAGAAATGTGCTAATTTGGAATAAAAAAACTAGGTGTATCAGAATGTAAGAAAGATTCTGAGTTTTATTAAGGATCCGATTTATTCCAGTAACTATTTTGACTTAGGAAACATAATTTTAGACTTATCTATAAAACAAAAATGCATATAAATTTTCTTATAGAAATATGTTGCGTATACATTTCCTTATAGATAGAAATGATTAATAGGGAAATGTGTTTGTGTTTTCCAAAACATAAAGGAATAAAAAAATTCATGAGGAAACTTTTTACTTAACAGAAGGCATCGTCAGATCTCCATGCTAACACCCAGAATTTGATGATTGGTTATCCCGTATATTTTTGAAGTGTGTGTGAACAATCTAGAAGAATTTGATTTTAGATTCTTCAAGAAGCGATCATTGGTGACATGAATATGTTGATCATGACTTCATATTGAATCAGTTATTTATGGTTTAATGTTTTTGTGCTTAAAATTATTCACGCGTGATCCTCAGACCTATACCAAAGCTATGATTTTCCAACGATGATGATGTTACATCGATCACAAGTGGAAGAATTTTAAATCCCTGGACCACCGGTTTCCATTACACGCCCCAATACCTATAAGATACAAACCTTTTAAAGTCAAGATTTTTGTTGGTAAATGAAACCAAAAGAGGAAAGAATTTATATTAAATGTAATGGATATACCTACACGAAGGTATAGTGATCTACTCACTCATATCCATGGTGAAATGCCTTTGGAATTTTTGAAGATGTTATCTTTGTTGTTAACCTTGGTTTTTATTTGTGGTGATTGATAAACTGATCATCAAAAGAATCAAAACATGTGTTGGTGGATGAAGGATCACTGCCTACAACATTTATGAGAAGTGTTGAAGAGGTTGAGAAGGCCTGGAAGTCAGTTAGAGAGGATATGGGTTAATGTGAGGAAATTATGGGAATTCTCATATCCATATAGTCAAATCACATAGTTGAACTTCTCACATAACTATTTCTAGCGACATAGCTGAATGCTTATAATCCATTTAGTAAATTAATGTGATGTAGTTGAAGTAAACTATGTAGCCAATGTGATACACAAAGTCGATTGTAGTGATGTGTCCAAAATCATGTAGGTGTTTGTTTCTACATAAAATAACAGGATAGAAGCACATAATTGAATGCTTCTATGTACAAGAATTATGGTCTATATATCCATTCTGTCCACTGAGCCAAATAATTCACATACTCAAAATAATCGCAGATTCGAATGCTTCACAGAGATAATTTTTAGCTATGCATAGTCTGAAGTTCTGTAGGTATCCAAAATTCAAATATTTTGAGGATAAATTAAATTAGATGATGCTTGTGATTTAAAAGGTGAATATCATAGATGGAGAGATCATGATATTTGAATATCACAAGAAAAAAATATGACCAGAGTCTCTTAATAATTTAAAAGAAAAGTTGAGGATGTATATACTTTTGTATTGTGTGGAGGAATGAAGTTTGAGTCTTCATGAGATTTAATAAAGATTTGAAAGGGTATTCAATTTAGTTTGAATAAATTTAAGGAGGAAATATCACTAGTTAATATTATGTATTTTTAGAATATATGCTTCTGGTGGTGGATGAGATTGTGGTTATTTGTAATGCCCTCAACAAATCAAGGTGTGTTATTTTTATATTCAATTTATATTAGTGTTTTTCAGTGGGTTCTAGTCCATAGAGAGGTCGAGAAGAGGTTTATAGGCTTGTCGACAGGAGACCGAGACCACAATAAACTATTGTAGGTCCACCGTCTAGATGGTACATGTCCAGTGGCTAGCTGGTGGTGTCCAATGGCTATCTGATGGTGTCCTGCGGCTATCTGGTGGTGTCTAATGGCTCACCAATGGACCATTAGGTATATTTTTAATTAGGGGATGTTTTTTATTTTTTCTCACAACCTTTATTTCACCTCCCTCACTTCTAACCCTAACCCTTGGTTTAAATTTACAATGAGAGAGGCTTCTTGGAGAAGGATTTGGCTCTCCACAACTCATCTCTTCACTATTTTGATCATCCTTCACTGCATTGGGTATCTCTAGGTAAGTATAACATCGTTCAAGATTCCAATCATGGTTTCTCTTACACTTCATTTATCCTAACCCCAAAGCTATGAATCTGGGGCTCTTTTTAGGGTTTTGGTGTGTCAGGCTTGTCGCAAACAATGGTTCTTTGTGGTTTAGTCTCACCTCACCTAAGGCAGGAAATCCCTTACTATTTTATAGTGTTCTACATAAATATGCATGTATCTCTTGTGTGTGGGTAGCCCGAGAGACTTCTGCCTAAGGTTCTTTTTCTTCCGGCTAAACCCGTATAGGCACAATAGACCCTTTAGGGGGGGGGGTGTAATTGTTTAGTTGAAGTGGAAATTCCACTTGGGATTGTATTTCCACTTGGGAACTTGAACCATGGGTGAGTTGTTCGGGCTTGGTTGGGGCTAGTTAGGCCTGAATAGATGATGGATGAGATGATATTATATTTTCACTTGATTTTGATATTGTTATGTCATGTACTAATGCTGTTATTCTTGATGCTCATGGTGGCCTCCAAAGAACCTTCAGGATGGGCCAAGGTAGTGTGTTGTCCTCCTAATAACCTTTGAGATGGGCTGAGGTGATATGTCAGGCCTCCCAAGAATCTTAAGGATGGGTCGTGGTGATACAGTTGAGCTCCCAAGAACTATTAAGACAAGCCATGGAGATACGATCGACCTCTGAAGAACCTTCGAGGTGGGTCAGAGTGACATGGTTTACCTCCCAAGAATCTTCGGGGCGGGTTGTGGTATGATTGTGGTCATGACCTATAGGTTCTAGGCACAACAGAAGTGGCATATGAGGCATGCCTAGCTCAACTTTTTATCATGATCGATGATAAATCCAATATTTACACAACAATAATTTTCATGATCAATGAAACTGAATAAAAAAAATTGATAATAGAAAAATGCTAGAACCAAAGTGTGTGATCATCACATATTATTTATAATTAATTTAAGAAATTAAATAATTACATAGTAAGGAATTCTTACTCTGTTGATGGATCCACCAACATATCTACGTCATATTATCATTGTGTTATAGGAATCAATAGTAGATTCCCTCCATCGGTGATCTAAACATGTTCCATATAACACCCCAATATTTTATGATATTTACATTTTTAAATAAATAGCTTATGTTGCACACAACACCGATTTTAAACAAATAGTAATATACTATTAAATAGTCACTTGACCTTTGGAATAGTAATGTGACCCTTAGGAATAATAATTCAGCCAATAGAATAGTAACCTCACCTATAAAAATATAAATAAAATTTAGACATCTTATAAATGAAAATATTATATAATTATTTCATAGTATAAGTAAATAAATATTTTGAAAATGATAAGTTAAGTGTTGATATTTTTATAAAACAAAAATATTTATTTACAATTTTATAATTAATATAATGATTTAAAAGAAAAATTATTTTCATAAAATAAAATCATAAATTAATATTTTGTTTTATTATGATTATAATATAATTTTAATAGACCTTAATTATTTTTTAAAAGTGTTATAAAATCAATTATAATTTTAAAATTGGTATTTTTCAAGTAAATGATGTTTTTAATTAAAAATTAAATTTCTCATATTTATAAAATTATTTTAAAAAAATGGAGTTTATTTTTGAATTCTACACATTAAAAAATGGTTAGGGTGATTTTTTGAGATTTTTCTAAAATAGTTGAATTTTTGGTGAAGAGTAAAATACGATAATTTACAGTATAAGTAAATAAATTAATAATTGAGTCATGGATGATGTATGGATATGGAAAACACCCAGTGGTTTGAACTCATGTGAATTAGTTACTGTATTTAGTGTCATATCCTAGATTTTCCATGTAATTTTTTTGAAAATTTTATAGGATTATTTCGAGACCAGGCACTGAGACGACACGTTATTCCGAGGCTCAGGGTTCTCAGAATAAATTTTCAAAATATTTTTAAGTTTATTAAAAATATTGCATGTGTGTGGTTTTAGTAACTTTTAAATGGGTTCCTGAATCAAAAATTTGAGGTCACTGTTTAGCTCAAAACAAAAAGTTTACCTTAGGCAGAGCCTAACATCGGCCAGCGCAGGTCGTCTGTAGAAGTTAATTTATGGACGTTTTAAGAGAAAAATAAAATATACTTAAAAGTTATTTTATTTTATTTCTTCAATGTTACACAGCAACCCATCAGCACTGCGATGCAGTGACTCAATGATGCTACAACACAACATCGTGGAAATGCTAAAACACGTTTAAAATGCCGAAACACGTTAACACATTTACTCTAATTAAATAGAGGTAGGGACTAGTGTTAGAATTCATAATACTGGAAAATTTTCCTCGGAGTCCAGAAGTTTCCTTGAGGCAAGGATAAAGAATCTCTCTATCCAACAATGATGGTTTGGAGAACAGATCTCAGATCAAGTACTAACGAACAACGAACGCCAACGAACGATGGATCAAGGACGTTCATGGAAAGATTTCCATCAATAAAGAATTATCTCCTCCGAATGATCCTCTTTCCAGGTAGGGGGTTTATTTCCAAGTGAATTCTTTCCCCATTCTTGTTTCCCAATGACGTATTCAGACCAACCCACAAACAGGTTGATTTGGGGGTCGATAGTTCATATGGGATGGTTTATCTACTACAGAGTTTTTAAGGGTTAAAACTTGGTGTTTATATTATTGTTCCTTTCCATTTTTTTAATGAAACAGATGAATGTTGAAACAAACAAGGCCTACGTTCATCCCTCAGGTGTTCTTGGTGACTTTCCCATCCCCATCCTTGCGTTCTTCACCGACGGACCCATGTGGTTGCGTCGGGATTTTCCGGGAGGTTCCGAATGTGGCTGGACCCCCGGATAGAGGAAAAGATAATCTTAGTCCTATGGTAGTGATGGTGACGACTGGTGGTTTTCAACAACGTTCCCGATTTGAAGAACGAACCACCATAATAGCGGTGGCAGCCCATAGAAGAGGGAGTTGTCGGCAGCGCGTGGCAGCACGACCACCCGACAAGAGGAACCCACAAAATAGTGACTGAGGGTGGAAGATAGGGCCCTCAAATCGATGAAAGGTAGCCAGGAAGGGTTGTGTTGGTCTGACTGGGTTGGACCATACCCAAACCCGATTGACCCCTTTTTACTTAAATGACCATAACTTTCAAACCATAAGTTTGTTTGATGAGTCATTTGCGGCGTTGGGACCCTTGGGATGAGGTGTTCCTTTTGGGACACTCTACATGAACTTTCATGGAAGTTGGTGTATGAAATATTGGTTCGAGGAGTAGGTGCTCCTGAAATGAGCGCGTTAAGGACGAAATCCCGTGACTGGCTGTGGCAAAGATGCAAAGTTGGTTTCCTATGAAGATACAGAGTTGGTATCCTATGAATACATGAAGTTGGTATCCTATGAAGATGTAGATTTATTCTCTTACGAGGGTGTAGATTAGGTCTCTTATGAGGGTGTAGAGTAGGTATCCTGCGAGGGCGCGAGGTAGGTCTCTTGTGAAGACTGTATGTCTCATTGGATTTGGATATTTCTAGACTTTCTTAGTTTATGTATCCTGGTGTGAGATGACTCTAGTGACTCTATTTTCTATACTTATTAGAGGATACACTTCGTGTATCTCTTTGGTAGTATTCCTTGTGTCTTGATTTGTGGTTTGGGGTCTCTACTGAGTATTGTTTTAATCACCCCTGCACGGGCTTCACCCGCACATGTCACGTATTATGCAGATGATCAACAACTTTGACGGAGTCCTTGGTAGTCCAGAGATAGGTGGTGCTTCAAGGTGACCCGATAGAAGTGGTACTCTTTAATAACATTCAGACAGCTTACTATACCAACCCATCGGGTAGGGTTTTTTTTGTGAATGAGATCTAGGATCTTGTACTTTTATATTTTAGTTGGTCTTGTATTATGGTCCATTTGCTTTTCTATTTTGTAATATTACTCTTAGTGGTTATCTTAGTGGGATACATACTTATTTACTCAGTGTTTTCAATTTCATCCCTTTTTCTTGGAGACATGTGCGTGTGTAAAGGTACTTAGGTAAATGCTTCCCCTTTTTGTGATATTCCTACTCAGTGCTAGTCTCTAGCCCCTAGAATATGAGAGGTGTACTTGGGGTAGTCACGACACAGACCCCAAGGGATGAGTCGTGACAGAGTGGTATCAAAGGAGGTTGGTTTTACTTTTGTTTTGGGGCAATAGTGTTAAGTGTTTCGAGTTCGGCTTTTAGTCTAGGGAACCCAATATTGGCATGGTGGTTGGCGTATTCATACACCAAGACCTTGAATTATGATTTCCAACTCAGTACATGAAAACACTAGTTAAAAGGGAAATTAATGGTTCATGCATCATATAGTAATTGAGTGTGTTCTCATGTCCTTCTTGAGTTAGAGTAAGCTCACTAGGTATACTCTATTGATCATGGTACATCTTGTTTTGTTTCAGGATGCTTCCACATAGGCAGCCATCTAGGATTCTAGGGCACGACCATGAGGATGGTCCACTGATCGATGAGGAATTAGTGTGGGGACTGTTGCCAGAGATAACACCTCCCAGTGTTGTACCAGTGATACCACCACCTGAAGAGTAATAGTTCCTACTGCCATTACCGGTAGAGGATGCATGTAGGATCAGTGTGTTTCATGAGTTTTAAATACAATGACCTACCAGGTTTCAAGGTGATATAGATCCTTAGGTAGATGAGGATTGGATGGATGTGGTTACATGAATTTTCCACACAGTAAGAATGCATCTTGACCAGATGGCAGTCATAGTCGCAAGTCTTGTACATGGCTCGATGAAGAGATGTTGAAGATTTACGATTCAAATGCATGAGGAGGTGACCCTCTCCTAGAGAGACTTTGTACATCTCTTCAAGGAGGAGTTATTTATAGTGAAATTAAAATCTGTACATATATAGAAGCTCCTGCATCTACAGTAGGGTAGCCAGACGGTGGCAGAATACTTAGCGAGATTCATGGATCTTTCTCGCTACTCTATAGACATGGGGTGTGACCCATTATTAAGGGAACATACCTCTAATAAAAAACTAAACTAGGATATTAGGGTGTCAATGGTATCCCTTAACATCCCTACCCATGATGGGGTGCTGGATCGAGCTCTATTGGTAGAGAGATTTCTTGTAGAGCAAGCACCGACCGTGGGAGCTACCACTGGGCGTCAGGTGGCTGTGTCTTTGGTAGCAGGTAGCCGACAGCTGACACAGGGGTCCAAGAGGACTAGATAGTCCATGGGATGACCCCAGGACACAAGATCAGTAGTATGTGGATTCTAGGGAAGAGAAGGTCAGCCAAAATAAGGGTTGTGATACACGTGCGACAATCGAGGATATATGACAAGAGATTGTTCGACCAGTCGTACGATCGACCAGGAGATATTCTTGGGACCACCGAGGTAGTGGCGGAGGTAGGAACAGGGTGGTATGCTAGGTGGAAGATGTGGTAGAGGAGAATGATGAGAAATAGGAGGTGGAAAGAGGTTCAAGGCACCACCAACACCACCCCCAGGTGGTCCACCATGAGCTCAGGGAGCTGGTGGATAGGGGCGAGGCTAGCTTCAGGCAATGGCGGATTACGATCCCAAGAATTATGGGATGATTAGAGGTACAATTTATGTATTTTACACCCTAGCTACAGTTTTGATAGACATGGGTGTCATTCACTCTTTTCTCACCACGACCCTTGTTTAGGACATGAAGATTCTAGTGGAACCATTGACTCAATCCCTATGCTTAGAGAATCCTACGGGAGGATATTTGATGATCACATACTGGTGTCGATAGTATGACCTTACTCTTGGGGGAGAGAGTTTAGGTTGGGATCTCTTGGTGGAATCATCGAGGCATTACGACGTCATTCTGGGTATAGACTAGTTATCTATAGTTCATTCTAAGATCGACTATTTTAGCCGCACAGTGCGGTGTATCCATAGAGATGGGATTAGTTTTTCCTTTATCAGTGAAAAGGAAACTAGTGTAGCACATGATAGACTCACACGTAGGAGGGTGTAGCTAATCACACATCAGTTGGATACCATGACCCTTGGTGTAGTAGATAAAATGATTCCTCAGTTTCCTACAGTGGTGGATGAGTATGAGGACATCTTTCCAGAAGATGTTCCAGGACTACCTCTTCGTAGAGAGGTTGAATTATACATTGACCTATACCCTGGGATGACACCAATATCTGCACTGACATTTCAGATGGATCCCATATAGATTCATGAATTGAGGGTACAATTAGAGGACTTGTAGAGGAAGGGATTCATGAGATCCAGTGTTTCACCATGGGTAGCCCAAGTATTGTTTGCCAAGAAGGCAGATGAGATTTTGAGGTTATGTGTGGACTTTTAGCACCTAAATTAGGTGACTTTAAAGAATAATTATCCACTACCAAGGATTGATGAACTCTTAGATCAGCTGAAGGGAGAAAGATGGTTCTTGAATATAGACCTCAGATCAAGCTATCTCCAACTTTAGATGTGGGATGAGGACATTCTGAAGACAACTTTCAGATGTATCTATGACCACTACGAGTACTTAGTGATGCCATTTGGCATGAAGAATTTCCCAACAGTGTTCATGGGACTCATGAACAGGATCTTCCAGCCTTACCTAGACTGATTTGTAGTGGTCTTTATTGACGACATCTTAGTGTACTCGGCTTCTGAGGAGGATCACATGATACACTTGAAGATGGTCCTGGACTTACTCTGAGAGTACCAAATTTATGGGAAGCTCTCAAAGTGTTATTTTTGGATACAAGAGGTCCACTTTATGGGACACATCATTTCAAAGGATGAAGTTACAGTATATCCAGCAAAGATAGAGGCTGTGCTTGCTTGGGATCCACCCAAGAACGTTACCGAGGTGTGGAGTTTCCTTGGGTTAGTTGGGTACTATCGAAGGTTTTTACCTGAATTTTCTAGAGTAGAAACATCCATGATAGTCTTTACATGAAAGGGAAAAACTTTCATTTGGATGGAGAAGTTCCATGAGAGATTTTAGTAGCTGAGACAGATTTTGACGAGCGCTCTTATCCTGAGATTTCCAGAGGAGGGTGTTGAGTACATAGTGTACTGCGATGCATCAGGGACCGAGCTTGGTTGTGTCCTGATGAAGAGTCAAGTGGTGATTTCCTACAGTTTATGAAAGTTGACACCACACGATTAAAACTATGCAACCCATGATCTGGAGTTGGTGGTGGTAGTTTTCGCATTGAATATGTGGAAACACTACCTTATGGGAAAGCAGTTTATCATCTACTCAGACCACAAAAGTCTCAGGTATATCTTTTATCAGAAGGATATGAACATGAGACAATAACATTGTCTAGAGTTCCTTCAAGAATATGAATTTTATAGAGTCTATACTCCTAGGAAGAGGAACATGGTGACAAATTCTCTCAGCCAGAGATTGAGTTCACAGCTACTGAATGAGGCCTTAGAGTAGATGGACTCTCTTTAGATATCCTTCTTGGATAGAGATGAAGCAGCTTATCGCCAATCGATGGTAGTTACCCTTAAAATATTACAGTGAGTCATAGAGGCATAGCTTGGAGATACCAGCTGTGAGACTACACGTGCTCAGATGTCCACAAGGCATGCCCCTGATAGATATTCGAAATGTGGGGAGTATGTCATCCTTTTTGGAGGATACACAGTTATACCAGCGATGTTATGGGAGGAGGTGTTGAGGGATTTCCATACATCCCCTTTGGAGGTACATCTAGGTGTGGAAAAGATGTACCAGGACCTCCGACGTCAGTTCTGGTAGCTGGGAATGAAGAACGCATTGTCAGAGTTTGTTTCCAGGTGCCTCACTTGTCAGTAAGTGAAGGCTGAGCACCAGGTTCCAGTGGGTTTGAATCAACCCCTTGAAGTGCCAGAGTGGTAGTGATATGGAATATCAATATACTTCGTGATGATTTTACCATGTACATCCAAGGGGAATGATACTATCTGGGTGATCATTGACCAACTCACAAAGTCAGTCCACTTCCTAGCAATTCAGGAATAGGGTTCAGTAGAGAGCTTGGGACGCCTCTAAATACAAGATATAGTTAGACTCCATGGAGTCCCATCTATGATAGTCTCATATGTGACACATGATTTACATCCTGATTGTGGAATGGTTTGTAGTAGACGTTTGGGAATCTGTTGCTCTTGAGAACGACTTTCCAACCATAGAAAAAACAACCAGATGGAGCAGACCATTTCAGGTCTTAGAGGACATGATACATGCTTGTATCCTTGATTTTGGCCACAATTGGGAGGATCACCTACCCATGGTGGATTTTGCGTACAAAAATAGCTACCACTCCACCATCGGTATGGAACCATTCGAGGACTTGTACGGGTGACCCTACAGGTCACCACTTTGCTAGACTGACCCCAGAGAGTCAACACTCATGGGCTTGGAGCTGGTGCAGGCTATTACAGAGAAGGTGTAGGTCATCCAAGAGTGGATCAAGATTGCACAAAACCATCAGAAG
Organism: Viscum album; assembly: GCA_963277665.1. Lineage (NCBI taxonomy): Eukaryota > Viridiplantae > Streptophyta > Magnoliopsida > Santalales > Viscaceae > Viscum > Viscum album. Next base: position 2,074,502,587 of record OY728128.1, on the reverse strand, counting down.
TCCTATGATGATAGGTGATTAAGAGCCTTAGAGTTCAAGGAGGGGGACCATGTATTCCTTAAGTTCTTTCCTCAATGTGGGATGCATAGATTTGGCCGAGGAGACAAGTTATCTCCGAGCTTAATCAGAACTTTTTTGATATTGCATAGAGTGGGCGAGGTGGCGTACCACTCGGCTCTACCTCCGCAGTTAGAGTGAGTGAACGACGTCTTCCATTTATCCCAGCTAATGAGATATATACACAACCCATCACACATCATTTACTGGGGTGAGTTGGACGTTGACAATGGGGTGACTTTTGTAGAGTTCCTAGTGGAGATCGAGGATCGACATGAGAGGACCCTTCTTGGGTGATCGATTCCTCTATGCGCATTTGTTGGTAGCACAAGAATCTACAGGAGAGAACACGGGAGCGGGAGGCTCAGATTTATGCTTAGTATCTCCATTTGTTTATTTAAACATTTTTTTAGATTTCAGGGATGTAAAACATTAAGGTGGAGAGAATGTAATGTCCTGGATTTTCCATGTAAATTTTTTGAAAATTTTATGGGATTATTTTGAGACCAGGCACTGAGACGACACATGATTCCGAGGCCCGAGGTGCCTAGAATAAATATTCGAATTATTTTTAAGTTTATTAAAAATAGTGTGCATGTGCAGTTTTAGTAACTTCTAAACAGGTGACCAAATTAGAAATATGAGGGCATCGTTGAGCTCAGAACAATGAGTTTACCTTATGTGAGGCCTAACATCGGCCGGTATGGGTCGACTGCAAAATTTAATTTATGGATGTTTTAAGAGAAAAATAAAATATACTTAAAAATTTATTTTATTTTATTTCTTTAGAGTTACACAGTGACTCAGTAGCACTACGATGCAGCGACTCAGCGACGCTGCAACACAGCGTCACGGAAATGCTGAAACATGTTTAAAATGCTGAAATGCGTTAACGCATTTCCTCCAATTAAAAAGTGGCAGAGAACAGTGTTAGAATTCATAACATTGGAGAATTTTATATGGAGCCTAGAAGTTTCCCTAAGGTAAGGAGATGGAATATCTCTCACTGGTGATGGTGGTTTGGAGAATGAAGATCGGATCAAACACCAATGAACGATGAACACTGATGAATGAAAAATCAAGGACATTCATGGATGGATCACCATCAACGATGAATTATCTCCTCCAACTGATCCTCTTTCCAAGTAGGGGGTTTATTTCCAAGTTAATTATTTCCTTATTATTGTTTTCTAATAAAGAATGTATACCAACCACAAATAGGTTGATTTGCAGGTCGATCATTTATACGGGATGGTTTATCTACTACGAGGTTTTAAAGGGTTAAATCTTGGTGTTTATCCTATTGTTTCTTTACCTTTTTTTAACAGGATGAACGAAGACCAAAATGAACAAGGCCAACATTCATCCCTCAGATGTTCTTGGTGCCTTTCCTATCCCTGTCCTTCCGTTCTTCACCGACAGACCCACGTGGCCAGATCAGGCTTTTCTTAGAGGTTCCAAACGTAACCAGACCCCCGAAGTGATGAAAAGACAATCTTGATCCCATTTCAGTGATGGTGATGACTAGAGGTTTGTAATGACATTCCTGGTTTGAAGAACAGACCACCACAATAGTGGTGGCAGCCCATAGAAGAGGGAGACACCAGCGACGCACATCGGTGTGGCCACCCGGTGGCAGCCTCAGCCGGACGCGGTTCAGCTAGACTACAGCGGGACCCTGTGGGCCGGGTCAGTCCGACCGGGTAGAACCAGACCCAGACCCAACAAACCCCTTTTTACTTAAATGGATATAACTTCCAAATCGTAAGTCCTTTTGACAATCCGTTTGTGGCGTTGGGACCCTCACGACGAGGAAGTACTTTTGGGATACTCTACATGACATTGTGTGGAGGTTAGAGTACAACCTATTAGATCGAGGAGTAGGTGATCCCAGAACGAGCGCGCTAAGGATAAAATCCTGTGACTGACTATGGAAAAAATGTGGAGTTTGTCTCCTGTGAAGATAAGAAGTTGTTCTCCTACAAAGAAATGGAGTAGGTCTCCTGCGAGGGCATAGAGTAGGTCTCCTACAAGGGAGAGAAGTAGGTCTTCTTTAAAGATTGTATGTCTCATTAGATTTGGATATTCCTAGATTTTCTAAGTTTATGTATCCTAGCATGAAGTGACTCTAGAAAATCTATTGACTATAATTATTAGAGGCTACACTTCATGTACCTATTTGGTAATCTACCTTGTATCTTGCTTTATGGTTTGGGGTCCCTACTGAGTATTGTTTTACTCACCCCTGCACAGGCTTCGCCCACACATGTCATGTATTGTGCAGATGATAAACAACATGGGATGGAGTCCTTGGTGGTCCAAAGACAGGTGATGCTTCAGGGTGACCCAATGGATGTGGTACTATTTAGCGACTTTGAGACAGCTTACTGTACTTACCCTTCAGGTAGGGTTTTCTACGGACGAGATCCAGGAGCTTGTACTTTTCTGTTTCAATTGGGCCTGTATTCTGGCCTGTTTACTTTTCTATTTTGTATTGTTACTCTCAGTGGTTGTCTTAGTGGGATGCATGCCTATTTACTCAGTGTTTTTAGTTTTATCCATTTTTCTTGGAGACATGTGCATGTGTACAAGTACTTAGAAAAATGCTTCCCATTTGTGAGATATGCCTACTCGGTGCTAGTTTCCAGCCTCTGGACTATGGGAGGTGGGCTTGGGGTAGTCACGACATGAGCCCCGACGGACGGGTCATGAAATTTAGTCACATGAATCATCACTATTTCTTATATTGAGCCAAAATAGTATACTAATGAATAAAATAATCAAAAAACACCCCTCTCCTCCACTATAAATACCACTCCTCACCATCTCTTCTCCTCACACCTATTAAGCTTTGAAGCTTATCCAATTTTTACCCAATACTATTCCCAAGACTCTTACCCATGTCCAAGAGGTTTTGGTCTCAACTAAAGACCAAAAACAATTTCCCTAAGGAGGTTCTCAAGGATAATAATTCAAGAGGTAAAATCCTCTTTCATTTTCTTTATTTTATTTTCACTTTCTTTTCTTTTTTTATATACCCTACTCATATCCTCTGTCCAAAAATGCATGATTTCCCCAGTATCTTATACATACCAAAATTTTATTATGTCAATGTAAAATCCACTATCAAGTCTCTTATCCTCTTCCCTTTATTCTAAAAATGAAAACATCATCCATGAGGTGCTGATTTACAAACTTTGTGACTAACGTGTTTTCATTTTTAAATTTTGCCTTAAAGTCTAGTAATAAAACAATTTTTATGGTTAAAAAGGATTATAATATTTGTTTTATATCTTATTTAAAGTTCTAGAACCAATATATATACATAATATTAATTAATAAAATAAAACTAGTTCGTGATAATAGAAAATTCACCAAAATAAACTAACGTTCATCATTAACGGTTTATCTAATAAATCATCCTTATATATGAAAAAAATGATATATAAGACCATTTAATATTCTATATTTTCATTAATAACATAAAATTTATTTTCTATATAATTAATCCTATTTTACATGTACTTTTATACATGTATACAGGAGAACCAATCATGAAAACCAAGGGAACGAACACTCCAAGACGACGAAATTGAATCCTATAACTCATCAAAAAGACCATAAAGAAACTTAATAAAATTATAATAAATAAAATACATGTTTAATATGTTATTAATTAAATTATTTATGAATCTAATTTCATTATCTAGGACATTAAGTGCAAGTGCAGAACACTTTTGGACATAAGGTAGAGGATTCTCCTCAAACCTCCATTTTTCATTCAGGTTATGATTTCTCTCTATTTACCCCAATTTAATTCTTAATTATCCTTATGTAATAGTTATAAATTCTGTTTGTATGTTCCACATATATTTTCATTTCTCAATTATTCTTCCTTTGATGGGTAAATTCCTGTTTCATAAGGTTCTTTTTTAATTCCTCTCGATAAGCAAACCCGATTTAAGAGAACTTTCCAATTTCTTATCCATTTTCAAGTACTATACATGATCTATTTTAATCTACCAATATTTTTCTAAAATCACTAATTTTATCATGAAAAACTTTCTTTTTTAATTTCTAGTTTTACAAAAATAATTATGTCTTTTTCCATTTTAAGGACTCTTTAATATTTTCCTTAAACCGCACTAAAGAGGCTCATTTCTAAAGTTTCTTAAACATTCCTTTTATATATTTTCACTTTAGTTGGAAATAATTTATCATGATATTTTCATATTTTCCATTATGAATGTCTAAGTATGATTTAAATAAATTCTTTCATGGACTCCATTATGATATTCTCTTTAGTTATGGCTTATTCGCCACTTATTCCTTGTATTTGGTGTATGTATAATTCCCTTTAATTTGTGATCATCATCAATTGAATATTTAATTAAATATAAATATTTCTTATATAATGGATATTATTATTGTCTTATCCATGTACCATTTTTATATATGGTGTTTTTTTCAATGATGTTTTAATTAAGAAAATATTGACGAAACTGTATCATATACTAAATACGAATATTTTGATAAGTCATATTGTTCATGAATCGAATCTATATATAAAGAATGCTTTGGACTTGAAGTGATGGGTGGGTCCTAGTTATAAATATCCCCTTGATTCATTGAAATATATCATGAGACAAAACAGTTGGCAACAAACCCTTTATGTTTGTTTCCAAATAGAATCAGATGGGTTTTTACCCACAAACTTAAACTGTCTTGATGGTATAATGGTTCATGTGCCAGATACGTGAAGTCTAATAAATAAGAATTTTCTTCATTAAGTATTCAGTTATTACTTTATATGATATTTTCACTATGATAAAATCTATGGATGCATTTTCCTTCTCAGTTTATTGATGGCATGCATTTTTTAAATTATTTACCTTACCATAATATCTATGTCTTATTGGCTTTACTTCACTTATTATTGTTTCATATAACCCTTACTGACCATTTGAGATCACCCTTTTATTTTTTTTCCTTCCCCAGGCTATGAAGATGAAATATTTGAATAAGTGATAAGAAGAATTTTATTTTATTTTGTTATATACTATGTTTAATTACCAATGTAATAGGGGGACCATGTATATATCTAGTTTTTTCAAGAAAATTAAAGTAATTGATCCATGGTGATGTGATCTCTTGTATCTGTGAAATTATAATAAAACGATCACTGACTCTAGTCTACTGGGGTTGGGGTTGTTACAGTTGGTATCAGAGCAAGTTTAGTAGAAACCTTGTGAATTAGATGTTAAATAAACATGAGAATTATAATAAGTACTTATAGTGAATTTTGGCTCAATACTCATAATTATTATGAGTTAACTTAGTGTGTGACATTATTTAGTGATGACGCCTAATGTAAGGAAACGAATAAATACCCACAGAATATGTAGGGATTTCCCTTACGAGAAATCCAACATAGTTAGTGTTGGAGCTGAGCAGATCATGAACATATTGGGAAAACTTACATAGGTTATAAAAAATAACCATACTACACCTATATTGGATCATTTCATGTGAAAAAATCCCCCATATTTTAGTGAGACTACTAATTTAGTGATAAAAAAGTAGTGAATCAATTCCCTTGAAAATATATTTCTGGCATTATGATGTAATGAAAACGAAAAATTAGTACTGAAAATATATTGTCTTGAGGGATATATTGATCAATAGTGGTCATTGATCCAAAATACTAAGGAGGAAGATGAAATAAAAGACATGGAATTAATAATTTTAAAAGAAACATTCTTCAACAAATACTTTCCTCTTGAGTAATAAACTAAAATGAAGAGAAAATTCCTTAGCTTAAAGCAAAGGAAAGAATAGAGTATTTCAAAGTATTTATGATAACCATGGAAATGGTGAGTCCTCAAAGAAGAAGAGGGGAATGAATTAATTTAAATTAAGTAAAAATTATAGAAAGAATCATCTTGAGAAATGTTTGAAAGGTATGGGAGTTTTTTATAAGTGTGTAGAAAAGGGTCATCGAGAAAATGAATGAAAATGGAAGAAAAAAATTAATGATGTTCAATGATTCAACTATAATGAAATGGGATTATTCAAATAAATGTCCCAATCATCAAGGGAATATACCATAGACTAATTCAAGGAGATATGGACAAGCTTATGCAATCACCACAGCTGAAGTAGAAGTGACCAATGATGTGGTGGCAGATACAATAATACTATCTTCCAATTTAGCCTATACTTTATTTGATTTCGTATCATCACACTCTTTTATATTTACCCAATTTTATAAGAAAATTAGATATTTCCCTTTTGATTTAATAAGGGATTTTTCAGTCAAAACTCTTAAGGGAAGTCTCATTACAACAAAAATGTGTCAGGAAGTTCCCATTATGGAATATAAACATGCTTTATTTGATGACCTTATCATCATACCTATGGTTTAATTTGATATAATCCTCAGTATGGACTATATTTCAAAATATGTTGTGAGAATTTATTACAATAAGAAGGAAATTATGATTTGTGAGGAAGATATAAAATACCTTATCTTTAGTGTAGAAACTTCATCATATAATTCTTATCTAGATCCACCCTTAGTAGCTCTATTGAATGAAATTATTAGGGAGTAAGGGAAAAAACATCTAAGAATGAGGAAAGTCATCTTTAAATTGAGAATGTACCAATTGTATAGGAATACATTGATGTATTTTTTAAGCAATTACATGGGCACCCCCTAGAGCGTGAAATTGAATTTACCATTTATATAATCCCTGATGAAAGACCAATATCAAAGACTACTTATAGAATGCAAACTATGGAATTAGTGGAGATGAATAAATAACTAGAGGATTTGAGTAATAAGGGATTTATTCACCCCAGTGTTTCTCCATGGGGAGCCCCAATTCTCTTTGTTAAGAAGAAATATGGATCCTTGAGAATGTGCATTGACTATAGAGAAATAAATTATATTACAATAAAGAACAAGTATCCTCTGTCTCATATTGATGATTTATTTGATCAAATTCATGGAGATCAATATTTTTCTAAGATTAACCTTCATTCTGGGCATCATCAATTGCGAGTAAAGAAGGAATTCATTCCAAAGATAACTTTTTAGATGAGATATGGACATTAAGAGTTCATAGTAATGCCATATGGATTGACTAATGTACCCTCTATTTTCATGAATCTAATGAACAGATTATTCAAGGAATATGTTTATGATTTTTTTGTAGTATTCATTGATGATATTTTGGTGTATTCTAAAAGTTATGAAGACCCTGAGAATCACTTACAAATTATTATTAAGACTATCGTAAGGAAAGAGTTATATGGTAAATTTAGAAAGTGTGAATTTTGGCTTCAAGAAATTTCTTTCCTTGGACATATTTTTGTTAAGGATAGAATCTCATTTGATCATGTGAAGACAAAGGCAATCCAAGAATAACCTATGCCAATGAACATAACCAAAATACATAGTTTCATTGGTTTAACAGGTTATTATCAACATTTTGTTCAAAATTTTTCCTAATTGGCTAACCCGTTAACCAAGCTCACACATAAAGGGGTTACGTTCGTATAGACAAAAGAATGTGCAAAATGTTTTGAAGAATTGAAGAGAAGATTAGTCAATGCTTTGATTTTGACTCTACCATTAGGAAATGATGGGTTTTTGATATATAGCGATTCATCGAAGAAAGGATTGAGTTGTTTCCTTATGAAAAATGATAAAGTTATTGTATATTCATCAAAGTAGTTGAAGACTCATGAAAAACATTATCCAAATCATGATCTTGAGTTATCAGCCATAATATTTTCACTGAAGATATGGAAACACTATCTCTATGGTGAAAGATATGATATATATACAGATCACAGGAGTTTGAAATACATATTTACATAAAAAGAATTCAACATGAGACAAATATGATGGCTCAAGTTACTCAAAGATTATGATTTCTCAATATACAACTACTTAGGAAAGAAAAACAAGGTAGCATATGCATTAAGTAGGAAAGCTCATGGAATTATAACCCAAATGAGGATTGAGAAAGATCCTATGTTCATGGATATATTAAAGATGGATATGATAATTGTTATGGAATCAAAAATATCACTCATTTTAAAATAATTTCTAAACCATATTTATTAGAGAAGATAAATGATTTCAATCCGATGATGAGAATTTTCAAAAGAAAATTAAAGTTGTTAAGGATGGAAGATTGGCATAATTCGTGTATGAGGATGGAATTATGATATTTGGAAAGAGGTTATGTGTTCCATCAACACCTAAGATAAAAAGGTAACTATTAGATTATTATCATAGATCAAACTTCTATATACACCATGGTAGTACCAAAATGTATAGAGATCTAAAGGAGCATTTTTAGTGGGATAATATGAAATGGTAAATTTCTGACTATGTGTCAAGGTGTCTAGTTTTTCAACAAGTGAAGGTAGAGAGACAACATCCTAGAGGTTTTATACAACCTATACATATTACTATGTGTAAGTGGTATGAAATTACTATGGACTTAATCACTAGATTACCAAAAACTTCAAGAAAGAATAATGCAATATGGTTGATTGTTGATCGACTTAACAAATCTGCACATTTCTTCGCTATAAGGGAGGATTTTCCACTGGATCACCTATCAATACTCTATATTAATGAAGTTTTAACACTTCATGATGCACCTCTATTGATTGCATCTAATCAAGATACTCATTTCACATCACAATTATGGAATATCCTTTAGAAGGCTTTGGATACTGAGCTTCATATGAGTACTAATTATCACCCTCAAACTGATGAACAGTCTAAAAGAAATATTCAAACATTGGAAGACATGTTGATATCATAATCACTTCACTTTCAAGGTATGTGAGATCAATATTTACCTTTTGTGGAATTTTAATACAATAATAGTTTCTATTATAGTATTCAAAGGACGCCATATGAAGCATTATATGGAAAGAGATGTTGTACTCCAACTTGTTATGATGAAGTTGGTGAGAGGAAATTTATAGGCCCAAAACTTATTGATGAGATAATGAAAAAGGTAAATACTATTCAGGATCATATCAAAGTAGCTCAAAATAGGTAAACGAGTTATATTTATAATCAGAGAAAGGATTTGGAATTTTAAGTGGGAGATCATGTCTTTATGAAAGTATCTCTATGGAAGGGTGTCATAAGATTTAGTAAGAAAGGGAAAATGGGACCCGGCTACATCAAACCATTTGAAATTTTGGAAAGAATTGGTGTTGTAGCATATCGATTAGAAATTCCACCAAGTCTCTCCAAATTTCATGATGTGTTCCACATATCATTGTTAAAGAAGTACATTCCATACCCAACACATGTAATCACCTATGAAGAAATAGAAATAAAACCTAATTTATCTTACTGTGAAGATCCTATCGATATTCTTGACACAATAGAGAATGTATTGAGAAATCAGATGATTTAATTAGTAAATATTCTTTGGATAAACCATAAAATGGAAGAATAAATGTGGGAACCTAAGGATGTTATAAAGAAGAACCACCCTCATCTGTTTAGAAGGAAATATTCATGAAAATTTCAAGGTTGAAATTTTCCAAGGAGGGAAGAATATAACACCCCAATATTTTATGGTATGTATCTTCTTAAATAAATAGCTTATGTTTCACACAACACCAATCTTAAATGAATAATAACATACTATTAAATAGTAACTTGACCTTTGGAATAGTAATGTGACCTTTAGGAATAGTAATTTGGCCAATAGAATAGTAACCTCAACTATGAAAGTATAAATAAAATTTAGGAATCTTATAAATAAAAATATGACATAATTATGTCATAGTATATGTAAATAAATATATTGAAAATGACAAATTAAATATTAGTATTTTTATAAAATGAAAATTTTTATTTACAATTTTATAATTAATATAATGATTTCAAAGAAAATTTATTTTCATAAAATATAATCATAAATTAATATTTTTTTTGTCTTATGATTATAATATAATTTTATGAGACCTTAATTAATTTTTTAGTGTTATAAAATCAGTTATAATTTTAAAATTGACATTTTTCGAGTGAATGATGATTTTAATTAAAAATTAAATTTCTTATATTTATAAAATTATTTTCAAAAAAATTGAGTTCATTTTTTAATTCTACACATTTAAAAGTGATTAAGGTGATTTTTTAGAATTTTTCTAAAAAAGTTGAATTTTTGGTGAATAGTGAAATATGATAATTTACGATATAAGTAAATAAATGAATTATTGAGTCATGAATGATGTATGAATGAGGTAAGAACCCATTGTTTAAAAATAAAATGAATTAGTTAATTTATTTAGTCATAATAATCATCATTTTTTCTTATCTTGATCCAAAATAATAAACTAATGAATAAAATAGTCAAGAAACACCCATCTCCTCCACTATAAATACCACCCTTCATCACTTATTCTACTCACACCTCTTAAGCCTTGAATATTGTCCAATTTCTAACCAATACTATTCCCAAGTATATTCCCCATTTCCAGGAGTTTTTGGTCTCAACTAAAGACCAAAACCAATTTCCCTAAGGAGGTTCTAAGGAGAAGAATTCAAGAGGCAAAATCCTCATTCGATTTCTTTTTTTTCTTTTCACTTTATTTTATTTTTTTATATACTAAACTCACTTAATTTTTCCAAAAATTAATGATAACTCTATTATAATATATATAATATAATTTTATTATGTCAATGGAAAATCCACCATCAAGTCTTTTCTCCTCTTCCTTTTAGTTTAAAAAAGAAAACATCATTCGCGAGGTGCTGATTTACGACCTTCATGGTTGACATGTTTTTTTTTCAATTAGACCTTCAATGCTGGTCATAAAACCATTTTTATGGTTAAATAAAATTATAATATATGTTTTATAGCTTATTTGAAGTTTTGAAACCAGTATATATACATAATATTAATTAATAAAACAAAACTAGTTTGTGATAATTAAAAATTCACCAAAATAAACTAATGCTCATCATTATCATTTTATCTAATGAATCAGCCTCATATATAGAAATAAAATGATATATAATACCATTTAATATTATTTAAGTTCATTAATAACATATAATTTCAATTCTGGATAATATATCTCATTTAACACGAACTTCCATACATGTATACAAGTGAACCAATCATAAAAACCAAGGGAACGAACACTCCTAGATGACAAAATTGAATCTTATAACTCATAAAAAAGGCCATAAAAGAAATTAATAAAATTATATTAAATCAAATTAATATTTAATATATTTCTATTTAAATTACGAATGAATCTAATTTCATTATTTAAGACATTAAGTGCAAGTGCAGAACACTTTTAGACATAAGGTAAGGGATTCTCCCCGAACCTCCATTTTTCATTTGGGTTACAATTTATCTCTATTTAACCCAATTTAATTAATAATTATTCTTATGTAATCATCATATTTTTTTGTATGTTCCAAAAATATTTTCCTAGCTCAATTATTCTTCCTTTGATGGGGAAATTCATGCTTTATATGGTTCTTTTTTCAATTCCTCCTGATAAGTAAGCCCGATTTAAGGAAACTTTCCAATTTCTTACCTACACTCCCTAATATATTTTAATATACAATTATTTTTCTAAAAAACTAATTTTATCATGAAAATCTATCTTTTTTCATTTTTGCTCTTACACAAACAATTATTCCTTTTTTCGTTTTAAGGACTCTTTAATATTTTTTTAAAACCACACCAAAGAGGCTCATTTCTAAAGTTTCTTAAACACTCATTTTACATGTTTTCACTTAATTTGGACATAATTAATCATTATATTTTCATATTTTCTATTATCAATGTCCAATTATGATTTAAATCCATTCTTTAATGGACTCCATTATGATATTCCCTTTGGTTATGCCTTATTCGCCACTTATTCCTTGCGCGTGGTGTATGTATACTTTCTTTTCATTTGCGATCATAATTAATTTAAGATTTCATTAAATATACATATTTATTGTATCATTTATATTATTATTTCCTTATCCATGTACCATTTTTACATATGGTGTTTTTTTGAATGATGTTTTAATTAGGGAAATATTGATGAAAATGTATCCTCTACTCAATACAGATATTTTGATAAGTCATATTGTTCACGAATTGAATCTATGTATGAATAATTATTTTTAATTTTAGTAACATGTGGGTCCTGGTTATAGATATACCCTTAATGCATCGACATGTCTCATGAGACAAAATAGTTGGCGACAAACCCTTTGTGTTTGATTTCAAACAGAATCAGGCGGGTTTGTACCCACAGACTTAAACTATCTTGATGGTATAATGGTTGATGTGACAAATACATGCCATACAATAAATAATCATTTTCTTTATTTAGTATTCAGTTATTACTTTCCATGATATTTTCACTATGAAAAAAATCTATGGATGCAGTTTCATTCTCAGTTTATTAATGGCATGTGTTTTTCAAATTATTTACCTTGCCATAATATCTATCTATTATTGAATTTACTTCACTTATTATATAAACCTTACTAATCATTTAGGGCCATGATTTTATTTATTTTTCCTTCCCGAGTTTGTGAAGATGAAAATTTGAATAAGTGACAAGAAGATGTTTATTTTCTTTTGTTATGTACTATGTTTAATTACCAATGTAATAGGGGGACCATGTATGTATCTAGTTTTTTCAAGACTACTAAACTAATTGATCCTTGGTGATGTAATATTTTATATATATGAAATTGTAATAAAATGATCACCAAATCTAGGATATTGGGGTTGGGGTTGTTACATTCCATGAACCTCCAAACATCGTCGTAGGAATCTATGGGTGCTAACACAGTAGATCCTGATGCTTGTGTTGTTCATCTTTGATTTCCCTGAGAATCGATTCAATGAAGGGTTCTCTTCGATGTCTCTAGACTTGAGAGTGGTGGTGGAGGAGGATCCCTCTCTGTTATTAAGAGTGTTCTTGGATAGGGATCTCTCTAGAGCATTAAGTGGATTCTATCTAGATCTCGTTGTGCGCAAAAAATGAATTAGATCTTTTAAGAAAATAATATAATTGAGTTTATATACCACTGGGGTTTGAAAATAATAATTGAACACACACCCTTATTATTTTCATAATTCCTATGGAACCCCATATATTATTATTATTTCTTGACATGTGCTAAACTCAAGAATTAAAGTAAATATCATTTATTAAAATAATATTCAATATATATTATTTTCCCCTGGACCATTAAACTATGTCCTCCATTCCTCCATAATATTTATCGGTCCTTGAATAATGACTATTTATTTAATAAATAAATAACACTACATTATTCTTAAATAAATAAATAAATGTTATATTCACTAAATAGTAAATTAATATTTATTAAATATCATACTAACATAATATTTTCTCAAATAACTGGAGATAGAATATATTAAATCAAGAAAACATGAATAATTATTAAACCAAGTGCAAGAATAATATTTATTCAACTTGTTAAATAATATTATTATTTAACCAAATTTTGGATACACTTAGTGTGTGACCCTCTAGGATTCTTTCTCAGTGGCATTAGGAAAAACAACCCAAAGTCCAAGTTTAGTATCAAGAAACATGCCAAGGAACCCATAGGGAAATAATTTAATGTTTCAAAGACATAATACCTCATACAGACACCTACCATGGAATATAATTTCTTTATCATGATATCTTTAATCAAACAAGTTTCATGCTGGTGCTATCAACCTATGTGTTCGATATCTCTTTCTTTGATTTTCCAGAAATCAAACTTGTCTATAGAATAGAATGGATATGGATTTATTTAGGTTATATCATTTCCATCAAAGGGTATGAGATATCAACTTCTGTTAAAGAAAAAAAGGGAGAAATACTTTCTTGTATTATTCATTAATGAAATATTACTTGTGACACACCCAATATATCCTACCTCACCACAAATATATGTCATCACAGTTTTCATCAATACATCAAAGTATGTGACTTATAATACTCATTAATAATGATATTAAATTCTAATGATCAATACATACATTCATGGATAGGAACATCTAATGACACATAAAAATGTGGATTTCCTACTGGCGGGTCTCGTTCTCATAATTTCCTACAATAGAAATTATCAAGGGTGAACACCATAAGAATGTGCCTCAAAGTCCTTTGAGCCTCCACCCCAGATAGTCTATATCATTTTTGTCCCTCAAATGATTTCATCTAGCTATAGAAAATATATTTAAGAATACCATCGTGTCACTTTTGAGTTCTCATCATAGCGGGGAAATGTCATGACCTTTCAGTGTAACAACTAATATTAGGATATTATCATAGACTATGTTATGAATAAGATCAATCATGATGTGATAGAGAGTTTATTAATATTAAAAACGATGAATACAAGTTATCATAAAGTACACAAAAGTTGGTTCTAGGGAACCAACTCTAAAAGAATCCCACATTCAATATATGAAACTACTAACAACCTTCACTCCTCTAGCTATCACATTATACTCATGCTTATGATGAGATAAAACTTTAGTCAAGGGGTTGACCATGTTTAATTCTATGGGAACTTTGCTTACTGTAACTTTACCCCTCTGAGAAAAATCCCTCAAGAGGTGATACTTCTGAAGTATGTGCTTTGTTCGTTGGTGTGTCTTTGACTTTTTTGCAAGGGCTACCACTGTAATATTATCAAAATATAACATGATAGATTCTTTAATTCTAGGTACCACACAAATATCTTAGAATTTTTTTCATATTGAAATAGATTCATTGGCTACATCAGAAGATGCTATATACTTGGACGTCACTATAGAATCAACAACAGCTGGCTTCTTTGAACTCTTCTAGCTCATAGATCCTCTATTGAGAATAAAAACATATCATGACTATGAATTTAGATCACTCTTATCTATTTGAAATCTAACATCATTATAATCCCTGATGACTAGCTCCTCATCTCCTTCATATACCAGGAACAAATCCTTAGTTCTTCTCATATACTTAAGGATAACCTTAACAATAGACCAATGATATTCTCCTATTCCATCTTTATATCTTCTTACCATGATCAATGAATAGGAAATATAAAGTCTAGTACATCACATGACATACATGATTGATCCTATTTCTAAATCATATGGGATCTTATTCATTATCTTTTTCTCCTGTTATGTCTGAGGACACATTTTCTTAGAAAGATGTATACCATGTGACATTGGAACCAACATCCTCTTGGATTGTTCAATACTAAATATCCTTAATATCTAGTCAATGTATGTACTTTGACTTAATCCAAGAAGCTTCTCAGATCTATGATGAACGATCTTGATCCTTAGAATATAGGCTGCTTCATCTAATTCATTCATGGAGAAACACATGTTTAACCAGTCCTTAACAAACTATAAGACTGATATATCATTTTCAATAAGTAATAAGTCATTAACATATACTACTGGGATAATGATCGCATTCCCACTAGAACTCTTGTAAACACATGGTTTACATTCATTCTTAATGAAACCAAATTATTTTATAGCTTTATCAAATCAAATGTTCCATGACTTGGATTCTTGTTTCAATCCATAAATGGATCTCTACAACTTGCATATATTTTTGGCATCACCTGGAGTTACAAACCCTTATGGTTGTGTCATGTAGACATCTTCCTAAAGGTTCCCATTAAGGAAATATGTTTTGACATCCATCTTCCCAATTTCATATTCATGGAAATCTATTATAGAAAGTAGAATTCTGATGGATTTAAACATGGAAACTGGTGAAAAGGTTTCATCATAGTCAATTCATTAACTCTGTTTAAACCCTTTATCCAATGGCCTTACTTTATAGTTATTTACTTTACCTTACATTTATAATTTTCTCTTGAGTACCCATTTAAAACCTATAGGATTTACATCAAATAGTGCATTGACCAGAACCCAAACTTGGTTCCAATATATGGAATCCATTTCAGAATTCATGGCTTCTTTCCATCTTGTAGATTTTAAGCTCTCTACTACCTCTTTGTAGGAGAGAGGTTCATCATTGTCAACCAATAATGAGTCACCATCTTCAGTGACTATAAAACCATATCTCTATAGTTCTCTTACCTCTCTAGTGCTCTTACATATTACTTGTGTTTCAAGAACTACTTATTCCAATGTGGACTTGTGGAATCTGTTCCTATACCAAATCTTATGTATCTTAAACATCAACTTCATTGAAGTCAATATTACCCCCATTATCCTTTTGAGGATGTGCTCCCTCTCAAGAAATATGGCCCATCTAGCGATAATCACTTTCTTTTCTAAGGGGTTATATAGGGAGTATCCTTTTGTTTCCTTAGGATACCCTATAATGATACACTTTGTGCTCCGGGTGCTAGTTTGTTGTCTAAGGAGACCTTAACAAATGCCTCACAACCCTATATACATGTATGCGATAATATGAGTTTCTTTCTACTCCATAACTCAAAGATAATCTCATTTGTCGCTTTAGTTGGTACATGATTTAATATATATGTTGCGGTTTTTAATTCATATCCCCAAAAGGATAATGGAATATATGTATGAATTATCATCAACTTTAACATGTATAATAAGGTACGATTACTACTTTCACTAATACCATCCCACTATGATGTGTAAGGCGGAGTGAGTTGAGATAGAATTCCAAAATCCCCTAAAAAGTTGATAAACTATTGGTTAAGATATTCACCACCTCGATCCGATTGAAGATTCTTTATCTTATTTCCCACTTGATTATCTACTTCATTATTAAATTATTTTAATTTCTCAAAGGACTTGGACTTATACCTTCTTAAGTTGACATAAACATATATACTCAACTCATCAGTAAAAGTTATGAAGTAAGAACACCCACCTCTAGCTTCTACTGAAAATGGTTCACACACATAAGTGCGTACTAATCCTAAAAGATCTGTGACCCTTCACCATGTCCACTAAATGGTGGTTTGGTTATTTTTCCTTGTAAACAAGCACGGAATATTTCAAGTGGTTTTAACTCAAAGGGGTCTAAATAACCATGTTAACAAAGCTTTATCAAACGCTTATCGTTTACTTGAAAAATCTAGTGATTCCATAGCTAGGTGTTATATGAGTCACATGAACATGATTCATTATCTATTTATAATACTTGGTTTTTGTAATTTAATAAATAAATATTTTTATTTAAATGTGACATACCATAACATACATTGTCTTTATAAAAGAAAAAACTTTTATTTCCATATTTGAAAATAAAACCATCTATATCTAGGTAAGATACAAAAATTATGTTCTTGGTAATAATTAGTACATAATAAAAATCTTTTAAAACCAATATCATTCTTGTTGGAAATAAAAGGTGGTAGTCTCTAATGGCTAGATCAGCCAACCTCGCACCATTGGTAGCTCGAAAATCCACCTCTCCTCTAGAAATATTTCAGAATCTACTTGGTTACTACATTTAGATACAGATGTAAGCACTAAAAGTTATATATAATACACAATCTTTATATATTGGAATATTACACTCGATAATAAACACACATTTAACTTACCCTTTCTTATCGATGTAATTCCTCTTCCAGTGTCCTTGCTTGCCACATGCAAAACATACTAATTCTTTTTACTTACCTTGCCATTGGATATTTCTCTTCCTGGAAGAACGATGCTCAAGAGATTTAGACTTGTTATAAGTCTTGGTCTCCTTCATCTTGTTCTTCCTTTTCTTATTCACCATAAGTAATGTGGGTTTGTCATGCTCCATGTTCTTATCCACTTGGAAAATTAGGGTAAGAAGTTTCGAAATAATCTTATCATTATTTCTCATGTTATAATTAATAATAAAACTGGAGAAGGACTTGGGTAGTGAGGAAAGTATGATATTTGTGCATAACTCAACTAGGAATTTAATCCTTGAGATTTCCAAGCATTCAATATATCCAATAATCTTGACTACATGAGGCCCAAATAGTGCAAACTCTCCAAGATTAGTTATAAATAGAGCATTGGAGATCTCATATCTCTTTTGTCTCTCTTTATCTTGATAGAGACCCCAAAGGTGATACATTATTCTATATGAATCCATGTCCTCATGTTGCTTCATAAGCTCATTGGTCATATATGACAACATGAAACATTAAACATCTATAGAATCATTCAATTTTTTCTCATAGATAGATAACTCTTCCTCACTAGCCTCTTTACCTAGTGCTTCAGGAATATGTTCTTCTAGAACATACAATTTCCTTTTATGGAATAAGATAATGTGCAAGCACCTTTGTCACTCTTAGAAATTTGTGCTGGTGAGAAGGTTTTCCTTCTCAAGTATGGATCACAATGATATGTTTTAAGTCATATTTATTACTATTTCCACAAATAATATGATCAGAGTTTTAGTACTTTATCTAATAAAATTTAGACAAATAAATATATATTATATTTATTAATATCCCACTATTTTATCAAAATCTAATATCCCTTACTATTGGCTTTAGAATATCCCATTTCTTGGAAATTATAGTGGAAAGGATCCATATTCCCCTTCTCATCACCTCAAATTTGGTTAGTTAAGAAATTTGAAGGGTTTTAGGTAGACATTCCAAATTCCAACTGCATTAACTCACAGTTCCTTGATCTATTGAGTGGACTCCCCAATCCTGAAATCCTTAAATTGGATTTCTTCAACCTTTTCCTCTTAGTTACACTAAGTTATGCTTTGGTAGTAAACCCTTGATATTATTTTAGTTAAGTTAACCCAAAACTTCAAGTTATAATTCCCTGATAATTAAAAGCACCCAAACTTTGGCTGGTCAAGTACTTTGAACTATGGTTCAATTTTAACTTAAGTATTGGAAGGATATACTAACTTAATATATATAATTGAGGTATTTTATCTTTATGTTTAAATTTACAATTATTATCTTTATTACATGATTTTTAATATTAATTGAATTTACTTAAGTGATTAACCATGTCTTAGATAATTTTTATACATAAGTCAGTTTATTTTAGTTATATCTCACATGATTTTTAATTCATTAATTCACGCAACCACAAAAAAATATCTATAATGAAATTACCATGCAAATTGATATAAATAAAATAATAAATTGGTATGATCATGAGCTTTTACTAATGGTTAGTTTATATAGAAAATGATAAACGAACCATCAACCTAGGGGGAAAACACCTTGAACCATTTATGGTTCATGTTAGAGCTTTCCACTTGTCCACCTATGCATATCTCTTGGATTGATTTCATTTTGGATCAAAACTTGAACTACCTCCCCTGGATTAAGAGCTCCATCCATTACATATGCTTTTACTCATATGCATGCGAGAGGAACTAAATGATTGGTTAAGGGGTTTTTATAAAAGAAACCACTGGCACACAAGCCCTTACATAATGAGAGGAGGGATTACATGTAGGACAACAATTTAATTTAATAATAAATAAAAAGAAACCAATCATATATAAAGGTCTGGTCTATGCTCATGATCATTCATATACATGTAATTAATTATGCATTTAATAAAATTATCATTCAATTCTAATTATTCTTATTTAAGATAAATCACACTCAAATCAATTAATTATATTATTTAATTAATAAATTATTTTATCTTAATTATCATCTGAGTTTTATTTATATTTTCATACATCATAATTTTTAAACAAATTAAACAAATTTATTTAAAATAAACTATGTACAAAAAAATGTACCTTGGAGGCAACACGGTGAGTACCCATCCAAACTACCCAACATGTATTAAACTTGTATATTGTTTACTCTTAAGACACGTGGAATACATGAATTATCACATAATTTCATGGTGTGTACTATCAACTTAATGAACACATGGAACACATGGAACACATGGTATTTATGTATCATGTTATGATTCAATGCGCGTAGAGTAATAACTGTAATATGACATATACACGACATTCAGATTTGAATATTACGCAGAAATTAATTAGAAATTTATATATATCAAACTCATCACATGGAATGTACTATAAACTTAATGAAAAAATGAAGGACATGCTGATAAGGTTTGAATATTATAATAAATAAAATTTTAATTTTATGTAATTTGGTAAAAGTACATGTGGTGTACATTGAAGCTGCACGTCATGTATTATTCTCACTGTCTATCCGTGACAGACACCTAGGGACTCGGTACGTAACTATGCCATGAAAAATATTGGAGTACATGATGTGTATAGGGGATACATGGAATGTGGTCATCGAGATACATGGTCACCAGTCATGTAGAGTGTGTAAGAAGATACATGACCCATTTGTGACTAAAGGACTACACAACATGTACATAAGTTACACGACACATACTCCAGATGAGCATGTGTCAGGCTGGATTGGTCAACACATGGTGTGTAATTAAATTCACTACATGTTATAAATGCACACAACTTGAATTAATTTTTGAATTAATTCAGATTTCATTAAACATGGGTACACGACGTGTACCTCTGGGTTACACAATGTGTACTCTTGTGTTGTCTTTCCAGACTCCTCGACACCTCCATATGAGATCTTCAAATTTATTTTATTCATAAAATTAATTGATTTGATTATATTTTAAAGAAATGAAGGGGAATAAATCATATATCACAATTTGGATTAAAGAATGATTAAAGTGGAATTAAAAACTAATAACAAATGTGTAAATCAATCAACAATCTTTAAATAATTATGAATAAATTTTCAACCACTCTGATACCATTTGTAGGTTCCAAGCATGCCCAACTCTTTTTTTTTCACGATCAATGATTAATTCTAGATTTACACAATGATAAATTTTTTGATTAACAGAATTGAATCAAAGAATATAGACAATAGAAAAACATCAGAACTAAAGTGCATGATTATCACATATTATTTATAATTAATTTAAACAATTAAAGAATTACCATGAAAGTAATTATTTCTTTGTTTATAGATCTACCAACATCTATACATCATACTGTCATCGTGTTGTAGGAATCAAGAGTAGATTCTCTTTAGTAGTGATCAACACATGTTCCACAAACCTCTGAAGTTCTCTATAGGAATATATGGGTGTTAGAACAGTATATCCTAATGCCTGTGTCATTCATCTTTTATTTTCATGAGAATCACTTTAATGAAGGGTTCTATTTGATCTCTCTGGACTTGAGAGTAGTGGTGGAGGATGATTTCTCTCTGTTATTGAGAGCATTCTTAAGAGGGAGCACTTTAGGGCTTTGAGAAGATTCTCTCCAGATCTCATTGTGCATAACAAATGAATTGGATATCTTAAGAAAATAATATAATTGGGTTTATATACCGCTAGAGATGAAAAATAATAATTGTACATGTGCCCTTATTATTTACATAATTTTTATAGAACCCCATGTCTATAATAATAATAATAATATTATTATTTATTGATATGTTCTAAACTCACGAACTAAATTAAATATCATCTATTCAAATAATATTCAATATATATTTTTATCATCAGACCATTTAACTCAGCCCAATATTCCTCTACAATATTTATCGAGTCTTTAATAATGACTATTTATTTAATAAATAAATATCACTTCATTATTCACTAATAAATAAATAAATATTATAGTCAATAAATAGAAAATAAATATTTATTAAATATTATGCTCACAAAATATTCTCTTGAACAACTCATGAAATAATACATGAGATCAGTAAAACATGAATAATTATTAAACCATGCAAGGGAATAATATTTATTTAACTTGTTAAATAATATTATTATTTAACTTGTTAAATAATATTATTATTTAACTAAGATTCTGGATACACTTAGTGTGTGACCCTATAGGTCTCTTTCTTAGTGGCATTAGCCGAAGCAGCCCAAAGTATAAGGTTAACATCTAGTAACATACTAAGATACCCATAGAGAAATAAGTTAATGTTAAAAAGACAAAATACCTCATACAAATACTTACTGGGTAATATAATCCCTTTTACCATGATATCTCTAATCAAGTAGGTTGCATGCTGGTGCCATCAACCTATGTGCTCAATGTCTATTTCTTTGACTTTCTGGAAATCAAACTTTCCTACAAAACACCATGGACATGTATTTTTTTAGGATATATTATTTCTATCAAAGGGAATGACATATCAAATTTTGTTAAAGAACATAAATGAAAAATCATTTCTCACATTATTCATTGATGAAATATTACTCGCGATGCACCTAACATGTTCTACCTCACTATGAACATATGTCATCACAATTTTCATCAATACATCAAAGTAAACAACTTATAATACTAATTAATAATAATCTTAAATTCTAAGGTTAAATACACACATCCACATATAGGAACATCCAATGTCATATATAAATGTATATTTCCTACTAGCAGGTCTCATTCTCATAATTTCCTATATTGGAAATTACCAAGGGTGTACACCATGAGAATGTTCCTCAAAGTTATATGAGTCTCCACCCATGATAGCCTATATCATTTTTGTACCTCAAATGATTTCATTTGGCTATAGAATATGTATTTAATAATTTAACTCTCTGACCCTAGTTACCCAAATTCAGTGCATTATTACATAACATTGGCATGATCACAAGAGATCAAGTCCCGAAAGACCAATCGGTTTAGTAGCCTCAAAAGTATTAGATACATACATAAGTTTTACATTACATTATGAAATGAAAAATTAACATCGTGTCTCCTTTGAACACACTCATATCCACTATCCTATTCCTACAGGTTAGTCATAATATACTTCTTCGCATCCTGGGAAAAATAAGACATAAGAAAAGGAGTGAGCTTAGATGCTCAGTAAGGATAACAATATAGAAAAAACTATCATAGATAAGCATAAACATTTAAGGTAATGTATAAGACTAAAACACAAGCATTTTAAATATAAACTTTATCATAACATGGAGATGATAAATCAAATAATTTCATTTACTTATTCACATGGATATTCTACTAGTCAAATAATCAAATGTAATATCAATAGCTAATCTTATAATGATGGAATGCATAATTCCAGACATCATAAACACATAGTCAAGGCCTCATGCCAAGACTAAAAATAAAAATATTGTCAATGCCTTATGCCAAGACACTAGTTTGTCTCATGAGACCTACCGATGCATTAAGGGGTTATGGATGGCCCTTCCCGTCACTTATTACGTCCAATGCATTCCTCATATGAAAAGGGTGAAACATAACATAAACATTCATATTAAAATAACATACAAAATGTTAATACTTTAACCATAAACCATGAATGAAATAAAAATAGCACATCCACAGTCAAACATATCATAAAACTATCAATACAATATTGAATATTTTATCATAATAAATCAACTTCAATTAAACATAAAATCCAACAATAGATGTTGACATAAATGAAATCAATACAAAAACTATTTGATAGA
Source organism: Viscum album (assembly GCA_963277665.1). Taxonomy (NCBI): domain Eukaryota; kingdom Viridiplantae; phylum Streptophyta; class Magnoliopsida; order Santalales; family Viscaceae; genus Viscum; species Viscum album. Next base: position 2,074,479,041 of record OY728128.1, on the reverse strand, counting down.
AATATATCTCTCTACTTTTAAATAATTTAAAAGTCTCATAATTATAAAAGAAAACATTTATTTTGAAAATATTCATATAATATTGTAAGGGAAGCTTCAAAGGTGTTATAACGGAAGAAAATAGTCACACCTTCTGTATAAGTTAAAAAAATATTCTTACCTTAATTTGTCGAAAAGGTCATAAAGTACCTTGTTTGGAAAACGACGAAAATATTACTTTCAAAACATTTTATAAAAAGTCAAATAAGGGTATAAATTACTTTAACCCATAGTCTAGGAAATAGTAAAAATGTTTTGAAATACATTTTTAAGAAACACCAACGTGGATGATAAAGAAGTCCCAATATATACTTACGTATAAACAACCTCAGATAATAAAGAGATTGTAAGATTAACCCTTAATTTTTAATTTTCCTTAGTAGAGGGTTTTTTAAAATCCTATATAATGTTTAAATAATTGTTATTAAATTATAAAATAACCATATACATAAATATGATATCATATATGATCCTCTAATATTTCTTTGTTAATAATATTTCTGTATTATCATTGTTTCAAGTGTTAACTGATTCATTTTCCTTTATATGTTTTGTTAAGTAAGTAATGTTTATTATTGATAGGATGTATTTGATTCATATAAATAATGATATTAATTTCTTAAACATTATTTTTTTAATCATTAAATAAAAATTATTCTTTAATGGTTACGATGTGGAATAAAATCTCATCGTGTCGTGGAGACGGTAAGACGTACTTACGCATGAGTGACAATATCATTCTATTGATGGTGAAATAGTATGTAATTGGATGTTATATTATATATAAATAATAATTAACATGTTATATGTATTATTTACATCAATTATACTCATTATTATACCCATCCAAATAATGAAGTGTTGAATAACAAACTATACCATGACGTGGAGACGGTAAGCGGTACGTACACACGTATGGTGACTTTGTCATTCATAGGATGGATAAAATATCAAATATGGTAGTAACATATTTATAATAACATATTATTATGTATAAGTTACTAGATTTATTATTTTATTATGTAAACAACAAAGAAAAAGGAAGTGGAGGAAGAAAAGAACTTTGAAATAGGTGATAAAATAATTACTTCTTCTTCGGGTGCTTCCTTTTGATTTGAAAAAAAGATCTCCTTAGGTTGTATTTATGATAAAATTAAGGCCTCTAGGATTAATTCATGATATTTGGGAAGATATTTGATCAGGTTTTGTCTGATACAAATGGCTTTGGAGGTGTGAATTTAAGAGAAGGGGAAATACCCTTTTATTTGAGAGGTGAGGGGCACTTTAGGAAAAGCTTGAAATATTAATTTATTATAAAATGATTTTCGGTTTCTAATAGATCCAAATTGATTTATTTCAAGGATAAGGTGGGGATGTGTCTAAATACTCTCAACAAATAGGTTTTAGACATGTTTAGGTCACTATATTAACCTTATCTTTTAGACTTAACCCTTAGTTAAATAGTTTAACTTTTACGATGTCTTCTTTTATTTTTATATTACATGGTTAATATAGTTACTATAAAATGACAAGATAACCTAAAGTGGTTCATTAATGACATATGTAACATTATATAAGTCATTTGGCCGAACCTTATATTGTTAAGACTATTATATAATTTAATAAAATAATATTTGTTTTAAAAATTCATTTATGTCAATTTTGACACCATTTAGTATTTGGTTTTTGTCAAAGTCATTAAAACTTGATTACTTCACAAAAAATACATTTAATCAACCCTAAAATTTCATATTCACCTAAAAAATTATTTTATGGCATCAAAAGCTTCAATTTACATTTATTTTAATATTTATAATATTAATTATTTTAATCTTTCATTAATAAGGTAATTACTGCATCATCATTGTGTCATTAATAAATTTAATTATTTAATGTATAAAAATTATAAATAAAATACTATGATGTAGGAAATATTTTTATATTTCTAATGAATATTTATAGTCGAATTTATCTTATGTATAACCCTATATTAAAAATAATTTAGTTATTAAAATTTGAATTTAACACTTTTAACTCTTCTTTAAATAAAATATAATAAATATCCTAATCTAATCCAAGTAGATCAAAAAGGATCATATTTTTTTCCTAAGATTTATTTTTGTATAAATAAACTTATCCAATATAATTAGGACATGTGTTGGGGTAATTTTATATTATTATAATATTATTTTTACCTTTAATTACCCTATTTACTTTTAACTGTGGTAAATAAAATCCAAAAGTTACTATTCCACAAAAATTATTTTCATCCTAATAAATAACATTTTACTTACTAATAACAACTGTTTTTTTGTATTTTTTAAATTCAATTCACAGAAGCGGTAAAATTACATTTTATACAAATTTTCAAATTTGCCTAGAAGGTGGGTAAAAGACGTTAAAAAGTTCAATAAAATTTTATATATCTAATATTATTATAAAATTAATAAAATTAATTAAATTGGATTAATATATGTATTTTGTATTTATTTTTACTTTAAAACAAATTTAAATTTAAAAATAATTATTTAAATATAAATTCGGTTATAAATAATAACACAGTGTTTTTCACTATTCATCTAAAATTGAAAGTTTTTCAGAAAAATACAAAAAATTCACCCTAATATAATTTTGATATTAAGAATCAAAAAATGAATTCCAATTTGAAATAAAATTTATAAAATTTCAAAAAGTGGGTATTACTATTCATAACTGCTTTTTTAAACGGCTAGTTTGATTGGTCGTGGTGTGCTAGAACTCGAAGTTGCATACAACACAAGCTAGTGTATTATTAAAAGAGAAATGTACCATGGATGCTTGGGGTGTTACAAATAATATTTTCATGACACTTCTAGGTTCTCATCATAGCAGGGAACTATTATGACCTTTCAGTGCAATAACTACTTTTAAAAAATTATCACATATTATGTCACACAGAAGAATAATCATGATGTGATAAGGAGTTTATTAATATTAAAAATAATGAATAAAGGTTATAATAAAGTAAAAAAAAAGTTTTTTCTAGGGAACAAACTCCAACATGACCTGTGGGATAGGTGCAGACCATGGGTTATGCTTGACTATGGCAGTTCTGACAGACCATTCTTCCAACATGGAGTAGAAACAAGAGAGACTGGGGTTCATGGCAGCTTGGTAAGCGCATGATAACCCAATATGATTATGATTTGTTATTGTATTTATTTTATGTCAATTCATCCACATTTATACACTTTATGCATTTATGTTAAGGCATAATTGGTGGTGTCCTACTAAGGTTATTTAGACACCCTAAAAGGGAATCTTTATGTGTATGCATACTTTCTGATCCGGGATATGGCTAAGGGAAAGGGCCCCGTGACAGATTGCTGAGTAGGCGTTGGTGGGTGGGGATTGAGGAAACATCGGTACATACTTTGGGAGTAGTGATGCCTCTTATATTATTTCACTTTTTTCCTTTAGTACATTTAACCTCCACTTATAGGGATCCCTATTTACTACTTTTTATGACTATGGGTATTGTATGACACCTTTTTATATTCGTTCCATTTATTGATTCTTTATTATGTGATTCCTTTGGTTATTTATTCCATTGTATGCCTACTATGATATTCATAGATACTAAAGACATAGTCTCCCAATTTTTTTTCTATTCCCTCACCACTAGTTAGAAACCTTATGCGTATAGGAAGGCACACATGGGGTCATGTGTCACCTCATCCCAAAATTGGGTGTTTCGGTTCAAGGTGTTACTAAATGGTATCAAGGCTCCTTTTATTTGACTTATTGTTTGGGGCTTGGTAGAACAAAGATAGGTTGGATAAGACTGGGGTAGGGGAGTAAACCTATGCCTGTAAAACACTTGTATAGTGTACCTCTGAGTCATTAGGGAAAATGGTTTGATTCTATTAGATGTGATGTTATAGTTTCATATTGTTCTTGGGTATTGTTGTGTTGTTATAGTTTATGGGATTTTATTCTTTACCCATGGGTAATAGTGAGTGAGTTCATGTATCATGAGTAGGCACATAGATTCATATATCATACGCCTAACTACCTGTGATTAATATAGGTCTAAATTAATTAAATTCTAGTCAAAAAAATATTCAGTGTTTTCACAAATACATTTTCAATGAAATATAATTAATTTAACTTGAGAATTCTTATGATTTGTTTATCTTATAACTATTACTATCATTAAGGTACCATAATTTGGGATTAGGCCTTTGATAAGACCTAAGTGGGGTTATGCCTAGTGGATATGGGTAGCTTTAGGGCATGTCTCCCAATGCTTTCATGTGTTTGAGTTCTCCTGCTAATTATTCAAGTTTTGTAATGTTGAGTTTTTGAGGATGTTTTGAGATTCTGTTGGCATTTTAGATAATTCCTCCACATTTACACCTCATAGTTCCACCTAGAATTAGGGTGAGGAAAGTATTGAAGTAGGGAATGTTATTACTGTACGATCAGATGTTTAAGAGGGATAGGATGAGCATGCCCTATATGTTTCTCCTATGGTTTAGGCGTAAGAGCCCCTACAACCACACATAATCTGCATCATACTAGTGGGGGTGGAGGTTCCCAATATGGAGGTCCTTTTATGGGAGAATTAACTTGGGGATTTCAGATATAGAACCATCATATGTTCCAAGGTATGGGTGGTCCCCAAGATGTAAAAGATTAGATTGAGATCATTGAGAGGATCTTTGACCCAGTGGGGACTCAAGTTGATCTTCAAGTGAAGTTGGTGACTTTTATGTTGTAAGGACCTTCTAGGAGGTGGTGGGGTGTGATGATCTAAGTTGGGATACATGAATAATTGATGTGGAAAATATTTAAGGACCCATTATTTAAGGAATTATTTCATGAGGCCTTGAGTCTAGATAGAGATCAGGAGTTTATGGAACTTCAATAAGGAACAACATCAGTTTCTGAGTATGCGAGCGACTTTGGGGAGTTGATTCATTTCACTCTATTGTTGAATGGTAATGTGGATTAAAAGGATTGGAAGTTTGATATTGATATTTTTTCTAGAGGTGAGGTGTTAGGTTCAAACTTTTGACCTGACTACATAATCAACAATGGTTCACAAGGATACCACCATTGAAAAGGGGTTAGATGTGGATAGTACGATAGAGTTTCCTCCTTTTAGTAGTGATTTTTCGAGTGGTATGGGAGATCCTTGTGGTAGTTAGAATATGATATATAGTGATACATTCCATGGAAGTGATAAACATTCTAGACAGGGAAAGGGTTTATATCTTTTAGCTTAGGGAGGGAATCATCTCATGTGTTTCCAGTGTGGGAAGTTAGGGCATTAAAATAGTTCATGTGCTAGTTAGCTGAAGAAGTTCCATTCCTATGGAAGGATGGGGAACCTCTAGAATTTTTGTTTGAGGTTCCCTCAGTTTGGTGTGGGAAGAGGTTTGGGAAAGACTTAGGTCTTGGGGGATTTATTGGGAGAACCATAGATAGATAGCTGGGCTTCTTCAAGGAGATCAAGTCAGGGAACATGCCAAGGATACTAACAATGATAGTTACAGGTTCTACAGGTTACATTTCCTCAGATGATCCATGGTCACGGGGGAAGGTCCATGGATCCAAGTCTAGTAGGGTGTATTCACAAGATTAGGTTCCAACTGATGATGATGAGGGGTTGTCAATAATGAGAGGTATGATTATGGCAGGCTCTACAATTTTAGTTTCTTTTTTTTGATATATGGGCTTCTCATTCCTTCATTTCTACCTGAGTTGTTTTTGGGTTGGGGTTTCTAGAAGAGTTCTTCCCCAGTTTTTTTCTCCAAAAACCTCTTGGGAAAATCCTAGATCCTATGTTGAAGTGTCTCACATGTTTTATAGTGGTTGGAGACTATAGGAATTTGTGGCATTTCTTATTTCTCGATATGGTGAGATTTGATGTCATCTTTAGGATGGATTGGTTGATGTTCTTTCGAAATCACATAGATTTTTATAAAAGACAAGTGAATTTTAAATCCCCTAAAGGGGGTACTTATTATGGATTAGAATTTTGAGGTAGGTAGATTAGGGCTAGAATTTATCTAGATTGGGTCCATTACAACACAAGTGGTGAGTTTGGTGCTAAAAATGGACCAGATGAAGGATCTATCCATTTTCCTCTAGTGGTGGACCATTACCAGGATGTCTTCCTGGATGATTTATTAGTCCTTACTCTTGATAGGGGGATTGAATTCGAGATTAAGACCATTCTAGGTGAACAACCTATATTTATGCCTACATATCAGATGGAACTAAATGATCTGAGAGAGCTTAAGGTATAACTTGATGACCTGGAGTTGAAGGGATTTATTCTTCTGAGTACTTCTCCTTGGGGAGATCCAATTTTATTTTCTAAGAAGGCACTGGGAGTCTTCGACTTTGCATGGATTATCAGAAATTGAATCAGTTTAGGGTGAAAAACTAATATCCACTACCTAGGATTGATGATCTATTTGATTAGTTTAGGGGAGATCGATGGTTCTCAAATATTGACCTACGATTGGGTACCATATGTTGGAGGTTAGGGTTGAGAATGCGCCAAAGAAAACATTTAAGAGTAGGTATGGGTTATATGAGTATCTTGTGATATCATTCGGTTTGATGAATGCACTGGTGGTGTTCATGGATCTAATGAACCAGATATTTTACCCTTATATGGACTCCCTTATCATGGTCTTCATTGATGACATCCTAGTGTATTCACTGACCTTAAAGATGCCTACCAAGCATTTTGATTTTGTTTTGATCACACTTTGGGCACATCAGCTTTACACCATGTTCTATAAGTTCCATTTCTGGATAAAAGAGGTACGATTCCTTGGACATGTGGTTTTTGAGTAGAGATTTATATCAATCTAGAGAAATAAAAGGATGTTATGTCTTGGGATTAGCCTCAGAATGTGTTCAAAATCTGGAGTTTCCTCAAATTGGTCAGGTATTATAGACAATTCATTCAGTACTTTTTCTATATGGTAGTTCCTATAACAGAACTGACTAAGAATGGGGTCATGTTTGAGTGGAAAAGAATGTGTAAGGCGGCCTTCTATAATTTAAAGAGTAAGTTTATGTCCACTCCAATTATGATTATTCTAGACCTGTGGGTTGGATACATGGTTTATCATGATGCTTTAAGGGTTGTTTTGGGGTATTTTTTTTGATAAAGAGAGAGCAGGTAGTTGTATACGAGTCACGTCAGCTACGACCCCATGTGCAGAACTGCCCTACTCATGGCCTAGAGTTAGTTTTCATGGTTCATGCTCTAAAGTGTTGGTGGCATTATCTTTTCAATGAGAGGTTTTTTTTGTATACACTGACCAAAAAATATTATAGTTCATCTTTTATCAGTGAGACTTGAACCTACACTAGAGACCCTGGGATGAGTACTTATAGACTTTTGATTTTGAGATAGAATATTCCATGGGAAATGGGGACATTGTCATGGATTCCCTTAATAGAAAATTAGAGGAAATGAAAAAAACATCATAATAAGAGTGGAGGCCCATGAGTCTATTAGTGAGTTAGAAGATGGATGTTTCATAGGAACAAGAAGTTTTTGTTTTTTCTTCGTTGGTTATCACATCCTCCTTGGTGGACTAGGTCAAGGCCAACCAAGAATTCGATCTAGAGTGCCAGGTGATGCAAGCAAACTTGATGGGTGATGGGCCTATCCCAGGATAGTCCATGGATGGTAATTATATACTTAATTCACATGATAGGGTAGTCATACCCCCCTCAATGATCGAGGAATTAATGATGGACTCTCATGCCTCATAGTGGGTGGTGCATCCAGGTTCGACCAAGATGCACTAAAATATTAAACACCACTTCAAGTGGTTGGGAATGAATAAATACATAGAAAGTTTCATCGCTTATTGTATTATATATTAGAGGGTTAAAGCATAGCACCAGAGGCCAGGTGGGTTACTTCAGCCTCTTCCAGTGCCGATATGGAAATGAGATTAGGTGACCATGGATTTTTTTATGGGATTACCTAGGACTCTAAGGAGCTGATATTCCATGTGGGTAGTTATTAACCATTTTATAAAATTTTCACACTTCTTTCCCATTTGAGAGACTTAGTCAATTGATGAGTTTTGTGGAATTTATGCCTGAGAGATAATGCAGCTTCAAAAAATTCCTATGAGAATCATGTCAGATCAAGAAAATCATTTCACATCACAATTTGGTAGGGACTGTAGAAGGCACTGAGGACATAGTTGAAGTTGAACATTTTATATCACCCACAAACAAACAAAAAATCTTAGAGGACGTGTCACGAACCAGCCTGAGTTGACCCTGAACCGGTCACCCAGGCCAGCCCGAGACAAGTCCCGAGAGGCGTTCCTGATCCTCCCGGGATGGTGACAAGCACCAAGGGCATCAATAGTGTACACAAGGGAATGATTTCTCCCATACATAAACAATCAAACAAACAGCGGAAATAAACGAACATCCCAAAATGAATTTATATAAAAATTGAACTAAATTTTATTTGTACAAGAAACTAAAATTAGAAAAAAAACCAACAACTCAACTAAACAAACCCGATGAACAACTACATCCATGTGACACTTATGGTCACTCTCCAACACAATGATAAAATGTCACCCAAGGTGATCAAACTAAAGATGAAACCTGCACAAGGGCTAAAAAAAGAAGAAGACTATAGGCGTGAGTATTAAAACTCAGTAGGTTAGCCCGATATTCTATTCCCAATGCACATTCCTTTAAAATAAAAGAAACATCAGTTTATAGATTTAAATTCAAGATTTGAAAGTATGGTTTTCAAATGAGGTTCCATGCTATAATAATTATCAGACAAAAACATGCATGTTTAATAAACAAAAATGCAAGTAACAATTCTTTTCAAAGAGGTGAAACTTCAAAATGAAAATAGTTTTCAAGAGGGCTGCTTTAAAGAATTTTAACATTCAAATAAATAAAACATACTACTGAATTTACCAACCAAACACACTGTATGCCGACAGTGAGTACAAAATAGCCAATGAGCACTAGTCACGGGAATACCCCTAGGCACTAGTTAGTTGTGAGCCCCAGGTACCTCGTATCTCGGTGAAAGTAACCATAATAAATATCCGTTCTCGTGCACGAGCCACTGGTAGGGAACATACCCATAACCTAGTGGTCCCCAATCATCATCATCATCATAGTTTAGTTAGTGTTGTCATCGTCAAACTTTCTACGTGAAACAGGGGCCAACCCCCACAGAATCACTAGCATACTAATACACGTCCGCCCACCTAGATACCCGGGATTCCATTTAGTGATCAATCAAGTTACACATATTATAAAATACACATTTCACATCCAAATTCCATTCCAAAACCATAAAAAAACAAACAGCCCATAATCTTTCTTCACATTTCTTACACTAATCAACAAACCGCTAAATATTTTGGTAAAACAATTTCATGAAGTGTATTGAGGCTTTGCACATAAAACTCTTTAAAAAACACTCTTTAAATTATAAAAACACATCATAACCAAACCAAATCATATTTGGAATCCCAATAAACATTTAATAAAATCATTTAATGGACCATAAAATAATCCCAATTTCACAACTTGTTATATACAAGTAAAACACTCCTTCATTTCTAGGAAATTCCAAACGGGCCTTTAAACATTTTCTCAAAACTAACATTTGATGAAGGTATGAATTTTAATTTTATTAAGGATCTGTATAAACATCATTTACAGTAGCAAACCTCATTCATAAATCTCTTATAATACTCAGGTTACATATTCAAAACACAACCATTTTCATAAAGATGTGAAACGATCCATTTTTGGGAAACTCGGGCCAAAATATGTTGTAAATCAAAACCCACTTGTTTGTAAAAACAAATCCAAATTGGAAATCAATATAAGTACCCAAAAATACCATTTATAATTCTTCCAATTCATTTATAAATCCAATCAAATAACTTTTAAATCACACATCACACATAAAAGCCAACCGGGAAATTTACCGAACACATGTCATGCCCTTTTTAAACAAAACAATTTATTTTATGTACATGAAAAGGAATAAAACACCAATTGAATGTCATATTTTCATTCAAGATACTGTAACATGTTAAAAATACCATAAACCAGATTATAAACCTCAAAAATATTTTCAAAAGATAATGGAACATTTAAACAAACACTTGTTGAGCACTTTCATGACAAAACAACACTACCTTTCACATAACAGTGATTAAACAACGACTTTACACACCAAGAAAATTATAAAAAGGATTAAAAACAATAATAAACATTTATATCAGTATAGGATAATATTAAAATGATGAAACTTCTATGATAAAGTCATGTGCAAGAGATATCCTACCTCAAATCTTTAGCGTAATTGAATGCACACCCGAAATCACCCGCCACGAGTTTATAAGCCCTAAAACTATAAATAATAGACCTAAACAAACATAAAACCCATAAAAAAATTTTTATAACAAAACCCTAGGTCGATCAAGACTAGGGTAAAATATAAAACCAAGAAATAATGAAAGGAGGGGGAAGAGGAAGAAGAAAGGAGAAGGAATCTCACCTTTCATCCTAGAAAACTCTTCGTCTTACATTAGATCTGAAGACCTAGAGAAAAGGTAATGGCTTGAAAATTCTTGGAGAGACTCCTAATGTCTGGAAGAACCAGGGGAAGAATATTGGTGGCTAAAATAGTACGAATTGATTGATTTATTAATGATAAAATATATCTTGACAATTCTGGGCGATTTGAGGTTTCCTGAGAATTTTCGCCCTAATCCGAGACCCACATGAGCTACAAAGAGGTAAAATAGATTATGAGGGTTATTATAGGGTTATTGGCTTCGAGGGGGAGGTGGAATCACCGAAAAATAGTAAAAAATGAAAAAGATATAAATGAAACAAATTATTTTTTTTAAAACAGGAAATGGTCCCATGGGCTGGCCCAATACCTAAATAAGTAACCCAAATTCACCCAGCTTATGAATTTATAATGGGTCCAAAAGGATAAATAAATTTTAATATATCAGTATAGTACAAGTGGTAAGTTGAATGGGTGAAAAAGGATGAAAAACAAAAGAGTTATAAAAGAAACAAATTCAGTTTTTAAAACTGGGAATGGGCTCACGGTTGGCCCAAATCATGAAGTAACCACCCTTTCTTCAAAAACTCCTAAACAAGCAATGGGGATCCCAAATTATGGTGGTTAGAAATATATGAAACTTAAAAACTCAAGATTCATCTCATCAAATACCCATGAAAAGGATCAGGATTTCTAATGGGCCAGATCAATACAAAGACAGAAAAAAAAACCGCGTGTGACAATTCTCCCCACCATTAAAGCTTTTCGCCCCCGGAAAGCCATAACACTTTCCGGCTGAAAAAAACAACACCTAAGGATTAAAGAATGTACTCCCCACCATTAAGAATAAACTATCACTATAAATGTTCTTAGGATGAAAATCTAGGAGACCCATGGTGGGTCTCCCCACCATTAGAAACAAACTAGCAATGAATAGACAAGAATTGAACATGAGCTAGAGTTGGGACTCACCCACACAAGCCCAAAAAAAAAACCCTCCTAAAAAAACCTACTATACCAAGTTAATAGAGTTACAACATGAACATATAAACCACCCAATCCCGAATTGAGGGGACAATAACTTGGTCGAAACATTCAGCACAATTCTGGACCCCAGTCACTTGGGGATGGGAGGGAAGGGGACCCAATAATTTGGCCACTAAAACAACAAAAGAAACAAAGAAACTACCCAAAACTCTCCCCCTATGAATAGGTAACACCAAGACTGCACCTGATTTTTATAGTAGGTCCACACAGGGACATTGATTGAAAACCCACATCCATGAAGGAATAACCATAGACACTGTGTGAGGGGTTAAGTTCACGACGCTTGTTGCGACAAAGGGAAATTCATATAAATGAGGAACCAAAACATTGACATAGTAACTAACTTACCAAAACAGAGGAGTAAGGATCTTAATCTAGCACTCCACACCTCTGTTGATTTCTTGACTGCGTGAAAAGCTTCACTCCGAGGCCTATGGCTAGAGCCCTGATTCTTGAATCATTTGCTGCACCACAGTCAGGTGATAAGGATCACACCACTCAAAAAAAACCACACTTGATCACCAAACAAAAACCTTCATCTAAATAGGAACTCATAGATACATATCAAAATTATAACTCACTCCAAACGAGGGGCAGAATGGACAAGGAATACGATGAAACACATCAACATCACCGAACACAACTACTCTGTCCAAAAGAATTATCATGACTTAGAAGCACTTTTAATAGATCCCAAACAGCTCTCTATTCCAACAAAAAAGTTGAGGCATCATCAAAAGAGGTGGATTTAAAATTTGAAAGGAATCCTTAGGTTGATCAGCAGGAAAGATTTCCAACACAAAACTATCCATGGCCACATCACAACATCAAACACATTTTTAGAAACCCAATGAAAATTACTCTAAAACCGAGACACCAACAAGATCTCATCACTAGATAGAAAAAGAGTATGAATTCTAGATCACATGGAATATAACCAAATAAACAACTCTTCTAAGGCATAGAAAAAATCAAGCCACATAACCATTGGTTTAAAAAAAAAGGCCACAATTTTTAGCTCAAAACAATTTTGAAAAATCAAACTAACTTGGTGGGTTTCCACATTCACCAATGGTGTTTCATCAAGTCTCACCCACATGCACATTTCCATGCCACCCCGACACCCAACCACCATACCATATAGGCCATACTTCCAGATATAAATAAAACCATGCATGTGAGCACCCATGAAAACACCAAAGGCTAAAATTAAACATCATAATTCAAAAAAAAAAACAATTTACCTTCAAAAGGAACACCAACCACCAAGTCAAAAAACATTTTCATATTTCACAAAAAAAACCACAATTAATTAAGAACCATTTTCTTAAAAACCTACCCCTTTTCATTTTTAAAAACTTTTTAAATAACCAAGCCACTCCAAACAACCCCTTCCCATTTTTTTTTAAAAAATTCAGCAGGGTATATTTTCATAATCCGAGGTCCATTGAGACCAATACCGTTTGCAGTAAAACACCAACCGATCAAAACCAATTGCCAAAACTAATTTATCCAATTCAAAAACTTTTTAACATCCTAAAATACCCCATTTAAAAAAAAAGATTCAGAATCACTTTAAAATGATTCACAATTTCAAAACATTTTATTTCAACAAACCACAAGTTTAGATTATGGATAATCCAATCCCTTTACATCATTTCCACTTCCCTCCATTTTTTTTAAAAAACACAACCTTACAAAACCATTATTATATTTAATTATTGAAAACCCCCTTTTTTCACTTTTCAAAATCTAATCCTTACATTAAAACCCATTTCCACAATTCTCACACAAGGATTTAAAAAAAAAATTCAGAATTCAAGAAAGGTTCAAGAGACCCCAAAAAAAAGGGAACTAGTGTCGGTGGGTGACTTAACCATATGGTTGGCGGCCATATGCCAAACACAACACCAACACAGAGAGACTTATTAGGACCATTCCCCAGCTCCACATGGCTTGACAGGCCCTGTGAGCTCACAAAGGCTGTTGGTCAGACTCCCCTTGTCATATCCCAATACCAAACAATCAACTAGAACAATGGACACTAATAAAACTAGACTTCCATGGAAACCTGAGGATTAGAACAAGAAAGAGTTCGCAACGCTCTTCTTGCACTTACCCCTCAAGTCCCAACAATCCTAATACATCTACCTTGACATCCCCAAAATAACAAGGGCGCTCTAAAAAGTAAGGTCCGCTAATAGCCAACCTCCTCTGATACCATTTTGTCACGAACCAGCCTGAGTCGACCTTGAACCGGTCACCCAGGCCAGCCCGCGACAAGTCCCGAGAGGCGTTCCCGATCCTCCCGGGATGGTGAAAAGCACCAAGGGCATCAATAAAGTACACAAGGGAATTATTTCGCCCATATATAAACAATAAAACAAACAGCGGAAATAAACGAACATCCCGAAATGAATTTATATAAAAATTGAACTAAATATTATTTGTACAAGAAACTAAAATTAGAACAAAACCAACAACTCAACTAAACAAACCCGATGAACAAATAACTCCATGTGACACTTATGGTCACTCTCCAACACAATGATAAAATGTCGCCCAAGGTGATCGAACTAAAGATAAAACCTGCACAAGGGCTAAAAAAAGAAGAAGACTATAGGCGTGAGTATTAAAACTCAGTAGGTTAGCCCGATATTCTATTCCCAATGCACATTCCTTTAAAATAAAAGAAACATCAGTTTATAGTTTTAAATTCAAGATTTGAAAGTATGGTTTTCAAATGAGGTCCATGCTATAATAATTATTAGACAAAAACATGCATGTTTAATAAACAAAAATGCAAGTAACAATTCTTTTCAAAGAGGTGAAACTTCAAAATGAAAATAGTTTTCAAGAGGGCTGCTTTAAAGAATTTTAACATTCAAATAAATAACACATAATACTTAATTTACCAACCAAACGCACCGTATGCCGACGGTGAGTACAAAATAGCCAATGATCACTAGTCACGGGAATACCTCTAGGCACTAGTTAGTTGTGAGCCCCAGGTACCTCGTATCTCGGTGAAAGTAACCATAATAAATATCCGTTATCATGCACGATCCACTAGTAGGGAACATACCCATAACCTAGTGGTCCCCAATCATCATCATCATCATAGTTTAGATAGTGTTGTCATCGTCAAACTTGCTACGTGAAACAGGGGCCAACCCCCACAGAATTACTAGCATACTAGTACACATCCGCCCACCTAGATACCCGGGATTCCCTTTAGTGCTAAATCAAGTTACACATATTATCAAATACACATTTCACATCCAAATTCCATTCCAAAACCATAAAAACACAAACATACCATAATATTTCTTCACATTTCTTACACTAATCAACAAACCACTAAATATTTTGGTAAAACAATTTCATGAAGTGTATTGAGGCTTTGCACATAAAACTCTTTCAAAAACACTCTTTAAATTATAAAAACACATCATAACCAAACCAAATAATATTTGGAATCCCAATAAACATTTAATAAAATCATTTAATGGACCATAAAACAATCCCAATTTCACAACTTGTTATATACAAGTAAAACACTCCTTCATTTCTAGGAAATGCCAAACGGGCCTTTAAACATTTTCTCAAAACTAACCTTTGATGAAGGTATGCATTTTAATTTTATTAAGGATATGTATAAACATAATTTACAGCAGAAAAACTCATTCATAAATCTCTTATAATACTCAGGTTACATATTCAAAACACAACCATTTTCATAAAGATGTGAAACAGTCTATTTTTGGGCAACTCGGGCCAAAATATGTTGTAAATCAAAACCCACTTGTTTGTAAAAACAAATCCAAATTGGAAATCAATATAAGTACCCAAAAATACCATTTATAATTCTTCCAATTCCTTTATAAATCCAATCAAATAACTTTTAAATCACACATCACACATAAAAGCCAACCGGACAATTTACCGAACACATGTCATGCCCTTTTTAAACAAAACAATTTATTTTATGTACATGAAAAGGAATAAAATACCAATTGAATGTCATATTTTCATTCAAGATACTGTAACATGTTAAAAATACCATAAAACAGATTATAAACCTCACAAAATATTTTCAAAAGATAATGGAACATTTAAACAAACACTTGTTGAGCACTTTCATGACAAAACAACACTACCTTTCACATAACAGTGATTAAACAACGACTTTGCACACCAATAAAATTATAAAAAGGATTAAAAACAATAATAAACATTTATATAAGTATAGGATAATATTAAAATGATGAAACTTTTATGATAAAGTCATGTACAAGAGATATCCTACCTCAAATCTTTGGCGTAATTGAAACGCACACCCGAAATCACCCGCCGCGGGTTTATAAACCCTAAAACTATAAATACCAGACCTAAAAAAACATAAAACCCATCAAAAAACATTTTATAACAAAACCCTAGGTCGATCAAGACTAGGTTACAATATAAAACCAAGAAATAATGAAAGGAGGGGGAAGAGGAAGAAGAAAGGAGAAGGAATCTCACCTTTCATCCTAGAAAACTCTTCGTCTTCCATTATATCTTAAGCCCTATAGAAAAGGGAATGGCTTGAAAATTCTTGTAGAGACTCCTAAGGTCTGGACGAACCAGGGGAAGAAGATTGGTTGCTAAAAGAGTACAAATTGATTGATTTATGAATGATAAAATTTACCTTGGCAATTCTGAGCGATTTGAGGTTTCCTGAGAATTTTCGCCCTAATCCGTGACCCACATGAGCTCCAAAGAGGTAAAATAGATTATGAGGGTTAGGATAGGGTTATTGGATTATAGGGGGATGTGGAATCACCGAAAAATAGTAAAAAATGAAAAAGATATAAATGAAACAATTTTGTTTTAAAACAGGAAATGGGCCCATGGGCTGACCCAATACCTAAATAAGTAACCCAAATTTGCCCGGATTATGAATTTATAATGGGTCCAAAAGGATAAATAAATTTTAATATATCAGTATATGAAAAGTGGTAAGTTTAATGGGTGAAAAATGATGAAAAACAAAAGAGTTATAAAAGAAACAAATTCAGTTTTTAAAACTGGGAATGGGCTCACGGTTGGCCCAAATCATGAAGTAACCACCCTTTCTTCAAAAACTCCTAAACAAGCAATGGGGATCCCAAATTATGGTAGTTAGACATATATGAAACTTAAAAACTCAAGATTCATCTCATCAAATACCCATGAAAAGGATCGGGATTTCTAATGGGCCGGATCAATACAAAGACAGAAAAAAAAACCGTGTGTGACATGACGATCCTTATTCTAGAGGATATGCTCAGGGTGTGTGTGTGATTGATTTCGGTGGGGTATGTGATCACCACCTAGACTTGTAAGAGTTTTCCTAAAATAATATCTTTTAATATTTGATTTATATGCAACCATTTTAGGATATTTATGGTCAACCATGTTGATCACTTTTGTATTTTTATGAGACAGGAGAGTCAACAATGATTAGACTAAGCTTGGTGTAGTAGACTTCAGAGCGGGTACAACTAATCTAGAAGTAGTTGGTTACTGCCCAGAGCAGGTAGTGTTCATATAATGACCAGAGGTGATGGACCTTGGAGTATTCCATGTATGAATGGGTATTCTTATGGGTTTCACCTTAGTTCGGGCATTGACATATGAAAAAATAAGGGAAGCTAGCACTACAGTTCGTTGGTCTGCTCGAGATTGTGGAACTAATTGAGACTATGGGTTATCACATGGATCTACCTCCATGATATCAGGGGATGCATGAAATCTTCAATTTTTTATAACTTCAGAAGTATGAGATGGACCCGATGCATGTAATTAACAGTGAAGATGTTGAGTCGGAGATAAATGCTTTGTTAAAGGAACATCTAGTGTAGATTGTAGACCAAATAAAGAAGGTGTTGTGTGGGATGACCGTGCATATCGTTCAGGTGTTACAACATCATGGGTAGATATAAGTGAAAATTTGGGAGCAATAATTGGATGTTTGGGCATATTGGTTAGAGTTGTTTGGGAAATATCCCTAAGATTGTTTCTTGGGGATGAGAAGGCCTTATAGATGGATTTTGTAAATCCCCTTAACAAATCAAGGTGAATTACATTTTAAATTAAATTTATTTTAGTGTTTTTAGTGGGTTATATTCTATATATGGGTTGGGAGGAGGTTTATAGGCTCATCAAGAGGAGGTAGGGACCACATCAAACCATTTTAGGTCCACTAAGTGGACTGTCCAGTGTCTTGGGCATTCTTCCTAGACCTACCAGCTATCCGGTGGGCATCTTTTTAATGAGGGGTTGTTTTATATTTTCACACAAAACCCCTATTTTACCTCCCTACCCCATGATTAATGACTTGAATTTGTATTGGGATAGGATTCTTGGAGAAGGATTTGACTCTCCACACCTCATATCTTCACTATTTTGAGTGTCGTTTATTGTGTTGGGCCTCTCTAGGTAAATATAACACCGTTCAAGTTTCTAATCATGGTTTCTACTCCATTTAATTCACTTTAACACTAAATCTATTAATTTGGGGTTGTTTTTAGGGATTTTGTGTTTCGGTCTTGTCGCAGATAACGATTCTTGGTGGTTTAGTCTCACCTTGCCTAAGGTAGGAAAACACTTACCATTTTACAACGTTTTGCATAAAGATACATGTATCTCTTGAGTTTGGATGTGTGGGTAGACCATGAAACTTATTCCTAATATTATTTTTCATCTATATTGTCCTGTATAGGTGTAGTGGACCCTTTAAAGGGGGAGCGCCAGGTAATTGTTTGGTTGTAGTTGAAATTCTACTTGGAATTATATTTTATATAGGGGATTTCCACTTGGGAAATTGAAACTCGGGGGAGATATTTGGTCTTTATTGGGGATGGTTGGGCCCACATAGATGATTTCTGATATGATATGATGTTTCCACTAATTTTGATATTGTTTTGTCACGTACTAAAACTGTTATGCTTGATGCTTGTAGTGGCCTTCCAAGAACCTTCAGGATGGACTAAGGTGACACATTGGCCTCCCAAGAACCTTCGGGATAGGCCATGATAACATGTAGATCCTCCCAATAACCTTTATAACATTCCATATTGATAGGTTTAGCCTTATAAGAACATTTAGGATGTGTCATGGTGATATGTTTGACCTCCCAAGAACCTTCGGGATGGGTTAGAGTGACATGGTTAACCTCCCAAGAACCTTTGGGATGGGTCATGGTATGATTTTGGTCATGAACTATGGGATAGGCATGGGATGTGGGTTATGATTGACTACCAAAGTTTCGACATACCATTATTCCATCATGGAGTTGAAGCAGGTAAGGCCTAGGTTCATGGCAGCTTGGTCAGTTCATGTTGACCTAACAGAATTATGATTTTTATTGCATTTATTTTCTGTCGATGGTTTCGCCATTATAAAATCAATGAATTTATATTAAGGTCTTATTAGTGGAATCTTACTAAAATAATTCTCACAAATTTCAAGATAATCTCGATGTACATGATGAATTGATGATCAGGGATCCAGTCAAGGGAAAGGGCCTCATGATAGATTTTTGAGTAGGTGATAGTGGATGGGGATTGAGGCGACATTGGGACATACTACATGAGTAGTGATTCTAATTATATTATTTCACTTCTTTAGTTTTTTATATTGATCCAATACTTTTGGGGATCCCTATTTACTGCTTTGTATAACTCTAGATATTTTATGAAATCTTGTTATCACATGTTTTACTGATGTTATTGCTTTTTTTATTGATTATTTTTTATATTCTTCCTTTGGTTATTGATTATATTATATGATTACTCTGATATTCATAGATACCAAGGACATAGTATCCCCATTTTTTGCTTGGTTCCTCACCACTAGTCAGCAACCACTTGTATATATGGAGGTGTGTGTATGGTCATGTGTGACCTCAGCCCGAACCGGGTGATTCGGGTCATGGCGTTACATTATTGTTTCCAATATAAAATTGTATCGAAGAAAGAGAATATGATAAAGATAAACCCATGCATAAACTGTATTTTTAAGAAGGTTGAGGATATTTGATCACATTTTTTTTCATCTAGACACTTATTTATGAGGAAGAAGAAGATTAGTTCGTACATGAATTCTCTCATGATCCGACCATTCTTTCTAATCTGGTGAGAGGAAGGATGATCTGCTACTATTACATTCATTTTTTTTGGTAATCGAGGACCTTTTGATGTAGAAGCATACTGAAGATTAGTAAAGATATTATTCACTAGAGAGTTAAGTAAATTATTTGAATAATAAGTTATTCTTATCTAAACAATGCCCAAATTTTCTACAAATAGAAGTGGATAATTCATGTTCGAACATTATGTGTCAATTTTAGGAATTTGTAATCACTGCAACTTTATATTGATAAGAAAATACATTTACTCAATAACAATAAAATACGAGAAGGAGTAGGCTATCACATCGAGGATGAACCTTGTAAAAATTCCCATTTTTTTACTTATCTCTCATATTTTTTACATGTAGTTAAAGAAGAAATTCATTAAGAATAGAATAAAGAATCTAACTGATCATAAGGGTTTGATTTTAAAATAAAGAATTTTTTAAAATAAAACATATACTACTGATTCACCCACCCTTTCAGTAGTATCCCAAGTGATCTAGGATCTTTAAGTGGTATAAGTGCAGGGTTCCCCTGAGATTTTATTCATTCTTTTGTTATCTTAGAGAACCTAAACTCTATTAATAGCATAAGTGTTCTTTATTTTAAGGGAAAAAATTCATGCGTGGAAGAATAAAATGCTACCATTTATACTGTCACAAGGACTTGGAGCGAGTGATGCTGTCTCTACGAGCTATCCACCAATTGTTTGGGATCGTGCTATAAAATTTGAAAACAATAGGAATCTAAAAATTTATGGGAAGGTAAGAAATGAAATACTTTCATCATTTTTAAAAAAAATGTATAGAAAGGTGATGTGTCTATATCCAATTAGAAAAATACGGGATAATAATGAAAACATGTATGAAGAAAACATCAAGATAAAAGAATAAAAAATGGAAATATGGAGAGACAATTTAAGGATATTATAATGACTGAATATAATAATGCTAAGGACTATTTCACTTGGGTGAATGTGATAGTTAGTCATATCAGTGGATTTTGGGACAAGATTGATGATCTAACCTTTTTCAAAAAATCAATGTGGAATTTTCTAAATAGATTTAACCCAATGATCTCAACTTTGGAAGAGATTCATGAAATATATCTTGAAGATCCACACAATACCCTCTTGAACTATGAGATAAGGAATTATATGATCTTTAAGAATAATTCTAATGAGGAAATGACCTTTAAATCCATGAAAAAATAAAAAAGGAAAATAAATATGAGTATTCAATAGATTCATTTGGGTATGATAAGAGTGATGAAAAACATAAGAAAATCATAGCTCTCATATCTAAAAATCTAAAAAGGGAAAAGGTAAATATAAGGTAAAACTTACACTTGAGAATTTTAAATGTGGTGGAATTGTCCACTTTGCTGCTGAGTACCATAAGAAAAACAAATCTATGGATTCAGATGATGATGAAGAAGAATTACCATAGAGTAAATCAAGAACAAAAAAAGACATCAAGATGGAAAAAGAGAAGTATATTGAGCAAAGAATAAGAATAAAACTCTTACTCAAGTAGTGAATTAGAAGGTAAAGGTACTATAAAAGATACCAAATTTATGGCACATGTTAAAAACTATGAATAAAACTCTAGTCGTGGAGAATTAGAGGAAAGTGATGCCTACATGATTCACATGTTAAAAACAGAACATGAATTCTATCTTGACAAGAACACCAAGCTTAAAAAGGAAACCAAAGGCTTAAATAAGAAAATTGAGATGATAAAGAAAGTTAAAAATGAGTTTATTTACAAGGAAAATTAATAAATTTATGATATTAAATTAATAAAGGTGAAAGTGGCTGGGAAATATAGAGTTTTACAAGAATTTGAAAAGAATATTGATGATCAAAAAATAGAACTTGAGAAGGATGAATCAAGATGTCTAAAATCTAAGAAGACTCTTGTAAAATCTAATATTTAATTTTATATTATTATTGATGTAAATATTGATTCATCCTCTCATAATAATTGTATGAATTACCAGGTAATTTCCAAACTGGTCAAATTTAAAAATTCTAAAATAGTTTAACCTAACAATGCAGGTTTTATGAGAAATTATAGATAAAAATTGGTTTAAATAAATCCCTAAGAGAGGTACACTGCATTTGAGATAGTGGAGAGAAACTAAAATAATCAATTTTATCCAAAAACTATAAAAAATAGACCCGCTCTTGTGCCAAAACAACAAGCAGATTTTTAGGGGAAGACTCAACAAATTTTTATAAGAATAAGATTCAGGGGCTACTATTGGCACTGTGGTGACTATAAACACAAATCCTATGTTTTTTAGTATAACATGTCTCTCCCATGTAATTATAGAAAGATCTATTTATGGGGAATTCACATATATTATATAAGATACAAATATGTGAATAGATAATTAGAAAATGAAAATTATTGTATGATGTCTGTCCTTAATAGGTTTGAAAAACTTAAGGAGGTGTGTGGAAGGTTTGATTAGAAAAGGAACCATTCTTATAAGTGTCTGATCATTATTTTAGGTCAATAATAACAACAAATTTCTAAAGTTAGGAAGATTCAATAGAGAAATAAGGATGGAAAATCACTAATTGTGGAGGTTGCCTTAAAATTTAGAAAAAGAAACAAAACTTGGATACTCTATAGTGGTCAATCCTCATACATGATAATAGATTCAAGTTTATTGAAATATATTTAGGATCATGATGGTGGTGTATTGAAATTTATAAAATAAATCTCACTAAAAATAAAAGGAATTAGATCTACTGTTATTGAACCCAACATGTTGAATTCATATGAGGACTTATTATATATTGATTTTTAAGAGTCCCTTTTGCTAAGTTTTCAAATGAAAACTCTATTCTTGAATGCTCCACATACACTACCTCCATTTTCAAACCTTCCATCCGTCATCATCCTTGGTGATGCTGCATCTCTGGCCTTGGTCTCTCTTCATCCACCCCTGCCCATACCGCTTGAAGATTCCATGCCTTTATCCCTGATATCTCTTTCACCATGTGACCTTGTGTCTTGGTCTTGGGATCTTAGAGTTCTTCTATAATATTTCTATGCCCATGGGATGAAAATGGATTCTTTTCTACAAATTCCAGCTAGACCCCTTATTTCACTAGTACAAAAACATGATTTAACATCAGTTTTTTCAATTTTAATGTTGATTTTTAACCAATGTCTATAAAGGTGATGTTAAAAATAAGGTTTTTGGTGTTGGTTTTTAAAAAACTGATGCTGAAAATGTGAACCTGATTCTTTTTCATCATAAATTTATTAGAGAAATCGACATCAAAATCGAATCCGGTTCACATTCTTGACGTTGATTTTTTAAAAACTAATGTCGAAAACCAAGTGTTTTTTAAATGATTAAGCATTGGTTTTTATAGAAAACGACACCAAAAGTTAATTTTTTTTATAGAAAATTTTAAATATTACACCCCCAAAAAAATCATAATCCCTATAATAGAAAAATAGTATACAACCATCAAACAACATGAATCATTGACTAAAAAGCTATAAAAAAATAAATATATTTAACAAGTTAATCAAAAAATTATCTATGCATTTGTATTATAAAATAGAATTAAAAAACACATGCCTAAAATTTACAACATGATAATTTTTGGTTATTTTTGAAGCATTCATTTGATATCATTATATTCAAACACCTATTATAACAAAAGAATTCATTTTTGAACACTTGTTATTAGGAAAATGTAATACTAATCAGAAATATTAGAATATACATACCATAAATCTTAATCATACTTAAAAAATAGTTTGTAAACAAAGATCGAAGATGGTTAAGTTCATATTTTGTGTATGAATCGATATCATTGAAGATCTACAATAACATTGAATGATATAATATTAAAAAATAGAATACTATGAAAGAAAATATAAAATAATTAATATTACTAACCTGATCATAATCAGTCGTTAAACTAGTTGTGATTATCTCATACATGAATCGTAGAACATAATAACCATATTCAACATTTCCTTATTGATGAAGACACTATAGTTAATAAAACATTAAATTGATAATAAAACCCAATATATATATATATATATATATATATATCAAAAAATCAAAATAATATCTAATATAAAAAATAATTACCTTTACTTTCACATAGTTGATTGCATTTGGCTTCATTATTGATAAGTGATATTTGTTAAAATTTTTCCATGGCCTACATTTTCATATATATCAACTAATAATATATGTATAAAAAATGATAATTAAATATAATAAGCTTATAAAAAACAAAAAAACTTACTTGTCTAATAAGGTGGAAAATTTTCTACGAACACCACCTGATAAAGAGAAAAACCAATATAATGTGTATTCACTTGGGTAAAATACACCTAACATACAATTACCCCTATAATACAAAAAGTTCACATTTAATGATATTATAAAAAACATTAGTTCATAATTATGTTTTTGTTCTTACCCATCAAGAAATGGAAAAAACCAACACCCAATATTCGTCATTAATAACCTCTCACATATATATGACACTCTATTTTAAGTCGACACATATTGCACAACTGTTGAAATGTATTCTATATATATAAAACCATAAATTCATGTGGTTTCATTTTTAACAAGAATCATGTGTAGATACCTAATTAAAAAAGCAATATATTTAGTCAATTTAAACCATATTTAATTAAAAAAATAAAAACTAAAATGTCAATTTACTTACATAGAAAATAACTACAACACATGCACACTGAGATCTTCAAAATTAATTAGATCCATGATATCTTTTCTGAATATTCTCAATTGATATTCTCTTCCACATATATCATAATACATCCAAAACTCATAGATATTAGCCAAGAAATAATAAATCTAAGATAATATTTCTATCCCATCAGTAATATCTAAAGCATCTATAGTTGTTTGTTCTTAAACCTTTTATTTTCTTCGTTCCATTTATTTAGATTTTTTATACTCCTATATAAGTTAAATGTTAGAAAAAATTATAAGTAATTTTCAATCATATTTAATTCATATTTAAAAAAACACATAACTCGTATGAAATATGATAAAGAAGGATAGATGGACAAAGTAAAAAATGACCCATACAGTTCCCAACTTTGGTAACCTCCATGGTAGAGAATGGTAGTAGAGAAGTAGGATTAATAATTTCATGTATCAACACTCTAACCTGAACCATATGAATAGGCTGGTGATGTATAGAATCCCCCCCAAAAAATGTATGACTATGAATGCTACAAATGTACATCAGGATCTCATTCATACAACTCACAATATAAGGTTGGGTCCAAGCAAGGAGGTGGAGGATCTAATTAAGTAGGTTGGGTAGGTTGGGAGGGATGGGAAGGCCCTGTAGACTATGAGTGTCTCATCAATTGTTGTAACATATCCTACTATACAATTGCTTGAATTTGATTGCCCATGGGATATTTCATTTATTTCAGCTGAGCTTTTAAGGATTTGATTTCTGGGTATCTTGTTTTTTTTAATTTGATGACCAAAATATTTCTGAATACTAACACCTTCCTCATATACTCTTATGCGGCTGGGGTGTTCCAGGTTTCCCAAAGCAGTGGCTAGGTTGTCCATTCTACCCTGAGGGATAAAAATGACTTGTGTCAATTTCTCTTAAAGTTTATCTTAAAATAAAAAATGAAAATGGTATACTAGTTTTGTTAATTTATAAATTGCAAAAAAATTATGAAAAATTAAAATTATTTACTTATGATTCTTTCAACTACTTACCTATATTTTCTTTATAATATACTTTTCATTTATTCTTCTTCTCGCTATTTTCCATTTCTCATAGTGGGTGGGTGGAGATAGAGGACAGAATTGGACCTCATCAAAACCACTAGTGGAGTGAGCTCTTAGTGCTTCAAACTTTTCCTCAATCATTTTTTTCTTCAATAAATGATACTCTCCATGTGATAAAGTATAAGGGTATATATTCTTCAACTGGATGTCTTGATGGGATTTCCTAGAGTCCTGTTATATAAAAATTAAACTAATAAGTAATTAGGTATATATATAAGAAATTTTACAATATAATATAATTACCATACCTGAAATGCTTCATCATGTCAGGTGGACAAAAATTTCTTCCATATATCTTCATCTAAAAATGGATACTTTAGGAATGAGATTTTATTTTGTCTCTTTCCAAACACATAATTTTTTTTCAACCTTGTTTTGAAACCCCTCTATCGAACCTCTGCTAAAGTAAGACATATTTTCTTAACTGCTTTTGTTTCTTCAAAATTGAATGTCATCTATAATCTCATAACATAAATATTAGTCATTTAAAACGTATCATATTTGATAAATGATATAAAATAAATCAATTGAGATATTTTACCTTTACAACCTCCCAAAGCTAATCTATCACTATCTTGTTGATATAATTCCAATTAGAATATAAAATTCTAATCCTACAATGGATCTGTATACTGATATAGCTGGTAAACTGTGTTATATTTGGGCCAATTGCATTATTATTATCATTAAAACTAATATATAATCACTCAAATCCATGAGAAAGTGATAGTTTTGGTTAACATGTAATGCCACATTGACCAACCTGATAATTCAATTTTTAAATACTAAAAGTAGAAAACTCCCTCGATGAAGTCTTGTCAATAGTCCTATAATTATTTTTTGTAAATTAAAAGTTTTCTTCCATTAAATAATTATATTACTGGATATTTAATAATATGAAGAAAAACAAATACCTCAGTAGATGTTCCTCTATATTTTTATCTGTATATGTCATTGAAATAGGAAAATGTAATGAAATTATTGTGTACCTAAATATTATCTGACAAGTTAGTAGTTATAAAATAGCAAAATAGAAATATGTAAGAAAAAAAAGTGGCATGCAAGTGCAAGTTTTTTTAAAAAAATAATGATGTTATGATTCTTAACCAAAAAAACATGAAAGGTGAACTATTAAATATAAACATTACAATTAAAAAGATATAAACATTTAAAAATCCAAATATCAAATTTTGAAAAGGTGTTCTCATATGAATAACTGAAACCAAAATATAATAATGTACATTGGATATTTCAGTGAAAAAATGTTTAACCATAACCATAGAATATCAAAATTTAACACAAAAAATCAAATAAAAAATCAAATATATATAATCAAATATCCAATAGTTATTAAATAATACAGTTTTTACACATGTAAATTTCAAAAATAAATATAATTTAAATAATTAACAGATTAATTAGGATATTAATTTAGTGTTTTCCCATATCCCTTCAGCATGATCATTTCGTATTGCATGCACCGTATCTAAGTTATAGTCATTGGTATCTGGAAATCATATAATAGACGAAGAAGACTCATATAAATAAATAATATCTTCATAATCCTCATTAACCAAATGTATTCTTTTCCCTTTCAAAACGATGGACCACTGGTCATTCGATGGATCAATGACATAAAATATTTTCTTTGCATGTGTGGCCATGATAAATGGTTCCTCATTGTAACTAAATCTTTTCAAACCAACCTGTTTAAACCCATATTCATTATGTTTCAAAACATTATTACTTGCAACCCAATTACACTTAAACATGGTGACTTGAAATTTAATATAATCAATTTCCCATATGTCTTCAAGAAATCCAAAATATAGAATTGATACATAAATTAGGTTTCTATATTTTTCACTAAAAAAATGCAGCGCTTCAGCAATGACCATTACAACACTATTTTGAATGATACTCTTATAATCCATCTTCTTTGTGTAAAATGTATACCCATTAATATCAAAATCAGACCATGTGATCACATTAAGAGATGGTCCCCCTTCCAACCATTTCAATGTTTCTGATGCAGATATATCTATGATAACTTTTTCTTTAAACCATGAAACAAATGTCTTTTTATACTCAATCATCAACCACTTTTAATTTATTTTTAGATATCTTAACTTTAATTATGCAATATGTGATTATATATATGATTTAACCTCATTCGTGTTGTTCAAAATGTATAAATATATCTGTATCACTTCATCACATGGATTTAACTTTACCTTTAAGCCTTAAATCCCTTTACCTTCACTATAAACTATCATATTCGAGATATAGGGAGACCAATATGCTTCACTTAATACAAATAATCAGTACAGAAGTAAATCACCTCTTCCGATACATATTTTTGAACAATAGAGGCCTATGATTGAAAGATATTTTTAACACATCTGTTCAAATTTTTTATATATCTTTCAAAAGGATACATCCATTGTAAATAAACATGCCCACATATTCTTATCTCATACACCAAATGAATCATAAGATGAACCATTATATCAAAAAACAAAGGTGGGAAATACATTTCTAGTTGAAAAATAATAAGATAAGCTTCATTATCCAACACATATAACAAATTTGGATCAAAAACTTTTCTAAAAATGGATTTAAAAAATTATATAACCCAATGATAGTATTTCTAATAGTTGTCGTCAATATACCATGTAGTGCGTCTGGTAGAATTTATTGCATCAATACATGAAAATCATGATATTTCATACCTATTAATTTACAATCCTTAAATGAAAAAAAAATATTCATATTTGAAGAATAACCAGTGGGTACTTTAATACCATAAAGACACTGATGAAAATTCATCTTCTCAATCTTACTTAATGCATGACAAGCCAGATGTAAATATGTTCTATTTCATTTCATAGTGGAAGATAACTCCAAATGTATTCCCATTGATATCAAGTCTAATCTAACATGAAATACATCTTTTATCTTTCCTTTTATGTCTAAAAAAGTTCCAATCAAACTATCATATATATTTTTCTCAACATGCATGACATCAATGTTATGTTTTGTCTCTAAAAATCTCTAATAAGGTAGTTCGAAAAAGATAGACTATTTCTTCCAAATATTATTTTTGAAGACCAAAACTTCTTTTCTTTCCAAATGTTGAATCAATATTTTTTACCCTTTCATAATATTCTTCAACTAACAATGGTCATGGGGGAAGATTGTATTCCTATAAACTATTAAATTATTTTTTCAATCTATGATAATGATGATCAATTCAAAAAAAATTTGATGTACCATGTACACTATCTTTCTTCCATTCTACAATTGATAATATGAAGTCTGTTATTCACAATTTAGACATGATTTATGTCCCTTAACATTATATCCAAATAAGTTTCCATATGTAGGAAATTCGTTTATAGTGAACATTATCATAACACACAAAAGAAAATACTCTTTATTGTATGTATTAACAAATTTAACACCTATCTCCCACAATAGTTTGAAATAATCAATCATTGGTGAAAGATACACATAAATATCATTTCTAGGATATTTTAATCCAAAAATCATCAAGATCATCATAACATATTTTTTAATCATACATATATGTGGGGATAAGTTGTAAACTACCAAAAAAAACAGGCCATGAACTATGTTGGCTACTTAAGCTATGATATAGATTCATTCCATCAGTACACAATCCCATTCTGAGATTTCTAGCTTCACTTACAAAATCATGAAATTGTTTATCAAATCTATTCCACTATGGTGAATCAGTTAGGTGATGTAGGTTACCATCATATATGTGCTCATTTTAATGCCATATTAACCTTTTTGTATCAATTGTTTTTTCAAATAGACACTTCAAATGAGGAATTATTGGAAGGTACCAAATTTCTTTATCTGGAGATTTGATTCTGATACCTAAGAATGAATCACTATTGAATTATCAGAATTGTATGAAAGAGTTATTGGATGATATCATTAAAAAGTACAAAATTGATTTTTCACGAGGTTATATGTTAGTACCTAATAATGAATTCGAGTTGTCTTTTTCATCCATCTTATAGCATGATGTACCACATGTAGAAAAACTTTATAATTATTCATATTATTTTCTATACAACAAACAATCATCGGAGAAATCATGTATCTTTTTATACCCCAATCCCATTGGGTATAATATTTTCTTCACCTCATAATTGGAACCTGGAAGGCCGCTATCTTCTAGAAGTAGCTCTTTTAAAAGTTCAAGTAAATTGGAGAAACTTTTATCACTCCACCCATTTATTACTTTAAGTTAACTAATCTCAAAACTGCTAATAACACTATATATTTACTAGAACCTCGAAATAATGGTTTCTTAGAATCTCCATACAATTATCCAATAGTTTTTTTAATGGTTTCAATAACTAAATCATTAATTAATTCTTCAATATGACCCTCTATCTCATTATGAATATTGTCATCAATATTAGATGTTGAATTTTCAATTCTTTCACCTTGCTAAATCCAACGTGTATAATTAAGGACAAAACCATAATAAATGAGATGATCCTTTATTTATCTGGATTTTAACTTTCTCATATTCAAACACTTCACACATGGATAGAAAATCAAATCTATGTTTTTAAGATTTCATTTAGAAAATTCTAAGAATTCATCAACACCTTTTTTATATTCACCAATGGCTATTCATAAATTTATCCAATTACAATCCATTCAATACCCGATATCAAAATATAATCGGTGAATATATTAAAACATATAAACATTTAAAAAAATATATATATAAAAAGATAAATTTTAAACATAAAAACATTCAATAAAAATTATTGGTAATCAAATAGGAAACATCAAAAGAATATGAAAATTAATTAATTCTAATATATTATTTCAAAAGAATACGACAATTTTAACATTTATTATTTTGTAATATTATTTCAAAATAATATGAAAATTAATTAATGATAATATATTAGTTCATATATGGAAATATTGTTTCAATCATTTAAAAGTGGTCAATTTAATTCATTAAGGTCAATTACACAAAATGATAACATATTTTATTTGAAAAAAAAATCCTATTGTAATATAAATTATATATCTTTTGAATGTACAAATAATAATTTTTTTTATTTTTATATTATATACATGTGGTTTACTGATATTATAATTTAATTATTTTCAATCATCTAACATGTATTAGTTCATATTATATAATTGTTACATTAGTTCGGTGTCGCATGTGTCAAAAGGTATTGAATATTGTATTAATTTAGCAAGTGAAAAATATGGATTCATTACATGTGATGTACATTATATTGATGAGTGATGACACAATATATCATTTTTCATTTCATAATATATATCATTAAGAACGTTTGATAATTTCATCAAATAAAAAATTTATAAAAATTAAAAAAAATTTAAGAACAAAATTTATAAATAAGAATCAACTACATATAAATAATTGAAACAAAAACTCAAAAATAAAACTAAATGATAAATAATTTAACTTCAAAATTTTAAAAAACTTACAAAATTCAGATTTCACCAAGGAAAATGGATCCTTAATTCTAACTTTTTCCCTCAAAATTTTTGGAAGAATAAACACTGCAAGATCTAACAAAAATATTTATAGAAATAAACAATAAAAAAGAACAAAAAAATAAAATCAAAACATAGATTATGGTCATATGAAAAATGGTTTATGAAGAGAAATACTTCCATAGATGATGAAATAATGACAGAGGATGAATAATTGAGACCAAAAATCATGAAATCATGATAAAAATCGAAGCAAATAAACAACAATGGCCATTGGGATCACCGAGTTACCGTTAGGATCATTGCGAGTCGAGAGAGGGTTCTATAGATCTAAAAAAATGAGGGTTTTGAGATCCCATGTTTTTTAAAAATGTTTTTTGAATTGGTTTTTTGTGAAAACCATTAATGATTTTTTTTACATTTATGGCGCCGATTTTTTTGAAAACTGACACTGATTGTTTTTCATTTATGGCATCAGTTTTTTTTTAAAATTGACGCCATAAATTATTTTAGTGGTGTTTTTGGAATCGGTTTATGTTAAAACTGACACCAAAAAGTTCCCATAGATATATTTTACATCAATTTATAAAAAATCGATTCTATATATTTGATGTTGAAGCCACTATTTCTACTAGTGTTGGTTCCTTCAAGGTAGATCTATCTGGTGAACTTACCCCTCCCCAATTTGTCCCACTCCCGCCCATCCATTTGGCCTTTTTGGAACAGAAGTCCTATGCATTTGTGGATAGTTTCCAAATGATTTCCATTTCCTAGGAGGAAATTAATGTGGCTTTTGAAACACACAAGTGTGAATTTCCCAAGTTAGGATCCAGGTATCACTGAGAGGGGGAGAGGGTGAATCAATGATATCTTTTTCTTTTATGTTTCCTTATTTTTTAAACAACATTCACCTCCTGTTAAAGAGTTATTTCTCTAATGAACACAATAAAAATGAACATCCATAAGAACACAAGATTTACACAGTTCACTAGTCAAAAAGAGTAGCTACATCCTTAGTATGACACAAAAACAATCCTGTACCACAGGATTCACTAGAAAATAATCCTTTGATGTGAAATACAATGAGTAGGATATACCCTTACACTCATGTATCACTTGAAAAACAATCTATAAGAACATGTGCTTCTCTTAGCACAAAATGATGTAGTTCAATGTTTTGGTGCTTCTTAATCAGCTTTAACAATTTAATCTTTCAAAACAATTCTTCTCTTTTCTACCCAGAAGCTGGTAGAAACTTCTTTCAATTCACCGTGAACTGATCTACCTCCTCCGTGAACTGACTAGCCTCCTTTAAGAACTAAACAACCTCCTCCATGAACTGTCCTGCCTCCTCCATGTACTACCTCTGTCTTCTATGTACCATATAGCGGGAATGCTACATAGACAACTCTTCTCCCACAAACTGCCTCTACTCCGCCTACTACTTTCAATTCTGCGTACCGCCTTCACATATCGCTTCCACTTATATAGCATCCCTTCTTCCACAGACTAATTCCCATCAATCTATGAACTATATTATCTTCCATAGACCACTTTATCCTAGGCATAATCTCTCTTTTGCGAACCACTTCTATTTGTGGAATTTATTCCTACGAACTCCTTCCTACGTGGAATCCTCTTCCGCCAACTCTTTGTACTTCTCCAAAATTCTTCCTCAGTGATGATCTGTTATTATAAAATTTTATCTAACTTAATAATGGGATTAGGGTCCATTATATAGGCAAATAACTCTGAAAAATATGCTAATCTATTTTACCACAAATTTCAATGTGGTACAACCTTCACCACATACCGCTTCTCCTACAGCGAACCGAAAGCCTTCCGCCTACAGCAAGCCTCCTCCATACACCTTCACCACAAACCATTTTCAGTTCTGAAAACCACTTCACATACCATTCCCACTGCCTCGTACGTAGTCCTCGAACTATTCCCGGACATGGTACGCATACCATGTCCCATGGTACACAGTTCCCATCCTTTATCGATTTCATTCTCCATTCTGCATCTCGTTCACTCCTATGAAAAAAATCCTTCCATTACAAAAAAAATCCTGATTTTGAGGTCCAAAAATTTAGCAAACACTGATAAATGATGCCACCTTAAATATCTTCTTCGGTAAGAACACCCTTTCTTCTTAAATAATCAGTTTATTTAATCACAAAACTTATCTATCGTGATATATAGTCTTTGATCAACCACCTTTAGCACCATCATATTTTCAAAGGAAAGTATTGTAACTTCCCTATCTTTTAGCAATATCATTCTTTA
Organism: Viscum album; assembly: GCA_963277665.1. Lineage (NCBI taxonomy): Eukaryota > Viridiplantae > Streptophyta > Magnoliopsida > Santalales > Viscaceae > Viscum > Viscum album. The sequence goes on along the minus strand of OY728128.1, from coordinate 2,074,445,538 downwards.
CAATCAAAACTAAATAGGATTAGAATCACCTTTTCTACCCCTTTCCTTCATAAGGCTTACATCACAAGTTCTCCAAAATTATGATATTTTTGAAATAAAAATTTTCAAAGATCATCTGATTTTACATGGCTTTTACAAAGTGAATTGATTTATCCTCTTTAAAAAATAAAAGACAACGCTCTACAAAAGCAAACTCTTCAAACTTCCTTCTCCATCCAACTTGGTCCCAAAAACCCCCCATTTGAATTTTGTTATCAACTAAGATTCATAAATCACTGAACTTTGTAATCTCAAGCAATTTATTACTTATCAATAATTATAAGCCTACATGAACTAACTCATTGTAGGAAACAAGAATCATTGACAGCCAAAACCATACTGTCCAAAAGTAGTGACTATGAAATTTCATCATCATCTATCCTCATCCTTCTTTAGAAAATATTCCAAGCTTATACCTCAAAATTATTCACCTTTTCAACTTTATTAGAATACAATTTTTTTTCCTATAGCCACTCCAACAAACAGTTAGAACATTTCACAAACTTACATGCTGGATTCACAGCTTACCCCGAACTCCCCCTTTATAGACGCCCATTAGGATAGATTTATGATTTAATTATCCCCCTTTACAACACTATACAAAGGTAAGATGAGAGAGGGGATAAAAACATGTACCTCAACCTTGATGAGAAGGATGTTGGACACCCATGTTCAACCTCAATTTATAAAATGGTTTCTTTGGTAAAGGTTTTTTTAATATATTAGCAACTTGTTCCGATATACGAACATAATCCAGCTTCAATTCATTATTATCCACATGATATTTGATGAATTGTTACTTTATGTCAATATATTTTGAACAATAATGTTATACCTAATTCCTTTTAAGATTGATTTCACTTTGATTATCTCATCCCAAGAGAAAGGGTAGCTTTACTTCAATAAGTAGATATTCCAACTGAATCTTCATCCACATGAGTTGGGTAGTATCTTGAGTAGTAGAAACATACTCAGCTTTAACTGTGATAAGAGTTACTTAATTCTATTTCTTTGTATTCCAACTAACACAACTTTTCCTTAGAAAGAAGACTCCACCAGATGTGGATCTTTTATCATCAACATTTCCTGCCCAATCAACATTTGAATACCTGAATAGATCAATATTTTTTGAGCCATCATACCTGATTCCAACATTTTTTGTGCCTTTAATATATTTTAGAATTATTTTTCAATCAATCAAATATGATTCTTTAGTAGCACTCTAAAATCTTTCACATAAGGTAACAACATAGACAATGTCAGTTCTTGAGGCAGTCAAATATAACAGACTTCCAATAAGTTTTCAAAACTCTTTCTGATAAACATCCTTGCCTTATCCATCTTTAGAAAACTTGGTTCCCACTAAAATTTATGTGAAAAGTGGTTTCAAATTTTCCATGCCAAACTTCTTCAGAATTTTCTTCGCATACTTTTCTTGAGAAAGAAAAATGCGGTTCTTTGGTAAAATTTACAACCTAAGAATGTATTTCATTTCTCCCAGCATGGACATCTCAAAAAAAATTCTTCATTTACTTAGAAATCTTTCACAAGATATTTCATCATTCCCAGCAAAGATAATGTCATCAACATAAACAATTATGATTAGAGAGAACTCCTAACATTCATTGATGTAAATATTGCTGTCAACTCTTCCATTATTGAAACTCATCTTCCTTAAGCAAGTATCCAGATTAGAATACCATGCCCTTGGAGATTGTTTTAGCCCATAAAAGGATTTCTTTAGCTTACACACACAACTTTCATCTTTCCCAATAAAAAAGCCATAAGGTTGTTCAATGTAAACTTCTTTATCAAGATTCCCATTTAGAAATGTCGACTTCACGTCCATTTGAATTTTTTTAGCCTCATTGTGCAGCAACAACGATAAATATTCTAATTATTTCCAATCTAGCCACTAGAGAAAAAGTCTCATAAAAATCAACACCTTCAATATATGAGTAACCTTTTCATAGTAATATTGTCTTGTTCCTTATCAATTTTCCTTATTCATTCAGCTTGTTCCAGAAAACCTATTTTGTACCAATAACATTTTTTTCATTAGTCTTGGGTACGAGTTCCCAAGTATCATTATTTTCTATATGATTAAGCTTTTAATTAATCTCCTGAACCTATTATGGATGCTCAAGAGCTTCATTCATATCATTTGGCTCCACTTTTAAATATAAATAAGTATGTGTAACAACATTTTTTGTTCTTCTTATTTGAACCCTCTGATATTTATCACCAATAATGTTATGAGACTCCAATTTCTTCCTTAGCCTAGGATGAAATGTTTGAATTTCATCCTCATCACTTGAAATTGCTGAGTCTGATTCTTCTTATTGATTAAGATTACCACTATCATCAGCATTATCAGATTCATTAAAAAAACTTTCCTTATCCTGCTCAAATTCTATATTGGAAAAGTTTTCTTTTCTTTATCAACATTTTCAACAACTTTCACATCAAAAGAATTGAAGATTCTCCCTATTTCTCTATTGAAACATCTACATACTCTTCCTTCTGGAGAATAGCCAAGAAAAATTTCTTCATATCCTCTTTTCTCAAACTTTCCAAGGTTTCCACCTTTCTTCTTTATAATGCATGGACTCCAAAAAACTATTAAGTGTTTCAAACGTGGAGTTTTGATATAAAATATTTCATATGGAGTCATATCTTAACTTGGTTTATAAAAATATTGGGTTTGAATGTACGTAGAAGTACTCATGGATTGAATCAAATAGTAATGAGAGAGACCATCTTCAAGCAACATAGTTTGTCCCATTTCAACTAGACTTCTATTCTTTCTTTTAACTACCCCATTTTGTTGGGGTGTATATGGTGAACTGAACTCATACTGAATTCCATGATTCTCTAGATAGTTTTCAAACTCTTCATTCTTATACTCTTCACCATTATCAGTTCTCAAATTCTTCATTGAATACTCACATTCTTTCTCTGCTTTCCTCCTGAAACTATTAATTTTTTTAGAGCATCTGACTTATGTCTCATGTACATAAAACAAGTAATGCGAGTAAAGTAATCAATGAAAGTAATGAAGTACTTATTCCCATTTGTTTATTTCTTGATCACTAGCCCATAAATATTAGAATTAATAATTTTTAGGGGTTGTTTTGAACAAATTTCAACTCTCTTATGCACAAAATTTGTAATCTTACCTTTCTCACAAATAGTGCAACAATAATTTCTAATTCTTGATAAATCAGGAATATCTTAGACACTATCTCACATTGATAACGTACACATGTTTTTATGACACATATATACCATCCTTTTATTCCATAACTGATTTTCATCCACCATACCCATGTAACAAGAGTTTTATACTTCACCAACTTGGAATAAGTTTCCTTTTTTACCTTGGCCTCTTATAACTACCTTTCCATCATATTCAATTTTCACAAAAAAACCATCTTTTTCTGAAGATAAATTTATTTCCCTCATTACAGAGTTTTGAAACACTCAGTAGATTATGTTTCATCCCATCAATATATAATGTTTCCAGAGATTTTATCTTTTCTTTCCAGATGATGGTTTATCCAACACTTTTGATCCTTAGAGTTTAATCATTGCCAAATGTCACTATTACTTCTTTGAAGTATTTCATATTATTTAACAAATTTAGATCTCATATCATATGAGAAGAACACTCAATGTCAAGAATCCATGGACGTTCTCCTTTTGTAGCTTTCAAAGTGATTTCTACAGTAAGAGATTTCTGTTCTTCCTTTTCATTCTTCAACTCCAACTTTTGGGATTTGTTAAGAACCTTTTGTTGTGATAGCAAGAAAAAATGATATCCCTTAGCAAGATGTCTAGGCTATTCACATCTTTCACAAATATTTTCCAATGGTTGGAACATATTCTCAACTTTCAAACCAGCCTTCTCAGATTTCTTCTGAACTTCCTTCTCGTAATTCTTATTTTGAGAGGATTAACTCCCCCTCAAACCTTGTCTTCCATAACTTGTGGAATATTAGTAATGTTGTTGGTTGAACCAACACATATTTTCTATGTGTTCGAATCCACTACAATATCAGCAGTATCTATAAAATGAATATTTCCATCTGAAACTTCCATACTGACCGGAGTTGTGAACATGATTCTCAACAACCTTCTTAATAGAACTCTGCTGACCATTTTCCTTCCTATTTTCAATCATAACATTATTCTTCAGCTTAGATTTATGTTCAGACTTATCAGAACTAGAAGTAGTAGATATTTTTTTGGACTCAAGATTTTTGGATACTTCTGATTTTTTATCATTGTTAACTTTGGCCATATACATAGCCTTTATAACTTTGTTTTTATCAAAACCAGTTCCATATTTCTTCTCGACCTTTGAAGGTAACTTTTGTTGATCCTTATTTTGTTTATTATTGCTAGAACTTTCACCAGCTTTAGAGATAGAGTTTTTGAAACTTATATTACTTTCTTCAGCTTTAGAAATTTTCAGTTGGACAAGTTCCAACTCTTCTTATTTTACCTTCAACTTTACTTCTAGATGTTCATTATGATTATTTTCACTCTCAAGATAATTTTTAAGATCATCAATCTATTTTACCAGCTTTACTTTATCATCAAGAAAACCTTCTTGATTGTTTAATGAGGAATTTTCATTTATAAATTTCCTATTTTCCTTCTCAAGCCTTCTTATCTTTATCAAATATTCTTTCAACTATTATTTAAAATTATATTTAAGTTGAGTTTCTTCTTCTTCTTCATAACTTCTGCTTCCGTAATCTTCATTATTCACTACTATAATAATGGTATTATCTCTAGATTTCTTAGAAAAATATTTTTATGATTCATCTTTGCTATCCTCTTCATCATCATCTTTAGTCAAAAAGATTATTATTTTTTATTTGAAGAAATTTTTATCCTTCCCTATGCCAAAATATTTATCTTTATCACCATGTTTCTTCCATGACCTTTATGGTCTTCTTTCATCTTCATCACTGTCTTATTCTTTATTTCTTTGAGTACATTTAGCCACAAAATTCCCAACGGCTCCACATTTAAAAAATTTTAAAAGGAGTTTCCCCTTGTATTTATTTCTACCTCTTTTAAAAATATTAGAAAAAAGGATAAAATTTTATCAAAATTTTGACATACCTCATCTTTAGAATAGGATTCAACAGCTTTATCTTCAATAAGAATTTTCTTGAATTTCTCTTTATTTGTAGCCTTTAAAGACATTTCTCTGTCAAATTTTGTTTTTCTCTTTGTAGTATTCTCCCTTATCATTTCATAAGTGATGAGAGTGCTATGAAAATTATCCAGAGATAATGTTTCAGGGTCTCTATCTTCCAATGATGAGACTTTAACATCAAAATTGTTAGGAAGAATTCTCAAGATCTTTTCAAAAACTATAGAATCCTCCAACTTTTCACCAAGACATATGATTGTAATCATAATGTCATTTACCCTATTAAAGAAGTCCCCAATAGATTCAACCTCACCCATTTTAAAGTCTTTATACTTTAGCTGATAGATTTGAAGTTTTTTCTTCTTTAATTTTTTATTTCCTTCATAGATGTTCTTCAGCTTATCCTAGATTACTTTATCTATAGTAACACCTTTCACTCTTAAAAACTCACTCTCAAAAAGAGATGAGAGTAATGAATTTTTATCTCTTCCATCATTCTCAAGATTCTTCTTATCAATAGGTCTAAGAGGAACCTTGTCATCAATAACAGAAAATACATCTATTATAGCTTCAAGAACTTTATACCCAAGATACATAAGATAAGACATCATTCTATCTTTCCAGATATGATAATTCTTCCCATAAAATATTAGAATCCCCTTACTGTTCACACAATTTAGATTCTCCATCACAACTTCTCTTTAAAACTTTAGTAAATAACAAATTAAGGGAACCTATTCCTCTGATACCAATTGAAGTTTCCCAGTCAGGATCCAAGTATCACTGAGAGGGGGAGGGGGTGAATTAGTGATATATTTTTCTTTTATGTTTCTTTGTTTTTGAAACAACCTTCACCTCCTATTAAAGAGTTCTTTCCCTGCTGAACATAATAAAAACACACATTCATAGGAATAAAATATTTACAATGTTCACTAATCAACAAGAGTAGCTACATCCTTGGTATGGTACAAAAATAATCTAGTACCACACAATCCACTAGAAAATAATCCTTTGATGTGGAATACAATGAGTAGGATATACCCTTACACTTGTGTAGCACTTGGAAAACAATCTGCAAGTGCGTGTGCTTATCCTAGCACAAAATTATGCAGTTTAATGTTTTGGTTCTTCTTAATCAACTTTAATGATTTAATCATGAAAAACAATTCTTCTCTTTTCTACCCAAAAGATGGTAGAAAATTCTTCTAGTTCACCATAAACTGATATGCCTCCTCCATTAACTGACCAACCTCCTTCATGAACTGAAAAACCTCCTTTATGAACTATCTTGCCTCCACTGCATACTACCTCTATCCTCCACGTACCATGTAGCGGGAATGCTACGCAGATAGCTCTTCTCCCACAAACTGCCTCTGTTCCATGTACTGATTCTGATTTCATGTACCGCCTTCTTGTATCACTTCCACTTCTATGGAATCCCTTCTTCTACAGTTTTCTTCCCCTTAATCTATGAACCATATTATCTTTCACAGGCTGCTTCATCCTACATGAAATATCTCTTCTGAAAACCACTTCTATTTTTGGAATTTCTTCCTACGAACTCCTTCCTACACAGAATCCTCTTCCTCTAATTCTTCATACTTCTCCAAATTTATTCCATAGTGATGATCTATTATTATAAAATTTTCTCTAATTTAATGATTAGATTAGGGTCCATTATATAGAAAAATAACTCCCAAAAATCTTCTAATCCATTTTACCATAATTTTCAATGTGGTACAACCTTCACCACGTACTTCTTCTCCTACCATGAACCGCAAGCCTTCCGCATACTGCAAGCCTCCACCATTCTCCTTCATCGCGAACCATTTTCGGTTCTGAAAACCGCTTCACGTACCTTTCTTGCTACCTTTTATGTGGTCCACAAACCATTCTCGGACATGGTATGTAGACCATGTCCATGGTACGCAGTTCCCATAATTTTCCAATTTCATTATCCATTCTACATCTCGTTCATTCCTATAAAGAAATCCTTCCATTACCAAAAACAAAATACTGAATTTGATGTAATTTTTTTGGTAAACACTGGGAAACAACACCATCTTAAATACATGCTTCGGCAAGAACACCCATGCTTCTTCAATATCATCTTGATTATTCAATAATTAGTTTCTTTCATCATGAACCTTATCTACCATGATATATAGTCTTTGATCAATCACCTTTATCATCATCAAATTTTAAAAGGAAAGTATTGAAACTTACCTATCTGTTAGTAACACCATTCTTTCCAATCAAAACTGAATATGATTTTCATCACCTTTTCTCCCCCTTTCCTTAATATGGCTTACATCACAAGTTCTCTAAACTTATGCTATTTGTGAAATACAAATCAAAAAAGCATCATATGATTTTACAAGGATTTTAAAAAGTGAATTGATTTATCCTATTTGACAAAAAAAGACAACAATTTTCAAAATCAAACTCTTAAAACTTTCTTCTCCATCCAACTTGATCCCAACAAAGTGGGATCTCTTTGCTAAGTTTAGATCAGATTGGCCCTCCCTCCCGATCTTCTCTCAATTCGTTAAGTCTTGGAATCTGGATATGTCTAATTCCATCTTCATTTAAACCTAGAAATACTTCTATATTCATTTATCCTATGAGATTGATTTTATTTGGTCATGGGTAAGGGAGGGTCATTCTTATGAAGGGAAGAGGTTCCTTTTCCTTCACTGGCCAATGGATTCACATAGGGGTAGAGACTCCTCTTTGGATTTGTCTCATAGGGCTCCCCTAACCTCTATATAACTAGACATTTATTAAGTTCCTTGGTGATAGATTGAAAGTTTCTCTATATAGATGATGCTAACCATATCCTGGAGTCAACCATGGCTATGTGGATTTGTGTTGATGTTGATATGGCTGTTACTCTTCTTCAAAGGATCTTCATTCAGAATAGATCAACCCTTTCATTGTGGAAAATGATTTATTTACCATATTATAAAGGATTTTTTATATTTTCCACCTTTAGGGCAACTTCATCTCAAATTATAGGAATAAATAGGCACTAACTCCTCTCCCAATATAGCCACAAAGTACCTTTCCTTCAAAGGAGTCTATCCCTGACCCTACCCCTGTGGATCTCTCTAAGGCCCCAAGAATCTCTCTTGGATCTATGAACTAGGTCACAAGGTGGGAAGTATGGCATATTAATATCTTTATCCTCCCTACCCTCCCTCCTATAATGTGAATTAGACCTTTTGGTGAAGGATTTGTAACCCCTTAAGGACGTATCTCCTCTGATTTGGGATGTTACTTCTAGTGTTGGCTATGACCCTCCTAGTTTGCTACATTCTAGACCCTCTGGTGTGGCCCTAGATCCTTTAAAAATGAACCTTCAGTCACATGTTTCCCATTTTACATGGATTCTATCCCTCTATTAATGGTTTATAAGCAGGTTTCATGGATTCTCATGTCATCTTAGTTCCTAAGGCCCCCTTGTTAGTGAATAGACTTTTTCAATCTCTTATCCTGAGTTGGTAGAGGTCCCTATTTACTCCACTAACCCCTTTAGTTTCCTTTAATGGGTTGATAAAAACTCACCCCTATCTCCTCTAGTCCATTCTAATAGAATTAAGCATCCTTCCTCCCCCATCAGCATATTTACCCACTCCTAGTCTCTCTACAAATCATGTGCTTTCTATCTTCAAACCACGGAAGACCAAGGTCCCTAAGCCTACCCCTCTTCCTCATTATGATCTCATCCATCACATGGAATTCTAGGGAGATCATATAACTTGATAATATTGTATAACTTCATAAGATTCTTAGAATAAAACATGTCTCTATACTTGCAATTTTAAACCTAAGCACAAGGTTGAAACCATTCGATATTTTTATTTCAAGCTTCATATAGACAATAACATGCATGTACATCCTATTAACTCTTATATATGAATCTTCTAGGAGGATCATCTCCAAGTGGACCTTATTGATTTCTCTTCTCATCACACTAAAATTAAGGTTAGTGGAAACCAAATCTATTACTTTAATTTTATTATATATTCCAAATGTAATATTGGGGAGAGAGAAGTGATTTGGAAAACTCTTTACCCTTTCAATCCAGTATTCTCTCCATGGTTTCTAGGGGAACATTAATACAGTTTCAGACCATGATGAGAATAAGGGAGGTGGTATCTACTAAAAAAAATCCATGGAAGACTTTATCTCTTTTCTCACTCATAAAAATATTCTTGATTTGGGATTTATGGGGGAAACCTTCACCTAGTGTAACAACAAGATGGGTAGTAGAAGAATCTAGTGTAGGCTAGATAGATGACTGGGCGACCTAAATGATATATCTAAATATCATATTTATTCAGTAAAATACCTTTCCCATTCTCTACCTAATCGTCCCCCTTTTATTCTCTAAATACAATCCTTGATGGATGTTGATAAAAGATTCTTATACTCTATATGATGGATGAATGAAAACAGATTCAAGGAAATGGTTCTCTCTTTCTAGATGACTCCCATGTAAATACACCCCTAAGTTATTATTCAGAACAAACACAAGAGGATGAAAAGTAATATAATTTATTAGAATAATAACCAACCTATCCAAATCATAGTATTGTGGGACTTCAAGAAGTGATCCAGTATCTGGATAATTATCTTCAATACCAATGGGATAAGGACATCATTGACCTCTTATCTCTTAAGTGGAATATTCTAGAAGAGGATCTATTAAAGGAATAATATATGTCCAGAGAGAGATCAAGATCAAATTGTTTGAGATAAGTTGATAAAAATATGACATAATTTCATGTGTGCATTAGATAAAGGAAATTTATTGGAAAAATTAATTTGACTCTTGAGGATGGGTCTCATACCAGCGATATTAAAGACACCAGACCTATGGCAGTTTATTTTTTCTCTAATATTATTATAGGACTGAGTGAGTCTTTTATAGTGAGATCCTCTTTGGAGGATATTGATGAAATTTTATTCAGGAATATTCCACAGTCCTTTGGGGCTTAGGACAATCTTTTGTTGGAAGCTTTACCGGTTGAAGATGAAATTAATGAGGCTGTTGAAAGCCCCAATCCCAAAAGAGAATTAGAAACTAATGGATTTATAGTATCTTTATATTATAATACTTGTGAGTTTATCAAATATGATTCATCAATGATTCCCATGACTTATTTAAGGGAGGACCCCTATCTAGAGTCAAAATAGAAACTATCCCCATTCTCATACCCAAGGTGATTTATCCCAATGGTTTTTTCTAGTTTCATACTATCAGTACATACATTTTTTCCTACAAAATTATTAATACTATACTTTATAGAAGGATATATTGTCTCTTGGGTCTTCTAATATCTGAAGAGAAACATGGATTCCTCTAAGGAAGTTATATTCAAGGTGTTATCAGTCTAGTTCAAGAAATTGTTTTTTACCTTGATAAGAAAATGTTTGGCTCCAACATTATGATCAAAATTAACATAAAAAAAATGATAAGATAGAGTGAGGATTTATTCTCAAAGTAATAAGTAATCATGATTTTTTAGAATGGGTTTGTAACCTTCTATTTTGATGCTTCTCCTTTCCATGGTTTTCAATATCTCTTATGGGAAGGATATTTTGTTTCTTTAAATTGGTTAGAGGAATTCATTAGGGAGACCCTATCTCTCTAATTCTTTTCAATATAGCTCAAGATATACTTGAAATAAATCTTAATAAAGTCATTATCAATGGTTTGGTCCATTCTTTTAGAAGAAATTTTAGTTTTAAAGGAATTACCCACCTCTTTTTATTTAATGACATGATTTTCTTCATCAACAGTAGTAGTAATTCAATCCACAATTTCAATATGATCATAAATGAGTATAGTAATAGAATTTGACAAAATCTCAGTATCATAAAAAGAGGGGTCTACGTATCCAACTCCTAATCTAGTATTCATTAAAAAAAAAAAAATTAAAGAGAGGCCAGGCATTACCAAAAGGAAATTTCCAATGAACTATCTAGGGGATTATCTCTCCAAGGGTATAATTTAGATCTATCACATTGATAAAATTAAAAATAAAATCATGGATATGATTACCAATTTTAAGATTATTTTCATCTCTTTTTGGGGTTAGATCATGCTGGTTAATGGTGTGTTTTACTCTATTCCTATGCATATCCTCTCTATTTGTAGGACTCTAAAAGAAGTCATTAAAAATATCATAAAATCCCATAATAGATTCATTTGGGATTCTTATCAAGAGGCTTTTAATCACCAGGAAAACTGTTCTAAACTAGCCAAACCTATTGATGAGGGGGAATTAACCATAGGTGCATTTATGACCTTATTCTTCCCATACAGGCCAAGATTGATTAGGAGGTGATTTCGAGGGATTACCTTTAGTCCATGTTCATTAGAAAAAAATAAAGGAACTCCCCTTATCATTGAATTAAGGGGAATACAAGATATTATCTATAGAGAAACCTTCATGCCTCTATTATCATTCTCCTAGATAATTATATATGGATTATTAGTATATGGGATATTTCCTTTTGGTCCACCAACTGGGTTGGATCCCACAATTTTTCCCTAGGTGCCCAATCCCTGAGCTTAGCTTCAAGAAAGCTATTAAATACTCCCAAATCCTAGAAATAGTTCTTGATATCGATCAGAAAGAAATGTATAGATCCATTTATATAGCTGACAAACTAGACTACTATGTCTTTACTCCACATCCTTAAGGAATATTCACTTTTTCTTCTTACTAGAACCTTATTCATGTTTTCCACCATTCCTATGGTCTTTCCAGAAACACGTGGTGAAAATATCTCCCCATAAAGTTCAAATTCTTAGTTTGGAGGCTTTATAATCATGATCTCCTCATAGACATAGAAGTTCAGATGAAGGGTGTCCAACTCACCTCTAACTTTATATGTTGTGAAACTGATAATAAATAATCCATGATATATATTTTTGTTGAAGGGGATTGGGTATGCCAAGTATGATAATTTATTGGAGGATTATTAGGGTCCAATAGTAGTTTTGAATCAATAGATCACTTCCTCTATTCATGCTTCGATTCCTACTATAACAGTGAGTTGAATGCATGGGATCAATGTATTCTGATTTCAGAAAGCTATTTGGTGCTTTGGTATTCTCATAACATTATCATCATTAGGGGATAGTTCCCAATAGTGATTATTTAAAATCCAATATCTGGTATATTTTATATTCTCTTTTCTCTACATGAAAGTAGGCTTCTCTTCCTCATCCCCTAGGAAGCCAGTTCTTTCAGGATGATCTGGCAGCCTCTTTGGTGAATAATAGGGTCTAAGTTTAGTGAAGAGGTCCAAGATAGGGGTTCAATCCGAATTTATTTGGATACTATGCTCAAGGTACCATGAGAGGTGGGGACCTTATCCATGATAATTCAAGTTACATAATTATATCCTTCTCTACCTTATATGGTACGGAAAGTTCTATCCAAACCAAAGTGTGCTCCATGTTATTAGGATTAGAAATTTATAGATCCAAGAACATATCCATTTCCACCATTGAATCTAAGACCTATATTCTAATCAACTCCATTTTAGGACTCTCTTATAGCCATTGGATCATTACATATTTTATAAATACCTATCATAATATGCTACACTCAAATGTGGAGATCCTTTACACATGGCATAATGGGAATAATGTGGCTGAACTTCTTTCCACAAAGGCAATCATTTAGAGACACCAGTCATTTATTAGAGTACCAATTAACTTCCCCTTGACTTCACTAATATCATAAAATGGGATTTCATCATGCTTCATTACTTCCACCCCACTTGATCATTTTCTCTTTTATGTCTTCTCATCAAGCTTCCCATTACATTATAATAAAAAAAATTCATTTTTTAGTCATATGAGGCCTTATTGTTGATGAACTCAAGAACAATATTTTAAATGTAAGTTAGTAGTGTGATGAGGGAAATAAAGTTATTTTCAAGAATGATACTTGTTTCATAAAAAGAGTTAAATATGGAAGTATTTTCACTACAGGAAAAAGGACAAGTGGGAATTTGTTTTGGATTAGATATTCTAGTAATTACTATTATCTTAGTATCAGTATAGAAGAATTGAACAAACTGGTCAATTTTTTTTGAGTATTATCTATAAAGAAAATATGTTAAGGGATTTACCTTAATTGAGTATAGATAGAGACAATTTTTTTATCAATTTCCAAAAGGAAAAAATGGTCAAAGGGAGAAACAAAATATTATAAACATAATCAACATAACCTCTTTAATTAATTCAATCAAATTTATATACAACCATGAGACACAAATCCAAAAGAAATGACTTGTATTTCATTACTTTCATTGATGAATATACAAGAATGGAAAGATTATTATTCATGAAACATAATTAATAGGCAGTGGACATGTTCAAAATCCATAGAAGATAAATTAAAAGAGAGATTTGGGTTGACATGAAGAAATTGAGAGCTGAAAATGGGAAAGAGTACACTGGAAATGATTTTGAATACTACCTTGAAAAGTATAGGATAAAATATCAATACAATACCACCTACACAACACAATAGAATGGAGTTTTTGGGATAATGAATAGGACCATTATAGAAATGGGGAGAACTATGATTTATGAATTTAAAAGATCATTTTTCTTTTGTAGGGAGGTTATTTACAATGTTTTACATATCCAAAATCAATGATTTTTGAGGAAAAATTCAAATTCAACTTCATATGATATGTGGTATAATAAGAATACAATATTTAACTACTTTAGAGTATTTAGTAGTCCTTGTGTGATTAAGATCAATATCCCAAATCAAGGAAATTTTGATGAAAGATAATAGGAGGATATCTTTCTTAGATGCTTATCAAATCGAAATGGATATAGATGCCGGAATAAAAAATTTCACAAAATCTTTGAGAGATGTGGTGTCAAAATTATTGAAAATCAACCCATAAATTATGATTTTAATGTTGTTTCCTATGAAGAAGTTAATAGAAATAACATGAATATTTCTAGAAATATTAGTGAATGAAACCTAAATTTGAAACCAGTTCTAGAGGTATTGACTCTAATCAAACTAATGATGAATATGAGGCTACTAATAGTGCTAAGTAGAAATATAAAAAGTCAAGGAAACATGTGGAGGTATAGAATATTATAGGAAGTCAGTCAACACTAGTCTAGTTTAGAAAAATGATACAGGATGAAAATAAAATTAATTTAATCTCCCATGTTGAGACACTTTTAGTGGATGAATCCTTTAAACATAAATAATGGATTGAATCAATGGATGAATAACTAAATTAAATTGAAAAGAATTCCACTTAGGATCTTTTTATAATATATTTTTAGAAAAATATCTTTGGAACCAAGAAATTATTCAACAATAAGTTAGATGATGAAGGAAAAGTAACCAAGAACAAATCTAAACTTATTTGAAAAGGGTATTCTCAATTTTAATGGGTTTATTTTGAAGAGGCATTAACTCTAGTTGAAGAATTGGAGGCTATAAGAATGTTTTTGTCCATATAAGCTTATAAAAAGTATAAAATTTATCAAATGTATGTCAAATATTCTTTTTTTAATGGAGAGATCAAATAGGAATTCTATGTGGAGAAAATAGATGGTTTTTTATTGAAAATGATGAAATAAGAGTTTATAAATTAAAGAAAGATCTATATGGATTGAAACAATCTCTAAGGGTCTGGTATTCAAGGTTGGAAAACTACTTAATGTAATTGAGATTCATCAAAGGTAAAGTGGACAATAACCTATATATCAAAGAAATGAAGATAGGTAAACTTATTATTATTGTATATGTTGACGATTTTATCTTTTCAAGTGATCATGAGAATTATTATCAAGAATTTACTAGTCAAATGAAACAATAGTTTGAGATATCCATGTTAGGTGAGTTAAGGTATTTATTGGGATTGCAAGTGAAACAACAATAAAAATTTACTTTCTTACCTTAAGAGAAGTATTCTATAGAACTATTGAATAAGTTTCAAATGAAGGAGTAAAAGCCTATATCTACACCCATTCAAGTGTTACTGAAACTATCTAAATATACAAATAGTGTAAGTGTAAACCAAAAAGATTTCAGAAGATTTATTGAAAACATAATTTATCTTACAACTTCTTGAATAGATATAGTCTATATTAAGAGTCTTTGTGCAAAATCTAGAGTGACCCAAAAGAGTCACAAATTATGGATACTAAAAGGTTCCAAGTTATGTCAAAGGGACTATAATCTATAGGCTAATTTACAAGAAAGGAAATAATTTTAATCTATCTAGTTTTACTGATGCTAATTTGGCTGGTGATTGTGATGATAGAAGATTAACTTCAGGAGACATTTTTCTCTTGGGGGAAATTTTAGTAAGTTAGCACTGTATAAAGAAATCAATCACACTAAGAACTATGTAATCCAAATACATTTCTGCAACAAGTATCTTCACACAAATGATTTGGATGAAGGAGTAATTGCATGATTTATGGATAATAATTGAGAAAACTCTCAAAATTCATTGCGATAATAAAATTTCCATAGATCTCTTAAAATATACCATACAACACTAAAGGTCCAAACATATTTATATCATATACCATTTTGTTAAAGATAAGGTATATAATGGATATATCAAGCTATAATTTGTTCCCACTCATGACTAGTTGGATGGCATATTCACCCAATCTATATTTAAGGACATGTTTGAGTTTCTGATGTTGAACATGGGTGTTTAACCCCTTCCACTTCATTAAGAAGCTTCGGGAGGGACCCCCCCATAGCCTTGGATCAAGGGGGGGGGGGGGGGTAAGGCACCGTAAATATTATGAAGGAAGGTACATATTATCTTCTTGTTTCTAGTTTTTGTTTTTATTTTCTTAAATGGGTAAATCTTGATAGGTGTGAGTTCCCTCCTTAAGGGGGAGAATATTAAGGGGGTATCATCTTTTCACTTGGTCGAATTTTTTCTTATCATCGAGGGATAGATTTCTCTAAAAAATAATACTATAACATGTAGTATGGTGCCAAGATGTTTTTATTTTGTCAAAGGTTGTGATTTGGTGACTCTTAGATGAGTGTTTTAGGATGATGTTCTTAGTTTTACAACAAATCCAAAGGGGGAGATTGAAATTCTTTTGGAATTATTGAATATATTTTATTTTTTGTCAACCTTGGTTTTTATTTGTAAGGATTGATAAACTAATATTCAAAAGAATCAAGAACATGTGTTGATGGATGAAGGAGCAATACTTACATCATTTTTGATAAGTGTTAAAGAGGATGAGAAGACATCAAAGTTAGATGAAGAGGTTTTGGTTTAATTTGAGGAAATTACTAGATTCATGTAGCCAAATCACATAGTCATTTACAATGACATATATAAATAATTATAATCCATATAATTGATTACTATAATGTAGCCAAAGTGAACCAAATAGTCAATGTTATCCACATAGATGATTGTAGTGACGTAGCTGAAATAACATAGGCATTTGTTGATATGTAAGTTAATTAGACAAAATTACATAGCCTAATTCTACTTTATATAATAATTACAGTTGATATATTATTTTTTCCCATGGAGCCTAATAATTCATGTAGTTAAAAGAGTCACATATACGAATGATTTATGGAGACCATTTTTATCCTTGTAGGGTTTAAAGTTATAAAGGTTTCTAAAATGAAAATATTCTAAGGAGAAATTAAATTCAACAATTCTTGTGATTTAAAATATATATCTCATGGATAGAGAGTTTGTGATATTTTAATGTCACAAGTAAGAAGGATGACTTGAGTCTTTTTGGAATTTAAAAGAGAAGATGAGGAAATGGATATTTCTATATTACATGGAAGAATGAAGACTGAGACTTTAAGGGATTTTAATGAAGATTTTAATGGCTATTAAATTGAGTTTGAATGAATTTAATAAGGATGAAATCTCATTACTAAATATTATAGAGTTTTAAAATATATTCTTATGGTGGTGGATGTTTTTGTGGTTGTTTTTTCTGATACGTAGCTTTATCAAAGAAATATATGTCAAGAAAGATTGACCTATACATCAGCTATATTTCTAAGAAGTTTGGGGGAAAGATAATCATATCTCTTTTCATCTATACACTTATTATAGAGGAAGAAGAAGATTAGTTATTACATGCATGATCTCATGCTATAACTGTTCTTTCTAATCTAGTGAGAGGAAAGCTAATCTGATTCTATTCCATTCATTTGTTCTAGTAGTAGAGGACCTTATAAAAGAAGATATATATTTTATGAAGAATCATCCTAAAGATTAGCGAAGATCTTATTCATCAAAGTGTGAAGGAAAATCTTGAAGAATACGTGGTTCTTGTATAAAAAATTCTAATATTTCCTATAAATAGAAGTGGATAATTTATTCTCAAACCTTGTGCACCAATTTTAGGCGTTTGTAATAACTAAAACATTACAGTGATAAGAAAATCAGTGTACTCAACAATAGTCAAAACCTTGTAAAATTTCCTATGTGTTGCTTGTCTCTCATATTTTCTGTATATAGACAGGGAAGAAATTAATTAAGAATAAAATAAATAATCTAACTGATAATAGGGATTTGATACTAAAACAAAGAGTTTTTAAAAGAAAACAAATACTTATGATTCACCCCATTTCAGTAGTATCCCAAGAGATCTAGGCTCTTCATGTGGTTCCATGGGTTGGGACATTACACTCTGGTGCAAAAATTTTATTTGAAAGTGTGTCAAACTCATTCATATAAAAAAATTAATCCACTCATCAAAATAAAATATGGAATTATTGGACTTTTTTCAAATCAAATCCAATTTTACCCCAAATTAGATTGAACCCCTTTGAGAAATTAACATAGTAGATTATGGATCAAGGAAAATATGATACTATTATCATGAATATAGTCATTTTCATGAACCAACATGGGATACCCCTAACTTGGGCACCTATGTTAGTCTGTGGTAAGTCCCGAAGGGTGTTCTCGATCCCCACAAGTTAGAAAATAGTGTATGGTCATTGAGAATCACCTTTGGGGATGATTTTCTAAAAGAAAACACATAAACAACACATAAATAAATACCTTAAGAGAACATGATCATCCATGAGTAAACATAAACATCCAAACATGGAACAAAAAAGCATCGATATCCATATATAAAATAAATGGGATGGGAAACCAAAATTCTATAGGGGTAAGATACCATAAAAACCCAAAATTAAATGAATATAAATCTACCCATATTTATGTGACATGAGGGTCAACCTCCCACCATGTCACCAACATCACCCAACCATGATTTGAGAGCATAAGTAATCACTACCTCCATGAGACACCTTTATTTTACTTTTATTTTGAACAAATAAAGTTTACACACACCCATTGGGTATATGTAGGTTGTGAGTACAAAATCCCTATAGGGTCCCACCAAGAATTTCTTATATAGACGTTGTTAAAAAAAGTAAACATGATAGTTTGACAATTATTTAATTAGAAACAATATTTTAACATTTTGAAATAAATAGAGGAATAATTAATTAGTAAGAAATCCAAAACCAAACACCATGGGAATCCCTAGTGTAACTAAGGTTAGACCTCATCCTAGGATCCTTATACTCTTGGTGATCAAAAAATTTACAACTTTTCCCATGAAAAATCCACTAGGGAGGACCAATCCAAATCCCCAATAGTAAACACATTCATAAAAGACTGGTTTAGTTATTGTTGTGTCATAGTATAAAGGTTAGGGAGGGAGAAACTTTTCCTAGCATAATTATCCCACTCATCACACCTAGGTACCCAGGATTATCATGATCTATCCCCTTTTTAATCAATTAAGTTCTCATTTAAAATTCAAATAATGAAAAAACATGCCACTTTCCATCCATTTCAACCTCACTATAAGAGGAATACATTTTTAAATTAAACCACACACATTGGTAGTTTATAAAACACCCTTTTAAAAAAAACCATTAAAAAATTATTTGTAAATGAATTTGGGAATGTTTAATTCATCAAAAAATGGAACAACATGAAACCACTTACCTTTAACATTAGAAACCATTGGAAACCAGATGGAATCCACAATAATGGAGAAGGAAGACTCTATAAGAGAAAAAGTAATCCATAAAACTTATGACACATACCATATGATTCAGATTCAACATACCTTGGGATATTGCATCTCAAGAAATATGTACACATAGGATAGATTACCTGGAATGGATCCACCTTAACATTTTTCAAGCCTCTTTAGTGATTGTTAGTCATACTTAGAATAGGTGGTCCAATGAACTTCTTAGATAGGGTCCCAACCAGTCTCCCAATCAACACCACCATCCGGAACATGAGGGTGTCCAACCATTGACATGAGAAACTTATGATTTCCTATAACAATAACAACCTCAACCACCAACAACTAGTGAACAATGAACATCACCTTCCAATATGCTCACCAATGATTATTTTCAACGTATCCTTCCACAAAATAGCAAGGAGTGATTTTGGTGATTTATCTTTAGTGTCTTCTCATCAGAGTGACTTTCACACATCACTTCACTAAAAAGATCCAGAACTTCCATTCAACATTTGTAAGTAGACCCTTTTGGTTTCTTAATTTCATTCCTATGGAACACGATTGACTACCTAAAATAACATCTAGAAGCTACCCCTTTTAGTACTTATATTTTATTTTTCACCAACTACTGGACTGCACTTTCTTAGACTCAAAACACATTGATCCAAACACCAAGGATCCTTCTGAAAATTCTTCCTAAAGATACAATATTTGGTCATAATTCCCTCCTTCTAGTTAAATCCCATTAAACCAATTTGTATCTATTGAAATCCATCTAATTAGATTCTTTTGATCCTTCTGTTGGACAAATTCTGGATATGTTATGGTGATGGTGAATGTCACCATCTAGATTCCCAAGTGTTACTTCCAGAGTCTAAACTAATAGAGATTATATACTTGAACCATAAAAAAATTCTCAAACAAAACCCAAAAAACTTCAACTACTGATTTAACTCATCGAAAGATGCTCGACACTCTAGACCCCATAATAACTTCACCTCTTTCTGGGTAAGTGCCATTAGGGGTAATGCAAGATGGGAAAATCATTTTACAAATTACTAATAGTATCCAACAAATCCCAATAATATCTTAATTTCTAAAGCATTATTTGGATCCTACCAAGACATCATAACTTTTACCTTCTTAGGATCTACCAAGATACCTTGTTCTAACACCACATTTTTGAGAAAATTGATATCTTGGACCTAGAGACTACACTTATAAAATTTATCAAAGAGGTAGTGATTGAGTAATATTCCTGTGAAAATTATCAAATGACTCACATACTCCTACTCTATCTTATAATAAACCAAAATTTCATCAAAAAATAACATGATTAAGGTGTTGAAATATCTATAAAATACCTAGTTCATGAGTTCCATGAAGATCACAAGAGCATTGGCCAACCTGAAAGTAATTACTAGATATTTAAAGTGGTTATACCTACTTTGAAAAAAGGTTTTAGGAACATTGGTCGCTCTCTCACTTTGAGATGGTGGTATCATGAATGAAGATTGATTTTGGAATACTAACTTTCTCCCTTTAGCTGATAAAAAAGGTCATCAATATCGAGAAAATAGTATTAATTCTTGATCGTGACTAGGTTTAACTTCTAGTAGTCAATAAAAAAGTGAAAGGCCCCATCCATCCTTTTAGAAAAAAGCAATGGGGTGACCCATAAAGACATTCTAGAAAGAATAAATCATTTAACTTCCAAATTATCTAGTTGAAAATTTAATTACTTTAATTCTATAGGAGCCATACAATATGAAGGGAGAGAATGAAACTAATAGATAATGTAATTACAATGTTGGTTATTTAATAATATATGTTAAAAATATTTTTTATATTGGTTATTTAATAAAAAATGTAAAATATACTATATGTGTGTTTTTAAAGTTTATTATTTCAATAACTAATGTTAAACACATTTTACAAAATATTTTTAAGATCAGTTATTTAAATAATTGACATTATAAACCAAAACACAACATGAAAAGTATAATTTTTCACTTCATGACCATGAAATTTCACTTTCTTGCCTACATATTCATCCCACTGAACATGAAAAGTTCATTTATCACATCATGCACTTATGTTTTTATTCGTTATTAAAAATATATCTCATTATTTAATCTTTTTTCCATTATCATACCAAAATTTCATTTCTCCCCCCATATTTAAATCTATTATGCCCACATGTTTTTCTCTAACAATTATATTTATCCATCCATTCGTTATTAATAGATTCCATATCATGAATGAATATCCATTTAAAAGATGGGAAGGGTGGAGTTTATGTGAGAAATAGTGGCAAAAATTTCTACAATAATGAATGCATTTGATTAAACATTACAATTAATCAAAAGTTCTTAAATAGAGGTAAAATTTATGGAATTATTTATTTTATTCTCATCCAATTTTTTTCTAACATCATTGTTAATATTTGTTTATTATTTTCATTATATCATTGAACAATCAATAATTGTTTTAGTTTTATAATTGTAAACTATTTATTTCATCATACGAGACTATAATTTTTATTTTTTATTCTACAAAATGGTTTCATGTCATCGCATTTTTTTTATAAAGACTAATATTTTTTATGGTTAATTTTTAAATAATCGACGTGAATAATGATCTTTCATGTCAATTATTTAAATACCAATTTGAAAAATTATAAAAATGAATAAGATTTTAATAATAAATGATGCTTTAAATATTTTAAATGTTGGTTTTAAATAACTGACATAAAAAATATATTTACTACATCACTTGAAATTATGTCACCTAAAAACTAACATTAAAAGCATAAAAAATGACATAAAAAATGATTTTTTGTATGAGTGTGAGTTACCAACACTAGATTGATAGTTAACTCCATTTCCTTCATTGAGGGTAATCTTGAGAAATTATCCAAGAACACCTTAGGAAATTCCCTGACCATAGGAGGTAACTCATTCCTGGAATTATCTTCACCAACTTCCATAATAAGAGAAAACACCTAACAAATGAGTTTTCCTAGTTCTGAAAGAGGAAGTATCACCCGACTGAACCTTAGGTCCCATTTTCCTTGGAATACTTGAGTAGTCCCATATGTTATGGTGAAAGTAAATATTTTATGGTAAAAATCAATATGAAATTTGTAGTATGTCATCTAGTCCATCCTAAGAATTACATCAAAAAGATTTATTTCAAGGATAAGAAATTATCATACCAGATTAACTTACAACAAAGAGATGACACACAAAGGGAACCAAAAACCTTTCTCTTTATTTATCCCAAAAGGAATGTTTATCTTTATAACATAGAGCATGTGATCTATAAGGAGTTTTATAAATTACATGATAAAAAACAAATATAAGAGTGAGATACACATATATCAAATAAAGTAGTAACTATACTCGAAGAAAAAATAATAATACCTCTCACTGTCGTACACCCTGCCCCAAACTCCACTAGCGCCTAACCTACTGCATGAAACCACTTCGCCTTCGAATGAGATTGAGAAATTTTTCTAGCATGGGGATTAAACATGGGATGAATCTACCCATAAAAGGAACCAATCCCTCCCCACACCCCTAAATATGGGGTCCCACTTCCCAAGAGGCATTGACTTATGCTACAAATCCTTTGGGGGTTGAAGAACCTACAATAATCTAGTAAGGAAGGGTGGATCATTAGAATCTCTAGATATGGTATAGATGTTGAAAAAAATGAAAATCTATGGGTTCCACTAGACATAAAGACCACAAATGACCAGAATTTTCCAAATTGATAGAAAACATAGGATCCAACACTTGCATCTACTGATGATGAGGGTCAAGGTGAATACCTAGAACCATTGCCACTACCCCTCCCCTAGTATTAACACTTCCTATTATTCTATGAGGAACCATTACCAACTTCCATAGGCACATGAAGAACTCTAATAATCTTATAAATACCTGCTTAGTCAATCTCTATAATTAAAGCTTGACTAACAACCACAACATAGGTATTGAGTTTCAACAAGAAGACATAAGACCAAATGTTAGGCCAAATGCCTATCTCAAAATCCCTAGATTTAATCTCCTCATTATAAAAAATATTAGGAGAAAAACTAACTACCTTAGTAAACCAGTTTTTATACTTTATAGCCAACTGAGTTCCTTTATAGATTCACACAAATTACTAATATTTAGCCAATGCCAATGTGTTAGGATAGAACTTTTGAGTAAATATTATTTTGAAATAATTATACTATAAGTCCTCATGTTTTTTCACCTGAATAAATAAATCCCACCATTTATGGATAGGGACTTCAAGCCTAATTTTTTTAAAATTTACTTTAATAAATTTTGGAGTAATGAGGAAGTCAATGATCCATACCCTCAGCCTTCTATAACAAATCATCAACTTCTTGAGGGTTGTTGATTCCCATAAAAGGAGGGAGGATTATGCCTAAGAAATTTCTAAGTTTGAACCTTATCAGGAGCTGGATCGGTTTCCTAAGCTGGAGTGGGGCCAAAACTCACCCCTTGGTCCATAACTCGAACAACTTGAACCATTGCCTCAATTAGATTCTAATCAACCGATGGATCCGCTCATGGAAAGTTATCCACAACTTTCATGAGAATGTTAACATGTAAAAATCTAGGTAATGTTAATAATAAATCAATTTAATTTATTATTAATATTAATTATTAGATTTTATGGATTTATATCCACTATACTGATTTTAAGCAATTTTTCACTTAAAAAAGAAATAGCCTTTTCTAACCAAATTATTTTACACAAATTATATGGTTTTATTTAAAAATTAAATTTCCAAATTTTAGGAATTTAATTTGATAAAATGGATTTAATTTTTGATATCAACATATAAAATTTATCATAGGGTGAATTTGTGGGATTTTTCTAAAAAGTTTGAATTTTGGTTGAATAGTGAAAATTGCTGTTTTTTACAAAAAAACTATCATTTAATTTAAAGTATTTAAAAAACCATTCTATTTTGGATTGTTTTTAATGTAAAATTAGACCCCATTTTATATGAATAATCTAATTAATGTCATAGGAATAAACATTATACTTTATTTTGGTATAAATTAAATTTTAGGCTTAAAAACACATTTTCTGGAAAACAGTTTTTTGTTGTGTTTTAAATTATTATATTTAAATTAATTTCAACCAATTTTGGAAGTCGAATCTTGAAAAATTTAATTCATATTTTTAATTAGGATTTTTAAATATATTAATGGTCATAATGAATAATAACCATGGTAAAAATTTGTCACCGCGGTAAAGTGTAAAACGAGTTAATTAAGGTTAAAAACAAGTGATAAGGTCACATAATATTATCTTTAATATTATTTAATGAGATTATTTAGAACCTTATCACATTATATTTTAAATTTAATATACTAAGTTCCAATTTACCATGATTAGTACATTTATAATATTTAAAAGTTAGGTATAATTACAACAATGCCACTCCCTTCACTTATAAAAGGAAACCTTATCTCCTTTATTATTTTCATAATTTAATCCATTTAATTCAATAAATAAATACCAAAATACCTTTATAACACACCTACACATATCCTAGAGTCTATGGTCTCACAAAAAATCCAATACTAGAAGTCTTAACGTGTAATACAAAGGAGATTTCCCAAACAAGAGGTATAAATCTTAACCAAGTGTTTTCATGTTTATTTATTCTTCTACATCCTTCAAATATTATTTAACCATAATAATATAATAGAATAAATATCTTATATATAATAAAATGTTATTATTTTGGTGTTATAAACCTTTTTCATATCTTTTTCCATCCTATCACTACTAGAAATGAACCCTTTACCAACGGTTCCAAACTGTTGGTAAAGGTTGGGTAACCGTTGGTATAATATATACCAACGATTATTCAAACCGTAGGGAAGTAAGATGTAGGGAAAAACATATGCCAACAATTTCTAGAAAACCATTGGTATATGTTAGGAAATCTACATTATACCAACGGTTATTTCAAACTGTTGGTAAACATACTATTCCAACAGTTTCAAACCGTTGGAATATAGTTTTATAAATCTTTTTACCAATGGTTTACAAAAATTGTTGGTATATCTAAATATTTCACCTATATCCCAACGGTTTGTAAAACGTTGGTAAAGTGTTTTTACCAACGGTTCTCTTAGAACCGTTGGTATAAAACACATTCACATCCCTATGACAATAGTTGTAAACCGTTGGTATAGGCTTTGCTATGCAATTCAGGCATCAACCTGCTGCTCTGTGTTGATATGTGATTTCCATTAGTAGGTTGTCCTTTCTACATTTCCATCTTACCCAACTCCAATTGCCTGCAATAACCAACTATAACACATACATATACACAATTAATTCATATATATTTAACACATAATGAACCCTGCAAATATACACATACAAAATTAAAACATAATTCATAAGGTAATTATAAACATACATAATTGATTTAGAATTCAATTCAGAATTGAGATGACAATTACATGTTCCAGAATTCAAGTCATAATTGAATACTGAATTGAGTACATACATAATTTAATTATAAACTATGAATACAATACATAAAAAATTTAATATGTAATTATAATTGTTATACAGAATTAATAATACATAAAAAATTGCATTTTGTATAAAAAATACACAATTGAATTTAGAAATTAGAATATAATAACCCCAAAATAAGGAAATGGATAAATGACTTCAACCAAACACAAATATAATGTCCCATGGTTTGGGGCGGATGTCTTTGAACTTAGTGATGATGATAATGGGTGTGTATCAATGAGCTTGTGTGACTTAGGGAATGTAGTTGTCCTTGGCATATTAAATGTCATGTGTTTTAGAATAGGGGTAGGAGTTCCTCACATGAGAAGTGGATTATGTAAGGCTGGACCATGAATCTTTGTGTTAAAGTATCAACATAATCCAAATACGTTTGGTCGGTTTTCCATATGCCATTTGTTTTTACTTAAAATGTTGTCCATTTTAAACAAAAGATAGAAACTTCAAGTGATACCGGCCACACCGTGCCTCAGATTGAGGTGGGGTTGACTTGTACACATCACATATGACCCATGGATCATTGTACTAAAGTATCAACACAATCTAAATGTGTTTGGTTGGTTTTCCGTATGCCAGTTGTTGTTTTCACTTAAAATATTGTCCATTTCAAATAAAAGTGAGACACTTTGAGTGGTACCGGCCACATTGTGCCTCAGATTGAGGCGAGGTTGACTCATACACATCAAAAATAACCCATGGATTGTTTTTCTAAAGTATCAAAATAATTCGAATAAGTTTGGTTGGTTTTCTGTATGCTGGTTGTTTTTACTTAAAATGATGTACATTTTAAACAAAAGAGACACTTAGAGTGATATCGGCCACACCGTACCTCATATTAAACTGGGTTTGACTCATACACGTCACAAATGACTCATGGATCATTATCATGAAGTATCAATACAATCTGAAAGCGTTTGGTTGGTTTTCCGTATGCAAGTTGTTGTTTTCACTTTTAATCCTGTCCATTTCAAATAAAAGTGAGACAATTTGAGTGGTACCGGCCATACCGTGCCTCAGATTGAGCCGGGGTTGACTCTTATATGTCACAAATGACCCATGGATCATTTTCCTAAAGTATCAACAGAATCCGAATGTGTTTGTTCAGTTTTCTGTATACCAGTTGTTGTTTTCACTTAAAATGTTGTCCATTTCAAATAAAACTGAGACACTTTGAGTGGTACCGGCCACACTGTGCCTCAAATTGAGGCAAGGTTGACTCATACACATCACAAATGACCCATGGATCTTTTTTCTAAAGTATCAACACAATACGAATACGTTTGGTCAGTTTTCCGTATGCTGATTGTTTTTACTTACAAGGGTGTCCATTTTAAACAAAATAAAGACACTTAAAGTGATACTGGAAAAAATGTTCCTCGGATTGAAACAGGGTTGACTCATACACATCACATATGACCCATGGATCATTGTATGAAAGTATCAACACAATCCGAATGCATTTGGTCGGTTTTCCGTATGCCAGTTGTTGTTTTCACTTAAAATGTTGTCCATTTCAAATAAAAGTGAGACACTTTGAGTGGTACCAGCCACACCATGCCTCAGATTGAGGTGGGGTTGACTCGTAAACGTCAAAAATGACCCATGGATCCTTTTTCTAAAGTATCAACACAATCTGAATACGTTTGGTCAATTTTCCGTATGCCAGTTGTTTTTACTTAAAATGATGTCCATTTTAAACAAAAGATAGAAACTTCGAGTGATACTGGCCACACCGTGCCTTGGATTGAGGTGGGGTTGACTCGTAAATGTCAAAAATGACCCATGGATCCTTGTATTAAAGTATCAACAAAATTTGAATACGTTTGGTCAGTTTTCCATATGCCAGTTGTTTTTACTTAAAAGAGTGTCCATTTTAAACAAAATAAAGACACTTAGAGTGATACCGGCCACACCGTGCCTTGGATTGAGGTGGGGTGGACTCTTACACGTCACAAATGACCCATGGATCATTTTTCTAAAGTATCAATAGAATCTGAATACGTTTGGTTGGTTTCCTGTATGCCAGTTGTTGTTTTCACTTAAAATATTGTCCATTTCAAATAAAAGTGAGACACTTTGAGTGGTAACGGCCACACCGTGCCTTGTATTGAGGCAGGGTTGACTTTTGCACGTCAAAAATAAACCATGGATCCTTGTGCTAAAGTATCAACACAATCCAAATATGTTTGGTCGGTTTTCTGTATGCCAGTTATTTCTACTTAAAAGGGTGCCCATTTTAAACAAAAGAAAGACACTTCGAGTGATACCAACCACACCATGCCTCAGATTGAGGCGAGGTTGGCTCGTACACATCACAAATAACCCATGGATCGTTTTCCTAATGTATAAATAGAATCTGAATGTGTTTGGTCTGTTTTCCGTATGCCAGTTGTTGTTTTCACTTAAAATGTTTTCCATTTCAAATAAAGGTGAGACACTTTGAGTGGTAATGGCCACACCGTGCCTTGGATTGAGGCGGGGTTGATTCATACACGTTAAAAATGACCCATGGATTATTGTGATAAAGTATCAACATAATCAGAATATGTTTGGTCGGTTTTCTGTATGTCTGTTGTTTTTACTTAAAACAGTGTCCATTTTAAACAAAAGAGAGACACTTTGAGTGGTACCGGCCACACCATTCCTCGAATTGAGGTGAGGTTGACTCGTACACATCACAAATGACCCATGTATTGTTTTCTTGAAGTATCAATACAATAAAAAAGCGTTTGTTTGGTTTTCCATATGCAAGTTGTTGTTTTTACTTAAAATCCTATCCATTTCAAATAAAAGTGAGACAGTCTGAGTGGTACCGGCCACATCGTGCCTCAGATTGAGGCGGAGTTGACTCATACACATCACAAATGACCCATGGACTGTTTTCCTAAATTATCAATAGAATCTAAATGCATTTTGTTGGTTTTCCGTATGCCATTTGTTGTTTCCACTTAAAATGTTGTTCATTTCAAATAAAAGTGAGACACTTTGAGTGGTATCGGCCACACTGTGCCTCAGATTGAGGCAGGGTTGACTTGTACATGTCACAAATGACCCATGGATCCTTGTGATAAAGTATCAACACAATAAAAAGATCCCAAGAGCTCTTAAGGACAGATCTCCTTCGATCCTTGGGTGTTTTGAGTTCCGTCAAGTGTGGATTGAAGATCTGGGTGAGTCTAATCCCCTCCTTGCTTCTTCTTTTCGATTTGGATTTGCACTCTTCTCTTATCTTCTTCTGAAGCTCTAAAACCCTCTTTTCCATTGGGATTTAGGGTGAATCTTGAAGAGAGCTTAGATTGGGGTCTGAGATGCCAAATTAAGAGTGTGATTGTCTCCAGAATCAAGGTAGGTGGTCCTTAGCCTTTCATGAATTTTCGTGATGTTTTATATATGCCAAATCGCTGCTCACCCAATATTGGGGTGTCAGGTCAGGGGGCTGTCTGGGGTCTAGAGAGGAGGGTGGGGGGGGGGCTGTCTGGGGTCTTGGAAGGAGGGTGGGGGGGCTGTCCATGGTCCAGGGAGGAGGGGGGGGGGGGGGGGCTGTCCAAGGTCCATGAAGGGGGAGGGATGTCTAGGGAGTTCCCAAACACACAAAACTCTGCAAACATCCTCAAGATACACCTGCACAAAAAATAGACACATAAAAACAACCTATCCTGTATAATACACTACATACACCTGTATAAAAAACACACATAAAAAGAGCACAAAAAATAGACACACTGCATAACACACTACATAATACACTACATACACCTCACTGCATACACCAACATAAAAAACAGCACAAAAAACATATAAAAACATACTTCAAACACCACAAAAAACACCTTCAATAACACAAAAAAACACATATGTACAGAGAGAGGGGAGGGGGGCTGTCCGAGGTCTAGGGAGGAGGGTGGGGAGATATCTGGGTTCTAGGGAGGAGGGTGGGGGGGGGGGGGCAGTCCAGGGTCCAAGAAGGGGGGGGGGGATGTCCGGGGTCCAGGGAAGAGGGTGGGGGGCTGTCCGGGGGGCTGTCCGAGGTCTAGGGAGGAGGGTGGTGAGGGGGGGGGGGCTATCCAGGGGGCTGTCCAGGGAGGAGGGTGGGGGGCTGTCTGGGGGGCTGTCCGGGGTCCAGGGAGGTGGGTGGGGGGCTGTTCGGGGTCCAAGAAGGAGGGTGGGGAGGCTGTATAGGGGGATATTTGGGCAGCTGTCTGGGGTCTAGGGAGGAGGGTGGGGGGGGGGGGTGCTGTCCGGGGGGCTGTTCAGGGGGTTGTCCAGGGGGCTGTCTGGGGGGCTGCCCGAGGTCGAGGGAGGAGGGGTGGGGGGGGGGGGGGCTATCCAGGGGGTTGTCCGGGGGGATGTCCTGGGTTCATGGGATGATATTTACATATTTTCTAAGAAAATTCTTTCAAGGTTAAAAAAATAATTTCATTATATCAACTTCTAATCAAACCACCAATTTTCTAAATTTCACTAAAAAATTACAATTTCATTAAAATAGAGTGATTTCACAACATCCATGATTTTAAAAAATAAAACATTCATAATATATAAATAATCATTTAAATCATTTAGAATCTCATTTCCTATCAATCATTAAATTTAAGGTTTCATTTATGGAGAAAAATATTATAGAACCACCGATGTTTTATCAATGTTCAAATAAACACCCACAACTAGAAAACCCATGAAAAGAGGGTGGGGAGCTATCCAGGGGGGTGGGCAGGCTATCCACGGTGGTGGCGAGGATGTCCAGGGGGGTATGGGTTATCCAGGGGGTGGGGGTGTCCAGGGGGTGGGGGGATGTCTAGGGGAGGGGTGAATCAGTCACAACAAATAATCAAGTCAAGTTTTATTATTTATAGATAAAAAAATAAAGATAATGTGACCTACCTAATCACACATATATTCAGGCACAAAAAATCAATAAATATCAAAGGTCAGTAATATCAGTAAAAAATGTAACAGATCAATCTGTCCCTCATCACCATCACTATCATCACCATCATCATCACCCTCACCCTCATCCTCATCGTTGTTCCCATCATCGTCCCTGCCCTCCTAGTCACCCTTGTACTCTACCTCGGCCTCCTCATCGCCCTCCTCCTCCGCCTCGACCTCCTCCTCTCCCTCCTCCTCCTCCTCAACCTCCTCCTCGCCCTCCCTCCTTCCTCCGCCTCGACCTCCTCCTCTCCATCATCTCAACCAACACTAGAACTGCCACCTGGTGAACCATATATAGAACACATAGATGGAATATATTCATCACAAGTAGTGTTGGCCTCTAGTGGAAGTGTTGGACATAAAAATTCCATCAGTTTCATAAATGCAGTGTTTTCCCTAGCATATTGTTCTGCTGTCTTTGTGGCCCTTTTTCATCCTGTTTTGCCTGTACCTTAATCTGCTGTAACTCGGTGGCACTACAAATCGTACCTAAGGAGGGCCAATACCTCATCATAACTATACTCTTCCTAGGTTGGCAATGTACTCTACCAGGGTGCTCATCTCCCAAAACCTGATGTAAGTGATCGTTGGGCCCAAAATTGTCAGTTTCCTGGGAATCAAGGGCCTCTAAAGTAGCCTGTTACAAATATAAATAGATTATTAAGTTACAAAATAGAGATTAAAATTTTAAATCTACAAAGTAAAACTTACAATCTGCTTCTGAGTCGGTTCATTAACCGTACTTCCATCTTTCTTCTTTCTACTCAAGAAAAATAGTTTTTCTCGAGGCACACGTCCTTCTATATTCAATTTATGCCTCTACAATGACATTGAATGTAGGAAACCATAATTAAAAATAGGATAAAAAAATAGTAATTGCATAACTAAAATTATATAACAACTTTAGAAATATAATAAATTATGGAGGAATCAATAGAAAGTGAAAGTCGTAAAGAAAGATTATAAACTGTCATACCTGCTATTTCTCATGATCTGGCACCGTAGTACGTCCCAATGTGTGGACGTATTTCTTAGAATCAATGTGTTTTTTATTTCTTCTAGATTTATCCTAAATAAAATTTAATAATTAGTATTAATGAAAAACATGAAAATTTTCATTTAAATACCTCTAATTTGATTAATACTATAAATTGGCTAGTCATCCAATGAGTAATGATTTGTCCATACTGTTCTAACAGACAATCATCCACGATAGGGACCGACTCTAACTCTATTCCCACTCTAGCATGCCAAAAAATATACAACTCATGCTTATAATCTCTCCAAAGCTCACCTAAATCCTTTAAACGTGCTGGCCGTGCACCCTCACCATCGGGGAAATTAAAACGTAACTAACACCAAAATATTAATTCATATAAATATAAAAATTAATATATTTCATTAAATACAAAAGATTTTTTTACCCATGTCTCTACCCAGGATTTATCCTTGACTTCATTTGGTAGCTGTCTCCATGAGAGCGGGCTGAAAGGAATGATGTTAGAGTATTTGGCAAGCGTCACAAAAAAACTCCAACATTGCTGCCCTGATTTTTCAATCATCTGACTATATTCTTTGTAATCCACCATCAACTATGTGCGAAGGTTCCACACCACATGCATGCGTGTACGTCCCCTCCCCCGCCTCCTATCAGTAGATGTATTTGTTATGAAAGAAAAATAAATATTTTATCAATACATGTTATAATGAAAGTAAATAATGGTGTAACAATTTGTTAGGGTTGTATAAGTATACCTGTGATAGTCTGATCAATGGGGGCCGCTGGATCCACAGAAACTGAAGGAACACCCTGTATAGATGGAGTGGGGTCCCAATGTATGCTCCGTTGGGACAAACTCTAGCAGATCAGGAATCGAAGAAGATGGAATATAAAAATCCCAGAGAGAAGGAAAAAGAAGTAAAAGAAGATGACAGGGATGGCTGGCCAAATGCTGGATGGGGAGTAGGAATAATCATCGGTATGGTACAGACGTGTGAGGAGGCTCAGATGTAAAGGGTGGTGAAAACATAGGAGACCTAAATATCCCATGTGTCCCTAATGACACACCGGGATCAGAATGTGGGATGGATGGTATGTCAATGGGAGGGGCATGGTCTAATCGGGTACACCAACCAGATCGTCTAGCTCCCATACCACCCCCCCTTGTACGAACACCCCATGTACTGGGACCACTACTAGGCTACTCAATAAATAACTGTCACCTAATATATGGATCCTGAAAAAAATGTTTAAAAAAAATTAATCACATGACATTATATATTATTTAAATAAATATATTTGAAATGAAATACTCACTGCAGGCACTAGTGGTGGAATTCCCAGCTCAGTCATGTGACGATTGTTGTCCATAATCTTTTTTTGTCGCCTCTCTCTAATTGGTTTCATTTCCTACATTTTGAAAAAAATATGGAAGTAAATAGAAAAGGATAACTAATGTGTAACCCAAAAAACAAAATAAATGAGAGGGAATAGGGGGATTCATGGATAATTTAACTAACCATTGTTTTAGGTGAGATTGAACAAATATATAATGAAGTCAATAAATCGTACAAGATATAATAAAGAAATTTAATTTTTAGTAGGATGATTATTTACTAAGTGTCATCATTCTATTAAAATCATGGAACATTGATTCTACCAGACTCATAAGTGGTAAAGATGTTTTCAAAATTAAGGAAAAATTTAATTTATTTAGCTTAAGTAGATGATGCGGGGTTTCAATACATAATTTGCAGAAGAATACAAACCATCATGTTCATTACCTAGTAAAATGTTAAAGAGAGGTCTTAGAGTCATATAAATTTTATACAAATCATAGTTGAAGCATTGAAATTTTCACCATGTTAGAAATGTTGGTTTCATAGGTTTAAATACAGTTCAATTCCAAATTAGAAAATGCAATTCAAATAAAAATTCCAACCAATAAACATTGAAAATTCACATAACGGTAAAGTCAAATAAAACATATTTGTAATCAATATTAAATCAATTTTAATAGTAACAACATTAACAACCCAACTTGAGGTAAACCAAAAGAATTGAGAACATGGATAGATGATTCTATATATTTTCCACCACAACTTTAGGTTCACAATAAACTCTAACAATTGAGCTATTAGAGTCATCAAAAAAATAAATGGATTGGTTCCAATGGCAATAGGGAAAGTGTCAATTCCATCATCACCATCATAAAAAATATGTCTCGTAATTACTTAAACTATGACACCAAATTCAGGTCGAAGTTGGTCTTTGACATAAAAAACTTTTTTAGCCATTAATGCCAATACATATGGTTCTTTGGTAGCAAGAGTGAGAGTCATATTAATTACTCAAAATCCAAAATCATCAATAAATGTGCCCTATCTCATAATCAAATCAAACCAATGGCATCTCATCATTATGACTCGTCCATGAGAGTAATAATCCAATATTATTATTATTTCAACGACTCCATAATAAACAAAATTTTCAAATCGTGGTCTACTATCTGATGCACTGGCATAAAAATCTATTGTGGCAGTAACCATAACACCATCATGTTGTGTTCTCATGTTGTTTTCTCATGTTCTTTTCTCATGTAGTGACAATAAATTTGTACCCATTGATAACAATTGATTTATATTCACGAACCATGGTATTATGACCAAAATCCAAAGCTCTTATTTCCTCAAAGACAGAGTCAGCATGAAAACTCAATACCTGCAATATAAATGAATATTAAACTTCATTAAATATTGATTTAATTATTTTAAACAGTAATATTTTTACCTTCAATTTTAACCAAGCAGAAAACTCTTTGCTATGAAAAGTCTCCCTCCTTCTCAAAGATAAAGAATGATGCTTTCTATTTATCATTGTTTTATGTTCCCTATAGATAAAAATATGAATAGTTTAACAAATATATATGTAAGATATACATATTCAATTTAGTTACCTGATGTAGTCATCGAACAAATCACAGTTGAACAAAACTGTGCGATGTGCCATCTCCTGCTCTTCAAGGCTTAATGTCTTCAATGTATATGATCCATGAATTACTTATATTTAAGGAAGTGATGGAAAACTGGGTTCAATTTTCTCATACTATTCTTCTTCATTTCTCATAGGTCTGTTCATTCTTGTAGTAAGATCAGACAATACATTGAGCAGAAATCCATACATTCTTGAGCCAAGTAACCGTTCACAATAGAACCTTTGGGATGATTCTTGTTTTGGACATAATATTTTAATGTGTACATATTTATTTTAGTTGGATACATACAACGAAAAGAAACAAGTCCTCTGAGAATTATTTAAGTGGGAATATGGACAGTCAGATACAACATGCATGTGAAAAATGATGGAGGAAATATTTTCTCCAACTCACTCAAAATTAATGGGGAATCTGTCAACATTTTTTGCAAGAAAGACTTGGACAACTTCTTAGCACAAATATCTCTAAACAAATGCCACAACCGAATAACAGTCACCCTTACATTATTTGAAAAAAGATAACAGATTGCTATTGGAATCAACTCATGCATAAGAACGTGATAATCATGAGTCTTCAAAGATTTTAGCTTTAACTCTATTCTATTGACACATTTAGATATGTTTATTGAATAGTCATTAGGAACTCTAATAGTATCTAATACTTCTAGAAATTGTTTTTTTCCATAGGTGTCATCACATAAGAATCACATGGAACTTTCCATTTATTTTCACTGATATGCACAAGATAAAATTATGGTTTGATGCCCCAATCCACCAAGTCACGTCGAGACTGTAAATCATCTTTTGCATTTCCCTTAACATTTAGAAGTATTGAAAGCAACATTTCACATATATTATTTTCAATGTGAATTACGTCTAAGCAATGACGTAACATATTGGTTGACCAATAAGGCAAATCAAAGAAAGATACTCATCTTCCTCCAATTGTAACAGGTTTCAGTGGAAACATTCTTTCTCTTTCCAGATTTCATTTGACCCTTCCCGAATGAAAATATGAAATCTTTCAATTCATTAAGTACATCAGTTCTAGACATATCCTGAGGTGGATCATCGGTCTCTATGGTATTATCAAATGTTCGAAGATTATTTCTATATGGATGGTCCATTGGAAAGAATCGCCGATGTTCCATAAAACTGAAACTACAACAATGTTTCAGTCTTCTGGATCATGTATTCTTAATACAAATAGGACATGACAATTTTCCCTTCGTGCTCCATCTATACATCATTGCATAAGATGGAAAATCATTGATCGTCCACATAAGCGCATAACGCATATGAAATATGTCTTTTGAATATGCATCGTATGTGCGCACACCCACATCCCAAAGAAGTTTCAACTCTTTTATTAAAGGTTGCATGTATACATCAATATCAATGTCGGGATCAGAAGGGCCAGATATGAGTATAATCATGAAAGTGAAAGGTTTTTTCATACACAACCATGGGGGGAGATTTTAAATGTGTATAAATACTGGCCATGTGCTGTGCAAAGTAAGCATCTGCCCAAACAGATTAAAACCGTCACATGAAAGACCCAGCCTCACATTACGCACGTCAGCTACAAAATAAGGATATCAAGCATCAAATATCTACCATGAAAATCCATCTGTAGGGTGAACCAACTCATCATTAGTATTATTTCTCTCGGTATCATTCCATCTCATTTTTATTGTTATTTCATCAGACATAAAAAGATACTGGAGGCTGGGGATCAATGGAAAGTGCCACATTACTTTCTGTGGCATGTGGGATGGTGTTCCATCAGATTTTGACTTATAGAGGGATGTAACACATTTTATAAAATAATTTCATTCAACGTTTTCCTCCCAAAATAAACTGTAATATTTCAGGCAAGCATGAATTTTGTTTCTTGAAAATCCAAGTTCCTCAACTAACTTCCATGCCATATAGTGGTTTGAGGGAATATCTGCATCATCTGGAAGTAAATCCTTCAAGAAGGTAAGAATTAAATCGATTACTGTATTATAAATCCCATACATAGTTTTCCTATGAAACAATTGGATTAAAAATTCCATCCTTTTCATTTTATTGCATTATCGATATACTAGAGTCATGGCAGCATCATTCAATTTTTTCACCCTGACAATATCATCATTTTCATTAGATGCATCATTTGTCCTCATATCAAAGTCTTATTGAGTCGAAATCCTTTCTTTTTCATGATGACGAATAAATGGGAAACCGGTCATCTAACAAATTCTCCAGTCTAATCCTTTCATTTTGATCATCAGCAATTTGAGATTTCATTTTCTCCCCATTGTGATACCACACATATTAGTTTGCTTGAAAACCATATTTGGTTATGTGGTAGATGACTTCTTCATGGCTCAACCAAGGTCTACCAACACAATTGGAACATGGGCAGTGTATGCGACCACTATCAGAAGCATTTTGAAATGCAAAATCTAAAAATCTCTCTAAATTGTTTTGAAAATCGCTTGAGATATGATCGGTTTCATACATACAACTTCTATCCATTCTGTAAAAAGAATTGTTATAAGTCATTTTGTCATAATAAATTCAATAAGATTGAAGTTTAATCGAAAATATATTTAAGTAAACGATAAATTAAGGAGTTTCTAGTTGATGTAGTGAACTATTAAAACAAAGTAAAGATATACTAATTCAGTTATGTGTGCCTAAATTTGAGGTGAGATGTGTTTTGTAATTTTTTCATTTATCACATACAAGAAGACACCATAGACCTGATAGAACATTGTTCAAGACATTACAAAGTGAAGTATTTTAATGGAAGATGCATAATGTGTAAAGATAGTTTTTTAAATAAGTTATTGATGCTAAAAAATGGAAATATTGTGAAAAGTTAGTACATTTCATAACACCCAAACTAAAGTCCACATAAAGTACCATATCACCCCACTAAAAAAGGAAAACCACCTACCCCACTACCCCAACCGTCCCCAATCCATTCACA
Source organism: Viscum album (assembly GCA_963277665.1). NCBI lineage: Eukaryota > Viridiplantae > Streptophyta > Magnoliopsida > Santalales > Viscaceae > Viscum > Viscum album. The sequence goes on along the minus strand of OY728128.1, from coordinate 2,074,407,749 downwards.
TGGATCATCCTTATATCCATTACCCACCTCGAGAAAATATGACTAAAAAAACCATTTACCATCTTTGAGTGGGGATACATCTCACAAACACCTCCATTAGTTGATATGATTCACTAAATACATAAAAGGAGTGGCTATTAAGACTTCAAATCAAGTTGATTCATATAATCATGACACTTGAATTATAAAAAAAATAGAAAACAAATCAAACTAAACTTATTGGGTATGTCATGCCACACACGTCACCACCTGGTTTAGGTCAAATCAAAATAGAAACAAATAATAATAGATGCAAAACATTAAAACTAAGTTAAGCCTTACATATTTGGAGTGTATAACTAAAAAAATTGATTTAATTCAGATGGATTTATAGAGAGGAATGAGTTCCCAGCCTATGTAAAGAGTGAGGCCTCTAGTTTAGAATCTAAGGGGGACTTTCCCACGGCTTCCTAAATCATAATCACTATGAATCCAAGGTAGATTTCCCCAAGGTATTCTAAACCAAATCATCATGAATCCAAGGGGGTTCCCAAATGGAATTAAAAGCTATGTTTTTTAACATGAATCATTGGTTGGTTTCTTCAAGGAATTACAAATCATTTCTTTAAAGAATAAGTACTCAAAAATTAAATTAAAATTTATTTATATTCATTTTCAATAGGTCTCATATAAGAGGCACATGCTTCAATAGGTCTCATATAAGAGGCACATGCCTCAGGTCCCATTATGTGTTATAGGCATCCCAAATCATTCACTCATGTTCAATAACTCATTCTTGGCACCCCTATGGTCATACCCTTCATTACCCAATTAGTTCCCCAAGTCAAGCGCACCCCATGGGTGGATATAGTTTAGGCTTCTACACTAATAGTTTGTTCATGGATCGTAAAGAGGTTTAATTTCATAAAGTATAGACAAAAACATTTATTTTTAAATTTAAGATTAATAATAAAGTATGTCAATGATACTACACATCATAACGAACACAAAACAATGATACTTTTAAGGGATAGTTTATAAAACATCTTCTATATACTCACAAACATCTACCAATCAAGTATTAGTCATTGATTCAATATCAAATAGTGTGAATCATAAAATTTTCAAAAATCCCTAGAAATAGGGAATAATGACGTGATCTTTCTAGATAGTGAAATAAATGGATAAAGGTTGAGAATATAAGTATATCCTTATAACTAGATTATAGTTGTGATGAACAACACTAGAAATAGATAAGATACCTCAACTCACCATGTTAGCTCACAGAGTTTGGTAGACCACACACCAACCATGTCAATTACCTCAATGAGGGATTCCGTGTCTGTATTTGGGAAGAGGTTGAAGGATTCTAACCTGGATGGGGGATTTGTAGCTGATCAGATGGAAGACCTCGGGTTAGGGTTCACCTATGTGGGTGCTTCTAGAAATCATGGGAAATTAGGGGATTCTGGAAATCGGGGGAAATCAGGGGGCAGTTTTGCTGTATTTGGGGGGACATTTCCCAATAGTTTTTAAAAAACCGTTGGGAAAATAATGGACTTTACCAATGGTTTGTAAAAAAACATTGGTAAAGGACCCCTATAACAATGGTTCTGTTGAACTGTTGGTATAAAATCATTGGGAAAAACCAATTTCCCAATAGTGTATGTGAAATGAAAACTTCTCGCATGTGTATGTGTGGGGCTACCACCTCCATGAAGTGATGCATTTCATTTTTCATCACCAGATCATATAGATGATTAAAATGATGGATCACATGAATATATATTATATTTATGACATAATTATTATTATTTAAAGTTAACATATTACTTACCTTATTACCCTTCCATCTGTTAGAAAATGATAACACCGCTCATGCGTACGTGTGAATTACCACCTCCAAAAAGTGATGTGATAAAATATCATCTAATGAAAATAATGAATAAATATGACATGTATAACATAGTTATGATTTTGTAAAATTAAAATATTATTTAATTTATTTGTTTTATACCTAGTAGAAAAATGAAAACTTCATTCATGCATATGTATGAACTACTGTCTCAATGAAACAATGTGCTTTATTTTTTTATGGACACCTTACATGGATTGTTATAAAAATATATTGAATGTATAAAAATGAAAATTATAATATATTTAAGATTATATAGATGATATAACAATTCACCCTTATACCATGGTCAATGTGTCAATATTATTTTGAGGTTATAAATCGAATGAACCTAAAATGACCAATATTAACTTAACCATTTCAGTAACTAAATAAAACATGGTAAAAAATGAAATAAAAGGAATAATGATAATATAATGGAAATAAAAAATGTTATTAAGTAAGTAAATAAATAATATAATTTTATTATTATGGAGTTATAGAATGTACAAAGCTATACGAGACTTAAGGTAAAAGATTTTTCTTTAAAACCATATTTTAAAGTATTCCTTTCAAATATTTCTCCTTAATATCCATGATCTTCAAAATATTCCAAGAATGTTTTTATTTATACATCAAAGATTATTAAAGGTAATTTTCAAGTACTTTTTTACTTTCTTTAAAAATATTTAAAAAGAAACAATTTTAACATTTACAGTATGAGTTATTTTGATTTTCTTTACCAAAGTGAAAAAGAATGCTTTTTAATGTACATGACTTGACTATCTTTTCCTGCCATTATAGCTATTATTCATTATAATGATTAATCTAAAATTTTTCATTGTTTTTCAAATAATATTTAATTCCTGTTATTCTAGGAATATTTCTCTTAAAGAGTTTTCAAAAGAAATTGGCATTTCTCCTTATTTTTATGTGAAAATGGAAAGTGCTTTTACTTATGGATTCAAATGAGTTTTTAAGAGGTTTATGATTAAAAAGTATAGTCTTAATTTTTTTGTGTTTATGTTATAATAATTGATCATTATAGATGATGACATGAAATCCAAATATAGATCACTAATGCATTGGGTAATGAATAGTCTTCAAAGGAGACAAATGAGGGAGATAATCTGGTAGGTTACTCCTATGGAATTAACTAGGCCTCAATTTTTTCTGACATGGGTTAAACATGAGTGAACACGGATTATGAATATTATGCTCCAAGATACTTATTTCTTGTTTTATAAGTTTTTTATGAAATATTTTTATTTCAATAGGAAAGAAAAGTTTATAAAATTTTAAAGGTGAATGGTTTGTTTTTCAAGGAATGTTTTCATGAGTTATCATATACATCATGTCACCTTTATGATTTTCTATGTTGTTAGTGGGTTTTAAAGGTTTTATTTGAGTAAAGTTTAATTTTCCCATGTGGATATGTTTTATTTATGTGCTCAAAATTTTATTATTAAAGAGGTAAACATTTACAAGGTTTTTCATGTTTTTCACTAGACTAATTAGATTCCTTTATTTTTATATCCATTACTGAGCTTTGTTTTTCTCATAACACGTTTTCAAATGTTTTCACTAGATCTAAGAATGTTTTAGGACTATAACATGGTTAATATTTTATCTATGGTGAGTGCCTTAAATAAAATAAGGGTGTAAATTTAATAACCTATTTTTGTGGGAAAAAATATACACTGTGTGAAGATTTCCACTTTGTTACATAATGGCTTTCTCAATTATCTAAAACTCTAAACCTAAAAGATATTGGAAATGTAAAAAATGAAACCCTTATTATAAATCATGTAATAATGGTTTGATTATTATAAATGGATTTATAGTTGGTATGAAATAAAAGTTTGGATAACTTTAGAGGATAAGATGATTTAAAAAGTCACAGTAAAGAGATTCAAATTTATGGTTATGTTATCATGAGATAAATATTTAGGATTTCCATGTTGCTTCATCTAATCTATGTCTGTTCGGAATAGTTTTCCAAAGAGGAAACATAATAGTTAATGTAGGAAGGAATTAAAAAGATAATAACCTTTTGAATCAAAAATTTGGAATGGTTGGAACAGAGCAGTTTGTGGTTGTGTTAACTTAGTTGACACAAACTTTTAATAGTGAAACCCATGAAAGAAAGCCATCGAATTCTCCATAGGGGAACATGTCTATAGAGGAGCATTTAATTAAACAAAACCCTCTGAATTTTGATGGTTCTTCAGATCCGATAAAATATGAAGGATGAATAAATGCATTAGATAAGATATTTGAAGTTTTGGGATGTACAAAACATTAAAAGGTGACTCTTTCTATTTATCATTTTGAAGGTGAAGTCGATTGATGGTGGTCTCTGATTAAGAATACAACTGAAAAAGATGAAATTGATTCCATAGATAGGACGGTCTTTAAATATCTTTTTCTTGGGAAGTATTTTCCTAAAATTATTTGACTTAGAATGGAAAGTCAATTTCCAGGGTTTAAGTAAAAGGAAGAAGACCCAGTGGTCGATTATGAAGTAATTTTTACCAGACTCATTTGGTAAGCACTAAATTTCATTCTGAATCATGAGAGTAAAATTGATAGATTTTACACAGGTCTGAAACCAAGTTTATGAAGAGCATTGGCCTATTGTGAGTTTAAAAGTTACAAGGAAGTTGTTCTTTATGGTGATAAAGTTGAGATGGAGTTTTCTGACACTTATATACTTTGTGTCAACACTACAGAAAAATTAATTTTCACTATAAGTTATTTGCAATGGATTAACTCATTTGTTGAAAATAGTTTTTCTGTGAAGGTTTTTTTCGATGGATGAACTCATCCTTTGCAAAAGGTTTGGGCACACTTGTGCATGCGACAATAGGAATAACATATTTATGATGAATTTTTTATTTCATCACAAATAGTTTATTTTTGCATGGTTATTTGTGACAGTTTGCTACGTCTGTCACAAATAACCCATTCTGATAATGGACATTTGTGATGAATCTGTCATAAATACCCATCTCAGTAAGGATTATTTATGACAAATCTATTGCAAATACTTTTTGTGAAAGGACTATTTGTAACAGATTCACTTAAAATATTTTTTATGATGGACCCATCACAAATACGCACACACCTGTGTATTTACGGAAGATTCTATCGCAAAAAGTATTATTTGCGACGGATCTATCTCAAAAGATCTGTTGGCATGTTTATTTGTGACAAATTAGTTAGTTGCAAATACCTTTTCTCTGAGCGGGATATATTATTTTTTTGCGGTGACCTTTGGCGATGGATAAACAGTCCATTGCAAATACCCGTTACAAATATCCATTGCAAATAGTCTAGATGATAGAACTTTTGTGATTGTAATTTTGTCGTAAAAAGAATGTCATAATAAAAAAACTATAATTATGCGCAACCCCCCCCCCCCCCCCTCAATTTTTACAACTCTTCCGTTTATCTTGAAAAAATATTATACTTTCAGATCCAACCTTTATCTTAGTAGATTTGGGATCAGATCTATAAATCCTTTGGCAAAGTACCAATTTTGATGTATTTTTCTAAACTTTATTTTTTAATTATCATTATTTTTTTATTTTTTTTATTTTTAATTTATATATCTTGTTAGTTATTTAATATACTAAATTGGCATTACATTTAGTATAAATTAGTAAAGTTTAATACAAATTGCACTAATTTATTATAAATTATTATAATTTAATATTAAATTAGTATAAATTAATAAAACATAGTATGAATTGGTATGAATTAATAAAAATTAGTAAAAATTGATATAAATTTAGAAAAATTAGTATAAATTGTTGTTAATTAATAAGAATTATTATACATTATTATACAATTACTATAAATCGATATAATTTAGTATAAATTCATATTAATTTTTATAAATTATTTTGAATTCATAGAAAAATAGTATAAATAAATATAAATTATTATAAAATGATATAATTTAAAATAAATTAGTATCAATTATTAAAAAATACTATAAATTAATAACAATTAATATATATTAGTATAAATTGATACAAATTTAAAAAATATAATGAAAATTTTTATATATTCATATAAATTAGTATAAATTGATAGAATTTATTATAAACTGATATAATTGTTATAAATTATTATAAATTAGCATTATTTTCTTACAAATTACTATAAATTAGTATAATTTACTATAAATTGATACAATTTAGTATAAAATATAGTAAATTAGTATTAATTCTTCGTAAATGAGTATAAATTAATATAAAGTAGTACAAATTAGTATCATTTAGTATAAATTAATTAAAATTAGCATAAATTAATATATATTACTATAAATTAGTGTTAATTCCTCGCAAATTATAATAATTTCATATAATTTAATATAAATTGATATAATTTAGTATAAATTGATATAATTTAATATAAATTATTATAAATTAATATAAATTTATAAAAATTAGTATTAATTCATAAAAAATAGTATAAATTAAATTAGTATCACTTGGTATAAATTAATAAAATTGATATACATTAGTATAAAATTAATAAAAATTATTATAAATTAGTATAAATTATTATAAATTAATATATATTACTATAAGTTAGTTTTTATTCTTTAAAAATTAGTATAAATAGTATAATTTACTATAAATTTATATAATTTATATAAATTAGTATTAATTTATTGAAAATTAGTATAAATTAATATAAAGTAGTACAAATTAGAATCATTTAGTATAAATTAATTAAATTTATTATAAATTAAGATATATTACTATAGATTAGTATCAATTCCTCACAAATTTGTATAAATTAGTATAATTTAATATAAATTGATGTAATTTATATAAATCAGTATTAATCCCTAAAAAATTAGTATAAATTAATATAAATTAGTAAATATTAGTATCATTTAGTATAAATCAATTAAAAATAGTATAAATTAATATATGTTGCTAAAAACTATTTTTTTTTTGTAAATTAGTATAAATAAATATAATTTACTATAAATTGAAATAATTTAGTATAAATTAATATATTTTACTATAAATTAAGAAAAATTAGTAGAAATTCATAAAATTTGTATAAATTAATATAAATTAGTATAAATTATTATCATTTAGTATAAATTAATCAAAATTGATATACATTAGTATAAATTAATAAAAGTTATTAAACATTAGTATACATTATTATAAAATAATTTATATTACTATAAATTAGTATTAATACCCCAAAAATTAGTATCACTCGGTATATTTTAATATAAATTGATATAATTTAGCATAAAATACTATAAATTATTATTAATTCCTTAAAAGTTAATATAAATCAATATAAAGTAGTAATAATTAATATAATTTAGTATAAATTATTTAAAATCATTATAAATTAATATAAATTACTATAAACTAGTATTAACTCCTCAGAAATTAATATAAATTAGTATAATTTACTATAAATTGATAAAATTTATATAAATTTATATAAATTACTATAAAGTAATAAAAAAAGTATAAATTCATAAAAAATAGTATAAATTTATATAAATTTGTATAAATTAGTATCATTTAGTATAAATTAATAAAATTCATCATACATTAGTATACATTAATATAAATTAATATATATTTATATAAATTAGTATTAGTTCCTGGTAAATTAGTGTAAATTAGAATAATTTACTATAAATTGATATAATTGATATAAATTAGTATTAATTTCTTACAAATTAGTATAAATTAATATAATTTAGTAAAAATTAGTATCTTTTAATATCAATTACTATAAATTAGTACTAATTCTTTGAAAATTCGTATAAATTAATATAAAATTTTAAAAATTGTTATAAATTAATAAAAATTAGTATAAATTAGCATAATTTACCATATATTGATATAATTTAGTATAAGTTACTATAAATTATTATAAATTAGTATAAATTAATATTTTAAAATTTATAAATTTTTAATAATATTTAAAATTAAATATTTTATTAAATATATTTTTAAAAAATAATTAACTGGTCATTTAATGAAAAATATTTGAGTAATACATTTTATATACTAAAATAATTATTGTTATTTTTTTCGAAAATAATGGACCCAATAAATAGAAAATAAATTTTAATACGAGATCATGATTGGATAAATCATTATAGAAATCCAAATGGATATGGTATAAATTCTATCTACATTAAGGGTGTTGAAGTGTTTATATCATTTACATCTTCAAAGTCAGATTTTTTTCCTGAAGGAACAATTAAGTGTCTGTGTGAGACATGTGATCTCAGAAGATAAGAAACATTAAAAATGTTGGGTTTTGTCTTTTACGTTTCTGTTTTCATAATGATTATATATTTTGGTAAAAATATGATGAACAGAATTCAGAAGAAAATATAATTTTTTTGGTTCTAGAACCATCTCAATTTCAAAATTTAGTACAAGATACTGTTGGTTTATCTTTTCAATAAATATAAACTTAAAATAAAGAATCTAATCATAAATTGGAACCATTTATAATTTATTATTTGTTGAAATCCTCTGAAGAGGCATTATATTCTAGATGCAAGATAAGAAAATTCAAAGTTGTTATAAAATTTATGGCTGTTAAATTTGTTATTAGAATGTGAAATAGTTGTTTTGATCAAATATTTTCTTTGGTTAAATTATTATTTCTTGAAGGTAATATGTTGTCTATAAATTTCTATGAAAGAAAAAAGTTGGTTCATAATTTTAGCTTGACTTATCAAAATATCCATGCATGTTTAAATGACTACATCTTATATTATGGTAAATATGATTCATTAGCTAATTGTCCAACATATAGACAATTCAGGTATAACGAGGTATAATAATAAAAGTCCAAATTTATTCTTGTTAAATAATTAGGGAATTTTTTGATACATATAGTCTACAATGTCTATTTATGTATTGAAACACAACATCATTGATGACATGGTATAGATTCAACATTTCTATCAGTAAAATCCTAAATTAAATTTATGATGGAGATTCTTGGAAACATTCTAATCAGGTACATCTATATTTTACTTCAGAACCTCATAATGTATGATTGGGTATTTATACTAATGATTTCTGTCCGTTTGGTTCTTACGATAGTCAATATTCTTATTGTCTTGTTTTCATAACTTTGTACAAATTACCTCATTGGATATTGATAAAGGAACCATATATATATTTGGAATTACTAATTCTAGGACATCCAAAAAAGAATATCAATGTATATTTAATCCATTTATTTATGAGTTAATTTTATTATGGAATAATGATATAACTACATATGATGTAGTTATAAGTGATATTTTTATACTCAAAGCTACATTAATATGGATAATAAATGACTTTCAATTGTATGATATGTTATCTGGATGGAGTATACATAGTTCAAAATCTTTTTCATATTGCATGGCTAAAAAAATCATTTATGATCATTAAAGGGAGAAAGCCTTTCTATTTTAACTATCATCAAAGATTTATTCCTATATATTATCCATTCCAACTGAATAGAAATGATTTTACAAAAGGTAGAATTGAAAGAGATGAACCTCTAATAGTGATTTAAGGCATTCAGGTAAAATATATTATTTCTTCATTACCTCCTATCACTTTTAGACCAACTATGAACCAATAAAAAATAGGTTATTTTGAGAGAGATCAAAATTGGATAAAACAAAATATTTTTTGGGAGTTTCCATATTGGTTTGATTTATTGGTTCATTACATGTCAGATGTAATGAATATTGAGAAGAATTTTTTTAATAATATATTTTATACCATGGTTGAAACACATTACATGGCCAAAGATAATGTGAAGGCACAGTTAGATTTTACACAAATTTATAGATATTCAGAACGTGAGTTATTTGAAAATGATTTATCACTAAAATTAGAAAATCTAGAAGAAAATTATGCACTTTATAAATAAATTCAATTATTATTTTTTTAGTGGATTAAATATTTGAGTTTATTGGATAGTTATGTTTTTAATTTGTCTCATTGTATCAGAAATGGACATATTGTTGGGTTAAAAAGTCATGATTGGCATGTAATCATGAAAATATTACTACTTATTGGCCCTATAGGGATACTAAATTCTTTAATATGGGATGTGTTGACTGAAATATCATATTTCTTCTAAGAAATTTTTATGGCAATAATAAACTATGATGCACTGAGTACGTTGAAAAAGGATGTTGATATAATTTTATGTAAATTGAAAAAAATATTTATGTATACCTTGTTTGACTCAATGGAAAATTTAATATTGGATTTTCTATATGAAGATAAATGTGGATGGGACCCACTATTTGTGGTGGGGTAGTAAGGGTTTGTGGGTGAGGGGCATGTCATAGGGTCAAATCCATGGGATTGTGATTTAATGCAATTTTATTCCTTGCGTTGTGTTCCGTGGTGGAAGATGTACTCAACCTAGTATAATTGTGGAGGTCCAATAAGATTTTGATGGATGTACCTATTCGAGAGATGTATTCACAAATTAAATAATAAGGTACCTAACAAGGTATTAGTTGAAAGGTTAATTATTGAAGTTTACTTGCAGGAAGAAATTTTAAATTTCTTCTCTTATTATTTTAAATTTGAATATCCTTCAAAACATAATAGAATGGGTCAGAATGAGATATATGTTAATGATGTCACATACCAATGATTTTCATTATTTAATTATTATGAGCTTGATTTTTTTGGTCATCATGAACAATGGATTTTAGGTGAAGAACTGCACAATGCTCATATATATGTTCTATTCAGTTATGAAAAATGACATGATTTTTCTAGTAAGTACTAATTTTTCTTATATTTCTTTAAATATTTTTTAAAATTAAATTTATATTAATTATTTTTAAGATTATATGATGATCATATAAAAAACAATTCACTCAAATTTCCCCTGCTACTCTTGAGGAACACCAACAACATAATTTTTCCATACTGGTTTCAAAGACTGGTAGGTTAAATTTTTTACGATTGAATATATAAAATAAATTTTTATTTTTATATATTTTTAATTATTTTTTTGTTAATCTAGGTATCACAACATGTAAATAAAATTTATAGTTTATTATATGCATTGAGTAATCCACTATCCAAATTAGTCAAATTTTATAATGCTTATGTATTTAATGGATTTTGATTTCATACATGCACATCTAGTGAATAAAAAATCAATAAATAATGGTGTTTTTTTAAAAGAATATCATAAAAAATAAGGTGAAGTTTATTTTTTTAGGATAATGGATGAAATGATTGAATTATGTTATCTGGTAAAAAATTACATAACAATGTTTAAATGTCATTGGTTTGATATTGATCAAGGGATGTGTGTTCATCTATGACATAGAATCATTGATATTAAATATAAAAGTCTTATAGCAGTAAATGAACCATTTAATCCAGTATATTAAGAACATCACATTTATTATGAAGATTATTGTGCTCCTTCAAGATATTTAAAAGAATAATGGAGACAAATAAAAATTAAATCTCATCAGTTTATATAAAATGAAATTTCTATTGTTGAAGTGAATTTTTTTGAATTTTTTCAAGAAAAATAACAAAATATATCACTCAATAAAAAATAAATAAATATCAATGATGAGACCCAATAGTTAAGGGATGATGGTGTTGATAATTTTGATGATGTAACCAATGACTTTGAAAATACAAGTAATGATGAAATTAAAGCTTATATATAAATTGATGATGTTGAAGAGGAATATGAAGACATTGACATTGATGAAAATGGAGATGAAGATGAAGATGAAGAATGGTGTGCTATTTGTTTTCAATAAATATTTGTTAGTTTTTTATATTTGATATTTTTATTAACAATCTATCTCTCGTAACATTATTTTAACCCAGTTTCTTTAAAAAGGTTCTATTTTTTTTACAAAGTAAAAAAATTTATTACAAAAATAATTATATGTTTCATATGGATCAAGATGATTGTGATGAAGTTTTTTTAGCTTGATTTAGGATGTACTACCAAGTGATGAGCCTCTTGATTTTTCAACTAAGGATGTTGTTCAGACACTAGATACTAGGAGGGTCTGGGGACTTGCATGATTGATGATTCTTGATCTTATTCCAGAGCTATGTCCATTGCTTGAATTTGATCCTCATCGGAGGATGTAAGTTTAAATATTAATTTTAATCACTTTTCATTTAATTTATTCTATTTAATAATTATGTTACCAATTATTCTTATTTTCATAATTTTTCATATCTAGCAATTGGTTAGGTTGGTGCTATTTTAAAGAACTATTTTTATACTCTATGGGTTTCATGGGATCAAGTTTCTATATATAGTTACATCATCATATGTTTGATCATTAGTTGGTATGTAAAATTTTTTTATTCTAAATTTATATAATTTTTAGTTTACTATATTATTAAATATTTTTAGGGTTTATGGTATCCTATTGATGAGAGCATGATACCCACTATTTGGGATGCATGGGAGACTTGAAGGCACGATCATTTCCATCAGTTTTTATATATAATTTATAGAAGAGATATGTAGAGAGTATCTGTGACTATATTTGACGTGTCTTATAGGCCTCATCAACCTGATTATATCCTCGTTCGGGCTTGGGAGGGATTATGTATGGACTGGATATGAGAAAATTTCCAGATGAGATTCGATCTCGGCCAATATAGTTGGGAAGAGATAGGATATCACACACAAAGCTGATATTTTTACTTTCAGTATACATCATTGACATTTTGTAAATAATATTATTTAATAAATATATATATGTATTTTTAATGCAAAATGTATATGATTAATTTATGCATTCTATAGTTGATCCAACCATTAAATATTTTGATGTGTACAAGAAGATATACACTGATAGTAGTACTATATATATTATCAGCGACAGACAATAAAATATTGTGGTTAATATTTTTTTCTTTATATTTTTAAATTAACATAATATAATTTTTTAATATTCTTAATTTCCATTTATACGATTGTAGGAGATATATAAGATAGAGTTTTATTACATGCGTGAGTGTCAGGTCGAGATAGATGGTGGGGATGAAGCTCCACGTGAGTCATGTTTTAATGAGGTGGCTTGGATGCAGATGATGACTGGTCTTTAAAAAGACTGGGTGATTGGTATAGATTCACGATCAAACCTACTAGTTATTATGACATTAAAGTGATGGTATAATATAGCCTAAAGGTAGAAATGTTATCATAATCATTATTTTCCATTATAGAGTATGAGGTGAGGCTATGAGCTCAAGATGAGGTTATGAAAATATTGACTAGAGAGCAGGAAGAGCTGCAGTGATAAAAGGAAGAACAATGTCGATAGTAGGAAGAGAAATGATGAAAACATGAGCAGAAATATGAGGAGATGGTAGAGTATATGCACTAACTTTCCCCCTATAATCTCTTAAATTAGTGGGGTCTTTAAACCCCCACTAATTTATGATATTATAGAGGGTTTTTAACCCCACTAATTTAAGAAATTAGAGGGGGTTCATGATCCACTTCTAATCTCTTAGATTATAGAGGGTTGAAAACCCCCTATAATATAATAAATTATAAGGGTGTTGAACCCCCTATAATTTATGGGATTATAGGTGGATTTCAACCCCCTACAATTCAAGAAATTAGAGGTGGTTAATAAACTAATGACAATCCCTTTGATTAGAGGGGGTGTTGAACCTACTATAATTTATGACATTAGAGGGGTTCGTGAACACCCATTATTTTCTCAAGAAAATAAATTACTTAATATATATATATATATATATATATATAATTAAAACATAATATATAAATTTATTTGAATACATTATATAAACATATTAAATAAATATATTTAGATAAATAATTTATGTGATTTTATTTAATCATATTTATATGTATACATAAATATAATTGTATACCATGTACATTTGTATATATTTATTTCTATAAAATGGTATATCATATAATATTAATTATTATATAAAAGAATAAATATATTATATAAATAAATACATAAAAATTATTTATTTTAAAAAATGTATCATATAAAAACATTTTTTTATAGTATATATAATAATACTAATAATAATAGATTATAAAAATACTTAGACACATGAACATAAATAAACATGTTTATAATATATAAATAATTTATTTTATTGTGAGTATATTATATATATTTTTATGCATAATATATAATATAAATTCATTTAATTATAAACATAAATGTGTAATATATTGTATACATACATATACATACAAATAAATATATAAATACATTATATACACATAAAAAAATAAACATACAAATAAATTATTACAAATAAATAAATAAATTTATATTAATATATAGATAAGTATTTAAATTAATATATTAAATATATATTTTTATACATAATATAACTATATATATAAATATAAATATAAGTATAAATATATTTAATATGTAAAACACACACACACACATATATATATATATATAAATATACATAAAATTCCATATATATAGATATATTATATTATATTATATGAATATATATATAATAATTAATTTAAACATATATTATATTAATTGTATGTATATTAAATATAATATAATACAAATATATTAAAGTTTGTACTATGAATATATAATATATAATATATATCTATATACATATAAATATGATATATATATATATATATAATTATTTTAACTGTGTATGTATAAATATAATATAAATATAAATATATATATTTATATAATATATTTGGGTAATATATAAATATATAATATAGAAAATATATAATTGTACATACATATAAATATAGTAAATAATATATATAAATATATTATATAAATATATATATGATATGTATATTGGCCCATGAGATTTAAATATATTATAAAATAATTCCATAATAAAAAACATGAATACATTAATTTACATAAATGCATATATAGGTCATATATTTAGATGAATTTAAATATATTATACAAATAAAATTATTTGAATAAACAAAAAAATATAAATACATTCATGGGTATACTAATATAAAAAAACTAAATGTCATAGTGGTAATGCATATGGGTGGTATTGACGCTAGATATTGCAGATCACGGGTTTGAATCCTCACAAAGGACGTTTTATACATGGCACTATATATGGTGACCATGCAGTGCATGGGATCAGAGAGGAGTGTGGGGTCAGTGGGGAACTAGACAAGGGAGTGTGTGGGAAAGTAGGGAAGTGTGGGTTCAACACTCTCAAACAGGACCAGGGAGGAGCTAGAGGGAATGGGATGCACAAGAATGAGACCAGAGAGGAGTTGGAGGGAATGGAGTGCATGGGACTGAATGTCAGTAGGAACCGGAGAAGATAAATTTATGAAAAAATAAAAAAAATAAAAAATTCTTCTCAATTAGAGGCGGTTGACAAATGCCTTTAAATAGGGGGTTTAAACCCCCTCTAAAATAGTATAACAAATAGTGGCATTTGTCTACTGCCTAAGTTAAATTTTTATCTAATATTTGAGGGTTTTAATACACCTCTAAAATACTATAGAAATTAGAGGTAGTTTTAACCACCTATAATATCTTTAATTATTTAATTTTTACATGAAATTAGAGGGTTTTTAACCCCTTCTAAAATAATCACCAATAATATTAGGCATAATTTACTCATGGTTTACTATAACTGCCTTTAATAATATATTTCGAGCACATTAGTGGTGGTTATTGACAACCACCACTAATGTATTCAGAGGGGTTTTAACCCCCTCTAATATAAAAAATAACCCCTTCTAATCTAATAATTGTTTTTGTAGTATGCCAATATTTATTCTATGATTCATGTTTGTGATCTTTTATTTGCAGGGTATGATCTTCTAATGTTATGATCAGATTCTCATACCCTTATTCTCATGTTTATTCTTACATATCCCCTTTGTTTTCCCTTACTGAGCATCTGATCTCACCCATTTCTTATGTTTAATTCCCTCAGTTATGAAGATATATATTATGTATTATATATCTAAGAAGGGTTCTAGTCATAGAGAAAATAATGGGAAATAATGTATCTCACTTATGCTGTAGTGTGTATATTTCCATATTTCCTAAGGCACTAAACTAATATAGTATTTGGAGTCTTTTTGTGTAATGTATTAAGTATTTCAAAAAAATTATGTAATTTTAATGTACATTAAGAGAGGGTCTTTATAGTCAGAATCATAGCAAAATTTTAGTTAGCCTTTGGAAATTAGGGTGATAAAAAATTAGTGAGAACCCCAAGGACAAACCTAAGGATAAGTCTAAGTATGAGTAAAATTATAGGTAAATGTCTTGGAATTTTGTTAAAAGATGGATAAATGAGTTTCCAAGCAATACATCACTATCTAGATACTACAATTGGATGTGTATCTCACACAAATTTAAATAGGGGTAACAACCCCAAAAATACAATATTGTTCTAGACCCAATCAAGAACTAGTGCACAATAATAGGCCTTGTTGCACACCTGGTTTGAAACTCTCAGGGGATATGCTTTGTAAATTCTCAAACTCTTCACAAACCATCATGAAGGATTTAAATATAAGTTGAATATGAATAACCTAGTGTAAACCTAAGGTGTCATAGATTAAATAAGGTTTCATAATTTAGACATCATATAAGTGGTTTTTTGTGATTATGTGTTTCCTCACTATGAAAACTATTTCTTAATCGATGATTTTTTATTTTAGTCAATGGATTGAACCTGAATGAAATAGGTTAATATTTATTTCAACAGATAATGTAATTATTGTCCTCCTAAGAAACCAAATGCTGTGGGAGACGGAATGAAAAATATCTTTTCTATGATCACCTAGATTTCTCAAGATATGAATCATGATAGACTTCTAAATGAGAAAATAAGGGAACAATATTATGTTGCATCCTTAATGAGGAAATTGCCACCTTCTTTTAGCGGGTCTTATGATCCACTTGTGGATGAACAATGGATTAGTTCTACTAAAAAGTTATTTTACATAATCCAGTGTTCATAACATGAGAATGTCATTTTGGATGTTTATCATTTAGAAGGTGAAGATGACTAGTGGTGGTCTCTACTCAAGAATATAAGGAAGAAAGATAAAATTGAATCCATATATTGGGACAAGTTCAAGAATTTATTATTCAATAAGTACTTTCCTTTTGTTCTTTATACAAATATGGAAAAGGAGTTCCTCTAGTTAAAGGAAAATAATGATTAATTTGTTGGTACCTATGAGGATAACTTTATAAGACTTGTGAGGTACACTTATGGTATTATCATCCAACTAGAAATTAAGGTTGACTTATTCTTTAGTGTCTTAAATCCTAGTCTCAAAAGGGTGTTATCCATAATATACTTTAATAGATATTAATAGATTGTGTGTTGTGCGATCAAGGTTGAAATGGATGTTTGAGTTACATATCAATATCATGGTTTTAATAAGAAAAGGAAGATGGAGTTAAAAAGAAAATCTAAACACAATGGAGAGAAGAAGATGATCTATCCTTTATGCTCTATGTGTGGAAAGAAGAATGTAGAATATATTGGGTATAATAAATGTTTTAAGTGTGTAAGGGAATCCCATCAGGTAATTTATTACCAAACTGATGGGAATAAGTTATCTAATGATTCAAATAGAGGGAAAGCTGTAAAAAATTAAACTTCCACAAATCAGCGCTTCTAGTGTAAGGAGGATGAACATTATGCTAACCAGTTCCCAAACCCAAGGGTTGGTGATGATGATCAGTGTCAACAACCTCTTAAACCAAGGTACAAGGGTAAATCTCATTTTATCACTATTTTTAATAAGGGGTGTAATAACAATGTGGTGAAAGGTACACATACCATACAATCTAGAACTGCTAATGTCTTATTTGATTTTGGATTTACCCACTATTTCATATCTAAAGAATTTTCTAATGGTATTATGATTTCAACAAAATTATTAGATGTGGAATTAGTAGTGTAAACACCTAATGGTATGATGATTTCATCTCAAGTCTATGATCCCTCTCTAGTTTATGTTTGTGGGAATGAAATTCCTGAAAACCTTTTAATTATTACTTCTGATGAACTCCATGTAATATTAGAAATGTATTAGATTTTTTTACATAAAAACCACATCAATTTTAGAGGAAGATAAGTTACATTTGATATTTCAAACCAACCTATGATCTTATATCAATATAACGATAAGTATAAACTTCCTATGGATATTACATCCTGTGTATGGGTCTTAATTCCTATTTATAAGGTGTGTTTGTATCAAATGGTTTGGGAGAAACTCAATATCAGTGATATTACTATTTTTTGGGAATTTGTGGATGTGTTCTTGGGAGAGTTTCCTAGCCTTAAACCAAAATAGGAATTTTATTTCTCAATAGAACTCATAACTGGTTCTATGCCAATTTCAAAGACTCCCCATAGAATGAACCCAATTGAGTTGAAATAATTGAAGAATAAATTTTAATAAAAATTTGATAAGGGATTCATTCAACCAATTGTGTCAACTTGGGGTGCACCTATTCTTTTGGTGAAAAAGAAATATGTATTGATGTGAATCTACATTGATTATTGGAAGTTGAACCTGATCACAATCAAGAACAATTATCCACTTCCCCGTATTGATGAATTGTTTTATCAACTACACTAAGATCAATAATTTCTAAGATTTAGATTCATTATGTACATCATCAATTGAGGTTCAATAAATAGGATATACCCAAGAAGACATTACATATAAGTTATGGACACCATAAATATATAGCGACGCCTTTTGGTATTACTCTATCCCCAGCTATCGTCATGGATTTGATAAATAGAGTCTTTAGATATTAACAAAATCATTTTGTGGTAGTATTTATAGATGATATCCTTATCTAATAAAAGAGAAAGGAAGAGAATTATGACCACTTTAGAATTATACTAAAGTCCATAATGAATGATAAGTTGTATAAAAGTGTGAATTTTGGCTGTAAAAGGTTTTGTTTTTGGGTAATATAATCTCAAGAGAGGGTATAGAAGTAGATCCATCAAACATGGAGGATATTGAATGTTGGCCTAGACCAACTATGGTGACTAAGATCCATAGTTTTATTGGTTTATAAAGATATTATCAATGATTTTTTTAGAATTTATAACGACTATATAATCCTCTAACCAAGTGAACTCGAAAGGGTCCAAGTTCATTTGGACAGATGAATGTGAGAAAAAATTTCATGGAAATAAAGAGAAGGTTGGTCAACACACCCATTCTTACATTAACCTATAGTGGATAAAAGTTTTTATTCTATAGTGATGCATCCAATAATGGATTGGGATGTGTTATTATGAAGAATAACATGGTTATCACTTATGCCTCACAATAGTTGAAGATTCATGTGAAAAATTACTCAACTCGTGATTTTGAGTTATCAATGGTAATTTTTCCATTAAATATATGGATGAATTATATTTATGGAGAAAAGTGTGATATATATACCAATAATAAAAGTCTAAAGTATATATTCACATAGAAGGATTTGAACATGCACCATAAAATATGGTTTGAGATGATAAAAGATTATGACTGCTCAATATATTACCACATTGGGAAAGCAAACAAGGTGGATGATACTTTGAGTCAAAAGGATCATGATAGCTTATCCATTATAAGGATCACAAAAGATACAATATTTCTAGATTTTCAAAGTATAGATCTGAAAATCTTGAAGGAAGTGAAAAAATGTAATCTTTCTCAATTGAATGTTTAACCCTATATCTAAGTGAAGATAAAAGGGGTGCAGAAGGAAGATGTAGATCTACAAAATAAGGTTAGATATGTTCTAGAGTTTAACCTTGATTAGGATAGAATGATAAGGTTTATGAATCATGTATGTGTTCTATCCATACTAGATTTAAAGAAGTATATGTTAGAATGAGCTCAGAGTTCTTCATTATATATAAATCCTAGAAATATAAATATTTATAGATATTGTAAATAATACTTTTGGTGGGATGGATTGAAGAAGGATATCACAAAGTTTATATCTCGATGCTTGGTATGCCACTAAGTTAAGGCTAAAAGACAAAAGTCTAAGGGTATGCTGCATCCATTACCCATGCCAGAATGGAAATGGGAGAACATCACTATAGATTTTTACATTGGATTACCCAAAACATCTAAAGGGCATAATGATATATGGGTTGTAGTTGATCACCTTACTAAGTTAGAAAAATTATTTTCTATCAGGGAATACTTCCATCTGAATTAGCTTTATAGGATATACATTAAGGAAGTGGTAAGGTTTCATGGAGTACCACATTACATTTTATATAATCTGGATCCGAGGTTTACCTCAATGTTTTGGAGAAGTCTTCTACAAGAATTTGATATAGAATTAAGTTTTAGCACTTCTTATCATCATTATATAGCTAGTTAGTCTGAAAAATAATTCAAACTATAGAGGATATGTTGAGATCTTGTTCTTTGGGTTTTAAAGGTGGTTGAGATCAACACCTTCCTACTGTTGATTTTTTTTAAAACAATAGATTTCAATAAAGCATTCATATGGATCCTTATGAACATATATATGGAAATGGATGTAGAGCTCCAACATGATAGAATTAAGTTTGAAAATAAAAGATATTGGGACCTAAGATCATTGAAGAAATGGAAGAGAAGGTTAAAATCATTCAACAACATATCAAGGAAGATGATAGTTGGTAGAAAAGTTATGATGATAACCAATGATGTGATCTAGAATTTGAATTTAGTGAGAAGTTTTTTTTGTGAATTTCTCCATAGAATAAGGTTATGATGTTTGAGAATAAATGGAAACTAATCCCTAGGTATATCAATCCCTTTGAGATTCTTGATCGCATCAGGATGGTAGCCTATCGCTTGGAACATAATCCAAATCTATTTAAATTCCATGAAGTGTTCCATTTATCTCTCCTAAGGAAGTACATACCTAACCCTTCACATGTACTAAACTTAGAGTTCATACTGCTGGAGAAGACTCTTTCTTATAAGGAACAACCAGATGAAATTCTGGATTGTACATAGAAAGTTTTATGAAACAAGACCACTCACCTGGTAAAGTTTTTGTGGATAAATCACCAGTTATAGGAAGATATGTGGTAACTTGAGTATATGAATTGTCATAAATATCCTCATCTGTTTGTATCAGATTGACAAATTTCAAGGGTGAAATTCATTTTAAGGGGGTATAATGCAACACCTTGAGTTTTATGAAACTTTTTTAAAAAAAGATTAATTTTTATTTGATGTCCAACATTGCACAACAAAACTAATTCACGCTTTAATTATACACTATAAAAATTTAATCTTATGATACACACAACACCGAATTGGCTTGTGTTATACACAACACTGAGTTTCTACAAAACAACATTTTATTATTATATTTACTTAAACAAGATATTTTAAACATATACGTTAAAATTAGTCATATGAATATTAATAAAAACTTTTTAAATATTATTTATAATGGTTTTATATAATTCATACATATTGATAACAAAACCTGTAATTTTTGGTAGTCTTTGTATGTTTAAAAATACTATTTTCTCAAATGAGCTACTTTTTATGTCATTTTGTGAACAATAATAAAATTAATTTTAGACAAATATTGAAATTTAATTTTAATAAATAAAATTAATTTTTTAAATGGTAATATAAAAATTTACTTTGGGTGATTTTTTGGTATTTTTCTGAGAACTTTCCTTTTTTTAATGAATAGTGAAAATACTGAATTTTAATTCAAAACTGTTTTTTTGTATAAATAATTTATAGTGTAAAATTTAATTTTTAATTATTTTTAAAGTTTCATTAGATCAATTTCACTTTAATTAAACCCATTTGGGCCATTATAATCAATTTCACATTGATATTGGATATAAAAACATTTCAAAAGTTTGAACATTTTTACTTTAAAAACCCGCTTTGTCATCCCATTTGCAGGATTAAATTTAAATTAATTTCAACCAATTATGTTATTTTAATTTTATAAAATAGATTAAATATTTGTAATCATAATAATTTATAATTTATAATAATGTTAACTTAGTTTTTTTATCAAAAATATTAGTAAAAGTGATTAAAATTAATTACAATGATTACGAGGAAAATTAGATTAATAAAGGACTAAACTTTAAACATAAGGCCCAAAAAGAAATAGAAACTTGTAAAAAATCCATTTTATATTCCTATTTATACTATACAATACTTTTTATATAATTTATACCATTATTGGAGAAACTTGACATGGTAAAAAATGTTGGTGGAATTCCCTTTTAAAAAATTCACAAGAATGCCACTCCTCCTCCACTATAAAAAGGCACTCACCCTCCCAATTATTCACAATAATAAATCCCATTTTCTAGAATAAAATCTACCTAAATATAATCCAAAAATACATACCTTTATCATATAATCCCACCTTTTTTCACATATTCAATCAAGTAAGCCCTTTGGTGCAAACCAAGAGGAGTTACCCAAATAAGAGGTAACATCCTTACACAAGATCTTTTATTTTATTTTCATTCTCCACCTACTAAAATATTGTTATTACATGATTATATTATAAAAAATTATAATAAATATAATTATATGTAATTATTCTAAGGTTTTTACCTAAAATTATACACACTTCCATCTAATGGGTAATGAACCTACCGTTCGTGTGTATGAAAGACTACCGCCTTGCAAAACGATATTGTTCATTTTTCCTTTACCATGTATCATGGGTGAGAATTATGATGAAAATAATGTTTTTATATGATATATATGATATTTATGATGTATTTATTCTTATATAATTATTACATAAAACATACCTTCATGCTTTCCATTTTGTGTAAATACGATAACTTCATTTGTGGACATGTGGACTACCGTCTCCTCAAAGTGATGTGATTCGTTCAAACTTTATATGAGATGTATTAAGGCTGAGTTTATTAAATTTATATGATGTATATGAAATAATAATTTTAATATAATAATAATAATAATATATATATACATAAATTTTATTTACTTTATTTCTTTTCGAATGATAATAAAATGGAAATAATATTCATGCGTATATACGGTCTGCTGTCTCCATGAATGGTGTATTTCATTTTATATTTATAAATTTTGTGGATTATTATAAATATTTATATAATTAATATATAAATTATATTTATATCATATTTTACATTCTTTAAATAATTAAATCAGAATCTAAGTAAGGGTATTAAGAATAATAAGGCAAAACATTTATGAAAAATAAAGCGGATATTACCCGAAACATAACATTAACATGGAATTATTAATAAGTGGGTATTATAAATTCATATATGATATTATATATAATAATATAGTTATGTGTTATATTTATAATAAATTTATATTTATTATATAGGAGGTTTTAACGAATAATAAGAGAGTCAAGACATAAGGTAAGGGGATTTCTAGTCTCACTTTTATTTCTGTGATATTAATTCCATATTCACAACTTGTTTATTTTTTTGTGGTGTATATAATTCCCATTAATATATTCTATGAATACTATAATAAAATTTATGGGTATTTACATATCTATTTTATGATATATATTTCACGTGGTTTATCTTTCAAAAGTTACAAAATCAGTAAAATAGTTTTGTCTCAATTTGTCTTCTTTGAGGCACTTGCCATGATATGCATATATATCCTTATACGAGGTGTATGAAATGAAATTTAACATGTTATATAATGAATATAATTATTTTAATAATATTTTAATATTAATTTAATCTCATTTTATTACATTGGGATTCTGATTCAAAGTTATAATGTGGTAGGAGTTTATTGCAACAATCTCATCATTTATCAGGATTGTTTATAATTATTGTTTTGTTGATGAATATTATGATCCATTTTTCAAGAAAAATTATGATTTTTTTCTCCTATGTTTATTAATTATTTTTTCATGTGTTATTATCATTTTACACTCTTTGTTACATAATATAATTAATAAAATGTTTTTAAGAAAACCTGACGTTATTTATCTCTTCAGTCGTATAACTGTTTTTATTCAAAAATCACGTTTTTTAAAATGTTTTTTAAAATGATATTTTGATATAATTTTTGAGGAAAAAGGATTTTTAAAATTTTTCATGTATTTTAAATCTTTCTTGATAAGTTTTAAATCTATTTTAAAAAAATGTTTTCAAAAATGTTACTGTTTTAAAAAGTGTTTTTCAAAACAGAAAGGATAGTTTCCTCAAGAAATGTTATTAAAAACATTCCCAAATTATTTTACATCTAAGAAAAAATCCATTGGTTTTACTCATGACTTTATGGGGAAATTATCCAAAGGTTCCATTCATATTATTTATCTAAATGGTTTATATTTTGATGGCATGAAGGTTATGATACTCGCTTCTCTTTCACAAGTTATATGTTTGTGAATCCCGTTTCTCTTCTATGGGTTATATGATTTTGAAAACCACTTATTTTCGTGGGTTAAAATTTTATGGAATTATTATTAAACTTGTATCTTTTCTATAGGTCATGATATGATGAAAATTTTATGATACCTATTTCGTTTCATAGGTTATGATATGATGTTTATGAAACCCATTTCTTTTAATGGGTCATGATATAATGTTTTTTTATGATCTTGTGACACATGTATGTATGATTTTATTATGTGATGGGTGAGACCTATATCTCCCTCCAATGCATTGGGTAAATATTTATATCTCATGAGATAATTATGGGAATCAAGTCGATGAGCTTGATCTACTATGTAAGATGGGGAAACCCGATCCATTATGAGAAGATGGGGGAACCCAATACACTATGGGAATATGGGGAAGCCTAATCCATTATAAGTAAATGACTATGAATGGGGATTTTGGCGTGTCCTTCCTAGTAATTTTATCCCCCATGAAGTTCCCTGATATGTTTTGGTAATGCAAATTGACTTATAAATAATGATATTAAATGTTTATGTGTATACCAAAATTCCATGTCTTACTACTATGTTATGATTTCATGGATTATGATCTTTAGTACCTTATGATTCATATCTTATTAACTACCATTATTTATGACATGATTTATGTTTATGATATTTAATATGGAGGGTATGATATTATATTTTTATGATCACATTCTCATACCCTTAAGCTCATGTTTATGCATATATATATCCCGTTTTTACCCTCACTGAGCATCTAATCTCACCCCTTTATTATGTTTCCTTACTCATGTTATGAAAATATGTGTTATGTATGATATGAATAAGAAGGATTCTAGTCATGGAGAACTTATTGGGAGATAATGTGTCTCACTTATGTACCTATTTTTATGTTTCCATCATCCCAAAGACACTAAACTAATAAGGTCATTGGGTGTCTATTTTTTTAATGTATTAATTATTCTGAAAAAATGTTTTCATGTTAATGTACATCAAACGAGGGTCACTATACAATATTCATTAGATCATAGGGATGAAAGACATATGATGCAATTAAAGCATGCACCAGATGAGACCCCTAAGGGTGGAGGTAAACCAGTTACACATATAGAGGTTCTGAGATAAGTAGGCCAACCATAATGGATAGTTGAGACAAGGTAGTTATTGGAAGAGAATATTAGGGAATGTTCAGTGTGAGTTATCAATAACATTGATTAGGGAGCATAAAGAGTTGATCCATATATGTTATACCTAACATGAGAGTTCTAGTCACAATATCCTCATTTTTTCAAAGGACAGGGTAAACCCAATACAATGGCATACTGTATTGAGTCATTATAGATGACAGTTAATCATATCGATACATGAACATAGTGTGAGGCAATGTTGGATACATATATTCATAGAGTACTAATGAAATTTTTGAGGGAAGTATAGGTACACGTGGGTAGACATGAGAGGATGGAATGTAATGAATTTGAGGTGGTGTTAGTTCAGAACTTATTTACCAAGAAATTGATATAGATAGAGTGCATGAGTTTATAAACCTTATATAAGGATATAATTCACTCATGAATTAATACATAAGGTTCATAAGTTTGTTGTGTTTTATGTTGATATTGGTGAGAGATGATATTTACAAGGTGTGGTGATTTGAGGATGGTTTATGAAATTCTATTTGGGTGTAGGTAAACATATATAGGATTATATTATTTTTATAGGTGATGAATCATGCACTCATAGCAGAGAAGAACTTAGAGGATGGATCATACCAATAAAGGTAGTGTTTTAATTAAAAAGGTAGTGGATATCTAAGTAATTATAAGTAGATATATGAGGAGAACCTATAGAGAAGTCAGAGAAAAGGTTTGATGATTCCACTATAGAGTGATATATTTGAGAGGTGTTTAAAATATAGGTTGATAGGTAATGTTTGAACCCATTTTTAACAATAACCAAAGGAGTGCTAATTATATGACTAGATAGGATATCTGGAGTTGTTCTGTCAGATGACCTCATAGAAAGCAAAGGGTCATGGATTGAGTTACACTCAGGCATCTAAGATTGGACCATGAGTATCACCAGGAGTCGATATCTAGGATTTTTCAGTAAACCTAGGTCAAGGTGGTGTACAAGATACCCAATAGTGGGGTAAGTGATAAAAATTGAGTGTAGCTTCATAGGGATAAACAATGTTGGGTAGTTGGGCTTCAGGTCAATTGCACATGATCAACCTAACTCTCCCAAAGTAGGCCAAGCATCTATTAACAAATAGTGGTACACCGTGAGTGTATTGGTTTTTGTTTTTCATTATAGATACTATTTCATGATGTTATTATGTGATAAATGGGAAAAATAGATACTGGTTGATGTGTACACATTGGATATGATGCATGATAACTATGAGAGGAATTAGAATTAGGTAAAATTGGTCATCAGGTATGATATAAGTTGGTTTTGATCATCAAGGATGATGAAATATAGAAGTGGTAATTAGTATGAAAAAAGATGATAATGGATGATGACTATTGTCTATGTGTGAATAATTGATGTGTATGATAATCTAGAGGATGTATCAGAATGATAACATTGTCATATATAGTAGTTTGGATATGGTGTGATCGAGTAAATGATTCTTATGGTAGGGAGTTACATGTAAGGAATTGATCTATTTATATTGGGTAGTTATAGTAATTGATAAAGAAAAATATGTGTTCTGTGTCATCTTGGTGTTGCAGGGATGGGGTGAGAGAGACAATCAAGTTTTATTAAGGTTTAGTTGGTGAGTATCCCATGATATCTATTGAATGAACTATCACATAGAGGGAAGGTTGTAATGGTGCATGTATTTGAGACTAGTATTTTGGGTTAGGTCTCAGATTGACCATGAGTCTTTAGTCATTTTTGAGGTTTCAGGGGTATTGGTGTAGGGACGAAATCAAGTATCGGGAATTGGCATGGGATTGGGGATTAGTTTATATTGGTTGAGTTTTTTTGTTTGAAAGGAGTATAGATGTGATTTTTTGGGATGAATTCCTATAAATTAGATATCTAGATATGTTTGATAGGAATATAAAGAAGTTGCAGATTTTTTCGAATATGCGTTTCACATTGTTAAAAATTTAGAAAACTCTTCTTACATAAGGTTTTTTTCCATGTATAAGGATTTATAGAGTTGGGATTGAAATTTTGTAATGTGTTAATTTGTAAGAATTTTCATGCATAAGATTTTATATGGGCTAAAAAATGGATAAGTGTCAATTAAAAAGGGCATCATATGTATGGGTACTCTGATATTAAGGATTACAAGAGTGGGTCTGAAAATTGGTGAAGTGTTGGAAACCCTGTAAAACATGAGGTTTCCACACACAATGTTTTTTATAAATAAGGTATTCATTAGAATAAAAAGTTTTATAAGTACTGAGATCGCTTTGATATTTTATGTTTTCATACAGATGATATTTTATATTGATACTTTTTTAGCGTTGATATACACTATGATGTGTAAGGTTTTTATACACAAAATTTTATTTTTAAACTATAAACATTGGTAATGTCTTAAAATGTAAGGGTTGATATGTAAGGTTTTCTGTACATAATATTCTTGGATAGAAAATTGGTAATGTTCTAATATGTTTTTTTTATACATAAAGTTTTCTTATGTAATGTTTTACCAGTATACATTCTAAAAATGATAAATTCATCCGTACATGTGGTTTTCCATATATAAGGGTTTTTTGGGTGATATGTATGGTTTTATCCAATGTTTTCCAAAAATTGAGTATAATCAAATTTTTATTATTTTTTAAAATAAATAAATTAATAGGTTAAATAAAATTTAAATATAGGGTGATTCTATTTTGTTCAAGAATACAGTGGATACACCCTAATCTCTCTCTCTCATTCTTTTCTTTATCCCATAATGAGTTTTTCATTAAATTTAGTCTGTTATTTGGGTCATTTTTCATATGATGTATCTCTGGGTAAAGAAAGCTACCCTTGAGTATTTTTTTTTTCTGGTTTCCATTTATGTTTATTTTTTTATTTTTTCTTTAAATTATATATATTTTTAGATTAACTAATTTCTTCCGATCAAATATGGATCAACTAGAGTTTCTCAGTGAGTGGACTATTAATAACTGAAGGTAGGTAGTGCCTAACTATTTCTTATTTTATGCATGTGACATGTATCATGAGGTAAAGGAGTGAGGGTAGGCTTGTATATATTTTATGGTGAATATAACCAATTGTAGTCTTGTTATTTGTAAGAGATACCTAGGAATAGTCTCATATGGGAAATGGTGGGTTTGGCCGAGTATGGCTTGGTTGTGTGGTTATAAGGTTTTCTTATCCTCATAATGTGTATTGTGGGTAATTTTTCTTAGGATTTAGTGATTTTTTAGTTCATTGGGATTATGATGGGTTGTAATTTATCATTATGAAACCTATTTTTAGGCGTGAACCTTGGTATATTTTGGCACTTCTTATATTTCATGTTGATCTCTGGTTGTTCCTATTGATTCTTGGTTTATTTTTCTTATTTGATCCTTTCAAGGGATTAATAGTGAGTTTTTTTATTATTTAATTGGAAGTTAGGTGTATAGGAGTTTCATAATAGGGATGGACATGGATGTGTGGCAAAAAATTCTACATAAGGTCCACCAGCTCACGCGTGAGAGTGACCGGTGAACCGGTGGAAGGCTGGAGGTATAGGATTCCTATATGAATCCCACTGGCCAGTCATTGGAATGGACAATGGTTCATAAATTTTTCTTGGCACCATTTACCAGACAGTGGGTTCCCAAATCTAAAAAAAATCTTCCTGATGCCATTGGATAGTCATTAGGATCCAATAGTTGGCTGGTGATTCCATTTTAGGTGTGGAAAGTAAGGGATATATTTTAATTAATCCACTTGAAACCACTATTTTATTTCTCTAAATTCTCCCTTGGCCCTAATTTTACTCAAAAAACATTAGAGACTACATTAAGGTTATTTTGGACCTTCTAACTTTGAATCTTCATGGATCAATGTTCCAATTAATGCATTGAATCTATTTCAGTAAGTGCAGCCTTGATTCGATTGTGAATTCTAATTTCCTCCTCTCTCTCATTAACTAGGAGTGGTGTTTACTTATGTTTTAAATGGTTTATATATTTATTTGATGATTTTTAGTTCTAGGATCTATAATTTATTGATTATAGTGTCTCATCTCACTATGATTATAGATCAAGTGTGGGTTTTGTTTGAAGAAACCTTGATTAAGGTATGTGGGTTTGTAAGAAAATTCCTATCAATTGAAATATTTGATGCTTGATTATTTTTAATTGGATTTATAATTGATTTCAAAATATTGATTTGAGTTTCTTGATTAAAATTTTCTTAATTTAATGGTGTGTGTGTGTGTGTGTTTAACCTCTTGGGTATGGTTTTTTAAATAAAGTGATGATTTCTAGAAGATGAATTTGAATTGAAATTAATGATTTAAAGAGTGACTTTGATGGTGATTCCTTGAGAAACGTAGGCATGAAATTATTTATAGTTTTAAAAGAAATTATTTTTTTTGAAATTCATGAGTTTTTATGAAAATAATTTGTTGTTTGGTGATTGAAGTGAAATGAAAAGTTTTTCAACTCTAACTTTGGGATGATTTAAATGAGTAGAGAATGATCTAAATGAATGATGGCCCCAATCATGACTTATTTCTTTAAAGATAATGGGATGCTAAGTAGTTAGGTAGATGACATTGGATATAAATCTAGGAATATATTAGCTCCATATATAAATTTTTTAATGATTACAATGATGACTAAACATATTGATGGAATGGGTTTTTTTATTTGGAATGGATCTCTACTCCTACTAGTCCTGAGATATAGGTATGTATATACACATGGAGCCGTATTTCACTAAGAATGCGTGGAACCTTGAACCTTTATCTAACCAACAATGGGTCTTGTAATCATGGTGTTATTATTGAAAATGACTAAAGATGATTTATTCATGAAAATGATTTTGAAATGATTTATTCATTACTGTTTCAATAGAAAATTTTATTCATTCCTATTTTTATGGAAATTCAATTTTGTACGTGTTTTATACTCACCATTTTATTTATTTTATAAGGATTTTTTCTTATCAATTATGAATAAATCACCATTCCATGTTTTATTTAAAATTTATCATATTTGGTTCACTTGATATAGATTGGATATGGAATGCTTGGTGGGATACTACATGGATAGTATTACCCAAACCCTAATTTTACCTTTAAGTGTTTGTAGAATTTCTTATACTAGGACCAAGAAAAGGGAAATCACCACTTGGATGTGGTGGGTGTTCTTAATTAGAGGGACCTTGAGAGTTTGAAGTTACTAGTAGAGTATGTGATCCACTAGTTACAAGGAGATATTATGATGATGTATTTGATGATTTATGTGATGAATCAGGTTGATGGACCACTTTTTTATATTTTTACTTGTCTACTTATGAACCTTTATCTAGATAAGTGTTTTGGAATACTGACTATTTATGTATTCTTTTTGTTTATTTTTCTTATTGAGCTATTCATGTGGAGAAAATTTTCCCTATTTCTTATTTTTGATGCCTGAGTGATAGTAACCATCCTTTGGGGATTGGGAATGTCCTTTAGGTCATTTTAATATTGATTCAGGTACCGGTTTAGTGCTCTATCTAAGTTGGTTTATGAAAAATTTCTATTAAATGAGGCCAAGTCTTTTCTTGAATGTCGGTATGCAGGTTGGGATGTCTTGGTAGACAAGATACAAGATTTTTGGGACTTAAGGGGTATATTATGAGTGATTTCCAAGATAGATATCATCTTATCAAACCTTATGTTACCATGTTTGGTTGGAAAAAAGTGTCTTTAAGGAGTTGTTTGATACAATTCAAGAAGTTTTTAAATTATAATATGTGATTTTTGTTCCAAAGTTTAATTTTTATTAATAGAGTTGATGTACTTCATTATCTTGATAGATGTTTCCTTGTTATCTGTTGATGTTGTATAATACCATGTCCCCAAGAAGTTTTCCAAATATTCTTTATGAGGAAGATACCGATGAACCACAAAAAGTGAACCCACTAGTGGACTAGAACAACATATAGGTTCTAGTAAGTTTGGTACAAGATCTGGGAAAAGGATTCACACATGTTCCCATTTAATCTAGATAGGTGGAACCTTAGAGGGATGATAAAAGAGATTATTAACATGTTTTTCTTCATCATAAACCACCATATTTCAAGGTAAATAATTATCCATTGGAGTTATAGGTTTGATTGGGAATGATTGGGTGACTTTTCAAGTTATTGGAGGCACCATATTCCATTAAGGTGAAATGTGGAATTGTTAAGATTGAGTGGCCTAGAAGAAGGTGGTGGGATTCTATTAATAAAGATGAATAAGAATGAAGGTAAGGAGTGTAAATACATAAATAAATTTTTCACAGATTAATTCTATCCAGAATCTATGGTTTTGGAAATTATATGTATTTTATCAACCTTCATCAAGGTGATTGGATAATGGCTCAGTATTCCAATAGTTTTGATGAACTTTCTCAGTTCTCACATAATGTAGCGATTAGAAAGAAAATTATGGTTTGAAGGTTTTAAATATTTCTTTGATCAGATATCTAATATCGTCTCTTCATTCTTAAAATTACCTTTTATAATAATGTTCTATATAGAGATATAATGATATCTATTGACATGGATAGTATGTCTGGGTTGATAGTAGTTCCTCTTACTTCTAATGGCTATTTCAATAGTTCATTTAAAGGGAAGAGAAAACAGAAAGAGTCTCATGGTATAAATAGTAGTGATACTCATCTATATTAAACTTTATCCAAATTATATACGGTATCTGTTAAAGTACTATTACATTGATTTTAATGAGGAAATTTAGGCATTG
The DNA here is from genome assembly GCA_963277665.1 of Viscum album. NCBI lineage: Eukaryota > Viridiplantae > Streptophyta > Magnoliopsida > Santalales > Viscaceae > Viscum > Viscum album. The sequence continues at coordinate 2,074,375,463 of OY728128.1, read as the reverse complement.
GAAGAATAATTTCTCAGAAGTACCGAATATTTATAGTTTATATGGATGACCAGGACACATGTATATTTTTTTCCATGTTTTTACCACTCTAAATAGTGTTATGTTCTTATCAGTATTTAGAGGATATATGGTCTAGTTATATGATTTATGAATAATTGGGTTCTATTTAGATGAATCATGAATGAAGAAACTTCACATAGTGGACAAGTCTCTAGTGGGAGATGATGCAAGTACTATGATAGTGAGAGGTAGAATTACTTTTTCTTCATCTTTTGTGACTAATTAGATGATACTGGTTCCTATAATTCTTTTTTATCAACCCACACCATGGATTTGTTTAATTGTACTAGAGATATCATGCCTTATGTGATGGAAATTGAAATTCCTCTCATGACAAAGAGAGTAGTGTCTCTAAGACCCTTATTTCACTTTAAATTTATTTGAAATTGATATTGTATGGAAAATTTTTGTTTCTTGAGATGAATTCCATGTACGTCATTCTTAAAGTGTATTGGAATATTTCTCATAAAGTATGAATTTATTTTTATCTTTGGTAGGTCTCTTTAATTTCCCATGATGGGGAGTTTCATATTTTTCTTGGAGAATGGGGTCTAAGGTCTAGCTAATTCAGACCACCACTTTTAGTGTTGGTAAGGATGATATCCACGTATGATTTTAAATTGAAGCATGAATCTTTATGAAGTGATCTTCCTCTAGTAGATATTGAGTTTTTTTTTTATTTTTTTCCATCATACTTTTCTAGTTTACCACTAGAGTGGGATATGGAGTTCTCTATAAATTTTGTGTGAGGTACTCATCCTATATATATTCCTTCTTACTATATAGAACAATGAAAAATAAAGGAGTTAAAGGATCATTTGAATGACTTTATGTAAAAATGATGTATTCAAATGAGTGCGTAGAGTTTGGAAAAACCATTTATTTTTACTAATAAGTTCAATGGAAAGATCTACTTTTGTGTTTATTATCAGAATATAAATCTTTTTATGTTAAAGAAAAAGTATATGTTTCCTTGGATTGATTATATATTTGATCAGCTAAAGGTGGAAAGTGGTTCTACAAGATTGATCTTCATTCTAGTTATCACCATCTTAGGATCTAGAATTTTGATATCCACAAAACTTCTTTCAGGTGTGGGTATGGACACTATGAGTATCTTCTAATACCCTTTGGTTTGACCAATGCTTCTGCTATGTTTATAGTGACATTCAACATGATTTTCTACCACAATCTCGATTCATTAATTCTTGTATTCATGAAATAAATCTTGGATTACTCTAACATGAAATATGACCATGTACTTCATTTGAGAGCAGTTTTGGATATCTTGGGGAATCACCAACTCTATGACAAACTATAAAAGTTTCAATTTTAGATCTGTTAAGTGAAGTTCTAAGGGAACATGGTATTATAATATGGTATTTCAGTTGTTCTTGAATAGATAAAAGCTATCATATCTTGGGAATAAACATATAATGTCTTTTAGATTCATGCATTCTTGGGCTTAGAGGGGTGTTACCACCATCTCATTAAAAATTCCCACAAGTTCTATTATTTATTAAATAATCACACTTTGAAGGGAGTTTAGTTATTTTGGGATTCTAAATTATAGGATTCCTTTGATGATTTGGATCATCACTTGACCTCACCTCTAGTGTAGACTCTTCTAGAGTCTGTTTAAGGCTATATGGTCATTTATAATGTGTCAAGTTTAGGTTTGGGATGATTTCTCATATACTATGATCATGTAGTGGATTATTGTTATTATTAACTTAGGAATCATGAGAAGAAATATCCCACACATGATCTTGAAATCATAACTTTGATTTATTCTCTAAAGAGATATTGGAATTACCTTTTTGGAGAGAGTTTTAGCATTTAATCTGATCACAAAATCATGAGTTATATCTTCTTGTAAAATGTTTAAATATCCATAAGAGGTGATAGGTGAAATACCTAAAGTCTTTTGAATTTATATCTCATAAACCACTAGAAATGGTATTTTTTTGTCGATTATTTGAGAAAGAGAATACCATCCCCTCTTTGAATGAATCTTTAGAGGAGTGGAATATCATGGATCTGTTTACTTTCCTGAATTTAGGAGTTTGGGAGGATGGGACTAGGGTTTTTTTGTGGATGTTCAGTTGAATACCTCTCTTATCGAGATGAATCTATAGTATAAAAAACTTTAAGATAAGTTTTGGGGTATTACATATTCCTTATATTGTGGACATACCATCAGTGAATAGTCTCCATCATTAGAGGACATTCTTTTCTTCATAAATTGTTATATCATTCCATATTCTACGAGGAAGGATGTGATGTAATATTTTTTTTCATTCCCACTATGTGGTACACTAATTCATTATAGATATGTTTTATTATATGAGTCATTGATTCTTGTGGAAAGGTATAAAATGGATGTCATTGATTTTATTTCTCATTGATATACCTATAAAAAGGTCAAATCCAAGAATAAAAAACCTCCATGTTTGCTTCATCCTATTCCTATGCTGAACTATAAGTGAGATGATATGTTTATGGTATTTATTTCTGGGTTTTAATTTAATCATAAAGTAAGTAATTTTCTTTGGTTGGTTATAGACCTATTGAACAAATTGTCTCACCTTATTCGCATTCATGATACCAAAAAAGTTAAGGAATTTGGAAAACTATATGTGTAGGAGATCATCAAATTTAATAATGTTCAATATTCCATTTTTTCGATAGGAATACTTGGATAAAATTATAATTTTAGAGATGAATCTAGGAGCTTATGAGATCCTAGGTTAGGTTGAGTACAATGTAGCATCCTTGGCAAGATGGTCAAACAAAATGAGTTATACAGATTCTAGTGGACATGCTTCATGCTTATGTCCTTGAATTTAAAGGGTCTTGGGATTTAAATTTGAGACTAGAAAAGTTTTCCTATAGTAAGATCTACCATTAATCCATTAAAATGGCACCCTTTGAGTCCTTTTATGGCTGTTATTGTAAATCTCCACTCTGTTGGTCATAGATTGGTGAATCTCCCCTTGTGGGACCTAGATTAGTTCAAGATATAATGAAGAAGATCGAGATGATTCATCAAATGATGGTGATGTATCATGTCCAATATAAATATTATATGGATCATCATTGGAATCCTTAGGATTTCTTGGTCAATGACTAGGTGTTTTTGAGAGGATCACATCAGTTAGGTCACTAAAGTCTTGTAAAACAAGGAAATTTTTCATTGAGATACACAACACCATTTTAGGTTGTTGAGAAGATTGGAAAAGTGTATTTTTTTTTGTATTTTCCAACTTAGTTGAAATTGATCCATGATTTGTTTCATGTGTCACAACAAAGAAAATATCTTTTAGAACAATTTAATGTTTTGAATTTGGAGGACCTTGATGTGGAACCTGATGTGTCCATGAGTGAAAAACCATTTCATATTTTTAATTCTCATATGAAGGTTCTTCATGGAAATTATAAACCTATAGTTTGGGTTCTACGATAGTATAGTAATGATTCTTTCAATTTTTGGAATGTGAGTCATTGATGAGAGAATAATGGCCTCATATCTTTGTGGAATAGTCTACTTGATTTTATTTCTTGGGGTATAATGTATTTATGGTTGGGAGAATTATAACATCTCAACCTCTACTTTTAGGTATGATTCTTGGTTTATTTTGGCTCTTATTTTGATTCATGTATATCACATGTTATTCCTATTTATTAATGGTTGGTTCTTCTTGTTTGAGACTTTTGAGGGATTGAGAGTGAGTTTTGTTTCTTTTTTGATAGTTTGGGAGGTGTATAGAAGTTTCATCATAGGTAAGAACATGATAATATTTCCAAAAAGGACACAAGAGGTCCATTAGATAGTTGGTGAGATCCACTGTCTAATTGGTGGAAGGCTGGTTGTAGGGGATTCCTACAATATTCTCACCAGATAGATGGTGGGATGGTATGTGGTTTAATAAATCCTCAAATAACCATTATCTAACTCTTTTAAGCCCCCTAACTCTCTATTGGGGTTCCCAATACTATATGAATTCTTCCTGGTTCCATCAGCTAGCCATTGGGAGCTAGCATCTAGCCGGTGATCTCGTTCTGGGTGAGGAAAGTAAGGGATGCATTGTAATTACGCCACCAAAACCCTCATTTTATTTATCTATTACTCTAAATTAAACCTAATTTAGCTTAAATAACTTTATAGACTCTCTTGAGGAAATTTTAACCCTTAAAACCTTGAAATATCATGGATAAATGTGTTTATTGATACATTTAATCTCTTTCGGTATGTGTAGCCTTGATTCAATTTTAAATTCTCCTTTTATCCTATATCTCCTTCTTTGAGAGAATATGATCCTTATGTTTTTGATAGATCTAGATCTATATTTGATTATTTTTTATTCCAAGATTCTTCCTTGATTGATTCTATCCTCTCACCTTTCTCTGAGTATGGATATTTTGTGGGGGTGTTGACAGAAACTTGATTGAGGTAGGTGGGGTTTTAAGGAAATTCTTATCAATTGAAACCATTGATGATTATTTATTTTGATTTAGATTTATAATTTATTTCAAGATATTTATTTGAGTTTCTTAATTAAAATTTTCTAAATAGAATGGCGTGTATGTTGAACCTCTTGGGTAATTATTTTCAAATAAAGTGATGATTTACAAAAAATAAATTTTAATTGAAATGAATGATTTTTAGAGTGACTTTGATGATGATTCCTTAAGAAAATAAGGCATGGAATGATTTATTGTTTGAAATAAAATATTTTCTTGAAAGGAATGAGTTTTATGAAAACCATTTGATGTTGGTTTTTGAAGTTAAATGAAATGTTTTTGAAACTTGAACTTGGGTCCTATTGAAATGATTTGAGATTGATTGAAATTAATGATATTCCCAAGTATGATTGATTTCTTTGAATAAAATGGGATCCTAGGTAGTTAGGTTGGTGTCCTTGGATATACACTCTAGGTATGTATTAAATATACATAGAAAAGGATTAATGATGGAAATAATGACTTAAATTATTAAGGGTAAGTGTTAATTTTTTATGATGAATCCATATTCCCCCTATGCTTGAGATATAGGGATTTATGCACACATGGAGCCTTATTTATTTTAGAATTTTTGGAACCTTGAACCTTAACATAACAAACCCAGAGTCTTCTAACCATAGTTCTATTATAAAAAATTCTTGAAAATTATTTATACATACCAATGATTATGAAATAATTTATGCATGAATGTTTTGATAAGAAATCTTATTCATCTCTATTTTTATAGAAATACACTTTTTTACTAGTTTTATACTCACCATTTTATTGATTTGAAAATCATGTTTTATTTTTAATTATAAATAGATTAATATGACATGTTTTATTTATAATTGATCATATTTGGTTTACTTGATATGGATTATTTATGGAATGCTTGCAGGGATCCTACTGGGATACTGTTTCTCACACCCTACTTTTGATTTTGGGTGTTTGTAGAATTTTTATATGCTATATTAAAAAAATATAAAGAAACACTTGAAGGTGGTGGGAATTATTAATTTGTGGGACCTTGGGAGTTGGTGGTGACTGGTGGAGTATGTTATCCACTTGTTACAAATATATTTCATGATGATTTATTTGATGTTTTATGTGATAAATCAGGTTGATATACCATTTTTTGAGATTTTTACTTATATATTTTTTTACCTTTTTCTTGATGAGTGTTTTGGAATACCTAATGATTATGTATTATTTCTTCTACTTTGTCTTCTTGAGAAATTCCTATGGTGAAATTATTCCCTCTTGCTTGTTTTTTATTCCTAGGAACTAGTAGCCAACTTGAGGGGATTAAAAATTACCATTAAGATATGTTAGGATGGATTCAGGTACCAATTTAGTGGTTTATTCGTGTTGGTTCATGATATTTAACCAATGTTATTGTGGGTGTTGTTGATCATTGGAAATGGGGTGATGTGGTTTGACAGTGTGATATAGGTGGTATTGACCATTTCCATTAGTGGTGATGGAGGATCATCAAGTTGTGGTCATAAGTTATTAGTGATGCCGCTCACTATAGGGGCTAAGGATATTAGGGATATGTACACACAAAGTAGGCGATGAATCTCATATTTTCATATATATTTTATTCTTTAATTTAATGTTGTAATTCCATCCATTTTATCATATAAGGGGTAATTATATCATTTTTAGGTTTTAGTAATAAATTATACTTTATTGTGAAAATATATTAATTAATTAATTATTAATTGTTTTTATCTATTTTTAGAATTATTGAAAAATACAAACATTTATTCTATATTTTTTAGGTAAAGATTCATTTTTGAAGTAGCATGTTATAAATTTGGTTAAGTCCTATAATTCTTAAATAATTTAGCTTGATATGTGACATATTTTTGACGATAAATGGAAAATAGAAAATTATTGGGTAAAAAGGATGATACATAACATTTTTAGGACCATGCGTAAAATTATTGGATGATAAGTGAGAAAATATGAAGGATCATGGATCATAAATAATATTTTTATTATTCATAATATTTTTAACTTTTTTACAAGGATTTTTTTGTAATTTGTTTTCATGTGTAAGATATTTTATGAACTTCCAAGTGATACAGAAGTATTAATCCTTTTCCTTTCTTCCATACTTAAGATATTTTTTTAAAGAGAAAGAGAATCATATGTAATATATTTTTGGGATATGTAAGTTTTTTTATAATTGTGTAAGTTTATATACTTCAAATTTTTTCTATTCACGTAAGGTTTTTATAAGAGATAAAAGGATGTTTAAGATTTTATATATTATAGAATTGAGATAAATATTAGGAAATAGAATAATCCCAACACCACGATGAGAGAGGAAGTAGGAATATGTCATGTTGTGGAAAGTTTGGTTTCACCACAAAGGGGTTGGATGAATTTTTATAACTAATGAAAATCTGTTGATTCTAATGTCATAGTAATACTAGTTTCACTGTAATAGTAGATGATGAAGTAGAAGAATAGGAAGCCTATTCCATGAGCTATTATATCATGACACGATGGATTTTTACTACTACTACCAAATTTAAAGGAGTTACAATATAAAGATATATACTATACCAAAATGCATCCATCCTAATTTCCTAATCCACTTATATGATTTCATATCTATCATGCATATGTATTTAAGAAGAAGTGAACAATATCAGATGAAGAATTAAATATTATAAGAAATAAAAGAGGGAGGAAATAATTATTTCAAATGGAGTTTTTCTAGTTCCATCTAGAATAACTCAAGTTAATAACACTACATGAATTAGGATTTATTCATGAACTCCTAGATGTGAAATCCCTATATCAAAACCACCTCCTATTTAAAATTATCCCTCCCCCCACTGAAAACACTCTCCCTCTGGGGAGAATTTATAGTTGGTAGGATTTACTATAATAGTAATTTCATATTTTTTAATATATATATTTTCCATTTTCTCTTTCTTCTTTTGTATTCTGTTTTGTGTTTCTCCTTCTATGATTCTCATCTCCATCATTTATGGATAACTAACCTTATTTACCATTTGAGGGGGGGTATATTGATTTATTTACTTTTTATATGATTCAAGGGTTTATGTTATTATGTTATGGGAATTTGGTGATATTTTTACTGATTAGGGTTTGAGATTCCCCGCTTTTCACTTCAATATATTTTTCTTCTTCCTTATTTTTACATATATTTCTTCCCTTCACTATTTAATTCATTAAAATGGTGTTGTTTAACTTTGATAGTAATGATTATTCAAGAGGTATCTGAGCTGATTTTAGGAAGAGTTTTATCATATATGAAAAGGACTCAATGTGGGATAATAATCATTCAAAAAGAAGGGCATGGAGTGATAGGTATTGACCTATAAATTGAATATGATATTGAGAATTATATTTTAAAGAACAATGATATCATCAATAAAAACTCCCGAGGATAAAAACTTATTTCCTCTTTTCCTACTAACCATATTTTATTTTATATATTTTGTGTTTTTATTAAATTAATATATATATATATATCACTTAAATTTTATAAAACCCTCACTATATTATTATTTATTTTAAATAGTATATTTTTGATATGAATAGTGACAATAAAAGAATAATATTTTGTATGTTTACTCTTTGAGAGTTAGAACCTAGGGAATGCATGATACTAAATTCTTAATAAAATAATAATTTTTCTTATTTGGGATTCATGATAGATCCATACCATCAATTTGGTTCCATTTTTAGGGAGGTATATCACTTTTAAACACTTTTTTTCATAAAAATCACAAAAAAATCATAAAAACAAAAAATATAATAAATTATTGTTGTTAAAGATAAAATTTAATAGTAAATTTTCATATAAATTTCCTATTAACAATGTATATGAGGCGAGAAGAGGACCATATTTAATAAATCAAGTGAAAAAGAAGATTTAAAATTCTTAAAGAAGTGATCAACCAAATTAGGACCCCTTCCACTTATCTCAAAGAAATTAAAGATATAACATTAGAACAATAATAAAAATAAGTTGAAAAATAAGTGAAGCTTATACTACCCATATTTAAATTTTAAGAACCCAAGGTGGATGTGATTTAATCACTTAAAGATATATTATCTGAATAATCCAAAACATTTCTATAAGTGTTTCTTGAATAAGACATGCTGGTTGATACAAAAGTGGGAGATCAAAATGATTTGGATAAAAATTTGTATGATTTTATAAGTAATTAAATGGAATGTTTTTCTCCCATATCCAATAATTATAAATCATTACCTTTATAACTTTCTATATATTTTAAAGGAGACACTACTAAAGTGACATAATTTTATGAAAATATAGATGATATTTACTAGTTTCCTCCACCCATGAATACCAACCAAAAGTGGAATTTTCCATTGAAGAGGAAATTAAAGATGAGCATACTCAAAGAGATAATATTTTCTTGAACTAAATTCTATCTATTTTTTTTTGAAAATGAATTAATAATTTCCACCCATTTTTTTATATTTCTAGATTTAGATAACACATGGATTTTCTTAGAGTGGGATTAAGAATAAGAATATGTGCATGTTTATATTGAGTTCCCAGTGTACTTTCCTGAAGAAATATTCTTTCAAAATAACCTAATAGAATGTGAATAATTCTATATTTATTCATATTATTTTAATTACATTGAAATTTTACTTTTCATTCACTTTCAGTTTTTTTAAATTCAGAATAAAACATCAATATAGTAGACCCTAGAAGTTGAAGAGTCCACAAAAGTTGTGGTAGAAAAAGAAGAGGACCCATAATTTTTACTCCAATCAATATGAAAGTTTTATTTAATTACTAAGAGTATGGTTTTAATGAAATCTATTTTTTGATTTATATATATCTAGATCAATCTAAAGATAACCAAAAAAAGTTGTTTTTGTGGTTCTTAAGGAACAAACCACATCCTCCTTCATATTTAGGATAAAGTTATGAAACTATCCAATCATGGATAATTCTAAATACAACACGCACTTAGGGGGTTCAAAACTATACCTATTTTATAATTCTATTTATTTTTAATAATTATTATTTTAATATATTTCTTGGGTCTTGTTCCTTATTTATTATAGGTTTGAAGTGGAAACAACTAGGTGGTTAACTAAAGTCTGTTACTATTCCAAATAAACTAAGATTGAATCTTTCCTTCTCTTTGGGTTTTAAAACCTTATATTTTTAATATTTTTGTCCTTAAATTAGGGGTATTTGTAACTAAGTGTGGGAGATAGGGACCAATATGCTTTAAGAATATATGTTTTGTTTCTATTTTAGATTTTTTTGAGTGTTTTTAAGAACATGAACTTCACTAAATACTTTAAGAAATTCAGAACATCTAGGTTTTTTGGCACATAGATTTATTTGAAAATATTTGGGTTTAAATAATTGATGTAATGGTTTATTCATTATTTATTTATAATATTTTTAGTTAAGGAATTTTGAATGAATGTGAAGACTATATGCACTATTACTATTCAAAATGATTATTCTCACCCAACCTGAGAGGTTTTTAAACATTTTAAACATATTATTTACATTTTTATTTCTCTTAAGAGTATTGAGTTATGTTATGAGATATATATCTTTATTTTTTTATTTTTTTAAAATTCATTCAAGATATTATAATATTTCAAATATGATTAAGTCATTATTTTGAAATCCCCCTTTTAATATTTAACTTATGTTTTGTCCAGACTTTATATATGAACTTTCTTAAGCCCCTTATATCCATGGAATACCTTGTTAAATATACACATTATAATCCATTTATCCCTTCCCAAACTTGTCTATAAACAATTTCATGATTATTTTTAAACTCAATTTTAGAGAAGGAAGAATTAACTGTTTTTATGATAACTTGGAAGAATCCATCTAGGTGTTGAAATAGAAAAGTGATGTGAAATTTTATGATATCTTGGGGTGAAATTCATGCATCAAAATATGTAATGTGGTCTCAAATATCCCTAAAATATGGTCTATGAGTTCACAATACATTTTGAAGAAAAAATCTTCCACCATTTCCTTCAAAACTCAAATCTACACTGTAATTTTAGATCTAAAATGAACAAAAACAATGCTGGAATGAAGAAAGAGAGGAAAATTAAAAAAAAATGAAAAATAAACATTCAGTAATTTTAGAATTTACTTAATAATTTATTTCTCAATAGATCAAATAGGTGATTAAAGATGAATCTGTGAGTGAGGATTACACCATTCTTGTGGAAAACTACTATCATGCATTAACTTCTATTTAGATAAAAGCCTTCTTTAGTTATCCTTTGATTTCTTTCACATTTAAACCTGCCAAACCTCATCTCCAAAACAAATGATGTAAAATTTCATAGGATCGGCACACTTAGTGACTCTATAAAGTAGATATACTAAGAATGAGGTAATCCTATTGAGGTCATACATGTACTTGTGAATATGAAAATATCCATTTAAAATATTTGAGTTAGAGAGGAATATATCTCCAAGGAGGCAGGTAATACATGATCATGGGTATTAACATGATATTTAATGGAATTTAAGGATTATTTTTGGGAGTTATGATGCTTAAATCTAGACGAAGGCATTATTTTTCCATAGTTGTGATAATTGAGTGGTACTTATATTTATATCTTTATAATTTTGAGTTGAACATAGTATATGTGATTTCTTGAGAGTACAATGGTTAAGTTTTGGGAATTGAAGAATCTCAGATATTCATATGTTTTGTTCTATAATTCAATGTTTTAATTCGTACCATTTTATAATTTTAATGGAATTATCACATTTTTAGAGTTTTTAAAGAAATTGGACTTTATTGTGAAAATGGATTAATTATTGATTTACTATTTTTTTCCAATTTATTAAATTATTAAAAAACCATAAAGTTATTATATATATATATATTTAAGTAAAGAGTCATTTTTTGAAGTAGAATCTCAGAAATTTGGTTAAGTATTGAGATGAATAAGGAATTTAGATTTATATATAACATATATTTTAAGTGAATTGGGAAATGGAAAATTCTTAGGTTCCATGACGATATGTAAAATTTTTATATCCATGTGTAACAGTTTTAGCCAATAAGTAATATATTATGAAGTATAAGGGAGTATAAGGGAGTATAAGTAATATTTTAATGATATATAATATTCATGACTTTACTGTACGAGAGATTTTGTAATATTTTTAGCAATAATAAGTTTTTTTCTTCTAAATTTCTAAGAGACATGTAAGTTTTTTTCCTTTACCATTGGTTCAGATGTAATATATATATTTTTAACAAGGTAGAGAAGCATACATAACATATTTTGGCAGTATGTATATTTTTTAGACCTGTTTATGTTTTTATACTTTGAAATATTCATTAATCACAGAAGGGGTTTTCAAGTGATACATAGATCCATAATATTTTATACTTTTTATAATTTGGAGTAATCTTAAGAAATAGTATAATACTTTTGATATGATGAGAGAATAAGGAATATTCAATGCTATGAGAAGTTTATCTTCACTTTGAAGAGGTTGGTTAAAGTTCCAGTACTACCACTAATCTTTATATGCTTTCACCATGGTGATAATAGTCACTCAATAATAATAAAATCTAAAGTAAAAGAATATAATTCTTTTATCGTGAACAGTTCTATCATGTCATGTTATATTTTTAATATTACTACTGAATTCAAAGGACTCATGATGTAGAGATATCTATTTCACCATAAAGAATTTATACCAATATTATCAACCACTTAAAATAATTATATATATTTTTATCACATTTATTTAATAATAATTTAACAATATCACATGAATAATTAAATGTAATGGGAAATCACAGATTAGGGAAATAGTGTTGTTGTGTGGAGTTTTTCTTGTTCCACCTGGAAGAACTCACATGAAAAATACCATATTTTTTATGGATTTCCCCATAAAATTATCAATGCATGATTCCTATTAGAGAAACATAAACTATTTAATATTATTCCTCCCTCCATTGTAAACACTATCACTCTAGGGAGAAGTTACAGTAGTTATGGATTACTGTAATAATAGTTTTTTTTAATTTTTAATATATAATAGTTGTTCTCTTTTATCTCCCTTCCTTATTTTTAGGACATGTGTTTCTACCTCTGGTATTTTCATATCCATCATTTGTGGTGAACTAACCTCATTGATTCATTAATGTATGTCATATTATTTTCATCAAGTTTTCTATGCTTCAATGTTTTCTCTTATCCGGTTATGGGAATTTGGTGAGAGTTAAGTTTCTTAAGGTGTGTGATTTCTCTCTTTCATTGATCATCCATTTTCTTCTTCCTTGTTTATATATATATATATATTTCTTAATTTCACTAATTATGTCATCCAAATGATATAGTTTGACTTAGATAGTGATAATTGGTGAATATGTCTCCTATATGATTTTAAGAAGAATATTATCTGGAATATAGAGGTATTGGTGTGGGATAATAACCATTTAAATGGTAGGGTGTTGAGTGATTTACATTTAACTCTAAATTTAATATTATATTGAGAATTATATTTTAAATAACATTGATAACATCATTATAAAATCTCGATGACAGTAGCTTATTTCCCCTTTTCTTATTAACCACATTTTTTTAACTTTTGTGTTTTTCATTGAATTAATATATGTACATAAATACATACATACATACATAAATTAAATTTCATAAAACCCACACTATATTAGTATTTATTTTAAGTGGTATATTTTATATATAAATAGTGACCATAAAATAATTGTTTTTTTGTGAGTGACCTCCTTGATAGATCATCCCTAGGGTGATCACTATAAAAAATTCTTAGAAAAATAAGAAAATATTGGTTTAGGATCCGTGATATGTCTCTCTTATATATAAGGGCCATGAGGTTGTTTTATATAATAGTTTCTTGGTGGTATCATCCATAGTTAAGAGATATAGGGTTGATGACGATGAGGTTCATTGATACAGAGGGGGATACACCATCAGTTTTCTACATGATCTTAGAGGTGATTGAGATCATCGTTTATGAGTGGAATACTTACTGTATATGTGGGATATGTTAGGTATTATGGGTTGAGATTAATAAAATATGAGATTCACTATGACATGGGTTTCGTTGGGCTATTGAAATGATGATTGGTAATGGGTTTAGAGTACTTTGGATCTTGTAATTGGTTTGTGTATATGTCATTGGGAAACCATGGTTGACTTTATATGGTTATTTTTAATGGGTTTATGTGTGACACCGTGTAATATGGAATTTATTTGTTAGACCAATAGTACTTTCTTTATAATAGATTGTGGATGCATCTTTTCACTCTAACAATGGATGATGGAGGTAAAGGCTCACTCATGGATGGTCAAACCGGAGTGGAGTATGTTGAGTGTTGTTATTTAGTTTCTATTTTTAATTATTTTCATACAATAGTACACATATAAAAATTAGCTATGGACACTATTGTTGGTAGTATACTGATTTCATTCTCATACCCTACACAGGTCCTTCGGGATGTCTGTATACTCTATGTCTCATGGAATAGGTAATGGTCCTGGTCCTTCATTAGGATACTAGTAGATTTAAAAGTGCCAATGGTTTATAGGCTGGAGAATGTGTTTTTTTAGATTTGTCAGGTGGTTCCTTAATATCATACATGGTATTCATTTTAGTTAGTTTTATAGTTATACATATGTGATCAGGTTATGAGTGATCTTATTTATATTTTTATGACTTTCATGAAATTTTAGTTGTTTACTTCACTTATCATATGTATAAGGACCTAGACTTAAAACATTACTTAATCATGAATTTTAGACAATATGATACCTTATTACACATTTAGGTTCTTTTTGGGTTTAGAGTTTTAAATAATTAGTATATATTACATATATGACATACCCCATTCATACAAGAGGATACTACTAAAATAGTATCCATTTTTTTCAAAATGCAAAACATTTAAACTTAAAACATGATTTCTTTAACAACACTGCATATCAAACATAATGACTCCCTTATTAATATTAAACATCCTTATACCCTGTGAAAATAATTTCAAAAACTTTTTATGAGTATAAAAGTCAGTGAGGGATATAAAGAAAGAAAGCGTTAGTCAAGTGATAACATAAAAAAACCAATAAAACCCATAATCATAATTACTCATATGCATAGAAACATCATTTCATTTCCTTGGGTAATACTTACCACATCACTCTTACATTCACCCTTACACATGGAATAACCTTTTGGTTAACTTCCATCTCTAGAGTACCCAATGCATTGGAGAGCTATAATGGGGTTCACCCGTCATATCTTGAGCTATAATGGGCCTAACCCAACATATCTTGAGCCATAATGGGATTAACCCAACATATATATAGATATAATGGGATGAATCCAACATAAATAATGTCCAAGGAACATATCATGGTAATAAAGTGTCTTGAAAATCATAAGAGAGCACTCATTCCATATACTTAAAAAAACAATCCTTTTGGAATTTGTTAAAGAGAGTTCTAAAAGGATTTAAAAAAAGTCCCTTTAAATATAATTGGAGTGAGAATTAATAGAATATAATGGATATATGTATATAATGTAAATACACATAGTTCAACATAATATAAACAAAAAAACATCACACAAATAATATTAATACCACATAATGAATAAAGAAGAAGGTTAACCGAAAGAATGGAAATTGGGTTAACAATTCCCTCACCTCGGGTTCTTCTTACTTAAAATGTGTTTAAAAATCATGTATAATGGTTAAAATAGTGTTATTAATATCATAATTAAACATATTAATGTTTATAACTCGTTATATGATCATTTTATAACATCTTTCTACACATTTATTAGTAATATTATGTTATTTACATTGCTTTGGGTGTGTTCTTTACATGGTTTCCACAATCGGTTCATGATGAACATTCTTGTATATTGGAAGTGGAACTCCATAATTATAATGGAGTGGTATTTAAATATTTAAATAACCTAAAATTATACCATTTATCATATTTAATTCTGAAATGAGGATGATTCATAAGTTAAAACATTAATGATGTTCGTTTAGATCATTTTAGTGGTTCTTTGATAATAACAACCTCATTTTGTTTATAAATTAAAACCATGTGTAACAAATAATTAAAGAACCATGTATGAGACATAATACATATATTATAACCTGGTTCAACCATAAAAATGGTTTCAGGACTACACTTGAAGGAATTAAAGCAAATTGAAATCACATCGTCCACGATGTCGGTAATTCGACACATCACAGACAATATTTTTATTCCTTGAATAAGTGGGAGAGGAGAAGAATAATGATGACTAATTTTCCATGAAAATGATAAAATAAAGAATATAAAATATTTATAGATCTTTAATGCATTTCGGATAAGAGGATATGAGGAAAGAAGAAAATAAAGGAACTTAAAATAAGAGAATAGTTCAGAAATCCCTTACGAAAATTCGGCAGCATAACGACTATGTAACATGGTTTTAGAAAACATTAAAAAGGGAGGGGATTGGGGTAAACCATACAGAAATGAATCATAATATAGTATATATATATAATAAAAATGAAATAATAACATGGTATGGAAACTTTAATGTTATACCACATAAAAGAGAACTTGAACGGAAAAAGAAAGAAGTTGAGAATTCTATTAACTTGTAGAGTAACTCCTAAGACTTGAAGGTTGGGACCTCGGGGGATTAAGGACACCTTGGGAGGACTAATAGGGAGGTAAGGAGGCCAGATATTTGTTGAGGTGGAATTTTTAATGAATGGAATGATGGAATGGGTTGGTATTTATAGCAAAAACGAGGGAATATTTTATTAATTTCCAAGGGACATCTCAATAGTGGTATTTGAAAAACCATGGGCTTTCCCATGGTATTTGCCCATGGTATTGGACACTTGGTACACCTAATATCTTATTTTACTGTACAAAAGTCTACTAGAATTATTATGTCATTATTACATCATTAATGATGTCATTAAACACACTGAAACTCAAAACTGTATTTTTACTATTCACCGAAAATTCAACTGTTTTAAAAAAATCCCAAAAATTCACCCTAACCATTTTTCAACATGTATAATTAAAAAATTAACTCCTTTTTTTGAAAATAATTTTATAAATATTATTAATTTAATTTTTATATAAAATCATACTTTATTCAAAAATTAACTATTTTAAAACTATAACTTCTCTTATATCACATTGAAAAATTAATCAAGATGTCATTATCTTAAATAATTAAGAAAATAAAATAGTAATACAATTTACTATTTATTAGGTTCATATTACTATTCATAAGGGTATGTTACTATTCACCAAAAATTAAGTTGGTTCCATTAAACTCCAAATAACTTACTGAACACAATTGTAGATGACCGTTTTTCAAAATTTAAAACATATAAATAGAAAAATTATGTTTAAAGTCTAGTTATAAATATCTACTTAAAACAAAGTTTCATTCATTTCATTTATTTTTTTAAAACCTTGGGGTGTTACATTATCCCCACCTTCTAGAAATCGCGTCCTCGCAATTTTATTTTCTCATTAAACAAATGAGGGTACCTTTACCTCATAGCATTTTTAGATTCCCATGTTGCTTCTTCAACCATGTGGTTTCTCCACAAAACATTTACTTAGTGGATTACCTTATTCTGCAATACATGTTGCCTTTGATCAAGAATCTAAACTGGTTTCTCTTCATAAGAAAGGTTCTCTTCCAGTTGAACTGCTTCTGGATTCAAAACATGAGTTGAATCTGGCACATAATTTCTCAACATCAAAACATGAAAACATTATGTACTAGAGATAAAATCCGAGGCAAAGCTACTCAATATGAAACTGGTCCAAGTTTTTCTAGTATTTCAAAAGGACCAATGAATCACAGACTTAGCTTTCCTTTCTTACCAAAATGCATTACACTTTTCTAATGAGAGATTTTATGGAAAACATGGTCACTTACCTCGAAAGAGAAGTCTTTCCTTCTATTATCTTCATAAAATTTCTGTCTTCTATGAGCTTTCCTCATGTGCTATTGGGTCATCTTCACTTTCTCTTCCAATTACTCTACTAATTCTGGTCCCATCAACTTCCTTTCCCTGACTTCATCCCAAAAATCTGAAGTTCGACACAGCTTCCCATACAATGCCTCAAAAGGTTCCATCTGTATACTAGAATAAAAACTGTTAATTATAAGAAAACTCAACTAAGGAAATATGTTGATCCCAACTTCCTTGGTAGTTCATTGAACAAGATCAAAGAATATCCTCCAAAGTCTGAATCGTTTGTTCTAACTACCCATCTGATTGAGGATGAAAAGCTGTACTGAAATTTAATTATGTGCCCAATGAATTCTAAAGACCCTTCCAAAAATTAGAAGTGAACCTAGGATCCCAATCAGATAAAATGGAAAGAGGAACTCCATGTAACCTGAAAGTATCTTTGACGTACAGTCGAGAAAGCTGATCCAAATAAATTGTATCTTGAATAGAAAAGAAGTGTGCATATTTTTCAGCCAATCAATAATAATTTAAAGACCCGTAAATTTCAAGGAAATTTTTTTCTTAATTTTCTTTGGAATTTTACAAGAGCGCATCTTCTGACGACACTGGATTCCGAGGCCCGGTGTGGCCAGAATCATTTTCCGAAGTTTGGCTCAAGTACGTTCAGTGAACGGATGAGCGGGTTTTTTCTAACTTTTGAACCGGTGCCCGGAATCGAATTTTGAGGGCACCGATGAAATCGCAGCGCCGATATTCGCTTAGAAACGCCTCTTCCGGAGTTGCGTTTGCTCGGGTGTGGTTTTTAATTTTCGGGCTTAAAGTTAAGAAATAAAATAATTTTACGACAAATTTATTTTATTTCACTTAAGCCACTTGGAAGCCACTTGAAGCCACTTAAAAGCGTCTTAAACTGAGTTGATCCGGATAGGATGCTATCCAGAAAATATCCTACCCCCTCAGTAGGATATTTGTGAGGTGGGGCCCGCACGAGCCCCGCCGTTTCTTTCCGCTAAGAAACGCACCCGCGAAAACCCGTCTTTATGAAAGTCAACTGACGCGTTTTCTAAATTCTTAACAGACCATTTAATTGGGCAGTTTATTTCGTAAATTAAATGAGCTGTTTCTTTCGTTGAATTAATTCAACGAATTAATGGGTCGTTTCTTACCCGCTTTTGTTTGTTGGCATAATAATAAAATAAGACCAACCTCTCTTTTCTTTTAGAGGATTACTCGTTGAGAGAGGATCCTTGAACCTTCAGCCTCCTTCGCGATGAACGTGAAGAATGCGAAGAACGCGAAGAACGCCGAACCCGGAAATCGACGACGTGACGCCATGATCCGCGACGCTGACAACATTCTTCTGCGACGTCTCTTCCTGCGCGACGGATCTTCGATCGACTGCTTGAGGTAAGAGTCTCAGACCTTCCTTTTTATCTCCTTCATGGTTCTTAACCAAAACACGGATTTAATTAATTAAATTAAATCTGCTGTTTCATGGTGCGTTGATTTCGCCGACTCAACGCCGTGTTCCGCGACGGCGCGACGCCCTTCCGCGACGACGCAACGATCTCCACCTTCCGCGACGAGCAAATTCCGCGAAGAACGCTCACGCGCGACGTCCAGCGAGGTAGGGATTTTATAATTTGGAACACCCCTCTTTATATTCCCGTGAATGTTCTTTAAAAATTAAAGAACCAGAATCAAAGAAACAATTTTATTTTATTAAAATTTTTGGTTCATGTGTTGAACATTTTATTTTCTCCCGTCGATTATTTCTAACGCGG
This sequence comes from Viscum album, assembly GCA_963277665.1. NCBI lineage: Eukaryota > Viridiplantae > Streptophyta > Magnoliopsida > Santalales > Viscaceae > Viscum > Viscum album. The sequence continues at coordinate 2,074,356,073 of OY728128.1, read as the reverse complement.
AGGGTGCGGGCCAAACGAACACGGCCCGACGACCCTCCGCCGTTCTTCGTTTTGTGTGGATTTGACGGGCGACGACGGAATGTGCTGCAACGGATGTTTGATGTTTCCGCAGTGAAGGACGAGTCCCGAGAAGAGCAACGACGCAGACGGAAAGGAAACCGGGCCACCAGAGTGACTCCGGCGGCCCGCGGAAGCCGGCGGCGGCGCCGACGGCCGGAGGCGGCGGCGCCCCCCGGGTGTCCAGGGCGGCCCCCCGCGGGTGCCGCGGGGTTGTCACGCGACAACCCCGGGTGTCCAGGGCGGCACCCCGCGGGTGCCGCGGGGTTGTCACGCGACAACCCCGGGTGTCCAGGGTGGCACCCCACGGGTGCCGCGGGGATGTCACCCGGCGCCCCCCGAGTGTTTGGCCGACACCCCGCGGGTGCCGCGGGGGTGTCACACGGCGCCCCCCGAGTGTCTGGCCGACACCCCGCGGGTGCCGCGGGGGTGTCACGCGGCGCCCCCCCGAGTGTCTGGCCGACACCCCGCGGGTGCCGCGGGGGTGTCACATGGGGCGGCTGCTCCCTCCCGCGTCGGCCGCTCGGCCGAGCCAGACCGGTCCGACTGGGTCAGACCGGGTCGGGCTGGGTGGGCCCGGGCCCGGACCCCCGTCTTCGGACGGTTTTCGTTCAAATGCTCGTAACTTGAGCTATGGGCCTCCAAACGACTCACCGTCAGCGGCAACGCGATCCTTGGATCGAGATGGTCGTTTCGGTTTATCGCACTCAAGGTTTCAGAACACTTTGAGTTCAGCCGGGTTGGTTCGTACACGAAACCAACCGGGCCTTCAGAGCGGAAACACTCATATCTTGAGCTACGGACATCCGATTGACGTGCCGTCAGCTTCGTTGAATTCCTCTTTGTGAGACGGATCTTTTGGCATACTCCGCCCGAGGTTTGGAGGCAGGTGGAGTACGGTCGGGTTGGTTTTACCTTAAAAACCAACCGGGCCCTTGGGACGAAAAAGCCAATAACTCTCAGACCGGGCGTCCGATCGACGCGCCGTCTGCGACGTTGAGTTCCTGTTGCCGATACGGAAATTTTGGATACATCAACTTCGGACTTTGTTTCAGTTGATGTATCAACCTCTCGGCTCGTGGAGCGGACCCTCCCGAACGAGCTTGCTGTGTGTGGGAACCCTAGAGCTGGCTGCGACTGCTACTTCGACAGCGACGACCGTGCAGAGATCCTCAGTGGACGGCGGCGACGACCGTGCAGAGATCCTCAGTGGACTGCGACGACGACTGTGCAGAGATCCTCAGTGGACTGCGACGACTACAACACTCAACGATCCTACGTGGATCAGTGCTACAGGTCCTGTGTGGGCCCGGTCCTATGTGGGCCCGATCCTGTGTGGGTCCGATCCTGTGTGGGTCAGCGCTCAGCGGTTCTGTGTGAGCCAGCGCCTACAGGTCCTGTGTGGGCCCGATCCTGTGTGGGTCATTGCGGGGGTTAGTTACCTATCGATCCTTCGTGGGTCCGACGACTTAGATGGATCAGTGATCATCTTTATCGTCATCCGAAGAAGTATACCTGTGTGTGCTGAATCTTCTGTTTACTCTCCTTTGTGGATTGTGTTGAGCTATCCTGTGTGGATTTACTGTTTACTCTCCTTTGTGGATTGTGTTGAGCTATCCTATATGGATTTACTGTTTACTCTCCTTTGTGGATTGTGTTGAGCTATCCTGAGTGGATTTACTGTTTACTCTCCTTTGTGGATTGTGTTGGGATATCCTGAGTGGATTTACTGTTTACTCTCCTTTGTGGATTGTGTTGGGCTATCCTGTGTGGATTTACTGTTTACTCTCCTTTGTGGATTGTGTTGAGCTATCCTGAGTGGATTTACTGTTTACTCTCCTTTGTGGATTGTGTTGATCTATCCTGAGTGGATTTACTGTTTACTCTCCTTTGTGGATTGTGTTGAGTTATCCTGAGTGGATTTACTATTTACTCTCCTTTGTGGATTGTGTTGAGCTATCCTGTGTGGATTTACTGTTTACTCTCCTTTGTGGATTGTGTTGAGCTATCCTGTGTGGGTATACGTTTGTTTCCTGTGTGGACTGGGTTGTGCTTGGGCTCGGACGTTGGAGCCGAACAGGAATTGATGACTTAGGTATATGTATGGGCATATACCTAAGCCGTGTCAGATGTTACTTCGTGATTGTATCTTTCCTTTGTGGATTATCCTTTGTGGATTTCGGGAGACCTTCGGGGGTCTCGGAGTCCCTACTGAGTATTTTATACTCACCCCTGCACGGGCTTTTCCCGCACTTCGTGGTGTTGGTTACAGATGACGGGCATCGCTGATCGAGGTGGAGGCGTGCGGAGCTGGACGGTACCTGGAGGTGGACCACTGGGCGGGACATACTCGGAGCGGACGGCTGGACCGAGGAGCTGTGGAGGGTATCTGTACCCACCCTTTAGGTGGGACTTCCAGAGGACGGCTCGACGCTGCAGTTTTTCTTTACAATTACTGTTTTTCCCCTTTCAGTTGTACTTTACAGTTGGGCTTGTATTTCCGGACCCTTTTACTTTCAGCACAGCTTGTACTGTTTTTACTTAGTGTTTACTTTTCCGCTTGCTTACTCTGTGGTGATTGTTTACTTTTCAAAGGAAATGCCTTCCCTTTTTGTTGGGATTTACGCCTTGGTGCTAGTCGCCAGCCCCTGGCCTATGGAAGGCGGGCTTGGGGTAGTCACGGCACGAGCCCCGAGGACGGGTCGTGACAAATTGGTATCAGAGGTGGTCGGTTCTACTGGGGACTCTGATCTTTCTTCTTTTGTGAAGCAATAGTGTTTAGCTTATTGGGTGTGGTTATCAGTCCAGGGAGTCCAGTGTTGGTGCGGCGGCCGACGTATCCGTACACCAGGACCCTGACTTCTGATTTCCGACTTAATGCACAAAAACATTGATTTCATGTGTGTTCAAGTTTTCTTTGTGATTACTTGTGTCAGCTCACCAGGTATACTGTTCTGACCGTGGCGCACCAGTTTATTTCAGGATGGCCCCACGATGGCAGCCAGCTAGGGTTCCGAGAGTGGAGCGTGATGACAGCCCACCGAGCGACGAGGCCTCGGTGCAGGGCTCCTTGTCAGCAGAGGCACCGGCGGTACCTTTACCCGCTGATCCACCGATGCTACCAGCCCCTGGAAGCTGATGATGCACGACGCCTCGGAGCTCTGCACGAGTTCCAGCGCCAGTGACCACCCAGGTTCCATGGGGAGACGAACCCCCAGGCAGCCGAGGACTGGCTGGAGGCAGTCGTCCGAGTTTTCAGGCTAGTGAGGACACCAGCAGACCTCATGGTGATCCTCTTGGCGAGCCTACTGCATGCAGCAGCAGGGCGATGGTGGAGCTTGATGCTCCAGGTACACGATGAGGCCTCCCTCATCTGGACGGACTTCGAGAGCCTCTTCCACTCAGAGTTCATCCCGGCCACCCTCCGTGCGGTGCGCATTCAGGAGCTTCTTCAGCTGCGGCAGGGCAGCTTGACGGTCGCCCAGTACGCGGTGAGGTTCACCGACCTTTCTCGCTACTCGACAGACATGGTACGAGACCCCTTATTCCAGGCCTGGACCTTCGAGCAGGGATTGAGACACGAGATCAGGGCATCGCTGATCTCCCTCAGCATCCCGACCCAGGTAGGAGTGCTAGAGCGAGCCCTTCTGATCGAGAGCTTTCTGGCTGAGTCTACAGCGAGACCTACCACAGGGCGGCAGGTGGTGGAGTCTTCGGCAGCAGGTAGCCGACGGATGACTCAGGGTTCCGGCAGACGACCTCATGACACTGGCTCAGCAGTGCGGGGCACACAGCGCGGAGCCAGCCTTCCGAGAGGCAGGCAGTGCTACTCGTGCGGCGGGCAGGGCCACATGGCTCGTGACTACATGACCCGCCGTACCGAGGAGTAGCAGACGGTGGAGGGGCCACCCAGGAAGAGGAAGAGGGTCGACCGTGGCGGTCCGCAGGGAGGAGGCGGACGAGGTAGAGGAGCTGGCCGAGCAGCAGGTGGTGGGAGACGCTTTGAGGCTCTGCCACCACCACCACCAGGAGGTCCGCCCCGACCACAGGGAGTAGGTGGACATGTGAGAGCTCAGCTTCAGGCAGCCGAGGCCTTCGATCATGGAGCTCTTGGAGCAGATGGAGAGGAGCGGAACTAGTGGATACGTCCTTTGTACTTCTAGTTCCTTGTTGCTATTGTGTAGCGTCTTTGTATTATGAGCTGCAATAATAAAAGACGCATACCCTTGTGATGTTTTCATTCCTGTCCTCTTTTGTGTTGTTACTAAGAGGTTCTAGTTTTGACTGTTGACTTGACCCTCACTTGTGAGACATCTACTGGAGGAGACCCAGTTACCACACACTGATGCCGACAGTGTGACTCAACCCTTGGAGGTGAGAGTAACGTTTGGATCTCTTGGTAGTAGCGTCGAGGCCTTACGACGTCATCCTTGGTATGGATTAGTATCATCCATGTCGGGATTGACTGTATTAGGCAAAGAATGTGGTTCATCCAGGGGATGGGACCAGATTTTTCTCTTATCGGCAAAGAAGAAATCTTAGCAGCTCTTGTGGGGCCGGAGATGGTCCAGGCCACGGCTCAGATGGTCCAGGTCATCCAGGGGCGGATGAGTACAGCTCAGAGCCGACAGAAGTCATATGCTGACAGGAGGCGGAGGCCACTAGAGTTCGAGGATGGCGACCACGTCTTCTTGCGGGTCTTACCTCGACGTGGTTTTCGAGATTTGACGAGGTGGTTTGTCGCCTGGCTCTGCCACATCAGTTGTACCGGGTGCACGACATCTTCCACGTATCTCAGCTGAGGAGATACGTGCACGACCTGACACACATCTTTGACCATGGGGAGCTAGACATGGATGATGGGGCGACTTTTGAGGAGGTCCCGGTAGAGATAGAGGATCGAAAGGAGCAGGTCCTATGTGGGCGATCAATTCCTCTTGTGCGCATCAGATGGCAGCACGGGAACCTCCAGGGAGCACATGGGAGCGGGAGGCTCAGTTGCGTGCTCAGTACCGCCTTTGTATCCCTAGTTTGTGTTGAAGCTTTACGGGGACGTAAAGCCCTGTGGTGAGAGTAATGTAAAGACCCGTCAAGGAAATTTTTTTCTTAATTTTCTTTGGAATTTTACAAGAGCGCAGCTTCTGACGGCACCGGATTCCGAGACCCGGTGTGCCCGAAATCATTTTCCGAAGTTTGGCTCGGGTACGTTCAGTGAACGGACGAGCGGGTTTTTCTAACTTTTGAACCGGTGCCCGGAATCGAATTCTGAGGGCACTGATGAAATCGCAGCGCCGATATTCGCTTAGAAACGCCTCTTCCGGAGTTGCGTTTGCTCGGGTGTGGTTTTTAATTTTCGGGCTTAAAGTTAAGAAATAAAATAATTTTATGACAACTTTATTTTATTTCACTTAAGCCACTTGGAAGCCACTTGAAGCCACTTAAAAGAAGCTTAAACTGAGTTGATTCGGATAGGATTCTATCCAGAAAATATCCTACCCCCTCGGTAGGATATTTGTGAGGTGGGTCCCACACGAGCCCCGCCGTTTCTTTCCGCTAAGAAACGCACCCGCGAAAACCCGTCTTTATGAAAGTCAACTGACGCGTTTTCTAAATTCTTAACAGACCATTTAATTGGGCGGTTTATTTCAAAAATTAAATGAGCTGTTTCTTTCGTTGAATTAATTCAACGAATTAATGGGTCGTTTCTTACCCGCTTTCGTTTGTTGGCATAATAATAAAATAAGACCAACCTCTCTTTTCTTTTGGAGGATTACACGTTGAGAGAGGATCCTTGAACCTTTAGCCTCCTTCGCAAAGAACGCGAATAACGCGAAGAACGCGAAGAACGCCGAACTCGGAAATCGACGACGCGACGCCGTGATCCGCGACGCCGACAACGTTCTTCTGCGACGTCTCTTCCTCCGCGACGGATCTTCGATCGGCTGCTTGAGGTAAGAGTCTCAGACCTTCCTTTTTATCTCCTTCGTGGTTCTTAACCAAAACAAAAATTTAATTAATTAAATTAAATCTGTTGTTTCATGGTGCGTTGAGTTCGCGGACTCAACGCTGTGTTCCGCAACGGCGCAACGCCCTTCCGCGACGACGCGACGATCTCCACCTTCCGCGACGAGCAAATTCCGCGAAGAACGCTCACGCGCGATGTCCAGCGAGGTAGGGATTTTATAATTTGGAATACCCCTCTTTATATTCCCGTGAACGTTCTTTAAAAATTAAAGAACCGGAATCAAAGAAACAATTTTATTTTATTAAAATTGTTGGTTCATGTGTTGAAAATTTTATTTTCTCCTGTCGATTATTTCTAACGCGGAGGGTGCGGGCCAAACGAACACGGCCCGACGACCCTCCACCGTTCATTGTTTTGTGCGGATTTGACGGGCGACGACGAAACGTGCCGTAACGGATGTTTGATGTTTCCGCAGTGAAGGACGAGTCCCGAGAAGAGCAACGGTGCAGATGGGAAGGAAAACGGGCCACCGGAGCAACTCCAGCGGCCGGAGGCGGCGGCGCCCCCCGGGTGTCCAGGGCGGCACCCCGCGGGTGCCGCGGGGTTGTCACGCGACAACCCCGGGTGTCCAGGGCGGCACCCCGCGGGTGCCGCGGGGATGTCACGTGGTGCCCCCCTAGTGTCTGGCCGACACCCCGCGGGTGCCGCGGGGGTGTGACGCGGCGCCCCCGAGTGTCTGGCCGACACCCCGCGGGTGCCGCGGGGGTGTCACGCGGCGCCCCCCCGAGTGTCTGGCCGACACCCCGCGGGTGCCGTGGGGGTGTCACGCGGGGCGGCTGCTCCCTCCCGCGTCTGCCGCTCGGTCGCTCGGCCGAGCCGAGCCGGGCCGGCCGAGCCAGACCGGTCCGACTGGGTCGGACCGGGTCGGGCCGGGTCGGGCCGGGTGGGCCCGGGCCCGGACCCCCGTCTTCGGACGGTTTTCGTTCAAATGCTCGTAACTTGAGCTATGGGCCTCCAAACAACTCGCCGTCAGCGGAAACGCGATCCTTGGATCGAGACGGTCGTTTCGGTTTATCGCACTCAAGGTTTCAGAACACTTTGAGTTCGGCCGGGTTGGTTCGTACACGAAACCAACCGGGCCTTCGGAGCGGAAACACTCATATCTAGAGCTAAGGACGCCCGATTGACGTGCCGTCAGCTTCGTTGAATTCCTCTTTGTGAGACGGATCTGTTGGCGTACTACGCCTGAGGTTTGGACACAGGTGGAGTACGGTCGGGTTGGTTTTGCCTTAAAAACCAACCGGGCCCCTGGGACGAAAAAGCCAATAACTCTCAGACCGGGCGTCCGATCGACGCGCCGTCTGCGACGTTGAGTTCCTGTTGCCGATACGGAACTTTTGGATACATCAACTTCGGACTTTGTGTCAGTTGATGTATCAACCTCTCAGCTCGTGGAGCGGACCCTCCCGAACGAGCTTGCTGTGTGCGGGAACCCTAGAGCTGGCTGCGACTGCTACTTCGACAGCGACGACCGTGCAGAGATCCTCAGTGGACTGCGGCGACGACCGTGCAGAGATCCTCAGTGGACTGCGGCGACGACCGTGCAGAGATCCTCAGTGGACTGCGATGACGACTGTGCAGAGATCCTCAGTGGACTGCGACGACTACAGCACTCAGCGATCCTACGTGGATCAGTGCTACAGGTCCTGTGTGGGCCCGATCCTGTGTGGGTCCGATCCTGTGTGGGTCAGCGCTCAGCGGTTCTGTGTGAGCCAGTGCCTACAGGTCCTGTGTGGGCCCGATCCTGTGTGGGTCATTGCGGGGGTTAGTTACCTATCGATCCTTCGTGGGTCCGACGACTTAGATGGATCAGTGATCATCTTTATCGTCATCCGAAGAAGTAAACCTGTGTGAGATGAATCTTCTGTTTACTCTCCTTTGTGGATTGTGTTGAGCTATCCTGTGTGGATTTACTATTTACTCTCCTTTGTGGATTGTGTTGAGCTATCCTGTGTGGATTTACTGTTTACTCTCCTTTGTGGATTGTGTTGAGCTATCCTGAGTGGATTTACTGTTTACTCTCCTTTGTGGATTGTGTTGGGCTATCCTGAGTGGATTTACTGTTTACTCTCCTTTGTGGATTGTGTTGGGCTATCCTGTGTGGATTTACTGTTTACTCTCCTTTTTGGATTGTGTTGAGCTATCCTGAGTGGATTTACTGTTTACTCTCCTTTGTGGATTGTGTTGAGCTATCCTGAGTGGATTTACTGTTTACTCTCCTTTGTGGATTGTGTTGAGTTATCCTGAGTGGATTTACTATTTACTCTCCTTTGTGTATTGTGTTGAGCTATCCTGTGTGGATTTACTGTTTACTCTCCTTTGTGGATTTAGTTGAGCTATCCTGTGTGGGTATACGTTTGCTTTCCTGTGTGGACTGGGTTGTGCTTGGGCTCGGACGTTGGAGCTGAACGGGAATTGATGACTTAGGTATATGTATGGGCATATACCTAAGCCGTGTCAGATGTTACTTCGTGATTGTATCTTTCCTTTGTGGATTATCCTTTGTGGATTTCGGGAGACCTTCGGGGGTCTCGGGGTCCCTACTGAGTAGTTTATACTCACCCCTGCACGGGCTTTGCCCGCACTTTGTGGTGTTGGTTGCAGACAACGGGCAGCGCTGATCGAGGTGGAGGCGTGCGGAGCTGGACGGTACCTGGAGGTGGACCACTGGGTAGGACATACTCGGCTCGGACGGCTGGACCGAGGAGCTGTGGATGATATCTGTACCCACCCTTCAGGTGGGACTTCCAGAGGACGGCTCGAAGCTGCGGCTTTTCTTTACAGTTGCTGTTTTTCCCCTTTCAGTTGTACTTTACAGTTGGGATTGTATTTCCGGCCCCTTTTACTTTCAGCACAGCTTGTACCGTTTTTACTTAGTGTTTACTTTTCCGCTTGCTTACTCTGTGGTGCTTGTTTACTTTTCAAAGGCAATGCCTTCCCTTTTTGTTGGGATTTACGCCTTGGTGCTAGTCGCCAGCCCCTGGCCTATGGAAGGCGGGCTTGGGGTAGTCACGGCACGGGCCCCGAGGACGGGTCGTGACAAATAATCCAAATCGCATTGTTACCTCAACAAGTCTTAGGTAGTCCCTCCATGATGTTTATGGATATATTCTCCCATTTCCACTCTCTCACTAGGAAAGGCTTAAGAACCTCCTTTGGTAACTACCACTCTTCTTTAACCTGTTGACATGTCAAACATTTCACAGTAAGTTCTACAATATCCCTTTTCATTCCATCCCACCAGTAATAATCCTGAAGGTCTCTGTACATATTAGTACTTCCAGGATGAACTGAGAATGGAGAACTATGAGATTTACACAATAGACATTTCTTCAACTGGGAATCACAAGGCACACATAACCTTTTTCCAAATCTTAAAACAAAATCTTTATCAAGGTTAAATTCTGGAAACTTACTAATTTTAACAAATTCTAACTTTTTCTGTAGCTTACGGTCTTCCTTATGCGCTTTCTTAATTCTTTTTGATAACTATTACTGCATTGAAACCTGAAACAAAATATATGTATTCCCTACACCGAAAACTTCTAATCCAAAATTCATCAAATCATTAATTATCAGATCATGTTCCAAACGTAACATGGTTAATTATTCATGATATTTTTGACTCAATGCATCCACCACATTGTTTTAATTTCCTAGATGGTAATTGATCGTGCAATCATAATCCTTTATCAGTTCAATCCATCTTCCATGAATCATGTTTAATTCCTTATAAGGGAATATATACTTCATACTTCTATGATCAGTATATATTTGACATTTGGATCCGTATAAATGGTGCCTCCAAATTTTCAAAGAAAAACCACACCTGCCAATTATAAATCATGTGTGGGATAATTTAACACATGATTTTTTAGTTGTCTTGAATCATAATCAATTACCTAATCATTCTGCATCATAACACAACCAAATCCCTTCAGTGAGGCATCACTATAGATGAAAAACTAACTATTTTGGGAAGGTAAGGCCAAAACTGAAGTATTATCGAATCCCTTCTTCAGTTCTTGAAAACAAACATCACATTATTATATCTAATCAAATTTAACCCCTTTTCATGTTAACTTAGTTAGTGGGCTAGATAACCATGAAATGTTTTTAACAAACCATCAGTAATAACCTACTAATCCAAGAAAACTATGAATATATGTAACATTTGTAGGTCTTGCCCATTCATCAACCACTTTTGTTTTGGCAGGATCAACTATTATTCCATCCTTATTTAAAATTTGCCCAAGAAAAGAAATATGTTGTAACCCAAAATTGCACTTACTGACTTTTCCATACACTTTATTTTCTTTTAAGGTTTTCAAAACAACCCTTATATGTTTTTCATACCCCTCTTTACTTCTAGAATATACAAGAATGTCATCAATAAACACAACCCCAAACTTATCCAAGAACTCATGAAATATTCTATTCATAAGATCCATGAATACATTAGGTGAATTAGTTAACCCAAAAGGCATAACTAAAAATTCATAATGACCATATCTAGTATGGAACACAGTGTTTGGGATGTCTTCATCTTTTACTTTCAACTAATGGTACCCCAACCTCAGGTCAACCTTTGAAAAATATTGTGATCCCTGGAGCTGATCAAACAAATCATCGATATGAGGAAAAGGATACTTTTTTTTAACAATAATGTTATTCAAGGATCTATAATCGATGAAAGTTCTCATTGAACCATATTTTTTCTTAACAAACAAGACAGGTGTGCCCCATGGTCAAGTGATAGGTCAGATGAAGCCTTTATCTAATAGTTATTGTAACTACTTTTTTAATTACAAAAGTTCCATTTGGGAAATTCGATAATGAGGTTTAGAAATTGTATTAGCATCAGGAACTAAGTCAATAGTAAGATCAACCTCTTGATTAGGAATAACACTAAGAAAATCATTGGAAAAAACATCAAGGTATTCATTTACCACTCGTACATCATTAATCTGTATAGTTCCCTTATCTTCAAAAATATGAGAAAGATAACTTTCATTTCCATACTTTATCAGTTTCATAGATTCCTCATATGTTATTAATGTTATGGGTTCATTCTTGTACAAAAACTAAAATTCTTCCTGAAAAAAAACATCTTTTTCTATTCAATTATTCTTAGCATGATAAAAATAAAGCTAGTCCATACCTAGAATAACATCAAACTCTACTAGAGTAAAACTGGTTCACGCCCAAATTTACCCAAGAGAAGAAGGGTAGAACGGTCCTTGTAGTGTAGCTTGGGTTGTCGATTCCACAGAGACCTAAGAAGATACCTAAGATACACAACCTAAGGGATGGATTTTTGGCTATGAAGTGGCCAACTTGGATTGATTTTGGATGGGTTTTAAAGATATCTAAATTTTTTAAGTGGATTCAATTTAAAAGAAATGAGTTGATCCTAGGTTATCGCTCGGGGTGGATTGGACGTATTTTCTTTTTAATGATTTCAATTTCTTAAATTTGAGATGGGTTCATTTAAGGAGATAAAACAACATCATCACTTACTGGTTTAATGCCTACACCCTCTAATACTAATCACCTATACACTTGAAGGATCAAAGTTTTGAGCACTTCAAGGTAAAGGATCGTATTAGTACTTGATGTGTGTGGCCTTAAATTCAACAAGGACGATGAAGTTTAAAAATCATCAAATAAAAATCCCAATTAAAGAAGTGATTATACATTAATTAGGTGATAAATAACATCCAATCCAGCCCCTTTCTACTCCCTTGGATCAACCCATAAGTGGGTTAGCCCTCCATTGATCCCATGGTTTCAATGGAAGCGGAAAGTAGACTCATGAGGGAGGAAATGGAGAAGTAAAGAAAACAACAAAAATAAAATGATCACTCCACCGTTGTGTGAATAATTTCACAAGGGTTGGTGTGAATAAATTCACACCTTGATCCAACGATATCAAAGTGATATTAAGAACAATAGAATAAGATTATAATAATAACTTTTATTAAGAAACTAATGTGAATTGAACAATCTTACATGTGAAAGACAAAATTGAGGCGACAAAAATGCAGCATAACATTACAATTGAACAAAACATCCAAGATGATATGAAAAATATCCACCCCCATTCCCTTCACCAATAGCTCCTTATATAGGCATATTAAGAGCCTTAGGTACATCCCCCAACAATTAATTCACCCCCAAACAATTAATAGAGTCAAATGGAGGGTGAATAATAAAAAGGAAATTGATGTTTCGAATTTGACCCGGAAAACTGTCCAGATTCGTCCACCATATTGACGTGTGAATTAGAAATTTAAGAAAGCCGAATCCGGAGGGGTTGTATAAGAGTAATGTCTTCGTTAATGTTTCTTATAGAAGCTCGCAAAAGTTCAGGACATTTGGCTCATCCGTTTGGAAGTTATGGTCGAAATGGTGGGACGGATTTCTGTGCATTAATGACGAGTCCACCATTTAAATCTCAACTTCAGATCCCTTTATCATCATGAAAACATCAGAATTAGCTCTGGACACAGTTTAATAAAATGATCCTCATATTTTTATCTTTATACTGTATAAATTTGAGATTCATTGGGCTTGGTTTCTGAGCCCCACATTTGTTTGATGGGCCTTAGGCCCATTATGCCTTTTCCAGCAAGTTTCTGCCTTCAGATGCAAAATTCTCCATCTTCCTTTGAGATTCATCCAGCAGACCTATAAGATAAAATGTTCCAAAAAAAGTGATCAATCATATCCCAAAATTTCAAATTCATAAAATGAATATAATATTGTCAACGAACAAATGAATGATTGGGCCCAAATTTGCATTTTAAACAAGAATTGCATTTTTGATGAGAAATGAAGTTCTATTTATGTAATGCACTAAAAACAATGTTTATGGACTTTGGAACAATGAATATAAAGATATTAACAATTAATATTATCCACTTTCAGTGACTAATCACACCCCCCAACTTGAGTTTTGCTAGTCCCGAGCAAAATAAATTACAAATATGAAATTCAAATCCCCTTTTCCAAAAACATTTAAATACACATTACTCACCCAAATATCTAATACAAAAAAAAATATGAAAACCCATCAAAATAATTTAAAACAAGCTAGGTCCATAAGCATATCCCAAGCCCAAGCCCATTCCTTTGTTCAAATTCATCGCCACATTTCATCCAATTCCAATTAAGCATGATAAAGTGTTGTGCATCATAAAAGATATGGGGCCCATTTTATTGTTCAAGGGGAAAAAAATGGAAGCGCTAGGTGGGAATCACATTAAACCTTAAGATGAGTATCCTTTTTTTTGATTTTTTTTTGATTTTTTTAACCACAATAGATATGAAAAGACTAACTCTAGGCAAGACAACTATGGAGTCACGATCCCCAAGTGCCGGACGCCACGCATTTTGTCAATTTCATGCTCTACAATAGAGATATAAAGCCTAACTCTGGGCAAGACAACTATGGAGTCACGATCCCCAAGTGTCGGACGCCACGCATTTGGACAAAACATTTCTCTATGTGGTCTTTTTTTTTTGTTTTTTTGTTTTTTTTGGATACTCAAATTAAAGTAAAAGTGACCCCAGAACCTTATGCTATAATGAAAGGGACCCAAGAACTCAAATTTACACCCACAATCCAAAAGACGTGCATTGTGGCATTTTTATTAAGAGGATGAAAATGTAAACTTTGAAAAATCACATCGAACAACCGCACTTTCCAAAAACAATGCTCATGAACTTAAACTTGCATTAAAATCAGAATCAAGGCATGCAAAATTTATTTGATATCCAATTTTAGAGTTTGCAATGTGTCTTTATCATGTTTATGGTTAATGGATTTTTTTTTTCATGCATGTTCTTATTCAAAATAAAAATCATTTTTTATTCCCCCCCCCCCAACTTAGAATAACACTGTCCCCAGTGTTTAAAGAAAAAAAAACTTAGAAGGGGGTAGGAGAGGAGTTCAAAGATAAAATTGAGAATGAAAAACATGGAACAAATTCACCTGGTTTTTAAAGTTGAGGTTCATGATGCTCCAAATTACTCCTTTGATCTCTTTGGGGATGTAGGCACCTCCTTGATTGAACATGTATCACCCAAAATAGTTCCTGAACCATAAAAAGAAGGACAAAGCAGACAAAACAAACAACAAAATGATTTATTTAATTCCAAGTACCATCATTTTCATGTTTTTTTTAAATAAAACTAATGATACATTGTCTTCTTTAAATTTCTGGGTAAGGTATTACTCAGGGATCACACCGCGTGACACGGATGAATACGGTGCTCCCCTTTCATACCCATCCATACTAATAAAAGAAGAATAGGTCAAGAGTCTAATAATTTTTTTTTAAACCTACAAAAACATAAATAAAATAAACTGATGATACATTGTCTTCTTTAAATTTCTGGGTAAGGTATTACTTAGGGATCACACCGCGTGACATGGATGAATACGGTTCTCCCTTTTCATACCCATCCTTACTCATAAAATAAGAACAGGTCAACAGTCTATATATATAAAAAAAAAGTAACAAAATTAAGCAGAAGGAAACAAAAGATGATTCCCAGTGATTGGAAACATGAAAACCATGGGTTGCCTCCCATGCAGCGCTTTTGTTTAACGTCGTTAGCCCGACTTGTACCCTAAATCTATCAATTTTTCTCTGGTTCATATGTTGGCTCAGTTAACTCCTCCTTGGTTTCTTGTTTATTGAATGATTCAATGAATGGTTTTAACCTATGACCATTGACTTTGAAGACATGACCACTTGTGGGATCCTGAATCTCTATTGCCCCATGAGGGTACACATGATGCACTAGGTATGGACCAGACCATCTGGACCTTAGCTTTCCTGGGTGTAGATGAAGTTTTGAACTATACAAGAGCACAAATTTTCCCAGCTCAAAGTGTTTGACTTTGAGATTCCTAGATTTGTAGGCTTGAACTTTAGATTTATTGATCCTTGAATTTTCATAAGCCTCCATCCTAAGTTCCTCGAGTTCATTAAGATCTAATTTCCTTTTTGTTTCAGCCAAAGAAATGTCAAAGTTCATTTTTTTTAGTTCCCAAAAGGCCTTATGTTCAATTTCAACAGGTAAATGACATGCTTTTCCATAAACCAATCTATACGGTGACATGCCTAGGATAGTTTTGAAAGCAGTTCGATATGCCCAAAGGGCATCTAAGAGTTTCTCGGTCCAATCTTTCCTAGAGGGATTGAAAGTTTTTTCAAGAATTTGTTTAATTTCTCTATTTTCCAACTCAGCTTGACCGTTGGTTTGAGGATGGTATGCAGTGGAAACTTTATGAGTAATACCATACTTAGACATGAGTGAAGCGAATGGGCGGTTGCAGAAATGGGTTCCACGATCACTGATTATAGCCCTAGGAATTCCAAATCGAGAAAATATATGCTCTTTCAAAAATCGGATCACAACATGGTGGTCATTGGACTTGGTGGGAATGGCTTCAACCCATTTTGAGACATAATCAATAGCTAAGAGTATGTAGAGGTATCCCTTAGAGTTTGGAAAAGGACCCATGAAATCAATTCCCCAACAATCAAAGATTTCAACGACTAGAATGGGAGTGAGGGGCATTTGATTCCTTTTGGTAATGGATCCTAATTTCTGACACTGAGGACAACTTTTACAGAATTGGAAGGAATCCTTAGTAAGGTTCGGCCAGTAGAAACCACTTTGTAGGACCTTTGCAGTGGTTTTCGTTGTTGAAAAGTGGCCTCCACATGCCTCTCCATGACAAAATTTTAGAATGGACTCTTGCTCAGACTCAGGAATACATCTCCGGATGATTTGATCTAGATAGAACTTGAAGAGGTAAGGATCATCAAAAACATAGTGTTTTACATCAGAAAGGAATTTCCTCTTAGCTTGGGTCCCCATGAATTTTGTAATGTCACCCGTCACCAAATGGTTTGCTATGTCAGCATACCAAGGGCAATCACTCACTGAATAGAGGTGCTCATCGGGAAATGAATCAGACACAGAGAGGTGGTGTGAGTTGTCTTTGAATTCCATCCTAGAGAGGTGATCAGCTACAATATTTTCAACACCCTTTTTATCCTTAATGGTTAAATCGAACTCTTGAAGAATAAGGACCCACCTAATCAATCTAGCCTTGGCATCTTGTTTTTGGAAAAGGTATTTTAGGGATGAATGATCAGTGAAGACAATGATGGGTGATCCTAAGAGATAAGACCTGAATTTCTCTAAGGAAAAGACAACAGCAAGCAACTCTTTCTCAGTGGTGGTGTAGTTTATTTGTGCATCATTTAAAGATTTTCTTGCATAAGAAATGACATGTGGAGTTTTCTCACACCGTTGTCCTAAGACTGCTCCTACAGAAAAATCACTTGCATCACACATGAGCTCAAAAAGAAGTTTCCAATTTGGAGATTGCATGATAGGTAGAGATATAAGAGTTGACTTGAGTGTAGAGAATGATTCCTCACAGCTTTCTGTCCATAAAAATGGAGCATCTTTTACCAATAGAGCACAAAGTGGTCGAGAAATAGAGCTGAAATTCCTAATGAACCTTCTATAAAAACCAGAATGTCCTAAGAAGGACCTAACTTCCTTAACAATTTTAGGAGAGGGAAGGTGACGAATGATTTCAACCTTAGCTTTATCAACTTCAATCCCTCTACCAGATACCAGATAACCTAGAACAAGTCCTTCCCTTACCATGAAATGACATTTTTCCCAATTTAGTATGAGATTCTTATCCTCGCACCTTGAAAAAACCTTTTCAACATTTATAAGGCATCCCTCAAAAGTATCCCCAAAGATGGAGAAGTCATCCATGAAGACCTCTAAAAAATCCCCCACCATATCCGAGAATATTCCCATCATGCACCGCTGGAAGGTACAAGGGGCATTACATAACCCAAAGGGCATGCGTTTGAAGGCAAAAGTGCCAAATGGATAAGTGAAGGTTGTTTTTCCTTGATCCTCTAAGGAAACTTCGATTTGATTATACCCTGAGAATCCATCTAGGAAGCAATAGAATTGATGACCCGCCACTCGCTCGAGGACTTGATCAATAAAGGGTAAGGGGAAATGGTCTTTCTTGGTACAAGAGTTGAGCTTCCTATAGTCAATACAAACTCTCCATCCACTACTGACCCTTGTTGGAAGCATCTCTCCATCCTTGTTGGTTATTACTGTGATTCCAGCCTTCTTTGGAACCACATGGATTGGGTTAACCCACTCACTCTCAGCTATAGGATAGATGATACCGGCTTTTAACAATTTCAAAAGTTCTTTTCTCACTACTTCCATGAGATTAGGATTGAGTCGCCTCTGAGGTTGACGACATGGCTTTGACTCAGATTCAAGAATAATTCTATGAGTCCCGATAAGTGGGCTAATCCCAGGGATATCAGATAGGGTCCATCCAATGGCTTTCTTGTGTCTCCTAAGAACATCTAGAAGCATCCTCTCATGATCGGCTTCAAGGGAGGAAGAAATGAAAACAAGAAAGGATTGATTGTCCCCTAAGTAAGCATACTTTAGTGATGAAGGTAAGACTTTAAATTCAAGATCAGATTGGTCTTGACTTTCCAATAATGGTTGAGACTTTGTATTGAACTTAGTTTCTTTGTTCAGATTTCTTGACAAAATTGGTTCCTTGTGAGCAGAATTTTCATCCACTAAATTTTCCAGAGTAGTGTCATGAATGGATATGGACTCAATGTTATTGATTTCAACCATGGTATCATTGATTGGTGATTCTAGAAATTCATCAATAGAGCTGTCTGAAAGGGATTCAATCCAAGGAGGCAAATTTCCCTCATGTGAATAAAGAAAATCAATCTCTTCTTGACTTAACCATCCTTCTGTAACTCCTTGATGTTCATTGAGTTCATTATCAACACTACCAATCCAATTAACCTCATGGATCTCTTCATCATCCCCAATTTGAGAGTTTTCATTGTAGATGTTCAAGTCTAGACTCATGTTCCCAAAGGTGATGGTCATGTTCCCATTTCGGACTCGGATTACAGAGTTGATTGTTGCAAGGAAGGGACGACCAAGTATGATTGGGGTTTGCTCCCTAGGACCTAAGCTTGGGTGATTGTCCAGAACAATGAAGTCAGCTGGGTAAATGAAATTTTCAACTTTTACCAAAACATCTTTTAAGATCCCCTTTGGAACTCGAACACTACGATCAACAAGTTGAAGAGTGACAGATGTGGGTTGGAGTTCTTCAAGCCCTAACTGACAGTACATGGCATAAGGAATGAGGTTCACACTAGCACCTAGATCACACAAGGCTTTGACAACTTTGTTCTCTCCTAGTTCAACATTTATGTAAGGGCATCCTGGGTCTTTCATCTTAGGAGGAATGGTCCCTTGAATGGTGGTACTCACATTAGCATCCAAAAGGACTTGGTTTTTATGTGAGAATTTTTTTTTAAAAGTGCACAAGTCCTTAAGATATTTTGAGTAGGAAGGTATGGTTTGGATGGCATCGAGAAGGGGAATGTTCAACTTGACTTGTGAGAAGATTTCCCTCAATGTTTCACTCAATTCAGGCTTGGTTTTCCCCCTCATGCGTTGAGGAAATGGTGCAGATTGTGGAGTCGTTTGATGAAGTGTTGTTTCATTCACATTATTATCAGTTTCTTCAGTTTGATCTTGTATTTCATTTGAATTTTCATTAGATTTTGAAGCTTCACAAGGTTTCTGACTTATCTGTTCAGGTTTTTCAATTGATTTCCCACTTCTTAAAACTGTCACAGCCTTTAGTTGTTCGTGAGTTGTTTGAGTGAAACTTGTCTCTCCCCTTGATGTTTGTTGTGGAATGGCTTGTGTGGGAATGGGTGCCTTTCCAGTTTTTATGGTTTGAAGTTCTTGTTTAATGGATGAGAATTCTGAGTTCATTTTGTCCATTTGTTTACACAGTTGTTCTAGTAGGCTTTGTGGAACATTTTGGGTTGGTGCTTGAGCTTGTGGGTTTATTCCAGGAGGATACTTTGGTTGTTGGATAGGTTGTTGATATTGGACATGAGGATTTTGGAATTGGACCGGTTGTGGTTGGAACTGATTATGAGGTTGAAAGTTTTGTTGAGGGTATGGGTTGATACATTGTTGTTGTGTTGGTTGTTGATTGTCCTTCCAACGAAAGCCCGGATGGTCGTTATACCTTGGATTGAAGGTGTTCATGAATTGTGGCTTTTGAAAGTTCATTGCATTAACTTCTTCTGGTGGTCCTCCTAAAAGAACATCCTTGATGGAAGGAATGATTGGACAATTATCAGTCTTGTGGTCATTCTTGTCACAAATTGTACAAACAAGCTCAACAGTTTGGGTTTTGTGGACCTTCCTAAGATCAATCTCCTCAACTTTCCTCGTGAGTGCAGCAAGTTTTGCTCGAAGGTTTTCTTCTTCTCCAAGATTGTACATTCCACCATATTTGGGTGGCTTCTCATAGTATGGTGATGTTCCCCATGTTTGGTTTTGTTCAGCAAGATTTTCTAGATACTCGTAAGCATCATTTGGGGCTTTGTTTTTGAAGGTTCCATTACACATCATATCAATGAATTGTTTGTTTCCGGGACCCAACCCTTCATAGAAAATTCTCACTTGTTCTGGGATTAAGAAACCATGGTGCGGTACCATGTTTAATGTGTCCTTGAACCTTTCCCATGTTTCGTAGAATGTTTCTCCCTCTCTTTCAAAAAAGTTTTGTATGCTCTTTTTAAGTGCAATTGTTTTGTGATGGGGGAAGTATTTTTTATAAAATTCTCGTTGAAGTTGGTCCCAAGAGTGAATGGATGCTGGTCTCAAATTGTTTAACCAATTCTTTGCTCATTCCTTAAGGGGAAAAGGGAAAAGGCTCATTTTAGCAGATTCAATTTGATTTGGTGGGCACATAGTTTCGACAATGTCATTAAATTCTTTAACATGAAGTTAAGGCATCTCAGACTCCATCCCATGAAAGGTTGGAAGGTGGTTCAGGACATGGGGTTTGAAAACATATTGGGCATATCCTATGTTATCATGCCTAATGCATGAGGGTGCATTGGTCCAGGTTGGTGTGAGGTAGTCATTCATGGTCGGGTCTGCAACAATTCCCAAGTTAGGGTCCTGCCCGTTATTTTGGTTCCCTCCCCGGTTTATGATTTGGTTTTGTGGGAGATTCTCCATTGTATAGAACTCAACGTCTGAATTTAGAGTATTAGGAAGATTTGTATCTAATGGAAATAGACCTCTTTTAGTGCTTGACTCCCCAGCCCTAGGAGTATCCACCCTAACTAATCTGTTTGAGTTATCGCGGGTGTAGGTGGACATGCGCCAAAAGAAAAAAAAAGCGAGAAAGGGAAAAGATAAGAGAATTGGGATGAGAATAGAAGAATGGGGGTAAGAAAAGAAGGTTTTTGGTCTAAGGAACTTACTTGGTCCCCGGCAACGGCGCCAAAATTTGGTTCACGCCCAAATTTACCCAAGAGAAGAAGGGTAGAACGGTCCTTGTAGTGTAGCTTGAGTTGTCGATTCCACAGAGACCTAAGAAGATACCTAAGATACACAACCTAAGGGATGGATTTTTGGCTATGAAGTGGCCAACTTGGATTGATTTTGGATGGGTTTTAAAGATATCTAAAATTTTTAAGTGGATTCAATTTAAAAGAAATGAGTTGATCCTAGGTTATCGCTCGGGGTGGATTTGACGTATTTTCTTTTTAATGATTTCAATTTCTTAAATTTGAGATGGGTTCATTTAAGGAGATAAAACAACATTATCACTTACTGGTTTAATGCCTACACCCTCTAATACTAATCACCTATAAACTTGAAGGATCAAAGTTTTGAGCACTTCAAGGTAAAGGATCGTATTAGTACTTGATGTGTGTGGCCTTAAATTCAACAAGGATGATGAAGTTTAAAAATCATCAAATAAAAATCCCAATTAAAGAAGTGATTATACATTAATTAGGTGATAAATAACATCCAATCCAGCCCCTTGCTACTCCCTTGGATCAACTCATAAGTGGGTTAGCCCTCCATTGATCCCATGGTTTCAATGGAAGCGTAAAGTAGACTCATGAGGGAGGAAATGGAGAAGTAAAGAAAACAACAAAAATAAAATGATCACTCCACCGTTGTGTGAATAATTTCACAAGGGTTGGTGTGAATAAATTCACACCTTGATCCAACGGTATCAAAGTGATATTAAGAACAATAGAATAAGATTATAATAAGAAATTTTATTAAGAAACTAATGTGAATTGAACAATCCTACATGTGAAAGACAAAATTGAGGCGACAAAAATGCAGCATAACATTACAATTGAACAAAACATCCAAGATGATATGAGAAATATACACCCCCATTCCCTTCACCAATAGCTCATTATATAGGCATATTAGGAGCCTTAGGTACATCCCCCAACAATTAATTCACCCCCCAACAATTAATAGAGTCAAATGGAGGGTGAATAATAAAAAGCAAATTGATGTTTCGAATTTGACCCGAAAAACTGTCCAGATTCGTCCACTATATTGACATGTGAATTAGAAATTGAAGAAAGCCGAATCCGGAGGGGTTGTAGAAGAGTAATGTCTTCGTTAATGTGTCTTCTAGAAGCTCGCAAAATTTCAGGACATTTGGCTCATCCGTTTGGAAGTTATGGTCGAAATGGTGGGACGGCTTTCTATGCATTAATGACGAGTCCACCATTTAAATCTCAACTTCAGATCCCTTTATCATCATGAAAACATCAGAATTAGCTCTGTCCACAGTTGAATAAAATGATCCTCATATTTTTATCTTTCTAATGTATAAATTTGAGCTTCATTGGGCTTGGTTTATGGGCCCCACATTTGTTTGATGGGCCTTAGGTCCATTATGCTTTTTCCAGCAAGTTTCTGCCTTCAGACGCAAAATTCTCCATCTTCCTTTGAGATTCATCCAGCGGACCTAAAAGATAAAATGTTCCAAAAAAAGTGATCAATCATATCCCAAAATTTCAAATTCAGAAAATGAATATAATATTGTCAAAAAACAAATGAATGATTGGGCCCAAATTTGCATTTTAAACAAGAATTGCATTTTTGATGAGAAATGAAGTTCTATTTATGTAATGCACTAAAAACAATGTTTATGGACTTTGGAACAATGAATATAAAGATATTAACAATTAATATTAGCCACTTTCAGTGACTAATCAAAAACCAACAAGGTTTGTAGGTAAACTATTTCCATATACAAGGATATGAAGATTCTCATAATTTATTTTTTTCCACAATATTTCCTCCAGGTGTTTTTACCATGAGATATGGTTTCATTTCATGAGGTTGAATTCCCAATTTTTTTTGAAAATTTCTCAGAAATGAAGGAATGTGTATACCCTAAATCAAACAAAACATTTGCAAAATCTGTAAAAACAAGAAATATACATGATACGACCTCATTCTAAGGCTCAACATCTACTGAATTGGTTGCAAAAGATTTTACCAAACCCTTCTTCTTCCAATCTTGCTGATTCCTAGCTTGAGTAAATAGCTTCAGACAAACATTAGAAAAATAACCCAATTCCTTATAGTTAAAGCATCTCACCATCGACTTATAATTAATTTTTGGATCATTTTCCTTTCAATCACGATACATGTGTCCAAACTTTCCACATCGGTATCATTTTCTAGAATTTACAAGACATTCAATAGGATGCCTTTTACCACACTTTTCACAAGAAGGGAAATTCATTTTCTTACCTCCAGACTTCTTTGACGAGTTATTCCGCATTGCCTTCCAAACTAGTCTCTTCTTATTCTTATCATCACGAGGAAAATATGTGTCAAAAAACTCCATATAAATTTATTTAGAAAAAATAACAAGCTTCTCATATATTTTAAACTCTTTTGAAGCCAAAGATCTTCGCAAAAACAGTTTCAAACCAGAGTAAAATCTATTAATTTTACTTTCAAAATCCCGAGTAAAATCTGGTACATACCTGGGCAGTCTTATAAAATTGTCTTCATATGATGCCACATAATCATCATATTTATGCTTAATTTCCAATAATCTTTTCTACATTCTATGTTGAACAGTTTTGAGAAAATATTTTTCCAAAAAAAGACTCTTAAAATCTTCCCATTCCAGACTATCAAGATCTTCTCTTTCTCTCGTATTCTTAACCAGATACCTCCATTGGTTGGATTCAACTTCCAAATGATAAATGTATAATATTACCTTTTTACCTTTTGAACATCCCATGACATCAAATATCTTTTCTAGAGCATTGATCCATCCCTCAGGTATCACTGGATCTACGGTTCCACTGAATGCTGGAGGATGTGGCATCATAAAATGCTCCACAAAAGACATGATTGTTCATGGTAGATCATGTTACTCTCTAGCATGGATACCTCCACCATTTATTTCTTGAGTCAACTGATCTATTTCTGTCACAAACTTCTTGGTTCTGATTCCCACCATTCCAGGCTGTTGGTTTGGACAAACATCAACCTCTCAGTGCCTTCCTACTCCAGCTTCCCTGTTTCTTCTGTGGAAAACCATTCTGTACCAACATAACATAGATGAATCAACATGGTAATCCTTAAATTCTATAACATTTCAAATTACCAAATAGTAAAAATCATTTATGTTATTCTTTTAACATCATCCTAACCACTAAAGTTATCTAAACCATCCTTTGATACCAACTATAAGGACCCGACCTTAAAACATTAATTAATCATGAATTTTAGGAAAGTCCATACATTATTTAAAATTGAGGATATTTTTTAGTTTATAGTTTTAATGAATTAGGATATCCTACATACATGGCATACCACATTCATACAAGAGGATACTACTAAAAATGAATCCATTTTTTTCAAAATGTAAAGCATTTAAACTTAAAAAATGATTTCTTTAACAACACTCTATATCAAACATAATAACTCCATTATTTCTTTTTTCCATCCTTATATCCTATTAAAATAATTTCAAAAACTTGTGATGAGTATAAAACTCATTAAGTTATATAAAGAAAGAAAGAGTTAGTCAAGTGATAACATAAAAACTAATAAAACCCATAATCATAAAAATTCATATGCATAGAAACATCATGTTATTGAATTGGGACATATTTTCCATTTCACTCTTATATTCACCCTTACAAATGGAATAACCTTTTGTTCAACTTCCATCTTTGGAGTACCCAATGCATTTGAGAGCTATAATGGGTCTCACCCGTCATATCTTGAGCTATAATGGTCTCAACCAAACATATCTTGAGCTATAATGGGCTCAACCCAAAATATCGTGAGCTATAATGGGATCAAACCAACATAAATAATTTCCAAGGAACATATCATGGTAATAAATTATCTTGAAAACCAGAAGAAACCCCTCATTCCGTATACTTAAAAAAACAATCCTTTTGAAATTTATTAAAGAGCGTTCTAAAAGGATTTTAAAAAGAAAGTACCATTAAATATAATTGGAGTGTGAATTAATAGAATGGAATGGATATGCGTATAAACTATAAATACATATATTTCAATATAATATAAAAAAAATGATCACACCAATAACCTTAATACCACATAATGAATAAATAAAGAAGGTTAACCCAAAGAATGGAAATTGGGTTAAGAATTCCCTTACCTCGGGTTCTTCTTACTTAAAATGTGTTTAAACCTCATGTATAATGGTTAAATGAGTGTTATTAATATATTAATGAAAAATATTAATGTTTATAACACCTTATATGATCATTTTACAACATCATTCGACACATTTATTAGTAATATTATGTTATTTACATTGCTTCGGGTGTGTTCTTTACATGGTTTCCATGATCGGTTCATGATGGATATTATTGTTGATTGGAAGTATAGATCTATAATTGTAATGGAGTGGTATTTAAATATTTATAGAACCATAAATTATACCATTTATCATTTTTAATTCTCAAATGAGGATGATTCATAAGTTAAAACATTAATGATGTTCGTTTAGATCATTTTAGTGGTTCTTTGATAATAACAACCTCATTCTGTTTTATAAATTAAAACCATGTGTAAAGAAGAATTATAGAACCATGAATGAGAAATAAAAAATATATTATAACCTGGTTCAAACATAATTTTTTTTTCATGACCAGACTTGAATGAATTAAAGCAAATTGAAATCACATCGTCCACGATGTCGGTAATTTGACACAACAAAAACAATATTTTTATTCCTTTAATAAGTGGGAGAGGAGAAGAACAATGATGATGAATTTTTCATGAAAATGAGAAAATACATAATATAAAAGATTTATGGAGATTTAATTCCTCATGTATAAGAGTATATGAGGAAGGAAGAAAATAAAGGAACTCGAAATAAAAGAATAGTTGAGAAATCCCTTATGAAAATTCGGAAGCATAACGACTATGAAACATGGTTTTAGAAAACATTAAAAAGAGAGAGGAAATGGGTCACCCATAAAGAAAATATTAATAATAAAGTATATATCTAGAATAAAAATTAAATAATAACATTATATATAAACATGAATTTTATATCACATAAAAGAGAAATTGAACAGAAAAAGAAAGAAGTTGAGAATTCTCTTACCTCGTAGAGTAACTCCTAAGACTTGAAGGTTGGGACCTTGGAGGATTGAGGAAACCTTGGGAGGACTAATAGTGAGGTAAGGAGTCCATAACTTCGTTTAGGAGGAATTTAGAATTAATTTAATGAAGGAATGGGTTGGTATTTATAGAAAAAATGAGGGAATATTTTATTAATTCCTAAGGGACATCTCAATAGTGGTATTTGCAAAACCATGTGCTTGACCATGGTATTTGCCCATGGTATTGGATACTTGGGACAACTAATATCTTATTTTACTGTAAAAAAGTCGACCATAATTATTACATCATTATTACATCATTAACGATGTCATTAAACACACCAAAACACAAAACTGTATTTTTACTATTCACCGAAAATTCAACTATTTCAGAAAAATCCCAAAAATTCACACTAACCATTTTTTGATGTGTAGAATTCAAAAATAAACTAACTTTTTTGAAAATAATTTTATAAATATTTTTAATTTAAATTTTAAATAAAATCATACTTTATTAGAAAATTAACAATTTTAAAACTATAACTGCTTTTATATCACATTGAAAAATTAACCAAGATGTCATTATCTTAAAGCATTAAGAAAATAAAATAGTAATAAAATTTACTATTTATTAGGGTCATATTAATATTCAGATTACTATTTATAAGGGTATGATACTATTCACAAAAAATTAATTTGGTTCCATTAGACTCAAAATAACTTACTGAACACAATTTTAGATGACCATTTTTCAAAATTCAAAACATTGAAGCAGAAAAATTATGTTTAAAGGCTAGTTATGAATATATACTTAAAACAAAGTTTCATGAATTTTATTTTTTTTAAAACCTTAGGGTGTTACAATATGTATGTTTTAGATTGATGTTTTTTTATATTTTCTTACACTATTTTAGGGTTATTATTATCACTTATATTTAGAGAGAATCATCTTTCCATAATAACCTCTTCAACCTGCAATGCTAGTCAACATCCTTTGGAATACATAAAGGAACAACTAATTTCTTTTACTGATCTAATTCAAAAACTATATAATTATCTTGTTTAGGATGTTATAATATGTTATAGGCTTTCACCACAAATTATTCTATTGAATAAAATGTATTATCAAAGTCAGTTAATGTAATATTGTCATGTGAAGTAGCATTATATGACATTCCAAGAATGATTGGACTATTTTTTTGAATTATATAATCTTCTACTCATTTTCTAAAGTGAATAAAACCTTTAATGTGTTCTGATCATAGGCACACTAATTATTTTCTATGTTGTATTCATAAATCTCTAATGTGATGACCGTTATTTTTAATTTTAAAAAAATTTAGTGGAAATTCAAACTCATCGTTGTATGAGGTCTTACAGGGTTTAGTGTTACTATCAATTTCATTTTTTATGATAAGTATCCCTATAAAACCTCTATTTGGAATCAAATAAAGTCTATTAATGTTTGGATTTATTTTATCATGAATTAAGGAAACTAAAAAATATTTCTTTAGGAACCATAAAATATCCTAGTGTGAAATAATCATTTCAGATATTGAATTTTGATCACCATGGTATAAATGTTGTGAAAAATGGCCATGCTATTATAAATTTTATAAGACAATAGTGTGGTTTAATATATATAACCATAAAAACCCATCATGAAAAATAGATCATCATAATTAACTTCACCGCAATGTGGTCATTGAGTCTCTGTACCATAGTTGTGGTAGCCTTAGGGACATACTACACTGTGATAGACGTCATCAAGATATAACCTAAAATTTTTCAACAATGATAGAAAATGGTGTTGGTTAATATGGAATATAATCCTATAAGAACACCATGATGTTTCTTTGTTTACCATATCATTTTCTATCCAAAAAATATTTTAATTAAAATTACTTCATTAGAACAAATTCCACCTAAAATAGCATGGATGAAATAGATTAGAAAACATAAAATGATGTATAAAATGGTCACAATTTATAGTGTGTTCATAGGACTAAAATGACATGCACTATGTTGTGGTAGAATCTTAGGGGATTTAAATTGAACACAGAATATTTTGGTAGATACGATCTTCAAAGTGGATTTAGATAGTTAATATATGGATAAATATAAATGTGTTTATGCTGAATTATGAATATATTAAAAATTTAAATATAAAATTTTAATATTAGTATCCTTATTTATAAATTTTATTATTTATGTAAATGATTTAATAATTTATGATTTTTTTATTTGATAATAAAATTATTCATAAAGGTCAAAAATTTATAAAATATGAATCTGTTCATATTAAAACCATGTAAATGATGATATAATATGTTCATATTAGTTAAAAGTTAATTATTCATGTTTATCCATAACTGAATCATAAAGTTTTTATAATTTATTTATGAATTGTTCATAAATGTTTATCTCAAGTAAAAATTTATGAATTTTGTATTTATTTATCAATATTTACTTCTTTATTCATAAATATAAATTATTTATATTTATAATTGATGTATTCTATTGTTAAAGTGTTTAAAATGATTCTTTAAATTATCAAATATGCATTTAAAGAGTTACATTCTGGGTATAATAATTATTTTGGATTTATTCTTCCTTAAATTTTTCTTCTTCATGAGTCATGATTTATATATTATGTGATATGATTATAAGATAATTCATGTATATCTTGAGTAAATAACTAAGGGTAAAGGGACTTTGGGTTGGGATACTCATTGGATTGTGATCTTAGGCTCAATATAAAAAATTATGGGTTGGTTACTTATCAGTCCATGCTTACACTTGTGAGTATTGTTGATTTAATATGATTCTAAGTCTATACATGAAATGGTTTTATGTTCCTTATACATGATATTCATATGGATATTTATAAATATAAATAGATTTTAATTTTGGTTTATAACACAAGCTATGAGTTGTCTAAGGAGTTACACATCAATATGGTTTGAAAATATTGATTTGGGGGAAGGAATAAGGATTTCAAACTAAATCATTTGAAGCATTAATACATTTAAAGGGAATACATGAGATAATATGGTGAGAGTAATTCCACTTTAAAAATACCAAGTGTTAGATTCCTTCCAAAGAGTCACTTTTCAAGACCTTAATCACCCAACCAGGTAGGTTTAGCCAAATCAGGGTGCACATTGATTATCTTTTGAAGGGAAAGAAATTTATGGGTGACCCTAATTATAAGTTTCTTATATTTGGAATTTTATTTGGGTTACACATCACTAGGAAACCCTAATAGTTAGAAAATCAAAGGAATAAAGTTAAGACAATACAAATGATGTATTAGGGGAAAGTCTTGGAAGCTCAACTATTTTAGAGTCATATGTGATATGATTTACATGATTATATAAAAAATAGAGTCATGAATTATGTTATAAACATAGTTAGTGTAACAACCCCAAATCTAGTATCCAAAATATTGGGGTTACTTTATTACATTGGCACTAGATTTAAGTTATCACATCCTAAGGGATCAAATAGTTTAGTAGTTCTGGAAAACTAGATACATGGTTAAATATCACATTACATCTGAAAAGATAAAATAGAAAACAATATTTTCTTTGAGAAATTTATTATTCTTATATAATATCATTTTATATTAATCCTAATAAACTTCCAAGTATCTCAGGTAAAGAAAAATAATAGAGGGGTAAACCCCAATGCTTGGTAAGAAAATGCGTACAATGGAAGTTGTCATAAAATAAACAAGGTATGGATAATATGGAATGAATAAATGATGAGAAAATACTAACATAAATTATGATATTGAAACTTATCCATGGATTAAATAACTATTAAAATAATCACATGTACATTAATAACTGATTTTATAATGATGAGATACATACTTTTATCCATATTAAACTTACCATCAAGGCCTTATGCCAAGAAATCTGACATAAATGGGTATATAATATGCCAAATACCCAACCTATTTTTTATCATGAGGCCTAACAATTCATTGTGGGGTTATATAATTATAGGACCTAACCATCACTTAATAATTCAAATGAATTCATTATATGAATAAATAATACAACTTAATCAACATGCCTTAATAATAAAATACTATATCTTTTATAAGAAACCGAATATGGAATTTCAATACTTTCCCTAGTAAAAATGTTCATTAGATATCCAAAGAAATATGTTGGATGATATGAATATATTATATCCTCAGTAAATAATATTATTCATTAAAGGACGTTGACATAAAGGAAAATAATTTTAAATATCACAGGAACATTTTTGAGAAAAATACTCTTTTCATTTTGAAATCACTTATTTAAAATAGAAAAATATATAAAATATAAGGGAAAAACTTCCTTTGGAAAGACCCATGGAAACTTATAAATGAATATTAAGAGAAAATAGTAGTTATGATGGCAGAAAAATCCATTTTTATGGTAAATGTTAAAATAAATATTCCATTCACACCATCAGTAAAAAGTGCCTTATTTAGAAAATTTCAAGAAGATCCATTTTAAACCTTTTTATATAAAGTAAGAAAAGGGTAAAATTGACTTTAATAAATCATAAGAGGATATAAAAAACATTCCTGAAATAATTTTAATGAAAATATGGATATGGAAGAAAAATATTCCTAACCAAATTGAAAAACAAATACTATTTTTTTAAAACATTCTTTTGGTATATTTGAGTTACAAAGAAGTTAAAAATGGAACCAATAATTTAAAGACACATAAATAAAAATAGGATAAGAAAAATTATGGGGTTTAATATAGAATGATCATATAATTACCCCAATGATAGTTTAAACATAAACAATCCTGAATAAGGATGATATTGTGAAATAAACTCTTACCTCAAGCCTGGCATAATTTGTAAGTTCTTTCAGCCTATTATATAATAAATATATATTTATTATACTTATATAAAAGATTTATATAAATAATTATAATTTAACATATTATCCAATTATAATATTTTAACACCTCTTGATTAGTAATTATTCATTAAAATATTTATTCCCGTGTGTTTATAGTTTCATTTTTCATATAAGTTTCGATTCTGTGGTTTTAGTCATTGTATCCCAATCATGGTTCCATAATCTATAGAATGTTAATGATTATATATTATATATATATATATATATATATATATATTTATATTCATTATATAAATTTTCACAACGCCCTCCCACCAAAGATACAATAATAAAGGGAGAGAGATAATTACCCCTCGAGTCCAGCCTCTAGTAGGCCTCAGGTTGGAGAATAGTACCAAGGGTATAAAAATCACACAACATGGGAGACACTTACCTCTCTATAAGAAAACAAGATCTGGAGATATAACAAATCAATCATAATCAACTCTATAATATATATATAATAATATTAGAAACCATCCCATAATGCATGTGTAAATAAAAATGATATAGATAAAATGTCTCCAAAGTAAATAACAAAAATAAGAACTAGAGAAGTGAAACTGAAACTATCCAAAGGTCCGAGCTAGTAAATTCTAGTATAGTCTTAAAATTCCTCATGAAATCATTAAAAGAGTTTTATATACATAGGGTGAGCATACAACTATACTAAGTAGGAAAACCAAAGTCTCTCATTCACATGTGAAAAGAGAAAACTAATGCACCTATGTGAAAGAAGTAGAATCAAGAAAACACCTAAACATTCATACTTACCAAAATCATAACCTCACAATGGTTCATTAAATAAATAATTCAACCATGTATATAATATAATATGAAGCACATCGATAATAGGATACCCCACACCTATTTCCCATTGATTTTCTGCTCTCACACCCCAACTTCAGACGTCCTAGAACTCCCACCCCTTCTGAATAACATCACTACATGTCACATCCTTCCCGCACACACCGGGGCCATCACATCACATCATATGACATTTCATCACATTGCAACTCTATAGCATCACTTTTGAATTCTATCCACCACCGATAGTTCTTGTCCTTCTCATATCTTAGAAGAGGGAGTAGAGAAGAGCGTGTAGCCAACCATCCATCCTCGAACCAGGATGTTATGAAACAAAATCCCATGTGACTATGTAGGTGTCAAAAAATAGTGATCGATGAGGGTGGGGTGTGTATATAAATCACCTGAATATATAGGGTAAACACATATATAGTTACAAAACACATGACCTACCCTAAGGGTTTACAAGGTCACAAGAAAACTCATAGGAACCTCCACTTCCACTGTTTAAACTAAAAGAAAAACTGACCATAAGAAAAATACAAGCCACAATTAATTTTTTAAGTTTTATTAATAATCATTAATCCACTTTCCAGATTCTTCATTACCAACACGTTCCATTAAAACATTAACTTTGTTTAACACAAATCAAGAATCATAATATTAATCAATAAAACATGAAGAACATTATTATTCATTCCACCATCCATTACTATATGGGACACTAAAATAGAATATCACACAACAATAAACACAAATCGAAATCCCAACAACCATATCCAATTCCACCTTCCATCACATCCCCACTAAATAAACACTTCACAACCCCCAACATAGCCCCATAACACCACCAAACTATAAAAACCATAACATCCCCACTGCACGACCATATGTCATCCACTCCCCCCACACCCATCACTTCAAATACCACAACACAACACATTTTTATATTTAGAAAAGGGTATATTATTAAATTTCACTTCCTTAATCAAGGGAGTTATCACACAAGCCATTAGATCTTGGAGAATCTATTCCATTAACAAAATATATGTGGTTATCCAATTATTTATAATGATATCAAACTATAAAAAATAGAGGTTTTAAAAGAAATTAACTATAGCATAATCAATCCACCAATATACACAATTTTCATTAATGCATTATTCCCATACAATCATAATATCAAATCAAATAAAATCAAATAATTAAAAAGTTGTAAGATTATTCTTCACATTACAACCCCCCCTTTAAATTAAATTTAAACTAATTCATTGTCTTTATTAATCTAGATGAAACCATGTTTGCAAGATATGAAAATAATTAACCCATCTCTCATGATACACATATGAAAAAACAAAGGAAAAACCTAATTTGAATAAGAATCCTTTCCAAACTCACTCCACCAAAATAGGGGGTGTGCGTACAAGAGGGAAATTATTTAGGGGGGACTCAAACAATCTAAAACAACCTATTCTATGAATCCCATGGAATTATCTCAAGAGAAATTAATCCTAAAGGAAATAATGAAAGGTCTTGTATTTAGAAAAAATAGATCCAATACTTGGGGGACTGGATATAGTTTTAACTAACCATTAATAACGGATCCCATCAATATATGTAGTTTATACATTTGAAATGTCTCCGGAAATTTTATAAAATAAATATATGAGTCATCCCCTTTCAAATGGAGTTAAACCAATTTATTTATAAAAAAGATTTCAAGATGGAAACTCTGTAATTTTTTGGAAAAATGGAACAACCAAAGTTTACCTACTGCGAGAAATTACATTCCACCATAAATTACATTCCGCTAGAATGTATCTATATTTTTTTTTACCTAATTCCAAAATTACCTACCTCTATAATTTACCTACCTCCATAATTTACCAACCACCAGAATTTACCTACTGAAAGAATTAAATTCCACTAGAATTTACCTACTTCCAAAAATTGCCTACCGCCATAATTTACGTACTTATAGAATTGCCTACTACCAGAATTTACTTACCTCCAGAATTTACCTACTACAATAATTTACCTACCACCATAATTTACCTACCATTGTAAAATTTATGGAAAACTATTTGAATTAACTATTGGTGGAAAATTTCTAGAAAAAATGGAAAACTGTTGGAATTTCTTATCATTGGAAATGATTGGAATGTCAAAAAAACACTCCAAACTTCCCCCAAATGCCTAAATTAGCATAGTTTTGGGAATATAATGGAAAATAAGTTTCAATACATTACATAATATACCTCTCAAAATATTCTCTCCCTTGAAAATTAAAATCCAACCTAGAAGGAAGAAAACAAAGGATTTGAACAACCATCCCTCGAGATACCTCTCAAGGATCTCATTTCACCTAAAACACTGCCATAAACCAAACACTTTTTTACCAAACTCCCATAAAAACTAAAAAAAATCACTTTCTTGATCATAAAAATCAGGGAATTCCATCCACCATGTCAAGATACTATCTACTCTAGGCGACACTAACTCATCTGTTCATGTTTAATCGTATTGTAGTAAAATTCTTCTCGATTATGAATCAGGTATTCCCTTTTTCTCATGCTAGAACATTATCACACATCACACATCACACATCAAATAATGGGGAAAACAACATATATCATAAAACACCAAGGTCTAAAAAACACATCACAAATAAAATAGATAAAGGAAAAGTTAAAAAAACTCTAGGTACTGGACTTGCATCTACATCTCAGACTCCCATATACTCTCCCCTAGGTCACCATGCCTCCATAGCACATAAACATGGGGAATGGTCCATCCTCATAGAACCTTCTCTCAATGGTCTTGGATCTCCACTAGATGCTCCATGAATGTCACATCATCCTTGATATCCAACTTTCCCTAGTTAATTACATGATATTCATTGTAAATATATTAGAAGATCTGAGAGATTTTTAATACATCATGGATCGAGTCCATTTGAGGTGGAAGTACTAATCGGTAATCCACCTCACCAATGCTCCCTAACACCTCGAAGGCCCCAAAAAACTAGGGTGTGAGATTACTTCCTTTTTTGAACCTCCACTTCCCACATTGATGGGAAACCTTCAACAACACATGGTTCGCACCCTAAAACTCCAAGGAACTTCTATTAAGATCGGTATATGAATTTTTCCAATCCTGTAATGATTTTATCCTCTCTTGAACCAACCAAACCTTCTCTATTGTGATCTACACTACATTGGGTCCAATAGCTGCATCATCTTTCACCTTCATCTAGAACAATGAAGAATGACACAACCTCTTATACAAAGCGTCAAATGGATCCATATGCCAACAGAAGTGTGATAGATATTATTATAATAAAACTCAACATGGGGAAGGGTTTGTGACCATGATTATCTGAAGTCCAATAAAGATTCCCACAATATATCCTCCAACATCTGGATAGTCCATTCCATCTGTCTATATGTCTGGGGGATGGAAAGTAGTGTTGAGGTGTAGCTGAGTTTTAAAAGAATACTGCAATCCCCTCTACACTTGTGAGGTAAAACATGCATCTGGATCTGAGAAAATGGGCCTCATAAATTCATGTAACCACACTACATCCACCACATACATTTTTTAAAAAACATCCATTATCCCAGAATCCTTGGGTAACCCTGTGATGAAATCCATTGAGATGTCAACATATTTTAACTTATGAACATTCAAGGGATATGAAAAAATTCCAGGGAAATAATGATATACCTTTACCTACTAAGAAACTATACATTAGGACATAAACTCCACCACTTCCCATTTCATTAGAGGACTCCAAAACTGTGTCCTAAATCCACGAAACATCATATAAAATGCTGGGTGTACCATCAAAGGTGAGATATTAAAATCACAAAGGACTCCCTTGAACATCACTACCAGAACAAAAAACCACTCATGAAACAACATAAGGTTCTAACCATCCTCCGACCATCCCTCTAGAGCATCACCATGACTAACATGATCATGAAACAACTCTACCTCCAAGTCTCCACATTAAGACTCCTCCACCTACTGCATTAGAGAAGACAGAACTATAATATCAAATAAAAAACCTCTACCACCATCCAAATTTGCATTTAAATATAGATATTCCAACTCCTCCATCTGTCTCTAAGCATCCTAAAACTCCAAAAAATACCCATATATGAATTTATACTCAAAGAATTAGCCATGAAATTCCTCTTTCTTGAGGTGTAGGAGATCTCAAAATGATAGTCCTAAAAAAAATTCATACACCTTTGCCACCATAGATTCAGATCACACTGGGAAAAGAAATACCTCAAACTATTTTGATTAGTGAAGACCACAAAGTGCTCCCCAATGAGGTAATGTCACCAAAACTTCAACACAAACACAATTGAAACTATCTATAGACAATAGGTTGAATAATTAAATTAATGAGGGAGTAAGATACTGGACCCATAAGATATCATTTCCTTCTACCTCATCCATACACACCCTAATCCCAAAAGGGATTTATTATGGAAAACATCAAAAAACACACCCTCCTCTAGTAGCTGGAGCACTAAAACAATGAACAAATTCCACTTCAGGTAATTGAATGATACCTAGAATTTATCAGTACACAAAAAATCATGGTCCATCCTAGATAATTATATCAACATGGATAAAACTCAAGATAAATAAGTCATAAAAATATGATAATAACATGTGATTCCAAGGAAGTTATGAACCTATACCACATTCTTGGGTGCTTCCCAAGAAACAAGTATCTCGAACTTTGATGGGTCCACTAGCACACCCTGTTAATATAACACACGCCCTAGGAAATGAACCTATCATGTAAAAAACTTAAAATTGGACAACTTTACATAGATATTGTGGTGAAAAATAACCTAAAAAATAGTTCTGATATATTTGGCATGGTCCTCTTCTGAACTTGAATAGATCAGTATGTCATGAATGAATAAAATAGAAAATTAGTCTAGGAAATCATGGAACATGGAGTTCATAGTCCCCATGAACATGATTGGTCCATTCGTAACACCAAAAGGCATGACTAAAATCTCAAAGTGTCCATACCTATATCTGAAGGAAATATTCTAAATATCTCAATCCTTCACCCATAACTGGTGATATCCAGACCATAGATTGATATTGGAGAAAAAACTATCTCCCCTCAAATGGTCGAAAATATAATCGATCCTTGGATGAGGATAATGATTCTTGATCTTCACCAGGTTCAACCTCTAGTAGTATGTACACAACCTTAGACTACCATCAGTATTCTTAGTGAATAGAACTAGGGAACCCCATGAGGAAATACTAGGTTAGATTAAACCCCTTTACATTAGATCATCTATCCAAATCCTCAAATCCCACAACTCATAAGGTTCCATATGATAGAGATCCATCAAAATCGAGGAACCACTAGGATGAAATTATATCCCAAATTCAATCCTGTGTTGAGGGGGTAGTGTCAAAACCTCCTCATAAAAAACTCTAGGAATTACATCACAACCATGGGAGCCTCATATTTCCCTATTTCTATATAATCCATAGAAGAATCACCACCAAAAAATGAAGGGGTTCAAAACACCGACTACCCACCTAGAAACCCCTCTTTCCAAAGAAAACCACATACCAACCATCTAAATTTGTGAACATGACTCCCATTTAGAAGAAGTAGATAATAGAAATAAAATAATACAATGAGTAGATGTTGAGGATAAAATTGTGTGGATGAATCTCATGTATGATAAGGTCCACACATGACTGATTCTATCCCATCATTAGTGCGCATCCCTGAAACACATAAAACAAGCTATTCTATCCTATGAATGGAGTTGTCAACACCAAGGGAACGAGAAGACTCTATACGTCTAGTCCTAGAGCATAAACTAGATAGGATGAAATAAAGGAGTGAGAATATTCTGAATAAAACAAGGCACAGACAAGGGTACATGATAAACTGAGCATAACTTGAATGATCTATGGCTCCTCTAGTGTTGCTTCCATCACTTCCTATAACTATCCACATCCAACTCCTCTATCCCTCTACTAGAGGACACCAAAATGACCATTATTGGGTCTAGGTAACTGAGGATGATGTATATACTGAGGCATTCCTCTACCTTCACCAACTACTCTAGATGGATCATAAGTCTACTTCCCTTACAGAAGGAACAACCTCACTGGTAACTGCTGATAAGGATGATGCTGAACATAACCACCTCTACCAAGATAGTCTTGCGTAACCACTAGAAACTGATCGCGATGATGTCCATGAACCCCACAGATGAAAAAACTATTCCAAATCCCCTATGGTGTGTATGGAAGCCATTGGACATAGGTGTCTATAAGGGAAGCCATTGAGTTCGACTCCTATCTGGTCGAACCCTCGAAGGCCCCAAAACCCGAGACCTACCACTTAAAACTCTACCCCTCAAAGAACCCTGTTGGCTCCCCTATCGTAGTAAGCCTCATCACGATTGAATCCAATCAATAAAATTTGCCTTCTTTTGAACCTCCATATATGTTGGAAATGTAAAAGGAGTAACTGAATACTAGATAAAAGGATGGAGTGCCTCCTCAAGATGCCTCACTCAGGACTCCTCATCTGAGAAAAGATATGGGGAAAATCCTAGAAGGTCCTTGAACAAGATCCCAATCTCCCATACAGAAATGATTCATTAATGAATGGAGAGTAGCTACTGCCTCTTCACAACCTTCATGGTTGATGAAAGGAACTCCACAAATAACTTCTTCTAGAAGTAAACCCATGAAACATCTGCCTCCTTTCACTCACCAAGGTAAAATTTCCACCATTGATGCACAAATAATCGCATATCACTGACTTCCATTGGGACCCAATACTCCATCAAGGACCAGATAAAACTGAATGTCATCTCTAGATCCTCTAGGAATCCCTCTTTCTCCACATCAGAAATGCTACCCTCATACTTTCCCAAATACTTCTGTTGAAAATCTTGCAACTCCATCTTCCATTAATCATAATCCTCAACCGGATCAAACCTCTGGTGATAAACTGAGTTAACCTACTAAACCTCCACTACCTAATCCACATGTAAACTATGAACAGGATCCATTACTGAAAGAGTAACAAAGATTTCCTATTCCTGGTAGTATGGTTTTTTTATTATGATATATTTTAATTAACTTTAGTCCATTTTATTAGTTTTATCCATTTTAACTTTCCCCAAATAACCCAATTCAAAGAAGAACAAAAGTCATCATGATGCATCTACCTCTCCAAGTTCTCCCTAGCCTATATCTCAACCATCAGCCTATGATACCACTCTATCATGAATCCCTCCCACAAAAGACACCATAACTAAGGGAGAGAGATAATGACCA
Organism: Viscum album; assembly: GCA_963277665.1. Classification (NCBI taxonomy): domain Eukaryota; kingdom Viridiplantae; phylum Streptophyta; class Magnoliopsida; order Santalales; family Viscaceae; genus Viscum; species Viscum album. The sequence goes on along the minus strand of OY728128.1, from coordinate 2,074,317,324 downwards.
AGTCCTGCCTCTAATAGGCCTTGGGTTGGAAGATAGTAGTAAGGGTATAAAAATCACACAATATGGGGGGGAATTTCCCTCTATATGAAAACAAGATTGGGAGATAAAATGAATAAACTAGAATCAAATTCATGACATAAATATAATAAATAAAAAAATCATTCAACAATGAATGTGTAAATAAAATAGATATAGATTAAAAGTATCCAAATAAAAAACCCAAAATAAAAACTAGAGTATAGACATAGTAGATATCCAAAGGTTTGGGCTAGTAAAGTCCAGAATAGTCTATGAAGTCCTCCTAGAATCCTAAAAATAGTTTTATATACGTAGGGTGAGCATACAAGTATACTCAGTAGGAAAACCAAAGTCTCTCGTGTAAATGTGAAAAGAGAAAACTAATGCACCCATGTGAAATAAGTAGAACCAATCACCACCTAAACAGGTATACTAACATAAAACCCAAACTCCCCAAGGATTTCTCACCAAATAACACAACCAAGTATATAATATAATATGTAGCACATCTATGATAGGGTAACCCACACCACTTTACCACTGATTTTCATCTCTCACACCCCAATTTCGTACATCGTGACACTCCCACCCTTTTCAAATAACATCAAAACATGTCAAATACCTCCAACAAAAACTTGGTCTATCACATCACATCACATCACATTGTATCATAACTCGACAATGAAAATTTTGAATACTGGCCATCACAACCCGTGCTTGTCCTTATCATCTTCTAGAAGAGGGAGCATGGATAAGTGGGTATCAATCCATCCATCCTCTCATCAGGATGTTGGGAACCTCCCCATGTGACTATTCAGGTGTCGGAACATAGTGATTGATGAGGGTGGGGTGCGTATAGAAATGAAGAGAATATACAGGGAAAATACTTATATAGTTACAACACACATGCATCATCCTAAGGATTGAAATGGGAACATGAAAACTCATTGGAACCTCCACTTCTACTTCTAAAACTAAAATCAAAACCCCCATAAGCAATACATAATCCACAATTCATATTTTAATTTTTTAATCACCATTAATCCATTTTTCATATTCTCTATTACCAAACCATTCCATTAAAACATTCACTTTTCCTAGCACAAAATAAGAAGAATAATATTAATTAATTAAAAAATCACAACATTATTACTCATATAAGCATCCATTACTAATAGGGAAACTGACACAACATAGCACACACCAATCATAATAAAACAAAATCCCAACAACCACATCTAACTCTACCTTCCATCGCATCCTCACTGAATAACCACATCGCAACCCCCAATATAGCCCCACCACACCAAAACACCACAACAACCATCACAACCCTACTACAAAACCATATCTCATACACTTACCCCACACCCATCACATCACATTTTTTTGATTTAGAAAAGAGTCTCTTATTCAATTTCACTTCGTTAATTAAGGGTGTTATCACACAATCCATTAGATCCTGGGGTATCCATTCCGTTAAAAAAATATACATGGTTAACTAGTTATTTATGATGATATAAAATAATCACAAAAATAGAGGATTCAAAAGTACGCCACTGTAGCATAATAATCCACCAAGAGACATAATTTTCATCAAGGAATTACGCCCATACAATCATAATATCAAATCAGATAAAATTAAATCAATAAAAATATGTAAAACCATACTTAAAATTAATATGCCTCTTTAAATTAAATTTAAAACAATTCATTATATTTATTAATCTAGATGAAACCATGTTTATAACAGTTGACAATAATAAACCCACCCCACATGATACACATAAGGAGAAATGAAGGAAAAACCTACTTGGAATAAGAATATTCTCCAAACTCACCACACTAAAACATGGGGAACACACATAAGAGGGAACTTATTCAAGGGGGACTCAAACCAAATATAGAAACTAGTTATACATATCCCTAGGAAGCGTCTTAAGAGAAATTAATCTTGAAGGAAAAAAAATGAAAGGTCTACTCTTTAGAATGAACAAATCCGTTTCTAGGGGGATTTGATACACTTTTAACTGAAAATTAAAGGCAGATTCCATCAATCTATATTTATTGATACATTTGAAACATCTTGGGAAATTTTATTAATTGAAGATATAAATCATCACCATTGAAATGACTTTGATACCCTTAAGTAAGGCATTAAACCCATTTTCATCAAAAAATATGTCAAAATGGAAAATCTAGAAATTTCTACAAAAATGGAAATATGTTAGATTTACCTACCACTAGAGTTTACCTATCTCCAAAAATTAACTACCATTAGAAATTAACTACCACCAAAATTTTCCTACCACAAGAACTACCTACCACCAGAATTACCTACCGCTAGAAATTACCTACCACCAGAATTTAACTTTTTCCAGAATTTAGCTACGACCACAATTTACCTTCCTCTAGTTTTACCTATTGTAAGAACCCATACATTCTTTTTAGGTATGTTTTCCTTTTCTAGTCATTTTTAAGAAAAAGAGGAAATTCTGGAAATTTTCGAAGTACACGCCGTGTACTTTATGAGTAAACACTGTGTACTAGGTTACCACAGGTAGCCGGGTGCTTCCTGTGTAGTGGCCATGCACACGGCCATGTGGGGGTGACCTGGAAGATGCCTAAAGCGGAGTTTGGAAACAGTGAGTACACGCCATGTACTTAAAAAGTACATGCTATGTACTTTTTTTTTCCATTAAACACACTGAGGTCGCGTCTGACGGAAAAAACAACCTTCTTCTAGGTTTCATTCATTCGAGAGAACCCATATGACAATGCTTCTCCTCTAAGACCCTGAGACTCTATCCGATCTCCGATTCGACCGCCGTCGATTGCATTGGGATCGCCTTAGTAAGCTCTCTCTTCTTCTTGATCTTCATTTCCTGATTTCTATTCCTTTCCATGTTATCCTCAGTTGAACGTTTTAGGTTTTTTTGTAGATCTACAATGTTCTTGGGTGATTCAATCCTTGAGGTTCACGTATAGAGATCTCCTAACACCAAGGTAGGTGGTTTGTGCCTTTCCGTTGAAAGTCTTTGAGTATTATGTTCATTTTCGACCAATACCCTTGAACGAGGTATTACATGTTTACCATTTTACCCCTATTTTTTCCTTCCATGCTTGTATGATTGTGTAGAGGTTAATTGGATATAAATAGGGTTGGATTTTTATGCTTTGGATGTTTTTCCCATGCATGTTCTGTTACGACCGTTGGGTCTTGTTTAGCCTGTTTGGCCGTCTTTCCTGTTTTCCATGCCTAGTGCTGTAGGGTGGAATTTTATGTATTCTAACATGATTAATTTTTTGTAGACTGGTTATCCAAGTAGTTCTGTAGGTTTACTTGGCCATATTGCATTTCTATGCTCGTTGACCTACACAGGGCTGTGAGAACCTAGTGTAGTAGACTATAAAGGGAATTTACCGAGAGAGATTCCTTAGAGAATCTTTGACTACTTTAGGCTATAAGTGGAATTGAATGACAGAGATTCCCCAAATATCCTAGGACTACTTTAGACTATATGGGTAATTTACCATGTGAGCTTCCTCAGAGAGTCTTTGTTTTACTTTAAATTACCTTGAATTACTCTAGACTATAAGGGGAATTGACTATGCGAGCTTCCTTAGAGAGTATTTGAACAACCTGATCTATAATGGGAATTGACTGTGTGTGCTTCCTCAGAGAGTCCTTGACCTTGGGGCTATAAGGGGAATTGACTGTGTGAGCTTCCTCAGAGTCCTTGACTTCCTTAGACTATAAGGGGAATTGACTGTGTGTGCTTCCTCAGAGAGTCTTTATATATTTTTATGACTGAACCAGAGGGGCTAGGCTGAGTGTACTACCCAGAGGGTTACCTTTTTGTGTTTAGACATTGCTTGATATTGATATTGTGGTTGTTTAGTGCGGATTACTTCCTGTTTATTGCTTTCTGTACTTTTACCTTCCCTATATTCACTAACTATTAGGCACAGATCTTCGGGTGGTTGCCTACTGGGATTTAGTCTCACACCTTGTTTGGGTCATGATTTTTGGCCCAAACAAAATATATTTCTATAGGTATAGATAAGGGAAAGCATCCTTATACTTCAGGTACTTGACTTGCTGTGGAGCTGGGGAGCATGGGACCAAGCTTAGGATTACGATGCTGAGGAGCTGTTTTCCTGTTTTTTTTGTACTTGGTTTAGTACTGTTTGTATTTCTAGCATTGTGACTTGTTTGGATGATTTCCTAGATATATGTATCATCCATCATCTTATACATATATGTGCTCCAGTTGTTTCTTATTTCAGTCTTCCACTGTTTACTATTGTTGGATATTCACTGATTCTGTTATTGTTTATTTGTTTTCTTCCGCTATTTTACTCTGCCAATGAGGGCATAGTTTCCCCACTATCACATCCAAGGCCCTCACTGCTAGTCAGCAGCCTCTGGCATTTGGGGAAATGCGCTTGAGGCCATGTGACCAACCGGGTACAGGGTGCCTCTGGGTGGCTTTCGGAACCGGGATGTTACAAGTGGTATCAGAGGGAATTCTTTTCTCTTGACTTAATGTTTGGAGCCTATATACAGGGATAGGATGGAATCGATACTTGGTAATAAGATGTTCTTGGGAGTAGCTAACCCATGTACAGGGAAAAACAAATCTACCTCATTTATTGAAATTTTTCTAGTTTGTAACTTTATAGTTGATTTGATTTTCTCCATTAGGTGACTCACATGTCTTGTGCTGTTATCGTTGATATTGTTAACGTTATGTTTCTATCGCAACCCAATGAGATGAGGGTGTGCTGTCTCATGAATCATATAGGAACTTGCTAGAAATCACATGTCATGCATCCTTTCCATGCCAGCTAGGATGCATTAGCGATTGAATGTTGTTGTGATATATGTTGTGTAGAGTATGCATGCTGTTGTGATAGATGCTTTGATAAAATACCTACTATTTGATAGGGTATTGTTTGTATAAATTATTGTTTAAATGAATGCCAAACTTTGGTTCTTGAGGTGTTATGGTCCCTCATGGACAAGAATTTGGTGGATCATTGACTTGTTTACCTTGTTATGACATGTAAAAGATGCCAAACTTTGATTCTCAGGGAGTATGGGCCCTCACAGATCAAAATTTGGCACTTTCTATGTGTGTTTCAGTGTTTTCTGGGCTCCGGAGTAGTTTTTGAGGCTTATTATCTGGAAAAACCTTGAATACACACTGTGTAGTTTTGACTACATGCAATGTGTTCTTCTGTTTGGGAAGAAACTGCTTTTATTAAGTACACTCCATGTAATCTATGTACACTCCGTGTAGTCTCCAATAGTGTCATAGGCCATGTGGGTAGAGACACGAGATAGGGAGATCCTTGTGGGAACACACCGTGTGCTGGATGTGCATGCCGTGTGGTGTTGACCTTGTGTCTACCCGTGTGACTAACAACACAGACAGATAAAACTTAAGCTATACAATCCGTGTTAGTTTTGTACACACCTTGTAGTTTGACCTAGGTACCCGACCGTGTCACGGACAACACAGGTCGGTGTTATCCTCTCTCGTACATTCCGTTTCCATCTGGAACATGCCGTGTAGTGTCATCCAGGTAGGCGGCTGTGTAACTGACAACACGGTGGGTTGGGACTTCTTAGTACACATCGTGTCTGTCTAGAACATGCCGTGTAGTGTAACCTGGGTACATAGGCCGTGTCACTAAAAACACGGGCCGGTGCAGCTTGTTTAGTACACGTCGTGTTTCTCTTGAACACGCAGTGTAGTGTAACATGGGTACACAGGCTGTGTCAATAACAACACGGGCCGGTGCAGCTTGTCTAGTACACACCTTGTTTCTCTTGAACATGCCATGTAGTCATGTCTTAGGAGAGCCGTGTGGATTAACTGTGTATAAGGACTCGGGAAAGGAAGTAGGATTCAAGTACACTCCTTGTGTTAAGACAACACGCCGTGTGTTTGGGGTGTTACATGACCTGTTTTAGAAAAATTACACGCCCATGTGAATGAATTAAGGGAACACGCCGTGTAGGGTTTATACACGCCGTGTAGTCATAATTTGTAAAACATGAATTCTTTATTTCTCTTGTTCCCTTCTTACACTGTTATAATCTTTCCATGTTAATCTTGATCTAAGGTGTGCGTTTGACCTTGCAGAGTCATGCCACCGAGATGTCCTCTGGTTGTACGCCAGTTGCCAGGCGGTGATCAAACACTGGATATGGCTGATCAGGGAATTCCTGTAGATCCTTCGGTTTTTCTAGTCTTGGAACCAACTGTTATACCCGACATAGGTGCTGACACACAGTTCATAGAGGGGTTTCTGAGGACGATTCAGACTTTTCAGGGAGATCCGTCTCCTACCCCATTAATGGAAGAATTGACGTGGGTCTTTTAGCAGCAGCATCCTTCTACTTTCTCAGGGTATGGAGGACCCCAGGCTGCTGAGTCATGGATAAAAGCCACATTGACGATTTTCGAGCATCTGGAGATACCTCTAGAGAGGAGGGTGAAGCTCTCCACCTACATTCTCCGAGACTCCACCAAGAGGTGGTGGGATGTGATCTCATAGTCGGGATGCCAGCAGAGTATGGATTAGGATGAGTTTCTTCACATCTTTTACGATTACTTCTATCCAGAGACCTTGACGGCTGACCGAGCCCAAGAGTTCATGAGTTCAGAGTAGGGTACTCTTACTGTTATGGAGTATTCCTCTCGCTTCAAAGAGCTGTAGTATTTCACACATATTCTGGGATATGATGAGTTGTTCCTTGCATGAACATTTGAGGATGGTTTGAGTTATGACATCCGATCGCAGGTGAACATCTTTAGGTTGACTTCGATATCTTCTATCGTCAACTAGGCTCTGATCACAGAGCGTAATCTGAGGGATTCTGAAGCAGTGAGCCAGGGCAGTTTGATATCTAGAGTTAGTATTCCTCCTACTGATAGTAGGAAGCACCGAAGGGAGTCTGTACGAGGAGATCAGAGTAGGCGGGATGCATCTTCTGGTATCCAGGTGGTGTGATACCAGTGTGGAAAGAGTGGGCATACGAGGCCACGCTGCTAGAGAGACCTGGTGGAGTGCCTATCTTGCGGCAAAATGGTTCATCTTTAGCACTTCTATCAGTTCTTCTCTCCATAAGCTGATGATAGGGGTTCTTCTATGACTCCTCATTCGGGAGCATCACCACCAGTTTCTCACTAGTCGGGGAACTGGAGTTCTTCCGGCCATTCAGGCTAAGGTGGAGGTTGCGACCGTGGTGGTCAGTCACTAGGCTACCAGTGACAATAGAGTGGATCAGCTCAGAGTGGTCAGGCATGGTCACAGGGCCGCGATGCAGGCCAGACTTTTGTAGTCGACCAGACCCAGTAAGAGCACGATCCTGGACCCTCTACAGTTTGAGGTACGATCTTAGTAGCCTCAGTTTTAGCTTCTTCTATTTTCTATACAGGGGCTTCCCATAGATTTATATCTATTTCTGTTGTGGATATCCTTGGTCTCTACATCTTTTCTTCTTCCAATATCTTGACGCTAGACACTCTATTGGGGACAAGAACATCTAGTGTACGTCAGTGCAAGGAGTGCCCTCTAGAGGTTGGTGGGTGTCACATTCTATGGGACCTCTATGTCCTTGAGATGATAGGATATGATGTCATTCTCGGGATGGAATGGTTAGTTCCCTTCCAGGTAGTCTTCGATTGTTATCGCCGTAGGGTGAGTTTCATATCACCAGAGGGTGGGTATTTTCTTCATAAAGGCGAGTGGGATATCCATGCAAGTAGAGTGGGACCAGAGCATCATGGGTTAGGAGGAGTTACAGCCCAGATTGCTAGTCTGTATTTGGATGACCCGGGGACTTCACAGTTGGACTTTCCTCTAGTGGTGGATCGTTTTAGAGATGTCTTTCTAGAGTACTTTTTAGGTTTTCCTATGGATTATGAGTTAGAATTTTTGATTGATCTTATGCTGGGAGCGGCACCGGTGTCCATTCCTCCTTATAGGATGGATACACTAGAGTTGAAGGAGCTCAAGAAGCAGCTGGAGGAGTTGCAGGAAAAGGTTTTCATCCGACCCAGTACTTCTCCTTGGGGTTTGCCTGTCCTGTTTGCGAAGAAGGTAGAAAATACCCTTAGAATTTGTGTGGATTATCAGAAGATGAACCAGTTGACATTCAAGAACCAATATCCCTTTCCAATGATTGATGATCTCTTTGAACAACTTCAAGGAGACCAGGTGTTATTGAAGATCAAATTGAGATCTAGTTACCATCAGTTGTGTGTTAGACCATCTGATATACCTCTTACAGCCTTCCGAAGTAGGTATGGTCTATATGAGTAAATGGTTATGCCGTTCTACCTCACGAACACGCCTGCAGTTTTCATGGCACTAATGAACTGAGTGTTCCATCCATACTTGGATTCTTTCATGGTTGTCTTCGTGGACGATATCTTGGTGTACTCTCACACTCTACACGACCATGATACCCATCTTGAGATCGTTTTGAGTACACTGAGAGAGCATTAGTTATATGCTAATCTCTCAAAATGATACTTTTGGATGGACCAGATTCACTTCTTGGGTCATGTTATCTCAGAGTCAGGAGTATTAGTAGACCTAGAGAAAGTGAGAGCAGTAGTTTCTTGGGAGAAGCCAAAGAACGTCTTTGAGGTGCAGAGTTTTTTAGGGATGGATGGATGCTACAAATGCTTCATACATGACTTTTCATGCTTAGCAACATAGATGATAGGTCTGACTAAGAAGGGTGTGAAGTTCTTGTGGTCAGAATATTGTGAGTCAGCCTTTCAGGAGCTAAAAGGAAGGTTGACCTCAGCACCAATACTAGTCTTTCCAGATCCAGGCAAGATCTATACAATTTAATGTGATGCATCAGGTATCAGGCTGGGAGCTGTTCTTATACAGGGAGATGTAGTCATTGCGTACGTGTCTCAAAAGTTGAGACCACATGAGAGGAACTAACCGACACACGATCTGGAGTTGGCAACTGTTGTTCATGCCTTACACTATTGGAGAAATTATCTTCTGGGATAGCATTTTGTGGTTTTCACCAACCATAAGAGTCTCAAGTACATCTTCACTCAGCGTGATCTGAATTTGAGACAGAAAATGTGGGTTGAGTACCTTCAGTCTTTTGACTTTGAGCTTGCCTATATGCCTGGGAAGGGCAACACAGTGGCTGATGCACTGAGCATGAGGACTCAGATACAGACAGTTCAGGAGACCAGCAGTGAGTGGTAGCTTATGGATATGTTCTCTGAGATGCATTTGGAGGTTCACGAAAAATAGGGGTAGACTTTTCTTTCTTATGTAGCTGTTACCTCTACTCTTCTTGATCGAGTGTGAATGAGGCAGCTATCAGATTCTGAGGGCCTAGTCCTAAGGGAGAGTGTGTTAGGAGAGGACCCTATTCCTAGATGGACCATAGGCGAGGATGAAATCTTGAATTTCTAGGAGCACGTATGGGTTCCAGCAGATATACACGAGGATATGATGTGGGATTTTCACTCCTTAGTTTGGACAATTCATCATGGTGTCACCAATATGTATCGTGATATGCACTGTCAGTACTGGTGGCCATGTATGAAAAGAGATGTTGCTGGTTTTTTCATGAGGTGTTCCACCTGTCAGCAGGTGAAGGCAGATCATCAGTGACTGGAAGGGCTTTTACAGTAGTTACCCATTCCTGAGTGGAATTGGAATGATGTCTTGATGGATTTTGTGACCGGTTTTCCGAGGTCGCCTCACAAGAATGATGCAGTTTGGGTTGTCATTGAAAGACTCACGAAGGTTGCTCACTTTTTTCTGATCAAGGAGACCTTCAGGGTTGATGAGCTGGGACGGTTGTACATCTGAGAGATGGTACGTCAGCATGGAGTTCCATACTCCATTGTTTCAGATAGGGATGCCCATTTTACTTCTCAGGTCTGGCAGGGGCTTCAGAAGGCTTTGGGTACACATGTACTTTTGAGTACAACATACCATCCCCAGACAGATGGCCAGTCTGAGCGTACGATTCAGGTACTTGAGGACATGCTCTGAGCATGCATTATATATTTTGGAGGTTCTTGGGAGAAGCATATACCTCTTGTGGAGTTTTCCTACAACAATAGTTTTCAAGAAACTATTCAGATGGAACCTTATGAGGCTTTGTATGGTAATACATGTCGATCACCCTTATGTTGGATGGAGTTAGGAGAGGAAGCTATGATGGGACCTCATCTTGTTCAGGAGACCATAGAGCAGATAGATTTGATTCGAAAGAGGATGGATACCGCACAGTCTCATTAGAAGTCTTTTGCTGATCAGTGGAGACGACCTCTAGAGTTAGAGGTCGGGGATCAGGTTTTTCTATGTTCCACATTGAGGTTGGGACACAGGAGGATCAGAAGACAAGGTAAGCTTTCGCCAAGGTATGTTGGGATGTTTGAGGTGTTGGAGAAAGTTAGGCCGGTTGTCTATTAGTTGCAGTTACCTCAGAGGTACCGGGCTATGCACAACATTTTTCACGTCAGCTCCGACGTTACTTTTCAAACCCATCTCATGTATTTCAACCTGAGGAGGTTGAGCTCGAAGTGGATGCGTTGTTATAGGAGAATTCTATCCAGATTATTGATCGCAATACAAAGGTTATCTATGGCCAGTATGTTCCTCTGGTATGAGTGCTATGACATCACAGGCAGGTACATGACGAGACTTGGGAGAGGGAGGCTGATGTACGAGCTCAGTGGCCGGAGCTTTTAGAGGTATCTTCTTCTTCTACGCAACGTTAGGGAAATTCGGGGACAAATTTCTTTAAGGGGGGAATTTTGTAAGAACCCAGATCTTCTTTTCATGTATTTTTTCCTTTTCTGGTTGTTTTTAACAAAAAAGAGGAAATTCTGGAAATCTTTGAAGTACAGGCCCTGTACTTTATGAGTACACACCGTGTACTCGGTTACCACAAGTAGTCGGGTGCTGGCCGTGTAGCATCCATGCACATGGCCATGTGGGGGTGACCTGGAGGCCACCTAAAGTGGAGTATGGAAATAGAGAGTACACGCCGTGTACTTAAAAAGTACAAGCTGTGTACCTTTTTTTTCATTAAACGCACTGGGGTCGTGTCTGATGGATAGAACAACCTTCTTCTAGGTTTCATTCATCTGAGAGAACTCGTACGATCGTGCTTCTCCTCCAAGCCCCTGAGCCTCCGTCCAATCTCTGATTTGACCGCTGTCGATTGCATTGGGATCGACTTGGTAATCTCTCTCTTCTTCTTGAAGTTTGTTTCTTGATTTCTCATCTTTTACAAGTTATCCTAAATTGAACGTTTTAGTCATTTTTGTAGATCTATGGTGTTCTTGGGTGATTCAAGCCTCAAGGTTCACGTATAGAGATCTCCTAACACTGAGGTAGGTGGTTTGTGCCTTTCCGTTGAAAGTCTTTGAGTATTATGTGCAATTTCAACCAATACCCTTGAATGGGGTATTGCGTGTTTACCATTTTACCCCTATTGTTTTCCTGCCATGCTTGTATGCTTGTGTAGAGGTTAATTGGATATGAATAGGGTTGAATTGATATGATTTTGATGTTTTACCCATGCATGTTCTTTTATGACCGTTGGGTCCTATTTAGCCTGTTTGGCCGCCTTGCCTGTTTTCCATGCCTAGTGCTATAGGGTGGAATTTTATGTATTCTAACATGCATAATATGTTGTAGACTGGTTAGCCAAGTAGTTCTTTAGTTTTACTTGTCCATATTGCATTTCTATGATCGTTGACCTACACAGGGCCGTGAGAACCTGGTGTAGTAGACTATATGGAGAATTGACTGAGAGAGCTTCCTCGGAGAATCTTTGACTACTTTAGGCTATAAGTGGAATTTACCGAGAGATCTTCCTCAGAGAGCCTAGGACTACTTTAGACTATATGGAGAATTGAACGTGTGATATTCCTCATAGAGTCTTTTTTTTACTTTGAATTACCTTGAATTACACTTGACTATAAGGGGAATTGACTGTGTGAGCTTCCTTAGAGAGTCTTTGAATGACCTGGGCTATAAGGGGAATTGACTGTGTGTGCTTCCTCAAAGAGTCCTTGACCTTGGGGCTATAAGGGGAATTGACTGTGTGAGCTTCCTCAGAGAGTCCTTGAATACCTTATACTATAATGTGAATTGATTGTGTGTGCTTCCTCAGAGAGTCTTTATATATTCTTATGACTAAACCAGAGGGGCTAGGTTGAGTGTACTGCCCAAAGGGTTACGTTTTTGTGTTTAGCCATTGCTTTATATTGATACTGTGGTTGTTTACTGCTGAGTACTTTCTATTTACTACTTTCTATATGTTTACGTTCCCTATATTCACTGACTGTTAGGCACAAATCTTTGGGTGGTTGCCTACTGGGATTTATTCTCACACCCTGTTTGGGTCATGATTTTTGGCCCAAATAGATTATATTGCTGCAAGTATAGATAAGGGAAAGAACCATTCTACTTCAAGTACTTGACTTGCTATGGAGCTGGGGAGCATGGGACCAAGCTTAGGCTTGCGATGCTAATGAGCTGTTTTCCTATTTCTTTTGTACTTGGTTTAGTACTATTTGTATTTCCATCATTGTGACTTGTTTGGATGATTTTCTAGACATATGTATCATGAATCATCTTATACATATATGTGATCTAATTGTTTCTTATTTCAGTCTTCCACTATTTACTATTTTTGGATATTTACTGCTTCCGCTATTGTGTATTTTTTTCCTTCCGTTGTGTTACTCTGCCAATGAGGTCATAGTTTCCCCACTATCACACTCAAGGCCCTCACTTCTAGTCGGCAGCCTTTGGCATTTGGGGAAATACGCTTGAGGCCATGTGACCAACCGGGTACGGGGCGCCTCTAGGTGGCTTCTGGAACTGGGAAGTTACACCTACCACTAAAATTTACCTACAACCATAATTTTCTTTCTGCTAGAATTTAATAGCCACCAAAATTTACCAAATTCCAAAATTTACCTAGAGTTATAAAATTTATGGAAAACATTGCAAGATGTTGAAATTACCTATCATGGGAAATGGTTGACATGTCTAAAAAACACCATAGAAATCCCCCAAACATCACAATTATCATATTTTTGAAAATTAATGGTCCAAAAGGTTCATGCCGTTACATAAATATTTAGTATTTTCCTTTAAATGTGGACATGAAAAACTATTCACAATGGTTCACAGAGGTGGTAGTCCACACATATGCACATGTGACATTATCATTCATTAATGAGAGGATGGTTAAGAAGGTAAATGGTATATTATATTTATAGAATCACAATTATAAAATAAGTATCATATATTTTCATTTTTTTTAAATTCTATAATGATCAAATTAAATTAGTGGTGAAAAATGAATTACATCGCTATATAGAGACTGTAAGATGTACTTACACATGAATGATGTATTCATTTTCCATAATTTGGAAATGAGATAAATATGGGATGTTACAACAACATAATAATGTTTTATAATATTTAGTATACTAATTTTATTATATGATCATGGTTATATAATATTTGAAATAGGTAGAATAAGAAATAAAATGCAAACACTCTTTTGAATATCATAAATATTCTCAGAAAAACCACCTTTTCCTAATACCTTAAGCCTTCTAAGTTGTTCCTATGATAAAAATAGAGCCTCTATGTCATGGGGAGGAGTATTGGGATGTTATTTTTATAGTTATTCAACAATATAAAGTTCTAAAAATGTGTGAGGAAGAGAGGATAAGCGGTAACTTTTTATAAGGGAGGGAAATGAAACACTTTGAATTACCTAAAGTATTTTAATAATGTAAAGTATTTTTCATGTGCTAGTGGATCTTAATTAGAAAATATTAAAATATTATTTCTAAATAGAACCAAATAATTAGGTTTAGATAATATTAATTTGTATTTCTATCCTTATCTCTTAGTTTAACCCTCAATAAATCCGTTTTAACCTTAACCATGGTAACAAATTTTTACTGTTTTAACTATTCATTATGACTAAAAATTAATTTGAACATATTACCTAATATAAATTATTTTTATTCAAAATGTGGAATACATTTAATAATATTAATTTGTTTAAGTGGTAAAAATCAATTTTAATATAAGTGCACAAAACATAATGAAAACCATTTTTAGAAAAATATTTGTTTTAAGCATAAAAATGATTTTAAAGAAAACCATTATAACTTTGATCCTAAATAAATTAAATGTATTATGTTAAATAAAATAATTCTTATTTTTCTTTAAAACCAAACCATAATAAATGGTAACCATGTGAATAAATTATTTAGAGGGAAATAAAAAATAAGTTTTTTTAGACAAAAACATTACTTAGATTTATAAAATGTTAAGAATATATTTCTAAGTTAAACATTATATTTTTTATGAATTATATTAATTTTTAAATATATATTTTTTCTAGATTTTTTTCATAATATTTAATTGTATTCTTATATAATTATAATTTCATAAAAGTGATAGTTTTTTGTAAAATTAGTATTTTCCCTATTCAGACAAAAATTAGATTTTTCTAAAAAGATAAAAGATTCACCCTAATCTAATTTTGAAATGATACATTCAAAAAATGAAAATAATTTCATTAAATTAAATTTATAAAAAATTTAATTTTTTTTCACATTCTTGAATAAACCTGGTGTATTGTTCTATTGTTTCTCTAGAAGGAAAATATTATTATAATTGAAGCTTGGGTGTCACATTCTTCCCTCATTCAAAAATTTAATCCTCAATTTTTTAATGTTATATCATATATAGATTTGGGTAGTTACTCATCATAACTTATTCAGGTTCTTGCATTTCCTCTACTATCTTATGATTTCTCCAAAGTACCTTTACCAACATATTTTTCCAATTCCTCAATTCTTATTCTCTAGTATCAAAAATATGGATAGGGTCTTCATAGTAATAAAATTTAAGTTCTAATTATATTTCCTCAACTTTGATAAAATTCATTGGATCTAGTATTTACTTCATCCATAAAGATATATAGAACACATCATGTGTTGTACCTAAAATTATGTATTATTAAATAAAAATTTCATCATAAGATTATGGAATAATTCAAACATTATTTTCTTATTATAACAGTAGAACACATATTTATACAACACAAACAATAAGTAATTAAATTTACAAGATAATCTAAAACTAGTACAATAAAGCATGTAACAATATGCAGAAATATCACAAACTTATACTCTAGTGGATGATTCTCAAAAGATAATAACAAGTATATGAGATATTTTTCTATTAAGAAGAAAAAAATAAACATTGGAATTGAACTGGTGTAAGAACTTATAGAATGATATGAAGGATTTAGATAATGGTGTATACATAATGATTAATATTACTGATGGCAGTTATGAACCATTGATCAGTATGAATGTTGGTCAATATAACCACTGCACATTATGACTATTGGTGGTATAGTGATTAAGAACGGTCCATTAGGATTATCCTACATTAAGGGTAAAAATGAATGATAATTATCACAGAAGGGAGGAATTATGGCTGTGAATTATAGGAGAATACCTTATGAAGTTCATTTATCAGAAATTGAGAAGGAGGTGGAATCACTTGGGCTTACCCTTAAACAAGACAAAGAATAACTCCAGCAAGTCCAATGATGGTTTTGGGCATAGAGAAATCATGCAATGGTGGGAGATATATTGAAAATTATTTTAATATTTCTATGATAAAAACCAATAGAGAGGATCCTTCATGTAAAATTTATAACTAATTTATTTTATGTCGGAAGAACCAATTAACTTGGACTAGGAACCTTTCTTCATTGATGTTGATGATCATCTGAAAAAGTCCCTTTCGGATTTATTTCATTACACTATAAGGATCCAAGTATAGAATCCCTCTAGAAACGATGCAAACATGCTCCATTTATCTCCATGAAATGCCAATCAATCTCAGGGTGCTAGTGTGGTGAATCAATTGTCTTACGCTATTTGTGTTGATTTCTCATACTATGATATTTGTGGAATCTATCTTATGTTTCTTATTCATAAGGGGGATAAAGAAGGTGGAGATGAGTTGAGAGAGAATTCGTTTTTCACAACAATTATGTATTCTCAATTTCACATTTATATTAGCCTATAAAATAGATATAATCATATATTTATACAGCTAGGGTTTAGGTTAAAATGATTATTTAATTGAATTTCATCCATTAAACAATATTATATCATCTAATAAACCCCATGCCACATAATAATAATAATAATATTATTATTATTTTGTGACGCACTCCAACTTGCACAATAACAAATATTATTTTATTGAATTATTATTTAATATTTTTCACTAGACACGGTCTTGGTCCATTCAAAATCCTCTATCATTTATTAAACACCAAAATAAAATTTTAATTTTAATATCTAATTCATAAATAAATATCTGTGATCGATAAAACAAAAATAAAATTATCCCTTTATCTTGAGAATAATACTTATTTAATTAATTTAATTTAAATATTTTTTAACAGAGGTCATCAGAAACACAGTGTATGGACCTCTAGGATTCCTTCCCATTTGAATTATGAAGACTTTCCTAAAGTCCAATATTACTGTCTAGAAGTGGGTCATGGTACCAAATAGAAAGAACTAAATGTCATAATGAAGACAACCACATATGAACTCTCACTATGTAACATAATCCTTTTTTCACAATATCTCATCAAGTAAGTTGCACATCTATGTCACCAACCTATTTTCTTGATACGTATTTCTTTGACTATCTGAAATGAACATGTCATTAAACCATAGAATTGGAATTTAATGTGATGGTTCTCTTCCAATAAAAGGACTGAGATATCATCTTCCAAATAGATGGAAGGGACAAATCCTTCATCGACCTATCCATTAATGACACATCAATCATGATGAACCCAATATACCCTACCTATCCGTGAATATAGGTCATTGTAGTTTGTATCAAAAAATCTAAGTGCATGAGTAATCAAATAAATTAATGATAATATTAATGTCTAAGGACAATTACACATGATTATAGATATGAATATTTGATGAGACCAAAACATGAAGAATTCCTACTGGTGGGTCTATTATCAAAATCTCATGTCTTCAAGATTACCATGTGATTAATTCATGAGAAGAAGCATAATCTAATTATGAGTACTTTCACCTGAAAGTCTATGTACTATGTGTCCCATCACAGTATGTTATTCAACTGTAGAACATTATTTAATAATATCGTTGTATCACTTCAAGGTTCTCATCTTAGTGGGGAATTGATATGACCTTATCAATGATATGTATACTCTAAGAAATTTTAAATTATATTCATGAATAACAATGAACAATATGTAATATGAAGTTTTATTAATATTAAATATATTGAATATAAATGTAATCAAAGTACAAATAGTTGGTCATAGGACACTAACTCCAACACGATGTTGGTGTGGAACCATATGTGGGAGAAGTTAAAGTTAGTAAAGATCACCACGTGATCAATGTTCTAAAAAAAACCCATAAAATTACCAATATTTTACACCTTACCCTTAGGGAACATGATTATGTAATTCAAGGTTATTTATCTATGGGTTGAGTTGCATTATAATGTAAATTCGTCAAGAATTTAAAAGGATGTTCACTATTATACTTTATTTTTTTGACAGATGTATCTACCCAACATAAAAGGTACAATGTTGGTAATTTGAGAATTAATTTGAAAAAATAGATATCATATTGGGAATTAGGAAATATAAATTATCCAATGGCTGAAATTTTGAAATTTTTGATGAAAATAATAAAATACTATAAAAATGGTTGAATATGGTAAAATATGCTAAATATGGTATATATGACATCATATTTATGTAAGGATGGCTCATTTTTAACAAAGAAGTTGAATTTAACTATTTTTGCACTAAAAACTATAATGGGGAATTAAATGTGGTAGTAGAGAACAATAATTATGGTGAGTCCCAAAAGGAAAGTGGAAAAATAAAATAATTAATAAATTATTACATAAAATTCAACTCATAAAACCTATTAATAATCACTAAATAATATCATTATTACAAAAAAAATTAAATTTACTTCCTAAATTTATCTCTCAAGGACACCCTAGATCTGTCTTAATCCTTGAAGAGTTTGTTTAGATCTAAGGTTAGGTTCCAATATAAGAAGATTTAGAGAGTTAAGAGTTTTTATTTATATCTTATCATTTCATATTTGAATTTATTTTTTATATCTCTTTTAAATTTGAATTTTGTAAGATTTTATGATATGTATCCATGTTATTATCTGCTCATTGAACTATTATCATGGATACATTTCCCAAGCCATTCCTTTATACCCTTTTTATAATCTATTACTATGTTGAAGTAAGGGTTGATTATCTCTCTCTTTATAATTACTATTTGTATTACCACTATCATATCCTTTTTAATCCAAAATTTATTATCCCATTATTATTTTTATGTCATTATACGTTCCATTATTAAGAATTTTCACCCTTGTGATCATCCCTTTTAATCACATTACAACTAATTCATATTCCATTACTATGCCACAACATCCTCAAATCCATAAAAATCCTATACTTTGGTTACGTAAAAAGTGTGTGAATTTCCATGAAAATACATACCAATATAGATACTACAACTAGAATTGGTTTTTGAATAGATTAATCTAGGGATAATAAACATGAAAATAGTTTGGTGGGTATATCCCAATCACTATCTCGGTGCACGGTGAATGAGAACTTATTACATAGTTAGTTAGACACTCCTGAGGAATATAATAAGGATTATTATTATTTTATATATAAACCAAAACATACAATTCATATTTTGGTTTATAATTTTTGTTTTTCTTTGATTTCCTACCAATTTAAATACAATTTCCTAAACACATTGAAAACACTCAATCTTAATAAGTACCCGTTAGCTTAATCTTCATATAAATCACTTATTGAGGGTAATTTTTGAAAATCATGAATCCCTAAGTATTTCTTATATATGTAGAGAGAAATAAATTACAAATTCTTATTAATTAATTAACTAAGTAAATCTCTTAATAACCCATATAATCTATTATTCAATATAGTAAGATCATGTATGATAAATTATATTGGATAAGTGTGACATGTATTTCTATGTTGTTCATCCTGGAAAATTATTCCATATATAAACTATATTCAGTTGGTATGTGATGAAATGCATTATAATTTTATCTAATATATGGGGCCTGAAACTATATAGACCCTCAGTGCATTGGTAGATCTTATCAGAGAAGTAAGATAAGGTAATAGTATAATCCTTAACCTTTATGTGAAGTATATTACAATAAGGCCTCGATGATATATTTATGATGTCTAACATTATGAAATTCCATATTTCAGATTACTATGTGATCCATGTGATTATGTAATTATCTTTATTACATAGATTCTACTTATGTGTTTATTTTTATGGATATAATTATACTCATAATTTTTCCTATTCCATATTTATCATTTATTAAATTCTGCTATATGTTTTCCCTTACTGAGTGTTTAAGCTCACCACCTTTACTCTGTTTCCAATTTAAAAAGGCAATGAAGTAGAATAATATGATTAAAAATACGTAATGATAGAATTTTGGGATAAAATTTGTACTTTAATGATATAAAAAATTAATTTATAATCTATTTGTTATGTATCTAGTCTCTTAAGGACTGTTAAAACTTGATCTTTAGAATGTAATATCTTTCAATTTTTTATATGTAATAAATAACCCACTAGCTATGGGAAACTGGGGTTAGGGGAATTAAATATGGTAATAGATAAAGGGTTTATAGAAACCTTAGGAACTAGATTTATGAAAATATAGGCTGAAAACATGTATTTTTCCCCTAGAAAGAAATTCTAGTAATTATTGTACAATTGTTTTGATAGTATAATATATAAGTCATGTTGTAAGTTTACTAATTAATTGATAAAATTTTTATTAGATATTGAACCCTAATATGAGAATTGGAAACCAATCTAACAACCATGAACAATGCGAGGACTATTTTAATAATTTGGATAATGAAGCTAACATTGCTATTGAGAAAATTATGACTTTCATAGGACAACTAAATCAGGTTATGAAAAGTAACCTTGTCAGCATAAAGAAACTAGTTACCCCTAAAAATGGATCAACCACATTGGATCATTTTATGAGGCAATAAAATCCACCTTTTAATTTCAGTACTAATCCTATAGAGGAAAAAATGTATTAGGTTTCATAAGAAAATATTTTTGGCATTCAGATGCTCTTAGAGGGAGAAAGTCATTATGGATATGTGTTTTCAAATAGGTGATGCAGAATAATGGTGTCCCTTAATTAAAAATAATAAGGAATTATATATTATTGAGAAAATAAAATGAATTTTATTCAAAGTATTTTTTTAGAAAAATATTTTCCTTGAGAGAAATGTGTAGATAAAGATAATAAATTCTTGAACCTAAGACAAAAAGAAGACGAGACAATGGCTGATTAGGAGGATAATTTTAAAATGTTATCAAGGTATGTTGTGGATTATCTACAAAACCATTAAAGTAATATTGATCACTTATTTTATGTTTTAAATACTAGTATTATGATATCCATGGTATCTAAAAATTTATCAAAATACTAGGATATAGAAACAAGTACAATCAAGATCAAAAATGAATTTTCTAAAACTTTTTTCTTATAAAGGGAAATATGAGAAAAAAGGGTAGATAATCACCATATAGAAATAGTGTATAGTAAGAAAAATAAAGGAAGAATAGAGTTACCTATATGTAATAAATATAGGGAAAACACCTAGGAACATGATTAAGTGGAATGGTTTCATTTTTCAAATGCAGGGAGAAAGGGCATCAGACTCATGAGTGTAAATGAAAGAGGGATGGAACCAATGTAAAATTATTCAATGAAAATAATACAGGGAATTAGTATAATCAATGTCATAAGATCCAATAGAATATTACACAGAATAGACCTATTAATAAAGGTCATGGATTTTTCATAACATCAACTAAAGTTGAATATCCAAGTAATGTGATAAAATTTACTTTGATTATACATTAAATTTTAGCTAATACATTTTTTGATTATGAATTTATGCATTCCTTTATATCCTACATGTTTTAAATGAATATTCAATCACCCGTACTATACTAATTAATTAATTATCAGTTAAAACACTGAGTGGTACATTGATTATAATAATGGTACATCAGGATGTTCAAATTAGGATGCATGGGTGTTGTCTAGTTATAAATATAATCACCATAACTATAGTGACTTTTGATATAACCTTAAGGAAATATCAGATCCCTAATTACAAATTAATAATTTATTGTAAGTATAAATAAGTTAAAATTGAAGTGGCAAGTAAGGAATTACTTTTTTTTCTAGGAGAGATTCCATTACCTTAATCTTGTCATGAAAAACCCTGAGTATCCTAACATAATAAAATCATGGGTGAGGAATGGATGTAATTCAATCAATGGTGGTTGAGGGTTTTCTAAGAATAAAATAGGTACTAGTTGTGTGTGAATATATTTATTTATTTCCAAATTAATTACTTAGATTACTCCATGAGTGAGAAGTTGAATTCTCTATTAACCTCATCAATGATGTGAACCTAATATCTAATACACCATATAGGATGTCTCCTATGGATTTAGTTGGATAGAAAAAGTATATTTAAGACTTATGAGATAAAGGGATCACTCACTTTAGTGTTCCACCATGGAGAGAAATCATGTTTTTTGTGAAAAAAAGGATGAAGAAATGAGATTATGCACCAGTCATTGGGAAATAAATGGAATTACTATAAAGAAAAATTATCAATTTCCTTATATTGATGACATATTTAACCAATTTCAAGGGGATCAATTCTTTTTGAAGAATTATATTCATTCTGGCTACCATATATTAAAAATTAAGAAGGTTGATATTCTAAATATATCTTTTCATATATGGTATGGTCATTATGAGTTCATAGTAATACTTTTTAGATTAACAAATGCTCCCTCCAGGTCTATATACTTGATGTAAAAAGTATTTAAAGAATACAATGATAAGTTTGTGGTGGTATTTACTAATGGAAGTCCTATACACTCTAGGAGTTTTGAGGAGTATGAAACTAATTTACAAATTGTTCTTGAAGTGTTGTGGAAAAAAGTATTATATGGGAAATTCAGTAAATGTGAATTTTGGATTCTACAAGTTTATTTAATTGGTTATATTGTATAAAATTATGATATATTTTTCAACCATTAAAAAATTATTTATTTCAAGGAATATCCATGACCCATATATATAATAGAAATAATTTTTTTAGGTTAGAAAGATAATATCAATGGATTGTTGATTTTCTTTCCGATTGGCTAATCCGTTAACCAATCTAACAAGTAAGGGAGTTAAAGTCAAATGGAAAAAGAAATATAAATATTTTTTTGAGTATTTAAAGAATTTATTAATTAATGTGACTATTTTTGACTCTACTATATGGAAAATAAGGATGTATTATCTATAGTAATGCATCAAGGAAAGGTCTTAGATGTATTATAATGAAAAATTATATACTTGTGGCCTATGGATCGATACAGTTGAAAAAATATGAGATTAATTATCTAGTTCACGATTTTTAATTGTTGGAAGTAATATTTTCTCTAAAGATATGGATAAATTACCTCTATGGAAATATACGTGATATATACATAGAACACAAGGGTTTAAAATACATATTTACTCATAAATATATTATTATGGGTAAAATTACATGGTTATAACTACTCAAGGATTATCATTGTGCTATCTATTATCATTCGGGGAAAGCAAACAAGGTGGTAGATGATTTGAGTAAAAATGAACATGGTATCTTATCCATGTTGAGTGAAATTAATGATCCAATTCTCATAAACCTATTATGTATAGACTTGGGTATTTTAATATAAGGGGAAGCATTATTCTTAACCTATGTAATTACCCAAACATCTTTATTAGATAGGATTAATAAAGATCAGATTGTTTATAAATCCCTATAAAATAATATGGAGGATGTGAAAAATGGTAAATTAATGGAGTTCAACATTGGTGATAAAAGAGTTTTTTGATTTTGTAAGAGGTTATGTGTTCCATCTGCACCAGAGTTAAAGAATGATCTATTGGACGAGGCTCATAACTGAAAATTATCTATAAATAATGGTAGTACCAGGATGTATAGGGATATACAAGAGAAATTATGATGGTAAAATATGAAGAGAGTGATTTCAGATTATACTATAAGGTGGTTACTATTCAAATAGGTGAAGGATAAAAGACAACATCTCAAAGGAGTAATGAATCCTATACCTATACTATAATGGAAGTGGGATAATATTACCATAGATTTCATTACTGAGATTACTATGAAATATAAGGGGGGATAATGAAATATGGTTCATTTCTTGACCATATCACAAAGTCATCAAATTTACTTATAATTCAATAAGATTTCACTCTAAAGAATATTACAAGGTTTTATATAAATGATGTTGTGAAACTTCATAGAAAACCTCTATAGATATGCTCTAATCAGGAACTAAGGTTCACATAAAAATTTTAGAGGAGTCTCTAGGAGGCTTTAAATATACAACTTACTCTTATCATGGTGTGTAACCCTAAAAAAGATGAGAATTATGAAAATATTATTGATAATTTAGAGGATATTCTAAGGTAATGGTATCTTGACTTCTAAGTAAGTTGGGATAAATATATGAATCTCATAGAGTTTTCTTATAATAACAATTACCATATCAATATTAATATGGAAAAATTTAAATCCTTGTATGAAAAGAGATGTTGAACTATGATGTTCTGGGATAAAGTTACAAAACAAAATCTTTTGGGTCCAAAACTTGTGGAAGATACAACTGAGAAGGTAATATCCATCTAGAATCATACCAAGATATCCCAAAGTAGTCATAAACGTTTTGCTAACAATCTAAGGAAGGATCTTTAATTCTAAGTGTGAGACTATGTATTCTTGAGGATATCTACATGGAAAAGGGGTTATGATATTTATAAAGAAAGGAAATCTATATCCAAGATATATTAGGATGTTTGAAATATTAGAGTGGATAAGAGTATTGGAATATTGTTTGGTTGAGCCACAAAACCTATCTCAATTCCATGATGTCTTCCATGTACCACTTATAAGGATGTATATGTATTACCCTACCCATGTTCTAAATATTGATTATGTTTAGTTGGAGCTAGAATTATCATGTAGAGAAGAGATGATTCTGATTCTTGATAAAATTGAACAAGTTCTTTGAAATTTATTGACTCAACTAGTGAAGGTCCTTTGGATTAATCATTTTATGGAAGAGGATACATGGGAGACATATGATACCATGAGAATGTTTTATCCATATCTATTTTTAGATTAAATTAAAAATTTAATGATGAATTTTTTTAATGGGGGAGAGTGTAATACCAGATATTCCTTAATAGTAAATATACTTTTCAATACACGATTATGTAAAAATGTATAGTTTATTATTTCATCATAATATTAAACACATATTGATACAATAAAAACACCACGTAATTAAATTTATAAAAGAATATAAAAATAATACCATAAATCATGTAACAATGTGCAGATACACTGTAATGCTATACTCCAAAGGATTATACTTGAAATAGAATAACAAGTATCTGAGATACATTGATATTAAGAATAAAATAAAAAACATTGGAATTTAAATGATGTAAAAATTTAGAGAATGATTTAATAGGATTTACATATTGGTGTGTATATAAGTATTAATAAGACCATTGGGAATTATGGACCATTTTTCAATATTATCATTGTTCAATATGATCTTTGTAAATTATGACCATTTCTAAATATGATTGTTGGGAATTATGATCATTGGTGGTATAACAATTAATAATAGACCATTAGGATTAACATATGTTAAGGGTAATTATGAATGATGATTATCATATAAGGGAGGAATTATGTATTTTAATTGTAAGATAATCCATTATTAAGTTCATTTATTAGATCTTGGTAAGGAGGTGGCATCACTGGGGTTTTCCCTTGACCAACCCCAAGCAGATTTCAAACAAGTGAAGTTGGAACCGAACCGTTTATGAGAGAATTTCAAGTTAGTGGAGATCACCACCTAATCAATGTTGAATAAACAACCCCATTAAAGTACCAAAATTTATCCCCTTACCCTTAGGTAACATTCTTTTGTGATTATAGGTTTTTTATTTAGGGGTTAAGTTATGTTATAATGTAAATTATTTAAAAAATGAAAATGATGTTTACTTATACTTTATTTTTTGATGAATATATCAATATAACATAAAAAGTACAATATAGGTAATTAGAGATTTAATTTTATAAAATGGATTTGATGTTTTTAATTATTATATTGAAATTATCAAAAGGTTAAACTTTTTTAAATTTTAATTTAAATAGTAAAATACAATAAAAATAGTGGAATATGGTAAAATATGATATATATGACATTATATTTATGTAAGAATAAATTAATTTATCCAAGTAAGTTATATTTAAATATTTTTGTCACTGAAAACTATATTGGGGAACTATGGGTGGTAGTATATCATAATAGTTATAGTGGGTCACTAAAGGAAAGTGGAAAAATAAAATAATTAATAAAATATTCCATGAAATTCCACTCACCACACCTATAAATACCCACCCTACTCTCATTATTAAATTCCAAATTTGATGTTACCTATTAATATATATCTCAATGAGTCCCTACCATATCTCTATATTTATTCTTGATGAGTTTTGTTGATCTAAGGTTGGGTTCTAGTCTAAGAATCTCAAGAGACCTAAGGGTTCCCATTTCTCTCTCTTCATTTCCTATTTTAATTTCTTATTTATAGTATCTATTGAATTTAAATGTTATATGATTAAATTATATGTATCCATGTAATTATATCCCTATTTAAAAATTATCATGCATACATTACCCAAAACACTTTCTTTATACCCTTTTTGTAATCCATTACTATGACTAAGTGAGGGTTGATTCTCTCACTCTTTACAATTCATATTCACATTACCATTATCAGATCCTTTTTAATCCACAATTTATTATCCCATTATTGTGTTTATGTCATTTTATATTTATTTCTTAACACATATCACCCAAGTGAGCATTCCTTTCCCTCACATTATGCAAAATTCATAAGTTGTTACTATGCCTAAACCTCCTCAGATCCATATAAATCTTATAATTTTGTTAAGTAAAAAGTGTGTGATTTTAAAAAAAAATGCATCCTTATCTAGATACTATAGATGAATATAGATTTGGAAAAAATTCAACTAGGGGTAATAACCTCAAAAATATTTTTCCAGGTATATCTCGATTATCATCCTCATGCATAGTGAATAAGCCCTTATTGCATACCTATTTTGACACTCCCACTGGATATTATATGGATAATTATCATGCTATTTATTAACTAAAACATAGAATTTATATATTGGTGTATAATTTACATTTTTCCTTATAATTCTACCATTTCAAATAAAATTTCTTAAACACATTGAAAATCCATAATCTCGATAAGTAGCCATTAGTTATAACTTAGTATAAATAACTTATTATGGGTACTTTTTTGAAAACTATATATCCGTCAATATTACATGTATGTGTTGAGGGAATTTAATTAGAAATTTTTATCAATGAATTGACTTGGGAAATCTATAAATGAACCATATAATCTATTTTTCTATAC
The DNA here is from genome assembly GCA_963277665.1 of Viscum album. NCBI lineage: Eukaryota > Viridiplantae > Streptophyta > Magnoliopsida > Santalales > Viscaceae > Viscum > Viscum album. The sequence goes on along the minus strand of OY728128.1, from coordinate 2,074,290,478 downwards.
AGGAGGATCATGTATGATATATTCTATTAGTTAAGTATTCCATGTATTTTTAAGTTGTTAATCATTAAACATAATTCCATGTATATCCTATATTAATTTCTTATATTATAGAATGAATTGGAATTTTATGTGATGGGTGGGGAATAAAATTATATATCCCCTTAGTGCAATGGTAGGAATCACGGGATAACTAAGATAGGGTGATGTGAGTGTCCTTTCACTTTATGTATAATTTCTTGGAACAAGGCCTCGATGATGTGTTTATGATGTTTGAAATTATACAATTCCAAATTTCAGATTATCATGTTATCTATGTGATTAATTATTTATCTTAACTCAATAGATTATACTTATGTATTTATTTTTATTTATATAACTATAGTCAAGATATTTATCAGTTATTATCTTATGCTATTTGTTTTCCCTTACTGATCATTTAGGATCACCACAATTACTATGTTTTCCCATTTACGAGGTAATAAAGTGGAATACTATGATTTAACCACTATAAGGATAACATTTTAGGATAAATATTTTTATTTTTATTTTTTAAAATATTGAGTTGTAATGTATTTATGTTGTATATAGTTTCTTTAATACTATTAAACCTTTATACTTGTATTATAATATATTTTACTCTATTTTCCATGAATTAAATAACCCATCATATCTGGGAATCTAGGGTTGGGTGTGTTACATGATGAATTTTAGGAAAGCTAGGTGGAATTTCCTCAATATTTTTTTTAATGTTTTAATTTCCATTTTATCCTATCCATAATATTTAGGATGATATGTGGTTCTCAAACATAGCTCAATGTCAAGAACCTTTTGAATAATCTTCCATAATTTTGATGTAAATTATGGATCATGATCATATACAATTAAAATAGGTGCACCATAAAGTCTCACAAATTTCTTAATATATAGCTGTAAAAAGTTATCAAGAGTAAAATATTCCCTTATAGAGAGTAAATTTGAAGACTTCGTAATGCGATCAATAATTACCCATGTAATATCATTTTTTCTAGGAGTATTTGAAAAAATAGTGAAATAGTCTATAATAATATCATCCCATTTAATAGTAGTAATAGGTAGAGGTTTCATGACTCCATTGGGATTTTTTCTCTTAGCCTTTACCAATTTAAAAACCAAGAATCTTGATACATATTATATAATTTATCATTTCATATTATCTGATAAAAATGTCCCTTAAACTTATGATACATTTTTTATTCCATTATGTATAGAAAAATTCACGTTATGGGATTGATATAATATGTATATATTCAAATTAGGTATGGTTGGAACACATAACCTCTTTCAAGATTTCAAGATACTATCCTCATAAAACAATTCCAATAGTTTACCTTCATCAATAACATTAATTTTCTTTTCTAAACTATCATAATCAATCTAAGAAATTTTTAAATTTTCCAATAAGGACGTTTTAAAAACAATTTGGAAAAGGGGTGATGTTTACCCTTCCTTAATAATTCCCATTTCCAACTTTACTAAGTTCCTAAATAGATAATCATTTTCAATCATCTTATTAGTCATAACTCCATGATATTTCTCACTCAACGCATAAACTACCATATTATCCTTCCCAGGGTGGTTGTATATTAATTAATTGTAATCCTTAAGGTGCTTTAACCATTTCCTTTTCCTCATTTTGAGATTTCTATATGAAAATATGTATTTAAATATTTTTTAATATGTATATATGTAACATTTTTTTACCACAAACATAGTGTATCCATATATTCAAGGAAACAATTATGGATACCAAATCAAGATGATGGTTTATATAGTTTTTTTTCATAGATCTTTAACTCTATTGATACATAGTCAATAACTTTATCATTCTGTGTAAGAACATATCCAATTTTTTTCATTGATTCATCACTATATACCACAAATCCATCCCGTCTTGATGGTAATGTTAAAACCATCACATTGATCAACCCCATATTTAATTCTTCATTTTTTTCATTTTATTATTTATAAGAACATAACCCATTTTTGTGTCAACATGGTTAATAGGTTTTATAATAGAGAAATTATTAAAAAAATTAAACTACATACCTATATTATTTTTATAGGATTATAACATTATTTCACTACCTTTTTATTTAAAGGATCCAATGATATTACATCCTTAAAGATAATATAGTCATGAAGAGGAACTTCATGAAGATAGAATTCACATTTGAAAAATTTCCTATATAAATTATTTTCTATTTGATTATAAATAATGATTTTTAAAATGATTTTGTGGTGTTAATAACATTTGGTGTATAAAAATATTCATTAATAAATAATACAATGAAATTATCAGGATATTCTTTAAAAAATATGTCCATTAGATCCATAAAAACAGAGGGGAATTAGTTAATCCTAATGGTATTATTACAAACCCATAATGTACACTCCTTGTATGAAATGTTTTATTTTGAATATCGTTCTTCCTTACAGTTGATGATACCTTTAATAAAGCTCAATCTTTGAAAAATATTGATCTCCTTTAAGTTGATCAAATAATTAATCAATAGAAGGAATATGATACTTTTTCTTCATAGTAATGTAATTGATTTACCAATAATAAATTAACAACCTCATAGTCCCATCCTTCTTTTTTATAAACAGAATAATAAATCCCCATGAAAAAACACTTAGTTGTATGAATAACTTATCAAAAAAAAAATCATATAGTTATTTTCTTAACTCTCATAGATTAATAATTTTCATTCTATAGGTTTTTTTAGATATAGGTTTCATGTCATAGATGAGTTCAATAAATAACTCAACATTACACTTAGGTCGATGTATGAGTAGTTCTCTAGGGGAAAATCAACGTATTATTTCCCAATAAGAATATTTTCTATCCTAGGGTTTCCTTTCCTATCCATATGTTGTGACTAATATTCATCTCCCAGAATTTAATTATGGAGTTATTATAGGGGTGGATCTAAGCATAATTCATATGATGAAGTATCTATTCTAAAAATAAATAATTACCCCTAATTATCACAAATCATGATCTCATTCTGTTGGAAATAAATTTTTTCATTATACTTTGAAAGAATATCCATACCAAGGATTATATAATATTCTACCATGGGTATAATAATAAAATTCATAAATAGTGTATTTCCATGCATCATAATGAGGATTTATTAACATATCTTTGTTTTAATAATATTTACTCTAGGTTTATTTATTGAAAACTACCTTCTTAGTATTATGAAACAATATTTAATTTCCTAGAAAAAATTAGAATATATAAAATAGTGTGTGAATCCATAATAAGATAAATAACTATACAACTTTTATGTTATGATCAATGTACCTACTAAAATATTTCTAATTAATTAAATGTTGGCTATTGTAATTGTGTATGCTTGGCCTTCTCCTCTTAGTCTCTTCTATAGTAAGTTCTTTTGACATTTGGGTATTTTTTTGGCATAATAACCCATATCATTATAGGTAAAACACTACACTTTGATGGATTATCAATTATACTTTCATACACAGTCATGATTTCCTTTCACTCTATGCTTGAAGGAAACACCCTTCCCTTTAAGCATATACTAGTGTGTTTCCTTACACAAGTATCACATGTTGGAAATACCCCCTTATCTTTTTTCAATTATCTATTTTCTTCTTCATGAGCGGCTCAACCTTCCTCTGGTTCTATTTATTTTCTTTGAAGTTATAATACATGATGAATTATTTCTTTACTTTCATTGAATATTATTCTATATCCTCATATGATGATAATGTTTGGGAGACTAGTTCCCTTCTAAGTTTTGGATTTATCTCATAAATTAATTTCTCAATATTACTCTATGGATTATATAGGTTGTACACAACATTCTATGATAACTTTATAAAGTAAGATTCATACATAGAAAAAATTTTATCTATCTTTTTCATAAACATATAAATTTTCTCTCCATATCCATTGATTGTCGTCAAGGAAAATATTGTTTAGTCAAAATTACGATAAAATACTTCCACTACATGCTCCCTATTTCCTATAAATATTTAGTGTTTTGAATCAATGACCAATTTTGATATTCATGATATGATAAACTACTATGAAACCCTTCTCCATTTCATTAATTCCCAATATGAGAAATATATTTTATAAGGAATGTATCCATTTCTCCTCTATAAATGGATTTGTGGTTCTATTGAATGATGAATGATATTATCTTATAAAATGACTTAACATTTTTAAACTATATAGAATACCACTAGGATAATCTATATGGGAAATATTATTGGTCATAACCTAATGCATGGACCAAATTATATTTATAATTTTTCCATATTCAGCTCTAGTTACATTATCTTTCCCAGGAGGGAAATCCCTACATAGATTATATGATTTTTTATAATTTTTATTCCTTTATATAGGAATAATTTTTAAACTATGGAATACAGGATATTAGATCACAACATTATAAATCATAATATATAATTATAAAACTATTGAAAGACTTAACCTAAATTGAAAATTTATGCACAGATAATCTCAAAATCAAAATTTTATCATCAATAGGAATAAATTAAAGTCATAGAAATATTTTAAAATATTTACTAATGGTTTATAAATATTCTGTGAATAAACCAAAGAATATCCCCTATGAGTGTATAGGATAGTGTGAAGTCTTAGGCCCAATCATCATGCACTGGTGGCGACTGAGTTAATTCCCATTACCCCCTTTCAAAGTTGTTACACCAAGGTGTATCTAAGACAAAATTGTATATATTTTCTTATATATTGATAGGGATTTATTTTATTGGAAAACAAAACAATATATACCTTACTAAAGCTTCATGATATTACCCTATAATTACACTTATCCCTAAAATTGAGTATAGGGTTATGTTATCTAATATATGTTTTTGTAAATATAGTTCCCAAGGATCTTACTAAAATTTTTATGATACCAACTATAATAACCCGGACCCTAGTAGCCCAGATATGGTAATTAATTTATTACACTGGCACTAGAAATATGTGATTTTATCTCGTGGTATTGAATATTTTATTAGTCTTTGAAAAATAGATACATACTTGAATCTAACCTTACATTTGAAAATGTAAAATTCAACATCATATTTTCTTTAAGAATTTTATTTTTCCACTAGAATATCATTTTATATAAATAATAGTGAAATTCATAACATCCTAGGGAAAAGGAAAAAAAATAAAAGAGTGATCTCATATGCTCAGTAAGGGAAAAACATGTAGTGAAAGATATCATAAAATAAATAAGGTATTAATAGGATGGTAGGAATAAATGATGATCAAATAATTCAATATAAATAATTATATAAGCATAAAACTTATCCATATATAACATAACTACTTGAATAATTATATGGGAATTAATAACTGATTTTATAATGATGAAATGCATAATTTCAAACATCTTAAACTTATTATCAAGACTTCATGCTAAGAAATCTTACAAAAATATATAAGGCCTGTGAAAAATACCCAAACTATTTTTTCTCATGATTCCTACCTATGAATCCTAGGGATGTGTAATTTATGGCCTCACTCATCACTTAATAAGTCTAATTCATTCATCATATGAATAAACAATACCACTTAATCAATATTCCTTAGTAATAAAAAATACATATATTGGAAGAACTAAAATACACAACATAAATACTTTCCCTAGTAAAAATGATCATAATCCATAATGTGAAATATAGTGGATGGTATCATTATATTATATCCTCATTATATTATAATATTCATTAAATTATGTTGACATAGATGAAAATACTTTTAAAATACCATTAGAGCATTTCTTACAAAAAATACAATTTTCATTTTGAAATAACTTATTAAAAATAATTTTTTTTACCAAATATCGGGGAATTTTTTTATTTTGAAGGATACATGGAAAATTTTAATGTAATATTTAATATCAATAATATTTATGTTATTTGGAAAATTGGTTTTCTTCAGTAAGTGTTAAATCGTAGATTTGGTTCAAACCTTCAGAAAAAAGTTCCTCGTTCAGAAAAAGACAAGTAGATTAATTTTAAATTTTTGTATAGGAAGTAAAATAAGGGTAAAAATATCTTTAATAATCCATTTAATGGCATAAAAAACATTCTTGAAATCATTTTAAAGAAAATATGGACATCGAAGAAAAATATTCCTGACTGAATTGAAAAAAAATCTGGTTTTCCTTAAAAACATTATTTTAGTATTTTTGAGTTCCAAAGAAGATAAAAATGGAACTAATACTTGGAAAAAATATAATAAAACATAGGCTAATAAAATTTATCAGGTTTAATAAATAATGATCATATAACACCCCAAATGGAAACTTAAACATAAATAATCCCGAATAAGGATGAGATTTTGAAATAAACCCTTACCTTAGGTATGAATTGATTTTTAAGTGATTTCATCCCCTAAGAAAATAATTTAAATTTATTATAATTATATAAAATAACAATGAAAATAAATATAATATAATATATGATCCACTTATAACATTTTAATACTCAATTATTAAAAATTTTTCATTAAAATCATCATTTTAGAGTGTTTACTGTTTGGGTTTTCATATATGTTTTGATTCATTAGTTTTAGTCCTTTCATATTTCTCAGGGTTATATCATATCAAAAATGTTTATCATGATATTAAGAACATATATATACATATATATACATATTTATAATTATCCTTTTAATGTGTACATGAAAAATGAATCACATCACTTCATGGAGGTGGTAGTCCACACACACACACATGCAACATTATCATTTTTTTAATGAGAGTAAGGGTAAGAAGTAAAATGATATATTATATTTAAAGAAACACAATTATTTCAAAAATATTAGATATGTTAATTAGTTACATATTTATTACAATCCATGTAATTTGGTGATGAAAAATGAATTACACCGTTATGTGAAGATGGTAAGCCGCATGTATGCACAAGTGATGTTTTTGTTTTCAATAAAATGGAAAAAAGATTAATATGTGATGAGACACTAGAATAATAAAATTTTAGTTTATTTAATATACTTATTTTATTATACTATCTTGTTTATATAATATTTTAAATATGTACAAGATGAGATAAAATGGAAATACTCGGTAAAATGTTATACCTCATTTTCAGAAAACCACCTTTGACTTGCACCTTAAGACCTTTGGATTGGTTATTTTATGAGAAAATATCCTATAAGTAATGAGGATGAATTTTTAAAAGGTATTTTTTTTCAGGTCTTGGATGATATATAATTTTATAAAGGTATGATAAATATATTAGAAGTGGTTCCCATTTATAAGTGAGGGAAATGACCTAATCAGAATTACTTACAAGGTTTTAATAATATAAATATATTTTTTAAGTGAAAGTGGATAAAAAATATTAAATATTAAATATTATAATTTTATGTTCTAAATAAAACAAAAAAATGGGTTTAGAATAGCCTAATTGGAATTTATACCCTTATCTCTTACTTTAACTTCCCAACAAACCCGTTTTTACCATAACTCTGGTAATGTTTTTACTACTTTACTATAAATTATGAGAAAAAATTAAGTTGAATGTATTAAATAATATTAATTATTATGATTAAAAATATTTAATACATCTAACAAGATTCAATTTTTATAATTGGTTGAAATTAAGTTTAATTTTATTGTGAAAAACACAATGAAAACCTTTTTTGAGAAAAATATTTGTTTTAGGAATAAAAATTATTTTTAAAAAATAAAGTATAATATTAATAAAATGGATTTAATTTTATTTTTAAATAAAACCATCTCATTTTTCTTTAAAAATAATCCAAAATAGGATTGAACCATGTAAATACTTGATTAAGGGAAAATAATGAATTTGTTTTTATTTGGAAAAAACATTAATTAGATGTCTAAAATGTTAAGCATATATTTCTAAGTTCAATATTATATTTTTATTTAAATTATATGAATTATTAAATATATATATATATTCTAGAAAAAAAGTTTCATGATATTTTAATTTATTCTTATATTATTATTAATTCATAAAAGTGAAAATTCTTTTAAAATATACATTTTTTATTGTTCACCCAAAAATAAACTATTTTTTGAAAAATAAAAAAAATCACCCTAAGCTCATTTTGAAATTATAAGTTCAAAAACTAAACTAAATTCATAAAATTAAATTCATTAAATTTTATAATTTATGTTTTATTCACATTATTGAATAAAACTATGTTTATTTTACAATTATTTCTCTAGAAACAAAATATTACTATAATTGAGGCTCACATTTTACATAGGATGAGTCATGATAAGATATAGATCCTGGCCTACTGAGAGAATAATTTAATAGGGCCCATCTTTCTAGTTATATAAAATTTAATAAAATTCCTTATTAAATGAATTTAAATCATGAAACTGAAATGATAAAATCTTTTATTGCATAAAAATGGAATCATCAACATCATCATCCAACTTGAATTTGAGACCAATTTTATACAAGGAGGAAATTAATGGTAGAAAATTATTATATTATTTTAAGAACATAGGAAATTTTCTTGAGTGATAAGGGAATTTATATGTTTTTGAGAAAAAACATCCCAAGAAACCTCATATTTACGATTCTATTCAAGAAGAGAAAGATTATTATACTAAGCATAGTAAATATTATCTTGATGTATCTTCATTGATTCTTGTTTTTATGGACACCAAGAAGAAAAATAAATATGATAATATAGATTCTTTTGGGATGATAGAAAACCTAAAAAGGATCTATCAATAATAATATGGACATAAGAGATACAAAGTTTTGAAAAAACTCTTTCAATATAATATGGATGAGAGTAATTCCATATCTACCCATTTGAACAATATGATTGGGTACATAAATGAATCAGAGAGACAAAGGTCACCAATCAGGCTTAATATGGATAGATATTTCATCCTACAAGCATTTTAGTAAATGTTATAATAATTATATTGTGAATTAAAACATTAATGAGTTTAATAAAAGTTTTATTAATCTCCTCAATATGTTGAGGATATTTGAGAAGAAAATGGGAGTTACAAACTCAAGTTCCATGATGTTGGTAAAAAATGATTAGATAAAAGTTATGTATAAAATGAGAATAAGAGAGGCTATAGAGAGTCCATAATAATTTATAAACAAAATAAACGAATTTCTAAGGAAGGGAAGTGTTTTCACTCTATAAAAACTAGATATTAGAGGAGGAAATATCCAGAATAACCAAAAGGGTGCAATAAAATTAATATAGAGTACACATAAATTAATAATGTTATGAAAATAAATTCTTCAAATTTGAATGGTATATGATACCAACTATAAATTAAAAAACCATTGTGAATATGTATAGGATTTCAAAATTTATGAAATATTGATAATTAGAGCTTGGATTATGCATTCAAGTGATAGTTAAACGGGTTTATATGTCAAGGAATTGGATATTATGGATTAATTCAAAGATAGGGTGAATTTCGAATAAAATATATGTATTTGGAATATCATTTATTTACTCTTACATGATAATATATTCTTATAAACAATTATTGTACTTATGAATAAATAAGATGATTTTTTGATATGCATGATTTATGATTCATCAAATATTATAACATATTTTAAAAAGAAGATAAATATAAATGGATTATTATCCAAAATAAAAGTGTGTATCTAATATATTTTTTAAATAATAGGGAAAGTGTCCCCCCTTAAGTGACATATTTTAATGAATAGTCTTATTTTTTAGAATAATTCTCCAAACACATAAATAACAGATAAGATATGATTCTTAACAGTTTATTTGTTAAATATTTTTAGTAAAAGAAAATAATTGTTATTCCATGAAACAAAAGAGTTTTTGTATCATAACATGATATTAAATAAATAATATAGTTTCTAATATTCTAGTTGGAGTATATTTTGAATCAAATAAGTTCAAGTGAAAAAAATAAAAAATTATGCTAGTTAAAATTCGAAGTGAATCACATTTAATATCAAAAAGAGTTTTAGGAATTGATGATAGATAAAATTTTCCTAATTTTGAAATCCAGTTCAATAGAAATTAACCCATAATCTAGTTAAAACCTAGAAAAATAATTTATTTTAGATATGTTGTAAATTTTTTAACATCATTGATAAATGGATTAACTCTCAATTTGTAAGTGTTTTTATTCATTTTCTAATTAATTGAGAATCCATGAATTTATTTGGAAAATTGGAATATCTCTATTTATAGGATCTTAATTCTATTTTTAAATGTTTTCATTCATTTTGATCTTCACTGAAATAATTTTTATACTAAAATTGTGATGTTCATGTTTAAAGTTTTGAGCTGAAAAATGGAAAATGACAGTTTCGTATGTCTTTTCTGGTTATTTTTATGACTTTTCCCAGAGTGATCATGGAAGGATCGACTGTGTATATCAATTGACCATGCATCTTGATCGACTATTCTCTCTATCGACAGTGCCTCTCTATCAACTATGTTTCTCAATAGACCCTGAATATTTATTGACCATGCCTCTTGATTGATCATTGAAGATAGACCATGAATTTCTTGGTCAACTGTAAGGATGAAAATAAAAAATACCCAAAATGGAAAATGTTTACCTCAAAACATTTCCCATTACCCCTATTCATCCAAATCCAAAAGATTTCTAGTAGAAAAACCACATGGTTATTATAAAGATAAATATGAATATGGGTATCCTTGAAATAATATACCATAAGAGGATGATTCAAGAGGATCCCATATAAATCCATCTTAACCCTTGAGCTTTGCATATAGTTGGAATTGAAGAAGAACTATCTATTCACTAAATTTGATGAATTTATCGATTGTTTGGGAATTTTTGGAGGAAGAAGGGGGGGGGGGGGGATGTTGCTCACATGGGAGAATAAGATGATAAACTATGAAAGGATCCTTGGAGCACTTCTATAAGATCATTAATTGTCACGAACCATCCCCCATGGCCTGTGTCGTGACTACCCAAGTCCTCCTTCCATAGGCCAGGGGCAGAAGTCTAGTACTGAAAGGCGTATTCCCTAAACCGGGAAGGCATTACCTTTAACCTATAAAAACACATGGTCCAAGAACACAAAAAGAAGAAACTGTGAAGTAAACTACTGTAGTAAAAGAGTTCTAAAAGTAAAAGGGGACAAAATACAACCCCAACTGTAACAGTACAAGTACAACTGAAAGACCAATACAACTAAAAAAATGGAAAATAGGTACTGGGTCATCCTCCGAGTACCCTACCTGAAGGGTAGGTACAGATCAGATCCTTAGCACTCCATTTCCACCTATCTCCTCTGCATACCTCCTAGTCCTAACTCCCTCAATCCTCATCCTAGTTATTCGTTGTCTGCACAAGACACATCAAGGTGTAGGAGAAGCCCGTGCAGGGGTTAGTATAACGATACTCAGTAGGGACCCCAAAATTTCTCTTAGAATTTTACAAGGAAAACCAAAAAACATGATCTCAATCACAAAGAACAAAGCGATGGACACCACTCAAATAAAGTCTCAGCTCAAACTGGGTATACAACTCAGAGAAACAAGATTATGATGCTGACCCACATAAGATTGCTATGAATACTGATAGCCAGCCACATATTTTATAGGCCTAGGAACAAGTAACAATCCCAATCACAACGTAGAACTCTTCTGTTTCTGGAGAACTCCTCCTCTATCGAGTACAGTGGGCCTATCACATCACACAGAGGCACTTCCCACTAACCTTGAACTGCTAAGGTACTTTTACCCATCGGGTACCGTGGGTCTACTGGGTCACAAAGAGACGCCCTCACCCACCACAGACTGCTATGGTAATCCTCCCCACCACTTACCGTGGCCCCTCCCAACCTTGGCCTTCTAAGGTACTCCTCCCCATCGCGTACTGTGGCCTTTGAGTCACTCCCAGTCAAAAAGTCATCAGTCATCAGGTCTCATCCAGTCGCAGGGTTCCGTACATAGTGCGCTTGGGAGAACCGCTCCCCAAGCCATCATTTGTATTACAACTAGTGAAAAGTCTCACAATAAGTAACCCGATTATCCTCCTTGTCATAAGGGTTCCAACGCAATAGACAGTGTGCCAATCAGACGCCTGATCTGTGCGTTATTGGCATTTCAGTGCTGAGGGCCCAGTTGGATTTAGTTGCGATCCAACCCAGACGTACTCCAAGTTTCTAAAAAACTCTCATGGAGTAAGTCAAAAGGAAATTATCTCTAAAAGGATCCCGACACTGCATCCGGTTTGTCAAACAGACGTCCAGTTTAGAAGTTAAGGCCTGTTTTGTGTAACTGGTCGGTACTGGGTCCGTGTCCGGTCCGCCTCTGTCGGACCGGCCTGACCTGGTTCAACATGGGCCGACCTGGATCATCTTGGGTCAACTCGAACTGACTCGGATCCGACCTGACTTGGGTTTACCTGGCCTATTGGGCCCAGCCTGACTCGATTGGGCTGTGGGTCAGGCCATTGGGCCGCGGTTCGGCCCGCTGAGCGGCGGGTCGGTCCGTTGGACCGACCCGGTGGTGCCACCCGCCTGGCGGCACAGGCTTCCAGAGATATCCAAACACGGTGTATCTGGGTAGGGTTGACATGGAGTGGGGCCATGTTAGTTGGTCAACTCATGGGGGTTGACCCGATACGGCGCCACATGGCGCCGCGGGTCTCCCGTGCCGCGGCCGATGGGCCGCGACTCTATCGCTGGGAGAGCCGCTGGAGCGCGCCCTGTCCACCGGACTTCAGTAAAACCGGAAGCCCCTTGCTCGTGTCACAACCGTCACAAGCTACAACTTTACTATCGCGTGGGCGCGCCACTGGGGGCACGCCCCACCTCTGCTCCGCCGGCTCCGTCACGGTTGGCTGGCGCACCGACCACCTTCCTCCGGTCGCCACGACTGATGATCCGTGACCCTACTTGTTCATCTACAGCATGCGATGGTGCACCGCGCCTCCTCCATGGACGGCTGGTGTCGGCCCCTCCGACGACCGCTGTGGCTTTGTGCCGCAGCCTTTTCTTGCGGCGTGCGTCGATGCGCTATCCACCACAGAGTTGGTCAGTGTTGTCGTGCTGTCGATCTTCCATGGAGGCACAAGGATATAGAAAATATAGCGAGGGGTTTGGGCCGAGTTCTTTTGGACCACACCCTCCGTGTTATCTCGTAACATGAGGGAGGGTAAAGGGTTAATAAACAACAAGATAAACCACACAAGATTCCCCACAACAACCTCCCGTAAAGACGAATGAATCGCAGGTCAACTCATTAGTCGGTTGAATCACATTCTACGTGTTATTCAATAATGGGGAAGAATAAAATCATATAGAAGGAATAAATGAATAAACACCCTACCTCAAATCATCACAGAAACAACCGTGCTTGAGGTTGGGTTGGTGTCCTTAGTCCCATTAAAGGTTTCCAATGACGTCGCTCGTACGTCATCCTCCGGCTCGTGGTTTGGTGTCACCCGTCACCTCCCACTGGGATCAGCTTCGTGTTATAAGTGTCTGGCATCATGATGCTCCTTCAGTACTTCATTTCTTGGTGAAGTTGTGCCGGTACCTCCCCCCAAGCTCCATATATATAGGAGAGGGGGAGGGTAAGTAATGATGTTGGAGTTTAATGGGGATTATCAATTAGGAAGATTCCTAATTTCCCTACGACGTCATTAATTAGGATTGGCAGGTGTTTTCGATGCTTTCACCAGGGCACGTGCATCCATCACGCAGAGGACGCACTGCTGTTACCCCGCATTCCTGCTTTCCAAAGGTGGGCGGCATCCGCTCCTTATTCAGGGATGTCTTCTCCTTGATTGAAACAGGATGATGTGATGTCGGTTCTTCCTTCCGTGGATTCCTCCTTGGAGCTCCTCACCTAGTCCGGGTCTCCCTCAAAGATTTAAAATGTGGTTCATGAAGCTCTTCCCGGTGCCATATTTTCATGGACACCAGTTAATTACGCTGCTTCTGTCAGGACCTTCTAGGGGGTCCGGTCAGGGCATCAACCTTCGATTAGGAGAGTAGTCACGTTAGGGCATCCCTGGCGTGTCTTGACGCTGGGGAATTAGAATTTTTGTCTTATGTCCCTTATTATAGGGCTTCTCAAGGGCATGGAAGCCTGAGGCATCCCACATCGAACACGGGGAATTGTATTCCATAGGCATGTATCTAAGGTTTTCCTTAGCTTCCCATGTTTAACATAGGGTATGCTGCAAGTTTAACGTCCAGTGGAGACAGATCGGACTGATCAGAACACTAGCTAGAGTGTATCAGATTAAAGAACCTCCTGGAGGGAACACTGACGTTGGGGCCGGCATGTGGGCGGCTTCTCGAATGCTGTGGAGGGTAATGAAGTGGCATGATCCCACCGGGATGTGGCAGCCCGGGTAAGAATCAGGATGGATGATGTCTTTGGGCTTGGGTCTCGAAGAGACTTCCTACGTATCCCCATGGTAGGGAATCAAAGTCTGCATAGTTCAATGATACGATGGGACACCTGAAGAGGCGACCCATGAGAATGGACGCATGGATAGGACCCAGAGGAAGTAGAATCTCTAGGTTAGGGCATGAGATTCCTGAGACACATGGGATCAAGGGAGAGATCAGGATGAGACATGGGCATTGGGCTTGACCACATGGAGGTTTCCTACGTATCCCCATGGCAGGGAATTAATGTCTTCATAGTTCAGGTGGCTGATACAGTTTAACGCCATGCGGGACGAGAACGGGGCTTACACCCTAAGGCGGCCCATGGTGGTGGGGAACCGATGTGAATGGGGACTTGGGGTCCAGATGGATTGGGGCTTACACTCTGAGGCAGCCCAAGGAGGAAATGGGGGGGGGGGGGGCTTGGCAAACCATCATGGAGACGGTTGGGGCCGATGGTTTTTTGGGCTTGAACCTCGTGGAGGCTTCCTACGTACCATGCCTTAGCATGGATCAAAGTCCCCGTAGTTCGGGATGGAAGGGGCTTATGCTCTAAGATGGCCCATGGTGGTGGGGCTTGAACCTCGTGGAGTCTTCCTACGTATCATACCTTAGCACAGATCAAAGTCCCCATAGTTCGGGATGGATGGGGCTTACACTCTAAGACGACCCATGTTGGTGGGGCTTGAACCTCATGGATGCTTCCTACGTACCATGCCTTAGCACAGATCAAATTCCTCGTGGTTTGGGATGGATAGGGCTTACGCTATGAGACGGCCCATGGTGGTGGGGCTTGAACCTCGTGGAGGCTTCCTACATACCATGCCTTAGCAGGGATCAAAGTCCCTATAGTTCGGGATGGATGGGGTTTACGCTCTGAGACGACCCATGGTGGTGTGGATTGAACCACGTGGAGGATTCCTACGTACCATGCCTTAGCACAGATCAAAGTCCCCATAGTTCGGGTATACAGTTTAACGTCATGCGGGACAGGGGAATTTGGGTCTTATGCTCTGAGGCGGCCCATGGTGGTGGGACTTGAACCTCGTGGAGGCTTCCTACTTACCATGTCTTAGCACAGATCAGAGTCCCCATAGTTTGAGATTGATGGGGCTTACGCTCTGAGACGGCCCATGGTGGTGGGGCTTGAACCTCATGGAGGATTCCTACGTACCATGCCTTATCATGGATCAGAGTCCCCATAGTTCAAGATGGATGGGGCTTACACTCTGAGACGACCCATGGTGGCGAGGCTTGAACCTCGTGGAGGATTCCTACGTACCATGCATTAGCATGGATCAGAGTCCCCGTAGTTCAGGATGGATGGGGCTTACGCTCTGAGACGACCCATGTTGGTGGGGCTTGAACCTCGTGGAGGCTTCCTACGTACCATGCCTTAGCATGGATCAAAGTCCCTATAGTTCGTGATGGATGGGGATTATGCTTTGTGATGGCCCTTGGTGGTGGGGCTTGAACATCGTGGAGGCTTCCTACGTACCATGCCTTAGCACAGATCAAAGTCCCCGTATTTCGGGTATACATTTTAATGTCATGCGGGATAGGGGAAATTGGGGCTTACGCTATGAGGTGGCCCATGGTGTGTCATGGTTGGTACTCACTCTAAGCTCACTGGAGTCATGCTGAGTGTGAGAAACAAGAGTTTGCATGGACCTGACGATCACGCCGCGAAGGGTGCGTCTATGGGGAACGAAGAGGGGCTTACGCGTTGAGCGACCCATGGTGCCAGGACTTACTCCAGGATGGAGGCCCGAGGGAGACAAAGTGCAGCAGGAGAGGGATTTGGGACCGAATAAAGGAGGATCCCCATTTCTCATCACATCCTCCGCTGGCCTTGGGGACTGAAGATGAAAGGAGGGAGCACCATTCCCCACCATGCCCTTGGCTGGCCTTGGTTCCGAGGGAGTGAGGAGGAATAGGGGCACTGACTCTTGGAAGGGAGGCTAAAGGCTTACAACAAGGTGGATGCCCTTCCCCACGGACAAATGCCTCTCCAATAAATCACCCCCTATGAGGGATGACCCCACCATCCCCGTGGAGACAAGCGGGCGTGGAGAATGTCTGAGGCGGGGGGACCCTGCGTGCGAGGCATGGGGCCAGGTCACAGTTTAACATCATGTGTTGAGGATGAGGTGCTTGGCAGTTTAACGTGATGTATCTCTGACGAGGTGGATTGGCTCCGCACCCCTAGGACTTACATAACCAGTGCCCTCTACCCCTTGTGGAAGGGAAGGCATCAGCAAGGCTATACTAAGGGGGTGTCGTGGGGCGAACCATCGAGGGGTCCACGTTAGCGTGACTATGCGAATAAGAAATAGTCGTTAGTGAGCCTATGCGAAGAAGCATGAGGTGGAGCAACGCAATGGTAAGGATTGTCCAAGGGAAATTGAAGTTACTTCGTACGAGCCGAGAAGGCCGTATGGGAAAACCATCTATGATACAAATGCCTGGGGTGCACAAGACACCTGCAAATGGCACCCGGAAGGAGGGAATCGGGTACTTGTGCACAGGAGGTGCCCGGGGAGCACCGAGGTGAAGGGCGTCGAAGGATTGCACCCATCCCTTGGGGATGCGCAAAATGATGGGAGCCTGGTGCGGAAAGCCCTGGGTTGGCGCGAAATCAGTGTTGGTTGCACGAAACAGGGGGGATGAGGCTTTGCGCGCGATGAGAAGGGATTGCGCACAAGGGGAAAAATTACGCGCAGGAGGCAAGGGCTACGCATATGGGTAGGGGCACACAAATGCAGGGATTGCACGCAACTGACCGGCCTGCATGCAATGTAATGAATTGCGCGCAGGGGGGCAGACCCTGAGGGGGCGGGATTTTAGTCTAATCTAGGGGGATCTCACGCGAAGGCGGTTCTCGAGGCGACTTGGCGCGAAAAAGAACCCTACTTGAAGGCCATGTTGTACGTGCACGGAATGGAAATTACATGCATGAGAGGCGGTTTGAATTCTTCAACCCCGAAAAGGAAGGGGGTCGCCTTCTATTTATAGGCACCAATGGTGAAGAATTCAGGGTGGCACGAAATATTTGCGCGCCGGAGGTGGGGGCGCTAAATATCACCACGCGGGGTGTGGGTGTGAAATTATTTCGCGCCGGTGCCGGGTCTTTTCATGAATCCCGGTGCCTTCTGCACGGGACAACTTTTTTCGTGCGCTTCACCCTTTTTTTCGTGCACCACTTCCGGGCCCTCCAGACCGGGCCTCCGGGTCTAAATATGAATTCACTTTTTCATTTCGGAACTTTCTCCAGTGCTTAAGCACTTTTCGACGTCTACAAATAACCTCCCTCGGAATTGTATCGGTGAGGGTTTGCAACGATCGGATTCTGAGGGAAACGCTAAAATGTAGGGCCCGTGGGTCGCTGGCGTGCAAAAAATCGAGTGGCGCAAAAAAACCCGGTTAGGCGCGGAACCCTCTTTTTGTTCGGGTGCAGAACCCCGACTTAGCCTATAGAATCCGCCATGGGTCCCATCCTCCGTACGGAGTTTCTCGCGCAATAAGCTTATAGCTCTCATGCATGAAATTTCTTCCCTTCTTGTGTGAAAACCGCTTGGCTGCACGCAATTCCGCCAAGATTTAGCGGCCTTTTACACGCAAACCCGGGATTTTCCACAAAACACTCTGAGATTTCACGCAAGCCGCTGATTTTACATGCCCGAATCCTAGATTCCACGCCAACCTTCCAGATTTCGTGCAGCACTTTTGAACACTTAGTTGAAAGAAGATGGCTGCAAACTAGGTTGATGAGGGGGAGGCTTCTGCATGCAGAGCTGAGATGGCTGTGAACCCGGAGGTTTACGACGCAAAGAGGGTGGTCTCCAATAACCACACCCTCTCCAACATGCTAAATCCCGCCCAGAAACTATATGCCTTATCTGGTAATCTGTCGTTGTGGGACTTTGAAATTCTGGAGGAGGTCCCCCTGCCGGGCTTCGAGGTTGATACCCCGCGGTCATGGGTGACCCACGAGGACGACCTTCCTTGATAAAACATCACCAAAAACGGTCTTCCTTCCATAGAAACCAGGAACATGGATGTATATGTCATGAATCCCAGGACTAGGACCATTGCTGGGGGTGATCCTATTGCGGAGAACTCACTAACCCTCTACGCGAGCACTTTCTGTCAGAGCATCACTGACAGGACCAAAGGCTGGCTGCAGGACTGGGATCTGCAGTCTGGAGGCAACTTCACCAGAGAGTGGGCTTGGGCGTACTAGGTTCGCCACACATGCGACCAATTTGGGGCCGAGCTGTGGCACATCGGTCTATTCGAGGCAGTGTGGACATCACAGTTCCACTTCTACCGGTAGCCTGAGCTCGGACCAGAGTTGTTCAGTCAGTGGTACCCTAACACCAACACATTCTATCTTCACCATGGGGAAGTCAACATCAGTCTCTGGGACATCCACTGCATCGGAGGCATCCCTTTGGAGGGCCATCAATACAACAAGTTCCTCCGGTCGATGAATATCTGGGGTGATAGGTCTCGAACCCCCATACTGATGTGGCACCTGCTAGAGTTGGCCAAGGAGAGGTGGAATGTCAAGGACTTCCTGAAGGAAATTGCCTAAAAGGAATGGTTTAGCCTGTTCATGGAGAAGGACCCGGAGGTCAAGATGCCAGGGCAGGGAAAGAGGTGTCCAACCGCGGTTCAGAGGAGCAAGAGGAGATTATAATGGAGGATCCTGGAGGTGGGGAAATACCAATAATGGGGCTACAACATTAATGAAGCCCTATACCTGAATTTCTGGTACGCTGGATTCCTCGCCACGTTCTTGAGCGGGTGGCTCTTTCTGGTACGGGACACAAGGATGGGTGTCTGCCCAGCGACTCTGGTGATGGCGGGCATCATGGCTTCCAAAAAGAGGTTCAACCTGGGGGTCCCCGTTCTGGCTCGGCTGTACACCATATTAGGGTGAATCTCGAGAGGGGGATCGCCTAGGAGAGTATGTGTCCCCTTCTAGATCTTCCATGGTTGGGTTTCAGCTCACTGTGGTGGCTACACCTTCCCAAATTCCATTCGTCCCCCGGGTAACGGCCTGTGACCCTCTCTTCTGAATATTTCTGGGGTCATTCCAATGATGCTCAATGAGGAGGGGGTACAGATCATGATTGGTAACCATGCCAACTTTACCTTAATCCCATTCACTACCCCAAATGGTCATCTGGTAGAAGACGGTCAAGGCTCGCTGTAGTAGAAGGAATACTTCCAAAGCATAAGAGGTGGGGTACTCTTGGCCCGGATTGATGGGAAGATTTTCTGCAAGCCTTATGTGCCATCCCTGTTCTCTAGGCAGTTCGGATGCCTCTAGCGAATGCCAAATAGGGTATACATAGATGTCTAAGAGGAGAGACATCCCTGTGTTCTTTGTTAGCTGTGACTGATGTTCACAACCCACGACTCCGGTGACATCATCACTTTTCCTCCCACCAGAGCCGATGCAGGCCTCTCAACTGAGTATGCTGAAAATTGGACCATAGCATACCCTAAGGGGCTTCTGCGGAAGCGATTCCAGCATCTCAAGGTTGTCAGTGCGGAACCTCGACGGCGAGGGAGCAAGCAGGGTGCTGCTAGAGGAGGAGAACCACAATTTCCCCAGGTAGCGGGGCCTACACAGGCCGGGACCTCAGAGGCGGGGGAATTGCATGGCGTGGCCGCACCCTCATTGCCTGGAGAAGGAGGGCCCCACGGAGCGGCCAGTGAACTTACTGGGAAGCAAATAATATACCTGCTTCAACCTTCCTAGGATGTCATCTTCCCTGCGCTGTGATCAGATTGGATAACCCCGCAGTAGTCAATGAGTACTGAATCCCTCTGGCAGAAGATAGTGTGAGATGGGATCCAGCTGCTGGAAGTCGGGATTGTCTGAGTCACCGATAGAGTGGACTTCCACTGGCAGCATGCATACCTGATGGTCATGGACACATATGCACACCAACGAGGTCGGCGTGTGGAGCCACCTCTCTTGGTAAAGGTGATGCTCAGCCAGGAACATGATCCGGAGAGGATGCCGCTGGGGGAATATGATGGCGATGAATTAGAGGGCGATGAAACAGGTGATTGTCCTGAAAGAGAAGGGGGAGGTGAAGGAGAAGGAGAAGGAGAGGGAGAATGGGAGTCTGAAGGTGAAGGGTCGCAAGGGGCGTCCCACCAAGGGAGTCTCTAGGAAAGCGGTGAGATCATCAGCTCTGACATGGATGTGACCGAACTGCTCGAGGTAGGCTCTGTCCCTTATCTTCCTCTATGTTCTCTTTCATTTGAAATCCATTAATACACTTTTTATCTCTTACGCAATAGCATATCGGCGCTGATCAAGCTTCTCCGGCCGAAGGAGGGGAGGAAGCGTCAATAGGGCAAGGCAGGGCACCGACGCTTGTTATCAAGCTAACCAGTGCTGAGGGATCCCCTGCCATGACAGCTCCTGTAGAGGCCTGAGCAATAGAGGCTGATGCCTTGGGCTCCTATATGTTCCTTTCTTTGACACCGGTACTCACTATCGGTGGACTCAACTGATCAGGGTGCTCCTTGTCTATACAGTGATCACGGTGCTGGAGGCTCGTCGGGCTGCTGAGCCCGGGCCATCTGTTTGCATGCTGATGGAAAATGTACTGCCCCATCCAGGACATGCCTCCAAAACTGAGTTGGCTTCGGCAATTGGTGAGTAGGGAGTAGTGAACATCGGTGGTGCTGCTGTCGGGGTAGGGCCGGAAGTTGATGTAGGTGCCACGAGAGCCTAGGGGAGAGAGGAAGGTCACCCAGATGTTGAGGAACCTATTCCCCTGGGAGGAATCCCTGAGGAATACCCTTCTGCTGCCCTGTTGGTTGTCTTCCCCATCTATCGGCTTGCCGATCCCGAAGAATTTGACGATTCAGATTCTGAAGCGGTCGAGGAGAGTCGGATGACGTGACACAAAGGATTTAAGTGCATCCAACGTTTCCTCAATCATCCCCAAATGGAATGGCTGAAGCAGATGGGGTCACTTCACACCTGGATGCACTTTCTATGTGCTGGAGGGGCAGATGCTCAATGTCTTCATCTGGCGGTCCGTGATTACATGGCTGAGAGAATGAGGGAGAGCAACCAGCGCACCAACGTCATTCGGTTCCAGGAGGAGTCGGGGAGTACCCGGGCATTTATGAAAGCGGAGCAATAGGTATGATGCCTCAAGGAACAGGCGAAGGAGCATGAGGTGTTCATAACAACCTGCTCTAAGCTTGTGCAGTAGTTGAGGGCCTATCTGGAAGATGCTCGAGATCAACTCATAGAAGCGAGTCGTCAGGTGACCGAGCTCCAAGCTGAACAGGCGCGGGCACAGGCCAGGGCCAACGAACTATGCTTCACAGCTGCTGGTGAAGAAAGAGTTCTTAGGAGATGGGAGCCAGTTCTGGAGGCCACCAGATGAAAGGTGGCGGCGTTGGAGAGGTCTATCCTGGAAGACGACCCTTATGGGCCCTGTTTTGGCTGCACCCATACACTTGTCCCACCTTACTGCTTTCTGCTCTTCTGAATTGTAAGTATAGACAAATTTACTTTCCCTCTTTCTTGACATACTTGTACCTTTGGTTTATCACGCTCAACCATAATCCCGAAATAAATATCAATGCATCCCTAAGCTCACATGGGCCATGATAATCAAAGGAGGCTCTTACTATCACTTTGTTCTATTATGGGAGCATCAACCAGGCTTCTGGCATTTGAAATTTGAACTCGGGTTCTCGAGGAGACGAGGGAGGCCCAACCAAAGGCAGAGGACCTCAGACCAGTCGATGTATCGTCTTCTCAATGTAATCTAGTGCACAAGCGGGGCAATTTTAGGGGAATTCGAATCAGTCCGAACATAGAGAAATGAAAAATGTGAATCATGTTACCCAAATTAAGAACACTATGGGAGGGGCGTGACGATGGAGGATAGTTGTTGATTGTGGAAAAAACACAACATCTATATCGCATTAGCCTGAAATGGTGACAACACACGAGGGACGACTGCTGACCATGTTCGTAACATGGGACCTAACTCAAATATCATCGATCAGTCTTCCAGAACGTTGGCCCAGGATGGCAGGCGGACCATAGGTCGAGCATCCAAACTATTAAGGGGTCCCTCCAAACATGACCAGTCTTCCGGAACATTGGCCCAGGACAGCAGGCAGACCATATGTTGAGCATCCATACTATTAGAGGGTCCCATCAAACATGAAAGAGGATGAAGATTAGAATAAATGGGAACACAAAGCATGGAAATCGAAGTGATGGTTTGTTCGCATGGAATCCATCACTCCCAAGATTACGCCACCATGGTGGATGCACATTAGGCGGACATATTAATCTGGTCATGGATCATCCCTAATTTTAGATAGGACCTCTCTGGTGAGGGAAATGTCACCTTCCAACGTCATTATGTCGCATCCCTAACTTATTAGGGGAAATTTATGCAGTTACACAACTCCCTGAGAAGTCAGGAAAAAGGGAAGACAGTGAGGGGGGGATAGACTTGTGATTCTTGGGGCTGGACCTAAGAAGAAATGTCCGGGCGTTCCTACGTATCCCATAAGGATGGGAATCAAGCCGCACATAGTTCTGGAAAGGATCTCAGTTTAAGGTCTTAGAACTCGAACCAAGGATGAGTAAGGAAAGTAGTAGACACACAATAAGGTGGTTATGAAACCCAACATGAAGGAGGACATAATCCCTACTTACCATGTGTTCCCTGGGGAAGTGTTCCGGTCAAGGGACCGAACACAAAAGTTAGGCTGGGCCCGTGGGGAAGTGCCCGAGCGCTCCTACGTATCTCATGAGAATGAGAATCAATCCATACGTAGTTATTGGAGGGTGGCACGACACGGTATGGTACCTGTGCAAAGGATGAAAGGGGCGTGTGGGTCTAGCCCTCACACCAAAAGAAGCGGCATTTGATGTATCTTGTTGGTCCTTTAAGGTGAATGGTTTTTCTTTTGTGGAGCGACTGGCCTAGGGTAGAAATTCCTGGCATCGCCACAATAATCAAGCCGTATACGGGCATTGAAAAATGGTATTGTAAATGACCGATACCCAATGTTATGTTCTCCATGGAGAGGTCATCACAATGCAGTGTCATTTTCCATCATGCGGCTGAGACGACATCAAAAATGTTTAGGGTCACGTGGTAGGACCAACCAGCACAGTTTAAGGTCATATGGATTGGACCTGGGGGAATGCGCATGACGCGATAAGGCATATCCTATGTGGATGAGGACATAATCCCACACCATCACTGTGCGTGATTCTGGGAGAGGAGCCTTGGGACAAGGGGCCAGTGAGGGTCAGAGGATAAGGGGTAGGAGACACTAGCCTCCAGCTGAGATGGGCCGAAAATGCAATGTCCGGGTGACCCCACATATCCCATGGAAATGAGGGTCAAGCTGTACATGGATCTTAGAGAAGATCCCAGCCTATAGTCTTAGCTCTCGGATCGCAGGAGCCCTGAGAGACGCCGTATTGCAGCTTTGTCTGCCTAACGTGTGGAGGTGCACTGAGGGTTAGTGAAAATAGTGTTGAGATTCCACCTGAACATGATGGGGTGGAACATAATGTCAATCATGCAACCAGAATTCAGGGCCTGAAGGGGATAGCGTGACAAAGAAGGATTACCGCTGACCATGTTTGCAACACAACATCCTGTTGTGTTAGCCTGAAATGGGGGCAAACAAATGAGAATCGACCACTGGCCATGTTCGCAACATGGGATTTGTATCAATTTGTTGTCCAAAACCCTCGAGGGAGTTGGCCCCTAATGGTAGGAGATCTTTTAGGCATTGTATCCAGGCCGTTTTTAGGGGTCCCTATGGGTGTGAAGGATAATGGGGGCCTGAATGAAGGGGAACACGAAGCCTGACAAGTGGACGGAACTTGCCTAAGTTGAATCTGACACTCCAGGTCCAAGACTAGAGTACTCTAAACACATTGGAGGACCACTGAAAAGGGTTGAGGGGCTCAATTTGAGAGCGGCCAAAAGATGGAGGATTCCTGGGAGAAGGGGGCATGGCACCGAAAACCCAGGACCACACCTATATATCCCCCTCATAGAGAGGGACAAGCCAAGAGGACGATGTGACCAGGAGATCATGGGATCTATTAAGATATGGGGATATACCTGAAATCTAGGTGTTCAGGCGGTCCTACGTGTCCCATAAGGATGGGAATCAAGCCACACGTTGTTCTAGAAGCACAGTTTAACGTCATGTAGTACGATGAGATGCATCTCTTCCAGGGATGTTTATGGCATGATGAGTAATCCTCCATGAATGAGGACATAATCCCACACCCCACTATACAATCCCACAAGAGGGAACCTGGGCTGGGGGCCCGAGAAGGCCAAGGGGCCTAAGGCTGGGCCTCGGTCAGGAGGGCCTGACAAGCTTGCAGTTTAACGTATTGCAGTGAGGACGAAGGCTAGGGAAAGTCTCACCCGAGGATGTGTACGACACAGTGAGGAACCCAACGTGAATGAGGAAATAATCCCACACCATACCATACAATCCAGAGAGGAATGTGGCTAGATTCCAAGAAGGCCAAAGGGCCTGAGCCGGGCCTCGGTCAGGAAGGCCTGACTATCTTGTAGTTTAACATCATGCGGGACGAGCATGCAGTTTAAGGTCATGCGAGACCATAGGGGCCCAAATGTAGGACCAAACACAGTTTAAGGCCGTGCAGGACCAAATGATGTTTAAAGTCATGCAGGACCTGATGTAGTTTAGGGTCATGCGAGACCAGACGCTCAGGCAAAGTACTACTTGAAGAACTTGGCATTGGTGGGAGGAGTTATATGCTCACAATCCATGGTCACTAGGGAGTATGCTCCATTGGGATAAACCTTATGAACAATGAAAGGCCCTTCCCATTTGGGCTCCAACTTGGGTGGTTTCCTGCCGGGGATCATTGGCACTCTGAGGGCCAATACCAAGTCACTTTTCAGGAAAGAGCAGAGGAGAACCTTCTTATTGAAAGCTCGTTCCATCCTACTTTGATGCCTCTCTAGGTTGTGCAAGGCACGAATCCTATTTTCCTCCAGTGCTTCCAATTCCGCTAGACAGATTTCATCCACCCTATCCAGCGCTTTCTGGCCATATACGGCTGTGCGCAATGAGGGAAATTGAATCTCAATGGGTAGGAAAGACACTGTTCCGTAAACCAGGGAATATGGGTTCACCTGGGTGGAATTACGGGTCATCGTCCGATAATCCCAGAGGGTGTTGGGGAGCTTATCCGGCCAAATTTTCTTATTCTGACCAACTATTTTCTACAAAATGTTAGAGAGGGTTTTATTGAATGCCTCAATCAGGCCATTTGCTTGCGCGTGATAGCAGGAGGTATGGTTGGAGTGAATGTTGTACGTGGCATACAATTTCTTCAGCTCGACTTATCGGAAGTTAGTGCTGTTATCGGTGAGGGCAGCGTGAGGGACTCCAAACCGGTGGATGATATTGGAGCTCATGAAGTCAATTATGGAATGGGCATTGACCTCCTTGAGTTTAACTTCCTCTTCCCACTTGAAAAATAAATCCGTGGCGGTCAGGATGAACCTGCATTGGCGAGCTGTGACCGGTGGGTATGGTCCTACGACATCTAGTCCCCACACCACAAATGGCCAAGAGTAATTGGTGGAGTGGAGAGGTTCTAGCAGACGATGTAGGAAATTAGCATGCACTTGAAACACATGACATCTCTTGGAAAACTCGATACAATCGTGGATCATAGAGGGCCAGAAGTACCCCAGTCTCTGGATCTGATGGGACTGCTTTGGCCCAGCCTAGTGGGTACCGTAGGAACCAGTATGAAACTATTTCATGACCTATGGAATCTTCACTCCTTGGATGCAATGGAGAAGAACACCATTGAAACTATGCTTATAGAGGATCTTCTCAAGACTGGGACCACTTTGGAGGGTAAACTGCAGCGCGTGGCATCTGATTCGCTCGCACTCGTCCTGATCAGCCAGAAGGCAACCATTTTTGAGATACTCGAAAAAATGGGCTCTCTAGTTGGGGGTCGTTTCAACCACTACATCTGAAGAGCCTGGGGATCCTGACATGGAGGCACTGATGGTAAGATGGTTTACCCGTGGGTCGTCATCATCCTCTGGGGTGATGGGATCAATGACCCTTCGGTGCGCCACGTGGATAATCAGATCATCCTGTTCGGGCTCTGCAAGAAACGCAACCAGGCTGGCCAAAGCATCTGCTCGACCGTTCTGTGACCAAGGGACATGGATAACCTATGGCTGAGAAGGGAACTGGGCCATTATCCAGAGGGTGCGCTCTAACAATGGTATGAGCTCTGGCTTCTTGAAAACATAGTTGCCATTGACCTTCTTGATGACCAGCTCAGAATCTCCTTTCACATGAAAATGGGGCTTGTCGATCTCAAGGGCTAGCTCAAGACCAGTAATGAGAGACTGATACTCTACCTCGTTTTTGGTGTATCCTTCGGACAAAAAGAATGAGTACGGAAGAATGGCTTGATCCGGGGAGATAA
The DNA here is from genome assembly GCA_963277665.1 of Viscum album. Lineage (NCBI taxonomy): Eukaryota > Viridiplantae > Streptophyta > Magnoliopsida > Santalales > Viscaceae > Viscum > Viscum album. The sequence continues at coordinate 2,074,263,474 of OY728128.1, read as the reverse complement.
AGACGACACCCAGACCCACTCTGTTTAGCCTAGGATCGTTGAGCCTCCTACCAATGGGGCTCCGGGAGGCACTGTCAAAGTGCATCTGCCAACATGGGATGACTTGATCGACTGAGAGGACTGCCTCATCAGGAAAATCCAGGTCCATTTACTGGTTTGAAAAGGTTGGATGGGTAGCTAGAAAGTCTTCCAAGGTCCTCCCCTTGATTGCCTTCTGGGATATGAACCTGATGTCAAACTGCTGTAGGATCACCACCCACTGCGCTAGTCGGCCAGTCAACATGGGGAGATTCAGGATGTACTTCAGCGGGTCTACTCGAGAGACCAACAGTACCTCGTGGTGCTACAGGTAATTCCGCAGCTTTTGCACAGCAAATACGAGCGCAAGTTAGCTTTTATTGATGGGGGATTATCTAGTCTCTGTATCGAGGAGTATGTGGCTGAGGTAGTAGAGGCTGTTCTCTGTCCCCTCATTGTTCTTCTGGGAGAGAAGGGCACTGAGGGATCATTCCAGGGCGGTGACATAGAGAATCAGTGGCTTCCCAGAGACAGGTGGCATCAAGACCGGAGGTTGTAGCAAATATTGCTTGATTTCCTCAAAGGAGGTTTGGAACTCCTCATTCCACTCGTAAGTGGTGCCCTTCTTCGTGACCCAAGAAAAGGGCTTACACTTGCCGGCCAGATTCACAATGAATCAACGTATGTAGGATAAGTGGCCTTGAAGACCTCGAAGCTCCGGAATATTGCTCGAGGGTGGCATCTGGATGATTACCTTGATCTTTTCTAGGTTGATCTCGATGCCCTGGTACCAGAAAACAAAGACAAGAAACTTTCCGGAGGTGACCCCAAAGGCACACTTCAACGGGTTCATCTTCAGGTGGCGGGAACGAAGGAAACCAAATACTTTCTCCAGGTCCTTGAGATGGTCCTGGCACTGGAGAGATTTGACCACTAGGTCTTCTATATAGCATTCCACCATTGTCCCAAGGATTGGCTTAAATATGCGATGCATGGCCTGCTGATGGGTGAAACCCGCATTCTTCAGGCCGAATGACATGACCTGGTAACAGAAATTACCTTGGGGCTCCCTGAAAGTGGTAAATTCCTCATCCTCGGGGGCTATATGGATCTGATTATATACAGATTAACCATCCATGAAGGAGAGGGCTTGGAATCTGACCGTAGCGTCGATCAACAATCCTGTCACTAGAAGGGGAAAATCATTTTTCGGAAAATGGCGATTGAGATTGCAGAAGTCGATACAAACTCTGATCTGCCCATTCTTCTTACTGACTAGTACAATGTTGGCTAACCACTTGGGGTACTAAACCTCCTTGATGAAGTTTTCCTTTATAAGCTTGTCAACTTTGGCCTCGACCATGTCACAGTGAGACGGATGCATCTTTCTGGGAGGCTTCTTGAACCCGTGATGGTTTGTAGGGAGACCAAGGCGGTGGACAGCTACCTAAGGATCTAGTCCTGGAATCTCATCGTAACTCCAAGAAAACACATCACGATGTTTTTTGAGGAATTCCACATACCGCTACTACTCCTCGAGGGACATAGCGGTGCTGATCAATGTGGTTCTCGGATCAGCCTCGCTTCCGAGGTTCACCTGTACCAACTTGTCGATCGTGGTAGATAAACCGTCCTCAAAGGTAGGGGGAGTGTCCTCTATATCTTCTTCTCCACTTATGGAGGGATCATCCATAAGGGGAGCTGCTTAAGAGCTATCAAACCCTGATGGGTGGTTTCTACCCGCTTGTGCGGCCATGGTCATTACATCCGGGCACTCTGGCGCCGCTGAGACCATGGATATGAAGGCTGTCGGCCCAATCCCATCTGGTCTTCAGCCTAAGGGGCCACGATTGATAATATCAAAGCAGTAGTGGTGCGTCGGCCGGAGCCGACTTATCCCAGCCCTGTGAAATAGACAAGTATGATGGACTGTCGTTTCCATGAGGCAGACATCTCGATACCTGACGGGAGTGGGAGGCTACATGATCACTATTTCCTGGTTCATATAAGAATACGAAGTGATCCTCCGACGCTGCCTAGATTTGGGAGCATGATTCCCCCTTATCCCAAAAATCAGTAAGCACTGCCCCATATCGGGGGTTGTGGCCTCCAACTGATGGATCGGGAAGACATAGGAATCATTCAGGCCTGTCTAAGGGTCAATCGTAGTAGCAACGGGCTCAACCCCACTTTCCTGGACTTTCTTATCCTTGATCTTGTAATAATCGGCATCCAAGTAGTGGGCTTTGCAAGAGGCGAAAGGAGATGCATCACCTTGGAGTACACCTACCCGACCATTAAGGGAGTACATGAGGCATTGGTGATATGATTAGGGGATGACCGCATGTAGATGGATCCATGGCCTACCCATCAATGCATTGTACGCGATGTCCTGGGAGACAACCATGAATTCGGTGCTGGCAACCAGACCACCGAACTGGGTCTTCAGGTAGATCTTGCTGACTGGGGTCTATTTTTTCCTGTCATATCCCTAGATCCTTAAATCAGAGGGAGTCAGATCATCCTCGGATAGCCCTAGCTTCTGTAGTTTTCGTGTCGGGATAAGGTTGATCCCAGAGCCAGTGTCAACGAGACAGCGGCGAACCTCCACGCCATTGAACTGGCCAGTGATGTACAATGGATGAACGTGCCCCTGTATGGGAGGGTCTTTGTCTTCACTAGAGAACAAGATGATGGCATGACATTCGACATTCTCAACTACTTCAGCATGGAAGGTTTCTGCAGCTGCTACTTCCGTATCAAACTAGATTGGGCTTCTTAAAGCCTCAGCGAGTGCTTCGCGCATATCTGGCGATAGGCGAAGGGGTTCAAGGATGGATAACCTTGCTGGGATTCTGGTGAGGTGCTTCAGAACATCATACTTCCACGCCAGGTGCAAACCTCTGCCTACAGTAGGCCACTCTGCGACTGTAGGCATGGTGGACCCTATCGGCTGGACCGACGACTGACTGGTACTGGGGACATCCCACTACTCACTAGTCAGAGCTTGGAGGGTAGCTACCAGATGAGGACTGGGTGACTGAGATTGGCCTGTGGCTGGGCAAAGCTGAGCAATATGGCTGAAGTGGCTCTGCCTGATCCAGTAACACAAATAGTGGCAGAAGAGGGCATGTCGACACCGGATGAAGAGGTTGTGCATGCTGAGTTCTACACTGGACCTGCTGTCTAGTCTCAGCGGCGTGCAAGACCTGGCTAGAGGTTCCAACTGATGTGCCCCAGTGACCCATATGGTCGCGGTTCTACCAACGTTGGCATCGGTTGGGGACATTGGGGAGGCTCGTCTGGCGCTCCCCCTCTTCGGGAGTCATATAGGGATTTACCAACTCGACGGTGTTAATCAAAGAGTACCCTTGACTGTCACTCGATGAATCATCCACCACTAGGAAAATTATGGGAGGTATGCCCATATCCGGGGGTATGAAGTCACCGAGAGTGCGGGACGACAATGACATTGGAGGGGCATACTGATTTTCTTGCGATGCCGATGTTTTCTATTCTGGGAAGAGGTCGGCTGAGACGATGATGCCGAAGTGGTGGCCACAGCTTCTGAAGGCTCCAGCTGATTCAGGAATGCACGGATAATTCCATGAGCATGGGAAACCATCTTGCAAGCCATCCAGTCATTATACTTCTAGGACCTACAGTCAGGAACCTGCTTCCACTTGCCTCCGTTATCGCTACTGCTATCTGATCTCACAAAGACACCCTCCACTTGTACCGGGGCTGGGCCCAACCTGACTATGTTGTTGTTAAGCTGGTCCTGGAGCCAGTCCTTGAACACATATCATTTCTTGATGGTGTGCCCCAGGATCCGGTGATAAGGGAAGTAGTTAGGGTGATCAGTGAGATGCTCCTCTTCCAGCTTCCGACACTCGGGTAGTCGCACCATTTTCTACTATAAGGTGCTACATAAGTAGCCGGGGACATGAGCCTCGTCGAATGAGTGGGTCTGATTCCTTCTATCCGAAAAGGGGGGTCTAGGGGCCTGACCCTGATGGGGGGCTAGAGGATCCTGCTGAGGGGGCGAAAATTGATTATCCCGCCTAGGTGGCGCGTTATGCAGAGGTGCCTGCCGATTCTGGGGTGAGCGCTGGTGGGATAGAAACTGTGCCCACGGTTGAGGGCCTCTACGAGGATATGGAACTAGCTCCACTGGTAGCAACTCTAGCTGCCTGGGGGCCTCTATCTGGGCCACGATGGCAGGCTCGGCTCTGGCAGCTCTCCTTGCTAGAATTGTAGGGGGCATAAGGCATGCCTGGAAAGCCTATTATATAGCTTCCTCGAGGCGTTTGGACTTATCTTAGAAGTATCAGAACCCTCCAGGATAATTATGAGTAATAAGGGAGGGAACCAGTTCCGTCTTGACATTCCCCACACACATCATCAGTAATTTCTCCGGAGTCAGTGGCATGTCAAGGGAATATGTGAGCCCCTTCCACCGGGAGATAAAGTCCGTGACTCGCTCATTGGGCCTTTGATTGCACCTCAAGAGGTCTGCGATGTTCGTCTTCCAGGTGGTAGAGCTGAACTGGTAAAGGAACTGCCTATGAAGGTCCTCCCAGCTTTTCACGAATCCCATGGGGAGCTAGCTATACCAAACAAAAGTCAGCCCCTCCAGCGTCTGAACAAAGCAACTGAGCTTGGAGGCCTCCTACTGCGCTGAAGTCTCTAACATAGGCCCAAACCTCGAGTTGAAGTGGGCCAGGTGCTGTGGTGGGTCCCCCATCCCATTAAAGGGGGAGAAAGTGGGATTTCCAAATCCCGGGGGTGCCAGCATGTCATCCAACCATGCCGGGTATAGCATGCCATCGGGTGGGACAACCACTTGTTGCATTTCCAAAGCTTCCAAGCGGGCAATGAGCACCACCATCAGATCTTATGGGAGCAGGTCCCTGTCCTGACGAGGATCCCTAACCACGAGTGCATTGTTGGGCTCTTCAATGTAGTAGCTGAGCTCAGCGGCTCGTGGAGCGGCTGGTGGGGTGACCCTTGGGGCGGCTGGAGGAGCCTGAACAGGGTTCCCTGGGTGGTCGCACCGTTCAGGAGGGTTCGATGAAACATACCGTTCCCTCTTTCCATGGGCTCCAGATTCTACCCTGTCAGCGAACATGGCATGATTAGGGGTTCCTGGGAGAATCACGCAGGGGGTTATTTGTTCCTGCCCCTACTGCCTCGGCCTAGGATCACTTTAGTCAGGTCACTGCTCTACAATGCATTCAGCCAGAAGTTCATCGACTAAATTCTTCTACTCGGCAAGCTTCTGACACAGCATGACCTTCTTAGGGTCCTCTTCCATCTTCTGCACTGAGACCGAAGGGTCGGAGTGCTTGACAGCTCCAACATGCTCTTTGCCTTTACTGACATTTCGGATTAGTACCAGTGACTCATTGGGCGTAGGGAGACCTAGGAGGTTCCTCTGATGGTGAGTAATCCTTCCTGATGGGTCCAGTGGCATCACATCCTCAGGGGGGACGTTCCCATCAAGAAGTCCCAACTCATTCGACTCTCCTATCAGATCGGTCATGTTGACTTCCACTCTTCTTGGGGAAATGTACTCACTACTGCCAAGTGATTCAGGAGGCCAACAAATATCATTGAATAGGAGGGAATCATACTTCCCCCAGCCATGGACTTGCACGTGGAGGGTAGCCTCCTCGACAAATATGAGGAGTACTTGAAAAATCTGAATGCACTATTGTTGGAGGGCCCTGTAGTGGCCAGGTGACTCGGGGTGTCAGACTACAGGGAGTGTGGCTAGGTCAACCAGGTGGCATTGTTCGCTGATTACTTCGAGGTTCTCTTGGATCCCGAGATAAGTCACCTATCGGTGGAAAATACGGAGGTGATTCACCGAGAGGGTCTAGAGTAAACATTCAAACTCCTCCGGGGTGAGTGATTCTGGCATACCAAAATTCGATCCTGCGACCAGACAAAACTTCTCAGGGAAGTGACCTGCCACGAGGATGGTCCAGAAGTTCCCCGGCTCAGATCTAGGGTCTATACTTTGATTACCCCACTCGTCAACTGAGGGTGGCTGAATAACTGGTGGCGACAATGAGGCAAACCGCTGGGACGGTAGGCTGGCTGGTGGAGAATACGACGAACAGGCTGATTGGACGCCAAATCTTGGGTTGTCCCCTGAGGATTGCAGCGACCTGGCTGCCATGTCACGATAGGATGGACCAGCGACCAGACCCCCTGGCACAATAGAAGTGTCTTCCGGGGGTGGGTTACGTTCTGGCTCTTCCATCATTGACCCCCAAAATAGCTCTGAGGTAGAGGGTGCTTCCGAAGATGACCATGGCGACTGCGTGGTTGGCCCCTGGAAGCATGCTGGGGTCTCGTCCTCCTTGATATACCTTCGGAGGGAAGCAGGGATCCTGTAGGCTTCACATTCCAGGAGCACGAGGCTGATGTGCCTCGTTCCTGCCCCATCCCTTAACTCGGAGGACTGAGGGGAGGTCTCTTGAGCTGAATCGTACTCCAATCTGAGTCTGAGAAGCAGACTAGCCTGATTCCCGTCTGGCCTTCCCCAGGATTCCTCTTGCGGTAGCGGCGACCTGCTATCCTACCTCTGGATGGTTCTTCAGGGCATGGCTGATTTCTGACATGGGTTCCTCTGGATATACCAATGCCAGGGTGGAGAAATTTCCCACCTGAGGAGGCCAGGGTGCGAGGGGAATCAGGACAAATGTCGAAAGGGACATGGGGAGGACCTCTATGCTGGCGAGTGACCGGACATGAAATGCCTCCATGCTCACTATTCATGGTAGGGGGAGTGACCCCGTACCCAGTGTAGTGGGTGTAGGAGAGACCCCCATATGGAGTGTTGCTGTCACAGGGAAGACCCTCACCTAGGTTAAAGGTGGAATGGGGAAGACCTCCAAGTCAAGATTGGAAGCAGGGAGGGCCTGCACCTTCCGTAGTGGTGGTGCGGAGTGAGCCTCCGTGCTGGGTGGCACTGCTGTGGATTGATCTTCGATGACCATCACCTGTGCCGACAACTAGGAGAGTCGAACAAACCTGCCCGCAGAACAGTTGGGGCCTCGATCCGGGTCAGGCGTATAGCTACCCCTGCTCAACATATGCAGGAATTTAAGGATATGAATCAACGGTGGATCGGGTCATAGTAGTCGCTGATGTTGATGCCCCACGACGAGCGTTTTATTCTCCTCGTGCCCGACGCTGGTGTCGGGTCAGGTGGATTGGAGCTAGTGGTACAGGTGCATGGACTACCTACTCCTCAGATCAGGGAACCGGGCGGCAGCGCTGATGCGGCCTGTTGGGGGCCCTTGCCGGGAGCCCTTGAAGCATGACTCCGATAGGTCTGACCCAGATACCTCATACTTCGTCAGCGTAGGGGAGGGAGCTGTCGAGGCACTTCGGGGACAAGCTAAAGAAGAGATTGAATGTTGGGGTGGTGAGTAGTGGCTCCCTGCGTGGCCCTTGGGGGCAGCGTGGATGGTGAGGTGCAACTTCCTCAAGATCTAGGTGGGCTATATCCCTGGTGGGGATGACCCCTTCCTCCTCGTACCTGCGTACAAGGTCATTAATTACCCTTCACTGGATAATCTCTGATGGGGAAAGGGGGCGTGGGCACCCATCAGTCGTGGCGGTCATGACTGTCGTGGAAGAGGAAAAACCGTACGGGAAGCCGCATTGATATTGCACCTGCCCCTATATCAGTGGGAAGGGGATCGAGCTCCAGAAGGAATGAATTGATTCCTAAAGCAGGGAGAGGAACTCATTAATACTGCTAGGAAAAGGAATTGAAAACTAGTGCCCCAGTTCCATTCTGTCTTCCACGGTTGTAAAGAGGGATCCATGCTGACAATGCCACAAAATGGAATTCTCAACGTCTGGACTGTCCCAACTTCTGGCAAGTTTCACGTCAGGTCTGCTCAGTGGGACCTGATACCAGATGACGAGGTCAGACGACATGCTTATCCCCTGATGTCCCGAACACTACTAGCCCCCAAGATGAGGAGAGGAACTTTATGTCGGGTTCACCATTTTATGTTTTCGACACTTTCACCGGGGCGCGTGCATCCGTCATGCAGAGGAAGCGATGCTGTTACCCCACATTCCCACTTTCCAAAGGCAGGCGGCATCCACTCCTTATTCAGGGATGTCTGCTCCTTGATCGAAACTAGATTATGGGATGTCAGTTCTTCCTTCCGTGGATTCCTCCTCGAAGCTCTCACCTATTCCAGGTCTCCCTCATAGATTTAAAACGTGGTTCGTGAAGCTCTTCCCAGCGCCATATCTTCATGGACACCAGTTAATTACGCAGCTTCTGTCAGGACCTTCCAGGGGGTCTGGTTAGGGCAGAAACCTTCGGTTAGGAGAGTAGTCACGTTGGGGCATCACTGGCATGTCTTGACGTTGGATAATTGCCAAGTCTGTCTTCTATTCCTTATGATAGGGCTTCTCGAGGGCACAAAAGCCTGATGCATCCCACATCAAATGCAGGCAATTATATGCCATAGGCATGTATCTGAGGTTTTCCTCAGCTTCCCATGTTTAACAGAGGGTATGCCATAAGTTTAACATCCAACAGAGATAGATCAGACTGATCAGAACACTAGCTAGAGTGGATCAGATTAAAGAACCCCCTGGAGGGAACACCGACGTTGGGGCCAACACGTGGGTGGCTTCCCAAATGCTGTGGAGGGGAATGAAGTGGCATGATCCCACCGGGATGTGGCGGCCTGGGTAAGAATCATAATGAATGATGGATTTGGGCTTGGGTCTCAAAGAAACTTCCTACGTATCCCCGTGGCAGGAATCAAAGTCCGTGTAGTTCGATGATACGATGGGACACCTGAAGAGGCGACCCGTGAGAATGGACGTAAGGATAGTACCTAGAGGAAGTATAATCTCCGGGTTAGGGCATGAGCTTCCTGAGACACGTGGGCTCGAGGGAGAGATTAGTATGAGACATGGGTGTTGGGATTCAACCTCATGGAGGTTTCCTATGTATCCTTGTGGTAGGGAATCAATGTCTTCGTAGTTCAGGTGACTGATACAGTTTAACGTCATGCAGGATGAGAATGGGGCTTACACCCTGAGGTGGCCCATGGTGGTGGAAAACCTATGTGAATGGGGGCCTAGGGTCCATGTGGATTGGGGCTTACACTCGGAGGTGGCCCAAGGTGGAAATGGGGGGGGGGGGGGGGGCTTGGCACACCGTCACAAAGATGGTTGTGGCTGATGGTTTTTTAGGATTGAACCTCATGGAGGCTTCCTACATACCATGCCTTAGCATGGATCAAAGTCCCCATAGTTCAGGATGGATGGGGCTTACGCTCTGAGACAGGCCATGGTGGTGGGGCTTGAACCTCGTGGAGGCTTCCTACGTACCATGCCTATGCATGGATCAAAGTCCCCGTAGTTCGGGATGGATGGGTCTTACGCTCTGAGACGACCCATGGTGGTGGGGATTGAACCTCATGGAGGCTTCCAATGTACCATGCCTTAGCACAGATCAAATTCCCTGTAGTTCAGGATGGATGGGGCTTACGCTCTGAGATGGCCCATGGTGGTGGGGCTTGAACCTCGTGGAGGTTTCCTACGTACCATGCCTTAGCATGGATCAAAGTACCCGTAGTTCGGGATGGATAGGGCTTATGATTTGGGATGACCCATGGTGGTGGGGCTTGATCGTCATGGAGGCTTCCTACGTACCATGCCTTAGCACGGATCAAAGTCCCCGTAGTTCGGGTATACAGTTTAACATCATGCAGGATGGGGGCATTTGGGGATTACGCTCTAAGGCGGCCCATGGTGGTAAGGCTTGAACCTCGTAGAGGCTTCCTACGTACCATGCCTTAGCATGAATCAAAGTCCCCGTAGTTAGGGATGGATGGGGCTTACGCTCTGAGACGGCCCATGGTGGTGGGGCTTGGACCTCATGGAGGCTTTCTACATACCATGCCCTAGCACAGATCAAAGTCCCCGTAGTTTGGGATGGATGGGGCTTATGCTCTGAGACGACCCATGGTGGTGGGGATTGAACCTCTTGGAGGCTTCGTACATACTATTCCTTAGCATGTATCAAAGTCCCCGTAGTTCGGGATGGATGGGGCTTACGCTCTGAGATGGCGCATGGTGGTGGGGATTGAACCACGTGGAGGCTTCCAATGAACCATGCCTTAGGACGGATCAAAGTCCCCGTAGTTTGGGATGGATGGGGCTTATTCTCTGAGATGTCCCATGGTGGTGGGGCTTGAACCTCGTGGAGGCTTCCTACATACCATGCCTTAGCACAGATCAAAGTCCCTGTAGTTCGGGTATACAGTTTAATGTCCTGCAGGATGGGGGAAATTATGGCTTATGCTCTGAGGTGGCCCACGGTGGGTCATGGTCGGTGCTCACTATAAGCTCATGGGAGTCATTCTCAGTGTGAGAAACAAGATGTTGTAGGGACATGAAGATCACGTCGTGAAGGGTGTGTCCGTGGGGAACAAAAAGGGGCTTACGCGTTGAGTGGCCCATGGTGCTGGGACTTACTACAGGATGGAGGCCCGAGGGAGACAAAGCGCAGCGGGATAGGGATTTGAGACTGAAGAAAGAAGGATCCCTGTTCCTAATCATGTCCTCTGCTGGCCTTGGGGACCAAAGATGAAAATAGGGAGCACCGTTCCCCACCACGCCCTTGGCTGGCCTTGGCGTAGAGGGAGTGAGGAGGAACAACGGTGCTGACTCATGGAAGGAAGGATAGGGGCTTACACCAAGGTGGCTGCCCTTACCTGTGGAAAAAAACCACTCCAATAAATCACCCCCCGTGAGGGATGACCCCACCATCCCCTTGGAGTCGAGCGGTCATGAAGAATGTCTGAGGCGGGGGGACCCTGCGTGTGAGGCATGGGGCCAGGTCACAGTTTAACGTCATGTGTTGAGGACGAGGTGCTTGGTAGTTTAACGTCCTGCAGCTCGGACGAGGTGGGTTGGCTCCGCACCCCTAGGACTTACATAACTAGTGCCCTCTGCCCCTTGTGGAAGGGAAGGCATCATCAAGGCTGTACTGAGGGGGTGTCACGGGGAAAACCATTGAGGGGTCCACGTTAGCGTGGCTATGCGAAGAAGCAATAGCCGTTAGCGTGACTATGAGAAGAAGCATGAGGCGGACCAACGCAATGGGAAGGATTGTCCAAGGGACCTGGAAGTTACTTCGCACGAGATGAGAAGGTCGTACGGGAAAACCATGTATGATACAAATGCCTGGGGTGCACAAGACACCTGCAAATGGCACCCGGAAGGAGGGCATCGGGTACTCTTGCACAGGGGGTGCCCGGGGAGCACTGAGGTGAAGAGCGCCGAAGGATTGCGCGAAGCCCTTGAGGCTGTGCAAAATGACGGGAGCCTAGCACGGAAAGCCTCGGGTTGGTGCGAAATCAGTGTTTCTTGCATGAAACAGGGGGGTGAGTCTTTGCGCGTGACGAGAAGGGATTACACACAAGGGGAAAAATTACACACAGGCAGCAAGGGCTGCACATAAGGGTAGTGGCGCGCAGATGCAGGGATTGAATGCAACTGACTGGACTACATGCAATGGAATGAATTGCGCGCAGGGGGGCAGACCCTGAGGGGGCAGGAGTTTAGTATACGCCAGGGGGATCTCGCACGAAGGCGGATCCCGGGGCGACTTGGCGCGAAAAATAACCCTACCTGAAGGCCATATTGCGCGCGTGCAGAATTAAAATTACGTGCATGAGAGGCGGTTCAAATTCTTCAGCTCTGAAAAGGAAGGGGGTCGCCTTCTATTTATAGGCACTGGTGGCGCGAAATTCAGGGTGGCGTGCAATATTTGCGCGTCGGAGGCGGTGGCGTGAAATATCATCGTGCGGGGCGCAGGCGCGAAATTATTTCACACTGGAGCTGGGTATTTTCAAAAATCCTAGTGCCTTCCGCGTGGGAAACTTTTTTCACACGCTTCACACTTTTTTTCGCACACCACTTCCGGGCCCTCCGGACCAGGCCTTCAGGTCTGAATATGACTTCACCTTTTCATTTTGGAACTTTCTCCGGCACTTACGCACTTTTCGGCATCTACAACAGGTCAATCCGATTATTGGCTTGACACATCGCTACCCCCACCCCCTTTACTTGTCCTTTGGAGGATATGAAATAAAAAAACAAATTTATTTTATTTCATCTCTTTTAAAAATTTGAAAAACTTAAATTTTTCTCTGAACCTACTGCAGTCAAAGTAAATCCTTCCTTAAGCGAATCCTAGTGTTGTGGATTCAATGGTGCCCTCATATTTTTAATCCGAGCAATGGTTCAAAAGATAAAAAACACCGCTCACGTGTTTAATGAACGTAGTTGAATTTTTTTTTCAGAATTTCATTCCGTGCACTCCAGGCCTCAGAATCACATGCCTTCAATTTTCATAGACTAGTAATAATTAAATATAATTAAAAACAATTACATGAAAAAATCAGAGTCTTTATATTCTCCCCACCTTAGGGATTTATGTAATAAAATCCACAACATAGGCTAAGAAAAAAAATGGGGGTACGGATCATGAATTTGAGCCTCCCACTCCCATGTGCTCTCTTGGAGGTTTCTGTGCTGCCAGTGAACGCACACCAGAGGTATCGATAACCCAAGATGGAACCACCCCTGTCAATCCTCAATCTCTACTAGAACCTCCGTAAACGTCGCCCCATCATCTAGGTCCAGCTCACCATGGTCGATGATGTGAGATGGGTCGTGCACGTATCTCCTCAGTTGGGATATGTGGAAGACATTGTGCACCCTATCCAACTGTGGTGGAAGTGCCAAGTGGTATGCCACTTCTTCTATCCTCTGAAGTATCAGAAAAAGGCCCAATAAAACTCAGTGATAACTTGTCACCTCGGCCTAATTTCCATAGTCCCCGACAAGGATAGACTTGCAAGAAAATGTGGTCTCCATCATTGAAATCCATAGGACTCCGTCTCCTATTGACATAAGACTTCTGCCTACTCTGTGCAGTCTTTATCCACTCCTGGATGGTCTGCACCTTCTTAGTGGTAGCTCATACCAATTCTTGACCCATAATCACTGACTCCCCTAGGTTTGTACAGCATAGAGGTGATCTGCATGGTCGACCGTACAAGGCCTCGAATGGTTCCATATTGATGGTGGAGTGATAAATGTTGTTGTATGAAATCTCCACCAAGGGAAAGTGATACTCCCAACTACGGAAAAAATCTAGGACGCATGCACGTAGCATGTCTTCCAGTGTCTGTATGGTCCGCTCGGTCTGACCATCCATCTGAGGATGAATGGCGGTGCTCAAACGCAGCTGAGTCCCAAATTCCTCCTGTAGTCCCTTCCAAAACCTAGATATAAAATGTGCATCACGGTTAGAGACGATCATCGATGGAACCCCATTAAGTCGCAAAATCTCCTAAACATAGAGGTGTCCCAATCCCTCTACTGATCCCTACTCTCGTATAGGTAGGAAGTGAGCCAACTTGGTGATTTAGTCAACGGTCACCCAAATGGAATCATGTCCCCTGGACTTACATGGAAGCCCTGTCACAAAGTTCATGGATATTCCATCCCACTTATACTATGGAACCTCTAGTGGTTATGCTAAGCCTGCTGGAACCTGGTGCTCAGCCTTTACTTGGTGACAAGTGAGGAATCGTGAAACAAACTCCACTACATCCTTCTTTATCCCCAGCCGCCAGTGCTGGCACCAGAGGTCCTGGTACATATTCTCCACACTATGATGTACCGCTAGAGGGGACATATGAAACCATCTCAACACCTCCTCTCGTAGTGCCACTGGCATCATGGTATGTTCTCTGAAGAGGATGACATGCTCCCCACCTTCAGAAAATCTATCAGGTGCATGTACTAAGGATATATGAGCACGTCGAGTCTCGTAGTCTGTGTCCCCATGCTGCGCCTCCCTGACTCACTGGAGGAGTGGGGGAGTGACTGTCATAGACTCGAGGTAAGATGCTCCATCTCTATCCATGAAGGATATCTACAACATGGCTAACTGATCTGTCGCCTCGCTTAGGAACTGCAGACCAGACCTCCTGCTGAGTGCATCTTCTACCACATTCCCCTTCCTAGGAGTATATACTATCTCAAAGTCATAGTCCTGGAGGAACTCTATCCATCACCGTTGTCTCAGATTCAGGTCCTTTTGGGAGAAGATATACTTGAGACTCTTGTGATCAGATTAGACTGTAAAATACTCGTCCATCAAGTAATGTCTCCACATCTTCAAGGTGAAGACCACTGTTGCTAACTCCAGGTCATGGGTGTCATAGTTCTTCTCATGCTGTCTTAGTTGTCGCAAACCATAAGTGATCACTACTCGCTCCTGCATCAGGACACACCCAAGTCCAGTCCCTGATCCTTCGTAGTAGACTACACACCCAACACCCTCTTCTGGTAGCCGAAATATGGGGGTGCTCTTCAGTCTCTACTTCAGCTCCTGGAAACTCTACTGGCATATCTCCTTCTATACGAAGGGCTTTCCCTTCTTTGTCAACGTTGAAAAGGGTGCTGTAACTCTGGAAAAGTTAGGCACGAACCTCCAGTAGTATCCAGCCAACCCCAGGAAACTTCTCACCTCTGTCACGCTCTTGGGTGTCTCCCAAACAAGTACAAGCTCTATCTTTGTTGGATCCACTGCAACTATAGCCTTTGAGATAACGTGTCCCAGAAAGTAGACCTCTCATATCCAGAACTGGAACTTCAAGAGTTTACCATAAATTTTGTGCTCTTAGAGTGTATCCAGAACTATCTGCAGATGGTAGGCCAGCTCCTCCTCTATCACCGAGTATATCAAGATGTCATCGATGAACACCACCACTAGGTGATCAAGGTATGGATAAAAGATCTTATTCATGAGTCCCATGAATACTAATGGAGCTTTACTCATACCAAAAGGCATAACCAAGAACTCATAATGGCCGTACCGACATCTGAAGGTCATCTTCTACACATCCTCATCTTGTATCCTGGGCTGATGATAGCCTGATCTGAGGTCTATCTTTGAAAAGAAACGAGATCCCTTTAGCTGAATGAAAATATCATAAATCATTAAAAGTGTATACTTGTTCTTAATGGTCACCTAGTTCAGGGGCCGATAGTCCACACAGAGTCTCAAACTCCCATCTTCCTTCTTGGAGAACAAAATCAGGGCTACCCATGGAGAAACACTGGGTCTTATGAACCCCTTTCCCTGTAAGTCCTCTAACTCTACCCATAACTCACAAAGCTCTGCGGGAGCCATCTGATATTCTGGTATATATATCGGTACCATCCCAGGGTATAGGTCGATTTAAAAGTCTACCTCTCTATGTGGGGGTATTCCCAGAACATCATCAGGAAGGACATCGACATACTAGTCCACCACTATAGGATAGCTGATACTCTCAACATCAACTGCTTTGAGGGTAAGGCTATCCAACTGATGAGTAATCGGCTGCACCCTCCTCTGGGTAAGTCCATCCTTTGCTTCAAAGGTTACCTTCTGACTAGTGAAGGAAAACCTGGTGACATCCATGCAGACACACCTCAATTTGCACCTAATACAGTCAATCTAAGCCTGGACTATGGAAAACTAGTCGATACCCAAGATGATGTCGTAAGGCCTCGACGCCTCTACCAGGAGATCCTAGCTGAAGATCTCACCTCTTAGAGCAAGATAACACTGCCAGCACCAGTTTGTAATCATTGAATCTTCTCCCGTAGAAGTCTCTAGCCGTAAGGATCGAGCCGACAAATCCACTGGAATCTTTGATCTCCGAATGAGGGTTGTGGAAATAAAAGAGTGACTGGAACCTATGTCTATAAGTACTGCAGCTAAGGTGGAGTAGACATAGATCGTACCTCTAATCATCTCTGGAGCGCCGTCGTCATAGGACTTAGATACGTGGAGTTGAGGTCGTCCATGTACTCCTTATCCCTATGATTGGGGTGGACCACCTAGAAGTGGTGGTGGTAGAACCTCGAAACTCCACCCACCACCTACTACACGACCAACTCCTCTACTACGTCCGTCACTCTGCGGACTTCCTCACTCAAACCTATGCCTCTTCCTCGGAGGTCCCTCGACTATCTGCTGGTCGTCCATACGGAGGGATAGGAAAACACGAGCCATATGACACTGCCCGCCACATGTGAAACACTGCGTGTCCCTCGCCTATCTTCCTCTACCTTGCAAGCCTCACACCTATGACTCTGTGTCTCGGGGTTATCCACCAGAAGGTCTAGTCTGCTTGGACCTCTATGTCAACTACCTTCTGCCTACTACAAACAACTATGCTACCTGACATTCGGTGGTGGCTCTCACTGTGGGTGCCTGCTCAGCTATGAAGCTCTCCACCAATAGCGCTCGCTCTAGCACCCCAACCTGAGTCGATATGCTGAGTGATACCATTGATGCTCTGGTATCCCATTAGAGACCCTACTCAATGGTCTGAGCCCTGAAGAAAGGGTCCCGTACCATGTCAGTGGATTAGTGGGAGAGATCAGTGAACCTCGCTGAGAACTGGGCCACTGTTATTCTTCCCTACTGTAAGTGTAGCAGCTCCAATATATGCATATAGAGTAAGGTCACTGGGACGAATTATGCCCTAAAAAGTCCCTCGAAGTCCGCCCAGATGAGTGTCACATTGTCATGTAACTGGAGCATCAAGCTCCACCATATCCCTGCTGCTTCCTGAAAAGGACGGCTTCCAGGATCACTATAAAATCTGCTGGTGTCCCAACTAAGTGAAAAACATGGGCCACAGCCTCCAACCAGTCCTCAACCGCCTTGTGGGTCCGTCTCACCTCGGAACCTCAGAGGCCTCTAGCACTGGAACTCGTGTAACATTCTCATTAGGCATGAATCCTCTACTGGTGGGGCTGGTGGAAATGACTGTCCAAAGGGTAGTGGTGTTGCTGGTACAACACCCGAAGGTGCTAACGCTATAAGAGGGACCTGCACCGAGGCCTCATCGCTCGGTGGGCTGTCATCGCATACTGTCTCTGGAATCATAGATGGCTGTCTATGTGGAGGCATCCAAAAAGAAGATAGGTGTTCCATAGTCAAAAAGTTATACCTGGTGAGCTTAATCAAGAGATCAAAAAAATGAAAACTTTTCAAATCACATGCAATCAGTGTTTTCATACGCTGAGTCAGAAATCAGAATTTAGGGTCCTAGTGTATAGATATGTCAGCCACCACATAAACACTGGATTAACCAAACTGAAAACCACACTCATAACACTTAACACTATTGCTACACAAAAAATATTAGAGTCCTAGTTCTTCGGTAGAACTGAACTCCTATGATACCACTTTGTCACGACTCGTCCCCCGGGGCCCATTTCGTGACTACCGCAAGCCCGCCTTCCATAGGCCTGGGGATAGAGACTAGCACCAAAAAGGAATATTACCTAAAACAGGAAGGCATTTCCATTAACCTGCACAAACACACAGTCTCAAAACACAACAAGAAGCAACTGTGATGTAAACTGCTGTAGTAAATGAGTGCTGAAAGTAAAAGGGGCTGGAATAAAAGCCCAACTATAAGAGTACAAGTACAAATGAAATAACAATACAACTAAAAAGGGAAAATAGCTACTGGGTCATCCTCTGAGGATCCTACCTGAAGGTTAGGTACAGATCAGCTCCTTAGAACTCCAAATCCGCCTGTCTTCTCAGCGTACCGCCTAGTCCTGGCTCCCTCAAGCCTCAGCCCAGCTGCTCGTTGTCTGCATAAGACACAACAAGGTGCAGGCGAAGCCTGTGTAGGGGTACATATAATGATACTCAGTAGGGACCACGATACCCCCAAAGGTATCTTAGAATTCCACAAGGATAACTAAAAAGCATGATCTCAATCACAAAGCACAAAGAATGGACACCACTCGAATATAGTCTCAGCTCAAACTAGGTATACAACTAAGAGAAACAAGATTATGATGTTGAACCACACAGGATCACTATGAATGCTGATAGCCAACCACAGATTTTCTAGTCCTAGGAACAAGTAACATTCACAGTCACAATGTCATACTTCTTGGCTATAGGAGAAATCCTCCTCTATTGATTATAGTGGGCCTGCCGCGTCACATAGAGGTGCTTCCCACTAATCTTGAACTGCTGAGGTACTCCTCCCCATCGCCTACCATGGGTGTACCGAGTCACACAGAGTCGTCCTCCCCCACTGTGGCCTGCTAAGGTACTCCTCCCCATGACGTACTGTGGCTTCTCACCACTATGGCATGCTGAGATTCTCCTCCCTATTGCATACATTGGTCATCAAGTCACTCTAAGTCGAAAAGTCAGTAGTCGTCTAGTCTCAGCCAATCGCAGGGTTCTGTACGTAGTGTTCTTGGGAGAACCGATACCCAAGATATCAATCATATTTCAACCAGAAAAAGTCTCACAAGAAGTAACCCGATGATCTAACATGTCACAAGGGTTCCAACGAAATAGATGGCGCGTCAATCGGACGTCTGGTTTGTGTGTTATTGGCATTTCAAAGACGGGGGCCCGGTTGGATTCAGGTGCGATTCAACCCATCCATACTCCAAGTTTATAAAAAACTATCATGGAGTAAGTGAAAAGGACAATATCACTCCAAGGAAACCGATGCCACAGATGGTTTGTCAAAAAAATGTCCGGTTTATAAGTTAAGGCCCGTCTTATGTTGCTGGTCGGTACTGGGTCTGGGTCCGGTTGGACCGACCTGACCCAGTTTGGCATAGCCCAAACTGGATCATCCTGGGTTGACCTAGGATTAATTGGGTCTAACCCAAACCAAGTTTACCCAGACTGATGGCCCCACCCAGACCCAGTTGGGCCACGGGTCAGGCCGCTGGGCCGCAGTTCGGCCCGATGGACCGACCCGGCGGTGCCACCTGCCTGGCAGCGCGAGCCACCAGAGATACCTGGACGCGACACATCCAGGTAGGGCTGACGTGGCATGGGGCCACATCAGTGGGTCAATCCATGGGGGTTGACCCGACACGGTTCCACGTGGTGTCGCGGGCCCCCCGTGCTGCGGCCGACGGGCCGTGACTCTACTATCGGGCCCATCGCTGGCGCACGCCCCATACACTGGCCACCGGTCAAACTGGTGGGACCCTGCTCTTTCTGCGACCGTCGTAGGCCGCAACCTTACTGCAGCGTGGGCACACCACCGGGGGCGTGCCCCACCTCCACTCCGCCGGCTCTGTCGCGGCCGGACGGCGTGCTGGACGCCTTCCTCTGGTCACCGCGGATGATGAGCCGCAACCCTAAATGTTCATCAGCAGCGCGTGATGGCGCACCACACCTCCTCCACGGCTGGCCGGTGCCGACCACTCTGACAACTGCCACAACTTTTTGTCGCGACCTCTTCTTGGGGCATGCGTCGATGCGCTATCCACCACGTAGCCGGTCAATGTCGTCGTGCTGTCAGTCTTCCATAGCGGCACAAGGATGTAGAAAATATAGTGGAAGTTTTGGGCTGGGTTCGTTAGGCCCATGCACCCTCCGTGTTAGCTCGTAACATGATGGAGGATAAACAGTTCAATAAACAACAAGAAAAACCCCACAAGATTCCCCGTAACAACCTCCCGCACAGACGAATGAATCGCGGGTCAACTCGTTAGTCAGTTGACACATATTCTTCATGTTATTAAAGAATGGGGAAGAATAAAATCATGTAGAAGGTGTAAATGAATAAACCCCCCACCTCTAATCTTTGGAGAAACGCCCACGCTTTAGGGTGGGTTGGTGTCCTTCGACCCCACAAAGGTTTCCAATGACGTCGCTCGTACGTCGTCCTTCGGCTCGTGGTTTGGTGTCACCCATCACCTCCCACTGGGATCAACTCTGTCTTCTAAGGTTCTAACATCACAATTCTCATTCAACACTTCGTTTCTTGGTGAAGCTGTGCAGGTACCTCCCCCCAAGCTCTCTATATATAGGAGAGGGGGAGGGTAAGTAACGACGTTGGAGTTTAATAGGGACCATCAATTAGGAAGCTTACTAATTCCCCAATGACGTCATTACTTAGGGTTGGTAGGTCAATCCAATTATTGGCTTGAAACATCACTGGCCCCACCCCCTTTACTTTTCAGTTGGAGGATATGAAATAAAATAAAAAATTCATTTTATTTCATCTCTTTTAACAATTCACAAAACTTAACTTTTTCTCCGGACCTACTATGGTCAAAGTAAATCCCCCCTTAGGCGAATCCCAACACTGCGGATTCAATGGTGCCCTTTGATTTTTAATCCGAGAAATGGTTCAAAAGATAGAAAATGCTGCTCATGCGTTTACTGAATGTCCCCAAAAACAATGTTCAGAAATTCATTATGGGTACTTTGGGCCTCAGAATCATGCGTCGTCAATTTTCACAGACTTGTAATAATTCCATATAATTAAAAAAAATTACATGAAAAAATCAGGGTCTTTACATTACTATTTACTGAGAAATCCGCTTCTACCATGATTGGTCAATTGAGGTGGGAAATCCTATTGTATTATTTTCTTTTTTCTTTGGTTGTAATGTTTCTATTGATGAAAAACTAGGTTCTTAGTGTCTAACCCAAGGAGACCCCCCTTCCCTTACTAACGAATTTAAATTTAAAGGTTTGATTCTCTTTTGTTCATTTCTTAGGAAGTTTTTAGTTGTTGTAAACATCAGGAAGTCTATGAATTTAATCTATTCTTCACTATTTTTTGTTTTCATACAAAATACACCAAGATATTATTCAGTCTCAATGCTATTAAAAAGTTGGTTGATCTAGGAGGTATTGTAGATATCCATTCACTAGGTTAGGTACTATTAGAGAATAAAGTGATTATTGAATTTATATGATCAATAAAAAATTACTATGTGTGGTTGATCAATAGTGTATCAACTTATTAGAGAAATAATAGGACATTTAAAACCAAAAAAAAAAGGATTTAACAGGTATGAAAGGGGATATTTGAAGTTAGGCCACTAAATTTTTAAAAATAATTTCAACATCCATGTTACTTTTCTTATTTTACACAAATCATTCCAATATTCAGTTAAATAATCCTAAAAAATTCAAGATAAAAACACACTAAAAAACAATCATATTTTATGAATAATTTATCCCCATTAATAATTTATTAAATTTGAGTGCACACATTTTGTTTTTTAAGGGCCCTATGATTGGTGCCTCCTCAACCTAGTATCATTGATGACATGAATACCATTTCATATCTTTTTTTTGTTTTAATTTGAGAGATAGTTTTGATAAATGACCAAGACTAGTTCAACTCACCTCTTTGGTCTTGATCCACATGTTGAAAGTACTATTTTGGAAATAATTAAGAACCTAAGAATCACTAATAAAGCGTAGAGATGGTTTTTCACAATTCCATTGAATAAACCACAACCTCACATTATTCCTCCAATAGAGTTATTTTAGGTAGTGAAACACTATATTCCAACCTATATCAACTGAATAATACTTTTAGAGAGTTATATGCACTAATTTAATCAATAATAACCATCTTCAATAACCTAATAACCAATAAGATTCTTTTCTTATAACTGAAATGATTAAACCCATTAAAAAGTTTCATGTCTTAGAAGGAGATGATCCTAACTGAATATTGAGAGAATTTGGTGTTTTTTATTGTAATTTCAAGCTCATAGGAGTCTCAAAATCCAAAATCATCTAGAAGGTGTTTCTATTTTCCCTTAAAAGATCAATTAAGAAGTGGATCTATAACATACAACCTAGAAAAGACACAAAATGTTATGAATTAAAAACATGTTTACTCTCTAAATTATTCCATGAAATAAGGATTAACCAGTTAAGGAATGATACATATGAAACCCAAAAGGGTAGAAACCATTTATGAGTTTTGGTAGAGATTCAAGTGGTTAATAACATCCTACCCCCACTATCCCTTTGATGGACACCACATCCTAGTATTCTTTTACCAAGTATTAATGGGAAATGAATGAAACCTTTTAGACTCTTATTTCAGAGTAGTACTGATAAAAAAGTATTCTAATAAATTTATAGATATGATAGAGAGGATTTCCATAAACTACCAACAATTCTAAATAATAATAGAAATGTGAAACGAGTGGGTTTGGGCAGAGTGGGACAAGCCCACATGAGGTTAATCCCATGTAGGTTTGTCAGAAAATGGCCATATAGAACACAAGAAAATCAATATTTTCCCACCTTGAATAATACTATGGGTATCATGTGGGCCTATACACATTAAGAAATAAAATAAGATAATTAATTATACTAATTTAAATATTGTATTTTTTCTTATTCCTGATAGCAGTCATGAAAATAAGTATTGATTAGACATAACTATAATTAAGGGGTTGTGATCAAGCATTATTTTAGAGGTTTATGGTTAGATTTGAAGATGAAAATATGGTGTAAAATACTTTTTATGTAGATTAGTTGAGTGATCAGAAAGGGGATCCAAATGATAATATTGGTGGTGTGGTGATGCGAATAGTCGGACTTGAGAACGAACGATGACTCTCTAGGTGATGAAAAATATTAGAAGTAGTAGTTAGGTTTACAATAATGAATATGGTCCTTTATTATTTCTTTAATAACAAAATAAAATAAAAAATAACCATAATAAATTGGTCTAAAAAATAGTATGATTATAATATCTATTTTAGTTTTGAAATATTATGCATGAGAGATGGGTTCCATTTTTCAAGAGGTGGGATGAAACAAAATTTGAATATAGTTATTTATTACTATATAATTATTATAATATAATATTAAAAAAAATAATATATACCTATTTAAAATTAACATGTAAATGCATGTTGAATTAGTATGGTTATTATGTTGAAAAATCATATTCCACGGTTTAATTGTGATTTTTTATTAACAATTAATATATTAAAGAAGTATATATATTTTTAAATTGATCCCAAGGGTAATCCAGTACCTACATAGGATCAAACCAACTAATGATGAACCTATGTGGGATTAACCTACCTACCTTGTGGTTATAATGGTCAATATTTTTAGCCTTCCCTACCCTATATCCAACCCATATATGTTAATCCCATAGGCAACAAGCCCATTTTTTATTAATAGCCAAGCAACAAAACTAGGGGAGTACGTGATGTAAATATTTTTAACTCTTCTATACTTGGAAATAAAATTTAATAACTAAACACTCTTATAAGACAATTATCTTTGAACAAAGTCCAAAAAGTATCACCTATCACACCTTCAAGAGTGTTCCAACTTTTCCACTCCCTAGAACATTACACTGATAGATTCCCTTAATCATGAGAGATCTATGATGCCATATTATAGAGGAAACAAAAAAAATATCCAATCAAAAACCAAGTATTCAAGGATTATTAAAACATTTAGTATGAATACGGAATCCATTATCCTCAATGATCACATTTTCTATGTGATTTTTGTAAGAACCCGGTTCTTATTTTTGAGGTACGAGATTCTTCTTTTTCCTTTTCCTTAAGTGTTTTTGAGAAAATATGGAAAATGGGGAAAAATCCAAAATTTTGGAACTACACGCCATGTACTTTTCCACACGCCGTGTACTTTTGTCCATGTGGGATGGGTAAATGGGGCGTGTAGCCATGCCAGTGACGAAGGGTGTAGGAACCGACTACACGCCGTGTAGTCAGTCGGCAGGTCTAAACAGTAAGGTGGTGGAGCAGCCGCTAGCTGGGTGACAGTACACGCCATGTACTCAGGAGTACATGCCGTGTACTCAGGTCGATAGATGAACAGTGTGGCAGTGCCACCAAATGAATAGTTAAATGAAAGAAGTACATGCCGTGTACTCAGAAGTACACGCAATGTACTTTGTTTTTTCGGGTTAAAACAGGCAGTAGCCTCCTCATTTTTAAAAGGAGGTGTTTGAGCCATTTTGGAGCCAAAGTAGGAGGTCAGACCTTTGAAGATCCACCGAGTGTTCGTCTGGAATTAGTTTCCGCCTTGGACGATCCCGTTAGAACCGCATGGGTAAGGGATTCCACCTCCTTGGATGGTTCTTACCAATTCTTTCCCTAACGTAATTTATTTACATTTGAATGGGTTTTGTTCTTCGTCAGATCTATGTTGTTCTTGGGAGTTTATGGAGTCAACATTCGGGTATAACATTCGTTGGCGAATAAGGTCAGTGGCTTGGTGTAAATTTCCAACCGTTGTGCGTTTTTTTTTGCGTTTTTATGCCACGAACCTATGTTGGGGTGTCGTGTGGCTGAGGCCGTTGCTATATTTAATTCCTATAATTGATTAGGTATTTAATTGTGATAATAAAATTCTGGTTGGGATCGTTGCTTGGATCTGGAACCACCCCGGGGGTTTGTTCCACTGTTTAGACGTTTGGCCAGGATACCCGAGGGTATGCCTTCAAAGTAGTAATTGTAGAATTACCTTGAGAGGAATTGCTTGTTACTACTTGTTTACCTGTTGGGCATGGCCCGGTTACCTGTTTAGCCTGAGGGCATTGTTTTATTTAGCCTGAGGTCATTTTTGTGATTATCCTGAGGGCACTGCACTGTTTAGCCCGAGGGCTGCAGTATTTCACCTGAGGGAAACCTTTCATGCCTGAGGGCTTGACTTCTGTGCCTGAGGGCGACACTTCCTATGCCCGAGGGAAATTTTTGTTACGCTTGAGGGCTATACCTGTGGGTTGGATTCTGCTTACCTGAGGGTAAGGTTTTGCTTGTCTGAGGACGTGGACTGTTTGTTTAGAAATGCACTATGGTGATTTATTGTATATAATGAATTAAATGAATAATAAAATGGAAATTTAATTGTTAAGTTAGTTACTTCTTAGTACTGCTTACTTTATTGCATTTTACTATTTCACACTATTGTTGCATGCTTACACGCAGTTGGGCACATGCCTTTGGTGGGTGCCTACTGAGATATATTTCTCACACCCTGTTTGGGTCATGATTTTCGGCCCAAACAGATTATGTTTCTGTAGGTGTAGATAGGGACAAGATTCCCTATATAGGTACTTGACTGTTACCGTAGATTAGGAGGGCATGGGACCGAGCCTAGGCTCGCAATGCCGCTGCCAGCTATTTTGTTTTGTTTTGCTGTACTCTGCTCTTTGTTGTACTGTATTGATGTATAACATGTTTTGGCTGTTTTCTTAGAACTTGAAACATGTAGCATCATCACTTCTATACTGTTGGTTATATCCACTGTAGTAGTTTATTCAGTTGTGTATGTTTACTGCTTCCGCTGTCGTTGTATGTTTATTCTGTATTCCGTTGTGCTACACTTTGACAAATGAGGGCATAGTTTCCCCACTATCAGACCTGGGCCCTTGCTGCTAGTCGGCAGCCTCTGGCGTTTGGGGAAATGTGCTTGAGGTCACGTGGTGAACCGGGCTCGGGGCACCCGTTGCGTGTCACCCAGGTCTGGGATGTTACAAAGTGCTATCAAAGGGATTCTTTTCTTTGACTTACAATTTGGAGCCGTAGTCAGGGATAGGCCAAACAGTAGTTGGTAATAAGCTGTGACCAGGCGTAGCTAACCCGTGTACATGGAAAAGCCAGTCTACCTCGTATTTTGCAATTCTTTTGATTTTGCAATTTTACGGTTGATATGTTTTCACCGTTGGGTGACGCACATTGAGGTTGTGATGTTATAATTTATCTGTGGGTTCTATTTAGTCGAAACCCGATGATATGAGGGTATTCCATGTCATGCATCATATAGGCACATGCTAGATATCACATGCCATGCATAGTTCCATGCCATGTAGGTGCATTAGAATTTCACATGTTGTTGTGATAGTTGTTGTGATAATAAAGCATGCTGTTGTGATAGCTTCTTGATAAATACCTGCTTTGTGATAGGGTATTTTCTTGTGTGAGCCTGTTTATAGAATGGATGCCAAACTTTGGTTTTTGGGGAGTATGGGCCCCCATTGACCAGAATTTGGTGGATCATTAGCTGTTTATTGGTTATAACACAGATAAGATGTCAAACTTTGATTCGTGGCGAGTATGGGCCCCCACGGGTCAGAATTTGATACTTAGGTGTTGGTTTTAGTATTTTTCTCGGATCCGGGGAAGTTTCTGAGGCATACTGTCCGGAAACCCAGTATACAAGCCGTGTAGTATTTTATACACGCAGTGTATGCTCTTCTGTTCAGGAAGAAAAATGAACTTTTTGAGTACACGCCATGTACCCTAAGTACACGCCATGTACCCTGAGTACACGCTGTGTAGTCTCTTCCCATGTCACAAACCGTGTGGGCGGTGACACGGGGTAGGGAAGGGCTTGGGTAAAACACACCGTGTAGTTTTTGTACACGCTGTGTAGTGTTGACCCGGAGTCCGGCCGTGTAACTAACAACACGGGTCGATGAACTCCTTGATAGAACATGACGTGTCAATTATAGACAAGCCATGTAGTGTGACCTGGTGACTCGGCCGTGTAACTAACAACACGGGTCGGTTTCACCTCTCCCTAAACACGCCGTGTACCTGTGGGACATGCCGTGTAGTCTGGTCTGAGGATAGACCGTGTAGAGTTAGCCGTGTGGCTGGGAAATGGGGTGGTGTACACACCGTGTGCGGGTGTAACACGCCGTGTAGTGTCAAGATGAGTAGTCATGTAGAGACCCGAAGCTTATCATACATGGACATTACATTACTTTTGCGGAATACTTAGTACATAACAAAAACACACACTAAAGGATCGTAATAGTTTAGTGTCTTTGGAAACTCGGAACGTAATCTTCTAATCGTGGTGAAAGATCTTCAATATCTCCCATAAAGATCTTCCCTTTTTTTTTACCTAAAAACTTTATTTATATCCTGGGGAAAAGAAAACATAAAAGGGTGAGCTCAAATGCTCAGTAAGGGTATACAAAAGAAATAAAAATCATATCATATCTTTTTGAAAATCATAACCTGCAAAAGAGATCATAATATCTTAACATGGAACAAATAATAGAAGTGAAAATGAGATCACCATAATCATATAATGAAACTTGAAACTTTGTGGCATGCACACATAATCATGGAAAATCATTTCTTGTTAGTCATGACTCATTGCCAAGACTATCTAAGTGGACAAAGTCCCTTTCTGAATCGAGTAACCCTCGTTTCAGTCCTGTTTCACTGAACCGGTATAACCTACCATTTCAGCCATGTCTATCTCATGAGATATAAAATCTTTACCCAATGCATTGGAGGGAGATATAGGTCCCACCCATCTTATAATGAATCCTTTCTTATGTGTGCCACAAAATCTTAAATCATACATCATTGCCTAACCCATGTAATAAAAATGGGAATCTTATACATCGTGACATCATAAAACAATTCATATAAGATAAAGGAATTCATAAAAATATTTCCATCACAACATAATGAAATCCATGTAATAATAGGGATAAAAACATAACCCTTTTATTATCTTAGATGGAAAATAATTTTGATAAAACACTTGAAATGAATTCTTGAGGAAAATATCCTTTCCTCTTCAAAATCAATTTCTTTTCACAAAACATCATGCAATTTTATAAGAAAGAGATTTTATTAAAAATATTCATGAAATCTTTTGGAGGATGCTTCATGAAAATAAGGATTTATAAAATCGTAAAAATCCGTTCGTTCTGTTTAAGTTAAAAAAAAACATTCTTCTTGTACTTTTGTCGGAAAAGTCAAAAAGTACCTCGTACGAAAAACGACAAAAGATTTCTTTCATACATATTAATAAAAACTCACCGAAGGGTAAAAATGGATTTAATAAATTGTAGGTGGATGGAAATAATATTACATATTGATGAAACATGGATGTGGATGATAAAATACACCCCATTAAATACTTACGAATAAACAATCTCGGATAAAAATGAGATTGTGATATTTCCCTTACCTTAGGTCCAATTTGCTTCGTATGTGTCCGAAACTCCTGTATAATGATTTAAATAATGTCATTGACTTATTAAAGAATCATATTCATTGTTATGATATCATATATGGTTCACTTATGACATTATATTACCCGTTCTTTTGTAAATTCCATGTTAAAGAAGCGTTTTGGGTAAAATCGTTTCATTTATCGTAGGTGTTTTGACTTGTTGTTCTTGACATCATTATTACTTATATCATGATTTACTTACTTCCAGAATATAAAATATGATTTATATATCATATATATTCAGTATATATATATATATAATAGATAGATAAATAAAATGAAAAACACCGTTCATGGAGACGGTAGTCCGTACGTACGCATAAACGCTGTTTTCCTTTCCTTATTGTCTTGAAATGGAAGTAAGTAGATGACATACATATGTATATATATACATAAATCCAGTAGATTTATAATGTCATATATTTCATTATTATTTCTTATATATACATTATAATCATTCTTAAATGGTTAACATGGAGAATGAATCTCATCGCGTCGTGGAGACGGTAGTCCGTACGTACGCACGAGCGATTATATCATTTCTATAAATATTGAATTGAATTGGAGTGGATTATACAATATATCAGAATCAATATGATGTTGTAATAACTATGTATAGTTATTCTTTACACCATTATACCCATCCATGTAAGGTGGTGGTGGAAAATAGATTACACCACGGCGTGGAGACGGTATTCCGTACGTACGCACGCGCGGTGATTTCTTTTTCCGTAGGATGGATAGATGGTGAAATAGGGTTGTTTCATACTTATAATAACATATCAGTATATGAGTGATACTGATGTTATTACTTCATAATTAAACAACCTAAGAAGAAGAAGTGGAAGAAGAAATAAAGATGAAAGAATTGGTAACGGTAATTACCTCTTCTTTGAAGCACCTCTTTGAGACCTCCTCTTAGGGCACTAAAATTGGTCTTTGAGGAAGACCAGAACCTCTAGGATGTTTCTAGGAAAGTGGATAAGAGATTTTGGCAGGGGTTGGCCGAGCTTGAGTGCTCAAATTGGTGTTAGGAGGAGGGGGAGGAGGTGTCCTTTTATAGGGGAGGAGAGGGGCACCTTAGGAATATCTCAAAATATTATTTTATATTAATGTCAAAATCGGTTTATAATGGTTCCAAAGGGTCTTATTTCGAAGATAAAGTGGGGATGGGTCGAAATCCTATCAACCAATAGAATTTAGACAAGTTTAGGATATTATTTTAACCTTATCAATTAGATTTAACTCTAAGTTAAATAATTTAACTTTTACCATGTCTTTTTGTTTTCTTTCACTATATGGTTAATAAACTTACTATAACATGCCAAACGAACCCCAAATTGTTTATTATTAATATATATATCCTTATCTAAGTCATTTGGCCGAACCTTAGATTTTTAGGAATACAATAACAATTAATAATATAATATTTGATTTAAAAACTATTTTGTGTCAATTTTGACACTATTTGATATATGATTTTTGTGAAAGTCATAACAGAATTAAATGTTCGAACCAAGTTGATTAAATCAACATTAATATATCATAGTAACCTAGAAAATTAGTGGAATTCATAAAAATCTCAAATTACATTTATTTTGGTGTTTATAACATCAATTATGTCAATATTTCATTAATAAGATAATTACTGCATCATCGTTGTGTCATAAATAAATTAAATTATTTGATGTCTAAAAATTACAAATAAAATACCATCATGTAGGAAATCTTTTTAGCTTTCTAATGAATATTTACAATCGAATATATATTATGTATAACCCCATATTAAAAATTATTTAATTATTAACCTTTGATTTTAACTATTTTAACCTTTCTTTAAATAAATTAATAATAAATGTCCTAATCTAATCCAAGTGGGCCTAAATGGTCATATTTTATTCCTAAGTTTGTTTTTGGTCGAATTACACTTGTCCAATAGAATTAGGACACGTGTTAGGGTAATATTAATATCATATTTACCCTTAGTTACCCTATTTACTATTAACCGCGGTAAAAAAAGTAAAAAGTTACTATTCACCAAAAAATTATTTTCATCTCATTGAACCACATTTTAGTCCTTGATATTAACCATGTCTCTCGGATTTTCGAAATTCCATTCACAGAAGCGGCAAAATTAAGTTTTATGAAAAATTCAGTTTTTTTTAACTACCACTTAGTAGTTTCACTATTTATCAAAAATTGATGTTTTTCAGAACAATGCCAAAATTTCATCCTAAGCTATATTTCATATTCCGAATTCAAAAATGAAATCTATTTTACCAAATTCATAACATAGAAGTTTCATTAATTAATTTTATAATTAAATCCTGCTGTTAAAATAAATAGCGTGTTTTTAGGAAACAATATATATCAAAAGATTGACACTTGATTATGTCTGGTTTAAATGTGAAATTACAACCAATGACCAACATTGTATTAAATTGTAAAAATATATTCTAAATATACTTTAAAACCACTCAAATTAATAATTTATCACTATTAATTATTTCGATTAAAAAAGTTGTTTTTAATTATAATTTAGTAATTTTCACTATTCATCAGAATATGAAAGTTATCCGAAAAGTACCAAAATTTCACCTTAGGCTAAATTCGATACTCCGAATCCAAGAATGAAGTTAATTTTGAAAAATAAGATTTACAGAATTTTAAAAAGTGGTTATTACTATTCATAACGGCTAGTTTTAATAATATTTTAATAGCACATCATTGTTTAGTGAAACTCGGTATTGCGTATTACACACGCTATCGAGGAAGGTCGCGATTGCGTGTAATGCAAGGAAAGACAAGGATGCGTGTTGTGCAAGCTCCTTTTGGTGTAGTGTTCAACACAAGACATTAATAAAATTAAAAAGAATATTTTTTTATAAAATCTTGGGCTGTTACATTCTACCCCCCTTAAAATGAATTTCGCCCTCGAAATTCTTCGGGGTTATAAATGGTTTACTATTCGAAAGTTTCTTTAATAGAAACCCACATCGTAAAAAGAAATATCAAAACCAATCTTTAAAAACAAAATTATGAAACGTAACGGTTACCCAAATAAACTAATCATTGGGTTTCCACATAGGTGAAAATATGGATATGGAAGAGAAATCTAACCATCATGTTCTGATGGAGAGTGGTAGAGAACATGGCTATGGAAAATCCAGTAATCACAAATCCATAGATTTGTGATGATATAAGGTACCATCTGATTCATCAGGTATAAGATCACTAGGACAACATTTTTGGATTTCAAGATCATTTCCCCTAAAGTTAAAAATTTGAATTAGAATAAATACTTACTTTATTTTGGTACAATCTCACTGTTGTTCGTGCCTTGAACAATTTCCAATTCATCTCTTAAATAAATGAAGTTGAATTTGTTATTCGTGAAGTGTTAGCAGATCATGTGATAGAATGACGGGTCATTCCATCTGTCTCAAACAAAAGGTTAGCAAAAATTATATGCATAAATCGATCTATAGTGAGATTAATCATATATGGTTCCTAAAATGGACTTATACTTCATATATCATACTGCTTAATATAATAAAACAAGTTTCTACTAAACAGGGACTTCCTGTAGGCCAGTGGTAGGCGATAAAGGCCAGTCGCACTTCGGTTGTGGGTTCGATTCCCACAGCCTTGTCCGAAGCGATGGGCTGTCGCCCGTCCTGCAGGTTGTCCTTTTTCTAAAACTATATTACTATGACATCCCATCAATAGTATCAAAATTTATATCCTTAAACAATACTAACTTATGTCCAACATAATCCATTCCAATCTTTAGGCTTATTCATAATACTGCAGTCCACTCTCATAACATAGTGAAAACGATTACCAGAGATTTAATACCATCGTTGATCCCCATATATCATAAGATATGTTTTGTTGGTCACATTCTATACATTCAATGTCCTTAATCATATATTCTCTTGAATACCCATTGAACCTTATTGAAAACATGAGTACTGTTAAAAGTTAACTCTTTCCACATACCAAAATCCTCAAAATTATTTATACTCAAACCACGATATCACTTAGTCCTTATATCAATCATGAGCTCATGAATACAATCAAACATCTCATTATCTTCTTATCCTTTCATTATTCACTTATCATCTACTTTACAAAAGTATTTGAATAACCTTTAATGGTTACTGGTAACATTAATCAGACAACAATGTAACAATCCTTACATGTCTCTTTATTCCATAGTACCATGAGATTACTTATACAACATTACACATGATAAACATGTAATCATTCCACTACATTCTTAAACCATTAACCGAGCTTCAACAATTCTTTCATCTCACATATCATTTGTAGTCTCTTCATCATCATCCACATAAATACTACCCATACAGCCATACTGATTCTCTTCATGAGTCTTTCCCTTAGGACATTGGTTTGCATAATGCCCATACATTCCACATTTAAAACATTTAACCATTTTTGATGTCGTAGCAATACCATTATCCTCATCCATGGTGTTAACTGAACCTTTTCCTTTGCACTTACTTGCTTTGTGTCCTTCTTTTCCACACCCAAAGCATCTTCCAGTTCCATTGAAACATTCTCCTTGATGCCGCTTCCCACATGAATTACATAGGGGAAATTGAACTTTCTTTCCTCTATGATCATCATGAAACTCCATCTTTCTCTTATTAGCCGAGTCAGGAAACTTACCAAATTTTACTTTATTGATCATATTATGAGATTGCTGATTCGGCATAATAATTATGTTTGGACTTCCAAATCCCATTTCATTATGAAGAATATCATTCCATTGTCCATCATATCCTCCATTATCGTGAATCATCTTGTTTCCAGCCATTTTCTAAAACCCAAAAAGAATAGTGTGAGAGGAAAAAATCATGCTAGGGAAAACAACATAATAAAGGGGGAGTACCTTCAATATCCAACATCTTAGGTTTAATTCTATGATCGTTAGCATAATTCTATTACTATAACCTATACGTATACTTAACCTTAGGGACATCACTAGACATACCTTAGAAATAACTCTAGGGATCTCACTAACGTTTTCGCATCCTAGTTTCCAAAGGTTGACTAAACCTTTCCTCTGATACCAACTGTAGAGACCCAAAGCTTATCGTACATGGACATTACATTACTTTTGCGGAATACTTAGTACATAACAAAAACACACACTAAAGGATCGTAATAGTTTAGTGTCTTTGGAAACTCGGAACGTAATCTTCTAATCGTGGTGAAAGATCTTCAATATCTCCCATAAAGATCTTCCCTTTTTTTTTTACCTAAAACCTTTATTTATATCCTGGGGAAAAGAAAACATAAAAGGGTGAGCTCAAATGCTCAGTAAGGGTATACAAAAGAAATAAAAATCATATCATATCTTTTTGAAAATCATAACCTGCAAAAGAGATCATAATATCTTAACATGGAACAAATCATAGAAGTGAAAATGAGATCACCATAATCATAACATGAAACTTGAAACTTTGTGGCATGCACACATAATCATGGAAAATCATTTCTTGTTAGTCATGACTCATTGCCAAGACTATCTTAGTGGACAAAGTCCCTTTCTGAATCGAGTAACCCTCGTTTCAGTCCTGTTTCACTGAACCGGTATAACCTACCATTTCAGCCATGTCTATCTCATGAGATATAAAATCTTTACCCAATGCATTGGAGGGAGATATAGGTCCCACCCATCTTATAATGAATCCTTTCTTATGTGTGCCACAAAATCTTAAATCATACATCATTGCCTAACCCATGTAATAAAAATGGGAATCTTATACATCGTGACATCATAAAACAATTCATATAAGATAAAGGAATTCATAAAAATATTTCCATCACAACATAATGAAATCCATGTAATAATAGGGATAAAAACATAACCCTTTTATTATCTTAGATGGAAAATAATTTTGATAAAACACTTGAAATGAATTCTTGAGGAAAATATCCTTTCCTCTTCAAAATCAATTTCTTTTCACAAAACATCATGCAATTTTAAAAGAAAGAGATTTTATTAAAAATATTCATGAAATCTTTTGGAGGATGCTTCATAAAAATAAGGCTTTATAAAATCGTAAAAATCCGTTCGTTCTGTTTAAGTTAAAAAAAACATTCTTCTTGTACTTTTGTCGGAAAAGTCAAAAAGTACCTCGTACGAAAAACGACAAAAGATTCCTTTCATACATATTAATAAAAACTCACCGAAGGGTAAAAATGGATTTAAACAATTGTAGGTGGATGGAAATAATATTACATATTGATGAAACATGGATGTGGATGATAAAATACACCCCATTAAATACTTACGAATAAACAATCTCGGATAAAAATGAGATTGTGATATTTCCCTTACCTTAGGTCCAATTTGCTTCGTATGTGTCCGAACCTCCTGTATAATGATTTAAATAATGTCATTGACTTATTACAGAATCATATTCATTGTTATGATATCATATATGGTTCACTTATGACATTATATTACCCGTTCTTTTGTAAATTCCATGTTAAAGAAGCGTTTTGGGTAAAATCGTTTCATTTATCATAGGTGTTTTGACTTGTTGTTCTTGACATAATTATTACTTATATCATGATTTACTTACTTCCAGAATATAAAATATGATTTATATATCATATATATTCAGTATATATATATATAATAGATAGATAAATAAAATGAAAAACACCGTTCATGGAGACGGTAGTCCGTACGTACGCATGAACGCTGTTTTCCTTTCCTTATTGTCTTGAAATGGAAGTAAGTAGATGACATACATATGTATATATATACATAAATCCAGTAGCTTTATAATGTCATATATTTCATTATTATTTCTTATATATACATTATAATCATTCTTAAATGGTTAACATGGAGAATGAATCTCATCGCGTCGTGGAGACGGTAGTCCGTACGTACGCACGAGCGATGATATCATTTCTATAAATATTGAATTGAATTGGAGTGGATTATACAATATATCAGAATCAATATGATGTTGTAATAACTATGTATAGTTATTCTTTACACCATTATACCCATCCATGTAAGGTGGTGGTGGAAAATAGATTACACCACGGCGTGGAGACGGTATTCCGTACGTACGCACGCGCGGTGATTTCTTTTTCCGTAGGATAGATAGATGGTGAAATAGGGTTGTTTCATACTTATAATAACATATCAGTATATGAGTGATACTGATGTTATTACTTCATAATGAAACAACCTAAGAAGAAGAAGTGGAAGAAGAAATAAAGATGAAAGAATTGGTAACGGTAATTACCTCTTCTTTGAAGCACCTCTTTGAGACCTCCTCTTAGGGCACTAAAATTGGTCTTTGAGGAAGACCAGAACCTCTAGGATGTTTCTAGGGAAGTGAAGAAGATATTTTGGCAGGGGTTTTCCGAGCTTGAGTGCTCAAATTGGTGTGAGGAGGAGGGGGAGGAGGTGTCCTTTTATAGGGGAGGAGAGGGGCACCTTAGGAATATCTCAAAATATTATTTTATATTAATGTCAAAATCGGTTTATAATGGTTCCAAAAGGTCTTATTTCGAAGCTAAAGTGGGGATGGGTCGAAATCCTATCAACCAATAGAATTTAGACAAGTTTAGGATATTATTTTAACCTTATCAATTAGATTTAACTCTAAGTTAAATAATTTAACTTTTACCATGTCTTTTTGTTTTCTTTCACTATATGGTTAATAAACTTACTATAACATGCCAAACGAACCCCAAATTGTTTATTATTAATATATATATCCTTATCTAAGTCATTTGGCCGAACCTTAGATTTTTCGGAATACAATAACAATTAATAATATAATATTTGATTTAAAAACTATTTTGTGTCAATTTTGACACTATTTGATATATGATTTTTGTGAAAGTCATAACAGAATTAAATGTTCGAACCAAGTTGATTAAATCAACATTAATATATCATAGTAACCTAGAAAATTAGTGGAATTCATAAAAATCTCAAATTACATTTATTTTGGTGTTTATAACATCAATTATGTCAATATTTCATTAATAAGATAATTACTGCATCATCGTTGTGTCATAAATAAATTAAATTATTTGATGTCTAAAAATTACAAATAAAATACCATCATGTAGGAAATCTTTTTAGCTTTCTAATGAATATTTAAAATCGAATATATCTTATGTATAACCCCATATTAAAAATGATTTACTTATTAACCTTTGATTTTAACTATTTTAACCTTTCTTTAAATAAATTAATAATAAATGTCCTAATCTAATCCAAGTGGGCCTAAATGGTCATATTTTATTCCTAAGTTTGTTTTTGGTCGAATTACACTTGTCCAATAGAATTAGGACATGTGTTAGGGTAATATTAATATCATATTTACCCTTAGTTGCCCTATTTACTATTAACCGCGGTAAAAAAAGTAAAAAGTTACTATTCACCAAAAAATTATTTTCATCTCATTGAACCAAATTTTAGTCCTTGATATTAACCATGTCTCTCGGATTTTCGAAATTCCATTCACAGAAGCGGCAAAATTAAGTTTTATGAAAAATTCAGTTTTTTTAACTACCACTTAGTAGTTTCACTATTTATCAAAAATTGATGTTTTTCAGAACAATGCCAAAATTTCATCCTAAGATATATTTCATATTCCGAATTCAAAAATGAAATCTATTTTACCAAATTCATAACATAGAAGTTGCATTAATTAATTTTATAATTAAATCCTGCTGTTAAAATAAATAGTGTGTTTTTGGGAAACAATATATATCAAAAGATTGACACTTGATTATGTCTGGTTTAAATGTAAAATTACAACCAATGACCAACATTGTATTAAATTGTAAAAATATATTCTAAATATACTTTAAAACCACTCAAATTAATAATTTATCACTATTAATTATTTCGATTAAAAAAGTTGTTTTTAATTATAATTTAGTAATTTTCACTATTCATCAGAATATGAAAGTTATCCGAAAAGTACCAAAATTTCACCTTAGGCTAAATTCGATACTCCGAATCCAAGAATGAAGTTCATTTTGAAAAATAAGATTTACAGAATTTTAAAAAGTGGTTATTACTATTCATAACGGCTAGTTTTAATAATATTTTAATAGCACATCGTTGTTTAGTGAAACTCGGTATTGCGTATTACACACGCTATCGAGGAAGGTCGCGATTGCGTGTAATGAAAGGCAAGACAAGGATGCGTATTGTGCAAGCTCCTTTTGGTGTAGTGTTCAACACAAGACATTAATAAAATTAAAAAGAATATTTTTTTATAAAATCTTGGGCTGTTACAAGTCAGCTGTGTCACAGACGACACTGGCAGTTGGAAAATAACACCGTACACGCCATGTAGATATTATACATGCCATGTAGTTTTGTTCAACGGAAGCCGTGTGGTTTAGCCGTGTAAAAGGACCCGGGAAGGGGAAGGGAAGTCAAGTACATGCCGTGTAGTCATTGTACACATCGTGTAGTCTTGTTTTGCCAATTTTGAATGACTTATTCCTCTTATTTTCCTTTGTGGTTCCTTCTCTTTTCGGTCATAATAATCTTACATCTGAGGTGTGATTTTGACCTTGTAGTGTCATGCCACCTAGACGACCGCGATTTGTTCGCTAGGAGAGTGGCTACGATTATACTCCGGAGATGGTGGGCCATGGGATACCAGTTGATCCTCTAGCAGAGTCAGATGCAGCACCAGCTGCTATACCAGACATAGGTGTGGAGGCGCATTTCCGTGAGGGCTTTATGCGGTTCATGCAGACCTTTCAGGGAGCACCGTAGGCTACTACATCTATGGCTGAGCTGACGCGTATCTTTCAGCAGCAACATCCACCTACGTTTTCAGGGGATGGAGGACCCCAGGCTGCAGAGTCTTGGCTGGGGTCGATGTAGACTATTTTAGAGCATCTTGAGATGCCTCCAGGGTGGAGGGTCAAGCTCACGACTTACATGCTACGTGATTCCGCCAAGAGGTGGTGGGATGTTACCACCCAATCAGAGCATCACAGAGACATGGCGTGGGAAGATTTTCAGGCAGTCTTCTCTGAATTCTTCTTTCCCAAGACACTGAGTGCAGATAGAGCTTGAGAGTTCATGAATTTGCAGCAGGGCGCTGTGTCGGTGATGGACTATTCTGCTCGTTTTACAGAGCTTCAGTGTTTTTCACCCGTGCTGGTGGGTGATGAGACGTTGAGAGCCAGACGTTTTGAGGATGGTCTTCAGTATGACATCTGAGCGCTGGTGAATGTTTTCAAGTTGCCTACTGTACACGCGATTGTGAACTAGGCGTTGATTACAGAGAGGAACCTGCGGGAATCTAGTGGTGTGGGCCAGGGCGGTTCAGTACCAGTTACTGGTACTATTTCTACTGGCAAGAGGAAGAGACAGATGGACTTCTCTTAGGGTGGTAGTACCAACCAGGAATCTTATTCAGGTGGTCTGATCAGGTGCTACCAGTGTGGAAGAGAGGGGCACAAGAGACCGTAGTGTCAATGAGACCCAGTGGAGTGCCAAGCTTGTGGAATGATGGGTCATCTTCAGTGCTTTTGTAGGGAGTTTCCACCAATGGATAGTGAGAGGGGTTCTGTGCAGACTCTGCGTACGGGGGCAGGACCAGTGGATTCTTACCAGTCAGGGATCTGGAATGCATCAGGGCATGCAGGCAGAGATGGTGGTCATGGCCGTGGTAGCCAGACACCAGGATCGCAGAGGCAGCAGGGCGGGACAGCTCAGGGTAGCCAGGCTGTGTCGCAGGGCCACGACACTGGGCAGGCATATGCAGTGCAACAGACCCAGCAGGAGCAGGATCTCAGACCTTCTACAGTCAGAGGTACTATTCTAGTAGCTTCTGTATTATCTTTAGTGATTTTCGATACGAGCACTACACATAGTTTCATATCTGTAACCGTTGTGGAGAGACTTGGGCTCTGTGTTTCTACTTCTTCTGATATTATGACGCTAGACACTCCTTTGGGGACTAGAACGAATGATGTGCGTCAGTACAAGGAGTGCCCCCTTGAGGTTGGAGGGTGTCACTTCCTTTGGGACCTCTATGTCTTGGAGATGAAGAGCTATGATTTCATTCTTGGGATAGACTGGTTGGTTCCCTTTCGAGCCTTTGTAGACAGCTATCATAGCAGGGTGAGTTTCACATCACTAGAGGGCAAAGAGTTTCTATACAAGGGTGAGTGGGATGTTCAGGAGAGTCGAGCTGGACCAAAGCATCATGGGTGAGGTGGAGTCACAACCTAGATTGCGAGCTTATATCTGGATGATCAGGGGACTTGTCAGATGGATTTCCCTCCAGTTGTTGACCGTTTTAGGGATGTCTTATTGGACAACTTTACAGGTCTACCTCCGGTGCGTGAGGTGGATTTCTCTATCGAGCTTGTGCCAGGAGTAGCACTGGTGTCCATTCCTCCTTATAGGATGGCTACACCTGAGCTACAGGAGCTCAAGAGGCAGTTAGAGGAGTTACTGGCAAAGGGATTTATCTAACCCAGTACTTCTCCTTGGGGTTCTCTGGTCCTTTTTGCGAAGAAGGCAGATGGTACCCTCAGACTTTGCGTGGATTATCGGAAGCTGAACCAGTTGACGGTTAAGAACCGATATCCCTTGTTGAGGATTGATGATACGTTTGATCAGCTTCATAGAGAACGAGTGTTCTTAAAGGTTGACTTGAGATCCAGATACCATCAGCTGCGCGTGAGACCATCGGATATACCACTTACAGCTTTTCGGAGTAGATATGGTTTGTACGAGTACTTGGTTATGCCGTTCGGACTAACGAATGCGCCAGCAGTTTTCATGGCTCTAATGAATCGTGTGTTCCATCCGTATCTTGATTATTTTGTGTTAGTATTCGTGGACGACATCTTGGTGTACTCTCACACTCGACACGACCATTCCACCCATCTTGAGATCATATTGAGTACACTGAGAGAGCATCAGCTATATGCTAAGCTCTCAAAGTGCCACTTTTGGATGGACCAGATTTACTTCCTGGGTCACATTATCTCGGAGGTAGGAGTTTTAGTAGACCTAGAGAAGGTGAGAGCAGTAGTTTCCTGGGAGAATCCTAAGAACATGTTTGAGATATAGAGTTTCTTAGGGATGGCTGGTTACTACAGACGCTTCATACATGACTTCTCCCACTTAGCAGCACCGTTGACAGGTATGACTAAGAAGGGTGTGAAGTTCGTTTGGTCAGAAGCTTGCGAGATAGATTTTCAGGACCTGAAGGGAAGGTTGACATCAGCACCGATCCTGATACTCCCAGAGTAAGGGAAGATCTATACAGTTTACTGTGAAGCATCAGGGATTGGGCTGAGAGCCGTTTTGATGCAGGGTGACCGAGTTGTTGCGTACGGGTCTCGGCAGTTGAGGCCACATGAGAGGAATTACCCGACGCATGATCTCGAGTTGGCTGCAGTTGTTCATGCGTTGCGCTGTTGGAGACACTATCTGTTGGGAGAGCATTTTATGGTTTTCACCGACCAAAAAAGCCTCAAGTATATATTTACTCAGCATGACCTGAATCTGAGGCAGAGAAGGTGGGTTAAGTACCTACAGTACTTCGATTTTGAGCTTTCCTATACACCTAGTAAAGGTAATGCAGTAGCTGATGCACTGAGCAGGAAGACTCAGATACATGCAGTGCAGGAGGCTAGTGGTGAGTGGTATCTCATGGCTTTGTTCTTTGAGATGCATCTGGAGGTGCACGACATTGAGGGGCAGACTTATCTTTCCTCTTTAGCTGTGATGTCTACCCTCCTGGAAAAAGTGAGGATGAGACTGCTATCTGATTCAGAAGGCCTAGTTCTATGGGAGTCGGTGGCAAGTGAGGACCCTCCTCCCAGTTGGATGATAGGCGATGATGAGGTTTTTCATTTCCATGGACGTGTATGGGTTACAGGGGATATACGCGAGGAGATGATGCAGGAGTTTCATGCTTCTGCTTGGGAAGTTCATCCCGGGGTTACCAAGATGTACCGAGACATGAGATGTCAGTACTGGTGTCCGGGTATGAAGAGAGAGATAGATGGTTTTGTTATGAGGTGTTCCACCTATCAGCAGGTGAAGGTAGAGCACCAGAGGCTAGCTGGGCTGTTACAGCAGTTGCCCATTCCAGAGTAAAAATGGGATGATGTCGTGATGGATTTCATGACTGGATTTCCGAGGTCACCTCAAGGAAATGACGCAGTGAGGGTTGTTGTGGACAAACTCATAAAGGTAGCTCACTTCTTTCTGATCAAGGAGACCTTCAGTGTGGACGAGCTCAGAAGGCTGTATATCCGAGAGATCGTACGTCTTCATGGGGTCCCTCATTCTATCATTTCTGATAGGGACGCCCACTTTACATCTCGTTTTTGGCAGATTTTTCAAAGGTCACTGGGTACTCAGGTGCTTCTAATAATAGCATACCACCCTCAGACAGATGGCCAGTCGGAGCGTACGATACAGGTGCTAGAGGACATGCTGCGCGCATGCGTCCTAGACTTTGGGGGCTCTTGGGAGAAGCATATACCCTTAGTCGAGTTTTCTTATAACAATAGTTTTCAGGTGACTATTGAGATGGAACCATACGAGGATTTATATGGTAGGCCATGCCGATCACCTTTGTGCTGGTTAGAGGCAGGTGAGGCAGCTTTACTGGGGCCAAAGCTCGTGCATGAGACATCTGAGCAGGTCCAGTTGATTCGGAAGCAGATGACTACCGCACAGTCTCATCAGAAGTCTTATGCTGATCGCCGTAGATGACCTTTAGAGTTCATGGTCGGGGATTAGGTTTTTTTATGTGTTTCACCGAGGCTGGGACACAAACGGATCAGGAGACAGGGTAAGCTTTCCCCAAGGTATGTGGGGCCATTTGATATTTTGGAGAGAGTCGGGATGGTTGCCTATCGGTTGTAGTTACCACAGCGATACAGACACATGGAAGAAATCTTCCACGTGTCTCAGTTGCGTCGCTACCATTCAGACCCGTCTCACACCTTTCAGCCAGAGGAGGTTGAGCTTCAGCATGATGCATCCTTTGAGGAGCATCTGATCCGTATCGTTGACATGAGAACGAAGGTTCTCCGAGGTCGGTCAGTTCCTCTCGTATGGGTGCTATGGCAGCATGGCCGAGTGCAGGATGAGACCTGAGAGCGGGAGGCCGACGTACATGCTCAGTGGCCAGAGCTATTCTGAGCTTTATCTTCGCCACTCTGGGAAGGGAAATTCGGGGACGAATTGCTATAAGGGGGGAAGTTTGTAAGAACCTGGTTCTTATTTTTGAGGTATGATATTCTTCTTTTTCCTTTTACTTAATTGTTTTTGAGAAAATATGGAAAATGGGGAAAAATCCTAAATTTTGGAACTACACGCCGTGTACTTTTCCACACGTCGTGTACTTTTGGCCATGTGGGATGGTTACACGGGGCGTGTAGCCATGCCGGCGACGAAGGGTGTAGGAACCGACTACACGCCGTGTAGTAGTACCTTACACTCCGTGTAGTCAGTTGACAAGCCTAAAAAGTAAGGTAGTGGAGTAGCCGCCAGCTGGGCGATAGTACACGCCGTGTACTCAAGAGTACATGGCGTGTACTCAGGTCGACAGATGAACAGTGTGGCGGTGCCGCTAAATGAATAGTTAAATGAAATAAGTACATGCCGTGTACTCAGAAGGACACGACGTGTACATTGTTTTTTCGGCTTAAAATAGGCATTAGCCTCCTCATTTGGCAGAGGAGGCGTTTGAGCCATTTTGGAGCCAAAGGAGGAGGCCAGACATTTGAAGATCCACCGAGTGTTTTTCTGGAATCAGTTTCTGCCTCGGACGATCCTGTTGGAACCGCACGGGTAAGGACTTCTACCTCCTTGGATGGTTCTTACCAATTCTTTCCCTAACGTAAGTTATTTACATTTGAATGGGTTTTGTTCTTCATTAGATCTATGCTGTTCTTGGGCATTTCTGGAGTCGGCGTTCGGGTATAACGTTCGTTGGCGAATAAGGTAGGTGGCTTGGTGTAAATTTCAAACTGTTGTGCGTTTTTGTGCATTTTTGTGCCACGAACCCATTTTGGGGTGTCGTGTGGCTGAGGCCATTGCTATATTTAATGCCTAGAATTGAATAGGTATTTAATTATGATAATAAAATGCTGTTTGGGATCGTTGCTTGGATCCGGAACCACCCCGGGGGTGTGTTTCACTGTTTAGCCGTTTGGCCAGGATACCCGAGGGTATGCCTTAAAAGTAGTAATTATAGAATTGCCTTGAGAGGAATTGCTTGTTACTGCTTGTTTACCTATTGGGCATGGCCCGGTTACCTGTTTAGCCTGAGGGCATTATTGT
This sequence comes from Viscum album, assembly GCA_963277665.1. NCBI lineage: Eukaryota > Viridiplantae > Streptophyta > Magnoliopsida > Santalales > Viscaceae > Viscum > Viscum album. The sequence goes on along the minus strand of OY728128.1, from coordinate 2,074,220,164 downwards.
ATTTATCCTGAGGGCATTGTTGTGATTAGCCTGAGGGCACTGCACTATTTAGCCCGAGGTCTGTAGTATTTCGCATGAGGGCAACCTTTCGTGCCTGAGGGCTTGACTTCTGTGCCTAAGGGCGACACTTCCTATTCCTGAGGGCAATTTCTGTTACGCCTGAGGGCTATACCTACAGGTTGGATTATGCTTATCTGAAGGTAAGGTTTTTCTTGTCTAAGGACGTGGACTATTTGTTTAGAAATGCACTGTGGTGATTTCTAGTATATAATAAATTAAATGAATAATAAAATGGAAATTTAATTGTTAAGTTAGTTATTGTCAGTACTGCTTACTTTATTGCATTTTACTATTTCACACTATTGTTTCATGCTTACACGCAGTTGGGCATGAGCCTTTGGTGGGTGCCTACTGAGATATATTTCTCACACCCTGTTTGGGTCATGCTTTTCGGCCCAAACCGATTACGTTTCTGCAGGTGTATATAGGGGAAAGAGTCCCTATATAGGTACTTGACTATTACTGTGGAGTAGGAGGGCATGGGACCGAGCCTAGGCTCGCGATGCCGCTGCCAGCTGTTTTGCTTTATTTTGCTGTACTCTGCTCTTTGTTGTACTGTATTCATGTATAACATGTTTTGGCTGTTTTCTTAGAACTTGAAACATGTAGCATCATCACTTCTATACTATTGGTTATATCCACTGCAGTAGTTTATTCATTTGTGTATGTTTACTGCTTCCACTGTTGTTGTATGTTTATTCTGTATTCCGCTGCGCTACACTTTGACAAATGAGGGCATAGTTTCCCCACTATCAGACCTGGGCCCTCGCTGCTAGTTAGCAACCTCTGACATTTGAGTAAATGCACGTGAGCTCACATGGCGAACAAGGCTTGGGGCACCCGTTGCGTGGCACCCGGGTTCGGGATGTTACACTTTTCAACCATATTTCTATCACCCAACCTTTCAAAAATTAGTTCTAAACCTTGTAAATGTTACTAAAAATGATAAAATTAAGAAAATTTTATGAGGGAACTACTGAAATGGCTTACGGAGTCTCAAAAAAACCAATAATCTACCTAAGTATTCATGGGTCAGAACGGAAGGAGATGAAAGGGTAGTTTAATCAGACCATCTCTACCCATAATAATTTTAGGAATTAAGGTTTAGGTATTTTCCCTACTCAGTTAATTCCAAAACCCAAAAGTAAATATTATCTCTATTAATTTAAGGAGGGGAAAGAGTAAAAAAGAAATTAAGAATCACCACTGGAGATCTATGCTATAAGTGTATATCCCAAGGAATATTAAGAAACTTTCCCTAAAAATAAACTTAAATAGAAAGTCATTGAAGAATCTCAACTAGTAAAGAAGGAAAAAGGAAATTTCAAGATGAAAAATGAAAATCATACCCAAACTCCCTTCCTAATAATAATAAAACTACCTAAGATAACCGATAATGATGAATTATAGAAAGAAGTCTTAGAGATAGTTAAAAGATTGTAAATCAATATCCATTTGTTGGAATCCATCCACCAAATCACAAGTTCTATAAGGTTTCTTAGGTAAATAGGAAATATGAAGAGGGAATTTGAAGGACATGAAAAGGTAAATTTAGGTAGAAATGTGTATAACATTTTTACCCCATAATTACCTTGTAAATTCTAAGACCTAGGTACTTTCACTATCCCTTACACCATAAAATATACCACTTTTTAAAATTCATTGTGTGATTTGTGAGCATCAATTAATTTGATTACATACTTAGTTTATTCTTTCTTTTAGGTAGGAGAACTCAAATTGACCAGATTTTTTGTGTAATTATCTAAATGAACCACTGTAAATGATGTTGGATTTCTAGAATATGTCTTGGTAAGGGTTAATGGATTATTATTCCCAATAGAATTTTATATCCTAAACATGGAAGAAAAAAATATGTAAATCCCATCCCACCATTATTCTAGGTAGGCACTTACTTAAAATTTTAAAAAATCATAATAAATGTTAATGAAGGAAATATTTTAATGGACTTTGGGGAGGATAATGTAATATTTAGAAACTTATATTTAATGAAATACCAATATGATGAGTAATATATTTTTACACTTATCTATTATGAAATTAATTGTTATTATAAGGAAGTGATGGAAATATTCTATGAAATAATTTTATATGGGGAATCCATGGAATCATTTGAATTATCTAATGATTTTGTTTTTGAAAATGAACTAAATTAGGAATATATTTTGTGTGTTGAATAGTTTGAAGGAATGGGTGAGAAATATTTTTATAATTTACTCAAATTTTCTACTCAAACTTCTTATTTACATGTACAATTTGAAAACATGGAGAACACTGAACCGATATCATCATTAGAATAACCCCCTGATCTAGAACTAAAATTGTAACCCTCTAATATTAAATATTATTTTCTGAAGTAAAATGAAAATTTTATTATCACAATTTAAAAAAGGTTGTAACATAATCAAGAAAACTAATTTCTATAATTTTTGAAACTAAATGCTAGAGAAATAGGCTGGTATTTGTGATATATTATAGGAATTATCCTAAAAATCATGTGAAAACTATTTTATTAGAAAGTGACCCAACAATAGTGATACAAACCCAAATGTTTCTTAACATGACTGATTTAGACATTTAAAAAAAAGTTATTGAGAGTATTTTATTATAAGTAATAGTATACCACATCTTAGACTCCCAATGGGTGAGTTCTATTCGTATTATTACCAAGAAAACTGTATTCACAATTGAAAAAAATTAGAATAATGAATTAGTACCCATATATATTTAAGGTAGCTAGAGAGTTTTCATTTATTACAGGTGATTGAATAATGTGACAAGAAAAGGCCACTTACCCATCCATTATCTAGACCAAATGTTAGAGAGGATAGATGGGAAATGCCACGTAAAGACCCAGAATTTTCAAGTAATTTTTTTCTTAATTCTATGGAATTTTACGAGTCTGTGCCTTCTGACGTCACTTGATTCTGAGGCCCAATGCGCCTAGAATCAATTTATGAAGTTTTTTTGGGTACGTTCAGTAAATGTACGTGCGAGTTTTTCTATCTTTTGAATCAATGCTCAGAATTGAAATCTGAAGACACCGATGAACTCGCAACGCTGGTATTCGCTCAAGGGGACCTTTACTGCAGTTGCGTTTTATACGGGATGAAAGTTAATTTTTGGGGTTTAATAAAAAAGTTAAATAAAATTGGTTGAGAATAATTTTATTTATCCTGGTAGTTTAATCCTACATGGGGAAGTTATTGGTGGGGCCCACACCCACATAACTTCCCATGCGTGGATATTTGTGAGGTGGGGCCCACATGATCCCCAACCTTTCGTCTCCCCATAACCTCCCTTAAACCCCCATTTAACTCCCCTTCTTTTATTATGACAACCCTCTTTAATTAAGAGATCTCTTCACCTCCCTCTCTCTCTCTTTAAAATTTGCCAACACATTTTAATAAATGAATTCAACCTCTTCAATTAATGAATTAAGTTGTTTGAATTTTGAACTACATGTGTGAATAAAAATAATATCTTTAGCTATTATTTTATTTTGGGGAATTCATTGTGTTTAGAGGATTTGTGGGAGAGCTTTGGAGAAATAGAGAAGGGTGTTCTTCTCTCAACGAAGAACACTATCCATCCAACGAAGAACCGCCAAGGAACGTCAATCATTGCCTTCGATCTTAGGCCAAACCAAAGGAGAAGGAGCCACCCGTGAGGAATGCCAATGAAGTGCCATCCTCGGCCCTTCTTCCCCGATGTCAATGAGTTGACGCCATCTACCTGCGATGTCGTCTTCCGCGATGCTCGACTACCGCGAACCTTATCTCAAGGTAGGGGTTTGTTCATTTTGAAGTGTTTATCCCGTACCTCGTTATTCGTTGGAAATCATTCTTTATTTTTAGAAAACTGCTACCACATAATGAGGAGGACACGAGACAAATACACACGGCCCGACGACCCTCCATGGTCTCTTTTGATTGCGATGGAGATCATGATAGGAAGGTGGCGACGAACGGAAGTGGTAGCCCTGCGCCAGATGCGTGAGGAAGAATTGCGGCCCGCAACCGCGGGCTGCTTGGCCGACGAAGAACCGGATGGCTAAAGCCGGCCAGGCTGAAGGAGGACTGTGGCGTCGCGTTGTGGAAGACCGCGGCCCGCATTCTACGAGCCGCTCGGTGGGCGAACCGGCTGGCAGGTGGCCGAACATGCTAAGCAGAACCACGGCGCCAGGAGGGCGCCGCGCTGGAGAGACAGTGGCCCACCCGAGCGGGCCGCTTGTGCCAAGAAAGCTGGCTGGTTAGGGAGGGCGGTGCCACTTGGCACCGCTGGTTCGGGCAGCCGGGGGACCGCGCCCCCCCTCCCCCGGACCGCTCGGCCAGCCGGCCGAGCCGCGGTCGGGCCGCGCCCCGCCGGGCCGGGCCGGGCCGCGCCCCGCCGGGCCGGGCCGGGCCGCGCCCCACCGGGCCGGTCCGTGCCCCCTCGGGCAGGGCCACACATTTCATCGGGTCGGTATGACCACCTGTCGGGTTGGACCTGCCAAAATTGGGTTGACCCGACTCGCCAGCCCACTGGGCTTAACGGGCCGGGCCCGTTTTCACTTAAGGGTGAATAACTTGAAGACCGCACGTCCGATAGATGCGCCGTCTGTGGAACTGTGACCCTCATGATGTGGTCGTCCTTTTGAGATAATCTAACTGATTTTGGATAACTTTGGAAAATTGCCAGTTTTGGAACGAGCGTGTTTTCAACCGGACCCCCGGAGCAAAAATGCTAATAACTCTCAGACCGAGCCTCCGGTTGATGTGTCGTCTATCACGTTAGGTTCTTTTCGACGAGACGGAACTTTTGGATAAATAAACTCAGGACTTAGTGATAGTTGATGTATCAACCCTTGGCTCGAGGAGCAGACCCTCACGAAATCGAGCGTGCTGTGTGCGGGAACCCTAGAGCTGGCTACGACTACAACGACAACCGTACTGGAATCCTCTGTGGGTTCGGTGACGACGACAACTGTACGGGAATCCTCCGAGGGTTCGGTAGTGATGACAACTGTACTGGAATCCACCGTGGGTTCGACAGGGACAAAAACTGTACTGGAATCCTCCGTGGGTTCGGCAGCAACAACAACTATACTAGAATCCTCTGTGGGTTCGGCAGCGATGATGAATCAGTGACTTCATATGATCATATCTATCTCTATATGAAAGATGTGTACCTGTGTGAGCTGAGTCTTTACTTTCAATCAATACCATTAGTGTGATTGATTTCTTTCCTTTGTGGATTGGGTTGTGCTTGGACTCAAGAGTTGGAGATGAAATTGAATTGATGACTTAGGTATATATAAGGGCATATACCTAAGTAAAGTTGGTTGATACTTCGTGATTCTACCTTTCCTTTGTGGATTCTGGGAGACCTTCGGGGGTCTCGGGGTCTCTACTGAGTATCATTATACTCACCCCAGCATGGGCAATGCTCGCACTACGTTGTGTTGGTTACATACGACGGACAACACTGGTCGTGGTTGTGGCTTGTAGAGCTGGACGTTACCAGGAGGTGGACCACTTGGTGAGACGTACTCAGAGCAGACGGCCGGACCCAAGGTGCCGAGGAGACCATCATTACCCACCCTTCAGGTGGGATTCCTGGAGGATGAATCGGTGGTTGTTGTTTATTTTTTACTAGTTTTTTAGTTGTACTGTACTTTCAGTTGGGTTTGTATTCTAGCCCATTTTCCTTTCAGCATTTACTTTGTATTCATTATTACTTGAGTTTACTTATTTTGCGTACTCTGATGTGTTGTTTACTTTTATAAAGGAAATTCCTTCCCTTTTTATTGGGATTTACGCCTTTGGTTCTAGTTGCTAACCCCTAGCCTATGGAAGGATGGATTGGGGTAGTCATGGCACCGGCCCCGAGGATGGTTCATGACAAATTGGTATCAGAGGAGTTGGTTCTACCGCAGAACATAGGACTCTGATCTTTCTTCTCTATGAAGAAATGGTGTTAAGAGTATTGAGTGTGGTTATCAATTCAGGGAGTCCAGTGTTAGTGCAGCGGCCAACGTATCCATACACCAGGACCCTGACCCCTCATTTCTGACTCAGTGCATGAAAACACTGATTTCATGTGTGTTTCAAAAGTTTTCTTTGTGATTACTTTATGTCATCTCACCAGGTATACTATTTTGACTTTGGAACACCTGTTTCTTTTTGGGATGGCCCCATGAAAGCAGCCAGCTAGGGTTTCGAGTCGCGTGCGAGATAGTAGCCCACCGAGTGACGAGGCCTCGGTGAAGGGCCCCATCACAGCGGAGGAACCAGCGGTACCATTACCCACTGGGCCACCGATACCACAAGCCCGAAAAGCAGAGAGTTCATGCCACCTAAGTGCGTTGCACGAGTTCCAGCGACAGAGGCCTCCGAGGTTCCGAGGCGAGACAGAATTTCAGACGGCTGGGTGCTGGCTGGAGGTTGTAGCATGAGTTTTTCACACAGTTGGGACACCCACTGACTTGATGGTGTACCTAGCTATTAGTCTCTTTCAGTGATCGGCTGAGAGGTGGTAGATCCTGATGCTCTAGTTTTACGATGAGGTGACTCTCACTTGGGGAGACTTCGACGGTTTTTTCAGGGCAGAGTTTGTAGCAACGACTCTACGCTCTGTGCGTGATCAAGAGCTACTGCTCTTACTGTAGGGCTTTCCGAAAGTAGCCGATACATCAGCAGCAGGTAGTAGGAAGATGACACGGGGGAACAAGTGGGTTATATCAACTGTTAGACGAGTGCGGGGCACCCGAGGCTGTGTTAGCTTAGAACCAAGGAGTGTCTGTTTTTCCTGCAGGGAACGGAGTCACAGAGCGCGTGACTATCCGACTCCCCGCATAGTTGATCAGCAGGCATTGGAGGAGCCACCAAGACAGAGGCAATGACAGGAGATTGAGCAAGAGCTGAGCAATGCATGAGGCAGTGGAACATGTCTTTCAGCAGATGGTGATCAGAGTCACCGAGCACTACTACCACCACCACCCTTAGATGGTTCGCCTCAAGCTTCGGGAGCAGGTAGACAAAAACTGAACTAGATCCAGGTATAAAGGCCTTTGTTCATGAGGCTTCTAGATTTGTTGTTTTCATTGTTTGTGGTTGTTTTGTGTCTTTGTACTATGAGCTTAAATAATAAAAGACACTTGTCCTTGTGATGTTTGCTTCCCTACCATTTCTTATGGTTGATACTGAGAGGTTCCGGTTAAAACTGTTTACTTGACCATCACATTCAAAATTCCTATTGGAGGAGATCCAGTGACCACACATTTCTTCCAACAGTGTGACTCGACCCTCGGAGGAAAGATTAATGGTTGGATCTCTTGGTAGTGGCGTTGAGGCCTTATGGAATCATCCATGGCATGAAATAGTACCGTTCATGGCAGTATTGACCGTATTAGGCAAAGTACGTGGTTCATCCAAGGGATGAGACCAGATTTCTCTTTTCAGAAAAGGAGAAATCTTAGCAGCTCTTATAGGACATAAGCGAAAAAGGGTGTAGACGAGTTCTTTACAAATGGCTAGTCACACCCATAGTTTGTTGAGAGAACAATTTACAGTTTACTCTAATATCAAAGTCTCAGGTGTGTCTTCTCGTAGAAGGACCTATACCTGAGACAACGACGATGGCTCGAGTTCCACCAGGACTATGAATTTGGGATAGTCTACACTCCTGGGACGGGGAACGTTGTAGTAGATGATCTCAGCTGGAGATTGGGCATTCAACTGCTAGGAAAGGCGACAAAGCAGCTAGCCACGTTGTAGATATCCTTTGTGGATAGCGATGAAGCAGCCTTTCTACAGTCACTCACAGTCACTCCTCTACTTCTTCAGTGAGTCAGAGAGGCACAGCGTGGGGATGTTGACTGTGAGACGCGACGTGCTCAGATATATACAGGGCAGGCACTTGATGGATTTTCTAAAGGAGGGGAGCATGTTATCCTCTCTAGGGGAGGTACTATGGTACCAGTTGCACTACTGGAGGAAGTGCTGAGGGAGTTTCACACTTCCCATATAGCAGTACATCCAGGAGTGGCAAAGATGTACCAGGACCTCAGATGACAGCACTGGTGTCCGGGAATGAATAAGGCTGTAGCAGAGTTCGTTTCACGATGTCTCACTTGTCAGCAAGTGAAGGCAGAGCACCAGGTACCAGCAGGCTTAGTACAACCCTTAGAGGTCCCGGAGTGGAAGTGAGATGGGATATCCATGGATTTTGTGATGGGTCTTCCACATACATTCAGGGGACATGACTCTATTTGGGTGATCGTAGACCAACTCACCAAGTCAGGCCACTTCCTACTGATCATAGTGCATGGCTTAGTAGAGAGCTTGGGATGCCTCTACATTCAGGAGATCGTACAGCTTCACGGTGTGCCATCAACTATCGTTTCTGATCGAGATGCTCATTTCACTTCCCGGCTATGGAAGGGGTTACAAGAGGATTTTGGGATGTAGCTACGTCTGAGCACCACTTTCTATCCTCAGACAGACGGACAGACTGAGAGGACCATACAGACACTCGAGGACATGCTCTGTGCATGTGTCCTTGACCTAGGTCACAGCTGGGAGGATCACCTACCCTTGGTGGAGTTTGCGTACAACAATAGTTACCACTCCACCATCGGGATGACACCATATGAGGAGCTATACGGCCGACCTTTCATATCACCTATGTGCTGGACTAACCCTGGGGAGTCAGCACTTGTAGGACCAGAGATGGTTCAGGCTATGACAGAGAAGGTGCATATCATCCAAGAGTAGATGAAGACTGCATAGAGCAGACAGAAGTCCTATGTTGATAGGATGCAGAGACCACTGGAGTTCTAGGATGCAGACCACATATTCTTATGGGTCTCACCTCGACAAGGTCTACAAAGATTTGGCCGGGGGCGCAATTTATCTCCACGTTTCATCGGACCATTCTAGGTCCTCAGAAGAGTAGGCGAGGTGGCTTACCGCCTGGCCATTCTACCTCAGTTGCACCAGGTGCATGACGTCTTCCACGTATCTCAACTGAGGAGATATGTGCACGACCCGACCCACATCATCGATCACGGGGAGTTGGATATCGATGACTGGGTGACGTTTATGTAGGTCCCAGTGGATATTGAGGATCGACAGAAGCGGGTCCTATGTGGATGGTCGATTCCTCTGGTGTGCATTCGCTGGCAGCACGAGAACCTCCAGGAGAGCACTTGGGAGCGGGAGGCACATATTCAAGCTCAGTATCCCCATTTTTTTCCTAGTGTGTTGTAGATTTATGGGGACGTAAAGCCCTGAGGTGGGAGTAATTTAAAGACCCTGAATTTTCAAGGAATTGTTTTTCTTAATTATTTGTAATTTTATGAGTCTGTGGCTTCAGACGACACTTGATTCCGAGGCCCGGTGTGCCCAGAATCAATTTCCAAATTTTTGTTTTGGTACATTTAGTAAATGTGCGTGTAAGTTTTTCTATCTTTTGAACCAGTGCTCAGAATTGAAATACGAAGACATCGATGAACTCGCAACGCTGGTATTCTCTTAAGGAGACCTTTACCGCAGTTGCGTTTTGTGCGGGTTGAAAGTTAATTTTTGGGGTTTAATAAAAAAGTTAAATAAAATTTGTTGAGAACAATATTATTTATCCTAGTAGTTTAATCCTACATGGGGAAGTTATTGGTGGGGCCCACACCCACATAACTTCCCATGTGTGGATATTTGTAAGGTGGGGCCCAAATGAGCCCCAACCATTCATCTCCCCATAACCTCCCTTAAAACCCCATTTAAATCCCCTTCTTTTATTATAAAAACCCCCTTTAATTAAGAGATCTCTTCACCTCCCTCTCTCTCTCTTTAAAATTTTCCAACACATTTTAATAAATGAATTCAACCTCTTCAATTAATGAATTAAGTTGTTTGAATTTTGAATTACATGTGTGAATAAAAATAATATCTTTAGCTATTATTTTATTTTGGGACATTCGTTGTGTTGAGAGGATTTGTGGGAGAGCTTTGGAGAAATAGAGATGGGTGTTCTTCTCTCAATGAAGAACACCATCCTTCTAACGAAGAACCGCTGAGTAATGTCAATCATCGCCTTCGATCTTCGGCCAAACCAAAGGAGAAGGAGCCACCCGCGAGGAACGCCGATGACACACCATCCTCGGACCTTCTTCCCTGATGTTAATGAGTTGACGCCGTCTCCCCGCGATGCCGTCTTCCGCGACGCTCGACTAATGAAAACCTTATCTCAAGGTAGGGGTTTTTTCATCTTGAAGTGTTTATCTCGTACCTCGTTCTTCGTTGGAAATCATTGTTTATTTTTAGACAACTGCTACCACCTAACGCGGAGGACACGGGTCGAACGCACACGGCCCGACGACCCTCCGTAGTCTCTTTTGATTGCAATGGAGATCATGATAGGAAGGTGGCGACGAATGTGCGCCGACCATGTGCGGAAGAATCGCGGCCCACAACCATGGGCCGCTTGGCCGACAAAGAACCGGCCAGCTAAAGTCGGCCGGGCCGAAGGAGGATCGTGGTTCCATAAGGGGCGTCGTGCTGTGGAAGACTGCGGCCCGCATTCCGTGAGCCGCTCGGTGGGCAAACCGACTGGCATGCGGGCAGCCAGGCTGAGCAGAACCACGACGCCAGGAGGGCGCCGCACTGAAGAGACCGCGGACCGCCCGAGTGGGATGCTTGTGCCAAGAAGGCCGACCGGCTTTGGCCGGCCAGTTAGGGAGGGCAGCGCCGCTTGGCGCTGCCAGTTCGGGCAACCGGGGGACCACGCCCCCCATCGGACCGCTCGGCCAGCCGATTGAGCCGCGGCCGGGTCGCGCCCTGCCCGGCTGGGCCGCACCGCGCTGGGCTGCGCCCTTCCAGGTCGAGCCGCGCCCCCTTCGACCGGGCGGCGCCCCTTTGGGCCGGGCGGCGCACCTTCGGGCCGGGCCATGAATTTTATCAGGCCGGTCTGACCCCCTGTCGGGTCGGACCTGCCAAAACGGGGTTGACCCGACCCGCCAGCCCACTGGGCTTAATGGGCCAGGACCGTTTCCACTTAAGGGTGAATAACTTGAAGACCGCACGTCCGATAGACACTCCGTCTGCAGCACTGGGACCCTCATGACATGGAAGTCCTTTTGCGATAATCTAAGTGAGTTTGGATAACTTTGAAAAATGATCGGGTTTGGAATGAGCGTATTTTCAACCAGGCCCCCGGAGCAAAAATGCTAATAACTCTCAGACCGAGCGTCCGATTGACGCGTTGTCTGTCACGTTGGGTTATTTATGACGAGACAGAACTTCTGGATACATCAAATTAGGACTTTGTGATAGTTGATGTATCGACCCTTGGCTCGAGGAGTGGACCCTCCCGAAATCGAGTGTGCTGTGTGCGGGAAACCTAGAGCTGGCTGCGACTGCAACGACAACTGTACTGGAATCCTCCCTGGGTTCGGCGACGGCGACAACTGTACTAGAATCCTCTGTGGGTTTGGAAGCGAGGAAAACTGCACTGGAATCCTCAGTGGTTTCGGCAGCGACGACAACGGTACTGGAATCCTCCGTGGGTTCGGCAACGATGACAACTGTACTCGAAACCTCCGTGGGTTCGGCAGCGATGATGAATCGATGACTTCATCTGATCATCTCTGTCTCTATACGAAAGATGTGTACCTGTGTGAGCTGAGTCTTAACTTTCAATCAATACCATCAGTGTGATTGATTTCTTTCCTGTGTGGACTGGGTTGTTCTTGGACTCGAGAGTTGGAGCCAAACTGGAATTGATGAGTCAGGTATATGTAAGGGCATATACCTAAGTAGAGTTGGTTGATACTTTGTGATTATACCTTTCCTTTTTGGTTTATCCTTTTTGGATTCTGGGAGACCTTCGGGGGTCTCAGGGTCTCTACTGAGTATCGTTATACTCACCCCTGCATGGACAATTCCCGCACTACGTTGTGTTGGTTGCAGACGACGGACAACACTGATCGTGGTTGAGGCTTGTAGATCTGAACAGTACCAGGAGGTGGACCACTTGGTGAGCTGTACTCAGAGTAGACGGACAAACCTGAGGTGCTGAGGAGACCATCAGTACCCACCCTTCAGGTGGGATTCCGGGAGGATGACTCAATGGTTATTGTTTACTTTTGAACTAGTTTTTCAGTTGTACTATACTTTCAGTTGGGTTTGTATTCTGGCCCATTTACCTTTTAGAATTTACTTTGTATTCAGTATTATTTGAGTTTACTTCTTTTGCGTCCTCTGATGTGTTGTTTACTTTTATAAAGGCAATGCCTTCCCTTTTTATTGGGATTTATGCCTTTGGTGCTAGTCGCCAGCCCCTGGCCTATAGAAGGCAGACTTGGGGTAGTCACGGCATGGGCCCTGAGGACGGGTCGTGACATGTCATCACTGTTTCCTTGATGGATTTTATGGATACTTTCAGGTTCCCGTAACTTTTTAATACTAGAAAAAAACATACTTACATTATATTTTGGTTTGTTTTCTTACAGAAGGATAGACTTTGGGTTATGAAATACCCCAGGTACTTTTCAATGTTACAGAGTAAGTATCTTGTCATAACTAATAGAAAGACGAATGAGGGTATTTCTTGATGATTTAATTATTTAAAAAACTTATTTGAAACATATCTTAAAAATTTGGGAAAAGTTTAAAATAAATGAATTAAGAAAAAAATGGTTTTAAACTTTAAAATATTCCATTTCATGGTTGATAAAGGGAATATTTTGGGCTACAAGATTTCTAAATATGAAATTGAAATAGATAAGGATAAGGAATAAATTATTTCCACAAAACCTTACCCCACCATTGTGAAACTTATTATATCAGGTTTAGGTCATGATGGATTCTATGTGATGTTTATTAACGAATTTAGAAAAATTTATCTTCCCTTGATGAATTTTATGAAAAAGGAAAATGAATTTGTGTATGCTGATTCATTTGGGGAACATTTTAAAAAATAAAGGATAGTTTTACCACAACCCCTGTAATATATACAAAAAACTATAACAACCCTTTTAAAATAAAATGTGATGCCTCCAATAAGGTCGTGGGAGTAGTGTTTTCCTAAGATTTTAATAGAAATTTAAAATTTATAACCAATAATTAATAAACAATGAACCCAACCCAGAAAAACTATATAAAAAAGAATGAGTTTTTTTTCCATTTTTTATTACTTTAGTGGATTTTTAGTCATACCTATTATGAAGTAAAGTAACTGTTTATTTTGACCATGTGACACTCATGTTTTTGATCACGAAATATGAAATAAAGATGATGCTAGTGAGATGTATATTTCTACAATAATAATGTTACTTATAGATCATGTAAAACAAAGGATGTGAATATAGAGACCCAAGATAGACATGTCAATATCTTAAAACATTTCAATAAGGTAATAATTTTATCTCACAAATAATCACACAATACCAAGAATGGAAGGTTTATTTTCATCGAGGACTGGATATGTAAGAAACTTATTTTACAATCGTAGTGAATATTTATGCATAATTGAGCCACAATAGACTCCATACTATACTTATTCTACAATTTAATAATGTTCATAACTTAGAAAAATGGAAACATAAGTAATGGGTGAGATCATATTATTAGAGAAGGTAAACATTAGTGATATGAATAAAATATCATAATTTAAAATAAGATTATCATATGGGTATAATGAAGATATATAAGAAAATTTATACCCAAAAAACAATAACTGATAAATCGTGGAATATTACTTGTCACAATATAAGACATGAATCAAATGAGTGTAGATGAATGATTCAATAAACATTATCCATTATAGTTTAATATAATATTGAGAATAAGCATAAAACTATGAAACATCTTTCAACTTTGGCACAAACATTTTTTTAATGACCATTAATTTTATGAGCCACACCATCATTTTTCACACTTAAGAGAAACCAAAATTTACCCACAAATACTTTAATAATATGATGAAAAAATTAAACTAATGAATTGGAAGGTGATATAGTAACCAACCCATTATTTTCCATACTTATGTGTGCCACTTGAAATCAATCACTTATCAAATAATAAAGAACCCATGGAAATAAGATGTGTTTAATTCAACACACCATAAAGAAACCATATCAATAAAATAGGTTTTGTATCCTTTTTAAAAAGGATTCACATAATTAAATAATTTATAATTTTACCAATAATCATAACATGATAAACCCAATGAAAATAAATGGGTATGCAACGACATTAAGTATCATTCTAGTTAAATACTATTAAATCAAGATAATAAAGCACATGGTATTCACACAATGTAGATATAGGTTATATAGTTTATAAAATAAATTACCTAATTAATTTATGCATAGAATCTAGGTGAATCACCCTTAAATGAAAGGAATTAAAAGTAGTGTATTCCCATAGGAAGACATTGGAAGAACACTTATGGTTATACACCAAAACAAATTAGGTAATACAAATAAATTAATGGATCATTTCTACAAAACATAAGGTCATTACATAAGTCATACAAAAAAATTAGGTAGATGGTAAGATTTTAATAACAACCTTGATCAAGAATAATATATGTCATAGGATTTCAATTTAAATGAAAACTACTTTTAAAATCATTATGAAAAATAAATTTGGAAATAAGAAACAGAAATGATTTTTTGGAAATATTGTATGTATAAATATTTTATAAATATTGGAGAATAATATTTTATTTTATAATACAATTAAATGTTCTAAAGTAAGCATAATAGAAAACTAAAAAGATGATAGAAATAGGTGCACACATGTAAAAGGTTAAAAAGTGATTTTTTTACACAAGATAAAAATAACCCACATGAAAAAAGTCTAAAATTTATTTAAAACATTTGAATAATATTAAGTAGTATAAAATGAACTTATTAAATTAAGGAGGCATAGATAAGGAAATTTTAAAAATATTACAGTGAGTATATATATGAAAATTGGAAGTTCCATATTGAGAATAAGTGACGAGGCTAGTTTCACATATAAGAAACACTTTAGGATAAATACGAGTCAAAGAGAAATCAGATTTTTATGGGACATGTAAAAACCTATGAATATACAATGAAAATGTTGAGGATTTTTAGAAACAATACAATTTCTCTATAGGGATTATATTTCAAAAACAATATTTATTTTGAAAATAAGATTGTAAATTTAAACCCCTGGAGTTTGAGTAACATTTTGACCAAAACCACATTAAAGATGGGTTTATTTTAAATCATTGGAAATATAAATAAAGTGCATGATATGGATCTTAAAAATCAATGAATATAGTGAAGAAATTATTAAGAATTAATCATACCATGTTAATGTTATCATGGTACACATTAAGAAACATGTCATATGAAATTAAATCCGAGACAAGGATCCCATTACCTTTATTTCTTCTTAGTCGAATGAATTTTATAATCCCTTAAAACAAACATAAATATATTATTATACTATCTGAAACCCATATTTATGCCTAAAAATATTTATAATTTTCATTTATAATTATTTTATACATGTATATTAGTTACTTTTTTCTACTATCCAATGTTTATCATTTATTGTTTTTATCGTTTCTACAAGATACATCAAAGTAGTGTAGATATTCATTATTTTTATAAAGTTAATCATTAAAAATACATTAAAATTATTATAATCGAGAGATTATAATGATTTATAAAGTTTAAAATTTATCTCATGAGTACTTAAATCATTATCCAAGAAGATGAAATTGACAACGATTTTTTTGGATATTTTTAACCTACTAAGGAAATTTTCTTAACTAATGAGTTAAATATTGATTTTAATTTTCTATAAGAATAAAAATATTTATTTCATATTATACCAGTAATTAATTTTCATAATCATCCATGATATAATTTTATAACATTGTTTAATTAGGTATTCAAACCAACCTAAATATGATACCATCATTAATGAATGATTATATGGTGATTTCATTACAATATTATTACCCTATTAAGAAAATTATATAATTTAAAAGAATTATAAGAACAATTAATGGATATAAAAATATTACATAGTTTTAATTAAATTTTTTCTTCCTAGTATACTTGTTTTAAACATTTTAATTAATAATAATCATTTGTTGATCATATCCTTAACTGGTTACAAAATTTTCCATGCTAGAACCATAATGATATCGTAAAAATTATATTTTTTCCATTAAAATATTTATCATGAACATCCATTTAAGGAGATGATGAAAGGAAAACTAGTAATCAATCATCCAATGGAGGTGTTATTCCACACATACACATGGTTGATGATTTCATTTTACATCAAAAAAGAGAAATGGATAATATATTGTATCATTTAAAAATCTAAAATATGTTATAAATATAATTCTTATTTTTTAAATTCAACATAAACACCATCCATTTATGGTGGTTAATGAAAACTAAACATGATGTTTTATGGAGTCATTAGTCCGTACACACAAAAATCTAAATTTTTCTTTTCTTATAGAAAAAGGGAAGGGTGGTTAAATATTGTACCACAATTATGATAACATACGAATATAAAAAGGATAATGATTTTATCTTTTTGAGATGTTGAAAATAAATTTGTGAAATAATAAATTCACATAATGAAAAAGAAAAAATAAATGGTGGTTAAATACTTATACCAAACTTCTTGGATTATCTTCTTTATGTGTGTGTGTGTGGGGGGGGGGAGTTAAACCTTTGAATGATGGTATTTTTAGAATAATGGAACCCAATTAATGTGTATAATAGTGTTTATGAGAGGTTTGGGAATATTTTGGGATGAATTTAGTTGGTTTTAGTGTGAGGAAAAGTGAGAAGAGGAGTGGCCCTTTTATAAGTGAAAAAGTGTGTCATTTCTGTAAATACCAAAACAATTTCAATAATGGAAATTATATATCAAGTAAAATTGATCTAATATTGAGAAATAATATAGAGTATAATATATAAGGTCTATAAAAAAAAATAAAAAACTCAATTAAAACATGTTTTTAACAAGTTTTTCCCTTTACCTCTCAGGTTACTCATTTTTACCATTTAGGTTTTAACCATGATAACTGGTCTTTCACATAGGTAATTTATCCATTATAAAGAAAACTAAAATGGTCCATATTATATAATTTGAATCAAAATATTCCAAATTTTAAATAATTTTTTTATTCAATTATTAAAATTGAGAAAATTTAATTTTAGAATAAAAAATGTATAATGTATTAAAACATTATTTTTGAAAAAATAAAAACTAGGTTCTAAAATGTAAAATATGGGTTTAATATTTAAAACCAAAATTTTTAAAATTATTAATTCACTTATAAATACATTTTTGGTCTTATAAAAATGTTTCATCAATTTCCAATTCTTATTTATATACTAAAAATGTCATAAAATTCATGTTATTTGTAAAAACGGTATTTTGCACTATTCACCTAAAAAAATATTTTTTTAAAAAGAAAAATATTCATGCTAAGATAATTTTAATATTATAAATCAAAATATTAAGTTATTTTATCTAATTTATATTCTGAAATTTATAAATTATGTTTTGAATTACAATACAATATATAAAGAAAACCCAATTTTATGAAAAAATAATGTTTTAAAACATTAAATGTTCTTAATATTATTTCATAAAAATTTATAATTTAAAAGATGTTAATACATTAGTTCATGTATATTAATATTTTAAAATTTTTACATTAAATTTATTAGGATAAAATATAAAATACTTAACAAAATGATTCTTTGAAAAAAATGAAATATTACTCATATACTAAATACAATTTAACAAATAAAATTAAAAGTAATTATTTATATACTAAAATTTAATTTTACTACTGCTTGGATATTAAAATATTTATTTGAATTTTTTATATACAAAATATCATATTTTTATAATAATGATTTTAATATTTATATGTAATTTATAAATATATATATATTTATAATATTTTGATATCATATTTTTATTTCATTTTCAATTATGTTGTTTTAAATTTACTACTTAAAAATAAATAACCTCAGTATAAATATTAGATAACTGACCAATGACCATATTTTAAATAACTATGTAACACGCTGTTATTTTGAGAAATATATTTTTTTCAAATTAATTTTTTTTTGATTTTTTCCATTTCACACAACACTAAATATAACCTTTTTTTATATGAAATAACTAAGTTTGAATTGAAGTATACGCAACCCCAAGTTAATATTTCACTACAAACAACACATAAATTAATTTTTTTACACACAAAAATATTTTTGGATTATGTTATACACAATGTTGAGTTCCTTTGATGGCTTGTGTTAAACGCAAGACTGAGTTTTACCAAATGACAATATACTATTAATATTGTTATTGAAATATTATTATAGTTAACACCTATCCATTTGAATGTAAATTATGAACACAATTAATTTAAGTTTGAAAATATAAATTAACCGTGTATATAAAATGATTCATTTGGTTATTAATTAGTTATAAATGAAAGTAAGAACTATTTGATAATATCGAAATTTATTTTCTAAGAAAACTATTTCTCTATTTACAAACATCATTTTATCTCAATAAATCAACAAACCAATTTTGAAGAATGTATTTATTAAAATTTATATATTATATCTTCAATAATTTTTTTTACACTCATCCAATATATTTTATAGGCATAAGATAAGAATAAATCCAATTATATAAATAAAAAAATAGTTTTTCTAAAAGAAAATTTTAACTCTTTTTAAAGAAGAACCAATTTTAAATTTTAATTTTGAAACTTTTATATTTTTTATTTGAAAAAATAGACTTAATTTTTGAAATAATAATATAAAAATTTACTTGGGAAGAATTTTTTGTATTTTTATGAGAAGTTTTATTTTTGGATTAATAGTAAAAAACAGTGAATTTTAATTGAAAAATTCCTATTTGTTTAATTTATTTATATAGTTAATTTATATTTTTATTTAGTTTAAAAGTGTAATTAGATCTATTTTACATAAATTTATCCAATTTATATAATTGGAACCAATTTTAATTTGAAATTGGATATTAAAAAAATTAAATATTTTGAACTTTTTCACTTTAAAACTCACTTTCATGAAATTTTTGCTGGATTGATTTTAAATTAATTTCGACAAATTCTATGTTCATTTTAACATCCCGGTTCTAGGAGCCACCCAGAGGTTCCCCGTACCCGATTTCTCACATGGCCTCAAGTTCATTTCCCTAAATGTCAGATGCTGCTAACTAGAAGCAAGGGCCTTGGGTGTGATAGTGGGGAAACTATGCCCTCATTGGCAGAGTAAAGCAACAGAAATAAACAGATAGCAATAGCAAAAGTTTTAATAACATGTAATGGGTAAATAGTGGAAGACTAAAGGAAATAAGAAACTGGAGGACATACATAAATTATTCATGGTATATATGTCCAGGAAAATAGCCAAACAAGTCACAATGATAGAATACTGTACTAAACCAAAGTACAAAACAAAATCAAGTGAATAACTCTACAACATCGCAAGCCTCAGCTTGGTACCATACTCCCCAACTCCACAACAAGCAAGTACCTGAAGTATAAGGACACTTTCCCTTATCTAGATCTTAAACAATATAATCTATTTGGGCCCAAAATCATGACACAAAAGGGGTGTGAGGCGAATCCTAGTAAGAAACTACCCAAAGATCTGTGCCTACCAGTCAGTGAATATATATGGCAGGCAATAATAAAAAAGAAGCAATAAATAAGGAAGTACTCCAAAGTAAACAATCCTACAGTTCAATTACATCCATTTTCATTTATTATTTAAACAACCAATAATCATTAGTAACCCTCTGGTATATACTCACTACCAAACCCATCGGGTTCAACCAATCAAACACAAGCATACCTCTAGGAAGTACTCATAGTCTAAACCCTATGGTTTAACTTTAGCAAAGACTCTCTGAGGAAGCACTCATCGTCAATCCCCCCTATGGTCTCGTATCTGTAACTATAGAAACTATGGGGAAGCACTCAACATCCAATTCCCCCCATGGTCTCGTAACAAGAAAACTATAGACACTCTGAGGGAGCAAAAAGTCCATCCCCCCTATGGTCTCACAATGTAAATGTAAACAGACACTTTGGAGAATCCCTGAGTGTCCATTCTCCCTATAGTCTACTACACCAGGTTCCAATAGCCCTATGTAAACAATCATGCACAAATGGTATATGGAAGCCAAAGTAAACCTCAATAACTACTTGGCTAAACAGTCTACAACATATCAAAACTTGTCAGATAAAAACACTTCATCCTAACAACACTACACATGGAAAACAAAGCAGCCTAACAGGAAAAGCTAGACCAAATAGTCAATATCAAGAAAAAATGGGCAACCCATCCATAACAAGGTAAATAACCCTATTTACAATCATAAATCCTCTACTCAACCAAAAAATACATAACAGTAAATAACATTCCTAAAAACCATAAACACGTAATACCCCGAATAAGGGTATTGGTAACTTTTTCATATATAACTCAAACACTAATTATGGAAAGGAAAAAACCACCTACCCTAGTGTTGTATAAAAAATATACGTGAACCTCAGGACTTGAATCACCCCATAACACCATAGATCTACAAAAACACCGAAAACGTTCAACCAAGAATATCTCGTGAAAGAGGAGAACTCAAGAGATGTGGTTCTAAAAGAAGGAAGAACTCATAGTGGTGATTCCAATGCAATCAACGACGGTTGAAATGGAGAATGGATGACGTGTCAAGGGCTGGGAGAATAATCTGTGGTCTCATTCACTCCTGAATGAGACAGATGAAGAAGAAGTACATTCTGCCGATTAGACATGACCCCGATCCATTTAATGAAATAAAAAGAATGTACACAGAGTGTTCTTTAAAATTACATGGTGTGTAATTTCTCTTATCGAGCTCTGATTTAGAAGGTCTCTAGGTCACCCCACACAACCATGTGTTCGGCTGTTACATGGACAACACACAACTACCCACAAAAACCGAGTAAACGACGTGTACTTATAAGTACACATCGTGTACTCCTAAAATTTCCAATTTTTTTTTCTGAAAACAACCAGAAAAAAATTCATACCTGAAAAAATGATCCAGGTTCTTAAAGACTTCCCCCCCTTAAATAAATTTGTCCCAAAATTTCCCTAGCAAGGCGGCGTAGAATAAGAGTCCTTGAAGAGCTCTGGCCACTACAATCGTACATCAACCTCCTTCTCCCAGGTCTCGTCCTATACTCGTCTGTGCTGCCATATCACTCATACAAGAGGAACAGACCGACCACAGAGAACCTTTGAACTGCAATCAATAGTCCGGATTGGATTCTCCTCGCACTATGCATCCTCCTCAAACTCTACCTCCTTAGGTTAAAAGACATGAGATGGGTCTGAGAAGTAACGCCTCCACTGAGAAACATGAAATATGTCGTGCATAGACCGATACCTCTGAGGTAACTACAACCGATAGTGACCTAGCCTGACCCTTTCCAAAACCTCTAATGGTCCGACGCACCTTGGTTAAATCTTACTTTGTATCTTAATCCTTATGTGTCCCAACCTTGAGGTGACACGTAGAAAAACTTGATCTCCAAACTCAAACTCCAAAGGTCGTCCCCATCGATCAGCATAAGACTTATATTGTGACTGTGCAGTAGCCATCCTCTTCTGAATCAACTCCACCTGCTCTGTGGTCTCCTGGACAAGATGAGGTCCCAACATTGTTGCCTCTCCAGATTCCAGCCAACATAGGGGTGACCAGAATGGCCTACCGTACAAATCCTCATCATGTTACATGTAAATAGTTTATTGAAAACTATTATTGTAGGAAATCTCCACAAGAGGTATGTTATTCTCCCAAGAACCTCCAAAATCTAGGACTCATAGTCTCATCATGTCCTCCAACACCTAAATCGTATGCTCGGACTAGCCATCCGTCTGGGGATGGTAAGATATACTCAAAAGTCCCTGGGTACCCACATCCCTCTATAGTCCCTTCGAGACCCAAGAAGTAAAATGTGAATCCCTATAAAAAACAATGGAGTGTGGAACCCCATGTAGATGTACAATCTCCCAGATGTAAATCTTTCCCAACTCATCAACACTGAAGGACTCATTGATCGGTAAGAAGTGAGAAACCATCACAAGTCTTTCAATGAAAACCCAAACTACATCATTCCCTCAATGAAACCTCCGTAAACCTGTCATGAAGTCCATCACGACATTATTCCAGCTCCAATAGGTAATGGTTAACTGCTGCAAAATCCCGACTGGTCACTAATGCTCTTCCTTCACATGCTGATAGGTGGAACACCTTATGAAAAAACCAGCAACATCTCTCTTCATACCTGGCCACCAATACTGACGGTATAGATCTCGATACATCTTGGTGACACCAGGATTAACTACCCAAAATAAGGAATGAAAGTCCTGCATCATCTCCTCACATATGTATGATGACACCCACACGCACCCATGAAAATGCAAGATCTCATCCTTGCATACTGTCCATCCGGGAATAGGGTCCTCTCCTAACACACTCTCCTGTAGAACTAGGCCTTCGGTTTCTGATAGCTGCCTCATTCTCACTCGATCAAGAAGAGTAGAGGTAACAAATACAAAAGAAAGAAATGTCTTCCCCTATTTGTTGTGCATCTCCAAATTCATATTAGAGAACAGATCCGTAAGCTGCCACTCACTGCTGGCCTCCTGAACGTCCTGTATCTGAGTCCTCCTGCTCAATGTATCAGCCACTGTGTTTCAATTTCTAGGCGTGTATGCAAGATCAAATTCAATAAACCGAAGGTACTCAACCCACCTTCACTGTCTCAGATTCATATCATACTAAGTGAATATATACTTGAGACTTTTGTGGTCGGTGAAAACTACAAAATTATCTCCCAAAATATAATGTCTCCAATGGTGTGAATCATGAACAACAACATATAACTCGAGATCATGAGTCAGGTAATTCCTCTCATGTGGTCTCAACTGCTGAGACTCGTACGCAACGACTCCTTCCCCTAGCATAAGCACTACTCCTAGCCCGATACCTAATGCATCACAGTAAATAGTATATCTCTTTCCCAGATTTGTAAATACTAGTATCAATGTTGATGTAAACCTTCATTTCATCTCTTGAAAGGCTAACTCACAAGAATCGGACCACAAGTACTTTGCACCCTTCTTATTCAAGCCCGTCAGTGGCACTGTTAAGCGTGAAAAGTCCTATATTAAGCGTCAGTAGTATCCATCCAGCCCTTTAAAACTCCATACCTCAAAGATGTTCTTTGGATTCACCCATGAAACTATTGCTTTCACTTTCTATGGGTCCACTGATACTCCTATCTCTGAGATAACATGACCCAAAAAGTGAATTTGATCCATTCAAATGTGGCATTTTGATATCTTAACATATAACTGATTCTCTATCAGTGTAATCAAAATGATTTCAATATGTGTGGCATGGTCATGTGGAGTGTGAGAGTACACCAAGATATAGTCCACAAAAACTACCAAGAAAGAATCCAAGTATGGATGGAAAACTCGGTTCATCAGTGCCATGAAAACTACAGGCACATTCATGAGACCGAACGACATAACCACATACTTGTAGAGACCATAACTACTCTGAAAGGCTATAATAGGTATATCTAATGGTCTATTGTGTAACTTATGATAACCAGATCTCAAGTGAATCTTCAAGAACACCCGTGCTCCTCGAAGCTGATCAAATATATCATCAATCCTCGGTAAGGGATATTGGTTCTTGACCGTAAGCTGGTTCAACTTATGATAATCCACACAAAGTCTAATGTTACCATCCTAATTCTTCACAGAGAGGATAGGTGAACCCCAAGGTGAAGTACTGGGCCAGATGAAACCCTTTGCCTGTAACTCCTCCAACTGCTTCTTGAGCTCCTGTAACTATGGCGTATCCATCTTATAAGGAGGAATGGACACCGGTGACACTATTGGAATGAGCTCAATAAATAATTCTACCTCATGCTCTGGAGGCCAACATGAAAAGTACTCTAGAAAGACATCACTGAAATGATCCACCACTAGAGGAAAGTCCATCTGTGAAGTCCCCTTGTCATTCAGATATAGACTAGAAATTTGGGTTGTAACTCCTCCCAACCCATGATGATCGGGTCCCTATTTTCTCACCTGGACATCCCACTAACCTTTATGTAGAAACATACCCCCCTCTGGTGATGTAAAACTCACCCTATAATGATAGAAATCGACAATATCCTAGAAGGGAACTAACCAGTCCATTCTGAGAATGATATGATATCCTGTCATCTCTAAGACATAAAGGTTCCATAAGAAGTGATACCCGCCAACCTCTAGAGGGAACTCCTTACAATATCGTACACTAGCTATTCCTTTCCCCTTTAAGAACCCGAATCTTCTTTTCAGGCATGAATCTTGTTTTTTGGTTGTTTTGGAGAAAAGAAGGAAATTCTAGAAATTTCAGGAGTACACGCCATGTACTTATAAGTACACACCGTGTACTCAGTTGCCGTAGGTAGTCGTGTGCTGGCCATGTAACGGACAAAAACATGTCCATGTGGGGTGACCTGGAGACCACCTAAAGTGGAGCTTGTTAAGGTTAAGTACACACCGTTTACTTTTAAAGAACACACCATGTACTTTCTTTTTATTTAATTAAACGGGCCGGGGTCACATCTAATCGGCAGAACACAATTCTTCTTCACCTATCTCATCCAGGAGTGAATGATGCCACTGATTCTTCTCTGAACCCCCACTCACCATCCATTTTCCATTTCAACCATCTTCGATTTCATTGGAATCACCACAATGAGTACTTCCTTCTTCTTGAACGTCATCTCTTTTTTTCTCCTCTTTCACGAGATATTCTTGGGTGAATGTTTTAAGAATTTTTGTAGATCTATGACATTATAGGGAGATTAAAGGCCTGAGTCTCACGTATATCTATTGTAAAACGTCAAGATAGGTGTTTTGTTCCTTTTCGTAGTTAGTATTTGAGTTATATGTGCAAAATTTCACAATACCCTTGTTCGGGGTATTGCGTGTTTATGGTTTTTAGACCTATTATTTCTTACTATGCCTTGTGTGATTGAGTAGAGGATTTATGATTGTAAATAGGGTTATTTACCTTGCTATGTATGTGTTTCCCATGTTTTCTTGATATTGACCGTTTGGTCTAGCTTTTCCTAATAGGCTGCTTTGTTTTCCGTGCCTAGTGTTGTTAGGATGGAGTGACTTTTATCTGAGATGCTGTCATATGTTGTAGAATGTTTATCCAAGTAGTTCTTGAGGTTTATTTTAGCTACCATGTATCATTTGTGCATGATTGATCTACACAGGTCTATGGGAACCTGGTGTAGTAGACCATTGGGAGAATGGACACTGAGGGATTCTCCAGAGTGTTTGTTTAATTTTACGTTGTGAGACCATAGAGGGGATGGACTTTGTTTTCCCTCTGAGTGTCTGTAGTTTCCTCGTTATGAGACCACAAGGGGAATTGTACATTGATTACTTCCCCAAAGTGACTATAGTTACTGATACGAGACCATATGGGCAATTTACGGTGAGTGCTTCCTCAGAGAGTCTTTGCTAAAGATGAACCATATGGGTTATACTTTGAGTACTTACCAGAGGGATTCTTGTGTTTGATTGGTTGAACCAGAGGGGTTAGGATGTGAGTAATTCCTATAGGGTTACCTATGATTATTGGTTGTTTAACTAATAAATTATAATGAATGTAATTTAATTGTAGGATTGTTTACTTTTGAGTACTTCCTTGTTTACTACTTATTTTTTTATTACCTGCCATATAAATTCACTGACTATTAGGAACAGATCTTTGAGTGGTTGACTAATGGGATTCGTCTCACACCATGTTTAGGTCATGATTTTGGGCCCAAAAAAATTATATTGTTGCAGGTCTATATAAGGGAAAGCGCCCTTCTACTTCAGGTACTTAATTTCTATGAAGCTGGGGAGTATGGGACCAAGCTAAGGCTTGTGAGGCTGTGAAAATGTTTACATGATTTTCTTTTGTACTTTGGTTTAGTACTGTATTCCAGAATTTTGTCTTGTTTGGCTATTTTCCTAGACATATGTACCATGCATAATTTATGTATGTGCTCCAGTTGCTTATTTATTTCAGTCTTCCACTATTTACCCATTGAATGTTATTACTACTTCTGCTAATTCTATCTATTTATTTCTGCTACTTTTTTTGCCAATGATGGCATAGTTTCCCCACTATCACACCCAAGGCCCTTGATGCTAGTCGGAAGCCTCTGGTGTTTGGGGAAATGTGCATGAGGCCATGTGACCAACTATGTATGGGGCACCTCTGGGTGGCTCCCGAAACCAAGACATTACAAAGTGGTACCAGAGGAGGTTCTTTTATTCTTGACGTACTGTTTGGAGCCTATATCTAGGGATAGGATGTAATAAGTAATTGGAAATAAGTTGTTCCTGGGAGTAGCTAACCCGTGTATAGGGAAAAGTCGATTTACGTCCTATATTTCTATTTTTTGATTTTTCAATTATTACAGTTGATTTGATTTCAGTGTTGGCTGATTCACATGTTTTGTGCTGTTATCATTGATATTATTGAGGTTCTATTTATGTTGCAACCTGATGAGATGAGGGTATTCCATATCATGCATCATATAGGCACTTGCTACAAATCATATGTCATGCATTTTTTTCATTCCATTTAGGGTGCATTAGAGATTGCATGTTGTTGTGATAGATGTTGTGCTAGATATGCATATTTTTGTGATATATTCCTTGATAGAATACCTGATTTTTGATAGGGTATTAATTTTTTTAAGGTTTCCTTTGAATGAATGCAAAACTTTGGTTATTGAGGTGTTATGGGCCCTCATGGACCAAAATTTGGTGGATCACTGATTTTTTATGCTTGTACATGACATGTATAAGATGCCAAGATTTGATTCTCGGGGAGTATGGGCCCTCAAAGATTCAAATTTGGAACTTTAATGTTCGTTTCTGTGTTTTTATGGGTTCTGGAGTAGTTTCTGAGGCTTACTGTCCAGAAAAACCTAGAATACAGAGCGTGGAATTATAAGTACATTCCATGTATCCTTCTATTAGGGAAGGAACTATTTTTCTTAAATACACACTGTGTACTGTAGGTACACGCAGTGTAGTCTCTAACCATGTCACTGGCTGTGTGGGCAGAGACACGAGGTTGGGAAATCTTTGGTGGGACATGCCGTGTACCGAATGTACACGTCGTGTTGTGTAGACCATGTCTCCACCCATGTGACTAACGTCATAGATGGATAAAATTTATGTTATACACGCCGTTTCAAGATTGAACATGCCGTGTAGTATAACCCTTGTATCCAACTATATAATGAACAACACAAGGTGGTGGAAATCTTTCTAGTACATGTCGTGTATGGAATAAACACACCATGTAGGGTCAGTCATGTGTCCAACCGTTTGACTAACAACACATGCAGTTGAAACCTAAGCGGTACATGCCATGTCTGGAAAAAACATGCTGTGTAGTCCTATCCTAGGATAACTGTGTGGGATAGTCTTGTAGAAGAACTCAGGCAGGTGAAAAAAATCAAGTACACGCCGTGTCTTGGGAGAACACGTCGTGTGTAAGGGGTGTTACATGACTAGTTTGAGTAGAAGTACATGCCCACGTGAAGGCTTAAAGGAAAATTCCAAATAGTTGTTATACATGACATGTATCCATGTTTTGAAAACATGAATGTTTTCCTTATCCTATTCCTTTCACGCACTTTTAAGTTTCGGTCCTTGATAATATTGATCTAAGGTGTGCTCTTGACCTTGCAGAGTCATGCTGCCGAGACGTCCTCCGGTTGTGCACCAATTATAGGGTAGTGATCAGACACCAAACATGGTAGATCAGGAACTGCCAACAGATCCTCCAGTCATGATCGTCTTGAAACCATCCATTATTCCGAATATAGGTATTGATGCACAGTTTCGAGAGGGATTTTTGAGGTTTATGAAGACCTTCTGAAGAGTACCGAATCTTGCCCCGTTGATGGAAGAATTGACGCGGGTTTTCTAGCAGCAAAATCCTCCCACCTTCATAGGGGACGGAGGACCTCAGGCTGCAGAGTCAGGGTTAGAAGCCATGCTATCTATCTTTGATCATCCTGAGATGACTCCAGAGAGAAGGGTCAAGCTCGCTATGTATATTCTCTGAGACTCTTCCAAGAGTTGGTGGGATGTGATCTCACAGGCATGACGCCAGTAAGTTATGGCATGGGACAAGTTCCAGTGTGCTTTCTATGAATACTTCTACCCGGAGACTTTGAGGGCCAATAAAGCCTGAGAGTTCATGAGTCTAGAGCAGTGCACTCTTTCTGTTATGGAGTATTCTTCTCGCTTCATAGAGTTGCAGTGCTTTACGCCTATTCTCGTAGGTGTTGAGTTATTCTTGGTAAGGAAGTTTGAGGATGGTCTCAAGCATGACATCCAATCCGAGGAGAATATTTTCAGGTTGACTTACATCACCTCTATATTCAACTGGGTGCTGATCACGGAGCACAATCTAAGAGATTCTGGAGCTGTGAGATAGGGTGGTTCAACATCTGGAGTTGGTACTCCTCATACTGACATCAGGAAGCATCGCAAGGAGTCTACCATGGAGATTGAAGTAGATAAGATACTTCTTCTGGTAGCCATGTGGTGTGCTACCAGTATGGGAAGAGCGTACATATGACGAAAAATTTCCCAAGAGACCCAGTGGAGTTCCGATCTTACGACAAGATGGGTTATATTCAATGATTCTATCATATCTTCTCACCAGCAGCAGGTGAAATGAGTTATACTATGACTCTGCGTTCAGGAGAAGCACAACCAGTTTCTCATAAGTCTAGGAACTAGAGTTCTTCTGGCTGTTCAGGCCGAGGTGGAGGTCGAGGCTGTGGTAGCCAGTCTGCAGGATTTCAGTGACAATATGGTGGATCAACTCAGGGTGATCAGGCAGGGTCATAGGGCCTCGGTACATGACATGCTTTTTCAATGGAGTATACCCAGCAGGATCTAGATCCTAGACCATCTACAGTTCGAGGTACAATCCTAGTTGCCTCAGTTTTAGCTTATGTACTTTTAGATGCAAGGGCTTCCCATAGTTTCATATCTGTTGCTGTTGTGGAGATCCTTGTGTTCTGTATCTTTTCTTCTTCTGATGTCTTGATGCTAGAAACTATGTTGGGGACAATAACGGCTAGTGTACGACAGTGCAAGGAGTTCTCTCTAGAGGATGGTGGGTATCACTTCTTATGGGACCTTTATTTCTTAGATATGACATGATATGATGATATCCTCAGAATGGACTAGTTAGTCCCCTTCCAGGATGCTGTCGATTTCAATCACCGCAGGGTGAGTTTTACATCACCATAGGGTGGCATGTTTTTATATAAGGGTGAGTGGGATGTACATGAGATCAGAGAAGGACCTGAGAATCATGGGTTGAGAGGATTTATAGCCCATATTTATATTCAATATCTGGAGGACCAGGGGACTTCACAGATGGACTCTCCACCAGTGGTGGATCGTTTTAGATATGTATTTCTAGAGGAATTTTCTAGTTTGCCTCTAGATCGTGAGGTAGAATTATCTATTGATATCACTCCAGGAGCGGCACTGATGTTTATTCCTCCTTATAGGATGGCTACACCAGAGTTACAAGAGCTCAAGAATAAGTTGGAGGAGTTGTAGGAAAAGGGTTTCATCCAACCCATTACTTTTTTTGGGGTTTGCGTGCCCTTTTTGTGAAGAATGCATACAATACCCTCAGACTTTATGTGGATTATCGGAAGTTGAACCAGTTGACAGTGAAGAATCGATATCCCATGCTGAGGATTGATGATATCTTTGATCAGATTTGAGGAGCCCAGGTGTTCTTAAAGATTTAATTGATATCCAGTTATCATCAGTTGCATGTTAGACCATAAGATATGCCTCTTACAGCCCTTTGGAGTGGGTATGGTCTATATGAGTATGTGGTTATGTTGTTCGGTCTCACAAACACGCCTGTAGTTTTCATGGAACTGATCAACTGAGTTTTCCATCCATACTTGGATTCTTTCGTGGTAGTTTTCATGGAAGATATCTTGGTGTACTCTAACACTCAACAAGACCATGCCACACATCTTGATATCATTTTGAGTACATTGAGAGAGCATAAGTTATATGCTAAGCTCTTAAAATGCCACTTTCTGATGGATCAAATTTACTTCTTGGGTCATGTTATCTCAGAGATAGGAGTATCAATTGACCCAGAGAAAGTGAAAGTAGTAATTTCCTCGGTTTATCCGAAGAATTTATTTGAGGTACGGGGTTTTTTAGGGCTGGATGGATACTACATATGCTTCATACAAGTATTTTCATGCTTAGCAGTGCCATTGATGGGCCTGACTAAGAAGGGTGCAAAGTACTTGTGGTCTGATTCTTGTCAGTCAGCCTTTCAAGAGCTGAAAGGAAGGTTGACTTCAGCACCGATACTAGTATTTTTAGATCCGGGAAAGATATATAATGTTTACTATGATTCATCAGGTATCAGTATGGGAGAACTACTTATGCAGGGGGAAGGATTCGTTGCGTACAGGTCTCAGCTATTGAGACCACATGTGAGGAATTACCCGATGCACAATCTCGAGTTGGCTGTTGTTGTTCATAATTTATGATATTGGATACATTATCTTCTGGGAGATCATTTTGTGGTTTTCAACAACCATAAAAGTATCAAGTATATCATCACTCAGTGCGATATGAATCCGAGAAAATGAAGGTGGGTTGAGTTCCTTCAGTCCTTTGACTTTGAGCTCACCTACATGCCTGGAAAAGGCAATGAAGTGGCTGATGCGTTGGGCAGGAGGACTCACATACAAGCAGTTCAGGAGGTCAACAGTGAGTGGCAGCTTATGTATCTATTCTTCTGAGATTCATTTTGAGGTGAATGACGGACAAGGGAAGAAGTTTATTTCTTTTTTACCTATTACCTATACTCTTCTTGATCAAGTGAGAATGAGGCAGCTATCAGAATATGAATGCCTAGTTCAATGGGAGAGTGTGTCAGGAGAGGACCCTATTCCAGGATGGACACTAGGCGAGGATGAGATCTTGCATTTTCATGGGTGCGTGTGGGTGTCAGAATACATACGCAAGGAGTTGATTCCATACCTTCATTACTTAGTTTGGGAAGTTCATCTTGGTGTCACCAAGATGTATCAAGATCTACACCGTTAGCAATGGTGTCCAGATATGAAGAGAGATGATACTGGTTTTTTCATGAGGTGTTCCACCTATCATTAGGTGAAGGCAGAGCATCAGAGACTAGAGGGGATTTTGTAGCAGTTAACCATTCCCAAGTGGAAGTGGAATGATGTTGCGATGGACTTCGTGACAATTTTACCAAGGTTTCCTCGAGGGAATGATGAAGTTTCGGTTGTCATTGATAGACTCATGATGGTTTCTCGCTTCTTACCAATCAAGGATACCTTCAGTGTTGATGAGTTGAGAAGGTTGTACATCCAAGAGATTGTATGTCCTCATGGGGTTCCACACTCCATTTTTTCAGACAGGGATGCATGTTTTACTTCTCGGGTCTGGCAGGGACTACATAGGAATTTGGGTACATAGGTACTTCTGAGTACATCTTATCATCCCCAGACAGATGGCTAGTTCGACCGTATGATTCAGGTGTTGGAGGACATGCTGAGAGCATGCGTCCATGATTTTGGAGGTTCCTGGGAGAAGCACACACCTCTTGTGGAGTCTTCCTACAATAATAGTTTTCGAGTAAATATTCAGATGGTACATTATTAGGATTTTTACAGTAGGCCATGCTGATCACCCCTATGTTGGATGGAATCAGGAGAGGTAGTGATACTGGGACCTCGTCTTGTCTAAGAGACCACATATTAGGTGGAGTTAATTTAGAAGAGGATGGATACTACATAGTCACAACATAAGTTTTATGTTGATCGAAGAAGATGACCTCTAGAGTTTGAGGTCAGAGATCAGGTTTTTCTATGTGTCACCCCGAGGCTGGGACATAGAGGGATTATGAGACAGGGTAATCTTTCGCCGAGGTACATCAGACAGTTTGAGGTTTTGGAAAGGGTCGGGCCGGTTTCCAATCGGTTTCAGTTACCTCAAAGGTACCATGAAATTCATGAAGTCTTTCAAGTTTCTTAGTTGTGGTGTTACTTCTCAGACCTGTCTCATTTATTTCAACCTGAGGAGGTTGAGCTAGGGGTGGACGCATCATTCGAGGAGCATCCTATCTGGATTGTTGGTCATAATGTGAAGGTTCTCTATGGCCGGTCTATTCCTCTGGTACGAGTGCTATGGAAGCACAGACGAGTACAAGATGAGACCTGGGAGAGGGAAGTCGATGTACGATCACAGTGGCTGGAGCTGTTCAAGGACTCTTCTTCTACGCCGCCTTGCTAGTGAAATTTGGGGAAAAATTTATTTAAGGGGGGAATTTTGTAAGAAATCAGATCTTATTTTCAGGTATGAATCTTTTTTTCTTGTTTTTTTTGAGTAAAGTAGGAAAATCTATAAATTTTAGGAGTACACGCCATGTACTTATAAGTACAGACCATGTAATCAGTTGCTGCGGGTAGCCGTATGCTGGCTGTGTAATGGCCAAACACATGATCGTGTGGGGTGACCCAGATCCTGCCTAAAGCAGAACTCAGTAAGGGAAAGTACACGCTATGTAATTTTAAAGAACACACCGTGTAATTTCTTTTTATTTCATTCAACAGACTGGGATCATGTCTAATCAACAGAACACACTTCTTTTTCATCCGTCTTGTCCAGGAGTGAATGAGACCGCCGATTCTTCTCCACGCCCCCGACTCGCTGTCTGTTCCCCATTTCAACCGTCATCGACTACGTTGGAATCACCACAGTGAGTTATTCCTTCTTCTTAAACCTCATTTATTTTTTTCTCCTCTCCCATAAGATATTCTTGGTTGAACGTTTTCATAATTTTTGTAGATCTACGACATCCTAGGGTGATTCAAGGCCTGAGGCTCACATATATCAATCGTACAATGCCAAGGTAGGTGGTTTGTGCCTTTACATAGTTAGTCTTTGTGTTATATGTGCAAAAGTTCCCAATATCCTTGTTCAGGGTATTGCGTTTTATGGTTTTTAGCACTGTTATTGCCTTATATTCCTTGTGTGCTTGAGTAGAGGATTTATTGTTGTAAATAGGGTTATTTAACTTTCTATGTATGTTTTTCACATGTTTTCTTGATATTGACCATTTGGTATAGCTTTTCCTGATAGGCTGCTTTGTTTTCCATTCCTAGTGTTGTTAGGATGGAGTGAATTTTATTTGACATGCTCTAATATGTTTTAGACTATTTAGAGAAGTAGTTATTGAGGTTTATTTTGGCTTCCATGTATCATTTGTGCATGATTAATTTACACAGGGTTGTGGGAACCTAGTGTGGTAGATGATAGGGAGAATGGACGATGAGGGATTCTCCAGAGTATCTGTTTACTTTTACATTGCAAGACCATAGGGGGATGGACTTTGTGATCCCTTGGAGTGTCTGTAATTTTCTCATTACGAGATCATAGGGGGAATTGGACATTGATTGCTTCCCCAAAGTGTCTATAGTTACCGATACGAGACCACACAGGGAATTGATAGTGAGTACTTCCTCAGAGAGTCTTTGCTAAAGATGAACCAAAGGGGTTAGATTGTGATAAATTCATAGAGGGTTTCTTTTTTTGATTGGTTGAACCAGAGGGGTTACGCTGAGAGTAATTCCTAGAGGGTTACCTATGATTATTGGTTGTTTAACTAATAAATTAAAATGGATGTAATTGAACCGTAGAATTGTTTACTTTTGAGTACTTCCTTGTTTACTTCTTATTTTTTCTTATTTCCTACCATATATATTAACTGACTATTAGGAACAAATCTTTGGGTGGTTGCCTACTGGGATTCGTCTCACACCATGTTTGGGTTATGCTTTTGGGCCCAAATAGATTATATTGTTGCAGGTCTAGATAAGGGCAATCCCCCTTCTACTCCAGGTACTTATTTGCTATGGAGTTGGGGAGTATGGGATCATGCTAAGGATTGTGATACTGTGGAGTTTTTACTTGTTTTTATTTTGTACTTTGGTTTAGTACTGTATTCCGGCATTGTGACTTGTTTTTATTTTTTCCTAGACATATGTACCAGGAATAATTTATGTATGTGCTCTAGTTTCTTATTTCTTTCAGTATTCTGTTTTTACCCATTGCATGATATTACCGCTTCTTCTATTTCTATTTGTTTATTTCCACTGCTTTACTATATCAATGAGGGCACAGTTTCCCCACTCTCACTCCCAAGACCCTCACTGCTAGTCGAAAGCCTCTGGCATTTAGGGAAATTTGCTTGAGGCCATGTGACTAACCGGGTACGGGGCACATTTGGGAAGATCCCGGAACTAAGAAATTACATCCCCAACGGAGTGTTCAACATCAAGAAATCAGAAGAAGAAAATATATAGATCCCAAGGATCTCCATAAT
This sequence comes from Viscum album, assembly GCA_963277665.1. Taxonomy (NCBI): domain Eukaryota; kingdom Viridiplantae; phylum Streptophyta; class Magnoliopsida; order Santalales; family Viscaceae; genus Viscum; species Viscum album. Next base: position 2,074,185,488 of record OY728128.1, on the reverse strand, counting down.
AGAAAAAAAATATGAAACTATGGGAATCCCCTATATCAAAAAGTGTAGAATCTAAAACCGAGGAAAGTAGAATCATACCTCGAACTGTAGAGGGTCCAAGATCCTGCTCCACTACAAAATCCTGGACTGTACCACAGCCCTGTGACCCTTTCAGACCACCCTGAGCTGATCCACCCTGTTGTCACTAAAAGTCTACTAACTGGATACCACAGCCACGACCTCCACCTTGGCCTGAATGGCCGAAAGAACTCCAGTTATCTGATTGATTAGAAACTGGTGGTGCTACTCCTAAACGTGGAGTCATATAAGAACTCCTATCACCAACTTCTAGTGAGAATATCTGACATAATTGTATAATATGGATCATCTAACTGCAAGATTGGAACTCCATTGAGTCTCTTGGGAAATGTGGCCTTGTATGACCGCTCTTCCTGCACTAGTATCATTCCACCTGGCTACCAGAAGAAGTATCCCATCTACTACGATCTCTGTAGGTAGACTCTCTACGACACTTCCTACTGTCAGTATGAGGGGTACCAACTTCAGATGCTGAATCACCCTAGATCACAGCTTTAGAATCCCTCATATTTCCCTCCATGATCATCTCCTGGTTAACTATATAGGTGATGGAAGTCAACCTGAAGATATTCACCTGAGATCGGATGTCATACCTGAAATCATCCTTGAAATTCCATTCCAGGAATAACTCATAACCTCCTAGAATAGGCATAAAGTGCTGCAACTTTGTGAAGTGAGATGAATACTCCATAACTGAAAGAGTACCCTGCTCTATACTCATGAACTCTCAGGCTCGATCAGCCCTCAAAGTATTCGGGTAGAAGTATTCGTAGAAGGCATGCTGAAACTCATCCCACACCATAACCTTTTGGCATCCCACCTATGAGACCACATCCCACCATCTCTTGGAGGAGTCCCAGACCATATACGTAGCGAGCTTGACCCTTCTCTCTGGAGTCATCTCCAGATGCTCGAAGATAGATATCATGACTTCTAACCATGACCTTGCAGTCTGAGGTCCTCCGTCCCCTGTGTATTTGGGAGGTTGTTGCTGCTGGAAAACCTGCGTCAATTTTACCATCGAAGGGGCAAGAGGAGGTACTCATCAGAAGGTCTGCATGAACCTCATAAAGCCCTCTCAAAACTGTGTATCAGCACCTGTATACGGAATAATGTCTAGTTCCAAGACGGGCATGAATAGAGGATCTACTAGAAGTTCCTGATCTACCATGTTTGGTGTCTGATCACTGCCCTGTAACTGGCGCACAACCGGAGGATGTCTTGGTGGCATGAATCTTCAAGGTCAAGCGCACACCTTAGATCAAGATTATCAATTACCGAAACCTGTAAGTGTGAGAAGGGAACATGAGAAGGAAAAAATTCAAGTTCTTAAAAACATGGATACACATCATGTATAACAACTACACATCATTTTCCTTTAAGTCTTCACATGGGCATGTACTTATTCCCAAATTGGTCGTGTAACACCCCATACACACAGCGTGTTCTCCTAAGACATGACATGTACTTGATTCATTTCCCCTTCTTGAGTTCTTCTACACACCTAAACCACATTGTTCTCCTAGGACAGGACTACATGAGGTGTTTTTTCCAGACACGACATGTACTGCTTAGGTTTAAACTACCCATGCTGTTAGTCACACGGTGGGACACACGACTAACTCTACACAACGTGTTTATTCCAGACACAGCATGGACTAGAAGGATTTCCACCACCCTGTTTTGTTCGTTACACAGCCGGATACAAGGGTTATACGACACGACGTGGTCAAGCTTGACATGGCATGTATAACCTATGTTTTATCCATCAGTGTCGTTAGTCACATGGGTGGACAGATGGTCTACACAACACGGCGTGTACATCTGGTATACGGTGTGTCCCACCAAATATTTCCTAACCCCATGTCTCTAATCACATAGCCAGTGACGTGGTTAGAGACTACACGATATGTACATACAGTACATGGTGTGTATTTAAGAAAAACAGTTCCCTCATTAACAGAAGGATACATGGAATGTATTTATAATTACATGCCATGTATTATGGGTTTTTCCAGACAATAAGCCTCATAAAATACTCCAGAAGCCAAAAAAACACTGAAACAAACATTAAAGTTCCATATTTTGATCCGTGAGGGCCCATAAACCCTATAAATCAAATCTTGTCATCTTATACATGTCATATAAAAGCATAAAAAAGCAATGTTCCACCAAATTCCAGTCCATGAGGGCCCATAACACCACAAGAACCAATGTTTGGAGTTCATTCAAAATAAACCTTACAAAATTTAACACCCTATCGAAAATAAGGCATTTTATCAAGGAATCTATCACAACAACATGCATATATAGAAAAACATCTATCACAACAATATGAAATCTCTAATTCACCATAAATGGAATAAAAAAATGCATTACTTGTGATTTGTAGCAATTTCCTACATGATGCATGAGATGGAATACCCTCATCTCATCGTGTTGCAATAGAAATAGAACCTCAATAATATCAATGATAACAACAAAAATATGTGAATCACCTAACGGTAAAATCAAATCAACTGTAATAATTGAAAAACTAGAAAATAACAATATACGATGTAAATCAACTTTTCCTTGTACACGAGTTAGCTACTCCCAGGCACAACTTATTACCAATTACCTATTCTATCCTATCCCTTGCTATAGGCTCCAAACAGTAATTCGACAATAAAAGAACCACCTTTGATACCACTTTGTAACATTCCTATTTCGGGATCCTCACAGAGGTGACCCTTACCCAGTGGGTCACATGGCCTCAAGTGCATTTTCCTAAATGCTAGAGGCTTCTGACTAGTAGTGAGGGCCTTGGGTGTGATATTGGGGAAACTATTCCCTCATTGGAAGAGTAAATCAGTGGAAATAAACATATATCAATAGCGGAAGCAGTAATAACATGCGATGTGTAAACAATGGAAGACTGAAAGAAATAAGCAACTGGAGAACATACATAAATGATGCATGGTACATATGTTTAGGAAAACAACCAAAGAAGTCACAATGATGGAATACAATACTAAACCAAAGTACAAAAGAAAAGCAAGTAAAAATCTCCACAACATCCCAGGCCTCAGCTTGGTCCCATACTCCCTAGCTCCATAGTAATCAAGTACCTCAAGTAGAAGGAAGCTTGCCCTTATCTAGACCTACAACAATATAATCTGTTTCGGCACAAAAGAAATTCCCAAACAGGGTGTGAGATGAATCCCAGTAGGTAACCACCCAAAGATTTGTACCTAAGAGTCAGCGAATATATATGGTAGGAAATAAGAAAAAATAAACAGTAAACAAGGAAGAACTCAAAAGTAAACAATCCTACAGTTCAATTACACCCATTTTCATTTATTAGTTAAATAACAAATAATAATAGGTAACCCTCTGGGAAGCACTCACAGTCTAACCCCTTTGATTCAGCTTTAGAAAAGACTCTCTGAGGAATCACCCACCGACAATTCCCCATGTGGGTTCATATATGTAAATATAGACACTCTAGGGAAGAACTCAATGTCCAATTCCCCATGTGGTCTCGTAACGAGGAAACTACAGACACTCTGAGGGAGTATAAAGTCAATCTCCCCTATGGTCACACAACGTAAAAGTAAATAGACACTCTAGAGAAGCCATCAATGTCTATTCTCCCTACAGTCCACTACACCAGGTTCCCACATCCCTGTGTAAACAATTATGCAAAAACAATATGTGGAATCCAAAGTAAACCTCAAGAACTACTTGGATACACAGTCTATAATATATCACAACATGTCAGATAAAAACACTCTATCTTAACAACACTAGGCATGGAAAACAAAGTAGCCTAACAAGAAAAGATAGACCAAATGTTCAATATCAAGAAAACATGGGAAACAAATCCATAGAAATTTAAATAAACCTATTTACTATCATAAATCCTCTACTCAAGAACATAAACAACAATAGGCAATAATAGGGCTAAAAACGATAAACACGCAATACCCCGAAAAAGGGTATTGAGCACTTTTGCACATATAACTCAAAGACTAACTACGAAAAGGCAGAAACCACCTACCTCAGCATTGTACAAATGATATATGTGAACCTCATGCCTTGAATCTCCTTAGAATGTCGTAGATTTACCAAAATGCTGAAAACGTTCAACTGAGAATATCTCATGAAAGAGAAGAAATAAAGAGATGAGGTTCTAGAAGAAGGAATAACTCACCATGGTGATTCCAACGCAATAAAATATGGTTGAAACAGAGAATGGATGACGAGTCGTGGGCTCAGAGAAGAATTGATAGTCTCATTCGCTCCTGGATGAGATGGACGGAGAAGAAGTGTGTTCTTCTGATTAGACATGATCCCAGTCCGTTTAATGAAATAAAAATAAATTACACAATGTATTCTTTAAAAGTACACGACGTGTACTTTCCTTTACCAAGATCCGCTTTATGAGGTCTCCAAGTCACCCCACATGGACATGTTTTTGGACATTACATGACCAACACATGGCTACCCGCGACAACCAAGTACACAACATGTACTTATAAGTACATGACGTGTACTCCTGAAATTTCTAGAATTTCCTGTTTTTCTCAAAAAAAATCAAAAAACAAGATTCACACCTAAAAAGAAGATTCAGGTTCTTACATTCATAATTTTTAAAATGGATTCCATATTTATAATAATAATAATTTATAATGTACATTAATTTCAATTTAGTTTTTCACCAAAAAATATTTGTAAAATTAATTAAAATTAATTACAAAGATTAAGGAAAAAATTAGTTTACCTAGTGGTTAAACATTAATCTTAACGGGAAAAATGACCTAGACACTTGTGAAGTTCCCAGTCAGGATCCAAGTATCACTGAGAGGGGGAGGGAGTGAATTAGTGATATCTTTTTCTTTTTATGTTTACTTCTTTTTAAAACAACCTTCACCTCCTGTTAAAGAGTTTCTTCCCTACTGAACACACAAAACCATAGGAACACAAGATTTACAAGGTTCACTACTCAACAAGAGTAGCTACGTCCTTGGTATGACACAGAAATAATCCAGTACCACAAAATCAACTTGAAAAGAATCCTTTGATATGGAATACAATGAGTAGGATATACCCTTACACTCATGTAGCCCTTAGAAAACAATCCAGAAGTGTGTTTTCACCCTCTTATCACAAATAGGGAATTATAGTATTTCAGTGCTTCTTTGTAATTGAATAGGTGAGTTCTTTGAAGTACAAATCTTCACTTTCTTACCAAAAAGCCGATAAGAACTATCTTACGCACAACCGAATACATGTGAAGACCCCAAATTTTTCACACAGCCTTTAGGATACTTTGCACGCAATTCAAATGGATTGCACGTAAAATTTCCCTTTTGGAATGGAAAAAGGTTTTGTGCAACTTTCCTTTTTTTTCACGCAAATTTTCACTTTTCGCACAACTTCTCAGTTGTTTTCTCAACTTTCCTCTTTTCGCAAAAACATCATTCTTTTCGTGAGACTCAAATAGAGTATAATTTTACACACATCAGAGCTAAATATTTTCCTTACGTGTTGAGATTTAACAAATAAGAGGGGGTCACCTCGTATTTATAGTCTTTTTTAACCCTGCGAGAAAACACTAATACGCGCGTAAAACCCTCTTTATGCACGTAAAAACTCTATCACGCAATCATCATATTTCATGCAATACTCCAATTTTTCATGCACCTCATGCGTTTTCCAATTTTAGAGCTTTTCATCTCAAAAAATATCTTTCATGAAAGACTTCATTCCTCTACTTCGCGCACCATGGCAATATTTCACGCAACCTTTATTTTTCGCACACTTTGCCCAATTTTCTGCGCATTCCATGCCTTCCCCATTTTTTGATGTTTTGACCTTGAAAAATGCCCTGCGCACAAAATTCTAATCCATCTTCAAACTTGAGCACACCATTCATTTCCAAAAAACACATTTCTTCATCCCCTGATTTTCAGGCCCTAAAATTTGGAAAACACTGGAAAATGACGCCACCTTAAATTGTTCTTTTGTGCCACCTCCAGATTGTCTGTTCCTTTATCATTTATCTCTTCACTGCTTCTCATAACCATTCTATAGCTTTCATAATGAACTCCACTATCGTGATATATATCCTTTGATAGACCAGATTTAGAATAGTCAGTGTTACAATGGGAAGTACTGAAACTTACCTATCTTCCAGTAGCATCATTCCTTTCAATCAAAACTATATATAACTGGCATCATCATTTCTCCCCCTTTACTTCATAAGGATTTCATCACAAATTCTCCTAAATTATGATATTTATGAAATACATATCAGAAAAACATCGTATGGTTCTCAAGTCCTTTACCAAGTGAATCAATTTATCTTCTTTGATAATAATAAACAACACTCTGTAACAACAATCTCTTCTTACTTCCTTATCCATCCATCTTGGTCCCAACAACTTGTCTAGAGGCCATTGGATGCCCATATTTAGAACATATCCCATATTTTTTCTAATTTTATGAGTTATTAGGATACTATTCCATGAATGTGTTCTATATAATTGGTTTAGTGAGTAAAAATCCAAAAAAGGAACCTTGAAAACCTTTTATATTTATAAATCCTTTAGATATGAAAAAAACACATTAGTTTGGATATACAAATTTTTTTTAATTTTAAATGATTTTGTTTCATTATATTAATTTATATTTAATTTTTATAGATGAATTATTTAGATTAACTGCTTAAGGAATTCTAAATGCGATAATTATTTAGTTAATAATTAACTATAATAAGTGATACTAAAAATATTAAATTTAATATAAAATGGTTGAATTATTTTCTTCATTTTTTAATATTAATACGAAATTTTAAAAATGTGTGAAATTAATATATTATAATTCAATATTTTTAATGATATTTTTTAAATTTAAATTCACTAAAGAATCTAATAATTAACATTAATGTTAATTTATAATAAATGATATTTTATTAAAAGATTTAAAATTTACTAAAAATACTATATTTTATAAATTTATTTCCAAATGTTAATAATTATCAGATATGGTCTATTAGTGGACCAATTTATATTTTATAATGAATATATTGAACTTTAAATAGGAAAAACATTTTTAAGATGGTTCGGGATAAAACATTGTTTTTGCACGTTACATGCGCCTATCTTAAAATTAATTTCCAACACACATGAGATTGTTTTTAAAATTATATTTCATATCCATAATTAATTGGGTATATATTTTATAATAAATTTCAATTTAATTTATTCTTAATGGTTAAATTACTTAGGTTAGAAAACTGGTTAACTTAATAAAATCCAAAATGATAAAACTGGGGAAAATTAGAAGTTATTGAACAAAATTATAAAAATGAACTTATTTTTATGTTTTGTAGGTTTAGATAGAAATTAATTCCTCTTTAATCCATTATATATATATATATATATTTTAAGTATATGAGGTAAGGGTGACCTCCCAATAATGTTTATCTTTTGGTATTTATAAGAATGCCACCCATCCTCCCCTATAAAATGGTATTCACTCTTCCCCTTCCTCAAACCTCTAAATCCACTTTGTATCATCCTAAAACTACCCAAATAAGTTCCCAAATTATATCCCTTAATCATAGATTCAACAATTTGGACATAAATTCACACAAGGAAGCCCTTTGGTGAAAACCAAAATGAGTTACCTGAAAAAAGAGGTAACGTTCTTCAATGTGTATTTCTATTATATTTGTTTCTCCACCCATTCAGTTATTCTTATTACATGATTATATAATAAAATTAGTATCTTAAATATATTGAGATGTTTTTATTATAATAGTTAGACCCTCAAATTCATACACTTTTATCAAATGGGTAACATACTAACCGTTCATGTGTATGAAGAACTAACGCCTCACGAAACGATATTATTCATTTTTCCTTTACCACCTCTCTTGGTTGGTAATTATGATTTAAATACTATTTTAATAATATTTAAATGAAATTTATGAAATATTTATACTTATTTTTTTATTATATAACACACACCATCATACTTTCCATTTTTTGGGAATATGATAACTTCATTTTTGGACATGTGAACTATCACCTACTCAAAGTGATGTGATTCACACTTTATATGGAATGTATTAAAGGTGGGTTTAGTAAATTAATACGATAAATATAAAATAATAATTATAATTTGATGATAATATATATATATATATGTATATATATATGTATATATGTATATATATTATTTACCTTCATTCTTTCAATAGACAAGAAAACAAAAACAACATTTATACATACGTATGGCCTGCCATCTCCATTAATGGTGTATTCTATATCATATTTCAATATTTGATAGATTATTATAAATATTTATATATGGAATAAATATTATATTTATATAATGCTTTATATTCTAGAAATAATTTAATCACGATCTAAGTTATATAATCAATAATAACAAGTAAAAACATATACGAAAAACAAAGTAGATATTAATCTAAGCGTAACATTATCATGGAATTTTTAATAAACTAGTAATATAAGAGTCGTAATAAAATAATATATGGTTGTAGATATGATAATATAGTTATATGTTATATTTATATTAATCATATATTTATTATATATGAAGTTTGAATGTGTACAAATAAAGTTAAGACTCAAGGTAAGGGTTTTCTCATCTCACTTCTATTTTCCTTGAGACATAAGCCATGTTCAACACTTATTTATTACAAGTGGTGTGTATACTAACCATGGATATATTTTAAGATTTTTATAAATATGATTATTTGTATTTAAATATCCATTTTATTATCTATATTTCATGGGATTTATGGTTCAAAAGATACCAAATTGGTAAAGTAATGTTGTCTCAATTTTCCTTCTTTAAGATTCATGAATTGTTATGAACCAATATTTTTTATATGAGGTGTATATACTTCCCTTTGACATGTTATATAATGAATATATTTATTTAAAGATATTTTAATATTATTTTAATGTTATTTTTATATATTTTATTTTGATTTAATGTGACCAAAGTGGTAACAATTTATTTATATAATCTCATCATCTATTGTGATTTTTTATGATTATGATTCCATTGATGAAATATTATTATACATATATCAATAAATATCATTAATTTTATTCTAAATTTTATATTCATGATATATTCTTGTATTGGTACTATTTTTATACTCTTTAGTACTTATGATAATTACAAAAATGTTTTAATAAAATCCCACTTTATTTCTATTCAGTCAGAAATTTGTTTTAATCAAAAAAATAATGGTTTCTAATTATTTTAAAAAATTATTTTAAATGACATTTTAAGATCAATTTTCAGGAAAAATTATTATTATTTTTGGTTTTATAAAGGTGTTTAAAATTGTTTTCGATGCTTCTATTATTAGTTTTAAATGTTATTTTCAAAGAAAAATGTTTTCAAAAATAATTTATGTTTTAAAAAGATTTTTTCAAAGAGGAAAGCATATTTTAATCATGAAATATTTTAAATTATTTTTAAATATTAATATATAAGTGTTCTAAGTAAAAAAAGGATTTTGAGAAAGTTCTATGTTTTAAAAAGTGAATTTTAAAGAATGGTTATTTTCCATAATAAATTCTCTAAGTGATCTTCAAAAATACTTCTACATCTAATATGGAACAATTTGATGTAGTTTAATATTTATTGGGGAAATGATACAATAATAACATTCATATTATTTATTTAATGGTTTAATTTTTGATGACATGATGTTTATGACAACCTTTTCTCTTCCACAAGTTATATAATAATAAATCATTATGAATCTCATTTTATTTTATGGGTAATTCTAGGATAAAATGATTATGAAACCTATATTTTTTCTATAGGTTATGATATGATGAAATTTTAATATTTCCCATTTCATTTCATGGGTTATGATATGGTGTTTATGAAAAAAATCTCTTTTTATGGGTCATGATATGATAATATTTTTATTAACTTGTGTAACACATATGTATGATTTCATTATGTGAAGGGTGGGTCCTATATCTCCCTATAATTCTTTAGGTATAGATTTATATCTCAATTTATAATTATTGGAAACAAGTCAGTGATCTTTATCCATAATGGGAAATAAGTGTGTCCTAATCCACAATAGAAAACATGTGTGACTTGATCCATAATGGGAAACAAGTGTGTCCAGATCCAAAATAGGAAACATGTGTATCCTAATCCACAATGTAAAATAGGTATATCTTTACCCATAATGGTAAACATGTGTTTCTTGATCCACTATGGGAAACAGGTGTCTCCTGATCTAGTATGTTGATGGTCTTGGTAGTTAACCTTGATACATGAAATGGTTATATATATTTATAATGGTTCCAAACTTATATGAAATGATATTAAGGTTAATGATTTATTTATAATGATTTATCACCCTTATGATTTGTATATTATTAATTTTTAATATTTATTCCATGACACATTTATATGATATTTGATATATAGGGTATGATATTCAAATGTTATTCTCATGTTATATTACCCTTTTTCTCATATTAAGCTTATATATATATATCCTTCATTTACCCTTAACTAGAATATGTTCTCACCTATTTCTTATATTTCATTTCCCCAGGATATGAAGAAATGTTTTATATAGGATTACTGAAGGGGGAGATCTTTACGGGGGATATTGAAGATCTTTTACCAAATTAGAATAACGTGTTAAATGTTTCCATATACACTAAACTATTACAGTCCCCAGGAATGTATTTTTGTAATGTTCTTTATATTCATCTAAAATGATTTAATATCCATTTATGTTAAGATTGGGTCACTATAGTTGGAATCAAAGGAAAGTTTTAGTCTAACTTTGGAAACTAGGATGGGGAAATATGAGTGAGATCCACTAGGATATTTATAAATATATTTATAAGTATTTATCTAAGGATATACCTAAGGTTCCATTGATTTAAAATTAAGAATCATGATTGAGTCATCATATAAGTAATTCTCTATGATTATGTTGTTTTATTCTATGATAAGTGTTTCTCATACTATGATTTATAGTCCTAGTCAATAGAGAGACCTAGAAGGAACTGGGTTAACATTGAATGTTTCAGATGTGGAAAGTATGGGAATTTTGAAAATTGATGACCTATGTGGAAATATCATGAAGATAATTAGGAAGGTGGTATGAGTATTAGTTATACTACTAAAGATAAATAGGCCCCTAAGCGACATGTGAAAGGTATGGGATGTTCAAACAGTACTTTTTATATTAAATGTAAGAATCCTGATTAAATTGAAGTTGAGGAACCTTAATAAATAATTTATAATTAATATTCTAGGAAAATGGTATTAATTAATAAGACGATGAATCCTAAGTAATAGTTTAAGAATAAATTAGGATTATTTAAGTGTATATGTATTGGAATTAAATAATTACATTATATAAAAAATGAATTATATGTTTTCCATTAAATATTTTTAAAAATATATTTATTTTTATGATGACCTATAAAAATGATTTAATTTAAAGTTGTTGTTTTGATTAAGTTAAGGAAAACCTTAATGTATTTATAATATTGATAAATTTTTGTTTAGCTTGGATTAAGAGATGACTGATATGGATAAAGTAAATTGGATAATACTCATTACCATGGAAGTGATTATTCATTTGTTGAAAAAGTGGTCTATGTTTTCATGGATGAAGTTTAGATCTTCTTGTATTTAACAAATATATCCTATAATCTTTGGAATAAGGTAACATGCATGTTTTATATATGTATTTATGGAAATTATAGTTATTACCATTCTTCCAAGAGAATACATGATGAAGGTACTCACATGTTTGGTATGAGAAAAATAAGAGATACTTTATGATATATAGAGGATTAATGCTAATATATTTTTGAGAAATCTCGTGACCTTATTTATAATATTTTAGACTTTTATCTTTTAAGGGTTATAAGGATAACCATTTATGGAAGGATTTATGATAAAATTTGGATTTGGTTTTAGATATTAAAGTATTATCTCACCATATGAGGATTTATGCATATTTGATAACCTGGGTTAACTATTTTGATGTGATAAAAAAATATAAATATGGAATTAACAATAACTCTATTTATGTATTCCCTGATCTGTTATTACTTTGGGAATGAAAATTTCCTATTCATTTCTTAGAGTAAGAGAAAAGTGTAAATCGATAAAGGCACAATCAAAGTGTGAGATTGTGAATATAAAACGGAATGAAATCATATAAGTAGTTTTCCTTATATTCTAAGACAATAAAAGAATTAATAAATTCTAGGAAAATGATATTGAAAAAGTTTTATCCCAATACATTCGTTTTTGTCAAACCAATGGTCTAATAAATCATCACAGATTTATGGTTTTGAGGCCCTTAACTTTCCGATGATCATTCAATTTCTTATGATCAATGACCTTAATAATGCTATATAATTATTTTCATTATTCTTACATGTCCAATATTTATTTCCCAAATATGTTCCCCTTTGTGGAAACATAGTTATGAGTTACTTCGAGTATCATTTTTGTTCCCAACATTATATTTTGAGGATTTTTTAGTATTCATTTTTACGATATAGGTTTGTATGAAGGTAAATTTCATGTATGAGACCTTTAATAACCCCTAAAATTTTTGATGGAAAAATTAACTTTACGGGGGGTAGAATGTAACACATTGAGATTTTGTGAAATATATTTTTTAAATTAATTTATTCTTTTTGATATTTTTAATTTCACACAACACTGAATATAAATTTTTGTTATATGAAAGCACTAAGTTTGTCTTACATTATACGCAACACTATGTTATGATTTCACTACATGACACACTTAGATTAAATTTTGGTACACACAAAACTATGTTTGTATTGTGTTACACATAAAGTTGAGTTCCTTCAATAGCTTATGTTACACGCAAGATTTAGTTTTACCAAATGGTAATACACTATTAATATATTTATTAAAATATTATTATAGTCACCACCTAGATGTTGGAATAGAAGTTAGGAATAATGTTAAACAAATTGTGAAAGTATTATCTACACATGTATATAAGACAATTCCTTTGGTAATTAATTAGTTGTAAATGAAAGTAAGAACTATTTGATAATATAGAAATTCATTTTCCAAGAAAACAATTTTTATATGTACAAACACCATTTTATCTCAATAAATTAAACAATCCACTTTTGATGAATGTTTTTAATAAAATTTATAAATTATATTTTCAATAATTTTGTTTCACACTCATACAATAAATTTAATATTCATAATATAAGGTTAAATATAATCATATGAATAAAAAGGTATTTTTATAAAAGTTAATTATACCACGTTTTAAGGGAGAAACCATTTTAAATATTTTTTTGACAATTTTATGAATTTTATTTGAAAAAATAAACTTTATTTTTTAAATTTGAATATAAATTTTTTCTTTGGATGAATTTTTGGTATTTTTAAGAGAAGTTTTATTTTTTGATGAATAGTGAAAAACACTAAATTTTAATAGTAAAAATACTTTTTGTTTAATATATTTATATAATTAAATTATATTTTAAATTCGTTTTAAAGTTAAATTAGATTTATTTTACATAAATTAATAAAATGTATGTCATTGTAACCAATTTCAAAATGAAATTGGATATAAAAACATTCCAATTTTTTAACTTTTTCACTTTTAAAACTCGCTTTTGTGACATGTCTATAGGATTAATTTTAAATTAATTTTTGCCAATTTTGTATTTAGATTTTTTAAAAATGGATTCCATATTTATAATTAGAATAATTTGTAATTTTTATTAAAGTAAACTAATTTTTTTACCAAAATAGTAGTCAAATTAATTAAAATTAATTATAATGATTAAGGAAACAAATAGTTTACTAAATGGTTAAACTGTATTATTAAAGAGAAAAATTACCTAGAAACTTGTCAAATATCCATTTAATTCCCAGATTTCGACAATATCCCCTATTGTTTCTAATTTTTTGAGTTATTGGGACACTATTCCGTGAAATTAACCTATATAATATGATAAGGAAAAATTCAAAAAAAGAATGTTCTTTATCTTTAACATTTATAAATCATTGATATATAGATGAAAAACCTAATTAGTTATGTTATACACATTATTTTGAAATTTAAAGGAATTTTTGTCATCATATAAATTTATATTTAATTTTTAGAGATGAATTATTTATATTAACTACTTAATGATTTTCAAATGAGGTAATTATTTAGTTAATAATTAAATATAACAAATGATACTAAAAAAATTAAAACTAAAGTAAAATGAATGAATTATTTAATTTAATTTTTTTATGAATATATAATGTTAAAAAAATTTACTTATTATTTTAGAATTCCATATTTGTATTGATATTTTATAAATTTAAATTAAGTAAATAATTTCAAAATTGAATTAATGTTATTTTATAATAAATGATATTTTATTAAAAGATCTAAAATTTACTAAAAATACTATATTGTTACAAATAATTTTTAAATGTTAATAAATATAAAATATGGTCTATTAGTGGACCAATTTATCTTTTATAATGAAGATATTGACATCTAGATATTAAAAAAAGTGTTAGCATTGTTCGGGTTAGAGAACTATTTTTGTGCGTTACATGCACTTGTTTTAAAAAGTAATTTCCAACACACATGTGATGAATTTTTTTATAAATTATATATCATATTCATAATTTAGTTGGTATATATTTTATAATAAATCTCACTTTAATTTATTCCTAAATTTTAAATTACATAGGTTAGTAAATGAGTTACCTTAATAAAAACAAAAATGATAAAAGTGGGGAAACTTAGACGTTAAGGAACAAAATTATAAAAATTCTCTTATTTTTGTATTTTAGAGGTTTTTATTGACCATAATTACACTTTAATATATTATTTTTCCATTTTTAAGCACCTTAGGTAGGGGAGACCTATAAATAGTGTTTACCTTTCGGTATTTATAAGAATTCCACCCGTCCTCCTCTATAAAAAAATTTTACTCTTCCACTTCATCAAACATCTAAAGAAACTTTGAATCATCCAAACTACACCAAAATAAACTCTCAAATTCTATACCTTCACACTAGAGGCCACAATTTTGGAAGAAATCCATCTAAGGAATACATTTGGTGCAAACCAAAAGGAGTTACCTGAACAAAAGGTAATGTTATTCAATGTGTATTTCTATTTTATTTATTTCTCCAACCATTAAGTTGTTATTATTACATTATCATATAATAAAATTACTATATTAAATATAATAATATGTTTTTATTATAATATTTAAACATACAACTACACACACTTCAATCAAATGGGTAATGAACTTACTGTTTGTGTGTACGACGGTCTACCACCTCATGAAACAATGTCATTCATTTCTTTTCCTTTACCACCTATCATGGTTGGTAATTATGATGAAAATAATATTTTTATATTATATGAATGATATTTATGACTAATTAATGGTTATGTAATTATTTTATAATACATACCACCATGATTTCCATTTTTTTGGGAATACTATAACTTCGTTTTTGGACGTGTGGACTACCGCCTCCTCAAAGCGATGTGATTCATTCACACTATACATGGAATTTATTAAGGATGAGTTTAGTAAATGTATATGATATATATTAAATAATAATTCAATTTGGATGATAATATATATATATGTACTTTATTTTATTTCATTAAATAAAAAGGAAAAGAGAAACAACATTAATGGCTACGTACGACCTACCATCTCCAAGAACAGTGTATTCCATTTTATATTTATATCTTTTATATATTATTATAAATATTTTAATAATGAATATATATGATATTTATATCATGTTTTACATTCTATAAATGAGTAAATCATTATCTAAGTAATAGTATCTAGAATAACAATTCCAAACATACACGGAAAACAAAGCGGATATTACATGAAACGTTACATTAACATGGAATTATTAATAAATAGTTAATAAAAAGTCATAATATAATAATATATGATAGTATATATATTAATATCATTCTTTGTTAGATTAATAATAAACTTATATTTATTATAGAGGAGTTTTGAACATGTATGATGAATGTCAAGACTTAAGGTAAGGAATTTAACATCTCACTTTTATTTTCCATGAGACACAAGCCATGTTCACCCCTGTTTCTTATATGTGGTTTGTATAATGACCATGTATTTTTTTTATAATTATAATTATTTGTATTTAAATATCCATTTTAGTTTCTATATTTCATAGGACTTATGGTTCAAAAGTTTCCAAATCAGTAAAGTAATTTTGTCTCAATTTTTCTTCTTTGAGATACATACTAGGTTAATGACCTATATTTTTTATATGGGGTGTATATACTACAATTTTAAATGTTATATCACGAATATAATTATTTTAATGATATTTTATACTTCATTTAATGTTATTATTACATGGTTATTTGGATTCAAAGTTACCAAAGTCGTAATAGTGTATTGATATAATCTCATCGTTTATTGGGATTATTTATAATTATGCTTCCGTTGATGAAATATTATCATCCATATATTAATAAATATTTTTAATTTTCTTATACCATGGATATTAATGATATATTCATGTATTGGTACCATGTATACACTATTCGATACTTATGATAATTAATAAATGTTTTAATAAAATCCTACTTTATTTCCTTATAATCTAAAATATGTTTTATTAAAAACACATGTTTTCTAAAACACTTTTTAAAAATTATTTTTAAATAATATTTTAATATCATTTTTATGGAAAATTATTTAATTTAATTTTTATTTTTTATAAATGTGTTTAAAATGGTCTTTAATGATTTCTTTATTGGTTTTTAATATTATTTTTGAAGAAAAAGGTTTTCAAAAAGGTTTTTTTAAAATATTTTTTCAAAAAATAAAGGATATTTTAATCAAGAAATGTTTTAAATTATTTGTAAATATTAATTCATATTTAAAATTTTTTTTAATGAAAGTTATTTTGAAAAGTATCTATGATTTTAAAAGTGAATTTCAAAAAAGGTTATTTTCCTTAAGAAATGCTAAAAGTTATCTTTCAACATCCTTCCACATATAGGATAGAATCCATAGATATAGTTTGAGAATAATAGTGGACATGATAAAATAATTATATTTATATTATTTCTTGAATGTTTTGTGTTTTTATGACAAGATGTTTAGGATGCCCATTTCTCTTCTAGGGGTTATTCCATGAAAAATGCTTATAAAACCTCTTTACTTTCACAGATTTTTATTAGTTGGAATGATTATGAAACATAAATATTTTCCATAGGTTTTGATATGATATAATGTTTATGTTACCCATTTAATTTCATCAATTATTATATGAAGTTTATGAAGCATTTATCTTTTTATGGGTCACGATATGATAAACTTTTTATTATATTGTGTCACACGTATGTTTGATTTCATTACATGATGGTTCAGACATATATCTACCTCCGATGCATTGAGTAATTATTTATATCTCATGATATAATGATGGGAAACAAGTTGATAGACTTGATATACAATGGGAAACAAGTGTGTCTTGATCCACAATGGGAAACAGGTGTGTCCTGATCCACAATGGGAAACATGTGTGTATTGATTCATAATGGAAAGCAGGTGCATCCTGAACCACTATGGGAAATAGGTATCTCCTGATCCATTATGTTGATGGTACTAGTATTTAACCATGAAACATGAAATGTTTTTCTGTATTTATAATGGTTCCACACTTATATGACATGAGATTATGGATCATGATTTATTTATGATGATTTATCACACATATGATTCATGTCTTATGAATTGTCAATATTTCTATATATGACTCATGTATGTGATCTTTTATATGTATGTTATGATCTTAAAATGTTATTCTCATGTTCTATTACCGTTATGCACATGTTATGCTTAAATATCTATTTTATTTACCCTTATTGATCATCCAATCTCACCCATTTCTTATGTTTCTTTTCCCCAGGTTATAAAGAAAGGATTTAAATAGTACTAAAGGGGAAGATCTCTATGTGATACATTGAAGTTCTTTCACCAAATTAGAATAATGTGTTCCATGTTTACAAAGACATGAAACTACACTGGTCCACATACAATTTTGTTTTTCATTGTTTATAATATTCATCTAAAATGATGTAATATCTATATATTTTAATCCTGGGTTGCTATAGACTATATTTTTAACATCCATGTTTTCAACGAACACATTTATAATAACCATATTTCATTCATATAAATAGAATTAATAATTAATTCATTTATTTCACTCACACTTCATAAGTAATAATTCATATTTCATATTATAGATTTTTTTCATAATTCTTTTTCCTTTAATGATTCTATTCCTCATTGTTGGGTTTGTTTGGATATTAATGATCCCCATGTTTGAATATGATCTAAAACTTTTCATAGTCATAAAGATTTTATTATTTTCTATTTGTTATCACTTATTTATTTATACAGTTTCATGGTGAGTAATAATATGTGGTGTTATATAATTAGTTTTACGTGCTTTTATTGTAATATACAACTTATAAAGGAATAAGGTGTCATTATTTTATTTCATATCTTATAGGTAATTTTTTTTAATAATTTTTCAAACCCTTTTAAATAATAAATAAATATTATACAAAATTATAAATAATAATAATAATAATAATAACAATAATAATAATAATAATAATAATATTGGTTCCTTAAAACTGGGGTTGTAACAGCCCGAGATTTTATGAAAAAAATATTCTTTTTAATTTTATTAATGTCTTGTGTTGTACGCTACTCCAAAAGGAGCTTGAACAACACACATCCTTGACTTGCCTTGTATTACATGCAATCGCGACCTTCCTCGATAGCGTCTGTAGTACGCAATAACGAGTTTCACTAAACATCGATATGCTATTAAAATGTTATTAAAACTAGCCGTTATGAATAGTAATAACCACTTTTTGAAATTTTATAAATTTTATTTTTCAAAATGGACTTCATTTTTGGACTCAGAATATCGAAATTAGCCTAGGGTGAAATTTTGGTATTTTTCTGAAAACTTTCAATTTTTGATGAATAGTGAAACCACTAAGTGGTAGGTTAAAAACTGAATTTTGCATAAAACTTAATTTTAACACTTCTGTGAATGGAATTTCTAAAATCCGACAGACACGGTTAATATCAAGGACTAAAATGTGGTTCAATGAGATGAAAATAATTTTTGGTGAATAGTAACTTTTTACTTTTTTTTACCACGGTTAATAGTAAATAGGGTAACTAAGGGTAAATATGATATTACTATTACCCTAACACATGTCCTAATTCTATTGGATAAGTGTAATTCGGCCAAAAACAACCTTATGAATATAATATGACCATTTAGGCCCACTTGGATTAGATTAGGACATTTATTATTATTTAATTCAAAGAAGAGTTAAAAGAGTTAAAATCAAAGTTTATTTACTAAAACATTTTTAATATGGGGTTATACATAAGATAAATTCGACTATAAATATTCATTAGAAAGATAAAAATATTTCCTACATAATGATATTTTATTTATAATTTTTAGACTTTAAATAAATTAATATATTTTTGACACAACGATGATGCAGTAATTACCCTTTTAAGGAAATATTAACATAATTGATGTTATAAATGATCAAATGAATGTAATTTAAGACTTTTTATGAATTAAACTAATTTTCTAGGTTACTATGATGTATTAGTGTTGATTTAATCAACTTGGTTCGAACATATAATTCTCTTATGACTTTAAAAAAAATCATATATCAAATAGTGTCAAAATTGACACAAAATAGTTTTTAAATCAAAAATTATATTATTAATTGTTATTTTATTCCTAAAAATCTAAGGTTCGGACAAATGACTTAGATAAGTATATATTTATTAATAATATATAATTTGGGATTCGTTTGGCATGTTATAGTAAGTGTATTAACCATATAGTGAAAGAAAACAAAAAGACACGGTAAAAGTTAAATTATTTAACTTAGAGTTAAATCTAATTGATAAGGTTAAAATAATAACCTAAACTTGTCTAAATCCTATTGGTTGATAGGATTTTGACCCATCCCCACTTTAACTTCGAAATAAGACCATTTGGAACCATTATAATCCGATTTTGACATTAATATAAAATAATATTTTGAGGTATTCCTAAGGTGCCCCTCTCCTCCCTTATAAAAGGACACCTCCTCCCCCTCCTCCTCACACCAATTTGAGCACTCAAGCTCGGCCAACCCCTGCCAAAATCTCTTCTCCACTTCCCTAGAAACATCCTAGAGGTTCTGGTCTTCCTCAAAGACCAATTTTAGTGCCCTAAGAGGAGGTCTCAAAGAGGCGCTTCAAAGAAGAGGTAATTACCGTTACCAATTCTTTCATCTTTATTTCTTCTTCCACTTCTTCTTCTTAGGTTGTTTCATTATGAAGTAATAACATCAGTATCACTCATATACTGATATGTTATTATAAGTATGAAACAACCCTATTTCACTATCTATCCATCCTACGGAAAAAGAAATCACCGCGCGTGCGTACGTACGGAATACCGTCTCCACGCCGTGGTGTAATCTATTTTCCACCACCACCTTACATGGATGGGTATAATGGTGTAAAGAATAACTATACATAGTTATTAAAACATCATATTGATTCTGATATATTGTATAATCCACTTCAATTCAGTTCAATATTTATGGAAATGATATCATCGCTCGTGCGTATGTACGGACTACCGTCTCCACGACGCGATGAGATTCATTCTCCATGTTAACCATTTAAGAATGATTATAAAGTATATATAAGAAATAATAATGAAATATATGACATTATAAAGCTACTGGATTTATGTATATATATATATGTATGTCATCTACTTACTTCCATTTCAAGACAATAAGGAAAGTAAAACAGCGTTCATGCGTACGTACGGACTACCGTCTCCATGAACGGTGTTTTTCATTTTATTTATCTATCTATTATATATATATATATATACTGAATATATATGATATATAAATCATATTTTATATTCTGTAAGTAAGTAAATCATGATATAAGTAATAATGATGTCAAGAACAACAAGTCAAAACACCTACGATAAATGAAATGATTTTACCCAAAATGCTTCTTTAACATGGAATTTACAAAAGAACTGGTAATATAATGTCATAAGTGAACCATATATGATATCATAACAATGAATATGATTCTGGAATAAGTCAATAACATGATTTAAATCATTATACAGGAGGTTCGGACACTTACAAAGCAAGTCGGACATAAGGTAAGGGAAATATCACAATCTCATTTTTATCCGAGATTGTTTATTCGTAAGTATTTACTGGGGTGTATTTTATCATCCACGTCCATGTTTCATCAATATGTAATATTACTTCCATCCACCTACAATTGTTTAAATCCATTTTTACCCTTCGGTGAGGTTTTAGTAATATGTATGAAAGGAATCTTTTGTCGTTTTTCGTACGAGGTACTTTTTGACTTTTCCGACAAAAGTACGAAGAATGTTTTTTTTAACTTATACGGCATGAATGGATTTTTTTTAAACATTATTTCAAATAAGCTTCCTTTACAAGTATTCAAGTTTATTTTTAATCAACTTCTTTTAGTTTAAAATTGTATGACATGTTAAGAAAGTAAAAGTGTTTTTGAAGAAGAAAGGATATTTTCCTCAAGAATGAAGTTCAAGTGTTTTATCAAAATTATTTTCCATCTAAAATAATAAAGGGTTCTTTTGTAATCCCTATTATTACATTGGTTTGATTATGTTGTGATGGAAATATTTTTATGAATTCCTTTATCTTATATGAATTGATTTATGATGTCAGGATGTTTCAAGAATCCCATTTTTGTTACATGTGTTATGCGATGATGTATGTTTTATGATTATGTGGCACACATAAGAAAGGATTCATTATAAGATGGGTGGGACCTATATCTCCCTCCAATGCATTGGGTAAAGATTTTATATCTCATGAGATAGTCATGGCTGGAACGGAAGGTTATTTCGGTTCAGTGATACAGGACTGAAACGAGGAGTGAACTCGGTTCAGAAAGGGACTTTGTCCACTAAGATAGTCTTGGAAATGAGTCATGACTAACAAGAAATGATTTTCCATGATTATGTGTGCATGCCACAAAGTTTCAAGTTTTATGTTATGATTATGGGGATCTCATTTTTACTTCTATGATTTATTCCATGTTAAGATATTACGATCTCTTTTGCAGGTTTTGATTTTCAAAAAGATATGATATGATTTTTATTTCCTTTATTTTCCTTGCTGAGCATTTGAGCTCACCCTTTTATGTTTTCTTTTCCCCAGGATATAAAGAAAGGTTTTAGGTAAAAAAAAGAGGAAGATCTTTATGTGAGATGTTGAAGATATTTCACCACGATTAGAAGATTTTATTCCGAGTTTCCAAAGACACTAAACTATTACGATCCTTGTGTGTGTGTTTTTGTTATGTACTAAGTATTCCGCAAATGTAATGTAATGTCAATGTATGTCAAGATACGGGTCTCTACAGTTGGTATCAGAGGAAAGGTTTAGTCAACCTTTGGAAACTAGGATGCAAAAATGTTAGTGAGATCCCTAGAGATATTTCTAAGGTATGTCTAGGGATGTCTCTAAGGTTAAGTATACGTATAGGTTATTGTCCTAGAATTGCGCTAACGATCTTCGAATTTAACCTAAGATGTTAGATATTGAGGGTACTACCCCTTTATTATGTTGTTTTCCCTAGCATGATTTTTGCCTCTCATACTATTCTTTTGGGGTTTTAGACGATGGCTGGAACCCGAAGGAACCGTGTTAATGCGGAATGTGATGGGCAATGCAATGATTGTCCCCCTGAGCAACCAAACGATATGGGAGCTGGAATGCAAAATCTTGTAGCCATGCTCACACAACTTTCTCAAGCTATGAATCATGCAGGACTTCCAAACGAGCAAAGGAAGGAGCAACATTCTGTTGAATCCTTCATGAGGCAGCGTCCACCTTCTTTCAGTGGGTCTACTGATCCATTAGTTGCTGAACAATGGATTAGTACTACTGAAAAGATATTTTCAGTTCTTCAATGTTCTGAACATGATAAAGTCATCCTAGCAGTGTATCGTTTGGAAGGAGATGCTGATCAATGGTGGAATCTTATTAAGAATATGAGGCAAAGGGATGAAATTGAGTCTATGGAATGGGACGAGTTCAAGAACTTATTTTTCAATAAGTACTTCCCTCGTATTCTCCGAACAAAGATGGAGAAAGAGTTTCTTGAACTGAAGCAAAGGGATGATGAATCTGTTGGTACCTATGAAGAAAATTTTACAAGACTTGCAAGGTACGCTTCTGGTATTATCATCCAACCTGAAAGTAAAGTTGATCGATTTTTCAGTGGCTTAAAACCAAGTCTTCGAAGGGAATTAGCTATAAGAGACTTCAGTAGCTATGAAGAAATTGTGCGTTGTGCTATCAAGGTAGAAATGGAAGTTGTTGTTACATATCCATCTCATGGTTTTGACAAGAAACGAAAGATGGAGTTCAAGGAGAAATCTCATAATAATGGTGAAAAGAAGATGAATGTTTCCTTATGCACAAAGTGTGGAAAGAAGCATGGTGGAGATTGTCTTAAAGGGACTAGAAAATGTTTTAAGTGTGGAAAAGAAGGTCATCGAGCATCTGAGTGTCGAAGTAATGGAAAAAGGGTTTCTAATGATATGAATAAAGCAAACACTGCAGAGAACGCACCACCAACACTTCAATGCTTCAAGTGCAAGGAAATGGGGCATTATGCTAATAAATGCCCTAATCCAAGGGTTAGTGATGATCAACATGAGCAACCACTGAAGGCAAAGGACAAAGGGAAGTCACATGCGATCACTATTGGAAATGTTGAATATGACAACGATGTGGTGGTATGATTAAGTGTTTATGTAATGGATTCCAAAATAATGTTGTATCATGGAATATTGGAATATTTATGTATTGGTCTAACGTGGTATTCAAAGTGATTGAGATATTATGCGCATAATGAAGGGAAAACGAGAAAATGAAATGTTTAACAGTATTCATGAGCTCATGATTGATATAAGGACTAAGTTTGAGTATATAGAATTTTGAGGATTTTGGTATGTGAAAAGTGTTAACTTTTAACTGCATTCATTTTTTCACTAAGGTATTCAAGAGAATACACGATTAAGGACTTTGAATATTTGGAATGTGACCAACAAAACATATCTTATGATATATGGGGATCGACGATGGTGTTAAATCTCTGGTAATCGTTTTCACTATATTATGAGAGTCAACTGCAGTATTATGGATAAGCCTAAAGATTGGAATGAATTATGTTGGACATAAGTTAGTATTGTTTGTTTTTTTTGATATTATTGATGGGATGTTATAGTAATATAGTTTTATAAAAAGGATAACCTGCAGGACGGGCGACAGCCCATCGCTTCGGACAAGGCTGTAGGAATCGAACCCACAACCGAAGTGCGACTGGCCTTTATCGCCTACCACTGACCTACAGGAAGTCCCTGTTTAGTAGAAACTAGTGTTATTATATTAAGCAGTATGATATATGAAGTATAAGTCCATTTTAGGAACCATATATGATTAATCTCACTATAGATCGACTTATGGATATAATTTTTGCTAACCTTTTGTTTGAGACAGATGGAATGACCCGTCGTTCTATCACATAATCTGCTAACACTTCACGAATAACAAATTCAACTTCATTTATTTAAGAGATGAAGTGGAAATTGTTCAAGACACGAACAACAGTGAGATTGTACCAAAATAAATTAAGTATTTATTCTAATTTTCAACTTTAGGGAAATGATCTTGAAAACCAAAAATGTTGTCCTAGTGATCTTATACCTGATGAATCAGATGGTACCTTATATCATCACAAATCTATGGATTTGTGATTACTGGCTTTTCCATAGCCATGTTCTCTACCACTCTCCATCAGAACATGATGGTTAGATTTCTCTTCCATATCCATATTTTTACCTATGTGGAAACCCAGCGATTAGTTTATTTGGGTAATCGTTACATTTCATACTTTAGTTTTTAAAGCCAAGTTTTGGTATTTCTTTTTACGAGGTGGGATTCTATTAAAGAAACTTTAGAATAGTAAACCATTTATAACCCCGACGAATTTCGAGGGCGAAATTCATTTTAAGGGGGGTAGAATGTAACAGCCCGAGATTTTATGAAAAAAATATTCTTTTTAATTTTATTAATGTCTTGTGTTGTACGCTACTCCAAAAGGAGCTTGAACAACACACATCCTTGACTTGCCTTGCATTACACGCAATCACGACCTTCCTCGATAGCGTGTGTAGTACGCAATAACGAGTTTCACTAAACATCGATATGCTATTAAAATGTTATTAAAACTAGCCGTTATGAATAGTAATAACCACTTTTTGAAATTTTATAAATTTTATTTTTCAAAATGGACTTCATTTTTGGACTCAGAATATCGAAATTAGCCTAGGGTGAAATTTTGGTATTTTTCTGAAAACTTTCAATTTTTGATGAATAGTGAAACCACTAAGTGGTAGGTTAAAAACTGAATTTTGCATAAAACTTAATTTTACCACTTCTGTGAATGGAATTTCGAAAATCCGACAGACACGGTTAATATCAAGGACTAAAATGTGGTTCAATGAGATGAAAATATTTTTTGGTGAATAGTAACTTTTTACTTTTTTTTACCACGGTTAATAGTAAATAGGGTAACTAAGGGTAAATATGATATTACTATTACCCTAACACATGTTCTAATTCTATTGGATAAGTGTAATTCAGCCAAAAACAACCTTATGAATATAATATGACCATTTAGGCCCACTTGGATTAGATTAGGACATTTATTATTATTTAATTCAAAGAAGAGTTAAAAGAGTTAAAATCAAAGTTTATTTACTAAAACATTTTTAATATGGGGTTATACATAAGATAAATTCGACTATAAATATTCATTAGAAAGATAAAAATATTTCCTACATAATGATATTTTATTTATAATTTTTAGACTTTAAATAAATTAATATATTTTTGACACAACGATGATGCAGTAATTACCCTTTTAAGGAAATATTAACATAATTGATGTTATAAATGATCAAATGAATGTAATTTAAGACTTTTTATGAATTAAACTAATTTTCTAGGTTACTATGATGTATTAGTGTTGATTTAATCGACTTGTTTTGAACATATAATTCTGTTATGACTTTAAAAAAAATCATATATCAAATAGTGTCAAAATTGACACAAAATAGTTTTTAAATCAAAAATTATATTATTAATTGTTATTTTATTCCTAAAAATCTAAGGTTCGGCCAAATGACATAGATAAGGATATATTTATTAATAATATACAATTTGGGGTTCGTTTGGCATGTTATAGTAAGTGTATTAACCATATAGTGAAAGAAAACAAAAAGACACGGTAAAAGTTAAATTATTTAACTTAGAGTTAAATCTAATTGATAAGGTTAAAATAATAACCTAAACTTGTCTAAATCCTATTGGTTGATAGGATTTCGACCCATCCCCACTTTAGCTTCGAAATAAGACCATTTGGAACCATTATAAACCGATTTTGACATTAATATAAAATAATATTTTGAGGTATTCCTAAGGTGCCCCTCTCCTCCCTTATAAAAGGACACCTCCTCCCCCTCCTCCTCACACCAATTTGAGCACTCAAGCTCGGCCAACCCCTGCCAAAATCTCTTCTCCACTTCCCTGGAAACATCCTAGAGGTTCTGGTCTTCCTCAAAGACCAATTTTAGTGCCCTAAGAGGAGGTCTCAAAGAGGCGCTTCAAAGAAGAGGTAATTACCGTTACCAATTCTTTCATCTTTATTTCTTCTTCCACTTCTTCTTCTTAGGTTGTTTCATTATGAAGTAATAACATCAGTATCACTCATATACTGATATGTTATTATAAGTATGAAACAACCCTATTTCACTATCTATCCATCCTACGGAAAAAGAAATCACCGCGCGTGCGTACGTACGGAATACCGTCTCCACGCCGTGGTGTAATCTATTTTCCACCACCACCTTACATGGATGGGTATAATGGTGTAAATAATAACTATACATAGTTATTACAACATCATATTGATTCTGATATATTGTATAATCCACTTCAATTCAGTTCAATATTTATGGAAATGATATCATCGCTCGTGCGTATGTACGGACTACCGTCTCCACGACGCGATGAGATTCATTCTCCATGTTAACCATTTAAGAATGATTATAAAGTATATATAAGAAATAATAATGAAATATATGACATTATAAAGCTACTGGATTTATGTATATATATATATGTATGTCATCTACTTACTTCCATTTCAAGACAATAAGGAAAGTAAAACAACGTTCATGCGTACGTACGGACTACTGTCTCCATGAACGGTGTTTTTCATTTTATTTATCTATCTATTATATATATATATATACTGAATATATATGATATATAAATCATATTTTATATTCTGTAAGTAAGTAAATCATGATATAAGTAATAATGATGTCAAGAACAACAAGTCAAAACACCTACGATAAATGAAACGATTTTACCCAAAATGCTTCTTTAACATGGAATTTACAAAAGAACGGGTAATATAATGTCATAAGTGAACCATATATGATATCATAACAATGAATATGATTCTGGAATAAGTCAATAACATGATTTAAATCATTATACAGGAGGTTCGGACACTTACAAAGCAAGTCGGACATAAGGTAAGGGAAATATCACAATCTCATTTTTATCCGAGATTGTTTATTCGTAAGTATTTACTGGGGTGTATTTTATCATCCACTTCCATGTTTAATCAATATGTAATATTACTTCCATCCACCTACAATTGTTTAAATCCATTTTTACCCTTCGGTGAGTTTTTAGTAATATGTATGAAAGGAATCTTTTGTCGTTTTTCGTACGAGGTACTTTTTGACTTTTCCGACAAAAGTATGAAGAATGTTTTTTTAACTTATACGGCATGAATGGATTTTTTTTAAACATTATTTCAAAGAATCTTCCTTTACAAGTATTCAAGTTTATTTTTAATCAACTTCTTTTAGTTTAAAATTGTATGACATGTTAAGAAAGTAAAAGTGTTTTTGAAGAAGAAAGGATATTTTCCTCAAGAATGAAGTTCAAGTGTTTTATCAAAATTATTTTCCATCTAAAATAATAAAGGGTTATGTTTTAATCCCTATTATTACATTGGTTTGATTATGTTGTGATGGAAATATTTTTATGAATTCCTTTATCTTATATGAATTGATTTATGATGTCATGATGTTTCAAGAATCCCATTTTTGTTACATGTGTTATGCGATGATGTATGTTTTATGATTATGTGGCACACATAAGAAAGGATTCATTATAAGATGGGTGGGACCTATATCTCCCTCCAATGCATTGGGTAAAGATTTTATATTTCATGAGATAGACATGGCTGGAACGGAAGGTTATTTCGGTTCAGTGATACAGGACTGAAACGAGGAGTGAACTCGGTTCAGAAAGGGACTTTGTCCACTAAGATAGTCTTGGCAATGAGTCATGACTAACAAGAAATTATTTTACATGATTATGTGTGCATGCCACAAAGTTTCAAGTTTTATGTTATGATTATGGGGATCTCATTTTTACTTCTATGATTTATTCCATGTTAAGATATTATGATCTCTTTTGCAGGTTTTGATTTTCAAAAAGATATGATATGATTTTTATTTCCTTTATTTGCCTTGCTGAGCATTTGAGCTCACCCTTTTATGTTTTCTTTTCCCCAGGATATAAAGAAAGGTTTTAGGTAAAAAAAAAAGAGGAAGATCTTTATGTGAGATGTTGAAGATATTTCACCACGATTAGAAGATTTTATTCCGAGTTTCCAAAGACACTAAACTATTACGATCCTTGTGTGTGTGTTTTTGTTATGTACTAAGTATTCCGCAAATGTAATGTAATGTCAATGTACGTCAAGATACGGGTCTCTACAGGGGTGGTACATTCTCTCCCCTTAAAATTGAATTTCATCCTTGAAATTTTAATTTTCACATACCAACATAAATAAATAAGGGTGTATAAATTATTGAGATGAATCGGGATATAATATCTATAGAGATATCATTTTTAAAAACATGGGAAACATATCTCTATCCTTAGAATAATCTTATCCTTAACATTGAGTTTTTTTCTAACTCTTTGTCCCAAGATTCTACTATTTTTTGGTATCAAGATCCAAAATATATAATTAGTTTATACTGGATTATTATTATTATACTTTCATAAAATATCACAATTTAATGTGTAATGTGTTTTACTTACTCTAGATAATTTTTCCCTTAAGTGGAAAGAACAAATAGATCACTAAAATTTAATTAAATTTATCTAAAGATGGGTAATAAAATTTATACAATGTACATTCCTATAAGATTCAAATTGAAATAAAATAGTCAAACTATTATAATATTTTTTCAACATTAAAATCATTTGTTTGTTGATTTAATGATATTATAAAAATTTTCAGATATAATAGAGTTATGAGAATCAAATTTCAATAAGACATCTACCACTATTGGTTAGAGGGTTTGTGTACCTTAAATATTAGGATCCACTTCAGGAGTGGTTCTTGCATGGGAATATCATTATCCTCTTATCCTTGGAGATTTTTTCATGTTCATCATCATGGTTAATCCTTATATTAGGGAATTTATATGGATAATGGATAAATTCCACAAACATAAGACATTGAATTATTAATGATACCTTAGGATACACTCTGTTTCTTTAATTATGTCTACCAAAATATTCATTTTCTTATGGTATTTTGATGCACTATGACCCCCTCTTCCATTAGTAAAATATCTTCTAGTCCCCTTGAGGGAATACCCTTGATTATTATTTCCACATTTTTGATATATAGGAAATGGAACATTCTTTCCTTTATCATCTTCACCACTTTATCATTTATGATACTATATCTTTCTCTTCTTTTGTGTGTTTGAGAATTCAACTATGTTCAAATTGTTAATAATATTTCATGAAATATGGTTTATAATAAACACAAGGTTTCTCACTCTATATCCCATTATGATGGGTTATTTATTGAGGCAACCATTACATTTTCCATATCAACCATGGTTCCTTAAATTTCCAATTATTACTAAAACAAAAAGGGTTGACATGAGTGGATTTTCTTTTCAATAAGGGGGAATTATGAAAATCATAAAAGGAATTTCACCCTTAAAATTCCATGTAATTTTATATCATCATGTTTTCCTATAGTTTATTTAGTTTACTCTATATCAAACTTTGTTCAAACTTGGTTACATTAAGTTGGGTTATTTTATACTTCTCAACCTAATCACTCAAAGTAAATAGGAATTCAATCCTTTATAGTAGTTGATAAATAGAATGTGATAAATAAAATCATATACAATATAAGTTTCAATCCTGGAATGTAGTATTAATCCCACTCATAATGCATCATGGTGATGATTGATTCAATTCTCAGACAACTATTTTTTTGGTGGTTACCCCTACATGAATCTGTTCCACTACCACATCCACTTACCGTTATCTAGATAGGGGTGTTTTTATCATAAATCCATCTACTCAAAATATTAAAAATATTTTAGGTTACTATCCTATACTTATTACCATATATATTATTTGTACTAATGTTCTCTCATCATAATAAAATATTTTAGGATACCATCATATACATAGACTCATTTCTAGGTTTTTCACTAAGGTTCTCTCATCCTAATCCATAGAAAAAATAAAATAACCCTAATAAATAAATAAACTCTGATATGATACTAAATATAGTGAACCAAGATAAACATTCCTTTATCTAACAACATTTCCCTAAGGTAATCATTACATTTCACAAATAGTCACGCATTCTGATGAATAGAAGGTTTTCTATCTTTGAGTACTAGATACATAAGAACTTAATTTACAACACTTTTGAACATTTCTATATAATTGAGCCACAATAAACTCCCTACTATATTTCTTACACATTATAATCATCTTTATAACCTATGGAAATTTAAAGATAAGAAATGAGAAATATTATATGATCAATAAGGGTTAACATAAGTGATAACAATTTAATATCATAACTGAACATAAGATGAGCATATGGGTATAATCAAGAAACATAAGAAAATTCTCTCCCAATAAAGAATAAAACATAATATATTAATGAAATAAATATGAAATTAATAAAAAGTGTGTATAAACATGAGTCAATAAACATTAGCAATGAGAGATTCAAAAAATCTTGAGAATACACATAAATCTAGGAAACATAATTAAATTTTGGCATAAAAATTATTATATGGAACTTTATTTTTATGATACCCACCATTAATAATTACACATAATTGAAACAAAAATGTACTTGATAATACATATCTCATGATATATAAACTTTAGACCAATGCATTTAAGGGAAAAATAGGTCCCCACCTATCACCATATATACTTATGAGTGCCTTATGAAATTAGTCAATTATCAAAAAATAAATAACCCATGGAAATAAAATGGGTCACATTCAACACATCATAAATATAAAATGGAAATGAAATGGGTTTCATATCATTTTCAGATGTGTTAACATAAGTAAATCATTCATAATTCCATCAAAAACCAAAACATGATAAACATGTGGAAAATGAATGGGTATTCAATGACATCAAGTAACATTCTAGGTAAATACCACTAAATCATAATAATAAAGAAAATGGTATTTACGTCATATAAATACAAGATATATAGTTAAGGAAATAATTTATCCAATCAATTGATGAATGATATTTAGGTTAATCACTATCTATCAATAAAATTGAAAATATGGTATTCATAGAGGAAGGAAATATAAGAAATATTATAGTTAAACACCGAAAATTATTAGGCAATATAATTCCATTTATAGATCATTTATACAAAAGAGAATGTTATTACATAAGTCATATAAAAAATAGGGTGGATGGATATAGTATAAGAATATCCTTGATCAAGAATAATTTTTTTTCAAAGGATACAGATTTAGATGAAATTTTTTTAAGAGCATTAGGAACAATCACTTTTGGAAATAAGATATATCCCTAATCTTTTCAGAAAATTTTGTATAGAGAAATTTTATAAATAATTGAGAATATGATTTTATTTTATAAAACCATTAAATCCAAGAATGTAAGAAACATAGAAAATTACAGAGATTGAAGAAATAGGCATTCACATAGAAAATGTTAAACAATGATTATTTTTTTTACACTTGATAAAAACAACCCATATAGAAAATGCTAAAAATTTTGTTTAATTTTTTTAATAAATAAAAGTATCATAAAGTTAATTTAATCAATTTTTAAGGAATAAATAAGGAAATTTTCAAAATCATAAAATGGATAAAGATATATAAAAAGGTAGTTTTGTGAATAAGAAGAATAGATGGGGTTGGTTCCAATTTCAAGTAACACTTCTGAAAAACATGAGTCAAGGGGAAATGATATTTTAATGGGACACTAAAAAACTGCATTAATATCCAATGAAAAAGTGGAGGGTTATTATAAATAATACAAATTAATAAGATGTATTATATTTCTAAAGTAATATTGATTTTGAAAATAAGACTGGAAAACGAAAACCTTACAGTTTGATTAACATGTTGATCAAAACCACTTTCAAGTTAGGTATTTTTTAAATAGAAGGAAATTTAAAAAAATTACATGATATTAATCTTAATTAACCATGAATTTGGTAAAAATCATTCATTATTTACAGATCAACCCATATTAAATGTGTCATGGTGCATATTAAAAAACATTCCCCAATAAATTAAAATTGACAGAAACCACCCCTTAACTTTCTCAACACTTATTAGAATGTCCTATAATTTTTTTAAAAAAACATAATTATATTAATATACTATCTTGGATCCATATTTATATATAAAAGTAATTATAATCCTTGTATATATGTATATTAGTTAGTTTTTTACTATTTTCCCACATCGGGTGTTTGCAGTCTTGACTGTTTGTACTAGTTTCACCAGAGTAATGTCGGTATTCATTAATCTATCAAATATAAAAACTAAATGTAAATTAAATTATCTTTAATGGTTGAATTAAAATTATATATGAAGTTTAAATTTCCTTTTCATTATTACTTTAGTCTTTATCATAGAAGATGAAATCGATAATGAACATTTTTTAATGATTTTTAACCTATGATGTGTGTTTTCTTAAATAATGAGTTAAATATTGATGTATACTTCCTAGAACCAAAAAAATAATTATTTAAATATTTATAT
Source organism: Viscum album (assembly GCA_963277665.1). NCBI lineage: Eukaryota > Viridiplantae > Streptophyta > Magnoliopsida > Santalales > Viscaceae > Viscum > Viscum album. The sequence goes on along the minus strand of OY728128.1, from coordinate 2,074,151,948 downwards.
CATATTATTATAGAAATTATTTTTTAATAATCACCCATGACATAATTTCTGATCATTATTCAAGTAGTTGGTCAAACCGTCCCAAACACGAGCATATCTTACTTAATGGATGAATATGAGGTGATTTATTTGAAACAGAATTATCCAAGTAGAATAACAAAACCATTTATTGTTTTTAGAGTGATATATAATAATTATAAATAATTTATAAGAATAATTAATTAATATTAAAACATTACATAATTTTAATTAAAAATGTTCCTCTTAGTGCAGTTGTTTTAAATGTTTGAATTAATGATAATAATTTGTTGGTAATTAGTTCTAAAATGTTTTATACCATAAAAAAAATAATATTATAAAAATAATATTTATTCAATAAATCTTTTATCATTAACATCCATCTAAGGATGCGATGAAAAAAATGGAAGTCAATCAACCCATAGAGGTTCTAGTCCACATGTACTCATCGGTGATGATTTCATTTTCTATAGAACAAGAGTAATGTATAATATGTTTTATAATTTAATAATATAAAAATTTTATAAATATATTTCTTATTTATTAAATTAGACATCAGTACCATTCATTTAATGTGGTTAATAAAAATGAAACATGATGTTTTGTGGATTCGGTGGTCCGTGCACACACAAATGTAATTTTATCTTTTCTTAGGGAAAAAAGGGAAGGGTTGTTAAAGATTGTACCATAATTATAATAAAATACAAGTGTAATAAGGATATTTATTTTATAATTTTTATAGGTTTAAAATAAATGTGATAAATAATAAATGTACATAAGGAAAAAAGAAAAGAGAAAGAGAGGTTAAGAAATTATACCTCACTTTTTGGATTGTCTGTTATAAGAAGGGGGATAAATTTTAAGGGATGGTCTTTTGAGATGACTATAAAATGATTAATGTGTCTAAGAGTGTTTATGAGAGTCCTGGGTAGAGTTATATATGAGATTATGGGTTATTTATTTTAGGGTATGTGAGGAGAGGAGTTCCTCTTTCGTAAGTGAAAACGAGTCCCATTTTTTTAAATACCAACAAATTACTATAATGAAAGTCAATCTCATGTAAAATTGACCGAAACTTGAGAAATAATATATAAGATAATATATAAGGTTTAGAAACAACTCAAACAATTATTTAAAAAAATTATTTTAACATGTTTATCCCTTTTTCTTCTAGGTGACTCTTTTTTTACAATTTTTGTTTTTAGTACAGTAACTAGTTTTTTACCTAGGTAATTTATATTTTATGCCAAAAAATTTAATTTTCATTATTACATTGTTTGTAACTAATTATTAAAATTTTAATTTTTTTGATTAACTTTCTTAATGTTTTAAAAATTAATTTAAAAAACTAAATTTATATGAAAACCAATTTATTTTTTGAAAAAATATAACTTTAGTTTTATAATGTCAAATATGGGTTTGTAAATCATAACCAATATTTTTAAAATTATTAATTAACTTATAAAATACATATTTGTTCTTATAAAAATGTTTAATAAATTTATAATTTATACTTATATTCTAATAATTTTATAAAATTCATGTAATTTGTAAAAATGGTATTTTTCACTATTTTCCTAAAAAAATATTCTAAAAAAATCTTGAAAATTCATTGTATAATAATTTTGAAAATATAAATAAAGAATTATTTTATTTTCATCTAATTCATATTTTAAAATTTTAAAATTTTGTTTTTAAATGAAAATAAATAATATAAATATAAATTTCTTTTATTGAAAAAAACTATTTTTAAATATTAAGAGTTCTTAGTATTATTTCATATAAATATCTAATTTAAAAGAAGTTAATATGTTATTTCATATATAATAATATTTTTAAAGTGTTCCACTTAATCTATAAGGTTAAAAAGTACAATATTTAATAATATGGTTATTTGAAAAAGAAAGAAATATTACTTTTATAATAAATACACTTTAACAAATACCATTAAAATTAATTAATAATATTCTAAAATTTAATTTTACTACTGAATTGATATTAAAATATTTATCTCTAATTATATATATACATCATATCATATTTTAATAATAAGGATATTAATATTTATATGTAACACATAAATAAATATATTTATTTATTATATTTTGTTACCATATTTTTATTTTACTATGAGTTATATTATTTTAAATTTATTTCTTAAAAGATATGAATTCATTATACTAATTGTATCTATGAAAAATGACCATATTTTCAATGACTATATTTTCATTGATGATATTTACAGTTACCATATTTATAACAACCATATTTCATTTATGTATATAGACTTAATAAATGATTCATTTATTCCATTCTCACTTCATAAAGAATAATTGTTATTTCGTATTATAAATTCTATATAATTATTTCTCCTTTCATTGTTATCTTCTTCATTGTAGGTTTTCTTAGCTATTGGTGATCGTCACAGTTGAAGATGATCTTGGTTATTTCCAAATTGTGAAGATTTTATTCTTTTCTATCAATTATCCCATATTGGTTTATAGACTTTTAATGGATGTATTTCATAAATAGTGATTAATAATACATGGTGTGTAGGAATCTATTTTATATTATTTTATTTTAATTTCCCACTTATGAATTAATAATGTGTCTTGAGTTTGGTTTATATCTTGTAGAGTGCATTTTCTAATCATGTTTCAATCCTTTTAAAAGAATAGTGAAATGTTTTTTAAAATATTAAACACAAATAATAGTAATAATAATTCCAATAATAATAATAATAACAATAGTAATAATGGATCCTAAAACAAGGTATATTAAATTGAAAACATGACAGCTAACTACATGAGCAAGTTACGTCACACAATTAAGTTAAAACCACCAATAGAAACAAACGTTGATGACAAGTTCCCTGGATAGAAACTGTAAAGATTTTCCCAAGTTCCATAGTTTACTAAGATGGTGATTTTCCGGTCACATTAAATGTTCCCCCTTCTTACTCAAAATATTACTAGTGAACTAAAATATTATTCAATGTTTTTATCTAGAAGGTTCTTTCATTATGGAATATATGTAGTGATCAAGTGAATATGAGATATATCATTGACAATGAGGCTGATTCAGTTCTTTCAATTTATCATACACAGTCTTGTGGAGGGACATTTGTAACATCAAACAATAACTAGGATTGTGTTAGAGAAACTTTATTTTTTCCACCAATTCTTAATGACTAAGATGAATTTTTTAAATCCTGTATAAATGATTAAATTAATGGTGTAATTTCTATAATATAGGAAATTACCAACAAACATGTATTTTCAATAAAATATAAAATGTATGGGGATTAGATTTATTATTCACATTTCTCATTTCCTTTATGTTTTCCTAAATTCTATTAGCATTATATTATGTTTCTAAGTGGATATAAGAAAACAAAACCTGACATAATGATGTAAAAGCTTTGATTATGTTTCAAAGATTAAATATTTTCTATATGTTTGGAGTTCCTTGAGCCATAATCAGTCCTAAAAGATAAAGTTTTTTAAAATAAAATGTATTTCCTCCTAAAGAAATATGGATTTCACCTAAAAAATCAATCATATACTACCCATAAACAAATTGGATGGAAGCGATATTCAATAGAGAAATCAAGAGTATTTTAGAAAATAATAGTGAAACCCATTTGGAAGGACTAGAGTACAAATATGGAAGATGAATAATGAGAATAAATATATACATAAAAAACTAACTTGGGTATGTCCCCTTAAAAAAATGTTTATAGAAATAATTTTCACCTCTATATTGAGTTGTAGCATAAGACTTACTGGGCTGTGAAAAAGAGAAACTATAATTAAGAAAAGATAGAGAGAAAATGAACCAGTAAAAAATAGAACTCAATGAAATGAGAATGGAATATTATGATAAATCAATTCTATATAAATAAAAGTTTAAATATTTCTATAACAGACTCATCCAATAAAGATACATTTATGTTAGTGGTAAAGTGTTTCTATTCTCTTTAGGAAAAAAGTTCATGCTTGGTAAGATTTGTTCCAAGTGGACTAGACTATTTATAGAGACTAATAATTTACATTGGGTTTAGTTTAAAATAAATTATCTGAATAAAAATACCCATTTGAGGTGAATTTATAAAACAATAATCATTTTTCATGAAGGCTTTTGGTAGTAATTAATGGAATAGTTGAAGCTCCTCCCTGCTACTTTTGAATAAGGGAAACCTGGTTTTTCTATTTCCATAACAATGGTCTAGTAATATCTTATAAAAACTATTTTTCCTTGATAAATGCTTATTTTAACTAATTGTAATTTTTTATATGATAATTTTAGGAGAGAGGAAAATATTTCTAAATTTGTAAATAATTTTTTATTTACACAGAAACTATTTACCATTTTTCATTTCTATTCTATTATTTTAGGTATTTTTAGAAAATAAATATTAAGGTTTAATGCTATATTTATTAGAAATATGTACTATTTTAGAGTGGAGGTATTTCATTAATCTATAATTTTTTGAGTTAAATGATTTTTAAGTTAATCTTACAAATGATTTCATGAATTTTTTTCTTTAGAATAATGAATATAGTTGTAAATAAAGAAGAACCTAGTAGAACCGAAATTATAGCATGATAAGACTGTAATGAAATAATAAAACCTAGGTAACAAAACAATAATTATTTATTAAAATCTTATAGAGCCCCCCTAAAATAAAGTTTGATAGTTCATATAAACTAGAGTAAAATAAAAATGTTTTAATTGATCTAAAAGTCCTCCAAAGTCACCGTAAACACATTTGTATGTTTTTTCATCATATAGGCGATTGAGGGACATAGGAATTAACTTCCTTAGTGTTTCTTATATAACCTGAAGATTTATATTAGTCATTGGGAATACATTTTTTATTTGGATGGTTTGTTATGGGGTTTAGATGCTCTCATATAATAATTTCTTTTCACAAATATATATGGTAAAAATTCAATAAGTTATAATTAAAAAAGGAGATGCATAGGTAGGGGAATTGTAAACTTGGATGAATAAGGGGAAGATGATATATCAGAATTTCAATTAGGAAGTGTCATAAAAGTGTGAAAATAAATTATGGGAAAGTAATATTAAGTGATAAGGATTTAGAATTGTGACACATGTTAAAATCTTTTTTTTCAAAAGGATGAGATCTTTTCCACAAGAAAAAGTCTCTTTTATTAATCAGAAAACAAAATTACAAGAGTTTGAAATAAGTGAATTTACAAAAATCTATTTGAAATATTAGGAAGTGGTCATACGGTAAAACATTTGACCAGAAAATTTCAGTGCTAGTCACCCCTTTATTTGCAAGTCCTTCATACGAGTAGTTTGCTTATTGGTATGTGTAGGTGGTGGAAAAATTCATGGAGGCCAACGATTATAAGAATCTGAACCATTTGGGAGTGAGTTTCCATGAGATATGAATAAAATTATTTCTCATAGGTTGAACAATGTAAGTATATTCACATTAACTTCATAGATTGTTCAAACCTTTTTTCCTTTTCATCTCCACTAAATTTATCATACCAATCATTTTAGAATCAATAGATTATGTGATTCCACATGGTCCATAGATCTATCCAAATAATTTACTATAATGGGTCATAAATAAAAATTTGATGCCTGAGGGTCGCTAGTTTCATCTTGATACTCCATAATAATTGCATTTTAGCTATCCATGAAATGGGGGGGGGGGTTACATATCACTTAAAAAGTTCCTGAGGTGGTTTGAAATTACCTATAATTCTAAGATGCTTAAGAATGAAAAAACATGAATATACTTATTTCAATGACCATTTTTAAGAGAGGTAGAATTCCATGAAACAACCATGATCTATAAAAGAGCTATTTTCAGGTTTAAGGTGACACGTTCATGAATAAACTTATAAAAACTACTCTATATAATGCATATCAGTTCTATTCTAGGTGTTAGAAAGATGTTAATGAGTAGTAGGGAGGATGGAATCCTAAGGCCAACTTTAATATTCTCTTGTATAGATTCTATCCATGTGGGTTGCATTTTAGAAAATCATATACCGCATTCCATAATATCGATTCTATATCATATTTTAGGAAGAGATAATTTATATCTTTCATATGAGGGTTTTATAGAGAACATCTAGAAAAAAGATAAATTACCATATATTAAAGGTACGAATCAGAAGTAATATTAGATTAAACTAGCCACTAAAGTAATGTAAACCTAAATGATGATATTCAGACCTTATTGATCTTCATAATCCATTTATATCCATTCATATCCACTAAATCAGGGTATAATTGATTTTGAGTTAGAATTCCATCAGATACAGTTTACCATATCATTAAGTATTCCTTGTTAATGAAATTATAATTGATAATAATAGGCTTAACTTCAGTAGGAAGGGTATCAAGAGAGACTTACATTTTTTATTTGATTATAATAATAAGATTAATCATTGGAAAAAATGAATGTAAAATATCCAAATGGGGTGTAATTATCCAATTGTATGACCAAAATTTCATATGAGAGTTTCTATTTACCGACCGGTGTGTTTGGAATGAATTACTAGAGAAGGATCCTTTGAGGGTAAGCTAAATAGAAAAATCCATATAGTTCATATTTTCATATTTGAGAATGTTGAGGAATATATACCTAATAAAGAAAATAGTATCCGATGATCCATTAATTAGACTCCACATAAAATGTTCCTATAGATATTTATTGAAATTACAAAGATTTTTATTAAAAATCCTCTAAGATCAAGGGGTTAAAAACATTCATTCGAAGGAATATTAATGATCATTATTTTAAGGATTTTCCCACTCTATTGGAAGTTTTTTATAAACAAGTTGACTCAATTAAGAATGTGAAATGATCATTTATAAACCAATAAATAATGAAAAATCTTAGATACAATAATTGATTTCATAATACATACCACACCGACCATTGATAAAGTATTTCTCTTCCAAAAGGCCAATTTTCTTCAGATCAGAACTAGAATGTGAGTGAAATTCAAAGAATGAGTTCTTCACAAAAACATGGGAACACCAAGATAAGTAAAAAGAAACAACCCTTATCTAATAACTAGCTCATTAATGATAACCACTATCCTTAAATCAGAAATATTCTTTCTAAAATATAAAATGGATTTCTTTCAGATGACCTCCTGACTTGAGATACTTTCATATTGATAAAGGGAATATATGATATTATTATTTTTTCTATCACCTTAAGTGAAGAGAATAAGGTCATCATCATAAAGAAGATGAGAAGGATCATAAAAACCTATAGTAGCTTTGATACACTTTATCTTTCATTATCAACCATACTAAGAAGTTGTCTTATTAGATAATCCTCTATAATAGAGAAAATAATAGATGAAATAGGATCACCTTATTTGATTCCTCTTGAACATGTTAAGTATCTTTCAAGTTATCCATTAATTAGAAATTAAATGTGATTTTATATTAGAAGGATTTTGGCCCACTTAGTAAAGGTTTCATCAAAATTAAATCTAGCCAAGATATTATAAATAAATCCCAATCCATTATACCAATGGATTTTTTAACATCTAGCTTCAAATCAATATTACCTCCAATGGAATTTTTTCATAGAATACTAACATATTTAGATGTAGTGATGAGTTAGTATTGTATGGTTATTCATTTAATGAAACCAAATTATTTTGAAGTGAAAATATTATAAGATATTGTAGCCAACATATTATCTAAAATTTTACCTGTAATTTTGTGGAGTGTGTAAACCAAATCCATAGGCCTAAAGATATGAATTTAATTTTCATTAAATCATTTTTGAATCAAGGAAAGATATTTTTCATTGATAATCTAATTGAGAATAAAACAATTAATTAAGTGAATAAAAATCATAAAAACATCATGTTGAATAACATCTTAGTAGGATTGAAATAAATAATTGGTAAAACCATATGGGTTAGGGGAGCATTCAGAATTATTCTACAAGACTAATTCCTTAATATCAAAATCAAATAGTATTGAAGAGAGTTTATAATTTTCATCACATTTGAAAAGGATGTGTATGATATCATCTATAAAATCAATGATGGTATCATTTATTAAATATGTTCATATAGAATAAGACAACATGATCAACAAGATCCTTCAAATTTTCAAGAATCTAATCACAATAATTAAGTAGATATAAGGGTTTAGAGTATTTATTATATATTTTAAGAGAGTTAAAAAACTGAGAGTCTATATCACCATCCATTAGCCATTTGGTTTAAATTTTTTACCTTTATATACTATCCTTAATATTTATAAGGATGTTCAATTTATGAGAGATCACTATTTCCTACAAAATTGTATTTAAAAATTCACTAGATGTGTGATCCTATAAAATGAAATATAGGGATGATTTAATATGAGAAATATACTTATCAAGAGAGATGAATTTATATATGCTCAAATATATTATTTTCCTCTTATTCACTTTAATATTGATAACAGAATCCAAGGAAGAATCTTTGTAATTAAGGGAGCCCCAAGTGTCTTGCACATATCTTCTAAATTCATGGTGTTGTACCCATGAATTATTAAATATTAATTGTGAATGTGATTTTCCCTCTCTTTTAAAGAGATTTACCAATATTTGGTGATGATAAATATTTATTTGTTACTGGGGTTAAAACCCCCATTTTTATTCCCTCTTGACATCTTCTTTCGAGATTATTTCTTAACCCCTTTAGTATTTTTTGTTTCAGGAATTTGAATGTTATCAAATTATTTTTGACTAGCCTTTATAGTCAAAACATTAATGTTAGTCACAACTTATTTTGAAGGTGGAGTATCTTCAAAAAACAAGATTTGTTCAGCAAGATAGTTTATCTCTTTAGTATTTCTATTATTCCTTTATGAATTGTGATCATTTGATGATTTTATAGTTTTGGTAGAAGAACCACTTGCACCAAAGATCTCATAAAGTTTGGGAGGATATAATACATGAGAAATATGTTTCAAAATAATCTCAATAGATCTATTACAACCTAGATTCATTTGGAATTTGAGTATGATCTGGTATATGAGCAACATGTTTCAAATTATCCCCATTAGAGGTAGAATATACTACAATACTATCTAGATATGTGTTTATATTAGCATGTCTTTGACAATATGTCTTGATATTATCCTCTTTTTGGAAAAGGATGGATAAATTCAAAATTCCTTTACCTATCTCCAAGTCTACTCTATTATCATCCTTATAAACAGAGGGGTTGACTCATATATCATCACTATTAAGAATGTTATACTCTTTTATTTCTAGGGGAAGAGTGAGTGGTTTTTTTCTTTATTATCATGTTCTTACCAAGAGAGACTTTACATGAATTTTATATCATGAACAATGTCATACTTGATTTACAACCATTCCTTTTGAAAATATTTCTTCATGGTATCACTTTTCTCCAAGATTACCCCTTGCCTCTTTTCTTCTTACTAATCTCTTTCAAGGCCATATGACATAAGGTAGGATTGAACAATTTTTGAAACACCTTGTAATTTACAATTTGATGACCCAATAATTTCGACACATCACAAAATGGTTGTGTGTATTCATATTACACTTTGAAATAAATATTATGACCATTTACAAATAGAATATTCGCTTCAGGAATCTTTAAATCTACATTTTCATAAAAAAGATCCTAGAATAGAGAGATAAATATCTATTCAAGGTGAATTTATCAAGTTTAAATGGAATACCTATACATGAAGTAAGATCATTTAGTATTTTCAGATGCCAAAATACCTAGCTCAATCCATGAAGCCTAACTGAGATATGATCCATGGATTATTTCTATTTAAAAAGATTGAAATTAAGATCCCATTTAGATATTTGAAGAATTAAAGATTTAAAATATAAATTAATGATATTATAGTATGTGTTTAGTTTTTATTTTATTCCCATAATAACATGAAATAATCATTTCAAATCAGAATTTTCTTCCATTCAATAGTTCCCCAACAATGCGAGATCCTTGATTTAACATCCACATTAAACTAAGTATTTTCACCCTTTTCATAAGAGATGCATCCAAGAAGGGAGAAAATGTACATATCCAAACTTTTATGGAGAGATTATAGATCATCCACTACTGAGAATCCCTCATCCTACATTTTTTTTAATTTCAGGGGGTTTGAGGAGATCATCCATGGGGAAATCCAATCCATTAAGTTATTCCATGAAGTATACCCCTTTGATTCTTGATTTTTGAAACATTTTTTATTAAAATTCTTGAGAAAAATTATAAAGATTTACAAATTGTTTCATTCTTTTGGTTTCTTATACAACCAAATATTTGAATTATCATTCCCAATCCCAGTGAAATTATTCCATGATGATTTTAGAAACTTATAAAATGGAAGGAACTCCATTTTTATTTTTAGAAGTAATTTCATTTTTTCTCTCTATAAATCCAAAATTCTTGTTAAAATATTTATTTCACTAATATATATTATGTTTGGAAATATATAACTTTCATTTTTTCTTAAATTTAAGCAAGGCCAATGAATCAAATCCATAGAAGAGTTATGATACTTCAAATCGTGGATGGATCCATGATTTTATTTTTCATAATTTAATTTCTTAAAACTTCACATGATAAATATTTTTATTAAATATAATTATTTATATTTAGTAAGAGTGAAATAGTGTAAGTGTGGGGGAGTAATGAGAAACAATATTTACCTAATTTTGAAAAGGTTTTAAATAGAAATTAACCACATATTCCAGAAAAACCATGAGAAAATCAATAATTTATGATACTTTATAAAATATGAATCTTCATTGATAAATGAAATAACTCTTGGTTTTTAATTTTTTTATTCATTTTGGAATTAGTTGATAAGCCTTGAATTGATTTGTATAAATGGAATTTCATCATTTAAATAATTTTAATTCAAATTTAAAATGTTTTAATTTATTTTTATATTAATTAGAATAAATCCTACATTAAAATTGTGATTTTTTTTATTTGTATGTCTGAGATGAAAAAATAAAAAAGTGAAATTCCATATGGATTTTCCACTCATTTTCAATTAATTTTACAGAATAGACCATGTGAGGATATACCATGTCTCTCAATTAATTGTTCCTATAGATTGATCATGCGTCTTGAACACACATCTGAATATATACCATAGATCTTAAATGAACATGAATCTAGATTGAACTTGCCTATTGACAGGCTGTGTGAGGATTAACCATGAATTTCCTAGTCAACATCAAGTATGAAAATAAAAAATACTAAAAATGGAAAAGGCTAAACTAAAATAAATCCCCATTACCACTATTAAGCCATGTTAAGAAGAGATTCAATATACAAACCATATGGTGATCATTAATCTAAATATGAATTTAGGGATCATGGAAAGAATTAATGCTAAGAGGATGATCTAAGATGACCCCAACATAATCCATTATGACCCTCAAGTTGTGCACATAGAAGAAATCAAAGAAGAATGATTTTGGCATTGAATTTGAGGAATTTTACAAAGGTTTTGGAATCATAAAGGGAGGAAGGAGAGGCTAGTACCATTCAAATGAGATTAAAAGATACTAAAACAATAATAAAACCATGGGCCACTCTAACAAGAGAATAAATATTCTCATAGAATGGGGGTACAACCATGAAAATTCAATCAAGCTAAGAAATGCTATTATTTTATTACCTTTGAAGTAATGTCTACAGTGATGGAACACTGTGATCATAGTGGCCATAAAATGGAGACTCCCCTTCTCTTGTTAATTAATTAATATTTTAAATTTTAATTCTATTATGTTAATTTCTTTGGATTAATTTTTATTGAAGTAGATATTAGAAAATTTCCTTTATTCCATGCATTTAAATTTTTCTTCTCTCATTTTGATTTGCACACACAATCCACCTGGAGATTATTCAATTTAAATGATATTGATCAGTGGTTTGATATAAGAGTGATTAGAGATATCTGATCACTAGGCTATATAAGATTTGGGAATGTAGTGATTACTGCATTTATCTAATAAAGACAAAGTTACTTGTTTAGGGTGATCAGTGAGGTCTCAACTAGTTAGAGAAAGAAAAGAAGAGTTAAAATTGATTTTTTTAATAGGAATGAAAGGGGATATATAAGTTTAGGAAACTATAGTTTTAAAACTAATCTAAAACTCCTTGTTACTATACTTATTTCATATAAACCATTGGTATATTTTATAACAACCCTTATCTTTATTTCACACTTAAACATGATTTATTACATAGACTTAACTTAATAAAACATAGAAGATCAAGAGGTCTAGTGTATTTGGGGCTTGAATCATTAAATAACAACTTAAAAAATGAAATACAACGTCTTTATTAAAAACTTCATTTACATGACCACTACATTTCTTCATACTTAGCATTGCGTGGGATAACCTGAGGACATGCATAAGAAAAGGGTGATATATAAAGCCCAATAAGGGAATAAACATTGAATAACATGAGGAATAAAATACATGTTAGAAAATAAGCATATAAATGGAGAAAAAGTTAAACATGAACATAAAGTCATGATAAATCATGATAATCATAACATGGAGACGTGGAAACAATACTTAACATGGAATTAGCATGAGCCAAGGCTCATTGCACACGGAGCATGGGTAAACCCTAATTTAACATGAAGCATGAGTAAAACCTCATTTAAATTGATTTATAATTAGTAAAAACTCATTTCACATGATGTACCATGATACTATACTTTATCCAATGCATTGGAGTGCTATCAGGGCACACCCTTCTTAGACATTTCATTTCATGCTTAAGTGTGTCACACGGATCATAAAACATGGATTCAATAAACATAATAATTTATTCCATGATAAAGAAAAGTGTAATTCATACATGAAACTATATAATAAATAAGTAAATGTTCATAAAGGTGAATACTCTTGATAGAGACATGTGTTTGGTATTCACTACACAATGATCTTGGTTTGGAAAAATGTGGTGTAATTTTGGCAGCATAACGATGTGACATAAGGATTCATAAAAATAGTTGATGAGAGAGAAATGGGTGTATCATCATATGTAAATGAAATATACAGTATTAGGTGTCATATATATACATGTCCTAACACACGTAACGGAATTTAGATATGTAATACAAAATAATTTCTTGAATGTAAATGAGCAGAGAGAAATTCCTTAAGGAATTTCGGCATGGTAACGGGTGTACATGGGAGGAATTAATGATAGATGAAGGGGGTATCTCATTATTCAAACATAAAGAGGGAATTATGGGGGAGGTTCCCATCATTTATACTTGAAAATTAAAGGGAATAACAATATTAAGAAACATGGATAAAAAGAGAAAGGAAGGAACCCCTTACTTGGAAGTGTGTTTGCAAAGTCTTGGGAGAGGCTTGAGAAAGGATTATTCAGAGCTTGTGGCACATTGGGAGGATTCTATAGAGAGGATGGAAGAGGTTTCACGAACTCCAAAAGACTTTTAGCTAAGAGGAAGTGGGATCTTGGGTTGATTTATATAGGAAAGGAGAAAGAATTCTTTATTATTTATGTTTGGGACACCTCACATTAAACTAATCAAAACCAAAAACCATTCCATGGTTTTTTCCCATGGGTTTTTTTCCAAAGGGGAGTGGAAAAAAATATTTTATAATTCCAATAGACGAACTTCCTAAAATAATAGGGTTGGTTATGTGGAGGTGAGTCACACTCTCAAGGAAAATAATTTAAAAAGATAAAATGTTTTATAAGTCACAGAGGGTCCACTAAGGCATCATAAAATTAATCAAAAAAATCTAAAATTACATTATTTTAAGGATAAAAAATATATTAACCGAAAATATCATTTATAGTATTTTATTACATCACTATTGGGTCATTATGATGTCATAAAACACATTATATATTTAAACGGTATTTAATTTTTACCCAAAAATTCGACTGTCTTAGAAAATTATGAAAAATTTTCCATTGGATAATTTCAATGTCCTAATTCCAAAAATAATATTCATTTTATCCAAATAATTTTCTAAATATGTGAATTTTCAATTTTAAAATAAAAACCGACATTTATCGAAAATTCATGGGTTTTGACAAAAATAGCTTTCAATCCTTAATAAAATTTACAATTGTATTCATAAAAATTATACAATCATTTATACTTAATAAATAGTAATTTAATAATAATAATATTTTATTAAAATATTATTTAATTCAAAAATCTATTAATTTATCAAAATAGACTCCTTAGTTTAATATTAACTAAAAATACTATTTGTGCTTTAAAAACTATTTACAAATTAACAATAATAAAATGAATGTATATTCATTATTATATAAAAAATAATGCACATAATCATACTACTAATGTCTTGTTACATAACCCCTTATAACACCCGCATAAGACCGAAGAGTAAGGTGTGCGATTGTGACATACTCTTGGGGTGGCTCGGATAACATTTCTCTGGTGGTAATCTCTTTCAACTTCCGCTTCTCTCGTAGGAGGTTCTGCTCGAGCTTTACGTATTCAAGCTCGACTTGGTCTTGGTAAAGAGAGAATCCCAAATATGAAACCTCTTTTCCGAGCTCTGACAAATTGGCTCCGTATGGGGAAACTCTACTGGATAAGGCCATCACTTCCTTTGTTTAAGTAAATTGGATTTGTTAAAGCCCTATAATTATACTAATCATGTGATCACTGTTCAACTGATGTATTAGAAATGGTCACAATTCTTAATGATATTTTAAAATCCAAGAACATAAAACCAATGAAGTTCACATTTTATATAAAAATTTTACATAATGAGGCATTTAATTAGATTAAGAGGAATTTCCAATAATGAAAGTGTGGGTCATTAAAATCTTCCACCCTTAAGAAATTTCTCCCTTGAAATTTCCTTTTCCCACACTAAAACAGATGTGGGTAATTTTGCTTCATCATTTCCTTCGATTCCCACGTCGCTTCTTCAAACTTGTAGTTTCACCACAACACCTTGACAAGGGGCATTTTCTTATTTCATATAACTTTTTCTTTACGATCTAAGATCTTCACTGGTTTCTCCTCATAAGAAAGATCATACTCTAACTGTACCACCTCTGAAGAGAGTGCATGTGAAGGGTCTGGTATGTACTTACTTAAGAGGGATACATGAAAGAAATCATGTACTTTGGCCATGGTAGGTGGAAGTGCTAGTCGATAGGCCACAACCCTGACACGATCAAGAATCTCGAAGGGGATGATGTACCTAGGACTTAACTTCCCTTTCATTCCAAACATCATGACCTTCTTCCATGAGGATATGTGTAGAAATACCATGTCTCAAACTTTAAACTCAAGGTCTAATCGACGGTTATCTGTATAACTCTTCTGTCAACTCTAGGATTCCTTGATATGCTGCTGAATGGATTTCACCTTCTCCCCCATTTCTTTGACCATTTGTAGACCTTGCAGCTTACGCTCATCGACTTCATCCCAACACGCCAGTGTTATGCACCTTTTCCCATAACGGTCTTCATATGGTGCCATTTGGATACTTGAGTGGAAAATTTTTTTATAATAAAACTCAACCAGATGGAGATATTGATCCCATCGTCCTTTGAAGTCCATTGAGCACACTCTCAAAATATCCTCCAGTGTTTGGATTGCCCGCTCATATTGGCCACCGGTTTGAGGATGATAATCCATACTGAATTTGAATTCAGTATCTAGAGAATGTTTAAGACTCTTCCAAAACATAGAGGTGAATCTTAGATCTCGATTGGATATAATAGATAGTGGTAGTCCATAGAGACTTACCTCATCCCTGAAATATATCCATTCCAATTGATCTAATGAGAAATCCTCCGAAATTGCAATAAAGTGTTCATACTTTGTTAGAAAATCCACAAAAACATAGATTTCATTGTTTCCATTGGATGTCTTTGGAAGTCTGGTGAAAAATTCTGTGGTGATGTTCTCCCTTTTCCATTCTAGTATGGGTAATGGTTGCATCATCCCCTTAGAATTCTACCTCTCAGCCTTCACTTGATGACACACCATACTCATTGATGTAAATTCAGCGATCTCCTTCTTCATATTATCCCACCAATAATTCTCTTGGAGATCTCGATACATCTTTGTGTTTCCTGGGTGAAAAAAGAAATTTGAACTATGTGCATTGTCCAAAAGTTCCTTCTTCAGCGTTGAACTTGATGGAACACATAGTCTTTTCCCAAATATCACAATTCCTTCTTCATTAACATTTAACTCTGAGTATTTCCCGCTTCTGATAGCTTCCAATTTCTTCTGAATTCCCACATCATCATTTTGATAAACCTTTAACCTTTCCAAAAGATATGGTTGATCAATTATTTGTGAAAGGATTGATGATGTTCCTTTCTTTATGATTCCCATGTCCATATTAATCAAATCTAATAAGATTTGATCATTCTCAACTCTCATCAGTGATAGAATCATTGGGTCCTTTCTACTTAGAGCATTCACCACCTTATTCTCTTTCCCAGGGTGGTAATGGATTGAGAAGTCATAGTTTTTCATCAACTCTAACCATATTCGTTGGTGCATGTTCAACTCTTTCTATGTGAATATATACTTGAGGCTTTTGTGGTCCGTATATATTTCACACTTCTCCCAAAGGAGATAATTCCGCTAAATTTTTAAAGTGAAGATCACCGCAACCAACTCCAAATCATGTGTTGGATAGTTCTGCTCATGAACTTTCAATTGACTTGAAGAATAGGAAATGACTTTGTCATTTAGCATCAACACACATCCTAGTCCCTTCTTCGAAGTATCACTGAATACCACAAAAAGTTCTCCACTTGTGGGTAAAGTGAACATGAATGTAGTGATAAGTCTCTTTTTTAACTCCTTGAAGATTTCTTCACATTTATCACTCCAAGAAAACTTTACTCCCTTCCGAGTTATCTTGGTAAGAGGGTTGGACAATTGTGAAAAATTTCTCACAAATCGTTGATAATATCTAGCTAACCCCAAGAAGCTATGGATATCTGTTACCGATGTTGGCCTTAGCCATCCCTCAATTGAATCTGTTTTGGAGGGATCCACAGATATCCCATTTCCTGTGATGATATGGCCCAAGAAAGAGACCTCCTTCAACCAAAACTCATGCTTGATGTACTTTGCATAGAGATTCTCCTTCCACAAGGTCTCTAGTATAGTTCTCATATTCTCCTCATGATCCTCCTTGGTTTTGGAGTATATCAGAATATCATCTATAAATACTACCACAAATGTTTTGAGGTAATCTCCAAATACTCTATTCATAAAGTCCATGAAGATTTCTAGAGAATTGGTAGGTCCTAAAGGCATTACTATGAATTCATAGTGCCCGTATCTTGTACGAAAAGTAGTCTTGGGGATATCTTCCTTCTTCACCCTTAATTGATAATATCCTGACCGCAAATCCACCTTGGAGAAGCATTGTTCCCCGCGTATCTGATCGAACAAGTCATAAATTCATGGGAGAGGATACTTGTTATTTATCATGATTTTGTTAAGCTCACGATAATCGATGCAAAGGCACATTGACCCATCATTCTTGTTGATGAAGAGGACTAGTACACCCCATGGTGAATCACTTGGGTGTATAAATCCTTTATCTAGATTCTTCTATAGTTTTTTTTTCAGATCCTCAATCTCTAAAACATTCATTCTATATGGAGTCTTGGATATTGGCAACACCCCAAGTATAAGATCAATTGAGAAATCAACATCTATTCTACTAGGAAGACCAGGAAATTCCTCAGGAAACACTTTAGCGAATTCCCTCACAATATTCATGTCCTCAAGGATGGTTGCCTCCTTAGACTCAATCATCTAATCCAGATACGCATTCTTATAGGGCAGTAATATCCACACTTGAGATGATGGATCTAAAGAAGATTCATCTTCCTCCTTGAACCTGCATAGAATCAGGGGTCGATTCTCCACATGGAGAGTGATTTCCCTCTCACCGAAATTTATGTTGGATCTATATAGGGAAAGACAATCCATGCCAATAATTACATCAAATTCCACCAAAGGGAGTATGAAGAGGTTTTACGGGAAGTTCAATCCATAGATTATGATAGTGGAGGAGTTATATTCAGGGGATGCAATGATTACCCCATTTTTCGTACTCACCGACATCTTCAATTCCATGATTTGTGGTGGTGCTGGGATTGTTCTACTAAACTTTTGGGATATAAAAGAATGTTTAGAACCAAAATAAAAAATTAAATTTTCTATTATTGAATGAATAACTAGCATACCTGTCACCACTTCATTGTCGGGGTTCACTTCAGCAGCAGTGATGGAAAAATATCGCCCTTGCTGTCTTGGAGGTTGTTGGTTGCCTCTTAAAACCCTTGGATTAGGGAATTGATTTGTAAGGTGCCCTAGTTCTTTGCAGTTGTAGCAATGAACAATGTGTTGAGGTTTGAATGGATCGTTCCTCTCCTCTGTTGTAGCTGTGAGTTTTTCTTACCAAAAGTTAATGGCTAGGTGTCCTTCTCTTCCACACCTAAAGCATTTACTCATACCCTTTAGGTAACTTCCGAGGTGCTTCTTTCCGCAACTTTGGAAAGTGGGGTGCTGGATTATCTTAGCACCATTGGATTTATCCATATGTCCACCAAAATTTAAGTCCACCTTACGCTTATTCTCGCCATGATACCCATGAGATTCTTCGATCTCCGTTTCAACCTTTAGGGAACATCAGACAATTTCCTCATAGCTTCTGAAGTCACGGATCACTAGGGATTTTTGTAGGCTAGGTTTCATCCCACCAAAGAAGCATTCAACCTTGAATTCGGGGG
Organism: Viscum album; assembly: GCA_963277665.1. NCBI lineage: Eukaryota > Viridiplantae > Streptophyta > Magnoliopsida > Santalales > Viscaceae > Viscum > Viscum album. The sequence continues at coordinate 2,074,133,097 of OY728128.1, read as the reverse complement.
TAATGAAAAATCCAGAAGTGTATCGTGAAAGCCTTGTGAAGTTTTCCTCATACGCTTTGACATATTCATCATCTTTTTTCTTGAGGTCAAGGAAGTCCCTTTCCATCTTAAGCTGGAGGGTGCGTATAAAATATTTATCAAAAAATATTTTCTAGAAATACTTCTATTCCAACACCTCGATCTCCCCCTTAGGATTTGTATTTGTGATCAATGTCCACCATTGATCGGCTTCACCCTCCATACGATAAGAAACTAGAAGAAACTTATCTTGTTTGAAACATTGAAGGACAGATAAGATCTTTTTAATGGAGTTGATCCATTATTCGGAGATTGAGGGATCATATGATCCATTAAAAGTAGGAGGCCTTTTTCTAATTAAGCTCTCAATAGCAACTTATTATTTCTTTGGGGGGGGGGTGAACTTTCCTCTTGACCCATGTTTCTATTCAAATATTGAGTTAACTGAGAGAGTACCGTGACAAATTTTGCAATTCCCACTCCCATCGGATTTGGAATCTCATTAGCACAGTCATCACATTGATCTTCACATCAGTTGTTAGCCCGAGTCCTCATATTACCAGCCATTGGATGGAATAAAAGGAATGTTAGGGGTAACACATAAAGGGTAATCCAATGAAAAAACAGATGACTTATAAATAGATTTTATTTCCTTAACTTATGAATCAATAGGATTCAATCTATTTTATCCATGATTTACTTTATAAAATATATTCTTAGGGGATTTTTTTAATTCCCTTAATAATGGTTCATAATAATCTTATGAATTTACCAATGAATATCCCCCAGGAGTGTCGTAATCAAGAGTGCATCAATGCCAACTGTCATGCACCGGTTCCCATTCGAGTCTAGCTCAAAGCGGTGTTTTCAGGGTTTACCCCTAGGATACATCTGTGCCAGAGCAACCTCTACATGCTCATATACAGACATGGATGTATTTTCTTGATAAACCAATTACTCAATACTCAAAAAAACTTAGGGATGGTTTTATTATATGTAGTCTTGTCTCTAAGGCTTTACTAGGGTTTTCTAATCCCAATCCCAAAAATAACTAAACCTACCCTCTGATACCAACTATAACAACCCTGCTCTTTATTTCATAGTTAAACATGATTCATTACATAGACTTTACTTGATACAACATATAAGATTGAGAGGTATAGTGTCTTTGGGGTTTAGGATAATTCAATAACAACTTAAAACATTAAATACAACATCTTTGTTGAAAACTTCCATTTCATGACCACTACATTCCCTCTTACTTAGAATTGTATGAGATAACCTGAGGACATGCATAAGAAAAGGGTGATCTATAAAGCCCAGTAAGAGAATATACATGAAAAAACATGAGGATTACAATACATTTTAGACAATAAGAATATCAATGGAGAATAAGAGATACACGAACATAAAGTCTTGATAAAGTATGATTATCATAACATGGAGATGTGGAAACAACACTTAACATGGAATTAGCATCATCCAAGGCTCATTACACATGGAGCATGAGTAAACCCTCATTGCACATGAAGCGTGAGTAAACCCTAATTTCACTTGAATTAGCATGAGTCAACACTCATTTCACATGACGTACCATGATACTATACTTTATACAATGCATTGGAGCACTATCAGGGCACACCCTTCTTAAACATTTCATTTCATGCATAAGTGTGCCACAAGGATCATAAAACATGGATTCATTAAACATCATCATTTATTCCATGATAAAGGAAAGTTTAATTCATACATGAAACTATATAATAAATAATTAAATGTGCATAAAGGTGAATACCCTTGATAGAGATAGGGGTATGATATTCACTACACAATGATCTTGGTTTGAAAAAATGTGGTGAAATTTCGGCAGCATAACGGTGTGACATAAGGATTCATAAAAATAATTTATGAGAGATAAATGAGTGTCTCATAATATTTAAATGAAATGGAAAGTATGGGGGATCATATAGATACATTTCCCAACACACGTAATGGAATTTAGATACGTAATATAAAAGAATTTCTTGAATGTAAATGAGGAGAGAGAAATTCCTTACGGAATTTTGGCATGGTAACAGGTGTACATGGGAGGCATTAATGAGAGAGAAATGGGGTCTCTAATTATTAAAACATGAATAGGGAAGTATGGGGGAGGTTCTAAATCATAACCCATCATTTATAATTGAAAATTAAAGGGCATAACAATATTAAGAAACATGGATAAAAAGAGAAAGGAAGGAATCCCTTACTTGGAAGTGTGCTTACAAAGGCTTAGGAGAGGCTTGAGAGAGGCTTAATGGGAAATTGAGGCACCTTGAGAGGATTATAGAGAGAGGAGGGTAGAGGTTGGAAGAACTCCAAAGGATTTCAGTGAAGAGAAAGTGGGCTCTTGGGTGGGTTTATATAGGAAAAGAGAATGAATTTTTTATTATTTAGGTTTGGGACACCTCACATTAAACTAATAAAAACCACAAACCAGACCATTGTTTTTGAAAAAAGGGAGTGGGAAAAAATATTTTATAAGCCCAATGGCCAATTTCTTAAAATAATAGGGTTTCTTATGTGGAGGTGAGTCACACTCTCAAGGAAAACAATTTAAAAAGATAAAATGTTTTATAAGTCATGGAGGGTCCACTAAGGCATCATAAAATTAATAAAACAAATATAAAATCACATTATTTTAAAGATAAAACATATATTGGACGAAAATATAATTTATAGTATTTTATTACATCACTATTGGGTCATTATTATGTCATAAAAGACATTATATATTTAAATGGTATTTAATTTTTACCCAAATATTCGACTCTCTCAGAAAATTATGAAAAATTCACCTCTGGATAATTTCAACGTCCTGATTCCAAAAATAATATTAATTTTATCCAAATAATTTTCTAAAATGTTAATTTTCACTTTTTAAATAAAAACTGACATTTATAAAAAATTAATGGGTTTTGAAAAAAATAGCTTTCAAACCATAATAAAATTTACAGTTGTATTCATAAAAATTATACGATCATTTATACTTAATAAAAATTAATTTACTAATAATAATATTTTTTTAAAATATTTTTTAATTCAAAAATCCATTAATATATCAAAACAGATTCCTTAGTTGAATATTAACTAAAATTACTATTTGTGTTTTAAAAACTATTTAAAAAGTAACAATAATAAAATGAATGTATATTCATTATTATATAAAAAATAATGCAAATAATCATAGTGTTAAGGTATCATTACAGAACCCCTTATAAAACCCACATAAGACCAAAGAGTAAGGTCTGTGATGGTGACATGCTCTTGGGGTGGATCAGATAACATTGCTCAAGTGGTAATCTTTTTCAACTTCCACTTCTCTCGTAGGCAGTTTCTCTTGAGCTTAAATTATTCAAGCTTGGCTTGGGCTTGGTCAAGAGAGAATCCCAAAGATGAAACCTTCTTTCTGAGCTTTGGAAAATGGGCTTCTTATAGGGAAAGTCTAATGGATGAGGCCATCAATTTCTTTTTCTGAGTAAATCGGATTTGTTAAAGCCCTATATTTATACTAATCACGTGATCACTGTTCAATGACTATATTAGAAATGATCACAATTCTTAATGATATTTTAAAATCCAAAAACAAAATCCAATGAAGTTCACATTTTATATAAAAATTTTACATAATGAGACATTTAATTAGATCAAGAGGAATTTCCATTAATGAATGTTTGGGTTGTTACATCTTTAACCTGATGATCCCAAACAATTCAATAGAAAAAAACACTAAAAATACTATCCTCTATGAAGACAACCCGAGTCTCACTACTAATCCATTAAATATGGGTTAAAAATTTTTATTTTCTAAGGTCCCTATGGTAGGATCCTCAACAGGTATATCAGTTAAAAAAGTAAATAGTAATATTTAGTAACCATAAAAAAGTGAATTTATATTTATAGTCTAAAAGAGTTTAATACATGTTAGTAAAGAAAAGATATTAATGTAAAGCATAACATTTTTTTACCAAATGACCGAAAAGGAAAATTTTGAATGGAAATGTTATAAGATGATAAGGATGAACTTATAAAGAGTTCTAAGTTGAAAACAAAAGTTTTTAACATCATAATATTTGGTTATATGAATTAAAAATGTTTGAATACTATGATCAAAGAGTTTTACATTAGGAATATGATTCAAAATTTTCATAATTATAAATATAAATTTTATTCATAGATGTTACCTATTTAAAGAATTTAGTGAGAGGTTTTTTATTGGATGGACACATAGATATGTGGTAGGTATTTCAAATAGATGTAATGACTTAAAAAAAATCCTAAAATTGTAGAAAAAATAAGGCATCTTTGGTGGTATATCATATGAAATTTTATATGATAGGAGGTTCTGTATTATTTTGTTAGTATTATTGAAATATTTTATTAATATAAAAATAAATAATTTAATACTAAATGTATCCTCCACTTTATAAAATTTTCACAATTTTTGGATATATTACATGATGCATAATTATAATTGACCTCTCAAAGTACAACCTTGAGTTGTCGCAAATTGGTTTTCATCATATAGAGTTATAGATTTTGATGTAATACTAAGGTTAACATGGGTATAATTTAATATAGAGATATGTAATATTCTCATGATATACATAAAGAAGTTTTGTGTGCTCGATAAACTACCAAGTATACCACATCGAGTGTTATAAACTATTTCTTTAGTATTTTAGGGGTGCTTGTTTCATAAAAAAGCCTCATACCTAAGTTTGAAATGATACCTAGCCTAAGAAAATTTATACTTTTATACCTTCTTATGCCTATTCTAAGGCTTAGATTATCATAGAGTGGTTAGGTTTGTTCCTAATCAAGTCATCAGTTAAGGCCTAACTAAGATATGATTCAAGCACTTAGGTAATTAGTATGACATCAGGGCTCCTAATTGATATATATATAGAGGAAATGTATGACCATACTTAAATATGGTACATTTGTTGTAATTATCTACTTAGATGTAATGCATGTTATGTTTTTAACTTCATATATGAATGATAAGTGATATATTTATCAACCCGGTCCGCATTTACTTGAAGAGTCTTTAATTTATGAGTAAGATGTACTTGATTGAATTATTCCATTTCCCATGGTCATGAAATTTTAGTATGAATTTATATAATACCGCTAGCATACACATGTATATAGATACATGAATTTGATAGAGATCATGCTTGATAACTGTATATATTTTTTATTATTGATATTCTTTTAGAGGATTCTTTTTTCTTATATTTATGGATTAAAATATTCATAATTATTGTTAAAATATAAATGCCCATGGGTTACAATTTATGTTTATGTGAATGGGGATAAAGTTTCTTAACCCTTTAGAGATACCCTAAAAGCGTTTTGGTGGTTATCTAGAACAAGTTCTAGATGAGTTTCGTTAATTGTTACGTATGATGTAACATATAGTAGAAATATATAAATTCATTTCCAATAAGAGTTCTATAAATATCTAAAAGTGATTTTTGATCTGGTTTCAAACGTTTTTGTATATGATGTCACATAAGGTTAAAGTGGGTTAAGTCAGTGATGCTTTATTGCGAGTGGATGATTTTTGGTATTATTCTCTAAAGGTTAAACAATGATGTAGTGGTTTAGAACACAGTACAGTTAGTATTTTCATGAAAAATTGTAAAATGAGAGTTATTATGACATGATTACCAAGAATGGAATTTAGGTATTGTACAATAATACGTAATATTGATCATATTATCTCTCAAAATGCTATAATGATCATTTTTTTTTCATTATATAACAATAATGAAGCGTTTAAACATGTATAATAACTGTTTAAGAGTTATAAAATAATTATGAATATTTATTTATATGTTTCAAGAGATGAATCGATTTGATATTTTTATAAAAAATATTATGAATATAGATGATAATTATAGCTCTTGAAGGCCTATATAAACTGAATGAATCCCACAGTAATTTGAGAATTATTAAGATAGAAATCATGAAATCTATAATTTATAAAATCATGGTAAGGAGATAGATACTTCCCAAGCATCAGGAGATGTATGCATCTCATGGAAATAGTTGGAGGAAAGATCCTTTTTATTGCTTTGTAACGATTTTTATCAAACTCCCAGGGACTAGTGGATCAATAAAGAATAATGCACCCATTTCTTTTTTAATTTTAATATTAATTCTAAATGTATAGATATATATCTAGTTTTTTTACTTTTATACATATTTTACATTTAATTTTTAATGATATTTATCCATTTAAAATTCTTTACTATGACTATCGGTTTCACTCTATATTTGTTGAAATATGTTTTAATTTTTTTATGTAATAAAATATGGTAAATTTTATAATAAATACAAGATTTTTTATAGTTTTATTTATTGTTAAATGTTTCTAATATAAAATAGGTAATACCTTATAGTGGTAAATTTAAATGATATATTGAACTTATTACACCAAATTTTACCACTAAAGATGACTTCATGTTTACAAGAGTTGTGGGATTCATGAAACCAATTATAATTACTATAATTTTTTAATAGTCCCTATGGTTGAACACCTTGTAACCTATAAAATAAGTGATAAAAAATATTAATTATTAAAACGATAATTTTTAAAATCAGATATAGTTTATTATTATTTTTTAATAAAAATATTCCTAATAGATAACATACCACTTCACAAATTCTAGTTTCAGTTAATGTTTTATAATTATTATAGAAAATTAGAGGTGTTTCATATGTAGTGGCAGATGTAGTTAATGAGTTTGGGGTGACAATTTGTGATGATTTGTGGGGTAATATCATGAAACCAGACATTATTATAAAATAAGTACAAGGATAATAATTATATAATTACATTTATCATGAATAAAATAGGAAAATTATAAAATTAATAGTTATAAAAAATGATAAAGATAAAAAAATTTAAAATTCAATAAACAAAATATTAGTTAAAATTTAATTTATATTATAAGAAAATGTAAATAGTATGAAATAGGATGATATAATAAAAGTTAGGTGTTGAAAATAACAAATGAAAAGTTTTGAAAAAATTTGACAGTTTTTTATATAGAAATAAGAACAATAGTAAATATATCAAAAACATGAAAATGGTTAATATAAAAATATATTTTCACAAAATATATTTTTAAATCATATAAAATATAAGTATATGATATTATAAATCAATTTTTATGACATAACTAAAAGAAATAAATACCAGCACGTTCTATAGATAATATTAGATCCACATTATGACTATTCTCTACTGAAAATGAGGATTAAAATATTACCTTTCAGTTATATAGGATAAGGTTTTAAATATATATAAATATTTTTATTTAAACATCATGATTTTAAAATTTTATCATGTTTAACCATTATATTTTGAAATTATTAAATGATATATAAATTTTGATAGTACTGAAATAATTATACATATAGATGAAAAATAATAATTTTTTATGAATGTCTTAATTATAATACAAAAATCAATAATATAAAAATAAGTAGTGTAAAAACAATTTTGTGAATAAATATTTTTATACATCATATGAATAGGATTATTTCACACTATGATACATTAACAATTAAATTAGTTAAAAAATTTGGACATTTTTTAACTTCAATTATTATTTTTTTAATGATTATTATACTAGATTATGGAAATAATGTAAAGAGAACATACAAAAAAATAATATTATAAAAATCATAGGTTTGATGTAATTATGAATCATATGAATATTATAAACAAACTAATAAAAAAATAAAAAAATTAATATTAGAACTAAATTACATATTTAATGGTATTTAAATTTATAATTCTTTAGTTATGAATAATCATTAATAATGAATTTATATTGTTCTTGCTCACATGATTTTTCAGAATTAAACAATAGAAGAATAAAGGTATAATTTTATTAAATGTATTTTATAAGAAATATTCATAGAATATTTATGTGAAAATGTATGGAAATATTCACCTTCATGATAAAATAAGTAATGGATGTGACCATTTTATATTAAATTTCTACCAAACTTCATATGCTCAGTTGAATGATTTTTTTTTTAAAAATTGGGTTACAAGTAGTGAAATATGTGAGAGTTGATCCAATGGGGAAAATATGTTAAGTAATTATTTAAATTATAGTAACATCTGAAATATTCATAAAAAAAATATTTAAAGGCGACGAGTCAGAAACGTAATTCATTATCTAACTAAATTAAAAAATGTAATATAAATTTTATGGATAATTTAATATAGATTAAAAATGATATTAAACCTACGGTTATAAAAAAAGATGAAAAAATTAATACGGATATCTAAAGTGTGATTAATATGTGTGAATGAATCCAATGTGATTTTAGTGCACATAGGTTGGCCAATACAAAAATCCTATGGATAAAAATATTGAATTCCCAGTAGTACTAAATACAAAATGTTGTAATTATATTTTTTAACATGTTTGTTTAAAATAGTTAAATAAATAACTTCTAATAAATAATAAATTTAAAAGTTATGAACCTAAATTAGAGAATTAAAAAAAGAAAACATGAATATTTTGAAAATCACACTACTGGAATCAGGTGTTTTCCCAACGGTAATATACCAATGGTTTCTTCAAACCATTGCTATAGTTTAAAATAAGGCAACATTTTCCAACGTTTTGAACAAAATGTTCGCAATGTGTAAATATACCTAAGATTTCCCAACGGTTTTCCAAAACAGTTGGGAAAGAATTATTTTCTCTAAGATATACCAATGGTTTATCAAAACCGTTGGAAAAGAGAGGCTTTGCCAATGGTTTTTAAAAACTGTTGGAAAAGTTTTCCCCGAAATACCCAGCACCCCAGCTCCCACTCGGCCTGATTGCAGACCTAATCCATAGCTCCTCCCGAAGTCTTCTCGGCCGCGAAACTCCTTCCAGCCATAGATCCATCTTCAATAATTTTTTTTATTTCTACACGTCATATTATTAAGTGTTAACTTAGTTTTAGTGTTCTTCCTCCTTTTCTTTTTTATGTTTTATGTTTTGATTTCGGCTAAGTTAGAGTTCATGTTTTATTTGGAGTACCAAACCCTTTGGTTTGTTTTATGTTTTTTTGTTCTACACTTCAAACATGGTAAAGGGTTTTTTTAGTGGGGTTTGTTTAGTGCAGGGGGTAAAGTGTTTGTTTTATGTTTTTTTGACTTTAGTTTAGTTGAAAATTGGATTTGGATTTCAGTGTTGGTTGGATGATGGATTGGAATTGTGAACACCCCCACCCCACCCCATGGACACCTCCCACCCCCTGGACATCCCCCACCCCTGGAACCCCCATTGGACAACCCCCACCCCCTGGACACCCCCACCCCTTGGATATCTCCCTCCCCACATCCCCCGGACACCCCTCACCTCCCATGGACATCCCACCCCCTGGACACCCCCACCCCCTTGGGCACCCCCACCCTTTGGACACCCCTCCCCCATCCCCTGGACACCCCCACCTTTTGGACATCCCCCTCCCCCACCCCCTGGACACCCCCATCCCCACCCTCCATTGACACCCCTCACCCCCATGGACAACCCCCCACCCCACCCCCTTGGAATTCCCCCCCACCACCTCTACCACCCCCAGACACCCCACCCCCTAGACACCCTCCACCCCCTTGGACAACCTTCCACCCCCTTAGATAGCCCCATGAACACCACCACACCTCCTAGACACCACCGCACCTCCTAAGTGGATGAACCAATTTTTAAATTGGAATTAGGAATGTAGTTGATTTCACCTTTTCCCAATGAAATTTTCTGAGTGACCCATAGAGCCTTATAAATTGAATTTTTCATGTTTTGATAAATTTAATTTTTCATGTTTTGATAAATTAAATTTGTCATGTTTTGATAAATTGAATGGTTTATTTGGAATGAAATGGATAATGGATGATAGTTTGGATTTATTAATGAATAAAATGATTTTAAATAAAATTACCATAAGGGGGCTGCAGGGGGGTAGGGGGTTGTCCAGGTGTGGGGGGCTGTCCAGGTGGGGGTGGGTTGTCCAGGGGGTAGGGGGGATTCATGGGGGTAGGGGGCTCTAGGGGTGTGGGGGTATGGGCTTCCCCAATGAGGGGTGTGGGCTGTCCAGGGGGGTTGGGGTGGTGTGTCCAGGTGGGGGAGGGGGTGTCCAGGGAGGGGGGGGGGGGGCTGTCCAGGTGGGGGGTGGGATGTCTAGGTGGGGGTGGGCGGTCTAGGTGGGGGGGTGTGGGCTGTCTAGGGAGGGGGTGGGCTATCCTGGGGGGGTATCCAGGTGGGGGAGGGGGGTATGGATGTCCAAGAAGGGAGGGGGGGGGGTATTCAGTGGGGGGGGGTGTCCAGGTGGGGGGGGGGGGGGGGGGGGGCTGTCCAGGGGGCTGTCGGGGGGGGGGGGATGTATGGGAGGAGGTGTGGGCAGTCCAGGGGTGGTGGTGGGTTGGTTATCCAGGTGGGGGAGGGGGGTGTGGGCTATCAAGGGGGGGGGGGGGGCTGTCTAAGGGGGGTGAGGGGTGGGCTGTCTGGGTGGGGGAGGGGTGAGGGGTGTTGGTTTTCCATGGAGGAGGGGGGTGGGTTGTCCAGATGTGGTGGGGGGGTGTCCAGGTGGGGGGGGGGGGCTATCTGAGTGGGGGGGGGTGTGCAGGGGGGTGGAGGGGCTGTAGAGGCGTGGTGGGGGGGGGGGTGTCTAGGGTGGGGGTGGGTTGTCCACTCCGATACTCTCCAAAAAAATAAGAATCAAATATAACCAATTTATAGTTTTTTTCACACGTTAAGACTTTTCTTGAAGTTCCATACCAACACTCACTCTTACCCTTCCAAGAAGAAGTGATCTCTACAAATAAATCTCACTCAGGTTCTTATCCACTATCCATATTGATCTCATACAAATTTAACATTCATAAAACTCCATATCACCTAATGATATAACATGTCTCATACTCCTATGAGTAGTGTCCCATCGAAACATGGCTCATAAAATTCTATCCATGTATGATATTTGGTGGCGTGT